>WFKR01000005.1:37864016-42945124 GCA_025331145.1 Rosa persica | reverse complement strand
AGTAATCTGGGGTTCACATCCAAAACCAATTGGCAATGGAAGGAGTGGCCCAAACCCTTATAACCTCATAGGCAAGGTCCCATTTTTCCCATGTGGGATTTATACTCTCAACAGATATATTTCTGTGGAAGCTGTGCTTATGAATCTGATAGAAACTCAGACATGTGGTTGTTAACTAGGAGCACAAATATGACTTTGCCATTTTAAGGAAGAACCAATGTGTAGTCAAACCTGTGCTCATAAATTGCTTGGTGCAAAATCTTTTCAGCATCCTTTACATATCCAACGTAGTCCACCTAAGATTAGTACAATCACATAAAATAAATTAGATCAAAGATAAGATCCACTAAATGTAGAAGAAACTGTCAGGAAATCCTTCACGCAAAGAAACAGACACTAATTTACCTTGATAATAATTCCATTCCTAGGAGGCAGCTGAAGTGATAATGCCTGGCAAGCGTCGCGGAATTGTTTTTCAAGAAAAGATGGTGACAAATCTTTATTTTGATAAGGGTTCACCACCAGAACAATTATTGTTCTTGATGCAGGAAAATAAGCAACAAATATTGCGCGTCCTTCAGAGATGCTGACATTAATACCATAAAATTATAAGTGCTATATGCTTTTGTGTGAGTCTTGAAAAAGAAAATGAAGTATGATTTGAAACAAAAGGTAATAAATCATATTTGTCATGATAGGAAGGAGAGAGAGAGAGAGAGAGAGAGGGAGAGAGAGAGGAAAAAAAAAAAAAAAAAGGAAACCAGAAGTGGAATTAAAAAAAAAATAGATGCTGTAACGTGCTGCAATTATAAATGACACCGACTTCTATTACTACAGCATAAGTCCATAACCCTGACGTCACATGGGACATCATCTGTTGATGATGTGTGACAGCTTTAATAGTAATTGGACAAAACTATTTAATGTAATTACTATATACACATGAAAAACTTTAATTTTCCAGAAACTCCATCATAGTCTAAGTAATCAAATATTCTAATCCTTTAGAATAATTGGCAATTATTGACATAAAACTTGAAAATTTCATACGACATGTTCACTGAAATTTTCCAAAATCTCGACAACTTCTGCCACTAAATGTGAAAAAACAGATTTCAGCTGTTAATATACCCCTGATTACATATGGAATAAATTTTTGCAAGTACTAGTTCCGTCAGGTATATATGTACAGTTATATCAGCCATATGCCTTCAAGTGGATAAAGCCACACACAAAGCAATGGCTTCATTTTTTGAAAATATATAACGTTCAGAAGGAATTCAAATTTGCAATAAGAATATAAACCTAAAAAGAAATACAACCCTAACTGTGCTTCTAGGTATATGTGTATTGCAAATGGGTAATAACTCGCATCAACCATATGGATGATATCAAATGTAGAGTTAAGAGGAGTTATTAGAGAATTGTGTAAAGAGAGAAACAACTTCATCTATATGGTTGATTCGGGCCCCCATATTCTTAAAAAAAAAAAAAAGTATGTCACAAAAAGAAAAGGAATGAAGCAAAATAAAAGGTCAATCCAAATCTTTTACATGAGAGAAAAAAAAAACAACAAAAAAACAAACAGAGAAAGAGAGGTGAATGATGGTTATAATGCCAATACCAGAACCAACACCCATCCCTGCCCCAATACACACACAAGAAAAGTGGAAACCGAAAGATAAACAAAGAGAAGGGATGCTTAAAACTTCTTCCTAGGCCAAAGTTGAAGAGGTAAACAGTGGTTCATTTAATGAAGCTAGGAAAAAATACGATAAATTACCTGTGATACAAATAAAAGAAAGCGATGGATTGGGCCAGATAAGAGCACTCTGTCGTATTCTTCATGTCCAGTGCCCTAACACTCCAGCCATTTTTGGCATCTCCCTGAGCTTTTTTGTCCAATTTACAGACACAACCAATCTGAGTGATTACATTAAACTCCGAAGGCACCTTTGTTTCATATATTCCCTGAACAAAGAATTGAATTTGAATCAAGCTGAAATGTATCAAGTGATATCACTATAAAACCTTGCTATGATACATAACCATATGTTTCCTTTGATTGCCAACAAGAATAGACTGAGAACTGTAGAAGAGAAATCTTAAAAGATGGTCAAATGGCATAACAATATTATACCTTGATTGTACCGAAGAGAAAATTAGAAAGGTTAAGTCATGGGCAAAGTAAATAGTGATCACTATCAAGAATCATTTGAATGTGTGAAAAAAGCGTGGAGGGGTTATTAGTGTGAAGAGTATGTACTGATTACTGACCTCAATATCTGGATCAGCGATAAGAGCAGCAAGCTTTTTTCTCAGAGTCCTAAACCTCTTCTCATCAACTGAAACCTATTGTCAACCGTACATGTTGAAACTTAAGCCTCTCAGACACAAAAAATGGTTATGAATCACATTATTGCTTGAGGAAATTAACACCAGCAGTACCTCATATAGGTAATAACTATGTCTTCCATGAGGAAGAGTCTTGTTGACATACTTCCCTGGTAATTCTTCTTTCAATTCCTCTTTTATAGGTGATGTAGAATTGATGTAAAAAAATCTTGGAACAATTAGAGGAATCTTAAGCATCATTCCTTCAACAAAAAGCCACGCCAAAATTTGGCCACTCTCAGAACTCGGTACTAGTTGTAATATCTGAATCATAAAGTCAAAGTCAAGAAATCATTGAGTAATTACTCTAGACTTTCCAGCAAAATGCATAATCTGAAGGAGCAAGACCTTACCTGCCAATGGCAGCGAGTTAGGGCATCTTCATGACTCCTAAAATATGAATTCACACCTATTTTCCCCTGAGCCCTTTTGAGATTTCTCCCACCACCAAGCATCTTGTCATTAGCATTATGAGCAGACCTTGCGTTATTCAATCTGTACAATTGGATGGCAATGCCTAAGAATTAGTTAATCAACTCCATATAACTGATCCAAGGTTACGTGAGTGCAATCTACACACAAAAAATAAAAATAAAAAATATAAACATAAGCTGGCGGGGGTGTTTTCAATTGGGAGAACTGCATACAGTTGGGAAGATGTTTGAAGTTACTTTTAAAAGGAAATCAAGATTGAATTCATAGTTTCTGTTTGTCCATGGATTTTGAGTGGCTATATTCATATACTAGCCTGAGTTGCAAATGCGTCCTCTTGATTAGGAAACCAAAAACTGTCCAAGCATCCCCACATCGAGAAATGATTATAGGGACTCCAAATTCTCTAAGTGACCTCCGTTTCAAGAAATCCAATATTACCCACCAACACCCCCCCCCCCCCCCAAAAAAAAAAAAAAAAAAAAAAACATAAACTCCACGACACAACCCCCCTATGACAGAGTTCTGCCTCTCCCCAAGGCAGTCTCTCAGCCTCACACCAGCACTGGCAACTTGGCCTGAGCTCGGCAGCTCCACTAAGCCACCACTCCACCCAATTATGAATTTAAGTAAAGCAGTATTTGGTGGACAGCCCTGAAAACTAAATATGCTTTTGATGGCTGCCCACTGGAAGAGATGCCATTGTTCAGTGTCAATCTGCACTTGAGAGAGTTCTTTAGTTATGATGAAGAGAAGAAAGTACCGTTGTTTCTTCCTCTTGTCAAGAGTATCTTTCCACTTTCTTTTCTTTATTGCAAGCCATCCTTGATAATCTACATTTTTGTCGATTTCTTCCCGAGTGACAGCAGTTTGCTCTTGATGAGCATTTTCTATATGATTAGTTTGTTGTTGCTCTGGACCTCCTTTACCATTTGCCTTGACTGAATTTTTCTGGTTATTAACTTCATAACAGTGAACAATTGGTCTCGGTCTACTTATGGAACTGCTTTTGCATTTGAAGTCTTCCAAATCTTCAACAATATCTTCATCTACCACATGATTAGAGCCAATAGCATCATTGTTTTGCACCAAATGATCCCCATTCAATGACCTGAAGATATCAACCAATTTGCGTTGTCGATATTTATCTTCCTTCTCACGAACCTTCTTATGTAGCCAATCAGGATGGACTACCCTAGGGACAGGATTTGCAACCTGAAGAAAATTCAACTGATTTCAAGTACAGCTAAAGAGAATTTGAAAATGTTGTGTCTAGAATAGAGAGAGAGAGAGAGAGAGAGAGAGAAAGACGACAGGGGAAGAATAACGAGTAATAGAACCTTTTGCATTGCAGCGGGAATTGTGACGATTTTCTGAATTGCTGAACCTAAACGTTGTTTGTAATAGGACCAGTCTATAATGGATCTGATGTCAACATCGGAGACCTTACACCACTTCCGTACATAAAACTTCATTATTTCTGATAAAGTTGAAATGCAATTGCTTTTCAGATTAAAAAAATATATATAAGAAAAACCAATAAAAGAAAGAAATAACAGCAGAAGTTTACCAGCATCTGTTTCGAATATTGCCACTGGAACAGCACGCTCACTGACAGGTGTTCCCTATTCATTAATATCCGAAAAAAAGGATCAGATTTGCATGATCCCGAGTTGAGAGGAAATTCAAAAACCACTAGACTGGTGATACTAGTTTCCTTTTTAAGTTACTAGAGTGATCCTATCTAAGACAACACAGCAAGACCATTACAGCACAGAAAACCAAATTGCAAAGAAGAGTCACAGCTTGTAAAGATGGATAAAGTAACAGAAACTTAAGTTCAGATTCATTACAAAAAAGAATGGACAAGCACTTCGTCTGAACAGAACCAACTACCAAGTGTAACAAGATTCTATTACAATCCATTCAAAACACTCACTCATATGGAATTGAATATCTAATTTTGTCCCAGTTATGTTTACCTCCTGAATCTTCCACCCTGTGACTCATATTTTCTTTTATCTGTTTCCACAATTAAAGAGCCAAAGTCAAAACTGCATGTGGCTAAAAGGCAATAGCTTTCTTCTTGCCCCAACGCCCAAAAATCCCCAGCCAAGTAAAAAAATAGTGTACTGGCCAAACCCATACGGTAAATAAGAAATGCTTGACGTGCTCCAAATTTTGTAAGTAGGAGTAGCGCAAAAATATTGAGATCAACGTTCTTGCCCACGTGTCAGAACAAAATGCACCAATAGGAGATAATGAAGCAAAATACAATCACTAATTTCTCATCGAACCACCATTCCGCCAACCAGACAAAGTTTCAGCTTTAGTAGGTTCATCAGTCTTCCAAATCATCTTTTTCTATGGTTTTAGAAAACAGGGAAACTTCAACCATCTAGACATAGTGGAAAAAGGATTTAAACTAAAAGACCATAGACCGCTATATAGTCCAGAGTTCTGTTGGAAGGATGAGATGTTAACTCAAGATGATAAACAACTATACAATATCCTTACCACTTATATTCCTTCTAAACATTAACATCTCAGAAATAACCGAAGAAACTGTAAGGAAGTTAGGGACGAAATGACGATGTTGTGAGTCAACTGTTCTCTCTTTTTCTTTATTCTTCTCTTTCCAGTTGATTTTGGCTTTAATCACTACTTTAACCAAAACAGTACGCCAATGCATTACTAGTTACTCTAAATTTCATGACAATGATAATCCAGAACTTATATACCTTTGGTTCACATGCAACTATATACTGGCAACGTAGTCCTTTATCTTTGACCATTGTATCACCAAGAAAATCAGCAAGACGCCTTGCAGTGGTTACTGCACATGACTTTTGGCTTCCATATTCCGCCAAAGACTTGCTCATGGTGCTTGATTCTGATATATAATCAAGCAACTCACTGTCTGCTATATCCTTTCCTTGATTCTGAAAGAAGGGGGAAGTGAAAACAAAGAAACTTTAGAAGAACCTCAGTTTCAATCTTGATTTGACTGCTCAACAAATAATAGTACACAATGAAACAGAAGAGTCCCTCAAGGAACATACTGAGCATTGTTTTAGAGAAAGCAATTTTGATACTTAAAGCCAGGAACCTGTCACATACATCAAGAAGATCAAGCCAGCGATTGGCAACAGAAGCAACTGCTGAATAGCATTCCTCTAATGTAGAACCGTGAAGAAACTTATCAAAAAGCTCAGCCTGCAGAAAGGGTCCCCAACACACCATAAGACAAATATTTTCTTGATTTTACATAAAATAAAATAAAAAGGTAAAACAAGAACATAAATAATACTGATAAGCATAAGCACATGAATGAGGCATCAACTTCCTGTGTTATTAATTTTCCACTCCACAAATGCAACAACTACTAAGGAGTCAGTCTGATAATCACTAAGAAATTGAGGTTCTACTGTATGGCTCAGTTCAAGATTTCTTTAATCTCTGTATAACACAGTCATTTTCTTTGTTCTTTTTTTATTTTTCACTATTGATTGTCTACTATCACAAGTAAAAAAAGATACCTGGAAAACTTTGATGAGCTTCAGCTCACCTCTACGTTTGATCTCAAAACCTTTAAGTTCAGCAAGGGTCCCATCATCATTAAAGACAGCATAGCGCTTCTTAATTAGAATTCCTTCTTCCTTAGAAGCAGGAATAATCATTGCCTGCATGAAACACTAGGTTAGTATGAAATTACATTAAAAAGAGTTGAAATTAAATAAAAAGATACTAGTCTTCCTTACCTTGTATGGTCCATCCACTTCAAATTCAATTGAACATTCACTATGAGTCGCATAAGTTTTCTCGATCGGATCTGTAAGAGTCTGATAAATATGGTGGTAAGAACTTGAACTGATAATTGTACAAGCTAAATCAAATTGTACTATACAAAGAACTCTGTCATTGCAGTTCACAAGGCACAGGAAATAAAAATATTAGAAAACTATTTCGAACTGACCTGGTATTGATCGTTTGTATTGTTTCTCGCCACATCAACATTAAGCATGACGCATGGATATGAGATAGTTAGCTTCTTCTTCAAGTCTCTGTTTAAGCATAACAGATGGATATGAGATAGTGAGATAACCAATCCAGATATTTTACAAACTAGAATGGAAACTAGCATCCCCTACAGAACGAATCAAATTGCACAGACAATTGTTGTCTATGTAAAAATCAAATATTCAAACAAAAGAAAACGATAACGCCAAGGTAGCTGTCACTGTTGTATACTGTATGTATACCATAAACAATGTAAAATATTAAAAGAAAAATCTTACTTTGTTTTGAAAGTAAAGTTCTCCGGAAAAGATCCAGGAAGCACACACCAGATACCATCTGTATCTAACTCAAGAGGCTTTCCAATTTTTTCAACTAGCAACCGAGCATTCTGAATAATTTTAGCTCCAGTATATGTAACTACTCCAGCCATTTCCATTGAATACCATCTTGCACCCCTAGATTAACATGTAAAAGCATACTAAAATGTAACAGAGCATAAAAGCCATATTAACAACAAAATAAATAACTGTGCGATTTCAAATGAACTCACTTGCGCATGACGTATCCATAAAAGGAGTTAAGTATACATTTATGTGCAAGTTGTAGGGAATCATAAAGCACCACCATATTCTGAAAAACCAATAAGCATACTATCACCGCTAGTAGACACTTAGTGAGAACAGAAAGATAAGTAAATTTGTTCAACAAGCTTCCTTCACTAAATGAAAAGATTAACACAATAAAACAAAAAACTCATGTTGTGGTTGTGGGGGGGGGGGGGGGGGGGGGGGGGGGGGGGGGAGAGAGTTTAAGGGAGAGGGGAGAGAGAGAGAGAGAGAGGGATCACATACTTGTGCTTCCTGGATTTTTATAGAATTTTTACTAGCCTTTGCTTCAGACAACTTGCCCTTCCAAACCTTATTAAGCCCTTTATACTCGTACCTTCTATCTCGAAAGCTTGAAGTAAATGAAGAAAACATGTGGATCAGAAAAAAGAGAATAAAAGGCATAAGCTGGTACGCGACAGAAGACATTTATGATACGAAATTTATATTAGTTGATTTTACATGTCTGTAAGCGTTTTTCTTCTTGGTTCTTAGTCTGCATATAAGCTAGCCTTCTTATAACAAACAACGAATTCCTTTTTAATATGCAGATGAGAAAATTTCCAATAACAAAAATCTAAATGGCTCACCTGCGAACTGTGTCGATATAGAATGAATTTTCCCTCATGCAAATCTCTGCTTCCCGAAGTTCAGTGACTGGCTTGTCTACTACGCGTTTATATGCCTATCAAAGAGACTGAGAATTAGTTTAGGTATTACTTAAGAAAACACTTTACACAATGTCTTTAAAAAAGATACCTTCTGACAGTATTTCTTTAGACGTTCTTTGAGCCTTGTTTGTTGTTCCATTTTAGGCAATTCAAGAAAAGACCTTGACTGCTTGGAAATGGCAGCGTCAACAGACTCAGACTCAATTTGCTTCTTCAAATGATAATAGTCGCTGAAGTTGTTCAACGAGATATTCGACATGGACAATGATTAGACCGCTGACATTAAACCTGGAGAAAGTATCCAAAGATTGGGAAAGAAGAAAAGCAAAATTAACTGGTACCTTCTTTTTGCCATGAATACTTCTCCACGCCAAACCCATTCCAGCTTTCGTAGACATGTCTTTCCTGGACGGTTGAAATCACAAGCAGTGCAGACCTCATCTGTAACAATTGATGTGGGCTGGAAATAAACAGCAGTTATTAATATATATTATGGAAATCTTCAAATAACCAGAATAGAGAATGAAATGAGTATATTCATGCCGACCGTATCAGAATGTGATTTCATCACAGCTGGACTATAGCAAAACTATGGAATTTTCTATAAAGTTTAATTGTTCGACATGATTCTAAAAGAAACAAGATCACTAGAAGATCACTAGAAGCAATATTAACTAACTAGAACAACTCTTTTTAAATGAAACTTTGTTACAACATAAAAGGCAAATTTCAATTTAAGCTTGGAGAAAATTGAAATACATGAATCATATGCAGCTGTCATCTGCACAAATGAGAGTATTTATTAGCCAGCACACCTGAAGCCTGTTTGTTAAAATAATGTTGGGATACATTGCAGCTACATCCAGGTGATAAATAAGTGGGCATTCTTCTCGTATCGGTTCATCTCGCAACCTCACAAGCTGCAAATGACAGAAAGGGAGTTGTTAAAGAGAAAAGGTACGTACCGTGAAGAAGAAATGAGATAATTTTACAACTCAAAACAATAAAATAGAAAAGCTTTTAAGCCAACACAATATGAAGGGTTTTAACTTCAAACAGACAACTTTTGGGACTAGATAAATCAAATAAATGAAAGTAAAAAGGTAATATAACTTAGACATGTATGGGACTACCAGCTTATAAAATAAATACAACATAGGCGTGAATGAAAAAAAAGGATCAGCACCTTTTCCAGAATAGAACTCTTCACTTCATCATAATTGGACACAGAATCCAAGTCCATCTTTCCCTCTACTCTGATAGCATATTGAAGATCTCGATCAAGGTTGTTGATCAATTGCTGGAAATCCAAATTCCAGAATCTCAAATTATATTTGGCAACTCCAGTTGAGTAGCATAATTAGGTCCGGAGGGACAAAATAATATGACTATCAGAGATATAACAAACAGCAATTAATCAAATTCAAGAAACTTATCCTACAGATAATACAGAAGCAAAATAGTCTCAAAACCTGATATATTTTGAGCAATAGTTAAGATTCAATCGATTATACACCGAATAATTCCCAAATTAAGGCTTTTATGAGAAGAAACAAATGCTTTATTGCTTAACTAGATTGCACCATGCCTCCGTTGACAAATTATCTTGTGTAGTAAATGATGCTTTTGATCAAATAAAAAACTCATATACAACTTACTACGTTTTCACAGTAAAAATTGAATCTTATAGATCCAACTACTAACTTACACTATGAGGGGGGAAATGGATTAAATTTACATGTAATAACTATATTTGCAGATATGAACAACCTGTTTCCTGGAGGAAAAAAAAACGGTTCTAGAAAAGAAATGTATTTGATCTTTGTCAAGTATAGAATATCCAGTACGACATCATTTATGATCAGCTTTTCCGTAATGGGTATTGGGGTTTTTCCTGATGGTGTATTATCTTTCAGACAAATTGAGTACAAGGTCTCTACATGCCAATATGGCTATGGATGTCATATAAAGTACAAACATTAAAATTATTAACTTCTGCTCGTGGAATTCATGGACCATACAGATGTGTGTGTGTGTATATATATATAGATATATATATATATATATATATATATATATATATCTGTGTGTGTGTGGTTACTCTTTGTAAAGAAGTGATGTCAGACAAACCATAGTCCAGTATCACTGAAAGATTCAGAAAGATGGTAAACCAATAATGAAAAAATGTACATGGTATAAAGAAGAATTACTAAGAAGAATGATTTTTAGACATACCTCATAAGCAGCTGGATCAAGCCTAAAATTAGTTGGAAGATCAGATCTGAAAACACCACTTTCAAGGCATTCCACATGGCCACCTATGTAAGTCTCACTTTCCAAAAGGTGGTTTTTATAGAACTTTTCCGGGTCAGATTGGTGCTTGTTAGGACAGATGACATTTGCCTTGTATGCCTGTATAAAATGAATAATTAATTGTGGAATAAGAGAGAATCAATATCTCAAATGAAAGACTTATTTTGGGTAGAATCATGGAAGTGTTTGCTTGAAAAGATGCAAAGAAACATCAGCAGATAAGTGCAAAACAACCTACCTGGACCATTAAAAGCATTTCACAAAGGGTTCCACTACCCTTGCGCAAAACCTCATCCGGAGACATTGGAATAATAGTTGCAAGAGAGAAGATAAATGGATGAACATAGGTCATGTACAAATAATAGGTTGCAACAGCATCAGAAACAGAATAGGATGCCATCCTCTGTAATCACATATTCAACCAAATAGAAAAAATTATCAGAATGTTCGTGCAAAATAACAGTACAAAAGCAAACAGATCCTCAATTGAGAATATATGCACATGCCCACCAACATGCACTGGATGGGAAAGATGCAAAGGAATCAAAAAGTAAAATGTGTTAAATTAAAAAGGAATAACTCTAGCTGGTTCTATGTATGCCACCATGGTACATATTTGTAGTCAAGTTTCATGGAATTTCATAATATAACACCCAGAACCTAAGATGAATTCCATACAGATAAAGACAATGTAAATTTGATTCAACAAGAAGGTGATGGTGTTGATGGTCATAGATAATCAAGTTACATAGGTAGTCCTAAGGTTTAGTATTGATGTTAAACAGTTCAGCATTCAATTTACTGGTTAGTATTGAATTTATACAACCCGCACTCAGATATTTGCAATTCAATCTATTAATGTAAGTGGCCACAGTTGGTTTATACATCTTCTACTCAATTCTGCATAGAATAGATTAAGCAGTGTTCACATGTTAATCTCAATCAAGTTAGGGCTAGTTTGGGATTGCTGTGACTTTTAAAAAAAACTGTTGTTGCTATGTTGTGAGAATAATCAGCTGTGAATTAAAACAGTTTCGTGCTTGGTAAACAATACTTTTAAAAGTGATGTCAGTATATAAAACAACTTCATAGTGTGTTTTGATCCACAGCAGCTTCTAGAAGTAACCTTTGGGTTGCTTCTAAAATCTGCTGCCAGTGACCTATAATTTTCAATTAAAGCTGCTTTTTATTTATTTACAAAACACAATAAAATCTAAAATTTTGAACAAAAGCTGATTTTTTTATAAGCAAAGCAATCACGGGGCCTTAGTCTCTCTTGTATGCCAACTGAAGGGACAAAATCTACAGAGAGACAATGGAGAAGAATGTTGAAAGGAAATCAATGGACTTGCCACCTCATAAATTCTTAATCACAGAAATCCTCTTTCACCCTCGTAGAGAACAAATGCATGCAAGTTCTAGTCGACAAATTCTACAGTAGTTCATGTGGTTTTCAGTGCATATATCAAATTATCATTACCGATTATCAACATTTTCAATCTCAAACACACCATGCAGAAGAGAATCTTGCATACAGCAGAATTATTATTTTCATCATTCACACCTGAGGTTCTTCTTTCGCAAAGTGAACCATATCCTCAGGATTCACCTCTATTGGATCATAACCCAACTTTGCCTTCGTAACAGCCTGAAATAAGATTATAAAATATTGATGATTCAATTTTACATGGAAACAAAGTGAACGCAATTACTTTTCATCTGATAAAAACATGTATTAGCATAGTTATTATATTAATGTGCTAGATCATTCCAGACTTTGCAATCCTATAATATCCTGCTTATGTAGATATCGTATAAATATGTTGCTTAGGTGAACGAAAATAGATTATAAAACCCTAAACCTTAAGTTTCTAACACCCCTCACATATTTCTCTCTTCAAGCTAGCATGTTGCTAGAGAGATTGATTCAACTACAAGCATAACTAAATGTGAAGTTATGAACCCACACACCGTGATTTTTGTATTCCGTTATTTGAAGCATTCAAATAAATGTTTTCTGGTTCTTGTTTTCAGGGTGTGGATTCCTTATCCACCCTTTGTACATATTACCTTGTTAAAACAAAAAAATATTCTCCCTGAAGTTCACTGTCTTTCCTCATAGATCTGTCATTATACTAGTAGACAAAAGATTGGAGTAGGCCGTAATGGCAAAAGATAAACTTGTTAGCAAACCGCATTACAGGAAAGCTTTAAGGGACTTCAGCTAAAGCAGTCACCAAAGACCTTGGAAAATTACTACACAATTATGAATCAATTGCTGCAGCTATTGTGAAGCAGCAATTAAAAAAAAAAATGAACAGGTTGACCATGAGAAACTGTAGGCAAGAAAATGAATTTATAAAAGCGCAACAGAAAACACCACTTAAACTAGCTGGAGGGAAAAATAAACTCGAATTGGAAAATCTTACCTTAAGGCCCTGGCTCCCTTGGGGCAGATAACTATCACGTTTGACCCAAGCAAAGCAATCAAGATGACAAGCAAATTTTGCTCTACATTCCCCCTGATTCTTGTCACATAAAAATCCAACCTCCTACAGCGAGAGAGAAGGGGAAGGTAAGAGAAGAGCAGTACTTAATGGAAAACTGATGGAAGAATATCTCTGAGAACATGCAAACCCAACATAAGATTACGTGCGGCAATTTAGAAAGATAACAGCAATGTCCAACAAGCCCATTGCGTTGCACAGAAAATTTAATGGGTAAGAACTAAGAAACACAAGCTCCTTAGATATTCTGTATAAACAAAACCTAAGCTAATGTAAATTCAGTGATGACTCCGTTATTTATATTGTAATTTATTATGTGATGTGAAATTGTGGATGCAGAAAGATAAATAACATTATTACACAGGTTTTAATACAATGCACATGATCATGGTTAAAGCAATGAGCAGAAAGCTTCATATACAGTTTAGACACATACATTGATAAAAATACTTGATCAGTCCGACAGCCTGGTTCATAAGTTTTCTGATTGGTTAACAATTTAACATAGCCAACCCTAGATCAATGGCTAGAGTGTAATTTACTAAAAAATTCAGATCCTTTTGTCTTAATGAACATTCATGAACACATGACATCACATGATACATGGAATTAGATTATAAGCAGCTTCTGGAAGCCCTCAAGATGATAGCATTTAAGTTCTAGTCTTGCTGGTAGTTGTGAAAAAATTAAAAGCTAAAGTCTAGGCTCATGTTGCTGCTTAAGTAAATGCAACTCACGAACTTAGAAACATACATCATTCATTTTGAACCCATGATGTGCAGCTCTCGTTTCCAGGAAAGGCCAATCGAAAAAATCACCATTGTATGTGACATAGATTCCAGGCTTCACCTCCCGCATATGGGCAAACCACTGTCTTAGAAGCTCTCTCTGCAATAATGACAATATCATTTGCAAAGTTGACAAGTTTTACCATTCTAATAGACCTCTGTAACTAAACTAATTAAAGTATCTGTTTCTGGGGTTGGGCAGGGAGGTCTATGGTATTGTTACCTCATTTTCCACATTTGTCACCTTGAAATGCCCTACAAATTCTTCTTTTGGAGTGTACTCCAAATACTCTATATCAGCTCCAACACACTGAAGATAACAAAAACATTAAGCCTGTCAATGCATAATATTAAATTTTCCTTACTTATAGGAGATGTAAAACCATTCAAATTTTCCTTACTGATAGGAACTGTAAAACCATTCTAATTTCTAACTTAATAAGATAATTAAAATAGCAGTAATTAATGATGCCTACCTTAACTAGATGCTCACAAAAAAAAAACAAAAATTATATTCAAAATAGAAACAAAACAAAAACAAAAACAACAACAAAAGAAAACCATGAACACCAAAAAGAGAGAAGAAAAAAAGGAAAGAGGAGCTATAAAAACATGACAATAAAACAGAAGATCTGAAAGATAAGACCTTCTTGGCATCTTACTTAACGGAAACCTTATCATGTTCTTTCGCGTCCTTCCTAAATGAGAACATAAACCGTATATGCAATAAAGATCAAGTTAATGACCCAAAAAATGCCCAAAAGACCGAAAAAACAATAACAAAAAACTCGAGCATTTAAATAACTAAATGGATCAGCTGCAAGTTTTACTAACAAACGCTCTCTAATTGGGCCACAGGAACAAAAATCAAATGCCTAAAAAAAACAAGAAAGACAAGGGGCGAATCTGACCTCTCTATTAATAATCAGGTACCCTTGTCCGTCAACCATGTATGAAATCATCATTATTAAATCATATTCAGCATCTGGAAATTTTAAGGGCAGCTTAGTTGTCTCAATATCAAATGCACAAACATGAACTTCAGCATGCTGCAGAAGATCTGTCCTCCTCTCAAGCATAACACCCATACTGGATACACTAACATTGTACCACTGGCCACATCGCACATCTGAGCAACAAGAAATTGTGAAAGGGGATTAACTTCAACTGCTGGGAATAAAAAAAGCCTCTAGGGAGTACCGGGATGTAATGACAAATTACCATTGTCAATAGCGAAGCGAACATGGTAGGGAACATCGTATTCACGAAGATCAACAATACAATCTAGGAAATCTTGAGGCCTTTGTTCTCTACAAATCAATCACCAAAAGAGAATCAGGAAAAACAACTACGAGTTACAAGTTCAATGCAACACAAAGCCAAAAGATACAAACAGAAAACACAAAGAACTTGTTAACAAAATGAACTTTCTACTCCACTTTTGAGGCCAAACAATGGAGCTCAACATCCAAGAGAAACAAGAATCAAGACAAAGAAAGGTTACCGTTTCCCTAGCAGTATTGACTCATAAGCTTCGGCAGCATCAAATTTTGTGTGGTTTCTTTCAACGACTTGCAATAGGTCACTCTTGACATTCATTAATTGTTGAACAGTATCAAAAGATAACTTCAAATAGGACTTGTGTAGGCCAGACAAATGGTTTTTCTGTCCACAAGTAAATAACTAAGCATCAGAATCTTTATAATATCAGTAAATAGAAATGCATACATTGGGAGAAATATGCAATCAAATGAATAATTAACTGAAGAAACATAATGATTATAATATCAGCAAATATAGGAGAAATGAATAACCAATCTATGTAAACCTACTGCATTTATTAATGATCTTAAACAACATGGTTATTGGAAATAAGAATTATATGTCCTATTCCCTTTTCATTGTACTCTCACGATATATCTTAATCTATAACAGGTGTATGAATGAAAATAAAGCAGCAGAGAACATATGTGATGGTGATGAAATCCTTTGTTGCAGTACCGTTTTCCCATATAGTAGGCATTTCAGTTCTGCAGGTTAGTTATCATAAGTACACTAATGCTTGAGGACCATGAAGGCCCAATAGTACACTAATGCTAGAGGGCCACCTACTACCCTGTTGTCCCCTTGCATTTTCTTTAATGAAAAAAAAAATTAAAGTCCAGTTATGCCCAATGCTTGAGGCAAATCTGACAATATCTAGGACATGGCAACTTCATCCTCAAGTGAAGTTCCTAGAAAAAGGGCCACCTGTGCATATCAAGCAGAGGCACACTGCCGTCATCCTCAAGTTGAGATCAAAACCAAAAATTGGACCTTAAATAGTAATAAGAAAGATGTGTAGTATGAATAATTAGCCAAGAGCATGCATCATAAGAAATAAATAAACTTTAATTGAGAAAAATAGGCCAACAATCTATATCAAGCTAATAAACCCATCATAAGAAATAAAAAAATAAAAAATTGAAAAGAAAATGGAGAAACTTCTCATGGACCGAATATTGCTATACTAGACATGTTTGACTAAGTAACTAAGAAAGCTTTTCTCAGTTGTCAAATCTGAAGAAAGCATGTCTTGAGGCGCAAGAAGGCATTGATTAAATATAAGTATAAACTCAGTACTGTCAGCATTTCCAAATGAAATAAGGTATAACCATATTAAGCTGGTGATATAGGAAGTTGCTTACAAGATCAAGATCTTCTTTCGCCACTATTTCGATATCAGCAATACGACTTTCATAGCGCCGTCTCAAATATGCTTCAACATCCATTTCCATTTTTTCCTGTGATAAATTAATTTTGTAAAGCCAATGCTGCAGACAGAAAATTTTGCAGAAGTAGCATACAAAAAAATTGACAGGCACCTTTGTGGCTGCATAGAAATAAGGCTGAAACTTGTATTTTGACTTGAATGCGGAGCCATCCTGCAAGTAAACTACTTAAAAAAAAAAAATGCCGAAACAATTCACGACCATAAAACAAAGCTAATTGTGTCAAACTTGTTTTCAGAGTATTTTACCTGTGTAACGAAATACAGATCAACGCAGCTATAAACTTTATGGGTGTCTTGATCTTCACAGGATGACTGCAAGGTAAACAGTCATAATCACCAAATGCCAACACTTACTTGTAATCAAATAAACCGCCATGCGTAACATTCATACTAAAACTGAGTAACAGAAACAAATTTCAATTTTTCACATTAATTGTCTTTGTTTCATTGAAGGTGAACAGAACACCAGTTCAGCATGTAGCACACACCAAATCAGACCAAGTATCAAACCCCACTCTATTCGATATTAACACGAAAAACTGTTCAACTAAAAATAGGGAAATTCCTACAAAAACCTCTTGGAAACACAAATTACACATTCGAATCCCAAATTATCAATTTCTCCTTAGCTTTTCTGAGTAACCAAAAAGACCAGAAGCTAAAGAAACAGCAGAAATGGAAGAGCAATTGGGGCAATCGACTTACGGTTGCGAAAGTGAGTAACCAGCCGAGCCTAGTTTCACCTTCGGAGAATAGATCGAAACCGAGCTTTGACTCGAGGTCTTCGTCGGCGGTGCGCGTGAGCTTCTGCTGCTTCTTGGAGCTCCACGAGTCTCTCCGGTCCCGTTTCCGGCTCTCGTAGCCGCTCATGGCTTAGGGTTTTCACTACAGATTATCTCTGCGAATTTGGGTTCGCGATCTGAAAGCGGCAGCACACTCCTTTCTCAGGTCTGGACCTAATAATAAGCGAGGGATAAAACCCATTTTCCCGCGCTCGTGTATATAAAATGACTCACCTAGTTTACCAAAATTACAAATCGCGCCACTCCTTTTTTTTTATTTACTTTTCACTATTAACCAAAACTCGTTTTTACCGCAGACCAGAGGGTAAATTTCTCAAATAAATTGGGGCTGTGATCGTTGAAAACTGGAAGTCAAGAGTGGGAAGGTTTTGTGAGGTATGGAGATGATTCAGAGTGCGATGGTGGTGGTGCTACTTTTAGCGGCGATGGTGCCGTGTCTGGAGGCGATTGAATCGCCGCAGTACACGGTGGTGCACTCGGAATCGGAGTTTGAGATCAGAGAATACAGAGCCGGCGCGTGGATGTCTGCTCCTGTTAAAGACATCTCCTTTGAAAAGGCCACCAGAAATGGCTTCCACAGGTACTGCCCCACCTTACCTTTTGGTTTTGCTTTCTGGGTTTTCATTTTTATGGAACAATTAAATATGCCCGCCATGGAATTCTGAGTATCTGATCCTCAGTGGCTTTTCTTGATACACCTTTTCTAATACTCTTAAAATCTAGCTTTTTTTTTTCTCTGCAATCTATAGCTGCTATCTATACTTGGCCTTTTTCAATTTAGTTGAAAATACCAATTTCACTTTGCTTACGGTTAACTCGCAGGCTGTTCCAGTACATCCAAGGTGCCAATTTGAATTGCTCTCGAATTGCAATGACGGCTCCTGTGCTGACAAGCATAGTCCCTGGAGCCGGCCCGCTGCACTCATCCGCGTACTTTGTGAGGTTCTATTTGCCAGTGAAGTTTCAAGCTTCCCCGCCCACACCACTGCCGGAACTCAACTTGAAACCATATACATGGGACAGTCATTACATTGCGGTCAGGAAATTCTCGGGATTTGCAAGAGATAGTAACATTGTGCAAGAAGCACAGAAACTCGCCACCAGCCTTGGCAGGTCTCCATGGGCTAACTCTACATCAGAAGAAAGTAGCTCTGCTTACTCGATTGCACAGTATAACTCCCCATTCCGGTGGATTGGGCGTGTGAATGAAGTTTGGGTCGATGTCAATGCCTCTGGATTAGAGGGAGATAAAGGCAGTGAAATAGCTACCTACTGAGATTGTACAAATAGTGGGTGTCACCATGTAAATACCAGCAATCATCCACAAGTGATGAACTATCTAAGAATTACTACATCTCAATTTCTATATCTGTATCTTTATCCGAACGTAGACATGTTACTAATATATTTGTGCAGTGTATGTAGTCCTGTACAAGCTGTTCTTCAAGTGTGTGTCCATACAATTTCTTTCTTTGCCTACTTTCTCCATATGTTTTCAAGTGTCTGGTGTCTGAAAAAGCAACTGGCAAAGACAGACTAGAAAAGAGAAGAAGAAGCCAAAATGGATATGGAACTCAATTTCTTTTGCAGTTATCCATAAAGTGGCTGAGTGTATCTCACAATATTATGGATATTGTCTGTAGATAAGATAGTTAGGGAACCAAGTTGAGTTTTAGAGCATTTTACATTATGTCAGGTTGGAGTTGATAAATCTTTTAGGAAGTACATTACTCAAGCTATGTCCACCAAAATCAATCATAAACCACACATTAATCTTAACCATTACTTTTATAAGCCAGGTAAACTTGCTCGGATTCTGCAAACTTATAATCAAAATTTTCCTATGCACTCTAAACAATGCACCACTCAATCTTTAGGAAATCAAATTTGAAAGGATTTATATAAAGGGGCCCTATGACCTTTTTAATGTTGCCCATACATTCAGGAACAGAAGAGACAATAGGGAAAGTGCAAGCAGACACTCCAGAAAAGGACTTAAACTGGGCCTTATTATTAAGTGGGCAAAGAGAAAAGAGGAAGTACAAGAAGCCACTTCCGGAAAAACACAAACCGACACCCTATTTTTAAGAGGCATAGACAAAAACGGAAAGTAACAAGAAGCCAGTTGAGGGAAAAATCAGAGCCTCAATAAGTGGCCTAGCAAGCCACTTTCACCGGTAACCTAGCCTACTTGAGAAACTCTTCTATAAAGAGCCATGCAAGAACCTCACCACATTGCACAAATCTTCCATATATTAGCTTTGAAGATCAATATTTTGTACGTATCTTATTTAGTTACTGTCTATGCATGTATATAAAACTTGGTACAGGGAGTAACCTAGTGACAGCAAAGCTTGAAGTCCAAGCAATAGATGATGAAAACAGGTCAATCACCTTTGTTTTCTTGGAAGGAGATATTTTGAAGGTGTATAAGAGTTTCAAGGCAAAAATTCAAGCGATCAAAGCAGGTAATGGTGGCTGCACAGTCAAATGGACGTTGAATTTTGAGAAGGCAACTGAAAATGCACCAGATCCAAAAGCCTATGCGGAACTTGGTGAAAAAGTGTCCAGAGGCCTTGATTAAGCACCTTGCTGGGACTTGATTAAATTCAATTGTACTTAATTTCTTTAAGAATGTCATTGCCCTAAAAAAAATATATATAAATAAAAAAAAAGAATAAAAAAGAATTAAAAAAAACTGTAAGAACCTGACTAGGCCATGTTCATATGATTTCAATAGCTTTTGTCTTCATTTCGCTTCTATGTTGTTAGCAGTTTCGTCTTATTTTCTTAGGGGTTCAGTTCTGTGTCTCCCTGACTTTGTATTCTCCCTGTTTTTTTTATGACTTATGAATAAACTGATATAGGAGGTGGTGAAGTGACAGCAAAATTTCAAATCCAAGCATAAGATGGCGGTGAGTCAATCATGTTTGTTGTCCTTGAAAAAGATGTTCTGAAGGTGTATAAGAGTTACAAGCAGGCCCAAGCTATCAAAGCAGGTAATGAGGAAAGCATGCATGGTGAAATGGATATTTGATTTAAAGCAAATGCAAATGCACCTGATTCTGAGCTCTATGCGGAATAAGCAATTAAAGTGTCCGAGGCCATTGATGCTTATGCGGGGAGGACTTGATCATTCACACTAGTATATACAACTTCTACTTTTAACCTGTATCACCAGAACCATGCCATAAATAAAGAGGATCTAATTTGAGAACTTCATTCCAGAAAACATATCTCAAGTGTTAATCAGATCCACAAGAAAGGTTATAGATGAACAATGGATGAGAATGTGCTAGGTCACGAGTAGTAAGCGTGTAAGTATATAGCTGCATGTAATCAAGTAACTTGGTATCTTTTTTCGTCCTTCTTTTCAATCTCTTTTTATCCACCTATGTACTTCTCAATCTGGAGCAATCTGCTTAATTGTGAAGATTGGAATGAAAATTACTATTCAGGACCTTTTCTGTTACCATGCTCTACCCCTTTAGCAGTCAAGTACATATACGTGTGTGTGTGTGTGTGTGTGTGTTTATCGCTCCATACGAAGGTACCCCGTCTATCAAATTGAAATGAGGCAAGAGTGAAGAAGGTGCCTCATCTTTGAAGACTACTACATCCATACAACACATTCTAAACTTTCAAGTCAGATTTTGCATGCACAATATTTATGTTGGACGAAATTAATCAAGCAATCTTCAAAGTTCTGTTTCAGAACAGTGGTATTAACTAAGAAATCACTATAAACCGAGTACGCATGTGTTGTGGCACTCATTTATATGATGAGAAATGACAGGCCCAAATTAGCCCCAAAGATTTCCCTAGGGAATAATTCAGAATCTGGCTATAAACTCAGACGACAAACGTTAACAATGACAGAAAGACATCCATAAAATTAGGAATGTAAAACTAAAAAGCAATAACTTGAGGAAAATCATAAACATAGCTCCATTATTGAGGGGTCACACAGCTCCCACTAGACAATATTCCGAAAGCTGTAGAAAGGAACCCTTCCATTATTTAAAGAGCCATACATGAACCTCAGTTTCAACTCAAGCACCAACCAGTTGCACATTCCAAAATATTGCAGACTGAAATGGCTCAAATTGCAAAGATTGAGTCGCACGCAGAGCTGAAATCATCTGCAGAGAAGTTCTATGGCTTTTTCAAGAACAACATGAGCTCTTTTGTTCAGATGTTCCCTCAAATCTTCAAGAACTTCGAAGTTGTGGGGGGAGGTGAGATCAGAGCAGGCTCCGTGACTAAATGGACATACGACATTGGTAAGAGATGTGCTTAATGAGCGTGCGTGTTTATTTATTTATTTCATAAATCTCTAAATAAACTATCACAAGATACACTTTTTGGTATTTCTAACTTAAATACACTTTTTGGTATTTCAACTTAAATCTCACATTCCTGTTTGGCATTTTGGTACCTCAGCCATATTGAATAACCAAAGTTAGCTAGTATATCTTCTATATTGTATTCTTAATCCAGATAACTTGTAGTGTTTTTACAATTACTCGATATATAACCCATATTTTTATTATGGCAACACAAAAACGTCTGTAACGTTTACAACACGTACTATATATATATTAATGCACTTGTTCAAACCTTGGATGTCAAATATCAAGGCATTTATTTATATATAGTAGGTCTGAATATCGAACTGTTCCTCAATCAACTATAAATTAAACTTAACAATTCTTACTGTTTGAGTTGGAACAGGAGAGGGTGTAATGGCAGTAAAAATCAAAATCCAAGCCTTAGATGATGGAAATACGTGTAATACCCGCAATTTTCATTTTAAATTCGAGTGATTGTATCGAATGATTATTATGCGATTTCACAATTTATGTTCGATAATCATTCATTTTTACAATTATCGAAGTTTCGAAACGTTTATTTTAACGAAAAGCTCGAAATACTCGAGTTGAGAAATCGACTTTTTCTACGTACGAAATTTGGAGAAACTTCCTTCATGAAAGTTGTAGAGCTCGTCGATACGAGTCCGTGCACATGCGGAACACGAAGATCGGATTTTTTCTGAATTAGTTATCGAATTTCGAAGTTTTCCGAAACTTGTATATATAGAAAAATTTTTGCAAACCCTAAATTTTTTCTACCGGACCCTTTCTTCTTCTTCATCTTCTTCCTCCTGTTCCTGAACAAAAAAAAAAAAAAAAACCTGGACTCTCTCTCTCTCACAGTCCTCTCGGCCGAAAGGGGAGAAATTCTTCTCCTTAATTGTTCTCCCTCCACAGACCACCTCTCGACCTCAAACCAAGTCCCAGGCGTTCATCTCGAGCTGCTCTAGCTCCCGGAGGCAGTCTCACACGGCGGCGCAGCCTGTGGTGGCGGCGGCGAAGCCCGAACCGAAAACGTCCATTTTCGGTTCGATCTCGATATCTCGAGCTACACTCCATCATTTCACTTGATTCTTGCTTCATTGAGCTCGCCTCAACTTCCTCTACAAGCACCAAGAAGGACCGGAACTGGGTCGAACGTTTTCACGTTCGTCGGAGCTCGACCCGAACGGATCGAAATACCGAAACTTTCGATCAAGATATCTCGAGCTATACACGATCGTTTCTTGTGATTCCAAGCTTGTTGAGTTCGCAAGGAAGTTCTGAACAAGTTTCCAGAAGGGATCGGGGCCTGAGGTTGCAGTTTTCACGTCGGTTTTCAAGCTCATCGGTTTCTGCATTTTTTTCCGGCCACCGACTGTAAATCGGTAATTTCGACGTCTTCCGTTCATTTTTAGGTCTTGTGCTAGTTATGAAAGTTGCTCAGAATGATGAAACGAAGGGGACAAGCTCGGCCCCGACACCATTGGTGGTGGTCGGTGGCGGCTCTGTCCCTAACTCCGGCGGCCTTTTCCGGCCACCTCCGGAGGTCTAAAATTTGGTTTCTGTTCATTTTATGATTCTATGTTTCGATACGATCATTTCGGCGTATTATACGCATTTTTTGGATATCGTATGAATTAGTTATGAATTTTGTGATTTCGATCGATTTCGGTCGTTAGATTTTTGATCTGTGAAATTATGACCGTTAGATGAACTTGTAAATTTGTTATGATGATTATATGACTGTCCCAGAGGCTTTGTGTGGTCATGGGCGAAGATCCGACCGTTGGATCTTCGTATATGTGAAAAACGGTAATTAGGGGAGCGATTCGTGAGAAACCGCTCGTCGGATTTTAATGTAAATTAGAATCTGACCGTTAATTAGTGGTTAAATTATGAGTTGAAATTGTTGGCTAAATTCGAATCACATTTGATTAGGTGATTGACGGATTTTAATTTCGTGGGCTAGCGGCGTTAATTATAAATTATAATTTATAATTATATTGAAGACGCAGCGGGAGTTTCGAGGTGAGTAAAACTCACGTGGTTCATATTACGAACCGAGCATTTTAATTTATTTATTTTGGTAATTGTGTGAAAAATATTTGCGGATTAAATATTTGTTTTAAAATTTCATGGACTTGAATCACCACGGTCCATAGGTAAGTAAAATGAATTTTAACTATACAAATGAATTTCATAATTTTCTTGTGTGAACTATAGATGGTATTAGTGGTCATTCCTGAGTGGATGATTACGTATATATATATTTACGTGGAAAATATATATTGACGAGTGGATTATTTGATTGATGATATGATTGAGTGGAATTGATGAGTTGATTTTATTTCGATGGTGTAATTCCATAATAATATGATGTATCTTGGTTGGGTTGATTTCAGTATGTGAAATTATATGTTGTGTTCATTTATGGGTTTAGGGTCGATGTAATGACTGGTGTGGGTAATCGGACGCTCTAATCCTAGTGTGGATGATGGGATACGATTGGTTGAGTATGTGGAATTATTGGACGTTCTAAATATGTATATAGGTATACATATTGATGAAATACAATAATTGATAAATATGTCGGATGCCATAACCTAGGCCAGGTGACGGGCTACGATTCAGTTAGAGCTCTAGTCTGTCAAATACCGTATTTTTATAAATACGATGATGAGAGTTGTGGGGAAAGTTGTGAGTTGGGTTGTCTTTATATATTGGATTGGTGTTTGATTGAGATTGTTATTATTTGCATATGTGGAAATAATTGAGTGTTGCTGTGTGTGGAAATAAATGAGATTAAATTAAGCAACAGTTCATTCTTTTACTCATACAAGCTTTCATAAGCTTACCGGGTTCTGTGTTGTTGCAATCCCGGTACACTATTCAATGGTGTAGCGGATATTCCTGCAGGTCAGGATAACCAGGGAGGTGATCGGGCTGCTTAGGTGTTACAGCAGTCATGTTATTTATTTAGTCGTGATGTGTGTGTATGCTCATTTAGAGCTTTACATTACATTTGGATTTGAGTTGTAATAATTAACCGAGACTAAATTCGGTTTGATTCTATTTTGTGTGGTGAGCATGTTATGAAAAGAAATTTTTTTCAGGATGATTATTTTGTGATGTGGTATTTTCATGTCTCGGATTTTGAATTGTTATTCTAAATTCGGGGCGTGACAGTTTGGTATCAGAGCGTAAGGTACATATTTGGTGATATGTCGATACTTACCGAGTGATGGCCCGTCTGCAGCGGATCCCCATCGTGTGCTCTTCGGTATTGACAATGTCATTGGGTATGTGAGTGCGTTAGGTTGGCTAGGAACGTTAGTACTTTTAGGAAAGTTGAGTATCGTTATGCATGATCAGTACTTGGTTAATATGGACTTGCATTGACTTATGCTTTATTTAAGTGTTATGCGTGTATTAATCAAGTATATCATGCTTATTAGGTAATGGAGATTGAGGGAAACGAGGCCAGAGGTCGGGGTAGAGGTAGACCTCGTGGCAGGGGTAGAGGCCGAGGAAGGGGTAGGGCCCCTCCAGTCGAAGAAGTATTCGAGTCGGAGGAAGATGCACCATATGAGGATCAGCCTATTCCTCCTGTAGCTGTGGTTGATAATCCTGCTCGCTTGCTGATGTTAGCAAGGGAAATTACTCGCTTGGGAGCAACCAAGTTTGGAGGAGGCACAGATTATATGGTGGCGGATCGTTGGATAGAGGATTTGCAGACTTATTTCGATCTGCTTGATTGCACTGAGACCGATAAGAGGAAGCTAGCCGCTTTCATGCTGAAAGATGAGGCTAGGGTGTGGTGGAACGTCACTCAGAGGAGCATTGAGGTGTCTACCTTGACATGGGACGGCTTTGAGAGGCTGTTCAGGGAGAAGTACTTTCCACCAGCAGTGAAGGAGAGGTTGGAGCGAGAGTTCCTTGCACTTGTACAGGGGAAGATGACCGTAATTGAGTATGATGCGGAGTTCTCCAGATTGTACAAGTATGTGAGGCAGATGGAGGATGAGGACTTGGCCAAGAAGTTTCAGAGAGGGTTGAGTCCTTCGATTGAGCGTGATGTAGCTATCTTGGAGCTGAAGACCAAGAGAGAGATCTTGGCTAAGGCACAGATCATTGAGCAGCAGAACCTGATTCGTAGAGAGAAGGAGTCTGCTGAGAGAGACTTCCAGGGCAAGGGGAAGGCCATAGCAGGGAGCAGTAGAGCTAGAGACTTCAGGGGTGGGTTCTGGAAGAGACAGAGGACTCAGTTTCAGCATCAGGCTCCAGCTAGGGCAGCAGTAGCTCCTCCTGTTCAGGCTATGCCTATCAGGCAGATAGCACCAGCAGCTCCAGTGAAGTGCTTTAACTGTGGCGAGCCAGGCCACATCTCTCGTGCGTGCACGAAGCCACGGGGTAGGTCATGCTACAGTTGTGGACAGGCAGGGCATCAGGCTAGGGAGTGTCCTCGGATGCAGGGTAGAGTGCAGGGTAACCAGCAGAGGCAGTTACCACCTGCTCATGCTAGGGTCTTTGCCATCGGTCAGGCAGGCACGGGAGTGGAAGGTACCTTATCTGTTTATCACTTTCTTACTAGAGTACTGTTTGATACGGGAGCCTCACACTCTTTCATATCTAGTTCGGTTGTGGATGTTTTGGGTTTGATTGCTATGCCTCTGACTAGATCATTGTGTGTTACATCACCTCTCGGTGTGTCTCTTGAGCTTAGCATGCTGTGTGATGATTGCCCTATTGGGATTGGTGGCAGAGAGTTCTCTGCATCTTTGATTGTGATTTCGGATCACACGTATGATGTGATTTTGGGTATGGATTGGTTGAGTCCGAACCATGCTGTTATTGATTGCTTTAGGATGATTGTGTCCTTCCATGTTCCGGGACAACCGGTGTTTCATTACCGTTGCCTGAAGTCTGACATCACCATGAGGATAGGGATTTTGGCCCATATTGAATCAGGGAGTAGTACTTCAAAGATTACAGGGATTCCTGTAGTTTCAGAGTATGAAGATGTGTTTCAGGAGATCCCTGGGTTACCTCCGAAAAGGGTAATGGACTTCTCCATTGATGTGATACCAGGAACTTCACCTGTGTCGAAAGCACCTTATCGAATGGCTCCAGCTGAACTTCAGGAGTTGAAGGTTCAGATTGAGGGCTTACTTGCACAAGGGTTCATTCAGGCAAGTGTGTCTCCTTGGGGCGCACCAGTGTTGTTTGTGAAGAAGAAGGATAGTTCACTTCGTCTATGTGTGGATTATCGACAGTTGAACAAGGTGACCATCAAGAATAGGTACCCTTTACCTAGGATTGATGACTTGTTCGATCAGCTTAGAGAAGCTACAGTATTCTCGAAGATTGACTTGAGGTCTGGATATCACCAGTTGAGGGTGAAGGAGGAAGATATTCCAAAGACGGCGTTCAGGACCAGGTATGGACATTTTGAGTTTCTTGTCATGCCTTTTGGTCTCACGAATGCCCCCGCAGCATTTATGGACTTGATGAACCGTACGTTCAGTCCTTACTTGGATCAGTTTGTGGTAGTGTTCGTTGACGACATCTTGATTTATTCAAGGTCGTCAGCTGAGCATGAGAGGCATCTACGAATAGTGCTGCAGACATTGAGAGAGCAGAAACTATTTGCCAAGTTCGAGAAGTGCGACTTCTGGCAGAGTGAAGTCAAGTTCCTTGGTCATGTGGTCTCGAAGGATGGAGTTTCTGTGGATCCTTCGAAGGTTGAAGCAGTGATGAGTTGGAGTCGCCCTACTACGGTTACAGAAATCCGTAGCTTCCTTGGATTGGCCGGTTATTACAGGCGCTTCATTGAAGGGTTTTCTGGTATTGCTTCGGCTTTGACCAAATTGACCAGGAAAGACACTCAGTTTGTATGGTCGGATAAGTGTGAGAAGGCTTTCATTGAGCTGAAGACTAGATTGACTACAGCTCCGGTGTTGACTATTCCTACTAGTGGTGGTGGACTAGTCATTTACAGCGATGCATCTCATCAGGGTTTGGGGTGTGTGTTGATGCAGAATGGTAGTGTTGTTGCTTATGGTTCTAGACAGTTGAAGGTACATGAGCGGAATTACCCTACTCATGATCTAGAGCTAGCAGCTGTGGTGTTTGCCTTGAAGATTTGGAGGCACTATCTTTATGGTGAGAAATTCGAACTCTTTTCTGATCACAAGAGTTTGAAGTATCTATTCTCCCAGAAGGAATTGAACATGAGGCAGAGGAGATGGATGGAGCTCATTAAGGACTATGATTTCACCTTGGAGTATCATCCCGGAAAGGCGAATGTGGTGGCGGATGCTTTGAGTAGGAAACCGCGGGTAATCATGGCATCGATTATGGTGCAGGAGTGGCGCATGTTAGAAGCTGCATCTGAGTTCGACCTTATGCCCGCAGGAGCAGGACAGGGAATCTTTCTCGGTAGTATCACCTTACAGCCCACCTTGATCTCCAGGATCATTCAGGGTCAGACACTTGATGAGTTTGCTCAGGCGAGGATTTCTGAGATTTCTGTTGACCCGGATGTGGAGGGTCCTTCTGAGTGGATGATTGGGGCTGATAGAGGGTTGAGATTTCGAGGGAGATTGTACGTACCGAGTGTTGATAACCTCAGGGAGGAGATCATGCGGGAAGCACATAGGTCTCGATATACTATACATCCAGGAGGTACTAAAATGTATATGGATCTACGAAGGCAGTTTTGGTGGTATGGTATGAAGAGGGATGTGGCGGAACACGTGTCGAAGTGTCTTACCTGTCAACAGGTGAAGGCAGAGCATCAGAGACCAGCAGGAATGCTGAACCCCTTATCGATTCCTGTGTGGAAATGGGAAGACATCTCTATGGACTTTGTGACTGGATTGCCCAGATCCAGGCAAAGTTATGACTCGATTTGGGTGATTGTTGACCGGTTGACTAAATCAGCACACTTCCTTCCGGTGGCAAAAACGTACTCAGGTGATGCATTGTGTAAGTTATATGTGAACGAGATAGTGAGGCTTCATGGAGTGCCTATGACGATTGTATCGGATCGTGATGCTCGTTTCACATCGGAATTCTGGCGTAGGTTCCACAAGGCATTTGGTACGTCTCTTGCTATGAGCACTGCATTTCACCCACAAACAGATGGACAGACCGAGAGAGTGAATCAGGTGATGGAGGACATGCTCAGAGCTTGTGTTCTGGACTTTAAGGGTAGTTGGGCGGATCATCTGTCATTGGTAGAGTTTGCCTACAACAACAGCTATCACTCTAGTATCGGTATGGCTCCATATGAGGCTCTTTATGGTAGGCCATGTAGAACTCCTATCTGTTGGGCGGAAGCAGGGGATAAAGGGCTCATCGGACCTGAGATTGTACAGGAGACTACAGAGAAGGTCACTACTATTCGGGACAGAATCCGAACTGCACAGAGTAGACAGAAGAGTTATGCTGACTTGAAGAGGAGACCGTTGGAGTTTGAGACAGGTGATCTTGTGTTCTTGAAAGTCTCACCAATGAAAGGTGTGGTGAGATTTGGCAAGAAGGGAAAACTCGCACCGAGGTATGTTGGACCCTTTGAGATTCTAGAAAGGGTTGGTAACTTGGCATATCGTCTTGCTTTACCTGTTAGCATGTCGGGTGTGCACAACGTCTTCCATGTGTCTCTGCTCAGGAAGTATGTTCGAGATGAGTCTCACGTGATTGACCACGGTACGATCGAAGTGAACCCGGATGTGACGTTTGTAGTTGAACCTGTTCGTATCTTGGATAGGTCTACAAAGAAACTTCGTAGGAAAGAGGTTGATCTCGTGAAGGTGTTGTGGAGTCATCATGATGAGGGTGATGCATCATGGGAGTTAGAATCTGACATGAGGACGAGGTATCCACAGCTTTTTGGGGAATTGGGTACTTGAATTTCGGGACGAAATTCCTTTAAGGGGGGTAGATTGTAATACCCGCAATTTTCATTTTAAATTCGAGTGATTGTATCGAATGATTATTATGCGATTTCACAATTTATGTTCGATAATCATTCATTTTTACAATTATCGAAGTTTCGAAACGTTTATTTTAACGAAAAGCTCGAAATACTCGAGTTGAGAAATCGACTTTTTCTACGTACGAAATTTGGAGAAACTTCCTTCATGAAAGTTGTAGAGCTCGTCGATACGAGTCCGTGCACATGCGGAACACGAAGATCGGATTTTTTCTGAATTAGTTATCGAATTTCGAAGTTTTCCGAAACTTGTATATATAGAAAAATTTTTGCAAACCCTAAATTTTTTCTACCGGACCCTTTCTTCTTCTTCATCTTCTTCCTCCTGTTCCTGAACAAAAAAAAAAAAAAAAACCTGGACTCTCTCTCTCTCACAGTCCTCTCGGCCGAAAGGGGAGAAATTCTTCTCCTTAATTGTTCTCCCTCCACAGACCACCTCTCGACCTCAAACCAAGTCCCAGGCGTTCATCTCGAGCTGCTCTAGCTCCCGGAGGCAGTCTCACACGGCGGCGCAGCCTGTGGTGGCGGCGGCGAAGCCCGAACCGAAAACGTCCATTTTCGGTTCGATCTCGATATCTCGAGCTACACTCCATCATTTCACTTGATTCTTGCTTCATTGAGCTCGCCTCAACTTCCTCTACAAGCACCAAGAAGGACCGGAACTGGGTCGAACGTTTTCACGTTCGTCGGAGCTCGACCCGAACGGATCGAAATACCGAAACTTTCGATCAAGATATCTCGAGCTATACACGATCGTTTCTTGTGATTCCAAGCTTGTTGAGTTCGCAAGGAAGTTCTGAACAAGTTTCCAGAAGGGATCGGGGCCTGAGGTTGCAGTTTTCACGTCGGTTTTCAAGCTCATCGGTTTCTGCATTTTTTTCCGGCCACCGACTGTAAATCGGTAATTTCGACGTCTTCCGTTCATTTTTAGGTCTTGTGCTAGTTATGAAAGTTGCTCAGAATGATGAAACGAAGGGGACAAGCTCGGCCCCGACACCATTGGTGGTGGTCGGTGGCGGCTCTGTCCCTAACTCCGGCGGCCTTTTCCGGCCACCTCCGGAGGTCTAAAATTTGGTTTCTGTTCATTTTATGATTCTATGTTTCGATACGATCATTTCGGCGTATTATACGCATTTTTTGGATATCGTATGAATTAGTTATGAATTTTGTGATTTCGATCGATTTCGGTCGTTAGATTTTTGATCTGTGAAATTATGACCGTTAGATGAACTTGTAAATTTGTTATGATGATTATATGACTGTCCCAGAGGCTTTGTGTGGTCATGGGCGAAGATCCGACCGTTGGATCTTCGTATATGTGAAAAACGGTAATTAGGGGAGCGATTCGTGAGAAACCGCTCGTCGGATTTTAATGTAAATTAGAATCTGACCGTTAATTAGTGGTTAAATTATGAGTTGAAATTGTTGGCTAAATTCGAATCACATTTGATTAGGTGATTGACGGATTTTAATTTCGTGGGCTAGCGGCGTTAATTATAAATTATAATTTATAATTATATTGAAGACGCAGCGGGAGTTTCGAGGTGAGTAAAACTCACGTGGTTCATATTACGAACCGAGCATTTTAATTTATTTATTTTGGTAATTGTGTGAAAAATATTTGCGGATTAAATATTTGTTTTAAAATTTCATGGACTTGAATCACCACGGTCCATAGGTAAGTAAAATGAATTTTAACTATACAAATGAATTTCATAATTTTCTTGTGTGAACTATAGATGGTATTAGTGGTCATTCCTGAGTGGATGATTACGTATATATATATTTACGTGGAAAATATATATTGACGAGTGGATTATTTGATTGATGATATGATTGAGTGGAATTGATGAGTTGATTTTATTTCGATGGTGTAATTCCATAATAATATGATGTATCTTGGTTGGGTTGATTTCAGTATGTGAAATTATATGTTGTGTTCATTTATGGGTTTAGGGTCGATGTAATGACTGGTGTGGGTAATCGGACGCTCTAATCCTAGTGTGGATGATGGGATACGATTGGTTGAGTATGTGGAATTATTGGACGTTCTAAATATGTATATAGGTATACATATTGATGAAATACAATAATTGATAAATATGTCGGATGCCATAACCTAGGCCAGGTGACGGGCTACGATTCAGTTAGAGCTCTAGTCTGTCAAATACCGTATTTTTATAAATACGATGATGAGAGTTGTGGGGAAAGTTGTGAGTTGGGTTGTCTTTATATATTGGATTGGTGTTTGATTGAGATTGTTATTATTTGCATATGTGGAAATAATTGAGTGTTGCTGTGTGTGGAAATAAATGAGATTAAATTAAGCAACAGTTCATTCTTTTACTCATACAAGCTTTCATAAGCTTACCGGGTTCTGTGTTGTTGCAATCCCGGTACACTATTCAATGGTGTAGCGGATATTCCTGCAGGTCAGGATAACCAGGGAGGTGATCGGGCTGCTTAGGTGTTACAGCAGTCATGTTATTTATTTAGTCGTGATGTGTGTGTATGCTCATTTAGAGCTTTACATTACATTTGGATTTGAGTTGTAATAATTAACCGAGACTAAATTCGGTTTGATTCTATTTTGTGTGGTGAGCATGTTATGAAAAGAAATTTTTTTCAGGATGATTATTTTGTGATGTGGTATTTTCATGTCTCGGATTTTGAATTGTTATTCTAAATTCGGGGCGTGACAATACGTCAATAACGTTTCTTGTCCTTGAAGGAGATCTTTTGAAGGTCTATAACAGTTTCAAGGCAAAGCTGCAACTTACCAAAGATGGTAATGGTGGGAGCATAGTGAAATGGACCCTTGAATTTGAGAAGGCAAATGCAAATTCACCTGATCCAAAAATCTATGCAGAACAAGCAATTAAAGTGACCAAGGGCATTAATGCTTACCTTGGAAGGGCTTGATCACACTAATACAAGCTCAATGACGAGGATATCTGGATTTGTAAATCAAACAAGTATGCATCTGGTTCTATATTTCTTTCTTCTCTTTGTATTCCACCTTATTCTCAATTATGACATGACCACATGTCGATCAATTATCCTCTTTCCTAAGTTATGGATGTAATACGTACGTTCTCTGACTTGAAGATCACCATGTTAGAACCACACTAATTTAATGCTGTAAATCTATCTCAGAAAGAGCAGATGATGTAAACAATGTTATATATGTGAACTATTTTTAGGAATATTACATGATGCACTTGAATCATTCATCTTAGTCTTCTCCTGATTCCACCTCCAGTATTCACTTGGTCTGATAAGACTAATTTATGAGAACATATGTAATAACAATTTCTTCCGTCAAGAAACTGCCACCACCATTTAACTTCCATTTCAAATATATAACTTCTTGCAACTCTCTTAATTTGATTTCAAATCAATCCAAATAGAATAGGATAAGTGTTTAAACTTATTTTAAATACAAACTCTAACACATACAAGATTTCTATGTAATGTCTTGTTCATCAGGTTTTGTAACACACTAGTCGCCTTTCTTGAGTTAGAAGAGTGTTTGACTCTATGAATCCAGACTAGCTATCTCCTAGATTCTTGAAGGTTGTTGCTCAAGCATGACGGCGGAACAAATTTCAAACATGTCTCAAAATTACCAAGTGAATCCAGCGTTCAAACACAAGATGTGGGGTTCCACATCTAGAACATTCCCATGAGGGAATCCAGTGCATCAACTAAACCACTTGCCCTAATTAAAAATTTAGTAGATCTTAATACCATAATACCATATTTTGGGATAATTACCTCAATAATATGATTCAAATTAACATGGATGCCGACAAATAAATGGAGGAAATACATATTTAAGGTGAAAAACCTTATTAAATCAATCGATCACACATGATCTCAGATATACTAAATCAGACACGAGTGCTCTCTTAGATTTCTTGGACAAACAATATATGTAATATTCCTATTGGTATATCCTTTTCTCAAATTTCTGATATCTTAACCTTGCCTAGGAGAGCTACATACTCTTTGCTGCATCACCAAACCCCAAATGTATCTCCTCTTCACCAACTAAAGAAATTATTATTTCTAGCTTATGATAATCTTTGGCAGCAGGAAACAATCAATCTTCAAGGATTTTGTCTATGGCTTTCATTTGTTCCACTCCTTTCTAGGATATTGAACAGAAGTAAAGAGTCCACTCGATCATTTTCAGAATCTTAGATACGAACTCAGACAAACTTTAACAATGATATGCAGCATATATTAACATCCTAAAAGGCTAAAACAGAGAGACATGACATAAGTAAAACAAATTATAAGAATCAATAACTTCAGGAAAACACAAACTTAGCTCCATTATTGAGTGGTCACACAACTCCCACTTAATTGACAATATTCTGGAAGCTCTGATAGAAGCTCTTCTATTATTTGAACAGTTGTGCATGAGCCTTATAGTTGAAATTCATCAGGCACTAAAATAGTTGTACAATATTGCATTTATCAAATGGCTCAAATTGCAAAGGTTGAGGATTAAGCAAAGATAAAATTGGCAGCGGACAAGTTCTATGGCTTCGTTAAGAACAAAATAAGCACTTTTTTTTTCAGATGTTCCCTCAAATCCTCAAGAGCTTTGAAGTTGTAGGGGAAGGTGAGATTAGAACTGGCTCAGTGACAAAATGGGCATTCAACATTCTTTTTCTGCCAGACTTGAACTGCTTCAAATCAGAAAACCTCACAAAATCCATGCTTTTGGTGAACCCAACATCGTCTCCCTGAGTCCCTGCTGGTTAGCCCTGTAAAGGAAGTTGATACAGCTCTAGTAGCCATTTCTGCAACACCAAACCTTTTACCTTCACAAATTCCCTAGCACAAATTTTCACAAATTCAGTACTCTCTATTAAGGAAAGGAATCAAAGCTGATACTATAGGATATGGTAGAATAGCTATAAAGATTTCTGATACTTTACCATAGTTATAACTACTTTCACATAGGAAAGATTTGCATGGAGTTGTATATAATCTTATAACCTATTCTAGTTTGAATACAATACAAGAAACACATGAATCTCCAAATTCTTTATGGTATCAGAGCGTAAGAGCTTCTGAGGACCTAGAATCCCTAACAATCCAACGAACACTCTTACAACCTTTACCTCATAGCTAGAGACGAAGAGAAGGTTGTCGTTCAAAATCCTCTCAATCAACAGACCTGCAAGAATACTGCACCATGGGAGAATTCCAACCATCCGATTTTTCTCTACCACTCAGACCAGCCAGGCGCCGTGCTGGTTACGCAAGCCTTGGTGGAAGACAACTATACTACATGGGAACAATCGATGCTTATGGCACTTACAATCAAGAATAAGAAGGGCTTCATCGATGGGACTCTAGCGAAACCAACCCACAATCCTTCTGAGCAATTGCAGTGGGAGAGATGTAATACTTTAGTGAAAACGTGGCTGCTAGGAGCCATGTCAAAAGACATCTCCGACAGTGTGATACACTGTAAAGATGCACATAGCATGTGGTTGAAGTTGAAGGAAAGATTTTCACAGGTAAACACAGTTGCTTTATTTCAAGTTGAGGGCGCTATCCATGGTTGTGAGCAAGGAGTACCTCAGTGACTTCATTCTTTACCAAACTGAAGGCATTGTGGGATGAGAAGGACTCTCTTTGCTTTTTCCCTCCTTGTAGTTGTGATACCGCTCCAGAAGCCAAGTCTTTCATTGAGACTTAGAAGACAATGAAGTTTTTGATAGGATTGAGTGAAGGATTCGCACAAATCAGGAGCAATATCATAAGTCTTGAGCCCTTACCAACACTGAACAAAGCATACGCCATGGTGCTTCGTCAAGAGAAACGAGTAGAAGCAACTGCAGGCAAGAATGGGTCAATGACAGAAACTTCTGCTTTTGCGGTCAAGAGGCCAGAAAAATTCGAGAAGCAAGAGAAGAATGCTCTAACCTTTTCTCGTGAATCACAGTTCATGGGAGGAGAGAATAAGTATTGTGAGAAGTGCAATATGACCAATCATTACACAAAAAATTGTAGGACACATCTCAAGTGCACCTACTGTGATGGCAATGGTCACACTCATAACTACTGCAGGAGAAGGAAGAGAATGATGGGAGAAGGATCAAGCAATTCAAAGGCCGACCATGTTGGCACCATGAGTGAAGAAAAAGAGGATGAAGTGAACTTTCCACTCTCCAAAACGGAGTGCAATCAAATGCTGGAGTTGTTGAACCGTATACAAGCAGTAGGAAACAAGGCGAGAGATGGAAATCAACTGCTAGAGATGCTGAATACCAACCATCCACGACCAACATTGTGCGTAACATACCAAACCTTGAAGAAATTCCAGGTAAAATTTGTGCACTTTATCGTGATAACAAGGATGTAGTATGGATTTTGGATAGCGGGGCTAGCGACCACGTTGTATGCAATGCAGCCTTTCTCTCTTCTTGTTATCTTGTGCACAATAGGACTATGCAGTTACCTAGATGGGAAAAGACTTCCAGTGTCACACATTGGGACAGTGACGTTTTCACCTAATTTCATTCTTCATAATGTCCTTTGTGTTCCCACATTCTACCTGAACCTCATTTCAATAAGCAAACTTGCTTTGGACTCATTTTACATTACTATATTTCTCAAGCATGTTTGTTTCATTCAGGACCTGCGTTCGGGGAGGATGATTGGGACGGGAGCTGAGAGTGAGGGACTATACTGCCTCAACATGCCTAAGGAAGGACTGTGCAGTGTGGTAAGAAGCAAAACCAAAGACTTATGGCATTGGGGGCTAGGGCACCTGTCAAGCACAGTATCTTCATTTATCCCTTTCTTGCACAATAAGTCATGTGATACCAGCCATTGTTCTATTTGTCCTTTGGCCAAACAGACTCGAAGCCATTTTCTTTAAGCATTTCTTTGAGTAATCGTTGTTTTGAATTGATTTATGTTGACATATGGGGAGGATATCATGTTTCATCCATTTCAGGAGCATAATATTTTCTTACTATTGTAGATGACTTTTCTTGTTTCACTTGGATTTATCTCATGCATAATAAGTCTGAAGCACGAAACCTTTTTATGCAATCCATCATACTTGATGAAAATCAGTTTGATAGTAAGGTTAAGATGGTCTGTAGTGACAATGGACCTGAGTTCAATTGTTCCCAGTTTTATTCCTCGAAAGGTATCTTGCATCAAGCTAGCTGCATCAATACGCCACAACAGAATGGCGTAGCTGAGTGCAAGCATCAACATTTGCTAAACATGGCTCGTGCACTCTTGTTTCAATCTCACTTGACAAAATCTTTTTGGGGTGATGCAATATTTTCCGCTGCATATTTGATCAACCGAACACCAACACCTCTTTTGCAAAACAAAACACCTTTTGAAATGCTCTTCAATAAAGTTCCAAACTATTCCCATTTATGAGTTTTTAGATGTAAATGTTTTGTTTCCACTCATCCCTTACGCCCTACAAAGTTTGATCCTCGTTCTTCTGAGTGTGTGTTCCTCTGCTATCCCAATGGGCAGAAGGGTTACAAGGTATATCGTTTACGTGATGCAAAGGTTTTGGTCTCTAGAGACGTTGTGTTCTTTAAAACTGAATTTCCTTTTCAAACTAGGGTTTCTTTGAGTCATAACTCCACATGCACCACCACAAAACACGTTGTTTCCTACCCTAACTCTATCTTCTCCTATCGAAAATGATCATGTGAGTGCACCAAATCTCTCTGATTATATCATATCTTCTAATCCATCACCAAATCCCTCGGATTCCATCACATCTCCTAATTGTGACTCATCAGTTGTCGAGATCTCCCTTTCACCAACTCTAACACCACTAAATCCGGACCTTCCTCCTCCAAATACCATTCCTACCCAAGCTTCCCATCCTTTTCCACGACGCTCCACACGTGCAACAAAGCCTCATGCTGCATTGCAAGACTTCCACATTGAGACTGCCCTGCCTTCACGTTCTGCGTCTCCATCTTCCACGAGGCATGCAGTGTCAGGTACGCCACACTCCATCTTTGAGGTTCTTTCATATGACAGGCTATCCCTCAAACATAGAGCATTCACTGTCAATCTCTCACTCACACGAAAACCTATGTCCTTCTCTCAAGCCATTCTCGATCCTCGATGGCGTTTAGCTATGAATGAAGATATTCAAGCTTTGCAGAACAACAAACCATGGAGCATTGTTCCTTTACCTCCCAACAAAGAACCCATTAGATGCAAGTGGGTTTATAAGGTGAAGTACAAACCAGATGGAACCGTAGAGCGTTATAAAGCTCGCTTGGTGTCAAAGGATATAGTCAAGTTGCCGGAGTTGATTATGGTGAGACATTTGCACCTGTAGCTAAACTTACTACTGTGCGTGTTTTGTTAAGCCTTGCAACAATGAAAGGATGTCATCTTCACCAACTTGATGTTAACAATGCTTTTTTGAATGGAGAACTCACTGAATACGTGTACATGAAGCTACCTCCTGGTTTTGGAGGTAAAGGGGAGAATCAGCATGTTTGCAAGCTCCATAAATCATTGTATGGCCTCAAGCAAGCTTCGAGGCAGTGGTTTTTAAAACTCTCCAGTGCATTGCAAGCTGGTGGCTTCACTCAATCCTGGTCAGACTACTCTATGTTCATTCAAAAGTTTCAAGACAAGTATCACAGTGTAACTTGTCTACGTAGATGATGTAATTGTTGCAGGAAATAATCTGCAAGACATAGAAGCTATAAAGCAGTTTTAAACAGCATGTTTTAAGCTCAAGGACATGGGAACACTGCATTATTTCCTTGGGATTGAAGTGGACCATTCAAGGCAAGGTATAGTGCTTTCACAGCACAAATATGCACTGGAGGTGCTTGAAGATACTGGATTCTTAGGTGCCAAACCATCCAAATACCGTATCGACATAACTTGGTCTTAACTAAAGATGATGGAGTTTTGTTACAACATGCCTCTCAGTATTGAAGACTTGTTGGTAGGCTTATTTACCTAACAATTACAAGGCCTGACTTGGTTTATCCTGTACATATTTTGAGTCAATACATGGACAAGCCTCGACAACCACATCTTGAAGCTGCCTATAGAGTTTTGAGGTATGTCAAGCACACACCAGGTCAGGGTATTTTACTACCTTATCATGGACACCCAGAACTTACAGCATATTGTGATGCTGATTGGGCAAGATGTAGAGACACTAGACGCTCTACAACTAGATATTGTTTGTTTCTAGGGAAGGCACCAGTCTCTTGGAAGAGTAAGAAGCAAGGAACAGTTTCTAGATCGAGTGCAGAGGCAGAGTATAGATCGATGGCTACTACTTGTTGTGAGATCACTTGGATATTGGCATTACTGCGTGATTCACATGTTGATCACAAAGAAGCAGTTAAACTATTTTGTGACAATAAAGCAGCAATTGATATTGCTTCAAACCCTGTTTTTCAGGAGAGGACAAAGCACATTGACATTGATTATCATGTTGTGCACGAGAAGGTTCAAAGAGGACTTGTGAAGCCCATTCATGTTCGGACTAATGAGCAGACAGCAGACTTGTTCACAAAGCCTCTTGGTTTGAAGCAACTTACAGCTCTATTAGACAAGTTTGGTGTTATTAACATACACAACAACTTGAGGGGGAGTATTAAGGAAAGGAATCAAAGCTGATACTATAGGATATAGTAGAATAGCTGTAAAGATTTCTGATACTTTACCGTAGTTATCCATACTTTCATGTAGGAAAGATTTGCATGGAGTTGTATATAATCTTGTAACCTACTCTAGTTTGAATACAATACAAGAAACACATTAATCTCCAAATTCTTTACACTCATCATTCTATATATTATCTAACTAAAACATAACACAACAATAACTCATCAATTTATCTTTGGGCATGTTGATATCCCCAAATCCCAAAAATAAACTAATAGCAGAAATTCAAATTCTTAGAATTTAAAATTTTGATCTTCCCCAGCAACCAAACACCAAACAGGTTCATAATGAATTGGACCTGCTTAATAAAGTTGTTAGAATATGATAATCCCAATCAGTCCTGATTCTTCATACTTATGCAAACAGTTTTGAAATTTCCAGGGTTTGCAAACAATATTTTCACTCATCTCCTAGCTAATCTGGGTGTTGGTTTCTTAGCAGTTCTATTAGTTCTCTTGTTGATGTGGTATGCATTCTAAAACCTATTAGCCTTGATAACAAGGTTGGTGCTTCTATTTATCATAATGAAGATATAGTATGTGTAGCAGTATATAAAAAATTGAAAGGCGTAGAGCTGGAACTTACTGTGTCTGCAGTTGTCTGTGGGGTAAGATGAACTCCTCACTAGCCTTTTCTAAGTGCCATTACATATTTTATTAAAAAAAATTGAATTAGGTTAAGCTTTAATTAGCAATTAGAGACAAATGCAACATTGTCTCATATTGTGCAGTAAAACTCAAAAAGGCATGAAATTAGATATCCTACTTTTTCATCTTCCTCAGGTAGATTTTGTACTTCATCAAGACATAAGCTTCATATAGTTTTTTTTTTTTTTTGAAAAGAGGGCCGGTGCTGCTGCCCTCAAGCTTTAATTAATGAAATATAGAATACAAAAGGGGGGGGGGGGACATAGAGCTTGAACCCCAACTTATAAAAAATAATGTATTCTAACATGCACCAGTTAGCGAAGAGTGCATCATTGGCTATTTTATGTGCTTTGACAAAGCAGTGACATAACGGCAAGATAACTCTACTAAGGAGAAGCATCATTCTAACAAATAGCACAGTTTTTCCACTATGTTGGTGCACGGAAATAAATCCTGCGATACTCTGTTTCATCCTGTCACTAGGAGGTTGCGCCCATTTACAAATGCAAGGAACTTGCCGCCTACCTATAACAGACCAGGCACACAAGGTGCATAGACCGGCACACAGGCCATTATCTCCTACCGGATCACGGTAGAAGCTTATTACCAACAAAACAACAACGGCAAAAAAACAACCAAACAAGAACTAACTAGCAACAAACAACCACCAACAGGACCCAAATGCAAAAACCCGGCCCAACCACCAATAAGCTTCATATAGTTTTCTAGTGATGCTTTAACTGTAACAAGAATATAAATACATGCACACTATGAAGATAACATGCATATAGAAGTAAGCTTCATTTCAAACTGAAAATTTCAAATCCAATCAAGCATTTCAGTAACTTCTCAAATATGAAATTATGATACTCCTCTTGCAGCACCTAGTGCTATTTTGTATCTGGACAGCCAATCCAAACGCTTGTTGGATAGTGATCTTCCTGCATTGAATGTACAGTAAACATAAAAATTAGTGAACATGTTGATTAATGACCACGAAACTGCAAACTTTCAAGTATTCAACTTTTATTCGTGTTCCTTAGGAATTTTGATGTTTCAAATGCTATTTACTTTCAAAGCAGTATTTCATTGGCACTTTTCAAGTATGGCAAACTAAATTAATATTGAAACTTAAAGGAGTGAAATTTGCACTCCCCCAATTACATTTTACACTCCCTCTCTTACTTTTAAGTGTGAAAATGTCAGAAATGCCCTTGTCTGTATCTTCTCCAACATTCGAACACCAGTTTTGCATAGCTGAATAAACGCTAGGATCATTCACTAGTAACTTTACTCTTTCTCTATATCAAGTTTGTTGTACGGAAGCGTAACAAACATGATATTGATATGGATTCAAAAGTAACAAATAAGGCAATCAAAGAAAGCAAACAATAAACAAACCACAAAGAACACCAATATTTTTAGTGGTTCACTCAATCGATGTGATTGAGCTACATCCACTTTCGGAGCAGACAAGATATTCCACTATTATCAATTTGGAGAAATATACAACTAAAGTTTATGAACAACTCTCTCTACCCAAATCTTTGATACACCCAATCCTATTAATTCTCTTTGATTCAAATAAAGAAGAAGAAGAAGAAGAAGAAGAAGAAATATTTGCTTCTCATATACAATACTTAACAACACCAACAACTAAGCTTAAGAAGCTTCAACTATAGAATTCTTAAGTCTCCAACAAAGAGAGGAAAACTCTTGGGTACTAAGGATGGCTTTCAATTATGTTTCTCCCCCTTCCTCTATCTGTTTTCTATCCCTTCTTTAATTTCTCTTTGCTTATAATTCTATCACTTCTTGGCTGCCAATGTCAAAGGCATATCTTTGCTGCTTTGGTTTCTTTTTTACTTATATTTCTCTCTTCTTTTTCAGCTGCCATGTTCTATTTTCTGCATATGTATAATTAATCCTAGCACATGCAGCTAGTTCACATGCTTTCAACTCTATCCTGCTGCCTACTTTGAAAAGCACATATACATGCCTATAATTATGCTATTAAGCTAGCACATGCAGCTATCACACATGGGATATATATACCAACTATTTTGGCTGCCTATCAAGTGTAGGTCAACAACAACAATCTCCACCTTGGCTTCACTTGATACAATAATATCACAAGTAGAATATCACATACCAATTTGCCGCTTCGATATCCCTATAGGGAAGATCAAATGCTACGAACACCAATCAACTTCAAGCAATGCTTGAACTTGCTTAATAGAACTGATTTCATCAACATATCAGCAGGGTTGTCTTCAGTTCCAACTTTCAGGAGCTCTATATCACCATCCTCCACCAGTTGATGAACCTTGTGAAATTTGACAATGATATGTTTAGTGCGAGTATGAGTAACCTGGTTCTCTGCTAAATGGATAGCATTCTGACTATCACAATGGAGCTCCACATAATCTTGAATTATTCCCAAGTCCTCAAGCAAACCATGAAGCCAAACTACTTCTTTTGCACCCTCTATTACTGCCATGTATTCAGCTTCAATTGTCGACAAAGCAATCGTAGATTGCAATTTCGACTTCCAACTTACCGCTCCACTAGCAAGAGTAGACAGATAAGCTGTAGTAGATCAACACTTATCCAAATCACTTGCGAAATTAGAGTCCATATATCCAACATCACACTGACTCATATTTTCCTGCTGAAACACAATTCCAACATCCACAGTGCTAAGAATATACAGTAGAATCCATTTCACTGCTTGCTAATGGATTTTACCTGGGTTATGCATATATCTGCTCACCACGCTAAAAGCTTGTGAAATGTGGGGTCTAGTACATACCATACAGTACATCAAGCTACCAACAACACTAGCATAAGGAACTTTAGCCATGTATTGCATCTCATCATCAGTGCTAGGAGACATAAAAGATTTAAGCTTGAAATGAGAGGCAAGAAGTGTACTTATAGGTTCAACCATGCCAAACTGCTGTAGTATCGTCTTCAAATATTGTTTTTGTGACAAACAAACCTTGCCTTTCGATCTATCTCTTTCAATTTCCATGCCCAAAATCTTCTTAGCTTCTCCCAAGTCCTTCATTTCAAATTCACCACTCAACTGTGATTTTAATTTTTCAATTTCCACCTTGATCTTAGATGCAATTAGCATTTCATCAACATACAAGAGCAAATAAATGAAGCTCCCATCATGTAGCTTGCGAAAGTAAACACATGGATCATAAATACTCCTAGTGTACTTCTGACCAAACATAAATTTATCAAACCGCTTGTACCACTGTCTTGGAGACTGTTTCAAACCATACAATGATTTATACAGTTTGCAAGCCAATTTTTCCTTACCGGCAACTTTGAACCATCTGGCTGAATCATATAGATCTCTTCTTTCAATTCACCAAGTAAAAATGCAGTTTTGACATCAAGTTGTGCTAACTCAAGATCAAATTGTGCAACTAAGGCTAATAGAATATGAATAGAAGAATGCTTCACAACATGAGAAAATATCTTATTGTAGTCTATTCCTTCTTTTTGTGCATAGCCTTTAGCTACCAATCTAGCCTTGTACCGAGGTCCTTCCTTTTTAGCAAATACCCATTTGCAACCAATTGCTCTCTTTCCATGTGGTAACTGAACCAACTCCCAAGTCTGGTTCTTATGAAGAGACTTCATCTCCTTATCCATTCCTTTTTCCCACTCCACACTATCTACATGTATCATAGCTTCTTCATAGATAGAAGGAATTTCTTCTTCAGTAATTAGAAGTGCATAAGTTACCATATCATTTAGCCAAGCTGGCTTTGGAGCATTTCTTTTTCCTTTTCTAAGTGCAATAGGTCCATGTTGCTGTGGTTTGAGCTTGAGCCTCTACTTCAATACTTGAATCTTCATTTGTTGAATCATCTGACTCAACTGTAAGACTTTATAGATCAATTGGAGTTTCTTCAACTTTTTCTTTAAACTACACCTGCTTCAAACTCTCTATGGTCATCTTCTGTTTTTGAGAATCAGTCTGCTCACTCTGATTAACCATGACAGCCTCATCAAATGTCACATCTCTGCTTACAACAACTTTTCTCACATCTGGACATCAAAGCCTAAATCCCTTCACACCATCATTAAATCCCAAGAAAATAGCCTTCTTGGCTCTCAGATCAAGCTTGCTTTCCCTGACATGAAAATAAGCAGGAAAACCAAAAATATGTAAGCAATGATAATCAGTAGCAGGTTTTCCAGACCATACCTCCATGGGCGTTTTACTCTCATTTGCAGTAGTATGCAATCTGTTGATGTGATGGCCTACATATGTAACTGCCTCAGCCTAAAACTCTTTGCTTAATCCAGCATTAGACAACATACATCGAACTTTCTTCAGTGAAGTACGATTCATGCGCTCTGCCATCCCATTCTGTTGCGGTGTCTCTCTAACTGTGAAGTGTCTCACAATGCCCTCATCTTGACATAACTTCAAGAATGGATCGGACTTGTATTCGCCACCATTATCTGATCTGAGCCTCTTAATTTTTTGACCGGTCTAAGTCTCAATCATTTTCTTCCACTTCACAAATACATCTAAGACTTCATGTTTATGCTTCATGGTGTACACCCACACTCTTCTAGAGAAGTCATCAACAAAAGAGACATAGTAGTGCTTACCTCCCAAAGATGCAGTTTTGGTAGGTCCCCACACATCTGTGTGAACATGGTCTTGAGCGCTTTTAGTCTGATGAACTGCAGTACCGAACTTTACTCTAGTCTAGTTTCCTAATACACAATGTTCACAAAATTCCAATTTGTAAGTCTTTGCACCTTTCAACAAACCTTGCTTCACTAATCCCTATATTGCTTTCTCACCAGCATGTCTAAGACACATATGCTATAATCTGGTAGTATCTGCATCATCTGTAGTCTCAAAAATTGCTGTTTCACTTGTCACTGTACTCCCCCTTGTAGAAAATACAAGTTTCTATCTCTAGTACCTCTCAACATCACAAGTGAACTTGAGACAACTCTAGCAACTCCATTTTTCAATGTAACTGTGAGACCCTTTGATTCTAAAGTTCCCAAAGAGATAAGATTTTTTCTTCAAGTTCGGAACATACCGAACATCTGTCAATTCTCTAACAATCCCATCATGCATTTTGAGACGAATTGTACCAATCCCTCTAGTTCAGCAAGGACTATCATCTCTCATCAAAACCACTCCACCATTTACTTCTCTTAAAGTAGAGAACCATTCCTTGTTAGGACACATGTGGAGTGTACAACCCGAATCCAAAATCCATTTCTTAGAATAATCAAGTGCATATGAGCTTGCCAAAGCAAAATCAATCTCATCCTCTTTAACATCATCAAAGGTAGATGAACAACTCAATACAAAACCAAAATCATCACCATCTTCAGATTTTGCAACATTCACTTCAGAACCCTTCTTGTCTCTAGTCTTCAACTTGGGACAATCTTTCTTCCAATGTCCCTTTTGGCGACAAAAGGCACACTCATCTTTTGCAGGAAATTTGCATCTTGACTTGGAATGAGAATTACCTCTTTTTCCACTAAACTTTCTGTCACCAGATCTTCCTCTTACTACAAGTGCTTCACCTGTCACTTCCTGCAATTGCTTTTCTTTCTTTCGACATTCATCATTTATCAATGAATTACATATATCATCAAATTTCACAAACTCTTTTTCATGCAACAAAGTTGTAATCAAATGCTCATACTCGTTAGGAAGAGAATTTAGCAAACATAAAGCTTTATCCTCATCACTAATTTGCACATCTAAATTAGCCAAATCTGCAAGTATCTTATTGAAATTACTGATGTGTTCAGACACAGAAATACCTTGTTGATAATTGAATCGGAAAAGCCGCCTCTTCAGGTGAAACCGGTTTTCAGCACTCTTCATCATATACAGGTCTTCTAATTTCTTCTACTGCTCTTTTGCCGAAGTTTCCTTCATGACAAAGAACTTCGTATCCTTTGCAAGACACAGTCTGATAGAACCACAAGCCCACTTATTAATTTGCTTCCACTCCTTCTCACTCATATCTTCTAGTTTGTCTTCAAGACCTATATCCAATTCTTGTTGACGCAAGACATCCATCATCTCACACTGCCACATGCCAAAATTATTTGTTCCATCGAACTTCTCAACTTCAAATTTGGCATTGCCAATTGATGGCCTAGTAGTTGACGATGAACCCGAACTCGAATTTTTCTTTTTGTCAGCCATTGAATCCAGTCAATACACAACTCCCAAAATTCAGAACCAGAGCTCTGATACCAGTTTGTTATGCGAAAGCGTAACAAACACGATATTGATATAGATTCAAGGGTAACAAATAAGGCAATCAAAGAAAGCAAACAATAATCAAACCACAAAGAACACCAATATTTATAGTGGTTTACTCAATCGAGGTGATTAAGCTGCATCCACTTTCAGGGCCGGCACGATATTCCATTATGATCAATTTGGAGAAACATACAACTAGATTTTATTAACAACTCTTTCTACCCAAATCCCCGATACACCCAATCCTATTAACTCTCTTTGATTCAAATAGAGAAGAAGAAGAAGAAGAAGAAATACTTGCTTCTCACATACAATACTTAACAGCACCAACAACTAAGCTTAAGAAGCTTCAACTATAGAATTGCTAAGTCTCCAACAAAGAGAGGAAAACTCTTGGGTACTATGGATGGCTTTCAATTATGTTTCTCCCCCTTCCTTTATCTATTTTCTATCCCTTCTTTTATTTCTCTTTGCTTCCGATTCTATCACTTCTTGGCTGCCAATGTCAAAGGCATATCTTCGCTACTTTTGTTTTGTTTTTGACTTCTGTTCCTCTCTTCTTTTCAGCTGCCATGTTCTATTGTCTACATATGTATAATTAATCCTAGCACATGCAGCTAGTTCACATGTTTTCAACTCTTTCAACTGACTACTTTGAAAAGCACATATACATGCCTATAATTATGCTATTAAGCTAGCACATGCAGCTATCACACATGGGATATATATACCAACTATTTTGGTTGTCTATCAAGTGTAAGTCAACAACAACAACAAAGTTGTTAACAATATATCAGTTCCTTTCATCTAGAAGTCATCGCTATCCACCATATCAAATCCAAAGATATAAAATTAACTTTAGGTTCATCTCTTTCCACAAAACTCGAACGTACCCAGCAACAACAATTCCATATCATTTTTCTTCATTCATTTCCCAAAATGGTTACCCAATTAGACTCGCACCAACCCGTAGAAGAAAACTCAGATCAACAATTACAGAATCAATAAGATGATGATCCATGTGAAGCAGAGGAGACACTCTCTTTGTGATCTTCCTACACACAGCGACTCAGCTCATTGAGATGACTTCGCCAAAGTGTACCTGAGTTTTTCATTTGATAGAGGTGAAGACATCTTCTTTGAGTTCTACAGTGAAGAGTTCACAGCCATCTGGGAAGAAGCTTCTTTTGAGAAGATAAGGAATGGGCATTTTTGACATTTCCATACCTAAAAGCGAGAGAAGGAGTGTGGAATGTAATTGGGAGAGTGCAAATTTCACTCCCCAAACTTAAATGTATAAATCTTAGCAATGTAGAAATCGAATTAATATATGTACACCCTGAATCACTCAATCCAAGCTTCTACTAGCTACCAGTTTGTATATAAGAAGGTTATAATGTGGAGCAGTATAATATCCATGAAGAGTCATGATGTTCTGGTGCTTTGTATCCCCCATTGCTTCAAGTTCTCTCTCAAATCCTTTACACTTCCTTTGTTCAGTTTGTTCACAGCAAAGGGCATGGTGTCATCTACTATGTAAGTATTTTAACTGTCCCTACCCTCCAGAGCCAATGATGTCCTCGTTGCTTAACTTCAATATCTTCTTTAAAAAGAACACATCTGATTTGAGCGATTGAATTATTGGTGTCCTGAACAAAACCATTTTGCCACCTGTAAATTGACATTACAATACATCAATCAGCATATATAACTATCTCCTATTTTCCGATGCGCAAATTTCATGGAGTTCTCAACTATATCTATACCTGAGAAGCCATGTTCAAAAACCAAGTGCTTTCATTTGCTTGGTTGTTATAAAATATATGATACATCTGAAATACCTTACATAACCAAGATGTGGTGGTTTACGTAATTATATATTTATTTAACCCTATTTATTATATATATGGTATAATGTTTGTCCAAGGCCATTGATGCTTATGCTGGGAGGACTTGATTCACACTAGTACAATCAAACTCTACTTTTAACCTGTATCACCAGAACCTGCAGAAATAAATGTTGGGATTGGTAGCAGATTATGCAGCAATATAGAAATATAAGAACAACAAAGAGACACCAGAATTTAACGTTGAAACCCTTCAATGTGAAGGGAAAAACCACGAGACAATCTCCGAAAAACTTTCACTATGAAAATGGGATTACAATCACCAATCTCTCTAAAACACTAAAGGAAAATCTCTCAACAGAAAGACTCTTGGATACACACTCTATGCATATTGTAAATGAAGGATTGCTTTATTTCTCCTGTCCTTTTACAATGAATACTCACTCTCTATACAGCTAAGACTACTGGAGGTTAATACATATAGCTGATGACTTCTTCCATTCACGTACCAGACCCTTCTAGTCTTTCTTGGGAAGAGAAGAGATAACCAAATTAACTCCAGCTACTGCATGATTTTCTTTTAGGAAATTGAAATGTCCCCTCTTTCTTTCATTTTTCTTTTTTCTCTAAGACAAAGGCTAACTTGGGTTATAACACCTATTAATTAGATGTCTAGCATAAGGAGGGAATTCCAACAATAAAGAGGATCGAATCTAATTTGAGAACTTCATTTCAGAATACATATCTGGAGTGTTAAATCAAATCGACATGAAAGGTTATAGATGAACAATTGATGAGAATGTACAAGGTCACGAGTGGCAAGCGTGTAAGTATATAGAGTAATCAAGTAACTTGGTATCTTTTCATGCTTCTTTCACTCTCTTTTTATCCACCTATGTACTTCTCAATCTAGAGTAATCTGCTGAATTGTGGATGTTGGAATAAAAATTACTATTCTGGACAATTTCTGTTACAATGCTCTATCCCTTTAGCAGAGTCAAGTACACATACATATACCTCTGTGTGTGTGTGTGTGTGTGTGTGTGTGTGTGTGTGTCGCTCCATACGAAGTTACCTCATCTATCAGATTGAAGATGAGGCAAGAGTGAAGAAGGTGCCTCATGTTTGAAGACTACAACATCCATACAATACATTCTAAACTTTCAAGTCAGATTCTGCATGCACAATATTTATGTTGGACGAAATTAATCAAGCAATCTTCAAAGTTCTGTTTCAGAACAATGGTATTAACTAAGAAATCACTATAAACCGAGTACGCATATGTTGTGCCACTCATTTATATGATGAGAAATGACAGGCCCAAATTAGCCCCAAAGATTTCCCTAGGGTATAATTCAGCATCTTCCTACAAACTCAGACGGTAAATACATCCATAAAATTAGGAATGTAAAACTAAAAAGCAATAACTTGAGGAAAATCACAAATATAGTTCCATTATTGAGGGGTCACACAGCTTCCACTAGACAATATTCTGAAAGCTGTAGAAAGGAACCCTTCCATTATTTAAAGAGCCATACATGAACCTCAGTTTCAACTCAAGCACCAACCAGTTGCACATTCCAGAGTAGGGGTCATCATTTAGCCCAGCCCGGCCCGGTGGATAGAGGGCCGGGCTTGGTTTAGGGGTTTAAAACCCGGCCCGGCCGATAGGCCCGGCCCGCCAAAAGCCTGTTAGACCTGCTAGGCCAGGCCCGTAAAAGCCCGTAAACTATTATATACATATATGTGTGTGTGTGTGTGTAGATATGTATGTCTGTGAGTGTTTATAATATATATATATATATATATATATATATATAAATATATATATATATATATGCATACATACATGTGTGTGTGTATATATATATCTATAGGATTTTTCTTAGGTGCGGATTTGGTGTTTTCACCCACTTTCCGATCATATTTTCACATCTTAACCGTTCAGTTTTTAGAGCCTAATGTATAGATCCCCCCTGCAAAATTTCAGCCAATTTGGTGATCGTTAAGACATCCAAAACTGCAATCTACACGAACGGACCGAATCTGTCGAACCGGAACCGTTCGTATTTATAATGGTAAATTGCAGTTTTGGATACCTTAACGATCACCAAATTGGCTGAAAATTTTCAGAGGTGATCTATACATTAGGACCTAAAAACTGAACGGTTAAGATGTGAAAATGTGATCGGAAAGTGGGTTAAAACCGGAAATCCGTACCTAAGAAAAACTAAGGAAGTCCTTAGCCAAGAAGGACTGTATATACATACATACATACATACATACATACACACATATATATATACATACATATATATACACACTGTGTTTATATATGTGTGATATATAGTGTGTGTGTGTGCCTGCATACACACACACACACACACACACATATATATATACACACACGCACGTGTGTGTGTGTGTGTTTATATATATAGATATAGTATACATATATATAAATGTGTGTGTGTTTACAAATTCATATATATATATATATATATATAAATACATATTTATCTTATGTCTACGCATATCCATCGATGAAATATTTACAAATATGATGTAAAAAAATAAGCAAGTTTTGCGGTCATTACGCTATCGGTCAATCAAGAAAACATACAAACGACTACAGTTGACCAATCCAATCGGGTTTGAATCTATGGTGAAATTGACTAAATTTTTAACCACACTCATAACTTATTGTAATAATCACATCCAACCGCCGGTTTTCTAATTTTCTTTGCATTGATAGAGGTTGCTCTTTGGAATGTGATATATAAATATAGGTTTATAAGAGTAACTAGGTTTGACCTAGTTGATCGAATTCGAAACGAGAACCAAATTAGCTGGATTTTTTACAACCACCATAAAATATTACAACCTCTCCATCATACGGTTGGTTTTTCCAAATTCATTTTCCACTTCATGGTTGCTTTAGAATGAACCTTAACCATTTAAATGTAATGTATAAGTTATACAACTTTGAAAAGACAAATTGGTATAAGGCCAATATATTTGTAATTAAAATTGAAATTTTTATCTTATGTCCACGCACATCATCAGTGAAATATTTACAAACGTGATGTAAAAAAATAAGCAAGTTTTGCGGTCATTACACCATCGGTCAATCAAAAAAACATACAAGCAACTACGGTTGGCCAATCCAATCGGGTTCGAAACTATGGGGAAATTAACTAAATTTTTAACCACACTCATAATTTATTGTAATAATCACATCCAACGGCCAGCTTTCCCATTTTTCTTGAATTGGTAGAGGTTGCTCTTTGGAGTGTGATAAATATAGGTTTATAAAAGTAACTAGGTTTGACCTAGTTGATCGAATTTGAAACAAGAACCAAATTGGCTGGATTTTTTACAACCACCATAAAATATTACAACCTCTCCATCATACGGTTGGTTTTTCCAAATTCATTTTCCACTTCATAGTTGCTTTAGAATGAACCTCAACAATTTAAATATAATGTATAAGTCATATAACTTTGAAGATGCAAATTGGTATAGGCCAATGTATTTGTAATTAAAATTGAAATTTTTATCTTATGTCCACGCATATCCATAGATGAAATATTTACAAACGCGATGTAAAAAAATAAGCAAGTTTTGTGGTTATCACGCCATCGGTCAATCAAAACAACATACAAGCGACTACGGTTGACCAATCCGATCGGGTTCGAAACTATGGTGAAATTGACTAAATTTTTAACCACACTCATAATTTATTGTAATAATCACATCCAATGACCGGTTTTCCCATTTTCTTTGAATTGATAGAGGTTGCTCTTTGGAGTGTGTGATATATAAATATAGATTTATAAATAATTAGTGTCTTTAAAAATTTATTTATAAATGAAATAGTGTCTATATATAAATATAGATTTTTGTTTTTGGTACAATATATATTTGTTCCATTTGGTTGTATTTGATCATTATCCAATGAATTTTCAAAGCTTAATTAAAAAAATATATATTAGTGTTTTTAAATATTTATTTATAAATTAAGTCCGCAAGGCCTGCTTTATATGGGCGGGCTTGGATATTTCGATTTATAATAAAGCCCGGTCCGGCTCGTTGACGACCCCTATTCCAGAGTATTGCACAGACTAAAATGGCTGAAATTGCAAAGATTGAGTCGTAAGCAGAGCTGAAATCATCTGCAGAAAAGTTCTATGACTCTTTGAAGAACAACAAGGGCTCCTTTGTTCAGATGTTCCCTCAAATATTTAAGAACTTCGAAGTTGTGGGGGGATGTGAGACTAGAACTGGCTCCATGACTACATGGACATACGACCTTGGTAACAGATGTGCTTGCGTGTTTATTTATTTATTTTATAAATCTCTTAATGAACAATCACAAATAACACTTTTTGGTACTTCAACTTAAATCTCACATTCCTGTTTGCCATTTTGGTACCTCAGCCATATTGAATACTCAAAGTTAGTTCGTATAGAAAACATTTGTATTTTTAATCTAGATAACTAGTAGTGTTTTTACAATTGCTCGATAACCTGTAACTTTATTATGACAACTCAACAACTTCTGTAACATATACAACACTGTATGTATATTAATGTACTTGTTCAAGCCTTGGATGTCAAGTATGCATTTATTTTTATATAGTATGTCTGAATCCTGCTTTTTCCTCGGTCAACTATAAATTAAGTTTAACAATTCTTATTGTTTGAATTGGTACAGGAGAGGGTGTAGTGGTAGCAAAAATCAAAATCCAAGCCTTAGATGATGGAAATACGTCAATTACGTTTCTTTTCCCTGAAGGAGATCTTTTGAAGGTCTATAACAGTTTCAAGGCACAGCTGCAGGTTACCAAAGCTGGTAATGGAGGGAAAGTAGTGAAATGGACCCTTGAATTTGAGATGGCAAATGCAAATTCATCTGATCCAAAAATGTATGCAGAAGTAGTAATTAAAGTGTCCAAGGGCATTGATGCTTCCCTTGGAAGGGCTTGATACACACAAATACAAGCTAAATGACGAAGATATCTGGATTTGTAAATCAAATAAGTAGGCATCTGGTTCTATATTTCTTTCTTCTCTCTGTATTCCACCTTATTCTCAATTATGGCCACTTGTCGATGAATTATGCTTTTTTGTTATGTAAGTTATGTATGGATGTAACACATACGTTCTCTGACTTGAAGATCGCTAGTCGACTTTCTTGAGTTGGATGGGTGTTTGACTTTATGAATCCAGAGTTCCAGACTAGCTACCTCCTAGATTCTTGAAGGTTGTTGCTCAAGCACGATGAATTCATTTAAAGATGCATTCATGCACAACAAAAGAGACTCAACACCTTATAACTATTTGTGAAAGATAACCTTGACTGTCTCAAGAATCTACAATATCTATAGAACCCATTTGACTAGAACCGCGGAACAATAGAGAATATCTCAAAACTACAAACCTAACCCAGCGTTTGAACACAGGACTTGGGGTTTCACATCTTGGGTTCCCATGGGGGGACTCAGTGCATCGATCAACTAAACCACTTGCATAGTTAAAAAATTTATGGATGCTGACATATAAATGAAGGTAATTGATAGGAGCATTTTATGTGACGTTTATATGGTTAATCCCTATATTAATCTTTGTTAGTTTATTCTATTTTCTCTTTATTTATTTACTTTGGTGTTTATTAGGTTTTTCGGAGTAAATATACAAAAAAGAGATAATATTGAGAAAAGATGTGCAAATAAGGAAATCTTGGAGTCTAGACCCAAGAAAGAGACCTTGATGGATCGAAATGGAGATATTCGTAGAGATATTGATGATGACATGGCGAATTATCATTGGACAAAGTGATGTGGAGAAATCCTAATTCAATTAGAGAATTAAGAAGATGGCTTTTTCTACACTTCAAGGACTCTCAAACCAAAAAGGAATAAAGAGGACTCAATAGCACTATAAAAAGGGAGGAAAGATAAAAAAGGACTCTTACACGCGAGAATCAAGCAAGAAACTTGAGCAAAAGAAAGCAGATCAACCATTCACCGACCAGTCGGCAGATCCTGACGACCAGTTGTTCTGACGATTTTCCAACTTGATTTTTAAGGCCTTTCTATTTTACTTTGCTTATGAATTCTTTTGTGCTTCCAGTTTAAACCATGTGCAACTAAATTCATAGTAGTTAGGGGATGTTGAAGCCTCAATCATGACTGTATGCCATGCTATGACATTTAATTAGTTTTTGTTTATTCAATGGATGAGAACTTAATTACTATTTCTACATTGATAATTTCTTTATGTGCTTTCTTTGGTGGCCAACTTAGATTGCATGTTTATGATTCTATTGCTATGAATGATCATTGTCTGTTCCTTTTAAGAAGGTTCAGTTGAAAATTCTAAAGTAGTAAATCGTCTCTAAGGCGAGTGATTAGGTTCCTAAATTAATTGAGACGTGTCGTACTCATGATGTGATGTCTCGTTTTTCTTAATCTTAATGATTTCTATGTGTTAAGTCTAGAGTTACGTCAACCTAGGTTACATTTTAGGAAATAGGTTAGGTGTAGAGCGTCTCTCACCTAGCATACAAGTAAGGAAAAACAATAGGTTAATTCAGGCGTTGGGTTAACTTGAGCATCTTCATCCATAGATAAATAAGACTAGGTTAAACATGGTTTGCATACTTGATTGATTGGTGGTAGATACATTCCCTGACTTCTGCTTCTCTATTGATTATCAACCTTAAGCAATTTCATTATTTATTATTTACTTTCAATTGATTTCACAACTTCACAATCAACTCTTAAACGCAGAAATTCTTACAATTATTAGTTCCATAAGCCCTCTACGGGAGACCCTACTTCCTTATTCTACAATTGACATTCAAATCAGTAGTAGGAAAATTGTTGGCATAAAAATAACCGATCAGTAATACATTTTAAGGTGAAAAACCTTATTAAATCAAACACACATAATCTCCGATATTTTACTAAATCAAATGCGTGTAATCGATCTCTGATATTTCTTCGATAAACAATATATGTAATATTCCTATTGATATATCATTTTCTTGAATTTATGATATTTTAATCCTTGCCTATTATCATTTTGAAAGTCATTTATTTAATTGCAAACTATAGCTGGTATTAATGGCATTCCTGAGTGAATGACTACGTGTGTGTGTGTACATGGAATATATATGTATTTGTGGATTTGTCGGTTGATGGAAACAATATGCATATTGGTGCTCATTTATTGTTTTGAGTTGTGGCTTTTCGAAAAACAAATGATTTTGGAAATGATGATTTCTGTTTTTTGAAAAGCATTGAGATTTGGGTACCATTCTGAGTCTTGTGCGATTTTTTTTTAAATGTTTTATTCCAAGGAACAGAAAGTCCTAAAGATTGAAGGTCATAGGGTGACTTTAGGCAGTAAATCGAGTAACCATGCCTTTGGTCGGGTTATGGTTACGATTCAGTTAGATTTTTAATTTTTCTGCCAGGATATCTCATGGGATAACGGAGTGAGGTTATTTTCAACTCATGAGTATGTGTTTTGAAAGGAACTGAAGTGTGAGTTGTTTTCCTTTATTACATTTTGAAAAGATCCAAAAATGTGAGTTGTTTTCCTTTATTACAATTTGAAAGGAACCAAAGTGTGAGTTGTTTTCCTTTATTACTTTTTGAAAGGAACAAAAGTGTGAGTTGTTTTCCTTTATTACGTGTTGTTTTGATAGTAACCAAAGTGTGAGTTGATCCTTATTATTAGTGTGAGTTGCTTCCTCAAGTTGATTTGGGTGGATTTCTCGTGGATTGTGTTATTTGTTAATTCGCCTTCGAACATGAAAATGATTTCAAACATGACTTGATGTGGTTTTTTTTTTTACTATTGATCGTGAAATTGAATGCTAATTTGATATCTGAGCATATTGATTTTGTCACAAATGAACATGTCGGTGCATGCTACTGAATGATGCAAAATTGATAGTTGACATCTGATATATGCTTATTTACTGTTAGCTTACCGACTTTGTTGTTGCACCCGGTGCACTATTCCATGATATAGGGGTTTATCTTGTAGGTTAGGGTGAGTATAGTTAAAACCGTCCAACTTCTTTGCTGTTGCAGTGGTAGGTTTATTACCTAGCTGTGTTCCTTTGTGTAATGAGTGTAGTGTGTGCAGTTACTTATTTATGTTCAAAACTTTGTATAATGTAATATGTGACTCTAAAGAACGAGTCTACATTCACATTGTGGATTAAGGATATCATTGGTTGCCTTTGTTAAAGGAAAAATTTCATAGCTATTTAGTGTTGATGTTTGAACCATCACGCCTGAAACTTTGGTATTTGATTTAATTGTATTATTATTTGTGATTGAAATTCTGGGCGTAACAGGGCTTTTGTGTAAGAGGTGAGGGGTTCGAACTCTGCCTGTTACCTAATTTATATATTATTCGGCATGTACCCGTGTATACAATCGGTACTATATACCAACAATATGCAATAGCTCATATTATAGCCGAACCGAAGACTTCAACTGGCACTGCTCAGCCGAGCCATTTTCGGCAAGTCAAAATTTCTGCCCAACCCGATTTGGGCAGGTTTGAAAATCGGCTTATTCGGCCCAAAATGCCAGCCCTAGTGTTGTAGGGCGTGAACATTCGTCCTCACTGCTCAATAGGGTCTTCACCCTAGCTAGGTTTGAAAATCGATAGATAAAGTAATACTTTTAGCTGCCTAGTATGAAAATGTACTTAAAAATAATTTTCCGACTCATAAATCGATGCACGATTTGGAAATACGTGTGATTTACGTGATAGTCTGGTTTCGTAGAACCAATATCCGACCTTACCAGGGCGTGCACGAATACAACTAGCTATAAACATGTCCCAGTCCGTCATTTTGACCAAAATATTTGAACAATCGGCATAACTCACTCTCCGAAGGTTTAGGGGTGGCTAATCCCCAAGGAGGTCACCGACCACCTAACCTCTCTTCCTCACCGCCACTAATAATACTCATACACACATTAACTGAAAACACTTGTGATTTTATTTAACTAACATAATCAAATAAGGAAAAACATTAACCAAGAGTGAGTCCTGAGTCCCTTACTAGGATTCTGATGCTTATCCTTTTACGTCGTTCGAGATTCACGAACCTTCCATTCCTCGAGTAACTAAAGTCCTAGTTCTGATATAATAGACATCAATAACTTTCCTTAGGGAAACAAAGATGAAAATTTCATCGATTTAGTAGTCCGACCAATTTTCCTAGTTTGACCAGGGTTTGACCAAATAACCAGTTAATACTAGGGCTGGCTCGATACTAAACCGAGGTGTTTCAACAAAACAATCTGCCAAACAAACTTCTGTTGGTATTAGGATTTTCAAACCATCACCGATATGATATAGTCCATATACCGACTTTTGGTAATTGATATTTTGGTTTGGTATCGTTCAGTTTGAATGGATTTGCAACCGGAGATTCATATATGAAATCTAATATTTTTGAGCCTGTTCTTCTTCCTCCTCCATCGAAGATTCAGATTTGAATCATCTGATGTTGGAGATAAGGATGATCTGATGATGGAATATATGAACATTAGATGAGGATGATTTTATGTTGTTCTGATGATGATTTGATGTTGATCTGATGGGGATTGAGGAGGAAGAAAAAAAGAAAAAAAGATGAGAAGAAGAAGAGATGCAGCAGAACTCAAGCAAAGTCACAAGAATGCAAAGGAACCAGCCACACAGAAGAAGAAAAGTCGAAGAAGAAGACTAGAGAGAAAAGTAAAAGAGAGTTCTGTCTTGTTTTAATCTATCACCTATGAAGTAATAAATATAAACTTTGTATATAGTATATTGAGAGCAGCTCGTGTTCTAGTTATTGGGAGCTCGGTTTTTGTGTAAGAGGTGAGGGGTTCAAACCCTGCCTCTTACTAAATTTTATATATTATTTGGTATGTATACATGCATACGATCGGTATGGTATACCAATAATATGCAATACCTCATACCATACCACTTTCAAATGCATACTCTCAATGCCTCTCTATGTACTATGTATGCCAATTTGAATATCAATGCTTGTAATATAATAGTTCAACACATGCTTTTATTGGTGATAACATTCGAGATTTAAGCCAACCAATGTCAATCAAAGATAAGCAAATCACCGATTTCAATAATAACTCTATTTATCGTTTCAATAGAAAAGGTTTCCCGAGGGGCCCTACATGTAAATCCAAGCATTAACTGCAACGCTGCTAAGAGTTAGTAACATTGCGACTCAAATTCTAAAATTTGTATCATTTGACATATGGGATTGTCGGTAATCATTCAATTCTCGAAATGAATCCTTATTCAATGACCGTCATTGAGGTACTTCAAATAAACCAAAACAAAAGCAGCCAAGGAAGTTTGAGGCAATAACAGGTATGTGATGCCCTTAGATGTTCTTGGTTGCATATGCGCTACACAGATGTATTCAATGAGTCTATAGCCTTGGCCAACAGGCCCGGGAATTTCAAGATTGTCTCCCTACATTAACAAGAACTCTACTAGGTTTTTTGGATACTTTGTTATTTTCCTATCCCTTCGTTTCTATAAACCCTAAGTCTTGGCCTCATTACAATCTTAATTATAAGATCTCTTTGATCTTTGAAAAGAGCAGCCTTTGATCTGTGGAGATGAGTTATAAGAATTGAACTTGTGACTTGGGTCCATATGTGCAAGTAGTTGGTATCCTTCATGAGATCATACCTGAAAAAAATATTTTCATAAAAAGCTTTTCCATTCTATTATATGTGAGCTATTTGTTTGTCTTATATATTATCTTATATATACCTCTTTTACATATAACTTAAGTGAATATATGCTTATGCATGAGCCACTGAATCTGAGAGAAGAAAGAGAGTAAACTGGTGAGGATCAGAGTCATAACTTGTTTGAAGCATGCAAAGATCAATATCACCAATGTTGCCACCGTGTCCTACATGTTTATATATTAAGTTATACATTTTTATTGACCCTCAAATAAATGTTGGATTGATTTTTGGTTGTTGTGCTAATCTTGATGCCATGAAAGTATGAGATTTTTGAGACTAACGTTGAAATGCTTAGTGTGTTTCATTAGGTTTTTTTTGAGTCTTTTTGTTTTTAGGTTTTCATTATTTTGCTCGAGGACTAGGAAAGTCTAAGTGTGGGGGTGTGCTCATAATATCCTATATTTCTATTCCTCTTAATCTTGGTTTTCATTTTTAGTTCTCCTTATTTATGATTTATTTACATCTAGTAGTGTTTTAGTAGGTTTGTTTCTTAAAAAAAAAAAAAAAAGAAGCTAGAATGAGCTAGCTAGGATTGAAACGTGCTCTGCAATCTCAAGTCCCATAATCTGTCTGTGCATAACATCCAACTTGTCCGAATTACTGGAAAAGTACCAGATCGAATCAGACAATGAGCCATCGAATCAAACAATGAGCCTTATATCATTGGAAAGTTACAGATATCTACTTTCTGTAGAATTTTACGGATCTCAATTTCGATACTTTTAGAGACAGTTATAATTTTTTTAGTGAAGATAGGTGAGAACAAAAAATCTGTGCAAATTTGCTTCTTGTGATTAAGAGTTGTGAATTACATTATTGTCGTACCTGAAACAATGGTTTGCATGATTACTTTGTTTTCTAGAACGGAACGAGTCTTATGTGTTAAATTTATGCGTACCTGGATAAACTGCATGGTAGGATATACCATCTCAGCCGTATGTAAAGAGAATCATACACTTAAAGAAAATTATTGTCTAAGTGCCGTACCTGAACTTAGATACGGGAATTGACATCAAAAGAAACAAAATAATCTATTAATTGCATTGAAGCATAAATAGGATTGTTAGTGGTTAATTCTGGTATCCTAGGTTCCATCGTCATTGTTTTTCAACTTATATTTTGTTTCTTCCTTTCTTTAATTTTCACATTCGTTCTTTATTCGTAACATCTCAAAACCATACTTTCTTTATCTTTTTTTTTTTGTAAGGGGTTTGGAACCTAGCCAAGCTGGGAGGCTCTTCCTCACGCTTGACTTATTATATTAATATTAGGGTTGGGCATATAGGGGGACATAAAACCTTGACCTTTAGCACCAGTACATAAATCCTCATAGAGTATATCTGGGATAATCACAGGAGACCCATATAACCAAACATCATCTATACAATTAGGACTAGCAAGATCCACCAATCTATTGGCTACACCATTTGCTTCTCGGAAGATATGCCGAATCTGAACAGAGTGTAAAGATGTCAAATAAGACTTACAGTCATCGATAATGTGTCCTAACTCAGAACGATCTTCCATAGTTTGTTGTAACGCAGCTACCACAAGCGAGCAATTGAGTTAGGATTTAAATTAATTATCAATCCTCAGTTGGAACAACTTCGTTGTCACGCCCCGAATTTTAGAATAAAATTCAAAATCCGAAAGATGAAAATTACCACAACTCAAAATAATCATCCTGAAAATTTCTTTTCTTAACAACCTCACCACACGAAATCAAATCAAACCGAATCTTGTTTCGGTTAATTACTACAACACAAATACGCAATAATTTGTAAAGCTCTAAAGGAGCATACACACCTCACCACTCAAAGAAATAAAATGCAACTGCAGTAACACCTAAGCAGCTCGGTCACCTCCCTGGTTATCCTGACCTGCAGGAATATCGGCTACACCATTTGTATAGTGTACCGGGATTGCAACAATACAAAACCCGGTAAGCTTATGAAAGCTCGTATGAGTAAAAGAAAGAACGGTTACTTAATTTAATCACATTTAATTCTACCTAATTCAACATGCAACGATTCTACAACTACAAAAACCAACAATCACAATTAATCAACAACTCAACACCAACCCTTACTCATATCTTTCTCCACAATACCCATCATCGTATTTATAAAAATACGGTATTCAACAGACTAGAGCTCTAACTGAATCGTAGTCTGTCACCTGGTCTAGGTTATGGCATCCGACATATTTATCTTTATCGTATTTCATCAATATGTATACTTATATACATATTTAGAGCGTCCGATAATTTTACATACTCAACCAAACGTATCCCATCATCCACCTTGGATTAGAGCGTCCGATTACCCCATACTGGTCACCACGTTGACCCTAAATCCACAATCTGTACAATCGTATGTTTTCACATAATTAAATCAACTCAACCAACATATATGATATTATCATGAAATTAAAGCATTTGAATATAATCCAAATTATCATTCTATCTCAATCATATCGTCACTAAAATCACATCAATCAATATATATATTCCACGTAAATATATATATACGTAATCATCCACTCATGAATTACCACTAATACCATCTATAGTTCACCCAAGAAAATCGTGAAATTCATTTGTATAATTAAAATTCATTTTACTTACCTATGGACCGTGGTGATTCAAGTCCATGAAATTTTAAAACAAATATTTAATCCGCAAATATTTTTGACACAATTACCAAAAATAAATAAATTTAAAACGCTCGGTTCGTAATATGAACCACATGAGTTTTACTCATCTCGAAATTCCCGCTGCATCTTCAATAAATATAACTCACAATAATCCAAATGCTCGACAACTCAAGCCGTCAAGTACCTAATCAAGTACGGTCTTTACTTAGCAATGAAGCATGAAATAAACCTAAATGATGATCCAACGGTCGGATTTCAAAATAACGACAATCCAACGGTCGGATTCTAAAATAAAGACAATCCGACGGTCGGATTGAATTTAAATGATGATCCAACGGTTAGATCCTCACGGATTGCCCTTGGAAACATCCTATCAAAATTATACTAAAATCCGATGGACGGATCTTCACTAATCGCCTCCCGAATCACTATTTTACAATTATACGAAGATCCAACTGTCGGATCTTCGCCCGTGACCACATAAAGTCATCGGGACAGTCATATGAACATCATATTAAAATTTGAAGTAAAACCGATGGTCTGATCTCCGTAAATCTCAAACCGAAGGTAAATTGTAAAACCGTAAATAGTAACGTCAAAACAGAAATTGACTATTTATCAACTTTTTCTAACATGACCAAGTTATATATCAAAACGCTCGTATGGATGCATAGATCATCGTCCAGATAATAAAAACTCAAAATTTGGTCATACGCGCTGCCACACGCGGCGGTCAGAGGGTGGTCAACGCGGCGGTCAACGACGGTCAACCACTTCCGATGCAAAAAGTCGTCAACTACAAACTTCTTCAAAATGAAATTGTGAACAAGTTTAATACCTGACTTTTTCGGATATGAGGTTTAGATCGTCCTAGATCGGGCTTTGAAGTTGGATTAATCTCGGCCCGCTGATCAGTCTCCAGATCGAATCAGGGGCGTCGGAATCTTTAACTCTTGATCTACCACTCTACACTCAAAATCGTGATGCAAGCCACATATGGGGATGATCTGGAGGAAGAGCACGTCACGAAAATGGGGAGGATCGGCCCGTGCAACACCGGCACGGTCGAGATCCAACCGGGTCGGGCATTTGGGGCTGAGCTGCTCTGATCTCCTGCTTGCGGCGAGCGGGGGCGGCAACGGGGTCGACAGGGAGGCAGGCGACGTCGGTCTGAGCGGCCTCGTGGTGGTTTTGTCGCCGTTGGACGTCGGATGGCGCCGGTGCAGTCGGGTCGGGTCACGCGGGTCCAGGTCGGGTCGGTCGAATTTCTTCAGTCCTTCGGGCTTCAGCCGAGAGAGAAGAGAGAGAGAAATTTTTGTTACTTTTTTTGGTTTTCTGAAATTTCTAAAAAAAAAATCCTATATTTATAGAAAAATTCTGATTTTCAAATATTCGTAACTTATTCATACGAGCTCCGAATAATACGTTCCACATATGCACGAACTCGTATCGGCGAGTTCTACAACTTTCATGAAGAAAGTTTTCCCAAATTTTGAACGTATAAAAAGTCAATTTTCACGACCCCTAAATAACGTTCGTTTTCGAAAATAAAATCATTCTAAACCAATTTTCTCGACCCACGACAATCCAAATAATCTCAAACATTATAATTCAATTAACATAACAATTATTGAATTACATAAATTTATTGTATGAAAATCTGGGCCTTCACATTCGTACTTGCATACTATACTAATGATGATTCGTGCACTTACAAGTTTGAAATTTTAATTTCACAGCATTTCCATATCGGGTGGAAGTCCAATAATTGCAAAGAACACCCAATATACCAAATTCTACTAGTCTCCATAGTTTGATACATTAATTTCTTGTTCCTTAAGAAACTAACGTATTAAACCTCTTTCAAACTTCTCCTTGAACGCAATATTCAAATAATTTTATATTGAATTTCAATATAAAGTTAATCAAATAATCATCCAATCAATAGTTTGAAACTCCACCCATCTCCCCAACATAACATCAACCATAGCTCAACAATACCCAGTAAACTTGAAGCCTTCTCCAATTCTGCAAGTGTTCGGGTTTGAGGGATAACAACTGATCAATTACTATATAGAAGTATGTGCTGCAATCACGACTTAACCAAAGAAAACCAAAATTTCCATAGAAATCAGAGAACCCGTAGTAAGTCTTAAAAACCCCAAAATCACAATTCCTCAAATCAGAATCAAAAACTGAAAATCAAGAACATAAACCTGTAGAGCATGAAGAGGAGACGAAGATTGATGTTGTGGATGGTCGTCGATGGTGGCTAGAATTGCCGGATAACAGAGAAAACTCGCCTGAAACCCCAAAAAGCTTTTAATCCTCAATTCTCTCTCATGCTTCTTTTTTGGGAAAATCTGACACCACAGGGACGTCTAGACGAAGCTTCTGCCACCGCTGTAGCACCATGACGTGGCCGGAATCGGAAACTACACCTGGAAAATTCGCCAGTTGTTCAGAGTCGGAACGACCGGGATCCGCTTCGTGCCTCCGAGAGGAGTCGAACAACGTCTGTCCGACGTCCAGGCGAGGCCCAAACACGAAGTAACCGTCGGATCCTCATAGCGAGTAAACGAGTCGAGGTATGGAGAAATCTAATATAATCCGCCAAATACAAAACCAAAATCGACGGCTGATCACGCGGTGTTTAAAATCAACGGTCCAGATGTAGCCGATTTAAAAATTCTATTTTTAATTATATTTTTGAATATTACTAACTTTCAAAAATCATTAAAAATAACTTAGGTCTCCGAAAAATCCTCTTAAAATTCCTACGAACTCTTAACGATCTCTAGTTTAATCCTACTGGATCTAATTATAAAATTTGATAAACCAAAAATTTAAATAATTTTTAAAAACTATAAACAGTTTAAAAATAATAAAAATTTAACTAAAAATAGCTTAAAATTAGTTTTCCTTCATAAATAGAAAATCAAATTCCGAGATATCACAGAAAATCGGTTGATTGGCCCAAAATGCCAGCCTTAAGTAATATCTTATCGACATAATTTCATTTCACATTAGGTACGCCCTCGGCACCCAATGCATAGATTTTCTTTCCTTACTTATATTATATATTATATCACTTCCTTTCCTTTTCCAAGACTTATTTACTTGGTTTTATTATAAATAGTAACCAAATTGACAGAAATCATCTGATGCTCAAAATCACCTTTCAAAGCTATGTCATAAAAAAAAGTGAGGATTAGGGGAACGAGCCTCACGCGCGGAGAAAAATAAAGAGAGTACAAAATGAGCGCCCTCTCCCGGGCGAACACCGCCTACGCCCCTGCCATTGCGTCTCGGTCTGGGAAGGGATGATAATTTGGGCTACTGGTTCGGCTCTAGGGCGAAGGCCTGCTTTGGGTTGGAAGGTGGCGGGCGGATCTCGGACGGAGAAAACTGATCTAGTTTCTCTCTTCTTCAATCGGGGGACAAGGAGATCCGACATGGTGCGATTTGTCGGCGCTGTGCGATGTGCCGGTGTTTTTGGGGGTCATAGTAGAGTTTAGAGGCTGGGCGATGCTTGGCGAAGGTTGGGCAACGCTCGGAGGCTTGGAGTTGGTTGGGGATTCGGTCCAGGGCAGTGACGTGCTCGGAGATGGCCCTTGGTGTCACGGGTGGTTTTGGTGCTTGATCCAAAGGTAGAGACGAGCTCGGAGATGGGGGTGGCCGACTTTGTGGTGCGATGTTGCGGCAGCGTAGGGATGTCTTGTGGTGACATGGTGGTCCAAGGCGGCGGTGTGGTGACGTTGGAGATGCCCTGGTGGATCGCGATGCTTCCTTGGTGGATTGCAGCGACGGTTCCTAGTAGGAAGTGGTTGTTGGGCCGGGCTTTTGTGCTTGGAAAGAGGAAGAGAGACAACTTTGGAGGAAGTTTGAGAAAGTTGCATTATGGTACAGTGGGGAAGGGTAAATATGCCAAAAGTGATATTGTTTGGGCAAGAAGACTAGAACCAAGAGCCTAGAGACCAACCTGATGCCACGGTTATTGGCTATTGCGGAGGCTGAAGATTGTGCTGGTTCTAACCCTACGAGGAAGGGACTAGACCTTCTTTAAGTTCTCTAAGCTTTTAGACATTCTAGACGCAAGCCTTTTGAAGTAGGGCTAATTTCTATAGGCTTTTCTAAGACGTTTCTAGTTAATATTTGTACCATAATTGCGTGATTGGCAGTTTAGACCAGATGAATATATTTTCCTTAGAGAACAAGACTACTCTTGCTTAGTTTAGGCTTGCTGCTCAGCGAGCGTCCCTTTAGATTTTAATTAGTTTAGTAGTGGCTTAAATAGGTTATCCGGTTTGTCCCAGAATTTCTTATTTAAGTTCTGTTAGACTCTGGCCTGTTTTTCATGGCATGATTACTAATGAAATCAATCATATTCAAAAAATTAATGGTTTTCTCATCAGGGGTAGAATTGTCATGAGAGCTAATAAGTAGTTATTTTACGCTCTTTCAATTAGAGCTAATATCATGCTTTACATGCTTCAATGATTACTATAATCTAAGCATGCTAATAAATGTGATATTTTCAGTAGCATTTCCACTACAAGTAGCTTCTAAACACGCATGAAATGCTTTAAACATCAATCCACATAGTATTTCACATTCACATATGTACTATTTCCAAGAGTACGTAACTATTGCTTTCAAACGATCACCTCTCTCAAATTCAATTATTGTTTCTGAGCAATCACATCTCTCAAACGAGACCAATGCTCGATAAACTATTGCTCTGCAAAAATTGGAGCAATGTAGTTAGGGTTTGGAAAAAACAGAGGTGGATTCTTTGCTTATCCGGCTGCGTCCTCCTGTTGACGAAGGCTACCAGCCTTATCGGCGAGCGAAGGGTGTGGCCGGATGGGTGTGTTTTCGCTTGGTGGTGGGAGGTGATCAAGATTGGGGGCTGCGACATGAGGCATTTCTTTTTCTCAGATGAAGACAATCGCGGATCGTGTTCTGTGGAAGTAAGCTTGGGGATCGAGGAGCAGGCATCTCGACGAGATTGGAAGGCGTATTCACATTGGGTCAGTGTTGGGATGGTGCTAGGTTGGAGAGTTTTGCCATTGGTTTGGTGTCTTGTTCATATTGTTGTGCCATCTCTATGGCATTGTCCCCGAGGACTGTGTTCTATTGTTGATGCTTTCTAGTTGTCAACGTGATGGTGAATCGTCCTTGCACATGGTCTGGTTGTTTTGGAACGCGGTGTTGAAGAGGATGAAGCGGTTAGTCTTAATGTTGGTGGTGGGGTTGTATCGTTACACTCGGGAGTGGTCACTATCTATTGTAGCCCGGATGTATGGACGTAAAGTTTGGTTAAGGGTTGGGCCTTTTTGGCTCATGGATGTCATTTGTATTGACAGACGAGTAACTATTGATCATGTTAGGAATGTGTGTCGTGGGTTTGATACCACAATCGGTCATTCCAATGTTTTGTAATTGTGTTGATTATTAATGAATTTTGTGTATTTCTTAAAAAAAAAAAAAAAAAAAAAAATACGAGACCAATGCTCACGAACAATCTTGCCCCTCGAGCAATGTAAAGTTAGTATCAATAAAATCGGTATGAAATATTTGCTTGTTTTGCTAGTAATGCCATCCCGACCTGAGGCATCGACTACGCAACAAACCCACTTCTGACCTGAAGTCTTGAAAACCATAATGGACGAAGACCTGTGTTCGCTAATCACGTGCAACAGAATCTCATTCACCAATCACCATGAGCATGACCATTGTTTAGGCAATTTTGTTATGACTACTGAAAAATTCATCTTCAACCAATAATAATGTATATTTCTTAAGATATAAATCATACCTGCCTATTATTGTAATTTTCATTAATCTGCAGCATATAAACATGTCTGTCAATCAGTTAAACCTAATCAAGTTTACCAACAAATCCAAATTAAACTCAGCAATATTTCAAAGCAGCTATATACAGCATTTAAAACAGTCTTAGGCTGAGGTAAAGATTGATGATACTTGCATGCGTGAATGGAACTGAATACAGATAGCACCCCTCTCAGGTAGTTAACAAAGGCTTCTCAGAAGTCTTAGTATCATTAATTTATAACTAACAAAACAAAATAGGCAGGGTCGACATTCTAACAACCCAAACAAACTGCTCCATATGAATGAATGGATCAAAATCTACACAGAGAGGTTTTGAATCGATTACACATTCTCTAGTGCACTGGAACTTTCTTCCTTTATGATACCTTGAACATACAATGCCATGTTCCTTTTGTGGCTTTAAACATTTGGAACAGGAGGATACTAACCCGCATAACCTCTTTGATATGGTCATTTGTAAGGGAACTTCAAGCTCACCGAGCTGCCGCAGATTTTAGGAGAACGCTTAGCAGATCATTTGCTCCATCCATATATGCCTCTAGTCCTGGTAGCTTTATGATCTTTAACAATCTTTTCGTGTATCTCATCGAGTCCCCTATGAATCTTCTCAAGTTTAGGCCTCATCCCACTGATCACATGAAGTACTTTGATAGAAGGGAACACATCCGCGACTGCAAACCCACCTGTTGCCTCTGCACCTTCCCTGACAGCTGTTATGAGTGCTTCGTGTTCTTTGCACTTGTTACCAAATGCCACTCTGGCCGTCATTCCATGTGTCCTTGAAAAAATTTGCTCCCCAAGGTTGATAGGTGATCCAATGTTTGTAGGAATGAATTCAAGCAAATGAGACACCTCTTCTTCCCTGATCAACTGAAATGACTCCACCCTTTTCGAGTTCAGCAGCACTGAACTGCAGATCTTGCGCATCTGTCTCCAGTATTCTCCATATGGTGCAAAGGCAATGCCCGCACTACCATAAGAGATGATATCCGGAGCAAGCAGGAGTGGCATGAAAGCAAAGATGCTGTCATGAGTTCTCATAATCTCTTTGGCGGCTTCTGGTGTGGAGACAACAACAGTGGAAACTTCATCAAGCTGCAAGTGCATAAGGGGTCCATAGATGTTAGCCAAATCTCTCAAGATGTGATGGGGTAGAGAACCGACAAGCTGGTGCATGTTTCCGATGATAGGTAGTTTCCATGGCCCTGGAGGTAGCCTTTGAACAAAATTTCTGGTCTTGTGACTTCGGCATATCTTCAAAAACATGACGATAAAGAGGAAGAAAAGCGGAGATGATCGGAAAAAATGCAGAGGAAAACTGAAACTCCATGCTGAATGTAGAGGGAGAAAGGGTGTTTGTATCATGCTTCGACATTATAACTCAGTTTTATACACATTAAATATATCTGAAAGATACTTCATTGCAAAATTCACTTTTCCATTTTTAGTTTGTTTTGGCTTGTACAACTTGGGGTCGTCAACGGGCCGGGCCTGGCATAGCGGGTTTGGGTAGGGCCGGGTCGGGCCTGCTATTTTTTTAAATAATGACGGGCCGGGTTTTATTGTAAATCGAAGGATCCAAGTCCGTCCATATAAAGCGGGCCTTGCGGACTTAATTTATAAATAAATATTGAAAGACACTAATATTTTTTTTTAATCAAGCTTTGAAAATTCATTGGATAATGATCAAATACAATCAAAGAGAACAAATATATATTGTATCAAAAACAAAAAATCTATATTTATATATAGACACTATTTCATTTATAAATAAAATTTTAAAGACACTAATTTTTTATAAATCTATATTTATATATCACACAATCCAAAGAGCAACCTCTATCAATTCAAAGAAAATGGGAAAATCGGCTGTTGGATGTGATTATTACAATAAATTATGAGTGTGGTTAAAAATTTAGTCAATTTCACCATAGTTTTAAACCCGATCGGATTGGTCAACCGTAGTCGCTTGTATGTTTTTTTGATTGACAGATGGTGTAATAACCGCAAAACTTATTTTTTTACATCACGTTTGTAAATATTTCATTGATGAATGTGCGTGGACATAAGATAAAAATTTCAATTTTAATTACAAATACATTGGCCTATACTAATTTGTCTCTTCAAAGTTGTATGATTTATACATTACATTTAAATTGTTGAGGTTCATTCTAAAGCAACCATAAAGTAGAAAATAAATTTGGAAAAACCAACTGTATGATGGAGAGGTTGTAATATTTTATGGTTGTTGTAAAAAATCTCGTTTCGAATTCGATCAATTAGGTCAAACCTAGTTACTCTTATAAACATATATCTATATATCACACTCCAAGGAGCAACCTCTATCAATTCAAAGAAAATTAGAAAACCGGCGGTTGGATGTGATTATCACAATAAGTTATGAGTGTGGTTAAAAATTTAATCAATTTCACCATAGATTCGAACCTGATTGGACTGGTCAACCGTAGTCGCCTGTATGTTTTCTTGATTGACAAATGGCGTGATGACCGCAAAACTTGCTTATTTTTTTACATCACATTTGTAAATATTTCATCGACGGATGTGCGTGGACATAACATAAATATGTATTTATATATATGTATATGAATTTGTAAACACACACACACATATATATATATATATATATATATATATATAAACACGTGTGTGTGTGTGTCTGTGTATATATATATATATATAACCTTGCTCAGGTGCGGATATCCGCACCTAAGCAAAAAATACAGATTTTATGTTTTCCCTCACTTTTCGATCCCACATTCACATCTTAACCGTTCAGTTTTTAGGTCCTAATGTATAGATCACCTCTGCAAAATTTCAGCCAATTTGGTGATCGTTAAGGCATCCAAAACTGCAATTTACATGAACGAACCGAATCTATTGAACCGGAACCGTTCGTATATATTGTTGTAATTTGTAGTTTTGAATGCCTTAATGATCACCAAATTGGCTGAAATTTTGCAGAGGTGATCTCTACATTAGGACCTAAAAACTGAATGGTTAAGATGTGAAAATGTGATCGGAAAGTGGGTCAAAACTAGAAATCCGTACGGATCGAAAAACTGCGGACGTCCGCAATGGAGAACCGCTGTGTGTGTATACACACACACACACACACACACACACACACACACACATACAACCTTGCTCAGGTGCGGATATCCGCACCTAAGCAAAAACGTACGGATTTTGTGTTTTTCCCCACTTTTCGATCACACATTCAAATCTTAATCGTTCAGTTTTTAGATCCTAATGTATAGATCACCTCTGCAAAATTTCAGCCAATTTGGTGATCATTAAGGCATCTAAAACTGCAATTTACACGAACGAACCGAATCTGTCGAACCGGAACCGTTCATATATATTGTTGTAATTTGCAGTTTTGAATGCCTTAACGATCACCAAATTGGCTGAAATTTTACAGAGGTGATCTATACATTAGGACCTAAAAACTGAACGGTTAAGATGTAAAAATGTGATCAGAAAGTGGGTCAAAACTGAAATCCGTACGGATCAAAAAACTGCGGACGTCCGCAATGGAGAACCGATGTGTGTGTGTGTGTATATATATATATGTGTGTGTGTAGATATGTATGTGTGTCTGTGAGTGTTTATACACACACACACACACACACACACACACACACACCGTATATATACATATATATATATATATATAAACACTCACAGACACACATACATATCTACACACACAGATATATATATATACACACACACACACACACACACACACATACAAAACGTATCCGCACCTAAGCAAAAACGTACGGATTTTGTGTTTTTCCGTACTTTTCGATCACACATTCAAATTTTAACCGTTCAGTTTTTAGGTCCTAATGTATAGATCAGCTCTGCAAAATTTCAGCCAATTTGGTAATCGTTAAGGCATCCAAAACTGCAATTTACACGAACGAACCGAATCTGTCGAACCGGAACCGTTCATATATATTGTTGTAATTTCAGTTTTGAATGCCTTAATTGCAGTTTCGGTTCCGGTTCCGGTTCGACAGATTCGGTTCATTCGTGTAAATTGCAGTTTTGGATGCCTTAATGATCACCAAATTGGCTGAAATTTTACAGAGGTGATCTATACATTATGACCTAAAAACTGAACGGTTAAGATGTGAAAATGTGATTGGAAAGTGGGTCAAAACTGAAAATCCGTACGGATTGAAAAACTGCGGACATCCGCAGTGGAGAACCGCTATATATTTAGGTATATATGTGTATGTGTGTTTATATATTTAGGTATATATAGATACTGGCCTCTATATATATATATATATATATATATATATATATATATATAGGCCAGTATCTATATATACCTAAATATATAAACACACATACACATATATATGTATATAATAGTTTACGGGCTTTTACGGGCCGAGCCTAACTGGCTTTTGACGGACCGGGCCGGATTTCAAACCCCTAAACCAAGCCCGACCCTCTACCCACCGGGCCGGACCTATGACGGGCTTTTTGACGAGCTGGGCTTTTGGCTCTGCGGGTCTCCATCGACCCACAAAACCCCTGGGCTAAATGATGACCCCTAGTACAAGTTTGTTTGAGAATTTAAGGATAGATACCTCATACCCTAACACTGCCAACGGCCAGTTTGGATTCTAGTATATTTAAAAATGTTATATTAATGTATTAATTCATAACTATGCCAAACCATTTCCAAATTTAATTATATGATTATTAAATTCCTGGATAAAGCCAATAATCACTATGACATATATTTATATATATATATATATATATATATATATATATATCCTAAAATTAGGGTGGATCAGGATAAAAAACTATAGATTACAAGTTACGCCAAGCCAGTCCAAAATTGTTGCACTCATCACATAAGATTCCACGTTTCTGATTATTGGCTACTTCCATTTCAAACAAAGCAGACCATAACGTATGACTTCACTGAACAGTTTTGCAGCTTTTGCTACAGCAATGTTTATTCTCTTACTGTATACCGGCCAATGAAATACCTCTTTTGAGGGCGTAGCCAATAATCAGAAACGTGGAATCTTATGTGATGAGTGCAACAATTTTGGACTGGATTGAGCCATCAGGCATTTCCTATCATCAGGATCTTCTCCTAAATACCTGAACTCAGACCATGCCACCGACCACATTCTTAAAAAAATGGCGGAATCTATGAATAGAAATCCTAGCAGAATGGCCCGGCCATCCTTTTTGGCTCATCTCTTTTGGTCCAGAATGCATACATGTTCCTCAATAAACACATTTAGTATTTACAATTAGGAACATTGGAATTTGATTGGCTACTGTCTAATAATGCATTAATTATTATATTGAAACCATAGTCCCCCAGGGATACCAGTGACCAACTAACCTCACCTTAGAAATATCGGATCCCACATATGTAAAAGAAACAAACGCTGGAATCATAAAGATCAGCTATAGCAAGTAAAAGCTAGTACTTCACAAATCCATTATTATAGCAGAGATTGGTTTGAGCATACTAATTTGAAAGCATTGATAAGAGAAGAACCTCAGTTCTTATTCTTACTAGATACACAAACCATAAAGAAAGAAGCAAAAGGTGAATTTGGGCTCTCACTTGAGAGTTTAAAGCACAAACATAACACCCCAAGTACCTAAAGTAGCTAATATGAATTAAAAAAGCCCAACCGCTACATATCAAAACAGACTATAAGAACATAATTGAAGTATTGAACCACAGCCACCCATCTGTAAGGAGGTATGGTCCGCAGTGAAGCTAGGGTGTCAAGTTTAACTGAGTTGTCTTTACTTCCAATGAACCTAGCTGAGTTCCCAACTTGAGCTGACAAAGTTTCACTTTCAGTAAACATGTGTTTACTCCATCCTACTCCTTATTGTGTGTTATTTCTTTATTTAAACTTGTTATTAGTCCTCTTTAGGGTGCACCAAATACCATTTCTGATAATCAAAAGCTTGTCCGGAATACCTGAATTCAGACCAATCATCCAAACTTTTTGCACAATTGTGGAATCTTGGATCTCTACCTAGTTAATCTCTATTTCCCATTTATGTGACTGATGTTAAGACCCTTGCACTAGGAATATTGTTGGATAGTAACACAGATTTTATGTTCATAGGCAGATCGGAATTGGATGGCTGCTATCTGATAATGCTTCTAACATCAGAAAACACCGCATTGTGTCCCAGAAACACCAGCTATTGACTAACCTCACCATTCAAAGACTAGATCCCATATATGTAAAGGAAACAGACACTGGATGGATAAAATCAGCTACATAGCAAGCAAAAGATACTATCAAATCACAAGTTCATATTTGTTCATATTATCAGATCCAATATGTTTGTGCTTGTACTATTTATAGCAGAGATTGGTTTCAGCATATTTAAATGATACTATCGAATCACAAGACTCTTTACTAAGAGAAGAAACTTGGTTCTTACCAGGAACACAAACCAGAAAGGAATAAGCCCATTTTATATACAAGCACAAACAGCTAACTGAAATTTCCACATAAATCAGCTATAAAGCACTCTCTAGGTCTGCTAATTGGTGTACTTGGATGTTCATATAAAAGCTTCAAGCACAAAGAAAAAACTCCAAATGCTAAAGGTAGCTAATATGTATTGAAAAAGCCCAAAAGCTGAAAAATCAAAACACACCTTAAAAATAATAACAAAAAAACCTAACATAATTAGACAACTCAGATAAAGGGAGGGATGGTCCATAGTGAAGCTAGGAATCCTGTCAAGCTTAATTGAGTTCTCCTTCCTCTACTTGCAATGAACCCAGCTGAGTTCCCAACCTGAGCTGACAAAGATTGACTTTCAGAAAACATTTGTTTACTAAATCCTACTCGTATTGTGCGTTAGTTCTTTATTTAAACTTGCCCATTTAGGGTGCACCAATGTATTAGATTCAACTTCCAACTATTTTCTAACAATCAAAAGCCTATCCGAAATACCTGAATTCAGACCGTGCCATCATCTAAACTTTTTGCACAATGGTGGAATCTTGGAATACCTTTACTGAGGGTGTTAGACAACCAAGCTAATCTCTGTTTCCTCTTTCTATGACTTTCCTGAGCCAACACTAATTTGTAAATTTTCCTCAGAGTAGAACTACTGTTATGTAACTTACATGATTAACCCAATATTACCTCCTAGAGTAAGAATACACACTTCAGTAGTATTAAGTTTCCAGTCTACGCAAACAAGTTTAATGTGTATAAGTAGTATTTCAGAAACCGGTATGTCAATAGATACCAGTGACTATAAAATCAGCCAGAGCAAGTAAAGAAACTACTTCATAACTTCATATTAATACCACGAGAATGGGCCTTAACATCATGAAATGATACAGAATAGTACATAAAATCACAAGGCAGCTGTTTACCTCTAAGACTCTGCTTGCCAATAGGAGAACCTCAGTTCTCGCTACATTCACAGGCCAGAACTGATAAATGATACACCAGCACGAACCAGCTGCTTCACACATGTTATCAGCTTAAAGCCTCTCTGTTTGCTATTAGGAGAACTTGGGTTCTCACTTACACCACAAACAATAATGTTACAAATACCAACTAACTGATATTGCAAAGGGCCCAACAACTAAAAATGTAAACCCCTCTCTAAATAACATAATCAGACCACTCAGATATGTGGGAAGTATGGTCCATAGTGAAGCTAGCCATCTTGTCAAGCTTCTTTGGATTCTCCTTCCCTCCAATCAACCTAGCTGGGTTCCCAACTGCAGTAGTTCTTGCTGGCACATCTTTCAGCACCACAGAACAAGCCCCAATCTTAGCTCCCTCCCCAATTCTAATGTTCCCCAAAATACAAGTCCCTGCCCCTATAAGCACCCCATCACCAATTTTCGGATGCCTATCCCCACACATCTTCCCGGTCCCTCCCAAAGTCACGTTGTGCAAAATTGACACATTGTTCCCAATCACCGCCGTCTCCCCCACCACTAAACCAGTAGCATGATCCAGCAATATCCCATGTCCGATTTTCGCCCCGGGATGAATATCCACAGCGAAAACCTCGGAAACCCGGTTCTGAATCAACAAAGCCAACGCCTTCCTGCCCTGTGACCACAACTTATGTGCCACCCTATGTGCCTGACATGCCAAAAACCCTTTGAAATTCAAGAAGCACTGAGTATAACTAATGCAAGCGGGGTCTCTCTCCTTCACTGCTCTTAAATCATCCCTCACAGCCCTAATGACTTCTCCATCTTCTAGAAACACCCCCGTGAAAATATCCACCAGGGTACTACAGGAAAGACTAGAATTGCTCAACTTGACAGACAAATGATTAGCCAACGCGCTTTCCAATGATGTATGAGACAAAATTGAAGTGCAATAGTAGCTAGACAAAATGGGTTCCTGGTCAATATCCGAGCGAGCTTCGTCTTGCATTTTGAGCCATAAAGCATCGCCTTTTTCTTCCTCTGGGTCCAGATCATCCACCAGTCTGCGAGTCTGCGTGGTTTTTGTTCGGTTCGGGCAAATGGGTATGTGGGAAACTTGATCGGAAACACGACAGTACCTCATGAAATTGTATTGTGTTTCTTGGTCCCGAGAGAGTGGCTGGTTTGTGGGTGTGTTGGCTCGGGAAGTGTTGATGCAAGCAGCCATGGGATTCAAGAGTGTGGTGTGAGTAGAGAAATTGGGTTGGAGGAGTTTTGGGGTTGACAAGAAAAGGGAAGCATTATATAGGGAGCGAGGTGTGAGCAGAGCTTTCATGGAAATATATGAGAGTTTTTGTTGGGAAAGTAAGAGATATTGAGAAATTCAAAATGCAAGTGGATTGTGAGGGTGTTCCGTGGAGAAGGCCTGGTCATAAGGGAGGCACAGAGAGGCATAATTTGTGCTGGTCCAATTTTTTATGGTCTCCATCATCGACATCGTGATTCGTGGTTGTGTCCATTGGTGTATGGCTTCCCATTTCAGATAGATTATTTTATTCTATATAATTATCGTATTGTATAGTAATTTGGAATTGTCCTTTTCTTAGTGCAATCCAGGCTTTACTTGAATTCTTGGGAATGATTTTTCAAACTTTCTTCCTCTTTTCATATTTGGTCTTCGATTGGTTTAATTTGTTGACTTTTTTCTTTTAAAGAACAAGGGAAGAAATTCATTCATTTCTCATTTAAGGTAATGAATCCTTCTATTATTCATTTTCTGTATTTATTACGAATTTTATGAATACTGTATTCCACTTCTCTAATATGGGAATGAAAATCTGATGAGAATTTAATTTCTCATGCTTATTGAAAAGTGAAGAGAGCACGAATATTTTTTTCTTTTCACGAACCAAGACAGACTTCGATACTAGTAACATGGTTAATAATTGGACTCGAATTGGTTTGGGCTCTTGTTCAATTTCTTTTCGGCTCCATTTGGTTCATCTTCGTATACAAAGATATTCAAGCTTGAACTCACTATTAAGCTCTACAAGAAAAACTAGTCGAGCATAAACTTATTAGGTACTTTATCTAATTCAAATGGAAAGACAAATTAATTGAAATGCATTTCATTCATTGATGCCCATAATAGAGCCGTTGTGTACGATATAAGGTGATCTCACATTGGGTTCTGTCACAAAACAGAGGTTCTATCATAAGGACAGGGACAACTAAGTAGGAAGACAAAATAATCCCAACAACACTGAGGACAAAAGATGGCAGGTTGACTCAATCATAGTCAGAGCTACCGCAGTGCCTAGAGATCTTCAAGGAAAGGTACAAGATACACTTCGTAATTGAGCTTGGACCTAGTGATTAAGAGAAGGGTTTGGGTGTGACCCTAACAAGTCCCACCCCCTTAGAAGAAGGCCTGACCTGAGGCCTTGAAATTTGGAAAGTGGCTGATAATGGTTTGGGCTTCCTCCCAAGTGGAATCCTCAACTGGATGACTAGTCCACTGTACCAACCATTTGGTGATGGTTTTGTGACGTCGTTGTTCCACTTGCATATCCAGCGCCTTCGATGGAACCTAAGAGAGAGAGAGCCATCATGTTCGATCGGTAAGAGAGTGGTAGAGACGGAAATTTGGTAACCCACGTTTTTCTTCAAGAAGGAAACATGGAACACGAGATGTATCTTGGAATTGGGTGGTAATTTGAGGAGGTATGCAACCTTCCCAATGCGCGCTGAGATCTGATATGGCCGGCAGAATCTAGGGGCGAGTTTGTGAGATGGTCGGCGGACCACTGACTGTTGCCTGTAAGGATGAAGCTTGAGGAAGACCCGATCACCCTCCGAGAACTCCCTTTCAGTTCGATTTTTGACTGCTTGCTACTTCATCTTGTTTTGGGCCAATTGCATGTTGGTTTTGAGCAAGGTCAGAAGAGAGTCACGGTTCTGTAAAGTGACATCAACAGCATGTTCGGCAGTTATTCCAGGTAGGTATCGGGAAACAGAAGGTGGTGGAGTGTCGTAAAGAGCTTGGAAGGGAGACATCTTGATGGTGCTGTGGTAGATGGAATTATACCAATATTCAGCCCAATGAAGCAAGTTTTGCCAAGAAGCTAGTTTGTTGGCGACAAAGCAACGGAGGTAATGCTCGAGGGAGCGGTTGAGGACTTCCATTTGGCCGTCCGATTGTGGGTGGTAATTGGAGTTGGGGCAAAGTTTCGTGCCTTGCAATTTGAAGAAGTGTTCCCAAAATTGGCTAATGAAAATGGGATCTCGGTCGATGACGATATTACAGGGCATGCCGTGGAGGTGAAACACCTCTTTGAGAAACAGGTCAGCAATGGAGGCTACTGTATATGGGTGTGAAACCGGCAGGAAGTGGTCGTACTTTGAGAGTCGATTGACTACCACCATGATGGTTGTTTTGCCTTGAGATGGAGGGAGGTCGTCTATGAAATCCATGAAGATGTCGAAGAAGACATTTTCTGGCACCGGTAAAGGTTGAAGAAGGCCCAGTGGTTTGATGGTTTCATCAAGCGTCTGCGTACGAGAGTTGAGACCTCTCAATACATGTCGTTTCCCATTCACAACAAACATCATAATCTTCTCCAGAAAGTGTCATTCGATGTACCCCAAATAATCTAACCATTGAGCTATGAGGACCAACTCGCAACCAGCAACTGGTAGAAGTAAGAAAGAGCTGAGTGTACCCTTGCATCACCACGGTAACATCATGCACAACTCCAGAGGAGGAGAGAGGATGGCCAAAAGCCACCGTGAATTGGTGCGGCGGTGGAGGGTGTATGAGTTCAAGAAGTTCATTGCTGCTCCGCAATCAATGAAGACATCGATCTCCATCCCCAAGATATAGCCTTTTAATCTCACCATCTCACTGGTTTTGGAGTTGTTAATGGTGTGAAGTGGGAGGATGGGTTCGGTTTTCGCCGGGGTTCCATCCAACTCAACTGGGCAATCATAGAGATCAAGATTTTATTCAGTGCTGGAGGTGGTGTCAAGGATGTTCATGATTGGGTTTTTGCATATATGGTTCTTGGAGTACTGCTCATCGAAGTTGAAGCAGAGGTTTTTTGCGTGGCGTTCCCGCTGTTCGAATGGTGACAATATGCGAGAGTGCCTAGTGGTGGTGGTGTTTGGGTGTTGCACGATGGAGGTAGTAGTACGGGTGAGGGTTTGTGGTATGGTGGTGGTGGTGGTGGTTTGGGATGGTAAAGGGAAAGAGGATGGTGATAGGGGTGAAGGGTCTAAGAAGCAGATCTTTGGAAACGAGAAAGACGAAGGTCGTGATTCTTTTGCTCATACCTTCAAGCTAGGCACTGAGCCTAAGCACGTGATCTGGGCTCCATAGCCATGACATCATGGTGTATGTTTGGCTTGAGACCCACCATAGAAAATAAGTAAAAGTTGAGCATCTGACCACTCGGGTACCCGACAAGAGAGCTTGGTGAAGCGGGTAATAAAGTCCTCCATATAAGTTGATTATTGGAGGTGGGAAAGTTGAGCTGTGATATCGGCAGTGGAGCCGGCGCCGAAATGCTCTAGCAGTGTATAGGTGAGTTGTTCCCATATGATAATAGGGTTGCACTGTTCAAATGCATTCATCCAAATAGCCATTTCGCCTCCTAAGTAGGTTGAGATGGTTAAAACTCGCTTATGAAGTGGAACACGATTGACGCCAAGTTAGCATTCCGCCATAGGGAGTCATCCCACCACATCTTCACTATTGAAACAGGTTATGTCGTTTCAGGGTGGGCGGTAGTGGTAGTTATCATTGTAATGGGGAGGTGGTCGAAAAGCGTGGGTGGTATTTATGATAAGTGGTGTAGTGGTTGGGCCGCCTGAGCTTTGAGGTGGGCGGATGTCGAAGGTGGCGATGTGGGGGGGGGGGGGGGGGAAACGATGATGTAGATGGTTGAAGGTGTGCCACAGTAGCAAAAACAGGGCGGTTGTGGAAAGGGGAATTGTTGTGTTGGGAGGTGAGTGGATTGGTGGGGATATGCTTACACTAGCCCAAGGTGTGAATGGTGGAGAAGGTAGAGAGCCAAAGATGATTTGCGGGAGAGTGAGTTAAGGGTGGGTGTTGGGTGTGGAAATTTGAGATATAACTGCCTCTGGGGATGGGAGTGGTGAAGAGGGACCGGATGCAAGTGGTGGTTGAAGGCGATTCAAGGTCTCCATGATGGTTTGTTGCAGTTGCTGGAATTGTTTGGTGAGGGTGGTTTGGAAGGAGTTCATGGTGGTATGCAACTCCTAATTCTGGGCTTGTAATATGGCTACGAACTTTGGACCTCTTGTATGGTCGGGTTGTCTGGTTAAGTAGATGCTGAGCCAATTGTTGTGGTTGTGGTGCTAGTTTGTGGTGGTGCTGCCATGGTGGCGGTGGTAGGAAGCAAAGATGGTGGTGCCTGGTGCAAGTCCCTCATGCGAGGGCTCTGATACCAGATATTAGGTACTTTAGCTAATTCAAACGGAAAGACAAATTAATTGAATTTCATTTCATTCATTGATGCCCATAATGGAGTCGTTGTGTACAATATAAGGTGATCTCACATTGGGTTCTGTCACAAGGATATGGACAACTAAGTAGGGAGACAAAATAATCCCAACAACACTGAGGACAAAAGATGGCAGGTTGACTTAGTCATAGTTAGAGCTGCAGTAGTGCCTGGAGATCTTCAAGTGAAAGGTACAAGATACACTTCGCAATTGGGCTTGGGCCTAGTGATTAAGAAAAGTGTTTGGGCGTGACCCTAACAAAACTCTAGTATATTTAGACTAACCCTGATTAGATTCACATGTTTTTCAAATTTGTATGTACGAAAACATAAGATTTGTATATAGAATCCGGGTGGATTTTGTATTAATGTTTGGGATCCAAACATGTTTTAGGCTTCTCGTTTTTTTTCTGTGGACTTAATATAGACCAAAATTTTGTGCGTCTTTTGGCTAGGGATTTAGGACTTCTATCACATTGGAATCCATGAACAAAAGACCATAAGCCTAAACGAGGGCTGGGATCGGTTCTGTTTTTATAGTCCAAGCAATGGAACCAAGACCGAACTGAGTTGTAACTTTCGGTTCAGGTTTTGTGTTTTTCAGCTTGAGAACCGAGATAGAACCGAACCGAAAACAAAAATGGTTCGGTTCTCGATTTTTACGGTTCCTGCACCAAAAATGACTTGAAACCGATGAACATATTAGAAATGCTTATTTCTTTCAACTTCAGAAGTTCAAAACTACAAATTATGCAGTATAGTGGTATACAAACATATTTGATATTTCTAGGACATTCAGTCTATGACCATTATGAACAATTCAACATCATAATTGAAACTCTTACAAACTGTTTCACTAGTACAAAACACTCAAAACTACATCAGTTGATTCAGATCATAAGTCATAAGACTCATAACTGATAGTCTCATTCAATCAATGAAAGACAAAAACTCAGAAACAGAACAAGTTACAATGTACAAACCGTCTAACTTGCAAACTGCAAAGGTGAAAAGTACAAACTGAAACAAAACAAGTAAGGCAGCAAGCAACTAACTGAAATAACCAACACTCCAACAGTCCAACACTTTTCAATCTACTGAGTTTAAAAATGCAACTGCAATTCTAAAAAACTGAATCATTGATTAATTGGAAGTTCAAATGTTCAATGGTAGCAACTAGCAAGTTAGCACACTTGTAGGCCCTAAACAGTGTTAGATCCCAAATTTTTGAAGAGAATATGTCTAGTACATTTGTAGTTTTCTTTATCATAGCATCTTTAGTAAGGCGAACCACTTTTAAAATATGTGTTATTCTCTCTATTTTAAATTGTTTTGAATTTATATTGTTTATTTGAATGTTTTAAATTAATAAAAATAAGAGAAATGATCTTCTATTTATATTGGGAGGGTCTAGTCAGACCTCCAAATTTGCTATCTAGACCTCCCTCAATTTTTGTCAAAATTTATTTCCCATTTTATCCTCTATTAAGTAAAAGAAATGAACTTAACTGTTAGCAGCACATCAGAGGAAACCTCCATTTCTTAACTCTTACTTGCTTCAATATTTATCTTCAATTTTTCAGTGAATTTCACCTTGAAAGATCATAATACGTAAGAGGTCAGCCCATTGTTAATGGAGAAAACCAAGTTCATAATTTTACCCACATTGAATAATTTTGGCTTTTAGTTAGGGAAATGTAAAAAGAAGAAAGCTTGATTTGAATTGCAGATGAGCTCTCACTTGAACAAGAAGTCGATAGAAAAATCAGGTAGTTGTTGAAATTGCTACTCGGGTTGGGACTGCCACACTGCTGTAGCTTACAACATCATGTCATATATGGGTCTATGAGAATCTGAATTTGCTTATTGATTGTATCACAATTTACAATCTTTCACTATTTGTGATGTTTCTTTGTGTATTTGGTATCAGTTTGTTTGATCATCAGCACTCATCTTAAAATAGATTATCTTATGATGTCTGCGATTGTATATGAGAAATTTTAGAGAGAGGGAAGACGAGAATTTATTTTCTTTTCTCCCCATGACATAATAGTGTTTTTAGAAAGGGTAAAGTAGGAAACAAAAATTTACAAAAATTAAGAGAGGTCTAGATGATAAATTATGAGGTCTGAACAGAACCACCCAATTAATTATATTTAGGATCAAGAAAACCAAAAACGAAAATAGAGAGTCACTTAATAATCAGGTGCAATTGGTTAAATGTATACAAACCTAAATATGCTCTATAAAATAACTAAAAAGTTAATATAGGGAGGCTGCTAACGAATGCTCTTTGTAATCAAACTTTTGTCATATTCCACTCAAAATTTAAATTTCTGAAAATTTTCAATCATGTTATTATTCTTATATATAAACGTTTTTTTTTTTAATGTGTGAAATCAATTTTGACACACCAGTCCAAAATCTCCTCTCTTTTCACTAAATAGTGCCAATATTTTTGCACTCGAGAAATGAATAATTACTTTGTAAAATTTTACCAAATGCATCCTAAACTATCACGGGACCAACAAAGAACCGAAGAAGGGACCATCGCTGCCACCAAAACTTTAAAGAACGCCATCGTATGTGCTTTCGGAAGCCCAGAAAAGTCCCCTTCTCCAGTTCTCCCTATTAATTGACAGACCTCATATTTGTTATACTATCTTGCCAGAACATCATGAAAGGCACAACATGAATTCTAGCATCGTGGGTCCTGCCCTGTCTAAAACCTTAGAAATCTTAATCATAATATTTTTGCCCTCTTGTTTAATAACCAAGTAATCTTAGATTCTTTGATCACAGTCACATAAACTGCATAGTACACTGGACCACATCATATATTTTAAAAGCAAAATGGACCATACGTAACGGGTTACATAACTACATAACCAGACAGATTCGTTATGGCGTGGAAGCGACGGCTGCCTCCGGTCAAACATTGCTTCTCATCGGCTCTTTGGAATTCAAATCGAATTTGTGAGGCGCCACTTCGTCCCTCACGGCTCACGTCACTACCCAATTTAATTACTCCTTTCTCTTCCTCTTCAATTTCAAATCGTCAACTCAACTTTCCATCGGGGATCGACAACGCGCCTGGATCCTTAACGGAGTATCTAGCTACTGCTACTACTTCCAAGTGTTCCGTCTTTCCTAATTCAATTTTTTTTAAAAAAAAAAGTTATAAACATCATAATTTTTAATAGCAGAAACCGACTTATTATTTATCAGTATCAAAATAGAGTCAAGAGAGTCAAATTGTCAAAGTAACAGAGCTATTTTTTTTATACAAAAAGACTGTAGATTAAAATTGAAAGCCTTTACAACAACCAAAGTTTACAACATCAAATATTAAGACTCTTGTAGCCTCATTAAAGAGCCTATTGATCCATGTTGATCCATTTACATGATTGTAACTTAAATTGGCTAAAACATCTGCTACAAAGTTTGCTTCTCTAAAGATGTATATGATGTTATGAAGAATTAGTTGATCAAAAGCTAAGGACAAGACAAAAGGAAATTACAATTTGTTGCCAAATGCAATTCGATGGAGAGTGACTTGTATGTAGTATTCAACCATAATACTTTCCGGGGTTTCTAATATATATATGTGGAAGCTATCTAGACGAATTTGTGTACAAGAATCACAAGACATCTACCGACTAGAAAGACGATCATTGACAAGACCCGATCCAGAATTTTTCCCTGAAATTCCAGGTGGCCATGCGGGGTCCACTTTTCGAGAAAATTCAACATAACTTTTCCTAAAAATGAACAACCCTAACCTGCAAAGAATTCAAATTACACTTCTAGCATACCGTCCTTATACTTCTGGAGCCATCATGCTCCCTAAAAACCAACAACTCAATTTCCATAATAAACAATTCTCATAGATTATCAGAGCAATTCTAAAACAAATGAAAAGAGGACAAGGATCGATAGATCCTACAATGCGGAAGTAGTGCTAGCTATGCCTCAACTCCATGTACGTCCAATCTCGACTAATATCGCCTGTAAACTGGGCATTTTAAAGCAAATGGTCCAAGGAAAAGTAATTTAAAAACACATTAGAGTGAGTGGACAAAAATAATTAATAATATAATTTAATTGAACGAAACTTTAATATTTTCCCATAATTTGAAATATTTACAAAAATTTCAATGCATGCCACATTTATAAAATATATTTCTCGCCACATGAAAAACTCGTGAAATCGGGCTAGCCTCGCTAGTCAAATAATAATATCAAGAAAAATACGGGGAAGAACGATTATCACTATACGAGTATAACAGAGCCCCTTAGGCTCTACCCTCGACTCACTCACATATAAATTATGTGATGAGGAGAACTAACAACCTCTACTACACTCACGTGAGGAGGAGAATAAATCACCTCGACTTCACCCATAAACACAAAGTAAGTGAGAATGAGACACAATAACCAACTCAAGTATGGTGAAGAAAATAATCCAAAAACTCGTAAATCCATAAAGCTTCCCCAAATATATCTCATCGGAAAGTAATTGATTAATTCAAACCGAAATGACTCCGCACGTCAAAATATTCTCAAATTCATAAACAAGTCGGGGCGAGAATAGTAACTGTAAATAATTTCCTCGAAAATCTCATATCCGATAATATTCCAGAATCTCAAAATCAACGAATAAAATATAATATTGAATTACGGAAATCACCTCAGAAAATAATTCGTCGAAAATCACATAAATCACATTTTCAAATAATATCATATATCGGAGATAAATATCGAAAGCTCAATATCAAAAACATAGTATCACAAATCCATTTCTCAAATCACAATCAAGATAAATCATAATTAATCTCCGAAATCAATTCATATTCTCAAAAACAAATCATAAATCCAAATTCGAGCATAATAAGTTTATATCCGAAATTCATGTGGAAAAACCAATACTAAAATTATAATCCAAGACAAAATATTATGCTCGCTAAATAAAACGTTAATTAAATAAATCAATAATTTCAAAATAAATGCATGCGTCATTATTTAAAACAAAAGTCCACTCACAGTACACGGCTAAACTTGCCGTTTATTTAAAGTTTCCTCCGTGTGATTCCTCCTCACGTCCTATATAAATATAACGCTCGTAAATAAATAATTACATGACGGAAATCTAAATTTACGATAATTAAATCGAATTCCTAAACGTCTCCTTTTATCTTAACTTCCTCAATTCTCCTTGATATCCATCCAAACTTCATCAAATTCACATATATCAACTCTTCATCAATTATGTGATTTAATTAGCTAAAAAACAGAATTCAAGTCACTGTTCACCCGATGCACTGTTCACCCGCCACCACTGTTTACGCGGCTGCCAATTCCTCCGATGGTCACCAAATTTTAGCAGGAGCTTCATCTCAACCTCCTAAGTAATTCTCTTAACTACCACAAAGTCAGAAAATGACTAGAACTATATGAACAATTAAGAAAACAGTAAACCCAAATGTGAATAGTGACTCCGAATTTCAAACCTTCGATTCTTCCTTCATGCTTCAAATTTGATCAAGAAACTTTGAGGGATGGTTGTATGATCCAAGAGCTCCAAGACCCAGAAAGAATCATCGCCGGAGGTGGCTGGAAACTCAAGTTCCGACCAAAAATCCAAGAAAACAGCAACACTGTCCTCTTCTTCTCCTTGCTGCACCTTCCACAGTTCAAATGAAGCTATCAAACCAACCCAGAAATGAAGAGAAGGAAGAGAGCTTTCCAACGACATCTTATACATCAAAATCTGTTGTCGGATGAAGGAGTTATGGCCGGAAGAATGTGAAGAGGTCGGAGAGGAAGAGAGAATCGGGGAGAGAGAGAGAGCTCGGTAAGTTTCTGAAATGGAAACTTACTACAGTAACTCGACGATTTATAGACAAATTACCACAAACAGTAACTTTGATATTTTGGCCATAACTTCCTCATACGAACTCTGATTTAAGAGTACCACATATGCACGCACTCGGTTTAACATCCTCTACAACTTTCATGAAGAATGTTTTCTCAAATTTTGAGCCGAACAAAAAGTCATCTTGTAGGGTCCCTTAAAAGTTCGTAACGGAGCCGAAAATTAAAATAACTCTCGTTTACCGTCTAAAAGACCTGTAAGTCTATAAATTTTGATTCGGGTCGTAACAATCATGTTCACAAGACTAAAAGACTGGTCCTCAGAGTTTCAATCAGGCTTTAATTGTATTTGACTATTTGATGTATACAATGACATTTCTATGGATGCCTACAACTAACAATCCGTTTGGCATTTTTTTACCCTAGCCACGACTCAACTTATTCGTGAGTCTATTTTTTTTTAAAGTTTGGACCTGCACAAACAACTTGCGTTTGGTTCGAACTGTTTTGGACCTAATTAAGCTAGCCGGCAAGGGTGGAGCATCGTTCAAACTCATCCCCAAGGGTCGCTATGCTCCTTGCCATGCACTTGCACTGGTTCTAGGGCTTCCCGTACTTTAGCTACAGCAGCGACGTCGAAACCAAATTGGACTCAACATCAAGTGCATGAAATTTGATTTGCATTTTTGTATAATGACTGTAGCTTATAGAAAAGTTTTAGTAGTAAATCAATAAATACAAGAGTTGACAATGCCGTCATAAAGAGGGCAGCCCATCTTCATGTTTAAGTGGCATATTCTGTAAGATATGCGATTTTCATCTCCGTTTGCTAGTTGCAAATGAATCCAACAATGGTACCTTTTAAAAAGAGGATTCTATTCGATACGGCAACGAACACCTTTTCCATTCCATAATTAAAGGGCAGTGAGATTCCTTTTCCATTCCATATAATGGGAGCTGAAATTTGCACACCATATTTTACATTCTACACAGCCTTTGCCTTTTTCTAATATTTCTGACCAATTCATGATATTTCTTTTCCAAAACTACCCTTCCCCCCTCTCTCTCTCTCTCGATCTTCTCTCCATCCACAGAACCCCGATGTTCTTCAACACATTGTAGGCCTCCGGGCATGAGATGGAGCCGTGGAGACTCCCATGCCGAGGTAGAAGAGGCCCTTGGCGGAGGCTTCATGGATGCGGCGCTTGGTGAACTTGTACCACTCATTGCTGCCGTCGATGATGGCGTCGCCGGGCTCCATGTAGGCGGACAGGGGGGAGATGGTCTGGTCGACGGGGCCGCCGGCCTTAACGAGAATGATGACGGATCTGGGGCGCTGGAGAGAAATGACGAAGTCTTTGGGGAAGAGAGAGAGTTTGAGATTTGGATCGGGGGGGGGGCGGGGAAAAAGAAAGAGAGAGAGAGTTTTAGTTGTAGGCTGTGTAGGGATGATCTAGTAAAAGCAGCACAAATGGTGTGTAGAATGTAAAACAAGGTGTGCAAATTTCAGCTCGTGGAATGCACAATCTGGTTTCATCCAATGGAAGTGAGGAACATGATGACAGTTGATTTGAATGGATTCTTTCAATAGTTGAATTGCACCAAAGCTAAAGAAAAAAAATAGTAATGCATGAAACATCAAAGCATCTGCATTGCAACAGTAGAGGTATTCTATCGATCTGCAACTTCTCACATACAAATTGTCCCCGAGGAGAAGACTGAATCCGAAACCATAGTCATTATATGAACAGTGAACTTGCTATTTCATCAAGCTGCGAGCAGGCTATAGCCTATAAGCAACATCGTTTAAGATAGCTAGGGAGCAGAAAAATAAGCCGGTTCTACGTACACAAATCTAAGGGGTAAATGCTAGACGAGAATTAATAACTACAAAATTTGAATGTATGCAGACATTGAAATAGTTTTATAGTTGAGTTCACTCAGACCGCTAGTGCCATGTAAAGCTATAGTGATTAGCATTATTGTGGGAATTAACGGTCGTTTGTTACGCCGGATTGTATTACACCTGATTAACATGTGTAATATTTTGGCAAACAAGGAAAACTGGCTTTCACCTGCTGCTAGATGACACGATCAGGCCACTACTTAGCTTCTTAAACTTGGAGTAGAGTTCAAAGCCAAAATGGCTTCTTATTTCCTCCAACAAATCTTTCTGGATTTAACTGCAAGAATTTGTTTCTTTAGGGCCTTTAGGCTCAATGGCCCAATGGAGCCTCTTACTCTTTCAAGTAGTTTGATCACAACTATACCACCTTATTTACGAAAATTATATCCCAATTATTGGTTAATTACCCAATACCCCCACCCCGAACTATAAGACTATTTTCATTTTCATACCAAACTATTACATTTTTGCATACCTTAAGTTTTATTCAGTTAACATTTTGATAATTTGACCACTAACACCGTCAAAATTTAAGGGTGTCAAGTACTTTAGTGACTTTATGATTTTTGACATTTACTTTAACAAATATTATTTTTTGCTATGTTTGGCACAAAAAGTTTCTCTCTCCCTCTCGGAGAAACCCTAAAGGTCGACGCTGACTTTAACTAAGAGATTGCTCTCGTCCGGCGGCGGCTATGACAATCGCTAATGGAACTTGGTCTACTGCCGGACAGGGCTTGATGATAGCGTTCCAGAAGCTCTGGTGTGGGTGCTGCTCGAAGTTTTGCAGGTGGCTTTGGCTCTAAGTCCTAATGGAAATCTCTGAGATGAGTGCGGTGCAATTGTTGGGTCTCGGTTGCAGATCGACAGTGTTACAGATGTTGAGGTTTCGACTTCGGCAGCATAGGATCGCGGAGTGCTGGGTCGTGGTGGTTTCGTGGTGACACAATCAGTGGCGGTGGGGTTCCCTGGCAGTTTGTGTCGTGATGGCGGGAATCTTAGAGAAGCAAGCTTGGGCACAGTGGCGACTGGGGACTGCTATGCTTGCTTCATGTGTTTGGAGATGTAGGCTTGGTCTGGGCCAAACCATGCATGTTGGACTTTGAGTAGGCATTCTATTGGAGCATTTTTGGACTACAATATTTTGGGCTAGGGTTTTTGCTCTAGGCCCATCCTTATGCTTTTAGTTTTGTCTAATTACAATAAATTCCTGATATTTAGGAAATTAACTAAGCACCGATGTGCATCTTATGTCTCTCTAGTGCCTCTGAAATAGTACTGAAGAAGTGTCTCCGCTACCTCTACGTATTTGAATGTATAATGAATAGGTCTATTTCTGTGTACCACTTGTGGGTGCTACCAGTATCTTCTTTTCTGTCTATGTCCTTAAATGACAGCAAAATGCTATATAACGGTCTATTCTGGCTTGTGATGAATACACTATTTCCCTTGATTCGAAAAAAAAAATTTATTTTTTGCTTGGATTGTCTTTTTTTTTTTTGGAAGAATATCATGTCAATATATTAAACTCAGGCTAGAAAGGACAATTACATATCCTCCCTCTACCATCTATGGGTAGATAAAGAGTTTGTGGTAAACAACAGCGATACATAGATTATGTCCGATCATTTAACGGTACCCATGCTCACTTATTCAAGAAATCCTATAAATTATGTTACCAAAGACAAGTAAATAGACAAAGTTCAAAAGAAAATAAACTAAATTTTCTCGTTGCCCTTAACACTAAGGCTAGGAGGTTTGCTAGGGAAATTCACCTTAAGCATTTGTTCAGCATAAACGTTTTTTTGTCTTGGACGGATTTTTGTTTTTCGACCCCAAAGGTCTTCCTTTCTTCTTCTTCTCTTCTTCTTCTGTTCCACCTTGACCAATGGTATGGCTTCCTTTGGGTGCAGATCTTCCTTACGTGCTAGAATACCTTATGGAGCTTTAATCAATCCCAAAGATTTAGCAGAGAATTTATGAAATTCCGAGACTTTTAGCTTATTTGGTGGCATAGATGAACTGGATGCAATATCACTTTCACCAAACTGAATTTTCAGCTTTTTTGGGGATGTGTAGGGAGATGCATTGCTTTCTTCTGCAGGCCTTAAATCTTCACTTTTCAACACAATGGGACTACGCGCCTTGTGCACAGTTGGAGTACCAAACAAATTTCAAGTAATTGGAGGCTAAATAGGTGTCTGCACTCCATGAAACCTGACAGCACCATGTTGGATATGAAGATCATTGAATCCAAGGAACTGGGAGGTTAGAGTACGTAGCCCCAATTGTGACTTGTTCATCAGCATTGGCATGCCGGGCCTGTACATCCCCATTAGGGATATATCCTGTTCATGGAAAATGCGATTGCATGCCTTACACATGCCATGCAAGTTCTCAAAGAAATATGTAATTTCTTCCACAACACCAGGGATGATTTCAATACACGTTTCAGAAAGATAGGGTGCAAGAGAGCATGCACAACATGAACCCTAATAAGGCCTTTGTTATCAAACAGCTTTTGATCAAAATCCAGATACTTTCCAGCAAGAGGTGCAACATTCATAATGATTTTTTTTCTCCTCTAGGGCAGGTGGAATACCTATAATTTTAACATAGAAGAAGAGCAAGTTCATTGGGACTGCAAGTGGATCCTCAAAGCCATCATATTGCTATAGCAGAACAGGGGAACGATGAAAGTGCCACGACCCTCCCCAAAGCACTTTGTTGTGATTTTTTTTCTGATCAAAAGAAAAAACATACTGCCTTTGTGTGCAATGTTGCACCTTAAAGCCTTCGTTGAGTACCCAAATACATTGAAAATGACATTGGAGATCTGCAGTGCCAAAGTGTTTTTTCGTCAGAGGTTTACCTAGAAAGAAAGCTTGAGAGGTTGATCTGCTTCATGTGCCATTAAAATGGGAGATGTCCACAACTTTCGAGCTCGATAGGGCTAGAGAAGCAGCAAAGCTTGCCGTAACATCATCAATAGTTGTCATGCTTGTGGTGGTAGAGGATGTGCAGCCTTGATGGATAGGCTAGGGTATATGGTTTTGGTAAAAGCAACCATTATAGTCGCTTAGGGTTTTTTTTCCAAGAAGAAGTTTTAATAGTTTTTTGCTTGGAGTATCAAATACTAGCTTTCTTCATAAATGCTCTGCATGTGTAATTGGTTTTTTTTTAAGAATAAAAAAAAGAAATAAAACAGTTATTTTAGAAAGAAAATAGTGGGAAAAAAGTGGTGGTTGTGGGATCATTTTTTTAATAATTTTCTTAAGATAAATCTATTTTATAATTGTCATATTTACCCTTATAATTTAATGTATTCTAATTTTTTTTTTGTAATTTTTCTTGGTTAAATTTGTCAAAATTTTTGATTTGGGCTAACAAAACATCTCCTCTTTAATAATAGTATAGATTAGTAGTTTGTTAAAATATTCAACAAACACTAAAACTAATACACTATATTTTTTTAAAGAAATATTATTGGATGAAAAATGACTAGAATAATTCATATATTGTTTAAGGAAAACTGAAATTGGGAGAGAATTAAGTCGTACGTACTTTCATTGATAATAGAGACCTCTTTATATAGAGGATTACAAGACATAGAATCAGAGTTGTACAAGGAAAATAATCGTACAATTAATCGGATATCTATGAATATCTCCAAGAATATCTCTAATTCAAAACCCTATTACAACTAGATCAAGTAACTTAGAGATTGGAGCAGACACACATTCTGGATTTACTTGAACACTCCCCCTTGTGTCGCCCAAACGTGGTGTTCCTCTCGTTGCCTCATTAAAAACCTTTCCGAGTAACAAAAACCTTGTGGGACAAAAATAACCTCGGTCGAAGGGGAAAAAAAGCACAACACACCTTTCACATTTCGAGACCATACATGTAGATATCTCCCCTTGATTTCTGCATCTGCCCCTAATGACAACAATCATGGGAGTTCGGATAACTTCCACAAACATTGCTACCAATACGTTTCTCGAAAGTGGAATTTACACACTGACTTAGTGAGCAAGTCCGCCACACTATCATAAGATCTAACCTATTTCACTTTGATCTTACGAGAGTCTGTTGTTACTGATTATGCTTGGTGTTATCGCTTTTGATGTAGCTTGCTTCATTTGTACAAAACAAGCAGTATTATCCTAATGCTCATAGGCTCATATGTGGTAGACTTTAAACAAAAATTGTTCGAAATGAGTACTTATGGATCCAATCCATATACATTCATGAACCACTTTGTGAAGAGTAATAATCTCTACATTGTTCGAAGGTATAGCGACTAGGGTTTGTTTTGTAGACCTCCAAGATATTGCGGTCTTATCCATAGAAAACACTTAACCAGTTTGGGAATGACTTTTGTGTGGGTTAGAGAGATACCCAACATCAGCAAAACCTTCCAAAACAAATGTCATTTTGGGATGGGGATAGAGGATGCAGGCTAGTGTTGGCAGCGTTCCTGGTGTGTGATAGGTTTGAAGTGTTGGCGGCGTTCCTGGTGTGTGATGGGTTCGAATCCATCGTCTCTTTGTAGGGATAGAAAAAGCCTATATCAATCGTACACCTCAAGTACCGAAAGATACATTTTACACCAATCCAATGGCTTCGCATTGGCGCAAAACTCTATCTAGCTAACAAGTTCACTGCAAATGAGATGTCTGGTCTTGCGCATTGAGCTAAGTAAAATAATGCATCTATTGTACTTAAGCATGACACTTTTGCCTTTACCACGTATTTGTTATCATCATTTGGACAAAGAGGATCCTTTTCAGGATCAAGACTAAGGACGATTGTGGGGGTGCTTGAACGCTTGACCTTATCAAAATGTCTAAGCATCTATCAACAATATGCTCAAGTTCCAAACTGAGGTATAATCGTGTTCTCCCAAAATCCTTCATCTCAAAATTGGATTCCAATTGTTCAGTGGTTTCCTTAACTCTTTAAGGGCTTCCAATAAAGATCATGTTCAACATGAACCGCGATAGAATCTGAAACTTGTTATGGAAACGCGTGGGCATATTCATTCCTAATCAAGTAGTCACTTTAGTGAGCGTTTGATCCTCTTTGTAAAATCCACTCCGTGGTCTAGAGCCATTTGACTTCGGTAAATGAAATTCACCATGAACCTTCATGACCACATTTGTAAGCTGCTTGTTCAGTTATTCGAAAACCACCAAACTGACAGGCTAGTGGAGTGCAATGACATCCACTATGAGAGAATATGTCTCATTGTAGTCGATTTCAGGGCGTTTTGTGAGAAGCCTTGCACCATAAGGTGAGATTACTATCTCTTTTTCTTATCACACTTTCTAAATAAGACCCATTAGTCAACAAATTTTATGTCAGGCGGTGTTGGTATCACTGGCTCAAAAACCTTCCTTTTCGTTAGAGAATCCAAATTAACCTAGATCGCATCTTTCCATTTAGGCCAATTTTCTCTACGTTGGCATTCATTCATCAACTGAGCGTGTCTCGATATCATCGGACTCAACAAACTCCTGTGCTACGAAATGTGCGACATCATCATCAATTATAATGGAGTTTCTATCCCACGTGTCATCTATATTCTCAGGAATAGATTCTGATGCTGAGGCATCCCATAACGATAACCATAATCTGGAAGATATTCAAGAGACCGATTTTGAGTGTCGATGATCCAATGATTGAGTTGTACCAAAAAGTAACCTTCGAATCCACGGGCTTCCCATGCATTTTAGCTGGGCCATGACATATAACGCTAGAGTGCCACTCTCTACAATGTTGGCGCCATGCCTGCCTCCGTGTAGGGTGGCGTTACATCCTCTCATAGGGACATCCATCCTTACAAGCATATTTACAGCATATCACTTTATCAGGGATCGAGATGAGACATAGTGGGGACATACCACGACATTTTCTGTTGTTCCTGCTGAATATTCGTATTCTTATCTCCCCTTAATGATGAGAAGATTGTCTCATCAAAGTGACAATCCTCAAATTTAGCAGTAAGGAGATCGCCTTGCAAGGGCATTTAGTGGCGGATATTGTTGGAGTCCCAAATCCAACTAAGTTGCCCATTCGTTTGTAAAGACACATCATAGTGCTTTGTGGCAGCGCAATTGGCATATAAATGGCTCACTCAAATGTGCGTAAGTATGAAATACTTGTACCCAGTCACTAGCTGTAATGCAGAGATAGATTGAGTGGCAGTGGGTCATAGATGAATTAGCATAGCTGCATGTAATATTGCATCCCCCAAGCAGATATAAGGAGATTGGTGTGCATTACCAATATCTGGGCTGCTATCGTAGTCATTTCTGCGAGACCATTTGAGTGTGTTCATGGGAATATGATGTCCAACATTAGTCTCATTGCAATAACCATCAAAAGTCTTCGATGTAAACTCTCCAGCATTGTCAAATCCAATTGACTGAATAGTATGACCTGGAGAGTGACCCCGTTGTCATATAATATGTGCTAGGAGTGGCATAAGTAGCATTACAAGTGGACAATGGCACAATACGTGACCAGCGTGTTTGCTTGTCTACCAATATCATGAGATATTTAAAAGTCCACAAGTTGGTTGAATTAGTCCACAGAATCCCCAATTAAAGACTCTAGAACAGAATGAGTATTTTCATATCCCTTGCATAGGATGGTCTCATTCCTAATTTTCCTAAGGAACAAACTTTGTAAAACGAGCGAGGGGCTTTAGAAGCAACCAATGAGGATTTTGGTTGGGTCTGAGAGTCTGAAACGCTATTTGAAGGAAAGTTGGTGATTGCAGCATCACCTATGGCTCCATCACCATGATGGATGCCATTCATGGCATTATGGATAGGGACTATGCCAGCCCTAGGCTGGTGGTGGACGGCAGAGGTGCCCTAGGCAGCGGCGACAGTCATACTTAGTCCAGGAATCAACCTTTGATTTGTACTTCATTTCGCTCGAAAAAAATAAATGTCCGTGTGAAGTCTTTAGTAGATGGGTCATCATATCATTATCATGCAGGATAACCTATTTTGCCATGACAAAGCCAATATGTGTTTAAATCCAAGAGATCATCTCTTATAACTTTATTGAATTTAATAGCTCGAATACTAACATAGAATCCACTAGAGAGACACATAAATTTCTCTAAGATGCGTCTTTGTTCGTAATCATTAGAGATATAGTAAATGAACTCATTTCCGTTCTCTACATGCAATTCGCATGGAATCCGTGGGCTATTCATAGGTGAGATTTGCCCTAGGAGCATAGAGAGTTTCTGTGATAGTAACCAAGGTGTCTTTTGGCAAGAGGAACTTGGGTTATTCCATGTCCTTGAATTAATACTGATGGCCTAGCCATCGTAGTCACAAAGTAATATGCCTATAATCAAAATGGATTCATGATGAAAAAAACTCGAAATTTTATTCATAAGCCAACGGAGTACATCATTGTGTCTTAACCATTAAGAGAATCTAATCCAAATGCTAGTTAATGCAAAACAAAGGCAGTCATTTGACTTTCTTCAGTAACTTCAAAATAATTATGACCTGGTGAGTAGAGCGATGTCGGTGGAGTAAAACTTGCTTAAGTACCACTTATCTTAAAACCTTCCTAGATATCATCTCATTTTGGATGAGCCTATGTGAAGAAAACTAAACCAACGGCGTTTACTACAAAGTATATGGTCATTGCCTATTACATCTAAAGGAAAAATAAAGACTTAAACAGAATTGACTATCTATTGATCTCAGCCAGATTTGTAGTCTTCAACTCTTCACTGTAGGTCATTTTCTAGATCTTCTTGTTCCACATAATGAGCTTCTCTTGCTTCACAATATGCTTTGTAAGCAGTGATAATTTCTTCACGAGCTCTACATATATGTGTCCAATGACCGGATAATCCAAATCGAGAACATACATCTTTGTGCTCAGACTGCATTGATTGATGCGCTTTGAAAGCGTCATTTAGATGGCTCTTAGTGTTGGTGGCACCACCAACATGGCCAGAGGCGTTGCCTCCCTCTCTCTTTCTATGTTGACCTCTTCGATTCTGTGTTCGCCTATTTTGGCAGTTACCTTCCTCGTTAGAGTGAGGATATAGACTAGAACGTCCTGAATTATCCCTAGATTTAGGGTTTCGCGCTTGGCGCCCTCCCTTAGGGACGCGACTATAATCGGACTCCGGAATATGCTCTATTCCCACGGGTCTCGAATTATAGTTCTTCATAAGGATGTTTTCATGCTTTTCAGCGACATTCATAGCTCCAATAAGCTCATAAAACCTTGTGATCCATCCTGCAGTAATATCAATTTGATAGTTCTTTGTAACTATCAAAGCAGAGACGAGGAAGGTAGAGAGAGTCCTGTTAATCAACATCGCATCTGTGATATCTTTTCCACAGAATTCCATTAAGGATTTAATGCAAAGTGCTTCCGAGTTGTAATCAATAACTAACTTGAAATCACAGAAGTGGAGGCTATGCCATCTCACTTCTAGTTCGGGAAGCAAGGAGCATGAACGTTGGCAAATCTTTCTTCGGTTAAGACTCACAACCTTCTGGGGTCTTCTTTATTCATATACTCGTATTGGAGCGAATCATCCATATGACGAGTCATTAGAATGATGGCTTTCACCTTATTTGCCTCCAAGGTTGCTCTATTTGATTCCAAAGCTTGAGCTTGCTCAACAATTAGCACGTCCTGGCTAGGGTCGAGAATCGCATCCAAGATTCCATCAGCCTTGAGATGTTGGCGGTCATTACGAACCCACTTGTGATATCCAGAGCCAGTTGTTTCCAATGGAGGGAAGTCTAGTATGTTCAGGTTACTCATCCTGAAAAAGGATAAGAAATTAGGGTTAATTTGGGAGCTTAAAAGGCTACCACAAAAAACATATAAAATTTCTGAGCGTAATCGCCCCTAAGAAATTATGAATTTCTGAGCGTAATTGCTTCCAAGAAATTAGGGATTTCTGAGAGTAGTCGCTTCCAAGAAATCAATTCTAAGATATATTGGATTAGAGCGAAACAATGATGTGTTTGTGGTCGATCATAACTTCTCAATAAACTCTATGGAGGACTCCACAAGCTCCAAACTTAGAGTGAGCACAAACCACCACAGTTCGGCTTTTTGATCTCCCCTATAAACAAGAAAGGGGGTAAAAGAAGGGAGATTGCGAGTCCTTGAGGAAAAAGAAGAGAAAAACAATTAAAAAAAAACACTTAAAAAAATGGAACTTTAGTAAAAAATACCTCAAAATAGTGACTGGAAAGTCGCCTGAAAATCTCGCCGGAAAAGTCACAGGAAAGTGGCTGGAAATCTGGCTAGAAAGTGGCCAGAAAAGTCACTGAAAATCTGGCAGGGAAAATCGCTGAAAAAGTCACTGGAATCTGGCCGAAAAAATCATCGGAGATGATGTGGCACAGGCACTGACTTGGCAGTGGACTAGGTGAGTCAGTAGGCCGAGTCTCGTTTGTGGGTTGAGCTCTGTGGGCTGATGGGCTACCTTTTTTTCCTTTCCATTTTTTTTCTTTTTTTCTTATATGTGGCGGTTCAACGATGCATTTACTTTTAGTTGCTGGTTTGGAAAATTTAAGGTCGGTTCCGGGAATTTTTTTTTCAGTTCCTGGATTCTAGGTTTTGGGTTCAATACGTTGCTGTTGGAAAAATTTGGTAGCAATTGGTGGTCCGGAAGGTGGTGAACCGGTTGAGTATTTGCTGCGGTTGGTTTGGAGCTTCCGGTGGCCGGTTCGGTAGGTTTCCAGCCTGTTCTGGTTGTTCAGCCGCCAGTCCTGGACTCCTAGCGTGGATGGCTTGAAGGTGTGAGGTGGAGGCAGAAAAGGTTTCAAGGTTTTGTATTCGAATTTAGGGTTTCAGCTTCTTGAATCAGGGTATGGCTATTTGTTTCTTAGGTTTCGTGCTGATAACGTGTTTAAGGAAAACTAAAAATGGGGTAAAATTGATTCATACTTTCATTGATAATTAGGGTCACTTTATATAGAAGATTAGAAGACATAGAATCAGAGTTGTACAAGGAAAGATAATCGTACAATTAAACGGATATCTATGAATATCTTCGAGAATTTCTTCAATTCAAAACCCTATTATAACTAGGTCAAGTAACCTAGGGTTTGGGCTAGACACATATTATGGATTTACTTGAATATATATATATATATAGAAGAATAAATATGTTAACCAAAATAAAATAAAATAAAAAGACCAAAAATAAAATAATTAAATAAATTAGAAGCCAATAAGAACCCATTCGTTCGCCTGTTCACTTTGTTTGCACTAATTATAATAAACTCGTACTTCGTTAACTGGATATTGGTTCTTTAGACTTCATTGCTTCTTGTTTGATTTGCTAGCACCAATCGGTGGAAATTAAGTTATGATCGTTTGCTTATTAAATATTAACCAGATTGCATGGCTTTTCTTTCCAAGGTCCAAGCAAAGAAGGATCAGTGTCAATATTCTAACTCTAGAACAACTACATAACATAACACCAGATTACATGGCTTTTCGGATTACATTTCTTTAGCACAAAAGGAAGCTTAGAAACTAGCTTACCTGAAGCATCCTTATTGAGTCTAATATCCATTAAATAGAAAACATCAAGAGCAACTAAAGAAGACAGAAAGGTTGCTTGAGGGACAAAACCTGGCCATGAGCAACCACGACAATTCCAACATAGGATTGTCATTCTAAACTATTGAAAGTAGAATGTTCTGCATTGGATTCTTTAACAAAGTCTCTGCCTCGTTTACAAGGACTTATGAAGAAAAATCCAAAATAAGGAGTCACATGATCTTGACTAGAGGTATGTAAATTTATGCTAGAGTTGAATCCGGAAAAACAAGTACACCATAAGCGTAAGCTTGTAAATTTGTAATATGCAGATTAACAAAATCAAGAACAAACACTCAATCAGAGAGCCAATAAAATTAATGGAGCAAAAGTAAAAGACAAACCTTGCCTTCACGAACTCAAAGCTACAATTAAACATTAATTGATAATTATCCAAGCTGAGAGAGATAGCACAGTGACCAATTGTATAGGTAAGAACTTGATCCCAACTCACCGTCATAAGTAAAACCCAATTGAAGTCAAGGGGGCATCTGCAATCCTCAAAGCCAAAGAGGCGTGGAGCCATCAAGGAGTAGAAATAACCTCAACCCAAATGGATATCGAAGAGATTCTCTGGACCAGTGCTGCGTCTGATTCCAAAAACCCCAATTTTCCATTGTTGGCATGCCATATTGTCTTGGTCTCCTCCGTAACAAAACTGATGATCAAGAGATATTTGATTTGGTTCTTCAAATTGATAATCTATGAGATAGAATTGATTGAAAGCCGGCTAAGGATCTTTCCATTTGATCACCAAAGCTACCCAGAATACATAGACTTAGGGGTTTTTGGGTCAAATTCTTGTCTAGGCTGCAGCCCAGATAGCCTACCATGTGGTTCCGCACCTGGTTCTGGGTTTGACATGCGGACAACTGTGTTTGCTATTTGCAGTAAAGGTTTTGAATTGTGTACAGGGATTGCTGCAGGTCTATTACAAGGTTTGGAATTGTAGTAAAGGTTTTGAATTGCAGGGAAGTTTTTGAATAGTGTATCAGGGATTGCTGCAGGTCTAGTATGTACGAGGTTAAAATTTCATATGGAGCAGCTTTGTGTTAGAATATCCAACTTTGTATTAGGCTTACTATCTCTACCTAAATGTATGTCAAAACGATGTCGTTCATCCTGAGTTCTTGACCATATATCTAGATTCCACCTACATTGTAAAACTTATCTGAGAATTGAATCCAATTTCCTTTTGCTTTTCTTTTTTCCTAGTTTTTCCATTTATCTTAGGTTAGAATCCTAACGTTTTGGGTGTGATGAAAACTTGAGAGTAGATTATTAGTTATTTTCTTACAAAAATAGTGTTTATATATCTGTATTGTTGAACCTCTTTTTTTACTACTTGCCAAACTTATAAATTTGCCGTATCGCGTTTTTTTATCTAGTATTTGACCATACAATACACATACATTTTTTTACCAAATTATATGCGTCCCCTTTTTGACTAACTATAATAATATGCAGTATTAATATCCCAAAAAGAAAAACAAAAGTTACCAAAAGCAAAATTGCAAAAGCTTCTAGATAGTCAAGCTCATCAACAATTGATGCCAGAATGACATCCAGAAACAAGGTAGCCATGAGCTGAATCTCAGCATCTTTACAATAATTTTAGAACTTTGAGTAACAAAATCCTAACACACAAAACCCTAACCCTAGACACAAAAAGTAGTTATTGCATAAACAAAACCCTCTGATGTCGCGCAGGCAGTCATGATTCCTCCGACCGATTCACGACAGCCGCCAAGGGCTTGATGTCCAGAACAGAAGGAATCACTACAACCGCCATGGGCTCTATATCCAGCGCCGAGGGAACCATGATGGTTGGCGTAACATCGGAGGTGGTATCTAATGCCTTGAACCTAGCAGTAGCCGACCTAATGGATAAACAGGACTCTCCCTAATCATGCTTCTCACTCATATATGTGGATTTCTTTTCTTCCAAAACGATGAGGGTCAGAAAAGGATATGAGGCTAATATGAGGAAATTAGAAAACGAAAAGGTGAGACGATTTATATAGATGCGGAATTTGGGTTAGTCGGTAAGCTGAGATCTGGCTGGGTTGAAAAGGAATTGAAAAAAAGCAAAAAGAAAAAAGAATGTGGCCCAAAACCAAAACCTACTTCTGCAACAGAAGAAAATTGAAATAAAAGGGGAAAAAATGCCGATCTGAAAAAAAAAAAAAAAAAAAAAAAGGCTTTGCACAAAAGAGAAACTTTAGTTGCTATCGTCAAACTAGCTTGGGTTTCCAAACAAAGAAATTACCACAGGACTTATGCCAATTGTCATTTTCAATGATTTCAATAAAGGCAAGACATCTAAACATCATCTCAAGTGTATGTTAAAACGATATCGTTCCTTCCGACTATATATGTAGATTCCACCTGCATTATAAAACTTATTTGAGAATTGAATCCAATTTCCTTTCTCTTTTCTATTTTCCTAGTTTTTCCATTTCTCTTAGGTTAGAACTCTATCGCTTTGGCTATAATGAAATGCAAGAAAATTTAGTTAATAGCACATAGGCACAAACAAAGGCTACCACAACCTTATACCAATTGTCATTTTCAACAATTTCATTAAAAATAAGACATCTAAACATCATCTCAATCCAAGTGTAATATAGTACAAACTCATTGCCTCTACGTTTGAAACTTAGGAAAAGGTAAGGGCTAAATACTGGTTACTACCATGTGGTTTAGGTCTAAAATCAATTCAGTCCATGGACTTCTAATTTCATCAAAAACACCCCTGCACTTTCAATTTTGATCTAATAGGTCCAATTCGTTAATATTCTGTTATGGGTTCAAGTTATAGTTGGATTATTTGTTGAAAAACTATTTATTTTTAATAATAGGACTCACTCTTAAATTGACTAGAGGTGGTCTGCAGACACCACATCATAAAACATAGGCCATATATGAGCCACGTTAACAAGTTAAATAACTCAATTGTCGGAAAACTAACAAATTGGGCCTATTGGATCAAAATTGAAAGTGTATGGGTGTTTTTGATGAAATTAGAAGTTCAGGGACTGAATTGATTTTGGACCCAAACTACAGGGTAGTAATCTGTATTTACCCCAATAGGTAATACTGACACGAATATGCATGTAATTACAAGTCTAAGTAGAGACGCTCCTATGCTCATTGAAGGTCGGTGTATATGAGGAGTGCATTCCAGATAAAAGCTAAGCAACCTGCAAATTGGAAAATTGAACAATATAATCAGTTAACTTTGTACAGAAGTACACTGTACAAACATAAAAAAAAAAAGAAATCGCTCATTTGATGGAAACACTGTTCACAAATCCATAACACAATCTCTTAGGCCAATTTTCAATATTTGAACCACATCAACGTATACTAGAAAATGTAAGCATTCGATATTGAAAGTCTCATGAATTGGATACTCATTTCTTGAAATAGCCTTTTTTTTCTTAAGAATCGCACTAACTCTCTATTCAAGCACTGCTGCTCGTTACAAACCTAGGACACTCGCATAAATGCAAGACTAGTAAATAAACTATTCCTTGCCTCCTAAGGAAAAATCGATCATAAAATCCTTACATGCCTACACTCAATTGTGACACACATGAAGAATAGAAGATCTCAGAAAGCTCATAGACACTATCCCTACACACAATAGACTTGAAAAAAAACGCCAGTCACATTCAAGATTGTTACCAACTTCCACAGAAGACCATATGTTGACCCAAAATATCCAATAAGGTCTAACTAATAAGACCATGTTTGGGATTATTTCGCTTTTGAAAAAACTCAGCTTTTGTTTTAAATTTTAGATTTATTGTATTTGGTAAATAAATAAAAAGCAGTTGTAATTGAAAATTATAGGTAACTGGCAGCAGATTTTAGAAGCAACCCAAATATAATTTTAGAAATTGCTTTCGATGAAAACATGCTCTGAAGCTGTTTTATGTACTGACAGCACTTTTAAAAGTATTGTTTATCAAATACGAAACAGTTTTAATTCACAGCTAATTATTCACAACACAGTAGCAGCAGACTTTTTTTAAAAGTCACAGCAATCCCAAACTAGCTAACCCTAAGTGAGGGTGGTAAGACACCCTCCTTGCAAGCCCTAGACTTAGGCCCAATCAACCCAGACCCATTTTGAGGCCTCTAAGCAACACCAGATCCAGGCCCAACTCCATTGCCCAATGGAAACATGTATCCTCCTCCCCCTTACACCCACCACTGCTGCATTAGAAAGTGACGGTCACTCAATCGCCGATCGGGGCACCATCCTTGCTCGCACCTGCCGTCGACACTGGGAGTATCACCGCCACTACAATTACTTTCGTTGGTTGACTCTGTCAATAGACCATTGAGGAGATTTGCGACACCCCACCGAAAAAACATCTCTTCTTGATCATACCAAAATCTGCCCCCGTGAGACTACAAGGATGAGAGAACAATCTAATACTCGACTGTTGGAAGAACTTATATCAACCCTCAGAACCAACCCTAACCACCACTGATTGTTACCCTTGCCCTAAAAAAAAAAAAGAAAAAAAAAAAGGCAATCTGGCAAACTCGAGACTGTAGAAGACCAAATTTGCTGGATCCAAATCAAGAATCTAACCTTCTCAACACTGAGAGCGAAAGCCAAAGACCTCACCTAACCTACACGGGTGCTAGACATGATTAGGGACTAACACTGCCGTCTTGCTCAAAACCCTAGAGCTAAGGCCACTCATCGTTTCTCTATAATAAAAAAGTATGTTGCAGCTTCTGTTAAGTATAGTCAAATTTAATCCATGACTTAGATTAGACCATAAAAAACAGAACAAGACAATGCATATTTATTTTGTTTTGTCAATGATTTTCATGGTGTAAAAACCTAACACTTATTTCGTTTTCTGGTTGTGGTATTTCTCATATTCAAATATTCTTTTAATAAAAATAAAATAAAAAATAGCTAAAATATGTGTTTCCCATAAATGATTTTCATGGCATGAATCAATATGTTGGCAATCAGAGTTTTATGGTGTTCCTATGTATACTCCAATTAGAAAAATTGATGTGCACTAGAAATGCGCTTGAAGGATGGCAGCAGAATACTTTCAAACTGAGGCAGCAACAAATGTTTGAGGTGAGGGGTAGGTTGGAATTTCTTATGAATGAACCATTAACTCCAGCTTTTCATGAAAAGAAGAACACACTGACGACCTCATTGCAAAATTTGTTGTCTCAAGAAGAAGCTTTTTGGAAGCAGAGGGCAAAAGTTACAGGGTTACAGGAAGGTGATCGTAATTCTGGTTTTTTTTCATCGCAAGGCTTCAAACAGAAAAAGGAAGAATGCACTACTAAGACTGTTTGATTCTAAAGGCAGATGGAAAGATGATGATGATGGGATGGAGCGAATCGTTTCATCTTATTTCTCAAAGATGTTCACAGCTGGTACTATGGATGTTGAACCAGTAGAGATGATTCTTGCTATGATTCATCCTTGTGTTACCAGTGGGGTGAATCAATGGCTTTATGCATAATATATAGTGGATGAGGTGCGTACTGCTCTGTTCTAAATGTATCCGACAAAATCTCTTGGACCTGATGGCATGCCTCCTCTGTTTTTTTAGATGTTACTCAGGCGGTTTAGAGCTTCTTACATCCATGGTCACTTTTGAAATAGATCAATTTCACACATATTTGTCTGATTCCAAAAGTGCAGCAACCTGAAACAATGGGGGACTTGAGACCAACAGCTCTTCGCAATGTTATTTATAAACTTGTTCAAAGGTAATCGCTAATCAATTGAAGACTATACTGCCTGAGATTATTTCACCCTTCCAAATTGCATTTGTATCAGGTAGGCTCATCACTGATAACATATTAGTGGCAAATGAAGTTGCTCACTTTGTTCATAACAAAAGGGAAGGACATAATGGTTATATGACTTTAAAACTAGATCTTAGTAAAGTCTATGATCAGATGGAATGAGAGTTTTTACACAAGGTGATGATACGGTCTGGATTTGCTCAAGCATGGATTGATATTGTCATGCAATGTGTATGTTATGTCGGTATTCTTTTCGGATTCAAGGGAAGCCAAGGGGTTATGTTATTCGTACCAGAGGCTTGTGACAAGGTGATCCCTTCTCACCTTATCCATTTTTGATTGGGGCAGAAGGTTTCTTAGCTCTTTTTCAACAAAAATAGTGGCTAGGGTTACTTCTTGGAATTACCATATGCCAGAATGCACCTAGGGTTAATCATCTTTTATTTGCTGATGATAGTATACTCTATGCTCAAGCTACTTCAGAGGCTTGTTTTCAAATTCAGGAGGTCATCAATGTGTATGGAATGGCTTCTGGTCAAGTAATCAACTTCCATAAGAGTTCAATTTGTTTCAGCAAGAATGTGAGTGAGACAGATCAAGAGGCAGTGGCTAACCTGCTCGGGTTGACGTAGTTGAGTCCCATGAAAGATATTTAGGGCTCCTAACTTCTGTAGGGCATAAGAAAACGACAATGTTTGACTATATTAAAGAGAGACTAGCTGATAAACTCAAGCACTTACAAGAAAAATTACTTCGTGGAACAGGTAAAGATATCTCGATTCATGTTGTAGCACAAGCTCTTCCTAACTATGCAATGAGTGTCTTTAGCTTACAAAGAATTTCTGTGAGGATCTTGAGCAAATGTGTGCAAGATTTTGATGGAGAAGCACTTCTGATAAAAAGAAAATTCATTGGAAGAAATGGGATGATATGTGTCATGCTAAAGAAGCGGATGGTTTGGGGATCAGAAGTTTGTCTGAATTAAATGTGTCAATGTTGTCTAAACAGGCTTGGTGTGTAGCTTTAATCCAGGCACCTTGATTGCATAGTTATATAAGGTTCGTTATTTTTCGGATGGTAACTTTTGGAATGCATCTGAACATGCAACTCCTTCCTAGTCCTGGCATAGAATTTTTGCTACTAGGGATCTTATTCAAGTTGGCTCCTTCTGGCAGATCAGTGATGGAGCTAGTGAATCAGTCTGGGATGATTCTTGGATTCCCGCCATTCCATCCCATAAGCCGCATCACATGAATGATGCAAGTGTTGAAGTGGAATTGGTAAGTGATCTTATTGATCTCATAATATTTGAAATGTGCAGAAGGTGCATGGATGCTCTGTGAATGATGAGGCAGAGGTTGTTTTGGCCATTCCCTTAAGTACTAGGGGGCCTATTGATAGGTTGTCTTGGAATTTGTAGAAAAGGGGGTATGTTTTCAGTGAAGTCTGCTTATAGATTTGTTTTCTCTAACTGTTTCTACTTTATCTCCCTCTGTGGTTTCTAATCAACTTGCTAATTCTCTACACCAAGTTATCTTACAAAAAGATTGTTTGGTTTTGAAGCAACAACTTGGTCATGGTAGGATGCAGAATATTTCAGTTCTGGCAGACTATATGATGATATTAATGAGGATTTGGAACTTCTTCCAAATTCTCATTTGGTTCATGTTAGGAGGGAGACCAATACGACAGCTCACCTATTGGCAGCATATGCTTTTGCCGATGAGCAGAATTTATTTTGGTCAAGTACCCCTTCTTTTATACAAGATATAAAAGATGCTAGGGATCGCAAAAATCTCCATCGAGTACTCGACCCTAACAGGGATAAATTCAGGAAAATTTGAGTAACGGGGATGGGGATCCTCAATATTTGAATTCTTAAATCGGGTACGGGGTGGGGATGATATTTTGATCCCCATCCCCATACCCACCCAATCTAGAATTATCAATATTTATTATATATATTTTTTTTATATAATTCATAAATAAATATTTATGTAAACTTCTTCTTATCGTAAACATTTTAGATTCTTTTAATAAGTTTGTTAAAAAAAGAAAGATTTTTTAACAAAAATATTTTATGAACATGTTTGATTTTAACTTCATACTTTTACAAATCATAATTATTTGTGTGAATTTTTTATAATAAATCAGTAACTCCGTTAACGGATTGGGGTGGGTATGGGGACCTAATCCCCAATGGCGACGGGGAGTCCCCAATATCTTATGATGGGGATAGGGGCGGGTACGAGAATGGGAAATGAAGTCAGGTATGAGGATGATATTTCAATCCCCATATCCTCCCCTTTGCCATTCCTAATTGATGCTGAAAGTTTGTACCCTCGAATTTCTCTTGATAATCAATAAAGTCTAATCTCATTCAACTAAAAAAAAAAATGTTGGCAAAGAAATAAATATATCATATGTATCAAGCCAAATTCTCCTTAACAAAACTAGAATTTTAAAACATCAATAATACCCTTACATAAAATAAAGCTATTTAGAGACCTCCAAAAAACAAAAGAGAAAATAGAACGCGCAGAGAGAAAAAGGAAAATTCAAGCGAGCCCTCTCCCGTCAGAACGCCGCCGGTGCTCCGACTGATGCATTCTGATCCGGAAGAGGATGGTGGATTTGATCTGCAGCGTTGTCCTATGGCGGAGCTACGATCCTGGAATAGCGAACGAGTGTTTGAGCTCAGTGACGGCAGATCGATCTAGATCTGCTCGTGTTTCTAGGGTGAGTACAGGCACACATGCAGCGCTGGGGTGTTGGCCGGCGGATGGCTTTACTGTCTCCACTGCAGTCTGGATCTGGGCAGTGGCAGAGATGGCGATCTCATGGAGGAGATGCTCCCCATGAGGTTCTGCTTTGGTTGGGGATCCGTCCTCAGTTTTCTATAGGGCTTTGCGGCTGTCTCTGACTTGGCGCGGAGAAGCAGCAGCCTTCAGTTACTATGCGGCCACGAGGAGGTGCAGGCTGGAGGTGTGGTGTTGCTGGAGTGTGTTGCCAGCGTGGTTGGTTGTCGGCGCTGGACCCTTGGATGCTGTGGTGTTCGGGCCGGGTTTTTGCCTTTGGGCCTTGTTGGTGCTTGTTTGTTGTTAGTTTTGTTTTGTTTAAGTGTTTATGTTCCGTTGCTGGTTTGTTGGCAATAAGCTTCTACCGTGATCCTGTAGGATGCAGTGCATTTTGTGCCGGTATATGCACCTCGTGTGCCTGATCTGCTCTAGGTTGGAGGCGAGTTCCTTGCATAGGCAAATGATCGCACTCTCTTGGTTGCAGTAATGTGTCTGCCCTAGTTAGGCGGCAAGTTCCTTGCGTTGTCAAATGGTCGCTGCCTCCTAGTGGCAGGATGAATCTAAGTGTCGAAGGAATTATTTTCCAACGACAACATATTGAGAAAGCTATGTCATTAGTCATTATGCTACGTTGTAATCGAGTTATCTTTCTGATATGTCACCGAAATGTAAAAGCAGGTGGAGTAGCCAGTAGAGCACTCCTTGCTAATTGGTTTTTGTTAGAATACATGTATGTTGTTGAGCTTCCTGAAATCATTTCGGGTTGCACTCATTATGCTTATTCTAATCTGGGGTTTAGGATTAATGTTCCTCCCTTATATTCGACAGTTTCTTTAATCAAGGCTTGAGAGCAGCCGGCACCTGCCCTTGTTTTTTTTTTTAAAAAGCTATTTAAAAATAAAAATTTAATAATCAAAATAAAATAATAAAATAATTGTTTGAAACAATAAATAGTAAATAATAATAAAAAATTACTCCGACAAAATATGAAAAAGTTTCCTGTATAACTACGGTGTTCTTATTTTTTATTTATTTTTATTTGATATGACAAAACCCGATTAACATGTGCTTTCGCACCCAACGCCGCATATAAATTGCCTGCATCTCCACTCTCGCGAAGCATAACCAGTGAACAACTACGTCCCTCCGATACCACCAGGTATCGTCGTCTCTTTTCTCCTTGTCAAATGTACTTCGTAGCACAAAATTTGTCAAATTTTTTACTTTTCATGGTCTTAATTGTAAAGTTGCATGCTTTGAGCTGAGAATTTGATTCTGGAAAATCCCAAGTTGGGTTTTTGGATTCTTGTCATGCTTTGGTTGATTGCACAAATCAAGTTGGTTTTAATTTTAGGTCAGTGCCCATGATGAACTAGAGTTTCTGAAATGACTTGAATTTTGGATGTCTCCTACCATCCTTCTGTTAATATGGTGACATAATCCTCTCCCCATTCCCAGTCGAACTTCTTGTTTAAGAAAACATCTTATGTATATATATGCATACGTCATGGTTTAATATTTAGTGGCATTCGTTCAATTGAAGAAAGATAATTCGACAATCGTTCTAGAAGTTTGCCTACATTTGACTGTTGAAGAGAGAAACTTTTGTTAATATTTGACATTCTCTAACAAAGGGCTTCATTGGCTTTAGGACTGCTAACAGAACTACCGTTTTTAATTGCCTTGTATCCCACTTGAAATTAGAATACATGTAGAAATCACTGTTGGAGCTACACTCAACATGGAGGATCTTGATTTGGAGCCTACTGGACCTGGTACGTCGTTCACCTATAACTCGGTGAACTTGTCATGTTTTAAATCTGTGTTTGCCTCAAGAGAGGGATGACTAAATTACCAGTTTTCTTTGCAGTTCGTGTTGCTGGCAGATTTCGGCCCAAGGCGAACCCCAAGTCTACGAAAATAGCATCTACTGCAGCTGCGTCTAAATTCCCTGATGTTGTAACGGAAGATTCAATCCCAGTATCTAGCACTGTCTCAGATACTGTTCCATCTACTACATCTGTTGATGTTGGAGAGGTTAAAGTAACACATCCGGTTGGTTCATCCTCAGCGACCTCAGAGATCTTAGGAAGCCTAGAGCCGTCAGGAAACAATGAGCATTTATGGTCAAGTGTCCCGTCCTTTGATGGTGACAGAATCACCAAGCCTTCCGAATCAGCTGCAGCAGGTACTTTGCAACCATCTGTTATGGTTGCAGCTTCTAATGGAAGTGACGGTTCACACTCTGTCTTTGGAAAATCAGCCAGCGAAGTAAGATGGTTTCAAGAATGAAGTCTTAATTAATTTTTTTTCCTTTTCACTTTATGTGATAATTTATATATTTCAGAATGTAGACATATTCTCAGGATTGGAATGTCTTGACAATTTTCTTACCAGTGGTGCAGGTGAGTTATCCAACGCCACTTAACTTTTTGTAACTGGAAGCATTGCATTAGAACTGTTTGTTGATTGTAGGAAGCATTTATTTGTTCTGCAGTGCCTGCTTCCCGACAATCCCCTGACAAGGTCAATGGGGGAAAATGTGGTGCTTCGACACATTGTTCTGTTGAGTCTTCAGCATTCTTTGCATGTGATGTTGCAGAAACTCAAACTGTTTCTGATTATTGTGCAACCCAAGATCCAATGTCCTGCACAGAAGCTGCTATGTCCATTGAACATGGTGAAATCCGGTTAGAAACAAAGGTAAAGACTTGTGCTTTGATAGAAGATTCTTGTTGTATAATGTCTCTGATTAATAGTATTGTTTATGATTACATTCAGGAGTCTGAAGTGTTAGATGTTGTGTCTGAGGCTCCCATTTCAACTGGTATGTACACCATTATTTGCATCTTGTTTTTTAACTACTACATTGTGTGTTAAGTATGTTGAATCAAGCCTCGGGTTGATTTAGGACGCCATGCTGGAAAATTTCAACCCAAGCTCAGAGTCAAAAAAGGAAAAGAGAATCCAAACATCCCTCACCCTGAAGTTGAGTCCACCATACTTCCCCAACCTGCACATTTTGAAACAGGTGAGATGGATGAGAGCTCACTTTGTGCCTTTCCGCCAGGAGATGTTCATAATCACATATCTCCCACTTTTGGTGATTCTATAGCCCCAAATCCAACCCCCAATTTCCAAGTGAATGCACAAAGCTTTGCAGAAACTATTCAGTTAGATGAGGCTGTTTATGGGGATGCTGCCTATTCAGAGGGTGTTTGTGGGAGGGTAACTGTTCTCAACTATAATACCTTTCCATGTGTTTCTTCTTTTAGTTAAAAATGAACGCTCTTCTTAATTTTTTTGCAGCCACCTGGTTTATGTTGTTTACCGGATTGCGTAGAGTCATAACAGTGGAAATGGAAAAGCTTCTACAGTATCAAATCGTCCTCAGAAGAGCAAGGGTTCAGCAGCCAATGAGGAGGATAAAGATGGGACATCGTCCAGGAAGTCAAGGAAGCGGTTACCCCGTCAACAAGTTGATGAGTCAGGGAACAATACTAATGAGGACAGCTTCAATGCTGAAAATTCAAGTGAGTATAATGACAATGAAGATAGGAAGCATAATACAGACCGGAGAAAAAGAGCCTCAAGAAAGTCCAAGGCATCTGTATCTGAAAATGAAAAACCAGTTCAAAAGCGTAAAAGGACCAAGAAAGCACCTGAGGAACCAACCAAAGAACCGACCAAAAAGAAGTTCTCCCATTCAACTCGTAGAAATAGAAGACATGGTAAACATAATTGTGGGTGTCTACGATGATGAGATATGGAATTTGTATGTATGTCTTCTTGATTTCCTTTTATGTTTTGCAGTGGACAAGTCTTTGCTTGAGATCCCAGAGGATGAAATCGATCCTCAAAAAGTGCCTATGAAGGATCTTATTCGGCTAAGAGAGTATAGGGAGCGCTTAGAGGTACATTGCCACTAGATTGCTTATACTTGTCTAGACTTTGTGGTCAAACATTTACATGAGGAAACATGACGTTTCCCGCATGGCATTTTGTAGCTATTTTATATTTTCCATTACTGATACTGATTCTTTACTTGGTTACTGTCTGTCCACTCATGTAGATTAAAGAGGCAGCCAAGTTGAAAACTCCAGCGTCTGATCAAAGGTACTTGAGTTGTTGTATATAACTCAGTAAATCACCAACTGGTGAGATCTTCCGCCAACCCCCCCCTCTCATATTTTCAAGAGTGATGGCGTAATTTTTGCTGGGGATCGTGATGATATATAATTCCGAGTTCGTATCACTATTTTGATTATCAATTTTCTGATCCTTTATGTGGTGGTACTATGCTGGCATGAATAAATGCAGATTTAATGTATTCCAGGAGTTTGTTCATTTGTTTTAGATGGTTGAAAGTGGCGGATATATTTCTTTGTTCCCTCTCCCCTCAACTGTCATTATTTACCAAGCAGTCATTTCATGAAGATTAAGATTTTATATTTATGGTTGACCAAAAGAAATGATTTTATGTTATGACTCTTTATTGCATTTTCTGGTTTAACCAAAGTTCTCACATCCCCTAATCTGTTTTGGTACATTGACTGATCATCAGACTTACAGCAATTTCAGAATTCTAAAGGATTACGTCCTTTTATACCATCATTATTCTGGAAAATATAGTTTTTGTTACTTATTAGTATGTTGCAACAATAGATGGGGACAGAATGAGAGCTATGAAGGATCTAGAGTAGTATGATTGTGATTTGGGTCTTCTAAGTTGGTATACTTTCAAATATTGGTAACTTGTTGTTGTCTACCATGTGAGGCTACAACTGTATCAGGTGATGTATGTGGCTGAATATAATTAATTTTCCTTTTTGGGACATAAGGTATGAATGCAAGGTTTCCTCAGAGTATGTATTTTTGTATGTATGGCGTTTCTTGAGTTCTAGAACGTTGAATTTGAGCAAAAACTGTTATTCTTTATGATATTCTCCTATGCTGTCGTAATATATCTGGATCTGTGATCAACCACATATTTTGCAAACTCATACAAATGGGTTATTTGCTTGTAAATACTTAAGTTTTACCATTACTTGTGGAGTCATATGTAGTCCATTGATTTTTATTCCGTATTACAACTCCTTTTGTGCAGTGCTAATGACGAGTTTCATATGGAAGCTTCTCATAATGAAGAGGAGAGCTTTGGTTTCGAACACAGAAGCTCTGATGAAAATCAAGTACGCTACAGGGATAGGGTTAGCACAAGTTCCTCTTGCTTCAATTACCAGTCTTTTATGAGAAAACAACGCCCTGCAAAATGGCATGAACAAGACACGGAACTTTTCTATGAGGTAATGTACCTATATGGAGGTCATTGAATTACCTTCTTCTCTGACCAAAAGTGCAAACTAACTATAAAGTATCTTACATGTGATTTAGGGTATTGAGCAGTTCGGATCCGATTTTAGTATGGTTGCACTACTTTTTCCTGGTCGAACACGTGATCAAATCAAGTTTAAGTTCAAGAAGGAAGTTCGTCACAATCCATTACGTATCAATGAAGCCTTTCGCCGTCAATCGAAAGGTGAAGTCCTGGATTTATTATTTACTGTTCGTCTTTCCCTTTCTTCCTACCACTTTTTAATGTAAAAGATCTCATAAGACCGGCACTAATCGAGGGGGATAAATAAGGTAACTAACTTGTCCAGCTTCTATCAGTTCTCTGCCTAGCCAGAGCATTAGGCTAAAGTGTTTTTTTCCTAAATATCTTATATGACAACTGAAAGTGAACTTTGAGAAATTTGAGTTAAGTTGGCTACTTTTAGGTTTACCATTTCTTATCACATGTCCAAATTAGTCCAATGTGAGCGTTTATCTTTATATAGCTCATGAATGGTCTTCCTACCAACAGTACATATTGCATAAAAACCTTGAAGAGTGAGCATGTGAAGTTCTACATTTAAATGAGCGTCATAAGTTTGATACTGGATTCTTTTTTTCTTTTATGGGGGTGAGGACGACCCTCCTCTTCCCTAGTTCCGTTCAGTTCACCCCCTCTCCTACGGTCCTACCTGGTTTGAAGCAAGTACTTGAGAGACCTCGGAGGGCTATGTCAGTTTACTAGAAGGCCATCTGCAATTCGGTGAGGTTCTCTGCTGAATATTACAGAATCTTAATACTGCAAGCTAGATTCTGCAAGAGTCCCTCATAATTCTAATGTAGATGGAAGTTGTACTACTCTTGCCTGTGTCAGTTTTTTCAACCTTCTTTTTCTCTCCATGTATTTGTCATTCAACCTTCTCTGTTCCTTGTAATTTTTTGGGACATCTGTCTTTTGGTTATATCTGGTGGCTGCTTCTTCCATTGGTTGGGTGCAATGTGCAGGCAAGCGATGACATGATTTCCTTTCTATTCTTCAGAAGGGAAAGAAGAGTAACCCTACCCCAGATTCATTGCTTGCTCACATTTTGCACATCAAACTTCCCATACATACCAATTTGATATTGTAGATAAGAAAACAGTATTACTTACTAATTAATCTTATTTGATTTAGTTCCAAGTGTAAAATTAATCCCCTTCATAATAAGTGGAAGCCATGTAAAATAACTCTTGATTTATAATGTTTTATCCACCCAAAAGATCAATACAGTTGTTCTTGTATTCACCATCACCATGCCATGCGAGGAGCTTCATACAGAACTTCATCCAGTGTTAATGTTGTTTTTATTTATCTTTCGTTCTGGTTCGGTCATTCTCATAAGGACCTAGTGCTGTTAGTAACCAAAGTTGCAAATATGTTCAGCTCTAAGGAAAGCATGTCAAGTGGACACAGAATGATTTATCACCCTTCTATGATATTTCTGTTTTTGGATTACACAATTCTTTGTACGATAATATAATTTTCTCATGCAGACAATTCCAAATATGTTTTGGTGATTAATGAGCTGCAAAAAGGTGCTCGGGAAAAGCTGGAGTCTAATGCAGATGAGTCGAGTGACATGACAGGCCAGGAGGAGGTAGAGCTGGCTCATGATAACAATGTATGCATTTTCTATCTTTCTTTGTTTTTCTTCTGCTATGCTGTTGCAATTTATTTGAGGATGATTTGTATGTTTCATAGGGAGTGCATCCAGACCTCCAATAGTGTACTTGGTAACTTATACTTTTAGGCATACCTGTTTTCTTTATTCACAAGCGGGTGGTAATATGTCACACACTTGAGAGTTCATATCAGAATTGTTGTTGCGTTGGATGTTAGTACCTGGTGCATTTAATTGTAGAGTCTTTAATACAAGACTTTCAAGAAGTCAGAATTCATCTGTTTAGGACTTCAATATCTCTTTTGGGATTCATAATCCTGAGGTAATTGACTCGTTGAGTATGTATTTTATTCCCATGGCTGTTTTAGCATCGTGCATGTAGCAGTATTGTGTTGGTTGTGCAACCAGAGTTAATCCAAAATTACGCTCTTGTTAGTAGCATAACTTCTAACTATTTATATTGAGCATTCTAATACTGTAGGTTTTCTTTGTTCTTTGTCATAATTACCAAAATAACTATATTTGATTATAGGGGGAGGTGGCAAAACCTGAGTTGGATAAACTTGAAGATATGGAAACTGATGTTGCTGCTGAAGTTCAACACGAGGAACCTGCTGTTGCTGAAGTACATAGTCCCGTGAAGTCTGATCAAAGTGATGATGGTGACGGTTTTGGCGGTTGGGATGATGACTTTTAATGTAGAGAGTAACTTAAAAGGGAATTAAATGCATCATTGGATCCGCAATCACTGGTAGACACTCACAGATCACATTTTGACTATGAGCATGTGGAGATAGAATTCATTTATTGAGAAACCAATAACAGCTGCGGAAGAACTGGCAATGGGATTGTGAGTTCAGCTTAAGTCCAGATCTGCGAAGAAAATATCATCTTCTGTGTTCTTCGGCGATTGTGACTTTTTTTAGCAAAATTTATTGGCAATGCTATTCCCAGCCCCACAAGTTTTAATTTGGGATAGGGGATGACAAATTTGTTGTAGAAATGTGGAATTCATAGCTGTTATCAATAAATTGCCAACTTGCTTGCTAGAAGGAAAGAATATGAAATGCGTTCTTTCATCTCTCCTATACATTAATTATCTCGTTTGGCTCTCAAAGGAATAGCTATATTGTTGTTAATACGGTCAATCAGGATCTTGAAATCGCCTTCAATTTTTATTTTAGAAAAACAATGAAGTACAGTAGCTTGCAGACCAGCTCTGAGGGCCATAGCTTCAGCAAACAACACATTTGAATAACCTAATCTGTTAAAACCTGATCATTACGAATGATAAAACCTGCAGCAGCTTGACTATTCTGAATTTCAGATAGACAGTACCATCAAAATTTAGTTTCACAAAATCGGTAGGAGGGTATCATTTAATGGTAGTTGAATTGGTACCGTACTTTACACAATTTTAGTTTTTATTAAAGAAGAGTAAGAATTTATCATATTGGCTGCAGCAAAAGCAATTTGAATTGCATCCTTATGAATGTTACGAAAAGATGAATCACTTCTAGCATGCTATATGATAACTAATATATAAAATTTTAGAGAAGAAAATATTTGAGTTCATAGTTCTATGAGGATATAAACTTTAGCCAAGAGAAAAAAAAAAAAAGTCTTTTGTCTATTTCTATGTATCAGTGTGGGTACTACCACTATTTTCTTGCCTGTCTGTAGATGACAGCAAAATGATATGTAACGGCCTATTCTAGCTTTAGATGAATATATTGACACCCGGTTTGGGTTTGATTCAAAAAAGAATCATTCCAATATAAATACCTGACAATTGCCAAATATTTTTGGTGAATTTGGGATTGCATAGTTGCTTCGAATCTTTGGCATTGGTGTTTTCAAATGTTTCGGCTCACAATTCCCTCACAGTTAACTTTGCATGAGCTTTTCTCCATGGCTGTTGTTTCTATATTTAATAAATATTTTCTAAAGGCAATTCCAACAGTTTCTTTATAATTAATTTTTGTATTATATAGAAGCAAAAATCAAAGCTTTAAGCAATTTTTCTTCTCCTACTCCAACTGATTCCCTATTATACAGTAATCTTTAAAATCTCTATAATTATTCCTTAAAATTTTAGTGATTGTTATAAATTTAGGAGATTTAGTTTTTTTTTTCCTCACTATTCTCAAATAGTAAATCTGGAGCAAAGTGGCTCACTTTTCCCGTAAAATAGAGAAAAATCAAAATATGGGAAAGCTGTTAAAGTTGCTCTAAGCTGCTTTAATTAGCACATTACGATATGTAACCTCCTTTGGTGTTTATTGTCTCAACAAAATCGTTTGAAGCATGAGGCGGGTAAATAAGTGTTCTTTTCAAAGGCTAAAGCATCTAGAGAGTCTGCGGGGCTTGCATGTATTTGTTTCTAGCTTCTACATCTCCTTCGTCCTAATGTTTGAATTCTTATGGCTCTACCAATTAGGCCAGCTGCTTCTAAGTTTCAAACAATTGTTTGGAGGCCTTGGAGTTCCCTTGGATTAAAATTAATACGGATGGAAGCTTTCGCGACCCGGAACATGCGGGATATGGCGCTATTGATTGGGATCGTGATGGGGCTTTTATGCATGCTTTTGCTGCTCGAGTTCGGGTCCCCAGTGCTTTAGATGCAGAGACGGCTTTCTTGGAGGCAATTCATGTTGCCAGGTTAAGGAAATGACACTTGTGGATTGAAACAAATTCAGCAGTGGTGGTAAGGAATTTTCATTCTCCTGCTCTTGTGTTTTGGAGACTGCGTACAAGATGGCTAAATGGTTTGGTGTCTGCTCGTCAGTTTCGACTTCAGGTAATGCAAATAATCCGAGAAGGTAATGCCCCGGCAGATGTGTTGGCTAATTACGGTACTTGGATTGAAGGGACGAAGACTTAGGAAGCTCTTCCACTATTCCTAGTTCCAACATCTAGTTGAGATTTATTATCAGCCAACCTTTCGGTGTGGGTATTTCAAGTTCTGATGAATGCTTCTGCCTGATATATTTTTTCGTTTTTTTTTTTTACTATAACTTTGGAACTTTCTAGACTTTTCCTGTATTGTAGTGCTTTTGTGGAATCTTCTTGTATTTCATTGCATCTTTGTGCTTCGTAGAGGCTTAGCTTGGTTTGGTTCTCCACCCTATTTGTATCATTGGTTTTCATTTAATAAAATTTCGAGGTAGGCCGGGCAAGGAGATGGTCCTGCCTTTGGTTAGGTTAAAAAAAAAAATATTATATATATATATATATATATATATATATATATCCTCAAACAATCAAAACTAGTATTATCGAAATATTATTTTTAGAAATTTTCTTGAAATTAAATTATTTTTTCTTCCAAATGCACTCTACGTTTATAGAAATTTGATCAAATATTGATCAAAATCTGATTATTGACCATAAAAGATATTTTTCAAAAGTAATTTTGATTTGTTCAAATATATCTGGATTATGCGTCTAGCCCAAACTCTAGTTAGTTATCTGAGTTATAATATGGTTAGTCTTGCAGATATTCTTGAAGATATTTTATTCAATGTATGATTCTGTTTCCTTGTAAGATGCATATTCTCTTGTTATAATCCTCTATATGAAAAGACCTCTATTATCAATGAAAGACACAGCTTATTCTCTCCCAATTTCTGATTTTCTGAAACACATTATCAGCACGATGCTCTAACGCTGAAACAAATAGCCAAATCCTGAAACAAATAACCAAAACTTAAATCGGAATACAAAACCTTGAAATCCTAGCTACCCCAGCTGCACATCTTGAAGCCCTCGATCTCAGGAGCCGAAATCAGGCGACGAAATCACAAAAACCGATTGGAAAAGTACTGAACCGGCTTTCGGAAGCAGAAATCAATCTTCCACCGGTTCGCCGCATTCCAGACCTCTTCTTACCACCAAACTTGGTCATCGGTAGAGTCTCGACCTGAAGATTTCAGAACCGGCCGGAAAACCACCGAACCAGCCGCCAAAGCCACTGAACCGGCTATGTTAGCCTCGCCAGCGCACACCCTCACCTACAGACCCCTCGCTGACCCCTCAGTTAGCCTCACCAGTGGTAGATTAGCCTCGCCTCAGCACACACCTGCACACGCAAGCACGAAGAAGCCCCCGAGCAACCTTGCTTTCCCCTTGTCCACCCCTCACGTTCGACTATAGACAATTTTTCCTAGCGACGTCCGACAACTTTTTTCGGTGAATTTCCTGGTCAATTTCCAGCGACTTCAAAAAGAGGTAATTTTTATTAAATGTTCCCATTTTCGTTACTTTTAATTCATCTTCTTTTTCTAGGGGACTTGCAACCTCCCTTCTTCTACCGCTCTTTCTTCTTCATAGGGGAGACCCAAGCCAAACTGTGGAGGGTTTGTGCTATTTCCAAGCTTGAAGCTTTTTGAGGCCTCCAAACTTAGAGTTTGTTGAGAAGATATGATCGACCCAAACACATCATTGTTTCGATCTAATCCAATATCTCTTGGAATCGAATTTCTTAGGAGCGATTACTCTCAGAAACTCCTAATTTCTTAGGAGTGATTATGCTTAGAAATTTCTAATTTCTTGGGAGTGACTACGCTCAAAATTTTTATTGTTTTCGTGGTAGCATTTTTCGCTCCGAAACTAAATCATCTTTTCCTGTTCCATTTCAAGATGAGTAACCTAAACAAACTGGACTTTGCTTCATTGGGAACAACTGGCTCTAGATATCACAAGTGGGTTTGTGATGTCCATCAGCATCTCAAGGCCCAAGGAATCCTGGAAATGATTCTTGAGCCTAGTTAGGATGTGCTAATAGTTGAACAAGCTCAAGCTTTGGAAATAAATAGAGCAGCCTTGGAGGCAAATAAGGCAAAAGCCGTCATTCTAATGACTTGTCATATGGATACTCCAAAATGAGTAAATGAATGAAGAAGATCCAAGAAGGCTGTGGGTCTCACTCGAAGAACGCTTTGGTAATGTCTGTGACTCCCTGCTTCCTGACCTAGAAGTGAGGTAGCATAGCCTCCACTTCTATGATTTCAAGAAAATTCTTGATTACAACTCAAAAGCACTTCACATCAAATCCTTGATGGAATTTTATGGCAAAGAGATCACAGATGCGATGATGATCGAGATGACTTTCTACCTTTCCTGTCTCTGCATTGATGGTTGCTAAGAACTGTCACATTGATGTTACTGCAGGACGTATCACAAGGTTTCATGAACTAATTGAAGCCATGAACGTAGCTGAGAAGCACACAACATCCTTATAAAAAACTATAATTTGAGATCCGTGGGAACCAAGTCTATTCCTGAGTCCAATTATAGTTGCGCCCCTAAGGGAGGGTGCTAAGATTGAAACCCTAATCTTAGGGATACTTCTGGATGTTTTGATCCATAAAATTGCTCAACTTGGGAAGGTAACCACTAAAATAGACAGATACGGAACCAAAGAGGTCAATATAGAAGGAAAGAGGGAGTCAATGCTTCTGGCCATGTTGGTGGCGCCACCAACACTAAGAGTCATCCTAATGATGCTTTCAAAGTGCCTCGATCAAGGGAGCCTGACCATAGAGAAGTTTGTCTTCGATGTCGAGAGTCCGGACATTGTTCCAAAACATGTAATGCATCCCAGAATGCATACAGGATGTATTGTAAAGCAAGGGAAGCAAACTACATGGAATAAGAGGATCAAGAATGTGATCTTAAACTAAGGGGGGAAGACTTCAAATCTAACCAAGATCAGGAGACAAGCATTTTGAATAAGTCTTTATTTTTCCAAGAAATGTAATATGGCAATTGCCACAGTATTATTAGTGGATGCCATTGGTTAAGTTTCTCTTCAACTAGGCTCATCCAAAGTGAGTATGATGTCTAGGAAGGTTTTGAGATAAGTGGTACTTAATCTAGCCTTTCTCCATCGACATCTCTCTACTTCCCTGGTCATATTTATTTTGAATTTACCAAAAGAAGTCAAACGACTACTATAGATTTTCATTAGATAGTATTTGGATTAGATTCTCTATATGGTTAAGAAATAATGATGTACACTATTGGCTTATGAATAAAATTTCGAGTTCTTTTCATTATGACTCCATTTTAATTCTAAGCATATTCCTTTGTGACTACAATGGTTGGGCCATCAGGATTAGTTCAAGGACATGGAATATCCCAAATTTCTCTTGCCAAATGACACCTTGATTACTGTCACAGAAACCCTCTATGCTCCTAGGGAGAATCGAACCCTATTGAGCTATTCAAGTCAACGGATTCCATGCGAAAATGCATATAGAGTACAAAAAAGATTTCCTTTGCACTACCTTTGATGACTGCGAACAAAGATGCATTTTATAGAAACTTATGTGTCTCTCTAGTGGTTTTTATGTCACCGCTTTCGAGCTATTAAATCAAACAAATTTATGAGAGAAGATCTCATGGATTTAGACACATATTTGCTTTGTTACGATAGGATAGGTCATCCTAGTCATGGTATGATGATTCATCTACTAAAGACTTCACATGGTCATCTATTCTATTGAGTGGAATGAAGCGTGAATCAAAGGCTGATTCTCGGATTGAGTGCGACCGCCGCCACTGTCTCTGGCGCCTCCGCCATCCACCACTAGCCTAGGGTTGGTGATGTCCCTATACATGATGTCATGGATGGTGTCCATCATGGTGATGACGCCATTGGTGATGTTGTAATCACAAACTTTGCTTTCAATAGTGTTTTAGACACTCAAGCCCAATGAAATCCTCATTGGTTGCTTCTAAGGCCTCTAGCTCATTCTACAAAGCTTGTTCCTTATGGAAATTAAGATCGAGACCGTCCTATGAAAATGATACAAAAATACTCATTCTGTTCTAACATAAAATCAGAGGGGATTCTGTGGATTAATTCAACCAACTTGCGGACGTTTAAATATTTCATGATGTTGATTGAAATGCAAACACACTGGTCACGTGTAGTGCCATTGTCCACTTGTAATGCTACTTATACTACACTCCTATCACAAATTATATGGTGACGGGCTCACTCCCCAGATCATCCCATTCAGTCAATTGGGCTTGACAATGTTAGAGAGTTTACATCGAAGACTTTAGATAATAATTGCATAGCACTGGGATTGATGTTGGACATCATATTCCCATGTACACACTCAAATGGTCCCGTGGAAATGACTGCAATGGTAGCCCAGACATTGGTAATGCACACCAATCTCCCTATATCCGTCTGGGTGATGCAATATCGCATGCAGCTATGCTAAATCGTCTATGACCCACTGCCACTTAAACAATCTTTGTGTCATAGTTAGTGATTGGGTACAAGTATCTCGGACTTACGCATATTTGAGTGTGGTATTTATGTGCCTATTGCGCGGGCACAACGCACTACGAAGGGTCCTCATAGATGAATAGGCAACTACGTTGGATTTGATACCTCCACTATCGTCCGCCACTTAATACCCTTGCTAGGCGATCTCTTTACTACATGTCTTGCGGATTATCACTTTGATGATACAATCTTCCCATCATTAGGGGGAGATAATAAAACTGATGTTTAATAGGAATGAAGGAATTGTCGTGGTTTGTCCCCACTATGTCTCATCTCGATCCTCGCTAAAGTGACGAGATCACACATATCTGCTGCAAACATGCCTGCAAGGATAGACGTCCCTATGAGAAGACGTAGTGCCACCCTACACTAGGATAGGCATGGCACCAACGCCATAAAGAATGGTACTCTAGCGTTATAGGCCATGGCCCCAGCTAGGATGCGTGGGAGGCCTGTTGGTTTGAAGAATACCTTGGAACAACTCAATCCTTTGATCATCGACACTCAAAACCTATCTCATGAGAATGTTCTAGATTAGGGTTATTGTTGGGGGACATCTCAATGTCAGAACCTACTCATAAGAATATAGAGCTCTCTGAAAATTACACTAGTGAACATGAGACATGGGATAGAAACTCTATCATGATTGATGCAGTATTCGCGTATTTCTTGCACATGCGTTTTTTAAGTCCGATGATATCGAACCATGCTCTATTGATGAATGAATGCCAATGTAGAGAAAATTGACCTAAATGGAAAGTTGTGATCTAGGTTAAATTGAATTCTCTTACAAAGAGGATGGTTTTTAGAGCCAGAGATGCCAACGCCTCATAACATAAAACCTGTAGTCTAATTGGTCTTTGTTAGAAAGCATGATGAGAAAAAGATATGATAATCTCGCCTTATAGCGTAAGGCTTCTCACAAATGCCTTGGAACCGACTACAAGGAGACATATTCTCTTGTAATGGATGTCATTGCACTCCACTACCTTGTCAGTTTAGTAGTTTCCCAATGACTGAACATGCAGCTTATAAATCTGGTCATTACGTATCTCTATGGGGATCTAGTTATGGAGTATACATGAAGGTCCTTGATAGGCGTCATTTACCTAAGTCAAGTGACTCTCGACCACAGAGCACATTTGCAACAGGATTGAAAAGCTCACTAAAGTGACTACTTGAATGGGAAGGGATATGACTGTGCGTTTTCATGACAAGTTTCAAATTCTATCACGGTTCATGTTGGTGATATGGTCTTCAAACCCTTAAAGAGTAAGGGAAACCACTGAACACTTGAAATTCGAGTTTGAGATGATGGATCTTTGGAATACACGATTATGTCTCAGTTTGGAACTTGAGTATCGTGTTGATGGATATTTTAGGCATTTTGACAATGTCAAGCCTTCAAGCATGCCCATGATCATCCGTAGTCTTGATCCTAAAAAGGATCCTCTTCGTCCGAAGGATGATGACAAAGATGTGTGAGAGGCAAAGGTGTCATACTTGAGTACAAGAGGCTCATTATTGTACTTAGTTTAATGCACAAGACCGGACATCTCATTTGTTGTGAACTTGTTAAAGCATAGCTATGTGCTAATACGACGCCATTGGATTAGTGTAAAATATATCTTTCGATGCTAGAGATGTACGATTGATATGGGTATGCTCTATCCCTATAGAGAGATGATGGATTTAGACCCATCACACAACCAGAACGCCGCCAACATTGGCCTGCTTTCTCTATCCCCATCCCAAAACACTAATGTGTTTTGGAAGGTTTTGCTGATTTTGGGTATCTCTCTGACCCACATAAAGGTCATTCCCAAACTGTTTATGTGTTCACCATGGGTAAGACAGTGATATCTTGAAGTTTATAGAAAAGACCTTAGTCATTATATCTTTGAACCATGCAGAGTTTATTGCTCTTTATGAAGCGGTTCATGAATGTATATGGATTGGATCTATAATTACGTATGTTCAAAGAAATTGTGGTTTGAAGTCTACCACAGATAAGCCTGCTAGCATTTATAAGGATAATGTTGATTACTTTGAACAAATGAAGCAAGGCTACATCAAAGATGACAACACCAAGCATAATCAGCAACAACAGACTCTCCTCAAGAACAAGGTTCGATTTGAGGACAATATGCAGGCTTGTTTACTAAGTCATTGCCTAAATCTACTTTTGAGAAACATGTTGGTAGCATCGTTTGCGGAAGTTAATAATTATAATCACCGAGGGAGATGCAGATATCAAGGGGACATATCTACATGTATGATCTCGAAACGTGAAATGCGTGTTGTACTCTTTTTCTCTTTCGACCGAGGTTATTTTTGTCCCATTGAGTTTTTGTTACTCGGCAATGGTACGTCTTAAATGATGCACAACTTAAACCTTGCAATCAAACATCATCGTTGGTAATATAGTGATCAAGCAAGGGTCATTACCCGTTGAACATTGTTTCTAAACTGCTAATCAAATGTCACAAACTACTCTAAACTATGCTACTGAATAGTTAACGAAAATAAATTAAGTAACTAACCCAGACTCAATGGAATTTTCTGAAAATTTTACAGGACACTAAAGACACATTGAAGAACATGTTCACAAAATTTCAGAACAGTTGGAGTTTATTTGCTATATGAAATAAATCACATAAAACTGAACACAGAAGCTAATCAAACATAAACAGATTTTATAAGATTATAAAACTATTAATAGAAACAAAGCTAACGACTCATTCTCTACCACCGAGCACATTCATTCATATCAAAGCTTAGTTATGGAATTATAATTCTCAATTGAGTTTACCTGAAATGAACTCAAAAGCTTGAGTTAATCCATTACCCTTTCTTAGTTCCTCGTTAAGTGAATACAAGCTCACCACTTAATCTATTTTCGAATATGCAACCTAGACACAAGCTCTCTAAGTTTAACATATCAAAATCATTAAGCAAGAAAAGGGTTTGGATAAATCTAGGGTCATAAGTACGTTGGTAGTCTTGCTAAACCTATGGTTTGAGTCACATGTAATTCGCAGAAACATTTTGCTACTCAATTAGAATGAACACAAGACATATACTAATATAGTGTTACTCCTAGCATTAGACCTAACTTATTCATTTAGTTGCGCACCTAAGCAAATAAGTAAAGATTCATCTTGTAGACACGATGAAACAAACACTCAATTGAAAATATAGAAAACCAAAAACTAAAATGTCATCAATATGAATTGAAAATGTTCGGGGCTTTGAAATCACCCCTAGCTACAAAAAGATTTAGCTAGACATAGTTATGAAGAAAACAAAAACTAGAAGAAAAGAAAAGGAAGAGATGATAGCTGGATGATGGCAGAAAGGGTGTCGTTCTTTCTCCTCTTGTGCGGCAGACATAAGTCTAAACTAAATGTCTCTCTCTCTATTCTGCACTCCTTCTCTCATTCTGCTCTCTAATCTGGTCATCTCCCTCCCAATACTCTCCATCTGCTGTCCATTCCAGCCCTTGCTTTTATAGAGCTCCTAGCACTAGTTATTGCAGCTGGAAATATTTCTTTATCAAAGATGGATGGCTGCAGCTTTGTCAAAAAAGGTGTGCTGTAGTTGTTGTAAAGGAATTGTGGCTGCAATCTTGTCAAAATTGGTGGATACAAAGCTTCAGTTTTTCAGGAGTAGTGTGCTACAGCTGCAGTCAAAGTTTGGTGTCTTGCAACTTTGCCAAGTTAGGTGTGCTGCAACTTCAGTTAAAGTATCAGATTCTCGGAATGTCTGACCTTGCTGTACTAATTTGGCCATAACTTTTTGTAGAAAAATGATATGGACGAACCGTTAAAAGTTCTGGAAACTAGACATCAAGGCTTTCCAACCATATAAAGCTCACTTTCTCATTCGCTCTGAGCTTTTCTGAGTTTCATTTTGAATTTGACTGATCTGCACAGGCAGATTTGCTGATTTGGCTTCTTTTCTTCTACTTTGCTCCATAACACCTACAAAACATAAAAATAAAGTAAATGACTCAAATAGATGGAAAACTAGCTAAGAAAACATGAAGAAATTAATATAGAATCATGTACATTTATGAGCTTATCAAATTCCCCCACACTTATCTTTTGCTAGTCCTCGAGCAAAACAAAAGAAACTAACTAGAAAAAGCACAAGAACTTAATGTCTTCCAAACATCTCAGAGAACTTACAATGCCCACAAGTATGATCAACAAAATATGAATTGTCACATATCAGAATTCACAACTTCACTTAAAAGGTAATTTATTTTGATAACCATCATGCTCAAAGTATAATGCAAGGACAATCAAACCCACGCAACAAATGAGAACCAACTTCCTCATGGTTCAAACAAGAAATTCACTTAATTTCTCACAGAGATGCTCTCAATTCTTTTCACTCATGATTTTCTGACTCAGCGCACACAATCCTAAGTATTACTACATGAGAGAATTGATAATATAATGACAACAAAAAGCTCACGTAGAAAACAAGACAAAAAAGGCTCTTTCTGAATATATATTTTTTTTTTCACTTAGATTTCACGAACGATACTAGCATTAGACCAAATGAAGCCAAGCCATAGGCTCATCTCCATGCACAAATCTCCACAGGCCAACTGCCGTCCCCAATGATCAAGTAGGTCTTTTATTCAGGGTTTGTAATGGGGCCAAGGGTTAAGGTTAAAAGAAAGAAAGGATATGGAATAACAAAGATCCTAAAGAACCTAGTGGAGCACTAGAAGAACATAAGAGATAACAAAATCTTGAAACTCCTGAAGGTAATCAATCTTCAAACGCATGAAGCAAGCAATTTTTTTTTTTCAAGGCTAGATGTCAACTTCTTGGGCCTTCGCTTCATTCTAAACCTTTCTTCTAACGCTCATGAAATAGGACAAAGGCCAAATTTTCTTGAACAGGCATTCAACTCAAAATAAACTCCTTATTTAAAAAGGGGGGACTAAAATCCATACACACTTTTTTTTTCTCTCCTTTGCCGTATACTTATTTTTTTTTCTTCATATTGTTTTCTTTTTCGGCATACATATAATTTTTTATTTTTTATGGACAAGTCTTTCCCCCACACTTGCTTACAAAAGTACCTTGAACATAAGTATCTCTCTAAAGATTGCCCCACTAATTCCTTAGGATAGGGTGAGGATATATCTATACTAAGCTCATGGTAAAGGAGTTTGTGGGTGATGAAAGAAAAAGGCTCAATGTAGGCTCAAAAGGGGTTTATCTAAGGGGTTGCACAATTTGTGTGCATAAAAGGACACAAGTTTAATTTGGCTATGGTGGTAAATCATAGTGCCTATATCCCTTCAAAGGTTCTAGCATTAGATTGGCAAAAAGTTTCGACAGGCATGAAAGATGAGTTCTAGCATTCTCTAGTTACATTAAAAGCTACGGTCAATATGCATAGTCAAGATGAAACGACATGTGAAATCAACAGACCCTCGTCAAGAAAATAGGATGATCTAATAAATTCACTCAGAAAAGAAAAGCACATATACAGGATCAAACGCTCACAAGGGTTAAAATTAAGTTCAACTTGTCCTAGCATGCATCAGTCAATTCTCAAGTATCACATTAGCCTAACCATCAATGCATATATGTTAAGCACAATAATCATAAAAATCCATTAGCAATTACTTGAAATCAAGAATCTGACATATGCTTGTAATCATCTTGTGACCATAATAAATTTCTGAAAAGTTCAGACTTGTAGTGTTTGGAAGAACCCTAAAGACTCAATAAAGAATAAACCTAAGAACTAGACTCTTTTTTTTAAAATTTTTTTTTTATAGAAAACCAAAAGTTCAAATTCCTTCCCCCCACACTTAAACTAAACATTGTCCTCAATGTTTGATCTAGAATTAATCATGTAACGATATAGTTAAGTATAGAAGGAAAGATAAAAACACAACAAAAACAAATATAGTTAAGAAGAGTAGAGACTGCTCCATCATGTAGACCTCTCAATGCATATGATCTTTGGACACCGACCTCAAGGCTATAAGCTTTGAATCTCTAGTGTACGCTCCATGCCAAATGCGCACAATCTTCATCTTCCATCCATTGGGTTGCCTCCCAAAAAGCGGTTGGTTTAACGTCCTCAGGCAGACGAGGCAGGAATCAATCTTTTTGTGACTCTGGTTCGTGAAGGGGCATTACTTCCACATTTTGCATCACAAAAGGCTCATAATAGATCTTCAGTCGATGTCCATTTACCTTGAATATTTTCTCGGTATTTTCACTACGAATCTCAACTGCACCATGAGAGAAAACATTAGTAATAACAAAAGGACCAACCCAAGGAGAGCGTAGTTTACCTTGAAACAATTTAAGGCGAGAATGGAAGAGAAGAACTTTTTATCATACGACAAAAGTTTTCCTTGTGATCATTTTGTCATGAAAGGCCTTTGTTTTCTCCTTGTATATTCTTGAACTCTCATAGGCATCGTTGTGCATTTCCTCAAGCTCATTCAATTGCAGCTTTCTTTGCTCACCAGCAGCATCCAAGTTCATATTGCACCGCTTCACTACCAAATACGCCCTATGCTCCAACTCAACCGGAAGGTGACACGGTTTTCCATAAACCATTCTGAATGGTGACATCCCAATTGGTGTCTTGTAAGCCCATAATGCATCATCAAGTCGCAAGCTCCAATCTTTCCTATTAGGATTCACGGTCTTTTCCAAAGTTTGCTTTAGCTCACGGTTAGAAACTTCTGCTTGGCCACTTGTTTGAGGATGATACGGCGTTGAAACCTTATGTGTGATGTTGTATTTCCTCAACAATGCCTCAAATGATCTATTGCAAAAGTGACTTCCTCCATCACTGATGATAGCTCTTGGTGTTCCACATCTAGTAAAGATGTTAGATTTAACAAAATCTACAACAACTTTAGAATTATTAGTCCGGGTGGCCTTTAGCTTCCACCCATTTGGAAACGTAATCAACAGCTAAAAGAATGTAAATGTTACCATACGAGGACAGAAAAGGTCCCATGAAATCTATGCCCCAAATATCAAAAAGTTCAACAACAAGAATAGGAGTTTGTGTCATTTGGTTTCTAGCACCTAAATTACCTGTTCGTTGACAACGATCGCATGACTTGCAAAACTCGAATGCATCCTTGAACAAGGTAGGCCAATAAAATCCACTCTCAAGTACCTTGAGATCCATCCTTTTTGCAAATGACCACCACATGCATAGGAATGGCAAAAAGTAAGAATAGAGAGAAATTCAGAGTTAGGTATGCACCTTCTTATCAACTGATCTGCACAATGTTTCCATAGGTAAGGATCATCCCACACATAATACTTGGCAGTCTTGGCAAGCTTGTCCTTTTGAGCCTTTGTCAAATCATCCGGAAACTTCTTGGTTACTTTGTAGCTGATGATATCTGCATACCAAGGTTCCAAAATTTCTAAGTGAAAAAGTTGCTCATCCGGAAAACTTTCATGCAAAGGCAATAGATCCTCCTCTACATTTGAACCATTTACAAGTCGACTTAGGTGATCTGCTACCACATTCTCACTTCCCTTCTTATCCTTGATTTCCAAATCAAACTCTTGTAAGAGAAGCATCCACCTAATAAGCCTCGGCTTTGCATCCTTCTTTGTAAGAAGATACTTCAAAGCTGCATGGTCAAAAAACACAATCACTTTAGTACCAATTAAATATGAACGAAATTTCTCTAAAGAGAAAATAACAGCTAAAAGCTCATTCTCTGTAGTTGAATAATTCAACTGAGCATCATTAAGAGTCTGAGATGCATAGTAGATAACGTGTGGAAGCTTGTTCACACGTTGGTCCAAAACAACACCTACAACATAGTCAGAGGCGTCACACGTTAGCTCAAATGGCAAATTCCAATATGGAGGAGTGATGATAGGTGCTGTGGTTAACAACTCCTTAAGTTTCTTGCATTCCTCATCAAACTCAAATGCCACTTCCTTTTGTAACAACCTACATAAGGGTCTTGATATTTTTGAGAAGTCCTTGATGAATCGCCTATAGAAACCTGCATGTCCAAGAAAAGAACGAACCTCTCTCACACTTGTGGGAGAGGGTAAGGAACGTACAAGATCTATTTTTGATTTATCAACTTCTATGGCCTTAGCAGAAATAACGTGCCCTAAAACAATACCTTGATCAACCATGAGATGACATTTTTCCCAATTTAAAACAAGGTTAGTTTCAATGCAACGATTAAGCACAAGAGATAGATTATTTAAGCATTTATCGAAAGAATCACCATAAACACTAAAATCATCCATGAATACTTCTATGATGTTTTAGAAAAAAATCTGAAAATATACTTACCATACATCTTTGAAACGTTGCAGGCGCGTTACAGAGTCCAAAAGGCATCCTCCGGTATGCAAAAGTCTCAAAAGGACAAGTGAATATTGTCTTTTCTTGATCCTCCAGAGCAATAGCAATCTGATTGTAACCTGAATAACCATCAAGAAAGCAATAATGAGAATGACCAGCTAACCTTTCGAGCATCTGATCGAAAAAGGGTAGTGGGAAGTGATCCTTGCGAGTTGTTGTGTTTAATTTTCGATAGTCAATACACACCCGCCACCCAGTTGGCACACGTGTAGGCACTAGCTCGTTGTCTTCATTTTTCACAACTGTGATACCAGATCGTTTAGGAACTACCTGCACTGGGCTCACCCATTTGCTATCTGAGATGGGGTAGATCACACCCACATCTAGCAACTATAGTACCTCCTTCTTTACCACCTCCATCATGACAGGATTCAAACGACGCTGAGCTTCCCTTGTTGGTCTTGAACCTTCCTCAAGAAGTATTCTATGCATGCAAGTTGCCGAGCTAATGCCTTTTATAGCTGCTATGCTCCATCCAATAGCGGTCTTATACTCCTTGAGCACACGAATCAACTTTTCCTCCTCTAACTCTGTGAGGTTTGAGGCAATGATCACATGTAGTGTTTCTTCTTCTCCTAAAAATGCATATTTCAAGTGATCCGGTAGTGGCTTAAGCTCTAACTTGGGGGCCTGCACCACAGAAGGCAACAACTTTTCAGTAGATAAAGGAAGAGAAATGAATTCATTGGAATTACCTCCAAACCGTGGTAATGACTCAAGGGCAGCCACAGTTTCCTCAATATCTTCCCTCAACTCAATGTCCCTTTTTGAGATAGTGGTTTCCAATGCATCCTCACTTATGACTTCAAAGAATTTCTAAGCTAAATCATCAAGAATGTCAATAGAAAAACAAGAACGCAACTCACTAGGATACCTCATAGCTTCAAAGACGTTGAAGCTTATTATGTCACCATCGAACTCCATTGTCAAAGTCCCCTCATAAACATCAATCTTGGTTCTAGCGGTTCTCATGAAAGTTGGCCTAGAAGGATAGGTGTAGATGTAGATGATGGCTCTTCATCCATCTCTAACACATAAAAGTCTGCTGGAAAGATTAAATCATTTACCTGCACCAAAACATCTTCCAACAAACCTTTGGGATATGCATTAGAACTGTCTGTCAATTGAATAACAACACCATCTTTTTTTAGTTCACCAAGACCTAGAGACGCATAAACTGAATAAGGCATGACATTTATAGATGCACCTAAGTCTAACATAGCACTCTCAAACCTGGTGTTACCTATTGTGATGGGAATAGTGAAGCTACCGGGGTGCCTTACACTTCAGTGAAGTTTTTGTTGGAGCACTGCTGAAACATTCTCACTAACCTTCACAGTCTCATTCCTATTGAACCTCCGTTTGGTAGTGCAAAGCTCTTTTAGAAATTTGGCATATTTTGGGACTTGCTTTATTGCATCTAAGAGCGGTATGTTCACTTGGACTTTCCGGAATGTTTCCAAGATCTCCTTTTCAAGTTCCTCTTTCTTTGATTTAGCAAACCTACGCAGAAAAGGAAGACATGAAGTAGTCAAACTTAGAACTGCATTACTAACCTTAGAATCTTTCAAACCCGTGGGTTTAAGGGCTGCCTTTGATGTATTTATGTGATTAGGGGGCTGCCCTAAATTGTCCAAGCACTCATGGTTGTCTTCCTTTGCTACTGTAGCTTTTCCTTACTCCTCCTCATTATTCATGGCCCTCAAACTCTTTTTTGTACTCTTGGCTGCTCCAAAACTTCTTTCCCACTTCTTAAGGTCACGACACTAGCATTCTCAAACCCCCCATTTGGATTGATCACAGTTTGACTAGGGAGCTTTCCTTGTTGGTGTTGTTGTCCAATTATGTTTGCTAGTTGACTTACTTGACGCTCAAGATTCTCGATAGATTTATCTGTTTTATGTTGAAAAGATTGTTGAGAGTTAGCTAAAGAAGCAACTAAATCCTCAAGAGACTTACTTGGAGCTTATTGTTGAGGAGGAGGTTGATAAGATGTTTGCGGTCTAGCTTGATAGAATCCAGGTGGGCGATTGTAATTGCTTCCTTGAGGTTGCAAGACATTGTCATTATTGCTCCACCTAAAATTCGGATGATCACGCTACCCTACATTATAGGTATTAGAGAATGCATCATATTTCGGCCTTTGTTGCCCTTGAAATCCAACCATATTAGCTTGCTCAAAACCATTTTGCTCCATCAATGATGGACATGTGTCAAAAACATGTCCCACCATTGAGCACACACTACATACTTGCTTTGGCGTGATTACAACCTGTTTCACAAGATTAGTTAAGTTAGCTAATTGTAATTCAATATTAGAATAAGTACTTACCTCTTTGACACTCTTAAGTGATAGCTCATCCCTTCCTCCAAATTGCCGGACTTTAGCTCAAATCCTCCAGCCTCATTCGGATTTGGATAGGAGATGCACAACGGTTGTTGTTCTACATTAGGAGTTGCCAACTCCCTCAAAGTACTGTTGGCCATGTCTTCTTGCCACTCTTCTTCCTCTTCCCCGGAACTCAAGTGTGGTAGGGATGGTGGTGGCAAGGATGTCGGTGCTCGCATTTCCTTGATTGTCCTTCGAAACTCTCTAAGTGTGAGTTCAAGCTCAGGATCATACTCAATAAGATCAAGGCTCTTATTCCTCCGAGTATGCATGCACAATAAGAGGTATCTACAAAAATAAAAGCAACTAAGTTAATAACCCAATGGAAAAAAAAATTAAGAGAAACAAAATAGATTAGCTATTTAGGGAAAAACAATTCCCGGCGACACGGCGCCAAAAATGGGTACGTCTTAAACGATGCACAACTTAAACCTTGCAATCAAACATCATCATTGGTAATATAGTGATCAAGTAAGGATCATTACCTGCTGAACATTGTTTCTAAACTGCTAATCAAATGTCACAAACTACTCTAAACTATGCTACTGAATAGTTAACGAAAATAAATTATGTAACTAACCTAGACTCAATGGAATTTTCTAAAACTTTTACAGGACACTAAAGACACATTGAAAAACATGTACACAAAATTTCAGAACAGTTGGAGCTTATTTACTATATGAAATAAATCATGTAATACTGAACACAGAAGCTAATCAAACATAAACAGATTTTATAAGATTATAAAACTATTAATAGAAACAAAGCTAAGGACTCATTATCTACCACCGAACTCATTCATTCATATCAAAGCTTAGTTATGAATTCTAATTCTCAATTGAATTTACCCGAAATCAACTCACAAGCTCGAGTTATCCCATTACCCTTTCTTAGTTCCTCGTTAAGTGAATACAAGCTCACCACTTAATCTATTTTCGAATATGCAACCTAGACACAAGCTCGCTAAGTTTAACATATCAAAATCATTAAGCAAGAAAAGGGTTTGGATAAATCTAGGGTCATAAGTAAGTTGGTAGTCTTGCTAAACCTATGGTTTGAGTAACATGTAATTCGCGGAAACATTTTGCTACTCAAGTAGAATGAACACAAGACATATACGAATCTAGTGTTACTCGTAGCATTAGAATCCTAACTTATTCATTTAGTTGCGCACCTAAGCAAATAAGTAAAGATTCATCTTGTAGACACGGTGAAACAAACACTCAATTGAAAATATAGAAAACCAAAAACTAAAATGTCATCAATATGAATTGAACATGTTCGGGGCTTTGAAATCGTCCCTAGCTACAAAAAGATTTAGCTAGACATATTTATGAAGAAAACAAAAACTAGAAGAAAAGAAAAGGAAGAGATGATAGCTGGATGATGGCAGAAAGGGTGTCGTTCTTTCTCCTCTTGTGCGGCAGACATAAGTCTAAACTAAATGTCTCTCTCTCTATTCTACACTCCTTCTCTCCATTCTGCCCCCTAATTTGGTCATCTCCCTCCCAATACACTTCATCTACTGTCCATTCCAGCCCTTGCTTTTATAGAGCTCCTAGCACTAGTTATTGCAGCTGGAAATATTTCTTTACCAAAGATGGATGGCTGCAGCTTTGTCAAAACCGGTGTGCTGTAGTTGTTGTAAAGGAATGGTGGCTGCAATCTTGTCAAAATTTGTGGATACAAAGCTACAGTTTTTCAAGAGTAGCGTGCTGCAGCTGAAGTCAAAGTTTGGTGTCTTGCAACTTTGCCAAGTTAGGTATGCTACAACTTCAGTTAAAGTATCAGATTTTCTCGGAATGTCTGACCCTTCTATACTAATTTGGCCATAACCTTTTGTAGAAAAATGATATGGATGAACTGTTAAAAGTTCTGGAAACTAGACATCCAACGCTTTCCAACCATGTAAAGCTCACTTTATCATTCGCTCTGAGATTTTCTCAATTTCATTTTGAAGTTGACTGATCTGCACAGACAGATTTGCTGATTTGGCTTCTTTTCTTCTACTTTGCTCCATAACACCTACAAAACATAAAAATAAAGTAAATGACTCAAATAGATGGAGAACTAGCTAAGAAAACATGAAGAAATTAATATAGAATCATGTACATTTATGAGCTTATCAGGCAATATTTTTGACGAGGTAACGAGAGGAGCACCGCGTTTGGGCGACACAAAGGGGAGTGTTCAAGTATATCTGGATTATGTGTCTGGGCCAAACTCTAGTTACTTATCTGAGTTGTAATTAGGTTAGTCTTACAGATATTCTGGAAGATATTTTATTCAATGTATGATTCAGTTTTCTTGTAAGATGCATATTCTCTTGTTATAATCCTCTATATAAAGAAGCTCATATTATCAATGAAAGACACAACTTATTCTCTCCCAATTTTTTCTTTTTTAAAACATGATTCATTTTCTTTCTTCCAACTATAAAAATATACTGAAGTAACTTAGAGTATATCCAGCCGAATGGTATAGATTTTCAGTCAGCTGGACTCTCCAAAAGTTACATTGGACATTTATAGCAGCTCTAGCGAGTTATGTAAATTTGATACGACAAAAAACAAATGCAGAGATATGAATTTTTAAATAACCTGATAATGTGACTAGACACCTGCATGAAATAAGATGGCTCGATCCCTCACGATTAAAGACATGCATGGGTCGTTTATGGGGTCAAACTTGAAGACAAGATTAATAGTGGGTGCCCTGCCAACTCACAAAAGATTCCCTTGACTCCTTCATTTTATTAACGAGTTAAAGTTTTAGAAATTGTTAAGTGTTTATATTTATAAGAAATGGTGATTTTTATGTTTCAAGTATATAAATCACACAAAAAGACTATTGATAATTCTTGTGAGTCATATGTCTTCTTCTCCACAAGAATTCAATTTGACACTTCTTCAATTCTCAATTTCATTCAATTTCTATGATGGTTTCCAATTTCAAACCCTAATCCCCAATTTTAGACAACCCCAATTCCATGATTTGTTCATCATCAAGTTTGGTTTGCTGCGACTTGGATATGTTGTAACAGATTGTGTTAAATCCTCTGCTCCTGCGATTAATCTTTAGTATTTTCTTGATTCTTCCTTGTTAGTTTGAATTGGTCAATTCTTCTTGGACTACTGTTGAAGACATTATTAAGTAAAAAATGTGGGAAAATTCATGTGCAATGTGACATACTCCCAAGGATAGGAGACCAAGTTTTAGTAAGAGACAGTAAGAGTATTGTACCTTAAGGATTGGGGGAAATTCTTTCCTAGCTAGATTATCATAAAGAAATCCTGAAAAATATGCAAAGTCTACCTTTTCACAATGCCCAATTTCGGCCCTTTGGAAGCCAAGAATTGCACGGATGATATTCACAATGTTAAGTGGTGATATGGCTTGATTATTTTTAAACTAAATTAAATTACAAGCATATAAAGTAAAGAAAAATAGCACAAATGTAGTGATTTAATCAAATGAGAAAAACTGGGTCTTAGGCATCACACCTAGCTTTACTTGTTACATCCCAAAACTAAATTTACCCATTTACAGGTCATTTGGATGGTAAAGAATAATTTGATTTATGTTCGGTGATTTTAGGGGCTCCAAAAGTTGACTTTTTTTTTTGTATTCGTCATTTGAGAAAACTTCTTAAAGTTGTAGAGGACGTCAAACCGAGTTTGTAGACACACAGCATGCTCAAATCGATGTTCGTATACGAATGTTATGGTCTAAAATGTAAGTGTTACTGTTCCAAGGAAACTTTCTATAAAGGAAGAACTCACCTTTTGTAAGTTTCCATTTTCGGAAACTTACTCAAAGAAATCAACTAAATTTCTCTCTCCTAGACCCGACCCCAACCCCATTCGGATTCAAAACCAGACGGGTTCCGCTGCCATCTGGCTACCCTAGACTGTTGAATCGGTCCCATCTGTAGTGTCGCCTCAGGCCAGCCATGTTCCCGTCTCACCTTCCATAGACAAGCACCCACGGTGGCGAATCAAAGTGAAAAGGGATAACGGTGATGTGTTCGGGTACTTGGTCAGTTCTTCATTCTCCGGCCACCTCCAACAACGAGTCTAGTTGGGTTTTGATGCTTTTCCAACATCCAGCCAACCCTTCAAATAGCTTGAAGCAATTTAAAGCGAGGAGGAAGAATGAAAGGATTGAAATCCTAGAGTTTCGACTCGACTTTTCGAGCTAATTTCTTGCTTAATGTTTCAAATTGGACTTTATCATAGTTTTAGGGACAGAAGGGATCGTTGAGAGGAACATATTGGCACCGGTGGTGAGACCCAATTTCAAGTCAGAGTCGGCGGCGTGCGGGGCCCCATGAATAGCTGTTTGTGAGTTGTGGCGACACATGGGGGCGTGTTTGGCTTTTCCTGGTGTTCTAGTTTGATGTTTTTGGTAGAGCTAATCGTTATAACATGTGGTTATAGTTTGACAGCCATATGATGAACTTTGGAATCGGTAGAAATTTTCAAAGTTTCGAAAATTCAGGTTTCTATTCAGGAGGATCCGACCGTTGGATCATATCCATTTTTCATTAGGATGTTAAAATAATTAAGTTGGTGAAACCCAAGAAGTTTGGATCGATTCTGGTGTGATTTCAGATGTTCGATAAATTATTCGTGAGAGGTGTTTTCGTGTTTCGTTTCAGAGTTGTATTTAATTTTAGAATTTTTGAATTATCATAACTATGTACAGGGTGACCTATCGAGCCACTGCTCAATGAGGAAATCTTTCACAGGATCGCCTATGTCGTACTTTAAACATTATCTGTTTGTAATTATTTTTCTAAAGGAATGACTTTATTTATAATTTGAGTATTTGATTCGTTTTTGCAATTCGATTTTGATTTATCTCGCTCATTTGTTTATTGAATTGAGAATACTTTGGCGTGTGAGACACATCTCTCTTGAGATTTTTTCAAGTGCGGTTGCGAATAGTACTTGTGCTATTTTGCAAGATTTTGGAGAAGCTTTATTGGTTTTCGGTTTTCCAATGTTTTTCTTCATCATACTTAGGTCGATTTATTTAGTTGTCCTTCTCATCTGGGTTGAAGTTGAGCCTTTAAGTACTCCTCCTCACTTCTTTGTGTTTGTGGGTTGCAGTTGAGCCTTGAGCTTACGAGGCTCCGACCCGAGCCTGGAAGGCTCTCTTTACTATATGGTGATTTCTTCTTCCCCATGCTATACATTTTACTTGACTAGCAGGGTTAGTCTGATCTTACTTGAGTAGCGAGGCTAGTCTAATTGACGAGTTATCAGACTTTTCTGTTTTCTCACTTCATTTTGTTTGTGATTAGCGGGGCTAGTCAGTTTTCATGAGCTAACCATTATTCGGATATCTTCTTAAAACTTGCATACATTCGAATTTTCTTTTATTTTGATTATTTATTTTCGTCCACACATGCTAAGGTTTTTCATTACTTTCTTCCTGGCCCTTCCATTTTAAATGTTCAGTTTGCAGACTAGATTAGTTGAGGTCAGACGTGCCTGGAGTCAAGGCATAGTCAACAACACAGCTTCTGTATATGTATGGATATCTTATTTCTATTCCCTTGTTTACCTTGTGAATTAGAATTGCTCTGATAACCAACATGTTATGTAATTGTGTATCATGGGTACTTATAGCCCTTTATTTGTGTTGTGGAGTTTGTTGTGGAAATGGAGAGCAGGTGGGTGCCAGGAGTAGAGGTTGGTTGTGAAATATTTAGAAGTGTTAACTTTGTCTTCCACAGATTTTTGGGTAGTCTATCTTTAGGTGTTACTCTGCTGAATTTTTTGTAGAGTTATTCCTAAAGTAGGCACTATAGGGCCACCTCAGATTTTAGGGTGAAATTCAGGGCGGGTCCTATCATTACTCATGCACATAATATAACACAATTTTAATGTAACAACATGCTTTGATAAATTTTTTCCTCGATTTAATCTAGAGAAATGCAGCTACCAACTAGTTGTACAGCCTAATTATGTAGCTAAGGTAAGGGAGAAAAGAGTAAAGAAGGATGAGTATACCATGGGTTTGGTTCCTTTTGGAACCTCTTCCTACCCTCCTAGATGCTATATGATGAGAGATTTGCTTCAAAGAATGAGATTTTCGGTTTTTACAACCCAAAACACCATACACATCCACAAAACTCAAGAACAATGAAGAGTAAAGGCTAGAATGTGTGAAAACAAGAGTAGTGATGGATCAAAGTGTGCAGATGCTTCAATTTTGGTGAAACCCAAGTAGCTACGCACCTTTCTCTTACACTAAAACTCTAAAACTATGAACTAGAAGTAGAACTAGAGAGAATTTGTGTCATTGCCTAAATGAAAGCTAGAAGAATGGAGTAATGAGCAGAAAAATAGAGAGGAAGAGTGCTTAATTATAAAGGCCAAGGCTTGGAAATGAAGGGTGAAGATCAAATGTGATGAAATGTGGAGATGCAATGGACAAAAGTGCAAAGCACCAAAAGCGGATCTTGGTCTATTGGCCAATTTTTATTCTGTCCATATATATTTTGAGTAGGACAATAAAATAGAGGTAATCTAGGTATTTGGCTTTAAGGACAAAGAAAAAGTCAACATCAAGGGAGACAAAAGGTGATAAGAAGTCCCTTTCACTTGTCTTCTTCTCATTTGAATTTGAATTAAGATTCCACCTTTTTTCTCTTTTGCCTTTTGAATTTTTTATCACCAACCTCTACCATTAACTTCCTTCCACCACCTTGCCGGCCGCCATGTGACTGTAATCTGGTGGCGGTATGTATTTTTGTCTTTTCGTGCAATTTTTCCTCCTTTCTTCCTTCAATCATAGCTTCACTAAGAATTCAGAATTTTCCTTCACTTTATCCATAAAAAATCTTCCTTCATGTCTCAATATCATTATGGTAAAATTTCACACCTTAGTTCCTCATGGTTTGGTCGGAAATTCACTGGAAATCTGTTCAGGTCCGATTTTGTCAGCTTTTGTCTTTTAGTGCAGAAACTTTACGGATTTATTTGAGCATCTTCCACCACAAACTAGCTCTTATATTCTTCATCATAAATGATCCTTGAGATGTGTAAAATTCTGCTGTAAAATTTTAGCTCGATCATTTGGGTTTATTTGGTTAGGTTGCAGCTCCTTCCTTGCCTAGCTCAGTTTCTTGTAGCTGGAATAGGACAAGGTCTTAAGGTTGACTTTTTAATGCATTTCCAAGCTTCTCATAATTTCCTAGCATGATAATGAAAATATAATAAATATATATAAATAAACACTAGGAATAAGCAAAAACGCAAGATTATGAGAATAATTTCTAGGTAATTATGGACCTAACAACTACCTCAGTCAGCTTAGTCAGACCAGTTTAAGGCAGACTCTATTCTCACTCTCATTAAGTCTTCGGTACAACACGATCCCCAAAATCGACATCACCTAACCTCACATCCAGTGCAGCTCTCTGGCCCAATAGGTGCGACTCTCTGACCTCACCTCACCTCACATCCTCTGAATCCACCTCTCTTGATTATCATATCACTGGTCATCTTTTGGCTGAAATCCATACTTGAATCAAATCGGCACTAGAGTCATTGAATCTGAACTGGAGAGAATTTTGCCTTCGAGGATGGAGATCCCATCAAGCAAAGTGCTATGCTCCTCTCCTCCTGCCATCTCTTTGCAAGGAGACCATCGACAGTGAGGAGGATCAAAGCTTCCTTTAAGAGCCAACCAAGCAGAGCGACAACATGCCAAGCTATCTAAATCCAAACCAATTCGATGGCGAGAACTACGATGACACCAATGACTTCTTTGATTTTGAAGAAGGAGACCAGGAGGGGCACAATGAGCCGGAGGATGGCAATAATGACGTTGTCATTTTGAAGGGGGGGGAATTTCGGCGGGACCATAAAGAAGAACAGGTGTTTGGGGTCGAAAACCAGGGTTTTCGGCTCGAAAGTGTTCACATTTTCAAATTGTTAGCATTTGCCCTTAATTGTATAAAGTTCAATTGTATGGACTTTTAGCATTTTGAAATTGTATCTAGGATGTGTATGTCAAAAGCTAATATTATTATTACCCAAGAAGATTACATTAAAGGGACATTTTATCAACACATTGTAAAATACTAGATACACATCTCCTACTTAATACACATTCTATTAACTTTTTTATTTTAATATTTTACCAGATACATAACCCAAACTTCCTAAACTATCCTCATTCATAATACATAATACCTATTCACTAAAAACACATTCTTTTTTATAAATACCATCTTAACTTGAAAAAATATATATTACATTCTCGATAAGAACAAGTTCTTCCTTATTCGATGTCTTGCTTAGATATTTTGTTATCTCGAGCCTTTGTTGTGTGAAGAAACTAAAAAACTTGCAAAGCATACACCTCAATCACCTTGCCTGTGTGAATTGAACGAACTGACAAGTACAACCATCTTGTTTAGTTGTTCAAAGATGTTTTAGTAGGTAGGGACCCAGATATCGATGCTCAAGTAGAATTTTGAGCATTCAAAAAAAATGGATTGAAAGGATTCAAGTGGCCTGTAGAGAAAAAACATTTATCTCGTAACTAGATCTTGCTCGATGAGATATTTCTCTCTAGACAAGAAATATGCTCCTCAACAAAATATTTTCTACTGAACGAGACATTTTTCCTTGAATACGCTCCTTAACAAAATATTCCCTTCTCGATGAGATATTATTAACCCTAACTGAAATTGAAAACCCTAATTGAAATATTCCCTAAAACCTAAACCTCAAACCCTAATTGAAATTGAAAACCTAAAGATAAAATCAATCAAAGAGGGAGAAGAAGAGAAGTCGCACCTCAGTTGAGGTTTGAGAAAGACCAATATCATAATTTATTGCGCTATTTATAATTTTCTTTAGAACTATAAATGTTCATCGATCAATGTTGTTAACTGTTTCTAACTAGAGTTCTAAGTTTGTTCGTTCACGTCATTCACGTAAGGAGAAGAAAACTCTAAAGCGGAATAGTATATTCCAACTATATTTCTTTATTTTTGATTTCCATGTCTCTTTTGGTAATTTAACATACCCATAAAATCTTATGTTGGGTGTATGAAAAAAGGGATGTATATTTAGTATTTTGGTGTGTGTGAATAAAATTTCTCTACATTAAAGCATCTTTAGGTTCAACATTGGATAACAATCCCACAGTTAAAAGATATTAATAGATATAGAGGGGCAGAAATTGTAAAACATGAGCTTTGGAATGGTATCCATCTCAACCTCCTCCTTCAAAGCAAATATACCAAGCGTTACACCAAGATGGACAAAACAAAAATCCAATATCAGAAAATATGAAGCTTCAAAAGAAATCTATGATCAACTGCATGCTGAAGGCCTAGAAATACTTCGAAGAATTAATGGAAGCAGAGGATGCAGATGATGTATATTGGGCAAATATGTCAGGAAAAAAAATCTATTTGGAGAACATGATGGAAGGTAGAAGAAATCATCACCACCAAAAAGATAGAGCAGAGCAACAGCAAAGATAAGCATAAATATTATAGCAGCAATTTCCAAAGATAATTGCATGCATTCCCGAAGAGCAAGAAAAAGTTCCACGAGCAAGAAGAAGATAAAGAAACAATCAGGCAATTATCAGAACAAAAAACTCGTGAGAGAAAATTTCTAGAGAGAGAGGGTCCTCATTCTCTCTAGAAGTCTTCTCCAGATCTACCATTATTTTGAGAGTCAACTCCCACCCTACCCGCCACCACTGCCCCCATCACCTTCACCTCCATCTCCACCTTCACCCAACTTCCTTTCTTGACCAGATCTGCCCACGTCATTATCTACCAATTTCCTCTCTTTCCGCACCTAAGATTGTCAGTGATGGAAAACTCCATGTTCACCACCATCTTCACCTCCTCTCCGTCCCTCGTTTTATCCTTCTCCACAGACTAATTTTCCTCTCTAATCACCAAAATTTTCTCTCTGAGTTCTACCCCCAAAGCTGCTCATGCTTTCTTTGGACAGGATTGACTATGGTTGCTTCCAGATCTGTTTACTTCTCCACCACATCTAGGCAAGCTTTCGCCTGTTGGCAGATTTTTGTCCACTTTAAAGAGGTTGTCCAGATTGCTTCGGCAATCACACCCTCTATGGTTACTTTGTTTCTCTTAGGCGTTCTTGAGCCCTATGTGTGTTCCAACAAGTGGAGGTGGCGGCATGATTTGGTCCTACGGTGGTGGCTTCTGTTCATGGAGCGGTATCAATTCGGCAGTGGTATATCTTTGCCGCAACTGATTTGGTGGCTGTTTGATAGGATTAGGGTTTGTAATTTTTCTTTGGGCTTTTGGCTTGTAGGTGGGTTTGACCCACTGTGGGCTTTATTTTATGTTTGCCGGGCCTAGCTGCCTCTTTATCTGGGCCTATGTACCTCTTTTGCCGGGGTCTTATGTACCTCTTGTATTTTACTTGATCCTTTGGATCTTCTAATACAATCATTGACAAAAAAAAAAACAGCAGAAAATCTTACTTTTGTCAGCCAGCAATAAAATATAACATAAGACATGAAAGACATTTGCAAAAAAGAATAAGGCTTTAAAAGTCTTTTCTTGACAAACATTCGTTTTAAACATTTGAAGTTTTAGTGTCCCAGTAAACCAAATCTACATTTTCCCTTTGTTAATTATAATGTATTTTCATTTTGGCCCCATTTTTATAAGCAATTATGCTTAAAAATATTACTAATTGTGGTCTTTTTTGGAACTCAAAAAATTTAACCATGAAAATGACGTGTATGCTTATTATATAAGCTTCTTGGCACTTGCTTCGCGTTTGTCTATTGACTTTTTTTTCCTACATAAATTTATTTTGTCATATTTTCATAATTAACTTTTCTTTTATTGAAAATTTGAAATTTTCTCATGATTTTTATCTTTTTTTTAATAATGTCAATTTCATTCATCTGAAGTTAGAATGGTTATTACATATCATTCCACTGTCATCGATAGACAGACAAAAAAATGTTGTACATGGGGATAGGTCCACTCATTAAACATCCGACACTTATTGACGCTCACCAAATGAGCAAGCCTAGAATTAAAAACACACAGGATATTTGGGAAAAAAAAAAAACATAGCTCCCTAAAGCATGTAGTGAATTATTGAAAAAAAAAACAATGAAAAACTTAGCTAAAACACAAAAGTAGCCTACAGGAGCTCAAAGGAAAACTCCAAGCCCAGCAAGATTGGCCCAACCTAGGCCCAGTCTCCACCTTTTCCACACAATAGTCGCATGCAATAGCGACGCCATGACTCCATGTTGCTGCCATTAATCCAAGACGCCGTCGACGACGAACCTGACCAATCGTGAGCTGCAATCACTGAAAATCCCAAGCATACCCGAACACAAAACGGGACTAAGTCAACCTGAATGCTAGAACACTACAACGCACCAGAAGCGAACATCACTACTTGGAAGGGAAGTGGACCGAAATCCTTCCCCATCCCAATCCATCTTAAACTATCTTTAGAAACTGTAGAACACGGCCTCAATGCCTTAGAGGTTTTGCATCGAAAACTAACTCTCGAAACAACCTTGCCAAGACTTTAAGCCACCCCGAGTACTAGCATTAATCACTCGTCCAACAGCAAACCACATAACAACGGCTAGGATGCCAGTTCAGACGTCAAGGCATCGCCAGACAAGAGAGATCTTATAAAGTTCGAAACTCAGACATAGGGCGCCTGTAGCGCGTAGGGTTTCTCTCAATTAAATGTGAGAAGTTTAATTAGGCATAAAGAGTTAGTTTATGGGTTTTTGTCTATTTATCTCATTTTTAGAGATTTTTTTCCCAACTACCCCATTAAGTTTTTTAAATTCTCTCTTATCCAAAACACTCTAAGAAGGTCTTCCATAATACACCATTAACATTTTATTTTTTATTTTTTTAATACAATTTTACGCTCACCCTCTTGTTACTTAGAGAGAGAAAGAATGGAAGAGAGAGAAACCATAGAAGACTTCACCGGAGCCCCGTCACCGGTCACGGGCCGCTAGAATCCGGCTAACTTTCACTAATTCTGGTCACCAGCCACCGTCCACCGTACTTTTATGAAAACCTCGCAGGAAAATTTTATTGCCCCCAATAGATGTCTATTGGGGTAATAGACGTCTATCAGCCGTGTATTGCCCCCCCAATAGTACCTTCAGTTGCCGGAATGAGAACTAATCTTCCTAAAAATAGACAAATAAAACTCTGATTAAAGAAAAAAAAAGGAAGAGACTATATCAATTCAAAACGTTTGTTGCCGTCCAATATACGTCTATTGTCCTCTCAATAGACATTCAATTTTTTTTTCTTTCCTTCTGTTCCATTACTTAAAAAAGAAAAAGAAAAAAAAAACAAAGAAATTGATTTGGGCACCCAGATAAAGCTCTAGTCACCCAATCAGATTTCGACTGTGAGACATGGGACCCTAACTATAGAGCAAAATTCAATCAGAGACAAGTTTTGGTCAATCAATAGAATAAAAAAAAACAGAGACTGAATATGGAATCAGGGTTTCATTTTCAATATCTAATCCCATCGAACCCATAACAGTATTGACTTTTAGATTGAATCAGACGGAGGTGAGAAGATGTGGTGACTGCCCAATCATGATGTTGCCTGCGTGGATGCCGCAACCGCCATGTCGTCCAACATCATGATGCTGGATTGAATCATGATCGAGGAAGCAGGCTGAAGTGGAGCCTTTACATCTATCGAATTACTGGATTTATATCTGGATTTACTAGAATGGATCGAGGAAGGGCCGAGACGGAGGTTGAAGAGAGAAAGAGTTGCTGGAAGCGGGCTGAGGCAGCGATTCTGCAGAGAGGGAGAACTCCGGCGTTGATTTGATTATGTAATGATATCTTTGTGGTTTTGCCAGAGCTCCAGCATTGATATCTCGGTGAGAAAGAGAGAGAGAGTAATCTGGTGAGAGACTGGTGGATTGAAAGGATGGGAGAAGGAAGATAGTGGCATGAATGTAGTTTTTTAATTAGACTGAGGGCAAAATTATCATTTTACTTTTAATTTGTGTAAGTTGGAATAAAAAACAGTTGATGGTGTAAGTGGGAATACCTTGATCTAATTTGGGCTTTGGGTCAAGGACCCTTATTTTATTTTAGTTTTCAATTTTTATTTTATTTTTACCATTCAATTTCTTCCAAACTGACAAGTTTATCGTCACGAATTAAATTATAATCAAATTTCTTTGGGTCATTTACCGATGTCACTAATTGACGATTATACAATTAGAATAATTTTTTTGACCTCAAATAAAAAATAAGTAAATCCCGTGATTAAAGAATAATTTCCAATCACTTTAACAATACTAAGGTTGGTTTTTGATCTAATTTCAAAATAGGTATGAAAGGCGGGATCCAGATCCTCTCCTTGCCTCACTCTCATTCTTATTTCTCCTTGACTTTTCGTGTCAGCCATTGATTATAAATATAATGATGATAATGATCATTAATAGACAACTCAACAAATGACAGTTAATCACAAGAAATGTAATTTTCTTCGAAACAACGACAGCAAGGACATGATTCAAAAACCTTTCTCAAGGCAAAAGCCTTCTCCTTTCTCATACATATATTGCTATATAAGATTCAAAAACGTGCCCGCATTTTTTTGCAGGTGATAATGTGAGGTTAATGAAAAATGAGGGGTCGACTAAGAAGAACAGTGGTGGTTTGGTTAATGTTTCAATTTTACACTTTTGTCTATTTATATTTTCGGAAAAATGTCCATTTATTCAAATATGAGTTACCCAAACCCCACTTACCCAAACATCTTATAAGATTGTCCACTTATCCAATAAATTACATATCTTTTTCCCTAATACCAAATTAAGTATATTTTTATTGTTTTTTGTTTATTTTTGGGACAATTTTACCATATCTCTTTTTGTCACTTAGAGAGAGAGAAGTCATCGGAGACTTCACCAGACTTCGGTCACCGGAGTCACTTGATCGGTGATCGGAATCCTACGACCGGCCGCCAGAATCTGGGGATTGGAGATCCGGTCCCAGCGTCAAGTTTCATTGCCCCCCAATAATACCTAATAAACTTTATTGGCCTCCAATAAAAATTTATTAGGTCTTATTGGGAAGTTTTAAGAGTCTCCGACGACCTCTGGCAACCTCCGGATCGGTGACCGAAGTTCGACATCCTGTTTTATTGCCCCTCATTAATACCCAGTAAACTTTTATGGGCCCTCAATAAAAATTTATGGAGTTTTATTGGGGGATAATAAAAGACTCTCGCAACTAGTGACCGGTGATCGGAGTCTGACATCCAGTTTTATTGCCCACCGACTCCAATGGCTTTTTAAATATTTAAAGGGCAAACTTGTCTTTTGTCTTTAAATTGGATGAGTGAACACACAAATCTTATAGTTGAGTAAGTGAGCATTTCTTAAGCCCAAATTGGATAAATAGTCTAGAGCCTAAAGGGAGCCTCATAGATGAGATGGATTAAAATCAAAGAAATCATTCTCGAATCGTCAAGAGGAGAAAGATAGCATTTTGTGCTCCATTAATTAGTGTTTTGTGCTACCGAAGAGGGGAGGGTTCTATGTCTCACAAAAGAGAAAGACTCGTTGGCTCAGCCTCGTTGTAAGTCTCTCGCTCGCCCTAAAGTTTGTCACTCCATCAGTGACAAATATTTTTTCTTATTTAGTACCATTTTTCTTTAGGACTCGTTGATTCTCTGTTTTTTAGTACTATTACTTGTTTTTCGGTAAAGCTGTGTGTTTCATGGAATCAGAGAATGCCTGCGTTGTGTGTGGTACTTAATTGACTGATATAACAAAACAGAAAAACAAAAAAATCGAAAAAAAAATGATGTATTGGTTTGGTGAATATATTAACTTAGTAAAGTTCTGTTTGTTTGCTTAGCTGCACTCATGTTGGTGACTATTTAGTTTTTGTTGTAGTATAAATGTATTATACTATGTATGTCTATATCATGTAACAAATACTTAAGTGTATAGATAGGTACTTGAGTGTATAAACATAGGTACTTGAGTGTATGAAGACTTATGTAACATGCTTTACCAAGGGGCAACAAGCATGGCATAATTCATCATTGAGATGGTTATCATTTTGGTTTTGTATGAGATGAATAAATACACTTGAATCATCATTCTCTCTGAAACATTACTCTCTCATCTCTCTGTTAATTTAAGTTGTTCCTTAAACACGTTATCAGCACGAGCTCCTAGCCCTTGCTAGCCATATCGTGCGCTGCCTCTGCGCTTGTTCCTGTGCAGATCAGCCTGCTTGCACATCCCGAAACATCTTGTTCAGGACCTTTGATCAAAATACTTTCTTCATCAAAGTTGTTCAGCTATGTCTCCTCTATCTGACCTCCAAATTTCAGCCCTGACAGAATCCTTTTGAGACCTGTACACCATTTGAAATGGGATCTGTTCAGAAGTGAATTTGGTCCGAATTTCAACAAGATGTCGAATGAACCTAGACTCGATTTACAAATCCTTGACTCAACAGGTTCGGATTACCATAGCTGAAAAACCGACATTGAGAACCATCTCACATCGAAAGGGATATTGCCAATCATCCATGCACTAGACCCGTCCCTTGCGTTCCCTCGAACACCCAAGAGGCATGCACAAGCAATCATCTTAATGCGACGTCATATGGACAAAGCACTCAGATTAGAGTACATGTCCATCAAAGATGCAAAGGAATTATGGGAGGCGCTACAAGAGCGCTTTAATAATATCCAAGATTTCCTCCTCCCTGACTTGAAGGTTCAGTGGAACGATGTACGCTTCTCCGACTTCAAGTCTATTGCTGAGTACAATTCAGAAGCTCTTCGTCTCAAATCCATGTAGAGGTTCTGTCAAAGACCCCTCACAGAAGAAGAGCTAATTGAGAAAACTCTCTCCACCTTCCCTGTTGCAGCAATTTTGCTATTAAAGTAATATCGCACTGAAGTAAATGCTGGACGAATTACGAGGTTCAATGAGCTCATTAATGTTTTGTCGGTAGCAGAAAAGCACGACAACATTCTCGTAAAGAATTATAATTCAAGACCCGTTGGAACCAAGAGCGTTCGTGAGGCAAATTATAATGCACCCAAGAGAGGGCACAAGGAGCGGTACCCTAGCAACAGGGGACATGTGTACCCTAATAATAGGGGACATGAAGGACGAACAGGTCCATATAACCGCCCCAATAAAGAAGGAAACTGCAACTTTAGAGTGGGCACACGTGATGACAACTCCTCACGTGGAAGAGGGAGATATGGCAACACCGGCCGTGGAAATAGTACCATGAGCCGTGGAGGTCGCACCATGCGCCGTGGTAGTAGCAGCAACCCTCTTAGAGAATATCCACAATGTGCACAACGTGCACAACCTGCACCTCAAATGAAGGGAGGTAACCACAATGACATATGTCATCGATGTGGATCAATCGAGCATTGGTTTAAGCAATGTCATGCAAGTACCCAATTACCTGCACGCTACAAGGAGTACAGAGAAGCAAGAGAGCAAGAAGCCAACCTTGCTGAAGATGAAAATAGTGAAGATATCAATCTTACCGTTGAGGACTTCAAAGCTCTAAATGAAGAGCACGAGGATGCCACAGACTTTGATTAGAATAATCCTCTTTCTATTTTCAACAACGGCAAATGTGCCTTAGTCCATAAATAACAATTGTATTAACTCCTTCTCATGTGGTGTACCCAATGAAGTATGATGTCTAGGAAAGTAATTGAGATCTGGGTATTTAAGCGAGACTCGCTCCACCAATATCTCTCTACTTTCCGGGTCATATTTTATTGGAATTAGCAAACGGATTGAGTGACAACAATTTGTCTAAAGTTTGATTTTTGGAATAGACTTATGAAAAACTTTGATATAATCAGTGGCTATTTTCCCTATTAATAAAGTATCCCATTATCATTCAATGTCATGGACATGTGTTAATATTCCGAACTTTATTCTTTTTCAGTATGTTTTCTGGAGAATGCCTTCTTGATAGTGGCACCACACATACTATATTGCGACATAGGCAATTATTTTTATGGATGACACCCTAGTCAATCCTCAGTAACTACGATGGCAGGACCATCACAATTGATTCATGGTCGAGGACCAGCTCAATTTTTGTTACCAAATGGCACAAATATTAATGTCCCCGAAGCTCTATATGCTCCAAGGGCTGGAAGAACCCTATTAAGCTTTAAAGACATCAGAGCCAATGATTTTCATATGGAAACACATTGTGAGAATGGACAAGAGTTCCTTTTCGTCACCTCTAAAAACTACGGAAATACACGAGTATTAGAGAAACTTATGTGTCGCTCTAGTGGATTGTATGCAACCACTATTAGAGTCATTGAATCCAACCATGTCATGAATTAAAATTTATGGGATCCTGACACATACAGGTTTTGGCACGACGGTTTAGGATATCCAGGTCGTGATATGATGCTCCGTATATTAAAAACTTCACACGGACATCCATTCTTCAAAACGAAAAGAAGTACGAACCAAACATTGGTCCAAAGAGTTACTTCTAAAGCATATCATTCGTTTTGCAAAGCTTGCTCTTTAGCAAAGGTAGGATCAAGACCATCCTATGCAAAAGATACTAAAGAAAATATATCATTCTTACAAAGAATACAAGGTGATATTTGTGAACCTATCCAACCAACTTGCGGACCATTTAGATATTTTATGGTGTCGGTTGATGTATCGACACGTTGGTCACATGTCATACTCTTATCCATAAGAAATGATGCATTTGCTAAACTCCTAGCATAAATCATTAAGTTAAGGGCTCACCACCCTGATCATCCTATTAAGTCAATTTGTCTTGACAATGTTGGAGAGTTTACATCAAGAACTCTTGATGATTATTGCATGTCCATTGGGATTGAGGTGGAACACCCTATCCCTCATGTACACACCCAAAATGGACTCGCAGAAGCTGCCATTAAAAGACTTTAAATGATTGCCAGGGCATTAGTTATGCGCACCAATCTCCCTATTTCTGCTTGGGGCTATGCAATATTGCATGCAGCTGTGCTTATTCGTCTGAGACCCACTACTACCCAACCCTTTTCTGTGTCCCAGATGGTGACTGGGTATGAGCCTGATGTCTCACACTTACGCATATTTGGGTGTGCAGTCTATGTACCAAATGCGCCGCCACAGCGCACCAAAATGGGCCCTCAAAGAGACTTAGGCCTTTATGTTGGATATGATTCTCCAAGCATTATCTGTTACATAGAACCCTTGACAAGTGATCTATTTACCGCTAGATTTGCAGATTGTCACTTTGATGAGACAGTCTTCCCATCATTAGGGGGAGACAAGAACACTAATGTTCAACAGAAAAGACTCATTCCCACTTTGTCTCATCTTGATCCCCGAACCACACTGTCTGAAATAGAAGTACGGAGGATTCTCGATCTTCAGAACGTAGCAGAATCAATGCCTGATGCGTTTTCTGATATCGCTAAAGTAACAAGATCACATATACATGTTGCAAACGTACCTGCAAGGATTGATGTCCCTAAAACTAAAGGACATGACATCCCCTCTATGGGTGATACAGTGGCTAGACCCACGGCTCCTGCCAGGAAGCGCGGGAGGCCCATAAGTTCGATGGATTCTAGCCTAAGAAAGAAAGCGAGCTTGACACAAAATAATCTATTAATCATCGATACAAATAATCCATCTCATGAAAAAATTCCAGATTATGGTTATGTCCAAAAGACATCATTGGAGGACGCTCCAATGGCAGAACCAATTCCAGAGAATAGAGAGATCTCTATGAATTACACTAGTATACATGTAAGTATGGACAGAAATTCTATGGCTATTGATGATGCATTTGCATATCATATTGCAAAATGAATTATAGAATACGATGATATCGAACCTCGCTCCATTGAAGAATGTCAACGAAGAGCAGATTGGTCCAAATGGAAAGATGCGATCCAGACTGAATTGGATTCACTAACAAAGAGACAGGTATTTGGGTCTATAACACTGACACCACCAAATATAAAGCCTGTTGGCCATAAATGGGTCTTTGTTAGAAAGCGTAATGCGAAAAATGAGGTTGTTAGATACAAAGCCCGCAAGGTTTCTCACAACGCACTGGAATCGACTACGAGGAGACATATTCTCCCATAATGGACGTTATAACGTTCCGCTACCTTGTCAGTTTGGTAGTTTCTGAAAAACTTGACATGCAGCTCATGGATGTGGTTACAGCATATCTCTATGGGGATCTAGATTCAGAGATATATATGAAGGTTCCAGATGGACTTCAATTACCCAAATCAAGTGGCTCTAAACCACGAAGCGCGTTTTCAATAAAATTAAGACGCTCACTATATAGATTGAAACAATCCGGACGGATGTGGTATAACCGTCTAAGTGACTACTTGATTGGGAATGGATATGTTAACAATGAAATATATCCTTGCGTGTTCATTAAAAGGACAAGATCCGGATTTGCAATTGTAGCAGTTTATGTCGATGACATGAACCTAATTGGAACTCTAGATGAGTTAAAAGAAACTGGTACATATTTGAAATCTGAATTTGAGATAAAAGATCTCGGGAAAACATGGTTTTGTCTCGGAATAGAACTCGAGCGCCGTAATGATGGGATTATGATCCATCAATCAACATATACTCAAAAGTTACTAAGGCGCTTTAATGAAGATAAAGCAAAGCCTGTGAGTACTCCCATGATCAACCATAGTCTTGAGCCCAGAAAAGATCCGTTTCGTCCAAGGGATGAGGACGAAGATTTATTAGAGGCTAAAATACCATATCTAAGTGCGATAGGCGCATTATTGTGTTTAGCTCAATGCGCAAGACCGGATACCTCATTTGCAGTAAACTTGTTAGCTCGACATAGTTCTGCGCCAACACGCCGCCATTGGATTGGTATAAAGACAATCTTTCGAAACCTGAAAGGTATAATTGATATGGGCTTGTTTTATCCCTACAGAGAGAAAAGAAATATGAACGCCGGCAACACTATCCATAGTGACCAACGTTCTCCTCCTCCCCTCCATAAAAATGATAATGATGTTTTGACGGGCTTTGCTGATGCAGGGTATCTCTCTGACCCTCACAAAGGTCGCTCCCAAACAAGTTATGTCTTTACCATGGGAAGCACCGCGATGTCTTGGAGATCTACAAAACAGGCTCTTGTTGCTACTTCCTCAAATCATGCAGAGATCATTGCCCTACATGAAGCCTTACGTGAGTGCATATGGCTAAGGTCTGTAAATAGACACATTTGAGGAACATGTGGTTTGAAATTCACCACAAATGAACCTACATGCATTTACGAGGACAATGCAGCTTGTATTGAGCAAATGAAATTAGGTTTCATCAAAGGCGACAATACCAAGCATATATCGCCGAAATTCTTCTACAATCAGCAACAGCAAACACTTCTAAATATTGAAGTAAATCAAATCCGATCAGAAGATAATGTAGCTGACTTATTTACTAAGTCACTACCAAAATCCCCTTTCGAGAAACATGTAAGGAGCATCGGATTGAGGAGGATATCCGAACTCCCACAATCTTCAAGAGGAGTCTAAATCAGGGGGAGTATCCAGAAACATACTTCACACTCAACGCGCGTTGTGCTCTTTTTCCCTTTCGACCAAGGTTGTTTTTTCCCACAGGGTTTTATTACTTGGCAAGGTTTTTAACGAGGCAACTTCGAAGCGCACCACCAACACAATACTATTGACATGAAATATCCAAGGGGGAGTGTTGTAGTATAAATGTATTATACTATGTATGTCTATATCATGTAACAAATACTTAAGTGTATAGATAGGTACTTGAGTGTATAAACATAAGTACTTGAGTGTATGAAGACTTATGTAACATGCTTTACAAAGGCGCAACAAGCATGTCATAATTCATCATTGAGATGGTTATCATTTTGGTTTTCTCTTTGAGCTTTCACACTACAAATGTATCCCTATAAATACTCCATTGTATGAGATGAATAAATACACTTGAATCTCCATTCTCTCTGAAACATTACTCTCTCCCTCTCTCTGTTAATTTACGTTTTTCCTTAAACAGTTTTTAGTTTACCCTTACCCATATAAAGAGGAAAGAAGACGCCATATCCAACTGCATTTGTTGAAAAGTAATCTAGCTAGGATGTTAAAACATCAGTATTTAGTTTGTTAATTTCCAGCAGGAATCTGGGATGTTAGGAATTTCCTTGTGTTAAATGAAATGAGATTATTAGAAAAAAATTTCCTTAGTTCAATGGTTAAGAGACTCTCTCTCTCTCTCTCTCTCTCACCCTATGTGGCTGGAAATTGCAGGGGGAACTTGGAAACTGAAGGAATTATTCCCCTTCTTCCTCAGGAGATCAGACTGAACATTTCGTTTAGGCTACCAGTTGAGTGCTTGAACAGATGCACCTCTGTGCGCAAGTCTTGGAGAACATTGATAAAAGACCAGAGCTTCATCGGAGACTACAACAGCTGTGCAAAGAATTCTGCTATCGAGAATGGTACTCAACTGTTATCGATCCATGGTACTACTGTTACCTTCGAGGTCGAAGGGGAAACCGTTTCCCGTGTTTTAGGAAATGAAGTTTACTCCTTGCACCATGATGACCCCACTTTTCTTGAGCACAGCAGGATTCGAGTCCCAGTTGTTCCTAGGTGGAATATATGTTTTCGTGTTGCTGGCATTTGTGATGGCATAGTTTTGCTTGCAGATGATGTACGTATATATGGTTACAACTTCATATTATGCAATCCATTCCTAAGAAAGTCGGTTATCCTTCCCCACCCTAATGTTACCTCCGAGACTCATGGTCTCTATGAGGCTTCTGTTGGGTTTGGTTATGATGCTATGAACAATGACTAAGGTTGTGATGCTTGCTAGTCTTTTGGATGAATTACCGGGTAGTGAAAGTAGAACTGTTGTTGAGGTTTATTCACTTGTTGCACACTCTTGGAAGCACCCTCAAATTGCTCCTCTAATTAGAATTGAGGGACGTGCACGCGCTACTTTTGTTGATGGTGCTCTTCATTGGCCAGCATCGCGGAAGTAAAGTAACAATCACTACAATTTTATTTTGGTATTTGATGTCAGCACTGAGTCATTTCGCCCAGAGATAATGATGCCAGAGAGTGTAAGAGCACTTGTGGGAGTCGAGTCATTGGAATTGTCTCTTTCGAGTGATCAGAAATCCATTGCTTTATTTGTTGAAGACGCTGGTGTTCTTCAGGTTTGGGTATTGAATGATTATGGCAGGCCTGAGTCCTGGACCCTATTGATGCAAGAAGCATCATTTGCTTCATTATGTCTCATGAGAAGTGGTGAATTAATACTTGCTGATGATGCTGATGATCTGGAAGGGTACTATGGATTACTTTCACAAAAAGCTGTGACCCGAGAACGTAGAAGACTTGAGGTTACTGGATATGAGGACTACACTGTCGATTCTTATGGTCAGACCCTACAATTACTCAACGAGGAGAATGCAAGTTCCTACTGATGGAAGGAACAGGTATTTTCGAGTGCTGATTTCCAATGTTTTTGATTTTTGATTATCTTATTCTTCAAATGCGTATACTCAATGAGTCTGATCTCACACCAGCCTGCTAGTATTTTCTAAAACCTATTTAGGTGGTTCTTTTCCCGTTTCTGTCTTTTCTTGTTGTTGGTTATCAAGCTTTAAGATACCCTCTTGCACTTGCAGATTTTAGATTTTCCAAATGTTGTTTGGATATGCAACTTAGATACTCTATTATAGTCTCAAGTTACCAGACTGCATGAGTACCAGTTTGGTCTTTCGTGACCATTTTTTTGAAATGGATTCTGATGTTATTCATTGGACAGAAATAGACCATCCCTCTTATATGACATTTATTACTTATTCCCATATACTCTTATACTGTGAGGTTACTAATCTGCCCTATTAATTTTGGTTTTCATTTGGAACTTTATTTTCCTTGTGTATCATGTTATGTTATATGAATTTTGGTTCAGTCTGGAATTACCATCTCTTAGAAGCATGCTAGATCATTTTACATTATTTTCCAAATTGCATTGGCTGAAAATAAAGCCATTTTGTTGCACTCATATATAGTTGTACCTCGAGAAACTAAGATACTGTGTTAGTATGAAGGGGAAGCGATTTGTTTCATTTCTCATTGCTAACTTATCATGCAGTAAAAATGGCGACCACCATACTCTGCATCGACCAATGTAGCTGGTTTTTTGTTGTTGCAGATTTTCAGTGCAGTAACATCCTTTGCTAATTTTTGGTATCTTTCACTCGTGGGACTTCTCATCCGATGTGCTGATGTACTTTCATGAGTAGTCTAATGTAACTTCATTTTCTTTTCGCAAGGACTTATTAGATTTCAGTTGGTTTAAAGCTTCGCACTGTAGCATGTTCCTGGTGTTTGTGGGTTAAAAGTTAAAACTGCTTTACTTTGTTTGCTCTTGCTTATCTAAATTGCCATCTACGTTGTTGTGCACACTTTTCTTATTTCTTGGTAGGAATGTAGGTGCCATTTTTATTCTCTACATGACGTGTATAATGTGCACCTCGATGTGTAACAAGCTTAAGAAAGAAAAGCATGAAAAAATGGAAGAAAATGAAGGGGGAAAAAATGGCGAGCATTTACAATTTTACACGGATATATAGTATTTAAGTTCGGTGACATTTCTTTTGAAACCAATCGTGACCTATAGAATACTTGCTCTGAACCTATGGTTTAACTCTACGGGGTTTTTCGCTTTTTGTGCTGTTTTTCTTTTTCTTGATGCTGCAAATGGGAAAACTCATCACCACAAATTTGTGGTAAAATCGTCTTCTTATAGTCGACTATATAGTAGTAAGGACATCTTGACTGTGAATGAGAGATACCCAGGGCCAACTTGAGAGCTCACAGAAGGGATGAAATGGTTATTGGGTTATTAAAGTCCAAAACAAGGCAAATTATAATATCACTCCACTGGCACGGAGACAAGTAAGAAATCGTTGGTCGGATGGACCAGAGTATATCACACAATGCCCTATACAGCTAGGAAACAAGTACGCTTATAGAATTGTGTTTACTACAGAAGTAGGAAGAATATTGAGGCATGCACATAGTGGATGGGCAAGAGCAACGGTTCATGGAGCCATTTTTGTTTTGTCCCTAACCTGGATCAAGCTATCCTTTTCCGAAACCTTATGCCGAGCTCCCAGTCATACTAGGTGAGTGGGTGGAAGAGAGATGTCATGGAGATACCAAGTAATGCAAATTTAACAGAAGGAGAACCTATACTCTCAGATATATACCATAAATGGAGAACCACGCCAAAAATGGGACCTTTAATATGCCACTTGGACATGGAAAGAACTATCTTCTTCGGATCATTAGTGAAGCAATGGATGAAGAGCTATTCTTCGGCGTTGCACATCACAAGCTGATATTAGTAGGAAAAGATGGTTCCTATACAAAACAAGTTGAAACCTCCTACATAATGATAGCCCCTGGTCAATCCAAGGACCTGTTATTAGAAGCAAACCAACCTAATGGGCTCTATGTCATGGCGGCAAGAGCATATTCAAGCGCCATCAGAGCTAGTTTCGACAAGACCATGACATCTGCCATTAATTGTTAAATATCATGGTTCAGATGATCACGATTCACGACCACCACCCTCGAAGACATCCTGCTTTCCCACATCTTTCACCCTATAACAGAACCCAAGCAGCAACAGACTTTACCAAGCAATTTAGGAGCCTTGCAACAAAGACCACCCTACCAAAGTCCCATTACAAGTAGACAACCACTTGTTTTTTGTACCATATCCGTACCTGAACCTAGTTAACTGCAGTAATAAACCGTGCACTGGTCTCATTGGGAAAGGATTTTGCACTGGTCTCATTGGGAAAGGATTTTCAGCTATTGTCAACAACATGAGCTTTGTCATGCCACCGTCGATTGGCATTCTACGAGCTTACTATTATAAAATTCCGGGGGAATTCGAGAAGGATCTTCCAGAAAAACCACCAAAGGGATTCAATTTCACTGGTGATGATCTTCCAGAGAGATTTTTGGCACCTTCCTATGGGACTAAGGTGATAGTTTTGAAGTACAATGCAAGTGTCGAGCTGGTTTTGCAAGGGACCAATGTGTTAGCAAGTGATAACCATCCTGTACATTTACATGGATATAGCTTTTATGTTGTCGGCTCCGGGTTTGGAAATTTCAACCCTAAACAGGATCCTACGAGATAGATTCTTGTTGATCCTCCTGAGGAGAGTACTGTTGGAGTTCCTAAAAATGGCTGGGTCGCAATCCGATTCAGAGCAGATAATCCAGGCGTGTGGTTGATGCATTGTCACATAGAGCATCATCAAACATTGGGAATGTGTAGATCCTAGGAGGAGCCTAGCCGGGGGGGGGGTGAATAGGCTCACAACCAATTTTTTCATTCAAAAACTTTCTCAGGGATTGCAATTGGGTGATCAATCCTGAGAGCTGTTATTGAACAAAATGTATTGAAGACTCAAACAAACCAACTAAAGCATTAAAGAACACAGATTTTTGTTAACGCAGTAAACACCCTATCGAGGGAAAACCATCTGCGTGGCTTTTAACTCTTAAAAGACCAAAATCAAATCACTAATGAAAAACAGATTACAAGTTTACAACACAGGGATTGCACTAACACGGCAATCCTTCTAGACTAACTCAATAGACTGTTGTAATCACTCCTTGCTAGTTGTTTACGCAAGTGAACAATTCAGAAATCTCAGCTACGAAACAAACTATGAACGCAGCAAGTTCTTCTTGGAGATTTCACCTTTGAAGTTTGCAATACCCAAATGACCTCATGGGATGCAAGAGATGAATATGTATGAATGAATGAACGGTTTGTTGTTTTTCAAATTGTTTTCATCAACATGGAACAAGACACTTTGAAAAACAGAAAACCAAAGAGATAACTCTTTAACAACAAAGGAACTGAAAAACACAAGTGTTTTTAATCACCGAGAATGAACAGAGTACCCATATATATATATATATATATATAGGAGGAAGAGGAAGGACAGTTCACTCAAAGACCCCTTACGCTCAATTGGAGTAGGTAGCCTCATCCCCTTAATTTCATATTGCACATGTAAACTGATTCCCCAAATTTCAATTTGGAAAAACGAATTTAGAAGACAACTCGTAGATTCCTTAATCAAGGCTGACATAAGAAGGGAACCCATGAAAAACCATTGACTTTGTGAAAGAGATGCCATGTATGAGCTTACCTGAGCCATGATGAAGAGGGGTCTTCATTTGATCTTCAAGATTGAAGCTTGATCTTGGATAAGACAACAAGCTTAGATGGGATTGGGAAGCATGACAGCAAGGCAGCAAAACGAGATGAGGTAGCAAGTTGCAATTGAACTAATCTTCAAACTTGGTCTTGGCTTTCGACAGCAGGGCAGCCCCTAAAGAGAAGAAGAAGTAAGTTGCAATTGAACTATCATGCTCACATAGGGAAGCTGACAACAAACTGATCTTCAAGACTTCAAGTGGGTCTTCGACAGCAAGACAACCACAATTGCAACAATTGTAATTCAACAAAGCAATTATGGTCTTGAGCCGTATACTTGGGCTTCTAACTCTTGGGCTTAATGGGTGGAGTGTTTTGTAGAAGTGAGGAATGGCAATACATGATATATGCCAATACATGATATACTAACAGAATGTCTATGGCGTTCCTAGTCCAAAATGGTGTTAGTTACCATAGTAGAATTCTTTCACCTCCTCATGATTTGCCTACTTGCTAGAGGGAACAGATTATTACATAGATTTTGAGCTAGTGCTAGAATAAGAAAACTGTTGTAGTATAAAATGTATATATACCGTATATGTCTATATCATGTAACAAAATACGTAAAAGTATTTAAATAGGTACTTGAGTGTATAATCATAGGTACTTGAGTGTATGAAGACTTATGTAAACATACTTTACCAAAGGGCAACAAGCATGGCAGAAAATCATCATCAAGATGGTTATCATTTTGAGTTTTTCTTTGAGCTTTCACACTTCAAATGTATTCCTATAAATACCCCCTTTGTATGAAATGAATAAACACATTGAAATCTCCATTCTCTCTGAAATTTTACTCTCCTTTTCTGTTTATCAATTCCTCTTGTTCTTAAACACGTTATCAGCACGAAGTTGCTCTAGAATTAGAATCGAAAAATTGACGAAAGAAGAGTTCATCATCGATCGAAGTCATTTTTCAAAACCTACAAAAAATCCCCAAACCCTAGCACAGATTAAAGCCCTTGATTCCAGGAGCCCGGAACCGGTCTCAGAATCGCCGGAACCGGCCGTAAACGGCCTGAACCGGCCGTCGGAAGCCGAAAAACCAAACCGGACCGCCGCCGGACCGCTGCCGAGAGCTGCCGAGGTCCTGCCGAGCTGCTACCGAGACCTGCCGAGGTGCTGCCGAGAGCTGCGCAGCAGCTGCCGAGGTGCTGCCGAGACCTGCCGAGAGCCCTGCGCAGCAGCTACCGAGACCCTACGCAGCAGCTGCCGAGCAGCTTCCGAGACTCTGCGCAGCAGCTGCCGAGCAGCTGTCGACACATCTGTCGACAGATTTGCGCAGCGACTTTCCGACAACTTTTCCGGCGACTTTTTCGACACTTTTCAGACGACTTTTCCGGCGACTTTTCGGATGATTTTTCTCGACTTTTTCCAACGATCCTTCCAGTCACCTCCGATAATTTTTCCGGTCAAAAATTTCCGGCAACACTATTCCAAGGTATTCTTTACTAAAAGTTCCCGTTTTTGAGTTTTTATTTATTTTCTCTCCTTTTTCCTTTTTCTCGGGAACTTACAATCAAAAGCGGAATTATAGCAATTCACGCCAAACGAACTAAGAGCGTTCGTAATCAATGAACTAAGAGTGTTCACAATGATTCTTGGAAATTGATTTCTTGGTAGCATAGCTCGGAAATCTTATTATTTTTCGTGGAAGTTTTAACTCCGAAACTAATATTTTCTTCTTATCTTCAAGGATGTCGAATGAACCTAGACTCGATTTTCAAATCCTTGACTCAACAGGTTCGGATTACCATAGCTGGAAAACCGACGTTGAGAACCATCTCACATCGAAGGGGATATTGCCCATCATCCATGAACCAAACCCGGCCCTTGTGTTCCCTCGATCACCCAAGAAGCATGCATAAGCAATCATCTTGATGCGACGTCATATGGACAAAGCACTCAGGCTAGAGTACATGTCCATCAAAGATGCAAAGGATTTATGCGAAGCACTACAAGAGCGCTTTAACAATATCCAAGATTCTCTCCTCCCTGACTTGAAGGTTCAGTGGAACGATGTACGCTTCTCAGACTTCAAGTCTATTGCTGAGTACAATTCAGAAGCTCTTCGTCTCAAATCCATGTTGAGGTTCTGTCAAAGACCCCTCACAGAAGAAGAGCTAATTGAGAAAACTCTCTCCACCTTCCCCGTTGCAGCAATTTTGCTATCAAAGAAGTATCGCACTGAAGTAAATGCTGGACGAATTACGAGGTTCAATGAACTCATAAATATTTTGTCAGTAGCCGAAAAGCACGACAACATTCTCGTAAAGAATTATAATTCAAGACCCATTGGAACCAAGAGCGTTCGTGAGGCAAATTATAATGCACCCAAGAGAGGGCACAGGGAGCGGTACCCCAGCAATAGGGGACATGTGTACCCTAATAATAGGGGACATGAAGGACGAACAGGTCCATATAACCGCCCCAATAGGGAAGGAAACCGCAACTTTAGAGCGGGCACACGTGATGGTAACTCCACACGTGGAAGAGGGAGATATGGCAACACCGGCCGTGGAAATAGCACCATGAGCCGTGGAGGTCGCACCATGCGCCGTGGTAGTAGCAGCAACCCTCCTAGGGGATATCCACAATGTGCACAACCTGCACAACTTGCACAAACTGTACAACCTGCACAACCTATACCTCAAATGAAGGGAGGAAACCACAATGACATGTTTCATAGATGTGGATCAATCGAGCATTGGTTTAAACAATGTCATGCAAGTACCCAATTAGCTGCACGCTACAAGGAGTACAGGGAAGCAAGAGAGCAAGAAGCTAACCTTGCCGAAGATGAAAATAGTGAAGATGTCAATCTCACTGTTGAGGACTTCAAAGCTGTAGATGAAGAGCACGAGGATGCCACAGACTTTGATTAGAATAATCCTCTTTCTATTTTCCAAAAATGGCAAATGTGCCTTAGTCAATAAATAACAATTGTATTAAACTCCTTCTTATGTGGCGTACCCAATGAAGTATGATGTTTAGGAAAGCAATTGAGATCGGGGTATTTAAGCGAGCCTCGCTCCACCAACATCTCTCTACTTTCCTGGTCATATTCCATTGGAATTACCAAACGGATTGAGTGATAGAAATTTGTCTAAAGTTTGATATTTGGAATAGACTTATAAATAACTTTGATGTAATCATTGGTTATTTTCCCTATTAATAAAGTATCGCATTCAATGTCACGGACATGTGTTAATATTCCGAACTTTATTCCTTTCAGTATGTTTTCCGGAGAATTGGAATGCCTTCTTGATAGTGGCACCACACATACGATATTGCGACATAGGCAATTATTTTTATGGATGACACCCAGTCGACCCTCAGTAACTACGATGGCAGGACCATCACAATTGATTCATGGTCGAGGACCAGCTCAATTTTTGTTACCAAATGGCACAAATATTAATGTCGCCGAAGCTCTATATGCTCCAAGGGCCGGAAGGACCCTATTAAGCTTTAAAGACATAAGAGCCAATGATTTTCATGTGGAAACACATTGTGAGAATGGACAAGAGTTCCTTTGCATCACCTCTAAAAACTACGGAAATACACGAGTTCTAGAGAAACTTATGTGTCGCTCTAGTGGATTGTATGCAACCACTATTAGAGTCATTGAATCCAACCATGTCATGAATGACAAATTATGGGATCCTGACACATACAAGCTTTGGCACGACCGTTTGGGACATCCAGGTCGTGACATGATGCTCCGTATATTAAAAACTTCACACGGACATCCATTCTTCAAAACGAAAAGAAGTACGAACCAAACATTGGTCCAAAGAGTTACTTCTAAAGTGTATCATTCGTTTTGCAAAGCTTGCTCTTTAGCAAAGGTAGGATCAAGACCATCCTATGCAAAGGACACTAAAGAAAATATACCATTCTTACAAAGAATACAAGGTGATATTTGTGGACCTATCCAACCAACTTGCGGACCATTTAGATATTTTATGGTGTTGGTTGATGTATCGACACGTTGGTCACATGTCATACTCTTATCCACAAGAAATGCTGCATTTGCTAAACTCCTAGCACAAATCATTAAATTAAGGGCTCACCACCCCGATCATCCTATTAAGTCAATTCGTCTTGACAATGCTGGACAATTTACATCAAGAACCTTTGATGATTATTGCATGTCCATTGGGATTGAGGTGGAACATCCTGTCCCTCATGTACACACCCAAAATGGACTCGCAGAAGCTGCCATTAAAAGACTTCAAATGGTTTCCAGGGCATTGGTTATGCGCACCAATCTCCCTATTTCTGCTTGGGGCTATGCAATATTACATGCAGCTGTGCTTATTCGTCTGAGACCCACTGCCACCCAACCCTTTTCTGCGTCCCAACTAGTGACTGGGTATGAGCCTAATGTCTCACACTTACGCATATTTGGGTGTGCAGTCTATGTGCCAATTGCGCCGCCACAGCGCACCAAAATGGGTCCTCAAAGACGCTTAGGCCTTTATGTTGGATATGATACTCCAAGCATTATCCGCTACATAGAACCCTTGACAGGTGATCTATTTACCGCTTGATTTGCGGATTGTCACTTTGATGAGACAGTCTTCCCGTCATTAGGGGGAGACAAGAACATTAATGTTCAACAGAAAAGACAGGAATTGTCGTGGTCTGTCCCCACTTTGTCTCATCTTGATCCCCGAACCACACAGTCTGAAATAGAGGTGCGGAGGATTCTCGATCTTCAAAACGTAGCAGAATCAATGCCTGATGCGTTTTCTGATATCGCTAACGTGACAAGATCACACATACCTGCTGCAAACGTACCTGCAAGGATTGATGTTCCTAAAACTAAAGGACATGACATCCCCTTCATGGGTGATGCAGTGGCTAGACCCATGGCTCCTGCTAAAAAGCGCGGGAGGCCTATAGGTTCGATGGATTCTCGCCCAAGAAAGAAAGCGAGCTTGACACAAAATAATCCATTAATCATCGATATAAATAATCCATCTCATGAAAAAATTCCGGATTATGGTTATGTCCAAGAGACATCATTGGAGAACGCTCCAATAGTAGAACCAATTCCAGAGAATAGAGAGATCTCCATGAATTACACTAGTATACATGTAATTATGGACAGAAATTTTATGGCTATTGATGATGCGTTTGCATATCATATTGCAAAAGGAATTATAGAATACGATGATATCGAACCTCGCTCCGTTGAAGAATGCCAACGTAGAGCAGATTGGTCAAAATGGAAAAATGCGATCCAGACTGAATTGGATTCACTAACAAAGAGACAGGTATTTGGGTCTATAACACTGACACCACCAAATATAAAACCTGTTGGCCATAAATGGGTCTTTGTTAGAAAACGTAATGAGAAAAATGAGGTTGTTAGATACAAAGCCCGCCTTGTGGCGCAAGGTTTCTCACAACGTCCTGGAATCGACTACGAGGAGACATACTCCCCCGTAATGGATGTTATAACGTTCCGCTAACTTGTCAGTTTGGTAGTTTCCGAAAAAACTTGACATGCAGCTCATGGATGTGGTTACAGCATATCTCTATGGGGATCTAGATTCAGAGATATATATGAAGGTTCCAGATGGACTTCAATTACCCAAATCAAGTGGCTCTAAACCACGGAGCGCGTTTTCAATAAAATTAAGACGCTCACTATATGGATTGAAACAATCCGGACGGATGTGGTATAACCGTCTAAGTGACTATTTGATTGGGAAGGGATATGTTAACAATGAAATATGCCCTTGTGTGTTCATTAAGAGAACAAGATCCGGATTTGCAATTGTAGCAGTTTATGTTGATGACATGAACCTAATTGGAACTCTAGATGAGTTAAGAGAAACTGCTACATATTTGAAATCTGAATTTGAGATGAAAGATCTCGGGAAAACACGGTTTTGTCTCGGAATAGAACTCGAGCACCGTAATGATGGGATTATGATCCATCAATCAGCATATACTCAAAAGTTACTAAGGCGCTTTAATGAAGATAAAGCAAAGCCTGTGAGTACTCCCATGATCAACCGTAGTCTTGAGCCCATGAAAGATCCGTTTCGTCCAAGGGATGGGGACGAAGATTTATTAGAAGCTGAAATACCATACCTAAGCGCGATAGGCGCATTATTGTATTTAGCTCAATGCACAAGACCGGATATTTCATTTGCAGTAAACTTGTTAGCTCGACACAGTTCTGCGCCAACACGCCGCCATTGGATTGGTATAAAGACAATCCTTCGATACCTAAAAGGTACGATCGATATGGGCTTGTTCTATCCCTACAGAGAGAAAAGAAATGTGAGCGCCGGCAACTCTATCCATAGTGACCGACGTTCTCCTCCTCCCCTCCATCAAAATGATGTTTTGACGGGTTTTGCTGATGCAGGGTATCTCTCTGACCCTCACAAAGGTCGCTCCCAAACAGGTTATGTCTTTACCATGGGAAACACCGCGATATCTTGGAGATCTACAAAACAAACTCTTGTTGCTACTTCCTCAAATCATGCAGAGATAATTGCACTACATGAAGCCGTGCGTGAGTGCATATGGCTAAGTTCTATAAATAGACACATTCGAGGAACTTGTGGTTTGAAATTCACCACAAATGAACCTACATGCATTTACGAGGACAATGCAGCTTGTATTGAGCAAATGAAATTAGGTTTCATCAAAGGCGACAATACCAAGCATATATCGCTGAAATTCTTCTACAATCAGCAACAGCAAACACTTCTAAATATTGAAGTAAATCAAATCCGATCAGAAGATAATGTAGCTGACTTATTTACTAAGTCACTACCAAAATCCCCTTTCGAGAAACATGTAAGGAGCATCGGATTGAGGAGGATATCCAAACTCCCACGATCTTCAAGAGGAGTCTAAATCAGGGGGAGTATCCAGAAACATACTTCACACTCAACGCGCGTTGTGCTCTTTTTCCCTTTCAACCAAGGTTGTTTTTTCCCACAGGGTTTTATTACTTGGCAAGGTTTTTAACGAGGCAACTTCGATGCGTACCATCTACACAATACTATTGAACATGAAATATCCAAGGGGGAGTGTTGTAGTATAAAATGTATTTATACCATATATGTCTATATCATGTAACAAAATACGTAAAAGTATTTAAATAGGTACTTGAGTGTATAATCATAGGTACTTGAGTGTATGAAGACTTATGTAAACATGCTTTACCGAAGGGCAACAAGCATGGCAGAAAATCATCATCAAGATGGTTATCATTTTGAGTTTCTCTTTGAGCTTTCACACTTCAAATGTATTCCTATAAATACCCCCTTTGTATGAGATGAATAAACACATTGAAATCTCCATTCTCTCTGAAATTTTACTCTCCTTTTCTGTTTATCAATTCCTCTTGTTCTTAAACAAAAACATGGTTTGTAATTCACGAGGTATTGGTCCTTATACTAAAAGTTTTGTTTGTGAGTGTATGCAAATTTGAATTTTAAAGTGTGATTAGATGCTTGCTCTAAAAAGGCTAAAACTTATTCATTGTTGGGAAATATGGCGTTTAATACAAAACACTAGTATAACACTAGTATCCCAGATCAAACATTTTCCCACCCTTGTGTGAATAAAATGGCCAAACCAAATAACAACAATACGATGATGTGAACAAAATGATTCTTCCACTATAGAATAATGGGATTACAAATACAAATCTCACCGAAGTGAATGTCTCTCCCTCTATAGAGGTTTTTCCTGACTCTCTTATGTTCTCTATAAAGCAAGGATCGTCTTACCCCTTTCTCCCTTTTCCACTTTTCAGTCTGACTTGATTAACATGCAGGAGATACCTTTTATAACCGGTGGAGGTTATTTATTTCTTGGCCTTCCTTAATCAATACATAACCAATTAAACAATTAGTTATTCTTAGTTTGTTAATTATCTTTAATTATCCTCCACTAAAGAAGGAATAAGTTGTCAATCTCCCCCTTCCGACTTAGGTGGAGAGCTTCATAACCCCTGCTGCGCTTCTGCAATACTCAAACTTGTCCTTAGATAAGGACTTGGTCATTATATCTGAATTGTTGTCATTAGTATGAATCTTCTCAAGCTGTAATTGCTTGGATTCCAACATATCACGTATCCAGTGATATCGCACATCAATGTGCTTCGACGTCAAGTGAAAACTCAAATTTTTACTCAAGTAGATCGCACTCTGACTGTCACAATGCACAAAGTACTTCTGTTGTTCCTGCCCTAACTCATGCAAGAACCGCTTCATCCATAGCATTTCTATGCAAGCTTCTGTAGCTGTAATGAACTCTACCTCTGTGGTAGACAAAGCAACACACTTTTGTAGCTTTGATTGCCACGATACTGCTCCCCCTTAAAAGGTAATCAGGTATCCATGCAGAAGTAGACTTTCTGGAATCAATATCTCCAGCCATATATGTATCTATGTAACCAATTAGTTCAGGTTTTCTACTCCCAAAGCAAAAACTCATTTTGGAAGTCCCCTTGAGGTATCTTAAAATCCACTTCATAGCATTCTAATGCTCTTTTGCTGGTTTAGACAAGAATCTACTAACGACTCCAACTGCGTGTGTTATGCCTAGCCGTGTACACACCATTGCATACATCAGGCTTCTGACAGCTGAGGCATATGGCACCTTACACATTTTCTCTTTTTCTGTTTCACTTGTAGGACATTGCTTTTAGCTAAGCGTAAAGTGACTTGAAAGTGGCGTAGCAACTGGCTTTGCTTTCTCCATGTGGAACCGCTCCAACACCTTCTCAATATATTTTTCTTGCGAAGTCTTTCATAGCAAAAGACTTCCTCAATTCTTTCTTTAATTTGTCAATCTTATCACTATTTTGTCTTACGATCAATATATCATCAACATACAAAAGTAGTATGATAAACTCACCATCAAGAAATCTCTTGACATAGACACAATGATCAGAAGTAGTCCTTCTGTATCCATACTCAATCATGAAAGAGTCAAACTTCTTGTACCATTGACGCGGTGCCTGCTCAAGTCTATATAGACTCTTCTTTTGCCTTTGACTTTAAATACTTATGGCTGCTCCATGTAAATTTCTTCTTCTAGATCGCCATGAAGAAATGCAGTCTTCACATCTAGCTGCTCAACATCTAGATTCAAACTTGAAGCTAAGCCAAGTACCACCCGGATGGATGACATCTTCACCACTGGTGAGAAAATCTCTTCAACGTCAATACCTTTCTTTTGACTGAAACGTTTCACAACTAACCTTGCCTTGTATCTGAGTCGTGAGCTATTCTCCTCAATCTTCAGTCTGTACACCCATTTGTTTCTGAGTGCTTTTTTACCTTTTGATAACTCTACCAGTTCATAAGTCTGGTTCTCATGCAAGGATTGGATTTCTTGCATGGCTTTCAACCACTCCCCCTTGTGGTCATCCATCATAGCTTCTTTATAAGACTGTGGTTCACTTCCATCAGTGAGTAATACATACTCTGTTGCAGGATATTTAATTTGAGGTTTAGGTATCCTACCTGACCTTCTTAATTGAGGTCCCATAAATGGCTCTTGAGGATCTTGTTCTTCGTCCTCATAATCTTCAGATATATCATCAGTACCACTACTTCTATTACCATCCGCTGCTTCTTCAACTAGATCATCACCAATTGTAGGTTCATTTTCTCCATCTCCAATATCTTCTATTACATCTCCTCCATAAAGCTCTGAAAAAGGAATTGGATCCAAGTTGATTGGATATTCTCTGGGACTAACAGGTTTTTCACCTTTCTGAATATCTTTAATATTCTGAACTTCAAAGAAGATAACATCTCTGCTTCTGATAATCTTTTTCTTAACAGGATCCCATAGCCTGTACCTGAATTTTACATTTCCATATCCCAAGAAGATGCATTCCTTCGACTTGGAGTCAAGCTTTGATCTCTCATCTTTTGGAATATGAGCAAAAGCTCTACAACCAAACACCTTCAAATGGTTGTGTAATACATCTTTTCCAGTCCAAAACTTGTTTGGAACTTCACCATTCAACGGAGCTGAACGAGATAAGTTGATCAAATCAACTGCAGTCATTAGAGCTTCACCCCAAAAACTTTTGGGCAACTTGGCATGAGATAACATCGTTCACACATTTTCAATAATAGTTATGTTCATCCTCTTAGCCACTCCATTGTGTTGAGGAGTCTTTGGAATAGATCGTTCATGCCTAATTCCATTAGTCATGCAGTAATGTCTGAAAGCTCCCATATATTCTCCTCTATTGTCAGTCCGAACACACTTTAACTTTTTACCAGTTTCTTGTTTAACACTAGCATGAAACTGTTTGAATACTTTGAACACCTGATCTTTTGTTTTGAGGGCATGGGCTGAAACTTTCCTGGAGTGATCATCAATAAAGGTAACAAAATACCTTGCACCTCTATGAGTACTAGTGGTCATTGGACCACAAACATCAGAATGCACCAAATCCAAAACATTGGGTCTTCTATGTAGGGCCTTGTAATGGAAAGAAGCTCTATATTGCTTTCCAGCCCAACAGTGCATACCTTTTCCTTTCAACTCTGCCAATGTTTCTCTTTTGACTAGAATGTGAAGCCCCTTGTCACTCATATGTCCAAGCTGTTTATGCCATAGCTCAACTGAGGAATATTTTCCGAGAGCATTAACAAACCCATTATTGACTTTGGCTTCTATCACATAAAGGGTGTTTACTTTCTTGCCTTGGGCTATCACCAGGGAACTTCGCGTTAGCTTCCATTTCTTATCCCCAAACATACTTGTATAGCCTTCTTCGTCTAGCAGTCCTATGGATATTAGATTGAGACACATGTCAGGAACATGTCTCACATCTTTTAATGTTAAGCGACATGTTTGTTTGTTTGGAAACATCTCCTCTTCCCACAATCTTGGATTTATTATCATTCCCCATCCACACATGACCAAAATCACCACTTGTATAGGAGGTAAAGAAATCCCTCCGTGAGGTTACGTTACATGGAATGATGCACCAGAATCCACAACCCAACATGTATCTTGTGATGTCAAATTAACATGACCAGCATTACAAACAAAGATGACCTCATCTCCATGAAAAATGGTAGCAACTACATTACTCACATCACCATTCTCTTGTTGCTCTCTTTTGAGATTTCTGCATTCTCTCTTCATGTGGCCTTTCTCGTCACAATAGTAACATTCTACGTCTCTTCTTGTCCTCGACCTATCTCTGAACTTGTCCCTTGACCTGCCTCTAGACTTGTTTCTGTTGTGGAGTCTCCTGTTGCTGATTCTACCACGATATTCAGTGACAAGTATTCTGTCGGCATCCTTTGTTCCCTCCTTCTTGACACTTCATTGAACATGCTATCTTTCACTATGTTCAATGTTAGAACACCTTGTGGTGCTGAATTACTCAATGAAACCACAAGTGTGTCCCAATTGTCTAGCAAGGAGCTGAGAAGTAATAATGCTTGCAATTCGTCGTCAAATACCATCCTCATATTGGTGAGTTGATTCACCAATCCTTGAAAGTAGCTCAAGTGTTCGGAAACGCTTCGAGTCTCCTTATACTTGAGGTTCACTAGACGCCGGATCGTGGAGGCCTTATTTTGGGCTGTCTTTCTTTCATACATGGACTCTAGTTTCGTCCATAAAATGTACGCAACTGTTTCTTGCGCCACTTGATGAAAGACACTTTGGTCTATCCATTGTCGAATCTGTCCAACAGTTTCCTATTCAGGAAATTCCAATCGGCATCAAATTTGTCCTCTAGTTTCTGCCCTTCATTCTGCAAAGGTTGATATAAATCTTTGCAGTAGAGAATGTCCTCCATCTGGGCTTCCAAATGGAGCAGTTTAAAGAGGTTAACTTAACCATCATTGTGATGACGTCGAGGTCGACTCTTCCATTGTGAATTACACAAGCTAAACCGTGAAATAAGCTGAAGCTCTGATACCACTTGTTGGGAAGATGGCGTTTAATATAAAACACTAATATCCCCAATCAAACCTTTTCCCACCCTTGTGTGAATAAAATGGCCAAACCAAATAACAGCGATATGATGAAGTGAACAAAATGATTCTTCCACTATAGAATAATGGGATTATAAATACAAATCTCACCGAAGTGGATATCTCTCCCTCTATGGAGGTTTTTCCTGACTCTCTTACTTTCTCTCTAAAGCAAGGATTATCTTATCTTTTTCTCCCTTTTTCACTTTTCACTCTAACTTGATTAAACATGCAAGAGAGACTTTTTATAACCGGTGGAGGTTATTTATTTCTTGGCCTTCCTTAATCAATGCATAACCAATTAAACAATTAGTTATTCTTAGTTTGTTAATTATCTTTAATTATCCTCCACTAAAGGAGGAATAACCTGTCATTCATTTCCTGTGTTTCGGAAGCACAAGAAAATGAACAAGTTTCCCAAAGGAAGAAAAAAAATTGGGGGAAAGTGAATTCTCCCATATCTTTTCCCATTTTCCCATTTGGATGATAGGAAATCATGGTATGGAATGAGAATCAATTTCATTTTACATTTAGAGGTGTCGTTTGGTTGTAATTAGATATTGGAAAGGAAATAAAAATGAGATCTGACTGGAAATTGACTCTCTCATAAAACCTGAATAAAACTCTCTAGTCAGGAGTGGTCTTCTAAATTGCATTTCCACTGTCAAAGGCAAAGTTACATAAATTATCCCTTTAAAAAAAATTATATTCCCTGTCAATATTCTTTATAAGTTGATGTCATTTTGTGCTTTAATTAGTAAAATGGTGTTATTGAAAAATTATAATTTTATATTTATTCTTATGACTTACTAAACACTACAATAAGAAAGAAGGCTTCTCTCACCTACAGAAACCCTAAGGCCAGGCGTACTCCGTTGTTGCAAATTTCTTCTTATCCGACGGCGTCCGGACATTCAGGTGGCCTCTGACCTCGTTGTCGTCATGGGGTTTGCTGCCGAATGGGAGATTGATATCTATTGTCCATAGGACTCTGTCGAAGAGTTTTTTCCCGGGTTTTGTCAATTGGTTAGGCTGGCTAGTGGCGTAGGTGGTGGTTGTGCTGTTATAAGCTGGTAATCAATCCACATTAATGGCTTCTTGGACCGATGGCGCCAACATGGGTTTCGATCAATGGCAGTGCGGAGTTTGTGAGGACCCAGATTGTTAATGGTGTTGTTGTTCAGTGGTGACACATGTCGAAGGCGTGGCTCGAGACGCCTGGATTGCTGCCATAGCGGTGTGGATCTCAACGAAGTGGGTTAGCGACATGGGTCTGACGAAACAGCTAGAAAGTGACATACAACGAGGGTGATGGGAAAAGACGATGGATTGGGCCCGAACCAGGACGATGGGCCTGGGGTGCTCTCCTTGGCTGACTACCCTATTGGGCTTCAGGTTGTTGGACTGGGCTTCTATCCTAGTCCATTAGCTTCTAAATTTGGGCTAGGATGCCCAACCCTATATTTTTAGCTTTTTTGTCTAATTACAATAAGTTTCCTTGTATTAGGAACCTAGAACTCTAATGCCTTCGGCGTATTACGGATCCCCACTACCTCTACGTATTTGAATGTATAATGAGTAAGTCTATTTCTATGTACCACTGTGGGTACTACCACTATCTTATTGTCTGTCTATGTCTTTAAATGACAGTGGAAGAGTATGTAACGACCTATTCTGATTTGTGATAAATATACTATTCTTGCCCCAGGGGCTTGATTTAAAAAAAAAACACACACTACAATAAGAATAGAAAATTAATTCCAGAATTTAGTTTCCAATAATGTTCCAAATACTCACATAGAAATATCAAAACCTATTACATTCCATATCAGTATGGAAAGAAAAATAAATTTTTTTCCTATTTTGATGTTCCTGCCAACCAAACGGGGCCTTTCATACGAACTCTATTTAGGCAATTAAAGCAACGGAGTTGAAGCTGCTGGGGAAAAGAGAAGGCTTGTTGAAATAGGAAAAACACTAAAAGCTCCTAAATTGCAGGGGTCAGAAATAGGCTACTGCATAAATTAGATGCTTAAAATTGGTAAGCATTTTATATTAACTGCCACTTGCATTACTTGAGGGTTCATTCATTCTTTATGGTTAGCTCAAAGTTATTTTAAGAAGGCTTCCCCTTCCAGTAATCCTAAGAAGACAAACATTGAAATTTGATAGACAAAATCATAAATTATCCAAGCATTGTTGTGGTCAACATACCTAGGTAGTGTCATATGACATGTAATTGTTAGTTCATATTTTGTATCAACGTCGACTACAGTGGACTGTGGAATTAATGATCACTTACTGCACTTTTGTTTTTGTTGTCGTCCTCTCTATGTTATCCAATATTGATAGCTTAATTGACATTCTCTGTTTAGCCAAGGATGCTGAAATTCACTTGAACAATAAGCTGTTGGCTCCAATGTGTATATATACTACATAAACATGTGGACATTCAAATAAATCTAAATCTACTACAAACCAAATGGCTAAAGGCTTCCTTCTCATTCTAATCATGTTCTTTTCTATTTTATCTGCTCTCATTCATGTTTGCAGCCAAACTGACCGCACTTTTCTCTTGTCCTTCGCCCTGACACTGTCTTTTCCTTCCCTAAATTGGACTTCTAGTAATTGTTGTTACTGGGAAGGAATCACTTGTAATATTGATGGTTTCATCACCCATTTTAGGTTACCCTAGCCTCCAAAGGCTTCAGAAACAATGGAGATACTTTTCATCTATCATCTCTACAAAATCTTACACATCTTACTCATCTGAATCTCTCCCACAAAGGTGGAACCTCAACATTCAGGCGTTACTTGTCCGGGAGACCGATTTTACCAGCTTGATTTTATCCCGGAAAAGACCTTCGTTACCCTATTGATCTCACTATTGATGATCCTGAAATAAAGCCTCGTGTTTTACATACTCGAATAAAGATTGAAAAACCTAAGGTCGGCCCATCTTGTCCAAAATCTACCCATTACTATTGATGACTCATCTGATTCATAACATCAAGACGTTCACTATGAGTTTTACAATTTATTAAGGAATTCATTAGAAATACTGGGCGTATGCTATATCACTAACTAATCTCACTATTTTCGACGGTGAGCGTTTTGGTCGGAAATATTACATATACTTTTCGATGACAAAAAGGTCTCGTCGGAAAATGAATTATTATTTTCCAATGATATCTAGTGTGGTCGGAAAAGTAATTAGCGGGAAGTTTTCCCGCCAAATAATAATTATTTCCAACCAAAATCTATACTTTTTTTTTCGAGAGATTGATAGCCATCGGAAATAATGGCCATCAAAAAGGTGTATTTCCAATGGACAATTTTTATTTTTTTTTTGGAAAAATGATATTTCCGACCAAAAAGTAGCATCCGTCGGAAAGACGTGGTCAGATAAGACCATTTCTCATGTAGTGACTATATGTTCTTCCATCCACCCTTATCCAAGTTGTGGATTTGTGCAATAATCACTTCACTGATCCAATTCCATCATCATTCTTCTGACAAAACAATACCTAATTCTTAGGGTGTCTCCCTTCCTCTATTTGTCTTCATTCTTCATCCTTGATTTCTCTTTTAGATTTTTCATTCAATGAATTCAATGGTAGTATATCGAGTGGATTAGGGCAGTTGTCCAAACTGAAGGTATTTCGTGCTGGGCACAATAACCTCTCAGGTTTGATTATAAGACATATATAATGCTACCACACTCGAAGACATTGCATTACCTTTTTGTTCCCTCTATGGAGTCACTAGTGATAGAGTTGCCAACCTTACCAATCTCTCAATCCTTAACCTCTATTTTAATCAATTGGGTGGTGTGCTAATTCCTCTCCATTTTGGCAAGCTCTCCAAGGTGAAACTTTGTTCCTTCATCGTAACAGTCTTGAAGGTATTGTGCCTCCATTATTGATGAATTGCACAAACCTCATAGAATTAAATTTAGGATTTAATCGGTTAGAAGGGGATATTTCTACCCTTAATTTCTCCAAAGCGGCTCAACTCAATAAACTCGACCTAGGTGATGTCAATTCTATGTTTCTTTGAATTATGTCATAGAAACTAAGAATGACAATCTCAAATCAAAATTAGGTGGGTTTTTATCAAGCTAAAGAAAAATGAAATTACAAGTATGAAATTATTTGACAAAAGAAATATATATGGAAATAAATTCAACCAAGAGAATGCAAGTATATATAAATAGCAAGTATGCAATGCATCCTCACAATACTTGTTCTACCGGAATTCAAAATTACTTCTCTAATTGTCTGCTACTATTGATATCTTGCTCTAGAACTCCAAAGTTTGAACCCAGAAATCAAGTAGAATCATTAATTCTTTAACTCATCTGCAGGTTGTATTTCAATACCACAGGCTTGGCGTACTATTCGTTGATATACGCAACTATTGTAATCCATCTTACAATAATCCTTCCCGTAAATTCTCACTGCCTGCCAAAAAAAAAAAATTATTCAAAATTTCAGGTTATTTCATGACTTACTATTTGTTTTTACCATAAAATATAGATCTTAAATTCTCTTATTCATCTCTTCTTCATATTAATTAATAAGGTCAAGTTTTTTTTATTATTATTATTTTTTTAACAAGAGGAATTTCATTGATAAAACATTGAAACGAACTTACATCAAGAAGTATATTGTGACCTCACTAAACTCCATCGTCCACAACTAAAGAAGTATACAGTGATCTAACTAAACTCCATCGCCCACATCCAAGTAGGGAAGACCAAGTTTGGTATAAAATTATTTAAAAAGCTGTTTTAGTAGTAAACAGAAATTATAAAGTTACCTCATAGTCTTCTCATATAATACTCGCAATCATCCGCTTCTTCCATTGGATTTGGACGACGAATAATTTTTGACAGGAAATTTCTTCACAAGTTCATCCTGACGTTCACTAGGAGTACCTAATGAAACATATTGATTTTGTGTTAATAAAAAAAAATTAAAAAAATAAAATAAAATAAAAACATTGATGTTAACGTGAGTTACGTGACCAAGTAACCAATAGAACCACTTAGACTCATATACCATACATACAACCATACAATTATTCTCTTAAACAAAAATGTTAAAAAAATAAAGATACATGTTCCGACAGCTCATATGAAGAAGAAGATAATCAAGAAACAACAAAAACCTTATGTCGATGACAGAGAGGTGGTACAATAATAAATGTTTCAAGCCCCACGTCTAAACATTCAATTGATATATATATATATATATATATATATAAACTAATTACATAACAATTCAGAAACTTACTCTTCGATTTTATTTTTCTGACAATTAAATAAGTGAATAAGGGGAACGAAGGAAAACATAATCAATTGGGGCATCGAATCTAACAACCCAAAAGATTAAAACTCAAAATCCAAAATTTCAAACCCTAGTGTAAAGAAAGAAAGAAAGAAAAGATAAACAGAATTTTGAGCTTGTAAATCAAAAATATAACTTAATATATGTATATGCAGATTTGTATCAAACTTAAGAATGTAGACATACTTGGAGTTGCACCCATTGTAGAAGATCAGCGGTTGATTTTGACGAGTTGATGCACTCGGTTGGTTCTCCTCTTTGTGTAGAAGGACAGGAGCAGCACTAATCTAACAGAGGGTAGAATTGAATGACTCACAGGATTTAAAGGCTTTTTCTTTTCTTGCGGTCCAAGCTTTAAGGCTTCTTCTTCTTTTCTTTTTCTTTTTTTTAAACAAATATATAATTTGGAATTTTCCAGGTGCCCAACAGGGCCATGAACGAAGAAAAGAATCCTATGAAAGGGCTTCAACTTTTGGGCTCAGCCTTACTAAAGTGTGGCTGTGGGCTACCTTAATCCGATGAAATTCCCTCTGGCACGCAACCGTGGGGGTAGTATTAAGTTCAAGAAGATGTTCACCGAAGGGAGTTTTATTAGAACAAATAAGGGTTGATACATAGGCTAGACACATGTATTTAACAAATCAGGCTGACTTATTCAAGTAAGTCTATTCAATTATGAAGTAAAACATAGTAAATAGGCAAAGTCATAACAACTAAATCTTTTCCTTGCCCTTAATAATAGGGCTAGGGGGCTTCTCAGAGCAAAGCATACTCATTACTACCTCAGCTGGTACTTTCTTGGACTTGGAGGGATTCTTGTTCTCTGAACCGAGAGGACAGCCTTTCTTCATTTTTGCAGCCACTGGACCATGCTTCTCCGCCATCATTTGCTCTTTGGGCAGCATCCTTCCGGTGGCGGAACTAGAAAATTATTTCTGGAGGGACCATAAATAATAATAAATAGTTATTTATAAAAAAAATACATAAAATATATTTATTCTTTTCATTAAGAGCGTAGATATTAAAGCATGTATTAATGTTTTCCTTTTAAATTTGCTTCCTTAACATGCGTTTTTCCTTCTCTAAAGTACTGACTAATAGGTAGAAATCTCATACATCAAGGAATTTATTAGTGTTTTCCTTTAACAAAGCATATAAAATAGAGTAATTAGGAAAGTGGAGGGGCCAAAACATAATTATTTTTCAATTTCCCAATAAACTCCAACCAATTATACATGGCCACATCAGATTGTAATATGTCTTGGGGGCGCCCGAGCTATCTCTGGCCCAATGACGTTCCGCCTTTGATCCCTTCCACAGGAACAAGCATACCCCTAGGAGTTTCAACTAAACCAAGAGATTTAGTTGTAAACTTAGGAAACCCAGGGACTTTTACCTTCTTTGTCGTATTATTCTATACCAAAACATCCGTACTCATATTGAAAAGGATCTTTGGTTTCTTTGGAGAAGAGAAAGGGGACACCGGTCTACTTCGTTTGAGTTCTTGAGGAGCCTCTTCAAATGGGACCAAGGCAAGAGAGGTCGCACTGCTACAGGAGCTACCATCAGTCCCTGGATGCCTGATGACTATTTGTTTATGCAGTTTGCTGCTTTTCAACTGACCCAAAAAGATTGCGTGATATGGAAGGCAAGATCGGAGTTTGAATACCCTTGAACTTAAAGGTGCCATTCTCAAACCGATTCTCTGCAAACCCCATGAATGAGCCCGGGATTTGCAGCTTCTGTGCATTTCCTTCATTCTTTTTGTTTGGTGATATCACTTGACAAACCCCTCGAGCATGATAGATCAGATTGCATTTTTGACATTTACCGATCAAATTCTCATAGTAGAATGAGATTTCTTCAACGACACCCTCAACAAGTTTTAGGATTTTCTTAGGGAAGAAAGGTTTTGAGATTTCATGGCTAACATGGACTAGAATCTTACTAGTAGAGTCCAGCAATTTCTTATCAATGTCCTGGTACGTCCTCTCATCCTCCAAGCCCAGCGGAATGTTACTAATACGAACCCAAAAGTAGGGATTCCATCTGCACTGATTGCAGCGAGGCAAGACCATAATAGGCTTACAATACAATCGGTGATCTCTGGAAGTACCACGGTCCTCCCTTGAGGACCTTATTCCGGTCCATCAACAAGTCAAAGTTGAAAACAAAACAATCCGGTTTTCAATCTTGTACCTTGAAACCACCATCAAGCACCCAGACACGCTGGAAATGGCATTGCAAGTCCGTGGCGTTATCCTTCTTTGTTGTCAGGGGTCAGGCTAGCAAGAAAGCTTGGGTTCCACGGTGAGTCGTCATCCCTCTATCAAGATGAGAAATATCAACCACATCAGATCCCGCCAGTATGACAGATGCAGCGGAGGCCATAATGTCGTCAATGGAAGCCATGCAGCGGTGCCAATTGCCCAAAGCAGCGTTAGGGTTTTGTTTCTATTTGGGAGCAGCATGACTACAGCTAGGGTTGGTTAAAAAATTGACCTGCCTCGTAGTTAAAGCAATTTGCGCTACTGCTAAGTTATATCTTTTTTTCTTTTCTTTTTTTCGATATTAATGAAATTTCATTAATAATTACCAATGAGAGTAAACTCAATGGAATGTGCCCAAACCAAGGCCCAAGTATAAATAAACTCAATAAGAAAAATTACAACTCAACCATAATCCACATGGATAGGGCAAAAGAGTGTAACTCTAAAAATTAAAAGGGCTAAATATTGATTACTACCCTGTAGTTTAGGTTTAAAATTAATTTAGTCCCTGGACTTTTAATTTCATCAAAAACACCACTGCACTTTCAATTTTGATCTAATAGGTCTAATTCGTTAATATTTTATTATGAGTTCAAGTTATAGTTGGATTATTTATTGAAAAACTATTTATTTTTAATAGTATGACTCACTCTTAAATTGACTAGACGTGGCATGCAGACACCATATCATAAAACATAGGTCATATATGAACCACGTTAACAAGTTAAATAACTCAATTGTTGGGAAACTAACAAATTGGACCTATTAGATCAAAATTGAAAGTGCAGGAGTGTTTTTGATGAAATTAGAAGTTCAGGGACTGAATTGATTTTGGACCCAAATTACAGGGTAGTAATCTGTATTTAGCCCAAATTAAAATAAACATCAACTCCTACACTAGCACAGCAGCTACCGTCCAAACTTTTTCGCACAACCGTCGCTGCAGTCGCTGCCGCTGCCAGAAGCCAAGAGGATGCGAGAAGTGCTGAATCGAAGTGATAAGTCCCGAATAGCCATTGCCAGAACAATCCCAAAAAGCAAATCCAATCAAAACCAAAATTAAAGGGGATGAGAGAAAGGAACCAATACCACACACACTCTCTTCTCCATCAAAGAGACTCAAACCAGGAACGGAAGACAGCCACCTAGATGGGACAAAAGCCAATAGCAAAGAAAAAATCCAGCGGAGAATGGGGGGTGAAACACCCATGCGTTAACACCCATAGTCCATACGGTAAGTGACTCGCACTTTCAAGATGTAGCCACGAAATCCTTCATGGAGAAGGTCTTTGGTAGATGGAGGGGAGCTAGTGTGAGGTGATGGGTGAGGGGAATCATGGAGTTTTCTGGATCTGAAATATTTTTGGGTTGATCGGCAAAGAAAGGATTGTTACAAAGTCCTCTATAACTGGACATAAGCCAGCAAAATCAGCACAAAATGGATGTAATTCACCACAGGGGTGCGAGAGAAGCAAGAGAAAATGATGAAAGACAGAGGAACTGAGAAAAAGATAGGCCAAAACGAGAGAGCCCGCCCCCAACTCTCAAGCCTTCGATCTAGATCCCAAGGGATCAAGATACGGGCAAAGAGAAGGGGGAGGGAGATGGGTTTTCTCATATCTGTTTTCTCTCTCTAGGTTTTAGAGAGAGACACTCTGATGCTGCTAAGTTATATCGTGTCTCGAATGAATTGCAGTTTTATAAAATAATAGAAACCATCTGTACTGGATTCTCCTAAATATTTAGAGGATGGTATAAGTGTATTCGCAAATGCAATCATCAAAGAGAAACTGATCATTTTGCAAGGATATAAACTAATGCCAATCTCTATATTTCATATCCAATCCAAAACCCGCAGTTCAATTATCCCATAATATGCTTACATCATAGCCACACAACAATTTCAGGAAAGGGTCAAATTATCAGAAAACTTGCTCTTTCAGGTCTGTCACCCTCCACAAAATGAACGTGGACCATTGAATCCTCCTTCAAATGCTTTTACTTGAAATCCAACACCTAACACGAAACAGCAGCTATATAAGCTAAAGAATGGGCTAAGAACCAGTAGTATATAACATATGTACAAGAAAGTTACATATATGACACAAAGCATACATTTGCTGGGTTAGCAAGGACAAATGTGCATTTAAATATACGAACTGCGGTTACTGTAGTGTTTAGAACATTGTGAAAAGTGAAAACAAGCAAAAATTGATAATAATCATCAAAGAGGAATTGATGCAGAAAAGAAATAAAACGAAAAAGGAAATTGTGAAATAGTAAGCCATGCAGCATTGCATATAGTAGTAATTGACCTTGGACAGTTAGACAAAAAAGGAAGACCATGCACATCAATTCTTGCATAATGGATATATAAGACACAGCATTACAGATAAGGATGTACGCTTATCACCACAAAACAAGACCAAAAACAGATCATGTGCACAAAATTAAAACCTGCTTCGAGCAAAGTGAATAGGAAAGATGTAGATCGATTCCAGTACAATGCATAAACAAAAAAGCAAAGGTGCTTTTTTGGAATGGACATCAACCGAAAGAAAACATGAAAGAGCTTCTTATAACTTATACACCTGCATTCCAAATTAAAAACTTAATTTCTGTCAAACATGTGCTCAAACATGAGAAGCTGAGAGATACCTAAGCTGCCCCCTTTGTTCAAAGCTTGACCTCAACATCAACTCCAGCAGGAAGGTCAAGTTGCATCAAGGAATCGATCGTTTGGGCTGTTGGGTAAAGAATGTCAATAAGTCGCTGGTGGGTACGGATCTCAAAATGGAACCTTGCATCCTTGTGGACATGGGGTGATTTAAGAACACAGTAGATCCGCTTTTTGGTTGGTAAGGGCACAGGACCCATAGTCTTTGCATTTGTGTTCCTTGCAGCATCCATTATCTGCTTGCAAGAATCCTCTATCAGAGGCACAAAGTACGATCTAAGCTTAATCCTAATCTTCTGCTTCGGTGTTATCTGAAAAAGGGAACAAGTTGAGATTGTCAGAATACATACTTTTAGAACATAAAAATAATAAATATATAAATGAAAATAGGGAAAACAACTGATTTATAAATATTATACTCAACAAGTTATTTTCATTAACTATTAATAGTTTACAGAGTCTGGTGAAAGCTGATAGTCTTGTCACATAATTGCCATTCAAAACTGTCCCATATATATGGACAATAAATAGTTCTGGACAAACAACCCCCCAAGTCTACATGGAATCCATGTTCATCAAATCTGTAAGGAATCAAATGGAGCTCTCTTTGCCACATAACTCTTGAGATGTAAAAAGGGAACACTGTCCTGCCACAATCTTACTGTGTGGCAGTATCTACTTGCCCAAGACCTTAACATGAATTTCATTGCTTAACCAAGTCCCTTCAGGATCAGGTGTATAAACAAAAAAGTTATATGTACAACAATTTTTTTTTTTGTTTTACTTTTCAGGTCAGAGATAAAGAGTAATCAAATTGAATCTGTATGGAACAGTTGAGAAGCAGACGTTGAATTCTCACAGGTAGGTCAGTGGCATAAAGAAAATTACCTTAAAGCTCAATCAGGAATTAAGGTATGGCTCAAGTCTTACCGAACAATAAGAAATCCTTAGATCACTCGACAAAAGAACAAAGTAAAAGTATGACTACATGTTTCCTCTCCATGTTAGAGGTTTGACACCCACTAACGACAAAATTATCCCACTACACCATGTGCTCAGCAGTCTTTAAGCAGCATTCCACCGAAGAATGCAGCATTCCAAGAACTTTGGCTCTCCATACATTCTTTGTGGAAGCACACTTAAACGAATAACCCCCAAACTCCTTACATAAGACATAACACTAAGCTTCTTACTAAACTACATGTGCAAATTCAGAAAAGCTCATGATGTGTCTTTATTCTGCAGACTCTAAAACCACTAGTGTTCATATTGCATTATAACATTGGTCAGAAAAGAACCGTTTTCTTATCTCAATTGAGTTCAAAATCCTTAAAATATCATACTTCAATTCAAAATCCAACATCATTTACATATTAATACTATTATAGTTACCTTATCATCCCCGCCAATGCTGAGTGATGAAGTGCTTGGAGTCTACAAAATACAGATAAAACAAATTAGATGAACGCGGCCGCAAAAAATCATCACCTTTCGATCACAAATCCATAACTGTACGATAACTAAGCTTCATTTAACAGCTGAGAATACGCACTACATGTTCTCTTTCTTCTGTTCAAAAATTCCAACACACTAGCCACTTCATTATAGCTAAAAAATGAAACTCCTCTATCAACAAGTTTTGCTCAATCAAAAACAGAGGATTTATTCAATTTCAAATGGGCTAGCTAACAACAAAAGGAATGATAAATATGCTTAAACAATCCTGAATCTTGTTATCCAAATTTCAAATTTCACCAAATGAAAATTGAAACCGACTACTCCCTATATCTCTAAATTCCAAAATTATTAACACAAAAGTAGAGCAAATGATTCTCAAATTCCAGATTTTCTGAGCATACATACAAACAGAGAATTAGGACATGGGCCAAGAAACACAAACCTCGTCGGAATTGGGCCCTTCAAGGATTTCTGGAGGCGGAACTGGGCTATCGAGGACTTCAGGAGCAGCATAAGCCCTAGTGGATGAGGACTGTGAGGGTCTCAAAGCTCGAAGCTTTGTGGCATTGTGGGAAGCGGGCAAAGAGAAAGAAGCGAGCTTGGCTTTAGAGGAAGGAAATGGAGAAGAATTGGAGAGCGGAAGAGAAGGAATTAGGGTTGCGGAGATTGAAGAAACCGCCATTGAATTCAACACTTTTTGGAGGGTGGAGAAGAGAAACCTTCTGTTTTTCTTGCTCACTGCTCACAATTATCCAAAATATTTTTCAATTTTGTTTTAACACAAATGTATCTACGTGACGTTTCACTTTACAATATTACCCATTTACCCTCGTTTGGATATGCTTTTTCCCTTTTTTTCTTGCTGATTTTTTCTTTTCGTATCCGCGGCCGAAACAGATCGATAAAAAATAACTCCTTTTGAAGGGGACTTTAGATTTATGTGTCTCGGGCTCGCCCACGTGGTGTTTTGTTAAGGATTTCCAAGTCTGCATGTGTCTTCTGGTTTTAAAGTGTGCAAGAGCATGTCAACTCGTGACTAGAGGTCAAGTGAAGTTTCTAATCTGTTAGATCAAGTTCACAGGTCATTCCGTCATTGGATCATTGGGTTAAATACTGTTTGATTTTCTGATGTTTGTTTCCATTCGTTGAAACTGACCTAGATGTAACGTGTGAAAACAAAAATCGAAAAGTAGTGAACAATGTCTGACTCAGTGACTCAGTGACTGGGTGAACTTGCTCTTAGGAGACAAGATTAATGGGGAAGGTGATGAAATCGAAAAAAAAACATTCAAAACCGACGAGTCTAAGAAATTTCACAAATATGATCAACAAAACTTCTTTCACTTTATAAAGTAATAACTGTAATATAGGTGGGGCTCTAATGAGTACTATTAAAATGAAGACTTCATGAGGACTATCTAATCAACAGTTGTGAGATCTACTTTTCGATCACCTTTCGGCAAATCAATCGTTAGATGGTTAGATATTCATGAATAGATCATTTCTAAAAATTTTCAACCAAATTAAAATCGTTAAGGCATTCATAATTAATCATGATTTATCAATTATGAACATAAAAAGTTTAGGTTTGACATATTTGGTTTGTCCGTTGATCTGCTCTAGTTCGTTATCTTAACGATTAGCAATTTGGAAGAAAAATTCAAAAGTGATCTACTCATGCATACCTAAACATCTAACAGGTTGATTTGCTGAAATGTAATTAAAATGTGAGTCTCACAACCTCATTAGAACTCTCCCTATATATAGAAAATATAATTGATATAGCTTATCAGTTGAACTTTATGAAAAAGACAAAGTAGGTATGAGAGTTTTCTCTCGACATCAACCCTAACTGTCTACAATCCTAAAGTCTCAGCCTTTCTTCTCCACTGTCTCTTCCATTGCTTTACTTTTGCCTCACCTTTCTCCCCTCACTCTCTCCATCTCCCTCATATACAAACCTTCATTTCCCTTCATTACGGTGATCGAAGACATGGCGTCAAGATTGGTTGCGGCCCTTGCCATTCAAGAAGAGAGAGACCATCCGAGTTATGTGAAAAAGGAGAAAGATGAGGAAGGGACAAACATCTTCTCGATGGCGCATCTTGCATGCTCTTACCCGATGGTGCTCGACCAAGATCGACTTATGGTGGCGATATCCAACATATGGCCTATCTCCCGCAAGATCATATCCGCAAAACATATATATGGACAGTTTCTTTGCTAATTCAAGGACCCCTCTGACAAACAGAAGGTCCTTGCAAAGGGGCAATGATTCTACAAGATAGCAATGATAACGCTAAGTGACTATCACACCCGTCTTGAGAAAATGCATATTCCCAAGTTAGGGCGTGAATTAAAAGAGGGAAAAGAAAATAAATTGTAGAACAATTAAGAAGAGTTTCAACCTTCATAAATTCATTATTAATAACGGTTCAAACGATCTTCTAGTACCTTTCTAGAAAGAAAATAAAACTTTCCATAAAAATTTAAGAAAAACAAAGATTACAAGTAACTCTTGAGTTCAACAAAATAATAATTGCATGGTTCCTCACAAAGTTGATCATTATTACATAGAAAACTGAAAAAGGGAGAAAAGTCTAGCATGTCCCCAAAATTACAAATAGAAAAGAGAAATCAAAATTTTTTAGCTCACATCCATTGCGCCCGAATCTCAACGAGGAGTAATCTTACCTACAAGAATAATAACAAAACATAGGGATGAGCTACCACCGTTCAGTAAGGGAAAATCATCCTCACATACTCATGTCTCAATAACTTTTTTTTTTTTAAATAAGGATTGGTGCGGCTGCCCTCAAACTTGATTAATGAAACTGTCGAATACAAGGGGGGGACATTGAGCCTAAACCCCTTATTACAATAAGCATCTGGAGAACATCCTGAAATATTATCACGAGCCTCTACCAAATAACTGTATTCAACTAGGCACCAACTAGCAAAGAGCGTTCTACTAATGACTCTATTTGCTTTGACACAGCGGTGACATAACGGAAAGATAACTTGATATGTAACCCGATTACAATGAAGCATAAGTACCCACTTTAGCACAGTTTTCCTACTATGTTGTCGTTGGAGAATAGATCCGGCAACACTTAGTCTCACCCTGCCACTAGGAGGTAGTGTCCATTTGACGAAGTAAGGAACTCGCCGCCTACCTAGAGCAGACAAGGCACTTAGAGCGCACACGCAGGCACAAAGCCAGACTAACCCAACACAGATACTGTAGGGATTTATTGCTCGCAAAACGGGCACAACAACTAAGCAACAAAAAGTAAAAACAACTGTAAATAAATAGAGAGCTAGGGCAGGGCCCAAAAATTGAGCCCAAACCCAAGCCCAAATAGAAACCATAGAGGTGACTTTCTGAAAGCCGCCAGCCCACATCGGCCTGATCCCACTACAGCCCCCGCCCGACCACCCACAGCGCCGCTCCACCACCGACTCCGGACAGCCACCATCATCCTTCCGCCCTCCCCGGTATGCCATGGAGAGACACCAGCCCATTCCACTATCCCCTTCCCCAGATCGTGCACCGGCAGCCCAACCCAGATCGGGTTAATCCAATCCGAGCCAAGCCCTACCGCCACGACCTCAACACCTCTTGTCTACCTCCTAGCCCGTGCTACCCACCAAGTTGCTGACCCTGCATCCATGGCAGACCGTTGGCTGTTCCAGCCCGCTCTGCTCCCAAGCCTGGCCAGTGAGAACACGACCCCACGCCAATAGCCTTAATCGTCGCCTCCATGTCCTCTGCACACCAGCGATCAAATCGAAGGTGTAAACCACCAACCAACAACCCAAAGGGCCAACAATTCCCATCCGATGACAGCGTCACCAGGCGTGCCGCAGGACGGAGAGAGAGAGAGAGAGAGAGAGAAGTTTTGGAACCCTAGAGAGAGAGAAAAGTTTTGACTCAACTATTGTTTTTCTCTTTTTGTCTCAATAACTTCTTAAGTGAAGTAAGAAACGCACACAAGCACCAAGCAACACTCGTACCTCAAACTCCAATCATTCATAACAAACTTTTACCCATTAACCCCTGTTCCACCCATTCACAACCCATTTTGCTAGTCATCTTATCCTCCCCTCGATCTCCTGGTCCAAATCATCCGATCTAGAATCATTGACGATACCACCATCAATATCCCATCCTGTAATCACCGATTGTTCACATGTATTCCACCTCGAAATCACCAACATATGTATAATCGATATCCCCTTCTTCGTGCACACCGACTCGCCTGAACCCTAGTCTCTACGAGGTTTGGACTCAACTGCACAAAACATTTCACCCAACTTATCTCCCACATCTCAGACAAAATATTAAGCGTTGTCAATAATACTTACAACTCTGGTAACACAAACATATATAGACATTTTGCGCCCACGAAAAATAAAATTCCATAATTTCCATTACTATCAACAAAGTCAATCTCAAATAACGACACGTAGCCGATAAACCATGCATTATAAAAATATTCACATGATAGCAAACGCACAAAGATTCACACAAGAATTTAGAAAAACATTAAATACATATATGTCATTGGAATCAAAACTCCTACCTTGAAAAAAGAAAGTGAACCTAGCCTTGTTCCTGCTTCACAACAGTAATCCCTTCTTTGTAGTTCGTGCCGCCCACTAAGGTGCGAAAAACACTACTTTCTTCCTTAAATAGGTGTTCAATGAGAACAAGGGGTTTAACTTCTATTTGTTCTAAGTGATGTTTGCCGCGATCGTAGAAGAAAGAGAGATAAGATTCCCTCGATCTTGTAGGATTTTTATTTAGACCAGCTTCTCCATTGAAACACTCTAACGGAAATAAATTGAATAGCAAATTGAATTTCAATCTTTCATTCCTCAACTTTCAATAACAACATAAATTCTAAATTTAATTCAAACTTTTCCTACCTTAACTTTTTATAAGAACATAAATTCTAAACTGTAATCCAACATTTCCTTTCTTTTTTTGAATGAAAGAAATATATCATTCATCTTAAGCGAGAGTAACCATTACATACCTTTTCGCTGTCGGACAAACAAGAAGATATGTTAGTACCCACAATGATACATAGGATTAAACCACTGGTTAGACATCAAATACATCGAAAATAAAAGGAGTGAATAAACCCAGTACTTGTCCACCAAGCCACACATCACCTGCCCATCTTTGTTGAATTTCAACCATTTCTCTAAAATTCAAAAGCCTCCACTCTTAAACAAAATCTATTTAAATAAAGCATTCATACACTAAACATTAAAGCTTTTATAGTAGCTCCTACCTAGCTCAACAATATTTGAGAAATGGCTTTCATTTGGGTAATGCTTGGATTGCTTGCACTTGTTTATGTCCTGCAACCCTGGACATGGAGAAGAAGCAAGAAGAGGTTGCCTCCTGGTCCGAGAGGGTTTCCCATTTTCGGAAGCCTCAACTTGTTAGGGAAGTTACCTCACAAAGATCTGCATCAACTGGCCAAAAAGTACGGTGACATCATGTACATGCGGTTAGGCCTTGTGCCTGTCATTATCGTCTCTTCCCCTCGAGTAGCCGAGCTGTTCCTCAAAACCCACGACCTTGTGTTTGCGAGCAGGCCGCCTCATGAAGGTGCAAAGCATATTTCTTATGGCCAAAGGAACTTTGAGTTTTGCTGAGTATGGTTCTTACTGGGGTGACATGCGCAAGATGTGCACTCTTGAGTTACTTAGCAACCACAAAATCAACTCCTTCAAGTCAATGAGGAAAGAAGAGGTCGCCCTAATGGTGGATTCTATTCGAGAGTCTGCAACCAAGGACCAACGTGTTTCGGTTGATCTGAGCTCCAAGGTGTCGTCTCTTAGCGCAGACATGACATGCAGGATGGTGTTTGGGAAGAAATACGTGGATAAGGAATTTAGTGAGAGGGGTTTTAAATCCGTGATTCAAGAAGGCATGCAATTAGCAGCTGCCCCTAAATTAGGAGATTACATTCCTTGCATTGCTCCACCCGATCTCCAAGGATTCACTAAACAAATGAAGGCTGTTCACAGGGTTTTTGATGATTTTTGGAGAAGATTGTGGAGGAGCATCTTCAATCTAGGGATCATGGAGAAAGAAGAACCAAGGACTTTGTTGATGTCATGCTGGGCTTCATGGGGTCTGAAGATTCTGAGTACCAAATCTGGACGCTCAAACATCAAAGCCATCATATTGGCAAGTATATATACAATTAAGCACGTCCCCATATCTGTCTTGGTATTCTGTCTGAGATTCATTTTATTTTCTATTTAGCTTCCTTCTTTTTTTTTTTTTTTTTTTGCTGATACACTGTGTTCATATCCAGAATGACATTGCTTTAAGCTTTGATTTACTATATTATATTTTTGATATAAATCCCAATGGCTGACAAACTGACAATAGTTTCTTGGTCAGAATGATTCTGATTTAACGCTTTACTCTATATTCAAAAAGTGTAATTAGTGAAGGGAGACACATACTAGAGGATCTCTTTTCCACATTCTATCTAACAATGGTGAATTTCTTTGCAGGACATGCTCGCCGCCTCAATGGACAAATCGACAACAATTAAGTGGGCACTCTCCGAACTCATCAGGCATCCAAAGGTAATGAAGAAAGTGCAAATAGAGTTAGCAAATGTAGTTGGAATGGAGAGGATGGTGGAGGAGTCAGACTTGGAGAAGTTGGAGTACTTGGACATGGTAGTGAAGGAAACCTTGAGGCTGCATCCGGTAGCACCATTATTGCTTCCCCATCAATCAACTGAAGATTGCACTGTTAATGGCTTCCACATACCCAAAAAGTCGCACATTATGATAAATGTATGGTCAATTAGGAGAAACCCAAATGCTTGGACTGAAGGAGAGAAGTTCATACCTGAGAGGTTCGTGGATAGTAGTATAGATCTTCGGGGAAACCACTTTGAGCTTCTTCCCTTTGGCTCTGGACGAAGGCGTTGCCCTGGAATCCAACTGGGCCTAATGGTTGTCCAGTTAGTGTTGGCGCAACTTGTGCATTGTTTTGATTGGGAACTTCCAGAAAACATGTCACCGAATGATTTGGACATGACGGAAGAATTTGGAATAACGGTTCCTAGGGCCAAGCATCTACTGGCAATTCCATCATATCGCCTTCACAAATGATCACAATGTGTATGTAATGGCTAGTTCGCACTCGTGGTGGGATTATCTTAATGTTCTGTTTTTCTATTCTATGTGACCACTATTGTAGCATCTTGTGTTTGCTTTCTTTTGGATACGGGAAAGCAGTAATGAAGTAACATGGTGTAATTCAGTTAAATTTAGGAAGGCTGTTTTTTCATTGTTGAACTTAATGGAGTAGGTTTAGAGGTTTGCTGAGTTTTTGTTCCCACTGTAAATTGGTTTGATTAGATAGATTGTTTCAAACTATTATCCAGAATAAAGGTCTCTATCTTTTTGGCATGTAGTGAGGGAAAATCTGCAAGTGCATTTTGAAGTGAGAAGGTTGGCTGGTGGTTTGGGACGCTTCATTTGCCTGCAGAGGTGAGTCGATACAGATTTGCTATGAACTTTTTGTTCTTCCATGAATTTTGTTAGTTTTGATAATTTACATTTTCTTATTTTTAGATGTTTTAAATTTATTGCTCTGGTTCAGGGAAACTAAAAGCTTAAGTTGAGAGTTCAATAGAAGTATATGAGTCCTGGGAATTTTTAAAAATGTATATATGCAGGACTGTAGGAGTTTTGTAGAAATATAACTGCATGCTAGAACAATTGAAAAGTTTATATCATGATTAACTTTAGGGTTTACACTTACCAATAGTCCTCGACTGCTGAAACAATTGACAATAGGTATGGATGTGTGATATCCCTGTCTAAACCCAAGTTGGAGGAATCTTCCAGGTTTCGCATTTAAAACCACCGAGATAGACACTTTAGATATGCAGCAGGTCATTAGTTGAAACCAACCAGCATCAAACCCACTTGTACGCCAAACTCAAATCTTGGTTCATTTAGAACAGAATGGAATTTAGTGCTGGGTTGATATCATAATCAAATTTAGGTCATACACCACACATTAAGAACAGCACCTCAATTTCTAGGGACCGTCTGATGAGAACATCTAATTGAAGTGGTGGTGATCAAGTGAAGGAACATTGTCTTAGCATCACCAGTAGTTAACTAGCACACCATAGGTCTTTCCATCCAATGATGTTCTTCATTCTTACAGAGCCAAGCAACCAAGAGTATTCATGTTTTGGTGATCAAGAGAATATGATCATAGAGTATCTATGTTCTAGATCTTATTCAGCTCTGATATTTAACAGCTCTCTTGTTCTTCTAAACCAACAAAGTATATTTGGACTGTGAAAAGCAAGTACAAGGAAACCCTGGTACTCGCACATATGGGTGCAATGCAGCCTTTATTGTATTAGGTAATTGACCAATAGTCACATAGCTTCTGTGTAAACTCAGCTTTTTATACCGAGTTATCATTACTTCATTAGTGATAGGCTCGTCTATTCGATCAAACTTGCATTATTGTAAAATTTTAAGTTCACAATTTCAAATTGCATTATTAGTTGTTGTAGTAAGTGACTTCATAATCAATGAAGAGATATCAATCTCTTGTCTAAAATCAAGAAAGGCACCAGGCGAAAATGGTGCTTCAGGTATCTTGGCATTGAGTTTTGATGACTTACCATCCCTTTAAAACTATGCTTTCTATATTTAGCCCAATTTCCTAAATATTATGATGTACCGGTGAAAAGGTGACTTAGTTATGGACTGCAGAAGAGATTATATCTTCGAGAAATGCATGGTTCAGTGGAGACAATGGAAGATGTATCGTACAGTCTCCTAATCAAGTGAATTGGTGGAGAGGTGCATAATTCAAGTTGTAAAACCTGGTTTAAATGGGATGGTTAAAACTTGCCGGCTCCATGATCTTATGCGAGACTTGTCCTTGTTAAAGGCTATAGAGTAGAATTTTCTCCATGTTCGTTGATTTTTCATTTGCAGACTCGTTACCAAGGCACCAATAACAGGTAGGGTCAGAAGGCTTGCTATCTATTTGAAAGGAAAAGTTGACAAATTACCTTGAACAAGAGGTGAAGGAGATGGCCACCTTCGGTCTCTGTTATACTTTTTACCCAAGAGTGGACCAGAAAGTTGTTACCATCACATTTCAAGAAGTTCAAATTGCTTTGAGTTTTGAAGTTGGGACAAATGGAGGGAAATGTATAGTTACTGAGTGCTATTGGGATTCTAGTTCACTTGACGTTTTCAAGTCTAATGAATAATGTGAGGGAGCCCTTGCCATCATCAATAGCTAATTTGGCATGTCTGCAAACTCTAGACTTACATGTGTGTGGGGTGTACAAAATGCTAGAAGTGTTTGGGGATATGAAGCAACTGGGGCGTCTGTTATTACCGCAAGATTATTTACAAAGTGAGAAATTGTCATTCTCTGGTCTTGGCAATTGGAGTCATTAAGAAAGTTGAACATTAGGAGGAAATCCTGAAATCAAGAAGAATCACATTTAACCAACTTTGATCTCTATCACTGGATATGCAAAACGGTGAAGGGATATGCAAATGGATATAGTATCAAATCTATACAAGCTCCAGTTGACCGGGGAAATCAGAGAGTTGCTGGAAAACCTGTTGTGCTTTCCAAACCTCACCAAGATAATCCTGACGAAGCTCCAAAACTCAAGAGTGCTTACCCTTGGATTTAGTACTTCCAAGTTGGAGACAAATGATAGAATGAGGCTTTCCTTGTCTTACCCTTGATAAATTGACCTTAAATGAGTTGAGAGTGGAGAAGGGAGCCATGCATAGTGCACATTGAAGTTTTATCATTGCAAAAAATTGAAGGAAGTTCCAGATGGGCCTGTAATATATTACTACCCTCGAGGAACCAAGCATCAACTATGCACAGCAAACTCTGCTGTAGGCTTGTTGAAGGAGGAGAGGATTTTGAAAAGATCAAACATGTGCCTTCTGTTGTATTCACAAATATTCAAACCAAAAAATAAAGGTGTGTAGAAGTAGATGTAGATGGTATAAAACTATAAAATATAAGCAGTCAAATCATATCTATACATACTTGTGATTAATATACACTAATTTCTGGTGTATTTTGATCATCAGCTCGCCCTTCTCGTATTCGAAAGGCTGCATCAAAGGAAAAACAAGTTTCGTTTGATCTCAACTCCAAGGTGTTGTCTCTCAGCGCAGACTTGAGTTACAGAATGGTGTTTGGGAAGAAGTATATGGGTGAGGAGTTTAACGAGAGGGGTTTCAATAGTCTGTGATTCAATGGTTGCAATTGAATAGCAAATGTAGTGGGAATGGAGAGGATGGTGGAGGAATCAAACCTGGAGAAGTTGGAGATACCCAAAAATTTATGCTGTCAAACAATCCCACGCTGCAACAACCTCAAATATGCTAATCCCAAACTCCAGAATCAGAGCAACCCAACCATGAACCCGAGGAAGTGACACCAGAATCGCCGCTGAGGCATAATCTTCCAGACTTCGAGCAACAACCATCCAAAAACCTCTGCCCCCGAGCCTAACCTTTAGATCACCCGTCCGGCAGCAGCACAAAGACGTCGGCAAAGCATGGAGACATGCTCGACATCGTGCCCGCCGGAAGAGCGAGAATTTGCAGACGAAGCCGATCTCTAAAACAGAAGCTCTCCGCCGCTCTCTCTGGGTTATTTTAGCATGGGCAAAAATTTTACATTTCCTTTCTTAACCTTCTATAACAATAAAAAAACAACATAAATTCTAAAATCTCAAATAAATTATAAATGTTTAATAAATTCTAGACTCACTAAAATTGTTTCATGCCATAACTTCTAATTAAACCTCCACTTAATCATAATAAATTTCAAACTAGAAAATTTCATGCAATAACTCCTAATTAAACCCCCACTAAATTATAATAAATTTCAAACCAGAAAAATTTCTGTCGAAAATAATACTACCGGCAAGAAAAAATAGAAAATAAAATAAAACGAAAATTTAGGGACGAATTGTTACAATGACTAATGGGTTGGGTGATATCAAGGCGGATTCACTCAATCGGTTGTCGTTTTGGGTGAAAATTCATGGCCTGCCACCAACTTATACTACGGCCCAGTGTTGTTGTTGTTGCTCCTACGCCGGCTGCCACGATTAGATGTTTCGATCAGCTATGCCTACGTACGGTTGCTCCAGCGACTGCGGTCTCAAAGTTTCCAGCTTCGGGTAAGCGGTCGGACTCACATGACTTGGCCTCTAGCTCCTTAGGAATGCAGGAGGTTGGGTGGTGTTGATGCTTAATCTAGCTTTGTGGAGATATACGGAACGTTTACCGGGACTGGAAAGATATTTTAGCTAGAGAAGTTACTCTTGCAATTTTCATGTCTGATTTGGCTAAATTATTAATTAAGAACAAGACGATGAACCACTCGTTAGGTGGTACAACCAAGACTATAGATGCGTCAAGCTCCAAGTTGAAGACTCAAAATTTCTACTGCGGGAAGAAAACTGGCAAAATCAACTGCTAGGGTGATAAGTGTTGCTATTATTATCGTTTCAACTAAAAGATATGTATAAGATTTCATAGGGAAAAAAAGTTATTTTTCTTTATTGTATAAGACAAGACATTGCAAGACTGAAGGTCTTTTTTTTTTTTTTCCTTTTTTTTGGCTAGACTGAAAGTCATTAAAGATGTACATATGTATGTTCATCGGCATCATCCCATGTGCATAATTGACAAAGTTATCGATGAACTCATCAGTTCTAACAAGTAAGAAATGAATGACGGGGGGTACTCAATCATAGTGAAGACTTTGGTGGCCATTATCATTTATTTTACATGACAACTAGCTAGAAGGCCTACGATCACTGTGATCGAAACTATGGCAAGTAAGGGCGATTCAGCATGGGACTCCAAGCAGAATTTGGAAGATCTATGCATTCCTACTTTTACTTGTTGTAGAACAAAGTTGGAGTAAATGCTAGGAGATCACGCAAGCAATCTTGCTCTCTCAACTGCTAGGTCCTCAAATATTTATCATCAAATGAAGGCGACCATCTAAATATTTTGTTGAAGATATATAAGATTTGGAATGGGTTGGGATATACATCAAACTTGTGAAGCTTGTAGTTTCCGTGGTGAAAAGCACTTGTGCTTATATACTTGAGACGAGTTTCTAAAATAAAATAAAAAAGTTGAGACCAAAGTTGGAATTTTTCTCTTCTTTCGACTCCATTGTGAATTAGTTTTAAAATTAAAATATAATTATTTAGCATTACTCGATATGTAATTACTATAAGAGCTAAAACGTTTTCAGGGTATCGAGGATGAAATCTCTCTACCAAACATTGTACTCTTGAAGTTAGTGTCCAGTAGAGATGAGAGAAGATAAACCTTCGTCACTCAAACCGGCGCTACAACTCGTATCAAGGCTCGCAGAGTTGAAATATAGCTGCTAGAACTTGAGATTTCCTCATTATCATAGCTTTAACTAAACAACATTGTAACTCCTTCCCAATAAAGACTAATCTCAATTTGTTATAAATCATGAAAGAACATCAAGTTACCAAACAATCTAATCTAATCATTTTGGGCCCTAGATAACTGGCATGGACGTGCGCGCATAACGTGCGTGAACTGCCTTGTGGGTGTGACGAATTTCTGAATCCATAATCATTTCCTCCAAAAGCTCATGCAAAGAGACCCTCTCATCTCTATGTAATCAAATCCCATCTCAAATCGTAAAGGCCTTTTCTTTTTTTTTTCTTTTTTAGATCTTTCATGTCAGTTTCATACCGTAAGAATAACATAACCGCTCTTTGCCACCTTCAGAGCTAAACCCTACTAACTTCTATGCAGATAAACCACCTAATTCTAGCTGTGAAACTCCCATCAATAATCTGCGCATTAAGTTTTGTTCTGAGCACAAGTTTGATGACTAACCCCAGTCTCTTTAAATTCCTACGCTTATAATGCAATCTATGCCATATCTCTGTGATCCTTAAAGTTATGATTCTTCTTATATATTCTGCTCTCAACTCTGAAACATTGTCACAAGGAACACCCCACGCTCCCTCATTTATTATCTTCACCACTTTCACTCCCCCTCCAATTCCAGAAACCAATCAAAACTTCAAAACTACTTGCGCAAACATCACCTTCTTGGATCAGCTTTCTGGGTTTCATGTACTTTTTAGTTTTTGATTGTTTGAAACCACTACTTTTTGAGACATGGAGTTGGGTGTTTTTAGTGCTTCTGTTGCTGCTGGTGCTGGTTTAGTACTACTGGTTTTGTTGGGTGGTTTTCAGTTGGGTTTCTCACAAAGTGAAGCATATGCAAGGAGTTATATCAGCTGGGATGATTTGAAGGTGGATGAGCAGATGGTCATTGGTTTGAACTCTAGAAATGAAGAGCAAAACGGGACGCGCGTCATTGTGGTGGACAAGAATGGAGAAGGAAACTCTATGACAGTTCAAGCAGCAGTTGACATGGTTCCACACCATAACACCGAAAGAGTCAAAATTTACATTCTTCCAGGAATTTATAGGTCTGTCTATCTGAGGAAATAAAACTTTACCCTTCTTTTCTTTTTCATATAAACATGGTTTCTGTGAGAAAAAAAAAATTGTTTCCATCTTTTCAACAGAAGCAAAAGAATATCCGGGCAGAATGTGACAGTTTCTCTGTTTATAGAGGAGATGAGTTCAAACACATATAATCTTAGTGGGGGTGTCTGTGTCTCCCTTATACCTGTTTACCAAAAATATAAATAAATAAAACGCTATCTATGTATTTGTTAATGTGCTTTCTTGGAGTACGAAATTTTAGTCTCACCGTTTCTTTTGGTTATATTTTTGCAGAGAGAAGGTGCTTATACCAATTACCAAGCCATACCTATCATTTATAGGGGACCAGAATAGAACTTCTGAGACTGTAATTACTTGGAACAACAAGGCATCTGATAAGGACAGCAATGGCTTTGAACTAGGAACGTACAGAACAGCAACTGTAGCCATAGAGGCTGATTACTTTTGTGCAACAGGGATCACTTTCGAGGTAATGACTGACACCCGAATCTGAATATAACACAATGAGATTCAAATGATTTAAAACCGAGTTTGTGGAAAGTTACAGCATTCAGTAATTGATTGCTTCACAATGTCAAGTGATGATTGCAGAACAGTGTGGATGCAGTGCCTGGAGGATATGGAATGCAAGGAGTGGCTCTTAGAGTTGCTGGGGATAAGGCCATGTTCTATAGAGTAAGGGTTTTGGGAGCACAAGATACATTATTGGATGAGAATGGATCGCACTACTTCTACGAATCCCACATTCAAGGAAGTGTGGACTTCATATTTGGAAAATCAAGGTCACTCTACCAGGTACAATTCTCAATGCCTAGCATTTCTATATGTAACTTGCTCCTTAAGTTTCTTATGATTCTGATGATGTTTGAATCGGTTTCTTACAACCAGGACTGTGTTATCCAATCAACTGCTAAGACCTATGGAGCAATTGCAGCTCATCATAGAGACTCACCAAATGAAGATACAGGGTTCTCTTTCGTGAACTGCAAAATCATCGGAACCGGAGATATCTACTTGGGAAGAGCTTGGGGAGCTTATTCAAGAGTCATTTATTCCTATTGTCATATTGACAATATAATAACTCCTCTGGGATGGAGTGACTGGAACATGCCACCAAGGCAGAGGTATCCTTCAAGCTTGAACATTTGGCTTCTTGAATTATCTCCAAGCAAAGCACTCAAATCACATTATTGCTCCCTCTAATAGCGCAGAAGCTTTTGTGGGAGTTCTAATAACATCGTCTTGCTTCTAATTGCTTGTACTATTTCGAAGCAGCTAATGAAAACAGGTTTTGCTTTTACAGGACTGTGGAATTCGGAGAATACCAATGCAGAGGCAAAGGAGCAGATAGAAGAGGCAGGGTACCATGGTTGAAGTCTTTTAGTCCTGCCGAGATAACCCCTTTTCTGGATACCAAATTCATATATGGACAGCAATGGCTTAGACTATAGTTTTGTAACTTTTTTCATAATTCTTTTTTCTTTTCTATCTTCCATTCTTTTATCCACCTGAGTGCCAATAGGGTAGATAAACAACTTAATCTCAAGCCGCATCCAACAAGGAAATTTGTGTACTTATTTTGCAATATTTAATTTGATTTTCCCATTTTTTACCCCTCCAGTATAAAAGACAGCATGACCATTAAGATGCGTGGAACATGTTCAAACTTGAACGAGGGTTTAAATTTCATCGAAATTACTGAAATTTTCGTAACTTGATCTCATCAATATTCAAGATATCTTCAAAACTAGATATACATTTGAAATTTACATTTTTCTTCAGAATTTGATGCACACGAGTACAAAAGGGAAAGTTTTCACCACTATAATTTCCAGAACTGAATTCTCAGGTTTAAGTTCTACACAACATGGAGCCAAGAAAATAATTATTTAACATTACAAGAGACTTCTAAATCATCTTTGATACAAGTTACAAGCAGTGATTAACAACAGCACTAAGGTGGAAGAACAGACTCATTCAGAAGGCACACGGTAAGCAAAGCATAAGAACCTGTACTAGGGATGAAAACAGCTGAAATCAGCTGCTAATCCATCGACCTCCCCCATCTTCTCCAACCCAACAAGATTCTAATCTAAGGACTTGAATTCTGAGCTCTAATTTTAAGTATCAGAATTCTAACAAGTCACTGAAAACCAGAACAAAACAATTATAGAACTCTACTTCCATTACTGTACATCCCTGAAGGCCACCAGCTCCAATTGCAGTGAGCTTCCCCCAGCATCTGTGTAACTATTTACATAAATCCAAGTGAGACTTTGAATATTAGCCAACAACAATAACTCATCAACTATCTACGGCAAAGTTGGACATATTATGATGTCACTGCCATGAATTCTACAGCTCTAGGGCTCTCCCCTGGAGTTTCAAACACCTCCATGCCTTCTTGCCCCTCATCAACACCATTGTGGTCATCTTTGTCATCATCGTCATCATTACCTTGAACATGTGTATCACCAGAACTGTCATTGCCATCAACACCTTCAGTACCAATGTCCTTTATTGATGGTGACTTCTTATCATTGACCAAGTCCATTTTTTCAGGAAAATGATCAGAACTAGGAGATGCGCCTATTTCATCTTTTTCATGTCTAGAACTAGAAGGAAGTTCAGAACATGACAAAGTGTTACCACCACAATCAACATCCTCAACATCCTTGGCAATGTTGGATGACACAAAGGGCCTAGTGCAAGAGCTAATTGTTGAAGATATGGCTGAGAGGACATCAGGCTTCGCCTCAATATCAACCCACTGGTCCCCCAACCAATCTCTAGATATTCTTAGATCCTTTTTATCCATGTTCAAGAGTAAGCTTTCCCCTAATAGCACCACAGCAATTATTATATAGCCCAAGTAAAAAAAAAAAAAAAAAAGGAAGATATAACAGAAAGATTTAACATAAAAAAGTAAAACCATATTCAATTCTACTAAGCATACCCGGAAAGTAAACTTGAAAATTATCATCACAGCTGCCAAATCCAGTTATAATCCCTTCCCACCAGCCATCGCTCCACCATGCATCAATTGCAGCTCCAACCTCAAGTGGAAGGTCCATTTGCACCTCGGGAGGGGCTGGCCGTATCATTGGACGGCCTAGATGCCGCATGCCAATCTTATCAGGCTTAGCCAGTCTAAAAGCAGGGATCCATTCCTACAAGTTAACAGAGTCAAGCCACAAAATAAACTTCACAAACCGTAGGAAATCAAGATAACACAGAACAATTACTCAATAAAATACAGGACTTTAAGATCGAAATTTGCTGAATCACTCGCAATAGCTGCGAAACTGCCAAAGATGAGTTGAGATATAATTGCAACACAAATGTGAATGAGAGCTAATTAAAAAAGAATCTTGAATGGAAGTATTGTGTACCTAACTTACTCAAAATCCTGGTTACTTATACTACTCATGAGTACATGACTTGCAGTTAAAAGTGCAGGTCACCCAAAGAAACCAAAAAAAGAGCATAAATCAAAGAAACAAAAAAAAGAGCATAAATCAGTGGTAAGAATACCTCAAGATTGCCACATCCTTCCTCATCTAGCAAATCATTGTATTGGACTCTAATCTGCTTTCGAGATGTCTGCAAGACTGTACACCTAAACCAGCAGCCCCGAATGCCACTATCTTGGCATAGCAATTCTATCTTTTCATCAACCTTAAACAGTGGGGTATACCAGGAAAGTAATCTCCTGTCCAGAAAACCAAAGTTTGAGTTTTGATTATTTGGAACCCTCTGGCATGGCCTTCCATTTCTAGTCCTCTTAGTTCCCAGCTTTACGTAGTCACTTGGGCCCAACTTATCTTCTTTTCCGATCAGACTACCACTTATACACTCTGAATTTGGTAAAAAGTTGGGACTCAAATAAGAGAGAATCGGCTGAACAAAATAGCCATGCATCTTACTCAAATCAAATGGCTTCACCCTTTTACTTTTAAACTGCCTGTAGCAAAGATGTACTTTGGCCAATAAAGCCTGAGGAAACACAAGTATGCACTTTTCATAATGTTCACGAGTTAAAACTGTTGCAGGACCATCAACACACTCTGCACTAATGACCTGCACATACGGCGTGATGAAAACTTCCTTTGGGTGAGGATTTTGCAGAGGAATTACCCCCTTAACTTCCTGATTACGGTGAAACCACCTCACTTTGACCTTTTTTTGACTCCTTTTGTCTTCATACATATCTTCCATATAAGCAACATAGCGATTTTCTCCCTTTGCCATGACGAATACAAAGGACTTAATCTGGATTGCAAGGGGAAAAGAAAACAATCAGAGTAATTACAATGACAGTAAAAATCTGAATAGCATGTTGATTATACCATTATAGTAGGCATTAGTAGTTACACGAAAAGGTAATAACCTCGAGGCGGTCTTTAAACTAAATCCGTTGAGTTCATGCAACAATATATCAACTCTGATAAGATGTACTTTCCTAGGGTATCAAGCATATCAGATATCCAATGCACTACGGGCAAGAGGCAGCTAGTGCGTCGCATGACCACGAGGTATGCTTAAGTATATATCAAAAGCAACCACCGTGCAACTTAATCTTCTAAACTGGAAATGAAGACTTGATTTAGCCAATGTAATGTCTTTGAAGTAACCATTTAGGAAATATACTGATAAAGTTCAAATTAAGGGTCGGGATCATAGGAAAAAGCTTTCACACATAACTTCACTCGCTATTTAGCTCTTGGGTTTAATTACATCTAACAGTCTTAAATAAGAGTTGAAGTTACAACCAGTAAACTAACAATGATTTGGCAATGACAACACAATGAACTTAATTAATTTCAATTAAATTAATTTTAAGAGAAAACATCCAAAGAAAACATCTTCTTTATTCTGTCGGGCCTTTCTTTACTTTTGCACCTGCAATCCCTCTGCTATAGAAGAAATTTGAATGGCATGCAGGATAAAAGAAAAAAGCAAACAAACAAACATAACATGAACCTAAGGATTAACATGAAAGGAACAGAAGCAATAGTAATAAACCATGGTGGTTATTAATAATGATACCCGACTCCTCCCAATGGTAATATAACCCTAGGCTTATGCAGAAAAATGCCAAACAGCCAGAGATAGTCCCAATCTTAATTAAAGAACCTAACAGTGATCCATGAAAATGCGACATGAACAGATGGGTTTAATGCCATTGAATTCTCCAATCTGCCATGTAAAAAATCAAAATCAACACAAATGTGTGCCTAAATGTAGATGCTGGAGCATCCCTCACCTGAATTCCTTGAAAGGCATGCTGATATCTCGTGGAGGGTCTGGTAGTCAGACCAGTTCATTAGTATTCTGCCATGGCTAATTTGTACACCCACAATCTAATCTTTCCTGTTATGATCATGATCATAAATGTCACACTCCCCATTTCACTTGCACACCTCCTTTACATCAAATTCCAAAATTACCCCTTCTCCCTTCGTCACTTATCCCACTCTTTCTCTGCTTTCTATCAACAAATTAGACCAAGATATGAAAACCGAATCCATTTCTGGAAAATTAGTACTCTCAGCTTTATCCTCGAATCTTAGTTTCTCTTTACGAAATGTCTTTCTCATTAGCAAATTACCTAAATTGTTTCTTCAGAAACTATTCCCAGTTACTATCCCTGCTTTCTCCCATGCACACTTCTACTGCCCGACAATAAAGTTGCTCTGTAAGTTGCTGACCCAAAATAAAGATTTATTTTCATCACATTGACTTTTATTCAGCTTACTCTTTTTTCTTAATGTAGGGTATACATGCAGTGAAGTAAATATGCTTCTAATTTTGAGTCCAAATGATGTTATTAGCATAAATATTTGAAAATCTGAAATCTATTGACCTACAGATAAGTACATAAAGCCAGTGGAAGGACTTTTTTGTTAAAAAAAGGTGGCAAAAATAAGTACAAGGTACAGGCCATTTAAAAGGTCCACATGCGAAAACGTTTTCCGCATGTTCTGCTTCCTCAAATGACTTTTTAGCCCAAAACAAAAACCCGTCATTCTTCTCCAAATCATAACCCAACGGTTAAGAAGTTCAGCTCAAGACTTGGAATCGATGGATCACAGATTAATTATCAGTCAAGCAAATCCGATACGCCATGGGAGGACTAGTGGGACAACAACAATACCAAGCAGCGATGGCAGAACTGCCGTCAAGTGCAAGCAAGAGGTTGGTGAAAGCTCCAAGATGTCAAGAATGACCTTCCTCTAGCTACCGGTGGCACAAAGAATGACTTTCTATAAATGTTATAATTGATGATTATCTTGAATTTCTAGATTAATCCGCTGATTTACTTCGCCTCTGTACAAAACATGACTTGCATGCTTTTCATCTCATGAATCATTAATATCTAACTATTCTTCTGTTTCGTGAATGATGATGAATGTCTTTGATTGTTTGGTTTGCAGATCTCATTTGATTTGGGGAAGAAAAGTAATAGAGAAGATTAGATATGACAGAGGTGAGAACATATAAGTAAAAAAAAAAAAAAAAAACTAAAAAGGACTGCAACTAGTAAAACGAGCAATCACCACCTATTTTTTCGATTGAGAAAACTTTCATGTTAATCAAATTTCATTTATGGCAGAGGGGTTCCAGATGTCAGTCTAAAAAATATGGAGGGACTTACAGAAGAAAAATAAGGAAGAATAAGAGCTGTCCGTTTATTTATCAAAACTACCTTAATTGAAGTAAATTAATGTTATTGCCAGGTTCCTGGCAAATCATTAGCATTTCTTACATAACTTTCTTTTAAAAATTTGAAATTTTGAAACAGCAAGGAGAATTATACCATGCACAGCTCTACTGCATGCACATAAAAGTGAAACACCTCAGAAATGGATCAACTTTAATTACTAAATGCTTACCTCTATTTTAATGCCATTCCTACAGAATGCAGGAAAATGCTTGAGCTGTTTACCACATGTCCATGAAACACCTGACCAAACAATGTCTGGACTGTTCATCTTGAAGCTCTTTGCAAGATGACCCTGACAATATGTTTCAGTATGACTCTCTCAGACAAAATTTGAAAAGCATACTCAAGAAAATAAGCAACTTAAATGATAGCAACAGAAGAATACCGAGTCTTTGGAAACTTGGATCTGGGGACCACTAATGGCCTTAGTTGGACATTCGGGAGTCCCTAAAGCTTGTGATGAATCATGTTGAAGTGACTCTGTTATCAAATAAGTATTGGGATAACAACATTTAGTAACACATAATTGGCAGATCCACATTGAGTAAGCTACTGCAAATGAATATTGGTTTCATATCAAGCAACTTTGCACGGACATCCAGAAGTGCTAAATGATATCCTATTTCTATTATCAGTTACCAAAATTATTATCAATTCATACCAGGCTGCAAAGTCAAAATCTTTCTCTTACACAATCCATTACGGTTCTAACATCTCCAAAGCAATTTCAGAATATCTCGACAACATTTCATGCATACATATAAGGAACTTAAAATTACATAGAGGGCAACACATACCAAACATATCTCCATGTAAATGCTGCTTGGACAGCATAGATGTAAGCCAATCCACAACCTCCCTTCTCGACCTCCATTTGTAGTTAGAATTAGCCTTTCCATGCACTTGCAAAAACTCCTCGGCAACAACATAGAACATGTGCCTAACACTCCTCTCCGTACCTATAACTGCAAGTATGGATTCTCCACCAGAATCCTTCAAGAAATAATGAACCACACGGTTGCCCCTCTCCTGTGAAACAAAGTGTTCTTTCCATTCTACGAAACAGTGCTCATTTCCAGCCATTCTGGCCTAACGAAACACCACACACCTACTTTAATCTCTAATTACAAAGCCGAAAATGGCCCAAATGCTACAACCATAAACTATCTTACCCCATGAATAAGAAAATGGGTCTATGATAAAACAGACCACAACACCAGAAAGCTCAAGACTTGAACACCTAGAGAGCCCTAGGAAGATCAAAGGTCCAAACTTTACAGCTAAAAAAATGCTCAGAAACCACACCCAACAGTTTCAATCATCTACAAACTCAGCAACCCAGCATAAACAACACAATTTATACACAATTTTGATGAAAACTAACTCTACCCTGAAAGTTTCTGCTGCAGATGGAAAGACTTGAGCCACAAAGATCTGTGCTTTTGACGATCCAAAGGCAGATCAGAACCCCCTATGCTCAAACACAACTCAGCCTCAGCTTCAAACAGGAACAACCCATTGCCTTTACTAGAGTCATCGTAACAAGAAATTGAAAGGGCGTCTCAGTTTGGGCCAGCACAAAACGCTAAAAGTTTCGAAAAGGTCAAAGCTTTACAAAGCAGAGAGTAAGCGGTGTTGGTGGTGGATGGTTTCAAGAGAAAGGTGAGAAGACAAAGGCTTGTGCTTGTTTTGGTGGGTGCAAGGAAGAGTACAGAAAGAGAGGGAGTTGAGGTGGAGATGATGAAGGGAGAGGAGAGAAAAGAAGAGTGGTCGAAAAGGCCATGGACATGAAAAACTGTGAGAGTTGCAGAGGAGGTTTGGAAATGTGTGTGCAGCAATTGAAACCAGTTCAACAAGAAAAAGGTGAACTATTTGTTGAATTTGTTTATTTACTGTTAACGAGAAAAAGTCAAAAAGGTGTAGATTGGCTGATTGGACCTCCAAGTATGATAAAATTTACTTCTTCCTACATCTGAGGGTGGGTAGGTGAGATTAGACGGTGTGGTTGCTACAGTTTTCGCTAGTTTGGTATGTTAGGCAGAGTTTGGTGGCTTTTTTTTCTGTAAATATAAACTAATAAAATTGTAAAGTGAAAAGAATAAAAATAAAAACCTAAATAAGTTTCATAGAAGCTGATATTAAATACAATGGCTAAAAACTAGTTACTACCCTGTCATTTATGTCCAAAATCAATTCAGTTCCTAGACTTTTAATTTCATCAAAAACACTCATGCACTTTCAATTTTGATCTAATAGGTCCAATTCGTTAATATTTTATTATGGGTTCAAATTATAGTTTTATTATTTGTTGAAAAACTATTTATTTTTAATAGTAGGACGCACTCTTAAATTCACTAGAGGTGGCATGTAGACATCACATCATAAAATATAAGCCATATATGAACCACGTTAACAAATTAAATAACTCAATTATCGGAAAACTAACAAATTTGACCTGTTAGATCAAAATTCAAAGTGCATGGGTGTTTTTGATGAAATTAGAAGTTCAGGGACTGAATTGATTTTGGATCCAAACTACAGGGTAGTAATTTGTATTTAGCCATAAATAAAATCACTTTCACGACCTTCAAAATTCTGAATAGCAATAGTTAATTGACTGAATTTATAAACAGATGATTCTAATTGGACATCCAAATTTGATATTTAGACTTCCATCTTTTATGAATTGTTAATAGACTTTATCAGCTCAGATGAAAAACTAAATAAGGACAAAGAGAGAAAAGAAAAAACAGATACTCTTCTTACCTCCACGACAAATCTCACCAATTTTTTTTTTTTTACTTTCAAAGTATCTTCTCTGTCCAATCTCTCATGCTTGGATGCGAGATGATACCTTTATAGAAATTTTCAATTTGTTATGATTTCTGATCAAAGTCCCTATTATGAAAAGCATCATGACTTGTTGACTGTCTTCTTTAATGTTAAACCCTAAAATAGCATTAAATGTTAGCGAGAATCATTATTAACATTGAATATTATAACAAATCACTTCACAATAGGAACCTGAAAAACTAATTCTCAAGATCATTCACTTGCCATGATATGCTGAGAGAAATTTACAACCCACCAAAACCCAAATCAACACATGCTTTTTTGTATAGTGATATGTAACCGTTAAAATAATTGCACTAATTAAGAAGTAGTTCATTAAGTTTTCACTAATGCACTGAGAATTAAAAATAGAAACTATAGGTGTTACACCTCCTACCTAGATTTATCAGTTCACTGGTCACTTGAATAGTAAGCGATTGAAATATTTTTTATTTTATTTTAATTCGAACATTTAGGGGGAGCTCTAAAGTTGATTTTTTATTAAATTCATTTTTCGAGAAAACTTCATTCACGAAAGATATAGAGCACTTTAAACTGAGTCTGTGGACATGCGGCATGCTAAAAGCAGAGTTCAAGCTATATTCGCATAGATTGATGCAACTAGTTCTCGACCTTATCCGAATTAGTACCCGGTGGGTTCTTCACTATCTGGCCACCACCGACCTCACCACCGGTCGAAAAATGGCCAGCTTTTCACGCTATTGAGATCCCTAACCCTGGTTTGTGTCAATTCACATTGGACAAGGAGAATTGAAGCATTCTTGTCCACTACAAGTTTGTCGGCTCGACTTGATTCTTCCACCATGCTCTGGACATTTCAGGCGACGATACTACATGGGTCTTGAAGCCCTTCAACCGCTGATCAAAACCCCCATGTGGCTTAGACTGATTCAATACGTGGAGGCCACACCAACGAGGTACAATACCAGATGATTGACCTGATTTGAAAAATAAACGAATCAAAAATTTTTTTTAACTTGACTTGGTTGCGCAAAGAAAAGATTCATAGATTAACTCAACTAGCTTTCCTAAAGCCAAGGTTTAGAAAAAGGAAAAGTTGTCTCGATGTTTAACATTGTTGAGAAAAAGATGGCTTTTCCCGGATGAAATGAAAATTGGATTCATGTAACAAGAGAAAGGTTTCCTATTCCTTAGCCGGAAAGATATGTGGCCATGAAACAGGGATTAAGTGGAATTCGAGGTATCCAAAATGGCCAACACTTCCAGAAGTATTATCCTACTACATGAGCGATCCTGGAACATATGCACAACAATCTGATTGAATTTTTGGCGAGGCACCTAATAGTCGTCCCATTAAAAAGAAAAGAAGGGGGGATTACGAATCAATGATGTCCCAACTATACAAGTGATTTGCTACCATAACTAAGTTGGGTTGAGGTTTAACAAGTGGAGTAGGCACCGTGACCAAGTTAGGATGATTTCGGTCAACAACCTAGCTAAGGTTGTCTTTTTTAGTGCATCTAAACTTAGCTACTCCTTGATATAAAACCGGTCAGGATAATTAAAAAAGAAAAAAGAAAAGTAGTTGACTGATGGCTCATTCAAATCCAAGTTAGGTTATACCTTGTCTACGCTTTGCCAATCTATCCTAAATATAGCAAACCAAAATTATGGTGGATTATACCATAGCTAGACTTGTCTGAGACTTTCATGAACTGCTAAAAGTCTATATTGAATACACTCAGCCATGGATTTCTTTAAAAATTCCACTAATTCCATATACAATAGACTCTCCTTAGATTGACTACTTAAACAATAAATTCAATAAATTACATTTTCTTAAAATTATTGGACCATTTTGCCCTTTTTATAACTTGTCAGTGTTTCAAATTGAAACAGAATTTTCCGTTTTAGAGAAAGCAGCTATGCCGTTTTAGAGAGAGAGAGAGAGAGAGAGAGAGAGGTGTTCTATGATTATCACCATGGACAACGATCAAGCTCTTTGTTTGTTTTCCTCCTTCATTGCGGTTTGATTCTTTCTTCTCTGATCTGTAAAAGTTTTTGTTTGATTTTAGCTCGGTTTTATCTTTATCTATTTATTTGAATTTCTACAGTTTGTTAGTTTTGAATTGCTATGTTAACTTCAAACTGATTTTGGTGAATTTGAACTTCATGTTAAGTTTGAACTAGATTTTTTTTTTTAATTTCATATTTGATTCGTTTTGTTTTGCTGTCTTTTGGATGTATTTGTTGATTCTGTTTGTTCTGAAACACTTAGATTCTATATTTTTTAGTTTTGATGAACTGTTATTTATTTTATTGGTGAGCAATAATATTGAGTGTCAATGATGTTTTTCTTTGTGAACAGAGTAATTTGTTACTGTTTTTGAAGTGGTTTGGTAGTTCAGACTATATTATTATTAGGGGCAATAATATATACTTATTAATTATAAATTGTCAATGATTGTTGTTTAGTGATTTTTTGTTTCGTATTCAGAGTTTTTTTCTTTTCTTTTTTTTGTTCAAGTGATTTGGTATATTTGACTATTATTAGGGGCAAGAATTAATATACCCCAATAATATGGTTGAATTGTTATGCAATGTCAATGATTGTTGTTTAGTAGTATTGTGTTTCATGTTTAGAGTAATTTTCTCTGCTTTTGAAGTGGTTTCGGATAGTTTTGACTTTATTATTGGGGGTAATAATATTTATTGGGGGAAATAATAGATTTTATTTTTTATTTTTTGCAAGAATATGGATGGTTCTTTGATTGTTAGGTGTAGTTATTCTGAAAAAGATTTTATGATGATTCATCTGAATCAATCTATGTGCTATTCTGACTTGTATGTTAGATTTTATGAAGACATTTTACAAAGATTCAAGTTTTCGACAAGTGTTGTTATTGAGCTTTTGTATTCACTTCCTGGTTGTGAAGTTTGTTTTATTCATTTTGATGGTGATTTTAGATACACGTTGTTCCATGGTGCTAGGATATGAAAAGTCAGACTGTGTTGAGATTTCTGTTTTGAACATTTGTGGAAGTTGCAGCCAAATGTGTTTAGTGGATAGTTGTTCAGGGGTATTTGATGAAGATGATTATTTGGGTGAAACATTTAGGACTGAAGTTTACAAGTCCTATTTTTCTGATGAGTGGAGTTCATATATTTATCATGTTGGGCAGAAATATCATGGTGCAACTGAGTTTCATGAGAAACTTAGTAAGTATGCAATTGAAGTTGGTTTCTGGTTGTTGTTTTTGAGAAATGATTTTGACCGTATTCATGCAGTTTGTTCAGATATTGGAATAGAATGTTGTCATTGGCATGTTAGTGCTCTGACATATTATCTGCCAATGGATGCCTTTATATAAGAGAGTTGAATAATGTACATAGTTGTAAAGGTGTACTTAGGACTCAAAAGCACAAAATTTTGGGATCTACGGTTGTGAAGACATGCATTGCTTCGTATGTTAGCTATAATCTTTCATTGAAGCCAAAGGAAGTTATGAATAAGTTCAAGTCAACATATGGGTTTGATATCTCCTACAAGGTTGCTTTGAAAGCAAAGTAAAGGGGTAAGGAAAAGATTTATATATATATATATATATATGATTCTAATGCGGATTCATTCAACATGTTATCTTGGTATAAGGAAACTGTTTTGGGGAGTAATCCAGACTCTTCTTTTGTGTTGGAAGTTGATCCATTTACTAATCTGTTTAAGAGGCTTTTCTTCGCTTATGGAGGCTGTGTTGAAGGCCTTCAATTCTGCTTGCCAGTATTGTATGTGGATGCGACATTTGCTAAGAGCATTTACAAGGGTCAGATTCTTAGTGCAACTAGAAGGAATGACAATCAAGGAAACTTCATATTTTATTGCCCCCCAATAAACTCTGTTTAGTTTTTTTACTGCCCCCCAATAATTTTATCTTTTGGTTTCTTTTTCTTGTTTTAGGTTTTTCATTGTTAGTTTTCAAATTTAGGAGCAGCACGCTCCCTTTGGAGATGCAATGACATGCTGCAATATTTTTTATTGCGCAATAAACTGACTTTCTTGTTTTCTGCTTTATGCAAGTTTCTACCTAGTCATATGTGTTTGTGATTCTGAGACAGATTCAAATTTGACATTCTTTTTTGAGCATTTGATGAGTTTGCTTGAACTTTAAGGAAGAGTCATTACGTTTATTAGTGATCGGGGATAGCGGACTCTAGAGTGCTTTTGATGAGGTATTTCTTGGTAATCCTCATATGTTTTGTTACAAGCACTCAGTGTTTAACTTTACCAATAGATACAGGGATATAAGTAATTTTGTTTTGATAGAAGAGATTAGAAAGAATTTTTTTAAGTTAGGTTATTCCTCTGTTGAGAAGGAATATCATTTTAATTACAGTTGCTTAGAGAAGATGGTGGTGCTGAGATTATTGACACTTTTCTTGCTGAAATTTCAGTAGAAAATTGGGGTTGTTCATTTTTTTACCCTTTTGCAGTTATGGAATTATGGCAAATGGGATTGTCGAATCATTTAATTCTTAGATTGCACTTGAGCGTTAGGTATATTGTCTGTTGGATCAGATCAGAATAAAACAAATGCAGCAGATGGGAGAAAGGAGATAAGAGGCAGAAAGTTGGACCACATAAATTACTCCCAAAATGGAGGATAAACTGAAGGATGAGATGGAGAAATCCTGTATTTTTAAGTGTTCATTACTCTAGTAATGGTGTTTATAAAGTTCGATATGAATTTTCGTATGAAGTTAACATTTCTAATCATTCATGTTCATGTAGGAAATCGAATTGCTTTCCTCCTTGTCCTCATGGCCTTGCTACAATACAAGCTGCCTCTGGAAATGTTTATGACTATATTGATAACTCATGTTGATCAGTTCAAGAAGAGCTATGGCTTTGTTATTTGTCTAATAATGAATGTTGATATGTCAGCTTTCGAATCTTCTACTGACTTTATATTACCTCCTCTTACAAAGAGGCCACTTGAGAGGCCTATAGTGAAAAGGTTCAAGTCTAGTGGAGAGTGAAAATAAGTCAATTCATTGTGGTTGTTGTAGAAAAATGCGCAATCATAACAAGCTGACCTGCACAGAACCTCTTGGGGGCAATAGTACATGTTTTTTTTTTTTTAGGTGGGGGTGGGGGGGGGCAGGGGGAGGGGGTGTATGGTAGTAATAGGTTTGACAGATTTTATTGGGGGCCACTAATAAGTTTATTGGAGGGCAATAGTCGTTTTTATTCAGGCTCATTGAAACATTTTTATTTTGAGGATGATTGAGATTGATTTTTATTTTGTGTGTTTTGTTGTTTTTTGAGAAATGGATTACTTTTTGAACATGGCAGAGTTCTTGCTGACCATTTCACAAGGATTTATTGGGGATTAATTTTACCAAGTATTGGATTTGAATACACTAGGCTAGAAAACGAAACAGACGACGGGGGAAAATGTTGTGCCATATGGACAATTTCCGTTGGGCATCGCAGTAGTCTGTAGAAAAATAGCACAGCAGTACTGCACCGTTGTATGACATAAACACTCGACAGTTTTTTGTTATCAACGTTGTGCATTCCCTCGGCAGATTCTAGGCACAACTGCCATGCATAGCAGGTGAATGCTTCAGATAACAAACCTCATTTCCAAACTATTGTTAGAAAGCCTTTTCAGATAACATTTTTTAGAATTTCACTATCTTCTAATTTCTCCTCACACTTCAGTTGTAGCTTGTGGTTGTTATGTGGCTTAATTTTAGACAACGTATTTCAAATTTTATAGTTGTGTGAGTGTAAATGAGAAGACATTTTTTGTGAAACCATTGTGCGATATATAAGAATGCATTGTGTGAGTATCCATATTTTGTGTATTGAGAAAACATGACATTGTTATTATATAAAATCAGTTGTATGACAATTTTCATTCCTGCATTTTGCACATTACTAATAATGCTCCATTAGACCTAATGAACAGTGATCAATTGAAAAGAAACCATATTGCAAACTATCAAATGTGGAATCCAATTCATATTATAAACCTTAAGGCCTTGTTAATTTATTTTCCTTCATATATGGACTAGATAGGAAAACAAAAATCAAATCTGACCACTTGTCATGTTTGGAGGCCCAGATATGGTTGAGCCGGAAATCTTGTGTCCTATCAGAGATGGATAACAAATCCAGTTAGAATGGTATCATAAAACAAATCTAGCTTCTTATTTCTCTCTTTCGAATCATCCCGACAACTCAAAAAGCTCGAGACCTTCATCTTGCTAATCTCATCGTACTTGCTCCATCCCAATTTTCTGGCCATTTTCGACTGCTTCCAACCGTCTCCAATCTCATTCTGCTGTCTTTTAAGTAAATTTCTCTTTGATTTTAACTCTTATTTGTATTTCTCGATCTACAACTGCTATATATTTTCTCTAGGAGATTCAATTTTAGTCATATGTTATGATCTTTCTCTCTAATTTGATGGGTTTTCTTTCCCTTTTATATGGGATTGTAAATTTAATTCATGGGTAATATGAATTTTTGATTAATTGAGATTTTTTTTATAATTATTCCATGGTGAATTGAAATAAGCTTGTGTTCTGTTGGTTACTTCGTCTGGCTTATGGCATCAAGTTCTCGCAATGATTTATCTTCTGGTAAGCTCTATCTTCCTGATTCTCTGTGACTGCATTAGTGCTAGCTTGCTAGTCTTGGTTTATATTGTTTTGATGTAAGTTTTTGGTTCTATATGTTAATTGCCATCATCATTCTTTAAGATGTAGATGAAAGTGTTTTCATTGTCACTTTAATTGCATCACACGCCAAGAGTAAATTGGTTTTTGTTGCTTTCTTAGACATAAAACATATTCTTAGTCTCAGCACCTATCATTACCATTATATAGAAACAACACTTTTTGATTGCCATTGTAGTCGTGTAGTTGATATTTTAAGTGCAAAGCAAGATTCTCTGGCATTGGCCACGGCTGGCCTGTTTTTGTAGTTATTACAGGTTAATAAGCATCATAGCCTAGCAGGACCAATTCAATTCAAGCCTAAATTTTTTTTTTGTCACGCCCCTGATTTTTAACATAAATAAAATCGATATATAATCTCGTAATTATACATGCGTGATGGTTTAACTATCAATACAAAAAACCTAAAAACTTTTTTCCTTCAAACCAAGTACATATTGATGCCCTGAAACCCACATTTTCCATATTGACCCACTCCATAGAGTCATATACTACATAAGCTTACGAATTAAATTGTCACCACAAAATAAAACGTAAATACTCCGCAAAGCTTACTACACAACGGAAGTCTTTTCAACGGTAAAGGCACAAAAATGGTTTCCTACTGTAAAGGTGCAAAGATGCTACCTTAGCTTTAGCCACGATTATCCTGACCTGAAGGATTAACCTTTACACCATTGAATAGTGCACGGGGTTGCCACAAAACAAACTCGGTGAGCTTATGAAAGCTCGTATGAGTAACTCAAAACAACTACTAAACAACTCACACCAAAACTGAGGAAAATAACTCACACCTTGATCTCCTTACTAACACGTAATAAAGGAAAACAACTCACTTCTTGGTTCCTCAATACACCAACTAAAGAAAGCAAATCACACCTTGTTTTTCTTCAAATCAGGAAATAAGGAAAGCAATTCACACTTTGATTTCCTACAAATCATTTATATAAGGAAAGCTCACACCTTGTTTCCTTAAAACACAAATTCATGAGTTAGATATAACCTCGCTACGTTACCCCATGAATTTCACGGGCAGACAGACTAGAGCCTCTAACTGAAATCGCAACTACTCGTCCGACGAAAGACATGATTACTCGATATACAGCCTAAATTCACCCTGTGATCTTAATTCCTCAGGCCTCACAGTCCATCGGAATAAAACATTTAAAGGAGTCGCTCAAGAACTCAAAATGTTACACCAATCTCAATGCTTTTCAAATAATAGAAATCATCATTTCACAATCATCTGTTTTATGAAAAGCCACAACACAAAACAATAAAGGCATCATTCATGCATATTGTTTCCATAAACCAACAAAAATCCCCCAACACATATATTTCACGTAAATATATACATACATATATATATATATATATATACGTAGTCATCCGCTCAGGATTGCCTATTAATACCAACTATAGTTTGTAGTTAAAGAAATAACTCCCAAAACAATAAAGTTAACTCCGTTCGTAAATGAATCTTGTGAGACTACTCACCTCGAAATTTTCGCTACATCTTCAATATAGAACAGAGCAGCACAACCATAAAATATCCTTCCAAGAATACTTCGTCAAGTATCTAATCACATACGGTCTCAACTTAGTCACGAATCTCAAACGATTTAAGTCCGAAACCCTTGTTTTGAACAAAAATCCCCAAAGTGATTCCAATTGAGGCGAAACCACATCCGAGACCACCCAATGTCTCTGATATACTTCTACGATCGATATGTCAAATCCACAAGTAGATTGAATGTTTGAATCCTCACAGATCGAATAATCGAACGGTCTGAAACCGTAAAAATCACAACATATCCATACGATCTCCAAAAATTACGTATTATATATCGAAACGCTCGTATCAATGAGTAGATGATATATAAAACCAGAAACTATCCTTTACACGGTCGAAAGGCAGCCAAAACGCCGCCACAGTCGGTAGCACAACCAGCACCGCCCAAAACTCAAAATTAGATTAATCCAACTGTCCAAAATGTCAGGAACACCAAATAGATCAACTTTTGAAGCCAACTCGGCCTAGATCGCTACGTATCACCTCCATAAGCCGCCGTGCACTGTTCAACTTGAGTTGATTCAGTTCCCACGTAAATCAATCAAAACAAACATCATGGATCGCTTGAGGAGGCTCCTACAAAGTCAACTCATAAAACATGAAGCTGTGATGTCGCCGGAGCTAGGTATTTCAGTTGGGTCCGACTGCGTTGGAGGTAGGTATTTCGGTTGGAGGCGAGTCGATCTGGGCTTGCTTCACCGGTAGAGGTCGCTGGAAATGCCGGATCGGGTCACGCACGCTAAAGAGAGGATAGAGAGTTTGAATATTTTCGGAAGGGGAAACTTCCAAAATGAAAATAGTAAGTTTCTGAAAACGGAAACCCCTATTTATAGAATTTTCCCAAACTTCAAACGCTCATAACTTTCACATACAAACTCACATATTCACGAACTAGTTTCGACGTGCTCTACGATTTTCGTGAAGGAAGTTTCAGAGAATCTCAATGTATCAAAAATCAACCTTGGACCCCCCCTAAATCCATACTTTTCGAATAATTAATTGTCCGAAACAATTCCACTTCACATACGACCTACTGATAAAGCATAATAACAATAATTTGTACAACTGGTCTCTTATTAATTACCAAAATTAAATAACGAAAATCCAGGTCATCACAGTCTACCATTCTTAATGGAATTTTGTCCCGAAATTCAAGCACACTCATCAACAAACAATTGTGGTTACTTCACTCTTATATCCGACTCTAACTCCTAAGAAGCATCACCCTCGTCATGGTGACTCCACAATACCTTGACCAAGTCAACTTCCTTCATTCGAAGTTGCTTTGTTGACCTATCCAAGATACGAACAGGTTCAACAACAAAGGTCGTATCCGCATTCATTTCAATCGTACCATAATCGATCACATGTGACTAATCCTAGACATACTTCCTCAACATGGACACATAGAACACATTATGCACACTGGACATACTAGGAGGTAAGGTAAGCCTATAAGCCAAATCTCCTACCCTCTCAAGAATTTCAAAAGGTCGGACAAACCTTGGTGATAAGTTCTATTTCTTACCAAATCTCACCACGCCCTTCATGGGTGAGACCTTCAAGAACACATGATCACCCTCTTTAAACCCAACTTGTCTCCTTTTCAGATCCGCATAACTCTTCTGTCTACTCTGTGCTGCCTGAATCCTATCCCTGATAATTGAAATCTTCTCAATAGTCTCCTGAACAATCTCAGGATTGAATAATACCTTATCTCTTGCCTCTGCCCAGCAAATAAGAGATCTACATGGCCTACTATACAGAGCTTCATATGGCGCCATGCCGATACTAGAGTGATAACTGTTGTTGTAGGAGAATTCAATCAATGGTAGATGATCCTCCTAACTTCCCTTGAAGTCCAACACACAGGTTCTCAACATATCCTCCATGACCTGGTTCACTCGCTCAGTTTGCTCATCAGTCTGAGGGTGAAAAGCTGTACTCACATCTAAGTTAGTTCCCATGGCTTTTTGGAAACCGCTCTAGAAATTTGAAGTGAACCGAGCATCACGATCAGAAACAATCGACACAGGCACTCCATGAAGTTTCACAATCACCTCAATATAAAGCTTACACAACGTGTCAACCGAATACGTCATCGATTACGATCACCATACTGCATCATGATTCCATTTGGACCTAGGCAGTCTAGTAACGAAATCCAATGAGTTCTGCTCCCACTTCTATACGGGAATATGTAATGGCTTCAACATATCTGTAGGTCTCTCATGCTCAGCCTTCACATGTTGGCAAGTAAAACACTTGGAAACATACTTTGTATCCTATTCCACTAGAATTGCCTCCGTAAATCCCAATACATCTTGGTGCTTCCAAGATGCACCGTATCCCATGATCGATGTCCCTGACGAAGAATCTCTCCCTTGAGGTCAACACAATCAGGAACATATAACCTATGGTTCATCCACAATCCACCATCCGCTCCCACTGTCCACTCCGACGGAACACCAATGGATGAATCTGTAGCTAACTTTGCTAATTTCGCACGTGAGAACTCGTCCTCCATTTGACCCTGAATGATCCTGGAAATCAAAGTAGGCTGTAGTGTGATACTTCCAAGGAAAATCTCACTCTCAACTCCTACTTGTACAAGGTCAAACTCAGACACAGTATCTAACATAAGCCACTCTTGAACCATAACAGAAGCAACGATACCCCTGGGTTTCCTACTCAAAGCATCTGCCATTACGTTGGCCTTTCCGGGATAATACTCCAACATGAAATCATAATCCTTAATTAGCTCCATCCACCTTCTCTGTCTCATGTTCAATACCTTTTAAGAGAACAGATACTTCAAACTCTTATGATTCGAAAAGAGTTCGGACTTCTCACTATATAAGTAATGGCTCCAAATCTTTAAGGCAAAAAAAAAATAATCGCAGCCAGCTCTATATCATGACTAAGATAATTTCTCTCATGAACCTTCAACTGTCTAGAGCCATAAGCGACAATGCTGCCATGCTGCATCAACACATACCCCAAACTCTGATGAGACGCATCACTATAGATGACTAAACCACCACCGCTAGTGGAAATAGTCAACACTGGGGCTGTGGTCAATCTAGTCTTCAACTCATTGAATGCCCGCTCACATTCCTTAATCCACACAAACTGGACATCCTTCCTAGTCAACTTGGTCAAAGTCGAAGCAATACTAGTAAATCCCTCGATGAATCTCCGATAATTACCTGTCGAACCCAGAAAACTACGTACCTCTATAACCGTAGTAGGTTGGCCCCAGTTCCTCACTACTTCAACCTTAGAAGGATCCACATAGCTCTATCCTTCGAAACAACAGGACCAAGGAACTTGATCTCCTTTTGCCAAAAATCACACTTCTCGAATTTCGCAAACAACTTCTTTTCTCTCAAAATCTGTAGCACAATCCATAGATGCTTATCATGATCCTCCCATTGACTTGGAATAGATCAAGATATCATCCACAAACACTGCCACAAACTTATCCAAGTACGGACTGAACATACGTTCATCAAGTCCATAAAGGCCGCAGGCGCATTGGTTAAACCAAAAGGCATGACAACAAATTCAAAATGTCCATACCTGGTCCTAAAAGCAGTTTTAGGAATATCCTGTCTCTTCACCCTCAATTGGTGATATCTTGATCTAAAATCGATCTTTGAGAATACAGTAGCTTCCCTAAGCTGGTCAAACAAGTCATCAATCCTAGGTAAAGGATACCTATTCTTGATCGTTACCTTGTTCAACTGCCGATAATCCATACACAACCTTAGTGAACCATCCTTCTTCCTCACAAACACTACCGGTGCACTTCAAGGAGAAGTACTAGGTCTAATGAACCTCTGCTCAAGTAAACCCTCAACTTGATCCTTCAACTCTTTAAGTTCAGCTGGTGCTATCTGAAAAGGTGTCATTGATATAGGTTTATTATTGTAATTTCCTCTACTATCTCATACATATCTAAAACAAAAGGACCATGCATGCTCATTTCAAGCTGGTATGGAAACAAGTAGGAGAGAATCAGTTTAGGGACAATGACACCTAAATGCAATGAAAATAATACTTGGAAAACATATTTATACGAGATGATGAGCAAACATGGTATTGTTGCCTACGCTAACCAAGAGTCGACAATTCATTAAAAAAATACTAGCACCTCTGTCACTCGTATATAGAGGATGAACTTCCAAAAAAAAAAAATTGCTGCAATTCCAAATCTTTAAAAACTGAAGAAGATACAACTACTGATTTTTGAAAGTATGAATATAATCTGAAAAAAAAAAAAGTTTTTTATTGATTTTATTGGACGATGGGCATTATAGGAAAATTAGAGAGGTGTAAATAGCAAATTGGTTATTTGTAAAAATAAGTTGGAGGTCTGTTAAGTAGGGAGGTCCAAATGCCAAATTTGGAGGTATGAATAGAAGCTCCCTTTTTGTTATTCTCTTGTCAAGCACCCATAAAGATTTGATATAAAAATAAAAATAAATGCACTCAATCTAAAGTATGAAATTTACAACAATAATTCTAGACATAGGATTTAATGAATCGATCTCCTAAAAAAACAAATCTGATATACCTTATACTAGCAAGTACATTACTATCTTAAAATTATCAATAAATTTATGATACCCAAACTAATGCGATGCTGTAAATAATATAACAAGTCAAAAGGATTTCACCATACCAGGTTACAAGAAGGAAACATATCAATAGTATAGAATCATTTCAAGAGAGATAAGCTAAAGAACTCCGAGTACTTTCTTGAAAATATTATGTCGTCTAAGATCATGGAAAGAGGACATAAATCAATATGATTAGCTTTTAGCTCAGGATTTCAAGCACTTCATTAATTTCCTCTACTATTGCAGCGGGTACTTTGGCAACCTTTCCAATAGCATGGTCCACTCCATCCAAGAATGCTGAAAACAAAAATGATAAATTCTTAATATGGAAAATTTTACGATCAGTAATCATGTACCACCAAGCATTACAATAGCACAGACTCAAGTTACAGAACTATAAAGATCTTTTCTCATACCTAGAGTGTTAGTAAAGCTCCACAAATGAATTAAATCACAAAGAAAAGAAAAAAACAGCTTTTAAGAGTGAATCAACATAGTGAATCAACATCACAAAGTGAATTTAAGAGTACTAGATGGAATATTTACTTTTAAAAAGCTTGAAACAACAGTCCTATCAACTTGCCAAAATCCAAGACTTATCATTTTTGAACCATTTCCAAAACCCAACAAACACAACCAAAAGCAAAACAATTAGCTCAATGGTTAGAACACCTACTACCAAGGGTGGAACTATGTAGGAGGCTGTCTGGGCTATAGCCCAATGGAGATTTGGGCTGAAAAACCTTCAAGTATGGGTATATTTTACCCCGAAGCCCATAGTAGCCCAAAAATATATATATATATATATATACCTTATCTATGCGGCTGTGCCGCTATGCGACTTAGTTCTTCACTCCTCAGCCAAGACCAAGAGCCGCCTTTATCTCACAGCTCTCAATCTCCCTCATCTGAAATTTCATGAACCCGATAGTCAAGTAACCAATTATTTCAATTTTCAACCTAATCTCAGTAACTAACTCTTTGTTTTTGATTAAATAGTCTTAAATCTTACTCTTGGAGTCTTGGGAGAGTGGAGGCCGGAACTTAGGATTCAGGAAGATGAGCAGTCGAAGCAGACAAGAGGAAAAAGGTGAGAACGTGCGGACAGCGAATCTGTGAGTCTTCATTTGAAAATTGAAATTACTTTGTGGGTTGTGGCTTCTTTGATTAATTGATTATATATTTATATGCAGCTAGGCAGCTTGATCAGTGTTTTTTTATTATAATTTATATGCTTGATTGCTTGACTGCTTCGTTGAAAGACAGAAAGGGATGGAAATTGCTTTGTAGCCTTGTGGCTTGTTTGATTAATGAAGGGTAAAATCTTTATATGGTACCTGAACTATCACGAAATGCACTTTTTAGTACCTATAAATTTTTAGGGAGTCTAGTGATACATGTATTATCCCTCGGTTAGCCATTTTAGTACTTCCGCTAATTATTCCATTAAAGTATGGGTAAAATCGCAAAACACCTATTTTTCATATTTCTTTTACAAATTTTTGAATAAACTAAATTAAAATAAATTAGACTAGGTTAAAAGAAAGACCTATAATTGAATTTAGTGAATATCTAGATTTGCCTACCATCTCTATTGATTAATCCTATTAATTGTTCGAGAAAAAAAGTTATGTCTAAATTAATATATATTAAATTTTTATAAAATAAAAAAACTAAACAAAAATAAAAGCACTTAAATTAATTGACCCAAGTATCCCAATAACAGTGAAGAATAAATTGGGTATGTTTTTTTTATATGTCAAAATATTTTTTAATTATAGATATTCAATATATTAAATTCTATAATTCTAAATATGAATGAAAAGACTATTTTGTCGTTGTTATTTTATTCACATGAGTGTCACATAACCGCCACGTAGGCATTTTTAACAGAATAATGGACGGAGGTACTATAAGAGTTAACGGATGGATAGTATAGGTACCACTAGACTCCCTGAAAATTTGTATGTACCAAAAAGTGCATTTCGTGATAATTCGGGTACTATATGAGGATTTTACCCATTAATGAATAATGATTATATGAGTCTGTGTCTCTGTGTATGAAAGATAGAAATGGTCAAATGAAATTGGTCAATATATTGTCATAAAAAAAATGAAATTGGTCAATTGGATTAGATAATTATGTTTGGTCATGGAAATGTTTGGTCAATTGGATTGGATAAATAAATATATATATATATATATATATATATATTTCTGTTTGTAGTGAAATGTGCATATTATTCTAATATCGATACATATATAATATTATAGGTATTGAATCAAAATGACGGATCACCGAAAACCCAAGCGATACAAAAATATTTTGTCATGGTTTACAAGTGATGGTAAGAATGAGATTAGGAGTGGGAGTGGGAATAGAAATGTGACGTCGGATTTTGTGAACGATGTACCTCTAAACTCTTCTCCATCTATTCTAGAAAATTTTGATATTACGTCTCTTGAGTGTGATCCAGTAATACGATGTTCAATATGCAAGTATCTTTTGAATGATCGTGACAGTATTCGAAGAGCTTATGTGGTCTTAGGGTCGTATCAACCTCACTTAAGTAGTTATCCATCTTCTTTTGATGGAGATCAAGGTCGAAAATTTAATACAAATGGTTCAAAGAGTGGCCTTACAAGAAAGGTACAAGGGCTTGTGAACAAAATATTACAAATGAGTATTATTATCGGGTTAATATATTAAATGTTGTGATAGACCTTCAATTGGCAGAACTGGATAGTAGATTTACAGAAAATTCGTTGGAGCTTCTTGTTCTTAGTGCTACATTTGATCCACATGATAATTTCAGAGGGATTCAAGATTTGCCAAGACAACTTCTGTGTCTAATTTGTGTAGGCGGTTAGTTGAATCTAGAAAGTCATCATTCTTTCCAATGATTTATAGGTTGATTTGTCTTGTGTTGACTCTGTCAGTTTCCACAGCAACAACAAAGAGGGCATTTTCATCTATGAACATCATAAAAAACAAACTTCGAAATAAGATTGAAGATGAGTTTCTTGATGACTTGATGATTCTCTTCATTGAAAAGGAGTTTGCCGATCGTGTTGATAATCATTCTGTAATTGCTGAGTTTGAAGTGAGTAGGCCTCAGAAGGTACGATTTAGTTAGTTTTAGATTTATGCTTGTAATTTTTAATTTACAGGGTTTTGATTTTATATTCCCCCTTGTTGTATGTTTTGATTGATTAAAAAAAAAAGGCGTGAGGATGAGCCTCCCACTGGGTTCCAAACCTCAAAAAAATAGAAGTTCACAAAATTTTTAAGTACTTAAAATTAGCCTAACCTATTTTGCCATTCTGGTTCCGCCACTGATGGTGTATGTAACAACATACCGAGAACTGACTTAATCGACATATAGATGTATCCATTGCAGCAAAACTAGCTACCAAGAATGCAAAGTCCTCTTTGAAACCACTTATCCACCTTTATACATGCTTGTCAATTAAGTAGATAAGCCGCTTGCCCTGAGATACTAATTGCTTTGAGAATAGACAAATGTCCACTTAGAATGCAAATCTCTCAATTGGCCAATGAGTCAAATCTATCGGCAAATTTGGACCATCTGGTTTCATCTCAACTCTTGTTAAGGCCAATATTAGCATAAGAGTATTTACCTAGTAAAACATGCAACATCTACAATGATAAGTTAAGAGTAGGCACAATCATTAAGTTTAAAATCAAACTATTAGTGTCGACTTTACCAAGTCTATCTGCCATGTAGACGACTTAAATCCTTATCTACTCTATGATGTCCATATGGATAGCATTCCAAGACCCCATCAATTCAAACTCCTTGACAGAATATGCAAAGGAAAAAAGTTCACATACATGTAGATTTCCACTTCAAGGCACGTTTAAATGTTTTATATTCATAATGTGATGAAACCAAATTTGACAGGAAATAGCTTCAAAATAAATAGTACCTATGAACAAATATGTGATAACCTGGATTTTCGTTATTTAATTTTGGTAATCAATAATGGACCATTTGTATGAATTATTTTTATTATACTTTATTCGTATGTCGTATGTGAAGTAGAATTGTTTCGGACAATTAATTATTCGAAAAGTGTGGATTGAGGGGAGGGAGGGGGTTCAAGTTGACTTTTGATACACTAAGATTCTCTGAAAACTTCCTTCACAAAAGTCATAGAGCACGTCGAACGAGTTCGTGGATATGCAGAACGCAAAAATCAGAGTTTGTATGTGAAAGTTATGAGCGTTTGAATTTTGGGAAAATTCTATAAATAGTGGTTTCTATTTTCGGAAACTTACTATTTTCATTTTGGAAGTTTCCATTTCTGGAAACATTCAAACTCTCCGTTCTCTCTCTTTAGCACTCGTGACCCGACCCGAACCCGGCCGACCTGACTCGACTTTTGCGGCAATCTCTGACATCCTCTACTGGTGAAGCAAGCCTAGAGTGACTCGCCTCCACAGTGCTTTCCTTCCTGTGGCGTCCTCTATCAATGATTCTCACCGTGTGCGGCGCTAGGTGGTGGTAGCTTTTGGGTGCAGTTTGGCTTACCAGAATTCTTAGCTCGGGCGACGTCGTGGCTTCAAGTTTTCTGGGTTGAGTTCATAGGAGCCTCCTCAAGCGATCTATGATATTTTTTTTGATCGATTTACATGGGAACTAAATCAACTCAAGGTGAATAGTGCACGGCGGCTATAGGCGGTGATCTAGGCCTAGTTGGCTTGAAAAGTTGATCTATTTGGTGTTCTTGACATTTTGGACAGTTAGATTAATCTAGTTTTGAGTTTTAGCCGGTGGTGGTTATGGTGGTTGTGCCACAAATTCTGGGGGCGTTTTGGCAGCCTTCTGGACATGTAAACTTACCGGGTTTGTTGTGTGGCAACTCGGTACACTATTCAATGGTGTAAAGGTTAATCCTACATGTCAGGATAATCGTGGCCTAAAGCTGAGGTAGCATCTTTGCAGCTTTACGGTAGGAAGCCATTTTTGTGACTATACCGTTGAAAAGGCCTCCATTGTGTAGTAAGCTCTGAGTAGCATTTACGTTTTATTTTGTGATGACAATTTAATTCGTAAGCTTATGTAATATATGACTCTGTGGAGTGAGTCAATATTGAAAATGTGGGTTTCAGCTCACCAATATGTACTTGGTTTAAAGGAAAAAGTTCCCAGGTATTTTGTATTGATGGCTAAACCATCACGCATGTATAATTATAGGATTATATATCGATTTTTATTTGTGTTAAAAATCAAGGGTGTGACAATTTGGTATCATAGCGTAAGGTACATACTTTGTGATAATCAATACCCCTCGCTGATGGCCCGTCTGCAGCGGATCCCATCAGATGTTCTTCGGTATTGATATAGTCATTGGGTATGTAGCGGGGGTTAGAGTGTTGAGACGATAGAGAGTGTCGGCTTAGTGAGTAAAGTGTAGGAGTTTAATGTAGCTTCTTGAGTTATAGTCTTTTGAGGAATGAGGACCTTTAGATTTAACTCTTGTTGACGTAGGGGCTATGGAATTGTATCCTCTAACATAGTGTTTTTGGTTGATTTAGTCATGACATTGACTTATACTGGTGTTTGAAGATTTTACAAGTATTAACGAAGTGTGCTATGCTCCTTAGGTGATGGATTCACAAGGAGGCAGAGCTATGGGTCGAGGTAGACTCAGAGGCAGGGGTAGAGCTCGAGGTAGAGGCAGGATTCCTGCTCCTGTTAAGGAGATGTTCGAGAATGATGTCGAGGCATTGAATGTTGAGTTGCCTGTTCCACCTGTTGTGGAGGTTGTCAATGTTGCATATGCCACTCGTTAGTCGAAGTTGGTAAGGGAGATTTCGAGGCTGGAAGCAGGCTTTTTCAAGCGAGGTACGATCACATGTTGGCAGATCAATGAATCAAGAACATGAAAACTATTCCGAAGAAGAAGATAGCCTTGTATATGCTCTAGGACGAAGCAAGGGTGTGGTGGAATAGCGCACATAGAGTGACGATGTGTCCACCATGACCTGGGATGGTTTTGGAATTGTTCAGGAAGAAGTACTTTCCGCCTTCAGTGAAGGAGCAGTTGGAAAGGGAATTCATCTCGTTAGTCTAAGGGACTAAGAGTGTAATGGAGTATGATGCAAAGTTTTAAGATTGTATAGGTTTGTGGGACAGATGGATGCTGAGACTTTAGCTATGAAGTTTCAGCAAGGGCTGAATGCTTTGATCCGGTGCAATGTCGTTGTTCTAGAATTGAAGATGGTAGAGCTCATTTTCTCTAAGGCTATGACCATTGAGCAGGAGAACCTGACTTTCCAGGAACATGAATCAGCTGAGAGGGATTTCCAAAGGAAGGGAAAGGCAATTGTGGGGAGCAGTAAGGCATCTGGGAATCAAGGTGGATTCTGGAAGAAATAGAGGACTAATCAACAGGCGCCAGCTAGAGCTGCAGCTACACCTGCTAGGGCTATACTTGTTGATCAGGGGCACCTCTAAGATGTTACAACTGCAAAGAAATTGGCCATCCTACCAGGGCTTGCCCAGAACCGAAGAACTTGGCGTGCTTCACATGTGGCCAGGCATGACATTTCTCGAGGGATTATACCCAGCAGCAGGGTAGGGGATAAGGGAACCAACAGAAGCAACTACCTCAAGGGCAGGCTAGGGTGTTTGCTATTGGTCAGCAGAATACCGAGGTGGAAGGTACCTTATCTATCTTTGATTTCCTTGCTAAGGTGTTGTTTGATACGGGAACGAGCCATTCTAGTTCTAAGGTTGATATGTTAGGTTTGACTCTTATGCCTCTTGCTAGACCTTTGCGTGTTACCTCTCGACTTAGTGTTTCCCTTTAGCTTAGTGTGTTTTGTGATGCATGCCCTATTGTGATTTGTGGTAGAGAGTTTACTGCAAGTTTGATTGTGATACCGGATCGTACGTATGATGTTATTTTAGGTGTAGATTGGCTGAGGCCAAACCATGCTACAATTAATTGCTTTGAAATGGTAGTGTCATTTCATATACCTGGACAGCTGGTATTTCATTATCGGTGTCTTAGGTCAGATACTGCTTTGACAGCAGGATTCTAAGCTCATATGGAATCTGTGAGTAGTTCTGCGGTTATGATAGAAATTACGGTGGTTTCCTAGTACAGTGATGTACTTCAGGAGATACCAGGGTTACCTCCAAGGGAGGTAGTGGATTTTGTTATTGATGTGATTATATCAGATGGTTGAATTTTTCATCATATCTATGGAGTAGTTCCACATAATATTGCTCTGAACTGATTATATGCGGGATATCTTGTGGGCAACTACCCATTGCTGCGTTTGTCATATAAACGTGCTGGAGTACTGTTTTTTGTCGCCGCTCGTTCACATGTCTGATTGCATTTAGAATGAGTAGGGCTTCATCCACTGAGATGTCTTTATATCTTCTATTTTCTCTGCTTTTTTATTTTTATTTTTTTTACAGCGCAGTGATAGATCTTGTAAATTGCCAGTCATGTGAATAAGGAAGTCTATCACTTTACGAAGACAAAGTCAAATTCAGAAAATTTTGACTTCAATGTTAAATAACATTTGGCGATATATATTTTAGGGTTTACATTGGAGGAGAAAATTTTTCCCAAGTTGAAGACTATTACTGTTCGTAGAGATAAGAAGAGATTTTTTCCCCTTATTTGTGTCTTTATTGGTAATTTGACATGAGTTGACAAACTCAACTATAGTGAGAGGTCTAAATACCAATTTTAGAGGTATGAATAGAATCTCCCTAAAAAAAATGATAATAGAAAGAAAATGTTCAAAATGGCTGTTTTTGACTTATCCAATCAGCCGAAATATATGCTTAAAAAACATGATATTTGAAAGGTGCAGGACTTCTCAAATCCAATTTAAATCAAGTCTATCAGGATTGGATTTAATCCAATCAAATCCATGGTACCAAACAGAGCCTAAAGGTTTTTCGTTGAATGGGACGATAGAGTTGATTCATCTAGGTCAAATATATGATCGTTATCTGGCAAGATGAAGGTTTTTGTTGACGAATGAGAGAAGGATACGACAAAGGTTATCATCATCATCAAAAAATGGCCACTGAAAATCTTTGCACGGGAGGAGATAACCTCTAATTAATTAATATGATTAAATACTGTTTACTCCCTAAACTTATATGTTTCGACGTTTCAGTCCTTAACGTTTCAATTTCACCTAAAAACTGCCTAAACTTTTCAATTTCACTCAATAGGTCATTGCCGTCAACTTTCCGTCAAAAATTTAATCATCTTGCCGACGTGGTAGCCCTTTTCTTTTTTATTGATTTGTTTTCTCTTTTTTATTTAACTCTCTTTTCTTTTTCTTTTTTAACTTTTTTTCTCTATTTTTTAAATTTGTTATCTTTTTTTTCTTTAACTCTTTTTTCTCTTTTTTTTTTACTTTCTTTTCTCTATTTTTTCAATTTGTTCTCTCTTTTTGTTTCCAACTTTTTTTTTTAAGGACTAAATGCTATTTACTCTCTATACTTATATGGTTTCGACGTTTCAGTCCATGACATTTCAATTTCACCTAAAAACTCCACAAACTTTTCAATTTCACCCAATAGGTCATTGCTGTCAACTTTGTGTAAAAAATGCAGTCATCTTGCCGACGTGGCAACCTACTGCAGTAAAATGACTATTTTACCCCTCACTGACAAAAATTTTTTTTTTCTATATATATATATATATATCTTTTTACTTTTTTTTTCTCTTTTTTTTTTTTTTGGTTTTCTCTGTTTTTTTTTTAATCTCTTTTCTAATTTTTTTAATTTGTTCTCCTTTTTTTTTAACTCTTTTTTTATTTGTTCTCTCTTTTCTTCAGATTCCGGCTGCTTCATTGTGTCGGAGCTATATCCAAAGTTTTTTCTCAAAGTCAATAAAGTTTCTATGGTGTTGATTTGCTGAGATGATGAGTCAAGAGAGAATTGAAGAAGATAAGATGTTTGAGTTTTCCTGCGAGTTTCCATGTTTTCCGACGACCATTGGTTTCAACTCAGGTAGAGTTGGTGTACTTGTCGAGCTCTACCTCTCGGTATAATTGAATTTGGTTGAGATTTGGAGAATTTGATGGATGGATGGTGGAATGGCCAGCGCTTACTCGAAGTGGCAGGCAAGCCAACGGTGGTGGGCCAGCAAAGTTTTGGCTTGCGAGATGGTGGCGCGAAGATCACAATAGTCTACACTCTTGGCTTGGGTTTGCAGTGAAGATGAGGACGGAAACGAGGAAGGGGAAGAAGAGGAGGTTAAATGAAATGAGAAAGAAATATATATATAAAAAAAAGAGAGAGAACAAATTAAAAAAAAAGAGAAAAGAGAGTTAAAGAAAAAGAGAGAGAAAAAAGAGTGAAAAAAGAAAAAGAAAAGAGAGAACAAATTTAAAAAAAAGAGAAAAAAGGATAACAAAATAAATAATAGAGAAAAAAAGAGTGAAAAAAGAAAAAGAAAAGAGAGAACAAATAAAAAAAAGAAAAAACAAAAAAAAGAGAAAAGCCTTAAAAAAAAAGAGAAAAGAAAGTAAAAAAAAAATATATAGAATTTTTTTGTCAGTGAGGGGTAAAATAGTCATTTTACTATAGTAGGTTGCCACGTCAGCAAGATGATGAAAAGTTGACGGTAAAGACCTATTGGGTGAAATTGAAAAGTTTATGGAGTTTTTAGGTGAAATTGAAACGTCAGGGACTGAAACGTCGAAACCCTATAAGTATTTAGTCCTAATTAATATATCAAATTTTTGTTAAATGAATAATATTTTTGGTAAACGGGGTTAACTTGGTGTTAATAATGACACGTGTCGTGATAATATGTAAGTGACAGAATTGTGACATAAAACACAGAAATCTGGGTCAGATGATTTCCTCCCCCATACACTTACCCACTTGCTTCTTCTGATAAGATTTTTCTAATTTATTCTCTCAACTAATTTTTTTTTGCCAAGCTCGGGGGCGAAATAAGATAACCATCATAAGCCAGAATAGGCCATAACATACCATTTCGCTGCCATTTAAGAACATCGACAAACAAGAAGATAGTGTTAGTATCCACAGTGGTACATAGAAATAGACATATTCATTATTGATTCAAATGCGTAGAGGTAGCGGGATCCTCCATTAGTACTACGCCGGAGGTGCTAGAGATCTAGGTTCCTAATACAAGAAAAATTATTGTAATTAGATAAAAAAGCTAAAAACATAAGGTTGGCCAAGGGCCTAAACCCTAGCCCAAATTAACAATAGACTAGGGCAAAACCCCAGCCTAAAACTTGAGGCCTAATAAGGTAGTCACCGAGGAGATCACCGAAGCCCATCATCCTGGTTTGGGCCAGTCCACCAGCTCCTCCCATCACCCCCGTCGTGCATCACAGTCTGGCCAAGTTCCATCCAACCCATGCCACTATGATTCGCACAGCCACGCCATCTTAGTCCCGCGATACAAAACGTCCTGATCCACGCCGTCGCATCCTGCATCACCATGGAACACCATCCCTAATCCAGGCCTCGCAATCCCCCATCGCCGTAGAACCAGGAACCCATGAGCGGGGATTGATTACCATCCTGTACCGCACGACCACCGCCTTCGCCACCCTCCCATCCGAACCATATGACAAAACCCGAGAAAATCCCTCCAACGAAGTCCCATGGGCAGTAGATCTCTCATCCAGCAGCAAACCCCAAGACAGCAGCGAGGAGGCCGGAGGCTAGTCCCGACATTCTGCACCGTCGGACGAGAACAATTTTGCAAACGGAGAGCCCAGCCTAGGGTTTCTCAAGGTGAGAGATAAAAAAGCTATACTTTAAGTTCTCTCAACTTATATAAGAACAAAAAAACCAAAATATAACATAACTGAATTTTTCTAATTTCTTCTCTCAACTTATATAATAATAAAAAACCCAAAATACAACATAAGTGAATTAAAATAAAAACATTTTTTTTTAAAGAAGCGAAAGGAGGACTAAATCACTGTCCTTTCTAGAAATTTGATTAATACTCAAGAAAATAATACAAGCGGGATGGAAGACTTAGCCAAGGCCAATCCCAAACAAAGGTACATGAACAAATGAAAAATCAGACATAAAAAAAGAACTTTCTAGAAAACTTCATCCAAGTACATAAGGTATCAAACAAACAGACCCAAAAACCTACAACAAAGACATGAGACGTCCATGATGAACCTGAGAACATAATTAAGAGAATTTATACACTGGCCTTGAATAGAAATCACATCCAAAGTCAGCAATCAAGAACGATGGCAGAGACAACCACATATTCCCGCCGTCATGAGAGGCACCATAATTAGCCAAGGCGTCAGCAGGGGCATTTCCTTCCCGGAATATGTGTGAAACATGCAGACGCAAAACCTTTGCAAGAGCCAAACAATTGGACCACCGAATGCGGAGCTGTCAAGGAACCAATTTTGGTGAAGCAAAATACCTCAAAACAGTTGTCGAATCCGTTTCGACCCATATGTATTGCCACTCTTTCGGCTTGGCTACCCTGATAACCTCAATAAACACCAACACCTCAGCATCAAGAGCACTAGGAACCCGCACACGTGAAGCAAAAGCCAGAACAAATGCACCATCATTGTTCCGGGCAATGCCACCGAAGCCTGCGTGATCCTGATTTCTAAAAGACCCATCAATATTTATTTTTATCCACAGGGAAGGTAGAGGCACCCATGTAACTCGAGTAAACTTGGGAGCACATGGACACAGCGGAAACAAATGCAAGAAGCCAAACATAGGGACCCCTGATTGAGAATTTGATGATGCAAAGATCAACCCAGCTGACTCCTTTAAAGCCAATAGTAGAAAGTGCATGAATTTGTGTCAATTAAACATACCTGCGTCATGCCACAAACGGTTCCTCTCTGACCACAGGCACCACAAAACATTGCACACAGTAATACGCCAAAGTAGCTTTGAAGAAGTAGAAAGATGGAACATAAACTCCAAAGTAAGCAGTTCATGCAATGAGAACAATTGGGGGAATACAATATTGAACATGTGAAAGCACCACATCCAGACATCCATCACAATCGCACAGCTCAAAAACAAATGATGCCAATTATCATTCCTTGCACCACAGAAGCTACACTGAGAACAAAGTGAAATCCCTAACCTTTGAGGCATCTCATCTGTTAGAATTCTCTATGAAGAATCTTCCAAGAACAAATGCTCTTTCGTGGCTGAATTGCAGGATGCCATAGCAAAGAACCCCAAGCTGACGGAGGAGATGGTGGAGCGAAGGTCAGGTAAGCCTCCTTTGAAGTCCAAGTGCCCGATGAAGAATCAGACCAAACAACCTGATCCTTTGTTGGCTCGAAAGGAAGCGTTGTGGAGGTGAGACTCGCTGCAACCTCAGAAAACACCTGAAAAAAGATATCAAGAAGCGCCCAATTACCATGAACAATGAACTCACTAATTGTATTATCAAGGTTAGCTAGATCTTGGGGACTCAAGTTGAAAGCCTCCCCTAAAATCTCTCCCATCCAATTGTCCTTTTAGAGCCTAACTGAACTGCCATCACCAATAATCCAATGCAACTTGGAAAGCAGAATCCTCCAAACCTGTTTCAACCCAAGCCAAACTGATGATTTTTTATATAAGTACAAGGTTGGAACCCAGATGTGAGAAACCGGTCATGCAAAAAACAAGCAGCATTGGAAACCTTGGAGACCACATCCCATCCTTTCTTTAAAAGAATAGCCTGATTTAAGAGCACTAGATTCTTAAGACCCAAACCATCGTTATCCTTGGGTTGACAAATCTGATCCCGAGAAATCAACGCAACACCTTTCTTTAAAAGATCCCCAGTCCAAAAGAAATTACGAATTTTTTACACCTCCATCAGAAGAGAGCGAGGCTAGGAATAAATATGAAAGCTATAGATGAGCATACTTTGAAAAATAGAATCAATTAATTGCAACCTTGCTGCTTGAGATAACATTTTCCCCTTCCAGGAAGAGAGCTTACACCGAACCTTGTCAGCAACTGGCCTTAAAAATTCAGACTTCGGCCTACCCTGAAAGATGGGAACCCCGAGGTAGATAAAAGGAAGCTCACCAATTTTAATACCCAAGAGATTATGAATAGCTGTTTGCCGACTAAGAGCATGCTTGCCAAGGAAGAGAAGAGATTTATTGCAGTTTACCACCTGCCCTAAATTAGCTTCATACTCGTCTATAAACTGAATGAGGGCATTAAGACCTTCTGGCCTAGCCTGCAAAAAGACCATTATATCATCAGCAAAAAAAACATGTGATGGAGGAAGCACACACCAGGGGCAGCAATGCAATCAATCTTATTGTCAGCAACCAATGCAGATAGACCCCGACTCAACACCTTTTCTGCCAGACAAAACAGAATTGGCGAAAGCGGGTCACCTTGTCTAACACCTCGTGAACAGGTAAAGAAACCACAAGGTTGACCGTTAACCAAGATAGATAGATGTGCCAACTGAAGCACGCTGTGAACCCAATGCACAAAAGTTCTATCAAAACCAAAAGCCCGGAGAACCTGGAGAAGAAAATTCCAGTCCATGATATCAAAGGCCTTATCGATATCGAACTTAACAGCAATGTTCCCAAATTGACACCGGTGGTCCAAGAGATTCATGCATTCAGAAGTAAGAATAATAGGGTCTGAGATTGACCTACCACGTATAACAGCACTTTGATTTGGAGAAATAATTCTTGGAACAATCTGACTTAACCGATCTGCCAATAGTTTAGTTATAATTTTGAACACAAAATTCGCTAGTGCAATAGGCCTATAATCAGAGATACCCTTAACATCAGCGTTTTTGGAATCAGAATAATTAGATTGGCATTGAAGTGCGGAGGAATGAACCCCGTTTCAAAAAAACTCCGAACTGCTATAATTACATCTCTTGAAACGACGGACCAGCAAGGTTTGAAAAGCCCCCGCCAAATCTATCGACCGGGAGATTTTGACATACGCATAGCATGAAAAGGCTAGAAATACAACAACCAACTGGCCCAGAAAACGACAAAGCCCCATAATTTTGTTGATAGCTTACAAAACGCGTTGCTTTTTCTTGGGACATTCTGGGTCACCATCCCAGTGGTTACCTCCCCGAAAACAATTAAAACAATACTTACGGACGACAAATCCCTCCCACTCCCGACCAGGGTGGCCATCCTTGGTACCACAACACTTACAAGCTCTGTCATAACCACGAGGAAGAGTTACGTGGTGTGGCAAATGAATCAATTAGGGGCAGCTTGCAGCATAGTGAGATACGGTCTGACCACAAAGCTCACATCTTGCAAGAGGTCCGTCAAACTCGTCCACATATGGTACTTCTATCTAGATCAGTTTGTTATTGTTAATATACATAATTGTATGGTTATCAAACATTTAGCCAACTTCGATACTCAGGCAAATATTCCAAGCACAACAAGCATCGAAGAAATGACATATCAAATTGATATGTCCTTCCATCCTTTGGGTGTTTTCAATCGAAAGTATCTTTGACCAAACAAAAAAAAAGTCATTTCACATTTGTATTATCTTTTGCTTTTGAGATCTTTGTTAAATAATGCAAACAGAAAAGGCACTATTTACTTGGTAGCAATTAAAATTTCAAGGGAAGTTCGTATATTCAAAAACAAAATAGAAGAACGAACTTGAAACAGGAAAACATTGTTGAGTATCAGGCTCAATTAAGCCAATGGAGAAGCACATGCAATAATAAATCTGGGTCAATTTTAATCCACCTCCTCAAACTTTACACCAAAAATCATCTGTTCTTGTGCTTTTGATTTCATCAATGATATTCCTATGCTCTTCAATTTCACTTAATTTACAATTGCTTGTGTTTCCATCAAATTAGAAACTCAATACTAACACGTATGTGAGGAGCCCACTTGGCAAGCGTCATTGGGTAAATTTTTAGCAGTGCATAAGACTTACCATGTCAGCGCTAGATTTTGAATATTAACCTGTTGTAAACACGTTGTAAAAGTTGACTTGATGAGGCTCACAACATCTTTGCCATGGTGCCCAACACACGTCACCATTTACGAGTTCATTTGATGGAAGCATAAACGGCTGGACGATGTGAAATGTAGAAGTATCATTGAAGAAATTGATGCACAGGTATAAAAGGGATTTTGAGTGTAAAGCTAGAGGAGATGACATGAAATTTTCCTAGAATCCTAATCTATTTCTAAAAATTATTTCCAAATATAATCAAGTTAGTGAACTGTATTGCAAAAACGAAATTTAGCACATATCAATAGAGAGAAAGAGAGAGAGGATTCTCATACACATTCCAAAAAAAAAAAACACTTTTTTCCCTAAGGCATAACACGGAGCCCAAGCAAAAATTTGTCATATAATATTCCTTGAAAACCCCCAGACAGAAGCCAAAAGCATACCATATATGTTAAGGAGCATATCATCATCTGATTCATCTTCCCAACTCCTTGCAAGAGGATCATCTGTACTTTTACCACTGCCACCAGCTGTTAACAAACCTATCAATATTAAGTCATATATTGAAGAATATTAACAGACAACCTCTAGGCAAACCTAACTTGAGATTGAGGGACTCGAGTGCTGACTGTAATTCCGTTAGGAATGAAGGAACCTCAAGCCCCCTAGAAAAGGGAATAGCAAACCAGTTCTTCCACAAAAAAAATAAAAAATAAAAAATAAAAAATAAAAAATAAAAATAAAAAATAAAAAATAAAAAATAAAAACATGCGTAAAGTTGTAAGATTAAGCCAAAAACACAAATGTCTGGCAACTGGGTAAGAAAAGCATATAGGGCAAACAATAAGCCTAAACTTTCCTGTTCTCACATTGAAATACATCAAAGGAAAAAGAAAAGAAAAATTACTGCTTAAAGCTCAGTAAAAGTACAGTATCATGGTGCACAGTAGCTGGCACATGTAAATTCCAACCTGTATGTATTGTCAACATGGTTAAGTAAATAAAGCACGCATGACCCAACGCCACTCATGGCCCAATTAGCTCAACATGAGCAAATAGTTGGTTGTAGCGGTGCCAATATACCCACTCCTAAGAGACTGGCATCATGGATCAGGTGGCATGCATAGTGAGGGAAGTAACTCCTACCTCAAATTGGCAACTATCCTACTCATATCTGAAGCCACAATCAAACGTTCCAAACTTTGATATGGGTGAGTGTGGCGAGGGGCCAGACGGTTAAACAGAAAAGTAAAGTCATTTTTCACGCAACAGTCTATGGAGTCATTTTCACAAGTACCCCATTCTCCTCTTGGATGTTGAATTATGTGCTAAAGGTTACATGATAGGAGCATAAAATGCGACAAAAATAACGTGCAATCATTTACACTTTTCTTAGCTATTTTCTTTAAAAAGTCAGTTTTAACTTTGTTTTCTTTTTAGGTGGTTCATGAAGTGATTAAAAAAAAAAAAAGGAGCTGAAAGCAGTGGCGGACCCAGAAACTTATTTATGTGGGGGCGAACTAAATTAGTGGGTACATGACACTTCCACTTCTCTTTAATCTAAATTGAAAATGATTGGCTGTGGGGGCATATATGCTATATTTAGACCAAAACTTTGTCTGCTGGACTATACATCATCACTGAATAACATTGTGAACAAAAAGCCAGTGGGCACGTCAGCGCCCCAGCCGCCCTATGCTGGGTCCGCCAGTGGCTGAAAGGGAGAAAAGAAGCCATGAAACATGAATTACTGATGCAAAGGACCAAGTTTGATCAACCTTCTGGCCAGAAATATCAAGGGAAGTCCACGGAAAAAGTTGTGTAAAACAGTTGCTGCAAAGCAGAAAACTGCAGTTTCAGAATCAGCTTTCTGGGAACGGTTTTGAGGAGGAATTCTTGCATCATTCTAGCTGCACCTTTGCAGGAAGGGCCAGCAATACTTAAAGACATGATGCTATACTTCAACAAGAGCCAAAGAAAATGTCAGAAACGTCAATTAGGCAGCATGAAATCAAGCTCAAAGTAAGCTTCCCGATAAGGCAGAAACTGTCAGCTCTTCACGAAGCATTTTGGGAGATCTTTTCCGGTGACTTTCTTGGCGTTTTTCCAAAAGGTTATTAATCATTATATAAGTTATGATGTCATAAAGAACATAGGAGTCAACAACCATCCAGAAAAGTGGCGAGAGGAAGTCGTTCCTTGTCCAAGAAGGAAGCTTCAGAGACAAAAATTGAATCCTAGTCAAAACAGGGTATTTTGGCTTAGACTCTTCTTTGGACTGATTTGTTGGGCATTTTTGGAAGGTTATTGATGCTGCAACTATCAAGGAGAGTCACAGAATGATTCCTCAAGATTTTGGGAAGATTACTAAGGCTTGAAAATCATTTAATTGTGCACCAATTAGAGGAATCCTAAAGCAACTAGGGAAGATTTTCAAAGCAGAGTTGGAGAAGGAAACTTGGTCTATGTATTCCACACATATAGGGCTTCTGCGAACATGAAAAATCACCCATCTACTGCACCATCTTCTACCCTAAAAACCCTAGTTCACAAAGTCCTAAATTCCTCAACTTCAAGAAGCAAGAAGCCGTGCACACCATCATCCACCTTCATCAAGCTTTGCTGTGTACCATCTTGAAGGAAGTTCTTGTGTCCAAAGCTGCCTAAAAGTGAATTTTAAGACAGTGAATGCGCACATAAAATATTATGATCATATGAGTGGGGCTAGAAATAGTTATTTTAATCTCCTAAATGGTTAATAATGCTTATTTCAATGGTAGTAAAGCCTATAGGACAATAGGTGAAACCAAATAAAAAGGATTGCATGCTAGGTAGGCGTTCCACACTAGTTTTGCATACTTGTTTCGATCAAACTTCCACATGTGATTAATGCTTAGAATAAATTGTTGATAGGATAGCGTTCTATACCTTGATTATTTATTCTAAAGGCTTAGTAATGGTGCGTTCATCTTAATTAAGTAATTTAGGGGAGTAATAAGAACTTATGCATGCGTTCATGGTTTGTTCTTGATTGAAACCTTTTTCACGACTTAGTAATTGAAACAAGGATAATAAATTTGTTCAAGCATGTTTTGGTGGTGGATTTCCGAGTTCCTAACATCTTCATCATTCTCTTTCAAAACCCTAAATTCAAAATCGTTTTCTTTACTTTATTTTCTGTTTATTTTCGTTAAAAACCAAAAACCCCTAGTTTAGTTCGTTTCAGGATTGCAACGTCCTCTTCAATCCTCCTCTCTGTCCCTCCATCTTTCTTTCTCTTTTCTTTTTGTTGTGTGACATTTTCTTGAGTGTTAATTTTATTTTATTTTGTTTTCTTTTGTGTGATTAATATAGTTACCCTCGATCTTTGGCTTCGAACGATCCTTACTTATCCTTTACTATTGACTACTACATTTTTGCAGGATTAAGTTGAGCATCAATGTTGGGCGTATCATTACATAATTGTCCCCTTCATTAAGAAGGTTTGTGTGTGTGTGTTGGTGGGGTGGTAAGGCTCTGAACTCTCATTTGGGAGGTTAGGAGTTCGAGTCCCATCATGGGGAGGGGTGGGGATTAAAAAAAAAAAAAAGAGGCTGTTGTGCGGACTACAGTTCCAGCCAATGAATGATCTCCTACTGCAATTAGTTTTTGTTGCCTCTGTACCTCGTCGGTCAGAGAAAGGGAAAAGGCATCACTGCCTACAGCCAATAGGAACTGGTTATTATTCCTATATAAAGAGGTTAGGCTCATAGAATCAATAGAAAACAGCAGAAGCAGAACACAGGCGGCTGAGGATAGCACTCCAATTTGAGAGTCATGGGATTCCATTCAAGGAGAGAGTGAGGCCAAGCAAGGTAATCAAGAACTGTGGCACATGCTGCAAGGAAGAGGCAATTTCTCTCCAATTGGAGACATACAGAATACCCCTCCAAGAGAGAGTGAGGGAGAATAGAGCGACTAGCAAAAGGCAAGCAGCAGAAGCGACAGGCAGGATGCCAAGAATACCACTGCAATGAGAGTGATGAAATTCCACTTCAAGGAAAAACTGGGAGAAAGCTCTGCAGAGAGAGTGGTAGAGTACCACTCAAAGGTTGAGTGAAGGAGTTCCAGGATATTAGAGGGCAAAGTGCCCAGGATATTGGTGGTGTTCCTGTCTCTATGTTTGATTCTCTATTAGCTGTGTTTTAATTGATTTTGATTTCCTAATTCTAACCAATCACAACAAAGGAACTTGTTCCAAAAGTAAATATATTCTTCACACAAAAAAAGGGGGGAAAAAAAAACCATGTGTACTAAACAAAGATGCAAAAGCATACCTTCAATATTGATCTCCGGGTCCTTATCGATCTGCTGGGTTGGATTCTCGTCCGGGTCCTTGTCGATCTGCTGGGTTGGATTCTCGCCCTGACCGTGACCATGACTGTGACCTGATTTCACGTATCTGAATTTCTCGTGCCAGTCTTCCACCGTCAGTACTCCTCCTACATAAACCACAAGTAAAAATATTCAAAGGAAGAATCATACACACAAATATAAGGTATAAAAGAAACAACATAACCAAACAACAATACGGGTTTGAAATTCCAGATAATAACACAAGCGCACCTTGAATATTGATCTCCCGGGGCCTAGAGATTTGCAGGGAATTCGAACTCTTCTGGCTCAGGTCGGATCTTAATTTCAAAATGACTTCTTCCACCTTGACTTCTCGTGCCCCCCTGCTATAGCTAATCTGCGTGGGCATGGTGTGGAAGGCTCGGTCTTGTATTGATTGAGACACGGGTTTAGTTGCAGGAAGAAAAGGATGGAACAAAAACTAAATCCTACCGTAACTCGTAAGTATGAGGATTTGAGGATCCTGTCCCTTTTTATGGGTCTTGCTTCTGCAGCGACAAAAACTGGCCATAAATAAGTTTTTTTTTTTTTTAATGTGTGACGGTCCAATAAGAAGGTGCTAGCGGGATTGTGCGACTATATCGGTCGATCTCCACCGTCTTTCACACCATGTCGAGCGGAGAACTCAAAGACGAGAAACCTAGACCCCACCCGGAATCAGGATCTGTCAACCAGCGCGAGAATCTGCCCCAGAAGATCGATAAGGACTGGGAGATTCTTAATCAAGGTACGCTTTTGCTTTAGTTTTAGTTTGTGATGAAGATTATCAAGATTCTCCCTTTAGATTATATTTACTATTGGTTTATCAGGATCCAACCAGTTCGAGAATAAGGACATAAAGTTCTTCATTGAAGGTATGCCTTTTATCTTTATTTTAGGGTTTGTGACTGAAATTATCTGGAATTTCAGCCCCATCTTGTTTTTATTGGTTTAAGTTTTATACTATATTTTTGTGTATCAACATTTTTCCTTCATAACATATTTACTTTTGGTTTTTGTTAGAAGGAGAACTCGTAGCGGTAGAATCCAAAGAGATACACAAATTCCACCTGGGACCAGGAGACAAGAATCTATCCCTGCAGATCGATAAGGACTGTTGATCAATATTCAAGGCATGCTTTTAGTCTTTGGTTTTTGTACATATATATATATATATATATTTCTTTGGTTAGTTTAAACCTATTTTTTTTCGTGTATCAAGTTTCTAACCTTAAAAAATATCTACGTTTGGTTTATGTAGGAGAAGGGTGGTAGATCTCAGAGAGAAATTTAGGATTCCCCTGGGATCAACCAAGCAGGGCGAGAATCTGACCCAGTAGATCTGTATTGACCAAGAGATCCATATTCCGGGTATGCTTTTGTTGTTGTTCAGGTTTGATGAAAATTTTCTGGAATTTTATTCTTATATTTTTTTCTTTCGTTACATCTTATACCTATGTTTTTGTATATCAATATTCTCCCTTCATGTTTACTTTTCGTTTATGTAGGAGAACCAATGAATGAAGAACTCAAAGAGCAACGCAGATGCCTTCTGAGATCAGGACCCAGCAAGAGCGAGATCAACAGGGACCAGGAGATCTATATTCCAGGTATGCTTTTTGATCTTTGTTTTAGGGTTTGAATTATCTGGAAGTTTATCTATTTATGTTTCTTTTTATGTGTATGAGTTTATTATACTCGGGTTTGGATTTATGATTTGTTATCGGAAATGAGTTTTTTATTGGAAGATTATTTATTATTGTTTCTCGCCTATTTGTTTTGAACTTGAGAATAGGTTGGCGTGCTGGGCCACGTCATTGGAAGTTATTTATTTTTCTTTTGAGAATTGGGGGAGTCTTATGGATTTACTGATAGAGAATTTTTTTTTTTCCTCACCATACCCGGGTCTTTCTGTTAGTGTCTCCTCCTCACTTACTTTGTGTTTGTGAGTGGCAATCGAAGTGATTTATTCTCCTCCTCATGTGGATAGTAGTCGAGGTCATTAGTTCTCCTCCTCACATAATCTATGTGTGAGTGGCAGTCGAGGGTAGCCCATATGGTGAAATCTCTTCCCCATATTATTTTATTTTTTATTTATTTTAGCCAGCGGGGCCGGACTATGTTCTTTCTTACGCTCTCTTTGAAGTTAAGGAAATACATTTTTTTCTAACCCTTGCATGCATCGGAAATTTATTTCTTCAAATTATATTGTGGGAAAGTATAAAGATCATTCCCTTTTTCCTTTGTTAATTATTAACTTTTTGTCCACTCACGCTAACATCGTGTTTTTCAATACTTTCCCTTGGGCGCTTTGGTTTCAAATGCCCAGTTTACTGCGTTGCTGCTCGACGTATTAGGAGTGAGCCATAGTGACCACACCTGCTTCCGCTATCTCGTATAGTAGGTTATTTGTTTAACCTACTGAACTTCATTTAAATTTCTTATGTTTAGACTGCTCTGATTACTATGGGAATTGTGACCCAGACTTGTAATGAATTTTGTTATTTGAGGCCGATGGCCTAACTGTGGTGAATTGTTGTAATGTATTCGTAGAGCTTCGTTGGACTTTAAGTATCTGAGATTTTATTTTACACTTTTGTTTGTGAGGTGGTTTATTTTATTGGAGCAGGGTGGCTCCATGAGAATATGGTTGGGTTATTATAAGTGTTTTTGGTTTCATACAGGTTTCGGTTGCCTACATTTAGGGGAGGTTCTGCCGAAATTTTTCAGTAAAACCTTCTTTAAATGTGGGTCCCGCAGGGTCACGTCGGATTTCAGAGTGTAATTCGGGGCGGGTCCTATCACATAGTCTCCAATGCGCAACTTCAAGAGGGAAACATGGAAAACTAGGTGTATTTTGGAAGAAGGAGGCAGGTCCAATCTGTAGGCGACCTTCCGAATCCTTCTATGACCTTGAAAGGGCTCATAGAATCGCAGTGAAAGCTTATGTTAAGGCTGCTTAATCAGATAGCGTTGACGATAACAGTACAGTTTTAGAAACACCCAATCACGACTTGCAAACTCGCTCTCGGTGAGATTCTTATAAGCGGTCTATTTCATTCTATTTTGGGCTTGGAGCATTTGATGCTTGAGAGATTGCAACTGTTCATCATGAGATTGGAGTGCAATATCGATTGCAATGCACCAAAGTTGTACCAGGGAGGTAGCGGTGGATTGTGGGCTGAGGGATGCCATAAAAGTTTGGAAATGAGCCATCTTGATAGTGGAATGGTAGGAGGTGTTGTACCACCACTCCGCCCAGTATAGTAAGCTATTCCAAGAAGAAGGCTTATCGTCAACAAAGCAGAGCATATAGTGTTCAAGGGACTTGTTCACCAACTCTGTCTAGCCATCAGACTAGGGAACTTTGCATTTTCGCCATTTCTCATCATTTCTCTGAGCTTGACTCCTAGTTGAATCAGGATTCCTACTTCAATTGAGAAATTTCTTTTCCTAGTAGGATTAGGAAAGCAACACAAATAGTCTTCAAGGATGTTCACCTCTGTCTGGCCATCAGACTATGGGTGATAAGCAGAGCTCCGGCACAATTTCATGCCTTGTAACTTGAAGAATGCCTCCCAAAAATGGTTGTGGAAGATGAGATCTCGATCAATGTATGGGTGGGTAATCGGAATAAAGTGTCGATACTTGGATAATATGTCGATGACTATTAAGATAGCATTCATACCTTGTGAATTGGGAAGCTCATCGACAAAATCCATGGAGATGTCATAGAACACCTCTTCTAGAATTGGAGTGGTTGGAGTAGGCTAGGAGGGTGAATGGCCTCATAGTTTTGGCGCCGAGACTGATCGCAGCTGGAGATGAAGGCTTTGACATCTTTACGTATTCGGGGCCACCTGAAGCTTTGAGATAGCTGCACAAGGGTGTGTATATAGCCTGAATGACCTGCTTCCAAAGAAGAGTGAAACTCATGAAGGATCTTTGCACACCATTATGAGGTTTGAGGTACAAAGAATTTATTTTATACATCAATTGATTGTTCTAGAGAGAAAATCCTTTCCTTGTGCTCTGTCCTTGTTGAAGTGCTTGCATAGTTGTTTGAACCTTAGGGTCTCTTGAACAATCATGTTGGATGTGTTAAATGCTGTCGCAGGTGAAGGAAGAGACAGTTTGAATGGCATACAGTTTATGGCCTCTTGACAAGGCATCTAGTACTGTGTTTAGATGGCTGGCTTCATACTCAATGTTGTAGTCGTAACCGAGCAATTTGGCTAGCCATTTATGCTGAGATTATGTGGAGATGCACTAGTCAAGGAGGTGCTTTTAAGGCCTGCTGATCAGTGAGAAGAGTGAATTGGCTACCAAGTAGATAAGGTCACCATTTCTCTACGGCATACATGATATCGAGAGAGCCTGGTTCTTTGGGGATAAAGAATTACTAAGGTAAGCAATTGGGTGTTTCTGCTGTGATAAAACTGCTCCAATTTCGAGGCCACTAGCATTGGTTTCCACAGTAAAGGGTTTGGAAAAATCCAGCATGCCTAGCACTCTTGCGGTGATGATAGCAACCTTCAGCCTATGAAATGCATCTTCAGCTTCAAGTGCCCAGATGAAAATGTCATGTTTAAGCATGACTGAGTGGTTGGGCTTTCAGCTTCAAGTCACTAACAAATCGCCTATAGTAGCTCGCGAGGCCCAAGAAACTTCTTAGGCCCTTGACAGTTTATTAAGTCTCATATCTCAATTTATTGGTTTACTAGTCATTCGGAAGGTAAACGACAATTACTTTCACTTTTTAACTTCGTTTCTGTACTTTTAAGGGCTCTAAAAAGTTAACTTTTTTTAATTCGTATGTTGTTTGAGAAAATTTTCTTTACAAAAGTTGTAGCGGATGTTAAACCGAGTCCGTGGACACATGACACGTTTGAATCGGAGTTTATGAAGAAGTTATGGTCAAAAATGTGAAAATTACTATTTCAAGAAGGTTTCTATAAAAGGAGAAAAGACCCGACCAGACCCGGAAGCTTGACCTTGCCATTTCGGTGTAGTCTTGCCATTTCAGGTTGCTGCACCGACGTCGTATGGGGTTCCTCCTCCTCCTCTTTTGCTTTCCAACATTGCTTTACTTCAAATCAAGCCGAAAACAGCTAATCGAGGCTTTTAAAAATCTCAGTCGAGCCATTTTGTTCTTCCGATCAGTTCTTCGTTTTCCGGCCACCTCTGGCCGCACCACTGGTTGGATTTTGGAGCTGCTCCTATCCTCTTCCTAGCTATACAAGCCCCTTTATCCGATTTGAAGTGTGGAGGCCGAATCGAAGAGTTTAAGTTCTAGGTTTTCTTCCCAAAATTTTGAGCTAATTTTCGACAATTCTAGGCATTTCTCAACTTTGTTATAGTTATAAAAGTTGTTGGGCTTATTGTTTTGAAGATTTTGGCATAGGTGGTGTGACTCGGTTCGGGGGTCAGCTCATGGGCCACCACTTCTGGTGGCGCATGAGGCCGGTTCGGCCTCCTAATTTGGCAGGTTAGGTTCCTTATAGAATTTGTAGGTATGGTTTTGGTGGAAATCGGCGGAAGTTTGGTATTGATCAGAATTTTTGAAGTTTTTGAATTTTGGGTTGTGATTCGAGGATATCCGACCGTTAGATCGTCTATATTTTTCACTAAGATTTTAAAATAATTAAGTTGGCAAAACCTTTGAAGTTTGGGTTCATTCTGATGTGATTTTGGTTGATTGACGAGTTACTTGTGCAAGGGGTTTTTTGAGTTTCATTTTAGAATCGTACTTAATTTTTGAATCTTCATTTACAAATTATAATTTTGTACAAAACAAAGTATTGACCCATCGCTCGAAGAGGATTCATATGCTTGGCCACATTAGCTGTATACAGTGAGTAGACATTTTATTTTTAAATATTATGCATGCAATAATGTTCCTTAAATAATCATTTTATTTATTTGAGAATATAATCTTGGTTTCGGAATATAACATTTGGGTTTGGGTTCATTAATTTGGCTTTCGGTTCCGAAATGTGATTTATTACATGGTTTGATTTCGGGAATGGATTTGCATTATGATTTGATTTTGTTATTGAGCTTTCGATAAATTTTCTGAAACATGTTTATCGATCAATTTATGAGTTTACTTTTAATGCCTATTTGTTTATTGATTTGATGAATCTTTTTGATATTATTAATCGCATTGATCTATTTTAGGTGTCCACCTCGATCACTTGCTTTGTGTTTGTGAGTTGCAGTTGAGCATAGAGCTTGGGAGTCTTAGACCCGAGCCTGGGAGGCTCTCTTTACTGTATAGTAATCTCTTCTTCCCCATACTCTACTCTTACTTAACTAGTAGGGCTAGTTCGATTTTACTTGATCAGCGGGGTTGATCACATTTTATGAGTTAACAAAGTTTTTGGTTTTCATGCTTTGTTGTCTATGACTAGCGGGGCTAGTCGGTTATTCTTGAGCTAATTGTTTTCCGAAACATTTTCTTAAACTCTGACGTGCATAATTGATTTTATTATTGTAAAAGTGGGAAAGTATTAAGCTATCGTTTTTCATTCTAATTTTTGATTATTTATTTCGTCCACTCACGGTAACATTTTTCAATTACTTTCCCCTGGGCCCTTCGGTTTCAAATACCCAGTCTGTAGATTAGCTGGTTTAGCATAGTAGAAGTCGAGGGATAGCATCGGCCACTGTTGTGTTTTATATTGTATAGGCTTCTTATTTAACCTATTTGTATCCTGATATCTTTTTCCTCTGTTAGATTGCTCTAATAACCAGTGGGATTGAGATTAATGTTTTCAAGATGATACTTGTATTTGTTTAATTGGAGATGTTGTGATTTGGGGAGCAGGGCGGCTCTAGGAGTTGAGGATGCATGGTGTTTATTATTAGAAATGTAATTCGATCTGTAAGCCAAGAAACTCTCAGCTGTACAACTCGTGACTGAGACGATTTTTGAGCAAATAAGTTTTGGTTGTTTGATGAGAACCTTCAATCCGTACGTGTGTTCAAGGCTATACGATGCATAACCACATGTTTTGTTTCCAACTTGAAGGTCTACCACTTGAAAATTAAACCATGCTTACAATAATATCGAGATTCTACTTTTTACTCTTAGCTCTTCCATTTAAGCTGCCAATATGCATGCGTAATACTTGAAGATTTTCAGAGTGAGAGAGACATTTGCTGGATGTAACTCGCAGCTTACAGATATTCAATCTATACCAAAATCTACCTAATGCCAACAATAAGTCTAAACAAGTAAGAAAAATATATAGATAGCTGATAACAATTTAAGAAAAATGTTGGCACCAAAGAGAAAATTTATCAGATTATTGGTTTCAAAATCAACAAGATGTTGCAAGGCATACTCATTTATAGCACGGTGCCTCTCAAGTGCCCAGCTTTGGTGCTCGGGTTGCTATTGTTGCAGCTCGGGTTGCTATTGTTGCACTATCTCATATCTCCAGTGACCACATGCTGAGCATATATCCAACTTCACACTGTACCTCTCAAGTGCTCAGCTTTGGTGCTCAGGTTGCTTTTGTTGCACCATCTCATATCTCCAGTGGCCACATACTGATCATAAAAACTTCACAATGTTTTCCAACAAAGACCCCAATTTTGTAGCTTGTATACTGGACATAATTGCTTTTATCATTCACAGCCAAAGCAAGTATTACAAGTCTGGAACAGTAAGAGCAGAGAGGAGACTGTAAAACATCAAGAGAAAAAGAAAATGAGAAATATCATTAATTGCATCTAGAGTGTACTAAAAAAGAAGTAAAATGATTACGTAGAGTGGAATTTCTATATATAGACCCATCAGTAACATCTTTTATTTTTCTTCATTGTTGGATAACTTGGATTACTATGCTTTATTTTTCTTCACCCAAACCCTAAATCCCTAATTCCTACAACTAAAGGCTTCGTGGATTCATCATCTCACATAGAATACTGGTATATTTAACTTAGAAGTTCAGGTATTCTACTATTTCTTTCATCAAGATCACCCAGAGAATGGCTAGCACACTAGATCCCCCGAACTTTTAGCGTCCTTTCCACCATGAAGAACCACTTTGTCCTTGCACACAACCAAGAATAACAATCCCTAAGGAATTATCCAACCCACTCCAAACTCAGATTTAGCCACAACTTCAAAGTAACTAAAAAATGAAGAAATATGATTTGAAGACTCCTCATATGTTTCTTGCATGTGATGCACCAGAGAGGATGGAAACAATGTCGTCTTCTTTGAAACCACTGCATGCGTGCAAGGACCCTAGCTTCTCAAATCATTTTGCTTCTGGGAAATGATTATCCTTTTTACAAAGAGACCAAAGGTAAGAACTGTAGTTTGTAGGAGCAGCAGTCAGTGGAAAACTTCCCAGCAAACTTAACAACAAACACCATTCCCCAACTCAGTATCAGACATATTTCTCCTGAAACCTAAGTAACAACACATGAGGCTACCACTCTGCCCGTCTGCCGTGTTTGTTAGATAAACTAAACAGGTGCGGGAACCTCGTTCAGAAGCAACACACCCCATTACCACTGCCAACCTGCAAGATTGGAAAAGGTCCTCATTCCATCGACTATGTGGTTTAGTGTAGTTTGGGAAATGTGGTGTATTTAGCATTGTCCTTATTTAGTGTAGTTTGGGAAAAATGTGGTGTATTTAGCATTGTCCTTATTTAGTGTAGTTTGGGAAATGTGGTGTATTTAGCATTGTCCTTTAGCATTCTGAGTAAAGGACAATGCTAAATACACCACATTTTTGTGCTCCATATTTAGGGTTTAGGAACTGCAACATGATATTTTCTGCTCACTGCATTCTTACAATTATGTAAACTCCTTTGAGTTCACAAATGGATTTTATATCTAACAACACCATATGACAAACAAAGAACTCTTCTCTGATTCTAGGCTGAGATGATAAGCCGTTGTTTATTTTCGGAGGGCGACTTTTACCAATTGAATCCTTGATGTCGTTGATTTCTCTTTTTCTCCTCCTCTCCCCATGGATTAGGACTAGATCATATTTAATCCATTTTATGAAATTAAACTAAGAGTAGTTCAGCTTCAGCAGAATTAAGCTTGAAGTCCAAGGTGATTCAGTGGTACACCTTGAGTTCTAACAGCTATGACTTGTAGAGTTGACCATATACAATAGTATAATTTGCTCCCAACATGAACCACCACCCCTTGAGCATCCAACCCCGTTGACAATAAAATGCACCCCAATTCACCTTCTTACCTCTACACTTTAAGCTGCCAATGTACGCATAATAATTCACCTTCTTACCTCTACCTTAAGCTAGAATTTATTTATTAATTTTTTTTTAAATGTTTTTTGGGAACACCTGCTTAGCTAAGATGTAAAACATAATTTTCACATGCAACCTAGACAAACATCAGAATTGATGCCAAGAACCTTACCATTATAAGATAGCAAATAACATGTTTTTAACAACTTAAATGACCCTGCCAAAAGAATGGCAATCTGTTTCAAAATTACCAAGAAGTTGAAGGCCAAGTCATTTATAGATTTTGTGCCTCTCAAGTGCCCAGATTTGGTGGTTGGGTTGCTATTGGTGGACCATGCGAGTATCTCCACTGTCCGCATGCTGAGCATTTCTCCAACTTCACACTGTTTTCCAAAGTGCAGAATTTACATGACCAGATTTTGTAACTTGTACCAACATCTTTTGGTCTCTGTGTGCTACAAAGCTCGCATACTGGAGCTAATGGCTGCAGTATTCCCATCATCAGATGCAAAACAATTATATTAGTACAAGTTTGGAACATTAAAAGCGTAGAGGAGAGATTGTGTAAAAGGAAGAAAATTTTCAGAAACATAATGCATTACATAAAAAGTGTATCCAAAAGGAAGTGAAGCCCCTGCAAATGAACTTTATATAAATAGAGGTCCACTATAGTAGCAATATAAGGAGTCAGCTAGGAGTAGATACACTTACTGGATTTAACAAAGTGCATGTTCCACACTGCCACATAGCAGATTCTTCGAGATTATGTGTTCCATCATTATTAGGTTCGGACCCAGAGGTTGAAATACCCAACAAATCCACAAAACTAGATTCTAGATGATGATTGGATAGAGGGAATGAACCAGTTTCTGATTCACGACTTCTTTTCTGAGATCTCATGTCAGAACCAGATACAGAGTCGTCGTTGGATAGATCTACAAACTCGGATCCTAAATGGACTTTGGATGATCGAGAAGAAGTGTTCTTATTAGGTATGCGACTTCTTTTTTGTGGTAATGTATCTGAGGATTGTGCTTTTGCACCATTGGGAAGCCTTGAACTTCCTGCACTTGCACCTATGTTTTCACAGTCCTCTGATGTACCAGAGTTGTATTCTCCATCCTCAGAAGCTCCAGCAAATACTGAACCACACCAGATATCATCCTGCAATCTTCTCTCGGCAGCCATTGCAGCAGCTTGCACTGGACTAAGTGCAGCCATCATAGAGCTATCACCACCAAGACGCTTAGGTCCAGATGGCATCAAAGATCCCAAAACTGCTCTCTTTTCTGCAGCAGCAAGTGCAGTTTTGCGGAGAGATGAAAGAGGGGGTTGACGTGTAACACTTCCCAAACGCCTCCCTGGAAGATCAAACCCCTCCGCGGTGCCAGTTACACCCTTAGTCATCAGCTCCTCACATTCCTGTTAAACACGAAAGTTTAATAAATCCAACACTCCAACGTAAACACTAAACACAAGCTAATGAAGAGTAGTGAACTCAAAAACACCTTCCTCAGTTCATCCCATAGCTTGTAGAATTTGGCATCGTGAGGACCGTGAACATTGTGGCAAAGCTCGTGAAGCATTGTATCAAGAACTTGATCAAAGGGGTAGAAATCCAAATCCCTATTCGGCCTACGCAGTCTCAGCTTCACATGCACACCGCGGTTCACGTTCAACCCGAGAAGAGAAGGATTGGTTGGGCTGCAATATCATCAATGGGTTTCATCCCTTATGGCCAAAGCAAAGAAGAGAACATTCCCAAAAATAAAAGACACTATTGGTGAAAAATTCATACAAAGTTAACTTAATGGTCCATATCATTATCTGGCAAATCAACACATTGCAGTACAAGGAATAATATTGCGAAGATGGCACAAGAGCAGCAGAAGTCAACATTTCCACAGGAAAAAGACATTACTAGCATAAGAGTCTGATGGCTGATCAAATTAAACACAGCTATAAGTAACTACATACAGATTAAGCTATTAACCAACAACCCCAAAATAAATTGGACCAAATTAAGACCAATGTGGGCAATTGACATAGTTGATTGTATTCCATCATTTCAATCATGTTAAGAATACCACGAATCCAAGTCCAAGAAGAGAAGGGATTGCTTGGACTGCAATATGAACAAACAATTTCCAGCCTTAGAAGCCAAAAAGAAAGAACACTACCAAAAACAGAATACATTATTATTCATATACAGTTTCATATCATTCTCTCCAAAATAAAATAAAAAATAAAAAAATTGCAGTAACCTAGAAGGACTTGTTTGATGACAATACTGTTGCTGCAATTACTAAAATCCCTGCTGGTATGGCTGGTAGTGGGAGTAATCAGCTATCTGGGTCGGTACCACTAATGGGAGGTTTTCAGTGTCTTCTGCTTAGCCAATGTTATTCAATTTCAAGATTTTCCTACGGCTGCTTGGAAATTCATATTGAAGTTGCCTATTCCTCCGAATAAAAAACTTTATTTTTTTTGGCTTTTATATACTGGGGAGTTTCTTATGATATATACAGAGAGTGAAATGCAGGCTCTCCAGTGATGATTTTTTGCCCCGTTTGCAGGCAACATCAGGAACCTACATTGCATCTACTAAGATGTTGTCCCAGAGCCTTGCTTATTTGGAAGCAAGCATTAGCTCCAACTCCAATCTTACATCCCTTACTCTTAATTGGGCTGGTTGGATAAATGCCAAAGCTCACTGCATGGAGAGCTGTTATGGAGGCTTAAAGTGGAGTTCCATCATCGTATTCACATGTTGGTACTCATGGAAATGGAGGAATAATACTGTTTTTGATGATAGCTTTCAGTTTCCTTTCAGCCTGTCAAAATGATCCATTGATAATGCAACTGCTTGGCATGTTGCTCAGAGTTCTGGAAATAATCAAATAGGGTTCTAAGCCTGATGTGGGGAGGTTCAAGCTAAATGTGGATGGGGTCAGGAATTAGCAAAATGGCAGAATCGGAGCCAATGGATTGGTCAAAGAATATTCTGGTGTGTGGATTGAGGGATTCTCTAACTACATTGGCATTGGGGAAATTGTTGAAACTGAAGCCTGGGGTCTTCTATTGGGTTTTAAAATGGCTGCTAAACTAAAAATTTATAGGTTGGCTATTGAATATGATTCTGATTATGGTCAATATTCTTAAGCAGGGTCTTGATAAGTTTCACCCCCCCCTCGAAGTCCATTATGAGTTCTTAAGCATCCTTCTCTGCGTGCAGCGTTGTGCATATATACAGAAAGATGCCATCTTGATGGTGATTTGGGTGTGCGGCTAACCCCATCTCAACATATTACTTAACACGAAAATAGAGCAACTACACCTCAAGATTAAGCTATTATGTAAACAAACAAGCAAACCCAAGAGAAATTGGATTAAATTGAGACCGATGTGAGCAATGGAGATAGTTGATTGATTGTAAATCATTTTAAATGTGGTATTCAATTCCAAAATCCGATACAACAAACATATAACATGGGCAACCAACTAGAACAAGAAAACAATTACCACATCTCAGAGAGAAGCTTGACGCGCCATTTGTGTTTGCGCATAATGGGCTGAACCTGTTTGGCGATTTTGCCTAGCATCTTGCTGGCTTCCTCTTGCCGATCCTTTCTTTTCAGCGCTCTGATTTCCCACACCTTGTTTAGGTCGCCTGAATTCATTGTTGGTTTTCTATGCAACGTACAATGAAAACTGGACTCGACTCCCTCTTTAGAATCGAGAAGCCCTAATTCAGTTTTCCAAGATTTGGGAGATTTCGTTTGGGAATTTGAATTTGAAGAACGATTAGGAAAGGGCTTTGGGTTTGGATTCTGTCACGTTCGGGGTTGGCGGGCTTTCGCACGTGTGCGGCTTATGCTCTGGTCGATCAGTCATTGGTACTTTTCCTTTGAGATTTGAAGAACTCGCTTTTTAAAACCCTTTGTGATTAACGAATTATTATTATTATTTTTTAGAAATATAAATTTCATTAATAAACAATCTAGATAGTTTTATCAAAAATAAGTATATTAGGGCATCTCCAACGATAGTAGTCAAAAGCTAAAATCTTTGACTTTTTCAGAAGGCATCTCCAACCATTTCCTAAGCTTAGCCATTTTGACTTATTAGTCAAAAGTGGAGCCATTTTGACGAAGGAAGTTGGAACGAAAGCCATTTTGGCCGAGGACGGAAGAGGGTGGGCCCCAGCTGCACATGGGAACCCAGAGGAAGATAGAGGCAACGCTCAACGGGAGTTGAATCCCATAAACGCGCAAAAGGACAAAAAAACGTTCAAAGGCTGACTAACCTGCCTTACACGCGCAGTACCATGGCCGACATTGGGCCCCTCCAGTGACAGAAGCTTCTAACGGTACTCAAACCAACGGACGAGATGCATCTTTGATTAATTCGATTTAAAATGAAAGACCGAGATTAATTGGTTCTAAAAATGAAAAAGTAAATATATATTTATTGAATATGTAATCTGACGGTTCAAAAAATTGTATGGATTAAAATCAACGGTTAATAATAAAGTAAATGTGTTTTGAACCAAAAAAAAATTTGAAAAAATAACAGAAAATTTTCTAAAAAATCAGAAAAATATTTTTTGGCCGTTACAGCAGTAACTTTAACAAAGTCTATAAATACTAACCCTCTTCTTCATAATTTTTCACTCCAAAACATCTCCAATCTCCTCCAAACTTCATTCTTTTTCACCATTGTTCTTCATCTAGCTAGTTTTCAATTTTTTTTTGAAGATGCCTAACCCAAGACAAGAGTGTTGGAAGGCTGCCGAAGATATAGCCTTGTGCGCAGCTGTAGTTACCGTTGGTGAAGACGGTTCTAAGGGTACTAGTCAAGAGAAAAAAAGATTGTGGGAGCGTATACATGAAGTATATGAGACTTGCAAGCCTCCTGAAGGCGTGGTTAGATTGGGAGGAGGGTGTGACGGTCGTTGGAAAAAGATTAGACCGGCATGCCAAAGATGGCGTCAAGCTCTTAACAAAGCGGCACTTCTTCGAGGAAGTGGTGAAAACGCCACCGACGAGGTAATCATCACTATTCTTGACATTTAATTCTTATTTTTAAAATTAATTTTACCGTTATTTTAGCATGTTATGTTTATTGACTTTCGTATAAATATATATAGTACATGATTAATATCTTCTTATTTATAGGAATTACAAGCTAAGTCAATATATGTACCTTAGCTAAAAGAGAGGAGTTTGCATTTGAGCATTGTTGGCCAATATTAAAGGATACAAAAAAGTTTAGCAATCCTCCGAGCATGAATGTTGATAGCTCAAGTTTTCCTACCTCTATCAACTTAGAGGACGAAGGGAGGCCAAGCTATTCAAATATGCATTCACGCCTCCCAGGTCAAAAAGCTCAGAAGGCTGCTAAGAAAAAACCCAGGCAAGACGAAACAGGTAAACTCTTATTGCAAATGCAAAGGATTGTAGACGAAGGAGAGTGCGATCTCGAATACAAGCTGTGACTCAGGGAGGAGACAAGATTAGCTGAGCAGCACGAGGATGATGCTCGCACAATGACAGTGGATCCATCAATTTTCACACCCAAAAAAAAGAATTATTGGGAGAGGAAGCAAGCACGGATTATTGAGAGGGAGGATCAAAGCTCTAGTGCTAGTGCATTTTGTCAACTCTCCTTTTCTCCTGAAGAAAATACACTAGATAGTGAAGATGACTCTAACTTGGACCTCTACGTGCCAGTTCAAGAGACCCAATGGATGGGGAGAAATTAGAAATATTTTATTGGCTATACTTTTTCACTTATGTTTTTCAATTATGAAATAAAATTGTTGCTTTATTTTATAATTAATAAATAAAAACAAAAACTTGTTTTTATCTCACTTTTATTCATAACAATAAAACACACTACATTACAAAAGCATAAACACACTGACAATAAAATAAAACCACACAACATTACAAAGCATAAACACACAAACAATCAAACCACACAATGGCCACATTGCCAATTATTGAAAGCGTGAAAATACAATCTCTTCATCTGCGGTTCCGCTCTGCTTGCAGCTTCATGTTCCAGAGGTGATTAACCAAATCTCCTTGAAAGACTCTATGCATAATTGGGCATCTAACCCCTGGTAACGGGTCATGAACTCCTCAAGTTCAGGACGGTTGCGCTCAACCTCATGATCATCCTCATACCTCTCTTATATTTGTGCTTTCCTTGATCTAGTGGGGATATCATCTAGGTCAATAGGCGACTCTTCATTTTCTTCACGCTCATCATCGACAATCATGTTGTGCAAAATAATGTAGGTCGTCATGATGTAATGGAGATCCTCTCTATCCCATCCACGAGCGGGTCCTCTTACTATTGGAAAACGAGCTTGGAGAATTCCAAAAGCCCTCTCCACGTATTTTCTGTATGACTCCTGTATCTTTGTAAAATGAGCTTGCTGTGGTGTAATTGGATTTCTAATTGCTTTCATAAAAGATCCCCATTTAGGGTAGATCCCATCGACTAGGTAGTAGCATTGGCCATATTCTCTATCACCTACATGGTACGAAACTCAAGGAGCCTCACCTGTGTATATTTCATTGAATAATGGAGACATTCCAAGTACATTGATATCATTAAGGGAACCTGGAAGTCCGAAATAGGCGTGCCAAATCCAAGCATCGTATGATGCGACCTCCTCCAAAATGATTGTGGGTTTTCCCTTATAACCAGTGAAGTGCCCTTGCCATGAGGTTGGGCAGTTTTTCCACTGCCAGTGCATACAGTCGAGACTTCCCACCATTCCGGGGAACCCCCTTTTGTCGGGAACATCGAGCAACCGCTGCAAATATGCAGGAGTTGGTCGATGAAGGTAATGCTTGTGGTACACATTCCAGATTGCTCTAGTAAAGTGCGACAAGATCTCCAAAGCTATAGATTCAGCTACGTCTAGAAACTCATCACACAGGTCGGCCAGAAGCCCGTAAGTAAGCATCATCATAGCACAAGTCAGCTTTTGTTCGGTAGACAAACCAACTCTGTCGGAGGCATCATCAGTTTGCACGAAGTACGGATCGTGGTTGGCGACATCATGCATCATTTGGTCAAACACATGAGGTTGCATTTTGAACCTTCTGCGAAATACAACGCCCTGGAACCTGCACAGCAAAGTGAAGTATAGAGCTTTCAGTCGTCGATCCATAGCTTCTCGATCTCTTGCGATGTACTGGCGCCCGAGCTGTGAACCACCCCACTGTGATTCTTCCTCTTGGAGCCTCAAGATATGAGAGGAAGTTGCCTGCATCACCAGGGCTCTTTGACGATTTCTTGTTATGGCATCTTCTTCCTCTTGCATCAGCAATTTTAGGAACCTATTCATTGCAACAAGGAACCAAAAGTATAAAATGAAAAGGAAGTTTAGAATTTCTAAGCTTCTGATATGAAAAGAGATGTGTTTGTGAATTGGTGAGCTATGATGGAGTGAATGACTCCGTATTTATGGAGGGTTGGAAAATGATAGCTGAAGATAGGATACAACACGTGGCAGATAAAAATAAAAAATGTAATCTAACCAGCCTATCAACAACTGACACGTGGCACTAAAATCGGTAATAAAGTTGAGATAGAAAATCTTATCTTATCACGTGGTAAATAAAATCTCAACCGAGATAGAGATAAGATATCGGATCCGAATAGCATTGACACGTGGCATGAATATATAGATTCCCAAAAATAAATAAATAAAAATTTAAAAATCAATTAATGACGATATATTATATAACACAATTTTGTATGATATATAAATTCATATTGTAGTTAATTAATTCTCTAAAATGATTCATTTATTAAATGACTTTGGCTTTTGACTAAAAATGGTTGGAGATGCAAAAATTGAATGAATAGTGATGACACTAGGGGAGTCAAATTTTGCATATGGTTTTGGCTTTTGACTAAATGGTTGGAGATGCTCTTAGAAAGCCATTAAGTCCCCTCCTCAACCCAAACTTAAAATAAAAGAAACAAAAGCGCATTTTTAGTTAAAGTATGCGTTGCCTGATTATATCTCCTAGGGCTATATGTACATATAACTGAAGAGAAAAAGTGGAAGAGATTTTGCACTTCCTCAACCAAAGCACATTCAACCGACCAATTTATATCTGCTGCATTCATGTCATTAATCACTCCCAAAGCATCCATTTTCATAATCATTTGTGTCGATTGAAAACCTACTCGGATAATAGTCTGAATGCCCAATATTGCTGCATATAGTTCTGTAGCTTTTACAGAAAAACCACCATTTATCCCTTTTGAAACCGCAATCATTAAATCACCATTTTCATTATGGAGGACTGCTCCTAATCCTCTTAAACCAAGTACATCATTTACAGCACCATCCACATTCAGTTTCAGAAAAAGGAAAACAAGGTGGTGTCCATCTAATCTAAGCAGTAGGTCTATTAGCAGGGTAGCCAGATTGTAGCTATTTCTCCAGAAAATCATGCTGCAAATGAAGAGCTTGAGCATAAAAGAAAGTGAGGATTGACTAGTTTGTGGTTGAAAATTGCATCATTGCGAGCCTGCCAAATCTTCTACATATTAGAAACGCCAAACCCAATTCATTCAAAGTAAGAATTGATGTTGTAAATCTAAACATGTCTGTGAAAATCCCAAAATGTCTGCTGCCCCCTGTACTCTTGAAATGAGTAAGCTTCCAAATCTCCTTAGCCTTTGGACAAGACCAAAGGGCATGTAGAATAGTCTCCTCCTCTCCTTGGCACCTAGAACAAACTAAAGAAACAAGAAGATGCCTATGGTGTAGCAATAAAGCTGTTGACAAGATTTCATGAATCACTCTCCAAAGAAAAACTTTTGCTCTCTCTGGAATTTTTAATTTCCACATAACCTGCCAAACCAAATCTACATGATTAGAAGAGCTTCTGTCTTGTCCTTGACCTCGGACCCTCAAAGTTTGATCAAGTTGGTAACCACTCTTCACAGTATAAGTTCCTTCTCTTGTATCACAGTATAAGTTCCTTCTCTTGTATCACAGTATAAGTTCCTTCTCTTGTATAGTGCCAGTTTAGTTTATCTAAACAAGGTGTAATAGGCAATGGAATGGAACAGATAGCTGCCACCTTTGATTCCCAAAAAAACGCTGAAATTAGTCCTAAGTGCCAAGAACCATTTGGAATTAAATCAATGCGATTAAAAAGCAGATTTGGAGGAGACATGATTTTGAAAGAGCATGGGATTGGCACATGTGCATCATGGTAGATCATAATAGAAGTACCATCACCAACCTCCACCTCAAGCCAGAAAACAACAATTGTCTCCCCCCATAGTAGTGACTCCATATCAATGAACATGATCTCCTCCCAACCCTTACTTCTAAAAAAGAAGACTGAGGATAATATATGCACTTGTAAATCTGAGAAACCAATAAATCCGGCGAAGAAAGAAATCTCCAACATTGCTTGGCAAGCAAAGCCTGATTAAACTCCATAAAGTCTCTAAGACCTAGACCTCCATTCTTTTTATTTCGGCAAAAAGAACTCCACTTCACCAGTGCATACCCTTTTTACCTCTCTTGTGGTCCCACCAAAACCGAGCTGACAATCCTTATAGATCATGACATAAATACAATGGTAGTCTGAATACACTCACAGAGAAATAGTTTGGATAAAAAGAAATAGATAGTATTGAGTACACTGACGTGCAGTTGCACCAACTAAATTAGGATGTTGAATAAACATTAAGTATATTTTTTTGTTATTAAAAAAATGTTGCATGTAAATATTAATGATTGAGATTTGCTGGATTTACTGGTTCATTTGCACCGCCAGTACATAGAAGAATTTTCCAAAAAATCAAACATAATGAAAAGATACTATGACAGAAATGAAATAGTAATGTGTAAGTTTGATTTGTATTATACATAACTGAAGTCATAATGGAAACTTTATTTGAATCCAAAACGTAGGTTTGAGAAAATCCAAACCCATTCCAATACCTAAACCTACTTGAATATTCAAATTCCTGAAAATGATGTCAATATTTTTGAATTAATATTTTATGATATATCTTGAATTACAAACAACTCCAACTAAGTAAAAAGATGAATTCTTCAATTTAAAGGCATAAATACGTAGTCCAAAGTTCAATTGTTATCCTTGTATTTGTGATAAAGTTGTTCGGGTTGGATTCGAATTAGGGTGTGCGGCTCTGGTGTGCTGTATTTATACTTTATCCAACTTAGTATTCCTTTTCGGCATTTGAATTCATCCGATCAGTTCAACTATGAACAAGTACTATTATTGTCATCTCTAGACAAAAAAAGTTATCAATTAAGTTATTTAACATTTTTTTTTCGTTACAACTAGGCCCAGAGAGCTTAAAACAAAAGAGAACTAGTCCAGATGGTTAACTCTAGATCTTCAACTGAGCTTATTCCTCTAAGCTTATTCTTCAAATGCAGAAAAAAATTATCTAGTTGGAAGGCTAATACTATTTCCAGAGGAGGTAAGCTAACTTTATTAAAATCTAATCTTTCGTGTTTACCTAACCATGTTCCTTCTTACTTTAAGTGTCCTACAAAGAAGGTAACGTCTAGAATCGACACTGGACGCCGTAATTTTTTCTGGGGATCCTCTGCCAATCATCACCCTATTGCTTGGAAACATGTTTACACTCCTAAAGACACTACTGATTTTTATTTATTATTATTTTTTTCTTTTCAAAATACTAAGTTGGGCTCTTCTCCCACCCGTATCCAATAAAACATTCTACTTTTAATATGGTTGCCCTTGCCAAGTTAGCTTGGAAACTAGTTAAACAGAAATACTTAAGACGAGATAACTCTTTCAATGCTAATGAAAAAGCTCACCATTCTCTTACCTGGAAATGTATTCTGGATGCTCATCCTCTTTTCACTCAGGGTATGCGTTGGTTGGCAGGCAATGACCATTCTATAAATTTTTGGACCTTTAATTGGTGCTATCCTTTTTCCTTTTTTTAATCTAGTCTTTGATCTTCTTAAACATCTTCTTGATTTATCTCTCACTGTTATTAAGGTTAGTGTTAACGATACTTGGAACTTAGCCTCAGTTCAAGCCTTCTTGGATACTGAGGTGTTGTCTTGCATCTCTTCAATTCCTGTTCCTTTCTCTGATAATCCTGATGAGTTTGTTTGGGGGCCTCCTGGCAATGGCAAGTTTATGATTAAATTAGCTACTGATCTTCAATATTCTCATATTGCTGCTCATACTAGATCAAAGTTGCTCACTGTTATGTGGAAGTTAAAATTACCTCCTAAAGTTAAATTATTTTGTTGGTTACTTATTTGTGACAGGTTAAAACTCGGGCTAGATTACATCAGTTTTCAATGGATATTCCTTCTACTTGTGTTTTTTGTAACCAACGTGAATAATCTTTAGATCGTCTTTTTATTACTTGTTTCTTTACTCAAAATGCTCGGTCTTTCTCTAGCCTCCCAACTAGGCCTCATGTTGATACTCTTAATTTTTTGAATTGGCTTGATGCTCTCAAGTTACAACCTCATGCTATATATGGACTCTCTTGCTAAATGTTTAATGCTTGCTAACTCCATTTGGAGGACTCATAATCAGCTTATTTTCCTAAATCATCTGTCCTCCACTGTTGATGTTGTCTTCGGAGTGGCAAGAGCATATCAACTATATCTCAAGGTCAACCTCTAGATGTCTGCTCCTAAACCTTCTACCAATGATTCTATCAAATGTCGGCCACCTCCTTCGTCAAGTTTGAAGCTTAACTTTAATGGTTATCTTTGCCCTGTTAATCGTGCTACTACTGGTTTTGTTGTCTGTAAATTCAAATGGATATCCTTTGCTTACTTTCAGCAAAAATCTTGGGACCTTGGACATCCCTGTGGCTAAAGCCATGGCCTTTTGTAAGGGATTACTTCATCGGTCCCAAATTCCTCTCAATCCATCGTTGTTGAAGGGGACTCAAAGATTTTGATGGATGCCCTCAATCAAAGCAGCTCCGCCCCTTGGCATCTTAAATTTTTACTGCATTACATTAAGGAGCTCTCTCACCGTGTTGCTTTTGTTTCCTTTTGTCATGTGTGGCGAAGCCAACTTCCTCGCTGATAGTCTTGCTTCTCTTAGGCACTCATTTCCTTCCCTCTCATTTTGTTTGGGATTCTCAGTTGCCTCTGTCCTCTAGCGCCACCTTCCATTTTGATCTCTTTGGAGCGGTTGTTATCAGGGATTGCGGACTTCTTCTCCCAAAGCAAGATACTTATCGAAGTAGGATCTACAGTTGGGCTAGCTACGACCATTCTATGTAATTTTGTTTCCATATCGGCCCGGGGGGGGGGGGGGGGGGGGGGGGGGGGGGTGTGGTGTGGTGGTGGTTATCAAAGATAATTAACCAAGATTCTTGAGAAAAGCTGCTCTTAATTATTGTATCTGCTGTCATGTTACACTCCTTGAAACACATAACTGATCCTTACAACTATTACAAATATTTTCCGAATGATGAGATCTATCACAACCATCCACTATGAACTTAATGAGCGCATTGAAATCAGATTCCACCTCAATGTTCTTAATATGTAAGTTAGTAGCAAGTCTTAGGCAAGAGAGTAAACTCCAAGCCCCAGTTATTAGAAGTTATTTAACATATTCACCACGCAACACATCTTACAAACCCTTGAACTTGAAAAGAAAAAGAAAACCTAAGATTCCACTACTTTCTATGTTGCTTCAGCTTTTCATAAAAGATGAGCTAAAATTAATATCATATCTCCCCTCGACTAGGATTCAGATTAAACGATTTGTAATGTCTTAAAAAGCTTAGAGATTACTAATTAATCATGAATCTAAGTGTCTAACTCGAATAAAAATTCCTCATACTCTGATTAGCTCGGCCAACCAAGAAAATTCAAAGTGTTATACCGTTCGGTATGGAAATGTTGTCCTAAATTTTAGTGATTAGCCATCAAAACCAACACTTGATGGGGAGTTACTGAACTTTTTTGTAACTTTTCGTGGAAACTAAAATATCTATGCGTCGAATGCGCTCGGTTTAATACTCACTAAGGTGAACAGGTGGGGTTCCACACAGAGATGGAAAAAAATTGAGAATTTTGATGACTACAAATATAAAAAAATAGTTCACTTCCTAAATTAGGATTTAGGAGCCTTCCTAGTTTATTACTGTATCTTCCGAAAGTTTACTTCAAGAAAAAGTCAATAAATACCAAAAGGCCAAGTAAAAGTAAATCTGTATAAACAGTGTTTCAAGCTTTATAAGCCCATTGAAATTGCGCTGATTGGCTGGGAGCATAGGAATGCGAACAACACCAAAGGAGGCTCTTCATCTTCTTTCTCCCATCATATATTCTGCCAAAATCCAATCTTTTTCTTTTGGTGCCAATAAAATCCAATCTTTTCGATTTCTCAAATCCCATTCTTAACAAATATTCGACCAAACTAAGAGTCAGGAGGTAGCAAAGACCTTTTGGTCGGAGGGGTTTTTGTGGGTTTGGATTAGTTTTGTGGTTTAGTAACAATGGCGGGAATAGCTATAGTCTTAGATCTGCTGAGAAGAAACTCAAGTCTTACAACCCAAAGCCTTCACGCTTCTGGGTTCTTCTCGGCGAAAGCAGCTGCTTCTGCCGCCGCCGCCTCCGTCGCCGCCGGAGCTCCTTACGTTTACAACTCCTTGTTCAGGTAAACTCTATCGCTTTCCAGTTATCTTTGTTGAGATTAGCAGCTGGATGTGACTATATGCTACTTTTTCGATTGCCCTTTACAGAAAAGTTGTGAACTTTGTGGAATCTAGGCTTGTTTAGTTCGACTGTGTTTGATTTGTGTGTGGGGTACAATGGATTATTGGGTTTCATTAGGTTGAACATGAAGAAGTATATTATGTAGGACTATTGCTGTTTCTGATGTAGGCGGTAATACAATGCTAAGTTTCTTTTGGATTATTGAGTTTCATGTCCCTACTGTTTAGCTTGTTTTTTTTCTTTGTTGAACTCATTGCCTAAACTTTGAATCAACAGCATGTGTATAATGAGTATAATTTCAGGACGACATGTATTTTCTGTCGCTTGAAATTGCATAACTTTGTCTGTCAATTTTTTTGAAGCTTGAAGATTATTTTTTGGCCCCGACTAACTTTTTAGTACTGTGAAACAGTAATTTTAGGGGACCAGTTGCCTATTGTGATGCTGGAGCAACATTGCCTGAAGATTACATCTCTAATTTACGAAGTGCATCCTTAAAAATATTTCAGAATGAATCTGTGAATTACGGTACCAAGGAATACACAATTGAGTTAAAGCCACTCTTCTCAGCTTTCGAATTAAGAGCTCTAACTTTGACGACTCTGAGGTCATTTTTACTGTACTTTTTACCTCTTCTGGAGCCTCGTGCAAACTTGGAAGAGGACGATGATGACTTCCTGCAGGACACTGAAGAAGAACGACGTATAGATTATGTTGTTCCACTCAAAAAATCACTAAAGCAAATTGCTCGTGAGGTAAGTTGTTTTTCCTGCTGTTATTTCTGTCTCCATAGTGGATTTGGTTAGCCAAATTTCATCATACATTATGTCCTTTATTTCATATAGTTAGTTAGTTTCAATGTTTCATGGCATCTCTGAACTGTGTCTTTTGGGGGAAAACTGTTTTATCTCTGTTTACACTTAGTTGTCCTCAACTTTGACCTGAGGTTTTCTCTGCCAATGACTAAAAAGAGAATTCGCATATCTCTTAGGAATCTTGAATAATCAGTGTCATCATATGCACTGCTTGTCTGAAGTCTGAACTTTGGATGGTAATTAGCCACAGCAAACACTTGAAATCTATGGATGTGTAAGAATTGCACATTGAAAGAACTTTATGTGCTTGGGTATTCAACACTTTTTTTGTCTTGTTTGTGGATGCTTATAACTCTGCTGGTTTAGATGAGATGGACACCAAACAAGCCATAATTATTGTTGAACAAATTTGATCACCGAGCAGTAGTGTGTGTGAGTGTATTTTTATTTTCTTGGGAAAGTGATGGGCTTGTCCTTTAGTTGTTGACTTAGCACCCAGAAGATTTGCCGCTCTATATTAACCTCTGATTGTTTTTCCCCTTCTGTATTTAGCTTTTGGCAGATAATAATTACTGCCTTTTACAAAATAAAAACATCTGGAATTTTTGTCGCACAAATGAACCATATTGATCAGTAAATAGTTAGAGCATCTCCAATGGGCCTGAAAAGTGGCATGCCAAAGTCAATTTGTGGCTCTACTAGAGTGAAACCTTTTCAATTCTATTTATTAGCTGCCAAAGTTCCGGTTGGCATCTAAACCGCATTTACTGCTTGATTTGGGGTTTGGCATTTTGAGGGCACACATCGGTAGGATTCTCAGTTGGATATGTTACATATCAAGTATATAAGTCAGCTGGTAACTACTGGCGACAAGTTTGACAAGTTATGTTTTGCTTTTCATTGCAGACTACTGTCACAACCACTAGACGGATTCTAGAAAGAATTTCTGTTTATTATGTGTCACAGAGAATGGCATGGAAACTTCTGAAAGGTAATTTATTCCAGAATCCATTCAAATATAGTTTCATATGAGAAGTATAAGTCAATAAAACTCTTAAGGATCATAGAGATGAAGTTATTTGTAATTAAAAAGATAAGTTATAAATGGACTCCCTGTTTTTCTTTTTCTAAATATCTTACAAGCAAGTGAAACATTTTAACTTGTACAGATCTTCCAAAGTCTGCCATGAGGAAAGCTGGAAGAAGAATGCCAACTTATGTTTTCTTCTTCAGTGTTGGCAAAACGACTATGAGAGGTGAATTTTAATTCACGTATCCTGAGAAAATATTGAATTAAAGATAATGTTGGTTTATTGTTGTTGGTTGCTTGAGATTCAATCTCACTGTGCTGTGCATGCATGTTTGAGCAGGACACTTTCTAGGTGTTGCAGCTTCTTGGATCATCTCAGTTGGCATTGATATCTATCGGACTTTTAAAGGAATGATAAAGTCTAAAGAAGAGGTTGATGAAATTGATACACCACAAAAGCTTAAACTTCTTGGGAATAAGGTTTGGGGCACTACTATCAGGTGTGGTGCATCACTGATTTTTGCTTCGATTGGGGCCGGTATTGGTGCCACTCTTTTTCGCCCTTCAACTGGCCAGTGGGTTGGTAAGCTCATTACCTGAGTGTTCTGTATTTGTTGCTTCTTTTGATGTTTCTTACATGTGTATGACCCTGCTGCAATATGCATGCTTCTTTTTTGCAGGTTGTGTTCTGGGAGATGTGGCAGGGCCTATTATTGTCTCATATTGCCTTGAGAGATCTTTCCATATAGAACTTTAGGCACTGGGAATAGTTTATCTGACATTTATTCTTTGCACTTGCTTCAATTTTGACTGCTGTACAATAGGAAATTTCTAAATTTGTGATAGTGTTCTTAATTAATTGGAGTTTTGCCTTTTCTTGAATCATGTTATTGCTTTTGTTTACGATGAAATTTTGAATAAATTGGGCTTCTTTATGATCATGTTTTTGTCATGGGGGAGGAATGCACCCTGGATCGACGTGCACTGATTATTTGTGGTTTTTCTATGGATAGAATTCAAGGTGTCGGTTTGTTGAACTTGGTATTTATGGATCAAAGGTTTTCTGCTCTCTTTTAATCTTTGTATTAATAAAATGATGCTTGCAACGATGTTGAAAATTTTGAGGACTCTCAGTTTAAGTTCAACAAACTTATCCTTATAGTTTGCATTTTTGTGACATTTGTTGATGTGATATTCATGTTGTCAAGGATTCTCTGACTTCATAATAAAAGGCCATTTTCCATTAGATCTACATCATTGCAAAAAATTACAATGAAAAACAGAGTCGATTCTGGCGGGGGAATCTGTCCTTGGAGTCTTCAACGATGTAAGCTTAGTCCCAGATCATGGCAACAGAGATCACCCCAACACCAAAAACAACAGCCAAAAACTTGTAATGGGGTTTATCAACAGAGATTGCATTTTGAGCTGTGTAACCTTTCGAAAGCAAATGATTTATCGACACATAGATGAACACCCCACAGGCCAAACCTGTAGAAATAGCAAACATCCAATCTGCTGTGGCGCCTTGAGTTTTGGCATCTATTATGATCCCAACTCCTACACCAACTGGACTGGAAATGGCAAATACAAAAGCATATGCCATGCATGATATGAAGGGCCGATTTGGAATCATGCGAAGAAGGGCAATGCTCATGGCAATAGCTGCAATGATTTTGTGCAGACACACTGTCCAAAAGGCTTTCCAAGCATCCAGTTTTGTCTTGGCAATACCAATTGCAATCCCCTCAAAGAAAGAGTGGAAGCACAAGGCTACTACCAACAGAATTGTGTCCCTGAATGAACCAACAGCTGCAATGTGGTGAGTATCATGGCCCTGCAGTGACAGCATACATACAAGCAAAATGTTAAAGTTGGTATGTACTATTAAATCGAGGTGGTTCTATTTCTAAAGCATATGCTTCTGTGTTACAAGATGAGACTCATTGGTTGCGTTATAGTTTATCTTGGGCTATGGTGCTTAGGCTAGATGGCTTGCTAGGTAGAAGGCGACTGCTCAAAGTTGCTTATCAAGACGGTGAATAAGCAGTATTGACTTGGCGAATCAATAACCAAGGATAGTCATTTATGTTGTCACCAGTGTTCATCTATCAATTTAAGCATATATTTCTTGAAGCTAATATGACAGTTGATCAATTCGCATTTATAGGCTAGAACCCTCATCAAAACTGTTTATATGTTCCTTGTAATAAAAATAGAGTAAGAATCCGATCTCACCTTGGGTGCCTCTTCCTTTTCTGTAGAAAAAGAAATTTGTGAAATCAGCACCATATCTAATCGTAAAGTCAAAAACCTCAATCAAGTCTGAATAATCACCAACCTTGAACTTCTGGGTCGGTAGTACTACCCTGGTGCTTACCATACACATAAGAAACAACACAATCAGCAAGCATAGTGATCAAGAACCCCACACATGCCAGCGTATAGGCAAAAGGGTATTCCTTTTCAGTCAAGCCCTGAAAAGTCCTGTCTGAATCACTCAGGAAGTGCATGAGAGCTGTTCCCAAAAACACACCACCAGCAAGCTGTGTGCCTAGAACCAAGAATGCCTCGTTCCACCTTAAGAAGTAAGGTGACATTCCTGCTGCAAAAGTCCCAACAAAGACCAACAGCAAGCACCATATCTTGACCAGGACTAGAGACTTGGACCGAAGGTTGTGAGCACCATTTCCACTTTCGGTTTCATTGTCGTTGCTGTTGCTGTAGGCTAAGGAAGAGAAGATGAGGCAGAGGAATAGTGAGAGGAAAATAAGATTATTACAGCAAGCCATTTTTCTCTGGAACTGCATGGAAAGGTTTGTGGGGTTTCAATATATTATTGTACACTGGCGATTTTGGACTCTACGTTAACTGGAGAAGGGAAAAAAACAATTGCAGCTTGGTCACTAATCTGGTATCATATTACAAGGTATCAACTGCTTTTCATTTTCACATGGTTTTGTAAAATATTCATGGTCTGACCAAGTATCAGCACGCTCGATCAATTGAGTAAGCCAATTGTTTAAGCAGATCTTTATTATTAAAAGAACGAATGCAGTTTGATTTCAGAAGTGAAAGCTACCTTATACCAACCTAAGAAAAATTAACTAGATTCTGATTACAATGACATACATGTCCGAATGAGACAGTAATCAGATTCTGATTACATATACGTGTCCAAATAAAACAATAACCAGATTAGGGAGATAGTTTACTGGAGTTGGATTCCAGTATCGAACAATTATTTTTGTATCTTAAGATACTTGATAATGAATCTTTTTAGTTTTTACCAAGACAAAGACTTTGTTCACCCATTGCCAAATGAGCAGTGCATGATAAGGACTTGGAGTTGGTAGAGAGCATTTATCTTAAAATTCAACTCTCCTCTCCCTTCCCAGAGCTTAGGCCTCCATTGTACATTGTGACACTACTATTATGTAAGTCAACTCAAGACAACAATTTGTTTCTCCCTTTCTTGCTTATATACATGACCAGTATCAAATACTGTAATGCTATATATCATTATATTTAACCATATGACATGTACGATATATCTAAAACAAGATCGAGAGAGTTAGTTTACATGAGTTGGATGCATATACCTAACCGACACTTTCTAACAGTGTCTTAATTCGAGCGAATACTTTGGCACCTCACATTTAACAAAACTGTAAGATAGTACCTTATACTCAAACAATTTAGTACATTCGTTAAATTTTCCGTTAGTGTTTGAGGATTTTGAGTAACTGCTGTTGAGCTGATTGATAAGGCCTGCATAACCTGCCAGAGCTTTGGTGGGCATCTAAATAGCCATTTTATGCCTTTATATTGGTTTTTTGGGCAAACTCATGGGATCCCTAGTTTTTATTTTTGTAAAATAAGTCTCAGGGCACCAAACAAATCGATAGGAAACATCATAAATAATTTCCCAAATAAAAAATATACCAAACTTTTTGCATTTCTCAAACTTGAAATTTACTCTTGTATTCTTCATATACATACACCAAACTTCCGCATCTTCTATGGATTTGTAATCTACCATTGATCCAAGTGTAACTACTACAACTAGAGAAAGCTGAGTTAGTTTTGTCTTGTATTTCATTGCACCTTACCGAGTCTTTGACAAAGATCCTAACAACAATGGCCTTGGGTTTAATCAATCTGATTTTTGGATTGGAGACACTGGTGCTACTCAGTACTCACCATATGACTAGCGACATTTTGACACAGCTACTCAATGCTACACCGGCCAGTTACCAGATGCCAAGGTAAAATTTGTACTTGGGGAGGTCTAGAATACATGTCCTGCTTGTTTCTCTGACAGTGTAATAATAGAGCACAGCATCCACTAGCTAAAATTCCTAGTCATGTATCCTCCCCCCGTGCTTTTTCGAAGTATACAAATACTACGCCATTTTTATTGGCGAGTAGAGTGGCATGATTGTATCCTCTTTCAAACAAATCTCAAGTGTTTGCTGGCTTTACTGAGTCTTACAGTATTTGGCTGCACATGTTATCCTTTCCTTGAACCATACTCTTGCTTTTCATGAAATCCAATGGTTGCTGAATCTAATTTCCATTGTTGCTAAAGAACTAAAATGCTATGAAATCAAAACTATCAGAAGAGAGGATGCTGAAAATGAATTCAGAGATGTCTTTTACTATTAATGGACTACATACAATTACGCCAGACTAAACACAAGAGATAGGGTGTACAATGTTAAATAGTGACAAGTGTGGCCCGTGACCCACCATTGTGTTGATACTGTCCCACTGTCTCAACTTAACCACCCGATAGGTGTTGAGTTTTAATCACAAAAGGTCTCAGTACAATTGGGGAAGAGTCACCTACTTATAAGTTATATTTTATTTGTCATTAATTCAATGTGGGATCTTTCCTCTCTAACACGCTCCCTCACGTGCAACCTAGCTCTGGTATGCATATGGAATTAACTGACAAATCCAATTCCATAGGAGGAATCGGGCCACAAGTCCCACATTAGAGACTTAACCAATCACATAACAATCCAAGGCCCACATCGGACACTTGGCAATAATCTAATCGGAAACTTCCGATGACCAATTTAATAAATCCAAACTAGGTCTATGATTAGAGAAGAGATTGGTGAATCAATTATGAATGAACCCAAATCCGGGTGCATGATGGCGATGTAATTGAAGAGTGACCCGCTCTGATACCATGTTAAACAGCGACAAGTGTGGCCCGTGGTACACCATTGTACTGATATTGTCCCAACTTAACCATCTGATATGTGTTGGGTTTTAGTCACAAAAGGTCTCGGTATAATTGGGTGAGAGCCACCCACTCATAAGTTATATATTATTTGTCACTATTTCAATGTGGGATCTTTCCTCTCCAACATACAATATTTGATGTGAATTATTATACAACTATTCTGAGTTTCCAAGCAACTGTTTCAAATACTTGCAGTTGTATATCTAAACCTACTTTCTTATGCATTTAAGAATCTTTGTATTAATCAAAAGTGTAAAATGGAAGTAGATAATCTCTTGAATACATTAGTCTTATGCACTTCTGACTATGTCTTCTTCCCTTGCTTCTAGACTCCTAATTTCAAGTATGTCTTCTTCCTTACTTCCAAAACTCAAAAGGAAGTGTTCGAGTCCTACGCCTTTTTGCCCTACAAATAAAGCAAAAAATTGATTGCAACATTTCCATGAAAATGAAGCAAAAGTTAGATAAGACAATGAAATGTGCATACCCTCACAAAGGAGCAATAATATTCAACTACTTCTTTCATTTCTGCACCATACAGGAACCATTTTTAATGCATCCCATGTTCCCATATCTGTAAGACACAAAAAATTTAGTATCTAGAAGACTAAAACTCCATATTACACACTATGTTTACAACTATAAAACAACCCTTGAAGCAGCACATCATCTCCATTCTCTATCATCATAGCCTTTTAATTTGACCGTCAGCACTGTAGAATCGCTGTAAATCCGTATGTAATTAGCATTCTTATTTAATTAGGATATCTTGTAATGATAGAAAATTCTGTAATTATGGAATGTTTGTTTCCTATTAGAGTTAGACTACTCCTTTGTACTTGTATATATACCCTCATATGGGATGAATAGAATGATCGAATTAACCCAGAATTGAAGTGTTCTTTGCTACTTGGTATCAGAACAGGTTCAATCCTATGAACTTGCGCTGCATCCTTTGAATCTTAAACCTGAATCCTGAAGAACACCACAAACCGCTGTATACCACCACCTTTGAAATCAAACCACCCTGAATTTCAAACCACCATCACCCTACCTTTTTTCGGAAAAAGCAGAGAAAAAAAAAACTTTTTTTTCTTTTCCAAAACATTCATATCCATCTTGAAACCCTAGAAAATCCAATCCTACAAAAATCCTAAATTCCTTAATGGTGCAATCAGAGAAACAGGCTATGGGGCATTCGGTAACTACCGAATTTTTTGTTATGGCTCAACGCAAACAGGGTCCTCCTTCAGGCTTCTTAGGACTTTTTCCACGCCATCCTCTAGGTAAACCAAATCCATAGGCAAAAAAAAAAGTGCATTATCTGTGGAGAATTAGGTCATAGCAAGGAGCGGTGCTGTGAAGTGATTGGTTACCCTGATTAGTGGGACTTCACCAAAAAATCGCGAAAGAATCTGGGTAAGGCCATTGTTGCTACTACAGAAGAAGTTTACCTAGAAAATGCCTCTGCTAATGTAGTGCGGCCAGGTATGAAGGGCAAGGTTACTTTAATAGTACATGGATAATTGATACAGGTGCATCTGACCATATGACGAATGACCCTAGTCTTGTGAAAAACCTTCCCCTCAAAATGTTGTCTCTATTGCTGATGGTACTCCAACTCTGGTCACTGAAAAATGTTCTATTTCTTTATCTGATACCTTAACCCTTGAATCTGTCTTAGTTGTTCCATAACTAGCTTATAATCTCATGTCTGTTGGTCAAATTATTTTAGCTCTTACATGTATTGTGACCTTTTATTTGTCTTTCTGTGTCTTTCAGGACATTCTAACTCAACGGATTCTTGGTTATAGTGTTAGAAGGGGGAAATTATACTACCTAGATCTGACAGAGACTGGAAAGAAACAGAAGAATTTTTTGGGACAAGCTAATCAGATCAACGGGTAGAGAATGCGAAGGAAGCTGTAACCTCATTTGTTTTCAGTTGTCAGTGATTTGGATTTCCATTGTGACATTTGTGAACTGGCCCAGAGTCACCGTAGTTCATATTCACCAAGTCTTAATAAAAGTCATGTTCCTTTTATGAAGATTCACTCTGATGTCTAGGGTCTTGCAAAAATTCCTTCTCTTTCTGGAGCTCGGTATTTTGTAACGTTTATTGATGATTGCACTCGCATGACATGGTGTCAAAACTGAAGAATAAGAGTGATGCATTTGGAATTTTTACCGAATTTCACAAAATGGTGGAAATTCAGTATCAACAATCCATCAGAGTGTTTCAGTATGATAATAGTGGAGAGTCTGTGAATGACCCTATGATTGAGTTTTGCCGGTCACATGGAATTCGTCATCAAACCTCTAATTCTTATACTCCTCAACAGAATGGTTTAGTAGAACGGAAGAACGGGTAGTTGATGAAAGTTGTTTGTGCTTCCTTGTTTGGCATGAATGTACCTCGGTCATATTGGGGAGAAGCAGTGAAATCAGCAGCATATCTTATCAACCGTACTCCTTCACGGGTGATTGAGTTTTAGAATCCTCATCAGAAGCCTCATACACATTTAACCATCCTTTCTATGCCTAATTTGGAGCCTCGGTGTTTGGATGCACAACTTATGTTCATATTCCTAAGCCTCAATGCAGCAAGCTTGATCCCCGTGCCTGTAAGTGTATATTTGTTGGTTATGCTGAATTCCAGATTGGCACTATACATGTCTCTCTTGATGTTGATTTTTGTGAATCCAAGCCTTATTGTTCAGGGAGAGTTTCAGAGTCTTCCCTTCAGGGGGAGAGAGGTCGTGAAGGAAATCCTCGAGATTTCTTTGAATTTGAAGAATTAGAATCATTGGAATCGAGATTTGGAGTTGGGAATTCTCCAGCACTAGTTGATAAAGAAACTGAAATTGGGACAGTAGGAAACAAAAAGGAAAAAGAATTTGGGGACATTGAATCTATTGGCGGTGGACCAGTGGGATCACCAACTTACCAGGATAGATGCGATGTAGGACCGACCCTTGAACCGAGCCGACGTCATGATCTATCGAACAAGACATAAGCATCACACCAAGACGTTAGCTTGCATCGTCAAAGTGACAACAACGTCAACTTGCATCGTCAAAGTGACAATGACGTCAGCATGCATCCCCAAAGTGACAACGATGCTTCAATACATCCTGGAATATATGAAACGTCACAAGCTGATGAATTACCCATTGACCAGCCCAATTGTGCTACACCCAATGAAGAGAATATAATTCAGAGTTCTCATCTGTCAGAGTTTTTCCCCCTCTCTACATCATCAATTGAATAATCCACTGTGAATGTTCCTCCTTAGGTACCTTTAATTTCGACTGAATTATCTGGGGTAGATAATATTGATTCTAGGAAATCACAAAGGGTTACCAAGGGTATTCCTAAGAAACAATATGAGCCAGACATCAAAGCCAAACCTAAATATCCTAGAGCTAATTACATGTCTAACCATAGGTTGTCTGGGTCATATGCACTTGTTGTTGATCAATTATCCACTGTATCTATTCCTAGTAACGTGCATGATGCATTGACGGATCCAAAATGGACAGAGGCAATGAATGAAGAATTAGAAGCTCTTCAAAAGAATGCAACATGGGAATTAGTACCTCTGCCGGCCGGGAATAAGACTGAAGGATGTTGTTGGGTGTTCACTGTGAAGCTTAATGCCGATGGAACTATTGATAGATACAAGGATAGGTTGGTTGCCAAAGGATATACACAACGCTATGAGATTGATTATGAGGAGACTTTTGCACATGTAGTAAAGATCAATATTGTCCAGATTCTAATCTCACTTGCAGCAAACAAAGGTTGGCCCTTGCACCAGTTTGAAAAGCCTCTGGTCGTTGCATCCCTGTAAAGTGACAATTAGCAAAGTGAAACCAAACATTTCATGATTAAGAAACCAAAAACGCATTTCCTCTATGCTTAAAAATAGTAAGAATTGAAAGATACTAGAATAGGGAACATACATAAAAATAGTAGGCCTTCAACCTAATACAGAAGAAAACGAGTATTCTCACTTTTAATTAACTCTGATTATCTCTTTCAGTTTCAGATAAAAACACGCACCAGTTTCAGTTCCACAGCCTATAATCTGTCAATCTGTATGTAATTAGGATTTTATTTAATTAGGATATCCTGTAATTATGGAATGTTTGTTTCCTATTAGAGTTAGACTACTCCTTTGTACTTGTATATATACCCTCATTGTGGGATGAATAGAATTATCGAATTAACCCTGAATTGAAATATTCTTTTCTACTTGGTATCAGAGCAGGTTCAATCCTTTGAACTTGCGCTGCATCCTTTGAATCCTGAATCCCGAAGAACACCACAAACTGTTGCGTACCACCACCGTTGAAATCAAACCATCCTGAATTTCAAATCATCATCACCCTACCTTTTTTCGGCACAAGAAGAAGAAGTAAAGTTTTTTTTTTCAGAACATTCATATCCATCTTGAAACCCTAGAAAATCCAATCTTGTGAAAATCTTGAATTCCTCAACGGTGCAATCAGAGAACAGGCTATGGGGCATTCTGTAATTACCGAATTTACTGTTATGGCTCAATGCAAACAGGGTCCTCCTCCAGGCTTCTCTGGACCTTTTCCAAGCCGTCCTCTAGGTAAACCAAATCCATATGCAAACAAAAGGTGCATTATCTATGGGGAATTAGGTCATAGCAAGGAGCGGTGCTATGAAGTGATTGGTTACCTTGATTGGTGGGAGTTCACCAAGAAACAGCGAAAGAATCTGGGCAAGGCTGCTGTTGCTACTACAGAGAAAGTTTACCAAGACAACGCCTCCGCTAATGTAGCGCAATCAGGTATAAAGGGTAAGGTTACTTTTAATAGTACATGGATAATTGATACAGATGCATCTGACCATATGACCAATGACCCAAGTCTTGTGAAAAAACTTGGAGCGTTCCCCTCAAAACGTTGACTCTAGTGCTGAAGGTACTCTAACTCCGGTCACCGGAGAAGGTTTTATTCCTTTATCTGATACCTTAACCCTTAAATTTGTCTTAGTTGTTCCATCTCTAGCTTATAATCTCCCTATTGGTCAAATTATTTTAGCTCTTGCATGTATTGTGACCTTCTATTCGTCTTTCTGTGTATTTCAGGACATTCTGACTCGATGGATTCTTGGTTATGGTGTTAGAAGGGGGGGAAAGATACTATCTGGATCTAACAGAGACTAGAAAGAAACAGAAGCATCTTTTGGGACAAGCTAATCATATCAACGGGGTAGAGAATGCGAAGGAAGCTGTATGGTTATGGCATCGTCGTTTAGGTCATATATCCTTTAGTGACCATAAGAAGCTGCAACCTTATTTGTTTTCAGTTGTTAGTGATTTGGATTTCCACTGTGACATTTGTAAACTGGCCAAGAGTCACCGTATTTCATATTCACCAAGTCTTAATAAAAGCCATGTTCCTTTTATGAAGATTCACTCTGATGTCTGGGGTCCTGCGAAAATTCCTTCCCTTTCTGGAGCTCGGTACTTTGTCACATTTATTGATGATTGCACCTGCATGACATATGTATCATTACTGAAGAATAAGAGTGATGTATTTGGAATGTTTACCGCATTTCACAAAATGGTGGCAACTCAGTATCAACAATCCATCAGAGTGTTTCGGTCTGACAATGGTGGAGAGTTTATGAATGGCCCTATGATTGAGTTTTGCCGGTCGCATGGAATTCATCATCAAACCTCCAATTCTTATACTCCTCAACAGAATGGTTGAGCAGAATGAAAGAATAGGTAGTTGATGGAAGTTGTTCGTGCTTCCTTATTTGGCATAAATGTACCTCGGTCCTATTGGGGAGAAGCAATGAAATCAGCAGCATATCTTATCAACCATACTCCTTTACAGGTGATTGAGTTTCAGAATCCTTATCAAAAGCTTCATACACTTTTGACCATCCCTTCTATGCCTAATTTGGAGCCCCGGGTGTTTGGATGCACAACTTATGTTCATATTCCCAAACCTCAATGCAACAAGCTTGATCCCCGTGCCCGTAAGTGTATATTTGTTGGTTATGCTAACTTCCAGAAGGGTTATCGATGTTATGATCCTCTTACTGGCACTATACATATCTCTCTTGATGTTGCTTTTTGTGAATCCAAGCCTTATTACTTAGGGAGAGCTTCTCAGTCTTCCCTTCAGGGGGAGAGAGGTTGTGAAGGGAACCCTCGTTCTATTATTGATTTTGATGCCTTTAAAGACTTGGAAAATTTGGAGGAACGATTTGAAGGTAGAAATTCTGAAACAGAAAATGCAGTTGCCGAACAAAGCATTGTGAATTCTGAAACAGAAAATGCAGTTGCCGAATAGAGCATTGTGAATTCCGAAACAGAAAATGCAACCGCCGAACAGGGTGTTGTAAATTCCGAAACAGAAAATACAACTGTCGAATAGAGCATTGTGAATTCCAAGACAAAAAATGCAAATGCCGAACAAAGCGTTGTGAATTCCGAGACCAAAGAGACGACTTTTCTAGATAGTTTAAATCAAAATCAAGACGTATCTGAAGCTCACACACAAGATATTCCCCCTTCTGCATCACCAACTGAAGATCCAAGTCAGAATGATCCACCTCAGATACCCCTAAACTTTAATGAGTCTTTTGGGTTAGTAAGTGTTGAACCTCGGAAATCACAAAGGATTACCAAGAGAATTCCTAATAAACAATATGAACCAGATATCACAGCCAAAGCTAAATACCCTATAGCTAATTTTATGTCTAACAATAGGATTTCTAGGTCACATGCACTTATTGTTGATCAATTATCTACTGTATCTATTCCTAGTAATGTGCAGGATGCATTGAAGGATCCAAGATGGACAAAGGCGATGAATGAAGAATTGGAAGCTCTTCAAAAGAATGCAACATGGGAGCTAGTACCTATGCCATTTGGAAAGAAGACTGTAGGATGTCGTTGGGTATTTACTATGAAGCTTAATGCAGATGGAACTATTAATAGATATAAGGCGAGGTTGGTTGCCAAAAGATATACACAACGCTATGGGATTGCTTATGAGGAGACTTTTGCACCTGTGGTAAAGATTAATATGTCTGGATTCTAATCTCACCTGCAGCAAACAAAGATGGGCCCTTGCACCAGTTTGATATGAAGAATGCGCTTCTTAATGGGAAATTGGAGGAAGAAGTGTACATGGATATGCCCCTAGGTATTAAGAATTACCCAAGTGACATTGGCAAGGTGTGTAAATTGAAGAAGTCTTTGTATGGCCTGAAGCAGTCTCCAAGAGCTTGGTTTGGAAGATTTTCAAAGTCCATGAAAGCCTTTGGATACAGACAGAGCAATTCTGAGCATACCTTGTTTATCAAATGCAAGAATGGTAAGATTACAGTTCTTATTGTGTATGTTGATGACATGATTGTTATAGGGGATGATCCAAAAGAGATAAATGAATTGCAAAAGTATATGTCAAAGGAGTTTGAAATGAAGGATCTGGGACAACTGAAGTATTTTCTGGGTATTGAAGTTGCAAGGTCTAAGAAGGGGATTTTGCTTTCACAAAAGAAGTATGTCCTTGATTTACTTACTGAAACGGAGATGTTGGACTACAGACCAATGGAGACACCCATTGAAATGAATCACATACTTGCTATTTATCCTGATCAAGTTCCACATACTAGACCTAATATTGCTTGTAGGAAGGTTGATTTATCTTTCACATACTAGACCTAATATTGCTTATGCTTTGAGTGTTGTTAGTCAATTTATACATTGTCCTAGTGAAGAGCATATGGATGCAGTCTTTCGTATTTTGAGGTACTTGAAGATGGCGCCAGGTAAAAGGTTATTGTTTCAGAAAAAAGATGAATTGGAAGTTGTTGAGTACACAGATGCAAATTGGGCTGGTGATAAAACTGAAAGACGTTCAGCATCTGGGTAATTTACTTTTGTTAGAGGAAACCTTGTCACTTGGCGTAGCAAAAAGCAGAAAGTCGTTTCCAGATCAAGTGCAGAAGCTGAGTTCTGAGGTATGGTACATGGAGTCTATGAAATGTTGTGGATTCGTAATGTCTTGAAAGTCCTAGGTTACAAGCTTAAAAGGCCTATGGATTTGCATTGTGATAATACAGCTGCCATTGAGATTGCACATAATTCAGTTAAGCATGACAGAACAAAGCATATGGAGGTTGACCGTCATTTTATTAAAGAAAATCTTGACGGAAAGGTTATTCGCTTTCCATTTGTAAACTCAGAGGAGCAATTAGCTAATATTCTTACTAAAGGAGTATCCAGGAAGATATTTGACAGCTCGGTTGACAAGTAGACATCTATGCACCAACTTGAGGGAGAGTGTAGAATCGTTGTAAATCTGTATGTAATTAGGATTTTATTTAGTTAGGATATCCTGTAATTATGAAAAGTTTGTTTCCTATTAGAGTTAGTTTACTCCTTTGTACTTATATATATATACCCTCATTGTGAGATGAATAGAATTACCGAATTAACCTGAATTGAAGTATTATTTTCTACTTAATCCCTATATATAAACCAGGTTGAATTCTCCTTAAGCTTTCCCTAATTAGCCAAAGTTTAAGGGATCTTGTGGGTAAGGATGAGTCATGAGTTGATCAATTCTTTTTCCCCTTTCAACTCTCAGTCTCTGTTTCACTTTCAGATGGAAACTCAGAGAACGCGAGGTTGCAAGAATTATACAGAAGAAAACAGAGTTACATGAAGGCGATGCGTGGCGCTTGTTCATCACATTTCGAAACTTCGCTCACTTTCAATAAGTCAAAAACAAAAATTATTTTTATTAATATTTTGAAAGAGAAAAAGCAATAATATATGATCTTTTTAGTTATTTTCTATTGTTCTCATATAATTTCTCTTGCCATCTATAATTCAACTTTTCATCGATTCTATGATTTTCACACTCTTGAATACTTTTGTTGAGTCATATTAGTCGCTCATAAAGTTTAAAGATCCTGAGTCTAATAAATAACTCTATCATCTCAAATCCATTAGGAGGGGGTGAACTATGTGCTATCAATTCGGTTTCTTTGTTGCGGCTTAATTGAAAATTTTGGTTTTATTATGGTCAAAACCTCCTTCAACATTGACTTTTTTGACTAATTGAGCCGACGACAGTTCTGGCCAGAGGCCTAATTTCAGCCAACATAAGCTTATACTCAACAAGATCTGACTAATAAGCCTATGTTTGGCTAGATCTAGCTAATTTCGACCAAAACCAAGCATAAAGCTTGATGTTAAGGAAAAAAAAAATTCTAAATTCAAACACTAATGTCAGTAAATTTGAGTTGTAACACTTCAAAATGCAAATAAATATAAGTTAAGAGTGAACTGTTTATTACCTTTTTTTTATGGCTGGAATACAGTAGGAAGCTAGGCCGCTCGGTCATAAAGCCTGAGATTAAAAGCTTCTTACATCCGAGCGATAGAGATTGACAAATCAAGGAACGAGAAGAAAATGGACGACTTCAAAATGTGGAAACTAAACATGATTAGATCTGGAAGATCACGGCAGGTAGAAGAATGAGGTAGCGAGACAACAATAGTAAAATAGGATTGGGCATTTAGGATTAGAAGGGTATAAATGTAATTATATTTAGCAACGTGTCAAAATATCGTGGAAACATTGGTTTGTAGTTATTCCATGGTAATTAAATATCGTGCACTTTGAAACCGTTTGTTAGGGTTAGTGGAGTTCCCAAATTAGTTTTGTAAAGGTTAAAATGGTAATTAAATTGCCTATAATAATTAATAAAATTGGTTAATTACATTTTATTTCTAATGATATGAATCACTATTAGGCTAACCTTAATTAGGTCATGTGATTAGAATTTTCTATAATTATGTATATAATGATGGCTCGAAATATTATCGATCAACTTGTGGGTGATAATAATAAGTATTGGAAGGAACAAATTCATTCTTGTACAAACCCGATGCTGTAAAAGTTCCTATCACATTGTTTGAACTTAAATTTGGCAAGGCTCACGTGACATTAAGCCGGGACCCATATAAGGCAGGCCTGGGCCATGGGAGGCCGTGACAAAACAAATGTTTAGCTAAGGTGGGGCTCACCTTAATCAAGGCCTGGCTCACAGTAGCTAAGGTCTGGCTCACCTTAGTTGAGTCTGGCTCACCATAGTCGAGATCTGACTCACCTCATCGTAACCGACGTTTGGCTCACCTTAACCTAGGTCCAGCCCACCATAACTGGGGTTCGGTTCACCTCATCATAGCTAAGGTCTGGCTAGTCTTAGCCGAGATCAACTTTAGTCAAGGCCAACCATGACTCAACTAGCCCTATCCAAGGCTGAGTTTGGTCAGTTGAGGTCACTGATGGATAGTTTGGCGGGACATTATGAGCAAATAAAAGCCACTAAATATCAAATCAAACATTTAGAGAAATTACAACACCAAGTGTGGCCATTATCAGAATGAGCATCGAAGAGTCTTAATATTCAATCATAAATTTCTACACAACAAAGGAACTGTATCTTTAAATTTTAATTTGTAATCAATACGGTCTCAACATTTAAAACTAAGATTATATTTGTTTCAATATCCTAATTTTGTACTATAAAAAGGGCCATAGACATATTTGTTAAGGGTCTACAACCAAAAACACAACAACTCAATACAAATTCAACATTCCCAATTTTCTATTGCATTTCTACACTATCAATCTACAGTATCTCTTGTGAATTATTTTTCTTACTGATATTGCTTATGTTTTTCATGCACTTGACATTCTTGCAATTTATCTTCTTGTTCTATATTTCTATTGCTCGTTACTCTACTTGCATTTAATTTGTTTTGCATCTACTTTCCTGCACTTACATTTTCACAAATCATAGTAAGAGAACCATAAAAACTTTCACAAGGGCGTCTGGATCCTATAAACATGTTTTTAGGGTTCATGCGTTTCTTCGTCCGTACCAGTATTGAATCAAGGCATTAGGGTAACACCTTATACTTTGATTTCGTTTTTACTATGACTTGTGAATATTTGCAATTTTGCATCCCATAGATTTATCTATAGCCACTCACCAAGTTAAACAGCACAAACACTCCAGCTAATAAAGCCGACTCATGTATAGTCCTTACATTCAAGGCAGATTAGGTAGATTGGTATTTAAAAAGCAGTGGGTGAAAGCCTTGATATATATACTTAATTGGTAGCTCATTACGTATGGATATAGATCATATCGCAGACTTACGCAAAATAAGAGAGACTAACAGTGTTGAATGTTATCTTTTCTGTTCCAGTTATACTTGAAGAACATCAAAAGATCGATGCTAGAAAAATAGTGGACAGTTCAGAGGAGATTAATTTATGAGACATGAGAGCGACAAGAAGTTGCTGATGATCGATACGAGCTTAGAGCTCATCAGGAGCTGACCAAAGCTTATTCTTTTATAGAATGTTATCAGAAGGGAGAACACATTAGCACTAATATATGTATGAAGTGCTTACGATTATTTTGGTATTTCTGGAATGTTATTGCAATGACTCTACCTGACAACGTGGTTCAACATACTAAATGGTAATATATATATATGGAATCTCTATTAGTTTAAAGGATCGGATACGCATGAATCAAGACTTTTCATCACGAAGTCACGACAAAACTTGATCACTCAAAGAAATCAAAAAATTAAAAACAAACATTAGCATCTCATTTAGTCAAGCCATAACTATATATTTATCGAAAATGGGTGTTTTGTTGAGCCTGTTATCAATTGATAATATTTAACTAGTAAAATGTTGAACCAAAGTTTCTGCCCACGAGTGTCATTGATAATTGTGTCACGTTAACAATTGACATTACGCCATAAAACGAGGAAGTTAAATGAATTGAACCCAGAAAAATTACCCTACCAACGAGTCTCAACCCACCTAGGTCTAAGACCTTATAAGTAGGCTAAAAAAAAAAAAAAACATAAAAGCTAATAAGATGTTTTTCTTTCCCGCTTTAGGGTTAGGACTCCTAAGTCCTAACTTAGGAGAAACATGATTTAATCTCTCTAGCCCGGACGCTTATGAGGGTTGAAAACGTGCAATTTCTTCAGCTATAGGAACCAAACCAAGGGTAGAAGCTAGCAGTCGTTGTGGGATTGCTTTTTGAACAAGGAAAGCTTGAGCTTCATTGAGGAAGACTTATAATGCTCTTAGTCGTGCAGCTTCCAGTTTGAACCAGTGAAGAGAAACAGCGTCCCAGAGACGGTAAAGCGATTCATCAAAGGGCGCCGGCATAGGGCCGGGAGATGCGTCGATCACCCCTCCAATCCCCAAAATAGAGAGCATATATGCAAGACGTTGGGTATGGTAGTCTTTCTAATTATTTTGGGAAACTATAAATAATTATTTGATCCGATGAATTCAAGGGCTTTTTTTAATGGCGGAGGAGGAAATAGTCCATATTCAGACCTCTATCAGCAGTCAACACTTTATTTATCGGAGAAAAATTACCTTACCATTACACCAAATGGTAGTTAATATTTTACAATTTAAATTTCTATATTATACACGTTCCGTGTTTTTTACTAACTATATATGATCGGCATTCATATATATGGTCAAGATCCTTTACGACATCATAATAAAAGTAACAAAATAATATTTGCAAAGCATAATTAATTATATTTGAAATAGGGTACTATTAATACAGGAAACATCTGAGAGAAATTCAATATTAAGTAAATCGATCTACCTATGAGAATGATCGATGAGCAATATATGCGACTTAAGTGTCCCAGATCATGGCCACAGAGATTACTCCAATACCAAACACAACAGCCAATAACCTGTAATGGGGTCTGTCAACAGAAACCGCATTGTGAGCTGTGTAACCCTTTGAAAGCAAATGGTTTATCGAAACATAGATGAATACTCCACAAGCCAAGCCTATAGAAATAGCAAACATCCAATCTGCTGTTGAACCTTGAGTTGTGGAATCTATTATGATCCCAACTCCCACACCAACTGGACTAGAAATGGCAAAGATAAAAGCGTAAGCCATGCATGATAAGAAGGGACGATTGGGAACCATGCGGAGGAGAGCAATGCTCATGGCAATGGCTGCAATCATTTTGTGCAGACAGACTGTCCACAAAGCCTTCCAAGCATCAATTTTCGTTTTCGCAATTCCAATAGCGATGCCCTCAAAGAAAGAGTGGAAGCACAAGGCTATGATCAACAAAATGGTGTCCCCAAATGAACCAACTGCTGCGACGTGGTGGGTGTCATGGCCCTGCAGTGAAAGCATACATACGAGCAAGATGTGTTGTCAATTCTATATAGCGTAATGTTCTCTAACAAAATATTTGACATGTCTTGTTGATAAACTCTTGATCTGCTCATATATCCGAACAACATCCACGAGAGTGGCAACAAAGCATGTTGTTTTTGTTCGATCTTTAATCCTAACCGTGTATTATAATTTCAAAAGTTTGTAGTGAATTCGTAATAACTTTTGGGTATGTATATGAGGTCAAATACAAGGTTTATCAAACATAGATGGAAACAAGCACAAACAAGAGCAGAATATATACATATCTCACCTTGTGAGCCTCGTCCTTCCCTGTAGAAAAAGAAGTTTTTGAAGTTAGTAATAAAATCGAGTTGTATAGTTAAGGCCTAAAAGGCCAAAACCAAGTCTCTAAATCCACCACTGACCTTGAAATTCAGGGTCGGTTGGACTGTCCTTCTGCTTAGCATAGACATATGAAACCACACAATCAGCAAGCATAGTGATCAAGAACCCTACACAGGCCAGCATATAGGCAAAAGGGTACTCCTTTTCAGTCAAGCCCTCAAAAGTCTTGTTTGAATCACTCAGGAAGTGCATGAGAGCTGTTCCCAAAAACACACCACCAGCAAACTGTGTGCCTAGAACCAAGAACGCCTCGTTCCACCTTAAGAAGTAAGGTGACATTCCTGCTGCAAAAGTCCCAACAAAGACCAACACCAGGCACCAAATCTTGACCAGGATAAGAGGCTTAGACCGAAGGTAGTGAACACCATTGTGTTTTTCAGTTTCACCCTCGCCGTGGTTGCTGTAGGCTAAGGAAGAGAGGGTGAGGCAAAGGAAGAGGGAGAGGAAGAGATGATTATTGTAGCAAGCCATTCTTCTCTGGCGCGTGGAAGGGTTCGAAGGGTTCAGTTTGTTATTATACACTGGTAGGTTTGGACTCTACCTTGATTACAATTAGGGAACAAACAAGCTAGTGCTTAGTCACTGATCTGATATCATGTTAAAAGGTATAAGCTGTCCTCTATTTTAATTTCATTTGGTTTTGTAAAATAATATTTTGGTCTGATCAAGTATCAGCATGCTTGAGTATAAAAATTGCAAGTGTTCCTTGCTCCACTAAAAGAATCAAATGCAGTTATCACCGTAAATAAAATTTTAGAAATGATAGGAATATACCTAATCAGATTTTGATCACAATGTCGAGGGAATATACTGTTTGAACCTATATTTGGCAAGGCCCACGTAGCACATAGGTGGGCCCGGTCCGCAAGGCCTAATGAAGGACCGCGGCCAGCCACAGCACATTAAATGTTTATTATCAAATTTATAACCGAAAATAACGTGTGTAGAGAGCGGTTATTAAATCGGGAGAGATCAAATGAATCACAAGGCACAATGAATGACCGCAGACTCACAAGTCGCAATGAATGACCGCAGACTCACAAGTCGTAATGAATGATGCACATCAAAGATATTGATTGTCAGCAGAAACGTTACCAAAGTTTGGGGCAATTAACTTGAATGAGCATCAGGGGGTGTTATTACCGATCATCAGTTACAAGACCTGATTGATTACTCATGAAAGAATCAATCATTGATAACGTCAAAAAATCACAAACATGAATACTGCTGAGATTGCTTCTTTTCCTTTATTTAGTAGTTTAGCTTCACTATAAGGACTATAGGATTCATTGTTAGAGGTCCTCGATCAAACGCTCTACGCGATTACTCAAATTTTATCTCAATACATTTCAAGCATTTCAACAACACTTATCAATCTTTACGTGTTTATCTTATCCATTTCTTTACGTGTATTTATCTTTCCTGCAGTTTACATTGTTGTTCTTTACATTCATGCAATTTATTTTTTCATTGTTTACTTTGTCTGCACTTTATTTTCCACGGCTTACATTTTTGTTGGTTATCTTTATTTGCTGCACTGTTACTTTCCTGTTGTTTACTTTGCATTATTTACATTCCTGCACTCATTAAGAAAATCATCAAAAAGAGACATCACAAGAACGTTTGGATCCAGTAAACAAGTTTTCTAGCACTCATGCGTTTCTTTATTCATACACGCATTGAATCAAGGCATCAGGGTAACACTTTATACTTTGATTTTATTTTTACTGTGACTTGTGAGTATCTGCATCCCATAGATTTATCAATTATCACTAGCACTTTCACGTTCACTCATCGAGTTGCACAGCACGAACATTCCAGCTAGGTAAGGCCGATCCGTGCTAAAGTCTTTGCATTCAACGCAGAGAGAACCCCGCAGTCGAAATCGATCCTTCCTCGGCCCACAATCAACTAATTAGAAGTCAAATCGGTGCAAGATCTACAATCTCTAACAAACCTCGCTTGGCCTACCGGCCGCGAGTTGGCACGTCCGCGCACACGTCACCACTCCAAATGGACACGTGTAAGCCAAAGAAGCCCTCGGCCTAGTGACACATGGCCGAGACGATTTTTGAGCCAACATATACCTAATCAAATTTTGATCACAATGTGGACATGCCATAACACGACCTAGAGAGAGTATATACGAGTCGGATTCAGATATCTGACAGATGCTTTGTACCTTAATTAACTTATTAATGAATCTATACACTTTACGAAGACATAGTGACATTATAATGGGGAACCGGGGATGTGTAAGTCAACACAGATAACATCCCTTTCTTTCTGACATACATAATATGTCACATACTGTCGAAGCTACCTGAACATATGAATTCAATTCGGTCAAAATATATAACATGATCCTTGTTTAAGAACAAGAGGAATTGATAAACAGAAAAGGAGAGTAGATTTCAGAGAGAATGGAGATTTCAATGTGTTTATTCATCTCATACAAAGGGGGTATTTATAGGATTACATTGAAGTGTGAATGCTCAAAGAGAAACTCAAAATGATAACCATCTTGATGATGATTTTCTGCCATGCTTGTTGCCCTTTGGTAAAGCATGTTTACATAAGTCTTCATACACTCAAGTACCTATGATTATACACTCAAGTACCTATCTAAATACTTTTACGTATTTTGTTACATGATATAGACATATACGGTATATATACAATTTATACTACAACACTCCCCATTGGATATTTCATGTTCAATAGTATTGTGTAGATGGTGCGCATCGAAGTTGCCTCGTTAAAAACCTTGCCAAGTAATAAAACCCTGTGGGAAAAAAACAACCTTGGTCGAAAGGGAAAAAGAGCACAACGCGCTTTGAGTGTGAAGTATGTTTCTGGATACTCCCCCTGATTTAGACTCCTCTTGAAGATTGTGGGAGTTCGGATATCCTCCTCAATCCGATACTCCTTACATGTTTCTCGAAAGGGGATTTTGGTAGTGACTTAGTAAATAAGTCAGCTACATTATCTTCTGATCGGATTTGATTTACTTCAATATTTAGAAGTGTTTGCTGTTGCTGATTGTAGAAGAATTTTGGCGATATATGCTTGGTATTGTCGCCTTTGATGAAACCTAATTTCATTTGCTCAATACAAGCTGCATTGTCCTCGTAAATGCATGTAGGTTCATTTGTGGTGAATTTCAAACCACAAGTTCCTCGAATGTGTCTATTTATAGACCTTAGCCATATGCACTCACGCACAGCTTCATGTAGTGCAATTATCTCTGCATGATTTGAGGAAGTAGCAACAAGAGTCTGTTTTGTAGATCTCCAAGATATCGCGGTGTTTCCCATGGTAAAGACATAACCTGTTTGGGAGCGACCTTTGTGAGGGTCAGAGAGATACCCTGCATCAGCAAAACCCGTCAAAACATCATTTTGATGGAGGGGAGGAGGAGAACGTCGGTCACTATGGATAGTGTTGCCGGCGTTCACATTTCTTTTCTCTCTGTAGGGATAGAACAAGCCCATATCGATCGTACCTTTTAGGTATCGAAGGATTGTCTTTATACCAATCCAATGGCGGCGTGTTGGCGCAGAACTGTGTCGAGCTAACAAGTTTACTGCAAATGAGATATCCGGTCTTGTGCATTGAGCTAAATACAATAATGCGCCTATCGCACTTAGGTATGGTATTTCAGCTTCTAATAAATCTTCGTCCTCATCCCTTGGACGAAACGGATCTTTCATGGGCTCAAGACTACGGTTGATCATGGGAGTACTCACAGGCTTTGCTTTATCTTCATTAAGGCGCCTTAGTAACTTTTGAGTATATGCTGATTGATGGATCATAATCCCATCATTACGGTGCTCGAGTTCTATTCCGAGACAAAACCGTGTTTTCCCGAGATCTTTCATCTCAAATTCAGATTTCAAATATGTAGCAGTTTCTTTTAACTCATCTAGAGTTCCAATTAAGTTCATGTCATCAACATAAACTGCTACAATTGCAAATCCGGATCTTGTTCTCTTAATGAACACGCAAGGGCATATTTCATTGTTAACATATCCCTTCCCAATCAAGTAGTCACTTAGACGGTTATACCACATCCGTCCGGATTGTTTCAATCCATATAGTGAGCGTCTTAATTTTATTGAAAACGCGCTCCGTGGTTTAGAGCCACTTGATTTGGGTAATTGAAGTCCATCTGGAACCTTCATATATATCTCTGAATCTAGATCCCCATAGAGATATGCTGTAACCACATCCATGAGCTGCATGTCAAGTTTTTCGGAAACTACCAAACTGACAAGGTAGCGGAACGTTATAACGTCCATTACGGGAGAATATGTCTCCTCGTAGTCGATTCCAGGACGTTGTGAGAAACCTTGCGCCACAAGGCGGGCTTTGTATCTAACAACCTCATTTTTCTCATTACGCTTTCTAACAAAGACCCATTTATGGCCAACAGGTTTTATATTTGGTGGTGTCAGTGTTATAGACCCAAATACCTGTCTCTTTGTTAGTGAATCCAATTCAGTCTGGATCGCATTTTTCCATTTTGACCAATCTGCTCTACGTTGGCATTCTTCAACGGAGCGAGGTTCGATATCATCGTATTCTATAATTCCTTTTGCAATATGATATGCAAACGCATCATCAATAGCCATAGAATTTCTGTCCATAATTACATGTATACTAGTGTAATTCATGGAGATCTCTCTATTCTCTGGAATTGGTTCTATTATTGGAGCGTCCTCCAATGATGTCTCTTGGACATAACCATAATCCGGAATTTTTTCATGAGATGGATTATTTATATCGATGATTAATGGATTATTTTGTGTCAAGCTCGCTTTCTTTCTTGGGCGAGAATCCATCGAACCTATAGGCCTCCCGCGCTTTCTAGCAGGAGCCATGGGTCTAGCCACTGCATCACCCATAGAGGGGATGTCATGTCCTTTAGTTTTAGGAACATCAATCCTTGCAGGTACGTTTGCAGTAGGTATGTGTGATCTTGTCACTTTAGCGATATCAGAAAACGCATCAGGCATTGATTCTGCTACGTTCTGAAGATCGAGAATCCTCCGCACCTCTGTTTCAGACTGTGTGGTTCGGGGATCAAGATGAGACAAAGTGGGGACAGACCACGACAATTCCTGTCTTTTTTGTTGAACATTAATGTTCTTGTCTCCCCCTAATGACGGGAAGACTGTCTCATCAAAGTGACAATCCGCAAATCTAGCGGTAAATAGATCACCTGTCAAGGGTTCTATGTAGCGGATAATGCTTGGAGTATCATATCCAACATAAAGGCCTAAGCGTCTTTGAGGACCCATTTTGGTGCGCTGTGGCGGCGCAATTGGCACATAGACTGCACACCCAAATATGCGTAAGTGTGAGACATTAGGCTCATACCCAGTCACCAGTTGGGACGCAGAAAAGGGTTGGGTGGCAGTGGGTCTCAGACGAATGAGCACAGCTGCATGTAATATTGCATAGCCCCAAGCAGAAATAGGGAGATTGGTGCGCATAACCAATGCCCTGGCAACCATTTGAAGTCTTTTAATGGCAGCTTCTGCGAGTCCATTTTGGGTGTGTATATGAGGGACAGGATGTTCCACCTCAATCCCAATGGACATGCAATAATCATCAAAGGTTCTTGATGTAAATTCTCCAGCATTGTCAAGACGAATTGACTTAATAGGATGATCGGGGTGGTGAGCCCTTAATTTAATGATTTGTGCTAGGAGTTTAGCAAATGCAGCATTTCTTGTGGATAAGAGCATGACATGTGACCAACGTGTCGATGCATCAACCAACACCATAAAATATCTAAATGGTCCGCAAGTTGGTTGGATAGGTCCACAAATATCACCTTGTATTCTTTGTAAGAATGGTATATTTTCTTTAGTGTCCTTTGCATAGGATGGTCTTGATCCTACCTTTGCTAAAGAGCAAGCTTTGCAAAACGAATGATACACTTTAGAAGTAACTCTTTGGACCAATGTTTGGTTCGTACTTCTTTTCGTTTTGAAGAATGGATGTCCGTGTGAAGTTTTTAATATACGGAGCATCATGTCACGACCTGGATGTCCCAAACGGTCGTGCCAAAGCTTGTATGTGTCAGGATCCCATAATTTGTCATTCATGACATGGTTGGATTCAATGACTCTAATAGTGGTTGCATACAATCCACTAGAGCGACACATAAGTTTCTCTAAAACTCGTGTATTTCCGTAGTTTTTAGAGGTGATGCAAAGGAACTCTTGTCCATTCTCACAATGTGTTTCCACATGAAAATCATTGGCTCTTATGTCTTTAAAGCTTAATAGGGTCCTTCCGGCCCTTGGAGCATATAGAGCTTCGGCGACATTAATATTTGTGCCATTTGGTAACAAAAATTGAGCTGGTCCTCGACCCTGAATCAATTGTGATGGTCCTGCCATCGTAGTTACTGAGGATCGACTGGGTGTCATCCATAAAAATAATTGCCTATGTCGCAATATCGTATGTGTGGTGCCACTATCAAGAAGGCATTCCAATTCTCCGGAAAACATACTGAAAGGAATAAAGTTCGGAATATTAACACATGTCCATGACATTGAATGCGATACTTTATTAATCGGGAAAATAGCGAATGATTACATCAAAGTTATTCATAAGTCTATTCCAAATATCAAACTTTAGACAAATTGCTATCACTCAATCCGTTTGGTAATTCCAATGGAATACGACCAGGAAAGTAGAGAGATGTTGGTGGAGCGAGGCTCGCTTAAATACCCCGATCTCAATTGCTTTCCTAGACATCATACTTCATTGGGTACGCCACATAAGAAGGAGTTTAATACAATTGTTATTTATTGACTAAGGCACATTTGCCATTCTTGGAAAATAGAAAGAGGATTATTCTAATCAAAGTCTGTGGCATCCTCGTGCTCTTCATCTACAGCTTTGAAGTCCTCAACAGTGAGATTGACATCTTCACTATTTTCATCTTCGGCAAGGTTAGCTTCTTGCTGTAACGTCCCGAACCTAAATTTACCCGTTTACTAGTCATTTGGACGGTAAATGATAACTAATTTCATTTTTACTTTGTTTCGATACTTTTAGTGGCCCTAAAAATTGACTTTTTGTTCGGGTCAAAATTTGAGAAAATGTTCTTCATGAAAGTTGTAGAGGACGTTAAACCGAGCGCGTGCATATGTGGTTCGTAAAAATCGGAGTTCGTATGCGAAAGTTATAAGCGAAATATTAAAGTTACTGTTCATAGTAAAAAGTATAAATTTGAATTTTTACTGTTGAGACCGGTAACTTTTCATTTTTCTCTCTCTCTCCTCCTCCCCCGCGTTTTTTTTTCTTTCTTTCTTCTCTCTTCATCCTTCTCTGCAACTCCGGCCTTCTTCCTTCTCCGGCCACCTGACGACATAAAGCCAGCATCTTTGGACTCACCTCCTCTCCCTCTAGGCGCCTGTGGTGGTATTTTGCGGTGGCTCCGCCCGTGGAACTCGGATTTAAGCTTTGAAGTTCACTGTAGCAGATTGGGTGTTTCGTCGATTTCCGACGATTCCAGCCATTTCCGGCCACCAAACCAGCGTCGAAGGTCGGGTTTTTGCCAAGGATCATTTCCCCCCTAGCCTTGAGCCACGATTTGCAGTGTAGAGGAGGAATTGAAGATTTGAAATTTCGGGTTACTATTCACGATTCGGGTACAAACTTCTCCTTAATTGTTGAGGTACTTCTACTCATTTTCTGACTTGGTCATAGTTGAGAGAATTATTGGGTGTGTTGAGAAGGTGCTGCTGCCAAAATTTGGTGGCCATTGGAGCTGGTGACTTTGGTGGCGGTGCCGCCACTGTGGGCGGCCGTAGCGGTGGCTAGGGTAACTTTTTAATTCCAATTTCTGGCTAGTTAAATCCTATAATTATCCTAGAACTTGTATATGAAGTTTGGTGAGGATTGGTGGAGTTTTGAATCGGTTATAAATTTCTAAAGATTTGGATTTCGATTAATGTTAATCGTGAATCCGATTGTCGGATTTTCTCCATAATTGTTGTAAAGTCTGAATTTGACGATCGGGCGGTGTTGGTGAAGTTTGGTTGGTTGTAGAAGAGAATTGGAGGAATTGAGGTTATGGGTTTAGGATTTAATTATTGTTTATCGTAACATTATTTTCTTCCGTCCGGTAATTGTTAGTTACGAATAATTATGTACAGGACGAGGTACCGACTCATCACTCGACGAGGATCCTTACGCTTGGATACCACGTTAGCCGTATACTGTGAGTGGACTTTTGGTTTTCTAAATATTGATGCATGCAATTGATTTTCCGAAATAAGTATTTACTTAATTAATGAACATATTACTATATTTTACTTTCGGGAAATTGATATTGATTATTGATTTTGTTTTGGGAAATGGATTAGTAATTTAAATTATTGTTTTAATTTATCGAGCATATTATCCGATTTTTAATTGTGGAATTATTTATCATTCGAATTTCGGATTGGAATTTGTTATGCTCCATTTTAAATTTGTTATCTGAAATAATTTTCGACGAGTTGTTTTCCGAGATTATTTCCGGAAACGAAAGTATTATTTATTAGCGGATTTGCTTTTTTTTTCGAGGAATCCTCGGAAATGGGATTTTTCATCGGAACTTAGGAACGTATTTGATTTTCGTTTATTGGTTTATGATTTCGAATTTATATTGGCGTGCGGGGTCACGTCGCTGGACTAAATTTCTTTTCTTGTAAGACATTGGGGATGTCTTACTGATTTTCGATTTTCGTATGGTTTTTACCCACCATACCTGGGTCGATATATTTTATTGCTTGCTAGCCTATTAGTACTCCTCCCTGCTTACTATGTGTTCGTGGGTGAGTAGAGCAGAGCATGGGATGCTCCAGAGTGTGGGACACTCCGACCCGAGCCGAGAGGCTCCTTTCTATCGTATGGTGATACTTCTTCCCTATATATTATTTTATTATTTTGACTAGCGGGGCTAGTTCGATTTCCCTAACTAGAGGGGCTGGTCTTATTTTCTTGAGTATCAGAATTCTTTCCTTTTTGCTCGGTTGTGACTGGCGGGGCTAGTCGGTTTTCTTGAGCTGAACTAAAGTTACTGTATTTCTTTAAATTGCTGCATGCATCGGGTTTTTAAGAAGATATGTGCGGGAAAGTCTAAATTTATTTTCTCCTTACAATTACTTATTTTTGTCCACTCACGCTAACGTTTTTATATACTTTTCCCCTGGGCCCTTCGTTTTCAAATGCCCAGTCTGCAGAGTAGCTGGTTTGGCATAGTAGGATTCGAGGCATAGCATCTGCTGCTGTTGTCTTCATTGTAGGTTAACTGTGGAACCTACCTGTATTTTATTTCCTCTTTCTCTTTTAGATTGCTCTGATAACCTGTGGGATAAATGTTGTATGATTCGTATTTTAGTTGTAAATTGTGGAGTTGTTGTGACTTGGGGAGCAGGGTGGCTCCAGAAGAATAAGGATGGTTTATTAGAAGTGTGAATGTGTTATTTATAGGTTTTTGGGTAGTCCATTTTAGGGGTGACTGCTGAATTTTTGGTAGAGTTATTCCTAAGGTGGGCCCCACAGGGCCACCTCGGATTTCAGGGTGAAATTCGGGGCAGGTCCTGTCAACTTGGTATCAGAGCGTTAGGTTGTTAGGTTCTGTAGACTTCTTTCCTTCCTACTACTTTATGTGCTTAGTGGCACCTAGTACCTTCCGAGTGATGGCCCGACCGCGGCGGATCCCCATCATATACTCTTCGGTGCTAGTGTAGTCATTCGGTATGTAAAGTAGATAGGTTAATGTCCTGATTCTTGAGCTTTATTATCCTTCTCTTCTTCAGGTGCTATGCCTCCTAGACGCCGAAACCGCAGGGAGACTCCTCCCGCTTCAGGAGATGGGATGGCTCCTGAAGAATTAGCGAACGCCTTGGGACATATTGTCCAGCAGTTGACTGCAGCGCTTCCTGGCTCCAGAACTGATTTTACCATGGAGCGAGCGAGGAGACATGGAGCGTATAGTTTCTCCCATGCTTCTGATGCTATGGACGCTCAGAATTGGCTGAACAAAATGGAGAGAGTTTTTACTCAAATAAATTGTCCGGATGACCGTAAAGTGGGCTTGGCAGTAGACTTTCTCGACGGTGTTGCTTATAATTGGTGGGACATGACTAGTAGGGAACCAGGAAATGTTGGTCCGACGACTTGGGAACAGTTTAAGGTACATTTTAATAGGCGGTACTATGGCACAGCTATTCGTGACAGGATGAAGTATGAGTTCTTACATCTAGAGAAAGGGGACAAGACCGTGACGGAGTTTGAGCAGCGGTTCACTCAGCTAGCCCAGTTTGTGCCAGATTTGGTAGGCACTGAGGAGGAGCGGATCTATAGGTTTATTGAAGGATTGGGGGGTGATTATCGTCTGCAGTTGACAGCTGTACCATTCTATACTTACCATCAGGTGGTTAATGCTGCTTTGAGACTCGAGACTATGTTTTTGTCTGGTGTTCGACCTCGAGATGCGGGTGGCCCTAGCCAGGGTCCATCCAAGAAAGCTGCTTCCACTTCTGGTTCAGGATCTTCTGGAGGTAGTAGACGTGTCAGTTCGGATTCAACCACCCTATCGGATTTTGGAGGACTTAATATGGGAGTTGGTCAGTCTGAGTGGCAGTTCAGTGACGGCACGAGCCAGTATGGTGGTACCTCAGGGAGGTTCCATACTGGGAGTGATTATCCCCAGCGTCAGACGAGGAATGTGACGTGTTATCAGTGTGGACAGCCGGGTCATTATAGGAGGGATTGCCCTACATTGACTCATGGTGTTACTCCGGACGTCGGTCAGGGTTCTAGTCACGTACCAGGACGTTCATCTAGCGGCACTCCCACTAGTTCTGCCAGGGGCGGCACTCAACGAGGTAGTGGTCGTCGTGGACGTCCAGCGACTCAAACGAGACTTCATGCCATGTCTCAGCAGGAGAATCACGTTCCTCCAGATACTCATGACGGTATGACATTCTTTCCCTTGAGTTATTTCCTTATATTGTTTCACCGGGGAACGCGTAACCAGTAGAATTGGTTTAGCTAAGCCTTTAGTCGTTCGTGTGAATTTCGAGGACGAAATTTTTATAAGGAGGGGAGATTGTAACGTCCCGAACCTAAATTTACCCGTTTACTAGTCATTTGGACGGTAAATGATAACTAATTTCATTTTTACTTTGTTTCGATACTTTTAGTGGCCCTAAAAATTGACTTTTTGTTCGGGTCAAAATTTGAGAAAATGTTCTTCATGAAAGTTGTAGAGGACGTTAAACCGAGCGCGTGCATATGTGGTTCGTAAAAATCGGAGTTCGTATGCGAAAGTTATAAGCGAAATATTAAAGTTACTGTTCATAGTAAAAAGTATAAATTTGAATTTTTACTGTTGAGGCCGGTAACTTTTCATTTTTCTCTCTCTCTCCTCCTCCCCCGCGTTTTTTTTTCTTTCTTTCTTCTCTCTTCATCCTTCTCTGCAACTCCGGCCTTCTTCCTTCTCCGGCCACCTGACGACATAAAGCCAGCATCTTTGGACTCACCTCCTCTCCCTCTAGGCGCCTGTGGTGGTATTTTGCGGTGGCTCCGCCCGTGGAACTCGGATTTAAGCTTTGAAGTTCACTGTAGCAGATTGGGTGTTTCGTCGATTTCCGGCGATTCCAGCCATTTCCGGCCACCAAACCAACGTCGAAGGTCGGGTTTTTGCCAAGGATCATTTCCCCCCTAGCCTTGAGCCACGATTTGCAGTGTAGAGGAGGAATTGAAGATTTGAAATTTCGGGTTACTATTCACGATTCGGGTACAAACTTCTCCTTAATTGTTGAGGTACTTCTACTCATTTTCTGACTTGGTCATAGTTGAGAGAATTATTGGGTGTGTTGAGAAGGTGCTGCTGCCAAAATTTGGTGGCCATTGGAGCTGGTGACTTTGGTGGCGGTGCCGCCACTGTGGGCGGCCGTAGCGGTGGCTAGGGTAACTTTTTAATTCCAATTTCTGGCTAGTTAAATCCTATAATTATCCTAGAACTTGTATATGAAGTTTGGTGAGGATTGGTGGAGTTTTGAATCGGTTATAAATTTCTAAAGATTTGGATTTCGATTAATGTTAATCGTGAATCCGATTGTCGGATTTTCTCCATAATTGTTGTAAAGTCTGAATTTGACGATCGGGCGGTGTTGGTGAAGTTTGGTTGGTTGTAGAAGAGAATTGGAGGAATTGAGGTTATGGGTTTAGGATTTAATTATTGTTTATCGTAACATTATTTTCTTCCGTCCGGTAATTGTTAGTTACGAATAATTATGTACAGGACGAGGTACCGACTCATCACTCGACGAGGATCCTTACGCTTGGATACCACGTTAGCCGTATACTGTGAGTGGACTTTTGGTTTTCTAAATATTGATGCATGCAATTGATTTTCCGAAATAAGTATTTACTTAATTAATGAACATATTACTATATTTTACTTTCGGGAAATTGATATTGATTATTGATTTTGTTTTGGGAAATGGATTAGTAATTTAAATTATTGTTTTAATTTATCGAGCATATTATCCGATTTTTAATTGTGGAATTATTTATCATTCGAATTTCGGATTGGAATTTGTTATGCTCCATTTTAAATTTGTTATCTGAAATAATTTTCGACGAGTTGTTTTCCGAGATTATTTCCGGAAACGAAAGTATTATTTATTAGCGGATTTGCTTTTTTTTTCGAGGAATCCTCGGAAATGGGATTTTTCATCGGAACTTAGGAACGTATTTGATTTTCGTTTATTGGTTTATGATTTCGAATTTATATTGGCGTGCGGGGTCACGTCGCTGGACTAAATTTCTTTTCTTGTAAGACATTGGGGATGTCTTACTGATTTTCGATTTTCGTATGGTTTTTACCCACCATACCTGGGTCGATATATTTTATTGCTAGCTAGCCTATTCGTACTCCTCCCTGCTTACTATGTGTTCGTGGGTGAGTAGAGCAGAGCATGGGATGCTCCAGAGTGTGGGACACTCCGACCCGAGCCGAGAGGCTCCTTTCTATCGTATGGTGATACTTCTTCCCTATATATTATTTTATTATTTTGACTAGCGGGGCTAGTTCGATTTCCCTAACTAGAGGGGCTGGTCTTATTTTCTTGAGTATCAGAATTCTTTCCTTTTTGCTCGGTTGTGACTGGCGGGGCTAGTCGGTTTTCTTGAGCTGAACTAAAGTTACTGTATTTCTTTAAATTGCTGCATGCATCGGGTTTTTAAGAAGATATGTGCGGGAAAGTATAAATTTATTTTCTCCTTACAATTACTTATTTTTGTCCACTCACGCTAACGTTTTTATATACTTTTCCCCTGGGCCCTTCGTTTTCAAATGCCCAGTCTGCAGAGTAGCTGGTTTGGCATAGTAGGATTCGAGGCATAGCATCTGCTGCTGTTGTCTTCATTGTAGGTTAACTGTGGAACCTACCTGTATTTTATTTCCTCTTTCTCTTTTAGATTGCTCTGATAACCTGTGGGATAAATGTTGTATGATTCGTATTTTAGTTGTAAATTGTGGAGTTGTTGTGACTTGGGGAGCAGGGTGGCTCCAGAAGAATAAGGATGGTTTATTAGAAGTGTGAATGTGTTATTTATAGGTTTTTGGGTAGTCCATTTTAGGGGTGACTCTGCTGAATTTTTGGTAGAGTTATTCCTAAGGTGGGCCCCACAGGGCCACCTCGGATTTCAGGGTGAAATTTGGGGCAGGTCCTGTCACTTGCTCTCTTGCTTCCCTGTACTCCTTGTAGCGTGCAGCTAATTGGGTACTTGCATGACATTGTTTAAACCAATGCTCGATTGATCCACATCTATGACACATGTCATTGTGGCTCCCTCCCTTCATTTGAGGTATAGGTTGTGCAGGTTGTACAGTTTGTACAGGTTGTGCAGGTTGTGCACGTTGTGGATATCCCCTAGGAGGGTTGCTGCTACTACCACGGCGCATGGTGCGACCTCCACGGTTCATGGTGCTATTTCCACGGCCGGTGTTGCCATATCTTCCTCTTCCACGTGTGGAGTTACCATCACGTGTGCCCGCTCTAAAGTTGCGGTTTCCTTCCCTGTTGGGGCGGTTATATGGACCTGTTCGTCCTTCATGTCCCCTATTATTAGGGTACACATGTCCCCTATTGCTGGGGTACCGCTCCCTGTGCCCTCTCTTGGGTGCATTATAATTTGCCTCACGAACGCTCTTGGTTCCAATGGGTCTTGAATTATAATTCTTTATGAGAATGTTGTCGTGCTTTTCGGCTACCGACAAAATATTTATGAGTTCATTGAACCTCGTAATTCGTCCAGCATTTACTTCAGTGCGATACTGCTTTGATAGCAAAATTGCTGCAACAGGGAAGGTGGAGAGAGTTTTCTCAATTAGCTCTTCTTCTGTGAGGGGTCTTTGACAGAACCTCAACATGGATTTGAGACGAAGAGCTTCTGAATTGTACTCAGCAATAGACTTGAAGTCTGAGAAGCGTACATCGTTCCACTGAACCTTCAAGTCAGGGAGGAGAGAATCTTGGATATTGTTAAAGCGCTCTTGTAGTGCTTCCCATAAATCCTTTGCATCTTTGATGGACATGTACTCTAGCCTGAGTGTTTTGTCCATATGACGTCGCATCAAGATGATTGCTTCTGCATGCTTCTTGGGTGATCGAGGGAACACAAGAGCCGGGTTTGGTTCATGGATGATGGGCAATATCCCCTTCGATGTGAGATGGTTCTCAACGTCGGTTTTCCAGCTATGGTACTCCGAACCTGTTGAGTCAAGGATTTGAAAATCGAGTCTAGGTTCATTCGACATCCTTGAATATAAGAAGAAAATATTAGTTTCGGAGTTAAAACTTCCACGAAAAATAATAAGATTTCCGAGCTATGCTACCAAGAAATCAATTTCCAAGAATCATTGTGAACACTCTTAGTTCATTGATTACGAACGCTCTTAGTTCGTTTGGCGTGAATTGCTATAATTCCGCTTTTGATTGTAAGTTCCCGAGAAAAAGGAAAAAGGAGAGAAAATAAATAAAAACTCAAAAACGGGAACTTTTAGTAAAGAATACCTTGGAATAGTGTTGCCGGAAATTTTTGATCGGAAAAATTATCGGAGTTGACCGGAAAGATCGTTGGAAAAAGTCGAGAAAAATCGTCCGAAAAGTCGCCGGAAAAGTGTCGAAAAAGTCGTCGGAAAGTCGCCGCGCAAATCTGTCGACAGCTGCTCGGCAACTGCTGCGCAGCGTCTCGGAAGCTGCTCGGCAGCTGCTGCGCAGGGCCTCGGCAGCTTCTCGGCAGCTGCCGCGCAGGGCTCTCGGCAGCTTCTCGGCAGCTGCTGCGCAGCTCTCTCGGCAGGTCTCGGCAGGACTCGGCAGCTGCTCGGCAGGTCTCGGCAGCACCTCGGCAGCTGCTGCGTAGCTCTCGGCAGGTCTCGGCAGGACCTCGGCAGGACCTCGGCAGCTCTCGGCAGCGGTCCGGCAGCGGTCCGGTTCGGTTTTTCGGCTTCCGGCGGCCAGTTCAGGCCGTTTCCGGCCGGTTCCGGTGAATCTGAGACCGGTTCCGGGCTCCTGGAATCAAGGGCTTTAATCTGAGCTAGGGTTTGGGGATTTTTTGTAGGTTTTGAAAAATGACTTCGATTGATGAAGAACTCTTTTTTCGTCAATTTTTCGATTCTAATTCTAGAGCAACTTCGTGCTGATAACGTGTTTAAGAACAAGAGGAATTGATAAACAGAAAAGGAGAGTAAATTTCAGAGAGAATGGAGATTTCAATGTGTTTATTCATCTCATACAAAGGGGGTATTTATAGGATTACATTGAAGTGTGAATGCTCAAAGAGAAACTCAAAATGATAACCATCTTGATGATGATTTTCTGCCATGCTTGTTGCCCTTTGGTAAAGCATGTTTACATAAGTCTTCATACACTCAAGTACCTATGATTATACACTCAAGTACCTATCTAAATACTTTTACGTATTTTGTTACATGATATAGACATATACGGTATATATACAATTTATACTACAACAATCCTCACCCAGATGATTCCTAAGCCATTTGTGCTGTAAAATCCAAACGAACCTCACAATTTAACTTATTCAAAGAAAAATTTAGAAGAGAAGATATGCAATCTGTGTAACAATTTCACTGTATTTGGAAAGATAGCAGTCTTGTAGCCTGAACTAATAACTTCACGAAATTTATATACACAAAACAGATTTAGCTATTACCCTAGTCTTGCTACTCATCAAGGAGCTCCATTCCATATATGCTTCATTAGGCATTCTTTCACAAACAAACATGGTAAAGGCACAACCTCTGGCATGTCTTCAAGTGTCCCAAATCATCACAACAGCTATAACGCCAACGCCCAACAACACTGCCAAAAACTTGTAATGGGGTTTGTCCACAGAAACTGCCTTATCGGGTGTGTAACCCTTCGCCAATAAATGGTTTACAGCTACATAGATAAACACACCACATGCCAGACCCATTGAAATCGCAAATATCCAATCCGCCACAGCACCTTGGGTTGTCGCGTCTATTATGATTCCAATGGCCACGCCAATAGGACTTGAAATAGCAAACGCAAAAGCATAGGCAGCGCATGATAAGAAGGGACGGTTAGGCATCATTCGCAGAAGAGCAATTCCCATGGCAATAGCTGCAAATACCTTATGCAGAGAAATTGTCCATAAGGCTTTCCAAGCATCAGCTTTAGTCTCAGCAACTCCAATTGCAATGCCCTCAAAGACAGAGTGGAAACACAAGGCTACTATCAACAGGACACTATCCCCACGTGAACTAACTTTTGCGAGCTTTGCAAAGTGATTATGGCTCTGCCAAAGCATTCGAATAAAGTACATAATCAGTTTCAGGACAATAATCTTCCATACCAAGTGGCAGATCTTAATTAGTGCATAGGTGACAAGAACTATATACAACTATATATCTCACCTGAAACTGTGATGCTGTGACGCCTTTTTCATGTTCAACACTCCCTGACATGAAGAAAATAATAATCAATTTGATAGTCCTAACAATCTTACATCATCTTAAGTAGCAGAGAAAATTTTAGGCTTTTCTGATTTGTTCAATTCTTTACTCAGTCCTTATCCTGACTCAAGACTCAAAATTAACTCATGTTATCATAAAAAAGTTAGCACCTATCCACTTCTAAAATATACCTTAAGCCTAGCTGTTTCTACTTAATTTAGGTCTCACTTGGCCATGTTAAATGACAATCCCGCCTATAAATTTCTCAGCCACATGACCAAACCAAGCCAATTAAGCACCAGAGAAAAAAATTCATGTACATCTGACATATTCAATCTCTTTAGTCCTTATCCAGCTATCCTGACTCTAAAGAAAGTTAATTCTTCTCGCAACTAACATCACACATCAAACAGTTGGCATGGAACAAGCCCACAACTCTCACAAAAGAAAGTTCAAATCTGAAAACAAAACCCAAAACTCACCTTGAGTCTCAAGATCAGAAACAGAGCCAGCGTCCCTTTTCTTGGAAAACACATAGGAAATGACACAGTCAGCCAGCATTGTCAACAAGAACCCAGCACAAGCCAACATGAACGCAAAAGGGTACTCTTTTTCAGTCAAGTCCTTAAAAGTCTCATCAGCATCACTCAGAAAATGCATCAGAGCCGTCCCCAGAAACACGCCCCCAGCAAACTGGGTCCCGAGGACCAAGAAGCCCTGATTCCACTTGAAGAAATAAGGGGAAACTCCAGGGATGAAAGTTCCGAAGAAGATAACTATCAAACACCAAATCTTTGCCATGATCAGAGGCCTGGCGCGGAGGTCAGTGTCGTCTGCGGCGGTTGGTTCCTCGTCTTCATCGCCGTGGCCGCTGTGGGCGGAGGCGGAGAGGGCGAGGTAGAGGAGGATGAGGAGGAGGAGGAGAAGAAGTGGTCGAGCCATTGTTGTGGAGAGGTTGTGGACATTGGAGAATGCAGAGTTGGGTTAGTTATAAAGCGGTTGTTGGGTTTGTAGTACAGAAGGGAGAGTAGTACTGGAAGAAGACGAAATTGGAAAGAGGAGATGTACTGCAATGTTATGACTGGAGACTTTTTTGGTGTGATTACGACACACAGAGGGAGTTTGGATCGGTGGTTTCTGAAACAAGAAAGCCTTGACTTGGAGAGAGCCAACTTCCAAAGCGAGCTGTCACTTGGTTAACGCGCGCACTCGCTCCTCCCTTGTGTGCGAAGAAAAGTCATCAACAATTTTAGAGGAATATATTCTTTTTTTTTTCTTTGGGTGCGGTGTAAGATTTTTTTGTTTTTTGTTTTGGAGGATTCTGTATTTCTACACGTTACATTACAGAGTCATACTCACCCATTCAATTACTTTTATTGTTAAATGTATTTTTTTATTGAATCAAATAAATATATTATTCATCTCAAGCTAAAGTGACTATTACATACCCGAGAAATTATTACATGGTCTCAGATTATAGTATACATGGTGGTCCAGGATGATATTATTGATCGTAGTGATTTCTGATTAGTCTCTTAAATTAATTTTTCTTTTCTTTTTTCATCCCCTTCTGCTGTCTGACAGACAAGAAGATGTGTTAGTATTTATAATGGTACATAGAACTAAATCATTCATGAGACATCAAATACATTGAAAAACTGATATGTTCTTTCGGAACTACTCCAGAAAATTCGCTAACTGTCTTCATTCGTAACTCCTAAGAACCTAATGCATTGAGCAAGTAAATATGACTGATCATCTAAATGCATGGATTAAATTTTGAAAAGCACAATTTGCAGATGGATGAGATCGATGAAATCAAAAGGAACAAAAACAATATAATAACTAATAGCAAAAAATGATTGTATTTGTCATTTTGTATGCACTTGTACCTGTAGATTCAAAAAGAAGGTCTTTTAAGGATAAGTTTTTTTTTTACCCTACCTAGTCTTTACTCTAATGATGGTGTCAACGTTTGTTGTTCTGGTTGCTTGGTGTGTATATTAAAATCAAGAGTAATGTTGGAAACATCGTGACTCATTCTTAGATATTGAATGTATTTAGATATTTGTAGGATATATTTACAAAGACCATTTTTTTTTCTTACATCAAAACGGACCTTATTATGGATAGAAAAAACGTACCCTAATTGTGGATAGAGGACTTTCGTAAACAGTCGATGACATAAAAATTTGGAGGAACAAGAGAGAACAGTGCAAATTGCCACGCGCTTTAGCTGGCGTGAATGTGATTTTCATTTCAAATTGTCTCCTCGTACAAGTTAAACAGTTGGCATCCTTTGATTCCATCCAAAGCTTGTGGTGCCAGTTATATCCAACTAACGTGCCTGGGACGTTCGTAATATCTTCTTCCATATAATAAATGGTGACATTTTCAGGATTATTTTCTGTAGTAGTTGTAATTTTATTTACATGAAAATGCAACCATTAAAATAAAATTTAAACCACATGAAATTGGACGGACCGTAACCAAATTGAACAGATGTGGCAGCCAATAATTCTCGAGGCACAATATTATAATCCAATCTCTTTCCGAGGTACAGGAAAATTGAAATTGATATTGGTCAAAACTTTGATGTTCAGAAAAAATAGATTAGATGCCAGAAATAGTGTCAGCAGCCCAGAGAGACTGAGCTGAACATATACTGTTCCAGATTTTATCCACGCGGCAAAATTTTTTTTTTTTTTTCAACTTTTGAAATTGGCTTCATAACTTCTCTAACTCTGTGTGCTTCAAAACCAGATCGCCAATTACGCCTGAAACCATCACCTAGTTTTTACATTATTCTCAGTCTCCAACATCATCGCCTCCAGATTCGACCATGCTGCTTCTGTTCTTGCATTTTCCTGCAATGTGATTCCAAATTTATTTTGTAAGAATTTGCGCCAACATGTGACACTATAAGTGACCTATAGCATGTTGTATATTCAATGAAATGCAAATAGGTGCTTCAAAATTGCCTGCAAGTAAATCATTCTAATCGACTTGGCACTCAAGACTAAAACCTGGGCATTCTGTTTATATGCATTATGTGTACAAATCACATACATAAGAACAGTTGACTGTATGGTACATGCGGGAGATCACAGACAATTTAGGAAGGGGAGGGAGAGGACAAGGGTGGGTAAGATAAAAGAATGTTTCAGTCTTTGTGAGTATCAGAAATCAGAATAACTAATGTAAATTAAGTACATGAAATGAAAACATCCCTCTGCTTTTGACCAGCTAAAAAAAAATTTAGGAAAATTAATTGAACATAAGTATTAGAATAACACATGTAAATTGGACTCGTACATTACGAAAATGAAAACATCCCTCTGCTTTTTACCAAATTAAAAAAAAAATGAATGAATTTACCAGTACCAGAATACACATGTAAATTGGACTTGCATATTACGAATATATTACCTCTGATGTTCCTTAGTACGCCTAATGAACTCAGCTGGAATTTCATGTCCTTCATACGATGCTAATACTTGTCTGATATCTGCTGGAGGGTTACGAGCGACAACTGCACAAAAATCAAGTACAAGCAGGCGTTAGTGGAATTCCAAGGGTTATTCATTCTTGAGAACAAACAAAAATCACAGCCGACTTACATTCAAGAAATGGGATGAAATCTACAAGAGCTGTATCATCCAGCTCAGACTTATATGGCTTTATTACGGCACCATTTTCAGGCTGTAGGCTATTTTCTCGTGCATGGGCACTCAGATATATGATCTTTCTTGGATCTCTATTTAGCTTTGAAAGGTCCTGCCACAAGAAACTACGTCTCAACATCTATACCTTAATGATCGCACAAGTAAAACCAGATACATCTTTATTAACCCTGATGGATTACCCATAAAGAGAGGAGGAAAAACGTTTCAAGTCATTAAGCAGGTCGGAGTTTATCAATTACTTAATGGTTTGACCAGCAACTTTTTGGTCAAAGCTGAGTACATCTACCATCGAACACATCATCCAGGAACAGAAGTAGTCGGACTTATTTTAATTATATAATATGTCGAAACTTTTTGCAAAAAGTTACTGTACAAAAGAAAAATATAAATTTTTAATAGAATAGTAACTCACGTTAGGCTCACTCAAGAAGAAATGAGCCTCAGAAAGAATGTTGATGATTTTTTTTTTTTTTTTGTACTGTCCAACCATTCAATTTTAGTGAACATTTTCAGAACTTCAAAAACGTGGATCATCAAGAACATAAACAAAAGAAGGAATCGAACATCATTCAAATGGAACAGAAAATATTTAGCAAGCCAAGTACCCTATAATGCACTCCATCTTGATACTTGGTGGCAGCCTTTCCTAGCCTGAATCTTACACAATGTTTTGGGTCCAATCTCTCCATTACAGGATCTACATACTACATTCACCAAAGAAAAGCAAGATGCTGTTAGTGATTATTAATTAATTTAAATTGAATAAAAGAAGAAAAAATAAAAATAAAGACGTTATGAAAAAGCCTGAGCAAGATGTTCAAAAATAAGTGAATTACCATATTTGAATAGTCTGAAAATACGATGATTTCATAATACTGAGCAAGATGCTCTAAGAAAGCATCAACTCCAGGTCTTTTGATCGTCTGCCAGCCCTTTTCCCTCTTCATATGCCAAAGAGAAACATCCACATAAGTAATCACAGAAAAAGGTAAAATGCTTATTTATGGCATGAGGACTGTAACGGTGACTACTTATAGGTGGCACAAGAGAAGATGGAAACAAAATGCATTGCTTAGATATCATGTGCACATATACAAAAGCACAAGCCTACAACTAAATCTTCTAATTTGCAGAACAACCACAACCATTTTCCAGCCTAGCCTTACCGTCCAATAAGAGTAAAGTAATGTCTCCTGTAGATCCAGAACTAGTGTATAAACATTTCTCTCCAAAGGATGCAAATCTGGAAGAAGCTTTTCCGCATATGGTTCAGTATAACCCTATAAAACCAAGAACTGTGGTAAACAAACCAATATCATGACATTATAGTGTGCTCAAGTATAAAGCAAGAAACAGAAACAAAATACCCACTCGAACTTGTTCTTCAATTGCCCTCCTTGCATCAAGGTAAGCTTCAGCTGCTTTAGCAGGCACTGGACGTATCAGGAAGAAAGAATCAGCATAAGTGGTAACAATAAAAAACTCTAATTAGAGAGAATTTCCCTTTGGTACTAAGCAAGAGGTTTCAAAAGTCATAACTTCATCTGCATCAAGCCCAGAGGCGATATGTGACAACCAAGTAAGCTCTGTAAAATTATATCTTAAGCCTAGTAATGGGCGCTACAGAAAGATGATTGTCAAAAGCATTTACACGTGTAAGTAAATATGCCTCCCTACACTCTGTCATTAAAGAGTTCAATCAAAATCTTAAATTATTAGTGCTATGATTTTTCAATGTTGGTCCTCAAGATACAGGTTACCAAATGCTAGTAACCAGAGGAAAATATATATCTGTATATATTATATATGTTGCAGCTAGTAAACAAATCCTCCACATAACAGTAACGACTAATGTGAATGATATTAATATCAATCAGTTTTAATGAGAAGACTGAACAAACACCTCATAAACTACAGCACACAAACATAATCTGTGAAGCTTGACTACCACAGAACAGAAATGTAGTTCAGAGAACCCACCTATAATTGCAGAAGAGTAGAGCATAGTTTTGAATTTCTGCAAAACAAATTGATAGCAAAATATCAATATACTGAAAATACCAACACATTCAATTAATAACGATTATATAACAATCACAATGAGTAAGGTTCCATAACTTCAGTAAGTGCAAACAAAATGTAATGTGCTACTAGGTCTCATGTGCAGCTTCTAGACTAACCAACAAGGGGTTAATAGGAATGGTAGGCCCATGGTTTGCTCCCATGTGGGCGGGGGTTCAAATCCCTCATGGTAACCCTGTTTCCTAGAGTCACCTGGCGCCTAACGATCATAGGGTTTGGCGGGAGGGCCCAGTTTCAAGCCTGGCTCTATAAAGCGAATTTGGGCGATTTATGGGTATCAAAAACAAAATGTATAGCTAATAAACTATAAAACAGTTTATATGACCAATACTTGATAACAAATATGATAATGAGCTACCTGGTGCAAGCAAGCTATAACATATGATATTTGTTTAGAGAGCGTTTGATATCAAAACCAGATAGCCGGATAATTTAAGGTCTCTAAAATAAACATAGGCATGGTTATGTTGTTTTTGGACATGAATTTTTCGGATACAATATTGAACACAAATTATTTGACAATAATAAAACCATTGTTGTCATTTCATGAGCTTCTATCCAAAAACTGTCAAAATATTGACCTTTTTTATTTCCTTACTACTTTCTCCAACTCTTCTCTCAATTCCCCTCTCTCATTTCTTTGACCAAACATCCTCTCTAGCTTTGTGAAATCAAAGCTCTCTCATCCCTAACTTCAATTGAAGGATAAAGTCGTTGTAGCCCAACAAAGAAAGCATGCTCAGAATGACAGGTTTCTTTTTGGCAAAATCTGGGAGGGAAAGGTGGAGTTTTACAATCTTACATAAAGGTTTGCCAGAAGTTTTAATCTTCAAATTTGATTCCAATAGCGGTCGGAGTGAATCCTAGTTCTAAACAACGCCTTACAACTCATTCTCTCTCTTCCTCCTCTCTTTTTCAGGTTAACTCACTTTTTTAAATAATTGTCATCCAAAGCTAATCAAGTATCTTGCAACTGAAGTAAAGATAAAAAAAAAACATACAAACATCAAATTATGCACACAGCTGAGTAACTGCATTTTCATACATAGTCTGACTCAATCTTACATCAAGAGTAGACGCATCATCTGGAATTTGGATACTTGCACGCGCTTCTCGCAGAGCCTTTGTCTTTTCAGCTATTTCATCCATCGAGTAAGCTGCAAAAAACAAATGTACATCCAAAACTCACTCTTCCTCTTTCATAAAGAAACAAACGAACAACATAAAAGGATACACAAATCTTTCTGTTCACCTAAAATCCCACATCAAATTTCCCACAAGCCAAAAAAAGAATGAAATTTCACAACCAAAATCAAATCACAAATGAACAATTCTAATCTGTTCAATTCAATTAGCGAGAAATGAAAAATTCTCTCCATGATCCAATCTAACACACACAGCACTAATCATTTCTCGATCTTTCAGCCAAGGCCCACATCAAAATTTCGTTTCCGAATCCAATTCAAGAGAGAAACAAACGAAACAGAGAAAAAAGAAGCAAAAATGATACCATAGGAGACATAAGCAACAGAGGCGGTGGCTCCGGTGAGAGCGCCAATGAGGGAGTACTTGAGAAAGCCCCAGGGCTTTCTAGTTGACGCGCTCGCAGCGGCGGCGCTTGGCGGTGGCGGTGGAGGAGTTGTGCGATTGGAAGCGAGGGTTTCGGCGGCAACGAATGGGTCCTTAGGAGGGTTTGAAGCGACGTCGGAGCTCAATAGACGGCGACCGCGCTTCGATACGAGAGAGGCTAAACGGGAGCGAAGTAGCGTTGAAGACATTGGTGGGTTTTAGAGGAGGGTTTTACTTCTGATCGCTGCTGTGGGTTTGGGGTTGAAGTAGGGTTTTTGCGGAGTAGAGAGAAAAAGGGTGAGACGGGAAAGGGTACTTTGGGGATTGGAGTTATTTGAAACTTCTGGCCTCCTGGGGGGGTTAAAACGGAGTGTTTCCATGTCGTTTTGTCGGTTTTAGGGGATTCTAGAGTTCTAGTTTGGTCTTCTGACCGAAGAAAGACTTCTAGTTTACTCTACTGATATTATATATATTTAGATGCATGTGAGTTGCATGTTGCTTCAAATTATTTCCACGACGGCACGACCCAATTCTTGGACTTTCTATCATCTCCCTTGCCTCCCGCCGTCGCCGGCCAAATCTACATTCCCATTATTATCGATGAGGACAACAACGTTGGACCGTTGGTGCTAGAGTACTGTGCAATTCTGACTTTGAGCAAATTCATATCGATGGGCTTTGAAACAGCTCTCTTAAACCATTAGTTAAGAGTACTAAAAATCGAGGTCATACCGCCTAAGATTTTAGCTTTGAAGTAGATTTCTAGTTCATTTAGATTTTGCATGTGATTGTTTTGGAGACCTTTTATGAGAATACGTTGCATGCGGGGCCGGTCCCTCAGCCAAGGCAGCTAAGCTCTCGTATGGTTCTAATTCAACATATAAATATATTTTTTTATGGAAATAGGTCAGTCATTTCATTAAAATTCAGCAAGCAGTACAAAAACGAAACACTTCTTTGGGGCCGACAGAAAGAATCGTTCCTTAGAACCTTATGAAACCCTATTCTAGAAGAATAAAATCCTAAAAAGTCCAAAGTACACCCACCTTTTAGGAAATCCACGCACCATTATTCTAACAAAAACCTAGAAACCTCGAAGCACACATAAAATGGTTTCAACTAAGGCCCTGGTTTTTGCGACCCAAAAAAAATAAACAGTACTATAGACCATGGAGACCCAGCCCCATAGCACAACAGTAATACAGCCCACTTGAAACCCTAGACCTGTGAGTCCAAAGTTGATGCCCACAGACCAATTCAAGGCCCAAGAAGCCCAACCACTCCACATGCAGGCCCAAAGAGCAGGTAAACCAAAGCCTTAACCCATTGAGCCCATATGCATATTTCCAGCCAAAAGCCACTAGCCGCATCACCGCCGACACTAGCCGTCCGGTCAGCCGCTCCATCATCTTCGTCCTCCAAGCCACGACGACAAACGAACACAGCCGTGTCCGTTGCAGTTCCCCGGCCTAAGACCAAACCTGATCCAGCCCAACCACCAGCACAATGCGCCACGCCATCAATGCCTGTTTGATCCCAGCAAACCATCACATCCCAAGTGCCCCCGATCGGGTTTGAACCCAGATAGACTTGAGCAGCCCAGCCATCAACGAATTCCCTTCTGACATCATCCAACACTGATATAGTTAAACCCAAATTCTCAAAAATAAAAATAAATAAATATATATAGATATATATATATATAGAGTTAATTAACCTGAAGAAAAAAAAATGTAGAGAAGGAAGTTGATGAAAATGAACTTAACAATATGAATAGTCTTTCTAAACTCTACAAACCTATTCTGCAAAATTTTCATCTATGCAACTTTAGTCTTTGCCTAAAACTAAATAGATGTTAATAAAATCATCCTCTGATTCTCTCTTCATACATCATACTCTCAAATTATAATCTCTATTAAGTTTGGAAGGCCTCTTCAAAATTCGCCTTAGGCCTCGTTTCAAATCGGGACGGCCTTGCTTGCATGTGAAGAGGATCATTGTCCATTGCGAATTAGGTAAATTTAAAATGTTAGAGCATATACTCTTAGTGTTGGGCACGTATCCAACATCTTATTCGAAATAATGAAATTTATGTATTCTAATTTTTTTTATTTATTTCTAGTTGGAAGATGTTCCCTGATCAAAATAGGGTTTATATAGTTACTTTCTTAATTTGATTCAATGTAGATCCAAAAACTATTCTCTCTTTTGTTCCTCTTTATTCTCTGCATCTACCAATTTTGGAACCACATGCATATAGGCAAAAGCAAAGGCTAGTAAGATGTCTAAGACGGGTGGTAACATTGACAAAATATCATCAACATAGTTTGGTTATCGAGATTAAGACCAACCACCACGAAGAACCTGTTGTTCTCCACCATGAAGGACCTACTGATCTCCAACGTGAAGGACCAATTGTTGACAACCCTTTAGGCCATCTCCAGTTGTGAGGGGCTAAAATAGCCCCGGGGTTAAATTTTAGCCCCCGATAATCACTATATGCAAATAGTAAGAGCTATAATCTCTACCATCTCCAACCCTTAGAGCTATAAGTTTAAATGTCATGTTATTTTTTTGTTTTTCAAATATATAGTATTTTAGAATTATGCTATTATTTCTACTCTTATATAACTATTTTTCTTATCAAATCTTATTAATTTTTTGGATATGATTTTGTAGTGCCACGTATCAAATATGGGAGTGAGGAGATAGAACAAAAATATGAGAGAGTGTGAGATATGAAAATAAGGTGATATAGGTATTTATAGGAATATTTTATCTTTTTCTTTATTATTATTTTTAAATTGTAATTACATTTTTAATATGAAAAAAAAAACACCAATGGAGACTTTTTCTAACAGCTAGCTGACATCATCACGCTGAACAATGTCAGCTGCATATTTGCTTCAATCTCAGACATTAATCTATTCAGCCGTATCCACTTAATTTATTTGGGTCATCAATGTGGACCCCATGAAAAAATAGCCCAAGGGCTATATAAAATGCCACTTTTAACCCAGCCATTGGCCTTATAGCCCCTCAAATAGCATTTTTAGTTAGCTTAGCCCCTCAAATGAGATGGAAATCTTCATTTTTTTGGGCTATATTCACCCATTGGCCCAAGATTGGAGATGGCCTTAGAACCCCTGCCTACAGGACCTGTTGTTCCCTTCCTTACAGGACCCCCTCTTCTGTCAGAAATCTTGTTGTTCCTAATGAAGGGGGTAATTATCTTATGGCTTGTCCAGATGTATTGGCAGTGGTGGACAATGGGCTCATGAATGCCCGTATCAAAGCCAGAGTTAGAGTGTGATGAAGAATTGTTCGAGCCTCTGTTGAAAGAAGCGGACAAACTTGCATTTTCTTTCCACCTTGCTTTCATTGACAAGAATAAACATTATCTTCATGACAACACTAGCTTCACTTGACTCGCTTCAAGCTCTAACGTTGTTGTTTATAATTAGGTTTTCCCCTTTCCTTTGATCAATTTGATTCCGCAGGATCAGCGAGATCAGTTAGATACCTCTATTACTGTGGACCGTTTCATCTTAAACTCAGTGTGGAATGAGCAAGGCCTTCTTCGGTTACTTCCTCATGATATTGTAGATAAAATTATAGACATTCCCTTGCCTATTAACCATATCCTCGATCAATTTATTTGGGGTCCTTCTCTCACTGGGGTGTTCTTCTTTATAAAATCTGCTTCAAATATTCAGTTTGATCAAGTTCATCCACATTCAGATAAACTCTTCTGAATAGAATTTGGAACTTACTATTAGTTGGCTTTTCATTAGAAACCGAATTAATACTAGGGATAGAATAATTTCGTATAATCCTAATGTTTCTCCATGCTGTCTTTTTTGTCATTGTGAAGTGGAAACTATGGATCATTTATAGAAGATGTCATTTTGCCATTCAGGTTCAACATTATTTATATAGTCCCCTTAATTGGAATGGTTCTCTCATAGATTGGTTAGTTCATCTCAATAATAGTAAGCTTAATGGTGACATTCTAGGTAATACTCTTATGGTTCTCTGGTCAATTTGGAACTCTAGAAATCAGGTTGTTTTTCAACAAAAAATTACTACCCCTATTGCTTGTTGGTTTGAGGTCTTCCAGTTGGGTAGTTCTTATCAAAAGGCTAATAGATGTACTAAAGTAAATCATCCAATTGTTAATCGTTCGATTAGATGGATTCCTCCTAATGATCATTATTTTAAACTAAATTTTGATGGTTCAGTTAGGAATGGGGAAAACTTCCATTGGATTTGTTATCCATAATTCCGAAGGAAATCCATTAGTTGCAGCTTGCAGGACAATAAGCTCTGCTGGTACTCTTATTGCTGAAGCTACTGCCTTACGAGAAGGTCTTCATACAGCTCTGTTGCAGGGTGTCACTCATATCATTGCATAAGGGGACTCCAAGATTTTAATTAACTGTATAAAGGGAAAAGCAAATATCGCATGGACGTTGAAGATATTAGTCCTTGATATTCAATCTAGCTCAACAGTTTCAAGATATTATCTTTAGACATATTTTTAGAGAATAAAATTTTGTAGCCGACCATTTAGCAAATTTAGCTTATAATTGGTCAAATCCTAGAATTTGATTTTACTCACTGCCTCTGTGTACTCAGCGTTCCATTTGGATAAGTTGGTGAGAGGTTTTTATTGTGATTTTTCTTTCTCGTTGTAAGTTTTTTGATAATAATAATAATAATAATAATAATAATAATAATAATAATAATAATAAAAAGCTCTAACGTTGTAATACCTAGCTTGTTATTTCGTTTTTCTAACTTGATCGACGTGGGAGCTGGTAACTTCACTTGTTATTGCTGAGTTGTTCTGTAGTCATTAAGGCCTTCTCTTCTAACCTCTCTCTCTTTCCTCACATTCGTTAAGGAGTGGATGTGAACTCGATCTATCACCTATGAGAAAATAAAAAGATACATATTGACCCTAGTTAAACGTTTCCCTCAATTCACCTTTCCACAGCCATGGACGTTCTATCATGTTTAGCAAGATGGAGCGATTGCTAAGGATAATGTTACCCATCAGTAGTTGCTGTTAGTTTGCTGCATTATAGGTAGCACAATTGAGTAGAACTTAGAAGTAGGATTATTTCTGAAATTGAAAGCTTTTTTATAAGACTTGGAATAAGAATCGAGTGGGAAGCTCGACAATGAACATGAAAGTTTACATGGCTCATTCAATACTATGATATATAAGTGAATACTAGTAGACCTAGTTCTACAAAATGAAGGAGAAATCAACACCAAGAGAAGTGAGAGCTAGCAAAAATTATTATACATCAACTTCAGAATGAAAATCGGCAGCACCCTTTTCAAGCTCATCACATAATGCTGCAATTCTTGACGTTGCCGCCACGCTTAGACTTCTTATCTGAGGGTATCACTGCCTCCTTTGCAACATTAGTGGTTGGTGGTGCTGACGTTCCTGAATTTTGTGGTTGTGTTGTGGCCCCCGAATTCTGTGGTGGTGCTTCTAATAGTAATGTTGGTTTTTGTTGAGGTTGTGCTGCCACTGATGGTGGTGCTGGTGGTGGTGATGGTGGCAGCATCAGAAGTGGTGGCATCATCATGGGGTAGTCATATGGCCCTCCATTCGGATAGGAATAGGGATGGGGCCCTAGGCCCATTCCGTATGGGGGAAGAGGAGGAGGAGGAGGGTGAGGGGGATAGCCGCCCCCCATGGACGGTTCCTCACTATCAAACTTGACACTTTTTACCTTGGCATGTTTCCCTCCAAGCAACTGTAGAATTATCTTTGGATTTACTTTGCCTGAAACTTTTACCGTCGATTGTTCTGCATCTATGTCTATTGAATAAGCACCTAAATTTGAAAACACAAAAAAAAAAAAAAAACAAAAAAAACAAAAACAAAAACGAAAGATCTCAGTTAAAATATATTGCAGGTAGTTAACTATTAGTAGCAAGACGAGAGAAAAATATATACCATAGACATTGATCACGACTTCATAGACTTTTATCCTACATTTTTCGCAATCCATATTCGCATTCATAACACACGTCTGCAAAAGAACAAAATCAACTGAATGAATCTGGTTCTACATTTGATAGCTAAGTTCATACTGCAGTCTTTCGAGGCCTTCATGGTTAGAACCACTTAGCAAAGTTAATATTGATGCACCACTTTGATTCTCAAATAAACCCTACCATTCTATAAAAAAATAATAATAATAATAGTAAATAAAAATAAAAAAACCAAAAAACAAAAAATCACTGATAAGGTAATCGAGCGGTCTAACCATTTTTGCAGAGGAAGAATCCATTAGAGCAACTATTCTGAGTTCTGACCAGATGTCTTAGTAGGAGGAAAAAAATATGAAGGGAATACAATTTATATGCATGTCTTCTGTCCTATAACTTGGGTAGATTCATGCCCCAGCTTGATTATATATAAATGATTTCTCATTCATTCCTTAGGCATTCCCTATAGATTCTATACTATCTTAGATTTAATTATAATATCTTAATATCTTTCCATACTGGTACTGGTAATGTAGATCTCTCATGAAACCCCTAAAATCTCTATTTGGAAATTTTACGAATCCCATCCAATTGTCAAACGACATCAATTTTTTCACTTTATTGTTTTGGCATTATTTTGACCTATTTAAATTAGTGCAGAAGAGAATTTTCTTTACAATAGCTGTAATTCAGTCAAAGAATTAAAAATTAGATTTACCTATAGCTGTTCCAAATTATTGACAATTGGACTACCTTTTATTTCTTTTTCTACCTTACTACACAAGGTGGAGTTTGGGATGTCTTACCCTCACATTATAAACATCCATACATGCATATATATCATATATCAAAAATCGATTCAGACAAGAAAGAACTAGTGTATGGGATTGCTTTAAGAGTAGCCCTACATCATTTCATTCTGCATAGGCAACAATCAGCTGCCGCTGTTTTATGTAAAAAACGTAAGAATGATGGTATTCACCATAAAAGCATTCTTTTTAATAGCTGTAATTTGTTCAAAGAATTACAAATTAGATTTACCTATAGCTGCTGCAAATTAATGACAGCTGGACTACCTTTTATTTCTTTTTCTACCTTACTACACAAGGCAGACTTCGGGTTATAAACATCCATACATGCATATATATCATATATCAAAATACGATTCAGACAAGAAAGAACTAGTGTATGGGATTGTTTTAAGGATGTAGGGCTACTATTTCATTCTGAATATGCAACAATCAGCTGCTGCTATTTCATGTAAAAAAACGTAACAATGATATTCACCATAGAACCATTGAAAATTTACACGAGTGATATCTAAGGCTCTTAGCCATTTTGTTTGTGGAGCATTGCTTGTCCCATGACTCCCGTAGCAATGACTATAGTGAAAAAAAGTTGATCATGCTCTACAGATATCCAATCATTTCATTTTACTGACAAGCTAGCACATACAGATTAAGCAGATGTTAGATAAGCAATCCACCTTGAATTTTTGATGGTATGTACTTGGTCGACAAAAAGGAAAGTTCATGCACAGACAATGCTTCTAGCTCAAATTTCACGCCTCTGTCCAGCATCAACTGTAGCTCCAATCTTTCATCGGAAAAGAATAACACAGCAGAAATTTATGAAGATTTAATCCTGTCATATTGGGGATGAAATAATAAAGTTAATATTAGTCTTACCTCCACTGTGGCACTTCTCTTTCTAAGTAGCATCTCTGTAACATGGCTTCAGTTTTCCTCTTGTCTGATAAGATATCAGGAAACCTCAGAAAGGTTACAAAAATCGTAATGCTAATCTAAAGCACCATCTCTCTCACCTTCTGCAGTCAAAGGAAGGAGACACTGTTGTGGAAGATGGTACTTCTCCGAGTCCAAAGGGAAGGCTCCAAGCCAGATTATCTCGGGGACCCGTAGAAATTTTGCATCATATGCCATTTGCTTGCATAAGAACAGAGCAGGTTAATAAAGCTGGATAATAACTTGGTTTTAATTACAACACACTAATAGTTTATAAAAAAAAATTGATCATGCAGTATTTCTTGTCAGTTCACAAGTTCACATGCACCTTAACTTTGTTAACTTAGAGAACAAGTTCATAGATCGATCAGAAGGCCTAACCAAAGAACCAAACCGATATGTGGACAAGATGTCAAAACCGTAGGGATCACAATCTACCAAGCAATAGACAGGTATATGTAAAGTATCAACAAGGAGCCCCAAAAACCTGGAAAATATCAACTGAAGGTATAAAAAGGAAATAGACAAAGGGAAAGGCAAATGCAAACAGCATAGGAAAGGCACTCCCTGCTCCCATTTAACAATTGTAAAAGGACTCTACCTTCTTGTGGAAATATCAGGATATCCACGTCCCTACAAGGGAAAAAAAAAAAACCACAACATGAAAAAGGCTGTTTCAAGATGAATTAAAGTTATTTGCTAGAAGAGGATCGATAAGACTAAGGGCATGCTTACAGTGATAACAATGCAGTGGTTTGTATTACAAAACTGGTCATTTGCTAATCGTTGAAAAACTGTAGATAAAAGATAAAATGTAATGGTTTGTTGATAAAGAGACTATGATATCAAATACTATCCACCTAAAGCATAAGGGTTGTAGAAAAACATAAAATACCTGATTCTTTCTCCACAACAAGTATGTACTGGGCAACACTAACAATATCTGCAGGTTACAATTAAAGGTCTCAGAATTTTTTTTTACTCTAAGATAGCACTCAAGCTTGATTATGTGGATAGCAACGCATTTGCATTGTTACAACATCTAATTCCCGTTGATATTAGGCAGGGAAATTTTTATCTGTTCTCTCTTAAATTCTTAAGCATCTGGATACCTTTGACCTCTTCAACATGAACTGGAACAGGGTAAGCCTGTATGTGAACCAGATGCAAAGTCTTAAAGTCCAAACACAGCAAAAGACAATGCTGCCATTAAATCAATTCATGAATGAGAAACAAAAGACCATGAGCCATTCTTACAGTGTTTGGTCTATTTATGCAATCAAACATGTTTCCAGCCTCTGCGAACCTTAACCAGCCCAGTACCAACCTATGATGAAATAAACAGTTCAGTTAGTATTATGACTAGAGCAGCGCATAAATACTGATCATGGTGTAAAATTGTTAACTTCACCAACACTACACACTGAGAAATGCTGAAAAGTACTGCACCAATTCAGAACAAAAGAAAAAAGCACACTGATGTAATAGGGTGTGCCATTGGTACCATAGGAAGCTAGCAGATTACCCAACATTAATGATGTATTTAACAGACTAAGATCATTATAAGCATAAATGATAAGTACATTAGTCATAGTTTTGCAAAATCAATTAGTGATGTACTGTATTATCCTCTTGTCCCCAAAGAATCAAGCAAAAGTTTTCAAACGTACCCCTTTCCTACAGACACCTGCAAAAAGGAAGCAACATGAAGTAAATACCACAAAATCTGTACAAAGCCTTATAAAATTATAAAGAACATTGTATGGACATCTAAGGACAGAGAATACTCCTACTAATCATACAAAAACTGAAAAACATTACTCAACCTAGATGTCATTCAGGCTAACATCACAATATACAACTTGTTTCTTTTCTTTGGCCAAAACCATATATAACTATTCAAGTCATCAGAGCACTTTAATATACACAAAAGAGCCATGAAAGTAGTTTAGGCAGCTGTAGAAGTACCCACCACATTCAAATTGTGGCGACTACACTGCAGAAGGATGCATATGTCATTGATTGCACGGTCTACAACTGACTGATCTGCATTGTCAATGAAGCAAAGAATAACTTGTTTAGAGAGGTGGAGAACATAATGCACATTGAATTTCCAATTACATACTATGCTCTCCACAATATCTCAGCACCAGGCACTAGACCTTAACATCCCATTATCCCCACCCATGACAAGTTGCCAAATGTAATGTATTAACAAGGTCACTTAATTCACAAAGAAGAATATGAACTATATCTTGTCAATTTAATAGTAAATTCATGGTTTGACATTGAAAAAGCAGAGTAACTCATATTCACCTGAAAATATCGAAGGGTGCATGTAATAGATATCTCTCTTAGACCCATGTCTGTTTTCTTGCAGAAGTTGCTGAACAATTACAAGAACCCTAAGCAGAACATCTGAAATAGATTGATGAACCACATAATCAATATCTCATGCATTAAATAGTTTGATTTATGTTCTCATACTATCAACGATGGGAACACATTTGATATTTCGCTTGCTGACAATCAAACTTGCAAGACGAGTACTTATTCCACTTCAAATCAATAGCTGTTTGTTTATATGTTAAGAACAAAATCATAATGCTAGACATAAAAACATGAAAAGAGTCATTTCCAAAGCAAGAGCAACCATAACCCTACCTAATCTATGAACATGGGTTTCTTTCCGAAGTGTGAGCGTCTCCTTCCCTTTCGGCAAATCAGAGCTACAATAGCTGTGCACAACAATGTACTAATTTTGCATTACTATCAAGATACATGATCTTTTCATAGCCAATAAGATTGGGACGTGTTGGATCTAAACGGAGCTTAACGGCCCCAAAAAAGCATCAAACGCTTAAACATCACTAGAAATTCTACTAAATTAGGGTAAAATGTTCAATTTCCACAAACATTAGGGTAAAGAAATTGAAAAATAACGAGGTTAAGAACTTTGAGGCGCTTGTTTGGTTGCAGTGAAACGAAAATGGAGAGACTGAGATGAGAATTGAACCAATTTGCGGAGGGATTGGAGCAGTAATTTCTGAAGCGATGGATGAGAATCTCCGGTGACCGGCCGTTGCTGAGATCTTTCACAAGAGCTCGAGTAAATTCTGGGCAACAAAAGATGAAATTGGCGATTAGAAATGAGCGGAAGATGAAGAAGCAGAAGAAGAAGAAGAAGATTTGGATTGGAATTGCGAACCTTTGATTTTTGTTAGCAAATGGCGGGGACGGGGCTGTGACCTCCCTCTTGACCGCTTTCCCTCCATTCTTCAAGCGTTACTGGATCTTTTTTTGAAATTGGAGGAGATATTTAAAGCCAAACGGCCCTACGACCAAAAATTTATAAAAAACAAAATTTGAAAAACAAAATTTGTATTCCGTAATTTACAATTTAATAGTCTTTTTTTTCTTTTTTAATTTAGGGGGAGGACGTCAAGCTTTATAGATGAGAGAACTGGTTCATGCAAGAAGTGGCCACAACGGTATTGATGGCTGCAGGGAGTATAGCCACAGCCCAGAACTAAGAGCCAAACTAGCTAGCCTTTCAGTTAAAGAATTAGCTTCTCATGAATAAAAGTGGAGCGATCCAAAAAAACAAACTTTGAGTTATTGAATTCAAAATTGAAGTTATTAGAAAAAATATGAAGTGTAAATTTCACACTCTCAATATATATATATATATATATATATACACACACACACACTTGTGTTCAAATCAGACCTGATGTCCAAACTCTCACTTATTTTCATAAATTTGTGAGTCGTTTAAAAATTTAAATCAATCACTAAAAATTATCTTTGCAAAAACTTACTGTTAATAAAAATCATTTATTTATTTAATTACATTAAACAAATGAACGGTTGATCATAAAGTTATAATTATTTATAGTTGATCCTTTTAAAATTTGAGTATCATGTCGTCCCATAAAAAAATTCAAAACATGGATGATAAAAATCCACCGGGTGATATTACTTAGGCATTATCTATTTTCTGGCTTATATATTACGAAAGCCACCCCCTTTCACAGAAAAATAAAAAATAAAAGAACAAGGAGAGCCAATATCATTAATTTTGTTTTACTAATAAAATAAAAAGAGAGAAAACAAGTGAAAATCATTTGAAAGAGTGGGAAAAAAAAAAAAAAAACAGGCACAGTACATTTTGTTTATTTTCTTTTTAATAGTAATTAACTTGATTGTCACTATTTGAAATTCTTACCGTTAGTACTACAAAAACACACGTAGAGAGTTGATGACACATGATATTTGTCACATTAAACGAATTTGGAGAAAAGTTTTACACATTAGCTATTCATTATGATCTATAATTTGTTTATTTTATTGCATGCATCTTCAATGGTCACAAAAATTTACTTATTTTTTTTTTATCTTTTACAATCTTGAACATGCATGAGCAGGAGGCAAAAGCATCGCGAACAAAACAGCTTTTTAGCTAAGTATTGTAGATTTCATTTGCTCAAGAGCAAGTATGCATATTATTGAACCATTATGAGGTCTCCACACAATAATTATGTGTTTCTCCTAACAGTTCTACATCAAGCGTATTAAGGAGTTCAGGCATAATATTGAGGTGATTGTACAATGGGTTGATTCATATGCTATAGTACTTGGTCAGATCATACTATTAATGAATTTAGTACTTCCTTTTTGCTATAGAACTCTTCCAATAATTGGAGCAAAGGTGTCGTATGTAATTCACTTGATAGATACCTTTCACTATATATAAAGTGAAAACCAAAGACATTGTCTTATGTTTTGTTCTACTCTTAATTTGTAGTTTGAGCAACGTCGACCGTTGACGAATGGATGGTTGAGATAGAGTTGATTAGAGCATGTGGACTTTATTATACCTATATGTATAGGCATGTATAAAAGTTTCTCTTAAAAAATATCGTTTTATTTTGTGGTAGTTAACCAATTCCAATAATAAGTACTTGATAGATACCTTTCACTATATATAAAGTGAAAACCAAAGACACTGTCTTATGTTTTGTTCTTTTGTTCTACTCTTAATTTGTAGTTTGAGCAACGTCGACTGTTGACAAATGGATGGTTGAGATGGAGTTGATTAGAGCATGCGGACTTTATTATACCGATATGTATAGGCATGTATAAAAGTCTCTCTTAAAAAGTATGGTTTTATTTTGTGGTAGTTAACCAATTCCAATAATAAGTACTTGATAGATACCTTTCACTATAAAGTGAAAACCAAAGACGTCTTAAGTTTTGTTCTACTCTTAATTTGTAGTTTGAGCAACGTTGACTGTTGACAAATGGATGGTTGAGATGGAGTTGATTAAAGCATGCGGACTTTATTATACCGATATGTATAGGCATGTATAAAAGTCTCTCTTAAAAAGTATGGTTTAATTTTGTGGTAGTTAACCAATTCCAATAATAAGTACTTGATAGATACCTTTCACTATAAAGTGAAAACCAAAGACGTCTTATGTTTTGTTCTACTCTTAATTTGTAGTTTGAGAAACGTCGACTGTTGACAAATGGATGGTTGAGATGGAGTTGATTAGAGCATGTGGACTTTATTATACCTATATGTATAGGCATGCATAAAAGTCTCTCTTAAAAAGTTTGGTTTTATTTTGTGGTAGTTAACCAATTCCAATAATAAGTACTTGACAGATACCTTTCACTATAAAGTGAAAACCAAAGACAATGTCTTATGTTTTGTTCTACTCTTAATTTGTAGTTTGAGCAACGTTGACTGTTGACAAATGGATGGCTGAGATGGAGTTGATTAGAGTATGTAGACTTTATTATACCTATATGTATAGGCATGTATAAAAGTTTCTCTTAAAAAGTATTTATTTTGTGATAGTTAACCAATTTCAATAATAAGTAGACTTAAACGCATGATAGTCTAGCCTCTTAATAGGTTCCAGTCATTAAAATTGTATGTATTTGTATATACCGGTGCATATTTTTGTACAAAGTTTTATGTGTTTTACTAGTGAATTGCTAAAGGCACAAACACCATTTTATAATGTTTGCCTGTGGTAAGAGTAAGGTAACGTGCAACACGAAAATTATATTGCACTCTTGAGCTACATTTGACACACGCATAGAAAGGGAGGAAGGGTATTTAACAGGAAACAAAAAAAAAACACGAGAGAGGATGAGGGTTGTGCTAGGTTCTCTTGGCAGAGGTCCGACAAACTCGGCTAGTGGGTACTCCTTTAGGTGCCTTTAGCATAATTGGGTTGGTCTAGGCCTCTAATTGGGCTTGGGTTTCAAATTTTGCTAGGGTTTGGTTTGTAATTTTTAAATTTATTTTTTATTTTGTCACAATGGAATGGATTGTGTTTGTGTGTTGGGGGGATTAGGTGGGTCTACGACCTCTCTGCTTGTTTAAAGGAGATGTGGCAGACTAGCTCCCAATTCCTGTGCTTCTAATTTGCTCATGGGTTTTGTAACGGATTTTCTAGCTGGACTTAAAAGCTTGAAAAGATTGGTTTTCACTAGGGTAATAATTCTTTTGTCAGTCCTACTAATACGAGTCGTTATATGTAACCTGGTTAGATTATAAAAGAACTGACATTTTCTTCTAAAAAAAAACGCGCGCAAGAAGGCTGGTAAAAGATAAAATAGATAAATAATTACATTTTTTTTTTAAGTTTTTAAAACATTTGGGGACCGACACGTCCACACTGCCGCGTTCTGCCTTTTTCTGCGAGATCTAAGACATTGGAATCTGCCTTATTCCTGAAGCACGACTCCGATCAGACTGACAGACAACTACAGAAAACAAAAAGACGACGTGATAGTTACCAGAAGCATTAGCGATGGGAGTCGATATGGTCGTTCGTCCAGAAAATTAAACCTCCTACCTATTCTGGTAAGCGCCTCCACCTTGAAAGTTGGAACTTATTGTTGCACTCAAACCACTATTCCGTCAGTCAAGTTACTGCTACTCGTTTAAAATTTGGATGGTGCTGATATAATTCTAGTCTTACTGTTTGTGTTAATCTTTCTGAATTGAAATTTGCTTAAAAGTTTACTAGTATGATGAATCTTCATTGGGTATAGAAAAGATGGAGAATTGCATGGGTTACTTTCAATTCATGATTGCAATCAAATTATGAAGCGTATTCGACATTGGTACATGAACTGATTTATATGCTTGCTAGTAGTGGTAATTAATTGGTTCATTATTGAAACATAAAGCTGAAACGTTATTGGTTGAATTGAGGTAAGGATTCTGCTATGCAGGTGTTGTAATTTGCTGAATCTTCGTTATGGATAGGAATGGGATGCGAGAGTCCTTGCTTCCAGGGCTCATAGATCCATCACCTCAAAAAAAGACAAAGAATGTTCCAAAGAGTAGAAGATTTCGCCGTAGTAAAAGTGCTCCTCTTGCTGAGTATGCACCCCTAGAGGCAAACCGCATTGGCTCAGTTCAACGTTCTGAATCTATTATACACCCGAGTTTTGTTAAAGTAGCTATATTCTTGACTGTCTACCTGGGATTGGGAACTATATGCTTCTACCTCGTCAGGCACCAGATCGAGGGAGTGAAGACAAATGGAATTCTTGATGCTGTTTATTTCTGTATTGTGACAATGACTACTCTCGGATATGGAGACCTAGTGCCTGACAGCACTCTAGCGAAACTACTGGCCTGTGCTTTTGTCTTCACAGGAATGGCTCTCGTTGGATTGATCTTGACCAAAGCAGCAGACTATCTGGTAGAGAAACAAGAAATATTGCTTATCAAAGCCTTGCATGTGCATCAGAAATTTGGTCAAACTGACGTCCTTAAAGAAGTTGAGACTAATAGTATGAGGTACAAATGTATTACAGTCTTCATCCTTCTTTTGGTACTTATGATTTCTGGCACAATCTTTCTAGCTACTGTTGAGAAATTGGACCTTGTGGATGCATTTTATTGCGTTTGTTCCACCATCACAACCCTGGGATATGGAGATAAGAGCTTCTCAACTGAAGCCGGGCGTGTTTTTGCGGTGTTCTGGATATTGACAAGTACTATCTGTTTAGCTCAGTTTTTGCTCTACATTGCCGAGCTAAACACCCAGCATAAACAAAGGGCACTGGTTAACTTTGTTCTCACTCGTGCGATGACCAACGTAGATTTGGAGGCAGCTGATCTGGATGATGATGGAGTTGTTGGGTAGGTTAAATGTTTTCTGAAACTCTTTTTTGCACTATAAATTGGCCTGTTTTCTGTTTACTTATTTGATTATAGTTTCTTATCAAGGTCTCTATGATTGGGTATATAACATATAATTGATGGTTTTCATCCTCCTTCCTTTTTCATAGGGCTGCTGAGTTTGTCATATATAAACTCAAAGAGATGGGGAAGATTAATCAAGAAGATATTAGACTTGTAATGGAGGAGTTTGATGCTCTTGATGTTGATCAGTCTGGAACCTTGTCGGTTTCAGATCTAACACTTGCTCAATCATCTCCTTCATAAAGCTAACTCTGGCCTGATGCTCTGATGTTTCACTTGTACCTACTAGAAGGTAATGCAGAATAATATGAGTAGTTTCATGTAAGTATGTAATAGCTTCACCCTACCCCTAATGTGTGCCTGACAGTTCATTGATAGATAATCACCAAACTTTTGGCTTTATAAAGTTTCTCAATTATGATTGCTTACCCTTGTTCATATCATATACAATTATACAGAGCCACGCCCAAAAACACTTCAGTATCTCTTCCCTATTCAAAGTAGTTATGACTTATTGTAAGCCTTGTACTGATCATGATTTGTATTATGGTACTCCTTATTGTTTGTACCAATTGTTATATTTTTTCTGTTCCTTTTAGTCCAACTGTAAACTTTTTTTTTTTTCCTTTGCTTTGGGATGAAGCTGGTATGGGCTTTCGAAACTTGTATGCTCATAATTTAGCTCTGCTGGCTAAGCAGTTTTACACGAATATCTCGATCCTAAATTCTTAATTACTCGGATTTATATGGCTCGGTATACCCACTCACTCTTCTGGACGGTCCATTTAACTTCAGCCTCTTCCTATCGTTATTAGCAGAGTAGCCATACAGCAAGAAAAGTGATAATGGGTGGTGTGAGGTGGCAAGTTGGGATGATACTTCAATCCGAGTTTGGCAGGACCCTCTTAGTCTCCGTCGTTTAATCCTAATTAGGTTTGCAGTCTGATTGGTGAAGTAAGTTCACTGATTTCTCCTTTTTCTGGTGAATGGGATTTGCAGTGCCTGGATTCTCTTTTTCCGCCTTGATGATGTGTAAATGATTGCTTATATTCATCTGATTGTTTAGATTCCTCCATATATAGTGATTGGACGCTTTGATAGTAAGGGTATCTTTTTCATCAAGAATGCTTACAGCTTAGCTTTCAGTGAGACATTGTTCGTACCTTGCCTCGTCCAGCCTCTCATATTTGGAAGTCTCCTTGGTCTACCAAGGTCCCCGTAAGACCAAATCTACATTTAGATAGCTTGCCATGGGATTTTACCTACTCAAGAACGACTGAATTACAAGCATGATCAAGTTACTTTAAACTGTATTTTTCGCTCTTCTATAGAAGAAACCATTTTTTCTTTATCTCGGGTGTCAATGTCCTTGGGCTGAAATTGAGATTGAATATTATGTTTACTACACATGCCCTTACACTTCTCACTAGTTTCTTTTTCTCTATGTCCCTAGGCAAACTAATGTTGTTGCTCATAGTTTAGCGTCTGTTTTATCTGCTTTCATATCTGCTTCTGGTCAATAGATTGTTTGAAGGTAAAAAAAAAAAAATTGCTCTTCTAAACCCTGGCAATAGGGAAGTGGTGGCCACTCAACCTCGCCCACACCTGAGCATCAGGCACTCCTCTGTTGCTGCCGCAAATGAAGTATCAGGGTGCCATTTTCCTTGTAATCCCTTGGTCGCAATCTCGTTGGTTGCCTTCCAGGTCCTTAGTTGCATTGGCAGATGCACACAGGGATGAGTAGGGGTTGTTGCCCCTAGTGAAATGTTTATTTTTGTTGAATGAGTTTCACATATTGATCCTATTACATTGTTTTGCCCCCAGACCACATACAACAGTCTCAACAGAAAAGAAAAAAAAAAAAACTGCTTCTCCATAGTAAAACATGAAGCTTCTGCTATATATGCTGTTTCTATAAAATGAAATCATGAATAAATGAAGATTCGCTCACATCTCAGTCTGCAATCGAGTCATCAGCTTTCAACTCGAACTGTGTGTAATGGAGCTTCTTGTTGTTGTCCATGTGATCAGTTTAGCTATTCCCCTTATATTTCCAATTAATTTATAGGATTTTATGAACTAGGTTCATGAATTCGATCATGATCAACCATGTTTTCTTTTTCTTTCCACTACTACAAGGTTTTGTTCACTAACAGGATTCGTTGTTTAAGTTTGTAGCTTAGCTTTATCTTCATGCTGGAAGATTGGATTGCAACTGGATTTTCATTTAGATATATATGGAATTCGAAGTGTAACTATGTTTTCCAACTTAATTGCTTGTTTTGCCAGAAAGTGTATTGAATGTTTTTCTATATTGGGATAATTGATTGCAAATGAACTATGTGTTGGTAAATGTACTAATTATCTTTTCATTTGCAAGGAAATATTGAATGAAAATATAAGCAAACAAACATCATTAATTGGTTTGGTGATCACTCTTTTTCTTCTCTTTTTTACCCCCACTTACGTAAAGTTTTACTGGAAAAATTTCAAGAACAGTACATGACATATCGGCAATTCTGAAGTTTGGTACATCAGGTTTCAAAAAATTAAGATAGTACATTAAGTTGCAATCCCGACCCAAAATTGGTATATGCTGTTATATCCTCCGTTCGTCAGTGTGATGTTGGTCAAATTTGTAAAGGCAAATTCGTCTCTCAAGGATTGACAAAAAAACCAAAAAAATTTGCAGAAGAAGGAGGAGGAGGAAGAAGAAGATGAAGAAGAAGGAAGTAGAAGCAGAAGTAGTAGAAGAAGAAGGAATACCCAGATTTGGGTGTCCGAATATATATATATATATATATATATATATATATATATATATATATATAGTTCTTCTTGGCTAAGGACTTCCTTAGTTTTTCTTAGGTACGGATTTCCGGTTTTAACCCACTTTCCGATCACATTTTCACATCTGAAAATTTTCAGCCAATTTAGTGATCGTTAATGTATCTAAAACTGCAATTTACCATTATAAATACGAACGGTTCCGGTTCGACAGATTCTGTCCGTTCGTGTAAATTGCAGTTTTGGATGTCTTAACGATCACCAAATTGGCTGAACTTTTGCAGGGGGATCTATACATTAGGCTCTAAAAACTGAACGGTTAAGATATGAAAATATGATCGGAAAGTGGGTGAAAACACCAAATCCGCACCTAAGAAAAACTAAGGACATCCTTACCTGAGAAAAATCTTATATATATATATATACATATATATATGAAAATCCAAAATTAACCTTTGAAAATTGAATAATTGCATGAGTTTAACGGTGTTGTTGACACCATGTCCTAATTTTAAGTCGGGATTGCAATTTCATGTACCGATCTTAATTTTTTAAAACCTGATATACTAAACTTCAGAATGACCGATATTTCATGTATTATTCTTAAAAATTTACTTCCGCGACTGCTTGATTGGTGTGGTTTTTCTTCTTCCTCTCTATAGGTTTGCTCGTGTTAGTGCAATCTGCTTTGGTTATGAGCTTTGACCTAGGAGGCATCGTCTCAACGCAACTGTATGCCTTCAATCATTAGTTCTACTGATGGTTCCCTCTGAGATGAGTTCCAGCTATTTAGATATGGTCTCAAATGGGTTATACAATTGTCACCGGCCGGGGTATGGGTCTCACTATGGTTGGGAACTTGGGATGGTGCTTATAGTGGCAAGACCATGTGGATTCAAATTAGCAGTGGCGTGTCATGTTGTATCCTACAGCATGGTGTTGTTATTGCCCTGTGGCCCGTGCCCTAGGTTTGGGTTGGCTTTGGATCTAGGTTCATCGCCTCATTGGGTCCTCTTCAAATTCAAATATGGGATCTAGGTCGGTCATGGTTTTAGGTATGGATTAGGTTTTTCATTGGATATGGGCTATGACTCACTATTATCGACATTGGAGGTCTGTAGATCTTGTTCTTAAGACTTCATCTCTTGAGTCTGATTTTTTGACATTTGTAACCGTCTTTGATTTTTCAGTGGACGAATCGCCTTTTCTAGGAGCTCATATCGCCAATTCTTATCATAGTTACTATTACAAATTCCACCACTTCAAAGACTTTTACAGTGTGATTCAATGCATCGTTCTTTGTACTTTTCAGTTTAGATGCTTTTATGCATCTAGCTTTGATTTTTCTTGTTTTACTTTTAATGCACTTTGGATAAAATATCTTGCACAGATAGACAATTTTTTTTTTTTGATTAAAAAACTAAGATATTTTTGTTGACTAATAAAGCTTCTTCTTTTGTTTTTTTTTTTTTTTGGTACAGACTAATAAAGTTAAGTATGTCGGTTGATACTTGATAAAGGTTGGTATTTAGATCGGATGGTTGGTTGCAAGGATTCGTCCGACACGTGGCACACGGATCACACTCTGCCGCGTTTTAGGCCTTTTGTTTCTGCGGTGGTTTGGGAGCGCGATATCATAACCTTGGACCTTTGGGCTCAAGTACTAGTGGACTGATAGATCGACAAAGAAAAGAGTGTAAACGCGGCCATTCTGATTTAGAAAAAGGTGAGAGCTTTGTTCTTGTGTTTCATTTTCATTATGTTCTTGCTAATTGCTTTAGATATTGTTGGTACTGGTATACATGTTGTTTTGATCCTGTTCTGTTAATCTGTGTAAACATAAATTCCTAGAAAAGTTGGATTAGTTAGAACAAAGATAAATATTGCATTTTCCATTCAAGAAGATCGAACTATGATGCCTTCTTGATTTGTGTTTCGAACAATGCCCATGAACTGATTTATATGCTTGCTGGTAGTGGGAAATAGTTTATTAAAGATTGAAACTCAAAGCTGAACTAGCTAATGTGTGATTTGAGGTACATGTTGACATCTTGGCTATGCAGGGGTCTATAATTTGCTGAATCTTCATTATGGATAGCAATAGAATGACACCATCATTGCGTCCAGGTCTGAGAGATCCTTCAGCTCAAACAAATGTAAGAATGGTCATGATCCAAAGAGTAGAATATATCGTCGTACTAGAAGTGCCCCTCTTGCTAATTACGGACCCGTAGAGGCAAAATGCGTTGCCGCAGTTCAAGAACGTTCTCAATCCATTATGCACTTGAGTTTTGTTAAAGTAGCTATATTCTTGACTGTCTACTTAGGATTGGGAACTATGTGCTTCTACTTAGCCAGGCACCAGCTCGAGGGAGACAAGACAAATGCAGTTCTTGATGCTGTTTATTTCTGTGTTGTGACGATGACCACACTTGGATATGGAGACCTAGTGCCCAACAGCACACTAGCGAAACTACTGGCTTGTGCTTATGTCTTTACAGGAATGGCTCTTGTCGCATTGATCTTGAGCAAAGCAGCAGACTATTTGGTAGAGAGGCAAGAAATGTTTCTTACCAAAGCCCTGCATGGGCGTCAGAAGTCTAGTCCAAATGAAGTCCATAAAGAAGTCGAGCCTAAGAGTGTGAGGTACAGATGTGTTACGGTCTTTATCCTTCTTTTGGTTCTTATGGCTTCTGGGACGATCTTCCTAGCTACAGTTGAGAAATTCGACCCGGCGGATGCATTTTATTGCGTTTGTTGCACCATCACAACCCTGGGGTATGGAGATAAGAGCTTCACAACTGAAGCCGGGCGTGTTTTTGCAGTGTTCTGGATATTGTCAAGTACCACCTGCTTGGCTCAGTTTTTCCTCTACGTAGCTGAGCTAAACACCCAGCATAGACAGAAGGCATTGGTTAACTTGGTTCTTACTCGTGAAGTTACCAAAGTTGATTTGGAGGCAGCTGATCTTGATGATGATGGGCTTGTTGGGTAGGTTATATTAATTAAATGTCTTCCCAATTTTTTTTTTTTTTTGTACTATTAATTGGCATTAGTTTCTTAACAAGGGTTCTATGTGGTTGGATATATAACATATAGCTGATTGTTTTTGTCCTCCTTCCTTCGTCATAGGTCTGCTGAGTTTGTCATATATAAACTCAAAGAGATGGGAAAGATTAACCAAGAAGATGTCAGACTTGTAATGAAGGAGTTTGAAGCTCTTGATGTCGACCAGTCTGGAACCTTGTCGATTAAAGATGTAACGCTTGCTCAATCATCTTAAACATGGTAACGCTGGCATCACGCTGCGATGTTTCATTTGTAGACTACTGGAAGGCAATGCAGAATAATCCGAGCGGTTTCATGTAGGTTAATTTGTAATAGCTTCCTCGTCCTACTCCCTGGAAGTTCATAGATTTAGAGATGTAGACAACTTATTCGCTCAACCAGTTTCCCAATTATGATTGCTTCCCCCTGCATGATATGAATTTATACAGAAGGCCAAACCGAAAGGCCTTCAATATCTCTTCCTTCTGAAAACATAGTTATGACTTCCCGTAACCATTTCTCTGATCACTAATTCTTCATCTTTGTTACATCTTCATTGTTTGTATCAATTTTTCTCTTGTTGTTAGGTCTACCAATTAGTGTCTGCTATTAGCCGACTTACTATCATGTTTCAAAATTTCAGTTTTGATGGAAATTTTTATACCTAATATTTATGAAAATTTGGATATATTTTAGTCGAATATTGACATCTAAAAACTAGTTTCAATATCGGTCCAATATCGGTGAGATTAAATTAGATTTTATGTCAAAATGTTAGGAATAATGATCATTTACACAATTTTAACCTAAAAATTGCCCACTAAGAGGTTTTTACTCTTATTTACCCGATCTAACATCTATTGACAGTATTGTCCTCATTTTAATTAATAAATTACACTAATCTCTCTCTCTGCTCTCCCGTCCTCGATCTATTCTCTCTCTCCCTCCCCCCTCACTGATTTCTCTCAACTTGTCTCTCTCTCTCTCTCTCTCTCTCTCTCTCTCTCTCTCTCTCTCTCTCTCTCTCTCCCCCCTTCCTTCCCAGCCGAGTCAACTCAGCGACCATCGTCAGCCTTGAAGATGCAAAGTTCACCAACCACCGTCAGCCTCAAAGATGCCGGATGAGGAATGGACGGCGATTGGCGTATGAGGTGGTCGGGGATGGAGATTTTGGCGTACCCGCACTAGATCCAGAAGGGCATATTGATCAAGAAGTTGCACCCCCCGATCTCCGACGCGGTGGCGCATTACCACAAGCACGGGGTGGGCCCTGACAAGTGTCGTGACGCAGGAGATCGTTGCTCCCGTCTCCACCGTGTGGTCGTGGTCCAGTCCGGCGCTTCGACAACCCCCAAGACTACAAGTACTTCGTCAAGAGTTGCTGCATCATCGTTGGGGACAGCGGCGTCAGCACCTTCCACGAAGTCCAGGTCATCTATGGGCTTCCGGCCAACAACAACACAGAGAGGCCGGACGTGCTGGACGAGGAGAGCCATGTCATCAGCTTTAACATGTTGGGACCACATCCTGTCCCTTTTTTTTTTTTCCCAGTTATGCACTAAAATAGCATATGTTTGGTAGATTTTGTAGATTCGTGACTGATTTTACTAATGATTAACTGATGGAATTGTTTTGTTGGGGAAATGAACACTTCATTGAAGGGGGCAATAAACATTTTATTTGGGGGAAACAATGTTTCTATTGGAAGGCAATAAATTTTCTATTAGGAGGCAGTAATATTTCTGTTGGGGGTAATAAACCTTCTACTGGGGCCAATAATGTTTCTACTAGGGGGCAATAATATTCTCCGGTGATCTCTGAGTTCCTCGTCGAACTTTTTAGAGACATCTGATGAAATTTCCGGTAACTGGTGACCGGCGACCCGCAACCAGCGATCGGTGACCGGAGTTCGGTGAAGTGTCCGATGATTTCTCTCTCTAAATGACAAAGAAGGAGAGGGCAAAATCATCTTAAAAATAAATAAAAAGTAATAAAAAAGGAGCTTCTATTCAATAAAAAGGAGCTTCTATTCAATAAAAAAAGAGCTTCTATTCATACATTCAAAATTAGTATTTAGACCTTCCTACTTAATAGACCTCCAACTTATATTTACAAATAGCCAATATGCTATCTACACATCCTTAATTTTCCCAAAATGCCAATAGTCCAATAAAACCAATAAAAATGTTTTTCTTTTTAGATTCTATTTATACCTCCAAAATCTGTAGATAGACCTCCTTCAATTTTTGAACAATTCAAGATCCTATTTTACCTTTTAACAAAAAAAATCAATAATCCTAATTTTGTAGCTCCTATTTTGTTTCTTTCATTCCATAAGTATTTTTTAGTCTTTTTCCATGAACTTGTGGATGTGATGTTAACGAGTTCTATCAAAGCTACCTAGGTACTCTAGAACATATGAATGTGCATAATCATCTTATAATTGTTCAAAGGTCAAACATAAATACTCAAATTTCTACTAATTTGGGTTTTGGCACATGATACATAGGCATGTTAGTATCACTTTTTAATTATTCAAAATCCTGTTGTCCAAAGTATACCATTCTCTCGAGTCTATGAATTACAGTGAAAGAGAATTGAAGTGTAAACAAAAAAATCCAACAATCAAATAGTTAGATAGCAGGATAGCACAATAGCACCAACCTTTCAGGCAATACCAAGTTAACCGAAAATCCTACAATTATAGAAGAGTAATTATGAAGGTATATATGACAAAAACTGAGCCCCTCCAAAAGAAGAAACAGAGAGACCTTGTTACCTTTGTGCAAAGGGTCTGGACGAGAATAGATGTAAAATCTATGGAATGATAATTCTCAGAGTTGAGAATTTCAATAATTGACCTTCCTGTGTATATGCAAGTCTTTTTCTCTCTGTAATTCCTTGATAGGACTCCCTTCCTTGATTGTTTCTTCCATGATTGAGATAATCCTTTACGTGTAATTGCTAGAAAATATGATGCATGACACAAGTAGGATAAGTATGATCCATATACAATGGTATGGGAACTGCTCTTGTCGAGACATGCATTAGGATGGAGATTGAAAAACATAGATGTGTTTCCTTTTGGTTGGTTTCAAGATACTGCTACTCTTTCCACAAACCATACTGGGCCTTGCTCTTCAGCTGCGATAGTTTCAAATTCACATGTAGTTAGCTACAGTACTAAATTCCAAGCCTCTATGCGTCCATATAAGGAAAACTTGATAGAATTTGTCTCATCACGGCTGGCGTTTGAGAGATAGCGAATAACTGTTGCTACAACGACTCACTTTGATTTTATGGTTTATGTTGGAGGACAAGGTTTACTTCAAGTTGAAGACTAGTGCTGTTTATAGGTAAGAAATATTATTTTTTTCTCTCATTCTTATTGGTAATTTGACAAAGTCAACTATTGCTTGAAAAAAGAAAGATCCAAATATCACTTTTGGAGGTATGAATAGAAGCTCATATAAAAAAAATATTTAATTGAGTATTAGGGTAAAATATATATAAAATATTATGTAAGTGGATAATTTCTTAGAGTGTTTAAGTAAATGGGATTAATTAACCTAAACATTATGTAAATAGTCATTATCTCAAAATGTTAGTAGTGTGGAGAAATTGAAACCGTTGCTTTTGTATAATTTGTGAATTCAAATTGTGGAATTATAATTACTGCCTAGACTTGAATGATTGGGTTGGACCATTTGATCATTACGGATTTCATTGGCCTTGGCTTCCCCGGGCACCATAGGACCTCCATTTAGCAAAGGGACCAGCCTGATATCAAAATGAATGATTGTAAATGTAATGTGGGCCCCAGATAACACCTATTCATAAATCATAGTGGATGGACTTTTAGGCAGCGTCACATCACTGGCATCTCGATGCTGCCCGCCACTTAAAATTGCATCAGATGTCCCACACATTTTCTGTTTTCTTTTTGGAACACATTTCTATATCCGGAAATTCTACATTTCTACCGCACTTTCTAGAGTTACTTGGTATGTCTGATCAATCAAAAGTTAAATTTTTTTTTATTTCGAAATTATCCTAATTTTTAAGAAGAAATATTCAAAATACCCTTCTGCTGAACACTGATTAGTCAGCCTCACCGCCACGTGATACGACTGGCGTACGCAAGACTCTCAACAAAATATTACATCTTATCTCACAATTGACCAAACCATTTCGAGGAGATTCATAATATTTTGCTCATGGTAAAAAACTGAAATAAAAATAAATATTCTCAACAATACTCTCCGGCTCTCTCGGCCGGAGCATATGTTGTCCAAATTACATTTGCATTTGATTTCCTATTTTGTGCTAAGAATTTGTGGGATCGAGCCACACCAAGGCTATAGACGCAAAAGTCGGACGAAACAAGGATTTGGAATGAGATTTTTTTTTTTTTTTTTTTAATCCCCATCTAACTCATTAACCATAAATCCATCATCCTTGATACCAATGGGATTTTAATATGTGACCTTGAGGTTGTCAACTATTACACATACCCACCACACTAGCTTATATGCAATTTAAAATGAAATTTATAACATTTTTTTTTACATTAATTTTTTACTTTCAATTAATATGGTTACAATTAATATGAACTTTTGATGAACCCATTACACGCGGAAAGGGTACTGTTTTTACCAATGACCTTGGTCGGTGTGAGTGTGAATGCATACAATTTTCAAGTTTCCATACATTTGTCTAGCACACTTGAATTGCGACCTAAAATTGGCCCCTACTTAATCTTCAATGGCACTAATAATACAAGATAAACATGTGGTCGGTGTCAATAATGGTTTGGAATTATTTGGGAATCTTTGCACAGTAGTAAACAAACTTAGGCTTCTGTGGAAGTACTGCAGGACTAAATGTAAAAATCTTATTTTAAAGGACAAAAACAACATAATCAATACAAATCAAGATTATATAATTGCATTAGAGAGACACTGAGCACCAACTTGGGTACTATGGAATCTCTAGACTCGGTCCAAACACGTAGCAAAGGCCAAGCTTAGAGACTGAGATGGCATTCATTCTCCCACTTACTTTGCATCCTATTTTAATTTCTTTGATTGGTTTGGACCACTCTTCCCCATTGACTCATCACTCTTAGTCTTTGACTCTTTGCCACTAAATCGAAACATTCCCAAATTCTTATGACATAATATACACCAAATTATTAATTTTAAAATGTAAAATAAATAATTATTAAAAAATTATAACTTCGACTTATAAAAAACTAATTGTTTGTTGAATTTGAGTTTATTGATGTATTAAAAAAATATAAAATAAATGATAAAGAGTATAATTAGTATATATTTTGACGAAGATCAAGATCTCACACTCGTACTCTTTAGTTCCTCAATTTCATGACCGAACTTAACCTAATTTTATCGGATGTCCCCAAATGGACAACTTAAACTAATTCAAAACAAGGCATCGTTCATAATTTTATGGTTATTTTAGAAAGCAACTCAACACTTTACAGTCTATTTTTTTTTCTTTTTTTCTCTTTTTTTTTTGGATCCAAAAAGTCAATTTTCTTGATGATAATAATAACAACAAATAATAATAGCAATAATAAAAAGAATTAACAAAAATAAAAATTAAGAAAAGGAGGTCAAAATGAAAGGGACCCTATGCCATTAGCGATATTATTCTTTCTGGAGATCACAGTTCACAGGGATCGATGTTGAACAACACAAGTTAGAAATTACAGCTACAAAAATTACATTACATTTCAGAAGGGTAACTTCCCACAGTGTGGTCCGGTTGGCCGGCTACATAATCGAGGAGGCCTTCGCCGGCTTTGTCAGCTGCATGAGCATCGGTGCCCGGTAACGAGGTCTTCCCAAAGACGACGACGGCAAAGAGGAAGAGAGCAGTAGAGAGGAAGAGAGGCCAAAAGTAGGCCAGGATGGTTAGAAATCTTGGCGCAAAGAGGGCTAGGCAGTAGAGGGTGAGGCAGAAGATGAGTGCAGAGAGGAAGTGGTACTTGAACTTGAGGAGCTTTTCTGGGATCTCCATGAGTAGAAGAGTATGAAGAGTGAAGGTTTTTAGAGAAGGAGAGAGACGGAGAGAGAACAGAGGGACAGGGATCGGGGGAGGTTTATCTCTTTAATGTGAAGAGATTCTCTAAGGGGAAAAACGTTTCGTTTCTTGAGCTTTTTGCTTTGGAGTGTGTAAAAAATTCTTATAAAGTTTTTGCCACTGGCCCTATTTTCAAATATGTGGTAATTACCTTGTAGCATATTTACCTAAATGCCCATGAGCTTTGTTGTACCCAAAAACACTTGATTTTTTATTGTTATATTTTTTCTTTGGCAAAAAAGTCTATTGAAAAGTTTTCTCCAACAGCTGTTAGATCAAATATGGACTTAACACATATCATCATAAAGTAATTGATGATTAGTTAAATGTCAAATCTAGTTTAACATGGATACAAACTGTAAATCAATACTAGTAACTTAATGAAAGAGTGTATCAATTCATTAAGTTAAGTAATCCAATTTTTGGTCTGCAAGAAAGACCACAATGAAGTGTTACATTAAGAATCTAACTAGGAAACCTAAACCGATATGGAATGCTTTAATGGGAAGTTTCTTGAGGTTTAAGTCTCCTATATATGTGGATGAATTGGTCCCTGTTGCCACCACGACCTATTGCATAAGTTCTGTCCATTGAAAAGCAAGTGGTAAGCAACAGAAGACTATATTCTTGTGATCATGTTTGCAGCTGCAGAGATGGAATCCATGCTAGTAATTGCTGAAGGTAAGTCTTGACCCTTGTGTACATATGTTGTGAGCATGTATATATGGTTTTACAATTGGTATCAGAGCATAGGCTCACAAATATGAATTCAGTTTTTGCTTAGCATAAAAATCGTTTTAGGGTTTTGCAAATAAACACAAAAAAAAAGGTTTTTGCTTTACGGGTTAAGTAATTGGTCAGGTAACTGATCAGGTAACTGACCAAGTAACTGGTCAGGACTTGATCAAACTAAGTTACTTAATCTCTTGGACCAGTCGCAACAAACACAAGAGCCGGGTCCAAACCCGACCCGAAGCGGTAAGAACAAAGGAACAACGGTCAGTTTCGATCAAGAAAAGGGTATGGGACTGGATTTAGAAGTGCTCAAGATGTTTTCATCTCTAGAAGGGATTCAAACCCTAATTGCAGTGAAGCAAGACGCCAAGAGAATTATTGCTGCATCTGGATATCGAATTCATGCTTCCGCTGAGAATTTTTGCAGCAAATTGGGGAAAAAGCAAAAACATGTTTTTCTGTGAAAATTGTTTTCGATTCATGGCATGATAATTAAGTTTTTGATTGTGCTCAAGAACCCTAGTTGCATTCCCGGCATGCGTTAGGCTAGAGTAGATGGTGACCGGATGAAATTTACAATTTCTTGATTGTTCTGTGGTTTCTTGGAATCGAAACAATTTAGATTGTGCTTGAATATGCATGATGAATTGATTGATGATATGATATTGTATCTGTGATTGTGTAATTGCATGAAGAAGAAAAATCTCCTAGAAATTGTTTACACATTGTTAAAGTTAACAGATACAAGAGCTTATTTTCTTACAAGGATGAATCTGGATAGAATATAAAGTAAAAGAGCTCATATTTTTTGTGGATTTCTGTTGGCATAAGTGATTATGATGCACAAAGCATCCTTCATTGATGTTGGCAGAAAACACTGATCAGGTACCTGACCAAGTAACTGGTCAAGAAACTGACCAAGTAACTGGTCAAGAAACTGACCAAGTAATTGGTCAAGTACTGTACCTGATCGAGTAGCAAAACTGAAATTGTGTTTTGTGTTTTAAAACTATGCTTCAGTTTTATCTTCCAAAGAAGTGGTCAAGTGTGGTTTTAGAATGCAAGACAGCAGTATGCATGCTTTATGAAAATATATTTGGATACTTGGAAATTTTTCTTCTGTCTAAAGATGTGGATGAATCTCCTTGGATAACATATTTTGATTAAGCATGGCATATTGACAAAGAACTCCAGAATATTAAGTTTCTGCTCAAAAGTGATGCTTAATATTGTTTTTTGGTTATGGACTGACATGAATGCAAGTATGGATTGTTAAGGTTTTCTACATGTTCTTTTTTTAGTTGCTTAAAGCTAAATAAAACACAGAAAACTTAAAGTTTTTTTCTTTACAAAACTGAGAATTTTGTTTTGCTCCTTGGGTAACTTTTACATGAACTTGAACAGTGTCTTGATGTTAACTGGAACCAACTATAGAGCTTGGCTAGATTCTGTAGAGAACTATATGGGAATGCATGAGAATATAGACTATTGCTTTACTGAGGATAAGCCTGCAGAGTTGATTGAAATTAGCACCAAGAAAGAAACTGACCTTTACAAGAAGTGGCATAGATCCAATAGAATGGCTAAGAACCTCATCGGTACATCTATGTCTAAGACTGTCAGGGGTAGCATAGAAGAGCCTGAGCTAGCATCAGATTTTCTAGAACTTATGGGTGCTAAGTTTAAAGAAAGTGAAAAGACAGAAGCAGCTAGGCTGACCAAGGAGTTTCATGATTTGAAGTACACGGGTTCAAGGGGAGTTAGAGAGCACATTATGAAGATGATCAATATAAATGGCAAACTCAGGGAATTTTTGATGGGGGTTAGGGATGAACATGTAGTGCATTATGCACTGCATTCCGTACCTAATAGTTTTAGTCATCTTAGAACCGGTTACAATTCTCAAAAGGGAAATTGGACTTTAGATGAACTTATATCCATCTGTGTGGATGAGGAAGCTAGGATCAAGGAAGAAAAAGAACATGTTACAGCCATAAACCTCATTGAGAAACCTAAAAGAAAAAGCCCCAGAATAAGCTCAAGCCTATCAAAGCCATAACTAAGAGTTCAACAGCTGTAGTGGCCAAGGAAAACAGGCCATTCAGGTTCAAGTGCTACTTTTGCAAAAGAGTAGGACACATGAAAAAGGACTGCACTGGCTATAAGAATTGGTTAGCCAAAAAGGATAAGATTTTTTCTAATACAATTTTTTTCTTTAGAAATTTATCTTATAAATGTTGAACCACAGTCTTGGTGGATAGATTCAGGCTCATCTATTCATATTACTAATTCTTTGCAGGGATTGACAAGGAGAGAATCTCAAAATGTGATGAAGTGAACCTGTGTGTGGGAAATGACATGAGAATGGCAATCAAGGCTATTGGCACCTTACAACTAGATTTAGGATTGGAAAAATTATTAGTTTTGGACAATGTTTTTTATGTACCTTCCATCAGAAGGAATTTGGTTTCAGTTTCTCTTTTAGTAAAATCTGGTTGTATACTTGTTATTGGTAGTAATGGAATTCTTATTTCTAAAAATTTTGTTCAAATTGGTTCTAGTGTTATCTCGAATGATTATTTATAGTTAAATTGTTCAATGGCTTAACAAGAAATTTTACTTGTTGAAGATAACACAAATAGTACTAGCACTTTAACATGTGTTAAAAGAACCAAAATAAATGAATAGTTTGCATTTTTATGAAATAGAAGACTCGACCATGTTTCAAAAGAGAGACTGAAAATTTTGGTGAAAAACAAAATCCTGAATGAACTTGATTTTTCTGATCTAACAGACTGTGTGGAATGCTTTAAGGGAAAAATAACTAATACCAGAAAGAAGACTGCATATAGAAGCCAAAACGTATTAGAACTCATACATATTGATATATGTGGACCATTTAGGCATCAAACTATCTGTGGGAATGTGTATTTTATCACATTCATTGATGACTTTTCTAGATACAGCTATATTTATTTATTTTTAGAAAAGGCACAAGCATTGAAAGCCTTTCAAATCTTTAAGTCCGAGGTAGAAAATCAACTAGAAAAAAAAAATCAAAATAGTAAGGTCAAATAGAGGGGGAGAGTTCTATGGAAAGTACACTGAATCAGGCTAACAAAAGGGTCCATTTGCCTTATTTTTGCAAGACAATGGAATTAAAGCTCAATGCACAACACCATATAATCCACAACAGAATGGTGTTGCAGAGAGAAAGAATAGGACTCTTTTGAACATGGTTAGATGTATGATGTGTACAACTGGTTTGCCAAAATTTCTGTAGGGTGAGGCATTAAAAACTGCAAATTATATTTGTAACAGGACACCTAGCAAAGCTATAGAAAAGACTGCTTTTAAGCTTTGGTGTGGCAGGAAACCTAGTCTTCATCACTGCCATGTTTGGGGATGCCATGCAAAAGCTAGGATTTATAATCCAAGCTTGAATAAACTTGATCCTAGGACAGTTAGTTGCTATTTTATAGGTTATCCAGGTAAATCTAAAGGTTATAAATTATATTCTGCTCATCATTCACCTAGAATTTTTGAAACACATCAAGTAAAGTTTCTAAGTGAAAAAGTTCACAATACAATCCTTGAGGATTTATCCTCAGATTTTGAGGAAATTGTGTCAGATGAGAATATAACTGTAGCGTTCCTTTAGAACAAGAAGTAACTGGTCAGGTAACTAATCAAGTAGCTGTAACTGATCAAGTAACTGGTCAAGTAACTGACCAAGTCACTGATCGAGTACCTGATCAAGTAACTGTAACTGGTCAAGTAACTGATCAAGTACATGTAACTGGCCAAGTAACTGATCAAGTACCTGTAGCTCCACCTAATCCTGACAATCCTCAGCCTAGAAGATCACATAGAGCAAGAAAAACAACTTATTGGGGAGGAGGGGAAGAGAGTGACTACATTTTTTATCTGCAAGAAGCAGAAATTGAAATGGACTGTGCAGAGGATAATGATCCAACTTCATTTAATCAGGCCATTGAAAGTAATGAATCTCACCAATGGCAGCTAGCAATGGAAGCAGAAATTGATTCTATGAGCCAAAATGTAGTTTGGGAATTAGTTGAACCTGACTCTAAGCAGAAACCTATAGGTTGTAAATGGGTTTTCAAAACCAAAAGAGATGCAAATGGCAATGTAGAAAGACATAAAGCAAGATTAGTTGTCAAAAGTTTTACACAGAAGGAGGGCATTGGTTTTACTGAGGCTTTTTCTCCAGTTACTACAAAAGACTCGTTTAGGATAATCATGGCTTTAGTGGCTCATTTTGATATGGAACTGCATCAGATGGATGTTAAAATAGCTTTTTTGAATGGTGAACTAGATGAAGTGATTTATATGAGACAGCGAGAAGGGTTTGTACAAGCTGGAAGTGAAAACTTAGTATGCAAGTTATGAAAATCAATATAAGGCCTAAAACAAGCTTCTAGACAGTGGTACAAGAAATTTGATTATGTGATTTCTACTTTTGGATTTACAGAAAATCTTGTGGATGAGTATGTTTATTTGAAGACAGTTGGGAACAATTTTATTTTCCTAGTTCTCTATGTGGATGATATACTTTTGGCTAGCAGTAACCTAAAACTGCTTAAAGACACTAAGAATTTTCTGTCAAAGAATTTTGACATGAAAGACTTAGGAGAAGCATCCTATGTATTATGTATTGAAATTAAAAGAGATAGGGCACATAGACTACTTGGTTTGTCTCAACAGAATTATATTACCAAAGTTTTGAAGAGGTTTGGTATGGAAAAGTGTGCAGCTGGAGAAGTTCCTATGTCTAAAGTAGATAAGCTAACTAAGAAGCAGAGTCCCAAAACTGACGTTGAGAAAGAAAATATGGAGTCAAAACCTTATGCCAGACTTGTAAGAAGTCTCATGTATGCACAAGTCTGCACTAGGCCAGACTTGTCTTTTGCAATAAGGATTTTATCAAGGTTTCAATCTAATCCAGGCCATGAGCATTGGGCAGTTGGGAAGAAAGTGTTGAGATACCTGCAGAGAACTAAGAGTTACATTCTAGTTTATAGGCAAGTGGAGGATCTGAAACTTGTTGGATTTTCAAACTCGGATTTTGTAGGGAATTATCCAGACTCCAAGAAGTCAAATTATGGATATGTATTCATGCTTGCAGGAGGTGCAGTTGCTTGGAAAACCATGAAGCAAACTCTTGTTTCAACCTCTACTATGCGAGCTGAATTTATTGCTGTGTGTGAAGGACTTTGGATTAAGAATATTTTGATACAGACCAAAGTGTTAAGTCACATTATGGCGGGAACACTTGTGATTTATTGTGAAAATGAAGCAGCTATTTTCTTTAGCAAAAACAGTAAAAGATCAAATAATTCCAAACACATTGATTTAAAGTATTACAGTGTTAGAGAAAGGGTTAAGCATGGTGAAATAGCTGTTTTGAGCATTGATACGAATTCACAGCTAGCAGATCCTGTTTAGCTCCAGTTTTTCTTGAGCTGGTCAACAGTCTCTTTTTTTACCTGAGCGTGCCAGCACCGTTCGGGTGCGGTCGGCGGGGGTGTCCCTTGACCTGACTTCTTCTGAGCGATTGTGGACGAGGAGAGCACCAACCTCGTCGTGGGATTCTCTGTGCCTCGTGGCGAGGACTTTTGCCGAGCTTCTTCAAAATCACAATCGATACTCGATGTTGTAGATCGAGCAGAGCGAAAACCACTGGGAAGTGAGGAAACTTGCTAAAGCATGACTTTAGCTTGGCTGGTTTGCAAGGACATTACCCTTGCTTGGCTGGTTCCGTAACTGTTGTAGCCGTGGTACTACAGTCGGCTCCCGAGGAGACTAGGACCAAAGCACTTTGACAGAGGGTTTGGTGGTACTGAAAGTTGGCTCATAAGGAAACTAAACTTGGAGTGTGATCACCGATAAGAGAAAGAGAAGGAGAGGAGTTGGCTCTTAAGGAGACTAGGACCAAAGCACTTTGACAGAGGGTTTGGTGGTACTGAAAGTTGGCTCCTAAGGAGACTAGAACTTGGAGTGTGATCACCGATAAGAGAAAGAGAAGGAGATGAGTTGCTTTTGGAGAGGTTGCTCTAGAGAGAACTTAGATCATTTTATAGATGTTTTGATGAATGAATTGGTGAGATGATACTTGTTGTAGCCTCTATATCTAGGCTTCCAAGCAACATTATTTGGCCTTTAAACAAATCATAATGGGTTATGTTTGAGCACTTAAACACTTAATGGATTTGTTAGGTGAGAGCACTTAAACAGTTTGGAAGTGCAGGGACCATCGTGACAAAAAAAAAATGTTAGGGGCCAAACTGATTTTATCCCTAAAGTTCGAGGGACTAAACTGAATTTAGTCTTTTCTTTCCTTTTGGGCCTTCTGCCCTCATTGCCTTCTCCATCTCTTTTAAGATGTCGTCTCTCCTCTCTATGTCTTCTTCCGCTATCTTACACGCTTCTCTGATGTGTGTAGCCACGTCATCCACCTCTTCCAATAATATCCTTTTCCTTTTCGCCTCCTTTTCGAATCGTTGTTTCAACTCGCCGGAGACCGCCAATTCCAGCTCGTTCAATGACTCGGCCCAAGAAACTTTGCCAGCGTACAGATTGTAAGCCTAACTCACCAGACCTTCCAGTCGCCCAGGTGGTGATAGCGAAGGTGAGAACAATCCAGCGCTGCCGGAGCTGCTTGATCTCAAGGGAGACAAAGTTGCATATATACGTCCAGGAGCTTCACACTACCATCCAAATAAGCCCAAGAGCATCATCCAAAATTTTTACCTCGAGATTGGAGATTAAGCTTTTGGCCTCAAAGTGCGCGATGGTGAGGAAACCGACCGCCTTTGAGAGCCAGGACAAGCTAATCGATAGCGGAGGAAGCGTCTTAAGATGGGGCAGAGGAGAAAGGGGGGAGAGAGAGATCGGGATGAGAGAGAAATGAGAGTGGCAATAGCTATAATTTATTAATCAGGTTGAGGGCAAAATTGATATTTTACTTTAAATTGGATTAATGAGAATAAAAATCTGTTGTTAGGGTAAGTGAGTTAATTTTAGCCTATTTTAGTGCTTTGGGTCAAGAACCCAATTGAAAACAAAGTAAAAAGTTAAGCATACAATTATAAATAAAAAGTCATTTTTAAGTACTTGACAAAATAAAATAAATATTGTGAACATTTTATTGAAAACTAGCATACCTAGGCCGTCAAAACTAATCAAGGAGACTGACCACTGCCTAGAGCTAGGTGGGCTCTAGATGGCCGTCCAAAGGAACTTTTAGAACACTGTTAAATAGTAATGGTAATTGAGAAATTCTTGCATAAGGGCTCCCGCACCACGTGGCGGTGCGGCCCTCCAATAAAAAACCAGGAACTTTTCTTCCTTTTTCTGAAATTTTCCCTGCTTATTAAAGTGAAATACTCAAAATATCTCCTGCTAAGTCTCTTATTAGTCAGCCCTAAAGCCACGTGATGTGAGTGCCCCACGAAAGAATCTCTCATGGTAATTACAGTATTACGCAGACAAAATTTAAGAGCAGTTCAAAGACTTTTGATTAAGGGATCCACATAACAAGGCCACCTTGCCCAAGACAAAGTCCTACGTGTAGTTGTTTAAATTGTTATATTGAGACCCACTGCTCAGTTTAGAGAATGCTAGGTCAAAAAATGGGTCACACCATGATCATATCCAACATTAAGATTGATTAGACATTTCACTTCATTGCTAGCTAGGTCATCAAAAATTGAGCTTATTCTCATTCACGTGATCATGTCAACAACTCAACTGCCACTAAAGAGCAAAGACTAGATAAATTTGATCAAATTACTACATATGTGGATTTTAATAATAAAATTAGAAGTGTAGGAATTGAACTGATTTTTAATAAAAAGTATAAGATTACTAAGAAATTAATTAATACAATAAAATAAAACAAAATAATGTTGAGGGGGGGAGTAAAAGATCCTAGATTATGCTTTGAACTTCACTCTCCGTTACGAGTTTCTTGATTTTAGCCTCAAACATCTTTATATTGGTTTCAGTCTAAAACTGGGAGAACGTCATTGTTGTTCTCTTCTACCTAAGGAGTCTAAGCTCATGTTTTCTTCTGTTTTTGGTGCCTCTCACTCCCATTTGATCTTTGAAGCGTAGGTAGTTTCAGGATCGTTGTACCAATATGTCATCACGATTTTGACATGACTTTTGTAGTTTAAGGTGGTGGTAATGGTTTTGTGACCGATGGGGTTGTGGGTTTAGGTTAGTGGGCTACTACTGGTATTTGGATCCAAATTCAAGATTCAATTCAGATATTGATATGGGTTTGACAAATTTAGGACAGGCTTTGGGATCCTAGTCGGATCTTGAAGTGAGCATGTAGTTTTGGGGTTGCCATACTGGTATCTTTGTGAACTTTTTACAGTTCTAGGTGGTTACTAGTGATTTTGTGACCCTCGGAGCTTGTTGTTTTCGAGCTGATGTCAGTTTCTAGATTCGAACTAGGATACAGGTCGAGTTTGTGTTTGGGACAAGTTTTGGGGTCTAAGTCAAAACTTAATATTGATTTAGGTTTAGTATTGACAGTATTTTTCAAGATCGCTATATCTAACTACTGAAAGTCATTTTAAATGGTGGAACGACAACTCAACTCAGTTAGTATTTACTTTGTATTGTCAACATTTTTGTTGGGATTATCGTGTGATTTGTGTCACCACTCTATTAGTTTCTATTAAGCATCTACCTCTACTCAGAGTTACTATTTATTGAAATTTTCTTTGAAATTTAATACCGGCACCATTCACTGAACTCACAAACCAACGTTAAATCTAATCTTGTAGTAAAAATTTCAATAACCAAACCATCGATGAGGTTCAAATTGCAACATCAATAACGAAGTCCAATCTCTTAATCAAAACAACGAATGTAACCAATCTCCAACGAAACCTACAATAGCGTTGAGCATGCGTTACTTGACATCACCGATGCAACAACAACTACTTCAGTGCGGCTGCTGTAAAACCATATATACATGCTCACAACATATGCACACAAGGATCAAGACTTACCTTCAGCAATTACTGGCATGGATTCCATCTCTATAGCTGCAAACATGATCACAAGAATATAGTCTTCTGTTGCTTACCAACTTGCTTCTCAATGGACAGAACTTATGCAATAGATCGTGTTGGCAACAGGGACTAATTCATCCACATATATAGGAGACTTAAACCTCAAGAAGCTTCTCATTAAAGCATTCCATATCGGTTTAGGTTTCTTAATTATATTCTTAATGTAACACTTCATTGTGGTCTTTCTTGCAGACCAAGAATTGGATTACTTACCTTAATGAATTGATACATTCTTTCATTAAGTTACTAGTATTGATTTATAGTTTGTATCCATGTTAAACTAGGTTTGACATTTAGCTAATCATCAACTACTTTATGATGATATGTGTTAAGTCCATATTTGATCTAACAATCTTCCCCTTGGACTCACACATATCATGCTCAATGATTTGCACCAGAGAACATCAAAACCTACTCAACTTACTGAAGTGCGCGCCAGACAACAAACTTGAATCATAAATCCATTCCAACATGGTCAGATCACAGTTACTCATGCAGAGCAAGAAACAATATACATTTTAACAAAAATGCAGAGTTTCAAAACCACTAACACAAGCTTCTGCAATCCACATATGTTAATCCAGAAGTGATACGATATATGCTAATGTGTATCAACAAGAAGGCATATACCAGGTCCTACTTTATGTTTCTTAAACCAGAAACTCAAGCAATTTTACTGAACACTGATGGCTTAAAATTGTTGCTTGAACCTTAACATCATGCTATACATGATTTAAGCCATCTGATAGCAAGTATAACTTTAAGTACAAAATTAACAATTTTCAGAACATTTAATAAAAGCTGCAGCAATAACCAAAATATGAAAATACCTCAAGAAATTTTATTGATAATAATAAACTGTCTTTACAACCAAGTTGTGATAGATAAACTGGAAATCCACAACTCAAGGAAATACAAGAACTCAGAAACCTAAGCATCTAAAGTAGCTAAAACTTAAATGCTTGCTGTATGCTTCTGAATGCTGCTACTGACAAGGCCTTGGTGAAGGGATCTGTTTGGATCCAAAATGAGCATCTTGGCCTGACAAGGTGTGTCTTGGAGAAATTGAGCCAATTTCAGTGGCTCAAGTTATATATTGTTGACAAGTTTGAAATATATTATTTAGAGGCTAAATAAAGCCTACTATGAAAGATTATGCGAGTTGCAAGAAAAGAAAATGATGGAAGCATGGAAATGAAAAGTCAACTTTAGCACATTTTCCTACTTCGGCTAGGAGAAACTGAGCTAAACAAGGAAGGAGGGGTGGCAGACTAAACATCCGAACTCCAAATGAGTTGAAACTTTCTAGATTCATTCTAGACATCCCAAGGATCATTTCTTATGAAGAGTGCTAGAGCTCGTTCGGAGTGGAAAACCTTCAAACAATCAGTCCAATTTTCTGTAGAAGCAAAACTGGAAAACTAGACTTGTAAGGAGTCCAGCAACATTTCCTGCCCAACCACATGAAAATAAATTCTGAAATTTTGCCACAATAATCTACATTCATGGTGGATCATTTCATATGGAGAAGTCGAAGGCTAAATATGAGCTCTTAGTAGAGATACAAATTAAAGGAATAAAGGAGCAGAAAGTGTTCAAACCTAACCCATTATGATTTGTTTAAAGGCCAAATAGTGTTGCTTGGAAGCCTATATATAGAGGCTACAACGAGTATCATCTCACCAATTCATTCATCAAAACATCTATAAAATGATCTAAGTTCTCTCTAGAGCAACCTCTCTAAGAGCAACTCCTTTCCTTCTCTTTCTCTTATCGGTGATCACACTCCAAGTTCTAGTCTCCTTAGGAGCCAACTTTCAGTGCCACCAAACTCTCTGTCAAAGTGCTTTGGTCCTAGTCTCCTCGGGAGTTGACTGTAGTACCACGACCACAACGGTTACGGAACCAGCCAAGCAAGGGTAACGCCCTCGCAAACTAGCCAAGCTAGAGTCACGCTTTAGCAAGTTCTCCTCACTTCCCAGTGGTTTTCGCTCTGCTCGATCTACAACATCGAGTATCAATTATGATTTTGAAGAAGCTCAGCAAAAGTCCTCGCCACGAGACACAAAGAATCCCACGACGAGGTTGGTGCTCTCCTCGTCCACAATAGCTCAGAAGAAGTCAGGTCAAGGGACACCCCCGACGACCGCACCTGAACGGTGCTGGCACGCTCATGCAAGAAAATAGACTGTTGACCAGCTCAAGAAAAATTGGAGCTAAACAGGATCTGCTAGCTATGAATTTGTATCAATGCTCAAAACGGCTATTTCACCATGCAGCTCTTCCGCCACCCAATTTCTTCATCGCAGCTCTCTGCATGATCTCAACGACATCGATTCCAGTGTCGTCGTCCTTGCACTTTCATAATCTCTTTCTCCCATCATTATCTTCCTCTTCGCCATTGCCTCTTAGCTACTGCTGCAAACTCATAAACTAAACTACACACTATAATATCCCACAAGAACCTTATTATTCGCAATCCTCCTCTTAAGTAGAGAGAGACTAATACTCCAAAGCTTAGATCTTTTTTGAAACCCAGTTAGAAACCCATGGACGATTTTCGATCCAAATAGTATGGACATGGAAGAATGGAGCTAGATAGCTATTATGGAATTGGGTCCAATGGAGCTATAGGAGGTGAGCTATTTAAATGATTTACCTTTTATTTGTTTTTCTTCATTTGCATGTATGTAACAAGCATTGTTAATTTTCCAATTTTTACAGGTGAAGTAGCCCCACCTCCTAATACACAAAAGCTTCCTAATTAAGGTCTATTTCTCTCAAGTCACTTGTGGCATTTGTAAGAAAAAATGCCACAATAAGAAGACCTGCAATCAAAGGAATTAGGTATGATTTTGGAGCCCACAAAAAGCCAAGGCCTCATAATGCCCCTCCTTCACCAGCTGATTCGTCTGAATAGTGATTTATCAAATAGCCTTTTGTATTAGGTGTAAGGCTTTATTATTAGAGTTGCCTTGTGTTGGCTAGTTTTTGTTAGGGCTAAATACAAATTACTACTATGTAGTTTGGGTCCAAAATCAATTCAGTCACTAAACTTCTAATTTCATCAAAAACACTCAGGCACTTTCAATTTTGATCTAATAGGTCTATTTTGTTAGTTTTCCAACAATTGAGTTATTTAACTTGTTAACGTTACTCATATATGACCTATGTAGGTGACTTGCATAATCAATTTACTAGTGAGTCCTACTATTAAAAATAAATAGTTTTTTTCAACACATAATTCAACTATAACTTGACTCCATAACAGAATATTGACGAATTGGACCTATTAGATTAAAATTGAAAGTGCATGAGTGTTTTTGGTGAAATTAGAAGTCTAGGGACTTAATTAATTTTGGACCTAAACCATAGGGTATTAACCAGTATTTAACCCTTTTTGTTACTTTGTTTTGAAACAATTTGCCTTCTATCATGGGTTGTTTGAAATATTTGAAATGTGCTAAGTGATATTGAATTTGTCTTCATCTATGTTATTTCAATTTGTGCCAGAAGGAATGCATATAAGGAACTAATTTTGGAGTAGTTTGATTTGTGACAGAGTTTATGTGTGTGGGAATGACCATTAAATTATTCCAAGTACCAAATTGATATATACTTTGGACATCTGATGGAGAGAATAACCAGACTCTTTTGATTTGGCAGCAAATGGGTTGTTAAATCAAAGAATTAATTTTGGTGCCAAATGATACAGACTGAAATAGCGGGAATAACTGAAGAGACTATAATACCCTTTATAATGTGTCACTTGACAAGCTCCATAACAGAGTTAACGACTCCATGTACCAAAGTTCGATCAAGGCCAGTACGTAGGGCGGTCAATTCCAACACGACTCGAAACCCGCATGAAATAAAGCGGGTTGAAGCTGTACGATTAAAAAGCTGGTCATTCGCGGGTCAATCTGTCATAACCCATTTAATAAACGGGTCGACCGCGGGTCAACCCGCCAACACGAAATGAACCCGTATAACCCGATTATGTTACACTTCTTCTTGAAATTTTAGACTTTGGAAGTATTTGATCATAGGATTAGACAATTTGAAATATTTTGCTTCATCATTATTAGATTTAATTATTTATAAATTATATCTAATTATCTATATTCTTCGTCTTTTGGGGTTCTTAGTTAATTTAATCAATTTATGCATTTTTTTAGTTAAATAGGTCGTAGTGTTAACCCCTAAATGGATTATTTGTCCAACCCGACACGACCCATTAACTGTCCTATCAATACATCAGGTATCGTTCTGATATTTTTCAAACATAAGGAACAAAAATTTCAAATGATCCAAATGTCATGATTTTCCCTTAAATAAAAGGGTCTAAAATTAAGAAAATCCCGTACATTCCTCAAATTTATTTTTGTAAATTTCTATTGATGATCGGGTAGAATTTCACCAGCAGTAGCTAATAGGATAGAGCTTGGTTCACATAAATTTCAAAATTTACACAGGAGTAAGATCGCCTCGCTAAGAAGTAATACAGTTTTGGCGGTGTTCCAGTTCGAACCGCCGGAATGGCGCCTGTGAGAATTACAGGCGCTGTGGTCGCTGCAATCTCAGTGACCATGGCCTTGCTCTCTGTAGTCCTCTACAAGTCCAAGAAGACCAAACCGGCCTTACCCTCAAACGAAAATCCCAGAAATGGCCTCGTTGGAGCCATTGGCAACACCCCTCTCATTCGCATCAACAGCCTCTCTGACGCCACTGGTTGTGAAGTAAGTAACGCACTTCAATTTTCGTTAACATCTTTTATCTGGGCTTCCTTAAAATTTCACTATGAGTTGACAAACCTGTTGAAATATATAGCTTTAGCTTTTGGGGTATGAATTATCATTTGTGTTATGTGATTGAATCGTTTCGTTTTTCGGTTTATTCAGATTCTTGGGAAGTGCGAGTTTTTGAATCCAGGAGGGAGTGTGAAAGATAGAGTTGCTGTGAAAATTATTGAAGAGGTGAGTTACTTTGATGATTTGTTTGGTTAGTGAAATTTGGTAGGGAGATTGCAATTTTCTTTATGGTGGATGAGACTTGAAAGCTGTATAAAAACTAGAATATGCAGTTGATACCATTGTTTAGCATAGAGAACAGACAATTTGTGAAAAGCAAATCTTGTGCGAGTATATAAGTTCACTTAAGTTAAACTTTTTTTTTTTGCCCTTTCGATGTTTCTGAGCAACCTGGTGTCGTTTATGAGATAATCGTGATCATGTTGGGACGTAATCATGCCAACGCAGTTTCTTCCATCTATAATAATTTTTGTGGTGAATTTAAGTGACATTGAATAGGGGAGTTGTCCTCCCTCCTTTGATTGAAAACTTTTCCTTGTGCCAATTGTGGGTGAGAGAATGGCTGGAAACATGGAATCCTATACAACCTTTTCTTGCAAATCCTACTAATCCATTGATTGATGATCACTACTTACATTTCACCCATCCCAATTGATTTGGAAGGGCGTGGTCCCTAGTAGAGTGCAAATCTTTGGAAGGATTAACACCTGCGAAATTGTTCAAGGCCAAATATGTGCTTATAACGTTGAATGTCCTTGGGATGGAGTGTGAACATGGATGTCAAAAAGCTCTTGGATTGTGGCGTATAACCTTTCTGTCGAGGGCCAGCGAATGGGATTTCTGAGCTTCTTATGCATCATTGTGCTTTTATGGAGGAAGGAAGGCTAAAGAGTGCTCAACTAATTGAAGAGAAGGTAAGGAAGGAGAGGGCTTTAGTATTGGAGAGGTGAGGTGTTTTGGGCGTCTGTGGGAATCGGTAGCAGTTGGATTTAGAGATGGTTCTTTCTGCATACTGATTTAAGAGTCTGTTTCTGCAGTTAGTTGAATTTGGGTATCTTGATGGTGGTTGATAGGGTATGTTTGTGCATTACTTTGAAGAATTTTTTTTTGTAGCTGTGTCTAGAAAGGGACCTCTTGTTCACTGCTGGTTTAGGATAGTCAGTTGTAATTGTTGACTTCAAAATTGGTTTGTTTTCCAAGTCACATAAGTTTTCTGGTTTTTGGTTCTCCAGGCTTTGGAATCTGGAGACCTAGCTCCAGGTGGAGTAGTCACTGAGGGAAGTGCTGGAAGCACAGCTATTAGCCTTGCTACAGTTGCTCCTGCTTATGGTTGCAAATGCCATGTGGTTATACCTGATGACGCTGCCATTGAGAAGGTAGGCAGAGAATGCATTTTGGATTAGCAAGATGGTTTTTGCTACAGGTACTTTTGGGGTGTATTTGATGTGAGCAAATTCCCAAAAAACAAAGCCAGTACCAAAAACCATCTACCCTCTCTCGTGCTTCTTTATTACTTTTTTATTTTAAATTAATTTTCAACAATGTGCTGAATTTTTCTTCCCTGTGCAAACCTTATCTTCAGTCTCAGATACTTGAAGCCCTAGGAGCCACTGTTGAGAGGGTAAGGCCAGTTTCAATCACACACAGGGATCACTTTGTCAACATTGCTAGGCGACGGGCATCAGAAGCAAATGAGTTAGCCGCAAAGCATAGAAAAGAAGAGCAAAAGAATGGCAAAACCCTTGAGCAAGTTAATGGTTTCCATTATGATGAAGAGAAACAGTTGTTTCCAAGGAATTGTCCTGGTGGATACTTTGCTGATCAATTTGAAAACTTGGCAAACTTCCGGGCACACTATGAGGGTACTGGGCCTGAGATTTGGGAGCAGACTGGAGGAAATGTAGATGCATTTGTGGCGGCAGCAGGAACAGGTGGTACTGTTGCTGGTGCTTCCAAGTTTCTACAGGTTCCCTGATTTTTCTGCTAAATCTTTTTTTCATCTTCTGGTAAAATATAGTTGTATTAATCATATGTTTTTGTTTGATAGGAAAGGAATCCAAACATCAAATGCTTCCTGATAGACCCTCCTGGTTCTGGTTTATTTAATAAGATTACGAGGGGAGTGATGTACACCAAAGAGGAGGCTGAAGGGCGAAGGCTAAAGAATCCATTTGACACGATAACTGAAGGAATTGGAATCAATAGACTAACAAAGAATTTTCTGATGGCAAAGCTTGATGGGGCTTTCCGAGGCACAGATAAGGAAGCTGTTGAAATGTCCAGGTCAGTCCCTATTCTCGCTAAACTCTTTCTAATAGTGTTTTCTCTTTTGCTGAGACATGCAGACAATCAAAGTAGATGGAAATGAATTTATGTTAATATTCTTTATGCTTGGGGGTTTTCTGCCTATATATTTTTCTTTTCCAAACGGTGAGTTTTAAGAAAATCTGTTCTTTATATCATTCATTTAACAATTTTACAAGAATTGTCAGTTATTGGACTTGGCCTCAAGCTACTTATGCTTAAAACTTTGGTCAGGTTTCTGATGAAGAACGATGGGCTCTTCTTGGGGAGTTCTTCAGCTATGAATTGTGTTGGAGCAGTTCGAGTGGCACAGTCAATTGGTCCTGGTCACACTATTGTCACCATATTGTGTGATAGTGGGATGAGACATCTGAGCAAATTTTACAATGCTGAGTATCTGTCTAAATTTGATTTGACACCCACTGCTTGCGGATTAGAGTTCCTGGGTGTTGGATAAGATATGCAAAGGTAGGGCAGTAGCTAAGTTATTTGACATGTGAACTCTTGAATGTTCGTTAGAGATAGTAGAGACGAGATATACAGGGAAGGTACCCCGATAGAGTATGGAGTTACCCTCGATACATTATTTTCAGAGGCAAAATTTGCTTGTTCATTATTTTGGTTTTACATTCCAAATGGGATTGAGCTCTGTAATGAATTGTGGTCATCTATTGTAGCAGTTCACTTTTCTTTTTTCTCTTGGTTTTGTACAAATACTCCCCAACATTCAAAAAGGCAATAATTAATGGGATTTATGGCGCATGGCACTATTGACATTAAATTTTATAGTGTTGTAGAGAAACTGAAATTGAGAGGAATTCGTTGTGTGTTCTCATTGATAATAGGGGCCTCTTTATATAGAGGATTACAATGCATAGAATCTGAACATATAAGGAAAGCAATTCTACATTGAATAGAATTCTAAATCCTTCTATAACCCTATTACCACTAGGTTAAGTAACCTAGAGTTTGGGCCAGACACATAATCTGGATTTTCTTGAACACTCCCCCTTGTGTCGCCCAAACGTGGTGCTTCTCTCGTTGCCTCATTAAAAAATCTTGTCGAGTAACAAAAACCCAATGGGACAAAAATAACCTCGGTCGAAGGGGAAAAAGAACACAACACAACACACCCTTCACGTTTCGAGACCATACATGTAGACATCTCCCCTTGATGTCTGCATCTCCCTCTGATGACTACGATCATGGGGATTCGGATAACTTCCGCAAACAATGCTACCAACATGTTTCTCGAAAGTAGAATTTAGGCAATGACTTAGTGAGCAAGCCTGCGGCACTGTCCTCAGATTGAACCTAGTTCACTTTGATCTTGAGGAGAGTTTGTTCTTGCTGATTATGCTTGGTGTTGTCGCTTTTGATGTAGCCTTGAAACAAACAGCATTATCCTATATGATCGTAGGCTCATTTGTGGTAACTTCAAACCACAACTGTTCGAACATGCGTAATTATGGATCCAATCCATATACATTCACGAACCACTTTGTGAATAGCAATAATCTCTGCATTGTTCGAAGATATAGCGACTAGGATCTGTTTTGTAGACCTCCAAGATATCACAGTCTTTACCTATGGTGAACACTTAACCAGTTTGGGAATGACCTTTGTGTGGGTCAGAGAGATACCCAATATCAGCAAAACCTTCCAAAACACATGTTGTTTTGGGGTGGGGATAGGAAACGTAGGCCAGCGTTGGAGGCGTTTCTGGTGTGTGATGAGTCTGAATCCATCATCTCTCTGTAGGGATAGAACAAGCCCATATCGATCGTACATCTCAAGTATTGAAAAATATCTTTTACACCAATCCAATGGCGTCTCGTTGGCGCAGAGCTATACCTAGCTAACAAGTTCACAACATATGAGATGTCCGGTCTTGTGCATTGAGCTAAGTACAATAATGCGCGTATTGCACTTAAGTGGGGCACTTTTTCCTCTAGCACATCTTCGCCATCATCCTTTGGACGAAGAGGATCCGTTTAGGATCAAGACTACAGACGATCATAGGGGTGCTTGAAGGCTTGAACTTGTCAAAATGCCTATGCATCCATCGACACGATGCTCAAGTTCCAAACCGAGACATAATCGTGTTCTCCCAAAATCTTTCATCTCAAATTCGGATTTCAAGTGTTCAGCGGTTTCCCTTAACTCTTTAAGAGCTTCCAATGAAGGTCATGTCCAACATGAACCGCGATAGAATCCGAAACTTGTTATGGAAATGCACGGGCATATCCCTTCCCAATCAAGTAGTCACTTTAGTGAGCGTTTCAACCTTATTGTAAACGCGCTCCGTGGTCTAGAGCCACTTGACTTGGGTAGATGAAGTTCACAATGAACCTTCATGTATTCTGTATCTAGATCCCCATATAGATACGTAGTGACCACATTTGTAAGCTGCATGATCAGTTATTTGGAAACTACCAAACTAACAGGGTAGTGGAGTGCAGTGACATCTATTACGAGAGAATATCTCTCATCGTAGTCGATTCCAGGGAGTTTTTGTGAGAAGCCTTGCCCCATAAGGCGATATTACCATATTTTTTTCTCAACACGCTTTCTAACGAAGACTCATTAGTCAACAGGTTTTATGACATGAGGTGTTGGCATCACTGGCTCAAAAAACCTTCCTCTTCGTTTAGAGAATCCAACTTAACCTGGATCGCATCTTTCCATTTAGGCCAAATCTCTCTACGTTGGTATTCATGCTTCAAATGAGAGTGGTTCGATATCATCGGACTCAACAAACTCATGCGCAACGAAATGTGCAACTACATCATCAATTATGATAGAGTTTCTATCCCACGTCTAATGTACACTAGTGTAAGCTTCATAGAGCTCTATATTCTCATAAATAGGTTCTGATGTTGAGGCGTCCCCCAACGATAACCATAACCCGGAAGATACTCATGAGACGGATTTTGAGTGTCGATGATCAAAGGATTGGAATATGCCAAAGTATCCTTCGAACTCACGGGCCTCCCACTCATCCTAGCTGGGGCCATGGCCTACATCATTGTCTCTTTGACCAAAGAAAATCTAATCAAAAATGCTAGCTAATGTAAAACAATGGTAGTCATCTAACTTCTTTCGGTAATTCCAAAATAAATGTGACCAGATAAGTAGAGAGATGTCGGTGGAGCAAGGCTCGCTTAAGTACCACTAATCTCATAACCTTCCTAGATATCACAGTTACTTTGAGTGAGCCTACTTTGAAGAAAGATGAAACCATAGGCATTTACTACAAAAATAATATGGCGATTGCCTATTATATCTCTTGGAAAAATAAAGACTTAAACAGAATTGGCGATCTATTGATCCCAGCCAGATTTGTAGTCTTTAACCCTTTACTCTAGATCATCATCTTGATCTTCTTGTTCCACATTGTGAGCTTTTCTTGCTTCACAATATGCTTTGTAGGAGGTGACAATTTCTTCACGAGCTTTACAAATATGTGCCCAATGAGCAGATACTCCACATCGAGAACATACATCTCTTTGCTCAGACTCCATTGATTGAGGTGCTTTGAAAGCGTCATTTAGATGACTCTTAGTGTTGGTGGCGCCACCAACATGGCCAGAGGCGTTGCCTCCCTCTCTCTTTCCACGTTGACCTCTTCAGTTCCGTGTTCGCCTATTTTGGCGGTTACCTTCCCAAGTAGAGCGATATGGACCAGAACGTCCAAATGTATTCCTAAGATTAGGTTTCGCTCTTGACGCCCTTTCTTTGGGGCGCGACTATAATTGGATTCCGGAATATGCTATATTCCCACGGATCTCGAATTATAGTTCTTCACAAAAATGTTGTCATGCTTTTCTCGACATTCATAGCTCCAATGAGCCCATGAAACCTTGTGATTCGTCCTGCAGCAACATCGATTCGATAGTTCTTAGAAACCATCAATGCAGAGACAGGGAAGGTAAAAAGAGTCTTCTCAATCAACATCGCATTTGTGATCTCTTTACCACAGAATTCCATTAAGGATTTAATGCGAAGTGCTTCGGAGTTGTAGTCAAGAACTGACTTGAAATCACATAAGCGGAGGCTATGCCATCTCACATCTAGTTCAGGAAGCAAGGAGTCACGGACGTTGCCAAATCTTTCTTCGAGTGAGACCCACAACCTTCTAGGGTCTTCTTCATTCATATACTCGTACTGGAGCGAATCATCCATATGACGGGTCATTAGGATGATGGCTTTCGCCTTATTTGCCTCTAAGGCTGCTTTATTTGCTTCCAAACCTTGAGCTTGCTCAACAGTTAGCATATCCTGCCTAGGCTCGAGAATTGTATCCAGAATTCCATCAGCCTTGAGATGCTAGCGAACATCACGAACCCACTTGTGATATCCAGAGCCAGTTGTTCTCAATGGAGCGAAGTCCAGTTTGTTCAGGTTACTCATCCTGAAAGAGAACAAGAAATTATGGTTAGTTTCGGAGCGTAAAAGGCTACCACGAAAACATATAAAATTTCTAAGTGTAGTCGCTTCCAAGAAATTAGAAATTTCTGAGCGTAATCGCTTCCAAGAAATTCAATTCAAGTGACATTGGATTAGATCGAAACAATGACGTAGGTGGTCGATCATAAATTCTCTACAAACTCTAAGTTTGGAGGTCTTAACAAGCTCCAAGCTTGGAGTGAGCACGAACCCCCACAGTTCGGCTTAATTAGGTCTCCCCTATGATGAAGAAAGGGGGGTAGAAGAAGGGAGTTTGCAAGTCCCCGAGAAAAGAAAAAGAAATTGAAAAACTTCAAAGACGGGAAATTTTAGAAAAGTTTACCTCGAAAAGATGCCAGAAATCTTGGCCGGAAAAGTTGTTGGCTTGGCAGTGCAGGGATACTGTAGGGTCGCTGCAAGGATGCCGCGAGGACGCTGCAGAGATGTCGTGAAGACTGTTGTGGAGCCGCTGCGAGGATGTCGCAAGGCCACGAGAATGCTGAGGAAATGCCGCGAGGATGATGAGGATCTTGGGATTGAGAATTTAGGGTTTTGGCTATTTGTTTCAGGGTTAGGGCTTCGTGCTGATAACGTGTTGTAGATAAACTGAAATTGAGAGGAATTCGCTGTGTGTTCTCATTGATAATAAAGGTCTCTTTATATAGAGGATTACAATGCATAGAATCTGAACATACAAGGAAAACAATTCTACATTGAATAGAATTCTAAATCCTTCTATAACTCTATTACCACTAGGTTAAGTAACCTAGAGTTTATGTCAGACACATAATCTGGATTTCCTTGAACATGTAGTACTTTTTTTTTTTTTTAAACCCTAAACATCTACGCATAAGTCCATTAGACAAAATACTCATGGAGGGGCTTCCTTTGTAAAAAACAGGGGTGCCAATTTCAATCCCTTAAATTTTCTAGTGTATAACACTAGTCTATATAATAAAGTTACAATTGGTCTTGAACAGCCATATCATTTTATGAGGGTTTGTGGTTTCAACTAAAATTTTATTGTCAAGATACATGGCCTCAAGTGGCTGCAGAGATAATGTAACGAACTAACGATCAAACCAAACGAGGGCTGCGAAATTCATATATCTTGAACAGTATTAAGTTTTCAAACCAAACAATGGCCTGCCAAATTCAGATATCTTGAACAGAATAAATTGTCAGAAGATAACAATCACTGGGGGTGCCATTTTTCAAACTGAGACTCATGACAGTGGGGGTCTAACCAGTCCCTTGAAGTGCCTTTTGCCATGTTGCTGCTTTCATTCCCACCACCCACAAGTTCTCGCAGATTGTCCAACTTATTCTCTCGTCCAGTCCCGCTACTCTTCCGATCTGCTTCCTTCAGTCTCTGCTTGAACTTCTGCTTACGGCTAGAGGAATTTACCTCTTGCTGCTTTGACTGTGAAGGGGGAGCCCCGTGTGGTCCTAAGTAGATATTCTCTTCTTTTTTGTCCTGCAGAAAACAATAAAAACTTCAATAAAGCAGTCCAGACTCCAGAGTTTCAGAATAAGAGCATGCTTGAGAGTGTTTTTGATAGTGCTAACAAAAATACATTTGTTTGGCATACAGAAACAAAAGTACTTTCTGTGTTTACATGAGCACCTTTTAAAATAAATGTGTAAGGCGCACCTCCATTTTTAAGGGATAATTTTCAAGTCAACTGAAAATGCTTTGTACTTTTGTATGATTACAATTTCAAGCAATGATTTGCTTTCTGGCATACAGAGACAAAAGAACTTTCTGGGTTTACATGAACTCCATTAAAAGTGAATATGTAAGAAGCACCTCCATTTTCAAGAAGTTATTTTCAAGTCAACTGAAGTACTTTCTGGGTTTAAATGAGCACCATTTAAAGTGAATATGTAAGAAGCACCTCCATTTTTAAGGAATTATTTTCAAGTCAACTGAAAATCTTTGAATGAAAACACTTTCAAGCAATGACACAAGTTTAGGTCTATGATGTTTAAATGAGTTGTTTTCATTTACAAGACAAATGGAACTAAAGCAGTTGCTAACTGACCTTTGGAGATCGAGGTTTTGGGTCTTCTACTATTGGAGCATCATCATTAGTTTTATCTTGGTCTTCGATAACCAGGCTTGGAATCACGAATCCATCAGTGTCTAAAGCAAAGAACAGTCATTAACTAACGTCAACACAATTCAACATACCTCAAATGCAGTCAGAAAGTATATTGCATTGCTGATACTAATAAACACATTACAATCAACTAAGCCTGTATATAGGAGGGAACTTGCACTCCACTAGTACAAACGCACAGTACATATGGTATATTCGAAAGAGCAAATAACATTACCCCGAAAACAATAAGTTCACTTAAGCATAATTATTCAGCCTCTTAGAACAACCGTTTCCTCAGATTACACAAAGTGGTACTACACAACACCAGATTCTAACGCAACTACATGCCTAATCCCAGATCTCATCCACTAATGTACATAGAAATCAACAATAATCAAGTCAAAATGACAAATGACAGACTGCTCAAACATTGGGACTGAAACAGGTTCGATGGGCCTACAAATCAATTTCTCAAGTTTGCTGCCATTTCAGAATCAGAATCAGACCCATTAGAAAATGCAAAACAAACTCTCTGTCATCTATAACTCGTATTCTATTGCAATGCATCTTACACCTATAGCAGCTTGTTTTGTTACCCACTAAATAACATAACACCCAAACCAAACATGAATGTCTGAACTTAACCCAATAAAGATCCCAAGTTTGCAGCAAATTTCATTAAGAACCAAAAAGGGAAATTGGGTAAAAAGATAGAGAATCATACCCCACTCATCATCTTGTTGTTGTTGTTCAATAGGTGGAGTGGTTGGCAGTGGAGAAGGGTCCATGGGACGCTGAAGATCATGGATTTAACCAGCCACAGGGCGCAAGAGCCCAGATTTCAAGATCAAATCCAATCAGCACTCCAACTCCCACAGAGACCCAACTGCTTGCTGCTGTTTGCCAAATCTGTAGAAACACAGACGCTGAGCCTTTGGTTATTATAAGCAAAACCTAGGACCTTGTCCCAATATGGAGCATCTAGTTTTTACCCAAAATTGATGTCAAAAATTCGAAACCCCCCCTACTCTAGTTTTGCATCCGCTAGGGGACATTTTCGTCATGAGAGGTTTAGTTTTTTTTTTTAATGGGATTTTAGAACGCCGCTAAATTTAATTTTTTTTTTGTGAGAAATAGAAAATAATTCAAGAGATTACAACGACAGCGATGACACCGTAAAATCTTAACTACTGTAACTAAAGAATAGGACCTACCCATATCCCTAATGTAGAACCAACAATTACAGTGACCACGAGCCGATAGGAGCTCAACTCTAACCACATGAATCGTCATTTCTTCCGAGCTACAGACAATCAACCAATCCCAAGAGTCCTGATACATCCTTACAACCAACCTCAAGAAGAGACTAATCTCTTCCAACTCTATATACCAAAACCGCCAGTATACGTGTAGAGGCATCTCCCAATTAGATTGACAACAAGAAAACATCAGAATTAAAACAATTAGTCTCTGAAGATGACACCATAACAATGGCACAACCACGAAACCAAGACAACCAAACCCTCACTCAATTGAGGAAGGACTTATTAGACCTAACAAAACGAAAAAATAGACTACAACAATCGACTTTCTTCATCCATGATGCCAAGTCCAGCAGCTCAGATTCAGTGGCAACAGAGTTAGGGTGTATTGCTTTGGTAAGCTCAACTCTAATAACTATACACCTTGGCCAAAGTCCAAACCTCCATCGCCAACTTCAGGGAAAGATCTTGAACTCAACCATGCCACCAAGAATCTGACGTTCATACACACGGGACATCAATTCAAGATCACCCAAAATTTGACCCCAACATCATCAAGCACGTTACCAATCCCCTCCAAAATTGATGTCCCCATCCAAGATCAACCTAAATTCTAGTGATCCATTGAGCGAAGCCAACACCAATCCAACCATACCAGCTTTGACTGCGTACTTCCATCGAACAAACCAAACCTCGCATCCCCAACCACCGCGCAACAGCCGTCCAGAAGCTAGATTTCTGTGTGATCAGCCCCCATCGCAGCAACCCAGACTGGCCACTCAGCAACTCACTTGCAGTTGATCACCAAAATCTAGAACCGCCATCGTTACCGTTATACAAATGAATAAGAGTTTCTTGCCACAGCCCCCATTCCTGACCACCATCCAACCACAACCTAAATCATGCATGATTAGCTGCACCCACCACACGCCGATGAGGCCAAAGGTCATTGTCAATGTGGGGGCGCCACTGAACAAGCAACGAAACTGAACCTGTTTTTTTTCCAAAACCTAGAACGTCGCTAAACTTAATAGTTAGGGCAATAAGACATCTCCAACAATGATAGCAATTTTTAACACTAACAATAGCTAAAAGTGAAATATAAGGGTGCATCCTGTAATATTTTGCAAAACAATTTTTTGAAATTTTGTTTTGGAAAAAAAAAAGGAAAAAAAAAATTTGTAATTTAGGATTGAGAATGCATTTGTTGACTAAATTTATAATGATTTTCTGAGAATGAAAAATAGAAAACACACCTGATATAGAAATTTTAAAATGTAAAAACAGTGAAAATTCATTTAAAAAAAATACTTTTCAAAACAATTTCGTATAATATACACAATTTTACTTAGAGAATTAAAAGTCACAGATTAATTTAAAAATTATTCATCATGCTATCATCAAAACAAAATTGTTATCATATCATCGTATGTCCTTCTTGCATGCAACAAAGGAAATTGAAAACTAATATCCTAACAAAAATTGCTCATAAAATTTATTATCACTAAACAATATCTAAGGATGAGGGGTAAAATCATGCCACAAGTCTAATTTTATTTCTAACATTAGTCATATGTGCAAGGTTTTCTTATAACATATCTAATTTCACTGCTGTATTGTTTTCCTCCTCAAAAATTATATCTTCTACATCAAAAACTTCAAATACTCTATCACGTGAGCTTTCTTAAGAATAAAATTGTGTAAAACACAACATACAATAAGGATACGCCATTTCCTTCTTGGAGAATTATTAGGCATATATTATAAAATTGAAAAACGCGCTTTTAATAACCAAAACATCTCTCAATTACATTTTACAATGAAGAATGTATGTAATTGAACAACGCCCTTGGGCCTCTTGGTGTACGATGAGGTCCTCTATAATCATACAAATGATACCGCTCACCTCGATAAGGAGCTAAGAATCTTGGCGTGTTTGTACATCCAACATCCACAACATAATAATATCATGAATTTTTATAATTATTACGTGCATGTCAAAACAAAGTAAAGCATATGTGTGTTTAGTTTAATTAGAAAGCTATAAAAAAAAGTAGGGCTAAATACAGATTACTACCCTGTAGTTTGGGTCCAAAATCAATTCAATCCCTGAACTTCTAATTTCATCAAAAACACCCCTGCACTTTCAATTTTGATCTAATAAGTCCAATTTGTTAGTTATCCAACAATTGAGTTATTTAACTTATTAATGTAACTCATATATGGCCTATGTTTTATGATGTGGTGTCTGCATACCACCTCTAGTCAATTTAAGAGTGAGTCCTACTATTAAAAATAAATAGTTTTTCAACAAATAATCAAACTATAACTTCAACTCATAACAGAATATTAACGAATTGGACCTATTAGATCAAAATTGAAAGTGCAGGAGTGTTTTTGATGAAATTAGAAGTTTAGAGACTAAATTGATTTTGGACCTAAACTACAGGGTAGTAACAAGTATTTAGCCCAAAAAAGTAATTAGTTTTATACCTTCATTTAGAAACAAAAACTTATTCTCTGGCCTGGTCACTACATCTGCAAAGACCCTAGAATCATCCACAGTTCCTTCCCATCTAGTGTAAACAAATGTGAACATCATATCAAAAGAGCATGCGCACATGACATTTTGCGTAACAAGGACCTTACTACCACAATATGAGGTTTGTTTATGAGTGGGAGCCCATGCAGTGACATGTGTTCCATCAATTGCACTAATACATTTCTATCATAAAATTAATAAACAGTAGAGAGCAATTTAAAAAAAATTAAATAAATAAAAAACTTTCATCATAATAATTCTTTACCTCAAAATATGGATAAAACTTTGGATTGTTCAAAATTTCTAGAGATGTTTCTTCTTAACTTTGAGAACGTATAATCTATGACAATAACTTACATAAGGCTACTAACACATACTTAAATTGTTGGTGAATAGTATCTTTTGACCTTTGAAAGCGCTCAACATCCATTCTCATATACTCACTATGAGATACTATATATAAGCTAATAGACACAACCACTTGAATACCTACGTGCCGATCATTTGTTAAATAATTTAAACTTCCAAGCATGCAACACAGCATTTGAAATACATGTTTATCTATGTGTAATGAGTTATAAATTCTATCTAGGTGTCCATTCAGCAACTCTTGCACATATTCAACTCCAAATAATATCAATGTATGGCATGTAATCTTCTTATGTATAAAGACCAATAATCATAGAAATTCATACAAAATATCATATTTTGTGCCATTTCATCTAGTTTTGAAGAACTATCTGAGTCACAATCTCCTATGTCTAGAATCATCCTTAGTACCTACTGAAAAAAAAAAAAATCAAACACATAGTTTATTCAAAATACCCAAATAATGCAGAAGGTCTAAAATCAATGCATAACATCGATCATTTATTTGCTTTGAAATTAACATGAACAAGAATTAAAAGTTTACCAAAGGAAAAAAATGAATAGAAAATAAAATGATAGTTCATGCAACTAAGATAAGCAACACAACAGAACAACCACAATGTAGAAATTCTAGATATTAGCTAGTCAGGCTTCTGACATGTATTGTAAGCAAAAGCCTCATTCATTCAATAATTATAAACTTATCCATCATTTTAATAAATGTGGCATGGTCAATGTCTCCCAATGTTTCCACAATTTGCACACAATCTTCAATGGAGTTCTTCTCCTTATTCTTTTCAACATTTTTTTTCTTTTCTTTGTTTTAGCTTTTCTTTAATTAGCTCACCACAAATTTCTAAGTAGACTTTCATTTTGTCCAATTTCTTTGTACAACGCTATGAAGATGGAGCCTTTGTCACAACTTTTCTTTGTCCTCTAAGTTGAGTTTGACATTATTAACATTGAAATCCTCATCAAGATTGATGTGAACTCCATTATTAAGAAACTTGTTCTCAAACTCACACTCATCATCTGAATTGGGAGGGAGCTGGCTAGAGGAATGTAGTTGAGCCGATGCAGTAGCAGTATTGTATATTTCTCCTGAAATCATGAAGTTCCAAGCCTTTCTTGCGATATGACTTCACTCCCGGTTCTCTTTGCAACGAAAAACGCATGTTACATATATCAAAAAAAAAAAGTGTGTATATATATATATATATTTCCTTAATATAAGTAGCCTATATTTCCTCTGACACACAATGTTTGCAATAAGATTCCATCCAAATCCGGTATGCTCAATCATCAAAAAATTCATAGAACTTTTTGTGCAGTCTATTGAACTTAGACTTGAATTATGACACATCGTATCTGTTCATAGTTTCAGCAAACAACTCATTACTTATATCCATCCAAATTTTGTTTTTAAAAGTGGATGTTTGCATATCTCCTTTTTTCACATGTTCATGCAGAATAAGAATAAATTTTTCTTCATTCTTAGCAAACCATGTAGTTTTGTCATCAATCTCCACTTCATTAGAGGTCATCTTCCTTGAATGAAAATGGGATGAAAATAAATTGTAATACTAACACCAACACTAGTAATATTATTCTAATATCAATATAAACAATGCATTAGTTTGATTAAATAAATGAACAAACTAGTACATATAACTTAATTATCATAACAACTAAGACTAATATAGCATAACTACACCAACAAAGCCAACAATATATGCACCATATGTATCTCAGGGCAATAGAAGTTAAATCAACCCTACAACTAGTATTATGAAAATCAAAAGCACAGATTATATACATGTAATACCCGGAAACTCGTTATTATTTTTCGAGGATTTTCCAGAATTTTTTCAATGGTTGTTGGTACGAGTATGTAGTTCAAGGATGATGTGGAGGTCTTTTGAACGAATAATTACTCAAAACGTTTTATTTTCAAGGGGTCAAAGGTTGACTTTTTATTCGTTGGGTTTCTCTAAAGACTTCCTTCACGAAAGTTGTAAAGTGCATCGATACGAGTTCGTAGACATATAGCATGCGTAAATCAGAGTTCGTATGAGAAAGTTATGGTCAACTGAAAAACCTATTATTTTCAGAAAATTAATATAAATAAAGGATTTCTGGAAATGGAAAATCACTTTTCATTTCCGTCAGTTCCAGAAATTTCCAGAAACCCATTCTCTCCCAAACTTTTGCTTGACTCAATCCGAACCAGGAAAACAGACCCGGCCACCGTTTCATTCTCCAGCGATCTCTGACAATGGCGCCAACCCAGATCGACTCACCTCCCTGTTCTGGTCCTCCCTACGGTGGTCTCTAGCAGCGATTCACACCGTGCACGACGAATCGACGCAGAGGAGCTAGGTGCAGACTTACTTGATCGGTCTAATCTTCGGCGACGGCGAGGCTTCAAACCAATCGTGTTAGGTTGCTGGGAGCATCCTCTTTCGATCCTTGCAAGTTTGGTTGAGTGATTTACACCGGAAGTACTTTAACATGAAGTGAACAATTATTTTTCGCTTGCGGCGGCGATCTAGGCCGAGTTGGTTCAAACTCCAAGTATTAAAGTTGATCCACTTGGTATTATCTCCATTTTGGACAGTTGGATTAAGGTGATTTTGAGTTTGGCCCGCGGTGCATGCGATGCACGTGCAGTCGTCTGTCAGCGCGTGGTGGCACCTCCGGCCATATGTGGGGCAGTTTCTTTCACCTATTATCATCTATTCATCGATACGAGCATTTTGATATATGGTTTGTAGAATTCGGAGATTGTATGAGCATGTTAGGGTTTTTGGTATTTTTGATTATTTCAGTTTCGATCCCTGAGGATCCGACTGTTCGATCGACTTTTAGTTTTGTCATATCAATCGTAGAAGTGTTCCAGAGACTTTGGATAGTCTTAGAGGAAGTTTTGCCTCGATTAGCGTTACTTTCAGGGCTTTAGTTCAAATGGGGGTTCGAATTTTAATCGGTTTATGTTTCATGTATTGAGATGAGACCGTATGTGATTAGGTACTTGATGAGATTGTCTTGGACGATTACTCTGTGGGTGTGTTATCTTTGTTCTGTATAGAAGATGTAGCGAGATTCAAATGTGAGTAATCTTATAATGTTCATTTATGAACAAGGTTACCTTATCGTTTTTGGAAGTTATTTATTTAACTGCAAACTATAGTTGGTATTAGTGGCATTCCTGAGTGAATGACTACATATATATATTTACGTGAAATATGTATATCTTTATGGATTGAAGGGTGATTTATGCAATATGGATCGATAGGTTTCATTCTATTGTTTTGAAGCATGACTTTTCGGGAAACAATGTTTTGGGAATTGATAATTTCCATTGTTTGAAAAGTACCAAGATTTTATGTGAGTTGCTTTAAGGAGATTTGAAATGTTTTGATCTGATGACCGGGGGTCTGAAGATCTGAGAGTCACAGGTTGTGATTTCTCCTTTAGCTTTGCTTTAACATTTGGGTCCAGAGTGACTTGCTTAATGTTTTGAATCTGACGACCGGGGATCCGAGGATTTGGAGGTCATGGGGTGACATCTCCTTTTGATTTTCTTTAACATTTTGGGTCCAAAGCGACTTGTTTAAATATTTTGATCTGACGACAGGGGGTCTAAGAGATCTACTTTTTTGGTCCTGAATGACCGCTTTTAAATGTTTTGATCTGAAGGTCGGGGACCTGAGGATTCAAGGGTCGCTGGAAGTGACATCAAGCATATATATCGGGACTTCAGACCTTTGGTCGGGTGATTGGATAAGATCAGTTAGAGCTCAAGTCTGTTGCCATTGTACTCATGGAAAGTAGCTAGGAGTTACTTGATGCTCATGAGTACGGATTTTAAAAGGGAGTTTCGGGAATTCTTTCTTTTAATCTCAAGGGTGGACTTGTTTTTCATATTTAATTGTTGAGGCAACAATTTATATAATTTGGTCACTGAGTTGACTTTTATTGTCCAGGTTGGACCGATGTATCATATTTAATTTGTTAGGTTAACAATAGATATGAGATGTTGTGTGTTGACTTTCATTATCCAGGTTGGATTGATTTGACATATTTTAATTGTTGGAGCAACATTTTTTTGATTTTGTCACGGGGTGACTTGTGTTGTTTCTTTTGGAAAAAGAATACTGTTTTTGGGAAGCATCGTATGTGTTCCCTTTTCTCTAGTTGAAAGGTTTTCCTCATTTTGGTGTGAGTTGTGTGGTGTTCTGTTTTGAGTTTACTCATATAAACTTTCATAAGCTAACTAGGTTTGTTATGTGGCAACCCGGTGCACTATTTGATGGTGTAGGAGTTAATCCTACAGGTCAAGGTAATCGTGGCTGAAGCTGAGATCCGATAGTTACAGCTTTACTGTAAGAAACCAATTTTGTGGCTTTACCGTTGTTAAGACTACCGCTATGTAGTAAGCTCTGAGGAGCATTTAGTTGTTATTTTGTTGTGGTAATTTAATTCGTAAACTTGTGTAATATATGACTCTGCGAACCGATTCTATATTGAAATTGTGGTTTCTAGACATCTGTATGTACTTGGTTTAAAAGGAAAAAAATATTTCAGGTATTTTGTATTGAGGGCTGAACCATCATACTTGTATAATTTTGGGATTATATTGATTTTTAATTTTGTTTAAAAATCGGGGCATGACAATACAAATTATGAAGAGGATTGTTTTGAATGTACAAACTAATGGAAGAAAAATATGAACCAGAAATACAAATTTGCGGTCAAGAAAACCACACTGTACCTCTAGATTGTTTTGCAATGGTGTGCCACTTACTATAATGTGATGTGAATAGGTATATTAAGCAAACTTTTGAAAATTTGTGTACTGAGATTCTTCAAGTAAACTCAAACAAAGATAATATAATAAATTCCGAGCAGTGACCTAAAATTTAACATAGATTGAAATGTTTTCTTGATTTGCATTCAAACAAACTAAACTAGATTAAAATCAATCAAAGCTTTATTGATATGTCTCTGGGCTATGGTTGCAATCATCACATAGTTAAAAGTTTTGATAAAACAAGAACCCTGATAGCAAAAGTATGAATCGATAGGCATGATCGACCGTCATATCAATATTTTCATAAGGACAATCAATGACAGTAATTGAAGTAATTAACATAAGACAAATCTTCTAAAATTGCACAAGCAAACATTTGTCAAGCAACATATCAAGAGTATAGATCCGGCTCCTCTAAAATGAGAAGCCTATGAATTTACTTCAATTTCATAAAATCTTGACTCTTTATCTAATCTAAGGGCCTAAAAAGTGACACATCATTCTTGGATCAGTTTTTGAGTTTTAGTTTAAACTCATGTTAACTTGACGTTAGTTGTCGTTAATTCCAGCAAAAAAAAAAAAAAAAACTATCCTCTGCGTCAAATACTCTGTTTGCCTCAATGCATGCTCTGCTTTGCTATGTGCTTCCATGGAAACTCACCTATGGCTACCAGAAGGCATACATACAATCAGGGTCATCGAGGTTAACAGAAGAATTTTCCTTAAAGTTCTTTTGAGGTGCAAGGGTCTGTTCTTCCTTTTTATCATTTACTTTTGAGGTAATTGGATTTATTCAAACATATAATGTTTAGATTATAAGAAATGTAGACTCAAAGATCCTTACTAAAATTTGATATCGGTTGTTTGATTCTTTTCTTTTTGACTAGTTGGAGTGACTGGTAGTGGAGTTTGATAGATGCACATAACGTGTTTGTTGAATTGCTAAACTCAAAAATTTTGTATTGAAATTAACTTTTGTTCAGGTAAATATGGAGTTTGATGTGGTATTAGTTATCAAAGGCCAGAAAGGTGATTTTTTCTCTTCATCTTTACTCTTTTTTTTTTTTTGGGGGTTTGGATGCTGTAAGAAACTTCAGTGCTCATTGCTTCTTTTGGTTGCCTCAATTGAATATTAATTCATCTCCTAAACCTTTGATTCTCTACCACTCTCATCATGATATTCTTATATATCTAGTCATTAATCCAGCACCAAGCACATACATTAAAGATCAAAACAGAAATTATATAAGGTATTGATCGATTCAGACCAAAAAGAAAAAGATATAATTGACCGATTAGAATTAGTACTTTTTTTGTGATTAATTATATGTGTATATGCATTATGACACTAACATGTCGGTATAGATCTAGTCTAATAGTCTAATATTGATCAACTATCAGGCAAGTATGAAAGATTGATCTTCTTGTTCAACAGAGATAATATCGTCTGATTGTTTCAACATTATTAATTAATGAGGTTGTTAAGATTGGTAAAGATCATTAGTTCATGAACTGGCAAGTTAAGAGGGAAATTAACCAAGGTCAACCCGCATGAGAGTACTACTTAAGATACATTTGATCATGGAGCTTAACACAAGAGCTAGCATTGATTAATGAGATATAGAAACCCCATCATTCAAATCATCTCAACAATACTTCCTTCTAGATTCATGAAACTTTTAATAGCAACAGAAATTAAAAATATGGGTACAACCATTTGCATCTAGTCTTTGGCAGTTATGGAATGTTACTATGTATGATAACCAACTAAACAAGTAGACAATTGTTTCTTTCTTTTGCTTGATGGTGGAGCTCCTTGATCTTATATGACAAGAAAAATAAAAAATATTACATTATGTTGCATATATCATAAACATACGACATGTTAAGTCACAAACACTGATACTAAAATCTTTATTATTACCTAAGAGTCTTGAGGTAGTGATTGATTCTCTGTAGAGGATTTCTTATTTCTCTTTCTTGAAGTTCCAACTTCTTGAATCTATGTGACAAGAGGCAAAGGTTTGACCTTAGAAATCAGTTTGTAATAAATAAAGAGTTGGCAATACATTTAAATTTTGTTTTGATATAAAAAAGAAAACTCATATATGCATGATAAAAATCTTTATTACCTAAGATGCTTGAGGTAATGATTGATCCTTATTAAATGATCTTGTATTTCTCTTTCTTGATGGCTGAGTTTGATCCTATTTGACAAGAGTGAAAAAAAATTTAACGCTACACATATATAATAAACACATAAGTGTATATTATACAAAATCCTTTTATCACCTGGGATTGTTGAGGTACTGATTGATCCTTACTAGACAATTTCTTATTTCTATTTCTTGATGGTTGAGCTTCTTGATCCTATTTGACAAGAGTGAACAAAAAATTAAATTTACCTACATATGATAAACTCATATGTGCATGATAATAACTTTTCTTACCTGAGATTGTTGTGGTACTGATTGATTCTTATCAGATGATTTCTTATTTATCTTTTTTGATAGTTCAACTTCTACACTCTGTTTGATAAGAAAGAAAGAAAAATACTAAATTTGCTACACATGATAAACTCATAACATGCTTGATAAGGAAAAAATAAATCAATTTGTTGAACATATGACATGCAATCAATTAATATAAAGTTACTATTACCTGATATGATTCTTGAATTGAATTATCTTTCCTATAAGATTTTTTTCTTTCCCTTGCCTATATTCTCATGCCAAGCCATGGGACATTTTTTGCGACCTTTGCAACTGTTTTTCTTCTTTAAACTTTTGTCTTCTGAAGTAAGCTTTCGATTTGACTTTCTTGAACCATCCTCTCACCCCCACCTTGCGAAGAATTATGCAGTTCATCAAGACTCGTTGTCGAGTTTTCCAAGAAGATATCTTCAACTTGTTTTCTTAACTCATGTGCGACTTTCATTACCAACTCAAAGGCTTTTTCATCTCCAGATGCTCGAGATGCAATATCAACTAATATAGGGCAAGCGATTCTATATCGCTCAACTATAGTCAATTTCTTATCTTCCATTACATTGGCCTCATTTCTTGCCTCCCTACTCCACCTCTTAAGAATATATTGATTAGGAATTTTTTTAATATTTCATACATCAAGAACTTTTAGAGCATGACAACACAAATTTGTAAAACTCTGAAATTTCATGCAACTGCAAAAGACATTTTGGTCTGAAGCTTCAAATTTCACCTTATGCTCCTCATGCTTTCATTTTTCATCTACAATGGCAATCATATACTCATGTATGAGTAGATTCCTCACGCTGTTTTATAATAGCTGCTGAAGACCAATCAAATTCTTCTTGGAAATACTTTTCAAAGATTGATGGAGTGTAAATTTTCGCTGCTTGTTGTAGTACAGGCGATTTTTGTACCTTCACTCTCAGTAACTTCTGTCTAGAATTGTACTCAGCTTCTAGCTCCTTATAGTGCTTTTCATTAGCAACCTTTCAAACTGTTTAAAAAAACGCATGATATCCATGTCTGACTTTAAGTAAGCTTTTATATCACTATTCAGGCTTTCACTAAGCTGTGTATTTCACATACCAATTGTAAATACCTCTTTTATGTAACATTTAGCCCATTTCTCCTTAATTTCATATATCTTTTCCAACCGTGGATTGCTGTAAACATTATATTTGCATAGCATAGCATTCCAAGCATCTTTAAATTCTCTCTTCCTCGTGCTCCTACATGCATGCTGCAAAATCTGTAAGAACAAAATGAGCCATCTTTCATCAGGTATCCCAAATGCATGATTCCATTTTGCATTATATGCCAACTACATAATCCATGAAACGTATCTGGAATCACCTCGGTCAATGCCTTTGCCATTGCAGGATCTTGGTCTGTAAATATAGGGTGCGTTTGGGCGCCTTTTTAGCTCTCCTACTTATAAGACTTGGTTTGGTATTGAGGTGAGAATAATCAGTGGTAGAAAAACTCAGTGGTGAGAATAGTCCCCTAAAAAAAAAACTCAGTTATGTCTTTGGTAAATTATTTATTTAAATGTGGGCGGAAAAAAAAGCAATATCAAGGTTTCGATAAATTTTAATAAATAAGTGAAGTAACTTTGTATAATGACTGAAATAGATATAAGACTGCGAAATGTTTTTTCTCATATATTTCATAACATACCACAATATTTCAAAATTTCCTATACTGCATTTCATCCACCACCACTTTCCTCTTCTTCCTTTTGCCTTATCTTGAGTACCCAGATACCAAATTGAAAATGGGTTATTGGGTACAAGAAAATACCATCGATCTGACCAAGGACACAGATATTAGAATATGAAATGAAGCAGAGAACCCAATCCAAATAAGCTGTAAGTGAGTGCATGTTAGAGCCATCGATTGGATATCGGAGTGGTCATGGCGAAATGAATCGATGGAGAAGAAGGCCCAAGTGAAGACAGGAGGTCGAAATGGGTGAAGGTGAGGGATTTGAGGACATAGAGAAAGGGTTTCAGGTGTGAAGTGAGTTTTCTTTTATCTTGGTTTTGATGCGAGTGGCTGGGAGACAATGAGAGTTGGGAAAGGGAAGTTATGTGGTTCCATCGGGAGGTTTGAATTTGGGAATGGAGAGGAATCAAAGAGTCTGAGAGTCGAAGAAGAGAAGAACTGAAAAACAAGATATTTAGACATAAGATGTAAATTATAATGTTCCATATGGGTGTTTTGGGTACAAGAAAAAATTCATTTATGTTAGGCAGCTTCCTCGGTGCGTTCCGTAAACGCCTAAAAAAATAAGCAAGGGTGGAGCTGCTTATCATTTCCGCGGTTAAAGATCGCAAAATTAAATAAAACTCATATTTTAGGAGTTTACCAAACGTGTTAGCAGCCTAGAATGGTAAATATAATCAACTTTTTTCTGATGTAATACCCGCGATTTTCATTTTAAATTCGAGTAATTGTGTTGAACGATTATTATGCGATTTCACGAATATTGTTCGATAATAATTCACTTTTACAATTATCGAAGTTTCGAAACGTTTATTTTTAACGAAAAGCTCGAAATGCTCGGTTTGGGAAATCGACTTTTTCTACGTACAAAATTTGGAGAAACTTCCTTCATGAAAGATGTAGAGCTCGTCGATACGAGTCCGTACACGTGCGGAACACAAGGATCGGATTTGTTTTTGAATTAGTTATCGAATTTAGAAGTTTTTCCAAAACTTGTATAAATAGGAAAAAAAACCCTAGCTAATTTTTCAGAAGCCTTCTATTTTGATCCGGCCTCCTTCCATTTTCGGAAGGTACTGTTCATCATCCCCTACCTCCGTACCTCGACCAAAAACGACCGAGAAAGAGAGCAAAGTTCACCATAATCGTTCTCCCTCCATAGGCCACCTCTCGACCTCAAACCAAGTCTCAGGCGTTCGTCTCGAGCTGCTCTACCTCCTGGACGGCGTCGCTTCCACCGGCAAAGCCTCCAGCGCCGGCGAAACAGCCCGAAACTACCTGACCCGAAAACGAACCAAAACTAGCTCCTTGCGTTTTCGACCACCAAACCAAGTGAAACTCGTTCCTCTACATCGACTCAACCTCCTGAAGCTTCCAGAGGCAGTTTTACAAGGCGGCGCGGCCTGTAGAGGCGGCGGCACGGCCCGAACAGAAAAGGGTCGTTTTCGGTTCGATCTTGATATCTTGAGCTACACACCACCATTTCACTTGATTCTTGGCTCATTGAGCTCGCCTCAACTTCCTCTACAAGCACCAACAAGGACCGGAACTGGGTCGAACGTTTTCACGTTCGTCGGAGCTCGACCTGTACGGATCGAAACAACCAACTTTCGATCCAAATATCTCGACCTATACACGATTGTTTCTTGTGATTCTTATGCTTTTTGAGTTCGCAAGGAAGTTCTGAACAAGTTTCCAGAAGGAATCGAGGCCTGAGGTTGCAGTTTTCACGTCGGTTTTCAAGCTCGCCGGTTTCTGGAATTTTTCCTGCCACTGACTGTAATTGGTACTTTTCGATCCCTTCCCGTCATTTTTTGGTCTTGTGTTAGTTATGAAAGTTGCTCATAATGATGAAACGAAGGGGACAAGCTCGGCCCCGACATCATTGGTGGTGGTCGGTGGTGGCTCTGTCCCTAACTCCGATGGCCCTTTCCGGCCACCTCCGGAGGTCTAAAAGTTGGTTTCTGTCCATTTTATAATTCTATGTCTCAATACGATCATTTCGGCGTATTATACGCATTTTTCAGATATCGTATGAATTAGTTATGAATTTTGTGATTTCGATCAATTTCGATCGTTAGATTTATGATCTGTGAAATTAGGACCGTCCGATGAACTTGTAAATTTGATATGATGATCATATGACTGTCCCAGAGGCTTTGTGTGGTCATGGGCGAAGATCCGACCATTGGATCTTCGTATATGTGCAAAACGGTAATTAGGGGAGCGATTCGTGAGAATCCGCTCTTCGGATTTTATTGTAAATTAGAATCCGGCCGTTAAATGGTAGTTAAATTATGTGTTGAAATTATTGGCTAAATTCGAATCACATTTGATTAGGTGATTGACGGATTTTATTTGAGTGGACTATTTCAGCGTTAATTATATTATTGAAGACGCAGCGGGAATTTCGAGGTGAGTAAAACTCACGTGGTTCATATTACGAACCGAGCGTTTTATATTTAATTATTTTTGGTAATTGTGTCAAAAATATTTGCGGATTAAATATTTGTTTTAAAATTTCATGGACTTGAATCACCACGGTCCATAGGTAAGTAAAAATGAATTTTTAATTATACAAATGATTTTCATGATTTTCTTGTGTGAACTATAGATGGTATTAGTGGTAATTCCTGCGTGGATGATTACGTATATATATATATATATTTACGTGGAAAATATATATTGATGAGTGGATTGTTGATTGATGATATGATTAAGTTGAATTGATGGATTGATTATATTTCAATTGTGTAATTCCATAATAATATGGTGTATCTTGGTTGGGTTGATTTCAGTATGTGATATTATATGTCGTGCTCATTATGGGTTTAGGGTCGACGTAGTGACCGGTATGGGGTAATCGGACGCTCTAATCCTGGGTGGATGATGGGATACTATTGGTTGAGTATGTGGAATTATCGGACATTCTAAATATGTATATAGGTATACATATTGATGAAATACGATAATGATAAATTTGTCGGATGCCATAACCTGGGCCAGGTGACGAGCTACGATTCAGTTAGAGCTCTAGTCTGTCAAGTACCGTATTTTTATAAATACGATGTTGAGGGTTGTGAATAAAGATGTGAGTTTGGGTTTGTCTTGATATCTTGAATTGGTGTTGGTTGAGATTGTTAGTACTTGTGTTTGTGAAAATTGTTGAGTGTTGTTGTGTGCGGGGATAATTATGAATTGAATTAAGCAATAGTTCTTTTTTTTACTCATACGAGCTTTCATAAGCTTACAGGGTTTTGTGTTGTTGCAATCCCGGTACACTATTCAAATGATGTAGCGGATATTCCTGCAGGTCAGGATAACCAGAGAGGTGACCGAGCTGCTTAGGTGTTACAGCAGTTTTGTTATTTCATTTAGTTGTGAGGTGTGTATGCTCATTTAGAGCTTTACAGTCCATTTTGGATTTGAGTTGTAATAATTAACCGAGACTAAATTCGGTTTTGATTTTATTTCCTGTGGTGAGGATGTTAAGTAAGGAAATTTTCAGGATGATTATTTTGAGTTTGTAGTATTTTCATGTTTCGGATTTTGAATTTTTATTCAAAAAAATTCGGGGCGTGACACCTGAAAACTCAATATCAAACGAAGCCTAAGCAACATGAAGGAAAGTGTTTGGTAGATTAGCTTCATGCCTACTTCTTCCAGAAGCCATGGCTTTTAAGCTGCAAAAGCTGAAGCAGCAGCCCTACTGTAGCGCGATATACTGTAGATTAATGAAACTTTCATAATACCAGCGATTGCCCTCGCTTCCTTGAAGAATTTGATCCATTTTTCTGCTTGTGTCAAAGCTATAGCCTTCTCCCATATGCAAAATCTGGCTCGTTCAAGCCTTTGCCTTCTATTATTGAGGTTCGTAACCCACCAATTTTGGGTATTAGGGATTTCCACAAATATGTGTTTCAGAATGAGATAATTAGGTGTGTGTGTTTGATTGAATTATCACATTGACCGTGTTGATTTACCATTTTCAGGACTCAATTTGAAAGAAACCAGTTAGTTAGGACCTAGGTATGTTTGTGTCACGTCCCGAATTTTCGAATAATAAATTCAAAATTAGAAACATGAATTACTACAACTCAACAAATAATATCCTGAATTTCTTTTTCTTAACAAACACACCACACGAATTGAATTTCAATTCCCGAATTTAGCCTCGGTTAATTATTACAACTGAAACTCACAATTAAAATTGTAAAGCTCTAAATGAGCATAACAACCTTACAACGTAAATAAAATCAAACAAATGCTGCAAGTCCTAAACAGTACGGTCGCCTCCCTGATTATCCTGACCTGCAAAAATATCCGCTACACCATTTAAATAGTGTACCGAGATTGCAACAACGCAAAACCGGTAAGCTTTTTGATAGTTCGTATGAGTAAAAAAAAAAAAAGAACAGTTGTTTAATTAAGTCATATTTATTTTCACCCAAGTCAACACCCAACAATTCCCACATCCACAAAGAAACCACAATCTCAACAATTCAACGCGAACTCTAAACTCACATCTTTCTTCTCAAAACCCCAAAATCGTATTTATAAAAATACGGTATCTGACAGACTAGAGCTCTAACTGTATCGTAGCCCGTCACGAGGTCAAGGTTATGGCAATCGACATAATTACCGTTATCGTTAATTATAAAAATGAATTTCACGATTTTCTCGTGTGAACTATAAATGGTATTAGTGGTCATCCCTGAGTAGATGATTACGTGTATATATATATATATATATATATATATATATATTTATATTTACGTGGAATATATATATTTGTTGGAGTGTTGTTGAGTGATGATATGATTGAGTTGGAATGATGATTTCGTATTATATTTCGAATGTTTAACTTCAAAATAATAGTGTATCTTACATTGGTTGATTTCATTGTGTGAACCATATTATTGTGCTCGATGATGTATTTAGGGTCGACGTAGTGACTGGAATGGGGAATCGGACGCTCTAATTCTAGGTGGATGATGGGTTACTATTGGTTAAGTGAGTTGAATGCCACAACCCTTGTCAAGTCCATGTGATTTTGAAAACAAATATTTAATCCATAAATATTTTTCAATAGTTATGAAAAAATAAATTAATTAAAAGTACTCGGTTCGTAATATGAACCGCGTGAGTTTTACTCACCTCGATACTCCCGTTGCGTCTTCAATTTTAACATCAATCACACAGAACCCACTCACCCAAGTAAAAACTGTCAATCACCTAATCAAATGTGACTTCATTTTAGCCAATAATTTCAAAACATACTTAAACTACCATCCTATGGTCGGATTCTAAATTATACGAAAATCCGACGGACGGATTCTCACGAATCGCCTCCCTAATCACTGTTTTGCAATTATACTAAGATCCAACGGTCGGATCTTCATCCATGACCACACAAAGCCACTGGGATAGTAATATGATCAACATATCGGAACTACAAGTCCATCGGACGTTCCTAACTTCACAGATCACAAATCTAACGATTGAAATCGATCGAAATCTAAAAATTCATAACTAAATCATACGATACCCAAAAAATACGTATAATATGTTGAAATGATCGTATTGAAATATAGAATCTTGAAATGTACAGAAACTATATTTTTGACCCCCGGAGGTGGCCGGAAAGGGCCGCCAGAGTTAATGGTAGAGTAGCCGCCGTCGGGACTGAGCTGCTCTTCTTCTTTTTAACATGCTGATCATTTTTCATAACTAGCTCAAGATCAGAAAATAATGGGAAAATGTCGAAAATTACCAAGCTAGTAACAGTGGCCGGAAAATTTCCAGAATCCGGCGAGCTTGAGTTCGACATAAAAACTTCCACCAATGGCTTCGATCCCTCTGGAGATTTGTTCAACAACTCAAGGCGATCTCCCCAGTTCAAGAATCACTCGAAACTAAGCTCTATAGCTCGAGATATCTACATCGATAGCTCGGTTTCGATCTAGATCGGAGCTGGCTTCCAGCCGCAGCCACGCACAGCACCACTGTGTAAGGTCACTTCTGGGAGCTTCAGGAGGTTGAGGCGAGCTCGTGGATGGAGTTTAGCGAGGAGTGGTGGCCGGTAGCTTGAGATATTACGCTTGAAACCAAAACGAGCTCAAACCGGGAGGAGCTTCCCGCCGCCGCTGCCGGCCGTGTCGCGGCGCAAGGCTACCCTTGACAGCTGCGCAAGGTCAAGGTGATGCTGTGGGAGGTGGTCTGGTGTTGATTGGTGGCCGAGAGCGAGAGAGAGGCTGGAGAGCGTATGCTCTATTTTCGGTTTCAGCCGAGAGAGAGAGAGAGAGAGAGAGAATGAATAGTTTTTCCAAAAAAAGAAAGAGGCCGGATGAAAAAAATGGAAAGTTTCCAAAAATTCTGGGGTTTTTTCTATATATACCCGTTTTTGGAAATTTTTTCTAAATGCGATAACTAATTCATAAAAAATCCGATCTTTGTGTTCCATATATGCACAGACTCGTATCGACAAGCGCTACGACTTTCATGAATAAAGTTTTCCCAAATTTTGCACGTATAAAAAGTCGATTTCTTGAATAGAACATTTCGAGCTTTTTGTTAAAACATAATATTTCGAAACTTCGATAATTCTAAAAATGAAATATTTCAAGTATCATTCATGCAAATGCACAGTATTTGTTCCACACAATTTCATGAAATGAAAATGAAAATTGTGGTTATTATAGTTTGGCCTTCTAGTTTATACATTTATGGGTGTTGAAGTTTTATTCTGCCTGAGCCACATTAATAGTTTGTTTTAGCATCTGTTTTCTGAATCCCTTATTTTGGATGAGATGTGCTGATGTTCTGTTTAGTTTCAAAGCTTAATTCTTTATCAATTGCTCTCTGCTTGTAGTGTATCTCTTACATGGAGTTTCTTGTGTGCTATTTTTCAAAGATGAAGACAACATAAGTGGTTGTTCCAGACATTCTTAGAAGCACATAAGCAAAAAAGCCAAAGACTATGGGTGTGTTTGGTATGGCTGTGCTTAAAAAAAATGGCTTTTGCTTATTTATGAAAATAAGTGGCTGAAAAGCAAAGCAGCGGAGTGTTTGGTAAAATAGCTTTTTATAAGTGCTGTGAGTGTTAAAAGTAGTGACAAAGTATTTGGTAAACTCAAAACTAAAAGTGCTGTGAGTTTGTAGAATGACCAGTTTGGACATGAATTTTTTTTTCTTAATTATTTGGTGATATAAAGTAGTTCAAGTTCAAATTGAAGGTAATTTTGAGGATCTTCGTCTTGTGAATACCTCAATCGGTACTTTTATTTGTGATCAAAGACAATTCTCTGGCAGTTCTAGGAATTTGCTCAAGATTTTTGCTCACTCACCTTATATTCAACAGTCCCATATTAACAGGGACTCTATAAAGTATTTCAAGAGCTTGTGGTACTCTTTATGATGTATGACTTGGTAGTCTTTACGAAATATGATATATTTAAAAGACATTTTCATTTCCTTCACAACTATTTACATCTATTACCTACACTACTTTACATCTATAGGAAGTAAAAACAAATCTTCACAACTGTTTATATCCATTTCCTACACTACTTTATATTCATTTATCTCGTCCACTCTACAAGATAAGCATCTATTACACCAACTAAAAGATAAGCTTATATGGAATTAACCTTCTTGTGTCTGATCAGAAGAAAACCATACCATCTGGCCTTGCTTAGCACTTTTCTTGACCTCGAACCAGTACCTGGAATGTTTTTAGTACAATAGGGAAAATCATGGCATGAGTCCAACATCAATACAAAACTTATGTCTTGGTAAAAATGGGGTACAATGAATTGGAGGCTTCAATAGCAATTAAAAGATGCAATATCAAACTTTAATTCTGTGAGAATTCTTATGTATTTATTTCTTTGCTTTAATTCATTTTGAAAATTGTACTTACATAGGTATTTGCTTAAGCATAATTAGTTACAATGACCTACGCTCATACTGCCACCAGCGGTACCAATAACTATTAAAGGTATGACCTACAGAAACACAATCATGCAGGCTATCGCCTGGGCTCCGGCTCATCCCAAGATCACCACTGACTCACCGCGCCAAGATCACCTCAACAAGGCATCATAAGCTTGGAACTGAAGCACATCAATCTCACATAGAAAACAAGGAAGAGATCATACTCTTCGTCACCTATAAATGGTTCACTCCTCTCTCCTCATTGATTACGCATTTACCACTTACCTAACGTTATTCTGTCAATATAAAAACATTGACTAACTTAGGCATAGGAGAAGAGAAGATCACCAACCGCGGTCTCCCTTTTACGCCCTTTGTATTTCATTTGACAGATAGCGGAAGCAGCAAGAATATCATAAGTAGCGGTTCGCCCCTCGAATCAGCGTTAACCAAGGTTTAGCTACCACTGGATCTTAGACATTGACAATAATTGTGTTAATATTATGTAAAACTATTTACTAGCTTTAAGTATATGCATATCTTTAGCTCCAAACCAAACTCTAGAAGTATAATTAGAACAATTTAGTTTAGGGTCTAACACTCTAATTTCATCTTCAGTGCATCCAAAAGATATATTGGTTCCTTTCTAGGTAGTCAGGAATCAGGATCACAATCATGTAACTGGAACTGTATAGTAGGAGAATCTTATGGAACTAGGCTACAATGATTTTGGGGCCGCAAAACTTCTTCATAATAATATCTGTTGTTTAGTAGGAAATCCAACCAGGTTTGCTAGTTTCTTTGACTTGGACAATAAACCACTATGAATGTGAAGTACCAATCATACAAAGAAAAGAAAAATTTATTGGTGCCAATCATACCCAACAATAAAACAAACAGAGATGACATATCACCAAATCATCAACAGAGAACACTTTATCTCAACAACTCCCATTCCACACAAACATTCTCTGTTGCTTCTCCCTCACCCAATTCCTCTCAAATACCATTCAAATGTTTCTCATGAATTAAAATTGCCATTATTTTCAAAATAGATATATCAGTAAGAAAACCAAACATTGAAACAGGATAAATCGTGATGTTGATGGAATTGAGGCTTCATTACTGTACACCCAACTCAAACAAAGAGAATAAGCCAAACCCATATCAGAATGAAATACCAAAATCTAGAAAGATGAGAGGAGAAGAACTGAAGCTTTGCTATTGCTAAACTACTTGTTAGAGATAAACTACAAACACAGATAAATAACATGTTGAAAGTAATGTATGTGGTGTCGAAAGTAATGACATCACCAAAATGAGCATAAGTAATAATCATTCTTGTATCTGCCCAAAATATGTTTGTAATATGTTCTTCACTATCCAATTGTACAACATATTGAAATGAGGGATTCTCACAAGATTGATTATGTAATATCTCAGGAGGCTGCCTGCTTCTCCATAGGCCATATCCTTATGCCGCTTACTTCTTAAGTAATTTTTTTGATCTCTTTCAGTGTATCCAAGATTTTCCTTCCCACCAGCTTGTTGACTAAAAAATTGGTGTGCAGCCTTTGGTTTAAGTCCAAAGTCATCGGCGAAATCAATATGAATAGCTTAGCCATCTGTTAGATTCTATTGAGATAGAATCATGTGACATGTTTTTGGAATATGCAGAAGATGATTATGCTCATGTACAACATTATGAACCTCAAACTTGCTACTTTCTCAATTGAATTGCCATCTCAATCGTACGAGATAGTTTGTTCTTGTTTCTGCTCTAGGGTTCTTTGTTAGATGATCTCGTTTATCTGCTACTCGATGACCCTCTTTTGTGCACAAAAATCTAATTGTAGTAGTTTGTCCATCAATTCGACTCTTATTTGCATACACTTTTCGAACCCCAAAACCAGTTCGGCCTCCTTAGTTATGCCAAAATTGAAATGCAGCATCTACTGTATCAAATTACATACCTATTTGAGGAATCTAACCAAGAGACTTATTGATGCCCTCATCCAAAATACATGTTATACTGTCATCCGTCCCACTTTATATGTAATAAAACAAGACAAATATTAACTATAAGATACAACAATTCACAAGTATAGAAATATTAATCATTTAATGGAACAACAATTCACAAGTATAGAAATATTAATCATTTAATGGAAGCTACTATCTTTTATTCATTACGATTATCAGATTGATAACAAGCTATAGACACATTTTTGCAATTTCCATTCAGATATTGGTTAAATATGAAGTTTTCAATATGAATGATTCAGGAATAACAATCCTTGTTTTTCTCTCTTGTCCAAATATGCACTCTGTTCATAGACTTTACATTACATATATATATATATATATATATATATATATGATTATAGGATTTTTCTCAGGTAAGGATGTCCTTACCTAAGCTTATGGAACGGATTTGGTGTTTTCACCCACTTTCCGATCACATTTTCACATCTTAACCGTTCAGTTTTTAGGTCCTAATATATAGATCATCTCTACAAAATTTCAGCCAATTTGGTGATCTTTAAGGCATCCAAACTGCAATTTACACGAACGAACCAAATCTGTCAAACCGGAACCATTCGTTTAAATTGTTCTAATTTGTTATTTTGGATGTCTTAATGATCACCAATTTGGCTGAAGTTTTACAGAGATGATCTATACATTAGGACCTAAAAACTGAACGGTTAAGATGTGAATATGTGATCGGAAAGTGGCCGAAAACAGGAAATCCGTATCTAAGCTTAGATAAGGATGTCCTTAGTGTAGCCGGTCCACATGGCTGAAGGATCTAATATGAATTCTTCTTTTCTTTACTCAATGCTGAACCTGGTTCTAAAGGATGAAATAGGTCATGGCCTGGAGAGTCATTGCAAGCAAGACTTTCGGTTTAGTGTATATGTCAAAGAACAGAGGAAAAAGCCTATTAGATTAGAGTATTCGGCCTAACTCACAGGAACATCTATGAAGTTTTCAAACTGATGTAGTTCTCGACCTCGAGGATTATTAAATATGAAGTTTCAATTTTAACTAGATTTTAACCTAATTCCTATACGAGTAAAAGTATATGGATGGACGAACAAGAGAGTTTGACCTAATTCCTTATGAGCAAAACTATTTGACTTTCAGAAACCAATAAATTATGTATTTCATAAATCAACAAACATAACAATTAACTCATATATTAAATAAAGTATCAAGAGGTCGTTTAAAGGAAGAACTTGGTTGTATTCATGCCCTCTTGTAATCATGGACGAGTTCCATAAAAGCACAGACAAACAACAACTCAGCAAGTCATGCATAGAAGAAAGACAGAGGGTTTGACGCAAAGTAGATGTTTTTTTTCCCTTTTCTGGAGTTATCCATAGCTAACGGCATGTTAACCAGAGTTAAACGAGAAAACAAAAATTGATCCAAGAATGATGTGTCATTTTTCAGGACCCTTAGATTAGATAAAGAGCCAAGATTTTATGAAATTAAAGTAAATTCACAGGCTCCTTACTTTAGAGGAGCCAGATCCCAAGAGTGTATATATCGATCATGCCCAATTATTGAGAAACTAGTATAGCACAAACTAATTCAGATGTATCTCTCCATCAATAAGCAAATAAGAAATAACACTATAACTCAAATTAACTGAAGCAAATTTAGAATGAGGGGACTGAAGTAAATATGAGATTAAGGGGAAGACTATCATTCCTAATGGAATACATCATGATTCAATGTTGCAGATTTTGATATAACTAAAAGTGATGAATTTGATTGAAATTTAAGCATTAACAATCAACGAATCAATATTAACTTGACATCCACATAAATAGAGATGAAGAATTCAATAAACCTTTTCAATTCAATCAAACCAAAACATCCATACATAGAAACATCATAAAGTACAATATCATGTATCATAACTTTTGTTATTTCAACGTGATAGTCCCCTTTCTTCTATTTGTGGAACTTGTAGTACATCATGAATAGAAAAATGCATATACCAAAACATGGTTACATGCATATACCTTTCTCATAAACCTTTCAATCACTTTAGCTGTAACAATTCTATCCACAAAGATGAGGTACTGTAGTTCTCTAGATACTCTGTAACCAGAAATCATGGTCAAAAATCAATTTTGCAATCACATGAATAAGATTTTGGAGTCATTCTTTTCCAAACAAATTGGATAAGCTGAACAAGTTCATTTAATTCGGTGATATGTAGCCCAAATTGTAGCCTTAAAATAGTAAAACCCAACATCCAAAAAAAAATTCTAACCTGAAAAGAAGGGAATAATATTACCACCATATAACTTCATTAAAGAATAACAAGAAGTCATTGACATCATAAAGGCATAATGGTTCATGAAAGAATCTCAGAAACATAATGCTATTTTTCATCTATATTAAGAATCTAAACCTGAAACACTATTAGAAATCACATCATGTTTTTTCTTCATTAATTGAACCGACAGGAAAAACAAAGGAACAATTATGATTATGTCATATGTAATTATGCAAAAGCCTAGGGGTGATTAATAGAAACTTCAAGTTTTAGTAAATTATAATATATCGCTGACTTGCATATAAGATCGTATCAATACTGTTAAAGAGAAAGCAGTCTTATGTTTCTATTCATTAGCACATAAGTTCTTAACAGATTTATAGTTTTCTGCCAAACTATAGTGAGTTCCTTTGTTAAAGTCAAAGTAGCTTAAAGCATGTAAATCAGACAACCACGTCTTTAAAGTAGGAAATGTTAAGAGTAAAATGTTCAATATTAAAAATCTTATTTGACAGAGGTTAGTTCAAACTAATTAAGGTAAAATGCAAAATTGCCAATTGTTTTAATTAGTTGTTTATCAGCTAAATTATCAGCATAACCCAAATGTGAAAGTTTCTGGGTAACTAAATAGATTATTGAGAATCCTCAAAATTACATAAACACTCATTGTAATATTGAAAATCTTGAGGTTCCATTCATCATTTGAAAAATGTGATTTATACTAAAAGCAAGCGAAAGAGCTACTAGCAGTCCCAAGAAGCAAAATCAATTACGTTACCCATATGACAAATTCTAAAAGCATTGAACTTGAAGCAAAACTCAAATAATTTTCAGAGGATAAAGATGAAAGTGAAACCATCGGGGTGGGAGGACAAAAGAGAAGGAGGAGGGGCAATTACGGCAATGATGAGTTTGGAGGCTAGGTTTTGGTCGAAGAGAAAGGCCTAATGCTTGGCCTGGTTAATAACCCATTGCCGCCTCTCTAAAATTTGCAACCACTGCTTCTCAATTGTCTACATTTTCACCCTTAAGGGATCCCCTAAAGCTGACCCATTTGCCACGAAGACGAACCACTTAATAAAGCCTTCAATAGAATGGGAGAGAGCCGAAGACCCCTAATTCTTGCTCCGCCATTTTTCTACACTGCCCCTATTTCAGTCCCAACCCTAGATTCTGAAATGTTGTCGTTTTTGGCACTATCTTCAAATTCATAATGGCGAAGGTGACAGGTGAAGTCGGACGAGAAGTGAGAGAGAAGTCTAGAGTTTGGATTAAAAAATTCAGATAAATCTAGGATATGGTTTGGTTTTGGTTCCCAATAGTTGGGCTGATTCGATCTAGGCACAACGACTGTCGCCAGATATGGACCTCCATTTCTCATATTTGAGATTAAAGGATCGCCAGATCTGGCATCGAACTGTAGAAGAGAGAGATGCGTAGTCAAGCATTGAAGAGAGAATGATTTTTTGTTTTTCTGTCAAAGTGTTGAAGAGAGGAATGGGTTGGTGAAGAAAATAATGAGCTCATTCAATACTTTTCCAATTTTAAAATCTCTCACTTAACAGTAAAAAATAAATTCATCATAATTATAAAATTATTTTATTTTGAGTTTTCCAGCCTGCTATAAGGATGTTGAAAAGCATAGCATTTTGGTGAGAAGTTTCGCGCTTTTGGTCTTTTTTGTTGAAGATTTTGAGCTTCGTTTGAATTCTTTTCTTGTAAGTCTTGGACTTGAAATAGAGTAAAGCCAAATATGCCTATGTTGATAAGGAAAGAAAGCTACAAACACAATGAGAAAAGTATTGCAACCACTCCTGTAATGAGGAATATAACCCAAAGGGCTTCAAGCCGAAGATACTTCCGCAAAATTTTTATGCACTTAAAAATTAGCTCACTTCATTTTGAAATCTTGGATCCGCCACTGGTCAGCTATATTAAGACTTATATCTATGTTAAAAGCATTCTCCAACCTTTCTCTCATCAGTTAGAGAAACAAACAAGACCTTAACAACATTTACAAATACAAATGTAAGGAAGGTTGAGCCATGGTGATTGAAAAATTCATAAGAAATTTTGAATTGTATGACTACTTATTTATAAGTAAATCTAAATATCCATTTAACTGTTGTATACTTTCATTTTTGTTGCAACAAAAAGTCTTCATTTGATTGGGATGAAAAGCTTTGAAAGTATGAAATCCTCTGACTTCGTAGTGAATTTAATGATACGTATATGAAATCCTCTTGCTTCTTAGTGAATTTAATGATACGTATATGAAATCCTCTGCCCATGAATAATATGATTGAAGTGCTATTTAATTGGAATATTTATAATTTAGTGATGATAAATATTGTTAGAAATTAAATATCCATAGTATTATGTAAATGGGGTTGTTGGTTTCATTAATTTGAGTGTATGGCCACAAGCAATCCATCTATTTAGTTAATACATATGCCTAACATTGATACCGATGAACAATTATTTGAATGTGGTTAGTAACTGTTTATACCCAACATTATCATATCGACCTATGACAGCGTGGTCGTTTGATGAATGGAGAAATCAAGATAATTGTTGGTAATTTTTAATTATTATATATGATAATTATCTTGATTTGGATGATAAGTACTTCATTAAGAGATTTTATCTCTCTAAATTGCATGAAGAGTATTTGCAACGATTAAGGAGAGAAACTCACATTAGTTGGTTAATTTAGATGAGGTTGTGAGTTAAACAAGTTGTTGGGTTGTTATAATGATAAATGATTTATGCATAAAGTGAGACTTTGAACAAGGGATATAAATGAAGCCACGTATGTGCAGCTTATGTTAGCTAGCTTCCTTAATCATCTGATGGTGTGTCAGGAAAAGAAGTCGTAGCCTATTTGGATAAATGCAAAGGGTTTTGAGTTCGAGAGAAAGACTTCACCTCAATTTGGTCATAACGCAAGTTTAATTCTATATAAAGAAGCATCGATAGAAGACATCACGCATGCATCTCCCGTCAAAACTCCATCATGGGTTTTTTTTTCCTTAGCTCCAGGTTAGTTTCATAGTCTCCTCGATCAATTTCTTAGTTGTTAGCTCTACTAGTCTTTTCCTTGTAATCTAGTATGATTTCAATTGTTTCATTTGCTACTTTTTTGTAATAGTTTATAGTTTTATCTTCAAGCTGTTTATTTTTTCGCTCTTTACTTTACCACTTATTACTTTTTTACAGTTTTTTTTTATTGATCTTTACTTTTCCGCTCTTAGTCTAGAGTTTACTTCTTCACTATTCTAATATTGTGCTCTATGTTTTTGCACTTGGAGTAGTTTTAACATAATTGTATGGTTGACGATCACCATTCGCTTTATCCATTGAACAACCCAAAAGTTCTTACCCCAAGACATCAAACCTTCATCAGAGATTATTCTTTCCTCGGCTTTCAATTGCTCAACGAAGTCAAAATAACGCGCACTACATCTACAATTACACGCTTGGCCTCTCGGTCGTGTGCTGGCACGTAGGGGTGGGTTCGGTTCTGAGCCTAAACCGAAAACCGAACCAAATTTGGGCTTGATGCTATTCGGTTCGGTTTTTGTGTTTTGAGAAGTTGACACTGAAAACTGAATCGACCCAAACGGTTTGGAAAACAGATTTTTACCAAATATAAATATTGTAACTCGAAAAGTTTTTTTTTCCTTCAAACCTACAATAATAATCTATAACAATGAGTTTACAAGTTTACTGATGCATGCTTTGTACTTCAATAGACAATAATCTATAATTTCATTCTCCGTAGTCCATATAATTCAATTGATATAATCCAATAGTCCATCAAGTTCTAGCATCATGCCATCAACATATGAAATGGTAAAAAAATATAGTCCAAAATTTATAAAAGTCCATCATTACATCAACACTAATCTCACAAATTAAAAATATATAAGTTCACTAAAAGATTAAACATCACAAAAAGAATGAACCAACATCAACATATGAAGAAGGGCATGATCTCAACCTCAGAGAGATGAAGTCTTCGACTTTGGAGGTAACATACCACTCCGACCACTCCCCACTGCAGCTCCACATGGCATCTTAAGCAACTCTACATTGACATAAGATAATAATAAAAAGAAAAATGTTAGAAACGAAATACACAAAAATCATATATAACATAAAGATTACAACTTCATTAACCCAAAAAACTTCAACTAAGAAAATAGAAACAATTACCTCTTTCCTCATCTTCACACAACTCCATCTCCTCAATAGTAGGCACATGATGTAGATACACATTTTTACTTCTAAGCCAATTTTGTGTACATATCAAGGCCTCTACCATTCTAGGATTAGGGAGCTACGGTATGGATCAGTAATCCTCACACTTGTGTTAAAGGAAGATTCTGAAGCTATGGTTGAGACCGGAATAGCTAGAATATCCTTTGCAATGCTAGCTAATATAGGATATTTACAAACTCCATTCACCTTCCACCAATTCAACAAGTCAAAGCCTTCACCATCTCCTTCAATATGATCTCCAAGATATCTATCCACATTGTTGTTTTCGATCTCGACTTTCTTTGCTTTTCTCCTTTGCTCATTCTCTTTCAATCTCTTTTCCTACTCCGTTAGAGTCTTACTTAAAGAAGAAGAGACCCCCTCACTTGATACTTGAGGACCACTAATAGCACTACCAATTTCCCTTCCCTCTTCCTCATGCACCTTGTAAAGGTCATACAAGAGATATTTCATACTTTTTGTGTTAGCTTCCACCTTTTCATTCATATCCCCATTAAGAATCTCAAAATAATCAACTTTTTCAAGCTTATGATATGGATCAAGAACAATACCAATGAACAAATAGGGATTCTACTTCTCAAAACTACCCTAATACTTGTTAAATTTGTCTTGCATGGGTGATGTAATCTCCAACAAATATAGGTTAGATTGTTCTTGCAAGACACCATAAATAGAGAGTAAATCACCAAAGGTGTTATGAATAGTAGGAGAATTAAAACAATACACCTTTAAGTGACTTCATAAAATGGTCTCAAGAAGTCCATAAACTGCTCCCCATTCTTCCAATCAACACTTACCAATGGCCATTCTTTTGGCTTTTCATTCTTGTCACCTTGGAGTCATGCCCAAGAATTACCAGCATCATCTTCTGTCATTCTATCAAAGGCTTTTTGAAGTTTCAAAGTCCGTTCCAACATCAAGAATGTGGAATTCCATCTAGTAGAGACATCCAAAATCACAAGCTTTTTGCACTCTAGTTTCACCCTTTCAACACACTCTTTAAAAAAAATCAAATCTTTGTAGGGAGGACCTAACATACCTCACTGTATTTCGAATGCATCCAATAGTCATCCTCATTACACCCAACCCGTCATTCACAATCAAGTTTAAAATATGGGCTCCACACCTCACATGCAAATTCTTCCCTTCATGCAAAAGTGCATTAGGGACCCACCGATCACCTATCATCTTCTTCAACTCCCTCAATGCAACATCATTTAATGGAGCATTATCAACGGTGACTGTGATAATCTTCTCTATACCCAAAAATTAAATGAACAACATCAAACACCAAACCTGAAAACACACCATATAGCCTCTCCCTTATGATTTGTCCCTTATGATTTGGAATCACACAAAAATTTAAAATTCTCTTATGTAACACCCAATTATCATTAATAAAATGTACAGTGAGAACCATATAATTAATGTTTTGAATAAAAGTCTATGTATCGGTTGTAAGAGACAACCTATATATACTCAATTGATCCATCAATTTTTTCTTTTCCCCTAAATAAAGCTTAAGGGCATACTTTGCTATTCTCTTACGAGAAGGAATTCTCCAATAAGGAAGAGTTCTACTCATAAAATGCCTAAATCTCTCTCTCTCCACATGAGAAAATGGTAACTCATCTAATATAATGTACTCCACACATAACATAGATAGCTCTTCTTGAGTGCATTCTATAGTACACAACTCAGTAGTTGATTTCTTAAAAGAGAAAATCTTTTGCCTTTTAACTTTCATCATCTCAATATTAGAGGGATACTTTAGACACTTATCCATATGATTTATAAGGGAGGTTGTACCATTCTTCCTAGGATCGCCATAGTAATCTTTTCCACAATAATTATATTTACCCTTAATTCTACCATCCACCACATCCCTCCCAAAATAATTCCAAAATATCTGACATTTTTTTCAATTCCAACGCCTCAAGGATGCTTTCCACACTTTCATCATCTTCAAACTCGGTTGATTGACTTCCTCTTTCTTCTCCCGGATTTGCAGCATTACTTCTTTCTTCAACTGGTATTGGTGTTGTCGATTCACCAACACTAGTATTGATCTGCAGTTTATAGAATTTGATTATTAAGAGTATATCGATACATAGATATAAAAATAGAAAATAGATTGCAAAACAGAAAACAAAAACAGATTGCAAAAAAGAAACTGCATACATATTGCAGAAACTATTTACACATTGTAGAAACTGTGTTTACACATTGCAGAAACTGTTTAGGTCAGAAGCACATACTTGAGACTGAGATGATGAAGTTGATTTCGGATGAGCACCCGAACTAGTAGCAGCTGATTTAGATTGCTCTTGATTTTCTAGATATCCAAATTAATCATATTTAAATCAGTAAACAGAAACATGAGTATAGAGGTCAAGAACACATTTTTAGACCAAAAAGCTACCATATAGACTATAGAGGATTAGAGGCCAGGTTTGCAAAGCTATAAAAAATAAAATAAAAAATATGGACAAATGGCAATTATCCATATTAAACCAATTATACATAGGTTTGTAAAGCTATGAATTGAAATTTGATCAGTTTATTCTTTACTCAATTGCCTAATCTAGTGATCAATGCTGCAGATCATATTAAATCAAAAGATAATAATTATTGAATTCCACAATAGTTAATGCTGCATATCACATTCTTTTATTCTTTACTCAATTGCTTAATCTAGTGATCTGCTCCAGCAAATTATAACCCACACTTGAAATTGCCTAAAACTACCAATAAGGTATTTAGGGATCGATACAATATAGCATTACTAAAACAAACCCATATCCCAAATTTGTCAAAGTTATAAGCTCATTCGACACCCACCACCCTCCAAATTTCAAACCCAAAGTCAATACCTTATGTTCTTATCATTCAAAAGTAAGTGTGATACTCAATTGACCAACAAGATTGAAAACCCACATGAACAAAAGCAACTGAAAATCCCATAAATAAGCACAAATCCTAAATACAAACAATCAAAACTCATGTTCATATCAATTATAGCACAGAGGATACTCTCAAAGCATAATGACTTGTAGGTTGAAACAACTAGTCCAACAACTTCAAGAAACAAGAATCCATAAGAGACAGAGAGCAAGCCGGAATGTGATGAGGTTATCAAAGATGGGTACCTGAAACTAAAATACTTAATTCCAAGGTTCGGTTCTGACGAAGGTGCGAGGGAGACGACGACCAGCAAAACGTGATGAGGTTATCACCGGGCTCCGATCCATAGAGACGTCAAAAAGCCCAGATCGATGGGGTTTGGCTGAAGATGAAAAGCAATCGATGGGAATTAGCAATATGCTTACCAGAGAGAGCTTCGACTTCCGGCAAAATAGCAAGGGAGAGGCCGAGATTGGGGACTGACGTCGAAGCATGATCAAGACAGAGGTCAGAGAGAGATGGAGAGGTCGAGACTCGGGGGTCAGGGCTAAGATCGAAACGCGATCCGGACAGAGGTCAGAGAGATTGAGAGAGAGGGAAGGGTCGATAGTCTTGAGACTGAGAGGCGTAACCGCAGATCGAGTCTTTTAGGTTTTTAGGGTTTCCGCATATACAAAACGATGTCATTCTGAGGAGATTCGGTTTTTCAGTGATGTGGGGTTTTTCGCTTTTTGGTGCTGTTTTTTTTGGCTTCGGTTCGGGTATCGGTGCAGTTTTTGTTTTTGTTTTTGGTCTTTCAGCCCACCCCTATTGGCACGCCCCACAATTTACTCGTCAAGAATGACATTTGTTTCTTGATCTCTCGGCTATATCGGCCGAGACGATTTTCAGAGGCAACATGTTTTGGCACGCATAGTAGGAAAAAAAATATTTTTAGGCGTTGTTCTTAGGATGCAATTCAATCATTGTAATACCCGCAATTTCCATTTTAAATCCGAGTGATTGTATCGAATGATTATTATACGATTTCACGATTTATGTTCGATAATCATTCATTTTTACAATTATCGAAGTTTCGAAACGTTTATTTTAACGAAAAGCTCGAAATACTCGGGTTGAGAAATCGACTTTTTCTACGTACGAAATTTGGAGAAACTTCCTTCATGAAAGTTGTAGAGCTCGTCGATACGAGTCCGTGCACGTACGGAACACGAAGATCGGATTTTTTCTGAATTAGTTATCGAATTTCGAAGTTTTCCGAAACATGTATATATAGAAAAATTTTAGAAACCCTAATTTTTTTTTCCCTACCGGCTTCTTTTTTTTCCTTTTCTTTCTTCTTCTTCTTCTTCTTCCGTTTCTGGAAAACAAGGTTTCTCTCTCTCTCTCTCTTACAGACACAATCGGCCGAAAGAGGAGGAAAACTTCTCCTTAATTGTTCTCCCTCCACAGACCACCTCTCGACCTCAAACCAAGTCCCAGGCATTCGTCTCGAGCTGCTCTAGCTCCCGGAGGCAGTCTCACACGGCGGCGCAGCCTGTGGCGGCGGCGGCGAAGCCCGAACCGAAAACGTCCATTTTCGGTTCGATCTCGAGCTACACTCCATCATTTCACTTGATTCTTGTCTCATTGAGCTCGCCTCAACTTCCTCTACAAGCACCAAGAAGGACCGGAACTGGGTCGAACGTTTTCACGTTCGTCGGAGCTCGACCCGAACGGATCGAAATACCGAAACTTTCGATCAAGATATCTCGAGCTATACACGATCGTTTCTTGTGATTCCAAGCTTGTTGAGTTCGCAAGGAAGTTCTGAACAAGTTTCCAGAAGGGATCGGGGCCTGAGGTTGCAGTTTTCACGTCGGTTTTCAAGCTCACCGGTTTCTGTATTTTTTCCGGCCGCCGACTGTAAATCGGTAATTTCAATGCCTTCCGATCATTTTTAGGTCTTGTGCTAGTTATGAAAGTTGCTCAGAATGATGAAACGAAGGGGACAAGCTCGGCCCCGACACCATTGGTGGTGGTCGGTGACGGCTCTATCCCTAACTCCGGCGGCCTTTTCCGGCCACCTCCGGAGGTCTAAAATTTGGTTTCTGTCCATTTTATGATTCTATGTTTCGATACGATCATTTCGGCGTATTATACGCATTTTTCAGATATCGTATGAATTAGTTATGAATTTTGTGATTTCGATCGATTTCGGTCGTTAGATTTTTGATCTGTGAAATTATGACCGTTGGATGAACTTGTAAATTTGTTATGATGATCATATGACTGTCCCAGAGGCTTTGTGTGGTCATGGGCGAAGATCCGACCGTTGGATCTTCGTATATGTGAAAAACGGTAATTAGGGGAGCGATTCGTGAGAAACCGCTCGTCGGATTTTAATGTAAATTAGAATCTGACCGTTAATTAGTGGTTAAATTATGAGTTGAATTTGTTGGCTAAATTCGAATCACATTTGATTAGGTGATTGACGGATTTTAATTTCGTGGGCTATTCGGCGTTAATTATAAATTATAATTTATAATTATATTGAAGACGCAGCGGGAGTTTCGAGGTGAGTAAAACTCACGTGGTTCATATTACGAACCGAGCATTTTAATTTATTTATTTTTGGTAATTGTGTGAAAAATATTTGCGGAATAAATATTGTTTTAAAATTTCATGGACTTGAATCACCACGGTCCATAGGTAAGTAAAATGAATTTTAACTATACAAATGAATTTCATAATTTTCTTGTGTGAACTATAGATGGTATTAGTGGTCATCCCTGAGTGGATGATTACGTATATATATATTTACGTGAAAAATATATATTAATGTGTGGATTGTTTGATTTATGATATGATTGTGTTGAATTGATTGAGTTGATTATATTACAATTGTGTAATTCCATAATAATATGATGTATCTTGGTTGGGTTGATTTCAGTATGTGATGTTATATGTTGTGTTCAATTATGGGTTTAGGGTCGACGAAATGACTGGTGTGGGTAATCGGACGCTCTAATCCTAGTGTGGATGATGAGATACGATTGGTTGAGTATGTGGAATTTTGGACGTTCTAAATATGTATATAGGTATACATATTGATGAAATACAATAATTGATAAATATGTCGGATGCCATAACCTAGGCCAGGTGACGGGCTACGATTCAGTTAGAGCTCTAGTCTGTCAAGTACCGTATTTTTATAAATACGATGAAGAGAGTTGTGGGGAAAGTAGTGAGTGGGGTTGTCTTGTTATATTGAATTGGTGTTGATTGAGATTGTTATTATTTGTATATGTGGAAATAATTGAGTGTTGCTGTGTGTGAGAATAAATGAGATTAAATTAAGTAACAATTCATTCTTTTACTCATACAAGCTTTCATAAGCTTACCGGGTTTTGTGTTGTTGCAATCCCGGTACACTATTCAATGGTGTAGCGGATATTCCTGCAGGTCAGGATAACCAGGGAGGTGACCGAGCTGTTTAGGTGTTATAGCAGTTTTGTTATTTATTTAGTTGTGAGGTGTGTGTATGCTCATTTAGAGCTTTACATTATATTTTGGATTGAGTTGTAATAATTAACCAAGAATATATTCGGTTTGATTTTATTTCGTGTGGTGAGTATGTTAAGAAAAGAAAAATTTTCAGGATGATAATTTTGTGATGTGGTATTTTCATGTCTCGGATTTTGAATTGTTATTCTAAAATTCGGGGCGTGACAATCATTCACAAAATGATTTTTATGAACCAAATATGGCTGACTCAATACAATTGTCAAACTTATGGTCAACTGGATATGGCCGACTCAATTGTTGGCTAACTTGCTACTATTGTCAAGCTTATGGTCTAGAGCAATTTAATATTGGCTAAGATTACTACCGAACCTCCGGCCAAAATATGAATGGCCAATTAGGCCATGATTGTTGACAAGTTTAGAATTCAAATATACATGCATATGAGTCAACTAACAATTCTATCGGCTAAAATTATTACTCTCAAGTGGCCGATAACATAAATTATTATGAGCATATACCAATAGTTTCAGTTATGGTCAATATAACCAAGATAACCAATATGGTAATATTTGTTTAACCATACATATGGTTACAATGAGCAATATATCAATGTAACCATTATGATTATACTTTGGCATATGGTTGGAATGGACAAAGTTATGGCTTCAACCAATTCAACTTTGGCCAAATTAAAACACAAGTTTATAATGGAATCGTTAACAACCAAGTTTCAAGTGATCAAAATGTTTATGTTGGATTGAATGGTAAACTGATAGGACCAAAGCGAGGATTGAGGTAACTCAAGACTTTAGAGTATCTATCAAGGAAATTGTGGCAAAAGTTATGGAAATTGTTCTCTGGTATCCTAACGGGAGAAGCTGTGAAGACTGAAAATGAATCAAAATATAGCTGTTGCATGCAAATTCAAAGGTGAAAGAAGAGATCAAGGTTTTGAGGCATATGGAATAGGATTGTTTAAATTTTCAAAGCCCTTGATCATGCAATAGAAACTTGGAAGGTTTGATATTTGTGGTTGAATGGTTCTATGGATCAATTATTTCTTGTTTGAGCTTTAGTTAGCTTAATTAAAGGTTACAACCCAATATTAGCATATCGCGGCCTATGACATTGTGGCCGTTTGATTAATGGAGAAATCAAGATAATTATTAGTAATTTTTAATTATTATACATGATAATTATCTTGACTTGGAGGATATGTGCTTCATTAAGAGATTTTATCTCTATAAAATTGCATGAAGAGTATTTGCAACAATTAAGGAGAGAAACTCACATATGCATTAATTAGTTGGTTAATTTAGATGAGGTTGTGAGTTAAACAAGTTGTTGGGTTGTTATGATGATAAATGAGTTATACATGAAGTGAAACTTTGAACAAGGGATAGAAAGGAAGCCACGTACATGCAACTTATGTTAACTAGATTCCTTAATTATCTGGTGGTGTGTCAGGAAAAGAAGCCGCAATCTATTTGGATAAATGCAAAAAGTTTTTGAGTTCGAGAGAAAGACTTCACCTCAATTTGGTCGTCACACAAGTTTACTTTTATATAAAGAAGCATCGACATAAGACATTACACACACATCTCCAGTCAAAACTCCATCATGGGTTTCATTTTATTTTTTTTAGCTCCAAATTAGTTTCATAGTTTCCTTAATTTCTTAGTTGTTAGCTCTACTAGTTCTTTCCTTGTAACCCAGTATGATTTTATTGTTTCGTTTGCTACTTTTTTATAATAGTTTATAGTTTTATCTTCAAGCAGTTTATTTTTTCACTCTCTACTTTACCGTTAATACTTTTTTGCAGTTTTCTTTACTGTTCTTTACTTTTCCGCTCTTAGTCTAGAGTTTACTCCTTCGCTATTCTATCATCGTGCTTTATTTTTTTACACTAGTAGTGATTTTAATATAATTGTTTGGTCAGCGATCACCATTCGCCTCATCTATTGAACAGCTCAAAATCCTTATCCATTGCATCGAACCTTCAATCGAAATTGTTCATTCATCGACTTTCAATCGCTCGACGAATTCAGAATTACGCACACTACATCTACAATTGCACACTTGGTCTCTCAGTGTGTGCTAGCACGCTTCTCAATTTACTCGTCAAGAATGAAGTTTGTTCCTTGATCTCTCGACTATCTCGACCGAGATGATTTTCAGAGGCAACAAGAACGGAAGTTGAGCTGTATCATTAGGATTGTGTAATAGCTGATAAGGGAAATGTTGAGGATTATTCACCAATACATTTAGCCATTTGATATGAATAGTGTGTGAAGCTCAAGGTAAATGTTCACCTTGTTTATGTGCTCTTTTGCGATAAATCAAGTAGCATGATGTTAGTTCTCTTCCATGTGCTCTTGGATGAGCTCGTTTAAATAAATTGACTACCTATGCAATGCAATGTTATTTTTTGGAATAGATGGTATGAATGGTTTAGTATAATAGACAAGGTGAAGCGTATTAGATAGGTACTATTAATCTTTTATGTTTATGAACTTTGTATTAATGACATTGGGATATAAATGATCTTTTGATGTATTATTAATTTTGATGACGATTAAGCTTACCTTTATTAGTATCTCTTTGTGTAATTAGAGTAATAGTATATTACAAGCAGCTAAACATTTAAATATAGTGGCGCCGACCATGTCTATAAAAGTTTATTCCCACCATATGCCATTGCTGGAACTATATAGTTGTGATAATCTTATAAAAAACACATCCATAGAAAGTTGTTTTATCCACCATTATATGCAGGTGTGCACGCAATGCAATCATAGTATATCCATTAAATTTCAAACAAATCGCACATCATTGCAACATCAGTGGGGTTTAATTACACACCATATACAAGTTGACAAAGAAATGGTGGTTACAATTCTTAACAAACATTGTACTATTGGGGGCAAAAGATATGCGGAGTAATAAAGTAGGTATTGACTACAAAATCCTCTAACATTCAAATCTAGACACCATTATAGTATTTGGTGTTCTATGCTACAATGGAAATTGGAGCAAAGACCACTGACTTGGTTTGGGTGGCTGAAGCTCATATTGGTGGCTTTTGTAGGCAATTGGCACCCATGGTGGATGGTGTCCTATAGCTTAAATTCTAGTAGTAATTGTGATATTTTAGCACGTCTAATGCTATTATAAAAAAAAAAAAAGAGAACAAGGAACTAGAAAAATTTATAAATTAACAGCTCAATATGCTTTGAGAAAAACCGTTTCAAGTGGAAGCATTATGTAACATAAGAATTTCAACAATTGCAATTCTAGACAGAATCTATAACTAATATAGAACTTGAAAACTGAATCAATGTAAGATACTAGAAACTAGACTCCGGAGCCCCCTCTCTCTGTTTGGTTGCCATTTGCCAAATGGATTGCGTTTAGCTTTTTTTGCTTAATTTTTTAATATTCTATTACTTATGATTCTTTTTTAAGGTTCATCTGAAACTTCGCTTCTCTTTTTTATTATTCTCTTTTAATGTTGTGTGTCATTTTGAATTACTCCATACACTATAAGTCAATTCCATCATTAAAGATGAACGGTTAAATTAATTTCTTGATATAATATTGCGGCGCATTGATCTATCTGATCACTTCATAAATTTTCGAAAGATAAAAAAAAAAAGAAAAAAAATCGTCCAGTTTTCTCCAAACTAGGTAGGTGGGCCTCACCTACAAGGCCATGGAGGCATTGACCAAACACCTACCTTCCCACACTCCCCAGTTCCAAAGGAATATCAAACAACAGCCTTCGATTTCTCGGGCCACCATTCCAAACCGCATCGCAGCCGTCCATTGCAATTCCGATCTCAAACTTCGCTCTCACGTCTGACACTAAAAATACGACGTGGCCTTTTAACTGCATTTAAAATCCGGATTTGAAATCCGAAGTTAAATCCATTTATAAATGCCAAGGCAGAGAGCCTCTTTGGTTACTCTCATTTTTCAATTAAAAAAAAAGAAGGAAGAAATGTTAGAGAGAAGGAGAGAGAAATAAGCAGTGAGAGTGTGGGACTCGAAGACTTTTCTCTCTGAGAAGCTCCAAATCAAGCACCAATTATTCCAATCTCTGTAAGCTTTTTCCCCCAATTTTACTCTCCAATTCTTACTGCTCTTTTTCTCTGCAGCTGGAATTTTCCAATTTGGGGAAACTTCTGGTGCAGAGCTTTAGGGTTTCGAAAAAGCTTTGTTCTTGCTCTTGAATTTTGTGAATTTGGGATGTTTTGTACTGATTTTTGTGTAAGGTTGTGTTCTTTTCTTCCGTGGGGGTATTTGGATGCAGAGGAAGTGAGTGATTTGTAGGTTTGAATTTTGTGTAATTTTTTTTTTTGGAACCTGGATAAAATTATAAGTTACTGACCGGAAAAGTAAAGGGTTAAATAAGTTAAAGCAGTAGGAAAGCTAAAGATTTGAAATTTATTCGGGTTAGTTTTATGTTTATGTGTTTCTTAGTGAACGAAAAGAGGCATCTTGGTGTTTATGTAGAATGTGAAAGTTACCGACTTTGTTCAGATTTCGTTGGGGATTTCAGTTTTGTACTTGCATGCCGGTTTTTTATTTTTTATCTTTTCCTTCGAAATTCTGTTATTATTCTCTGAATGTTATTGGTAAGTGAAATGCAGCTTGCTGAAGTTTACAACTTGCCCTTTTTTGTAGTTTGATGCATTTTATTTGTAATAGTAGCCATTGCCGAAATTTCTATGAGGGCTCGTTTAATTTTGTACTTTTCTGTTCTCTTTAGCCTTCAGATGTAATTTCATGGTCAGCTATGCGGTCCCTTAGTAAATTCTGACGTTTGTTTCAGGTGATATATTTCTGAGCAAGTTTGCAGAAAAAGGGATCTCTTTGAGATTAATTAAGATCAGTTCCATCATGGGTGATGAAGACACGGTGGCTAATGGCACCGAAACAGTAGCTAATGGTATTAGCAAGCCGCAGGAAACCAGTGAAGCTGTGAGTGAGAAGAAATGTGAGGAGAAGGTGGGTATCAAAGAAATGGATGAAGATAAGAAAAGTGATGAGAAAGATGGAGTTGAGAAAATGGATGAAGATCTAGAGGTCAATGGAAGCAAAGGTGAAAAAGTGAAAGAAGAAAAAGAGGAACCCAAAGTTGAGGAGATTGAAGACAAAACTGGGGATCAAGATAAGAAAGGTGTTGAGAAAGCTGAAGCTGGAAAAATGGATGAAGACAGACAGGCAAATGGAAGTAATGGTGAAAAAGTGGAAGAAGAAACTGATCCAAATGAAAAAGAGAAGACCAAAGAAAACTCTGAAGAAAAGAAGGAAATTGAAGTGGAAGAAAAGAAAATTGACGAGACTAATGAAGCAGAAGAGAAGGAAGAAGAGAAGGCAGAAGAGAAGGAAGAAGAGACGGAAGAAGAGAAGGAAGAAGAGACGGAAGAAGAGAAGGAAGAAGAGAAGGATGAGGAGAAGGAAGAAGAGAAGGACGAGGAAATGGAAGAAAAGAAGGAAGAGAAGAAGGACTTGGAGAAGAAAGAAGAGAGAGAAAAAGAGGCTAAGGGGGCTAAAGGATCGAAAAAGCGTGGACAACAGAGTGGAGAGAAAACTAAAAGTAATGAGAAGAAAAAAAAAATGTTAAAAAAGGAGCTGGAGCCACGAACTCCTGCTATTGATCGTCCTGTACGTGAGCGGAAATCAGTTGAAAGGCTGGTGGCATCTATAGAAAAAGATACTACCAGGGACTTCCAAATAGAGAAGGTATTCCTATTTGTTTTTGGTTCTATAGGGTTTATTTATCTATTCTTGAGGATTGTTTTGTTTACAGTCTTATGTTATATATTGCAGGGAAGTGGTACATCACTGAAAGACATACCCAATGGTATGGTTCCTGCTCTTTTATTTCGTTTATTGTATGTTTGTGTTTTTCAACCCAGTGGTACAGGACTGAAAGACATGTATGCCTTTTTACTTAATTTTTTTGATTTTTTTCAAAGTAACATAATGTTTCAGTTTCTAATCTTTACCAGTTTTAAGCTTGCAGTAAATTGTTTTAGGGTATTGTTCCTCTTTTTTTTTTTTTTTTTTTTTTTTATGAATTCTTTAATAGAGATTATGAAAGTTCAAAGCTTTTAATGCTTGTTTTTGTTAGAGATAATTTCTTCTTTCCGGTGGTTCTTTGATCTGGCGCTAATGAAGCTGAAATATGAACTACATAACTTTTTTTTTTTTTTGTGTGTGGATATTACCCATCTTACTAATTAGGTAATTCGTTTCTTCTTTTTTCATTAAAGCAGAAAGGTTGTTTCAAACAATTGGCCAAAAATGAGGGTTGTTCCAATGATGTCGAAATGTGAAACGTAGAGCAATTGTAGAATATTGAATTTTGTACAATCCACCTACATCTGTTTCTTTTCTGATGAATGATTTAGATCTTTATGTGTTTTTTCCCCCCTAGTGATCCAATCATTTGATAGGGATTGTGAAAGGTCAAAGCTTTTCATGCTCATGTTTGGAAAGATATTTTCTCTTCTGTGGTTTCTTTGATCTGGTAGTAATGAAGCTGAAATATGGACTATATGATTTTCTTGATATTACTTGTGTTACTGATTAGGTATTCATTTCATCTTTTCGTTAAAGCAGAAAAGGTTGTTTCAATCAATTGGCCAATATAATAGTTATTCCAAACATGTCAAAATATGAAAGTATAGAGCAACTGTAGAATATTGAATATTGTACAATCTACGTACATCTGTTTCTATTGTGATGAATGATGTAGATTTTTATGTGTTAATGGTACTGACTTTTTTGTTTTTGCATTATAGATTTATTTTTTCTCCTTTAGTTTTACGTGCTTTCTCTTGTTTATCCAGTTTGCTTAGAAGGACTCCGTATAGAACACTTTGAAGGAATACATAATATAATTGATTGTTTGTACAAAGCTCTATGTCTTATCTGTCTTAGCCTTTTGGTTTTCTGGTACCATGCATGAGATCAGTTTTACCGTCCTTGATTTGCAAAAACCTATGCTTGCGATTGCCTTTTTACTTAAAGGTCCCTTACATGCAAAATTCATCATGATATTGTACATTTATCATGTTTATCCTATTGAAATTTTTCCAGTGGCCTTCAAGTTATCAAGGAGGAAAATGGATGATACCCTCAAACTACTTCATACAATTCTTTTTGGGGGAAGGAGAGGAAAGGTAATTCATATATTACTTCTGTTTTTCTATGTCACTTGATTGTTTTTTCATCCCACCATATTTTGTAATGAGGATGTATTTAAGACTTGTATGCATGCTGTTTAATTAAACAACTACACTAAAAAAAAGGCTTTTGGGAGATTGTGCAGTTGGTATTCCTCCAATGTTTTGAGTACTATTGATTATTTTTCATGCAACTTTTATTTATTTGTTATTTTTTATTTTGGCAGGCAGTTCAGGTCAAGAGTAACATATCCAGGTTTTCTGGTTTTGTGTGGCATGGAAATGAGGTAAAGCTGCTGTATATTGCAAATGAAATAATCTTTTTTGCATTTAATTTATATTGAATGACATGCTTCTGCACTGTTAGGAATATTTATTTATCGCTTTTACAAAACAGCTTGCTTTAACTCATATTAGTGGGCTCAAATTTATTATTGTTGCAGGACAAGCAAAAGAGTAAAGTAAAAGAAAAAATGGACAAGTGTAATAAAGAGAAGTTATTGGAATTTTGTGATCTGTTCGACTTACCAACCGCCAAAGCAACTTCTAAGAAGGTTTGTCAACCTTTTGCCATTTACTACCCATTTTTTTCAGTCTCTGTCTATTTTTTCTCTCTCATTTAATCTTGTGATTCTAACTAAGTTCACTCTGCTACTTTTTTCACTGGTTGTAATGTATCTTGATTGGCGAGTAACTAATAATTATGCAAATTGTACAATTTAGGCATAATTGCCTACTTTATCTTTGGCCGTCCTTGTATTCACCTACATATGAGAAAGTTCACCTGATTCTTTATCTGGATAGAGTATGGTTTTGGTTCTCATCTGATAGGGAAGAGGCATGTCAAATTTGATTTGGAAAACTGATTTTGATATCATGAAAGTTGGAATGGAATTGCATAAATGAGTTTGAATGCAAATGCAGGAGGATATAGTTGCAAAGCTGATAGACTTTTTGGTTGCACCTCATGCGACCACTACTGTGGTACTTGGAGAAAAAGAGCAGGTTTGTTTACCTAGGTTACAGTTTTTTCCCCTTTTGACTAAAATTGTTTGCCCTTACGGTATCTTCATAGTTTCCTTTTCCTGTTTGTACAGTCGAGTAAGGGCCAAAAGCGCAAGAGGACAGCTAAAGGCAGTTCATCAATATCTGGGGGCTCAAAGCGGTCAGGAAAGGTGGTGATTTTTTTTCTCTCTCTCCTCCCTCATCTGTTATATCCTTGTATCCTATTTAAGATTGTGACTTTTGATCGAGAAAATTGAAAGTTCATTAAACAATGGGATCAGCCCTTATAAATCCCGGTACAGATAAAAGAAACAAACATTGGGTCCAAAAGAGTACGATTGTGACTTCGCGTTGCTGTAATGCCTGTGCTGCTATTTACCTTTTGTACTGGGATATACGTACAGAAAGCAGAACTTTTGTTTTTTTGGATGTGCTCTCTCATATCTTTTACACCTGGAGAACACTCTTTGCATTGCCATTTAGGTGTGATTTGTGTCCTTTGTTGAACGTTAGCTGTTCCCATTCAAACTTTCAAATATGTCTTCGTCTACAGTCTTGGTGTGTGGGCCATGGCTTCTTATTTTGTTTCAAAATATGTGCCATTTTCTTATTTAGTGAACACAGTTTTGTGCAATACCACTGGGGACAGCTTTTTGTACTGAAGGTAAATTTTACTGCTACTTTAGAGGGGAGATTGGAAAAGTAAAACTGACAGTTGAATTACAAAAAAAAAAATTCATGTGTGCAAGCGGGATTCGGTACCACGTATTGTTGTTTATCTAATTTATTTGTATTATTTTTCCTGGTAATTTTGCAGAGTCGTAGGAAGAATGATGATGATTCGAAATTGGAGGACAAGGGTACACCAGATACAGAAGATGAGTCGGAGGAAGAGGAGAAAGAAGACGACGAAGAAAAGGTAGAGGAGGAAATGGAAGATGTAGCTCAAGAGAAGTCTGAGGATGAGATGCCTGAGCATTCAGATAGTGAGGAGAAACATGATCCTTCAGATGATTCTGAAGAAGAAGTGGAAATAAAGAAGCCACGTTCGAAATCATCATCCAGAAAGAAGGAATCTGCTGGAAAAGCTAAAACCAAAAAAGCTACAGTTTCTTCTAAATCTACTCCTAAATCTACTCCACCAAATAAACCAAAGAAGTCAACACCAAAACGCACTCCAGTTGATGATGACAGTGACACGAGTCCAAAGCCATCCTCAAGGAAGAAGAGAACTGAGCGAGTGTCAAAAGCCTCACCTCCAACAAAATCTGCCTTGAAAGAAAAAACTGGTATAAAGGAAAATATTCTCCCATTTGTTTTATTGAAATATAATCATCATCGTCATTTGAAATATTGGTTCGAGTCTTGACAATGTTTTTTTTTTTACTATTGGCTGTACCTCTCCTCTCGTTGAAATATTGAAGAAATTGCTTTATCCTGTCAACATTTTGTAAGATTTGAAAGTGTTATTTGAAGACATGGATTCTTGTGATTTTCATTACATGGAGCAAGAATTGGAGTTTTTCTATTGCTTCATCCCCGGTCATGAACGCTAACTATTTTTTGGTTATTTGAAGGGAAAAAGGTTGCTAAAGGGAAGGACAAGACCAAGGAGGAAAAATTGAGGCCAAGTGATGATGAGTTGAGAGATGCAATATGTGAGATTCTCAAAGAAGTTGACTTCAATACGGTAAGCTGACAGTATCACATTCTCTGTTATGGATGTAATGGCATAGTTAATGAATAAACTGGTAAACATGCATGCTCCAAACTCACCTACGATGTCTTGACTTGGAGCGGTTGAAAAGGTTGTTTATGTACACGCAGAGTGGCAGAGACAGCGTGGGTGCCATTGCCATGGCTGGGCCAGGGCCCTATACCTTTTATTTTCTCTTCTATATTAGCAAATCTAGTCTTTCCCCTAGCTTTCTTACTGAAATGCCTCCAAAGGCATTGGGCCTCTGAGGCTCTGCAGTTTATCAGATTTGCATATGGTCATCATCAAATCGTTTTGGTCATATGGGTCCTCATGAAACTAACACATGCACAACCCAGAGAACTGATTTCCCCCTTTTGTCATTTCTCCCATTATTACAAATTCCTGGCTTCGCCATTGCACAGACATGCACACATCCATGCATCACTTGTTTGCCAATTTCTCTGGTGAGTATAGTTTAGTTGGCACTAGTTGTGACAGATAAGAAGCAGATTCTGCCTCTTGATTGATATTAGCTAGGGTGAGAGAGGAGTTCTTTGCATGGTAATTGCTGAATACATTTTTATACTGCATAGTAACGGGAAATATATGAACCATTTTATTTCTTGTTTATACTGCATATTAACCTATTTGTGGGGTAAATAATGGTTTTTTCTTTTCTTTTCATTCCACTCATATATTCTACTTTCTTTATTTGCAGGCTACTTTCACCGACATTCTGAAGCATCTTGGTGAGCACTCAGTTTTGTTGTTTATAAATTCTTTTATTTTCATTATCACTAATGTCTAATGTGAAGACTTTGCGCTTAGCTTCTAAAATGGTCTATATTTGTTAATGCTACATGCATTGGGTACTCTGGTAAGAAAACATTCGACGTCTGATACAGAATCAATGTCTTCCAGTCCGCTTATTCTAAGATATGGGTTCCACACACAAATAGGATAACTAATGGGATATGTTTCCTTTATGATTTTTATCTTCTTTGGTTAAATACTCATCCTTGAATTTTGTTTTTGGGTGCATCCCAACTTTTGTCCTCTTTCAGCTCGGCAATTTGATACTGATCTCAGCGTGAGAAAGTCATCTATAAAGGTAATGATCCAGGAAGAGCTTACCAAATTAGCTGATGAGGCGGATGAGGAAGATGGAGAAGATGCAGAGAAAGATGAACCCCAGTCTGCTGGGGAGGTGGAAGTTTGAACAAGAAAGATGGTACATGACTGCATGGAACGGAAATAGTATAGCTATTATCCTTCTTTTCTTACCCGCTTTTGACGTACCTTGTTCCTACATGTAATATTTAGTTTATCCCAGTAAAGCTGGCTGTAATTTAATTTTGTGCTTCATTTGCTGGCAAGTAAACTAGTGAAGTTAAACCAGTGGATGTGGAAGTACGCTCAAGTTATGCTCTGCAGGATTGCTTCTTGCTATGTATACATTAACATAAATTTGTAGGAATTTTACTGTATAATTTAACCAACCTCTTTTGGATGACAGTTTCTACTGTTGTTTTTCCATAAGCAATTGCAATTAATTCCATATGATTTGTTTGGTTGTTCTTTTGATAAATGGCGGTGGCTGAAATGGTATGGGTACTATATCGTCATTGTCATTTATGTTATGGAACATCAATATATATTTTGGCTGATTAGTAGCTGATATAGAATTATAGATTCCGACCTTATTTACAGAAATTATAATGATCGCATCATGAAATGGAAAACTAGTCAGAACTTGGTACAGTTTCCAAAATCCCTAGTCGTTCACGGGGTATTAAGCTTTTGCCATGCAGAATCAACCTAGCCATACAAAACAGGTTTTGATAAGAATAGTTCTTGAACAGGGGGAGTCCCCTTGCTTCTGTGTCCAACCTTTCCGTATTCGATCTGGAATACTAGGGAGGAATCTTGCGGAGTTGCATGGTAACTCCTTTATGGAAGTCTGCCCTTCTTGCGCCATAGAGCAAGGCTTGCTGTAGCCTATTGTACTCATGTAGACACTTGTGGATATATTCTGGGACCTCTTGAGTCCACCATAGATACATTTCAAGGACCTCGTGGGTTCATCAATAGTAGATACCTCATGTATGTAGGCTCTAGGACTTTCATAGCTGTAGTTGAACTCATGGTGCATCTACTTTATAGCTTATATAGAAGTCGGATACTCATGTTCCCCAAGTCTCCACTCAGAAGTTTTGATTGGGGACTCGAACAAATTTTAGGTTTGTTGGGCCGAGTTGATATCATTAGAAACTGTATCAATCACCAAAGCTGACAGTATTACAAAGGAATCTGCCATGTAGTGACCCGTTCAAATAAGCCGCCCCGCAACACATACTGCACTCACAAACACCTAGTTACCCAATTACATAGAAAAATTAGGTAGAGTATAGAGCAATCATAAATAATTCAACCTCTATAATCTAATTTAACTGCGTGAAATTGTTTCTTAAACTAGATAGAAGAGAAGGAGCCCCCCAGCCCCCCTCCCCCCCCCCCCCCCCAAAAAAAAAAAAAAAAAAAACCAAAGAATAGAAACCATAGAAAATAAACTAGACCTAACAAGCGCAGCCCAAAATAGAACCCTAGGTCCCTAGCTGCTGTCATCAGAGTTGCCACTGACCATAAAACCTTGGGCCTCTGCCCTGACACATTCATAGTGCATGTTGGAGAACTAAGTTTCCCCCTTCACCAAGCACCGACGAATTAGCGAGAAAAGTCATCGATGATCCATACAAAGCAGATCACGGTCCGATCATGACTATTCCTGCTACTTTGATGTTGCTTGGGGTTGAAGAGATACCACCAAGTCCACTCGTGGCAATGGAAAACCAGAAGACAAAGAACCAAGGAAGGACTTCTATGATGTCTCAGCTGTTGCCAAAGAATTTATAGATGAGTTATTTCATAATCCACGAAAATTTTCAGCGGAACGAGATTAATCTTACAAAATAAACAGGATGTAAAATTTGAAAGTTGAGTGAGAGGGAGGAAGGCAGACTAGTCTATATTCAATCACTGTGATCGCTTAAAACCCTGGTAGGATTCTAGCCCTTGAACAAGCTTCTTCTATCCCAAAGTTGGAAACTTTCTGTTGCATTAGCATGTGGTTTTTGCTTTGCTTTACTAGTAGATTTTGCTCGCATGCATATTGATCATCTTCATTCATGTGTCTTCCTTGAAGTAGTCAAAAACTGAGAAATAAGTTGTTGATCGTCCATATAGGAATTTCATGCTGGACAATGGGTTCTCTAAAGCTTCTGCATAGGCCAGGACTGCTGGAATCCAACTGTGTTTAAGCCCCACAGACCGAAATGGGACTAAAATGATCCTCTTCCCTATTTGTTCATTTTTCATTATCTGTACCGCTCAGAAGTCGGAACAATTGTGTAGATAAGAATTTTAGATCATCCCTATATAGCTTCGAACATTCGGCGGTTGAAGTGCTGAGAAAGACCGAAAGTATGGTGAGTAAATGGAGATCCCTGACAATTTTTGGCTTTTGATATTAGAGTTAAATTCACCACCAATCCCTTAGTTTTAGTGCCAAAGCCAATTTGATACTCAAGACGCATACCACTAGTCCACTACCATTATGATACCTGAAGTTATATTTGCTATCGCCGACGTATTTCTGTTTACTTTCAATGACAACGCTGTCAAAAGTGATGAACTGGTAAGCACGCGATTTGTTATTAGAGGGCAAAAATGTATTTTTCAAGCACGTCAAAAAAAAAAAATTCTTGAATTAAAACTCAGAATTCGACATGAATAACCAAAATAAATCCACTCCAAAAATTCAATCCCACAATCATTTCCAGTCACCAATCTCAAATTCTAAGAAAAATCCAACTCACTTTTCCCTCTTCGAATGCACTGCAACTCCATCCCAGAAACTCTATTTCTTTGTATGAGTTCTTGTAAAAGAACCCAGATATATTCTTCAATAAAGAAAAGAAAAAACATTACCCAGATAGCACAATTATCTCTGAGGAACTAATTAGAGAGAGACTGGAGTCTTTCATAAATAGAAGAAAGAGGAGCTTTCAACCGTCATTAAAAAATAAAATAAAAAAATTATAAGAAACTAGAGAAAATTAGAAACCCAAACCATTGAAGCCACTTAATCAGTAATCCAAAAGATAAAAACAGTAACTTCTTACTCACCTCCACTCTCGCTGTTCTTCATATTAGTATGCAGTTTAGGATCCATGGCAACCATAAATCCAGGTTTGATAACTTGACGGTGCCATTTCCAAATCTTTAGTGAACTCGCTCCAGAGCTGAACTTGAGACTTTCAGACTTGAGGCGAATATTAAAAGTTGGGCCCTTAAAATAGTATGCATTCAATTCTTCTTTTCACAAGAATTTTATGAAAATAAATCTATAAACTCAAAATCAAACAATAAAATAGCAAACAAAATGAATATCCAAAATATTTAAATTCAAATCATAAGGCCTTGATGTTCTCAACCAAAATTTAAACAATTAAGTTAAAACTGTTCTAAAATTAGAACTATAAAAAATAAACTAAGAGCATCTCCAACAAAGTAGCTAAATCAAAGTCAAATATATCTTTTGGTAAAATGACTAGTGTTTAAGGAAATCTCTATTTTGTGTTTGGCCCAAACTCTAGGTTACTTGACCTAGTGGTAATAGGGTTACATTAGAAAGATTTAGAATCCTATTCAATGTAGAATTACTTTCCTTGCATGATTCAGATTCTATGCATTGTAATCCTCTATATAAAGAGGCCCATATTATCAATGAGTACGCACAGCAAATTCTTCTCAATTTCAGTTTTTCTACAATACGTTATCAGCACGAAGCCCTAACCTTGAAACAAATAACCAAACCTGATTTAAAGAGCAAAAACCCTAAATTCGAAGACAAAACCTTGAATCCTTTTATGCCTCCACCTCACACCATGAAGCCCTACACAGCAGGAGTTCAGAATCGGCTGCAGAACCACCAGAACCGGCCGGAAACCTACCGAACCGGCCACCAGAATCTCCAAACCACCGGCAAAAAATATTCCACCGGTTCACCATCCTCCAGACCTCCAATTGCCATAAAATTTTTCAAGAAGAAGCATTTGGATCCCGGAATTTAGGAAGCGGAATAAAAACCCTGAATACGTGCCTAAAAATTACCCAACCGGCCAATTGAACTTCTGGCAGAACAACCGGCAGAAAGAAAAAAGGGAGAGAGTTGCTGCCCACCTGCAGCCCACAGACGTGGCCTAGAGAAAAAAAAAAAAAACGAGAAACAGATGGCCTGCGGCCCAGAAAAGAACAAAAGAAGAAGAAGAAAAAAAAAGGGGACGCGGCCTACGCAGAAGAAGAGGAAGAAAAAGAAAAAAAAGGGGCAGAAAGCCCACGTGCCCAGAAGAAGAAAAAGAAAAAGAAAGGGAGAGGGGGAGTCAAGGTTAACTTCTGGTCAACCTCAGGTCAACTCTCCGGTCAGCCACCGTCGGTAATTTTTTCGTCGACCTCCGGCCAGATAGGCAACTTTTCTATCACTATTTTGAGGTATTTTTTACTAAAAATTCCCGTTTTTGAAGTTTTAATTGTTTTTCTCTTCTTTTTCTCGGAGACTTGTAACCTCCATTCTTCTACCCCCCTTTCTTCTTCATAGGGGAGACCAAAAGCCGAACTGTGGGGGTTCGTGCTCACTCCAAGCTTGGAGTTTGTAGAGTCCTCCAAATTTAGAGTTTGTTGAGATGTTATGATCGAGCGCAAACACATCATTGTTACGATCTAATCCGATTCCTCTTGGAATCGGATTTCTTGGAAGCGACTACGATTAGAAATCCTTTCTTGGAAGCGACTACGCTCAGAAATTTCTGTTGTTTTCATGGTAGCCTTTTACGCTATGAAACTAACCATAATTTCTTGTTCTCTTTCAGGATGGGTAACCTGAACAAACTGTGCTTCGCTCCATTGGGAACAACTGGCTCTGGATATCACAAGTGGGTTCGTGATGATTGCGAGCATCTCAAGGCTGATGAAATCCTGGATACGATTCTCGAGTCTAGCCAAGACGTGCTAACTGTTGAGCAAGCTCAAGCTTTGGAAGCAAACAGAGCAGCCTTAGAGGCAAATAAGGCGAAAGCCATCATCCTAATGACTCATCATGTGGATGATTCGCTCCAGTACGAGTGTATGAATGAAGAAGACCATAGAAGGCTGTGGGTCTCACTCGAATAAAGATTTGGTAACGTCTGTGACTCCCTGCTTCCTTTCCTAGAAGTGAGATGGCATAGCCTCCGCTTATGTGATTTCAAGTCAATTCTTGACTAAAACTCGGAAGCACTTTGCATTAAATCCTTAATGGAATTCTATGGTCAAGAGATCACAGATGCGATGTTGATTGAGAAGACTCTCTCGACCTTCCCTGTCTCTGCTTTGATGGTTACAAAGAACTATCAAATCGATGTTACTACAAGACGGATCACAAGGTTTCATGAGCTTATTAGAGTTATGAATGTCACTGAAAATCATGACAACATCCTTGTGAAGAACTATAATTCGAGATCCGTGGAAATAGAGCATATTCCGGAATCCAATTATAGTCGCGTCCCTAAGAGAGGGCCCCAAGACCGAAACCCTAATCTTAGGGATACTTATGGACGTTCTGGTCTATATAGTCACTCTACTTGGGAAGGTAACCGCCAAAATAACAGAACACGGAACCGAAGAGGTCAACGTGGAAAGAGAGAGAGGCAACGCCTCTGGCCATGTTGGTGGCACCACCAACACTAAGAGCCATTTAAATGACGCTTTCAAAGTGCTTCAATCAATGGAGTCTGAGCAAAGAGGTGAATATTCTCGATGTGGAATATCTGGTCATTGGGCACACATTTGTAGAGCTCGTGAAGAAATTGTCACCGCCTACAAACCATATTGTGAAGCAAGAAAAGCTCACTATGTGGAACAAGAAGATCAAAATGATCAAGAAGATGATCTAGAGTGAACGGTTAAAGACTACAAATCTGGCTGGGATCAATAGCTCGCCAATTCTGTTTAAGTCTTTATTTTTCCAAGAGATGTAATAGGCAATTGCCATATATTTTTTCAGTAAATGCCAATGGTTTAGCCATTCTTCAAAGTAGGCTCACCTAAATTAAGTGTGATGTTTAGGAAGATTCTGAGATTAGTGGTACTTAAGCGAGCCTTGCTCCACCGACATCTCTCTACTCACATGGTCATATTTATTTTGGAATTACCGAAAGTTGGATGACTGCCATTGTTTTGCATTAGCTAGCAGTTTGGATTAGGTTTTATTTTGTCAAAGAAACAATGATGTAACTCTGTTGGCTTATGAATAAAATTTCGAGTTCTTTTCGTTATGACTCTATTTTGATTCTGAGCCTATGACTTTGTGACCACGATGGATGGATCATCAGTATTAATTCAAGGACATGGAATAGCCCAAGTTCCCTTGCCAAACGACAACTTGATTACTGTCACAGAAACTCTCGACGCTCATAGGGCAAATCGCACAACGGATTCCATGCGAAAATGCATGTAGAGAACGGGAATATGTTCCTTTGCAATACCTCTAATGATTGCAAACAAAAGCATATCTTAGAGAAGTTTATGTGTCTCCCTCTAGTGGACTATATGTCACTATTCGAGCTATTAAATCCAATAATGTCTTGAGAGAAGATCTCTTGGATTTAGACACATATTGGCTTTGTCACGATATGATAGATCATCCTAGTCATGATACGATGATCCGTCTACTAAAGACTTCACACGGACATCTATCCTTTTGAGCGAAATGAAGTAAGAATAGAAAATTGATTCCCGGACTTAGCAAGACCGCAACAACTGCATCCTCTGACGCCGCTGCTGTCTTGGGCAGCCAAAAGGCCACCCACATCCCATGTGATGACGCCATAAATGGCACTAACCATGAGTATGACGCCATGGTTGTTCCTCCTAGTGGCCATGATGCCATATATGCTAATTTCCATGGCTCCAACGCCATGATGGGAGATGTAGTCACACATTTTGCTTCTAATAGCACTACAGTCGCTCAGGCCCAACCAAAATCCTCATTGGTTGATTCTAAGGCCTCTTGCTCATTTTATAAAGCCCGTTACTAAGGGAAATTAGGACTGAGACCATCCTATGCAAAGGGTATGAAAATATTCATTCTATTCTTACATAGAATCCGTGGGGATTCTGTGGACTAATCAACCAACTTGCAGACATTCAAATATCTTATGATGTTGGTTAACACGCAAACACGTTGGTCAAGTGTTGTGCCATTGTCCACATGTAAATGCTGCTTATGCTATACTCCTAGCACATATCATATGACAACGGGCTCACTCCCCGGATCATCTATTTCGTCAATTGGACTTGATGATGCTAGAGAGTTTACATAGAAGACTTTCGATGGTTATTGCAATGGGACTGATGTTGGACATCATATTCCCATAAACACACCCAAATGGTCTCGCGAAAATGAATACGATGGTAGTCCGGACATTGTAATGCGTACCAATCTCCTTATATCCGCTTAGCGTGATGCAATGTCGCATGCAGCTATTCTAATTTGTCTACGACCTGGCGCCACTCAATGTATCTATGCGTTACAGCTAGTAACTGGGTACAAGTATTTTGTACTTACATACATTTGAGTGAGTCATTTATGTGTCAATTGCGTCGCCACAGCGCACTATGATAGGTCCTTACAGATGAGTGAGCAACTCAAATGGATTTGAGACTCCAAGAATCATCCACCACTTAATGCCCTTGCAAGGTGATCTCCTTACCGCTAGATTTGCGGATGTCACTTTGATGAGACAGTCTTCCCGTCGTTTGGGAGAGATAAGAACACGACTGTTAGCAGGAATGACAGGAATTGTCGTGGTCTGTCCTCACTATGTCTCATCTCGATCCCTACTAAAGTGACGAGATCACACATGTACTGCAAATATACTTGCAAGAAAGTACGTCCCTACGAGAGGACGTAGCGTCACCCTACACGGAGGTAGGCATTGCGCCAACGCCATAAAGAATGACACTCTGGAGTTACAGGCCATGGCCCCAGCTAGGATGCGTGGGAGGCCCATGGGTTCGAAGGATGCTTTAGCATAACCTAATATTTGAATCATCGACACTCAAAATCCGTCTCATGAGTATCTTTTAGATTATAGTTATTGTTGGGGGATGCCTCAACGTCAGAACTTATTCCTGAGAATATAGAGCTCTATGAAAATTACACTAGTATACATGAGACATGGGATAGAAATTCCATCATAATTGATGATGTAGTCACGCATGAGTTTGTTGAGTCTGATGATATCAAACCACGCTCCGTTGATGAATGAATACCAACGTAGATAAATTTGGCCTAAATGGAAAGATGCGATCTAGGTTAAGATGGATTCTCTAACGAATATGAAGGTTTTCGAGCCAGTGATGCCAACACCTCCTAACATAAAACCTATTAACTAATGGATCTTTATTAGAATGCGTGATGAGAAAAAGATATGATAATCTCGCCTTATGGCGCAATGCTTCTCAAAAAACGCCCTGGAATCAACTACGATGAGACATATTCTCTCATAATGGATGTCGTTGCACTCCACTACCTTGTCAGTTCGGTAGTTTCCAAATAACTGAACATGCAGCTTACAAATGTGGTCACTACGTATCTCTATGGGGATCTAAATAAGGAATATATGAAAGTTCATGATGAACTTCATTTACCCAAGTCAAGTGGCTCTAGACCACGGAGCGCTTTTGCAATAAGGTTGAAATGCTGACTAAAGTGACTACTTGATTGGGAAAAGATATGCTCGCGCGTTTCTATAACAAGTTTCAGATTCTATCACGGTTCATGTTGGACATGATCTTCATTGGAAGCCCTTCAAGAGTTAAGGGAAACTGCTGAACACTTGAAATCAGATTTTGAGATGAAGGATTTTTGGGAAAACATGATTATGTCTCGGTTTGGAACTTGAGCATCGTGTTGAGAGATGCTTAGGCGTTTTGGCAAGGTCAAGCCTTCAAGCACCCCTATGATTGTCCGTAGTCTTGATCCTGAAAAGGATCCTCTTCGTCCGTAGGATGATGACGAAGATGTGCTAGAGGCAAAGGTGTCATGCTTGAGTACAATGGGCGCATTATTGTACTTAGCTCCATGCACAAGATCAGACATCTAATATGTTGTGAACTTGTTAGCTAAGGTATAGCTCTGCGCCAACGTGATGCTATTATATTGGTGTAAAGATATCTTTTGATACTAGAGATGGACGATTGATATAGGCATGCTTTATCCCTACATAGAGATGATAGATTCGGACCCATCACACACCAGGAACTCCGCCAACACTGACCTGCGTCCCCTCTCCCCATCCCAAAATGAAGTTAGCGTTTTGGAAGGTTTTGTTGATGATGTTGGGTATCTTTCTGACCCACACAAAAGTCATTCCCAAACTGGTTAAGTGTTCACCATGGGTAAAGACCACGATATCTTAAAGGTCTACAGAACAAACCCTAGTCGCTATATTTTTGAACAATACTGAGTTTATAGCTCTTCACGAAGTGGTTTGTGAATGTATATGGATTGAATTCATAATTACGCATGTTCAAACAATTGTGGTTTGAACTCTACCATAGATGAGCCTACAAGCATTTAGGATAATGCTGCTTGTTTTGAACAAATAAAGCAAAGCTACACCAAAAGCGACAACACCAAGAATAATCAGCAACAAAAGACTCTTCTTAAAATCAAAGTGAACTATGTTTGATCTGAGGACAGTTTGGCAGACTTGCTTACTAAGTAATTGCCTAAATTCCACTTTCGAGAAACATGTTGGGGGCATCGTTTGGGGAAGTCATCCGAACTCCTATGACAGTAGTCATCAGGGGGAGATGTCTACATGTATGGTCTCGAAACGTGAAGGGTGTGTTGTGCTTTTTTTCCCTTCGACCGAGGTTATTTTTGTCCCACTGGGTTTTTGTTACTCGGCAAGGTTTTTAGCGAGGCAAAGAGAGAAGCACCGCATTTGGGCACCACAAGGGGGAGTGTTTAAGGAAATCTCTATTTTGTGTTTGGCCCAAACTCTAAGTTACTTGACCTAGTGGTAATAGGGTTACATTAGAATGATTTAGAATCCTATTCAATGTAGAATTACTTTCCTTGTATGATTCAGATTCTATGCATTGTAATCCTCTATATAAAGAGGCCCCTATTATCAATGAGTATACACAGTAAATTCCTCTCAATTTCAGTTTCTCTACAACAGCTAGTTATATTTAGCTACGAATTTTAAATAGTTATATATCTATCTCTAATTTTCTTTGCCCTTTATCCATACGTTGTTTATAATTTGTAGCTGTATTTCACTGTTAGTTATTTTAACTTAAAGTATAGCTTACGTTGTTGAAACAACTGAAAACATAGGTTGTCGAGCAGAGGATCGATCTGCCTTGTCCCTTCCATGATGTTGTTATTGCCTGTTGGACAGTTCACCAAGGGTGTATTCAAGTTTCAAGGCTTGCAGACACCATTTTACACCTAATTGTTCGATATCTGTTTGGTGCTCGTGATAACAAAGTCCACAAACCAGTGATAATCCGCAACGCTGACTTGACGCCAACCAATGGTGAGGGTAGTAGCATGGCACTGGTTCCAGTTGTGGAAGCACATGCAGTTGTACCTGTCCAATGATGCACATGACACTTTGAAGAAGGGTTGCACTACATCCCTCTTTTCTTTTCCCAAAGAATAGAAATCTTTGTTGACAAATTTGCTTGAGAGGAAGATGAATGTTCATGCCCCAACAAACAAAGTGAAGATACCAGAGTTCACCAATAGATTCACTGCCAAGTCCTTAGGGTTTGTTAAGACACCAAGTGGGATGTTAGTACATGTAGAGGCAATGTTGCCTAAAGAAATTTTGCAAACTAAGAAGGTAGAAGTGAAGCAAAAGAGAGATCGCCCTTTGGTTCGAAGAATAAGAACCTCTCAAAATCAAAAAGGTGCATGTTAAATAGGTTTTAAGTATGTTGTATGCCCGTTTGCATGAAAGCCTCCTAGCCCTAGCCTGAAGGGCAAGGGAAAAAATTATTTTTTGTTTAAACTCTAGCCTATTACTATGCATTACTAGCTCATTGTTGAATAAGCATACTTTAAAAAAGTGAGCAAGACACGTCTAATGAATGGACCTATCTTTGTATTACCCTGGTTCATCACAACTTCTTGTCTGTTTATAGATGGTAGTGGAAATATATGTAATGACCATTCTGGCCTAATCTTTTTTATCAATGAGAATATCTATGATGATTTATTTTAATATACATAAGGAGGTTAATTACATTATCAAGTGCATGCATGCCTTACCTGGTCAGCAATACCCTCTAGAATATATACTTAGTCGGTAATACCCTCCTCCAGATGGTAGGAAACGGTTAGTCGGTAGTACCCTCCAACCATTGGCTCCTAGTAATCCGATTGGCAGTACCTTCTCCAGATGGCAGGAAACGGTTAGTCGGCAATACCCTCCAACCATTGTCTTTTAGTAATCCCATCGGTAGTACTATTCGATGTGTTATCTGGTCGGTAGTATCCTCTAGATGGCATGAGATGGTTAGTTGACAGTACCCTCTAACCATCGGCTCCTAGTATTTCATTGGCTGTACCATCCGATGCGTCATATGGTCGACAATATCTTCTTGATGACATGAATGACTAGTCGGCAGTATTCTCTAGTCATTGTTCCTATTGTATATGTTATTCAGATATTTCAAAAAGAGTGAGAAGAGTATTCCGGTCGACAGTACCTTCCGATGCATCATCTAGTAGTACCTTCTAGATGACATGAGATTTCAGTCAATACTAAACTATAAATATTCCAGCTAAAGTGAGTAGTTGTATAATGTAACCCGTTCTTCCGGCATCTTCCATTTAGTGGCCGCCTAGTGAGTACTACTCGCGAATTGATCTTAGTAGCAACATGGTGAGCGCTATTGGTGATATATATGATCCTAGTGACCGTCTGATGAGTGATACTAGTGAAATGATCCTAGTGACCTTCTGATGAGTGCTACTGGTGACATGATCCCAGTAGTTGTCTGATGAGTACAACTGGCGACATGATCCTAGTGGCCATCGGATGAGTAAAATTGGTGACATGATCCCAGTGGTCGTCTGATGAGTGCTACGAGTGAGGTAACTCAGCTAATAATCACTTTGTGAGAGGTACTAGTGAAGTATAGAGTTTCTAATTTAAAATAGATTACTTTATTCTGTATTACTTCTTTCGTATCGTAATTTGATGATCGAAATTTAAGGGCAGTGACTCGTATGTATTTTTGGTTGGAGTTGGTATGGGAGCAGGTAGCAGGCTATAAGAGTTGGGGTTGGATTTGTGTAATAGGAGTGTTGAGTTTATATTACAGGTTTGGGTAGTTAATTTTTAAGAGAATTTCTGTCAAATTTTTCATAGGATTTCTCCTAAAGTGGATCCCGCATAGCCTCAAATTTCAGGGTGAAATTCAAGGCAGATCCTGCCATTCTAAGCCTTTGGGCCTTGGATTCAAAAGGATTGAGGGTTTAGGGTTTCTTCATTCATTTTCTTATTTTCCGAGTTTAACTCATGGGGCAAGACCTAGCAGTGAATTGCTGCCAATCTTCACTTTACTCTCTCCTGGATGCATGCAGTACCTGAAACTTTCAGCAGTCTTGTTTCAATATGTTAAAACCAGTGGACGCAGATTCACTATCGATTAAGTTGTTATGCAGTTGCAGCTTAATTGATACGTACACATTAGCACAACTTGTAGTAATTATAATCCTAAGTAAGCTATTACTGAATTGCTATAGGTACTTAAGCAGTACCCATGCCCAGTCATGTTGAAGATTTCTTTTCTTTCTTTTCAATTCTTCTACTTTTTGTCATGTTGATACCTTAATCAAATGTCTACTTTCTGGTCAACCAAATAAAAACATGAAATCTCATTATAATTAGTGAAACTGTGCTCCACTTTAATGGTCCCCAAAACCAGCTCTCTGTTTGTCATTCCAATCTAAATCTCTTACCACTCAAAAGTGTATTTGATTCCTAATTTAGAAAGAAAGAAACAAAAGAAACCCTATTGTAGTGATCCGCTGGCGAAAGAGAAGTCGTGCCACTTGTGAAGTGGAGCACTCACCAGCCACCACCAAACTCTAGCATCAACAACATCGCATTGGAAAATAACAAACGGTGAATGAAATTGGAGGATGACACATGAATTCCTAGCAGTGTTGGGTAATCATTCATACTTAAGACCATTGTTCTAAAATTACTAGGCGGCAGGCGGGAGGTGGGGAGGAGTCTATCGCTTACAAGTTTAGGCGGCGCTTAGGTAAGTGGATATTTATTTTAATTTTATTTTATTAAACAACACATAACTAAAGTGTAATTAAAATAAAAAAATTATACTTATTAGTATAATTGATTGAAAACATAGTTAAAAAAATTAAACATATAATGAGTACTTACGTATAAAAATACTTTAAATATTTTTTATACCCAACTGACCTAAGCTTTGTCCAAACTAGTCAGTGGGCGACCACCGTGAGAATTTTAAAAACACTGCTTAAAACCTCTTCAAAAAAATAAAAAAAAACTCAATTGGATAATAACTATCATGTGAATGTCTTGTATATATTATCTCTTACATTGAGGTGGTAGATTATAAATTTTTTAATCTCTCGAAATCAATCTGAAACATAAAAAAGTATTCCTATGATAGGCAGGTTATGATTCATGAGTCGTAAGCGGTATTGATGATTTTTTATGTGAATATTTTGGCACTTTGTTTAGTTGCCTCCACAGTAAGTCACCATGCGTGACCAATAACCCCCACTAGAATCTACAAAGAAGAAGCTCACTTCATCTGTAGCATTCAAGAGTGCTTTTTGCCTTTGCCCATAAAACTACAAATAAACATCATTAGTTTATTGAAAATGTTCAAAGGCAAGTCATACAAGGTTGAAAATAATGTTTCTTAGTATAAATAAAAAACTCTAAAGCACTTTTGGGACAATAAACTAGTTTAATCCTAACTTTTTACTAGGGACATGATGGAATTGCCGTACATGACAGCGTTGAAAAACATTGCTGAAGAGCTTGTTGCAGTTAGAGGTGTCAAATGGTCATTTGCAAAGCGATGCCCCCCTTTCTCGAAATAATAATAGATAAATTAGAAAAGGTAAAGTGTGATTTGATGTCAAGTTCATGGATATCTATCACATGTGGGTTTTAAAGGAATCCCAATACAATTCATTATCTTGATCGAGCATGAGGGAAAAGTTATATTTCCGACTAATATTTAGTTGATGGTTTAGAGAAGTTAATATTGCACCCGATCGTTAGCAAACTTGCGTCGTAAGATTTTCTTAAATTACCTGTGGACACGAAATTTACATAATTTAGTTTCTAATATAATCTTATTTGATAATTTAAGACCATTTTTAGCAAATTCTATTTTGGCTCCGTAGTTATTTTAGAGAGCATGTTTAATTTTTTATCTATTTTAACAGCTGTACCAGACTCCTAAGTGACTCTTCATTATAACTTTTAACAATCTCGCTCCTAAATGTAGAGAGCAAGACGAGGCTCTCTATAATTTAAAACATGAGTTATTTTAAGTAATTTATAAATACATTGAAGCTATTTAGTTTTTATTTACAAAATAATATAAATTCAAAATGAACTAAAATAGAGAACATTGATACAGACGTATTTCTAAGGTAGCTAGCCAAAATGATTTTTTAGCTACTTTGGCTAAAATTTGACTAAAAAATGACTAGCATTGCTAAAGATGCTCTAGACTCTCTATTTTGGCTCCTTAGTTATTTTAGAGAACATATTTAGCTTTTTATCTATCTTAGCAGCTGCACTAGACTCCTAAGTGACTTTCTATTATAACTTTTAGGTATCTCGCTCCTAAATAGAGCTAGATGAGACTCTCTATAATTTAAAACATTTTTAAAGTTATTTTATGTAATTTATAAATATTTTTAAACTATCCGAATTTTGATCCGTAAAATTTCAACTGATCCAGAACAGATACGGATCAAAATTCGGTCCTCGTACACATCTATATGTAACCTTAGGTTCTATTACTTTTGGTCCCCTAACTAGTGTGGGTCCTAATCTAACCCAAATCCATCTATTTTAAATTCAAACTCCGCTAAATTAAATAAATTTTTTATATTTAGTTTGTTGGAGCTGAGGTTCAACTTTTTACTTGTGACTTCTATTCTATGCCAATTGGTGGAGAGAATTCTCAATGACTTCAATAAGTCTCATTGGGGTTAATGTACTTTGAGTACCTCAATTCTGAGCATTAGCGAGCAGGATAGCTGGTTTTTCATGGACGAGGATAATCTACATCAGTTTATAGTTGTGTTGCTTTTTTTATTTCCAAGAAGTGAGTTTTAGTTTTGTAATCGAACAACCATTTCGACAACTTATGTTTTGCTCTGCCTTAGATTTTCAGTTTAACCTTCTTAGGTTAAGTTCTGCTCTTGTGGATGTTCAGGATGTAACATCGCCCATGATTATATATATATATATATATATATATGTGAGCATTTGTCAATTGTTTGATAATTGAAGACTTTCACCAGCTAATTTAAATCACTTTTAATTTCTAATCGAGCGTGGGTCCCTTTATTTGTAGAATTATTTTTGTGTTGAAATATGCACAATCTTCATCTAGATAAAATATAAAATATCAAAATTTTCTCAAAAGTGAAATTTGCACTCCTTATTTTACAATCCACACTCTATTTTTTCTTCTTTAATGTCTTAATTTTTTTTTGTAAGAATTATAACTAAAAGAAGAGAGGAAAGAATGAGTGTTGATTGTAAACTAGAGTGTGAATTATTATTATTATTATTATTATTATTATTGTTGTTGTTGTTGTTGTTATCATTATTTTATATATATATATCAGGGGTGATGTAGTGAGTTTAGCGAGTTAGTAACACACTCACCCAGTCAGTATTCGGACGAAGGTCGATGATGATATCTCAGCAAAACCAGACTAATTTCCCACCGCATGCTCATGAACCTGAATGCCCCTCAAACCTGACAGCAAACTGATGAGAGTTGAGACTCAAACGCTGGACATGAGAGTTCCATGCTAGATGGCTCAACTAACCATATCACACTTTATTCTCCAATTTTTTTGTCTTAATTTCACTGAGTCATTCACTCATTATTTATAATTTCGCTCCAAATCAATACACATAAGTTCTTTAGATAAGTTTTGAGTTGGTAAGAGCCTCCCCACACCTAGGTTCGAATCTCGCTGATGTTGGTTGAAGTTAAATCCAAATCAATTCTTAGTGGCCATGAAGGAGGAAGTGTGCTGATATGATCTTCTGGTATAGATTAGTCTCTGGACCTAAAAAAAACTTGAAGGAACCGTGTGATCTCGATAGGAAAAAAAAAACAGAAGAAGCTTTTTTAGAAACTTGTTTGGACGAACAAACAAATCTTAAGAGGTAAGTTAAAGACTTTAAGTTAAGCACCCCAAAACAAAAAATAAAAATAAATAAATATCTATCTTCCGCAGAAAAAGTTAAAAAAATATCTTTCCCTTTTCAAAATCCAGGTCAGACAAACCACGTGCCGAATACCACAGCAACGGTCCAGATCAGCCACCTCAGCCAATCGGAGTGCTCTTATTTCTTGAGCTCCTTATCGACTATAAACGGCCTACATTCCTCCACGTGACCACAGGATAGGCGTTATTAACGTCTTCATCCAACTGGTCCAAATTCACCTCATTCGCTCCCTAACACACTACTCTCTCTCTCTCTCTCTCTCTCTCTCTCCTCGTTTCCCAGAAATTCCAACCCAAATTCAAACTCCCTATGTTTTCCAAAATCTCCATAATTTTCGGAATCTCATTGATCCTTCATATCCGTGACCTATAATTCTATCCAATATTGTTGTTTGTATTAAGAGAGAGAGAGAAAGAAAAAAAAAAGGAGAAGACAAAGTTTGTGGAATGGCGGACTCGGACAACGACTCGGGAGGCGGGCACAACAGCCCCGGAGGTTATACGAAGAGCGAGCTGTCACCTCGGGAACAGGACCGGCTGTTACCGATTGCCAACGTCAGCAGGATCATGAAGAAGGCGCTGCCGGCCAACGCCAAGATCTCCAAGGACGCCAAGGAGACCGTGCAGGAGTGCGTCTCCGAGTTCATCAGCTTCATCACCGGCGAGGCCTCCGACAAGTGTCAGCGCGAGAAGAGGAAGACCATCAACGGCGACGATTTGCTCTGGGCCATGACCACCCTCGGCTTCGAGGAGTACGTCGAGCCCCTCAAGGTGTACTTGCAGCGGTTTAGGGAGATGGAGGGGGAGAAGAGTAGCATGGCCGCGCGTGATAAGGACTCGAGCGGCGGGGTTGTTGGGTTTGAGGCCGCCGGGAGTGGCGGTGGCGGTGGTGGAGGAGGAGGAGGGGGAGTCTACTGGCAGCAGCCGCAGCAGCAGCAGCAGCCACATCAGGGACACGTGTACGGCGGTGGTGGGTTTCATCAGATGGGAGTTGGTGGGGTTGGGTTTGGAAAGGGTGGGCCCGGGTCCAACATGGGTAGGCCCAGATGATTATAAAGCTACTTCTGCTTTTGGAGCCCTTTATAATTTCCATTGCTAATTTGGCGAGTGGAGTCTCAAACTCTCTCCTTGTTACTATTTAGTGTCGTTATTAAGACCTTCTATTTATAAAAAAAAAAAAAAAAAAAAAAAAAATAGCTTGTGGATTTTAGTAATTCTCGTACATTTTGTGTTTCGAACTGAGGGAGGGCCGGAATTTAGGTTAGTTTCTACGAACGACGCGTGATCAGTCTTAAATTCTTTGTTATAAAATAAAATATAGGAAAGGAGCGCGTGACATAATGATAGAATTCACATTTATTCAGTGTAATGATGATAATATCATTGACCATGAAGAAAATGGATTAAGTGCCAGTGGCCAATTGGATTGGAATTGAGAAGACTCACAAGTCACAAGAGGACAGGTTGAAGCTCATCTTGGGGTGTTGGGTCTTTTGCTACGGATAAGGATCAAAGTGTGGAAATGGAAGGCCAAAAGGTCAACTGTCATTTCAACTTCAACTACAGTAGTAGACTGTTAGTACGAAGCTGAAATACAGAATACAGACCAGTGATTGGCCAAAACAAAGAATTACCACCGGAGAAATGGCTTTTTCTTTCTTTTTGGTATTTATTCTACTTTGGCGGCAGCATATTAAGATTAAAATAATAATAATAATAATAATAATAATAATAATAATAATAATAAAGAATATCAGTTTTTTTTTTTTGATTGTTTTGATATAGAAGAAAAAGAACTACTTCTAACTGATTCAAAAGAAACGTTGGAGACACATAAACCGGAGACAATTAAATCAAACAGATACCTCTTTATCTTCATGGTTATCATTTGCTAATATATCAATAGCAGAATTTGCCTCAAAAAATGGCTAAATTGAATGAGAACACACTTTTGAGCTAGAGATGATGTCTCGCACCGAGGACTTTATGCCCCAAGGAACTGCACACCTACCATTACACTATCAATGAGAACTTTGGAATCTCATTCAACTCAAATTTTCAGACAATCACAGAAATTCAAAAACAACAGCTTACAGTTTTTTTTTGGTTTTTTTATTTATTTGGATGGTACTTTATTAAATCAAAGTTGGGGATATTCATCTCAATAGAGACCCCCATAATTCAACCTATCCATTACAATCAATTAAATCATGCAGCCACCGAGGGCCTATCTCCTTACAGAACAACAGCTTAGAGTTTAAAATAGCGTTATCTTTTGTCTGCAGTAAATGAAGAATTTTTATACGCATTTCTTATTAAAAAAAAAAAGTAGCCAAAGAATTTTTTTCCTCGGAATAGAATGGAAGATATCCGTTACCAATGACAAAATACGAGTTACCAGCAATATGAATTGACCGTGAAATTCACGTGTACATTTTTTTTTATTGTAAAACGAGTTACAAAGAAACTGTCTAAGTGTCTATGTTTTCAAATTTGTTCGATTTTCGGGAGAGAAAAAAGTACCCAGTTCTCTCAATGTAAGCCTGTAAGGTCGTTTGCTTCAGTAACTTCAGTCAAGGCAGATACTGTGCAAACTTGTGGTATTGACCAATAATGTTGCACCGAAACATGCCATACAATTATAGACCCACTGGCCATCATCATGCAGATATTGATGTTCGTATTTGATTCATTCTTGCTTTTGTTAACAGGAAATGTACTAAATCTCATCCAGACACCTTGTAAACACTTTCGACTGAAACAAAACCATGTCCTCAGCAACGAAGCCTGCGTAAAAAGAAAGTCATTATGAAATTGAATCTATTCATCAATGTACAGGATAAAAAAGCATCCATCAGCTTTTTGATATGTACATGATGGAAAATTTCTCTCAAAGAATCATCACTAGTATTCTACATCTTCAACTATCTCAAACAATCAGCATAGTGATACATCCCCAACAAAAAAGATGGGGAAAGATGATACGACTGCTAAGAAGGGCAAATTAGAACCTATTACAACATTCAAATATCACATTCAAAATCTACTACATTTCAGACTCTTCCAGCAAATTTCAGGCCATAACAACATCCACAACATCTATTTCATTAAGTGCTCGAGTAAGTTAAACATTAAAAAGGAAAAGTAAAAGCTAAAACTAAAAGCAGGAGTTCATCTTCTAAATCCAAGGAGAGAGAGGGAAACACCATGCGCTCTTGAATGTTAAAGGTTAAGGTCCTCTTCATCTTCAAGGCAACTCTACTTTCTACTTCACAACTAAACTCTGCAAGAAAGACATAAAAAGAAACATAAAGAGACGAAACAAAAAAAAAAATGCAATATAGGATAATCATTAATAACATATCCTGAAAGTCTGTAACTGCCAAGGATGGATCACAAATGCAAGATACCAACAGATACAATTGGGGGCGTGGTCGTGGCTAGCATCCAAATAAGCAAACTAAGGGGTAAACAGTAGTTATGTGATCAAAAATATTACATGCAGAACCTTTTTTTTTTTTGAAAAGGTAATGCAGAACCTTAGTACAATGTGAAACCATATTACACGAAGCATCTTACACTATATGTGAAGTAGAATCATTACAAACAATAAGCAAGCGTTTTTACTGACAAAAAAATGAACAAAGGGAACAAGAAGGCAGCTAGGTGTAGCTATGCAAACATAGGATCCAAACCAAGTTGCTTATAATATCAAAGGAAACAATTCATTTGCAGTAAGAAGCCGCACACAGAATAAGTAGAGTTTTCTAACTCTCCTATTGGTGAGAAGTATCTAGATCAACCTCAAGCGAATATTGCAAGTTTCTTTTTAATACCTAGGAAGTCCGAAACCCACTTTGTGCCCGCACTAGAAATCTTTCGGAGGTAGGAAACTTAGCAGATAGCAAATAAATACCATGAGACAGTTCGAATCCCAGACCAATTGGGTAAAACGGTATAGAATAATAATAAAAATCATCTTAGCAGTCTAAATGATCATTGAAAGGAGAGGCATCCGCATTCAATTCAACTAAAACTTACAAATCTATAGACCTCAACTGTGATGAAGTTAAGCAATGACCACAGTGGTCTTCCTCTGATCTCAGATGCATGTGTACCCTACTTCTCTGAAGTTGAAAAAAAAAAAAATACATAAAAAACAAAAAGAGCTAAAATCATTTTATCATCATAAACTTTGTACCTAAAATCATTTGTGCCCCTAACCTTCTAATATGATCGCTTGTGCACTTGTACTCTTAAATGTGATTGATTATAATCAATCCTTAACTAATCTATCAATTTCTTCATATAGTGTTGCTCACTCAAACTAGATTTTGGCCTTCAATCATGCAAGAAACACATCATTTACATGTCCAAAGCTAAAAATTGCTAAGTGGACTCTCTTCATCACCAATTTATGAAGAAATTGATAAATTAGTTCACTAGTAGCTTTGGTTGATCATATTGGAGTATAAGGGCATATATGATCAAATTAGAAGTTTGAGGACACAAATGATTTTAGGTATAAAGTTCAGGGTGGTAAAATGATTTTGGCTCAAAAAAAAAAAAAAAAAAAAAAAAAAAAACTAATTTAATAAAACTAAAATTTTATCAGTGATTACCATCTCTTCAAAAGATAAATTCATGCAGACTGATTTTGCATATAAATCCCAGTATACTGTCCAAGTTTGTAATTACGAGATTAATGCAAGATTCCTTGTATAGAAACCAAATAACATGAAAAGCACATGTTATACTATTGAACAAGTGGAACAGTGTCTGGACATGTGCTCCTAATTACTAATCTAACAAAATAGAACTGTGGACCGTGGATTACCACATTAATTGATCAGCTGCATATGATCAAGTCAACACGGGAAACAGTACTGAGATGCAGCAAGCATCGACATCATATAAGAAAACATACAGTTTAAATACGTACATGTTAAAAGGGGTTCATTTGGATGAGCTTTTAGGATTCTAAATGGGTAAAACTATAGTTTGGCAAAAAAATCCAAAAGTGCCTAAGATTGATGCGGAACCGCTTGATTTTTTAAGAAGCACCTCCAACCGTTTGGTTCTCTATGTTGGGTTTTACTCCCATTCTTTTAGGAGTAGCAGATCTCTCATTTTTTTACCATTGTCTATGCAATAAGGTTCTAATTCAAAGACTTCTACTCAATACTTCGAATTGCCATGCTTGCCCTACTTTTGACAAGGTGACAGAAAACTTATAACATTAAAATAAAAAAGCACTTTCCTGAGCAAGCAAACACTTTCGAAGAGAACTCCCCCCCCCCCCCCCCCCAAAAAAAAATATAAAAGCATGTAGATGTTGACAGCCAAACAACAAGCTGCTCAAGTATAAGCACTTTTAATAGGATGTCCCACTGCCGAAGTGATACAGGGCAAAAGTTTTTTCCAAGGAAATAGTTCCGAACAAGCCCTAAGAATGCTTGAAAAGTTGGTGGAAGTTGTATCCTTCAGATTTTGATCATAGAAATGTAGTTAACTAGTTATGCATCATAATTAAGCCCAAATGATAAACATAGCATAGAAACTTGAGAACCAAGGCTGTGCATTAAATATCAAATTTGGGAATGCCATTTAACTTGTTAACAATGCTAGTAAGACACTGCAATTTGTTAACACAACACTTATCACCAAAACGTTAAGGTAAAGTCAACTAACTGATATTTTTCACTAGTGACAGAGTTAGAGCACGATGGAGAGACCAGAACCAAGGCATGAACACTTCTGAAATCAAATAAACTTAGCAGTTGTATAACTATACAGGGAAGACACAAGAACTTATACTGGTCATGATCAAGGCATAACAAAACCAGTATAGCACATCGGAAGCAAACACAAGAATACACTTCACACTATAAGAAGACCAGAAAATTCATTCAAAATTTAAAGGCTTACCTTTGACCACACAGTATTAAACTGCACTCCTGTTATGTAGAAGCAAGGAAGTGAAAGCAGCGCACCCAATGAAGAAACAAGGATCCAAAGAAAAGTCCAATAAGCGTGGCGAGCCGAGAGTTTCTTTCACATTTCTTTGTTTCTCAAGGAACTGACCAAAACAAAGAAGCTACTCAGAAGTAAGCCGCCGCCTCTTCCCATAATCAACATCCCTAGATCTTGAACGGCGGTCCCTAGATCTTGAACGACGGTCATCATCTTCAGATAAGCGTGCCTTACTATGGGTCCTCGTAGACCTCCCCCTTTCTATTTCATCCTGGTGCACCGTTTCACGATCTCTGTATTTATGATGATCAGCATATCTTTCTCTCTCTTCCCTGTACCTGTCACGGTCGCGATCTCGAGAACGTTCTCGGCCCCTATCACGCTCTCTGTCCCGCTCTCGATTAACATCTACATCATTCCGATGCCTTCTTTCAGACCATTCATGGTCATGACCAACTTCTTTCTCTCTTGGCATGTCCCTGTCAAACCCTTGATCCCTATCTTCCCGATACCTCCTATCAGAAGATCCAGACCAGTCCCTCTCTGAACCTCTATCTTTCTCCTTCATAGCATTCTGCCATCCACCTCTATCATGACTACCCTCACCATATTGATGGTCAGAACCAGCTTCCTCGCCATAGCTAGACTCCCCAGCTCTGCCACCACCATGCTCCTCACCAGGCCATCCACCCCCCATATTAGGATCCGGCCACATACCCATGTTAGGCCCATCAACACCTGGTGTCGGCATCATTCCCATGGGCATCCCTCGTCCAAAAAATGCAGGATTCACATGAGGGGCTACTCCAGGCAGCCCAACACCCCCCACCGGTGGGAATGAAGACATCATCCCAGAGAAAGGAGGCTGTGGAGCTCCTGGAAAGCCTCCATAACTCCCCATTCTTCCCATTGGAGCACCAAAAGCTGGATCAAAGCCCTGACCCATCATTGACTGAGGGTGCATCAAAGGAGGGGTTGCACCCATACCTTGCCCAAACCCGTTTCCACCATTCCCCATTATACCTCTGCCACTCATTCCACCCCTATTCCTCATCGGACCGCCTGGACCTCTACTTCCCATACCCTGAGAATTACCTCGCCCCCAGTTAGCTCTCCCATAACCTCTGCTGTTATTATCCCCACCTTGATAATTCCCACCTGTTGTTATGGCATTCCCACCAGCTTTATTCCCAGCAGCATCATTAGGCCCCCTCCTTGGTTGAGCTTGTGCAGTTTGGGTTACCTGCTGGTTCCTATTCACTTGAGCCTCCCCCATTCTCTTAACACTATAGGGTGATGCAAAAGCAACAACACATGGCCGCCCATTAAACAAATGCCCATGCATCCCATCCTTGCAGGCCATGGCAGCAGCAGAATCATAGAAGTCTACCTGGCAATATCCTTTTGACTTCCCACTGGCTTTCTCATCGAAAAACTTCACTTCCTTCACAGCTCCATACTTACACAACTCCGCCTCCAGCTCTGCATCCGTTGTCCACCAGTGCAAATCCCCCACATACAATGTTGCCCCACCGGCACCACCTCCACCGAATCCTCCTCCCGGACCACTATTCCCACCAACACCGTTCACATTCCCACCTCCAACACCACCAGGTTGCCTCAAGAAACCCTCATTCCCCACATTCCCAACAGCAGCAGCACCACCATGTAACTGTTGATGTTGCTGTGGAGGTTGCAGCTGTGGTTGCGGTTGATGTTGTGGTTGTAATTGTTGCTGCTGCGGCTGCTGCGGCTGAGCACCAATCCCTTGAACCCCAATACCAACATTATTCCCACTTTGGTGCTCAAACTCATTCAATTTACTCGACGCTTGCCCTAATTCAATCCTCATCCCACCTCCGCTACCAATAGGCCCTCCCAACCCACCACTCCCTTTCGCACCCATCTCGTTCCCTCTAAACCCTAGATTCTGATTACCATACCCAGAACTCCTACCCTCACCGCCTCCGGAGCTCGGTATCGGAGCGCCTTGATGTTGCGGAGCCGAAACCTCCGGCAACGCTACCTTCTTCTCCTCCACGGCCTCATTTTTAAACCCTAAATCCTCGTTCTTTCTCATAGACTGATAAAACCCCTCGCCGACATTCACATCGTTGTAGAGGTCCTCGTAGTCGTCGTCCTCCTCGCCTAAAAAGCCGTCGTCGGCGACGGCCGAGATGGCCTCGTTACGGTGGAACTGATCGGCTCCGTCGCCGTCGTCCATTCTTGGAAGTTAGGGTTTTGTTTGTTAAAATTTCAAGTGAGAGTTGGCAAGTAAAAGCGTGTCTAGAATTCCAAAGGAAGCATCTAACAGAAATCTATGAAAGAAACAGAAGATTTGGGGTCGGAGATCTTACCAGGGAAGAGAGAGAGTTGGAGGGAGAAAACCCTAATGTGGTGAATTCTCTCCGGTAGAGTTGAGATTTAGAGGTGTGCCTTCGCGACGAAAATAGAAGGCTGAAGAAGAAAAGAGGGGTTTCGGTAAGTTTCCCCAGGCCGCAATTCTGTGGGTTCCTCTCCATTAATTAACAATATAAAAAAGGGTAAGAAAATAAACCTAACTGGGCAAAATTCAATTCTTCTTTGTAGGCAAAACAAAAAAATTCAATTTTTTGTCTGATTTTTAGGAAAGTGTAGGAAAGTCCTTCACGACACTTTTAACACACAACAAAATCTACAACATTTCCATTGACACTGACAAGCACAATTAAGTTGTTTTACATGGGTTTATTTATTATTTTATCCTCTTTCAAGTTTTGTGTGTCGTCAAATATAGGAGATTGTGTAGTAGCACATTTCAGAACATTGTGCAATAGCAATAACATTACTTGCAGTAGCAATGACATTCGCGTAACCAAAACGTATTTCACTATCTTGAGTAATGAAGTTACATGACTCCTATATAGGAGTACGGACAAGAGTAGATAAATATGATAAATATAAACAAGAGAAAGGACTCTTATCTAATAGGCTAGATAATTTATAGTGAATGAGATGAATAATCAACAAGTAACTCAGAGAGATAAACTCATATCACAAGATAATTATACATGCTATGTAGGAGACTTCGAGAATGACACTAGACTTGGAGGATGACGTTGCACACTGATGAGGAGTCTTGGAGAGATTAGGCTTTACTATTGGGATATGCATATCATCCCCCTAAGATTGTGTTTGTTTCACAGATAATAGGGCATTGGGAAAGGAATTTCTTGTGTTTGGAATGACAATGAAAGAGAAAATGCTTCCCAAAGGAAAGGAAAAAGAGGAGGAAAATGATTTCCCCCACCTACCCCAGGAACCACTTTCCTTCTAGATTTTCTGCATTTATTAAAATATTATATGACTAAATTGCCCTTCTTAACCACTAGAGAAATAGCTGCCCAAGGATAATGTTGACCTTAACCACTAGAGAAATAGTGTTTTTGTTTTTCTTTTGTCGTGTGGATGATCAGATGATAGCATATTTTGCTCAAACTTCTTTTGGAAGCTATTGTGTGATCTTTTAATTATGTTGTAACATTAGAACTTATTATCTATTATGCTACGTAGATGATAGGTTAAAGTTTGAGCATATGTTTATCGCATATTACAGTTCTCATTTTTAAAAAACTGGTCCTTTACAAAAAAAAAAACTGGGTTTCTGCTTCTTCAACTCTTGCATATGTAACTACAACACATGCATCAACAATATTACAAAAGATCAATTGCAAGCTCTAGTATGAAATAAAACTTAGAAAAAAAAAGGTAAATTTATTAATGCAATGGAAAATTCATAACTAAGTATTCTCACTAGTATAAGGGTATTATTGGAAAATTCATAGGATTTTGTTTCATTTCCTTATAAGTACCAAACATTGCAATGGAAATTAAGAGGTGTATTCTGATTACATTCCTAGTCTTTCCAAACACTGGAAAGGAAAATTGATGGGAATTACAATTTCCCATGCCCATAGAAAGAGCACGGAAATGCTTTCCTTTCCTTTCCTTTCCGCAAACCAAACGCAGCTAAGTAGAGAAGGCATCACCGAACTGTCAGCTTGGACGTCAAGGTAGCAAAACGAGGCATTGGTAGGTCTTTTGTAAATATATCAGCTAGCTGATCGTATGTGCATGCATAGCATCTAACTCATGACGTACAACCTTGTCTCTTACATAATGGTAATCAATTTCAACATGTTTCATTTGACCATAAAAAATAGTATTACAGGCAATAACAATGGAGTTTAGGTTAGCACACCAAATACGTGGGATGGTAATGAAAACTTCAAGATCACAAAACAAAAACAGCAACTATGATAACTCACCAGCCATATAAGCAAGTTGTTTATACTTGGCTTCAGTGCTAGAGCGAGAGATAGCCTTTAGCTTCTTCAAACTCCTTGAAGTTAAATTGGGACTAAGAAAAATTTCATAACCACTAGTTGAATAACTGTTGTCTGGATCGCAAGCTTAGTCCGCATCAAAATAAATCACTAGTTGTAAAGACCCACTACTATAAACAAGACCATGGTCATAACTATACTTCAAATAACGTTAAATCTTGACACACTTGATTGACAACAAAATAAGTGTCAGGACGAGTGATGGTTAGGTATTGCAAAGCTCCAACCACACTCTTATATGTTAAAGTATTAGACAATGGGACACCATCATGTAAACTTATTCTCTTACCACTTGCCATAGGTGAAGCAACGTGCCTAACATTTTCCATATGCATTTTTGCCAACAAATCAGTGGTGTCTTTGGTGTGTGTTAAGTGAAGAACAACGTCCCAAATTGCAACCTCAATGCCCAAGAAAAAATTGAGGGACCCAAGATCCTTCATAGAATATAAGTGCCCAAATTTCTGAAGAAGCTGCATAATGTGAATAGAACTATTTTCGGTGACTCGAATGTCATCAACATATATTAATAGAACCGAAAACATACCATCTCGATCAAGAATAAAGATAGAATAATCAGCATGCGACTCATAGAAGCCAAGATCCTCCGATTAGTCCGCAAAGCATTTAAACTAAGTATGTGGTGCTTGTTTAAGTCCATACAAAAAACAACCACTGCAAGTGGCTTAGTGGTTCTTGCCTAGTTGGGTGTGCTCCCCAACCTAGGTTCGAACCCCGAAGCTGTCAAAGTGGCCAGGCACTGTGCTGCAATGCATAGTTGGAGCATTTCACATGCGCCGAAGGGGTTTATCTTGGGCTTAGGAAGCTTTTGGGTTTTCCTTGACAAAGTCAAAAAAAAAAAAAGTCCATACAAAGAACATTGTAATTTGCATACATGATTAGGGAGTTCAGGATCAATAAAACTTGTGGGCTGCTTCATATATACATCCTTAGATAAATAATCATGCAAGAAGACATTTTGCACATTGAGTTGACAAATTGCCTACTGGTGATGAACAACCAAAGCAAGAAAAACTCGAATAGTCGTGTGTTTCACTACAGGACTAAATGTCTCAAAATAATCAAACCCTTCTTGTCGATGGAAGCCATTTGCAACGAGACGAGCCTTGAAACACTCAATGATACCATCAACACAACGCTTCACACATAAAACTCACTTGTTCGGTAATATATTCATTACTGGAGAAGGAGGAACTATCACCTATGTTTCAAAAGAGATCAAGGCATGAAACTCATATGCCATTGTTGCCTGCCATTCTAGAAGTTGTGCAGCATGTTTATAGAATGCTAAGAGTGTGAGCTTGTTGACAGGACCAGCCTCGAATTTCAATTCGAAATTCGAAGTAGTCCTGCAAGGCCCACCTTAAGAGAAATTCTACAGAAAATTCAGTAGAACTTCCAGAAAAAAAAATGGACTACCCAACCCTGCATAAACAACTTATGTTAAAATAATAAACTAGTGTTAAAAAAGAAAAAGTACATCGGTTCCTTAAAAGGAAGCGATGTCAAATAGGAGATTGTAAATAAATTAAAATGATAAAATGATGTCATAATAAAAAAAAAACAAATCGGGTTTTTAATAGAAAACTGATGTTGAGACACAATTTCTACATCGGTTCCTTAAAAGGAAGCGATGTGCAGAGACATTTTGAACATCAGCTAACAACCGATATCTGGGTTTTCATGATCTTTAACATCACCCACTAAGACATTGAAATTTTTTTTGTTTTACATTGGTTAGGAACTGATGTATATGAGCTTTAAATCCTAGTAGTGTGTTCATATCCATGAAAATATTGTTAAGCACCAAAGCTGCAGTTTTCTACAATAACATGTGACACATTATGACATAAGCGACGTGGATCGAATATCTCTTTTTCTACTCTATAATTGGAATTATCGTACTTGGATGGCTAAAGAGATCAGAGAGCTGCTTAGATGAAGAAGAATTCTTTTACTGACTTATGTTTAATAGAAATCCAACATCTTTGCCCGAAATGGTAGGCTTCAAGATCTGCTCATGTCACCTCTGCATTAGTCTTGATAGAAAAGTTTTAAAATTTTGTTTAGAAAATGGATGTGACATCAGTAGAAGATAAATTGGACAAAGCTTTTGATTTTCTACACTAATACATAAAGACAAACAACGGGACACTAGATTACACGAGGAACGCCTTCAAAAGGGATAAGCATTTGGGATGTTAATCGGCAGGTATACATAAAATGAGGTATTATTAATTTTTTTTTAATAAGCAATAAACTGAGTCACTTTATTTAAACAAAACCAAAGTACTACTCTTTATAAGTTGCTAGTTGAAACATATTTTTAAAGCATATTTCATCGCATGGTCATTGCCTTGGCATTGATTATCTCCAGCATACAAAAGTTTATATGAGAATAATGGACAACGCTGAGACTTTAGGCTCAGGGGCTGAATTTGTTGATGAAATTTTAAAACATCAACAAGGAAAGCTGTAGCCTATAGTTTGCTCTAAAGATTAAAGTTCTAAACTGACTTTTTTATAATTTTTTTTTTTTTTTAAGAAGAAGTCCTCTACTGACTTAAAATGTTGAATATGTTAGTATTGATCGTTGGGGTTATGGAGAAGACAAAATCATGACTAGACCACAAGCATTTCGTTTAGGTTTTCAAACTTTATGTTGTGCAACAATTGGTGATAAGTACTCAGGCAGACATTTGTATAGTAATGCAATTTTCTAATTTTTTTTATTCTACACTTACTTATGATTGTCATATGTTTTATATAAAAAGCGTTGAATCCCTTCATGAATATGGTCTTTAGGTGTGACGAATCCAGAAGGGCACAGACTCCAGTGGACTCTATCTCTCAGTAAATGGGTGTGTCATACATTCATGTAAGTCTTCATATCGATGACCATGTTCCAACACAAGATATTCTATCTCGGGTCTCTCAAGCATTTTGATAAGTGTACTCCATTCATTATAGCATTCATTAATAAAAAAATGTCTACTTGCGTAACTTCTTAAAAGCAGGTGCATGACGAGCCTTCATGAAAAATAAGTATTAATTCAATAGGCATAGATTAAAATTTACAAATGCATAATTTGATACATTACTGAAGAGAGAAAGTGGCTTTTGATCATAAACACTAGATTTGGTATGACAGAAAGAACAATATGAATGAGAAACAAAAAACAAGATGAAAAAAGAAATTAAAGTGTGAAGTGATGCAAGGGATGATTCTTTTTAAGTGTTATATTACTCCCTCGCCTTACCACTATCAACTTTCTATATGTTTCTAAATCTGTTCAGAACTTCGAAGTTCCAATATCCCTTTAATTTTCTCTTTGTCCAGTTTTCCATATCCATGAAAATATTGTTTCGCACCAGAACTGTCGTTTCTAAACTAATACATGACACACTATAACCTAGGTGACGTGGTGACGTGGATCAAAGATGAAGACATGTGAGAGCTGTTTAGAACCATTTGGTATGCATTGACCCTGTTTCATACACCTTTGCATTTTCAAATTTTTTAATTTTTTTTCCTATAGTCATGTGCAAGATAGATTACTTCATTTTTTGATGCGGAGATTACTTCATTTGCAAGGCATTTTTATGTTTCAGGGCCTCGCGACATTGTGATGTGCTCAAGCTAGTGAGGTGTAGTTTGAGGCGTTACATCCTCCACAGAATCCCCCCACCCCCACCCTCCCTTAGAACCCCCACCCCACCCCCCTTCTTCTCCGTCAATTTCTCTAAGATCCCTACCCTCCGTGCTCTCTTGAAATTTCACATACCCGTACACCGTACACCTCCAAGAATTTGTAAAACCATGTTGAAAGTAGCTTCCTTCTCCCTGAATTGTTTCAGGGCCTCGCGACACTATGACATGCTCAAACTAGAGAGGTGTAGTTTAAAGCGTTACATCTTCCACAGAATCCCCCCACCCCCACCCTCCCTTGAAACCCCCACCCCACCCCTTCTTCTCAGTCAATTTCTCTAAGATCCCTACCCTCCGTGCTTTCTTGAAATTTCACATACCCGTACACCGTACACCTCCAAGAGTTTGTAAACCATGTTGAAAGCAGGTTCCTTCTCCCTGAATTGTTCCCATAAATTGAGTTTTTTTGGCGCTGGAGCGCTCTCTAAAACCTGCCTTAGCTTTTAGAGAAGATCGGGCCTGGGTTTGCCGTGAAGCTCGAATGGACGCGGCCGCCTTCATAAATGCGGAGGCAGCGTTTCTAAATTGGCTACTGGCTCGAATCAATTTCTTATGAGTTAAGGATGTTATAATTTTCAATTTCAATAAAATAATCATGTTATTAAAAAAAATTTCTTTGAGACTTAGAACGTCAACAGTTCTTTATAAAAATTCCAAGAATTTTTCTTTTGTAATTCCAACTGATTTTTTATATCATATTCTCTATTGTCTATTACTGAAACAACCCATTTTCAATCCAAGTTTCACAAATGTCCCAAATTTTCAAACTTTAACACATTCCTACATAACCAATTAATTTTCATAACTATTCAATGAGTTGAAAAATGGATTAACAAGCCATTGGAAGTGGCGGAGCCGTGGTAGCTCATGATGGCAACAACTGCCACATCTCAAAACTTGATGAAAACTTGCAAACTTATAGTCAATAGAAAATCCAAAGGGAATAGAACAATTTCATACCTAGGCGTTTAGTCGGATTGTTCACTGTTTGGCAGGAAAACGCAAAAATTTTGTCGGAAACCTGAATACTTTCTCTCTTTGATCCATGGGATTGTTCACAGTTTGGTAGGAAAACGCAAAACTTTTGTTGGAAATCCGAATACTTTCTCTCTTCGATCCCCCCCCGGGGGGCCCCTTTCTCCTTCTTTCATTTTATTTTTTTTTCTCTTGAACTGACCTCAATTAATTTTTTATATTTTATACACACACACACACACACACACACATATATATATATATATATATATATTTTAAAACTAAATTTCATTTGAACTCACAACTTCGTGTCAATTAACATAAAATAAACCTTGTAATGAAAAGTGATATTATCTAACGTAACTAAACTTTTATTAGAGGGTAATTTTTAGTTCAGGGTATTACAATTGTTCATAATATTTTATAAATTTGGAAAATGTAATCAAATAGTCAAATAATAAGGGGATGCAGAGAATTGTTAGAATTTTGCATAAGTTGAACTAGGACAGCAGAATCCGATTCAATCTCCAGATTAGTAATATTATGCTTTGAGGCTAACTTTAAACCAAAGAAAAGACCCCAAGCCTCAGCATCAAGAATTTCCCCAACACCAAGATTAATTTGAAACCCATCCACCCAGTTGCTATTATGGTCTCTGATAACCCCTCCTGCACCAATGTTCCTAGAAGAGGAAACTCTAGTCCCATCAATGTTCAATTTGAAGTAGTTCGTAGGAGGTCTGCTCCAAGACAACATAGTGTAGCTATACATGGTGTCAGAGTTGGCCTTTGATTGGCCACATATCCATTCTTCTGCATAATCCCAGATGATCCTCTCAGGGCAGGCAGGCATGACAAACTTAGGATCAAAAATCACCTTATTCCTCCATTTCCAAATGAACCATAAGACAAAGACAAATAAACTACACCACTTAATATTATTCTTGATCCTTGTATGGCAATGAAGCTGAGCAACCACCCAACTATTCCAATCCAGAGAGAAAGAGTTAAAAATGGTACCAGATTTTAGGAAAGATTTCCAAATGGCCATAGACCTGTGGCAATCTCTAAATAAATGAAGAAGACTTTCATCCGCAGAATTGCAAATGGGGCAAGTAGGGTTGCAAGTGAGGCCTATTCTGGCTCTCTGCACATTAGTGAGAATCTTTTTATGGAAAACACTCCAAATAAAGTCTTCAGCTTAGGAGGGTAGCTCAAGTTCCAGATAGCATTCTAATGAGGATTGCAGGGACCATTAATATCCAACATGGAGTTGTAAGCAGATTTGACAGAAAAGCACCCATTAGAGGTTGCATTCCATATAAGCACATCATTACCACAGCCATCAAATCCAGTTGGGACGTTAATAATTAAGCTCACTAAATCACTGGGGACCACAAAAGCTAAAAGCAAAGCATCCCAACCAGTTTCATCCCAAAATTCACAAATGGTGGCATTATCATTAATAGTGGCAGAAGGTAAAGCAAAGTTGATCAGAGCAGTAGGTAGCAGCCAGTAATCATACAAGAACTTGATTTTCTTGCCATCCCCAACTCTCCACTTGAGATTTTTCCTCAGCATAACAACACCATAGGAAATGCTTCTCCAGGTACTAGAACAATCAGGAGGGGGCAGGTAGTTATCATCAGTGATACAACAATTTTTGAGATAATTTTCAGAGTAAATGGAAACCCATAAGCCAGAATCTTGCTGAAAAAGTCTCCAACTAGCCTTAGCTAGCATGGCTTGATTCATGTCAGCAGTTTTTTTGATTCCTAAGCCACCAAGTTTCTTTGGTTGACAAACAGTCTCTCATCCAACAAGATGAACTTTTTTATTTTCATTTGAGTCTCCCCATAAGAATCTCTGTTCAGCTTATCAATTCTATCACAGAGACTCACAGGAAGCTTAGCAGTTTGCATTGCATAAATGGGGATTAAAGAAGTAACAAACTAAATCAAGGTGAGCCTGCCTGCCATGCTAAGCACCTTACTTTTCCAGCTAGAGAGTCTACTTTGAACTTTGTCAAATAGGCTATCATAGGTATGCTTGCTCGCTCTCGAGTGAATGAGAGGCATTCCCAAATATTTTCCAAGATCATTTGTCAGAGGAGAGCCACAAGTTCTGCTAATTTCAGAAGCCAATCTTTTACAAGTGTTTGGGGAGCAGAAAATTAGAGATTTTTCATAGCTAACAGTTTGACCAGAAAGAGAACAAAAGGCATCCAAACAACTCTTTAGGGTGTAAGCCTGGTAAGGAGAAGCTTCAGCAAATAGCATGAGATCATCAACAAAGAAAAGATGGGAAACTTTGGCCCTGATTGAGAGGCCCTAACAGGCTTCCAATTGCCAATATCAACATTAGACTTGATTAGATGTGAGAGTTTTTCCATACATAGGACAAAAATATAAGGTGAGAGGGGGTCCCCCTGCCTAATACCCCTTTGAGCTTTGAAAGAGCTAGTTAATTCACCATTCAAGCAAATCTGGAAGCTAGTAGAAGTAATGCAGCTCATAATAAGTTTAATCAAACAATGGGGAAACTGAGCTTCATAGAGAACCATTTCAATAAAGTTCCAGCTAAGTCTATCATAGGCTTTAGATAGGTCCACTTTCCAAGCAAAAAAACCCAAGGCACCATAGGATTTTTTGAACTTGAAAAGCATTTCTTGAGCAATCGTAACATTATCAGACATATGTCTACCAGGGACATAACTAACCTGATTGGGACTTATGAGATGTTGCATCAAAGGCCTAATCCGAGCCACAATGATCTTGGAGATAACTTTGTAGATAGTAGTACATAGGCTGATTGGCCTAAAATTAGTCATGTGTTGAGGGCCATCGACCTTAGGAATGAGAGAGATGATTGTGTGATTTAGGCCATGAGGAATAACACCAGACCTGAAAGCATCATTCACCACATTAAAGATTTCACAAGAGTAAAGTTGCCAGTGATGTTGGAAAAAAATAGCAGGGAAACCATCAAATCCAGGAGCTTTGAGACCACCAATGGCAAAGAGAGACTCCTTCACTTCAAGGAGAGAAACAGGTTTACAGATATTGTTAAGAACATCTTGATCAATCTCAGGAAAGAGCCAGGGAATTATAAATCTAGTGTCTTCAGCAATAGGGGAGGAGAACAGGTTAGTGAAGAAATCAGCAGCAATATTTTTCATGGAAGCAGAATGAGTAAACCAATTTCCATTGTTGTCAAACAAACCCTCAATCTTATTTTTCCTCCTTCTGACCAAAGTAGTCAGGTGAAAGAATTTAGTATTTTTGTCCCCTCCTTGAAGCCACTTATCTCTAGATTTCTGTTTCCAAAAAAGATTTTCCTGATTTAAGATACTCTCATATTCATGGATGAGCTCAGCTTCAAGCTTAATTAAAAAAGGGTTCTCATATCTGTCACAAGCCTTTTGGATGCCACCAATCCTGCCCAAAATTCTCTTTTTTTTTTTTTTCTGAAACAGATGCCCAAAAATCTCTCTATTCCATTTGGAGAGAGCACAAGAGAGGCCCATTATTTTAGAATGAAAATCCCCATGCATCTCATTCCAAGTGTCAGACACAAAATCAGAATAAGTTGCATGAGAAAACCACATAGCTTGAAATCTAAAAGGACTAGCATTTCTGTTAATGTAATTGTTGGAGGACAACTGCATGATAATAGGGCAATGATCAGACCTTGTTTTGGGGAGATGTTGAATAAAGGCATCAAAAAAAGTAGACCTCCAAGAGCAATTACAGAAGGCCCTATCCAGTCTTTCTTTCACCCTATTGTTGCTCCAAGTGTAGCAAGATCCTTTGTAACCCATATCAATCAAAGTATTCCTATTGATCCAATCCCTTAAGCCACCAAATCTACCAGTAAAAGGGCCACAACTCTTATCAGCACTGGAAACCAACTCGTTAAAATCTCCAATAAGCATCTAAGGGAGATTAGTGATGGCAGCAAGGTTATCAAAATAGGGCCACAGTGAAGACCTTGTGGTGTGAGTTGGACTAGCATAAACAACAATAAGCATCCAAGCAGGCTTGCCTGGGAGAGTGATTTTAACAGAAATAGATTGAAAGTTATCATCAATAAAGTCAACCTGAGTCTTATTCTTATTCCACAGAAGGCAAAGACCACCAGAGAAACCTTCAGCCTCAACAATTCTTGAATCAGTGAAGCCAAGATTTTTAAGAGCATTAGAGGCTCTTGAAAAGTGAACTTTAGGTTCACAAATAGCCAAAATATCAATAGAGTGAAGTTTAACAAGGTTTGCAATAGCAGATCTGAAATTATCACTACCTGCACCCCTAGCATTCCAAAATAAGACTTTAAACATTGGAACTGCAAAGAAGGGGATGGTGGAGTTCCCAATTAGGCATCAACCATGCCCTCACCATTTTGGGAGGGCAGGTTATCATCAGTGGTCAACATGCTATTGTCAGCAAAAATATTTTCCACAAATTTGTCAGCATCATGAACAAGGGAACTTTGTATATCAGGTTTAATAGAATGCTCATCATGGGGAGTATGCCCAAAAATGGCTGAAATTCCATTCCCCAGAACATTAGAGCTCACCTTTTCAAAAGAAAGATTTTTGAAAACATGAGTCTGATGTTTGATGACAGAATTAGGCAGCCCTTTGGTCTTTCTCTGATAGTGCAGGTCAGTCTTAGACCCACTGCAGCTTCCAAAATTGGACACATCCTTCATTGGGGCTCTTGGAAGGTTCTTAGATTTGGGGCCAGTGGTTTTATTCATGGGATGAGAGGCTTTCTCAGCAGTAGGTTGCTTGCTAGGGGAGACACCAGTATGGGTATCAGCGTGCTTGTCTTTGGTAGGGCTTGGGATCTTTTTTTTTTCTCTTGGAAACTCTGCCACAATTTCACAATAGTAGGGGACTGTTCATTATTATTATCATCAATGGTCTTTTCAGGCAGTTCAGAAATAGCCACAGTCTCATCTTGAAGCACAGCAAATCTAGAGCTAGCAGCAGAAGATTTCTTAGTACTGCTAGTATCACAATTTTTCTTTTTATTTCTATAGCTCATCAACATCCATGGGCCCATGTCCTCTTTAATCACATCATTCTGAGGGACACTTCGCTGCATACTCACATCAGCCACCTCATTCTCAACATTTATGGCATGAGTAGTCACTTCATCATAATTCATAGTTGGTTGCTTGGAATGAGTATTATCGGTGACTTTAAGAGTAGGGCATTTGTCTTTAGCATGACCAAAACAGCCACACTCAAAACAGATCAATGAAATGCCTTCATAGACAACTTGATAAGCAATGGATTCCACTTCGACAAATGGACGCAGGGGCTTACTAAGATCAACCTCAATGCACACTCTAGCAAATTGCCCCTAGCTTGCCCAACAGTGAGTTTGTCCACTTTGACCACATCTCTAAGGATTTTACCAATTTTTGCTATAGTGAAATCCTTGAAGAATTTAACAGGTTGGCCAAAGATTCTCACCCAGAGAGCCATTTTACCAATGAATTCCTTCATAGGGTCAAAGTCAGGTCTCCATTTTCTCACAATAAGGGTTTGCCCAGCCAAGATCCATGGTCCTCCACAGAGAGCATAGTTCATGTCTTCTTCCAGGTTGAATTTCACAATATAGAAGTCATTAGGAAGATCAATAAGTTGCCAACCTCCTTTCACCTGCCATTTTCTTCTAAGACCTCTAAGTATGAAGTCAAAAGTGTTGTCGAGTTAGGTTTCCCCATCAATTTGACAACAACAGCACATCTCCAATCAAAATCAAGCTTATTATGGACTTTTTCAGAGAATGAAACATTCTGACCATGTTTACCTTGAGAGTAGGTATAGTCTTCATCATTGAATTCGAACTCTTCAGCCATGGTTTTCCTGTAGCGATCGACTGGGTTCTTCAAGGTGCTCGCGTAGGTCATTTAGGGTTGCGAAGAACCAGTGTTCTGCACAGTAGTGTCTAGATCTTCCATTCAGAGAGCCTCTAGATCAGAGCTGATATCTCTTCCATTCTTCACACGTTTACGCTGAATCGACATTAAATCTAACTCCTCGCCACTTCCCAGTGGAAGGGCGGAGAACACAAAGGCCGGCGACGCCACCAGTGAGTTTGGGTAGACAATCGGAGCCGGGAAAGATGGAAATCAACATTGGCCAATCAGTGCGAAATTTAGGTAACAGCTAGGCTTTTGGGAAAGGCGCGTGAGGCGTGTTCTCAAAAAGCAGTTCTCTGATCAGTTAACACTGTTTTCCTTTGATGGTCACTTTCAGAATGTCAAGCTGACTCACATCTTTAGAGAATGTAACATGACTGCTGATGCCCTTGCCAAGAATAGCATTTTTCATGAACTTGGATTGGTCACTTTTCACAATCCCCCCGCTCATGCTGCCCAAACTTTCTTGGATGATTTGTCTGATGTAACTAGAGCTAGGAGGACTGGTTTTTTGTTCCAGTTCTTAGTTTCTTTTTTGCTTTTGTTTGGGCCTTTTAGGTCCCGCTTGTAACCAAAAAAAAAAAAATAGTCAAATGATAAAAGTTAATAACTTAATTTAATTTGAAGAGAGAAGAGAGAAAAAGTAAAAACTTTTAAAATATAACACGACATTTTCTTTCATTTCTCTCTCCTCTCGCAGTGCTTGGGCTAGAGTTAAGGTTAGGGTTTGGTTGTGCAGCAGGAAAACTCATGGCGGTCGTTGGTTCAATGACTGCGGGACTGGCGACTATGTTTTCGCTGAAGGATGGTGAAGAGCATGTAGATATGGGGAACCTTCAAAGTCGGGGGGAAAACCTTCATCTCCCTAAATCATTTCATGGTGGGGGGGCTCAACTCCTGCAGACCTGCTAATATCAACTCATTCCTGAGTGCGTTAGATCTATGTGGAGGTTGAATGGCACAGTAGACATGCAAACCAGGGCAGACAGATTCCTGTTCACATTTTCCAATGAGTGCGACATTTCCAAAGTCAATAAAGGAGGACCCTAGTGCTATCAATGCACATGATTCTCCTGAATGACTATGACTACTACTTCGACATCATGGTGGTGTCCCTGAAGGTTGTTTGAATCTTGGTGGTTATGCAAGGTCTTCCATCAATGCTTCTGACTTGTGACACTTTTTGTTTGTTGGGGAAAATGATTTGACCGGTTATGCAAGTGGATCAGAGAGTATCAGAGATGGGGATGCTCGAATTCAAGTTGAGTCATCGAACCGATATGGTTGGAACGTTGGGTTAGGGTTTCTCTAACTTAAGTTCTAGAGTTGCGCTTTCAGTATTAACGCTTCTTAGGGCGTTGTTGCACCCGTTCCATGATTAATCTTGTGGTGGCAGGCTATCCATATGCGGTAGAGGAAGCAGATGCGCAGGGGGCTCCTGCGATGACGTCTATTCTCAAATCCCGTTGCTTATTCTCTGGTTTTAAGGGCAAATAGACCCCCTACTCTTACTTCGTCACAGTTCGCCACTCTCCAACTCCCTATTCCTAAAGGAGAATAGGGGAGTAACTATCTGTCCCTTCCTAGATTGTAATGAGGAGATTCCGTGCTTGCCTAGAGCTTGGTGTTAGAAGGAGGAGCACGAGGATGACTCTGGTAAGAGGTCTCATTACAATCTAGCAATATTGGCAATGGATTGAAGAATTCTAAAGGTTTGTATGAGGTGATCATTACCTCTTTGAGATTTTTAAGAAACCAAGCGGCCATCCCCGTGGCCAAAGGAATACTCCAAACTTTCTCTGCAGGCTCCTCTGCTTGCTTGTCCAATTCCTCAGAGGCAGGTTCTCTTTCCCAGGTTTCTAGATATGTAGAGAACGGGTCTCTTTCCCATGTGGGTTAGGAAACTAGTTATTTTCTACAACAGATCAATGGTGACACTCCTTCACTCGTCTTTTGTTGGTGTACAACTTAATGTTCTTAGGCGCCTTCATTAGGGTACAAATTTTGGATTTGGGTTTGTTGTAGAGTAGGAGTATTTTATTCTGTTTTGGATTATTTAGTCTTTGAATAATTGAACATGTTATTTGTATCGAGTAGTCTTCACTTGATGGATTCTGGTATGGTTGACTTGTGGCTTCGACGCTGTGATGATTCCTACTAGGTGTTTGGGTTACTCGATCTAGCCTGACCTAGTATGGTTGTATAATTTTATATCAATGGAATTAGATTTTTCATTCCCCTAAAAAAATAAATAAACCAAAATTTTTCAAAAAGATGAGTCCCTACATGTTTAGAGTTTGCTGTAAGCCTGTAAATATAAAGATTTTTGGCATTTTTGTTTTCTCTCTCCCTTTAATTGTTCTAAACTAGAGGTAGATATTGGAAAGCTGTTGGAGGGAAAAAAAGAAGAAGGGTTTTTGTCCTTTTTTTTTCTTTTGAATCAAATCCAAATTAGGTGTCAATATATTGCATCAGAAGCCAGAATAAGCCAATACATACCCTTTCGTCATAGACAAGAAGCTAGCGGTAGTACCTATAATGGTACATAGCTTTAGACCCACTCATTAGACAATTAACTACGCAGACATAGCGCTAGTGGAGTATCTTATGTACCTTTAGCGCCTCTGAGTAGTACGTAGATAATTACGTACGTAGACAAGAAGCTAGCTGAGAATCCTCTTTCAGTACTACTCAGAGGCGCTAGAGGTACATAGGGTGCACAAAAGTGCATAGGTTCCCGAAAAGGAAATTATTGAAAAAAGACGAAGCTAAATTCATACTATAGGCCTAGGGAAAAGCACCCAGCCCAAATTGCCAAACCCTAAAGAGTAGCCCAAAGAGAAAAAAATGCTCAACCCAAGGCTCAGTAGGACAGGCTCGACCAAAACCAGGCCTCATCCCTTCCACCCGGTAGATCCGTGAACAGTTATGGTGCATCGTCGCTTGACCATGCTGCCACAGCCACCATGAATCGTACAGCCGTAACCCCTACTGCCACAGCCTCCACGATCTGTACAATCACAACCCATGCTGCCTTGGCTCACACAACCTAGTCCTAAGCAGCCTCGGCCTACGCCACCGTTAAGCAAGCAGCTATGCAGTGCCCAACGGTCCAAAGCGCTATGATTCCAACGCCCCGCGCCAATCCTAGAAGGCTCCGACGCTCCCAGATGCTCCAAAACCCCTACGTTGGATCTACATAAAAACCCAGAGATGCCGCCCAAATTCGTCGCCAACCCTCCTTCCAAAACTACGAGCCAAACACCTTCTCTCCAGATCCCAGCTAAGGGCAATGAAGTACCGGTCTAGCAGCCAGCACAGGGACAACGCAGTGAAGCCGCGGTAATTCTTGGCCACCGCCGGACAGGAAACATTTGGGTAGAGGTCCTCTCTTGCGGCGCTAAGGCTAAGACTGAGAGTTTTCGATTTTGGAAAATGAGTTTTTGTCCATTGACCTTAATTTTAGGGTCACTTATCCCACTTATCCTATTAAGTTTTTTTAATTCTCCTTTACCCATAAAGACTTTAACAAAAGTCTTCTCTAATACCCAATTAAGTTTTTTTTTTAGTTTTATTTTTGAGACTATTTTACCTTCACCCATTTGTTATATATATATATATATATATATATATATATATATATAGAGAGAGAGAGAGAGAGAGAGAAAAGCCATAGGGGACTTCGTCGGAGTTCAGTCACCGGCAGCAGGGAACCCTGTCACCGACCGTGGGATTTCGTTCACAGGCCACCGCCCAACAGACTTTTCTGAAAAGCCAGCCAGAGGTCCCCAAATAGGTCTCGGAGACCTCATAGGTCACCGGAGAGGTTTATTGCACCTTAATAGACTTTTATTGGGGGCAATAAAAGTTTATGAAATCTCGTCGGAGATCCCCAAAGAGGTTGTCGGAGATCTCATAGGGGACCGAAGAGGTTTATTACCCCCTAACAGACCTTTATTGCCCCCCCAATAGACATTTCGGTCACCGGAATAGGAACTAATCTCCCTAAAATTAAACAAACCAAACTTTGATTAAGGAAAAAAAAATCTAGGAGATTATATCAATTCAAAACATTTATTGCCCCCCAATAGAACTTTTTTTATATTTTCTTTCTTTTTGAGCCTTCTGCCTCCATTTTATCAAAATAAAAAATTTTAAAAAACATTGATTTGGGCACCCTGAAAATGCTCTAGGCACTAAGTCTTCTCCATCTTCTCCATTCGCCGGTTCAATCCCTTCTTCCTTACCCAATATCTGTTATGTGATTTCGCATACTTCTAATTCAAAAACACATTCGAATTCAATATATTCAAGTCAATTTCTCGATTCTATGCCTTGTGGAAGCTTACGTCGCTGGGTAGCCGAGGTTGTTGATCCCAGAAGTCGTGTCCAGACATACATTAAACTAGTCGGCGATGGAGGAATCGGGAACCTAGGTAGGAAAGGACGATTTTTGGGCGATGAGATTGAAGGACTGCCAGATCAAGACTAAAGTGGCCGACGTGAGGTCTGGGACAGGCGACGTCATCGCGAGCCCAGACCCAAAGCTAAACTTAGACCTGAACGCCAGAACTTGCAGAGGCTGCAATTGACACGATCCTTTTCTTCTTGCGTCGAAGGTGTTCTAGCAATGAACTGAGAGGTAGGGAGAGAGGGAAGGAGAGAGAGAGAGAGTGGCCTGGACATATTTCCTTAATTAAGTCGAGGGCAAAGTTGTCATTTTCCTGGACCTGAACTCCAGGACTTGCAGAAGTTGCAATTGTGACGATCCTCTTCTTATTGCATCGAAGGTGCTCCGGCAATGAACCGAGAGGTAGGAAGGGAAGGGGGGGGGGGGAGGGAGAGAGAGAGGGAGTGGAATAGACATATTTCCTTAATTAAGTCAAGGGCAAAGTTCTCATTTTCCTTTAAACTGGGTAAGTGAGATTAAAAATCTGTTGGTGGAGCAAGTAAGATAATTTTGATTTATTTTGGTACTTTGGGTCAAAGACTAAAAAAAAAAAAAAATATTTTTCCCTAACATAGAGAAAAGACAAGTTATAAGAAGTTATTAGAGATGCTCTTTTTTTTTGGGTTAAATATTGTTTACTCCTTGTACTTTTGCTCGAAAAACACTTCAGTCCCTTACCTTCTAATTTCACACGTTTAGTCCCTGTACTTCAAAATTTCAGACCAATAGGTCATTGCCGTCTAAAAGTCGCGGTGAAATGTCTATTATGCCTTCAGTTCTTTTTTTAATTAATTAATTATTTTATTTTTTTTGAAAAAGGAATTTTTTTTCCCTTTCTTTCTTTCTGTTTCTTTTTATTTTTTTCTGTTTTTCTTTCTTTCTTTCTTTCTGTTTGAAAAAAAAAAAAGAATAAATAAAATAAAGAAAAAACATTTTTTTTTAAAAAAAGAGAAAGGAATAAATTTATTATATAAAAAAAGAACTGAGGGCATAATAGACATTTCACCGTGACTTTTAGACGACAAGGACCTATTGGTCTGAAATTTTAAAGTACAGAGACTAAACGTGTGAAATTAGAAGGTCAGAGACTGAAGTGTTTTATGGTCAAAATGTCAAGGACTAAATAGTATTTATCCCAAATAGAAAGAGTTGGAGATGCTCTTAGTCCAACAAAGTTTTTCATACTAATTTTGACACTGACCTTATTTCATTTCTATAATTATCTCTAATCTCTCTTCATAACTTTTATTATTATTATTATTTTTTTTTTTTTACAATTATAATCCTGAAACAATAATTTTTTTTGCCCAGTACCATTTGGTCTAGTGGCATAAGTCTCCCATTTGTAAGTGGAAAAATCCAGTGGGCGGCGGTGAGGGTAAAATAGTCTAAAAAAAACTCTTTAGGAAAAAGGGAGGGGGGGGGGGGGGGGGGGGGGGGGAGGGAGGGAGAGAGAGAGAGAGTGGAATGGACATATTTCCTTAATTAAGTCAAGGGCAAAGTTCTCATTTTCCTTTAAACTGGGTAAGTGAGATTAAAAATCTGTTGGTGGGGTAAGTGAGATAATTTTGATTTATTTTGGTGCTTTGGGTCAAAGACCAAAAAAAAAAACATATTTTTCCCTAATATAGAGAAAAGACAAGTTATAAGAAGTTGTTGGAGATGCTCTTTTTTTTTTTTAAGCAAGAAAGAAAGAGTTGGAGATGCTCTTTGTCCAACAAAGTTTTTCATACTAATTTTGACACTGACCTTATTTCATTGCTATAATTATCTCAAATCTCTCTTCATAACTTTATTATTATTATTATTTTTTTATTTTTTATTTACAATTATAATCCTGAAACATTATTTGTTCTTGCCCAGTACCATTTGGTCTAGTGGCATAAGTCTCCCATTTGTAAGTGGAAAAATCCGGTGGGCGGCGGCTGGTGACCGGATTCCAGTGAATATTGGCCGGAATCTGGCGACCGGTGACTGGAATCCTGTGACCAGACTCCGACGAAATCTCCTATGGTTTCTCTCTCTTCCGCTCTCTCTCTATGTAACAAAGGGGTGAAGGTAAAATAGTCTAAAAAAACCTCTTTAGGAAAAAGGGATATAGAGAGAACAACACAGAGAATTGAATATTAGTCTTACAAGGAAACTGAATCATATAATGATTAGGACATCCCCGAGAATATCTATAAAACTAATCCTATTACAACTCAGACAAGTAATCAGAGTTTGGGTAAGACACACAAATTAGGTGTCCTTAAACACTCCCCCTGTGTTGCCCAAACATGGTGCTCCTCTCGTTGCCTCGTCAAAAACTTTGTCGAGTAACAAATGCCAAGTGGGACAAAAATAACCTTGGTCGAAGGAGAAAAAGAGTACAACACACCCTTCACATTTTGAGACCATACATGTAGACATCTCCCCTTGATGACTACAGTAATGGGTTTGGATCACTTCCGTAAACGATGCTACCATTATGTTTCTCGAAAATAGAATTGGGCAATGACTTAGTCAACAAGTCTGCAACATATCCTCATATCGAACCTAGTTTGCTTTGATCTTGAGGGGAGTCTGTTGTTGCTGATGATGCTTGCTGTTGTCACCTTTGATACAGCCTTGCTTCATTTGTTCAATGCAAGTGAAATTATAATCATAAATGCTCGTAGGCTCATATGTGGTAGATTTCAAACCACAATTGCTTCGAACATGCGTGATTACAGATCTAATCTATATACATTCATGAACTCCTTTGTGAAGAGTAATAATCTCTACATGATTTGAAGAAGTAGCGACTATGGTCTGTTTTGTAGACCTCTAAGATATCGCGGTCTTACCCATAGTGAACACATGACCAGTTTGGGAATGAATTTTGTGTGGATGAAAGAGGTACCTAACATCAGCAAAACCTTCCAAAACACATATGTCATTTTAGGATAGGGATAGAGGACGCAGGCCAGTGTTAGCGGCATTCCTGGTGTGTGATGGGTCCCAATCCATCATCTCTCTGTAGGGATAGAACAAGCCCATATCAATCGTACATCTCAAGTATCGAAAGATATTTTTTACACCAGTCCAATGGCGTCATGTTGGTGTAGAGCTATACCTAGCTAACAAGTTCATTGCAAATGAGATGTCTGGTCTTGTACATTGAGCTAAGTACAATAATGCACCTATTGTACTCAAGTGGGGCACTTTTGCCACTAGCACATCTTTGTCATCAATCTTCAGATGAAGATGATACTTTTTTTAGGATCATGCCTACTGACTATCATGGGTGTGCTTGAAGGCTTGACTTTGTCCAATGCCTAAGCATCTATTAACACAATGCTCAAGTTCCAAAACGAGACATAATCGTGTTCTCCCAAGATCCTTCATCTCAAACTCAGATTTCAAGTGTTCGGTGGTTTCCCTCAACTCTTTAAGAGCTTTCAATAAAGATCATATCACCAACATGAACCACAATAGAAATCGGAACTTGTCATAGAAACGCGCAGATATCATAGAAACACGCAGATATCATAGAGACACGCAGATATTTACATATCCCTTCCCAATCAAGTAGTCACTTAGTGAGCATTTCAACCTTATTGCAAACGCACTTCATGGTCTAGAGCTACTTGACTTATGTAAATAACCATGAATCTTCATGTATATTCTGTATCTAAATCTCCATATAAATATGTAGTGACCACATTCGTAAGCTGCATGTTCACTCATTCAGAAATTACCAAATTGACAGGGTAATAGAGTGCAATGACGTCCATTACGAGATAATATGTCTCTTCGTAGTCAATTCCAAGCATTTTGTGAGAAGCTTTGCGCCATAAGGCGAGATTACCTTATCTTTTTCTCATCATGCTTTCTAAAGAAGACCCATTAGTTAATAGGTGTTATGTTAGGAGGTGTTGGAATCACTGGCTCAAAAAACCTTTCTCTTCATTAGAGAATCCAATTTAACATGGATCACATCTTTCTATTTAGGCCAATTTTCTTTACGTTGGCATTCATTCATCAACGAAGCGTGGTTCGATATCATAGGACTCAACAAACTCATGTGTAATGAAATGCTTGAATACATCATCAATCATGATAGAGTTTCTATCCCACATCACATGTACACTGGTATAATTTTTAGAGAGCTCTATATTCTCAGGAATAGGTTATGACGTTGAGGCATTCCCCAACGATAATTATAATCCAAAACATTCTCATGAGACAGGTTTTGAGTGTCAATAATCAAAGGATTGAGTTGTGCTGAAGTATCCTTCGAACCTACTGGCCTCCTACGCATCCTAGCTAAGGTCATGGCCTGTTACACTAGAGTGCCACTCTCTATGGCGTTGGCGCCATGCTTACCTCCTTATTGGGTGGCGCTACGTCCTCTCGTAGGGACGTCCATCATTACAAGCATGTTTGCAGCATGTATGTGTGATCTCGTCACTTTAACAGGGATCGAGATGAGACATAGTGGGGATAGACAACGACAATTCCTACGTTCCTGCTGAACATCCGTATTCTTATCTCCCTCCAACGATAAGAAGACTGTCTCATCAAAGTGACAATCTATAAGACATGCGGTAAGAAGATCGCCTAGCAAGGGTATTACGTGGCGGACGATTATTGGAGTCTCCAATCCAACGTATGTGCCCATTCATATGTAGGGATCTATCTTAGTGCGCTATGGCAGTGCAATTGGTGCATAAATGACACACTCAAATATGCATAAGTACGTGATACTTGTACCCAATCACTAGCTATAATGTAGAGGTAGATTGAGTGGCAGTGGGTCGTAGACAAATTAGTATAGTTGCATATAATATTGCACCACCCCAAGCGATATAAGGAGATTATTGCGCATTACCAATATCCAGGCTACCATCATAGTCGTTGTCGCAAGACCATTTGGATGTGTACATATGGGAATATGATGTCCAATATCAGTCCCAGTGCAATAACAATCGAAAGTCTTCGATGTAAACTCTTTAGTATTGTCAAGTCCAATTGACTGAATAGAATGATCCGGACAGTGAGTCTGTCGTCATATGATATGTGCTAGGAGTGTAGTAATAGCAACAGGACAAGTGGACAATGGCAAAAAACGTGACCAACGTGTTTGCATGTCAACCAACATCATGAGATATTTAACGTTTGCAAGTTGGTTGAATCAGTCCACAGAATCCTCTTGGATTTTATGTAAGACAGAATGAGTATTTTCTTATCCTTTGTGTAAGACAGTCTCAGTCCTAGTTTCCATAAGGAACAGGCTTTGTGGAACGAGTGAGAGGCCTTAAAAGCAACCAATGAGGATTTTGGTTGGTTTTGAGTGTTTGAAAATCTATTGGAAGCAAAGTTGTTGATTGCAGCATCACCTGGGGCACCATCACCATGAGGGAAGCCCCAACCCTAGCAGTAGGATGGCGATGGCTTTAGAGGCAGCGGCTACAGTTACACCTAATCCCGGAATCAATCTTTGATTCTTGCTTTATGTCGCTTGAAAGAATGGATGTCCATGTAAAGTCTTTAGTAGACGGATCATCATATCCTGACTAGGATGACCTACCCTGTCGTGACAAAGCCAATATAGGTCTAAATCCAAGAGATATTTTCTTATAACTTTATAGGATTTAATAGCTCGAATAGTTATGACATAAAATCCACTAGCGAGATACATAAGTTTCTTTAAGATTTGCCTTTATGAACAATCATTAGAGATATTGCAAAGGAATTCTTTTTCATTCTCTACATACATTTCCACATGGAATCCGTTGGCTCGAATAGCTTAATAAGGTTTGATTCGCCCTAGGAGCGTAAAGAGTTTTTGTTTGTAACAGTAATCAAGGTGCCATTTGGCAAGTAGAATTTGGGCTATTCCATGTCCTTGAACTAATCTTGATGGCCCAGCCATCGTAATCACAAAGTAATATGCTTAGAATTTCAATGGAGTCATAATGTAAAAAACTTGAAGTTTTATTCATAAGCCAACGGAGTACATCATTGTTTCTTAACCATTAAGAAATCTAATTCAAATACTAGCTAATGCAAAACAATGGCAGTCATTTGACTTCTTTTAGTAACTCCAAAATAAATATGACCAAGTGAGTAGAGAGATGTCAGTGAGCAAAGCTCGGTTAAGTACCACTTATCTCAAAACCTTCCTAGACATCAAACTCACTTTGCATAAGCCTAGTTGAAGAAAAACTTAACCAATGGCATTTACCTATTACATCTCTTGGAAAATAAAGACTTTATTCAAAATTGCTAGTCTCTTGATCTTGGTTAGATTTCAAGTTTTCAACCCTTAGTTCGAGATCACCTTCTTGTTCTACCTTCGAGTGAGACCCATAGCCTTCTGGGGTCTTCTTCATTCATATACACGTATTGGAGCGAATCATTCATATGACGAGTTATTAGGATGATGGCTCGCCGTATTTGCCTCTAAGGCTGCTCTTGCTTCCAAGGCTGCTCTATTTGCTTCCTAAGCTTGAGCTTGCTCAACAATTAGCACATCCTGTCTAGGTTGAAAAATCGTATCCAAGATTCCTTGGGCCTTGAGATGCTGGCAGACATCATGAACCCACTTGTGAAATCCAGAGCCAATTGTTCCCAATGGAGCAGAGTCTAATTTGTTCAGGTTACTCATCCTGAAAGAGAACTAGAAAAAGGATTAGTTTCAGAGTGAAAAAGCTATCACGAAAGCAAAAGAAATTTCTGAGCGGAGTCACTCCCAGGAATTCAATTCCAAGAGGTATTGGATTAGATCGAAACAATGATGTGTGTGGTCGATCGTATCTTCTCAACGAATTCTAAGTTTAGAGGTCTCAACAAGCTCCAAGCTTGGAGATAGCACAAACCCCCACAGTTCGGCTTAGGTCTGCCCTATGAAGAAGAAAGGGGGTAGAAGAAGGGAGGGTGCAAGCCCCCGAAGAAAAGAAAAGAATTGAAATATTAAAGAAAAGTACACAAAAGTGGGAACTTTAATGAAAAATTACCTTGAAAAGGACAAACATGGGTCGCCAGAACTTTTGGTCGGAATTTGGCCTGAAAAAGATGCTTCTGGCGGGTGGTGGCCGGAACTGCCCTAAATAGATTATGTCTGATTTTATGCTTGCAGTTTAGTAACTTAGGCGGACGGTTCGGTGACTTTTAGACTGATTCTTCAGGTTCTACTTCCGGTTCCTGAATCCTGGGATTGAGGTGCTGCTGCTGACAAAATTTGGTGGTAAGAGGACATCTGGAAAGCGGCGAATAGATGGAGAGTTTACTTCTACTTTCGAGGGCTGGTTCAGTACTTTTTCAGTGGGTTCTTGGGATTCTGCCACAGGTTCTGGACTCCTGGGGTCAAGATCTTTAAGGTGTGCGGTGGAGGCAGAAAGGGTTTCAGGGTTTTGTGTTCAGATTTAGGTTTTTGGCTTTTTGTTTAAGCTATTTCAGGGTTATGGATTCATATTAATAATGTGTTTTAGGAAAAAGGGATACAGAGAGAATTGAGAGAACGAGTTGTGTCATTGATAATAGGGGCCTCTTTATATAGAGGATTACAAACAAAGAATATCAGTCTTACAAAGAAACTAAATCATACAATGATTAGGATATTTCTGAGAATATCTTCAAGAATATCAGTAAGACTAACCCCTATTACAGCTCAGACAAGTAATCAGAGTTTGAGCCAGACACATAAACTAGGTGTCCTTAAACAAAAACTTAATGAGGTATTAGAGAAGACCTCCTTAGAGAGTTTTGGGTAAGGGGGAATTAAAAAAACTTAATGGGGTAAGTGGGAAAAAAATCCCTAGAAATGGGGTAAATGGACAAAAAAAAAACAAAATTCTTCATTACTTCTTATCTCTTACACACATAAGGTGTGAACGAACACATAATGAGCTAGTTGTTGTATATAAGTTATTGATTTGATAAAAATAAAATAAAATAAAAACTCCTCATTACTTCTTATATCTCACACACATAAGGTGTGAGTGCCTACTAGTACATATATATGTTATCCAATTGGTTTAATAGTAACTTTGTAGGAAGACTTTGTTTGCCAGTAGCACCCTGAATCCAATTTAAACCGTAAACCCTAAAAGAGTTGTTTTTTTTTTGTTATATATATATATATATATTTTTTTTTTTTCTTTTTTTTTTTGGAATTAAATCCTAGGGGTCGTTAGGTGCTCGGGATAGTTCTTATTCACTCTATTACTGATACTTGTCTGACCTTCCTTTTAGTAGGCTCACTCAATAGTCAATACTAGTTGAACCAAGTTTGGTGAGAAAGCCCTAGTTAATGTGGGACTATCATGTCTTCTAAAAAAAGGTGGGACTATCCCATGCTTCATCTTTACACATGAAGGCAGAAGCATGTACGGCTGGGCTCTTATTGGCTATGTATCGGGACATGGCTGCTTTTGACTTTGAGAGTGATTGCTCCATTGTTGTTACTGCCTTACAGCATGACATGGAAGATAGATATGAAATTGGGTGTATTATCGATGATTTTAGGTCATATTTAACATCTTTACACTCTACTTAGGTTAGACACATCTTCTCATGCTTGCAATACTCAGACCCATATTAACCAAATTCCACAAATCTGCATGAATCCAATTCAATTTTGCAACATCCAAATCTTCAATTGCTTTCACCCTGAATTGAATGAAAAATTATACATGGAAGAGAGTCGTGTTCTTCTTTATTTAAAACCAATACTGTTTCTGGTGGATTTCTCTGAGTACGTCACACAGAATGCTATACCACTGGTGAGTACCAATATAACTCCGAGTCCTTGTTTGAACAGAACACACAACGTTAGAGGAATACACCGTACCAGCCGGTTTATGCCTCTCAGATGCCTGAGTGAGGTTCTTTATATATTTTGACAGAGTAATAGTTAGGGAAAGAAGTTATATCCCCCTGAAAGTGGTTGGCTCTGACATATATACCTCAGTATGGGAAAGACATTTCCCATGTCTTCAATGTGGGATGTGGTGTACTTCCTTGCAGCCTTAGAAGGCTCTGATTGTTGATAGGTTGTACCGAGCAGGCCCGAGGCCCTTACCATCAGGAGTGTGGCTTATTGTGGACTTTATCATAGTGGGTAGAGAACCCGACTCCTGACATGATACTTGGATGTCCGTACCTGTTTGCAGTTTATCAATACCTTGTGGCAGTGTAGTTATTGGTAGTCTGTATAAGTATTACCAATTCTAGAGGATTGGTTTCTGAATGAGAACACAAAGAGAAAATTGAGTACCATGAGTCAGCAAGAAAGCAGAGGAGTTGATGACCAGCCTAGAGAGATGGTACATGTACTCACAATAACATCGGTTGTTTATTTTTGGATTAATTTTAGTTTATCCCCCTAAGGTTTGTGGGTGTCATCATGTCATCCCCTCCTCTCAATTTTAAAATTTCACCCCCCGAGCTTTTCAATTTTCCTCAACCGTATCCATTCGGTCCAAATTAGACGTTAAGTCCGACAATGGGACCCACTTTAAGGTCTAAAAGGGTCATTTCAAGGAAAAAAAAAACAAAAAAAAAATAAATCATTCTTCTTCTTCTTCCCCTCAGCTTCCTCGACCTCCCAACTCATCTTCGCTCCAAAATATCTAATAACATACAAACAACAACCATGCCAAAAATACATCAAACTGTGGGTCAATACCAGAGCTACCGCAGTAACCTTAAGATAAGCTCTCACTAAGCTTCGACACTAACTTTTCTGGTTAACAAATCTTGAAAAAGTCTCAAACACCAATGCAACTTTCTTAAATCTCAAACAATTTTTTTCACCTTCTCATATATACACACACAAATCATAGACACAAAATGGTGACTCCCATAGCCATTGAACTGTCGAGAAACTGCTTCTACTTCCTGAGCACTCGACATGGTCACAAACCTGAATTCCCTGCTTCTCCTAGTCATCTTGTCATATATCACATGCAAAATCCATCAAAAAGACTCCATTAATCCAAAAAAAAAATATTGAACCCACAATTTATCTCCATTCAATTCAGAAAAGATGCAAAATTTCGAATGAAAAACAAAACCATACCTCAACCATCTTAACATTTCCAGCACCTTCGAAGAGCTCAGTTAGGTAAGCACTGTCGACAGTGAGGGGAAGGTTTCTGACGAAGAGCTTGAGGTCAGGCGAGAAATTGGGCTCGCCGGTGTCGTCGCTGAGAACCTCATCATAATCCTGGTAACCTCTACTTTCAAATTCTTCGTTATCCGAATCTGAATCGGACTCCACCCTAAACCCTAGCCCCAAATTGGAATTTGACCCCGACTTCGATTTCTAATTCGGTCACGAATAGATCCGAACCGAAGACGAGAACACAGTCAGTCATCGCCACCCTCGTCCACTCATCCTTCGTCACTATGTGGAGCTTGTGAAGCTTTTGGACCAATTTGATTATGTTTCGATCGGACACCCTGATGCTCGATTTCGCTTGTTGTGCCGACTCAAATCGCTTCTCTAATTCCACCAATTCGTTATCCAGTAAATGGGCATTAACTCACCCAATCTGGACGGCGAATCGAGCCCGACCACTTCCACCTCTCTCTCCCTCGACATTCTCATGCTCTTCTCGACGAAGAACCCCAACAAGGTCGGAATCAAGTACGGCGAGTATGTACCTTGGCATCCCATTCCCTCAAGGGCATAAGAGGTGGAGAGTGGTTTGAACGATGAAGATGAGAAGAGGAAGGCCAGATTGATGAGGTTCAGATCGTTGGTGAGAAGAGAGGAGGAAGAAGTAGAAATGTTTTTTCTTCTTTTGGTCGAGTTTTTTTTATTTTTTGTCTTTCAAATGATCCTTTTAGCCCTTAAAGTGGGCCCCATTGTCGAACTTAACTGGTCAATTTAGATGGAATGAACACGGTTGAGGAAAATTGAAGAGCTTGAGGGGTGAAAATTTATAATTGAGAGTAAAGGAGGTGACATGACGACACTTCATTATTTTATTTTTTCAGGAATGCACAATAACACTGTTAAGAAAGTTGAGAAAAAAACACAGGTGTTTGTAGTGTCATTTATTTTTGTACTCCTTGAAACCAAACACCGCGGAAATCACTTACTACCTCTTATTTAACACAAAACCATTTAGTCCCTTCAAAGTTCAAACACCCGGACACTAAAACTGTTTCAAGTAGTTAGTTTATTTTAAAGTCCAAAACATTATTAAACGAAGAAATTCCAAGTTTTTGAAAATCCAAAGTTTGTTTAGGTGCGATACTTGAACATAAATCCACAGTTGGTCGCATTGGCTGCCAGCCTACCAGTTTGGAGGTTTTGTTTGTTCCCCTATGACCACGAATCTTTCGCTCACTGAACGACAAATTGACCGGCAGCAGGCAGTGATATGGTGCCAAGCAACGGCTACTTTACCCCTTATAACCCGTAACCTCCCAACGGTCACATTTCTGTTCCTCCCCCGTGGAACCAATTTTCTAAACCTTCACAACGTTTAGTTTCCGTCACCATAACGCTCCTCCCCTATAAATCCCTTCCTCAATCTCTCTCTCTTCCACAAATCACACCAACAATCATTCTTCAATTCCACAATCACAGACACTCAAATCTCCGAAGATGATGATGATGAAACTATCTCTGCTTTCTATATTGGTTTTCTCACTGTCACATTTCCATGTGGTGCAATCAGACAATGCGCCGGCTCCTGCTCCAAAACTCGCAAACCCGCCTCCGCCCTCGTCGCCGCCTCCTCCCGCGGCTTCTCCCGCAGTTACTCCTACCGCTTCTCCTCCGGCATCCCCTCCGACTCACTCTCCTCCGCCTGCGGCTTCTCCAAAATCCTCTCCGCCAACTTCGACTCCTCCGGCCGCCGCGCCGACCCTCCCACCGGCAACTCCTCCTCCGGCGTCACCCGTTTCTCCGGCGGCTAGCCCGTCCGCAAACGGGCCGCCGCCGGTTCAAGCCCCGGCCACGATGCCTCCGACTGTGGCCTCTCCCGTTGCGACTCCGGTGAGCGCCCCGAAGTCAAGCCCATCTGGGGCTCCGCCGGTTGCTGAGACTCCCGAGGTTGCGGCAACCCCATCTTCGTCGAGCATTCCTTCGTCTGAAACTCCGTCGGAGTCGCCGGCGATGTTCCCGTCGAGCAGTAGCCCACCAAGTCCGACGCCGGCGGGTCTGTCGCCTGAGGGCGCGGCGGCGAGTCCCGCTAATGATGATGATACGTCGGGTTCGGAGTCCAAGTACGGAGTTGGGTTCATTTTGAGTGGGCTCTCTATCTGGGTCGCTTTGGCTCTCTAAATTCATTCTCTTTAGATTTTTCTCAATTATATTTATTTCTTAGAGACTTGTGTCTCGTCTAGTACTCACTGTTGTATTTCGGATCATTTTTCATTCAATGATATATTCATTTATTTTTTATATACTGTATCTTAATTTGTGAGTGAGTTGTGAGTTATTGATTATTTAGATTGATTGGACACTGTAAATGTCACGTATTCAAATCTCACTAACATTATCAGATAAGTGATATCGAGATAAAATTGTGATTTCTACTCAAAACAAAAAAAATAAAAAATAAAAATCTTGAATCTTCAATTGCATAATGCCATATGTGATGATCCATATTGCTAAGTTCCCATTTTATTTTGATGATGAATCATTTTATAGAACTTTAGAAATGAACATTCTTAAGCATGGAAAATTGGAAAAAGGTTTTCAGTGCCAGGTTGAGTGATTAAATTTGTGAGTGTGAAAAACAAATATTTGTTTGGACTATGGAGGGAATGAAATTGAAACCAAATGTAATGGTCACCATTTAGCGCCCAATGGTTACAGCTTACCGGTCTTCCTTCTCCAATTATCTACTAATAGTAGTAGTAGTAGACTCTGAAGTCTTAAGATGTCTTCACTCTCGACACCATTGTCTTCTTCACCAACCCTATTCCTCCCAAGACACCAAACCCATACGAACACCATTACCAACCGCTTGAAGAAGAATTCAACAGCAACCTGCTCGACCTGTTTGTTGTATTCTTATGGAGGAAGCCAACATTGCTTTCGAAAACCCACTCTTTCAGTCAAGTGTTCCCTTAGTGAAGGAGCAGCAGCAGACAACTTCCCTTCAAACGATTATGAACAATTGGAGGTACTTAAATTCCCCCCTCTTTCTGTGTTTTGGGAGTTTTCTATTTCTTGTCATTTAGTAATTTGTTTATGTATTTTGGCTAGAAGCAGAAGGACAAGGGCTTCTGGAGAAAATGGAAAGTATATAGCTCCTCCTCTTTAGTAGCTTTACAATGGGATATGTACTTGTGTCTGGTTGCTGAGAATATTTTAGTGTTAGTGCTACTACTACTAGGTGATGTCAATTCTATGTCTCTTTGAATTATGTAATAGAAAGTAAGAATGATAATCTCAAATCAAAATTAGGCGACTTTTATCAATCTAAAGCAAAATGAAAACTACAAGTATGAAATTATTTGACAAAAGAAATATATATGGAAATAAATGCAACCAAGAGAGTGCTCTTTACCTCCTCTATAGTATCACAGTCATATACAATCTGCATTTCTTTCTCTCACGCTTCACATATTTGGCAGGTGAATTTGGCTGAAATGAGTGCAAAACTTGCAAAGCTTGGCTTGGCAGCTGTGCTTGCTTATGGGTTGTTTGATGCGGTTACGTACACCTCCTTTTTTGTGTTTGCATTTCTGGGGTATGAGAAAAGTACTGGAAAGAATCCTGCTGCCAATATCAAGGCCCTTATTGGGGTAAGAAATGCTCAATCTTTTACTGCAATTTGTTTCTTTTACACTTTTTAATCAAATCAAGTCTGATGGTACGATTATAAAACAGCCTGTTTACATACACATGCCAATTAGAAAACTTGTCCTCCTAACATGTCATCTTGATTCAAAAGAATCGAGTGTAACTCACATCTGGAGTACATAACGACTATGGCATGGTCTTAATATAGTCCAAAACAGGTTAATTTTAAAAAGTTTAAACATGTAACTAAATTTCTAATGCCTATGGGTTGGTAAATTGAAGAAACTTATTACTTGTTACATTAGGTCTGTTTTGGTTAAAGTGCTTGATTGCAATCTGCACAACACATATCAGAGGTCTGTTTTGGTACAAGGGTCTGTCTTGCAGAGAATAAAACTGTATCTAATTTAAGTCTTTTACCTTGCTGGCAATTTAAATCTTGTAAGGAAGCAAAGAAGTTATTTTCAGCATTTCTGAAAGATATTTGTGCTTTTGTGAATAATGTTTTCTCGCATTTGCGGATTGTTCTCCTGATGTGGACGGGAAATAATGTTACGAGGCCATTTCGAGTAGCTGGAGCAGCTGCACTGGCACCTGCAATGGACAAAGGCTTAAAAAGGATCCAAAAACAGTTTAAATTTCCTAGTTGGTTTATGCATTTGCGCTTGTTGTATCTATAGTGACTGCATCATGTTTGACAGTTTTTGGCTTGGTTATCCTCTCAAGATGGGGAAAATGAGTTTGTCAACGGTTACTAATAACAGATACTTGAAATGAGCTGTGTGGAATTTTGAGTTAGTATATCCTTATTAAATATTCCAGGGTCAAGCACTAGTAATGTACAGTTCATAGTGAATCTTGGAATGGATAAGAATGTTTAAACGTTGTGTCATTGATAAGACCAAATAAGGGACACAGTTTTTAATTCTACAAGTGATCATTAGCAACCTTATTGCCTAATGGTAAGAGTGTGAAGGCAAAAGTACGGGACACCATCTGCGGCAATCTCTCCATCTTAATTTTACCTGGAAAATCCTTCTTTGTTTTCGTGAGGTGATGACTGATGAGTGCTAGACAGAGAGACTTGTGTTACATTTTGACAAATCTGGCAGAATTAAGTGTGTGTTATGGCTACTGAGTGGCCTTGACAGTTTCAGAAAAGAAGGAAGATTAGCTAGGCAACCCACAAGTAGTGTTTTTCCTACCCCTATATAGTACATATAATCGATCTGCGTGTGCCTAATAAAATTGAGCTGTTTACATGGATACTATCTTGCCATTCGCTGCAAATCTGGCTATGCGTGGAGTCTATCCCCACAAGAAGGCTGTTCTAGGTTTGGTTTGGGAGCCGAGTTGAACTTCCCTATGGGAGGACCAGGGAGGTGCCCTTGTGATCGAACAATCTGTGGTCATACTTTTTTGTTTAGTGCAGACTGCAGTTTACAGGCTTGGAAAGAACATCTTTTTGGGCACAGAGTTGGACCTGGGGAGAAGATGTTCCATTTGATGGTGAGAAGGTGCTTAATGCAAGCTCAGGAATCAGGATTGGAAAAGATGGGAGGTTCAGGAGCTATCATTAGCAACAGACAGGAGAGGTAACTCCGCCGGCTATGTGCTACTGAAATCACCTTTGCTATAGATAGATGCAAGTATCACTGTATTCAGTGGGATATGATTAAGGCTCTTAGCTGCAGGGAGAAGATCTTAGACTTTTCATTTTTCATTTTTTTTTATAACAGAAACTAATGCAGAACTCAATCCCGTGGAGAACATCCTAGGTTAATCTTGCTAATCTTACAGTGATGCAAGTGCTCTTGATTTAAGATGACCCAAAAGTAGCCAAATGGCAGGGTAGAGTAACTATCTGATTAACACCTAATTATACACTATTGAAATCAGGTATGATTAAGAAAAATAAAAAACATAAACCAAAAACATTCTTTTTGCAGGCCATACCCAACTGGGTAGGGATCCAAATACAAATCTTCATATTGACTTTATCTTTTCAACAGGAACTGCACGTAATAACCACTGGCAAGTTTAATATGTTATCATTATTGATGGAAATTACAGGTCATGCAAAATGACAATAAAAATTTTGTGACAATTGAAAGTGTCAAACATACAATCACTTGGTTTTCTTCTTCTCAGTTCATTTAATTAGTATGTACTTTAGAACTAACATGGATCATGAAACATAATTAAAAATAACCAGGACAATGTCAGACTTCAACGTTATTGAACGATTACCAGGCAATTGACCGGGAAACATTGACCTGGTGTTATGAGCTCAGTCTCTTCAGCTTGAGATCATATTCTATATCAATGACCAGAAAATTTCAAAAGTACAAGAAAATATGTAGGTATTTGGTAAGTTTGCCAAATGGATTATTGGCTGTCTAAACTTCATTGATAATGATCTAGTAACTATACTGATTAGTAAACTATCAAGTATTCTCTAAGACCAACAGCTTACCAAATGTGTTGAGATTGAAGGTGTAAAACTGTTGACGGGAGGTAATTAAACTTTACTTAAACACCCGCCCATCGACGTTGTTACATTCCTTATACCATTGGAAAGTTCCTAAGCAAACCTAATCTCACCTACTTCCTCTTACAAATTCAGAAGTGTTCAGAAATTCTATTTCAAATCTGTCTTTCCACATAAATATCTAATCTGATTCCTTGACTTCAGTTTTACAGGAACAATTTAGACTGTTTCAAGAGACATATGCATGCATGAAGACTTTTGGTGCAAGTTAGTGGCATCCCATTACTCAACTGTTATTGTTCGGACAACAAGAAAATGGGAAAATATGCAGCGACTTTAATTATTGGTTTGTTCCAGGTTGGAACCTTTATATACTATCAAACACAAAGTCTCGGAGATTGAAGGGATCACTATATAAGCTGTGAACGTCTCCTCAGTTCTCATTCATAAATAGTCTTTGGATTTGTAAGCCATAGAAGTCACAAATTGTTGGGGTCTCAGTCTTCTGCAGTTTTGCTCAAAATGGCCAGTCTATGGCCAAGCCTGCTGTATGCATTGGCTATATGCTTTATAGCCACCAGTGTAGCTGCTGGTGATGATAAACCTTATGTTTATGCATCTCCACCTCCACCACCCTCTTATCGCTACAAGTCTCCACCACCTTACCAGTCCAAGTCACCTCCGTACTACCACAAGTCCCCTCCTCCACCTTCACCATCACCTCGTCCTCCACGATATGTGTATAAGTCGCCTCCCCCACCGTATGCTTATAAGTCACCGCCGCCACCATCTCCATCACCTCCTCCTCCATCTCCATCACCTCCCCCTCCCTATGTGTACAAGTCACCACCACCACCTTCTCCATCCCCATCCCCACCTTACATATATAAATCACCGCCACCACCATCACCATCACCTCCTCCACCATACATGTACAAGTCACCACCACCACCATCTCCTTCACCTCCTCCACCTTATGTCTACAAGTCACCACCACCACCTTCTCCATCTCCACCTCCTTATATTTATAAATCACCACCACCACCATCACCTTCACCTCCTCCACCATACATTTACAAGTCACCACCACCACCATCACCATCTCCTCCACCACCGTACATTTACAAGTCACCACCTCCTCCATCCCCATCACCTCCTCCACCCTACATGTACAAGTCCCCACCACCACCATCACCTTCACCTCCTCCTCCTTATGTCTACAAGTCACCACCACCACCACCGCCATCTCCTTCACCTCCTCCTCCTTATGTCTACAAGTCACCACCACCGCCATCACCATCTCCTCCACCACCATACATTTACAAGTCACCACCACAACCATCTCCTTCACCTCCTCCTCCTTATATCTACAAGTCACCACCACCACCGTCACCATCTCCTCCACCACCATACATTTACAAGTCACCACCACCACCATCTCCTTCACCTCCTCCTCCTCCTTATGTGTATAAGTCACCTCCACCACCACCATACATCTACAAGTCACCACCACCACCATCTCCTTCACCTCCTCCACCGTACGTGTACAAGTCCCCACCACCACCATCACCTTCACCTCCTCCACCGTACGTGTACAAGTCCCCACCACCACCATCACCTTCACCTCCTCCACCATACATTTACAAGTCACCACCTCCTCCACCCTATGTGTACAAATCCCCACCACCACCATCACCTTCACCTCCTCCACCATACATTTACAAGTCACCACCATCACCATCTCCTTCACCTCCTCCTCCTTATGTCTACAAGTCACCACCACCACCATCACCATCTCCTCCACCACCATACATTTACAAGTCACCACCTCCTCCGTCTCCATCACCTCCCCCTCCCTATGTGTACAAGTCACCACCACCACCTTCTCCATCTCCACCTCCTCACATTTATAAATCACCACCACCACCATCACCGTCACCTCCTCCTCCTTACATTTACAAGTCTCCTCCTCCTCCATCTCCATCACCACCCCCACCATATGTTTACAAGTCACCACCACCACCGTCTCCGTCACCTCCCCCTCCTTATGTCTATAAGTCCCCACCTCCTCCATCCCCATCGCCCCCTCCTCTTTATGTCTACAAATCACCACCACCACCATCACCCTCACCTCCTCCAGTTTACTACTATAAGTCACCACCTCCACCATCACCCCCACCGCCCAACCCTTATTATTACAACTCTCCTCCACCACCAACTCATTACTAACCTAATTCATTTTTTGTTCCATTTGTGTAAGTGTCCTTCAACTACATGGTATTTTATGCATTTCTTTTGGTATCATTCGCATATTAGTTTGACTTGAAGTATCTAATTCTTCTGCATTTGTTTACTAACGTATATAGTTTTGCATTTTGCAGGTTATAAATTCGAAAAACAAATAATGGCTGCAAGAGAGAGTTCTATCCTAACGATGGCTTGTTTACATCTGATCAATCTAAAATGGAACCAGAACAGTGCTTGATAACAAGAGAGTGCTTTGCAGCTTTTCACTATATATATGTTTTTTTGTTAAACATGATTTCTATACGTTAGTCATTTTTGGTTACATACCCTGAATTTTGATGTGATCAACTGGACAACATTGTTCATTTCCTATTTTCCTATATGTTTTATCAAAATGTTGAAATTAATAAATTAATTACATGTTGGAGCTATACGTACTATTACACAATACCTCCGTCTCTGTGTTATTCTACAATCAACTGTATGTTGTAATTGCCACGCTCACTTAAATTGAATTTCACAGCTATGTTAATATCCTAATTATTGGCCAATTTCAATTGCAATTAACAAAAAAAAAAAAAAAGATCTTAGAGCTACAATGGATAATTAACCGAAAATATGAGAATAAATCACATATTAATCGAAAGCTGTGAGAGAGTCTACACAACACGAAAAACTTGATCACCAGAATGTCTAAACCTACCTAAAGAAAAATGGTTCGAACGGTGAATGTCTTTTTCTTTTACATTATTTTTGTGGAAGACTTGAAATAATTCAATACGAGGGAAAGTACACATAATGACAACGCATCAGAGGCACGATAAAAAAAATCACTACTTAGGTAACTCACATGTACTAGTGGCCGATTCAAGGTGGGCGAGGGTGGGCAGTTACCCTCTGCCTTTCTTAAATTGCAGTTCATGACTGTTAATATCTCTATCATTAGCTAGTTACAATTGAAATTGACAAAAAAAAAAAAACGATCATATATCAACCAAAAGTCGTAAAGAAGGTGTATACAAAGCTAAAAAACACTTGATCAGCACAATAGAAAAATGGTTCGAAAAGAGGGGTCCTTGACCCCAAAACCCAAAAATTAAGCCAAGATATTCCCACTTACACCGTCAACTGTTTTTTATTCCCACTTACACAAACTAAACGATAAATGATAATTATGCCCTCAGCCTAATTAAAAAACTACATCTATGCCACTCTCCTCTCTCTTTCATCCCTCTGATCCACCACTCTCTCACTAGATTACTCTCTCTCCTCTCTCTCTCTAGCCGAGATATCAAAGCCGGAACTCCGGCAAAACCACAATGATATCATTGCATAACCAGATCAATCGTGCGCGGGTCATCGCTGTCATCTCCCTCATTCATTCCGTAGTCATCGAGATCCTCTTCGTCCACCATGACGTCATCTATCTTCAAACTGCTTCTCCCCCCTCACATCAAACTGATTCTGCCCCTTCACATCATCGCTCTGTTCTAAGAGGTTCTCCGGCATCTGATCATTTCACGGCGTCACACCAACGGTGGAAGCTTCTAGTCAACGTCGCTTACCTCTATCTAATATCTCCTGGCCCTAGTTCCACCACGCCTTCACCTCTCCAATCAAAGCCAAATCCCAATCCCAAGAATTCGTACAGCTAAGCTAGCGTTGAGGATTGGGGAAAGAGTGAGGAAGAGGAAGTAGTTGAGGAGGAGAAAGACGAGCAGGCCCTTGCCGCAGAGCTCCGGCGGCGTCAACATTGGCTGGAGGTAGGAGAGAACGGCATGCTTGACGAGCGGTTTCTTTAGAATTTCATGACACTGCTCTGCTTCTGCAACAGATCCCGGATTCCCAAGTCTGCAATTGGCGAAGGGAGAAGACATGAGAGCCCAAATCAATTTTTTTTTTCTTCTTCTTTTGTGCAAAATGGGGGCAGAAGCCCATCAGAAAAGAAAAATGAAAAAAAAAAAAAGTTTTATTTGGGGACAATAAATGTTTTGAATTGATGTAATGTCCTATATTTTTTCTTAATCAAAGTTTTATTTGTCTAATTTTACTGAGATAGTTCCATTCCGGCAACCAAAAGTTTTATTGCGGGGCAGTAGACATCTATTGGGGGGGGCAATACAGGTTTATCCAGGGGGCAATAAACCTCACTGGCCCATATGAGATCTCTGACAACCTCTTTGAAGACTCCAGCGAGGTTTCATAAACCTCTATTGCCCCCCCAATAGACGTCTATTGTAAATATCATGAACATTGACCAATTACAATTGAAATTAACAAAAAGAAAATAAAAACATAGATCTACAATTGCTCGGTAACCGAAGAGAGTGAGAAATATCATACAGTAACTAAAAGCTGTAAAAGAGTCTAAGTACACAATTTGTTTCACAGCTTATTATTGATTCTAATAATACTATTTGGAATGAGCCTATTTTTCTTTCGCTTTTTCTTCAAGAGGATCGATGTTGACTCTATTATGACCTTAATTCCATTGAGCGCTCGTAAAATTTCTAATCAAATATAATTGTCTGGCATTATGATGCAAAAAGGTTGTGTACAGTTAGTGGTGTGTATGAGCTAGGTTGTACAGGATGTTCCGATCCTTCTATGTTGGCTTCATCAAGTTCTTCGATCCGGTTCACATGTTGACCGTTCTTTCTACAAACTTACTTGGAGTATAAAGTGTTGGGAAAGGTTAAACTCTGTGCTTGGAAAACTTGTGATTTTTTGCTATATCTAGAGCTAATTTGCTTCTCAAGTGAGTTAGAGGTTCCTCCAACTTGTTCTCTGTGATAATGCTATTGAGATGAGTTTACACCTCTATTGTGATTATCCCACTACTTCACAGATTATTGATACTTACAAGATAGGGTTACTTCGTCAACTTCTTCATCACTTCAAGAGTAGTCGTTGTTACATGACTGTTTGGAGCAATTGTCGAAATTTAAGTAAAAATGTGTTTTAGTGAGATACAGATGATAGTGATTCAACTTTAGTGTGATACAGCTTTGATATAACGTGATATGGCGGGCACGGACCCCAAAGGTAACTTGAGGTAAAATTGAGTGAAACTGTGTTTTGTTGGGTACATGTGTGATATAGTATAACGTGATCGGCCCCGATCTTAAATGAGTAAATAAGTTTCATAAAGAAGAAGGGTATCTTAGATAAGTAAAATTTATATAGTAAAGAATGAAGAGTCTAAAAAGAAATTGAAAAACAAAAAATTTAAGAGGAACAGTCTTATAGTAAAAGGGTGTATCCCTTAAGTAGAACAGAAGTGTGTTTTAGTGTCGTTGATCGATGGCAATGGCTGAGAATGGTGGAGTGGTCTGCAAATGCACTGCCTGGAGAAGCTTCCGCTTCAGACAACCCAAGCACTCCAATCTCCGAAACCTTTCTAGAATTCCTCTCTTCACTCGCCGCCCATCTGTTGCCGGAAAAACTACCCTTCTCAGGTGACATTTCCCATTTCCAGTTTGTGTGTTAGTTTCTTGTATTGGGTTTACTCAATATTTGGAAGGCCAGGCTCAGTTTGAGTTTGGTTGCTGTTAATGGATGATGTTAAAAAAGTAAAATCCAAAGCTTAATTTTTTTGTAATTTCTTCTTGCTTTTGGTAGTTGAAATTGGAAAAGATATGCTTGTATGTATGAGTTGATATGTGTGTGTGTGTGTGTGTGTGTGTGTGTGATGCTACTAAAATGGTGACTAAGTAGAGATGCTGTGTATTGTAGCACGAGTGCACAAGAGAAATCGAGGCCTGCGGTATTGTCATCTATGAGACATAGGAGAATTCCCATATATGTGATGATGCCTGTTGATGCATTCTGCATAGATGGTTCTGGGATTCCAAGGATTAGGAGGTAAAATCTTTATGTCTTATCTTTTTAATATTAAGTTTTTGAGTGATTGATGAGGCTAAGAGTATTGCTTATTTAATGAACCCCAAAAGATTAAAAAAAGTATCTCTCATTTACGTAACAGGGTACAGTTATGCAGGATGTTGCAATTTACTATTTTGATCCCTTCCCAATTCAAGTTATTTACTCATTTATTTGGTTGTCACTTCATATATATATTTGGTATTTAGATTTTACTTTTTTGTTCCATTGTGTTTTTGTTGGTGATATTTAGATGTTGTTCAACTTCTTGTTGTTTCAGACTCAAGGCCTTTACTGCATCTCTAAAAGCACTCAAGTTGGCAGGTGTCCATGGAATTGCAGTTGAGGTTTGGTGGGGAATTGTAGAACGTTTCTCTCCCCTTGCATATGACTGGTCTCTATATGAAAAGCTATTTAAGCTGATTTCTGAGTCAGGGTTGAAGGTTCATGTTGCCTTGTCTTTTCACTCAAATGTAAACTCTTCTTCTTCTTGCAGAAACGGGGGTGTAAGTCTTCCGCTTTGGATCACACAGGTTTGTTACTTTGCTGTTCTGATTTCATGCAGATCATTATGAAATTGCAAAGTCCTTGTATTATTTAAAATAAAATCCACTTATTTTCCTGAACTGAAGAGGCAAATAAGAAGAAAATAATAATCCTTTTGAGTGCTTAGACTAGAAGTTTTTTCTTATGATGTCAAAGTTATTAGATAGTTAGAACCCTCATAATCCCCCGTATCAACTCTAGTAAGTTATTACAGAAATAGAAAGAAAAGGTTAGGCATCTACCAGAAACCACTTTGCTAATATGCTATGGTACTGAGTTCTTATTGACATGCTTCATTTCATCTTTGGTGTGCACAAAACTTTAGCACAGTAAGGGCTGTGAAAAAACTAAACTTTCCAATAATTGCATGCGACTTAGTTTGAATCCTGAATTTACATTCTTTTCGTTGATTGAAATCCTGAATTTAGATTGAGAAGATGAATTCTGATACTCCTTTTTTTTGCTCCTCACCCCACAGATTGGTGACAGCAATAAGCATATATACTATCGAGACAAAAATGGGTTTTCAAGTGATGATTATCTTACGCTAGGGGTTGATAACCTTCCTCTGTTTTGTGGCCGGACTGCCCTTCAATGTTATGAAGATTTTATGACCAGTTTTGTTAAGAAATTTGAATCCCATATTGGAAGTGTCATAGAAGAAATTTGTGTTGGTCTTGGTCCTTCTGGTGAACTTAGGTATGTTACAGTTACAATAGAAGTTTAGAACTACAAGTATAAAGCCAGTACAACAGTTTCTTATGGAGTGTTGCCCACAGGTATCCTGCACATTTTGGTGATGGTATATGGAAGTTCCCTGGAATTGGCGAGTTCCAGTGCTATGACAAGTACATGTAGGTTAAAAACTATTTCAATTTCTACTGGAAATTTGGTTGATGTTGGATGTTCACTATTTAGTGCCTTGTATCCCTTTTAGGCTGGAGAACTTAAAGATGGCTGCATGTGAAGAAGGGAAGCCTCAATGGGGAGAAAGGGGACCACCAAATGCTGGCTATTACAATAGTCTTCCATCTGGAGCTCCTTTCTTTGAAGAGGGAGATGAAAGCTTTCTTTCTGATTACGGGTGCTTTTTCCTTGTATGAAACCGATGGAAGTTTTCTGCTCTTCTACTTTAATGTATTCAATTGTTGTTATTATTATTATTTTGTTGCATAATCCAAGCCTAGGGTACAATGGACCATATAATGTTCATCTTAAATTGGTTCTTCATGCATGTTTAATCCTGGATCTACCATAGAATATTTAAATGCAAACACTTTATACTATAATTACCTTGGGCTCGTGTTTCCTCAGTCATGCAAAACATATTTATACGTGGATGTGAATAACTTGAGCCTGCAATATATCTTATCATCTTTTCTGAAACTTGAATTGTAACTTCATTTGCTTAATTAAAAAAGAAAAAAGAAAAAAAAGGAAAAATCAAAGGAAAATTGTTTTGGTTAGTGTACCAAGAACAACTACAGAGGTATAATTGGGGAAGATGTTTAAGCTTCTATATCATGCAATACTTTTCATAACATTATATGCCAACTGTTGAATAATATAGCAGTAGTTTGCTTAACTTGTTGCTTAACTCGTTGTAGGAATGGTATAGTGGTAGTTTGCTTGGTCATGCAGATGCTATTCTTGCAAAGGCTGCCAAAATTCTGAAGAAGTATCAGGAAGACAAGCAAACTTCTATTCTGTTAGTGGCTAAAATTGGTGGAATATATTGGTGGTACCAGACAGTAGCACACCCTGCTGAACTCACAGCTGGATACTACAACACTGCTCTTAGGGATGGTTATGATCCTGTTGCTTCAATTTTTTCTCGTCATGGAGCTGCTCTGCATGTGTCGTAAGAACTCTTACTGTTCATGCTGGTATTATGTTCATTGATCAACCTCAGGACTAGTGGTTTTGATCTGGAATTCTCACACACTGAATACCTGTTGCAGCTGCTTGGAAATGATGGATGGTGAAACACCAGAATCCTATCTTTGCAGCCCAGAAGGATTACTGCAACAGGTATTGGGCCTGCTGGTCAATAGTGGTAGCTTCTTAACTTGTTGCCTTGTTGGTGTTCTCCTTATTTTGGATATTTTCTGCTAGTAGCTCAATTCTTATGTTGCCTTTGAACTCCTTTCTAGTTAGGGTGTTACTTTTGGACAACATTATAACACAAGGTCAATTCTTATGTTGCCTTTGAAGCCCCTGCTAGTTTGGGTGTCCCTATTCAATACAATATGATGACACGATTCTTTGACACTTATCTTAACTCTGTTGCCCCTACTCCCAAAACTTGCCTGGCATGACCTTTGGGATTTTTAGTATTGTAGTTTATTATAAGCTAAATCTTCTTACTAGTAATTGAATTCAATGAGTTGTTTGTTGAGAAATTGAAGAATGAAGATAACTCAGATACGAACACGATCATTGTATAATACGGTCAGAATTGCCTACTCAACTATCATTCATTTACATCACTCAAAGCTTATATTAGGAATGTTAGTTTACAACTGTCATTTTAATGGAATTTTTTTGTCTTTACTTTTTATTCAGAGCTTAATAGGTTGTTTTGGATACACAGCTTGCCAAATAATTTGGCCCAGCATGGGCAAAACCATGCTGTGCTTATTCTTTCAAACAGGCAGGACCAATGCCATGATTGTGCTGGGGTGGTCCGTTTTAGACCACTTGCTGGTGGTATTAAATATTGTTGTTGTTGTTGTTTTTTTTTTTTTTTTTTTTTTTTTGAGAATATTGAATATTGGATATTGTTGTTATCATTCAATTACTCATCAAATGTGTGTGTCGATTCTAGTTTGCTTTGACATAATTTTATTTCACACAGATATGGAGTGTTTCAAAGAAAAGGATAGTACATTTGATCGGAAGAAACACCAACGAACGATTTGACAGGGTATATCTATCCTTTGTGCAACAGTAAAACTAAGCTTCATCTTATGACCATATCTAGGATAACACACACACACAGACAGCAGATACACACTATATATGATGTACACATGTGTAAGTTGGCTATATTTACATTTTTTTATGGGTAAAGATTGACCGATTTAAGTCAAGTCTCAAGCCACTATTAATGTTCACTGCTCTGGTTTTTTACATTGCAGGTTAGTTTATGGCAAATACATGCCAACTGTTACCATTCACAGGCGGAAGTTGTAAGATCATTTACTTATTTCAGGATGAATGATAAGATCTTTAGGGCTGAAAACTGGAGTAACTTTGTTCCTTTTGTGAGAAAGATGAGCACAAGTTGGTGAAGCACATGATAAAATCCCATTTAACCGTTAAAATTGTACCAAACGATCTTCAGTAACAGTTTCACTCATGATACTTTTGTTTTGTTTTGTTTTAGTTTTGTTTTTTGATTTTGTAAAGGGGAGATGTAGCAGCTTTGCAAGTCTCTAATATATTGATTGGATTCTTCCAAGTCTCGTGTGTACTTGAGAAGTATAACTGTAAATTATAAAAGTAACCAAGTTTCAATTAATTTTGATAAATAAAAGAATGACCATGGAATGTATTTGGTTTGCCGTACTTCTTTGGCATTCGATGTGATCTTCCTCTCATTCTACCTCGACACTAAAATGGAGAAGTCCTTGATCATTAATGCGCACTCTTCTATCCTTAAAGATGATATGTGGTTTTTATTTTTTTTATTTAATCCACAGATGATATGTGATTGATTGCCCTAAAACTTGCAATGTAATACAAGTAAAAGTGGAGACTCTGATTGATTATTGTCTCCATGTTCAGGCCGGTTTTTCAGAGTGTATTATCAGCCATGTGTTTCGGGAAGTTAATACGGTTGCTGATGCACTATCAAGATGCAATTTATCTGCTGAGATCGGTGCCATCTATTTTGAGCAACCTCCTCCACAGATCACTAGTTTTCTGTTAGATAATTTGTGTGAAGTTCTTAGCAGGAAAGTTGTAACAGCCATTGGCTGAGGTTAGGTTGTTTTTTTTTTCTTTTTTGTTTCTTTTTGGGTCCTTTGGACCCCCACTTATCCCAAAAAAAAAAAAAAGTGGTGCCAATCGCCAACAAATTTCACTTGTTTAGTAGTCCAACAAACTGCGTTGTATTAAACTTCTTAAACACTAGTCTTAGTTAGTCGCCCTAGCTAAATTCGGCTTCTCTTCATTTTGATTAGTTCTCAACCCCAGTACTGTTACTGCTAATGACCAACGTACAGACGATGGAATTTGGATCTCTGACTAACAAAAGCTCCCCAGATGAGACCCCCTCCATCTTTAAGAAATCGATTCGGCCAGTCACATTGAAGGTAAAACATATCATCAAATCACATATACTCATTGGTCTTGATCTTGTTTTGTAACTCTTCACTGTTGATTGATTGAAATAAATATTCCGTACGCAGTTTGAGGACGTAATCTACAAGATCAGAATCAAGAATATGGGAATAGGAGGAATATTATGGCCACAGAGGAGCAAGGAGACTGAGAAAGTGATATTGAAGGGTGTGACAGGAATGGCAGAACCAGGTGAAATTCTAGCCATGTTAGGTCCATCCGGAAGTGGAAAAACGACTCTCCTAACCGCACTAGGAGGCCGTCTCGGTGGCCAACTCGCCGGAAGCATAACCTACAACGATAAACCCATCTCGAACGCAATGAAAAGAAACACCGGATTCGTTTCCCAATACGATTTTCTTTATCCCCATCTGACCGTGGTCGAAACCCTAGTTTTCACTGCCCTTCTCCGCTTGCCAAACACTCTAACCAAGGCAGAGAAGGTATCCCAAGCTGAATCGGTTATAGCCCAACTCGGATTAACCCAGTGCCGAAACAGCATTATAGGTCATGAGTTCCTGAGGGGTGTTTCAGGAGGCGAGCGGAGAAGGGTGAACATAGGGCAAGAGTTGCTTGTAAACCCTAGCTTGCTCATATTGGACGAACCCACCTCCGGCCTCGATTCCACTACAGCTCAATGCATCGTTTCGGCATTGTCTGAGTTAGCCAGTGGTGGAAGAACAATAGTGATGACAATACACCAGCCTTCGAGTAGGCTGTTTTACATGTTTCACAAGCTGTTGCTGTTATCGGAAGGAAATGCTTTGTATTTTGGCAAGGTCTCTGCAGTCATGGACTACTTTTCTGACATAGGATTCGCCTCATCTGTAACCATGAATCCTGCTGATTTTCTCTTAGACCTTGCTAATGGTATGCATGCATATCTCTAAATGATGCTACAAGTTCTCTCAAGAATTTCATGAAAATCCGATATTTCCTCGATATTATTGAGGAAATATCTATCTTTTAGATCCTCTATACCCGACAGTTTGGTCATTGGTTTCAAGTTTCAAGTACGAAATTGAATGCTATGTTTTTGTAGGGTTGACAAGTGATGGTGCGCATGCAAATGAGTCCATGGATCCGGATGGTGACATGCAGAGTATTGTTGTGGCCTATAAGGAGAGGCTTTCGGAGAAATTGAAGGAGAAACTTGCAGGCAAACGATTTAATGAAGATAAATTATCAAATGGTCCAGAAGACAATAGTAAGGAGGAGTTTGGGAGGTGGCCGACAACATGGTGGCAGCAATTCAGTGTGTTGTTGAGGAGAGGAGTGAGGGAGAGGAAGCATGAGTCCTTCTCTCCTCTCAAGATTTTTGAGGTGCTTGCAGTCTCTCTTCTTACTGCCCTACTATGGTGGAAATCGCATATTTCCCACTTACAAGATCAGGTAATCATCAATCACTTCAGGTATATCTAAGCTGAGAAAAGAAATGAAATGAACAAACATTAATATTGCTGATTCTTGACATGAATGATTCTTGGAGAATAGAAATGAAATAATGAATCTGCCTGATCATTGAGCTGGTTTCCCTTTTCGGCATGCAATTTCGTGGTCATTGAATTTGAAATCTACAGAACCTAGCTCCCCTGGCCTAGACCTGATTGAAAGTGTTTATTCTTTACTTTCATAGTTTCATATGCGGAATCATTCCTGCCAAGAACTAACAAAATTCACAACTGTTTATGCGTTTGAGTGATTTGATTACCATCATCTCATTGCTGTTTTTATATGATAATATGATGTGCAAACTGCATATGACTGCCAAAGTAATAGTGCAAGTTTCAAATTTGAGGGACTAGAATGGGCATATACATAATTACACATATCTATATATATGAATTAGCTAATAGCAGCAATGGTTTATAATTTCAATATATATATATATGCAGAAAATCTGACTGAGAATCTAATTTTTGCTACATATATATGTGCGTATACAGATTGGGATTTTCTTCTTTATTTGCGGATTCTGGGGCTTTTTTCCTCTCTTAGAAGCAATCTCTACATTTCCCCAAGAGCACAAGATGCTCCAAAAGGAACGGTCTTCTGGCACATACAGACTTTCCTCCTATTTCATGTCAAGGATCGTCGCTGACCTACCCATGGAACTTGTTCTTCCTACCCTATTCCTCGCAATAACATACTGGTCGGCAGGCCTAAAATCCACTATTGGACACTTCTTTCATGCCTTGTTGGTTCTGTTACTCAGTGTTTCAGTTTCTCAAGGCTTCGGACTTGCTCTTGGTGCTTTGGTAATGGACCATGAGGTGGCCATGACACTGGGATCAGTCTTCATGCTGTCATTCCTTCTAGTCGGTGGATACTATGTTCAACAGGTGCCTAGATTTATAGCTTGGATCAAGTACCTTTCGTTCTCTCACTACTCGTACAAACTCTTCCTGGCGTCTCAATACAAGACAGATAAGACATATCCATGTGACGATGCTGGAGGAGTTTGCGTGATTGCAGATTATCCAGCTATAAAAATGGTGGGGCTTGATGGACAATTTAGCTCTGTGATTGCTTTGGTTTTCATGCTTGTAGGTTACAGGCTAATTGCTTATGTCGCCCTCATGAGGATTGGGGTTACAGGAAAATAATGTAGGGCAGGAAACTCGTGGTGAGTGGCCTAGATTATATGAAGATTATCCATCAGTTTATGCATTTCTCTCAGTGAAGCTAACAATTTAATTGTTTACAAAGCTTTTGTTCTAATGAACATCATATTTGAAACCTTCAATGGAGATCAAGATTTGAAAACTTCACCGGTGATCATATATGAAAATTTCACCTGTGATTAAGATTTGAAAACTTGTCGATCAGCTGGCATATCTGCCTCTCAATAAACATAATGAGATTTTAGTTGGTCACCATGCAAATGAGATCTTGCAGCAACTCTGAGAACTAAGAGATTGAATATTATGAATAACGGTTTGAATTATCCAAGGCGCGCCTTAATTAGAACTCATTCTCCAAAAAACTTAGGAATATTGATGAAAATGTTATTAGCCTTGCCCAGAATGTGCGCTTCTTGATTGTCAAAAGTCTTTGCCGGAGTCGCTTGGGTCGATAGCATTATCCTTGAACGCGCCTGACGCGCCCTCCTTTTCTGAGCCGTTACCTAACCTGTTTTCCGATTGGGTCTTGCTCAACCACCATTGTTTCCGACTCCCTTCGCCATCTAACCGTTTCTGGTGGCGACCCCAACGTTTGTCTTCTCCGCCCTTCCACCGGGAAGTGGCGGGGACAGTGTGATGATGTCGATTCAACGTAAACGCCTTAAGAATGGAGGAGATATTGGTTTAGATCTGGAGGCTCTTCGAATGGAGGATCTGGATTCTTCTGCCCAGGCCCCTACCTTGCTGAAACCCCAACTTACCTATGCTATCACTCTCAAAAATCTGGTTGACCGATATAGACATACTATGACTGAGGAATTTGACTTCACTAATGCTGACTGCACTTACTCTCAAGGTAAGCATGGCCAGAATGTTTCATTTTCTGATAAAGTTCATAATAAGCTGGGTTTTGAGTGGAGGTGTGCTATTGTGGTCAAGCTCATGGGAAAACCTAATTCCACTAACACCTTTGAGTTTATGTTGAGAGGATTGAGGAAGAAATGGCAGGTCAAAGGGGGTTGGCAACTCATTGAACTCCCCAATGACTTTTTCGTTGTGAAATTTAATCTGGAAGAAGATATGAACAATGCTCTTTGTGGTGGTCCATGGATTTTGGCTGGACAAACCCTCATTGTTCAGAAGTGGAGACCTGATTTTGACCCCATGAATGAACATATTGGTAAGATGGCTCTATGGGTAAGAATTCTTGGCCTACCTGTGAAGTACTTTAAGGACTATGCCTTTGCTAAAATTGGAAAAATCTTAGGAGATGTTGTTAAGGTGGATAGGCTCACAATTGGTCAAGCCAGAGGCAAATTTGCTCGAGTGTGTATTGAGGTTGATTTGAACAAGCCACTACGCCCGTATGTTGAAGTTGAATCTATTGCTTACCAAGTTGTTTATGAAGGGATTTCTCTAATCTGCTTTAAGTGTGGATGTTTTGGCCATTCTAAAGACAATTGTCCTAGCATTAAAACTTATGAGAATGCAACTGATTTGCAGCAGGCTAATTCCAATGAAACTGACCAGTCCCCAACGGATGATAAGGACATTGATGGTAATGAGATGGGTATGACTATTATGCAGCATGACTCTGACTCTACCTCACCCAATGTTGTTATCAAGGAGGACATGGGGCCATGGATGCTAATGAGTTATAGGAATAAAAAAAGAGTTGGTGAGACTAGTGGAGCCAAGAAAAATGTTTCTGCTGGGTCCAGATTTGCTGTTCTCCGGGATGAAAGTGAGCTGGATTCTAAATTGACTGAACAAACTACCAACAACAAGGCCTCTGATTGTTTTCCTGCTATTGTGAAGCTTTGGCATAGTTTCCAAGAGAAAAAGAAGAATGTCTCAAGCCCTGGTAAAGATAAAATTGTTAAGACCTCTACTGCCCCTCTACAAAATGCCAATATGTCTGGTAAACAATCATCTACTGTGAAGCAATTCCCCAATAAAGAAAAATCATCCAGTGCTAATTCCAAGGGTTTGTCTCGAGTTCCCATGAAGGATGTGTCCAATTTTGGAAGCAGTAGTGGTTTCAAGACTGATCTGCACTATCAAAGGAAAGCCAAAGGGCTGAGTACATCCACTGCCAAGCAACAACCTCATATTTTTAAAAAACTCACTTTTGATAATGTGAGTTCTGATGTCTTAGGCAAAGGAATTTCAGCGATATTTGGTCACTGCCCCCCTGAGGAGATTGTGCCAGAAAATTTGATGCAATCTTCCACTGACCAGGTTTCTATGAATTTTGTGGAAAAGACCTTTGCTGAAAATAACATGATGACTAATGAAGACAGCTTGCCTCCTCGCGTGGAGGAGGGTATGGTTGATGTCTAACTGGGGTATGTACCCTCTCCTTCCTTGCTATTTTAATGTTTAAAATTCTTTTTTGGAATGCTAGAGGTGCTGGAAGCGAGAATTTTAGGTCTGCCATTTCAGACTTAGTTAAACTACACTCTACTAGGCCTCATCATATGGCCCTTGGGCCCTAAGCCCGCCCTAAGCCCTCCCGGCCCGACCCTTTCTCAAATAGGGTAGGGTAAGGGTCATGCAAATGAAACCCGGCCCTACCCTACGGCCCGGCCCGATTGAGCCCGAAAGGGCCAAGCCCCGGCCCGGCCCTGAAATTTATATTTTATTTTTTTTTATTTTTCTATATTACATATTTACATAAAAAGAAATAAGAAATATGTTATTTTAAAGAATGGGTATTAGATTGAACATTTGAACCCAATTAATTTATGTAAATCTAATTTTTATATCATACACTCCAAAGAGAATGGACACTAATTTTTTTATAAATCTATATTTATATATCATACACTCCAAAGAGCAACCTCTATCAATTCAAAGAAAATGAGAAAATCAACCGTTGGATGTGATTATTACAATAAATTATGCGTGTGGTTAAAAATTTAGTCAATTTCACCATAGTTTCGAACCCGATCGGATTGGTCAACCATATTCACTTGTATGTTTTCTTGGTTGGCCGATGGCGTGACAACCGCAAAACGTGCTAATTTTTTACATCACATTTTTAAATATTTCATCAATGGATGTGCGTAGATATAAGATAAAAATTTCAAATTTAATTACAAATATGTTGGTCTACACCAATTTGCCTCCTAAAGTTGTATAACTTATGTATTGCATTTAAATGATTGAGGTTACCCTCCATGAGCAAAATGGGGGACGAAATTGAATTTTTTAAAATGAACCGCTGGATGTTGTTTTCATATGAATATATGTTAGTGATAGAAATTTCAGCAATTTCCGCCTTCGGTTGGACCTCGATCTACCCGGTCAACTAAATACCCTAAATAGAACATAAAACAAATATGCTCTCAACCGGTCCTTGGCAATTCACTTTTTTCGATCTTTCAGCTCCCACACTCTCATGGGTAGGGGGTCTACTTACGGATGTCAAAATTCCTTAACGTTTGTCCGCGCATGATGCCGCTCCCCTTAGGGAAGTTTGCTTGTGTAAAGCGTTGACCGCTACGTTGGACGCCTTATTCACTGCAGATCAGCCTAATTTCTTTACACAATACCTATCAATGTTGTATAAACATATGAGAATTTTCAGATTGGTCGATTTTCATTTCAAAATTTTTGGATCGCACATAATCCTTATATGTCTTGTAATGTAGTATAACTAGTTTATTAGACATGTTACCCTTCATGAGCAAAATGGGTGACGAAATGGAATTTTTTAAAATGAACCGCTGGATGTTGTTTTCATATGAATATATGTTAGTGGTAGAAATTTCAGCAATTTCCGCCTTCGGTTGGACCTCGATCTACCCGGTCAACTCAATACCCTAAATAGAACATAAAACAAATATGCTCTTAACCGGTCCTTGGCAATTCACTTTTTTCGATCTTTCAGCTCCCACACTCTCATGGGTAGGGGATCTACTTACGGATGTCAAAATTCCGTAACGTTTGTCCGCACATGGTGCCGCTCCCCTTAGGGAAGTTTGCTTGTGCAAAGCATTGACCGCTACGTTGGACGCCTTATTCACGGCAGATCTGCCTAATTTCTTTACACAATACCTATCAATGTTGTATAAACATATGAGAATTTTCAGATTGGTCGATTTTCATTTTAAAATTTTTGGATCACACATAATCCTTATATGCCTTGTAATGTAGTATAACTAGTTTATTAGGCTTGTTACCCTCCATGAGCATTGTCAGATTGATCAATTTCTATTTTGAAATTTTTGGCCCGCCCGAATAAGCCATAATTTTTTTTTTCTATTTTTTAATTACGTTTCTCTTTTTTCTATAATATGCAATTTATCTCTTTCTTTGTAATTGATTTCATAAGTTTTGTTTTCTTTAATTTCTATTTTCTTTGTTACACAACAATTAATATTGGGAGATTTATATAGATAGTTAATTGAATATAACCACCTTAAGTAATATTAATAAATGTTATAAGTTACAAGTATTATATGAATATAAAATATGTTCAATAAAAAACAATGAGTCTTTTATCACCAATATATACCATTAAGCCATATTTTGAGAAGAAAAAAAAAAGTTTTTTTTTGTTAAACAAAATAAGGCCCTTTTCGGCCCTATTTGGCCCTATTTGAGGGCCAGCCCGACCAGGCCCTTTCGGCCCTAACAGATCGGGGTTTTCGGGAGGGTAAGGGTTAGCATATTTAAGTCCCGACCCTACCCTACCCGGCCCTAAATTTTGTTGACTTTGACTAGGCCCAGCCCGACCCGACCCTAAGCCCTAAAATTTAGGGTAGGGCCGGCCCTAGCCCGGCCCATGATGACCCCTACACTCTACTGATATTTTGGCTATTTGTGAACCTCGTGTTCCGTTTGCTAGAGCTAGTGCTACTTTTAATAATCTTGGCTTTTCTGACTCAAAAATTATGGAAGCTGAGGGCTTTTCTGGTGGTCTTTGGTTGTTGTGGAATAAAAACAAAGTTAAAGTGGATTTCATTGATGAAAATTTCCAGTCCATTTCTGTCAAAATCACCCTTGCTGGCAAACCTGCTTGGATGCTCACTGTGGTTTATGCAAGTCCAAATCATACTTCTAGGGCCTCTCTATGGTCTTATTTTGATAACCTTGCTGCTAATAATGATATGTCGTGGATGCTAATTGGTGATTTCAATGAATTGGTTTCTAGTGCGGATAAGAATGGTGGCTCTTTTATTGGAAAGTTTGGAGGTCTTAGAAATTGGATCAATAGAAATGCCATGATTGTCATGGGATTCCAAGGCTCCTGTTTCACATGGAGTAATAACAGGGTGAAGGAAAGATTGGATAGGGGCTTCTGCAATTGTTCTTGGCGACCTTGTTTGATGAAGCTTTTATCCGGCATCTCCCTAAAACCAGGTCTGATCATTGCCCCATTATTATGCAGCTTTTTTCCAATAATTCTGTTAATAGGAGAGCCACTCCTTTTCGCTTCCAGGCCATGTCGTTTTCACATGCTAATTATAATGATTTTGTCTCCTCCACTTGGAACTCTTTGTCTGGTAACTTTTCTGCTAGAGTCCAAAATCTCTCTATTGCTTTTGCTAAATGGAATAAAGAGGTCTTTAGGCACCTTTTTCAAAAAAAAAATAAAAATATCCTTGCGAGGATTGGTGGCATACAGAAAGCTAAGGACAGGCATGAAAATCCTTTCTTACTTAAACTTGAAGTTGATTTGATCCAGGAGTATGATTCCATCCTTAACCAAGAAAATTTTTTTTGGAGACAAAAATCTCGTGATAAGTGGCTGTAGGGGGGTGATAGAAACACTAGGTTCTTCCACTTAGCAACTCTTGTTCGTAGAAGAAGAAATAAAATTGAAGGATTGTATGACTCTAATGGAAACTGGTACACTGATTCTGAATCCATGAAAAGAATTGCTGTTGATTTCTTTACTAATCTTTTCTCTCTGCAAAGTGTTGAAGATATCAGATTTACCATACCTTGGTTGTTTCCTAACATTGATCAGTTGAGTATGGAAAGTCTATGCAGGCCTATTACTCTACTTGAGGTTAAGAACTCTCTCTTTGCTATTGGAGGCCTTAAAGCACTGAGTTATGATGGCTTTCCTGCCATTTTTTACCAACATCATTGGCAGCTATACTCATGTGAGATTTACAGAGTGGTTAATGATGCTTTTAACTCTGGCACCATACCTCCTGGTCTTAATCATACTGTGATTTCCCTCATTCCTAAGGTTGATGGTCCACAACACATGGCCAATTTCAGACCAATCAGTTTGTGCTCAACTATTTATAAAGTTATCTCCAAAATCATTGTTGCTCGTATTAGATCTCTCATGCAGCATCTAATCAGCCCCAATCAGGTCAGTTATGTCCCTGGTAGAAATATCTTTGATAATGTCATGATTGCTCAAGAAATGCTTTTTAAATTCAAAAAGTCTTGTGGTGGCTTGGGCTTCTTTGCGTGGAAGGTTGATCTCTCCAAAGCCTATGATAGATTAAGTTGGCAGTTTATTGAAATGGTTTTGTATGAAGCTCAGTTTCCTCATTCCTTGGTCAAATTAATTATGAGCTGCATTACCTCGACTAGATTCCAAATTTGCTTTAATGGTGAATTAACTAGTTATTTCCATGCTTAAAGGGGTATCAGACAGGGTGACCCACTTTCACCTTATATATTTGTTCTTTGCATGGAAAAATTATCCCACCTTATCCATTCTACTGTTGATGTTGGACTTTGGAAGCCTGTGAGGGCATCTCAATCTGGACCTAAAGTTTCTCATTTTTTCTTTGCTGATGACCTCATGCTTTTTGCTGAAGCTTCTCCTAATCAGGCTGCTGCTCTTAAAAATTTCCTTGATATTTTTTGCTCTCTTTCTGGTCAAGTCGTCAGCTATGAGAAATCTCTCATTTACTGCTCTCCTAATACTTGTAAGTCAATTGCTTCTGCTATTAGTAGAACGTGTGGCTCTTTGCTGACAAATGACCTTGGAAAGTATCTTGTGATGCCTCTTATCCATTCCAGGGTGAATAAGCATACTTATAATGGGATCTATGATAAAGTTCAGAACAGACTCTCTAGCTGGAAAAGTAAGGCCCTGAGCATGGCTGGCAGACTAACTCTGGTGAACTCTGTCACTTCTTCTATTCCAATTTATACTATGCAGACTGCTAAGCTCCCCATGAGCCTTTGTGATAAGCTTGACAAGCTGAATAGAGATTTCATATGGGAAGACACTGCTGACAGGAAGAAAATTCACTTGGTTAGCTGGGATGTGGTGTGCCAACCAAAGCAGCTTGGTGGATTAGGCATCAAAAAGACTGAGATTATGAATCAAGCCATGCTTGCTAAGGCAAGCTGGAGATTGTTCATAAATGACTCTGGCCTATGGGCTAATATCTACTCCAAAAAATATCTAAAGGACTGCAGCCTTTTGGATGAAAATTATTTACCTCCTCCTGATTGTTCTAGCACTTGGAGACGTATTGTTCATGGAGCTTCCTTGTTGAAAAAGAATCTTAAATGGCGTGTTGGTGACGGTAAAACCATTAAATTCTGGTCTGATAGTTAGATTCTACCCAATGCCCTCAGCAACTTTGCTCTTCCTTCTGCCCACGGTAACCCAAATGCCAATATTTGTGATTTCTGGAATGATACTGGCTGGGACCTTGATCTCCTCTCCTCTATTGTGCCAAATGAGATTATCAACCTCATTATTAATGTTCCTACTGGTTTTAAGGGTTGTGGGAATGATACTTTAATATGGGGTGCTACTTCAAATGGCTGCTTTATTGTGAAATCTGCTTACAGTTCTACTTTTGACTTCTCTGAGCAGAATCCTCAATGGAAAACTTTATGGAAGCTGAACTGTCCTCCCAAGCTTAAGACTTTTATCTGGACTGTTTTTCACAAGAAATTGCTTACTAGTATGTAACAAGTCAGAAGAGGTCTCACTACTTGTGCTACTTGCCCAATATGTTTAAGAGCAGATGAATCTCTCATCCACCTGTTTAGGGACTGTCCCAGGTCTAGTGCTATTTGGAGGTCTATGCTTAAACCTGGTACCATTCTTTATTCCTTTTCTCTTGATTGGAATGGGTGGATTGCTGCCCAACTCCACTGTCACACCAAGATTCATAACAATATTTCATGGTGCAATTTGTTTGTCTTTGTGTGTTGGTATATTTGGAAATGGAGAAATAAGCAAATCTTTGATCCTGCCTTTACCATGCCTGTTTATCCTTCGAAAGTCATTCTTGATTATGCTGATGAGTGGATGGGAGCCCAAATTAAGGCCAAAGCTACAGATATGTATAGCTACTCTATGCCCTGCTGGTTAAAGCCTTTAGAGAATTTCTACAAGCTGAATATTGATGGTACCAGACTTTCTCCTTCTGGTAAGATTGGTGCTGGTGGGGTCATTAGGGATCACCTTGGTTTATGGATTACTGGCTTTCAGATTAATCTTGGTTCTGGTGAAATTCTGGAGGCTGAAGCCTGGGGCCTCTACTATGGTCTCAAATTGGCTACTGAACATCATTCTATTAACTTGGTGGTTGAATCTGATTCTGCCATTTTGGTCCAATTGATGCAAATGCCTGATCTCTCCCTCCATCCTCTGGGATCCTTACTCAATGGATGTAAGCTGCTTATGTCTAATATGAACAATGCTCAGCTCACCCATGTGTTCCGGAAATGCAACATGCTTGCTAATGCATTAGCAAAGAATAGCATCAATCATGATCTGGGCATCATCACTATTGAAAGCCCCCCTATCAGCTGCTCAGGCATACTTAGAAGATATTGCTGCTGTGTCTAGAGCCAGAAGATCTGGTATGTGCTCTCACACTTGGTTGTTCTTTTGCTTTTGTTCGAGTCTTTTAGACCCCGCTTGTAACCAAAAAAAAAAAGTCTGCCGGAGTCGATAACTCACCATTTGTTGACAGAATTCTGGTTGCATGCTGAACATCAAGAGTCTCATCAGTGTCGGCGAGAGTGAGAAGAGTAGAAGCCAACTAAGCAATCACAGTGATAGCCATAGGAATTTGCCGACTCGTCCAAACCCTAACCCAAAGGGAGAGCATTGAACACGGCTTCTGGTTTTTAATAGTATTGCTGTTTAATGGGTGTAATATTTTCCACTTGAGATGACTACTTAAACATAATTTAACACAGATGGTAGCTATAGAAAAGTTTAAGTGATTGATGAGCGAATGATTCACATAAAAGGTGCATACTTTTAAGTTTATATGTAATTGGGGCCAACAACTTATGAACTACATTCTTCTGATCACAATGTTCTTCAACCAAGGTTATAAACTATCAACTTCTGTGCATTCTAGATTTGTACATCATCAATATTTGGCTGATTAGTTTCTCAGCTCCAAAAATGATAGATGAAATACAATATCTTGCAAAGAATCAGGGCCTTGTACATCTAGACTACAGATGACAAATACATTTATTGCTACAACAATGAAGAAAGGATGCTACAACCAGAGGTTGAAAACTAGTCATATGTAAACCATCACGCGGACTTGACATTCTGAAAATGCAAAGGCTTCTTATAAGACTGCAACAAGAGAGATGAACATACCACACTAACAGATGAAGCAGCCATACAGGCACCGGCAAGCCAAGGTGGTAATCGGATCCCAATGAAAGGGAACAAGATTCCTGCAGCAACTGGCATGCCAAGGATGTTGTATCCCAGGGCCCAGACATAATTCAACCAAATTCGAGACATAGTCTTTCTAGAGAGATCTATGGCTGTCACTACATCTTCCAAATTGCTCTTCATCAAAACTATATCAGCAGCTTCTATTGCTACATCGGTGCCAGCGCCAATTGCCATGCCAACATCTGCTGCAGCCAAAGCTGGTGAGTCATTGATTCCATCTCCCACCATAGCCACAGTCAATCCTTTCATCTGCATCCAATTTCAGTTTAACAGTCAAAGAAGGCTCTGCTTGCTCCAATTGTACCTCCATAACTGGTAGTGGAACAAACTTGATATAGAATAGCAACTTCAAATATTTTTAAATTACGGATGAGTGGTTTCAAAACAAGTGACTAAAAGCTCTGCAATTTCATAATCAATCAAATGGTTGAAGCATGCGAATCACATATTTGCCCTCATTCTTTTTTTCTTTTTCTTTTTTCTCTAAATTTTACGAGTCAACTTGAAATATAAACATTGCAGTGTTCAGCTGGCCACCACCCTCAAGACAAAAAGAAAAGCAAATGCCATATTCTGGAAAGAAAAGACCCATAGGGAGTCATGCATAATAATGTAGCAAGCAGCCTCCATATCAGGGAATGAAAGCATATAGACCAGACTTCATGCAACAGCACAGATAGAGCAAGCAATCATAATCAAAATTTCTTTTTCTCTTTGGTCTGAAACCATAATCATATCCTTCTTTAAAAATCTTTTCTGTAAGACCAACCACATCCACTTTCTTTTTAAATCCTAGAACTCTACTATTTACTGGTGAGAGTATTTTTCAGTTTAGATCATTAAATTAATACATACTGCCCCAGGTGACTGTCACAAGCTTACCTGTAACTCTTTGATTCTATCAGCTTTTCCCATGGGATCGGTCTCAGCAAACACCTTATCGATGCCAACCTCCCTTGCAATTGCTGCTGCTGTTGCCCAATTATCACCAGTAACCATGATGCTTGAAATGCCCATTGAGTGGAGATAAGATATTACACATGCAGCCTCTGGCTTCACTGGATCAGTTACAGCAAACGACCCAGCAACCTTTCCGTCAATGGAAACTAACACACATGTTCGAGCCAGTTTCTCATTTTCTGAAACAAATTTCTCAACCTCAGGACCAACCTGGACATTATATTCCCGCATGAGCCTCTTGTTCCCAACCAAAACCATTTTGTCACCAACTCTTCCACTAACGCCAGCTCCAGTGTGTACCTCAAAGTCCTTAGCCTCCACCACATGTTCAGTTGACCCAAACTTGTTAAGAAACCTCTTTGCATGCTCCACAATAGACTTTGCTATTGGGTGTTCACTATTTGCCTAAATAATATTTCAAAGAGGAGGATTAACTTCATTGTCAATATTTTAAGCTATCAGAATAAAATCTAGTCTTTCATCATTCATAAAGTACATCAACTGAAATATATAGATGCACACACACACACACACACACACACACAGATATGGTTCTTAGAGTTCAACTTTTAAAGTACTCAAAAGTTTTCAAGTTAAATTTTCATGTAAGAATGTTGAAAACATAAACACTGACCTCTGCAGCAGTAGCCACAGCACAGAATTCCTCCATTGAGTGATTGGAAAATAGCACAGCACTAACTACGGTCGGTTTTCCAACTGTCAGTGTCCCTGTCTTATCAAAGACAACTGTTTTCACCTGCAGGATAAATCACAAATGCATATTAGGAACACACACACACATACACATACACACACACACACACACAGTGACACACTATGAAATGTATGAATGTGCAAGACCTAGGTTCCAAATAAATAAATAAAATTAAAAATTAAAAAGGAAGAAAAATTTAAGAACCAGAAGGAACGGTAAAAATAGCAACATGTCCATGAAAACCAGGAGTCCTTCACCATGCTAATAAGAGTAGCTGGTATACTTAATATGATGTTTGGTGACATGAATATGGTGCAAACACCCATCAAATCTCTGGATCATCTTATATAATACAAAATTTAACTAGAAATAGTTGCATTTGCAATAAATACAATAAATTTTCACCTCTCATATCTAACACACAGAGACACAAGTACATATACATATATATAGGATTTTTCTCAGGTAAGGATGTCCTTAGTTTTTCTTAGGTGCGGATTTGGTTTTTTCACCCACTTTCCGATCATATTTTCACATCTTAACCGTTCAGTTTTTAGAGCCTAATGTATAGATCCCCCTGCAAAATTTCAGCTAATTTGGTGATCGTTAAGACATCCAAAACTGCAATTTACACGAACGGACCGAATCTGTCGAACCGGAACCGTTCGTATTTATAATGGTAAATTACAGTTTTGGATACCTTAACGATCACCAAATTGGCTGAAAATTTTCAGAGGTGATCTATACATTAGGACCTAAAAACTGAACGGTTAAGATGTGAAAATGTGATCGGAAAGTGGGTTAAAACCGGAAATCCGTACCTAAGAAAAACTAAGGAGGTCCTTAGCCAAGAAGGACTCTGTATATATATATATATAATCTTCTAAGGGCAGATAAATGTTTCGATTCAAAACCCAACATATATATCAACTTTGTAATCAGCAGGTCATGTTGTGAAGTAATACGACAGTACTTGAATCTTTGATGCAGCAACTGTCATACTCGTGTTTGTCAATACCACAAATAACAGTTTTTCACAAAAAGCAAATTTGAATAAAGTAAACTAGCCATTTGGGGGTTCTCGCTTTATATAGATACATAAAAAGTACACACGATCAAATAGATTATGCAAATGAAACCCAGACCGTAACTTAAAGTTGAAGGTTGTCTCAGAGACAAGGTGGCCTTACCTTATGAGCCTTTTCAAGTGCATTTCCACCCTTGATAAGAACACCTTGTGTAGCACCCTTTCCTGTTGCAACCATGACTGCTGTAGGTGTTGCTAATCCCAAAGCACAAGGGCATGCAACCACTAGTACTGAGATGCCAAACTGCAGTGCCAGCTCAAACCTATCCATGCCTTTTGGTGTCCATGATATGGGATAAAGACCGAATTCTCCCAGGATGAACCAACCCAGCCATGTCAGAAATGCTGCAATCACAACCTGTTGTGGGAAAGGAGATTAAATTATTTTTTCTTATGAGAAACTGTGATAAGACATGGAGTTCATTACCTCCAACCACCATTTAGCTACTAGCTAGTTTGTCAAGACATGGCACTCAACTATAAATAAGCATATTTTGAACAAAAAAACAGAAAAAAAACTTATCTGACTAAAGCAAAAAATTAAATTAAAATAAAATAAAAAATAGAAACCTGCCGAAAAAGGAAACCAAGATATCTGAAAACAAATAAGGAAATAAATATTGATGTAACAATCTTAACATGATCAATAAAAACGAGTTTGTACATGCTGATGATCTTTAAAACCAAGAATGAGTTTTTATGTCAGATAGAAGTATCATCTGCAGATATGTACTTCCAAGATTTTTTTCATGTCTAATTTGTGGCTTTGTTTTTGATGCAGTAGCCACAGCTTGGTTTGAAAAGAAATATCCTTTTTGGAAGGCCAAGACTAAGTCCAGGCCTTTTTGGTCCAAAGTAAAGTCTCCATGGTAATCTAAGAGTTCAAGTACACTTATAATACATAAATAAACCAAGAGTCATCTAAAGAAGTTAAGTTTAGTTTTGTTAGGGTATTTATTTGAGTCTAGTGTTATTTAAAATTCAATTTAAATCTTAGGATATAAGAGTCTCCTGCTTAGTCTTTAATGAGACTTTATTGAGCATTTTGGTATTATATGAGTCTAAGAGTGTTGTATCTAAAGCATATAAACAAGCCTCCCTTACTTTATCCTACATCAGTTTTACTTTGGAGAAATTATAATGAGAATAAATGCACAAAAAATTTCACACATTGAAACTATATGTGTGTGTGTGTAGTAATATTACTTGGTACGTGGTACTCTTAAGGTAGAAATAAATGAACTCACTGCTGGAACAAAAAACTTTGAGATCTGATCAGCTAACTTCTGAACAGGTGCTCTGGAAAGCTGTGCAGCTTCAACAAGTTGAACTATCTGGGATAGCGCAGTCTCTGAACCAACACGGGTTGCCTTAACCTGTAAGCATCCATTCTCATTCATGGTGCCACCAATTACCTATTTAAGTGAAAGGGAAAAGGTTAACTTTAGCATTTTTCTTTCAATGCTGCAGATCAGAGTAAGAATCAAAGATATACCACCTTGTCACCTAATCTTTTAGAAATGGGCCTTGCCTCTCCTGTGATCATACTCTCGTTCACATGGCTTTGACCACTAATTACAATCCCATCAACAGGAACTTTTGCACCGGGAACGATCTTGAGTATATCATTTCTTTGAATAAGTTGAGTGCTAATTTCCATCTCCGAGATAGCATTGCCATCACCATCTAGTGATAGCAGACAAGCCGTATCAGGAGTAAGGTCTGTCAGCTTTGCTAAAGCATCGGATGTCTTTCCTCTAGCTAGAACTTCTAAGTACTTCCCCAAGAGTATAAAGGATATCAACATGGAACTAGTTTCAAAGAAATCTTCCCCCTCAAAATTATCCAAAGCCAATGCCTTAATTGCTATATAGACAGAGTAGAAATAAGCAACATTGGAGCCCAGTGCAACAAGAACATCCATATTAGCTGACCTACGTCTTAAAGCATGATATGATCCCACATAAAACCTGACAATGACATCCAAAAGCAAAGATATTTAGGTCTAGAAACAGTATCTAAACATATTGAGTCCTCAAAAACATTGATTTACAAGTTGATGCTACATAACTCATAACAATAAGAAGAAGTAACAGTAGAAATATATAATTAAGTACCTCCGGCCAATGATGAATTGCACGGGTGTGCACAGAATCCATCTTAAAAGCATTCCTACAGTGAGCATGTTGTGAATCTTGTACATTAACCAGTCCCCATAGGGAGAAAGCATTGGAAGCACCATTGAGAACAAAAATACAGGAACTGAAAATACACAGCTCAAGAAAAACTGGTTCCTGTACATCTGAGTCTCAAGCTGCTGTTCAGCTTCTCTTCGTCTTGGAGGAACATACAAGCTTGCTTGGTACGATTTGGGGTTACTTCCAGCTTCTTCAATACAATGTATAAGGGATCTAGGACCAGTGAGGTCTGCATCGTAGGTTATGGTGACCTTCTTTTCAAACGCGTCCAACTCAACATTATTTACACCCTCAACTGATTCAAGGGAGGATTGGATGATGGTCATGTCTTCAGGAGAATTAACTCCTTCAAGTTTTAGATGCACTTTGTTTACATCATTCCCTGAGCTAATGAGCTCAGATCCAAAGCCAGCATCTTCTATTGCTTTCATGATCGAACAGGTGTCAGTGATGTTTGGATCAAAGTGAACCTTTGCTTCCTCAAGGGCTAGACCAACAACTGCATTTTTCACTCCATCAACCATTCGAAGAGCAGATTCAACGGACTCGGAGCAACTGGTGCACATCATTCCTTTTATCCTGAGCCGGCATACTGCAATGTCTTGTTCTGGAAATTCATCAACTGGGAAACCTGCATCTTCTATGGCTTGCTTGATTTTGCTTCCCTAATACAAAGTACATCATATCTTCTCATATAAGTGCACATAAAAACATACTAAAACAGTATTTTCAAAGAAATTAAGGAATGCACAGAAACACCCTTGTTAGGTTTTCATATTAAACAAACTAAATTGAATAAAAAAAGAAGAAGCTGATTTTGCAAAGACAGGTAAAAGTTTAGCATCTTAGAGAAAGTCTTTAAACTTGACTCACATGAATGAGCTCTGGTATATAATTGATAGCAGCTTGGCCTTGAATGGGTGACACCGTAACACTCTTGACCCCATTAAGCTGTCCCACCACAGATTCAATGGCAGTTGAACAAGAAGCACAGTGGATTTCCCCAATTTTGAACTTTAGTGTTCTAATTCTCTTATCTGCGGCTCTGACATCCAAGGGCTCCAACAGAGGCCGGCTGATATCATCCATCCCGTTAGCATCCACTCCGCCATTCAAATGGTTCGAATCCATCAAACCTAAATAAAAAATTACAATAAACAATGAAAAACTCGACCAAACACTCTATTTCCATCATAGCCTTTTCAATTCTTAAAATTCCTAAACTTCAAAATCATTTCCAACAACTCCCTCCTAATCTCTGTATGCATGCATCCTCAACATAAGAAAATGAAAAACGATTCCAGCTAGCCAAAAGAAGAAAAACAATCCAGATAATTCAATATATCAAACACCAAAAAAATGAACAGAACAAAGAACAAAAGCATGTGTGCGTGACTGTTGCATAGTACAATTTAGCCTATCAAATTCAGCAAATAAATTGATAATTCCAAGTAATCGAACTAAAATTGACCTAAAATTCTTCGATATCCATCAACAAATCCCAGGCTATCTGTGTGAACAAGGAAGTACCTTTACCCGATGATGAAGACGACGGTGACGGAAGCTGAAACGATATAGGAGAAGAGAGCGACGGTGCGGCGGGAGAGAGAAGAGGAGATAATTAGGGTTTTTGAGGAGACCGAGGTTGGAGAATTTTGAAGGTCGGCCAAAACCGCAGAGAGTTTTGGCAGAGAGAGAGAGAGTCCCGTGTGTTTTGGAGTTGTGGTGGCGTGGGACTTGTCGCTTATATATTCATTTTTTTTAAATTTTTGAAAATGCAACGTCTTGGATGCTCTTCCCACCTTTGTCTTTGTTAATCGCAAGGGCCAACGGTGGATATTCTTAGGTTTGAACAGCGTTTAACTTCTACTATACGGCTATACCCCGCAGCCTAGACTTAATTACCCTTTGCTAGAGGACAAGTAAGACTTGGTTTCACGTTAGTAAATTCTCTTCTTTTTTTGAAGACGAATAAATTCTTTTCTTTTTGTACTACTTTTTCAAGAAGAGGTATTTTGACTTGAGAATGGCATTGATCGTGCTGATAGAATGAGCCATTGAATTTGATATTCCTCCTGTCCTTCCTAGTGCTTTTTTAGAAGATTTTGATGGAGCTAGAAACTCAGGTGTCAAACCTTTTGATGGAGTTGCTAGCTAGTTTTTAGTTTTGTTTCTGTTTATTTTATTTTTTTGGCAAAAGAGCAATTAACTAACATTAAAATGAATAAAGGTTACATAACCCAGAAACTTGGTTGGAACAACACACAAATAGGAACAAGAAATAACAAAGCAACAGAAAGCAAACTCAGACTACAACACAAACACGTTGTTGATACTCGAAAAATCACACGACAAATAATCATGTCATCACGACATAAACACACAACTTGTATGAAATTCTGTAAAATTATAGAATTTTATCCGTCTCTCGGCTTTAACCCGCCAAGCAAACGCACCCTAGGTGTGGGCCCAAGCCACACCCATGCATTTTTAGGGCTTGCAGAAGTGGGTATGGTATGGAAGGTTACGGACATATAGTGCTCGTCTATTGATTTAGCTTCGTCGGTGGTCTCGATCTTGGGCTCGAGATCCAAGCCCTGTAATTTAAATCAATAGCGAATTGGTGAATGTAGAATTTGGGCCAACCTTTTTTCCTTAAAAATCAAAGCCCAAACCCAAAGGAAATAAGGTAGTCCAGGCCTTCCCGTCTTTCTTCTAGCTTTGTTTCCTTTCCCCACAGCTCTTAAATACACTGCTTGATGTGGCTAAAATAGTCTCACAATTTATGCAAAATGTAGTTGTTAGTATAGGATAAACAGGGATCGTTCAGTCTGGGGTTTGTAGGGTACACATACACAAAAAGGTCAATTAACAAATGAAAGAATAAAATGGGGATTTTGAGATTTGGTTCCTAATCTACTTAAAATAAAAACGAAACAAATAAAACTATATACAATGATCGACTTCCCTAACCTAAACCAATACCACTTGAAAATTATTAAGGGTAAAAACAGAAAATTCATTTCAACATGCTACAAAAATGTGCCAATCTTAAATGCCTAGATAAGAGCCTAAATGAAAAACCTTAGCGGATCAATCCATTTATCTAATCCATTCTAATATTGTGGGCGTGGATCGGAAATGTTCTTACCAAGCCCAATACTACTAATTTTCGAAAACACTTAGCGTAATTCTCTTAACTAATAGTATTATCTAACCCTCGAATCAACTCACACGTACAATTAACCATTACACATAAAATTTAACATATAATTTCCAGAATCATTTAACCATTGAGACATGATTTTTACCACTCTTTAGAACTAATTGCTACTTGTTTAACTTAGCGTTTTAACAAATAACAATTACTCTTGGCAAATTAAGCAAACACACAAAAACTCTCGCCGTTATTCTAGCATGCAAACTTATTAATCTAACTCTGAAAATTACCTAAACACATAAAAGGGCACAAGATTGTAACATGCATCATCAAAGAATTCTCAAAATCAACTGAATAATAAACTGAAAATCTCAAAAATATTAATAAAAAAATTTCATGTCTCCAACTACAAAACTGGCAAATCCAAACACACAAAACCGAAACAAAAATTGTAAGTAGAGTCATAGTTACACTTTGAAGCTTCCTCAGCAGCTTAGCAACAAGGTGATGAACTCGTCTCTGCTATGGTGGTGGAGCGTCCTTGACTTAGCGCTTAAAAGCTTTGTGGATTGATGGATGGATGGTGGTCACGATCTTATAGGTGATGGAGGTTTGAGGAGTGAATTGGGCAGAGTCTCGTAAAAGTTTTTGGCCAGGAAATGATAGGCAGGAAAGTGATAATAATTTTGGTCTGGACGTTGCCTATTTATAGGAGAGCATTGGTTGGCTTTTGTCGATCATACCCTTCATCATTTGAACGGATGAAATTGCATCATAATTCCTTTAATTTCCCAACTGAAATGTCTCCTTTATGGCCTTAATTCCTCTCATAATGGGGTCTTTTAACAAGCTGAAGCGTCTTTCTCTTATTTATTTTCCAGTTGAAACATCTTTTTCCTTTATTCCCCAACTGAAAACGTCTTTCTCCTTTATTTCCCTTCTTCATTGCTTGGTCAAACGTCTTAAATGCTTTATTTTCCGATTCCATCGTTGTTGTTTCCTAGACTCCCAACAGGCAAGGTTTCCTACAACAAGAAGGAGAATATCAGAATGTTTTAGAGAAAATAAAGAGAATTAAAATGTAAAGATTGCAAAAATAGTCAACAATGAGGAATCCTGATCCTGCTAGGATTTTCCATTAATTTTACGTTTTCCACCTATTTCACGCCAAACACTTAACAAGACTCTCAAAACGACTCAATGACTCCAAACACGAAACTAAGAGAAAAACAAGGCTAAAATAAGGCACATACTCAATAATATTGTCGCACTTTGTGCTCCTATCACTGCTCGACCCAAAAAATCCAGGAGAAATATCGATCTTCCCTGTCAGTTGGCATGAAGGAAACTTTCCTACTGGTAGATGGATATCTCCTCCCCCCTTAAACGATGAGCTCACAACTCTCGAACCTTCTCGCCAACCTCACTCCAGGTTTTGTGAACCGCAGCTGTTTCTGTTGCAACCCTTATCCTTGGCTGCAATGATCTTCTCCTTTTCCCAAGACTCCATTGCTTAAGTAAGCCCTCATCTCCCAGACTTTAAGGCAGAAATCATGTACGAGTTGAAGGAGAAGTATTTTACCCATAAAACTAAAGGCACCATAACACCCCTCTAATTGAGCCTATAAAAGTAGAAGCTTGAAACTGAAATGGGCATCAAGCAATAACCCAGAAAACTTAGAAATATTAAAGAGCCTCCAAACACAAAACCCAGCTCATAGCCCTTTTTTCTCCAAACCCCCCCCCTTTTCAAGCTTATCTGCCAGAAGACCAAATTCAAAAACCCCCAAATTCTCTCACCGTAATATGTTTCTAGCTCCCACACCATCCTCACGTTGTCAAGCCTCACTCAATATCTGAATCACGCACAAGATTCTCTCACTAACATCAAGTTATTGAGTTAATTTTGGCCTAGTCTTGCTTAATTCAAAAAGAACCCCCACACATGTACAGAAACAGAGACAAAGACAACAACAATAAGGACTCAAACCAGGCTAGCCCAATCCATCTAAACCCCAATGTATATTAAAAAGTACCAAATGAAACATCTATATTAAAAATAAAGAAACATAGCTGGAATATACTATCCCACTTTAAAGTTTTATTCTCCTCTACGTGAATGACGTGAATGAAGATGCAAATTTGAAACCCTATTCAAAAACAGTTAACGACACTGATCAATAAGCAATCATAGTTCCAAAGAAAATCATCAACGAAAGAATGAATTCTGATATTGGTGTTTTTCAGCCCTCAATTGAGGTATGACTTCTCCATCTTTAACTGAATTTTATCTACTACAAAATTTAGGTTTTCAATTTCAATTTCGTTGTTTGATAGATTACTGAAACTTATTTACTGTTTTAGGCTTTTAAATTGCCTTATTGATTATTTATCAACTTAGTATAAGATCAATATATATGAATATAGAGGTAGTTATTTACTATATACCAAAGATGAGTTCACTGTTCACCATGGTACTGTTTATAGGACAGTAAAATGACCGTTCTGTCCTTTTTAGGCTTTTCACTTGGTTACTGTTCATAGGACAGTAAATTGACTGTTTTGCCCTCCTTTGATATTTTAAGTAGGTCTAATTTGATACAATTCCATCCAATATGCCTTATGATGTTCCTCCATCAAGTTGCAGGTACAATTGCCAAGTTGTATGTTGCAATTACAGATGGTATTGTCAATTTAGTTAACAACATAGGTCTTGGTTTTCTATGTGCACAATGATGGACAGCTGCTACAATTAATGATGAGCAATACTTGATGTTGTCATAGAAGGGTTTGATTCTAACTACAATAATGTAGACCAAACAATTTTAAACAAATGAAACTTTCACTTATTTTATAATTCTGTCATTATTGTAAATTATTAGCAATAGCAAACCCCGCAGCAAAGCGCGGGTACTATTGTTTTTTTTTTTTTTTTTGAATGGCGTGGGCACTATTATTGCTAGTACATATATAAGAGATGAGTTAACTGTTCATTCCGCGATACTGTTCATTCATAGGCGAAAAGGCGACTTTGCCGTTATTTGAAATGTTTTTACGGCTCTACCACTGACGTATTGTTTATTTTATCTCTCTTCCTCCCGCCTGCCCTGCCTCCCAGACCGAATTTTTTTCTCTCTCTTCTGCCTCCTAAACCGAACAGCTGCAGCTGCCTCTCGCTCTCAACTTCACAAAACAAGTGACGGTGAATATGATTAAGAATGCCATGTTCGACACAGAGAGAAAAAGAGAGAGAGAGAGAGAGAGAGCGAGAGCGAAGAATCAAATCGTAGGTTTTGCGCAGAAGGAAAGAAGAACTGGAAAAGTTGAGGCATCTGATTGATAAGGTTATCTTCTTCTCTGACTGATAAGTTGGTAATTCAATTCCCATAATTGGAAGAGCTGCAGTCATTTGATTGGTAATATATGAAATTAACAGGGGAAGAAGGTAGATAAGATAACTCGGAGAAAAGGAAGAGGGGGACGGGAAGCTGGCACGGTTTCGTTTTGATTTCGCACAACAATCGGTATTTTTCTTTCTTTCTCCAGAATCGCAACTCTATCTGTTTGTGGGTATTTGTAATTTTTTTTTTTCCTTTTTCCCTTGAGTTTTTGGGTTTGCATGGTTTTTGGGATCATTGATTGTATGATCGTAATGTCTCTGTTGAAGGTTTGGGATATCATCTTGGTTTTATCTATTTTAGGTGTTTGGGGGTTTAATTTTGAGATAGATTTTCATGATCTCTGCAAGTGTTTAGGGTATTGTAAAATTAAGAATTAGGTGAGAGCCAATGAACCCAGCTGTGCTATTAATTTCTTCATTACTAAAGTGATGGCTCATGATCTGATCGTTTACATATTATTAGCCCATGTGTTTATCTTGCAAAGTTGCAAAAATGTGTTTACATCAATATTCAGGTCATTATTTGCTATGATTATGCATTCTTTGGTAAAGTGAAAGAAATGTCAAAAATTAATGCCAAGAGGACCTTTTTTAACTTCTATTTGAGAACACGAACTTGCTTTCAAGGACATGGACTTCTGCTCAAGTATAAGTATTTATTTCTGCTCATACTGATTTATATCAGTTTCAAGGACATGGGCTTCTGCAGAGTTGGTTTCTCTTTACATGAATAGTTGATCCCTCTTATATCAATACGAGACTTGGTTTAGTTTTCCTCAGAAAACTTTACTATATATCACCAAAACGGTGAATGTTAAAAATTAGGTGAGAGCCAATATGAAACTTGATTTAGTTTTGTTACTTATTAGAATTTGTTAAAATTATGCTCCTTATACACCAAAGAGAAAGAGATTAATAATCATGTATGAATTTGCATTGACAATATCTTGAAAATCCATTATGGCATTATGTCATCTATATTCGTTTGATTTATTCTATGTTTTTCTTTTATATAATTAACATACTCTATTCATTTAATACTATAATGAACACTATTACTTACTGTTAATGAGGGGAAAAAAAAACAAAAGTTCTATGCATACTAAATTTTTCTGAAAAGAATCATAACAGTAAACCAAAGGGAGGAACTAACTTTTCTGCTTTACATGCAGTTATAGAGTCTCTATTACTATTGAAGATGCCAACGACCAAGCCACAGTTATATTGATGGGAAAGCAAGCGCAGAACAACTATTCGGAAGCAGCTGTCAAGACTTGGTCAACAAAAGATCATATCCAACAGAGGAAAACAAGGGTCTAGAAGTGACTTTTTCAAATCAAAGTTAACGCCACAAGTGAACTCATAGTCAAAGGTATCTTCCCAGATGTACAACCCTTTGGACCACCACTGCAAGAAGAGCCAACCACTGCAACACCAAACCATCCTGCTTCCGATAGAAAAAGAGCCATTCAAACAAGCAGAAGAGAATTATTCACCTCTGAATCGAACAAAAAAGCCAAGAGGTAAATATTACAGAAATTTAGTTTCTATAATCACTACACTATACAATGTTTGGTACGAATAATTAAACCCACTTGAATCAGTGTTTTGTAACCATGAATAATTAATTGAATCATCATACCTTGAAACAAGGTGCTGTACACAATATATGATGATTCAAATCATTATTCATGGTTCCAAAACCTGGGAATAACCGAACATTACAGCTTTCATTTCTTGATGTAATTTGAGGATGTTGAGTTTCTATGGATATCATGATCAGTTGAAAGAACAATTATTAAAATACATTAATTGAATTGCTCTTGATAAAATAAATAAATAAATAAATCAATAAAAAATCACACTCTGAACAACTTCATCCCAATGGTTGGTCTAAACTGAAATAGATTAAGGGATTGGAATGTAATATATAACACAGCAGGAAATTTTGGTTTTTCTACATGATCTTTGTTATGGTTAGAAGATATATTTATTTGATGAAAATAACATTCATGTAATCAAAGTTTAAAATCAGTTTTGTTGACTGCAATATACTCATTTCTAGATTATTCATTCATTTTCAATTGGCCATACATCTTTTGTTACCAGCATTTTGTTAACTTGCAACATTTTGGTTTCTGATTTGGGTGCCTTGGGGTATTTGCATAGAAATCAGAAGTTTGATTTATCTATTTGAAATGGTATATTACTCAATACATGTTGTGTAGAAATATAGTTGTACATCTTCTGTACTAAACTTTGCTAATTTATTTGGTTTCTGATTTAATTGAAACTGTGTGATTCATTCAGAGAAAAAATATGCTATCAAATTCTCTGACTGTTATATTTCTATTCTATATCAAACTGCAATTTTCAAATTCCTTCCTGTAGGTCTAACTCTGTTTTCTTTTTCTTAAAGTGACAGGCAAAGTAAACATGGAACAGCAACATCATCATCAGGAACTAAAGCACAGTGTCACGAGCCGCACTTAAGAGTTGTGCTATCGTGACATGTTGTAAGGAGATGCCGAGAGGGGCGAGCCTTGAGGCAAGGAGATGCCGAGTGGGGTGAGCCTTGGGACAAGATGAAGCGAGAGGAGCGAGCCTTGGGAGCCCAAAGGCGAACTTGAAGCTAAAGTGAAGATGAGTGGCATTGTCGTAATTAAGTGGAAGTTCTGATTCGAGGTACTTCGGCTTGGAATTTGGGAAAACTCCGAACACGAGAAATGTCCGGAATGTCGAAAAGAGTTGAATGCACTTGACGGCATGTCATTCGGATTTTCTGAGAATTAGTTATGGACAATTATTCTCCTCGGCTATTTTGATGTTTCCTCCCACCTTGTGCATGTAAGCAAAATATGCTCTATAGGGGGAGACATGGTGTTGAGCTTCTACCACCCCCGGTGCTGGCCTTCATGGGGCACTAAGTGAGCTTCTCCTGGGCATCCTTGGGGGCCTAGGAGCCGGGCATGTGTCGTCAGAAAGGGGCGGCATATGTTTCCACGAGTCAGGACGTCTCGTGGACGGTATTGGCCGAAAGGCCAATATTGCGGGTCGACGTCGGAGGCGAGGTTCGTAAGAGGGCGATCCTTATGCCATCGGCGTTAGACAAACATGTGGGCTTACGGAAGATATGTCGGGACCTCGTGGTGCTCATTGGCCACGGAGCAAGCGACGTGGGCATGTGTTAGGGTTCAACCTTGCCCAAAGTAAGGTGATGCCAGCAAGCACGGGAGGGGCGACTCCGTGCTAGACTGAAGGAAGCTTAAGAGGGGCATCAAGGATGAGTCGCTCACTTGGGCGGCATGCCAACAAGCAAGAGGGCATGCCCGCTTGAGGATGGTCCATGGGTTATAATATGCCTTGGAGCCATGACGGTCATCAAGAAGAGAACAAGACAGCCTCGTCAGAGAGGGAAGGCCGTAAGGCCTAGGTGACTTGTCAGGTTGGCACTCAAGGTACGAGTAGATGGGCAGGTGTTACCCAAGAGCCGAATGGGCTATCTAGGTGATGCCCATGAGGCGAAGTATGAGGGCATGTGTTGCCCAAGAGCCAAGTGAGTTGCAAGGAGATGCTCACGAGGCGAGACAAGACGGCAGGTGTTGCCCGCGAGACGAGTGAGTCATACTAGTGACATCCATGAGTTGCAGAACAAGAACAAGTATTCCCTATAAGCCTTGGGGGTTGTGCAAGTGATGCCACAAAGGGAAGTAAGCGGGAACGTGCCGTCCATGAGTCGAGTAAGGTGCGCAAGTGATGCGCGCAAGGTTAAAGTAAGTGGACATATGTTGTCCATGAGCCTAGGGGGTAGATAAGTGATGCCCGAGGGGGAGTATGCAGACATGTGTTGTCTGGGAGCTGAGTGGGCAGCATAAGAGATGCCCACGAAGCGACAAAGTGTGCAAGCTGCTAAGAAATGACTCAAGGAAGAAACGTGAATGCCAACTTAGTCTCGGTACGTGATCATGCTACTTGCTATCGACGTGCGAGACGTACACGAGTCAGTAATGGGCTGGCACAAGCTGAGATGACACGAAAGCCTATCGGTTGGGCGAGTGTCTTGGAAGACAACCATGACACAAGGAAGCGATCGGTTAGTCACAAGAAGTGAGACTCATGTGTGAGTAGCTTTCGTTGGTAAACCCCAACAAGTAAGGGGATGTTGTCGAAAGGGTCAAGTTGACAAGAGAAGCACACAAGAAAGGAAAAGAAAAATGGAGTAATGGAGTATAAAGGAAGTAAGGAAGATAGGCTGGCCTTGGTTCAGAGGAACCTTGGCGCCGCACGGGCTAAATTCCGCTGCGTATAGAGTCGGCCCGTGACAGTTGGTATCAGAGCAGGGTTGGCTCATTCATGGGAATGGCCTTCCTTGACCAAAGTAGAGAACCAGTCCTCTTCCCTAGTGCCATAAAAGGGATGCCAATTGAACAACGATGAAGTAAGCCAAACAAGCTAGTTGAAACGGAAGCAGTGGGCAGTCAGGCGTGGATTACAGCCTTACTCCATCAATTTGAAGTTGAAGAAAGGCCCAGAAGTGCCCAAATGTTGAGAAAAGAAGCAAGCTAGGTGCCGAAAGAAGGAAAGAAGAGTCATATTAAGTCGTTGACACTTGTGGTGGACTAGTGCAGTGTCCAATGAAGAGTCAAAAGAGCAAATCAGTTGACAGAGACGCATTCTCCTTGAGATTATAAGCCGCGAGAGGAGCGCATTTCTCAATGGAAGTTATAAGCCGTCATTCTCCTCAAGACTATAAGCCGCCAAGAGAGCGCATTTCTTGATGGATCCTTGAGATCGTAAGCCGCGAGAGGAGCGCATTTCGCAAAGGAAGCTAAAGTACCTAACAGTTGTTCCGGAGATAGTCGAGTTCACGTAAGCCACAACAGTTAACATGAGTTGTCAACTATCATATCAAGAGAAAGTGAGTTAAGTAACCTTCCTTCTGGTTTCAAGTGAGCTTAAACAACGACCAAAGTGGGTCGAGCAAGTGAAGATCAGAGGCCACGATGGCCGAATATGCGAAAAGGGATGGGATGAAGGCAGGAGAAAGCCTTGTTGAGACGTGGATGGTATTAATTCCACAGTGAGATTGAAGATCGAAGACCATGGTGGTCGTAAGTCTTGAATGGACATGTGGGATTATCGCAAGTGTAAGCAGAGTGTATTGTGCTTAATTGATTAAAGTCTTTTGTCCGAAAGGGACACACCCGACCCGGCCGGAATTTGTAAGCAGGGTGCCGCAGAAATGCGGGGAGCCAGAAAGCCTCGACTAGAGGAACACACTCCCATCAAAGATTGTGAGAATACTGCATGGACATTGAAAGGAAGAATGATACTGTGACCTGGATGGTGTTGTTCAAACAGGTTTCAAGATGAGAATGTCGAAGAAAAGTGGGGGAGACCACAAAGGCCATAAGGGCCACAAGACAGGAAGAGAAGAAGACTTCGAGCAACTGCGTGTGTGCAAAGAGGTCTGAAGTCAAAGATGGTTCAAGAAGACAGACGACCCATAAGATGCAACCGAGAGAGTGCAGGGTGTCTGATCCAAAGATGAGTTTGAAAGAAGTGAGAAAGGGAAGCTGGGAGTTCGAGAGAGGAACCAGCATGATTAGGGAAGAAGGTAAGAACACGTGCGGGGTGGAATGTTTACTCTAGATGGCTGTTACAGAATTGGTGTTGAGCACGCGAGTGGCGCGTTTGTTGTTCCTGGCCAAGTTCACAAATGAGCGCGAGAAGGTTATGATGAGAGTGTCATTTGCCAAGTTCATGTGTGGGCGCGAGAAGGTCATCACGAGAAGTGATTCCAAGAATGGAGGGACAGAAGATAAGGGATGAAGCATCTGTGGTTGCAAGCCTATAGAGCATCTTGAAGAAAGGAAGGAGCGCACGTCAATGAGGGCATTGACATTATAAGTGGGGGAGGATGTCACGAGCCGCACTTAAGAGTTGTGCTATCGTGACATGTTGTAAGGAGATGCCGAGAAGGGCGAGCCTTGAGGCAAGGAGATGCCGAGTGGGGTGAGCCTTGGGACAAGGTGAAGCGAGAGGAGCGAGCCTTGGGAGCCCAAAGGCGAACTTGAAGCTAAAGTGAAGATGAGTGGCATTGTCGTAATTAAGTGGAAGTTCTGATTCGAGGTACTTCGGCTTGGAATTTGGGAAAACTCCGAACACGAGAAATGTCCGGAATGTCGAAAAGAGTTGAATGCACTTGACGGCATGTCATTCGGATTTTCTGAGAATTAGTTATGGACAATTATTCTCCTCGGCTATTTTGATGTTTCCTCCCACCTTGTGCATGTAAGCAAAATATGCTCTATAGGGGGAGACATGGTGTTGAGCTTCTACCACCCCCGGTGCTGGCCTTCATGGGGCACTAAGTGAGCTTCTCCCGGGCACCCTTGGGGGCCTAGGAGCCGGGCATGTGTCGTCAGAAAGGGGCGGCATATGTTTCCACGAGTCAGGACGTCTCGTGGACGGTATTGGCCGAAAGGCCAATATTGCGGGTCGACGTCGGAGGCGAGGTTCGTAAGAGGGCGATCCTTATGCCATCGGCGTTAGACAAACATGTGGGCTTACGGAAGATATGTCGGGACCTCGTGGTGCTCATTGGCCACGGAGCAAGCGACGTGGGCATGTGTTAGGGTTCAACCTTGCCCAAAGTAAGGTGATGCCAGCAAGCACGGGAGGGGCGACTCCGTGCTAGACTGAAGGAAGCTTAAGAGGGGCATCAAGGATGAGTCGCTCACTTGGGCGGCATGCCAACAAGCAAGAGGGCATGCCCGCTTGAGGATGGTCCATGGGTTATAATATGCCTTGGAGCCATGACGGTCATCAAGAAGAGAACAAGACAGCCTCGTCAGAGAGGGAAGGCCGTAAGGCCTAGGTGACTTGTCAGGTTGGCACTCAAGGTACGAGTAGATGGGCAGGTGTTACCCAAGAGCCGAATGGGCTATCTAGGTGATGCCCATGAGGCGAAGTATGAGGGCATGTGTTGCCCAAGAGCCAAGTGAGTTGCAAGGAGATGCTCACGAGGCGAGACAAGACGGCAGGTGTTGCCCGCGAGACGAGTGAGTCATACTAGTGACATCCATGAGTTGCAGAACAAGAACAAGTATTCCCTATAAGCCTTGGGGGTTGTGCAAGTGATGCCACAAAGGGAAGTAAGCGGGAACGTGCCGTCCATGAGTCGAGTAAGGTGCGCAAGTGATGCGCGCAAGGTTAAAGTAAGTGGACATATGTTGTCCATGAGCCTAGGGGGTAGATAAGTGATGCCCGAGGGGGAGTATGCAGACATGTGTTGTCTGGGAGCTGAGTGGGCAGCATAAGAGATGCCCACGAAGCGACAAAGTGTGCAAGCTGCTAAGAAATGACTCAAGGAAGAAACGTGAATGCCAACTTAGTCTCGGTACGTGATCATGCTACTTGCTATCGACGTGCGAGACGTACACGAGTCAGTAATGGGCTGGCACAAGCTGAGATGACACGAAAGCCTATCGGTTGGGCGAGTGTCTTGGAAGACAACCATGACACAAGGAAGCGATCGGTTAGTCACAAGAAGTGAGACTCATGTGTGAGTAGCTTTCGTTGGTAAACCCCAACAAGTAAGGGGATGTTGTCGAAAGGGTCAAGTTGACAAGAGAAGCACACAAGAAAGGAAAAGAAAAATGGAGTAATGGAGTATAAAGGAAGTAAGGAAGATAGGCTGGCCTTGGTTCAGAGGAACCTTGGCGCCGCACGGGCTAAATTCCGCTGCGTATAAAGTCGGCCCGTGACACACAGCCTCGCAAGCAGAAAAATGACTATACATAAATAACCATGTTGTACAGCTATAACTAGAACAACCAATGCTTTGAACCAGCTCCAACAACAACTCCAGCATTTTGCGTAGCTTTTGCTAACCAACTCCAGCATTTTGCGCAGCTGAAACTGAAGCAATCAACTGGAGCATTTTGTACCGCCACAACTGGAACCATCACTTTTTTGAACAAACTCCAGCAGCAGCTTTTTCTAAGTTAACTTATAACTAAACCAGCTAGCTCTTTCAATATTCTGAAGCTGCTACTTTAACATAGTAAATAACTACAACTAAAGCAGCCAGGTTTTTTGTACAGCTAGCATTTAGGTAAAATGTATACAGACTCTTTCACTATTTCAATATGTAACTATTCCAAAGCGCGGGTAATATTTCTAGTTAGTTTAATGGGTGGGTTTGTTATTGTTACTGAAACTAAAGAGCAGTGATATATTTCTTAAGACAGAGCAAGTACGTCTTTTGTCAAATTGCAACCAGTATCAGTCTTTTCTTTCCAGGAAGTGCTCGACTGGATATTTCTTGTCCTCGGTGATTTTCTTGTTACATGGCTATTGTTTTCTTGTTACTCTTGATGGGTACGATGAGAAGCAAGCAGATGTCGATTCCACACTGATTTTTACTTGGTATAGGTGACACTGTCTTGATCGAGCTAGGAGTAGTTCCTATTGGTGTTACCAATCGATCTGGTATGGTTTTCAATCGGTATCGATATGGCCTATGCCATTTCTTGTCATCCTTCTCCTTTCGAACTCATCCTTCTCCAATCTCAGTCTCGATCAAAATTTGAACTCATCCCAATCATAAACCCACCAAAGATTCAAACTTTCTCCTCCAAAGGGTCTTCGAATCAAAACCCAGAAGCGTTTTGATTTTGTTGGAGGAGGAAGGTAGAAGAAGAGGGAAAAGAAACGGAACAGAGGGAGAGAAATAGAAAGGAGGAGAAGGAAATAAGAAGACCCTCCTTTTCTTTGGGAAGGGCTTGCTGTTATTGGAGAGAAAATTAGGAGAGGAAAGGGAGGAAGAGACGGAAAAGAGGGAAAGAAAAGAAAAAAGAAGAAGAAGAAGAAGAAGAAGAAGAAGAAGAAGAAGAAAAGGGGAAGAGAAAGAAAAGAAGGAAACAATAACAAAAGAGAGAGAGGGAGCACGGTAAGGTAAGGAGTTGCTAAGCAATTTTGGGTGATTTTGATTTTTTCTTGGTTTTTCATTTGTTTTGATTCACTCATGTTATTGTGTAGGAAGATGATTTGGAGGGTGTTGGGAATAAGTTTGGATGAATTGGTTTTTGGTTTTCTGTCAGAATTTTTGGCAATGATTTGGAGGGTGTTGGGTTTCATGATGCATTGAGAATGGAGCAAGAATCATAGCAGGAAAAGCTTGATGGAATTGGCATTGAGCTCTCAGATGTTTCTATTCTGTGTGAATAATTGTTTGTTTTTCTTTTCTATTACCCATATTTTCAAAAAACAGCTGCATGATGTTTCTGAATAGATGAATTCTTGAGTTTAGATTGATTAAGTGTGCCTTCTTTAAAAACAACAAGTGTCTGATACAAATATTTGAACAAATTTGCTTTTAGGTCTTAAGCCATCAATAAGATCCATCTCACGTCTTACCTTTAATTTGAGCTCATCCTAGCTCTTGACCCTCACAGATGACAAGAAGATGAAGCATAAGAGAATTCAAGCATCGTTAACAACACCACCGGTTTCAGCTCTCAGGTTACCTTCTCTTTCTGGGCTTTTGTTTTTCTCCCTCTCGCATTGCTGTGCTTCGCTTTGATTGGATTAGATTTTATATGTCTGTTGGAATAGTTTGGATAAGGAATTCAATATGTTATGCAGGGATTAGTGGCAACACAGTAAGTAATGCATAAGATAGTTTTGACCATCCATACCAGAGTTGTGCAATATGATGCCAACTGCACAATGCAATATTGTACATACAATCAGGGTGAAACCCATGCCAGTAATAAATACAACTATTTTCTGTGCAATAACTATAATTCATAATTATTGTCTTTAACTAGCGCTGTAAATAAATTCCAGGAGAGCATTGAGAACATCAAGAAAAATTTCGATAGCGCCCTCGGGTTTGAAGAAAAGGAGAAGCTTGAATCTGCCAATCAAGGTACTTTTTCAGCTCACACATTGCTCACATATTTTGATTGTTAATCTTTAGTATCTGTTTTTCATAGTTATTTGTGATTTGTCATGAAACTTTAATGGGATAGTGTTTGGTGGTGGTAGCTGGATGAAATCATTCTATGTTTGACAGTTGAGTGTTGGAATGAGTTCAATTAGGTGGTGATAAAATGAAAGCTAGAATTATTGTAAATATTGAAATTAGGGAAGAATGAGAAAGGATAGAGCTTTATATATTGATTTTGAGAAAGTGCAGATCCTATCACTAAAATCTATAATATATTTATTGATATATTGGTCAGATGGATAGTTTTTTCCATGATCTGCACTAAAATCAAGGATAGAGCTTTATACATGTCTATATGTATTCTTCCTCCCAATTATTTAGATTGGTATAAATACATGATGCATTACAAACAAATATAGATTAAAATATGAATGTGTAAGGACCTTAATTTCAACAGTTCAAACTATATTCCAGATTCTGCTGCTTCCAAAATCCAATAGATTTATCTGCCCCATAAACCTCATCCAACATCGGTTATCACAAACAAATCAAGTTCCAGATGTTGAATCCAGATTGTCATGAAAAATACAACATGTGGGCAGTGCATTAATGGATACATTCAGATACAACTCAAATAAATTTGATAGAGTCATCAGTTTTGAAGAAATGGAAAACACATTCTGGTTTTTAGATTAAAAAGTTCTTTGGTTTTTGTTTTGTATTGATTATTACTTGCATTCGTTATGCATTTTAGGCAAACTTTAATTGAAAATAGTTGGTTTGAAAGTCAGACCTTTGGCTGCACAATATTTTAGACACATTAATGTTCATAGAATTTTATATAGGTTTTAGGGTTCTCTTATATTGATCAGCTTTGAATAAATTAAGTACATTTGAAATTTATTATACATTCTGATTGTTAGACTAAAGAGTTTTTTAGTTATGGTTTCTATTGTTTATTACTTGCATTTGTGCTATTTATTTATTTATTTAATTCTGATTCATTAATTTACGTTTTCTTTTCCTGATGGTGGATGTTGGTGATTATCTTGCCCAATTTTTATTTTGTTTCGTTATAGTTTTCGGAAGTGGAAGGGCTACTTTATCTGCTTTCAACGTGCTGTCATTTGAGGGAAGAAACAGAGGAGGGACTGTGTTGTAGTCACTGAGCTCGCGAAGCCCCTCACTGCTTACTGCATGTAAGATTACCTCAATTTAGTTACTTTAGTTCAATTTTCTGATTATTTACTTCTGCACAGATTAAACTTTTGGAGAAAAAATAATGTGTGTGATTGAATTGTGATACTAAGAATGAAAATTGATTAGACATAGCTTAAATGGGTCAAGGTCATATTTTCAAGATTTCCTTAATTTCTTTCAACCACAACATCTGCTTAAGGCTTTTCACTAGATATATCATTGGAGTGGTATTTTTCTGTTTTGGACTCTGGTAAGTTGTTTGAGAGACATTACTGTTTTGTTTTGTTTGTTTGATTGTTTTTTTTTTTTCTTTTCATTTGCTTCTGTATTGTGGTTAGTTTCATTTCCTTTTGTATTGTTATTAGTTACTTTCGAGGAGATGTGTGATTAGTTACTTTCGAGGAGATGTGGTCCTGCAGATCTATTTATACCTTATCTGACTATTAGCAAATCAGATAATGGTGATCAATGAAAACAAATCTATTTGTACTGTTAATGTCCTTAAGGGTCTGTTACATAATGGTGATTAATGACAAGAATTTAATTCGATCTTACTCTCGGACTTCTTCATGCAGCATTGACAACGCATTTAGTATATCAAGAAGAGCTAATTTTGAGGACGCATCACCAATATACCCTAATAATACAAGATAAATTTGATATAATTAGTTAACTAAAAGTAAACGATTTTTACGAGTTATGAGTTTTTTTTTTTTTTTTTTTCTCTCTTGTTCTTTCTTTTTCTTTTCAGTATGAAATCTAAGAGAATGACAATCGAAGGATCATAAAGAAATTATTTTTATACTGTGTGGATTGATATTGTTTACTTGCTGTATTATTTTGTTTGAAATAATACAGCAAGTATAAATGATGTCTTGATTTGGGTATTTTTTGCATGTTTTGATTCAGCGATAGAAAATGTTGGTATTAGAATTTGTCTCATTGTCTGTGATACCATTCCTGCTCAAAATCTCATACTTGCTGCTCAGTTTATTGTTTTGAGGTATTGTTGGTAAGTCTGGATCTTTTCTTTGAAATAGATGTTGTGGTTGATTTAGATGGATGGAATTCGGCTTTATTTCATTGTTTTGGTAATGGGTATGTGATTTTTAGAGACTTTCTGTTTCTGTTCCTTCCTACTCAGTTTAAATTTTGCTAATCCAACTCAACACACACTCAGTCCGTCTCATACTTCATTTGCAGTATATATATGTTTTTCACAGATATATATATATATATATATATATATATATACATATTCGATCGACTTTGGTCCAGTCTTGAATCTGAGATCAACATCGGAGCAAACCCAGATTTGATCACAGAATTCATCAGTTGAGGTAAATCCCCATCTCCTTCTTTCCATTTCTTTCTATCATCTAGATCTCCATTTTTTTTCAGTGAGTTGGTTTACCAGCTCACGGCAGATTATGTTGCTTGCCTTTGAGTCAAATGTATCTACAAATCCAGTTCTTCCTGTACATTGTACAACACATATTTAATATGTTTAGGGAAAATACAGGTACTTTCAAGTCTTTACCGTGTTTTAAATAGAGCATCGACTATGTCTATAGTTGTGCCTTGGGTCAGTTAGTTGTTTCATAGAAGAAGATGAGGCCATAGTCAATGGGATTGCCATAAGAGCGCTAGATTGATTTTCTTAGGCTCATATACCAGAATATTCAAAGTCAAAATCAAGCATACAACTTTACTTATCCAAAGAAGTAAGAACAAAAACCCAGAGAAGTTTCTGAGTGACAGCCAAAGAAGTTTTCATTGCGTTATATGTGTGTGTTTTTTTGGCCGAAAAAAAAAAAAACATATACAAATTTTCTTGGGCAGAAGACAGTAGCTTGGAGTTCAACGCTCACAATTAGATAGGTCATGCTTTTTATTTCCAAAGGCACCATTTCTATAAGCCATAAGGTCGACCCTTTCTCGGTTTTCACGCTTTCTATCTCTAACCACATCGTCCATGTGTAGAACTAACCAAATTAGTTAAAACACCGAACAAAAGTTTAATTATAAACTATAGTGAAGTTAGGAGTTTGTGAATACCATAATTCTTGGTCCAGAAGTGAATATGAGGTAGGAAATATTGATTTTCCAAAAGCACAATCAATAAGACTGCATGTTTTAAAGAGCTGCAAATTTTCAGTATTTAGATATGTAGAATTCAATGATCATAAGCCAATAACCCAAACACCACAAACACATTAGCTCTATATCAAAATCAGATCGGCTTGATCGAATTTCATGTCTGTTTTTTTTTTCTGCCCCCATCTTTACTTGAAACTTGGAAATAGAAGATCAAGGTTTTTATGACTTAAGAATTCTTTGCAATTTGCAGGAAAGGGTGCGACTTTTACTAGCTTGGCTCTTTTTGTGTGATAAGGCTGAAATTGATACAACTTTTGGCCTAGATAAGATTAATGTCCTTTGCTTTGATAAGCATATTTGTCTAGAGTGCATCTGATGCCTTTGTCCTGAGTTATGGATGCAGATTTCTTTGATGTAATTATGACACTGCAAATAGTTTCACAAATTTCTTACTCAAGTTTCCTTTTGCCCCATCATGCTTTTTCATATCCATTGCATCTTATTGAGTTTACTACAAATGTGGTTGTACGACTTCTTCAAAGATGGTTGATTATATTTTTGAATCTATATTCTCTTTCTGTGCATAGTGATTACTTTACTTCAGAGACTCTTGCTTTAGCTATCCCTAAATAGCTTTTCTATGATCATCTAACCCTTTCAGTCTCTCTTGCTTTAGCTATCCCTAGATGGCTTTTCTATGATCATCCAGCCCTTTCAGTCTCTCTTGCTTTAGCTATCCCTAAATGCAATGCCTCTTGATTATAAGCTTGAAGTGTTCTTCAACTCTTGCATACTTTATCGTTGGTGGGACGCAATTGCCGCTGTGACAACCTCTTAGATCAATACACAAATGAGCCTGGGGTTGTACGAAATGTTAACTGAATATGTGAAAGATCTGTTTGAGAATGAGAACTTCTTTTGCAGTTTATGCATTAGTATATACAAAAGGTACCACTATTGTTATTAGAGCACTTAGAAAAAAATAAATTGATAGTTGTTATACAACCTAAACGCAGTTATACTATCAACAATTTTCCGTTTTCATTTAATCCACATCTTAGTCGTCTTTGCTAATCAAACACTTAAAAAACATATGGAATTTAGCGAGTATAAAGCAGAATGTCTTCCCCGCGGCATCCCACGGGTTGTCATATTATACATATATATATATATAGCGTGTGTACCGATTTCACCATAGCGGCTTATTCGAAATCATAATAACCTATTTTTGTTCAATCGTTGAGATTGAGGGGGTTAATTCAATATTTTGTAGGAAACATTCAAATTGATGACTACAAATTTGTTTTAAAATTAGGCATTTAATCTAAACGTTTTCGTTAATAATATTAATTATTCTTATAATAGTTCTTTTTTCTATTTATTTTAGGGTATCCGTTTTTTAACTTACTTAAACAACGGGGTTTTTCGTTTCATAGTTTATTTACTTTGTAGTCTTCTGAAAATAAAACGGAACATTTTGAAATATATAATTTTGACTTCAATCCATGGATAGAACTAAATTAAATTGATTATTGAGTCAATATATATATATATATATATATATATGTATATGTACTGGGTGCTGTGAAATATAAATACCAGATCAGTTTCGTTCTGGTTGGTGTGTGTGTGTGTATGTGTACCAGATCAGTTTCGTTTTGGGTGTTGTGAAATATATATATATATATATATATATATATATATATATATATATATATATTGGCCTATGGCCTATGAAATTGTAGTCAAATATAAACAGTTGGTAGAGAACACAACTAGGCAATAGAAACAAGCTGTAAGCAAAGGGTAGTTCTGAAAAGATTGGAAGATCATCAGTGTTTGAAAAGATTCATGCAAAGGGTAGGTGGCTGTGGGTATCTTTGGTTTTTTGTTTTTATTTATTTATTTATTTTTAATTGCTAAAGGATATGTTTTCAGTTTCTTTATAAAGAAGGAAGAGGAACTGTAACACAATTTTTCAATCGTGTGTGAGAATTAAGAAACTTCGGTTGATGAATTATGGGTTGGTTCATCTATTATTATTGTGGTAATTTGTGATTATCAGATTGTAGAGTTTCGTTTTGAAGTTTGAGCTGAAATGGAAAGGAACTCGGCAGCATGTGTGATGGAATGGAGCATAGAGCTAGAGAAGGCCTTGCGGTCCACAAAGCCAGGCCGCTCGCTTGAAGGCATATCGGAAATCGGTCCAAAACTCGTACAGTTAAGCAGAGAACCAGAGTGTTCTGCAGTTATCTACCACATGTTCGACCTGATTCCTGGTGAGGAAAAGCTCTTCTCCAATGTTATTGTTCTGCGTCTCGCAAATGCATTTGAATCTGGTGATAAGCACACAAGGCTCTGCATTTTGAAGGCATTTTTGTATGAGTACCGGAAAAGAAGCAAACAGAAAGAGTACAGAGGAGTTTTGTCGAAAACTGAGGCTCATGTGCAGGTAGAGCTTCTGGGGAGAGTTAAGGTTGTCTTTGACAGTGGGGATGTTGAAGATAGGGCTTTGGCTTTGGGTCTATTTGGCTGTTGGGCACATTTTGCTAAAGAAAGTCCCAGCATACGATACCTGGTACTCTCTAGTATGGTTTCGCTTCACATCCTGGAGGTAAAAGAGTCCTGCAGCAGGATGCTTTGCTGAATTATCGGAGGACTTTGCGCGGGTTGTCTTGGAGATACTACTCCGAATGATGAATTCACCAGAAACATTTCCCAGTATAAGGTTGGCTGGAGTACACATTTTTGCCAAAGTTGGATTTTCACATTCCATTGCAAATAATGCTTACAAGGTTCTGACACAGATTGTTACTTTTACACTTTAGTTCTTATGCACATGATGTAAATGTGTACAGTACCTAATTATTGCTTCACTGCAGACAGGTGTGAAGTTGTTATTAGAGTGTTTGGATGAGGATTATCAGGTTGCCATGCTGGTTTCCATTTCCAAACTTGCTTCCAGGTCAACGATTCTTATTTCTGAGCATGTATGTAATTTAATCTGATAAGTTTCTGTAGCAGAACAGGTGCGTATTACGATTGCAATTTCTGACATTACTTGATTCGTTATACTTGTTGGCATTTGAATGCAGGCTGACTTGCTTGTATTGTTTCTTAACAAAGAAAAAACTTCTCATCTTCGGGGAACAGCACTAAGATGCCTGCATTATATTTTCAGTAAAGGAATGTGTCATGTTCCTTCAAACGCATCTCTAGTGAACATATTATTTAGCATGCTAGATGAACCCCAGCTTCCATCACCCATGCTATTTCAAGCACTGCAAACGTTGCGTAAGGTTGTTTCTTAGAGCATTCGCTTGAACTTGCCATTAACACTATCCTATTTCTGTTTTACTTACTGTTGGTGTTTGTGCAGATAACTTTACGTTTACATCCTAATCTACCTGCTGATGTCTTTGAATCCTGTAAGCTTCTGATGTCCTTGTGCATTGCTACGAATGTATATGCATCTCGAATTACATCAGAGAGCTTGTTAACCATTTCTGTTTTAGTAGATATATCAAGAAAATTAAAGGGAAGCACACAAATGGAGTCCTTTGTACATTCAGTCTCATCTCCCATCTTGGGTGATTTTGCTTATCATAGATCTTTGACGGTGAAGGTAGTTTTGGTTCTTTGTCAGATTGATTTTGTGGTGCTTCAGAAATTTAATTTCCTTCTTGATCTTCTTATCATTCTAAATCGAGAATATCCAGATTTACATCTCCTAGTTTTGGATCAAATATGTGGTTTAATCAAGTCCATCTCGATTGTGCATGACAATGTCATGGCTACAACAGACACAGATGCCTTTGTTCATGATAATGCAGATTTAAAAGAGAGCTCAGTTATCAGATCGAAGCTAGTATTTAGGATTTACAGATTTTTAATAACCTTTCTGGAAAATCTCAGTGCAGCTGAAGCCATCTCCATAAAAGTATTTGACAAGGTGAAGATTCTGGTGGAACATTATGCCAGAGTAACTTGTTTGAGTGCTATGTATACACAATTTACTCTTTGCTGTTACAACATCAGTTCATTTGGGGTCACTTGGTGCACGAGAGCGAGGAAAGTTGCAATAGACTCTCGGCTATATCTCTTCATAGTTACTCTGTTGAGCATGAAACTCATGTCATTGAATTTGCTAAGAGGATGCTAACAGAAAAAAATAGTTGGCCTGCTTACAGAGTCGGGACATATGCAGCAAGTCAGGGAGCTTGGCACACTGCGACTTTTATATTTGAGCAGTTGATGGAAAGAGTTCGCTCTGATCTGTGCTGTCGCTGGTTGAAATCGTTAATTCATTATGCGCATGCGGAGTGGAAATGCAAGCTGGTTCGATTGCCAAAACAAGGATTAGAGACACACAAATTCCCTTTTACAGCTTGTAATATGAAGGGGCATATTTATAGTAAGGAGCTGGCTGCAGCTTACAACAGTCTCTGCTCTTCTTTGGAAACATTGAGAGTAGATGTCACAACAGGCCAAAGTTTTTATTTCCAGAGATGGTTTTTGTCCTTAAGAGCAAAGTTACTAGGAGCTGTGGTGGATATACTTAATATTTTGAGAAACATAATACAAAATAGGCAGGGTCAGAAAAGTTCTATGGTTGAATACTTTATTCCACTGGAGAAACTTACTCAGATATCTCTGCAGTTGAAGAGGGTGGCACAGGAATTTGATCTAGTTACAACATCTTTCATTGACATTGACAAAAAAAGTTCAAGTATCATTTCAGCCCTCGCAATAAGTTGTTCTCTGTTGGCCTTTTGTTCTGGTTTTGCTCTCTACATTCCAAGCCTAGCTAATTGCATTGCTATTTGTGGTCCGGGAGTTGCAAACAATATAGACACAATACTGATACAAAACCTAGTTGGGCGGTTGTGGCACAGTAACCATGAAACCATTACAGATCTCTGTCTGCTTTGGGAGGCGAGGGGAAAGCCTTTTGATTGTTTTCACTTTCAATCAAGAATCCAAGCGTGTGAAAATTGTTCTGAAGCAAGAGATATTCTCAGGGATGCGGTTTCAGGGTTTTCTGGCTTGAAAAGCAAGTCTAACAGAGTGCAGAATGAGGAAGGTCTCTACTTAAAATTCTTATGAAATGGATGCAGATCCCTTTCCGGACTCCAAAGTACTTCTTCAACTTGAGGTACGCCTCCATTCTGACAATATTAATTAGGAAGTTTTTTGTTTCCTGCCTTTATTTAGCGTTTTATATATGAGGTGCCTTGTGTTTTATTGAACATTTCTCTTTCTCCGTGTAAAGAAAAGGGTAAACGACAGAATTTAGTTGAACTTAGCTTTTTTATTTTTATTTTTTGTGGGGAATTTTGTGGACTGTGTAATCACCATTTTTCCTTTTTATTAAAATGTCAAAATTTTCCAGAATAGACACTTACTACAGTCCTCAGGAAAAGCATAAATTTCATTAGACCAATTTTCTTTTGTTCATTTTTGTTTTTTTTTTTTGGTTTTGGGTAAGCCAAGAAGCTTGCCCTGATCTCCTCCAATTGCCCACTTTTACTTGATTAACGAAACCGTATCAGGAAATAAATGACATCATTTCTTTTCCTTTCATTTCTACCTAAAAGCCCTTTTCCCCATCAAGGCAGGGATTTGAGGACCAGCACCAATTCTCTTTTGTTAGGCTTATCAAGAAATTGTTAGTATCGACACTTGACCAGAATTACGAGGGACATATAATCTTAATTCCTTGATATTATATGCCAAACTATAAGGTTCACCTCAATTTGACAGATTTCAAAAGCGTTGAACAGGAAATATTTTGTTAGGATGGTTTGTGAGTGGACTGGGTTTTACTGAGAGTATCCATTGTATGTCATTGTCGTACTATGTGTTTTATTTTGGTATTCACCAGTTTTCTAATATTTGTGACTGACATAAAATTCAGGCCTTGCCTTCGTTCAGAATTGTTTGCTGTCAACGAAACTAGAAACCCAGGTGGAATATGTGTATCATTAGGCTTCCACTTGTCATTAAATCTTTGCCTTCAATTAAGAAATGTGTCATCAGATATTCCAGTGCGGTTGAACAAATTCTACTGCATGCTTTATTGTAAACCATCATTTCTGGAGCCAAGAGCAAGTGGACAACACAAGGAGCAAGAGCTGGGTACTTGTCAAGCTTGGGAAACCGATGACATGGTAGAAATTAATGAAAAGCTGTTGAAGTATGCAACCGAATGCAGCACAAGAAAGAGTAATAAGCGGGGAAGGAGTAGTGATGATGGGGAGTTTGTAAATTCATTCGTGTGTTTTGAACTGAATGACAAAGGACAAGGATTCTCGAGTTGCTTGCTTGATGTTTCTGGTTTTCCTGTGGGTAGTTATAGAATCAAATGGTATATAGCTGTTGTTTTGATAAACAGGGAGAATGTTGGACCCTCCCCCCTTTAAATCCTGGACCTGTATTTACCGTACAGAGTTTGTAGATTGAATATTTAATGTATCATTCCAAACATGTAAAACATCTTTTCCAATCTACATGAATTCATGAAGAAGATTTCGTCTCATTTATTTATTAAATATTGGTTCATCTTGTGATTGCAAATAGCAAACACCACGTTTTGCAGGGACCTTTAAACACTAGGATTCACATGACAACTAGCAATTATTTTAGGGTTAAATACTGTTTACTCCTTGTATTTTTGCTTGAAAAACACTTTAGTCCCTGACCTTCTAATTTCACACGTTTAGTCTCTGTACTTCAAAATTTCAGACCAATAGGTCCTTGCCGTCTAAAAGTCGCGGTGAAATGTCTATTATGCCCTCAGTTTTTTTTTTTAATTAATTCATTATTTTATTTTTTTTCCCTTTCTTTGTTTCTGTTTTTTTTTTATTTTTTCTGTTTTTTTTCCTTTCTTTCTGTTTTTTTTTAAAAAGAATAAATAAAATAAAGAAAAAAGAATTAAAAAAAGAGAGAAAGGAATAAATTTATTATAAAAAAAAGAACTGAGGGCATAATAGATATTTCACTGTGACTTTTAGACGGCAAGGACCTATTGGTCTGAAATTTTGAAGTACAGGGACTAAACGTGTGAAATTAGAAGGTCAGGGACTAAAATGTTTTATGGTGAAAAGCTCAAGGATTAAACAGTATTTAACCCATTATTTTAAGATGTTCCAGTTTTCTTTTGTATAACCTTGTTAGTAAGTCTACGATAGTTGATAGGATAAGGCAAAAGTTAATATCAGGTTGTTGAGGGGATAAGGCAAGAATTAATCAGATCGTAATAAGCAACACTAAACCCTTATTAATACTAGAGTTACCGGAAACGGTGATCGCCCTGGCGACCCGTGCTCCGGAAACGACGTACCCAATCGCGGTGAGTTGACGACCGAGATCGCTAGGTTGAGTGATCCCTTATCGGTCCTCCATCTAATTACTTGATGTTCACCCGTTTGGTGTTCTTGAATCTGATGTTCCCTAAGATAAAGAACAGAGGAGGAAGAAGACGATGAACGGTTACTGATTTTTCTCTAGCTAATTTTACAGAGAATGGCCGACTCATGAGTAGGAGGATTATCTCCCTATTGACTATTTACTTTGACCATCAATATTTGTACTCAACTATTACCTCTTAAATAAATAAAAAAGAGGTAATTACCATTAACCACAATTTGTCACATTTCCTTCCCCTATGCAGGGGCCAGAGACACGTTGTCCTTGCGGTCATTTACAGCTAGCCACAGTAATGATTCATTTCCATTTAAGACATAAAGGATAGCTAAATTTCTATGGAATTACAAAAATTTGCCACTCATTTTTCACGATACATCATCTCTCTCTCTCTCTCTCTCATACACACACACAAATCCATTTCTCTCCAAATTTGAAACCTTCATTTCTCCCCAAAATCTAAACCTCCATTTTCATGGCGAAGCAACAAAGCAAGGTTCCGGCAGCGAAGCAACAGATCGAGGCTCCAACGATGAAGCAACGAATCGAGGATTCGGCGGCAAAGCAACTAATCGAGGCTCTGGCAGCGAAGCAACAAATCTAGGATCCGACGGCGAAGCAACAGATTGAGGATCCGGCGGCGAAGCAACAAATCGTGGCTCCACCGACTCTAGGCCTTGAAGGTCAGTAGCCAAAGAAATTTCTAGTTATTGAGGGTCAATAGATATAGTCTCTGATTACTAATTGATTGTTTGGTTTGGTTTGGTTACCGAGAAATCCAAAGAAAAAGAATAACAAATTTATGAGGCTAGGTTACTAGATTTGAGATCTAATTAACTTTCTGATACAGTACAGTTGATGAGAGGAAGCATGAGATTATTTACAAATGGTGAAAAATTTCAATTGTAGTTAAGCACAGAGTGAGTAGCAATAGCCTGTTTGGTTTGAGTAAAACCTAAGTTTTGGCTTGATTGAATAGTTTTGATCAGTAGCACTAAAATTTCAATTGCAGTTAATGCTAGTGAGGAATGAGTACCAGTAGCTTATTTGAATAGTTTTGAAGGTCAGTCGCATTAAAATTTCAATTGCAGTTAATGCTAGTGAGGATTAAGCACCAGTAGCTTGTTTGGCTTATTTGAATAGTTTTGAAGGTCAATAGCATTAAAATTTTAATTGCAGTTAGCAAAACCTGAGTTTTGAGGGCCAATAGCATTAAAATTTCTATTGTAATTAAAGCTAGTGAGGATTGAGTTTGGAGTGAGTAAAACCTGAGTTTTGAGGGTCAGTAGCATTAAAATGTGCAATGTGTGCAATGGGGTATTGAGGGTCAGTATCCTTCTTTTCCTTGATAAAATGGAAGAGTTCAAATTTTTACGTTAAATATGTGCACTTAATATCTTGGTTGAGACAGGCTACCTATTTGGCTCGAGTAAAATCCACATATGTTGAGGGTCAATAGTATTAAAAGTGCAATATATGTGCAATGTAGTATCAAGGGTCAGCACCTTTCTTTTCCTAGGTGAAATGGAAGAGTTCAAATTTTAAAACAGCATATGTGCACTTAATATCCTAGTTCCTTTGGTCAGTATCCTATTGAGGGTCAGTACCCTATTGAGATTTGTTTCAATAGCTTTAGAATTTCATTAAAGCTGTTGATTTCTAGCATCTATGTCTATCATTGCTTTGAGAATGTCAGCTACATTATATGATTTCCTTATAGTGTAAATACATAACATATGAAATTCATGTGAAAGCCACTAAGTAAGCTACTGAAGGTCAGTATGTATTCATAAAGATATTCTATTAAAAGTCAATAATCTTAGTTTTTAATATTCAAAGATCATATACATAGGTAAATCGCAATGCCGGCAAAGAGGAAGGCTGCTGTAATAGAAGAAGAGAACGCAATGTGTATTTATAACTAGATGAAAAATGCTTGCAATAATGTTTCCTGTAAGATTTCATTTTACCTACCCTACTGAATGTCAGTAGCTTTAACTAAATGCATACCATCACATACATTTGTTTATCGTTTTCTAGTTTGAGTGTGGATCATATATATCCTAAACTATATACAATAAGTTGCAGATAACCAAGGATTCAAAGACAGAAGTGTTTAGACAGAGAAAGTGCTACAAAATTGGAAAGGAAGTCAAAGAGAGCCTCAAGCATATGAGGAAATCATGCTCGCCAGAGAAACTTCTTCATCATTAGAAGAGTTGGAATTTAAAGGCATAAAATAAATGATATATTGTTTATGTTTCACACCATAAAATGTTAAATAGTTTTTGGGATATTATTATATAAATAAGTTGTTCATCAGAAAAACTAAGATGAAATGTAATAGTATTATTTCTCTGTTTCTTTGTATATTTCACAACGTCAATGTATATATATATATATATATATATATATATATATTGTATGTTATTATGATGATTAAGTAGATTTGGACAAGAGGAATATGTTCTTCACGTTTAATCACACATTTGAAAAGTCCTAAGTAGGTTCCTCATGTCCATATATCTAGAATATGTCACAAAATACTCAATCGTCTGATGTGCTTCCCGTTCAAACTTTGCAAAGGGCAATTTAGTAATTTATTCATCAACAGAATCTCATTCAGAATTGGACAAAAAACAGCCACATGGATTTGGGCTTTGCGCATGGAGTAGCAACTCTACCGCAAGGGAAATAAAAAAGCAGGCCTGCTAATGGTAAATACTGAGGTCAAAGTGTATCTAATGGTAATTTGCTATAAAAAAATAATAACTATATTTTTACCCAAACAAAAAAGAGATAATGAATATTTTCTGTTATTTATAATTTTACCTCTTTACCCATTCTAATTAATGAAGTTTTCATAGTACATGTATAGGGGATAGTTATGTAAAAACAATTTGCTATTAGAATTAGGATTAACTAATATAAAGACTGGTGTACCGTGTATCCGTACCGCGTACCCGTACCGCAACGTTCCACGTTTTAGATAACATTGATTAATACTATTGCCAATAGCAAGAAGATCATGTTAATAATCCGTCTTCAACTTCAGAAGTTGCTCCAAAGCTAAAGTTGCAGTACTTATTAATATACCATTAGTAAAACTGTACGAGAGAAATTTCTACTTTTTTTTTTGTGCTTTGAAATATTCATTACATTTGGTGAATTCATATTCTCCAAAGCTTTCTTCAATAGTGTTGACACTGGTATTTGTGATGCTCCTACCAGATGTGAATCCTACAAACCAAATAGAATGAAATATGATAATGAGTTATTGTCATGTGAAACGGACCAAAAACTTGAAAAATGATTTTCAGAATATCGTGGCACTTTCTCATCAAACAAACTTGAATATACATCTAACCAATTTACATATCTAATGCATGTACAACTTACTTCTTGAAGATCTTTAGAACTTGGCCATTTTATCATCAATGTATCTCATCAAATCTGGGTCCATCTAGTCGAGCCTAAAATTATTCTAGCACAAAAAGAAGAAAAATAGGTCAGTTAATTACACAAAGCCTGGACATAGCAGGATATTTTATAACTCCCCGTCAATGAATATGTGATTATAGCCTTATCCTTCTTCAATACATATGAAATCACATGTTCACCTGGCTGTAGAAAGGCATACAAAAGGTCACATAAATGTCTATAGAGCACTGTATATATAAACCAAAAACAAAATCAATTGGAAAGCATCAATTAATTTTCGAATACATCCTGAGATTTGTATGCTTATCTCAATCCATGCATGATTCAAAACCAAGATACCCACTATTTGAATGGCCCTTAGAGAGAAAATTAGTGCATAAAGATGATTGATATCTTTGAATATAAAAACATGGGGGTATCAATAGATTCAAGCCAAAGCTATGAGATACAATTGTAATCAAACTAAACAACTATAAGAGTCGGGTTAAAGATAAGATAAACTATACTCTTACGAGATCAGCTAGTGTTAGGATCTGTTTATGTTATGGGCCAGGCTGGTGCATGTTTTATGGGTTATTATTATGATGTGGGCTTATTAGACTTCATGACTGTGTTATATAGCTATTGAGTTGTATTGCAAGACTATCATTGAAGAATAGTTTTCACTTATTTCCGTTAGCTTTCTCTTATTTCCATTCCTTTGCAATGTCATTTCTGGGCTTGGATCCTGGGGATCCTAATAACTGGTATCAGAGCCCGCAACTGGGCCTTTTTTTGATGAGTCCGGCGTTGGGATCTCCGACGGGTGTTACAGCACTCAATCATTCTTATCACCCTCACAGTAGCCCTAGCTACCCACCACCTCCTTCTCGATATCCATCACAACCTAGCTACCCACCACTACTACCACCACCTTCCCAAATAATCATCAATGGGTACGTTTTTCCTCACCAATTTCCACACCTTTTTGGAAATCACACTCCGTTGAGCACCGCTGCACATTCTTCATACAATTACCCACGTTCTCAAATCCAACATTACTTAAGTACGGAGCTCTTTACTACCACACCCCAATCACCTTTGATTTCACTTCACCCTCATCCAAGTGAAAACTATCACCATTACCCACCTACCCAGCCTCATTTCATTCCCACAAAGCAGTCTATTCCTTCACCGGTTAGTTCCTACTGCAAAACACTTGGAACATCCCCAATTTTCAACTAGCCTTGGCTAATGAAGAACGTTCTTCAATTTCTCTTGCGCTTGAGACGGGTCATAAGGTAGAAATCAACATTTCTACTAAGCGAGTGGGTTTAGGGGGTGAAGGAGAGGTGGAGTCTCAAATTCATGGTGTGAATCAAGAACCAGTAGCCCAACCATCTTGGTTGTTGAAGCAGACCAAACCACGAAAATTCACGTTACATGATGGCAATGGAAATGCATGCATTGGCTACAACAGTAGCTTGGGCTTCCAAGAGAATGATAATGATGTAAGTCTAGTGCCTCCTGTAGTTTCTGAAGCTCTGAAAGGTCAAGAGACCTTATATTCAATTCATTCCTTGTGTTTAAAGACTTAGAGAAAGAAATTTATTTGTGAAAATGCTACTAAGGACTTTGTTAACCATGCTATCAATGTTAACGTTGATGTCAATCTTAGTTCTGTGAGTGAAGGACCAGAGTTTGTCACTGCTAACTTGAGACAAGAGTTGGGCATAATACCTACACAGGGAACCTCCATTCACCAAGCTAAACCATGGTCTACCCATGACGTCAAAGTGAATGATGAGAGGTTAGAATACCATGCTCTCCACCTATTTGATAAAATGCTTAGGCCAGATGTGTACTCATGGAATGCTATATTGGGTTGTTATTTTAAAGCTGAGGGGTTAATGGAGGTTGGAGAATTGTTTCTAAAAATGCCTGAGAGGAACATTGTCTCGTGGAAAACTCTGTTTAGTGCTTTGATCCTAAATGGTCAGGATGAAAAGGCGTTGGGTGTTTATGATGCCATGATTTTGGAGAGAATGGTGCCTACACATTTTACATTAGCAATTTTGTTCAGTGGGTGTGGAGGGTGGTTGTGGAGGGTGGTTGGACATGGAGAAGGGTAGGAAATGTCATAGCCTTGTGAAGCAAACTGGTCTTGAGTAAATGTGTATGTGGGAAATATTTTACTCTCCATGTATGCTAAGTGTGGAGTCATTAAGGATGCAATGCAGGTTTTTAGGGAAATCGCTAAGTCGAATGAGATTACTGTTACGGCTAGAATTTCCCACCCCGGGGGGGGGGGGGGGGGGGGGGGGGTTAAAGTAGATGGACAAAATAGCGGAGGCTTTGGAAATGTTTAGGCTGATGTGTAGGAGAGGGGTGTGTATTGATTATGCTCTGTTGTTTGTTGATATTGAAAAGGACCCCTCATTTGTTGCTCTTTCGCTTCTGAAAGCAATTAATAAACACAAGCTAGTTGTTCTAGAGATGTATGATCTTTTTACTGGAGTTGCAGAACTGATGGTAACAAGTCAAGTAGAACCAATTTGTCACAAGTGTATTCAGATGATTATCCACTTCTGAAAAACGATTGCAACGACATTTAGATTTTTTGCTTTCTAATATGAGTCAATCTTGGTATTTAGGTGAGAAGAAGCAACTATAGGGTGCAGCAGCTCAAGCTTTGGGTTTGCTGGTTGAAATCAAAGTCATGAAGAAAGGATTCCACAAGCATATCAGGTAGTGAATTATAAGTGACTGAATGCATCTTGCAGTCTGCCATTAGTGCTATCACTCATGATTCTCCTTATGAAATTGCCATTCCTTTTTGAAAGAGGTATTTTATTCATTGGTTATGCTAGAAAAAATTCTGAATCAATTCCATGATTTTTGTGTTGATAGGGATCTCAAGAATATATAGGAAGCATTTTCTGTCTATCTCTGCCGCAAACTGAAGACACAACTTATTGATGATGCAGCCAACAAACTGATTACACAAAATATGGCATTCATTGTGTACGGTGTGCTTCTTTGATAGGACAAACAGAGTGTGCAGATTCTTTCTCAAGTATATTGGGTGTTTGTGCCAAAGGATGTGGCAAGTTTGGTATTAAGGAGCATAGTGATGGGAGAACTTTTGACGATTATCAGCTTGCCTACATTAGTGGTCAAGTGCATGTTGTGGATCAAATTATTGATATGTCAAACACAGGTGGATGAAATATAAATATCCCAAAATTTAAGATTTTTGCTTCACATCTTGGGAACACACCTTTCTCTGTCAGTGCTTTGTAGCAATTTGGGCCTGAAATTTTGAGTCAACCAGTTATGGTGGAAGTCTATGCAGCACCAAAGATTGACCTCCATCATATATTGCTTGTACCTGGTACATCCTATATGCTTACTTTAAAGGGAGACCCAATAATTAAAGGTTGAATTTATGAGTTTAGTGTTGCTGCAAAATGAGTATTAAATTGATCCATTATACGTCAAGGCTGTTTTTGCAAGCTGCAACTATTCAATTGCAATTAAATGAAGCTACTCAGTTATACAAGGGAATGGACAAACTTCTTCGAGCTTTTGAGATATATGTAGCCTTTGATCATTTGGCCTACCATCATTGCTCAATTGGTCCACAACTTTTAATTGAGCAATTCATTCATGTTGCATTCTGAATTTTTATGATACAAATGTCGATCAGTGGCGTCCTGTTCATGATGAAAGATCCATTTGCATAGGTACAAAGAGAATCAATGGAAGCTTACTTACATTGTTTACCCTCCATCACTTCAATAATAAGATGGTCCAACAATTCAGTTACCTATAGATAATTATGAAGAAACTCATTCAGGCAGAACTGCAATTTTCTGGTTTCCTATCTTGGATATTATCTAGCTGCTACTGCAAGTGCAACTCGATTCTTCCTATTGTTGTAATTGTGGATGTTGCATAACAGATTCAACAAAATTTAATCAGGGTTGTCTTGTACACTGTTTGTCTCATACATTGTGATGGCACAAGAACTAATACAAAGTAGGTTGGTACTGCATAGACATTAGAAAGCACTGACATAATTACTGGGCCTGTCAAGATGTTCAACGATGAATGGGGGCACCCTACTAGTAAGTTAGACTGTATCATCCTTATACTTGAAATTTCCAAGAGCTCTTTTGAACTTCAAAACACCTTTGCCAATGTCAAAATGGGTATGATGACACCGTCCTACACCTCCAATGACAAACTTGGTGTGCATGAGTCCACAAAGATGACCAAACTTGTTGATAAAGACAACGATTTATTTCATCAATGGCGTATCACATTTTCCATCTACTTCAAGTTTTTCTATCATCTTTGAGTGCTACTGGTATAACATTCTTTGGGTTGCTTCTGACAATATGATAATTTTTAAGATGCTCCGCACGGTTAATTTTTGTCAAGGAAATTCACTCGGGGACTCTCGGTATGAGGACATGCCTTCATTTAAGAGGGAGGGATTGTTGGGATCTGTTTGTGCTATGGGTAGACTCTTGCATGTTTTATGGGTTATTATTGTGATGTGGCCTTATTAGACTTCATGACCATGTTATATAGCTATTGAGTTGTATTGCAAGACTATCATTGAAGAATATAGATGTTTAGTATTTGGATTTGAATATTATCGCTTTCTAATATCCAGATCCGAATACTAAACATCTATATTAGTAGAGGAGAGATTTGACAAGTTGCAAACCTTAAGGAACTGATGTTGGCTCCTGACTAGGAAGTGCCCGGAGATTAGCAATCACTGATCACAACTTCCTGGTCGAAATTTTGTTCATCTTCCTCAGCTGCATCGTTTGATCGTTGGACGAAGGCTGACAATAGCAGTGAGGGTCTGAGGTAGGAGAATGGGAGGAAAAAGAAAGAAACCCTTTTATATCAACAGGAAACCAGTGGGCGAAACAGGGGCGACGGATGTATTATTTTTCTTTAGTTATAAAAAATTTGAAAATGAATTTTAAACTCAGTTTATGTATCAGACCAAAAAAAAGAAAAACTCAGTTTATGTGGACCCGCGTGTGATAAAGTTAAAATTTGGAGACGGAAATTGAAATTGTCCGTGGTTCCCTTTGTTCCCAAGCCCTCTTATGGGACAGATGGTCTCGCTCATGTGCTGCTAAATACTAATATTGGTGAGCATCACCATATTTGCCACTAAACAAGATCAATTGTCCCTATTGGTCTAATAAAAGCCACAGATGTTGGCTGTGCCCATAGGCTATATTTCTAGTAGTCTAGCAACCCCAGCCATCTTTCTTGTACGCCTGCATCAGCACCCGCGTGCTTCAAGAATTTCAAGCTCAGAAATTCACAAATAAGTCTTTCCGCTTTTGAAATTTATTTTTATTTTTCTACGAGGACTTCTGAAATCCCTTCTCCAACATTCCACCTTTCTATAACGTGGGTTCGATTCTTAAAAGCAGAACTGTGGTGAGTTCACGCTATATTATGAATTAAGAGCGTTCGCAAACCACGAACTAAAAGAATTTGTGATCATCAAAATATTACGCACTAAGAGCGTTCGTAAGCTACGGACTAAGAGCATTCGTGAGCATCAAAATTTGACCATACAAATGTCATTGTTTCTATCCAAATCCAAACTTTGGAAACTATCAACAAAGACAGTGGTTATAACTCTTTCTACACTAGGCCCATCCAATTAATTATGATGTCTAGGAAAGGTTTAAACTGAGAGAACAGTTTTACAAGTGAGCATTGCTCCACCAAAATCTCGCCTTACCTTTGCTACCAAATTGGAGTTATCGAAAGATTGAGTAACTACTACTTGTCTAAGTTTGAATATTGTTATTTTGGATTAAAATTTGATTTAAAAACTTTGATGTAATTATTGGCTTTCATTGAAATAAAATGTCAATTTTGATTCGAACTTTATTCACTTAGTATGTTTTCCGGAGTACTAGAATACCTCGTGGATAGTGCTACTACGCATACCATACTTCGAAATAGACAATTATTTCTATGGTTGTCACATACTCGATCTTCGATGACTACGATGGCTGGGTTATCAAAATTGATTCATAACAGAGGGTCAGCCTAATTTCTATTGCCAAATGGTACAATCGTTAATGTTACTGATGCTTTCTATGCCCCTAGGGCAGGAAGAACCCTTTTGAGCTTTAAAGATATAAGAGCCCATGGTTTTCATGCGGAAAGACATTGTGAGTATGGACAAGAGTTCTTTTGCATCACCTTTAATGACTATGGACATAAATGAGTATTACATAAACTTATGTGTCATTCTAATGGGTTATATGCAACCACTATTCGAATAATTGACCCAACCATGTCATGAGAGATGACTTAGGGGATTTTGTCACATATAGGCTTTGAGATGACTGTTTGGGACACCCAGGTCATGACATGATGATCCGTATATTAAAGGCTTTACATGGACATCCTTCTTCAGAACAAAGAAAAGTAAGAATCTGAAATTGATTCATGGAGAGAAAGGGAGCGCCGTCGAGCCACATGGGGCCGCTATAGTCCACCATAAACCGGTTCACGCCAGTGCCGCCCATGTGGCCACATCATGGCTTTGACACCATGGATGCCTCTTTAACTCCTCTCTCTACTTTTCAAGTCAATTGTGACTTCATGGCTCAACCAAAATCCTCATGAGCTACCTCTAAAGCCCATCTTTCATTCTGCAAAGCCTGCTCTTTATCAAAATTAGGATATCGCTAAAGTGACAAGATGACATATATCTGCTGCAAACGTGCCTACAAGGATTGATGTTCCAACAAAGAGAGGACATGATGCCACCCCAAGAGGGATTGGGTATGGCACCAACGTCACACAAGGTGATGGCATTATGGCTCAAGCCAGGGCTCCTGTAAGAAAGTGGGGGAGGCCTACAGGTTCAATGGATTCTCGCCCAAGAAAGAAAGCGAGTTTGACACAAAATTATCCATTAATCATCGACACAAGAAATCCATCTCATGAGAATATTCCGGATCATGGTTATGTCCAAGAGACATAAGAGGACACTCCAATGTCAAAACCAATTCCAGATAATAGAGAGATCTGAATAAATTACACTAGCATACATGAGACGTTGAATAGAGATTCTATTATTCTTGATGAAGCCTTTGCATATTCTGTTGCAAAAGGAATTATAGAACATGATGATATTGAATCTCGCTCTGTTGAAGAATATCAATGAAAGCAGATTGGCTTAAATAGAAAGATGTGATGCAGGCTAAACTGAATTCACTAGCAAAGAAATAGGTATTTGGGGCGGTAACGCTGACACCCCCAAGTGTAAACCCTGTTGGCTATAAATAGGTCTTTGTTAGAAAGCGTAATGAGAAAAGTGAAATTGTTAGAAAGCACAAGGTTTTTCACAACGCCCTAGAATCGACTACGAGGAGAAATATTCTTCTGTAATGGACGTCATAACGTGCCGCTACCTTGTCAATTTGGTAGTTTCCAAAAAACTTGACATGCAGCTTATGGATGTAGTTATAGCATATCTCTATAGAGATCTAGGTTTAGAGATATAAATCTCTAAACCACGAAGCGCGTTTTCAATAAGGTTAAAACGCTCACTATATGAATTAAACCAATCAAGACGGATGTTATATAACTGTCTAAGTGATTACTTGATTGGGAAGAGATATATCAACAATGAAATATGTACAAGTGTTCATTAAAGGGACAAGTTTCTAATTTGCAATTATAGCAGTTTATGTTTTAATGACATGAATCTAATTGGAACTCTAGATGAGTTAAAGGAAACTGCTAAATATTTAAAATCCGAATTTAAGATGAAAGATCTTGGAAAAACACGGTTTTGTCTCAGATTAGAACTCGAGCACCGTAGTAATGGGATTTTGATCCATCAGTTAGCATATATTTAGAAAATACTATGGTGCTTTAATGAATAAAGTGAAGCTTGTGAGTACTCCTATCACTGGCCGTAATATTGAGCCTAGAAAAGATCATTTTGTCCAAAGGATGAGGATGAAGACATTTTAGAGGCTGAAGTGCCCTATCTAAGTGCAATAGGTGCATTATTGTGCTTAGCTCAATGCACAAAGCCGGACATCTCATTCGCAGTGAACTTGTTAGCTAGACATAGCTCTGCCCCAACACACCGCCATTGGATTGGTGTAAAGAGAATCTTTCGATACTTAAAAGGTACAATCGATATGGGCTTGTTTATCTCTACATAGAGAAAAGAAAGGACAAAAGAATGGATTCGGACTCTATTAGCCCGAAGGCCATCGTCAACACTGCACACCGCAGGCCGAGACCGGGGAGCATAGCGCCACCGCCATAGGTGGCCGACATCCTTCTTCCCTCCTTCACAATGATAGTGATGTTTTGATAGGGTTTGCTGATGCAGGGTACCTCTGTAGACCCCCGTACCTTTTCTTGTTATATTAATTTGTCACATAACGTATGAAACTACGTATTCGTAAGGTATATAAGTATTTTGCGCTTAGGTTAAGACTTTGAGGCCATTTTAAAGGATTAAGAAGTTAGAGAAAATCCAATTTGGGTCTAGGAAACTATTTTGAAAGTACCGAGGCTTTGGATAAGCCCGGAAAATTTTCCCGAAAGAATTCGGTGAAGAGTCGGAGAAATAAGGATGTTTGAAGTGTATTTTCGGAGTGGTGATGGAATTCCTGCAAGTATACAGGGTGGATGTAGTATAGTAATGGAAGAGAAGGGGTTGTCGTTCGGACGAGGATATTAAGTCAATTTACAATATGAAAACCTAAATTAATTAAACGAAAAAACACACAAAACAATAAGCACAAATCGACTAAGACACACACAATGACTCAAACTAGGACTTATGATTTTCACGGTTTTGAAAGAGTTTATGATAATGGGAAAATAACTTGAAAACATAAACTTAGAAAGTAAATCTAAATAAATTGGAATTGAAAAGAGTTTCTAATGATTAGAAGTAAGAACGTGATGATGATGAGCCTAGGGTGTCGGAATCAACCACAAACAATCTTATCTATTGTTTGAACCAACCAATGGATTCTCTCGTTTCTCCTGATGATAATTCCCGTATCTAAGTCCTTCTCAGGAACTCTAGACCATAGTTTTCCTTAAGTGCATGATTCTCTCCCTCTCGGGTAAAGGTCGTATATCCTAACTATGCAGTTTATCCTTCTCAAGTATAAATTTAACATGCAAGACTCATTACGCTTTAGAAAACAAGGAAATTAAGCAAATCATTATTCTTTCTCAAGTAATAATGTAATTTACAATTCTTAATCACATGAAGCTAATATGAATTATATTGCAGCTATGCCTCAAATTCATCTTCTGATAACTAGATGCAAAGCCCTAAAGGTCGCGAATCAATAGAACTTTAACATAAGCAACAATTCAAGCAGAGATTAAGAATTCATCTGAAAAAAATCTATAATCCATCAATTGAATATCAAAACATGTAAACAATCATGCTAGGGCCTCATCCTAGCCCTGAAAAAGGAGGTTTCGGAAAATAAAACTAAATAAAACATAGGAAAAACATGAAAATAATGGAAAGGGAAAAGAAGGTGAAGATGGGTGAGTCGTCTCCGCTCCTTAGGCGTCTTCAATGTGCTCCCGAGACTCCTTCTCATGTAAATTCGTGCTCCCTTATATAGGGAGGATTTCTGCTCATCTTTGGCTACATGTTTCCTTGTAAAACTTGGGTTTAGATTCCTTTCTTCATTTGGAATGGGAAAACCTTGAAACATCTCTTATAGAAGTAGGAATAAGTTCATCATTTAATCCTCACCTGAATTAACTTCCTTGAAACATTAGGATTGACCATCTTGTGCCATAGAACTTGAGTTCTCCACGAATGTTTGTAAATTTCCGAGCAGATTTCCTGTCTGACCTATCTTTACTCAAACAATCATAACTTTTTCTTGAAGTATCGAAATCGAGATCCGTAAAATTCTACAGAAAGCAGACATCCGTAGCTTTCCATGTATATAAGGTTCATTATCTGATGAATCACTCCCAGTAATTCGGTGAAGTTGGATGTTCTGCACATGCAGATTCCCAGTCTCAGATTGCACATTGCCTTTCAATCCTACTTAGCTCATTTTGGCTTCTTTTTTTTCTTTCTATGGAACAAACCTACAAAAACACTAAAAGATGTAAATGAATCATAAATAAGGAGAACTAAACATAAAAACCAAGATTAAGAGGCATAGAAATATAGGATAATATGAGCACATCAAGTGGGGTTGAGGGAAATTAAGAGAAAAGGAAAATGGAGCAGCCTAAGCCCACTTGGCTCAAGAGGTGGGGCAACTTAGACATTTCACAATTAAATTTGGGGGACGTATTTAAGCACCTCATTCTCCGTACCGTAGCCACCCAACCTCATTTTCTCACTTCTCACTCTCTCACTTTAGCTCTCCCTCTCTCTCATCCTTCCCCTTCTCTCCCCATAAGCCGTCGGACGCCGCCGGCCACATCGCACAGCCGTCGGTCTTCGCCGTCGTCGGAATTTCAATTCCAACCAAAATTTCCAGATTTTCTCCTCTTCCATCCCTTTTTCCATTTCTCCAACAAAAATAATGAAATTTGGCCATTTAATCCTCCAAAACCCTAGAATCCAAAGCTAACTTTGGGGGTTTTTGTGATTTCTTCTTTCCAAGTTCAAATCAAGGTAATATCCCTCCTAATCTAGCCTCTATTCCTTCGATCTATACATATTTCTTATCAAATTCGAGTTTTTGATTTCCATTTTGATTTTTGGTGCATGAACCCGATTTCTCCTTAAACCATGAAGCTAGGCTACGAGTTTGGTAAGGATTTGTGGTAAGGACCTACCCATGCAACCTTGTTTCAAGCTTTTTGGTTGTGATATTGATGTCAGATGGATTTGTAGGTGAAGAAGGCCAAGGACGAGGATTAGGCCGTGGGTTTTGAAGAAGAAAGGGTAAGGAATGGGTTTTAGACAAACACTAGAATTTTTGGAATTTGTTGTGTTGATTTTGATTTTTTGTTGAATTATTTTGTTGGTGGAAAATTATGAAAAATAGATATTTGAGGAGGGTTTAATTAGTAGGATTTTATTAGCCTAGTTTTCAAAGAGTTGGAATTTGGTGTTGAAGTTTTTGGTGATTGTCGTTGTGTAATTTTGGCCAAAAAGAAAAAGAAAAGGAAGAAGAAAGGAAATGTGTTTATTTTGGAAGAAAAAGGAAAATAAAGAAAAGGAGTAAAAATTGAGTTAAATGAGTTTTACCATGGTAAAGTGGTAAAAAGTGAAGAAGGTGAAAGTAAAGATAAATTCGGTAAAAAAAAGGTAAAGGATAAAAGTGAAAGTGTGGAGGTGAAAATTACGGTAAAAGTAAAAAGGTGAAAAAGGAGGGGTAAATGGATAAAAGTAAAAGTAAAACTTTATTTATAATTATTTACTTATTTATTTTTCATAAATAAGAAATAATGGTAAATAAAGGAAAACATGGTCAAAAGTTAGAAGTCAAAGTCAAATATCAAAAGTCAACTCCAAGAGTTTACCAAGGTTGACCGACCTCGTAAAACGAGAGGATCGACTCGACTTTGGTCGCTCGGGTTGGCGATAGTTTAGCAAAGCGATAATGACATTTTTTCTTTTGAAGAAAGAAATTAGTTTCCCAAATTGGTAAAAGTTGAAAGAAATAATAAATGACCTCGTTAAAATAAAAAGGATTTAGTATGCGCGGTTACTTAGACTTTGTCATGATGTTTACCTGGATAATTACTTACAAACTAAGTAATGGTTTAGGAAACACGATCATTAAGGAAGCTTAAGCGGAAAGCCCTAGAGTATGGAATACGCCGGCATTTCCAGGTAGGGTGAGTTATCCCTTCCTTGTTAGAGGTTTTTTGATATACGTGAAATACTCTAGTATATTAATATATTGCCTGCAAGTATACTTTTGGTTGTTCATTAGTCGATGCCTCGTGATACCTGTATTTTCATAACTGATAATTGTTGATTGCGAAAATCGAGGCTAGACTTGCATGTTGAGATACTATACCCAGTGTGTGTATGTACTTATGACCTGAAAGTGAATGGGACCTAGACGCGTCAATTCCTAGGGATCTTACGGTGTGATAACCGTGAACCTCCGGAGGGGGTTGTGCTCCTATGTTTGTCAAGGAATGGTGAGTACCGGTAGTGAACCAGTCATAGGAGACTCAGGGCCAGGAAATGGACACTTTCGCTACTTGTAGTCACAAGGACTATAGAGTAGTTGGCCGGTTCTCGAAGGATGAATAACCGAGTCGGTCACCGATTTGTTTTAGTTTAGCCGGCAGGTAAGTATCTTGGAGCTCCAAGTGTATTAAACATGCTGCATATGATTTCCCAAAAAATAATAAAGATTGTTTTTGTTTGCATTTGTTTTACTCGATTTTACGAATGCGCGCAATCTATATTCTAGTAGCTATGTTTTATTTATTAGTTTTCAAACATAACTAAGGTTAAGTGGGCCCCTATTGGGCTAGGGAGGACGAAATACTCACCCCTACATTTCAGGTTACAAGGAGGTCACTCCCGAAGATCTGGACTAGAAGTGGGTTGTTGGGCGAGTCCATGTGTTGCGGTCCTTGTTGCTTGCAGTCTTTCACTTTTGGTACTCTATCAATTTACTTGCTTTTCTTTCAATGTTGAGCTCAGTTGAACTCTGTGAGGTCGGCCTACCTGGGAGCGCGCCTCACCCTTTGTTTTATTGTTGTTGTTGAACTCTTTTCATTTCAGTTATGATGTAAGCCCTAAGGTGTCACAATGCACTTGCCCACTTTATTTTTGAAGCGTTTTCAGACTTGTTGTTTTGAATATTAGGTTGTTGATTGAAAGTCCTTTCTTAAAAGTTTTCTTTGTCTCTTATTTTCTAAAATTTGCATTTTTAAAAGGCCTTGTAATATTAAGTTGGTAGGTCTACGGTACTGTTTGGACCCAAAATGAGCATTTTTGGCCTTACAAGGCGTGTCTTGGAGAAATTGAGCTAAAGTCAGTGGCTCAAGCTATATATTGTCGACAAGTTCGAAATATATTATGTAAAGGCTAAATAAAGTCTACTATGGAAGATTATGCGAGCTACAAGAAAAGGAAATGATGGAAGCATGTAAATGAAAAGTCAACTTTAGCACATTTTCCTACTTCTGCTTAGGAGAAACCGAGCTAAACAATGAAGGAGGGGCGGCAGACTAACCAAATGAAATTTAAATGAGTTAAAACTTTCCGGACTAATTCTAGACATCCCAAGGATAATTTCTTATGAAGAGTTCCAGAACTATTTATGAGTGGAAAGCCTTCAAACAATCAGTCCAATTTTCTGCATAAGCAAAACTGGAAAATTAGACCTGTAAGGAGTCTAGCAGCATTTCCGGCCCAACCACATGGAAGAAAGCTCTGAAAATTTTCTACAATAATCTACACTCATTGAGGATCATTTGATATGAAGAAGTTGAAGGCCTATTGTAAGTTCTTGGTGGAGATATAGCTGCAGCAAAATTAGTGCAGTAAGTGCTTAAATCTAACATTCCATTAGGTTTTAAGTGCTTAAACCTAACATTCCATTAGTGTTATAAGTGCTTAAACCTAACCTTCCATTAGTGTTTAAGTGCTCAAACCTAACCCAATATAATTTGTTTAAAGGCCAACCACTATGGCTTGGTAGCCTATATATAGAGGCTACAACAAGTAACAATTCACAACACAATTCAACAACAATCTCTAAGATTATCCAAGCCTCTCTAGAGCAACCCCTCTCTAAGAGAAACTCCTCTCCTTCTCTTACCAATGATCATACTCTAGTCCTAGTCTTCTCAAGAGCCGACTGTTAGTGCCACCAAACCCTCTGTCAATGTGCTTCGGTCCTAGTCTCCTTGGGAACCGACTGTAGTACCGCCACCACCAGCTAAGCAAGGGTAACGCCCTCGCAAACCAACTAAGCTAAAGTTACGCTTTGGCAAGTTCTCTCTACTTCTCGGTGATTTCGCTGTACTTAACCTACAACGTTGAGTATCGACTTGGTAACACAAGATAAAGTCCTCACCACGAGGCACAGAAGAACCCTACGACGAGGTTGGTGCTCTCCTCGTCTACAGTTGCTCAAAAGAAGTCAGGTCAAGGGACACCCCCGACGATCGCACCTGAACGGTGCTGGCACGCTCGTGCAGAAAAGAGACTGTTGACTAGTTACAACAAAACTGGAGCCAAACATTTTGGCACGCCCAATGGGACAGTAGCTTGCTACTTTTCAATTCAGACATAAAATACAGCATACTGCCAGGTATTCACCATTGGGAAGTCAGACGATAACCCTTACCAAAAGGTTTATGTCAACTGCCTGAAACACAAGACCTCCAGTTACAGACCGTACTCGTGTGCAGACTGTCATGGTCTTTCGGAAGAATTAGTAATTCAAAGATTTTCTCTCCACATGCATCAACGGAGATGACGACCGAACGGGGAGAAAGTCAACTGCTCGCTACTGAGGGCGAGGCAGTTCTCACCGCCCAGCCTAATGAGGCTGGAGGAGCTTCTGATACCACCAGGGTGACTGAGGACGAGGTGAAAGTGGATGTTTTTATACCCATCCATATCCCTGAAAACGCCAGCCTGGAAGTGCAACTTAACATCATGCGAAAAAACAATAGTACATTCTGGACAAAGAAGGCTAAAAGATTCGAGGAGCAGCGACGGATGTCCAACAATCTGATAATGAAAGTCAGACTGGAGATAGAGCGCAATACGGAGCTGTTGCAAGGGCATATAGACCACACGTCACGACAAGCACAGGTGCAACATGAGCAGCTTGTGACCTTGATAAATGCCCAAGCTACACAGACTAAGGTCGTTCTCATAGAAGTCGCGGTTATTCGCAGTGATGGATCCAGTACCGCGATCCAAGTTGCTATGCAAAAAGCTGAGTTGGATTAGACAAGAAAGGTCCTGAATAAGGTGTTAGGGGACCCCAATGCTATTCTAGGGTCCCTTGGCCAGCCTACAGGGTCAGCCAAGTACATATCGCCAAATGCTCCAGAAAAAGCTAGCGGTGACGACACGGCCACATCCACTCTAACTGCAACTACCGCATCAGCTAGGGGTAAGGAGACTACTCCCACAACGGGTGGAAAGAATAGTGCCACGCCGTCCATCAAGCAAGGGACCAGGAGCTTGAAAATCAATAAGGGAGCCCTTGTTGATAATATCCCGTCTCCCCAGTACGACAGCGACGGAGTTAAATGCGTGCATCATGACCAGCCTCCAATGTGCCAACAAGCTGGAAGTCCAACAAAGATCACCGCAGGCATGAAGGGTCAGCCAGCAGTGGGTTTTACATTACAGATGTCAACCCCACCCAAAACAACCCCTAAAGGCGGTATATCTTTGGTTAACCAGGCATCACATGCGCCACCGCTAACACAAGCGCCACCTCTAATCTGGCCAGCTAATGACACAATGATTCATTCACCTCCTCCTCCTAATTTGGGATATGTAAGGCGAAAGCAGGTAGAAGCAATGATCAGGGCCGCAAATCAGAGGCCTAACCTGGAGGAGGCTTATCAGGGGCCTTTTCCACCACATATTATGCAGCCACCTTATCCTAGAGGATACAAGAGCATTACGTTCTCTACTTTCTCAGGAGAAGAGGTCGAAAATACAGTGGCCTATTTGGTCAGGTTTCGAGTACAGTGTGGCCAGTACCAGAATGATGACAATCTGAAGTGTAATATCCTCACCGCTTAATTGTCAACGTCTGCCTTCACCTGGTTTACTAAGCTGCAACTAGGATCTGTCGCGAGTTGGCCCGCGATGGAAAAACTATTCAAGGAAACCTTCAGGACTATCGAGCCAGAGTTAGATCTGGCTTCACTTACTTAGATGGCTCAGCAGCCAACTGAATCTGCTATTGCATACCTTCAAAGTTCCCAGATCCAAGAAGGGAAGCTGAACATGATTCTTCTGGAGAACGAGCTAGTGAAGTTGGCAATCAAAGGCTTAGAGCCTCGACAACGCAAGAAGCAACATGGAAGCATGTTCAACTCTGTGGGGGAACTAATCACAGAAGTAGGAAGCTTTGAGCATTTGCTTAGAGAAATGGACGCTGTGAAGAACTCCTCCAAAGGAACATACATTCCGGGGAAACGGAAGACTGTGGCAACAGTGAACCACTACTTAGGTTCCTTTGATCCTTACTATAGGAGTGAGGAATCCAGCCTGGCAGAGGTTGAAGAGTCCGCAGAGGATGAGGTAGCAGCGATTGAGCTTACCTGGAAGAAGGCGTCAACGCTAAAACAGCTGAAGCTGTGTAAAGAGCCAATGAAACTCAAGTCGGTGGTCTTCACCAAACCTGAATTCACAAGTTACACCTATGATGCTAATAAAGCTCATGAGATCTTAGATAAGATGATAGTTGCGAAGATGGTGAAGACCGACTTCGGACCATTCCCCAACTAGAGCAGTTAAGGCGGAAGAAATACTGTAAGCTCCATAATTTGTGGAATCACATCACAGCCGACTGTGTCAGGTTGAAGGATCAGATTCAGATCTGGTTGAATAATGGTAGCTTACAGGTTGAAGCGCTAGCAACAGCGGCAGCGCTGGTAGATTTGGATCCTTTCCTAGACACTAGAGTTAACATGGTTGACGTAGTTTGGGACACAAAGGATCAACAGAGGCTGAGCCCAGATCATTCCACTGGGGGCTTAGAAAAGGTGATTGAGCGGTCCGTGAAGAGGAGATCAAAGCCGGCTCCACCTATCGTGCTATGTTCAAAGTGCAAGGAGGAATGTGATATCCAGGCGTTGCACGAAGAGGAAGAACAGACCTTTCGCTTCGGTACTTTACCACCAATAAAATTACCAGCACATTCTAGAAGCTTCCAACCAGGTAGTCCGAGAATGCACGTTGGGTCAGGAACTTCTTTTCCAAGGGACTCTAATTTGTTCAAGAAATTGAAGGTTGTGAGGGAAGAAGAAAGAGCAAATGAGCGGTTAGACATTATGACCAGACCGTATTATTCCTCCGGCGCCGATCATCAACTATCAAGGAAGGGAGATGGTATACCCAAAAGAAAGGCAAGGTAGTGGAAATGAGCTCTTCAAGGAAGAGAAAACTCCAACGGAAGTTTGGAGAAGCAAAGCGAACCTTGGAAGCGTTGGATCAGGGTTTGATTAAACCATCGCAGTTGGTGAGAACTCTAGAAGAATACCAGAGACAGGTGGAGGCACTGACCTCCAAAAGGTTCATGGCCCCGCAAGTTCTACAGCGGCGTCCTAAGAAGTCGCAAAAGGCTTCAAAAACGAGTGCTCGCCGAAAGGACAGTCAGGAGAAGTCCCTAGCTCCCGCAAAGCAAGAATCACCACCAACTTGCAAACCTGGAGTTTGGCGGAGAATATCTCTTGAAGGAAGAGAGAGCGGGCCTTCAATCTTTGACAGGCTGGGGGGTAAAGACAATTAGTCCGCGAGTGTGTAGTGGAGGCCTAAGAAAGTTCAAGGCTTTATCAGCGAAGCAGGGGCCACCGAAGAGGGGATGTCCTTTAGAAGTGGGTCAGCAGGAGCAGGTCATGGTCCAAGAAGAAGGATCGCTGGCGGTAAGTTTACAGAGGAAGATGATCTGAGCTCCCCAGTGGCGAAATCAGAAGAGACGGACATGTCGGACGTTGCTTGTAACATGGTATATGTCCTGACATCAAGATATGCCTTGCCGATGGCAGCTCAGGAATGTCAAGAGGGGGAAGGCGAATCATCTAACAAACAGTCACTCGAGATCACCTCAGCGGCATCATCCCTCATAAAGAAACCTACGCTGAAGGAGGCTGAAGTAGCAGAGGTTGCAGACACCGACGCGAGAGATGAGGACATGGGTTTCAGTAAGCCGATATGGGAAGAAAGGTTAGAAAAATCATGGCAGACAAGAAAGGCGACCTCAAAGGCCCGGACATGTTGTGCCAACTCTAGGTCCTAATTGATGGATCAAGACCTCTCAAAGGAAGAGGTACAGGCCTTTCGTTCTTTATATGATAGATTATCTTCATATTTAATCGAAAAAGAGGCCTATGCATAAGTGGCAACATTAGAATATGTTGATAAGGCTCTCTCCGATCATGAGGAGGAAGAAGAGCCCATTTGACTGGCCCTAACATCGTTGGACGATACTCCTCCAAAGGTTAGGGATTCTACAAAGAAGGTGAACTTGGGGACTGAAACCGAGCCAATAGAAGTGGCAATCAGTTCAAACTTAGAGCCCGAATAAAAACAGGGGCTCATCGACTTATTGCAGGAGTATAAAGACTGTTTCGCTGAGAGATATGAAGATATGCCAGGTTTATCTCCTGACTTGGTCTGCCATAAACTGCCGACTATCCCAGATCAAATTCCGATGAGATAGGAATCTAGGCGGATGAATTCAGAAACTCAGGCTTTGGTTAAGGAAGAAGTCGAGAATATGCATAAGTCAGGAATCATCAGGGTCACCAAGTACAATCAGTGGCTATCTCATGTCGTCCCAGTTAGAAGAATAGAAAATAAGGGTGTGTGTCGATTACCGTGATCTCAATAATGCCACTCCCAAAGATGTTTACCCCATGCCGGTCGCGAATATGTTGGTAGATGTAGTAGCTGATCATGAACGCATATCCTTCATGGACGGAACTGCCAGTTATCATCAGATTCCAATGGCAGAAGAGGATAGACACAAACTGTGTTCAGATGCCCAGGCTTCACTGGAATTTTTGAATACGTAGTCATGCCTTTCAGTTTGAAAAATGCGGGGGCCATATACCAGTAAGCAATGAACGTAATCTTCCATGATATCCTGGGAAAGATTTTAGAGGTTTACATTGATGACGTGGTCATCAAATCTAGGTAGCGGGGAAACCACATCGCTATCTGTGAAAGGTTTTCGAGCTCATGCGAATACACAAGCTGAAGATGAACCCCACGAAATGTGTATTTGGAGTCCAAGCAAGCGACTTCCAAGGATTTATTGTACATCAGAGGGGCATTGAAGTATCGGAGGATAAAGTAAAAGCAGTGATCAATGCTTCACCCCTGAGGACGAAGAAGGAGCTGCAAAGGCTGTTAGGAAAAATCAATTTCTTGCTGCGGTTTATCTCCAACTCCGCCGGCAAGATTCAGCTTTTCTCCTCCCTCTTGAAGCTAGTAGGGCAGACAGAATTTGTGTGGAGACAAAACATCAAGAGGCCTTTAACAGCATAAAGGCATATGTAGCAAATCCACAGGTTCTTGTTCCTCCAAAGCACGGTTACCCACTGAAGCTCTACATTTCTGTGGCAAAGGCTTCAATTGGTAGCTTATTAGCACAGAACGACGAAGCGGGAGTGGAATATGATATTTTCTACCTAAGTAGAAAGTTAACGGATTGCGAAACCAAGTACACACTGTTTGGACCCAAAATGAGCCAAACACACACCAATGGAAAAGCTTTGCCGAACGTTGTATTTCTCTGCATGTAAACTTCGCCACTACATGTTGTCATTCACTACATGCATAATTGCCTAAACCGACCTGAACAAATACATGTTGTCACAGCCCATTCTTAGGGGTTGGATTGGCAAATGGGTTTTGGCTCTTTCAGAGTTCTTTTTGCAGTATGTTCCCCCAAAAAGCTGTGAAGGGCCAAGCCATCGCGAACTTTCTACCGCATCATCCAATGGTGGATACTAGTGAAATTCGCGAACTTGAAGTCGCCGCGAATTCTTTGGAAGACTTGTATGGAACACCCAGCCGGGAGATCTACGAGAATTCATTGGCAGCTGTTATGCTGCAACCTTAGGTATTGTACTTCGATGGTTCAAGAACAGATACCCAGGCTGGAGCAGGCATTGCGCTGGAAAACCCATCCAGAGATCATTTTTCATACTCTTTTCAGTTAAAGTATCGATGCACCAACAACCAAGCGGAATATGAGGCCTTAATCATTGGCCTAGAAGTGCTCTTAGAAATGGGAGTCACGGTGGTATAAGTACTTGGAGATTCGCTTCTGGTAATCAATCAGCTGCGTGAAAAGTTTAAATGCTCTAGTTTCTCGCTAGCCCCATACTGGGATATCAATCAGCTGCGTGAAAAGTTTAAATGCTCTAGTTTCTCGGTAGCCCCATAATGGGATAGAGCTCTAGAGTTATTGGACCAATTTGATGACGTGGACCTTGAGCATATTTCGCGCGAACGAAATTTCACTGCAAACGAGTTGGCTCAGTTGTCAACAGGGATAACTTTGAAGTATGGCATTCGCGAGCGAATTTTGAAAGTGGAACGCTGAACACTCCCTTCCTGATGGCAAGAAAAGATCCACTAAAGGACGCCGCGGTAGCAACCTTAGATTCCATTGATTTGGATTGGCGGGTCCCCTTGATCAACTATCTCAAAAATCCTGATCAGCCCACTGACAAGAGGATCCGCTACCTTGCTCTCAATTATTTCCTCAGGAACGATGAACTTCGTTTGCGAAGGGAAGATGGCATAGATTTCAAATATGTATACGGTAGTGAAGCAAAACAGCTCATGAAGGAAGTACATGCTTGTATCTGCGGGGCTCACCAGGCAGGTCCAAAAATGCATTGGTTGCTCAGGAGACATGGATATCTGGTCAAGTATTTTGAAAGATTGCATCACATTCGCGAAGGGTTGCTTAGATTGCCAAGCTCATAGGCCGGTCCAGCATATCTCCAATGTCCCAATGCAACCCATTATAAAACCTTGGCCCGCAAGAGGATGGGCGCTGGACTTAATTGGAATGATTTACCAGCATTCATCGCTTCAGCACAAGTTTATCATCGTCGCTACCGATTTCTTTACAAAATGGGTCAAAGCAGAACCTTTGAAGGAAGCATCTGGTGGTGCGCTGAGACAATTCCTATTCAGGAACATCATCTGCAGATTTGGTATTCCAGAAGTTTTCGTTTCAGACCGGGGGGCAGCTTTCACGGGTGGTGAAGTTAATAAATTGGTAAAGGAATGGGGAATACAGTTCGTCCATTCCAATCCTTACTATGCGCAGTGTAACGATCAAGCAGAGGCCAGCAACAAAATCATCATCACTTTGCTGAAGAAAATGCTAGAATCTAATTCGCGACAATGGCATGAAACCCTTTATGAGACTCTTTGGGCCTATCGCACATCGAAGCGAAATCCCACCGCTATAACACCTTATGCTTTGATGTTTGGCCATGATGCAGTACTGCCTTTAGAAGTTAACATCCAATCATTACGAGTTCAAGAGCAGCATCATCTCATTAGAGCAGACTACGTTTAGGCTATGTGGCAGGAACATGAAGACCTCGGCGAAAAGCGCTTGGAGGCTTTAGATAGTTTAGTCATGGAAAAGCAGTGAGTAGCTCGCGCCTATGACAAGCGGACGCGGGGAAAGAGTTATAACAAAGGAGAGTTAGTTTGGAAAGCAGTTCTCCCACTTGGTGAAAAGTTAGATGGTCGCGGCAAATGGACTCCTAGATGGGAAGGCCCATACATCATTTATAAGATTTTGGGTCTCAAAGACTTAGATAGGGATGTCCATCACAACCCTATCAATGGCTGATACTTGGGAAATATTTTCCCAGTGTTTGGGACTCGGAGGCGTCATAAACAATTCCGTCGCATAAGACAATGGGACAATTCTAGTGTTCATACACTCGTGAAGCCTATTCATGAAGGCCTATTTTTTGATGCCCATCATCGTTTCTTCGTTGCACCTAGCAACACTAGGGGGCAACACTACACTAAGGCCGAGGACGAGTCAGCAGCCCTGAAATTTTTTGACCAAGGTCTTTTCTCTCGTAGAGAAAACACCTTCGCAGGAAAATAGGATCGAGGTGTGGATTTTCTCAAAAACCTTCGCCGCAAGGATCTTTTTGACACGGGGCATATTTTAAAGTTCATATTATTTTCAAAGCTCCTGAATATACAACTATGGGGGCCTATATTTAGGGCCTTGTAAGATACAATTATTAGCTTCTCATAGATATTTGAATATCAGGATAAGAAAAATATTATTGTATTCATAAAGTGGCTTTGCACCCAAAAGCAGTACATTCATTACAAGGCCAAACGCGGCTAAAATACAAACAAGAATCTTCAGATATCTTCTGAATCTTTTTTCAAATGGAAGCAGTTGAGGAAGCAAGCATCGGTTTGAGCCACGCCATTATCCCAAGGAAGGGCAGACTTCAAGGAAGGAAAAAGAAAAGGAACGGAGCACCCATGCCTCCTTTAATTGGAAGTAGCTATGGAACCCAACGTCGGCTTGACCGCGCCATTATCTCCAAGAGGGGTAGAGTGTAGAGGAACTGAATATAGGCTTGAGACTCTGCGCCCTCTTCATCCTTGGTAGCCACCATTCTCTTAGCGTGAAGTGAGGGAACTTGCTTGGCTAGCTCATACCCATTACTTCCGCAAATCCATGCTCTCCCTCCAAGATTCTGTCAATGTTTGGAAGAAAGAGCATGAGTAGAGGGAGACTACCAAAGCCCTTCTCATCTAGAGGACTCAGTGTGGTCTGACTCCAGAAGGAAAGGGTTCGAGGAAGGGTCTTTGGCCTCAGAGTGGCCTTCCTCCCTTCCCCGTTCACTCCCCGGGTGGGATTCAAACAAAGATGATCTCGCATGACCGGAGATCCCACGCTAGGAGTCCCCTCGTGTTTCTAAACCAATTTGAAACCTGGCACATTCCATCCACACTTTCAAAGGGCCTAAACAAGGGTTTGCCTGAGATTAAGCCATCAGGCCTAGTCCAGGCTTGAGATTTCGCCATAAGGCCTAAAGTTTAGAGGCTGAGAATGGTTTCATGAGGCGAAATTTTGTGAAGATGGAGAAAGAGAAGCAAAGATTGAAAAGCCATTGTTGAGGATCTGAAACTTAATGGAAGGTTTGGTGTGAGCATACTCATCCCCAGAATGCACCTATTTATAGGATTAGCGCATACAAACCCTAGGATGGACAGTCGAAGAGAAGAGACAAATTAAGTGTTAATAAGCCTCGATTAAGTTGCTTTAAATATCGCAAAAGCATCTCCGCCCCGTGGATGGACAGTTGAAGATTCAAACTAAGTGTCAGTAAATCTTGATTAAAGTTACCCTAAATTTCGAAAAAGAATGGATTATTGACGAGTGGGGAAACCGAACTGTTTTCGAGGAGGTAACTATTCCATTTTCAATATTATCTTCTCACAACTGTTTTCAACAGTTAGTTAATGCGAAGATAAGACTCATTAAGAAGATAAAACCATGAGTTTTGAGTTGGGCCAGCAAGTGGATCCAAAAGATAGATATTGGTTAAGAAATAAAGATGTCATCGGTATTACAAGAAGAATATATTTGTGTATATATATATATATATATTTTATACTACAATTGGGCCTAAGGAAATCACTACTGTAAGTCATAAGAGGCCTAAAGTGATCGGCCTGCAAAATCAAGCTTCACACAGAGCACCTCAACCTGGAGGCCTGCAGCAAGGGCCTTATTTTTAATCAACAAGGCTCGTTCTTCAGCTTAGGCCAAGCGGCGAGTCAATTCTTCGGAGGCAGCCAATGGAGCATCCAGTTGGGCTTCCTATGCACATAGCTCATTGTTCACATGGGCCAAACAAGCTTGGAGATGTTGGATCTGGGATTCTAAGTCTAACTTCTGGAGCCTTAGCTCCCCCATGTGAGTTGCCCGATCATTCAAGGTGTCGCGAAAAGTCTCCATCTGACTAGCAAGGTTATTCCATACCATGCGGGCCGCACGAACTTGAGCCTCCGCGGTAGATTGGCGAGCGCGCGCCATGTCAAGATCTTTCAACAGCTTCTCTATGGTGTTGAGTTGAGTTGGATTGACCGCACACTCTCGAAAAAGAAGTGCAATGGCTTCCCAGATCCTGGGGAGTTCTTGAGGCCCCACCTGCAGCTGTCCTAAAAGGTTTTGAAGCTCCACTCTCGCTAGTTCAGCAGCGATCGGAGGAGCTTCCTCAAGGATTCGAGCCAACCTTTCAAGCCTAATGGGAGGAGGAGGTGAAGGATTCGCAGCACAATCATAAGTCACCAACGCTACAAGCCCGACGAGTTCCTCAACTCTTGCATCTTCGTTTACATCATCAGCAACAACCTCCTGAGCTTGGTCTGACATCTCAGCCTCAGGGGACTCAGGAAATTCAATGCGAGGTTCATCAGTAGAGTGTTGGAAACGAGCAGCTCCGAAAGCAGAACCTTCGGCCTCAATGCTCGCCTCATCTATTTCCGAAATCAAGAGACCACCACTGCTCACCTCATCCTCCAAACCTGGGATGTACATCCCGCTGGCCAGAGCTTCGGCATCAAGGACCACCTCCGCGGTACAAACAGAATGCTGATTAGGTTCAGAAATGTCAGAAAGAGGGTTTGGATCTAAAGGGAAATGGAAAGCATTGGCCAATAGTGGCTTACCTCTCGAGCTGTTTGGACGATATCTGGTACATGGTCACCCAGAGGGAGAGGCCCCGACTCATTAACCTCTTGGACCTCTAGTACCACAAGAATCTCTATCATCATTAGTTCCTCATAACCGATAAAAGCCTCCAAGTGGCTTTCCATGCTTTCATGCTCCAAGGAGTCGTCATCGGAAATTGTTATTAAAATGGTAGGACCTTGCGGATGCTCTATAGAGGTGGGAGAGGGAAAAGGTGCCACAGGGCTAGTTGGTGCTTGAACTAGCAAGAAAGTTGGCTCTTCTGCAACTGCTGAGGATTTAGCCTCGTTCAGGCGAGAGGGATCAATGGTCTTCTGACGGACCTGTCAAAAGATACATAGTGAAGATCCTGCCTTGATTCTAAAATCTAAATAGGATAAGACAGAGCCAGAGTTTACCAATCGCATTCCCAGAGGTTCGTCATTTTCAAAACTCTCTTCGACGAATTGTGCTCAATTGCGTTTGCGAGCGAAGACAATAGTGGCATGTACAAGAAAAGAATCACAACTCAAAAAGGGGGGAAGCACCAAATATACAAGTTAGTGATCGTTCTTAACCAAATTACCTCAGCGAGATCTTCATCATCAGAAGGCTCTTCCTCAGGAGTCTCCTCTACTACTGCTTTTTGTTTCCCAACCTGAATAGAGGCTGTCTTGCTCTGGGTAGTGTGCTGCAAAATACACTCAAGAATAAGAGCGGAGAATCGAATCAAGGAAAATAAGTGGTGAAAAAGATGAAAACTTACTGTTGCCCCAGGCTCGCGGATCTGTATCCCCGGAAGTGATGAGCGAGGATTTGGAACAAGTCGTGGGGGTTGTGCTGCAGGGTTGGAGAAGCGCCCAAGAATTTCCCGGTCCTCCAAACCAAGACTACTCATGCCACGAAAGATCAGGACAAAAAGTTCATCATATGGCAGGTCCCAACAATTCACGAACACTTCTTTCCACCAATCAGCATAATCATCGCTGACATCGTTGAGGGGGTACAACGCTCTGACCCGAGGGAGAATCACTATCAAAGTAAACTGACTCTGAAATGGGGCAGACCCAGGCGAGGCTAATCTCCGCCAAGAAGTGTAGTAATTGGCAGACTCAACCAGAGGCCAGGGTACCAACTGGGCCAACCCAAATTGGCGAGCAAAGTGGTTAGGGGTAGAGAGCTCGTAACTTATGCGGTAGGTGGCAAGACGAATATTCAAGCAAGAGATGGCTAGACGAAAGGCCAGGAGGGCTCTTTCGCTATGATCTCATCCACTGGGCAGAAAGCCATCATCAAGGGGAGGAGGGAAGTAAATAAAACACTCGGAGTAGGGTGGAGCTCGATACCTTACGATGCGACAAAGCCAGTTCCCCAAAAGGGAATCGACTGGAGGTTCCTTTGGAATATCACTGTGATGAAAGTGAGAGAAATAAATCTGCAACCAAAAGGCAAGGATCCAGAATGGACCACTAATGTCGGTATCAAATGGGCGCATTACGACTAAAGAGAGCGATATAACGCACCCAATACAGGTTGCCAAAGGCCAACGTAAATACCATTGTAGAGAGCAGTGGCCAGAGAATTCCAGGGCCCAGTAGGTTTGTTGAAAGAAGTGCAAAAGATAAATTTGCAAAGCCAGAATTCCAAGAATACGATACCTCCTGTATGGTCACACTGGGTGCGGTGATAGTCACACCAGACAGGGTAGCATTTACTGTGATGACCCCGACCAGCCATATCCATTCTCAAAGGAAATTGAATACCATCAAACTGACCATGCACATATGGGTCAAAATCAATGGGCAACCGCGTGATGGTAAGAACATCCAGCAGAGTTATGCTCATCTGCCCAAACCGGAAATCGAATGTATTGTTGGAGGTGTTCCAGAAGTAAAGAGCGGCGGCAAGCGGTGCGGGGCTAGTATTATGGGGAAGACTGAAGCATAGATCGATGGTTTGGGTGATACCTACTGCATCCCATTAGGCCAAATCTCTCGCTCGGACCTCCTGATACCAAACATTTTCCTTAGGAGCAATGGTAGGCCAGAAGCCCACTTTCCTCCTTGGTCCCCAACTGCTAAAATCACCGGGCACCTGCAGAAGAGCCGATATGGGACTGCGGATGGGAAGCCCATAATAGGCCATAGCATCATCTGGAAAATGATAGCGAGGTGTGGGACCCAAACCCGCTTGACTATCACCTCCACCAAAGCTCATCAGTAGACTTCTCTCATCTATGGTCTGACTTCTGCATCGAACACCCATGTTAGTCTGCCAAGTGAATGCAGCTATCTCAGTGATTTCATCTGCCTGATCGATAACGAATGGTTTCTTGGATGCCATTTCTAGGTCACAAGGAACACTTTCCATTACACATTCATAGATAGCTCAGATATTTTTGGAGATTAATTTATTAGCTGGGCTAGTGAGTGACTCTAGTTGATAATTAATTAATCATTATTCCATCTTGAGAAATGGCATCTGAGGCGGCAGTAAAGGGATGGCATTGCACCTTTCCCTACAACCACAGGGCCAGCGTAGTGGCCTAATGTTTTTTTTTTTAATTAAACATGATTAAAATCCATGCGATTTTAGATGTTAAAGTTGCAGCAAGTGTGGTGGGTTCACTTGGTCACATGTCATGATGATGATAGTCATGATTCAATCATCCTCTTCAGCATAAGATTCGCGAAGGTTTAAATGGCAGCAAACAGTTTGCTATTCAGCATCTTATTTCGCCAAGTACTGTAGGCCTTGATCAAACGTGATCTAGCCAGCAAAGCGTTTCCAAACACCTACATTTGAGAAAATCAACAGAGAGCCAGCGATCAAGGCAGATACTTGCTGCTATACACATGGCGAAGCTACCACCAAGGAAGAGAAGGATCCTCATTCGCAGTCAAAAGCAGTCTCCTTCGCATAGGGGGCACACTAAAGTTCTGATCTCCTACAACCTGCCTAAGTTTCGCCAATTCACTGCATACCAAACATCAAATACATAGGGGTAATAAAGTTGGCAAAAAAAGCATCAGTTCATGACAAAGGCAATTCAGATTGTGGCATTCAAGCTTTATGGCCTATTTAGAGGCCTATATGGAATCAATCAAGTAAATTCATTCAAGCCAATAAAAGTGGCTTTTGGAGCAACAACATTATAAGAGCAGTGCTGATTCAAGACCTCTTCAGTCAAGACGGAGACCTTTGAATTCGAGGTCTGGGGGCAATGTTTGGACCTAAAATGAGCATTTTTGGCCTAACAAGGTGTGTCTTGGAGAAATTGAGCCAAAATCAGTGGCTCAAGCTATATATTGTCGACAAGTTCAAAATAAAGCCTAGTATGGAAGATTATGCGAGCTACAAGGAAAGGAAATGATGGAAGCATAGAAATTAAAAGTCAACTTTAGCACATTTTCCTACTTCTGCTAGGAGAAACCGAGCTAAACAAGAAAGGAGGGGTGGCAGACTAACCAAATGAAATCTAAATGAGCTAAAGTTTTCCAGACTAATTCTAGACATCCCAATGATCATTTCTTATGAAGAGTTCCAAAGCTATTTATGAGTGGAAAGCCTTCAAACAGTCAGTCCAATTTTCTGTAGAAACAAAACTAGAAAATTGGACCTATAGGGAATCTAGCAGCATTTCTGGCCCAACCACATAGAAGAAAACTCTGACAATTTGCCACAATGATCTACACTCATTGTGGATCATTTGATATGAAGAAGTCGAAGGCCCATTGTGAGTTCTTGGTGGAGATATAGCTGCAGCAAAATTAGTACAGTAAGTGCTTAAACCTAACATTCCATTTGTGTTTAAGTACTTAAACCTAACATTCCATTAGTGTTTTAAGTGCTTAAACCTAACCTTCCATTAGTGTTTAAGTGCCCAAACCTAACTCATCATAATTTGTTTAAAGGTCAACCACTATGGCTTGGTAGCCTATATATAGAGGCTACAACAAGTAACAATTCACAACACAATCAACAACAATCTCTAAGATTATCCAAGCCTCTCTAGAGCAACCCCTCTCTAAGAGAAACTCCTCTCTTTCTCTTACCGGTGATCATACTCCAGTCCTAGTCTTCTCAAGAGCCGACTGTTAGTGCCACCAAACCCTCTGTCAATGTGCTTTGGTTCTAGTCTCCTCGGGAGCTGACTGTAGTATCGCGACCATAATGGTTACGGAACCAGCTAAGCAAGGGTAACGCCCTCACAAACCAGCTAATCTAAAGTCATGCTTTGGCAAGTTCTCTCTACTTCCCGTTGATTTCACTCTGCTTAACCTACAACGTTAAGTATTGACTTGGTAACACAAGATAAAGTCCTCACCACGAGGCACAGAAGAACCCCACGACGAGGTTGGTGCTCTCCTCGTCTACAGTCGCTCGAAAGAAGTCAGGTCAAGGGACAACCCCGACGATCGCACCTGAACGGTGCTGGCATGCCCGCCCAGAAAAGAGACTATTGACCAGTTGCAACAAAACTGGAGCCAAACAGGTACATCTACGACGTATCGAGTTCTTATTGGCTTAATATTATGGCGCTGTAGTATACTAATTCAGGTCACTACAACCTCTCTGACCCTCACAAAGGTCGCTCCCAAACGGATTATGTCTTTACCATGGAAAGCACTGTGATATCTTAGAGGTCCACAAAACTGACCCTTGTTGCTACTTTCTTGAACCATGCAGAGATTATTGCTCTACATGAAGCTATGCATGAATGCATATGGCTAAGGTATGTAATCAGACATATTTAAGGAACTTGTGGTTTGAAGTCTACCACAGATGAATGTACCTGCATTTATGAGAATAATGTAGCTTGTATTGAACAAATGAACTTAGGTTTCATCAAGGATGACAACATCAAGCATATATCACCTAAGTTCTTTTATAATAAGCAACAACAAGCACTTCTAAATATTGAAGTAAAACAAATCTGATCAGAGGATAATATAGTGGACTTATTCACTAAGTCGTTACCTAAATCCACTTTCGAGAAACATGTTCAAAGCATCGGATTGAGAAAGTTATCCGAACTCCCACGATTGTAGCAATCAGGGGGAGATGTTGACATCAGGGGAACGTATGATGTCTACATGTTCGATCTCAAAGAGTGAAGGATGTGTAGCACTCTTTTTCTCCTCCAAGAGATTGTTTTCATCCCATAGGGTTTTTATTACTCGAGCAAGGTTTTTAACGAGGTAACAGTTGAAGTGTGATGACGTTATCAATGACACCAAGTTTGAGCGAAACAAGGGGGGGTGTTGAAAAATATTTGACTTTAGTAAGCCTTGTCAAACTAGGATAACTTTCTATAGTTGTAATAGGAGATAACATACTGGACTCATAGTTCCAGTTAGAATAGGAATCCTTGTACTCCAAAAAATTGTACTTTGTAATCCATGTATATAGGGCTCCTATTATCAATGAATAGGCACAACAATTCTCTCATCAATCTCTCTTAAATCTCATATCCTAAAACATTAATGTAAAATTCGGTCTTTTTCTGACCAAAGAAAATAAAGGCTTGGCCTTTTTGCAGCTAAAAATGGATCAATTTTCTTATATCAGATAATACTACTCAACTTGGTGATGTTACGATGTCCGACAAAGTCAATATAATGCATCTTGGCCATGATTGAATTGTTTGAGATTTACTCAGTTGGATTGTTAGACACTAATAATTAGAATTAAAACTTAAATCTATTGAGTAATTGTACATGTGTAACTTTTTAATTTTTAGCTTGAACAGAGCATCAATATTTTGCAATTGTCACTACTTTGTTTTCTTCCGCAGCCTAATATGTTTTTTTTTTTTTTTTCAATTTAGAGATTGGTGCATTTCTCGTTGCATGAAAAGCAAAGTTGAGATAGTTTACATCTGCAGTTATGCCAATGCATGCAAAAACTCTGACTTTAATTCTTCACGAAGACTACAGAGCATCAATATTTTGCAATTGTCACCAAGGATACATTTCACTAGAGATTCTTCTGTTACATGTCATGCGTAAGGTCACAAACTTATGCTAACCATCTGAGACACACAAGTGACATTGGTCTGATTATTTTTTTTGGCAAAAGACATTAGTCTGATTAGAATGTACGAATATTCACAGGTGTGGCATTAGCATTCATTTGTTTAATTTTGTTAAGTGATCCTATATGGTTATTTCGACAATCCTATTAATTAAGCCTAGGATACTTGTTGGCTTATTAGACCTCATTTTGATTTGCTTGTTGTGATTTCTATTTTCTTTGTTCAATAGTTGAAACAGGACGAAGTAAGAAACTCATAACATATGCATCCCTTTATTTCAGGTTCTAAAGATTGACCAATTTTTTTTTTTATTTGAGAATAAAGGTAAATATTTTGAACAGTAACATCATATATCAGTGTTTGGCTTTATATCTAAACTTGTTGAAAAGTTATATGGTCACCAATTGAAAGAAATAGAATTTGCACGTACAAAAAGAGAGTCTAAAATATCTTCATGTCTCCATAGCAACGTACTCTTGTTCCACGTTCTTGTGGAAAGAAAAATTTGATATTCTTATTATCAATAGTTATATGTCTGCAAACCCCACACTGATAGTTAGCCCCACGCCATAGAACAAGCATAATTGACTACTAGTTTACCATCAAAACCAAATTATTATACAGATCCATCACCAATTCATCTGGATTTGGTGAAAATGCACTATTGACATACACAAACAACGTATCCCGGTGAAGTTGCCTCCTTAAAAAGTCAATCACTTTAGCAAACTTGTCCGTTACAGTTATCTTGAATTTGGCTTGCTTCAGTATAGGGGCATCACCAGTAGCTCTCAGATGAATAACCACTTTGTTAGCAGCAGTCAGGGATTCTCTGGTAGACATTGCGATATGAATCCTTGTTTTAGAAATATCAACTTGATGAATACGCAACAGTTCAACTTGAAATGAATTTTGTCAAAGATTAAAGGTTTGGAATAGAGAGACTAACGGAACTGAATTTGACTTCTTATATCCAAAAGATTGACAAAGATTGTGTTGTAGAATGAGAAAATTTGAGAGAGAATGATCTGTACTTCTTCATTGATAATATGACCCTTTATATAAGGCAAGAGTACAAATCTAAATTTAAATCTAATATTAGGAATCCTATTCATATTATGAATAGGAGATCGATGATCTGTTACATAAAGATTCACATTCCTGTTTGGATTGAATTTTGTCAAAGATTAAGGATTTTTTTTTTCTTCAAGTTAATTAAGATGGTATTTCTTCTTTTTTAATCAAGAAAAAGATGTGTATCTAGTGAATGGGCATGGTGTATTGTGAATGAGGACAGTTTAGGAAGTTTAAGTTTTGTTTCTAGTAAAATATTAAAATAAAAAAATTAATAGGTGTATTAAGTAGGAGATGTGTATCAAGTATTTGCAATGTGTGAATAAAATTTTCCTAATCACAATCATTAGTCTAAGAAAAAAGATCTGCATATTCAGAAAATTCATTATTCTCAATAACCCGCATTGATGCGCACCTTTAAGATCTTAATTGGATAATTGAAGAAAAATACAAACATTGGTGTCCATTGATCTGGACATTTGAGAATGGCATAGATGTCCATAATGAACGAAATAATGGTAATTATCATTTCAAATAATAGAATAGAGTTGAACCCAAACACACACCCACGTCTTCAGCATAAACAAACATATTAACAAAATTTGAAGTGAGATCCAAGAGAGGGAATATGATATGGTTGCAGGAAACTTGATTTATCGATTGTGGATAGTAAATCCTCGCTAATGTATTAGAGGAAGTGAATTTGAGAATGAAGAGGAAGAGAGAAGATCTGGGTACGCAGACGACTCGAAAATAAACCAAAGATCTGGGTACGCAAATTCTAGCATTTTTTTGTTTTGGACAACAAATCAGTAATTTGAAAATTAATGTAATAAAACACAACCTATTGTTTTCTTATTTGTTGAAATACAATCACCACACCACATTTAAAACAAACACAAATATAAGAGGACAATATTCAACAGCCGACCTAACATACATAGAATATTCCTCTTAGTTCATTTGAGGAAAAAAGCTCAGGCCAGCCAAAAATATAAATGACATATAAGATAGAGGCGAAGCACAACCATACATTATCACCCCAGCTCTCTCTGCCAATAACCACGACGTAACAGTATACAACTTAATACCAAACCCCAATGCTAAAGCTTATTCTGGTAAACAAACCCCATCAATCCACATTTTATTTATTTTTTTAGCAGCTCTTGTTACTTAAACTGAGCAAAAGGGTCAAAGCCACCACCCATAGCACTCTGTCCCTGTCTCTGGGACGCAGAAGATGATCCAGCTCCACCACCTTCACTGCCACTACCACCCGCCCCACCATAGTACCCACTCATCGCCCCAGCCTCATACATCCCGGGCTGCTGGGCTGCCAAATTAAACCCAGGCGGCCCATAATGCCCGGGAACCGACGCATACTCAACCATCCCACCATCTCTCCTGTCACGCTTTGCAAACAGAGAACTGCGCTCAGTGCCCTCAGCCTCCCTATACTTGCTCAGGAAAAGACTGAGGGGCTCGATGTAGTTGTCGAACCCTAGCTTGCCCATTGCCCACAGCACATCCTCCGCCGTCACAGTCTTACGCTGCTCCCGCTGGCACCGCTCGTTGGCCTCTCCTGTGATAAAGCTGATGTACTCCGACACGCACTCCTGGACGGTCTCCTTGGCGTCGTCGGAGATCTTTGCATGGGGCGGCAATATCCTCCGCATTATGCGTATCACATTAGCTATAGGCATGTACTGGTCCTGTTCACGGACCATGCACGGCCCAATAGGCAGACGAGGGATTACGGCTTCCGAGTTGTTGACATCCGAGTTGTTGCCGCCGTTAACATTAACGGCGTCAGGGTTGTTGACACCGGTGACTTGCGCTGGGTCCGAGGCTGAAAGTAACAACAACAGTCAAGGGATTAATTACTGTACAGATATCTTCCATAAATGACCTAACGTTAATTCCGTCACCCAAGAAAAAGAAAACAAAGAAAATGCTTTGCTTGTTTTTCTTTTGAAAAGGAAACGGCTCCGATTACTGGACCTTACCTACCTTGCCTTAGGTATCCCCCCAAGTCAAGGTCTGGTCATCTCCCTCCAGGTTTTTTCATGTGGTTGCTATTGAAGCCTCCACAGTCTATTCTATATTTGACTTATTACGGAATTTAATTAACCACCATTTTCAAAAATAAAATGGACCATCATCGAAAAAGAAAAAGGTAAAATTACCCATATATATTCGAAAGGTTCATACAGAAACGTACGGATTTTGGATCATATATATAAAGGAAGACTCTATATTGCTGCATGAGTGCCACGTCAGAGAGAAAAATTTGAAATGAAAGGAAGCTAGTTCATTTGATATAGACGCAGGTATATATCAGATGAGAACACTACTTAGTGATGCTACACAGAAACAACCAATATCTGACCAAGCGTTGCAGTGAAAAATAAGGGTTACCCAAAATACCATCTATCCTTTTTTTTTTTTTTTTCCCTTTAGTTGAACCCAACACAGACACAAGGCGTCCACAAAACCTAGCTTGAAGGGGGCTAAGTTCTCCAGAAACCCATGGATCTATCTTTCTATAAGAGAAAAGCAGGAAACAAAACGATAGGGGACGTCGAGCCCTACCTATTGCATGAACAAAACAAAAAAAAACATGGAAGACTAGCACTTTTGAGGACAACTAAAAGGAAGAAAACCTAAAAAGCATATAACAGACACTCCAAATAAAAATCAATGATAGAGAACAAGAAGGGAAGAACAAAGCAATACAGAAGCTAGCTGTACATGAAATCTAGAGCAATAAAGACAGAAAAATCACAGCAACAGAAGAAAAACCAGTGAAGGAAAACCTAGATATGGCGATGAACCAAACAATTAAGATTTATAGGAAAAGAAACAGACATGCATGAAAATCTGTAACCAAATAAGAAAGGGAAAAGAAAAGGAAAACAAAAAAACATTTGACAGAGTGAAGAAACAAACATATGGCATTTGGCTAGAGATGGCTTTCAATTTACCGGTGGTTGACTTTTCCTGCCTACTGTTGTTGTTGTTGCGAAAGCGATCGAGGCCACTAACAGGGTCCATTACTGTTTTTTTTTTAAAAAAAAAAATTCTTTCTTTAGGTTTGGAACAGTGCAATTGTCTCATGAATGGAGACTGTTTGAATTTATAAGGGGACTTGAGACCAGAAAATGCCGGTCAAAACAGCATCTCTGCTTTGTCATTGGATAAAGGGGATGTTTTTACCGACAGTAGTAGGTGGAAGATGGCTCAACTTTCTAATGGAGACTGGCTGGTTTTGATTACTAGGGGCCTTAAAAAGCAATAATGCTTTTGCAATTTGCATTAGCTTCACATGGAGAGTGAGGGGGCGGCTTGGTTCTTTTATAGAGGAAAACTACTATTTTACCCCCAAACAGATTGATTATTAAAGCAAAAGAGTATTTATGAGGTAATATACAAAAAAATAATTAGTCTCGATCATTAGAATTGTGAGGCCAATATGGTAGAAGAGCACAAGTCATTAAGGTTTGAGAACTCTAAAGAGCACAAGAAAGATGTCGTTGTGCTGATTATATCATCTAGATATTCTACACTACCGTGGTTACCCACTTTTCTTTTTCAACTTTTTGTCACATAAAACTATAACTTAATTGTGTTCCTATAATATTAAGGGTTAAATACTATTTAGTCCTTGAGTTTTTGACTATAAAACACTTCAGTCCCTAACCTTCTAATTTCACACGTTTAGTCCATGTATTCAAAATTTCAAACCAATATGTCTTTGCCGTCTAAAAGTCGCAGTGAAATGTCTATTATGCCCTCAGTTCTTTTTTTATAATAAATTTAATCCTTTTTCTTTTTTTAATTCTTTTTTCTTTTTTTTATTATTCTTTTTTTTTCAAACAAAAAGATAGAAAGAAAAAAACAGAAAAAAATAAAAAAAAACAGAAAAAAGGGAAAAAAAATCCTTTTCCAAAAAAAAATAAAATAATTAATTAATTATAAAAAAAAACTGAGGGCATAATAGATATTTCGCCGCGACTTTTAGACGGTAAGGACCTATTGGTCTAAAATTTTGAAGTATAAGGACTAAACTTGTGAAATTAGAAGGTCAGAGACTGAAGTGTTTTTCGAGCAAAAATACAAGGAGTAAACAGTATTTAACCCTAATATTAACATAACTTTAGTGAACTTATAGAATTTTGTAAGCAGCTTTTGGTAAAATGGAGACATCGTTCCGAAAAATGTTAACACAATTTTTCATGTTTAAAGATTGTATAGTTAGTTTTTGATTTCCGAAATGTGCTATTGTTATACTTTTTGCAGACAGAGAATGTTTCATACTTAAGGATATGTACATTAAGATTTTCATTGGTGGTAGTATAACATGAACACTCAGTTACTATTTTGCATGTAAAGGTGGATATCAGCTTATCAATTTTTGTTACCTACTATACTGTTTACTCAAAAGACATCTAAATTCGTTAGTAACGGTCAGAATCGTGTATCAAGCACGAACTACAATAAATTATTGAGTATTTATTTCCATGTGGATTAATGCATTGGAATAGATGCAAATACATTCATTTTTATTTTTTATTTTTTCACTATTGTGTGTGTGTTAACAAAATCAATTATTTATTAGAAGATACGCCGATTTGATAGACCAGAAGGGGGAAGGAAGGAGGTCAAAGGTCGACGACATTGTTACTATCCACGAGTGTCAATTAGTGCTGAAGATCACAACCATTCCATTAATAAAAGGTGGATATTGCATAAACGGTTACTATTTTGCACATCATTATAAAATTGTCTCCAAAGGTGCATATTTTGTCATGGTATCAATTTTTGTTATCTACTATATTGCCTACTCAAAAGACACCTAAATTCATTAGTAACGGTCATGATCGTGTGTCAAGCACAAGCCACAATAAATTATAGGGTGTTTATTTCCATGTCGAGTAGTGCATTAGTATAGATGCAAATACATTTAGGGGTCATCAATGGGTCGGGTCGAGCCCGGCCCACTCATTACGGGCTTGGGTCGAGCCGGGCCGGGCCTTGCTAAATTTTTTAATAATGGCGGGCCGGGCCGGGCCGGGCCGGGCTTTATTAAAAATCGAAGGATCCAAGCCCGTCCATATAAAGCGGGCCTTGCGGGCTTTATTTATAAATAAATATTTAAAGACACAAATATTTTTTTTTTTTTAATCAAGCTTTGGAAATTCATTGGATAATGATCAAATACAACCAAAGATAATAGATCTATATTGTACCAAAAAAAATATATATTTATATATAGATACTAATTTATTGATAATTAAATTTTTAAAGACACTAATTTTTTATAAATTTATATTTATACATCATACACTCCAAAGAGCAACATATAGCAATTCAAAAAAAATGAGAAAACCGACCGTTGGATGTGATTATTACAATAAATTATACGTGTGGTTAAAAATTTAGTCAATTTCACCGTAGTTTCGAACTCAATCGGATTAGTCAACCGTAGTCACTTGCATGTATTCTTGGTTGACTGATGGCGTGATAACCGCAAAAATTGATTATTTTTTTACATCACGTTTGTAAATATTTCATCGATGGATGTGAGTGGACATAAGATAAAAATTTCAATTTTAATTACAAATACATTGACCAATATCAATTTGCCTCTTAAAGTTGTATGATTTGTACATTGCATTTAAATTGTTGAGGTTCATTCTAAAGCAAACATGCAGTGGAAAATGAATTTGAAAAAACAAACCGTTTGATGGAGAGACTGTAATATTTTATGGTGGTTGTAAAAAAATCCAGCTAATTTGGTTTTCGTTTCGAATTCGATCAACTAGGTCAAACATAGTTACTCTTATAAACCTATATTTATATATCACACACTCCAAAGAGAAACATCTGTCAATTCAAAGAAAATGGGAAAACCGACCGTTAGATTTGATTATTACAATAAATTATGAGTGTGGTTAAAAATTTAGTCAATTTCACCATAGTTTCAAACCCGATCTGATTGGTCAACCGTAGTCGCTTATATGCTTTCTTGATTGACCGGTGGCGTGATGACCGCAAAACTTGCTTATTTTTTTACATCACGTTTGTAAATATTTCATTGATAGATGTGCATGGACATAAGATAAAAATTTCAATTTTAATTACAAATACATTGACCTATACCAATTTGCCTCTTAAAGTTGTATGACTTATACATTACATTTAAATTGTTGAGATTCATTCTAAAACAACCATGAAGTGGAAAATGAATATGGAAAAACCAACCGTTTGATAGAGAGATTGTAATATTTTATGGTGGTTGTAAAAAATAAAGCCAATTTGGTTCTCGTTTCGAATTCGATCAACTAGGTCAAACCTAGTTACTCTTATAAACCTATATTTATATATCACACACTCCAAAGAGCAACCTCTATCAATTCAAAGAAAATGGGAAAACCGACCGTTGGATGTGATTATTACAATAAATTATGAGTATGGTTAAAAATTTAGTCAATTTCACCATAGTTTCAAACCCGATCGGATTGGTCAACCGTAGTCGCTTGTATGTTTTCTTGATTGACCGATGGCTTGATAACCGCAAAACATGCTTATTTTTTCACATCATATCTGTAAATATCCTATCGATGGATGTACGTGTACATAAGATAAAAATTTCAATTTTATTACAAAGACGTTGGCCTATATCAATTTGTCACCTAAAGTTACATGACTTGTACATTGCATTTAAAATTATTGATGTCCATTCTAAAGCAACCATGAAGTGGAAGATGAATTTGGAGAAACCAACCGTTCGATGGAGAGATTGTAATGTTTTATAGTGGCTGTAAAAAATCCAGCCAATTTAGTTCTCGTTTCGAATTCGATCAACTAGGTCAAACTTAGTTACTATTATAAACCTATATTTATATATCATACACTCCAAAGAGCAACCTCTATAAATTCAAATAAAATGAAAAAACCGACCGTTGGATGTGATTATTACAACAAATTATGAGTGTGGTAAAAAAATTAGCTAATTTCATCATATTTTCAAATCCGATCTAATTGATCAACTGTTGTCACTTGTTTTTTAGAATATATATGCACATATTTTCTATAAAAATATGAGAATTTCCACACACACACACACACATATATATATATAAACACACACATACACACATCTATATCTATATCTATATATATATATATATATATATATAAACACACACAGTGCACACACATATCTATATATATATATATATAAAAGCACGCACACATATCTATTATATATATATATATATATATAAACATACACACATACATATATATATATATATATATATATATATATATATATCTATATATATATATATTCACAAACACACACAAATATATATAATATATAAAAAAATAGTTTACGGGCTTTTACGGGCCGGGTTTAGGCGGGCTTTTGACGGACCGGGCCGGGCTTTTAGCCCTCCGGGCCGGCGGGCCTCCATCGGTCCACTTGATCCGCGGGCTTTTTGATGAGGCCTAAATACATTCATTTCAATTTTTTACTTTTTTCAAAGGTCTCGGGGAATCAACCCCTTCATTCCCATTTTCAAGTTGAATATTTGGTGTTGCTTATAACTTATGAAAGGTACCAAGTCATGACCTAGCCGTCTCTGCTAGGGTTTCTTGGTGGTTCTCTACCAATATAATTTCCAAAACTCTTTTTCTCAGCTTGATTCCATTCGATCGCAGGAGTCGCACTTGCCACTGATCAATTACGATTCCTCCTTGGTTGCGCTGGGGGCCGCAAGGGCTGCAACCATTCAAGATGACCAATGGCTTCTGGTTGGGCGATTGTTGGCCCCAAAGGCCAGTCTACCGGGGTTCAAAGGCACGATATCGACTATATGGAGGCTTAGATCGAGCCTTACCATTCAAGATGCGGGTGAGCGTTTTGTGTTTCAATTTGACAATGAAGCGATGCGTAATCGAATTCTGCATGGGGGTCCTTGGTTCTACCGTAATACTATGTTGGTGGTGGGAGATTATAATGGTCTCAGCCCGGTGGAGGAGATGCCACTGAACATGTTGGAGACCTGGGTGGTGGTGAAGAGACTGCCGTTTGGTCTGAGAAACAAGACGGCGCTTGCTTTGATTGGAGCGTCCTTGGGATTGATGGTTCGGTTGGATCAGAATGCTGTGAAGCGGAAACAGGCCGAACAAAGGATTAAGATTGTGTTCGATGTCCGTCGTAGAGTGCGTACCTGGAAGGTGTTTGAATCTCCAGTGGTGAAGCCGGAGTTGACCTTCATCTATGAGAAGGTTAAGGGCTTCTGTCATGATTGTGGGCTGTTCATCCATGATGCTATTGGGTGTGATAAGTTACTAACCAAAGAGAAGGAAGAGATGCAGACTATTTCGTCCGTGACTGAAATGGCCGGTCTATCCTTGGTTCCGGCGGCAGTGAGCTCTATCCCATCGTTCCCAGGACGGACTGTGGAGAAGGAAGTTTGGACTCATGAGTGATACTGATCTAGTTACTTTGGAGAATGCTTCGGGTTCTTCTGCTGAGGGAGCAATTAGCGCTGGAAAAGGTAACCATGCAGCGTTCACAACTTTGGAGCCTTTTGTTTCCAAAATGATGGGAAATCCTTTTGTTTTGGACCAACCTCTGGCTAATATCAAAGTTGCGAGTTTCCTGCAGCCTTGTAATCCTCTTGTCCAGGGGGAGGTCAATTCTGAGCCACTGGCGTTGGTTTCTGGGCCAACAGTGCATAGACAGACTTTTGATCTTGTGAAATTTTCTTCCACAAAAATGGTGCCGGCAGGGAAGAAAAGAAAGGCTATGGAGAGTTTGGACTGCTCTGGGAAGAAATATTTGGTTTTGCCGGATTCACTCGAGGTGGAGGAGAATGTTTCTCTAATTTTGCAACATAAGCATGGTAAACTTTTGATTTCACCAAAGAAGAAGAAACTAGGGCGTCCGAAAGGAAGCAAGAATAGAATGAAAGCTACGGATGAACAGGAAGTGAAAAAGATTCGCAAATATAAGCGTCGTGGGAAAGCTTTGGAATTTGATTCAAAGCATGAGGTTAATGACTCTGAAATTGCTAGTGTGCAGGTGGGGGTGAATGTGGTAACTCCACTGGTGGTGACTACTGTTGCAAAGGGTTTGGTAGAAGGTGATGAGTCACTTTCAACCAATAGCCTAATTTAGTTTTGTTGTTGGGTCGCAAAAACCAGTACCTTAGTTGAACCCATTTATGTCTACCTCGAGGTTTCTTGGTTTTTGTTTGAATAATGGTGCGTGGATTTCCTAAAAGGTGGGTATACGAGGGATTTAGGGATTTTATTCTTTTAGAATAGGGTTCTTAGGTTCTAAGAAATGATTCTTTCTGTTGACCTCATAGGGGGTGTTTCGTTTTTGTACTGCTTGTTGAATATTAATGAAAGGGCTGACCTATTTCCATCAAAAAAAAAAAAAAAAAAGGTCCCGGGCAAGGTGCAGATTTGCATTTGGAGAGCATATCATGATCTTGTACCAACTAGGGCAAGGCTCCAAACAAAAGGTTATGAAGAAGATTTACATTGCCTTCTCTGCCAACACTCTTATGAGAATAATGCATATGTTTTTTGTAAGTGCCCTTTAGCTTCTTCTATACTATATGCACCAGTTTTTCATCTTGGAGCTAGCCTGCTGCCTAGCCTCAATTTCAAGGAATGGATTTTGGAAAGAACTCTCCACATGAACAATCTCCAGTTTGAGCTGGGCCTTCTGGAAGAATAGAAACACGTTTCTATGGCAAAATAAAAAACAAACTGTAGAGCAGATCTTAACTTCCTATATGGCTTGGTTGGAAGAGTTTCACCAAGCAAGAAATGTGAACCGGAGTCCCAAGCAAAGCGCTCGTGCAGTTTGGAGGCCGAATATGAATGGTGGCTGGAAATTAAATGTTGATGGCAGTTTTCTGCCTAACAGTAGCAATGGTGGCGTTGGAGGTATACTGAGAGATGATCGGGGTCACTTTCGACTTGCTTTTGCTATTCTAGTTCTAATATATCAACTCCGAAATAGGTGGAACTGCAGGCCATTAAACAGGGTGTGCAGATGCTACAAACTCTAAATGCTGGGAATGTTATTGTGGAGACAGACTGCTTGCATGCAAAGCAAGACATCTCTAATCCTCATCATGAGGCTTTGGCTGACGGTAATCTTGTGGATGACATCAAAGTTCATCTGGAAACTTTGCACAATGTAACCATTTGTCACACCTTCAGATCGTGCAATGGAGTTGCACATAGATTAGCTAGCATTGCTTATAAGGCTAGTTTTAGTTCCTTTTGGTTTAATGAGGTACCATAATGCATTTTGGATGCCTACAACTTTGATTGTAATCCACCCAACTAGGGTTTTTCTCCTAATGAAATTTCATAAGCTTAAAAAAAAAATTACTTTTTTCACTATATTGTGTGCATGTTAACAAAATCAATTATTTATTAGAAGATACGTCGATTTGATAGGCCAGAGGGGGCAGGGGCGGAGGTCAAAGATAGACGACATTGTTACTATCCACAAGTGTCAATGATGAAGATCATAACCATTGCATTAATAAAAGCTAGGGCAAGAGTTTCTAATCTAAAACCTTGCCCGAGAAGATTGAGTGTGAAATAATACAAGTCAATAGAAATTTGTTTGAAAAATTTTCAAACTTGCAAGAATTCTTAAGATTAAAGCCATGAAATATGTTTAACTAGTTATGTTTATTACTAGTATCATCTGATCCAATGGCATTAGTCTCTCATTTATAAATGGGAGGTCTTGAATTCAGCTGATGAACTGGTTGTTCCATATTCTTAGTTTTTAGTAATGAACAAAAAAAAAGCTACTTATCTTTCAACAATATAATTATAATCGTTCTTAATAATACTTTGATGAGCTTGAAAAAGAATATAATGAGGAAGGGAATTTGATTCTTAACAAAAGAAAGAGAAACAAAGTAAGATCATCTGGATGAAGAACAGGATAAGGCAGAAGTTTTTATGCAGTTTATGAAATTGCATTGAGAGATACTTCTTCAAATTATCCCACAATCCACACATCTTTTCTTGATGTACTGTCTATTGAGACTGAAATGAATAAGTTGTTTGTTGAACTTAAATGGCAACTAGATCAAAAACTAAGAAAGTATTGACTAATATGGCATCAAATAATAGGTCTAAATTTTTCAAGTATCTGAGTCCATTGGTGTTTGTTGGAATGGTGTGTCACGCCCCGAATTTTAAAATAAAATTCAAAATCCGAAACATGAATTACCACAACTAAAAATTATCATCCTCAAAATTTCTTTTCTTAACGACCTCACCACACGAAATAAATTCAAACCGGATTTAGTCTCGGTTAATTATTACAACTCAAATACACAATGAATTGTCGAGCTCTAAAAGAGCATACAAACCTCACAACTCAATGAAATAAAAATAAATACTGTAACACCTAAGCAGCTCGGCCACCGCCCTGGTTATCCTGACCTGCAGGAATATCCGCTACACCATTTAAATAGTGTACCGGGATTGCAACAACACAAATCCCGGTAAGCTTATGAAAGCTCGTATGAGTAAAAGAAAGAACGGTTGTTTAATTAAATCATCTTTATTTTTCACCCAAATCAACACTCCACAATCTTCACATCCACGAAGTACCAACAATCTCAATCAATCAACCAATCAACACAAAACTCTAACTCACATCTTCTTCTCAAAACCCCACCATCGCATTTATAAAAATACGGTATTTGACAGACTAGAGCTCTAACTGGATCGTAGCCCGTCACCTGGCCTAGGTTATGACATCCGACAAATTTAACTTTATCGTATTTCCTCAATATGTATCCCTATATACATATTTAGAAAGTCCGATAATTGTACATATTCAATCAATCGTATCCCATCATCCACCTAGGATTAGAGCGTCCGATTACCCCATACCGATCACTACGTTGACCCTAAATCCTTAAATGAGCCCAACAATGTATTATCACACAATGAAATCAACCCATCCAACATACATAATATTATTATGAAATTTAAGCATTTGAAATATAATTCAAATCATCAATCCAATTCAATCGTATCACCACTCAACAATCCACCAATCAATATGTATATTCCACGTAAATATATATATATATATATATATATATATATATATATATATATACGTAATCATCCACTCAGGAATGACCACTAATACCATGTCACGCCCCGAATTTTAGACTAAACATTCAAAATCCGAAACATGAAAATTACCACAACTAAAATAATCATCCTGAAATTTCTTTTCTTCACAACCTCACCACACGAAACAAAATCAAAACCGAATTTAATCTCGGTTAATTATTACAACTCAAATCCAAAACGAACTGTAAAGCTCTAAATGAGCTACACACCTCACAACTAAATGAAATAACAATAACTGCTGTAACACCTAAGCAGCTCGGTCACCTCCCTGGTTATCCTGACCTGTAGGAATATCCGCTACACCATTTGAATAGTGTACCGGGATTGCAACAACACAAAACCCGGTAAGCTTATGAAAACTCGTATGAGTAAAAGAAAAGACTGTTGTTTAATTTAATCATAATCAATTCTACTCAAGTCAATACTCAACCATTTCCACAACCACGAAGTACTAACAATCTCAATCAAATACCAAATCAATAAATCAAGACAACCCCAACTCACATCTTTCTTCACAAACCTCAACATCGTATTTATAAAAATACAGTACATGACAGACTAGAGCTCTAACTGAATCATAGCCCGTCACCTGGCCTAGGTTATGGCATCCGACATATTTATCATTATCGTATTTCATCAATATTTATATTTATATACATATTTAGAACGTCCTATAATTTCACATACTCAACCAATCGTATCTCATCATCCACCCAGGATTAGAGCGTCCGATTACCCCATACCGGTCACTACGTCAACTCTAAACCCATAAATGAGCACAACATATAATATCACATACTGAAATCAACCCAACCAAGATACACCATATTATTATGAAATTACACAATTGAAATATAATCAATTCATCAATTCAACTCAATCATATCATCACTCAACAATCCACTCATCAATATATATTTTCCACGTAAATATATATATACGTAATCATCCACTCAGGAATTACCACTAATACCATCTATAGTTCACACAAGAAAATCATGAAAATCATTTGTATAATTAAAATTCATTTTACTTACCTATGGACCGTGGTGATTCAAGTCCATGAAATTTTAAAATAAATATTTAATCCGCAAATATTTTTCACACAATTATCAAAAATAAATAAATTTAAAACGCTCGGTTTGTAATATGAACCACGTGAGTTTTACTCACCTCTATACTCCCGCTACGTCTTCAATACAACTATAATTAACGCCTAATAGCCCACTCAAATACAATCCGTCAATCACCTAATCAAATGTGATTCGAATTTAGCCAATAATTCGAAAACATAATTGAACTACCATTTAACGGCTGGATTTTAATTTAAAATAAAATCCGACGAGTGGATTCTCACGAATCGCTCCCCTAATTACCGTTTTGCACATATACAAAGATCCAACAGTCGGATCTTCACCCATGACCACACAAAGCCTCTGGGACAGTCATATGATCATCATATCAAAATTATAAGTTCATCTGACGGTCCTAATTTCACAGATCATAAATCTAACGATCGAAATCAATCGAAATCACAAAATTCATAACTAATTCATACCATATCCGAAAAATACGTATAATACGTCGAAATGATCGTATTGAAACATAGAATCATAAAATAGATAGAAACCAAATTTTAGACCTAAGGAGGTGGCTGGAAATGGCCGCCGGAGTTAGGGACAGAGCCCCCGCCGACCACCACCAATGGTGTCGGGGCTGAGCTTGTGCCCTTCATTTCATCATTCTGAGCAACTTTCATAACTAGCACAAGACCAAAAAATGACGGGAAGGGATCGAAAAGTACCAATTACAGTGGCGGCCGGAAATTTTTCAGAAACCGGCGAGCTTGAAACCGACGTAAAAACTGCAACCTCACGCCTCGATCCCTTCTGAAAACTTGTTCAGAACTTCCTTACGAACTCAACAAGCCAAGAATCACAAGAAACGATCGTATATAGCTCGAGATATTTGGATCGAAAGTTGGTTTTTCGATCCACACGGGGTCGAGCTCCGACGAACATGAAAACGTTCGACCCAGTTCCGGTCCTTCATGGTGCTTGTAGAGGAAGTTGAGGCGAGTTCAATGAGCCAAGAATCAAGTGAAATGGTGATCTATAGCTCGAGATATTAAGATCGAACCGAAAACGAGCCTTTTCGGTTCGGGCCGTGCCGCCGCCGCTGCCGGCCGTGTCGCGGCGCAAGGCTGCCTCTGGCAGCTGCGCAAGGTCGAGACGAAGCTCTTGGAGGAGGTTTGAGGTCGTGGGATGGCCGGATGAGGAGGAGGGAGCACAGTGAAACCGTGCTCTGTTTCTGCGTCTCGACCGCGCGGAAGGAGAGAGAGAAATGAACAGTGTTTTCCAAAAAAAGAAAAGGGAAGCCGGTGGAAAAAAAAATAGGGTTTCCAAAAAAAATCTAGGGTTTTTTCTATATATACAAGTTTCGGAGAATCTTCTAAATTCAATAACTAATTCAGAAAAAATCCGATCTTTGTGTTCCGCATGTATACGGACTCGTATCGGCGAGTTCTACAACTTTCATGAAGGAAGTTTCTCCAAATTTTGTACGTAGAAAAAGTCGATTTCTCAAACCGAGCATTTCGAGCTTTTAGTTAAAAATAATCTTTCCGTACCTTCGATAATTCAAAAATTGAAATATTATCGAACAACATTCGTGAAATCGCACAATATTCGTTCAATACAATTACTCGAATTTAAAATGAAAAATCGCGGGTATTACAATCTACCTCCCTTAAAGGAATTTCGTCCTGAAATTCAAGTACCCGATTCCCCAAAGAGTTGTGGATACCTCGCTCTCATGTCAGATTCTAACTCCCATGATGCATCACCCTCGTCACGATGACTCCACAACACCTTCACGAGATCAACCTCTTTTCTACGAAGTTTCTTTGTAGACCTATCCAAGATACGAACAGGTTCAACTACAAATGTCACATCTGTGTTCACTTTGATCGCACCGTGATCAATCACGTGCAACTCATCTTGAACATACTTCCTGAGCATAGACACATGGAAGACATTGTGCACACCCGACATGCTAACAGGTAAAGCAAGACGATATGCCAAGTTACCAACCCTTTCCAGAATCTCAAAGGGTCCAACATACCTCGGTGCGAGTTTCCCCTTCTTGCCAAATCTCACCACACCTTTCATAGGTGAGACCTTCAAGAACACATGATCGCCTGTCTCAAACTCCAAAGGTCTCCTCTTCAAGTCTGCATAACTCTTCTGTCTACTCTGAGCGGTTCGGATTCTATCCTTAATAGTAGTAACCTTCTCTGTAGTCTCCTGTACAATCTCAGGACCGATGAGCCCTTTATCCCCTGCTTCCGCCCAACAGATAGGAGTCCTACATGGCCTACCATAAAGAGCCTCATATAGAGCCATACCGATACTAGAGTGATAGTTGTTGTTGTAAGCAAACTCTACCAATGGTAGATGATCCGCCCAACTACCCTTAAAATCCAGAACATAAGTTCTAAGCATGTACTCCATCACCTGATTCACTCTCTCGGTCTGTCCATCTGTTTATGGGTGAAATGCAGTGCTCATAGCAAGAGACGTACCAAATGCCTTATGGAACCTACGCCAGAATTCTGAAGTGAAACGAGCATCACGATCAGAGACAATCGTAACAGGCACTCCATGAAGCCTCACTATCTCGTTCACGTATAACTTACACAACGCATCCCCTGAGTAGGTTTTTGCCACCGGAAGGAAGTGTGCTGATTTAGTCAACCGGTCAACAATCACCCAAATCAAGTCATAACTTTGCCTGGACCTAGGCAATCCAGTCACAAAGTCCATAGAGATATCTTCCCATTTTCAAACAGGAATCGATAAGGGGTTTAGCATTCCTGCTGGCCTCTGATGCTCTGCCTTCACCTGTTGACAGGTAAGACACTTCGACACATGTTCTGCCACATCCCTCTTCATACCATACCACCAAAACTGCCTTCGTAGATCCATATACATTTTTGTACCTCCTGGATGTATAGTATATCGAGACCTATGTGCTTCCCGCATGATCTCCTCTCTGAGGTTATCAACACTCGGTACATATAATCTCCCTCGAAATCTCAACCCTCCATATGCCCCAATCATCCACTCGGAAGGATCCTCCACATCCGGGTCAACAGTCATCTCAGCAATCCTTGCCTGAGCAAACTCATCAAGTGTCTGACCCTGAATGATCCTGGAGATCAAGGTGGGCTGTAAGGTGATACCATCTAGAAAGATTCCCTGTCCTGCTCCTGCGGGCATAAGGTCAAACTCTGTTGCAGCTTCTAATATGCGCCACTCTCGTACCATAATCGATGCCATGATTACAAGAGGGTTCCTACTCAAAGCATCCGCCACTACATTCGCCTTTCCGGGATGATACTCCAAGGTGAAATCATAGTCCTTAATGAGTTTCATCCATCTTCTCTGCCTCATGTTCAATTCCTTCTGGGAGAATAAATACTTCAAACTCTTAGGATCAGAAAAGAGTTCAAATTTCTCACCATAAAGATAGTGCCTCCAAATCTTCAAGGCAAACACCACTGCTGCTAGCTCTAGATCACTAGTGGGGTAATTCCGCTCATGTACCTTCAACTGTCTAGAACCATAAGCAACAACGCTACCATTTTGCATCAACACACACCCCAAACCTTGATGAGATGCAATGCTGTAAATGACTAATCCACCACCACTAGTAGGAATAGTCAACACCAGAGCTGTAGTCAATCTAGTCTTCAGCTTATTGAAAGCCTTCTGACACTCATCCGACCATACAAACTGAGTCTCTTTCCTGGTCAATTTGGTCAAAGCCGAAGCAATACCAGAAAACCCTTCAATGAAAAGCCTGTAATACCCTGCCAATCCAAGGAAGCTACGGATTTCTGTAACCGTAGTAGGGCGACTCCAACTCATCACTGCTTCAACCTTAGAAGGATCCACAGAAACTTCATCTTCGAGACCACATGACCAAGGAACTTGACTTCACTGTGCCAGAAATCGCACTTCTCAAACTTGGCAAATAATTTATGCTCTCTCAACGTCTGTAGCACGATTCACAGATGCTTCTCATGCTCACCTGACGACCTTGAATAAATCAAGATGTCATCAACGAACACCACCACAAACTGATCCAAGTAGGGACTGAACGTGCGATTCATCAAGTCCATAAATGTTGCAAGTGCATTCGTGAGACCAAAAGGCATGACAAGAAACTCAAAATGTCCATACCTGGTCCTAAACGCCGTCTTTGGAATATCTTCATCCTTCACCCTTAACTGGTGATATCCAGATCTCAAATCAATCTTTGAGAACACAGTAGCCTCCCTGAGCTGATCGAACAAATCATCATTCTAGGTAAAGGGTACCTGTTCTTGATGGTCACCTTGTTCAGCTGTCGATAATCCACACATAACCGAAGTGAATTATCCTTCTTCTTCACGGACAACAATGGTGCGCCCCAAGGAGACACACTAGCCTGAATGAACCCTTGTGCAAGTAAGTCCTCAATCTGAACCTTCAACTCCTGAAGTTCAGCTGAAGCCATTCGATATGGTACTTTCGACACAGGTGAAGTACCTGGTATCACATCAATGGGAAAGTCCATTACCCTTTTTAGAGGTAACCCAGGGATCTCCTGAAACACTCGTCTACATACTCTGAAATTACAGGAATCCCTATAATTTTTGAAGTACTACTCCCGGATTCAATATGGGCCAAAATCCATGTCCTCATGGCGATGTTAGACTTCAGACAACGGTAATGAAATACCGGTTGTCCCGGAACATGGAAGGACACAATCATCCTAAAGCAATCAATAACAGTATGATTCGGGCTCAACCAATCCATACCCAAAATCACATCATATGTGTAATCCGGAATCACAATCAAAGATGCAGAGAACTCTCTGCCACCAATCCTAAAAGGGCAATCATCACAAAACATGCTAAGCTCAAGAGACACACCGAGAGGTGACGTAACACATAATGATATAGTCAGAGGCATAGCAATCAAACCCAAAACATCCACAACCGAACTAGATATGAAAGAGTGTGAGGCTTCCGTATCAAACAGTACTCTAGCAAGATAGCGATAAACAGATAAGGTACCTTCCACTCCCGTGCTTGCCTAACCGATGGCAAAGACTCTAGCAGGTGCAGGTGGTAGCTGCCTCTGCTGGTTACCCTGTACTCTACCCTGATTCCGGGACACTCCCTGGCCTCATGCCCTGTCTGTCCACAGCTGTAGCATATCCTACTCTGAGGTTTAGTGCACGGCTCACCACAGTTAAAGCACTTCACCGGAGTTGCTGGTGCTATCTGCCTAATAAGCATAGCCTGAACAGGAGGTGCTACTGCTGCCCTAGCTGGAGCCTGATGCTGGAACTGAGTTCTCTGCCTCTTCCAGAACCCACCCTTGAAGTCTCTAGCTCTACTGCTTCCTGCTATGGCCTTTCCCTTACCCTGGAAGTCTCTCTCAGCAGACTCCTTCTCTCTACGAATCAGGTTCTGCTGCTCAATGATATGTGCCTTAGCCAAGATCTCTCTCTTGGTCTTCAGCTCCAAGATGGCCACATCACGCTCAATCGAATGACTCAAGCCTCTCTGAAACTTCTTGGCCAAGTCTTCATCTTCCATCTGTCTCACATACTTGTACAGTCTGGAGAACTCCGCATCATACTCGATTATGGTCATCTTCCCCTGTTCCAATGCAAGGAACTCTCGTTCCAACCTCTCCTTCACTGCTGGTGGAAAGTATTTCTCCCTGAACAATCTCTCGAAGCCGTCCCATGTCAAAGTAGACACCTCTATGCTCCTCTGTGTGACATTCCACCACACCCTAGCCTCATCCTTCAGTATGAAAGCGGCTAGCTTCCTCTTGTCGGTCTCAGTGCAATCCAGCAGATCAAAATAAGTCTGTAAATCCTCTATCCATCGATCCGCCACCATGTAATCAGTGCCTCCTCCAAACTTGGTTGCTCCCAAGCGAGTAATTTCCCTTTCTAGCATCAGCAAGCGGGCAGGATTATCAACCACGGCCACGGGAGGATTAGGCTGATCCTCATAAGGTGCCTCTACCTCCGCCTCGGATGCTTCTTCGACCAGAGGGGCCTTACCCCTTCCTCGGCCGCTACCCCTGCCACGAAGTCTACCTCTACCTCGACCTCTGGCTTCGTTTCCCTTAATCTCCATTACCTAATAAGCATGATATACTTGATTAATACACGCATAACACTTAAACAATCCATAAGTCAAATGCAAATCCATATTAACCAAGTACTAAGCATACAAGACAACGCCTAACATTCTTAAGACATGCTAACGTTCCTAGCCAACCTAACGCTCTCACATACCCAATGACATTGTCAATACCGAAGAGCACACGATGGGGATCCGCTGCAGACGATCCATCACTCGGTAAGTATTGACATATCACCAAATATGTACCTTACGCTCTGATACCAAACTATCACGCCCCAAATTTTAGACTAAACATTCAAAATCCGAAACATGAAAATTACCACAACTAAAATAATCATCCTGAAAATTTCTTTTCTTAACAACCTCACCACACGAAACAAAATCAAAACCGAATTTAGTCTCGGTTAATTATTACAACTCAAATCCAAAACGAACTGTAAAGCTCTAAATGAGCTACACACCTCACAACTAAATGAAATAACAATAACTGCTGTAACACCTAAGCAGCTCGGTCACCTCCCTGGTTATCCTGACCTGTAGGAATATCCGCTACACCATTTGAATAGTGTACCGGGATTGCAACAACACAAAACCCGGTAAGCTTATGAAAGCTCGTATGAGTAAAAGAAAAGACTGTTGTTTAATTTAATCATAATCAATTCTACTCAAGTCAACACTCAATCATTTCCACAACTACGAAGTACTAACAATCTCAATCAATAAATCAAGACAACCCCAACTCACATCTTTCTTCACAAACCTCAACATCGTATTTATAAAAATACGGTACATGACAGACTAGAGCTCTAACTGAATCGTAGCCCGTCACCTGGCCTAGGTTATGGCATCCGACATATTTATCATTATCGTATTTCATCAATATGTATATTTACTTACATATTTAGAACGTCCGATAATTTCACATACTCAACTAATCGTATCCCATCATCCACCCAGGATTAGAGCGTCCGATTACCCCACACCGGCCACTACGTCGACCCTAAACCCATAAATAAGCACAACATATAATATCACATACTGAAATCAACCCAACCAAGATACACCATATTATTATGAAATTACATAATTGAAATATAATCAATTCATCAATTCAACTCAATCATATCATCACTCAACAATCCACTCATCAATATATATTTTCCACGTAAATATATATATACCTAATCATCCACTCAGGAATGACCACTAATACCATCTATAGTTCAGACAAGAAAATCGTGAAATTCATTTGTATAATTAAAATTCATTTTACTTACCTATGGACTGTGGTGATTCAAGTCCATGAAATTTTAAAACAAATATTTAATCCGTAAATATTTTTCACACAATTATCAAAAATAAATAAATTTAAAACGCTCGGTTCATAATATGAACCACGTGAGTTTTACTCACCCCTATACTCCCGTTGCGTCTTCAATACAAATATAATTAACGCCGAAATAGCCCACTCAAATACAATCCATCAATCACCTAATCAAATGTGATTCGAATTTAGCCATTAATTACAAAACATAATTGAACTACAATTTAACGGCCGGATTCTAATTTACAATAAAATCCGACAAGCGGATTCTCACGAATCGCTCCCCTAATTACAGTTTTGCACATATAGGAAGATCCAACGGTCGGATCTTCACCCATGACCACACAAAGCCTCTGGGACAGTCATATGATCATCATATCAAAATTATAAGTTCATCTGACGGTCCTAATTTCACAGATCATAAATCTAACGATCGAAATCGATCGAAATCACAAAATTCATAACTAATTCATACGATATCCGAAAAATACGTATAATACGCCGAAATGATCGTATTAAAGCATAGAATCATAAAATGGATAGAAACCAAATTTTAGACCTCCGGAGGTGGCTGGAAATGGCCGCCGGAGTTAGGGACAGAGCCGCTGCCGACCACCGCCAATGGTGTCGGGGCCGAACTTGTCCCCTTCGTTTCATCATTCTGAGCAACTTTCATAACTAGCACAAGACCAAAAAATGACGGGAAGGGATTGAAAAGTGCCAATTACAGTCGGCGGCCGGAAATTTTCTAGAAACCGGCGAGCTTGAAACCGATGTAAAAACTACAACCTCACACCTTGATCCCTTCTGGAAACTTGTTCAGAACTTCCTTGCGAACTCAACAAGCCAAGAATCACAAGAAACGATCGTGTATAGCTCGAGATATTTTGATCGAAAGTTGGTTTTTCAATCCACACGGGGTCGAGCTCCGACGAACATGAAAACGTTCGACCCAGTTCCGGTCCTTCTTGGTGCTTGTAGAGGAAGTTGAGGCGAGTTCAATGAGCCAAGAATCAAGTGAAATGGTGATCTATAGCTCGAGATATTGAGATCGAACCGAAAACGAGCCTTTTCGGTTCGGGCCGTGCCGCCGCCGCTGCCAACCGTGTCGCGGCGCAAGGCTGCCTCTGGCAGCTGCGGAAGGTCGAGACGAAGCTCTTGGAGGAGGTTTCAGGTCGTGGGGTGGCCGGATGAGGAGGAGGGAGCACGGTGAAACCGTGCTCTGTTTCTGCGTCTCGACCGCGCGGAAGGAGATAGAGAAATGAACAGTGTTTTTCAAAAAAGGAAAAGGGAGGCCGGTGGAAAAAAAAAAAGGGTTTCTAAAAAAATCTAGGGTTTTTTCTATATATACAAGTTTCAAAAAATCTTCTAAATTCAATAACGAATTCAGAAAAAAATTGATCTTTGTGTTCCGCATGTGTTCGGACTCGTATCGACGAGTTCTACAACTTTCATGAAGGAAGTTTCTCCAAATTTTGTACGTAGAAAAAGTCGATTTCTCAAACCGAACATTTCGAGCTTTTAGTTAAAAATAATCGTTCCGAACCTTCGATAATTCAAAAAGTGAAATATTATCGAACAACATTCGTGAAATCGCACAATAATCGTTCAATACAATTACTCAAATTTAAAATGAAAATCACAGGTATTACATACATTCTATAGTTCACACAAGAAAATCGTGAAATTCATTTGTATAATTAAAATTCATTTTACTTACCTATGGACCATAGTGATCAAGTCCATGTGATTTTAAAAACAAATATTTAATTCCCAAATATTTTTCACACAATTACAAAAATAAAAAATTTAAGCATTTGGTTCGTAATATGAACCACGTGAGTTTTACATACCTCGAAATTACCGCTGCATCTTCAATTAAAATATAATCACACCGAAACAGCGCACCCAAGTACAACCCGTCAATCACCTAATCAAATGTGATTTGAATTCAGCCAATAATTCCAAAACATAACTAAACTACCAATTAACGGCAGGATTCTAATTTATAAGAAAATCCGACGGACGGATTCTCACGAATCGCCTCCCTAATCACCGTTTTGCACTTGTACGAAGATCTAATGATCAGATCTTCACCCATGACCACACAAAGGCACTGGGATAGTCATATCATCATCATATCAAAACTACAAGTCCATCGGACGGTTCTAATTTCACAGATCATAAAACTAACTATCGAAATCTATCGAAATCTCAAAATTCATAACTAAACCATACGATATCCGAAAAATGCGTATAATATACCGAAATGATCGTATTGAAACATAGAATCATAAAATGAACAGAAACTATATTGTAGACCTCCGGAGGTGGCCGGAAAGGGACGCCGGAGTTAGGGATAGAGCGGTCACTGACCACCACCAATGGTGTCGGGGCTGAGCTTCTCCCCTTCGTTTCATCATTCTGAGCAACTTTTATAATTAGCACAAGACCAGAAAATGACGAGAAGGGATCGAAAAGTACCAAACACAGTCGGCGGCCGGAAATTTTTTAGAAACCGACGAGCTTGAAACCGACGTAAAAACTGCAACCTCACACCTCGATCTCTTCTGGAAACTTGTTCAGAACTCCATTGCAAACTCACCAGGCCAAGAATCATAAAAAACGAAGGTCTATAGCTCGAGATATTCGGATAGAAAGTTCCGTTCGATCCGATCGGGGCTGGCTTCCAACCGCCACCACAAGCTGCGTCGTTGTGTAAAACTGCCTCTGGGAGCTTCAGGAGGTTGAGTCGATGTAGAGGGAGGAGTTTCACTTGGTTTGGTGGCCGAAAACACAAGGAGCTCGTTTTGGTTCGTTTTCGGGTCCGACTGGTTCGGGCGGTTTCGCCGGAGCTAGAGGCCGTGACGGTGGAAGCGACGCCGTCCAGCAGGTAGAGCAACTCAAGGCGAAGGCGTGGGACTTGGTCTGAGGCTGATTGATGATTTGTGGAGGGAGAACGAGCTTGGAGAACTTTGCTCTCCTTCTGGGTCGATTTCGGACGAAGAGACGAAGGAGGAAGAAGATGAATAGTACCCTTTCCGAAAATAAAAGGAGGCCGGCCCAAAATAGCAACCTTCCGGAAATGTTCTAGGGTTTTTTCCTATTTATACCAAAATATAAATAATTTCTAAATTCCATAACTAATTCAAAAAAAATCCGGACAATGTGTTTCACATGCGCACGGACTCGTATCGACGAGCTCTACAACTTTCATGAAGGAAGTTTTCCCAAATTTTGCACATATAAAAAGTCGATTTCTCAAATCGAGTATTTCGAGCTTTTCATTAAAATAATCGTTTCGACCTTCGATAATTCAAAAAAATGAAATATTATCGAGCAACATTCGTGAAATCGTACAATAATCGTTCAACACAATTACACGAATTTAAAATAAAAATTGCTGTTATCACATGGTGCTTGATCATAGATTCAAGGTAAGGCATATCATACATTTGTTGAGAAAAGAAGACTAGGATTAGAAAGATGTGCATATCATAACAACATAACTGAGGGATGTGTTGGTGTCTCTGTGTGATGCTTATGCACCAATGAATGCCACTAGGAAAACAAGAAAAGTTTTTAACTCATCTACACAGAGCGATATAACAAGTAGTGACAATGGCATTAGAGGAAGAGCTTCAATATTGAAGGATTCAAAAAAGGTAGTGGAAGAACTTGATGAGGTAGTGATTGCTCATGAAGTTGACAAATATTGTCTGTACCCTTTTAAGTATGAGGGGAATCTAACTTTCCGATCTTGTTATAGTGGTAGATGAATTGACCCAAATACCTTGTTCTACTAGCAATTAATAGCAAAAGAAATAATGGTCGTTCAAGTTTTCACAAATGCATCTGAGGCTGTGACGACGCTGCTTTTAGCATAGGTTGGAGAGTGACAGATAACTTTAGGATTTTATTAATCCCTAAATCAATTTAACCTTTGATTTGTCTGCAAAGTTGGTTGAAAAAGAATGATATTTGCTACAATGAGGATGCACCATGCTTTGAAGACATGGAAATCTGTGAACATTTTAAAAAGGTAACGTGTTATTCTTATCAATTTACTGATTTTGTCATTTTTTTTTCATTTTCAATATTTTCATTTTTCAATTATTCTAATCTTGTGTGATTGTCATGTTTGGTATATAGAACATTCAAGCACTTCTTTTTCAAGTTTAAACTCATATCTTCTTCCTATATCTAAAGAAAATAATGGAGTACCTCAAACTATGGGGGTGGTTAAAGATGATTCAAATAATTCAAGCTCGGGCTAAATTCTGGTACTAGCCTGAACTTTAGAGATCTTCTAGTTTCATTAGAAACATCTCTGCACTTTCAATTTTGATCTAGTTGGTCCAATCTGTTAGTCTTATGTTAAGTGAGTCCGTTAACTTGCTGACGTAGCTCATGTGGAACCCATGTTTTATGACATAGCGATGAGGTGGCATGCTTAGTCAGCTTAAGAGTTTACATGCACTTAGTGGCAGTGGTGAATTCAGGGGAGGGCGAGACTTGGCAACTGCCTAATCTCAACTTTTCTGGTCTACCATGAATTATGGTGTTGATCAGCTGCTATTCTTTGACAGAGCTTGAAGAAGGAGGCAATTTCATTATTTCTTTTATTAAAAGGGGCAAACTACAAGGACATAGAAGATGACACGCTGGGCATTAATTCTTGTTTAAATGACTTTGCCTAAAAACGATTCCGTTAATTTGAAGTGGGATTTATCAACCAACTGAAAGTACATTTGTCCCTTCCACGTTGGCTCCTCTAATTTTTCGTCTTACTTCATTCATTCTACTATAGCCCATTAATTTACAATTAACCACAATAATACATCATCATCTATCCTTTGTTTTCACTAAGGCCTTCTGTATTGTTTGTTTGTTTATAGTTAATTGTTGATTGTTATTTTTTGACTATTTTATTGGATAGCAAGATTACAACTAAACCATGCAATTGTCATGGATTAATACAAAAATTAAGGTTAACGAATATCATAAATAAATAATGTTTTTTTGAAATTCTAAGGAATACAGTATAAATATAAAAAACTGAGGATAATTTTATAACATTGTGAGGTTGATGTGGTGGTTTGTTGTGCGACTTGTATTTAAGAGGTTGTGGGTTTGAGCTATGGTTGGATTATAAATTTCTAATAGTGGAACCCACTTCTAAGCTAATTAGGCACGTCACATCATAAAATATAGGTCCAACATAAGCCACGTCAGTAAGTTAACTAACATATTGGACTTATTGGATCAAAATTGACAGTATAGGGATGTTTTTGATAAAATTAGATGAGTAGCGACTAAAATGGTAGATGTAACTAGTATTTACCCCTTCAAGTTTAGATAATTCAGAAAGAAGTTGAAGGATGAGTTCATGAGTGTTTGACACTTTGAAGTTGGCTTAGCACATCTGAATTGTTTATCATTTTATGAGACATTTGGAGTTTTTGGTATGAAATATGCACAAAAATTATGCAGGTTTTTAGCATGTTCAACTCGGAAATGTGAATTATGAACCTAAGCATTTGCACAGAACTAAAAGGTTGCAAAATGTTCATTTTGTAAAGTAACAAATAGGAATATTGAGCATGGGGTCTAATAAATCAAGCCGAGCCGATCCTAGCTCGGACTTAAGAAAAATATTCAAACCGAACCGAGCTTGAGCATGGGAAAAAAAAAATCAAGCTCTAGGCTGTCTCGAGCTCGATAAAAAGCAAATGAGCCAAACATGATTACCTTGGTATTCGTTCTGATTCAGCTCATTTACATAATTATATCCCTACGGACGTGTGGCTGAGCCTCCCAATTAGGCTAGGTTCCAAAACTCTTTAAAAAAAAAAAAACAAAACAAAACAAAACAAAATAGGAATATTGGGCCAAACTGAACCTAAAAAATCTGATTTCAGTTTAGGCCGTATACCAAGCCATACCGACCCGATCACAACCGTAGAATAAACCTTCTAATATAAGGAGGAAAATTGTTCCGACCCTGTTTATTCTTGAGCATTCAGTCCTTGCCTCATTCATAAGGAGTTCATACCTAGATAATTGCATAAGGCTGGTGCTTTAGATTGCTACCTTCATGGATTCATCAGGTATGTACCGTCCTTTAGTTTACTTCCTACGCGAGATATACATGTGTGATTCATTAGTTTGTGTTAATATTGCTATGAACTGATCCTGTGCTTGTATATGATCAGTATGACATTACGTCACCAAACAGTAGCAGCTACTGCTCCAAGCAGCAGCAGCAGTACATAGCTGCCCAACAACACCAGTAGCACACAACCACTTCTCCTGCCACTGCTGCTCTTCCTCATCTTGCGCCTCCAAAAGTTTCTCCCATTGCCATTGATCTTGAGCATAAATTCCTGCAGCAGCCTTAGGTACAGCTCCAAGAAACCCTTCATTTCTCTCGGTCCATAAACTCCACCATATAATAATTTAAGCTGCAACTCCGTTGACAGAATAGTTACGCTCTATTCAACAGCAACATTGGAATCACTTCATTCCCATACTGATGTGCCCATCAAGTTATAAAAGTTTCATGATGTCATTCCCATACTTTGTCCTTACGATCATGCCTTCTAGGATTTAACCAACCTAACCAGAACAGAAGTCGATAGTTGAATGCCATGACACCTATAAACAGTAACAACTACAAATACCCACAGAAGCTACGAAACAAGCCATAAGAATCAAGGCTATAAGGAGCAACAAACAAAAGAACGTGATTTCAGATGACTTCACAAGTTTTACTAATACTTGTTCAAAGCTGAGGCCACTGGGTGTATTATCTAACAAAACTCACCCAGTTTCCTACTAATCACACTTTTTCGTTAGCCCTAATGAACAGTGACATATTTACAAACACCTAGTGTTCGACATTTTCTTGTACCACATTTACACTACATGTTATAACAATTGATATACCATTTATACATTGGAAAATACTAACAACACTGTTAGACCGTTGGTTAAATGCTACATCAACTGCCACATCATATGATTCAAATATGGTACCAGAAAGTGCAGTCTATTGCATTATCCTTAGCAGACAATCTTCAGTTTCTAAAGCCTAGATTTGCGCCTTTGCACTTTAGATCGTTTATTAGATGTTGCAGGACCATTTGCATCGTTCTTCCGCCTTTTAACCCCATTACTTAGAGTGTCAGCTTGCACGGCTTCAGTGGTCTTCTTGTACGTGACAACGTTGGTTACGATGGCATACGTAAGGACCTCAGTTTTTGGGCTAGGGATGAAATTTCTCTCAACAACAGCATTCTTGCCGCAGCATGATTCATCAGTAGCTGCGTCTCTGAGCTTTTGCAATATGGCATCTTTATGAAGCTTAGAATGGTCTGTTGAAACCTGCACCACAAAAAGTCACAATTTTGTCAGATCTCCTCAAGAGAGTTGAGGATATTCAAAACTCAAGTTCTTGCAGATATAATTGTCACTATTATTTATCTACTTCGATGACAATTTGGGCATGCCTAGCAATATCAGTTCAAAACCAAGACAACACTGCAAACCAAGGATGCATATTGATCTCTTTGCAAGGTGTATCACCATGTAAGAACAAAGATATGCTTAATGTCTCACCTCCCACTTGAGAGACACGTTAATTTCTGTGAATGGACAACCACAACCATCAATGAAGTTGAATTTCAAAACCATTTCAATTGATTTTGACTGTAAAGTTCTCCTGATACATATTGAAAACAAAAATGTGAGAACATAGAGTGTTAGATATAAAGCTGCTGTTTAATCATAATAATTACTAAGCAATTGGATTCTCCAAGGAATTCATCATCAAGAGTTTTCATTAAAGCTATTTTTTCATAAAAACGAAGTGCATTTCCATAAATAATTAACTTTATTTTTTACGGATCAAACAGCTACCTCATTTTGAATTAAACAAGTTTTACGATTGAGCTTCAAGTATTCTGAGGCATATTTATATTTAAAATTGAATAGAGCTCATCAACATTTGCAATACCTTTTCAGTTGAAATGGCTCGTTCTGTAGAATAGCTGCTTTATAATCTTGGTTGTCTACAAAGGATATCTGGATTGCAAACCAGAATAGGATAGTTAGCATCAGATACGAACAACTGTTGTAATCAAGTAATCAACAAGATGATTTTGTAAGTGATGTCATTTCTATAACGAGTTCTCATATTTCCTTTCACCAAGTTGATCAGTTCTGAGGTAAAGCAATAAACAAGTGCCAGTTCACAGCGCTAGAATAAAATGGTTTAGAATAATTGACTCCTGTATAAGAGTTTTATTGGGTGCAAAAGTTAACCGGTCCAAAGTGTAGTCCACTTAATTTCTGTGGAGTGTACCAGTAAATTCCAAAAGAATGAGCTCTCCCAAAAATATTTATTCTCAGTTCTACAATAAAATTTGAGAAACATCTACGAACAAAATGTACTAATGTCTTCACTTATAATGGGTTTCCATAACTGCGCTACATTCAGTTAAGTGGACCACTGGGCGAAAACAAATCAGGGTTTCATAACCCCTTATTCGCTATAAGAAATTTTTGGTGTAGATGGTCAACCTCTTCAATGTTATGTTGACAGTTATATATATATATATACAGCGGTTCTCCACTGCGGACGTCCGCAGTTTTTCGATCCGTACGGATTTCCAGTTTTGACCCACTTGCCGATCACATTTTCACATCTTAACCATTCAGTTTTTAGGTCCTAATGTATAGATCACCTCTGCAAAATTTCAGCCAATTTGGTGATCGTTAAGGCATCCAAAACTGCAATTTACACGAATGAACAGAATCTGTCGAACCGGAACCGTTCGTATATATTGTTGTAATTTGCAGTTTTGAATGCCTTAACGATCACCAAATTGGCTGAAATTTTGCAGAGGTGATCTATACATTAGGACCTAAAAACTAAACGGTTAAGATGTGAATGTGTGATCGAAAAGTGGGGAAAAACACAAAATCCGTACGTTTTTGCTTAGGTGCGGATATCCGCACCTAAGCAAGGTTATATATATATATATATATATATATATAAAATAAACTGCATTCTTATCTGTAAAATGGCAAGAATGCAAAGCTGCATCTAGGAATTTAAATAAGCTATGAAAAATGAAAGCATGAGGCAATTTCAGCCTTATTTATACCCCAAGTACTAATATCAGCAAAATGAATCTCTTAAATAATCACCTCAATAGATTTGATGAATGGCAATGTAGCTTTAAGTCCATGTACACTTGCTACCCGGAGGTTCCAGTTCACATACTTTTCATCTGTAATGCAAGTGAATGAACTATATGAGAAAGTTGTGAACCATAGCCTTGACTAATTGGTATACAATCCAGTGAACTCCTGGGACTTGTTGCATAATGGGGAGAGCAATCCATTTCATATATAGGGCCAACTACTTAAGTATTTAGAAACCACCCACTTATTATTTTGTATTACATATGTATGTTATATATTCACTAATGCTGTGATAAGTTCTGACAAATATGGCATGTAGCCGAGCAAACTACAAAAAAATTTATGTTCAAGTGTCTTCAGGTTAAGTTATGTCTGCATCTATGGTCTACTAAGCAAAGACAATGATATAAAAGAGGCATCTTGTTATAAAGCAAAGAAATAAGTGTACAGGTCAGTCTCTCCAAAACAATAATCCATTGCAAGATTACAGCAAAGTAAAGGACGTAATTTCAATCCAAAATCCAGGACGAAGCTTAAACGAAAAAGGAAAAACAAACAAAAACAAAAACAAACAAAAAAACGTTTTCGCATAATTGATATTTAGAGTTAAATGAATTGTACGTTTGTAACCTTTAAACAAAATTTACAAAGCATCTACTTCAGATACAATACAAGCATGCATGTTTCGGTCTCTACACCCAAGTACAAACTATTTAAATAAGCATGAATTAAGATTACCTATACTCAATGCTTGAGTTAGAATGATCTGAAAAAGATCTATCCGAACAAATGGAGGAATCTGAAGATTTAGAATGTCCAAGACACCTGAAATAACCTGGAGTACAAATGATAGATAATATCACTCTGTCTGAAAGAAAATAAACCAATTGTACCTCAGCATTCCGATTGATACCAATGCAGGCGATTAACGTTTCTCCAATACATCCGATGAATATGACACTTTCATCAGCCAAAACAAAATAATAATCACTGATGTAAGGTACAATACCTTATCTACAAGCCCATGGAGCAGTAAAGTTGCCTTCTTGTCCTTTGGAGTTTTCTGAGAAATTAAACAAAGCATATAATACACAACCGGAAGATCAATGAGCATATATGTAAAACGTGGGTCTATACATAGTTTAACAACAGTGGAGAGGGAAATTCATATGAAATAAGTTCTCAATATCAATTTTCTTTATGAAATGAGATATATTTCCCAGAAGCAACAGCCATTATCTTGAACAAAAATGAAGCTGCCAGGGTAGAACAAAAGATGATATTACCTGAAGATTAACAATTACAATCTTTCCCCCACCACGGAGTGATCTCAGAGGTAGGTTGCATGCCGGTGTGATCTGCAAACTGAAGAATAATAACCATCACAAAGCCAAGTCTTTGCTTATGTATCCTAAAAGATGGGCAATGATAAAAATAGAAATAACTATAATAACAATCATAATCACAAATCCAAGCACTCGAATATATCTAGTTCGATGTGGCCAGTTCTTCCCCTAGTTGTTTCTGTAAATTCATTTCAGATTTTCAATTTGGCATCTTTCCAGACAATAGAGCTTCCAACCAGAAATCAATTGGCAATGAGTGGTTGCATGGTTGGCAACAGGCAGAGAAGCCCAAGACCTTATAAATGCAATGCTTACGAAATGCCAAAAAGTAAAAAAAATTAAAAACTTTTAAAAAAATTTAAAAAATTTAAAATTAAAGAAATCGCTATTAACAAACCTTAAGTCTTTACTATTTATCTGTGTAAAAATTCATCGGAACCAAAAAGTAATAGTAGTTGTCATATATCAAAGCTATAGAATACATGAGTAAATTAGTAAGTGGGATGCAAATGAAAAGTCAAAATGGAAGAGAATAAACCATTATAAAACTTTCAAAGTCTACATATAAGCTCATTACATGTACATCTGTGTATGTTATGTAATATACAAAGCCATAGTTCCTGGATAATTTGAGGCAAATAAACATAAGTTTTTTTTTATTTTTTTTATTTTTTTTTATCACATCAACAACTCATAATTACAACAACCAGTGTTCCGTGAGTCGAACTCATAACCTCCCACTTACGAAGGGGAGACTTATGCCACTAGACCAAATGGTACTGGGCAATATAAGTTTTTCATCAACCAAAACCAAGAAAAGAGTCACTAAAGTTTGGATAGCTAAATTAGGGTATCTCCGTTCTTACTGTTACCTTGTTCCCAAACATAAAACAACATCAGCCATTCTGCAGTGCTTTTCAGCCTGATTCATCTCCTTTGAGGGCAATGCATCCTACATTCAAAGAGAGAGAAGGTGAGGGTTCCTCAAACAAATCTATCTAATTTAAGAAAGATTATCAATTTCCCACTCCATTTGCACACGCTCTCACTTTTTGTTTGATGGTTTTCACATGCTTTTTTTAGTTGAAATTCAAAATGCCCTTGCACCTCATTGACATCCAATTAGCAACTAAATAATTAGCAAGCAATACCTCCCAGTCAAGAACTGTATCCTTAAGCCTTGCTCCACACTTTTTATCTGAGCACCTTCTGGAAGTCTCCTTGAGGCCAATAGTTTCTACCTCGAAATCCCGCATATACCTTCCGATGTTTGAATTTTTATATTAGATATCAATTAATGAAAGATAGACACAAACCATGCATTCAATAAACAAATTATTAACCTCCAGCAGACAAACGGGAAGAGGGAGGGTGGGAGGAGAGGGAGCACAATATAATAATGCAATAGGCTGATATGTAGAGCAAGCCTTACTCGATGCCACAAGAAGGGCAGACTTCCATAAAGGAGTTACCATGCAACTCCGCAAGTTTCTTCCTTGGTATTCCAGATCGAAGATGGAGGCCGTCAACATTCTAGCATTTAGTAAGTAGCAGCTAATAAGAATGTAGACAAAATAGAGCATAAAATATAGATGCTATTTGGAATCGTCTTGCAAGCACCGTAAATAAAAAATAAAAAATATATAAAAAAACATACAAAAAGAAGAAGAAATGAACCAAAGGAGTGATGGAGTCAGTCAAGTTAGTAACCCCGGACTGAAAAACACTAAAAAACTATATGTTCCTGATGACTCCAACAGGTACCAAAACATGAAAGAGGTTCTAAGCCAAGTATCTAGTATGAAACAATTATTCAATATTCAAGATACAGCAACTTCTAGAAGCCTATAGAATACAATATCATACCTGGCTAATAACAAACTTCAGTATGCCAGCCCTCTCCAATGCAACCAAAGCCATATGAGTCAAGCTCGGCATTGCACGATGAAATGGCAATGATGCTTCTGGCAAGGCTTTGCCTTCACGCTGCACTAGTAAATCGAAATCAGTTTCCCATGAATTCATGAAAAATGGTTAATTAGAGAGCGGGTGGAACTTGCAAATGACAATCTAAACTTCTTTCAAATCATTTGCTCCTCTATAAGTTAGTCAATGCACAATGGTTGATATTGCAGAAGCCTTTTTTCTTGAAGATTTTTCCTGATTATGTACTCTTTTTAAGTGGCACTGACTTAAGCAGCCTAATGACTTCACCCTAAGTTTAACTATAGTAGTTAACATATTGGAGAAGCAGTGAAAGATACAGGGGCTTTTTGAAAGGACAGGAACTAGAGTAGAATTACTAATTTTGCAGGGACAAAAAAGAAAAAGAAACCATTTAAATCAAAACGTCAAAAGGGGCGATGGGTGTCAGATCGATCATATTGAACATAAGACCTTCAAAACTCACATTCAATTCAATACACCACTTTCCTCCAACCAAGAAGAGTTCCTCTAAAAGCAATATCTTTTAGTGTTTTAACAGAAAGGACCGAGAAGAAGATAAAAACTTAATCCACAATATTAGGGTCCTCACCTGAAGAGTCCAAATTCCCTTTGGACCCCGAAAATCAGGTATACCACAAGAAGTTGATATTCCAGCACCTGTAAACACCACTAGATGCTTACTCTGCAAGAACAAAGAAATATTTTGAAGAACTTGACTAAAATCAGATCAAATACTACAAAAGAAGATAATGACAAGTGTAGGTTTAAACCTTCTGCACCAGCACAGCAAGCTGTTCAATCTGCAATTGCGGAAAGAAAAGACCACAAACACAGAAAGGTATGTAAGTATAACAAACAAAAATATTTACAAAATCTTATGTTAGGATAGTCAACACACAGAGAAAAGATCATGAGGATAAGCAACTGCAAAAGTGAATATATATATATATATATATATGCAATGGAACTTGCAGTTAGTAAACACATCACAATTGTAGAAAATATTTATTGAAAAAAGAGTTGAATAACTCAAGTATAACAATTTTTTTAAATGCTTGACCAAAATAAATCAATTCTGTAACTGAGGGATAAATCCAGGACTCTTGAGTTCCCAATGAGATATGCATATCTTCAATAATGCAACTACAGAAACAGACACACACACAAGAGAGAAGTTCACCTGAAACTCATATTCAAGCCAACCAAACTAGATATTTGCGATATCATGTAATAGTACATAATTTGGATGAACATAGATTTTCCTAAAAAATAAACACACAGATGCTACCCGTCTGCACAAACCCTACCCCAGAAAAACTACAAGGGCAAGATAGAGGGTAAAAAAACCAGTTAATTCATCATAGAGGAGAAAGACAAAGATTGTGACTTTGTCTGACTCCATCCCAATTACTTCAACTACGTTCCATTCAAACATGTCAAACTGAAATTACAACTCTATATACAAATGTTTCAGTGATAAAAAAGAGCAAAGGTATTGGAGCAATGCCACAACCCAGAAATTGATTCAAGTGCAACTCATTGATGAAGAAAGCAAGTAACTTGGATCAAAATGAAAATAAATGCCCAATTCAACTAAGATCTTAATAAGCATGTAGATATATCAAAAACAAGTGTGTTCCACATTCAACTAAGGCTAGAATTGCCCCAATTTATGCATAAAACCTAAGTACCATTTATGGGTACCAAAATTCCAGAAGATCAACAAAGTAATAAACTTTGAGGAGAGAAAACAATACAAAACATTGCTGGAAAAAGGAAAGAAGACAATGAGGGAAAGGAATATCAAACCTTCTGTTGCAAAACGTCAGGTGTGTCGAAATGTTCAGACATTCCCACGCTGCCCACATCTTCAATGTAGGAAAGCTTCTCTGCATAACCCAAGGACATGGTCAATCAGGTACTTTGTCTCTGGAAAACTCTGTGTTTGGAGTAAGTGTGATGAAAACGAACAAGGAGGTGGGAGAGTGGTGACTGAGAGAGGCCCTTAGGTTCTGTTTCGAAGTCCCTCTCGGTTGCTCTTAGTTTTATGACTCCTAGTTTTATGACTCTTTAAGGAGACTCGACAGCTAAAATTTAAAAACAGAAAAAAATTCCAAATTAAAAGACTTTTTGTTTTGTTTTTTTTTTTTTCAAGCTAAAACAGATGATCATGCTAAATTCGATCATCTTTTAAACTGTGGTTAAGATTCACCATTTTGTAATTTGTCACACAAAATTATAGTTTTAAGTAATCAAGAAGTATTGTTGTTTCCATTGATGCATTCAATGATAAACTTGGAATCATTTTCAAGTTATATTCTGTTAGATTTTTTTGATATTCTGACCGAGAGCTTTTAGGAGACTTTCTCTTAACGTCTGACCTTTAGCATTTGGAATAGTGGTATGACTTACACTTCTAGCACCAGCCACGAGCAATAAAATCATGCTCCATAACTAATAACAAACCCAAAGGCAGCGTTATTATTCATGACAAATATGATGGTATACAATTGATACGTGCATTTGTAAGTTTAGCTTCCAATAATTTTCACCTAGCAATATCAAATAACACTTTTGAAGAGTGTTGTAGAGTTTGTCTGAATAGCCACTTATGTTGGGTCTCCCAAATCTGCCAACAAATCAAAAGATTTTTTTTTTCCCATAAAAGTTCTACCATCATTATTATTCAAACCACCATTTTGGTTTTGTATCATTGGATCAAATTACGTGCATCAAAAGGACTTGAAAAATTCAATAAACATCTCCAAACCTCATGGGCCAAAGAGTAGGAGCAAAAGAGATTATTGAGATTGTCACGCCCCAAATTTTAGAATAACAATTCCAAATCCGGAACATGAAAATACTACAACTCAAATAATCAACCTAAAAATTTCTTTCCTTAACATACTCACCACACGAAATAAAATCAAACCGAATTTAGTCTCGGTTAATTATTACAACTCAAATCTAAAATGTAATGTAAAGCTCTAAATGAGCATACACACACACCTCACAACGAAATAAATAACTAAACTGCAGTAACACCTAAGCAGCTCGGTCACCTCCTTGGTTATCCTGACCTGCAGGAATATCCGCTACACCATTGAATAGTGTACCGGGATTGCAACAACACAAAACCCGGTAAGCTTATGAAAGCTTGTATGAGTAAAAGAAGGAACTGTTACTTAATTTAATCTCATTTATTCCCACACACCGCAACACTCAATAATTTCCACATAAGCAGATAATGACAATCTCAATCAATACCAATTCAAATTTATCAAGACAACCCAACTCACAACTTTCTCCACCACTCTCATCATCGTATTTATAAAAATACGGCACTTGACAGACTAGAGCTCTAACTGAATCGTAGCCCGTCACCTGGCCTAGGTTATGGCATCCGACATATTTATCAATTATTGTATTTCATCAATATGTATACCTATATACATATTTAGAACGTCCAATAATTCCACATACTCAACCAATCGTATCCCATCATCCACACTAGGATTAGAGCGTCCGATTACCCACACCGATCATTATGTTAACCCTAAACCCATAAATGAACCCAACATATAACATCACATACTGAAATCAACCCAACCAAGATACATCATATTATTATGGAATTACACAATCGTAATATAATCAACTCATCAATTCCACTCAATCATATCATCAATCAAACAATCCACTCATCAATATATATTTTCCACGTAAATATATATATACGTAATCATCCACTCAGGAATGACCACTAATACCATCTATAGTTCACACAAGAAAATTATGAAATTCATTTGTATAGTTAAAAATTCATTTTACTTACCTATGGACCGTGGTGATTCAAGTCCATGAAATTTTAAAACAAATATTTAATCCGCAAATATTTTTCACACAATTACCAAAAATAAATAAATTAAAATGCTCGGTTCGTAATATGAACCACGTGAGTTTTACTCACCTCGAAACTCCTGCTGCGTCTTCAATATATATATAACTCACAATAATCCCAATGCTCGTCAACTCAAGCCGTCAAGTACCTAATCAAGTACGGTCTTTACTTAGCAACGAAGCATGAAATAAACCTAAATGATGATCCAACAGTCGGATTTCTAAAATAAAGATAATCCAACGGTTAGATCCTCACGGATTGCCCATGGAAACATCCTATCAAAATTATACGAAAATCCGATGGACGGATCTTCGTTAATCGCCTCCCGAATCACTATTTTATAATTATACGAAGATCAAAAGTCGGATCTTCGCCCGTGACCACACAAAGTCATCGGGACAGTCATATGAACATCATATTAAAATTTGAAGTAAAACCGATGGTCTGATCTTCGTAAATCTCAAACCGAAGGTAAATTGTAAAACCGTAAATAGTAACGTCAAAACAGAAATTGACTATTTATCAACTTTTTCTAACATGACCAAGTTATATCTCAAAACGCTCGTATGGATGCATAGATCATCGTCCAGATAATAAAAACTCAAAATTCGGTCCGACGCGCCGCCACACGCGGCGGTCAGACGGTGGTCAACGCGGCGGTCAACGCCGGTCAACCACCTCCGATGCAAAAGTCGTCAACTACAAACTTCTTCAAAATGAAATTTTGAACAACTTTAATACCTGACTTTTTCGAAGATGAGGTCTGGATCGTCCTAGATCGGGCTTTGAAGTTTGATTAATCTCGGCCCTCTGATCAGTCTCCAGATCGAATCAGGGACGTCGAAATCTTCAACTCTTGATCTACCACTCTACACTCAAAATCGTGATGCAAGCCATATATGGGGATGATCAAAAGGAAGAGCACGTCACGAAAATGGGGACGATCGGCCCGTGCACCGCCGGAAAAATGGTTTTCCGGCCGGGTCGGGTTTGGGCTTCGGATAGGGGCTTCGATCCAGGCCTAGGAGCGGCGGCTGGGCGTGGCGACGGCGGGGATCGACCTGGCGTGAGGCGGCGAAGCGGATGGGGGCCGGGTCCGGCGGCGGCGCGGCCGGGAGGACCGACTTCCAGTCGGGTCGGGTCGCCGGGTCTGGAGGCACAGTGACCAGGCCGAGAGAGAGACGGGGGACTGATGTGCAAAAATGAGATTTTTTCGTCCTTCACAACAAACTCAGATTTTTCCACTATTTATAGAAAAATTTCGATTTTCAAATATTCATAACTTATTCATACGAACTCCGAATAATACGTTCCACATATGCACGGACTCGTATCGACGAGCTATACAACTTTCATGAAGGAAGTTTTCCCAAATTTTGAACGTATAAAAAGTCGATTTTCACGACCCCCTAAATAACGTTCGTTTTCGAAAATAAAATCATTCGGAACCAATTTTCTCAACCCACGACAATCCAAATAATCCCAAATATCACAATTCAATTAATATAACAATTATTGAATTACATAAATTTATTGTATGAAAATCTGGGTCTTCACAGTCTACCCTCCTTAAAAGAATTTCGTCCCGAAATTCAAGCATGTTCGTCCACAAAAAGCTGAGGATATCTCTTCCTCATGTCAGACTCCAATTCCCATGATGCATCACCCTCATCATGATGACTCCACAACACCTTCACAAGATCAACCTCTTTCCTACGAAGTTTCTTTGTAGACCTATCCAAGATACGAACAGGTTCAACTACAAACGTCACATCCGGGTTCACTTCAATCGTACCGTGGTCAATCACGTGAGACTCGTCTCGAACATACTTCCTGAGCAGAGACACATGGAAGACGTTGTGCACACCCGACATGCTAACAGGTAAAGCAAGACGATATGCCAAGTTACCAATCCTTTCTAGAATCTCAAAGGGTCCAACATACCTCGGTGCGAGTTTCCCCTTCTTGCCAAATCTCACCACGCCTTTCATTGGTGAGACTTTCAAGAACACATGATCACCTGTCTCAAACTCCAACGGTCTCCTCTTCATGTCAGCATAACTCTTCTGTCTACTCTGAGCGATTCGGATTCTGTCCCGAATAGTAGTGACCTTCTCTGTAGTCTCCTGTACAATCTCAGGTCCGATGAGCCCTTTATCCCCTGCTTCCGCCCAACAGATAGGAGTTCTATATGGCCTACCATAAAGAGCCTCATATGGAGCCATACCGATACTAGAGTGATAGCTGTTGTTGTAGGCAAACTCTACCAATGGCAGATGATCAGCCCAACTACCCTTAAAATCCAGAACACAAGCTCTGAGCATGTCATCCATCACCTGATTTACTCTCTCGGTCTGTCCATCTATTTGTGGGTGAAATGCAGTGCTCATAGCAAGAGACGTACCAAATGCCTTATGGAACCTTCGCCAGAATTCTGAAGTGAAACGAGCATCACGATCCGATACAATCGTCACAGGTGCTCCATGAAGCCTCACTATCTCGTTTACATATAACTTACACAATGCATCACCTGAGTACGTTTTTGCCACCGGAAGGAAGTGTGCTGATTTTGTCAACCGGTCAACAATCACCCAAATCGAGTCATAACTTTGCCTGGATCTGGGCAATCCAGTCACAAAGTCCATAGAGATGTCTTCCCATTTCCAAACAGGAATCGATAAGGGGTTCAGCATTCCTGCTGGCCTCTGATGCTCTGCCTTCACCTGTTGACAGGTAAGACACTTCGACACGTGTTCCGCCACATCCCTCTTCATACCATACCACCAAAACTGCCTTCGTAGATCCATATACATTTTAGTACCTCCTGGATGTATAGTATATCGAGACCTATGTGCTTCCCGCATGATCTCCTCCCTGAGGCTATCAACACTCGGTACATACAATCTCCCTCGAAATCTCAACCCTCCATCAGCCCCAATCATCCACTCAGAAGGACCCTCCACATCCTGGTCAGCAGTCATCTCAGCAATCCTCGCCTGAGCAAACTCATCAAGTGTCTGACCCTGAATGATCCTGGAGATCAAGGTGGGCTGTAAGGTGATACTACCGAGAAAGATTCCCTGTCCTGCTCCTGCGGGCATAAGGTCGAACTCAGATGCAGCTTCTAGCATACGCCACTCCCGCACCATAATCGATGCCATGATTACCCGCGGTTTCCTACTCAAAGCATCCGCCACTACATTCGCCTTTCCGGGATGATACTCCAAGGTGAAATCATAGTCCTTAATGAGCTCCATCCATCTCCTCTGCCTCATGTTCAATTCCTTCTGGGAGAATAGATACTTCAAACTCTTGTGATCAGAAAAGAGTTCAAATTTCTCACCATAAAGATAGTGCCTCCAAATCTTCAAGGCAAACACCACAGCTGCTAGCTCTAGATCATGAGTAGGGTAATTCCGCTCATGTACCTTCAACTGTCTAGAACCATAAGCAACGACACTACCATTCTGCATCAACACACACCCCAAACCCTGATGAGATGCATCGCTATAAATGACTAATCCACCACCACTAGTAGGAATAGTCAACACCGGAGCTGTAGTCAATCTAGTCTTCAGCTCAATGAAAGCCTTCTCACACTCATCCGACCATACGAACTGAGTGTCCTTCCTGGTCAATTTGGTCAAAGCCGAAGCAATACCAGAAAACCCTTCAATGAAGCGCCTGTAATAACCGGCCAATCCAAGGAAGCTACAGATTTCTGTAACCATAGTAGGGCGACTCCAACTCATCACTGCTTCAACCTTCGAAGGATCCACAGAAACTCCATCCTTCGAGACCACATGACCAAGGAACTTGACTTCACTCTGCCAGAAGTCGCACTTCTCGAACTTGGCAAATAGTTTCTGCTCTCTCAATGTCTGCAACACTATCCGCAGATGTCTCTCATGCTCCGCTGACGACCTTGAATAAATCAAGATGTCATCAACGAACACTACCACAAACTGATCCAAGTAAGGACTGAACGTACGGTTCATGAAGTCCATAAATGCTGCAGGGGCATTCGTGAGACCAAAAGGCATGACAAGAAACTCAAAGTGTCCATGCCTGGTCCTAAACGCAGTCTTTGGAATATCTTCCTCTTTCACCCTCAACTGGTGATATCCAGACCTCAAGTCAATCTTCGAGAACACAGTAGCTTCTCTAAGCTGATCGAACAAGTCATCAATCCTAGGTAAAGGGTACCTATTCTTGATGGTCACCTTGTTCAACTGTCGATAATCCACACATAGACGAAGTGAACTATCCTTCTTCTTCACAAACAACACTGGTGCACCCCAAGGAGACACACTTGCCTGAATGAACCCTTGTGCAAGTAAGCCCTCAATCTGAACCTTCAACTCCTGAAGTTCAGCTGGAGCCATTCGATAAGGTGCTTTCGACACAGGTGAAGTACCTGGTATCACATCAATGGAGAAGTCCATTACCCTTTTCGGAGGTAACCCAGGGATCTCCTGAAACACGTCTTCATACTCTGAAACTACAGGAATCCCTGTAATCTTTAAAGTACTACTCCCTGATTCAATGTGGGCCAAAACCCCTATCCTCATGGTGATGTCAGACTTCAGACAACGGTAATGAAACACCGGTTGTCCCGGAATATGGAAGGACACAATCATCCTAAAGCAATCAATAACAGCATGGTTCGGGCTCAGCCAATCCATACCCAAAATCACATCATACGTGTGATCCGGAATCACAATCAAAGATGCAGAGAACTCTCTGCCACCAATCTCAATAGGGCAATCATCACAAAACATACTAAGCTCAAGAGACACACCGAGAGGTGATGTAACACACAATGATCTAGTCAGAGGCATAACAATCAAACCCAAAACATCCACCACCGAACTAGATATGAAGGAGTGTGAGGCTCCCGTATCAAACAGTACTCTAGCAAGAAAGTGATAAACAGATAAGGTACCTTCCACTCCCGTGCCTGCCTGACCGATGGCAAAGACCCTAGCATGAGCAGGTGGTAACTGCCTCTGCTGGTTACCCTGTACTCTACCCTGAATCCGAGGACACTCCCTAGCCTGATGCCCTGCCTGTCCACAACTGTAGCATAACCTACCCCGTGGCTTCGTGCTCGCACGAGAGATGTGGCCCGGCTCGCCACAGTTAAAGCACTTCACTGGAACTGCTGGTGCTATCTGCCTGATAGGCATAGCCTGCACAGGAGGAGCTACTGCTGCCCTAGCTGGAGCCTGATGCTGGAACTGAGTTCTCTGTCTCTTCCAGAACCCACCCCTGAAGTCTCTAGCTCTACTGCTCCCTGCTATGGCCTTTCCCTTGCCCTGGAAGTCTCTCTCAGCAGACTCCTTCTCTCTACGAATCAGGTTCTGCTGCTCAATGATCTGTGCCTTAGCCAAGATCTCTCTCTTGGTCTTCAGCTCCAAGATAGCTACATCACGCTCAATCGAAGGGCTCAACCCTCTCTGAAACTTCTTGGCCAAGTCCTCATCCTCCATCTGCCTCACATACTTGTACAATCTGGAGAACTCCGCATCATACTCAATTACGGTCATCTTCCCCTGTACAAGTGCAAGGAACTCTCGCTCCAACCTCTCCTTCACTGCTGGTGGAAAGTACTTCTCCCTGAACAGCCTCTCAAAACCGTCCCATGTCAAGGTAGACACCTCAATGCTCCTCTGAGTGACGTTCCACCACACCCTAGCCTCATCCTTCAGCATGAAAGCGGCTAGCTTCCTCTTATCGGTCTCAGTGCAATCAAGCAGATCGAAATAGGTCTGCAAATCCTCTATCCAACGATCCGCCACCATAAAATCAGTGCCTCCTCCAAACTTGGTTGCTCCCAAGCGAGTAATTTCCCTTGCTAGCATCAGCAAGCGAGCAGGATTATCAACCACAGCTACAGGAGGAATAGGCTGATCCTCATAAGGTGCATCTTCTTCCGACTCGAATACTTCTTCGACTAGAGGGGCCCTACCCCTTCCTCGGCCTCTACCCCTGCCACGAGGTCTACCTCTACCCCGACCTCTGGCCTCGTTTCCCTCAATCTCCATTACCTAATAAGCATGATATACTTGATTAATACACGCATAACACTTAAACAAAGCATAAGTCAAATGCAAGTCCATATTAACCAAGTACTGATCATACATAACGATACTTAAATTTCCTAAAAGTACTAACGTTCCTAGCCAACCTATCGCACTCACATACCCAATGACATTGTCAATACCGAAGAGCACAAGATGGGGATCCGCTGCAGACGGGCCATCACTCGGTAAGTATTGACATATCACCAAATATGTACCTTACGCTCTGATACCAAACTGTCACGCCCCAAATTTTAGAATAACAATTCCAAATCCGGAACATGAAAATACTACAACTCAAATAATCAACCTGAAAATTTCTTTCCTTAACATACTCACCACACGAAATAAAATCAAACCGAATTTAGTCTCGGTTAATTATTACAACTCAAATCCAAAATGTAATGTAAAGCTCTAAATGAGCATACACACACACCTCACAACGAAATAAATAACTAAACTGCAGTAACACCTAAGCAGCTCGGTCACCTCCTTGGTTATCCTGACCTGCAGGAATATCCGCTACACCATTGAATAGTGTACCGGGATTGCAACAACACAAAACCCGGTAAGCTTATGAAAGCTTGTATGAGTAAAAGAAGGAACTGTTACTTAATTTAATCTCATTTATTCCCACACACCGCAACACTCAATAATTTCCACATAAGCAGATAATGACAATCTCAATCAATACCAATTCAAATTTATCAAGACAACCCAACTCACAACTTTCTCCACCACTCTCATCATCGTATTTATAAAAATACGGCACTTGACAGACTAGAGCTCTAACTGAATCGTAGCCCGTCACCTGGCCTAGGTTATGGCATCCGACATATTTATCAATTATTGTATTTCATCAATATGTATACCTATATACATATTTAGAACGTCCAATAATTCCACATACTCAACCAATCGTATCCCATCATCCACACTAGGATTAGAGCGTCCGATTACCCACACCGGTCATTATGTTAACCCTAAACCCATAAATGAACCCAACATATAACATCACATACTGAAATCAACCCAACCAAGATACATCATATTATTATGGAATTACACAATCGTAATATAATCAACTCATCAATTCCACTCAATCATATCATCAATCAAACAATCCACTCATCAATATATATTTTCCACGTAAATATATATATACGTAATCATCCACTCAGGAATGACCACTAATACCATCTATAGTTCACACAAGAAAATTATGAAATTCATTTGTATAGTTAAAAATTCATTTTACTTACCTATGGACCGTGGTGATTCAAGTCCATGAAATTTTAAAACAAATATTTAATCCGCAAATATTTTTCACACAATTACCAAATATAAATAAATTAAAATGCTCGGTTCGTAATATGAACCACGTGAGTTTTACTCACCTCGAAACTCCTGCTGCGTCTTCAATACATATATAACTCACAATAATCCCAATGCTCGTCAACTCAAGCCGTCAAGTACCTAATCAAGTACGATCTTTACTTAGCAACGAAGCATGAAATAAACCTAAATGATGATCCAACAGTCGGATTTCTAAAATAAAGATAATCCAACGGTTAGATCCTCACGGATTGCCCATGGAAACATCCTATCAAAATTATACGAAAATCCGATGGACGGATCTTCGTTAATCGCCTCCCGAATCACTATTTTATAATTATACGAAGATCAAAAGTCGGATCTTCGCCCGTGACCACACAAAGTCATCGGGACAGTCATATGAACATCATATTAAAATTTGAAGTAAAACCGATGGTCTGATCTTCGTAAATCTCAAACCGAAGGTAAATTGTAAAACCGTAAATAGTAACGTCAAAACAGAAATTGACTATTTATCAACTTTTTCTAGCATGACCAAGTTATATCTCAAAACGCTCGTATGGATGCATAGATCATCGTCCAGATAATAAAAACTCAAAATTCGGTCCGACGCGCCGCCACACGCGGCGGTCAGACGGTGGTCAACGCGGCGGTCAACTCCGGTCAACCACCTCCGATGCAAAAGTCGTCAACTACAAACTTCTTCAAAATGAAATTTTGAACAACTTTAATACCTGACTTTTTCGAAGATGATGTCTGGATCGTCCTAGATCGGGCTTTGAAGTTTGATTAATCTCGGCCCTCTGATCAGTCTCCAGATCGAATCAGGGACGTCGAAATCTTCAATTCTAGATCTACCACTCTACACTCAAATTCGTGATGCAAGCCATATATGAGGATGATCAGAAGGAAGAGCACGTCACGAAAATGGGGACGATCGGCCCGTGCACCGCCGGAAAAATGGTTTTCCGGCCGGGTCGGGTTTGGGCTTCGGATAGGGGCTTCGATCCAGGCCTAGGAGCGGCGGCTGGGCGTGGCGACGGCGGGGATCGACCGGGCGTGAGGCGGCGAAGCGGATGGGGGCCGGGTCCGGCGGCGGCGCGGCCTGGAGGACCGACTTCCAGTCGGGTCGGGTCGCCGGGTCTGGAGGCACAGTGACCAGGCCGAGAGAGAGACGGGGGACTGATGTGCAAAAATGGGATTTTTTCGTCCTTCACAACAAACTCAGATTTTTCCACTATTTATAGAAAAATTTCGATTTTCAAATATTCATAACTTATTCATACGAACTCCGAATAATACGTTCCATATATGCACGGACTCGTATCGACGAGCTCTACAACTTTCATGGAGGAAGTGTTCCCAAATTTTGAACGTATAAAAAGTCGATTTTCACGACCCCCTAAATAACGTTCGTTTTCGAAAATAAAATCATTCGGAACCAATTTTCTCAACCCACGACAATCCAAATAATCCCAAATATCACAATTCAATTAATATAACAATTATTGAATTACATAGATTTATTGTATGAAAATCTGGGTCTTCACAGAGATCTTCCTGTAAATTTCAGAAAAACAACAAACATGATCGATAGTCTCATTGAATCTATGCATTCGAGCTTGAATCCTTTTCTTCCTCACAACAAGAGTTTTACCTTGGGATGAAGATTGAGCCTCCACATTTTGTTCAAAGTATCATAAATATTATGGATATCATGACTTTCACATTAAATTGAATTCAAGTGGTTGATTTAATGAAAAGTACACCATTAATAACCAGTCCATGTATAAAATCGGATGAAATCAGCTGTCCCCAATACACTATCCCTATTCTATCCCCATACATTCATTGGTCAACAAAGATTAAGAAAATATTTTTTAAATCTTTTGGTCTATTTTTTATTCTTTGTGAACCAATGAATGCATGGGGATAGTATAATTGGGGACAGTTGATTTCATCCCGTATAAAATCATCTTCAAAATCATAATTGGGAAGATGAACTTCGATTATTTACTTAACATTTTACTCAAGGACTCTCGATATATGGAAGAATGCCATTTTTCGCTTAAGAGAAATTGATTGCATGCTGCGTCAATAGCCAATGGCCATAATCCTTTTAAGCAAATACCATTGAGAAAAAAATCAAAATGAGCTTGCTGAAAAGAGAACTTTACAAATAAAGAACATCTTTATATCTTTGAAAAAAATAATCAACGTGCCCTTCGTTCACCGTAGCATGTGATTATGGTATAAACCGAATGTCATTTCCTAGTAAACAAATAGGAGCAACTCTTTATCCGTAGACCGCATGAAATATGTCTACCAAATTCAAGATAATTACCAATACCAAAAGGAATCATGATTGAAACTACATAAACCAATATTTAGGGACCAGATAAGCATCCAAACCCTCTGCGTGTCTAAACATGGGCCGGATGTTAGACCATATTTTACATTATTTTAGAAGTATTGCAAGAGTGAAAGAAACATCCAAGTTGAGCTTTGAAGTAGAGAATCGGAGCTAAGAAGAATGACGATCAAAATGTGGAGCAAAAAGTAAAATTCTGCATTCCGGGGAACCACTACAAAGGGCGGCCAACCACAACTTGTGATGGTGTCATAGCTTTTTCAGTCACAATGAAGGAGGAGTAAGGAGGCGGAGTAACTTTATTACATTCATCCTATTATCCTTTGGATAATAAGCATCACTATGCACATCTTTTCTTCCATGCTTGTCCCTTTGACTTTGGTGACCCAAAACCATCTCTACACTCTTCCTTTGCTTATTTCCTATGCAATTGAGAAAGCTAGCTACTCTCTCCCTCTCTCTTAGCCATTTTTTCCTACTCTACTTTCTCTAATAGCTCATAATTACTTCATTTTTTTTAGTCCATCTCTAATATATCTTTTACAGTTTTAGGACCAAAACCCACTCCAACACTCTTTCTTTGCTAGTTTTTAAGAGAGCTAGCTACTCCTCTCCTTCTCCATCCTTTATTAAACCTTCTCTCTTCCTCTTTTTATAGAGTTCTCTAGTTGCCACAAAGTTCCCAACACTCCACCTCCCAAAAATCCAAATCTTCTTCTTCTTCTTTCAATCTCTATGTCCTTCATTAACACCACTACTACTACATTATTTCTCCATCCTCATTTCTATCATCATTTCTCCATCTACTCCACCTATTCACACAATACATGATCTAAGTTTCACTATCTTTTATCATCAAAATCTTCAAGAGCAAGAAGGAAAGGAATCACCACTACCACCAAGACATGAGCTTGGGGACCATCCAACACACCACTAAGCCAACTCTATCCCTTTTACTATAGATTATATTTTGGTATTAAAATTTGATTATGAAGTTAGTATATGTAATTATGAGTGAGTGGTACTTTGTTTCAACCCTAGCTAAACTTATAATGAATTGATGTTGAATATTATTTGCTGCAATTTCCATAGTCACCTTCACATGCTAAATCAAGAAATGAATGCTTATATTTGAATCTAACTAATTCAAATATCTTGCATTTGTCATTACATGAACAATGTTTAGAGAATAGCTAACTTTGGACATTAAAAACATGATAACAGACCAGGTGTGCATGTGAGGGTAGTGAGATAAAATCACCTAGATCTGAGATTGGTTTGCTTGCTTGATTACCTAAACTCAAACCTTTATGCATCTAGAAGCAAAGAATTGATACTTACCCGGTAATATAACTTGTTCTTGAGTAGTTAGTTCCACACTTATCTGGTGAAAATTGATAAAATCAAAGGAGTTTAGGCCTTGGTAATCTTATCCGGATGTTAAGAGGGTAATTGGATACTTAGGATTGTATCATTTATAGTTTAAACATCAATACTTTCAAGGGAGGCTTTGGTGAATAACCTAAGCCCTAACTCAATCCACTTGTTCTTTTTAGTTATTATAGCCTAGTTTACACTTGAAGCATTTAATTGAATTAAGTTCACTAGTCTTTCAACAACAAATTCACTACCACCACAATGCACATACTCACCATAACCCTAGATCTCCTTGTGAATTTAGGTTTGTGACTGTATTTTTTCATAGTCTAGCTCTCCTTAGGTTCACACCCTAGTTAGGAAAAGGAATCTAATTCTCGTGGATTCAAAACTGGCCTTATATTTGAGGGTGGCTATTTGGCTGACACTGGATTGACCCAAATGGCTATGTAGCAAGTGAGGGTGTTTCCATCTTCCTTGAAAACTAGAATTGTAGAAGAACTAGGCCTTGGTAATAGAATCCAGAGATAACTAGGCCCTACCTGGCCCTAACTTGAATGAAAGTCCAAGAGCCTAAAACTAAGAAAGGCGCAAGTCAACCCTAACACTAGCTGTTATCACAGGTCATGTTAGTGACACCAACACCCTCAAGTGGCCGCTCGCTTTAGTTAACCATAATCAGACTTGCGAAAAATTAAGACCACTAGCCTTTTGGATTTACTCCAAAGGCTATCAGGGAATGACAACAATAACATTCTGTAGCTAACCTCTAAACTTGTTCATAACTTGAATTTTGACATCTTGGGATTGTAATGTGGTCTTAAACTTGCGGTCACTAAAGACATCTCTAATCTTATTGTTGGAAAGGACTCTATAACCATTGAAAAGCTCTTGCATACTGGTATGGAAGAGTGTCTATCCTCTAGCCTCTATTATTGACTCACAATTTTATTTTCATCACACTTCAACATAGTCACAGTGCTTATTGGAAATTGAATATTATCTTGAGATTTGTTCTTGTGGAAATGTGGACACACCAATGGAAAATGTATAGTGGGAAAGTAGCAAGTAATTGTGACTATAATGTTACTAGCATTGATTCGAAGTTATCCAACACTGAGGCTTCCCTCCGTCTCTCTACAACACGTCACAAAAATTCATGGGTGAATCACATCGACACTTAACAGACGACATACGACATTTTGGTATTGTCTGAATTAGTTAGACGACATGTTAGTAATATTTGTCATATATTCTCATACTCGGTCAACACATTGTCATCAATTGGGATATGTTGTCTGAGAAATCGGAAAAAATTAAAAAAAAATCAATTTAAATTTATTTTGTCGAGCCAAAACTTGAAACCCTATCTAGCTTAGTTCTCTCCCTTAGTTGTATCAAAACAAAAAAGTTCCCTCCCTTAGCTGAAAAAATTAGGTCACTCTGCCTCCCTTATGCTCCCACCATCTCAATCTTGCTTTTACTCAATCGATACACTCTCACTCTCTCTCTCCCGCCTCATCTTGAAGTTGCTACTAGACCTGGTTTACACTCTCTACTCGCCGAAGCTTAAGACCGTCATGGAGGTTCAGAACTAGGTCGAGCTCAAGAATTGATTAGTCAACAGGTACTGTATCCCTATTTAATCAGGGTTCTAGTTGGGTCTTTTCAATTTAGGTTTGTTCGGTCGGGTTGGGTTTGGATTTTATTCGAGTTTGAGATTTTGAGATGTTGATGTTAGTTGTTTGTTCTAGTTATAACTTTGAACGATTAGAGAGTCAATGAGTCTCTCAATTGATCTGTTTAGCTTTACTGCAAGACGTGAATCAGGTGTTGTTCGGGAGGTCCAGGGGTAAAGACTCCACTTCTTGTTCAGGTGAATTGTCTCTCTTCTTCTCCTCTGGTTGGTCTTCATCTTCTTCTTCTGATTTTGGTTTTGCATTGGGTTGGACTTTTATAGAGAAAATGGAACTGGGTCTTGCTTCACGTTTTGTTTTTTATTTAAATCAAAAGGAAGATGAAATTAGAGAATTTTCTGAGTGATCAGGTTTATTATTATTTCTTTTTAAATTGGATGTTAGTGGAAATAGGGATATGTGATGTTAATGGTAAAGTGCATCTAAAGATGGCTTCGGGATTACAGTTGAATATTTGAGATTATATTGCATCTAATTATATTCAAAATCTGTTTTTGTGCATGTCACCGGAATGCTGTCAATGAGATATCCAGAAGAGAGAGAGTTATTATGGCCAGAAACAAAAATATTCGGACTATGCTTAGCCTTGTTACTGTAGCTAGTGACTGTCATTATAATATTTGGTGCCTACTGTCCCATGTCTCTGTATGTATTGTAATTTAATTTTGGGAATTTCTATTGTTTTATCATTTTTTTCTACCTATGATTGTATTTTTTTTCTAGGGTGAATGTGGACTTGTATTCCTTCACAATGACACTTACCTGCTCGAATTGGTACTTTGGCTTGTCTCCATGAAGGCTGTATATCTGCTGGGTTATTCCATCCCCCTTCACAAGCTTTCTCCCCCCGCCCCATAAAGTATATCTAGAATTGTATATCCCATAGAATATCTGGTGGAAAACATATTGAATCAGTCCAAGTCGACAAATCGAGAGACATCTCAAACCTTCACATCATTCTGAAGCAAGCGCATGAATCCCTTTAGGCCGAGTCGATTCGGTTGCGTCCTCTTTTGGACCTACTTGATCCCTCTCTGCATTCCCTTCGATACCTCTACATCTTGTAAGGCTCTTGTTCACGATATTATTTGTTTATTTATGTTGTTTGTGTATGATGTGATGGTGTTTTTGTTTGATGGCTTTGTTAACAGTGTGTGTATCAGTTTGATTATCATGCGTGAGTGCTATATTTAACACAAGTTACTTTGTTTAAATGGTTGTGTACTTTTTCAACGGAATCAATAGTGAAGACCCCAATTTTCATATAATAAATTTATGTAATTTAATAATTGTTCTATTATTTGAATTATGATATTTGAGATAAATTCCTATGTCATGGTTTGAGAAATTTGGTTTCTAATGAATTTATTTTCGAAACGAACGTTATTTAGGAAAACTTGCTTCATGAAAGTTGTAGACCTCATCGATACGAGTTCGTGCATATATGGAAAATAATATTTGGAGTTCATATGAATAAGTTATGAATTTTTGAAAATTGAGATTTTTCTATAAATATAAAAAAAAATTGATTTTCTTCATTAAGGACAAAAAAGTTACATTTTTGCGGATCAGCCTCCAGTCCTCCCCGCTCTCTCTCTCGCTTGAAACCCCCCCCCCCTTTGCCGACCCGTCAACCTGACCCGGCCCTATCTTCCTCCTCCGGCCTCGGACCCGGGCTCCCCCGTGCTCGTCTCTCCACGCCCTGCCTTCACTTTGCCGAGCCACTACCCCCAGGCCTGGATCGAAGCGACCCCAGGCGGAGAAGCAGACCCGATCGAATCTCCCCATCCCGGTGTTGAACGGGCCGATCCTCCACTTTTCGTGATTTCCTCCTCCTCCTGATCATCCTCATATCCTCCTTGCATGACGATTTTGAGTGTGGAGCGAAAGATCACGATTTGAAGTTTTCGACGGTTCTGATTCGATCTGGAATCTGATCAGACGCACGAGATTATTCCAACTTCTAAGCTTGATCTAGGACGATCTAGACCAAATCTCGCTTAGCTCCAGGTATGAAAGTTGATTACCCTTTTATTTTGAAGAAGTTTGTAGTTGACAATTTTTACATCGGATGTGGTGACTGGCGTTGACCACCGTCTGACCTCCACATGTGGCGGCGCGTCGGACCATATTTTGAGTTTATATTATCTGGACGATGATCTATGCATCCTTACGAGCATTTTGATATATCACAAGGTTATTTTAGAAAAAGTTGATGAATAGTGGATTTACGTTTTGACTTTACTATTTAGGGTTTTTACGTTTTATCTTCGGTTTACGATCTGCGGAGATCAGGCCATCGATTTTGCTTCAAATTTTTGTATGCTGATCGTATGACTGTCCCGATGACGTTGTGAGGTCACAGGTGAAGATCCGACCGTTGGATTTTCGTATAATTGTAAAACCGTGATTCGGGAAGCGATTCGTGAGAATCCGTCCGTTGGATTTTCATATAATTTTGCTAGGATGTTTCCCATGGCGATCCGTGAGGATCCAACCGTTGGATCAACGTCTAAATTCGATCTAACCGTTGGATCGTCTTTATTTTAGAATCCGACCGTTGGATCATCTTTTAAGTTTATTTCGTGTTTCGTTTGCTAAGTAAAAACCGTACTTGATTAGGTACTTGACGGTTTGAGTTGACGAGCGATTGGATTATTGTGGTTTTGGTTTATAGAAGACGCAGCTGGATAAGAGGTGAGTAAATCTCACATGGTTCATTTACGGTTCATTTACGAACCGAATTTCATTATTTTCTTATGTATTCAATAAATTATACGCAAATTATAGTTGGTATTAGTAGTCATTCCTGAGTGGATGATTACATATATATATATATATATATTTACGTGACTTATATATATTTGGATGGTGTGCTATTGGATTTTTTAGATTATTATGTCGAGCACTTACTTTTTATAGAAATACAATATATCATGTAATTATTGATTTTATTGTGAGAAATCATAAGCAAGTCGAAGCGTAACATTTGAGTCAGATAGGACAACTTTTAAATGTTTTGATCTACGGATTGGTCACAAGTGGTGATTGAGGCAAGATTATCATAAGCGTGAACCTTGGCCAAGGTGACACATTACGATTCAGTTAGAGCTCTAGTCTGTCTGCCATGAAAGCAGCGAGTTGAATTACTCGTGATCATGAATACATATTTATTATATAAGATGGGTCGAGTGATGAGTGATGAGATTTGTTGAAAAATTGTTTGGAAATGGAGGTGGAATGTTTTGTTTTGAGTAAAAGTTGTTGATTTATTGTTTTATTTCTATTTACTCATACGGGCTTTCAAAAGCTTACTGGGTTTTGTGTTGTTGCAATCCCAGTACACTATTCAAATTGTGTAGCGGATAATTCTATAGGTTAGGAGAACCAGGGTGGTGATCGAGCTGTTTAGAGTGGCAACATTTATTTTATTCGCTTATCTTTTGTGAGGTTTGTTATGCTCAATTAGAGCTTTACAATTTACATTGTGTGTGAATTGTAATAATTAACTCGAGGATTTTAGAATTTTATTTTCGAGTGGCGAGTGTTGTGTATGTAAAAAAAAAAATATATATAATTCTGGATGTTATTCAAGTAAGTTATTTAATTCACGTTTCGGATTTGAATTTGTTATTCAAAATTCGGGGCCAGTTTGGTATCAGAGCATAAAGTACATATTTGGTGATGCGTCAATACTTTCCGAGTGATGGCATGTCTGCAGCAGATCCCCATCGTGCACTCTACAATATTGACAATATCATTGGGTATGTAAGAGCGTTAGGAGTCGACTAGGACGTTAGGTCATGTTTGGAGGTTTGAATTACCCAGGACGTGTTAATAGCTTGGTTAATATGGACTTGTATTTGACTTATGTTTTGTTTAAGTATTATACATGTATTAACCAGGTATGCTATGCTCATTAGGAAATGGATTTGGTGGAAAGCGAAGGTAGAGGCTGAGGTAGAGGCTGCGGCAGAGGCAGAGGCCGAGGTAGAGGGAGAGTTCCTCCTGTTGAGATGTACGAGGATGAGGAGGAAGTGCCTCTGGTCGAACCGCCTGCTCCGCCAGTGGATATTTTACATCTGGCAAGGTTGGTTAAGGAGGTCACCAAGCTTGGAGCTGTCCCTTTTAAGGGTGGTACCGATCATTAGAAGCTGATTAGTAGGTCAGGAATTTGCAGAACTGTTTCAGGATGGTCATCTGCACTAGTGTTAAGAAGAAGGACGTCGCCACCTTCATGCTGAAAGATGAGACACGTGTTTGGTGGGATTTCATTAAGAGGAGTGAGGACGTGACTGCCATGTCCTGGGAGGAATTCGAGAGGCGCTTCAAGGAAAAGTACTTTCCTAGGTCTATTGTGGAACACTTGGAGAAGGAGTTTCGGGGTTGACTCATGGGAGTATAACTGTTCGGGATTACGAGGCAGAGTTCTCTCTGATATATCGCTTCGTACGACCATGGGATGCCGAAAAGTTAGCGATGCACTTTCTGCGAGGGCTGAACGAGAACCTTCGAGTTACAATAGCGTCGTTTGAGTTGGTGACTGTAGCACAAATGGCGGCAAAAGCAATGGTTGTGAAGACCCAAATTTTCATATAATAAATTTATGTAATTCAATAATTTTTATATTAATTGAATTATGATATTTGAGATTAATTGGAATGTTGTGGTTTGAGAAAGTTGGTTTCTAATGATTTTATTTTTGAAAACGAACGTTATTTAGGGGGTCGTGAAAATCGACTTTTTATACATTCAAAATTTGGGAAAACTTCCTTCATGAAAGTTGTAGAGCTCGTCGATACGAGTTCGTGCATATGTGGAACGTAATATTCGAAGTTCGTATGAATAAGTTATGAATATTTGAAAATTGGAATTTTTTTATAAATAGTAAGAAAAATCTGATTTTTTTATTAAGGACTAAAAAAATTGATTTTTGCACATTAGTCCCCCCTCCCCTCTCTCTCTCTCTCTCGCGTGAGCTGCAGCCCTTCCCTCGGCCGACCCGACTTCGACCCTACCCGGCTAGAAGTCAGCCTTCCCGGTCATGCCACCGCAGGACCCGGGCCTTCCCGGCTTCGCCGCCCCTCTCCCAGCCGCTCCCTGCCCTCAGTTTCCTCAGCCGCTGCTCCTAGGCTTTGATCGAAGCCTCTTTCCGAAGCTCCAACCCGACCCCGCCGGAAATCTACTTTTTCGGCGGTGCACGGGCCGATCAACCATACTTTCGTGACGTGCTCTTCCTCCTGATCATCCCCATGTATGGCTTGCATCACGATTTTGAGTGTAGAGTGGTAGATCAAGAGTTGAAGGTTTCGACATCCCTGATTCAATCTGGAAACTGATCAGAGGACCGAGATTAATCCAACTTCAAAGCCCGATCTAGGACGATCTAGACCTTATCTCGGAAAAAGTCAGGTATTAAAGTTGTTAACAATTTCATTTTGAAGAAGTTAGTAGTTGACGACTTTTGCATCTGAGGTGGTTGACCGGCGTTGACAGTGGTCTGACCACCGCGTATGGCGGCGGGTCGGACCAAATTTTGAGTTTATATTATCTAGACGATAATCTATGCATCCATACGAGCGTTTTGATATATAACACGGTCATGTTAGAAAAAGTTGATAAATAGTAAATTTAAGTTTTGACGTTAATGTTTACAGTTTTACAGTTTAACTTCGGTTTAAACTTAATATGATCAGACCATCGGTTTTACTTCAAATTTTAATATGATGTTCAATGACTGTCCCGATGATTTTATGTGCTCACGGGCGAAGATCCGACCGTTGGATCTTCGTATAATTGTAAAACAGTGATTCGGGAGGCGATTCATGAAGATTCGTCCGTCGGATTTTCGTATAATTTTGAGAGGATGTTTCCAAGGGCGATCCGTGAGGATCTAACCGTTGGATCATCGTTTAAATTTGATCCGACCGTTGGATCGTCTTTATTTTAGAATCCGACCGTTAGATCGTCTTTATTTTAAAATCCGACTGTTGGATCATCATTTAAGTTTATTTCATGCTTTGTTTGCTAAGTAAAGATCATACTTGATTAGGTACTTGATGGCTTGAGTTGACGAGCGTTTGGATCATTGTGATTTGTATTTAAGTGAAGACGCAGTGGGAGTTTAGATGAGTAAAACTCACGTGGTTCATATTACGAACCAAGTACTTTAAATTATTTATTTTTGTAATTGTGTAAAAAATATTTATGGATTAAATATTTGTTTTTAAAATCATATAGACTTGATCAACTACGGTCCATAGGTAAGTAAAATGAATTTTAATTATACAAATGAATTTCACGATTTTCTTGTGTGAACTATAGATGGTATTAGTGGTCATTCCTGAGTGAATGATTATATATATATATATATATATATATATATTTACGTGGAATATATATATTGATTGGTGTGTTATTGAGTGAAGATATGATTGAGTTGGAATGATGATTTGAATTATATTTCAAATGCTTAAATTTCATAATAATATTATGTATGTTGGATGAGTTGATTTCATTGTGTGGAAACATATTGTTGTACTTATTATGGATTTAGGGTCAACGTAGTGACCGGTATGGGGAAATCGGACGCTCCAATCCTAGGTGGATGATGGGATATGATTGGTTAAGTATATACAATTATCGGACGTTCTAAATATGTATAAATGTATACATATTGATGAAATCCGATAAAGATAAATATGTCGGATGCCATAACCTAGGCCATGTGACGGGCCACGATTCAGTTAGAGCTCTAGTCTGTCAATACCGTATTTTTATAAATACGATTTCAGGGTTTTTGAGAAGAAAGATGTGAATTAGGGTTTTGGTATTGTTTTGTGATTGGTGATGGATTTGAGATTGTTGATTCTTGTAGAGTGTTGATTCTTTTTATGTAATAACCTAGTTTTTTTAATCAAAGCAATTTGGTGGCAAACACCTTTGATCAAAGATAAGGTGTTCCGTGATTTAAGCATTAGTGGATCAATCAAGATCTGTGCTTTATTTGCTTACATGTTTATGCATAATTGAAATTCATTCAACAAAGAAAGCAGAAGAAATCTCACTTTCTCTCTCTCGTCCGTACCTCCGAAAAACAGAGCAAAGCTTCTCCAGCTGAGTTCGTGCTCCTCCGGCCACCGTTTGACGCCAAACCACTTCCTATAGCTTCGTATCTTCCTTGCACAGCTGCCTGAAGTAGCCTTGCGCCACGTCTTGGCTTGTAGCGGCGGCGGAAGCTCAGTTTCGGTCAAAGGCCGAGTTGAGTTCAAAACAAGATTCCTAATAGCTCCGGCCACCAAAACTCGAGTTTTTTTATCTTGTTGAACTTGTATCAAGGAGTAGAACACGCACCAAGAAGGCCCGGACCTGAAGTGATCGATTTCACGCTCATCGGAGGCCTTGCCGTTTTCTGCAGATTTTCCAGCCAAACCGGACTGTTTTGGTAATTTTTGACCTCTTCCACTCGTTTTCTCACTTCGTGCTAGTTATAAAAGTTTCTCAAAATGATGAAACGAAACGGAACAGCCCGACCCCGACACCATTGGAGGTGGTCGGCGGTGGCTCTGCCCCTAAATGCGGCGACCTTTTCCGGCCAGTTCTGGGGGTCCCAAAGGCAGTTTCTGCTCATTTTTATGTTCTACATGTTCATACAATCATTTCGATATAAAGCATGTGAATTTTGGATATCGTATGATTTAGTTATGAATTTTACGATTTCGATTGATTTCGATAGTTCGATTTGTGATCTGTGAAGATCGGACCGTCTGATGGACTCATTGTTTTGATATGTTGATCATATAACTGTCCTGATGACTTTGTGTGGTCACGGGCGAAGATCCGACCGTTGAATCTTAGGTATAATTGTAAAACAGTGATTCAGGAGACGATTAGTGAAGATCCGTCCATCGGATTTTCGTATAATTTTGATAGGATGTTTTCCAAGGCTATTCGTGAGGATCTAACTGTTGGATCATCATTTAAATTTGATCCGACCGTTGGATTGTCTTTATTTTAGAATCCGACCGTTGGATCATCATTAGGTTTATTTTGTACTTCGTTGCTAAGTAAAGACCGTACTTGATTAGGTACTTGATGGCTTGAGTTGACGAGCATTTGGATTATTGTGAGTTATATTGTACTGAAGATGCAGCGGGAATTTTGAGGTGAGTAAATCTCACGTGGTTCATATTATGAACCGAGTACTTAAATTAATTATTTTTGGTAATTGTGTGGAAAATATTTGTGGATTAAATATTTGTTTTTAAAATCACATGGACTTGATCACTACGGTCCATAGGTAAGTAAAATGAATTTTAATTATACAAATGAATTTCATGAATTTCTTGTGTGAACTATAGATGGTATTAGTGGTCATTCCTGAGTGGATGATTACGTATATATATATTTACGTGGAATATATATATTGATTGGCGTGATTTTGAATGACGATATGATTGAGTTGGAATGATGATTTGGATTATATTTAAATGCTTTAATTTCATGATGATATCATATATGTTGGTTGAGTTGATTTATTTATGTGAAAACATACAGTTGTACATATTGTGGATTTAGGGTCAACGTAGTGACCAGTATGGGGTAATCGGACGCTCTAATCCAAGGTGGATGATGGGATACGATTGGTTGAGTATGTACAATTATCGAACGTTCTAAATATGTATATAAGTATACATATTGATGAAATATGATAAAGAAAAAATATGTCGGATGCCATAACTTAGGCCAGGTGACGGGCTACAATTCAGTTAGAGCTCTAGTCTGTCAATACCGTATTTTTATAAGCTTACCGGGTTTTGTATTGTTGCAATTAAGTAACAGTTCTTTCTTTTACTCATACGAGCTTTCATAAGCTTACCGGGTTTTGTATTGTTGCAATTCCGGTACACTATTCAAATGGTGTAGCGGATATTCCTGCAGATCAGGATAACCAATGAGGTGACCGAGCTGCTTAGGTGTTACAGCAGTTATTTTTATTTCATTGAGTTGTGAGGTGTGTATGCTCATTAGAGCTTTACAAATTATTGTGTTCTTGTTTTGTAAAAATTAACCGAGACAAATTCGGTTTTGATTTTACTTCATGTGGTGAGGTTGTTAAGAAAAGAAATTTTCAGGATGATTATTTTGAGTTGTGGTAATTTTCATGTTTCGGATTTTGAATTTTATTCTAAAATTCGGGGCATGACATTTTACTCATACGAGCTTTCAAAAGCTTACTGGGTTTTGTGTTGTTGCAATCCCGGTACACTATTCAAATGGTGTAGCGGATATTCCTGCAGGTCAGGATAACCAGGGAGGTGATTGTGCTATTTAGGAGTTGCAGTATTTATTTGTTTTTCATTTGAGTGGTGAGATTTGTTATGCTCATTTAGAGCTTTACATTTTATTTGGTGAGTTAGTTATAATAATTAACCGAGACTAAATTCGGTTTTTGAAATTAAAGTGTGTGGTGAGGTTGTTAAGGAAAAGAAATTTTCAGGATGGTTATTTTAAGTTGTAGTAATTCATGTTTCGGATTTTGAATTTTTATTCTAAAATTCGGGGCGTGACAATAGTACTAGAAGAGGCGAACCCGCCTCCTCGGATTGACCAGACAGCTGTGAGAGACTTTCGGGATAGAGGGAAGGCTATAGCAGGGAGCAGTGGTTTGACAAGGCATCAGGGTAGGCCTTAGAAGAGGCAACAAACTCGCTTTCACTAGCAGGCTCCAGCCAAGGCACCCTATCATCACCAGGCTCCAGCTAGGGTAGTCTATCATCACCAGGCTACAGCCAGGGCAGCACCAGCCACACCAGTGGTATGTTATAACTGTGGGGAGGCAAGCCATATCTCCAGAGAATGCATTAAACCGAAGAGCAAGGCATGCTACAAATGTGGGTTGGAAGGGCACTTAGCTAGAGAGTGTACCCAACCTCAGAATAGGGTGCAGGGAAACCAGCAGTGGCAACTCCCACCTACATCTGCGAGAGTCTTCGCCATTGGCCAGAGAGGCACCGCGGTGGAAGGTACTCTATCTGTTTATAAATATCTAGCTAGAGTATTGTTTGATACGGGAGCCTCCCGCTCCTTCATATCTAGTTCAGTGGTAGATGTTTTGGGATTGACTGCTACACCACTTGCTAGATCTTTGTGTGTTACATCGCCTCTTGGCATCTCTCTTGAGCTTGTTGTGTTCTGTGATGATTGCCCTATTGGGATTTGTGATAGAGAGTTTACTGCTTCTTTGATTGTGCTTTCGGATCACACATATGATGTGATTTTGGGTATGGATTAGTTGAGCCCGAACCATGCAGTGATTGATTGCTTTAGGATGATTGTGTCATTCCATATTCCTGGACAACTAATGTTTCATTACCATTGTCTGAAGTCTGACATCGCCATGAGGGTAAGGATTTTGGCTCATATTGAATCAGGGAGTAGTGCTTCTGGGATTACAGGAATTCCTATAGTTTCAGAGTGTGCTTATATATTCAAGGAGATACCAGGGTTACCTCCGAAAAGGGTAATGGATTTCTCCATTAATGTAATACCAGGTACAACCCCTGTATCGAAAGCACCTTATCGGATGGCTCCAGCTGAACTTCAGGAGTTGAAGGTTCAGATTGAGGGATTACCTGCACAAGGGTTCATACAGGCTAGTGTTTCACCGTGGGGCGCACCAATACTGTTTGTGAAGAAAAAGGATAATTCACTTCGGTTATGTGTGGATTATCGGCAACTGAACAAGGTGACCATAAGAACAGGTATCCCTTACCTAGGATTGATGACTTGTTCGATCAGCTTATGGAGGCTACTGTGTTCTCAAAGATTGATTTGAGATCTAGATACCACCAGTTGAGGATGAAGGATGAGGATATTCTAAAGACAACGTTTAGGACCAGGTATGGACATTTTGAGTTCCTTGTCATACCTTTTGGTCTAACTAATGCACCTGCAGCATTCATGGACTTGATGAACTGCACATTCAATCCTTACTTGGATCTGTTTATTGTAGTGTTTGTTGACGACATCTTGATTTATTCAAGGTCATCTGATGAGCATGAGAAGCATTTGCGGATTATGCTACAGATGTTGAGGGAGAAGAAATTGTTTACCAAGTTTGAGAAGTGCGATTTTTGGCAGAGTGAAGTCAAGTTTCTTGGTCATGTAGTTTCAAAGGATGGAGTTTCTGTGGATCCTTCGAAGGTTGAAGCGGTGATGTGTTGGTGTCGCCCCACTACTATTACAGAGATCCGTAGCTTTCTCGGATCAGCAGGGTATTACATGTGTTTCATTGAGGGGTTTTCTAGTATTGTTTTGGCTTTGACCAAGTTGACAAGGAAGGATACCCAATTTGTATGGACAGATAAGTGTGAGAAGACTTTCAATGAGCGGAAGACAAGGTTGACTACGATACTAGTGTTAACTACAGTGATGCATTTCATCAAGGTTTGAGGTGTGTGTTGATGCAGAATGGTGGTGTTGTTGCTTATGGTTCTAGACAACTGAAGGTTCATGAGCAGAATTACCCCACTCATGATCTAGAGCTAGCTGTAGTGGTGTTTGCCTTGAAGATCTGGAGGCACTATCTTTATGGTGAGAAATTCGAACTCTTTTCTGATCATAAGAGTTTGAAGTACCTATCCCCCCAGAAGGAGTTGAACATGAGGCAGAGAAGATGGATGGAGCTCATCAAAGACTATGATTTCACTTTGGAGTATCATCCCGAAAAGGCCAACGTAGTGGCGGATGCTTTGAGTAGGAAACTCCGAGTAATCATGGCATCTCTTATGGTTCAAGAGTGGCTCATGTTGGAGGCTGCATCCGAGTTTGACCTCATGCCAACAGGAACAGGACAGAAAATATTCCTCGGTAGTATTACCTTGCAGCCTACCTTGATTTCCAAGATCATTCAAGGTCTGACACTTCAGGAGTTTGCTGAATCAAAGATTACTGGGTTAGCTGCTGATCTCAATATGGAGGGCCCTTCTGAGTGGGCTATTGGGGCAGATGAAGGGTTCAGATTTCGAGGGAGATTGTATGTTCCGAGTGTTGATAACCTCAAGGAGGAGGTCATGCGGGAAGCACATAGATCTCGATACACAATACATCCAGGGGGTACCAAAATTTATATAGATCTATGAAGACAGTTTTGGTGGTATGGAATGAAGAGTGATGTGGCAGAACATGTGTCGAAGTGTCTTATATGTCAGCAAGTGAAGGCAGAGCATCAGAGGCCTGCAAGGATGCTGAAACCCTTACCGATTCCTGTTTGGAAATAGGAAGATATCTCCATGGACTTTGTGACTGGATTGCTTAGGTCCAGGCAAAGTTATGACTCAATTTAGGTGATTGTTGACTGATTGACAAAGTCAGCACACTTTCTTCTCGTGGCGAAGACTTACTCAGGCGATGCATTATGTAAGTTGTATCTAAATAAGATAGTAAAGCTTCATGGTGTGCCCGTAACAATTGTTTCTGATCGGGATACTTATTTCACTTCAGAATTCTTGCGTAGGTTCCATAAGACATTTGGCACATCTTTGGCTATAGCACTGCCTTTCATCCACAGACAGACGTGAAAACCGAGAGAGTGAATCAGGTGATAGAGGACATGCTTAGAGCTTGTGTACTGGACTTCAAGGGGAGTTGGGCGGATCATCTACCATTTGTAGAGTTTGCCTACAACAACAGCTATCACTCTAGTATCGGTATGGCTCCATGTGAGGCTCTTTATGGTAAGCCATGTAGGACTCCTATTTGTTGGGCGGAAGCAGGGGATAAAGGGTTCTTCGGTCCCAAGATTGTATAGGAGACTACAGAGAAGGTCACTGTTATTCGGAACAGGATCCGAACATCACAGAGTAGGCAGAAGAGTTATGCTGATTTGAAGAGAAGACCACTTGAGTTCGAAGTAGGTTGTCATGTGTTCTTGAAAGTCTCACCTATGAAAGGTGTGGTGAGATTTGGTAAGAAAGGGAAGCTAACACTAAGGTACGTGGACCTTTTGAGATTCTGGAAAGGGTTGGTGATTTGGCATATCGACTTGCTTTACCTGTTAGCATGTCTGGCGTACACAATGTCTTCCATATGTCTATGCTCAAAAAGTATATCCGAGATGAGTCTCACATGATTGATCATGGTATGATAGAGGTTACAGAGGATGTGACCTTCGTGGTTGAACCTGTACATATCTTGGATTGGTCGGCAAAACAGCTTTGAAGGAAGGAAGTGGAGTTGATCAAGGTGTTGTGGAGTCATCATGATGAGGATGATGCATCATTGGTGATCCCTCTCTGCATTCCCTTGGATACCTCTACATCCTGTAAGGCTCTTGTTCACGATATTATTTGGTTATTTATGCTGTCTGTGTATGATGTGATGGTGTTTTTGTTTGATGGCTTTGTTAACAGTGTGTGTATAACTTTGATTATCATGAGTGAGTGCTATATTTAACACAAGTTATTTTGTTTAAATGGTTGTGTACTTTTTCAACGGAATCAATTGTGAAGACTCAAATTTTCATATAATAAATTTATATAATTCAATAATTGTTCTATTATTTGAATTATGATATTTGGGATAAATTTGTATGTCGTGGTTTGAGAAATTTGGTTTCGAATGAATTTATTTTCGAAACAAACGTTATTTAGGGGGTCGTGAAAATTGACTTTTTATAAATTCATAATTTGGGAAAACTTCCTTCATGAAAGTTGTAGACCTCATCGATACGAGTTCGCGCATATATGGAACACAATATTCGGAGTTCGTATGAATAAGTTATGAAGTTTTGAAAATTGAGATTTTCCTATTAATATAAAAAAATCTGATTTTCTTCATTAAGGACAAAAAATTTCATTTTTCCGGATCAGCCCCCCAGCCCTCACCACTCTTTCTCTCGCGCGAAACCCCCCCCCCCCCCCTTGCCGACCCGTCGACCCTGACCCGACCCATCTTCCTCCTCCTGCCTCAGACCCGGGCTCCCCTGTGCTCGTCGCTTCACGCCCAGCTGCCCCTGCCTTCGCTTTGCCAAGCCGCTGCCCCGAGTCCTAGATCGAAGCGACCCTAGGCGAAGAAGCCGACACGATCAGATCTCTCTGTGTCGGTGTTGCACGGGCCGATCCTCCACCTTTTTGTGATTTCCTCCTCCTCCTGATCATCCTCATATCCTCCTTGCATGACGATTTTGAGTGTGGAGTGAAAGATCACAATTTGAATTTTTCGACGGTTCTGATTCGATCTGGAATCTAATTAGACGCACGAAATTATTCCAACTTCTAAGCTTGATCTAGGGCGATCTAGACCAAATCTCGCTTAGCTCCAGGTATGAAAGTTGATCACCCTTTTATTTTGAAGAAGTTTGTAGTTGACAATTTTTACATCGGAGGTGGTTGACTGGCGTTGACTGCCGCGTTGACCGCCGTCTGACCTCCGTGTGTGGCGGCGCTTCGGACCATATTTTGAGTTTATATTATCTGGACGATGATCTATGCATCCTTACGAGCGTTTTGATATATATCACAAGGTTATTTTAGAAAAAAAATGATGAATAGTGGATTTACGTTTTGACGTTACTATTTACGGTTTTTACGTTTTATCTTCGGTTTACGATCTGCGGAGATCAGACCATCGATTTTGCTTCAAATTTTAGTATGTTGGTTGTATGACTGTCTTGATGACTTTGTGAGGCCTCTCTTATTGCTAGGCTATACAAAGCTAGATATTATCCTAATTCTTCCTTTTGGGAAGCTGAACTAGGTGACGCTTCATCTTTCTCTTGGAGAAGCATTCTACAAAGTCGTTCAGTCCTAAATGCAGGAGTTCATTGGCGCATTGGAGATGGCAGCATGGTACGAATTTGGACAGATAAATGGATACCTACATATCCTCAATATCAAATTCATAAGCCCCCAAACTCACAACTAGAGATGGTATCTGAGTTGATAGATGAAGACACCAAAACTTGGAAGTCTAATGTTGTACTTTGGCTTTTTCTAGGAAATATTGCTGAAAAAATTATGTGCATTCCTCTAAGTGCAAGAACAAGTGCAGATAGAATTTTCTGGAAGCCAGAAAAGAAGGGTTTTTACTCTGTCAAGACCGCTTATTGGATAGCAAGAGAGCAAGTTCTAGGCGCAACTTTGGCCTCCACATCACACAGAGATCCTTTCAGACCTTTATGGTAGGGAATCTGGAAATCAAAAGTTCCAGGTAAAGTTCATATCAATGCCTGGCGTGCTTGTAACAATTTGTTGCACACAAAGGCGTCTCTTCTTCACAAAGGGTTCATTGGTGACACTAGCTGCCTTTTCTGCCCTGCCAAGTCTAAGGATAGAACTCACATCTTTTGTAAGTGTCTTACAGCTCACAATATTCTCTCTAGACCACCTGCTAAATTCCAGCAGCATATTGCACCAGATATGGACTTCAAGAGTTGGATGCTCGACAAGGCAACAACACTGCAGCAAGATGTGTTTGACAAGCTGCTCATGAGTCTTTGGGCAATATGGAAAAATCGAAACAGCATGTTCTGGTAGGGTGTTTCTCAATCACATAATGAGATAATGTTTTCTACATTTTCATACCTTGAAGAGTTCAGAAAAGCAAGACAATCCAACCAACTGTCCAAAATATCAAACCAGAAAAGCACGTGGCAATTGGATAATGACGGTAACTGGAAGGTCAATGTGGACGGTTGTTTTGTTCCAAATCAAACCAAAGGAGATATTAAGTGAAAAACATTAGGTCATAACTTGTACAAGTCGTTGCCTAATTGGTTTTATGCAAGAAAATTTCAATTATCGCATAATCATTAAGTGACAATTCATTGAAGTCCTAATTGACATCCTCTATTAATTTCTTATGGGTTTAATGATTGGAAAAAAATAGGTAGAGCTTAGTGTCCCTATAAAAAGCATGTAGGGAACACTAGTTCACCTCACTATAAGTCTATGCAAAATTGGATAAGCTTAAAAAATTTATTTAGAGATGTCGATAAAGTCATAAATCCATAGCCACCATAATATATAAAGCAAGATCAGTTGTGGCTTTAGGCTATTATAGAGGTTGTAAGTGTTACACCCGTACCTAGAATTACTTGTTTACCGATCATTTAGATGGTAAACAATTAAAATCTTTACCTTTTACTTTCATTTCGAACTTTTAGAGGCTCTAAATGTTGACTTTATCTATGATTCAATTTTTGGAGAAATGTATTTCTAAAAAATTGTAGAGCACGTTAAACCGAGTTAGTGGACACGTAGCTCATGAAAATTAGAGTTCGTATGAAGAAGTTACTATTTGAAAAGGAGAAGTTACTATTTCAGAAAACTTACTATAAATAGCAATTGCATCTTTCCATTTATGTTTTCAAAAGCTACTAGTGTTATTAATGTTGTCGACTCATTTACTAAGTGAGTTTTTGAGTCAAAATCTAGTAAAGAAGTTGAAGTTGTGGAACAAACTGTTGCTACTTGCTAGGGAACTTGAAACTGGTAAATGAACTAATCAGACATGTAATTTTGCAAAGAGCAGGAGCTACTCGGTGGAGTTCATATCATTATTCTATCAAGAACTAGATTAAATTGTTTAACTCAACTAGTTTGATTTTGAAAAACATGATGGATAACAGACTTAATGGCAAAATTTGAAAGAGGCTTTGGGTACTTTAAAGCTCTAAGATCTTTTGACTTTTTGTTTTGCTTATTATTGTTGGCCAAGACTATGGGAATCATAAATACCCTTTGTAAGTCACTGCAAGAACAGTCAAAAAATTATAAATGTCATGAATCTAGTTTCTAGTAGGAAAGGTTGTCTTGAAAAGTTGAGAGAGCTGGTTGCATTGATTTCTTTGCTAGTGCATGTTGTATAGTTTTGTGACATACATACAACTAATATTCCAGATTTTAGTGCTCGTCATATGGAAGGTATATGCCGTTTTTCTCAACAACAAAATTATGTCACCATTGAGCATTATTATCATCTTGAAATATTCATTGTCATAATTGATTTTCAATTGATTGACCTAAACAATAGATTCAATGAGCAAACAAGGAATTCTTTATTCTAAATTCTGCATTGGATCCTTGATTTGATTTCCAATCATTTGACACGGACAAAATATGTGGTTTGGGGTTGAGAACTTTTATCCTCATGATATCAGAAATTTGAATGATCTAAGAGACTAGTTGGAACATTTTGAGTATCAACACTCTGATTTTACAGAATTCCATGATCTAAGCACCCTTTCTGAATTATGTCAAAAATTTGTTAACATAAGGAGACCATTTTTGTTGATGGAGAGATTAGTCCATCCAGTGATGACTCTTTTTGTTTCTACATGCAACAACAACAGAGAGAGCATTTTCAGCCATCAATCTCCTTAAGAACCAACTTCGAAATAAGATGAATGTTGATTTTCTTGTAGATTTAATGACAGTGCATATTGAGAGAGAAATAATTGATACAATTTATTCAAATTTAGTTCTTGATGAGTTTTACGCTTTAGGTAATTGAAGAGCACAACTTCAATAGTTTAAATTTTATTTGCATTGCATATTTACCTTTGAATAGTGTTCAATTTTCTACTGTCTGATTCAAGTAAAAATATGCATTTTGTTGGGGAAAGCTCATTATGTCCCCCATACTAGAATTCTTTTTCTTGCTTGTTATTGAAATGCCCTCACATTACCAAATTTTTTTTCTCTTAAAAGTTCAGTTATTATTTGATTATAAATGATATTTTTATGAGAAATTTTAAATACACACCCCTAACTACTTAATACACATCCTTATTATTTTATATTTTAAATTAAATTTTATAAGTAGGTTATATGACCAAAATAGACATCTATGTGTTAGAAGAAAAAAAAATGAATCGCGCATTTCTATGTCTCTTTTTCTAAACCGTATACGTTACAATACATCTTTCTTCTCCACACTTCATCACCTGAATTTTGACTATGGACATAAATTTGAAGACCTCGTTCAACAATCTTCAGTTGAGATATGTATTCTTCATCTTGTATTGAATACAATTCAACGTGATCTCGAGAGTTATCTCATTGAGACCCACTGTCGTTTCGGAGGTGGTAGCCAGTGAGTTGTGAGAGTGAGTAGAGTAAGAAAGCAGAGCATTTGGGTTTTTTTTTTTCTCTATCGGTTTTTAGTTTTCATCTTGCGTAACATATTGAACATGTAGTGCATGAAAGTGTAAATTTTGCAGACCATACTGAAAATTTAAATTTTGAAGGACTTGCAAATGTTCGAAATTTTATATGTTCAAATTCCAATTGATTGATGTCGTAATGGAGTTGGGATTGGCCAAAATTTCCAGCAAAAAATAGAAGAAAAATATGTAAAAAGAAAATTATGAAATCTCAATATACTAATATATAATAATCATATTAAATAATAATATAAATAGTCAAATAATAGGATATTTCATGGTTTTAGAGATTAAGGGTATTTTAGGTCATTTGGGTTGTGTATTTAGTCTAATATTAGAATGAAAAATTAAATAGGTGGTGTATTGAGTATTGGGTGTGTGTTAAGAAAATAGGGGTGTGTATTTAAAACTCTTCTATTTTTATACATAATCTTGTTGAGGATGTAAAAAATGAATATTAGACAATTTGTAATAGGTGTTATGCTATTGAGATATTTCATCAAAACATAGTAGTCTATGCCAAAATTTAAAGAAGAACTTCCTTTGACAAGGTAAGATAAATTTAGTCTACCTCAATTTGAATTCCTAACAGACATCAAATAGTTTCAATGCAGAAGAGAAAAATAATAAAATTTACTTTTTTCTTAACATGAAATTTCATATATCGACTGAGTTCAAACTGAGTTTGTTTGTGTAATCTTCATTTATGTACATGTGAATTGAAAAATAGAAAAAAAATGTTCTTTCCCCTTCACGTGAAATTCAATGAAATGTTGACTGAGTTTAAACCTAGGTGTGTCTGTGTAATCTTCATTTCTGTACGTGTGAAGAGAAAAATGGCAAAATGTTTTTTCTCCGTTCACGTGAAATTCTTATATCGATAGAGTCAAAATTGCGTACGTCTGTAATAGTACGTGTGAACTGTGAACCTAGAGTCCTATCCTACGCAGCTGTATACAAACACAACCAATCATGGAGGGATGTAACATAATCTCACTACTCAACTAGTTCCGTCCAATTACTGGCATCAAATAGTTTGAAATTCCTATGTGGACCGAATTCAAAACTGCGCCTTTGAATGTACCAGAGTCCTACCCTACACGGCCGCATGCAGACACAACCCATCAATCGTAATCTCACTATCCAAACAAGTGGCCGCGAACCGTTAAGGCGCCCACCTCTCCACCAAACTAATGGTGGTCCCTCCACCCATTCTCCTCCACGTATCCTAAAACAACAAGGGCGGCTCTTAATCACGCAGCCCAGATGACGTCAGAAGATCTCCCATTGGTCCTCCAGTGAGTGGGTACTACGTCATCATGCAATTCCTCTCAGAGTAGAGGGACCCCCTCGTAAATTTATAAATACCCATATAAACCTCGGGGGACGGGGGATTCAACAGAGCCGAGAAAGCTGAAAATGAAAGACTTGAAAGCTTAAAGCCTCCATTGAAAGTCTCAACTAGGTTTTGCTTTCCTGCTCATATTTTCTTTTCTTCATATTTGATTTGGCTGTTCAAATCTTCCTTGTGCTTCTCTTCAATCTGAGTTCTGTTGTTTCTGGCCTGGTTGGAAGAATGTCGGTTTCCGTGAATTCATCGGACCAGGTCTGTGAGAATGGAACTGTTAAGCTACTTCCTGCTACCAATGATGACCATGGAGGTGTTATTGTGGACGTGAAGGATGCTATGGAGCCTCAGGCATTTCGTACTTTGCTTAGAGCTTCAATAGTTCAATGGAGGCTACAGGTGTCACTGTCTTATACTTTTTATTATTATATTTTTTTTTTTTGGCAAGTTCTTATATATACTTTCTATTTGATATACGAACCTTAGGTTACTAATGGGTTTAATAGTTTGATTGCTTGTTTGACTATTTAGTGCTTCTTGTTCCTGTAAACCAAGGTCTTTCAGTTAGCTTACCTCTGGTCAGTGCTTTTTATTTAATGATGTTATGTAATAGTAGTTTTGACACTTTTTAAGAAGTGATACTTGTCATTTCATTGTTTAGTGGTTTTCAGTTGCTGATGCGATATCATGATATTAGGCATTGGTTTATAGGAGTTCTTTTGGGATTGACCTTTTTGAGTTGGCTAGTATATGCCTTGAATTATGAAATATATAGATGCCTATTGCTGCCTTGTTGTTTCACTCCACCCTTTCTTCTTTTCACTTCTCTTCGTCTATATACTTTCTCCCTCTCTCTCCCTCCCTCTACACGCTCATATATATGCTCACTATGCTGGTCTTGCAGTCCTTTAGTACATGTCAGAGTTCAACTTTGATTTGCTGCTGCTGCTGCAATCTATTACTCTTCTTGAAGTCTTCAGAGTCCAAATTTTGACTTGTTATTGTTGTTGTAGCTTTGAGTTCTACCGGCAACTTTCCAAATCTAATCCGTACCTTAGTGCTGAGGTTGACACAAACCTCATCCTTCCCATTTATCTCTATGTATTGTCAGTGTAGCCATGTTGGTGGTCCTAGAGTCAAACAACCGAGAGCACCAAATGGATTAGAAACTCACAATAAGCTCAATTTCATCATTGTGATGTCCATTCCCAAGTCAGACAGCAGTGATCTACAACTTCCCCATTGACCTTGCTGCCACAACATGTTTCATTGTTAGCCAATTGTTGATTTCCTTCTTTTACCCTTGCACCATTATGCTCCTTGTAGTCCAATCACTGAAAGAGTGTATTATCAACCTAAGCCATTTCAAACAGAAGCTGGATGTGCCTGCTAAACAACTTGAGCTGTAGGAGTACTTGTAAACAAATACATTTTATCATTGTCCAAATAAGTTAAATAGAGTTGGTTAGTTGTGATCCCTTATGAACCCAAATGGATGGGGTAAGAGCCTGACTAATATATCCAAGTTCACAACATGTCAAGGATAATGCAAAACATTTGTTGAAAGGAGAGTTGTATGATGTGGGCAACAAGCAAAGGAATAAAGATTATCAACTGCACAACACGTATAATTGGAAGCTGTTGAGTAAAAAGAAACACGAGAGAAGTCATGTCTTGAGCCTGTGAAGGAATCAGTCATATTTATGTTTTTGATTGTTCCTGAATCCTGATAAATCCAATTCTATTTCTGAAATTAACTTTTGTTGGTTTTTCTAATTGCTACTTGTACTCCTAGAGGAAAATAGGCTGAATTCCAAAGTTACAAATGCTCGTACTGTATTAGTCTAAAACTTGAGATTAGAATATTAAAACCGGTGAAGAATAATAGCAAAGTAACAAAAAGTGGTATCAGGGGTTTAATCAGGCAAGTTCATTCAATTTGGGATATTGATTTGATTTGATTTGATTTTGGATTAGCTTCTAATAATGAACTAGAATGTAGATGTTTGATACCTCCCTGTTGTTCTTATTACCTTTTCTTTCCTCTTTTGGTCTCTATCTCTCTATTTCTGTTGGTTATTTATCAGAAAAATTGGAATAATATGGTGTACCTTGACACGTTTGATAAAGAAATGATGGTTTGTTACATCATTCGAAGAACAATCATAGGTTACTCATTTTGAGTTGTTCTTGTCATCCTTATGTGAGAGGATTCAAATGCTATCAATGGCTCTCTTCACAAATTTTCTTTCAACTATGGTGAAAGTGCCCATTCTATATTGTTTGTCATATACTGTGTATCCTTCTACTTTTATGTTTAGGTACGTGTTTTTGTCTCTGTAGGCATATGATTAATGACAACAGTGTTTATTTCAACTTTTATGAATATTCAAATTTATTCTATCCTCTATCAATGAATTTTTTTTTTTTCATATACTCTATGCAGGGAAAGAAGGGAGTTTGGATAAAATTACCCATCGAACTTGTAAATCTTGTTGAAACGGTAGTTAAGGTAATTACTCTGCGATGTTATTAATTTGTGGCATAACTCTTTTCATGCTAGTTTTGGTATTTTCAACCTACCATGTTGATTCTGATTTGTGAATTGCATTTATAATAAGGGAAAGATCTACAAATCTATGTTGCACATGCACTTTGTCTGATCTTCCTTATATCATTTGTGGATTGATCTACAAAATCTATGAGAAATATTATCATTGTTTAACTTTCATATAATGTTGTTAGATCTTAGGTTTCTTGTTCATATTTTAACTGTTAATCCCAGTAACTATATTTTAGTGTCTAGTTAAATCAAAAGCTAACAAAATCTAGAGCCTGGAGCCCTGGAATGGTCCCTGAATTAATACACTGCATATTTTCTGTAATAGTGTTACCATGGACTTTAACCTGAAAACTGAAAATTCGACATCAGAATCAATTTCTATTTTTCTTTAAAAGTTTTATATTTGGGAGTTAAGGTAGCTAGAGGGGACGCATATAACTCGGTGATTGCTTTATGTCATGTTCTGTCCATTGATCTTGATAAATCTATTTGCTTGACTTATATCTATTAAGTTGATGACAGGAAGGATTTCAATACCACCATGCTGAGCCACATTACCTCATGCTTGTTTATTGGATTCCTGAAACCACTAATACTATACCTGCAAATGCTTCACACCGAGTTGGTGTTGGTGCTATTATTTTGAATGATAAAAACGAGGTACTCCCTCTCATCTACTAATGTTTAATCGTTTGGATAAAAGTAAAACAGTAGGTGCTATCTTTTGAATGGCAGTTTAAATTAGTCTGCTCTCTCTCTCTCTCTCTCTCTCTCTCTCTCTCTCTCTCTCTCTCTGTGACTGGAATATCCTGTTCTAATTCAGTCCATGTGCATACTGTACATGTAGGTCTTTCATTTTCTGCAACCTTGTCATCATCATCTGTTGTTGGTTTTGAAATAGATTTCTTCTACATAGATGCTTGTAGTCCAGGAAAAGAGTGGCAGGTTACAAGGAACAGGTGTGTGGAAAATCCCTACCGGAATAGTTGATGAGGTATCTACCTTAACTAAGCAGTATTTTATTCAGGAGTGCAATTATTCCTACCCGCCTATCTTACTTCCCGCACTCACCTTTCATGAGTGGAATTTTCAGTTGTGGCATGGAAGTCACAATGAAACCACCCCCCTGCAATAAATATCTTTTATTCTGTATCACATAAGCTAATCATCTTAATCAAGTTGTAGAAAGAAAGAAATAGAAAAAGATGAATATAACCTTATAGGATGTATAGAAAACCAGCAATAACTGGTATAATAGGTTTCACCTTCTGCTTAGAGAACAGACTTGGTGTTTATGAAAGAAATTAAAATGGTGGAAGGAGATGAGTGGATGGGTATCATAATAATTGTGGGTGGTGGAAGAGTATGTAGTGGATGAGTGATTGAGTTCGTTTCTTTTCTTTGGTCTAAATTAGTTTATAAGGTGCAATATGGAATAATAGGAAAGAGCGTTTTATTTTTCCAGCAATTTAGTGAGGGCAGGAAATATGAGAAAGGGTGGGAATAGCAGCATTCTTAATTATTTGTAAACTGTTATGCTTGCTACGGCCGGACATTAAATGAGCTATTCAATTACAGGGTGAGGATATTACTGTGGCAGCTATAAGGGAAGTTAAAGAAGAAACAGGAGTAAGTTATCAATTTCCATGTATCTATATTATATTTACTCCTTGTAGTTTATGATACCAATATGAATAGTGTGATGAATTCCACTGGTTTGCACCGCTTCAGATTGACGCAGAGTTTCAAGAGGTATTAGCATTCAGGTACAAGTTTTCAGAGTCCTGAATTCATGCATTTTTTTTTTTTTACGTAAAGTTATTTTAAATCAACTCAATTATAGATGGCAAAACTAAATCATGTGTGCCAAACAAGTCATGAAACGTGATCGAGATGCAAATTATACTGGTATCCTTAATTGTGGACCGATATCTTTGATCGATTCAGGGATGTGACTGAAAGGTGCTTCATCTTAAACATCTTCCTAAACCGTAGTCACGTGATTATAGGATTAACTTTAGCAATACCATCATGATGTAACCTGCTTTTGTCATTTGGGTGAATTATACCGGCATCCACCAAGTGTTCTCCAACCATAAAACAATTTCAAAATCCGAGTTTTTCAATACACCATCCATAATCTTACCCTTATGTAAACTTGTTCTTTGTTCTCCTATGCCAACGCCAGTGCCGGTGGGCAAAGGCCAGCACTTGGGTGCTGGTCATATCTTGTTGATGCTCAGGTGTTGACCTTCAATTATGAAATTTTCAGCTGTAGAATTATAGAAAGGAAACAATTCAATTTTTGCTAGGCAAAGTAGCAGATTTTCATCTCTGACTGAGTAAACAGCACCCTCTACTCCTCTAGAATAAGTAGATGGTTCTTTTGCTCCCATTCAATATTTGACCCTTTTCCTTCAAACTCATATCTCAAGCCCTCTTTCTAGTAAAACAAAAATGCTCAAAGGAGTACCTCTAGAGAGATTCTGAAATTACGCAATTGATTGCATAGCGTTTTTTCTTTCTTTATTGGCTTCAGCTTGCTTCTCATTAGCGTGGATTTATTGAATTTCAAATCTTTTCTTCTACTTTACAGATGTAAACCATGGTTTAGATTCTAATCCTACATACTTTCCTGTTTCCTACCTATAGGCAAGCACACAAGACATTTTTTGAGAAGTCGGATCTTTTTTTTGTGTGCATGATGCGTCCTCTATCCTTTGACATCGAAAAGCAAGACCTAGAGATTGAGGCAGCTAAGGTAAATTTTTGTTGAAAATGCGTTCTGACATACTTCTGAAATTTCAATTTCTGAAAATCAAGTTATCAGTACAATTTGTCCACTTTATCAGTTATGTTTCTTATACATGCCTAAATTCGAATTGTCTCATATATTTTAGAGTGAATCAAGTAACTGCATCAGAAAATTGACCAGAACTTTGTGGCGTTGTTTTTGTTTCATGTAGTGGATTTCACTGGAGGAATTCGCAGCTCAACCAGTCACCCAAAAACATGGTCTCTTCAAGTGCATCCATGAGCTTTGCTTGGCAAAAGTAAAGGGGAACTATGCTGGATTTTCTCCACTGTCTATAGAATCATTTTTTGACGATAAGTTGAGTTATTTTTATTTAAATAGGCAGGATATTCAGTGCCTAACTTCTCCAGTTCAGTCCTAGATGCATGTTTCATTATCTCTGCAACTCTACATTGTTTTGTAACATTAAGGTCTCATTCCTTCTTTGTTGCTCCAAGTGTGTTTTCTGTCATGTTTCTTCTTGTCACCAGCTGTGTGGCACAATTTAACTTTGTTTACTTGGCTCGTTAAAGAAAGCAATAAGAAACAGACAGGAGAGTTTCTTCTTCATTTTGTTGAGTTGAAAACTTGAGTTTACGCTTGTTTTGGCTTTTTCCCCTATGAATAAAAGAAGGTTACAAACACAAATCCCTAGCACAGCCACAACCCAGCTGCTCAAGGAGAAAAGCAATGGAAGCAATTTGTCCAAGAAACAGAATCAACAATATGAGCTTCCTTTGCAGCTTGTTTTGGCTTTCGATTTGAATGGGAAATGGAGTTTTGCTTTCAACTTGTTTTGTAGCTCTGTCAAGGCAGTCAAGCTGATGTGGGACCTCTATACATGCAAGGGTGAGTCATTTTAGAATTTTCAAAAAGAAAAATGTAAAAGACTTTTTTCTGTTTTCTTTAAGTTATCCATATGTAGAACAGTAGAAGCATGCATGTAAATTGAGGCTTCCAGGCTCTTCTTGGACATAATTATGACAAATGGTCTGCCATGCGGCAGCAAGTCCGGGTCTCAGAGATAAAAGCAGAAACCTCCAAACCAGAGAAAGAAGACAGCAGCTGGGTTTTTAATATATCTTGAACATAATATCATCATTGTAATCCCACCTTTCTTCAGATAGATCATACCTAGCTCTCTTACCAGAACCAGAAGGAGGAGGAAGAAGAATGTTTCCTCTGAAACTTGCTGTGTTTTTTACAGCACTGTGTTTCTCAGTCTTTTCCAACCTTATTTTCATCAAAGAGGTCTCTGGAGACGCCACACCTTCTTCTCCTAGTGCTAATTGTGTCACTTGCACTACATGTCAGTACCCATGTCCTCCTGCAGGAGGGGACCCTTTATATCCCCCACCTCCACCATCACAGACCGGAGAGTACCAGCCACCGCCACCGCCTCAACAGCCTAGTCATCAAGGAAAATGCCCCCCAGGTCCGTATCAGTACCCCACCCCTCAGGGATACTCCCCTCCGGGCCCGATTCTTCAGTACCCCACCCCTCCAGGCCCGATTCTTCAGTACCCCACCCCTCCAGGCACCTTTGGAGGAGGAGGAGGAGGATATGTGCCTTACCCTTATAATTCGGCTTCTTCGTGTCCTTTGTCATTCTTGCTTTCAGTACTTGTGATGGTTCTGTTCTCATCTGCTGTTTTCTTTTAAGCTTGGGATGGTCTATTCTGTGGCCTTGTTATGTAAATGTTCTAAATTTGATCTAGTAGGCAATAAAACCCTTGTTAATTGTACTGATAGCTACTACTATTCATACCAGCTGATGGTTAATGTAGTGAGTCTCTGCAATTTGGGTTGATAATAATGGTTAATTTGAGCGCTGAGCAGGGATGGATTTCATGTAATATGTACTTAAATGTTAGTTTCTCATTCTATTTCTTCCGGTATTTACCTTTTTTTTATTATTTGTGTTAAAAACAAGATAGACACGTAGTGGTATGCAACTCGGTGATACCGAAGAAAAATTCAGTCGGTGGAAGGCGTTTTCTAATGCCAAGTAGCAGAAGATCTTTGTGCTATGTAGCTGGCATATGCTAATTTTGCTGACAAGACTGTTACGTTACTCAATCCAAATCGATTTAACATAGGGACAAGCATCTGGCCTTCTATTTCAACGCAAACTCATCCACTCTGTATGTTTTCTTACGAGAGAATTCTAAAACGCGCTCTCTGGCGAAATTAACGCATTATATTCGCGTTTTACAAGCCGTTGTTTAGGGTCTAGCGTTTTCATTTGAGTTGGGATTGCACATAATTGTCCAAGGAATAGAAGTTGAAAAGATACCTGTGTGTGTGTGTCTTTTTCGATGTGCTTGATATAAGGATATGAATGATACAAACAATGATACAAAAATGAGTCGGTAAATGTCCACTCGTAACACAAATATTGGTTAAACATAACTTTCTCAAGTTTAAAGGTACTTTAACATTAGGGAGAAGTGAGCTTTGCCACGTATAGTAGATGGGAAGTTTTACAAATTATCCCATTTGACGCAGTTACATCGAACTATCAACCAAGCAAGAAGCTTAGAAGTCCTTTTTCCTCTCCCAAGTCGTATGATAGGTTGAATTTTATTAAAGCATTTTGTCCTTCTGTTTCTTTGTCTGTCTCTTATTTCTCTTTGTGTCTCTCTGTTGCTTTCTCTGTTTCTTTGTTGGGTCATTTGGTTTGGGTCACTGGTCTCTGGTTCATAACACTATTCACTAATTTTTTATGTCATTTGTTTCCACCGGTTAAGTCAGGTCTTTAGGTCAAGACACTGTTCATTCAATATTCTATTTATTTATTTATTTATTTATTGTAAATGACAAATATATGCATTGATACCTAAAAAAATATGATACACGTCACACACATTTCAACCTCGATAAGAAAATACAAATGCAAACCACATTCAGAAAGACAAACAAAAAAAAATGTATCTTGTCGAACCGTCATGGCACACAAGTGGAACCAAGTCACAACTACAATCTTGGGGCTTGCAGAAGTGGGTATGGTGTGGAAGGTTATGAAAACACATAATGCTCATATATTGATTTAGCGTCATTGGTGATTTCGGTCTTGCATTCGAAATCCAAGCCTAATGACTTAAATTAAGAACGAAATAGTGAACATGAGAATTGGGTCTGCTTCTCATTTGAAACCCAATGCCCATATCAGAAAGCTCAACTTCCCTTCTTCTTCTTCTTCTTCTTCTTCTTCTTCTTTGTTCTAAACTCATCTTCTTCCCAGTAGCTACCTAATATCTCACCTTCTCTCCTCAGCAACCTAGCACACAGAGAATTAAACTAAAATCCTCGAGAAATACTGATTCCTTCTGTTAGTTGGCGAGGGGGAAACTTTGTGACCAGTTAAGAGACATCATCCTCTTCCTTAAATAACGAGCTTACGTTGTTACGTCCCGAACCTAGAATTTTCAATTTTTTTAATTAATTTGACGGTAAATATCAGTTACTTTTAATTTTTACTCCGTTATATAATTTTAGTGGTCCTAAAAGTTGACTTTTTGTTCGGGCCAAGATTTGAGAAAATGTTCTTCATGAAAGTCGTAGAGGATGTTAAACCGAGAACATGCATACGTGGTTCGTAAAAATCGGAGCCAGTATACGAAAGTTATAAGCGAAAAACTAAATTTACTATTCTCAGTTACTGTTCATAGTAAGTTTCTTTAAATAGTGAGTTACTGTGGTAAGTTTCCAAATTTGGAAACTTACCCGGCCTCTTCTCTCTCTTCTCCCCCGACCCTTCCTCCTCCCGTTCGGCCCGATTCTCCCTCCTCCAAATTTCTTCGTTTCCGGCCACCCCACGACGAAACCCAGACATCCCTAGGTTCGCCTCTTCCTCCTCGTCATGCCCATGGTCGCATTTCACGGTGTCTCGACCGGAGGAGCTCGGAATTGAACCAAGAAGATCACTGTAGCAGTTTCGGTCTTTTGACGATTTTCGACGATTCCGGCCGTCACCGGCCGCCAAACCGGCGTCGAAGGTTCGGTTTTCATCACTGATCATTTCCCCTATGGCCTTGTATCACGATTTGTTGTGTAGAAGCCGAATTGATGAAATGAAATTTTAGGGTTCTTGGAAAATTTCTGGGTTTGTGTTCATCAGTTGATTTCGGCCGGTTTTAATTGTTATTTGGATGTGTTGTAGTTGAATGAAATGACCAGTGGGTAGAATTGATGTTGTACCTGAAATTTGGTGGCCATAGGAGGAGGTTGATTCCGGCGAGTAACCGCCACTCGCCGCCACTGTGGGCGGCCCGTGAGGTGGTGTAGGGCAGGTTTCCGACTGTCGTAATTTAGCTATTTAATCATTGGTATAATGTAGTTTCCATATTGGTGACCTCGAATTAAATTCGTGAAGTGTAGATATGGTTTTCGTTATGGTGTGAAATTCGTTAATTAATTTACGGATAATCCGTGTATCGGAAGCTCAAAGTAAAGAAATGAAGTTAGAAAAGTGAAATTGGAGATTTTTAAGTAAATAATAACAATTGGGATATGGTTGTGTTTTTGGTGAATTTAATTTTTATCCGTCCTGTACTTATCGGTTTATGAACGTTACATTGTACAGGACGTGAGGAGGATTCCCACGAGGAGGGTTCGGATCGACGGCAAGCTTAGCCGTATACTGTGAGTGGACGTTTGATTTTAATTCATGCATGCGATTAAATTTTCTAAGTTACGAAATTATTTAAATTATCTTTTATTTAATGAGCATATTATTCGATTTTTGATTGTGGAATTGTTTATAGTTCGAATTGCCGATTAGAAGTGGTTATGTTCCATTTCGAATTTCTTATTAGAAATAATCTTCGACGAGATTATTTCCGAAAATGAAAGTATAATTATTTATTAGTAGATTCGGGTTTTCCGAAAAATCTTCGGAAATGAGAGATTTCTTCGAGATTATGAACTTACTTTATTTTCGTATATTGGTTCATGATTTCGAGTCATGTTGGCGTGCGGGGCCACGTCGTTGGACTAAATTCCTTTCTTGTGAGACTTTGAGGAAGTCTCACTAATTCTCGATTTTCATATGGTTTTACCCACCATACCTGGGTCGATATACGTTATTGCTAGCTAGCCTATTAGTACTCCTCCCTACTTACTTTGTGTTTGTGGGTGAGTAGAGCCGAGCATGGGATGCTCTCGAGTGTGGGACACTCCGACCCTAGCCTTAGCGGCTCACTTTATTTTATTGTATGGTGATGACGTCTTTCCCCATACCTTTTAAATTATTTATTTATTTATTTATTCGTTCGACTAACAGGGTCGGTCGAACTTCCCTCAAACCAGCGGGGCTGGCTTAGTCATGAAAGTGATTTGAAATTTTTAGTTCCCTACCGCATGCATAATAACGTTCTAAACAATAAGTGCGGGAAAGTAAGGAACATTTCTTTCTTAATTAAATCTTTTTGTCCACTCACACTAATGTTTTATTGCTTACTTTCCCCTGGGCTTTTCGGTTTCTTTTGCCCAGTTCGCAGTGCTGCTGTTCGGCGTAGGATCGAGGTTTGGCACCAGTCCTGCCACTTGCCTTTCGTAGGTTAATATTAACCTACCTCATGTAATATATTTGATTTTATCGTAGATTGCTCTGATAACCTTGAGAGGCTTAGTATTATTGTGTATTAATTTCGTTGTCGGAGATGTGTTTTATTTATGGAGTTGAAGATTAGAACCCCTAGGTTGTATTGTATAAATTTTACTGCCTTTACGCTTGGTTTTTAGCTTAGTAACTTGTGGTGGTTGTGAAATGTAGGATGACTGCATGTTGTTGGGTCTTGGATTTAGAAAAATTTGCTTTTGTTGTTTTTTTTTTTACAGGTTGGGTTGTCCACTTTTAGGGGAAGTTATGTCGAATTTTTCTTAAAAGTGGGCCCCGCAGAGTCCATCTTGAAAATTTGAGAGGATTTTCGGGATGGGTTCTGACATTACGATTCTCAAGATTCCTCGTCCACCTCATTCTAGATTTTGTGTCACCGCTGCTAACTCTGCTGCAACCATTATTGACTGCTACAACACTTTTTTTTTCTCCTAAATTCTCATCTCTTAAGTAAGCACCTCCTTTCCTGGATTTAAGGCATGAATTGTGTGTGGATTGAAGAAGAAATGTTTTACCCAGAAACTTGTATTCCCAATGGAGCCTATATAAATGAAGATTTTGGGATTGAGATAAGCATCGAGCAGAATCGAGCAAAACCCAAAAAACTTAGAAACACCTAAAGCAATTAAGCCCTCAAGCATGAACCCAGCTCTTAGCCATGTTCTCCCGAAACTCCTCATTCAAACCAATTTTCCTGAAACCCCAAATCTAAAACCCTCCAATTCTCTTACCGTAATGTGTTTCTAGCTCCCACACCATGCTTCATGCTGTTAAGCTCTATTTCTTATCTGAATCACACACGAAATCCTCCCATTAATCGAATAATTAGGTTGACTTTGGCCTAGTCGATGTTTAATTCAAAAAGGACCCTCACAATATGATGTAAATAAATAGTAATTATGAACATTTTGGAAAACCTATACAGTGATATTAATTATAATATATATATATATATATATATATATGTATATATATTTTCTTTGAAACAAAGGTTCATTGCATTAGATGACCTACTAAACAGCCAGAGTTTACATACTCTTAAAGACATAAAAAATGGCGGGGTAACAACCAAGCTCCTATCTAGTACTGAAACTCATTGCAAGTCAGTCTGAGCCTGCTTTTTATAGCGAACCCATAAACAAAGAACAACTCTGTGTCTTCTGAGGGAAAGTCATCTTCCAACCTTCCATCCGCCAAGCACACAATTGTGGTACGAAATAAAAAGCTACTTCCTAGCAAACAAATAGGAGCCTATTCCTCATCCATAAGTTGATTAAAATACACCAGTTCAATTTAAGATCATTACCAATTCCATTGGAATCATGATCTGAATTAGATTGTTCATCTAAAGACCATAAAAAGGCCCTACTCTACCAAAATAGGTCAAACTCTCGAGTCAGACTAGCGCAAGGCATTAAGTAATGCATGAGGGTGTCAAGGCACCCTCCAACCTAGCCAAATTCTACATAGAATCAAACCAACTCCAGTAAGCCCAAAGGGAATTGAGTCCACAAGACCCAAGCCCATACCCAAAGGCCCAAAACCAAGCAAGATGACTGTGAACACTTGCTCGCCCTCGATGCCAACTAGTCACCATCGCCGTCAACTCCGATGGCCTGCCTCATCGAGTCAACATGAGCAGAAAATCTTCTCTTCACTTAGGCTTAGTTTGGGATTGTTGTGCTGTGAGAAGAAGCATTTCTGAACTTACTGTGAGAGGAAGCACTTCCGAAGTTGCTGTGAGAAGAAGCAGCTGAGGTGTTTGGTAAACTGTTTTTAAAAGTGCTGTAAGAACGAAAAACAATTTCTAAGTGTTTGGTAAGTTGCAAGACAAAAGTGCTTTGGATGGGTATAATTACCGAAATAGGCATACATACTAAGATATGCTACTAAAATACATAATTTTATTTTTTGATTATGTACATAATTTTGTTTTTTGATTATGTAGCTATACCAAATAAAAAAGTTTCTTATATATTATTCTTGTACCCTTGATTGGACCAAATAAAAGATTTACTTTAAACTCTTCAATATGCATATTATGTTTTACTATTACACAAAATACGTGTAGAATATTTGAATGAATTTCCCGTCCATAGTTCAACGAGAACTATTACACAAAATAAATTAAAGTCACTTGAAATTTGCAACTAAATGCGAAGTAGATGCATTCATTAGACTTTATGTAATTGCATTTCTTAACACCTCCATTTATTGGCTTCCCAGGCCATCTCCATCATGTTCATTATCCTCCATCTCTTCACTAGTCTCTTCACTTGAGTAATTTCCACTTTCATCAAAATCAATATCTCGTTGAGCATATCTTCGTATGTAACTAATGAAGAGCCATAGTAGCAATAACTATCTTCACTTGTTTTTCATAAGGAAAGTGAGGCATATCACGTAAAATACTCCATTTCTTCTTCCATACCCCAAAAGCATCCATCCTTCACAAAACAAACCTGCCAATGTTTACAAACCTTCATATTTCAAAATATAAAATGGTTGTAGCAAGACAAGCATGCATATGTACTAGAGCAGCAAGATGAAAACTGAAATTTCAAAATTTTGGCAGGTCTTGGAGCAGCAAACTCCCTAAACTAATCATTCACAGCAAAGGAAACCTGAAGAACCAAACTAACCATCATTAATGATAAACATGCAGCTGAACACCATCTTTAGAGCCAATGCAAACAAACTGTAACAAGATGGGAGCCTAATTCCACCTGTCCATCAAGTTTTTTGGATATTCAATTTACAAACTAAAATCTAAACCTATTGGGATTGCCACCTACTTTCAGAGATAAATCACACCAGTTTATAACAATAAGAAAAAACTGTTACCTTTAGGAAACAAACCTGCCAATCATCATACACTTGCCTTTACTGAATTAAAAAGGCACAAACCTTAATTTTGATACACAGAGAACAGAGAACCTTAGCATCAATCATCAACTATCAACTGACAAACCTTAGCATCACAGAGAACAGGGCATGCTTAATTTTGATACACAAGCAGCTCCATATTTTCAGAATATATCACTTTAACACTAGTATGCAAAGGTTTAAATATATATACATATAATCAAGATACACATTCATTATCATGAAATTGGTAAAGTCATTGTTCAAGAAACTCCGCTGGGGCAGGACGATTCAAAGGCATAAAATTCCAAATTTTGAAAAGAAAAAAAAAAGAACATTGAAATGGAGATTGTAACAGAAACAAAAGGAAACCAGCATACCTTGACTTCATTGTACAGTTTCCTCTCCCAAAGATAGAGCTTGTGCAACATAGAAGACAAATTTTTAGACCTCATCATCAATTCTTCATCAAACCCCAGCGTAACATGGTTGGTACTTAGTACGTAGGAAAAGACTTAAGAATGACAAGGTCGAATTAAATGTATAAAACAGGTACCATGAGTATCAAGTTCTGGGTTTATATATTAGCCTAACTACCTGGGTCTTCCTTAATTTTTCTTTTCTTTTTTAAATCCCCTGATTATATTATCATTATTGTCTTACCAAAAGATTATATTATTATTGAGTAGTGCCATGAGCCACTACAATCTGAAGTCTATAAATTCAATTCGAAGAATGTTGTGTTCCATACCAATTCATGCACGCTTAATTTCCTGAAGTAAGTATTATTATCGGATATTGCACTTCAGAGCACTTTTTGTTAATGTTTACAGTTCGTGTTGACACTTGTTTGAAGGGTTAATCTTAATTTAATTAAGTAACGATATGCAGGGTTAACCTGCCTCTTTGGAAGTAACTGAAAACCCCACACAAACAGGTCAAAAGTCAAATCTCTGCTAACTAAAGTTCCAATTCAATCAAAATCAAACTAAACGGACTAGCAAACTTCCATTCATAAAAACTAAATAAACTACTCATGTAGATCAAAGCAAGCAACTATTTGTACCCACCATGTTTTCGATTATATGGATGCTTTTTCCAGCATCCTTGCGATTTCGTTACCCGACTCGGAAGCTCTCTGAAACTGAACCCGAATTTCTCTAGCCACATCAAAAGCATCTCTATAACCCTGCTTGAATGCTCCACCACCTCCACCGAAACTCTGGTGGTCCTCACACTTCTCCTTCTCATCCACAACCTTCTTATCCACCACATGTACGGCGGAGCCACGGATTCAGGTCTTGAAGACACAGAGAGATCTCTCGATGGGAAGATGTGTTTTGACGGCAGAGGAGGCTGGGAAGAGAGAATGGTTATGCTCAGTCTCACGGGCCGAACTTTGCAATGCGCAAAGCGGACCGTGCGGCACTTGCTATCAAGCAAGTCAGCCAAGTGAGTACCTTGCAAGGAACAATGAAACCACACGATATTAAAATAGGGCTAGCGACAATCAAGAACACAATGATAGAAATGTTGGGCAACCATGAAGAACAAATGAGTAATTGAAAGGAAAGATCAAGGAGCAATCTCACGGGACACAGATGATTGAATAATTCCTCTTTTATTGATGGTAAGACGGTAAGGGAGGCAAAAGTACATGTGCTTACCTATACTAGTTCCGTAGTCCAAACTATGCCGACTAGGAACCCCTCCCTATAGAGCATATCGGGCTTACATGAAAGGGCCAGGGGAATACATGGAAAAGGCCGAGGAGAATAACTGCTAAATAAAATAAATTACATAATTTGTAAATTACCAAAACACCCCAAGCACACAAGCAACCAACCAAAGGCTTAACTAATGACCCTAGACAAGGTTGCTTGTAGCATTACAAGTGCGGCCCCTAACATCCTCCCCCACTTAAGCTGTCGGCGCTCTCGACGACGGCCTTGGTCTTGAAATCTTCAATCTTCTGGTTGAACTTCTTCTTCAGATCTTCAGCATTCTCCCAACTTGTTTCTTCGTCTCCAAGACCCTTCCACTTGACAAGAAACTGTTGGCGTGAGCGCTCTGACGCTCGGATCACTCTTTCTGCCAAGATCTCCTCCACTTCTTTTGGTTTTGGTGGGCGGATGTCGACGTGCTCTCGAACAGGCTGGTTACGCGCTGGATCTTCAAGGTCTGGCTAGTGTGGCTTGAGGTTGCTGACATGGAAGACGGGGTGAACTCTCATCCAAGTTGGGATGTCAACTTTGTAGGAACACTTCCCCACTTTAGAAATGATAGGGAGTGGTCCTTCATACTTCCTGAATAGCCGCTTATCCCTGGAGCGTAGGAACCTGAGTTGTTCCTGGAGCAACTTGACAAGGACCATGTCTCCTGCTTTGAACTCTCTGGGCTTGCGGCCTTGATCCGCCCGCTTCTTCATTCGCCTTACTGCTTTTTCCAGATACGCTTGTGCAATCTCCGCAATGGTCTTCCACTCTTTTGTGAAGTTAAAAGCACGCGGGTTTTTCCTTCTGTACACTTCTTGAATTGTGTGAGGCAAGAGAGGCTGTTGACCAGTGACCACTTCAAAAGCACTCTTGTTGGTGGATGAGCTTTTCTTCGAGTTGAAACAAAATTGTGCAACATCTAACAACTGCGCCCAATTCTGCTGATTGGCATGAACAAAATGGCGCAAATACTCCTCCAACATCCCGTTGAACCTTTCTGTTTGTCCATCGGTTTGCGGGTGATAACTCGAAGATATGTTGAGCTCGGAACCAAGTAGCTTAAATAGCTCGGTCTAGAACGTTCCTGTGAACCTGGTGTCTCGATCACTGACAATGTTCTTAGGCACACCCCAGTACTTCACAACATGCTTGAAGAAGAGGCTTGCTGTATCTTCAGCCGAGCAATACTTTGGAGTCGGCACAAAGGTGGCATATTTTGAGAACCTGTCGACTATAACAAGGATTCCTGATACGTCTCCGACCTTTGGGAGGTTAGTAATGAAGTCGAGGGAGACACTTTCCCACGGGTGAGTTGGAATGGACAATGGTTCCAGTAACCCAGGAGCCTTCTGTCGCTCGATCTTGTCCTGCTGGCAGGTTAGGCATGTCTTGGTGTATTCTATGACATCGTCCCGCATTTGGGGCCAGTAGTAACCCTGCTTGAGTAGTGTGTGGGTTCTCTGCCATCCAGGGTGACCGGCCCATAAGGTATCATGACACTCCCTCATGAGCATCCGGCGTAACCCATCAGCCCGCGGAACAAACACTCGTCCCCCTTTTGCCATCAATATGCCATCCTCCATCCAAAACCGACGGCTTTTCCCTTCCTTCACCATTTTGATAAGTGATTGGGCCACGGGATCTTTCTCCAAACTCTCCTTGATACGTTGCTTGATGTCGGTGGCAATGACACTACTCGATAGAGCCACCAACATCTTGAGGGTGGCAAGGTCGTCCTTGCGGCTTAGGGCATCCGCAACTTGATTAGTGTGACCAGCCTTGTGTTCGAACTGGAAATCGAACTCTGCGAGAAACTCCTGCCATCTAACTTGCTTTGGGGTTAACTTTGGCTGAGTCAAGAAGTGGCTGACAGCGGAATTATCTGTCTTTACAAGGAACTTCGACCCCAATAGATAGTGTCGCCAAGTTCTTAAACAATGAATCACGGCTAGCAACTCCTTCTCTTGAGCCGTGTATTTCCGCTCAGTTTCCGAGAGTTTATGACTTTCATAAGCAACAGGGTGTCCCCTTTGTAGGAGGACTCCTCCTAAAGCAAAGTCTGAAGCATCTGTCTGAACTTCAAATGGTTGATTCAGGTCGGGTAAGGCGAGGACCGGATCTTCCATTACAGCCTTCTTCAACTCTTGGAAGGCCTTCTCACAATCACTACTCCAATCCCATGTCGCTCCCTTCTTCAAGAGCTCAGTTAAGGGGGTTGTCTTTTTCGAGTAGTTCTCAATGAAACGTCTATAGTAATTAGCCAACCCAAGAAAAGAGCGCAGCTCCTTCACAGTCTTGGGGTTTTGCCACTCCTTTATGGCTTCCACTTTCTCCATGTCCATCCTGATTCGACCCCTCTCGATAACATGACCCAAAAACTTGATGGTCACCTGCGCGAAGGAATATTTCTCGCGCTTAACATACAATTGGTTATCTCGTAACCGTTGGAATACCAGCTTCAGATGCTCTATGCGCTCTCCTAAAGTAGAGCTATACACTACAATGTCATCCAGATACACCACCATAAACTTATCCAAGTACTTATGGAAGACTTGGTTCATCAAGGTGCAGAATGTCGCCAGCGCATTGGTCAACCCAAATGGCATTACCGAGAATTCAAAGGCACCGTAGCGAGTGACGCAGGCAGTCTTAGGCTCGTCACCCTCGGCAATTTGGACTTGATAGTACCCCGAACGGAGATCAAGCTTGGTGAAATACTTGGCACCACTAAACTGATCAAACAGATCCGCTATTAGGGGGATCGGGTACTTGTTGCGCACTGTAACTTTGTTAAGGGCCCGGTAGTCCACACATAGTCTCCAACTTCCATCGTGCTTCTTTTGGAACAACACCGGCGCACCAAAGGGGGCTTTAGATGGTCTAATGAACCCAGCCTTGAGTAGGTCTTCGAGCTGCTTCCTAAGTTCTGCCAGTTCAGGAGGAGCCATTCTATAAGGTGCTTTTGCAGGTGGCTTGGCTCCTGGAAGCAGTTCGATCTCATGGTCCACACTCCTCCTTGGGGGTAGTTCCTTGGGAAGTTCGGGGGGCATCACATCTGCATAACTCTCCAATACCCCCTCGATTTCCCTCGGAACCATTTCCCTCTTGCTATCATCCTTCATTAGAGGAACTGCTACATATGTAGGCTCATGGCGCTTCACGCCTTTCTTAAATTGGAGGGCAGATAAAAGACGGGGTTCACTTGGTTGTGTGATTCTTGCTGGAACTACACATGGCTTTTCCCCCATAATGAGCAAGTGTTGGGCACTAGGAATGGGGATAGCTTTGTTCGCCAACATGAACTCCATCCCCAATATGATATCAAAGTCATCCATTCGGACAACTACAACGTCTAGTTTTCCCTCCCAATGGCCCAACTTGAGTGGTACCCCTTGGGACAGTCCAGTTGTGGGCGAGGCCTCAGAATTCACAGCTTTCATGCAACCAACATCCTTCTCCAACTTTAACCCCAACCTTCGTGCTTCTGTCTCCGACACAAAGTTGTGTGTGGCCCCTGTGTCAACCATCACATTCTTGGCAACCTTCCCATTGACATAACCATCCACGAACATTAGACCCTTGGCCTGATCCTTCTTGGGTGGTTGTGGTTGTTTCTTAAATGCACTCAAGAATCTCAAAGCTCCCATGTGGCTATGTTCCTCCTCGGACTCCTGCTGGTCTTCTACTTTTTTTTATTGAATGTGGGCTTGTAGGGCCGATAAGGCTGTCTTGTGAGGGCACTAGTTTACTCTGTGAGGTCCTTTGCATAAGAAGCAAGACACTGGCCTTGGGGCGTACCCTGAAGGATTGAAGGGTCGAGGGGTGAAGACTCCAGTTGAAGCACCCGGCCTGGAAGTTGTCGTGTCCCTCGCATAAGTGGTCCTCCTATCCCCTCCTCCGGAATTGGAGAATTTGGACTCCGCTCCCCCACTTTTACTTGGCCCCGCCCTCAAAGATCTATTGGCATTCGTATTCAAGAAGGACTGAGTCTTCTTGCTGGAGTTCTCCTCAAATGTGTAATCAGTCAGTCTCTCAGCAGCGGCCTGAGCGGAGGCCAAATCTTGAACCCTCTGTCGCTGAAGCTCAGTTCTTGCTCATGGTTTTAAGCCCTCAAGGAAATAGAACAACCGATCTTTCTCTGACATGTCTGGGATGTCGAGCATGAGTATAGAGAACTTGTGTCACAAAGTCCCTGATGTTATTGGTGTGCTTGAGCTCTCTTAGTTGTCGTCTGGCAATGTATTCAACATTCTCGGGGAAGAATTGAGCTTTAAGCTCTTTCTTTAGATCCTCCCATGTATCGATAGTGCACACTCCTCTTTGAATGTCATTGTATTTGGTTCTCCACCAAAGTTTAGCATCTCCTGAAAAATACATTGTCGCCATGTTCACCTTCAACTCTTCCGAGTCTGGCTTCACTGCTCGGAAGTATTGCTCCATATCAAATAGGAAGTTCTCAAGCTCCTTGGCGTCTCGCGCCCCTCCAAAAGCTTGAGGTTCTGGTATCTTTACCTTCTTGTAGTCCGTCACAGATTGGTTTCCCATCACACGGATGGTCAAGTTGAGCTTGGTGTTCATCTCCATCAGCTCATTCTTGAAGGCATCAATGGTGGCTCGGACATCTTCAGCCATATTGTCCACAGTCACCTAGAGTGTATCAAGGGCATCATTCATCTGCCCCATTTGCTCGTTCGAAACGGGAGCTTCTTCTACATTTCTCTCCCTTTCATCTCCTCGAGCTATACATCTTTCAAGGGCCATAACTCAGTCCCTGAGGCTCTCCACCTCTGTCATCCGCGCCACCAAACCATCTAGGTCGACGCGGTCCAACACACTAGTTATATCCATCGATCTATCGGGCACCCCCGCAAGTTCTCCCAATTGTTGGTCATACCAATCAAATCTTTGTTGGTTTGTCATTTTGCCTGTCATCGTAGCGAGCGTCTTGAGCCGAGTTGGCTCTGATACCAACTGTCACGGGCCGAACTTTGCAATGCGCAAAGCGGATCGTGCGGCACTTGCTATCAAGCAAGTCAGCCAAGTGAGTACCTTGCAAGGAACAATGAAACCACACGATATTAAAATAGGGCTAGCGACAAGCAAGAACACAATGATAGAAATGTTGGGCAACCACGAAGAACAAATGAGTAATTGAAAGGAAAGATCAAGGAGCAATCTCACGGGACACAGATGATTGAATAATTCCTCTTTTATTGATGGTAAGACGGTAAGGGAGGCAAAAGTACATGTGCTTACCTATACTAGTTCCGTAGTCCAAACTATGCCGACTAGGAACCCTTCCCTATAGAGCATATCGGGCTTACATGAAAGGGCCAGGGGAATACATGGAAAAGGCAGAGGAGAATAACTGCTAAATAAAATAAATTACATAATTTGTAAATTACCAAAACACCCCAAGCACACAAGCAACCAACCAAAGGCTTAACTAATGACCCTGGACAAGGTTGCTTGTGGCATTACAAGTGCGGCCCCTAACACTCAGCAACCCTATCTGGGTCAAGATTAATTGTTAGGAAAGGTTGAGGACAAAATAGGAAAAGAGAGTAAATTTCATTTAATATATCAATGTTCACTTCATGTTTTCTCAGAAGCAGCTTCCAAAGCTGGTACTTGGTTGCTTCTCAATTTCAACTTTTAGGAGAAGCTATTTGGACCAAAAGCAACTTCTAAAGAATTTACCAAACACTATACCATAAACTCAAAAGCAAAAGCAGTCCCAAAAGCAACTCCAAAATCAATCTCAAACTAAGCCTTAATCTGTTGCAATCTGAAACCAATTCGACCTAGAAGCCCAAATCAAAGCAAGAATTCGATCGAAGCTTCTAAGACCTAGATCCATCAATACACCCAACCACTCGCTGATTTAAAGTCGCTCTGAAATACCAATGTCGACCTCACCACAAATCTAGAATTGATTAAGAACCAGGCAGAGAGCCGCCGCCCCTACAAGCCGAGAACCAGTTCTATCTCACCAAGTCGTGGCCGGTGGTGCTGGACACGACCGGATCCGCCGCCGTCGCTTTACACGTCCCCCTGGGCTTAGCGTTTCTACGAACATGCATAATGTTAGTTACTGTACCAGTAAAAAAGTAGAAAATATTATTATATTTAATTGTCATATCCTGCCCGTATCCATATCCTAAAATATTTAAGATTTATAGTATCCAAGAATCACACCGTACCGTATTGATATACCCGTATTCATATCAATGCTTTTTAGATTCTCATGACATAGGTTCGATTCTCTTCACACTTACAAGCATTGTGTTTTTCCATTTATCTCCTCCAAATATGGGATCCATTATTCTTTGTCTTAGACCACGCTGGAGACCAACCATTGTGGGTCGAGACCTGGGTTAGTTTCCTGCTATGGCCACTAACCTGGGCCAGTGTTAGGTTGGGGTTCAAATGATGGGTGGAAAGTGGAAGGAAAACTTGATTTTAACTGACCTAGGTCAGTTTGTGATGTAGAGCCATGGTCAATTTACTACCTTAGGTTTTCACAATTAACCAATTCGTTACCCTTTACCCTAAGTATTTTGGCAGAAATTTTGCTACCATATATATTTAAAGTTAGCTAATTTACAACAATTTCGCCATATTAATTCATTCATTCCTCTATCCAAACATTGTTAATTTTGAAATGTAGGATAGCAAATGGCTAATTTTAAAATTTTAAGGAAGTATAGAAAGCCTAGATTACCAAATTTGACATAAGGGTAGCAAATTGACTAAAATAAAATAAAAGGTAAAAAATGAGTAATTCTGAAAACTTAGGTAGCAAATTGATAATTATTTTTATTTTATTTTTTTCTTTTGTTAAGTAACTAATCTAGTTTTCTCCTCTCCATGGCCTCCATAGATGCCATCACAGCAAGCTTTGCTGAACCTCTTGCTCTCGCAGTGGGTAGTAGCACCGCGGATCTGGGACAGATTTGCAGCGGTCATGTGCGCAGGTCCTCCCAATATGTTCTACTTCACAAACCTTTGATCGAGGATGACAATGATGTGCCTCTTGTCACTCTGAAAAAGAAGACGATTAGACTGCATAAAGGAAGAACAAGAGCCAACGTCCCAGTAACTGCAATTAGAGGTTCGGTTTCTAGCCCTAGAAATAAGGGCAAAGGAAAGCCTTAGGCTTTTCTGGTCTCTTGCCTACCACTTGAAATTGGGTCTTCTATTACTTTCTTCTTAGTTTTCTCTAGTTGTACAGTAATTGAGGTCACTAGGCGACTAAATTTACTTTTCAAAGAGAGGTTAGTAGTGAGGACTTGATTTCTTATTGTTTAGGCTCAATAAGTGAGCGTATGTATTAACAGTGAGGGTCACCTGTCATTTTCTTAGCGGCTTGTGTCATTTAGAACTTTTTGGTATGAGATAACATCTGATGTACGTGCCTTCTGGTCATAAATAAGTAATGAACTTATCTATTTTCTTAAAAAAAAAATAACTAATCTAGTTTTGCTCATGACTATTGTTTGTGTTCAATTAAAACTCATTGATCATTTGTAAATTTTTTTTTATATCTATATTTACTTTTACTTCACAAAGTTTTCGGTGTTTGTTCATTAGGTTTGTTAGCTGATACATTTTATCTTTTTTTTTTTTTGGTTACATTGGAGGGGATCAAATCTCAAGTTTACTTAATCCTAACTCAATTCTCAACCTCACTCACTTAAGTTAACCATAAAGGCAAAATTATGAGCTATGTATTTTGACTTTAAGTAAATGTTGACCAAACATATATTAAATGAAAAAAATGTACAAATGATAGATGCAAAAATTGCATTAAAATTGAAAATGTAGGTGCAACGAGCATTGAAAAATAAACCTAACAATAGCGTAATGAGATGCCAAGTATATCTAATAAAGCCTCTGATGTCAGTCGGATTATAAGAAATATTACCGATGATATGACCAACCATGTAGATCCAACGCAAAACTCGACAAATGTAATCAATCACAGCGTCAATTATAGAGAAATCTTTCACTAAAGTAACAAAAAGACCAATACCCACCACGACCATAACGCAAACTACCTCTCAAAAATGAGAACCAAAGACTAGGATCCCATGTCAAGAAACCAAATAGGTCCATAGATCCATCCAACCTCGATCCCAAATCTGGCTCCAATGGCAACCTTACAATAGGCAACCCGACAGTATAAATTTGGGTCGAGATCCATTTTAGAAGAACCACGAGGTAACTAGGTTGGGTTAGACCTAGAGCTGGGGCAAGACCCGGTAAAAGGGCACACACACCATGGCCTGCACATGGAAGCTGCATGCGCCATACATCAGTAGCATGCTTCAGGCTTCACAGCAACTAGGACTTACCTGCAAGTGTGTTCCAGATCTGCCACTACCTAGGGAAGGAGACAGCCTTCCTGCCTTCCTCACTATAGAGGGATTGAAGAAATGATAAAGCCTCCGAATGAGGAATAAATGCACCGTCTAATACTTGATATGGCTCGGAAATGCACTATTTCTTCAGTGACTAAATATGTATAAAGAAAGCAAGGGTCAAACTTCACCAACTCCACCCAAGTACATTAAGATCGATGCATTCGGCCAAAGAGCTGCTCACAACAAATGAAGGAACCAAACTTGATCATAAATTGTTTGACTTCATCTCTCATTGTTGTACACCCTCAATTATCTATGCCAATATAAAAGTAAATGTGAAAACAAGGGTCAAGACTTTATATACATCCAATAGACAACTATGTCATTATTTCCAGAAAACATGCCCCACAAGAAAATAAACAATAACCACAATACACAAAGTGCCCCAAAACTACCAGAAACAATATCTACTTACTGATATTAGCCAAGTGACGTTGCCACAAGTGCTCAACTAGATCTGCTTGGAGCATAGTATGTATTCCCTTGTCACGAATTCGCAAATGATTGTTGATAAAATCCTCAAACTCTATTGTGTGATTATATGAAACCAGAACATCATCAATATCTATATCTGGTTCAGCATTGCCTTGCAAGAGTTTCAAGATCATCTTGTGCAATACGCTCAACTCTTTCATCTTCAATAATCATGTTGTGCAGTATCACACATGCTTTCATGATCTTTTGAAGCGTTTCACAATCCCAACAACGAGCTGGTCCACGAACAATTGTAAAACGTGCTTGGAGCACTCCAAAAGCTCGTTCTACATCTTTCTGACATCCCTCTTGAGCTTTAGCAAAATTCTTTGCTCTCTCTCCTTGTGGACATGGAATGGTTTTGACAAAAGTGGCCCATGAAGGATATATGCCATCGGCTAGATAATATCTCATTGCATATTCATGATCATTGATCTTATAAGCGACTGGAGGGGCTCGACCTTCACGGATGTCAGCAAATAAAGGTGATTGCTCTAAGACATTAATATCATTGTGAGAGCCTGGTAATCCAAAAAAAGAATTCTATATCCAAAGATCATATGAAGCAACAACTTCAAGAATCAATGAAGGTTCACGATGATCTCCACGAGAAAACATACCTTTCTATGCAATCAGACAATTCTTCCACGTCTAGTGTATACAATCAATGTTATCAAGCATTCCAGGAAATCCACGACGCTCACCAATCAATAGCAATCTGGAAATATCATCAGAAGTTGCCCTTCTTAAGTATTCAGCGCCAAATACATCAATAACAGCTTGGACAAACCTTCTCATAGCTTTAATTGCAGTGTTTTCACCGATTCTAAGATAATCGTCCACAACATCTGCCCCGATTCCATAGGCAAGCATCCTCATTGCAGCGGTAACGTTTTGTAGAGATGATAGCCCAAGACGTCCTGCTGAATCCCTTTTTTGAACAAAATAGGAGTCATGAGCTTCTACTGCAGCTAGAATTTGAAGAAAAAGATGTCGATGCATCCGAAACCTTCTCCAAAATACAACTTCTTCATGAATAGGATTTTCAACAAAATAATCATTGTAGAGGGTTTCGTGACCTTGCAATCATTGTCTATCTTTATATATGCAACCAGGAATTGAGCCCCGACGTCTTCTTATTCCCTTATCTTGTAGATCAATAATTTGCATATTCATCAATTCTTCGTCTGATGATGAATTGGTAAGATCCTAAAATTCCTCATTTGCAACATCTGAAGATGAATATGAAAAATTTTAATCCATGTTCCTAATATTCAAGAAGAAAAAAGAAACTTAAAGAGAGGAAGCTTGAAGATTCGGGTGAGAGGAGAGGAAACTTGAAGTTCTGGGTGAGAGGAGAGGAAGAAAGACGTGAAAGGGAAAGAGATCGCGAGAGAGAGAGAGAGAGAGAGAGAATAAAAAAATAAAAGACCGAATATGGAAAAGTTGTCAAATTTGACAGAGGATAGTCTTATGTCAAATGCACATGTAATAGGCAAATGGGTTGGAGAATAGTTTGCTTGGTCAAAAGTAAACATTAGGTGTCCATCTGGCAAAAGACCCATCTGTTGGAGATGGTCTTACTTTCTTCTTAGTTTTCTCTAGTTGTACACTAATTGAGGTCTCTAGACGACTAGATTTACTTTTAAAGAGAGGCTAGTAGTGAGGACTTGATTTCTTGTTGTTTAGGCTCAATAAGTGAGCGTATGTGTTAACAGTGAGGGTCATCTGTCATTTTCTTGGCGGCTTGTGTCATTTAGAACTTTTTGATATGAGATAACATCTGATGTACATGCCTTCTGACCATAGATAAGTAATGAATTTATCTATTTAATTTCTCAAAAAAAAAATAACTAATCTTGTTTTGCTCATGACTATTGGTTGTGTTCAATTAAAACTCACTGATCATTCGTAATTTTTTTTTATATATCTATATTTACTTTTACTTCACAAAGTTTTCAGTGTTTGTTCATCAGGTTTCTGGCTGATACATTTTTTTTTTTTGGTTACATTGGAGGGGATCAAATCTCAAGTTTACTTAATCCTAACTCAATTCTCTACCTCACTCACTTAAGTTAACCCTAAAGGCAAAAAGGAATACCAATAAATTATGAACTATGTATTTTGACTTTAAGTAAATGTTGACCAAACATATATTAAACGAAAAAAAGGTACAGATGATAGATGCAAAAATTGCATTAAAATTGAAAATAAACCTAACAATAACGTGATGCGATGCCAAGTATATCTAATAAAGCCTCTGATATCAATCGGGTTATAAGAAATATTACCGATGATATGACCAACCATGCATATCCAACGCAAAACTTGACAAATGTAATTAATCAGAGCGTCAATTATAGAGAAATCTTTCACTAAAGTAACAAAAAGACCGATACCCACCACAGCCATAACGGAAACTACCTTTCAAAAATGAGAACCAAAGACTAGGATCCCATGTCAAGAAACCAAATAGGTCCATAGTTCCACCCAACCTCGATCCCAAATCTAGCTCCAATGGCGACCTTACAGTAGGCAACCCGACTGTAAAAATTTGGGTCGGGATCCATTTCAGAAGAACCAGATCCGCCGCTACCTAGGGAAGGAGACAGCCTTCCTGCCTTCCTCACTATAGAGGGATTGAAGAAGTGATAAAGCCTCCGAGTGAGGAATGCACCGTCTCATACTTGATATATATGGCTCGGAAATGCACTATTTCTTCTTCCACGTTGTTTCATTTCCTTGCCAATGTCAAACACATTGTTGACAGAGGCCTCTCATTATTGAAAGATTGCATCTACTAAGCTTAGCAGTTGTGAACATGTGACCTATCTATAGGAACGGGATGTGATATGGCCACTGAGGTTGACATGAAAAATAAATGATCGCCAACTCATATCTTCCAGGCTCTTCCCATGCCAAACTACCATTAAAATCATTAAAACATGTTCATTTATTTAGAAGGTCACACACCACTGTAAGTACAACAAAAGGTCCTTTGCTTGTCATTATGGTAAAGATTTGTTCGTCACAGAAAATGAAATTCGTACGTACAGGAGAAAATTGTGTTGAAAGTTTAAACTCGACCCTTTTTGGTTCATGGGGCAGACTCCTCCAAGCAATCATGATCACTCACTCGGGTTGAGAATAATAAGGTAGATAAAATTTATTTATTTTCTTCATCATTCTTTCCTATTGAATTTAGATCGAATAACAGTTGAACCCAGTGGAGTAACAAATTCTTTACCGTATTATATAATTTTTCAACACAAGACATTACTGAAAAGAATTAAAATCCAACAGTAATTAAAGGCAATGCCTGTGATCACACCAGTAAAGTCTCTTTCATGGATATGACACGAACAAAAATTTACTGAATGCAGCAATTATACGATGATAGAGTGAAAACATCCCTCCAAGTGTGTATATAGAATAAAATAAAATCTACCAACAAGTTCTAGCCAAACTTACACCAACAAACCAAAAACAAAACCTTACAAATTTCCCCCCACGGATTACACAAAAATAAAAATCACACCCGCACACGCACCAAACAATTTGAAAGAAACGAAAAATTATCTCAAACTGCCACACTTATTTCCCAGTAAGTAAAAAAAAAAATTACAACAGTGAAAAGCCAAGGCCCACACTGAGAATCAAACCCCCAAACCCCACTCTTCCCAACGCAAAGGCTCCATTGTCGTCAGCCGGTTCGTCTTCCGGCGAGTCAGCCGGGGAATCGGCGTCGTCCGGGGACGGCGCCGCCTTGGAACTTTTGGGCGCGTCGGCGGCTTTCTCTGGTGCAGGAGCCGGCGCCGGAGTTGGAGCCGCCCCCTTGTACAGCTCCTTGGGCGTCAAAACCTTGTTTATAGTGTATATAGCAAGGGGCTGCTCATCGATAAGCGTGCCGATGATCTTGGCCGTCACTAGCTTGTTCTTGAGGGTGACCGCCTGACCGTCGTTTTGGACGGTGAAGTCGTACTTCTCCGCTCCGTTGGTGGCCAAAGTGTTCATCAGCCCATTGTTGGACTTCAACATGGGCATGGACTGGTACACCGGAGCGGCGTGGTACTCCAGCAATGCAGCTTTTCCGGGAGCCGAGAGGTTCTTGTATTTCGGCAGGAAGCCCTTGAAAGCGTCGTCGCCGGGGCAGAACACGGTCAGCCCGCCGTCGACGGCTTCGTCAAAGGTCTTGGACGCGTCAGGGTTGGCCAAGAGCGTCTCGGCGAAGACCCTGCAGCCGTGGGCCGACATAATACCGGTGAGATTGACCTCGGCGGGGCCCGGCGTCGGAGCCTCGGCGGCGGCGGAGGGGAGGACGTTGCTGATTTGGATGACGGAGATGTTGTAGGGGAGTTCGTCAACGGACTTGACGAAATGCGCGGCGAAGGAGCCGTCGTTGTCCTCGGGGGTAAATCCGACCTTTCCGCCCTTGAGGTCGGTGATGTTGACGAAGCCGGCAGAGCCGGGGGCGGAGCCGGTGGCCTGGAACATGGTGGCGGCGAGGGCGGTGCCGTTGGTGATCTGGTGGAGCTTCTTGGCGCCGAAATAGTCGAGCAAGACGTGGAGGGAGAGGATGTTCTTGATGGAGTAGATGGAGAGGTGCTTGGCGAGGAGGGCAGACATGGCGGAGTTGTCGACGGCGCAGACGGTTATGGTGGTGCGGTCGTTGATGTCGGCGGCAAGGTGGGTCAAGCTTAGGTAGTGGTTGAAGGTGGAGAACTCAGGATGCTTGGCCAGCATGCGCGTGATGTTGTGCGCGTGGGCGACGGAGAAGAGGAAGACGACGACGGAGAGGACCAATGCGCCGGCGGTGGTTGCCGGACGGAGCTGCATTGTGTAGGAACAGATCTGGATTTTGAAATTTGGGTTTAGAGAGAGAGAGAGAGAGAGGAAAGTGAGAGTGAGTGAGTTGGGGAAAGTATAACTGGAACCTGTCTGGTTTATGGAGGTTTTGTTTGGAGTGAAGAAGGGTTTATAAGAAAAGAGGCTTAGATGGGGAATATATTACGGGTGAAGCCACTGGGTGTTGATATGGGGTCCATCTCCTTCCATGTGTTTGTTACTTTGGGTCTGTGTTTTTTTTTTTTTTTTTGTTAAGAAGAAGTGACCATGGATCTATCAACCTGGCAAAAGTGGGAAAATAGTTCTAGGTTTTTCTTTGTTGTTGTATGATTAAGTTACACAAATGAAAATTTGGTCAAGCAATTTTGGTTGAGACTTAAAAAGCAAATGGGTTTCATAAAGTAAGCAATAATTAGACTTTTCTTCTGGCATGAACAAATTCATTTTTTCTTTTGGTCACAAATTATTAATTAAAAGTAAGTTCAAAATCACTAAGTTATTGAGTTACTGAAACAGACATTCTTCACTACTTTTTTATGTTTATTTCCACTCATTGAATCTGGGTCACTAAGTCAATTTGGAAACAGACCTGTGTCACTCTGAGTCAAGAAACTAAAAATTTACCTTAATTTATTATGTTTAATAACTAAATTTTTTTGGAGCTTAAACATTTATAAAACATTAAAACCAGAGAATTTTGTTCAATGGCGACATGTCCTTGGGGGTTATGTTTGTCTAGCTATCGATAGAGATGTCGTCTCTTGATTAGTGAAACTTAAAATCAAAAGTCTTGAGTCCTGAGGTTCCAAACTAAAAAGTAAGTCGTCTTCAAAAAATTTAACACAAATTATCCTAATAAGATACAGTTGGCAAGAAAGCGTTTGCCTATTTCCTATTGGACCTCATTGTCCTCATCAATCAACTTTCAACCATGGCACAATCAATTCAACTTTTGGTTTTGTTCAAAAGCCTCTTTTATTTTTATTTTTTTGTTTCCTGTTTTTCACCGGCCTGTCACTGGTGTGAAAAATAATGCTATCCAAACCAATAGCAGCGGGGACAGTTACATCTTTCTTTTGGGGTTAGTTTATGATTTTATTTTAGTAAACAAATTAAAATGATTTCACCAATTAAAAAAACAAAGTACAAGACAACAACTTTCCCCTACAAACAGCGGTGAAATAATGATCATGATGAAACACGTGGACCAAATCGCCGTTTAAGGGGCAAAAGAGGGAATTCAACCAACTAGCGTCAAACTTTTTCAGATTATTTGTAAGGAAAACGGGAGCAAAATTAGGAACAGATCACGTGGTTTAAGCCTTAAGGGCAGAAAAAGAATCAAGTTTTTTTTTAAAACCAAACCAAACACGCATGGAATGGAATCAAGCTAACTCGCTCGTTAAAATGTAGGGACCAAAATAGATATGCTGGGGCCCGCATCCTCCACAGGCTCTGCTATCATTTCCTACGTGCACTTCCACCACCGTCCAAAAGACCAACAGTAATCATTGGCCGTCAACGGTATTGACTTCAAACCGAAATACCTGTGCGTCTGACCGTTGGATCTCAACGACCGTGCTGCCAAGTCACGTGTCGGTGTGCAGTGGGGGTAGTTTTGTAGATTCGTTCAGTAGCAGGGTAATTAAGGGAGATAATCAGGTGAGTTTACGAGGTCAAAGTGCCAGGCTGGCAAGATCTAGTAAGAAAAGGCCAGGTGACGGCATATTGTGAGTGATCTTCTGATCTTTCGTTCCAGAAGATCCTCCCCACCGACAATCACGATGATTTTACTAGTAAGATTTTCTCTAATTAATTTATTAATTTATTGTGTTGCCTAGATATATATATATATATCTCAAATAATTGGGGTTGATTAGCACATTATCATATGCAACTACTATGATGTAAAGTAGAGTGCACATTTATAGACAAATTTTTACAAGTTTATAAACATTACAAGCTTTTCATTTTAATATGCCAAAGTATATTAGAAGACTTGTAATGGGTGCGGTGGGTTGCTTTTGTTAGGGTTTTTTAGCCGCTGTTACTTTGTTATTCCATTCATATTAATTTTTGTAATTTGTTGGAGATTCCTCTAAAACAGACTTACCATTTTATCTGCAATTATGTTCGACCTATCAATCAACGTTTCCAATCTAGATATGATGTTCTAAGTGTCATCTAGACTGATTTTTTTCCTTTTTACATATTTGTGCTCTTTCCATGTCTGCGTTGCTCCAATTGGCAAGTTTTTTCTGACTATGCGCCTGGTTTTTGGTCATGATATTTTTTGCTAGCATTGTCGGGCTTGTTAAGGGAATCTTTGTGGGATTTGAGAAATTTCACTTCTACTGGTTTGATAGTGATCATTTTGGACCTTTGGTTCTTGGGAGGGTTTGCTGTTTGCATTTCTTGTGGAGGGCAATCTACCTGTCTAGCTATGTTTCTGGTAATTATGGTCACTGTCTATGTGAGGGAGATTTAAATTGGATACGGGTCACCTTGGATTTCGTTTTTGCTTCTTCTCCGATTTCGATTTTGAATTGGAATTCGATCATATATATTCTTCAAGTTAGAATTCGGGGTCCGGTTAAGCTCCAAAACTAGACATAGACTTGGACTCCATAACTTCGATTTTGTGTCTTGTGGTCCATTTGATGGTTCAAATTCATGGTCTTTATACTTCTAATAGTAAAGAAATTTTTTTCAGTGGAGAGATTACTTCTGCCTAAATAGGTTCCTTAGTTGTGCTTATTCTCGGATTTGGATTTTTAATCATAATCCAAGTCAAATGTAATGTTCAATAAACTTGCTCTCCAATATGAGCACTCTTACGGCCATCTTGTGTCTTTAAATTTTTAGTCCGAGATTGACTTTTAAATCAAATGTCAACTGCCCTTTATGTTTATAAATGTTCTGTATCTTAATTAGTAATCCTATGTATCAGAACTTCAATTTATGACTTAAAAGGACTGTAGAGATCGTGTCTCCAAATAAACTCCTTACAACCTGATCCTTATGATGCAAGGATTACTAGAACTGTCCCTAATTGATTGAAGCCCCTTAAGGTTTATGTTAGATCATGTGTCTGAAAGATGGATGTTCTCACTTTCTCTTGAAAGTTGGTGACTTAACAATGGAGTACCACCAAAGAACTTAATTTTCTTTGCTTACTACGTAAGTGAGTTGTCAAAGTTGTAACAAGAGTCATCACAGTGGTAATTATTACATGAAATAAACATGCATGATAAATGTTAACATACCATAATCTTACTCGTCAATTGATTAGAAATAGACTCAGAATAAAAGATTAGGTATGTACTACTATGCATATTGATAGATCTTGTCAATTTTGTCATTCATACATGGAGAATTTAGACCATCTTTTCATGAATTGCCTTTATTTTCTGGAAAATTTGGGAAACATTCTCAATATTTTTCTTACATGTTAATTAGAATAGTTCATTTATGAATTGGCTCAATTCTTTTAAAATCCATAAAGATCCAGATTCTTATATGAATCTCACTAAGACCAAGTCCACCGGGAATCTTGTCATGACACCACGCCAAATCTTGTCCGGCGAATTTAGGAAACTTTCTCAAGATCTTTCTTACATGTTAGTTAAAATAGTTAATTTATGAATAGGTCAATTCTTTTAAAATCCATAAAGATCCAAATTCTTAGATGAATCTCACTAAAAGCAAGTCCACTGGGAGGGATCTTGCCATGGCACCACGTCAAATCTTGTCCCAGGTGGAGAGAATTTTTCAAAATCAAGCTTGGTTCATTAAGCATGCTAGGATTAAGTCTGATTTATTTGACCCTAAGTGAGCTGTTGAGCTGAAATACTTTCTTTTCGAGTGCTTAATTGATAAATTTAGAATTTCATGGCTGTATTTGCAAAACCTCATCATTCTTTGAAAATCCAATGATCATGTACCATAGAATTAAATGGACTAGAGAGTACTAGAACTTGACTTTTGTGACTGTCAAAACTTGTATGCCATAATATGCCCTGATCTTGGATAGGATAGAAGGCATTAGGGTAACCACCATAGCCAAACAAGCATGTGTCCCCAATTATGCCCATCGCGGGACAACTTAGAATGAACCCCTTTGAGCCTACGTTGAAAACCTTTGTTTCATCACCCTCACTACCCTACCATGAGCTTAGTACAGGATATTTGTACCCTTGTGCTAGGGACTTAGTAGAGCATGACATAGTGTGTAGGGGTGACGATGAAAGACAAGTGTGGGGTGGGGAAAACCTAAGAGAGAGGGGAAAAAAAAAAATGAAAGAAAATGAAAAGGAAAGAAAGAAAAACGGCGAAAGAGAAGAAAAATTGAAAAAAAAAAAAAAAAACTCTTGGGAAATTGTTAAAGTGTGGTTCTGGACTTTCATATTTGAAGAAGGCTCAAAGTTGAAAATTAGGCCTTTGTCCATTTCCATATTGGTTAGAGTGAAGTTGGGCCCAAAACAATGATAATTGGCCTATAAAAATGGTGACATAAGGTGGTCCATATATACTCTGCTAGACCCTTAGGATTTTTGTATCCTTAATCTTCTTTTCGAAAAACCTAGCTTAGCCCCATTACAACCCGTTACAAGTCCTTACTTGATCCTTGAGATGGGCAGCTTTGGTTAGTGGAGTCAGGTACAAAGTTGAGCTTATGGTTTATGTCCATTTGTGCACTTAGTCATTTCTTGAGGTTGTTAAAAAAAAATTCACAAAATGCTTTTGTTGATGAAATATGTAAGTTGTTTGTTACCTTACAATTTGTTCCCTTGCATATACTTGAGCGTGAAGCTTTTAAGCATTGCCATTTCTGAAAGAAAAATCGAGAGTATGCCTTGTGAGTTTGAATTGGACTTGTTCGAAACATGCTATCATTCACTGCATAACCTAAGTTCTCCATATCTTATTTAGTCATATGATTACCACATGTTTATTAACCTTGGAATTATCTATGTGATTTTGATTAAGTGTTTAACGTGAAATCTATGAGTTTCGAGTCTCTGAAACAACAGTTAGGGGCAGTAGAGTCATTTACTTGCTTTTTGTCGAGTCTTTGTTTTGTTTTGTACCTTTGTTTTGCTAAGGGACTAGCAAAAGCTAAGTGTGGGGTAGTTGATAGAAGCACAAAGTGCGATGATTTTAATGAGTATACGCCCCATTTTAGCCTTATTTCTCCCTTAGATTTGTGTCTTGAGTCATTAAAGTTGTTTTCAGAGTCTTGTAGAGTGTTTGGCATGAAATAAGCGGAAAACGTAAAATTCATAAACAATCCTAACTTGGTCAGGATTCCTTACCGTCATGCTAATCCATAGGCCTTAAGAGAGAATTTATGGGAGTACTTTTTTCTGAAATTAAATTGTTTTAATTCCATTTATTTTCTCTGAAAGTATTTAATTTTGTGCCCTTTATTAAATCAGGTTGACCAAGCAATGAAAAAGGGAATAAAGGAGAAAGACGTTTCAGTTGGGAAATTAAAGAAATTGCCCCATTATGAGAGGAATTATGGTCATAAGTGTCCCATTATGAGAAATTAAGAGGAGAAGAAATAAGAAACAGCAAATAAAGGAGAAGATGAAGAAAGCTATGATGAAGGGTATGATCGACAAAAGCCAACCAATGCTCCCCTATAAATAGGCAACGTCTAGAACAGAATTGGCATCACTTCCTTGCCTATCACTTCCTGGCCAAAACCTCTTCCGAGACTCTGCTCAATTCACTCCTCAATCCTCTATCACCTACAAGACCGTGACCACCATCCATCCAGCAATCTACGAAGCTTTTAAGCACTGAGTCAAAGACGCTCCACCACCATAGCAGAGACGAGTTCACTACCTTGTTGCCAAGCCGCTAAGGAAAGCTTCAAAGTGTAACTATGACTCTACTTTCAATTTTTGTTTCGGTTTTGTGTGTTTGGATTTGCGAGTTGTGTAATTGGAGACATGAAATGTTCAGAATACATTTTGAGATTTTCAGTTTATTATTGAGTTAATTTCGAGAATTCTTTGATGATGCATGTTACAATCTTGTGCCCTTTTACGTGTTTAGGTAATTTTCAGAGTTAGATTAATAAGTTCCCATGCTAGAATCACGCTGAGTGTTCTTATTTGTTTGCTTAATTTGCCAAGAATAATTGTTATGTGTTAAGACGCTGAGTTAAACAAGTAATAATTAGTTCTAAAGTGGTAAAAACCATGTTTCAATGATTAAACGATTCTGGAAATTATGTGTTAAATTCTATGTGTAATCGTTAATTTGCATGTGTGAGTCGATTCGGGGGTTAGATAACATTACTGATTAAGAGAATTACGCTGAGTGTTCTAAAAAATTAGTAGTATTGGACATAGTAAGGACTCTTCCGATCCAAGCCCACATTATAACGAATTAGATAAATGGATTGATCCGCTGATACTTTTCATTTGGGCTCTTATCTAGACATTTAAGATGTGCACATTTTTGTATCATGTTGAAATGGATTTTCTGTTTCTACACTTAGTAATTTTCGAGTGATATTGGTCTAGGTTAGGGAAATCGATCATTGTATATAGTTTTATTTATTTTGTTTTTGTTTTATTTTAAGTAGATTAGTAACCAAATCCCATACCCCCCCCCTCCCCCCAATTTTATTCTTTTATTTATTAATTGACCTTTTTGTGTAGGTGTACCCTACAATCCCCGGACTGAACGATCCCTGCTTATCCTATACTGACAACTACATTTTGCAGGGTTAAATTGTAAGGCTATTTCAGCCTCATCACATCCCATGAGGATTCAAATTGTTGAGCTTAATGATGGCTTAGCCAAACATAATCATCAAGGCGTTGTAGGTTTTGTAATTAAAAATGAAGAAGAAAATCCTCTGATTGCTTCAACTAAAAATATAGGTTATATAGACTTTCTCAATGCAGAGGCATTGGCTTTAATGGCATGCCTCAGAGCAGCTTTAATCCATGGTCATACTCATATTCAGGTTGAAGGAGATTAAAAAATTCTCATTGTAAGCGCGAAAATCTGTAAACCAATGACAAATAGACTCGTGTACAAAATAATAATTTTTATTAATATTGAAAATGCAGGTTACAATATTTGTAAGTAGATCCTCTGATTCTTTCTCCGGACTTGTTCTTGATTCAAGGATGTCGACCACTTGATCTTGAATCGGTTGATGTTCACGTGGGCTGCCACACGGATTGGTGTTTCTTGATTTTGGTGGTGAATGAATCGGCTCTTCTGATAGCTTGATGATTCTTCACAGATTTTGGTGGCTCCTGATGATCCAGGAGGATCCTACGTAAAATAATATGATATTAATACATATCATATTATATTATTTAATTAATTCAAAACCATTAAAACTTTGAGGTTCCAAAACCGTTCAAAGTTTAGGGTTTATATTAATTAAACAATTTAAACCATTTATCATTTATGGTTTAAATTCACTTGTTATTTTTAACTTTCTATTTCAGGAAGTTATCTTTGTATATAAACCGGAATAGTTGAATGAATTAATCAAACAATTGAAAGTAGTTTCATAACTTCAATACTTTTCTTTCTCCAATCTTTTATATATTTCCTCTCATATTAAGAAGTCAACTTCCACAGAGAAGTAACGACTCTTTATTCCTACTAAAAGTTCTATCTCCTAGAAGTTTTGGATCAAGTGGTATCAGAGCACCAAATCTGAAAAGGGTAAAAGTGGTTTATGGTCCTAACTCGCGGCCAACGCAAAATTTCTAAAGAAGAACTTGTAGGTCTTTTGCTCGTTTATCGAAAGCCAAGGATAAAGAGAGAAGCAATGACAGGAGAAGTTCCACAACAAAATAGTGACGGTGAATGTATCACCAAGCTAGAACAAGAGGTCCAATTATTATCAGCATCTATTTCTGAATTGGTGGAAAGTATAAAAGCCTTGAAACTTTCGCATGCATCCCCTTCAAAGAGGAAGGTTAACAATGACAGTGAAGACGAGGAAGACACCATCATAGAGGAGACCACCGAGGAAGCGGGTAAACATAAAGATCCCGTAAGTGCCTCAAAAATTGATTTTAAGGTAGAATTTCTACTTATAACGGTGTTATAGATGCTGACAAATTGGATAATTGGATAGACACGTTAGAAACTTATTTCACTATAAATAAGTATTCTAATGCTAAAAAGTACCAATAAGCTTGAAACTCTCAAGCCATGCAGTTACATGGTGGAAGTTATACCGAAAATGGTACAACGTTTCGGAATTGACTTGGAGTAAATTCAAGAAATTATTAAGAAAACAATTTTATCCTTTTGGTTACAAGGAAGAAAGATGGTATAGATGGCAACACTTCAATTAAAAGTTCAGTCGGTACAAGATTATACCTTTGAATTCCACAACCAAGCTTTGGTATTGGATATAGATGTTGACGATTATGATGTCTTCATGAAATACATCGGAGGCCTTGCCGACTACATACGGAATGAACTGAAATTGTTCATCGTGGAATCAATTGAAGAAACCACTGTCAAAGCCATCGCCATCGAGGCCAAATATAAAAGACCTTACAAGGCGGACGACAAATGACCAACTGCAAGTAAATCTGATTGGAAGAGTAACGGCAAGCAGATAAGAGATGGCCCAAAACAGAAGAATTATTATGATCATTGTCATACCAGCGGACATGTTAAAGACAAGTGCTGGGTACTTCATCCTGAGTTGAGACCCAAGAACCAGAGGAACAACCAGGGAAGAAATGACAGAAAGGCCACTTTGACGGTGCAACAGGCAGAAAAGCTTCCAGAGTTGAAGCAACCTGACACTACACTTGTCTTAATGACAACACCAACAGACGTTGTAGATGCTTACAATCGTGAAGAACTATTCCACTTGAAAATTCAAGTGAAATAGAGTGTTGTACAAGCAATTGTCGATCCTGGAAGTTAGAAGAATCTGATCTCAGAGGCTCTAGTAAGGAAGGTAGGTTTAGAAACAATGCCTCACCCTAAGCCTTACCCACTAGGCTGGATTCAGAAGGACATTGACATGCTGATAATGAAGCAATGTACCTTCAAATTTTCAATCACTAATCGTTATATCGATGGAGTGACATGTGAGGTGGTTCCATTGGACGTATGCCAAGTTATATTGGGTCGTCCATATCTATGGGATCGTGATGCCATTCACTATAGGAGGCTTCGAAAGTATCGTTTGGTGAAGAATGGGAAGGAGTTCCACATCAACGCTTGTAAGCCTCAATCTACAGACAATCTGTTGACAGCTAACCAAGCCAAGCGATTGGTTAACTCTTGTGCACAGTTTGTTTTATTGATGATTCGACCACAAGATCAATGTGCTGATGCTGTCACTTTGTCAGTAATGACATTAACACCTTCACAATGTTCTGATATTGGAAAATTACAGAAGGAATTCAAGGATGTTTTTCAAGATGCGCAAGGATTGCCACCGCAAAGATCTGTAGAGCATGAAATCCATTTGGTTGCAGATTCACCTCTGCCAAATTTGGGTTTGTATTGCACATCTTTGACGGAGAGTGAAGAGATCAAGAACCAAATACAAGAGCTTCTTAAACAAGGAGTTATAAAACTCAGCTGCTCACCATGTGGTTCACCAGTGTTACAAGAAAGATGGAGGGTGGCGTATGTGCATAGATTATAGAGCACTTAACAAGATTACTATCAAGAATCGGTATCCGTTACCGAGGACTGATGAACTTTTAGATCAATTGTATGGTGCTCGTTACTTCACCAAACTAGATCTCAAATCTGGTTATCACCAAGTACGCATCCATAAAGAAGACACTTGGAAGACTGCATTTAAGACGAAGCAGGGACTATACGAGTGGTTGGTTATGCCGTTCAGACTATGTAACGCTCCAGCTACCTTCATGCGATTGATGAATGAAGTGCTCCGCCCTTTCATTGACGACTTTGTCATCGTTTATCTAGATGACATCCTTATTTATAGTGTCACATGGGAGGACCATCTTCGTCATATTGCTCAGGTTATGGACGTTTTACAAGCTAGTCAGCTACGGTTGTATGGTGAAAAATGTGAATTTGGGAAGCAACAACTTGTATACTTGGGGTTCATTGTTGGTGCAGGAGAGCTTAAAGCGAATCCAGAGAAAGTACAAGTTATCTCTCAATGGCCCACACCCTGTTCAGTGACCGAAGTTCGAAGCTTTATAGGTGCATGCCAATATTTGAGAAAGTTTATTAGAAGTTTCTCTCTAATTGCAACACCATTACATTCTCTTACAAAAGCCAGTCAAAAGTTTGAGTGGTCAAAGAAACATGAAGAATCTTTCCAGTTGTTGAAACTGAAGATTACTGAAGCCTCAGTTTTAGCATTGCTAAATCTGCAGAAAGCATTTGAAGTTGAAGCAGATGCATCTAACTATGCAATGGGAGCCGTGTTATTTCAGGATGGTAAACTACTTGCATACCATTCTGAGATGTTTGGTGGACCAGTATTGAACTATCCAACTTATGACAAGGAGCTATATGCCTTGCATTAAGCAGTAAAACATTGGAGAGCTTACTTGTTGGGAAAAGAAGTCGTGATTCACTCAGATCATAAGCCTCTTCAGTATCTGACTACACAGTCTAAGTTACAACAAGCTCGACATATGAAGTGGATGTTGTACCTACAACAATTCAATATTCTAATTAAGTGCAGGAAGGGAATGACTAATAAGTTGGCAGATATGTTATCTCAAGCCCCTTCACCAATAAATTCTTCATTATTGGTGGCTATGTATATCCAACCTATAGTTCCTTCTGAGTACGCAAAAGGATATGCTGAGTACGCAAAAGGATATGACACAGACGCTAGTTTTAGTTCAGCTCATGCTAAGCTGCAACAAGGAAAGACTAGTGAGTTTCAACTGAAGGATGGACTTATGTATAAAGGAACACAATTGTGCATACCAGAAGATGACGATAGACTGCAGTGGATTCGTGAAGCTCATACTTCCAAAGTAGCAGGACATTTTGGAGTGGAGAAAACTGTACTAAATCTTCGTCGTTATGTCTTTTGGCCAAAGATGCACCTAGATGTTTCACGGTACATACGAGGTTGTGTTCTATGTAACACCTCGAAGCCTTCCAATAGGAAGTTAGGACTGTATCTTCCATTACCAGTACCTAGCCAGCCTTGGGAAAGCATTTCTATAGACTTTCTTGGGGGATTACTTAAAACCAAGTCCGGGAATGATTATTTGTTCGTAGTCGTGGATCGTTTCAGCAAGATGGTGATACTCATTCCATGCAAGAAGACTGTAACTAGAGAGGGAGCTGCTAAGTTATTTTTCCAACATGTATGGAAACATTTTGGCTTACCTTTGTCGATTATCTCAAACAGAGATAGTCGATTCTTAGGCCATTTTTGGAGGTCATTATGGGGAATGATGGAGACCAGGTTGAAGTGTAGTAATGCTTTTCATCCACAGACTGATGGACAAACAGAGGTCGTTAATTGAACTCTAGTACATTTGTTAAGGGGTTATAATTCTAAGCACCCAAAAACTTGGGATGATAGTCTCCCTTACTTACAATTGGCTTTTAATCGAGCAATTCATAGCTCCACACTGAAATCTCCATTCAAGGTTTGTTTGGGGTATTTACCCCAAAGTCCTTTTGATATGGTATTCACTCCAACTGATAAGCCATTAAGTGGAAAAGAAGAAAAAGAACATGTTCGGGCACATAAATTTTTCGAACGAGTTAAAAAGATTCATTCAGAAGTGGAAGCACAATTGCAACAATCTCAGCAACGATATAAAGCTCGTCATGACAAGCATCTTGTGCCATGTACCTTTAAAGAAAGTGATTTAGTATGGTTACACATTGGAAAAGAATGGTTAACTAGAGAAAGCAAGAAGCTCAAGCCTATTCGATATGGACCATTCAAGATCATTAAACAAATTGGTGATAATGCCTTCCAACTTGATCTACCAGCATACATGCATATGTACTCGGTCATTAATGCCAAGAATTTGAAGCATTTTGAACCATCTCTATTGGATGATGATCCTGATGAAGACACTCGCCTTCCTTCAGTCGACGACTTGAAAATGGAGTATGAAGATCCTTTAGAGGAGGACTGTATATTAGAGCAAAAGGTTCGTGAAAGCGGGCATGGAAAGTATGAGTATTTTCGCATAGGCAGAAAAGGTCAACTTCCCAGCAAATCTAAATGGTACCTACGGGCAAAGGCAACTACAGAGTTTCCTCATCTCAAGATACCTTGAACAGGAGCTCAAGGTTCCTAAATGGGGGAGCCATGATCCAGGAGGATCCTACGTAAAATAATATGATATTAATACATATCATATTATATTATTTAATTAATTCAAAACCATTAAAACTTTGAGGTTCCAAAACCGTTCTAAGTTTAGGGTTTATATTAATTAAACAATTTAAACCATTTATCATTTATGGTTTAAATTCACTTGTTATTTTTAACTTTCTATTTCAGGAAGTTATCTTTGTATATAAACCGGAATAGTTGAATGAATTAATCAAGCAATTGAAAGTAGTTTCATAGCTTCAATACTTTTCTTTCTCCAATCTTTTATATATTTTCTCTCATATTAAGAAGTCAAATTCCACAGAGAAGTAACGACTCTTTATTCCTACTAAAAGTTTTATCTCCTAGAAGTTTTGGATCACCTGAGCTTTCCTTTGTCGTTTTGTGTGGAATGTCAAAAAGTCATTTCTTCTGTCTTGAACTGGGGTATTTATAGTGTTTGTGAACAACTCCCCATATTTTGTAACTCCCAAGCATTCATTTAGGTCTTGATTTGGTTTTAAGTAGATTGATAAACGTCTCCACGTAATTCAAGCCTTACTGATTTATGGAGTAAAGCCAATTTATTGACGTAATCACAATTCAATTTGAATTGCTCTATAATCACATTCAATTGGCCCGTTTAATTGGTCTAATTTAATATTTAATTTAGGACCAATTATCGATAATCAATGCTCACTTTGTCGGACATACGCCAAAGGTTTACATCGTTTGACGCACATCACTTTTGTGGATTACTCTAGTTCGACGACATAGAGTTCACATGTAATTTCTGGAATTTTCTAATTTTATTAATTTTCTTGTATCTACATATGCCCCCCACTTCGAGGTGCGTTGTAGGCATGGGCTTGTTACTTCCCGAAAGTGTGACTGGAAGTCCATTGTTCTTCCTTTTTTCTTCTTGTCTTTTTTTTTCGCGCCTCCCGAGATTGAAACTGGCTGGTAGAGATTTTCCAAGAAACTTTGATTTGACAATCAATGGTCACCAGATTCATATGAGCATCGTAGAACCACAAACTGGCAAGTATATTTTCTTCAATTCATTCCTTTTAGCATGAAGCCTGAAAACAACACATGACTAATTCTTCTTAAGACTTTTATGTTAATGAGAACAATCATTGAGCTTGAAACTAGTGATCATAAACATTCCCTTGAAACCATGCCTTTTCAGAAAGAGCTAATTGAGACTAAAATGAAGATTTTTTCTTAAAATTTGGTTAATAAGAAAAATCATGGAGTCACAAATGCATATTTTCCTCCATTCATGCATGCCTGATCATAGACATTCCCTTCAACCCATGCCTTTTCAGAAAGAGCTAATTGAGTCTAAAATGAAGATTTTTCTTAAAATTTGGTTGACAAGAAAAATCATGGAGTCTCAAACTGCATATTTCTCTCAATTCATGCATGCCTTATAGGGATTAGAGAGGTTGATTGATAAATTTATCCCTTATAAAAAGAGAATAAATCACCAAACTCTCTACACAACTCTCCTTCTACTCTTCATGCTCTTTGTAGTGCACCCAACAACTAAATTCGGGTGTTCCCATGATCATCAAATCCCTTATAAACACTTGAGAGTAAGCTTCTTGTCGACTACCTCCTTCCCGTAGTCCATATTCTTTCAATAATTTTTTTTTTTTACTGAATACAATCAACAACATGTCTTTGCAGATCAACCCAAGTACGCCGACTTGATGCGAACGAATCTGCTGTCAATAACAAAGTGACCAACTCCTTGATGTATAACTTCATCTCCATGGGAATTAAAATTCCTTTTTTTTTTTTTAGCATTATAAAAGCATATCCCTTGATGGAGACGCCATGGTCTTGCTTTCCTTTTCGAGAATTTGGACTTTATACGTTACTTTCGTGAGTTGGCAGAAAACTTTGAAATCTTGTGACTTGTAGGATTCGAATGCTGCACAAGACTATGATTCTCATGTTTCTTATGAATTCGGGCTTTACACATCTTGTCTATGACTTGGCCGAACACCCTGAAATCTTGGGACTTATAAGAATCTTGGCCTTGCCCGGCTTTCTATCTTGCAACTCTTGAGAATTCGGACTTTACATGTCATCCTTATGATTTAATGGAAAACTCCAAAATCTTGAGACTAACACATTTTCTTCTTTTTTTTATTTTATTTTTTATTACTGATTCATTTCATGACCTACGCAGGTTGGGTCATCATGGTTTTCTTCAAAAGCTTCAAACGACACTCCATGACCATCATTGAAGAAAATGAAGTTTCCAAGGAGCAGGGACCACCTTAACCATGCACGCGCCACTAATATATCATTGAGCTTGGAATGGTTTTGCTTAAGATTACTCATTACATGTGTCATGCTGGTCTCAAATAGCTCCTCGCTTATTGGGCAGCTTCCAACCTTCACAAGCTACAAGCGTGAAACCCAAGAATGTCTTTTTATTGAAGTCTTCTCACCATAACTCAACTATTCCTCAAGAGCGATTCCTTCTTCTTAGTGAGCGTATTAAACAAGGCCCGTTCAAAGAAAATGTTACTTATAGTGCAAAAAATCAAAGGCTATCTGACGTCGAATCCACCATCAATTGTTGATGTTTCATATATTTGCTCAGCTGATGCTAGCCGCCATCATTCCCTACTTGCTTCTTTGGAAATTTTAAAATAAGAGCAGTAGCAATTGGAGATGCAAGCAAGCCAAGATTGCCAACCTAGAGCAAGAGAAGGCTGAAGTGTCAGAGCTTCTTGTTATGCCCCCTACTGGTGTAAGGACATTAGTTGCCTTGGAGAACTCTCTCGAGGTTCAGCGTAACACCTTTAAGGGTCTCACCTGGGAATAGAAAATGTAGTTTTTTTTTGCACTTGATAGCATGTTCTCTTTATGTAATAATCCAACTTTTGATTGTTGAACCATATGAATAAAAGAAAGACATGTTCTCTTTATGCAATAATTCAACTCTTGATTGTCAAACATATGAACAAAAGAAAGACATATTCTCTCGAACTTGAACTTTGAGCCATGAAGACATACTAACGTACTCCTCCTTTTCTTTTTCTTTTTTTTTTTTGTTGAAAACCTTGAAAAGTAAGGGACACACGTTTTGGTTCTTTGATATGATTGAACTTAGGATTACATCCCAAGCTGCCTACGTATCCTTCTAAAAAAAGGAATCAAGTCATCACATAGTTCAAGATGAATTTTTTTTTTAGTTTTTTTTTTTTTGATGTCCGATCTTTTGCTTGAGCTGCCCTTTTGGGTTTTCAGCTCATTGGACTTTTTTCTTATTTTTATTTTTTGGTGTGCCGTACACAGTTTAGGCTCGTGTGGGCTAGGAGCATTTCACACTTCTTTACGTGTAGTAACACTTCAGGAACTTGGTATTAATTGGGCGGATTCTTAGGTCATCTTTTGCCACAATTTTGTAAGCTCCATTGGTGTAGACTTCACTAATAACATAGGGTCCATCCCACTTGGACTTAAACTTTTGACCAGTTTTGTGTGTCATGATTATGGGTCTACGTACAGCGAGCACAAGATAACCAACTTGGAAAGCTTGAGGACGAACTCCTTTGTTAAAAGCTCTTGACATTCAAGCTTGATAACACTCTAAATGTTGTTGTGCATCATGCCTTCTTTCATCTAAAACCTCTAACTCTTGAAGGCGTAATTTAACATTATCCTCGCTTGTTAACCCTTCTTGTATGGCTATCCTCAATGAAGGAATTTGTTTTTCCAATGGCAAGATAGCTTCAACGCCATACACAAGGGAGTAAGGGGTGGCTTAAGTAGGCGTTCAATATGTAGTGCGATATGCCCAAAGGGCTCCACCCATCCTATCATGCCAATCTCTTTTTGTCTTACCTACAACTTTCTTTAACACGTTGCAAAGAGTTTTGTTGAAGGCTTCGGCCAAGCCGTTTGCTGGGGCATTGTACATTGACGACAAATTTTGTTTAAAATTGAACTTTTCACAAAGTATTTCCATTGCACTATTATAGAAGTATTTTGATGTGTCAGTTATAATGTACCGCGGAACGCCATAACGTTGAATGATATGTCCCTTAATAAAATCAACAACACTTTCCTTCTTTACTTCCTTGAGCGGTATCGCCTTTGCCCACTTCGAGAAGAAGTCCATTGCTGCCAAAATGTATACATGGTCGGTAGAGGATTTAGGATTTATAGGGCCAACAACATCAAGTCCCCATCCATCAAATGGATAAGATGCAACTGTTGGATGCAACGGCTCTGGCGGTTGGTGAATAAAATTTGCATGAAATTGGCAAGCTTGACATTTCTTAACATACTCCATACAATCTTTGACCATGGTGGGCCAATAGTTTCCCATCCGTTTGACTTGGAAGTGGAGCTTGAGACCTGATTGATGCTCCCCATAGATTCCAGAGTGAGCTTCCTCCATAGACTGGACTGCATCTTCTGTACCCAAACACCTAAGGGTCAGTCCCTTGAATGAGCGTCGATACAGAACTTCTTTGTAGTAAATGAAACGTTGTGCCCTACGTCGTATGTCTGAGCGTTGCTTCGAGTCATCGGGAAGTTTCTTATGTTCAAGGTATTCAATGGAAGGATATCTCCAGTCTTCTATGTCGATAGCATGCATTGAGACAATGTGAGATTTTTCTTGTTGCAATGCAAGAATTAGGGGAATAACCTATCATTGGCAAATTGGAAGATTCACAATCTCATTTTCAGACAAGGCTAAGGTTGTTGCCAAGTTAGCTAAAGCATCTGCTAATCGATTCTCTTCCCTCAACACATGGATAAGTGAAACCATATCAAACCCTTTCAGCTGTTGCGTGGCAAGGTGGAAATAAGGAACCAAGACATCTTTTCTCACCTCATAATAGGTCAAGACTTGGTTAATGACAAGTTGCGAGTCACCATACACTTCTAAGCTTGAAATCTCCATCTCGGCTGCCGTCTGCAAACCCAAGATGAGTGCTTAATATTCGGCCACATTGTTCGAACATCTTTTAGTGAAGTGGAACGCATATGACATTATTTGTTTTCGAGGCGAGATAAAGACAACACCAGCCCCTGCACCATTTTTCCGAGCAGAACCATCAAAGAACATCATTCAAGGAGGGAACACCACAGTGTAAAAAACTTCCTCGTCGGGTAAATCATCAGAAATCTCCCAATCCGCTGGAATCGGGTGATCTGCTAAAAAATCTGCTAAAGCCTGCCCTTTGATTGCCTTGGCCGGGATGTAGATGATTTCATATTGATTAAGAAGCAAGGCTCATTTCGCCATTCGACCTGTCAAGAAAGTTTTGGACATGACGAATTTAACTGGGTCAGCACGCGCCACCAAGTGCACTATATATGCCTGCATGTAATGTCTTAACTTTTGAATGGCGAAGATAAGCGCAAGACACATCTTCTCTATGGGCGGATAACTCAATTCCGGCCCTGTGAGCGTTTGACTTCAGTAGTATAATGCTCTTTCCTTGCCAGCTTAGTTCTCTTGAGCGAGAAGTGCCCACATAGAATCTCTTGTGCTGTGATATAAAGTATCAAGGGTTTTCCTTGAATCAGAGCTTCCAATATAGGTAGTCTAGATATGTACTTCTTTATGTCATTAAAAGCATTACGACAAGCTTCATTCCACTCGAATGAGATGTCTTTCTTCATGAGTTGGTTGAAAGGTTGACACCTACCAGCCAAGTTTGAAATAAATCATCGAATGAAAGCAAGTTGTCCTTGAAGGCTTTTCAATTCACTCAAACTCTTTGGTTCAGGCATGTCTTGAATGGCCTTGATTTTGGACTGGTCCACCTCAATGCCTCTGTGTTTAACCACAAAGCCAAGAAACTTTCCTGAGGAAACACCAAAGGCACGTTTGAGAGGATTCATTTTCAGTTGATACTTGCGTAGTCGTTCAAAAACAGTTCACAAGTCTTGCAAGTGATCTTTTCGCTTCTTGGATTTGACCACTAAGTCATTAACATAGCATTCCACATTTTTATGAAGCATGTCAACAAAAATCTTTTGCATGGCACGCTGATAAGTTGCACCTGCATTTTTTAACCCAAAAGGCATCACCTAATAACAGTAGATCCCCTTAGGAGTACGAAATGCTGTGAGCTCTTCGTCTTCCATTGATATTCTAATTTGATTATAGCAGATGATCCATCCATAAAAGATAGGGCTTTATGCCCTACGGTCGCGTCAACCAGGAGTTCAATGATGGGTAACGGAAAATCATCGTTTGGACATGCATTGTTTAAGTCACGGAAGTCAACACAAACATGAATTTGTCCATTTTTTTTCTTAACTGGCACGATGTTTGCAATCCATTTAGGATACTAAACTTCCCTAATGAATCCCATGGCAATCAACTTGTCCACCTCAACTTGGATTTGGGTGAGGAGTTCCGGGCGAAACCGACATTGAGTCTGCTTGATTGGTCAAGTACTGGGCTTGACAGCAAGATGATGGACTGCTACCTTTGGATCAAGACCAGGCATTTCTTTATATGTCCAAGCAAATACATCTCTATACTCCATCAACAACTTATAATATTCATTTTCTTCTTTTGGATTCAACAATGCGCTAATGAAGACTGGTCGCGGTTCTTCCTCAATCCCCAAATTAAGTTCTTTCAATTCATCAACAGTAGCCTGCCCCCCATCTTCGAATGTTGGAGGAGCTTGATCAATCTCGTCCTTAGAGTCTTCAAGTTCACATGGTTCAAAGGACTCTTGACCCTCCACTTCTTCTACGGTAACATGGTAAGCTAGCCGAATAGTTTCTTCTGCCACTGGCTTTTGAAGTTTGTTGGTGAATATGATTGCATGTTGCTTGAGTTTCAATTCAGCCCTTGGCTCCAACAACAGGTTTTGCTATCCATTTAGTTGTGTGAACTCACTTGGACAATTGTTTTTACTTAGTTGAGAGTGGTATGAAAGTGACTTATATTTTACTGAAAGCAACTTTGATACATATAATAAACTCCCACAGATCCAACCAAAACAGTTTCATAAAGCATTCATTGGCTTAACAAGCTTTCAAGTTTCACAAGCTTTACATGATGATAAGGAAGAATACAATTTGCTATGTGTTCCAAGCTTTATCTCCCAATGACTGCACATTGCCTTCCATTTCCACCATCTAGCTCAATACGCTATCCAGCCCATGTCTCTTATCATTCACTTATACATCTCATTTAGCGGTTTGCTCTAACCTGCATATTGAGCTTAGTATCATGTAAGCGTCTTACACAAACAAACTTCTAAGCCCATAAAGGAAAAATGAACTACTTGCAGTTCCGTGAAAAAGAGAGGCTCATCAAAAGTTAAAATTGTACAAGTGTCTTACAGAAACAAACTCATCATGAAACATGTTCCTAATTTAGATGGACTTCAATGACGTATAGAAACTATGCCAAATGCATAACACCCCAGAACATATAACTTAAAAGGGTCTGCAAGATGGTATCACACCAATGGGCATGGTGTGGGAAGGCCAAAATCTCACAAAGTGCATCTAGAACAGAGAAAACTAAGATACTAAAAAGTAAACTAATCAGAAAATCACAATAACAATCATTTATCATCAGTGTAGGCAAAGAATAAAATTAATAGACCAAAATAGTAACAATACATAACTTATACTTCAGTTCAGTCTAAAAGGAACCAACATGTAACAGAGAAAATACTCACCAATATTGTAATAGCATCTGCAGTGCTTTCTCTCTCAAGTTCTTCAACAGACCTCTCCGATGAGAAAGATAGTGTTAAGTTTTTAGGTGGCACCATTTGCAGCAACTCATCCTATCACAAATGCAATACAAATCTTAGACTTCAAAACAATAAAATTATCTATTTTCATACTGAACAAGCAGGAAAAAAACAATTACACCAGACGAAATTGACGAGAAGAAGGTGAATTATTAGAATTCACCCTAATTATTCACCTATAAGAAATTCACAGCAAGAAGAGCACAGAATTAGCAAGCCCAGACAATCAATTTCAGAGAGATAATCAATAAGAGACAACAATTTCCAAAAACCCAGTCAAGAAACCCAAACAATTTTAGAAGGTATCAATCAATTCAGAAACCCAATAAATAAAAAGAAGAAGGAATAAGAACTGAATATGATTGAGATTGTACGTTTGGAGATAGCGCCACTAGGCCAAAAATTCAATCAGTACAATTATACTCTTATTTCATAACATATCATCTTCAAGAAAAAAAGAAGAAGAGAGGCACAATTGAGAATTCACCCGTACTATCCTTTCCAAGCAATGATAGGTCCAAATTAAGCACCAAGAAAAACATGCAGATTTGAAAAATGACTATATCCGACCCATATACATTGACTGTAGTACTAAAGCAAAGTCAGTCGCCTTTCCCCACATCAATATAAAGGATTTTGAACAAAGCCCTTCAATTAAAAACCAACAATCAACAGCATGAGCAAGTAGATTCAACTCTCATGACAGCAGCATTCCGGGGAAATCATCAAATACGTGAAAGCAAACAGAACTAAATGTACTAAGAAAATTGCTCCTCATGATATAGTATAAGATAAGGTCTACTGTTCCAGCTTTCAAGCATCTCAAAATAGCAATTGTAAAACATGGGACAAACCTTCTTCAGCTTCAAAGCTGTCATGTTTAGTTGACAAGATAAAGTATCCCCCGGGCCTTAAAATCCTATTCATCTCTAGAAGATGCTTACTCCCTGCAAATGAAAGAATATCATGAAAATGTTACTGAAAGTAGGATTTGAAAATTCAATAAAGAAAAAAATAAAGAATTAAAGGCATGAAGGCATAAAGGTAATCAAACCATCTGAATACCAAAAGAAATCCCAAGAAACAAAAACTCAAACAGCAAACCAGATATTCAACTCACAATCACAGAATTCAAAACAAAAACTTAAACTTTCATCCATCAAAACCCAATTCCTGCAACTCCAAAAACCACAAATTGCATTCACTTCAGCAACAGAGTCAAAATTTACAAACCTTACAAAACAAAATAGGAGACAAACTTCTTTCAACAGTTCTTGCAAACTTCAAGGTATTTATAGTATACAAAATAAGAAAGGATATAATTAGAATTCACAATATATTAAATCATATTTGACAAGCCATTATAATCGACTCAAGTGTTAAATCATCAAGCAGTAAAAGTCTCTAGTTTTGATTATCTTGCAAGAGATTTACCTTGCAAGATAACCACTTATCCACCAGTTGTTGAATTCAACCATAAGCCAAACCAAGGATGGTCAAAACAGTTTTACTTACCAGGTTGATGGTAAGCATTAATGTTGACAGGTGAGGCATAAATCCCAACCGCTCTCTCATAAAGTGCTATAAGAGCACCTACAGATCTAGGTGTCACTTCTTCCACAGAAACCGTAATCGACTCTCGGTCATTAGAATAAAGAGCCGATCGTGTTCCCTGCTAGAAGTCAATTTAGATAGGCAGGAATATTAAAATAGCAAAGTACGACTGAAAATCACTTTTCCAGATAACATTAACTGGTTAAGGTGATGAATCTAACCTGTAGCATTCCAAATAGGTAGTCACCACATGTGACACCTAGTTCAAGCTCCCAATCATGACTAGGAGGCCTATCTTGTAGTACTTCAATGAATGTCACAAAGAAATTGTGTACGCCATGCATCTCTCAGTTGTTGGATGTAACTGCACAAGATACATCAAGATATAGATAAACTTAATAAAGTAAATTGAAAACTCACACATGCTGATCTGTGCTCCCTTTATTTCTAGAGCAAATAAGTTCAACAAAGTGAAGGCTGAGAAGATCAGAATGCAAGTCTTTATTTTTCTCCAGTAAGTCATTCGCCAGCTGTTCTATCAGTTCAATTGCCTTAAGAGCATTCCCCTCCACTGCACAATGATAAACCCTGAGGGAAAAAAAAAAACAAAAAAAAAAAAACAATATGCTTATCAATCAAGCACTACAACATTATCTCCAAGTCAAAATCAAATGCTAGGACATTCAATAAAAGATCACCTACTTTTCATTTTCTCCAGATCATCAATACAATGGCAGGCTGCTTCATCCTCGTAAGAGCAACAATCAATGCCCCAACTGGCCCTCCAGTAAGAAACAAGACTATAAATCCTATTACTAATCAAACCCAGAAACACACTTTAATCAGCAAAAGAAAAGCTGCATTCTTTTTCTCAAAAATTAAAAGCTGCATTCTTTTTCTCAAAAAGAATGAAACCCAGAATTGGGGCAAATCGTTAACAAAGAAAAACCCTAAATTTGAAATAAAATAACCCAGAGGTTTCCTTACATTTTCTCGACTATGCTGTCTTGGAAAGAGCGGATCTTGAATTGGGTACCAGGACTTGGCTTTTCTTGATGAATCCATAGTACCTAAACCCACAAATTCGCACAGTAATAAGAGAAGGAGGCAGAGAGAAAACAAAAATAGATGAAGAAAATCTGCGATTAATCGAAAATGAAAGAAATATGCAATTAAAAATTGCAAAATTCAGAGAGAAGAGAGAGGAATGGCGGTGAAGATGAAGCTGTTTGATCGTTCTCGAGGTGGAGGAAATCGCAGGATTTAATCTTTTATGTTCCGAGGCGGAGGAGGAAGAGAATCGAACGGAGGCCGTCACTGTGGTGGTTGATTGGCGGTCACTAGTCACTGAGAGAGAGAGAGAGAGAGAGAGAGAGATGGTTAAGAGTACTGAGGATTGAGGGTTGGTGAGATCGAAAGTGATTTTGAGAGAGAGAAGCGGGAGCTCGGGTGTTTTGGTCGAATGGAGAGGGAAAAAAGATAAATTTTTGATTTTTGTCCAAGTGTTAAAGTAATATATCAACCCTAGCTAAAAGTCAGCTATTGTAGCGGAAAAAAAAAAATTTAAAATTCTAGACGACATCAAATATAAAGTGCATTGTCTGAAACTCATGTGACAACAGATAAATTAAAAAGCATTGTGTGAACCACTCAAATCAGACAACATCTTTTAGCAGGCATTGACTGAAAAGATATCAGACAACAGACACCTAATAACAGTTGTGTGACTGAAAATAATCAGACAACAGCAAAAATCAACCATTATATAAATGAACCTTGGACAATATCACATAATAACTGTTGTCTGAATTAATTCATTTAGACAACATCAAAAAAAATCAATCACTGTCTGAAATGCTATTGCACAAGAGCCTAGAAAAAACTGTTGTCTGATTCAAAAACTCAGACAACATAATATTTCTTGCTGTCGTCTGATTTAATCAGACGACAATTAAAATGTTTGTTGTAGTCTGATATGTGTTGTCTGATTCCGAAATTGGTATAGTGAACAGTAGACAATTATGAAATTTGGTAGTCTGACAATTATGTCCTCCTTCTTTGCTGAAACTTACATTGAAAGAGTTAATCAAAGATTGATCTGCAAATTGATTCTCCACCCTCCCTCTTTGCTGTTAAAAATACATCGAAACAAATTAGGAGAAAGAGTCTCTATTTCTCTCCTTCTCTCTCTCTGTTGTCATTGAAAGGTTCAATCTCGCTCTCCTCACCGTACTCTTTCAGGTTCAATCTTTTTTTCAATTTCATATCCGTGCTCATGTAATTGGTATTGTTTTGTGAGTTGGGTTTGTGCTTGTAAGCATTATCGAAGTTCTGCCTTGCTTAATTTGGCATTCTTATCATTGGGTTGTGCTTATGTATGTCAACTCTTTGGTAGATAATGATTTTGTATGTGAAAAGTTTGGGATAATGCGTTGTGCATGCAAGATGTTCGATGAAATGCCGAAATAAAGGTTGAGTGTTGTGATTTGTGAAGAGCTCATATTTGTGTGTACTGCAAAGCTAGGAGATATGGGCAATGCAAGTAGATCTAACTGAATAACTGATAAGATTTTTGGACACATTGACTTGCAGTAAGAAACAAAGACATTAACTTTGGTTTGCGTTGTCTTCTGACCTATGATATCTTACCAGGTCTTGTGTGATGGAAAATGAAGCAAGAGGATGACCCTGTATGTCCAACACCTCCCAGACTCATAAAGGCCTCTTGCATTAGCAGAATCCACAAATGGTACCAAATCATAGTTATGGATTGACCTTGTTGTATATTTCTTGGTAATCGTCATTCAATTCATTATAGTCCATTGTTAAATACCCTCTGAAATGTAGCTAAAAGTTGGTATAAAGGGTTAGGAGGATCAATTGTATTTACTGAGAAGTTGGAACTTGTTTACAAAGTGTACATTATCTTGTTTTGTTTATGAAATGTAGTAACAAGTACTCAATTATCTTGTTTTCGTGCAACTAGGTGATATTTAATTCAGGGACTCATCTTGGGAAATTTTCTAACACTCTTTCTGGAAACCACACAACTAAAAGAAAAAAAAAAAAAAAAAAAAGAAGTTAAAATTGCTTATATAATTTGCATAATTAATATAGAATATGAGATCAAAGTGATGTTGATAATTTGAACTAGAGTACAAGGATAACATAGGAGAGAAATCTAATTTGGTATAACCATATATTTAGATAACAAAATTATGTATTTTTGTAGCATTTTTAGTATTTATGACAATTTTGGTAATTATATCTAGCTACATCACTTTTTACTTATAACTTATCAAACACTCAGAAATTGTTTTCCGTTCTCACATTACTTTTAAATATAGTTTACCAGAAGCGCTTTTTCGCAGCAATATCAGGAGCGTTTCTTCTCACAGTACAACAACGCCAAACTGAGCCTAAATTTGGGAGAAATGGATTTGAAGGGTTTGATTTTGGGAGAAATCTGAAGTAATGGTTGTGGCAACTGTTGTAATTAATTAGAACTTGATGGGCCCTTTCATTTTATGTAAAAAGGCCTGAACTCTTAAAACTGACCGCATGGGCTGCAAGTTATGAATCGTGAGCATGGAAAGAAACACTAGCCCATTGTAGCTAGTAGTAATTTCCTCTTGACTAATAGTGTTGATAGCTCAATACCAACTACTAACATGAAAGCTCAATTATAATATACTGCATCAGGGTAAAATCCTCATATAGTACCCGAATTATCACGAAATGCACTTTTTGGTACCTATAAATTTTCAGGGAGTCTAGTGGTACCTGTACTATCTCTCGGTTAACCCTTATAATACTTCCGTCCATTATTCCGTTAAAAATACCTACGTGGCGGTCATGTGACATTCGTGTGAGTAAAATAACAAGGGTAAAATAGTCTTTTCATTCATATTTAGAATTATATAATTTAATATATTAAATATCTATAATTAAAAAATATTTTAACATATAAAAAAAATACCCAATTTATTCTTTTTTATTGGGATATTTTGGGTCAATTAATTTAAGTGATTTTATTTTTGTTTATTTTTTTTATTTTATGAAAATTTAATATATATTAATTTAAACGTAACTTTTTTCTCGAACAATTAATAGATTAATAGAGATGGTAGGTAAATTTAGATATTCATTAAATTCAATTATAGGTTTTTCTTTTAACCTAGTCTAATTTATTTTAATTTAGTTTAATCAAAAATTTGTAAAAGAAATATGAAAAATAAGTGTTTTACGATTTTACCCATACTTTAACGGAATAATTAACGGAAGTACTAAAATGGCTAACGGATGGATAATATAAGTACCACTAAACTGTCTAAAAGTTTGTAGATACCAAAAAGTGCATTTCGTGATAATTCAAATAACATATAAAGATTTTACCCCGCCGCATAACTAGCTATATCATCAAAGCTCAACTAAATGATCAAAACCAACCAACCCGCAGGTTCCAGGAAGTCCAGGCTCGCCATTGATTTGGCATCCCACTAACCCATCGAAGCAATCAACGCCGATTGAATGCTGGTCTACAATGGTTTGGACGTTCTCTCACCAACAAGTTTCGAGTCTTGATTGTGCAAATTGTGTTTGGTAATGTAGGAGTGCCTCATCATCTGCCGTGGATATTACTGCTAAAGACTTCAGAGACTCTGTCATTCCGGTGAGTTAACGAAAATTCCCACTTTTTACTTTTACTGTAAAGAATGCATGCCTGTATGTAATGGATTGATGTCATTGTGATACATGAACTGTTATGCTTTAGGCGTCTGCACTATTTTTACTAGAAAATTGTTGGTTATGGGAGTGCACAATCTAGAGAGAAGAGGCAAGAATTTGACGGTAATAGCCTACTACTGACTGGGTTATGAGCGTCCATTTAACACAAGGACTTCCTAGGAAGTCAAGTGTCTGGTTTCGTAGGCTCTGTAAAGCGGCATTGTTGGATTACGTTTATTGAAAAAGATAGATATATAGCTTCTCTCCTCCTTTTGGGTCCTGCCTTCTTTCCTTTTTCTTTTTTTTTTTTTTTTTTTTTTGGATTATTGAAAAAGAGTGCCCAAATTCCTTTGGTAGGGGGTGGAAGAGTGAACGGTTTTGACTAGGTTGGTGGGAAGAGCGGTGGAAATGAAAATGCATCTGTTAGGGGGGGCTTGGTAGTGGCAGGGAAAAAGATCCATATGATAGCTTTTTTTCTTTTTTCTTTTTTCCTTTCAAACTTGTAGATGGTTTTAGAGTGTTCAGCTTGATCTCTGGCTTAAAGATAAATAGGATTAGATGTTCAATTTCAGGGAATAATTACTTGAGAAGGAAAGGTTGAAGAGTTGGCAATGATTTTGGGGTGTAAAGAGAGTAGCTGACCTTTCAAGTATTAGGGATTTAGGGTTTCTGCTTGGGCTTAATCCCAAGGCAATGAGCTTGGCAACGACTATCCATTTATCATGCTACCATGGCATCTCTATGTGTAATTCAGTCTTCTTATCCTTTTTTTTTTCCCTGGAATTTTGAGGTTCGAATCTATATGATCAGGAGGTGGGTGAGTTAACTTATTGGCTTGTTTGAAAAATTTTAGCCTGGGTCCATCTAGGCCAGATTTTAGATTATGGAAGTTGGAGGTATCGGGAGTATTTTATGTTAATCCTAGGCGTGGTTTTTGGTTCCTCTCATGGAATATGGAAGGCTAGAGTACCTCTTATGGTACGGTTTTTCCATGGATTATTCTGTCTGGTGTTGACAAAATGATGAAGCTTATATCTCAATTATCAGTTTATACAAAAGTAAGGGACCAATTTTTTTTTTCCCTAATATTAATATCTTTAATTTGTGGCCTTTTTACTTGTAAATTTATTTCGACAATTTATAATTTCAAAATCATTATTTAAAGATACATTGTTCTGGTACTTGAAGAGGATCGGGTAGAGGATGTACATAGGGATAATTTATGCCACACCCCTTATGCTTACATCTGATAAAAGTCTTGCTTGATAGGACGATTTTATTCTACCTGTACTTGCTTGTAACTGGTACTGCTTTGATAATTAGGTGAACTTCTATACTGGCTGTATGTATCTGCCTTTAGCAAGTTTGTCTGCAGAACGCACTTTTTTCTGCCTCTCTCAGACCTCTTTTCTCTAGACTATTTCTTTACCCTTTTAGAAAAATCACTTTCCACCATACTTTCAGCAACTGCCTTCCAGTCATAGTTGGGGGTACACACTACTATATTCAGGTAGAAGACTGTTTCATTATGACATTTAGTTGTATATAATTTGACCATTGTTATTTTTATACTTGATGGACCATGCTCTTGATAACATTTATATTTTGGTAATCAAGATTTTTTAGTTGATTGGCCATTGCACCATCTCATTCATGCATATTGTTTAATCCAGATACTTTGACATACTGGTTAGCTGTGAACTCCAAGATTATTATATATTTTTTATTTTTTTTGAATAAAACCAACTGTTGACTGTAGAAGTATATTCTGAGGAATTTATCATGTAAAGACCTAAACCCTAAAAGAAATCCTAGCAAATGAAATATTTTTAACCCTAGTAAAAATGACATTGGAAAGAAGTAAGACCCTTGCTCCGTTCTAAATAAGCTTGCTCAGCCCTGTTGTGCAAGATCTTAAGCAGGCCAATATCATCCATCTATGTTCTCCACTTCTCCATAAGATGCATATGTAATACTTTCTTGGGTATTGCACTTGGTTGGTAACTAGAAAGTTCTGTTCTGTAATGGGCTAACTGGAACTGAACTATTATTTTCTTTTTCGTTTTCTGTAAAGATCAGTTTTGGTCTCCATAGTTGTAAATCTGTTAAAAATATTTATGCAGAAAAAAAAAAAAGTTGGCTGACTGCTTTGATTGAAACCGAACCAAAATGTGATCCTATGACATCGTACTTAAGTCTCCAATCTTCTATTTTCACACAAAGCACAATACCTCCATTTCTTGCACCCAAAATTCTAGTTTTACCTTTTCCGAACACTGATTTCAGGCCTTGATGGTGATGTCCCAGTCAAGGCTGTGCGTGAAGTGTTTGTCGTGGGTGAGGTCTTCTTCATTGAGCTGATGCATCCCGTTGATTAATTCCAGGTACTTATTGGTATCTTGATTCATAAAATAAGCCATGAGCTTGACTTTAGATGAGGTTTCCCAGAAGTGCTTTGTTTTGGTTTTAAATAAAATAAAAGAAAACTGATTTAGCAACCACACGGGGCTAAATCACTGTATTAAGTGCCTTCCAAATATGAAGGGTGTTTTTACTTGTATCTGTGTGTGGTAAACTGGGCAATTTCCTGTTCAGTAAATTCAGTGGTGACATATACCTTTCTATTGATTTTGATCCATAGTTTTTTTTTTTTTTTTTTTTCTCTCTTCCCATTTAACACATATACTTTCCAGCTCAATCATACTGTTTTGTTTTGGTTCTCCTTTTAAGTTTATTTTTACAACTCTATTCAGGCTCTTGTTAGTCCATTCCTACTTGACGACACAGTAGAAGATATGGAAGAAAGGTTTTTAGGTGACCATCCAGGTAAAGCAGCAACTTTAGCTCTTGAAATTTCATTTCACACTTTTGAAACATCTCTATTTATTTTTTTTATATGTATCTTTATTCAGGATGATAATATTTTTCTTTTCACACCAGGAGCAGGACAGCAAAAGACTGAGCTGGCATTTGAAATAGACAATTCCAGTTATAGTTATGATGATCTTAAAGTTATTGATCCAATTGCAGCAAACTGAATCCATCCAAATAATCACAGAAAAGTAGGTTTTCTACATATTAACTACTGCTTTCCTGTTGAATATATAATACAGATTTCGTGCACTTTACCCTTTCCTTGTTTCTAAAGATATGCCTGGGTCATCAGGCTAAGTGGTTTTGGGACACATTTTACTATTACTTTTTCTATTAGCACGATCCTGACTTAGAACAATCAATGGTCATCAGTAATGGTTAGTGTTTAAAAATAGACTGATTGCCTGATTTTAGGAAATTAATATCTTGTGGACGTCATACATACAGGGGTAGAATATATTTGTACAAAAATTAATTGTCAATCTATATCTAATATCTTGTCTTTAGCTTTAGGGTGGCTCCAATTGCCAACTGTTTCCTCATATGGGGAAGTTACCAAATAGATGATTCAATAGGGCTGTAGAGATGCCTTCGATTTGAATTGGCATTTAATCACAATGTTGTATGGGCATACACATTTCTCAAGTTGATAATTTTTAGATAACAATTAGCACTGGTTTCTCCTTCATAAATCTTCAGTGTTGAGAGAAGCAGTATGTTCTGGAGTTAATATGTGTGTGTGTGTTTCCCAAGTTGATAATTTTTTAGATAACAATTAGCAATGATGACTACTGCTCTCTGGTAGTTGGATGAATGAGTATTGTAAAATGTTCCACAAGCTATTTGCTCACTTCATTCTTATGTAGGGTGGGTATTTTAGTGGCTCTTAATCTTAAGAGCTGTTGATCGTTTTGCAGATTAATCAGTACCTTAGTATATATGCTCACCATGGTGTTCTCCCTAGCAGAATTCTTCAGGGAAAGGCAGACAAAGTTTGTAATCCTCCTTGGTTTTTTTAGATTTCTAATATTATATATATCAATGTGATGTCTCTATGTTTAACTTTTAACTGAACCTTAGTTTCCAACCTGGAGGTGCTATTGTAATTTCAGACTGTCCATCCTCATGATACCCTGCATATGTTTTCCTTTTGACTTAGACATTTGTGTATGATCTGCTTGAGCACACAACTATTTCTGTGTCCATTTTCTGTGAACTACTGCATTGACTGTCAATGTTTGGTTTGCAACATGAGTTGCCATTTATTCATCTTGATTTTGTTTTACAAAGATTGAAATATAACAAATTTGGTTATAGAGATAGATGAAACCAAATATAACGATATTGAATCTTGCATGGTACTGGACAGAAACTGGGATCCAGTTGATAACGGATCCAGTTGATAACTTCAGATACAATTGCTGTTTTTTATGTGCAGATGCTTCTCTTCCTGTGCTGGGCCGATTTGTGGATCAAAGAGTAGATTCCATGATAGACGCTGGACTCCTTGATGAAATCTATGAAATTTTTACTCAGAATGCAGATTATACTTGAGGTTTCCGGCAGGCCATTGGGGTTAGGGAGTTCGAAAGTGTTCGAAAGTCTTTTGAGTCTGTACATAACTGAAGCCACTGACAAAGGAAATCATTTGATAGCTGGGTCAATGTCCTCCAAGTCAGTAGACCTGGCTGATAAAGATTTTGGAAGAGAACATGAGGCTTATCTTGAATTCCTTGATTGACCGTCAACCCGACTGTGTTAAAAGAAGCTATTGAAAAAGTAAAAGTGAACACCAGAAGACTAGTTCGTCGTCAGGTAAGTTACTTTTGCAAATATGTTTATCTGAATTCTGATGCTGAAATGTTGTTGAATCCTTTTTGTACATTTCATAAATCTGTTTCCACACTAGAAACATTTCTCTGGTTGAAATTTCCGAAGCACTGGATATCCGTTCAGTATGTTGAACCTTAAATGGTTAATGAATTAGGCCTCTTGGGTCTTTGGTATTTTGCGAATCTGCTAATTACTAAACTGATATTTTGATCCATACATTATCTCTTGCACCTGAAAAGACTTTCCTATAAATGGTGGTACTAATTAGTACCCTTTTTATATTATTTTATTTATTTTCCAAAGCAGTCTCCTAGGCTGCCCACTCTTATTCCTCTCTCATCACTCATCACTCTTCTTACTTTTGTCATCAATGTTGCATTTTTTTTTTCAGCTGCATCAGTTTTTTTTTTTTTTTTTTTCCAAGAAACTCTTTGCTTCATCATAGAAATAGGCAAGTCTTCATAATTGATACTTGGTGTTAGATAGAAAATGAAAGATCATCCTTCTTTTTTTAACTTCTCCCATCTCTAATTTTCACCAATTTTGGGTGAAGCATATTGAGAATTTGGGTATTGCATAATTGCAGAATTTGAATGTTTTGCAAAATTTGGATATTGCAGTTAATGCATTTGGTTATGGATTGTGCAAACTTGGGTAATGCAATTGATGAATATTAACTTGGTTATGGATGAGCAAAATTGGGTACTACAGAACTTGTAAGAGATTTAAGTGTTCGCCCGTAGAGAACAGAACTAAATTAGATAGATTAAGGGCAACCTTAAATTAAAGTCTTCGCCGGAATATCAGTCCCATTTTGAGCCTCTGAATTCGACAGGGTCTGACCTGCAATCCTGCAATAAACAGGAAACATCAGATCCTTTTCATGTACACAAGCGCGAGCCAAAATACTTTTTTTTTTTTTTTAAGGTGGCAAAAATATATGAATACAGAACAACAACCGAATATGTTTGAACAAAATTAAAGATTAAAAAGGGAATTAGGGTTCGAACACCCTTATATACTTTTGTTGATTACAAAAATAGATCAATTGAAACAAAATGGCAAATAATAAGACTCAAAATTGCAAATAACACGAACAAGAATATCATAAAATTGTAGGAAATTCTTTTTCGTAGAATTGATTGATGGCAAAAACAAGAAGATCAAGATCTTAAAACTGTGATTAGGAAATTTCTTAGTAAATAGGATGATAAAGAGATTCTTACTTCCAGAGCTGCATTTTCGTTCTGAAGCCGTCTACCATCAACGGGACCGTCCGAGCATACAAGTAGGCTGTAGCTGCAAGAAGTACGGCTTTAAACACGGCGTCCGCCTTTGCACGAATGCACATGCCCTTTGGGACAGGGAAAACATTTGGCCGCCGCGGCATTATTGCTGCGAGGATTGATTGCTTGCTGATTTTAGGGTTCAAAGGACCAATATATATATATATATACACACACACACGAGCTGCCCGCATAATGTTTTCAGCCTACTCGGGCACATGTAAAAAGAGCCCAACACAACACCGTGTTGCCCAAGTATATAAGGGCATGTATAGGTAGTGAACCCTAAATGATAATCCCAATTCTCGCAATCATGCGATCACTGTTGAGCAATTCGATCTTTGTTCTCGGACGCGCCTCTGTCGCAATCATGTATGTTGCCATGTTGGAGCCATTGCATTCTACACATCTTACGCTCGAAAGACGCTAAAAGACTGGAAAGATGTCAACGAGCGCAAATTGAGAAGCCGAGGTTGGTCAGAGAAAGATCGATGAGATTATAAGATTTTTCAGATTTATTTTCTTCGATGTGTATTTGGGTTTGGCAAGGCTTTTTTGTTTTCTGAATTTTGTGATCGATATGTTCCTTTAAATCTTCATCCTTTTACTTAATTTTCTGTGATATCTGTTTCTTTTTTATTAATTACAGACAAAGGATTCTGATTAACACAACAGACTCGGGAATGTACCTAGTGTTTGTTTTGGTGGCTTGTCAGTTGCCTTACTTTTATAGTTTGTTGGGATTTACATAATGCATTGCAGGGAGCAAGCCAATTTGCTGTTGTTCTGCAATTTAGAAATTTCCCCATTTAACCTATAATCTTACCTATTTTCATCAAGAAGATAAATAAATTAATGCCTTGTTGTTGCCCTGTATTCATTTTTGTCATCAAGTACTTTGATTTTAGGTTGGTTTGTGGGATATAAATATGTCCAGCAAAAGTTGCTTAGAAATGTATGAATTGGATAGAGATGTATGCCTTTTCCCTGTCTTGCCAATTGGATAAGAGAGAGGTGAAAATTTTTGCAAGTTTCTTCTTTCATCAATCAAGGGCCTAGCTTATTTGTGGAGTCTATTTATGTTTTCATCTTTTATCTATTCAACCGGTTTCCATTTCCACATTGAGGATTCTTATGTGACATTAACTTCTTTGTCTTGTCTTTGGTTTTTGATTGATTTGCAGGCGTGGATCTCTCTAAGTTCCGCAAATGAACCCCTCATCATGTGAATTTGTGAGAGTACTTCTGGCTTGATGTAACTATAACTACATAGGGATTTTGACCATTTACCCTAATTTTAGGGATTTTTTTCTCACTTACCTCATTAAGTTTTTTTAATTCCCCCTTACCCGCGAAGACTCTAATTCTAGGGACCAAACTGATGGGCTCTAATTCTATGGGATTTCGCATTTGGTATCCAGAGGATTGACTCAGTTAATCGCCATTTTGTTCTTTATGTTTTGGGATGCGTCTATGTACTATGTTTATTTTCATAGACTTATAGGCTCACTCTTAATAAGTGTGCTCTGATTGTCTAATGAGTTGTGCTACATGTCATATTCTTACTTTCCCATTGTGTAGGCAGTGGAATGTATGTATTTGTGTGCCGTTTTGGCTTGAGATGAATGATATACTACTATATCTTGACTTAAAAAAAATAAATTGAAGACTATTAAAGTCTTCCCTAATATCAATCTATTTTTTTCGGCAATCTTATGAGAATGTTGGGCTAAAACAAAAAGTACATTTGAAAACTCTACACTTCTCTCAAAACAGTTTTTTCGCCAGAGTCATAAGTCATAACAACTATTTGGTATTACGACTTTAGTGAAACTTTGCCGTCAAAGCAGTAAAGTTTTGTTGCGTGTACTGTTGACTTGTTTTTACCTCATCTATTGTTGGCTCACCGTCAGGAGCCCTAACAATCCATGTACAAAATATACAGGACCCATTTTGTAGTGTCAGAAATGTGATGGGCTCTTAAAAATGAAAATGTGAAACTCAATTGCAAAACATTACTATTGCGCAATAACTGTTCTTTTCTTTTTCTCGTAGAAAAATCTCCAAACCATTTCAAATTAACTAGTGCGTGGATATCTGAAAGTGTATGTCTATTCAAAAATAAAATAAAATAAAATAACTTTTGGTATAACCTCATACAGCCTTCCCTTAACCTTATACAATCCAAACATTATGAGCACTTAGCCAGGACAAAATAGCCTAAATGTTGTTTCTTGGTCGTCATAAACACTGAAAGACGAACTATTTCTGACATTTCCTAATGCGGTAGTTCAAAGTTCAAACAAAACATTGAAACCTGATTTGGGAAGGAAAGAAAACTGGTGATAGTCCATTGCTGCTAAGCTTTGTTATTGAACACACAAGTCAAATTCGTAAACAAGATAATAAACAAGAGTTTTAGACTTGAATACATAACTAACGCCTAGTATAATTGCAACCAGAAAAGAGAGAAAGGAAAAAAAAAAAAAAAAGAAGACCAAAGCCAAAACCTAGTAAACCATTATACAAGTCAACAAATGGTTTAACATACTGCAGGAGGACGATGATGGTATGAACAAAATTTTGTTTCAAAATTCATTGAACAAACTACTTTTTGATCCTTTTTTGTTCCTGACAAAAAAATATCCAGATAGAATCGCTATCTACAGTTCTTACTGTTCTTTAGTTGCTTCCCAAGCTGCAATTAGGTAAAGATTGGTCACAGTGGAAGTAAATACCATAGGGACAATGAATTAAACTCTTTGCAGAATGATACAGTGTAATAAATAGCTCTTTAATTGTACCTGAACCAATCTAATGTCATCAATTTCAGTCAAAAACCAAAAGCATATAAAGCGCAATGACAACTACTATATGAGTCTCTTCCTTCTTGTGGCTAAGCATAATCAGTAACCCAAAAATCACAATTGGCTACAAAACAGCTCCAGGAACTTTGCCTTCTTGTCCCTTGACAACAAATCACCACAATTTGCTACAAAAGAATGAGCTCAATTCAACTCAAGGAACTTGCCTATCAGCAGCTTCAGCTACAATGGGCAATCTGGGGACCTGACCCAACAAGCAAGAAGAAGACGCATAAATCAAACACACCAAGAGGAAAAGGAACACAGTACTATCCAAGCTCATCAGCACATCCAATCCTAACCCATCTCTGGGATTGAAGCTCCTCTCCAGAAGATCAGGAAAAATGAGCAGCACATCAAGCACAATGACTTGCATGGTATTGAACCTCACATACCTACTAAAGTTCTGGTTCCTAACAACACCAAAGTAGAGGGTTAAAAATACCAAGAACCCATTAAAGGGGAAGCTCTTGAAGACCCGTATAGCCGGCACCAAGGGGTTAATCAGAGCTTGAATGGCGGTGAACTGAGTGATCACATATTTACCGTATTGTATGCCGTCGAAGAAGGGGTAGAAGTAACAGACGGCGGCGATTAAGCGGTCGGGGGCGTCGACTGAGTCGTCACCCTTGGATTGGGTGGTCAGGAGTCTTCTGGGTTTGACTGGGTTGGTGGAGAGGTGGGTGAAAGTGAGAAGAGATTGGTGGTTTAGAGAGAATGGGGAGGAGTGAAGAAGGGGTCTGTGGGAGAGGCGAAGAGGGGTTGTGGGGGAGAGGAAGTTGGACATGGCCATTTCTACAGAGAAATGGAAGTCCGGGTTTTTTGGGTGAAGGGGAGGAGTTAATCTGGAGCAAGACAGCGACTCAGATTGGCCCAAACGAATATCTCTGCACTCATGATGAAAGAAACTTAAAACGACCTCGTTTATGGGCAAAAGAGTTTGTAACACTGTGATGTATAAATACAAAAATATAAATTTTTTTTTTGGGAGTGAAATCTACCGTGCTTAAATTGTAAACCACACACTCATCTTCTATGTTCATATTTTGGGGCAGCAGCTCCTTTTGTGCATCTAATGCAGCTCAATGGGTAATTAAGCTCCTCGAGGAATACCAGCAAGTCCATGTCGCTGGAGGTAACAAGACGAGGAGGGAAAAGACGAAATGGCAGAACCCCCCTAGTGGGCGACTAAAGGTGAATGTTGATGTTAGTTATAGGGCTGACCATGGTGACAGTGGTGTGGTGGTAGTAATACGTGATGAACATGGTGTCTGTTTGGCAGCTCGTGCACGCTACTTCCCGCATACTTCTTCCGCTTTACATATGGAGGCGGAGGCATGTAAGGCACGGTTTTTGTTGGCTATCCATCAGAACCTGACTGCTCTTGAGTTGGAGAGTGATTGCTCCCTAGTTATTATGGCTTTACAGCAAAACGTGGAGGATAGATCTGAGATTGGGCGCATTATGGATGATTGTAAGTCATATTTGACATATTTTCACCATTTTCAGGTTAGACACATCTTCAGTGAAGCAAATAGTGTTGCCAATAGATTGATGCATCTTGCTCGCTCTAATTTACTTTCTGATGTTTGGTTAGATGAGTCTCATGTTATTATTCGGAATGTACTCTATGAGGAATTTGTACTGATGCTCGAGGTCAAGGTTTTATGTCCCCCTCAACGTATTCTAAACATTCTAATATAATAAGTCAGGCGTGGGGCTAAGCCTCCCATTTTGGCTGGGTTTCAAACCCTTAAAAAAAAAAAAAAATTATATTTTGAGGCCTTAATCCAATACCCAAATTTTATCTAAAAAACTCTCAATCACCTCATTTAAAGGCAAAAAGTCACTTTTGGGCACCACCAATTCATTAAGAAATTACAAAACGTGCCACACACTCTCTTTTTCTGTATATCTATCTCTATCTCTATCTCGCACACTCTCTCTCTTCTAGTCAGAGTCAGAGCGTCGTTGGAAGCTGGAATGATGGGGAGTAGAGCACCGGCTGCACACCAATCTGAGTAGATGGAGTTAATCGGAAGGCCGGCGGAGAGAACAACTTTATATATCTCCTCACCATAGTCGGAGCGTCGTTGGAATTGGATTTGTACTTTATTCTCGAAAAGACTCCAGATTGACGCTTCTGATGCCGAAATAGACTGTCACGCCCCAATTTTCAAGCATAAATAATAAACAATTAAACAATTACAAATACACCGTACGTGATGGTTCAGACATAAAAACAAAATACCTGAAATTTTTTTTCTTTTAAAACAAGAATACAATGATGCTTTGAACCCACAATGTCAATACAGACTCATTTTTTAAAGCCACATATTACATTACATCAAGTTTATAAATTAAGTTGAAACAACAATTTAATAAGTAAACACATCCACAATGCTCACTACACAGTTAAAGTCTAACAAGTGAGAAACGAACAATTTAGTTCCTCAACCTACAACTGCAACAACAAAGGAACTCTTAGTTCCAACCACATTCACCCTAACCCACATGATAAACCCCTACACCATCGAATAGTGCACCAGGTTGCAACAAACAAGCCGGGTAAGCTTTCAAAGCTCGTGTGAGGAAATTCAAACAATCATAACAAACACATGCTTAAGATATCTCAACCTAACAGAAAATCCAATGAGCAATATCGTAGTCATCATCAATTTCACATCTTTCATCATCAGGCTAAGCAAGCCTACTCGTGACTAAAATCCACATGCTATAAAATCTCAACTTAGTGTTCGATTACACAAAAACACAACTAACACAAATCCACGTCATGTAACGTTAAAGGTGAAATCAATAAATAACCCCATTTAAATCACAACTCTTTTCTTAAAAAAAATAATATATATATATATATATATATCATCCTCATGAGATTTTAAATCATTTTAAAACGCAACTACAGTTGCACATATATCACATTTCCTTCCTCTCCACAAAACCGTGACATTTTAAATCATTTGAAATATAAACAACAATTTTGCGAAGAAATGTGAATCTCAATCCATAACGGCACTCACAATTTAATCAAAGTACAACTAGTAATCCCTACATAGAAATAAGTTTAGGAGGGGTAAAGCTATGGTATGTTAACATTTCTCATACATCAACTATTTTTACCACTTTAAGGACTCATGTTGCCACTTTGAGGACTAATATTACTATTTTGAGGACTCATATGATAAACTAAGAAAGTTTACTACTTTAAGAACTCATATTACCACTTTGAAGACTAATATTACTATTTTGAGGACTCATACGGTAAACTAAGAAAGTTTACCACTTTAAGAACTTTTGTTACCATTTTGAGGACTAATATTACTATTTTGAGGACTCATGTGGTAACTAAGAAAATGTACCACTTTAAGGACTCATGTTACTACTTTGAAGACTAATATTACTATTTTAAGAACTCATTTTACCACTTTTAAGGCAATTGTATGCATGTCATATGTTAACACATTGTAGAATTTTCCGTTTAGGAGATCGCCTAAAATCACACAATCTAAAAAAATAGTAATTCTTGCATATAGTTTAGTTCAGAAGACTACATTAAAATTACACAATTCAAAAATATAGCAATCCCTAAATGTAGTTTAATTCAGGAGATTACATTAAGATCACAATATCTAGAAAAATAGTAATGCTTGCAGGAAATTACATTAAAATCAATCAATTTAGATAATAGCAATAATCTCAAAATCAATACTTTTTTCATCTAAAGGTAACACAAATCACCACATCAAGCTTTGGTAAAAATAAAGATTAAGAGTTTTTCTGATAAGAATTCTCTCCTTAAGAAATCTTAAGGAGAGAGTGTGAATTCGTACTCATCCGGTAGCGCCCTGCTGTCTAGGTTGGCGTTTGGCTACGTTGATGTCTTGGGGGCTATTGCCGAATAGGTTCTTAGGTGGTTGTTTGTACTCAGGGTATACCGAATGGCTCTGGCATTGTTTTTTAGGGGCATCATCTCTGAGCGGTGGTCTTTGCTGACCAAGACTAGACAGCCTTGTTGATAGCCACTTGGATCAGACAAAGTGGGTTTTGAATCGATGTCGATGAGGATTGTGAAGCGCTGGATCAAGGTTGTGCTGTTTCATGGTGGTGTGGAGCACGAAGATTTGGGTTATGGCGTGGCGGCATGGATCGTGGCCGAATTGGCGGGGCAGAGCGGGTCGAGCGAAGCTGCTGCCCTTGGTAAGTACGACATGGTGTCTTGCAGATGGATGTGGGCTTGGACCGAGCCAAGCTTGATGGACTCTTAATGGGAACTCTTCCCTTAGAGGCTCTTGGTTTCAGCAATTGTTGGGGTTATTGCCCGAGGTCCTTCTTATGTTTTAGCTTGTCTTTTACAATAAATTTCTTTGAGGAAGCTAATGCACTTTTGAGTGCACTCTTCGTACCTTAGCGCCTCTGGACTAGTACCAAAGGAGGACTTTCACTATGTCTATGTACATGAATGTCTAATAAGTAGGTCTATTTCTATGTACCACTGTGGGTACTATCACTATCTTCTTGTTTGTCTGTAGATAGCAGCGGAAGGGTATGTAACAGCCTATTTTGGCTTTAGATGAATATATTGGTTTCCATAAAAAAAAAAATCACCATAACAGCAATCTCAATTATTATTACCTCAACAGCTCAACCACGTAACCAATGACTTTACACAATATTTACTATCATAGTCTCACTTGGACAATAAAGGAAGAATACACTGAGACTCCTTTTATACACCATAAGGTTATCGTCATGATCACTCACTACACGAGTCACACCACGTAGGCGCTAGTACATAAGTCCTTACATCTCCAATCGCACAATTAAGATGGTCACACTAGACCCATAATATCTTAACAAAACACAATTTCATAATTGAAAACCATACAACTTTCAATATCATTACTCAGCCATAGTCATACGCCCACACATCAATAAAACAGCCACAAATGGCTCAACATTCTCTCAATTAAAACATCAAAAACCATAAGAACTCATTTTCAAAATATTATTTTCACACTTCAAAACATTCACAAAAATCATACCTACTTCTTTCAAAACATAAAGCCAACAATACCATCATTTCTTTTCTAAATTCAGGGTGAATTCCAGGGCGAGTTATGTCAGTTTGGTACAGCATTAGGTTTTCCGATTTTGTTGCTAATGTTATCTTATGCCTTCAAGACACTGAACACATGGGGAAACTCCTCATGTGGATGACGAGAGGAATGCACCTAGAGGCTTTGCGGGTGCATTTGAACATTTTTTCCATTAATTTGCTGCATCACTTCCTTACTTCAGTTCTAATTTTAGTATGGAGTGGGCAAAGAAGCAGGAAGCTTATAATTTCTCCGTCGCTAGAGAATCAATAGATGCCCAAGACTAGATTAATCAGATGGAGAGAGTATTCACACAAATCAGATGCCTTGAAGATCGAAAAGTGGGTCTAGCGGTTTATTTTCGTGGGGGACGTTGCATTTGATTAGTGGCACCGGACTAGTCGAGATCATGGGAATGTTGGTCAAATGACATGGGACTAGTTTAAGACCCATTTTAGTTGGCAATACTTTGGTCAGGCCATCCGTGATTGGATGCAAGATGAGTTTCTGAACCTACAAAAAGGGAGTCTGTCCGTCTTGGAGTTTGAGCAGCGTTTCACTACCTGTCCCATCACGTGTCAGATTTGGTGAGCACTGAGGAGAGTAGAATTTATAGGTTCATTCAGGGGCTTGGTGATGAGTACCGGCTTCAGATGATGGCTATACCATTTGAAGCCAATAATGAGGAAGTTAATGCAGTGTTGAGCGTGGAGTCCATGTTTTTGTCAGTATATGACCTGGGGATGCGGGTGGCCCTAGAGAGCTGCATCCACATCTAGTTCTGGATTTTCAGTTGGTAGTGGGTAGAGTAGTGGCTCTAGTTCTAGGCCTCAAGTTAGACACATGGGGCATAATAAGAGGCCTATCCGGGGTCAGTTTGGTATACATAAGTTTGGGCAGTTTAAGAATGGTATGAGTAATCATAGTGGGGCATGTGGTAGTCAATTATCCCAGATGGGACATTATCAACTAGTGGGATGTTTTGAGTATGGCCAGCTGGATCACTGTAAGAGAGATTGCCCTCAATTGCTTCAAGGAGTTATGTCTACTCTTACTCAGACCATTAGTAATTCATCCGTTGGTGCTTCTAGCAGTGGTAATCACACCATTTCTAGGTCAGAGGTAGTTTCCAGCAGAGCAGATGTCAGAGGGGACGCCTTATGACTTATGCTAGGCTTTATGCTATGACTTAGCAGGAGGGTTATGCCTCACCAGTGGTTATTATTGGTACGTTAATAACTTTTAGTTGGCCTTCTTTTACTTTAATTGATCCTGGTGCTACACATTCATTTATGCCAATCATTGCCTCTTCCAGGTGAGTGGCATGTGTCATTACCATCAGGAGAGTTGCTTAAGATAGAATGGGTTTTCAGGTATGGGAAAATCGTCCAAACAATGTCTGAACTTTTCCAGACTATTAATTTTTATACTTATACTTTGAAAAATATCAAAATGGTACTTGAAGATTTTAACCCGACCCAATTTCACTACCTAGCAACAGTAAAGTCGCCAACTCTGTTAAATTTTGAGGGGTAAATTTGGTAGTTCATATATTCCGGAAGGGAAAATCGTCCAAACAATGTCTGAACTTTTTCAGACTATTAATTTTCATACCTATACTTTGAAAAATATCAAAATATAGCGAAGATTTTATCCCGGCCCAATTTCCATACCTAGCAATAGTAAAGTCGTCAATTCCGTCTGGAATTGCTTCTTTCTTCTTCTTCTTCTTCTTCGAATTGCTGCTTCTTCAAACCATTTTGTGGAAAGAGGTAGCTACTGATTGGTCTGCTTATGAAGCTGGTCCAAGTATTGTCCACCATGTAAAGGGTTGCTTCGCATCTGATCAAAACCACATGAAGTGTCAGATTTACCCCACAAAATTTAACTGAGTTGACGACTTTACTGTTGCTAGGTACGGAAATTGGGTTGGGGTATTAGCTGCCTCTTTCCACAAAATGGTTTGACTAAGCAGCAATTCGAAGAAGAAAAAGAAGAAGAAGAAGGAAAAAGCAATTCCAGACTGATTCATTCATTCATTCTTTCTTTCTTTCTTTCTTCTTCTTCTTCTTCTTCTTCTTCTTCTTCTTCTTCTTCTTCTTCTTCGAATTGATGCTTCGTCAAACCAAGGACGAAGTGCTCTCTCGATTTAGTGCACATGAAGTGCCAGATTTATGCCTCAAAATTCAGTCAACTCCGTATGGAATTGCTTCTTTCTTCTTCTTCTTCTTCTTCTTCTTCAAATTGCTGCTTCGTCAAAACATTTTGTGAAAAGAGATAGCTAACCATTGGTCTGCTTATGAAGCTGGTCCAAATATTGTCCACCAGGTCAAGGGTTGCTCTACATCTGATCAAAACCACATGAAGTGCCAGATTTACCCCTCAAAATTTAGCGGAGTTGACGACTTTATTGTTGATAGGTACGGAAATTGGGTTGGGATACCACAAAATGGTTTGACGAAACAGCAATTCGAAGAAGAAGAAGAAAGAAGCAATTCCAGATTGATTCATTCTTTCTTTCTTTCTTTCTTTCTTTCTTCTTCTTCTTCTTCTTCTTCTTCTTCTTCTTCTTCTTCTTCTTCTTCTTCTTCTTCTTCGAATTGATGCTTTGCCAAACCACGGACGAAGCGCTCTCTCAACTTAGTGCACATGAAGTGTCAGATTTACCCCTCAAAATTTCAGACGAAGTTGACGACTTTACTGTTGCTAGGTACGAAAATTGGGTCGGGGTAAAATCTTCAGGTACCATTTTGATATTTTTCAACGTATAGTATGAAAATTAATGGTCTGGAAAAGTTTAGACATTGTTTGGACGATTTTCCCTTTCAAGTATTGTAGTGTGCTGGTTGTTGGTTTTAGCTTGGAAGTTAATATAGTTCATTTGGATATTGGCGACTTTGATGTGATTCTGGGAATGAATTTTTTGGAGACTTACCAGGCTATGGTTGATTCTTTCCGCAAAGTTGTAGTGCTTTGAAGTCCAGGAAAACAGAATATCACTTTTTATGGCGAGCTGAATTTTCTTCTATCTTGCCTGATTTCGGCCATAACTGCTGAAAAAATGTTGAGTAAGGGTTGTCAGGCTTACTTGGCACATGTTGTGGATACTAATATGGAATTTTTTAGAATTGAGGACATTCAAATAGTCAGTGATTTTTCAGATGTATTTTTTCATGAGTTACCTGGCTTACCTCCAGTAAGGGGAGATATACTTCACTATTGATTTGCTTCCTAGTGCAACTCATATGTCTTAGGTACCTTACAAGATAGCTCCGGCCGAACTGAAGGAGTTGAAGACTTAGTTACTAGAGTTAGTGGATAAGGGTTTCATTCGATCTAGTATGTCTCCTTAGGGTTCCTCGGTGCTATTTGTTAAGAAGAATGATGTCATTTTGAGACTTTATATTGATTACAGGAAGCTGAACAGGGTCACAGTAAAAAATGAATACATTGATGATTTGTTTGATCATCTGAGAATGCTAAAGTCTTTTCCAAGATTGACTTGAGACCGTGATACCACCAACTGCGTATAAGGGAATCTGACATAGCCAAGACCGCATTCTTATCACGTTATGGTCATCATGAATTTATGGTAATGCTGTTTAAATTAACCAATGCCCCTGCAGCTTTCATGGACCTCATGAATCGAGTGTTTTGTTCAGGGCCGGCCCTGAGTTTTCAGGGACTCTAGGCGAAAAACAAAAATAGGCTTCTCCACCTTCAAATATGTTCACAATTTTTTCTTTCTTTAAAATTAATAACTTAATTTTAAACAATATATAACTACTAATAACATAACAATATATAATGAATCTCCGTTTTGATCATCCTCAGCAATAATATTTTCTTCCCTATTCACTGGAAGATTTGGTTCTTCCGTATCACCACTGTCATTTCTAGGTTGATTAAGATCATCATTTCCATTGGCATTAAGACCTTGACTTGCTTCTGCACTCTCAACCAAAAAGAAGGATGATCATATATTCATATAATGTAAAATAAGAAGAGTACTGCCTTTGTGGTTTATTTATAAAAAATAAAAAAATTGTATTTTGCATCTGATACTGATACCACTACAGCACTACTACCGGTCTACCATTATTTCATTAACAAATAACAAGGATGCGCTTAATTCATAATCAGTTATACATGAATCAAATAAGAAAAAAAATAAGGAAAACAGACCCAAAAATCGTAATCATTGATTGATTGAAAAGTATATGAATTTGCAAAGAATATTTACAGACTTACCGAATGAAATTGTTGTGTTAGTCTCAAAAAATTAAATTCAATCGCTCTTTCCTTATTGCCAATTCCCAAATCTGGCATAAATTCGGAAAAATTAATAAAACAACAATTGACGAAGAACAAGTAAGTCAAATAACAATGAATCAATGATGAATTACCTGCTAGGTTTGAGATTTGAGAATTGAGAATTTAAGATTCTGGAGGTGGGGAAGATGTTCATTGATGATATTTTAGTTTACTCCAATTATTTAAAACTGCATGCTAAACACTTGGGTCTTCTGCTTCAGACCTTGAGGAATGTTCAGTTGTATGCCAAGTTCAGCAAATGTGAGTTTTGGCTTAAAAGTATGGACCTCCAGAAGGTAGAAGCAGTGTTGAATCGGGGAAGACTTACTAGCGTGACAGAGATCAACAGTTTCTTGGGTTTAGCAGGTTATTATCAGCGATTTATACAAGGTTTTTCAAAGATTGTAGCTCCTTTTACTAGTTTGACTAGGAAGGGTGTCAAGTTTGAATGGTTAGAGAAGTATGAGCAAAGTTTTCAAGAACTTAAGGACTGTTTAACTAGTGCCCCAGTTCTAGTCTTACATGACGATATCGAGGAATATGTGATTTATAGTGGTGCCTCAAGACAAGGTTTGAGTTATGTTTTGATGCAGCATGAAAAAGTGATTGTCTATGCTTCCAGGTAGTTGAAACCACACGAGTTAAATTACCTAACACATGTTCTTGAGCTTGCCTCTGTGGTGTTTACACTCAAACTATTGAGACACTACCTGTATCGAGCTCGGTGTCAAATCTTCACTGATCACAAAAGTCTTCAGTAAGTGGTTACACAAAAGGAACTGAATTTGAGACAAAGGAGGTGGTTAAAGTTGATTATGGAGTATGATTGCACCATTGAGTACCATCCAAGAAAAGCTAATGTGATAGTTGATGCACTTAGCCGAAAACTCTCTATTTCATCATTACATTTGAGAACAATTCCAGTTCTACTCCTCTATGAGTTACGAGCTATGGGGGTTAGCTTATCAGTAGATGAGGTTGGAGCATTGGTAGCTAGTTTCCATATGAGACCTATCCTGATCAATAGAGTGTGAGAGACAGTTTCAGTATCCAGCCATGAATCAGTTGAGGGAAACAACACTTAGTGGCTCACAGTTAAATTATGTCATTAAAAGGGATGGAACATTGATGTTTGAGAATAGACTTTGTGTTTCGAATGATAGAGCTCTTAAACATGAGATATTGGAGCAGGCTCATAGTTTTGCTTATGTTATACATCATGGCAGTACTAAAATCTACTAAACCCTTAGAGAACACTATTGGTGGCCTAATATGAAGAGAGAAATTGCATGTTTTGTGAGTAGATGCCTTGTTCGTCACCAAATGAAAGCATAAAGATAGAAACCTTCAGGTTGTTCCAGCCATTGCCAATTCCGGAGTGCAAGTGGTAGAATATCACCATGGATTTTGTTTCTGGTCTACCACGTACTCAGAGTGGCCATGATAGCATTTGGGTGATTATTGACCGACTCACTGAATCCACTCATTTCTTACCTATCAAGAAAACTCTCAATTTAGACAACCTGGCAAAGCTATATGTGAATGTGATAGTGTGGCTTTATGGCATTCCAGAATCTATTATGTCTGATCGAGATTCTAATTTCACTTCAAAATTTTGGGGTAGTTTACAAACGACCTTGGAAACTCTGTTACGGTATAGTACCGCATTCCACCCTCAGACCAATGGGCAATTGGAGAGGACTATTCAGACCTTAGAAGACATGTTGAGGTCTTATGTTTGCAATTCAAAGGAAATTGGGATGACCACTTAGCCTTGATGGAGTTCGCCTATAATAACAATTATCATTCTAGCATTGGTATGGCTCCTTATGAAGCTTTATATGGGAAGTAGTGATGCACACTGTTGTGTTGGGATGAGATGGGGAAAGAAAACTTGTTGGGTCAGAGGTTGTTCATATCACAGCCGATAAAATTAAGGTGGTTAAGGAAAGACTCAAAAAAGCTCAAAGTAGACAAAAGAGTTATGCTGATAACCGCAGAAAAGATCTTGAGTTTAGGAAATGTGATTGGGTGTTCTTCAAATTATCCCCATGGAAAGGCGTCGTACGATTTGGGAAATGTGGAAAGCTTAGTCCCAGAGACATTGGACCTTATTTGATATCGGAACGAATTGTTCCAGTTGCTTATCAGTTAGGGAAAATGTCACAAATAGTACCATAATTTAAAGTCATTCTACACTTTGGTATCTCATCTTCTAAATGTATCGTTTTGGTACCTTAACTTATTACTTACGCATAACATTCATGAAGGCCATTAATAACACAGTCAGCTTAAGTGTCATGTAGCTTTTTGCCGTGGGTATTTTCGTCCATTTATGTTTGCCCCCAAAAATCTCATGGTATTTGCCACATAACAAAAACTTACTCCGCTAATTCATATTTACTTTTATTAAAAAAAAAAACAACAACAACCATGGATCTATATTAAAAGAGTAAGCAAATAACTGCAACAACCGTAAATCCTAAAAGTTTCTAGCAACATCTACAAATCTACTAGACGATCTGCAATGATTGGTATTGAGATTGATTATGCATAATGAATTGAAGAAGCATTTTCCTTTTTTGTTTGAAGAGTTCTTCAATTAAAAGGGGAGAGGCTCAAATCCCAGAATTTGAAAGAAAACCAGTAACTACCCAATAAATTACACTTGAAAAGCTAAGATAAGATGATATAGAATCAATAATTAATAAAGCTATCAGACAATCTGATCTTATCCAAGCCACTCTCTATTCGTGGATTAGCAGGCTGAAAAACAATAAATCTCTCACCACTTCTAATTTTAAATATTCCGTTTCATAGAATCATGGCAATAAATCAAAATTTCCAGTACAATAACTTAAATTGATCTTTCATAAACCCAAATATAATGTCTCCTTGATGACATGTTTTATTTTCTTTTGAATAATGATGATAGATTTTATTTTCAGCAAAAAGAAAGGAATTTTAGATCCTCTCCCAGTGGGAAACATAAATAGATGAAAATACCGATGGCAGAAAACTACATGACACTTGAGTTGACCACGGCGTGTACGAATGTTGTATAGAAGTAATAAGTTGAGGTACCAAAATGATATATTTAAAAGAGGATTAATTACTGCTTGCTCCGTATACTTAAAGGGTTTCATCGTTTCAGTCCCTAACCTTCGAATTTCACCTAAAAAGTCTCTGAACTCTCAATATCCTCCCAATCTGTCCCTGTCGTCAAGCCTCCATCCAAATTGTCTGTGAAGATGCTGATGTGGCAACCTTGAGTTGACACCTAGTGCCACGTGGTTCCGCGTGGGTTGTAAAATGATGAAAATAGCTCTGCCCCTATTACGGTGCGTTCCATTTGATATACCCCAAACCCCGTTCTTAAACTCCCAAAAAACCCTAAAATTTGAATTTGTGAGAACGGTACCAATCTCTTTTCTGTAATCCTACAAACCCAGAATCCGATAACATTGCAAATTGAAAACCCTAAATCATAATAGGATTACCAATCATCTGTTGCTAGGTAGTGAGGAAGGCAACCTAAGTCGAAGAAGAGACCGACGTTTTGTGACTGCGACATGGTCATGAACGACGCTGATTTGTGGGTACCTCAAGCTACAGACGGGGAGAACGAGAATGATGAAATCCCTAATTATGGTAAGTTTTCGAGGGGAACTATTTCATCTCCAATATCAATGGATTGAAGATGATGAAATCTAGGGTCCCTAATTATGGTAAGTTTGGGGGTTTAATATTTGTAGGGTTTCTGTTTCTGGGTTATTGCTATGGGTTTTTGTTTATGAGTTTGGAGGGATTGCTGGTAGCTGAAAATGGTTTTTCTTAGAGTGGTGATGGTTTCGAGTGCTAGGGTTTGATTAAAAATTGGGAATATGGTATGCTTTATGGGTTTCTGGGTTTCGAGAAGGATGGTTTGTGGTATTGAGTGGTAATTGAGATTGTGCCTACTATGGGTGTAGGTTTAGTTAATTGAGATTTTCATTCAGTGGTTGTTGAATTTTCTGGATAGCTTTTAATACTGTCGAAATTGTGGTTGTAAGTGTAGGTTTGGCTTTTAATATTGCAGTTTCTGTGTGGTTTTTGGTTGTGGTCCTAGTTTGTAGTAAAGTAAAGAATATTGCTTGTGTTTGTCTCCCATGTGTGAAGAATATTGGTACTATAAAGGCTTTTTTGTTTAGTTCCTTTTTGTTTTAGCTTTAGCTTGAAGCTCTTTATAGAGGCAGTGTTGGTTACCTGTTTTTGCATTGACTATCTATTTGCATTGACCAAATGTTTTTGGTTGACCATTTTCATTGACTAACTATTTTTAGTTGACCATATGCATTGACCAACCATTTTCATTTTTGTAATGGCAGCACACCCAGACTATTTTACGGTTAAAGTTTATCATAGAGGGTGCTCCAGACTTTATGCACAAGTAATAAGTTAAGGTACCGAAGTGATAAAAGATGATCAAGGTACCAAAGTGTAAAAAAATGACTTTAAGTTGCAGTATTGTTTATGACTTTTGCCCTTTTTTTTTTTTTTTTACAGTTTTGGGTTGTCCACCACACACACACACACACACACACACAAGGCTTTTCTAATGAGGGATCCCCTTTTTTTGGTCTTTTCTAGGGATAGGACATTAGACCATTTTTCGATCATAACTTGGAATCTCAACCGTTCAATTTTTAGGTCCTAATGTGTAGATCACTATTGAAAATTTTCAGCCAAATTGATTATCATTAAGGCATTCAAAAAGGCGATTTAAAATTATAAGTATGAACGGTTTAAGTTTGACAAATTTGGTTCATCCATTGATTTCATCTAGTTTGATACCTTAACGATTACCGATTTAGTTGAAAATTTACAGAAATGATCTATATATTAAGACCTAGAAACTGAACGGTTGAGATACCGAAATGTGATCAAAAAGTTTGTCTAATGCCCTATTCCTAGAAAAGACAAAAAAAGACAAAAAAAGACAAAAAAAAAAGGGATCCGTTATTGGAATGGCCCCATATATACATATATATATATATATATATATGACACACACACACAGAGATATATATATATATATATATATATATAGGTTTTATCCAGAGTGGAGCTCCGCTTTAAAATTAAACTACGAAGTTTGAGCTTCGGGTCATTTTTCGGTCGCATATCCACATTTGGACTGCTTTTTAGGTACTAGTGTATAGATCATCTTTTTAAATTTTTAGCCAAATTGATGATCATTAAGATATCTAACTCACTTAAACCAATGGACGAACTGAATCTGTCCAACCTGAACCGTACTAGTTTTAAGGTAGTTATCAATGTCTTAACGATCATCAATTTGGCTGAAAATTTACAGAGATGATCTATACACTAGTACCTAAAAACTAAAAGGTCAAGATGCGGATATGCGACCGATAAGTGTCCCAAAACTCGAACTTCACACTTTAATTTCAAAGCGGAGCTCCGCTCTGGATAGGATATATCTGCATGTGTGTGTGTGTGTGTATTGTAAATTGCGCTAAGGATATTTTTTCCATCTATGCGGGTCAACTTGTGTATTTTGAGAAGAGTTATTTGTTTTTTAGTGCTAACTGCCCGAATGCTTTGGGTGATACTTCTGCCGAATTTTCTCTAAAAGTGAGTCCCGCAGGGCTACCTCAGATTTTAGGATGAATTGCGAGGCTGATTCTGTCATTTCTAATCCCCATGACAAAAGCATAAAAATAGTTTTTCCAATAAGCTCACTTGGAGAATGGATTGAGGCTTAAGTCAATCATAAGATGGCTACTTGTGCTTTTAGTTTTTCCCTATTCGCTCTTAGAAATTGTTGATACCACTTTGTATCAAATCCTATTAATTTATTATTGATAACGAGAATCGGATCCAATTTCATTTTACCAATATTTAAATGAGAATCTTAATTTCTTATTCCCATAAAAATAGTACATTTACAAAAAGAACTTCAGTTGAGGCCCAAGTACATATATCAATTAATTACTTTCCCATTTTACCAAAATTTATAATGATAATCTTAATTGCCTATTCCCATAAAAAAAGTAAAGGAATACATTAAATAAAAAACTTACTTAGCAAATCAGTTGAGGCCCAAGTGCATGTATCAATTAATTACTTTCCCATTTTATCAAAATTTATAACAATAATTTTAATTTCTTATTCCCATAAAAAAAAAAAAGCAAAGGAATACATTTACAAAAAATCTTACTTAGCAAATCAGTTGAGGCCCAAGTGCATGTATCAATTGATTACTTTCCCATCTTGCTAAAATTTATAACGATAATCTTAGTTTCTTATTCCCATAAACAAATACATTTACATTTACACAAAAAAGAAAAAGAAAAAAAAACGTACTTAGCAAATCAGTTGAGGCCCAACTGCATATGTATCAATTGATTCTTAATTTCTTATTCCCATAAAAAAAAGCAAACACATTTACAAAAAAACTTACTTAGCAAATCAGTTGAGGCCCAAGTGCATTTATTAATTGATTACTTTGTCCATTTTACAAAAATTTATAACGATAATCTTAATTTCTTATTCCCATAAAAAAAGTAAGGGCTCTTGACCCAAAACACTAAAATTGGCCAAATTAATCTCACATACCTCAGCAATATATTTTTATTTCCACTAACCCAATTTAAACTAAATGATAATTTTGCCCTCAACCTAATTAATAAACTACAGCCAGTGCCATCAGAGACCTCTCTCTTTCCAGTCATGACACAGAGTCTCTCTCTCTCTCTCTCTCTCTCTCTCTCTCTCTCTCTCTCTCTCTCTCTCTCTCTCTCTCTCTCTCTCTCTCTCTCTCTCTCTCTCATCCCTCTAATCTGAAGTCCTACGGTTCTCGTCAACGACTGCGTCCTGCACCCGAGTCAACCTTGACCACCACCACCCTCTCACCGCCGCTCTCTGCGTGACGTGGCTACTTTGGTTCGTCTCTACTGCCGACTCAAACCCGTCGTCGAAGTTCCCACCGATCTCGGATCCGGACAAGGAGAATCGAATCATCAGTTGCCCACTTCTGCTCTCTTTAATTTTCTCCGTTATAGTTTGCCTCTCTTCCCCTTTACCCTCCTCCAAGATAATGGAGGCCAGAGCTCACCTCTCTCTTATTATCATACATCTTTATAAATCCCAGTGAGAGAGGGATAGAGATAAAATCCTAAAGTGGATTAGTGAGAGAGAGATGGAGAGAAATTGGAACAATATCCGTAGCCAATCGATCCTTAAACCATGGTTGTGAAGGCATAACCTACTGCAGCAGCCAAGATGGGAATTTAATTTGGGGTAGGGTGTTTGGTTCAAGGCTTCAAACAGTAAACATCAGAGGAATCAATGAGAGTCTTTACAATTGGAGTATCAAATATCAATTGCTGAGTGGTCTATGTGTATCTACAGTATGGTAGGAACGAGTCATTTGGCTATAGTGTGCGTTTGGATTTGATTTTATGAGATATTTCTACATACTACTCTTTTTCGACTTGAAACATGTATTTTTTTTGTTATGACAGACATAATTTGCTATGAGTTGCAGAGATCACATGACTCCTTTGGGTCAAATAGTGCAGGTTTGATTAATATCCATATCTGTTATATAGGACAAAAAAGAAAGGGCTAAATTCTGCTTACTACCCTGTAGTTTCAAGGATTCATCAGTTCAGTCCCTGCACTTCTAATTTAATCACAAAAGTCTTTGCACTCTCTAATTTCATCAAATCAATCCAATCTATCACCACTCCGTCAATTTTCGGGAAAAATTTTCAAACTACCCATCTGCATTCACAATACTGACGCGTCAGCGGGCTACCTAGTGATGGGTAGTTTGGAAATTTTCCATGTGAGATGGTCCCACGTCAGCATTTTAACAGCGAAAATTGATGGAATAGTAATGAAATAGATAGATTTGATAAAATTGGAGAGTGCAAGGACTTTTCTGATTAAATTAGAAGTACAGTGATTGAACTGATGAACCCTTGAAAGTATAAGGTAGTAAGCAGAATTTAATCCAAAAAGAAATCAAGTATATTTGGGAGGTAATAAATGTCTATTGAGGGACAATAGAGGTCTATTAAAAGTCTATTGAGGGGCAATAAACGTCTATTGGGGGACAATAAATGTTTTGAATTGATGTAATCTCCTAGTTTTTTTCCTTAATTAAAGTTTTATTTGTCTAATTTTACAAACATTAGTTTCCATTCCGATGATCGAAAGTTATATTGGGAGGCAATAATGTCTATTGGGGGGGGGGGGCAATAGAGGTTTATTGCCCCTCTATTGGGGCTAACAGACGTCTACTAGGGGACAATAAACATTTCCGACGACTTCTTTTGGAACCTCCGGCTAGATTTTCAGAAAAGTCTAGCAGGTGGCGACAGGTGATCGGCTTCCAGTGAAGTTGGCTAAAATCCTGCGACCGTTGATAGGATTCGGGCGAACGGTGACCAAAATCCGGCGGCCGGTGACCGTCTCCGGCGAAGCCTTCTATGGTTTCTCTCTCTTCTATTCTCTCTCTCTCTCTTTCTCTAAGTAAGAAATGGTCATGGATAAAATGGTATTAAAAAATAAAAAACAAAAAAATAAAACCTTAATGGGGTATTAGGGAAGACCTACTTAAAGTGTTTTGGGTAAGAGAGAATTAAAAAAACTTAATGGGGTAAGTGGGAAAAAAAATCTCTAAAAATAGAGTAAATGAACAAAAACCCAAAAAGTAAAGGAATACATTTACAAGAAAAAAAACTTTCTTAGCAAATCAGTTGAGGACCAAGTGCACGTATCCTTAATTAGATGTTTCCTGAATGCTAATATTAGAAATTATTAATACTAATTTGTTATTAAATGCTATTAATTCTTTGAATTGCTTTCCCAGTTTTACCAAATATATAATCAGAATCTTGATTTCTAATCCCCGTAACAAAAGCAAAGGAATAGAGTTTCCAAAAAGCTCACTGGGCGAAGCAACTGAATCCCAAGTGTATCATCAGCTGGCTATAAGGGTCATTATGGGCCGGGCTAGGGCCGGCCCTACCCTAAATTTTAGGGCTTAGGGTCGGGTACGGCGGGGCCTAGTCAAAGTCAACAAAATTTAGGATCGGGTCGGGGCTTAAATATACTAACCCTTACCCACCCTAAAAGCCCGATCTACCTGGTCGGGCCGACCTTCCAAATAGAGCCGAAAAATGCCTTATTTTATTTAATAAAAAAAAAACTTACATGTTTTTTTCCCTCAAAATATGGCTCAATAGTTATATAGGTAATATAAGACATTGTTTTTTGTTGATCATATTTAATATGTGTGTGTGTATATAGGAACTAACTTATAACATTTTTTTTTGAGGTAAATTGATGATTGCATTAATAGCAAAACGCAGGCCAGAATGGCATAGGTACATAGGGGTGATAGGTGCTATGACACTTGAAACATTTCCGCTCCTCTAAACAGGAGCCTATCAGAACTAGAATATTCTAGCTAGTAATAATAACAAAGAAAAGCTTCCAAAGCCAATGCGCTCAATTGCGGTGCATCAAGAAACTCTTCCTCTGTGGATGTAGAATACAACATTCTGTAGGCCAAACTAAAAAATTGTGCTGAGCTTCCTAATACAAGGAATTTATTGTAATAAGACAAACTAAAAAAATAGGATGGGCCTAGGGCAAAACACCCCAGCCCAATTAGTAGGCCCAAGAGCATCCAAAATGGTAATCTAACTCCAGAGCCAATTCATCAGCCTTGAACCTAGCCCATCATCCCGAACGACATGTCGTACGTCTCCAACCCATCGCCTCCGCCCGACCTGCACTGCCACGACCCTTGCTGCCTCGATCTACGCCACCTCAACCACCCGTCGCTGTGACCCAAGCCGCTGCGCACCACGCCCTCGTGAAGGCCCAACTCCGAATTGCGCCGGTCCAGCATCCCACCGTCTGCACCACCACCGATTTAGAACCAAACACCAGTCTTGATTAGCACAGTCAAGCCGCATTTCATAGAGCACAAGCCGTCTGGCAACAGATCCCAGCGCCAGCGAGGCTGAAGGCCCATACTGGTCAGGCCGCCGTCGGATGAGCTTGAGTTAGCAATCGGAAAGGAACCGGTTTTGGGTGTTAGGGTTTCTCAAGGAAGAGAGAATTTACTATTTGCAAACTATAAAGAAATATCTATTTATCCTAACTTATAACATTGTTTATATAAGGTGGTTATATTCAATTAACTATCTCTCTAAATCTCTTAATATTAATTGTTATGTAACAAAGAAAATAATAACGAAAGAAAACAAAGCTTAAGAAATCAATTGTAAAGAAAGGGATAAACTTTATATTATAGAAAAAAGAGAAACATAATTAAAAATATAAACAAAATAAAAAATTATTAGGGCTTATTCGGGCCGGCCTAAAGGGCCGGGCCAGGCTTGGCCCTAACGAGCTCAAACGGGCTAGACCAGAGGGCCGGGCCGGGTTTCATTCTCATGGCCCATACCCTATCATATTTTAAAAAGGGTCAGGCCGGCCCGCCTAATGCAAGGGCCGGGCGGGTTTAGGGCCTAAGGGCCAAATGATGATGCCTAGCTGGCTATTCTAATTTTAGCTTTCCCTGATCGCTACTATTGGAAATTGTTGATACCAATTTTATATCATATATTATTAATTACCTAATTTCTTTCCTCTTTTCCAAATGTATAATGGAAAATTAATTTCTTATCCTTGTGAAAATAAAATAAAAAAACAACGGAATATTTTCCAAAGAACTCACGTGACGAAAGGATCGAGGCCTAAGTGTACCCTCATCTTTTATTTCATGCGGTTTTAGTTTTCATACCCATTGTATCTTTTAAATCCTCCTTGTTATGATGAAGTTAATTTAATTCCGATGGATCAATATTTCTCGCAAGTTTATCTTCAATTGATTTTATATGTCGTAATGAGTTTCTTAAGCCAGCACTTAGAGCAGTACGAGCAAAAATACTCAATCAGGTATCTGCCACTCTTCACTTTCCTAGTGCTTGAATCAGAGGGGGAGGAACGGAAATTTTGGGTTATAGGTACCGATTGAGTAACTTTGCCATCACAAGTAGCATTATTCATCGGTTTTGGGTAGGAAATGTTTTGTTTCAAGTGAACACTTCCATTGGAATATTCAAAATGGATCTACCAGGATTCAGGTAAAGAGAAATGTAAGACCGATTGATTTTTTTTTTTTAAACATTTCTTGTCAAAATTAATCCTCCATGACTAGTTGCATTTGTTTTTAGTTAATAGTTCGAGCTCGTTAACCAGTTTGATTCATAACTATAACATTTACGCACCATCATTAAAAACTGAACACCGGCGACGAACATAATATTAGAGAACTAATTGAATTCAAATATAAACAAATTCATTTCTTTTTATAATCTTACTATAACAGAACGATATAGGTGTGACGTGATGAAACTTAAAAAGTTCTAACGTTAATCGGAGAAAATTATAATTTACGATGGAAAAAAAAGTGTATACGTGTGTGTGTACACCGTGTAGGCATTTTGTAGTGAATTAAAACAGCGGGATGTCCCAGAAATAACGAGAAGGAGAGTGAGTGTATCGCCACTGTAGAGTCCGTGGACTTTGATACGATCGATGCAATAGACTCTGGTGAGTTCTTTCTAGTGAAGGCTGTATCTTTTTTCCTGCAAACTCAAACCCATCAAAACTACTCAGAGGCCGAATCTTCATGCTCGATCTCCACAAGGTAAAACACTCTGATATTTATTTCATATAGATTCTGCGTTAGGATTCGTTACAAGTTAAAACTGATTGTTGAGCCCTCTGGGGATGTTTATAAAGTGAAAAAGAGGAATGTTGACAGGTTCAAATTGTAAATATTTTGCAGATTTGGGTTTGTTGGTCTGTTTTCAAATTGTCACGGGCTTTTGTACCCGAAAAGCAGCATTGCATGATTGGTCGTTAGTTGGTCTAATCTTTTTTGGGCATCATGGGATTTTCATTAAACCCTTGGATTTGTTGGTAAGAGAATGGAGGGAAATGAAAGAGAGTTGAACCTTGATCTTGTTATGTTTGATTGATAAGAAAAATGGAGGAAGATGAATGAATAGTTTTATATAATGTTTTCGAGTTGAGTATGAGGTTGATCCAAGGGTTTTAGTTTCTTTTTATATGTTGTTGGTTTTTGAGAGGAACCAAATTGAAGGCTAGGATTTTGTTGTTGACTGTAGAAGGATGGATGGTTCAGGTTTGGGAGGTGGATTTTTGTCTGGTCCCAGTGGGGGGACGCTAGACCTTGAATCGGCGATTCCTAGACACCAGGAGAAGCAGCTGGGTCTTCCGGCGTTAGCACATCATCAGCATCACGGGATTGTGATGAGTGGTGTTGGAGTTGGAGTTGATCACCACCCTGTAGGGCTTGTAGAGGTGAAAGGGTCGATGCCAAGAGGTGCTTCGATGAATATTGTAAAAGGGAAGGCGGTTGCACCTTTTAATACCAATAGTGCTTACAATTTGAGCGAAGAAGATGAGCCAAGTTATACAGAAGATGGGAATGGTGAGAACGTTGAAGGAGCCAAGGGTAAAAAGGGATCCACATGGCAGCGAATGAAATGGACGGATAGAGTGGTTAGGCTTCTTATATCGGTGGTTGCTTGTGTGGATGATGATGGTACGGTTGAAGGTGGTGAAGGCCTTAAGAGGAAATCTGCAGTTTTACAGAAAAAGGGTAAGTGGAAGACTGTGTCAAAGATAATGATTGGTAAAGGTTGCCATGTGTCACCTCAGCAGTGCGAGGACAAGTTTAATGATTTGAACAAGAGGTATAAGAGGTTGAATGATATTCTTGGGAGGGGAACTAGTTGTAGAGTGGTGGAGAATCCTACTCTTATGGACTCAATGCCCCATCTCTCCGCCAAGGCGAAAGATGACGTTAGAAAGATTTTGAGTTCAAAACAGTTGTTTTATAAAGAAATGTGTGCTTATCATAATGGACAGTGGATACCTGGTTGTCATGATCTTGACCTCAAAGGTCATCCTTTACCTCCCGGGAGATGCTCAACAGACAATAATGTTTCTGAGGAAGAAGGGGCTGAAGAACACCATGACACTGAGGATGATGAGTTAGATGACGAAGATAATAAAGCTGATGGTATTGATAGGGATCGGATGGGTAGAATGGGTGACAGGACGAGATCTAGTGAAGAGGATGACCATTTCTGGCAACATGTTTCTCTGGATAGTTTTGAAGTTGAAATGGTTGAGGTTCTTCAAGACCCAACAAAGTCTCTATGGGAGCGAAGAGAGTGGATCAAGAAACAGAAGTTGCAACTCCAACAGCAAAGAGTCAGCTGCGAGGCTGAAGCCTTGGAGCTTGAGAAGCAGAGGTATAAATGGCTAAGATACCGTAGCAAGAAAGACAGGGAACTGGAGAGGTTGAGGCTGGAGAATGAGAGAATGAAATTAGAGAATGAGAAAAGTGTACTGCAACTGAGGCAGAAGGAACTGGAAATAGATGTGAGGAGGTCAGAAGCTTCTTTAGAACCTTCTGTTGGTATTGACAGATTGCTAGGAAGAGATCTTGACTTGGGGAGGCATCAATAGCCTCTGCGTTCAATCACTGCCCAATACTGAGCATGCTTGACATTCTGCAACTCTGCAAGAAATCTTCAAGCATAAAGCAACTCTGCAATATTGTGAGACATACATCTCATGTGCTTTTTATTTTAAATTATGGTCAAATATCTACTCTCCAGATTAGTTTTAGGAATATTGATATCTACAATGTTGGATGCCTGTTGGATGCCTCTTCTGTATAGATGCAAAGTTGTGTTGTATTTTCGCACTTGCATCTTGTGGTCTTAGGCTTATAGTTGGTGTTTATATTGATAGATATGGTTTAGTCTTCAAACGCTTATTGTGGTTAATCATGTTACTATCTGAAAACAAGGTCTTTGGTTCCCTTCATTTATTAGTTTATAAGTTCACTGTATTTTGGGAAAACATATTCATGTGACTGTATAAACAAAAATGAAAAATAAAAGGCTGAGCCTCCTAGGTAGGCTGGGTTCCAAACCCCTTTCAAAAATAATAATAAAAAATAAAAAAGTTGGCCCTTATTGGGCATGCTGGGAGTGCATTCTTTAAGAGGTGAGAGATGCTGGAATAGGGCTTCTGTTGTGTTTGCATCTCTGGGCAGTTCTCTTCCCTTCCCCCCCACACACATCCCCCCCGGCCGGGAATAAATTTATTATTCCCACTCATGCCATTCCAGTTGTGATTCCTCTGCGTCTAGCCTTCTCCCACGGTTAAATTTGTTTTTTTTTCCCCCCTTTTTTTCTTTGTATTTTGTTTTGAAGACATATATATATTCCTGGCTAGTCTTGTATTCATCAAGTCTGATTACATACTCATGTATTGCTTCATGTTTTGGTACCGTATTTATTCTTTCAGTTTTTTTTTTTTAGTTTCTTTCCAGTTCTGAGAAGAGAAACAAAAAAGTGTTGGGTATGAAGCACCGTTATATTTTTTCTTCCTGTACTTGTGACAAAAAGTTTTGATTTCTTTCCTGGGTAATCAAGAGCAACATCTGCACTACATGTAGCTTTTTTTTTTTTTTTTTTAAATAACTGCACTACGTGTTTTAACATGATGAGAATGCCAAGATAGCTTGGTATGGGGAAGACAAACATGTTATAAGCCCTTTATGTAGTCAAATAATGATGATCTTCATTTTTGATCAAAAAATTACAGTCATCATATTTACTACTTGTCACCTAAGTTTGGCTTGATGATATGCCCTCTTCTGAAATGCTGCTTTGTGTAAGTCTCTACTCTGTATATTTTTATTCTTTCGATTTCTTTTTCCAAATGCCTTACTTATACGGCACTTTTTGTGACAGATTTTGCAGTTTTTTATGTTTCCTCGTTCAAGTTTTTTGTACATGCGTGCAGTGAAATAACTTTTATTAATGAAAAGGATTGTGTTCGGATTAGGTTGCGAGTCTCTTTGGTTGGAACCTTTGATAGATGAGGCTGTTACTTTAATCTGACTATGTTTGATTTGAATGAATTGGCTCTGCATTTCCTTACCAAGAGGCCATTCTAGGTAATGTTGCTAGAGTTCTAAATCCTTCTTTGCGATAGACCTTAATATTCTCATGTTAGTCAACTGGAAATCAAGTCTTTATCCTCAAAAATGAGTTACGAATATTGAGCTTGTTTGCTTGAGGGTTAGTTGGCTTAGATTGCTATACTGAACTGAAAGCGATCATATTCAGTTGCATGCCTGTATATGCAACTCTGCTCGAATCCAATTACTCAATAAAACAACAGCAGCCAGAAGATGCACACGTGCTTGTATATGATGTCACTCTTGACTCTTTAGAACCCAAGACATGGAAGCAAGAGAGATTTCCATTTCTTCTTTATTATTCAGTTGAAATGTTTTCAGAAATGACCGAACTGTTGTTACTTACTGTCGTTAACATCTCTTCCCTTTAACTAGCCGTGTTTATGTTCACCTGCTCAGTAACTGAGCAAAAAAAGCTCTATTATTTACAGATCTAAATTTAACGGTAAAAAAATAAAAACTTAAAAATAATCCTTTCAACCGTTAGATTTATATCTAAACAATTTTTGTTCACTTGAAAGGAGTGTATAAAATTATAAAGCCAGAATTCTTCTGGTCTGGTTCCTCTTAGCTAAGGGCCAGAGTGTGAAATTGAATTGAGGGTGGAGCAAAGCATTGGCCGGTTGGACAATTTATTAGTGAAAATGTTGAATGTATTTGACACAAGTTTTCCGATATACCCTTTTTACCTTATAATCATTTGATAAATCGAGGTTGTTATAGTAACAAATCCTATTATCCGATCAAATACATAGTATGTGTGGGAGTGACTAGGATTGATAAGGATGAACTTCAAATTTCAAAAACACATATATCGCAATTTGGAAAAAGATCTTATTTTATTAATTGCAAAAAAAAAAATCAAAAACAAATTCGCACAATAATCGCATTCCATATGCAGAATTTTCCTAATAACAATATGACATTGTATTCGTGCCTGACTTTTCCTAGTCATAGCCGAAAAACACTCACCTAGTCATCTAGTCAAATTTTTACTCATCACTCCTACCAAACACTCCCATATTTTGACAAATTTTTATTTTTTTAAATTTTGTTGAGAAAAAAACAAAAGCAAGATCTTCTTTGAGCCCCAATAAAAAAGAAAAAAGGAAAAAATCGGAGGCTATATAAGTGAGTGTCCATTTTGGTTACAGACCCTTCATATTATCAGTGTCATTGGCCACCCTACCATATCTCCTTGTTAAGCTCTCCTCCTTTGACATTCCGATAGCCAAGCTCAGAGGTTAACTCTCTCTCCCTCTCCTTCTCTTTATATTTGACTCAATCTTAGTTGTTGCAGTGATCGTGTTCATTTTTTATTTTTATTATTTTTGTGGTGTTTTTGACTTTGTATTCTGCTTGAGTTTCGGATTTCACATATTGTTGTATTTGAGTTTTTGTTATAAACCAGCAAAAGGGTCTCTTGATCGCTTCCTCTCTTTTGTATCGTTTAGCCTTTCCAAATCTTCTAGAGGTATGTTTGTATTGATCTCTGTGGCTTCTAGATCACATAATGAAATTATGGATCTTTTATCTCTGATTGGCTTTGGATTTATGCTGTGGTTGATCTATGTTTCTTCACTTATGTTTCTTCACTCATCTTGTTTGGAAGTTATTCTTGTTCTATTTCTTTTGGTCATGAATCTTGTTCTTGTAGTGTAAAGAGTGATCTTTTGGATCATTTTATGTGTACGTATGTTGTTAAAAACCTATTCTTTGATGTCAATAATTGATTTGGTTATCTTTTTAGTGATCTAGTTGTTTCTTACTCATTCCTTTGTATCTTTATTATGCTAAGAAAGTCATTGCCATTCAGTTTTTGCCATTGTTTTATTATTTTGGAGTTCAATAGTTCTGTTAGGAATGATCAAGGTATCAAATGAGTAGTGGCAGATATTTATAACAATCGGTCCCATTGGTCATATAACTTTTGGGTTGTTCTGATCAGAAATGGTTGTCTATATGATCCTTAGTTTACTTGCTGTAGCTGTTATTACCTGTTTTGGTTGAGTTTTAGTTGATCTGATTCACTGTGATGGATTAGAGTTGCTGAGAATAAGATCTTTCGCTAATTTCTTTTGCCTGTGTGTGATGAACTGATTATCACTTTATAATAGTTGAAAATTGTTTCAGTTTTATTATTCAGTTACTATAACTTGGGAGTTTAGTGTTGCTGATATATGATCATTTTGTTTTTCTCTGTTCCCTTTTCCATTTTTATGGTTTTTGTTATTTTAAACACTACGTACTATATTGCATGATGCTTTCAAATTGTTTGAAGCACAGTGGGTACTGCCCTCCATTGGTCCTCTCTGATTACATAAGTGGATGAGTTTGCAGGTGTTTGATTTATTGGTAAGTGATGGCTGATAGGCACCAGAGCCCAACTGTTATCCAAAAGTTTGCTGGTCAGCTACATCTTGGTTCCACCCTTTCTCAAGATATCCACAGCCAGAGCCACTATGGCGGCTTCCAGAGGCCTAATCTCAATCAAAGGCGTTTTGCGTATCGAAATTATTCTAATGCAGCATTGCAGTATCCTATGAACCATGCATGTGAAGCAACTGATCGGTCATTGATCAGTTCCGCTACCTCACCTCTGCTTGTCCAAGCCCCATCAGAGAAAGGATTTGCGGGCTTTGCCATTGATTTTCTAATGGGTGGAGTTTCAGCCGCTGTGTCCAAAACTGCTGCTGCTCCAATTGAGCGCGTAAAGCTGTTGATTCAAAACCAGGATGAGATGCTCAAGGCTGGCAGGCTCTCTGAACCCTACAAGGGAATTGGGGATTGTTTTAGCCGAACAATGAAAGATGAGGGAATGGTGTCCCTGTGGAGAGGGAACACAGCTAATGTCATCCGTTACTTCCCAACTCAGGTATGGCATTTCATTCATTGCATTTCTTTGACTACATATTTCACTCTCTTGTGTTCATCCCCAATTCCTCCCATTGCTTAATGCTATGTTATTTGTGTTCATCCAGGCCTTAAACTTTGCATTCAAAGATTACTTCAAGAAGCTTTTCAACTTCAGAAAGGACAGGGATGGCTACTGGAAATGGTTTGCAGGAAACTTGGCATCTGGTGGTGCTGCTGGTGCCTCTTCTTTATTTTTTGTTTACTCTTTGGATTATGCTCGTACCCGCCTTGCAAATGATGCCAAAGCTGCTAAGAAGGGAGGCGGTGGGAGACAATTCAATGGCCTGGTTGATGTCTACAAAAAGACTCTTGCATCAGATGGTATTGCTGGCCTTTACCGCGGTTTCAACATTTCTTGTGTTGGCATCATTGTGTACCGTGGTCTATACTTTGGAATGTATGATTCTTTGAAGCCTGTGCTCCTCACTGGAAAGATGCAGGTAAGTGTTATTGCTTGATTAATGATATTGTGCTAGCTTGATATGAAGTCATCTCCTTGTGATATGTATGCACAAAGATATTGTTGTTTTAATTTGATAATTATTCTGCATCTACTAAAAACATGTCTTGATTATCTTCTGTAGCATTTTTCATCCAGGTACATGTACTACATTTGTAGTCATTGACCTTAGGTCAAACAGGATGTTTTGAGATACTTTTCTTTCAAGACTCGGTTTTATTATTGTCTTGTGGTGATTATCTCACGTTGTTTTATTTTGAATAATTGCAGGATAGTTTCTTTGCTAGCTTTGCTCTTGGTTGGGTTATCACCAATGGTGCTGGTCTTGCATCTTACCCAATTGACACTATCCGTAGAAGGATGATGATGACTTCTGGTGAAGCGGTCAAATACAAGGGCTCACTCGATTGCTTCAATCAAGTCATGAAGAATGAGGGTGCAAAGTCCCTCTTCAAGGGTGCCGGTGCCAATATTCTTCGTGCAATTGCTGGTGCTGGTGTGCTTGCAGGTTATGACAAGCTTCAGGTGCTGGTGTTTGGAAAGAAGTATGGTTCTGGTGGAGCTTAAGGAAAAAATGATCGTTTTCTGTGGGGCTCAAGTAAAAGCGAATGACCCCATGTAGCTACAGATATTGATGAAGATATTTACTTGTCCTGAGTTTCGTTTCAGGCAGTTTTTACTGATTAATAACCTAGTTTAGAGGATTTTGTCTCCTAAGCATTGTTTTATTTCAGAGTCCAGGAATTTTGTTCTCATAGCCGTCCTGGCTATAAGAGGAGTCTGTTTATGTTTAATTTATATGTCGGTCTTCTTTACAAATTCTGTCTTGGATACAAGAAGCGACCAAATGACAATAAACACCTCACTAAATCGATATGAGTGAGCTACATCTGCTGAACAAGTTAGGGTAAACTCATCCCACACACCTAATGCACTCATCATTGAATTGCTTATTTGCTGCTGGGTTATGGCATATTTGGAAATGGAGTTGCAAGTGTATTGGTTTCAAGTATCTGGGTTGCCTAGCAATCTTATTATCCAATTTACCAAAGATTGATTTTCAGCAAACAAGGCTTCTAAGTTCTAGGCCTACAAGGCATTTTCTGCAAATTAGGTGAAAACTTCCTGATCGCAGTTTTCTACTACTGGAGCTATTTGTGCTGGAGATGTGTTGAGGACTGGTACTGGTGGTTTGGATCAACTTCTTTTGGGATTAGTCAAGTTCTTGAAGCACAAGTTTGGGGTCTTCTTCAAATTGATCTTGAGATGACTTGGAGTTCTAGTGCTACCTTTCTTGAGGTGGAACTAGACTCCAGTACCTCAGAGGCTCAGACATTAACTTTTTCCAACAAAGGACATCATATCCAGGGGCCGGTTTAGTCACCTACTCTTTAATTGTAGTAATTGCAGTAGCTCCAGGGGCTGTCACGACCTTCCTTGGCCTCCTTGATAGAGGATTTTGGCTATCCCATGGCTAGTTTACGGTCCAGACCAAAAGACACCAGTTCAGTTCAAATGCATTGAATTATCACTTTCCTTTGGCACATCTCGTATCCCAAATTTCATTTGGTATATTTATATTATCGCTTAGCCCTGTTTATTTTCTTCGCAAAGCTTTGCTCATCCCCTTGTACTCAAAGCCTCTTGAAGTAATCATTAAAGCATAGTTTACGGCCTGGACAGAGAGACAATATAAGAACTCAGCACAGTACAGTATGACTAGGAGATAATCAGGAGAAAACCAAAAAACTGGCAATAAGTGGAACGAAAGACGAGCTAATAAGAGGAAGTAACGGATGACATTAAGAGTGGTAACTCTGTACAATGACATCATTCCCTCATCTTTGACTGTTCACTTGATTAAAACACTCACTAATTCCCTTGTAGGGTACACAGAGCATACCAGCCTTGAGCATCTCATCCTGGTTTTGAATCACTTCACACTCTTGATTGGAGCAGCAGCAGAAGCCGGCAAACCCTTTTTTCTTGTGGGGCTTGGAGAAGCAAAGGTGAGGCAGTTGCATTAGAATAATTACCATATGCAAATCGCCTCTGATTGATAGGTGATTGTGGCTGTGGACATAATGAGAAAGGCTGAAAGGGTGGAACCAAAATATAGCTCACCACAAAACTTTTGTATATAGGGTTCTGGTGCCCATCAGCCATCTCTTGGCAACAAATTAAAACCTGCAGTCTCATCGATTTATGTATTCAGAGAGGGAAACAGTTTGAAAACCTCATACGAAAAAGGACACAGAAGGATAACAAACAAAAATTGCAGAAATGGAAAAAATAATAGAGCAACTATAAAATGTTGAAAGATCAGCATGAACAATGAATTCGGCGGAAAAATCAACTTTATCAGTTTTTAACTATTCAACAATGTTCATCACATTAGAACAAAAGAAACCAGCTGACAATTTCATCTCAATAACTTTTAACAATCACAATAAATCAGTTCAACTAAAAAACAATAGTACAAAATTAAAATAGTTACACCTACGAATTAAGTTTATTTCCTTGTAATATACAAATTTTTATTGCTACGAAGTTAAAATAGTTACACCTACACATTAAGAGGTCTGCTAAAACTAATTTTTTGTGAGGAGTAGCATTCTCTCTAATTGAGACAATTTGAATTCTTGAGGAAGAACTTCCCATTGGATGTGAATATCTAGTATTCAAATTATCGCCAGATGATAGCAGACCAAGACCATCCCTTTTTCTCTGATGTACTTCTTGCTCAACTATATAATAACAAGAAGATACAATGCAGCTTACCGATTTCATTTCACTGGCAGATTCAGAAATGAAGAGTGGAAAACAAGTGCAATTATATAACAGAAAGGGAATGGAGATAAAGGGTTCCCTGGCTCCAGAAAATGCATCCATCACCTTTTCCACTGTGACATACATTGGTCCTAAAAAAAAAGAGACACCAGTCCCATCAATAATTCTACCAAGCTTACTTCTCAGGAAAGATTCAAGAATACAAAAACAACCATTTGTGGAGTCGAAGGCCACAACTTCAGAAAGTGAGAACTTCGCTCCACCAAACTTGGCCACTTTACAGAATATTTCAGTGTGGGAAATCCAAAACTGCTGGTTTAAAGCCATGCATATGGATCTCCAATCTCAGCTGATGAGAAGGATCAACATTATGAAAAGAAGTTTCTACCTACAGAAAAAAAAAAAAAATATATATATATATATATATATCTACAGCAGTTCTCCACTGCGGACGTCCGCAGTTTTTCGATCCGTACGGATTTCCAGTTTTGACCCACTTTCTGATCACATTTTCACATCTTAACCGTTCAGTTTTTAGGTCCTACTGTATAGATCACCTCTGCAAAATTTCAGCCAATTTGGTGATCATTAAGGCATTCAAAACTGCAAATTACAACAATATATACGAACGGTTCCAGTTCGACAGATTCGGTTCGTTCGTGTAGATTGCTGTTTTGGATGCCTTAACGATAACCAAATTGGCTGAAATTTTACATAGGTGATCTATACATTAAGACCTAAAAACTGAACGGTTAAGATGTGAATGTGTGATTGAAAAATGGGGAAAAACACAAAATCCGTACGTTTTTGCTTAGGTGCGGATATCCGCACCTGAGCAAAGTTATATACATCTATATATATATATATATATATATATATATATATTTTAACAACATAAAGAAACCCTCGTGAGTAAAGGTATCAATGATACAGTAAAGAAGAAAGTAACAAAGAAAATGTTTAATCAGTTAAAGAGAAATGTGCTTAGCAACATCACATCACAAACCTAAATGCGGTCTAAGTAATCCCACCGCTTTCTATCGTCGTCAATGCCAATGCGTCAGGAAGGTAGTTATTCGCTACTAAAGGGATACTGAGGACCACTTGGTAAACAAACTGGTTTTTCGACTCGTTGTTGTGCAATATTTAACCACTACTTGCAACTGCTTGCTTTAAAGAACTCTTAAGATGAACAGATGAAGGTAAACTGATGTTTCTAACTGAAATACAACAGTGAAATGGATCACTATTGAGATGGGCTGAATAGCAACCAAAAAGACTTGAGAAATTTAATTTTACTCTCTTGAGAAAGCAGGTTTGAGAGGTTATAAACTTCCGAGGTTATAAACTTCACTCCAGAGATGAGAATCTCCAATTGGACACCATCTAATCCTACCGGTTTCCACCAAGTTAGAGGCAGCGGTAACTCTTGACCTGGATATATGGGGTCCCAGATCTGAAATAGTATAATTAGTACACCATTATCAATGTACAACGACATAGAAAGAAACAAACTACCTATTGTAGCTGACCAGAAAGGAAACTAAGATAATATGTCATAGAAATGAAAAGCAAATATTTGTTTCTACCTTTGGGGACACACCAAATGGAATATCAAATCGCAGCTCCAATGGCACTGAAGTCGCATTTGAAAGTATAACCTGAAAATACAAGTGTAAGAGATTTCCCATAAACATAAATTCACACCATAATTGAGTTTGTGCAATACCGTTGAGTATAATAGGATTAACTTGCTGTACTGCAGCACTGAAACATCAAACACAACAGGAACAACAAAACCAGCATTGGCCTTTGTTCTATGGTTTTCCATATGGTCGTTGTATGACATAGAAAGATAACCCTCAGAGTAGGCAAGTTCTACAAGATCCATTGAAATCGGATCAGAAGGCACTGATGTTCCATCAAGTTGAATAGTAATATACTGATTACAAACCTCAATTGCCTTCTGGTCAAAAAGTCTCTCAGAGAAGTGCGCTGGCTTAACATGAATAAGTTGTTCCTCAAGAGTATCATTGATATCTATTGGAATAGAAGAACCTGGTTGTACAACTTCTCTATTCGTTTCTGAGGCATCAAACTCATCAGGACTAATTGGGCCTTGATAAACATGATATGTTAGAGGCAGCGATGTCAGTTTTGAAGCACGTAAGGAGCATATTTTCCTGCATGTGCGTACTCAGCAAATGGAGAATGCAATGACTCGTCTTTCAGGAAGATCATTTTCCTGCATATGTGTACTCCGTTAATTGGGTGTCTATATGTTGTTTAGATGCAAAAGCCAAGGTACACTCTCAATATGCATTCTTTGCTGCATTTTGTAAAACTTGGAGACGTAAGTTGTCTCATTTGCACTCTTCTCCTTCACCTGCTAGTAAAATCTCACCTAAATTCATCACCAAGTAGAGAGTCATCCCAAAGTGCAGGAACTTCAGATATACCACCCATCGGATCCATTTGTCTTGTTAACTGAAATAAGCAATCATATATCTGTTTCGAATGAGGATGTGATTTGTCTCTGACAATGAACTCGCACACACTGCCATTCACCTCAATTGAGCTACAACCAGGAGTCTTCTCCAGGCCTCTCTCCTTCATCATCTTCTTTGCCTGCTCTGCCTCCTCCCACATATTCGATTCCCTATACATTTTCGCAAGCAAAACATAAATTCCACTATCATGGGGTTCCAACTCAAGAAGCATGGAAGCTGCTCTTTCTCCCATCAAAACAGTTTTGTGAATATAACAAGCAAAGAATAATGCACCCCACACCACGGCATCTGCCTTGATTGGCATGCTATTAATAAAATCCGCTGCTTCTTGCAAAAGACCAGCCCTACCTAGAAGGTCCACCATGCAAGAGTAATGTTTAAGTTTCGGGCAGATATTGAATTTAGTGTTCATTAAGGAAAAATACTTTCGGCCTTCTTCAACCAAACCTCCATGGCAACATGCTGATAATACTCCAAGAAACGTGATCTCATCGGGCTTCAGTCCCGTATTTATCATCTCTTCAAAGTAAGATATAGCATCATGTGCATGTCCATTAAGGGCTAAACCACAAATGATAGATGTCCAAGTGAAACAATTCTTTCCTGGCATGTCTGAGAAAATATTGAGAGCTTTTGTGATGTTCCCACACTTAGCATACATGTCAACAAGGGCAGTCCCCAAAGCAACGTTGAGAGAAAGACCATGTTTTTCAATATAATGGTGAATCCATATTCCAACATCAACTGCTCCAAGTTGTGAGCATGCAGATAAGCAGCAAACCATGGTTATTTCATCAGGATTTATGTTCCTAGCTTGCATTTCATGAAACAGAGCCAAAGCCTCCTTGCTACGTGTAGCTTGTACATAGCCACCGATCATTGCATTCCACGGCACAACATTACTCTCTGGCACCTCGTACAAAAGGCGGTGAGCAATCTCCAAAAACCCGTGTTTGGCATATCCCACTATCATTGTAGTCCATGAGACAATGGTTTTCAGATTCATGTTGTCAAATACTGCTTGAGCTGCCTCAAGATTCCCACACTTGGCGTACATGTCCATAAGTGCATTGGCAAGAGAAGGAGTCAAGCCTAGCCCATTCTCTTGTATCAACCCATGAAATTTCCTCCCGAGACTCAAGTCCTCAATTTGAGCACACGAAGACACCACCCCGATCATTGTCACTTGATCCGGCTCAACTCTCTCCACCTCCATTTCCTCATAAATCCGCAATGCCTCACGTGCCAACCCACTTCGCACATAACCATGAATCAGAGAATTCCAAGACACCAAGTCTCTCACAGAACTTTCGTCGAACACCTTACGTGCATCCCCTAATTCTCTGCATGAAACAAACATATGAATCGCCGCATTGCGAACAAATCTATCAGAATGTAATCCCACTTGGAACACATGGCCAAGAACCACACGCCCCATCAAATTCAATGACAAGTTAGAGCAGATTCCTAGTAGTAATGGGTAAGTATAATTATCCGGTCTCGACCCACCATTTCTCAACATTTCCCTATACATTGCAACTGCTCCTCTCGGATTTTCGGTCTCCGAAAACCCTCGGATGATCACATTCCAAGAGAAGGCATTTGGGTCGTGCACATTGTGCAGGATCTTGGTAGCATAGTGAAGATTTAGGCACTCCGAAAGCGCACAAAAGGCAATGAGGCGACTAGAAGCGAACCCGTCTGAGATGAAGCCGGTAATGATCATTTGGGTTTGGATTTGCTTCAACTGGGGCATGGATTTGCAGGTTTCTAATAGGGAGAGAAGTGGGTTTGCTTGAACAAATTTGTGGGTGGTGGTGTTCCAATTGGTGGGCTTGTCTCTGTGAGCTGAGAGAGAAAGGAGACGGTGAGAAACCGGGTTTGGAACAAAACGCTGAGGTCTGAGGCTCAACATGGTGTGGCTGAGGCATACACATCTGCAGAACTTGGTTTCGTCACAATAGGAATAAACCTATTGCTGAAATCAGAGCAGCCTCAGTCCCACCAATAACACCATCACTGCAGTGATCCAACTCTTCAATCCCAAACGGATCACAAAGTAACCGACAAAACCCTAGATCCCGACCCGCAAAACTCCCTTGTGGAGTAGCAAAGTGGTGAACCAAACTCCAACTCGTCGTCAGAACCTCTTCTCTCTTTGATTCAGAGCCAGCGTCTAAACCAACATACTCTAGCATCTTTTGTTCATATATTTAACTATAAAGTTGGTAAATTTTTATGTTGTCTTTGGTAATCTATAAAATTGGAACAAACACTAACAAAGCAAACTACCAATTTGTAAACTTTAATTTACATATCAATTTTTAATTTTACATCCACTTAACTTCTCACTCTTTACAATCATCCAAAACTCCCCTTTTCAATAAGTCATAATTCAGCATATCTACCGTGAAGCAACTATTGTTGCAGACAGACTCACACTTTGCTAGTTTATTTTCTGTTGATGATGTATCGATAGATGAGACACCTGTTATTATTCAAGATGTTCTCTATGAGAATTATTGTCAGTGTTTTTTAGATGGCCGGGGTTCAGGTTTTATGTCCCCCACACACAGTTTCATAATATATAAATGAAACTGTTAAAACCACCACATGTGGTTGAGTTGATAAGAGCCTCCAGGTGTGGAACCTCTACACCCGGTTTCGAATCCCGCCGACGCTGATTGGTGTTCAAATCCTAATCTATTTTTGGAGTCAAACTCAATGTTAGAGGCGAAATATAAATAAATTATAGAAAATTACTCATAAGTGTCACTTTAAAACTTTAATTAGTCATAAGGTCACCTAAATTTTCTTGTACACATAAGGCTACTTCCATCTTCAAATTATTGTCTATGACAATTGTGCCCTTCCACAATTTCTGACCTCTCAAATAATATCTCTCTCTAGTTTCAAAAAAAAAAAATCCTCTCTATCTCTCTCTCACTCTAACCGAGATGCCGTTACAGACCTCACGAGCTCGCCGGCAACGACACCTGGAGCCATGGTGCGCGACTCTCCCTCACAAACCAAATCGATGTCGTTGCAGACCTCATGAGCTAGCCGGCGACGACCTAGAGGCATGGCGCGACTGGCACAAATCAAAATGATGTCGTTACAGACCTCACAAGCTCACCGGTGATGACTTAGAGGCATGGCGCGATCTACACGACAAAGTCGTTATGGTCTCTGGCTCTTCGACGAGGCCCTCCACCTCACCTGCATCGGAACCTTAAATGTGGCTTCTTCTCCAGCAACGACGACAAGGCGCGCAACCTCTTCATCTCGAATCGAAATCCCCAGCTGATGGCTTTCTCTTCACCCTGTGCCTGATTTGATGCAATGTTGGCTTTTGTCACTGGATTTTGTGGTTGATTTATGGACATGTAGTGATTAGCGTTCTCTGTTAATAGATTTGTGTGTTGAGACCATATAGTTTCTGACTATATTGATTTATGGACATGTAGTGATTAGCGTTCTCTGTTAATAGATATGTATATGTGCTTCTTATGATTGATTATTGAATATTGAATGCATAGTTATTAGACATGTACTTTATACATAACCTGGTTACTTGACTTTGGATACTGACCTCCATGTAGCTATAGCTGTTTTATTTGTGCTTCTATATGTGTGGTATTGCTCTGTGTGTTGCAGTTGTGTGCTTACTGCATGTTGTTATTAACGTTACTGTCATTTCTTATTAAAATTGCTGGTTTCTGGTTAAAAGAGAACTTACCTATCTTAGCTGATGGAAACTTCTCAGGCAAAAGCCATCCACCCTAAGCTCCTAGTTGGTGACTACGTAAAGGATGTTGAACCAACATTATTAATTACCTCTGATCAAGTATAAACCACATCTTATAACATAATTCCTATACCCTTGTCATATGAGTTTTGCATGTGTAATCTTGTGAAGAATAGACCAAAGTGCCTACAATGGAGTGAAGTAAGAAGTTTGGAGAAGATGAACAGTGAAAGGACGAATATACCCATAAAAAGTTAAGTCCGTTAACAGTTTTACTGTTCTTAGGTACATATCGTGGATCGAGATTAAAAGTCCAGGTACCAATATGATATTTTTTGAACTTGAGGTATGAAAGTTATTAGTGGTTGATAGGTCAGGTACTGTTTATGAGATTTTCCCTAAAATAAAAGGCAATAAGCTCACCTTCAAATAATCTGCACATACTTCATCATCAGCAGTAAATCTCTTTGTAATTGGGTCACCAAACCCAGAACTATGACGCATAAGCTGAGAGTAATTGGTGCATTGTTTCGTTTCTTAAACTATTTCACTCGGCTTTGGTAATGGCTAAAAGTTATATCATAACCAAGTTTTTTCTTAAGTTTAGGAAGTAGCTTCGCCTCTACTCTTTGTTTGCTTATCACTCCATTAATATCAAGCAACCCAAGTTTGGTGTCTTCAACCATGAGTTGGAGCAAAACATTGTTTTTTTCTGCAGTCCAAGTTTTATAATCCTTTCGTTTACCATTACACTATGAGTCTCCCATCTATATGATTGTTAAAAAGTAATCACACATGCAACCTTTTATCAATCAAAACATTACTATTGAAAACAATGTAATTACAACATTGAGAAACAAGATGCCAGAAGAGAATATCAGATTAATATCTGCCTAACAAAACACTATATTTTTTGCTTTATTGTAAAAATTATTCTACCAGCTAGAAAACGGAAAAGACACAAAAATAAGGCAAAATAAAACAATATAAACACACAAAAGGGTACAAAATTCTATATCAAAATGACTCATGTAATCATTCAATCATGCAAAACATAATCAAACCCAGAACCAAAACCAGAATTTATCCGTAGCAAGGTACCATGATATGCTAAAAGTAGCACGCAATTTAACCATGTAAAATGTCATCATTAGCATATGGTAAAAGGGATCGTTCAAACCGGGGATTGAAGGTACACTTGTAATTGTGTAAACAAATAAAGAAATTAAACAATAAGAAGTATTATTTACAAAAATAAAATGAAGAAAAGAAATATATACAAGTAACACAAATAAGGGAGTTTTACGATTATAAGATTGAAAATTAAAATAAAGAAAATGTAAAAACATATATACAAAGATGGAACGCAAGAAGCGAAGATTAAAACCACATTCATATGATTGAATCCAATTAAAATCCTATAGTTGATCATCTAAGTCATTAGAGAGAAGTTGATCATGTGAAACATTCAAAGGAAATGATTTCCCATATTTTACTTTCCTTAATTAATTAATCTAAGTGAAAGCACATAAATTAATCCTATTAAACATGCAATCAAAGTCTAGAAAGCTAGCTAATCAATACATGTCCAACGCAATAAGCATGAAGAAAGGCTATCAACTTGAGTGTACAACCTAGTATGAATAAGTTCATCTATTTGTAATCCTCTTCAATTGATTTCAACTTTTGTCCAAAGCTTTTACTTCTTTTGATTTAGGGTTACAAAACTATTAGGTGAATTGTTTACCTAAATCTAGCATCAATTACATGCAAATCCTATATAAGTGTAGACCCAAATAAAATTAACATATAAAAGATATCAATCGAACAAACTCACAAAAGCAACTTAGAATCACAATTATAGGAATCAAAATTTTTATCCAAACATAGAATTGCGCTCAAACTTTGCCCTAAACATTTATGTCAACTAGAAATCAAGTTCCTACGAATTCAACACAAAAGAAACCTAAAATAGGTTACAAGGAGAGAGATTGAATTACACCATGAATGGAGATGGTGATGGAGATGTTTGAGACGTTGGACTTGAATATTAAAAGCAACTCTTCAAGGCTTCACGGATTCAAGATGGATGATGGAGGCTAGGAGGCTCACGACTTCTTCTTCTCTTCTTCTCTTCTTCTCTTTGCGTGTAGATGTAGAGACTTGAAACTAGAGGATGGAGAGGAAACGGAGAGAGGAAGAAGATGAAAAATGGATGAAGGAAGATGATTTTGAGAGTGAGAGGAGAAAGAAGAGTGAAATGATGAATGGAAGAAAAAGAGAGAAACCAAGTATTATAGAAAATATGGATAGTGGTAATGGATCCCTGAAACAAGGGAAAAAGTTATGAAATAGATAAAGTAAATTAGGGTAAGTAATGATGGAGAAAACATGATGATTACACCATAAAACATGGAATGTTTTTGGGTGATGATGATGGTGGATTTTCTGCTCATTTCTTACTTCAATTGAATCTCCATCAAAACTTCGGGTTTTTCCTTTGACCTCTTCATAAAAAGTATTTCTCCATGAATGTAGATCATTTTGGTAAAATTTCAGAGCTTTTGGAACAGTACTTTGGCCAGAAATACTTCCAGAATGCGTTTAGGTCCGATTTACAGTTTTCGTCTTTTAGTTAGAAATTTGGGCCGATCTTTTGAAGGTCTTCCACTCTTATCTTGTTCCTGCACTCTTCATAAGAAATGTTTATTAGGATGTTTAAAATGGATCTAAAAAGTTTCAGCTCATTTGGAATTCATTTGGTCAAGTGGCCGCTCCTCCCTCCTTGCTTGACTTGGTTTCTCCTAACCAGAGTAGGAAAATGTGTAAAATTGATCTTGATTATTTCTAGGTAATTACGGACCTAATGTTCATTTCATCTTCATCTTCTCCAATGTAACTAAAAATAAAAATTAAGTTAAAAAACGATTCGGTTAAGGAATTAACTAAGCAAAATATAAGGAATTAACTACTAAAATATCATATTAAAATGCTCATATCATACCACTTATTTATGCTTGATACAAAAATTGATAGTTATGCCACAACAAGTCAAGCAAATGTCTTTTTATTATAAATTCTTTTTAAGACGTGACGATTTGTGAGCAGAGTTAGCTAGCTTGCTGAGATTTCTAACTGGTCGGGATTGGTTCGTCACCGTGGAATAAATCAGAAGGATACAGTGAGATTGACTCATTGTGCCAAATGGATTAAAACCATCACTAGTCAAACCAAGATGAACATTGCGTGCTTCACTTCCAAATGTTGGGTGATATGAGCATTTTAATGCGATATTTTAATATTTAACTCCCCGTATTTTGCTTGGTTATTTCCTTTACTTAATCATTTTTAATTTAGTTTCTATTTTTTAGGTCTCATGGAGAAAATGGAGCAGAAATGAGCTAAAATGAAGAAATGCTATTTTCCCGGTCCGACTAGGAATCCCAGTCAATGCATGAATCCTGATGAGACTAGGAAACCTGAAGGTATTAGGAGACCATATGGCTTGAAGATGACGTTGGAGATATTTTGGGAGATTAAATCTGATATTTCCATGGAAAATGATGGAGACAATGTGAAAATCAAGGAGATTACGTTGGGAATATCAAGGGAGAGTTTCAAGGGATTGTGCAACAAGAAAAGGCTCAAAACAAGTCCAGATTCATCCCTCAATTCCCTCAAGATATGTTGGCCGAAATTAAGGAATTAAAATCTGCAGTTTTAATGTGAAAATCAAGAGAAAATCAAGGGGAGGATGTTAAGGATAAAGCCATGGAGAGATTTAAGGGAGAAAAGGTTCAAAATGCGTCCGGATACATTGCCTAGGTTCATGCCTAGATATTTAGCCGAAAATTATGAATAAAATCAGATTAAATCATTGGAAATTTGGCAACAATATATTAGGGATTGATTTTGGAGCTTTTTGATTGGTTGGATAACACAACAGAGCTGACGTGGCGCTACGTGATTGGTCGAAGCTGTGTAGTGCAACCAGAAAATTCTTTGGAAATTAAATTCACGAAGTCTTGCCTTCCCCTATATATACCCTTCTCTCTAGATGTTTTAGACACCACAACACACTTTCATTAAGAAAATAAACAACAGAAAAGTTCTCTCCATTCTCTAGTCTTCAGAAGCTCTGCGTCTCAACCAAGGAGGAGCAGAAGCCATGCAATACATCAAGACTCTAGCCGCCATGCACCCTTGTGTCGTCCCTAGAAGATTGCTTGCTTTCAAGGATCTTCAAGTTCTTCGTCTCAAGGCTTGTCATCCATCTTTCACGGTGTATTTCATACTTTCTTTTGTTCGCCTTTGTTTGATTCGTAGAGTGATGAATTTTAGTTAACATAACGTTTAAGGGCAAAGTTTAAGGCCCGTTTATATGTTTTGAAATAAATTTGTGATTTCTTTATGTTGATTTATATGTTGCTTTTGTGAGATTGCTTGATTGATTTTGGATTATAGAAAACTTAGTATGAAAAAGTTCGTCTATTTGCAATCCTCCTTAATTGATTTCGACTTTTGTCCAAAGCCTTCACTACTTAAATCTAGCTCCAATTACATGCATATATCCTAAGTTGGCCACCAAAGAACGTAAACATGCAAAAGTTTTCTATAATCCAAAATCAATCAAGCAATCTCACATAAGCAACATATAAATCAACATAAAGAAATCACAAATTTATTTCAAAACATATAAAAGGGCCTTAACTTTGCCCTTAAAGTCATGTTAACTAGAATTCATAACTCTACAAATGAAACAAAGGAAAACAAAAGAAAGTATGAAATATACCATGAAAGATGGATGACAAGCCTTGAGACGAAGAACTTGAAGATCCTTGAAAGCAAGCAATCTTTTAGGGACTACACAAGGGTGCATGGCGTCAAGGATCTTGATGTATTGCATGACTTCTCATCCTCCTTGGTTGAGACGCAGAGCTTCTGAAGACTAGAGAATGGAGAGAACTTTTCTGATGTTTATTTTCTGAATGAAAGTGTGTGTTGTTGTGTATAAAACGTCTAGAGATGAGGGTATATATAGAGGGAAGGCAATGCTTCATGAATTTAATTTGCCAAAGAATTTTCTGGTTGCACCACACAGCTTCGACCAATCACGTAGCGCCATGTCAGCTCTGTTGTGTCATCCAACCAATCAAAAAGCTCCAAAATAAATCCCTAATATATTTTTGTCAAATTTCCAATGATTTAATATGATTCTATCCATAATGCCAAATATCTAGGCATGAACCTAGGCAATGTATCCGGACACATTTTGAACATTTTCTCCCTTAAATCTCTCCATGGCTTTATCCTTAACATCCTCCCCTTGATTTTCACATTAAAACTGCAGATTTTAATTCCTTAATTTCGGCCAACATATCTTGAGGGAATTGAGGGAAGAATCTGGACTTGTTTTGAGCTTTTTCTTGTTGTTCAATCCCTTGAAACTCTCCCTTGATATTCTCAACGTAATCTCCTTGATTCTCTCCTTGATTTTCACATTGTCTCCATCATTTTCCATGGAAATATCAGATTTAATCTCCCAAAATATCTCCAATGTCATCTTCAAGCCATGTGGTCTCCTAATGCCTTCAAGTTTCCTAGCCTCATCAGGATTCCTGCGTTGACTAGGATTCCTAGTCGGACCAGGAAAATAGCATTTCTTCATTTCAGCTCATTTCTGCTCCATTTTCTCCATGAGACCAAGTAGAAACTAAATTAAAAATGATTAAGTAAAGGAAATAACCAAACAAAATACGGGGAGTTAAATATTAAAATGTCGCATTAAAATGCTCATATCAAATTCCCCCACACTTAGCTTTTGCTAGTCCCTTAGCAAAATAAAAAAAAATTAAAAAATAAAATAAAAACAAAGATTCAATGACTCATGAAATACACTAAGTATAGAAAATGTAAAAGACTCAAGGACACTTAACTCAAAAACTACTAAGCCTTCCAACGATTTATCTGAGAAATCTCTTACTTTCATAGCATCAAGATTAGCGCTCAACCAAGAATCAATATTTAGGCATTCGAGAGTTAATTAAAACACATAATCTTCACATACACAAGTAGGACTTGGTTGTGACAATGGTGATGGGGTAGAGCTCAGCATGTTTCAGACAAGTATGATTCATATCCTCACAAGGTATATCCACTCTTTCTTCTCTCAGATCAAGGCAATGCTTAAAAGCTTATAATCACTCAATTATATGTGAGAGAAAACATTATGAGGCAATCAAATATCTCACATATATAAGAAACGAAAGGTACTTTGTGAATATAATTTTTTTTCAAAAGATCTCATGAAGGATATCAACTACTTGCACGGATGGACCCAAGCTATAGGTTCAACTCTTGTAACTCATCTCCACATCAAAGGTTGTCCCATCTTAAGGATCAAGAAGGTCTTACAAAGGGTTGTAATAGGGCCAAGGCTCAAGGTTTAAGAAATGAAAGGTAAGGAATTTAACAAATTGTCCTAAAAACCTAGCAGAGCTCATGTAGATGTAGAGACTTCTAAAATTCCATCAAGCAAAACGTCACACCCATGAGGCTTTTTAAAAAGGGCTTAATGTCTTCATGTTGGGCCCAATCTTCATTCTAAACTTCCTTTGAACTCTTGTGAACAGGACAACGACCAATTTTTCAATAATGGGCCTTCAATTCAAAGCAATCTCCAAATTCATCAAGTATGGGGGACTAAAATCTATACATATATTTTTTCTTTCCTTTTCTTTTAGCCGTACACATTTTTTTTCTTTTCTTTTTCATTTTATTTTTCATTTTCTTTTTCACGGCTTTCATGTAGTTTTTTTTTTCATGGACAAGTCTACACCCACACTTGAACTTTCATCTCTTCTCAATCTTCATCCTTAACGCCAAACCAATATAGTAAGTCTCAAAAGATAGCTCCACTAAGTCCTTAGAACAAATGGTAGGATTGTAACTATACTAAGATCCAGGGTTAAGGATTTTAAAGGTAGATGAAGGAAAAGGCTTAACGTAGGCTCAAAGGGGTTAAATTAGGGGAGTCCCACGATGGGTACAATTGGGGACACATGCATATTTGGCAATGGTGGTAATTCCTAGGGTGCCTCTATCCTTTCCAGAATCAGGGTCATGTATTGATAAAAGTCTCAACAAGCATAAGAGCGAATTCTAGAATTCTCTAGTCCATCAAACTTAATCTATAGCAAGCAGTCAATCAAGATGAAAGAATAATGAGATCATCAAAACATCGCCAAGAAAATAAGAGTATAATTCATTTTTTCATTAATCACTCCAAGAAAAAGGGACATGGGCCCTAAAAATATACATACCCAGTTGAGATGTGATATGATTGCATCGCGATGCCTAAGGACACGATCTAATAGATCGTTGTATCGAGTAGTTGGATCATAATCTCTTACCATAAAAATGGCTGCATGCGCAGCAGCACCAACTATGAGAAATCCACCAATCCACATATGATGTGTGAACAATGAAAGTTGTGTACCATAGTCAGTAGCTAGATATGGATAAGGGGGCATCGCATACATATGGTGAGCTACAATAATGGTTAAAGATCCTAACATAGCTAGGTTAAGAGATAATTGAGCATGCCATGACGTTGTTAGGATCTCATATAGTACCAAGGTCACTAAATCCACATCCACTACTCAGGCACATGATTTTCATATATCTCAATTAACTAAAGAATACCATTTAAAATCATCTCAATATTGTGATTCTCTCTTAGCCATAATTTTAGAGATATAGAATCATCCTAGACAGTTGGAAGGGCATCCTATGACTCAAAAACCAGAAAAAACAAAATCAAAACCTAATTTTTTTTTTTTTGACATATTTCAATTTTTTTGTATTTTTTAATATATGGGACTTAAAATAAAAGACAAAAATATAAATCCCTTCCTCCCACACTTAAATATTGCATTGTCCTCAATGTAATCAATTAAAAGCATGCAATGAAACAAATAAGTAGAGATAGAAGGCATTTACGAAAATAAATCAAAAGAGAAAAAATTGAAAATAAAAGAAATAGGGAAAAAGAAAGCAAATATGTGTTTGTAGACTCTTTCACGACTACTTCTGAATTTGGTTGCCTCCCAAGCAGCGCTTGTATTTAACGTCTTTCAGCCAGACGATATATCCATTAAATAAAGTTAGTGACTATAATTAACAAAGAAATACAAGGTATAAACAAGTAACTATGAATTAAAAAATACAAGTAAAATTAACAGATATATTGGACATAAGACACAAATACTCAAGTGAGAAAAAAAAACGTGAAAAGTATTTTTACAAGTGTAAGCTGAGAGTAAATCTCTTCAAATAATCTGCCCAAACTTCATCATCAGCAGTAAATCTCCTTGTAATCAGGTCCCACCCAAACCCAGAGCCATGACGCATAAGCTGAGAGTAATTGGTGTATTGTTTCTTAAACCATTTCACTCAGCTTTGGTAATGACTAAAAGTACTTAAGTAAGTTTTTTCTTAGGTTTAGGAAGTAGCTTTGCCTCTACTGTTTGTTTGCTTATCACTCCATTAATATCACACAACCCAAGTTCGGTGCCTTCAACCATGAGTTGGAGCAAAACATTGCTTTCTTCTGCAGTCCAAGTTTTATAATCCTTTCGTTCACCATTCCCCCTGTGACTCTCCCATCTATATGATTGTTAAAAATTAATCATACATGCAACCTTTTATCAATCAAAACATTACTATCGAAAACAACGTAATTACAACACTGAAAAACAAGATGCCATAAGAGAATATCAGATTAATATCTGTCTAATAAAACACTATACTTTTTGCTCTATTGTAAAAATTATTCTACCGGCTAGAAAACGGAAAAGACACAAAAAAATAAAGAAAAATGAAATAGTATAAACACGCAAAAGGGTACAAATTTCTATATCAAAACAACTCATATGTGATAATTCAATCAAGCAAAACATAATCAAACCCAGAAACAAAACCAAAATTTTATCCCATACTGGCTAGGTACCACTTATTTATGCTTGATTAAAACAATTGATAGTTATGCCATAAAAACTCAAGCAAATGTCGATTTGTGTGCAGAGTTAGCTAACTGCTGAGATGTCTAACTGGTCGAGATTGGTTCATCTCCATGGAATAAATCAGAAGGATACAGTTCCATGGTCATATCATTCAACTCTGTAGTAATCTGGGTGAAATACCTCTATTTTGGTCTTCTACAAGTATGTATACTATAATGCTATGAAATTCTAAAATGTGTACCTAGTTTATTATAGGGTGGAGCAATGAACATGTAATAGGCCAATGAGTATGTAATAAGCCAATAATTAATTATTGGGGTTTAGGCCAACAATTAATTATTGGGGGTGTGATCTTATCGTATGGAAAATGTTGCTACCATATTACTTATTTAGAGAGGACTGATCATATATAATATTATAGAGCTAGATTCATTATGTTTTAGCCAGAACATGATACATCACTAAAGAATAATGATAGATTTGTAATTAAAATTGAAAGAGACCTTATACCTTTCAAATCAGTCCCTCATAATCAGGCAAACTAATAACAAAACAAATGGTAAACGAAAACACATACCCATTGAGCAATCCAAAACACACAAAGAGACATGTAGAAGCATAGAGATATATACGAACGAGTATGTGTTTGTTCGGTATATTTTTCATAAAATGGTGATGCACTGCTACTCAAAATCGACTCAGTACTTGAGAAAAGAAACAACATTCTTTAAAAAAAATGAATGGAAGAAATATTCACCTAAGCAATAAAACCTATTGGGTTTCAAAAGACTGAAGATTTTATCAAACTTTAATTTGTTCTCATCAAGCAGATAGTAGTAGCAACGACATATGGAAGATGCATGAATATAATCAAACAGCATATATGTGTAGACTATATACGACAATATAGGTTTAAGGGTTTTAGGAGCAAATGATAGTATTTTTTTAGGGTTTCATAAATCAATTGAAAGACAAAAAAATCACATTCAACAACAACAATGAACATGTTAGGCATCAAAAAAATACTGATACCACAAGAGATTAGAGAAACGATAGACAAGCAAAACAAGAAAGAGAGATGATAGGAGGACCAACCTTTTCGCGCGCAGAGAGATGATTTGGTAGACTTTTCCCACGCTCAAAATCTTTGGTCTTGTGGCTGGAAAAATACTAGACTTTGGTATTTACACTGAACTCTACAAAGTCCATGATTTTCCAATTCCGTATGTATGAATGATATTTTGAATACCCCTGAACTTCTATTCATTTTTCAAAATCCTAATTGAATACCTCTAGACTTTGGTGGAATTCCTAAAGGTTTTGTTAAAATCCTAATTGAATACACCCAGACTTTTATGGACTCTTAAAAGTCTGTATTGAATACACCCAGACTTTTAAATTTCATAGACTTTTTTAAAAGTGCCACTAATTCTATATACAATACACCCCCCGAAGTTTGTTCAACATATTCCTTTGAAATAGAGTAGACAATTAATTGAATAAACACCTCCTAAATTTTCATTTAAAACTTCCATTATTTTTCCTTCAAATTTCCATAATTTTCTTGAACTATTATTAATATCAATAGTTTCTCGATATTTCTATTTTTCAGATTGTCGGTATTTGTTCGATATCCGAAATATTAGTCATTGAATTCTAATAGTAGATATCTCTTTTAACAAGTGGCAAAGAATTTATTCCGTAATAGTGGATACCTCTTTTAACTTAAAGAAATGACTCTTTTGACTCATAAATTGTATTGCTCTTAAAGTCATCAAAAATTACAAAATTATTTTTTGATAATTATTCGAGTAGTGGACTAGTGGAGGAATATTTGAGTATCCTCGATCATGTTAGAGCATGATTAATCAGCTTCATTGAAAATAGGAAAACAAATCCCAAATTGTGGTTGATTTTTGACCCGTTTGATACTTAACTCACTATATTTTCAAAAAATATCACTAAACTCACTTACTTTAAAATCCGTCATTCACACTCACTCCCGTCTAACACAATCTATTATGTTGTTAAAAATTCATACGGAGCGGGTCATTTTCATCAAATTACATATAAATACTTAAAAAATAAATATTAAAATTTTAAAAATTTGAAGAAAGTTATTAGATTTTTTTGTTCAAAATTTGTTATAATTTTCAGATAATTTCTAAGAAAAAAGAATTTTTAAGTTGGAAATGTAATCTTTAGTGTCTAGACAAATATACCTTCAACTTTAACCGTTTCTAAGGGATATTTAGCGGTAGTAAGTTAAGTGTAAGATACTGGTGAATGTGAGTGAGTTAAGTAATGTTTTTAAAAAGCCAGTGAGTTAAAATTGAACATGTCAAAACTCAGTGACTATTAGTGGTTTTTTGTTATTCTCTAAATGTGAGGAACAAAAGTATCGATTGGGTGAAAGTTAAGGGACCAAAGGATGTGGTTATTTGAAAGAACGTAATGAATTTATGGTTTCGGCTTATAATAAATTTGAAAGTTAATCTTGCTACTCACCCAAGATCCTCAAATATTTTCCAAGCTGTGGATTTGAAATTCATCTATAATAAGAAATTCAAGGATTTTTTTCGAGTTTCTCCTTCAAGTTTTGCTTTAGGGAAGGGACATATGAAGGGGAAGAGATACAAGTGGAGAAATGGTGCCGCCATAAAGTATTGGAACCTAACGCCCTCTTTGTTCAACCCACGCCATTATTAAGGGGGTTTGGTTGAAGAGATCAACACTGAAGTGATTGTGAGTGTGCAGTTGATCAATCCTATCCTGATAGAAAGAAGGATAACGGGGCATCCCTTTTGACAATAAAAACAAGCTATGGATGCTAAGGCTGCTGAAAATGTTGATTCAAAGTTGAAGATCTAATCTTTACTAAATGGTAAATATATATATATATATATATATATATATTGTTTAAGGAAATCTCTATTTTGTGTTTGGCCCAAATTCTAGGTTACTTGACCTAGTGGTAATAGAGTTACATTAGACGGATCTAGATTCCTATTCAATGTACGATTACTTTCCTTGTACAATTTGGATTCTATGCATTGTAATCTTCTATATATAAAGATGCCCCTATTATCAATGAGAATGCACAGCAAATTCCTCTCAATTTCAGTTTCTCTACAACACGTTATCAGCACGAAGCCCTAACCCTAAAACCCTAAAATCATAGGTTTCAACTCCCAAACACCTTCTCCTCCCAACTTGAAGGCCCAGGTCCCAGGAGCCCAGAACCGGCCGCGTCAACCCCAGAACATGTCAGAAAGACATCGAACTGGCCCCCGGAAGTGATAGAAACCCCTCCGCCCGGTTCAATCCCTTTTCATCTTCCTCCGACAGCCATTATTCGTCAGTAGAAAAACACTGTTTCAATATTCCTGGAACCGGCCAAAAGGCGCTTAAACTGGCCACCAGATACAACCCCTCCTCCAAACTATCCTAGCTTTAGTCAACCCCAGATACAAAGCCCAGAGCAAGAAGCAGCCTAGAAAGAAAAAGAAAAGAAGAGGGACGCGGCCCAGCAAAAGAAAAAAAAGGATGGGGACGCGGGCCAGAAGAGAAGAAAAGAAAGAGAAAAAAAAAAAAGAATAAAAGAAAAGAGGGGGCCCACGGCCCATGTGCCACCAGAAAGAAAAAGACGGCAGAAGAAGAAGAAGAAAAAAGAAAAAAAAGAAGAAGAGGACTTTCAGTCAAAGTCAAAGAGAAGGGAAAAAAAGATAATTTTTCAAGACTTTTGGTCAAAGTCAAAGAGAAGAAAAAAAGGTATTTTTTTCTTTTATTTAACTCTTTGCTTTCGTAACTTCAATTTCTCTTTTTTCTCGGGGACTTGCAAACTCCCTTCTTCTACCACCCTTTCTTTTTCATAGGGGAGATCAAAAGCTGAACTGTGCGGTTTCGTGCTCATTCCAAGCTTGGAGCTTATAGAATCCTCCAAACTTAGAGTTTGTTGAGATGTTATGATCGACCACAAACACATCATTGTTTCGATCTAATCCAATTTCTCTTGGAATCAGATTTTTTGGAAGCGACTACGCTCAGAAATCTCTAAATTTCTTGGAAGCAACTACGCTCAGAAATTTCTATTGTTTTCGTGGTAGCCTTTTACGCTCCGAAACTAACCCTAATTTCCTTGTTCTCTTTCAGGATGAGTAACCTGAACAAACTGGACTTTGCTCCATTTGAAACAACTGGCTCTGGATATCACAGGTAGGTTCGTGATGTCCTCCAGTATCTTAAGGCCGACGGAATCCTGGAGACGATTCTCGAGCCTAACTAGGGCGTGCTAACTGTTGAGCAAGCTCAAGCTTTGGAAGCAAATAAAACAGCCTTGGAGGCAAATAAGGCGAAAACCTTCATCCTAATGACTCGTCATATGGATGATTCGCTCCAGTATGAGTGTATGAATGAAGAAGACCCCAGAAGGCTGTGGGTCTCACTCGAAGAAAGATTTGGCAACGTCCGTGACTCCTTGCTTCATGATCTAGAAGTGAGATGGCATAGCCTCTGCTTCTGTGATTTCAAGTCAGTTCTTGACTACAACTCGAAAGCACTTCGCATTAAATCCTTAATGGAATTCTGTGGTCAAGAGATCACATATGCGATATTGATTGAGAAGACTCTCTCTACCTTCCCCGCCTCTACGTTGATGGTTGCTAAGAACTATCGAATTGATATTACTGCAAGACAGATCACAAGGTTTCATGAGCTTATTGGAGCCATGAATGTCGCTGAAAAGCATGACAACATCCTTGTGAAGAACTATAATTCGAGATCCGTGGAAATAGAGCATATTCCGGAATCCAATTATAGTTACGCCCCAACTAGAGAGGGCGTCAAGAGCAAAACCCTAATCTTAGGGATATTTCTGGACGTTCTGGTCCATATAATCCCTCTAATTGGGAAGGTAACCACCAAAATAGGCGAACAAAGAACCAAAGATATCAACGTGGAAAGAGAGAGGGAGGCAACGCCTCTGGCTATGTTGGTGGCGCCACAAACACTAAGTGCCATCTAAATGATGCTTTTAAAGCGCCTCAATCAATGGAGTCTGAGCAAAGAGATGCATGTTCTCGATGTGGAGTATCCGGTCATTGAGCGCACATTTGTAGAGCTAGTGAAGAAATTGTCACCGCCTATAAAACATATTGTGAAGCAAGAGAAGCTCATTATGTGAAACAAGAAGATTAAGAAGATGATCTAGAGTAAAAGGTTGAAGACTACAAATCTGGCTGGGATCAATAGATCGCCAACTCTGTTTAAGTCTTTATTTTTCCAAGAGATGTAATACGCAATTGCCATATATTTTTGCAGTAAATGCCAATGGTTTAGCCATTCATCAAAGTAGGTTCACCTAAAGTAAGTGTGATGTCAAGGGAGGTTATGAGATTAGTGGTACTTAAGCGAGTCTTGCTCCACCGACATCTCTCTACTCACCTGGTCACATTTATTTTATAATTACCGAAAGAAGTTAGACGACTTCCATTGTTTTGTATTAATAGCATTTGGAATTAGATTTTCTTTGGTCAAAGAGACAATGATGTAACTCCATTGGCTTATGAATAAAATTTCGAGTTCTTTTCATTATGACTCAATTTTGATTCTAAGCATATGAATTTGTGACTACGATGGCTGGGCCATCAGTATTAATTCAAGGACATGGAATAGCCCAAGTTCCCCTTGTCAAATGGCACCTTGATTATTGTCGCAGAAACTCTTTATGCTCCTAAGGCAAATCGCACTTTTGAATAGCCAACGGATTCCATACGAAAACGCATGTAGAGAACGGGAATGAGTTCCTTTGCAATACCTCTAAAGATTGCGAACAAGTGCACATCTTAAAGAAGTTTATGTCTCTATCTAGTGGACTCTATGTCACTATTCAAGCTATTAATCCAATAAAAGTTATGAGAGAAGATCTCTTGGATTTAGACATATATTGGCTTTGTCACGATAGGATAGGTCATCCTAGTCATAATATGATGATCCGTCTACAAAAGATTTCACATGGACATTTTTTCTTTCGAGCGAAACGAAGCGTGAATCAAAAGTTGATCCTTGGACTAAGTGTGACCACCGCCGCTGCCTCCGGAGCCGCCACCTTCCACTACCAACCTAGGGCTGGCACAGTCTATATCCATGATGCCATGAATGGTGTCCATCACAGTGATGGCGGCCCAGGTGATGCTACAATCACCAACTTTGCTTCAAATCGCGTTTCAGACGCTTAGACCCAACCAAAATTCTCTTTGATTACTTCTAAAGCCTCTCGCTCGTTTTACAAAACTCGTTCCTTAGGGGAATTAGGACTAAGACCGTCCTATGCAAAGGAAATGAACATACTCATTCTATTCTTACATAGAATCCGTGAGGATCCTATGGACTAATTCAACCAACTTGCGGATGTTTAAATAATATCTTATGATGTTGGTTGGCACGCAAACACGCTGGTCACGTGTTGTGCCATTGTCCATTTGTAAATGCTGCTTATGCTATATTCCTAGCACATATCATATGACAACAAGGTCACTCCCTGGATCATCTTATTCAATCAATTGGATTTGCCAATGCTAGAGAGTTTACATCAAACACTTTCAATGGTTATTGCATTGAGACTGATGTTAGACATCATATTCCCATGTACACACCCAAATAGTCACGCGGTAAACGACTATGATGGTAATCCGGACATTGGTAATGCACACCAATCTCCTTATATCTGATTGAGGTGATGCAATATCGCATGCAGCTATACTAATTCATCTACGACCTACCGCCACTCAATGTATCTATGTGTTACAACTAGTGACTGGGTATAAGTATTTTGCACTTACGCACATTTGAGTGAGCCATTTCTGTGCCAATTGCACCGCCACAGCACACTATGATGGGTCCTTACAAACGAATGGGCAACTACGTTGGATTTGAGACTCCAACAATCATCCACCACTTAATGCCCTTGCAAGGCGATCTCCTTATCGCTAGATTTACGGATGTCACTTTGATGAGACAGTCTTCCTGTCGTTAGAGGGAGATAAGAACATGAATGTTCAACAGGAACAACAAGAATTGTGTTGCTCTGTCCCCACTATGTCTTATCTTGATCCCCATTAAAGTGACGAGATCACACAAATATGCTGCAAACATGCCTGTAAGGAAAGACGTCCCTATGAGAGGACGTAGTACATGGAGGTAGGCATGGCACCAAAGCCATAGAGAGTGGCACTCTGGCGTTATAGGCCATGGCCCCAGCTAGGATGCGTGGGAGGCCCGTGGGTGCGAAGGATACTTTGGTACATTCCAATCCTTTGATCATCAACACTCAAAATCAGTCTCATAAGAATCTTCTTGATTCTGGTTATCGTTGGGGGACGCCTCAACATCAGAACCTATTCATGAGAATATAGAGCTCTATGAAACTTACACTAGTGTACATGAGATGTGGGATAAAAACTTCATCATAATTGTTGATGTAGTCGCTCATTTCATTGCGCATGAGTTTGTCAAGTCTGATGCTATCGAACCACGCTCCGTTAATGAATGAATACCAACGTAGAGAAATCTAGCCTAAATGGAAAGATGTGATCCATGTTAAGATAGATTCTCTAAAGAAGAGGAAGGTTTTCAAGCCAGTGATGCCAACACCTCCTAACATAAAACTTATTGACTAATGGGTTGTTAGAATGCGTGATGAGAAAAAGAGATGGTAATCTCGCCTTATGGCTCAAGGCTTCTCACAAAACGCCCTGGAATCGACTACGATGAGACGTATTCTCTCGTAATGGATGTCATTGCACTCCACTACCTTGTCAGTTTGGTAGTTTCCAAATAACTGAACATGCAGCTTACAAATGTGGCCACTATGTATCTCTATGGGGATCTAGATACGGAATATACATAAAGGTTCATGGTAAACTTCATTTACCTAAGTCAAGTGGCTCTAGACCACAGAGCGCTTTTGCAATAAGATTGAAACGCTCACTAAAGTGACTACTTGATTAGGAAGGGATATGCCCGTGCATTTCCATAACAAGCTTTGGATTCTATCGCGGTTCATGTTCGACATGATCTTTATCGGAAGCCCTTAAGGACTTAAGGGAAACTGCTGAACACTTGAAATTCGATTTTGAGATGATAGATTTTGGGAGAACACGGTTATGTCTCGGTTTGGAACTTGAGCATTGTGTTGAGAGATGTTGAGGTGTTTTGACAAGGTCAAGCCTTCAAGCACGCCCATGATCGTCCGTAGTCTTGATCCTGAAAAGGATCATTTTTGTCCGAAGGATGACGACGAAGATGTGCTAGAGGCGGAATTGCCCTACATAAGTACAATAGGCACATTATTGTACTTAGCTCCATACACAAGACCAGACATCTCATATGTTGTGAACTTGTTAGCTAAGGTATAGCTCTGCGCCAACGTGATGCCATTGGATTGGTGTAAAAGATATCTTTCGGTACTTAAGATGTACAATTGATATGGGCATGCTTTATCCCTACAAAGAGATGATGGATTCGGACCCATCACAGACTAGGAATGCCGCCAATACTGGCCTGCATCCCCTCTCCCCATCCCAAAACAAAGTTAGCGTTTTGGAAGGTTTTGTTGATGTTGGGTATCTCTCTGACCCACACAAAAGTCATTCCCAAACTGGTTAAGTGTTCACCATGAGTAAGGTCGTAATATCTTGGAGGTCTATAGAACAGACCCTAGTCGCTATATCTTCAAACCATGCAGAGATTATTGCTCTTCACAAAGTGGTTCATGAATGTATATGGATTGGATCCATAATTGCGCATGCTCGAACAATTGTGGTTTGAAGTCTACCACTAATGAGTCTACAAGCATTTAGGATAATGCTGGTTGTTTTGAACAAAGCTACACCAAAAGCGATAACACCAAGGATAATCAGCAACAACAGACTCTCCTCAAGATCAAAGTGAACTAGGTTCGATCCGAGGACAGTGTGGCAGACTTGCTCACTACGTTATTGCCTAAATTCCACTTTCGAGAAACATGTTGGTAGCATCGTTTGAGGAAGTTATCCGAACTCTCATGACCGTAGTCATCAGGAGGAGATGCAGATATCAGGGGGAGATGTCTATATGTATGGTCTCGAAACGTGAAGGGTGTGTTGTGCTTTTTTTCCACTTCGACCGAGGTTATTTTTGTCCCATTGGGTTTTTGTTACTCGGCAAGGTTTTTAGCGAGGCAATGAGAGAAGCACCGCTTTTGGGCAATACAATGGGGAGTGTTTAAGGAAATCTCTATTTTGTGTTTGGTCCAAACTCTAGGTTACTTGACCTAGTGATAATAGGGTTACATTAGAAGGATCTAGATTCATATTCAATGTACGATTACTTTCCTTGTACAATTTGGATTCTATGCATTGTAATCCTCTATATAAAAAGGCCCCTATCAATGAGAATACACAACAAATTCCTCTCAATTTCAGTTTCTCTACAACATATATATATATATCTATATATATATAATAAATAAGAAGAAGAAGAGAAGAAAAGGATAAAAGACCACTTGAAGTTGATGCTTTCACATTCCATATTAGTAGAAATGGAAAACATCACCAATGGTCACTGGGTTATGACTTATTCGACACTTAACTCATTGTATTTTCAACAATATCACTTAACTCACTCAGTTTTACATTCGTCTTTCACTTAACTCACTGTTGTTAATTCTATCGTTAAAACCTATTAAAATTGAGGGTATATTTGTCTAAACACTAAAAAAATGCATTTCTAACCTTTTTTTTAAAAAAAAAGACAATTTTTTTTTTTCAAATTATATTTAAGTTAAAAAAATTATTTTTTATTAGAAATTTCAGAAATTTAAAAAAAATCTAATAAATGTAGTTTTCTTAAGTTAAAAATGATTTTTAAGTGTTTTGACAAATATACCCTCAATTTTAATGGTTTCTAACTGTAGAATTAACGGCAGTAAGTTAAGTGAAAGACAGATGTAAAGCTGAGTGAGTTAAGTGATATTGTTGAAAATACAGTGAGTTAAGTGTCGAATAAGTCATAACTCAATAACCATTGGTGATATTTTCCCTAGTAGAAATGCTCTTAAAGATTGATGTGGGACCCTCCAACGTCATTTGCATGGACCCATATGTATCATAGATCAGTTAAAACTCAATTATCACTTTTTATATCACTTTTGGAATTCATTATTTTCTGTATTAGTTTAAACTTACTTTTATTACTTTCCATATCGGTTGAAGAGATTATACAAATTGAATATTGTTTTTGGACAATCTATAAATAACTTAAAGATGCATAAATATTTTCATGCCGCGCGCTAACTGGCTAAAGTGCATTTTTGCAGCTTTCCGTTTTGGCTCCAATCTAGTTTTTGAAAATTCGTTAGAGTTAATTATTTTCCTATTAGAGTCTGCCAGAGATGCTCTGAAAAACCAGAGACCATTTGCAGACCTCAGAGTTTTCTGCGTAAATTTTTGTCAAGTGCAAAACTTCAAAAACATCATTGAAAATAACAAGAATCATCATTTTACAGCTTCCACACATGCTAAATTTCAGTATCTCATAATAGTTTACAAGTGTGGAAATTATAATTAACTGTCAAATTTCTGCAACTTCAAACATTATATTCAAAAATGAAGAAGAAACTTTTTTGGTTTATTTCTTGCTATGAAGAAATTGTGTTAAATAAGATGATATACAAGCATAATCTCAAAAAGAAAAAAAGAAAAACAAAAATCCCACCTTAGAAAATGAAATTCATTTCAAAAAGTGTGAAAACCAATGGCATTCCCTCCCTTCCATTTCTTCCCGCCTATACAACATGTCGCTGAAAAAGCAGCATAAATAGCAGACACCCCCCCCCCCCCCCCCCCCCCCAAGAGAGAGAGAGAGAGAGAGAGAGAGAGCACCCACTCGGAGACCACCTAACCTACACACATTCGCAGTTCTAGGGTTTCGCTGCCGATTAGGAAACAAAATGGGATCCGCCGCAGGATTAGAACCCGACCCTCCCACCAACCAGACTAAACCAACATCTTCTTCGTCTTCCTCTGGTAATTTCAGTCTCTCTGTTTTATCTGATACCCTGTTATGGTTGATGATTATGGCTTTTTTTTTTAATTGTGAATTTGTGTTGTGTTTTGAATTATGGATTATGGATTTTATTGTGTTTTGAGTTTGTGATTAGGGATTTATGATGATTTTTTTAGGGTTTTTGTTTTATTGTGAATTTCTGATTGTGGACCTTTATGTTATGATTGCCCTGTTATTTATCACGAAATTGTTATTTTGGACTTGATATGGTTTTATGGAGTTAGGATTAATGGTTTCAGGTTGAGTATTTTGAACGATCTATTGAGTTATAATTTTGTGATTAGGGAGGGTTATGGTGATGGTGTCTTTCAAGTTTTGACCGCCCTTTAGTGTATTATGTGTATATATGGATTTACCCAGAGACACATTTTATTATTTCTATCAGACCCTTGAATTTGTGATTGCGTTTTGATTCATGGATTATGGTTTTTATTGTTTTATGAGTTTGTGATTAGACTTATGATAATTGTTTTTAGGCTTTTGTTTTATTGTGAATTTCTGATTGTGGATCTTTATGTTTTGATTGCCCTGTTATTTATCTAGATATTGTTGTTATGGACATGGTGATGGTGATGGTTATGGTGATGGTTGAGTATTTTGAATGTCTTTTATTGAATTATAAATTTGTGATTACGGAGGCTTGTTGTGATGATGTCTTCAAGTTCTGACTGCCCTTTTAGTGTGTTGTGGGTATATCCTATTATGGATTAATCCAGAGACACATTTATTATTTGTATCAGGATCCTTGAAGATCCTCTATTCACTGCCTGCTTTCTTATGGATTTGTTTGTGTTTTATCTGTCCGGATTCCTCCATTCTCTTGGACAAATGATGTCAATGCTTAGTTAAATTTAAAACTAGTTTTTGGCCTCATTAATTGTTTGCCTAATTTCCTGAGTTTATTTGATAGGAATGACAAAGAAGATGGGTAAAAAAGCTTCCCAAAAGGAAGCACTTACTGGCTGTAGAGGTAGGAAGCGAAATTTGCCTCAGAGTGATGAAGAGCATGCCCAGTCTTGCAAAATGCCCAAGCGTGCTGCTGCATGTAAAGACTTTAAGGAGAAGTCTGTCCATATTACTGATGAGTCTGATCTGATCGCAAGCAAGGAGGAACAGATTGTGCCAGAAGAAGGTCTTGCTGTACGCTTGACTTGTGGCAAGGACCCAGATAATGAGAAGCCAAGCAGAAGACTGACTCAATTTATCTTGCATAGTGAAGATGGTACTGCAAGACCACTTGAGATGGTGGAAGCTGGTCTGTTTATAACTGGCACTATATTGCCTCTTCGTGAAAGTACTGAGAAGGACAAGGACAGCAGTATTAAATGTGAAGGTTTTGGGCGAATAGATGCTTGGAAGATCTCTGGTTACGATGAGGGCTCTCCAATAATATGGCTTTCAACTAAAGTTACCGATTATTGTTGTGTTAAACCAGCAATTGGCTACAAGAAGCACTATGATCTCTTCTTTGAAAAAGCGCGTGCTTGCATAGAGGTGTACCAGAAACTTTCAAAATGTAAATCTGGCTGTAGTCTTGAAGAATTACTTGCTGGAGTTGCTCGATCATTGAGTGGAAGCAAATTCTTTTCTGGCAGTGCATCTATCAAAGAATTTGTCCTATCTCACGGTGAGTTTATCTATAAACGATTGATAGGTTTGGAACAGTCATTGAAGAAGAATGATCAGATATTGGCACAGCTGCCTGTTCTCACTGCCCTCAGAGATGAGTCTATAAACCATGGATATTATGAGCAATCAGAACCAGTAGCTTCAAGTGCTACCTTAAAGATTGATTCAGATATCGGAGTTGGAGGGAATGAACTGAGAACAACCGGTTCATCCATAGCTGAAGCTGAGGAAGATGAAGACACAAAGTTAGCTAGACTGCTGCAAGAAGAAGAATACTTTAAGTCTATGAAACAAAGAAAACGTCAGGGTGCTACCTCCACGTCGAGTAAATTCTACATCAAAATTAATGAAGATGAAATTGCTAATGATTATCCTGAACCTAAATATTATGACAATTCCATTGAAGAGACGGATGAGTTTATTGTTGTTGACAGTGTGGCTGGTGATCTTCCCACACATGTGCTTGATAATTGGTGTCTGTACAACTTAGACTCGAGACTGATTTCGTTGGAGCTTCTTCCAATGACAGATTGCCCAGATATTGATGTTACAATTTTTGGGTCAGGGGTTATGAGTGAAGATGATGGAAGCTGTGGCTTTAATCTTGATGCTGACAGTATCCAGTCTTCTTCAAGTGGTTCAGAAGCACCAGTAGCAGAAGATGCTTATGGCATCCCAATTTATTTGAGTGCCATAAAGGAATGGGTGATAGAATGGGGAGCATCAATGATCTCAGTATCAATTCGAACAGAGCTGGCCTGGTACAGACTTGGCAAGCCATCGCAGCAGTATGCTTTGTGGTATGAACCAATACTGAAAACAGCAAGGGTTGGGAGAAGTATAATCACTATGCTCAAGGCTGAACGTCGAGTAGCACGGCTTTCTTTTGCAGTCGTCATTAAACGATTGTCAGAGTTCCCAAAGAACCATGGTGGTTACATTTCTTCTGATCCAGCATCTGTTGAGAGATATGTGGTTGTACATGGAGCGATAATATTGCAGCTGTTTTCTCAGTTTCCAGATGTGAAGATTAAAAAATGTTCATTTCTTGATGGTCTTCGAGACAAAATGGAGAAGAGGCACCATACTAAATGGGAAGTAAGGAGCAAGAAAATTTTGCAGAAGAGTGAATCAAATTTGAACCCACGGGCATCAATGGGACCTGTGGTTTCCAAGAGGAAGGCAATGCAGGCTACAACAACAAAGCTGATCAACAGAATTTGGGGGGACTACTATTCAAATTACTCTCCAGAACATTCAAGCCCAGGAGCTACTTGTGGAAAGGTAGAGGAGAATGAAGTTATAGAAGAGGTCCAAGAGGACATAGAAGAGTATGATGTAGATGAGAATTCATCAGTAATGGAACAAGCCCAAAGGTCTTCTGCAGTTTCAAGAAAGCCTAAAGCATGCTTCAGCAGCAGTGAGATTTTGTGGGTTGAGGAGCCTGTTGGAAAAACCTGTTCTGGTGAAGCTCTCTACAAGCATGCTATTCTTCGTGGAGATGAGATCTCTGTGGGTGGTGCTGTTTTTGTGGAAATTGATGTATCAAAAGATCCTGTTATCTATCTTGTTGAGTACATGTTTGAGACGTTAGACGGAAAAAAGATGTTCCATGGGAAAATGATGCAGAGAGGATCTGATACTGTTCTTGGAAACACTGCTAATGAGAGAGAAGTGTTCTTAACTGATGAGTGTGTGACCTTGGCATTGGAGGATGTGGAACAGACTGTTGTTGTGGGTATCCAATCAATGCCATGGGGGCATCAGTATAGGAAGAAGAATGCTGATACTAATAGAATTGATAGAGCAAGAGCAGAAGAGAGGAAGAAGAAAGGATTACCAGCAGAATATTACTGTAAAAGCCGGTATTGCCCTGAGGAAGGTGCTTTCTTTAGTCTCTCTCATCATACTATTGGTCTGGGCTCTGGTTTTTGCCACTCTTGCAAAGTTGACGAAGATGAGAAGGCAAAGGAAGTCTTTAACGTGAATTCATCAAAGACTGGTTTTGTATACAATGGAGCTGAGTATTTGGTTCATGATTATGTCTATGTAAGCCCCAATCTTTTTTCTGTGGAAAGGACTGAAACTGAGCTTTTCAAGGCTGGGAGGAATCTGGGGTTGAAAGCTTATGTTGTGTGCCAAGTGCTGGAGATAATTACTGCAAAGGAATATAAACAACCTGATATGCAGTCTACCCAGGTTAGTCACCCATTTCTCAAATTCACTTTTTTTGGTGGTCTTGAAAAATCAGCTAGTGTTATTCTACAATGCTAATTTAGTACGGTATACTTTTAGTTTACACGCGCATAATATACAACATGGTTAATCCAGGTTAAAGTTCAAAGGTTTTTCAGACCAGAGGACATTTCAGTAGAGAAGGCATACTGCTCTGATGTCAGAGAGGTCTACTACAGTGAAGAAACACACATTATCCCTGCTGATAGCATAGAAGGAAAATGTGAAGTTAGAAAGAGGAGTGATCTTCCAGAATGTGATGCTCCTGCAATGTTCGAGAATATTTTCTTCTGTGAGCATTTATATGATCCTTCTAAAGGGTCTCTAAAGCAGTTACCAGCTCACATCAAGGTGAGGCACTCAGCAGCAGGTGGTGATGCTGAATCTAGAAAGAAAAAGGGCAAGTGCAAAGAAGGAGAAGATGTTCCAGAAGTTGAGAAACAGAGAGATGATTCTGAACACAAACGACTAGCCACTTTGGATATATTTGCTGGATGTGGTGGCCTGTCAGAAGGTCTGCATCAGGCTGGTGTTTCAGTAACGAAGTGGGCAATTGAGTATGAAGAGCCGGCTGGACAGGCTTTCCAACTCAACCATCCTGAGTCCAAGGTGTTCATTAATAATTGCAATGTCATCTTGAAGGCCGTCATGGACAAATGTGGAGATATGGATGATTGCATCTCCACTGCTGAAGCCAATGATTTAGCTTCATCACTTGATGGGAAGGTGAAAGACAATTTGCCCTTGCCAGGGCAAGTAGACTTTATTAATGGAGGCCCTCCATGCCAGGGTTTTTCTGGTATGAATAGATTCAATACCAGCACTTGGAGTAAAGTCCAGTGTGAAATGATATTGGCATTCTTATCCTTTGCTGATTACTTCCGGCCAAAATACTTCCTCCTGGAGAATGTGAGGAACTTTGTGGCTTTTAATAAAGGACAGACATTCCGTCTGACTCTGGCTTCACTTCTTGAGATGGGTTATCAGGTGAGGTTTGGTGTTCTGGAAGCTGGAGCTTATGGGGTTTCTCAATCCCGAAAGCGTGCATTTATCTGGGCAGCCGCACCAGAAGAGATTCTTCCAGATTGGCCAGAGCCAATGCATGTTTTTGGTGTGCCAGAGTTGAAGATCAATTTATCCGGGAACTCCTATTATGCTGCTGTTCGAAGTACTGCAACCGGTGCCCCATTCCGTGCCATAACAGTAAGAGACACAATTGGCGATCTCCCAGCTGTAGGCAATGGAGCTTCCAAGATCAATTTGGAATATGAAAGCGACCCTGTATCGTGGTTCCAGAAGAGAATCAGAAGGAACATGGCTGTTTTGACTGATCACATTTCAAAAGAAATGAACGAGCTGAACGTCATCCGATGCATGAAGATTCCCAAGAGGCCAGGTGCAGATTGGCAGGACCTTCCTGAGGAAAAGGTGACGCTCTCTACTGGTCAAGTAGTGGACTTGATACCATGGTGCTTGCCTAACACAGCGAAACGCCACAATCAGTGGAAGGGCCTGTTTGGAAGGCTGGACTGGGAAGGCAACTTCCCAACCTCCATCACAGATCCTCAGCCAATGGGTAAGGTGGGAATGTGCTTTCATCCTGACCAGGACAGAATTCTGACAGTTCGGGAATGTGCTCGATCTCAAGGCTTTCCTGACAGCTACCAGTTTTATGGCAACATTCTTCACAAGCATAGGCAGATTGGAAATGCTGTTCCTCCGACTCTGGCTTATGCTCTGGGCAGAAAACTCAGGGAATCAGTGGATAGCAAGAAGTCTTCTTCACAAGATTAGTCGCAGATGTGTTGTTTCCAGTGTTAATAATATGCATGTTGTTTTGTTGTTGTTCTGTTTACTTTCCTTATGGAAATGTAGACTCCAATACCATTATGTCTCAACTATCATACATTCAAATGTTATAGAACAGCCTTTTTCATCCCAGGTACATGTACTGCATTGTTAGTCATTTACCTTGGGCCAAGAAGGATGTTTTTGTAACATTTGTGTCATTGTTTTTATCAAATACAAGATCCCGCTTGATGCCGTTAATCAAATCTTAAGAATGAGGGTGCAAATGTCCCTCTTCAATGGTGCTGGTGCCTACATTCTTTGTATAATTGCTGGTTCTGGTGTGCTTGAAGGTTATAACAAAAGCTTCAGGTGTTGGTATTTGAAAACAAGTATGGTTTTGGTGGATGTACTTAGAGCAAAATTGATGGTCTGATGGGGGTTAAGTAAAAATGAATGACTTCAATATAGGTCCAGATATTGATCATGAAGATAGGGGTTGAGGCCAGCTCCACCATTGGTATTCTGGTAACACTGCCGTGGAACCAAAATGGCTAATTCCCCAAGTGACAAAGCTTTACACGGCATAGGATTAATATGATAATTTTTAAAATTTTTTAAGAGATAAACGACAAATTTTTATTAATGAAACTCAAAAATTACAATCAAAGGAGAGCAATATCCATAGTTGGAGAGATATTCACAAACCAATATACAACCGGTGAACAATTTAAAACAAAACCAACTATACTACCTTAAAATAAATTATTAATTTATTTAATCCCCATCAAACCATCAATTTTGCTCGAGTACATCCACCAAAACCATACTTGTTTTCAAATACCAACACCTGAAGCTTTGTTATAACCTTCAAGCACACCAGAACCAGCAATTATACATAGAATGTAGGCAACAGCACCATTGAAGAGGACTGACGAAGTGGTGTTAACTCAGCTGTTAGAGCACTCACTATCTAATGACAAAGTCATGGGTTTGAGTCACCATAAGAGTATGAGTGAAATCCTTTGATCTTCTTTTAAATGAAGAGAAAAAAAAAAAGGAAAAAAAAGAAAAACTTATTAATTTACTCTTTAGGGCTATTACCATCACTTTGTACAAGCGTACATTGAATGAAGGAGTTGATGTATTTTTTCTCAACAAAAAAGAAAAAGTGAAAAAGAAAAAAAAAAGTGGACTTGTAGAGGACCTCCATGTCAAAGATACTATAGTGAATTAGTGATGGGGCTTCAGGTTATGACAGCCAACCAATTTGAGTATTTGTGATTGGGACACGTGGCAGACAACAAATATTTATGATTTGTCCTTCTCTTGTGTTGCACGCTAGGTTTTTATTCCATCATCTCTATCACTCATTCATGTCTGCCCAATGCTCGCTGCTCTATTATTCTTATTATTCCAATTTTTCACATGCCTGACAGCCTTTGACATCTCTGCACTTTTCAGACCAAAAGCTCAAAAACAATCGGAGATGACTTAAATGAAAAATTCGACTTGCCTCACTCATGACAGTATTAGTGTGCGTTAGATATTTCATACTATTAATTTGCAATCATATTTTAAAGTTTACCTTAATCATGTCTTTACAGATTAATTTGCAATTGACATGTTTTTCATTGCACGAATTTAGTCCCACATAACAAGTTTCGAATCATGTCATGTAGTCATTAGATATCAAGTCGTGTTATCTACCTATCTAACCATACTAATTTTCACCATTTGAAGGCTAATAATAGTGTCCCAACAACCTGAGCTATATTCTATTTATTCAATCATGTGCTAAAGGGTTCATTAAGTGAACTTTGATGCAGTAGTGGTCCCTTGGCATAGATTATGAGCTTAGATAGGAAACAGGTAAGCCCTTTTGCTTTATAAGTACTTTGAGTCCCAGCGAACTTAACAGACTGAAACCAACTTCCTTTTGAGGGGAGTCATATGGTTTTGGTGATCTATTCTCAACCAAACTTTATTGCCCTTTTTCTATAAGTAAGCCAACCACTCAATGATTATAGGATTTGATGCATACTCTAGTTCAATGAGTGGTGGAGCAAATGCCTTCTCTAACATTCATGAGTCTAGCACTCAGGATTGTCTGAGCTCACTCATTTTCACACCCGCATGACACTTGAATCATCGGGTCACTTCACTCACTTGTAAACTTGTCTTCATTGTGAAGATTAGCCAACAATTAAATCGAAATATTGTTCTTTGTTTATTATATAACAGCTAAAAAAATATAAAATTAATTTATGAGTCGAATTCAGAACTTATTAGTTAAAAAAAAGGCTAATCTAATTTATCAAATTATACAACATGCTAAACAATGGTTAAATTCATAAAATTAAATGCTGAAAGCCCTAAATCCTATGCTTCAACTTTATCCATAATAATCATTCAAAATGCGATTGAAACCGTCCACAGAGGATGTCTTGTTATAAGGCTTATGGCTAAGCAGTTTTGCAAGCATGTCGTTCCCTTTATAACACCTCGAACCATCAGTCCTAGATGATCCACAACGACTCCTTCCTCTTCCCATCAAGTTTCATAGTTCCATCCTAAGTAAATATTTTCATATTTTCACATCAAATTAATAAAGTATTTCAGAGACATTTGATTTGAAAAATACAAAAATAACTTGATGTACCTAGCATGGTAGGTGAGTTAAGAGCTGGTAAATTGATTGACATTAGAAAAACTAAGGTGCAATTTTCCGAGCTTAAAAACAAGGTGATAAATTAACTTATCCGAAACCACCACAGATAGTTAAGTTGGTAAGAGCCTTCAAGTGTAGAATCCCAACACTTGAGTTTGAATCCTGCCCACATTGATCGGAGTTTAGATCCCTATCTATTTTTGGTGGTTGCCACTAGCCAGAGAGAGGAAGCGTTGATTAGTCTCTGAACCCAGAACGTCTTTAAAGATATAGAATGATCTCGAAAAAAAAAAAAATTGAGAAGAAAAGACAGGAGCAATTTGACTATTTTACCAAAAAGAAAAGGACAATGAGTGGACAAGTGGAGAGAGAAGACGAAAGAAAGGGAGGGGGTAAAGTGTAAAGGAAAGGGTGTGGGATGATTGTTTAGCATAGGACGCGTGACAGGCGATCCCAATCTCCTCATCCAACGGACTTCGCGTGTCACTGAAACCACTGCATTTCATAAAGCTATGGCGCAGACACACACACACTCTCTCTCTCTCTCTCTACATATAAGTGATGATATAACTAAAGGACAATAGAGACAGAGAGAAAGGAGCATAGAAACCCCAAGCTGCTCAGCAACCCCAAAAGCCATTTCTTTCTTCTTTTCCATACACAAGCCTCAACCTGAAGAAGAAGAAGAAGAAGAAGAAGCGCTTCTCAGCAGAAAGGCCAGCAATGTCTGTTCTTCTCTCTCTCTCATTTTCCGTAGTGTTTCTCTGATTTTTTTATTTTTTATTTTTATTTTGGTTGATATGGTGCGATTGGAGATCAATGCGGTGTGATTATGCAGATTTGGCATATGAATTCCTTTTCTGTTTTGGTTGCTGAGAGAGTTGAGAGTAGAGGGAACTAAATTAGACGACTGTTTTGTTTGGGTGTTTTGGATCAAATGCTTCGTGATCTCATTTCTACAGCCGTTTCTGTTGATTTTCTTTCCAATCGCAATCGGCATTTTGTTTTCGTAGTTTTCCGTTTGGTTTCTGAATGGCTGTGTTTATTTTTGCGGAGAAGACTATTCCATTAGAGATTTGTGTGGTGAATATAAGGAAACAAAAAAATTGAAGGCAGTAGTGATTTGATGACAAGGAAAAATGTAGGAGTAGGTGAGTGGAGGCTTCGTTAATACACATCTTAGATCTAACAATGACATTTGGATGTAGGAATCTGGCTTTTAATTCTCTCTTTTCGTCTAAGTTTCGTCAATGTCTCTTGATTTATCTACTATCTGATGTGATTTGATTGTTTGTGAAGTCTTAAATTTATCTCTAGGGTGATTTTGATTTGCAGGTCTCTCTCGCAAAACTGACTGGCCTGGAATTGTAACCACATGCTATTGGGAGCTGTAATTTGTCGAAATATCAGGTTGTTTACATCTGCTGATTTCATGTTATGCTTATTTGTTTGGTTGTTTGTTCATTTCATTGTGGCTGCATCACTGACTCATTCCTTGTGTTCTCTCTTTGTGCTATTTAGATTATTTGTCTGACTTGTAGTAGCTGAAGATGAGTTGGAACCCGCATATGGGAGTTCATTACCCCTACAACAGCTGTCCCTATAGCACGGTGGGTAGCTTTATGGACTATGTTGAAGGCCTCACCTACGAACATGTGAACTTTATTTTTTCAGGGGATTCACATGCTCAGGTACCGTAGTCAAGTGTCTGTTCATTTTCAGCTTATTAATTATTTTTTTTTGGCAAGCGGTGATTCTTTTATTTAGTGTTTAAATAGTTGCCAAAAATAAAATATTAGTGTGTAAATAGGTTGAGAATGGAAATCAGATTCAAATATCCTAGTTTGTGGTATGAATCGATATGTGTTATTATGCTTCCCAGATGTAATTTTTGTTGGATTGCAGTTCCAGCTATACATTGAAATATGAATGGTTATATGGACTGCCATGATAATCACTCACAGATGGTGTTGCCTTATTACTTACTTTCCTACTGTTAATAATGCAAATCTTTGGACATTGTATGGTCATCTGTGATATAGACTCTGTATAATCTGTTTGTTTCTTGCTTGTAATCAGAAATCACTTCAGATATTTCAATTTCATTGCACATTAAATTTTATTCCTTCTTACATGTGTAGGAGAGCACTTACCCATCAATGAATACGAACTATTACAAGTTTGGGTTAACTGAACCTGGGAATACTTCATATTATGATCTTGGTTTTCGTCATGCCTATGAGTTCAATGATCCTGTCTCAAGAAGTGGTGAAGAAACAAGGCCTTTTCAGTACTCTTCAACTATTCCTAACGAACAGAATGTGGCAAGGGATCCACCATGCGAAGGAAGTCCAAACACTTCCACATGTGACAACCCCAGAGAATGTATGTTCTATGTGCTTTTCTTTTTGTGATGGGATATAGGGTTCTGGGAGGTGATATATAATTATAGTCTACTTGTTTTCTTTCTGGGTCCTAACTAAATGAGTGGCCCTGTAGAAGAGTAAAAATATGATTTAGAAGATAAAACAATGAAACTTTGACTAAATACGTTCAATGGTCATGAGTTTCCAAACATGAATAGTCAGGTTGCATTCTCGAAAGTAGTTCTTTGCTTGAATTCTACAGAAAAGTTTAATATGTTCTCTCCTGTAAAATAAACTTTCTTTGAATAAAGCGTTGCCTTTAAATTGATCATGTACTTGGATCTCTTATTTCAAAGGTTGGAACGGTTTCTTCAATTTTATATTTCAACTATGTATATGATTTTGAACTATGAATTGGTTGAATATTGTCCTATTTTTTCAGTCATGTCTCTTCTTTAGTTTGGGTCTACTGGTCGTGGCTGCTATTGTCTCTTCTGCTTGGGTCCTTGTTCGATCCTAATATCATTTGGTGTTCTCATCAATGTAATATATGTTTGACATTTGACAACTTTTCATTCATACTGAAGTATCCTCTTATATTTCAGCCCCTCGAAGATATCAGAACTCCCATGATTATCAGGTAATGTAGCTTATCCACGGTGTTTGTAATCATAGCTTTCGTTACCAGAAATTTTACTCTCGCTATTATTGCCTTAAAACTATTTTTATAAGTTTGTGTTTATCTAAAAAGCATCACGATAGTTTAAAATGTTAATAAATAGAAGCTTTTGTAATGTGAAATATGCAGGTTATTTTGGAAGACAACATTGACCCTGATAGCATGACTTACGAGGTTAGAGCTAGTAGTTCCACATTTTCTCTTAGGAACCAATTAGGTGATACAGTTCTATTATCAATTCATCTGATCTGAATCTATTGATCTATTTGTTTCACTACATTCTCTATTCCATAGGATACTATGGTTCCAATTAAAAAAAAAAAAAAGGATATTATGGTAACAAAGGAATGTTTTAGCTAAGGTTTATACTGGAACGAATTGATCTATCATTCAAGAAACCTTGGAATTTAACTGTGTGCTGCGGTACCTTCTGTTGATGGTACAGATTAGCTTCATTGGTAGCAGCATTTCTTGTTTGCTAAACAATCATAGAATGAGTCTATCAAATTTATTGGTTTGTACTAATGAGGGAACTCTTCCAGATTTCATGAACTCTAATTCTCCAGATGCCTGGAACTGGGAATATCCTTGAGTTCAAATTTTATGTTGTTATTTTAAGTGCATTTTTGGTTTCTTACATGCTACATTCCATGCATAACATTGTAGAAGGTTCAGTTTCTTGCTTGATGCCCAATTACGTGATGCTTGAACATCTCATTAGCATCTTTTCTCTGACTCCTCAAAATCATGTTAGAATTGATGGAATAGTTTATGGTGATCATGATACAAATAATATGGAGTCATTTCTGACTTTAGATGTTTAGTTCTTTTATAAATTGGATTGTATCAATTTATCTACTGTCTGCTGGAATAGAAGTTTGAGTGAGTAATTTCTATACCTGGTTAGTCTGATCAGATTTTACTCAAGACTTTGAGTTTGGATCTGGTGTAGTGTTCTATCCATGGGAGGGATCTGACTCCATTATCATTAGTGAGTGAATTGTCAAAAGATAAGACTTACATTCTGTAGTACTTGTTTGCGGTGGACGTATCGTATGGTTACATCTAGTACTTGTTATGAAAATTTATTTGATGCTTATATTTATCAATGCTGCATATACTTTGAATGAATATCTGACAATTATTTTCTGTTCAGGAATTACTAGAATTGGGTGAGGCAGTTGGAACTGAAAGCCGAGGTCTTTCCCAAGATATGCTTTCTTTGCTTCCAATCTCGAAGTACAAGTGCAGCTTTTTCTCAAGAAAGAAATCACGGAGTGAGAGGTATAATTGCCCTTATATAATTCTTTTGCAGAAATGTGATAACTCCTTCTCTCTCTCTCTCTCTCTCTCTCTAATAATTGAAAATCAATGGTACATTTATGTTTTGTTTTGCAGGAATAACTTGGTCTTTTATCTATTTTTGAATAAATTTACCTGTAAAAGACAAGGAAAATGGTTTTTCACTGTTTTCATTCACACGAGATACTGTAGGGAATCATTTGGGGAATCATAATATTTTGTATTAGTCCGGAATCCCCTTCTTGCACAACGGTATACATTTTTATTTTTCTAAAATGTTTCTGCAATAGAAGAAAGATGTAACGTAGAAAGTTGGAAATCACATACTTGTAGTTCATATTGCTGACAATGTGTGTCAATGTCAAGTGTTAAAAGTATGGACATGGTATAATCAACATTCTTTGTTGCGCCCCTGCTTGGGTTTACGCAATCTTGAGCTTTTCCATCTGTGGTAGGACTATGTCCAGCCACTCATCACTACAGTAGACTATTCTTTCGTTGTAAGAGGTGAGAAGATATAAGAATACGTTGGTCATGTTTACTTGTTACTAGGACAAGCCTTAAGCTGCAAGACCAAAATGTCCTCTTTACTTTTCTTGTAAATATGCATATCGTATAACTCATGTCTTACATTTCATGACGCCTTTTAATATTTTTAAGATAGCTTTTTATCATTCCTCGAGAATCTAATTAATCCGTCCTTACATCAGATCAAATTAGTTTAGATTGCAAAACTCCATTAGTTGGACTGAAATGTTTTCCCTAAAATTTAATGGTTTCAAATCTATCAACACTATTAATTTAGTACTGATTAGTACTTTTATTTACTTAGCTTCTATCCCCTACTCGAAGTTTTTTGGATCCATCTCTGTTTACAGCAAGAGGCTTTCTACATGCATGAATTGCAAAAATCTATATGTCTGTAACTTTCCATTTCATGTATGTGGTAGATTTTTGTGCTGTCTGTTTTTGTATATTTGTTTTTTGTTTTTTTCTTCTTTTCTTTTCATTGGCTTAACCACTATTCTTGTTGGTTGCAGGTGTGTGATTTGCCAGATGGAATATAAACGAGGGGATCGGCAGATCACTCTACCGTGCAAACACCTCTATCATGCTGGCTGTGGAACCAGATGGCTTAGCATGAACAAGGCAAGCTGTTTTTAAGACAAATATGTTTACAATCATTTTGGCTTATTGACCCAAGTTTGGCTGACACTATCTTTCTTTCTCAGGCTTGCCCAATATGCTACACCGAGGTATTTGGTAATGGATCGACGAGCAAGAAGTAGTTCTGATTTTTAAGAAGAGGAGCCTTCATATACTGTTCTTTTCTCTTCAAATTTGGTTTATATAGAGATGTTTTTCTTTTATTTGTCCACGCTGTTTGTAGAAGCACTTGATTAGAGTAGTGTTTGGAAGCATGAAATGACTTCTTTCATAATTTGTCTGATTTCTATGGTGCTGATCCTAGAAACAAAAAGCTTAGCTTCTGATTTCGAACATATTGCTAAAATAGGAAGATTATCTTTTCCAGAAATCTGGTGTACTATAATGCGAGATTGTCTGTCTGAACTGTTGATCAGATGATATCTTATAGCGTTGGCTTTGGAGCTCTAGCATGTTGGAACTTGGAAGGCATTTGGGCAGCGCGGAAAACAGTGGCCTGGCCAAAATACTATAGTATCGATTCGCATCCTTAGGTTTAATTCCAAAAGTTAGCTGATCTTTGTACCGAAAAAAGAAGAAGAAAAGTTAGCTGCTCTGCATCCCCAAGTTATTGTTGCTTGAGCTTCGTCAACCTGATTCATCTAGCAACAAGTATGTTGTGTTTGATTTCTTTAACTGTATCCATCCATTCTTTTATTCTGGGGTTCGGTGGTAGTGGGAGGACTTGGGAAGTACTAGAGGTTCATTATCAATTGAATTTTTTGTTCCTCTCTAATCAATCTCTTTGACGCCGGTGATTGTGCGGAGGAGGTCAACCTTGGAAGTTAAGTTTGATGTGACACGTTAGGAGAGGTCCAAGTGTTTGGCCGCGGAGGAGGGCAACCTTGGAAGTTTGATGTGACAAATTAGGAGAGGTCCCAGTGTTCGGCCGAAGAGTTAGGAAAGTTCCTAGTGTTTGGCCGAAGAGTTAGGAGAGGTCCAAGGTCCACCTGTATTCCGCGTACTATTCACTCCCTGCGTACTATTCATCTCCGTATTATACTGTGGTTCACGTGCACCTTGATCCATACTAGAATGTTCGGTGTTTGGTGGTTTTGAAGAGAATTACTCTTAATGTAATGAAAAGACTACAAATCTAAGATAATAAAGTGGGGGGAGCTCCCTCTGAAGTCTAACTAGTCTGTTAATGGATTGAATTTGGAGCGGATTAACTTAAATCTAAATTTGTTTACTAAAAAAGAAAAGACATAATTGCCAATTTGCTATCTTAGATTTCACCGTATTGTTAATTTGCTATCTTAGATTTTATTTCAACCAATTTACGACCCTAGGTTTTATATTAGCCAATTCGATACCCTTCTATCAAATTGACATTAAGATGAAACTTAGGGTAGCAAATTTGCTATTAAACTTAAAGAAAATTCAGTCCAACTCGACTTGATAATCCGGTAGATCATTCGTAGTCAAATTCAAATCCGTATCCAGCAAATTAATAAGATATTTAGTCTACTAATTTGACCCGTTTAGTATGTTAAGTATTAAATAATAAATATTAAATTTTTATCACGATAGGTAATAACACAATGAGCTACAATTAAATATTCAAACAATTTTTCAATTTTATATTAAGACTATGTATAAAAATACAAATTTATATTATTACTGTATAGTAAATGATTGAGTTATTATTAAATCAGATATGTTGATTTGTATTTAATCTATTAAACGATCCGAATCATTAACATATTAATGATTAACAAATCGAATTATCATATCCAAACATCTTAATTAACAACGAATTTGACGTGTCTGTCTAAATATGAAATATGTGAGTGCACATGAACTATTTGGACATTGGAGTACATTAGAGTGATCTCGTATTACTCGGCCATCAATTTGATGATATGATTTGATAGACGACCAATTTCTAGTTCCTTGCGAATGTTGTTTTACAATATGTCAACCTGCACTCTTCTACTAGACCTCAAGAATTTGGTACCCACCCACCACTGGAGAATTCATCCTCCTCTAACTTGCACAGCCTAAAAATAAAATTACATATCGTAGAACTTAATTAAGAAAAGTAACACAAACTGAGGACCTATAGTTCATCTGACATCCTTAAATCCTCCACGGCTAGCAGCTGAGCTAGTGCACCACAAAAAGAAACACATTACGTTTGTTCTTAATCGGACCAAACCAACTCCAAGCTCTAACTGGCTGACCAGCACGCCACAAACTCGAAGACTGGAAAGGTGCTGGAGACGGCCAAAGCAAAAACTGAGATAATCGGACTCAAGCAAACCAGACTCGAGCCCTGCGCAATAAATCAACAGCATATATATTGATACGTCCAAAGGACTTGCCATACTGTCACGGGCCGAACTTTGCAATACGCAAAGCGGACCGTGCTGCACTTGCTAATAAGAAAGTCACCCAGGTGAGTACCTTGCAAGGAACAATGAAACCACACGATATTAAAATAGTGCTAGCGACAAGCAAGAACACAATGATATAAATGTTGGGCAACCACGAAAAACAAATGAGTAATCGAAAGGAAAGATCAAGGAGCAATCTCCTGGGACACAGATGAATGAATAATTCCTCTTTTATTGACGGTAAGACGGTAAGGAAGGTAAAAGTACATGTGCTTACCTATACTAGTTCCGTAGTCCAAACTATGCCGACTAGGAACCCCTCCCTAAAGAGCATATCGGGCTTACATGAAAGGGGCAGAGGAATACATGCAAAAGGCCGAGGAGAATATCTGCTAAATAAAATAAATTACATAATTTATAAATTACCAAAACACCCCAAGCACACAAGCAACCAAGCAAAGGCTTAACTAATGACCCTAGACAAGGTTGCTTGTGGCATTACAAGTGCGGCCCCTAACATCATAGCCTCCAGTTGACTCAAATTACCTGCATGCGGAACTGTTAATACAATAGGGATTCTACGAGGTATCGAATGGGCTTACCAGCTTAGACTTTGTTTGATCTGCATCGAGAGGGACGCTATTCCAAAGCATACTTGTGGCCGGTCATCCTCTGAATTCTCGAAGTCAGATGAATAGTTTTACTGATCTTACCCGGTATAAATATCCTCGTGAAGCGAATTCCATCGATTTGAATCAATTATATGGATTACTAACTTCAAAATCAAAATTTTGTTTCAAATTGAGCTACTACTATCGATTACTAACCAAAATTTCAATACTTGATCGTTTCTACCTAATTATTTTTTTTTTTTTCAGTATTACTGACTTCATCACAAATTTTCTTGCCGCATATTGGACATGGGCCTCTCAGCTTTCAAACTCGGTGCCCGTTGGTTATACTATGCAACTCAGTGGCCTTGGATTAATTGTCGTTAGGGAGAACTAATCGGTTAATTGCATAGTATACTAATTGGTTAGTAAAAGGAAAAACCGCAAAAGTGATTAATTTTTTACTATGCAATTAACCGATTTGTTTTATAGCATTACATGATAAGTATACGTACTCAACTACTCATGAATTGGTAAGAGGCAAGAGAAAATGGCTATAAAACACAAGTCTTTAGTTACATTCAATCTAGTGTTCCAGCATTTGCATGTTGACCACATATGTATTGCATCATTTCACATTTTCATCTTCAACTTCTTAACCGGCTTTATCTTCATATATATCATTGTTTGAGACAAGTTTAAACCTTCATTTCCTTCCCACACGCTTTTACATCTTCACTCCCCTAAATATATACAAATAGATATTATCCAGCCGTACGACACCTACTTACCTACCATATATGAACCTTGACTCATTTATGGCCTCCACTAAACAACCTAGGCGTTGAAGTATACCACATTCAATTCATTATCTTCCAACAATATTATTTGGAAGAATTGCTCCAGTCCAACCTGCTATTATTTAATTTTTTTGTTTTTTGTTTTTTTTTTTTTTTTATAATACAGGTTGTTATGTTGAATAAACAAACATGACCAAATTATCAAGGACGAGTAATATTTCTCTATATAAGAGCTGAGCTCTCACCCTTTCTCAAACACAACTATTGCTGCTTACTTCTCACTACCTACAAGTTCTTAGAAATGGGAGCCTTGGGACAGCCAAGGCCTTATTGTCTCATTTCAGTGTTTTATGGTTTGGCATTGTGCTTCTTAGCAAGTACTACTGTTCTTGCTAACAATCCTTACACTTATTTTTCACCACTACTTCCTCACCATGCCCCACAATACCCTCCTCCCAAGTATCAATCACCACCACCAAATTATCCTAAGCACCCTCTTGTACCACCACTCCTGCCACCGCCAAAGCATGTGATACATCCTCCGTATCAGAACAAGTCTCCCCCGCCATCCTCACCTTCACCTCCACCTCCCTATGTCTACAAGTCTCCTCCACCCCCATCACCTTCACCACCACCTCCATTTGTATACAAGTCTCCACCACCCCCATCACCTTCACCTCCACCTCCTTATGTCTACAAGTCACCACCACCTCCATCACCTTCACCGCCACCTCCATATGTATACAGGTCTCCACCACCTCCTCCTCCCTATGTCTCCAAGTCTCCTCCACCCCCGTCACCTTCACCGCCACCTCCATATGTATACAAGTCTCCACCACCTCCGTCACCTTCACCTCCCCCTCCCTATGTCTACAAGTCTCCTCCACCCTCGTCACCTTCACCGCCACCTCCATTTGTATACAAGTCTCCACCACCTCCATCACCTTCACCTCCTCCTCCCTATGTCTACAAGTCTCCTCCACCCCCATCACCTTCACCGCCACCTCCCTATGTCTACAAGTCGCCACCACCCCCATCACCTTCACCTCCTCCTCCATATGTTTACAAGTCTCCACCACCGCCATCACCTTCACCACCACCGCCATACATTTATAAATCACCACCACCACCATCTCCGTCACCACCACCTCCTCCTTATGTTTACAAGTCTCCACCACCACCATATCCATCACCTCCTCCTCCTTACATCTACAAGTCTCCACCCCCACCATCACCCTTACCACCTCCACCATACGTATACAAGTCCCCGCCAGCTCCTTCTCCATCACCGCCACCTCCTTATGTTTACAAATCTCCACCACCACCTTCTCCATTACCGCCTCCACCATACGTCTACAAGTCCCCACCTCCTCCATCTCCATCACCGCCTCCTCCATACGTCTACAAGTCACCACCACCTCCTCCCTATATTTATAAGTCACCTCCAACACCCTCACCGTCACCTCCTCCTCCTTATGTAAACAAGTCCCCACCTCCACCTTCCCCATCACCGCCACCTCCATATGTCTATAAGCCCCCTCCACCATCGCCCTCACCTCCTCCCCCTTATCTCTACAAGTCTCCTCCTCCCCCATCTCACTCTCCTTCGCCATACTACTACAAGTCCCCTCCACCTCCAAAGCACTACTAAGCTTACGTACGGCTACAGTTACGTAAAACAACTTGAATCCGTTGGAATAACTTCTTCGCTTTTGGATGTGAGTTTACAATTTTTTTTATTCCCTTTTTTAGTATTGTTTCTCTTACCAAAACAAAAATTGTTTACTAATGAATCGTTATGAGGGTACGTGTAGCTCGACCCTTCGTGTAATATCATATATATTTGTTGTAACCTCACTGTATTACTTTTTTAAATAAATGAAAGCGAAGCAGATTAATCTTTGTGTGCGTACTTGTTTCATGTTTACTTGTTACATATGATCTTTGGGTTTTCAATTATGTATTGTGGTGCCTAATTAAGTGCATGTGAATGATGCTGCATCCTCCTCTACAATCTTTGGTATCAAAATTTATTTTACTCAGAGGCCTCATTGGAAGTTATCAAGTTAAAGTAACAATTACCTAATAGATCGACGTATTACGACTAAAACTCCATTAGGTAGATTCTATAAGGAGAGAAGCAGTAACTATTGGTGTATCCAGAACACAATTTACTCTCACACTAGTTTAGTGTATTCAAAATACAATTTTACATTATATTTGACTGTGAACTACATAGACCGATATCTTTCACGGAATCCTATGAATAGACAACGGTTACAGTTGGTGTTGCTTGGATGATGATTGCATCAAAATATGAGGAGATCTGTGCACGCCAGGTTGAAGAGTTTTGTTACATTACTGATAACACATATTTCATGGAAGAGGTCTTGGAAATGTAATCTTCTGTTTTGAATTACTTGAAGTTTGAAATGACAGCCGCAACAACTAAATATTTCTTAAGGCGATTTGTTCGTGCTGCTCAAGGGGCCAATGAGCTTCCATCAATGCAGTTGGAGTGCTTGGCAAACTACCTTGCAGAACTATCTCTTCTAGATTACAGCATGCTTTCTTATGCTCCGTCACTTCAACTATTCCTAATGAACAGAATGTGGCAAGGGATCCACCATGCGAAGGAAGTGCAAACACTTCCACATGTGACAACCCCAGAGAATGTATCTTCTATGTGCTTTTCTTTTTGTGATGGGAGACGGGGTTCCGGAGGTGATATATAATTATAGTCTACTTGTTTTCTTTCTAGGTCCTAACTAAATGAGTGGCCCTGTAGAAGAGTAAAAATATGATTTAGAAGATAAAACAATGAAACATTGACTAAATATGTTCAATGGTCATGAGTTTCCAAACATGGATAGTCAGGTTGCATTCTCGAAAGTAGTTCTTTGCTTGAATTCTACAGAAAAATTTAATATGCTCTCTCCTGTAAAATAAACTTTCTTTGAATAGAGCGTTGCCTTTAAATTGATCATAAACTTGGATATCTTATTTTAAAGGTTGGAACGATTTCTTCAATTTTATATTTCAACTATGTATATGATTTTGAGCTATGAATTGGTTGAATATTGTCGTATTTTTTCAGTCATGTCTCTTCTTTAGTTTGGGTCTACTGGTCGTGGCTGCTATGGTCTCTTCTGCTTGGGTCTTTGTTCGATCCTAATTTCATTTGGTATTCTCATCAATGTAATATATGTTTGACATTTGACAACTTTTCATTCATGCTGAAGTATCCTCTTATATTTCAGCCCCTCGAAGATATCAGAACTCCCATGATTATCAGGTAATGTAGCTTACCCACGGTGTTGTTAATCATAGCTTCCGTTACCAGAAATTTTGCTCTCACTATTATTGCCTTAAAACTATTTTTTTAAGTTTGTGTTTATCTAAGAAGCATCACGATAGTTTAAAATGTTAATAAATAGAAGCTTTTCTAATGTGAAATATGCAGGTTATTTTGGAAGACAACGTTGACCCTGATAGCATGACTTACGAGGTTAGAGCTAGTAGTTCCACACTTTTTCTTAGGAACCAATTAGGTGATACAGTTCTATTATCATTTCATCTGATCTGAATCTAGGATCTATTTGTTTCACCACATTCTCTATTCCATAGGATACTATGGATCCAATAAAAAAAAATGATATTATGGTAACAAGGGAATGTTTTAGCTAAGGTTTATACTGGAACGAATTGATCTTTCATTCAAGAAACCTTGGAATTTAACTGTTTGCTGCGGTACCTTCTGTTGATGGTACAGATTAGCTTCATTGGTAGCAGCATTTCTTGTTTGTTAAACAATCATAGAGTGAGTCTATCAATTAAATTTATTGGTTTGTACTAATGAGGGAACTCTTCCAGATTTCATGAACTCTAATTCTCCAGATGCCTGGAACTGGGAATATCCTTGAGTTCAAATTTTATTTTGTTATTTTAAGTGCATTTTTGTTTTCTTACATGCTACATTCCATGCATAACATTGTAGAAGGTTCAGTTTCTTGCTTGATGCCCAATTACATGATGCTTGAACATCTCATTAGCGTCTTTCCTCCCACTCCTCAAAATCATGTTAGAATTGATGGAATAGTTTATGGTGATCATGATACAAATAATATGGAGTCATTTCTGACTTTAGATGTTTAGTTCTTTTATAAATTGGATTGTATCAATTTATCTACTGTCTGCTGGAATAGAAGTTTGAGTGAGTAATTTCTATACCTGGCTAGTCTGATCAGATTTTACTCAAGACTTTGAGTTTGGATCTGGTGTAGTGTTCTATCCATGGGAGGGATCTGACTCCATTATCATTATTGAGTGAATTGTCGAAAGATAAGACTTACAGTCTGTAGTACTTGTTTGCGGTGGACGTATCGTATGGTTACATCTGGTACTTGTTATGAAAATTTATTTGATGCTTATATTTATCAATGCTGCATATACTTTGAAGGATATCTGACAATATTTTTATGTCCAGGAATTACTAGAATTAGGTGAGGCAGTTGGAACTGAGAGCCGAGGTCTTTCCCAAGATATGCTTTGTTTGCTTCCAATCTCGAAGTACATATGCAGCTTTTTCTCAAGAAAGAAATCATGAAGTGAGAGGTATAATTTCCCTTATTTATTGTTCTTTTGCGGAAATGTGATAACTCCTTCTCTCTCTCTCTCTCTAATAATTGAAAATCAATGGTACATTTATGGTTTGCTTTGCAGGAATAACTTGGTCTTTTAGCTATTTTTGAATAAATTTACCTGTAAAAGACAAGGAAAATGGTTTTTCATTGTTTTCATTCACACAAGATACTCTAGGGGATTATTTGGGGAATCGTAATATTTTGTATTAGTCCGGAATCCCCTTCTTGCACAACGGTATACATTTTTATTTTTCTAAAATGTTTCTGCAATAGAAGAAAGATGTAACGTAGAAAGTTGGAAATCACATACTTGTAGTTCATATTGCTGGCAATGTGTGTCAATGTCAAGTGTTAAAAGTATGGACATGTTATAATCAACATTCTTTGTTGCGCCCCTGCTTGTGTTTAAGCAATCTTGAGCTTTTCCATCTGTGGTAGGATTCTATGTCCAGCCACTCAGATACTTGTAGTGTGTCAATGTCAAGTGTTAAAACTTAAAAGTATGGACATGTTATAATCAACGTTCTTTGTTGCGCCCCTGCTTGGGTTTATGCAATCTTGAGCTTTTCCATCTGTGGTAGGATTCTATGTCCAGCCACTCATCACTACAGTAGACTATTCTTTCCTTGTAAGAGGTGAGAAGGTTGAAGAATACGTTGGTCATGTTTGCTTGTTACTAGGACAAGCCTTAAGCTGCAAGAGCAAAATGTCCTTTTTACTTTTCTTGTAAGTATGCATATCGTATAACTCATGTCTTACATTTCATGACGCCTTTTAATATTTTTAAGATAGCTTTTTATCATTCCTCGAGAATCTAATTAATCCGTCCTTACATCAGATCAAATTAGTTTAGATTGCAAAACTCCATTAGTTGGACTGAAATGTTTTCCCTAAAATTTAATGGTTTCAAATCTATCAACACTATTAATTTAGTACTGATTAGTACTTTTATTTACTTAGCTTCTATCCCCTACTCGAAGTTTTTTGGATCCATCTCTGTTTACAGCAAGAGGCTTTCTACATGCATGAATTGCAAAAATCTATATGTCTGTAACTTTCCATTTCATGTATGTGGTAGATTTTTGTGCTGTCTGTTTTTGTATATTTGTTTTTTGTTTTTTTTTTCTTTTCTTTTCATTGGCTTAACCACTATTCTTGTTGGTTGCAGGTGTGTGATTTGCCAGATGGAATATAAACGAGGGGATCGGCAGATCACTCTACCGTGCAAACACCTCTATCATGCTGGCTGTGGAACCAGATGGCTTAGCATGAACAAGGCAAGCTGTTTTTAAGACAAATATGTTTACAATCATTTTGGCTTATTGACCCAAGTTTGGCTGACACTATCTTTCTTTCCCAGGCTTGCCCAATATGCTACACCGAGGTATTTGGTAATGGATCGACGAGCAAGAAGTAGTTCTGATTTTTAAGAAGAGGGGCCTTCATGTACTGTTTGTAAGCATTGCAGCTTATGGAACTTGACAACACTTGGAATTTATATGATGTGTAAATGCAGTACAACTAAATGAAGTGTGGCCGGAGTCTAAAATAGATATGTATAAGCTTTGAATTAATTTTACAGTTGAGCTTATGCACTATTTGAATTCAAATAATATTGCAGTTGATTAGCAGTTGAGGGTTTGATAAAGCAGTTGAGAAAAATGACAGTTTCTTTATGGATGGAACTGTCATGTGAAGCTTCTATATTAATGTCAGACTAGTCCCTTCTGAAACACGAGTTTTTCTCAAAATTAGTCCCATTACTAAGAGAATATCAAGGTGGATTCAGGAGAAGGCTGTCATGGACAATGCAAGTGCATCGAGTAAGTTTTCTGGGTTCATGTTCTTATGTTTAGTTTTCTGCAGACTCAGGAATATTGATATGCAGTCTTCAATCCCTAGTTCATTCTTACATTCAGTGTTAGAGTTTGAATAGAAATCAGTTTCTATTGAGGAGGATTAGATCCATCTCAAAGGGATCCGTTAAGGATTTTCTTCGTCACTTGGATCCATCTCAAGGTGATATTACCTCTCCAAGATCCGTCTAGAGGAGATTTCACCTCACTTGAATCTTCCTCAAGGAGATTTCTTCTTACTTAGATTTAACTCAAGGAGATTTCCAAACACTGCTGGAATAGAATTCAGTTTTTGAATATACATGATTTGATCTAGTATAGGTTCTAAATTATGTGTTGGTGATTGCTTAAGCATAATGTTTCTTACAATTGGTATCAAAGCACCTATATGTAGATCACTAACATGTTAAATAAATTAACTGCATTGAATGTATGTATTCTGGGAAATTAATGTTTAATCCGCATTAAGACATGTTTAAATTTATATGTTAAGATTAAATTATTTCGATCTGGTATATCTTGATATCTTCATATTACATCAAATTCACACGATCATCACATACATGTAATTATTCATCTGTGATCAAACTTCGGATTAAAATTGGCACATGAGCATGATGATATAATTACTGGTATAAGGTTAAATATGTTATGTGCTGTCAAAGTGGCCATAATATAAACCAAAAGAGATCGTTTGGATCAGACCTACATATATCTTAAATTCATGTATGCTGTCAAAATGGCTTCATGTAAGTGAGATTAGAGATGCTGATATTTTATCACTGAAGAAGACAGATTTAAAGAAACTTAAAATATATTTGTTGTTCATTTCCAAGGAAATGCAGTTTCAAACATTTGGTTATTGAACCTGGAATATGTATTGAGTGAATGGACATTTATACATCAATAAAGATGAGTACACCATAAAGGTTGTCAGAGTCTTGAAATTGACAAGTTCATGTTACTGTATATGTACATTATATTCAAGTTCATGGGACATTCAGTTTATTCTAGTATTAAGAAGCACTAGATTAATATGTTTGATCATTTCACATGCAGCTATGCACTTTCCAATGAGTATCAATCAGATTGAGCTTTTGAATGACTCAAACTTTAAGAAGTGGAAAGGAGACATAGAACTGAATCTGGGAATATTGGATTATGACCATGTTCTAAAAGAGGATCCACCAGCGGCATTAACTGAGAGCTCTAACAGAGATGCACGGGAGAAACATGACAAATGGTACAAGCACAACAAGATGGCACTGATCATGATCAAGAAGAGTATGCATGAAAATGTGAAAGGCAGTATACCTAATTCAGAATTGGCTAAGGAGTTCTTTAATTCCATTGTAGAAAAGTTTAAAATTTCTGATAAGGCTGAAGTGCAGAATTTGGTGAGATCTCTTGCAAGAATGAAGTTTAATGGCAAGACAAGTGTTAGAGAATACATTATGAGAGGTTCAGACATTGCTGCAAGGCTTAGAGGGCTGAATATGCCTGTTGATGATTCTCTTCTAGTGTTCATACTTCTGGACTCACTTCCAAATGAGTATTCCCAACTCAAGACACTGTACAAGACTCAGAAGGAGAAATGGAGCATCAATGAATTGATCTCATTGTGTGTGGAAGTTGAAGATGAAATGCAGAAGCAAGAAGGAGCATAAATGGCTGTGAATCTGATGTCCGAAGTCAAGTACAAGAAGAAATATGGCAGCAACAAGAACCACAAACCTAGTGCCACTGTAAGCACCTCTAAATCCATTATGAAATCTGATCATGATAAAATGAAAATTAAGATTGCATGTGGCATTAAGTGTTTCTTTTGCAAGAAACCTGATCACTTTAAGAAAGATTGCCATGGTTTCAAAGCTTGGTTGAAAAAGAAAGGTAGTTTTCTGTCAAAATCTATTTTCAATTTTCAGTCAAAAGCTTTTATTTATGACAACTCTTGGTGGTTTGACACTGGTTCTCCTGTTCATTGTCACGCCTCGAATTTTAGAATCAAAATTTAAAATCCAAAACATGAATTACCACAACTCAAAAATAATCATCTTGAAAATTTCTTTTTTTGTTAACAACCACATCACACAATTTAATTTCAAATCCCGAATTTTAGTCATGGTTAATTATTACAAATTTAAACTCACGAATAAAATTGTAAAGCTCTAAATGAGCATAACAACCTCACAACAGCATAACAACCTCACAACGTAAAAGAAATCAAATAAATGCTGCAACTCCTAAACAGCACGGTCGACTTCCTAGTTATCCTGATATGCAGGAATATCCGCTACACCATTTGAATAGTGTACCGGGATTGCAACAACACAAAACCCGGTAAGCTTTTGAAAGCTCGTATGAGTAAAAGAAAGAATAATTATTTAATTAAGTTCTATTTATTTTCACCCAAGCGAACATCCAACAATTCCCACGTCCACAAAGAAACCACAATCTCAACAATCAATCATCAAATCAACAATTCAACACGAAACCTATATTCACATCTTTCTTCCAAATCCCCGAAAACGTATTTACAAAGATACGGTGTTTGACAGACTAGAGCTCTAACTGAATCGTAGCCCGTCACCTGGCTCAGGTTATGGCATCCGACATATTTATCTTTATCGTATTTCATCAATATATATACGTATATACATATTTGAAACGTCCGATACTCGTACTTAATCTAACCTCATTACCCGACAAGGGTTGTGGCATCCAACTCACTCAACCAATCGTATCTCATCATGCACCTAGGATTAGAGCGTCCGATTCCCCCATACCAATCACTACGTTGACCCTAAATCCATAAATGAGCACAACAATATGTTTTCACACAATGAAATCAACCCATCCAAGATACACAATATTATTATGAAATTTAAGCATTTGAAATATAATCCAAATCGTCATTCCAACTCAATCATATCATCACTCAACAACAGACCACCCAATATATATATTCCATGTAAATATATAAATATATATATATATATATATATATATATGCGTAATCATCCACTCAGGGATGACCACTAATACCATCTATAGTTCACACAAGAAAATTGTGAAATTCATTTGTATAATTAAAATTCTTTTTACTTACCTATGGACCGTAGTTGATCAAGTCCATGTGATTTTAAAAACAAATATTTAGTCAATAAAAATTTTCACACAATTACGACAAAATAAATAAATTAAAGCACTCGGTTCGTAATATGAACCACGTGAGTTTTACTCACCTCAAAACTCCCGTTGCGTCTTCAATTTAAACACAAATCACACAGAACCAGCTCACCCAAGTACAAACCGTCAATCACCTAATCAAATGTGACTTGAATTTAGCCAATACTTCCAGAACATACTTAAACTACCATTCAACGGTCGGATTCTAAATTATAAGAAAATCCGACGGGCGGATTCTCATGAATCATCTCCCTAATCACTGTTTTGCAATTATACGAAGATCCAACGGTCGGATCTTCACCCATGACCACACAAAGCTACTGGGACAGTTATATGATCATCATATCAAAACTACAAGTCCATCGGACGGTCCTACCTTCACAGATCACAAATCTAACGATCGAAATCGATCGAAATCTAAAAATTCATAACTAAATCATACGATATCTAAAAAAATACATATAATATGCCGAAATGATCGTATTGAAATGTAGAATCTCAAAATGTTTAGAAACTATATTTTTGATCCCTGGAGGTGGCCGGAAAGGGCCACTGGAGTTAATGACAGAGCCGTCGCCGACCACCTCCAATGGGGTCGGGGCCGAGCTGCTCTTCTTCATTTTAACATGCTGATCATTTTCATAACTAGCTCAAGATCAGAAAATAATAGGAAGAGGTCGAAAAGTATCTAAATAGTCACGGTGGCCAGAAAATTTCCAGAATTCGGTGAGCTTGAGTTCGACGTAAAAACTTCCACCAATGGCTTCGATTCCTTCTGGAGAGTTGTTTAGCAACTCAAGGCGAACTCCCCAGCTCAAGAATCACTCGAAACAAAGCTCTACAACTTGAGATATCCGTCGAAAGTTTCGGTCGATCCAAAACTGGGCTGGCTTCTAGCCTCCGTGCAAGGTTGCTTCTGGGAGCTTCAGGAGGTCGAGGCGAGAAAGAGAGAGAGTGAGAGAGAGAGAGAGAGAGAACAGTTTCCAAAAAGGGAAGGAGGTCGGGAGAAAAAAAGGAAACTTTCCAAAAAAAATTAGGGTTTTTTCTTTATGTACCCGTTTTGGAAATTTCTTCTAATTTTGATAACTAAATAAAAAAAAATCCGATCTTTGTGTTCCACATATGTATGGACTCGTATCGACGAGTTCTACTACTTTCATGAAGAAAGTTTTCCCAAATGTTGAACGTATAATAAGTCGATTTCTTGAATCGAACATTTTGAGCTTTTCGTTAAAACAATCGTTTCGGAACTTCGAAAATTCAAAAAATGAAATATTTTGAGCAAAATTCGTGAAATTGTACAATATTCGTTCCACACAATTACACGAAATTAAAATGGAAATTGTGGCTATTACATTCATATTGTCAATTCATTACAGGTATTGTCAGAGATTTCAATCCCAAGAAGGAATGAGACAAGGGTGTGTACTGGAAGTGGCCAAAGAGTGGCTGTGAAAGTTGTAGGAATTGTCAAACTCAAGTTTAGGAATAACTATGTATTAGTTTTAAAGAACGTGTACTGTATTCCAAATATTAGTAGGAATTTAATTTCTTGCTCTCAATATGTAGCAGACAATGGTTTCAGTTTCTCAAGTAATAATAGGGTTATGAATTTCTATTATAATTCGAACTGTTTTGGAGATGCCAAACTTGTGAATGGCTACTGGTGTGCAAACTGTGAAAATGTTTTGGCTGATACTGTTGACAGCAAGAAAATTTTCCTTTTAAGCAAGTCAAGTGCAAAAGAAAATTTTGTGATGCATCATGTTTTCTGTGGCATAAAAGACTTGGTCACGTTTCAAAGCAAAGATTGATTGAACTTATAAAACAAAGCATTTTGCCTGCTTTGGACTTCACTGATTTTGAAACTTGTGTTGACTATTTAAAGGGAAAAATGACAAATGCTAGAAAGACAAGTTCCAAAAGAAGTGAGAATTTGCTTGATTTAATTCATGCAGATATTTGTGGTCCTTTTCCAGTCAATACAATTTGTGGAAATTGCTACTTTATCACCTTCATAAATGATTTTTCAAGGGATTGTTATGTCTACTTGATTTCAGAAAAATCACAATAGCTTTGGAATTTTTCAAAATCTATAAAGCTGAGGTTGAAAAACAATCTGGAAAATTGATTAAGGCTATCAGATCAGATAGGGGAGGTGAGTACTTTGGCAGGTATACAGAACAAGGACAACACAAATGTTATTTTGCATTGTATTTGCAAGAATGTGGAATAGTGGCACAATATACAACTCCATATAACCCACAACAAAATGGAGTGTCAGAAAGGAGGAATAGGACTTTGATTAGCATGGTGAGAAGCATGATAGTGAGGTATGTATTACCAAAATTTATGTGGGGAGAAGCATTGAAAACAGCAAATTATATCTGCCATAGAACTCTAAGCAAGGCTGTACTGGAAACTCCTTTTGAATTATGGTGTGGTTACGAGCCTAGATTAAACCATTTCCATGTGTAGGGCTGCAATGCGGAGGTGAGAGTTTATAATGTGGCAGATGGAAAGCTTGATTCTCAATCTGTAAGTGGTTATTTTATTGGCTACTATAAAAAATCAAAAGATTTCAAATTTTACTGTCCAAACAAAAGCACAAGGATTGTGGAGTCACATAGAGCCACATTTTATGATGAATTGTTTGACAACAATGCAAGAAAATATGCAGAAAAGGAGATGGTGGCAATGCAAAATAGCAACAAAGCTTTTGAAGAATGGTTTGTGTACCAGGATTGCAGTGCCTCAACAATCCCAGACCAGAGCTGTAATAACAATTCAATTTTAGAAAATTAAGTGAATTTGAATCCTGTTCCAGAAAATGAAGAAACTGACTGTGCAACACACCAACTTGAAGATGCAGTACAGAATGATGTTGAGAATAATGTTGCAGCCACAATTGCTCAAAATGAACAAAACACGAATAATGATATGCAAATGCAGCAAGTTGATCATCAAGATGAGATAAATACAGCACCACATGAAGAGGTATATGAACCTATAGCCTTGAGAAAATCTACAAGAATCAGGAAATGTGCTATACCAGATGATTACAAGCTGTATTTAACAATTGAAGAAGATAACTTAGAAGATGATCCCATCTCAGTTGCAGAAGCTATGCAGTCAATAAATAGTGAAAATTGGAAATTGGCAATGGAGGATGAACTTCAAAGTATGGCTCAGAATGGCGTATAGATTTTGGTTGATAAACCACATAACTCTAAGCCTATTGGATGCAAACGGGTGTTTAAAACAATGAGGGATGCAGATGGTAAAGTGGAAAGATTTAAAGCAAAACTAGTGGCTAAAGGCTACAATCAGAAAGAAGGAATTGACTATAATGAAACTTTCTCTCCAGTTTCAACCAAAGATGCATTCAGAGTTGTCATGGCCCTAGTAGCACATTTTGATCTTGAGTTACACCAGATGGATGTCAAGACTGCATTCTTGAATGATGATTTACATGAAGAAATTTATATGTTGCAGCCAGATGGATTTGCAGAAGATGAAAGCAAAGTTTGCAAGCTTAAGAAATCAATATATGGTCTTAAGCAAGCTTCCAAGCAATGGTACCTTAAGTTTGATAAGGTAATCACTCAATTTGGTTTTTTGGAAGATAAATTACATGAGTGTATTTATCTTAAGACCAGTAGGAGCAATTTTATTTTGCTCATTTTGTATGTTGATGACATTTTACTTGCAAGCAGTAATATTTGCTTGTTGAAAGAAACAAAGGCTTTTCTATTAAGTTAGTTTGACATGAAAGACATGGGGGAGGCATATTATGTGCTAGCCATAGAGATAACTAGAAACAGAAAGCAATATGCTTTAGGTTTATCTCAGAAAAATCATGTGGACAAGATATTGCAGAGATTTGGCATGCAAGGTTGTAAGTCAGGTGATGCACCAATATCTAAGGGAGATAGGATGCACAAGGGTCAGTGTCCTAAGAATGTGTTGGAAGCAGAAAGCATGAAAAATATGCCTTATGCAAGATTGGTGGGGAGCTTGATGTATGCTCAAATATGTACAAGGCCTGATATATCATTTGCAGTCAACATGCTTTCAAGATTTCAATCAGATGTAGGTCATGAGCATTGGATTACAGGTAAGAAGGTTCTGAGGTATTTGAAGAGTACCAAGAATCATATGCTGGTATAAAGAACATTGAAGGAGAAAGAACTTGAAGTGGAAGTTTACACAGATGCATCTTATAAATCAGATATGGATGATTGGAAGTCAACATCGGGTTACATTTTTCTTCTAGCAGGTGGAGCTATTTCATGGAAGACTGCAAAACAAACCTTGACAGCAACATCAACTTTTCAAGCTGAGTACATTACCATTTTTGAGGCAACAGGACATGCATTATGGGTGAGAAATTTTATTTCTCATTTGAAGTTGATAAGTTCTATTGAAAAGCCTATGGTAATTTACTGTGATAATGCATCAGCAGTCCTTTTCTCAAAGAATAACAAGAGGTCTTCAGGTTCTAGAAACATTGATGTCAAGTACTTTGCAGTAAGGGAAAGTGTTAGAGATAATGAAATTGAAGTTGTAAAGATTGGAACAAAAGAGCAGTTGGCAGATCCATTGACTAAGGCTTTACCAGTGGCTGAATTTGTGAAACATACTGGGAATATGGGAATTGCAGAGACTATTTGATGCTGAAGAACATGCATATCAGCTTTATCTTACAAGTTAGTATTAACTAGTAGTTCTGTCATTTAAGTTGTGATATGATCAATAAAATGCAGTTATATTATTAAGGTTTTATCCAATTAATTATCTGCTAGAATCAAGTTGTACAACTTCCAGTTTGCAATTCATTGAATGGCAATATATATATATATATATATATATATATATATATATATATATATAATGCAGGTTGTGATAAAATTCTACAGTGAAATATAATTTGCTTTGTTTCTATTAGTTTAGAAATTTTGGTAGGACTTCAAGTATACTTGTGATTAAATGCATTTGTAGCACAAGTATGCTAGTACTGCTGCGAATAAAATTAATGTGATTATAGTATGTTACAAGGTGATTTTTGGAATACTGGTGTCTATCCTCATTCCCCATAATGTTCTTAGGTTCCTTGAAGCAGGCATATAATTGACAGGATTATTAATCAATTGAATTTGAATGACTTAAGTAGATTTAGACTCACAGTGCACATTTCAGTAGGTCATTCTCATATATTTGTGTTGTAATATATCTATTCAGGTAGTGTCATGTTCAGTGGGAGATTGTAAGCATTGTAGCTTATGGAACTTGACAACACTTGGAATTTATATGATGTGTAAATGCAGTACAACTAAATGAAGTGTGGCCGGAGTCTAAAATACATATGTATAAGCTTTGAATTAATTTTACAGATAAGTTTATGCACTATTTGAATTCAAATAATATTGTAGTTGATTAGCAGTTGAGGGTTTGATAAAGCAGTTGAGAAAAAATGACAGTTTCTTTATGGATGGAACTGTCATGTGAAGCTTCTATATTAATGTTAGACTAGTCCCTTCTGAAACACGAGTTTTTCTCAAAATCAGTCCCATTACTAAGAGAATATCAAGGTGGATTCAGGAGAAGGCTGTCATGGACAATGCAAGTGCATCGAGTAAGTTTTCTGGGTTTCATGTTCTTATGTTTAATTTTCTGCAGACTCAGGAATATTGATATGCAGTCTTCAATCCCTAGTTCATATGCAGTCTTCAATCCCTAGTTCATTCTTACATTCTGTGTTAGAGTTTGAATAGAAATCAGTTTCTATTGAGGAGGATTAGATCCATCTCAAAGGGATATGTTAAGGATTTTCTTCCTCACTGGGATCGATCTCAAGGACATATTACCTCTCCAAGATCTGTCTAGAGGAGATTTCACCTCACGTGAATCTTCCTCAAGGAGATTTCTTCTTACTTGGATTTAACTCAAGGAGATTTCCAAACACTGCTGGAATAGAATTCAGTTTTTGAATATACATGATTTGATCTAGTATAGGTTCTAAATTATGTATTTGTGATTGCTTAAGCATACTGTTTCTTACACTGTTCTTTTCTCTTCAAATTTGGTTTATATAGAGATGTTTTTCTTTTATTGTCCACGCTCTTTTTAGAAGCACTTGGTTAGGGTAGTGTTTGGAATCATGAAATGACTTCTTTCATAATTTTTCTGATTTCTATGGTGCTAATCCTAGAAACAAAAAGCTTAGCTTCTGATTTCGAACATATTACTAAAATATGAAGATTATCTTTTCCAGAAATCTGGTGTACTATAGTGCGAGATCATCTCTCTGAACTGTTGATCAGATGATATCTTATAGCATTGGCTTTGGAGCTCTGGCATGTTGGAAGGCATTTGGGTAATACGGAAAACAATGGCCTGTCCAAAATACTATAGTATCGATTCGTATCCCTAGGGTTTAATTCAAAAAGTTAAACTGATCTGCATCCCTAAGTTATTGTTGCTTGAGCTTCGTCAACCTGATTCATCTAGTAACAATTATGGTGTGTTTGATTTTTTTAATTGACTTCATACCCATTCTTTTATTCTTGGGTTCAGTGGTAGTGGGAGGACTTGGGATGTACTAGAGGTTCATTATCAATTGATTGTTTTAGAACTAGCTAAATCAACAGAGAGAGAGTAATGTTTCAGAGAGAATAGAGATTTTAAGTGTGTTTATTCATCTCATACAAGGGGGTATTTATAGGAATACATTGTAGTGTGGAAGCTCAAAGAGAAAACCAAAATGATAACAATCTCAATGATGAATTATGCTATGCTTGTTGCCCCTTGGTAAAACATGTTACATAAGTCTTCATACACTCTCAAGTACCTATGTTTATACACTCAAGTACCTATCTATACATTTAAGTATTTACATGACATAGACATATATAGTATAATACATTTATACTACAACACTCCCCCTTGGATATTTCATGTCAATAACATTGTGCTTGTGGTGCCCTTCAAAGTTACCTCGTTAAAAATCTTGCCAAGTAATAAAACCCTGTGGGAAAAATAACCTTGCTCGAAGGAGAAAAAGAGCACAACGCGCATTGAGTGTGGAGTATATTCCTGGATACTCCCCCTGATTTAGATTCCCCTTGAAGATCGTGGAAGTTCGGATATCCTTCTCAATCTGATGCTCTTTACATGTTTCTCGAAAGGGGATTTTGGTAATGACTTAGTAAATAAGTCAGCTACATTATCTTCTGATCGGATTTGATTTACTTCAATATTCAGAAGTGTTTGTTGTTACTGACTGTAGAAGAATTTCGGCGATATATGCTTAGTATTGTCGCCCTTGATGAAACCTAATTTCATTTGCTCAATACAAGCTGCATTATCATCGTAAATGCATATAGGTTCATTTGTGGTAAATTTCAAACCACAAGTTCCTCGAATGTGTCTATTTACAGACCTTAGCCATATGCACTCACGCACGGCTTCATGTAGGGCAATAATCTCTGCATGATTTGAGGAAGTAACAACAATGGTCTGTTTTGTAGATCTCCAAGATATAGCGGTGCTTCCCATGGTAAAGACATAACCTGTTTTGGGAGCGACTTTTGTGAGGGTCAGAGAGATACCCTGCATCAGCAAAGCCCGTCAAAACATCATTATCATTTTGATGGAGGGGAGGAGGAGAACGTCGGTCACTATGGATAGTGTTGGCGGCGTTCACATTTCTTTTCTCTCTGTAGGGATAAAACAAGCCCATATCAATCGTACCTTTCAGGTATCGAAAGATTGTCTTTATACCAACCCAATGGTGGCGTGTTGGCGCAGAACTATGTCGAGCTAACAAGTTTACTGCGAATGAGATATCTGGTCTTGTGCATTGAGCTAAATACAATAATGCACCTATCGCACTTAGATATGGTATTTCAGCATCTAATAAATCTTCATCCTCATCCCTTGGACGAAACGGATCTTTCATGGGCTCAAGACTACGGTTGATCATGGGAGTACTCATAGGCTTTGCTTTATCTTCATTAAAGCGCCTTAGTAACTTTTGAGTATATGCTGACTGATGGATCATGATCCCATCATTACGGTGCTCGAGTTCTATTCTGAGGCAAAACCGTGTTTTCCCGAGATCTTTCATCTCAAATTCAGATTTCAAATATTTAGCAGTTTCTTTTAACTCATCTAGAGTTCCAATTAGGTCATGTTATCAATATAAACTGCTATAATTCCAAATCCGGATCTTGTCCTTTTAATGAACATGCAAGGGCATATTTCATTATTAACATATCCCTTCCCAATCAAGTAGTCACTTAGACGGTTATACCACATCCGTCCGGATTGTTTCAATCCATATAGTGAGCGTCTTAATCTTATTGAAAACGCGCTCCGTGGTTTAGAGCCACTTGATTTGGGTAATTAAAGTCCATCTGGAACCTTAATATATATCTCTGAATCTAGATCCCCATAGAGATATGCTGTAACCATATCCATGAGCTACATGTCAAGTTTTTCGGAAACTACCAAACTGACAAGGTAGCGGAACGTTATAACGTCCATTGCGGGAGAATATGTCTCCTCGTTGTCGATTCCTGGGCGTTGTGAGAAACCTTGCACCATAAGGTGGGCTTTGTATCTAACAACCTCATTTTTCTCATTATGCTTTCTAAAAAAGACCCATTTATGGCCAACAGGTTTTATATTTGGTGGTGTCAGTGTTATAGACCCACATACATGTCTCTTTGTTAGTGAATCCAATTCAGTCTGGATCGCATCTTTCCATTTGGACCAATATGCTCTTCGTTGACATTCTTCAACAGAGCGAGCTTCGATATCATCGTATTCTATAATTCCTTTTGCAATATGATATGCAAATGCATCATCAATAGCCATAAAATTTCTGTCCATAATTACATGTATACTAGTGTAATTCATGGAGATCTCTCTATTCTCTGGAATTGGTTCTGCCATTGGAGCATCCTCCAATAATGTCTCTTGGACATAACCATAATCCGGAATTTTCTCATGAGATGGATTATTTGTATCGATGATTAATGGATTATTTTGTGTCAAATTCGCTTTCTTTCTTGGGCGAGAATCCATCGAACCTATGGGCCTCCCGTGCTTCCTGGCAGGAGCCGTGGGCCTAGCCACTGCATCACCCATATAGGGGACGTCATGTCCTTTAGTTTTAGGGACATCAATCCTTTCAGGTAAGTTTGCAGCAGGTATGTGTGATCTTGTCACTTTAGCGATATCAGAAAACGCATCAGGCATTGATTCTGCTACGTTATAAAGATCGAGAATCCTCCGCACTTCTATTTCAGATTATGTGGTTCGGGGATCAAGATCAGACAAAGTGGGGACAAACCACGACAATTCCTGTCTTTTCTGTTGAACGTTAGTGTTCACGTCTCCCCCTAATGATGGGAAGACTGTCTCATCAAAGTGACAATTCATAAATCTAGCGGTAAATAGATCACCTGTCAAGGGTTCTATGTAGCGGATAATGGTTGGAGAATCATATCCAACATAAAGGCCTAAGCGTCTTTGAGGGCCCATTTTGGTGCGCTATGGTGGCGCAATTGACACATAGACAGCACACCCAAATATGCGTAAGTGTGAGACATCAGGCTCATACCCAGTCACTATCTGGGACGCAAAAAAGGGTTGGGTGGCAGTGGGTCTCAGACGAATAAGCACAGCTGCATGCAATATTGCATAGCCCCAAGTAGAAATAGGGAGATTGGTGCGCATAACCAATGCCCTAGCAACCATTTGAAGTCTTTTAATGGCAGCTTCTGAGAGACCATTTTGGGTGTGTGCATGAGGGACAGGGTGTTCAACCTCAATCCCAATGGACATGCAATAATCATCAAAAAAATTTGATGTCAACTCTCCAGCATTGTCAAGACGAATTGACTTAATAGGATGATCAGGGTGGTGAGCCTTAACTTAATGATTTGTGTTAGAAGTTTAGCAAATGCAGCATTTCTTGTGGATAAGAGCATGACACGTGACCAACGTGTCGATGCATCAACCAACACCATAAAATATCTAAATAGTCCGCAAGTTGGTTGGATAGGTTCACAAATATCACCTTGTATTCTTTGTAAGAATGATATATTTTCTTTAGTGTCCTTTGCATAGGATGGTCTCGATCCTACCTTTGCTAAAGAGCAAGCTTCGCAAAACGAATGATATGCTTTAGAAGTAACTTTTTGGACCAATGTTTGGTTCGTACTTCTTTTCGTTTTGAAGAGTAGATGTCCATGTGAAGTTTTTAATATACGGAGCATCATATCACGATCTGGATGTCCCAAATGGTCGTGCCAAAGCCTGTATGTGTCAGGATCCCATAAATTTTCATTCATGACATGGTTGGATTCAATAACTCTAATAGTGGTTGCATACAATCCACTAGAGCGACACATAAGTTTCTCTAATACTCGTGTATTTTAGTAGTTTTTAGAGGTGATGCAAAGGAACTCTTGTCCATTCTCACAATGTGTTTCCACATGAAAATCATTGGCTCTTATGTCTTTAAAGCTTAATAGGGTTCTTCCAGCCCTTGGAGCATATAGAGCTTCGGCGACATTAATATTTGTGCTATTTGGTAACAACAATTGAGCTGGTCCTCAACCATGAATCAATTGTGATGGTCCTGCCATCATAGTTACTGAAGATCGACTAGGTGTCACCCATAAAAATAATTGCCTATGTCGCAATATAGTATGTGTGGTGCCACTCTCAAGAAGGCATTCCAATTCTCCGGAAAACATACTGAAAAAGAATAAAGTTCGGAATATTAACACATGTCCATGACATTGAATGATAATGCTAACTTTATTAATAGGGAAAACAGTTAATGATTACATCAAAGTTTTTCATAAGTCTATTCCAAAAATTAAACTTTAGACAAATTATTGTCACTCAATCCGTTTGGTAATTCCAATAACATATGACCACGAAAGTAGAGAGATGTTGGTGGAGCAAGGCTCGCTTAAATACCCCGATCTCAATTACTTTCCTAGACATCATACTTCATTGGGTATGCTACATAAGAAGGAGTTAATACAATTGTTATTGATTGACTAAGGCACATTTGCCATTCTTGGAAAATAGAAAAAGGACTATTCTAATCAAGGTCTGTGGTGAGATTGACATCTTCACCATCTTCATCTTCAGCAAGGTTGGCTTCTTGCTCTCTTGCTTCCCTGTACTCTTTGTAGCGTGCAGCTAGTTGGGTACTTGCATGACATTGCTTAAACCAATGGTCGATTGATCCACATCGATGACACATGTCATTGTGGTTACCTCCCTTCATTTGAAGTGCAGGTTGTGCATGTTGTGGATATTTTCTAGGAGGGTTGCTGCTACTACCACGGGGCATGGTGTGACCTCCACGGCTCATGGTGCTATTTCCACGGCCAGTGTTGCCATATCTCCATTTTCCACGTGTGGAGTTGCCATCACGTGTGTCCGCTCTAAAGTTGTGGTTTCCTTCTTTATTGGGGCGGTTATATGGACCTGTTCGTCCTTCATGTCCCCTATTATTAGGGTACACAAGTTTCCTATTGTTAGGGTACCGCTCCTTGCGCCCTCTCTTGGGTGCATTATAATTTGCCTCACGAACGCTCTTGGTTCCAACGGGTCTTGAATTATAATTCTTTACGAGAATGTTGTCGTGCTTTTCAGCTACCGACAAAACATTAATGAGCTCATTGAACCTCGTAATTCGTCTAGCATTTATTTCAGTGTGATATTGCTTTAATAGCAAAATTGCTGCAACGGGGAAGGTGGAGAGAGTTTTCTCAATTAGCTCTTCATCTGTGAGTAGGTTTTGACAGAACCTCAACATGGCTTTGAGGTGAAGAGTTTCTGAATTATACTCAGCAATAGACTTGAAGTCGGAGAAGCGTACATCGTTCCACTGAACCTTCAAGTCAGGGAGGAGGGAGTCTTGGATATTGTTAAAGTGCTCTTCTAGAGCCCCCCATAGATCCTTTGCATCTTTGATGGACATGTACTCTAATCTGAGTGCTTTGTCCATATGGCGTCGCATCAAGATGATTGCTTGTGCATGCTTTTTGGGTGTTCGTGGGAACACAAGACTCGCGTCTGGTGTATGGATAATTGGCAGTATCCCTTTCGATGTGAGATGGTTCTCAACGTCGATTTTCCAGCTATGGTAATCCGAACCTGTTGAGTCAAGGATTTGAAAATCGAGTCTAGGTTCATTTGACATCCTTGAAGATAAGAAGAAAATATTAGTTTCGGAGTTCAAACTTTCACGAAAAATAATAAGAATTCCGAGCTATGCTACCAAGAAATCAATTTCCAAGAATCATTATGAACACTCTTAGTTCGTTGATTACGAACGCTTCTTAGTTCGTTTGGCGTGAATTTCTATAATTCCGCTTTTGATTGTAAGTTCCCGAGAAAAAAGAAAAAGGAGAGAAAATGAATAAAAACTCAAAAATGGGAACTTTTACTAAAGAGTACCTTGAAATTGTGTTGCCGGAAAATTTGGCCGGAAAACGTTATCGGAGGTGATCGGAAGGACCACTGGGAAAAATTGAGAAAATCGTCCGAAAAGTGGCCGGAAAAATGTCGAAAAAGTCACCGGAAAAGTCGTCGGAAACTTGCCCCACATATCTGTCGGCAGCTGCTCAGCAGGTGCTCGGCAGATGTCGGCAGGTGTTGTCGACAAGTCTCGGCAGCTCTTGGCAGGTGTTGTAGATAGCTCTCGGCAGGGCTTCTCAGCAGCTGCTGCGGAACTGCTTGGCAGCTCTCAACAGGGCTCGGTAGCTGTCCGGTTCGTGCTCAAAACTTCTGGCCGTCGGTTCAGGCCTTTTTCGGCCGGTTCTGGCGGTTCTGAGGTCGGTTCCTGGCTTCTGTAATCAAGGGCTTTGATATGAGCAAGGATTTGGGGGTTTTTTGTAGGTTTGGAAAAATGACTTTGATTGATGATAAGCTCTATTCTTGTTAATTTTCGATTCTAATTCGAGAGCAACTTCGTGCTGATAATGTGTTTAAGAACAAGCTAAATTAACAGATAGAGAGAGAGAGTAATGTTTCAGAGAGAATAGAGATTTCAAGTATGTTTATTCATCTCATACAATGGGGTATTTATAGGAATACATTGTAGTGTGGAAGCTCAAAGAGAAAACCAAAATGATAACAATCTCAATGATGAATTCTGCCATGCTTGTTGCCCCTTGGTAAAGCATGTTACATAAGTCTTCATACACTCAAGTACCTATCTATACATTTAAGTATTTACATGATATAGACATATATAGTATAATACATTTATACTACAATATTGAATTTTTTGTTCCTCTCTATTCAATCTCTTTGACGCTGGCTATTGTGCGGAGGGCAACCGTAGGAGTTTGATGTGACAAATTAGGAGAGGTCTATGTGTTTAGTTTGGTGGTTCTGAATAGAAATACTCTTAATGTAATGAATTAGAATAGTAAACTTTGGGTAGCTCCCTCAGAAATCTATTAAGTAGACTTGTTAATGGATTGAATTTGGAGCAGATTAACTTTACTCTAAATCCGTTTAGTGACAAAGAAAATGCATAATTCTCAATTTACTATCTTAGATTCCACCGTCGTGTTAATTTGCTATCCTAGATTTTATTTCAACCAATTGAAGTAAGGGTAAATTAGCTAACATAAAATCTAGGATAGCAAATCGGCTAATTCTGACACTAAAATGAAACTTAGGGTAACAAATTGGCTATAAAGCCTAAAGAAAATTCAGCCCAATTCGACTTGATAATCCGGTAGATCATTAGTAGTTAAATTCAAATCTACATCCAGCAAATTAATGAGATGTTTGGTCTACTAATTTGACCCCTTTTATTATGTTAAGTATTAAATAAAAAATAGAGAAATTTTATTCACACATAGTAAAATGCTAGATACACATCCATTTTTTTATACACCCAACATCAGATTTTATAGATATGTTAAATTACCAAAAGAGACATGTAAATCAAAAATAAAGTAACATAGTTGGAATATACTATCCCGCTTTAGAGTTTTCTTCTCTTTTATGAGAATGACGTGAATGAACGTACTTAGAATCCTAGTTAGAAACTCGTTAAGTGATCGATGAACATCCATAGTTCTAAAATAAATTATCAATAGCGTAATGGATTCTGATATTGGTGTTTCTCAACCCTCAATTGAGGTACGACTTCTCTCCTTCTCCACCTTTGATTGAATTTTATCTATTACGAAATTTAGGTTTTCAATTTCAATCGTTGTTAAATGATGGGAGCTCTGTTTTGTTAGATGATCCTGCAAGCAATGTAGATATCATAGAGTTGGGTGCCTTCGATCTCAAATCGAGAAAGCTTCTTGCTTCTTTTTGTGACTATTGCAGGAAGCGAACATAGTCAATACGATTTTACTTTTACCTTGGCTTTCGTCTTATGTTGTGGACGAGTCTTTCTTTGATCCTATTTGTACTCATAGGAAAACTATATTTAGATGTTGAGAAAGTATCATTTGGGTTTTATTAACATGCCCATTGGAGGAAGATGTTGCTGAACAACTATTGGTCAACTTTTATGTGATGGAGAATGGATGCTACCCAATCATCATGGTCAAGATATTGGAAGTATGCCTTTTGTGGTTGCAATACCGAGTCTTTTCTTTCCAGGAAGTGTGTGATTGGAGATTTCTTGTCCTTGGAGATTTTCTTCTAGTTTCCTTTGTTAATGGCACATAATGGTCAGTTTCTCTTAAATGATCAGTACAGGAGACGTGATGTTAGCTAATTCTAAGTCAGGTCTTGGATCTTTAGTGCATAGTGTATTGTTGATATGACTTTACGGATGTTTTATATAAGAAGTATACGTAACTCATACCTATCCACTAGACCACTACATGATCAAACATTCTGTGCAGTAACAAGGATGTGATTAAAGTGCTTTTCAATTCATACAGTCGCTCAGTTCCAATGTCTATTATTATTGAGATTTACCATCCTATAAACCAACAACCGAGTAACTAAGACTACAGTAATAGGCAGCAGGGTTTAACAGCATTAGAGTAACCAAGATAGTCAACCATGAGCTTCAAGTATTGACACAATAATTGTGGCGTGTTTTGAGTTTCAATTTGTCATAAACTATATTCTTGCATTCTTAAGAAGATTCAAACTCTTCACTTATTTTAACTTTTGTAAATCCCAGGCTGAAGTCCAGCATGGTGATGCCTCTACTAGATATAAAGGAATCGTAGTAGATTGTTCACGTGATTATACCAATGAGTTCACAACGCACCAGGTAATATTTCATTCAGTTTGATTTAAATTATTAAGGAACCTTATTAAGGTTGGATTACAAACTAAATGTGTTGCTTTGTGCAGATTTTTGAAAGTAAGGCTGCATTACTTCAATGGATCCATACAACGGGAAAGAAAAACAATTGTATGATTGTGATTAAGAGGTCTGATTCAGCAAATTGGGGTAATAAGAAGAGGAAACCAAAAATAAGATTTTTTTGTGAGAGAAGTGGCAAATACAGGAAGTTTAAGGGGAGGATCAAGATGGGTGGCGAAGATATCCATAATTAAGTTTCAAGCAGATCTACAGGAGATAGGCATTGGATTTGTGAATAGTAATCACTTTGTGCAGGTAAAAAGTAGCATATATTAATTGTGTATATAATTTTTATAGATATAACTTTAGATCACTAATGAAATTTCTTATTACTTTGCAGATATGCTTATTGTCCGGGCATCCACTGCCACCAGTTCCACCAAATTGGATTTATCATGCCGATAACGCAGCTAAGAGTTTGTACTTCAAATATCAAGATCGTTTCCAGCAATATAATCAGTTGCCACATCCTGAAAGAGTAGCCAATATATCCTTAGAAATTATGGAACTGGTGATGATGAAACTACTCAACTTGGTGATGTTACTATGTCCGGCAAAGACAATACAATGCATCTTGGCGATGATTGAATTGTTTTGAGATTTACTCAGTTGGATTGTTAGAGACTAATAAATTAGAATTATAACTTCAATATATTTAATAATTGTACTTGTGTAGCTTTTTAATTTTTAGCTTGAACTGAGCATCAATATTTTACCACCATTTTGTTCTCTTTGTAGAACCATATGAATTGTGTTTGCAATGGTTCTCAATTAACATACTTTGAATTATTCTTTACATATATAGCAGCCTGAGAGTTCGAGCTTGATGAGGAGATTAGACTGATATAATTCCAACATGCCATTGTCAAAGTTTCAATGTGCCCTTAACATGTTCCCACAAAGACAAAACCAAGAATCGTATTGCCAATAAACCTCAAGCAGATCATAAAACTTGTAATGGTAAACTCTTGTACTGATAAGAAGAATAATGCCGGGAAATGCAAGAAATAAGTTGCAGTGACAATAGGGTGCATTCCTGATGGATTATTAAAGGGATTCACTTCAGCAATATGCATGAGATTGAGTCTTCTGCAGGGCATAAATTTTGAGAGTGAACTTATAAACACAACGATGACACATCTTGTCAAGGAAAAAAATATCTAATTGAGGAGAGAATATTTTGTCGAGGAGCATATTTCTTGTTAAGGAAGAAGTATCTCATCGAGGAGGGAATATTTTGTTAAGGAGCATATTCAAGGAAGAAATGTCTCGTCGAGGAGGAAATATTTTTGTTGAGGAGCATATTTCTTGTCTAGGGAGAAATATCTCGTCAAGCAAGATCTAGTTATGGCGAAACCTTTCAAGAAAGATTTGCTCGGAGAGAGATTTTCTCAAGGAGAGATTCGAGTAATCTTCTCGAGGCAGGGAAGAATCCTCTCGAGATAACAAAATATATAGGCAGGCATCTGAGGAAACTCAAAGCTAATCTTCAACATCCAATAAGGAAGAACTTGTTCTTATCGAGAATGTAGTATGCAAAGAAATGATGGGGATTTGGATGAACCCTTTTTCTTAGTGTTGGATGAGATTTGGCAATTAGTCCATAAGCAGGATAAAGATCAGATGGTAAGTGTTGATCATTTGGTTGGGGGTCTTCACCTAGTATGTTTAAACTTTGTCCTTAGTTGGAGTTTGTTAACTGATTGCTGTTAGTCAGCAAGTAGCACATCAATCACCACGGTGCTTTCAATCTGTTGGTGTTTTGTTTAATTTCAGTATTTTTAATGCTTTGGTTCTTCTTGAATCTTTGTTCAGGCACTGTTTAGGAAAATTGCTGCAGCTTTACCAGGAATGGAAACACTCTCATCAACAAAGCAAGAAGACATGGTTGATGTGAACCTGAGGTCTACTGGTGGTGGTGCATCTCAGTCGCAGGCTGAGTCTGGATGCGCTTGTTGATATAGCTTTTTGTCATGATCATTTTACATGCCCATTGCTCTTTGGTTTTGCAGCCTAATCTGTAAAGGTTTTTACTTTGAATTTCTTTGCTTTGAAAGTTTTTGTCATAGTCTCGAGACAGAAAATGAGAAGATGCGTGCATAAATTTATGCCGTAAGACATTAAATGCTAATCTTCAACATCGAATAAGGAAGAACTTGTTCTTATCGAGAATGTAATATATATATTTTTTTTCAAGTTGAGATGGTATATATATAAAAAAAATGATGTTTTTAATGAATAGGTATTGTGTATTGTGTATTGTGAATGAGGATAGTTTAGGAAGTCTGGGGTTGTGTATCTAGTGAAATGTTAACATGATAAAGTTAATAGAAGGTGTATTAAGTAGGAGATGTGTATCTAGTATTTTGCAATGTGTTAATAAAATTTCTCTAAAAAATATTAAATTTTTATCACAATAGACAATAACACAATGAACTACAATTAAATATTCAAACAATTTTAAAATTTTATATTAAAAGAATATTATGTATAAAAAATAATATAAATTTATATTATTACTGTATAGTTAATGATTGAGTTATTAATGAATCAGATTAAGATTGATTTATATTTAATCTATTAACGGATCCGAATCGTTAACGGATTAACGATGAACAAACTGAATTATCAAATCCAAACATCTAAACCAACAACGGATCAGCCATGTGTAAATATGAAATTTGTGAGTGCAGATGCACTATTTGGATATTGGAGTACGTTAGAGTGATCCCATATTACTCAGTTATTAATTTGATGATGATTTGATAGGCGGCCAATCATGTTGATTTACAATATGTCAATTTGCACTTGACTACCAGACCTCAAGAATTTGGTACCCACGAACTTTCTCGTCAAGTACGCTTTAGAGACATCTTCTCTAGAATTTGGAACGCACCCACCACGAACTTTTTCTGACTGTACCATAACGTGTCCTGATGCTAGGACTTCAACATTTGCTTTGCAGGTTATCATGATTCATGAGCATACCTTTTCTCACAGTTTACCGACCTTCTCAGTTCGTTTCACTCCTCGATTACTCACCAGATCCCTACAATTATTGATGTAACAATGTGAAATGTATTGACGTTGGAACATCATGTTATAGCACATCCTAAAAGTAAAATGACACATCTTAGAAAATTAAGAAAAGTAACACAAACTATGGACCCATACTTCATGTGACATCCTTAAATCCCCCCACAGGGGTAGCAGCTAGTGCACCACAAAAAGGAACACATTACGTTTGTTCTTAATCGGACCACGTTCAAACCAACTCCAACAAACCAAGCTTTAACTGGCTGATCAGGACGCCACAAACTTGAAGACTCGAAGGAGCTGGAGACGGCCAAAGCCAAACTGAGACAATCAGAGTCAAGCGAACCAGACTCGAGCCCTGTTCAATAAGTCAATAGCATATTGTTACGTCAAAAGGACTTGCCATAGCCTCCACTTGACTCGAATTAGATGCATGTGGAACTGTTAATAAAATAGGGATTCTACTCCATTAATTCAAATCAATTATATGGATTACTAGCTTTAAAATTAGAATTTTTATTTCAAATTGAGCTACTGCAGCGCTACCAATTACCAACTAAAATTTTGATATTTTATCATTTCTACCAAATTTATTATTTTGTTTTTCAATGTAACTAATTTTATCACAAATTTTCTTGCACCATATTGGACATTGGCCTCTCGGCTTTCAAACTCAGTGGCCGTGGGTTATACTATGCAACTCATGTCCTTGGATTAATTGTCTTTATGGAGCACTAATCGGTTAATTGCATAGTATACTAATCGGTTAGTAAAAGGTAAAAGTGATTAATTTTTTACTATGCATTTAACCGATTAGTTTTACAGCATTACATGTATCATAGTTGCTCCTTCTAGAGAAGTATCCGTACTCGGCTACTCATGAATTGGTAAGAGCAAAAGAAAAGGGCTATAAACGCACAAGTCTTTAGTTACATTCAAGCTAGTGTTCAAGCATTTGCATTTTGACCAAATATGTATTAATTGCATCATTTCACATTTTCACATTCAACTTCTTAACCAGCTTAATTTCTCTTCACATATATATAATTGCTCGAGACAGTCCAAATCTTCATTTTCTTCCCATACGCTTTGACACCTTCAGTCCCCTAAATATATACAAATGGATATTATCCAGCCGTTCAACACTTACAATTATCCACCGTATATGCACCTTGACTCATTCATGGCCTCCACTAAACAACCCAGTCGTTGAAGTACACCACATTTAATTCATTATCTTCCAATAATATTATTTGGAGAATTGTTCCAGTCTAGCCTGTTATGTTCAATAAACAAACATGACCAAATTATCACAGACGAGTGATATTTCTCTATAAAAGGGCTGAGCTCTCACCATTCTCAAACACAACTACTACTGCTTACTTCTCACTACCTACAAGTTTTTAGAAATGGGAGCCTTGGGACAGCCAAGGCCTTATTGGCTCATTTCAGTGTTTTATGGTTTGGCATTGTGCTTCTTAGCAAGTACTACTGTTCTTGCTAACAATCCTTACACTTATTCTTCACCACCACCTCCTCACCATGCCCCTCAATACCCTCCTCCCAAGTATCAATCACCACCACCAAAATATCCTAAGCACCCTCCACACCATTACAAGTCACCACCACGCCCGCCACCGCCGAAGCATGTGATACATCCTCCGTATCACTACAAGTCTCCCCCGCCACCATCACCTTCACCTCCACCTCCTTATGTCTACAAGTCTCCACCACCCCCATCACCTTCACCTCCTCCTCTGTATGTCTACAAGTCTCCTCCACCCCCATCACCTTCACCGCCACCTCCCTATGTTTACAAGTCTCCTCCAACCCCATCACCTTCACCTCCTCCTCCCTATGTCTACAAGTCTCCTCCACCCCCATCACCTTCACCGCCACCTCCATATGTTTACAAGTCTCCACCACCCCCATCACCTTCACCACCACCGCCATACATTTATAAATCACCACCACCACCACCACCATCTCCGTCACCACCTCCTCCTTATGTTTACAAGTCTCCACCACCACCATCTCCATCACCTCCTCCTCCTTACGTCTACAAGTCTCCACCCCCACCATCACCCTCTCCACCTCCACCATATGTATACAAGTCCCCGCCACCTCCTTATGTTTACAAATCTCCACCACCACCTTCTCCATCACCGCCTCCACCATACGTCTACAAGTCCCCACCTCCTCCATCTCCATCACCGCCTCCTCCATACGTCTACAAGTCACCACCACCTCCTTCCCCATCACCTCCTCCTCCCTATATTTATAAGTCACCTCCACCACCCTCACCGCCACCTCCTCCTCCTTATGTATACAAGTCCCCACCTCCACCTTCCCCATCACCGCCACCTCCATATGTCTATAAGTCTCCCCCTCCACCATCTCCCTCACCTCCTCCTCCTTATCTCTACAAGTCTCCTTCTCCCCCATCTCACTCTCCTCCACCATACTACTACAAGTCCCCTCCTCCTCCAAACCACTACTAAGCCTACGTACGGCTACAGTTACGTAAAACAACTTGAATGAATTGGAATAACTTCTTCGCTTTTGGATGTGGCTATACAATTTTTTTTATTCCCTTGTTTAGTATTTTTCTCTTACCAAAACAAATAGTGTTTACTAATGAATGATTATAAGGGTACGTGTAGCTCGACCCTTCGTGTAATATCATCTCTGTTGTAAGCACTCACTGTATTACATTATTTAAAGAAATGAAAGCGAAGCAGATGAATCTTTATGTGTACGTACTTGTTTCATGCATGTTTACTTGTTACATATGATCTTTGGGTTTTCAATTATGTATCCGGTGCCTAATTAAGTGCAAGTGAATGATGCTGCATCCTCCTCTACAATCTTTGGTATCAAAATTGATTTTACTTGATGGCCTCATTGGAAGTTATCAACTGTAAAAGTAACAATTACCTAATATATAGATCGACGTATTAAGACTAAAACTCCATTAGGTAGATTCTATAAGGAGAGAAGCAGTAACTATTGGTGTATCCAGAACACAATTTACACTCACACTAGCTTAGTGTATTCAAAATACAATTGATGCGGCTTCTCGTACTGATTTAAAATTGAGTGTAACAATACACTGACATACACTGTTTGGCATGTTTTATCGGATATTACAGAACTAACTTTAATCTACAATCTGCCCCACCCGGCCAATATAAACATGAAGATAGACAATTAGGTCACATCTGTTTTTTTTTTTTTTTTTGGTATTAATGCAACAAAGATTACAGAATGCCTGGAAAGCCAAAACACAGAAACAAAGAACAGAAACATGGGCTAAAGGAAACAATAAGGAGGGGAAGCAGCAGCATCATAGTGCAAGATGCGAGTTTTCGGGTTGGGCGTGGGGGGATCGGAAGCCGAAGCTCAATCCACTGGTGCGCGGGGCACACCCTGCGTGATGCCAAAGCCGACATCGATCAGGTCTGCAGCAGCATTTGCATTTCCACTGGTCCAAAGCCAGTTTACACGAATTAGGTCATATCTTTAGACCCCCTTCACTGAAAAGCAGGTTGAACTGAAATTTTTGCAGCATTAATGCACTGCAATAAAATTTTAAGCATATCGACTTGGCTCAAATTTTTTCTTTGGCTAATCTTACAAGCATAGAGACGTAGATTATACATGTAAGAATGAACATATTTCAACTAGTTTGAATAAAGTCGAAAATCTGATGCTTATTGCCATAAGAAAAACAATGCATTAGGAAATCTAATGCAATGGTATATGGTCGGCGTACGTTGTTTTAGTTTTTATTGTAGTAGTAATTTAGGTTTATGAGTTCTTTTGGGATTTTGTTGTTTTAAGTTGTGTAGGATTACTTACGGTTCAAGAATTATTTTGGTAATATGGGGGTTCTAGTTGTTAGTGCGGCTTAACAAATGTCAACTTCGACATTGTTGAAGTTGACATTTTGTCAGTAGTCTTTGCTGAGTCAACGAAATTGGGTGAAAAAAAATAAACAAAGAACATAATTCCAGTCTGGTTCATAAATAATTAGGGTTTTGATGTATGAAGCAAATTTCTTTTTCTGTTTCAGCCCGAAAATGTCACCAATTACGAAATATCAAATGCAAGTCTATTTTTTAACATGTCCTAATGTTAACTTTAGCTACATGCTTAGCTGGGTTCGTTAACAACTACCTTTAGAACTTGTTTTTAATGATGTCAAAGACTAGTTTTCTTTATTATTGATTATAATACGTGATCTATACTTATAGTTTTTGACTTAGCTAGTCTATATATACAGCCCTTCTTGGCTGCGGACGTCCGTACCGAAGGTTCGGTACGGATTTCCCATTTTCCCCCATTTTTCGATCACATTTTCACATCATAACAGTTTAGTTTTTAAGTCCTAATGTATAGATCATCTCTGTAAAATTTCATCTAATTTGGTGATAGTTAAGGGATCTAAAACTGCAATTTACAATAATGTACACGAATGGTTCCGGTTCGACAGATTCGGTTCGTTCATGTAAATTAGAGTTTTGGATGCCTTAACAATCACCAAAGTGGCTGAAATTTTACAGAGATGATCTATACATTAGGAACTAAAAACTGAACGGTTAAGATCAAATTATGTGATCGGAAAGTGGGTGAAAATTGGAAATCCGTACTAAAATTTCGATACGAACGCCCGCACCTGAGAAAAATCTATATATATATATATATGCTGATTTGTTTTTGGTCTCTGACCGTCGTCTAATAATATTATTATGAAAGAGATTTCTCCTCTTTAGCTAATGGAGTTTAATTATTCTTGGGGGAAGGTTCCAAGAACGGTCTATCTTTGACATTTGAAGTGTAAATAGATTATATAACTATGTGAGTACATAAAAGAATATCCTTATACAAGTTTTATGATACACCAAATCGAAATATTAAATAGAATTAGTTCAATATTGAGGTTGACTAGTTTTATACAAACATAGAATAATCTATCAATATATAGAGACAATCTACCTATAAATTGAACTTTAATTTTATGTATCAGTATATAAATGTACTGTAGTTCACACACATACATAACACATATATATAGGGTCCTTTTAGTGAGAGTTCCTTTATTATTAATTTTTTTTTTGTCATTTAAAGAGATAGCTTATTAGACACATTTTTCAATCACATAATTACATCTCTACCAATCAATTTTTAGGTCTATATGAGTAGATTACCTCTGCAAATTTTTAGCCAAATTAATAATCATTAAGGCATTCAAAACTATTATGAATAGTTCAGGTTGGACAGATTCGGTTTGTCCATTGATTTAATTTAGTTCGATACCTTAATGATCATTAATTTAGCTAAAAATTTGCATAATGATCTATACATTACGACCAAAAAATTGAACGGTCAAGATGTTGAAATACAAACGAAAAGTGGGTCATTTAAAGGGATATATATATACACACACACACAAATATATATATATATATATATATATATATATCATATCCAAAGCGAGGCCTCGCTCTGAAATTAAAGTGTGAGGTTGGATTTTAGGATCACTTTTCGGTCGCATATCCACATCTTGACCGTTCAGCTTTTAGGTACTAATGTATAGATCATCTCTGCAAAATTTCAGCCAAATTGATAGTCGTTAAGGCATTGATAACTATCTTAAAGCTAGTACGGTTTAGGTTGGACAGATTCAGTTCGTCCACTTGTTTAAGTGAGTTAGATATCTTAAAGATTATCAATTTGGCTGAAATTTTGCAGAGAGGATCTATACATTAGTACTTAAGAACTGAAGGGTCGAGATGTGGATATGAGACTGAAAAGTGACCCTAAACTCCAACCTCACACTTTAATTTCAGAGCGAGGCCTCACTCTGGATAGAATCTGTGTGTGTGTGTGTGTGTATATATATATATGAATTTTCTTAGGTGCGGACGTTCGTACCGAAATTTCGGTAAGGATTTCCGGTTTTCACCCACTTTCCAATCATATATTTTGATTTAACTGTTTAGTTTTTAGGTTCTAATATATAGATCATCTCTGCAAAATTTCAGCTAATTTGGTGATTATTAAGGCATCCAAACCTACAATTTACACGAACGAACCGAATCTGTCGAACCAGAACCGTTCGTGTACATTATTGTAATTTACAGTTTTGGATGCCTTAACGATCACCAAATTGGCTGAAATTTTGCAAAGGTGATCTACACATTAGGATCTAAAAACTGAACGGTTAAGATGTGAAAATGTGATCAGAAAGTGAAGGAAAACGGGAAATCAGTACTGTCCGCACTGTAACCGAACTCTGTGTGTGTATATATATATTCTGATTATAGTCTTAATCGATCTTTTTTATTACATCCAGGAATAGATAATGTCAACTTAGCCGGTGACCTAACCTCCCATATATGTATAGATATCTCGGCTCCAATGGTTGGACTCGTTCTAATTCTTCGGCTTCTGGCTTTGGCTTCTTCATCGACCACCGACGAGTTCGTTCATACGTAAACCATGCATAATTTCTTCACAATGTTTTTCTAGAAAATCACCAGTTGCCACGTGAAGTGACTCTAGCAACGGACACTAGGTCATGCATTTATAGTAAGCAAGGAAGCTTATATATATATATATATATATATATATATATATATATATATATATATATATATATATATATATATCTCACTTTGACTTTCAAATGCTCTTGTGTTAATGTATTTGGTAATTCTCAGACAATTGGTATTTAATTCATTAATAGGTAGTTTACGATCTTTCTTTTGTTCTTTTTATGTTTTTCGTTCTTTTTGGTTCTATACGACTATACAGATAGGTAAATTCGATCAACCATTTTGACAGCTTAAAATCCAGTATAAACAGTTACGGTGTGATAAATTTTCAGTTTTCGGTTTAGGAAAATTCATAGTTTTCTTATTCCAATAGTGTATTTTTTGGTCCGGAAGTCAGTGGGGCCAAGTCTTATGTACGTAAATATTACATAAGTAGGAAAAGTAATAATGGAGAAGCAAACAACTTTCATTTCTAACGCACGGACGGGATGGAAGACCACTAGAAATAGTGTCGTACGTGCTCCACTCCAAACTCAGCAAGTAGCAAATATGAGGAAGACAAAATTTCCATGCGTTGAGAATAGCGTGTGGCAATATAGAAGTGCTCCACTGCACCATGAAAAGCCAAGGAAGAAGCAATTTGAACGGCTTATTGATGAAAGCAACAACATTCAAACCAATCTGAATTACGAAACTTATACTGCCACTATCTTCTTGCCATTATGCTAAATGAGAGAACCATTAGAATTTAGTTCAACTCATCAACTCGGCATAGCTAGAAGCACCAAGAGAGGTGAATGAAGCAACTGGTAGCGTTTCGACAAACTGAGGATCATGCACCTTCCCTGCCGGTAGCGTACAGGGGACATTGATCTTAACATCTCTTTCGATCTTAGCATATGGAACTTCCAAGTTTCCTTGTTTTAGGTATTGGAAACCTATTATCTTTTTTTATTTTTGCTCAAAATGTGAAGCGGCATATTACAGTAATTAGAGCAGAGTTATACAAATTTATAATGAAAAATGATGGCACGGTCGATATTCTTCAACCAAAGATTATTGAAGAGCATAATTTAAAAAGGCGCACAGTACCAACTAGTATTAGCACAGAAATTAACCATACAAGAACCAAATATCTTTGGTCATTTGTAAACATTAAAATATTTATGAGATTTAAATAGCACAAAGGTTATAGTTATAGCTTTTTCAAGGTGGTATGTGTGTGTGTACACACACACAGAGGGTGTTCTGAAGAGGCCGTCTGTAACCCAGAAAAAGTGCGGACGTCCCTCCTCCGGCCGGCCTCAACTAGGCGGCAATGCAAGCGCTGCGGTTGCCAGACCCGACCCTCTGGACGTGCTAGACAACGTCACCATCCAGGCGAAGGCTCCGCTGATCGGAATTGAAGGTGTGGGCGGCGAGCTCGCCTGAAACCGTGGAAGCCCAATGAGGTCGACTTTGAACTCTTCATCGATGACTCTAGCGGCAAACAAAGGCTCGACATCGAGGCCTGGTTCGGGTTCGGCAACCGCAACACCTCCATCGCCGCCTGATTGAGGCCGAAGGTGGGACGTCCGCACTTTTTCTAAATTGCGGACGCCCGCTTCTGATCGGGCGCGCGCGTGCACACACACATGCACATATGTCACTGATGGCTTGGCATGGGATGATGTTGAGTTCCAGATGAAAAACAAAGGATGAGAGGAAGCAAGAGACTAGGTCGCCATTAACTGGCTTGACATAGCGGGTGGAAGCCGTACCGTCTGTCCAAAGACCACGAGCTCAATGCAACAACCACAAATTTTCTAAGTTTCAGATCGAGAAGCGGGTTTAAGTCTTTAAGTTAATTAAATGCGTTTTATTTTGTGCGACTATTTGATTCAGTCTTATAAGTCTTTGAGGTGTTTAAGTTTGAGATCCTGCATTTTAACTCAAGAATAAATCCGTCTGAGATAGATAAATAGAAAATAAAAATAAAATGTCCTCTTCTTAACTTTCTTTATCAATCATAGACATGTTTGATTATTAGTCGCCTCTCAAGTCTATAAGATTAGTCAACCATATTGTATTTTTTTTCTTTATTGAACTCCAGTAATGCAATAGTTTGAGCATCCTTCTTGTCGGTGACATATTGGTCTTCTTATTTCATCAATAAATAAAGGTATTAATAATACTACTGGAAGTTTTTGATGTCCTTAAACACTAGCCAAGAGCTTATGGACAAACGAAGGCCAATCTTGAATTTGACTTTAGATGGATCATTCCTTACCTACAATCTCTGATTCCGACATCAATTGTTCATTCTTATTATCTTGTATTATCTGTAACACCTAGAAATCTCTTTTAAATATAAGCAGCAGCCACACACCACCTTTCCACCAATGAATTATTGTGAAGAATTGTTCCCTTAAATGTATGCGACAAGTTATTACTTGACATTAAATTTTAATGTTCGTAATTTTGGAAGAAACCCTAGCTAATGCTTGTGTTTGTACGTAGACATTGTAGTTAATTGGGGCTAGGATTTAATTTTCACTTTATAGACTAGTTTTTTTGTTTTGGTTTTGAATATAAATTAAGGAGCTTTTAGTTTAGTTTGTTGTTAATGGGTCGTGTTCCAGTTGATTGTTATAAGATTAAGCTTTTCTTTGACATGATAATGAATAAGCTGCTCGATCTGGTGATCACCGTTCTTTCTCAAAAACAAATGTTGTTGCTTTTCTATTGACGTTTATTTTCACCGTTCTTTCTCAAGTCTCGACTAACCGTGGCTGCTAGTTGCCTTACAAATAAACTAATTTCCTTTCCCTTCACTTTTCATGTGCTAGTGAGATGAATGATATTGGAATGAGGTGAAGATAAATTATTTAATTTAACTTAATTCGTTTTTTCTTACAGGAAAGACGACAAATTTTGACGCCACCTCTTTCATCCCATGGTGTAGGTGAAAATTAAATCTGTAACCTTTAATTATTAATTTGAAGTAACCAACTTGTCATACATAACTCCCCGGCAATTTAACTTACTTTGCTTTAAGTTATTGTTTTAAAATGATATCCTGGAATGTTGCTTTATCATGAAGAGTATTATGATGAAGCATAGACTTTACAGAGATATAACCATAAAAAGATTACGAGAACGAATGCGCCTAAAATCCCAAAGAGTACGTTCCTCCTTCCTGCCAAGCCCCTGTCTGGGTCCAACACGCTTTCACGACTTCATTCTTATTATGCCCTTATAATTCCAGCTGCCTAACATAAACTTACCTACCATGCAAATTGCAACTTGACTGGGATCGTGGCGTCCATGCATGAAACAACAAGACTTTGAAATACAAAACTCACTAAAATTGAAAGAAATAGATGACTTTTCTTTATTGGCAATTTTAAAATCTCCAAGTTTCATTTAGATGAAGAGAAATTGAAGTACCAATCCAGCCTGTTATCTTGAAAAAAATGAACATGCCACATGATCACATCCCAAAATGGGTACAGAGATCACTATAAAAGGGTTACCTATCATCCATATAAATCACACCTCTACTCCTACTCAAAACTACAAACAAGTTGTAAGAAGAGCAGATATGGGAGCCTTGGGACAGCCAAGGCCTTCTTGGGTCATTACGATGTTTTATTGTTTGACATTGTGCTTCTTAGCTAGTACTACTGTTCTTGCTAACAATCCTTACACTTATTCTTCACCACCACCTCCTCACCGTGCCACTCAATACCCTCCTCCCAAGTATCAATCACCACCACCAAAATATGCCAAGCACCCTCCACACCATTACAAGTCACCTCCTCCCCCACCTCCACCAAAGCATGTGATACATCCTCCATATCATTACAAATCCCCTCCTCCTCCATCACCATCACCGCCACCACCGTATGTCTATAAATCACCGCCACCACCTTCACCTTCACCTCCTCCTCCGTATGTCTACAAGTCTCCACCACCCCCATCACCTTCACCGCCTCCACCATATATCTATAAATCACCGCCACCACCATCCCCTTCCCCGCCCCCTCCTTATGTTTACAAGTCTCCACCACCCCCATCACCATCACCACCACCGCCTTATGTCTATAAATCACCGCCGCCACCCTCACCGTCACCTCCGCCTCCTTATGTTTACAAGTCTCCACCCCCACCATCACCATCACCACCTCCACCATATGTCTACAAGTCCCCACCTCCTCCCTCTCCATCACCGCCTCCTCCTTATGTTTACAAATCTCCCCCGCCACCTTCTCCATCACCACCTCCACCATATATCTACAAGTCCCCACCTCCTCCTTCTCCGTCACCACCTCCTCCATATGTCTACAAGTCACCACCACCACCTTCACCATCGCCTCCTCCTCCCTACATTTATAAGTCACCTCCACCACCCTCACCATCACCTCCTCCACCTTACCACTACAAATCACCACCACCCCCATCACCGTCACCTCCACCTCCTTATGTCTACAAGTCTCCACCTCCACCTTCCCCATCACCACCACCTCCATATGTCTACAAGTCTCCACCTCCACCATCTCCTTCACCTCCCCCTCCTTATATCTACAAGTCACCACCTCCCCCATCTCACTCCCCACCCCCATATTACTATAAGTCACCTCCACCTCCGAAGCACTACTAAGTTGTTGCACAGAACAACTTGTATCAGCTTGAATAAGTACTTCGTTTTTCGATCTTGATACCATTTCTGTTTTTGTAGATTCATCTATATAAAGAAACAAAGATCTGTTTGTGAATAATAAGGGTCTCGGGAACCCTTCTGTTGTAACGACTCATTGTATTAAATTTCAAAGAAATGAAAGCGATTTGAAGAACTAGACTCATTTTTCTATTTACTAGTTTAAGTTGTGTTTGTGAATCATAGGGGTCTTGAGAATCCTTATAGTAATATTTTGTAATGACTCATTGAATAAGTGTTCAAAGAAATGAAAGCGAAGAACAAATATCAGTTTTCTACTTACTTGTTTTTCTTCTTTGATCGAAAGAAGTTTCATTTTAATAAACAACAACTACAAATTGACTTCAATCACAACAATTACTAAGGAATTACAATCAAAGGCAGATATTAATAAACTAATATTAACTCTAGTGAGGATGACATGTCAATGGATCCAATGACGAGGACAAAATTAGGTAATTGAGTGAGCCAAATTAACAAAAATAGTCAACAATAACTGGAACACGTGACCACAATAGAGAACTATTCGGTGGGTCATCCTAGGATTACATCAACGTAGGCTGATATGAAACGCACGACCTAAAGCCGTTAGAAAACTAGGTCTTATTGACAACATACTAGCTATAAAATTCAAGCACCTAGCTACCAGAATCCATGATGACAACATTAACTCGAAAGCGAATGAACTTAATTTGAAATTTGAAGACATATTCAAAAACAAGAGACAATTAAAAACCTAAAACAACTGATAACTATAAACTAAAAGAACCCACCACCTTATTATGACCAAACTAGAACACCCTATCGATAACGATCTGCATCTTCGACCACCCATCGCCATGTTGATCTACACCACAGGCATTGCGATCTGAACTTACTAATCCACCAATGACCGCAGCTTTCCTGATGAATTGCACCATATGGATTAGGAACTGCACATATAGATCCATCAATCTCAACATCACCCTCTCTGACATCATACTATCCATCTGCAAAACACCCTACAATTAAGCGCTGTGTCAAACTTAATACCACTTCTCAAAGAATGGTCCATCCCACCACGCAAAGAGGTGCCATTGAACGGAGGGTGGATGCTAAACTTTCTTCTTTTTTCTTTACTCTATAGTGGTTAGCTTTTCGTCTAAATCAGCTAGTTAAAGGGTAGAGTTTTTAATCATTCTTTACTTGTTTTAACATTCAAATATATATATATATATACAGTCCTTCTTGGCTAAGGACCTCCTTAGTTTTTCTTAGGTACGGATTTCCGGTTTTAACCAATTTTCCGATCACATTTTCACATCTTAACCGTTCAGTTTTTAGGTCCTAATGTATAGATCACCTCTGAAAATTTTCAGCCAATTTGGTGATCATTAAGGTATCCAAAACTGTAATTTACCATTATAAATACGAACGGTTCCGGTTCGACAGATTCGGTCCGTTCGTGTAAATTGCAGTTTTGGATGTCTTAACGATCACCAAATTGGCTGAAATTTTGCAGGGGGGATCTATACATTAGGCTCTAAAACTGAACGGTTAAGATGTGAAAATATGATCGAAAAGTGGGTGAAAACACCAAATCCGCACCTAAGAAAAACTAAGGACATCCTTACCTGAGAAAAATCCTATATATATATATATATATATATATATTATCAGAGCGAGGCCTCGCTCTAAAATTAAAGTGCAAGGTTAGAGTTTAGGTCCACTTTTTAGTCTCATATCCACATCTTAACCGTTCAGTTTTTAGGTACTAATGTATAGATCATCTCTGCAAAATTTCAGCTAAATTGATGATCTTTAAGGTATCAATATATAGGGAGGATCAAGAGAGGACGTCTTTAAACTCTTAAAGTGAGGATATTTTTATTTTGAGGATATATTTTAAAAATCATAACCACACATTTTTAAGTTACCTACACATAAATCATATAAAAAATTAGCCAAATCGGAAAATATTTAACCATTTAACTAGCACAATGTTTGTTTTGATTTTATCTGACGGATTACAATTGTTTATACAATTTTAAATGAACAAATGATTTGAATTTCGTTGATTATTTGTAGACATCATTCTTGCATAGGAATCTAAAGGATCAACGGTTGAGATCATTAATTTCTGTCACATACTTGTGTAAATTAACAAAAGACCTCAAATTCTTAAAGTAAGGACATCCTCTCTAGAACAGGCAGACACACACACACACACACACACACACACACACACACAGATCACAGATCTTATCCAGAGTGAGGCCTCACTCTAAAATTAACTTGTGAGGTTGGAGTTTAGGGTCACTTTTCGGTCTCATATCCACATCTCGACCGTTCAATTTATATGTACTAATGTATAGATCATTTCTACAAAATTTCAACCAAATTGATGGTCGTTAAGGCATTGATAACTGTCTTAAAGCTAGTACGGTTTAGGATAGACAGATTCGGTTTGTCCATTGGTTTAAGTGAGTTAGATACCTTAAAGATCATCAATTTGGCTGAAACTTTGTGGAGATAATCTATACACTAGTACCTAAAAACTGAACAGTCGAGATGTGGATATGAGACAGAAAAGTGACCCTAAACTCCAACCTCACACGTTAATTTCAGAGTGAGGCCTCACTCTGTATAGGATCTGTGTGTGTGTGTGTGTGTGTGTGTGATGCAGAGTTTGTATTTAGGGTCACTTTTCGGTCGCATGTCCACATTTCGACCGTTCAGTTTTTAGGTACTAATGTATTGATCATCTCTGCAAATTTCAGTGAAGGCCTTCGGAGACTGTAATCAAATTGAGAAAAAAAAAAAAGAAAAAAAAATTATAGGCAATGCAATTGTCTTCTAGTTGCACCTCTAACCTTACCATTGAAGCTCGATCATTTGAAGCAGCACAGACAGACGGGTCTAAATTGATGATCGCTAGCTAAGGCATTGATGACTATCTTAAAGCTAGCATGGTTTAGGTTGGACAAATTCAGTTCGTCCATTGGTTAAAAATTTGCAGAGATGATCTATACATTAATACCTAAAAACTGAATAGTTGAGATGTGGACATGGGACTGAAAAGTGACCTTAAACAGTAAACAATAACCCAATCGATCTTATCGACTTCCTCCATCGATCTTCTCCGATTCGACTCCTTATCTTAGCCACCATGAACGATGCCAATGTCTCCAAGCACATCCATCAGATGATGTGGTTCATTTGCAAGAAGTTGAGGAAAAGGCCAATGAAATCCAGCATATGATGGGGTTCTCCATGACGCCGACTTCAGCGACGATGCTGTGGAGGAAGAGGAGGCTACAGTGCCTTCAGACTACATGCAGACAGTGTCAGAAAAGCTTCCTTCGGTGATGGTGCTTCCTTAGATTTCGGCCCAGAAGGAAAGAAAAAAGGAAAAAAAACTTTTATTATCTCATAACAAAGGTCTATTAGGGGGCAATAGGCGCCTATTAGGGAGCAATAAATGTTTTGAATCCATGTAATCTCCTCGATTTTTTCCTTAATCAAAGTTTTATTTGTCTAATTTTAAGGAGATTAGTTATTATTCCGACGACGGAAAGGTCTATTAGGTGGCAATACAGGTCTCTTGAGGGGCAATAAACATCTTCGGCCCTACATGAGATCTTCGACAACCTATTTGAGGACTTCCAGCGAGGTTTCATAAACCTCTATTGCCCCTCTATTGAGGGGCAATAGAGATTTATTGGGACAGGTCTATTTAGAGGCAATAAACCTTTCCGACGACCTATGAGATCTCTGATGACCTCCTTAGGGACCTCTGGCGAGGTTTTTAGAGAAGTTCGGTGGGTGGTGGCCGGTGATCGGTGGTGGGAATCCGACGATTGGTTACCAGATTCTGGTGATAGTTGACCAAAATCCAGCGACCAGTGAGGGGACTCTGCGGGAAGTCTTCTATAGCTTCTCTCTCTTCCATTTTCTCTCCCCCCCCCCCCCCCCCTCTCTCTCTATGTAACAAAGAGGTGAGGGTAAAATAGTCTACAAAATAATAAATAAATAAACAAAAAAAAAAAAATTGGGTATTAGGGAATACCTTATTAGTCTTTGTGGCAGTTGTAGCTGGGCCTATTTGGATTGAGATGGCTTTGGGGTTGGAAGTTTCATGCACGCCGGTTTCAAGGAAGATGACAACGGAGGCGATTGGTTTCACTCCAGACGACGGCGACCTTTGTGACGACCATTGATGGGTTGGAGGCTTCGATGCAGAGACCCTTACCTGTTTTGGGTTGAGGTCGGCATTTGTTGCAGCTCATCCTTCATCTTCTAGGTGGTTGCGCGAGATGGTTGGGCGGTTGAACGAAGCAGTGGCGTTGGTGAAGGGTTACAGCGGCAGTAGGTGTGCGTGGAGCATGAAGACCTTTGGGTTGTGGAGAGAAGATGGGCTGGGCTTAAATATTGGGCCTAGCCTGATTCCTTTGAGCTTTTGGACCTCTATTTAGTTTATTAGTTCCTCTAATAATTCCCTATTTTTCTAGGGACCTATGCTTGTTAGTTCTTAATGAGCGCTAATCAGTATAGTTTTTATTTCGCCTATTTGCTAGTTCTAGCATATAGGCTCATTTTATTAAGTGAGCACTTATTTTATAATGAATGGTTTATACCTATGTACCATGTGGTGCCTCCAAAACATCTTATCTATCTTTGAATGGTAGCACAGGGGTATGTAATAGCCGTTCTGGCTTGAGTTTATTAATGACAATCATTGATGGATTGATTCAAAAATGGGGAATTAAACTTAATGAGGAAAGTGGAAAAAAAATCTCTATAATTAGGGTAAAGGGATATTGACCTAAAACCCAAATTTGGCCTTATAAGAACCCACTTACACCATTAAAATATTTATGTGCCCACTTACGTCATTTAAAAGAAAAATTACAATTTTGGGTTCTGAATAATCATTAAATTACACACACACACACACACACTCTCTCTCCCCATTCTGTCTCTGTTACCAAGACGGGTCGAGTGAAACTCTCTCTCTCTCTCCTCGCCGGAATCGAAGTCGGAGCATCGCCCATTTGTGCGAATTTGTATGCAAAAGACCATGATGAATTCATAAGATTGATGTTGAAGAAGAGCAGAGCCGGCACCGGCGCTGGAGATTGCTTGGCTTCTCTGATTGGGTTTTGGAATCGATCGCCGTGAGAGCCGAGCGAGACGAAGTGTTGCCGGAATTGTTGAAATTAACGAGTCCGGAAAAGGATTCGACCCTAATGAAGCCGGATTGTTTTCTGTGCTAAAACGCGTGAAGGTGTAGCCGTCAAGTCTCTGTCCGAATTGTTGACGGACTCGAACTCAACGACGTCGACGAGGCTTCAATGAACGAAGCCATCCTCAAATCTCAATTGAGTCACTTCTCTTCTCTTCCCTTCTCCACAAAGCTGCAAGCTTTCTCTATTGCATTATAGACAATGATGATGATGATAAATTGATTGAACCGATGGTGACGTGGAACGAAGTGAACGAAGCGGACCGCTGGATTGATGAAAAGCTTTGGGTGGGTGGTGAAGACAGAGACTGAGATGGGTTCGACCCCGTGAAGCTTGACCCACCTCAGAAATGGGGTTTTTGAATCAAAGGTCAAAGAAAGCTTAAAGGGCTCAGAGAGTGTGACAGGGAAGCTTCATCCAGGAAAAAAGGAAATAGAGGGTGCCGTCGGCAATTTAGTAAGCAAGAATTTTGGTGGAAATTGATTCTCGGGGTCATTCTCTTGGGCATGAACACTGGTCGTCTTGAATTTAGGGTTTTGAAATGGTGGGAAGTAGTCCTCTTTAAGTTTCGTATAGACGACAATGCACTTGGAGAGATGTATTTTTTTGGTTTTTGGTGTTTATGCAATTCATTTGAGGGCAATAATATGATTATTAGAGGGTAATAATATCATTATTGGGGGCAATAATATCATTATTGGGAGGCAATAATATGATTATTGTGAGGCAATAATATGATTATTGGGAGGCAATAAAAAAAGTATTGGGAGGCAATAATATGATTATTGAGAGGTAATAATATGGTTCCTGGATATTATTAGGGGCAATAAATTCAGACGCAGGAATCCGATCACCAGTCCAGTAGCCGGATTTGGGATTCTGGTGAACGGTCGACGGATTCCGATCGCCTGATTCCGGTCACCAGAGTCGGCGGCCGGCCACTGGTCACCGGAGTCCGACAAGGTCTCCGATGACTTCTCTTTCTAAGTGAAAAAGAAGGAGAGGGCAAAAATAAATAAAAAAGAATAAAAAAATAATTAATTGGGTATTAGGGAAATAATCTCTTAGAGTGTTTGGGTAAATGGGAAATCTCTTAGAGTGCTTGGGCAAGTGAGGTTAATTAACTCTAAAATTGGGTAAATGATCATTCAAAATCTCAATAATTATGTTCCATACCAATAATAATAATAATTTATCGTACAGAATCTCAAACATTAATATCTTGCGCATTAATAATTTAGCCATCTACTGATTGTAGTGATTTTCAATCAATAACGAGCAATGTTTGATAAATAATTTAGACTTTGCCATTGTTACTTGGAGTTGGTGTTGAAAAGACAAAATCAATATGAAGATATTTTGCATTCCCGCTCAGTTATGTGGCCTAGAAAAGAAGGGATTTGGCTACTACTGGGTCATATAAAATCAAGTCTTACCGTTAGTCTGATTTCATTAGTTTAAAATTAGGACTTGGTCATATGGTTACCCTACTCTGCCATTTGGCTACTACTGGGTCATATTAAATCAAGTAACATGGTTTTACATAACTTGAGGAGGTGAAGCCTTGAATGCTGGCTGCTGCTGCTACTCTGCTAGCCTACTACTGGGATGAAGAAACCAGAAAGAAACGAACCTTGAAGCGCAAATTAAGTTCGTGGGGCTCAGTGTGAGCTGAAACTCAATGATGATAAATTGATGAGACAATGATGGTTATGTCTGGCGTCAACCCTGACGAAGCATTCACTCTGTAGGGAAGTCCTAGGCAGTATAATTGGAACTTGAATTGCTCAGTGATAACGCTAGTAGCGTCAACTTACTAGTTACTTAAAATTTCATTCTATAGTTTGTACGCTACTAGGTTATTTCACAGTTTCTTAGGCTGTGGCTCGATCATAACATAGTTTGTAAAGAGTGGATCATTGCGTAATATTACATATCTTTAATTATCGATATCTAATATACAATTTCGAGAAAGAAAAAAAAAATGTAAACAAAAAAAACATAAAATGAAGGTTGTTCAAGGAAATTCAGATTATGTGTCTGGTCCAAACTCTAGGTTACTTGACCTAGTGGTAATAGGGTTATAATATAAGAATTTAGAATCATATTCAATGTAGAATTACTTTCCTTGTATGATTCAGATTCTATGCATTGTAATCCTCTATATAAAGAGGCCTCTATTATCAATGAGAATACACAGCGAATTTCTCTCAATTCCAGTTTCTCTAAAACACGTTATCAGCACGAGCTAGATTTGCGGGTTGTCACTCTGCTGAGACAGTCTTCCAGTCGTTAGGGGGAGATAAGAACATGGATGTTCAATAGGAACGACAGGAATTGTCATGGTCTGTCCCCACTATGTCTCATCTCGATTCCTACTAAAAGTGACGAGATCACACATCTGCTGCAAATATGCTTGCAAGGAAGTACGTCCCTACAAGAGGACGTAGCGCTATCCTACACGGAGGTAGGCATGGTGTCAACGCCAAAGAGAGTGGCACTCTAGCGTTACAGGCCATGACCCCAGCTAGGATGCGTGGGAGGCCCGTGGGTTCGAAGGATACTTTGACACAACTCAATCCTTGGATCATCAAGACTCAAAATCCGTCTCATGAGTATCTTCTGGATTATGGTTATCGTTGGGGGACGCCTCAACATCAGAACCTATTCTTGAGAATATAGAGCTCTATGAAAATTACACTAGTGGACATGAGACATGGGATAGAAACTCCATCATAATTGATGATGTAGTTGCGCATTTCGTTGCGCATGAGTTTGTTGAGTCCGATGATATCAAACCACGCTCCTTTGATGAATGAATGCCAACGCAGAGAGATTTGGCCTAAATGGAAAGATGCGATCCAGGTTAAGTTGGATTCTCTAACGAAGAGGAAGGTTTTTGAGCCAATGATGCCAACACCTCCTATCATAAAACATGTTGACTAATGGGTCTTCGTTAGAAAGCGTGTTGAGAAAAAGAGATGGTAATCTCGCCTTATGGCGCAAGGCTTCTCACAAAAACACCCTGGAATAGACTACGATGAGACATATTCTCTCGTAATGGATGTCATTGCACTCCACTACCCTGTCAGTTTGGTAGTTTCCAAATAACTAATTATGCAGCTTACAAATGTGGTCACTACGTATCTATACGGGGATCTAGATACAGAATATACATGAAGGTTCATGGTGAACTTCATCTACCCAAGTTAAGTGGCTCTAGACCACGGAGCGCGTTTACAATAAAGTTGAAACGCTCACTAAAGTGACTACTTGATTGGGAAGGGATATGCCCACACGTTTCCATAACAAGTTTCGGATTCTATCACGGTTCATGTTGGATATGACCTTCATTGGAAGCTCTTAAAGAGTTAAGGGAAACCGTTGAACACTTGAAATCCGAGTTTGAGATGAAAGATTTTGGGAGAACACGATTATGTCTCGGTTTGGAACTTGAGCATCGTGTCGATGGATGCTTAGGCATTTTGACAAGATCAAGCCTTCAAGCACCCCCATAATCGTCTGTAGTCTTGATCCTGAAAAAGATCCTCTTCGTCTGTAGGATGATGGCGAAGATGTGCTAGAGGCAAAAGTGCCCCACTTAAGTGCAATACGCCCATTATTGTACTTAGCTCAATGCACAAGACCGGACATCTCATATGTTGTGAACTTGTTAGCTAAGATATAGCTCTGCGCCAACGCGACGCCATTAGGTTGGTGTAAAAGATATCTTTCGATACTTGAGATGTACGATCAATATGGGCTTGTTCTATCCCTATAGAGAGATGATGGATTCGGACCCATCACACACCAGAAACGCCTCCAACGCTGGCCTGCGTTTCCTATCCCCACCCCAAAACAACATGTGTTTTGGAAGGTTTTGCTGATATTGGGTATCTCTCTGACCCACACAAAGGTGATTCCCAAACTGGTTAAGTGTTCACCATAGGTAAAGACCGTGATATCTTGGAGGTCTACAGAACATACCCTAGTCTCTATATCTTTGAACAATGCAAAGATTATTGCTCTTCACGAAGTGGTTCGTGAATGTATATGGATTGGATCCATAATTACGCATTTTCGAACAATTGTGGTTTGAAGTCTACCATAGATGAGCCTACAAGCATTTAGGATAATGCTGCTTGTTTTGAACAAACGAGGCAAGGCTACATCAAAAGCGACAAGACCAAGCATAATCAGCAACAACAAACTCTCCTCAAGATCAAAGTGAACTAGGTTCAATCTGAGGACAGTGCGGCAGGCTTGCTCACTAAGTCATTGCCTAAATTCCACTTTCGAGAAACATGTTGGTAGCATCGTTTGCGAAAGTTATCTGAATCTCCATGATCGTAGTCATCAGGGGAAGATGCAGACATCAGGGGGAGATGTCTACATGTATGGTCTCGAAACGTGAATGGTGTGTTGTGCTCTTTTTCCCCTTCGACCGAGGTTATTTTTGTCACTCGGCAAGGTTTTTTTAATCAGGCAACGAGAGAAGCACCACGTTTGGACGACACAAGGGGGAGTGTTCAAGGAAATCCAGATTATGTGTCTGACCCAAACTCTAAGTTACTTGACCTAGTGGTAATAGAGTTATAATAGAAGGATTTAGAATTCTATTCAATGTAAAATTACTTTCCTTGTATGCTTCAGATTCTATACATTGTAATCCTCTATATAAAGAGGCCCCTATTATCAATGAAAATATACAACGAATTTCTCTCAATTCCAGTTTCTCTAAAACAAATGTATCATTTCTTGGTATATTGTTATTCCCCTTCACCATATTAAACGAGGTCAAACAGAATTGTTATTATTATTTTCACATCATGCACTATGCAAAAGATGCATAGATCAGATTTGGTTTTCGGTGAAGAAGATAATGCAGTTTATATCAACTTGTTGAGAACATAAAAACCGTCTTATGTAATTTAAAATCAAGATTCAATTGTTAATGCCCAGGTCATTAGGAAACTGTCATATAAGGTAATGATACGAATCCATAGTTTTTCCCTTAATACTCATATCCTAAACAACCCGGCAGCTTCCATTACATCACTAAATCTGTCTGTAGCAAGGTAGTGTGTGATGCAACACAAGATGAAAATACTGGAAGCAGAATAACCCTGTCAACTACATGACATAAACGCAGAAAGAATGAGACTTCTTCCACGATTTCACACTAATAAGATCCTTACGGAGACAGAATATATTGTTTCCTACTATGAAAAAATTCATGTAGTTGCAGTATATGTTAGCATAAAATGCACCGAAACAAACGAAACGACCAAGTCTTCTCCGCCTTCTGCTGTCCTTTACTGTACCAAAGAGATGAGGAAAGATAATGACAACACCTATAATATAATGATGTAACTGAGAAAGGAAGAGAAAGTGATGGCTTCCAAAGTACAGAATCATTCTGCCGTAACGAAGTTTATTTGAAGTTCGAACCATTCTCCTTTATGGCTCCCTTTTATTATTGACAATCATTTCATGATTGCCATCATAATGGTTAACAACTGTGTGTGGTACTTTTTCTAATGTTACAGAAGGTGTAATTTGTTACATGAAGGATGAGAATGGGTCTAGGACAACTATACTGTGGGGTATTCCAAGTCATATCGGTTGTATAGCAATAAGTAGAGAAAAGCAGCAACTTGCAATCAAACACTAAGCTTTGCACGAAAATCTGAGCTAGCAAATGCTGCGGTAAATTCATCCAAACAAGCCATCCGTATGCGTTCTGGTGTTGCTGGATTATCAAGTGGAAACCACTCATTACACCCTACTTCAGCTCTTGCAGCTATAATGGCATCTTTGATAGCAAAAAAGACAGCTGATGCCAAGAAAAATGGGGGCTCACCAACAGCTTTAGATGAGTGGATGGCCTTTACATTTGGATGTCCCTGTGTCAATCAGCAAAGAGAATGCAAACAGGTCAAGATTGTTGCTTTAGATTTAAAAATGAGTCATCAACTTATGCTCGCAAGCCAAAGTTGATTCCATTTCTAAAAATTGAAATGCAAACAAAGATTGTGCACTATAGAACCAAAGATGATGACCTATACAATTCATGTTACCCTGTTTTAATTCATTAAGCTGATATAGCATAAATTAGCCACCAGAAAACATAGAAAGAGATGGAATACTCCATTTGATCGAGGAAAAAAAAATAAAAATAAAACAGCAGTACACTAATTTTTGATTTGACAACCAGAAGAACAGAGAGACATAGAAGTTCAAAGCTCTATACTCCCAACAGTACCGCAAGACCATTTCTCTACTTTGCAGACTGCAGGTACAGAACAATTCGAAACATAATCTCACATCAAATACCCATTATAGTACGTTCCCTTTGGCTTGATTAATGCGTTCCACTAGAAAACCTGTTGCCTATGCTCCCATGTGACCAGTCCATTAAATCATGAAATAGTAGTATACAACTATTAAGGCCAAACTTTCCCAGTAATTTGGGGTAACGAGTGTATCTTGTTTTAGAATTTTAACCACCAAGTTTCTTTCATCATGACCTTGCAGCTTAGTTAGATAAGACAGACGCCGTATTCATTTTATTAATTCTGGCAGATAGGGATCAGAAAACACCTGTATCGAGTAACACATTTTATTTCATTAATATGCAAAATTACAACATGCTTAATTGCTTTTTATCCATCACAGATACAATATATAACGTATAACATGCCCTTACTGGATAATGAGCATACCTTCAGAAGTGAAACATTGAATTTTAAGGGAACGTCATTTATGGAAGGAATTTTGTAGCTTCCAGGCCCACAAGTGTAGAGGGAACCTGGTGCAATCCACTTATGAGCAGGATCTCCCCATTTTAGTTCTTCTAGGGCAACCCATCCCAAACCTTGTATAAACGCTCCTTCGATCTGCATCAGAAGCAAAAAGATTAAGCTATATCTATGAGAATGAAGATTAAGAAGACTGAAACTAACAAAATATAATTACAGTTCTAGGGTTTTTGTTCTGTAGCTTCTTTTCTTCATCGAAAAAAACTATAATTACAGTTACCGAAAGTTCTACTACCCCTTCCCCAATATAAAAACTGACACCAATAGAAAGCGAGTTTTAGATTCACAATCATGAGTTTGTTGGCACATCATGTTTAGATGACGGAAGAAATAGGAGACACATTTACCATCTAAATACAACATCTGTAGCAGCTAATACAAGATACTCAATAACACCATCAGATCCGAAATAAACATTCAAATCTCTGATTATTTTAAAATGAACAATGTCATTTCCATAAGTTCCACCAATACTGCTTCTAATCCAACTTTTGTCAAAGTCACTTTTCAGTTGATACATGTGAATTTGATTGAAGCATGTTTACAGTTTATCATAATCCATTATCTTGCTATCAGCTCAAAACAGATATCCTCATATGTTTTTCATTCTCATAAGGTTCTGCCCTATAATAATTTATGTCGGGCACGCTCATTTACGGAACGGATTCTTCTAGGTTCCCCAATATTGTGTTCCCTTAAATGTAACACATAGGTTTAGGTGTGTTATTGACTCTTAAGCCCCAAAGATAGATTCTCTACCACAAAGTAAAATAAAAAAATCAATTCAGTAAAATAAAAATAAATAAATAAATAATAATGATAATAATATAAAATAAATGTAAATAAAACATAAAAATAAAATAAAACAAAAATAGTAGGGATAAGGGAGAAAAGTACCTGCCCAACATCAATTGCTGGGTTGAGAGAGTATCCAAGATCCAAGAATATATTTGCCACCCTAGTGTGGAAATCTCCAGTCAAAGTGTCAATTTCAACCTCAGCAAAAGCAGCCCCATAGGTAAAGTACCTGAATGGGTTGCCTTTACCAGTAGTCCAATCAAAGTCGATTTCAGGTACAATGTAAAATCCATGGGCAGAAAGATCTATCCGGGCCACATAGCATGCACTTGCCAGCTGACAATGAGGAATATGAAGATTACATAAGTTGATTCCATCACCTAAGAGTAAAACTGCTCATGGCAAAAGAAGCCCACCATCCACAACCTCTAGTGGAAATATCACATGAATAAAACACTCCAACATAGAACTTCTATAAGATACAAAAAATTCTTCTTATTTAATCACTTTTGTCAATTCCCCATTTGATATAACTAAGTTATCTGTAGCCTCTTCATTGACCTGTTTCAACTTTCTTGAAAAATCAGCAAGTAAAGTGATTGGAATACTTCACAAAGAGGATGAACTACACTGAACGTTCTTAAGCAACTGGGAGAAGCAATCATGCTCATGCATTGGGTTCGTTTTTGATAGTGCACATTACACAGGACTTGAGAGGTAATCATAGTGTGGATGAATGTCCAGGGAGAGCTTCAAACCCTTGGATATTGCAACAAAAAGGATTCTATACTGAAGTTTGTGATTGATGAACTCCTCTATTCCATTGAACATTTAGGTATATAATCAGATTTGTGAATTCATAACCTTATGTAAACAACACTGTCTTGATTATTTGATCTTTTCCCTTTACCATCAATTTCAGCTTATTTCGTGGCTTATTACAATTTTTAGTGCCGTAAATGTAAACCTGAAGATAATTATTTCATCAATGCTCTTCTTTCAAAGAAAAGAATCATAAACCATGATAAAAGAGAGTAAGTACCTCAGCAAAAGAGCTGAAATTGTGCTGTGAAGCAATAGGTTCCATACGTGCCTTGATTTGCTCACATGCATCCAAGACTGCAGCTCCATACATGTCAGAACTTGCAGACGCTGCTGTTGGGGAAGCATTAGGAACCTAATTTGGCAGCAAACATGACACAAAAATTACAAAAATATAAATAACTAAACATAAACAAATAATAAAAAAACGGGCATTCAAATTAGTTAGAATGACCAGAGAATTTGATAAAACATGATTATGGAGCAACTGTCTTAATAGTTTTCCAGCAAAGTTGAGACCCACTTAATAGATGCATTTTCTCAAATTTTAGTCTCGCCAAATGTTATATGAACGCAGTGCTAGCAGCAACACCTTATCATGTAAATACAATAAATTTAAGAATCTCTGGAAAGGACAAGCACAGAATTCCTAAAGAATCTTCAGAAAGCAGAAAGGGGAACAACCCCTTGGTAGTTTGGTTGACATGTATGCTTCTCAACCAATACAGAAAATAAAATTTATGGGATTGAATTAGGTTTAGTTTAGATGAATTCCCATACATATTACAATACTTCAATCCAACATTGTTCCACCGAGAGTTTAAAGCCTATATCAGGTTAGTCCTATATATGGTTGTACTCAATAGCATTTGAGTACTGTACTTTTCTAATGTTTGATGCCCAGAAACAATACACAAAGTCTGACAGATATACCAAAGTGCTCCATTTACAATTAAGAACTTTTAAATGAACCTCTGCAGTTGCTGACAAGAACGTAATTATTGCCTTCAAAAATCCCCATTTCTGTAAATCTGGATCAGGCAGTACTCAATGGCTGGTTAAGTGGAGGACTCTATAGTGTTAGGTGCTTGGCTACCAAATGCTGTTTATGATGCCAGGTGGTTGCCTACCAAAACTCTCCAAAAACAACCTAAAGGAGCCCAGACTAGGCAACCACCAACCAGTATGAATAGTGTTCGGTAGGCAGCCACTAAACACTAGTGTACTGTAGCCAAATTGGAAATTTTGGCAGTAAAAATTGTTGGGGCGGGGAGGAGGAGAGGGGAGGGGTATGTCCCTTTTCTATATCAGTATACTGTCAAGTGCCAACTACCTTGTCAGTACTTGTCTCTGATATGAAGACTGAACTGAGAGGAATATTGAAGGCAGAAGCAGCCACCTGAGCAACCTTTGTATGCAAACCTTGCCCCATCTCAACTCCTCCATGTGTGACTAGAACAGTTCCATCTGTGTAGACATGAACAAGAGCACCTGCCTAAAAGTCATTAAATAGTACACAGTCAGGGTTGCAATACCAGAATTGGTAGTATATAAGAAATGAAAAACAATATAAAATAATTCTCGGTGCCAAATAGGTCTAATAATCTCATTGTTAATTGGCCTAAAAAACATTAGAAAACTATTAGGGTTAACCAAACTATCAAAAACCAGGGGCTGAATTTGGATTAAAAAAAAAATTACCAGAATGGAACATTACTCATTTATATAACAGAAGGGTCCTTTTGGATTTATGTATTTGGAACTTAGAATTACAATTTGGATGAACCTCTAATTTCATAACAGGTTACAGAAAGAAACTCCATTTAACATCTAGATGTCATACATCTTATACTAGAATAAACTCTTGAACTATCCTGTAATTGTGAAAGCTTTAAATTTGTAGCTTGTTATTAAGGTGAAAATACAACAAAATCCTGCATGTCTGATCACTCTAATTTCGTAAAGGTTAATGAGAGGAGTAATTATAATTTAGAAAAATTCCACCATCACATTCTAAGACCATTACCTGGTTCATGAGCTTTAATGTAAATGATATGCCAAATTTCGTTGGTATCATGGCTACACCACGCTTCCGCCACCGATTATGAGTATTAAATCGGCAAACTTCAATGCGAGCCTTCGAAAATTCACAAGATAGTTTTAGTTCGTTCCAAAGTGGGGCCAGTGTACAGTGTTGAAGTTGCTGACCATAATGCAATATTGATCCTTCACCTTGAAAATTAATCTCCTGAAAGGACATTAAATTACAACCACACATAAGCAGGAATATAGCCGTTATACTGAGGCCCAACTGCAACATAAGAACTCATTGCTCATGAAAAAGTTTAACTTACTCTTATCTCTTCTGGGCTTTTATTCAGTTCTACGGCAATTCTTTGAATCCAATTTTCAGCAATAATCATCCCTTGAGGACCACCAAACCCTCGGAAAGCAGTGTTACTGGGTATATTAGTGAAGCAAACTCGTCCCACAATTCTCACATTTGGAATCTCATAGACATTATCCGAGTGAAACATAGCACGCTCTAGCACAGGAAGAGACAAGTCTAGAGAATTTCCAGCACTATTGTAGATGTGAAGATCCAATGCCAACACCTTTCCCTCATTTGTAAAGCCCACCTATGTCAAATAACATATCCCATCAACATCATTTATTTTCCATCACATTTATCTCTCTTTACAGAGTAAAAAACTAAAATCCACCCAAACAATAATAGCATAATTCTTTGCCTATCTCCTCCTAAATTTTCTTTGCTTCCAGGAAAATAACGGAGTCATCATATTTCTCCCCACCTATCGAAGACAATCTCTTTGCACTAATAAGACTAAAGGAGGTTACACAATTTTGTTACAACACAGTGAAGAGGCCAAACTGTTACTACTTGACACTAAAATCCATAAACCAATCTTAATCTCCCTTTTAGCTTATCTTGTATCTGACAAACAATTTTCATAACAACAACTATGTCAGTTAAGATCCTGCCAACACCGATTGCAAAATTAAAGAACAAGACATAAAATGTCAATATCCAAAAACAAGAATCAATAATAGGCACAAGCACCTTGTATTTTCCAAGAAAGCTATGGCGCTGCCCAGTTATCATCATGTCCGTATCACGGTCTAATGTAATTTTGACTGGTCGATTCAATAGATATGAAGGAACAGAAGCTGCAGCAGCAACGAAAGCTGATCTTGTCTCCTTGCCACCAAAACCGCCGCCAATACGCTTCGTTTTACAAATTACTTTTGACATTGGAAGACCAAGAACATGAGAAACATACTTCTGGTGCTTCTGAGGAGCCTGTACATTGATGATCTTATGTTACATTTCTACTAAAACTGAAGTTCCAAAAAAACTTCAGACATTTGATTATTTCAAACAAACTTGAGAACAAAAATCTGCAACATCACAGCATTTTGTAACACATGCAACCACCAACAAGTATTCATGAAGTGATTATTAACATGAAGAGAGAGGGGGTATAGAGAGAGATTTTTTTGGATAAGAAGCAAACTTTATTAAAAGAATAAACAAAATAGATATGCTTTGATAGATATGGTTAAGGCATATATTGAATAGACTGGGAGAATTTACTGGCAGTTGTAAGAAAGATGGTCTTGTGCTAGACTTGGTGTCATTTCTATGTCAAGAATACAAGCTACTTTACCCCAGAACGGGGAGTTCAAAGAGAGGATAAAGGCTAGCAATTTCCAGATGAGGTAGTTGTCTATATTTCTCTTTTCCACTAGGGAGTAAATCAACAACCAGCACTCTGACCAGTGAATAAAGCATGCTTCAAACAGAGAGCTACCAGCAGAGCTCTGAAGTTTTCGGCCCACATCTGTTGAACCAGCTCTACATGATAGAAACTAGATGAAAATATTGATCCAACCAGCTCTACGTGAGAGACACTAGATGCAAATTTATTGGGCAATCCAGTCATATATAAACTGATGCAAGCAGAAAGTTGTCTTGGAATTATAACATACTTGAGTGGATGAGATCATATGAACTTCATTGCCACCATCCATTGTCCATATCACACTGCTATGTGGCTCCAAATAGAAGTGTTCCTGGCCTCCCACTAGAACTTCCCCCTCTATGACCTTGTCACATTGACATGATTGAAAGCAAAGATCCACATCTCCCTTCCTAAAACGCCTCTCAGTATTAGGATGGAAACTATTAGCATTGATGGCATCCTGTATTGATAAGATGGCTGGGAGCTCTTCATACTCAACATGAACTTTCATTGCTGCTAATTTTGCCTTTTCATGTGTATCTGCAACTACCACTCCTATAACCTGCATAGGATATACAATAACACCATGGTCAAACTAAACACTAAGAGAGAGAATGCAGTAACACAACAGTTTTTGGGTAGGTGTGTTTGGTGGGTGGTGCAGTGCCTTCGCATTTGGAAGGTCATGTGTTCGAACCCCATCAAGGGTGGGGGTGCAGTGGGGTTTAAAAATAATTTTAAAAAAATAAAAAAATGCGGGAACACAGCAATATGCCATAGAAGGAATTAGTTCAGCATGACCAAATAGCATTTGACTCATGTGAGTCCAACAAATATCCAATGGTATTTCATGATGACTAACTTTTCTGGGTTCTAAAATTATCTTTAACACACTGCTAAGTATCAAGCAAATATTCTGACAGCATTCTCAGAAATTAATGGATGATGCCGTTAGAACTGGAATCTGAGAGAGAGGGAGGGAGGGAGAGATAGAGAGAGAGATACAGAGAGAGAGAGATTTGTTAATCATCATACCTGACCTACACAAGTGACAAATTCTGAAGCAAAAAGTTCCTCGTCAACAACAACGGGTCCAACTTTATTATCAGCTGGAACATCCTTGGCAAAAAATATGCCTGCAAACCCAGGCGATAACTTTGCTCCTGAATCATCAATTGAAAGTATACGAGCATGAGGTTTTTTGCTCAATATTAACGCAGCATGCAAGCCATTGGGAGGCAATGGTGTATCATCAGCATATTCTGCCTCTCCTGAAACCTAGTAGAAATTGTCATTTGTGATGTAAACATCACTCTGCTATACAACATAGAGAAACTCATCCACCATGCACAAACGTAAGTTTTGACAAAATCAACATTCATATAGAGGGGAAAAACAAGTTTCTATTGAAAGTTTGGAACAAGAACATATAAACGTATTGTATGTTCAAATCAAATCAACATACCCATTTATTCAGGATTTCAGACATAAACTACTCTGTAACTATCCTAGTTATTCTAAATGCCTAATAGTCAGCCATTAAACTAAATGCACAATATCACCTGACATATATATGTATGGCATTTTGGAAAGATGTTCCACTTGTATGGTGTAGTGTACATGAAAAAGGAAAAGTTGAATTTCGGTGATCATGAGCTACCTTCAGCCCTATCCTTGTGATAACTTTATTACACTAGATATTCAAGGTCCTCTTGAAAATGTTTGGATCCTTTGACGTATCATGTTTATAAGGATGACCTTCTCGGTACTTCCAGAAGCCCCTCAAATAAACATTGTTGTATATCAAAAGGAATATCACATATTGGCTTCTGCTTTGAAGATCAGATATCATGGTATGCATGTCTTAGCAATTTCAAATCTTATGGGGAAAAAGCTTAGACCATAAAATTCAACACAGTTGCAAGCTTGCTATTATTTGCATTTCCATTTGAAGAACTACTTATGACTAACCCAAACGTTATATGCGTACACAGTCTAGTAACTTATCTTTTCTAGCCCCTTATACAACATACTTGGAAAAAATAAACAAGCAAAAGGAGAAGGAAAAGGAAAGGACATAACTAAGCTTGTCAATGATTAATTTATATATACAGGGTCCAAAAAGTTGTAAATATAAATAAATAGAAAAAGTAAAAACAATATTATTGCCAGTATGTATGGGACAAACCTGAAGTCTCGATGATAGATGAACCTCAGGAGACCCAACAGCTGTCCCATGTTTTGTAATTTCATAGTCTTGAGTTCCTATAACAGATGGCCTGTCAAATGGTTGTATAGCAGAAAGATGAGATAATGGTACACTCCCCTTGAGGCCTTTTTCCCTTTCCAGCTGATGAGAAACCCACAGAAAAAACTTGAAGAAAAAGCTAACTGTCAAAGACTTACGAAACTCCACCATCCCACCAGGAGCATTATCTTCGAGTAACAGATCCTTCTGGATGATTTTCAGAGCACCCTGCAATAGCTCCTGGTTCCAACTCTTTCCAGTGAGAAAGTCTTTTGTTCTTGTTGCAGAAAGAGAGAGTGGAGCTACACCCCCATAAACAATAGATGCATCAGAAACAACAATGTTTTCGCCTCTTTCCTCAAGATGAACACGAATTCCAGCATTCACAATTGCAATATCATCATCCCTTCTGTGAGCTTGTTTATATTCTTTCACATACTCAAACGGCCTAGTCCAAGGTAAAAATACAGAAAGTAGAATTTCACCACTTCCCAGATCCACCTTACGGTAACCGAGGAAAAACTTTTCTGCCGGCGTCGTTCTAATGTTCCCTTTGGAATCAACAATTCGAAAAGTTGCTCTGGCAGCCATCCAAAGGGGGTTCAAGTCTGAAATTGGACTGGCTGTACAGATATTTCCACCCACACAAGCAACATTTCTTATTTGCATCCCAGCAAACCATTTTAATTGTTCAACAAAAGCCTTACAGGAAGAAGTTTCAAGAGCTGCACGTTCTGTTATGACCTTTCTTAAGAATTTATGTAGTTCAGAAAGTCTTACCGCAGAACCTATCTCAAGTCCATCATCCTTCAGATTCAGTATACTAAGTTCAGGTACATGTGTAACAGAAATTAAAACCCGATATTGAATTTTTTTCAACCTCATTTCAATTCCTACCTCAGTATTACCTACTAATAACTTTGCATCTGGGTATTTTTCTTTTAACTCTAGTACTTGCTTAAGTCTCAAGGGTCTGAACCACTTTAACCCACTGAATCCATTCAAATGTAAATAAGTTGATTTTCTCAATATGAGCTCAGGAGGAAAAATAAGTTCCTTGTCTGTGTATGTGCTTCCATCAATTTCACTATACGATACAGGTGCATACCTCTCGTCAACCGTTTTGTGACGGTTGCTTGATAGCTCACTTTTTAATCCACACGAACAGGGTTTACCAGTTGAAGGGCACACAAATTCACCTCCTTCAAGGCTTAGAGAAGATATGTCAATGTACGGCTTATCATCTGTTTTGGCAAAGACACGAAAAGCATCAACAATTGGTCTGTAACCAGTGCATCGACACAAGTTTCCTGCTAAACATTCTTCAATCCGCTCCTCATTAGGTGGAGTCTGACATGACCTTAACAATGCATAGACGGACATAATAAAACCCGGGGTGCAAAATCCACATTGTGAGCCATGAGATTGTGCCAATGATTCCTTCAGAATATAAAATCATATTAGGTGAGAATCTCAATAAGTACTAGACAGTATGGTATAAGTAGGCTAAAAAACACTCTCCCTAAAGCGTATAACCACTATATGATGCTGCAAAAATAGTTAAAAATCTGTTGGAGATCCCAAAATGGTTATGCAGTAGGGTGAGAGGTAGCATTTGTTAGATTTTTAGAGTTAATATCTGGAGGAATGTAGGCTAAAAGCCAGCTGGGTAATTTGATTTGAACAACTTAGCTGCACTAAATGTTTATAACATCTCAGGTCAAATGACAATATTAGACCTCACTGACTTAAAAACACAATAAAAACCCCTGTTTCCAAAAGTGTGATGTGAATTGCACCTAATCAGTAAGGGTGATTCTATCAGACCTTGATTGGCTTTTCATATAACAGGTACACAGTAAAAGGTTCATTAACTAGGTAACTCAAGCCTCTTGTATTAACAATATCTAAATGTTAGCTATACCTTTTGAAATAAAAATAAAGAAAGATAAAAGCACTCCTAATAATGAAATAACAGATAAAAAGATGGGGAGGTGGGGGGCTGGGAAAGGAGAAGGAAGCAGCATATTTTACTTGAATTGGGTGCAGGCCTTGTTTATGGTTCCCAAGTCCTTCCACTGTAATTACGTGCATCCCTTCTAAAGAATACAGTGGAGCCAAGCAAGCATTAACGGCGTAGTGCCTGCAAGAAGAGTATAAATAGTTCAGTTTGATTTGAAAGTACAGAATCCAATATCAAGAAAGGTTGATACAGTTTCTGTGTCTGTTAACATGCAAGTGCGCTCATTCACATGTCCATGATTATCAAAGAAATAGAAACTCACAGGCATTTCTTCAGTTTTTGGTCATAATGCGAAACCATTACAGTACACGCACCACAACCACCTTCACCACAACCAAGCTTTGTCCCTGTGAGACCTATATCTTTATTGGCACAAAGACAATAGAGTTTCTAATTAGATGTTCCGCATAAAGACTGTAAACCTAAACTTTATATCACGTCGAAAAGGAACATTACATAAAAAAAATAAAAAATACAAATACGAGAACAAAAATCAGTAAAAAAACAGAAACAGACCAAATACAAGAGATGTTATCCAGAGCAAATACATCAACCATTTCGGACATGGAGACCAATCAACTCGATAGTTCAAGAATACTAAACATCATTCCAGGTAAAACAAACAGTATAACGCGCGCACACACACACGCTGACATTGACAACAATCAACCATTCTGATATAGAAATGAAAGCTTCCCACTAAGCAACACGGTCTCATCCTACCTCTCAAAAACAACAGTTCACAGATTTCTCCACACAAAAACAGCGAAAAACAATTACACATGCAATCAAATTCCAATAACAGAAATTCAATCCAATTCAAAAACTAGAGGTTCCAAAAAGTCCACATCAAAAACAAGTTAAACCGGAATCGAGATTACAATTTTCGAAAAAGAGAAAGGAAGACTTGGATTAAGCAAGAGCGGAACCTCTGAGGTACTCAAGGAGGGTGAGGTGAGCCAATCCATCAGGCAAGACTCGACGAATTCCATTAACATACAATATGGCCTCGTTCGAGTCCTCCCCGGCGGCCTCCTCTTCGCTCTTCAACGACCCCATTCTTCTATCTTCTCTCTCTCTCTCTCTCTCTCTCTCTCTCTCTCTCTTCCTCTGATTCCTTACACCAGCTTTCAATCACTACACTCCTTGTAGCTTCAGTTTTTCTTCTCGCAGAAATTTCGAGGCTTTGAACAATCCAAGTCGGCTGACCAAATTTCAAATTTTCTTTTTTTTCCTTTTTTTGTTTTTATATATTTTCTTTTTTCCCATATTAGGAAATGAAATCTGAAAAGTTACCTCTTGGGCATCGCGCCAAATGAGGGAAAGTAAATACTCCTTTTTTTTTTTTTATGGGAAGAAGGAAAGTAAGTGGAGTATATATGCAGAAATTATACTATGTACTAAATGAGTGTTTGCCTTATAAATAGTGGATTGGCGATTTTGACCTCGACCCCTGCCTGCTATTTTACGCAGTTACCCCCTCCAGCTGTCCTTCTATCATGCATCCACTAGCCGCTTCATCTGTTTCTTTTGCTCCATGGTAGGGAGAGAGTCACCAGACTGTTCAAGGGAGAGTGGTAGAGCAGGGGGACGGGCTTTTTATCGAAGGATGAAGAACACGAATATGGGTATTTTTGATTTTCTTTTTTCTCTTTTGAGTTTGTCTGGTTTCAGCTATTTTGATCGATTTCTCATTTTCAGGAAGTGGAAGTGGGTGGCTTCTTATTGTGCTAACTAGAGAATCGGAGTTTAGATAGTGTACTTTTTTTTTTCCTCTGTAAATTTTCAATTCGGTTGTGACTTTCGAATTCTGACACAAGCTTTGTCTTTCATATATCTCAATCTATTGATCTGCTTAATTTTGTAACCAATTTCTTCCTGATATATAGTTTTCCTTCAAACTGTTCAACGTACTTTATATGTGGGTTTTGTCGAAAGATTAACTCTTTACACTATCATTGTGCTTGAATTCAATTTGTTTGTGGGTTTTGGTGTTTGGCTCTCAAAATCAGTTACAAAGCTCGCAACATGAGATCAATTACAAACTCTTCAATGCCCAACTGAAGCTTATAAATTGAAGGTTTTTCCCCTTTTTTATGTGCCAAATGCATGATGTGGGATCTCCCTAATGGAGATCTCACGATGTCATCTTGCAACAACACATAACTACGATGATTGAATTTTACAACGAATGAATGACTCCCGAAAAGAAGCGAATATATAAGGTGTCCACACGAAGTGATACCATAGCGCAAAGGGATCTAAATAAGAAGTGGTGGTTTTGGGATAAGGCGTCACATGTGGTTCGAAACTTCTTTCTTAAATCTCTTTCTTTGAAAATCGAAACAACTCACAAAACAACGAAAACTAAATTTTTTTTTTTTTCTTTTTCTCCTCCAAAAGTCCCTTTTTTTGTAGGTTAGAAAAATACTTTCACAAAACCAAGAAAAGCTTTATCGAAAACATTATTGGGTTTTTGGTTATTAGCAAAAACGCTTTTACGAAAACAACTTCTTGGAAATCCGCTCTGATACCAATCGTGGCGACCCGGTTGGGTATACCACAACGCCGTAATATTAAGCCAATAAGAACTCGATACGTCCTAGACATACCGTAGACCTATCAACTTAATATTACAAGGCCTTTTGAAAATGCAAATTTTAGAAAATAGGAGACAAAGAAAACTTTTGAAAGAGGACTTTCAATCCACAACCCAATACTCAAAATAACAATTTTGAAAAAGCTTCAAAATAAAGTGGCAAGTTGTAATGACCTGGCTTTTCGTAGTAATTTCTCATATTTTTCTTGAAATTATTAAATGTCTCAGTTAGCACAAATTATGGTTTCGACGCTTAGTTCTTTTGGTTAATCGAGAATTAGAATTAATTAGAATTATTATTCACTCGAAATATTCGATTCAAGAGTTGACTTTTTATACATTTTTATTTTGGAAAAGCTTCCTTCACGAAAGTCGTAAAGCACGTCGATACGAATTCGTAGACATGCGGAACGCGAAAATCGAGTTCGTATGAAGAAGTTATGGTTTTCGGAAAAAGTTTTCATTTTGGTTAAATATGAAAAATCCCAAAAAAGATCAGAAAATTCAAAAATTTCCAAAAACGGAAATTTTCCTCTCTCTTTTCTCTCGACCCCAGTTCCGCCCAGCCAACTTCGGCGGCTTCGTTCTTTGCCGTCCGGCGACCAATCAGTGCGCTGTTTGTCTCTTTCTCTTCGCCTTAGTTCCAACTTCGTCTCCGTGAAGTTTCACTGTCGTGAGTATACCTGTGCACGACGTTACAAGGCCAAGAAGTTTCACGGTGGAGCTGCAAATCACCTCAAATCGCCAGCCTTGGTTCTCCATCTCCGGGCACTATAGCTCGAGTTCTTTGAGGGATTTTCTAGCCCAGAGAAGGTAGAAGCTACACCCAAGAAGGCTTGCAGCGATTTGATCTGTGATGATCGAATTTTAGAGTTTTTGAAACTAGGGTTTTTCGAATCCTTCGGCTTGCGAGTTGAAATTCTACTTTTTGGCTCATAATCTGATTATGGTGTAGTTATGAAAGTTTCAATTAGAGTAAAGATGAAAAACTTTCATGTTGGCAGTTTTGTCAAATTTTAAGTTTGGGTGGGCGGCGGCTGCGCTGCTGTGGTGGTGGTTTCTGGCCACTTCCGGCCACCCCAAGAACAGTTTCTGTCCTTTTTTACGTTCTACATGTCAATACAATCGTTTGGACATATAATTCATAAATTTTGGATATTGTATGATTAAGTTGTGAATTTTCAAAGTTATAGGGTTTTCGGTTTGATTGATTTTCGATCCGTGAGGATCTGGAGATCCGATCAACTTGTAATTCTGATATGTTGATCGTATAAGTATTCCGGAGACCTCGGGTGGTCTCGAATGAAGTTTTGTCTCAATTGGGATTACTTTAAGAATTTTAGGCAAAAGGGGAGTTCGAAATTTTATCTTTTTCTCGTGGACTAAGTTAAGATCGTATTATACTTAGATGAGCTAAGAAGCGTATCCGATCCCTTATCTGCTGTAAGAGAAGACGCAGCAGAAGTTAGAGATGAGTAAATCTCACACGGTTCATTTATGAATCGATTCGCTTAATTTTTGAATTGATTTGATGATTGGTGAAACCGTTTTCAAAAATAAAGGTTTGTTTTCAAAATATATGAACTCGATCGACTACGGTTCATAGGATTGCGGTTCACTGGGAAGAAAACGAATTTTTATTATATAAGTGATTTTCTCAATGTTTTTGTGATATTGAACTGTTGTTGATATTAGTGGCATTCTTGTGCGAATGACCACATATATGTATATATATATATATATATATATATATTAACGTGGAGTATATGTATATTGATGATGGCTTGACATTGTGATATGCTTATGATTTGGGAATTATTTTCATTATTAACTGTGCATTGATTTCTTTTGGAAATGCAATATATCTTGTGTTGAGTGTGATGTGTTGAGTTGTGTGAGACTTTATAAATATTTTCAGATCTACAGATCTGGTGTCACAGTGGTGACTAAGGCAAATATATCGGAAACCACGCCTTTGATAGGGTGAGTGGTTACCATTAGTTAGAGCTCTAGTCTGTCTGCCATTGTATTGCATAGGAGTGACGCGTTGGGTTACTTGACGCCCATGAGTACACGTGTTTTTAAAAGAGAGTACGGGTGGGTTCTTTCTTCTATTGTCGATTGAGGGACTTGAGTTGATTTTGGTTTAAGTTAATTTATGATGTAGTTGTGAATTATCATGCATGTGGATGGTGTCAATTGATTTGAGTTTACTCATACGAGCTTCATAAGCTTACCGAGTTATTGTTTGCAATCCCGGTGCACTATTCCATGGTGTAGCGGTTATTCCTGCAGGTGAGGACCACCAGGGCTGAGTTCGAGGCATAGTTGCAGCAATTAGGTTTTTAGCCTATTTTGTTAGTGTGCCACTATTTTTGGTATACTCTTAACGAGTATGTACATTTATATATTTGTTATCACGAGTTTTGTAAACGCTTGTTGATAAATTTAGGCTCGCTTTGTTAGAGTACTTATTGTGATTATGCTTCTAGATCCTTGTAATTGTTTAGATAAAATTGGAAAAAAAGTTTTTATGAAATTCTAGAAAGTTGGTTGCGTTATCGCGTTTCAGATTTGAATTTTGTTATTCGAAATTCGAGGCGTGACACAAGTACACTGTGACGCCTTAGGGCTTACATCATAACCAAAATGAAAAGAGTTCAACAACAACAGTAAAACAAATGGTGAGGCGCGCTCCCAGGTAGGCAGACCTCATAGAGTTCAACGTTGAAAGGAAAACGAGTGAATTGATAGAGTACCAAAAGTGAAAGACTTCAAGCAACAGGGACAGCAACACAAGAACTCGGCCAACGACCCACTTCTAGTCCAGATCTTCCGGAGTGACCTCATTGTAACCTGAAATGTAGGGGTGAGCATTTCGTCCTCGCTAGCCCAATAAGGGCCGACCCAACCTTAGTTAGGTTTGAAAACTTATAAGTAAAACATAGCTACTAGAATATAGATTGCGCGCATTTGTAAAATTGAATAAAACAAATGCAAACAAAAATAATCATCTTTGTTCTTTTTCGGGAAATCATATACAACATGCTATACACACTTGGAGCTCCGAGATACTTACCTGCCGGCTATACTAAAACAATTCGGTGACCGACCTGGTTCGTCATCTTTCGAGAACCGGCTAACTACTCTGTAGTCTTTATGACTACAAGTAGCGAAAGTGTCCATTTCCTGGCCCTGAGTCTCCTATGACAGGTTCACTGTCGGTACTCACTCTTCCTCGACAAAAATAGGAGCACAGCCTCCTCCGGAGGTTCACGGTTGTCGACACCGTGGGATCCCTAAGAATCTACGCGTCTAGGTCCATTCACTTTCAGGTCACAAGTACATACATACACTGGGTATAGTATCTCAACATACAAGTCTAACCTCGGTTTTCGCAATCAACAATTATTAGTTATGAAAACATAAGTATCACGAGGCGTCGGCTAATGAACAACCAAAACATACTTGCAGGCAACGTATTAATATAGTAGAGCATTCCACGTATATAGAAAAGCCTCTAACAAGGAAGGGACAACTCACCCTACCTGGAAATGCCGGCGTATTCCACACTACGGTGCTTTCCGCTAAAGCTTCCTTAACGATCGTGTTTCCTGAACCATTACTTAGTTTGTAAGTAATTATCCAGATAAACGTCATGATCAACTATAAGTAATCGTGCACACTAATTCCTTTTTATTTTAACAAGGCCATTATTACTTCTTTTAACCTCTACCAATTTGGGAAACTAATTTCTTTCTTAAAAAGAAAAAATGTCCTTATCGCTCCAGTAAACTATCATCAATCCGAGCGACCAAAGTCGAGTCGATCCTCACGTTTTACGAGGTCGGTCAACTTTGATCAACTCTCAGAGTTGACTTTTTGACCTTTGACTTCTGACTTTTGACCAAATATTCTTTTATCTACCATTATTCTTATCTATTAAATAAAAAAGTAAATAATTATAAATAAAATTTTACTTCTATTTTTATCTATTTACTCCTCCTTTTTCACCTTTTATCAATTTACTTTCACACTTTCACTTTAACCTTTTTACCTCATGTTTTCCCGAATTTACCTTTACTTTCACATTTTTCACTTTTTATCACTTTACCACAGTAAAACTCATTTAATCCAACTTTTACTCTTTTCTTCATTTTCTTTTTCTTCCAAAAATAGAGACTTTCTTTCTTCTTCCTTTTCTTTTCCTTTGGTCTAAATTTCACATGAAAACTACCAAAATCTTCAACACCAATTTTCAATACTTTGAAAATTAGACCAAATAAATTCCAACTAATTAAACTCTCCTTTAAATGGGATTTAATACCAATAAATTTCCAGTCACTATGCCAAAAAACGAATCAGACGACCTATTTCCAACGACAACAAAAATTTTAACTGTCGTCTTTTACTAACAGACGACATCAAAAAAATTTCTATTGTGAGACTTTACTCAGACAACACATGTAGTAGGATAAGTGTGATGTTGTCCGGATTTTCAATTCGGGCAACATAAATTTCATTGTTGTTGCCTCTACACCCAATTCCGACAACAGTTATTACTCTGCTGTCGTCTCTATATTTCGATTGAGACAACAGTTAATGTCTGTCTGTTGTGCAAAATGTATTAAGACAATGCTGGATTTATGATGTTGTATATGTTGTTTATATTTATTTCATACAATGTCTTCAGACAAGAGTTTATCTTTAGTTATAAACTATGTTGTGTGATGTTGACTTAGATAATGCCTTTACATTTATGTTGTCTGATTTTCTAACCCTAGCTAGCTAGTTGACTTGGACAAATTAAACACTTGGCCACTATTTCGAGAAAAACATACTCGACGTCATCTCCATCAGCTATAGCAGCTCACTCCGCGCCCGTAGGTCCTGACACAAGGTTAGAATTCTAGCTCTTCCAGAGTGGTATCTCACTGATGGCTCGGGCCCCCCCCGAAGGGGGCCTTCTTCGCCTTCCACCTAAGCTGCGCAGGAAAGGCCTAAAGCCAATCCCAGGGAACAGTGAAGCTTCATAGGGTCTTTCTGTCCAGGTGTAGGTAGTCAGCATCTTCACAGACATGTCTATTTCACAGTGCCCAGATCGTTACGCCTTTCGTGCGGGTCGGAACATCTCTCTCACTCAAAATTCACTCGAGCCCTCTGCCATCTCTCAAAATCAATGAAAATTCCTCAAAAGTACTATTTGAGCCATCTCTTTACTTCGAGCCATCTGCCATCATTGCACTGAAGAGGAAATCCAAGCTTTCAACCGCGATGAGTTTCATCAGAGGTTTCAAGATTAATTGTTTTGGAGGTTCTTGAAGACAGATCGAGCGCTCCTTCTTTCAAGCTAGGTACGAATCTTTCGTATTGGTTTGCTAGGGTTTTGCTTGAATTGGAATTAGGGATTAGGGTTTCTGATGAAATCAATTTTGGGTATATATCTGGTAATTTGGGGATTGGGGATTGGGGATTGGGGATTTCATCGAACTCAAATTGGGGTCTAGGATTTTTATTTTTGAACTAGATTTTGGTATAATGTGTAGTGTAGATAAAGTTTATTCATGGGTGTAGATTGTGATATTCAGTTCGAAGCTTGCTTTTCTTTTGGTATTCTACTTTCTTTTTTTTTCCTTGGTGCTTATTTATGTATCATACCCTTGACATACCTACTTTGGTCTTGAAGGTTTGTCTTTACTAGAGAATTTCAATTGCTAGTTGAGAAAGAGAAGAGTAGTGTTGTGGATACTTTGGTACAGTTTCTGCGATTTCTTCAAAGGTAGGAATTCCAGTTCCTTCATTGATTATGAATCTTGTTTAGTTTGGGTATCACCTTATTGAATTTCAAAGTTTTCCACTTATGAATCTAATGTTAGTAGTATAAAATCAAGTTCTGGTAGAAATAGAACTTTTGATAAATATAGTGAGGTTGTTTTTCAATCTTTTGTTAATCAAGCTCTTGGTATTAGTTATTCTTGTTGTCCATAATCATGTACATGTTTATATTTCATGAGAACTATACTTTGAAACACTTGGTTAACTTGTGGTACTTTTGGACTGTAAACTAAACTGGTTTTCATCAATGTGAGTTTAATGGTGATGGAGCTACTAAGTTGTTCTTGTATACAAGTTGTTGAAGTTGTGAGCTTCCGTATTTTGGGTATATATTTGCATTGTGTTTTCAAATACTTGTACATAATTGAGAACTTGATGAGTTATGTTGTCAAAGCTTGGTTCTTGAATGTTCTTGCTAACAAAAAGGTGTTGTTGGTTTTGTGCATAATATGTATCCTATGACAATGAGTAATGACATGATCAGTTTAGGTATTTGGTAGCCCTAGGCTTTGATATTATTAATGCATCGGGCTAAATGCTCATTTCACAATCTCTTCATCTACCATTTGCTTCATTTACTAATATTTTGGTTTATTGGAAAATTAGAACAAGCAGTACGTCACAAACAAGCAAGGAGCATACGTTTAGGAGTGTAAAAGCAAACAGGTAAGGAAATTGTTTTGGATGTTTGAATTTGTTGCATTATGTTTATGGATATTGGACTCTGGAATCTTATTTTTGATCGATGTTTGGACTTGCATTCTGTGTTTTGATGGATGCTGTGTAAATGATGATGTGTTATCTGAACCAAATAAATGTTGAGTAAATTTTGATGCTTAAAGCTATGAATTCAATTGGTTTTTGTATTATCTGGTTATTTTTTTATGTTTGCATTAGGTATGTTGGTTATGTCTTAGGAATCATACTAAGTTGTTTTTCTGTTTGATTGTAAGATGGATAAATCTTGGATGCATGCTGATAGAAGATCAAGGGCATTTGAGTTAGGGGTTGAAGAATTAATTTAGTTTGCATTAGAGAGTGGTTGCAATGTTAATAAACTTTGTTGTCCTTGTATGAATTGTGCACACAGTAAAAGTTTCAAGGCTGGGGTAGTGAAGGATCATCTATTTGAGTTTGGTATTGATAAAACATACACAAATTAGATATGGCATGGGGAAATTGTGTCAAATGAGAGTGTACCCGAAGAGCATTTTGAAACTGTAAAACAGAATCCCATAGGCATAGGGAAAAATGACTACAGTATGGTGGGGTTCGATGATGAGGAGTTTTCAGAAGACTCCGATGAATTTTTAAGGTTTGTCGAGGATGGTGATAAACCTCTTTACCTTGGTTGTACGCGTTTTACAAAGTTGAATGGACTTGTTAAAACATACGATCTGAAAGCAAAGCATGGGTTAAGTGGTGCTTGTTATTCTGACATGTTGATACTCATTGGAATGTTGCTTCTAGAAGGTAATGAAGTCCCCGGATCTTTCTATGAGGCCAAAAAGACTTTATGGTCATTGGGAATGGAATATGAAAAGATACATGCATGTTCTAATAACTGTATCTTATATAGGGATAGTAATGTTGATGCCATTACCTGCCCTACTTGTGGTCTCTCTAGGTGGAAGTTGGGTAAGAATGAAATAGAGAAAGTAGGGGTTCCGAAGAAGGTTTTGTGGTATTTTCCAGTTATACCAAGGTTTAGGAAGATGTTTCAATCAATAAGTACAGCTAAAAGCTTGACATGACATGCTGATGAGCGACTAAATGATGGTAAAATGAGGCATCCTGCTGATTCCCCTACTTGGAAGTTAGTGAACGATCAGTGGCCTGCTTTTGGTATAGAGCTTAGGAATTTAAGGCTAGCGCTATCGTTCGACGGTTTCAATACCCACAGTTCTCTTTCTAGTGGATACTCTTGCTGGCATGTCATACTAGTGAGCTATAATCTTCCCCCATGGCTCTGTATGAAGAGGAAGTATATGATGCTAACTTTGTTAATCTCTGGACCTAAACAACCTGGAAATGATATTGATATCTACCTCCAGCCGTTAATAGATGATTTGAAGACTTTGTGGGACGGGGTTCAAGGGTTATATGATAGTTATAGAAGAGATTACTTCATATTGAAAGCAGTACCATTCTGGATCATTAACGACTTCCCAGCATATAAGAACTTGTCAGGCAGCATTGTGAAAGGTTATAATGCTTGTCCGGTTTGTGTAGAGCATACCAAACCTCATAGGCTGCCTAACGGTCAAAAGATGTCATATCAGCGACATCGAAGATTCTTACCACGATACCATTCATATAGAAAACAGGCAACTGCTTTTGATAACACTGAAGAACATGATCCCCCTCCTACTCCATTAAGTAGACATGAGGTCTTAAAGAGAGTAGAAGGTTTGAAGCGGCTTTATGATAAAAAGCATCGTCATCCTCCATCTAAGGGTGTTGACGATCAGACCAGACCTTATTGGAAGAAGCAATCAGTTTTCTTTGAACTTGAGTATTGGAAATTTCTTCATGTTCAACACATTCTCGATGTCATACACATTGAGAAGAATATTTGTGATGCATTAATTAGTACATTGTTGAACATTCCTGGGAAAACAAAAGATAGGGTCGCGTCTCGTTTAGATATTGCTGCAATGGGTATAAGAACTGGTCTGCAGCCTATAACCTGGGGGGGAGCAGAAGTTACCATTGGCAAGCTGCAATCTGATGCTAGATGAAAAGAAAATTGTTTGCAGCTCTTTTTTTTGTATGAAGCTAGCTGATCGCATTTGTTCTAATGTGAAGAGTTTAGTGTCCATAGATGATCTGCGACTTATTGGTATGAAATCACACGATTGTCATACGCTGCTCCATCACTTACTCCCTTTTGCAATTCGTTCAGTATTACAAAAGCCAGTTAGATATGTTATCATTAGATTTTGTCTCTTCTTTAAAGCCATCTGCAGTAAAGTCATAGATGTCGAAAAGCTGAAAAAAAATGCAAGCTGACCTTGTTGAAACAGTTTGTGAGCTTGAGAAATTCTTCCCCCCTTCTTTCTTTGATAGTATGTTACATCTTTCGGTGCATCTTGTAAGAGAGGTTGAGCTCTGTGGCCCCGTTTTCTTTAGATGGATGTATCCCTTTGAAAGGTACATAACGACTTTGAAGGGCTATGTAAAGAACCAGAGACATCTAGAAGGTTGCATTGCTGGGTCGTACATCGCTGAAGAAGCAGTGGAGTTTTTAGCAGAACGTAATCTAGATGAACCTACTATTGGATTACCAGTAAGCGACAACTTTGATAATATGGAGACATGCAGACCTTTACCTGGTGCCACAGTCATGAATCTTGATCGGAAGGAGTTGCAGCTAGCACATTTATGTGTCCTACAGAATGCGGATGAAGCAAGGCCTTATTTTGAGTAAGTACGCCTATGTTTTATTTTAAAATATATTGCTTTTGTAGAAATATATGTGTTCTCTTTACTAACTGTTTTGCATTTTACATTTCTTTTGCAGTGAACATATAGTATTGTTGAAGCATCTTTTTCCAAATTTCGAAAAAAAAAAAGGAGAAGTGGTTAAAGGAGAAGCAGAATAAAAGCATTGCTAAATGGATACAAGTCAAGGTAAGGGCTATCAGAATCAAATAATTAATCTCCATGGCAGTTTGATGTTCTATTAAATATAAATTCATATTGGAATGATAACAATATTATGTCTTTGCATGCAGGTTGCAGCTGACTTATGGATCACGAGAATAATGTTTCAGAACATATAAAGTGGATTGTTGATGGTCCTAATCCTGAAGTACCTACATTCAGTGGCTACAAGATAGATAGGGTTAACTTCAGCACCAAGGATCGTGACGATGTCCATCAAGTTCAATGCAGTGGTGTTTCCTTGTTCGCCAATACAATGCTAGTCTCTAGTGCAAAGGATAAGAATCTTGTTAATGATGATACAACTTTTTATGGAGTCATTAAAGATATATGGGAGTTAGACTACCATAGTTTTAGGGTACCTATCTTCCATTGTGATTGGGTTGATATTGACAAGGGCATTAGGATAGATGACTTGGGATATACATTAGTCAATTTGAATAGGCTAGGTCATTTCAATGGTCCTTTCGTGTTAGGTACACATGTGAAGCAGGTCTGCTACATAGATGACCCTCTTAACACTAATTGGTCAGTGGTTATAAGATGTCCGGATAGGGATTACCATGGTGGTGATGATGAGGAGGTTGGAATCATTGAACTTGTGGAGGAGCCATTTGATGCCACGATGCCAACCATTGATACTATAAATGTAGTTGGTGAAGAAACTAGTAGTTATATGCAGGATGGTGACGAAGGAATATGGATTGATTAATTTATGATTTATGTGTAAAGTAATTGTTAGTACTATTGTAGCCATTTGGTAATTGACTTGTTCGATATTTAAATTTGGATTGTGTGACTTTGTGAATCTTCGTTTAAATATAATCTGTATTAAATTTTTCCTTGACTGTTTTTACTTAATATGCCATATTTACTGTGCTTTTATACTGTTTTCTATACTTGTAGTCAGTTTTGCTTTGTTGTGCTTTAGATGCTTTAATAATGGTTAACTAACCTATGTGGTTTCTTGGTTATAGGTTATGGCTCCTTCAAAGACAAAGGCTGCCTCTAGGGCAAGGGAAAATATTTTGAAGGCACTAAGAGTGACAAGGGCAAGATCTGCACCTATTGCAGTAACTTCAGCTAAATCGAGTGCATCAGAACATAAGCCATCCCCAAAGAGAGCATTTTCATTGAATGTCAGAAGGTCAATCGCTAAGAAGTAGCGTAAATCATCAAAGGCAACCAGCCCGATACAAATCGGCTTGAAATTGCTGAAGCGTGGCTGTGTTACAATGCATAGGATTGTGAGACGCAAAATACTTGGAATCAAACAAAAATTCATGTTCAACAAGAAGGGATCGCCTTATGGTGCTGCAGCCAAGGAAATGCAATCATATATCGGGATGCTAGCAAGGATTAAGGCACCAATTTGGAGACCTACTTGGAAGCATGTGCCAAGAGATCGTAAAAATAAGATTTGGCAATGTGTTGACGTAACCAACCAACCACTTCTCATATTCATTAATATAGACTTCATGTTAAGTCATAGACTGATTCCAAGTTTAGATGGCATTTGAGGTACCCCCGGAGGCAAGGAGAATGGTTCTATCTTCAGCTTCACATAAGTGGAGAGAATTCAAGAGCAAGCTGACTACACAGTACATCATCCCACATAAGGATGAACCAGAGTTGTTAGAGTATCCCCCGGCTGATTACAACTTCATTGAAAAGGCTCATTGGGACATATTTGTAGCTGATCGCTTGTCGGATGAATTTATGGTACTTTTTTGAATATTTTCATGTTTTCACAATTGTGTTAAAGTAGGATTCTTGTGTTAATTCTTGCATGAAGTACGCTTATGTATCCTTCTATATTTTATAGGAAGTGCACAAGGTGCAAAAGAAGAAGAGGGAAAAGAACAAGTACCCTCATTGGATGTCGCGTAAGGGATATGCAAATCTAGAGGCTGAACTGGTAAGATGTATACTCATCGATAATATAATTCCAACATGTTGATTTTTGGTTAAGGTTGAATTGTTAATTATGTTTATATCATGTTGTAGTCTGAATCTGTCCCTGAATCGGAATTGGACCGTGCAAAAATGTGGATCAAGGCACGGCAGGATAAACATGGTAATTTCAAAGATTCTGAGGTAGAGCAGAAGGCAACTGAAATTGTAAGTAAACTACTACGCTGTGTTGTAGTTGAGCAAAGCCAAAATTTTCACAGATTTATTACAAGATATAAACAATTGTAAATCATAGTACTAATTTTATATTAACAATGTTTTCTTGTTTTAGGACAAGTTGAAGAAGCAGGTGAGTGATGGTGAAGTGACAACTTGTGGCACCGATGATGTCACGCCCCGAATTTTGAATAATAAATTCAAATCCGAAACATTAATTAAACCACTTAATCAAATAAACGTCTTGAATTTTTTTTCATAAACAACCACACCTCACCCACTCAATAATACGAAAACCAAATCTTCAAATTACTTATTACATCACACTCTCACAAACTTAAATTGTAAAGTTCAATGAGCATAAAAAACCTCACAAAAGCAAATGCGATAAATCAAATACTGCTACACTAAGCAGCTCAATCACCACCCTGGTTCTCCTGACCTACAGGATTATCTGCTACACAGTTTGAATAGTGTACCGGGATTGCAATAACACGAAACCTGGTAAGCTTTTGAAAGCCCGTATGAGTAAATTTAAAGATTGCACAATTTAAGTTAATAAATATAAACTCACAAGGTAACTCCAAAATATCCTAAAATATAAAGGAATGAATACTCTCAAGACTCTCTTCTAAAACTCATACTTATGAGTCACAAGTAACCTCAACGTTACCTCCATAAGACCACTCACATTTGGCAGACAGACTAGAGCTCTAACTTATCGCAACCACCAGCTCGACGCGAGAGCGTGGTTCACGATTATAATGCTATTAGTAACCACCAGCCCGGTACAAGAGCGTGGTTCACTAATAGTATGCCATGGTCACACTCGTGACCTATTGATCTCTACAGATCAAAACAATTTATTGTTTCTCAAACAATAAAACTCAACTCCTTTCTCAACATATAAATCACGAAAAGTAAACATTTAAACAATAATAGCAACACAACATGCATATTGTTTTCTCAACACAATTCATCAACAAATATATATATATATATCATCACATAAATAATATATATACATAGACATTCACACAGTAATGCCTATTATTATCAAATCAATATAATTTACTAAATTCGGTTCTTAAATGAACCATGTGCGATTTACTCATCTCTAGTCCAGCTGCGTATTTTATCAATCAAATCACCATAATCCAAATACTCGTCAACTCAAACCGTCAAGTACCTAATCAAGTATGGTCATTATTTAGCAAATGAAGCACGAAATAAACTTAAATGACGATCCAATGGTCGGATTCTAAAGACGATCCAACGGTCGGATTAAATTTAAACGATGATCTAACGGTCAGATCCTCAAGGATTGCCCTTGGAAACATCCTATCAAAATTATACGAAAATCTGACGGATGGATCTTCACGAATCGCCTCCCGAATCACTATTTTACAATTATACGAACATCCAACGGTCGGATCTTCGCCTCTAACCTCATAAATTCATCGAGACAGTCATACGATCAACATATTAAAATTTGAAGCAAAACCGATGGTCTGATTTCCGTAGATCATAAACCGAAGATAAAAAGTAAAAACTGTAAATAGTAACGTCAAAACGTAAATCCACTATTTATCAACTTATTCTAAAATAACCTTGTTATATATCAAAACGCTCGTATGGATGCATAGATCATCATCCAGATAATATAAACTCAAAATATGACCGACACGCCGCCACACGCGGCGGTCAGACGGCGGTCAATCACCTCCGATGCAAAAGTCGTCAACTACAAACTTCTACAAAATGAAATTATGAGCAACTTTAATGCTTGACTTTTTTCGAGACAAGTTCTAGATCGTCGTAGATTGAGCTTTGAAGTTGGATTAATCTTGTGCGTCTGATCAGATCCTAGATCTGTTCTGAGCCGTCAAAAACTTCAAACCTTGATCTATAGCTCTACACTCCAAATCGTCATGCAAGGAGGATATGAGGAGATCACGAAGAGGTGGAGGATCGGCCCGTGCAATGCCAGCACGGGGGGTTGGGGGGGGGGGCTTCGATCCAAGACAGGGGGCGTCGGCGGGGCAAACGGGGAGCAGCTGGGTGGAGAGCGGCGACCAAAGGGAAGGCCGGGTCGTGGCCGGACGAGGCTCGACGATTCCGTTGACGCCGGGTCTGGTCGACGGGTCGACAAAGGAGGGGGGGCTTCGTGCGCGAGAGAGAGCTGAGGGGCTGGGGACTAATCCGCAAAAATAGATTTTTTTCATCCTTAATGAATCAATTCTGAATTTTTGCTATTTATAGAAAAATTCCAATCTTCAAATATTCATAACTTATTCATACGAACTCCAAATAATGCGTTCCACATATGCACGAGATCGTATCGATGAGCTCTACAACTGTCATGCAGGACGTTTTTCCAAATTTTGAACATATAGAAAATCAATTTTCACGACTCCCTAAATAACATTTGTTTCGAAAATAAAATTTGTTCGAAACCCCTCTTCTCACACAACGATATACGAAGCAAGCCCAAAATTCATAATTCATATTATTGAACAAATATTGAATTACATACATTTATTTAAATAAAATTTCGGGTCTTCATAGATGATGTATTAACCAAGGCTCTAGGTATCCCTGAGCACCATTGCAGAGTACATGGTGTGGGAGGTAATATCAACCATTCGTCTTATTTCAACCTACCTAAGCATAGAAAGAAGACTGTTGAAGAGAGGATTAGGGAAGGCTGCAAGAAATTTATAGAGGAAGAGACCGAAAAAATTGTGGCAAGAGAGAGAAAGCAATATGGGCTAAGAGGTTGATGAGGGTGGAAGCAAACCACTATTGGACGAAACAAAGAACTGCAACAGAATTTTGACATTTTCAATTGACTAACTTGATTAACTAGTACAAAATATTGGAAAGACTATTGTTGGAGTTAGACTAGTACGACAGGAAGTCCAAGATTTTGAGATAATTCTATAGTATCAAACACAAATAAACAATGCTTTCTCCAAATTTCTGTTGTTTTTCTCCAATTCACACAACAGCTAATCTCAAAATGATGATGCAGATCATTCAAAGGGACAACAGTTTTTACGGAAAACATCTTGTCGAACTTTGCTTCAAAAGTTACTTTTATTGAGACCACTGCCGACTTAATACAACTTGCACAAACGAAGGTAATATATTTTGATGTTGTCCTTTCTAGTATTCAGACAATATTCATGTTAATTCTCGCGCTTGTCTAAATTAGAATCAGACAACAGTTTCACGCTGTCATCTGATACCCTGCATCAGACGGCAGGAGTATTAACAACAACAATTTGGACTATCAAATGACAGTGAAAAACTGTCGTCTGATTTGTTTTTTTTGGCATAGTGAATATCTCTTTTCTTCACTTTCCCCTTTTTCCAATTAATCAAAATAACTCTTTTCTCCCTTTTCTTTTTCTTTTGGCCAAAATCACACAACAACAATCACCAAATCTTCAACACCAAAATCCCAACACTTTGAAAATTAGGCTAATAAAATCCTACTAATTAAACCATCTTCAAATCTCTATTTTTCACAATTTTCCACCAACCAAATAATTCAACAAAAAATTAAAATCAACCAAATATATTCCAAAAATTTTAGGGTTTGTCCAAAACCCATTTCTTACCCTTTCTTCTTCAAAACTCACGGCATATTACTCCTCCTTGGTTTACTTTCCTACAAATCTGTCCAACATCAATATCACAACCAAAAAATTCGAAACAAGCTTGGTTAGATCCTTACCACAAATCATTGCCAAACCCGTAGCCTAGCCTCTTGATTTAGGGAAAAATGGGTTCATGCACCAAAATCACAAATCAAAATTAAAAACTCAGATTTAGGAAGAAATAGGTATAGATCAGATGAATATAGGATAGATTAGGATGGATAATACCTTGATTTGAACTTGCAAAGAAGAAATCACAAAAACCCCCAAATTAGCTTCGGGTTCTAGGGTTTTTGGAGGATTAAATGGCCAAATTTCTTGATTTTGGTTGGAGGAATGGAAAGAGGGAATGAAGAGAAGAAAATCTGGAAATTTTGGTTGAGATCTGGGTTCCGGCGACGGTGGCTGCCGGCGGCGATTTTCGGCGAGAGGGTAGAGAGAGAGTCTCAGGTAGAGGGAGAGAGAGCTGAAGGAAAATGATGGTAGATGCTAGGGTTTGAGGGGAATGTTTTGCTTTTATACCTCTCCTAATTTTAGTTGTGAAAAGTCTAAGCTGCCCTCCTTTTGGGCCAAATGGGCTTGAGCTGCTCCATTTTCTTTTTCTTTTAATTTTCCCTAAGCCCACTCCGAAAATACATTTAAACACCCTTATTTCTCCAACACTTCAAAAATTCCTCTCGGAAAAATTTTCGGGCTTGTCCTAAGCCTCGACACTTTTAAAAATACTTTTCTAGACCCGAATTTGATTTTCTCTAATTTCTTAATCCTTTTAATGGCCTCAAAATTTTAATCTAATCGCGAATACATTTGTACCCTACGAATACGTAATTTCATACTTTATAAGACAAATTAAAATAAACAAGAAAAGTACGGGGGTCTACAAATAGGATAGCATTCCATATATAACTTGATTGCATATTCAATAGGCTTGGTAATGGCACGTTCATCTTGCTAAGTAATTAAGAGAAGTAAAAGAGACATTGAATGCGTTCATCTTAATTTGTTAGATTATAATTGAAACTCCCCCTTATCTTTGGCTCTTTTTCTATCACTTTATCCCATTGTATATTTTCGATAATTATTGTGAATAAATACTTAGTTTTGACGTTAACTTGTAGGTTTACTCTCAATCTCCGGCTTAAACGATTCATACTTATCTTTTACAGGGTTGAGTTGTGAGCCAATTTAGGCTAATCTTTGTGTATCTCCCTCTTCTCACAAAAACAAAGCCATGTATATGAATTTGATTCCCCATTACTTAACCCCATCTATTTGTTACTCATTTCCAAAGAAAACCCTAGTTTCCTCAGTCCAAAATCGTACTAGAGCAACCCTAGTGATCAAAATCAGGCTCACCAAATAAACAACATGTGGATAAACAGATAACTTGACCAATGCAAGTCTTGCTCAAGACCATTCATCCTCGAGCTCCTGTCCATCTTCACAACCACGATCAGGTATGAATGTCGTGCAACAAAAGCCTGTGTTGTCTTGGGAATCTAGTTGATCCTTAACAGCTTCTTCCTCTAAGCTTCAAATTCCATGAGACTAGCTGTAAAAGAATACATGCATGATGTAAGTTTCATGTGAATAAATGTTTGTAACAACATTGCAAAATTATATACTGTGAAGACAAGCTATAAGTTTGCAATGCAGTTGGAAAAGATTTAGCAGGCAGAGCAGAATGTTCAAACCTGGAGTTGAAACAAACCTGGAGTGTTATATTGTGAGTCTCCCTGAAAACAACAATGCTCGCAGTGAAGTAACACAAAAAGCTTAAATAGTACAAACAGTTGAGCACCCAAAGCAAAAGCCAAACAGTAAACATTTTTTCATTTTAATTTCCAAAGCAAAAGCCACATGTCTCGTTTTAATTTCGAAAAGCAGAAGCAAAAGCCAAAGCCAAATAGTAAGCTCGACATTAAACATTTCATTTACTTATCAGAGGCACGTTTCTCCTTCAAATAGAAATTTCGGCTTTCCACAGTAATAAACAGGAGTAAAATTGTCCCACTACTATTTACAGAACAGTAATAAACAGTATTTTTTTTTTTTGGTGGGAGTAAAATGGTGCCTTTAAAATGTACAACAATTACAGGACAATAGATATAAATATAATTGGTGAGGCTGTTTCCTTTTAAAAAAAATAAAATAAAATGACGGGGCGGAATCCACCTGGCTCACAAGTCACGAGCTCAAAACTGTGCGTGTGAGGTGAGAGCACCGCCAGGAGAGTTGGAGTTGGAAGACAAACACCTGCTGCCGCCTCATCTTCTTTAGGTATCAATTTTCACTTGATCTCATATTTGCCTATTCTCCTCATTCTTCCATTTTAGACGTCGATGATGCCTGGGTGTTTCTTTTTTCTTTTCAATTTGCTCAGATTGATCGATTTTTCTTCACGATTTTTCTTGGATGAACTTCTTCAGCAAGTGCTTTCAAGGCCATATACCATTTATATATGCTTTTACAAAAGTGCTCCCAGCGAACTGTTTTAAGATGCTTCGTCACTTCTCCACCATTTTATCATTTTATGCTTGAATTGTTTACTTCTATTTTTGCTGAAAATTTGTATTTGACCGAAAAAAATGTTCATGTCGCAGCTGTGTGTTGCATCATCATGGGCCTGCATAACCTACTATTTAAAGTTGGACAGGACATAGAATCGAGATCCTTTCTGAAAGGTTATCGTGGTGCGTGGTTCCGATGTAAGGTACCTATCACAGTCAAGATCACTAGCAATAATTGATGACAAAAAAGTTTGTTTTATTTACGTTCATTTATGCTTGATAATTTTACATCTTATTGAACAATTTTCAACTTCTTGTGTTAGAATCTTGATTTTCACTTCCTCATACTGTTGTCAAACCCATGTACCATATAATCAGAAATCACAGTTAGATTGATTTTACAAAGTAATAATTACAATGTCAGGTACTATGAAGTAAGCAGTAATAAAATGTGAAGTTATCAATGATTTCGAATCATTGAAACTGGGTTTAGGGCAGAGGACAGGTAGGCATAATATTTGAGAAGCAAGTTTTAAAAGTATTGGGTTGTTACCTTCTTCATTAAAGATAAGGATCAAATTGGGCCAACTTAAACTTGATCATTGAAAGTTTTTGCATGATCTTAGGCCTGAAAATCAATAGAGTTGAGTGCTTTATGGTAGGTATAAATACCGATTTCGGTAAGGTCAAGAGGTTGGCGGAGACTTAGGAAGCTGGCCTTTAGAAGTATTTGGGGCTTCCTCTGGGTGGTAACCCCAAGGCTGTGCCTTTTTGGGAACCGGTGATAGAAAAAGTGGAGAAGAGATTAGAAGGTTGGAAAAAAGATTTTTGGAAAAGGGGTGGCCGATTGACTTTGATTCAAGCTGTAGTTACTTGGCGTCCAACTTACCATCTTTCTCTCTTCCAAATCCCTTCTAGTGCGGCAAAACTGATCCTCAATGGTTCAGATGTAATATCTGATTTTACAATGAGGATGTCGTAAAAGTTTATACAGCAACTGTTGTGGTTCATATTAGGCCACTGAAATATTATGTTCTCAATCATTATTTGGTGGGTTAAAGTTGTTGGAGTGTAATAATTTATCAAGGGCCATTAGTTTTATTGAAGAGATTTTGATGCAAAACATATGAGGTTATTTCATATTTTTTGATTGAGGCTCATTTTTCTGTTTGTTATTAGATACAAAAATCCTTCCAAACAGTAATATCATGGGCTCTAACAATGTTCTATTGTTGTTCAGATAAAAGATATTGGCTGGAGAAATAGTCAGCTGTCGTGTGCTTTGGAATATTATGACTTTCCTGATGAAAGTAAGTGCTATCTTATTAAGACTTTTAAGCCCACTATGTTATGCAAGTTACGGTTTTAGCTTGTTGCATGAGCAGCTTGAATCTTTTTCTCTTATATGTTTGTATGTATTACAAAAAATACACATACAGCAGTGCATATATTACTAGACAATATGTGGGCTGTATTATGACGATATGGTCTCCTGTAATGAAAGATATTACTAAGACTGAGTGCTACTACTAGTTAGTTATGTCTTCCTTCATTTTTGTGTACTCTTTTATTTTTGTCATATTTGGTTATCGTGTAATCAATATTTTGGGTGAAAAATGTTCTGTGTTATGTTTAACATCTTTTAGTAGTTTCTGATTTATATATTGTTCTCATCTGCAGAAATAACTTGGGAGAAGATATATCAAAACAACCCTGCTGATGGTAGAAGGACAAGAAAGGGGAAGACATTGATGGTGCGTCCTCGCTTTCCTCCTATCTATCGTGAAAGTAAAAGGTCTGCTGTCAATAGCATATTGGAAGTGATAGTTATTGCCAATGATGCCTGGAAAGTGGGAGATTTAGTTGATTGGTGGAAGGATGGTTGTTATTGGTCTGGAAAAGTAGCAGAAGTATTAGGGGATGAAACAGTGAAGGTAGTTTTTATATTCCTCTCATATCCTCGACTATTTCAAGTGCTGCTTTAGCTTGCATAGTTATCATTTGATGTGATGGTTCATTTGGGTAGATTTTCCTTTCCTTTCCTTCAAGTTCTGTTCTATTTACCATTCCAGTAATTATATCCCAAACCTTGGCATTTGATTCACTAGGTTGTTCAACTTACAAATTCACTCTTGCAGCTGTGCTATACATGCTTGTTTAGGCTTTTGTGTTCATGTAGTTCACATACATCATCAAGCGTGGAGATATAAATTGGAAGCTTCTGGTGCTTTCTCCTGCAAATCCTTTTTCAAGTTCGATTAAGGACACCTCCGTCCAAACTTCACTTTAGTGAACTTAAGATGGTCTAAAATTCCTCCAAAGGTGGTTTTAGGTTTGTGGTGCATGAGTGGCTGATTACTTGTGAGATGCTTCAGCAGATGAGGCCTAATTGTTGCTTTTTAAAGTGAATAGAGAGAATGCAAATCAAAAAAACTTTTTTGCATTGTGAGGTGGCCTCCTGGCCTTGGTTAATTTTTTGGAGGGAGGCTGGGGTGACTTGGGGGTCCCCAGCGTTGTTTTCTGCTTTCTTTAGCCAAAACCATCCTGATTTTGGTAAAGAGAAAGAAATAAAGCCAAAGTGTTGTGCGTTTTTTGTTTCGGCTCTTTGGATGCTTTGGATGGAAAGAAATGGGAGAGTTTTTGATGTCTACGAGGGGGTAGGGATGAAGGAGCTCTGGGACAGAGCAAGATTTTGGTTGGCTCTTTGGGCTTCGGTTTCTGAGGCTTCTCAAGATTATAGCTTCTCTTGTATTTTGAGGGATTAGAGAGCAGCACTATTTAGCATTTTTGATCTCTTCAGGGTACTTGTGGGTTTGTTGGTTTTTGATGGTTTTGCTTTGAGTTGCTGTTGTGTCTGGTGTGGACATTTTGTTCCAACATTGTGTCTCTATTTTTCTGTTGTTAACAAAGATTTAGCTGTACTTATTCCTCTTATTCATGTGTAAATAAATCATTCATCAAGTGAACTGCGAATATATTTTAGAGGTTAAGCCGTCAGTTATCCTTTTACTGTTTCTGTGGTTGAATGAGTACCTGTGTTTGACTTCAGTTTAGCGCTTTGGTTGGTTAACAATAGTCTAAGACTGACTTTCTGTGTTTATGAAAAAAAGGTTGGGGGTAAACCTATATCCATCCATTTACTCTATCACTGTGTCTGTCATCATATTTCATCTCAATCGTAAGCTTGTAACTATAATTACAAGATGTGTCAAGGTACCTTGCTTTTATATGTTGATTCATGTCGTCTTTTTCCAGGTTGAGTTGCCACGTCCTCCTGTTGGTGAAGGAGTTGAAGGAGAGACGTATGAGGCTTCTTACAAGGACCTGCGCTCATCCTTGGATTGGTCTCTAGAATATGGATGGACTGTACCTACACCCAAGGTACCTATGGCCCATTACTCATCTATCTGTCTCATTTCTCTATGTTGGATTTTGTTTTAAGGGGCAATATCAAATATCTCACCTAAACTGAGACGAGCTAAGTTGATTGTGTTTTGAATAATCCCTTGACTCATTTTTCTGAATAATCCTTTCCATCCACTAGGATTGTCAAATACTTGCCAGCTTACGTCTCAAATCACATCATGATGATGTGGCACTTCAGGATATGAAAACTTACAAGTGCCACACATTAACATTACCATGAAGTTACAAAGATCTTTTCAAGGTTTTGTTTATTCATTATTTTGTAGCCCCACCTTCGCCTTGTACTGAAATTTTGGAAACAATATAATGTATTTCTGCTCTGCTTTTGGTCGTGGTTCTTACTTCTTGCCATTATGCATGATAAGTGTCACAATCCTTGCCTATCAGCGAACATTTTATCTGCTGCTATGTAGGTGTTCATGCTTTTCACTCAATTAGAAAGAAAACCGTCATTATTCCATTTATACTTAATTGTTTGTAATGCTCTTGGGGTTGCAGGAGAGGGAAAATGAGCATCCTTGTGTTCAGGTAATTAAGCCTGATAATCAAGGTAAGATATCTTTTTACTGTCCAGTGCTCATATGGACAAATATATTTGTGTCCGTGTGTGTGTCTGTTTGTGTGCGTGTGCGAGTGCGAGTGCGAGTGCGAGTGCGAGTGTGCCTGAATATAGGTAGGTGTATATCAAGTTGAGAGAATTATTTGATGGGACTAACATTTTTAGTGGTAATTAGTCAAATAAATTTGTAGAGCAACAGATAGATTCCATTTTGCTTTTCACATATGGGAGGAACTGAACAGGATATACTCACACTCGCAACAAAGAAAAAGAAGACATTAATTTATAAATTGTGTTGTAATGGACTTGTGGTTGGTGCCTTGGTGCATCCTGGGCCTCTGGTGATTTGTAGAAGATGTTTGTTTCTTGGTGTTTTATGATTTTACTTGTTTGGTATATGCAATCAACTGTTACCCTAACTTCTTGTCACTTGCTCTTCGATCCACTTTCCTTGACATTGTCTGTTGGTTTTTGTAGTTCTTCTGTCCAATTAAATCGTGAGAATGAAAAATAATGCTAGGTGAACCACATGTAATGATGTGGCATTTGATGTAGCAGTTAAACTTGGTCTATATAATTTGGTCTTTTTAGCATTGTCAATGTTTAACGGCCACATCAAATGCCATGCCGTGTGGCTTAAATGCGATACAGTTGAGAATTATCCACATTGAAATCTGAATCCTTCTCTTACATTCTTGAATGCTGATGAAATATTTAAGTTTATATTTTGATGGAAAGTAGTACAATGATGTGATTGATATGGGGGAATGTTGTTGCAGGAGACAGTCCAAGCATGGTGGCCCAAACTGTAGTTGATGGAAGAAGAGATGTACAGGCAATTACTGGTGCAGATCAATCTTTAGCAGCAAAGGACACAGCCACTGCAGAAACAAATATGGAGTCTGATGTAGCAGATAGCCTTTTTGGGAAGACAAGTTGCTCAGATAGTGGTTCAAGTTCGCATGTGAAAGATGCATTAAATGAAAAGGGGGGAACTGCAACTAGGATAGACATAGTTGATAATGATAGGTCCTTGAAGAAGATGAAAACTGACGAAGGCATAATATTGAATTCGATGAGCTCTGATACATTAGAAGCTGCAATTTTGGACTTGGAGGAACTTGTAAACCGGGTTAAATGGATGAAAGGTATGTTGGAGACTGGAATGCCTTTGACAGGTGCCATGCGCCCCCATTAGAAATTTCTTGGAGATCATACCGCGTCCACGCCAAGTGAAGGTTTTCACTAGTAAGTCAAATGGTATACTAATTCTTTTATAACATGTAAACGTCTGAGTTGCATTTAGACTTCTTTCAATCCATGCTGATTATATGTGTCTGTCATCTTTGTAAACCCCTTGGGGCTTATGTTGGCTATATAGGAAGGCAGGCGAAAACTGGACATGACAACGGTTCATCTCTGTTCAATCTAGTAACTTCTAGAATTACACCTTTTCTGATGGATTTTGTGGCTACCGTGAGTGAGCCTTGTTACAATATTATTCCACTGTATTGTTTTAAGCTTAGCATGTTTATACCGCACCCTGAACATTCTTCCTTTCTACTGATTCAGTCTTTAGTTGGAGATTGATGATGCTTTATCATCCTGTTCCAGCCCAAGAAGGCAAGGAGTGGCGGAGCTATTGGGAATGAGCGATGTAATTTGGTTGTCCAGTTTCTAAAATCTGACATGACGAAAGCTTTCCGTTGCCTTAGTTACTCAGAGTGGTCGTGTATAGGCTTCCATTCTATACAATTTACTCCTGTTATTGTTTGTATTTTAAGATTCACATTGCATGTTTTGCGTCTGAAGTTCTGAACTGACATCTTTTAAGTGACAAGGGCCAGGCTTCCACTTCGTAGTGAACTGAAAGTTGTATCTTAATTATTATATCCATTGTCCATTGCTTTGTACTGAGACTCGATGTGGAGTTCATGCATGGAATTTTCGTACTTTTTTTTAGCAATTTATGCGTGGAGTTAAAGACATATCTCAATGGTTATTTATGACCACAGTTATTAATTTTGTTCATCAAATAAATTGAGGATAATAAATCAAATTTCTGAGTATACAAGAGACAAATTCCAGCAGAAGAACCCGAACCCTAGCTTTCTTAACAAGGCACTAGTCTTGGTCAACTGATGTAGAAACTTTAAGCGGCAATTGAAGGTGGCCAGCGGGGCGTCAGCGTCTCACTAAACACACCCGTCACAAGTTCAATCACTAACACAATTTCTTAGTGTTCAATTTTAGGGATATGCAAGTCATTCTTTGTTTTTGTACTTGCTATATTGGTGCTCAATATCCTGCAGAATAGTGTTGGTGTTTTTATTGTTTGCATTGGTGCAGGGATTGATGAGTATTATGCTGATGTTCGTTATGAGAGTTGGTAATTTAGATACCCAATTTTACATCAAAGCGTCCAGAATTGACATTCACGAGCCTTCTATGTGGGTTGGAAGAGGTAGACATCATCGATTCTTTCTTACATTTCGTACCACTATGGTTCTATCTATTTGATATGGTTCTTGATGAAAAAGAAGGTCCAAACACGTTGTCCTCTGCTTGATTTTGTCTTTGGACTGTGTTCTACAGATGAGATCGAGTTAGGCGCCCTGAAACTAGCCAAGTAGTTGATCCATATCTTTTCATCCTAAAAGGGCTTAGTGTGGCATATTAGAGTTTTTTGGGATTGATCTTATGTTCTTTTTTTTCTTCTCGCAGTCTTGAACTATGGAAACCAAAAGAAGTTTGTGTCGTTCTGTCTGTATGGCACATAGAGTTGCTTCTTTTGTGATTTATGTTCTGTTTGTGATACATTTGCTGCTTGCCCGTACTATTGTTGCTCTAGCATTCTCAATAAGCTTCACAACAGAAAATCATGTAGAGGCAAATTTGTTGTTGTTTAGGTAGCCGATCAAGTTTTATTAGACCATGTATGGTAAGATGCTCTAAATTTTATCACACATCTTCTGCTTGCAGGTCAGCTTTTACTGGCCAAGGGTGAAGTAGATATGGCATTTTCAGGATTCAAGATCGTATTAGACGGAGAGTGTGATAATGTTCCTTCCCTTTTGGTCAGGTTTTATAGATAATTTCTATGCTTTTAGAAAAGTATTTATGCTTGATATATCTAAGGATCACATGCATGAATATATCAGCATATGAAAAAGAAAATAGAAGATATTAGAATAGGTGATTTTTTTAAATTTTATTAATGGGTGTCCAGTATGGTAATACCCAGGATGTCCATGAGCTATGAGCCTGTCAGTAGGCTTAATAAATACTTACAGAGATGGATTAGAAAGAGTATATGACAGTGGTAATAATGACTTTGGAAATAAAATTAGGGGGAACTTACCGAAATATCACAGAACTGGTTAACCCGGAGGGAGCAAGAGAAACCAAGTTGGGATCGGCTTTGGTTATGCTACATTTGTTGTAAATAGTTTGCCTTGATATCTGCAGGCATGCATTGAGTTCAGTCGCGGTCACTATTTCTGATTCATTAGAGCTGTACAAGGTTTGTATATTTCGCCTACTGTTTGTTTACCAAACAAACCCAACAAATTCATTCTTTTTCAATGTCCAGATTTTTTCTTTATTTTTGAAATGGTTGGGTTCACGACTAGCCATGTCCCTAGCAGAACTATATTAGTTAGATAATAATGTTGTTTCATACAGAAAGCCCTGCAACTGAATCCCAATTGTCCTGCGGCTGTAAGACTTGGCATATATAGGTCTCTGTTGTTACAAAATGGGTCAATTTGAAAAAGCTTGGGCAGGCCTTTCAGAGGGTTTGACAGCAGGCAAGTAATAAGTAATAACAGTCAATCTATGTATTAACATCAGGTAAAGCAGCGTTTTCACCTGCCGCAGTTCATTAAACTTGTGAAATTATCATTCTCCAAAAAAAAAAAAAATAAAAAAAAAATAATCTTTTTGTTTAAAAACAAGCTAAATTGACACAGAGAGAGAGAGTAATGTTTCAGAAAAAATGGAGATTTCAAGTGTATTTATTCATCTCATACAATAAGGTATTTATAGGGATACATTTGTAGTATGAAAGCTCAAAAAGAAAACAAAAATGATAACCATCTCAATGATGAATTCTGCTATGCTTGTTGCCCCTTGGTAAAACATGTTACATAAGTCTTCATACACTCAAGTACCTATGTTTATATACTCAAGTACCTATCTATACACTTAAGTATTTGTTACATGATATAGACATACATAATATAATACATTTATACTACAACACTCCCCCTTAGATATTTCATGTTAATAGTATTGTGTTGGTGGTGCGCTTCGAAGTTGCCTCGTTAAAAACCTTGCCAAGTAATAAAACCCTGTGGGAAAAAAACAACCTTGGTCGAAGGAGAAAAAGAGCACAACGCGCGTTGAGTGTGAAGTATGTTTCTGGATACTCCCCCTGATTTAGACTCCCCTTGAAGATCGTGGGAGTTCGGATATCCTTCTCAATCCGATGCTCCTTACATGTTTCTCGAAAGGGGATTTTGGTAGTGACTTAGTAAATAAGTCAGCTACATTATCTTCTGATCGGATTTGATTTACTTCAATATTTAGAAGTGTTTGTTGTTGCTAACTGTAGAAGAATTTCGGCGATATATGCTTGGTATTGTCACCCTTGATGAAACCTAATTTCATTTGCTCAATACAAGCTGCATTATCCTCGTAAATGCATGTAGGTTCATTTGTGGTAAATTTCAAACCACATGTTCCTCGAATGTGTCTATTTACAGACCTTAGCCATATGCACTCACACACGGCTTCATGTAGGGCAATGATCTCTGCATGATTTGAGGAAGTAGCAACAAGAGTCTGTTTTGTATATCTCCAAGATATCGCAGTGCTTCCCATGGTAAAGACATAACCTGTTTGAGAGTGACCTTTGTGAGGGTCAGAAAGATACCCTGCATCAGCAAAGCCCGTCAAGACATCATTATCATTTTGATGGAGGGGAGGAGGAGAACGTTGGTCACTATGGATAGTGTTGCCGGCGTTCATATTTCTTTTTTCTCTGTAGGGATAAAACAAGCCCATATCAATCGTACCTTTCAGGTATCGAAAGATTATCTTTATACTAATCCAATGGCGGTGTGTTGGCGCAGAACTATGTCGAGTTAACAAGTTACTGCAAATGAGATATCTGGTCTTGTGCATTGAGCTAAATACAATAATGCGCCTATCGCACTTAGATATGGTATTTCAGCCTCTAATAAATCTTCGTCCTTATTACTTGGACGAAACGGATCTTTTATGGGCTCAAGACTACGGTTGATCATGGGAGTACTCACAGGCTTTGCTTTATCTTCATTAAAGCGCCTTAGTAACTTTTGAGTATATGCTGACTGATGGATCATAATCCCATCATTATGGTGCTCGAGGTCTATTCCGAGACAAAACCGTGTTTTCCCGAGATCTTTCATCTCAAATTCAGATTTCAAATATGTAGCAGTTTCTTTTAACTCATCTAGAGTTCCAATTAGGTTCATGTCATCGACATAAACTGCTACAATTGCAAATCCGGATCTTGTCCTTTTAATGAACAAGCAAGGGCATATTTCATTGTTAACATATCCTTTCCCAATCAAGTAGTCACTTAGACGGTTATACCACATCCGTCCGGATTTTTTCAATCCATATAGTAAGCGTCTTAATTTTATTGAAAACGCGCTCCGTGGTTTAGAGCCACTTGATTTGGGTAATTAAAGTCCATCTGGAACCTTCATATATATCTCTGAATCTAGATCCCTATAGAGATATGCTGTAACCACATCCATGAGCTGCATGTCAAGTTTTTCGGAAACTACCAAACTGACAAGGTAGCGGAACGTTATAACGTCCATTACGGGAGAATACGTCTCCTCGTAGTCGATTCCAGAGCGTTATGAGAAACCTTGCACCACAAGGCGGACTTTGTATGTAACAACCTCATTTTTCTCATTATGCTTTCTAACAAAGACCCATTTATGGCCAACAGGTTTTATATTTGGTGATGTCAGTGTTATAGACCCAAATACCTGTCTCTTTGTTAGTGAATCCAATTTAGTCTGGATCACATCTTTCCATTTGGACCAATCTGCTCTTCGTTGACATTCTTCAACGGAGCGAGGTTCGATATCATCATATTCTATAATTCCTTTTGCAATATGATATGCAAATGCATCATCAATAGCCATAGAATTTCTGTCCATAATTACATGTATACTAGTGTAATTCATGGAGATCTCTCTATTCTCTGGAATTAGTTCTACCATTGGAGCGTCCTCCAATGATGTCTCTTGGACATAACCATAATCCGGAATTTTTTCATGAGATGGATTATTTGTATAGATGATTAATGGATTATTTTGTGTCAAGCTCACTTTCTTTCTTGGGCGAAAATCTATCGAACCTATAGGCCTCCCGCGCTTCCTGGCAGGAGCGGTGGGTCTAGCCACTGCATCACCCATAGAGAGGATGTCATGTCCTTTAGTTTTAGGGATATCAATGGCTTTCTTTCTCGGGGATCAAGATGAGACAAAGTGGGAACGGACCACGACAATTCCTGTCTTTTCTGTTGAACATTAGTGTTCTTGTCTCCCCCTAATGACGGGACTGTCTCATCAAAGTGACAATCTGCAAATCTAGCGGTAAATAGATCACCTGTCAAGGGTTCTATGTAGCGGATAATGCTTGGAGAATCATATCCAACATAAAGGCCTAAGCGTCTTTGAGGGCCCATTTTGGTGTGCTGTGGCGGCGCAATTGGCACATAGACTGCACACCCAAATATGCGTAAGTGTGAGACATCAGGCTCATACCCAATCACTATCTGGGACGCAGAAAAAGGTTGGGTGGCAGTGGGTCTCAGACGAATAAGCACAGTTGCATGCAATATTGCATAGCCCCAAGCAGAAATAGGGAGATTGGTGGCCATAACCAATGCCCTGGCAACCATTTGAAGTCTTTTAATGGCAGCTTCTGTGAGTCCATTTTGGGTGTGTACATGAGGAACAGGGTGTTCCACTTCAATCTCAATGGACATGCAATAATAATCAAAAGTTCTTGATGTAAACTCTCCAACATTGTCAAGATGAATTGACTTAATAGGATGATCAGGGTGGTGAGACCTTAACTTAATGATTTGTGTTAGGAGTTTAGCAAATGCAGCATTTCTTGTGGATAAGAGCATGACATGTGACCAACGTGTCGATGCATCAACCAACACCATAAAATATCCAAATGGTCTGCAAGTTGGTTGGATAGGTCCACAAATATCACCTTGTATTCTTTGTAAGAATGGTATATTTTCTTTAGTATCCTTTGCATAGGATGGTCTTGATCCTACCTTTGCTAAAGAGCAAGTTTTGCAAAATGAATGATATGCTTTAGAAGTAACTCTTTGAACCAATGTTTGGTTCGTACTTCTTTTCGTTTTGAAGAATGGATGTCCGTGTGAAGTTTTTAATATACGGAGCATCATATCATGACTTGGATGTCCCAAACGGTCGTACCAAAGCCTGTATGTGTTAGGATCCCATAAATTTTCATTCATGACATGGTTGGATTCAATGACTCTAATAGTGGTTGCATACAATCCACTAGAGCGACACATAAGTTTCTCTAATACTCGTGTATTTCCGTAGTTTTTAGAGGTGATGCAAAGGAACTCTTGTCCATTCTCACAATGTGTTTCCACATGAAAATCATTGGCTCTGATGTTTTTAAAGCTTAATAGGGTTCTTCCAGCCCTTGGAGCATATAGAGCTTCGGCGACATTAATATTTGTGCCATTTGGTAACAAAAATGGAGCTGGTCCTCGACCATGAATCAATTGTGATGGTCCTGCCATCGTACTTACTGAGGATCGACTAGGTGTCAGGCCTAACATTGAAGGCTATATCCATAGAAATAATTGCCTATGTCGCAATATAGTATGTGTGGTGCCACTATCAAGAAGGCATTCCAATTATCCGGAAAACATACTGAAAAAGAATAAAGTTCAGAATACTAACACATGTCCATGACATTGAATGATAATGCGATACTTTATTAATAGGAAAAATAGTCAATGATTAGATCAAAGTTTTTCATAAGTCTATTCCAAAAATTAAACTTTAGACAAGTTGTTGTCACTCAATCAGTTTGGTAATTCCAATAAAATATGATCAGGAAAGTAGAGAGATGTTGGTGGAGCGAGGCTCGCTTAAATACCCCCATCTCAATTACTTTCCTAGACATCATACTTCATTGGGTACACCACATGAGAAGGAGTTAATACAATTATTATTTATTGAATAAGGCACATTTGCCGTTCTTGAAAAATAGAAAGAGGATTATTCTAATCAAAGTCTGTGGCATCCTCGTGCTCTTCATTTACAGCTTTGAAGTCCTCAACGGTGAGATTGACATCTTCACTATTTTCATTTCCACTGCCGGTGTTGCCATATCTCTCTCTTCCACGTGTGCCCGATCTAAAGTTGCGGTTTCCTTCTTTATTGGGGCTGTTATATGGACCTGTTCGTCCTTAATGTCCCATATTATTAGACTACACATGTCCCCTATTGCTAGGGTACAGCTCCTTGTGCCCTCTCTTGGGTGCATTATAATTTACCTCACGAACGCTCTTGGTTCCAACTGGTCTTGAATTATAATTCTTTACGAGAATGTTGTCATGCTTTTCGGCTACCGACAAAACATTAATGAGCTCATTGAACCTCGTAATTCGTCTAACATTTACTTCAGTGCGATATTGCTTTGATAGCAAAATTGCTGCAACCGGGAAGGTGGAGAGAGTTTTCTCAATTAGCTCTTCCTCTGTGAGGGGTTTTTGACAGAACCTCAACATGGATTTGAGACGACGAGCTTCTGAATTGTGTTCAGCAATAGACTTGAAGTCGGAGAAGCGTACATCGTTCCACTAACCCTTCAAGTCAGGGAGGAGGGAATCTTGGATATTGTTAAAGCGCTCTTGTAGCGCTTCCCATAAATCCTTTGCATCTTTGATAGACATGTACTCTAATTTGAGTGCTTTGTCCATATGACGTCACATCAAGATGATTGCTTGTGCATGCCTTTTGGGTGTTTGAGGGAACGTAAGGGCCGGGGCTGGTGCATGGATGATTGGCAATATCCCTTTCGATGTGAGATGGTTCTCAACATCGGTTTTCCAGCTATGGTAATCTGAACCTGTTGAGTCAAGGATTTGAAAATCGAGTCTAGGTTCATTCGACATCCTTGAAAATAAGAAGAAAATATTAGTTTCGGAGTTTAAACTTCCACGAAAAATAATAAGATTTTCGAGCTATGCTACCAAGAAATCAATTTCCAAGAATCATTGTGAACACTCTTAGTTCATTGATTACGAACGCTCTTAGTTCGTTTGGCGTGAATTTCTATAATTCCGCTTTTGATTGTAAGTTCCCGAGAAAAAGGAAAAAAGAGAGAAAATGAATAAAAACTCAAAAACGGGAATTTTTAGTAAAGAATACCTTGAAATAGTGTTGCCGGAAAATTTGGCAGGAAAAAGTTATCGGAGGTGATCGGAAGGATCGCTGGGAAAAATCGAGAAAAGTCGCCGGAAAAGTCGGAGGTGATCGGAAAAGTCGCCGGAAAAATGTCAGAAAAGTCGCAGGAAAAGTCGTAGGAAAACTTGCCCCGCAGATGTGTCGGCAGCCGCTCTGTAGCTTCTCGGTAGCTACTGCGCAGCTCTCGGCAGGACTCGGTAGGGCCTCGGCAGGACTCGGCAGCGGTTCGGTTCGTGCTCACAACTTCCGGCGATTCTGAGGCCGGTTCCGGGCTTCTGGAATCAAGGGCTTTGATATGAGCTAGGGTTTGGGGATTTTTTGTAGGTTTGGAAAAATGACTTCGATTGATGATGAACTCTTCTCTTGTCAATTTTTTATTCTAATTCTAGAGCAACTTCGTGCTGATAACGTGTTTAAGAACAAGCTAAATTGACACAGAGAGAGAGAGTAATGTTTCAGAGAGAATGGAGATTTCAAGTGTATTTATTCATCTCATACAATGGAGTATTTATAGGGATACATTTGTAGTGTGAAAGCTCAAAGAGAAAACCAAAATGATAACCACCTCAATGATGAATTCTGCCATGCTTGTTGCCCTTTGGTAAAGCATGTTACATAAGTCTTCATACACTCAAGTACCTATGTTTATATACTCAAGTACCTATCTATATACTTAAGTATTTGTTACATGATATAGACATACATAGTATAATACATTTATACTACAATACTTCTGAAATTAACTTGCAGTTAGATTAAAATATTGAGGCTCTAGTTGCTAGGGCTGGATTCGGTAGTAAACCGATCCATTTTTCCCCAAACCGATGCCGAACCGACCTCCGTCGGTATCGAGATTTTCAAACTGCCGCCGATATTTCGGTTGGCATAGTTCGGTTTTGAGTTTGCAGCTGGAGATTCAATGATGTTGGAGATGAGGATGATCTGATGATGGAATCTGTGTTGATTTGATAGGGATTGGGGAGGAAGAAAAATGAAAAAAAGATGAGAAGAGAATAGATGAAGCAGAACTGCAGAAACTGCAGAAGAAGAAGTAGAAGAAAGGTCGAAGACCAGGTGAGAGAGAGAGATTCTGTTTTGTCACTTTGTGTTTAATGAGATTTCAAACTTTAATCTCACCTAAGAAGTGTATAAATATAAACTTTGAGGACATTTGACCATGAGCAGCTCGTGCTCTAGAGGTGAGGGGTTGAGTTCTTGTGAAAGAGGTTGAGGGTTCGTATCATCTCTTCCACAATTTTATATGTTTTGTATAATTGTTCGGTATCACCTAAAACGAGTATAAATATAAAGTTTGTTGGTATTATATTGAGAGTAGGTTGTGCTCCAGCGGTGGGGAAGTGAGCCGTTGTGGAAGGGGTTGAGTGTTCAAACCTCACCTCTTGCGTGGTTTTGTGTATTTTGTATAATTCGGTATGAGGTACTGTATACGGTCGGTACGGTATGCTGACGATATGCAATATCTCATATCGAAGCCGAGCCGAAGGGAGCCATACGGTACTGCTCAGCCGAGCCGAAAGTCAGCAGGCCGAATTTTCGGCCCAAATCGATCCGGGCAGGTTTGAAAATCGGCCGATTCGGTTGCTTCGGCCATTTTGCCAGCCCTACTAGTTGCTCTTGCAACTTTGGATTTTGCATACAGATGCAGGTACGACTATAAAGATCGGCATTTTACATTCTAGTTGATTGGATACTGTCATTCGGTTTGATTATTTTATTATTATTAATTAGTGATTATATCCTTATATGTCCATAATTCTGTTCTTTTGGGAAGACTAATATGCCGGCTGTTTTACACTATATAGCTGCTGGAACAGGTGGAAACAACGCAGAGACCTTTTGAGCCATATCCTTAATGGCATGGCCTTAAATTATCTGGCAAACTATTTTTTCTTCACTGGTCAACACTTCTAGTTGAGCAACTAGCTGAGACTGCACTTGCTGTCACCAACCATGGATCACAAGGTTGCGTTCCTACTACAATTTGGCACGATCTTACCATAGTAAGGTAAGAAAATATTATGCTCTTCTTAATTATAAATGAAGGGGTCTTTATATTTTCTCTATATTGTGTTGGTAAAAATATTATAGCTGAGCAATAAAAGATATTTATTCTTTTCAGGGAACTTCAGTTTGTGTGCGTGTGTGTGTGTAAATTGATTGAGCATCCATTGACTGATTATCTTTTGCAGCATTTAGTTCTTCATGCTACTGAACCTTCATTGGAGTGTCTGGAGAAACAAACAAGTAGGTCGTTATTTTAGTTATCAGTCACCAGCATTAATTTCATGTTTCACCTATCAGTTGATTGCAATGTTTGGTTGCACTCAGTTGCAGGGAGACTTTGATAAGGCAGAGTACTACATGGCATCAGTCAAGGAAATTAGCAAAACCCAATAATTCATATTTCTTTATTATGGTCAGTTACCATCAATCATAGACAATATTCTATGCTTTAAGTCTTGTACGAGTCAGATTTTTGGTATAGTATCAGTGATGATTTCTATTTTATAGTTGGTATATCTTTTGTAAGACCTCACATGATTTCACCATGAGGGGAACTAGGAATGGCCAGGCCAGGCCCCATGAGGCTTGCTCAACAAACTTTCAGGGAGGCACTAGGTGATGGAATATGGCTGGCGATGGTAGAAAAAAAAAACCCCCATCTATTGATGCGGAATTGTTAATGCATCTATTAGTCCATAGAAGGAAATGCATATATTTGATCAACTTAACAAAGAAGGCCACTAGTCGACCTACCTTGGAATAATGTCGCAACACTTTTTAACCTGGACGGCCAGACTATTATAAAATTTACATAACACTGAAATGGTAGCATATTTTACCCGCCATTTGATTTTGTTTACGGTATGTCTTTTCTATTTATGCATATTCATGCATTGTTCGTTTTATTGCTCAAAGCCATATGATATATATGGTATTTTTTTGACCTTTCCACAGTTGGAGAATAGGTCTACTAGTTCCTGGTTATTGGAAAATAGGCCTACTAGTTCCTGGTATTCACACAACTTTGTTGAGTGCCAGCGGGAATGCTAATTTTAAAATTTTAGAATATTTTTCTATTAGAATGAGCTGTGTTTTTTGCCACTATAATTTTCTTTTCTGATTTGGGACTGTTTTAGAGATGTTCTTGTTAGAATTATCCAGACTATGTAGATGCTTTAGCTAAGCGTCTAAGTAAATAACAGTTAATGTTTGTGGTGATTTCCTGTTGGCCCTAACGTATTTATCTTTATTTTCTAGGCTGCACCTACATTAACTGCAGGTTAACAGCGGGGCGCATGGTTAGAATCTGATGATGATAAGCACCAAGAGAGGAAGCCGGAGTCCAGTGCAAGAAGAGAGAATTCTTTCTGAGGTTCATAGTGATGGAGGACAAGATGCCGAAGCTGAACAGGGATGCTGCTCTCGGTTCGGCTTATGTGCTCTCGAGGAGGAGGATTAATATGCATCATTTGAACCCGATCATCTCTATGAGATCAAGAGTAAATATTTTTCAAGTTTCAACAAACTGTTTGTAACATTGCTACATTGGTTTAGCTGTTGTACTACAAACTCCATTGTTGACCAAAAAAAAGTCGTAGCTTCTTTCATTTCTTCATTAGTCCAGGATAACAAAATGTTACAAAGATGGGTGTAGAGGATTGAGAGCGTTCATTGTCTGTGAAGTCAAGTGAGCAGTGAAGATATGGTTTAAGTCTGCATTTCTCATCGACAGTCTAAGTTCAGCTTATTATTGATGTTTCTGCACAAGCTTCACTTACTGCCTATGCCTAGCTTGGCTGCTAAACAACTGAATATTTGTGGGTCTTTCCAACTATATTTTTTTTCGCATTTCCCTTTTGTTTCTCTCTGTAGATCACCTTTGATTCTTTGAAGTTTTTCCCAACGATTAAGTATGCAGTTATTGTCACTCTACCATTTTCTTTGTACACCTTACTTGCTCACTAGTCACTACAGCTTACATTTTAATTTCGGTATCAAATTCACTTATCTAACCCATTTCTTTTTCCAATATATTTTTATATGACATATCCAACTAAAAAAAAAAATTTAACGCATTTTAATTTATACCAATAAAAGAATTGAAATATATTAAAATTTCCTAACAAAATCATAATATGATTTACTTTCATTTTTTAATTCTCTCTTTCAATTTCATTGTTTGTTTATTTCAATCTACATCAATCTTCACAAAACAATTAGTGTTAACTTCATCAATCTTCATCGGATAACAAAAACTCGTAAACGTAAAAGTTTTTAATTTCTTTTTTCTTTTTTAAAACCCATTGCCACCATTTAACCCCATTGTAATTCTAGTACTTTAGTCGAAACACAGTTTGGGAAAAGAGTCAAGGTTGCCGGAATTGATTATCGAGAAACCTTTGCTCCTGTAGCCAAACTCACCACAGTTCGTATCCTTCTCAGTTTAGCAGCTTTGCAAGGTTGGCATCTCCACCAATTGGATGTCAACAATGCCTTTCTCAATGGTGACTTATATGAGGAGGTTTTCATGAAGCTCCCTCCTGGTTTCGGACGAAAAGGGGAGCATAGAGTTTGTCGACTTCACAAATCACTGTATGGTTTGAAACAAGCATCCCGACAATGGTTTTTGAAGCTTTCTGCTGCTCTTAAGGCTGGTGGGTTTAGTCAATCCTGGTCAGACTATTCACTTTTCGTCCGAAATTACCAAGGAAGATTTACAGCCTTGTTAGTATATGTTGACGATGTCATAGTAACCGGGAACAACTTGGAGGACATCTTGCAGACGAAGGAATTTCTTGCAAGCAAGTTCAAGCTCAAAGACATGGGGCAGTTGAAATATTTTCTCGGCATTGAGGTAGCACGGTCTAAACAAGGTATTGTTTTGAGTCAACGCAAATATGCACTTGAAGTTTGTCACGCCCCGAATTTTAAAATAACACTTCAAAATCCGAAACATGAAAACACTACTAACTCAAAATAATCATCCTGAAAATTTCTTTTCATAACACTCTCACCACATGAAATAAAATCAAACCGAATTTAGTCTCGGTTAATTATTACAACTCAAATCCAAAATGTAATGTAAAGCTCTAAATGAGCATACACACCTCACAACTAAATAAATAACAAAACTGCTGTAACACCTAAGCAGCTCGGTCACCTCCCTGGTTATCCTGACCTGCAGGAATATCCGCTACACCATTGAATAGTGTACCGGGATTGTAACAACACAAAACCCGGTAAGCTTATGAAAGCTTGTATGAGTAAAAGAAAGAACTGTTATTAATTTAATCTCATTTATCTCCACACACAGCAACACCCAATAATTTCCACATATGCAAGTACTAACAATCTCAATCACACACCAATTCAATATATCAAGACAAACCAACTCACAACTTTCTTCACAACTCTCATCATCGTATTTATAAAAATACGGTATTTGACAGACTAGAGCTCTAACTGAATCGTAGCCCGTCACCTGACCTAGGTTATGGCATCCGACATATTTATTATTATTGTATTTCATCAATATGTATACCTATATACATATTTAGAACGTCCAATAATTCCACATACTCAACCAATCGTATCCCATCATCCACACTAGGATTAGAGCGTCCGATTACCCACACCGGTCATTACGTCTACCCTAAACCCATAAATGAACACAACATATAATATCACATACTGAAATCAACCCAACCAACATATAATATCACAACATATAATATCACAATCAAAGACGCAGAGAACTCTCTGCCACCAATCCCAATAGGGCAATCATCACAAAGCATGCTAAGCTCAAGAGACACACCGAGAGGTGATGTAACACACAATGATCTAGTCAGAGGCATAGCAACCAAACCCAAAACATCCACAACCGAACTAGATATGAAAGAGTGTGAGGCTCCCGTATCAAACAGTACTCTAGCAAGAAAGTGATAAACAGATAAGGTACCTTCCACTCCCGTGCCTGCCTGACCGATGGCAAAGACTCTAGCATGAGCAGGTGGTAGCTGCCTCTGCTGGTTACCCTACACTCTACCCTGATTTCGAGGACACTCTCTAGCCTGATGCCCTGCCTGTCCACAGCTGTAGCATAACCTACCCTGTGGCTTCGTGCATGCACGAGAGATGTGGCCCGGCTCGCCACAATTAAAGCACTTCACCGGAGCTGCTGGTGCTATCTGCCTGATAGGCATAGCCTAAACATGAGGAGCTACTGCTGCCCTAGCTGGAGCTTGATGCTGAAACTGAGTTCTCTGTCTCTTCCAGAACCCACCCCTGAAGTCTCTAGCTCTACTGCTCCCTGCTATGGCCTTTCCCTTGCCCTGGAAGTCTCTCTCAGCAGACTCCTTCTCTCTACGAATCAGGTTCTGCTGCTCAATGATCTGGCCTTAGCCAAGATCTCTCTCTTGGCCTTTAGCTCCAAGATGGCTACATCACGCTCAATCGAAAGACTCAACCCTCTCTGAAACTTCTTGGCCAAGTCCTCATCCTCCATCTGCCTCACATACTTGTACAGTCTGGAGAACTCCGCATCATACTCAATTACGGTCATCTTCCCTTGTACAAGTGCAAGGAACTCTCGCTCCAACCTCTCCTTCATTGCTGGTGGAAAGTACTTCTCCCTGAACAGCCTCTCAAAGCCGTCCCATGTCAAGGTAGACACCTCAATGCTCCTCTGAGTGACGTTCTACCACACCCTAGCCTCATCCTTTAGCATGAAAGCGGCTAGCTTCCTCTTATCGGTCTCAGTGCAATCAAGCAGATCGAAATAAGTCTGCAAATCCTCGATCCAACGATCCACCACCATATAATCAGTGCCTCCTCCAAACTTGGTTGCTCCCAAGCGAGTAATTTCCCTTGCTAGCATCAGCAAGCGAGTAGGATTATCAACCACAGCTACAGGAGGAATAGGCTGATCCTCATAAGGTGCATCTTCCTCCAACTCGAATACTTCTTCGACTAGAGGGGCCCTACCCCTTCCTCGGCCTCTACCCCTGCCACGAGGTCTACCCCTACCCCGACCTCTGGCTTCGTTTCCCTCAATCTCCATTACCTAATAAGCATGATATACTTGATTAATACACGCATAACACTTAAACAAAGCATAAGTCAAATGCAAGTCCATATTAACCAAGTACTGATCATACATAACGATGCTTAAATTTCCTAAAAGTACTAACGTTCCTAGCCAACGTAACGCACTCACATACCCAATGACATTGTCAATACTGAAGAGCACACGATGGGGATCCGCTGCAGACGGGCCATCACTCGGTAAGTATTGACATATCACCAAATATGTACCTTACGCTTTGATACCAAACTGTCACGCCCCGAATTTTAAAATAACACTTCAAAATCTGAAACATGAAAACACTACTAACTCAAAATAATCATCCTGAAAATTTCTTTTCATAACACTCTCACCACATGAAATAAAATCAAACCGAATTTAGTCTCGGTTAATTATTATAACTCAAATCCAAAATGTAATGTAAAGCTCTAAATGAGCATACACACCTCACAACTAAATAAATAACAAAACTGCTGTAACACCTAAGCAGCTCGGTCACCTCCCTGGTTATCCTGACCTGCAGAAATATCCGCTACACCATTGAATAGTGTACCGGGATTGCAACAACACAAAACCCGGTAAGCTTATGAAAGCTTGTATGAGTAAAAGAAAGAACTGTTATTAATTTAATCTCATTTATCCCCACACACAGCAACACCCAATAATTTCCACATATGCAAGTACTAACAATCTCAATCACACACCAATTCAATATATCAAGACAAACCAACTCACAACTTTCTTCACAACTCTCATCATCGTATTTATAAAAATACGGTATTTGACAGACTAGAGCTCTAACTGAATCGTAGCCCGTCACCTGGCCTAGGTTATGGCATCCGACATATTTATCATTATTGTATTTCATCAATATGTATACCTATATACATATTTAGAACGTCCAATAATTCCACATACTCAACCAATCGTATCCCATCATCCACACTAGGATTAGAGCGTCCGATTACCCACACCGGTCATTACGTCTACCCTAAACCCATAAATGAACACAACATATAATATCACATACTGAAATCAACCCAACCAAGATACACCATATTATTATGGAATTACACAAATTGAAATAAAATCAATTCATCAATTCTACTCAATCATATCATCACACAACAATCCACTCATCAATATATATTTTCCAAGTAAATATATATATACATAATCATCCACTCAGGAATGACCACTAATACCATCTATAGTTCACACAAGAAAATTATGAAATTCATTTGTATAGTTAAATTCATTTTACTTACCTATGGACCGTGGTGATTCAAGTCCATGAAATTTTAAAACAAATATTTAATCCGCAAATATTTTTCACACAATTACCAAAAATAAATAAATTAAAATGCTCGGTTCGTAATATGAACCACGTGAGTTTTACTCACCTCGAAACTCCCGCTGCGTCTTCAATATAATTATAATTATAATTACGCCGAATAGCCCACTCAAATAAAATCCATCAATCACCTAATCAAATGTGATTCGAATTTAGCCAACAATTTCAACACATAATTACTACTAATTAACGGCCAGATTCTAATTTACATTAAAATCCGACCAGCGGTTTCTCACGAATCGCTCCCCTAATTACCGTTTTTCACATATACGAAGATCCAACGGTCGGATCTTCGCCCATGACCACACAAAGCCTCTGGGACAGTCATATGATCATCATAACAAATTTACAAGTTCATCCGACGATCATAATTTCACAGATCACAAAATTCATAACTAATTCATACGATATCCGAAAAATGCGTATAATACGCCGAAATGATCGTACCGAAACATAGAATCATAAAATGGACAGAAACCAAATTTTAGACATCCGGAGGTGGCCGGAAAAGGCCGCCGGAGTTAGGGACAGAGCCGCCACCGACCACCGCCAATGGTGTCGGGGCCGAGCTTGTCCTATTCGTTTCATCATTCTGAGCAACTTTCATAACTAGCACAAGACCTAAAAATGACGGGAAGGGATCGAAATTACCGATTTACAGTCGGCGGCCGGAAAAAATGCAGAAACCAGCGAGCTTGAAAACCGACGTGAAAACTGCAACCTCAGGCCCCGATCCCTTCTGGAAACTTGTTCAGAACTTCCTTGTGAACTCAACAAGCCAAGAATCACAAGAAACGATCCTGTATAACTCGAGATATCTTGATCGAAAGTTTCGGTGTTTCGATCCGTTCGGGTCGAGCTCCGACGAACGTGAAAACGTTCGATCCAGTTCCGGTCCTTCTTGGTGCTTGTAGAGGAAGTTGAGGCGAGCTCAATGAGATAAGAATCAAGTAAAATGGTGGAGTGTAGCTCGAGATATCAAGCTCGAACCGAAATCGGCCCTTTTCGGTTCGGGCCGTGCCGCCGCAGCTACGGGCCGCGCCGCCTTGTAAAACTGCCTCCGGGAGCTAGAGCAGCTGGAGACGAACGCCTGGGACTTGGTTTGAGGTCGAGAGATGGTCTGTGGAGGGAGAACAATTAAGGAGAAGTTTTCTCTCTATTTCGGTCGAGAGAGACGGATGCGAGAGCTGAGAGAGAAAAAAAAAACTCAGTTTTTTTCCAGAAACAGAAGGAAGAAGAGAAAGAGAGGAACCGGTAGAAAAAATTAGGGTTTCCCAAAATTTTTCTATATATACATGTTTCGGAAAAATTCGAAATTCGATAACTAATTTAGAAAAAATCTGATCTTCGTGTTCCGCACGTGTACGGATTCGTATCGACGAGTTCTACAACTTTCATGAAGGAAGTTTCTCCAAATTTCGTACGTAGAAGTAGTCGATTTCTCAAACCGAGTATTTCGAGCTTTTCGTTAAAAATAATTGTTTCGAAACTTCGATAATTGTAAAAATGAATTATTATCGAACATAAATCGTGAAATCGCATAATAATCATTCGATACAATTACTCGAATTTAAAATGAAATTTGCAGGTATTACAATCTACCCCCATTAGAGGAATTTCGTCCCGAAATTCAAGTACCCAATTCCCCAAAAAGCTGTGGATACCTCGTCCCTCATGTCAGATTCTAACTCCCATGATGCATCACCCTCATCATGATGACTCCACAAAACCTTCACGAGATCAACCTCTTTCCTACGAAGTTTCTTCGTAGACCTATCCAAGATACGAACAGGTTCAACTACAAACGTCACATCCGTGTTCACTTCGATCGTACCGTGATCAATCACATGAGACTCGTCTCGAACATACTTCCTGAGCATAGACACATGGAAGACATTGTGCACACCCGACATGCTAACAGGTAAAGCAAGACGATATGCCAAGTTACCAACCCTTTCTAGAATCTCAAAGGGTCCAACATACCTCGGTGCGAGTTTCCCCTTCTTGCCAAATCTCACCACACCTTTCATAGGTGAGACTTTCAAGAACACATGATCACCTGTCTCAAACTCCAACGGTCTCCTCTTCAAGTCAGCATAACTCTTCTGTCTACTCTGAGCGGTTCGGATTCTGTCCCGAATAGTAGTGACCTTCGCTGTAGTCTCCTGTACGATCTCAGGACCGATGAGCCCTTTATCCCCTGCTTCCGCCCAACAGATAGGAGTCCTACATGGTCTACCATAAAGAGCCTCATATGGAGCCATACCGATACTGGAGTGATAGCTGTTGTTGTAGGCAAACTCTACCAATGGCAGATGATCCGCCCAACTACCCTTAAAATCAAGAACACAAGCTCTGAGCATGTCCTTCATCACTTGATTCACTCTCTCGGTCTGTCCATCTGTTTGTGGGTGAAATGCAGTGCTCATAGCAAGAGACGTACCAAATGCCTTATGGAACCTACGCCAGAATTCTGAAGTGAAATGAGCGTCACGATCAGAGACAATCGTTACAGGTACTCCATGAAGCCTCACTATCTCGTTCACGTACAACTTACACAATGCATCCCTTGAGTACGTTTTTGCCACCGGAAGGAAGTGTGCTGATTTAGTCAACCGGTCAACAATCACCCAAATCGAGTCATAACTTTGCCTGGATCTGGGCAATCCAGTCACAAAGTCCATAGAGATGTCTTCCCATTTCCAAACAGGAATCGATAAGGGGTTCAGCATTCCTGCTGGTCTCTGATGCTCTGCCTTCACCTGTTGACAGGTAAGACACTTCGACACGTGTTCCGCCACATCCCTCTTCATACCATACCACCAAAACTGCCTTCTTAGATCCATATACATTTTAGTACCTCCTGGATGTATGGTATATCGAGACCTATGTGCTTCCCGCATGATCTCCTCTCTGAGGTTATCAACACTCGGTACATACAATCTCCCTCGAAATCTCAACCTTCCATCAGCCCTAATCATCCACTCAGAAGGACCCTCCACATCCGGGTCAGCAGTCATCTCAGCAATCCTCGCCTGAGCAAACTCATCAAGTGTCTGACCCTGAATGATCCTGAAGATCAAAGTGGGCTGTAAGGTGATACTACCGAGAAAGATTCCCTGTCCTGCTCCTACGGGCATAAGGTCGAACTCAGATGCAGCTTCTAACATGCGCCACTCCCGCACCATAATCGATGCCATGATTACCCGCGGTTTCCTACTCAAAGCATCCGCCACTACATTCGCCTTTCCGGGATGATACTCCAAGGTGAAATCATAGTCCTTAATGAGCTCCATCCATCTCCTCTGCCTCATGTTCAATTCCTTCTGGGAGAATAGATACTTCAAACTCTTGTGATCAGAAAAGAGTTCAAATTTCTCACCATAAAGATAGTGCCTCCAAATCTTCAAGGCAAACACCACAGCTGCTAGCTCTAGATCATGGGTAGGGTAATTCCGCTCATGTACCTTCAACTGTCTAGAACCATAAGCAACGACACTACCATTCTGCATCAACACACACCCCAAACCCTGATGAGATGCATCGCTATAAATGACTAATCCACCACCACTAGTAGGAATAGTCAACACCGGAGCTGTAGTCAATCTAGTCTTCAGCTCAATGAAAGCCGTCTCACACTCATCCGACCATACGAACTGAGTGTCTTTCCTGGTCAATTTGGTCAAAGCCGAAGCAATACCAGAAAACCCTTCAATGAAGCGCCTGTAATAACCTGCCAATCCAAGGAAGCTACGGATTTCTGTAACCGTAGTAGGGCGACTCCAACTCATCACTGCTTCAACCTTCGAAGGATCCACATAAACTCCATCCTTCGAGACCACATGACCAAGGAACTTGACTTCACTCTGCCAGAAGTCGCACTTCTCGAACTTGGCAAATAGTTTCTGCTCTCTCAATGTCTGCAGCACTATCCGCAGATGCCTCTCATGCTCAGCTGACGACCTTGAATAAATCAAGATGTCATCAACGAACACTACCACAAACTGATCCAAGTAAGGACTGAACGTACAGTTCATCAAGTCCATAAATGCTGCGGGGGCATACTTGAGACCAAAAGGCATGACAAGAAACTCAAAATGTCCATACCTGGTCCTGAACGCAGTCTTTGGAATATCTTCCTCCTTCACCCTCAACTGGTGATATCCAGACCTCAAGTCAATCTTCGAGAACACAGTAGCTTCTCTAAGCTGATCGAACAAGTCATCAATCCTAGGTAAAGGGTACCTATTCTTGATGGTCACCTTGTTCAACTGTCGATAATCCACACATGGACGAAGTGAACTATCCTTCTTCTTCACAAACAACACTGGTGCGCCCCAAGGAGACACACTTGCCTGAATGAACCCTTGTGCAAGTAAGCCCTCAATCTGAACCTTCAACTCCTGAAGTTCAGCTGGAGCCATTCGATAGGGTGCTTTCGACACAGGTGAAGTACCTGGTATCACATCAATGGAGAAGTCCATTACCCTCTTCGGAGGTAACCCAGGGATCTCCTGAAACACATCTTCATACTCTGAAACTACAGGAATCCCTGTAATCTTTGAAGTACTACTCCCTGATTCAATATGGGCCAAAATCCCTATCCTCATGGTGATGTCAGACTTCAGACAACGGTAATGAAACACCGGTTGTCCCGGAACATGGAAGGACACAATCATCCGAAAACAATCAATAACAGCATGGTTCGGGCTCAACCAATCCATACCCAAAATCACATCATACGTGTGATCCGGAATCACAATCAAAGACGCAGAGAACTCTCTGCCACCAATCCCAATAGGGCAATCATCACAAAGCATGCTAAGCTCAAGAGACACACCGAGAGGTGATGTAACACACAATGATCTAGTCAGAGGCATAGCAACCAAACCCAAAACATCCACAACCGAACTAGATATGAAAGAGTGTGAGGCTCCCGTATCAAACAGTACTCTAGCAAGAAAGTGATAAACAGATAAGGTACCTTCCACTCCCGTGCCTGCCTGACCGATGGCAAAGACTCTAGCATGAGCAGGTGGTAGCTGCCTCTGCTGGTTACCCTACACTCTACCCTGATTTCGAGGACACTCTCTAGCCTGATGCCCTGCCTGTCCACAGCTGTAGCATAACCTACCCTGTGGCTTCGTGCATGCACGAGAGATGTGGCCCGGCTCGCCACAATTAAAGCACTTCACCGGAGCTGCTGGTGCTATCTGCCTGATAGGCATAGCCTAAACATGAGGAGCTACTGCTGCCCTAGCTGGAGCTTGATGCTGAAACTGAGTTCTCTGTCTCTTCCAGAACCCACCCCTGAAGTCTCTAGCTCTACTGCTCCCTGCTATGGCCTTTCCCTTGCCCTGGAAGTCTCTCTCAGCAGACTCCTTCTCTCTACGAATCAGGTTCTGCTGCTCAATGATCTGGCCTTAGCCAAGATCTCTCTCTTGGCCTTTAGCTCCAAGATGGCTACATCACGCTCAATCGAAAGACTCAACCCTCTCTGAAACTTCTTGGCCAAGTCCTCATCCTCCATCTGCCTCACATACTTGTACAGTCTGGAGAACTCCGCATCATACTCAATTACGGTCATCTTCCCTTGTACAAGTGCAAGGAACTCTCGCTCCAACCTCTCCTTCATTGCTGGTGGAAAGTACTTCTCCCTGAACAGCCTCTCAAAGCCGTCCCATGTCAAGGTAGACACCTCAATGCTCCTCTGAGTGACGTTCTACCACACCCTAGCCTCATCCTTTAGCATGAAAGCGGCTAGCTTCCTCTTATCGGTCTCAGTGCAATCAAGCAGATCGAAATAAGTCTGCAAATCCTCGATCCAACGATCCACCACCATATAATCAGTGCCTCCTCCAAACTTGGTTGCTCCCAAGCGAGTAATTTCCCTTGCTAGCATCAGCAAGCGAGTAGGATTATCAACCACAGCTACAGGAGGAATAGGCTGATCCTCATAAGGTGCATCTTCCTCCAACTCGAATACTTCTTCGACTAGAGGGGCCCTACCCCTTCCTCGGCCTCTACCCCTGCCACGAGGTCTACCCCTACCCCGACCTCTGGCTTCGTTTCCCTCAATCTCCATTACCTAATAAGCATGATATACTTGATTAATACACGCATAACACTTAAACAAAGCATAAGTCAAATGCAAGTCCATATTAACCAAGTACTGATCATACATAACGATGCTTAAATTTCCTAAAAGTACTAACGTTCCTAGCCAACGTAACGCACTCACATACCCAATGACATTGTCAATACTGAAGAGCACACGATGGGGATCCGCTGCAGACGGGCCATCACTCGGTAAGTATTGACATATCACCAAATATGTACCTTACGCTTTGATACCAAACTGTCACGCCCCGAATTTTAAAATAACACTTCAAAATCTGAAACATGAAAACACTACTAACTCAAAATAATCATCCTGAAAATTTCTTTTCATAACACTCTCACCACATGAAATAAAATCAAACCGAATTTAGTCTCGGTTAATTATTACAACTCAAATCCAAAATGTAATGTAAAGCTCTAAATGAGCATACACACCTCACAACTAAATAAATAACAAAACTGCTGTAACACCTAAGCAGCTCGGTCACCTCCCTGGTTATCCTGACCTGCAGAAATATCCGCTACACCATTGAATAGTGTACCGGGATTGCAACAACACAAAACCCGGTAAGCTTATGAAAGCTTGTATGAGTAAAAGAAAGAACTGTTATTAATTTAATCTCATTTATCCCCACACACAGCAACACCCAATAATTTCCACATATGCAAGTACTAACAATCTCAATCACACACCAATTCAATATATCAAGACAAACCAACTCACAACTTTCTTCACAACTCTCATCATCGTATTTATAAAAATACGGTATTTGACAGACTAGAGCTCTAACTGAATCGTAGCCCGTCACCTGGCCTAGGTTATGGCATCCGACATATTTATCATTATTGTATTTCATCAATATGTATACCTATATACATATTTAGAACGTCCAATAATTCCACATACTCAACCAATCGTATCCCATCATCCACACTAGGATTAGAGCGTCCGATTACCCACACCGGTCATTACGTCTACCCTAAACCCATAAATGAACACAACATATAATATCACATACTGAAATCAACCCAACCAAGATACACCATATTATTATGGAATTACACAAATTGAAATAAAATCAATTCATCAATTCTACTCAATCATATCATCACACAACAATCCACTCATCAATATATATTTTCCAAGTAAATATATATATACATAATCATCCACTCAGGAATGACCACTAATACCATCTATAGTTCACACAAGAAAATTATGAAATTCATTTGTATAGTTAAATTCATTTTACTTACCTATGGACCGTGGTGATTCAAGTCCATGAAATTTTAAAACAAATATTTAATCCGCAAATATTTTTCACACAATTACCAAAAATAAATAAATTAAAATGCTCGGTTCGTAATATGAACCACGTGAGTTTTACTCACCTCGAAACTCCCGCTGCGTCTTCAATATAATTATAATTATAATTACGTCAAATAGCCCACTCAAATAAAATCCGTCAATCACCTAATCAAATGTGATTCGAATTTAGCCAACAATTTCAACACATAATTTAACTACTAATTAACGGCCAGATTCTAATTTACATTAAAATCCGACCAGCGGTTTCTCACGAATCGCTCCCCTAATTACCGTTTTTCACATATACGAAGATCCAACGGTCTGATCTTCGCCCATGACCACACAAAGCCTCTGGGACAGTCATATGATCATCATAACAAATTTACAAGTTCATCCGACAGTCATAATTTCACAGATCACAAAATTCATAACTAATTCATACGATATCCGAAAAATACGTATAATACGCCGAAATGATCGTATCGAAACATAGAATCATAAAATGGACAGAAACCAAATTTTAGACCTCCGGAGGTGGCCGGAAAAGGCCGCCGGAGTTAGGGACAGAGCCGCCACCGACCACCGCCAATGGTGTCGGGGCCGAGCTTGTCCCATTCATTTCATCATTCTGAGCAACTTTCATAACTAGCACAAGACCTAAAAATGACGGGAAGGGATCGAAATTACCGATTTACAGTCGGCGGCCGGAAAAAATGCAGAAACCGGCGAGCTTGAAAACCGACGTGAAAACTGCAACCTCAGGCCCCGATCCCTTCTGGAAACTTGTTCAGAACTTCCTTACGAACTCAACAAGCCAAGAATCACAAGAAACGATCGTGTATAACTCGAGATATCTTGATCGAAAGTTTCGGTGTTTCGATCCGTTCGGGTCGAGCTCCAACGAACGTGAAAACGTTCGACCCAGTTCCGGTCCTTCTTGGTGCTTGTAGAGGAAGTTGAGGCGAGCTCAATGAGACAAGAATCAAGTGAAATGGTGGAGTGTAGCTCGAGATATCAAGCTCGAACCGAAATCGACCCTTTTCGGTTCGGGCCGTGCCACAGCCGCTACGGGCCGCGCCCCTTGTAAAACTGCCTCCGGGAGCTAGAGCAGCTGGAGACGAACGCCTGGGACTTGGTTTGAGGTCGAGAGATGGTCTGTGGAGGGAGAACAATTAAGGAGAAGTTTTCTCTCTATTTCGGTCGAGAGAGACGGATGCGAGAGCTGAGAGAGAAAAAAAAAACTCAGTTTTTTTCCAGAAACAGAAGGAGGAAGAGAAAGAGAGGAACCGGTAGAAAAAATTAGGGTTTCCCAAAATTTTTCTATATATACATGTTTCGGAAAAATTCGAAATTCGATAACTAATTCAGAAAAAATCCGATATTTGTGTTCCGCATGTGTACGGACTCGTATCGACGAGCTCTACAACTTTCATGAAGGAAGTTTCTCCAAATTTCGTACGTAGAAAAAGTCGATTTCTCAAACCGAGTATTTCGAGCTTTTCGTTAAAAATAATTGTTTCGAAACTTCGATAATTGTAAAAATGAATTATTATCGAACATAAATCGTGAAATCGCATAATAATCATTCGATACAATTACTCGAATTTAAAATGAAATTTGTGGGTATTGCAAAGTTCTTGAGGATGCCGGTTTTCTAGGGGCTAAACCATCACGATTTCCCATTGATCAGAACTTGGTGTTACGGCAAGGTGAGGGAATATTGTTAAAGGATGCGTCTCAATATCGACGATTGGTTGGAAGACTTATTTATCTTACAATCACTAGATCAGACCTTGTGTATGTAGTGCACATTTTGAGTCAATTCATGGACAAGCCTCGCCAACCCCACTTGGATGCAGCTTACAAAGTGTTGAGATATTTGAAACAAACCCCAGGTCAAGGGATATTACTGGCTTCCACCGGACAATTAGAAATACAAGCTTACTGTGATGCAGATTGGGCGCGTTGCAAGGACACTCGAAGATCTACTACTGGGTACTGCATTTTCTTAGGCAATGCACCAATTTCATGCAAGACTAAGAAGCAAGGAACTGTATCTCGTTCCAGTGCAGAGGCGGAGTACAGGTCTATGGCAACCACATGCTGCGAAATTACATGGATTAGAAATTTGTTGAAGGACTTGAATGTTAATCACACACGTGCAGTCAGATTATTCTGTGACAATCAGGTTGCAATTCATATAGCATCAAATCCAGTTTTTCATGAGCGGATGAAGCACATTGAAATCGATTGCCACGTTGTCCGGGAAAAGGTACAAAGAGGATTGGCTCAGACCATTCATGTCAAAACGCAGGAGCAGCCGGCCGACTTGTTCACCAAGCCGCTGAGTTCCAAGCAGTTCACTATTCTCTTAAGCAAGATAGGTGTAATCAACATACACTCTATCTTGAGGGGGAGTATTGAGGAATCAAATCCTACATGATCTAGAACACTTATTGTTAGGTGATTTGCTGTATCAAGTAGTTATTAACTAGATATGTATTACTGTAGGTAGCAGCATAGATAGTCCTACTAGTTAGGGAATTAGCTGTATAAAAGGTTGTAATTGTACCCAACTTGTATTAAGAAAGAATCTTCTTCACATTCAAAGAATTCTTTATGGTATCAGAGCACACGCTCTTGAGAACCTAGAAACCCTAAAACACAACTTACCTCATGGGCGGAGAAGAAGAAGTTCAGAAACAGAACTCTTCCAAAGCCTCGGCACCATGGGAGAATACAAATCACCCTCTCTTTCTCCATCATTCGGATCAACCAGGAGCTGTCCTAGTTGCACAACCTCTGATGGAAGATAACTACACGACATGGGAGCAGTCGATGACTATGGCGCTCACCATCAAAAACAAAAAGGGTTTCATTGATGGAACCCTCACCAAGCCAACTCACAATGCTTCTGAGCAGCTACAGTGGGATCGGTGCAACACCCTTGTGAAGACCTGGTTACTAGGAGCCATGTCAAAGGAGATTGCAAACAGTGTAATTCACTGTAAGGATGCGCGAGGTATGTGGTTAGATTTGAAAGAAAGATTTTCTCAGATCAATACAGTTACACTTTTCCAGATTGAAAGCGCCATCCATGGCTGCGAACAAGGCACAACGACAATCACATCATTCTTTACAAAGCTTAAGGGCTTATGGGATGAAAAAGATGCACTCTGTGCGTTTCCTCCGTGTAGTTGCGAGGCTACTTCTGAGGTCAAGAATTACATCGAGACACAGAAAACCATGAAGTTTTTGATGGGACTAAATGAAGGCTATGCGCAGACCAGGAGTAACATTATCAGTATGGATCCTTTACCAACTCTTAACAAGGCTTATGCTATGGTCCTTCGTCAGGAGAAACAGGTAGAGGTATCCACCGGGAAAAACACACAGATCTCAGAAGCTTCGGCATTTGCTGTAAGGAAGTCTTCTCGTGAAGTTCAGTTTACAGGAGGAGATACCAAGTGGTGCGAAAAATGCAAAATGGACAACCACAACACCAAAAGCTGCAGGGCACACTTCAAGTGTACGTATTGTGGATTCAAAGGCCATAAGTATGACTACTGCCGCAAGAGAAAGAAAATATTGGCAGGAGAAGAAGGGAGCTCGAAAGCAAATTTTGTGGGTATGTCTAATGAAGGCAATGAAGACCTTACTGGTCTTCCTTTATCACAGAATGAGTGCAAGCAGATGATGGGATTTTTGGGCAAGATTAAGGCCGCAGCTAGCAAGACCAATGACGGCCATCAGTTGCTAGAGATGTTGAACACTACACAGCCGTCTTCTACAAATTTTGTTGGTAACGTTCCTAACTTTGAAGAGATGTCAGGTAAAGCCTTTGCTCTCACACAACACAATAAAGATGTGGTTTGGATCTTAGATAGTGGAGCTAGTGACCATATTGTATGTGATCCTATCCACCTTACATCATCTCGGCCTGTCCATAATCGAACAGTCAAATTACCTGATGGTACCATGTTGCAAGTCTCTCATATTGGGACCATAGTCTTTTCCTCACATTTTATGCTACATAATGTCCTCTGCGTCCCATTGTTCTACTTAAATCTCATATCTACTAGCAAGCTTGCCTTGGATTCCTTTTATATCACCATATTCATCAAACAAGTTTGTTTTATACAGGACCTTCAATCAGGGAGGATGATTGGGACGGGAGCTGAAAGTGAGGGACTCTACTGCCTCAATATGCCCAAGAAAGGAACGTGCAATGTGGTGAAGACCAAAACTCAAGACTTGTGGCATCAGCGACTCGACCATCCCTCTAGCAAGGTGACTTCTTTGTTCCCTTTTATGCAAAATAAAACTTGTGATCTTAGTCACTGTTCCATTTGTCCCCTAGCTAAGCAAGCTAGACAACCTTTTCCCTTAAGTTTTTCGACTAGTACTTCTTGTTTTGATTTAATTCATGTGGACATATGGGGTGGCTATCATGTTCCATCCCTTTCTGGAGCTCAGTATTTCTTAACAATTGTTGATGATCATTCCAGGAGTACTTGGATTTTTCTCATGCATCATAAGTCTGAAGCAAGAAATTTACTCATTCATTTTATCACTTTAGTCGAAACACAGTTTGGGAAAAGAGTCAAGGTTGTTAGGAGTGATAATGGCCCCGAGTTTAAGTGCGTCGATTTTTATTCTTCTAAGGGCATTTTACACCAAACGAGTTGCATTAATACGCCCCAGCAAAATGGCATCGCTGAGCGTAAACACAGACGCTTGTTAAATGTTGCTCGTGCACTTCTCTTTCAGTCACACTTGCCTAAACCTTTTTGGGGGGATGCCATATTGACGGCTGCTTACTTAATAAATAGGACACCAACACCACTCTTACAAGGGAAAACACCCTTTGAGAAGTTGTTTCACAAACCACCGAACTATTCCCAGCTTCGTGTTTTTGGTTTTAGGTGTTTTGTTTCCACCCATCCGCTGCGACCTAGTAAATTTGATCCTCGTTCTAGATCATGTAGGATTTGATTCCTCAATAGTTATCCATTGGAACCGGTTAAGACTTGTTTGCTCTTCAATTCATTGTTTGGGAACATCTTAAGACCCAAGATCAATTAATTGATGTTTGTGTTATGGTGGTCAAACAAACTAGTTAAGCTGCTTCACAGTGTGTGGGAATGTTATCTACAAAGACTTGAGAGAGGAACAATAATTAAATATCCCAAATGTAGGAATTGTTATTCATGTAAGTGATGAGATAGTATCAAGGACTATACTAGCTTCAAATTCATCATAAACAAAAGAGGATAATACAATAAAGACTAAAATGAGTTTCTTAAGTAAAATATAAGATTTAATATACCAAAACTTATATCATATATGTTTAAGTCATCTTAATTGCAGCTTTTTCCGTCCAACAATCGATCTTGTAATGTCAATTCCAATGTCTTCAGTAAAATCCTTCAATTCAACAAGCTCTTTTTCTAAAATGTATAAAAACAAATAAAAGGAAAAAATTATAATGACATGAAGTTTAATGATATGACAAGAATAAAACCATTTTTTTCGTTTACCTCTGTTGCCAAAAAATACAATCTCGAGTACATTGCAAAGTTTGAACTGTTTCGGGTAATAATGAACCACGATATTGATGTAATAGTGTAATACTCTACCGCCCATCCTAAATGCTTACTCAAAGGGAACAAAAGAAATCAGAATAATTCACACATCAAAAGCCAAATTAAAATTGAATATAATACCTAGATTTTCACAGAGAAAGTAAATCTAACTCTTTTTTCTTGTCTAGCCTTTCTTTGTCTAGATACCTACACGATTCAGTTTTCATACTTGAAATCAATCCATTTTTATAAGAGTTATTAAGATTTTTCAAAAATAGGAGAATAAGAGTAGCTTAATGCTAAGAGCAACTCCAACAGCTTCCCCATATTTTGATTTTTTCCTATTTTAAGGAAAAATGAGTGTTTTTTGCTCCAACAGATTCCCTAAAACTATCCATATTTTAGAGATAAGGAGGAAAGAGAAAACCAAATTCCCTAAATTTGTAGAAATCTCTAAAATTTAAGGAAGAGTTTAGAGATTGTTGTAAAATAGGGAATTTGTTGGAGTTGGAGAAGAAATCAAGGCTAAAGCTTTGACTTTTGCTTTCGTATAATACAGAAATTATAGGGAAGCTGTTGGAGTTGCTTTAAGACAAACAACAATAGTCATTATCAAGATGTCTCCTTAAATCTCAAAAATTTACACTGCGCTTTGTTATTGGCAACTTTTACTACATTGCTCTAGTTTGTGGGAAGTTCTACTACCACTGTCATGCTTGTTATTGATATACAAAAATGTATATAAGTGTAAGAAAAATATAGAAAAATACGTCTATACTCTATAATTCCCTCATACTCAACAAAGTTGAAAGACAAATCATGTCTAATAATTGCTTCATTCAATCAACAACTCACAAAATCTTTCATATTGAAACTTGGAAGAGCGTGTAAAAAGGATTGTAGTGAGACAACACTACTATCAGTCGAAATGTAGCAAGATTTATGGTGACGTAACATATTACTTGTCCATATTATCAAATCATATTTAAGACTACTCCACCTCTTTTGCATTTGGCACGCTCAATCAAATCATCACCTAACGAAATTTTCTCAAATGATAGCCAATATTATAAACTCTTTTTCCTATTCTTAACTGTAAAATCTCTCGCCTAACAGTCATTCCTCCTTAATTTCCATTCTAGGGGTTTAGGGTTCTTGTAAAGAAATTGTTGATTCTGCTAAAATTTGATGACCTGATTGCAATTGCTTCTAGACGCTGAATATGTATGTAATTTCGAACTCTTCTATATATGTTTTGGCATGATTAACTCATCTTGTAGCGCGGGAGTGTCCGGGTAAGTTCTCGTCTCAAAAACTTGATTTTACATACCTGGGATTATAATAGTACAAGAACCTTAGTTTGCATTCCCGGCGTGCACCTAGGCTAGAGTAGATGGTGACCGGATGAAATTCAATTTTGGATTGCTCATGAAGTCTGATGTTGTTCGATTGAAATTATTATGATTGATCAAGTGATGATTCTTGGGTTTCTGTTTGTATGTAATTCATGTTCTTGAATGAGTTGTATGTATATCTGTGTTGTTTTCTTGATAGAATTTTAGTAAACGAGACAATCTCCCGATTAATCTTCATATATCTTGTTTAATGAAATTCTGAAAATTAAGATGGTTGTTTTAAAACTTTCAGTAACAACTATTGGTTCTAGATTGCAATATTGTGTTTTGATATATGTTGTAACATCAATCTGTCTTAACACTAATCTTGTTAATCATCTAGTTGCAGAACCAAGAAATGTGTCTTTGATTTTTAGAATTTGAATGTATTTTCAACAGAAGGATTGACTTTTATGTTCTTAAAATCAAAACAGTGTATCATGATCTTTTTGGAACTATATTCAGTGATCCAACTTTTCTTCTTGCAAACATGTGTTGACTGTTTGGTGATGCTTTAGTTCCAATACTTTCAGTTTTACAATTAAGTAAATTTTCAGTAAATGAATTATCTTTTTGCCGACATGTAAAGTTCTTCATTTGAATGTGCTTTGGGGCTATTTATGTTTTATGTGATTGAATGATTGCATTCTATGTTTTGTTTGAAATCTTATATGCATTGAATTTTGAGCAGTTCGCATATCTTTGCATTTTTCAAACAAATTATGTTTTGACAGAAAACTAAAATTTTTCCTTTTATTTTGTTTTCAGCCTTGAACTCTGGGATTTCATTGTCCAATATTGAGCCTTTGAATGGTTCAAACTTTAAAAAGTGGAAAGAACATGTTTAGCTTTACTTAGGACTGCAAGGAATTGATATTTGCTTGACTGAACCTCAACCTGAAATCGATGCTCAAAGTGATGAAGCTTTGGTTGTTAAGAATAGAGAGTGGTTATGGGCAAACATAATGGCCAAGCTTATCCTGAAACAAACCATGTCCCCCATTGTTAGAGGTAGTGTTGTCGAGCCTGTGAATGCCTTGGAATTTATGACTGCAATAGGGGAAAAATTTACTGAAAATGCTAAGGTTGAGATTTCTCTATTACTTGATAAGCTGCTGAGCACTAAGTATGATTCATCAGGGAGTATAAGGAGCGTATTATGAAAATTATCTAGATCACAACTATATTGGCAAATTTAGACATTATTTTTCCAGATGCTTTCATTGTTCACCTTGCTCTAAGTAACCTACCTGCTAGTTTTGGGGCCTTGAGAACTGCATATCTTGCACAGAAAGAGCAGTGGGATTTGAATGAGCTGATTGCTATATGCGTGCAAGAAGAGCTGCACAAGAGAGAAAGTACTTTTTCTGTTAATCTGGTGGGCAAGCATAAGGGTAAGTGGAAGTCTGGAGCTTCTAGTTCTACAGCAGCTTCTGGTGAGGGAACTAGTGGGGTTAAGAAACCAAAACTTGCTCCTAAAAAGGCTGTAGGCAAGGGTAAAAGACTTGGAAATTTTAAATGCTTCTTTTGTAAGAAAGAGGGGCATATTAAGAAGAATTGCAAAGGTTTTAAGGATTGGCTCGTAAAGAAGGGTAAATGTCTTAGTTCAGTTTTGTCTATTGAGGTTAATGCCATAGATAATTCATCTAGCTCCAGGTTTTTGGATACAGCTTCACCTATTCATATTACTAATTGTGTGCAGGACTTTCTAACAAAGAGGGCCCCAAAGAGAAGTGAGTTGAACATCTCAGTAGGCAATGGCATGGGAGTGGCTGTGAAGGCAGTTGGGACAGTCAAATTATCTTTAGGATCTAGTCTTAGTTATTTTTTAGAGAACGTTTTTTTTACATTCCCTCTATGAAGAGGAAGTTAATTTCAGTAGCATGTTTGGTTAGGAATGGATGTACTTTTTTCATCAACCTTGAAGGAATAAAAATCTCCCATGCTTCTGGTTATCTTGCTTCTGCTTCTTTTGTTGATAATTATTGGATGCTTGATTGTTCTCTACCACAAGATGTTTTATCGATCGAAAATGAAAGAAACAGTTTAAATAAGAAAAGAAAATTCAGTGAAAAATCTGCTTATCTTTGGCACAGGAGACTTGCACACATTTCAAAAGAAAGATTGAAAAGAATGGAAAAAGAAAACCTTTTACCGGAACTGGACTGGTCTGATTTTGATACTTGTATTGAATGCATTAAGGGAAAACTGACTAAGTCTAGAAAGAAGAGCACAAATAGAGACACTGAACCTTTGCAACTCATCCACACTGACATATGTGGACCATTTGCCAATAGAACTATATGTGGAAATAGGTACTTCATTACCTTCATAGATGTTGCAACTAGATTCTGCTACATTTATTTATTGTCGGAAAAATCCCAAGCTTTAGAAAAGTTTATTATTTACAGAACAGAAGTAGAAAAGGAGTTGGGGAAGCAAATAAAAGCAGTAAGGTCTGATAGGGGAGGAGAATACTATGGTAGATATACTGAGACAGGACAGCAGAAAGGCCCTTTTGCTTTATACTTAGAAAAACATGGAATTCAAGCCCAATATACCACACCTGGCACATCTAAGTCAAATGGCATTTCCGAGAGAAGAAACCGATCCCTTCTTAACATGATTAGGAGTATGATGTGTACGACAGGCTTGCCTAGATTTCTTTGGGGATACAAAGCTGAGCTAGACCTTATAACCCACAAGCTGGAAAATTAGACCCCAAAACCATATCAGCTTATTTTGTCGGTTATCCTGAGAGGTCTTTTGGCTATAAATTTTATTGTCCCAGCCACAGTACCAAAATTATAGAAACAAATAGAGCTGTTTTCCTGGATGAAATAAACCATACACATGCCTATGAGGACTTAGAGCTTGAATTTCAAGAGATTCCGGAATATGAACCAGATTTGTTGCTTGCACAGCCCTTGAGCCGTGATGTTAATACTGAACCTGTTTTAGACCCACAAACTGTAGCAGTAGAACCAGTTCAAAATAACCAAAACCAAGTTAATGTAGCTGGAGAAGTTGATCCACAACCTGATAACTTGGAAGATGCAGTTGTAGTGCAACCTCAAGTAGAAAATAACAATCAGGTATTGAGAAGATCTGAGAGGATCAGAAAACCTGCCATCAACCCTCAAGAGTATGAAATTTATTTACAAGAAGCTGATTTAGAATTTTCTGATGACAATGATCCCTTTAGTTATAAACAGGCAGTTGAAAGTCATGAGAGTGTAATGTGGCATGAGGCAATGCAAGCTGAAATTAAGTCTATGTATGACAATGGAGTGTGGGAATTAGTAGAACCAGTTAAGAATGAAAAGACAATTGGCTGCAAGTGGGTCTATAAAACCAAAAGATGCGCAGATGGTTCAATAGAAAGGTATAAAGCTAGGCTTGTAGCAAAGGGATTCACACAGAAAGAGGGGATAGACTTCAATGAAACCTTCTCACCATTTTCCACAAAGGATGCATTTAGGATCATAATGGCTCTAGTAGCTCATTATGACATGGAGTTACATCAAATGGATGTAAAAACAGCTTTTCTAAATGGTGATTTAGATGAGGAAATTTACATGAAACATCCCGAGGGTTTTGTTGAACCTGGGAATGAACACTTAGTATGCAAGCTAAATAAGTCGATATATGGATTAAAACAGGCCTCTAGGCAATGGTATCTCAAATTTGACTCTGTGATCAGTTCTTTTGGCTTTACTGAAAATCTAGTTAATGAGTGCATTTATATGAAGACAAGTGGTAGGCACTTTATCTTTCTTGTTCTCTATGTGGATGACATTCTACTTGCTAGCACTAACATTGGTTTATTGCATGACACTAAAATCTTTCTATCAAATCATTTTGATATGAAAGATTTGGGGGAAACATCATATGTCTTGGGAATAGAAATATATAGAGATAGAATTAAGCATCTTCTGGGACTATCTCAGCAAAGTTACATCTCCAAAATGTTGAAGAGATTTGATATGCAAAATTGTTCTTCAGGACATGTTCCAATGTCTAAAGGTGACAAGTTAAATAAGAGTCAGTGTCCTAGAAATGAACTCGAGTTAGAAGATATGAAGAATAAACCTTATTCCAGACTTGTAGGTAGCCTAATGTATGCTCAACTCTGTATAAGGCCAGACTTAGCCTATGCAATAGGCATTTTAGCAAGGTTTCAATCCAATCCAGGCCATGAGCACTGGATGCAGGAAAGAAAGTCTTGAGATATTTACAGAAAACCAAAAATTATTGTTTGGTTTATAGAAGAGTAAATGAACTTGAAGTGGAAGGATACTCGGATGCAGACTTTGCAGGTCAATACTCTGATTCTGGAAAGTCAACCTCAGGATATGTTTTCATGCTAGCTGGTGGTGCTATAGCTTGGAAAAGTGTCAAACAAACTCAGACAACCACCTCAACTATGATGGCAGTATATATTGCCATTTACGAGGCAACTTATCAAGGTTTATGGCTGAAAAATTTTCTGGAACAAACTAAATTGGTTAACTCTATAGTTGATGGGCCCTTGAGAATTTACTGTGACAACTCTGCTGCAGTGTATTTTGCGAAGAATAATAAGAGGTCAACCAACTCTAAGCACATAGACCTAAAGTACTACAGTGTCAAAGAAAGAGTTAAGCATAAGGAGCTGGAGATTGTGAAAATTCACACTTTAAAACAGTTGGCAGATCCCTTCACTAAGTCTCTAACCATTGTGGCTTTTTAGACTCATGCCAAGAACATCAGCATTCTACCAACTTTGGATGCAGAGACTTAGTGGGAGCATTACAGTTTTGAGTGGGAGTTCTTGACATGGACATTTTGTTTTCAAAATTCTGAGTTTATGATTTTCTTTAGTTCGATTTTGTTCTTGAGAACTGATTTTGTTTTAGTTATCATTTGAATTTTATAAGTCAATAAAATTCTATTCATTTGCCTTTTCTGATTAGATTATTGTTTACTGTAGTATTTTTGGTTGTTATTTTGATTCTTGTGATACTTACAATTTATGTATACATTCTGGAAATTGTATAACTTGAATCAAATGTTTATGTTGAGTTATTTAAAGTATTAAATGACTGATTGATAAGGTTCTGACACATTGAACCATAGTGAGGACCATATTTTGATGCATCAATTGATGATTCTGTACATTAGCATCATATATATATTAAGTGATGATTTGTGTCTCATGTGGTGTGAGTACATGGTGTCTGTAATTGCAGGGTAGTTAAGTTTTTTCAAACTTGATTTTTTTCTGCAGTTCGTCATGATGTATTTGCATTGACTGAGATTTGATTGGATTTTTGGAGCATTTTTCATCTCTGTGCACACTTCAGGGATTACTGAAACTGATTCAGATAACATTCTTGTCATTGTGAATTGTGTTAATGTTCAAGTGGGAGATTGTAAGAACACAGTTGAACATGAATACAATTCTCTTTGGATATGACAATGTGTTATAACTTACAGTATGAGTTATCCGAGATGATCTATGATTCCTAGTTTTTGTATAATTGTGTTTGCGATAAGAATCACACAAACATAAGAAGAAGTCCAAACAACTTGGTAACCAAGTAAATATCATCAGATAAACATATAGTGTACCAGTTTGAATAGAATACATTAGCCTCTTATGGGGAGGACTCTAATTGATCTGTTCACTATATAAACAAGGTCCATGTGACCTCTCTTGTTACGAGCATTCAGGTAATCTAGCCCCATAGATAGTTGCAAGTCATTGAGAGAATCACAGAAGCTCTTGTTATTCCAGAAATTCTTATTCTTCAGCAATGGCCTCCTTTTCCTCTCAAGCTGGTATTGGTCTTCAGCCTGTAAGACATCCACAGATTATTTTCTTTATGCACTCGTACCATGATTGATGTGCTATTCTTGTTTTGTATGTTTGTTTTGTGTTTATCTAATATGCAATTGTATGATCTTTAAAGTTTATTTTCAGTTAACAATTAATACATCTATCTTGGGTCGGCTATATGAGGATCTTGGGTTGGTGTTGGAAAGTCAATCTAATATGAAGTTGGTTCATATTAACAGAAGTGCAAATAAGGTTGCACACCTTATGCCAGCAAGAGCTTGTACTGAGTTGCATGAGTTTTTTTTTATTTTTTCTTCTCCTTTTTTCCTATTAGTTGCATTAGTAGTTGAATCTATTTCCATGTAATTTCCAAAAGTTCAATAAAGTTATGACCTCCTTTATCTAAAAAAAAATTAAATTGAATAAAAAAGGTCAACTACTGAAGAAATTGAATGAATGGCTGTTGTGCGAAAAAGTGAGTGAATATGTGAGATGGGGGTGAGAATGAATAATAGCTTTTGGATGTAAGATGGATGTTGGAATACAAACTTTTAGGGGAAATGATCATTTACTCAATTTTGGAGTTAATTAACCCCACTTGCCCAAACACTCTAAGAGATTGCCCACTTATCCAAACACTCTAAGAGATTATTTCCCTAATACCCAATTAATTCTTTTTTTATTTGTTTTTATTTATTTTTGGGACTTTTTTGCCCTTTCCTTCTTTCTCACTTAGAGAGAGAAGTCATCGGAGACCTTGCCCGACTCCGTTGACCAGTGGTCGACCGCCCACTCCGGTGATCGGAATCCGGTGATGGGTGACTGAAATCCGGTGACCGTTCATCGGAATCCCGAATCCGGCTACTTGACTAATGATCGGATTCCGACGTCTGATGTTATTGCCCCCCAATAATCATATTATTCCCCCCCCCCCCAATAAACATATTATTGCTCCCCAATAACAAGTTTATTGGGAATCAATAATTAGTGAAAAATAAAGATGTTTTGAATTTTGAAAGCTTTCGGAGGTTTATCCAAATAAATAATCTTATTATTGACCCAATAAACATTTTATTGCCCCTCAATAATCTTATTATTGTCTCCCAATAATCTTATTATTGCCAGCCAAATCATAATAAAAAAAAAGGTTAAATACTGTTTACTTCTTATACTTTTTCTCCAAAAACACTTTAGTCTCTGACTTTCTAATTTCACATGTTTAGTCCCTGTACTTCAAAATTTCAGATCAATAGGTCCTTGCCGTCTAAAAGTTGAGGCGAAATGTCTATTATGCCCTCAGTTCTTTTTTTTTAATTAATTAATTATTTTATTTTATTTTTTGGAAAAGGAATTTTTTTCCCTTTCTTTCTTTCTTTCTTTCTGTTTTTTTTATAATTTTTTTCTGTTTTTTTTCTTTCTTTCTTTCTGTTTGAAAAAAAAAAAAGAATAAATAAGATAAAGAAAAAAGAATTAAAAAAAGAGAGAAATGAATAAATTTATTACAAAAAAAAAGAACTGAGGGCATAATAGACATTTCACCGCGACTTTTAGACGGCAAAGACCTATTGGTCTGAAATTTTGAAGTACATGGACTAAACGTATGAAATTAGAAGGTCAGGGACTGAAGTGTTTTATGGTCAAAAGCTCAAGGACTAAACAGTATTTAACCCTAAAAAAACAATCACTTCAGGCAAAATTTCTTTCCGTTCTCAGAGTTCACAGTTTACCACAAAACATAAAATTTGACCACCTAGAAAATGTAGTGGGTAGTAGAGAAAAAAAAAAAAGGAAGCTAGAAATTGATTTGGAAAGCTCTGGGCACCCAATCACCATCTTCGCCGCTCTTTTGCATCAGAAACACTTCCTCCCAAGTACGACAACACCTGCAAGGAGATCTTTAAGGGCTGGAATTGCATTTCTAGCAACAAATCCAACGGCCGCGAACTCGTCAAGTGGAGGTAGAAGCCTAAGCACTATGATCTGGCGAATCTCCGACACTAACGGCGCTGACATCGTGAGTCAATGCGAATCGACGGCGAGCTGTAGCAGAATCTGGGGAAGAGGTTGAATCGCGCCGGAGTTGGAGATCGGGGAGCGAATCGACTCTTGTAGGAGGTAGGGGTAGAGAGAGAGAGAGAGAGAGAAACTGGTGCCGGCAGCATGGAGAGTGAGGAGAGAGAGGAAATAGTGGCATCTATATAGTTTCTTAAATACGAAGGGCAAAACTGTCAATAGATGTTAGATTGGGTAAATGGGGTTAAAAAATTCTTAGTGGAGTAAATGAGTAATTTTTAGGTTAAAATCGGGTATGTGATCATGACCGCAAACTTTTATCCGGTTTCTTAACATTGATAAAATTAACATTTTTTGCCTATCTGTCTACAATCTCAATATATCTAAGAGGTTCGATAAGGTTTATAGTTAATTTTTATTTTTATAGAAAAGAAAAGAATGCAAAGATTTATAGTTTATATTAATTTTTTTGCCATTCAATGGGTTATTGTTCCTACAATATTTGTATTTATATTGCATGATGCGGTGATAAATGCAGCAAATCAACAAGTTATGGTTTGGCAAGGGATTAATGAAAATAGAAGATTTTTTTTCCGGTCATTCTTTACCACTTTGTTGATTCTTACATGTTGGTTCTAGTTGGACCTCCAAATTTGATATTTGGACCTCCAACTTTTTTCAATTATTAATATATTTTATCAAGTCATATGAAAAGACAAATAAGGATAAGAGATAAAAATGAAAAAAAAAAAAAAAAAACTCTTCTTGCCTCCTCAAATATAACATTCTTAATTTTTTTATGGAAATTCCTTATATTGCCTATATATTTTATAATTTACTTAAAAGGCTAAAACAATTAAGTAAAAATAATTATTATCATTTAATATAAAATTAAATTTAAAACAATCTTGAAATTTCTTTAAACTAAATTCATTGATTATTATAATATAATTATTACTCGATATTCCAACCAAAAACTCTCGAAATCATTCTTTTACCAAATTCAAAGAGATTCCAGCAACATTAAGATTGAGAACTAACTCTTTGATTAATTTTGGTAAAAGAGAGACCTACTTATAAGAGAGCAATATCATGTGATCTTGATTCATTCTCTTCTCGTGGTTGAAGATATAGATAAAAAGTAGAGTAACAAAACAGTATTTCATATTCAAGGGTGTTTTAGTAAAAATAAGGAGTTCTACTTAGCTTTTTAAGTATTCTAAAAAGTAAATTAGATATATACTAAGTATAGAAGGTCCAAATAGCAAATTTGGAGGTTTACTAGAACCACCCTATTTTCTATACGTTTTAACCGAAAAAAAAATCTCTCTTTATTTTTGCTTCTTCTAGCCCATTAATTGAATCCAAAAATAAAAATTATGTTCAAGGAAATCCAGATTATGTGTTTGGCCCAAACTCTAGGTTACTTGACCTAGTGGTAATAGGGTTATAGAAAGATTTAGAATCCTATTCAGTGTAGAATTTCTTTCCTTGTATGTTCAGATTCTATGTATTGTAATCCTCTATATAAAGAGGCCCCTATTATCAATGAGAACACACAGCGAATTTCTCTCAATTTCTGATTCCCTAAAACACGTTATCAGCACGAAGCCCTAACCCTGAAACCTAAATTCGTAGCCTTCAAATCTCAGAAACCACCGCCGCCTACCTTGAAGATCTCAACCCCAGGAGTCCAGAACCGGCGGTCCCACCCCCAGAACCGACCGGAAAACCACCAAACCGGCCCCCGGAAATGACGCAACTCTCTCTACCCGGTTCAGTGACTTCCCTACCGCTTCTTGCAGCCATAATCCACCATCTGCAGCGTCTCGATCCCAGACATCCAGAACCGGAAATTTCACCATCGGAACCGGCCTATAAGTCCTTGAACCGCTCACCAGAAGACACCCTGCTCTGAACCGCCGCCTGACCTTCATCCTTGCTTCAGTCAACCCAGAAGCAGACGAAGTCCAACCCAACAGCAGGTGAAGCCCAACCCAGCAGCAGCCCACTACCAGCCCACTCCCGAGCCCACGTGCAGCAACCAAGCCGCTAAGCCATCTGGCCACATGCAGCTGCAGAGAAAGAAAAAAAAAGAAAGAAAGAGTGGGCCGGAAAGAAGAAAGAGAAAGAAAAAAAAAGAAAGGGGTCTTGCGGCAGAAGAAAGAAAAAAAAAAGGAGGAAGGGGACCTGCGGCCCGGAAAGAAGAAGAAGGAAAAAAAAAAAGGGAGGAAGAGGACCTGCGGCCCGGAAAGAAGAAAAGGAGGAAGTCCACGCCCGCATTCGAGGTATTTTTTTATTTAATTTCTTTTGCTTCCATAATTTCAATTTCTTTTCTTTTTCTCGGGGACTTGCAACATCCCCTCTTCTACCCCCCTTTCTTCTTCATAGGGGAGACCTAAAGCCGAACTGTGGGGGTTCGTGCTCACTCCAAGCTTGGAGCTTGTAGAGTCCTCCAAACTTAGAGTTTGTTGAGAAGAAAAACGATCGACCAAATTACATCATTGTTTCCATCTAATCCAAAACCCCTCTTGGAATCAGATTTTCTTGGGAGCGATTACGCTCAGAAATCCCTAATTTCTTGAAAGCGACTACGCTCAGAAATTCTTATTGTTTTCATGGTAGCCTTTTATGCTCCGAAACTAACCCTAATCTTGTGTTGTTTTTCAGGATGAGTTACCTGAATAAGTTGAACTTTGTTCCACTAGAGACAACTGGCGCAGGATACCATAGGTGGGTCCGAGATGTGTGCTAACATCTTAAGGCTGATGGACTTCTAGAAACCATCCAAGAGCCTAGTCAGAATGTGCTTTCTGTAGAGCAACTTCTTGCTTTCGAAGCAAATAAAGCCAAGGCCATAATTCTCATGACAAGGCACATGAATGATGCTCTCCAAAGTGAATACCTCAATGAGGAAGACCCCAGAAAACTATGGGTGGAACTTGAGCAGCGATTTGGCAACGTTCGTGACTCCCTGCTTCCTAATTTAGAAGTGAGATGGCATAGCCTCCGCTTCTATGACTTCAAGTCCGTGCTTGATTATAACTCGGAAGCTCTTCGTATCAAGTCCTTGATTGAATTCTGTGGACAAACCATAACTGATACATGTTGATCGAGAAGACTCTCTCTACCTTCCCCGTCTCTGCCATGATGATTTCGAAGAATTATCGGATTCATGTGAATGCAGGACGTATCACAAGGTTTCATGAGCTCATTGGCACCATGAACGTAGCCGAGAAGCATGACAATATCCTTGTGAAGAACTATAATGCTAGACCTGTGGGAACTAAGTCTATTCTGGAGTCTAATTATAGTCGCACCCCCAAAGGAGGACGCAAGGAGTGAAACCCTAAGAGTAGGGACAATTCTAGACGTTCTGGTCCATATTCTCGCCCTAAAGAGGAAGGAAATCGCCAAGATAGGTGTGCACGAAACCGTGGAGGTCAACGTGTGAAGAGAGAGAGAGCCTGACCAACTCGTGCATCAAATGCACCTCGATCAAGGGAGCCTGACCATAAAGATGTTTGTCTTCGATGTGGATCAAGTGGACATTGGGCAAAGAAGTGTAGTGCATCCCAGAACGTTGCGAACGCATACAAAATATATAGTGAAGCAAGGGAGGCCAACCACATGGAACAAGAAGATCAAGATGGCGATCTCGATCCAAGGGTGGAAGACTACAAAGATCAAGACCCAGAAACTGGCGATTTTGATTAAGTCTTTTTATTTTCCAAGAGATGTAGGCAATTGCCATATTATTTGTAGTAGATGCCAATGGTTTAATCTTACTTCAAAGTAGGCGTACTCCTTGTAAATGTGATGTCTAGGAAGGTTTTGAGATAAGTGATACTTAAGCGAGCCTTGTTCCACCAACATCTCTTTACTCACCTGGTCACATTTACATTGAAATTACCGAAAGAAGTTAGATGACTGCCATTGTTTGCATTAGCTAGTTTCTTTTTGGATTAGATCTTCTTTGATTAAACGATGATGTAATTCCGTTTGGCTTATCAATAAAAGTTGAGTTCTTTTCTTTATGACTCCTTTTTAATTATGAGCTTTTCTTTTAGGAATTGATGAACAATGTCTCGCGGATAGTGAGACTACCCATTCTACGACACAGGCAATTATTCTTAGAAATGTTGCCTACATATTCCTCTGTGACTATGATGGCTGGGCCATCAGGTTTAGTTCAAGGACATGGAATGGCCCAATTCCTTTTGCCAAACGGCACCTTGATTAAAGTCACTGAAGCTCTCTACGCTCCTAAGGCAAATCGAACCTTATTGAGTTTTAAAGATATAAGAGCCAACGGGTTCCATGCGGAAACGCATAATGAGAACGGAATAGAATTCCTTTGCATTACCTCTAATGATTGCGGTAGAAAGGGCATCTTAGAGAAGCTTACGTGTCAATCTAGTGGACTTTATGTCACTACAATTCGACCAATTGAATCCAATAATGTCATAAGAGAAGATCTCTTGGATTCAGACATATTAGCTCTGGCATGACCAACTAGGACATCCTGGTCCTGATATGATGCTCCGTATACTAAAGACTTCACACGGACATCCATTCTTCAGAATGAGAAGAAGCAAGAATCAAACATTGATTCCCGGACTTACCAAGACCGCAAAAACTGCAGCCTCAGGCGCTGCTGCTGTCTTGGGCTGCCGCAAGGCCGCTCTTGTCCCTTGTGATGACTCCACAAATGGCGCCAACCATGAGCATGATGCCATGGTTATCCCTCCTAGTGGCAATGACGCCCCACACACCAATTTACATGGCTCTAACGCCATCATGGGAGATGTAGTCACACATTTTGCTTCTAATAGCGTTACAGACGCTCCGGCCCAACCAAAATCCTCATTGGTTGATTCTAAGGCCCCTCACTCATTCTGCAAAGCCTGTTCATTCGGAAAATTAGGACTGAGACCGTCCTACGCAAAGGATCCCAAAATACTTATTCCGTTCTTACAGAGAATCCAAGGGGATATTTGTGGACCAATTTAACCATCATGAGGACCTTTTAAATACTTTATGGTATTGGTTGATGCGTCGACACGCTGGTCACATGTCGCGCTGTTGTCCACTCGCAATGTTGCTTATGCTAAACTCCTTGCCCAAATTATCCGTCTACGGGCTCACTACCCCGATCATCCAATTAAGTCAATTCGACTTGATAATGCTAGGGAGTTTACATCGAAAACATTCGATGACTATTGCATTTCATTGGGGATTGATGTTGAGCATCCAGTTCCCCATGTTCATACCCAAAATGGTCTCGCAGAAGCTGCTATCAAACGACTACAAATGATAGCTCGAACATTGGTAATGCGCACCAATCTTCCTGTTTCTGCTTGGGGATATGCAATATTGCATGCAGCGCTGATTCGTCTACGACCTACTGCAACTCAATCTTATTCTGCGTTATAGTTAGTGACTGGGTACGAGCCTGATATCTCGCACTTACGCATTTTTGGGTTTCCTATTTATGTGCCTATTACGCCGCCACAGAGTACAAAGATGGGTCCACAATGACAAATGGGCATTTATGTTGGCTATGAATCTCCAACTATCGTCCGCTATCTTGAACCTTTGACAGGCGATCTCTTTACCGCTAGATTTACTGATTGTCACTTTGATGAGACAGTCTTCCCGTCGTTAGGGGGAGATAAGAACACAGCTGTTCAACAGGAACGACAGGAATTGTCGTGGTCTGTTCCCACTATGTCTCATCTCGATCCCCGTACCGCACAGTCCGAACTTGAAGTGCGAAGAATAATCGAGCTCCGGAACGTAGCAGACACTCTGCCTGATGCGTTTTCTGATGTTGCCAAAGTGACGCGATCACACATACCTGCTGTAAACTTGCTTGCAAGGATTGATGTCCCTAATAATGGACATAACGCCACTCCCGTGACACCAGGAGATGGCGCCATTGCCCAGCATGGCAATGATGTGGCATTTATGGCCGTAGGTCCTGCAAGGAAGAGTGGTAGACCAATTGGTTCGAAGGATACTAGCCCTAGAAAAAGAGCGAATGAGGCACAAACAAATTCTTTGATCATCGATACTCAAAATCCGTCCCATGAGAATGTTCCGGATTATGGTTATGTCCAAGAGACATCATTGGGGGACGCCTCAATGTTAGAACCAATCCCTGAGAACGTAGAGATCTCTGTGAATTACACTAGTGTACATGGAACGTGGGAAAGAAGCTCCATCATCATTGATGATGTATTCGCGTATTCAGTAGCGCGTGAGATTATTGAGACCGATGACATCGAACCACGCTCTGTTGATGAATGCCAACGTAGAGCTGATTGGCCAAAATGGAAAGATGTGATCTAGGCAGAACTTGATTCTCTAACCAAAAGAAAGGTATTTGGCAAAATTGTACCAATACCGCCTAACACCAAACCAGTTAGTCATAAATGGGTATTTGTTAGAAAGCGTAATGAGAAAAACGAGATTATAAGGTACAAAGCTCGCCTTGTGACGCAAGGCTTCTCACAACGCCCTAGAATCGACTACGAGGAGACCTATTCTCCCGTAGTGGACGTCATTACGTTCCGCTACCTTATCAGTTTGGTAGTTTCTGAAAAACCGAACATGCAGCTTATGGACGTGGTTACAGCGTATCTATATGGGGATCTAGATACGGAAATATACATGAAAGTTCCAGATGAAATTCAGTTACCCAAATCAAGTGGCTCTAAACCACGGAGCGCGTTGGCCATAAGATTAAAACGCTCACTATATGGATTGAAACAATCCGGACGGATGTGGTATAACCATCTGAGTGACTACTTGATTGGGAAGGGATATGTCAATAATGAACTATGCCCATGTGTGTTCATAAAAAGGACAAGTTTCGGATTTGCAATAGTAGCGGTCTATGTCGATGACATGAATATAATTGGCACCCTTAAAGAGTTAAGGGAAACCGCTGAACACTTGAAATCCGAGTTTGAGATGAAAGATCTTGGGAAAACATGGTTTTGCCTCGGTTTGGAACTTGAGCACCGTGAAGATGGTATTCTGATTCATCAATCAGCTTATACCCAAAAGATGCTTAGGCGTTTCAATACTGATAAGATTAAGCCTTCAAGCACCCCAATGGTCGTCCGTAGTCTTGATCCAAAGAAAGATCCATTCTGTCCAAAAGATGAAGACGAAGAAGTGCTAGAGGCAGAAGTGCCAAATCTAAGTGCAATAGGCGCATTATTGTACTTAGCACAATGCACGAGACCGGACATCTCATTCGCTGTGAACTTGTTAGCTATATATAACTCCGTTCCAACATGACGCCATTGGACTGGTGTTAAAGATATCTTTCGATACCTAAGTGGTACGATCGATATGGGCTTATTCTATCCCTACAGAGAGATGATGGATTCGGACCCATCAAATAACCGAAACACCACACATGGCGTTCCCTCTCCCCATCCCAAAACGATATAAGTGTTTTGGAAGGTTTTGCTGATGCTGGGTATCTCTCTGACCCACACAAAGGTCGTTCTCAAACTGGTTATGTATTTACCATGGGAAACACCGCGATATCTTAGAGGTCTACAAAGCAGACCTTAGTCGCTACCTCTTCGAATCATGCAGAGATTATTACTCTTCACGAAGCAGTTCGTGAATGTATATGGTTACGATCCATAGTTACGCATGTTCGAAATAATTGTGGTTTGAAGTCTACCACAGATGAGCCAACAAGCATTTATGAGGATAATGTTGCTTGCATTGAACAAATGAAGCAAGGCTACATCAAAGGCGACAATACCAAGCATATATCGCCCAAATTCTTCTACAATCAGCAACAACAGAAGCTCCTCAAGATCAAAGTAAACCAGGTTCGATATGAGGATAATGTGGCAGACTTGTTTACTAAGTCATTGCCTAAATCCACGTTCGAGAAACATGTGGCAAGAATTGGCTTGCGGAAACTATCTGAACTACCATTATCGTAATCATCAGGGGGAGGTGCAGACATCAGGGGGAGATGTATACATGTATGGTCTCGAAACATGAAGCGTGTGTTGTACTCTTTTTCCCTTTCGACCGAGGTTATTTTTGTCCTATTGGGTTTTTGTTACTCGGCAAGGTTTTTAATGAGGCAACGAGAGAAGCACCACGTTTAGGCGATACAAGGGGGAGTGTTCAAGGAAATCCAGATTATGTGTCTGGCCCAAACTCTAGGTTACTTGACCTAGTGGTAATAGGGTTATAGAAGGATTTAGAATCCTATTCAGTGTAGAATTTCTTTCCTTGTATGTTCAGATTCTATGCATTGTAATCCTCTATATAAAGAGGCCCCTATTATCAATGAGAACACACAACGAATTTCTATCATTTTCTGATTCCTTAAAACAAATTAAATATTTTATCTTCTTTCTTAACTTTCACGAATTCTCAGTTGAATTCAAACATTCCCTTGTTGTTTATTTTTTGTTTAGGTTCTTTGAAATCGAAAACTTTTGAATGACAAAATTTTCTATTTGAAGTACAAATGTGACTATGATAGCTTTATTGTAGGGATTGTCATTGGGTCAGGCTGGCCCAGCCCTTCCCAAAAATGACTGGCTCGAGCTGGGGCGGGCATTGTTTTAATGTATTTTTGTAATTTTATGGGCTGGACCAAGCTGAGCTTTTCTTCGATGAGCCGGGTGGGCTTTTGCGGGTGCCTAGGCTCGCGGGTCAAAAGATAATACCTACTTTGTTGTTTTAGTGAGCTTTACAGCATGACACTCGAGGTTGGGGACAAATTGGACACAAAAGCATGACTATGATAACCTTTATCTTATTTTTTATTTTTGAAAATGAATGCTTCAATTAATGGGCTTGAAGAAGCAAAATAAAGAGAGATTTATTTATTTTCGGTTAAAATGTATAGAAAATAAGAATCAACAAAGTGGTAAAGAATGATTGGAAGAAAATCTTCTATTTCCATGAATCCCTCGACAAACCATAACTCGCTGTTCTGTTGCATATATCACCGCATCATGTAATATAAACACAAATATTGTAGGAACGATAGCCCATTGAATGTCAAAAAAATTAAACGTTAATATATAAACTCTAAATCTTTACATTCTTCTCTTTTCTATAAAAGTAAAAATTAAGGAAAACCTTATACGTAATAGCGAACTCCTTAAACATATTGAGATTGTAGACAAATGGGTGAAAAATATTAATCTTACCGATGCTGAGAAACGGAACAAAAGTTTGAGAAACTCTACAATGAATTCCATATAAAGAGTGTCACTCACTTTTTTCGCTTGCAAGCTATCATCATTCACTTTGAAGCTCAGAAACAGGCACTCTTTGTTGATAAGTTGGATAATTAGAAGCAACACATGTTTTATGTCCAATTTGTCCCCAACCTCAAGTGTACGTCATGCTGTAAAGCTCACTGAAACCTTTAACTAAAGAATGAATCAATGAGTACACAAGTATTAAATGTTCAATAGTTAACCACTACAACTATGAAGGAGTTAAAGACAATGAGTTCGATAAAAGAAAAATAAAGTTTCTGTTCACGAGTCCTAACGGTTTCCTATGGTTAACCAACCAACCAATCCATTAGGTAGAACCCGTTACACCATTAAGCCAACAGATTGTCATCATGTTGGCCCGTTAAAACACGTCCCGTTACCCACATGAACCCACTCGGGTGCCAAACTCATGATTAATGATTGATTAAATATTGTAGGCTCCGTTGATTGATCTTTTTGTGCCGATGTAACACTGGGCATTGGCATGCACACTAAGTGAATTTTTGTTGCTGCTTGTTGAGAGTTTGCTTAGCGTAATGCTCAAGAATTAATTTGTGAATTTATGATTTTTATATCCATGAATCCATGATTCCATGGGGTTGAAATCACCTGTCTTCATTTGTCATATTCCTATTCTGTCTCTGATTGGTCCAACAAGATTAAAAAATGAAAGAAATATTAAGATAACTTTTTTAAATCCTTCTACACCAATTAGAACTTGGAGATAGTGTAAGAATAGAGTAACGGGGATAGGAGATTTCGTCCCGATTCCATGTTCATATAGGAAAAAAGATCGGTGTACTCGCCAAAAAGAAAAAAATAATAATAAGTAAACGTGGTTGCTGGTATACTTGGTACCTCCAGCATCCGTCGCGCAACTTTTGTACTACTCTCTCTCTCTCTCTCTCCACAACCCCCCCTCCCCGGGCGCCCGCCCGCCCCGCTTTATCATGGACGATCAACTGGACGATGATTTGGGCTGTTCAGAGGACCACAACCAAAACCCTAATTTTACATCGTCCCCAGAAAGTTCGCCACCAAGGCTCCTCCTCCAAGCCAAGTCCGCCGCACCACCCACGGTCGATGACACCATGACGGAGGAAAAGACATTGTCAACGCCCATCGACCCCACCCAGCAGCACCTTGTCCACCTCAACCCTAACTTCTACGGCCCACAGCTGTCATGCAGACGGAACCACAACCTTGGCTTCGTTGAAGACGCCTCCATCGAGCCCTTCATCTTCCACGAGCAGTACAATACCTTCCAAACTTATGGCTACGCCGCCGATCCCTCCGCCTCTGACGTTGGCCATATAGAGAACGACGCCGTTTCTGTGTACAATGTATCCCAGCAACAGAAGAAAAAGAAGCGCAGGATTGAAAAGAGAGGTATCGGAGAAGGGTTTGCCGACTGAGCTAACGGAAGAGCAAAGGAAATACGCACAGGAATATTATGCCAAGCACAAAGGTGCTCTGAGAGGCGGTGCCGGCGCTGACATGAGCGAGGCCATACTCGTCGAAAGGACTTGTTTTCATGGAAAAGAAGAGAGGGATTGTCAGGGAAGGTCTTGGACAGCGCCGCCTAGTTACGCCAAGGCTACCAATGAGTACTGTTTTACACCCAAGAGGCTGGTCCACACTTGGAGTGGCCACACAAAGGGTGTGTCTGCTATTAGGTTCTACCCCAGATACGGCCATCTACTTCTCTCTGCAGGGATGGACAGTAGGGTCAAGATTTGGGACGTCTTCAATTACGGCAACTGCATGAGAACATACATGGGTCATTCCGAGGCAGTTAGGGACATTTGTTTCTCTAATGATGGCACCAAGTTTTTGAGCGCTTCTTTTGATAAGAATATCAAGTACTGGGATACAGAAACTGGCAAAGTCATATCCACCTTTTCGACCGGAAAAGTACCGTATGTGATTAAGCTTAATCCGGATGGGGATAAGCAGAATGTGTTATTGGCGGGGATGAGTGACAATAAGATTGTTCAGTGGGATGTGAACGAGGGGAAGAAGATCACTCAAAAGTATGATCAGCATTTGCGGGCCGTGAATACTATTACGTTTGTTGATAATAACAGGAGGTTTGTTACTTCAAGCGATGACAAGTCTCTGCGTGTCTGGGAGTTTGGGATTCCTGTGGTGGTTAAGTGCATCAGTGAGCCTCACATGTATTCTATGCCTTCGGTTTCCTTGCACCCTACTTCGAATTGGCTTGCGGCACAGAACATGGATAACCAGGTTCTTGTTTACAGCACTGAGAAGAAATTTCAGCTAGAAAAGAAGAAGCGGTTTGCAGGGCATGTTGTTGCAGGGCATGCTTGCCAAGTGAATTTCTCGCCAGATGGACGGTTTGTTTTTTCTGGTGACAGCGAAGGTGGATGCTGGTTTTGGGATTGGAAGTCTTGCAAAGTCTTGAAAACTCTCAAATGTCATCAGGGGGTATGCATTGGGGCTGAGTGGCATCCCTTGGAGCAGAGTAAAGTGGCAACATATGGCTGGGATGGCTTGATTAAGTATTGGTAAGTAAATTAACTTTCATTCCTTAACACTTTTATGATGTCCCAATTTGTCTCTGTATATTAATGCCATCTTGCCATGGAAAATAATTAAGCACATTACTTGTATCCTCTCTCAGTCCTAACTTTGGTCTTATTGTCTGGCTTTCAGGGATTAGCTGTATTTCAGTTCGACTTTCGTAAGCTGCCAATAATTCATTGTTCCCATTTCAGTTCAGTATGGATTCACCACATCTTTAATTGACATAGTTATCTTGGATTGAGGGACTTAAGGATACAGAACAGATTCTGCTAACATCTTTATCTTGCACTAATATTATCCCATTATATATTCTGGATATGTACTTGTCATACAATCAATAAAATTTTGTTCAGTACTAGTATCTTGAGCAACATATTATCAACTTATCTACCACCCAATAAGCATATGATTCAGCTTGTTTGATAAAAAAAGAAAAACTATAGTTGAGAAGTTTAACACAATTAACAGTGAGTTTTTCAAGAGACTGGAATAGAGCATGTGATCGAGTCACCACTTGAAGATCTCTACCGTCCGCTTGCCCATAGCAACCCAAAACATAGACCAGAAGAAAAACCATTACGCTCCAAGGATAGAACCATCACAATCTTCTATCATATATAGAAATAATCTAGACAACTTTCATCATGGACTGTCATAATTTAATCAATCATTCCCGATAGATCTGCTGCATCATTAGCAATTGTTTGAGGTTTTGTATTCTGTAAACAAATGAAAATTAACTATCATGTAATTCGTATACAGTAATGAATTCTCAAGCTTCCAACGGATTGCCAGACACAACAACTGGTGAATTAGTAGTCATCTTTTTTAACCAACATAGAAATTTTGTAGAAAGGAGCTTTGCAATATACAATATTTAGGTGTAATACAATATTTAGGTCTAAGGAATAAAAAATAATGTGAAGACAATAACAAAGGTATGTACTCTAAATAAGCTGCTAAGGGGAAAATTCCACATTGTCTTATCGGCTTCGACCTTCATAGCTGTATCAGATGATCCCATCCCATTCAAGGGAAGGGGGGAGATGGCCACAATCGTCCCCTTCAAAAAAAAAAAAAAAAAACAACTGCTAAGGATTCTTGACAGTAGAACCATGTTTATTTATTTTGTTTAGTTCTCTATTTGCATCTACATTAGGTGATGATTACAACAGTAGAAAGTTCAGAGTCTTAAGGAAGACGGTCTAAAAATCTTGGATTTAAAGATGCAAAATGAGCTTAACCAGGCTTAATTGGAAAAGAATCCTTGGAATTCAGATCGTCAATATAATAACAGTTTTGCTGATTGGCACTTCTTTTTTCCCGTTAGCATGCATGCACCACGCTTGTAAAATGATTGGATTGAAGTATTAATCTTCATTACTCCAGTTAGTTTTCGCTTACCAGCCATTCATTCATCATATTACGGTATTACCCCTCCAATATCATCTGCATTGATCAAGTAGCAACTAGAGATTGCTTTTTTATTTTATATTTTTTTTTAGGGGAAATTACTGGTCACTCTCTGTACTTTTAGAGCGTCAACAGTTCAGTCCTCACTATCCTAATTTTAACAAACTACTCTTCAAACATTCAAATTTCACACAATATGATCTAAAATGACTATTTTACCCCTCACTTCACCTTGCTCAGGTGCGGATATCCGCACCTAAGCAAAGATGTACGGATTTTGTGTTTTTCCTCACTTTTCGATCACAAATTCACATCTTAACCATTCAGTTTTTAGGTCCTAATGTATAGATCATCTCTACAAATTTTCAGTCAATTTGATGATCGTTAAGGCATCCAAAACTGCAATTTACACGAACGAACTGAATCTGTCGAACCGGAACCGTTCGTATATATTGTTATAATTTGCAGTTTTGAATGCCTTAATGATCACCAAATTGGCTGAAATTTTGCAGAGGTGATCTATACATTATGACCTAAAAACTGAACGGTTAAGATGTGAAAATGTGTTCGGAAAATGGGTCAAAACTGGAAATCCGTACGGATGGAAAAACTGAGGACGTCCGTAGTGGAGAACCGCTATATATATATATATTTATATATTTACTCCTCATTTCATCATATATATATATACACACACACACACATACACTCTCATTGGATATTTGACGCTAGATACCTGGTGGAAGACGGAGAAGGCGGAGATGTTTCGTGAGAGAATATTATATATATATGATCGATGAAGTGGGGTAAATATATATATATATATAATATATATATAATATATATATATATATACACACACATATATATATATATATATAACATGGGGGGAGAGAGAGAGAAAGAGACAAAAAAAAAGGAAGTAAGGGTAAAATAATCATTTTGTACCTATTGTGTGAAAATTAGAGAGAATTAGGACTAAACTGTTTAATTTAAAAGACGAGAGACTGAACTGTTTTTTAGGAAAAAGTATAGGAAGTGACCAGTAATTTGCCCTTTATTTTATTACTCTGAATCTTCACTCAGTCAGGCATGAGGCATCAGACCAGAATATCTTCATCTCACCCGTCACTTATCTGTTTCACACCCAAGGCCTTCTAAACAGCTTCAGATGCATCAACGATGTTCTTAAGAGCTGAAAATTTTGATCAGCGTCGTATCCCATTGTTGAGTCACAGTCATCAACAACCATGGATTTCATGCTCCTCCCATTACCATATATGGTAATGTAGTCCAAACACCTCTTCCTATTGTTGAACTGTCTCGTGGACATGCTACTACAGGGGTGTTATGCGAATGGTATGTATTTACTGTCACGTTTGGATGTGCACCACCATCACCACCTTTCTCGAAGATGTTGATTGTCAAGGTTGCCTTTATATGCTACACTTATGTTGAACATTTATGAGTGGTTTAAAGCTTTCGTTTTTTGCATCAGTCAGACTGATTCTCTGGATAAGATTTTGTCCCGGAGGAGGCTTTTTGCCAATTATCTTGCCACTTGGATTGAAGGTTTAGGCAACGTGCACCAAGAATGATGAAGATGGTGAAGAGACAAGTACCTGAAGTAGAAATTCGGTATTTCATGTTCTCCATACTCTTTGCTTGTTTTCCGCTTAGGTGGTTTGAAGAAGCTGGATGCTAAGTACGCTATATATAGAAATCATGATTGCTTGAAACAGCTAGCTGGTTTATTATATCAGATTATGACATGTTTCTAATCTTCTCTGTTTAATTTAAGCATACAGTCTTTTATATATACCTCTCAGTAATACAGCTAATTAATAAGTATGCTGTAAAAATGCTCACTAAGATTCCATATACTTAATTACAATCTGATTATCTGTAGACATCTGATTATATCACCTTATGCAAGAATCATTTTAGTATTTATTTTTGGTTCCTTGTTGCATGTATGGCCTTGGTTGGTTCAGTACTAGAAGCAATGATAAAAGAGTAATAAGATCCACCAGTACTTGACTAATTACTTGAATGATCCTTAATTTATTTAGAATCTTAAAACCAGCCGATCGATATAAAAGTAGCAAAATAAGGAGCAGCCAACGAAACTTAACATGCATATATGGATCTTTTATTATTACTTTTTTTTCTTTCTATTAACTAAAGTATACCTTGAGTGCAGTATTTGTAGCTAGTGTAAGTATCATTTGGCTCATTGAGCCAAATAAATTATCTTGGTTCTGAAGCTTCCTGCACTCAAGCTCGAGTGTTGAAGAAATGCCTCCACTTGTTTAGTAACTTATCTACTCGATCAAGAGGTTAGCTACTCTAAATTTCTCTTATATTGTTCTAATACTTCCAGATCGACCGACCTTAAGAACTGGCTGACAATATGAGTAGTATATGTTGTTGTGCCTCATTAATAATCTTGGGAGGTACCTAGGCATGCCCTTATAGTCCACTCTAGAGTGACAAAACACACTTATCTGGTATTGTAGACTTCTTTACTCGGCTCTTCTAGACTTCTAGAACAAGGCAAAAAGGAACTGATTAATGGGAGAAGCAAACAAGCAAAATGTGTAACTTGTGTTCATCTTTTTCCTTGATGAATTTATTTGGTGGGGGATCTAAATCCTAGCCAAGTTTATGAATATCAACAGACATCCCACTCGGATATTTGAAGGAAATTTACAACTCTATTTATGTATCTGTGTTCATATGGTTTGCTCATAGGCCAATAACGACTGTCATACATGAATTTAAAATGCTAAAGGAATGAAAACATGCTAATTGTTTGTGAGATAACCCAACCACCAAAAAGCTATAAAAAAAAATTGTAATTATGACGATTTGCTAAGGACAATGAAATGGGATTTAGACTTTTAGAGCAATATAAAGCTGTCGAGGAATTTTATAGAGATTCCCTTGAAGTCGAATTTGAATTTGAAGAAGTGAGTGGTGTTCACCCGGTGATCAAGTGATCGATCAAAAATTTTGTGGTCATCAATCATTGAATGTATCTAAATGTGAGTGACCAGAGACTTCATAATCATGATAATGAATTGGACATCGTTGTAGAATTATAAGATATATGCCACTACGACCATGCATTGGAGCTATTTTTATCAGTTGTGGACTTGTGGAAGATGAAAGGAAATCAGGACCGTCCATCTTTTGGAAGACCGACCAGTCGTGCAGCAAGGCCTATAAATAGGGCTGTATGACCGCCCATCAGACATTCACTTGTTTTTGAATCGAGTCTCGTAAGTCTCTCTACTCAATTATATTTATACTCAGCTTGCCTCAGCTCATTGTAACCTTACATGGCTTTGAAATTGCTCAAAATCGCTTCCCACAAAGCTGAAAACCCAACTGAGGTCTCTCTCAGGCAAGCCTTCGAGCTTCTTGAACCAAAACTCAGACCCCCATTTGCATCAACGCCCCCAAACCCACAAGAATACTTTCTGATCGTTAAGGCTATACTCTACGGGGTTTTATGTGAAACCCATTCGGCCAAAACACATATCAAGCACTTACATGCCATTGTCACTGATGGGTATGCCTTGTTTGTTAGTTCAATTGTTCAGGTTGTGAATGAACTCTATGTGAACCTTGTTGAACCGGTCAAGTGCCAATTGATTAGAGTTACCATTGAGATGATTGATGTTCAGGCCGTTGGAGTTCATGGTTTGTTGGTTTGTTTATTGAGGCAGATTGTTGGTGGGGACTTGAGTGATGGAAATTTGTGGTTGTGTTTTGAGATGGTGAGCATTTTTTTGTCGAAATGGGATTCTATGTTAGAAGTAGAACCAATGATTTTGACTAGTGGGTTGTATACGTTTCTCCGGTTATTAGCTGATCACTCTAGACTGTTAAGTAATCCAAAATTGGAGGCATTGAAGCATTTAGAGATTGAGTTTTGTATTAGACTTTTAAGGGAGCAGTTTTCTATGTGTTTGAAGATTGGGAGAGATCTTGTTCGGCTCTTATGGAAGGGTTTAGTCTTGAATCAGGGTGAGTTTAAGACTCCCACTTTCTTTGATATTTCACAGCTCTATTACTCAGTGACTTTAAATCAGTATACTTTGCTTCGGATTATTCCAGAAATGGAGACCCAATTGCGGTTTTTACTCAGTTATGTCAAGTTGGGGAACCAGAAGCGTTACCAGGCATGGTTTGCTAGGAAGTTCCTAAGTGAACCAAATAGAGAGACTTTGATCATTGACATTGTTCGTTTTATTTGTTGTGCACACCACCCACCAAATGAAATCATTCAATCTGATGTCATTCCAAGATGGGCCGTTATTGGTTGGCTGTTAAAATTGTGCACGAGGAATTCTGTTGCAGCCAGTGTGAAACTGGCTCTTCTTTACGATTGGCTTTTCTTCGACGAAAGCATAGACAATGTTATGAATATTGAGCCTGCAATGTTATTGATGGTATATTCTGTTCCAAGATACATTTATGTGACTCACACACTCCTTGAATTTTTGTTCTTTCTTGTGGACAACTATGATGTGAATCATCATGATATCATGGTTAAAGGCGTATTGTCATCATTTAGTGTACTTGTGAAGAAAGGAGTGATTCGCTCACTTGATGTCTTGATCTGTTGTGATTCACTTTCTCCCATCTTGAGAGAAAGACTTGGTAGGGTTTTGCCAGGTAAGTAGCAACAATTAATATAGGGTTCATGAAGCTCGATTGGGAATTGAACCATGTTGTTCGTGCATCTGCACATCCAATTATTTCAGTGGATTTTCACTTTCCTATTTCTCTTCAAGAGAAATTCTTCGGTAGGGGCTGCCACGTGGTGGGGCAGTGCGGCCCTCCAATCAAAACCCAAGAATTTTTCTTTTTTTCCAAAATTGTCCTTATTTCTGTTTCTTATCTTCATATCTCCTTATATTAGAAATTGATTGATGAAAAAATCATGTTAAGACCATAAAAAAAAATCGAGTTAGAAGTCCTTTTGAAATTTGGATTTTCATGGATTATAAGGAAAAGAATCACAGGGAAAATCAATTCAATTAATGACTATAGATTTGAAATTTTGTGGGTTACAAATTCCCTTAGTTACTGCAATACTTTCACCCTCTGAATTTGGAATTTGGTTGTTAAGAACTTCAATCATGAGAACATTAGTAATATTGGAATATGGTTTGTTTTGTCTGTGTTTATTTTGTCTAATTCAAATGTTTTGCTCAAGTGAAGAATTTTTAACCAACTACAGTTGGTCATATTTCCTTCATTATGAATATTAACTTTCTAGGATGACTGGTTTTCACTGAATAGTGAGAATTGAATTGATTTTGCAAGTTGTCTGTGTTGGCGTGTCTTTCTCTGAGATATAAACCTAAAAATATGATCATGTAGTTTCATTGAAAGCTTATTTTATTCGATTGTCTTTTTTCTCATATAAACTCTAATATCTTAGCATCAGGAGAATTATTAAATCTCTCCATGAACCACTCTCTATTCTCAGACTTTGATTCTCCAGTGATAACAAACAATTCTCTCCCAGAACTCCAACCCTTCATTTTGATTGTTAATCTCTCTAAAAATTTCAAAAGTGGCAGATAATGACTGAAAACCAAAATTTCTCACTACATGACTCATATAACTTAAACATATTCAAAAAGAATTGTCTTTATTACTTCATTCAAGTTTATAGTGTCGACCAACTTGTCCATCTTTTCATTTGAATTAGAGAGGTTCCAGTTCTTAAAAACAGACTACTGAACTTCACTTGAACTTTCTTGCAAACTTCTTGAATTCATTCTGATTTTCTTTGATGACATATGTTAATATGCTTTCTTTAAATTTGTACACTTTCTGTGTTACTCTATTTTGAAACATTGTTTTTATCTGTCTATTTCATTTGATTGTTAGATTACTATTCTGCGGTATTAGATTCAAACTATATTGTTAGATTGTTCAACTGATTTACTTTGTTTACTATCTGAGATCTGTACACGTGCAGCACGTAATAGCTTTGATCAGTGTGATTTAACTATGAGTTTTTAGTTTAACTTAATTTTTTGGCTTTTTCTATTTTTCCACTCTGCACTTAATTTGATACACAGAATTACCAATTCATTTCTGCTTATGTCTTAGTTGATGAAAAGGTAATATTCTTATAAATTCTTTAATATCAATTTAATAATGTCAAAACCTCAATACATGTTTTTTTGCTTATTAAACACAGGGTGACACAATTCATGGTATTATTGATGAAAATGATTACCCTTATGTCACTGAGAAAATGGAATAAGGCCGAGTCTACGACATTTTCACACTCGAGAAGACATATCCAAGTACAAAGTCATTGATCATCAAGCACAAGTACTTCAATTAAAAAACAACGTCTATACCAGTCGAAGACACTTTCCCACCAATCCCATGGCATTCATTCCAACTTCTTGAATTTCATGAATTGGCAGCACATACGAGGAACCAAACAGTTCTTATAGGCAAGTTTACAATTTCTAAATAAACAATGTCCATGTTTTCATTTCATATACTTTATCACTCAATCTAACAATATGTTTTTTCTTTAATGCAAGGTGTATATGGCTGTCTCAAATCAGTTGTACCAGAACACCAAATACCTGTGAGAAACAAGGACAAAATGGAATCAAAATGCGAAATCATATTGGAAAACCTGAGGTACACTATTTTCAAACCTTCTTACGCGTTAAACATATTACTTCCTCTAACAAACAATAAGAAACAAACTTTTTAAATTTAAAATTCAGAAGAGAGGATCTCAAAATCACCCATTGGGGTGATGTTGCAAAACAATTTGACACAGAAGCTGTTTAGAATCTACCTGCACTAGTGCTGGTTGCAGGGAGATTCTGAATGCAGTGATTCTTAAGCTGGTAAAGACAACCAGCATTGGTGCATGGAGCTTCTGCGCAGCTTCTGTGTCAAATTTTTTTGCAACATCAACAAAAAAAAAAAGTTGAATAAAATCGAAAAGACTATATCTTTGATTGGGTTAAGATACAATGTAATACAAATTTCTATTTATAAATTTTTAATACATCTTTGTAATCTATATTTTTAGTGTATTTATTTGGTATATCGTTGTTATTTATTAAAAGTTTTAATTCAGTTCTTGATGTAACTCATAAAAGTGCAACATAAAATTATCAATGAATAAAAACAGGTTCTAGTAGATATATACCAACTTGATTCAGCGATTAACCTTGACTTTTGTTAGTCATAGTATAAAATGGTCTTCTTGGAAATTTTCGTCTTTAAAAATAAACTGTAACAACCCCGTGGGTATCATAGTGATAATGCTTATATATTGGTAGATCTCATATGCAGTACGTGAAAAGTAAGACACAAAAAACCTACTACGAAAGTAAAGAAAACAAAAAATGCAGAGGAAGAGCAAAAGAATCGACCGTAAAATCAAATCTAGGGTTTCCTCAGCAGCACCAGAAACCATAGGCAACATCGAAGAACTCCTCACACAGATCCTTGTGTGGGTGCCAGCTCGATCCTTGTTCCGTTTCAAGTGCGTCTCCAAGCATTGGCCCTCTCTTATCTCCTCTCTTATTTCCAAACCCGAATTCTCTCCTCGACACACCCTCCGAAATCATAACCCTAGAGTTTCTGCTTTCTTCTCCAGAACAACCCACCACAAGTATTTCAATTCCATCTCTCTAATCGGTAAACATGAAATCGCTAATCCCTTCAAAACTCTTAACGAACAAGTTTCAGAAGGCCTCGACATTCTTCCGTCCTGCAATGGACTCTTCCTCTGCAACCCTAGAGATAGAGGCAGTTCTATATTTGGTGAACGAGGAAAATATCGAAAAAATATATATGTGTTCAATCCCACAACCAACAAATTCTTTGCTCTTTCTCTTCCAAAGTCACACGGAAAAAGAGGTTTTCTAAGTTATGCTTTGGATTTTGACCCTTCCAAATCACCTCATTACAAGGTGATCGGTGTAAGTAACACCTTCAACGACGATGGAATGCATCACCAAATAGGCATATATTCGTCCGAGACTCAAGATTGGAAGCTTCTTGATGTTCCTCTCGTCTCCTCCGACAACTCTCGCAGCTGGGACTTTGACTGCAGGAGCAGGAAACGTGCAGTATACTGCAATGGTGCAATTCATTGGATACGAAGGAAAAAAAGGTTTGAGAGTGTTGGTGAAAAACTTTGGATATCAAGAGATGAAAGTGATGTGTTACACTACTTTGACATAGGTGAAGAAAGTCTGCGAGTCACCATACCTAGTCTTCCTGTGCTTCTGAAGGATTGCTTTAAGAATCCAGGATTAGCTCATAGATACTTTGGGGAGTCTGGTGGCCGTTTGTAGTTGATTGATATTTTTGCGCATAGTAACACTCGGTTTGATGTAATGTAGGTGGAGAGAGACTATTTTGGCTGGTTTGTCAAGTACATTGTTGATCTTAATCGGGTAATCACGGCTTTTCCTCTACATGCTTCAAAGGCATTTGTTGTCTTGTTCCTTTCTCAAGAGAAAAAAGCTGATGAGGAGGAGGATTCCTCATCTCTTTTGTTGTATATGCCTGGTAAGGTCATAAATTATAATCTTAGGAATAAGACGTTCAAGGCATCTGTTAATTTAACCAATAATAAAAATTTTCTAGTTTTAGATAAGAATTACTCTTACATGGACTTTAGCTTCTGTATGAGGCGTGATAATGCATGGAACCTATATTCCATTTATGCTACTGTTGGCATGTAATATTTCATGTCTATTTGAAATTGTTATACACCCTGAACTTGTTGATTCATTTATTTGTGGTTGTCATAACTCATAACCATATATAGTCCAAGAAATCCAACAATGATTTACATAAAGTTAGCATTATTGAGATTGTTCAGATTCCTATGTCACAGTGGAGTTTGGTTTGACACATGTTGATATGAAACTTGTGAATATTGAATCTCTAGTGGTGGAGATCCAGCAAAATTTAGCCAATCTGTACTTGATGAGAATTTGTATAATACAATTAGTAGGATTCCCATGAAATGCAAATATCCTTAAACTTACCTATCTCTGGGTACCGAAAGGCAGAAACTTAATTCTGCCCATTATATTGCATATTACCATGCCAATGAATTAATAGTAATTTTTGGTTTCTATAGAAAACTATACAATGCCAGCAATTTTTTAGGTAAATACCGTAAATTCAATTTTGAAATATTCCAAAGCGAAAACATATGCTGAAATTGTGCACAAGTTCCAAGCTACTTTGGCTAGTTGGAAAAGTAAGACCATGGTTGGGAGGCTAACTCTAACTCCGTCTGTATACCAATTTATGCTATGGAGACTGCTAATTAAGTTACCAGTGCAGATCTGGAATAGTTTGGACAAATTAAATAGATGTTGTAGTATAAATGTATTATACTATAAATATCTATATCATGTAACAAATACTTAAGTGTATAGATAGGTACTTGAGTGTATGAAGACTTGTGTGACATGCTTTATCAAGGGGCAACAAGCATGGCAGATTTCATCATTGAGATTGTTATCATTTTGGTTTTTTCTCTTTGAGTATTCACACTATAATGTATTTTCATAAATACCCTTTTGTATGAAATGAATAAACACACTTGAATCTCCATTCTCTCTGAAACAAAACTCTCTCTCTCTTTGTTATTTTACGTTTGTCCTTAAACCGTTATCAGCACGAAGTTGCTCTAGAATTAGAATCGAAAATAGACAAGAGAAAGGAAGTTCATCATCCAATCGAAGTCATTTTTCCAAACCTCCAAACCGTAGCACATATCAAAGCCCTTGATCCAAGAAGCCCAGAACCGGCCGGAAATAGCCTGAACCGGCAGTCTGAAGTTTTGAACCGCTGCCGGACCGCTGCCGAGCAGCTGCTCAGCAGTTGCAAAGAAGCTGCCTAGCGGACCTGTCAAGATATGCCGAGAAGCTGCCGAGCGGACCTGCCGACACCTGCTGAGAGCTGCCGAGCATCGGTCGACAGCTGCCGAGGACCTGCCGAGCACTTGCACAGCAGCTGTCGAGAAGCTGCCGACCAGCTGCCGAGACACCTGCCGAGCAGCTTTTTCCAGCGACTTTTCGGACGATTTTCTCGACTTTTTCTAGTGATCCTTCCGATCACCTCCGACAACTTTTTCCGGCCAAATTTTCCGGCAACACTATTTCAAGGTATTCTTTACTAAAAGTTCCCGTTTTTGAATTTTTATTCATTTTTTCTCCTCTTTCCTTTTTCTCAGGAACTTACAATCAAAAGCGGAATTATAGAAATTCACATGTAGGAGAGGGAGAGATGGTAACACTGGCCGTGGAAATAGCACCATGAGTCATGAAGGTCGCACCATACGCCGTGGTAGTAGCAGCAACCCTCTTAGAGAATATCTACAACCTGCACAACCTACATAACCTGCACCTCAAATGAAGGGAGGTAACCACAATGACATATGTCATCGATGTGGATCAATCGAGCATTGGTTTAAGCAATGCCATGCAAGTACCCAACTAGCTGCACGCTACAAGGAGTACAGGGAAGCAAGGGAGCAAGAAGCCAACCTTGCTGAAGATGAAGATGGTGAAGATGTCAATCTCACCATTGAGGACTTCAAAGCTGTAAATAAAGAGCACGAGGATGCTGTAAACTTTGATTAGAATAGTCATTTTTCTATTTTCCAATAACGGCAAATGTGCCTTAGTCAATAATTAACAATTGTATTAACTCCTTCTCATGTAGCGTACCCAATGAAGTATGATGTCTAGGAAAGTAATTGAGATCGGGGTATTTGAGCGAGCCTCGCTCCACCAACATCTCTCTACTTTCCTGGTAATATTTTATTGGAATTACCAAATGGATTGAGTGACAACAATTTGTCTAAAGTTTGATTTTATTTTGGAATAGACTTTGAAAAACTTTGATGTAATCATTGGCTATTTTCCCTATTAATAAGGTATCGCATTATCATTCAATGTCATGGACATGTGTTAATATTCCAAACTTTATTTTTTTCAGTATTTTTCTGGAGAATTTGAATGCCTTCTCAACAGTGGCACCACACATACTATATTGCGACATAGACAATTATTTTTATGGATGATGCCTAGTCGATCTTCAGTAACTACGATGGCAGGACCATCACAATTGATTCATGATCAAGGACCAGCTTAATTTTTGTTGCCAATGGCACAAATATTAATGTCGCTGAAGCTCTATATGCTCCAAGGGCTGGAAGAACCCTATTAAGCTTTAAAGACATAAGAGCCAATGATTTTCATGTGGAAACATATTGTGAGAATGGACAAGAGTTCATTTGCATCACCTCTAATAACTACAGAAATACACGAGTATTAGAGAAACTCATGTGTCACTCTAGTGGATTGTATGCAACCACTATTAGAGTCATTGAATCCAACCATGTCATGAATGAAAATTTATGGGATCTTGACACATACAGGCTTTGGCACGACCGTTTGGGATATCCAGGTCGTGATATGATGCTCCGTATATTAAAAACTTCACACGGACATCCATTCTTCAAAACGAAAAGAAGTACAAACCAAACATTGGTTCAAAGAGTAACTTCTAAAGCATATCATTCGTTTTGCAAAGCTTGCTCTTTAGCAAAAGTATGATCGAGACCATCCTATGCAAATGACACTAAAGAAAATATGTCATTCTTACAAAGAATACAAGGTGATATTTGTGGACCTATCCAACCAACTTGCGGACCATTTAGATATTTTATGGTGTTGGTTGATGCATCGATACGTTGGTCACATGTCATGTTCTTATCCACAAGAAATGCTGCATTTGCTAAACTCCTAGCACAAATCATTAAGTTAAGGGCTCACCACCATGATCATCCTATTAAGTCAATTAGTCTTGACAATGCTGGAGAGTTTACATCAAAAATTTTTGATGATTATTACATGTCCATTGGGATTGAGGTTGAACACTCTGTCCCTCATGTACACACCCAAAATGGTCTCGCATAAGCTGTCATTAAAAAACTTCAAATGGTTGCTAGGGCATTGGTTATATGCACCAATCTCCCTATTTCTGCTTGAGGCTATGCAATATTGCATGCAGCTGTGCTTATTCATCTGAGACCCACTGCCACCCAACCCTTTTCTGTGTCCCAGATGGTGACTGGGTATGAGTCTGATGTCTCACACTTATGTATATTTGGGTGTGCAGTCTATGTACCAATTGCGTCGCCACAGCGCACCAAAATGGGTCCTCAAAAACGCTTAGGCCTTTATGTTGGATATGACTCTCGAACCATTATCCGCTACGTAGAACCCTTGACAGGTGATCTATTTACCGCTAGATTTGCGGATTGTCACTTTGATGAGATTGTCTTCCCGTCATTAGGGGGAGATATGAACACTAATGTTCAACAGAAAAGACAGGAATTGTCGTGGTATGTCCCCACTTTGTCTCATCTTGATCCCCAAACCGCACAGTATAAAACAGAATTGCGGAGGATTATCGATGTTCAGAAAGTAGCAGAATCGATGCTTGATGCGTTTTCTGATATCGATAAAGTGACAAGATCACACATACCTGCTGCAAACGTACCTGCAAGGATTGATGTCCCTAAAACTAAAGGACATGACGTCCCCTATATGGGTGATGCAGTGGCTAGACCCACGGCTCCTGCCAGGAAGCGCGGGAGGCCCATAGGTTCGATGGATTCTCGCCCAAGAAAGAAAGCGAGTTTGACACAAAATAATCCATTAATCATCGATACAAATAATCCATCTCATGAAAATATTCCGGATTATGGTTATGTCCAAGAGACATCATTGGGGGACACTCCAATGGCATAACCAATTCCAGAGAATAGAAAGATCTCCATGAATTACACTAGTATACATGTAATGATGGACATAAATTTTATGGCTATTGATGATGCATTTGCATATCATATTGCAAAAGGAATTATAGAATACGATGATATAGAACCTCGCTCCGTTGAAGAATGTCAACGAAGAGCAGATTGGCCCAAATGGAAAGATGCGATCCAGACTGAATTGGATTCACTAACAAAGAGACAGGTATTTGGGTTTATAACACTGACACCACCAAATATAAAACCTGTTGGTCATAAATGGGTCTCTGTTAGAAAGCGTAATGAGAAAAATGAGGTTGTTAGATACAAAGCCCGCCTTATGGAGTAAGGTTTCTCACAACGCCCTGGAATCAACTACGATGAGACATATTCTCCAGTAATAGACGTTATAACGTTCCGCTACCTTGTCAGTTTGGTAGTTTCCAAAAAACTTGACATGCAGCTCATGGATGTGGTTACAGCATATCTCTATGGGGATCTAGATTCAGAGATGTGTATATATATATATATATATATATATATATATATATATATATATGAAGGTTCCAGATGAACTTCAATTACCCAAATCAAGTGGCTCTAAACCACGGAGTGTGTTTTCAGTAAGATTGAAACGCTCACTATATGGATTGAAACAATCCCGATGGATGTGATATAACCGTCTAAGTGACTACTTGATTGGGAAGGGATATGTTAACAATGAAATATGATCTTGCGTGTTCATTAAAAGGACAAGATCCGGATTTGCAATTGTAGCAGTTTATGTCGATGACATGAACCTAATTAGAACTCTAGATGAGTTAAAAGAAATTGCTAAATATTTGAAATCCGAATTTGAGATGAAAGATCTTGGGAAAACACGGTTTTGTCTCGGAGTAGAACTCGAGCACCGTAATGATGGGATTATGATCCATCAGTCAGCATATACTCAAAAGTACTAAGGTGCTTTAATGAAGATAAAGCAAAACCTGTGAGTACTCCCATGATCAACCATAGTCTTGAACCCAGGAAAGATCCGTTTCGTCCAAGGGATGAGGACGGAGATTTATTAGAGGCTGAAATACCATACCTAAGTGCGATAGATGCATTATTGTATTTAGCTCAATGCACAAGATGGGATATCTCATTCATAGCAAACTTGTTAGCTCGACATAGTTCTGCACCAACAAGCCGTCATTGGATTGGTATAAAGACAATCTTTCGATACCTGAAAGGTACGATTGATATGAGCTTGTTTTATCCCTACAGAGAGAAAAGAAAACACGGAAGCATGGGATCAGACCCCACGAAGCAAAAAGCCACCTTCCGTAATGTAAACGCCGGCAACATTATCCATAGTGATCGACGTTCTCCTCCTCCCCTCCATCAAAATGATAATGATGTTTTGATGGGCTTTACTGATGTAGGGTATCTCTCTGACCCTCACAAAGGTTGCTCTCAAACATATTATGTCTTTACCATAGGAAGCACCGCGATATCTTGGAGATCTACAAAACAGACCATTGTTGCTACTTCCTCAAATCATGCAGAGATTATTGCCTACATGAAGCCGTGCGTGAGTGCATATGGCTAAGGTTTGTAAATAGACACATTTGAGAAACTTGTGGTTTGAAATTTACCCCAAATGAACCTACATGCATTTACGAGGATAATGCAGCTTGTATTGAGCAAATGAAATTAGGTTTCATCAAAGGCGACAATACCAAGCATATATCGTCGAAATTCTTCTACAGTCAGCAACAACAAACACTTCTGAACATTGAAGTAAATCAAATCTGATCAGAAGAAAATGTAGCTGACTTATTTACTAAGTCATTACTAAAATCCCCTTTAGAGAAACATGTAAAGAGCATCGGATTGAGAAGGATATCCGAACTCCCACGATCTTCAAGGGGAATCTAAATCAGGGGGAGTATCCAGAAATATACTCCACACTCAACGCGCGTTGTGCTCTTTTTCTCCTTCGACCAAGGTTGTTTTTTTCCCACAGGGTTTTATTACTTGGCAAGGTTTTTAACGAGGCAACTTCTAAGTGCACCACCAACACAATACTATTGACATGAAATATCCAAGGGGGAGTGTTGTAGTATAAATGTATTATATTATGTATGTCTATATCATGTAACAAATACTTAAGTGTATAGATAGGTACTTGAGTATATAAACATAGGTACTTGAGTGTATGAAGACTTATGTAACATGTTTTACCAAGGGGCAACAAGCATAGCAGAATTCATCATTGAGATGGTTATCATTTTTGTTTTCTCTTTGAGCTTTCACACTACAAATGTATGCCTATAAATATCCTCTTGTATGAGATGAATAAACACACTTGAATCTCCATTCTCTCTGAAACAAAACTTTCTCTCTCTCTTTGTTATTTTACGTTTGTCCTTAAACAATAGAGACTTTTTTGGGGGGAGAAACTGCTCAAAAAAGGAGGATTACTTGGCCAGCTCGGGTATTGTGTGCAGATGCAAATGTAGTGGTAGCTTGGGATCAAGAAAGCTGAAGCAGTTAACAAGGCTATGCTAGCAAAGGCTAGCCAGAGGATAACTGAAGAGGACCACGGCTCATGAAGCAGAATCTGTAAGGAGAAATATCTCAATAAGGACTCTATTTTCAAAGTTTCAAAGAACTGCTCTAGCACTTGAACTAGTATTGTGGTTGGTGCTGACTTGCTTACACAGGCTTTATTCTCGTGGATTGACAATGGAGCTACTAGTAGTTTTGGCATGAGAACTGCTTGGAGTGTGGTGTTACGAGTCAACTTACTACTGATGCTAATCATATAAACCATAATTCTTTTGTTCAGGATTTTTTGCAGGGGAGGGAGTGATGAAATGGCTCTATGCGTAGGGTATGTTTACCCTCTGAAGCTGACCATTCCTATTTATCAGAGTGATATTGCTGCTACTAAACTCATATGGGGTCATTGGGGTGGAACTTCATCTAGGAGTTATTTCTGTTAAATCTTCTTACAACTGCTTAGTGATGGTCAAGGATGCCTTAATGTACTACATGTGGAAAGGAATTTGAGCATTACCTATTCCCAAACTTAAGACTTTTCTATGGCTTCTTGTCCAAGGAAGAATTGTCACTGATGAACAGAGGTTCAGACTTCTGAAGGCATATTGCTAATGGCCCTTCTTGTCATTTTTGTCATGGAAACCAGAAACCTTGCTGCACCTGTTCAGAGATTGCCTTAGAACTATGCAGGTTTGGCACGCGTTTAATATTTCCCCTAGCGAACGTGCTGTCTATGTTTACCTTGGATTGGAAAGGTTGGATTGTTGAAAATCTGAAGCAGAAGTCTCACAAGTCACACTCACATCTTTGAAAGTTTCCATCGGAATAGGTTTTTGCTACTGGTATATCTGGAAGCGTAGATGTAAAGGAATTTCTCAACCCTATTTATGTATCTCTTTATAACATTTCTGAGGCCATCCAAGGGTAACTGTCCCAGAAGAATGTCAGATTGACATGGTCTCTTCGTCATGGCCATTTCAAACTTAGTATTGATGGAGTCATCAGAGATGGATTTGGTAGTTGGATTAGTGGCATAAATTTATGTGCAATATGGCCTTTGGAGAAGTCTTACAAGCTGAAGCCTGGGGTATGCATTATGGGTTAAAGTTGACCTCTAGCTTAAGGAGTAATCAACTTGAAGATGAATCAGACCTCCATCCTTTGGTTACTTTGACTTGAATTGCTGGCAGCTGATAGGTAATTTTGAAGTTTCCCAAGTCAAATATCTGCACAGAAAAAGAATATATATGGTTGCAGACTTGTTAGGAAAAAACAATGTTTCCAATTCAAATGGGATTTGCATCTTCCCAAGACCTCCAGCTCTGGTGTCTGAAGCTATTCAAGATGATATTGTTGGCAATGCTAGACCTAATAAAGTTGCTAGACAGTAGGGTTTGCTTCTTCTTTTAGTCCATTTGCTTTGGCCTTTGGCCTTTGGCCTCCATGGTACCAAAAGAAATAATTAAAATTCAATTGTCATTTCAGTTTTGCGTTTTGTCCTTTTTTTTTTTTTTTATTGTTGATTTTTGTTAAATTTTAACAGGTTGCTCAGCTCCTAAGCCATTCCTTTCCAGCCTCAATTTGAGTCCCAAACTGGGACAGCCAGGTTTTGATTATTTTTCTTCTTTTTTGTTTTTATCACAAGGTTATTCTCTCTGGTTGCTAAGAAAGTTGTCTTTTCTGTCAGTGTCATTGAATTCATTTAAGAATTGGTAGTGTTCGTTTTGTTAAAGATGAATGAATTCGTGCTCTATGGTATTAAAATATAATTTATTGATCTGATCGTCTCCAATCTAATGCTTTCGTGTTGCACGGTGTATATATGTACAGATGGTTTGAAAACACCTCTTTCTTTGTTTGGCCATTGTATTACTTTTGGGAGTTCATCGAAATAGGCATAAACTAGGCTCCACTTCCTCATTATACCTGTTCTTTGATTACTATTAGGTTGGTAATTTTAAGTTTAGATGTTGCAACTTGCATATGTCCAGATTGCTTGTTATATTCATTGCTTGATTTCTGTGTCTTCTGATGGAAAGTAGTGCCACAAAGTATAATACAGGGAAAATGCAGGCTGCCGCCTCTTTGGCTACTTGGAAGAGTTATCAAGTGGAGATTTACATACCATTCACCAAATAGCTACAGTCATATTGATCTGACAAGTTTCTTGAATTCAGAAGAGGTTGATGCGGGATGGTTACATTATTGAGTATTGTAGTTGAATTTTACTGTCCACTCTTCCAAATTTACTGATTTCTGTTGCCATTGAAAGAAGAAGAAAGGCTGGTGAGAAGAAATGAGAAAGAATTGCCTAGCTATCTGTCAGTAAATTATGAGATGAGAGAAGAGTGGGAGAGAGTAAGATTCATTATTTCCATAAACCTAAGCTTCCTCAGTACTTGAAAATTTTCATTATGAGCATTCATTATCAACATTCACATCACTCTCTGCATTCAGTCCGCATTAATTGTATGCGAGTTGTTTTTAGGCCCCTATCCTTGTGAGCTCCTGCTTCTTCTTGTATATATGCCTTCTTCAGTAAACCCCATCTCTGAGAGCCCACGATTCGTCTCTGTTTTGAAGCAATACACTGAAGCTCAGTGTGTAGTTTCAATTATGATTTATAGATCGAAAAATATGGTATCTGTCTTCAATGTGAAAAGCTTTGATAAAATTCTCTCCATATTAAATTGGTTAGACATTGTTGCAGTCTAGTTCATTTGTTCTTTTCTTCGGTCAATCATTTTGTTGGTACGTTGTGCTTGTGGATGACATGGTCAGTTTGATACTTTGATATGGTTAATTTGATCAATGATCTCTTTCTTCTTTCTCTAGAACCACTAGTCCATCCAAACGGTCATTGTGACCCTGAAGAAAGGAATAGGTCAGTACTCAATATCTTATTCTGATATGTCAGTAACTGAATAAAAAGATGGTATTGTACTGTACGTTGTATGCTCAGCGGCATGCAGAACGAAGTTGGAACATTGGTTACAATTGTAGCTCGGGCAAACGAGACCTGCATGCCTTGCAGTGTGCAAGAAAATATTGGACCTACTGCATATGTGTGTGTGTATCAAATATGTGTTTTGTTCAGGTGAGATGAAGCCGCGAACCACACGAAACGCTTGGGATTGCATTTTAGCTAGCAAACCGATTTGGTGGTCCAACTTGCAATCCAAGTAACTGTGGATATCGTGATATAGTGGGAACAATATCAGCCTGTAGTAGTGTTTTTAACCCTATGGAACATAATCGATTCCAATGGAAATTCATTTGGGGAATGAACATTCCTCCCAAATTAATAACCTTTTTATGGACTATTGTTCATGGTAGACTTCTTACAAATGTCCAGAGAGTTAGAAGAGGGTTTACTGAAAATGATAAGTGTCATGCTTGTACAACGAGCCAAGAAACTCTTCTGTATCTATTTAGGGACTGCCCTAAAGCTATCACCATATGGGAGTCTCTCAATTGGCCTACCACTATCAGAAATGCTTTTCAATTAGATTGGTTTGGATGGCTTGCTGCAAATCTTCATTGCCTTATCTTCTACACTGAGAATTTAAGATGGTGCAATGTCTTTGTTATTTTCACTTGTTGGTACTTATGGAAGTGGAGAAATAAGGTAGTTTTTGAGGATAATTTCCAGCTGCCTACCAATGCTACTCAACTCATCGTTAATGCTGCAAATGAATGGATGAATGCTCAAGCTTAACTCTCCAGGTTAGATAGTTATTGTCTTAATATCCTTTCTTGGTTGAAACCTCCAATTGGATTTATGAAACTTAATGTGGATGGCACCAGATCCAATCAATCTGGGTTTATTGGAGCTGGTGGGGTAATTAGAGATCACAATGGAGATTGGTTGTCTGGTTTCAGCATAAACTTGGGGGTTGGCCAAATCATCAATGCTGAAGCTAGGGGGATGCTTTCTGGATTGAAACTTACTTCTGACTCTGAATTTCAGAAAGCTTGAAGTAGAATCTGACTCGGCTATCTTTGTTAAGTTGCTGATTGATGGTTGTCCTATATCTCATCCTTTAGGCAACATTTAATAAAGATATGAACAGTACCACATGACCACATGAGGAGACAACTCGTGCTCAACAGGAGACAAAGGGGGAGATAGCTCGTGCACATGCACATGTGATATATTTTCTAGTAATGACTTTAGTCTTCATCAATTGTTGTATAAATAGGTTCCCACTGTACATCAACAATTCATTCAATTAATACAAAAGTCACTTCTGTCATTTTCTTTCTTGGTATCAGAGCACCAAGCTTAAAAGCCTCATATCCTCATCATGGTTAATCCTGCCGAAACTGACTCTTCTACTCCTCCTTCTTCCACCGGGCCTTCTTTTCTTTCTCCAGATATTGCTCCCAATCATGTTGCTAGCCTCATCCCTCTCAAACTCACCAAAGACAATTATCTTCTTTTGAAAGATATCACCACCTTGGTTCTTCAAAACTACGGCATGTATAGCCTTGTGGATGGATCTGAAACCTCTCCTCCACCTCTCATAGGCACTCAAGCCGATCCAGCTTATCCCATTTGGTTGAGAAAGGATCGTACCTGCAGACTTTGGCTCACAGCTTCCCTCTCCGAACTTATCCTTCCTTTCACAGTTGGTGCAGCCACTGCCCACTCTCTATGGCTAATTCTTGAACGTCATTTTGCTGCTGTAACGCGCTCTCATGTACTTCAACTCAAACTTCGGATCCAAACAATTTGCAAGGGCTCCCTATCCATCTCAGAATTCCTTCAACAAATCAAAGCCGTTTCTGATGCTCTTGCCGCTGCCGGTGAACCCTTGGAGGATGCTGATCTCGTTGCTCATATCCTGCATGGACTCACACCTGATTATGAGTCATTCATAACCTCTATTCGTGTCAGATCCGAGCCAGTTACTCCAAATGAGCTTCATAGACTTTTAGTAAGTCAAGAAATAGAGTTGGAACACCAGGCGTCCCAACAACCTCTTGTCCAACCCCTACCACAGGTTCAAGCCTTTGCTGCCATCACCAACAGACCCAAAAATCAGACTCGTACCCATGCTCGCTTAAACACTTATCCTCGTTTCTCAAGTCCATCTCCCTTTCGTCATCCTCTCCCCAACTCCAACCCTCCACTTCTTCCTAACCCACCTGCTCCCCACAACCTAACTCGCCCAAGACCTCGCTGCCAAATCTATGGCATGCTCAATCACACTGCTTTGGATTGCTACAATCGCTGGAATCGATCATATCAAGGTCGTGTCCTACATGCTAGATTAGCTGCCATGGCCACACCATTATGTCGTCCACAGCCTACTACACCACCTTACTTCAATCATTTCACTGAGTCTCTCCATCCTGAAGATCCAACTGAATCCCTCTGGTACATTGACAGTGGTGCTACAAACCACATTACCTCTGATCTAGCCAACCTCAACATTCACATTGAGTACTCGGGTACTGATCAAGTTTCCGTTGCTGTTTGGCTCCAGTTTTTCTTGAGCTGGTCAACAGTCTCTTTTCTTGTGTGGGCGTGCCAGCACCGTTCGGGTGCGGTCGTCGGGGGTGTCCCTTGACCTGACTTCTTCTGAGCGATTGTGGACGAGGAGAGCACTAACCTCGTCGTGGGGTTCTTTGTGCCTCGTGGCGAGGACTTTTGCTGAGCCTTTTCAAAATCACAATCGATACTCGATATTGTAGATCGAGCAGAGCGAAAACCACTGGGAAGTGAGGAGAACTTGCTAAAGCGTGACTCTAGCTTGGCTGGTTTGCGAGGGCGTTACCCTTGCTTGGCTGGTTCCGTAACCGTTGTGGTCGTGGTACTACAGTCGGCTCCCAAGGAGACTAGGACCAAAGCACTTTGACAGAGGATTTGGTGGTACTGAAAGTTGGCTCCTAAGGAGACTAGAACTTAGAGTGTGATCACCGATAAGTGAAAGAGAAGGAGAGGAATTGCTCTTAGAGAGGTTGCTCTAGAGAGAACTTAGATCATCTTATAGATGTTTTGATGAGTGAATTGGTGAGATGATACTTGTTGTAGCCTCTATATATAGGCTTCCAAGCAACACTATTTGGCCTTTAAACAAATCATAGTGGGTTAGGCAAAATTCACTAACACTTAGTGGATTTGGTTAGGCCAAATTCACTAACACTTAGTGGATTTTGTTAGGTGAGAGCACTAACACTTCTTTATTCCTTTAATTTTTATCTCCACTAAGAATTTATATTTAACCTTCGACTTCTTCATATGAAATGATCCACCATGGATGTAGATTATTGTGGTAAAATTTCAGAATTTATTTCCATGTGGTTGGGCCGAAAATGCTACTGGACTCCTTACAGGTCCAGTTTTCCAGTTTTGCTTCTGCAGAAAATTGGACTGATTGTTTGAAGGTTTTCCACTTCGAACAAGCTCTAGCACTCTTCATAAGAAATGATTCTTGGGATGTCTAGAATGAATCTGGAAAGTTTCAACTCATTTGAAGTTCGGATGGTTAGTCTGCCGCCCCTCCTTCCTTGTTTAGCTCGGTTTCTCCTAGCCGAAGTAGGAAAATGTGCTAAAGTTGACTTTTCATTTCCACGCTTCCATAGTAGGCTTTATTTAGCCTCTAAATATATATTTCGAACTTGTCGACAATATATAGCTTGAGCCACTGATATTGGCTCGATTTCTCCAAGACGTGCCTTGTCAGGCCAAAATGCTCATTTTGGGTCCAAGCATTGCCCCCCAGACCTCGAAGTCAAAGGTCTTCGTCTTGATTGAAGAGGTCTTGAATCAGTACCACTCGTATAATATCGTTGCTCTGAAGCCACTTGTATTGGCTTGACTGAAATTACTTGATTGATTCCATATAGGCCTCTAAATAGGCCATAAAGCTTGGATGCCACAATCTGAATTGCCTTTGTCATAAACTGATGCTTTCTTTGCCAACTTTATTGCCCCCGTATCTGATGTCTGGTATGCAGTGGATTGGCGAAACTTAGGCAGGTTGTAGGATATCAGAACTTTAGGCAGCCCCCCATGCGAAGGAGACTGCTTTTGATTGCGAATGAGGATCCTTCTCTTCTTTGGTGGTAGCTTCGCCACGTGTATAGCAACAAGTATCTGCCTTGATCGCTGGCTCTCTGTTGATTTTCTCAAATGTAGGTGTTTGGAGCCTTTTTGCTGGCTAGATCAAGTTTGATCAAGGCCTATAGTACTTGGCAAAATAAGATGTTGAATAGCAAACTGTTTGCTGCCATTTAATCCTTCGCGAATCTTATGCTGAAGAGGATGATTGAATCATGGCTATCGTCATCATGACATGTGACGAAGTGAAACCACCATATTTGCTACAACTTTAGCATCTAAAACCGCATTGGTTTTAATCATGTTTTATTAAAAAAAAATATCAGGCCACTATGCTGGCCCTGCGGTGGTAGGAAAAAGTGGAATATCTTCACTGTCGCCTTAGATGTGATTCTCAAGATGGAATAGTGATTCATTAATTATCAACTAGGGCCACTCACTGGCCCAGCTAATAAATTAATCTCCAAAAACACTTGAGCTATAAATCAAGGTGTAATGGAGAAGTGTCCCTTGTGACCCAGAAATGACATCCAAGAAACCATTCGTTATCGATCAGGCAGATGAAATCACTGAGAAAGCCACATTCACATGGCGGACTAACATGAGTGTTCGATGTAGAAGTCAGACCAGAGAGGAGAGAAGTCGACTGATGAGCTTTGGTGGAGGTGATAGTCAAGCGGGTTTGGGTCCCACACCTCGCGATCGTTTGCCAGATGATGCTATGGCCTATTATGGGCTTCCCATCCGCCGTCCCATAGTGGCTCTTCGGCAGGTGCCTGGTGATTTTAGCAGTTGGGGACCAAGGAGGAAAGTGGGCTTCTGGCCTACCATCACTCTTGAGGAAAAGGTTTGGTATCAGGAGGTCCGAGTGAGAGATTTGGCCCGATGGGATGCGGTGGGTATCACCCAAACCATCGATCTATGCTTCTGTCTTCCCCATAATACTAGCCCTGCACCGCTTGCCGCTGCTCTTTGCTTCTGGAACACTTCCAGTAATACATTCGATTTCCGGTTTGGGCAGATGAGCATAACTCTGCTGGATGTTCTTACCATCACGGGATTGCCTATTGATTTCGACCCCTATGTGCATGGTCAGTTTGATGGTATTCAATTTCCTTTGAGAATGGATATGGCTGGTCGGGGGCATCACAGTAAATCCTACCCTGTCTGGCGTGATTATTACCGCACCCAATGTGACCATACAGGAGGTATCGCATTCTGGAATTCTGGCTTTGCAAATTTATCTTTTGCACTTCTTCCAACAAACCTACTGGGCGGTGGAATTCTCTGGCCACTGCTCTCTACAATGGTATTTGCGTTGTCCTTGGGCAACCTGTATTGGGTTCGTTATATCGCTCCCTTTATAGAGCTGTAATGCGCCCCTTTGATACCGACATTAGTGGTCCATTCTGGATCCTTGCCTTTTGGTTGCAGATTTATTTCCCTCGCTTCCGTCGCGGTGATATTCCAAAGGAACCTCCAGTCGATTCCCTTTTGGGGAACTGGCTTTGTGGCAACATAAGGCATCGAGCTCCACCCTACTCCGAGTGTTTTATTTACTTGTACTTGTTGGGAGATATGCCGGACCCAAAAATAGTCCTTTCTAGGCGATTCCCTCCTCCCCTTGATGATGGCTTTCTGCCCAGTGGACGCGATCATAGCGAAAGAGCCCTCTTGGCCTTTCGTCGAGCCATCTCCTGCTCCGATATTCGTCTTACCACCGACCACGTAAGTTATGAGCTCTATGCCCCTAACCACTTTGCTCGCCAATTTGGGTTGGCCCAGTTGGTACCCTGGCCTCTGGTTGATTCTGCCAATTACTACACCTCTTAGCGGAGATTAGCCCCACCTGGGTCTGCCTCCTTTCAGAGTCAGTTTACTTTGATAGTGATTCCTCCTTGGGTCAGAGCGTTGTATCCCCTCAACGATGTCGACAATGATTACTTTGGTGGAAAGAAGTGTCTGTGAACTGTTGGGACCTGCCACATGACGAACTCTTCGTCCAGATCTTTCGTGGAATGAGTAGTCCTGGTCCGGAGGACCGCAAGATTTTTGAGCGCTTCTCCAACCCTACAGCACAACCTCGGCGACTTACTCTACCTTCTCGCTCATCGTATGCAGGGATACAAATCCATGAGCCTAGGGCAACAGTAAGTTTTTGTCTTTCTTCACCATTCCTTTTCCTTGTCTTGATTTTCCCGCTCTTATTCCTGAGTGTGTTTTGCAGCAAACTACCCGGAGCAAGACGGCCTCTGTTCAGGCCGGGAAACAAAAGGCAATAGCAGAGGGGACTCCTGAGGGAGAATCTTCTCATGATGAAAATTCTGCTGAGGTAATTTGGTTAAGAACGATCCCAAACTTGCATTTTTGGTGCTTTCCCCCTTTTTGAGTTGTGATTCTTTTGTCGTGCAGGCCACTGCTATCTTTGCTTGCAAACGCGATCGAGCTCAATCCGTCGAAGAGAGTTTTGAAGATGACGAAACTCTGGGAATGCGATTGGTAAACTCCGGCCCCGTCTTATTCTATTTAAATTTCAGAATCTGTGCAGGATCTTCATTATGTATCTTTTGGCAGGTTCGTCAGAGGACCACTGATCCCTCTCACCTGAGCGAGGCTAGATCCTCAGCCGCTGCAGAAGAGCCAACTCTCTCGCTAGTTCAAGCATCAACTAACCCCGTGGCGCCTCTTCCGTCTTCCACATCTAAAGAGCATCTGCAAGGTCCTACCTTTTTAATAACGATCTCCGATGATGAGTCCTCGGAGCATGAAAGCGTGGAAGGCCACTCTGAGGCTTCTGCCGCTTACGAGGAACTGATGACGACAGAGATTCTCACGGCACTAGAGGTCCAAGAGGTGAATGAGGTGAGGCCTCTTCCTCTTGGAGACCACATATCAGATATTGACCCGACAACTCGAGAGGTAAGCCACTGTTGGCCAATGTTTTCCATTTCCCTTTCTGATCCAACCCCGCTCTCTGACATTTTTGAATCTGACCAGGATTCTATTTGTACCGAAGAGGTGGTTGCAAAAGTTGAGGGTTCTATCGGCGGGACAGTCGCCCCAGAGATGGAAAATGATACTGACGGAGGTGGTGCCCCCCAAGTCTTGCGAATAAATGAGACCACCGTCGGAGCTGAGGGCTCTATGCTTGAATCTGCTCCACTTGCCTATGGTGAGCCGCGAGTTGAGTTTCCAGATTCTCCTGCGACTGAAGGGACAGACCAACCTGTTGAAGACGAAGAAATTGAGGAAGCTGTCCACCCATTTGCAGTGGTGGTTCGTGATCCTGTGGCGCCTCCCCCGCCTCCTCCTCCTACCAGATTCGAGAGATTGATGAGGGTGTTGGAGGTAACTCCTCCTTCTACTGTGGATGAGGCTAAGTTGGTGCTTCGTGAACATCTAGGTCCTTGGGTATTGGAGACTGACATCCTCCCGCGAGTCTTAGAAGCTCTAAGGTATCTCCGCCAGGAGAAAGCTTTGACTTCATGGCAATTTAGTGCTATCGAATCTCTGCTGAATGAACTTGATATGGCCCGCCGACGTCAATCGGCCACGAACACCCAGGCTCACGACGCTCAAGAGGCTTTGAATAGTGTCTCTCAAGAAATGGACCTCTCCCGCGATATTTTAAATGAGCGAGCCATCCGCCTACGGGAACTACAAATCCAAAGGTCCGACTTCAAACTTCAAATCGAGAACCTCCAAGCCCATTTAGCCTTTGTTGAGAATGCGATTGTTGCAGAAGAAGCTCAACTCGATGAACCTTTGGCTGCTTTTGAAGAAATGGGCCGTAACCTGGCCCGTATCAGAGAACGGGCCACTCAAGCCGAAGCTGGTGCCATTGCGGCGAAACGCCACGTGGAAGAACTTTGTTTGAAATTGAGCTTTGCGAGTCAATCTCTGTAGGCCCCCTCGAAAACCGTGCGGTTTCCCACATGCTATTAATCTCTTCTTTTCCGAGATTTAAGGCATTAATCACTCGTTGAAAAACAATGATCGTAAAGAAAATAATCTCGTGAAAAGAACAGTTACCTCCTCGAAAACCGTTCGGTCTCCTCACATGCTGCTAGTCCCTTTTTTTTCTCAAGATTTGGAATCACTAATCTCGATTTACTGTCATCAGTTTTGAAATTGAGCTTCATCCAAGGGTGGGGATTTGCCTGAAGTCCCTATAAATAGTTGTATTTTGGGAAGGGAATACTTACAACAACTTTTCTGAAATATTCAAGAAATGTCCTTTCAGTTCATGCTTCTTTTTCTCCTTCTTCACAAATCTTCCCCTCATGAAATGACCTTTAGCCTCTAAATTTTTAGGCTTTATGGCGTAATCTTAAGCCTGGGTTAGGCCTTATGGCGTAATCTTAGGCAACCCCTTGTTTCGCCCTTCTAGAATTTTGCAATAACAATGCCAGGCTTCAGATTGGTTTAGAAACGCAAGGGGGCTCCGAGTGTGGGATCCACGATCATGCGAGATCATTTTTGTTAGGATCCCACACGCGGAGCGAAACGGAGAAAGGGAGGAAGGCCACTTTGTGGTTCATCTTTCCTCCTCTGTTTCCTTCCTTCTGGACCCGGCCCATGTTGTGCCCTCCAGATGGAAAAGGCTTTGGTTCTCACCTCCTTCTCCCCCTTTCTCTTCTTGAAAGAATCTTAGAGGGATGAGAAGGGATGGGCTCTTTGAAGGAATGGGTTCAAGCTACAGAATGGCTGTTCCTATACTTCACGTCCAACTAATGGTGGTTACCATGGCTAGAGGGGGTGCAGAGACTCAAGTTGATATTCGGTTCATTCACTCTCTGCCCTTCCCGGAGATAATGGCGCGGCTCAACCGACATTGGATTCCATAGCTGCTTCCAATTGAGGGGGCTTGGATGCTCCATTTTCTCTCACTGGAGTCTCCCTTTCTCATGGATAATGGTGTTGGCCAAGCCTATGTTGTATTCCTCTACCGCTTCCATGTAAATGGGGCGCGGAGGCTCCGTTACTTCTCTTTTTCCTTCCCTGAAGTTTGCCTCTCCTTGGTATAATGGCGTTGTTTAACTCGACATTGGATTCCATAGCTGCTTCCACTTGAGGAAAGATTCAAAATATATCCGAGGATTCCTGTTGTTGTATTTTAGCCACCTTTGGCTTTGTAATGAATGTACTACTTTTGGCCGCAAAGCCACTTTATGAATACAATAATATTTTTTATCCTGATATTCCAATATCCGTGAGAAGCCAAGAATTGTGTCTCGCAAGGCCTTAAATATAGGCCCCCATAGTTGTATATTGAAAACAATATGAACTTTTAAAATATGTTCTGCGTTAAAACGAGCCTCGCGATGAGGGTTTTGAGAAAATATTTATCTTTTGGATCCACTTGCTGGCCCCAACTCAAGTTACATTAATTAGCTGTTGAAAATTCCACCGTGAAAAAATAATCTCGTGAAAAGAACAGTTACCTCCTCGAAAACCGTTCGGTTCTCTCACATGCTACTAATCCATTCTTTCCGAGATTTATGGCAACTTTAATCACGCTTTACTGATACTTAGTTTGACTCTTCTCTTTGACCGTCCATCCAAGGACGGATATTTGCATACCTATATCTTCCTCCACATTATAAACCCAAATTTCCAATCCCAAAATCGTTTCATCAACTCGAATATTTCTAACAGCAATCTTTGTTAATTACTCATCATCACCACTCTTCAATTTTTGCATTCTCTCAATCCATCACCAATGGAACCACAAAACCGGCATCCAACTAAGGATGGAGGAAGTAACAAAGCAGCCGGGAGTAGTGCTAACATGCTTCGCAGGAGGAGCAGTACTAGGTGGATTCCTACTACAGATCAGATAAGAATCCTCAAGGAGCTTTACTACAACAAGGGCGAAAGATCCCCAACTATAGAGCAGATTCAGAGGATCTATCTCCAGCTGAAATGGTACGGCAAGATCGAGGTCAAGAACGTCTATTATTGGTTCGTGAACCAAAGGGCTCGGGAGAAGCAGAAGAAGAAGTCCACTTCAGATGTTCATGTACCCATGCAAAGATCAGGGCTTGTTGGTGCTGATAATGTTACCAATTGGAAACATGAGGATCAGTATATTAACTTTGGATCTTCTACACCTGCTTCTGCTTCTTCCGTTGGTGTGATGACTGCTTTTAACAGACAGATGGGGAACTATGGCTGTTATGGATCTATGAACATGGAGAATAGTGCTAGGGATTGTTCAATCTCAGCTGGAGCGGGAACTAGTTCTACTTTCTTTGACATGAATGTAGAACAAACTTTCATGGAACAAAGAGGAAAAGATCACCAGGAGATTGAAACCCTTTCACTGTTTCCCGTGCATGGTGAGGACATCTTTAGCAAAATGAAAACTACTTCCGATGGAGGTGGCGGTCACGGTGGTGGCTCTTACACTTCCCTTGAGCTCAGGCTTTCCTGCAAGGCAAAGCTGGAAAAACCTTTCGGAGCCGTTGACTCGGTTTAGTAGCTTCGTGAGTGTAGGAACACTTAGAATTGTCCCCTAAGAGTTGTATCTATAATTTTTTTTTTTTTTTTTTTAATAAAATAGCATGAATATGTATATACAAAGTTGCCCAGTGGGCGGGTTTAGGCTTAGTATGGTACAGTGTTGCCCCCCTAGTGTTGCTAGGCATAGCGAAGAAATGATTATGGGCCTTAAAAACAGGCCTTCATAAATGGGCTTTGCGAGTGTAGGAACACTAGAATTGTCCCCCATGTCTCATGCGAATAAATTGTCTACGACTCCTCCGAGTCCCAAACATTGGGAAAGTATTTCTTCAAGTATCTCCCATTGATAGGGTTATGATGGACATCTCCATCTAGGTCCTTGAGATGAAAAGCTCGTTTCTCTAAGATTTTATAAATGATGTACGGGCCTTCCCATCTTGGAGTCCATTTGCCGCGACCATCTAATTTTTCGCCAAGGGGGAGAACTGCTTTCCAAACCAACTCTCCTTCGCTGTAACTCCTTCCCCGCGTCCTCTTGTCATAGGCACGAGCGACTCGTTGCTTTTCCATGACCAAATTATCTAAAGCCTCTAAGCGCTTTTCGCTAAGGTCTTCATGTTCCTGCCACATAGCCTGAACGTAGTCTTCTCCAATGAGATGATGTTGCTCTTGAACTCGTAATGACTGGACGTTGACTTCCAATGGCAGGACTGCATCATGGCCAAACATCAAAGCATAAGGTGTTGTCGCGGTGGGATTCCTCTTAGAGGTGCGGTAGGCCCAAAGAGTTTCATAAAGTGTCTCATGCCACTGTCGTGGATTAGCTTCCAACATTTTCTTCAGTAAATTGATAATGATCTTATTGCTGGCCTCCGCTTGACCAATTAGACTGAGCATAATACGGACTGGAATGGATGAACTGTATTCCCCATTCTCTTGCCAGTTTATCAACTTCACCACCCATGAAAGCTGCCCCCCGGTCCGAAACAAAAACTTCTGGGATCCCAAATCTGCAGATGATGTTTCTGAATAGGAATTGTCGCAACGTGCCACCAGATGCTTCCTTCAAAGGTTCTGCTTCAACCCACTTTGTAAAGAAATCAGTCGCAACGATGATGAACTTATGTTGAAGTGATGAATGTGGGTGAATCATCCCAATTAAATCCAACGCCCATCCTCTTGCGGGCCAAGGCTGTATAATGGGCTGCATTGGAATATTAGGAACATGCTGGACTGGCCCATGAGCTTGGCAGTCCAAACAACCTTTAGCGAACGCGATACAATCCTTCAAGATACTAGGCCAAAAATATCCATGTTGTCTGAGCAACCATCGCATCTTTGGACCTGCTTGGTGAGCTCCACAAATGCCAGAATGAACTTGGCGCATGAGTTGTTTGGCTTCGTGGCCATAAACACATCTGAAATCCATGCCATCTTCTCCTCGTCTGCGAAGTTCATCACCTCTGAGGAAGTAGTTGAGGGCAAGATAGCGAATCCTTCTATCTGTGGTCTGATCAGGTTGCTTGAGATAATTGATCAAAGGGATGCGCCAATCCACGTCAATGGATTCCAGGGTTGCGACTGACGTATCGTCTGGAGGATCTCTTCTCGCCATCCAAGAAGGAAGGGTGCGACGCTCGACTTTAAGGATTCTCTCCCGCACGCCATATCTCAATGTTACCCCTGTTGCCAGCTGGGCCAACTCGTTCGCGGCAAAATTTCTCTCACGAGGAATGTGCTCAAGATGTACGTTATCAAATTGGTCCAACAGTTCTAATGTCCTGTTCCAATAAGGGACCAATGTGAAGCTATTGCATCTGAACTCATTGCACAACTGATTGATAACCAAGAGAGAATCGCCAAGTATTTGTACATCTCTAATTCCCATTTCCAGCAGTACTTCTAGGCCTATGATTAAGGACTCATATTCTGCTTGGTTGTTGGTACATTGAAACTCCAACTGGAATGAGTACGAAAAGTGATCTCCAGCCGGATTCTCCAGTGCAATTCCTGCTCCTGCTAGCGTATCCGTTCTTGACCCATCAAAATATAAAACCCAGGGCTGGAGTGAGACTGTGGCTTGATATAGTGTGGCGTACTCTGGGCGATCTAAATTTGTGACAGCGACCTCTAAATCTCTAACTGCGGGGAGATCTAGCATAGGGTGATGTGCCAGTAAGTCCGCAATGGCTTGCCCCTTTACTGCTTTCTGTGGGACATACTGTAATGAGAATTCTGATAAGGCGAGCACCCACTTGCCAATACGGCCTCTCAAGATAGGTCGCGATAACATATACTTGACTAGATCGGTTTGAGCAATGATGCAAGTAGTAAAGGACAACATGTAATGCCGCAACTTGCATGCTGAGAAGTATAATGTAAGACACAGCTTTTCCATTGGAGTGTACCTTATTTCGCAATCTGTGAGTGTCCTACTGAGGTAAAAGATGGCATGTTCGACACCCTCTTCATCATCCTGAGCGAGGAGGCTGCCAATGGAAGCCTCAACTGCTGAAACATACAACTTTAATGGAAATCCAGCTCTGGGAGGAACAAGCACTGGCGGGCTCGCCAGATAGGCCTTGATTTTGTCAAAAGCCTCTTGATGTTTAGGTTCCCACATAAACTCGTTCTGTCCTTGCAACTTCAGCAGTGGGGAAAGGGCTGGATTTTGCCCGCAGAGTTAGAAATGAAACGTCGCAAAAAGTTGATCTTACCCAGTAGTCGCTGTAATTCTTTCTTCGTTCGTGGGGAAGATGCGTTGATGACCGCGTTTGCCTTATCCTCAGGGACCTCAATGCCCCTTTGATGGACAATGAATCCCACGAAATCGCCTGCCTGAACTCCAAAGATGCACTTGGCGGGATTCATTTTGAGCTTGTGTAGTCGCATGCGCTCGAAAACTTTTCTGAGATCCATGAAGTGATCTCCACTCTTCTTAGACTTCACGACGACGTCATCAATGTAAACCTCTAAGATCTTCCCAAGTATGTCATGGAAGATCAGGTTCATGGCTCTCTGATATATTGCTCCGGCATTCTTCAGTCCAAAAGGCATAACCACATATTCAAAAACTCTCGTGAACCCAGGGCAGCGGAATGCGGTCTTGTGTCTATCTTCCTCCGCAACCGGTATCTGGTGATATCCCGCTGTGCCATCCATGAAAGACAACAGTTCGTGCCCTGCAACTGCATCTACCAACATGTCCGCCACCGGCATGGGGTAGACGTCTTTAGGTGTAGCTAAATTAAGGTCTCTGTAATCCACGCAGACCCTCATCTTGCCATTCTTCTTGCGAACAGGCACTATATTGGACAGCCACTGATTGTACTTGGCTACCCTGATAATGCCTGACTTGTGCATCTTTTCAACTTCCTCTTTGACCAGTACTTGGGTCTCTGAGTTCATTCTTCGCGGCTCTTGCTTCAAAGGCCTCTTATCAGGTAGCGTTGGTAGTTGGTGGCATACCAAGTCTGGTGATAGGCCTGGCATGTCCTTGTATTTTTCCGCGAAGCAGTCCTTGAATTCTAGCAATAAGTCGATGAGCCTCTGTTTCTCACTAGGCTCTAAGTAAGTGCTGATAGCCACTTCTAGAGGCTCATCAATTGTTCCCAGATTGACCTTTTCAGTAGGGTCCCTAACTTTCGGAGGTGTGTCATCCAATGCCGCTGGAACAAGCTGAATCTCTTCTTCCTCCTCTTCTTGGTCCATGAACTCTTCATAAACAATTTCTAAGGTCGCAACTCAATCATAGGCCTCTTTTTCCACCAAGTATGAGGATAGCCTCTCGTACAAGGAATGGAAGGCCTCTATCCCTTCCTCTGGAAGGTCGTAATCCATTAATTACCCATTGTGCGGGGCACAGCATGTCCGGGCCTCTCTAGGTCTTCTTTTGCAAGCGTGAGTCCCCACTGTGCCAACTCAGAAGCCGTCACCCCTGTGCGGCGGCCCTTATTGTCGATGCTACCGACTTGCAATGGAGTAATTAGCTCCAAGTAGTACTTGGCATCTACGTAATTCGCGGAAACAGAAAAAGGGCGGGGATCTGCTTTAATTATCTCAGCCTTATTTGTCACCCTATTCCATATAATCAGCTCTTGGTGGAGTGTTGATGGAACACAATAGCTTCGGTGAATCCAATCTCTTCCCAGGATGGCACTGTAGGCCGCGTAACAATCCGTAACAAAGAACGCATAAACGCTTTCTGAGGGACCCACCTTGATTTTTAGGAACAGTAAACCTAACGTCTTAGTTACTGTGCCCGCGAAGTTCTTCAATGTGAGAGAGGTAGACTGGATCTTCTCCTTCTTGATTCCCAAAAGCTGCATGGTCCTTGTAGTAATGACATTCACAGCCGCGCCGGTATCAACCATTATCTTGCTGACCTTAGTCCCATTAATTTCTGCTGTGATATACAAAGGTCGCATATGTTGTACCATGGCAGGTGTGGGTCTTGTGAAGCTCATGAAGAAACTCTTGCTGTTAGCATCTTCAGTCTCAAGTGACACTACTTCTTTCACCGGCGTTGTTGCGGCTGAAGTGATCTGCAACTGCTGTTCTCCAATTGCGTCAGCTTCTATGCATTCCTGCGCAGCGACTGGTAAGGCATACTTAGCAGGGAGCACATAAACCATATTGCAAGAGATATCCACCATTTCTGTTTCGTCCATGTCATCATCAAGATTGAGCTTGGGTTCATCTGCTGGGATATCGGCGTTAAACTGTTTAACCATGAAAGCAACCAAGGATTTCTCTGCTGGGACCACCGCTTTGGCTTGTTCGTGCTCCTGTAATATAGGAATCTGGTTCAGTGACTCTGAAATTTGTTTCGTCCCTGGCACTTCCTCTGGGAGAGTGACCACCAAGTTTTGAACTTTCTGCACAATCGCGGACCGATTGTCTTTGCCCCCCAGCTTGTCGAAGATGGAAGGCTCGCTATTGCTTCCTTCGCGAGATATTCTCCGCCAAACATTGTCTTTACGAGCTGGCGGCGGTTCTTGCCTCGCTGGAACTAGAGATTTCTCCTGAGCGCTGATCTTGGGGGCACATGGCTTTTGCCCTTGGCGTAATACTTTGGGCTGCAGTTTCTGAACTTGCGGGGAAACGAATCTCTCGGAGGCCAGTACCTCCAATTGTCTTTGATACTCTTCTGGAGGTTTCAGTAATTGCGATGGTTTGATTAGTCCTTGATCTAGTGCTTCCAAAGTTCGCTTTGCTTCTCCAAACCTTCGTTGGAGTTTTCTCTTCTTTGAAGAGCTCATCTCCACCGCCTTGCCATTCTTTTGGGTATACCATCTCCCTTCTTTGATGGAGGATGTTGACACTGGCGGAATGTAAGGTCTGGTAAAAACCCCTTGCCGCTTATCTGCTTGCCCTTCTTCCCTCGCAGTCTTCAACTTTTTGAATAAGTTTGAGTCCCTTGGAGTAGGAGTTTCTAAACCACTATGGTTGGAAGTTTCTAGAGGATGATACTAACCGTATTGGCGGCAGAGATCCAAACTGGACAGTTTGGGATGTTTCCTCATGCAGGGCTTGAGTGTCACATTCTTCCTTGCACCGCGAGCATAGGACAATGGGTAAACGAGTCTTGGATTCCCGCTTCACGGCTTTGTCTCCAGCCTTTATCAAATCCTTAACCGCATAGTCTGGACTTTGATTCTGCTGATCTTTTTCACCCCATGCCACGTCCACCATGTTGATGCCGGTATCTAGGAAGGGATCTAGGTCCACCAACGCTGCTGCTGTTGTTGGTGCCTCTACTTGCAAACTACCATTATTTAACCAGATTTGGATCTGATCCTTTAGCTTAACACAATCGGCTGTATTATGATTCCACATATTATGGAGTTTGCAGTATTTCTTCCCCCTTAGCTGCTCTGGTTTAGGAAATGGGCCGAAGTCGGTTTTCACCATCTTCGCGGCGATCATTTCATCCAAGATTTCATGCGCTTTGTTCGCGTCGTAAGTATAACTTGCGAACTCTGGTTTGGTGAAAACCACCGACTTGAGCTTCACCGGTTCTTTGCACAGCTTCAGTTGCTTTAGTGTTGAAGCCTTTTTTCCGGTGAGTTCCAGCGCAGCAATCTCGTCTTCTTCAGACTCGTCAGCCTCTGCTGTCTAGATTCCTCACTCTTGTAGTAAGGATCAAAGGGACTAGATTGATGGCTGAGCGCAGCCACTATTCGGCGTTTCCCTGGGATGTATGTCCCTTTTGAGGCGTTTTTCATAGCGTCCATTTCCCTGAGCAAGTGCTCGAAACTTCCTACTCTTGTGATCAGTTCCCCCATGGAATTGAACATGCTTCCATGCTGTTTTTTGCGTTGGCGGGGCTCTAAGCCTTTGATTGCCAACTTCACCAGTTCTTTCTCCGGCAGAATCACGTTCAACTTTCCTTTCTGGATCTGAAAGCGCTGAAGGTACATGACAGCAGATTCAGTTGGCTGCTGAGCCATCTGAGTGAGTGAAGCCAAATCTACCTCCGGCTCGATAGTCCCGAAGGTTTCCTTGAATAGCTTCTCCATCGCGGGCCAACTCGTAACTGATCCCGGTTGTAGCTTAGTGAACCAGGTGAAGGCAGACCCCGATAGAGAAGTAGCGAAGATATTACACTTCAGATTATCATCGTTCTGGTACTGGCCACACTGTACTCGAAACCTAACCAAATGGGCTGCGGCATTTTCGACTTCCTCTCCCGAGAAAGTAGAGAACGTAATGTTCTTATATCCCCTAGGATAAGGTGTCTGTGTAATATGCGGTGGGAAGGGCCCCTGGTAGGCCTCCTCCAAGTTAGGTCTCTGGTTCGCGGCCCTGATCATTGCTTCTACCTCTTCTCTCCTTACATATCTTGGATCAGGAGGAGGTGGGGGAACCACTGTATCTTCAACTGACCAGATCAACGGTGGTGCTTGTGAAGCTTGATTAACCAAAGACATGCTGCCTCCGTGGGTCATTTTATGTCGGGTTGACGTCTGTGACGCAAAACCCACTGCTGGCTGACCCTTTGTGGTTACGGTGACCTTCGCTGGACTTTCAACCCGGTCGATACCATAATGGCTTGCTGGAGGTGGATCGTGGTGCACGTATTCAACTCCGTCACTGTCATATTGGGGAAACGGGCTATGATCAACAAAGGCCCCATCATTGATTTTCAAAGTCCTGGTCCCTTGCGTGACTGATGACGCGGCGTTGTTCTTCCCACTCGTTGCCAGAGTAGTCTCTTTGCCTCTGACTGATGCGGCAGTAGCGCATGTGGATGTACTGCCGCCGCGAGCATTTGGTGGTATGTACTTCGCAGATATGGGGGACTGACCTAGAGAGCCTAGAATGGCACTAGGATCTCCCAGTGTTTTATGTAGAACCTCTCTGGCCTGATCGAGGTCAGCCTTCTGCATGGCCACCTGGGTTACGACGTTGGATCCTTCTTTGCGAATCGTCGCGACTTCCAAAGCAATGTGTTTGCTTGCGACCAACAGCTCTTTATGGTTCTTCTGCATTTTTTGGTTCATGCCATCCAATTGCCCTTGTGTTTGTTGTGCCCCTAGCTCAAGCCTCTTGATCGAGAATGTGAACTCATCAAGCCGTCGACGGTCCTCCGCAAAGGCTTTTTCCATCTTCTCATGGTATGCGGCAGAATTCTGTTGAAGGATATTAAGCCGCTCTTCTATGGTCGCATTTTCTGGAATGAGAATAGGCACAAAGTCAATAGTTGTAACTGCGCTCGCGGCTTCCTGGGTGATGCTAGATGTATCGCCAGCCTGATTAGGCTGGGCGGCAGGAACTTGCTCGCCTTCAGTAGTAGGATGTCTATTTCCTCCTCGTTCAGTTGACATCTCTGTCGATGGAGGGTGGGAAGAAAATCTTTGGATTACCTGTTCTTCGGAAAGACCACGACAGTCTGCACGCGAGTGCGGTCTGTAACTGGAGGTCTTATGTTTCGGGCAGTTAACGTAAACCTTTTGATAAGGGTTTATGCTTGACTTCCCAATGGCTTCTGGAAGTCTGAATTCAATAAGTAGCTGAATTCAATAAGACACTGTGAATCAAGGTTTAGACCTGCGGCCCAAGTATAGTCGCCTAGACACAAACTTTCTTTCAAATCCTTTGGGCAACCTTACTGAAATGGCCAGGTGGGGGAGGGCGAACAAAAGAGGCAGAATCTATTTTGGCATGAACTACTCCCACCTAGTGGTTTAGGCCCATTTGCACGCACTTCTGGATTCAATAGCCTGTTATGAACGTTGTCCCCTTTCTAGACACCATTTCACATAGGCTATACTTACTAAGATGAGAAAGATCATAAGTGTGAAGACAGTTCAACAAGTGTTAATAAAAACCGCCCTTAACCTTAATGGACCTGAACTAGGCACCAATAAGGAGTTTAGGTCAATATTAACAAAAGAGACTTCACCTATTCCGTTATGATTCACAACCCCTTACCAACCTCATCTTCTTAATAGTGGTGTGGTTTACAACTCGCAGTAGGTCCCACTGGGCGTGCCAAAATGTTTGAAAAATGTTTTTCTTGAGCTGGTCAACAGTCTCTTTTCTTGTATGGGCGTGCCAGCACCGTTCGGGTGCGGTCGTCGGGGGTTTCCCTTGACCTGACTTCTTCTGAGCGATTGTGGACGAGGAGAGCACCAGCCTCGTCGTGGGGTTCTTTGTGCCTCGTGGCGAGGACTTTTGCTGAGCCTTTTCAAAATCACAATCGATACTCGATATTGTAGATCGAGCAGAGCGAAAACCACTGGGAAGTGAGGAGAACTTGCTAAAGCGTGACTCTAGCTTGGCTGGTTTGCGAGGGCGTTACCCTTGCTTGGCTGGTTCCGTAACCGTTGTGGTCGTGGTACTACAGTCGGCTCCCAAGGAGACTAGGACCAAAGCACTTTGACAGAGGATTTGGTGGTACTGAAAGTTGGCTCCTAAGGAGACTAGAACTTAGAGTGTGATCACCGATAAGAGAAAGAGAAGGAGAGGAATTGCTCTTAGAGAGGTTGCTCTAGAGAGAACTTAGATCATCTTATAGATGTTTTGATGAGTGAATTGGTGAGATGATACTTGTTGTAGCCTCTATATATAGGCTTCCAAGCAACACTATTTGGCCTTTAAACAAATCATAGTGGGTTAGGCAAAATTCACTAACACTTAGTGGATTTGGTTAGGCCAAATTCACTAACACTTAGTGGATTTTGTTATGTGAGAGCACTAACACTTCTTTATTCCTTTAATTTTTATCTTCACTAAGAATTCATATTTAACCTTCGACTTCTTCATATGAAATGATCCACCATGGATGTAGATTATTGTGGTAAAATTTCAGAATTTATTTCCATGTGGTTGGGTCGAAAATGCTACTGGACTCCTTACAGGTCCAGTTTTCCAGTTTTGCTTCTGCAGAAAATTGGACTGATTGTTTGAAGGTTTTCCACTTCGAACAAGCTCTAGCACTCTTCATAAGAAATGATCCTTGGGATGTCTAGAATGAATCTGGAAAGTTTCAACTCATTTGAAGTTCGGATGGTTAGTCTGCCGCCCCTCCTTCCTTGTTTAGCTCGGTTTCTCCTAGCCGAAGTAGGAAAATGTGCTAAAGTTGACTTTTCATTTCCACGCTTCCATAGTAGGCTTTATTTAGCCTCTAAATATATATTTCGAACTTGTCGACAATATATAGCTTGAGCCACTGATATTGGCTCGATTTCTCCAAGACGTGCCTTGTCAGGCCAAAATGCTCATTTTGGGTCCAAACAGTTGCTAATGGCCAAGGTTTGCCGATTATTCATACTGGTTCCTCTATTGTCTCTCCTATTATGTCTACATCTCAATTTCATCTAAATGATGTCTTATATGTTCCTCAAATTTCTCACAATATATTGTCAGCTCATCGTTTTCTTTCTGATAATGATTGCAAACTCATTCTAACTCCTACTTCTTGTACTGTCAAGGATCTTCCATCGGGGAAAGTTCTCTTTCACGGGCCATGTAATGGAAGTCTCTTTCCCATCCGCCTCAAGAATTCTTTACTTCAGTCGTCAACTCTGCCATCCACTCTATCAGTTTTGTTCACATCTGCATCCTCCACCACTTGGCACAAGCGTCTCGGTCATCCCTCCCCTCAAGCTCTTCGTCGTCTTGTCTCACATCATCAGTTAAATGTTTTAGGTTCTAGTAGTCCTCCACCTTTGTGTTCAGATTGTCAATTAGGCAAGCGCTCCAAACTTCCTTTTGTAAAATCATCATGTACTACCACTGCACCTTTGCAGATCATCCATTCTGATGTTTGGGGCCCGACCTCCATTTTATCTGTTAGCAGATTTAAGTATTATGTCCTCTTTGTTGATGACTGGTCTCGCTTCACTTGGTTGTTTCCTTTGCACTGTAAATCTGAAGTTTTCCTCTCATTTCAAAAATTTAAACTGCTTGTTGAAAATCAATTTGATACAAAAATCAAAACTTTACGGTGTGACAATGATGGTGAATACACTAGTGCTGCCTTTCAATTTTTTTTGTCTAACAATGGCATTGCTCAACAAAATGGAATGGCAGAGAAAAAAACACTTACATTTAATTGAACTCTATTTGCGCAGTCTTCGCTGCCATTCAAATACTGGGTTGAGATTGTTCAAACATCAGTCTATTTAATCAATAGGTTGCCTTCCTCCTCCCTACATTTCATCTCTCCTTTTGAACAATTATTCAACACCGCACCAAACTATAAATTTTTACGAGCATATGGGTGTTTGTGTTTTCCTTGGTTAAAACCATATGCTGCTCATAAACTAGATTTTTGGAGCCGCAAGTGTGTTTTTCTTGGTTATAGTCTTTATCAAAAAGGCTATAGGTGCTTAGACCCCACAAGTGGAAGAGTTTATATGTCTCGACATGTTACATTTGATGAAAACACTTTTCCATTCAAAGAGAAACTCTCTGCCCCACAACCTGCCAACCCACCTCCAATCCCATCATATCCCATCCTATTACCTTTGCCTCCCACTTCATCGGAGCCCACACCTAATGTAATTCAGCCAACCACTCCCACTAATCCTACTTTATCTCTCTCTCCACCACCTTCACCCTCCCCCACACAAACACCTCCCACTACACAACTCACTCCCCCTCTGAATCCTCCTCCTCCCACGAGATCAAGGCAACAGCCTCCACCTGGTCCCCCTTCCCACAACATGCAAACTCGCTCCAAAAATAATATATTTAAGCCTAAAGCTTTTTCTACAAATCACCTGTTCACTAGTGTTTTCCTCACCACTCCTTCCAAACTACCCAGTACTTATCTACAAGCATCCAAAGATCCAAAGTGGGTTACTGCGATGTGTGATGAAATTTCTGCACTTCATCTATCTGGTACATGGGTATTAGTCCCTCCCCATCCCTCCCAAAATGTTGTTGGTTGCAGGTGGATTTTTCGCATCAAAAATCGAGCTGATGGTTCCATTGATCGATACAAAGCCCGTTTGGTAGCCAAAGGTTTTACTCAACAAGCTGGTTTAGACTACTCTGAGACATTTAGTCATGTTGCCAAGCCTGCTACTATTCGGGTTGTTTTATCGTTAGCTGTCCAAAATGATTGGGCCATCTCTCAACTTGATGTCTCTAATGCGTTCTTGCATGGCCATCTCACAGATGATGTCTTCATGGCCCAACCACCCGGTTTTGTGGATTCTACTAAACCCAATTATGTTTGTCAATTGAAGAAATCCCTTTATGGGTTGAAGCAGGCTCCTCGGGCCTGGTATGAAGCTCTTTATCAATGTCTTCTCACTTTGGGCTTCACTGCTTCTCTTGTTGACCCGTCACTATTTGTCAAGCATGATCAACACACCACATTTCTTTTGGTCTACGTAGATGACGTTGTGCTTACTGGAAGTTGTCCACTTTATTGTCAATCTCTCATCCAGCAACTAAGTCAACGTTTTGCAATTAAAGACCTAGGAGCCTTACACTATTTTTTAGGATTGGAAGTTCAGCGCAGCAGTGACTCCCTTTACTTGTGTCAATCCAAATACACACATGATCTACTCTCCAAATTCAACATGCTTGGTGTCAAGCCAAATGCTTCCCCTGAAAGTTCCTGCAAACTTGACAGTGACTCTGGTGAGCCACTCTCTGATCCTTCTAGTTATCGGTCTATGGTGGGTGCTCTTCAATATTTGACATGGACGCGACCGGACATTGCTCATGCAGTTAATCAGGTTTGCCAGCATATGCACAATCCTCATACTCCACATCTCACTGCTGTCAAACGCATATTTCGGTATCTCAAAGGGACCCCTGATCAAGGTCTTCATTTTACTAAAGGTCCCTCAGCTCTCACTATTTTTTCAGATGCGGATTGGGCTGGGTGCCCCATTGATCGTCACTCCACTACTGGTTATTGTGTGTTTCTGGGCAGCAACTTAATCTCATGGAGTGCTAAGAAGCAATCCTCAGTTTCTCGCTCTTCCACCGAAGAAGAGTATTGAGCTCTAGCCTTATCAGTCGCTGAAGTTCTATGGTTATGTTTTCTCTTTCGTGATCTGAAGGTGTTTCTTGGAGAACCCCTTTTGTTCTACTGTGACAATATCTCTGCCATTGCATTGGCTGCAAACCCTGTTTTTCACAATCGAACGAAGCATGTAGATGTGGATTATCACTTCATCAGAGAACCTCTAGCCAACAAATCGCTGCAGCTTCACCATATTTCATCCGCTGCAAACGTTGCAGATATATTCACAAAGAGTCTTCCTAAACATCGGTTCCTTGATCTCTGTTCCAAGCTGATTGTGCGCATCCCACTCATCAGCTTGCGGGGGCGTAATAAAGATATGAACAGTACCACATGACCACATGAGGAGACAACCCGTGCACTACACCAATAGGAGATAACTCGTGCTCAACAGGAGACAAAGGGGGAGACAGCTCGTGCACATGCACATGTGATATATTGTCTAGTAATGACTTTAGTCTTCATCAATTGTTGTATAAATAGGTTCCCATTGTACATCAACAATTCATTCAATTAATACAAAAATCACTTCTGTCATTTTCTTTCTACATTATCAACAGTTGGAGACATCTAATCAATGGTTTTGAAGACGTTGGGATCCGGCATATCTTCAGAGAATGCAACTATACTGCTGATGCTCTTGCTAAGGGAAGTCTCAGCCATGACTATGGTATTGTGATTTTTGACACCCCTCCCCCTCATGTTGCTAATGCTTTCACTAATGATCTGTGCAATCTCCCAAGAGCTAGGAGAGTTAGAGCAGGGGCTAATTTTCTGTTTTTCCTTTTGTTTCAGGTTTTTTAGGCCTCCTTTGTAACCAAAAAAAATATCGGTAAAGGAATACTGCGATTCCATCGTAGTTTTGGAAAAGTTGGGTGTAGAGATGTTTGACTGAAAAAGATTATGAGTTCCATTTGGTTTTAAGAGAAAATTTGATAAGAGTAACTGGCACCGGGGTGGGGGGGTGGGGGAGGACGCAAAGCTTCTTTTTTTCTTTTCTTTTTTTTTCTTTCTGAGAATGATAGACGTAAGGCTTTAGTTTTTAGTGGTCATACTTCGGAAGTATGCAAGAACGTACGGTGTGTGGCTGTTTCCTTTTTCTATTGGGAAAACGAATCAGTTTCTTCTTTTACATAGACCAAACTTGCTAAGAAACCATTCTCAAAAAAAAAAAAAAAAAAAAAACAAAACAAAAAATTTAGAGCCCAGTAGAACTAGGAAATACTATCAAACTAGAAGTAGGAAACCTAAAAAAAGGGACTTGAATTGCGCAAGACACACAAATTAAAAAACACTTAATTGATTGATTAATCCTAGTCCTGTTAGGTTATGGATGGAATGCATGACTATAAAAACAGAGGTAATTAAGTCTTGATCACAGCAATTAACTACACCACACTTCAAGATGTCGACCTCCTACAACAACGACAGTAACCATATCATATATGTGACGGCTTATAGCAAAGGTTTCCCCGACGAAAAATCGCTTTTGAGTCCTCGTGTCTCGATTCTTTGGAATGTCGTCAGAAGCTACAACTCAGAGAATCTCAACTTCATCCAAGACCACAATTCAAGCCACCAATTTGATGATGTATTTGCGTCAATCGCATCTACCAATAATGATTATATGTCACCTCAATCGCGGGATGCTATCTCCACAATGATATCTCGTATAAACTTCCCCTTTGAATTAGATAGGCTAAGCTGGAAAGTTCGTAATTTCGATCGCAATAACACAATAATGCCACTAAACAACGTTGATGAAATGATAAGCCAAATACTTGAAGTTATTAACGGCATGGTTGTCTCGGGACGCAAGAAGGTGGACTTATTTGTCACAGTTGATATGCAATATACGTTACCACTTGAAGAATATCAAGCAAAGGTTCAAGCCAGTAAAGTGAGGGAGTTAACTGAAAGTTTAATCAAGCTCAATGCTGTGCTGCAAAGGGATCTACGTCGTGTGCAAAATCAACATCAGGCTGCTGGTATGATCTGGAGAGCTTATCATGAACACCGTAGAAGAATTGAAAACGAAATACGTGCCAATAATATTTCTCAAGAAATGATGTTGGAGCTGGAGGCCGCTATTAGGGAGTCATTTGATCAAGCAGTATTCAGGTCGAGGCCTGCAAGCAAGGCATCGGTTGAGGCATTGGAGAAGTTTGTGTTGGACGATGGAGATGGTGGTTCGTGTTCGATGTGTGTGATTTGCCAGGAGGAGATGTTGACTGGTTTTAGAGTCATTCGCTTGCCATGCTCCCATATGTTCCATGGAGACTGCATTGTAGAATGGTTAAACCGCTGGGGTCATACGTGTCCTGTGTGCAAGTTCAAGTTGCCAAGAGAAGAAACCTGAAAGAGAAGAGTAAAATGAAGTTCGGGTTTATATATTACATCCATTTTATCTTTAGTTTCCAAATTACTTTCTTTTTTTAAGTTGAACTTATATTCAAGTTCTTGTAAACAAAAAATTTTGTACTGAGATTGATATAAATGTTTGTTAGAGAGATGTGTACGTTGGAAACTTCGGGCATCTTTCCAGTCTTGTAACAAAGATGATCCAAACCTTAATTCTACATGGTTTATGACTGTTTCCCTTTAAGATTCCTTTTTTTTTTTTTAACGCAAACAAGAACGATTGAGTATAATTTTCTTCATTAATTACGAATTATGTGAACAAGGCAATCATTTCCTCTTCGAAGTTGCTTATTAATTATTGCATGGTTGTTGTGTCAAGGTAGCGATATTACGAAAATATTATTAAGTAATCTTTCTTGTTTATTCTTCGAAAATAGGAATACGATAAAGTGCTCTAAAGCGACGAACACTAACATTTATCCTTTTTTATATACCATGATATTCATTTATATTTATCACTTTTTTTTTTTGGAGAATTTTGTGCTCAAAATTGTAGAGGAACAAAATCTGCTTGAATTTGTTCGACCTTGACATTTACGTGGCCTAAGGAGAACCTCTTTCTCCTTCACACACCACTCATACAATTGAAGGCCAGGTGTCTAAGCATATGAATCACCTGCTCCCAGTCCATTTCAATATAGTGATCTACAAAATCACCATCGCTGATAGACTGATCCACCATATCTAAGAGATTGAATCAACGGTAGAGATTCATATAACGCCGTCACCATTTTATATGTCGTTCGGTAGTTAATGGAAGTTGAAGGAAGGAGGTATCACGTTGTAGCCTTAACGTCGCCAAATGGCAGCTCAAGTTCATCATTTGCGTTTGAGGTTACCAACAACAACCAGTTGTATTTCTTCAAAAACCCAGTTCGGTTTTGCCTTGAAACCCAAGAATTTAACATTTGATAAACCCAAGAGGCTCTTCTTCTCTGTTCGTGCAATGGGTTCCTCTGCTTCTTCTCCAGACAGCAGCACTTCTCAAGGTTTCATCACTTTGTTTCTCTATGTTGATTTGTAATGCGTAGAACTGTGACCCAATGAAAGATTCAATCTAATAACCAGAGATAAGTTTTCGGGTTGTCTGATTGGCTAAAGCTTGTAGATGCTAGGCAATTTTCCTCCAATTGTTATAACTTATATATGGATGTAGGCATGCTCAAAACAACCTTTAGTTTTTTTATAGGGCTTATGGATGTATGAGTTTATAACTTTAGAACTAATTAGTGATGAAATTGTACTTATTTGCTCTAGCTTATGCTGTGCTTGTTGTCTGATATTGTTGCTTGGTTGTTTCCACCTATAACTACTGCAATTCAGTTTCTTTTGTATAATTGTTTTACAAGTATTGAAGGATACTTTACTTGCCTTTCCCAAAAATTTACTTGGCCTGTGTCCTCTATTTATTAATCTGCTTGTGCATGTTTTGGTGCTTCTGATCATAATTTCTCAGAAACTTGACATAGACAATATTTTAGCTTGTGAATGTCATGTTTGGTGTAGACAATATTTTAGCTTGTGGGAATGTCATGTTTGGTGTTGCTCTCTCCGTTGGGAATGTGTACGCCGTTCTCTTTTACTGGCAGAGTTACCGCCCCGGTTACATCCTAACAGACTAAGAATATTTGCTAAAAACTTTCTTGGAAAGACTTGTTACTAGATTCAATTACTCTCCTTTCTCAATGAAAACCGTCTCTTGGAACTGTCTAGGATGTTCTCGATAAGATTCTGTAGACTAAGCTTAGTTCTATATTAAGTTACTCTGAATGGATGTTTTTTGTTTAATTGATACAAGAATGAATGAGGCAGCAGCTAATAGTGTTCTAAATAAGTTTCCTATTTTTGATTGTGCTGAAATTGTTCCCTTCAGTGGTCAATATGGAGGATTGATCCTAATGTGGAATGGAAATAATTAAGATTTATCAGTTGTGATAGTTTATCATCGCTTAATTCATAGATCAGTTCAACCTCTACACACCAAATATCATTTTTGTCATTTTTCTTTATATGATTCCTCAAAAGGATCAACATTTTCCTTTTGGGAATACTTTATAAACTCTAAAACCTGTTTACAATTCCATCGGATGATTATGGGTGACTTTAATTGCATTCTTTCTTTGCAAGAAAAGCTAGGTGGTTTCTAGAACTACAAGGTACATGACTCGGTTTATGGATTTATTGAATAATGCTACTTTTAGTGTCTATGCCCTTTACTGGCAGTCTTTATACTTGGGGTAAAAGTCAAGAGCCTGTGTCCAGAATCCGTGAAAGATTAGATCATGTTGTGGTGCCTTCTTCTTGGCTTAATTTATTCCCTCAAGCTTTACTATCTACTAATCTGACCATGGTCCTGTTTGTTTAACTTTGGATGGCACTCCCATCAATATAGAAATGCTTTTAGAATGGAAGCTATATGGCTGAAACATTCTCAATTTCCTACTGCTGTGAATCAAGCTTTTCAGAATATTTATACTGGAAACCCTTCGCAAAAGTTTAAGTTTTGTCTAAGAAGTGGAATTTTGAAGTCTCTGGTAATTTATTTTATGGAATGGAAGCTTTGCATACTAACCTACAAGTAATTCAAGATGACTACATGTCTTCAAAAGACCCTGATTTGCTAACCATTGAACCACAATTTGTTCAAGAATTCCATTTGGTCCCAGAGGGGTAGAAACAATTGGCTTGCACTTGGTGATAGAAACAGTACTTATTTTAAAATTCATGCTTTAATTTTTTTTTTTTTTTTTGGGGAGGGGGTGGGGAGGGAATTGTAGTTACTATGATTTTTCTAGCAATTGACATAAATAGATGTGGGGCCTTGATCAAATCATATCAGCTGAAGTTCTAAGGAGAACTGAAGTAGAATATATAGAATTTCAGTAGTTGATACTGCAAGAGTAAAAGGACATTATAATTTCCCATGTATTCACCAAAAGATCTAGATATAACCTAGCACTTTAGTTGGTATGGTTTGATCAAGCCCCTACATCCATGGACATAAAATGAGATATTCCGTCAAATGGTGAATGCATGCAAGAGTAGTATTTCCCAGGTACTTTAAATAGGAGGATATTCAAATCTGTTAAAAGGTTTAACAGATAGATCTCCTCAGACTGTAGGTGAGAACCTAACTTCATTAGACCGACAAATTGTGAGTAGTGGCATATTTATTTCAGATTAGTCCATCATAGTTCGATTGAGAATAAGATTTCTTGGCCTTTTAGCATCGATGAAGAATTTGAATTGAGACATGAAGAGCAGTTTTTTACCAGCTATAATTCTTAACTCTGATAACTGGCTTTAGAGGATCCATCTCTGTTAGTTCTAACCATTTAGAATTTTGAATTCAAAATACATGTCAATTTCATGTTTCAGTGTATTTATCAGTCTATTCTTCTATATATATTGTTTACCAGAATTTATTCTGTTATTTCTATATGAAATGGCCATCTAAGGCAGTGTTATGATTTTTATTGAAGATCATACAATTGCTAATTCACTTCTGACTTTCAACTAAATTAGTTGACATAACTGGACAACAAGGGTATAAGTTGTTTTAATCGGAGTGGCATTCATGATTCTTGACGAATGTAGTAATTCTTGATTCGTGGTAAAATAATGTTGTTGGTCTTACTGTGAGCAATGAATGATAAGCCACTCTATTTTGCCTCAACTCCTTTGAATTACTATTTAACCAAAACTATAAATCCTCACCCTCAAGACAGTGTAGATTATGAAGTGACATGTAAATTATATACTTTTTCTAGCATCCTCTGTTATTTGACCAAAATATTTTGTTCTCAGACTTCAGATGTTATGTACAGAACATGTTGTTAAAAGTCTTCCGTGAAAGTAATGTTACATTGTATAGTTGGTATAACGAGAATAACTGAATATGTTTCATATATTTCTGGTTATTTTAGTATGATCAAATCAATCATATCAGTGGAACTACTATTTAGAAGTTATTTTTGGGACATGTGCAGAGACTGGTGACTATAAATCTTTAAGTAATGACGAATGGAAAAATCGGCTTACGAAGGAACAGTTTTACATTACTCGTCAAAAGGGAACAGAGAGGGCGTTCACTGGGTATGGTTCTTAATTGTACTTCTCTTCTAGGTGTTTGCCTTATTGGTGTTAATTTAATATTCAGCTTCTTTAGTTACTCGTTTGGGAGCTTTCAAGGACCTTCTCAGATATCTTATTGAAGGATGGATGATACTCATGTAGGGGAGATTTGCAACCACTAAGAGTTTTAAAAAATTGAATATTCTAATTCTGAATTCTCCTACATTAGATTCTTCTGACCTGATGAAGTAGTGAGGCTTCTTGTATGCACTTTAATAGGGAATGTGTAAGCTGATTACTTGATTAATTCTTTGACTCTGCCATCTCAGGTTCTTATTCACCTCAATGTGTAGTACGTGGGTATAATTTCTGGTGTCATACATTGTAGAAATGTAGCGTGCATTTTGCTAGTAGCGCAAAAGTAGGGTTTAACCTTGTTTGTGGCAAAAGTTTATATAAAAATAATCCTCATTGATCAGCCTGCTTTGAAGTCAGTTTGGCATCCCAACTATGTTGCTTAGCAAATGAGCAATTTATGATACTTTATGCGTTTTTTTTTTTTTTTTTGCGGGTTGGGGGTGGGTGGTGTTTGAAAGATTTAGGAAAATGATGGGCAATTATCTAATTTCATATTATTATTTATGTTGGTGTTTTTTCTTTTTATCTTCAGGGAATACTGGAATACCAAAACTCCCGGAACTTACCATTGCATATGTTGTGATACCCCTCTTTTTGAGTAAGTAGTACCTATTCATTTTCATCAACATAACAGTGTGCTCTTGATTGTTTGGTAATGCTCACATCAATTTGGTGTTCTCTCTTCTCAGATCATCTACTAAATTTGACAGTGGAACTGGTTGGCCATCTTATTACCAGCCGATTGGAAACAACGTGAAGTCCAAGCTAGACTTGTCCATTATCATCATGCCTCGCCAGGAAGTTCTTTGTGCTGTTTGTGATGCTCATCTTGGCCATGTCTTCGATGATGGTCCACCACCAACAGGAAAGCGCTACTGTATTAACAGGTAAGCAGTCGGTTATCTTATTGTTTTCCTTCTCTCCATATGTTTACCTGACTTCATGTAACATAATTATCCCTGCAGTGCTTCCCTGAAACTAAAACCAAAGGAGTCAGCCTCAAATTAAAATCTTGCAGAAAAGCGACTCTTCTCTTCCTGCCACCCTATCACAAATAGTGCTAGTCAGTAGTTGCAGAAGTGGACGTGACCTCACAAATTGAATCATGCTACGAGATTATGAGATTACTGTAGTCATGTTCACGAGATAAAATAACCGATATCCATGTTCATGAAATAGCTACTATGATTTCGTAATGTTAAACCTTTGTATAGATGGGCATTGTGATATGCGTCTTTTTATATAACGGGAAATTATATCTGTATTTTCTACTTCACTCTTTGGTTTCAATGGATCAAACATTCAAATTTTGAAACCCAGGGAGAGGTGAAGAGCAGATGGAGGATAGGCAGCATTGTTTCCAACTACAAAAGACAACTGCAAAAGAAAAAAACCCCTTTTTCCCTACTTGGAGAAACAACTGGAGCAACAAAACAGATTGCCCTCTCAGTTGGAGCAACAGAACAACCTATGACAATTCCTAACAAAACCTTCTCTTTTCTCATCCTTCTCTGTAAGAATTCCACCTAGTGCGCACCTCCCACAGAAAGGTTCAAAGATATTCCAAGGGGAAGTAGATCTGGTAACAGTCTTCGTCAATAGTAGTTCCCTTGTGGTTGGGGGACTCCAAATGCAGGATAGGGATTCCACATGAATCATATGCTGGAAGCAATTCAAGAGCTGAATTGCATGCGATGTAATCTCATGACCTGGTATTGCAGACTACGACAAACCTTTTATGGGGCAAGTTCATGTGATTTCCCATTGGCAAGATTTATATGCTACACTACATCAGCAAGCTCACTGCCAAAACTATAAATTTAACATCCAGATAACAAACAATTGTAAATTCATCAACCAAATACTGTCAAGGAGCTACAAGAGAGATTCGCATTTAAAAGGCCTAACTCAGTCAAAAATTCTCTCCCCGGTTGAGAACAGTAAAAATACAAAAGAACTGAAAACGCAGAGCAGACCCGGAATTAAAAACACCAGTCTCCAGCTCTCTGGACTTGAAAGACTCGAATCAGCAGTTCTCGCTGCTTCAAGAAGCTTGCCAGTTAGATCAACTCCAATAATGCCAGCTAAGGTACCAGCAGTGTTTGAAACTCCCATTACAATACCAGCATATCTCGGGGCAATATCCATGTGATTCACTGCAAAACCAGCCCTCCCGAGTGCCAAGAAACCAAGAGCCACAGAAGAACAAAAGACAGCCCCATCGGATGTTCGGAAGATGGGAATTGCCATCAATGCAAGAGAAGCTACTATGAAACCAATGGTGTTCAAGAACTTGCGAGTATTAGTCACAGACAATATTCTCTTGGTGACCAAGTGGTCAGCTACCACCCCACCTATATTTGAGAAAATAAACATGTTGAGATACGGCAACATCTTAGAAGAACCCATTTCCTGAAGGCTAAGTTGGAGGCCTAATTCAAAGTATGTGGGCAGCCAGTTCATCAACACGTATAAAGCATAATGGAACGTGAAATTATTAACCACGATTGCCCAAACTGGCAAACTGAGTAAAATTCTCTTCCATGGGATTTTGGCAGTTCTAGTGGAACTTCCTCCATTCTCTACTTTCAACTTTTGGTTTCCTTTGGTCGGCAACAACGACTCCCCAAAACCAGCAGCTGTTGCTTTTGGATGTTGAGAGGAAGGTGGATCACTGGCATACTTGAACCACAGCAAAGACCACATGGCACCTAATGCTGCCTCAGCAAGAAATACGGACTGGGGGCCTCTGTACTTTACAAGGCTTGGAAGGAGAAGCATTCCTGCAGCTGCTCCTAGGTACATACCAGAAGTAGTAAGAGAAACAGATCTGGATCTTTCATGTGGTGGAACCCACTGAGCTAGAACTGTGTGGATTGAGGGGAAAATGAAACCTTGTGCAACACCCACAAGCAACCGAGCAATCACTAAGACAAAGATTCGATTGGGGTCTAGAGGAACCAATGCACACGTAGCTGACCATAACACAAATGAAAGAAGAAGAACCTTCCTTCCCCCAATTTTCTGAGCTGCCCAACCTCCAGGTACTTGAGAACAAGCATAACCATAATAGAATGTAGAAAGAATTGTGCCTTTACTCGATTGGTTTACCCCTGCAGCATCAGCAGCAACAGTATATGCAATCGAAAACCCGACCCGTTCTATATAACAAACAGATGTGCAGATGAAGGTCAATATGACGATTAAGTAGCGCTTAGGAAATTTCACCATCGTCATACTTCACCTCTAGTGACATCTATAAGTATTTACATTGCCAAATTGTCACCTAATCTTTTCAATAATCTTCACAGAATTCAACAATCACAATCTCATCAGCTGCAGCAAAAAATGAATGATGTGTTTAGATGACGACTTTCGACAGCTCACTTTTCACCAAAAAAAGTGTTTCGGAGGGTAAGTGCAGCAGCTTCACTAGCATTACAAACCAAATGTTGCGATAAGCTGACGGAATCTATAGGGAGAAAAGAAGTAAAGTAAATGAAGAGTCCAGTTTACTCTGATCAAAATAAACAAAGTACATAACTAACAAGAACTACACAGTTGAGAAAGCGCTTACAACTCGAAACCAGATCACACTACAAAACTATAATACACAAACACACATTCTGAGTAGATTGACGAGTTTGCTGAAGTAAAAGGAATTTAAAGCCTTAATATAACTAACAAACATGAGAAATGAAGTACAGCATTGACTAATTTGGCTAAAAGATCCAATCTCAAATTTCATGTTTCTATCCAAAATCTAGCCAATTAATCAAGTAAAGCCCAAAATGCACTCTAGATTACAAATGACAGGACAGCAAAGCGAGCATTTCATCAAGATTCAGAAGCAATTGAGAAGCTTAGATTTAGAAATTTGGCGACTTGAAACTTGAAAATTTGGAAAATGAAAAGAAGAGATTGTAGAGAAAGGAAATACCTGTAAAGCCATGGCTGAATCGTTCTTGTTTCAAGTAGAGAACCATGGCGGTCTCACTCTTGAAGGAAACGAAAAAGCCAACGAGATCTCAGAGCCGTCAAGCAGTGGGAGAAGGAAGACCAAATCGGGGTTTTAAAGGCTGTGAGTAGCTGACTCGCCGTTTTATAATAATGTTTGTTTTATTTTATTTTTTTAGATAAAATAATATCGCGTAAGAGGGTATCGCGGAAAATAGTGCGAGTACTCTATCTAGAGCTAAGATAGAATATTGAAGTATACTAAAAAGTCGTCCAATTACGAAGGAAATGGAGTGCAGCTAGCTAGGAACCTTGAGCAAAATTGCAAATCCTTGGTAACAATATGTTAGGCAAAGTGCTGCTTACAATGTGCGGTCAATTTGGAATGCTAGAAATAATACAACCTTTAGAAATAATAAATCTCACTCTAATAGGGTAACTTATGACGCCTTTATTTTAGATAAATTTTATTCATATGCTAATCCTAATAATTGGAGTCCTAAGCTGTCTAGAGACTTTAGAATTACTTGGCAAACACCTCTTTATAATTTTGTCAAGTTAATTTTGATGGATCGATAAAGAATGGTAAGGCTTCTCTTGGCTTTGTTATTAGAAATTCGGATAGTAACCTTATTGTTGCTTTATGCAGGATTATTGGATCTACTAATATCTTAGTTGCTGAAGCCACAGCATTAAGAGAAGACCTTCATACTACAGCTCTCCAGCGGATATCTCATATCATTGTGGAAGGAGGTTCCAAGCTTTTAATTATTGCATTTTGGAGAATACTTCAATACCTTGGATCATCAGACTTCTCGTACGAGAAACAAATTTCAAGCAATAATCATCAAACACAGCTTTAGAGAAACAAATTTCCTTGCTGATCATTTAGCTTCCCTAGTTTATAACTGCCACAATCCTAAAGTTTGGTTTTATTGTCTGCCCATTTCGGTGTCTCTCACGTTCCAGTTGGATCAGCTGAGAAGAGGAGTTGTAAGAGATTTTCTTTTGCCTTGTAAGTTTTTCCTGTCATCACAAAAATGAGGTGCACACTAGTGGTTTAATTAAAAAGAAAAAATTAAAATAAGGTTTCACAAAGATCAATTTTTTTTTAGTTACTTATGCTATTAATCAAATAATAGTTATATGCAACAACAGAAAAACACTCTCAACTCTAGGGTTTTTCTCTAAGGCTTCACTGGTTTTGAAATACTCGTCAAACGTGAACGATAGTGAGAAGGTTTCAACTCAAATGGCTGCAGCTATTGCAATCACAGACAACGGGAGGGTTTCCTAGCGGCAATCTCTGGCAACTCTTATGCCATTGAGAGGCTTCTCTCTAAAAAAAAAAAATTTAAATAAATAAAAACCGATTCAAAACCATTCATGGCTAACATTAGGGGACTAAAGCAGCTTCTCACCATTTGAAATCAAGGTGATTGATTTATTCTGAGATTCAAAAAGGAGGATGAGAGGGATAGGATCTTGTATGGGGACTGTAGTTCTGTGGCCGAACAATATTTACGCTGGTGGCGTATAATGGACGCATCGATGCAGGCGACAGTGCCTATCTCAGTTATTTTTGTTTAGGTGGTTCTAATGACCAATAAAGTTGTTGCCATGATCTATGAATCTCACAACAAGGTATATTACATATCTATTTCATTGCTAGTCTATATTCAATTCTTTTTCCTCTGTTATCTTTTAAATTATGATCACAAATATTATATCTATACAACAACACTAATAATTAGAACTGAAGATAAATTAACATGAATTTGTTTCCTTATCTAATTATTATATGCCTTCTTTATCTATATACCAATGAGATTTCCACAATTGGAGACATTCTTGAAACATGAATTTAATAAAACCTTGAATACTGAATCAACAGCATTGTCTTTGGACATTTCATCCCAAAAAATAAAATAAAAAAATCTCAAACATGCTTCGTATAAGCCGCCTTCCTTTTCTATTGCATAACAAAAAATCAAGCAATAAAAAAATACATAAAAGAACCACATACCCTTCGAGATGAATCTATCTCGTATAATACAACCAGATCTTAGGATCTTGATATTGTTAGATCTTTTTACAAAATGTTTTTCTCAAGTGAAATACGTTTAGGTCGATAAACGAAAAGTTTAAGGCGGTTGAAAATTTCTAATTCGCATCTCACATAAAAAATAAAGATTATAGATGAACAAATTCGTGTCAACAACTAATATTACTATATAGATGATCTCGAAGAACATGCTCCACAAAGTCAAATTTTGATAAGATATTTTTTCAGATGTTAAAATGGCATGCCACTCCTAATCATTATTTAGCTATTGCTAATTTTAAAACATTAGCCTACACTTAACAAAACATGTGCCTTCTATAATGAGTGGTACTTTGCAAATCAAGTGCTTGAAATTTTCTAAAAATGCCTTAGCAGACACGTTTCTAGTTCATTCTGATCATTGGTACTTTAAATTATCCGCATTCTCAAGATTGCATATGCCTTGCAACAATTTTTTCGAGCTCCTTCCAATGTAAACATGATCTCTAGTCGTTTCTCTAACACAAACAATCAAGTGCCCGTAAATATGAGCTAGAGCTTGAGGATAATAGGGTCTAGTATCTCCCGATACTTATGTCCTTGTACCCTTTTATAGCAGCTTGTTCAGTTTTGTGCGTAATACGATGAACGGAAAACAATTTTTTTTTTTTTGTAATGAGATTAGATGCTGAAATACTTGAGTTTTTCAGTCATCATGATCTGTCATGCACAAAATGTACTGATTATAAACATATACATACATTTATTTCTCGTTTATCACATTTATATACTTACCATACTTCACTTAGGAGAGCGTGGACATTTTTATCTCCAAAAATAATATTGAATCAACAGCATTGTCTTTGGACATTTCATTCCAAAAAATAAAAAATAAAAAAAATCTTAAACATGTTTAGTATAAGCCACTTTCTTTTTCTTTTTCAAAACAAAAAATCAAGCAATAAAAAAACACACAAAAAGAACCACATACCCTTCAAGCTGAATCTGTCTCGTATAATACTACCAGATCTTTGGATCTTGATTTTGTTAGGTCTTTTTACAACAACGCTTTTTTACAATGCTTTTCTCAAGTGAAAAACATTTAGGTTGATAAATGAAAAGTTTTTAGGGGGATGAGGGGTGTAAGAATGATCATTTAGTCTTATTTTTGGCTCACACTAAGGGTTAATGATGTTTACACATTAAGGCAGTTGAAAAAAAAATTATACGCATCTCACATGAAAGAATTATACGCATCTCACATAAAATTATGGATGAACAAGTTCATGTCGAGAACTAACATTATTATATAGATGATCTCGAAGAACATGCTCCACAAAGTCAAATTTTGATAAGATATTTTTTCTGATGTTAAAATGACATGTCACTCTTAATCATTATTTAGCTATTGCTAATTTAAAACATTACCTACACCTAACAAAACATGTGTCTCCTATAATGAGTGGTACTTTTCAAATCAGTTGCTTGAAATTTTCCAAAAATGCCGTAGCAGACATTTTTCTTAGTTCACTCTGATCATTGATACTTTAAATTATCCGCATTCTCAAGGTTGCATATGGCTTGCAACAACTCTTTTGAGCTCCTTCCAACATAAACATGATCTCTAGTCTTTTCTCTAACACAAGCAATCAAGTGCCTGTGAATATGAGCTCGAGCTTGAGGATAATAGGATCTAGCGTTTCCCGATGCTTATGTCCTTGTACGTTTTTGTAGCAGCTTGTTTAGTTTTGAGCGTAATACAATGAACGGAAAATATATATATATATATTTTTTAATGAGATTAGATGCTGAAATACTAAGTTTTTCAGTCATCATGGTCTGTCACGCACAAAACGTACTAATCATAAACATATACTTACATTTATATACTTACCATACTTCACTCAGGAGAGCGTAGACATTTTTATCTCCAAAAATAGGACCACTTTAGTTGAATTGAGCGATTAGTTGTCCTTATTGCAAACTTGCCAAAGTTGGTGAGGATGACCCTCGTCACCAGTCGCAACTTCTTTGCCACATAGTTCCTTAAGATTAAGAAATACTAGGTACATAATAATAAGTTGTATGCAGTTGCACACTCTAGCCACCAATTCTAGTACAGAAGCAAACATGTCAGGAGTGAGCTAGAAAAGCAAGAGAATGAGGAAAACCATCGAGGCTAGTAAGAGCCAGTAGTACTTCCTCTTCCCGAATGGGGATGATCTCAATAGCAGCCGTCAACGACTTAATATCAGCACCAAGAACCACATCCCCAATTTCTCTAAGAAATCTTTAGAAAAGAAATGGGCTGGAGATTGAGAGATTAAAGAATGGGCCTGAAATTGGAGAGGTGCGTTCCCTAATTGCTATGAGAAAGCTTTGGAAAGGAAATAGTCAAGGAATCAAGAGATTAAAGAAGGAACATGAAATTGGAGAGACGCGTGTTGGTGGTAGAGGAGAGGGCCGTTGTGAGGAGCGACGGTGGGGGGCCTTTGGGGAGGTCTACAAAAAGGAGGTAGATCAGTTACTACGGGAATAAAACCGAGCTCGTAATAAGTATTGGTAACCAGAGGCTTCTCTAATTTGATTTCAAGATTTGGAAGCTTCTCTTGATCATTGGAGGATTTAGGGCGCTTGTCTGAAAAATCATAGAGTTCAAATACCTCATCCGGTAGTTTCTCTTTGTCACTTTCAGTGACGCTCAACTTACGTTTGGAAATTTATTTAAATTTCATTGGAATAGAGATGGACTTGAAATTTTCCAAAATCAAACTAAACATGTTAAGGTAGAACATACTAAAATTTTGTGCAATTTGGAGCCAAGAAATCTAGGCAAAAGACGAACACAAACTAGATGAAATTTCAAGTTTTACAGAAACAATCCAAGCAGCATTGTCAACTGGCACAAAATAGCTCTGTTAATGCAGTATCTCTTTAATTGGTTTTGTGATTTTTGGATTGAGGTTTGATTTACAGCTCTTTATCTTCCTATGTGTTGTTTATGCTCATAATTACCATTTGGAATTCAAAAAAAAAAGAGTAATTTGATGGCTGCAATTGTATGATATATGTACCAAATGTTGTCTAAAACATTTTTTAATTGTCTGAAAACTCTTTTATCAATTTTAAAAATACTCTTATATGGAGCCCTTAATATTACATATCCACTTCATTGCTAGTATATATTCAATATATCTTTTTCCTTTGTTATTCTATCAAATGATGATCCCAATTCTAACTATAGAACAACACTAATAATTAAAGCTTAAGATAGATCAACATGAAATTATTTTTTTATCTATGTATCACATGCCATATGTATGTATATACCTATTTTTACCACTGGAGACATCCTTAAAACTTGCATTTAATAGAGCCTTGAATACCGAAACAGCAACATTGTATTTGATCATTTCATCCAAAAGAAAAATCTCAATCATGCCTAGCATAAGCCACTTTATTTAGCAACACCAAAAACTAGCAATAAAAAAGAAACACACAAAACAACCACATGCCCTTAGAGAAGAATTTGTCTAGCATAATTACGACCGCATTCTATCGTCTTGATTTTGTTAGATCTTTTTACAACAACGTTTTCTCCAAGTGAAATACTTAGAACTTCAAAACCATATATACGAAATTGTAGAAGTTAAATGAGGGTACATAATCTAAGACCTTCAAGTGACCAAATTAATGTATTTACCTCTTCTTCCTAGTATCCACCAATAAGTGTGTAGTGCCTAATCTTTTGTCATCACTTGTGGTGTTTCGGTTAGCAATTTAGAATCTATTTAAATATGTTTGCTATCTTAAATGCCTCTTAAACCAATTTTGTGGCCTATCTAATAGCATTAGCAATTTTTTTTTCATCTCAGATTAAAATTAGATATGTCACGCCCCGAATTTTCGAATAATAAATTCAAAATCCGAAATATGAATTGCTACAACTCAATAAATAATATCCTGAATTTCTTTTTCTTAACAAACACACCACACGAATTGAATTTCAAATCCCGAATTTAGCCTCGGTTAATTATTACAACTGAAACTCACAAATAAAATTGTAAAGCTCTAAATGAGCATAACAAACTCACAACGTAAATGAAATCAAATAAATGCTGCAACTCCTAAACAGCACGGTCGCCTGCCTGATTATCGTAACCTGCAAGAATATCCGCTACACCATTTGAAAAGTGTACCGGGATTGTAACAACACAAAATCGGGTAAGCTTTTTGAAAGCTTCTTATGAGTAAAAAGAAAGAACGGTTGTTTAATTAAGTCATATTTATTTTCACCCAAATCAACATCCAATAATTCCCACATCCACAAAGAAACCACAATCTCAACAATCAATCACCAAATCAACAATTCAACGTGAAATCTAAACTCACATCTTTCTTCTCAAAACCCTGAAATCGTATTTATAAAAATACGGTGTCTGACAGACTAGAGCTCTAATTATATCGTAGCTCGTCACCCGGCCTACGTTATGGCATTCGACATAATTACCGTTATCGTATTTCATCAATATATATACCTATATACATATTTAGAACGTCCGATACTCGTACTCAAGCTAGCCCGATTACCCGACAAGGGTTGTGGCATTCAACTCACTGAACCAATCATAACACATCATCCACCTAGGATTAGAGCGTCTGATTCCCTCATTCTAGTCACTGCGTCGACCCTAAATACATCATCGAGCATAATAATATAGTTCACACAATGAAATCAACCAATGCAAGATACACTATATTATTATGAAGCTAATCATTCAAAATATAATACGAAATCATCATTTCAACTCAATTATATCATCACTTAACAACACACCAACCAATATATATATTCCACGTAAATATATATACGTAATCATCCACTCACGGATGACCACTAATACCATCTATAGTTCACACAAGAAAATCGTGAAATTCATTTTTATAATTAAAATTCATTTTACTTACCTATGGACCGTAGTTGATCAAGTCCATGTGATTTTAAAAACAAATATTTAATCCATAAATATTTTCACACAATTACGAAAAAAAAAATTAATTAAAAGTACTCAGTTCGAATATGAACCGCGTGAGTTTTACTTACCTCGATACTACCGATGTGTCTTCAATTTTAACACCAATCACACAGAACCCGCTCACCCAAGTAAAAACCGTCAATCACCTTATCAAATGTAACTTGATTTTAGCCAATAATTCCAGAACATACTTAAACTACCATCCTACGGTCGGATTCTAAATTATACGAAAATCTGACGGACGAATTCTCACGAATCGCCTCCCTAATCACTGTTTTGAAATTATACGAAGATCCAACGGTTGGATCTTTGCCCATGACCACACAAAGACACTAGGACAGTCATATGATCAACATATCGAAACTACAAGTCCATGGGACGGTCCTAACTTCACAGATCACAAATCTAACGATCGAAATCGATCGAAATCTAAAAATTCATAACTAAATCATACGATATCCAAAATATGCGTATAATATGCCGAAATTATTGAAATGTAGAATCTTAAAATATACATAAACTATATTTTTGACCCCCGGAGGTGGCCGGAAAAGACCATTGGAGTTAATGGCAGAGCCGCCACCGACCATCACCAATGGTGTCGGGGCCAAGCTGCTCTTCTTCATTTTAACATGCTGATCATTTTTCATAACTAGCTCAAGATTAGAAAATAACGGGAAGAGGTCAAAAATTACCAAACTAGTCACGGTGGCCGGAAAATTTCCAGAATCCGGCGAGCTTGAGTTCGACATAAAAACATCCACCAATGGCTTCGATCCATTCTGGAGATTTGTTCAGCAACTCAAGGCGATCTCCCCAGTTCAAGAATCACCCTAAACTAAGCTCTATAGCTAGAGATATCGGGATCGATAGCTCGGTTTCGATCTAATAAAAACAAATAAACTTTTACTGCCCTCAAATAAAAGATTTTGAATTGATGTAATATTTTCATCTTCGATCCTCAATTAAAGTTTTATTCGTCAAATTTAAGAGAGATTAGTCTCCTTTCTCCCCAATAAAAAAAATTGCCCGCCAATAAAGGGGGGCAATAAAAAGCTTTTATTGAATTTTACTAAGGGGCAATATCTGGTAATCTCCGGCAACCTCTTTGACAACCTCTTTGAGAATATCTGGCAATCTCCGGCAACTAGTGACATGAGTCCAGCAATCCGTGACAGAAGACCAGTATCCGTTGACCTACGGCGATGTCTCCCATGACTTCTCTTTCTAAATGACAAAGGAAAAGAGGACAAACGAGTCTCAAAAATAAATAAAATAACTAACAAAAAAAATTTAATTGGGTATTAAGGAAAAATGAGTAATCTTATGGATAATAGGGTAAGAGTACAATTTATTTAAGTAAGTGAGGTTGTGTAGCTCAAATTTAGATAGATAGACATTTATCCAAAATATAACCTCATAAACCCTATATACTCTACAATCCCGTTCACCTGGTCACCTACTGACCAGGAATCATTTGCTCAATAGCCATTAGATCAAACCCATATTAATCCAAGGATTGAGAAAGAATTGCTCCACTTGAATTAAATATATTATTTTATTCATATTTAATCACTTTAGGTTACTTTATCATCTTGATTAGTTAAAGTTACTTTATCATCTTGATTAGTTAAAATTATTTATTGAAGCAACAGTCAACCCTCCTACCTCGTCTTCTCCTCTTCCATCAGTCCCCAAAAAAATTTTAGAACCCAAATCCTTCCTTCCGGTGAACCATGTCAAGAATTTGATGACCCATGTCAAGAATTTGATATCAAACACGTCTTCTCTTCTTAATACCTATAAAAATTGCTCCAGTTCTCATTCTGGATTCGTTCCCACCAGAGACCCAAAATAATTGCCTCCGCGGTCACCGTCTTCTTTCCATGCAAAGTTCAATTCCTTCTTCATTCTACAACTCTACATGCAAAGAGGTCATAGAGTGTTTATTACTTTTATTTTCATTCACATACACTATCTGAAGAGGCATCATGACCCATGACAACAACTCCTTGACATAAACAAAAAACTTCAACCGAGGTCTTTGGATCAATCAAAGCCCAATTTATTCCAAAATTCCTGCACAACCAAACTCAGTCGTAACTCATAACATTAAGTCATCCCTCTCATCTCTTCACATCTGGAGAAGCATTAACCTTCTCTGAAAGAAATAGATAGAAGTACCAACCAATTTGTTCTACGTACCTTTTAGTGTGAAGCTGTTGCTGTGGGATTTGAAGGGATATGAGTAACTAATAACCAATTTGTTCTACCTTTTACATGAATACAACTTTACGAAAATGGAAAAACTTTAAACAATATTCACTGGTAGACAAAACAACAATTCTAGTTTTTGTTTACACAATTCCGGCAATGTATCCAAGGAACCAAACTAAACAAACATATGGGCCAGAGAAATCTGCAAGTTGCACAACTGCATAAAAAATAAAAAATAAAAATAGGAGTTAACCTTCAATTGCAGAAATAAAACTTTAATCTGCAATCTGCACAACTGCATAACAGCATAAGCATGCCCTACCTTTGTAATTCTCAAGTCTTCCTGTTTCTGTTTTGGTCATAGGAGGTGGTGGAGAGAAGACGGTGACCGCGGAGGCTATTATTTTGGTCTCCGACGGGAACAAATCCGGAATGAGAACTGGAGCAATTTTTCTGGGTATTAAGAAGAGAAGACGTGTTTGATATCAAATTCTTGACATGGTTCACCGGAGGGAAGGATTTGGGTTCTGAAATTTTTTTTAGGACTGAGGGAAGAGGAGAAGACGAGGTAGGAGGGTTGACTATTGATTCAATAAATAATTTTAACTAATCAAGATGATAAAGTAATTGAAAGTGATTAAATATGAATAAAATAATATATTTTAATTCAAGTTGAGCAATTCTTTCTCAACCCTTGGATTAATATGGGTTTGATCCAATAGCTATTGAGCAAATAATTCCTGGTCAGTAAGTGACTGGGTGAACGGGATTGTATACTCTATTAATACGATAGTAATTTAAAACGGGGTAACCCAAACCCGATTAGCCGACCCAAAAGCACGGAATGGGTAATTTATACTAGCTGGCAGGCGTACCCTAAAACCCTAACGGTGAACCCCTTATATTTATATAGCCGACTCACCCCTAAACCCTTTTCCTTCTGTTTCCCAATAGCTCTCCCCGAGAGCCACAGACCCGCGCCGCCCCGATCTTCTGTAAGTCCTCTTGAGATTCAATCTGTTTGCTGCTTGTTTCGCTCTCTGTTTATGTTTCCTCTTTTAATTACCTTCACTTTCATCAGCTTCAGATTAAATCATCACACTGCGGTTTGATTTCCTTAGTTAACTTCAGCTGTATGACCCTAGAAATTCAAAACTGTAGTTAGAAGCCTATTTGTTTGTTGATTTATATCTAGAAATTTGTTTATATTGTTTTTGAACTGAAAAAGCTGGTTGATTCCAGTGGGTGATGTCTGGGTATTGGTATAATTGTTACATTTTCTGGGGGAATTGAGAAATTGATTGTTAGCTCTCTTATTTTATGTTTATGTTTAAGTTATTTGGTTTTCGGGTCGAAGTTTGGTGTTTAACTTGAGTCTGTTTTGTCTAAACAGAAAACTAAGTAAAGATGGTGCAATATAATTTCAAGAGGATGACTGTTGTTCCCAGTGGGAAGGACTTCATCGATATTATCCTATCTCGCACCCAGAGGCAGACACCAACTGTAGTCCACAAGGGTTATGCAATTAACCGCCTGCGTCAGTTCTACATGCGCAAAGTGAAATACACCCAAACAAATTTTCATGAGAAGCTCTCTACTATCATTGATGAGTTTCCTAGGCTGGATGACATCCATCCTTTCTATGGCGATCTTCTGCATGTTCTCTACAACAAGGACCATTACAAGCTCGCACTGGGTCAAATCAATACTGCAAGGAACCTTATTTCCAAGATTGCTAAGGACTATGTCAAGTTATTGAAGTATGGTGATTCACTTTACCGATGCAAGAGTCTCAAGGTTGCTGCTCTTGGCCGTATGTGCACGGTTATAAAGAGGATTGGCCCTAGTTTAGCTTATCTGGAACAAATTAGGCAACACATGGCAAGGCTGCCTTCAATTGACCCAAACACCCGGACAATATTGATTTGCGGCTATCCCAATGTCGGAAAGAGTTCATTCATCAACAAGATCACCAGGGCAGATGTTGATGTCCAGCCCTATGCTTTTACTACCAAGTCACTCTTTGTGGGGCATACTGATTATAAGTACCTGAGGTACCAGGTTATTGATACACCTGGGATTTTGGACCGACCATTTGAAGACCGTAACATTATTGAGATGTGCAGCATCACTGCATTGGCACATTTGAGAGCTGCTGTTTTGTTCTTCTTGGACATCTCAGGGTCTTGTGGTTATACCATTGCCCAACAAGCTGCCCTTTTTCACAGCATTAAGTCTCTGTTCATGAACAAACCATTGATTATAGTCTGCAACAAGACTGATTTGCAGCCATTGGATGGCATATCTGAGGAAGACATGAAGTTGGTCACAGAGATGAAAGCTGAAGCTATGAAGACTGTGATTGGTCAAGGAGGTGAGGCTACTAATGATGATGGGGTACTGTTGACCATGAGCACTTTGACTGAGGAGGGGGTTATCTCTGTAAAGAATGCAGCTTGTGAGAGGTTATTGAATCAGAGAGTTGAGTTGAAGATGAAATCTAAAAAGATAAATGATTGTTTAAATCGTTTTCATGTTGCGATGCCAAAGCCACGTGACCAAAAGGAAAGGCCTCCATGTATACCTCAGGCTGTTTTAGAAGCCAAGGCTAAGCAAGCAGCAGAGAAGGAAAAGAGAACTACTGAAAAGGATTTGGAGAATGAAAATGGTGGTGCTGGTGTATACTCTGCCAGTCTGAAGAAGAATTATATCCTTGCTCATGATGAGTGGAAAGAGGATATCATGCCTGAAATTCTTGATGGGCACAATGTATTTGACTTTGTTGATCCTGATATTTTGAATAGGCTTGAGGAGTTAGAACGAGAAGAAGGAATCAGGCAGGCAGAGGATGATGATGATGTGGAGATGGGTGGAATGGAGTTGACTCCAGAAGAGCAGAAGACATTGGCTCAGATAAGGAAAAAGAAAAGCTTGCTGATTCAACAACATAGAATCAAGAAAAGTACCGCGGAGAGTAGGCCTACAGTACCTAGGAAATTTGACAAGGACAGGCAGTTCACAACAAAGAGAATGGGGAGGCAGTTGTCAGAGTTGGGAATTGATCCTAGTAAGGCAATTGACCGAGCCGGCAGCAGATCTGTCTCTGCAAGGGGCCGAAAGAGAGAGCGATCAGTTGACAAGGGTGATAGTGAAGGTGGTAGTGTCATGGATATGGATGTGGATACACCCAACAAGAAGCTGCGTTCGATGTCTAGACCCCGTTCAAGGTCAAGATCAAGGCCGCCTACTGATGTTGTCCCTGGTGATGGCTTTAAGGACTCTGATCAAAAGTCTAAAGCACTAGACAAGGCCCGGAAATCTGTGAAGAACAGAAACAAGAATGCTAGGCGCGGGGAGGCAGATAGAGTTATTCCCAATTTGAAACCAAAGCATTTGTTCTCTGGAAAACGCTCCAATGGAAAGACCCAAAGGCGCTAAGTAAGGTACATCATATGACAAATCGCATTACGTGTGTCAATTACATTTTTCATAATATAATTGTATTTTTGTATTATAGAGTATTTTGTTTGACATTGAAAAAATAAGTTACTGTTCGACATCTTTTGAAAAAGTAAAAATTAAAATAAAAAAGAAATAACTGCCCTGCCCCCTCGTTTTTTTTTACTCTTTAATTTCTTTTTCAGTAGTAATATTCCATTTTCAGATTGTAAGGAAGTGGATCGACCTGTCATTGAGAGCAGAACCTCCAGTTCAAGTTGCAATCTCTGACCAATTTAACCTTCATATATGAAATTGTAGATTTTTAGAGTTTAATTAAGAAAGGGCGTTTATGGGAAATTTGAAAATTTAACCATAACCTCTGTTTTGCTTAATTAATACTGATATATAACTTGGCCAATAAAAAGTCCTTTTGTCATTCTATGTTCATACTAATGCATCTGAAATACTTGAAATAGCTCCACTCTCAGAATCTGAACTGATTGTAATATATTTAATGTTTTTGGATGTGACAGTACCAGCCTCAACTGTCCTTTCTTGACCATGAGAGAAGTATGGAGACATAATATTGATGAATGAATTGCTGTTCTTTTAAGTGTGTTGATTTTCATATCATGATTCATGATTATGAGTTATTAAGACGAGCCTCTTATTGCAGGAATGTCATGCAAAGAATGTAGACTTATGCTTTGTTGGAAAAGAACTGTGTTGTTTCATTTCCGGTTCGATAGACTGCAGAATGCGAGATGGTGCAACAGAGTTATCATAATCCCCTTGTTTTATAGTTTTTTATGATAAGGCAATTTTGTATCAGAGATATGCACTAGTGACATTATTATGAGTGTTTTTTGACTCCATGAATGTGAAATTTTAATTCTGTTTTTATAATTTTGGAGTTATTGTTGTTTGCTTTAATTGGAACTCAATGGAGTTAAACTTTTTGGTTTTGCTGCTATGAGTGACGGTTGGGATATTGCGAAAGAAGTTGGGTCAGTTGGGGAGAGAGCTCTCACATTTCATGGTTCTTGAAATAAAAGGTGGGATGAACATAAGTCAGTATTTAAGATCTCGATACACATATTTTGTGCCAGAGATTTAGAAGCATGCATGTTGTGTACCAGAGATTTAGAAGCATCATTCATATGGTCTGATTATAAGCCGAATTTGATATTTACTTGCTATTGGTCATATTATAAGCTGACGTATTTGAGATTTCGGTACATGTGTATCAGAGATTTAGAAAGCATCATTCATATGGTCTTGTTATAAAAGCCGAATTTGATATTTACTTGCTATTGGTCGTATAAGCTGAATTTGATCTTTGCTTACAATACTGCCCTTTGCTATTGAGATTGAGTTGGATATTTACTTGCTATCGGTCATATAAGCTGAATTTGATCTTTGCTTACAATACTGCCCGTTGCTAATGAGATTTTTCTTATGCGAATGAGTTTTCAAGTGGATGGTCAAATTTTATCATTTCTATTGAGAGAAGACTTACTGCTAATGCTCTGTCCCATTTCTAGACAACATAACGAGTCCTTGTTACATTTGCGAAGGGCTGGGATTGCCCTCGAGCATATTTGACAACAGATTAATGGTCAAAGCCTTGCACTGGTGGGTATAAACTTAATGTTGATGGTTCCAGGATTGTTTGAAGTGGTAGAACTGGAGGTGGTGATGTAATCCAAGATTACTCTGATGGATTGAAGGCATGGGTTCCTGCATTGGTACTGGGGATGTGCTTGCAGCTGAAGCCTGGGGTCTATTGCTCGGTCTTAATGGCAGTGAAGCTCAGAATTGACCATCTTTCTATAGTGATTCTGAGGTCCTATTTTGCATTTACTACAATAGGGTGTAGATAACTTTCATCCCCTGAACTCTATTCTCTAATCTTGTCTTCATTTGCAAGCTGAATTCTTGAGTGTAACTTATGTCTAAGGAAATGAACGGTGTTGCGGCTATTTTTTCCTAGTGCTGCCTAGATGGTGATTGTCTTATAACAGACAATAGGAATATGTTCTTTGAAGATCAACGAACACCATAAACTGGTCAAGTCTCTCAAGATGACATCCTTGCTATGTGAATATCAAAGACGCACGTTGCGCCAAAAAAAAAAAAAGAAGGAAAAAGAAGAATCAAACTATTGAACAACTTTACAATCACATACATATAGTCCTACTTCAAAACACAACGACCTGCTCTGAATGATCTCCTTCATTTTTATAATGATAAGGATCAGATCCTCTCCCCTCCCCCATTAGCAACCCTTCTATTACTAGAGTCTTCGGCCAGAGCCATGACCATAGTGCTTTAGGCCAGAGGCCTGAGCCAATACCACGGCCATTAGTAACTCTTCTACCATGGTACTTCTGGTTGGATCCATCACCATCGACATTAGTAACCCTTCCATTAATAGTCCTCCACGGTCTAGTGTAATAGGACCTCTCACAGATGTTACTAGTAGTACTGGAGGTAGATCTTACGGGTGTTTGAACCCAAAATTAACATTTTTTCCCGACAGGGGGGGGGGGGGGGGGAGGGGGGGCTCGCAGGAAACGGGCTAATATTCGTGGCCCAAGCGATATATTTTCGACAAGTTCAAAATATATTGTTTGGAGGCTAAATAAAACCTACTTGAAGACCAAGTAATCTTAAGGCAAATTGTGATCTTATCGGTTTACTGTTAATAATTAAGATATTTGATAATTCATGGTTACGTGCCTTTGGTTAGGATTCTCATGGCTTTAATCAAGTAAGGAAGGCTATCATCCTTCAAAGTACGTATATATTATGCAAGAAATCAAAGGTCTCCCGTGCAATTAAGGAGTGTGCTGGACGTGCAACATATAAGGAAGGGTATAATCATCCTTTAATAGCATTCAACAAGAAGAGGCCAACACGTATAGGGAAGGGTATAATCATCCTTTAATAGCATTCAACAAGAAGAGGCCAACACGTATAGGGAAGGGTATAATCATCCTTTAATAGCATTGAACAAGAAGAGGCCAACACGTGGCTAACGTATTCATATTTATTTATAGTGGCTCATGCATGGGCCAATTAAGGAAGACCCATCAGTTATTCGTTGCCAATAAGATGCAAGGGAACATGGCTGCCATGCAATTAAGTCTTGCTCGCGAACATCAACAGAAGATATATATAGATGCGTGCAATTAAGGATAGACATATTTATGCTTCGCGAAGATATATATAATTCAAAGGTCAATAACTGTGGCTTAAATTATAGTATTACATTTCTATTTGGAAAGTGAATCTATAGCAGCCTATATATAAAGGCTAAAGCGAAACAATGAACACACAACTCTCAAACTAATCTCTCAGATTATCAAAGCCTCTCCGGAGCAAACCTACCTTCAACCTCGTTGAAACCCGGTGACCGTACTTCCGGTCCCAGTGTCCCCAGGAACCGACTGCATGTACTACAACCACCGATATTAAGAAGTCTGGTCAAGGGACTCCCCCAACGACTGCACCCTACGGTGCTGGCACCCCTTCGCACACGCTTAAAAGAGACAGTTTACAACCAACTGGTTTTGGAGCCAAACAACAGGGACCTTTCTTTTGCTGCATGATACTACTGCCAATCGCTGACCTCATTACTAACGTGGATAGTAGTACACTTCCTATGGGAATCGGAGCAAAGTAGTTGCTAGAAGAAGTAAGTTCAGACTTCTATATATATTGCTTTAAAGTTTGATTGTTTGAACACAGAAATTCAGTGCAGACCCAATTCAGTTACATACTCAGCTTATATTAACCCTTTATTTTGGTCGGTAAGCTTTAATAATGTTGGAAATATTTCATTTTAACCGTTTGCTTGGAAGCTTTAATAATGGTAAAATGACATGCAGAAGCCCTATTTAGGTACGCATTTTTACAGCAAATTAATTAAATTACTTGGCACACAAGCCACTCCTATAAGGAAATTTATCATATTCCTATAAGGAATAGGATATTACTTGATCATTACACTTTAATTAGCCTCATCCCTTAAGGAAAAGGAAATCAAGCCGACCTCATTTCCCTATAAAAGTGGAAATGGAAACCAAAGCCCTCACTCATTTCACTCGAAAAATAATCATTAGAATGGAGAAGGGAAAGTTAATATGCCTTGATGATCGTTGGGTTTCCGTTGCAATAGACCATCGAGAGGATCTTGGGGATGTTGGATCCCTAGACTTCAAGTTTCTGGAGAAGGTCTTACCCCACTGCTCCAAAGACCAGTTGATACACATCGAGAAGAGTACAAAAGGTAGAGATCTGAGTCCGGTCACCAATAAGTTGTGGAAGAGTTTCTTCGAGAGGGAGTTCGGTGTCAAAGCCACAGATAGGGTGATCGAGAAGATGAAGATCAAGAAAGTTAGTTTCAAGTGGTCGGAGTTGTATCAGGCCAAGTCGAAGAGAGTGGAAGAGGCTGAGAAAGAAGCGGGTGAAAGATTGAGGCGGCTGTATCAGATAGAAAGCACCCGGAAACAAAGCCGGCAAGTTAGGGTTTTGGACAAGGATCCGTCTTCTTCTTCATCAAGCACTAAAAGAAGTGGCCCATCAAACAAAGAGAGCAAACTGATGAACAAAGTGAGGAAAGAGTATCTTAACTGTCTCGAGGTGAGAAATCTTGAAGCTATGAAGATGAAGAGAACTGCCAAGCAGTGTTATAGTCACGTAAAGAAGCCAAGAACTATTCAGGCTATGAACGTCTTTTGAAGCTTCAATCTTCCTACTTAGCTTGTAAGTCATGAATCTAAAGATCAACGTTAATTGTTAATTCCAAGAATTGCAAAAAAAAAAAAAGAAAAAGAAAAAAAAGATCAACGTTTGTTGTTGTTTATCTCTTTCTTTATGTAAATGTTAACTTTTGATTGATGGAGTATAAAGCTATACTAGTTTTGATGATAATTTGCGGTTTAAGCGGTCTTGGTAGAATCTGCTGTCTACTCCAAGTCTCCAACTTGCCTTTTTTCATTACAAATTCACAAATCCATAATCCAATGAAAAAGTGAATCTACAAGAAAAAATATTATGTCATGGTCCTGTAATAAGTCACATGTTTTGAGGAAACAACCCATTGCCATATAAAGGGTTATCTCCTGTTGATAATTATCCCAGTTCAGTAATGCAGCCAAAAGTGGAAAATCAAAAATAGTCATCCCAGTTCACTATGAATTTGATTATCATAGTGGGAGCAAATGAGTGAACTATTGTCATTTACTGAGGCAGTGACGAGGTCCTTGCAACATTATCAACAGTGAACTTTTAACAAGTAGAGAGTACCACAGGCCCTTATAAGAGATGGGAATTTCCGTTACCGTAGTACCTTAATTGGGCCAGAACCATTCTCATCGCTGTTAGCAACCCTTTTTCCAATGCCATGGTACTTTTTGGCCTGAACCATTATCCCCACCATGAGTAACGCTTCTACCAGAGTCTTTCAAGAAATGAAGAAACCAATTTTGGCTGTGTCACTTAGCCACAATGAGCATAGTACTGCCTATGGAGAAGGGAATTAGAAAGTTGACAAGGAAGCATGAAGAGCCAGAGTTGACAAATATTTGCTCGTACATATGAGTATCTAATCTTCAAATTGGAAGCCTTCCCATTTTAGGTTGTTAGGTAAATTGCGGTTGCTTGAATCGAGTTGGTTGTGAAGCTGAGAAGCATGGAGTGTGACATTCAGCAATGTATAACATTATGAAAGATCTCCGTATATTTGTTTGGTATAGTTGAAATTTTTGGATGCTACTCTTTTTTGTATACCGCACCAAGCTTACAATTTTCAAAGCGCATGAAATAAAATCAAACATGTATATGACATGGAAAACTGACTTTATCTGTTGTCTTTAGCACAACAGCAATGCTCAGTTTTCTTGCCCATTAGGTATTATCAAATTGTATCTCCATGTCATTAGATGATTCATAGAAGTAATTAATCGAGTGCAACCATTCAAACTTGGCTAGTAAAAAAAAAAAAAAAAATACTCATTTGATAAGATACCCTTCTTTCAGTTCTTCCCACTTGAATAATTACATTATATACACAGAAAAAAAAATTGCATAGGATTTAGTAGCGAAAACGACTGTTCAATGACATTAGTCCATCAATAGATTGTCCTTCAGGCCGGAGGCACCCGTTTCAGTAGAATCACTATCAATATATGAAAGTTTTTCGGGACCGAGTACTCTTTTTGGACTTCTTACTCTTGTCAGTGGCTTCCCTTCTACCATATCTTGGCTCTCAGAAGTTTTCACATCATCTGATGCATAATAGTCTCTCTTGTGCTTTAACAACAATGCTACATCACGCATCCTCTGCCAAGAGTCCAGCTCCTGTGGAGGAAGATGTCAACGGTTGACAATGAGAATCATTAATACCTTCTGATTCATGAACTTGTTTTTGTTTCCTTGTGATCAAACCAGGTGTGGCATTTTCAATCCCAGATCCATGTTAACTTCATTGCCCTAAACCCTTCTGGATGACCCTGCTCTATTTTGTGTCCACAATAGCTCCAAGCCATTGCGGATTTGCAATAGTATACACCAGTGTTTCCTTTTATTGCCTCAGTAATAACTTCAGCAGTACTTTCCAGAGCGAATAATCATCTCAGTATGTCCAGCTGACATTTATTTCTCAGATTACCAGATGGAAATGACCTTGGACAATCAATTCAGAAAATATGAAAGGTATAGGATGATATAAATGGCAATGAAGCAGCCATATTAAGGATATTTCCAACATCTTTGCACGTATCTTTCTTATATCAAATTTTTAGTCGGTTAAAAGCCAAGGAAATCCCAGGAATCTTTGAATATGAATGAATCAATCATGTTGACAAAACAGACACATTAGGCAAGAAACTACCTAAGCTGCATTCACTACCACCGTCTTCTGCTTTTCTGTCGCAAACCAGATCTTCTTGTGGGGTGAATAAAGTTCATCTCGTTCTGTCTAAAATCATATGCTATGTCTGTAGTAAGGATTAAAATTCTAAAACAGAATGAACAACTCGTGTGTTGAAGTCATCTCATCACTTATTGCAGTGTTAAATACCTTTGTTTCTTCCTGTTAAACCACCTTGGGAGTTCACCTTAGTCAATTATAGCTGTATATATGGCTTAGTTGTCTATAGATTCATTGTGTATCTAGCTAGCTATGTCAGTTGCTTGATCTTAGCTTTTCTAATTCATGTGATTGTCATTACTGTAAGGTAAATTATTAAGGTGCTTTAACACTTTCATTTCAGGTTTTCTTAGTGTTTGATCTTCCCAGCATATGCATTCACCGAGTAACTGGTAAGTTAAGATCATTAAGTTTACGATGGTTTGTTTTGTAACGGGATAACAGCACAGTAAATATGAAACTGTTGTAGTATAAATGTATAAATACTATGTATGTCTATATCATGTAAACAAATACGAAAAGTATTTGGATAGGTACTTGAGTGTATAATCATAGGTACTTGAGTGTATGAAGACTTATGTAACATGCTTTACCAAAGGGCAACAAGCATGGCAGAAAATCATCATCAAGATGGTTATCATTTTGATCTTCTCTTTGAGCTTTCACACTTCAAATGTATTCCTATAAATACCTCTTTGTATGAGATGAATAAACTCACTTGAAATCTCCATTCTCTCTGAAATATTACTCTCTCTTTCAGTGTGTCAATTCCTCTTGTTCTTAAACACGTTATCAGCACGAAGTTGCTCTAGAATTAGAATCGAAAATTGACGAAAGAAGAGTTCATCACCGATCGAAGTCATTTTTCCAAACCTACAAGAAATCCCCAAACCCTAGCTCATATCAAATCCCTTGATTCCAGAAGCCCGGAACCGGTCTCAGAATCGCAGGAACCGGCCTGAAACTGCCTGAACCGGCCGCTGGAAGCAGAAAACCCGAACCGGACCGCTGCTGAGTGCTGCCGAGGATCTGCCGAGGTGCTGCCGAGAGCTGCGCAGCTGTCGAGACCCCTACGCAGCAGCTGCAGAGGCCCCTGCGTAGCAGCTGCCGAGCAGTTGCCGACACATCTGTCGACAGATTTGCGGGGCGACTTTCCGACAACTTTTCCGGTGACTTTTCGACACTTTTCCGACGACTTTTCCAGCGACTTTTCGGACAATTTTTCTCGACTTTTCCCAACGATCCTTCCGATCACCTCCGATAATTTTTCCGGTCAAAATTTCCGGCAACACTACTTCAAGGTATTCTTTACTAAAAGTTCCCGTTTTTTGACTTTTTATTTATTTTCTCTCATTTTTCCTTTTTCTCGGGAACTTACAATCAAAAACGGAATTATAGAAATTCACGTCAAATGAACTAAGAGCGTTCGTAATCAATGAACTAAGAGTGTTCACAATGATTCTTGGAAATTGATTTCTTGGTAGCATAGCTCGGAAATCTTATTATTTTTTGTGAAAGTTTTAACTCCGAAACTAATATTTTCTTCTTATCTTCAAGGATGTCGAATGAACCTAGACTCGATTTTCAAATCCTTGACTCAACAGGTTCGGATTACCATAGCTGGAAAACCGACGTTGAGAACCATCTCACATCGCAAGGGAGATTGCCCATCATCCATGCACCAGACCCGGCCCTTGTGTTCCCTCAAACACCCAAGACGCATGCACAAGCAATCATCTTGATGCGACGTCATATGGAAAAAGCACTCAGACTAGAGTACATGTCCATCAAAGATGCAAAGGATTTATGGGAGGCGCTACAAGAGCGCTTTAACAATATCCAAGATTCTCTCCTCCCTGAATTGAAGGTTCAGTGGAACGATGTACGCTTCTCAGACTTCAAGTCTATTGCTGAGTACAATTCAGAAGCTCTTCGTCTCAAGTCCATGTTGAGGTTCTGTCAAAAACCCCTCACAGAAGAAGAGCTAATTGAGAAAACTCTCTCCACCTTTCCCGTTGCAGCAATCTTGCTATCAAAGCAGTATCACACTGAAGTAAATGCTGGATGAATTACGAGGTTCAATGAGCTCATAAATATTTTGTTGGTAGCCGAAAAGCACGACAGCATTCTCGTAAAGAATTATAATTCAAGACCCATTGGAACCAAGAGCGTTCATGAGGCAAATTATAATGCACCCAAGAGAGGGCATAAGAGCGGTACCCCAGCAATATGGGACATGTGTACCCTAATAATAGGGGACATGAAGGACGAACAGGTCCATATAACCGCCCCAATAAAGAAGGAAACCGCAACCTTAGAGCGGGCACACGTGATGGCAACTCCACACGTGGAAGAGGGAGATATGGCAACCCTCCTAGGGAATATCCACAACGTGCACAATCTGCACCTCAAATGAAAGGAGGGAACCACAATGACATGTGTCATAGATGTGAATCAATCGAGCATTGGTTTAAACAATGCCATGCAAGTACCTAATTAGCTGCACGCTACAAGGAGTACAGGGAAGCAAGAGAGCAAGAGGCTAACCTTGCCGAAGATGAAAATAGTGAAGATGTCAATCTCACCGTTGAGGACTTCAAAGCTGTAGATGAAGAGCACGAGGATGCCACAGACTTTGATTAGAATGATCCTCTTTCTATTTTCCAAGAGTGGCAAATATGCCTTAGTCAATAAATAACAATTGTATTAAACTCCTTCTTATGTGGCGTACCCAATGAAGTATGATGTCTAGGAAAGCAATTGAGATCAGGGTATTTAAGCGAGCCTTGCTCCACCAACATCTCTCTACATTCCTGGTCATATTTCATTGGAATTACCAAACGGATTGAGTAATAACAATTTGTCTAAAGTTTGATATTTGGAATAGACTTATGAATAACTTTGATGTAATCATTGGCTATTTTCCCTATTAATAAAGTATCGCATTCAATGTCATGAACATGTGTTAATATTCCTAACTTTATCCCTTTCAGTATGTTTTCCGGAGAATTGGAATGCCTTCTTGATAGTGGCACCACACGTACTATATTGCGACATAGGCAATTATTTTTATGGATGACACCTAGTCGATCCTCAGTAACTATGATAGCAGGACCATCACAATTGATTCATAGTCGATGACTAGCTCAATTTTTGTTACCAAATGACACAAATGTTAATGTCGCCGAAGCTCTATATGCTCCAAAAGCCGGAAGAACCCTATTAAGCTTTAAAGACATAAGAGCCAATGATTTTCATGTGGAAACACATTGTGAGAATGGACAAGAGTTCCTTTGCATCACCTCTAAAAACTACGGAAATACACGAGTTTTAGAGAAACTTATGTGTCGCTCTAGTGGATTGTATGCAACCACTATTAGAGTCATTGAATCCAACCATGTCATGAATGACAATTTATGGGATCCTGACACATACAAGCTTTGACACGACCGTTTGGGACATGCAGATCGTGACTTGATGCTCCGTATATTAAAAACTTCACACGGGCATCCATTCTTCAAAACGAAAAGAAGTACGAACCAAATATTGGTCCAAAGAGTTTTTTCTAAAGCATATCATTCATTTTGCAAAACTTGCTCTTTAGCAAAGGTAGGATCAAGACCATCCTATGCAAAGGATACTAAAGAAAATATACCATTCTTACAAAGAATACAAGGTGATATTTGTGGACCTATCCAACCAACTTGCGGACCATTTAGATATTTTATGGTGTTGGTTGGTGCATCGACACGTTGGTCACATGTCATGCTCTTATCCACAAGAAATGCTGCATTTGCTAAACTCCTAGCACAAATCATTAAATTAAGGGCTCACCACCCTGATCATCCTATTAAGTTAATTCGTCTTAACAATGCTGGAGAATTTACATCAAGAACCTTTGATGATTATTGCATGTCCATTGGGATTGAGGTCGAATACCATGTCCCTCATGTACACACCCAAAATGGTCTCGCAGAAGCTGCCATTAAAAGACTTCAAATGGTTGCCAGGGCATTGGTTATGCGCACCAATCTTCCTATTTCTGCTTGGGGCTATGCAATATTACATGCAGCTGTGCTTATTCGTCTGAGACCCACTGCCACCCAACCCTTTTCTGCGTCCCAAATGGTTGCCAGGGCATTGGTTATGCGCACTAATCTCCCTATTTCTGCTTGGGGCTATGCAATATTACATGCAGCTGTGCTTATTCGTCTGAGACCCACTGCCACCCAACCCTTTTCTGCGTCCCAAATGGTGACTGGGTATGAGCCTAATGTCTCACACTTACGCATATTTGGGTGTGCAGTCTATGTGCCAATTGTGCCGCCACAGCGCACCAAAATGGGTCCTCAAAGACGCTTAGGCTTTTATGTTGGATATGATACTCCAAACATTATCCGCTACATAGAACCCTTGACAGGTGATCTATTTACCGCTAGATTTGCGGATTGTCACTTTGATGAGACAGTCTTCCCGTCATTAGGGGGAGACAAGAACATTAATGTTCAACAGAAAAGGCAGGAATTGTCGTGGTCTGTCCCCACTTTGTCTCATCTTGATCCCTGAACCACACAGTCTGAAATAGAAGTGCGGAGATTCTCGATCTTCAGAACGTAGCAGAATCAATGCCTGATGCGTTTTCTGATATTGCTAAAGTGACAAGATCACACATACCTACTGCAAACGTACCTACAAGGATTGATGTTCCTAAAACTAAAGGACATGACATCCTCTCTATGGGTGATGCAGTGGCTAGACCCATGGCTCCTGCCAGAAAGCACGGGAGGCCTATAGGTTCGATGGATTCTCGCCCAGAAAGAAAGCGAGCTTGACACAAAATAATCCATTAATCATCGATAAAAATAATCCATCTCATGAAAAAATTCCGGATTATGGTTATGTCCAAGAGACATCATTGGAGGACGCTCCAATAGTAGAACCAATTCCAGAGAATAGAGAGATCTCCATGAATTACACTAGTATACATGTAATTATGGATAGAAATTCTATGGCTATTGATGATGCGTTTGTATATCATAGTGCAAAAGGAATTATAGAATACGATGATATAGAACCTCACTCCGTTGAAGAATGTCAACGAAGAGCAGATTGGTCCAAATGGAAAAATGCGATCCATACTGAATTGGATTCACTAACAAAGAGACAGGTATTTGGTCTATAACACTGACACCACCAAATATAAAACCTGTTGGCCATAAATGAGTCTTTGTTAGAAAGCGTAATGAGAAAAATGAGGTTGTTAGATACAAAGCCCGCCTTGTGGCGCAAGATTTCTCACAACGCCTTGGAATCGACTACGAGGAGACATATTCTCCCCTAATAGACGTTATAACATTCCGCTACCTTGTCAGTTTGGTAGTTTCCGAAAAACTTGACATGTAGCTCATGGATGTGGTTACAGCATATCTCTACGGGGATCTAAATTCAGAGATATATATGAAGGTTCCAGAGGGACTTCAATTACCCAAATCAAGTGGCTCTAAACCATGGAGCGCGTTTTTAATAAAATTAAGACGCTCACTATATGGATTGAAACAATCCGGACGGATGTGGTATAACCGTCTAAGTGACTACTTGATTGGGAAGGGATATGTTAACAATGAAATATGCCCTTGCGTGTTCATTAAGAGAACAAGATCCGGATTTGCAACTGTAGCAGTTTATGTCGATGACATGAACCTAATTGGAACTCTAGATGAGTTAAAAGAAACTGCTACATATTTGAAATCTGAATTTGAGATGAAAGATCTTGGGAAAACACGGTTTTGTCTCAGAATAGAACTCGAGCACTGTAATGATGGGATTATGATGCATCAGTCAGCATATACTCAAAAGTTACTAAGGCGCTTTAATGAAGATAAAGCAACGCATGTGAATACTCCCATGATCAACCGTAGTCATGAGCCCATGAAAGATCCGTTTCGTCCAAGGGATGAGGACGAAGATTTTTTAGAAGCTGAAATGCCATACCTAAGTGCGATAGGCGCATTATTGTATTTAGCTCAATGCACAAGACCGGATATCTCATTTGCAGTAAACTTGTTAGCTCAACATAGTTCTGCGCCAACATGGCGCCATTGGATTGGTATAAAGACAATCCTTCAATACCTAAAAGGTATGATCGATATAGGCTTGATCTATCCCTACAGAGAGAAAAGAAATGTGAACGTCGACAACACTATCCTCCCCTCCATCAAAATGATAATGATGTTCTGACGGGTTTTGCTGATGCAGGGTATCTCTCTGACCCTCATAAAGGTCGCTCCCAAACAGGTTATGTCTTTACCATGGGAAGCACCGCGGTATCTTGGAGATCTACAAAACAGACTCTTGTTGTTACTTCCTCAAATCATGCAGAGATTATTGCACTACATGAAGCCGTGCGTGAGTGCATATGGCTAAGGTCTATAAATAGACACATTCGAGGAACTTGTGGTTTGAAATTTACCACAAATGAATTTACATGTATTTACGAGGATAATGCAGCTTGTATTGAGCAAATGAAATTAGGTTTCATCAAAGGCGACAATACCAAGCATATATCGCCGAAATTCTTCTACAATCAGCAACAACAAACACTTCTAAATATTGAAGTAAATCTAATCCGATCAGAAGATAATGTAGCTGACTTATTTACTAAGTCACTACCAAAATCTCCTTTCGAGAAACATGTAAGGAGCATTGGATTGAGGAGGATATCCGAACTCTCACGATCTTCAAGGGAAGTCTAAATCAGGGGGAGTATCCAGAAACATACTTCACACTCAACGCGCGTTGTGCTCTTTTTCCCTTTCGACCAAGGTTGTTTTTCCCACAGGGTTTTATTACTTGGCAAGGTTTTTAACGAGGCAACTTCGAAACGCACCACCAACACAATACTATTGAACATGAAATATCCAAGGGGGAGTGTTGTAGTATAAATGTATAAATACTATGTATGTCTATATCATGTAAACAAATATGAAAAGTATTTGGATAGGTACTTGAGTGTATAATCATAGGTACTTGAGTGTATGAAGACTTATGTAACATGCTTTACCAAAGGGCAACAAGCATGACAGAAAATCATCATCAAGATGGTTATCATTTTGATATTCTCTTTGAGCTTTCACACTTCAAATGTATTCCTATAAATACCCCTTTGTATAAGATGAATAAACTCACTTGAAATCTCCATTCTCTCTGAAATATTACTCTCTCTTTCTGTGTGTCAATTCCTCTTGTTCTTAAACAGAAACATAAATGCTAAATCTCAAGGCCGTTTAACAACAGGGTACTGGATGATGAACCAGAAAAGAAGAAACGGACCTTAAAACATAACAAGGAAGCAAATGATGCTCACAATGAGACTGGTCATTAAAGTCACTAAAGTAACAGCATGTCCTTCTCTGCTGGCCAGCTCGTGCTGTACAATCCACTCAATGAACGGAGCTGCGCCAAGAAAGAAACAAGGAGGAAGTCACAAGGAAGTATATAGGACATTAAAGTAGTAGAATACAAACCGCATCAACAGTAAAATACAAAATGCAAGCAAACAGCAGTGCTGTCTAAAAGAGTATTAATGCTAGCTAGGATTGGGGAAATTCATTCATGTATTAACAGTGAGAGATGCAGTCATTAACTCATTACCTTGTAAGTTGAGGATATTTTGAGTTGATAAATATTCAGTGACTGCTATAGAACAACGATGTTTTTGTTTTATGCACTATCAAGATTAGGGAAAGAATAGAGCAGTGATGGGATATCATAATGGATTACTAAGGGCAGCAGTTTCCTGTAAAATCCTGGCCAACATTTTCTATAGTCTGAAGGAGCAAGATTAAATTACAAAGGCACGAGCAAACTAAGATCTCTCAGACATCTAGAAGCAATGATGCAGACAAAAAGGAAATATGAACTAGTTTTCAAAAAAGGAATCAATTCAGTTGTAATAAGAAAAATCAACCTCCTGTAGCTTCAATTCCTGAAAAGTTCAGCCTACACAAACAATAAAAGATAGTTTAAGACAGATTAATAAAGAAGGAAACAAGCTCAGTAAGACAGACAAGATTGTCGGTCTTCATAGACAAATTGGACAATAATTCACTAGGTGATTGTCAAAGACCCAGAGAAACTAACTGGTCGAGATAAAGATTTCCATGAAGCTCAGCAGCTTTAAAGTCGGCTAACAAATAAAATCTTCAACCTCTGTGCAGCCAGTTTTGCACCACTTGCTGAGATATGATTGATATCAAAAATATAGGGAAGCCTCAACATTAGTTTTAAAGACAACAGTGACCAGCAAGGCTACAAACTAAACCTGATATGATCACTCTAGAATTAGATGTCTTTGAACAGTATGCAAGTAGATCTGCTTCCTAATTTATCACACATCCGTCATATCCAACTACTTTACCTGACAGTCAGAGACACAATTGTGTGATAATTCATATATAAACTTGCTCACATGCTGACGATTGAATTTATAGAGTCAAATTCTGGTATAAAAATAATTAGCAACAGGAAAATGAGGATAAATGATTTACTCTCACTTCCTCAGTTAGTGTCACTGGCGGTTTTCCAGATGGGTTGGCTAAGAGGCGTTGTGGTTTGATAAGAGAAAGCTTCACAAGTTCATAAGTACATCTTCATATAGTTGCTGAAAATAGCATCACTTGTCTCCATTTGGGGCATAAAGGAACATGGTGTTAAGCCATAAATCATTAGGAACTAGGAAGTGTGAAATAATTTTGATAAGACAATAGAAAAACAACACATATAGTAACAGACTCAACTAAATATAGCAGAGCAAAGCCTTCTATCAGAAGAAGCACAATACTTATTTTCTTTGAAAATCTGAAGAATTTCACATAGATAGTTTGGATATCAATATTGGGAGAAGCAACATGCAGTTAATATTTCTGGGAGGACCAACAACACTACAACTACTCTTTACTTCTGGTAAGTGTGTACTTCGTAGAGCCAGTGTCTCCTAAAATCAATAATATAAATACAGGAAATTCCTCCTAAAATCAATAATATCATGCCAAAATATATCCTCTTTCGTATGTATTGAAAATTGCATGAATGCTAATAATCTAGTCCTCCAGCAGATAATTGCTACATACAAATAATGAAACTAAGCATATCAATAGAATTATTTTCATATTAAATTGTTTTATCCAATCTAGTCCTCTAGCAGATAATTGCTACATACAGAGAATGAAACTAAGCATATCAAACTTCTCCCCTGCCAATCAAAGAAATACAAACGCACAAGTGTGGGTGCGATTGTGGGATTTAGGGCTGCAATTTTGGGAACCTGTTACTCTTTTTGAGATTGCTAATGGTATTGGTGTTCCTGTATAAATGGACCAGAACACTTTGGAGAGGAAGTTTGGGCTCTATGCTAGAGTTTTGGTGATGTGGACTTATCTTCTGTTCCGCCATCTGAACTGGTTGTTTGAAGGCAGAATGGGGAGGTTGTGGTGAACTGGTGATTGAGGTTGAATATGAGCGTTTACCAGATTTTTGCTCTCACTGTGGTAATGTGGGATACCGAGTTACTGCATGTAAACACGTTCAAAGGCATACTGCTCCTGCTCAGGCAGAAGATAATGAGGAGGATAGGGGGCGCTCAAGAAAGCCTCGACATCGTCGTCGTAAAGCTCACCAGGTTTATGTTCGAAAGCCTCAAGAAAATCCGGATAAACGGAAGCAAATGATTGTTTATTCTACACCCAGCGCTAAGGAGGATGCTAGAGAAGGACCTTCTTTTGCTCAGAAGTCAGTTTCCCCTCCTAGAATTTCCAATTGTACAAATAATGGTGTGGTTGGTGTTACGGTGGAAAACCTTGCTGTGGCTGAGCAAAGGGATTGTCATGAGTCAGCTATTGAGCAATCATCTGTAAATCATGTTGTGAATATTATTGAGAAATCTATTGGTGTTGGTCAGAAGTTCCAGCAATTAGATTTTGAGGGATTGGATGAAGATGGTGAAGAGGATAGTGATGATTCCGCTGAGAATGGAAAGGAGCTAGCGCAAGTAGTGGCTGCTACCCATGCTACTACTTCTAATGCAATTGGGGATTCGTATGAAGAGACAGACAAACGGTAGAGGCGGATGGTTTCACCAAGGTGCTATCTAAAACTCAACGAAGATCAAAGAGGAGAGCAAGCCAGACAGAAAGCCGTGAGGCTTACCTTTGTTCCAAGGAGGTTCCTTCATGAAAATATTATATTGGAATCTACGAGGCATTGGTAATGTCTCTATTCAAGATGCATTGTCAGAATTTGTTCGTGTTAATTGTCACGCCCCAAATTTTAGAATAATAAATTCAAAATCCGAAACATGAATTACTACAACTCAACAAATAATATCCTGAATTTCTTTTTTCTTAACAAACACACCACATGAATTGAATTTCAATTCCCAAATATAGCCTCGGTTAATTATTACAACTGAAACTCACAAATAAAATTGTAAAGCTCTAAATGAGCATAACAACCTCACAATGTAAATGAAATCAAACAAATGCTGCAACTCCTAAATAGCACGGTCGCCTCCCTGATTCTCTCAAATTCTCACAAATCGCCTCCCTAATCACTGTTTTGTAATTATACGAAGATCCAACGGTCGGATCTTCACCCATGACCATAAAAAGCCACTAGGATAGTCATATGATGACATATCAAAACTACAAGTCCATCGGACGATCCTAACTTCACAGATCATAAATCTAACGATCGAAATCGATCGAAATCTAAAAATTCATAACTAAATCGTACGATATCCAAAAAATGCATATAATATGCCGCCATGATTGTATTGAAATGTAGAATCTTCAAATATACAGAAAATATATTTTTGACCCCCAGAGGTAGCCGAGAAGGGTTGCCGGATTTAATGGCAGAGCCGCCGCCGACCACCACCCATGGTGTCGAGGCCGAGCTACTCTTCTTCATTTTAACGTGCTGATCATTTTTCATAACTAGCTCAAGACCAGAAAATAACGGGAAGAGGTCGAAAATTACCACAATAGTCACGGTGGCCGGAAAATCTGTAGAAACCGGCGAGCTCGAGTTCGTCGTAAAAACTTCTACCACTGGCTTTGATCCCTTTAGAAGATTTGTTCAGCAACTCAAGGAGATCTCCTCAGTTCAAGAATCACCTGAAACGAAGCTCTACAGCTCGAGATATCCGGATCGAAAGTTTCATTGGATCAGATCGAGGCTGGCTTCCAGCCGCCACCACCACAGGCCACGCCGCCATGTAAGGTTGCTTCTAGAAGCTTCAGGAGGTTGAGTTGACGTAGAGGGAGAAGTTTGGTATAGGTTGGTGGCCGGTAGCTCGAGTTATCTTGATTGGAACTAAATCGGGCCTAAACCGAGACGAAGCCAAAGGAAGTTGTCCGATGTCGATTGATGTCCGGTGGAGGGAGGGAGATCTCGGTGAAGCCTTGCTTTGTTTCTGTGTTCGGCCGAGAGAGAGATAGATGATGAACATTAGGTTTCCAAAAATAGGAGGCCGGTTGAAAATGGAAACCTTCCAGAAAAAAATTAGGGTTTTTTCTATATATACCCTATTTGGAACTTTCTTCTAAAAACGATAACTAATTCATAAAAAATCCAATCTTTGTGTTCCGCGTATGCATAGACTAGTATCGACGAGCTCTACGACTTTCATGAAGGAAGTTTTCCCAAATTTGGCACGTAAATAAAGTAGATTCCTTGAATAGAACATTTCGAGCTTTTTGTTAAAACAAAATGTTTCGGAACTTCGATAATTCTAAATGAAATATTTCAAGTATCATTCGTGCAAATGCACAATATTTATTCCACACAATTTCACGAAATGAAAATGAAAATTGCAGTTATTACAATCTACGCCACTTAAAGGAATTTCGTCCTAAAATTCAAGTATCAAATTCCCCAAAGAGCTGTGGGTACCTCACTCTCATGTCAGACTCTAACTCTAATGACGCATCACCCTCATCATGATGACTCCACAACACCTTCACAAGGACAACCTCCTTAGTACGAAGTCTCTTCGTAGACCTATCCAAGATATGAACAGGTTCCACCACAAAGGTCATATCCGTGTTTACCCTGATAGTACCATGATTAATCACGTGGGACTCATCTCGTACATACTTCCTGAGTATAGATACATGAAAGATATTGTGGACACCAGACATGCTAACACGTAAAGCAAGACGATATGCCAAGTTCCCAACCCTTTCCAGAATCTCAAAGGGTCCCACAGACCTCGACACGAGTTTTCCCATCTTGCCAAATCTGACCACACCTTTCATAGGTGAGACCTTCAAGAACACATGATCGATTGTCTTAAACTCTATAGGTCTCCTCTTCAAGTCAGCATAACTCTTCTATCTACTCTGAGCGGTCAGGATCCTGTCTCGAATAGTAGTGATCTTCTCCGTAGTCTCCTGAATAAGTGCATGACTCAAAAGTCCTTTCTCTCCAACTTCCGCCAAATAGATAGGAGTCCTACCTGGCCTACCATAAAGAGCCTCATATGGAGCCATACAAATACTCGAGTGATAGCTGTTGGTGTAAGCAAACTCTACCAATGGTAGATGATCCGCCCAACTTCCCTTGAAGTCCAGAACACAAGCTCTAAGCATATCCTCCATCACCTGATTCACTCTTTCTGTCTGTCCATCTATCTATGGGTGAAATGCAGTGCTCATAGCTAAAGACATGCCAAAAGCCTTATGGAATATGCGCCAGAATTCCAATGTGAAACGAGCATCCTGATCAGAAACAATCATAACAGGCACACCATAAAGCCTTACTATCTCATTCACGTACAACTTACACAACGCATCCCCTGAGTAAGTTTTCGCCACAGGAAGGAAGTGTACAGACTTCGTCAATCGGTCCACAATCATCCAAATCGAGTCATAACCCTACCTGGACCTAGGCAATCCAGTCATAAAGTCCATGGAGATATCTTCCCATTTCCATACCGGAGTTGACAAAGGTTGCAGCATCCCTGCTGGTCTCTGATGCTCTGCCTTCACTTGCTGACATGTAAAACACTTAGACACATGTTCTGCCACATCCCTCTTCATTCCATACCACCAAAACTATCTTCGTAAATCCATATACATTTTGGTACCCCCTAGATGTATCGTGTATCTAGATCTATGTGCTTCCTGCATGACCTCCTCCTTGAGATTATCAACACTTGGGACATACAATCTTTCTCAAAATCTCAACCCTCCATCTGTCCCAATGGTCCACTCAGAAGGGTCCTCCAGATTCGGATCAGCAGTCATCTCAGCAATCCTCGCCTGAGCGAACTCATCAAGTGTCTGACCCTGAATGATCCTGGAAGTCAAGGTGGACTGTAAGGGGATACTACCGAGAAAGATTTCATGTCCAACTCCGGCGGGCATTAGATCAAATTCAGATGCAGCTTCCAACATAAGCCACTCCTACACCGTAAGCGATGCCATGAGTACTCGGGGCTTCCTACTCAAAGCATTTGCCACTATGTTGGCCTTTCTGGGATGATACTCCAAAGTGAAATCATAGTCTTTAATGAGCTCCATCCATCTCCTCTGCCTCATGTTCAACTCCTTTTGGGAGAAAAAGTATTTCAAACTCTTATGATCCGAAAAGAGCTCGAATTTCTCACCATAAAGATAGTGCCTCCAAATCTTCAAAGCAAATACCACTGCGGCTAACTCTAGATCATGAGTGGGATAGTTCCGCTCATGAACCTTCAGTTGTCTAGAACCATAGGTAACCACACCACTATTCTGCATCAACCCTGATGAGATGCATCGCTGTAGATGACTAACCCACCACCACTAGTAGGAATAGTCAACACTGGAGCCGTAGTCAATCTAGTCTTCAGTTCATTGAAAGCCTTCTCACACTCATCCGACCACAGGAATTGAGTGTCCTTCCTTGTCAATTTGGTCAAAGCCGAAGCAATACCGAAAACCCTTCAATGAAATGCCTGTAATACCCTACCAATCCAAGGAAGCTATGGATTTCTGTAACCATAGTAGGACGGCTCCAACTCATCACTGCTTCAACCTTCTAAGGATCCATAGAAACTCCATCCTTCGAGACCACATGACCAAGGAACTTGACTTTCCTCTGCCAGAAATCGCACTTCTCAAACTTGGCAAATAATTTCTTCTCTCTCAGCGTCTGTAGCACAATCCACAAATGCTTCTCATGCTCATCTGACGACCTTGAATAAATCAAGATGTCGTCAATGAACACTACAACAAACTGATCCAATTAAGGACTGAACATGCAGTTCATCAAGTCCATGAATGCTACAAGTGCATTAGTGAGACTAAAAGGCATGACAAGGAACTCAAAATGTCCATACCTGGTCCTGAACGCCACCTTTGGAATATCCTCATCCCTCACCCTTAACTGGTGATATCCAGATCTCAAATCAATCTTTGAGAACACAGTAGCCTCCCTAAGCTGATCAAACAATTCATCAATCCTAGGTAAAGGGTACCCGTTCTTGATGGTTACCTTGTTCAGCTGCCGATAATCCATGCATAATCGAAGTGAATTATCCTTCTTCTTCATAAACAACACTGGTGCACCCCAAGGAGATACACTAGCCTGAATGAACCCTTGCGTAAGTAATCCCTCAATCTGAACCTTTAACTCCTGAAGTTCAGCTGGAGCCATTCGATAGGGTGCTTCCGATACAGGTGAAGTACCTGGTATCACATCAATGGAGAAGTCCATTACCCTTTTCGGAGGTAACCCAGGTATCTCCTGAAACATGTTAGCATACTCTGAAACTATAAGAATCCTGTAATCCTTAAAGCACTGCTCCCTGATTCAATATGGGCCAACATCCCTGCCCTCATGGCAATGTTGGATTTCAGACAATGGTAATGAAACACTGGTTGTCCAGGGACATGAAAGGACACAATCATTCTAAAACAATCAATCACAATATGGTTCGGGCTCAACCAATCCATACCCAAAACCACATCATATGTGTGATCCGGAATCACAATCAAAGATGCAGAGAACACTCTGCCACCAATCCCAATAGGGTAATCATTACAAAACATGTTAAGCTCAAGAGACACACCGAGATGTGATATAACACATAATGACATAGTAAGAGGCATGGCAATCAAACCCAACACATCCATAACCGAACTAGATATGAAGGAGTGAGAGGCTCCTGTATCAAACAGTACTCTAGCAGGTGCAGGTGGTAGCTGCCTCTGCTGGTTTCCCTACACTCTACCTTGATTTCGGGTACACTCCCTAGCCTGGTATGTACCCTGTCTGTCCACAGCTGTAGCATACTCTGCCACGTGGTTTGGTGCACGCGTGAGAGAAGTGGCCCTGCTCGCCATAGTTATAGCACTTCACCGGAGCCACTGGTGCTATCTGTCTAATAGGCATAGCCTGAATAGGAGGAGCTACTGCTGCCCTAGCTAGGGCATGATGTTGGAACTGAGTCCTCTGTTTCTTCCAAAAACCGCCCCTGAAGATTCTGGACCTACTGCTTCCTGCCATTGCCTTTCCCTTTCTCTAGAAGTCTCTCTCAGCTGACTCCTTCTCTCTATGAATCAGGTTTTACTGCTCAATGATTTGTGCCTTAGCCAAGATTTGCCTCTTCGTCTTCAGCTCTAAGATGGCCACATCACGCTGAATCGAAGGACTCAACCCTCACTGAAATTTCTTAGCAAAATCCTCATCATCCATCTACTTCACATACTTGTACAGCCTGGAGAACTCTGTATCGTACTCTATCACAGTCATCTTCCCCTGTACTAAGGCAAGAACTCCCGCTTCAACCTTTCCTTCACAGTAGCTGGAAAGTACTTCTCTCTAAACAACCTCTCGAAGCCATCCCAAGTCAAGGTAGATACATCAGTGCTTCTCTGTGTGACATTCCACTACACTCTAGCCTTATCCTTGAACATGAAAGTGGCTAGCTTTTCTTATCAATCTCATGGCAATCAAACAAGTCAAAGTAGGTCTGTAAATCCTCAATCCACCGATCTGTAACCATATAATCTGTACCTCCTCCAAACTTGGTTGCTCCCAAACGGTTAATTTCTCACGCTAGCACTAACAAGCGACTAGGGTCATCAACCATGCCCACTGGCGGAATATGCTGATCATCATGAGGTGCCTCTTCCTCCGCCTCATATGCATCATCAACCGGAGGAGCCCTACCTCTACCTCAGCCTCTACCCCTACCACGGGGTCTGCCTCTACCTCGACCTCTAGCTTCGTTTCCATCAATCTCCATTACCTATTAAGCAGGGCATACTTGGTTAATACACGCATAACACTTAAACATGGCATAAGTCAAATGCAACTTCATATTAACCAAGTAACTAACATACAAGACGAAGCCTAAAGTTTTTATGACGTGCTAATGTTCCTAGCCAACCTAACACTCTCACATACCCAATGACTTTGTCAATACCGAAGAGCACACGATAGGGATCCACTGCAGACGGGCCAACACTCGGAGAGTATTGACATATCACCAAATATGTACCTTACGCTCTGATACCAAACTGTCACGCCCCAAATTTTAGAATAATAAATTCAAAATCCGAAACATGAATTACTACAACTCAACAAATAATATCCTGAATTTCTTTTTTCTTAACAAACACACCACACGAATTGAATTTCAATTCCTGAATTTAGTCTCGATTAATTATTATAACTAAAACTCACAAATAAAATTGTAAAGCTCTAAATGAGCATAACAACCTCACAATGTAAATGAAATCCAACAAATGCTGTAACTCCTAAACAGCACGGTCGCCTCCCTAATTATCCTGACCTGCAGGAATATCCGCTACACCATTTGAATAGTGTACCGGGATTGCAACAATAAAAAACCCGGTAAGCTTTTGAAAGCTCGTATGAGTAAAAAGAAAGAACGGTTGTTTAATTAAGTCATATTTATTTTCACACAAGTCGACACCCAACAATTCTCACAACCACAAAGAAACCACAATCTCTAAAATCAATCACCAAATCAACGATTCAACACGAAATCTAAACTCACATCTTTCTTCTCAAAACCCCGAAATCGTATTTATAAAAATACGGTGTCTGACAGACTAGAGCTCTAACTGAATTGTAGCCCGTCACCTGGCCTAGGTTATGACATCCGACATATTTATCGTTATCGTATTTCATCAATATATAGTTGCTTCTGGGGGAGCTTCAAAAGGTCAAGTCGACGTAGTTGGTGTGGGTTGGTAGCCGGTAGCTCGAGTTATCTCGATTGGAACTAAATCGGGCCTAAACCAAATGGAGCTCGTCGCCGCTGCTGCCGGGCGTGCCGCGGTGCAAGGCTGCCACTGGCATCTGCGCAAGGTCGAGATGAGGCCAAAGGAAGTTGTTCGGTGTCGATTGATGTCCGGTGGAGGGAGGGAGAGCTCGGTGAAGCCTTACTCTGTTTCTACGTTCGGTCGAGAGAGAGAGAGAGAGAGAGAGAGAGAGAGAGAGAGAGAGAGAGAGAGATGATGAACAGTAGGTTTCCAAAAATAGGAAGCCGGTTGAAAATGGAAACCTTCCAGAAAAAAATTAAGGTTTTTTGCTATATATACCCAATTTAGAAATTTCTTCTAAAAGCGATAACTAATTCATAAAAAATCTGATCTTTGTGTTCCGCATATGCACGGACTGAGATCGACAAGCTCTACGACTTTCATGAAGGAAGTTTTCCCAAATTTAGCACGTAAAAAAAGGAAATTCCTTGAATTGAACATTTTGAGCTTTTTGTTAAAACAAAATGTTTCAGAACTTCGATAATTCTAAAATGAAATATTTGAGTCCTAAGCTATTGTGCATAGCTGAACCCTTTGTTTCTTTGGATACTATCCCATCTCATTTTTGGCATTTTATGGGTATGGTGGCGGTGTGTACTAATGACAGGGCTACTTTGTTGCCAAATTTATGGGTTTTCTGTAAGTCTTCTCTTGTTCTGTTTGTACGTGTCCTCTCAGTCACAAACCAGCAAGTATCTCTTCAAGTTATGTTTGATTCAGTGAATTGTATCATTACAGCCGTTTATGCTTGCACAACAGCTACTAATCGACGTCGTCTATGGGAGGATATCACTAATGTTAAAGGTAATTTTGTCTTTGGTCTATGGCTTGTCGTTGGTGATTTAAATGCAGTCTTAGGGGCTCATGAGAAGAAAGGGGGTGGTCCTATTTGTGCACGCTCTTGATCCGAGCTTCAGGTCATGTCTGATGTTTGTGAGCTCGTGCATGTGGATACCAAAGGTGTAGAGTTTACCTGGGCTAGTCGGTGGGGTCTCAGCGGTAATGTGGAAATCAGGTTAGATCGAAGTCTTGCACATCTTCCTTGGTTAGATGTTTGGGATAAGTTTGATTGTTGTACGTTACCTCGAATTTGCTCCGATCATAATCCTCTTCTCTTGTCATTCTCCAAGGCCTCTGAAATTCATCAAAGTCTCTTTCGGTTTCGTAAAATGTGGTTAGAACATAAGGATTTTCGGCCTTTTATAACTCAGTGTTGGTCTTTGGTCAATACTCATGGGTGCCCTCTATCGATCTTGCAACACAAATTACGTGTACTACGTAAAGCTCTAAGATCCTAGAATTGGGAGGTGTTTAGGGATGTGCATCATAGAGTTCGTAATGATCTTGCGGCTTTAGCTGATTTACAACAAGTTATTTCTTCTTCAGGGGGCTCTGATACAGATTTTGCTAAGGAAAATGAACTCCAAGCCAACTTGATGAGTCTATTAGATTGCAAGAGATTTTCTAGAAGGAGAAATCTAGATTGAAATGGTTGTCAGATGGTGATCGTAATACTTCTTTTTTTCATGCTATGTGTAGAGCACGGAGATCTCAGGCTTCAATTTCTCTTCTTCTAGAGGATAATCAGGTTTTTGATGATCCAATTTCTATTCAAAATCATATTCTTAATTACTATTTAGTGCTCTTTGCTAACAATGCAAATTATCATGATATGGGTCTTGTGGGTCGTGTTATCCCTTCATTGGTTACTGGTGAAGAAAATTGTTCTCTCATTGCTATTCCATCACCTGAGGAAGTTTGGGAGGCTGTAAAATGTATGGACTCTGATAGTGCCTCGGGTCCAGACGGCTTTAGTGGTCACTTCTTTACTCCTTTTTTGGGATATAGTAGGGGCTGATGTGGTTCTTGTAGTGCAATACTTTTTCATTCATGGTGAGCTGACAGCTTCTTTTAATTCGGGCATCATCTGGTTCCAAAAGTTGATCATGCGGATTCGATCAAGCAATTTCGCCCTATTGCTCTCACTAATTTTGTGTTCAAAATTATTCCAAAGATTCTTGCTATGAGGCTTGCTTCTATTGCTTCTCGTATTATTTCGCCTCAACAACATGCCTTTGTTCCAGGCCGCAACATTTCTGATTGTATCATGACTACCTTTGAATGCTTTAACATGTTGGATTCAAAGTGTTATGGTGGTAATGTAGCAATCAAGGCAGACATTACTAAGGCTTTCAACACTCTTTCATGGGGTTTTCTTCTTCATGTTCTTGAGGCTTTCGAGTTTGATCCAAAATTTGTGCTTTGGGTGCGAGCTCTTCTTCGTTCAGCTAAGCTTTCACTTTTAGTTAATGGCCGGCCAATTGGTTTCTTTTTATGTGGTAGAGATATTCGCCAGGGTGACCCGTTGTCTCCATTACTTTTTTGTTTGGCTGAAGAGGTGAGAAGTCGCGGTCTCTCTGATCTTGTGCGAGCAGGTAGACTTCATCCAATCACTTCTCCTCGTGGTATATATGCTCCTTCCCATGTGTTGTTTGCAGATGATGTTATTATCTTTTGTCGAGGTGACAAGCGCAACCTGCAATGACTAATAAATTTTCTTGAGGAGTATGGTTCTGTTTCGAGGCAAATGATTAATAAGGCAAAGTCTTAGGTTTTTCTTAGCAAGCATATGCATAGTTGACGCCACTGTGTTGCTTCTTCTATAGGGATACCTCTTGTTTTGGCGCCATTTACTTACCTTGGGGTTCCTATTTTTTATGGCAAGCCAAGAGTTATTCATTTTCAACAAATTGTTGATAAAATTCGATTGCGGTTCTCTAGTTGGATGGGTTCACTTCTGTCCATGGCTGGGAGCCTTCAATTGATTAAATCAGTAATTTATAGTATGTTTGTTTATAGCTTTCAGGTGTATGAATGGTCTGTGTCTTTACTTCGTCGTTTTGAGGTCTGGTGTCGAAACTTTCTATGGTCTGGATCAATTGAAAAAAGTGGAATTCCTCTTGTTGCACGGAAGGTATGCTGTTCTTCCTTTAATGAAGGTGGTTTGGGGCTTAAACAATTGGTGCTTCTAAATAAATCTCTTCTTTTGAAACGGTGCTGGGAAACTTTTACTTCTTCTTTTGAGGGCTGTGCTCTTTTAAGGGCTCGTTTTTTACGTGGCAGATTGTGAAGAAGCTCATATGCATCTTCATCCATTTGGCCTGGGGTTCGCAAATTTTGGCCTTTTGTGTTGGAAAATGCAAGATGGCTGATTGGTCCAGGTTCACAAATTTCTTTTTGGAAAGATAATTTCATGGGGAGGCCTATTGTTGATCTATATGGTTCTCGTGTGGTAATGAATGATCTTAATGGTTTGGTATCAGACTTCATTGTTAATGGCTCATGGAATTTTCCTGCTCTTCTTCAAATACACTTCCCAGATTTATGTGAGTTGATAAGTCAAGTTCCTATTGGCATGGACCCCGTTAACAGAGGATAAGATGATATAGTCTGCTTCTTCATCTGGGGAGCTCACTACCAAGCTTGCTTTTCTTTTTTTAAGGCAGTCTTTGCCTTCGATAGAGTGGGGAAAACAGATATGGTCCAAGCATATTTCTCCAAGAATGTCTCTTTTCTTGGAAGGTGTTACGTGCGTGTTCTAAGTGATGATTTCTTTCAAAAGAGGGGAGTTGCAATGGCATCAAGGTGTGATCCTTGTGGTAATAATTCAGAATCTGTTGATCATATTTTTATTTGGAGTTGCATGGTTTCAAGGTTTGAGTTGGCTATGGTTCCTAATTCCTTAATTGAGCTTTTTCATTTTGGCCTTGGTGGTCGTAGCCCTCACTTAAAGGATTTATGGCTTGCTTGTTACACTTCAGTTCTGTGGTTTATTTGGCAAGCTAGAAACAAGGCAAGATTTGATGGGTGGTTGCTCGTGCTACGGTGGTTTCTAGACTTATTTCAGGACATATACAAGCTTCTAGTCGTCTTGCTAAGGGAGGCATGAATAATCTTGTTCAAGACCATCGAGTTGTGAAAAGTTTTGGTGCTCCATGTAAGCCGCGTCATGCTCCTACAATAATTGACGTAAATTGGCTTACTCCTCCTTTTGGTTGGGTTAAGATTAATTTGGATAGGGCTTGGAAAAGTGACTCCAACCTTGGTGGTTATGGGGCGGTTTTTCGTGACTATAGAAGAATTTTCTTGGTGCTTTTTCTTCAAATCTAGATATCTCTAGCTCGGTTGCAACAGAGGTTATGGTAGTTACTAAAGCTATCGAGTTAGCATGGGTCAAGGATTGGAAGCACATATGGCTAGAAGTGGATTCTTCTATTGTACTTACTTTTCTTCGCTCTCTTCATTTGGTGCCATGGCAGCTTAGAGTAGAGTGGATGAATTGTTTACACCGCATTTCTCATATGCATTTCCGACCCTCTCACATCTTTCGGGAAGGTAACAAAGTTGCTGACATCTTAGCAAATCATGGTACCACGCTAACAAGTTTAGTTTGGTGGGATTTGACTCCTCCGTTCATTGTTTCAGCTTGCAATAGTGACCATTTAGGTCTTCCTCAATTTCGTGTTCGATAGCTTTTCTTCTTTCATGTTTACTGTTTCTCCTATGGAGGTTCTGACTTCTTCCTCCTCTTAGTGTATCTCTCTTTTTCTTTAATAATATGAGGTGATAAGGGGGTTTTTCTTCCTCCCTTATCCCTCCTTTTGAGCGAAAAAAAAAAAAAAGAAAAGAATTATTTTCATATTAAATTGTTTTATCCTTGATGGTTGGCTTTGTATTTCTAGTTTCCTGCCACAGTTATCTTGCTCAAGAAGAACACAGAAACCATACTAGTGTACCATAACAAAATTAAGATGCATATCTCCAAGTACATTTCTCGGTGAGAAACATGTGATCAACCGGCAAACCATGTACATAAAGTTAGAGACGAAGACATTTACTAACATAATTTACACTAGGATAGATGTTAGCAAGGGTAAAATGAGTGCTTAAAAAGAGTAAAAGATTTAAATCAGGTGAACTTTCAACTTACTTTCTTACAGTTATTTAAGTTTCTTCATTGGTTGTTAGTTGTTATTAGGTACTTGAAATCATGCATGCTCACAGCTAGCGGATAGGGATTGACATGATGAGGTTGCTAAAAGTAGTGCCCTAATAAAAGCAGTGCAGCTGCAAATATCAGAGACTATTTCTTACTCCATGAGCATGTTGTCCCCTCTAAACTAGTATACAAGTTCAATGATCCATCTTTTTTAATTCCACAATATGGCAAAGCAAGTGAAACGGAAAATCATGACATATAATTTGCAACCTGGGAGAAGGCCAGTCAAGAAATTAGTCTACACATTTAGAAACCATATAAGAATCTTTACATCGGATAGATCACTAATGATCGCAGCTAACATGTTTGCCAACACCGTTTTTTCCTCTCATCTAATACCCTCTGTCCTCAACCACACGGTTTCTTCCACAAGAGTCCATCTTTCCTATTATTTGTACTCTTCCAGTTAGTTTTATGATTTGGTTACAAAGGGTATAGTATATTTCTAGATTACTTTCTATTCAAACTGGAAGAACAAACTATAGATGATATTCTTCTAATCCAAACCTTGAGCTACACTTGTCTTATATTCCTAATCCTAATCTAATTCCATTTCTCTGGCTTTCCAGAGGACAGCCAGAGGAATGGAAGGCAATCAAGCAATCAGAAATCGGCCATCTGAAACATACAAACAACCACACGAAATTAATCACTTGACATTCATGTACCGAAACAAACATCACCAGAAACTGTCAGCAATAACTGTTCATGTCAGAAGTGCATGGACATAAACCAGCACACACTTGATGCCGCTTTCCAGTCACAAAATGCTCGAAAACACATACTGGTAATGTTATAAATAAGTACCTTTCCAGAATGACCTTGTCACCGAAATGTGTAATCTACGCGCGGAAGATTCAAATCAAGTATAAGAAACATAGGAAATTGGCACCGCCAGAGACTAATAACTACTAGCATCATGTTCAGATTACAAACATTATACGCTCCTTCATACACATTCACCTTCACAAAAACTTCAATCTGAACCAAAAAAGAAGAAAACTAGGATACAGATTCAAATTCAAAAGAAACGAAAACAAATTTATTCCAGTACCTCCCTCGCCTGAAGCCGCTCGAGAATCGGCGCGGAGAACACCTGCACACACACACACAGAGAATTGAAAACGTTCATTGCATTACATACGTAAAACGGTAAAAGCGAAAGCGACAAAAAGGAAAAGGAGAACCTTCTTCTTAATCTTCTTCTCCATTATTTCTCTCATTTCCCAGCTTCGAATCCAGACCTCACCGCCGAGTCTCGAGAGAGAGCATGCCAGTGTTATAATTACTTGAGAGTGAGCATTACATATATTTTTTATGGTAAGAAATTATAGTTGAAAAACAAAGCTATAGTATCACGAAACAGAGCTCAAACACTGAAACTCGGCCTACAAAATTCATAAGCAACAGAAATTAAGGAAAATACGTACTTGTTACTTGTTGCCGCTGGCTTCGCTGAAGATAATAGGCCACGTTGTAGGCCCACTTTGGCGTAACAAAGTTTTGGTCTCTTCCAGCCCACTCCGATGTCTGTATATAGCCAACTCAGGATACTTAATAGCTCTGGCTCTCCTGTAACTTCTTGTTAAAGGGACATCATCATCATAGTGCAGATTTCTTATTGTTTGAGTCAAATTATAGCAGTCAGATCTTCAGGTGTGTGAAGTTATGTGTGTTGCTTTGTTTATTCAAAGTTTCAAACATAGTTTCTGTTTATTTTCTTGTTTAACAGAAAGATCTGGTTGATATCTAGGTTAAAAGGTATAATTATATAAGAATTTTTCTAGGTTAGTGTTTGAGAACAAGCTATATTGACACACAGAAAGAGAGAATAATATTTCAGAGAGAATGGAGATTTTCAAGTGTGTTATTTATCTCATACAATGGGGTATTTATAGGGATACATTTGTAGTGTGAAAGCTCAAAGAGAAAATCAAAATGATAATCATCTTGATGATGATTTCTGCCATGCTTGTTGCCTCTTGGTAAAGCATGTTTACATAAGTCTTCATACACTCAAGTACCTATGATTATACACTCAAGTACCTATCTAAATACTTTACGTATTTGTTACATGATATAGATATACATAGTATTATACATTTATACTACAACACTCCCCCTTGGATATTTCATGTTCAATAGTATTGTGTTGGTGGTGCGCTTCGAAGTTGCCTCGTTAAAAACATTGCCAAGTAATAAAATCCTGTGGGAAAAAAACAATCTTGGTCGAAAGGGAAAAAGAGCACAACGCGCATTGAGTGTCAAGTATGTTTCTGGATACTCCCCCTGATTTAGACTCCCCTTGATGATCGTGGGAGTTCGGATATCCTTCTCAATCCGATGCTCCTTACATGTTTCTCGAAGGGGATTTTGGTAGTGACTTAGTAAATAAGTTAGCTACATTATCTTCTGATAGGATTTGATTTACTTCAATATTTACAAGTGTTTGTTGTTGCTGACTGTAGAAGAATTTCGGCGATATATGCTTGATATTGTCGCCCTTGATGAAACCTAATTTCATTTGCTCAATACAAGTTGCATTATCCTCGTAAATGCATGTAGGTTCATTTGTGGTAAATTCCAAGCCACAAGTTCCTCGAATGTGTCTATTTACAGACCTTAGCCATATGCACTCACGCACGGCTTCATGTAGTGCAATAATCTCTGCATGATTTGAGGAAGTAGCAACAAGAGTCTGTTTTGTAGATCTCCAAGATATCGCGGTGCTTCCCATGGTAAAGACATAACCTGTTTGGGAGCGACCTTTGTGAGGGTAAGAGAGATACCCTGCATCAGCAAAGCCCGTCAGAACATCATTATCATTTTGATAGAGGGGAGGAGGAGAACGATGGTCATTATGGATAGTGTTGCCGGCGTTCACATTTCTTTTCTCTCTATAGGGATAAAACAAGCCCATATCAATCGTACATTTTAGGTATCAAAGGATTGTCTTTATACCAATCCAATGGCGGCGTGTTGGCGTAGAAGTATGTCGAGATAACAAGTTTACTGCAAATGAGATGTCCAGTCTTGTGCATTGAGCTAAATAAAATAATGTGCTTATCGCACTTAAATATGGTATTTCAGCCTCTAATAAATCTTCGTCCTCATCCTTTCGACGAAACGGATTTTTCATGGGCTCAAGACTACTATTGATCATGGGAGTACTCACAGGCTTTGCTTTATCTTCATTAAAGTGCCTTAGTAACTTTTGAGTATATGCTGACTGATGGATCATAATCCCAACATTACAGTGCTCGAGTTCTATTCCGAGACAAAACCGTGTTTTCCCGAAATCTTTCATCTCAAATTCAGATTTCAAATATGTAGCAGTTTCTTTTAACTCATCTAGAGTTCCAATTAGGTTCATGTCATCGACATAAACTGCAATTGCAAATCCGAATCTTGTCCTTTTAATGAACACGCAAGGGCATATTTCATTATTAACATATCCCTTCCCAATCAAGTAGTCACTTAGACGGTCATACCACATCCGTCCGGATTGTTTCAACCCATATAGTGAGCATCTCAATTTTATTGAAAACGCGCTCCGTGGTTTAGAGCCACTTGATTTGGGTAATTGAAGTCCATCTGGAACCTTCATATATATCTCTGAATCTATATCCCCATAGAGATATGCTGTAACCACATCCATAAGCTGCATGTCAAGTTTTTCAGAAACTACCAAATTGACAAGGTAGCGGAACGTTATAACGTCCATTACGGGAGAATATGTCTCCTCGTAATCGATTCCAGGGCGTTGTGAGAAACCTTGCGCCACAAGGCGGGCTTTGTATCTAACAACCTCATTTTTCTCATTACACTTTCTAACAAAGATCCATTTATGGCCAACAGGTTTTATATTTGGCGGTGTCAATGTTATAGACCCAAATACCAGTCTCTTTGTTAGTGAATCCAATTCAGTCTGGATCGCATCTTTCCATTTGGACCAATCTGCTCTTCGTTGACATTCTTCAACGGAGCGAGGTTCAATATCATCGTATTCTATAATTCCTTTTGCAATATGATATGCAAATGCATCATCAATAGCCATAGAATTTATGTCCATAATTACATGTATACTAGTGTAATTCATGGAGATCTCTCTATTCTCTAGGATTGGTTCTATCATTGGAGCGTCCTCCAATGATGTCTCTTGGACATAACCATAATCCGAATTTTTTCATGAGATGGATTATTTGTATCGATGATTAATGGATTATTTTTTGTGAAGCTCGCTTTCTTTCTTGGGCGAGAATCCATCGAACCTATGGGCCTCCAGCGCTTCCTGGCATGAGCCATGGGTCTAGCCACTGCATCACCCATAGAGGGGATGTCATGTCTTTTAGTTTTAGGGACATCAATCTTGCAGGTACGTTTGCAACAGGTATGTGTGATCTTGTCACTTTAGCGATATCAGAAAATGCATCAGGCATTGATTCTACTACGTTCTGAAGATCGAGAATCCTCCGCACTTCTATTTCAGACTGTGTGGTTCGGGGATCAAGATGAGACAAAGTGGGAACAGACCACGACAATTCCTGTCTTTTCTGTTGAACATTAGTGTTCTTGTCTCCCCCCAATGACGGGAAGACTGTCTCATCAAAGTGACAATCCGCAAATCTAGCAGTAAATAGATCACTTGTCAAGGGTTCTATGTAGCGGATAATGCTTGGGAATCATATCCAACATAAGCGTCTTTGAGAACCTATTTTGGTGCGCTGTGGCGGCGCAATTGGCACATAGACTGCACACCCAAATATGCGTAAGTGTGAGACATTAGGCTCATACCCAGTCACCATTTGGGACGCAAAAAAGGGTTGGGTGGCAGTGGGTCTCAGACGAATAAGCACAGCTGCATGTAATATTGCATAGCCCCACGCAGAAATAGGGAGATTGGTGCGCATACTTTATTAATAGGGAAAATAGCCAATGATTACATCAAAGTTATTCATAAGTCTATTCCAAATATCAAACTTTAGAAAAATTGTTATCACTCAATCCGTTTGTTAATTCTAATAAATATGACCAGGAAAGTAGAGAGATGTTGGTGGAGCGACGCTCGCTTAAATACCCCGATCTCAATTGCTTTCCTAGACATCATACTTCATTAGGTACGCCACATAAGAAGGAGTTTAATACAATTGTTAATTATTGACTAAGGCACATTTGCCATTCTTGGAAAATAGAAAGATGATTATTCTAATCAAAGTCTGTGGCATCCTCGTGCTCTTCATTTACAGCTTTGAAGTCCTCAACGGTGAGATTGACATCTTCACTATTTTCATCTTCGGCAAGGTTGGCTTCTTGCTCTCTTGCTTCCCTGTACTCCTTGTAGCGTGTAGCTAATTGGGTACTTGCATGACATTGTTTAAACCAATGCTCGATTGATACACATCGATGACACATGTCATTGTGGTTCCCTCCCTTCATTTGAGGTGCAGGTTGTGCTCGTTGTGAATATTCTCTAGGAGGGTTGCTGCTACTACCACGACGCATGGTGCGACCTCCACGGCCGGTGTTGCCATATCTCCCTCTTCCACGTGTGGAGTTGCCATCACGTGTGCCCGCTCTAAAGTTGTTTCCTTCTTTATTGGGGCGGTTATATGGACATGTTTGTCCTTCATTTCCCCTATTATTAGGGTACACATGTCCCCTATTGCTAGGGTACCGCTCCTTGTGCCCTCTCTTGGGTGCATTATAATTTGCCTCACGAACGCTCTTGGTTCCAATGGGTTGGTTCTAATGGGTCTTGAATTATAATTCTTTACGAGGTCATTGAACCTCGTAATTCATCCAGCATTTACTTCAGTGCGATACTGCTTTGATAGCAAAATTGCTGCAACGGGGAAGGTGGAGAGAGTTTTCTCAATTGGCACTTCTTCTGTGAGGGGTTTTTGACAAAACCTCAACATGGATTTGAGACAAAGAGTTTCTGAATTGTACTCAACAATAGACTTGAAGTCGGAGAAGCGTACATTGTTCCACTGAACCTTCAAGTCAGGGAGGAGGGAATCTTGGATATTGTTAAAGCGCTCTTGTAGCGCCTCCCATAAATATTTTGCATCTTTGATGGACATGTACTCTAATCTGAGTGCTTTATCCATATGAAGTCGCATTAAGATGATTGCTTGTGCATGCCTCTTGGGTGTTCGAGGGAACGCAAGGGCCAGGTCTGGTGCATGGATGATTTGCAATATCCCCTTTGATGTGAGATGGTTCTCAACGTCGGTTTTCCAGCTATGGTAATCCGAACCTGTTGAGTCAAGGATTTGAAAATCGAGTCTAGGTTCATTCGACATCCTTGAAGATAAGAAGAAAATATTAGTTTCGGAGTTTAAACTTCCACGAAAAATAATAAGATTTCCGAGCTATGCTACCAAGAAATCAATTTCCAAGAATCATTGTGAACACTCTTAGTTCATTGATTACGAACGCTCTTAGTTCGTTTGGCGTGAATTTCTATAATTCCGCTTTTGGTTGTAAGTTCTCGAGAAAAAAAAGGAAAAAGAAGACAAAATGAATAAAAACTCAAAAACGGGAACTTTTAGTAAAGAATACCTTGAAATAGTGTTGCCGGAAAATTTGGCCAAAAAAATTATCGAGGTGATCAGAAGGATCGTTGGGAAAAATTGAGAAAAATCATCCTAAAAATCGCCGGAAAAGTGTCGAAAAGTCATAGGAAAAGTCATTGGAAAGTCGCCCCGCAAATCTGTCGACAGATGTGTCGGCAGCTGCTCGGCTGATGGCTAGGCAGCTGCTGGGCAGCGTCTCGGCAGATGCTGTCGGCAACTGCTGCACAGCTCTCGACAGGACTCGGCAGCACCTCGGTAGCACCGGCAGCGGTCCGGTTCGTGCTCTCAGATTCTGATGGCCGGTTCCGGCGATTCTGAGACCGGTTCCGGGTTTCTGGAATCAAGGGCTTTGATATGAGCTAGGGTTTTGGGATTTTTTGTAGGTTTGGAAAAATGACTTTGATCGATGATGAACTCTTCTCTCCTCAATTTTCGATTCTAATTCTAGAGCAACTTCGTGCTGATAACGTGTTTGAGAAGAAGCTATATTGGCACATAGAAAGAGAGAGTAATATTTCAGAGAGAATGAGATTTTCAAGTGTGTTATTCATCTCATACAATGGGGTATTTATAGGGATACATTTGTAGTGTGAAAGCTCAAAGAGAAAATCAAAATAATATCCATCTTGATGATGATTTCTACCATGTTTGTTGCCTATTGGTAAAGCATGTTTACATATATAAGTCTTCATACACTCAAGTACCTATGATTATACACTCAAGTACCTATCTAAATACTTTACGTATTTGTTACATGATATAGACATACATAGTATTATACATTTATACTACAACAGTTAGAATGTATAAATTATTTTATTATTTAAGCATTTTCCCCGTAGGTGATGTCTGGGTATTGGTACAATCTGACCATTTTCTGGGCTATTGAAAACCAGATGTTTCAGTTTCTTTCTTCTTCAATGGCTTCAAAATATTTGTTGTTTAACTTGTTTGGTTTTCGGTCAAGTTTAGTGTTTAACTTGAGTCTGTTTTGTCTAAACAGAAAACTAAAAAAAGATGGTGCAATATAATTTCAAGAAGATGACTGTTGTTCCCAGTGGGAAGGATTTCATTGATATTATCCTATCTCGCACCCAGCGGCAGACCCCAACTGTAGTCCACAAGGGTTCTGCCATTGACCGCGTGCGTAAGTTCTATACGCGCAGACTTAAATATACCCAAACAAATTTTCATGACAAGCTCTCTACTATCATTGATGAATTTCCTAGGCCGGACGACATCCACCCTTTCTCCGGCGATCTTCTGCATGTTCTCTACAACAAGGACCATTATAAGCTCGCACTCGGTCAAATAAATACTGCAAGGAACCTTACTTCTAAGATTGCTAAAGATTATGTCAAGTTATTGAAGCATGGTGATTCAGTACTTTACCGATGCAAGAGTCTCAAGGTAGCTGCTCTTGGCCGTATTTGCCCTAGTTTAGCTTATCTAGAACAAATTAGAAAACACATGCCAAGGCTGCCTTCAATTGACCCAAACACCCGGACAATATTGATTTGCGGCTATCCCAATGTCGGAAAGAGTTCATTCATCAACAAGATCACCAGGGCTGACGTTGATGTCCAGCCTTATGCTTTTACTACAAAGTTACTCTTTGTGGGGCATACAGAATATAAGTTCTTGAGGTACCAGGTTATTGATACACCTGGGATTTTGGACCGACCATTTGAAGACCGTAACATTATTGAGATGTGCAGCATCACAGCTTTGGCACATTTGAGACGTACTGTTTTGTTCTTCTTGGACATCTCGGGGTCTTGTGGTTATAGCATTGCCCAACAAGCTGCCCTTTTCACAGCATCAAGTCTCTGTTCATGAACAAACCATTGATTATAGTCTGCAACAAGACTGATTTGCAGCCATTGGAGGGCATATCTGAGGAAGACATGAAGTTGGTCGCAGAGATGAAAGCTGAAGCTATGAAGACTGTGATTGGTCAAGGAGGTGAGGCTACGAATGATGATGGGGTACTCTTGACCATGAGCACTTTGACCGAGGAGAGGGTTATCTCTGTAAAGAATGCATCTTGTGAGAGGTTGTTGAATCAGAGAGTTGAGTTGAAGATGAAATCTAAAAAGATAAATGATTGGTTAAATCGTTTTCATGTTACGATGCCAAAGCCTCGTGACCAAAAGGAAAGGCCTCCATGTATACCTCAAGCTGTTTTAGAAGCCAAGGCTATGCAAGCAGCAGTGAAGGGAACGAGAACTACTGAAAAGGATTTGGAGAATGAAAATGGTGGTGCTGGTGTATACTCTGCCAGTTTGAAGAAGAATTATATCCTAGTTAATGATGAGTGGAAAGAGGATATCATGCCTGAAATTCTTGATGGGAACAATGTATTTGACTTTGTTGATCCCGATATTTTGGATAGGCTTGAGGAGTTAAAACGAGAAGAAGGAATCAGGCAGGCAGATGTGGATGATGATGTGGAGATGGGTGGAATGGATTTGACTCCAGCAGAAGACATTGGCTCAGATAAGGAAAAAGCAAAGCTTGCTGATTCAACAACATAGAATCAAGAAAAGTACCGCGGAGAGTCGGCCTACAGTACCTAGGAAATTCGACAAGGACGGGCAGTTCACAACAAAGAGAATGGGGAGGCAGCTGTCAGAGATGGGAATTTATCCTAGTAAGGCAATTAACCGAGGCCGCAGCAGATCTCTCTCTAGGAGGGGCCGAAAGAGAGAGCAATCAGTTGACAAGGGTGATAGTGAAGGTGGTAGTGTCATGGATATGGATGTGGATACACTCAACAAGAAGCTGCGCTTGATGTCTAGACACCGTTCAAGGTCAAGATCAAGACCGCCTACTGATGTTGTCCCTGGTGATGGCTTCAAGGCCCGGAAATCTGTGAAGAACAGAAACAAGAATTCTAGACGTGGAGAGGCAGATAGAGTTACTCCCAATTTGAAACCTAAGCACTAGTTATATGGAAAACGATCAAATGGAAAAACCCAAAGGCGCTAAGGTATTTCAGGTACCTCCGACACATTGCATTGCTTTAGTATCTATAATATTTATTTTTAGCTCCCTCATATGTTCCTACTAATGCATCTGAAATACTTTTTACTAGCTCTACTCTAAGAATGTTAACACTGTAATATATTTAATTTTATTGGATGTGATGATTACCAGCTTGAGACGTAATATTGATGATTGAATTAACGTTCTTTTAAGTGTATTGATTTTCATATCATGATTCATGATTATGAGGTATTGAGTCATGCCTATTGTTATTGCAGGAATGTCTTGCAAAGAAAGATTGTTGGAAAAGAACTCCGTTGTTTCATTTCCAGTTTGATAAGCCAGCAGAATGCGAGATCGTGTCAACGGAGTTTTCATATTCCCCTTGTTTTTTAGTTTTCTTTACCAAGGCAATGTCTGAATAGAGATATGATCTAATGACATTATTACTAGTGTTTTCTGACTCTATGAATGTGAAATTTTGTTGTAGTATAAATGTATTATGTATAATATGTCTATCATGTAATAGATACTTGAGCGTATAATGTAGGTATAAAGACTTGTGTAACATGCTTTATGCCAAGAGGCAACAAGCATGACAATTATCAGCATTGAAGATAACCAAGTGGAGTTGTTTTGATGATGATCATAGTTACCAAATTGGTTTTCTCTTAGAGCATTCACACTAGCTTTGTACTCCTATATAAACTCTCCATTGAGAGAAGAATAAACACACATTACTCTCTCCATTTCTCTGTTAATTTATATTTGTCATCAAACACGTTATCAGTACGATATTGCTCTAGAATTAGAATCGAAAATTGACAAGAGAAAGGAAGTTCATCATCCAATCAAAGTCATTTTTCCAAACCTATAAAAAAAAAAAACCTCCAAACCCTAGCACATATCAAAGCCCTTGATCCCAAAAGCCCAGAACTGACCTCAGAACCGCCAGAATCGGCCGGAAACAGTCTGAACCGGCTGCCGAAGATTTGAACCGCTGCCAGACCGCTGCTGAGTCCTGCCGAGGAGCTGCCTAGTTGATCTGCCGAGAGCTCCCGAGCGGATCTGCAGAGACCTTGCCGACAGCTGCCGACAGCACCTGCCGACAGCTGCCGAGCACCTATCGACAGCACTGCCAAGCCCCTGCCTAGGACCTGCCGAGCACCTGTCGAGGACCTGTCGAGCAGCTGCGTAGAAGCTGTCGAGCCCCTGCCGAGCAGTTACCGAAACACCTGCCAAGCAGCTGCCGACAGATCTACAGGGCAAATTTCCGACAACTTTTCCGATGACTTTTTAAGACATTTTTCCGACGACTTTTCGGATGAATTTCTTGACTTTTTCCAACGATCTTTCCGGTCACCTCCGACAACTTTTTCCGGCCAAATTTTCCGGCAACACTATTTCGAGGTATTTTTTTACTAAAAGTTCCCGTTTTTGAGTTTTTATTCATTTTTCTCCTCTTTTCTTTTTCTCAGGAACTTGCAATCAAAAAACGGAATTATAGAAATTCATGCTAACCGAACTAAGAGCGTTCGTAATCAATGAACTAAGAGTGTTCATAATATTCGGACTAAGAGCGTCCGCAAGCATCAATTTATGACCATATTAAATATCATTGTTTCAGTCTAATATAAATATTCTTGGAAATTGATTTCTTGGTAGCATAGCTCAGAAATCTTATTACTTTAGTTTTTCGTGGAAGTTTGAAACTCCGAAACTAATATATCTTTTCTTCTTATCTTCAGGATGTCGAATGAACCTAGACTCGACTTTCAAATCCTTGACTCAACAGGTTCGGATTACCATAGCTGGAAAACCGACGTTGAGAACCATCTCACATCGAAAGGGATATTGCCCATCATCCAGGCACCAAACGCGGGCCTTGTGTTCCAACGAACACCAATAAAGCATGCACAAGCAATTATCTTGATGCGACGCCATATGGACAAAGCACTCAGATTAGAGTAAATGTCCATCAAAGATGCAAGGGACCTATGGGTAGCGCTAGAGGAGCGCTTTGATAATATCCAGGATTCCCTCCTCCCTGACTTGAAGGTTCAGTGGAACAATATACGCTTCCCCGACTTCAAGTCTGTTGCTGAATACAATTCAGAAGCTCTTCGCCTCAAAGCCATGTTGAAGTTCTGTGAAAAACCTCTCTCAGAAGAAGAACTAATTGAGAAGACTCTCTCCACCTTCCCCGTCGCAGCACTTTTGCTATTAAAGCAACATCGCACTAAAGTCAATGCTGGATGAATTACGAGATTCAATGAGCTCATCAATGTTTTGTCGGTAGCTAAAAAGCATGACAACATCCTCGTAAAGAATTATAATTAAAGACCCGTTAGAACCAAGAGCATTCGTGAGGCGAATTATAATGCACTCAAAAGAGGGCGCAAGGAGCGGTACCCTAAAAATAGAGGACATGAAGGGCGAATGAGTCAATATAACCGCCCCAATAAGGAAGGAAACCGCAACTTTAGAGCGGGCACACGTGATGGCAACTCCACACGTGGGAGAGGTGGATATGGCAACACCGGCCGTGGAAGTAGCACCATGAGCCATGGAGGTCGCACCATGCGCCGTGGTAGTAGCAGCAACCCTCCTAGGGAATATCCACAATGTGCACCACCTGCACCTCAAATGAAGGGAGGTAACCACAACGACATGTGTCATCGGTGTGGATCAATCGAGCAATAGTTTAAACAATGTCATGCGAGTACCCAACTAGCTGTACGCTACAAGTGGTACAGGGAAGCAATGGAGCAAGAAGCCAATCTTGCTGAAGATGAAGATGGTGAAGATGTCAATCTCACCATAGAGCACTTCAAAGCTGAAAATGAAGTGCACGAGGATGCCGCAGACTTTGATTAGAATAGTCATTTCTATTTTCCAAGAAAGGCAAATGTGCCTTAGTCAATAAATAACAATTGTATTAACTCTTTCTCATGTGGCGCATCAAATGAAGTATGATGTCTAGGAAAGTAATTGAGATCGGGATATTTAAGCGAGCCTCGCTCCACCAACATCTCTCTCTACTTTCCTAGTCATATTTCATTAGAGTTACCAAACGGATTGAGTAAACTACAATTTGTCTAAGTCTGATTTTATTCTGGAATAGACTTTGGAAACTTTGATGTAATCATTGGCTATTTTCCTTATTAATAAAGTGTCGCATTATTATTCAATGTCATGGACATGTGTTAAAATTCCGAACTTTATTATTTTTCAGTATGTTTCCCGGAGAATTGGAATGCCTTCTTAATAGTGGCACCATACATACTATATTGCGGCTTAGGCAACTATTTTTATGGATGACGCCTAATCGATCTTCAGTGACTACGATGGCAGGACCATCACAACTAATTCATGGTCGAGGACCAACTCAATTTATGTTGCCAAACGGTACAAATATTAATTTCACCGAAGCTATATATGCTCCAAGGGCTGGAAGAACCCTATTGAGCTTTAAAGATATAAGAGCCAATGGTTTTCATTTGGAAACACATTGTGAGAATGGACAAGAGTTCTTTTGCATCACCTCTAAGGACTACGGAAATACACGAGTATTAGAGAAACTTATGTGTCACTCTAGTGGATTGTATGCAACCACTATTAGAGTCATTGAATCCAACCATATCATGAATGAAAATTTATGGGATTCTGACAAATATAGGCTTTGGCACGACCGTTTGGGACATCCAGGTCGTGATATGATGATCCGTATATTAAAGACTTCACACAGACATCCATTCTTCAAAATGAAAAGAAGTACGAACCAAAAATTGGTCCAAGGAGTTACTTCTAAAGCCTATCATTCGTTTTGCAAAGCTTTCTCTTTAGCAAAAGTAGATCAAGACCATCCTATGCAAAGGACACGAAAGAAAATATATCATTCTTGCAAAGAATACAAGATGATATTTGTGGACCTATTCACCCATCTTGCTGACCATTTAGATATTTTATGGTGTTGGTTGATGCATCGACACGTTGGTCACATGTCATGCTCTTATCCACAAGAAATGCTGCATTTGCTAAACTCCTAGCACAAATCATTAAGTTAAGTGCTCACCACCCTGATCATCCTATTAAGTCAATTCGTCTTGACAATGCTGGAGAGTTTACATCAAAAACTTTTGATGATTATTGCATGTCCATTGGGATTGAGGTTGAACACCTTGTCCCTCATATACACACCCAAAACGGTCTCACAGAAGCTGCCATTAAAAGACTTCAAATGGTTGCTAGAGCATTGGTTATGCGACACCAATCTCCCTATTTCTGCTTGAGGCTATGCAATATTGCCCACAGCTGTGCTTATTCGTCTGAGGCTCACTGCCACCCAACCTATTTTCTGCGTCCTAGATGGTGACTAGGTATGAGCCTAATGTCTCACACTTACGCATATTTGGGTGTGCAGTCTATGTGCCGATTGCGCCGCCACAGCGCACCAAAATGGGTCCTCAAAGACGATTGGGCATTTATGTTGGATATGACTCCCCAACCATTATCTGCTACATAGAACCCTTGACAGGCGATCTATTTACCGCTAGATTTGCGGATTGTCACTTTGATGAGATAGTCTTCCCATCGTTAGGGGGAGACAAGAACACTAATGTTCAACATAAACGACAGGAATTGTCATGGTCTGTCCCCACTCTGTCTCATCTTGATCCCCAAACCACACAATCCGAAATTGAAGTGCGGAGAATTCTCGTTCTTCATAACATAGCAGAATCGATGCCTGATGCGTTTTCTGATATCGTTAAAGTGACAAGATCACACATACTTGCTGCAAATGTAGCTGCAAGGATTGATGTCCCTAAAACTAGAGGACATGACGTCCCCTATATGGGTGACGTAGTGGCTAGGCCCACGGCTCCTGCCAGGAAGCGTGAAAGGCCCATAGGTTTGACTGATTCTCGCCCAAGAAAGAAAGCGAGTTTGGCACATTGGGGGACGCTCCAATGATAGAACCAATTCTAGAGAATAGAGAGATCTCCATGAATTACACCAGTGTACATGTGATGATGGATAGAAATTCTATGGCTATTGATGATGCATTTGCATATCATATTGCAGAAGAAATTATAGAATACGATAATATCGAACCTCGCCCCATTGAAGAATGTCAATGAAGAGCAGATTGGCCTAAATGGAAAGATGCGATCCAGAATGAACTAGATTCACTAACAAAGAGACAGGTATTTGGGTCTATAACACTGACACCCCCAAATACAAAGCCTGTTGGCCATAAATGGGTCTTTGTTAGAAAGCGTAATAAGAAGAATGAGGTTGTTAGATACAAAGCTCGCCTTGTGGCACAAGGTTTCTCACAACGCCCTGGAATCGACTATGAGGAGACATATTCTCCCGTAATGGATGTTATAACGTTCCGCTACCTTGTCAATTTGGTAGTTTCCGAAAAACTTGACACGCAACTTATAGATGTGGTTATAGCATATCTCTATGGGGATCTAGATTTAGATATATATATATATATATATATATATATATATATATGAGGTTCCAGATGGACTTCAATTACCCAAATCAAGTGGCTTTAAACCACGGAGCGTGTTTTCAATAAGATTAAAATGCTCACTATATGGATTGAAACAATCCGGATGGATGTGGTATAACCGCCTAAGTGACTACTTGATTGGGAAGGGATATGTTAACAATGAAATATGCCCATGCGTATTCATTAAAAGAACAAGTTCTGGATTTGCAATTATAGCAGTTTATGTCGATGATATGAACCTAATTGGAACTCTAGATTAGTTAAAGGAAACTGCTAAATACTTGAAATCCGAATTTGAGATGAAAGATCTTGGGAAGACACGGTTTTGTCTCGGAATAGAACTCGAGCACTGTAGCGATGAGATCTTGATCCATCAGTCAGCATATACTCAAAAATTACTAAGACGCTTTAATGAAGATAAAGCAAAGCCTATAAGTACTCTCATGATCTGCCGTAGTCTTGAGCCCGGAAAAGATCTGTTTCGTCCAAAGGATGAGGACGAAGATCTATTAGAGGCTGAAATACCATATCTAAGTGCAATAGGCGCATTATTATACTTAGCTCAATGAACAAGACCGGATATCTCATTCGCAGTAAACTTGTTAGCTCGACATAGTTCAGCACAAACACGCCGCCATTGGGTTGGTATAAAGACAATCTTTCGATACTTTAAAGGATACGATTGATATGGGATTGTTTTATCCCTACAGAGAGAAAAGAAAAGACGGAAGTATGGCATCTGACCCCATAAGGCAAAACACCATCTTTCATAATGAAGACGCTGGCACCACCATCCATAGTGGCTGACGTTCCCCTCTCCCCTCCATCAAAATGATGGTGATGTTTTGATGGGTTTTGTTGATGCAGGGTATCTCTCTGACCCTCACAAAGGTCGCTCCCAAACAGGTTATGTCTTTACCATGGGAAGCACCGCGATATCTTGGAGATCTACAAAACAGACCCTTGTTGCTACTTCCTCAAATCATGCAGAGATTATTACTCTACATGAAGCCGTGCGTGAATATATATGGCTAAGGTCTGTAATTAGACATATTCGAGGAAGTTGTAGTTTGAAGTCTACCACGGATGAACCTACATGCGTTTATGAGGATAATATAGCTTGTATTAAGCAAATGAAGTTAGGTTTTATCAAGGGAGACAACACCAAGCATATATCGCCTAAGTTCTTTTATAATCAACAACAACAATCACTCTAAAAATTGAAGTTAATCAAATCCGATCAGAGGATAATGTAGCAGACTTATTCACCAAGTCGTAACCTAAATCCACATTCGAGAAACATGTGAAGAGCATCGGATTGAGAAAGTTATCCGAACTCCCACGATTATGGCAATCAAGGGGAGACATCGACATCAGGGGGAGTTATGATATCTACATGTTTGATCTCGAAGAGTAAAGGACATGTTGTACTCTTTTTCTCCTCCTCGAGCTTGTTTTTATCCCACAGGGTTTTTCACTCGAGCAAGATTTTTAACGAGACAACGGATGAAGCCTCACCACCAAGTTTAAGCGGCACAAGGAGGAGTGTCTAATCAAACTAGGAGTAGTTCCATGATTGTAATAAGAGATAATGTTCTAGAATTCCTAGTCCTATTCGGAATAGTTTTCCTTGTATCATTAGAACATGTACTTTGTAATCCCTATATATAGGGCTCCTATTTTCAATAATGAAACATAATTCTCTCATCAATCCCTCTCAAATTCTCATATCCTTAAATATTTTCTAAATGATACGGCGAATGAGAGAGAATTGCAAAAGAAGGATTGTTTGACATTTGGCCAAATAAAGCTGAATTAAAAGAACAGAAAAATTAAAAAGGTGCATGAAATATATCCACAAGTACGAGAACGTAGATTGATTGTTAACGTCTCTAAAGTAGCAATGTAATGCTATTCATACATGAGATTCGGTTCTATGAAAATTAATGGTATCACGGATTTGGCTTAAGACTACTTGCATAAAAAATCAGTTATCTCGGGCATTCTAGTTTTAAGTTTTCAAGGGTATCCATACATTTTTTCAACAAGGACTTTGCTTCGCCATTTTTCTCCACTTCGTACAGATGCAGAAGCGTACCCTCAAATTGTACATCAGTAGGGTCAATTGACCGAAGGTCTCCGTAAAGCTTGATGATCACTAGAAGGCACTCTGAAGCAGTTACATGAACCTATAAATGAGGACACAAAATGCAACATACATTAATAACCAAAGATAAGTTTTTCGGGTCAAAATTACGTCTTACTAAAGGCAAAAGTTTTTCGGAAATCATCTAAATCTCGGGTAATTATTAGTTGCTAAATCAATATTCATTAACTTGCAAGTAAAGGACAGTAAAAAAAATTAAAAAAAGAATCATTGAGACAGTCCAAAGTAGCAAGAGAAAGGTGGAAATCAAATAAAAATGCAATGGTTGAAAAGAAAGAGAAGATATGCAAGAGGGCGATTGGTAAGGTTTTGCAAACAAATTTACTATTTTTCAATGAATTTATACGAAAAATAAATGCATTTGAGAAAAATTCTAACAAAAAATGAATGTAGAACGTTTGGGCCCCCCACCCCACATTGTACCACAAAAACAGAGTTAACTTTAGTAGGGTTCTCACATTTAGATAGCTTTTGTATTTTCCATTCCAATAAAAGATGAGCAAAATTAGGAACGAAAAATAAGGTCAATCCGGAGTCTAATTCAATGAAGTGGTGGGTAGGGCATAATCTTTACATATGTTTACTACACATGGGGATCCATTACTTTTGATTTCCTGATATTTACTTTAAAGCAACGGACAACAGGATACCAAATGTAATGTACACAAGATACCAACAGAGGAAAAAGGTCACAAACCTGCCCAACTTTAATTGTGCTAATGCATTCGACAACTTGAGGTGCCACTGAGTGAAACAACTGAACAGAAGCAGTGAGAAAAAATAGATAAATAAATAAATAAATAAGAGCTTACATATTGCATGGAAATATATAAAGGATGAATAATCTCGCCTACCTCCTGAACTAACAAAATTATGTTGGCATGAGCATGGGTTTCTTTGGAGTCACCCAGAACCTTCTGGACACTTGAAACAAGTTCCTTTATCAATGAAAGGGCAGATATTTTGACTGCCACGAAAATCAAATGCCAAAGGTTATAGTCTTGTAAAAGATAATTAAAAACAAAAAACAAAACAAAAGAGAGCCACACCACAAGAGTACCTGTCCATGGAAATCCAGGTGACAAAGCAGTGGTCAACACATGCATCAAGTTCTTCTGTTGTTCAAGAATATCTTTTATATTAGCCACATGAATGCAAGCGGTCATGCAGTCCAAGATTTTCTCATGTGAAACAGGAGCCTGCTCAATTTGATCCTCTTCTGCAAAGAAAGATATGCTCATATTGCTAATCTTACAAAGTAAAGCTTAACATCCAATATAAAGATATAAGTTCAAGGAACTGCAGTATAAAAAGCATGACTGCAAGGAATTTTCACTAGATTGTTTCCATAGAATAAAGTTGACTATATACATGCAGAGGCAGGTTGATGCTTATTTTCTCTTGGAGAACCTCTTAAGAGTACGTGGACAGTGGGGAATAATCATTGATGATTATTCCCCAGACCTTCCTCCCTTTCCGCACACTACACTTTTCCAATATGTTGTATATCTAAGTTCTTTTATAAAATGTATCAGAAAGTCGAAGTGAACTCCATGGTTGTCCTTGCATAAGATGAGAACTAGTTATACCAACCTGCTTTAGCACCATTGCCAGCCAAAGTTGCTTTCCCAGAAACACCGAGAGTGGAAGCATTACACATATCGTATAACAATGGAAATGCCTCATTAAAGAACTCTTGATTACCGAAGGCTTTTACAACCTGAAAGCAAACACAAGAAGGAAAACTATGTTAACAGACATGTGTTAAGAACTTTGCTTAGATATTGTTATGGGAAGCAGAAACAGAATATTTTCCACCAAGGCCCACCAAAGAGTTAAAGAAAGAATATGAACGCAGGCATACAACTAAACAGTAATTCTGGGGACCGCACAGTACAGTGCAGATGGGAAGTCTGAAAGCTGTACAATCAACTAGTTTGACAGGAAATAGGAAAGACTGGAATTAGAATATCATCAGAAAGGATACTCAGGTTGACTAAATCAATCACTCAGGAAAATAAATCAGATTTCAAATTCATCAGACATTCGATTTCTTTGAAAATTCAACCAATACCAGATCTTGTTTACACCAAATTATTGGCAATGGGTAAAGAACGACAACATTCTGTATGTTATTATACCCTAAATGGTTAGAGCTCCCACCATAGGGGGTTCTATATTCTTCAAAACACAGTATATGCAAACCAGGAGGGGCCACACACATGAATCGATATTGGGTGACAACGAGAACACAGGACCAATTCCCTCATCGAATTCATCTGGCTCGGCATGAATCTCAATATCATGATTCCAACCCAGGCTCAGAGTGGTTCTAATGAATAGCTTGATTTGATACCATGTTAACATTACAGCATCTGACCCGGAGCCAACCAGCAATAGAGGCTCGAAATCTCAAAAGTTCTTGTGCAAGACTAGAAAATCCTGACAAGCATTTATACGTTCTCCAGGTTGCATGTGAGGCAGTGTTTAGAGATGATGATTTAGGCACTTAATAGGTTCACTGTTTATAAAAATTTTGCAAGATAAAGCACTATAAACAAATAAATAATAGTAAGGTTGTACAATAAGGTTGCCCATGAAAATACAGTCAAGTTGATCTTCAGGCCAGAAATTAGTCTAAAACAGAACAAGCACAGCCGCATGACAAAATTTGTGCTTGAAACCAACAAGAATATGGTGCAATACACAAATTGACTTACCTTATCAATAAAAAAAGAAAAAAGAAAAAAGACATCAAAAGATCTAAAGATTCTCAACGTATACACAAATTTCAACAACTGTAGTATTATAACTTGTTTACACAATACGAAAAGTAATGCAAATCATTTGCAAAATAATATGGTTTTCTCATTCTGTTTATCCTTTTCCGATAAAATGCAAGATATCATGACAATAAGAAATTATGTAAAATATGATTGCCGGCTCACGAGAATACTGTCTAGTTGATCTTTGCGCCAGAAATTAGAATATAAGGAGCAATTTCAACCGCATGACCAAAAAAATTCCTTGTTCGGAACTGAAGGATATGGTACAAGACGCAAACTTAAGACGAGATGCCTGTGCAACATGCTTACTTATCAGGAAAACCTCAACCAAACCACACTGCCTAGCTTTTAGAATAAACCAGACATAAACGACTCGAGAAATGGAACAGGGAGATAAAATCTATGGTACCCTATCCCCTAGAGGCATTAAATCTACCAGCAGTCTTCCATTGCTCAACATTCAAAAGTTAGTGAAGCTACGAACCCGCAAGGAAATTCCTCCACTTCTAAACAATCTATTTCACTTTCATCATGTCATCCAGAAAAGACCAATCAAAATGGGCAGAAGTTTCCTCAAAATAGATCTGAAAACCCACAATTTCTTGTTTTCCCTAAAAGCTCCTCAACTACTTCATTTGCAATTAAAGCCCAGTCCAATTGACGGATACCTTCATTGAATAAAATTCGATGTAGTCAAAGCCATGCACCCCCTCGATCTTTAGACAGTGTCGTTGAAATAATCTTATAACTAAACGGGAATAAAATCTTTCAATCTCAGGTGAATCAAAAAATAAATGTTTAATCAAGGCAGGCGTTAGCAAAACCATTACAATACAATTCAGTTAAGACCATAGCAAGTTCTTGTTGATCGCCTACTAACAATCTCAAACCAGGCCAAAGTGAAACCATCCTGTCCAGGAGAGAAACATCCCTGCCAACATAAGATGGCTGCACTTCTAATATCTACTAAAACAAAATTAAAACCACCCCGCTGTTCTGCACAGGGTCCAACTTGAACAAGTTCCCGTAAAAAATTAAAAAAAATAATAATGAAAAAAAGAAGAAAGAAAGAAAGAATGATTTACTTATAACGTTCCTTCCTTACATTAGTACCATCCCGACATCCAGATATTGTTACAGATTAGGAGTATAGAGCAATATATTATCTAAATTTGTTCATGCATTAGAAGCAAGGCCAACAGCACAAAGTGCGCACCTAATCTGGGGAACGCAAAGAAAAAAAAAAATAGGTACCACTGATCCAAAATGGAGTATTACCTGTTCAAGACAGGATAGAGCTGCTTCACGATATTTCTTTGTCTTTTTCGTGCATGCTGAAGATAATATCCTCAAAACTTCATTCAGAGTATGGGGATCATCAGTTGAAATTGCTCTATGACAAGACACAGAAAGTGCAGCAATTGAATACAATAGAGCTTCCTTTCCCTGCCCACACCAGCGGAAAGAAAGACATCTTCCTTTAAGTAATTACTCTACTATGGCTAGAAGTGAAAAAGAGCAGTCAGTAAGACATCTTGCTTATTTAAATAAATGAATCTGTTCTCTACCTCCCATAACCGACCAGGAATCTCCTTCATAAGAGATTTGAGCAAGACATTATAGTAAGAAGCCAGAGATTCACCCAAAACTTCACTGAGTTTGGAAATAGCCTGGGCCGACTGCAAGTTGAAAAATGAGACATCAAATAAGTATACCAATATTTGAATTATAAAACTAAATAAAATGCAATTTCTAAACAGAGAAAGTGATGGCAGGGTAAAAAAAAAAACAATACATCTACCTTCTTTTTACTTGCCCAAGAAGATGTTGCAATGCTCTCACAAATAAGAGAAACAATTTCTGCCAAGTATAACTGGAGGGCTACACGTTCACTACTTGTATGCTCTTCCCACAACTCTTCAAACAGGCCAGAAACATACTTGTCATCGTCAAATCTGTTCACAAACATGTCAGATTATAAGGCAAATCAGTAATATATGAACAATAATATATTTCAACAAAAACTACCAGAATTTCATTCATAGAGGTATTCCCAGTTGGCTATTGAGGAAACATAAACAAATAAAGATAATGCCATGAAGGAGATTTCAACTAAACTTCAACTAGCCATTTGATAAATTTCTGTCACAGTCCAAATTTCATATTCTTTAGAAAGTCTCTAAGGAAAAGAGTCAGCATGTTCAATGTCTAACAAAACATATACAAAAATGAAAGGTATGTTGACAATTTACTAAAGTAATAGCTTAGCTGCCATGCCTACTAAGATAACTCAGCACTAAACTCATATGGCATGTGTTAATAAATAAGATGATGAAACCTTCACATAAAAAAAATGAGAAAATATTCTTTCTGGACTTATAACAGTAATAAAAGGAACCAGTAATATCCACACCTTGAGATAAAAATTACTGGAAGTATAGCTGCAAGATATCCATCCAAAATGTCTGAGGCCTTGGATGAATAGCTTTTCAATAAAACCGCACACGCCACTTGAGCATTTCGGTCACCAATATGCAAAGCTGCAGTGTCATCGATCAACTTTTCAGCCTGAGAGGCTACTGTGTGTTTTAAAAGTACTGCACATGCATCAGCAAAGGCTCGTTTTGATGCAGCACTTTTTTCATCCTTCACAACCGGAAACAACAGCCTCAGTAGCTTGCTCGTATATGGTTTGATTTCAACACCAACTTCTTGAACTAGTAAGGTAATAAAGCTGGCAACACCAACCCTGCACCATATATACAATAAGTCGTTAATAGAGTATTCCTCATGTCATTAATGTTAGGTTGTATAGTAGGACTTCTTTTGTTGAACTAGAACTGGAAAATGCTTAAATTCTTAGGAATATACTACAAAGTTATCGAAGAGACCAATGTAAGCTCAGCTCTTATTGCCTGTTGTTAACTCTCATGACAATGTTGGGAAACATTTTAAAAAGATAAGTTTTTGCAAACCAGTGTAAAGTACTAATAAAACTAACATGTGCGGAAGCAATAGATCCTACGAAAATGCAACTTCCCAATATTAACTGAAATATGATGGGCACTCTCTAACATTGGAACTAGGAAGAGGTCAAGCGGTCAGAGGAAGTGCAATAATACAAACTTGTTACAGCTAAAAAAGCTTAATACTTTGGGAATGTGGTAAACATAAGGAGTTTAACACTTGTAAGAAATATAAATAGGTTAGACAACAAAATTTAATCCAGAGATTTTATGCTCATCAAGAAAAGTTCAGAAGTAAAAGTAACATTATGCTGGAGAGTGTTACCAGGTATATATTAGAATTATATACTCCATCACCAGTTCTTATCGCATCTCACACCCTGGAGTATCAGACACCTCTCACGTTCCTTACCATATGTCCTCTCATTGTCTCCTTTTGTGTTCTGCAGTCTGGCTCATGTTCATAATCATAGGCATAAACAATTTGTGCTATGGGTAGTGTATATATGGGTCCCTAGTTGGCAAGGTTACCAATATGAAACATAATCCATTTTATTTGTTATATGTCCTTTCATTGTCTCCCTAGTCTCCCTGTGTTTGGCTGTAATGTTTATATGTTTATATCCATAGGCATACAAATTTAAACATAATTGTGCTTTGAAGAATGTGTTCATGGGTCAGCATGGTTACATATGTCATTCCCCGGATGTACCATATAGCAAAAAGAAACCATGAACCAGAAGAGAAGAGCTTGCCCCACCCAGTCATTCCCCCAACCCACCAAAGTGGAGTTGCATAAAAGCAGAATTTTTCGACTTTAAACAAGGATGATGAAGGCTTGGATAGTTCAACTGGAGCACATGGGTATGTGCCTGACAGCTTTATAATTGACATCATGGGTATAGGGACAGTTAAAATCAACATGTTGGATGGGTGTCATGCGTACATAGGCTGGTGTGGCAATGTTGGATAGTGTCATGCCAACTTTGGATGATGTGGTGTATCTCCCAAAGCTACAGAACACGTGTCGTGCATACTTTGGCTAATTTGGGCATATCTCCCACAGCTGCAGAACAATTTAATATCCTTGAACCACAGGGCTATTAGTTTTCCATACCAGGCAGAAGCATCAACATCATGCCTGGTTGCATGGTCCTAATGAGGGGGGAAAAGTCTAGTTAATAGTATCATCCGATAGGTACTACTCAGGCCTCAATATTATTGAGAAAAGAAGTGAACAGGAGATCAAGAACTTGATGCAAGCCTAGTTTGCAGACATGGTACATCATCCTCCTCTTGAACTCCAATCCAGTGCGGAAGTTCCCATATACAGATCCATGACTGGGAAGAGCACAATTTGTTTTGGGAATTAAGTGGCGCTGATGACAAATGCAGAAGTGATACTTCTAACTCCACCAGTTCACCGTGTTTAGAATGTAGAAATATAAGTTTCATCTTATTTAAGCATGTTTCTTATCAGCAGGAGAAAAGAAAGAAAAGATCCAGTCATCCGATATTTAATATTTAGACAGGAAAAACCATGAGAAAGTGATTGGAGTGCAGATAAATCATATAGTTCCTTATGTTGCGCTACATTAAGTTGCAAAATTATATACCTTGTATTGAGACCAACCCCAGATCGAACCAATTGACCAAGACGAGGAATCAATTGTTCTAACGATCCGGCATCCACAACTTTTATGCAGAGATCAAGAGTTTCCCACATGGGAGAGCCTTTTGCAATCGAAATTCTCAAACTTTCGAGCTTCTCTGTCTGTATCCCAGCATTTGCTGCATGCAACTGGAAGTGGAAAACAAAATTGAACAAAGCTATAAGAAGACAGAATGAGCTAAATTCTAAACACAACTTACAAATAAAATCTTGCCTACCTCCACGTAATTAAGCCCTTGGTCCTCAAGGCTCGATAAACTTTCCAGCATGCAACAAACTAGATCAGATAAATGTGGACGAATTGCAATCCCAGCCCCCTGAAACAAATCAAAAGATAAACGATGGTTGTCAATAACAATTGAATTGCAATTCAAACAAGAGAAGATTGACCATTTAAGGTTGAATACACACACACACACATGTTAGAGATGCTAACAGAACTTTTTTTTCCCCATTGTATAAGATTCAAATTAGGTAAGCATGAACAACAGAACTATTTTTAAATCTCAAACAGAGGAAGAAAAAAAAACATATATATCCAGGCTCCAGGAGCTAACCAAGTTAAGGTTTAACCAGCTTTTGGTCCACATTGGCAAAGATTCACCTAGGTACTACTACCAGGTTCAGACAGGTACTGTGGTCAACTGTGCTTATAATGACTAAATAGTAGTAGCTAGACATGCCACAAGAATACAACAGGAAAAAAGAATTATGTTCCCTTAAATGAAATTAGTAACAAAACCATTTACCCTTTGCTGAAGGAGACAGCTGTACAGTTAACACACCTCAACAAAATGTAATAAAATTGGAATTTTATCATATCATGGAATGTTCAGCTAGTTAGGTATTGTTACTTGGTAAAATGGAAAGCATTATATTATACTGGGTTCCATATGGCATTCCCCTATAAGACAACTCCATAATGTATTTATTACTCGACTTCCCTTGAGAAGTGTTTATAGCTTTTGGACCTTTCATTTCTTGCATATCATGTGGAAGTCTGACTATCTAAGGCTCTGCTGTTACTTAGGTTCTACTGCGGTTGTTTCTAACTTCCACAGTAGGGATAGTCTATTTCTTATGTATTTTTTTTCTGTTACTTGTTTTTCTAGGTATGAGTATTCTCTAAGTGGGCCTCTGCGAACTTCTTGTTTTATTTTTCTGTAGGAAAAGACTTGTTTGGGTTGCTGACGATTGAGCAAATAAAGTTGGTCCGTTTCCTAAACCAAAGTTAAACAAAATAAAACTAAAGAGAGAGAAAAAGCAATGCAATTGTTAGAGAACAGAACTTTGTGTGCAGTCCAAATATTTCTTAACTGATCATAAAGCAATGCTAACAGGTGAATAGTTATTTTTCTATAAAGCAGAAGAACATACTAACCTTTGCAAGCTTCATAACAACCTCTATAGATGCCTTTCGAATACTATCAACTTTACTTAGTATGCCTTCTGTAAGCAAAAGAGGCAGAACAAGATCCATTGTTTGGCTTGCATCTGATACACCAGTTAGGGTGACATCAGAAAGCCTCACCGTCAATGAAGTTAAAACACGGCATAACTTGTCACCAGAATTTCGAACAGTCTCTTTAATATCATCCATGGCACGGAATGCTGCTGACCATAACTTCCTTAAATGCTTCCCAACCTTTTAACCCCACAAAATAGAAAGAAATAGAGCCAACAAAAACCATATTAAGATTTTATCAATATAGGAACAAACAGAGAACAAATTATGTAAATATGGAATTATGCTGATCACCAGCGTTCTCACTCAACATAAATAACGATGACAGAAAATGAGTGGATAGAAATACGAAAGTTTTTACTAATTCACAATGCTATGAGAAGACTAGCACCTACATATAGGTATGAACTGAGGGGGGGGAACTCAAAATATGGCAAAAATAAATACTAGATTAGGACAGACACAGGCCAGGTTCGGGAAGTCTGTGAGCACACACCTATACAAACTAACAAATTTTTCTAAAAGTCCCACCAAGTCTCTAAGAACACTCTTTTTCTTTTGTATATATGTCCAGTGTTCAAAGTTTAATCTCTTATTGTTGAGAGAAAAATAAAAAATAAAATCCATGGAAGGAAAACAAATAAATGTATAATTCATTGACCAAAGTTGCACAAGCAGGACTTCACAGGGGATCACCCTATCAGCAGGTGAGAGATATTGAAAAAATGGTGAAGTCGGGCTTGCACAACTTCATGCAGGAAAAGATCTCTGAGTTATCTGTACCTTAAACATGTAAGCAATGTAACTTTAAAAAAAAAGTCCTAGTATTTACACCTAATTCGACCTACTTCAATTTGCACTATAATATCACCTGATCAAACTTCCGGCCCTGGATGATATCTGCAAGGGCAAGACAGGATGCCTCTCGTGTGCGCCAAAGCCTAGATCCACATTGTATTAACAAGTCATCAATAATGAGGTCCAAGTGTTCATCAATGGTTTTCTTTGAATCTTCCACCAGTGACTTCCATATGTGTGACATAGCATCCTAGATACATCGTATGAAAGTATGAACAGAAAGTTAATACAAAGATGGATACTTTCAACCTGTGACAACTCGTAATAGAAGGAATGATGGAAGGATGAAATACAACTAACTGAAGAATATAGGACACATTAAAATCATTTGACATTGAGAACAGATACCACAGATGAGTTAGAAGTTATAGAGTTGTCACTGTTAAGAATCCATAGCTTTCACACTTTAGGAAGAATACCGACTTATCTCATACCTGCACATTTTTGTCAGGATCATACTGATATCGAACGAGCCTTGGAATTAAGGACCGCAGGTGTGGCTTCAGAGCATCTCCTGCTTGCTTTGCTATCTTTGAAAAACCAAAGGCAGCACCCCTCTTTGAATTCAGAGAAGTTTGATAATTAGCCAGATCCATAAACTTATAGATCAGATCTGGTTGCCCCATCTCATTTGCTACATTGCACAGCTCCTTGTATGTACTGAGTTTCCCTCCGCTAAGACCTTCACCAATAACTCCCTCTTGAAACACTTCAGAGTCTTCAGCAAGCTAAATAACAAAAATCTAAACGCCTAAGAAATCAAAGTATTGCAGATTGACAGAAAGAGACAGACAGAAAGAGATGTATATACTGACCTTTATAGCTCTTTTTTTCTTCCCAGAACCTGTCAGAGTGTTTACAAGTGCATTAACCAAGTTTCCTTTCATTGATGCATCACCAATTTCATACACAACACTCATCCCTTGTGAGGCCAGCTCCTGTGTGAGTTCATTCTGTTCACCAAGAAGGTGTGAAAAAGCCTCCTACATGCACACAAGAAGTTATAATCTCATACATCAAGTTACAACATCCATCACATGTCAATTTAAATATTCATCAGAATGACTGATCTGTATAAATTTCCTCCCCATAACCATAAGTTTCAGGGTAGATATGAGTGATTTTAATAAATGAATCTGACTAGATAAGTATGTCCATAAAATCATAACAATATTTTACTTTTTCATAGTATGAGGAAATGAAGAATTAAACAAAGATGAGTTCCATGGTGAAGCAACAGTATATTCTATAAATGACGAACATGTCAGAAGGAATTTAAATATAGAAAGAGGTTTAACTCAATGACATAAAAGTAAGGATGCTACACTACCAAATGTCATATTCTCATTGATCAACATAAAGACTATTTTTCCTTGAGTAGTTTAAGATCTTGTGCTCTAATCAACTCTAAAATCTTAAATCCTTGCAGTTATAAACACAACCACCATGAAGATTTTTTCCAATCAGTCTTAAATTTGTGAATTCCTTATCCACAACCGCTTTTTTTTTGTAGCTCACTTGTTCTAACAGAACTTTATTTCTTCTTACAAAAAAATTTGGAATATGAAAACAGCGCTGATTCCATATTTGACCATGGACCCATTACATCCGCGATTAAAATACCATGATGGCTATGATTAAAGCACTTTCATTTGAGTATTGTAATGTATGAGAAGATAACTTTTTAAATTGAATCCTGTGAGAAGGTGAATCAAAAAGATATGAATGGCTAAATGATGACTGAAATTCTCCAAGCAAAAACCTGAATTTCTGGCAGCATTTTCTGAATAGCTGGTTGATGGCCACAATACATGGTAATTGATAATAGCCATACAGTTCCGGCACAGCGATCTTCTTTTCTTGTACTGTATAGAAGATCGTCAAAAAGCTTTTTAGTAATTGCTTCTCGAACCATGTCATCACGATCTTTATTAGCTTCATTCATTTCCGTAGGGCTATGTTTTGAGAGAGATAAACTCGCATCTCCCATGAGAAACTTAGAAGCCATGGAGAGTGAATAATTAGTTCTGAGAATCAAATCAGCAGTCACCGGAACACCACCCCACAAAAACGACAGTGCCTCACCAGCGGCAAAGAGGATATCCTCAACCTGTGTTAAACAACAGTTGCAAGGATTAGACATTTTACTTTTGTATGTGGTTTAGTACTTCCACCTAGGAAATCAACGCACCAGCCTTTGCTAATTTTCATCCACTACCAGACTTTTTCAGGAGCTTTTGACTGAGTAATGGTGGACATATTTAAACCCTTGGTAACTTCTAAGTATGCAATTATTGACTAGTGAACAACAAACATGGATAAGACGACCATTTACATGTTTTCTATATGTGCACTACCTTACTAAGCTCCAGATGCTTAACATATATTTCCTCACTGGCAAACTTAACTTTGCTTAGAATTTTTCTTTTTTTCTTTAGTTAATAGTTGACGTACCCACAACATATCCCCATACCATTATTAAATTTCATAAACTAAGTAACCAGAACCAACCTAACAAGCTTCAATAATTAATTCAAAAGCACTCTTGATTCTTATCTTGTTATCCAAGTGGGGTCAGCAAAATAGGGATCGAAATTCCTTTCTTACTGATGGAGAGTTTACCTAATAAGAAAATTAGTGTACAAGAAATATAAGAATTAGTTTGTACAAACCTTAGATCGGGAAAGACTGAATATTAACTCCAGGGCAATATTAAGACACGCGGATGATGTTTCCTTGACACAGATATGGCCAATGGATATAATAATTTTCTGAATTGCTTTGGTATCATCACCCTTAAGTAGCTTTCTCAATCTTTCTTGTAAAAGCACCAGAATATCAACTGCATTTCAATTCATGAGTAATAAAGATCTATATCTAATGGTAGAGATAATACATGTTATGAGAAAAAACAAGTGGGTTACCTGAACAAGACTCAATAATAAGTGAAGGCAATGCAACGATCAGTCCAATATGACCTAACGCTTGGACCGCTACTGATGCTAGTGTCGCAGTCTCAGAATTAACAACATCGACAAGTAACTTTAGGGTAGTTTGAAATAATGCCTCTGGGATCTGCAGAAATATAGATGTACTCAGACGTAGTCAGATAAAACAGCGAACAAAACAAGTTCAAATTTTAACATAACCAAACTGAAGACTTTTATTGATATAGAAAGGAAAAAGAAAAAGAAAACAAATGGGCAGTAACTGAAGACAAAAAATTAATTTGGTAAATAGCAGACAAAGCCAAAAGAACTGAAATAAAGAGTAACATAGCTTACATACTAATTACCAAGGAATTATACTTCTATATGTTGCAACCGCTAGCCCAAGTCAATATGGGCCAGCTAGCCCACTTGGGTATCCTAAACCCTGCCAGCACACACGCAATTTTGGTTTCCTTACACAGAGAGCAACTACTAGATAGGCTTGATGACTGAACATCTGGAAGCAAAGGATGGTCTTGGCATACATATATACTATTCAGCAAAACAACTGAACAAAACAAAAGAAACAAACAGAAAATCTAATGAAATACATTAAGGTGAACAGGGGCTCTCAAGGCCAGATTTCTTTTCCTAACAGGAAAAAAACATAAAAACAAAAAAAAAGAACCAATTTTTTCTTTCTGAACTACTTTATGTTTGAGAATAGTCTTCTCCTGTGTGTTCAAGACTATGCTTTATGAAAAGAAACGATGAATTGCATGACCTTCCTTACTTTCTTTGTTTATTAGGATATGTAATAATACAATCCTGCCCACCTACGAGATAGTTTTAATGAACTGTGAGGGCCATCTCAACCACATATTAAATTTAAAAGCTGAAATTATAACAACTTAAAACTGTACATTTATTTTCATCCATCAGATTCACTTGTCCCTCACAGTCCCTCAAAAAATGTCCCTTAGCCGAGCAGGCCTCATATCGATATTATAAAGGAAAGCTTGAGTATCACCCAAATAACTGAAATATAGAATTAGAGGGAACAGCATCATTTATATAACTTACAGCTGGTTTTCTAGACATACAATCTGCAGTTACATAACCTAATGCACATAATGCTCCGTGTTGAACTTCAAACCTGGTAATATTAAACCAAGTCATAAAATGAGAAGTTATGTCATTATAAAAGCAAAATGTAAAACTTGAAGACAATTTTGCTAATCTCAAGCAGGTAAACATTAAATTTTGTAAAAGATAGATGCAACCAACCTTAACTTATGTATTTCCCTTACTGAGGCAATTATTTCAGAAATAAGAGCACATGAAGCAGCTAGAGGAAGAACGGAGGAAGCAATACCAAGTAAACGTGCTGCAGCTTCACGGGTATCTAAGTCAATATGACTCAATAATTGTTTTAGCCATGGAACTTTTTTTGCATAACGTGAAGCTACAAGCTGTAAAGAACTATGATTTGTCAGATGTGCACATGAAGAGATCAGGAAAATAGGAAATAAGATCAAATGCAGTCATGAGTCATGTACCTCTGGAATATGAGATCCAATTGCAATCAATGCATTGGAAGCCTTGGCATGCAACTCAACAGACCCTTCATATGCCATAGCATGTTCCAGAAGTAAGCACATTGCTTCTACAGACGAGTGAAACTGAGTTGATCCTTTAATTGAATTGTTATGCTCCAATTCTGACTCCAAGCACTTCAACAAAAATTCAATAATAACTAGATACGTTTTTGAGGGAAACTGAAGCTTCTGCTCCCGCATCTCAGTTGGTTCTGACAAGTTTGGCTGCTGTGAAAGAATATAATCTAACATGTCTCCAAGTTTGGGGTAATGTAGCTCTTGTATCTTACTCATACTTGACCCATCATCTTTCATAGGAGAAAGGCCTTCAAATGCAATCTCCCTTCATAAAAGTTAATACTTTAGGGTTCCCATAATAAATAAATATATATATATATACAAGGATATTACAAAGGAAAAATGCAATAAAGAGGATGGTAATAGTAATTCTATGAATAAAAGGTTTATAGAAATGTGTATACGTATGCATGTACATATATTATTTTCTCTTTCTTTTACAGAAACAAAGATACAATTAAACTAAAACAAGATACAAACAAGGTGGATAAGAACCTAATGAGAAGCGAGGAAAAAAACAGAACCAACTGAAAACCCAAACAGCAAAAACAACTAAGCTCAATAAAAGCAAGATGGGACATCCGGACTAAAGAGCTAGAAGAACAGAGCCCCTCCTATATATGCAATTGCTGAGAACGAGTCATCCCTGACGTTCAACAATCTTAGAAAGGTATGCAGCTGTCCAACAATTTTAGGTCTAGGGACATTGTTGTTAGTCGGATGATGACTTCCGTAGTTTGAGGATCCAGTGTTGAATTTCTGGGCCACTGTCAATGTACTAACTTTCTGTTTTTGTTGGATTAGAGCAGATGGCCCAAAAACAGATGGGAACTATAAATAGAATATGATCTTAGCCAATAAAGGTTAGACAAGTAGTCCAACACAGCAGCAGTAACACGAACAGGAGGCCCAGATGGGGAAGCAATTTCCAGGACTGTACTTACCTTTCCATTTAATAAAACACTCTGCTTCCTATAAAATGAGATAAATAAATATCCTGGATCCAGTTATCACTTACTCCCTTACATCCACAATGAAATGAAAGAATTCGGTAAATAGATGAGAAACAGAAGTTGGAGTGAGAATAAATAACTGATAAATAAGCTGTTGGTCAGGTCGGATTTATCGTGGGAAATCGTTCTCACCTACTGCTTTGTCTCTGTTCATATTTAACCCGTTTGTTATTATTTTATGATAATGACCCTATTACATGGCCTCCTCATGAGTTGAGACTTTTTATTCTGCAGGGTGTTACAGACATTTCATAATTTGGTGAAGCCTATGACAACAAACTCAGGATTTGTATTGTATTAGTGTAGATAACTAGGAAACCAAATCCTTCAAGCGAATAGTATCCCAAGTCCAATGCAACCTAGGCAAGGACGAAGCCACTCCAAAGTGGGCATAGCATATGGTATTTCTTGTCATGCCTAGCGGTTTTGGCTTGGCTCCAGTAAGATTGGGAGAAGATGATTCAGCGGAGGTGTGGATAGTAAAGATAAAATAAAAAGCATAAGCAAGTTTATGCTTACTCTAGAGTTACCAAGAATAGAAGATTTCATTACCTTATATCCAATTTAATATCAGCAGCCCCAAGCATACAGATATACCGGCTTGGACAATGTTGTAACTCAAATAAAGAAGTTGCCCATCTTATAGCGCAGAATCTTACTTCACTTTGTTCCTGGTGAGCAAAAGTAAATTAGAACTCAATTAAGAAAAGTATTATGAAACCTCCATGAAGAAATAATTCTAATCCCAGAAATTTAGAAAAAAATCGATTCCATCAACATGCCAGATTAAGATACCTCTTGAGTATACTTGAGCAAAAGAGTCTCCAGATCCTTTAGTACTGTTGAGGGGGCTCCCTGTAGGTTAGATAATTACCAGGATCACTAACTTGTATTATGCATTGCAGTAGTTGTTCAAAGGACATAAAAAATAATTTAGTTAATTAATAAAAATCATATATATGTAAAATCTGTCAGATATATATATATATATATATTGGAAGCATAACAAGCCATAAGATAAGTACTCCTATACGAGAGCCCATCAACTTTTACAATGAGGTTAATGAAAAGCTACAAACTCAAGGGAAAATAATGTAAAACTTTTGGTTCTTTTGTTTCAGTCTTTCCCGCTCTCTTTTCTGATTGTAAGCTTGGTGGATTTCTTTTCCACTGTTTTGTATTTCCTCTAATTAAGCTATATTGTTTCATCTTTCTTTTTATTTAAAAATAACCAAATTTCATTGAACTGAATTGTTGTTTCCTAATATGAAATAATGATTTGATGTTTAGATCAGTTTGTAGTTGCAGACGAGTTGTAAATATAGTCTGTTGGATAACTTGTCCATGGCATAAACTTTTTCCAATCACTGAAAGCATACTATTTCATAATTAAAAATGAAAGATCATCTGAAAATAACTTCAACCAGAAAGAGAGAAACTAGTATACCTTATATGCAGTGGCAAGAGAATTTGTTGCTTCTTGAATACTGAGGCGAAAATATTGGGTCTCTACCTTCAATGCATCAAAAAGACGCACAGCCATGTCAGTCGTATCTCTGAAAAAAGAAAATTCAAAATAAAATATTGTTACACAATAAGTTCGAAAAAGAACACAGATTTTTTATTTGAACACCCATACTTACTAGATATCGACTGATAGTAAATGGTACAGAAATTTCTAACGAGTAGAAAGAAAGCCAAGGAATTGAACCTGAAAAGCTGAGGCATCCGCTGTGCAAGCAATCCAATAGCTTGGTAAGCGAAAGTTCTGGAGTCCCTATGAGTAGCATCTGGGTAAATTTGGTACCAATATCAGAGTGAGATTCTACCACTTTAATATAATGGTAAAAGATACAAATAAACAAAACTTGCAGGTTTATGGAATAACCTGATTCTGAACTTGAAGCAGTGTCAAGTGACTTCAGTATTCCACTCAGAATGACAGGGCCCATAAGTTTAAGTTGATCGATTATGGACTGCACACATATAAATTAAAAGAAAGAGAAAACATAAAGAAATAAATGTTAAGTGAAAAAGAAAGAGAAAACATAAAGAAATAAATGTTAAGTGACTAGACAAGAAAATTCAACTTAAAGAGTTAAGATCAATAGGAAACAACATTAAAAAAGATAAAAAGAAACATAGAGATGAAATACAAAGAATGAGTAATGAAATAAGAACTAACAAACATGTTTTCATATTAGTTTGCATGGAAATAAGGACCTTGACAACTGTCTCAAATTGAACATGAACTCTAACTTGATAAAGCCCAATAATTTTTCTAATAAGCCGAAGTCAGACTTCCGTAATGTCATCATGTGAAATAATTCAGGTACTGAAATGGTGGATCAAAAATCCAGGTCCAAATTAATAGGGAAACATATGTTTTATTCTTTTTCTTCTCCATTTCTCAATTTTTCATTTCAAAACCGAATAGCTAATTGCTGACAATCATAAAGCTAACATGTCAAACTGTAACCTAGAGACGCCTTCTTCAGCATAGCTCCTCAAAAAAAGTTTCAAAGAGAAAAAAAGATATGCACCAAATCATGAGATTCTTACATGTTTAAATACCCAGACAGTGAATTCCATTCCCAACTGCTTCAACCTTGATGTGGTATCACTTCCTATAAGTTTCAGAATCAACATAACAAAACAAATTATCAGTATTAAGGCTTTCTATCACATTGCAATACATAGGTGACATACAAAATAGAAATAATTATGATCAAGACAAGCATATCCAGAAAAAAGAGATAAAATGGATCAAAGTTGGAAATTGGTTGCAGATGATATCATCTTGACATTCAGTCAAGAGGAAGTTGGTTACAGCAGATGTTATCTTCAGATGCAGTCAAGCTCACTTAACTAGCATTAGTGGAATTCTAGTCCTATGTGTTATATTTTGTTTCTTTTTCTTTCTTCTTTTTGGATAGATGAGGGCTGAAAGAGACTGTTTTTCCTTTTAACAAGGTTAGCTTCATTAAGATAATATATATATATATATATATATATAACATCAATACTTTTGCAGCTTGCAGATTGGAGTACGGAGATGGCATCGAGCTGATAGAAAGTCTGAATGGTTGCAGCTAATTTCCATTGTTATATTTAGACACTGTTCCTACAATTTTTGGATTCCTCTGCTACAAATTGTTTCTAATTCAATGGCATTGTTGTAATTTCTAACGAGAACGGGCAAAATCATCCAGATATGCATGAGATAGGCATTCACCTAACTTGGAAGAGCAATTTAATCTAACGAATGATCAAAAAACTTTGGACCACACTGAAACACTCGTTAACACCTTTTGGTTGCAAATGAGAATATGGATCAAAAATATGGGAATTCAAGATCTTTTTTACCCCGAGAAGACAACTTGCATACCATATATGCAACCAAAAATGCACTGCAAGGTTGAAGGGAAACTGTTAGCTGCTGTAATAGACCGGCAGAAAATAGACATCATTTTTCCTTTCAAAGCAGGACTTGCTGGAGTGACTCTAGATTCAGGACCAACATTTTGAGATGCAGGAGTTCCTGCATTTAATTGGTATATAAATGTGTTAGATAAGATAAAATAAATAAAAAGCTATTGTACATGAAAATGAATATTCGTTTTAGGCCCCTGTATATCCCAAAATAAAAATTAAAAAAATACAATCTAACCTGACTGATGTAAATAGAACTAAAGTATAGATAAAATCCATGTATATTAAAGAAACAGAATCAAGGTTTAGAATACAAGTACAATGGATGAGAAATTTATCAAAAACCTCAAGACAAATACATAAACCAAAACAGGAATGTGTTTGATTTGTCCTAAAACTAATGTATAAAAAAAATTAAGAAATTAACAATAAAAACTGAATTTCATTTTGATAACTAAAATAATATCTGAACCCTGAAGAGAGCAAAGCCCAAAGAGATGGCCAAAACGAACCACCCATAATTGATTCTCACCCCAGCTTCCACAAATATCCTTTTTTTCCTCTCCATACAACAACTCAAAAAATAGCCAACAAAGCACCTCTCCCTAAAACCATGCCCCCTTTCCTGCCTCTGAAGACAAGATGAGATGTAGAAACATAGGCTATACTTCATTCATTCCTGTAGCGGATGATTCCCTTCACAGCGGCAGTCTACTCATTCATTGATTAGCTGGTGGTATCTGATACCGCTCTATCTGTGCTTTTCTAAATAGAAGGAATAATTACATCCCAGGTGACAAGAAGTCTACTGATTTGCTAGCTATGTGGGGAAAACTAGAACTCAAAAAAGCAATAAACATCACAACAGCAAGCAAATTAGAAACAAAAGAGCTAAAACACAGCAGCACTCTAATGATAAGAAAATGCCTGGAATGGACTATTTCGGAATTCTGAAAAAGTCAAGAAACTGACCCCAACTGAAGCTATAATTTTAACTAACCATAAAAGTCACCCTGTTATGCTAGTTTCTGATAAAAAAGCACCATGAGCAGCAAAGCAGCTCAAACATATCTCCACATAAGGCCAATAAAGAGATACTAATGGTATAATAGAATTTAGAACAATCAGAAAAGTGAAAATCAAATCCAAAATTATAAATGGCAACCAGCACATGTAAACCAATTAAAACAAAATAAAAGCACTTTATACCCATACCATTAAATAACAAAAAAAGTCTGTTTATGAGGACTGAATCATCTAAATTAGCTCCAGCAGCCTTCTTCTTTACAAGCTCCTCTCCTCTCTTAACGACAGGCTCTTGACTAGATTCAATCAATCATAAACAAATACAAATCCAAATATTAACGACCTATCAAAATATGATGGAAACTAATTAAAATGATATTAAGATTACATATAATGGGAAAATTAGTATATACCAATCTATGGAGGCAGTCAGGTACAAAGGATAAACGAGCTCAGGAGCCAGCTCCATGGCCTCAACAACATTCAAGATCCCTAACTGCTTGCAGACAACAAAGTGACTAATATGTCCTATTACCCAATATATGTTTACTCTTAAAATAAGACTGCTACGAGAAAATGTTAACACGCACCATGAGTAATATGCAAGGACTAATAGCAATAAAAAGTTCTACTGTTAAATTAACACTTCTGTAGGTGAAAGAGAAGTTATCTTTGTTTCTTTTCTTCTTCTTCTTTTTCAGAAGACATGATGAGTTTAGCATATAATAGAGATAGACCAAGGGCAGATAACCAGTCCATAGACAAGGGCTATGAGAAAGAATCTACAAAAAGTGATAGAGACTAAGAGCTAGAATAACAAGAGCACTTCATAACAGCCAAGTCAGAATAATATAAGGGAGCAACCCTTAAAACCAGTAACAGCACTCGATTCTAAAGCTCTTCCACTCCCGCGCTTTTCATTTCCAATTGAGAAAAATCAAGAAACTAAATAACTACATAAATAATGCCAACAGAAAGCTCTCCGTATCTCTCTTGCCTTTCCCCAAAAGCCTGGAAAAGATTACTCAACAGCTGAGGAGATCCCTATGGAGTATCCAACAGGTTCCAATCTCCTCGAGACTGGAGCATGCGAGGTCTTTCATCGGTTTGGAAGATGAGGAGACGAAACGGGAGGTAGACCTTTTTCTTTCACCCCAAAGTTCCTTAAACCCCCAATTTGGGAGTGGAAAGAAACAAAAAAGTTTATAATGCTTAAATTTTTTGCCAACATGGCCATTTAAGAATTACCAATTAGGAAAAATGGTACGGGTTTCTTTCTGCCCTAACTCTCATCCAAATAAGGGAAAAACACTTTCCCAACATTTTCTTTATTCCATTCTCTCTCTAACCAAACAATAAAAAACACGACCAGACAAATTGCATATTGTCTTCCTACCCATTTGTCCCGTAAGTATAGCATTAGATAAACCACCTACAATGTCTATAAGATAATAATTAGTATCACAGAACAAAGTTTTTCAGCTTGTACTAAACCTACCTTTCTTGTTAGAAGCATATCACTGTTCAATGATTGTCTAGCTGTTACGCGGTTCGCTTGAGCAATTGAAAGTCCTGGCGGGCATTCTCTGTTTTGAAGAGGCATAAACAATTTTTAGTTTGACATTGCAAAAAAGAATGTTGTTTAAAGAGAACTGCTTTAAGATTTATATAGCTCCACTAGACCTTTGAGATGACGGCTGATATAAGATTGTATGAAGGCAAAATTCGATAAAAACGTTTCTGTCTTGAGAATCGTTTATCAGTCCATACTTTGCAGCAACTTCTCCATCTATTCCGCTTGTATGACATTCACCGATGACCTGAAATCAAGTGAGAACACAGTTATAAATATTCATGTCAAAAAGAACCCATGCATTTCAACACTTATTGTAGGATTTCCTTTGCAGAGGTTTGACTCAGATACCATGCCCAGCTTTGTTGGTTTACCATCTTTTTTGTTTTAAAAGAAACAGCTTTTTATTGAAGAAACAAAAAGCATAATACAAAGGAGCAGACAGGAAGTCCACAGAAAACACTAAGGAAGATAGCAAGAGCATTAGACTAAACATCTCAGCTGTCATTAAAACAGCGAAGTCTGAGATTGCTAGACCACAACAGCTTGCTATTTAGAATAATAGAGGAAAGTGTAATATTGAGGCCCATAGACAGCCCAGACTTTGGCTCTCTCCCACAGATCTTCCATCCGCGCCACCATATGCTTCAAAAATCCTTTTATTGCTTTCCATCCATACCACCGCGCATCCCCAAAGGATTTGGCCTGTTTTTCCTTTGCGAAATGCGTAAGGCTTTCACTTAACAACTAAATCCTCCCAGCCTCCCTAAACAACTTTTTCCATAAAGAAGTAACCACTTCACAATGCACAAAAACATGATCACACTCTCCCCTTGAGCATTGCATAGAATACACTGGTGTGGAGAGAAACAACAGTCTGGTCTCCTCCCTTGAAGAGCATTACAAGTATACCTCCCATGCACCACAAAGCCATCTCAAAATCTTTACCTTAGGATGAACCTTAGCTTTCCAGAGAAAGTCTACCAGAGCACAGACCAGATCGGAGCCATCACTATTCACTAATTAGGTAGCTGTGAAAGGATTTGCATGAGTACTTTCGAGCAGGCTTGAGCTCCCATCTCCTTTAATACAGGTTGGAAAGTGATTGGAACAGCAAGTTTTTCAACTGTTGAGTTGTTGGTTTACCATCTATAGTAAATATTTAGGCAATTGAGCTGTGCAGCAACAATTGTTTAGGCCAAATTCACTTCTTCTTCTTTCTTTCTTTTTTTTTCACAAAATTTGGCCCTAACTCCTACAGTTTAAAACTCAACAGGGTTACCATTACTTCCAAGTTCCAATCATGTCAAATTGGTACTCATCAATCTCTGTTAACACAATGCAATGAGCCATCACTTTTCTATTAGCGAAATCAAACTCTCATTCCTATATTCTCCCCCAGATCTATCTAGCCCTTATCCACATCTTTGAGTGGCACATCAGTTCAATTAACATAACTGAAATTATCTGTTTTGGACGAATTTGACCTATTAGAAACTATAAGGATATGAGCATTAAACTTAAACTATAGAATCCAATGTACAATCATAGTCAAACTACATGGATAAAACGTGTCTCAGCCAAAAGATTGGACATATTCTTTGGTCACTATTGAATAACCCAACCCAATAGAGGAAGGGGATCAAACTCACTTCTCTAAGACTTGGTTGGACATATACCAACACGAAATGTTTCTTTATGCCAATCTATGATTTCAGCCAGCATAAAAATAGACTTCACTACTCTAAGACTTGGTTGACAAAATGGCCATATATATACTTTATAACCTCCACGTATTGTATATCTAAGCCTCTTGTTTCTTCTTAATCCTAACCTATGACAGTATCTCTCTCTAAAATTACAGTACAGAGGTCAAAAATAAAAAATTGTGCTGCAAGGGATAGAAGAAAACCATATAAAACTGTGAGATACCTTTATAACAAGTCTGAGTATAATTTCTTGGTGCTGTTGAGGAAGCTTGGAAACCCCTAACAGAAGCATGGGTGACAAATTTTCTTTCTCCTACAACAGAAACACGAGATATCATTCGATTCAGTTCGACACTAACTAACGAACATAAGAACAGCCGAAAGGAAGGAGCCAGGAGAGAGACCTTTCTATCAGCACGATCCATTGCCATCTCGAGGTAGAGAATGCAAAAATTCCTGACCATTGGAGCAGAATGAGCTTCCGAGTATACAGTCCATAATTCAGTCAAGGGCAAACCAATCTCAGGTTGATGCTTCACTCGCTTATTCACATGACTCAGTATTTCTAGCACCTGTTAGGAAAACCCCAATTTCAATTCAATTTCAAGTCTACAATCTAAGTCTACAGCGATATAGTAGAATTTTAGCTTTGAAATTGAAGATTAAAACCCTAGACACACAGAGCTTAGAGAAAGAGAGAGAGAGAGGTGACCTTGTTCCGGACGGCGGAGGAGTTAGAAGAAAGGGAGGAAATAGTATAGGGGAGGAGCTTGGAGAGTAGAGGTTGGAGTTTGGAGTCGTCGCAGAGAGCGAGGCGGGTGAGCAACCGGTCGAGCATCTCTTCTTTCTCTTCATCCGATTTGGAAGATGATACCGACGATGATGTTTCCGCCATTTCTTTCACCGCACGACACACAAATTTGCCTTGGCAAACTCGACTACTGGGTTTGATGTCTTATAGCCTTTTTTTTTTTTTTTTTTAATGTCTTGTAGCTAGCTTGTGCAACATTCAATCTACATGCATCGGCCCCGTCGACTGAGAAAAAAAAATATACATATAAATATGGCTTATCACTGTAGGTGTTATATGAAGTAAATTCAAAAATACCGATAATGAACAAAAATTATTCCATCACTTCCGCTATATACACTATAGCACATGCTAGATACAGCTTTTATTTACTGCTAGTTATCAAAAAAATTACTGTTCATTCTCAAACATTAGTTATAGCTGGCGTCCCTGGTCAACCATCACCGAAGAGGGTGAAACCAGTGGGTTGGTTTCATTCCTCACTTATGACTTTTATAATAGGAGCTTTGTCCACATATGGACGATGAATGAGTAATGTACCTAGAAAGGATTATAGATAATTTTTTTTTATCATGCTTTCTCCCTCCACAGATTTTTTATGTGCATCATTGGTAACGTTGGAACTGTAAGGAAAAGATGAATGGCGACGGAGCTCGAGGTGGCCGTAGGTGGAAAAACCTTGTGCAACCTGTAAGGATGGATTTCGGTTCTCCTCTTCGATACATCGTCGTGGGTGATTATGAAGGGTGATTGAGCTCGACCAGTGGCTAGACGGGACCATATGTTTCTTTTGAGACCAATTCCATGGCAAGAGGTGGCGAAACAGCAGAGGAAAACGAGTTCATCGCGGGTAGTACACACATCTCTCATCAGCACTGTTAACCAACTACTTATTTACCAACAAACTTTTACCTTTGATTGAGAGACAATCTACACCCTACTAATGTTTATGCACTATAGGTGCATGGAATAGGCTTCGATAAACTACACTTACAAACTTAGTATAAACTAGTTCCTGATACATTATTGGACGGCACAACTTAAAGTCACAGAAGGTGTCCCTAGTTGGACTGTACAATTAAAGCACACCAACTTCTTGGGCCGGTAGTTAGTGAGTTCATACATACAATTATAGATTGACATTTAGAGGAAAAACCATTAGAAGAAAGTATGTTAAATTGACAAAAGACAAGGAAGTTTCTAGTAATTTGTAGGTCATTACTTTACAATCTATTGTTATGTAGTATTAAAATCAGTGTGCATTGTGTAGTAGTTATTTATTTTTATTTTTTACTTCTTATATAGTAGTGATTCACTATGGGTTGAAATTCTCAAGTAAGAATAACTCCGACAACCTCCCCATATTTTGATTTTTCTCTATTTTAGGAAAAAAATAGCCTCTCTTTTCTTTAACAGATTTCTTATAACTATTCCAATTTTAGGGATAGTAATGAAAGAGAAAATAAAATTTACAACAATATCTAAAATTTTAAGGAAGAATTATGAAAATTTTGGAGATTGCCGTAAAATAGGAATTTGTTTGAGTTAGATAAGAAAAACTGCTTAAAGTTTTGACTTTTGCTTCCTATAATACAAAAATTATAGAGAAACTGTTAGAGTTGCTCTAAAACCTTCTCAAGAAAGTATTCCTAAACTGTCATTCTATACTTTTCACGTTTATTGCTCTCCATGTGTATTCCACTATCCATAAAAGTCAAATAATTTATAGACTTAAAACAACTTTGCAATTTCTTCTATATCCTTACATATTGACAAAAGTCTAAGGATGTACCCTTATTTGCTGAGTATCTTTATCGAGAAAAATTTCTCTCACTAAAAAAATACATTTTACAATGAAATAGAATTTCCTCGCTGAAAATAGTGAGGAAACTTTGGTCGCCCAAAACTATTTATAACAACGAAAAAATTTTCTAGTTCCAATGCCGACGGAAAACATATTCCTCGTTGTTGAGTATCTTTAACGAGTAAATTTTTTCTCGTTGAAAGAATACATGATATGATGAAACGAAATATTCTCGCTGAAATATTCTCGTTGCATAAAATATAGTTTAAGTTTTTTATTTATTTATATTTTTAATTTTTAATTATCATTGGCGAGAAAATAATTAATTCGTATTGAAATCTAGTATGTAGGAAAATATATTTAACAACTATTTTCTAATCGTCAAACTTTTTTAACGAGAAAGAAGTATGGGTTTGAATGAGGAAAGAAACTATCGCCTCGTTGTTGAAACTTTTCTTGACGAGCATTCTTCGACGAATTGGAGGCGAAAAAAATTTCCTCGCAAAAGTACTTCCGTGAAGAAATGTCTGTTTTTAATGAGGAATTTGTCCCTCACAAATGAGGTTTTTGTTGTAGTGTGCTGTATTGTGAAGACCCGAAATTTCAGTTAAATATTTCGTAATTCAATATTTCTCAAATTATATGAATTATGAGTTGTGAGTGTGATTCAAATGTCGTTAATTGAGAAATTTGGTTTCGAATGACTTTACTTTCGAAATTTAACCTTATTTAGGAGTTACTAAAAAATGACTTTTTTTACGTAAGGAATTTGAAGAAACATCATTCATGAAAGTCGTAGAGCTCATTGATACGAATTTGTACGTGTGCGGAACACAAGAATCGGAGTTCGTAGGAAGAAGTTATGGCATTTAAGTTTTCGATTTTGTATATATATAGGTTACCATATTTGGAAAAATCAGAAAAAAATCAGAAAAAAACCCTAGCTTTTTTCTCTCTTTCCCGTGCGGCACTCGAGCCGGAAGCAAAAATAGAGCAAGATTTCCCCAGCCGAGTTCGTGCTCCTCCAGCCACCGTTTGACGCCAAACCACCTCCCACGGCTTCGCCTCGACCTTGCGCAGCTGCCAGAGGCAGCCTTGCGCCGTGGCACGGCTTGTAGCGGCGGCGGGAAGCTTGTTTTCATTTTCGGCCGTTTTGAGTGCGAAGCGAATATCTCAAGTTCTAGACCACCAAACTTCGTGTTCTTTGGCTTGTTGAACTCGTATTAAGGAGTAGAACACGCAGCAAAAAGGACAGCACCTGAAGTGGAGGTTTTCACGCTTGTCGGAGGCCTCGCCGTTTTCTGCAGTTTTTCCTGCCAAACCGGACTGTTTTGGTAAGTTTTGGCCACTTCCACTCATTTTCTCACTTCGTGTTAGTTATGAAAGTTGCTCAAAATGATGAAACGAAGAGGATAAGCTCAGCCCCAACACCATTGGCGGTGGTCGGCGGCGGCTCTGCCCTAAACTCCGGCGGCCCTTTCCGGCCACCTCAGGGGGTACCATGAGTAGTTTCTGCTCATTTTTAGATTCTACATGTCGATATGATCATTTTGATATATAGCATGTTAATTTTGGATATCGTATGAATTAGTTATGAATTTTACGATTTCGATTAATTTCGATCGCTCGATTTGTGATCTATGAAGTTTGGACCGTCCGATAGAATTCTAGTTTTGATATAATGATCGTAGGACTGTCCCGATGACCTTGTGTGGTCACGGGTGAAGATCCGACCGTTGGATCTTCATAGAAGTGTGTTTTTGAAATTATACGCTAAATTAATTATCGTTTTGATTAAGTGTTTGAAAGATTTGTTAGCGGACGATTGTGAATCGTATTTTGGGCTGTAAGAAGACGCAGCGGGAGTTTAGAGGTGAGTAAATCTCACTTGTTTCATTTACGAACCGAATTTCCTTAATTGCCCAATTTATTGTTATGTGTGAGAAAATGGTTTTAAGAAATGAGTTTTAAAGTATATTAAAAATGAATTTCTTGATTTTGCATTGTGTGAACTATAGTTGGTATTAGTGATCATTCCTGTGTAGATGGTTACGTATATATATATTTATGTGATTATATATTGAATGGTGTGACATTGAGGTGTGGAATTGTGATAATATGTTGTTGATAAATGTTGATAATATGATTTTATTATGTTAATATTTGATAAATGTTGGTGATAAGCATGTTGATTTTATGAGTTGAATAGAAGGTAGAGAAAAGTAGGATTCCGAGGATCAAATGGTCCAAGGGTCTTTGGTTAATGATAACCGGAGTGTATGTGTTCTAAGGACAGGGAGGTCCAATGTTCGACCGTTAAATAATAACGGGGGTATATTGTTCTGAGGACATGAAATGGTCCAAAGTTCGCGGGTTACTGAGTAACCTGGAGGTGCCGTTACTTGACCCTGGGCCAAGATGTCAGAGGTAACGAGGCAGTTAGAGCTCTAACGTGGGGCCAAAGTGGCGATAGTTGTGATTAGGTGCCAAAGTGGCGAGAGTTGTGATTTGGTGATTGTGGAAATGTGTTCCATGTTGTTTCATGTGTGTTGGATTGATGTTTCTTGTGGTTGTTGAGATTGTTGGATGTTTACTTGAGATAAATGAGGTGTGGTTTAATAAATCAACCGTTCATTCTTATTTACTCACACGAGCTTTCAGAAAGCTTACCGGGTTTTGTGTTGTTGCAATCCCGGTACACTATTCAAATGGTGTAGCGGATAATCTTGCAGGTCAGGATAATCAGGGTGGTGAGCGAGTTGCGTAGGGCAGCAGGGTTGAGACTAACACTTGGTCTATTTTGGTGTGTTTTGTAGACTCTGTTGAGCATAACTTTGTATTTATGTTAGTATTGTAATAATTGACTCGAGAGATAGTTTGCTACGAGGTTTGTGTTATGGTTTGTGAGATATTGGTTTTGAGAAAAAAAAAATACAGGACGTTATTTGTTTAGTTGTATTCATGTTTCGGATTTGAATTTATTATTCGAAATTCGGGGCATGACATGTATCTTTTTGGGTATTTTGAAATTACTTTTCGATTTCCTTGATTTTATAAATAAGTTTGGCAATGATATAGGTAGAAGCTGGTTCGTTTTCATTTGCACTTGATGTTGATTTTAACTAAGATTGTGCTGATTGGGTTCTAAGTCTGTTGCTTTGATTTTCATTTAATCTTGATTTTCTATGTGACTTTTGTAATGATAGGTTATAAATGGGATCAGTGGCGAAGGCTGCAGAAGCAGACCACAATCTGATCAGTAAATTGTCACATGTGATAGTCGATCACATATTCTCTTTCCTTCAGAAGGTGGATGCTGTCCAAGCCAGCATTTTATCTAAAACCTACACCAACGTGTGGAAAAATCTTACAACTCTCGACTTTAACACCGAATGGGACTTTTGGGAGGATGGAGATGTGGAAGCTTTTAAAAGGTTTATATCTCTTATGCTCTTGTTTCAGACTTTAACACCCAAACAACGCTGATATAAATCAGTACGTCGTTCATCATTGTTAGAAAAACAGTTCTACATTCTAGTACTTACTGGGCTCTCCTTATCCAGCTTGATCTTTAGACTCACAACTTCTCTCTTTGCTACCTAAAATTGCTTCAATTCTCAGAAATCTCTCTTACTTTTCATCGTTGCTGAAACCCTAATTGTTATCTTATGTAATTTCTCTCTGAAATTGCTGATTCAGACCACTGCTCAATCCTATGTAGTGCGCGATTGTACTCCCAAAATCTATTTCTTTCCATTAATTGGTGAGAGTAGTAAGATCAATAAGGATAAGACTGGTGCCGAGTAATGTGAGAAAAATAAAATCTTTGAAAAAGCAAAAAGCGGATCTTGATAAGAAGAAGAAAATGACTCTTCAAATTCAATCTGAAATGTTCTCTCTCAATGAGTTACTGCTTGATGATTAGCCGTTAGATTTTAGTGATCTGAGTTAATCTTCTATGTGGATGAGTTACTATTTGATCAACATTTCAGGTGATAGAGGAAAAGACTAGTATTCTCATAGCTTTTGGTGATGATTTCAGGATTCAACGGCTTGATAATTTCTTTACCACGCTCACTAAAAATATCTAGTGCTTGTTCAAATTATCTACTAATGGTTTCACCTGAATGTTGAAACCGTTTTTTTGCTTATCTATTTCCATATCAATGTCCTAGCATATGCAATAACATTCCCACAACTTCAATATGATTTGTTATGTTTTAATCCAACACTGTAAATTTAAATTCTTAATCACTACATAAATGATAAAATACTTTATTGTCCATTCTAAATAGATTGTAATGTCGACTTTCGTTGCCTCGTAATACTTTCATTATCTACTTATTACATGTTTAAGAAGATACCATGCAATGAGCCAATGACTTTTATGAACATAGTTCACATAATATTGTTGAATGGGCAGCACATTAAGTTGTACATTTTGTAAGAATATTTATTCTTATGTTGTCTAAGTAATAATTAATATTACTAGCAATTGCAAAATTGTTGGAGTTTCATTAATGCAAGATTTCCACACATTTTTTGGACACCTTATATTGTCCATACAATTAATTTTGCTTTAAAGAACATTTATATACCAAATGTCATTACTTCTATTAAAGTTGCTTAAGAAGTATATAATTATGTTACAGAAGTTACTGATGATGTGTGGTTCATAATTTTTTTTTTATTATTATGAACCGTGGTATAAGGTTGGCTACGTTTAACGAGCATTCCAACTTAAAGGTGACATCTATTACTGCTACATGATTTGCTTTGTTTGTCGTGATTCTTAAGAGATTTAAAAAGATAAAACAAGGTGTAAAACGAATGATGATAAGTGATGATAGAAATGATGATGTGGCAAAAGCAAGGGAGATGTGAAAGACATGATTTTAGATGATGATGCTTGGTCAAATATCGATTAAATATACATTTTGATTGAGTAAGTAAAGACTGTTATCTATAGACAAGAAGACAACGAACATGAAGAGCACTCACAATTTTATGATGTGTAAATTAATTTGGTGGGTTAATGGACTAAAAGTTGCTCACTTCTTCATTGCATGACACATTTAATGAATCCAAACTAAGTTTGAAATGTTTATTGGCAAAATAGTCAAATTACCCCCTAACTTTTCCCATAGCTGCCAATTTACCCCTTGACATTTCAATTTTGATTTTTCACACTCTAATTTTTCTAACTCTTGCCGATTCACACCCTACCGTGAACTTTTATATTTTCCATCCAATTTCTCCATTAACTTGCTGGCCGTTTTCGGCTTTCCAATTGTCACAAAAAAAAATATTTAAGCATATGTTAAGGAAGAGTATGGAGATGTTTCGTCTTTCCATCCAATTTCCTTTTTTTTTTTTCCTTTTCTTTTAGAGAGACAAACAACAAAAGCGAAGAGATGAAGCGTTCATTACAGAGATGAAGCGCTCTTTTCTTTTCTAAATTTGGAATGGAGAAGGTGAAGCTAAGGAATAATGGAGATGTTCCAAACTACTGTATGTAAAAATTCTAGTATTGTTTTGTTTGAAAGTTAATCATGACTTTAATATTTGGATTTTAGTTAGACTTGATTATTTTGGCTGAGGTAGCTCTAATTGTTATGAACTATTGAATGATTTATTATTCAATAGTGTTGAGGAACCAACAATTTTGGTTTTGTTGAGAGGGAGTATGATTTACAGTTTTAGGATTGATGTCTTTTTTGTTAGTGTTAAGAGTTAGAAAAAAAAATTACCCTCATTTGTACGTATTGATATTCTTGAACAATTGGATTCCTACGTTTTTTTTTTTGGACAATTGGAAAGACGAAAATGCCCACCAAGTTAACGGAGAAATTGGATAGAAAATCTAAAAGTTAACGGTAGAGTGTGAATCGACAAGAGTTAGAAAAGTTAGGGTGTGAAAAATCAAAATTGAAATGACATGGGGTAAATTGGCAGTGATGGAAAAAGTTAGGGAGTAATTTGACTATTTTGCCATATTTATTTGAGATTTAGTTTTACATTTTTACTTGCAGCTACAAATTGTTAATTTTTTCTAATTATTATTCATATTGAACTTATAGGTATTATAATATAGAATGTTTTCATTGAGCTCCTAGTCGTCTTCTTCCACACCAAGATAGTGAAATTTCAAAGGAAAGAAAAAATGTCTCAAGAAATACTTCGCTAATGAAGAGGAAAGACGAAGTGTCAATGATGAGTTTACCTTTTTTCTACATGTTTGGATGAATTTTCAAGTAGTGATTCTATCAATAATCACTACTACAATTCTTAGCAATAGGCACATACAACATTTGTGTCAAAATTAGGCCAAAAACCACATTTGTTAGTGTTCAAGAGCCATACCCACGTTGCAACCACGTTTTTTGGGTCAGTGGCCTTCAGGCCTGTGGCTTTCTCCAAAACAGTCATGTTTATATCAGAAAGTATGATTAGTTGGGTTTCTGACAATAGTGGACCCCGTCTATAATACCTACCTAGGTTATATGTCTAGCAATTTAAGTTTAATTTTTTTATTTAATTATACAATAAATGGTGGGCCCCTTAATTTAATCTTGTAATATTTTTATTTTTATTTTTGGGTCGATCATGAATTTAGGTTTAATAAAAACCTTTCCATTTGAGACACGGATCAAATAGGTTCGTGACTTTTATATTCAAAAAAAAAAACTATTAATTACAAATAATTAAATGCTTATTTAATATAATTCTTTTTCTAAATATTTTCCATTATAATTAGCTCGCTACTTTATACTCATTCCATTCACATTAAAATACTGGACTAATATATGGACTGCATCATTTAGTATTGTACTTTTATATTACATTAAACAAACCCCAGATATAGACGGCGTTGGTTCGATCATGCATGTCAGAGGACGCCTTACAGCGTCGTTTCTCTTCGGGTACGTGGATAGCGGCACAGATTTCGACCCGGTGCTAGGTTTGAAGGCACGGGCACCGTTTGGTCGTGCTTTGTGACATTGATTGTCATCAAAGGGCATCGAAATGCAGGAGGGCGGAGAGTAGCATCGGCCTGGTTTTCTGTGGAGGAGTGAAGCATTTGTCGGGGCTTCACGGAGGCTTCGTGCTTAGGATCTTGTCTTCTTCTTTCGATTGCAGGTGGTCTCAAGTTAGATCCAATGAGGTTTTTATCAGGCTATCTTGATGTGGGAAAACAGTGGTCGGCCACCGGAGAGGTGATGGGCAGAGGCCGCATCCTCTGAAAGGTCAGAGCCGGTCGACCTGGGGGTGGAAGGCGAAGGGTTTGGGTAATGGGCTGTTTGGGCCTCTATCGATCTGGGCTGCAGATGTAAGCTGGTGATCTGGGCCTTTTTGGTTCAGTTCCTCTTTCCTCCAACACTTGGGTCGCGCTTGGTTTTGGGATTTCTATGAGGTGGCCTATCCTACTCTTTATCATGTACTGTTCCTCGAATATTGTGGTGGCTGTGCTGAGTATTGCAACGTACACCAATAGGGTCTTAGGCGTCAAGATGTTCAGATCAGTGGTTCCATCCTAGGGCAGTGTAGGGTTAGGGAATTTTTTCAATTCTATATTTTGTTTTCAGCAGTTCCTTTAGGATTTTAGTCTTTTTTTAGAGTTTCTATTTTAGATTGTAGCATTCTATTGAGCTTGCATTGTAATATGAGGGGTGCTTATACCCTTCATACTTGATCGAGTGAGGTCGTCATGATTTCGATCAATGGATTAGTCTTCTGTTACCCAAAAAAAAAAAAACCCTAGATATAATACATAGAGTCCAAAGTCTAGTTGAACACTGCCATATTATAAACTAAAACAGACTTCACAAGTACATCATTGCAGTTTTTATATCAACAAAACCTAATCTGCGTATAACACTAAACTTAAAGCCTGTGTGCACTTATTCCATGATCAGGTAGCTATCACCAATATACTAGAGGATCATAGATTAAGTCCAAAACAACAACACAGAGGCCTTAAGCACAATATATACTAACTAAAAGGTAAAGTCTGAAGTGTGCTTCAATTTGTGGCAACTTGCTGCTACAATTCTTCACAGCACTGTGGTATGTAAACATCATCCAAGTCATGAATGTTCTGCTCACATGAAGGTAGGATATGGCTCATTGATGGTTGAAGAGAACCACCTTTCATTCTTATAGCTGCAGCAATCATGTCACTTGATTGATCATATGGACCAAGTAACAAAGCCAAAAGTGCTTCCTGATTTTTTCATTGCAATCTCCATATTTTTTAATTTATCTGTTATGACAAGAGTTTGTTTGTTCATTCCTCCATAAGCCTATCTTCCTTTGCTTGGCTCTGCTTCCGAATCATTTCAATCTCAACCTCATGTTGTTCTCTTATTCCTTGTACTTCTAAATATATACCTCTTTTCTGCACTTGTACACTAGGAATGTCACGCCCCGAATTTTAGAATAAAAATTCAAAATCCGAAACCTGAAATTACTACAAACTCAAATAATCATCCTGAAAATTTCTTTTCTTAACATCCTCACCACATGAAATAAAATCAAAACCGAATTTAGTCTCGGTTAATTATTACAACTCAAATCCAAAATGAACTGTAAAGCTCTAAATGAGCGTACACACCTCACAACTAAATGAAATAACAAAAACTGATGTAACACCTAAGCAGCTCGGTCACCTCCCTAGTTATCCTGACATGCAGGAATATCCGCTACACCATTTGACTAGTGTACCGGGATTGCAACAAAACAAAACCCGGTAAGCTTATGAAAGCTCGTATTAGTAAAAGAAAAGACTGTTGTTTAATTTAATCATAATCAATTATACTCAAGTCAACACTCAACCATTTCCACAACCACGAAGTACTAATAATCTCAATCAAATACCAAATCAATAAATCAAGACAACTCCAACTCACATCTTTCTTCACAAAACCTCAACATCGTATTTATAAAAATACGGTGCATGACAGACTAGAGCTCTAACTGAATCGTAACCCGTCACCTGACCTAGGTTATGACATCCGACATAATTATCATTATCGTATTTCATCAATATGTATACTTATATACATATTTAGAACGTCCGATAATTTCACATACTCAATCAATCGTATCCCATCATCCACCCAGGATTAGAGCGTCCGATTACCCTACACCTGTCACTACGTTGACCTAAACCCATAAATGAGCACAACATGTAATATCACATACTGAAATCAACCCAACCAAGATACACAAAATTATTATGAAATTACACAATTGAAATATAATCAATTCAACAATTCAACTCAAACATCTCATCAATCAATAATATATATTTTCCACGTAAATATATATATATATATACACGTAATCATCCACTCAGTGATGACCACTAATACCATCTATAGTTCACACAAGAAAATCGTGAAATTTATTTGTATAATTAAAAATTCATTTTTTACTTACCTATGGACCGTGGTGATTCAAGTCCATGAAATTTTAAAACAAATATTTAATCCGCAAATATTTTTCACACAATTACCAAAAATAAATAAATTTAAAATGCTTGGTTCGTAATATGAACCACGTGAGTTTTACTCACCTCGATACTCCCTCTGCATCTTCAATACAAATATAAATAACGCCGAAATAGCCCACTCAATTACAATCCGTCAATCACCTAATCAAATGTGATTCGAATTTAGTCAAAAATTCCAAAACATAATTGAACTACCATTTAACGGCCGGATTTTAATTTATAATAAAATCCGACGAGCGGATTCTCACGAATCGCTCCCCTAATTACCGTTTTGCACATATACGAAGATCCAACGATCGGATCTTCGCCCATGACCACACAAAGCCTCTGGGACAATCCTATGATCATCATATCAAATTACAAGTTCATCGGACGGTCCTAATTTCACAAATCATAAATCTAACGATCAAAATCACAAAATTCGAATTTATACGATATCCGAAAAATGCGTATAATACGCCAAAATGATAGTATTGAAACATAGAATCATAAAATGGACAGAAACCAAATTTTAGACCTCCGGAGGTGGCCAGAAAGGGCCACTAGAGCTAGGGACAGAGCCGCCGCCGACCACCACCAATGGTGTCAGGGGTGGTGGTCGGGGCTGAGCTTTTCCCATTCGTTTCATCATTCTGAGCAACTTTCATAACTACCACAAGACCAAAAAATGACGGGAATGGATAGAAAATTACCAAATACAGTCGGCGGCTGGAATTTTTCCAGAATCCGGCGAGCTTGAAAACCGACATGAAAACTGCAACAACTCGCTTCGACCTCTTCTGGAAACTTGTTCAGAACTTCATTGCGAATTCACCAAGCCAAGAATCACAAGAAACGATCGTGTATAACTCGATAGATATTTGGATCGAGCTCCGACGAGCGTGAAAAGGTTCGACCTAGTTCCGGTCCTTCTTGGTGCTTGTAGAGGAAGTTGAGGCGAGTTCAATGAGCCAAGAATCAAGTGAAATGGTGATATATAGCTCGAGATATTGAGATCGAACCGAAAACTAGCCTTTTCGGTTCGGGTCGTGCCGATGCCGCTGCCGGCCGTGTGGCGGGGCAAGGCTACCTCTGGCAGCTGCGCAAGGTCGAGGCGAAGCTCCTGGAGGTGGTTGCAGCTCGAGAGGTGGCCGGAGGAGAGAATGGGAGCACAGGTTTCTCCGTGCTCTGTTTTTGTTGCTTTCGGCCGAGGGAGAAAACGAGAGAGAGAGAGAGAGAGATGAACAGTGTTCTCCAAAAAAGGAAAGGGAAGCCGGTGGAAAAAAAATAGGGTTTCCAAAAATTTCTAGGGTTTTTTCTATATATACAAGTTTCGAAAAATCTTCTAAATTCAATAACTAATTCAGAAAAAATCCGATCTTTGTGTTCCGCACGTGTACAGACTCGTATCGACGAGCTCTACAACTTTCATGAAGGAAGTTTCTCCATATTTTGCACGTAGAAAAAGTCGATTTCTCAAACCGAGCATTTCGAGCTTTTCGTTAAAAATAATCGTTTCGAACCTTCGATAATTCAAAAAGTGAAATATTATCGAACAACATTCGTGAAATCAAATAATAATCGTTCAATACAATTACTCGAATTTAAAATGAAAATTGTGGGTATTACAAGGAACTTGGTCAGGTCTGACTCCAATGCCAGATCCTCGCACCCTTCCACGTGTCTCTTTTCCAAGCACAGATGCATATACTTCATTAATTTCAAAATCATTAAGAACCTCTGGAAGTTGGGATGCCCTCTTTGTAGCCTTGATGTTGTCAATCTTGTCATTCATTAATTCATATATCAAACAATAGATACAACTGATCACACTAAGGACAATATCAAAGTATTAGTAGGTTTAAGAAGTTGCAGATAATTTGTCAAGAAGTTAGAACTGATGTGTCACGCCCCGAATTTCGAATAATAAATTCAAATCCGAAACATGAATACAACTAAACAAATCACGTCCTAAATTTTTTTTTCTCAAAACCAATATCTCATAAACTATAACACAAACCTTGTAGCAAACTATCTCTCGAGTCAATTATTACAATACTAACATAAATAAAATGTTCTGCTCACAAGAGTCTACAAAAACACACCAAAATAGACCAAGTGCTGGTCTCAACCCTGCTGTCCTACGCAGCTCGCTCACCACCCTGATTATCCTGACCTGCAGGATTATCCGCTACACCATTTGAATAGTGTACTGGGATTGCAACAACACAAAACCCGGTAAGCTTTCTGAAAGCTCGTGTGAGTAAATAAGAATGAACGGTTGATTTATTAGACCACAACTCATTTATCTCAAGTAAACATCCAACAATCTCAACAACCACAAGCAACATCAATCCAACACACATGAAACAACATGGAACACATTTCCACAATCACCAAATCACAACTCTCGCCACTTTGGCACCTAATCACAACTATCGCAACTTTGGCACCCACGTTAGAGCTCTAACTGCCTCGTTACCTCTGACACCTTGTCTCAGGGTCAAGTAACGGCACCTCCAGGTTACTCAGTAACCCGCGAACTTTGGACCATTTCATGTCCTCAGAACAATATATCCCCGTTATTATTTAACGGTCGAACTTTGGACCTCCCTGTCCTCAGAACACATACACTCCGGTTATCATTAACCAAAGATCCTTGGACCATTCGATCCTCGGAATCTTACGTTTCTCTATCTTCTATTCAACTCACAAAATCAACATGTTTATCACCAACATTTATCAAATATTAACAACATAATTAAAATCATATTATCAACATTATCAACAACATATTAACACAATTCCACACCTCAATGTCACACCATTCAATATATAATCACGTAAATATATATATACGTAACCATCCACACAGGAATGATCACTAATACCAACTATAGTTCACATGATACAAAATCAAGAAATTCATTTTTAATATACTTTAAAACACATTTCTTAAAAACCATTTTCTCACACTTAACAATAAATTGAGCAATTAAGGAAATTCGGTTCGTAAATGAACCAAGTGAGATTTACTCACCTCTAAACTCCCGCTGCGTCTTCTTACAGCCCAAAATACGATTCACAATCGTCCTCTAACAAATCCGTCAAATACCTAATCAAAACGATAATTAACTTAGCGTATAATTTCAAAAACACACTTATATGAAGATCCCACGGTCGGATCTTCACCCGTGACCACACAAGGTCACCGGGACAGTCCTACGATCATTATATCAAAACTAGAATTCTATCGGACGGTCCAAACTTCATAAATCACAAATTGAGTGATCGAAATCAATCGAAATCGTAAAATTCATAACTAATTCATACGATATCCAAAATTTGCATGCTATATATCAAAATGATCGTATCGACATGTAGAATCTAAAAATGAGCAGAAACCGCTCATGACACCCCCGGAGGTGGCCGGAAAGGGCCACCGGAGTTTAGGGCAGAGCCGCCGCCGACCACCACCAATGGTGTCGGGGCTGAGCTTATCCCCTTCGTTTCATCATTTTGAGCAACTTTCATAACTAACACGAAGTGAGAAAATGAGTGGAAGTGGCCGAAACTTACCAAAAACAGTCCGGTTTGGCCGGAAAAACTGCAAAAACCGATATGTGCTCCGACCGAGCGTGAAAACCTGCACTTCCGGTGCTGTCCTTTTTACTGCGTGTTCTACTCCTCCATACGAGTTCAACGAGATAAAGAACTCGTAATTTGGTGGTCTAGAACTCGAGATATTCGCTTCGCACTCAAAACAGCCGAAAATGGAAAACCAGCTTCCCGCCGCCGCTACAAGTCGTGCCACGGCGCAAGGATGCCTCTGGCAGCTGCGCAAGGTCAAGGCGAAGCTGTGGGAGGTGGTTTGGCGTCAAACGGTGGCCGGAGGAGCAAGAATTCGGCTGGAGAAGTTTGGCTCTGTTTTTGGTTTCGGTTCGGTGCCGTGCGGGAGAGAGAGAGAGAGAAAAAAATCTAGGGTTTTCTGATTTTTTTCAGATTTTTTTGCAGAAATGTTAACATATATATATATATACAAAATCGAAAACTTCTAAATGTCATAACTTCTTCCTACAAACTCCGATTCTTGTGTTCCGCATATGCACGAACTCGTATCGACGAGCTCTACGACTTTCATGAAAGAAGTTTCTTCAAATTCCTTACGTAAAAATAAGTCAATTTTAATAACCCTAAATAACGTTAAATTTCGATACTAAAATCATTCGAAACCAAATTTCTCAAATAACGACATTCGAATCACACTCACAACTCATAATTCATATAATTTGAGAAATATTGAATTACGAAATATTTAACTGAAATTTCGGGTCTTTACATGATGCATACAATAGCGCGTTTAGAATTTGATTCCTCAGGTATTTCAGAGTCGTGGATAGGGGTGAGCTCAAACATTTTGCAACGATATGGGTTTACACCTCCATTTTCATTTTTCTGCATACATATGAACCATAAATAATCTAATAAGAAAAACAATCGGACCTTGGAATACAAATAAAAGGTACTACCATGCTATTTTCAAGTCTTCACAATACATATATATTTTTTTGCATTGCCTCAGATTGAGTCATTGAGACATTCTCAATGAGAGACTCATGAAGCCATGATATTAATAACTAGTTAATCAGTTTTTGGATATGGTACGAATGATATTGAATTTATGGATTTGAAGTTTATAACCTCCTTGCAACTATTGATGAAGTTAAAAAGAAAATGCAGATGCTCAACATCATTATGTATAAGATTGGAATCAACCTTTATATTTATCATACAAATACCAGAACATCCAATGTCTATATTAGAGGAGCCTAAAATATCCATATCAGAGGAGCCTAAAATAGATCCGGCATTTTATAAGTTTCAATTACTTAGCCTAGTTAATGAATGCCGGTAAGAATTGACCATATCTACAAATGTAAAATCTATAACAAGCACAATATTAATATGTCCTTAAAAAATCATTTACAACAAACAAAATTGATCAGTGTTGCATCAGCAAGAACAAAGAACAACATGACTATTAATTTATGACATTTAATATAGATTATTGCATTAGATACTCATATATATTTGATATGGTTTCCATTGCTGTTGGAGTCTTAACTGAGTTGATATAATGAAAAAAGATAAGACTCTCTAACACTCTGCAGACTAACTAAATATGTATGGTTATTCAAAAACTTAATGACTTACATATTTGTTCCGAATCTGAGCAAATGTCTTTGTGTCTGTTGTATGTATCATCCTACGCTTTGCCCGACTATGCTTGTTCACAGTAGAACGTTGCTGTATTAAATATAACTACAATACATTTTAATATGTTAGTGTACATTATATTATAAACTACTCCATGCATGCAGATTTCATTAAAGATAAATATATTCAGTACATTGCTTCTAGTACAAAATTATAGTAGTAAATAGCAGATTTCAGGGCGAATATCACACAAACATATCAATACATTATGCATTCCATAAACATACATTTGCCTTTTGACCTTCCCAATGATTAACTAGTGTAACCCATTTGTTTTTGCTTACCCTTCCATCTTTGCATTTAAAACACTCTTCGGTTCCTAAATTTGGAGTATACCATACTTTTCAGAGTTTTGCCTTGAATGTCTTCCAAGGGTCGAACAAATCAAGAGTTCTCTAATATTACACAAATAAAAATGTACAAAATTGTGAAGCTACAAATGATTATACCTTAAACTATTCAGATTGTCTATAGTTAAAATTATAAACCAACACTTGATTTTGATTACCTTGATTGTGTTCCATGCCTCATCTAGTTTCTTTCCTTTTTGAAATCCGTGCCAATCCAACACATTGAGTCCAACCACCTATGATCTGTGGCATTCATGCCAAGATATCTTTGCCATCGTGCAACAATGTCCTCGGGCTCCATAGCTTGTCCTTCCTCATTGAACTTCAAGTATTCCACATTTCCTCCTTTTGCCCAATTTGGCTTATTTACTCCACGCAATTTAAAGCTCTCATGCTCTTCAGAGTCGGAGCCATGGAAAAACTCATTCACATCACTAAGCACATTTTCAGACTCAGTAGATATGTTAGTTTGTTGCATGTCAAACACATATTGATGAGGCTCTTTGTCATTGCTTGGAGGCTCCTTATTGAATTCCATAAGTGACGACACCTATGAATATCACATTAATTAGTTTTGCTTATATTGTAGAGCAAGAATCAAATCATATAGATGTTCTGCAATACTACTTTCATAGTAAATACTGACTGCTAATTCTTTCAAGACTTCTCATATACCAATTGGAAATTAAAAGAGCTCAGCAAAGCTAAACAAACAAGATAGCAAACTCTAGCAAAGTTATTGATATAACTATTCTTCATCATTCCTATCGAAAGAAATAATCGGTCATCATTTAGGATTTGAACTATGAGATGTTCTTTTATTTTGCATGTTGGATAAGTTATATGTCAGAAAGCAACAAAAGAAGCCAACAAGGACTATCTTATACTTCATACCACCTTCTTATAATCATTGATACAAAACCAACTAGTATACAACAAGTCCTTATTCAATCACTAACCAATTACTTTACCGATACTACTACTTACTAAGAACAATACAATTGACCTGCATTTGAAAAGATCAGAGATAGAACAAACACTCCTCAATAGTTTAATTTAACATCAATGATAGTTAAACTTTATTATATCATTCATAAAGCAATTGATAACCAATTACTTCATGTTCATAGGTATATGAAAATGACGGATCTACTTTTTCAAAATATAGAATCATATCAAGGCTTACAACTACTGCAGTTTCACCTACAGCACTCAGGCTTCTTCTTGGATACCATTCTGCTTTTGAGTGTATGAGAGCTATAACCTGAATATATTCCCTCTTCATTCTTGGTTTCTATGCCAGATCTAATATTTACTCCAATATTGAATTGGTGATTGTATTATGGCGGGATTAAATCCCGCTCGTTAATTTATAAATCTTTTGTTTTACTTCTTTCTAAATATATTTTAATGATTTTAAGTTTCCCAATCTATTTTATTAACATATTTTTCCGTCTCATTGGCATATAATTTTGACACATTTAACTATTATATAATGAGTAATATATATATATATATATATATATATACAGATTTTATCCAAAGCGGAGCTCCGCTTTGAAATTAACGTGTGGAGTTTCAATTTTAGGTCACTTTTCGGTTGCATATCCACATCTCAACCGTTCAGTTTTTAGGTACTAGTGTATAGATCATCTCTGCAAATTTTCAGCTAAATTGATGATCGTTAAGGTATCTAACTCTCTTAAGCCACTGGACGGACTAAATCTGTCAACCTGAACCGTACTAGCTTTAAGGTAGTTATCAATATCTTAACGATCATCATTTTAGCTGAAAATTTGCAGAGATGATCTATACACTAGTACCTAAAAACTGAACGGTCGAGATGTCGATATGCGACCAAAAAGTGACCAAAAACTCGAACTTCACACGTTAATTTCAAAGCGGAGCTCCGCTCTTGATAGGATCTGAGTATATGTGTGTGTATATATATATATATATATATAAATATATGGTAACTTTTGTTGTGTCTCCTATATATATTGTATCAAGAAGCCACTGATGCCTAGACAAACTTCAAAGAATATATGTATCAAAGTAGTGCCACGAATGGTATTGGTTATTGTGTAGGTTTGTTATAAACACATTGTGATTGACATTGAGTTCAAGAATCTCATTATTATTATTCTTACTTTCAAGACTTTATGACATTAGCCGAATCTATGGAAGATTTTCCCAAATACAATATGCTGGGATGCTACCACGTAGCCTTGTTCTATGCTGGGATGCTACCATGTATGTTTGTTATATATCAAGGTTTATAACAATCATATCCATATTGTCCAACCTGTTTCCTTTCCAACTAATTGTTGAAACCTTCTTCTTTCCATCCTAATGCTTCCCAAAAAATGTCCTCAAAACTCTAAGAGAATGCTCTCTTTTGATTTTGAAGAACTGAGCGAGACTGATTCTAATGAAATCACATATGTTTCTTCAAATAATCTTGCTCTTTCTTTATCTAATGGGACCCCTTCATCATCTAATATTGCTCTTTCATCATCTAATATTGCTAATGCTGCTTTTTCTCCATCTAATGTTGCTCCTCAACAAACTAGTCCCGGTGGTATTCATAAAGAAATGTTGCAAATTATGTATCCTCTGCTCTTCAAAGATGATGGTTCATGGCACGGACCTAGTGTGACTGTACCCTCAAATTTATCTCTGTATAAGCTCCACAACAGGACTCCAGTACCTCCTGCTCCGTCAAGTCATTCAGAAAAACGTGAGTCCTATTTGTTTTTAGACATTCCTGATACGGAACTTGAAGGGGTTAGCCCTGATCATAACGTCATAGCTGAGCATAGAGGAACTTACAAACGACCACAACCTGGTGTGGGTCCCCCTAAACTAGAAAAGGACGCCAAAGATGATGCAACTGAGGAAGAGGAAGATGATGCATGTAGTTAAATATGAAAGCAATATAAATTCCCCAGTTTGTTTGCATGTTAGGTTATGTTAGTGGTATGTGTTTTAATCCTTCTTTATGTTTAGTTTTTATGTTGTGTATTAGGTCCTTGAACTCTTGCATGTTTCTACTGATTCTCCATTTTCATGTTAGTGGTATGTGTATTAATCTTTCATTTGTGTTATATTACTGACTGCTACCTTAGAATTTATCTCATGCCTCATCTTTAATCGAAATATCTTTATTCATGGATAAGTTTCAGGTAGTAGCAACTCTGTTTTTTTTTTTTAAAAAAAATTCTAAACATTTTTATTCATGGAATGATTCCAGGTAATATGTGTTCAGGAGGAACTACCAACACACCCACAAGGCCAACCATCCCATTTATCTAAATGTTGCTCCCAATCCAAGTCCAACCTTTGTGCACTATTTATATCATATGCTCCATATGTTTTTCATAGGCTCAATATGCAGGTAAACTTCATGAATATAGAACAAAAAAAGTTGAAGGAAAAGAAAAATTGATATATTCAATAGACCTTGGTACAAGGCAAAAGATGCAAAATATATCAAAACACAACAAGATTCTTTTTTTAATCAAGTTCTCTAATTTATCATGCAAAACATATTATCTCAAAGTATCACTTAGGATGCACTAGGGGAATAAAAATATATCAGCTCAACAAGCCATAGTCAGATGATCAACAAACTACAAAATATGTCACAGATAAAAGTTAAGCTAGTGATTTCAAACTCCAAAATATTCATAAAACCAAATATCATACTTATCACAGATTTTGAAAGCATGTTAGCAATTTATATATCATGACAGAGTTTTCTCAAACTTCATCCGTATCATCACCATCATACTCGTTATCCTCACTACCATCATTAGGGAGGTGGGATTGGGGAGGCAATGCATGATTAGCTGTGAATCCATCAACATCAGTCCTCATATTTTCCTCATCCAAATCCATAGATGCATCATCTATGTTTTGTGCATCACATAGGTCATCATGGACAGCAACCACAAGGTCATATAGATCACGAGGCTTCGTCTTTGTTGTAACACGCCAATCGATATCAATAGGATCTTGGACATAAAATACTTGTTCAGCTTGTTAGGCAAGTATAAGAGTGTCTACATGAGCTATGAGCTTCTTAAAGTTCACTGATGCAAAACCAAATTCATCTATTGCAACTCACTATTGCACCAATCACATTCAAACAAGATGATCTTGCGGTCATCCTCATAATTAAGCTCAATGATATCTTTTACCACCCCGTAATAGTCGAGCTCTCTATCTATTGGATTTTTATCTTGCCTACTTGCATAACTATTTCTTGTTGCATGAACAAACACACCACTATTTTGATTTTTCTTTTTCTTATCAATCCTATTAATTCGAAATCTATAACCATTTATCAAAAAATTTTGTGCTTAATAGACCAATTGTTTGGACCCTTGGCCAAAGCAATCATATCTAGGTGGACTACTGTTGCAGGATCCATTTGCATAGCCTCCACCTAAGTGTATAAGAGAATATGTGTACATTATAAGCCAAATTAAACTTTATACTTATGTAACTATTGTGTGTAGCTTTCTTACTTGTTTTGTAAACCAATCTGGAAAACTTCTATAAGATTCTTGGTTAGCTTCCCACATCCTCTTTCGACCATTTCTTCTCCTTCCCTCTTCGATGTGTCGATTAAAACAATAAACACAAAATATATTAAAAGATTTAATCTTGACAGCTTATTGAAAAAAAAAAAAAATTCCATCATAATAAACAACTTACTCTACGAATGGTTTGACCTCCAGACAATTAAATAGCACATATCTATCCATGTGAAGCCACTTTTTATTATCCATATGCACTTCTTTACCCGAACCTCCAATAGCATGACCAATATTAAGAAAAATTGAGTAACCACCAGGCACATCTCAATGTCTAACATCGACATTTGGTTCATGACAAGTTCGACGTGTAACTAAATCTTCCAAGTACATGGCACAAAAATCCATGCACTCATCAGCAATGTAGCCTTCAGCAATTGAACCCTCAGGCCGACTTTTGTTACGCACATACCTCTTAAGTGTTCCCAAGTTCCTGATTAAGTGTGAGAATAATATAAACATATTAAATATGAATAAGTTATGAAAACTAAAGCCCTGCGCAATGAACACATCAATTATCATTCCCTGGAGATTTGGGACCTGGAATGATAAGTAACAAAAGCATGTATGGCTGCTTTATATAAAGCCATGGAGGTAGATTGTAAACTGTTAAAACAACGGGCCAAACTATGAGCTGAACTCATATGATCGAATGGATTAAAACCATCACTTGCCAAGCCTAACTTGACATTACGCACCTCTTGTGCAAATGAGGGATACAATCTGTCCAATTCTTTCCAAGAAGGTGAATCAGCAGGATGCCTCATTCTCCATCTTTGGGTCGATCTGTGGCATGCCATGTCATGTGATTAGAGATACACCTTGACATAAACAGACGCCGAAGACGTGGTGTCACAGGAAAGTATCTCAAAACGTTTGCAGAAATTTTTCTTCTTGTTACACCATCTTCAATAGTCTCATACAAGTACCTACTTGTACCACAAGTATGACACTTAGAAAGATTGGTAGTATCTTTCCAGTATATCATGCAATCATTGGGACAAGCATCAATTTTTTGATAACTTAATCCAAGATCACGTATTAACTTCTTGGCTTGGTAGAAACTGTCTGGTAGTGTCTCACCATCTAGAAGTATTGACTTGGTCAATTCCAATAGTAGTGAAAGAGCTTTGTCAGAGATTCCTCCCAAACACTTGATTTGAGACAAGCGCACCAGATACTCCAATTTTTTCATTTTTGTCGAACTGGGATACAAATTGACATCAGCCTCATTTATCAAGCTATAAAATCTTTGTACATCTGGAGGTACCGTGTTCATGGCTGTACCATCATCTCCAAAGTAGGGTGAACCAGGTGCACTGTTATTGCCAAATGCATCAGTCAACATATCATTTATGTCTAGATTGAAGTGAGGTTGGTCCTCAATTTCTTCTTTGATTTCATCCAAGAATACAGGATTGGGTCAAGCTTCACCATGTTCATCCCACAATCCATCTTCATAGTGTGGAGACATACTCTCAGCTTGCATGTGTTTGTATACCAGACCAGGGTTCCCCCAAGAACGATTAGCACATGATCGACAAGGGCATATAATCCTCCCTTCATGGGAGGCCACATTGAGGGAGTTTCTGATAATATTTTGTAGACCGACCTTATATTTGGTGCTTGTCCGGTGTAGCTCAACCCATATCTTATCCATTAAACCTGCAACAACATAAAAAACGTCTTACTACATCAAAAATTCTTTATTTCTTCAGGTGTTTGTAGAAGCTATGCACTGCATAAGGTACAACATATATATGAAGCATATTAAGACAAGTTTTAAATGCAAGGTGTGTTATATATCAATCACATTCGATGTTTACTCATTCAAATCATATATTAGCCATTATTTAATGGTTTAGAGGCAGCAGCAGACTAGTTGTGATGATATAGATGTGGATTCTCACTTGATTGCAGATGATATATATGTTTAAGATGAAAGGAAGAAACGTAATACAAGAACCCAAAAACGTACAAGAAAAGAAAAAACAGAACATGAACAGAATGGAAAAACTTTAAGGAGGTTGAGCTGCAGCATCTAAAAAGAGAAAGCATTAGGGAGGGATGATGATTGGTAAGAAAATTCAAGCAAATAAACAGTGTAAGAAACTTCATATAGTACCAAAACATGCCTAATGTTAATCTCAAACACTACCCCATTAAGGTTAGAGAAAAGGAATAAAATTGATTTCTGGGCAATACCAAATAATTCATTGACAGAGATTTGAGAATCAATCGCTGAATCAAAACCCTCTGTTCTACTATTTCACTTCCACTTGATTATGAAGAATCCGAGGATTAGAATCGGCGGATATCAGTTTCACCTGAGAGGAAGCGGTCAAGTTTTTATCAGAGGAAGAGTTTTGAAAATTTATCTTTGGTCCAATAGAAAGAAGGTCAATAAAAGTCCAAGGGGCAAAGAGATCTCAAGTATAGAAAAATAAGGATTCCTTTCCATCGATTTTAAATGAATAAAGGTGCCACCCACTACTAAATAAATAAAAGAAAATATAAAAATTTATAAATAACATGGGCCATGTCGTATGTGTTTGCATGAATGAGGCTTGAACAAATATTATATAAATGATCAGCCACATTTGTTGCTTGTATGTGGGAAGATAAGGACAACAATATGATTTGCAGTAGTAGTTATTAACCCAATTTCCATGATTCATTCATTGTGTGGCAATAGATGTGTGGCTGTTGCCCACATTTGTTGTAGTGAATAGAGGTTCTTAACCAATGAAATTGACAGGACCTGCCCCGAATTTTATCCTGAAATTCGATGTGGTCATGTGGGGCCCACCTTATAAATAAATCTACCAAAAATTTGGCAGAGTCACCCCTAAAATGGACTACCCAAAACCTGTAGAAACACATTTACACTTTTAAATAACCCTCCAAAATCCCTGGAGCCACCCTGCTCCCAAAATTGAACAACTCCACAATCTAGATTATCATAATTATCCAAGTAACTCAAATTACAAACAAGTCAAAGCTTACAATATTAATACAAAAGTCTCATGGTTATCAAAGAAGTCTAAAACCACAAAACAAAGGTATACAAAGTAGGTTAGCAAGTAACCTACGAAGAATAGATGGCAGCGGTGGTGCTAAGTCTCAACTCGTAAAGCCGAACAACTACATTACGAATTGGGCATTTGAAACCGGAGGGTCTAGGGGAAGTACATAAAATGTTAGCGTGTGTGGACAAAATAAGTAATTGTAAAGAAAATGGACTTTATGCTTTCCCACATTTATTCCTTTAAAAACTCGATGCATGCAACAATGATAAAAACATTTATCTTTAAAATCATAAACCTCATAAAGACAAGCCAGCCCCACTGGTTAAGGGAAATCAGACTAACCCCTCTAGTCAAAAAATAATATAATAAGTAGGGGAAGAAGATAATCATACGAATGAGCCTCCCAGGCTAAAGTACTCTCATACTCCCGTATATACCCTTACACCACTATGTGTAGCGATTAGGATACTGAGCTTCAGTATTACTGTCACAAAGACAGTAACTTGCGCCAGAAAGGCGAATGGGCTTCCGTGATCCCATCACGTCACCACAAAGGCAAACTGCTAGCATGATAAATAATCACCCAAAGTATGACATAAGAAAAAATAATATCCGAAAACCAGTATATCCATAAAGCTTCCCCAAATTCTCACAGTAAACCGAATATATTCTTGATGTGTCTCGCACGCTAAAAGTATCTCAAAACAATAGCAGAAAGGAGAGATCAAATTATAAATCGTAAATCAGAAACAAAACCAAATCCAAAATCATCATTAAGGCATTCCCAATGCCAAAACCGAAAGTCGATAAATAAATAAGAAATATAACTTCATCGAAATCCCATTTTGAAAATCTTTTAATAATCTCAAATCGACGAATAGGAATATAATTAATTCCGAAAAACACCTCGGAAACGTCGAAGAGGGACGACGAGAGAGGAAGCAACCCTTTCGACGACAACGTCTAGGGACGTGCCGCAGGACGAGTTCACGAAACTATCGAGAGAAACTCCTAGACACGTGCGACACGTTCTAGGTCTGGTTGTTTAAGCTAAATATATACTTAAACGAAAAAACTTTAAGTGTTTATATATTCTCCCTGTAGCCATCTATCTCTAAACTTTTTCTACCAAAAGATGTTTTATTGTTTCCTCGAAAATCTCATATTTTATAATGAATTAGTTCCAAATTTGACAAGAAAATGATTATATTAGATCTATCTCTTGATTTCTAAACCCCTTCAATTCTAACAAGCAATAGTTTCTTCCTTTAATATATATTGCCACAAGTATTCTTATTCCACTGCTGCATAGCCTTAGACATATTGACAGTTTTCTTTACCAAATTTTCAAGTTTGATTTTCACCCCTTATCCATCCGTAGAAGTCAGAAATTTGAACTTGCAACCTCTAAAATGTTAATTTATCAGTATAATCAACATCTCATAGCTAAACATCTCATAGCTAAATGGCAGTTCGATTTTGGTAACTTTCAATTTCACCAAAATGAAGAAAACATTTTGTATTTTTATATGTGAAAAATCTCGCAAGACGGGTAGTTTCACTTTTACATCAGAAATTGCAAAAAAAAAAAAAAAAAAAAAAAAAAAAAAGAAGAACAAAGAAAGGGTCAAAACGACATGGTTTTGAGAAGACCCAATTCAAAAGCAAAGCCTCCTCTCCAGTGTCACTCTTCCCCAATTCGGAGAGCAGTAGAGAGCTTAACCTGGTCCTCCTCCTCATCTCTCTCCTCAAAAGCCATGGATTTCGTGGAATTGGAAGCCATAGAAGGCCTCCGATGGTCCTGGAACTCCTGGCCGTCTTACAAAGCCGACCAAGCCGCTCTCGTCATCCCCCTCAGCGTCATGTGCACGCCGCTGATGCAACAAGCCGAGCTCCCACTCCTCCCCTACGACCCCGTCACCTGCTCCCAATGCGGCGCCGTTTTGAACCCCTACGCGCGCGTCGACTACACCTCCCGCATCTGGTTCTGCTCCTTGTGCCTCCACAAGAACTCCTTCCCTCACTCCTACTCCAACATCGGCGACACCAACCTCCCTGCCGAGCTCTTCCCCACTTACAGCGCCGTCGAGTACGCCCGAACCGCCCCGAGTCCCGCCCCGGCCCACAATTGGCCCAGCGGTGGCCTCTCGTCCTCGTCCTCGCTGTCCTCGATGGTGTCGTCGTCGCCAAACTCCGGGTTGGACGATTCGCGAGGGATCCGACCCGCGTTTGTGTTGGTCGTCGACGTGGCCACGCCCCGGGATGAGCTGGCGGCTCTGAAGAATGAGCTCCTGCTTGTACTGGAGCAACTGCCGGAGACTGCTCTCGTGGGTTTAGTCACGTTTGATTCCATGGTGCGTGTTCATGATCTCGAGTTTTCCGAGTGCTCCAGAGTCGTTGTGCTTCACGGAGAACGGCAGCTTTCATCGCTTCAGGCTAGTTCTCTCTGCTTTCTTTATCTGCTCTATATTTGAGTACTAAGTAGAAATGTGGACTTGAATGTATTTGTTCTATTATGAATGGGGTTGCTTTAGGTAGTATACAATGTATAATTTGGAGATTAAATTTGAAGGCGAATGGTTGATACACTAAGTAGGTTTTCCACCTCAGGCATTTTCGAACCCTATAAGTCCTCATCCTATAGATCTGAGTTTACTTAGAGAATGCAGTTGTGTTTCAACTGATCATGTGGTTGTGTAACTGTATAGATATCAGGCTTCCAGGTTTTTAAATATTCCTGAAAAGTCGAAAACTCTAAATCTACTTGTTTGGCTCAGATAGTGTGACATATAGGAATCGGCACTAAGAGAGAGAGGGGGGAATATTTTGTCGGCAGAAAGGATGATACAGGCACTTCTTCAGCTTTCATTTTCGTTCCCTTTAATAGATAAATGAACCGATAGCTGTTTACTTTTACAAAACCAATTGGGCAAACAATGCTATCGAGTTATTAGATGACAAAAGATTGAGTTTCTATGAAGCTAAAGTACGGGATAAAAAAGGCACATTTTCAAAAGAGAATACAACCATGGTAATCAGGTACATTAAGAGCGTAGCAAATGCAAATGCAAATACAATGGATCAAATGTCAACTTCCTCCCGGCACTTTATGTGTGTTTTGCTCAGAGGTTGAATCCCCAGCTGGTATGCTAATTTAGGTCCAGGAGTTTTCTTTGCCATCTGATTGAGTTTGCTTCTGCTTTTCTTCTTCCAGATAGAGTTGTGTTAAGAGTGCTTTCATGAATTTCTTAGTTTGCTTATAGAATGTAATTTTAGTCTAACTTATCCCCCTTAAACTCTTAGATTCAACAATTTCTGGGCATTAATAGGCCTAGGCAGCAGCAACTCGGAAAAATGCCTTTTTCCCAAAAGCAAGGGTTCTTGCTACCAGTATCTGAGTGTGAGTTCAACATTTCAACTGCAATTGAAGAAATCCAGTCTTCGGCAGTCAAGCCTGGTCATCGCCCAGGAAGGTCAACAGGAGCAGCAATTTCAGCTGCACTTGGACTTTTGGAAGGATGCTTGGTGAGCACTGGCTCCAGAATCATGGTCTTCACATCTGGACCTGCAACTGTAGGCCCAGGAATTATTGTAGACTCTGATCTTGGTTATTCCATCAGAACTCACCGAGATCTCATCAATGGTCATGCTCCTTACTATAGTAGATCTTGCAGCTTCTACAGACAAGTATCACAGAGGTTAACTGATGCATCTATTGTCCTTGATTTGTTTGCATGTTCTCTTGATCAAGCTGGCTCTGCAGAGCTTAAGGATCCTGTTGAGAGATCGGGTGGTTTCATGATGCTAGGTGAGTCCTTTGAGTCAAATCAGTTCAGAACATGTTTGCGGCACATGTTTACTCGTGATGAAGAAGGGTATTTGAAGATGTATTTTGATGCGACTATTGAGATAGTGACCAATAAAGATGTTAAAATCTGTGGAGCCCTAGGTCCCTGTGTATCTCTTCGGAAAGTTAACAATTTAGTGAGTAGCAGTGAGATTGGTGAAGGCGGTACCTATATATGGAAGTTAGGTACTATTACCAATAAAACATGCATCACTTTTTTCTTTGAAGTTAGTGATGAGCAGAAAGTTCAACTTGGCTCGGCATTCTTCATACAGTTCATAACACAATACCGACATGGGAACATGGGAATCCGGAAACGGGTGACAACTGCTGCAAGAAGATGGGCTGGTAACCGTTCACCAGAAATTGCTGCTGGGTTTGATCAAGAAGCAGCTGCTTCTGTGATAGCCAGGCTTGCTATTCACCGAGCTGAGAATTGTTTTGCTCGAGATGTTATTAGATGGCTGGATGACATGTTGATCCATTTTGCTTCAAAATTTGGAGACTATGTGGAGGAAGATCCATCTTCTTTCCGCCTGGCATCCAACTTCTCTCGTTTTCCTCAATTCATGTATTACTTGAGGAGGTCTCAGTTTATTGATGTCTTTAATAGTAGTCCTGATGAGACAGCTTTCTTCCGGCTGATGCTGAACCGTGAGGGTGTGATGGGTTCTCTTATCATGATCCAGCCTACACTTCTGCAATATTCCTTTGACGGTCCACCCATTCCAGTCCTCCTGGACGTTCGCTCCATCTCTCCAGATGTTATCTTGCTCTTTGATTCTTACTTTCATGTGGTTATTCACTATGGGTCCAAGATTGCTCAATGGAGGAAGCTTGGTTATGATAAGGATCCAAATCATGAGAATTTGAGGAAGCTGTTGGAAGCCCCAGAAATTGATGCACAGCAGTTGGTGGCTGACCGTGTTCCTGCACCGAAGCTCATTAAATGTGACCAGCATGGTAGCCAGGCAAGGTTTCTTCTTGCAAAGTTGAATCCATCTGTTACCCAGAATTCAACATACACGGATGGCTCGGATATTATCTTGACTGATGATTTGAGCTTGCAAGTATTTTTAGATCACTTGCAGGGCCTGGCAGTGCAAGGCTGATGAGGAGGTTCATTGTATATAGCTGTTTTGATTCTGTCTTCATACAAAAGGAAACATGTGAATAGTTTTTCAATAGTAATGGTGTAGTTGCATTCTGTATTTACCAAACAGTTGCATACTTTTGAGTACAAGTAGTATATTGGCTTTTCCTTTTTGGTTTCTCATTTCTTTATCATTTTCCTAACAAGATATGCTACAGTATTGGAGCAATCATGCACATCATCCCGGATTAGTGCTCATGATATTCGCATTCTCGACTTTTCTCTCAAACCCTTCCACCATTATCAGCCATGTCTGGGCTATAGTTTTGAATTTTGGGGTACTTATTTCTTTTCTCCATTGTTGGATTTCAGGTTTTTGTTTTGCATTTGAATGTTTGGCAATTGTTTGTCTTCAGTTTTGTTCGTTGATGTTGAGTTTGTTTGATTCTGGGTGGATAACATACTAAAGCAATAATCACTGCTGAAAGGGTTTAGGGTTTAGTATCTTGTTCTTTGTAAATTAATTATTATTCTTTCTTTCCTTCTGAATTTATTTGGTCTGATCTTGAGCAATCATAGATATTGAATTGTAGAGGCATTAGTATTAAGTTTCTATTTTGTTGTGGTGTTAAAGATTTGCTGATTTAAGAGAGGAAGTAGTACTTGAGTTTTAAGACTACTACAAGAACATTGGTTTTATTATTTTTCAAGGGGAATTAAGTCAGAGGAATGACTGCTTATATGTCCCGAATTCAGGGCATTGAAAGTTCGTTTCTAAAAAAGCAACTCAGCATTAGGAAGAACTAAAAAAAACAGCATTGCTTTCGACTTAATGTGAGTTGGGGCTCCTTTGCAGATGATGATTGCTAGTTTTTTATGAGATAGACGGTACTTCAGGATCCATTGGAGGAAAATGTTAACTACTTTTGTTGAAGAGCTTCAAAGATGGTTGCTCCATGTGAATTCCACATGAAAGTCAAACATTTGGGAAAGATTTTTGACTGGGCAAAAATGTTGACACAGGTGAAGATGGTATGACTCAATAACTTTAAAGTTTATCATTGTAAAGTAGTGTCTGTGTTTAGCGTGCGCAAGTATGTGCTTATCTTTGCCCCTGTAACTTCTTTCATGATTCTGAGTTCTTGTTTTTTTGTTGATATCTGATTGATCTATAGATTATGCAATGTAATGGCTACTTTCTGGACTGGACGTACGGCTGAACTGGAGACGGCTGCGAATCCGGTTCTAGATGAGCTTACCTATTAGGCAGGACATAACTTTTCTATCATTTCTCTATTTTGTTTTGTGAATTCTTAGGTAGGACGCATCAATAAAAATTTTGGTGTGCATTAGACCCGACTTTCTTGATTAAAGTATGATTAAAGACAATATGCCTGTGTCCTCTTTACTTGTGCAAATCAAGGCAAGAGTGTAATTCTGCGGTATTTGTTTGCAGCTGAAGGATATTCTTCAGTAGCTGCTGGATGTTGATGATAATGTGACATATCTTTACTTGTTAAGAAAGCTGGCCCGTGCATCCTCACTAGTTAGTGGCTCTGGTCTGCCACTTGGTATCCTTCGTTCCATACCATAGGCTCAAAAATATTGCTGTCAAGTTAGCAAATATGGTAACTGTTCGTTGGGATGAGAAACATTGAGGAACTTGAAATGTGTGACCTGAGGTAATGACGTTGAGATGATTTTCATGTCTTGTTTTATTGAATCTTATACCAAGTTGGTTAATACTACTTTTGCAGGCTTTTTTATACGGATAAATTAACCATGGTGGGCTTATCTTTCATGTCAGCTTTCTAGGAGAATTGAACTTAAGATCAACCTTCTGAGGGATGGCCATGTGTAGTTTTCTACCTACTAATCTTTGGAGAAGATTTCGAAGAACCAGGTGCAATCATCCATGCAAGTACTCGGTAGGAGGAACCACATAGCAGTTGGTACTTACCATGACCAATGATGATCATGGTCTAAAAGCAATCTGAATTAGTCCCTCTGCCCCTAAGTACGCCCTTTCTTTTAAGTTGCTTCCTTTTAAGAGGCTCTTCATCATTTGACAGGTAACATCGAAAGGGATTAGAAAGGGACCAAAAAGGCACAGAGATATTGTAATAATTACTCTCTTTACCAATTGATTTCTACACCAGGCGATATAATTTGCAGTTTTGAAACAAATATATCATATGGCGGGAAAGATATGTTGTTGAAATATCCCCAAAAATATATATTATCTCTGATACTCACTGACTTCTAAGATTTCCGGCGACCTCTCTCGGCCCTCACTAAAAAGAGAGAGGGTAAAACAGTCAAAAGAATAAACTAAAAATATTGGGAAAAAGAAAATTAGGAGGAACAAATATGGTAGAATTAGACTTTTGAGACATTTCCTTATAGATAATTTACGGTATCTTAATCAGTGATAGAAATCAGAAACCTCTTCCCGTTCGAATTGGTTTCTCATTTTTGGTAAGGTTTCTGACGTCTCATCTCTCAAATAGGTTTCCAAACAGTTTTTGGGAAAGATTACAATAATTTTGGCAAAGCCTACAATAAATGAAAGGGGAAGAAATGCAACACAATGTCTGATATTTGGTCCATTAGTAAATTCGATCACATTCGTGCCTAAGGGATTACATCCCACATTGAAGAAAAGGGAAACCTTTTCCCTAGTCAAGAGTATATAAGCCAACTCAACCACCTCCATTAAAGGTAATAACTTCTTGTCTCTTACTATTACGCTTTCAAATTACAACATAACCTTACTTAAGCATCGGAGAGGTATAGACCGACCAGCTCGGTCTGTCCCTCTGACATTGTGTGTTTTCTTTGATAGGGTCAACCCTTGTACTCATCTTTGGGTACCGCATTCTGTTAGGCTACACCTGGGAAACCAACAGAAACACTCCAAGCTAGAGGGCTATATATGAAAATCATTTTGAACTTTACATTTCACCTTTCAGTTTCTTTACTTTCTGTTTTGTTAGCACCATTACTTCCTTGCCTCAATCAAGCATGATCTCTTCCTCAAATCAAGCTCCTTAACACTATATCTTTTGGAAATGTCAGTTATTGTATTAGCATTGATATTAGACTAATCTTGTGGATCTTGCTATATCTTCTGGAAATGTCAATTACTGTATTAGCATTGATATTAGACTAATCTTGTGGATCTTGCTATAATATGTAGTTATTGTTAGGCATGTAATACTCTGCTATATATGTGTAAACCTGTAAATCATTCATCAATGAAAATCATATTCAACATGGTATCAGCCTAGGATCCTTACCTGTTCCTATTTCTGCGTCTCTATCTTCCAATGTCCTCATTCTATATTCTTGCTTATTTCTTTTCCAGAACTCCATGGCTACCACAACTCCCACGGTTTCTCCTTCTCAAAACACCACCCAATTCACCAAACTTAGCGAAACGAACTACTTAACTTGTCTACGCCAAATCAAGCCTTCTCTTCTTGGTCAACAGCTATGGGGCTATGTTGATGGGTCCATTCCCAAACCACCTCCTACCATCATGTCCTCTGCCTCCGAAACTGAACAGGCCAAACCTATCCCTAATCCTGAACATGCCAAATGGTTCACAGTCGACCAACAAATTGTCAGTCTTCTCGCAACTTCTCTGACTGAAAGCGTTGCTCAACTCACCATTGGTTTTGACACATCCAAATCGATTTGGGACTGTCTTGCTCGCCACTTTTCCCAGCGTTCTACTGCCAGTGCCTCTAGTCTTAAGCTATAGCTTCTTGAGCTTCAAAAAGGCTCCCAAACCATTGACGATTATCTTCGTCACGCCAAATCAATTGCAAACTCTTTGGCTTCTATCAATAAACCTGTTTCAGATGATGATCTGGTTCTTGCCACCCTCCATGGTCTTGGCCCCAACTACCTCATGCTCAGAATGGCGCTGACTCAAACCCATCTCTTCCTGACTTTATTGACCTCAGGGCTCGGATTCTTGCCTTTGAAGCCCAACTATTCGGATCCTCTGAATCACGTCCTGCTACTGCTCTCTTCCATCATAGCTCGACCTGCGGTTCAAATTCTCGCCGTGACCAGCCCCAACACCCTCAACGGTCGTTCCCAACAGGTCGTAAGAAGAACCAAGGCGGTAGAAATCAACTCAGCTAGACACGTCCATCTTTCTCTCCTATGTCGCAACAACAGCCCTTTGATTCTCCTCCATGGGTTGCACGGCCTCCTTGGGCTCAAGGACTGCTTGGCCCAACACCCCAATGGTGTCACAATTGCCACACCTCTCAACATGGGCTACACCAATGTCCTCACAGGTTTAGCGGGCCCACTTCCACCCCTCCTTTTACTGGTGTCCACTTTTCTAGTGATCCAAATTGGTATCTTGACACCGGAGCAACACATCACATGATTGCCATGCCTCTATCCAATTCCCAGCCCTATGGCAGTCCCCACAATGTTTATATGGGTGATGATAGCTCTATGCCAATCTCCCATATTGATAACCTTTCCTTATCTTTGGGTGCCTTTAATTTCTCTTTACATGATGTCTTTCGCATTCCGTCAGTTCATAAAAATCTCCTCTCTATTGCTCGTTTTACGAAAGCTAATCTTGTCTTCTTCCTATTTGCTCCAGATTACTATCAAATATATTACTTACGTACTGGTCGTTTGTTGTTTCAGGGCCCATGTAAAGATGGTCCCTATCCCCTTCGCTTATCTTCCGAGTCCACCATTCCACATGCACTCTCCTCCGTTCACTCGTCTCTTTGGCACAATCGCTTGGGTCATCCCTCCTCTTCTGTTTTAGCTCGTTTATGATCTACTCTTGGATCCAAAATTTCTCTTAATTCCTTTTGTAATAGTTGCGCTCTTAGCAAATCTCATAAATTACCCTTTCCATTAGATCATATTTCTGCTTCTTCTCTATTTTCTATAATTCATAGTGATGTATGGATGTCCCCCACCTTGCCTACAACTGGTTTAAAAAATTATGTTCTTTTCACCCCGATGAATACTCTTGTTACACATGGCTTTATCCAATGCGCCGGAAAAATGAGGTTCTTACACACTTTAAAAACTTGGTTGCCATGATTCACAATATTTTCCATAGTTTTGTACAATATATACAAAGTGACAATGGCACTGAATATGTCAACAATGCCTTCTCCCAATTTTGTACTTCTTTAGGCATCCAACAATTTTTTTCTTGTCCATACACTGCCCAACAGAATGGACTTGCTGAACGAAAACATCAACATATTGCATCAATGGCCCACACTCTCCTTCTCACTTATGGTGCTCCTTAAACCCTTTGGGTTGAGGTTATCCTTTCATATGTATATCTCAATAATCTTCTTCTACTCCTACCCTAAATTGGGATACTCCCCACACACGTGTCTTTGCTCATCCTCCATCCTATTCTTCCCTTAGTGTTTTTGGGTGCTCATGTTTTCCTTATCTTGGTGATAATGTTTCTAACAAGTTGTCTAGTTGTAGCGTTGAGTGTGTCTTTCTTGGTTATAGTCCCCACAATAAAAGTTACCGTTGTCTTGATCCCAAATCCGATCGTGTGTATATTTCGCGTCATGTTTTATTTAATGAAACCAATTTTCCATATAGGGGTTTGCAGGTTCATTCACCATCAGAATCCAATTATTTTGAATTCACCCCACTACAACATTCCAGCCTATTGGCACCTCCGCAGGCCCCCATGCTGAGCCCGAATCAATTACCGTCGGGCCTAAGCCCACTCTTTTCAACTCCACTCCAGCCCTATCCATCGCCAAATTCAATTGACCATTAGACCTTGCCCCACTCGACCTCGCCTCTGCCTTCCCTTGCAATTCACGACAGCAGTCCTCACACCGACGCACAACCAGCCGCGTCACAACCCCCACCGCTGCGCCTCCTTCAACCACCGTGCCTACAATCCCAACTCCACCTCATCCTATTCAGACTTACCATCGTCGTCCCTCCTCCACTGCATTAGCTCTACCCGCAGCCGTCCCGGACTTTTCCTTTCCTCCACAACATGCTGCTGCTCTGCCTTCCTCTCCTCCAGTCCTACCGCCTCCTCCACCACCCCCAACCCACCCCATGAAGACTCGGCTCCGAGATGGCATCTCTCAGCCCAGAATTCACACAGATGGCACTGTAAAGTATCCAATCCCAAAAGCTCTTTTATCTGTTCTTAACTCCATGGAACCAACTTGTTATACTCAGGCTTCCAAAGATGCGAATTGGAGAGCTGCCATGGCAGAGGAGATTAATGCTTTGTTGAAAAACCATACATGGTCACTTGTTCTTCCATCACCATCTAAGCATATTGTGGGCTGCAAATGGGTGTTCCATAGTAAGCGAAACCTGGATGGCTCAGTCGAGCGTTACAAGGCTCGTCTTGTTGCCAAAGGCTTCCATCAATAGTAAGGGATAAACTATGGTGAAACTTATAGTCCTGTTATCAAGCCGGCTACCATTCGAACCATTCTCTATGTTGCGGTGTCTAGGGGTTGGTCACTTCGTCAGCTGGACGTCAAAAATGCATTTCTCCATGGCTATCTTCAAGAAGATGTTTACATGACCCAGCCTCCTGGCTTCGTTGATTCCTCTAGGCCCTCCTATGTCTATAAGCTTCACAAGGCACTTTATGGCCTCAAACAAGCACCATAGGCTTGGTTTCAACGCATGAGTTCTTTTATGCTTTCTGTTGGTTTTCGACATAGTAAAGTTGATTCATCTTTATTCATCTATCAACATGGACTGCATACAATTTTCTTCTTACTCTATGTTGATGACATTGTTGTGATGGGCAGTAGTGAACAACTTCTACAAAGGTTTATTAATGCCTTGGGCCATGGATTTGACATTAAGGATCTTGGTCTCCTTCACTATTTCCTTGGTTTACAGGTCACAACTACTTCCAATGGCCTTCACATCAATCAACTCAAGTACGCTCATGACATTTTACATAAGCATGATCTATTACTCAGTCAACCAGTGAGCACACCAATGTCAGCCAAGGCTGTTCTCACCTCACATGATGGGGATCTTCTTGACAATCCTACTGTCTTTCGCGAGATGGTTGGCTCCTTGCAGTACCTCACCATTACACGTCCTGACATTGCCTTTGCGGTCAATTCAGTGTCACAATTCATGAGTAAACCTCGTGCTCCCCATCTTCTTGCAGCCAAACGTATTATTTGGTATGTTAAAGGAACTCTAGGCCATGGTCTCTATTTCAATCCTCAATGATAGCCTGCCCACCTTTCTGCTTACTCTGATGTCGACTGGGCCAGTTGTCCAGAATCTCGTCGTTCCACTTTCGGCTATCTCATTTACCTTGGCAATACCCTTGTCTCATGGTGTTCCAAAAAGCAGCCCACCATTGCTCGCTCCAGTGCAGAATCTGAATATCGATCCCTTGCTCATGCCAGTGCGAGACAACTTGGTTAGGCTTCTTACTATATGAACTTGGTGTCCATATTCAGTACCCTATTATGCTTTACTGTGATAATCTAAGTGCCACATACATGGCTTCTAATCCGGTTTTCAACGTTCGCACCAAGCACCTAGAGTTAGATTGTGAAGACCGGAATCATTAGATAAATTTTTGTAATTTAATAATTGTTCGGATATTTGAATTATGAATATTGAGATTATATCGTAAGTCATTGTGCGAGAAATTCGGTTTCGAATCGATTTTATTTTCGAAACGAAAGTTATTTAGGGGGTTGTGAAAATTGACTTTTTATCCGCATAAAATTTGGGAAAACTTCCTTCATAAAAATTGCAGAACTCGTCGATACGAGTCCGTGCATATATGGAACGTGAAAATCGGAGTTCGTATGAGAAAGTTATAAGCATTTGAAAGTTGAGAATTTTCTATAAATATGAGAAATTCTGAGATTTTTTCATAAATCCCGAATCTTCTCATTTTTGCTTTTCAGCCCCGGAGAGCCCCTCCATTTTCGACGGAAATCTGGGCTTCTCTTCTTCTGGCCATATCTTCCTCCTCAGGCCACCAAATGACTTGATTACAAAAGCAATTTTGCTCACCTTGAAGTCATCTACAACTTCCCAGAAGACATCGAGGTGAAAAATGGACTGTGGAAGGGCTACAAGGCTGAAAAGCTGCACAGCCCCGTCGGAAAATCCCATCCATATTCTCTGGGCGATTTCTCCCTCATCAAGTGAGCTTTTGACGTGAAACAAAGCCCAGATCAGCTCGCCTCCTCCCCATGAGTGGACTGGTGGTCTATTTTCCTCCCCAAATTGCACCTATGCGGCGGAGGACCTCGAGACCGATTTGAGCCTGATTTGAAGTCAACCAAGATATCTTGAGTTCTAGGCCACCAATCTTTGTGTTCTTTTGCTTGCTGAACTCGTATCAAGGAGCTGAACAAGCTTCAAGAAGAATCGAGTCGAGTAATTGAAGTTTTGACGTCGAATGGAGCACCTACCGGATTATGGAAATTTTCTGGCCAAACCGAAGCTTCCAAGGTACTTTTCGATCACTTTCCATTGTTTTTTGATCACGAGCTAGTTATGAAAAATGTTCAGAATATTGAGATGAAGAAGAGCAGCCCAGCCCCGACGCCATTGACTGTGGCTGGCGGCGACTCTGCCACAAACTCCGGCGGCCTTTTCTGGCCACATTCGAGGGTCACAAGAGCTGTTTCTGCTCATTTTTAGATTCTACATTTCGATACGATCATTTCGATACATTATACACAATTTTTTGATGTCGTATGATTTAGTTATGAATTTTACAATTTCGATCGGTTTCAGTCGTTTGATTTGTGATATCTGAAGATTGGAACGTTCAATGGACTTGTAGTTTTGATATAATGATCTTATGACTATCCTAGTGACTTTGTGTGGTCATAGGTGAAGATCTGACTGTTGGATCTTCTTATAATTGTAAAACAGTGATTCGGGAGGCGATTCGTGAGAATCCGTCCGTCGGATTTTAGTATAATTTAGAATCCGATTGTTGGGTTTTCGTTTAAATATGTTTTTGGGTTATTGGCCAAGTCAAAGTCATATCTGATTAGGTGATTGACGGTTTTACTTGGGTGAACGAGTTCGATTGTGAATTGAACAATTTTGAAGACGCAGCGGGAATATCGAGGTGAGTAAATCACACATGGTTCATTTACGAACTGAAATTTAGTGATTTATATTGAATTGTGAATGTGTGGAAATTGTTTTAAGAAAATAAAGATTTGTTTGAAATAATATGAACTTGATCGACCACCGTTCATAGGGTTGCAGCTCACAGGTAACAAAATGAATTTAAGTATAAATTGAATTTTGTTTTAATGCATGTGAACTATAGTTGGTATTAGTAGGCATTCATGCGTGAATGTCTATGTATATATATTATTTACGTGATGATATATATTTATTGATGGATTGTATTGAGGAAACAATATGCATGATTGTGTTGCTATTATTGTTTGGATGATTACTTTTCGAGAATGATATATTGAGAGAGGTGTTGAGTTTTATTGTTTGGGAAACAATAAATTGTTTTGATCTGTGGAGATCAATAGGTCACGAGTGTGACCATGACATACTATCAGTAAACCATGCTCTTATACCAGGCTGGTGGTTGCTAATAACATTATAATCGTGAACCACGCTCTCTCGCCGGGTTGGTGGTTGCGATCAGTTAGAGCTCTAGTTTGTCTGCCAAATGTTGAGTGGTCTTATGAGGGTAACATTGAGGTTACTTGAGACTCATAAGTATGAGTTTTAAAAGAGAGTCTTGAGAGTATTATTTCCTTTATATTTCAGTGTATTTTGGAGTTACTTTGTGTGTTTTTATTATTAACTTAAATGGTGAAATCTCTAAATTTACTCATACGGGCTTTCAAAAGCTTACCGGATTTTGTGTTGTTGCAATCCCAGTACACTATTCAAATGGTGTAGTGGATAATCCTATAGGTCAGGAGAACCAGGGTGGCGATCGTGCGGTTTTGAGTGATAGTATTGATTTATAACGTTGTATTGTGAGGTTTATTATGCTCAATGAGCTTTATTATTTTATTTGGTGAGAGTGTGCTGTAATAAGTAACTTGAAAATTTGGTTTATGTAATATTGAGTGGTATGAGGCGTGATGATTTCTGAGAAAAAAATTCAAAACGTTATCGTATTTGTTATTATTCACTTTTCCGATTTGAATTTATTATTCAAAATTCGGGGCGTGACAGTTTGGTATCAGAGCGTAAGGTACATATTTGGTGATATGTCAATACTTTCCGAGTGATGGCCCGTCTGCAGCGGATCCCCATCGTGTGCTCCTCAATATTGACAACATCATTGGGTATATAAGAGCATTAGAAGTCGTCTAAGACGTAGGTCGTATTAGGAGTTATGAAATACCTTCGGTGTGTTAGTATCTTGGTTAATATGTACTTGTATTGACTTATGTTATGTTTTAGTGTTATACAAGTATTTACCATGTATGTTATGCTTCAAGCTAATGGACAAATTGAGAGGCATAACTAGGGGTTGAGGTAGACCCAGAGCTAGAGGTAGAGTCCGATGTAAGGACATGATCTCTCTATCTAGACAGTTGGGGATGAGGTGGTGGCATCAGAGGTTGAGCTGCCTGTTCCACCTTTAGTTAATGTGATGGGTGCTATTATTAGGTTGAAGTACGTAAAAAATAATAATAAGGAGATTAAAAATCTAGGAGCAGTTGGAAAGGGAATTGATCTCACCAACTGAGGATGATAAGAGAGTGAGAGACTATGAGGCAGAATTCTCAAGACTATCGGTTCAGGAGACAAATGGATGCAAAAAGTTTGGCCATGAAGTTTCTGCTAGGGCTGAATACTTCGTTTAGTATGATATAACCATTTGATAGGACTCTTTTTGGTAAGGGTGTTAGGCATTGAATAAGATTCTTGACTCATGTGGAGCTTGTGGGTAGTGCTGCAGTTAGGGAAGAGATTGTTGTGGTTTTCAAGCTTAGTGATGTAATTTGGTAAATACTTATGTTACCTTTAAGGAGGGTAGTAGAGTTTGTTATCGAGGTGATAGCAGATATGATACCTATATCAATAGTACCTTATCGGATGACACCAACTGAACTCAAGGAGTTGAAGGTTCAAGATGAGAGTTTATTTGAGCAGGGATTCATTAGACCTAGTACTTCTCCGTTGATTGTACCGTATTGTTGAAGAAGAAGAAGAAGAAGATAGTTATGCCCCTCCTTTAAGGTGAGGCGTGATTAAGGTGTAAATTTTTGTGCTAAGGAACTAGGATATAGTGACCATGTCTTGGGAGGACTTTGTAGAACCCTTTTGGGATGTGTGCTTATACTCTAGTGGTGGAGAAGTTGGAGTTGATCACATTACATTAATCCAGAGGGTTATAAGTGTCAGAGACTGGGAGCTTAGCTCATACAACTATATCAATTTGTCTGGCTGATAGCTGCTGAGGAGTTGGCTCATATGTTCTAGTAGGGACTAAATTATGAGATCAGGGAGAGAGTAGTCCCTTTACAGCTGCCTCCCATAGCAATGAACCTTGTTAGTGCTTGGGCAATGGAGCAGGAATTTCAGATTTCTTTTAGGGAGATGATAACAATGTGAGATTCCCGAGAATGAGGGAAAATGTAGTTGTAAAGAGAGCAATAGTACGTCAGGTACTCAGTGTGGGTCATAGGAAAGGCAGATGATCATTAGCAGGCGTCAACTGAGGTAGTTACTGAATTTAGTTCGCTACACACGTTTGTGATGTTCTAAAGGGGAGGTCTTAACTGTTATTCATCCTTGACTTTAGTGAAGTATTGCATTTCTTTAGATTTGTTTTGTGTTTGGTTTGGCTAAGATAATTCTAGCTAGACCTCTGTGTGACTTGATTTATTGATGTGTTTTGAGAATGATTGTTGGTGATACATCTTTATGAAAGTGTGGTAGCTTTTGTGGCAGTGCTTGTTTAATTGTCTGGCAGTACCTTGTGATGGTCTGTGTGACAGTGATTATGTGTGTATAACCATGAGATGATCAGTTTGTGGGTTAGTCGAGGCTAGACCTTATCTTGTTCGTGTTTTGAGATGGTAGGACACTTGTTGTGTAGTGATGCATGATTCATTGCTACTATGATAGATTTTTTATATGGTTTGACATATGGAAAGATTGATATGACCCCGTGATAAGATGAATGTAAAGTGACATGTTGTTGACGTATGAGCTGAGGTGATAATGTTATTTTCAACCGTATGAGTACTAGTGTTGCATTACCAATATATTGGACCAGATACTGTTGTGAGGACAGGATTCTGGACTGTGATGTAGTCAGTGTGAGGTACTACAATTACAGAGTTATAACTCACGAGATGTTGGGTTACCACCAAGTGAGCAGTGATGTGAATCGTGGGTTCGATACTGGGTACTGTACCAGTATCGATTGGTGGATCTAGGTATGTCTTACGTAGGAGCGCATGCTATTTTAGAAAGTTACGATGAATTACTTAAAGTGCAAGTACAACATTTTATCCACAGATTGTTGGACGGATTGAGCAAGTGAATTAGGTGTTAGAGATAATATTAAAGGCATAAGTTTGTCGCTTCAAAATACAAAGTTAGGACTGAGGTTTGTTAGACCTGTTACAATTGTGCTGAGAGGTGGAGATTCGGTGTTTAGTTTTATATCATCTCCTAGAGTTTCGTGGAACTGAACATATTGTTGTGCTTAGACTAAAGACGAAGAAGCCTACGATGGATCCAGAGCGGGTGATCGAAGTATTGTTAAAGTGAAAGTTGGTACAACCATCATTGGTGTCGGTGTGTGATCCTAGATGGGACTACAGTACAACGTTGAGCGAAGGATTTGACTGGTTTAAAAGTGACAAGTCAACTAGGATTTTAATGATGAGGGACATTCTGAGGGAACAGTTGGAGGCAGATGGTAGTTTGAGATTAAGATCGAGGTTGTGTGTTCCGAGTTGTGATAATCTCAAGGAAGAGATCTTGCAGATAGCACATCGATCTCAATCTACTATACAACCAGAGAGCACCAAAATGTATATGGACCTACAATGACAGTTTTGGTGGAGTGAGATGAAGAGAAACATGGCGGAGTATGTATCAAGTGTCTTACCTGTCAGCAGGTGAAGGCAGAGCATCAGAGACCTACATGTATGTTAAAGCCATTACCAATCCCTATATGGAAATGGGAAGAGATCTCTATGGACTTTGTGACTGGATTACCTAGGTCCAGACAAAGTATGACTTGATATAGGTGATTGTTGACCATTTGACGAAGTCAGCACATTTTCTTCTATGTGGCAAGGACTTCAAGAGATGCATTATGTAAGTAATATCTTGATGAGATAGTGAAGCTTTATGGTGTGCTTGTGACGATTGTTTTTGATCTGGATGCTCGATTTACTTCGAAATTTTGGCATAGATTCCATAAGGCATTTGGAACGCCTTGAGTTATGAGCACTTCTTTTCATCTATAGATAGATGGACAGACTGAGAGAGTGAATCAGTGATGCAAGACATCAAGAGAAGTTGGGCGGATCTTCTGCCATTGGTAGAGTTTCCCTACAACAATAGCTATTACTCCAATATTGGTATGGCTCCATATGAGGCTCTTTATAGTAAGCTATGTAGGACTTATATCTATGAGGCAGAAGTGGGAGATAAGCAACTCTTGGGTCTTGAGCTCGTTCGAGAGACTACTAGGAAGATCAGTACCATCCAAGACAGGATTCGACAGCACAGAGTAGACATAAGAGTTATGCTTACTTGGAAAGGAGACCGGTAGAGTTTGAGACGAGCGATCATGTGTTCTTGAAAGTCTCAACTATGAGAGGTGTGGTGAGATTTGGCAAGAAGGGGAAGCTCGCATCGAGGTATGTTGGACCTTTTGAGATTCTGGAAAGAGTCGAAAACTTGGCATATCGACTTGCTTTGCCTGTTAGCATGTCTAGTGTACACAATGTCTCACATGTATCTATGCCCAGGAAGTACATCCGAGATGAGACCATTGACCATGGTACTATCGAGGTAAACACGGATGTGACCTTCGTGGTTAAACCGGTTCGTATCTTGGATAGATCTACGAAGAGGCTCCGTAGGAAGGAGGTTGACTTGGTGAAGGTGTTGTGGAGTCACCAGGACGAGGGTGATGCATCATGGGAGATAGAGTTTGACATGAGGAAAAAGTATCCACAGCTTTTTGTCGACGAGCATGCTTGAATTTCGGGACGAAATTCCTCTAAGGAGGGTAGACTGTGAAGACTCGAATTTCATTCGAATAATTGTTTGGATATTTGAATTATGAATATTGAGACTATTTCATAAGTTATTGTGCGAGAAATTCGGTTCCGAATTGATTTTATTTTCGAAATGAACTTTATTTAGGCGGTCGTGAAAATTGACTTTTTATCCGTACAAAATTTGGGAAAACTTCCTTCATGAAAATTGTAGATCTCGTCGATACGAGTCTGTGCATATGTGGAAGGTGAAAGTTGGAGTTTGTATGAGAAAGTTATAAGCATTAAAGTTGGGAATTTTCTATAAATATGAGAAATTCCGAGATTTTTTCATAAATCCCGAACCTTCACATTTTTGCTTTTCAGCCCCCGAGAGCCCCTCCATTTTCAACGGAAATCTAGGCTCCTCTTTTTCCGGCCATATCTTCCTCCTCAGGCCACCAAATGACTTGATTCCAAAAGCAACTTTGCTCACCTTGAAGTCATCTATAACTTCCTAGAAGACATCGAGGTGAAAACGGACTCTGGAAGGCGCTACAAGGCCGAGAAGCTGCACAGCCCCGCCGGAAAATCATCTCCACCTTCTCCGGGCGATTTCTCCCTCCTCAAGCGAGCTTTTGATGTGAAACAAAGCCCAGATCAGCTCGCCTCCTCCCCATGAGTGGACTAGTGGTCTCCTTTCCTCCCCAAATGTCGGCTACGCAGCGGAGAAGCTCGAGACCGATTTGATCCCGATTTGAAGTCAACGACGATATCTCGAGTTCTAGGCCACCAATCTTCGTGTTCTTTGGCTTACTGAACTCGTATCATGGAGTTGAACAAGCTTCAAGAAGAATCGAGCCGAGTAGTTGAAGTTTTGATGTCGAACGGAGCACCTACCGGATTATGGAAATTTTCTGGCCAAACCGAAGCTTGCAAGGTACTTTTCGATCGCTTTCCGTTGTTTTCTAATCACGAGCTAGTTATGAAAAATGTTCAGAATGTTGAGATGCAGAAGGGCAGCCCAACCCCGACGCCATTGGCGGTGGCCGGCGGTGGCTCTGCCACTAACTCTGGCGGCCTTTCTTGGCCACATCCGGGGCTCACAAGAGCAGTTTCTGCTCATTTTTAGATTCTACATTTCGATACAATCATTTCGATATGTTCTACACAATTTTTTTATATCATACGTTATTAATTTTATAATTTCGATCAGTTTCCATCGTTCGATTTGTGATCTGTGAAGATTGGACCGTTCGATGGACTTGTAGTTTTGATATAATGATCGTATGACTGTCTCAGTGACTTTGTGTGATCATGGGCGAAGATCAGACCATTGGATCTTTGTATAATTGTAAAACAGTGATTCGGGAGGCGATTCATTAGAATCCGTCCATCGGATTTTCGTATAATTTAGAATCCGACTGTTGGGTTTTCGTTTAAGTATGTTTTTGGGTTATTGGTGAAGTCAAAGTCATATTTGATTAGGTGATTGATGGTTTTACTTGGGTGAGCAAGTTCGGTTTTTAATTGAACGATTTTAAAGACGCAGCGGGAATATCGAGGTGAATAAATCGCACATGATTTATGAACCGAAATTTAGTTATTTATATTAAATTGTGAATGTGTGGAAATTGTTTTAAGAAAATAAAGATTTGTTTGAAATAATATGAATTTGATCGACTACGGTTCATAGGGCTATGGCTCACAGGTAACAAAATGAATTTAAGTATAAATTGAATTTTGTTTTAATGCATATGAACTATAGTTGGTATTAGTAGGCATTCCTGCGTGAATGTCTATGTATATATATTATTTTGATGATATATATTTATTAATGGATTGTGTTGAGGAAACAATATGCATGATTGTGTTGCTATTATTGTTTGGATGATTACTTTTCGAGAAGATATATTGAGAGAGGTGTTGAGTTTTATTGTTTGAGAAACAATAAATTATTTTGATCTGTAGAGATCAATTGGTCACGAGTGTGACCATGGCATACTATCAGTAAACCACGCTCTTGTACCGGGCTGGTGGTTGCTTATATCATTATAATCGTGAACCACGCTCTCGCCCTGGGCTGGTGGTTGCGATCAGTTAGAACTCTAGTCTGTCTGCCAAATGTTGAGTGGTCTTATGAGGATAACGTTAAGGTTACTTGAGACTCATAAGTATGGGTTTTAAAAGAGAGTCTTGAGAGTATTATTTCCTTTATGTTTCAGTGTACTTTGAAGTTACTTTGTGTGTTTTTATTATTAACTTAAATGGTGCAATCTCTAAATTTACTCATACGGGCTTTCAAAAGCTTATCGGGTTTTGTGTTGTTACAATCCTGGTACACTATTCAAACAGTGTAGCGGATAATCCTACAAGTAAGAAGAAACAAGGTGGTGATCGTGCGGTTTTTAGTGATAGTATTGATTTACAACGTTGTATTGTAAGGTTTATTATGCTCAATGTGCTTTACTATTTTATTTGGTGAGATTGTGCTGTAATAAGTAACTTGAGGATTTGGTTTATGTAATATTGAGTGGTGTTAGGCGTGATGGTTTCTAAGAAAAAAATTCAGTGCGTTATTGTATTTGTTATTATTCATGTTTCGGATTTGAATTTATTATTCAAAATTCGGGGCCTGGCAGTGGCAATTGGGAGTCATCAGGTTCATTTTGTCCCTTCCGTTGGTTAACCAGCTGACCTTCTTACTAAACCACTCCATAAACAGTGCCATAATCTTCTGTGTACCAAACTTGTGCGTCCAGAGCCGCCTAGTTTTTTTTTAGGGGGGGGGGGGGTGTTAGCGACATTACTTCCTTGCCTCAATCAAGCCTGATCTCTTCCTCAAATCAAGCTCCTTAACACTAATATCTTATGGAAATGTCAGTTACTGTATTAGCTTTGATATTAGGCTAATCTTGTGGATCTTACTATAATTTGCAGTTATTGTTAGGCATGTAATACTCTGCTATATATGTTTAAACCTGTAAATCATTCATCAATGAAAATCATATTCAACATGTTTGAGGCCTAACACCAACACCGAGTTGAAACCCTAGCTTTTGGGCTTCTCTCAAACCTGCAGCGCTTGTCCGTGTCTGAATTTAGTATAGCGTAGGCGAAGTTGTTTTCTAGGTTTCGATTTGACGAATGACGAGTTTGATCTTTTTGTGGTGATGTTGAAATTGAAACCCAAACTCTCTTCTTCCACCCCCAAATTGAAACCACAAATTGCCATCAAAGTACGACTTGTGCCAATGGTGATGGAGATTTTCACCCGGTCCCATGCCTAATTATTTTGGCTTGCTGCTCTTTTGAATTTCATTGGTGCTAGACAGACGTTGGTGCACCATGGTCAGCTGGAAGGGTCGGCCGCCAGAGAATTTGACGACGGGGGTGGCAAGTTGGGAGGGGGGCCATGCAGCTTATGCCCATTCTAGTCTCGCTTGGGTTTAGGCGTCTCAGTTTCACCTGGGCCCATCTAATTGGGTTCGTTGATGATTTGGGAGGTTCCCTTTTTTTCCTCTCTCTCTCTCTCTCTCTCTATCTATCTATCTATCTATCTATCTATCTATCTATCTATCTCATTCTTTCACTTAATTTTTTTTCTGTACAATTTTAACCCTGAATCTTTTTTTAGCAGGAGCAAATTCTGATATGCTAAAAGCAAGCACTCAACTTAACCCTGCAAAAGATTGTCATATTGAAATATAGAGTAAGCAATGATCTTTCATAGTCAAGGATTGAGGGTACACAAGTATCTAACGAAAAACAAACAAACACTTAACTAATTTATGAAAAAAAAAAAAGAAAGAAAGAAAAGAGAGAAGGCAACAAGATATGTGGGGTTTTAGGGTTTGAAAATGCAGAAATTAAAAACATAAAACAAATCAGGGTTTTGTACTCAAATGAAGAAAACGTTAGAAAGGTAAGAAATCCACCACCAATTATGATCAAAACCAATTTAATTAACCTAATTCCAATTACTAGGTCATGAGAATGAAATCAATCATGAACATGTCATAAAACAATCAATGTCCTTATTTTATTTCCCTCAATTACTTAAGCAAGATGAACACATCATTATTAAGTCTATTGAGCATGCAAACAAAGTATAGTACTCTATCCTATCAAAAACATATATATAATGTCAACATGTTCAATGTAACAAGCACACGTGGAAATTTGATTGATTATAAGATCCATTGATCCTAGTATAGAATGCTATCTAGCATGCAACCTTAATTGTTTTGAGTTCAACTATTGTCCTATAGTTGTTGCTACTTATGAACTAGGGATACAAACAGTTTAGGAGATTCATTAACCTAATTCTAGCTTCAATTACATGCATATAATTCTAAGTTTACAACCAAAGAATATAAATATATAAAAGAAAACCAAGACACAGAAACCAAGCAATGGGTTCATTGGTCCGCTGCAATACACTATTGGGATGGACATTCATAAGACTTTTAACATATCCATTTTCAACTTTAGTTATCTTATCATTACATGCAAACTATCTGAGTTACTCACTGCTTAGGTTCAAGTGCCCCCAGGTCATAAGTTTCAAAGAGGCAGCTCTTACCGGATTATGTAAGTCAAATTATAATCCGTTCTATGAGTAGGGACAATGTCAGCTTTTAGAACGGAACTGAGGTTCAATGCAGAATCAGGATTACCTGATGTGCATGCTGATCCGTAACACTTTGATCAAGAAGGAGCACAAGAGGATTATGAAGTTTCCCCGTTTTTCTTTTTCTGACAATCTGATGAAATTTCATGCTACTGATACGCTTAAAATAAGCGTCCAATTTAAACTCTCATTGTAGTCACTCGATTGTAGTAAAGTAGTAAATGGATTGTTCACGCCAAGGATTTGAGGGACACTTGTCTTTCACGTTGTACTATAAAAAAATGTTAGAAACTTAGGGACAGAAATCAAGCGAAAAGAAATTAAACTAGAAATACATGGAAAAAAAAATAACGAAATCTTAGGGGTTTTGAGGTTTTGAAAACGAAAACAATTAAGTAAAAGCTTGTGAATTATTTTAAAGATGAGATGAACAAGTTAGGGGAAATACAAATCCACCACCATCTATATGCAACACTTATAAAAAAGATATTAGAAACATTCAATTGACATGTGATTGACAACAAACAAGAACAACCATGAAATGCATTAAAATTATCCTTATTACTTTCCTTAAGTTATTTAATTCCATGAAACGTACATTTCATTAAAAGCATTCCTAAACATACAAACTAGCATTGAAACGCAACTACTAATAAGCTATGCAATAATAATTAAGCTTTATAAAAGTATGTCTGTTTGTTAAATTAATTTTAGTTTGAAACACAACACTAAGAAGACAATTAAGTAAATTCCAACTTCACCTTTATTTAAAGTGATTACTACTTAGTGGAGAAAAGAAACAAAACGAGTAGGTGAATTATTGTTAAGTCCATAATTACCTAGTAATTAATCTTGCACTTTTGTTTAACCTTTGTGTTTATTTATATATATTTATTATGTTTTCCTTATCATACTAGGAAATGATAGAGAAGCTTGGAAATGAACTAAAAAGTCAACCTTAGACCTTTTACTGCTCTGTCTAGGAGAAACTAAGCTAGACAAGGAAGAAGAAGCGGCAGTCTAACCAAATGAACTCCAAATAAGCTGAAACTTTACAGAGAGCTTCTAGACATCTTGAAAATCATTTCTTATAAAGAGTACAAGAGCTAGTTCAGTATAGAAGGCCTATAAAACATCGGTGCAAATGTCCTCACTAGAAGACAAAAACTGCAAAACCGGACATATACGGATTCCGACAGCATTTCTTGTCAAACCACACTGAAATAATCCCTGAAATTTTACTAGGATGATCTATATTCATAGAGGAAAATTTTCTATGAAGAAAACAAAGGCCAATTTTGAAGTCTTGTTGGAGATTTAATTGAATGGGGAAATTCGACGAAAGTGCGCAAAAGGACAAAAATGGATCAACGCCGGATTTCGGCCAAGAGCTAGCATGTGTGGAGGGCAATGAAAGGCTATTGACTAGGCTTAGGGACTTTAGGTGGGAAAATATGGTGTCAGTTGTTTTGAAATTCAAAATTTGAAAGATGACAAGTGGTCCCCCTCTTGGATCTTACACATTTGTCTCTCATTTATTGCCAAGTTCTCTTGCACAATGATCCTCATACCCTTACTTAATCTCTCTAACAAAGTGTCTACAAGTTTTTGAGTCTTTTTTATGTGGAATTAAAGACTAACTCAACATTTTATGCTTACACCTTTGTCCATGACATTTAACCCTTCATTTTCTTTGATCACCATTCATCACTTTTAGCCTATACATAGATAGACCCTCCCCTCACTTTGGACGTTTTTAAGCTTCCTTCATCCGTCTCGATCATCTCATTTCTCTCTCCATTTCCTATTGATTTTTCTTAGTTCTTCATCATGTAGTTCATAGTTCTTAGCTTTTGTGTAGAGAAAAATGTATAGCTTCTTGGGTTTTATTCTAAAATCGAAGAGTCTATACATTTTGATCAATCACAACTTTTGTTTTCATACATTTAAGTCTTTGTTCTTTGTAGTTTATAAGAGTTTTGTGGATTTGTATGACAATTTTGGTTTAAAAGAACCGAAATTTCCATACTCTGAAACATTTCTCACTAGTTTTGCATCAAGAGGAGCTAGATATAGATTTTGAGGTTTTGATATGGTATCAAAACTACCTAACCCGTGGGTAACCAACCACTTTCACCACTCTTGTTCTCTTTGACTATATGTTTACTATGTTTATGGCTTTGATGTATGTAACTAGGGATTGTGAGTAGAATAAATTCATGTATAAAATAATGTGATTCCATGTTTTTGATGAATATGCATGTTTTGAATCCTTTAGCTACTTTAATTTAATGCTTTCTTACATGTGTTTTTGGATTTGTCACCTACAAGCATGTTGTAGGAATTAATGGAATCGGAAACTTAAGCTTGACAATCTTTTGTAACCGAGAAGCATGTCTAGCTAATAGGATGGTGGTTTAACTTATTCTTATGGGAAGAACTAGATTACTTGGGTTCCTTACCTTAAAATTAATGCTTGGTGCCATGAGTTTAAGAGTCGAGAGGCCTTACGCTTTACGGCATCAAAGCCCTTTTATGTTTTAGCAAATGTAAATGGGACTAAGGTTATGTAATCTAACTTTGCTTTAGCAATATGGTTAGGTTGCATGATTAGTTGGTATCTTGGTTTCTCTAGCAAAAATTGAGGGGGAATTTATCAAGGCATGTTGTTATTTGAAAATGGGTTACATTATATCCATGAGGGAGGCTAGGTGCGAAAGCTAAGCTCTTATTTATCTCATTGATCAAAGTCTCCATTTTAATTTCAGTTGCTTACTTTATTTTTGTGCACTTTAATTTTGTTCACTTTAATTTTGTTTACTTTACCAAAATTAAAATCAACCAAGCTGTTCACTACCACAGTTGTTAATACCATCCTCATTATCTTTAGCTTCCAAAGTGCTAAGGTTGTGAACTTGTAAAAAGGTAGACTTTATATGCTTTTTCTAGGTTGCTTTTCACGGTGATCTAGTTAGGGTAGAGTTACTCAATCCCTTAGGTACGATACTCTCACTATTCCTTTACTAAAGCTTGACATCCTGTACTTGGGAATAGGGCACATCATTCTGCATACATTTTCATACTCAATGATGTCCCTAACAATTTTGTCTTTAATCCTAACTCTAATTACATACAAATCATCTAAGTTGCGCGCCAAAGAAAATAGACATGGAAACGTTATCTATAAACCAAATTGAAACTTACCAATCATACAATCAATCAAAATAGTTTCTAAGTTAAATCATTATAGGTTTGCACATAAACAGGGCTTCATAGTGACACTCCTAACTCATAGAAAGTTAGTTACTCATGCTTTTGAAAATACAAAGCATAATCATGATTAACAAGTATAAAGACAAAATTAGAAGAGAAAGGGAAATGACATGTATTGATGAACTCCTTGATGTCTCAAGAAAACTTAGAGCTGTGGAAATGGAGGGATGAAACTCGGCCTTTACACTTGCACTTGCTAGAAATCTCAAAATCAAGAGAGAACTATGGAGGTGAGGAAGATGGTAAGTTACATTGTGGAATCAAATGGCTTTATATAGTGTTTTAGCCTTACATATTCATCTCTCACACAACTAGGGATAATCTAAACTATTTATAGAAAGGAAACCTAATCTAGAAAGGATTAGAACTAGTCTTCAATGTCCTAGAATGATCTTCCTAGAATGCTCTTTACAGCATAGCCATAATATTTAGATGGTTTTGCTCCATGATACTCAAGGCCAAAGCTTGTAATATTTTCAAAATTATTTCTTGAATGTGTCCTTACATGCTAAGTAATCCTTCTTCAAAGTGGCTTAGAAATCCTTGTCCAAATAGACTTCGAAAAGTCAAAAACAACTTCCCTAAAAATTAGGAAAGTTATAAATAGAAAAGTCCTATATTTGAGGAGAGATTTTAGGAAAATATTTCCCTAAAACTTAAGCATATGTGACGCTATACACTCCCTTGCACATGACCAATTTTGATCCACATGTCTTGCATACTTCATTTAAATGTCACATGTCTTTATTTAAAATGCACATGACACTTAGCTAAAATTTTGGGATTTTAATTCTCACATGCAAAACATGTACTTGTAAAACTTCTCATGTGCTTAGCACACTTAGATTTCGCCTCGTTTCCATCTTTTGTTGAGATAAAAAAATTTACAAATTCATTTTCAATTAGGACTCTCTTATTGAAGAGCAATATGAGTATTTTCGGCAAAATAAAAACATGAAAAAAAAGAGAGAAGCATGGTGCTTCTACGATTCAACAATAATCTATAGTTATACTTCTAGCTTTGTTGCAACTCTACAATTTAAAGCTGATCTAAAATAGACGAGTTGGAGTTTACTTCTCATGAAGAAGTTAAAACTTGAGTCCAAGTCAATATTAAATGGGCATGATCAGTTCAACCTCCACCACCTTTGTTACATATAAAAGAGTCCTCGTAGCCAAAGAAAAGAGAGGAGGCCAAGGTGAGGAGGACAACAGCGTGAAGATGACCATGAAGAAGCATAGGACCACAGTCGAGGAGGGGAAGAAAGCAAGAAAGTTCGAGGGTGAGACTTTCACCATTTTGCACCTTTTCCTTTGTTGTTCTTAAATGATGGCTCCAATGAAGCGGTATCAATATCATGCTCCGACACGGTGTGCCTAGGGTGTTGATTGTTTGCTAAGTAGCCACCCTCAAGTATAAGAGCCAAGTTATAGTGTAGGGATTATGAGTAGGGGATATCGTACCCAAGGGATTGGAAAACCCACTCTAGCTAAGGAAAACCTAAAGGATGCTAAATGAATATTGATATGAGCATTTTAATGCGATATTTTAATAGTTAATTTCTCATATTTTGCTTAATTATTTCCTTAACCGAATCGATTTTTAACTCAATTTCTATTTTTAGATACATTGGAATAGATGAAGAAGAAATGAGCATTATGCCCATAATTACCTAGAAATGACGGAGAAAAATGGAAACACAATAAAAGTCAATTTTACACATTTTCCTACTCCAGCTAGGAAAGACCGACTCAAGTAAGGAGGAGCGGTCGCCTGACCAAATGAACTTCAAATGAGCTGAAAATTTTCAGATCCATTCTAGACATTCTAAGGAACATTTTTTATGAAGAGTACAAGAGCTAGACAGAAGTGGAGGGCCTTCAAAAGATCGGTTCAAATTTCTGACTAAAAGACGAAAACTGTAAATTGGACCTAAACATATTCCAAAAGCATTTCCGGCCAAATTATTACTTCAAAAGCTCTGAACTTTTACCCGGATGATCTATATTCATGGAGGAACATTTGTTATGAAGAAGTCATAGTCAAAATCGGAACTTTCTGTGGAGATAAAATTTATCTCCCATTTATCACATGTGGGAAGGCTTTTGACTATTCTAAGTCATTTTTAGTAGGCTAGGTCAACAATTGATGTCTACACATTTGTCTATCAAATCTAGTCCTTCATTTCTTTTCATTTTCACCCTTCATTTATCATTTTTAGCCTATAAATACACCTTCCCTCATTAGGACAAGAGACCATTCCTTCATCTATTTCATCTTCTTTGTCTCACCATCTCCTCTCCATTCTCTAGTTCTTAGTTTCATTTCTTTTTCATTCTCTAGTCTTCTAATTTTGCATTTTCAAGCAAAGAGGAGAAGAAGAAGAAGAAGAAGAAGCCGTGAGCAATCCTAGCCGCCATCATTCCACCTTGTGTCGTGATAGTGAAGCCTTGCTTTCAAGATTCAAGATCAACGTCTCAAGCTCTTCATCATCCACTCCCTTCATGGTGTAATTCAATCCTTTTCCTTTTAAATTCTTTTGGTTTTTTTTTGTTAGATTTGTAGATTTATGAATTATAGTTAAATAACGTTAAGGGCAAAGTTTAAAGCCCGTCTCTATGTTTTGAAATAAAATTGCAATTTCTTTGTGTTGATTTCTATGTTGCTTATGTGAGATTGCTTAATTGATTTTGAATTATAGAAAACTTTTATATGTATGTGTTCTTTGGTGGCCAACTCGGGATAAATGCATGTAATTGGAGCTAGATTTAGGTAAACAATTCACCTAATAGTTTTGTGAACCTATTTCATAAGTAGTAAATGGTTTAGACAAAAGTTGAAATCAATTAAGGAGGATTGCAAATAGATGAACTTTTTCATACTAGGTTGTACGTGCACTTTGGTTGACATCCTTCCTCTGTTCTTCAAGCATTGAATGTGTTCTTGATTAGCTAGCTTTCTAGGCTATGATTGCATATTCAATAGAATTAATTTAGGTGCTTTCACTTAGATTAATTATTCAAGGGAAGTAAAATATGGGAAATCGTTTGCTTACTAACGTTTCACATGGTCAACTTCTTTCTCATGACATAGATAATCAAGTATAGAAATTACGACTGGATTTCTTGCATATGGATATGGTTTTTATCTTTGTTCCTTGCCTTCCACCCTTGCTATGTTTTTACATTTTCTATATTTTATTTTATTTTAATTCCGATTCTATAATCCCAAAACCCCCTTATTTGTGTTCACTTGTATATATTTCTATTCTTTATTTTATTTTTGTAAATAATAATTTTCTTTATTTGTTTCACAATTACAGGTGTACCCTCAATCCCCAGCTAGAATGATCCCTACTTATTCTATACTAACGATGACATTTTATAGGGTTAAATTGTGTGTTCAATTCGACCATATCATCTATGCAAATGTACAAATTACAAAAAAGGGCTCACAAGTGAACCAAAGTTCATGGTGATTATATGCAAGATGGGGTAGTGTTTTGATTTTGGTTTTGGAGATGATTCGATTCGGAAATAGCTAAATGAATATTGAAATGTAAAATAGCCTAAGCTAAATTAGAAGTAATAAAATGGATGAGATTGAGGACTTAAGGTTTTCACCTCTAGCATTTCTTGCAAACAATGATGCTTATATAATGAATGATGCCATTTTAATTAGCAAATTTCTCTCCTTGCATCCCGTTTGGGTATGACAAGGGACATGCTCCTTTAATAATATCAAGTAACCCCTCTTGGGTGTAGTACTTAACTACTTAAGTCATGCATTTCAATCTGGTTAGATATCTCTTACATTTACCTAAGTGCATAAAGCTTGGAGATGAAAAAATTATGCAAGCCAACTAAGCTTATTTCTAACTGATTGTAGTTCACAACCCTAACATGCACATAGATATGCTATCATGCTTCAAACAACCAAGGTTAATCAAGCCTTAATTATTTCTTATGTCATGGCAAATATTCATACCCAAATTGATTAAGTTTAAGCATAAACATTCAACTCTTGAACTAGCATTTTAAGGTACTAAAGAAAAGTGCATCAAACATCAAATTCAAATCCGAAACATGAATACAACTAAACAAATCACGTCTCGAAATTTTTTCATAAACCAACATCTCACAAATCATAACACAAACCTCGTAGCAACCTATCTATCGAGTCAATTATTACAATACCAACATAAATAAAATGTTATACTCAAGAGAGTCTATAAAACACACCAAAATAGACCAAGTGCTAGTCACAACCCTGCTACCCTACTCCCACCCTGATTATCCTGGCCTGCAGGATTATCCGCTACACCGTTTGAATAGTGTACCGGGATTGTAACAACACAAGACCCGGTAAGCTTTCTGAAAGCTCGTGTGAGTAAATATGAAATGAACAGTTGATTTATTAAATCATGATTCTTTTAATTCAAGTAAAACAATCCAAACACACACAACAACATTCATTCTCAATTTCACAACTATTTCAAGTAACGTCTGAACACACGACCCCTCTCAACCACCAATTCGTGTTCATGATCACAAGTAACCCAACTCACTGCTTTCATGTCACACGATGGTAGACAAATTAGAGCTCTAACTAAATCGTAATGTGTCACCTCGGCTAAGGTTCATCCTTACGAAATAGTCACCACACTCCCTACGGTGGCATCGAACATTTAAAGCCCCCCCCCCCCGACCCAAATGTTATAACAATCCTTACATCCCACGACAATTACAATATCAATTGTAATTGCATAACCATCACGTGTTTTAAGTCATAATCTAAACAATCACCATCACCATGCTTTCACTCAATATCATTAAACATAATAAATCATGGCAATAATTCTTTCATTCAAGTATATAAATAAAATCATCAACAATCCACATATTTCAATGTTACACCATTCCGTATAAAATCACGTAAATATATATATATATATATACGTAATCATCCACTCAGGGATGACTATTAATACCAACTATAACTCACACGGAGTAAAAACCTAATAAATTCATTTTATATATACTTTAAAGCTCATTTCTTAAAACCATTTTCTCACACATAACAAATAAATTGGGCAATTAAGGAAATTTGGTTCGTAAATGAACCAAGTGAGATTTACTCACCTCTAAACTCCCGCTACGTTTTCTTATAGTCCAAAATACGATTCACAATCGTCCGCTAACAAATCCGCCAAACACCTAATCAAAATGATATTTAACTTAATGCACAATTCAAGAAATGCACTTATATGAAGATCCAACGGTCGGATGTTCACCTGTGACCTCACCAGGTCATCAGCAGTCCTACGATCATCATATCAAAACTATAAATCCATTGAACGATCCGAACTTCACAGATCACAAATCGAACGATCAAAATCTATCGAAATCGTAAAATTCATAACTAATTCATACGATATCAAAAATTCACATGCTTTATATAGAAATGATCGTATGAACATGTAGAACATAAAAATGGGCAGAAACTGCCCTTGGGACCCCCGGAACTGGCCGAAAAACTTCGCCGGAGTTAGGGGCAGAGCCGCCACCGACCACTGCCAATGGTGTCGGGGTCGGGCTTCTCCCCTTCATTTCATCATTTTGAGCAACTTCCATAACTAGCACGAAGTGAGAAAACGAGCGGAAGTGATTGAAAATACCTAAAATCAGTCGGGTTCGCCGGAAAACTGAAATTTTCCGATAGCTGCTCCGTTCGACGTCAAAAACTTTACTTCAGGTCTGGGTCTTCTTGCTGCGTATTCTACTCCTTGATATGAGTTCAACAAGCTAAAGAACTCGAGTTTTGGTGGCCGGAGCTAGGAGAAATCTTGGTTTGAACTCAGAACGGCCTCTAACCGAAACCGAGCTCTCGCCGCCGCTACAGGCCAAGACGCAGCGCAAGGCTGCCTCTGGCAGCTGCACAAGGAAGATACGAAGCTGTAGGATGTGGTTTGGAGTCAAACGGTAGCCGGAGGAGGGAGAACGAAGCCGAAGAAGGGGATGCTCTGTTTTCGGCCCGACGGGGGGGGAGAGAGAAAGATGAACAGTGTAATTTCAGTTTCCTTTTTGGGATATTTTTGCTATTTTGGGATATATCCCGGAATAGTAGCCTATATATACCCGAAATGAAAACTTTTCCAAATGCGATAACTTCTTCGTACGAACTCCAATTCTTGCATTCCGCATATGCACGAACTCGTATCGACGAGCTCTACGACTTTCATGAAGGAAGTTTCTTCAAATTCTTACGTTAAATTTCGATACTAAAATCATTCGAAACCAAATTTCTCAAACAACGACATTTGAATCACACCCACAACTCATAATTCATATAATTTGACAAATATTGAATTATCAAATATTTAACTGAAATTTCGGGTCTTCACAATAGTCATTTTCAATTGTGAAATTTTGCAGTTGGAAGAAAAAGAAGAAAACGAGTGAATATTCCAAACACATTACTTAGAACTTAATAACAAGAAGCTTTTCTTTATGCATCCATCCCAGCATAACTACCTTCTTCGTCATGCAAAGCAAACATTCTAGTTCTCCTTGTCACTTCGACTTTAAGAGTTGAGTTCATTTTATACGTTTAAGTTATTTGTTTAGACTGTTACATGCAAATATGAAAATTGAGTCGGAAGAAAAAGAAGAAAACAAGTGAATATTCCAAACATATTATCTACTTCATCAAGTCTTTGGTAAGCTACTCTGCCACGCGCCTGTTAGTACAGCCTAGTCAAAAGCCAATACCTTATGTGTGGTGACATAGTTAGAAATTAGATCAAGAAGGGTTAAGAATATAATCGAAATAGTTTACTAACTTCATGTAAAAAAGAATTAGATTTTTGTAGTAAACAACAAATAATAATAATATTATTATTTTATTATATTAAATAAGGTAAGAACTCAAGTTAATAGGTGAATTTTTTCTTCCAGACATTTGTGGTTTACGCCTAAGGTTTTACTACAAAGTAAACAAAAAATAATGAAAAATTACAAAATTTGAAAAGAGTTAGATGGGTCAATGAAGGTTTTACAAGCTGTATAGAACTAGAAGCATCAAGTAACTGGAACATAAAAGCCAAGGTCAGCGCGGTCAACTGATCCTCCTCAGACACCCCTATCTACGCCCTTAATTGACCTCGATCACATTGATGCATCAACACGTGATTGAGCTGCCCTACTGCCATGCAGCAAGATAACCGTATTGAAGACTCTCCTGCTCGGTATATGAAATGAAGTATGCTTGTTTTGACATAGCCAATGATAATTACGTACGGCATAAACATACTGTGACTAAACTTATTAATTTGCGCCTTTAAGGGTGATCCAAATGATGGCTATATATGTATGCACATTCCTTTATTTGGTCAAAATAGGACATGAATTCTCAGCTGGGGACATGCCGGCCAGTCTCTCAACTCATGACCTAAAGTTGGCCAAAGATATTTGCTTACGGCGGTGGTAATCAAAGTCGGCAGGCTATAAAGCTTTGGCAACAAAATAGTAAATAGAAAGCAAAGCATTGTTCATTCAAAAAGTTGGAGCCTTTGGAGTGCTTCCAATGTTTCCCCAAGGCTAACCTTCTCCTCTTATGTTCTCTTCTCTTCTTTATATTATATAAGTTAGGGCTAGCAAGCTAGACCAGGTTGGTATTGCTTTCTTTAGCTAACTAATCATTTGGTTTCCTTAATTGCCTCATTTGAACTCAAAAGAAATTTACTTCAATCTGACGTAACTTTATCATTACCAAATTCAATTAAAGTATAATTATCCGGATCCTATGATCCAATGTGGTTTGATTTGACTTTTTTTTTTTGGCCCTTTTCTTTCGATCTACTACTAATAACAAGTTGTATTTTTGTTTTCGTTTTTGGAGAATAACGATTGACGTTCTTGAAGATTAATGATGACTACATTCAATCAGAAGAACCTCTTGAATGAGATCCAGAGGTTCTTACACCAAGAAAAGAAGAGAGAGCCAACTTAAGAGTTAAAAATCAAATTACTTTGCTGATGCAAATTTTTATTTTTTTTAATAAACTTACTTTTCGACCGCATATTCACATTTTAATCATTCAGTTTTTAGATATATATGAGTAGATCATGTCTGCAAATTTTCAGCCAAATTGATAATCATTAAGGCATTCAAAACTACAATTTACAATTATGAACACGAACGGTTCAAGTTGGACATATTCAGTTCGTTCATTAATTTAATGTAGTTCACTACCTTAATGATCACTTATTTGGCTGAAAATTTACAGAAGTGATTTATACATTAAAACCTAAAAATAAACCATCGAGATGTGAATATGCGATTGAAAAGTGAGTCTATTCAAGGAAATCTTTAGATTTTAAAATCTAAAGAGGTCTTTAGTATAGAAAGAATATATATATATATTATCAAATGAAGCGATTGAAAAGGGTCTTAGCACTCAACAATAAGCATGAGAGAGTCAAAGAATGAAACAGCTCCAGCTCCACCACTTAGAGACGCCAAAATTAATCAAATACCCTATCGATCTGGTGGTTTTGACCAATTCATTCCAACCTAACAAGTAGGAGGTTTTCTGAAGACTATTGACATAGAAATTTAGAGAATAGGTACACAACCGAAGGCACAGATGTACGTAGTTAAGTTTTTTTTTTTTTTTTTTTTGGCAAAGAAATTTTGTACGTAGTTAAGTTTCAATAATTCATGAGGCGGGGGAAGAAATCGAGTATATTGTTCGAACTAATAAAAAAATTTGGTTTGATCAGATCCAAAACTGGAACTGTTAGTTTTAGTTTATACAGGAACGACCCAAAAAAAGTATCTGGCAAGCGTGATTGTACGTACAATGTTAAATACTTAAAATTGTCCACTCAGACAGCTCAATACTCCTCCATCATCAGGTGGCAAGTTCTTTCTGGTAATCATGTTAAAGTAAACTTTGATGGTTCAGTCCTTAAAGACTCTGCTGCTGGGGGATTTGTAATCAGAGATTCCCTTGGCTGCTCGTGAGCAAGGCTTCAGGAACATCGAGGTTGAAGGTGACTCAAAGATTGTTATAGATGCTGTATGCGGGAAGCTACAACCACCTTGGAGAGTTCTCAATTGAAGACATAAGAAGGCTGGCTGCAAAGTTTAACTCCATCTCCTTTAAGCACATATTTAGGGAAGCGAATTTCGTTACAAATGTAATAGCAAGCTTAGGCCACAATATCTCTACTGCTGTAAATTGATAGGGTCCCTTATGGAAGCTTCTCCGACTTTATTGTTTGCTATAAACTCTAGTTGCTATAGAGGTATTAATATTTAATAGTTTTTTTTTATTTCAAAAAAAAAAAAAGAAGAGACAGCTCAACACTAGTCGAAACAGAAACCCTAAACGTACTCTAAGTGGGTGCACATTTCGATCAATTAGCCATTCAAACTTTGAAAAAGTGGTTCATTTATTTCAGAATGATCAAGATGCATGACTGAAAAGCAATGTGATCTTCCAATGAAGTCCATCCGCATGTTAAGTCAGATCGATAAAGAAAATGATCTACACCCGCTCACCTTTTGATGCGTACGTACCTTATTTATTCGGTGTAATCAATCAGAAATATAAATCTCATTCGTAATCATCGTTAATTCTTGTGCCGACATGGTGTATATTGACCTTGCTTTCACTGGAACTAATTATAGTAATCATACTATTTGACTTCTATATAAAGTGGTATTCATTCATGACAATGATATAAGAGAAACCCTACATTACAAATATTATTATCAAAAAGAAAACAGACTCTGTGTTTCCACCTACAGCTAGATTAAGTTCTAAAGTACTACTACAAAATCTGATCAAATAAGTGAATTTGACTCTTTCCCGAATCTCGATCACTTGAAAGTGTTATTACATTTTCGGATTTGGGGTGCTACGAGAGGAATTTCAATTTCCACATCCATCGATTACTCCTTTTTTCCTTTTCGATTATGCCATGAAACTTTTAGAGCTTCCTTTTAACAGGTTTAACTTTCTGGCCTCTATAGTGGAGCTACTGCATGTGATATTTCAACTATATATATATATATATATATATATATATATATATATGGTATTCGACTGAGTAACGGATGTCGTATCAGTACCATCGATCCTTACACTTTTTTGAGGAAATGTTTAAGTTGTATTATGAATGTGCCTTTGATCATCTTTTGGATGCCAATCAATTTCTGAAGAGTGTTTAGGCTGCTCCATCCCCACTTCACCAGATAGCTTGTTTCATTATCCATCGATCGCTAGCTATAATTTACTACTGGTATCAGATATTCCCCTTCTAGAAGATGTATAAAATCATTACTAGCTCTGACCCGTTCTTAATAGCTTTGGCATTGAACATATTTGCAGCCAGTGGCGGATCCAGGATCCTAAACTTGTATAGGCTAATTAGAAGTGCACAATTTTTTTTTTTGAGGTTTAGAACCCAGTGGGAGGCTCATCCTCACGCCTTTATAATTTTTAATCAAAACATACAACGGAGGGGACATAAATCCAAACCCTGTAAATTAAAAATTACAAGCATACATTTGTTGTAAAATAACAATAAACTAACTAAATCGTACTCTCCGAGGCCCACTCACTTCAAACTCAGCAATCACAGAATCATTATCAATGCTATCGGCCAATTCTTTTTCGATGTAGAGAACCATCAAATCATCAAGAAACTCATCTTCCATCTTATTTCGAAGTTTGTTTTTTATGATATTCATAGATGAAAATGCTCTTTCTGTTGTTGCTGTAGAAACTGGCAGAGCCAAAACAAGATAAATCAATCTATAAATCATAGGAAAGAATGCTGACTTTCTTGATGAAACTAACTGCCGACACAAATCAGACACAGTAGTTGTGTTGGCAAATCTTGGATCCCTCTGAATATCTGTTAGAAAAAACCAACACTCCATATCTAGAGCAAGCATATCATATGATGTAAAATCTTGAGGATAAAACCTCAAAGCAAGATTTTTAACATCTTCATATTTAAATGATCGAAAATTATCACGTGGATCAAATGTAGCACTAAAAGCAAGGATCTCCAACGAATTATCTGTAAATCTACTATCCAACTCTGCCAACTGAAAGTCTATCACAACATTAAGTATATTGATCCGATAATAATGCTTATTTGTAATATTTTGTTCACAAGCCCTTATACATTTCTTGTAAGGAGCAGACATATTTGGCATAATATACAACAAAATGATTCAACCCTCATAATCAAATCATCCCAACCATCTTCTCTCATATCTTGAAGTTTTAATTTTGTTATTGAAAGAAAATTGAGAGCATTCAAGATGTCTATGGCTTTTTTTTTGCAATGACTGACAAAGAAAATCAGTAATCTTCATGACATCATGCATCACAAGCAAGCAAAACACAAAATCAAAACGCTGCATTGCCTTACCTACACTCTTTGCTTCTCCTTGTACTTTTTTGGGTCTATTTGCAACTAAATCTACAAGAGTTGTTTGGGTAGCTCCAAATAACTTGATCAAACTTGAAATAGAGCGAAGATGTGAACCCCAACGAGTAGCCCCTGCTCGTTGCAAAGTGCAAGTCTGATTAGCACCTGTACCTGTCTCAAGTGCTCCAGCAGCCACTAAATCTGCAATTTCTTCTTCTCTGATAACTCTCAAAGCTGAATGTCTTTTTGCAGAAGAATCAACAAAATTTACAATTAAACTTAGAGTTGAAAATAATTCCCAAATATCATGCACCCCTTTAGCTGCAGCATTTAAAGTCAATTATAAGCGATGAGTAAAGCAATGAACATAATATGCATATGGACACTCTTCACGAAACAAAGCTTGTAAACCATTATATTCACCCCGCATGTTGCTAGCACCATCATATCCTTGCCCACGCATATTTTCAACTTGAAGATCATATTGAGTAAGGACTTCGGATATCTTACCTTTTAGGGTTTGAGAACAAGTGTCTGCCACACTAAGCACTTTCAAAAACCGTTCTCTAATAAACCCATCACAATCAACAAATCGAAGACCGATATCCCTATTAGATACATCAACCGCTTCATCAACAAGGATACAAAATTTGGCATCTCCCACTTCCTCCCGAATCTTGGTTCTAACTTTGTTACCAAGTATATTTGCAATTTGTTTTTGAATAATGGGAGAAATATACTTGGCATTCCCAGGAGCATTTTGTAAGACTTTGCGAACATCTATATTCATTCTTCCAAATGAATTCACAACCGCATTGAAATTGCCACCATTGGATGAATTAACCGATTCATCATGACCTCTAAAAGCACATCCTTGGTGTGCCAACAACCTTACACTCTCTATAGTAGTAATAAGCCGGAGTCGGTTATCTACTACTTCTTGTGATGATTGTGTGCTAATCACTCTTTCAATATGCTTAGATGGGTTTCTTAGTGACTCCCACTTGTGCATGACAATATTATGTGCAGAATTTATGCCTCCTATGTGATGGACAATGCCAGATTTTTTTGACATTACATTCTTCCAACCTTGAAACCCATGCTCAGTAAATGCTGGATGATGGGATGGATAACTATCAAACAAGAAACAAGGGAAGCAAAATGCTTTGTCCAACACTTCGGAATACTCAAGCCAAGACCATTCTTTGAACCACCTAGGAATAAATTTTCGACCTTGACCTCCATCAAATGAAGATGGGTAACTACTTAAGTGGGGTTGATACGGTCCTAAGACCAAATAAGCTCTTCGAATATTGTTAAGCTCATTCAAAGGGTACTTGCATATTGGACGCTGTATTCCTGGATCACGTTCAAGGGAAGTAACATCAAAACTTTCTTCTCTCTCAATTCTTTCATTAAGACACTCTTCTAGTGGAATAGATAGAGAAGGGTTTAAAGGGACATCATTAACAGAATTATCAGTCACATTTCTACTCCACCCCCACTCCCACTCCCATCAACACTATCACTTGATGGAGTATCATTTGCAAACCATGACAGAAGATTTTTGTACCTCTTGGGTTTCCGGTGATCCGTCATTATATTCAATACCTATAATATTATATAGATACCACCATTAAAATTATATGTATCTATATTTCAGACATAATAGAGTATTCAAGTCAGCAAGTCACAGTAATTAAACAATGAAACCAAGCTGCAGCATATAAACAATTATATATACCATCATTATATTCAAGTCGGCAAGTGGGCTAGTCACAGAGTAAGTAAACAATTAAACCATGATTCCATGAAACCAAATAAGCAATAAACAATTAAACATGATTCCATGAAACCAAATAAGCAATAAAAAATTAAACCATGATTCCATGAAACCAAATAAACAATAATAGATTAATAGACTAATAGAACATATATGAAAGAGCATAGAGTCACAGAGAAACAAATCAACTAATCAAGTGGCATTCGGCAAGTCTTTGGAATCAAAACAGTCAACAGAGGAAGAGACTCAATACCCACTTACCCAGAAATCCAGAATCACTCAGATTCACTGTGAATCATTCACAGCAGCAAGCCAGCAACTCACTGGCCAAGATGCCAACTCCAATTCCCCAAAGTCCAAATCAAACAATCATTCACGCAGCAAGCCAGGAAGTCAGCCACTGAGTCACTGACCTACATGGCTCCATCCAAACGCACAAGTAGGTCTGCCTACAAAACCTATAAACCACAAACCCAGAAATTTAGAGTAGATTCATCATCATTCATGGGATTTCCCCAAATTGAAATTCAAATCTCCATGAAGATGAAAGATAGAGTAATTGTACCTATGAAAGTGTGGGTTCACGGAGATTTCCAGCGGTGGTTTGTGGAATTGTGGATTTGTGGGAGTATTCAATCCTTCACTTCAACTGACCTAGTGAGTACTTGGGTAGTTGGGTAGTGAGCTGCTGCGGCCTGTGGGAGACTGGGACTCTGGGAGCATGCGATTTTGGACTTCAACAGATACTTTTTTTTTTTTTTCTATGGACTGGTATGGGCTGAAGGACATATACTTAGGGGTTTTGGGCCAAAATGTTGTCTAGGCTATAGCCCATATAGCCTTCCATGTAGTTCCGCGCCGGTTTGCAGCATGAAAAACCATTCAAATTTTGATTGTTCAAAGTTTAATTCATGGTGCATTTATATACTCTGCTGCACATATATTGTCCAATGATGAACATGAATGCCTATGGCTGCCGTCTTTAACAAATGATGGTTATATTGGAAACTGTGGTTTTTTTCTTAATTATTATTATTTTTTTATTATTTATTATTTTTTTAATAAAAGAGTACATATCAACTGTTGTTCCTGTTTCATAGATAAGAATAGTACAATATGACTAATCAGTTTCAACGATCATAGCTCAAAGTAGTCTATGCCAACAAAATACCTTGCCTTGCAGGCAATCTAACTAACCTAACTTCACATACCGAGTACGCAATTATGGTACGGTAAAGCTAAACACTTCTACAAAGGCTCATAGAGACATCTTTACTAGCATATACATTTATTCTAGAAGAGAATAGTACCACTAAGTAACTATAGGCTCCTTACCCTTGGAGGGGTTTGAGCTATCTGCTACAGCAATAATAGTAAATTCTGGTAATCCGTTCACTAGCTTTTCCACATTCCTTGAAACTTTAGCTCGCTTTGTTGGTGACTTTTTCATGGGCGATGGCTAAACAACCTTGAGCACTTTAATTTTGTTTTTCAGTCTACCACTGTTCTTAGAAAATTCTGGCACATGTTGCAAAGAGCATAGTCCCATAGATATAACGTCCAAATTGGTTTTGCCCACAACCAAACTATGGCGCAGTTTCTTTGACGACGCTCCATCATCTGCTAACCTCTTTATGCCATGCCACAACTAGGATCAGCAATGGGCTCTTCCAGAACCTGTTCTGCTGATCCAGCACACCGTTTGCCTCAGGTAGTGATGAGGTGTATCTCCCTCCTTGCCCTAGGTTTTGCAATAGGCAAAACATCTCCAAACCAGACATCTAGACACAACAACCTACCCCCAAACACTAAAGAAGGCCCTGCAGTTGGTGTCACTTCCACCCGGTGGACCCTCTCCAAATTTTGCCACCCAGGGTAAAGCTTTTGTCCTCAACACCTCTAGCAACGTTGTGCCAGAGCATGGCAATCTAACATGGGTGAGGAGACTGCACTCTCTACACCTCCCATATAGATTCTTGAAGAAGAGATCCAAGTCGACATCAACGCCATCATCCACCGAAAAACTCCGGCGAAATATGACCGGATGCAAGAGATCTATCTCAACCCAAATCCGGATTTTACCTACATCAAACTCCACAGTGTCTTTTTAGATATATCATCCTAAGTCACTCCCTATTCGCCAGAGGCATCAATAAGTATGAAACGCCAGTGGGAGACTGCACACTTTGATCCAATATGGTAGGGTGGAGAGAGGAACATCTCAGATAGCTCCGACGCCATCATATGGTGCCAGCACTACCGGAGCACAATCAAATCCTCACTGTCCTCCATGAAGGATCTGATTTCAGTCTGTTGGATCCAACAATGTAAACAAAAAGTAGTCATTATGTTCTTGGATCGTATATCAGCCATTCAGTCTCTAGGCTCATCGGAACATCCCCATGAAGGACCTCTTGTTGAAAGCCCGAGTGATCAAAAATTTTCCATCAAATAAGTCTGGGATCGGTGAAAACCTTCACTTCGGGGTGGTCGGAGATCCACTGGCCTTCGGGCATCTGCCAGCATGCCAGCCAAGCACACTGCTATTTCATCAACGTCTTCCATCGCCGCCTTTATGCAACCAGAGTTAGGGATTTTGCATGCTAGGGTTTTGCCTCTCTCATGCTCTTGCGGCTAGGATTTTAATAGGTAAAGAGATGGAACTTGTGTTGTATTGTGTTTTATTTTGTTTTAGTATACAACATATTAATAAATCCCTACTTCGAACAAAACACCATATTTGTATTAGGAAACATAATCATTCAAAACAAAAAAATATATAAAGTATTATAATTGATCGAAAAATATGGAAAAAATAAATTAAGCATATAATGAGTGCTTAAAGAAAAAATTATTTGTAAGTATCTCATTTTTTTTTAAAGGGAGTGGGTAGTGAAATGTAGGTAACATGATATCATGACTCACCCTTTACGGGTTACATCAATATTAAACCATATCTAGGCTACCTTAAAGTAACTTAAAATAACATCACCATGAGATAAAGCAATAAATAACTAGTAACTTGACAGTATTAGGGTTAAACCCGACAAAGTCAAGGAAAAACCATAATTTATTTGTGCTCCTAAAGGATCACCCTACTCTGAGGGGGTATCACCGTAGATGCCTAACAACTGAGCAGCCTACACCAATCTGGTAGCCTAATACCAAACCCTAGCAGTCGCGGAGAATGTTTAGGGTTTCTTAGCATTTTTTTGTAGGAGCTATCTCTGGATCCGATACCACCAGCATCAAGGCCATCACCAGATCTATCAATCCGATCAATAATTTCGAGAGGAAGACACATAGAACTGTAAACCTGTACCATCCCCACCATAGTAGGAGACGAACCTCCATGAATAATCAAATATGGCTAGACCACCATGCCCAATCATAAGGGCCCGTAGCCACATCTTCATCGCCAACCCCAACTTTAGTCGGAGACACAACAACCCACAAGAAATCAGATCCATGACAGAATGGAGGATTTGATGTTCATAGCCACCGCTACCATTGTAGTCAATCCCACTCTAGCAACGCATAGAACAAAAAATCATGAATATTTTTTAAACCTGGCTCGTCCTATTTCAGTACGAGAACATTTCTTAGAGGTAGATGTCTTCTACAGTACAAGAATGTTTTCCTATTATGTAGATAATATAGATTATTCAAACATGGCGGCCAAGGTTGCCTCGCTACCCTCATCACAAGTGGTTTTGAGTCCTCTATAATAGTCAAGTAGGTTACCATATCCTTATTAGAGCCTATGCTTTTAGGTGGTTGTGGGTAGGGCTAGTTTTGACATTTGGAGGCCTAAGGCGAAAAATTAAATTGTGGCCTCATATGAACTAGTTAGCAACTTTCATTCGGATGTATGGTAACCCTCATATCAATCAAAAAAATTCCTTTTGGTGTTCTTTGTACTCGGCGTCTGCTGTCAGAAATACCCCATGGTTGTGTTTGGGGGATTTTAATGAAATTTTATGGCTTCATGAAAAATGGGGTGGTCTTCCTCAACCGAGATGGAGGATGAAGTTGTTTAAGCAATTCCTTGCTCATTCGGGTTTATCTGACCTATCTTATCAAGGCCCTGCTTACACCTGGTTCTGTTTTCAGCACGGTAAGCTGATTATTAAGGAGAGACTCGATCGAGGGCTTGCTAATTCCTCTTGGTTAGCCTCTCGGCCTCGAACCCAAGTATTCCACCTTCCAAAGCTTGGTTCAGATCATTGGCCTATCTTGGTGGACACAATGCCATCTGAAATCAGTGCTCCGTCAACTTTCAACTTTGAACATTTGTGGACTACACATCTGGATAGTTTTCAAATTGTTACTTCCAACTAGAACCCTGTCTCTTCTGATCCTGCTAATCAAACTTGGCAAGATAACTTGGTTAAGTGCAAATCCTCTCTCACCAGTTAGGCTAGAGACACTTTTCCAAACTTTGGGAAACAAGTCACCAAAGGTCTTCAGAACATCTAATCTTTACTTGAATCTGACACAAATGAGACCAATGAAGATATCCTTACTGAATCTAATCGTATTGCTTCTTTTTGGGCTTTGGAGGAACTTTATTGGAAGCAAAGATCTCGTATCTCTTGGTTAGCTCAAGGTGATCTAAACACACACTTCTTCCATCAATCTACTCTTATGCATCGACGTCGGAACAAAATTCTTCGACTCAATGATGGGTTAGGAATTTGGTTAACTACTGAATCTGATATTGTGGCTCACTTGAATCATTATTTTCGTGACCTGTATACTGCCTCTCCTATTGCAAATGTGGCTATTGTTCTCGACTTTGTCAATCGGGTGGTCATAGGTGACATGAATGATGCTTTACTAGCTGATATTACTTTAGAAGAAGTTCGGGAGGCGGTCTTCCAACTGGGTGCTCTTAAGGCCCTTGGCCCGGACGGTTTTTCAGGTACCTTTTATCACTCATACTGGGAAATTGTTAAGAATGTGGTTCATGTGGCTACTACCTAATCCTTTGAATTTGCTTCTATTTTTGAGCACTTTAATTGTACTCATATTGCTCTTATCCCAAAAGTGGAGGTTCCGAAGTTGGCCTCACATTTTCGACCCCTTGCTTTGTGTAACTTTGAGTACAAAATTCTCACCAAAATAATTGCAAATAGACTCAGTCAGTTCATGCCTTCTCTAATCTCTGAAAATCAGTCTGCATTCTTATCGGGTCGTCAGATATGAGTGTTTCCACCATCTGAAGCTCCTAAAATCTGGTGGGGATGGTGAATTTGCTATTAAACTTGATATGAACAAAGCTTACGATAGAGTGGATTGACACTTCTTGGAATTGGTCCTTCTCAAAATGGGATTCAATCATCTTTGGGTTCATCTGGTTATGTCCTGTGTGAGGTCAACATCTATGGCTATTCTGGGTAATGGCTCCCCGGGACGAAAATTCAAGCCTTCTAGGGGATTGAGACAGGGAGACCCTCTTTCTCCCTTCCTCTTGCTCTTTATAAATGACGTCCTTTCTACCATGATTATGAACCTTTGTTCAAATAACCTGCTAGATGCGGTTAGGTTGGGAGTAGATGGCCCCAAGGTCAGTCATCTTTTCTTTGCGGACGACTCCATTTTCTTCCTCAAGGCCACTCTTTATAATTATGAAGTTCTGTCCGACATTCTTCATCTCTATTGTACTACCTCGGGCCAATCCATCAACTCTCACAAGTCCTCTCTGTTCTTCAGTCCTAATACAAGGCCGGAGATTGTTCTTTTACTTAGCCGGGTGTTAGGGATGCTGGCAGTTCTCAACTCGGGTCTTTACTTGGGGCTCCCATCTCTCACGGGACGATCAAAAATTTCGAAGCTAAATTATGTAAAGGAGAGAATTGACCAGAAGATAAATGGTTGGAACCAATCCTCTCTTTCCCAAGTTGGAAAGGAGATTATGATTAAGGCTGTTGCCTTAGCTGTGCCAGCTTACCTGATGACGGTTTTCAAGTTTCCTACTACCATTTGCAATCAAATTTCTTCTGCATTGGCAAACTTTTGGTGGGGTTCAGCCTCTTCCCCTGGTATCCATTGGAAGAAATGGAATTGTCTTGGTCTTCAAAATCTAAAGGAGGTATGGGTTTCCGTAGTATCACTGATTTTAATATTGCTTTACTAGCTAAACAAGGATGGCGATTACTTTCTAATCCTCATGCTCTTTGGGCTAGAGTACTCAAGAGTCGTTATTTCCCTCACTGCTTTTTTCTCCATGCTTGGGCTTGGTCTAGTCTCCTTGAAGGCAGGACTCTCCTCTCAACCGGGACTTTTTGGCAAGTAGGCTCTGGTCATGATATTGATCTGTGGAAAGATAATTGCATACCAGGTCTTCCCTCCTACAACCTCAGATCGTATATGCCTGACCAAACAACTTTCACCCATGTTGCCTCTATAATTGACCGGCAAACTGATACTTGGAACATCACTGCTAGAAATATTCCAATCCATCCTGAAGCAATAGCGGCACTTCGGTCAGTCCACTTTGGGGCCATTAATGATCCAAACAAGCTTATCTGGTCAGCTAATACCTCAGTGGAATACACGGTCAAGTCTGGATATGAGTACTCCATTTCTGCTTCTATTCCAGCTCTTATTTCTCACCCGAATCACTCTCATCATATTCATAAGTTAGTATGGACTTGATTTAGAAGCTTCGCGCCTATCCCAGAGTTAAACACTTCCTGTGGAGGGCGGCGACAAATACTTTGACTATAAATTCAAATAGGTATAGAACGCATATGGCGTTTTCTCCAATGTATCCTCTCTGTGATTCTCACTTTGAGACAGTGGAACATGTTTTATTTTAGTGCCCTATGGCTTTGCAGACTTGGTTTGCGCACCCAGTGAGCTACAGAATTGATGTTCAGTCAATCACCACACTTGATCGATGGATTCCTGCTCTCATCATTTCCAATTGTGGAATGCCTAGAGAGGAGGTTGATTTCCCTACTCGCAGCCTTCTTATTATGGTACATTTGGAAGCAGAGGTGTAATTCGGTGTTCAAAGGTTCCCAATTCAATCCTGTTGGGGTGTCAAACCGTGCTTATGCTGCATCAATGGAATACCTCCAACTTCCACAAAATTTCCACCCCCCATGCCACTGGAAAACTATATCTGTCAATAATCATGAAACACATTGGACTGCACCTTCCGTGGATTCTCTCAAAGTCAATACCGACGCTGCGTGGGATTCACTCACTAATACTTGTGGTCTAGCTGCAGTTATTCGTGACTCAAGTGGTCATATTGTTGGGGGCTCATCCCATTCTGACATGGCTTCTTCTCCTTTGGCAGCTGGGGCTTTAGCAATCCTTCTTAGTCTCACAGTTGCCTCCTCTCTCTATCTTTCTTCTTTTCAACTGGAATCAGACTCTCTTGTTTTCATCTCTGCTCTTTTAAACCCTCTTTGAACGGTGGATTGGACGGTATCACAGCTGGTTTATTGAATCAGGTCTCTTGCTGGCCATTTTCATCGTGTGAACTGGCACTGGTCCAGTAGAAAGGCAAATGGCGCTACTGATCTGGTGGCGTCTATGGCCTTGCGAAGGGTGTGTCCTGAGGATTGGATTTCCAATCCTCCCCCCTCCCTAATGCGCATTTTACTTTTAGATGCTGCAGGCCCTCCTCCCTAGCAGCTTTTTGTTTCTGCTTTTGTTTCCCCAATTACCTTTGTTTTGGTTCTGGGTTTTTAGTTTGCTGCTTCTGTTGCTTGTTCCTTTGTATCCTCTACCAAAAAAAAAAAAAAACTTTCATTCAAATAGTAATTTCCTTTATCTAAATAATTATAAATAGGATTCGCTCCAAAAACCAAAAGCAAAAAATTATATAATGTGAAAGTATAAAACATTTGTTTTCCCGTACGTTTTCAAGGATGAATGAAGGTTAGTTACCTTCAAATAAATAAAAGGACGTAGCAAATTTTGCCTTTCCAATTTGGAATTTTAGTTTTTGTAAGTACAAGTTTTCTGTGTTTTAATTATAGATTAATAGGTTTGCATCTAATTTCTTGATTATTTACCAAATTTGGGCCCAATAAATGCGCACTTACTCTACTAAAAGATTTGTGTGTCACTTACTCAATTTAAATGTAAAAAGACAGATTCGCCCTATAAATAATTAAAAGTCATTGGAGACCTCGCAAGAATCCGGTCACCGGCCGCCGGAATCCGGTGACAACTACTTAAATCCGATCACCGGTAGCCGGAGATTTCCAAAGAGGTCACCGGAGACTTTTATTACCCCCAATAAGTTTTTATAAAGTTTATTGGGGGGCCAAAAAATGTATATTGGGTATTATTAAGGGGCAATAATATGTTTATTGGGTATTACTGGTATTATTGGGGGCAATAAAAAGTTTATTAGGGGGCATAATGTATTATTGGGCGACGATAAAAAGTTATTAGGTATTATTGGGAGACAATAAAATAGGACGCGGGACTCCGGTCATCGGTCTGAAGGTTACCGGAAGTTCTCGAAGAGGTCATCAGAAACCTTTTTTACCCCCTAATAAATTTTTATTGGGGGGCAATAAAAAGTTTATTGGGGGACCGTCGGGCTTGCTTTTATTGGACCTGGAGTTGGTTAAGGTACTGCTGCAGGATAGGCTGTAGAAGGAATTTCGAGACAACCAGAGGTGGAAGGGAAAATATGATGTACTTTATTGCTTACTCTAGCTTTCATGGAAGTTTATTGGGAGGCAATAAAGAGTTTATTAAGGGCTAATAACAAGTTTATTAGGGGGCAACAAAATCAGATACTGGTCGCCGGATTCCGGCCGCATGTCACCAGATTCCGGCCGCATGTCACCGGATTCCGGTGGCTGGCGACCGGAGTCCAGTGAAGTCTCTCTCTCTATGTGACAAAGGGAAAGAGGGCAAAAGTATCTCAAAAATAAATAAAAATTAATAAAAATAACTTAATTAGGTATTTCGACAAAAAATATGTAATTTGTTGTGTAAGTGGGCAATCTTATAAGATGTTTGGTAAATGGGGTTAATGTAACTCAAATTTGGGTAAATGGACATTTTCTCAAAAAAGTGAACCAATAAGAATAATGTAAAGGGAACAAGGCTAGGTATCAACAAAAAAAGTGTTCTAATATTAGGAAGTCTGCATGGGTCAGATACAAGATAACAAGCCTCATGGATTTTCAAACTCAAACATTTTAAAAAGGCTAAACAAGGAGCTTACTATGGAACCAACATGACATTGTTTTATTTTTTTTGGCACAAATAATATATATAGAATTAGCGTTTATGAAACTCAGACAACCAGAGGCCCGCTGGAGATTAGTGGCCTAAGGTCGATGCCTCAGATAGCACCTCTCAAGGCCGGATCTGGTTATGGGTTGGGCATATCTAGGCCTAGGTTCTCAAAGCCTCCTTTCGGTCCATTTAGTAAATTGACTATGGTCCACATGTTGGCTACTCAATCAAAGCAACTATCCATCATTCTCCCACCACTAGTCACACGAGATTCTTAATTCACTAGGGACTATGCGGTAAGGGTCATCATTGGGCTGACCAGCCCAGCCGTAAATTTTAGGGTTTAAGGTTGGGTTGGGCTGGGTCAAAGTCAAAGAAACTAACGGCCAGGCATGGTTTCAATATATCAGCACTTATCACCTATAAAGGCTGGGTCGCAAGGATCAAAAGGATTGGGTCGAGCCTTCCTTTGTTTAACATAAATAAAACACAAATTTATTTTACCGCATAAACTCAAACTAAAAAAGAAAAAAAAAATTACATTCTACAAAAAAAAAATTCATGAATTGAAGATTCTTTTCTCCATTTTTTTGCTAATCCTATTTAATATTTTTGTTTTTTCTAGAATTACCTTAATACATATATGAATATAAAAATAACATATAAAAAAAAAAATATATATATATATATATATGTATATATAGAGAACAGATGAGAGACTCCTCTTTCAAAACCTTTCCGTCGCTGCCTTCCTTGGGTGGCACTGCAATGGGAGATTTCTCTTTTCAAAGTGGGCAATGGCTTTGGTCGATCAGCCTTAGCACCCCACTTCTAGTGGTTTTCGTACTGCTTGGTGGGCTTTCCTCACTGTCAAGGTTTGATGGCTCTTTGTCCACACAGTCTAGCGCTGACTTCCTTGCCAGCTTTGCTATGGTGGTGGATCACGTTCGACTTCCCATTAGAGCGTGGTCGCTCTATCAGAGGTGTATGTCTAGGTCGATGTGTGTTCGCTTCAAGCAGAGAAAAGTTAACGAAGAATAGCCGCGAGATGCCTGGTTAGGCATGACTGCGGTGGTGTTGGATTGTGGTTGGTTGTTGCTAGTTGCGAGGCGATCGAGTCATTATTTTCTGCTTGAAGATGACATTTATGGCTTTGCTAGCATGTTGGCGTTGATGGTTGTGGCTGTTGGTTGTCTGGAGCAGAGGCACACGTGCTTAGGCTCAATTTGGGTCTTTCACCCTAGAGTCATATTGATATGGGCTTGTCACTGGGTCCTCGGTGTTGTTGTGTGGATTGCAGTCTTTAGGCCCATACATTTTTGATTCGTATTTGGGATCTCGGAGGATTGTTCATTATTATCCAAGTTCCATATCTCTATTAGATTCGCAGCCCAGGTTCTTGGTCTATAAGAGTTTGTCTGCTAACTCCCGGGTTTTTGACACCCTTTATTGCCTTCGTTCTCTTAGGAGCCTCATCTGTGTTAATTGGAAATCTTGTTGGGTTTATCTCCCCAATTATGGTTCTAGTTATAGTTACAGTTACAAGAAAAATTTACACTGCTCAAGTGATATATGAATGCACTGTTCGATGCATTTTGGCATTTGGTCATGTCCTTAATTTTCAGTCTAGATGTGTTTGTGCATCTTGTTTTGTTTCATCATTTAATTTTCATTGCTTTGGCATTGCCTCATATACTCCTCAGTTTCATTTAATATAGGTGGTCGTATTCCCGTATAAAACAAAAGTCGTGTATGAATATTAGTTAAGGTGGTTAAACTCAATTAATCAGCTCTCCAAGTCTCCCATACGTAATTGCTTATTGATAAAGGAAATAAAAATTTAAAGTAAAGAAAGAGTACTAAATCAATTACAAAGTAAGAAGAAGATAAAAAAAAGGAGATTAGGAAAAGAATTGCATGAAGAAGTTGTGTGAGAATGAGCAAAGAGATAAACATACAAATTAGAAAAATAGAAAAAATAGAAAATTGTTAGGGCTAGGCTTAAAGAGCAGGGCCGGGCTTAGCTCTTATGGGCTCTAAAAATCAGGTGGAGGGCTGAGCTTCACTTACATTGCCCTAACCATACCTTATCAGAGGAAAGGCTTGTTAACTTGCCTTAATACAAGAGTAGGGTTGGGCTTTAGCCCTACGGGTCAGCTAGGCTTCAAATGGGCGTATAATCCAATGACTAAAATATGACTCATACCGTGTTGTTGATGCTCCGTTTGGGATTGCTTCGCTTTAAAAAATTCAGCTTTTATCTAAAATTTTAGATTATATTGTGTTTGGTAAATAAATAAAAATCAGCTTTAATTGAAAATTATATATCACTGACACCAGATTTTAGAAGCAACCCAAAAGTTACTTTTAGAAGCTGCTTTTGATTAAAACACGCTCTGAAGTTATTTTATGTATTAGCAACACTTTTAAAAATATTATTTACTAAATATGAAATTATTTTAATTCACAACTGATTATTCTTACAAAAAATAGCAACATTAGTTTTTTTTTTAAGTCATAACAATCTCAAACTAGCTCTTACATTGTCTTGCAGTTTAAGATTTGGTAAAGTTATCCAAACTGGCCCAGAAAAGAGTGGCTCTTTTTGATCCGTCGGTTCCTCTAGTTTATTTGTGGGGTGAGGCCTTCTTGTGGCAATATATATAGGCACGTTAGCGTCAAGGGTACCCAAAGGAAGTAAGAATAAGCCTATCACTTGCTATTGCAAAATGCAAACGATCCTCTATGGGATCAAAAAATAAGAAGCCAGAGTCTTCGTTTGACCGATCTGTTATTCCCCAATTAGAATTTTTCTTCCTTAAAAAAAAATTTAATTTAATTATGTTTGCTAATTAGAAAATAACTGAGAAATCAATGTCTATTATGCAGCTTGCTTGTAAGAGATGCTCGATCGATTGGAATTAAGTCAATGATCTTGTTGCCCCATTAATATCTAGCTTTCCCTTTTTCTTCTTCCACATAATGCATCTTTTGTTAAGTCTCTATAGAATATACATCAATCAGAAACTGACAATTAAGGCAAAAGAGCCAGGCTTACTTCAATTACAATCCATTTTAATCTTTATCATTTTGAATCCTTTGAGATTATTATAAGGCAACATATAATTAATTTAGAGAAGTTAAACCAATCCATGGGATCCGCGCGTGCAACATGCGAGACATGCATGTATGATTAAGTTGCTAATGGACAATCTTTGATCCACAGTGATTGAATTGAGTAGGAAAGACTACACAGCAAAACCCATTTTGAAAATGTTAAAAAGTGTCCAATATATGCCATGATCCTCTTCAATGGTTTAATTAGACCGATGACATGACAGAACAATAAGCATTATACGCCATGCATCTATGATCTATATGTTTACACAGACAATATTTTTGTTTTGAGGAGGAGTTGCGGATGGTACTAAAATTATCGATCTAATGATATCATTCGAACTATAAGTCTTTGCATTTTAGCTGATATTCGCGCAAATCCTCTTCTATCGGAGATGCAAAACGAATTTGAAGCAGATTACGAGCTTAATTACTATGTCTTTCAGCCGACGTCGGCAAATACGTTTTTTAACGAGGCATGTACTGATATCTTCGATCATGAAAGAGTAGTGCAAGCATAAAGTGATTGGGAAAGCTCCAAAACACTTCTTTTGTCAAGTTTCTCAAAGGAGTATAATTTATCGTTAAATTTCCACATACTGGAGTCTTTTTTACTTTTCCTATATTCAATTTTTTTGATCAAATAAGAACTTCATTAATAATGAACTGCTTACAATGAGTTTTAGGCAACATCTCTTACCCAGAAATGGCATCTAAACTTCACACTGGAATTCTATAATGACTGACTCTAAACTAGCACTACAAGTGTATGACAAAGACAAGAAGCGCAGGAGCAGTAAATCCTTGACATCTCACCTCTCATCCAGCCAGTAAGAACTCTAAACCTAGAGAACTCACTTGTGTCGACACTAATTCACCAATCAGAGTCCTCCTGACCAGCATTTGATCGACCAAGCCAACACTCGTTGTGACCTAAACTCGACCAAAAGGATTGTCAGACATTCAAACCTGGGACTAAAGAAAACCCAACACCATCTCCACCCTATTGTCAACACCATCCATCCATAATTGCTCCAAATTGCCATCACTTCCGATCCAAACCCAGATAGAAAAGACCCACTAGAAGGCCAAGGATGATTGTCTATGCCATAGTCAGACATTTTCGCCACCGCTGCTGACCCAACTCCAGAACAGGAACTACCCTCTAGACGTCGAAAGAGAAGATTATCTTTGCCACACCCATAGTAGTGCCATATTACCAACAATACACCAACAACCAAGCAAACAACAAAAATAAAAGCTTTAAAACAAAACGACACCTAAAGGACCTAGAAATATACCCCAGGTCCAATTACCACCAGGCCCAGACCGAGTCCACAGTCAGATGAAAGCCCATACCGCCACCACCTTCAGACCCCGACTGCCGTCAAACTGCATTGCTCCATCACCAGCACCACCAGAGCCTGACCTCCACCATCATCATATCATCCTTCCTTCAAGCAGAACAAGATTGAACCAGCCATCACCCCTAAACTGGAGTTTCCCATCCCTGCCAACCACCGGACCATACCAGATTGGAAAACAGATCCATCCGATTGGAGCTCGCCCAGGATAACCACCAGAGATCAAAGCAACCCCACTTCGCCAACCACCCACAGACCCTCCAAACCAGATCAATCCAGCCACCCCCTCCACCACGTCCCCGTACGGCTCCGCTGTCCGACTTTGACTAGTCGCTGCCAATCCGATCCACCAACCAAACCTCCGCTGGTCAAAAACCTTGCAAGCCCTCATTGTTTGAACCCCAAAACCTATCAACCAAAGGCCCAGGGTCACTACTTGCCGAGAACCGGCGATATTAAGCCTACCCGTCCGGCAACAACGTCCATAGGACGCGTCGCCGGACAAGTGAGAAGATTTTTTAGAGAGACTCCCTTGCAGCTTTCTTTTTTTTCAATCTTATGAATACACTCTTATTACGCATTCTATATTCAATTTGATTCATTTGATCAGTTAATACAAGAACAAATTAGCATAAACACGTGGCTTTCATGGCCAATCAGCAGTGAAACTAAATGAACTTGGCCCAATCAAAGCAGAGTATTAATTATTCTTAATTATCTTCTTCTTTATCTTCAACTACACGTGTGTAGAGAGAGCCAGAGATTATGTGAAGTGGAAGCAAATTAATATGTTGGCTTGGTTTAAAAAAGAAAAACCCTAGCCTTCATGTATTATATATATTTGAAATATTATAGCTTGAGAATGAAGAAAAAGGTATTAACCTATAGAAAACAGACAAAGATCATGGAGTCAAAGACAAGACGACCACCTCTCTCTCTCTAGCTCTCCTTCTGTGCAGGTCCCCCTCGAAACCGTTTTCTACTCAGACTCATCAACCAACCTTATTTCTCTCTCTCTTTCTGTTTTCCCTATATTGTAAGCAAACCCCACAACCATCACAATTATCATCACCATCATCATTCCCACCATATGAAGCCTTCTTTCTGTCTCTCTCTTCCCCTCTCTTTTATTCTCTCTATAAAGTCATCACAGTTTTACATCAAACCAGTTGGGAGAGAAACATCATCAGATCTGATCCGATCAGGTCACCCCCCTCCCTCCCTCCCTCTCTTCCTCCTTAAACTCAGCACTCACTCTAGTCATAAACAATGAGGAAGCCGGAACCCTCTGTTGTAAGTAGTCCCGGGAAGAATAACAAGAACAACAGCATGAGTAACAAGCTGAGGAAGGGTTTGTGGTCGCCGGAAGAAGACGAGAAGCTGATGAGGTACATGCTCAACAATGGCCAAGGCTGCTGGAGCGACGTGGCAAGAAATGCTGGCCTCGAGAGGTGCGGCAAGAGTTGCAGGCTTCGTTGGATCAATTACTTGAGACCTGACCTTAAGAGAGGTGCCTTTTCTCCCCAAGAAGAAGACCTCATCATCCACTTCCATTCCCTTCTTGGTAACAGGTAATAAGGTCACTAATTAGTAGTTTCCATAAAGCTTAGTTTAGAAGTTATGCTGGCTTGTGGCTTTAATTGATACGTGTGTTTTCTTACTTCAGTCAGTATGTTATCTCTAAGACAATGGAATATAAAAAATGATTATTATAATTACTTTCTCCAAAAGCTGAATTAGTCTAAACAGAGTACAGTTTAATAGGATAATATGACGTGGAACCATAACGAGAAGACTACTAAAGTCCGCATTTTAAGTCATCCTTGTAGTCTCTCCCCTCTTTTGACTATTTTACATTACATCAATTGCGACTGTTATGGGACTTAATATGAGTAATCTAGGCACATGCATATGCTATAATTAAACTATTAAGACCAAAAAAAGGTTTGATGTTATCCAATATAAAATTCACCCAATTCAATTACAAGACACAAATATATTTTACATCACCAATTCGTACAACGAAAACTTAATTTTTGGCTTTATGTACATGACCATATCAAAATTTTATATTGATTTTTTCACTTATTAATAATTAATTTTCTGTTAGAGGCTCTAAGTTTAAAGTAATAAATTACGTTTTGATACACACACACATACTCTTTTTTTATTATATATTTACTCATAGCATTATGAATACCAATAGCAGCATGAATATAAACGCTCATACACGAATACATATATTCCTAAATGCGGAGCTTCGTTATCTAATTTCAGATATTTATAAAATATAAATGTGGAAGGTATGAGAATTGAATAAGGATATATATGATGCACATGTATATATTAATATATATATATATAAAACATAGGAAAATCAGAAACATTAGGTTGTCCCCTAACTGTGGGTTGTGGCAGCCAAAACCTGTAGTTGATAAGAAAGTGATTGACAGTTTGAGTAATATATTACCACAATGTATTAATGTAATGTCTACATCATATGCAGATAGCTTTCGAGTCGAAAACACTCAAAACCTATCTCTGTTTTAATTAAGTTAGGAAACCATGCAAATAAGTTATGCATTCATACATACCTACCAAAAACGTACCTTCACATCGAAACTGACTGTTATATCATATATCTTTTAGTTTAATTAATCACATATATCTACATTTTTATATTTTATATAGGTGGTCTCAAATTGCAGCACGCTTGCCAGGACGAACTGACAATGAAATCAAGAACTTCTGGAATTCGACCATAAAGAAACGTCTGAAGATTCTGTCCTCCTCCTCCTCCTCCACTGCTTCACCGAACGCAAGTGATTCTTCCTCGGATCAGCCTAACAACAGAGACTTTTTCACCGCAGCCGGAGGAGGAGGAGGAGGAGGATTCATGAACATCACTCCACCGTCGATGATGCCCATTTACGGGGATTCATCCATGCAATCCACCTCCCTCATCAACCACATGTTTGATCCCTTTCCAATGGTCGAGCATGGCGGGTACTACAACAATGGAAACCCATGCACTGCACAGATCGGATCATCAGTTGGTAGTGGTGCTGATGATTGTGGGTTTGAAGAAAATATTGAAGCATTTGGGAACGTCAATATCGGGGTAGAAGAAGACATTTTTGTGCCTCCCCTAGAGAGTGTAAGCACCACTGACCAGCATCAAAATCTAAAAACGGAAACTATCTTCTATGATAATAATAATTACTACAGTAACAGTAACAATATCATCAAAGGTGAAAACATGGTCGGGGTTGGGAATTACTTTGAAGATGATCAGGATCAAGGGCTAACAATGGGAGAGTGGGACTTGGAGGATCTGATGAAAGATGTTTCCTCCTTTCCTTTTCCTGACTACCAGAGTTGAGATCAATAACTGCCACCCAATATTCCCTCTCTTTTCTTTTTCTTCATTTTTTTTCTTCTTCCCACACACTCATTTCTTCTTCATTTTCTAATTTGGGATCCCTCTTTGTTTTCTCAAGACTGGTAGAATATTACTAGCCATAGCTTTTACATTTTATTTAGGTCCGTCAAACAATGGGGAAGTTCATATATAGCTTAGATGAAAGGGGAAAGGTCTGAAATAAAGGTCACAGTTGATTTCGTATTTGATAGAGAAGCTTTCATTCAGTACTAAGACTACTGTCAAATATACGGATTAATTGTGAAGGAAGTAGTTGTGAATAGCTGCTGCTATGCTGCATATATATACAAATGTAGGGAGAGAAGAGATATACAAGAATTACAAGACGAAGAATTACAAGATGATGATCATCAATAATTAGTTGGTGTATAAATTGTAGTTATTATGAGATGATGTACAAAAGGAAGAAAGGTTGGTGGAATTTTGTGGTCAGTGGGAAATAAGTAGGTTGTACTGCACAACTTGATCATGAAGATGGTAGACATCTCTCTCTCTCTCTCTCTCTCTCTCTCTCTCTCTCTCTCTCTCTCTCTCTCTCTCTCTCTCTCTCTCTCTCTCTCTCTCTCATATTATAATTACCATTTGAAACATAACAATTATCTTTTTTATCTTACAATGAAAAACGAACTTCAATTTAAAACATCATCCAACAATATCATGGAGGATAATTACGAAACTAATTGAGTGTCTTTGTAAATTTAGATGATTAATAAGAACAGAACATGTTGAAGAATACGATCCTTCATCATCTATAGCATTAGCCATTATTTTCATGCTTATTTCTCCTTTGGATGGATGGAAATGGCTAGAGATTTGTAGAAAGTACATGATCACATACTAAAATGAGGTTAGTTCAATCACTTAGTCACCATCTCCACTTGATAATCAGCTCCCATTGTTTCATTGACTATTATCTCATTATTAAATTAGTTAGTTAGGCTATCTGGTTGGGTTTTACCTTCATTCCCATGGGTGTAGGGTACTAACATAATCACTGTTCCTAAAAGTAATCAATGCAAATTAACATAAAATTAAAATTTACCAACATATTAAAGAAGTGAATAGGAAGCAACTTTGGAATAATAATGTGATGATGACATCTACTAATTCTGTTATTCAGAAAGGACAATGTGACCATTTTCACTTAGAATTTGACAGATTATGATGAGAGTGCTTCAACTATCATTTGCCTTTAGATTTTTGATGACGGATTACCACCATAACGAACATGTGTGTGTGTTACTATTAATTACAGAGTTGAGACTGACATATGGGTGACCGATGATTACGCCCAAGTTTTTTCCAAGTAAAAAAGATATTATAAATGGCGATCCTATCAAACTGCCTGTCATTCTATTAAGGAACTCAGTATATTCCTTTTTTGTTAAAGCTTTACTTGTAGTTAACTTATTTTCTTGAAGGTTTACATGGTACTAGGGATCTAAATACCTATGAATGTCATTTAGTTTGGTAATTACTGAACCTAGTGAATACTAATCGAATATTTGAATTTTGGTAAACCGACTCTTTATAACCGAATTGCAAAAAAAGGAAATCGAAAAATATCAAAAAAAATAGATACTTTAAAGCTAGTACGGTTCAGGTTGGACAGATTCAATTCGTCATTGGTTTAAGCGAGTTGAATACATTAACGATCATCAATTTAGCTGAAAATTTACAGAGATGTCTATACATTAGTACCTAAACACTGAACGGTCGAGATGTAGATATACGACCGAAAAGTGACCCTAAACCCTAAATGAGCACCTTAATTTCAAAGCGAAGCCTCGCTTTAGATAAGATCCACACACACACACACATATATATATAGACACACACACAGAGATATATATATATATATATATATATATATATATATACAGTTTGGCTACACTAAGGATGTCCTTACTTAGCATTAGGTACGGATTTCAGGTTTTCACCCACTTTCCGATCACATTTTTACATTTTAATCGTTTAGTTTTTAGGTCCTAATGTATAGATCACCTCTGTAAAATTTCAGCCAAATTGGTGATCGTTAAGGCGTCTAAAACTGCAATTTACAACAATGTACACAAACGGTTCTAGTTCAACTGATTCGGTTAATTCGTGTGAATTGTAGGTTTGGACACCTTAACGATCACCAATTTAGCTGAAATTTTGCATAGGTGATCTATACATTAGGACCTAAAAACTAAACGGTCAAAATGTGAAAATGTGATTGAAAAGTGGGTGAAAACACCAAATTCGTACCTAAACCTTAGGTAAGGACGTCCTTACCTGAGAAAAATCTTATATATATATATACACACATATATATTCAAGTTTGAGAGATTTCATTTACACATCTCTATATATTTAATACACAACCCCTATATTAACCGTTCAAAATCAAATTTAAGGAGTACATTAATTGACCAAAAGGGACAACTACATTCTCGTGTTCTTGCCGGCCTCTCTTCTTTGAACAACTCTGCAACTTCGCCACACTCCATCACTTCCAACTTTTATCCGTTCTTATACTCTTTTCCAAATCTAATATTTTTTTTTACCCCATATTTGTAACTTAGAACACTAGAAATACCAAAAGCCCTTTTACAGAAGCCTTAGATTGTCCTTATTGTTGCCTTGGATCTTTGGTAGGGCTTGGCTATGGTGAGTGAGATGAGATTTAGTACAAAGTAGGATGAGAACGTATTTGGATTCAACTTTTTCTGAAATGGGTGTGTGGAAATTAGAGTTGAAGGAAAATATCAATTCAGATGCTTATTTGAGATTAAGGGTAAATTGTAATCCAAACAAGTTGTATTACATTTCTAATCAGAAACTTACTAAGCAATGTAAGACTATTAGGTTATCCGTACGTAGCATTAGTCTGACATAGACAAAAACAAATTGATCAATCATGGCATGCAATGGTATTCATAAAGAAAGGAACATGAAAATATAGATATATGAGAAAGATTTCCTTCTTTTCTATAGATGTATGTGTATGAGATAGTTGAGGAGACTTTGGGTAGTTTGGGTGGTGTATTTAGAAACATGGTAGAATGAAAAATCTGTTGAATGGTTTATTAAAAATGAGATGTGTATTACGTACTTTGAGATGTATAAATAAAATTTCTCTTAAAGTTTTCAATACAAATATATATATAAGAAAATCATATACACATATATCTATGATATTGAATGTATCAGTCTGGCAATGTATGTATTTAGTGTCACAATTGATTGAAGATGAGTATCTATTTAATTATGATATTTGAAGCGATTAATTTAATTTATCTTTTCAAATACCTTTTTTAAATAATATTTCTTATAACTACCACATTTTCTGTTTTTTTTTATTCTTTTGTTTTCTATTTTATAATTTACTATATTGTCCTATTTATTAATTATATTTCATAGTTTTTTTAATATATAAAGGTTAAACTGGTAAAAAAATTCAGTTTTGGAGAGCAAGCTCTCTTTTCTTAATAATAGTATAGATTTCTTATTTTTTAAATAAATAAAATCAACGACATACGTTTTATTTAATTTTTAATTGATATGGACATCTATACCATTTTGATTAAATTACCATCTCTTTAAGGGCAACAAAACTGCAATGATTCTTTTCCTACAATTTTATCTTGTATGATTAAATGTATATTAACCCCACGACAACGTAGGCATGAATCTTGTTTACCGCATGATTTCTACAGTGGCTATGGGCGTTTTAGTTGTAGGAATATTATGACCATTCCTATTAACCACATGGAATTGTGGATCGATATTGAAATGAAGACAAAAGTGATTAATATTTTTTACTGTAGGCATATCTTATCTCAATCTTCGCATTCAATGATTGGTATTTCAATTTTTTCTTCCTCCACCTTCTTGATTTTGATAGGTATGCATTTCTATATAACCAATTAATATAGTAGACAACAATAATCAGCATATCGAGATTTTGTGCATTTTAAGAAATTGAAAATATCTAATTATAGATTCAGTTTCGCCCTGTATTTGGCGCGTAGTAATAACCACCGTGTGAAAAAAATTGGTTTCATCATCATTTCGACCTCGGTCAATGAGGTAAACCCTTATTTATTGTCCAAATATCAATTCTGCATGCTAATTTTGCCTTAACAACTACTCTTTCTGAAATCTGACTTTAGTCTCATTCGTGACCACCCACTCCCACAGTCGAGTTCCATCTATTAATGCAAAAGTTGCAATCTGCTTGGATTTCGCTTCAATACGGTTGCTCTTTAAGAGCTTTAATTAGGGACATAAATGACCATTGTAGTTGACTACATGGATCGAGATTCAAACAAAGATGAAACCAGCCAAATTTTTAATTGTGCACTTGAAATATCTTAACCAGCGAATCCAACGGTCGGTTTGCTTATATTGGAAAGGAACTAGGACTGCTCATATTTAAAAAGAAAAAGCTGATATCTTTCGTATTTCAGCAGTAGAAGTAGAAAAATGAGCTAGTACTCTTTTTTGTATTTGGAAATTAGAGTTGCAAAAGATCTCTCATTGTGTATCTAAGGATAGTATCTTTTGTATATAAGCTACTGATATGCTAAAACTAGCACTCAACTTAACCTTACATAAGATTGTCAATTGTTAGCATAGAGTAAACAGTGATCGTTCATAGCCAGGAATTGAGGGCACATAAGTAATCACGTAAACATATAAAAATACAAGTATTAGAAGAGAGGGAAAGAGAAGTTAATGTAAAAATAAACAAGGGGCATTTAGGGTAATTAACAAAAATCAAAGAAGAAAAATTGACTCAGGATTTGTGATTATATGAATGAAAAGTTAGAAGCTAAGTAATCCTCCACTAATATATGAAAGAAACAAATCATATTCTCTACGTTCAATTGCATATATCATGAGTAAGAATTTGACCAAGTGATAAGTTAAAAGCAAACGTTATCCCTTATATTACTTTCCTTGAGGATTTCATCTAAGTGAAAGCACCTAAAATTAAACCTATTGAACATGCAATCATAGTCTATAAAACTAGCTAATCAACAACATATTCAACACAATAAGAACAAAGAAATGATGTCAACTCTAGTGCACAATCTAGTACAAGAAAGGTTATCTACTTGCAATCCTGTTTACTTGATCTTGACTTTTGTCCAAAGCCTTTACTACTTTTGAATTATGGTTAGAAGACTATTAGGTGAATTGTTAACCTAATTCTAACTCCAATTACATCTGTACGTTTCGAACCACAGAAAACAAGCGTACAAAAGACATCTATAATTTGAAATCAATTAAACATACCCACAAAAGCAACATAGCCATCAAGATATAGAAAACATAACTATATTATCAATCACATATTTAGGGCTTCAAACCTTGCACCAAACAAAACCGCTAACTAGCTAGCTATACATGTTTTTGAATTCAACAAAATAAAATATAACTTTTAAGGAAAACGAAATTGGGAGAGAATTTGCTCTATTTTTATTGATAATAGGGGCATCTTTATGTAGAGAATTACAAACATAGAAGTAAAGTTGTACATGGCAACATAATCGTAAAATGATTAGATATCTATGAATGTCTCTGAAAATATCTCTAACATAAACCTTATTACAACTTGCATAAGTAACTTAGAGTTTGGGCCATACATATATTCTGGATTTACTTGAACACTCCCCTTTGTGTCGCCCAAACATGGTGCTCTTCTCGTTGCCTCATTAAAAACCTTGCCAAGTAACAAAAACTCAATGGGACAAAAATAACCTCGGTCGAAGGGGAAAAAGAACACAACACAACTTTCACATTTCAAGACCATACATGTAGACATCTCCCCCTGATGTCTGCATCTCCCCTTGATGAATACAGTCATGGAGTTCAGATAACTTCTGCAAATGATGCTACCAACATGTTTCTTGGAAGTGGAATTGGGCGATGACTTAGTAACAAGTCTGCCATAATGTCTTAGATCGAACCTAGTTCACTTTGATCTTGAGGAGAGTCTGTTGTTGCTTATTATGCTTGGTGTCGTCACTTTTGATGTAGCCTTGCTTCATTTGTTCAATGCAAGCGACATTATCCTCATAAATGCTCGTAGACTCATCTGTTGTAAACTTCAAACCACAATTGCTTCGAACGTGCGTAATTATGGATCTAATTGTCACGCCCTGAATTTTAAATAAAGGAATTCAAATCCAAAATGCGAAAACATAACAATCACAAGAAAACACATAGAGAAATTTTCATTTAAACTAAGCAACAAACAAACCAAACTCACAAATGTCAATACCGACTCGTTGTCTAGAGTCACATATCACATCACCAAGTGTTTACAAATTAAGCTGAATTACAATTCAATAAGTAAACACGCTCACCAACTCTCTACACAGGCGGAAGGCTAAAACCAATACACTTCTACGTCCAAGCTACGACTGCAAAAACACCCCAGCTTCGACAACTGTTACTTTTACCTGACAATAAATCCTACATCATGGCATAGTGCATCGGGTTGAAACAACAACCCGGTAAGCTTGTGAAGCTCGTATGAGTAAACTCAATTAAAATAATTCACGTCATGCATGCTTAAAATTTCTCAACTCGTGAGATAAATTAAAGCAATAATATTTAACTCTACGAAACACAACCAAATATACTATCACATTAAGTAAAAATTAGTAATCCCTGCGTAGAAATTTAGTTCAGGAGATCACTGAGAAGCACACAATCCAAATAGAAATCTAGTAATCCCTGCATATAGTCTAGTTCAGGAGATTACCAAATTCACACTATTCTTCTGCATATAACTTAGTTAAGGAGATCACCCACTCACTCTAAAGCCAAGAAATCACTCTTTTAGTTCCATTTAAAATTACTTAACTCAAGAGTAATTAAAACAATCCAAAAACCAATTCCATATCAATAAGAAACACAAGTCCCTCAAATGGACAATAAAAGTAAGAACTCACGACTCTCTTTAAAAACACGTATTTCAAAGGCCTCATGCAACTCCCTTGTTACTCCCCTGAAATACAATTAAAAACGTGTATTGAAGGGCCTCATGTAATCCACGTGTTGCTCCCCTGAATACAATGGCAGACATACTAGACCTCTAACTGAATCGTAGCTTGTCACCTCAGCCGAGGTTTACACCTACGATAATAATTGCATGTGTCACTACTTGTGACCCAGATCCGTAGATCCGAAAACATTTAAAGTCCCATGTGACTCAAAGCTTTACCGAACTCGACTACTCATTCAACACAATAAGCAACAGTTCAAAACAATATTCGGAATAAATCACAACTCATTTATATCACAATGTCATGCCATCCAATATATATATTCTATGTAAATATATATATATATAGTCATTCACGCAGGAATGACCACTAATACCAACTATAGTTTATTCACATTAAAATCAAGAAATTCATTTTATACTTAAATTCATTTTTCTTACCAGTAAACCGCAGTCCTATGAACCGTAGTCAATCGAGTTCATGTTATTTGAAAACAAATCTTCATTTACGAAAACGATTTCACAATTAACAATAAATTCTGACAATTAAATAACTCGGTTTGTAAATGAACCACATAGGATTTACTCACCGATAAATCCGACCGCGTCTTCTCTTATAGCTCAAAATACGATTCACAATCATCCGCCAACTCAAACCGTCAATCACCTAACCAAATACGATCTTAACTTAGTCCACGAATCGAAAACGATTATATTTTGAACTTCCATTTGCCCTAAAATTCTGAAAGTAATCCCGATTGAAGCAAAACTTCATCTGAGACCACTTGAGGTCTCAGGAATACTTATACGATCAACATATCAAACCTATAAGTCGATCAGAAGGTCAGATACTCACGAATGGAAACCAAAACGATTGAAAACTGAAAAATTCACAACTTAATCACACGATATCCAAAATTTATGAATTATATATGCAAACGATCGTATTGATACGTAGAACACAAAAATGGATAGAAAATGTTCTTGGGGTTGCAGGAAACCACCACCACAGTGGCGGCGGCACCGGCCACCCAAAGTCAAAATTTGACAAAACTTCCTAAACAAAAGTTCTTCATCTCAACTTCAATTTCAACTTTCATAACTAGCAGAAAGTCTAAATATAAGCCAAATTGTCGAATTTTACCTCGATGTCTTAAAACCCGAAGAACCCTAGTTTTGCAATCTCCAAAATTCGATCTCTATAGGTGAAATTGTTGCAAGCCGCTTGTGAAATTTTAGCTCGATATCTTAAAACCTGAAGAATCACCGCCTGATGTGGCCGGAATAGTGAGTTCTGACCTGGAAGATTTGTTGCAGCGCCACCACTACTTCTCGACGTTGCTGCGTCGTTCACGGAACGACCCACACCGTGAAACTTCACAAAGATGGAGTTGGGACTGAGGCGAACAGATAAGGACAAGAATAGCTCCGATTGGTGGTCGAAGGAGGAAGTTATCGGCCGAGAAAAATGGCTGGACGAACTGGGCTCAGGACCGAAGAGAGAGGAAGATATTTCCTTTTTCGGAAATTCTGATATTTTCGGATTTTTTTGCTATTTAATCAAAAATGAAAACTTTTTCCGAAGGCAATAACTTCTTCATACGAACTCTGATTTCTGCGTTTCACATGTCCACGAACTCGTATCGACGCGCTCTAAGATTTTCATGAAGAAAGTTCTCACAGAACTTAAATGTATAAAAATTCAAACTTCGCAACCCCCTAAAACCTGCATTTCGAATAATTATTCGCCTGAAAATAATTCAACTCCACCCTTGGATCACGAAATCGTACAAACGAACATTTTATTAGTTCTCAAAAATTCCAAGAAATTAATAATGAATTTTTGTGGTATTACACCAATCGATATACATTCACGAACCACACTTAGTGAAGAGTAATAATCTCTGTATGGTTCAAAGATATAGCGACAAGGGTCTGTTATGTAAACCTCCAAGATATCACAGTCTTTACCCATGGTAAACTCTTAACTATTTTGGGAGTGACGTTGGTGTGGGTCAGAGAGATACCTCGTTTCAGCAAAACCCTTTGACCCTAGTTTCAGCAAAACCTTCCAAAACATTAATGTTATTTTGGGATGGGGATGAAGGACGCAGGCCAGTGTTGGCAGCATTCCTTGTGTGTGATAAGTCTGAATTCATCATCTCTCTGTAAGGGTAGAACAAGCTCATATCAATCGTACATTTGAAGTATCGAAAGATATCTTTTACACCAATCCAATGATGTCGCGTTGGCGTAGAGCTATACCTAGCGAAAAAGTTCACTGCAAATGAGATGTCCGGTCTTGTGCATTTAGCTAAGTACAATAATGCCCATATTGTACTCAAGTATGGTACCTTTGCCTCTAGTACATCTTCGTCATCATCCTTTGGACGAAGATGATCCTTTTAAGGATAAAGACTACGGACGATCATAGGAGTGCTTGAAGGCTTGACCTTATCAAAATGCCTAAGCGTCTATTAACATGATGCTCAAGTTCCAAATCAAGACATAATTGTGTTCTCCCAAGATCCTTCATCTCAAACTCAGATTTCAAGTGTTGCAGCGGGTTCCCTTAACTATTTAAGGGCTTCTAAAGAAGATCATGTCCAACATGAACCGTGATAGAATCTGGAACTTGTTATGAAAATGCGTGGACATTTACATATCCCTTCCCAATCAAGTAGTAACTTTAATGAGCATTTCAATCTCATTCCAAACGCGCTCCGTGGTCTAGAGCCACTTGATTTGGATAAATGAAGTTCACCATGAACGTTCATGTATATTCATATCTAGATCCTCATAGAGATATGTAGTAACAACATTTGGAAACTACCAAGCTGACACGGTAGTAGAGTACAATGACATTTATTACGAGAGAATATGTCTCATCGTAGTCGATTCCAGGGTGTTTTGTGAGAAGCCTTGTACCATAAGGCGAGGTTACCATCTCTTTTTCTAACAAAGACCAATTAGTCAACAGGGTTTATGTTGGAGGTGTTGACATCAGTGGCTCCAAAAACCTTCATCTTCGTTAGAGAATCCAACTTAACTGGATCGCATCTTTCCATTTAGGCCAAATTTCTCTATGTTGGCATTCATTCATCAATGGAGCGTGCTTCAATATTATCGGACTCAATAAACTTATGTGCAATGAAATGCATGAATACATCATCAATCATGATGGAGTTTCTATCCCATATACACTAGTGTAATTTTCATAGAGTTCTATATTCTCATGAATAGGTTCTGACGTTGAGGTATCCCCAAACGATAACCATAATCTGAAGGATTCTCATGGGATGGATTTTGAGTGTCGATGATCCAAGGATTAGGTTGTGCCAAAGTATCTTTCAAACCCACGGGCCTCCCACGCATCCTAGTTGGGGTTATGACCTGTAACGCCAGAGTGCCACTCTCTATGGCATTGGCGCTACGTCTTCTCATAGGGACGTCCATCCTTACAGTCATGTTTGCAGCAATTATGTCTGATCTTGTCACGTTAGTGGGGATCGAGATGAGACATAGTAGGGACAGACCACGATAATTCCTATCGTATCTGCTGAACATCTCTATTCTTATCTCCCCCTAATGATGGGAAAACCGTCTCATTAAAGTGGCAATCTATAAATCTAGCGGTAAAGAGATCGGTTGGAAGGGCATTAAGCGGCGGACGATTGTTGGAGTCTCAAATCCAACTTAGTTGCCCATTCATCTGTAAGAACCCAGCATAGAGTGTTGTGGCAGCGTAATTAGCATATAAATGGCACACTCAAATATGTGTAAGTACGAGATACTGGTATCCAGTCACTAGCTATAACGCAAAAGGTAAATTGAGTGGCGGTGGGTTCTCGACGAATTAGCATAGCTGCATGCGATATTGCATCACCTAAGCGGATATCGTAGTCGTTTTCGTGAGACCATTTGGGTGTGTACATGGGAATATGATGTCCAACATGAATCCCATTACAATAACCATCGAAAGTCTTCTATGCAAACTCTCTAGCATTATCAAGTCCAATTGACTGAATAGGATGATCCGGGGAGTGAGTCCGTCGTCATATGATATGTGCTCAGAGTGTAATATAAGCAGCATTTACAGGTGGACAATGACACACCATGTGACTAGCGTGTTTGCATGTCAATCAACATCATGAAATATTTAAACGTCCGCAAGTTGGTTGAATCAGTCCACAGAATCTCCACTGATTCTAATTAAAAACAGAATGAGTATTTTCATATCTTTCGCATAGGACGGTCTCGGTCCTAATTTCCTTATAGAATAGGCTTTGTAAAATGAACGAGATGCCTTAGAAGCAACCAACGAGGATTTTGGTTGGGCCTGAGCGTCTAAAACACTATTTGAAGCAAAGTTGGTGATTGCAGCATCACCTGGGGCGCCATCACAATGATGGACACCATCTATGGTGTCATGGCCATGGGAGACGCTAACCATGGCATCATTAGAAAGGATTACGACGGCCCTAGGCCTGCAGTGGATGGTGGTGATGCTAGAGGTAGCGGCAGTAGCGGTCATACTTAGTCCATGAATTAACTTTTGATTCTTGCTGTGTTTCGCTCAAAAAAATGGATGTCCGTGTGAAGTCTTTAGTAGACAGATCATCGCATCACGACCAGAATGACCTATCCTGTAGTGGCAAAGCCAATATGTGTCTAAATCTAAGAGATCATATCTCATGACTTTATTGGATTTAATAGCTCGAATAGTGACATAAAGTCCACTAGAGAGACACATAAACTTCTCTAAGATGCGCCTTTGTTCGCAATCACTAGACGTATTGCAAAGAAACTCATTTTCGTTCTCTACATACGTTTTCACATGGAATCCGTTAACTATACATAGGGTGTGATTTGCCCTAGGAGCGTAGAGAGTTTCTGTATTAGTAGTCAAGGTATCATTTGGCAAGGGGAACTTAGGCTATTCCATGTCTTGAACTAACACTGATGGCCCAGCCATCATAGTCACAAAGTAATATGCTTAGAATAAAAATGGAGTCATAATGAACTCGAAATTTTATTCATAAGCCAACAAAGTACATCATTGTTTCTTGACCACTAAGAGAATCTAATCCAAATTCTAGCTAATGCAAAACAATGGTAGTCGTTTGGTTTCTTTCAGTAACTCCAAAATAAATATGACCAGGTGATTGGAGAGATGTTGGTGGAGCAAAGCTTGCTTCAGTACCACTTATCTCAAAACCTTCCTATACATCATACTCACTTTGGATGAGCCTATTGGAAGAAAAACTAAACCAATGGCATTTACTACAAAATATATGGCAATTGCCTATTACATATCTGGGAAAAATAAAGACTTAAACAGAATTGGTAATCTATTGATCCCAGCCAGATTTGAAGTCTTCAACCCTTTACTCTAGATCACCTTCTTGATCTTCTTGTTCCACATAGTGAGTTTCTCTTGCTTCACAATATGCTTTGTAGGTGGTGACAATATCTTCACGAGCTCTACAAAATATGTGCCCAATGACCAGATACTCCACATCGAGAACATTCATCTCAGTGCTCAGAGTCCATTGATTGAGGCGCTTTGAAAGCATCATTAGGATGGCTCTTAGTGTTGGTGGCGCCACCAACATGGCCAGAGGTGTTAACTCTCTCTCTCTCTCTCTCTCTTCTCTCTCTCCATGTTGACCTTCCGTATTCGCCTATTTTGACAATTACCTTCATCATTAGAGTGAGAATATGGACCAAAACATCTAGAATTGTCCCTAAGTTTAGGGTCTCGCTCTTGGCACCCTCCCTTAGGGCGCGACTATAATTGGACTCCGGAATATGCCCAGTTCCTATAGGTCTCAAATTATAGTTTCTTCAAAAGGATGTTTTCATGCTTTTCAATGACATTCATAGCTCTGATGGGCTCATGAAACCTTGTGATCCGTCCTGTAGTAACATCGATTCGATAGTTCTTAGCAACCATCAAAGCAGAGAAGGGGAAGGTAGAGAGAATCCTCTCAATCAACATCGCATAAGTGATATCTTTTCCACTGAATTCCATTAAGGATTTAATGCAAAATGTTTCCAAGTTGTAGTCAAGAACTGACTTGAAATCACAGACGCGGATGCTATGCCATCTCACTTCTAGGTCAAGAAGCAGGGAGTCTCGGACGTTGCTAAATCTTTCTTTGACTGAGACCCACAGCCTTTTGGGGTCTTCTTCATTCATATACTCGTATTGGAGCGAATCATCTATATGATAAGTCATTAGAATGATGGCTTTCGCCTCATTTGCCGCCAAGGCTGCTCTCTTTGCTTCCAAAGTTTGAGCTTGCTCAACAGTTAGCACATCATGGCTGGGCTCGAGAATTGTATCTAGGATTTCATCGGTCTTGAGATGCTCGAGGACATCACGAACCCACTTGTGATATCTAGAGCTAGTTGTTCCTAATGGAGCGAAGTCCAGTTTGTTCAGGTTACTCATCCTAAAAGAGAATAAGAAAAAGAGTTAGTTTCAAAGAGAAAAAGGCTAAAACGAAAACAATAGAAATTTTTTAGCATAATGGTTTCCAAGAAATTTGATTCCAAGAGGTATTGGGTTAGATCGAAACAATAACGTAAGTGGTCGATCATAAATTCTGTACAAACTCTACTTGGAGATCTCAACAAGCTTCAAGCTTGGAGATAGCACGAACCCCACTGCTCGGCTTAATTAGCTCTCCCCTATGAAGAAGAAAGGGGGTAAAAGAAGGGAGGTGGGCTGCCCAGCACGTGGGCTGCGTCCCTTTCTTTTCTCTCCTTTTTTTTATTTTCCCTTCTGGGCTCACTCTCTTTTCCTTCTCTTTCTTTCTGCCTTTGCATTGGGTTGGGCTGGCTGGAATAGAGGACTCGTGTAGGTGCAGGTGTAGAGAACTAGGAGGCTGATTGGTTTAGGATTTACAGCACTTCTGCATGCCAATCCGGTCACTTTATGGCCGGTTTTGGGGGTTATTTTTCCGGTTCCATGATTCTGGAGTCAAGGAGCTGGTGGTGACAAAAGTTGAAGATAGAAGGTGATCTGGAAGGATACGAACCATGTAGGAAATTTATTTCTCTTCTGGGGGCCGATTCGGTACTTTTCTTGCCTGTTTTGTAGACTTTGCAACCGGTTCTGGGCTCTTGGGATTGGGGGCTTCAAGGTGGGCGGCGGTGGTTGCTCGGATTTTGAGGACTACGAAATTAAGGATTCAGAGTTAGGGCTTCGTGCTGATAAAGTATTTAAGGAAAATGAAATTAGGATAGAAATTGTTGTACTTTTATTGATAATATGAGACTCTTTATATAGAGGATTACAAGTATAAAAGTAGAGTTGTACATGGAAACATAATCGTACAATAATTGGATACCTATGAATATCTTCAAGAATTTCTCTAACATAAACCCTATTACAACTTGCACAAGTAATCTAGAGTGTGGGCCAGACACATATTTACTTGAACACATAAGAGTTTCTTAAGAAAAAGATGAAATACACCGTGAAGGAATGAAGAGCAATACTTTGAGGACGTTGACTTAAAATCTTGGACGCAACGAACTGCAAGGTGACTTTGAGTGTTATTCATTCTAATTTATATCTTGAAAGTATACTTGTCGTAAAGTTTGGTATTACCGAAAATTGATATACCAATTTTGGTAGAAATAATCAAAATACCAAAAGTTTTTGTTGGTAATTGGTAACTCAATTTCAAATAGAAAACTTTGTTTTTGAAGTTGGGAATGCCTATAGCCGATTCGAACCGAGATTACAAAGAAAAATAAGTAAAGATATTTAGGCTAACGTTCTTTTTCCTTAGCAGCTTTATTTAGAGGGAAATTTAGTAATATTCAAGTAAATCCAGAATATGTGTGTGGCCCAAACTCTAGGTTACTTAACCTAGTGGAATAGGGTTAGAATTAGAGATGATATCGGAGAATCTTGAAGATATCCAATCAATTGTAATTGTCACGACCCGAATTTTAAAATAAAAATTCAAAATCCGAAACATGAATTACTACAACATAAAATAACAATCCTGAAAATTTCTTTCTTTTAACAACCTAACCACACAATTTAATTCTAAAAACCGAATTTAGTCTCAGTTAATTTTTACAACTCACTCACAAAATAAAATGTAAAGGTCTAAATGAGCATAACAAACCTCACAACTTAAATGAAATCAAAATAACTGCTGCAACACCTAAACAGCACGGTCATCTCCCTAGTCATCCTGACCTGCAGGAATACCCGCTACATCATTTGAATAGTATACAGGGATTGCAACAACACAAAACCCGGTAAGCTTTTGAAAGCTCGTATGAGTAAAAAGAAAGAACGGTTGTTTAATTAAATCATATTTATTTTCACTAAGTCAACACTCAACAATTTCTACGTCTACAAGAATCCAATAACCTCAAATCAATCACCAAATCACAAATCAACACAAAACCCTAATTCACATCTTTACTCTCAAAACCCCGAAATCGTATTTATAAAAATACGGTATTGACAGACTAGAGCTCTAACTGAATCGTAGCCCGTCACCTGACCTAGGTTATGGCATCCGACATATTTATCTTTATCATATTTCATCAATATGTATATTTATATACATATTTAGAATGTCCGATAATCGTACTTACTCAACCAATCGTATCACATCATCCATCTAGGAATAGAGTGTCTGATTCCCCCATACCGATCGCTACGTTGACCCTAAATCCATAATGAGCACAACAATATGTTTTCACACAATGAAATCAACTCATCCAACATACATAATATTATTATGAAATTTAAGCATTTGAAATATAATCCAAATCATTATTCCAACTCAATCATATCATCACTCAACATCACACCAATCAATATATATATTCCACGTAAATATATATATACGTAATCATCCACTCAGGAATGACCACTAATACCATCTATAGTTCACATAAAAAATCGTGAAATTCAATTGTATAATTAAAATTCATTTTACTTACCTATGGACCGTAGTTGATCAAGTCCATGTGATTTAAAAAAAAAAATATTTAATCCATAAATATTTTTTACACAATTACAAAAATAAATAATTTAAAGCACTCGGTTCAAAATATGAACCATGTGAGTTTTACTCACCTCGAAACTCCGGTTGCGTCTTCACTTAAATACAAATCACAATAATCCAAATGTTCGTCAACTCAAGCCGTCAAGTACCTAATCAAGTATGGTCTTTACTTAGCCAACGAAGCACGAAATAAACTTAAATGATGATCCAACGGTCGGATTCTAAAATAAGGAAGATCCAACGGCCGGATTCTAAAATAAAGACTATCCAACGGTCGGATCAAATTTAAACGATGATCCAACAGTTAGATCCTCACGGATCACCCTTGAAAATATCCTATCAAAATTATACGAAAATCCGACGGATGGATCTTCACGAATCACCTCCCGAATCATTGTTTTACAATTATACGAAGATCCAACGGTTGGATCTTTGCCCGTAACCACACAAAGTCATCGGGACAGTCATATGATTATCATATTAAAATTTGAAGTAAAACTGATGGTCTGATCTCCGTAAATTGTAAACCGAAGATAAAATGTAAAAACCATAAATAGTAGCATAAAAACTTAAATTGACTATTTATCAACTTTTTCTAACATGACCATATTATATATCAAAACGCTTGTTATATGTATAGATCGTCGTCCAGATAATATAAACTCAAAATATGGTCTGACGCGCCGCCACACGAGGCGGTCAGACGGCGGTCAACGCCGGTCAACCACCTCAGATGCAAAAGTTGTCAACTACAAACTTCTTCAAAATGAAATTATGAACAACTTTAATACCTGACTTTTTCTGAGATAAGGTCTAGATCGTCCTAGATCGGGCTTTGAAGTTTGATTAATCTCGGCCCTCTGATCAGTTTCCAGATTGAATATCTGTCACGCCCCGAATTTTGAATAATAAATTCAAATCCGAAACATGAATACAACTAAACAAATCACGTCCTGAAATTTTTTCATAAACCAACATCTTACATCTCACAAATCATAACAGAAACCTCGTAGCAACCTATCTCTCAAGTCAATTATTACAATACCAACATAAATAAAATGTTATGCTCAAGAGAGTCTATAAAACACACCAAAATAGACTAAGTGTTGGTCACAACCCTGCTGCCCTACTCCCTCCCTGATTATCCTGGCCTGCAGAATTATCCGCTACACCGTTTGAACAGTGTACCGAGATTACAACAACACAAAACCTGGTAAGCTTTCTGAAAGCTCGTGTGAGTAAATATGAAATGAACAGTTGATTTATTAAATCACGATTCTTTTAATTCAAGTAAAACAATCCAAACACATACAACAACATTCATTCTCAATTTCACAACTATTTCAAGTAATGTCTGAACACACGACCCCTCTCAACCACCAATGCGTGTTCACGATCACGAGTAACCCAACTCGCTGCTTTAATGTCACATGATGACAGACAAATTAGAGCTCTAGCTAAATCGTAATGTGTCACCTCGGCCAAGGTTCACCCTTACGAAATAGTCACCACACTCCTTACGATGACATCGAACATTTAAAGGCCTCCCCAACCCAAATGTTATAACAATCCTTACATCCCACGACAATTACAATATCAATTGTAATTGCATAACCATAACGTGTTTTAAATCATAATCTAAACAATCACCATCACCATGCTTTCACTCAATATCGTTAAACATAATAAATCATGGCAATAATTCTTTCATTCAAGTATACAAATGAAATCATCAATAATCCACATATTTTAATGTCACACCATTCCGTATAAAATCACGTAAATATATATATATATACGTAATCATCCATTCAGGGATGACCATTAATACCAACTATAGTTCACACGGAGTAAAAACCTAATAAATTCATTTTATATATACTTTAAAACTCATTTCTTAAAACCATTTTCTCACACATAACAAATAAATTGGGCAATTAAGGAAATTCGGTTCGTAAATGAACCAAGTGAGATTTACTCACCTCTAAACTCCCGCGTCTTCTTACAGCCCAAAATACGATTCACAATCATTCGCTACCAAATCCGCCAAACACCTAATCAAAACGATATTTAACTTAATGCACAATTCAAGAAATGCACTTATATGAAGATCCAACGGTCGGATGTTCACCCGTGACCTCACCAGGTCATCGGGACAGTCCTACGATCATCATATCAAAACTACAAGTCTATCGAACGATCCGAACTTCACAGATCACAAATCGAACGATCAAAATCTATTGAAATCGTAAAATTCATAACTAATTCATACAATATCCAAAATTCACATGCTTTATATCTAAATGAATGCGGGAACTCACAACCAAGTGGTATTGACAATGAGAGTGGTTGGTGAAATTTGATTTTGATTGTGAAAAATAAAATTGACAATTGAAAATTAAAATTGTGACTAAAAATAAAGAGAATATAAACTAATCAAGAAGTGGAAATTAGGTCACTAGGGTATGCTCCTAGCCAAATTTAATGCACAAATATATTTTGACAATGGTCACTCAATTCATAGTGGCAACTTAAAGGGTATTCCTACTCCGGATCAAGGGTCGTAGAAACTCAATTGGGACAATCTAAAGCCTTATAAGGGCCTCTAGTTGCACTAAAAGGCGAAGAGTCCTAGAATCAAGGTTCTCAAGCTAGCCAATACGGCAATCAAATTGGTATTGTAACTAACCATGTTCTAAACAAGTATCCTAGCCATAAATTAGAGAAGTGATTAGGTCCCCTAAATTTGTTCTAGACATGCTCATTTACACATTCAAGAGTTAATCAAGCTCTTAAGCATGCATCTAAACCAAATAATATAGAATAGAACATATGTCAAATACGAAATTGAAAACCATTAAATCAAAGCATATTTATTACATTAAATCCATGCTAGGGCTCAAACCCTAGCTTCCTAAATAGACCACTCACAATCCATCCACAAATCAACAACAGTTAAAGAGGTAAAGGTGAAGAAGAGTAAGAAATAAGAAGAACAAGTCACAATTGCTATAGAGCAAATATGACAAGCTTTGATTTATGACTTCCCACTATACCCAATCTCAAATCTTGATGCCCTTTAAAATCCCTTGAGAAATTGATGAGGATTTGATGGAATTTTGGTGAGGTGGGTTTTGGATCTTGGTGAGGAGGTTCTTGGTGAGGAGGAAAATGGATCTTGGTGAGGAAAAAAATGATAAGGAGTGGTGGAGTGGTGTGTTAGAGAAGAAGAGAGAGTAATGGGTCTGGTATGATGTGCGGCGTATTTTAGGTCTCATCCGAGGGAGGTGGGATAGATCGTATATAGGGCTGCAATTGTGTGAACAGATGAGCAGGGTATACGGTGCACGTGCTAGTTAAGAATGAGAACAAAATAACCCACGGAGCATTCTTCTTCTTTCTTCTTCTTTTTATTATTATTTTTTTTCTTCTGTTCCACCTGCCTTACACGTACACGTGATGGGCAAAGCTGCACATGCCATTGTTTAATTAATCAAAGTGCAATTGCTTAATTAACCATTCGATTAGATAAGCAATTAATCATTTGATTAATTAAATTTTCTTTTCTTCCTCCTCCTTCTTCTTCTACTTCTTTCTTCTTGCTTTTTTCTTCTCTCTTCGCAATGCACTTCCGCAAATACTACCAGAGGTAATTGGATTCTGCTCCCTTCATAGCATTAACTACGGTTGACAATTTCGTTCTTTTATCAGAAACTCCATTTTGCTCAATTTTCGCGTCATTTTCTTCTAATTTCCGCAACTCCGCTTATTTTCTACAAGTAAATAAAAATAGATTAATTACATTATAATCGACTTGAGGACTAACTAATTTATCGTGTTTTAAATACAATTACATGCATAAAAATACATATAATCAGTAATCCTCTATATAAAGAGGCCCCTATTATCAATGAAAGCACGTCTTAATTCTCGCCCAATTTTCGTTTCCCTAAAACACGTTATCAGCACGAGCCATAACCCTAGTTTCAAGAAGCTAAAAACCCAAAATCCTTTTCCTCTTTGCTGCCATTCGCCGTGCACCTCTCTTGTGCGCCCGTTCACATGTTCCTGTTGTAAGCCTCTGCCGCTACTAGCCTACGCACAAGTTTAGTCGCTTGCCCTTGCAGCACCGCATCCACCTAGCACCGGCTTCGTTAACTGCCTTGACCAAGATTGCAAACCAGTTGCAATCCTAACTTAGGATCGACAGCGCATCACTGCAACCCAACGAACAAGCCAGCAGCACACCGCGCCTGCCACGCATGCCCATAGCGCCTGCCCAACACACAACCTGCCAGTAGCAGCCCTGCATGCCTCTCGTCTGCTAGTTTCAGTAACTAGGATTGAAAGTAGTCTGCAATCCTAGGATCGAAACCCTGCTGCAATCCTACAAATCGGTTCCCCTACACTAGGACTGAAGTTCGTCTGCAATCCTACAAGTTTGATTCGCCTAGGACTAAAGCTAGTCTATAATCCTACAACAAGGATCGAGTACGCTCTGTAATCCTAAGAGGTATGGATTACTAAAAGTTCCCGTTTTTGAAGTTTTTATTCTTTTTCTCAGGGATTGTAACCTCCCTTCTTCTACCCCCCTTTCTTCTTCATAGGGGAGACCAAAAGCCCAGCTGTGGGAGTTCGTGCTCACTCCAAGCATAGAGCTTGTAGAGTCCTCTAAACTTAGAGTTTAATGAGATGTTATGATCGACCACAAACACATCATTGTTTTGATCTAATCCAATTCCTATTGGAATCGAATTTCTTGGAAGTGACTACGCTCAGAAATCCCTAAATTTCTTGGAAGCGACTACGCTCAGAAATTTCTATTGTTTTCGAGGTAGCTTTTTCCACTCCGAAACTAAACATTTTTTCCTTGTTCTCTTTCAGATGAGTAACCTGAACAAATTAGACTTTGCTCCATTGGGAACAACTGGCTGTGGATATCACAGGTGGGTTCGGGATGTCCGCCAGTATCTCAAGGCTGATGGAATCATGGGTATGATTCTCGAGCCTTGCCAGGACATGCTAACTGTTGAGCAAGCTCAAGCTTTGAAAGCAAATAGAGCAGCCTTAGAGGCAAATAAGGTGAAAGCCATCATTCTAATGACTCGTCATATGGATGATTCACTCCAGTACGAGTGTATGAATGAATAAGACCCCAGGAGGCTGTGGGTCTCACTCTAAGAAAGATTTGGCTTCCTGACCTAGAAGTGAGATGGCATAGCCTCCACTTCTGTGATTTCAAATCAGTTCTTGACTACAACTTGGAAGCACTTCGCATTAAATCCTTAATGGAATTTTGCTGTAAATTTTGCTGTAAATTGATTACATATGCCATTTTACCTTCCATGTCTTTGCATTAATGGTTGCTAAGAACTATCGAATCGATGTTACTGCAAGACGGATCACAAGGTTTCATGAGCTCATTTGAGCTATGAATGTCGCTGAAAAGCATGACAACATCCTTGTGAAGAACTATAATTCGAGATCCGTGAAAACAGAGCATATTCCAAAATCCAATTATAGTCGTGCCCCTAAAAGAGGGTGCCAAGAGCAAAACTCTAATCTTAGGGATACTTCTAGACGTTCTTGTCTATATAATCGTAATACTTGGGAAGGTAACCACCAAAATAGGCGAACATGAAACCGAAGAGGTCAATGTGGAAAGAGAGAGAGAGAGGCCACCCCTCTGGTCATGTAGGTGGCGCTACCAACACTAAGAGTCATCTAAATGACGCTTTCAAAGTGCCTCAATCAATGGAGTCTGAGCAATGAGATGCATGTTCTCGATGTGGAGTATCTGATCATTGGGCACACATTTGTAGAGCTCGTGAAGAAATTGTCACCGCCTACAAAGCATATTGTGAAACAAGAGAAGCCTCACTATGTGGAACAAGAAGATCAAGAGGATGATCTAGAGTGAAGGGTTAAAGACTACAAATTTGGCTGGGATCAATAGATGATTACCATTGTTTTGCATTAGCTAGCATTTTGGATTAGATTTTCTTTGGTCAAAGAGACAATGATGTAACTTTGTTGGCTTATGAGTACAATTTTGAATTCTTTTCATTATGACTCCATTTTTATTAAGAGCATATGACTTTATGACTATGATGGCTGGGCCATCAGTATCAATTCAAGGACATGGAATAGCCCAAATTCCCCTTACCAAATGGCACCTTAATTAATGTCATAGAAACTCTCTACACTCCTAGGGAAAATCGTACATATGAGTAGCCAACGGATACCATGCGAAAATGCATGTAGAGAACGGAACCTTTGCAATGCCTCTAAAGATTGCGAACAAGTGCGCATCTTAGAAAAATTTATGTGTCTCTCTAGTGGACTCTATGTCACTATTCTAGCTATTAAATCCAATAAAGTTATGAGAGAAGATCTCTTGGGTTTAGACACATATTGGCTTACTCACGACATGATAGGTCATCCTAGTCATGATATGATGATCCGTCTACAAAAGACTTCACATGGACATCTTTTCTTTCGAGCAAAACGAAGCATGAATCAACAGTTGATTCCTGGACTAAGTGTGACTGCCGCCGCTGCCTCCAGAGCCACCGCCGTCCACTACTAGCCTACGGCTGGCATAGTCTCTATCCATGACACCATGGATGGCGTCCATCATGGTGATGGCACCCTAAGTAATGCTGAAATCACCAACTTTGCTTCAAATAGCGTTTCAGATGTTCAGGCCCAACCAAAATCCTTATTGGTTTCTTCTAAAGCCTATCGCTCGTTTTACAAAGGCCGTTTCTTAAGGAAATTAGGACTGAGACCGTCCTATGCAAAGGATATGAAAATACTCATTCTGTTCTTACATAGAATCTGTGGGGATTCTGTGGACTGATTCAACCAACTTGCGGACGTTTAAATATCTCATGATGTTGGTTGACACGCAAACATGTTGGTCACGTATTATGCCATTGTCCACCTGTAAATGCTGCTTATACTACACTCCTAGCACATATTATATGACAAACGGGCGCACTCCCCGAATCATCATATTCAGTCAATTGGACTTGATAATGCTAGAGAGTTTACATCGAAGATTTTCGATGGTTATTGTATTGGGACTGATGTTGGACATCATATTCCATGTACACACCTAAGTGGTCTTGCAGAAACGACTATGATGGTAGTCAGGATATTGGTAATGCACACCAATCACCTTATATCCGCTTGGGTTGATGCAATATCCCATGCAGCTATGCTAATTCGTCTATGACCCACTGCCACTCAATCTACCTTTGCATTACAGCTAATGACTGGGTACAAATATTGTACTTATGTATATCTGATTGTACCATTTATGTGCCAATTACGTCGCCACAACACTTTAAGATGGGTCCTTACAGACGAATAGGCAACTCAGTTGGATTTGAGACTCCAATAATCGTCCGCCACTTAATGTCCTTGCAAAGCTATCTCCTTACCACTAGATTTGCTGATGTCACTTTGATGAAACAAAGAAAGACGTCCCTACGAGAGGACGTAGTGCCACCCGACAGGAAGGTAGGCATAGCGCCAAAAAGAGTGGCACTCTTGCATTATAGGCCATAGCCCCAGCAAGGATGCATGGGAGGCCCGTGGGTTAGAAGGATACATAGGCACAACCCAATCCTTTGATCATCGACACTCAAAATTCATCATAATTGCTGACGTAGTTGCGCATGAGTTTGTTGAGTCTGATTATATCGAACCGCGCTCATTTGATGAATGAATGCCAATGTAAAGAAATTTGGCCTAAAAGGAAAGATGCGATCCAGGTAAAGATGGATTCTCTAACGAAGAGGAAGGTTTTCGAGCCAGTGATGCCAACACCTTCTTCGTTAGAAAGCGTGTTGAGAAAAAGAAATGGTAATCTCACCTTATGACGCAAGGCTTCTTACAAAACGCTCTGGAATCGACTACGATGAGATATATTCTCTCGTAATGGATGTCATTGCTCTCCGCTAACCTGTCAGTTTAGTAGTTTCTGAATAACTGATCATACAGCTTAGAAATGTAGTCACTACGTATCTCTATGGGGATCTAGATATGAAATATATATAAAGGTTCATGGTGAACTTCATTTACCCGAGTCAAGTGGCTCTAGACCATGGAGCGCGTTTGCAATAAGGTTAAAACGCTCACTAAAGTGACTACTTGATTGGGAAGGGATATGCCCACATGTTTCCCTAACAAGTTCCGGATTCTTTCGCGGTTCATGTTGGACATGATCTTCATTGGAAACCCTTAAAGAGTTAAGGGAAACCGCTGAACACTTGAAATCCGATTTTGAGATGAAGGATTTTGGGAGAACACGATTATGTCTCGGTTTGGAACTTGAGCATAGTGTTGAGAGATGCTTAGGTGTTTTGACAAGGTCAAGCCTTTAAGCAACCCCATGATCGTCCGTAGTCTTGATCCTGAAAAGGATCTTCTTTGTTCAAAGGATGATGGAGAAAATGTGCTAGAGGTAGGAGTGTCCTACATGAGTACAATAGGAGCATTATTGTACTTAGCTCCATGCACAAGACCGAACATCTCATATGATTGTGGACTTGTTGGCTAGATATAGCTTTGTGCCTGCGCGACGCCATTGGATTAGTGTAGAAGATATATTTCGGTCCTTGAGATGTACGATTGATATGGGCTTGTTCTATCCCTACAGAGAGATGATGGATTCAAAACTATCACACACCAGAAACGCTGCCAACGCTGGCCTGCATTTTCTATCCCCACTCCAAAACGACATAAGTGTTTTGGAATGTTTTGCTGATATTGGGTATCTCTATGGTTCACACAAAGGTCATTCCCAAACTGGTTAAGTGTTCACCATGGGTAAAGACCGTGATATCTTGGAGGTCTACAAAATAGACCATATTCGCTATATCTTTGGACAATGCAGAGATTATTGCTCTTCACGAAGTGGTTTGTGAATGTATATGGATTGGATCCATAATTACGCATGTTCGAACAATTGTGGTTTGAAGTCTACCACAGATGAGCCTACTAGCATTTAGGATTGTCACGCCCCGAATTTTAGAATAAAATTCAAAATCCGAAACATGAAAATTACCACACTCAAAATAATCATCCTGAAAATTTCTTTTTTTTCTTAACAATCTCGCCACACAATTTAATTTTAAAACCCGAATTTAGTCTCGGGTAATTATTACAACTTACTCACAAATTAAATTGTAAAGCTCTAAATGAGCATAACAAATCTCACAACTTAAATGAAATCAAATAAATGCTGCAACTCCTAAACAGCACGGTCACCTCCTTGGTTATCCTGACCGGCAGGAATATCCGCTACACCATTTGAATAGTATACCGGGATTGTGACAACACAAAACCCAGTAAGATTTTGAAAGCTTGTATGAGTAAAAAGAAAGAACAGTTGTTTAATTAATTCATATTTATTTTCACTCAAATCAACACTCAATAATTTCCACGTCCGCAAAGCAACAATAATCTCACAATCAATCACCAAATCAACAATTCAACACAAAACTTAAACTCACATCTTTTTACTCAAAACCTCGAAATCGTATTTATAAAAATACTGTATTTGACAGACTAGAGCTCTAACTGAATCGTAGCCCGTCACCTGGCCTACATTATGGCATCCGACATATTTATCTTTATCGTATTTCATCAATATGTATACGTATATACATATTTAGCACGTCTGATACTCGTACTTAATCCAGCCTCATTACCCGACAAGGGTTGTGGCATCCAACTCATTCAACCAATCGTATCCCATCATCCACCTATAATTAGAGCGTCCGATTTCCCCATACCGGTCACTATGTTGACCCTAAATCCATAAATGAGCACAACAATATATTTTCACACAATGAAATCAACTCATCTAAGATACCCAATATTACTATGAAATTTAAGCATTTGAAATATAATCCAAATCATCATTCCAACTCAATCACATCATCACACATCAACACACCACCCATATATATATTCCACGAATACCATCTATAGTTCACACAAGAAAATCGTGAAATTCATTTGTATAATTAAAATTCATTTTACTTACCTATGGACCGTAGTTGATCAAGTCCATGTGATTTTAAAAACAAATATTTCATCCATAAATAGTTTTCACACAATTACAGAATTAAATAAATTAAATCATTCGGTTCTTAATATGAATCACAGTGAGTTTTACTCACCTCGAAACTCCCGCTGCGTCTTCAATTAAAACACAAATCACAATAATCCAAATGCTCTTCAACTCAAGCCGTCAAGTACCAAATCAAGTACGGTCTTTACTTAGCCCAGGAAGCATGAAATAAACTTAAATGATGATCCAACGGTCGGATTCTAATTATACGAAAATTATACAAAAATCCGACTGACGAATCCTCATGAATCGCCTCCCGAGTCACTATTTTACAATTATACGAAGATCCAACGGTCGGATCTTCTCCTGTGACACACAAAGTCATCGGGACAGTCATATGATCATCATATTAAAATTTGAAGCAAATCTGACGGTCAGATTCACCAAAATCGCGAACTGAAGATAAAACGTAAAAACCGTAAATAGTAGCGTAAAAACTTAAATTGACTATCTATCAACTTTTTCTAACATGACCAAGTTATATATCAAAACGCTCGTATGGATGCATAGATTATCGTCCAAATAATATAAACTCAAAATATGCTCTGACGCGCCACCACACGCGGCGGTCAGACGACAGTCAACACCGGTCAACCACCTTCGATGCAAAAGTTGTCAACTACAAACATCTTCGATGAACAACTTTAATACCTGACATTTTTCGAGATAAGGTCTAGATCGTCCTAGATCGAGCTTTGAAGTTGGATAAATCTCGGTCGCTCCATCAAATTCCAGATTCAATCAGGGACGTCGAAACCCTCAACTCTTGATCTACAACTCTACACTCAAAATCGTGATACAAACCACATATGGGGATGATCTGGAGGATAAGGACATCACAAAAATGGGGAGGATCGGCAGAGGTGGTGTCAGAAAACGGAAAATCCGGCCGGGTCCTTTTGTTCCGCCTGGGTCGCTTCGATCTCCACGTGAGGGCAACAGCTGGGCGAGGCGAACTCGAACGGGGGGGGTTGCTGGGCGCAGCACGGCGAGCAAGGGGAGGGTCGGGTCCCATGGCGGTGGCGGTCGGGAGGGCGGGTTCCAACTGGGTCGGGTCAGGACCGGGTCAAACGAGGGGAAGAGTTTGCGCAAGAGAGAGAGAGCGGAGAGGCCTGGGGGTTAATCCGCAAAAATGTGATTTTTCGTCCTTAATGAAAAAAATCTGATTTTCATGATATTTATAGAAAAATTCCAATTTTCAAATATTCATAACCTATTTATACGAACTCCGAATAATGAGTTCCACATATGCACAAGATCGTATCGACGAGCTCTACAATTTTCCTGAAGGAAGTTTTTCCAAATTTCGAACGTATAAAATGTCAATTTTCACGACCCCCTGAATAACGTTCGTTTCGAAAATAAAATTCGTTCGTAACCCCTTTCCTCGCACAACGACATACGAAGCAAGCCCAAAATTCATAATTCATATTATTGAAAAAATATTGAATTACATTTAATTTATTTAAATTAAATTTCGGATCTTCACAAGGATAATGCTGCTTGTTTTGAACAAATGAAGCAAGGCTATATCAAAGCTACAACACCAAGCTTAATCAGCAACAACAGACTCTCCTCAATATCAAAGTGAACTAAGTTCGATCTGAGGACAGTGTGGCAGACTTGCTCACTAAGTCATTGCCTAAATTCCACTTTCGAGAAACATGTTGGTAGCATCGTTTGGGGAAATTATCAGAACTCCCATGACCACAGTCATCGGGGGGAGATCCAGACATCAGGGGGAGACGTCTACATATATGGTCTCGGAACATGAAAGGTGTGTTGTGCTCTTTTTCCCTTTCGACCGAGGTTATTTTTGGTCCCACTGAGTTTTTGTTACTCGGCAAGGTTTTTAATGAGGCAACGATAGAATCACCATGTTTGGGCGACACAAGGGGGAGTGTTAGTAAATCCAGAATATGTGTCTGGTCCAAACTCTAGGTTACTTAACCTAGTGGTAATAGGGTTAGAACTAGAGATAATATCGGAAAATCTTGGAGATATTATATTACGTTTTCTTGTAGAATTCTGATTCTATGCCTTGTAATCCTCTATATAAAGAGACCCCTATTATCAATCAAAGCATGTCTCAATTCTCTCCTAATTTCAGTTTTCCTTAAACAAGTAAAGATATTCCCATAAATGTTTTCCTTATAACTTTAAGTTGATTATTTGTTTATTTAATATTTAATCAAAAAAGTAATCAACCTCTAACCTTTGATTCATTACAAATCCTTATGCAGCTACAACGCCTTCTAAAATCTTACATTAGGGTGAGGTGAGTACTTGACATAAATTCTTTCTTCGATTAAAATCTCGATTATATCCAAGAGATTTGGCAAACAAGGTAGTTTGAAAGCCTATATAATTAAGGTTGAAAGAGTCTACATGAAGACCTGCCTCGGGTTTCATCCTGAAATTTGATGTGGCTCTGTGGGGCTGATCTTAGGAATAATTCTACCGAATTCGTTAGAATCACCCCTAAAGATGGATTACTCAAAACCTGTAGAAAAATATTTACACTTCTAAAATCAACCACTATCCTCAACTCCTGAAGCCTACAAGCTCCGCACAATTACGACTAACTTTACAACACATCAAACTCCACAACAAGTAAAACAAGTCCAACACTTCCACAGTAGTCATATAAATACCCGAAATTTAATATATCTCCAAATACACAAATACAAGTCTCAACTTCAAAAACATTAATCTCACATGTTATCAGAGCAATCTAAAGGAGGAAAAAAAAAACTCAAGGTACAAGTAGGTTAAATAAGTAACTTACAATATAAAATACAACAACAGTTGATGCTGTGCCTCAACTCCTACTATGCTGAACTAGCTAATCTGCAAACTCGACATTTGAAACTGAATGGCTCAGGGAAAAGTAATTAAAACATTAGCGCGAGTGGACGAAAATAAATAATCAGAATAAAATGAAACAAGAAGTTAGTACTTTCCTACTTGTACGTTTATAAATTAGACGATGCATGTAAGCGTTTAAGAAAATACCAAAAGAATAAAACCAACTAGCCCCACTAGTCAATAATAGCATAGCATAATTAGGGGTAGACAATAGCCGTATAAGTGAGCCTCTTAGGCTAAAGAGAACTCTCATACTTCCATATCTTTACACCATCGAGGTGGATAGGGTAATAGGCTTTCATGAAATCGCCACTAAGGCAGCACCACATCACCACAAGGGCGGAAAAGACTTTCATGACTCCACCGCAAAGGTAGTAGTCATATCGCCTAAAAAGGCAGAACAAGTACAACATGCTAGCATGGTAATAATATCACAACAAGTATGACAACAGAAAACATATAAAAACCGAAATCAATAAAACTTCCCCAAAATAATAATATTCACAAACCAATTACCCGAGTACGGTTGCCATCCGCCCTCAAGAAATCTTAAGTGAGATCAATCTCATAAAATATAGTAAAGAAAAATGTGATTAATAAGCATAACACGATTTCCAAAATCATTAAACATTAATGCGCGAGATTAATGAAATTAATAAGAAATATATAGGTTTCAAAACTCTCTCCAAAAATCACAACATTATCACAAGTTATATAGTAAAACCATTTCCGAAAATCAAGTCTAAGTAATTAAACAAAACTCAATCCATCTCTGAAACCAAGTCATACACTCAAATAAATGAAAATAATCATTTACGAAAAGAATTATTGCATGCATCTTATTTTAAAAAAGTGTCCACTCACAGTATAAGGCTAACATAGTCAAGTGTAGGGATTCTCATCGAGCGATGGGTTAGTACATCGTCCTATACACAATTATAATTCGTAAACAATAATTCGAAGATTTGAATGTTAAATACAATTCATGAATGAAACCCGAAAACCCCTCGAACAAAATGATTTGTCGAACATCCGAAATCACATCGGATTTGGCTTAAACTTCAAGGGTTTCGCCAGCTTAATTAGTTCAACATCCTAATGATAAATGAAGACGATCCAAGGGACTGAATCTTCCGATCGCAACCTAAAAATCTGAAACTTTGGAAATTCTGATCGATTCCAAAGTTTAACGTATACCTACCAAATTATATTCACATGCTTGTAACGACAAGCACAACCTAACTAGTCGAAGAAGATGGTCAAAAACAACCCCACAATTTCGACAAGACCTATGCAAAATGTTCATATCATCCAACCCAACAACTTTTATAACTACAACAACGACAAAAAATGAAAGGATAGACAGAAATTACCTCGACGCAAATATGGAATCCGAAACTCAACTCTCTTTGATTCCATCTCCACATATCGATTTGATGCAAGAGACTTGTACGGTTAGAAAGAGGATGGTGGCAGCCTCAAGACTCAACCTGTGGTGCAGCTTGAGGTGGTTGGAAAATCGAAAACTGACTGGAAAAGTAAAACGGGTCGATCGTGAGCTACAAGGCTTCGATTCTTCTTTCTGGGAAAGAATTGATCCGAAAAGGAAACGAGGAGGAGGGGCCTCCAACCGCATAATGCGACGACCTTGATATGGTATGATAGCAGAGAACCTGTCGAGTCACCGGTTCGGGTCGGCTCGGCAAGAGAGAAACTGGGTTAGGGTTTTTGAAATGGAAATTAACCTAAATGGTAAGTTGCCCTATTTACACCTATGTTTGGAAATGGTAACTTGAGGTTTTTAAATCGTAACTTTTGCATACGAACTCAGATTTGAGCTTTTCACGTGTCCACAAAATTGATTTAATGTTCTCTACAACTTTCATGAAGAAAATTTTCTAAAAAAAAACAAACGAAATAAAAAGTCAATTTTTTTATCCACTAAAAGTTTGAAACAGAAGTAAAAAATAACAATAATTATCGTTTATCGTCTAAATGACTAATAAACTGATAAATTAAAGTACGAGGTGTAAGACTACAATAGACCTAACTAAACTCAAGCACATTTTCCTAGCTTACAGGTTGGGTTGTGATGTGGTAAATCAAGAGAAGTCTTCACAGTCATTTGAGGATCATAAAAAAATCACTTTTTCTTTTCCGCAAATCAAAAAATGACTCAAATTTTAATGCTAGCCTTTTTCTCTCCTGTTGAAAACAACTACTACAAAAAGATAAGGCAAAATGATCTTGAGAGCTAGAATTGGCCTCCTACACTTGCCAACTGCGGTCTTTTGCCATGAAGGCGAATCTGAAAAATTCGCTGAAGTCACCGCCCCCATTGTTTCCGCTTAACACTTGCGACAACACGATCCAGATTCCGTATCCAAACCACGTGCACTTGTGTGGTGCCTATTAACAGTGGTATTTCCGTCCTTTCACCTACCACAAACTAATGGCCATTCTTTCAGATCTCCTCTGCCCCCCCCCCCCCCATCCTCTTTCAGTCAGACTAACAATTTTGCCTTTTCACTCCCAGACAAAAATACTCCACCCCCAATCCCCTCCCGCCACGTGGAACCTATCACTCTCCCCTTCCTCCCTCTCCTCTCCTTCTTCATCCCCACGTCACCACTGAGAAAAAGCAAGATCCACTCACCACTCACCTCCCGCCACGTGTCCCCGCCCCACTCTCAAAGCCGTCGACGGACAGTTCGATTTTTCAAGCGGCATTTCCAAAGCCCTACCAAAGTTTCCAAAACCCGCTTGCACCAATTCCTCCGTCGAATCCAACGGTCCACATCTCCCCTCCCATTTCCTTTTCAATTTTAATTGCCACGCAGGCAGTCTCACTCAGTAAGTCACCGCTTCTTCACATGCTGCTGCCTCTCTGAGAGCTCAGAGCTCCGCCGCAGCAGATCCCAACCTCCCCTCTCCAATGGCATCGCTCGCTCTCACTGCTTCCCCTCTCCCCTCTCTCAGATCCCGAACCGCCTTCCCGAAATCGCTACTACTCAAACCAAGTCCGAGTCTCCGAGCCCAAACCCGACCCGGCCCGCTCAGAACCGCCGCTCTCGGCTTCAACAAAACCCTAAGCCCTCTCATTGCCTTCCCCAAACTCGCCGAGTCCTCCCGCGAGTTCGCTCCCCTCCGAAGCCGCGGCTTGACCGTCAAGGCCGCCGCCGCCGGCGGTGGTTCCATTACTCCGGCGAAGCAGCCATGGCAAGGCGCGGCGATGAAGCCTCTGATCGCGTCCATCGCCACGGGAGTGATCCTCTGGTTCGTGCCGACTCCCGCCGGCGTCACCAAAATCGCGTGGCAGCTTCTGGCGATTTTCCTTGCCACCATCGTCGGAATCATCACTCAGCCTCTGCCTCTCGGCGCCGTCGCTCTTTTAGGACTCGGAGCAGCGGTGCTCACGAAGACGCTGACCTTCGCCGCGGCCTTCTCCGCCTTCGGCGATCCGATTCCGTGGCTCATCGCCCTCGCCTTCTTCTTCGCCCGAGGGTTCATCAAGACCGGCCTCGGGAATCGAATTGCGTACCAGTTCGTTTCCTTGTTCGGTAGCTCGTCGTTGGGGTTAGGGTACAGTTTGGTTTTCAGCGAGGCCTTGTTGGCGCCGGCGATTCCCTCCGTCTCTGCTCGTGCCGGAGGCATTTTCTTGCCGCTGGTGAAGTCACTCTGCGTCGCCTGCGGTAGCAATGTCGGCGACGGGACCGAAGGCAAACTGGGATCGTGGTTGATGCTCACGTGCTTTCAGACTTCGGTGATTTCGTCGGCCATGTTCTTAACTGCCATGGCGGCCAATCCGTTGAGCGCGAATTTAACCTTTAACACGATTAAGCAGACGATTGGGTGGACCGATTGGGCTAAGGCGGCGATTGTGCCCGGTTTGGTTTCACTGATTGTTGTGCCTTTGTTGCTGTACTTGATTTACCCGCCGTCGGTGAAGAGCAGCCCTGACGCGCCCAAACTTGCAAGGGAGAAGCTGGAGAATATGGGTCCCATGAGCAAGAACGAGATTATAATGGCTGGCACTCTGTTTCTTACGGTATGGCTTTCTTTTCCTTTACCAATTTTACTGATAAACTTAAGCTTTTAAGTTTGTGCAGACATTTTTTTATTAAAATTGGGCCCAAAATTAAAAAACAACAAAATTTGAGATTCTTATCTTGTTCTTTACTAGCTAGTGAGTGATATGCAATCAGGAAAAGGGCGTTAGTTAAGTTACTGTAGTGATAATTCAGGGGTGATGTGGGATTGGTTTCTTGGTTAAGGAATTAGGTGGCAATTTCTCAATTGAGTATGAAGAAACTGAAGTTTGCTGACACTTGTCTGACGTGTTTTGTGTTTTACATTTAGCTTCAATCATTTGTAATATTCAACAATGAACATTTTGTTGGCACTCATTCCTATAGAAAATACTCACCGTAGTTCTAAACATAGAATTACTTGTGTGTTTGCTTTAGTTCTGTGAAAACAGAGTGCAATCCGTCTTTTCTACACTATTATGCTAGGTTGCTTGGTCATTGGTGTTTGTAACATTGTATGTCTTCAATTGATGAGTGCTCCTTGAAGAGCTGCATTGGTGTTATTTTTTAAAGACCTAGTGATCAGCTTCTGGTTTCAGTAAATGGAAGAATTTATTATTTATCATTGGCATGCTTGGTGCCTTCTGCTAACTAACTAAGCTCAATGATTTAACTGTCTGTCTATATGCGTGTTTAGTCTTAGAGTTTGCATACATCTTAGACGATTAGATCCATCTCTCTCATTGCTTATTTTTTCTCTTCCATTTATTTTCTCAAATTCCTTTACTGTATGATTGCTACACCTAACATTGCTAATAGAACAACATCAGTTATTCGTTAAATAATATTCACATTTGACATGGTGTGCATAATGCATTCTTTTCAATATTCACATTTGCACAATTGTTGTCTTTTGATTGCTTTATGTTAGTGGCAGATACTAATCAATAGGGAAGGAATGAAAAGGGAAACTAAAAGTAAATTATAGAAACTACTAGCATTACACTCCGTATGGTTCTAGTAAATCACTTCTAGAAGCCTTAGGCATCACACCTAGAAGAGGTGGTAATCAGTTTCTGGTAACACAATGCAGCTCTTCATGGAGCACCACTTAGGGTCTAGTGACACTGATGTTGTGTCACAAAATCCTTATATAGAGCTAAACCCTATTCTTATCCAAAAGAGACAAAACATACCCAGACCCCAAGAGAAACCTAGCAAACAAAGTAATAAGTTATCCTTAGAATTGATGATGTTAAGAACTTGAGAGGCTACCCGAGCCCAATTATGCAAGAAGGTCCAACGTCGTCTAGCAATGCCAAATTAGGGATTGGGACCTAGAACCCTCTTTATGATGTCTTCAATAAACCTTAGAAGGGGTCCTGCCACTTGGGTCCTCCATTGCAAGGTAGTTTTTTTTCTTATGAGAATAAATATTTACAAATTGGGAAATGTAACTAAGTACCTATGGTTTTTAACCGATGATCCCCTTTTCAGTCTTGCTGGTCCTATAGTGGTATAACAGCTTCCGAATAATGTAAAGGAACAATGATGACAAGGGGATATTAGAAGTTTCATAACCATTTACTGAATGCGATCAAGTATTTCTTAAGGAATGATTGAAATTTCTGACAATAGTAGGTGTGTCAAGTTAAAAAGCAGTATAGGAAGGGAGATGCACACGGTCCAAAAATGAATGAGTAATGAATTGTATATATTCTTTGAGATTAATGTAGTTTTACTTGGAGGCAGATGAGGTTGATAGGAAAACCAAATCATATAGTTTTTGATCATCAGAATATCGCTCTAACCTCAAGCTTGATCTTTAGAGGCTGTTAATTTAAGTTTTTGGTGTTCCACTTGTGTTGGGGATAGGGGGTAGCTTGAAAAATTACTGTGGTAATGAACTAATAATGGTGTAAACTATTTCCTTTGCTAATGTAAAATACATGGTGATGCATACCTTTTCACGAGGATGAATATTTAAATGTATCTCCTCGTACAAAAATGTTATGTTATTAGTCTCTCAGTTCTCTGTAATATACCAGGTAGGGCTGTGGATATTTGGAGGAATGTTAGGTGTGGATGCAGTTACAGCTGCCATTCTCGGATTATCAGTTCTCCTTGTGACTGGTGTTGTTACCTGGAAGGAGTGCTTAGCTGAATCAGTTGCCTGGGACACCCTTACATGGTTTGCTGCACTCATTGCAATGGCTGGGTATCTCAACAAATATGGTCTTATCTCCTGGTTTAGTCAAACTGTAGTAAAGGTTTGTCTTCTTATCTGCTTATTAGTCTACCTAATTGTACTGTTGTGCATGATTTTTATGTCACCAAAATTGTTATGTAGTTTGAAATTTAAGATGAGCATGTATTTCTCTTGTTTGTGGAGAATATTAGTACTCACAGACCCTACTGCATGAAAGTGGTCCCATTTTCTCATACAATATGGTCCTCACAGCTCTCCATTTGTATGACCAACTCTGTTTGGCAATATTTTATAAATAGCTGGAGGGTTTGTAAAAGAAGTTTTCAACTGGCTTAGAGAGTCCATAAGAAGTGGAGATAATCATCAAGCTATCCCTCATCTGATTTTGATATTTTTATTTCCTGTCTTAAATTACTGCATTTAAATTTCCTAGATTTCACTTTTAGTTTTAGCCAATGGCCCAACGCTTGAGTGTTACTGAGTGTCTCTGTGCTACTATGTCAGCCTTGGACAAAAGTGCATAAGATGTTTCCTACACAAATAAGGTTAAGCTATCTTGATTATTGTCTGGAAATCTATATATGTAGGCATCTATACTGTTAAGCTATCTTGATTATGAACTGTTGGATCGAGTGTAAGTTATACTGCTTGCATTTTGTTGGCGATTAACAACAATTCTGCTCCCTTTTGCAGTTTGTTGGTGGATTAGGTCTTGGGTGGCAGCCAGCTTTTGGCATTCTTGTTCTTCTCTATTTCTACTCTCACTACTTCTTTGCCAGTGGAGCTGCTCATATTGGGGCAATGTTTACAGCATTCTTGAGTGTGGCTAGCGCTCTTGGTACTCCACCGTTCTTTGGTGCTATGGTTCTTGCATTCCTCTCCAACCTCATGGGTGGCTTGACCCATTATGGGATTGGGTCAGCTCCCGTCTTCTATGGCGCTGGCTATGTTCCGCTTGGCCAGTGGTGGGGCTATGGATTCCTTATATCCATCGTCAATATTATCATTTGGCTCGGAGTTGGAGGGGTTTGGTGGAAGTTCATTGGCTTGTGGTAAAGCGGTTGGTAATGAAAATCTGCCGACCTACAATCTGGTATCGCGTCTGACGTTTGTTCGACTCAGATACTAGTTTCCTTTAATTCTTTTACCTGGAAATAATCTTCAAGTTAGGGAGACCTGCGGGTGAAATTGGTATAAATAGGAGGTCGATTTAGTGCAGAAATTAGAAAATGTACCCCAAATTTTGACGTAGCATGACAGTTTTCTGCAGTTGATAATGATCCTTTGTTGTATGCTTGAATTTACCCTTGTCATGTGCCACATTTATTTTCAGTGGTGTACCCTTGTCATTCTATTGCTCACTAGCTGTCTCTTGTAACCTAGAAACTCCCCAACCCATGCCTTTAACACCATTCCCAATTATCAAACAATAGATTTCTGTTCGTTGAACTGCACAGTGGCTCTCTCTCACTAAACCCATTCACATTCGTTCATTGTTATTCTTCGTCCAAATATTTCAGCTCTGTATGTGGTTATTTGTACCCTTCCCCTCAACTGTTGCTGCCAACGCTTTTCCAGCACAACGGTCTCTGATAACAAAAGTAAAAATCACTCCACTTTTGATAAGGCCCCGAACTTGTACGACCTAAACTCCACAGGAATTGCCACTAATGGAAAATCGATCGCCATCGAAGCTTACCAGCCGATGGAACTAGTTACCGTTCAAGATTGCACCCAACCTTGTCCGTGTCTTGGCCCTACGAACATCCCACTTTACATACGAGGTTTGTTACTGGATGTTTTCACGGTCATTGTTTTTTAGTCCAAGTGCTATCACATGTGTCAGATATGTTCCAAATCTAAAGCCAATCTTTTTTTTTAAGACTGTGGGCCCGACAACTTTTACAATATTCATAGGATAGCTTTGTTCATAGTAAAAAAAAAAATTATTATATAATTTTAATCTCCATTTTATTCTTGTATGAACTAGGTAACTCGCTCGCGCGATGCTGCGGATTTGTAAATTTTATCTCAAAGTTTATACGTAATAGGGTAGAAATGATAATATAAGAATTGTTAACTGAATATGTTATCACTTTGTATATTATGAAAGCTGGTATTTTAACCTGGCTTTAATATATACATAATCATTCTCTGATGTACACTTATTGGTTCATATGGTGTTGAAGACACTTCATTTGCTTTTGGATATGATGGGCTATCGCTAAAACAAAAAACATAATATAGCAACATATGAAACTTAGCAGTGAAACTTTTAAAATATGTGTAATAATTTACTGATTTGTGATAAACATATAAAGTTCTAGATTAATTTTTAAGAATTACTCAAGACACCCATCTATATAATACCATGTTTACCGATTTTTTTTCTTTATACTTTAAACACTAACTTGAATCAAGACTAAAGTTATTTCACATTTAACAAACATAAACCGTATATAAAGGCGGATCAAAAGTTTGTATATTCTTACTAAGCTAAAAGTATGGATTCAAGAATAAATCTTTCATTTCTATTTGCAATAATCTAATTGAGCTAGTATTTGTGTCTTTTAAAAAAAAAAATGATAAAAACGTCACAAAAGAAGAAAATGGGGGTAAATCGGGCATGTCACTATTGAATGAACAGTACAACACCCCATTCTACTTTAGAATATGTATAATTATAGTAAATAAATAAACAAAAACTATTTCACCAAAAAAAAAAAAAAAACCCTTTTATCATCGAAGAGATAGCAGCAACCCCCTCTTCCCTATTGTTTCCCTCACCACCGTGGAATATTAGAGTATTCGTGGGTTGAATTCCCAATTGAAGTTAGCCTTTTATTTGTTCAACAAATTCAAGACAAGAAAAAAATTAAACACCCAAAGCCAAAGCTGCCTAATTTGAATAAAATAGAAGACTTCAGCAACAAGACTATGGTTTTTAGAGTCAGGTGTATTGGTGATGACCATAAGGCCATTGATAATTTGTCTGATCTGTGGTATACATAAATTTATAGGAAAAATATCACAAATGGTCACTGAGTTATGACTTGTTCGACACTTAACTCACAGTATTTTCAACAATATCACTTGACTGACTCACTTTAACATCCGTCTTTCACTTAGCTACTTGTGACCCAATTTGGGGTCAGAGTTTCCCCACACGCAGCCACTTGTGGCCACACGTGGGGGCGCATGTGGCCACTTCTGACCTTCTGCTTTGGCTAGTATTTGTTATTACAAGCTTGTGGATATAATTTGGTAGATATAAGCAAAACTTTGGGATTGAAAGGAATTTCTGAAGTTTTGGGAATAGGGAAAATCCGACGGTTAAATTGTCTACGTTTTTCCTTAGAACATTAGAATAGTTGAGTTGTTGAAATCCTTGAAGTTTGAGTCGAATCAGATATGATTTTAGATTTTCAATGGATTTGTTTTACTAGGGGTTTTCCAGGTTTTGTTTCTGAGTCTTATTTAATGTTCCATCATTTGAATTGTTGTTTATGGGTTATCATTTGTACAAGACAACGTGCAGAGCCATCGATTGACGACGATTCCCACACTTGGCAGTTTTAGAGCATCTTTAGCAGACTATCTATTTTGGAGAGTATATTTAGCTTTTTAATATATTTTAGCAGCTGCACCAGACTCCTAAGACTCTCCATTATAACTTTTAGTTGTCTCGCTCCTAAATATAGAGAGCGAGATGAGACTATCTATAATTTAAAACATTCATTTTGGGTTATTTTATGTAATTTATAAATACATTAAACTATTTAATCTTCATTTAAAAAATAACATAATCTCAAAATTAGCTAAAATAGAGAGCATTGATACAGACGTATTTATAAGAGCATCTTTAGCAGACTCTCTATTTTGGCTCCTTAGCTATTTGGAGAGCTTGTTTAGCTTTTTATCTATTTTAGCAGCTGCACCAGACTCCTAAGTGGCTCTCCATTATAATTTTTAGCTATCTCACTCCTAAATATAGAGAGCGAGATTAGGCTCTCTATAATTTAAAACATTTTTTTGAGTTATTTTATGTAATTTATAAATACATTTAAACTATATAATCATCATTTAAAAAATAATATAAATTCAAAATTAATTACAATAGAGAGCATTGATACAGACGTATTTCTAAAGTGATTAGCTAAAATGACTTTCTAGTTACTTTGGGGCTAAAATTTGACTAAAAAATGACTAGCATTGCTATAGATGCTCTAAAGTGGTCAATTTTGGCTAAAATTTAACTCAAAAATAACTAGCATTGCTAAAGATGCTCTTAATCATATATTGTGAGTGAACTTTTATTTTAAATATAATTGCATGTGATTCTATTTTCAGAAATAAATGTTTGCATCATGTTATCTTGGGCATTTTGGAGGGTGATAAATGACTTCGCTTTATTTCGGTGGTTTCTCGTGTTTTAAATCAAATCTGGTTTTTTGTGGTGATTTATAATATTAGTTAGTCATTTACAAACTCTAAAATATTTTCTTGAGACGCATGCATGCCTTGGGTTAATTAGAAATATTGATTATTAATGACATATGGTTATATTGAATCTTTTGCTTTTCAGAATTGGTTGAGATTGTTGATGATGGATTAAAATTATGGTTCCAATGATTAGGGTGGATTTGAAAATGGTTATGACTATTTAAAATTGCTAGAATTGATTCCAAGTATGAAATATGATGATCAGTGAAGTTTCAGATTTGGATCTTGGCTATGCTTGAAATATTTGGATTGATAAATACTTTGAAATGTTGCGAACCATGCTAATGGAGTTATTAATTGGTATGTGTAGATACCTCTTCACTATGCATGGCTAGTTTGCTACCTCATCAAGCATAAACAATACCCTCATGGGATCCAACCGCCACTTGCATCTTGTAGCCCTATGTTCAAGCTACGCTATGGTATCCGAAAGTGGCAAATACGTCGCCGGTAAGCCACCTTCCCGGCCTTGCCAAGTTGCCCTCACAACATAGCTTTTCTATACTAGAATAGTGGTATTTGAGTCCCATATCGGAAACCATGTAAAGGAAGAGGAATCCTTCACCTATAAAAGGAACCCTTCCTCCTCACACTTAGAGGACATCTCATTACATCTCATGTAATCCTCTTGGGCCGCAAGGCCCAACACACATAATTAAACATTCAAGTGGACATAGTCTCCGGCTAAGGTGGGAGGTGAACCACTATACTTCTTGTGTCCTCTCTCTCTCTCTCTCTACGTTAATTAGATCCTCACAGATCCAAACATTAACATTAGCGCCGTCTGTGGGTAGCCAACACAAAGGCTTCGTCACATACCATGAACTTTAGCCCCTATGCGTCAAGACAACGCTCGATCAACATCAAATCAGGGTTGGTCAACACTGATAGGAGTGGTCAACGCTGCACTCACCAAAAAAAAAAAAATTTGAGCAACTTGGGCGTCCAGTCCCTATGCCAAGATCAAGCGGCACACTACCCCTTAGCAGTAAATGTTACCCATCTTCAGCGGTAACAGAAAAGGAAAAACAATAATAATTTGGTGTGCCTATTTACTGGGGACACCCAGAAATTCACTGTGGGCACCCAACAACAAAACATGAAGATGATGACCAACAGCTCTCCGTCACAGAGATAGTAACCTTCATCACCGCCGAGCTAATTAATGTTTGGATCCCTGATGATCTAATTAACGTAAAGAGAGAGAGAGAGAGAGGATACAGAGAGTATAGTGATTCACCTCCCGCCTTAGCGGGAGACTACATCCACTTGAATGTTTAACTATGTGTGTTGGGCCTTCCGGCCCAAGAGGATTACATGAGATGTAATGAGATGTCCTGTAAGTGTGAGGAGGAAGGGTTCTTTTTATAGGTGAAGGATTCCTCTTCCTTTACATGGTTTCCGATGTGAGACTCAAATACCACTATTCTAGTATAGAAAAGCTATGTTGTACGTGAGGGCAACTTGGCAAGGCTGGGAAGGTGGCTTACCGGTGACGTATTTGCCACTTCCGGATACCGTAGTGTAGCTTGAACATAAGGCTACAAGATACAACTAGCGATTAGATCCCATGAGGGTGTTGTTTATGCTTGATGAGGTAGCAAACTAGCCATGCATAGTGAGAGGTATCTACAAGTCCCTGAAGTCCCCAAGTAAGAGGAGCTTCTTGGTTGGGGAGTTATAATCGTGAAGTCATCAAGCATAAATAATGTCCGAGAGGCACCTAGCCCCTACAGTATGAGTTAATGTCTAACTTGATATATTTCAATTGTTTATTGAATTATGATTTATGTTGTTCAAGCCACTAGGATAAAGGGGATGGACTAGTGATCTCATAGGAGTTTAGCGCCAGGAGAGAGGGGATGTACTGGTAGCTATATGGTTGATGCAGAGACATTAAGAGAGAGGGGATGGACTAATGGCCTCCAGGAGGAGACACCAGGAGAGAGGGGATGTACGGGAGGCCGTGGAAGTAGTTGTGGCTCCAGGGGAGAGGGGAGGCCTAGACTAGATTCTCATATTCGAAGATTTCTATGATGGTGTATGCGAGTCTATTTGTGTTAACCCCTTGATTGTCGACTTCCTTTCCCCGATAAATGTGTTTTCTTAATTGTTGATTTAAAGCTTTTTCATATGCTAAAGAGAATTGCATGCTTGGTTTTAAGAGCGTTTTTAAAGTGGGAAAGTATTAAGTTCTTCATTTCTCTGGGCCTTTCGGTTTCAAACACCCAATTTGTAGATTAGCTGGTTCGGCATAGTAGGAGTTGAGGCATAGCATTCTTCCGCTACTATCATTTTGTGTACGTTATCGATATAACCTATCGGGATAATTGTTATAATTTGGGAGATTGTATTTGAGTTTCTGATACTTAGTATTTGTTGTAGGAGTGTTGGACTATTGTGGTAAATTTATTGTGGAGTTGGGTTTGCTTGTGAGGAGAATGTAGGCTCCAGGAGTTGCAGTTGAATGTTGATTTTGGAAGTCTAAGTATTTTCTACAGGTTTGGGTTTCCCATTTTTGGAGGAAATTCTATCGATTTTTCGGTAGAGTTTTCCCCAAAAGGGGGTCCAGTAGGAGCGTTTCAGATTTCAGGGTGAAATCCGACAGGTCCTATCATAATCGTAATTTACCATTATGAACTTAAATGGCTTAATTATATTAGACAGTTTGGTTCATACATTATATAAACCCGTTCTAAAGACGTCCTCTATAAATTTAAAATTTGAAAATTTTTATTATTTTTCACTAGCATACAACCTAATTCAATCATTTTAACATCTACAAAAAATCATCCAAATTCATATTCATTGGTCATTGAAAATGTATAAACAAATGTAATTCGCTAGATAAAATAAGAATGAATATATATGGTGTTAAACAATTGATTAAACGTTTTTCAATTTGACTAATTTTTTATATGATTCATATGTGTGTAACTAGAAAGTAAGTAGTTTAGATTATTAAACTTATGCTAAAAACATAGACATCCTCAAATTTTAAGTTTAAAGACCTCTTTACATCCCATCCAAAAAAAAAAAACAAAACTATAGATTTGTAATCCCTCTCATTCACAAACAGTTTTGAAAAAAAAAAAAAAAGCAGTTACAGATTTCTTTCTTCTTCTTCCTTTTTCTTCAGGTTTTTCTGCATATCTTTCAGCAAGGACAATGGAGTGAGACAACAGCAAGTGATCATTTAGAAATTTTACGTACATGACCAAACTACGATTGGCATCCATCAATTAAAAGAAACTATTGTGGCCAACAATTAAGTTGGGTGGTGGATGGTCAGTTAATTAGTTTATCTAGATTAGTAGCTACTAGCTAGTGATGCTTTTAGAGATTGAAAAAGTTGGATTAAGAAAGCAGCTTTAGTCGTACCCAATTTAATTGATTCATTTATCAATGAAATTTTTTATCTCTTATAAACGAGGTCAAGTTTTCCTATGAATCATTTAATTTTTACTAGTTATAACTTATAACTAAAATTACATACATTTAGAGTAAAATGATGACCACCTTTTCAAAAGATTATGATAACTTGAAGGTAGCCCTAATGGAAGGAGTTAGCTATCACATTCGAACTCATCAACGTTAAATATGCGGAGTATATGTCACTCAGCCAGCTGTCCAGCTGACTAGTGATGTATATAAACTATATATATATATATAGGATTTTTCTCAGGTAAGGATGTCATTAGTTTTTCTTAGGTGCGGATTTGGTGTTTTCACCCACTTTCCGATCATATTTTCACATCTTAACCGTTCAGTTTTTAGAGCCTAATGTATAGATCCCCCCTGCAAAATTTCAGCAAATTTGGTGATCGTTAAGACATCCAAAACTGCAATTTACACGAACGGACCGAATCTGTCGAACCGGAACCGTTCGTATTTATAATGGTAAATTACAGTTTTGGATGCCTTAACGATCACCAAATTGGCTGAAAATTTTCAGAGGTGATCTATACATTAGGACCTAAAAACCAAAAGGTTAAGATGTGAAAATGTGATCGGAAAGTGGGTTAAAACCGGAAATCCGTACCTAAGAAAAACTAAAGATGTATATATATATATATATATATATATATATATATATATCGCACGAAAACCCTAGATAGTACGTTAGCTAGATGCTTGTCCATATATCAAACCATTCAAATGGCTTACTTGTATATTTTGGATGAGGCGAGAGTGAAGACAGACCTACCCAACAAACTCCATAATGGTAAGACGTACACCAAAACCTTCTCTAGGTTTATTCATCAGCACACATGTTCAACAAACTCCATAATGGTAAGATGTACACCAAAACCTTCTCTAGAACTCCATAATGGTAAGACGTACCAAAACCTTCTCTAGGTTTATTCATCAACACACATCCAGATGCTATGACTCCATTTTCGAAGTATTCCATTGCTGTGGTACTCTATGGGACCCTGGAGTTTGGGGCATCAGCACCCAGAATCCAACGTTAATTAAAACACTATATATGACATATGCTTCTCCACCGGGAAAAGAAGAAAGGAATTTCTTCTGGGTCAACACAAGTTAAACCAAAGTTGTTAAATCTTTTGATGGGCGATCATGAACTTAACTGATTTTTGATTAGGTTGAGTTAGGTCATCTGAATTTAAAATATCAGAACTATACATATCGGCTAGTAAAAGGTAGGCTAATTTCTTTTGTAAATTAACCCTTTTTTTTCTTATATAAGAAAAAGGTGGTTTATTGATTATTCAAGAGTTGGAAAAATAACATGCATCAAGATTTGTGATACAACGTTCCTTGAGAGGGAGTCAAAGCAGCTCGGCATATTCTTACTGCTCTAATACATCCGCGATGGAGTGATGTCAAATGGCAGCCCCCTTCCAATGGGGTTTTTAAGCTTATTGTGGGCAGGGCTATTAAAAATATTTATGATTTGGCAATGCGTGGTATTGATGTCGTTGCTCTTAATAAGAGAGGTGACCAAACACGAAACTGTCTTTCTTCCTATTATTTGAAGGTGGTGAATTTAGTTATGCGGCTGATGAAACTATTACAAGTTTCGTGAAACTATGAAAGTAATATTGTTGCTCATGTATATTGTCCAAAAATACATGAATTTTCCTTTTAGTTAGAGAATGACATTCTTGGCTCATAAATTGTTTAAAACATGATCGGCCCCTGAAAAAGCTTCTCTCGTTACACGTTGATGCTTGACCAAAACACCGCTACAGAGCCGATGGCTAATGGAGAGAAAAAGACAAGGCACAGTGCCACACCTACCAAGGAAGACGTGATAAGGGTTTGCAAGCCATGACTCACCATGCAAAGAAAAACAGTATGACACGTCTAAGGACGGGTTCAAAATCACAACGGCTAGGTTATTAGCTGATAGAATGCAACAAGAAATGGTGATTTTTAACCTCCATTGGTCATATTAACGATGGACACTTGGCTTCCATCTAAAACCATTTTCAAGGATTCGTTGCAAATAATTGCAGCTTTTACCATTCAATCGCCTCATTCGGTTTTGGGAGCAATCCACTACCACAAAAACGAATGTGAGCATTGCTGGGATCCACAATGAGTGGTTACATGGCCACATCTTGACCAGAAACAGCCACTGGTGGATGATGACAAGAATATAATGTTTACTGCAGTAAACTTTTTTATTTATGGTTGAAAATTTTGGGTTATTTTTCTATTTTATTTTTAGCGATTTTAACCAGTCTGTTTATAGAATTGGAGGTTGGTAAGAATTAATGGCTGCTTTCTCTCTCTGTTTCTCTTGTATACAAAATGTCTGTCATAGGTTGTGAATGGATGGTATCTCACTGCTGCGAATGTCCTTGTCAAAGTGAAAAAAGAAAGAGAAGCTTTTTCCTGAGGTTTAAAAGCTGGAGAGAATAAAGTCTGGCTCTTTAAATTTAAAGTTTCATCAAAGCCAAATTCCTTACTGGGTATTCTTCTTCACTTGACATATAGAGATGCTTTCATGTTGGTGATCAAGGTGAGGGACCCTTTGCTTTTCTCTTCTCTACTTTGGCTTTCATGATTGGTTTTGATCGTGCAAACCTGAAATGTCTGAGTTTTAGTCTGAGATATCTTTTGAGTCTGGTTGGAGCTTAGTTTCTCTTGTAGACTAAAGTGGCCTAGCTTTGTTCGGTGTTGAGGTTTCTAAATTGGTATATATCTATGTCTATGGATGAACCTTGTATATAATTCAGGGATTTCCTTTATCTGTGGAACTCTTAATTGAAGGACTTTATTTTGATATATGGTTCGCGTTGGATCTCCGAGGTTTTAGAAAATGAGAGCAAGAATGTAATGATTCTTATCTACCAATATATATTTATATGTTCAAGGGCTAATTGGACTTAGTTTTCAATTCATGCATTCTGTTTCGTCATATTAGGTACTTTATTGATAATGTTTCTTAAGTGAATATATTGAATTTGAAAGTAATGAAGCTAATGACAGTATAATGTAATCTGCAGGGTCTGGAGCAGAGTTTGGTGAATTCATAATTCTGCCCCTTAATGCAACTTGTTTCGTAACCATACCAGCGAGGGAAGCAGCTCAGTGATTCCGGATTCAAACTGATGGCTCAAGAAGGTGAATCATATTCCTATGAAAACAGAAAGAATACTCCTATCTTGATTTTCTTTAAGGATCTCAGGTACTATTTTGACTTTATGCATTTTACTTTACTTTTCCTCTTGTTAAAAGGCTTTCATGCATTCATTTGGCCAAAATAAAAAAAAAGACTTTCATAGCCTTTGCTCTCATTGATATATGTATGTTCTTCAGACTTTCATACCTCTGCACTCTCTGTTTCCAATATGCCATTAATTGCTTACTGATCAAAAAACGAATATGTCTAGGATCTAATGCTTGGATTCTTTGTGCTATGATGGCCAGATATGTTTTTAAGTTGGACAAACTCGGTTTAGAAATAGTGTCGATTGCATTGCCTGCAGCACTGGCTTTGACAGCTGATCCAATCGCATCTCTAATCGACACAGCATTCATTGGACAAATAGGTATTTTTTTTCATATGCCCTTTCATATCAAACAAGTTTTAAATCTGATTTGCTACTATTCTGCTGCTTGGTCGCAAATGCCTGATTTGATTGCAAAATATAGAATATGTCTTTCTTATCAATCCAGAGGTGAACCAAAAGATCACAATTAAGGCCCGTCACTAATGTGAACCAAGGAGTAGTTCTGGTGCATCACTTGTGCTGGAAATATTAGTGCATGTCATGATGTTTGTGCACTAGCTCGTCATTGTTGCTGTAACGGATTTGCTGCTAAAAATATGGCCTCTCAGAAAAAATTGTAACTTGGTATAAATCACAGGAACATGGTATCTACAGGAGAAGCCATAATTAAATATATGGCCAGCATAACATCATGGCCATCATGCAAGCATATGCTTGGATTTTGATATTTATCTATTAAGCAATTACTACCTGTAAAATAAGTCTTCCATACAAAGATCCACAAACAAACAAAAACTACACAAACTGCTCTAATTCTGCGAACTCTGTCAATGCCATCTATCAATAGACTTAAATACAAGACTCATGAAGATAATGACACAAACATCCAATGCATATGCAATTGCGTTGTTCTCCAGAATAGACATTGACACCACATCCAGATGCAACACTCTTGCTGCTTCAGTTAACTCTTAAGTTATCAAAATTTAGTTTGACCTAATCACTAGCTTCAGCTTTAAAAATTTGAGTTTGAATGTGAACTGATAATATGTCGATGCATAGAAGTCGAAGCCTGTTGATCAGATGATGATTCAGCCAATGATCGAAAGCTGTGGTAGAGTAACTTGGAAGGTGATGGAGCAGCTAGCAAATTGTGATTATACTGTTATGACTCAGTTACAAGTCAAGCAGCTCCCAGAAGATAGACCTAATCGAAACAAATGGTCTCGGTTAGCCTACCTTCATTGAAAAAGAATAATCATAGGATGACTAGAGGGTGATTGAGGCTCCAAATTCAATTGCATAATTGAAGACTCAACATACTATATTCCATCAGAAGAGGCACACTTGGAACAGAACCTAAAAGCATTGCTCATAGAGTATCAAATTGGTGGATGTATTAGTATTCAAATTAGCCATAAGCTCCATATATATTTCAATCATATCCTATAAGTTTCTATCTCATCCACAATCTCCCTCCGGCATGAGCAATTCTTTCATTTGGCCAAAACCATAGCTTACAGGAAGCATCACTAGAGCCTGGTGCATATTTGTAGATCTATTCATAACCAGACCGGTCTTAATTTTTAGCTCCTATATACTGAAATGACAAGTTGCAGCCTAGGATTTGTATCTATGTTAACCTTCCAAAATAAAAATTTTCTCTTCCAAGCAGTTAGGTTAGACTGAAGTATATCAATGATCTTTTATCAACCAGGTTGTGTTAATGTTTAAAGGTTCAGTGGAGCTTGCTGCTGTAGGAGTATCAATTGCTTTGTTCAATCAAGTATCAAGAATCGCAATATTTCCACTTGTTAGTGTCACAACCTCTTTTGTTGCTGAAGAAGACACTATTGGTAGAGCGAGACCTGAAGAAAATGAGAACAGTCACCTGGAATCATGTTCACCAACGAATGGGGAAACTAAACAGCTGTTACCAGAAACTGGTATAGAATGCATCCTCCTTTTCTATAGATATAATCTGTATGCATATGTACTATTTTCTTTTACCAAGCCTCTAAATACTTACTACATGAGTGTTTCCGTCTGTTCCTGTTTCTTTGTCAGATACTGGTAAGAATGCATACAACTCAAAACCGGTTGATGTAAGCTTCGATATAGTTGCAACCAGTCATAAAAAAAGATATATCCCATCAGCATCATCAGCATTGGTTATTGGCGGCATTCTTGGATTTATTCAAGCCATATTCCTCATATCTGGAGCAAAACCTCTATTGAACTTTATGGGAGTCAGCTCTGTAAGTTCTTTTTGCCAAGATAACAAAATGTATACGTAACGTTGAGTAATCTTTTCTTTTACCAAGTCCTAAATATGTCACTATAAAAATCACTATAAAGCTAATAACAGAAAGAAGCTGTTGTTTGTTCAGGATTCCCCAATGCTCAAGCCAGCACAACAGTACTTGATGTTGAGGTCGCTCGGTGCTCCTGCGGTTCTTCTTTCACTGGCTATGCAAGGAGTCTTCCGTGGGTTCAAGGATACAAAAACTCCTTTATATGCCACTGGTATGCCATAGTAGAGTTTTACTTTAGCTTATTACTTGATCTTTTGTACTATAGCTTATCACATGCTCCTGGTTGTTCTAATTCATGAACTGTCTGTTTCAATATAGTGGTCGGAGATGCAACAAATATAATTTTAGATCCAATATTTATATTCGTTTTTCATCTCGGTGTGGATGGTGCAGCTATTGCTCATGTTATATCTCAGTAAGTTTTATTAAAATTAAGCTCCATTACTATGTCTGTTTTGTTTCTTGACTTTTCTAGAATGACATATTTTGTGTCACCTTACCTCTAATTGCTAAAATTGTCGTTCTAGGTACTTAATGTCAGTCATCCTCTTTTGGAGATTAATAGCTCAAGTTGATCTCTTACCCCCAAGTGTTGAACATCTCCAATTTGGTCGATTTCTTAAAAATGGTGAGGATTCAATTCTCAAGTAAACAGTGGTGACTGAAAAAATAGAGAGATAAAAATTTTAATTTGATATTTTCCTTTCCCTAAATTTCAGTAGTTGATATTTCCAGAAGATAGTTAGCATTACGTATTTGAAACTTCATTAGTCCTTTGTTCATGACTCCAGGTTTTCTATTATTGATGAGGGTCATTGCAGTTACATTCTGCGTGACCCTGGCTGCATCATTGGCTGCACGCCAGGGACCAACATCCATGGCTGCATTTCAGGTCTGCTTGCAAGTTTGGTTGGCAACATCTCTTCTAGCTGACGGACTGGCTGTTGCAGGACAGGTTAGAAATTAAAACATTATTTCTTTAATGAATGAAACCACTGCAATGATATTTTCTTCTCAATATTGAGAATATGAAATCATCAAAGCACATTGTGAATGAGTTAATTCTCCTTAATTTTCTCATAAAGCTAATTTGAACTTTGTCACTGCTGAATCATGAAATCACTTTCAGAAAACTGAACACAAAGTATTGAAGTACTAATGTGGTCAGTAGACATACTGACATATAGCTACAGAGTGATTGTGATTCACATTAGACATAATATATTGCAAAACTAAAGAGCTCTAATCCTGATTATGGTTTTGTTTAGAAATCAAGGGAAGAACTTAGTTTTACATCCCTAGTTGATAAGTGTATGTTTATTGCAACTATCTCAATGTTTCAGTTTCTTGTTTTATGGACTGACTAGGTAGTACTTGATTCATATATACTTTCAGGCAATACTTGCAAGTGCATTTGCAAGGAATGATTATGACAAAGCTGCAGCCACTGCATCCCGAGTGTTACAGGTTCTTAATAATACTACAGATATATTTAAGTTATACCAAATGAGATATCATTTTCTAAAATTCCATAGATACATTTTAACTGCAGTTAGGATTGGTTTTGGGGTTGGTGCTTGCATTCATGCTCGGAGTGGGGTTGCAGTATGGTGCAAGGTTATTTACAAAAGATGTCAATGTCCTGCATCTTATTGGCATAGGCATACCAGTAAGTCTTTTTGTATTAAACACAGAAAATATTTCTGATTATATATCTTCGATCCCAAATGACATTATTAGTTAACTGGCTTCCAATTATACCAGTTTGTTGCAGCCACTCAACCCATCAATGCCTTGGCATTTGTTTTTGACGGCGTCAACTTTGGGGGCTCTGATTTTGCCTATGCAGCATTTTCTATGGCAAGTCTTCTGCTCCCTTTCTTGCACTACAATTTATGATGTGCACTCATCTATTTTCAAAGTCTTAATCTACTAGCATATAATTGGATATTGTTTATACACAAAAATTGAGGTGAGTCACTTCTGTGTGTGTGTGTGTGTGTGTGTGTGGGGGTGGGGGGTGTGGGGGTTGGGTACTAAAGAGTACAATCTGTTCAAACAAAAAGAAACTAAAATGTGCTTTGATGTCACCAACATGTTTGTTTTTTAAGCTAAAAGATACCGCAGTCAGTTCATATGGAAAGTTAAGTTGATGGTCATCATCCTTCTCTCTAGGTTCTGGTGGCTATTATCAGCATCCTATTCCTGTTTATTCTCTCCTACACAAATGGATTCGTTGGCATCTGGGTTGCTTTGACCATCTATATGAGTCTTCGTGCCTTTGCTGGATTTTGGAGGTACATCTTAGAAATTGTTCTATGCATGTGTGCATGGGCACACAAAATATTGAGCTTTGGCCTGACTTAATTTACTATGCAAATGCAGGATAGGGACAGGAACAGGACCTTGGCAATTCCTCAGGACCTAAGTGACCCTTGGTTTACATGGGGCTTCAATAATCAATAGTTTATGTCTGATTTCAGTAGTTGCAGCATCCTTTAGACTTAAAATTTTTATATTGAAATATTTATAGAAAGCTCAATTAGAGTACTTCATTACCAAAAAGTAGCAATCAATTGCTGTGTTATTCATCTTAATAAACTACAATGATCAACGGGTCCGGTTAAAGCACACATATTTGTTGAGGACTAACAAGTCCAAAACGTAGTCGCGCATGGCAATGCCCAGTCAAGCTAGTGAAACCAGTTTAGACTTGAATCGGTACCGGAGGTTCTGCATGGTGAAGTGAGACTATGAGAGCTCTGTGAACTTCGATGAACGACGTTAAAGCCATGGTGCAAAAGGCGTCTTTTGCGGTTGAAAGCTCCGAGAGAAATGAAGTAGTTAAGCATAGGGAAGAGGGAGACAGAGTGAGGTGTGGAATTTACATAGGGGGTTGAATTTCAAAAGGCTTAATTGGCAATTTGCTCCCCCAACTTTCTCCATGGTGTCAATTTGCTACCATATGATTTATTTCTGCCAGTTTGCTACCCTCGGATTTCCGAATTGGTCAAGTTACTACCCAACCGTCAAATAAGCTAATTTCGGTTAACTTTTAATCAGATGATTTAATCCCAACTTAGATATCACAAAAATGTCACCATGTTCCTAAAGTCTGATGTTTTATCAACTCTATGGCCTTCAAGGCCTTACCCTCTTGGTAATAACTGAAGAGTGGGTGGTTGTTGTAGGAGCAGGTTGTCTTGATATTTGCCTCGCGCAATTTCCAGTTGCTTGTGTGCTTATTGGAGCTGTAGATTGCCTTGGCACTTACCTCACATGGCCTCCTTGATTTACCTAGAAGGTCCATAATTTATTCATAAAAATAGCAATGAAAATGAAAAAATGCATCTGTCACATTGTTCATACAAAAAACAAACTAAAAGCACCAATCAAACATGAAATAAGTATTGTTCATACTTATGGTTTCATCACCCTAATACTTGCTACTGATGGTACAAGACTTTCTAGTTGATTCAGCTAGTGCACTATTTTGTTGGCCTCTTACCTCCTCATGTAGCTCCTCTACCTCCTCGCTCACCTCTTCTGCCAACTCGTATGCCCTACCCACAAATATGCTCCTGTATTATTTAATATCAAATAAACGTTCTAAGCATATAATATCATGAAAAATCTGTTGGCTTGATTTGGTGTCTTTGAGGTCACATTAGCTTGAATTGGTGTGTTGGCTTGAGTTGGTCTGCTCACTTGAATTGGTGTCTGTGAGGTTAGATTAGCTTGAGCTTGTTCAATCAAATTCTGAACATGCATCAAATTAAAATCTCATTATAAAGCCATTTTAGAAACTTTTTACCCCCGAAAAGGAAGTGCATGGTAATTAAATATGTGTGTGCGCGCACACACACATACATATGCATGTCACCGAAATAACTGCAAGTGCAAATGACTAACTTGAGAACCATTTTTTCTATTGTGGCATTCACCCCACAAATCTTGCAAATGATAATAACATCGTATCTTGGCAACTTAGTTGCACCCTTGGGGATCTCACCTGGCTATTTAATCGTATTTTTCTTTGGCCTTCTAGTTTTTGAGATATTTCGGAGATCTGATCCTATTCTTTCCAGTTTTAGGTCACAGATCTTGACTAGACATGGGGCAAATATAGTGAGTATATGCTCTATCATATGCTGCTCTCTTGTAAAGGCCGTGAACATAATCCAATAGATTCCTCTGCATCCAACATATTGATGTCATTGCATGAGAGCCTATGATGCATTGACACGAGTACGGGGTATGGGGTGCGATACGATACATTACGTGGATATGTTTTTTCTCAAAAAAAACAGGACACGATACATTTTGGACACGTTTTATTAAAATAATATGTAAATAAATATATTTGACAAATATTGCATATAAAATAATAGAATTGCAATGAAACACTGAAAATACATAATATTCAAACAATCATACAAAACATAAGCCCATGGATCAAATTACTTAACAAAAAATTTCAAGCAACACAAATAAAACTAAGTTCAAGCACAATAAACAAGCTTCCACAACTTCCGCAACTTCAATCAACTCCATCCTCATCATCAAAGATTACACCCTCCAAGGTCGGTTCATCAAGAGAGAGGTTGGCAACCTCAAGAATGCCTCCATTAACGGTATCCATTTAATCAAAATCATCCCCTCCAATATCCCACATCTCTCCATTTTTGTATTGTGAAGATCTCCTTGATAAAAGCTGAAGATTATTATGCACAAATACCAAATATTCGGCTCTTTATGGTGTAATCCTATTCCTCCTCAAAGAATATATAAACTTATAGGTGCTCCAATTTCTCTCACAACATGAAGAGCAACAAGATTGTCCTAGTAGCTTTAAAGCTAACCTTTGGAGATTTGGTGTACTAGATCCATGGACAACCCACCATTTCATTAGTGGCATCTTACCTTTATCATTGATAGAATCACTACTTGAAAATCCATCCAAGTGTGCCAAAAAAGAGGCAAACTCTTCATTCACACTTCGTCTTTCCTCTTCATTAGCATAGTATTTCTTAAGACATTCTTTTCTTTCCTTAGAAATCTCACTATCTTGATGTGGAGGAAGATGGTTAGAAGGTCCATGAAGATATTCCATGCTATAATACCTTGGATTCAATGAATGTGCCATATAATCAAAAGGTGAGGAACTCTTAGTCCATCTTGATAGAAAAATCGTGTACACCACATCATAAAATTCATGAGGCTCTTCATGTTCCTTGCCTTCTTGTTTATAGATAGCGGCTTTTACTTGTTCAATCATAATGTCCCACCATTCATAAACCTTGTGCAGACATGGCTCGTCTGTATCACTCCTCCTATGCATCTCATAAATGGGTAATGTGAAGGCAAGTATGTAATCAATCTTTGCCCAAGCATCATTATCTAATATCATGTCTTTCACGGCTCTTGTTTTGTTCACATCATCCTCTCTATAAGCATCTCATTGATCACTTATCACCATCCGTTCTAGAGCTTTCTTGATCTTCTTAAATCTCTTAAGCATCACCACAATGAAAGCAAAGCATGTATCGGCAATGGATAACGTCTTCAAGCCTGAATGCTAATTAAACATAGCCAACCTCATACCATGGTTCATAATAAAATTCTTTATGAACCACACATCCTCATCAACTTGTGAAATCCAATTACATGCATCATAAGCAACCTGATTAGAAGTAATTGAACTTGGTGTACATATATTCTTCAAAGCAAGGTTAAGTGTATGCACAACACATGGAGTCCAAAATATGTGTGGAAATCTAGCATTAATAATAGCTCCAGCAATTGCCAGCATTATCAGTGATTACCTGGACAACATGTTGTGGACCAATCTCCAAAATACTTTCAATAAATAAGTCAAAAATGAAGAACCCTTCTTTGGAATCCCCTTCACAGTTCACTGCTCTAAAAAACATAAGTCCAGATTTACAAGCTGTCATGACGTTGATAAGTGGTCTTCTTTGAGAATCGGACAACCCATCACCACTAGCACCCTTTTGTTGCCATGAGAGCTTAACCGGTTCCAACAGCTTCTCAATATGCATCATTTCCTTCTGTAGAAGAGTGGTTCTCAAAGCATTATAACCAAGTGGTTGATAACCAGGAATTGGACAAGCAGTAGCCCGATTATAAGAATGAATATAGTGTGGATTCTTGGCAAGGTTGAATGACAAACCACCGGTATAAAACATTCTTGCTATTTCACCATCCAATTATTCTCTAGTATTGTTATTGAACGCTTTTTCAAGTGGCCCACTTACTCCTTTCCTCTTCTTTGGAACCTCCACTGCTTCATCCATTAAATCTAGTCCAAATGTACTTCCACTTGAAGAACCTTCAATGCTTTATGAAGGGAGAGGGACTAGTCTAGGTTGTGCTCTCCTCTTATCGACCTCATAATCTTCTACCAAGCCTTGAAGCTCTCTCTTCTTCTCGTTCGGGATTGATCTACATATTCTAATCCCTTTGCCACTAATCTTAAGAAGATGAAATCTCACTCTATAATGTGATCCATTGAAAGTGTCATTACAAAAATGACACTGAAATATACAATTGCCTTTTTCACCTTTCTTAGACTGAACAAGGATTGGAACAAATTTCCACAAAGGAGAGCCCTTATTATTTTCTCCCACACCTTCACTGGGTTCACCCTCATTAGTAGATAAATTTGTTGCTATTGTATTTACATCACTCATCTTCCTAAACAAAAAGGAATCACAATAAAAATGAGAACCAATTTATATAACAATTATAATTGAATCGAATACAAGAGGCTACTCCAACAATTATATAACAATTATAATTAAAATAAGTGGTTGACTGGTATAATAATCATCCATACAATTCAATTAATATTTACAACTTCAGTTCTCATTCCAATTGAACACAGACAAAAGATAAAAAAAATATATGAAAGTGATTGCAAAATCCTACAATGACACTAAACTTACCATTATAAAGAATTAAAGACTTGATCTTTTACTCCAACACATAATTGATACCAACCCCACAATTGATATAAGGTGATTCAAACATCTGGCAGTGGACATACCTTTAATTAATTCTTTAACTCTTTAAGGCTTTAAGTAACCCACAGAAGCACAGCCGCACGGATCGACCTTCAATCTTCCAAGAGTTCAGCCCTTCAATATGGAGTTCAAGCCTTCAAGTCTTGGCCGTGAAGAAGCAAAACAACAAAGACGCGAAGAGAGAGAGAGAGAGAGAGAGAGAACTGAAGAGAGTACTGCGGCTGTGGTGTTTTAGGTTTCAGTTGATAACAAAATATCAAAAATACCCCTGAAAACATATCTAAATCATGGTAGAGCGTATCCATGATAGTCAATACACACTACATAGTCAAGGATACACCAGGAGGGTCTTAGATAAACACCCAATGCGTATCGAACTCGTATCCATATCGGACACGGATACGATATAGCATCTATTGGGGTACACAATAGTTTTCCTAACTATCTCTCCCTTGCTGGGTTTTCAACTTTTGTTTGAATCTACTTGAATCTATCATCTATACGAGAGTGATGAAAAACTCATTTTTGTTGAAGGATGCGTTAAGTTGAACAAAATCGAAGGAGTCCATATTAGAAGTGAAGGTTTAAAGAGAGTCTGATTCAAAAATACAAAAATACTCTCACGTGCTGTGCACGCATTGACGTATGGATGGAAAAATTAACCGAAATTAGCTTATTTGACGATTAGGTAGCAACTTGGCGAATTTGAATATCCTAGGGTAGAAAATTGGCAAAAGTAAATCCTAAGGTAGAATATTGACACTATGGTGAAAGCTAGGGAATCAAATTGTCAATTAAGAAATTTTAAAATTTTATGTTTCTTAACAGTTTCGTGGGATTCCTATTACTCTTGTTAACTAATGGGTTGACAAATTTTCAAACCAATATCTTAACGGGTCATGAAGGATGGGCTAAAAATGTGTGGGTTTCAGGCGGATTACAAGGACTTTAAAATCACCGATCGGATGAATATTTTTACTTTTTGAGATGATGTTTTAAATGTTTAAGTACTAGTCAAGTCATCATTAAGTCTTTATTCTAAGATCTTCATTAGAATGACCATAGTTCCAATCATATATTATACCAATTATTGTAAAGCCATATTCTTCTTCTTCTTAAAGCATAAGTTTTTCAAGTACTAACAATATTGGCACTAAAGAGAAAGTGGCAAAGAAAAATGAATGCATACAATTATATTAGTCTGATTTAAGAATTTTGTCATCACTAAGTTAGGTTTTGACTAAACTTCCCTGGAACGTTGTCTTTCTTATGTAAAATGTAGATCCAATCATTAGGATAAGAATGAGAAAGAAAATCACTTTTATTTCAAATAAAACAAAATTACTTTATGTTAGTTGATAAGCATACTCATACTCGGAAGAATGATGTACAAATTTACCTATTGCTTTTCCTACAAGCACAAATGTTAGTCATTTAGCAAGGACAAGTAAGAGTCTTTCCTCCAGAAAGTTGATGTAACAATAATAGTTATAATAATAATAACAACATCAACAATAACAACAATGAATAAATTCATCCATTTCTTTTCTTACTAAAATTAGCATTTAACCAGCACAAGAATCTTTCCTGTAGAAGATTGGTATGATAATAAATACGTTAATGATACGAAGATAAATGAGTAGGCATATTTTCATACTTTATTTTCTTCAAAGCGATTAGGTTTTGTTTTTTGCAAAATTCTCACGCCATTTTGACTAAATCATACTAGATCACACTCATACATTGGAGCCATGGATAAAATATGAAGGTGAAGTTGCAGACAAAATCGCTTAGTAGTACGTAATTACTCCACATCGATTAGTTGTGTAGTTGATAAAGATGCACAGTACATACACTCTTGAAATAGAATCTCATCCCGCGGTTCTAGATCCATAATTCAACTCTCAATATATGGGTCAATGGTATAGAAAATTAAGAATGTATAGGTGTAAGAAACTAAGAGAGGAAAGGAAGAGAATAAGATATTATAACTATACTAAAACCCAATCCACAAAGACGAAATGAATAGTTAAATGACTATTTTACCCCTGACATTGGGCTTTGACTGTTTTGCCCATGGCTGCCTCTTTGTTCTTTTTCACGGCTTCGATTTGTTAGTTTTGCTTCGACTGCCTCTTTGTTTTGCTTTCGTTACCAATAAGAAGAAAAAGAAGAAGAAGATTTGCTGAAGGAAAGACTCTGCTCCCTATCGTCTCATTGTACCCACCCAAAATTCAATCACCTTCCTCACCAATCCTTGTTAAGAATCGACGAATCAGCCACTACGTCTCCATCTTCTTTCAGTTACCAAATCTAGAAACTTGGGCTTTGAAATTTAGATTGAAATCAATTCCCTCAAAGTAAGGTCAAACCCATCTATGGTGTTCAGTTGGTAATTTTGATTTGATTTGTAAAGTTTGGTTATTGATGGTTTGGTAAATTAAGGTTTGAAATTGGGGAAAATGAGAAGAGTGGAGCTGGGAGTTTGGCTGTAAATCCTTTTGGTGGGTATTTAATTACGGGAAGAGCATGAACCTGGGTATTTGATTTTCGATTCCTTTTTTTTTTTTTTTGTAATGATTCTCATGTATTAGTTTTTTGTTTGATTGTAGTAATTTCATACTTAAGACTTGAAGAGCAAGAACAAGATAAATATGAGTTATTGGGTGTTCATCTTCCTCTAATCTATTTATTATTTATCTTCAAAAAGCAAGTCATGTACACAAGGTTTAATAGAGAAAATGTGAGTTTTTAGAAGATAGGTTTTCCTCATAGCGATACTAAAATACATTGTCTAAAGTTAAATTGTTGTTCCATGTTTCAGGATATTTGAGAATTTGAGTAGAAATAAGCACCTTCTTATCATCAAACATAAATATTTTATCTAAAAAGATGAAGACTTCAGGAGATTTGATTAGTCATTTGTGCTCCTTTCTATAAAGGTAGATGTGTATCTGTCTATATGAAATCATTTTGCTTTTTGTAGTGTCCCTGGTTTAGAAGAATCAGTTCTCCATATATATGTTTGTTTACTCTTTAAGTCTGAGTTATAGTATGTGATGAAATAAAATTGGATCTCAGAAGACATCTAAAAAGAGGGAAATAAGATAAAGGATAACTCTGATCAGAAGGTTGACTATGACATTCTATAAGTTGTTTATTCCCTATCATATCAATTTCTGTTTATTTTTCTTTTGAATTTCTATATAGTGGGATTGTATTTTGTTGTCTGATTGTGTAGTCTTTCAGGGATATTAAACCCAAAAAAGCAAGTTTGACAAATAGAAAGGTGGATATACATTTTCCTATGCGGAATTCTTTTAAAGGCTAAATATTGTTTAGTACCCTGTGGTATCGGTCCAACATTGATTTAATCCCTCAACTTTCAATTTCATCAAAAACACCCATGTGATATCGTATTCTCATCCAATAGGTCCTTCCATCGGGATTCCGTCAATTTCAACCGTTAACTGCTGACGTGGCATTCCAACTCAGCAAAAATGGGACCCACATGGAAGTCAAAATACCGAAATAACCCTGGCCAACCAGATATGAAAAAATCAAAAATAAATTTTCAATTTTGAGGTTGGGGAGACTCAAACCCACCCCAAAACACATGCAAATCAAAGCCCCAACCACCACGTGGACGATAATGATACAATTCCAACACAATAATATATATTTGATAGCTAACCGGATATGGAAAAATCCAAAATAAGCACTATATTTTGCGGTTGGGGAGGCTCAAACCCACCCGACCCGATTGACAAATGAAATCCCCAACCACCGTACCACTTGCACGGTAATGACAAATTCATACAAAAATAATATATATCTTTATATCTAATCGGATATATCAAAAATCTTAAATAAACACCATATTTTGCGGTTAGGGAGACTCGAACCCACCCTACCACGTGTGTAAATGAAGAGCCCCAACCTCAAAATTGAAAGTTAATTTTTGATTTTTCCATATCTGGTTGGCCGTGGTTATTTTCGGTATTTGACTTCCATGTGGGTCCCACTTTTGCTGAGTTGGAATGTCACGCCAGCAATTAATGGTTGAAATTGACGGAATCCCGACGGAGGGACCTATTGGATGAGAATATGATATCACAGGGGTATTTTTGATGAAATTGAAAATTCAGGGACTGAATCGATGTTGTACAATACCATAGGGTACTAAACAATATTTAATCATTCTTTTAATATTTTGATACTGCCTGACAATCAGAAGAATGAACTGTTCAAGTCTCTAAGTTATAGTTTGTGGTTACAAAATTAGTTTCACATGATAATGGCCAAAAAGAAATAAGCGGGCTTAAACGCAGCTCTTGTAGGGTGGAGTGCTCCACGCCGTAAGTTGTTTCTTCCCTCTTATTTTTGCATAGCTAGAAATTCCTGCTACTATGTGTGTACAGTTACTACAATCATCTCATTTGGAAATATATGCTCATGACTTAAAATATTAAATACAGGATTACCTAAAATTATGCTCTGTTTCTCTTCCACATGGTTGGCAATGTTGATAGACTCTATACTTTTCAATTTGATTCCCAATTAGAAATGGACTGCTTTTTTGAGTTTTTTTCATACATGAATTTTATGTTACTATAGTTTATTGGATTTTGGTTATGAAAATAAAATATTTGGGCAATTCCAATGGACATTGTATCTTTTCTGGATTCTTATATAAATATTAGCTCATGATTTAGGGAATCAAGTTATTTTTGAAAGGAGTTGAGGGAATACAAAGCAAAAGAATTTCAAGAAGAATTCTTTTGCTAATTATATTGTTTCATCTTTTATACAGGGTGAAGTAAATAAACGTGGCCAATGCTATACCTTGAACTCTTGAAGAAATCAGATATTGCAAGATGGTGGAAAAGACCGCTGAAGTTAGGAGAACGAATGAAGAATTGCATAAATATATAACCCCTGAAACGAGCTGTTTCCCATAGCCAAAGATGCAACTAACATGATGGAATCTATTAGCCAAGCCCTTTTCACAGAAACACATATAGTCTAATGGGTTTGAATCCATTTTGGAAATGCAAAGCTAACTCTTAACAATTTTTTTTTTTTTGCAAAAGTAGTTGGTTAGCATCTATTGGTTTGAGAATTGTAAATACAATTATAAATGTATGAAAGAATGATCTTTAGTTAATATGTTCGTAACCATATACCCGCAGCATTGCACGGGCATCGCTGCTAGTGCTAAGCAATTTTCTATTAAAAAAAAAGATTCAGTAGTAGATAGAGTTTGAATGAAAGATACTTAAACTTGTGGGTATTATTAGGATCTTAAAATACCGTATTGGAAAAATGAAACTTTATACGAACAAATCCACTAACTATCTAGGTGTGCTTGATTCTCGAGCTATTGGCCCAATTTATAGTAATCTTATTGTTTTTGGATATTAGGGCTTATGCAATCCTAAATGAGAATTAGGAATCACGTTGGCAATTATTGACACCGAATTCATGTCACGTCCCGAATTTTGAATAATAAATTCAAATCTGAAACATGAATTAAACCACTTAAACAAATAAACGTCTAGAATTTTTTCCATAAACAACCACACCTCACCCACTCAACAATACGAAAACCAAATCTTCAAATTACTTATTACATCACACTCTCACAAACTTAAATTGTAAAGCTTAATAAGCATAACAAACCTCACAAAAACAAATACGATAAATCAAATACTACTACACTAAGCAGCTCGACCACCACCCTGATTCTCTTGACATGCATGATTATCAGCTATACTGTTTGAATAGTGTACCGGGATTGCAATAGCACAAAACCCGGTAAGCTTTTGAAAGCCCGTATGAGTAAATTTAAAGATTGCACAATTTAAGTTAATAAGTATAAACACACAAGGTAACTCCAAATTTTCTAACATATAAGATAATGAATATTCTCAAGACTCTCTTCTAAAACTCATACTTATGAGTCACAAGTGACCTCAACGTTACCCTCATAAGACCATTCACATTTGGCAGACATATTAGAGCTCTAACTGATCGCAACCACCAGCCCGGCGCGAGAGCGTAGTTCACGATTATAATGCTATTAATAACCACCAGCCCGGTACAAGAGCGTGGTTCACTGATAGTATGCCATGGTCACACTCTTGACCTATTGATCTCCACAGATCAAAACAATTTATTGTTTCTCAAACAATAAAACTCAACTCCTTTCTCAACATATAAATCAAGAAAAGTAAACATTTAAACAATAATAGTAACACAATCATGCATACTGTTTTCTCAACACAATTCATCAACAATATATATATCATCACGTAAATAATATATACACATAGACACTCTCACAGTAATACCTATTATTATCAATCAATATAATTTACTAAATTTGGTTCTTAAATGAACCATGTGCGATTTACTCACCCTCTAGTCCAGCTACGTCTTCTATCAATCAAATCACAATAATCCAAATGCTTGTCAACTCAAACTGCCAAGTACCTAGTCAAGTACGGTCTTTACTTAGCAACGAAACACGAAATAAACTGAAATGATGATCCAATGGTCGGATTTTAAAATTAAGACGATCCAACAGTCGGATCGAATTTAAACGATGATCCAACGGTCAGATCCTCACGGATCGCCCTTGGAAACATCCTATCAAAATTATACTAAAATCCGACGGACAGATCTTCACGAGTCGCCTCCCGAATCACTGTTTTACAATTATACGAAGATCCAACGGTCGAATCTTCGCCCGTGATCTCACAAAGTCATCGAGATAGTCATACGATCAACATAGTAAAATTTAAAGTAAAACCGATGGTCTGATCTCCATAAATCGTAAACCGAAGATAAAATGTAAAAACCGTAAATAGTAACGTCAAAATGTAAATCCACTATTTATCAACTTTTTCTAAAATGACCTTGTGATATATCAAAACGCTCGTATGAATGCATAGATCATCGTCCAGATAATATAAACTCAAAATATGGTCTGACCCGCCGCCACACGCGGCGGTCAACGCCGATCAACCACCTCAGATGCAAAAGTTGTCAACTACAAACTTTTTCAAATGAAATTATGAACAACTTTAATACGGACTTTTTCTGAGACAAGGTCTAGATCGTCGTAGATCGAGCTTTGAAGTTGGATTAATCTCGACTCTCTGATCAAATCCTAGATCTTTCTGAGCCGTCAAAAACTTCAAACCTTGATCTATCGCTCTACACTCCAAATCGTTATGCAAGGAGGATATGAGGATGATCAGCAAGAGCAGGAGATCACAACAAGGTGGAGGATCGGCCCATGCAACGCCGGCACTGGCAAGATTCGGTCGGGTCGGGCTCACGGAGCTGAGGTGCTTCGATCCACGGTAGGAGGCAGCAGCACCGGGCGGCTAGGTGGCTCGGGCCAAGTGCAAGGAGGGTCGGGTCGGCGGCTGTGGAGGCCGGAGGAGGGAGATGGGGCCGGGTAGGGTCGGCGGGTCGGCAGGGGGAGTTCGCGCGAGAGAGAGAGAGCGGAGTGGGCTGGGGGCTAATCCGCAAAAATGAGATTTTTTTGTCCGCAATGAAAAAATCTGATTTTCATGATATTTATAGAAAACTTCTAATTTTCAAATATTCATAACTTATTCATACAAACTCCGAATACTGCGTTCCACATATGATCGAGATCGTATCGACGAGCTCTATAACTTTAATGGAGAAAGTTTTTCCAAATTTCGAACATATAAAAATTCAATTTTTACGACCCCCTAAATAAAGTTCGTTTCGAAAATATAATTCATTCGTAACCTCTCTCCTCACACAACGGCATACAAAGCAAGCCCAAAATTCATAATTCATATTACTGAACAAATATTGAATTACATATATTTATTTAAATTAAATTTCAGGTCTTCACAATTCATTCCTTCGGTTTTTGAGAAGAAATGAGGTCAATGCCAAAACTTAGGAAATTTTTTTGATTAAATTAAAAAACCTAAAAAATTAGTGTGGCATGTGTAAGTATTTTTTTTCCAGTTATTGCAGACAAAAGATAGTGGGAGAGAAAAGTGGGTCGTGGGTTTTTTTTGTTTTTTTTTAATGAAAATATATTTTGTAAATGTCATAATTGTCCTTGTGATTTAATTAATTCTCAAAGCTTTTTAATATTCTAGAGTCATATCTGTCAAAAAAGTTTATTTTGGCTAACAAACATTCTTCTCTTAATAATAATATAGATATGTTAATCACACTACATAAAAATGTTTTAACCTTAAGCAATTACAATTGGGTCATAAGCAACCAGTTATAATTGCCCGAGACATTTTCCACACTACATAAGGTGTTGGTTGTAGTCATAGGATAACTTAAGCACAATAACAACTATTTTTGTGATTGTGGACAAAATCTGACACAATGATGAAGAAAATCGTTGCACAGTTTCTTAAAACAAATGCAATATTCATAACTTTTCTTCACGATAACTACCCACGATACATCAACTCATGTTTGGTTATGTATTAATAGTCAAGCTAAGCTAAGCCGACATTTCAAACAATCTGAGCTACAATCTCTAACTTGAGCCAAACTCTCAATTGAGCCACCTCATCCAACTAAGCCAACTACCGTTAATCCTCCTTTACTTTGTTTCCTTTGTAAAATAAGAAGGTGGAATCCCTAGAAACCAATCTTCTCATCTTCTAACCGTTCGGGGAAGGAGGTTGTTATTGCTTAAGTTTAAGGTGGTCGAGTTTGTACAAGCATAAACTCTTTTATGAGTCTTCTTAGAAATATTAGTCATTATTCGTACCACAATTGAGTTCTAAGTGATGGTTGTCAATAAAAGAAATTTCCTTTGAAGACGAGGTGTTTTTATTTAGTTATGGACTTGTGAGTGTTATCTTACAAGGAGTAGTAGTGGCCAATAGTGGTAGGTTCGACCTACATTAGGACATATTTTTGTTGTTCTAGTATTATGACTCTTATTAAAATCATTTAATACAATGATGTTTTTTACCTGTTAATGAAAACAAATTATTGTTTGAAGTTGTGACTACTTTGGGAGAGGATCCTCTCCTAGCCTACCTAAGCTTTGAAGAAGATGGCGACACATGGCTATTAGTAGATCCAATGGCTTTTAGCTCTTCATTTTTCTAATTTTTTCTGTCTCTCAGCTGTTCCTGTTCCTCAATGTCCCTGGCATAAATGCAAGGAGGATGTATAGCTGATATAAGATCTTGTGAAACAGGATTTGCTTTTGACGAAGAGCAACCAGGACCAATTTAGTCAATGATACCATAAACACTTCAGCGAAGATATCTATTCCTTCCCTACTCAGCTGCCCTATCTCTTTCTTTTGTTCTTCATATGGCTAAGAAAAATTAAAAAAAAAAAAAAAGGAACTAGGCATGTGAAACGAGGAAAAGCATGTGATACTCTTCATTTTTAGGGGATATGGATTTGTGGTTGGATAGTACATAACTGACCATCATCAAATCAAGATTTCTATAAATTGAACCAAATTAACTGATTAGCACAATCAATTACCATTGCGTTTTCTCTAAAACCTCATCTAAGTTCGATATGTTCATATGTAGATGCTTATTTTCATATTAGATATCAAACGCATATTCTTTTCTCCATCCTCTCCAGTCTTCATATCCATCTTGAACTCAATCTTTGATTATCTTTTTGTTTTGTTTTGGATTTATGCTTAAATGCTAAATTATTGTTGAAGTGTATCCATAGAAGCTAAAAAAAAAACTTCTCCATGACTATCAATTATTTGAACGGAAATGCAAGAGTATAGAAAGGGAAAAGAGGTAAAGAGAAGATGAGAAGAGGAGAGAGATTTCAAAGATCAGATTAAGGGTCATCAACTGAGCACGACCCATTCGTAGCTGGCTTGGGCCCAGCCCGGACGCGCCTTACAATATTTTTACATAATGACGGGCCGGGCTAAGCGGACTTTATTATAAACTTCAAGATCCAAGCCCGTCCATATAAACAGGGCCTTGCGGGCTTTTCAGGCCGAGTAGCCCTCGTTTATCCGGCTGAGCCAGGCCTATATTCTCTTGTTCAAAATAATAAATAATTTAATCTACTTATAACTTTTGACCTAAGTAAGTTAACTAGGATTGTTGAAGTATACTTAAAGTATTTAATTTCGGGAAAGAATATGCGCATGTGTGTGTGTGTATCCTATTCAGAGCAAAGTTTCGCTTTGAAATTAAAGTGTGCATTTAGAGTTGAGGGTCACTTTTCGGTCTCATATCTACATCTCGACTGTTCAGTTTTTAGGTACTAATGTATAGATCATCTCTGCAAATTTTTAGGGGTTATATAATTATGCAATTCCTCATTCGTTCTCCAAACTTCAGCTGTCTTTTCCACTATGCTTGCAATATCTGATTTCTTCAAGAGTTCAAGGTATAGCACTGGCTACGTTTATTTACTTCACCCTGTATAAAAGATGAAACAATATAATTAGCAAAAAAATTCTTCTTGAAATTCTTTTGCTTTGTATTCCCTCAACTCCTTTCAAAAATAACTTGATTCCCTAAATCATGAGCTAATATTTATATAAGAATCCAGAAAAGATACAATGTCCATTGGAATTGCCCAAATATTTTATTTTCATAACCAAAATCCAATAAGCTATAGTAACATAAAATTCATGTATGAAAAAAACTCAAAAAAGCAGTCCATTTCTAATTGGGAATCAAATTGAAAAGTATAGAGTCTATCAATATTGCCAACCATGTGGAAGAGAAACAGAGCATAATTTTAGGTAATCCTGTATTTAACATTTTAAGTCATGAGCATATATTTCCAAATGAGATGATTGTAGTAACTGTCAACACATAGTAGCAGGAATTTCTAGCTATGCAAAAATAAGAGGTAAATTTTCAGCCAAATTGATGATCATTAAGGCATTGATAACTGCGTTAAAGTTAGTATGGTTCAGGTTGGACAAATTCAGTTCGCTCATTGGTTTAAGCGAGTTAGAAACCTTAACAAGCATTTACGTATATAGAGATGATCTACCCATATATACCTAAAGACTAAACGGTTAAGTTGTGAATATGTGATCGAAAAGTGGGTAAAATATGGAAATCTGTTCCTTAGCTTAGGTAAGGATATCCTCACCTGAGAAGGACTGTGTGTGTGTGTTCAAAGACATAGAATGTAATAAAATTGATTGACAATACTCAAAATAGCCCATAGTTTGAGATTGAAGTAGAAAACTAGTAGTTTTAATTAATAACTTACAAAACTAAGTAGCAAAATTAGAAGTAGACTTGAGCAAATATTAGCATTTAGAATTTCATGGATATTGGAATTCACCAAAAAGAAATGAATTATATGTACCTTTAGCTCTTTTTTCTTTTTCATTGATCAAATTAAATAGATAAAAATAGCCTCAAATAAAATAATTATTCCTAACCCTAGCAGAGCTGAGATCTCCCAAAACGGTAACCGCATGGTTCTCTGAAGTCTAGTGTTGTACTCGTCCGGCTATGGCTTGTGACGGTGTCAGCCTCTGATTGTGCTGCAATGTCGGACGGGTAGTGTTTTGTTTCCAAGCCCGTATATGGCTTGTTAGTTTTGCAGGTTGGGGGGTTTTTGCAAGGGTTGGTCGGCTTTGTCGATCTTGCTTGCGGTGAAGGTGGCTGCGGCACAGGTTCTTGGAGCGTAGATGGTACTTCAGTGATGGCGGAAATCTTGCGGCTTAGTGCCCTGGTGACTCAATTCCGGTCGAGTTCGAGTTGATGTGTACTTAGTACTGCTTTGGTGGTGGCGTCGAAGAGGATGATAGCGGCTCTGGATTGGCAACAGATGTGATTGAGTTGGTGTCAGGTCGTGCTCCTAGTGCTGGGTTAGATTTGGGCTGGGTCAGCTTTCTAGGATCTCCCTTGTGCTGGTTTTCTCCTTTGGGCCATGTTGGGCAGTTTTTATTTTGTCAATCTTTCTAACTACTCCCGCTATCTTTGGTGAAGTGTAGAGGCTTGACTCGGTCTACACACTCTATCTTTGGTTAGTGGTGTTCTAGTATGTCGAGTTTGTCTAGTCTAGCCTTGCTGAAGATCTTGAGTCTTCTTAGAAGTGCTATTTATCTTTTGTACCACAATTGCGTGCTTGGTGAGAGGTGGATGGTAGCCTATATGTTCCTTTGAAGGCGAAGTGTCTTTTGTTAGTTTTAGACTTTGTGGGTTATTATTCATGAAGTATTGTGTGCACCAGTTTATGCGTAGGCCTATGTCTATTTTGGTGTATGTACTATATTAACCATTGCAGTTGATTCATTTAATTGAATGAATCATTCTACCTATCAAAAGATAAATAATTTGAATAGTTAAAAACAAAAGAGTAGCTAATTATTGGCTAAATTGTTTGATATAAATATTTTTTTTTTTTCTTTTTGGGTTCGGTGTATGCTATCAAGCCGGATAAGCCTGATAAATTATCCAATTCATTTTTTTTGTTCTTATATTCATTGACATGCAAAAGGACATGTAGGTGATTGTTTTAATAAAACTTCTATGTGTTGTCGTTTTGACTTTTGAGGAGCAGTTCGTCTTCTTCCCCTTCATCTTCATTATTTTACACAGTTTAAGGCAGTCTCACAAACTAAATCAAACCTTAATAATTTATAACCACGAAAAAACATCCGAAGCTTGTGCAACCGCTCAACCGCCTAGGCAGCTTGGTGGCCACCTAATTTCAGCCTTCCCAACAACGCCTATTTGACATTATTCGAGTCGAAGAGCTGCCGCCGAGCAGCTGGGCGGCTGAGTTTTAGAACATTGATAAATACAAATACAAGTATAGTATAAGTTTTTTATATGAAACAATACTATGTATCACTTGTGATATTATACAAGAAAACATGAAATAGTACGAATACTAACCACTTCTTTTTTATGAATACAAATACAATTATATAAGTTATTTATATGAACAGTACTATATATCACTTATAATACAATACATGAGAGCATAAAACAATATAAGAAACTTGTTTTCATTTACATCCATTTTTTGTCTATGAGAATTGAAGTAATCACTGACTAAATTCACATCAAGATAGTTAGATAATACGTAAATTAGAGTCTATAATGTCATTTGGAGGGCTTGCTCGGATACCATTTAAAATAGCATGGTTTGAGCTCTACTTGGATCCCGTATCTGGATCCCATAATTAGATCACTTAGCAACTAGGCTAGTCAAGACTTAAACTCCATTGTCTAATTAGCAGACGCCGATAAGCATCCTCCCACCAACATCAGCAGAGCCATTAGCCATTTGAACCGGGTCAAACAAACTAGGGGTGGATATTTTAGGGCTGAACACTAATAAATTGAACTGAGTAGAACTCACTAAAACTAACTAAAATTGAATCGAATTGACACATCTGGTGTTGTTAGTGTTTATGATAAACTGATAAATACTAAACCGAACCGCACATTTATATTTGTATTATAGGAGGTCAGTTTCTATCAAAAAATATTTTCTATGCGGCCCCTCAAACACTAAATCATTGTTAATCTAACTATACTTTGATTCCTATATGTGTTAAATTTCTCGTTGCTACTTTTAAATTCTTTGAGTTGTAATTTTAATTTCACTTGTATTTAATTTCAGTTGTTTATTTATTTTTTTATTTCTTATAGGTTTAAATTATAGAATAAGCTACGATAGACCGGATACCCTATACGGTCGGTTAATTGAATTTTCAGTATGGTTTTAGTTTGTACCGAAAAACTGAACCAATGCAGTCAGGTCCACCTGTGAAGACCCAAAATTTTTAGTTAAATATTTTGTAATTCAATGTTTGTTTAATTATATGAATTATGAATTGTGGGCGTGATTCGTGTGTCGTTGTATTAGAAGATTGGTTCGAATGATTTTCTTTTCAAAACGAACGTTATTTAAGGAGGGGTCACGAAAGTCGTAAAGCTCATCGATACGAGTTCGTGCATATGTAGAACACAAGAATCGGAGTTCGTATGAAAAAGTTATCGCGTTTGGAAAAGTTTACATTTCGGGTATATATAGCTTGCTATTTTTAAAAAAATTTCCAAAAATATCAGTTTTTCCATTTTTTTAAATCGACCCATTCTCTCTTCTCTCTCCTCTTTCCTGAGCTCATTTCTGGGGTACCCTATAATAACCGCAATTTCCATTTTTATTTCGTGTAATTGTGTGGAATGAATAAAGTGCATTTGCACGAATATTACTCGAAATATTTCATTTTTAGAATTATCGATGTTCCGAAACAATGTGTTTTAATGAAAAACTCGAAATGTTCGATTCAAGGAATCGACTTTTTATACATGAGAAATTTGGGAAAACTTCCTTCATGAAAGTTGTAGAGCTCATCGATACGAGTCCGTACATATGCGGAACACAAAGATCAGATTTTTTTTTAATTAGTTATCGCATTTAGAAGAAATTTCCAAAACGGGTATATAAAGAAAATACCCTAATATTTTTTTGGGAAATTTCCTTTTCTTCCGGCCTCCTTCCTTTTTTGGAAACTGTCGCTCTCTCTCTCGACTGAACCCAGCGGAAGAAAACAGAGCAAGCTTCCCCAGCTGATCTCTCCCACCTCAGGCCACCTCACGACGTCGGACCACCTCCTACAACTTTTCCTCGACCTTGCGCAGCTACAAGGGGCAGCCTTGCGCTGCGGCACGGTCGGAAACGGCGGTGGGAGCACGGTTCCGTTTTGAGCCCATTTTGGTTCGATCTCGATATCTCGAGCTACATATCATCATTCCTCTCTAGTTCGGTAATTTTTGACATCTTCTCGTTATTTTCTGATCTTGAGTTAGTTATGAAAAATGATCAGAATGCTAAAATGAAAAAGAGCAGCTCGGCCCTGACACCATTGGTGGTGGTCGACGGCGGCTCTATCATTAACTCCGGCGACCCTTTGTGGCCATCTCCAGGGGTCAAAAATATAGTTTCTGTACATTTTAAGATTCTACATTTGAATACGATCATTCTGGAATATTATAAGCATTTTTTGGATATTGTATGATTTAGTTATGAACTTTTAGATTTCGATTAATTTCGATCGTTAGAATTGTGATCTGTGAAGTTAGGACCGTCCGATGGACATGTAATTTTGATATGTTGATCATATGATTGTCCCAGTGGCTTTGTGTGATTATGGGCAAAGATCCGACCATTGGATCTTCGTATAATTGCAAAAAAGTGATTAGGGAGGCTATTTGTGAGAATCCGTCCGTCAGATTTTCGTATAATTTAGAATCCGATCGTAGGATAGTAGTTTAAGTATGTTTTGGACTTATTGGCTAAATTCAAGTAACATTTGATTAGGTGATTGAGGATTTTTACTTGGGTGAACGGGTTCGGTGTGATTGTGTTAAAATTGAAGACACAGCGGGAGTATCGAGGTGAGTAAAACTCACGTGGTTCATATTATGAACTGAGTACTTTTGATTTATTTATTTTGTCGTGATTGTGTGAAAAATATTTATGAATTAAATATTTGTTTTTAAAATCACATGGACTTGATCAACTACGGTCCATAGGTAAGTAAAATGAATTTTAATTATACAAATGAATTTCACGATTTTCTTGTGTGAACTATAGATGGTATTAGTGATCATCCCTGAGTGGATGATTACGTTTGTGTGTATATATATATATATATGTGGAATATATATTGGTCGGTGTATTGTTGAGTGATGATATGATTGAGTTGGAATGATGATTTCGAGTTATATTATGAATGCTTAATTTCATGATAATATTTTGTATCTTGGATTGGTTGATTCCATTGTGTGAAACATATTGCTGTACTCATTATAGATTTAGGGTCGACGTAGTGACTGGTATGAGGGAATCGGACGCTCTAATCCTAGATGGATGATGGGATACGATTGGTTGAGTGAGTTGGATACCACAACCCTTATCTGGTAATGGGGCTAGATTAAGTACGAGTATCGGACGTTCTAAATATGTATATACGTATATATATTGATGAACTACAATAACGATAAGTATGTCGGATGCCATAACCTAAGCCAGGTGACGGGCTACGATTCAGTTAGAGCCCTAGTCTGTCAAACACCGTATTTTTATAAATACAATTTCGAGGTTTTGAGAAGAAAGATGTGAGTTTAGATTTCGTGTTGAATTGTTGATTTGGTGATTGATTGTTGAGATTGTGGTTTCTTTGTGGATGTGGGAATTGTTAGGTGTTGACTTGGGTGAAAATAAATATGACTTAATTAAAAAACTGTTCTTTCTATTTACTCATACGAGCTTTCAAAAAGCTTACCAGGTTTTGTGTTGTTGCAATCTAGGTACATTATTCAAATAGTGTAGCGGACCAATTGACGAAGTCTGCACACTTCCTTCCTGTGGCGAAAACTTACTCAAGGGATGCGTTGTGTAAGTTGTACGTGAATGGGATAGTGAGGCTTCATGGTGTGCCTGTTACGATTGCTTAGGATCGGGATGCTCGTTTCACATCGGAATTCTGGCGTAGATTCATAAGGCTTTTGGCACTTCTTTAGCTATAAGCACTGCATTTCACCCACAGACAGATGGGCAGACAGAGAGAGTGAATCAAGTGATGGAGGATATGCTTAGAGCTTATATCCTGGACTTCAAGGGAAGTTGGGCGGAACATCTACCATTAGTAGAGTTTGCCTATAACAACAGCTATCACTCCAGCATCGGTATGGCCCCATATGAGGCTCTTTATGGTAGGACTCCTATCTGTTGGGCGGAAGTTGGAGAGAAAGGACTCTTGGGTCCAGCACTTGTTCAGGAGACTACTAAGAAGATCACTACTATTCAAGACAGGATCTGGACCTCTCAGAGTAGACAGAAGAGTTATACTGACTTGAAGAGGAGACCTGTAGAGTTTGAGGCAAGCGATCATGTGTTCTTGAAGGTCTCACCTATGAAAGGTGTGGTGAGATTTGGCAAGAAGGGAAAACTCACTCCAAGGTATGTGGCAGCCTTTTGAGATTCTAGAAAGGGTTGGGAATTTAGCATATCGTCTTGCTTTACTGTTAGTATGTCTGGTGTCCACAATGTCTTTCATGTGTCTATGCTCAGAAAGTATGTACGAGATGAGTCTCACGTGATTGACCATGGTACGATCAGGGTAAACACGGATTTGACCTTTGTGGTGGAACCAGTTCGTATCTTTGATAGGTCTACGAAGAGGCTTCGTAGGAAGGAAGTTGACCTTGTGAAGGTGTTGTGAAGTCATCATGACGAGGGTGACGCATCATAGGAGTTAGAGTCTGATATGAGAGTGACGTATCGGCAGCTCTTTAGGGAATTGGAAACTTGAATTTCGGGACGAAATTCCTTTAATGGGGTAGATTGTAATAACCATAGTTTCCATTTTTATTTCGTGTAATTGTGTGGAACGAATATTACTCGAAATATTTCATTTTTAGAATTATCGATGTTCTAAAACAATTTATTTTAACGAAAAGCTCAAAATATTCGATTCAAGGAATCGACTTTTTATACGTGCAAAATTTGGGAAAACTTCCTTCATGAAAGTTGTAGAGAGAATGAGTCAACTGAGAGAGACTTCCAAGGCAAGGGAAAGGCAATGGCAGGAAGCAGTAGGTCCAGTGACTTCAGGGGCGGTTTTTTGGAAGAAACAGAGGATTCAGTTCCAGCATCATGCCCCAGCTAGGGCAGTAGTAACTCCTCATATTCAGGCTATGCCTATTAGACAGATAGCACTAGCAACTCTGGTGAAATCCTATAACTGTGGCGAGCAGGGCCACATTTCTCACGTGTGCACCAAACCACGGGGCAGAGTATGCTACAGCTGTGGACAGATAGGGCACCAGGCTAGGGAGTGTACCCGAAATCAGGGTAAAGTGCAGGGAAACCAGCAGAGGCAGCTACCACCTACACCTGCTACAGTTTTTGCCATTGGTCAGGCGGGCATGGGGGTGCCAAAGAAAGATGATGGAGAGTTGACCGAAATGGGCACTAAATACTTTTCGAGAGATTTCCTCCAAATCACTCGTAAACTATGTCCTCCATCACGAGGTCGAATGAAACTATCCATGGAATCCTTAATTCACCATTTCGAACTTTATACAGAAGGTTTTTCCGTACCAGCTTCTTCTACCTATACTGCAGTTGAAGCACCTAAAGGAGAATTTGGCGTCTTTCTGGTCAGTAATGGAAGCAATCGTCCTTACCGTTGTAAAATAAGAGCATCTGGCTTTGCCCATTTACAAGGACTCGATTTTATGTCCAAACATCACATGCTAGCGGATGTGGTCACCATCATAGGTACTCAAGATATTGTGTCTGGAGAGGTGGATAGATAGGACTACTAGTTGCTCGATCAGCTTTATTGCGAGCCAAAAACTATAAGTGGAATTCTCCCTTGACTCGATCTTTAATTGAATTATGGAATTCTCTACAAGAGCTGCGGAACTAACGACTCTATTAGAAAGTACAATTACCAACTTTTACACGAATTTTCAAGTGGATGAGATCTGTCGAGTGGTCTCAGTTGGAGATGGGATTGCACGTGTTTATGGATTGAACGAGATTCAAGCTGGAGAAATGGTTGAATTTGCCAGCATTGTGAAAGGAATAGCGTTGAATCTTGAGAATGAGAATGTAGGGATTATTGTCTTTGGTAGTGATACCGCTATTAAAGAAGGAGATCTTATCAAGCGCAATGGATCTATTATGGATGTTCCTGCGGGAAAGGGTCTGCTAGGGCGTGTGGTCGACGGGTTGGGAGTTCCTATTGATGGAAGAAGAGCTCTAAGTGATCACGAGCGAAGACGACGTGTCGAAGTGAAAGCCTCTGGCATTATTGAACGTAAATCTGTGCACGAGCCTATGCAAACAGGGTTAAAGGCGGTAGATAGCCTGGTTCATATAGGCCGTGGTCAACAAGAACTTATAATAGGGGACCGACAAACTGGAAAAACGGCTATTGCTATCGATACCATATTAAACCAAAAGCAACTGAACTTAAGGGCCACCTCTGAGAGTGAGACATTGTATTGTGTCTATGTAGCAGTTGGACAGAAACGCTCAACTGTGGCACAATTAGTTCAAATTATTTCAGAAGGGAATGCTATGGAATATTCCATTCTTGTAGCAGCCACAGCTCCGGATCCGGGTCCTCTGCAATTTCTGGCCCCATATTCTGGGTGTGCCATGGGGGAATATTTCCGCAATAATGGAATGCACGCATTAATAATCTATGATGATCTTAGTAAACAGGCGGTGGCATATCGATAAATGTCATTATTGTTACGCCGACCACCAGGCCGTGAGGTTTCCCAGGCGATGTTTTCTATTTACATTCCCGTCTCTTAGAAAGAGCCGCTAAATGATCGGACCAGACAGGTGCAGGTAGCTTGACCGCCTTGCCCGTCATTGAAACACAAGCTGGAGACGTATCGGCCTATATTCCAACCAATGTGATCTCCATTACTGATGGACAAATTTGTTCGGAAACAGAGCTCTTTTATCGCGGAATTAGACCTGCTATTAATGTCGGCTTATCTATCAGTCGTGTCGGGTCTGCCGCTCAGTTGAAAATTATGAAACAAGTCTGCGGTAGTTCAAAACTGGAATTGGCATAATATCACGAAGTGGAATATGCACCACTTCCAATTGAAAAACAAATTTTAGTCATTTATGCAGCTGTCAATGGATTCTGTGATCGAATGCCACTAGACAGAATCTCTCAATATGAGAGAGCCATTCCAAATAGTATAAAACCAGAATTACTACAATCCCTTTTAGAAAAGGGTGGGTTAACTAACGAAAGAAAGATGGAACCAGATGCATTCTTAAAAGAAAGCGCTTTGCCTTTCCAAAAATAATTTCTTTTATCTGCCCACTTATGAATCTTGCCCAAATTCCTCCTTTTCTTTTCTTTTTTTACCCGGGGATTAGGGTTCTAAGGCCGTTCTTAGTGGATTCCCATCAAAACGTACCGGGGCGACAAGATGGGAAGCGGGCTAGTCCCCGAAAATGCTCGTTAAGTTCAAGTTGGGGCTTACAATTCACTTTGTGATTGGAAGGTACTCTATCTGTTTATCACTATCTTCCTAAAGTATTATTTGATACAGGAGCCTCCCACTCCTTCATATCTAGTTTGGTTGTGGATGTGTTAGGTTTGATTGTCATGCCTCTTATTAGGTCATTATGTGTTACATCACCTCTCGGTGTGTGTCTTGGGTTTAACATGTTTTGTGATGATTGCCCTATTGAGATTGGTGGTAGAGAGTTCTCTACATCTTTGATTATGATTCTGGATGACACATATGATGTGATTTTGGGTATGGATTGGTTGAGCCTGAACCATACTATGATTGATTGTTTTAGAATGATGTGTCATTTCATGTCCCTAGACAACTAGTGTTTCATTACCGTTGTCTGAAATCCGACATTGCCATGAGGGTAGGGATTTTGGCCCATATTGAATTAGAGAGTAGTACTTCAAGGATTACAAGAATTCATGTAGTTTCAGAGTATGCTGACGTGTTTCAGGAGATATCTGGGTTACCTCCGAAAAGGGTAATGGACTTTTCCATTGATGTGATACCATGTACTTCACCTGTATCGAAGACATCCTATAGAGTGGCTCCAGCTGAACTTCAGGAGTTGAAGGTTCAGATTGAGGGATTACTTGCACAAGGGTTCATTCAAGCTAGTGTATCTCCTTGGGGTGCACCAGTGTTGTTTGTGAAGAAGAAGGATTATTCACTTCAATTATGCGTGGACTATCGGCAGCTGAATAAGGTAACCATCAAGAATAGGTACCGTTTACCGAGGATTGATGACTTGTTTGATCAGCTTAGGGAGGCTATTGTGTTCTCAAAGATTGATTTGAGATATGGATATCACCAGTTAAGGGTGAAGGATGAGGATATTCCAAAGACGGCGTTCAGGACCAGGTATGGACATTTTAAGTTCCTTGTCATGCCTTTTGGTCTCACTAATGCACCTGCAGCATTCATGGACTTGATGAACCGCACGTTCAGTCCTTACTTGGATCAATTTGTAGTAGTGTTTGTTGACGACATCTTGAATTATTCACGGTCGTCAGATGAGCATAAGAAGCATTTGCGGATTGTTCTACAGACGTTGAGAGAGAAGAAATTATTTGCCAAGTTTGAGAAGGGTGATTTCTTGTAGAGTGAAGTCAAGTTCCTTGGTCATGTGGTCTCGAATGATGGAATTTATGTGGATGATTCGAAGGTTGAAGCAATGATGAGCTGGAGCCGCCCTACTACGGTTACAGAAATCCGTAGCTTCCTTGCATTGGCAGGGTATAACATGCATTTCATTAAAGGATTTTCTGGTATTGCTTTGGCTTTGACCAAATTGACAAGGAATGACACTTAGTTCGTGTGGTCGGATGAGTGTGAGAAGACTTTTAATGAACTGAAGACTAGATTGACTACGGTTCTAGTGTTGACTATTCCTACTAGTGGTGGTGGGTTAGTCATCTATAGCGATGCATCTCATCAGAGTTTGGGGTGTGTGTTGATGCAGAATGGTGGTGTGGTTGCCTATGGTTCTAGATAACTGGAGGTTCATGAGCGGAACTACCTCACTCATGATCTAGAGTTAGCCGCAGTGGTATTTGCTTTGAAGATTTGGAGGCACTATCTTTATGGTGAGAAATTCGAGCTCTTTTCAGATCATAAGAGTTTGAAATACATGTTCTCCCAAAAGGAGTTGAACATGAGGCAGAGGAGATGGATGGAGCTCATCAAAGACTATGATTTCACTTTGGAGTATCATCCCGGAAAGGCCAACGTAGTGGCGGATGCTTTGAGTAGGAAGCCTCGAGTGCTCATGGCATGGCTTATGGTGCAGGAGTGGCACCTGTTGGACGCTGCATCCGAATTTAATCTTATGGCCGCAGGAGTTGGACACGAAATCTTTCTTGGTAGTATCACCTTACAGTCCACCTTGACCTTCAGGTTCATTCAGGGTCAAACACTTGATGAGTTCGCTCATGCGAGGATTGTTGAGATGACTGCTGATCAGAATGTGGAGGGCCCTTCTCAGTGGGCCGTTGGGACAGATTGGGGTTGAGATTTCGAGGAATATTGTATGTCCCAAGTGTTGATGACCTCAAGGAGGAGGTCATGCGGGAAGCACATATATCTAGATACACGATACATCCAGGGGGTACCAAAATGTATATGGATCTACGAAGATAGTTTTGGTGGCATGGAATGAAGAGGGATGTGGCGGAACATGTATCGAAGTGTCTTACATATCAGCAAGTGAAGGCATAGCATCAGAGTTCCGCAGGGATTCTGAAACCTTTACCAATACCGGTATAGAAATGGGAAGATATCTCCATGGACTTTGTGACTGGATTGCCTAGGTCCAGGCAAGGTTATTACTCGATTTGGGTGATTGTGGACCGATTGACGAAGTCTACACACTTCCTTCCTGTGGCGAAAAATTACTCAGGGGATGCGTTGTGTAAGTTGTATGTGAATGAGTTAGTGAGGCTGATAGAAGCACAAAGTGTGATGATTTTAATGAGTATACGCCCCATTTTAGCCTTATTTCTCCCTTAGATTTGTGTCTTGAGTCATTAAAATTGTTTTTAGAGTCTTGTAGAGTGTTTGGCATGAAATAAGCGGAAAACGCAAAATTCATTAACAATCCTAGCTTGGTCAGGATTCCTTACCGTCATGCTAATCCATAGGCCTTAAGAGATAATTTATGGGAGTATTTTTTCTGAAATTAAATTGTTTTAATTCCATTTATTTTCTCTAAAAATATTTAATTTTGTGCCCTTTATTAAATCAGGTTGACCAAGCAATGAATAAGGGAATAAAGGAGAAAGACGTTTCAGTTGGGAAATTAAAGGAATTGCCCCATTATGAGAGGAATTATGGCCATAAGTGTCCCATTATGAGAAATTAAGAGGAGAAGAAATAAGAAACAGCAAATAAAGGAGAAGATGAAGAAAGCTATGTAATCCCATCCGTCCAAATGATGAAGGGTATGATCGACAAAAGCCAACCAATGCTCCCCATATAAATAGGCAACGTCCAGAACAGAATTGGCATCACTTCCTTGCCTAGCACTTCCTGGCCAAAAACTTTTCCGAGACTCTGTCCAATTCACTCCTCAATCCTCCATCAACTACAAGACCGTGACCACCATCCATCCATCAATCTATGAAGCTCTGAGGCGCTAAGTCAAGGACGCTCCACCACCATAACAGAGACGAGTTCACCATCTTGTTGCCAAGCCGCTGAGGAAAGCTTCAAAGTGTAACTATGACTCTACTTTCAATTTTTGTTTCGGTTTTGTGTGTTTGGATTTGCGAGTTGTGTAATTGGAGGCATGAAATTTTCAGAATATTTTTATTAATATTTTTGAGATTTTTAGTTTATTATTAAGTTAATTTTGAGAATTGTTTAATGATGCATGGTACAATCTTGTGCCCTTTTAGGTGTTTAGGTAATTTTCAGAGTTAGGTTAATAAGTTCCCATGCTAGAATCACGCTGAGTGTTCTTGTTTGTTTGCTTAATTCTGCAAAGAATAATTGTTAATTGTTAAGACGCTGAGTTAAACAAGTAATAATTAGTTCTAAAGTGGTAAAAACTATGTTTCAATGGTTAAACGATTCTGGAAATTACGTGTTAAATTCTATGTGTAATGGTTAATTTGCACGTGTGAGTTGATTCGAGGGTTAGATAATACTACTAGTTAAGAGAACTATGCTGAGTGTTTTCGAAAATTAGTAGTATTGGGCTTAGTGAGGACTTTTCCGATCCAAGCCTACATTAGAATGAATTAGATAAATGGATTGATCCGCTGAGGCTTTTCATTTTGGCTCTTATCTAGGCATTTAAGATGGGCACCTTTTTGTAGCATGTTGAAATGGATTTTCTATTTTTACACTTAATAATTTTCAAGTGGTATTGGTCTAGGTTAGGGAAGTCGATCATTGTACATAGTTTTATTTATTTTGTTTTTATTTTATTTTAAGTAGATTAGTAACCAAATCTCATACCCCCCCCCCCCCCCCCAAATTCTATTCTTTTATTTGTTAATTGATCTTTTTGTGTAAGTGTATCATATAATCTCCGGACTGAACGATCCCTGCTTATCCTATACTGACAACTACATTTTGCAGGGTTAAATTGTGAGGCTATTTCAGCCGCATCAGAGGCTTCATGGTGTGCTTGTTACTATTGTTTCTGATCAGGATGCTCGTTTCACATCAGAATTCTGGCGTAGATTCCATGAAGCTTTTGGCACCTCTTTAGCTATGAGCACTGCATTTCACCCACAAACAGAGAGAGCGAATCAGGTGATGGAGGATATGCTTAGAGCTTGTGTTCTTGACTTCAAAGGAAGTTGGGCGGATCATCTACCATTGGTAGAGTTTGCTTACAACAACAGCTATCACTCGAGCATTGGTATGGCTCCATATGAGGCTCTTTATGGTAGGCTATGTAAGACTCATATTTGGTAGGCGAAAGTTGGAGAGAAAGAACCTTCGGGTCCTGCGCTTGTTCAGGAGACTACTGAGAAGATCACTACTATTCGAGACAGGATCCTGACCTCTCAGAGTAGACAGAAGAGTTATGCTGACTTGAAGAGGAGACCTGTAGATTTTGAGGCAAGCGATCATGTGTTCTTAAAGGTCTCACCTATGAAAGGTGTGGTGAGATTTGGCAAGAAGGGAAAACTCACTCCAAGGTATGTGGCACCTTTTGAGGTTCTAGAAAGGGTTGGGAATTTAGCATATCATCTTGCTTTACTATTAGTATGTCTGGTGTCCACAATGTCTTTCATGTGTCTATGCTCAGGAAGTATGTACGAAATGAGTCTCACGTGATTGACCATGGTACGATCAGGGTAAAACGGATGTGACCTTTGTGGTGGAACCTGTTCGTATATTGGATAGGTCTACGAAGAGGCTTCGTAGGAAGGAAGTTGACCTTGTGAAGGTGTTGTGAAGTCATCATGACGAGGGTGACACATCATAGGAGTTAGAGTCTGATATGAGAGTGACGTATCGACAGCTCTTTGGGGAATTGGATACTTGAATTTCGTGACGAAATTCCTTTAATGGGGGTAGATTGTAATAACCGCAATTTCCATTTTAATTTCGTGTAATTGTGTGGAACGAATATTGTACAATGTCACGAATGTTGCTTGAAATATTTCATTTTTAGAATTATCGAAGTTCTGAAACAATTGTTTTAACGAAAAGCTCGAAATGTTCGATTCAAGAAATCGACTTTTTATACGTGCAAAATTTGGGAAAACTTCCTTCATAAAAGTTGTAGAGCTCGTCTATACGAGTCTGTACATATGCGGAACACAAAGATCGGATTTTTTCTAATTTAGTTATCGCATTTACAAGAAATTTCCAAAACGGGTATATAAAGAAAAAACCTTTTTTTGTTTTTGGAATCTTTCCTTTTTCTCCCGGCCTCCTTCCTCTTTTGGAAACTGTTCATCTTCGTTCTCTCTCTCTCTCTCGCGACCAAAATGGGAAACATAGCATGGCTTCACTGAGCTCTCCCTCCGTCCACCGTCCACCTCTCGACCCCGGACCACGTCCCACCACACCGCCTCGACCTTGAGTAGCTGGCAGAGGCAGCCTTACGCCGCGACACGGCCGGCAGTGGCGGCGGCGGGAAGCTCCGACCGGTTTAAGCTCGATTTTGTTCCAATCATGATATCTCGAGCTACAAGCCATCAATCCTTGCCAAACTTTATCCTCAAACTCGCCTCGACCTCCTGAAGCTCCCAGAAGTAACCTTGCACTGCAGCTTGGCCTGTGGTGGCGACTGGAAGCCAACCCCGTTTCGGATCGAACGGAACTTTCGATCCAGATATCTCAAGTTGTAGACCTTCGTTTCGAGTGATTCTTAAGCTACGGAGCTCGCCTTGAGTTGTTGAACAACTCTCTAGAAGGAATTGAAGCTATTGGTGGAAATTTTAACGTCGAACTCAAGCTTGCCGGATTCTGGAAATTTTCCGGCCACCGTGATTATTTTGGTAGTTTTTGACCTCTTCCTGTTATTTTTTGATCTTGAGCCAGTTATGAAAAATGATCAGCATTTTAAAATGAAGAAGAGCAGCTTGGTCCCGTCACCATTGGTGGTGGTCAGCGGCGGCTCTGTCATTAACTCCGGCGCCCCTTTCCGGCCACCTCCGGGAGTCAAAAATATAGTTTCTGTACATTTTAAGATTCTACATTTCAATACGTTCATTTCAGCATATTATACGTATTTTTTCAGATATCGTATGATTTAGTTATAAATTTTTAGATTTCGATCGATTTCGATCGTTATATTTGTGACCTGTGAAGTTAGGACCGTCCGATGGACTTGTAGTTTTGATATGATGATCGTATTATTGTCCCAATGGCTTTGTGTGGTCATGAGCGAAGATCGACCGTTGGATCTTTGTATAATTGCAAAACGGTGATTAGGGAGGCGATTTGTGAGAATCCGTCCGCCGGATTTTCGTTTAATTTAGAATCCAACCATTGGATGGTAGTTTAAGTATGTTTTGGAATTATTGGCTAAATTCAAGTCACATTTGATTAGGTGATTGACGGTTTGTACTTGGGTGAGCTGGTTCGGTGTGATTTGTATTTAAATTGTAGACGCAGCGGGAGTTTCGAGATGAGTAAAACTCACGTGGTTCATATTACTAACCGAGTGCTTTTAATTTATTTATTTTGTCGTAATTGTGTGAAAAATATTTATGGATTAAATATTTGTTTTTAAAATCTCATGGGCTTAATCAACTACGGTCCATAGGTAAGTAAAATGAATTTTAATTATACAAATGAATTTCACGATTTTATTGTGTGAACTATAGATGATATTAGTGGTCATCCATGAGTGGATGATTACCTGTATATATATATATATATATATATATATATATATATATATATATATATATATATTTACGTGGAATATATATTGGGTGGTGTGCTGTTGAGTGATGATATGATTGAGTTGGAATGATGATTTGTATTATATTTTGTTGGAACATCTTAATATTTTATTTATTATTGAAATTAAATTTGGGTGAATTTATTTTGTATTTAAAATCTGAATTTATTTGTGTGTTTAAATTCAGAATTTATTTTGAGTTTTATTTGTAACTCATGGTGTTTATTTTGATTTATTTTGGGTTTTAATTCTTGTAACCTATGACTATTGGTTACTACCCTATTAATTGTAGGGAGTGTCCTAAGAGCCTATAAATAGCACCATTTGTTGCATGCTAAAGTATATCCTTGCTAATGCTATTTCGAAACACTACTATTCACCCATCAACTTTTTTCCAAAATCCCCCAAAAGTGTCTTGTGTGTTTTTTTGGCCAAAGAAATATGTTCTTTTGGTGGAGCTTTGGGCTCCTCCAATTTGTGCAAATTGATGTGAGCCATACAATTTATTATTGGGCTGTTGTATCCTAGAGGGGACAAGTCAAGAGATTTCTGGTGCACCGGCATTGTTCCGCAGAGGGCTTGAATCTCCTTAAAGAGAGCGAGATACCCGCGCCTCAGCCTATTGTCAACGAGTTTCTCATATAGAAATTATAATTTTATTGTAATTTCTCCAATCAATTTTAAGGAGATTTCAACAATATGGAGCGTACTCAAGAGAAGCCATTTGACAATGTGGGAGATCTCAACAAGCCTTTCCGCTTCAAAGGTGCACATTCCAAGAGATGGAAGGGAAAAGTTCTCTTCTACCTTAATCTTCTCAAATTTGCCTATGTGCTAACGGAGAAGAATCCATCAAAGAAGAGTACCGAAGGCATGAAGGATGATGAAATCCTTGCTCATGAAGAAAAAATTGAAAAATTTTGAAAAGATGAGTATAATTGTCGGTGCTATCTCTTAAACTGTCTTGCTGATCATTTTTATGATTATTATGATACAATATACTCTTCTGTCAAGAAAATTTGGAAAGCATTACAGAGCAAATATGACACCGAGGAAGCTGGTGCAAAAAAATATGCTGCAAGCCGTTTTTTCCGCTATCAAATGGTGGATGGCAAGTCGGTTGCGGAGCAAGTCCAAGACTTCCAAATGATTGTAGCCGAAGTTACATCTGAGGGTGTCAAAATTGGTGAAAATCTAGTGGTGGCTGGTATCATTGATAAACTTCCACCTTCATGGAAAGAGTTTCAAAAATCCATGCGTCATAAACAAAAAGAGATTTCCTTGGAGACCTTGACGACTCCATCCATGTTGAGAAGGAAGCAAGAGGTCAAGATGTTCTTATGCAAGATACAAACAATGACACCTCCAAGGTAAATTTAGTATCTTCCAAAAATAATATGCCCAATGGTCATTTTCATAAAAATTCTCTTATGCAGCCAAAGAAGAAAAATATGAAAAAAGTTGGTAAACCTCACCAACAGAATAAAGGCAAACCAAGCTATGTGAATTAGAACCAATATCCTCCTTCAGAAAATAAGCAACAATATACTTGTTGTTATGTTTGTGGCAAAAGTGGGCATATTGCTCGAAATTGCAATTATAGAAAACGTGACGCTGTTCCTCAAGCTCACGTCACTAAAGAACCATATGTGACAATGATAACTGATGTAAATATGGTTCAAAGTGTTGAAGGATGGTGGGCAGATTGTGCTACTAATAGGCACATCTGCTATGATAAAGATTGATACAAGAAATACACTTCTTTTAAGAAGCCCAAAACAGTTATGCTTGGAGATTCACATACTACTCATGTACTTGGAATTGGTGAGGTGGAACTCAAATTTACTTCTGGTAGGGTGTTAACTTTGAAAGATGTGTTGCATACACCCTTCATGAGGAAAAATTTGATGTCTAGTTATCTTCTTAATAAGGCTGATTTTAAACAAATTATGGAATCTGACGAATATGTGATCACCAAAAAAGGTGTATTTGTGGGCAAAGGTTGTGCCTGTGATGACATGTTCAAATTAAATGTTGAGAATAATAATAAAGCATCTACTTCAGTTTATATGCTCTCTTCTTTGAATTTTTGGCATGCATGTTTATGTCATATAAATAGTAGATATGTGGGAATCATGAGTAGCTTGGGTTTAATTCCTTCAGTGCAAAAAGATTTTGAAAAATGTGAGAATTGCAGTGAAGCAAAAATTACTAGAAGGCCTCACAAAAATGTTGAAAGGCATACCGAGCTATTAGAATTAATTCATACAGACTTGTGTGAATTTGAGAGAGTTTTAACTCGTGGAGCTAACAGGTATTTTATCACTTTTATTGATGATTGTTCCAAATATGCTTATGTCTATTTGTTGAAAAATAAAAGTGATGCTTTTGGCAAATTTAAGAGTTCCTCCTTGAGGATGAAAATCAATTTGGTAGAAAAATTAAAAGGCTCTGAAGTGATAGAGGGAGAGAATATGATTCTTCTGAATTCAATTTTTTTGTTCAATCTTTAGGAGTGATTCATGAAGTTACTCCACCTTATTCACCTGCATCTAATGGTGTGGCAGAAAGAAAAAATAGAACTTTGATTGAGTTGACAAATGCCATGTTGATTGATTCAGGTGCTCCCTCTAATCTTTGGAGTGAAGCAGTTTTAACTGCTTGTTATGTGTTAAATAGAGTGCCACATAAAAATACAAAAATTACACCTTTTGAGGTGTGGAAGGGGCATAAACCAAATTTGGGTTATCTTAGAGTTTGGGGTTGTCTAGCCTTTGTGAGATTAACTGACCCTAAAAGACCTAAATTGGGTGCTAGAGCTACTACTTGTGTTTTCGTTGGATATGCTTTAAATAGTACAGCCTATAGATTTCTTGATGTTGAAAATCATGTTGTGATTGAATCTAGTGATGCAATTTTTCATGAAGAAAAATTTCATTTTAAATCAAAAAATAGTGGGGGTCAAGAATCTAGAGAAAATGTTCTTACCCAACCTAGTTCTTCTTCTTCTAATTTACATATACAAGAAACTTATGAAGTTGAACCTAGGAGAAGTAAGAGAGCTAGAGTTGAAAAAGATTTTGGCCCTGACTATTATGTTTATAATGTTGAGGAAAATCCTTTTTTTTTTTACATGAAGCTTTATCATCACCAGATGCAATTTTCTGAAAAGAAGCTGTGAATGATGAAATGGAGTCTCTGATTTCTAATAATACTTGGAAATTAGTAGAATTGCCAATAGGTTTTAAAACCATTGGGTGTAAATGGGTCAAACCGGATGGAAGTATAGACAAATATAAAGCTAGACTTGTTGCTAAAGGCTTTAAGCAAAAAGCTGATCTAGACTTTTTTGATACTTTTTCTCCGGTTACAAGGATTACATCCATTAGATTATTGATTGCTATTGCTACAATTCATGATTTGATTATTCATCAAATGGATGTGAAAACAGCTTTTCTAAATGGTGATTTAGATGAAGAGATCTATATGGACCAACCAGAAGGTTTTATAGAACCTGCAAGAGCACAAGGTATGTATGTTATCTAAATCCCTTTATGGTTTAAAGCAGGCTCCTAAACAGTGGCATGAAAAATTTGATTCCTGCATGATTGAAAATGGTTATAAATCAAATGAATGTGACAAGTGCATATATTATAAATCTTGGAAAAATTCACATGTTATTATTAGCCTCTATGTGGATGATCTGTTAATTTTTGGCTCAATTTGCATGTAATTGATGAGACAAAAACTATGCTTAAGAGCAATTTTGATATGAAAGATCTTGGTGTGGCTAATGTTATTTTGGGCATGAAAATAACAAAAACATGTGATGGTATTTTTCTTGATCAGTCACATTATATTGAGAAAATTTTGAAGAAATATGATTATGTTGGCCACAAACATGTGTCTACTCCTTTTGATTCTAGTATTCATTTATTTCCTGTTGAAAGTGAAAATGATGTGATTAATCAAAAGGAATATGCTAGCATAATAGGCAGTTTGCGTTATGCAACTGACCGCACTAGACCTGACATTGCATATGCAGTTGCAGTACTTAGCAGGTTCACAAGTAAACCAGGTAAAGAACATTGGCATGCTATTGAGCGTGTTATGAAATATTTGCTTGGTACTAAAAATTATGGATTATTTTATAAAAAAATTCTGCTGTACTTGAAGGCTTTTGTGATGCCGATTGGAATACTCTGTCAGGTGATTCTCTCTCTACCACTAGTTATATTTTTACATTAGGTGGATGTGCTATTTGTTGGAAATCAAAGAAGCAAACAATAATCTTTAATTCAACCATGAAAGCTGAACTAATTGCTCTAGCTTCAGCAAGTGAAGAAGCAAATTGGTTGAGAGATTTATTGCATGAAATTCCCTTGTGGGAAAAACCTATACCACCTATATTGATCCATTGTGATAGCACTGCAGCTATTGGTAGAGTTAATAACTGTTATTATAACGGTAAATCCAGACCTATAAGAAGAAAGCACAGTACTGTGAGATCATATTTGAGTGATGGAATTATTAATGTGAATTATATTAAATCATGTGATAATCTTGCAGATCCTTTAACTAAAGGCTTGGCAAGAGAAAAGGTCTGGAGTACATCGAGGGGGGTGAAATTGAAGCTCATATCGTCATGAGCCATATATGAGGACACCCAACTCGGTGATTAGAGATCCTAAAAATTGGGTTCAATGGGAAAAACGAATCATAAGGTGGTCGTAAGAAAAAATGCACTATAGTTTCTTACTCATCCATATGATGTAAGTGCATTAATCTTGTAACGTATATGTAGGTTGAGTTCATTAAAACTCTTAATAAAATCTGTAGCTCATATGAGTGGGATGTCATAGTTACAAGAGCATCCTTGACGGATTTTACATATATGAGTGTGAGAGTGGGACCGCTCTCTATGAGAATTGGGCTTATTCTTGAAATACACTCATGAAAACTGGGATAAGCAGAAGGCCGTAACGTGCTGGCTAATAAAGCTCATATTAACACCTGAATTATTATGTGTGACAGTAGTTCTTATTTTCCCTTAAGCAGTTGTAGTTCAAGTCTGAGACCACTATCAACTCTAGAGTAGGGATTGCTGTTTCACTAAATGAAGGTTCAATGCAGAACACACCTTCATGATGCATAATAGTTCGTCTTTGGCTGGTATCTTTTGTTTATATTTGTTTTTAAAATATTAAAATGAGTAGGGGAATGTTGGAACATTTTAATATTTTATTTATTATTGAAATTAAATTTGGTTGAATTTATTTTGTGTTTAAAATCTGAATTTATTTGTGTGTTTAAATTCAGAATTTATTTTGAGTTTTATTTGCAACTCATGGTGTTTATTTTGATTTATTTTGGGTTTTAATTCTTGTAACCTATTATTGGTTACTACCCTATTAATTGTAAAGAGTGTCTTAAGAGCCTATAAATAGCACCATTTGTTGCATGCTAAATTATATCTTTGCTAATGCTATTACGAAACACTACTATTCACCCATCAACTTTCTTTCCAAAATCCCTCAAAAGTGTCTTCTGTGTTTTTTGGCCAAAAAAATGTGTTATTTTAGTGGTGCACCGGCATTGTTCCGCAGAGGGCTTGAATCTCCTTAAAGAGAGCGAGATACCCGCGCCTCAGCCTATTATCAACGAGTTTCTCATATAGAAATTATAATTTTATTGTAATTTCACCAACATATTTCAAATGCTTAAATTTCATAATAATATTATGTGTCTTGAATGGGTTAATGTCATTGTGTGAAACATATTGTTGTGCTCGTTTTATGGATTTAGGGTTAACATAGTGACTGGTATGGGGGAATCAGAGGCTCTAATCCTAGGTGGATGATGGGATACGATTGGTTGAGTGAGTTGGATGCCACAACCCTTTTCGGGTAATGAGGCTAGATTTTGTACGAGTATCAGACGTTCTAAATATGTATTTACGTATATATATTGATGAAATACGATAACGATAAATATGTCGGATGCCATACCCTAGGCCAGGTGACGGGCTACAATTTAGTTAGAGCTCTAGTCTGTCATACACCATATTTTTATAAATACGATTTCGGGGTTTTGAGAAGAAAGATGTGAGTTTAGATTCCGCATTGAGTTGTTGATTGGTGATTGATTTGTGAGATTGTGGTTTCTTTGTAGATGTTTGGAATTGTTGGGTATTGATTTTGGTGAAAATAAATATGACTTAATTAACAACCGTTCTTTCTTTTTACTCATACGAGCTTTCAAAAGCTTACCTGGTTTTGTGTTGTTGCAATCCCAGTACACTATTCAAATGGTGTAGCGGATATTCCTGTAGGTCAGGATAACCAGCGAGGCGTCCGTGCTGTTTAGGAGTTGCAACATTTATTTGTTTTTCATTTGAGTGGTGAGGTTTGTTATGCTCATTTAGAGCTTTACAATTTAATTTGTGAGTGAGTTGTAATAATTAATCGAGACTAAATTCGGGATTTGAAATTAAATTCGTGTGGTGGGGTTGTTAAGAAAATGAAATTTTCAGGTTGATTATTTTTTTAGTTGTGGTAATTCATGTTTCGGATTTTGAATTTTGATTCTAAAACTCGAGGCGTGACAAGAACACAAAAAGAAAGACTACAAGTATCTGCATATATAGGTGCAGTACAAGTAGGAATTCAGCATTTGACCAGAATTGGTCTTAGAGCCTCAGTTTTTGTTGCTCTACGTGATTGTAGACACAGAAACTTTAAAGACTCAATTTTAGGGTTAGTAGAGTCAAGTCTCTGTCATGGCCCTATTCACTTTGAATGTTTTCCAAACTTTCCTGTGTCACTTAATGATCCAGGACTTTTAAAAACTTTAACCTTAAACGTCAAAATTCATGGTTTTGACATGTCCCAAGGAGAACAACTCTTGGTTGTCGTATAATCCACTACAGAGTAATGAATACTCTGTTAAGTGCAAAGGCAAAATCTACAGATCCCAAAGGTCAAACTCTTTTATTAGAAACAGACATGAGAAAGTCAAATGTTGTTATACCCAAAATGATAAAATGGACTGACATCGAGCTTCCCTCTGAATGGAAACTTGATGAGGCAGTTCCTCCAAAACTCATTGAAAATCATCAATTAGATTATATTTCCCAAAATACATATGGAAGTGTAAAAATACACTTTGCATCGAGTAGTGCAGGAAACAATTTACTCTATAGACAATTTTCAAGCTCAAATAGATCTACCCGTTCAATCCCAACACCACATGAAACTGAAAGAAATCTTAGAAATCTTAATCTCAGAAACTTAGATGAATCTTCTATGATACCAAGACCTTTTTATACAATAGAAGAACAAGAAACCAAACATGCTTCTCCAACTCAGTCTTCAATGGTTGCAGAAGAAATAAGAGACCCACAAATCTTTACAATATTGAAACCCTTTGAAATTGATAAGACATACCTAAGCGAAGACTTTTACTCCAACAAAAATGATTTCAATTGTAAAGCATTCTCCATCATGTTTGACAAACATGAGAGAGATGAAATCCAAGAAGAATACTATGCTTTTTTAAACAAACATAAATTAAATATTTATTTCATTGATCGGTACTTTGACTTGTCCAAAAAAGAAGGGTTAAATACTGTTTAGTCCTTGATTTTTTAACCATAAAACACTTCAGTTCCTGACCTTCTAATTTCACACGTTTAGTCCCTGTACTTTAAAATTTCAGACCAATAGGTTCTTGCCGTCTAAAAGTTGCGGTGAAATGTCTATTATGCCCTCAGTTCTTTTTTTTTGTAATAAATTTATTCATTTATCTCTTTTTTTAAATTCTTTTTTCTTTATTTTTTTTTTCAAACAAAAAGAAACTTTGAGTTCTGACAAAGAAGAAGCAGAGTGTAGACTCTCAAAAGAAGGTATAAAAATTTTGCAATTGTAAAAACAAATTAAAAATCCAAATGATTTCCCGAAAAACAAAAAATGAGTTTTAGAAATCGCTTCAAAATTAGAAAACACAGAACTTCAAGCTCAATTTCTTACTATCTTCAAAGATTTAATTAAAGCAGATATGGAAAAAGATAGTCAGCCAAATGATCTTTATAATATAAAAGACATTTTTCAAAGGTTCGACAAAAAACAAAAACAACCAGAAATAACAATTCAAGATCTACAGCAAGAAATAAATCAAGTAAAAAAGAAATAATTCTTTTGAAAACAGAAATTGCAGGACTCAAGTATAAATCCACAGAAGAGGAATCACCCAAGTAGTAGAAGAAAAAGGAGAAAATAGTCAAAATACTCAAAATATTCAAGAAAATATGGATAGATAACAATTCATTGGATTTATTACTCGAGTAACTTATCAAAAATGGAAAACAATAATAGCTCTTGCAATTTCAGACTCTTATACTATTCAAATAGTATTCAACAAGGGATAATCCCTACTAAATACTGTGAAAAATCAAAAGAAAAACTCACTGGAGCAGAATGATCAAAATTAAAAATATGTTACAAATTACCAGAAGTCATGTATGTGTAGATAATATATGCATACAAACATTTCTCACAGTTGTCAATAACCTTGACACTGAATTGATTCTAGGAACCCCTTTTATCAGTTTAATCCATCCATTTTTAACGACTGATGAATGTCTAGAAACAACGATCTTAGGTCAAACAGTTCGTTTCCTTTCATTGAAAAAGCAAAAACTAGGAACTTAAACCTAATTTGGAATGCTGCAATTACTAAAAAAGTCAATTTAATTCAAAACAAACAAAATCACATGAATTATCTCAAACAAGACTTACACATTAAAAGAATTGAACATCAACTCCAATAGCCTTACATACAAAACAAGATCAACGAATTTAAAGAAAAATTAGAAAAAGAAGTAAGTTCAAACATCCTAAATGAAAAAGAAGTAAGTTCAAACATCCTAAATGCTTTTTGGAATAGAAAAACCCATATGGTTGAATTACCATATGAAAAGGATTTTGACGAAAGAAAAATACCTACTAAAGCAAGACCAATTCAAATGAACAATGAATTATTAGAATACTGCAAGAAAGAAATTCAAGACCTCTTAGACAAAAGGTTGATAAGGCCTAGCAAATCTCCATGGAGTTACTCAACTTTTTATGTTCAGAAGGCTTCTGAATTAGAAAGAGGAACTCCAAGGCTTGTAATTAATTACAAACCTTTAAATAAAGTCATTCAATGGATCAAATACCCAATTCCAAACAAAAGAGATTTATTAAAAAAACTAGTTCAAGCAAATGTTTTCTAAAAATTTGATATGAAATCTGGCTTTTGACAAATTCAGATTGCTGAAAAAGACAAATACAAAACAGCCTTTAATGTTTCCTTCAGACACTACGAATGGAATGTTATGCCCTTTGGACTAAAAAATGCTCTTTCAGAATTTTAATAAATATATATAAAAAGAGAGAGAAGAATAAAAATATATACACACATACATATACATACATACATACACACACACACACACAAACACACACACACATATATATATAAAGAGAGAGAAGAATTAAAAAAAAAAGAATAAGTGAGGGGTAAAATGATAATTTTGGACTAAATTGTGTAAAATTTGAATGTTTGGGGAGTTATCTGTTAAAATTGGAATAGTAGAGACTGAACTGTCAACACACCATAAGTATAGGGTGGACTATTAATTTTCCCTAGTAAAAACAATAACCAATTTGTATAACAATTTAAAATTGAAATAGATGGTTGTTGCTATAGGTGTCAATTTGGACATATAAGAACAATTGATAATTGTTGGCAAGCTGTAATTGATTCCAACTCCACTCACTATGATTGATATAAGATGAATAAATTATTCTTTCAATCTCAATCTGGACATGCATTTGATTCCAACCCACTCACTATAATTAATATAAGATGATTCATTCAATCTGGACATACCTTTACTAATAGATTAATAGCCTACAGAGGCACAAAACAACCTTAAAGTTCCCACACAGCTTCAACATTTAAGCTCCCACACCGCTTCAACCTTCAAGCTCCCAATCAGAACATACCCATCCTCGTCGTGAAAAAGCAATGTACAGAGAGAGACGCCGCCAAGAAGCAAAGCACAGAGAGTTAGAGACGCTAAGAGAGAACAGATCGAAGAGAGTGCGGCTTGTTGTGTTTCAGGTTTTAATTGATAACAGTTGTCCAAAATATCCCCAAAACATATCCAAAATCATATCAAACCGTGTCCAAGACGTATCCACAAAGTCAACTGCACTACATAGTCAGGGATACGTTTTGAGGGTCTTAGATACACACGCAATGCGTATCCAACCCGTATCCGTGTTGGACATGGGTACGATACACCATAGTTAGATTTTGCCGTATCTATGCTTCATAGCCGATAACTCTCTCGTCTGGCCACCAATTGACTTGATTCCAAAAGGGATTTTACTCGCCTTGACGTTGTCTACAACTTTCCAGAAGACATTAATAGGAAATAACCACTGTGGTGGCCGCTATAAGGCCGAGAAGCTGTATAGCCTAAGCTAGAAATCGCGTCCCTTCGACCACCGTTGTTCTCCCTCCTCCGGTCACATTTTTCGGTGATTCTTGAAGAGATTATGCACTTCAGAGGATTTAGATCATTTGCCCTAGTGTGGGTTGCATCGAATCGATCTGAGGAGATCGAATTGGATCGATTTCAAAACTAGGGTTCTTCGGGTTTCAAACCTTGAGAGGTAAAATGCGATCTTTTGGCTTATATATAGACTTTGTGCTAGTTATGAAAGTTGTAATTGGAGTTGAGATGAAGAACTTTCATGTTGGGAGTTTTAGTAAATTTTGACTTTGGTTTGGCGGCGCCGCCGCCACTGTGGTGGTGGTTTCCGACAACTTTCGGCCACCCCAAGGGCAGTTTCTGCCCATTTTAATGTTCTACATGTCGATACAATCATTTTGATATATAACATGTAAATTTTTGAGATCGTATGATTAAGTTATGAATTTTATAATTTCGATCGATTTCGATCATTCGATTTGTGATCTGTGAAGATCGGACCGTCCTATAGACTTGTAATTTTGATATACTGATCGTAGGACTGTCCCGATGACTTTGTGTAGTCATGGATGAAAATCCGACTGCTGGATCTTCATGTAAGTGCGTTTTATGAATTGCGTACTAAGTTGAGACCGTATTTGACTAGGTGATTGACGGTTTGATTGGTGAATGATTTGTGAATCGTTATTTTTGGATTGTTGAGAAGACGCAGCTGGATTAGAGGTGAATAAATCTCACATAGTTCATTTACAAACCAAATTTCCTTATTGCACAATTAATTGTTATGTGTGAAAAAAAAGTTTTAAGAAAATGAGTTTTAAAGTATATAAAAAAATGAATTTCTTGATTTTACTACGTGTGAACTATAGTTGGTATTAGTGGTCATTCCTGAGTGGATGATTATGTGTGTGTATATATATATATATACGTGATTATATATGGAATGGTGTGACATTGAGGTGTGTGAAATTGATAACTTGAGTTATGATATGTTATTGATTTTGGAGATTTGTCGTGATTTATTATGTTAAATGACATTGAATGAAAGAATAATGATGGTGATTGTTTTAGATTATTATTTAAAACACGTGATGGTTATGGAATTACAATTTATATTGTAATTGTCGATTGAATTGTGAGGACGCATATGTGAGGATTGTTATAATATTTGGGCCTGTGGGACCTTGAAATGTTCGACCAAACCGGTCTTATTATAACATTTGGTTATGAGGGACCTTTAAATGTTCGATATATGGATCTTATGCCACTATAGTGAGTGTGGTGATTATATCGTAAGCGTGAACCTTGGCTAAAGTGACACATTACGATTCAGTTGAGCTCTAGTTTGTCTACCATTGTGTGACATGAAAGTAGCGAGTTGGGTTACTCGTGATCATGAACACGTATTGGTGGTTAAGAGGGGTCGAGTAGTGAGACTTTACTTGAAATGGTTTTGAAATCGAGAGTGAATGTTTGATTTGTGTTGAAAATGTTTGAGATAAAGTTATGACCTTATTGCTTGTTTAAATTACTCATACTAGCTTTGCAAAAAAAGCTTACCGGGTTTTGTGTTTACAATACCGATACACTATTCAAAAGGTGTAGCAGATAACCCTGCAGGTCAGGAGAACCAAGGTGGTGATCCTGTGGTTTAGAGTGATAGTATTGATTTACAACGTTGTATTATGAGGTTTGTTATGCTCATTGAGCTTTACTATTTTAATTGGTGAGAGTGTGTTGTAATAAGTAACTTGAGGATTTGGTTTATGTAATATTGAGTGGTGTGAGACGTGCTTGTTTCTGAGAAAAAAATTCAGAACGTTATTTATATTTGTTATTATTCATGTTTCGGATTTGAATTGGTTATTCAAAATTCGGGACGTGACACCACCCCTAGAACAAACCATACTCAGTTGGAAAATGGGCTAAAATCCCTAATTTGAGTCACTAACCCAAGCACACTTGGGAAGAAATGACATCGTTGCAAGAGTCAATAGCCTCAATTATGTACAATCCAATGATTGTGAGATTAGAACCATCTGATTCGACCGCCATGTACTTGATATCCCGTCACACAATGTGAGGCAGAGGAAGTTGTAATACCCGCAATTTTCATTTTAAATTCGAGTAATTGTGTTGAACGATTATTGTGCGAAATGGGGTTCTACCGGGAAACCATGGATTTTTTAGTTTTCGCCATTGGTTACTGGTCGAGCCACTGGAATGGAATGAGATAAGAATCTCTGGAGATCTTTCCTCTCCACTTACTCGTGCTTATCAGATTATGAGCATCTTTTTGCTAGATAAAAAAATATCTACGTACAAAATTTGGAGAAACTTCCTTCATGAAAGTTGTAGAGCTCGTCGATACGAGTCCGTACATGTGAGGAACACAAAGATCGGATTTTTTCTGAATTAGTTATTGAATTTAGAAGAAATTCTGAAACATGTATATATAGGAAAAAACCCTAGATTTTTTTTAGAAACCCTATTTTTTTCACCTGCCTCCCTTTCCTTTTTTGGAAAGCACTGTTCATTCTCTCTCTCTCTTGCGTTTTCTCTCTCCGCCGAAAGCAAAAAAACAGAGCATGGAGAAACCGTGCTCCCACTCTCTCCTCCGGCCACCTCTCAAGCTGCAACCACCTCCAGGAGCTTCGTCTCAACCTTGCGCAGCTGCCCGGTTTCAATGCGATCATTTCGGTGTATTATACTCATTTTTTGGATGTCGTATGAATTAGTTATGAATTTTGTGATTTCGATCGTTAGATTTATGATGATCATATGACTGTCCCAAAGGCTTTGTGTGGTCATGGGCAAAGATCCGACCATTGGATATTCGTATATGTGCAAAACGGTAATTAGGGGAGCGATTAGTGAGAATCCGCTCGTCGGATTTTATTATAAATTAGAATCTGGCTGTTAAATGGTAGTTCAATTATGTTTTGGAATTATTGAATAAATTCGAATTACTTTTGATTAGGTGATTGACGGATTGTATTTGAGTGGGCTATTTCGGCGTTAATTATATTTATATTGAAGACGCAGCAGGAGTATCAAGGTGAGTAAAACTCAAGTGGTTCATATTACGAACCGAGCATTTTAAATTTATTTATTTTTGGTAATTGTGTGAAAATTATTTGCGGATTAAATATTTGTTTTAAAATTTTATGGACTTGAATCACCACGGTCCATAGGTAAGTAAAATGAATTTTAATTATACAAATGAATTTCACGATTTTCTTGTGTGAACTATAGATGGTATTAGTGGTCATTCCTGAGTGGATGATTACGTATATATATATATTTACGTGAAAAATATATATTGATGAGTGGATTGATGAGTGATGATATGATTGAGTTGAATTATTGAATTGATTATATTTCAATTGTGTAATTTCATAATAATATTGTGTATCTTGGTTGGGTTGATTTCAGTATGTGATATTACATGTTGTGCTCATTTATGGGTTTAGTCAACGTAGTGACCGGTGTGGGGTAATCGGACACTCTAATCCTGGGTGGATGATGAGATAATATTGGTTGAGTATGTGAAATTATCGGACGTTCTAAATATGTATATAAGTATACATATTGATGAAATACGATAATGATAAATATGTCGGATGCCATAACCTAGGCCAGGTGACGGGCTACGATTCAGTTAGAGCTCTAGTTTGTCAAGTACCTTATTTTTTATAAATACGATGTTGAGGTTTTATGAAGAAAGATGAGAGTTGGGGTTTGTCCTGATTTATTGAATTGGTATTTGATTTAGATTGTTGGTACATCGTGGTTGTGGAAATTGTTGGGTGTTGCTTTAAGTGGAAATAATTATGATTAAGTTAAGTAACAATTCTTTCTTTTTACTCATATGAGCTTTCATAAGCTTACCGGGTTTTGTGTTGTTGCAATCCCGGTACACTATTCAAATGGTGTAGCGGATATTCTTGCATGTCAGGATAACCAGGGAGGCGACCGAGCTGTTTAAGTGTTACAGCAGTTTTTGTTATTTCATTTAGTTGTGAGGTGTGTATGCTCATTTTGAGCTTTACAGTTCATTTTGGATTTGAGTTGTAATAATTAACCGAGACTAAATTCGGTTTTGATTTTATTTCGTGTGGTGAGGTTGTTAAGAAAAGAAATTTTCAGGATGATTATTTGAGTTTGTGGTAATTTTCATATTTTGGATTTTGAATGTTTATTCTAAAATTCGGGGCGTGACAGTTTGGTATCAGAGCGACTCAGAAGGATTTTACCGATTGTAAGGCATTACTTTTAGTAACTCACCATCAACAGTAATTAACTAGACCACCTCTGCAACCAAAATCTGTTACCGAATCAACGACCATACCTTTCACACATCAATCTCTAAGAAAAATGATGAGGATGAGACGGACGACTGGGGAAGGCGCACAATGTATCGTCCGTGAAGAAATGCCATCACTAAAATTCTAATAACAGAGTACTAGATTTTCTTTTTACCACTTATTAACTTCGAATTACTGATACATAATCTAGTTTTGTCTGTCAATAGTTTTGTCTGTCAGGAGATCAAACCCGAAATAGGCCATTATCATGGGTCAGAATTTCACTCTAAAATTTTAACCTTAAAAAAAAAAAAAGAGAGAAAAAATATTTCACTCTAAAATAAGGGTGTTTTTTTTTTAATCATTATTATTTGAAAAATCGACTTCCTTCTCATTCTGAGTTTGAGTTTGTAGGTTGTTCCCGAGTCATTCATTTTTGCTTGTCCATTGCATGACACCCGATCGGTTTGAGCGAGACGATGCCCACCTCAGCCTCGGCCTCCGTCTCGGTCTCGGCCTCCGCCTCTTCAACCACCGCCACCAGCCCCAATTCCGATCTTCTCACCCGCCTCAACTCCCCCGACTCCCAAGTCCAGCTCAAGGCTCTCAGGGAGCTCAAGAACCGCATCATCGGCAATCGCACCAAGAAGCTTTCCTTCGTCAAGCTCGGCCTCGTCCCCGCCGTCTCCGCCATCCTCGCCTCTAAAGCCCAGGCCCACTCCCACTCCGATCACGATTCTAATCTCCTTGTTCAGTCCGCCGCTGCCCTCGGAAGCTTCGCCTGCGGTTTCGATGCCGGCGTCCGAGCCGTTCTCGATGCCGGCGCCTGCGCTAACCTCTTCTTGCTTTTATCTCATCCTGATGACAAGGTAACTTCGTTTGATCGAAAATCTTAAGTGTATTGAATTTGATGCATGCTGTTCTTAATGAAACAATTTGATTGCTTGCTTGCTCTGTTGCTTCATTGCTTCTGGTTTCGAAATGTGAATTTGTGATAAATGATTGATAAAAAATGATGTATTATGCTACTTGTAGATGACTCTGTTAATTATTCAATTTTTCATTGAGTTGTTAGTTTAAGCCAAAACAGAAACCGAGTAGCATTGCTGGTACGAAAAGGAAAATGTATTCTATCTGCAGTGGTCAGACTATTTTAACAGTCATTTCTAAGCTATTGAGTAATCAAGGACTGTTGAGATGGGGTGACTGCCTCTAGTTCACTTTTAATCAAACGCATATGATTTGTATTTAGTGTCAGTAAGTTGTATGACCACTTGTAAATATCACTCATTTCGGCTAAAATGCATCTAGGATGCTAGTATATTGGTTTTGGGGCTGTGGAGAGGTTGAGTCATTCAGGATTCTTGTTTGAATCCATGGATCATTCTTTAGAATCTGAACTTGGATTTTATCTGATAAGAGCTGCCCCTTAAGACAAGAAACCTGTTATATTGAACTCTACCACTCTAAGATTTTAAAATTCAAGCAACCATGGAGCCTACCGTTTGACCACCATAGGCGACAATCACTAACCTGCTAAATGACAATCTGATATTGTAATATCAGAAGATATGCTTCATTGGCTTCCAGATTGCTGCAGGCAAATGCCAAAGGGGTGGTCTCAGGGGGCCTTTTTATTGGATTAAGAACACAAACACAGTCGAAGCTTTGGATGACTCTTGTGAAGTGAATATAAAGAAAAAGTCTTGTTCCTTTCTTTTGCAGAACAGATATTTTTCAATCTTTCGTGAAACTCCAATAAAGTAATTAAAGAAAAATGTTTCGATTCTAAATGATTTCTTATGGGTATAGATTATCACATGATCATCATCACTTATCCTTTTCTAGGCTTTACTAATTCCTCTATTCTTGCACGGAGTTGATTCTTTGGCTCCAGAAGGAACTTGAGAACTTGGGTGCTTTTGTCTTCATTACCTCAGTTACGGGGTGTTGTGCTGGTCTCTTTTAGACCTGTCAAGAGAAATTGATTTATGGAGTCACCAGGGGAGTTCTTGTAAATCATTCTTGAAGCATTTGATGCGCAACCCTTCTGTTCCATGTTTCATCTCTCTTTTGTATTATGGGAATATCGGTGAAGGAAATCAGTTCTCCTCCCTTTTCTTTTTGTAATTTTAATATATATGAAAGATGCTCTTTGGATGTGATTATCTATTCTGTGTCAGTTAGTTAATATATTAGACAAGAACACTTGGTCCTTTTCTTTAAAGACCTCTTAACATTGATTTTTCATGGTTCCTTCTGCATTAATTGCAGAATCGACCCTTGTTTCTCATCTATATCCATGAATATCTTTTCCTCCCTGCTTATATTAAATGCATTTGGATGGTTTTATTTGTTTTGTAGGTTGTGGACGCTGGTGCACGTTCTTTAAGAATGATTTATCAATCGAACCTGGCTCCAAAGTGTGATTTCCTTCAAGACAAAAACATGGAATTTCTTCTTTCATTATTGAATAGTGAGAATGAAAATGTTACAGGACTTGGTGCAAGTATAGTTATACATTCTTGTGAGACTATGACAGAAAAGAAGGCACTATGTCATGCTGGTGTTCTGAAGAAGCTGGTTAGCCTTCTTGAAGGTTCTCCAAGTCAGAGAGATAATAGTTTAGAATCTCTAGCCACAATTATGAAGGACAATGATGAAGCTGTTTCAGAGTTCGTGGGATGTGAAAGTGGAAGAGCTTTGAGTTCTGTTATAGAATTAACAAAGGATAGATATCCCCGCACAAGATTTTTGGCTTCGACATGCTTGATTGCTATAAGGAACACTTCTTCTTGCTATTTGCAAGATATGGGCATTAAAACCAAGCTGGTTCATCTCTTACTTGAACTTCATGATGATCCTGGTCAAGTTGGAGACGAAGCTCCCTTTGCATTTTCTAGTTTAATTTCTCAAAAAGTCGATCTACAGAAAATAGCACTTGAGGCAAATGCTATTGATAAACTCTACAACCACTTGCAAAAGAATCATTTACATCCGAAACGTTTCCAAGGATTATTACTGGCACTGGCTGATCTGTGCTCAAAGTTGGAGAGCTGTAGGTCTAGAGTCATGTCGTTGCAGGTCTGTTGCATATATGATACATTTACTTATGGCCGTATGTATGACATTATCACTTTTTGTGCCAATAATACTTTATTTTCTATTCATTCAGTCATTCATTTCTGTCAGTGAGATATCACGACAAGGGGTCCTTATCTTGCTTGTTGGTTGAAGGGGTTATGTCTTTCCTAAGCATGCAACTGTTTTCTGTTTTAGTGGTGGTTGGTTCTCTTTAGTTCTTAGGATTTTTATTTTTCTTTTCATTCAACACGATACTATGCACTGTCCATAATTAGAATTGAAACCTGTTTTTCCTTTATTTTTATTTTCTGTTTTTATTTCCAAAAGTGTACAAACGTGAAGTAATTCTGTTCAACTATTGAAATGGTTAAATACACTATTAAATGCCTGTTCATCTTTTCTTACACAGTTATCACTAGCTCCTTTTTCTTGATTTGTTATAAGGGATATATATCCACAGATTGTACTAGTTATGTAGATTAATAAAATTGATTTATTTTTATTTTTATTATTATTATAAAAAAGAAGTGCAAATCATGAGAGGTGATTCAGTATCACATCACATCTTGGTGAGAATTTTTGCAGCGTATAAATAAGGTTAATTTGGCATAGATAATGTAGTGCTTGCATGAGTAATTGCTTATGTTTGAAGTCCAACTGGTTTGTAACTTCTTATATATTGCTGAATATAGGCATTGAACTTGGTATCTGAAGCCCTGACTCATGATAGTTCTGACGTACGTACTGCAGCTTGCATTTGCTTAAGATGCGTCTCTCGCTCTATCAAGGTATGCATTATGCAATATAATAATCTGTACGAGCTTAGTGATATCTAAAATTTTATACTGGCAAAGATGTTTCCTAAGAAAATGTCAATTCAGAATTTGTGTGCAGGTAATTTTATGAATGAAATGATTGTCCCTCCCTTGGTTCGGCTGTTGGATGACCCTTCTACTTCAGTCCAGGTATCTGCTTGCTTATCACTAAATATCATGTTTCCATGTTAGTTGTCAACTACTTAAGTCCCATATTGTTCCTGAGCCTTTTATTTGAGTGAAATAGAGTATCCTGTTTCATCACTATGCAAATGGTTACTGAAGTTTACTTAGGTGAAATACCCGTCTCAATCGGTATATTATTATTTTGAGCTCTTTATGTTAACACAATGGAGCTGATGAAATCAGACTTCTTAACAATCTTGATCTCAATTCGGGCCTACTATGAATGGTCTGGAGTTGAATTAAAATGTTGACTAATTATATTCTCTTTTTATTATGTTTGGACTATAGATTAGGCAAACTCTGCTAATGCAATTGCTCTCTCTCTCTCTCTCTCTCATGTGCTGTCTGACCCAGATTATATGTTAATTGCGTCAATAGTCAACTGGATTTTTTTTTTCTCCTCTCATTTGCTTATGTAGGATATGGCATCTACCTTGTAACCCATGCTGAAACCCTCAGAAACACTATGAACTTTTTGGTTGGCATGGTGTTATTCTGTTGTAGTCTTCTGAATCCCTAAACTCCACAGAACTAGAAAATGAACAAAGATTCTGTTTTGGGGCCTTTTATTCTACTGCTCTAGCTTACTGCTTTAGTTATTTTCCGTGGATTCCTTGTCCACTCTTTTGCTTCTCAATTTTTTTTTTTCAACAAAAACCTGTTCTCAAAAAGAAAAAAAGTGAGGTTTTGTTTGTTGTTAGGGTGGCTATTGCAAAGAAGTGCAAATGAACAAACTTTGTGTACTAGGTTCATTGAATAAAACAAATCAGACATTGCAATTCTACCTTCTTTAGAAGCTTCCTGTTGGTATTAAAGAGTGATTTCATAATTATGAGTGGTTTTGAGGGAATTATGGACTCGAATGGTGAACACCATTAAATGTAGTCAACACCGTTTAAAAGTCGTGTGGGTTTAAAACTTGGGGTTGTGATATTTAGAAGGGGAATAGTTAGGGTTTGGGTTAGGATCTAATTTGTGGGCTGTTCAAGGACTGTCAGTATTAGGGGGGACTTGATGGATTGTAGGTTTCCTGGATTGGACATAAAGCAGAAAGACAATACTCGGCACCATAACAGCCCTGATGCCAAATTCCCAAATAGGATCAATCTCGACGACTGCACTTGATGCTAGTAGTTGAGTTTGTCTTTGCATATGTTTAGTCATTGAATAGGGAAAAGCACATTAACATAGAGAATCCATTATTTCGTTGAGTAAGAGGTCATTTTTTTTTTTTTTTAATCATTCAGAAGAGCCTCAGATCAGGTTGTCCAGCCTGAACTCAACTGTTGTCTTTAACAGGTACGTGATTTCAAGATGTTCTGGAGGATGATTGTTAGTTTAATACACACACAGATCGAATAGCAAACTCATGCAGAGGTCTGTGCCTTATGAGTTCTATAATTTCTGGAACTGAGATGGGCTCCTCTCATGTAAAGTTTCTCTGGAAAACTAGGCTCTGCCAAAGATTGAAATCTTGGGATGGCTTGTGGTGCACCGGACAGTGCATACATGTGATGATACAAAGGAGACATAATTGTTGCTTCCCCCTCTCCCAACCCACTGGTGTGTATTGTGCAAGTCGCAGGGGGAGACGGATAATCATGTCTTTGTGCATTGTGAAGTTGTTCTCTCTGTGGAAAAAAGCTCTTTAGAGAGGCTGGAGTATTGTGGGAGAATTCAGTTTGCTAAGCCATAGACCTTCCGCTTTGGGCAATGGAAAAAAGGCCAAGGTCCTTTGGGGTTGTGGGGTGTTAGCAGTGATCTGGGTGGTTTGGATGGAAAGAAATAAAAGAATATTTGAAGTTTATAGCGGGGAGGAGGTAGGATTACTTTGGGAAAGAGTTAGCTTTTGGGCGTCTCTTTGGGCTTCTGTTTTTGGAAAACTTAGGAACAATAGTATATCTTCTATCTTATTAGATTGGTAAGCAGCTGTAGTCTAGACTCTGTCTAGACTGTTTGCCTAACTTTCTTCTCTGTGGACTTCTTGTCCACTTTTTGTATTATGCTTTCTTGAACTTGCTCATCTTTTTTTTTTTTCTTTTTTTTTTTTCTGGGACTGAATTGACTTTCTTGTTGGTTACTGTTTTTATAGCATCTGCTAAATTAATGCATTTTAAAATATTTTATTCTTTGCAGTTATATATTTCATACTTCATGGTCATGAAGGTTTAGTGTCCTTATTTGGGGAATTTATAAAATTTAAAAAGTATGTCCAGGAAACTATGAAATACATTGCCTTTTTGTCATTAAAGTCCCTGAAATAATGACAAAAATCCTGGATGTATGGAACATAAAACGTTACAATATATAACATAAACCGTACCTGAAAGTTGCCTATAATAAATTATGGTCATCTATCAGGATTGAATATGTTACCTTATCATTTACTAGAACAAAGGTAGGTGATTTATTGTTTATCTCTCTTCCATGCTTGATTTCAGGTTGCAGCTCTGAGTGCTGTTGGAAACATTGTTGTTGATTTTACTACACATAGGTCATTATTTCTACAGTGTGGAGGCGTGAAACAGCTTGTTCAGTTATCGAGATCAATGGATTCAACTTTGAGGTTAAATGCTTTATGGGCTTTAAGGAACCTGATGTGCCTTGCAGACTACATGTGTAAACAAGGGATATTCATGGAGCTCACAGCTTCCTCATTAGCAAGTCTTATCTGTGGTAATGTGAACGTTTATTGTGGCAGTTCAAAGTAGTTTGTTTTAACTTTTTCTTATTATCTTAATGGTTTAGTACTGAACATAAACGATGCTTAAATGTATGTGCACCTGCAGACCCTGAGCCTTTTGTCCAAGAGCAGGCTCTAGCACTCATCTGCAATCTTGTTGATGGATGTATGAACTCAGTTGAGCTTGTATTCGCTGAAGATGGTATAATATTAGATGCTGTTGGAAGGCGGTTGCAGAGTGCTTCAAGAGATGAAATTTGGATACAGGTTAGACGTCTTTCTATAGAATGATAACATACAATAACTATATTTACTTGGGGACCTTTAGTGATATTCAGATCTAAATTCTGTTTTTTAATTCCAAATTGCAAATTTTGTTTGTAATACCTTTTCTTGCAATTTCTAAAAACATGCATTTAGTGTCTCATAAACATGCATGTTGATGGCCATCAGTTTCGTCGGCTATCTTCTGAATTTGAAGTGCAGTTGTTCTTTAGTTTCTATGATTTGCTGTTGGTCTGTTGTTGTTGTTGTTTTTTTTTTTTTTTTTTTTTTCTTTTCAGTTCTAGCATCCTTTGGTCATGGATTCCTTATATACTGTTCTGTAATTTTCTCTCTTTTTAATGAATTACTGTTTCCTATAAAAAAAATTAAAAATTAACAAGCATTTAATAATTAACATTGAAAATAGAGGAAACTGTATGTAATAGATTTAGAGGTGTGATTAGAACCACCTTTTCCCCTATTGCTTCCAAGTTCTTTAGTTTATAATAGTATAATATAACAAAATATCTATAAACTTGGTAGTCAAGATACATTATTTTAAAATGACGGTGGCATAACTTCTAGGAGGTGGGTGATGTTTGTGTTTTGTTTGATGATGCCTAGAAAGACTGAAAGAGCATATTAGTTTAGTGCTGCATGTAGAAACTTGGAATAGTGTATGTTCAATTCTTTGGTTATTTACACCACACATTACCCAATGGGTGCGCTATTGTTAAATTGCTGACATGTTTTAAACTATGTCACATATTCTGTACCCTATATTTTCATTGGGTAGTGCTATTCGCACACCTCTTTTCTCTATTCACACACCCGCTCTAAATTTTCTAATACTTCAATTCAAATTTTTTTTTTTTTACAAATTACTCTTAACTACCCTTCTTTGTAATTTTGTTTCTTTTTCTTTTTTATATTTGGCAAGTCAATCATGAATCAAATTTCATTATACAATAAATCAATTTTTTTACCTATAAATGAAGGAAAAATAATACGTTCATTAAGTGGAATGAATTGTATTATTAGACAAGGAATATGCTTCCCAGGTAATTACGTTCATTCAAATGAATCCAAATTGCAAAGATCTTCCAAGTAACACTAATTTTCTGCAGTAAATATGGTTTTCCTCTCCCCACTGATTGTTAGGTAAAAAGGTACCGGACCTAATTCGACATTGTGAAGAGAATGCCAATCCAATAGCTAGTTGGTTATTTAGAGTAGCAGTTAAAGTTACTGAACTGAAATGTATAGATGGTTGGTTGATGGGGTAGCAGCTACAAAACCATAATTTATCAAATTGAATGGAATCTTGTGCAATATTTTATCCTTATCTTGTGAGTGTCATTGCTGATTAAGAAGAAGAAAAACAAAAACCAAATGATTAAGAAGAAGAAAAACAAAAACCAAAAAACCTGATTGGCAAGACAAAATGCTATATGTCAAAAGTCCAGCACTTAGTGTGGCAAATGTTAGAGCTCAGATGAAAAATCACTATGTTACTGAATTTGGGAATTTGAATTTGGGAATTTAGGTATGTCATGACTGATATACAAAATTGAAGAAAGGTATAAGCATATCACCTAAACTAAAGGAGATCCAAAACCTCTTATATGTTTCAGCAACGTCGATTCAAGATACCATTCCCAGTGTTTTAGCCATTGTTCCACCGGTGGAATAAAGCATTCTATAGAGTGGTAATATAGCTAATTTGTTCAACCTTTAATTTAATCTATGTCTGGTGTAGCGAAAATAGAAAACAATTATAAGAATGTACTGTGCAAGGCCAGAATAATCAAAATATGATCGAAAATACAATTGTCAACAATAAAGGTTTAGGATTTGGGAATGATTGACTTGTCAAATAGAAAAAAGAAAAAAAAGAAGGAAAAAAAAAAAAACAGAATTGCAAGAGAGGGTAGTCAGGGTAATTTGTAAAAAAAAAAAAAATTGAATTAAAGTAATAAATAAATAGGAGGGGTGTGTGAATAGCACCACCCTTTTCATTATCAATATGCCAGGGCTTTTAGGGTTAGACTTACTGTTGCATAGAAGTTTTTAATTTCTCATGATTATGTAGCAAGACTAATCATGTAGAAGAGCGGAGTGCGTCTGGAGGTCTTGGACGGTTATTATCAGTACACCTGTTATTGTTGCGGACTTACAAAACTTTCGAGAATGGATGAAATGAAAGAGAAATAAAATCTGTACAAGTCTTTAATCATTTAGATTTGCCTAGTCTTCTAATTGCTGTAGGCTTATCATGTGGCTTCTAGATGTTTCATTCAAGATTGATGTTCTGTTTGGTCATGTTTTAGACTTTTAGGGTTCCTAGAGGTCATTAATTAGGGTCACTTAATGTTGGGTTCTGGTACAAGTGTCTTATTTGAGGATCAGTCAATGAGATTACTTGTGTGTGTTTCGAACAATATCTCTCAATAGATGTATGAGAGTCTTGATGTGATTCGAATTTCCTTATATTATCTTCCTTTCCCTTCTTCAAATATCTTTAACCACAACAACCATCCCCATGGATTATAACCCTAAGCTTCACACTTCCTAAACACATAGACCTCTAGGTTGTCCTACATCATACTTGGCATCAGAGCTTTAGGTTTCACCATGTCAACCCGTAATGGACTACCTTTTAGGGATTTGATGCCAATCCACAACGAGACAACATATTGTTGCAACTCACTGAAAAGCTAGAGGTTCTAATTGGGCAACATGAACAATAGGAGTATAACGTGCATAGCTTGACATCTCGATTAGGGGCATTAGATGCAAGAGCAGGCCCTCAAGAACAGCCTGAAGAGAGGACTGACGAATTTTAGATGCTGAAGAACTTCAAGACAGAATTGAGCGTAACCTGACTGAATACCACATCAAGGGAACAATCACTACTTGGGAACTTGCACTGGTACAAACAATTTCCAGACCTTCTGCCAGCATTAACACCATCCTTAGCTTACACTGCCGCTTGAAGAGAGATGCCTGTGAGAGCCCCTCAAGTTCTATAATTCGAAGGAGGTTCTTGAGAATTCAAAAATCTGAAGTAACTTAACTGATCTCCATGTTGGAGAAGATGTTGCCACTAATGAGGAAGGACTGGTAGAAAGAGACAAAATGGCAGATGCAAGTGTATTGAGGTTTGTGTTTGGGGTACCCACCTAAGGAGGATAACGATCTTCATGCCAGGAGTATGGGTGCTTTTAAGGTGACCAAGAGGATGTATAGCAATGCCTATGCTTTGAACATTTCTTCAAACCTGGGAATCAGTTCAATCTTTACATTGGACCTTAGACCATACAACCACCAATGTCTACCCATCCACCTAGCAAAGTAATATAGAAACCTTCTGACACCTAACTCTACCACAAAACCACCAATGTCAACCCATCCACCTCCTATAGATAATGCCTTGATCCCCTGCCAGAGTATCACCTACAAATTGTGCCTGGATAACCAAAGAAGAGTTTATTTGACTTGATTCTTCTCTTTATTAGCTGTACCTGCTTCAATGTACCAGAGGCGAATTCTGCGAAGTGGGGGGAGGATTAATGGAGATGAGCTGTGGACTTATGAATGTGTCGATAACTAAAACTTAGTAGAGTAATTTAGATTTGCTGGAAGCTTCTAGTTGCTGGATGGTTTTAATGTGTCATCTCATGCTGCATTCAAGATGCATGTTCTCTGTATCGGTACATGTTTTTAGTTTTTCTAAAGTATTTTCTGTTACTAATATTAGACTTTTCGGTTCCTAGAATTCATCAATGAGGGTCAATTAATGTTGGCTGGTATCTTCTGTAGCTCTATAAGGGTCATTATATATTGTTGAAAAGCAGTCGATGAGATTGCTTGTGGTTTCAAACAATATCTGTCGACTGATTTGTGAGAATTCTTGCTGTGACTCCAAGTAACCTTGCTGGAGTGAGTCTGGACTGTATAGTAATACTTTTAAGAACTCTCCATTTCCAGATTTCTAACCACAATACCCTTCCCCACTGAGTTATATCACCCAAAAATTCATCCTCTATGAGCTTAAACACTGAAATCCCTAGGTTGTCCTACATCCTACATATATACACATATTTACTTTCTTACTGGTTCTTAAAATCCTTTTCTGACAGGGATTGTATGTGCTTAGCAATGTTGCAAGTGGAAATGAAGTTCACAAGGAAGCTGTTATGCATCAACTAGTACCACAAGCAGACAATGGGGCCCAATCTCTTATTCTGAAGTTTTTGCAGAGTGATGAAAGCCAGTTACGTATGGCTGCTGTCTGGACCATTGTTAATCTTACTTTTCCATCCAGTCCTAATGCATTTAGTCGTATTGTAAAACTACACAATGCTGGCATATTTTCTCAAATGAAGAGCATGACCAATGATCCTTGCCTAGACGTTAAGGTTGTCATCTTCTATCTCAAATTTGTTATTATCCAATGCTTTTGATCTTCTTTAAATCTTATCTGATTCATCATGTGGCACAGCTTCGAGTAAAATCAGCACTCAGGCAATTTACGACCTTTAGTGATGGCTCAACATGATTTTTGTACCCTTGAACCAGTGACAAGAAAAGGACTACTGATGCAGCTGTAGTTAGTTTTGATATCGTGGTAAGCTTCATTTACAATGACTTCATTTTGGTAAAAAGGTCACCACTTTATCATAAAAGCGAAACACGCGCATCATATCATTCAATCCAAACACCTCTAAAATGAAAGCCACGATCATCTATCCTCCCAAAATGACAACTTTTGTATCTGTTGTATTTAATAGAAAAAAGTTTGTTTTATTTCATTTGAAAGCCAAGTTGAATGACTTGTATGATGACAATGGAATAAATATGAAATTTTATTATGGTTTCGTTCAACATATGAAGGGTTATAGGTTAGTGAGCTTTATATGACTAATTGGTTTTTTCTGTCCTAGAGATTGTATTTGTTTCATCAGTAATTTTTTGCCAGGCCATACATTACCTCACTGATATATTGTCATGGTTGCTGTTGTCCGAGTATAATAGTTACCTTTAGTTGCATTTGAAGCTATTATCCCTTGAAAAGTAGGGTATGAAAATATGAATTGGAGGTCAATTTAGCTAAATTTTTGTTTACATTGGTATGTTTCCCATTGCAGGTGTAACACATTGCTTTTATATTTTTCCAAGTTAGAGCAGTGTGGAAGCTTTCTAATTTTGTCGGTACTCCTAACCAGGTTACCTTCAAAATCTTTGTTCCACTTGTGTATTCCTTTTTGAACACTTACGCCATGTAATGTATCAAAAGATGGATGTATTTACCCGACTCAAATCCTATGTCTGTCAGATACTGTTTTATCAGTTGTCATATTTGTAAACAAGCTGTATAGAGTTGCGATCTTCTAGTTCCAAATGTATAATGAGACCAGTGTATTGGTGGCATGTTGTTACATCAATGTCCCCGGAGCATTGAGATGGCACTGTATTGAGCAAGGATTAGCTGATGCTACTGTGGTTGAGCTTGGTTACGCTTCTTCGAAAGTTTGTAAATCCCTTTTTCCCCCAAAAAGATCAAACTTTGTACAGCCCTGTGTGGAAGAATACCCAAGTTGTCTTTGTAGAATATGAAACCCACTACATCTTAGGTAGTAGTATGTATATTTTCCAATCTTGACCGCAGGTGTAGTAATTGGATCTTACTTTGATACAAGTGAGAATAAGTTTTTGAGTGGGACTTGAAATAAACTAATCCATACTACCACATCTTTAACTAATGTTCTGGGATATAGGGTCACTAGCATTTTGCATTGCTCGGATTTTGTTATCTACTGAATTTTACACAAATCATGTTCGATTCGAGGAATATTGTACTTGAGAGAGAGTCTGTACGCACCCTATTTACTCATATTGCTAAAGGGAGCGTATGGGTAGTCTCTTTTTCTTTTTTTTTTGAGGGAAATTCTTGGCTTCCTGCGCCAAGAGATGAGCCACTCCATTGGCTTGTCTTCCTACCTTAAAAACACGAGCATCCAAAGCTTCATGCAGCATCTGCCAATAGAAAACCCAGCTCCGAGTGGTCCAAAGAAAATGACGACAACGCCGACACCAACTCCAGACAATCGGTCTCCACCAACAAAGGTGTTAGGTGATGCTCAACCGCCAGCTGCACCCCAAGAAGCAGAGCTAGCAACTCTGCATGTTTGGCAGAATTTGCTATCGTGACCGAGTGCCGGAACCCATGCAAAAACGAGCCGTTATGATCTCGAAACACTCCTCCCAATCCCGTGCGACTAGAAGACTGATCAAAAGCTGCGTCAACGTTCAGCTTCACATAGCCAACTGGAGGCTTAGACCACTTCGACACCTCCCAGGTCCCCGAGCCGGACTGAGAAGTAACATGAGCTGCTTTGTAATCCTCCCACCATCCCAAAGTCAATAGAATAATTTCAGCTTCTTGTTTGAAATCTCCTTCCCACCGGATCATAATGAAGAGGCAAAGTTCTGAGGGTGCGAAGCATGAATGGAGACCAACCAGTCAGCAACATTTTGTAGGGGCCGAAACCAGGGGGATATTGGCACCCTGAATCAAGCTAGAGGCATGAGGGCAATCACGAACCGCATGAATAGGCGTCTCAACTTCTTCGTCACAGAGTGGGCATTGGGTATCTAAATCAATGCCACGTTCGGTTAGCCTGCCCCGAGTAGGAAGAATATTAGCCGCTGCTTTCCATGCACAGATTTTCACACTACTTGGCACTGGTGCTTTCCACAATTGGTGCCAAAGAGCAGCACTTGGATTTAGTGCAGAAGAGCTATATCATCAAGAACTCGGTTCCGAGCCACATGATATAAGCAGGAATCTTTTGAACAATATAAGCAGGAAACAACTCTTGATAACAAATTAGAGTTCCACACACCTGGAGTCTGGAGACATAAAAAGATCAGTCACATGGGTAACACGATCGGAAAAATAAGCACCCAGTTCCTCACAATTAACCACAGATCTGTCCATATGTTGGTAGACAAACCATTACCAATATGACGCTGATTGCCAGCCCTAAGGATGTCTCTCCCTTGCAAAATAATTCTCCAGGCGTATGAAGGTTGTGTACCTAGTGAAGCCTCCCAGAAATTGCAATATGACGCAGTTGTTCCTTACTTACAGATACTCTTTTAAGTAGACAATATGTAGGTTAATATTTCTTATTCTTCGTATTTGTGTGTTGAAAACTACACATCTATAGTTAATATTTAACTAATCGGTAATTATCAAAATCAAACAAACTTTTTCCCTAATTTTCTATTTTAGTTTCAATGACCGGTCGGTTTGCTCTACCCCAAAACCCTATATTCCTACAGCGTGCGCCCCAACAATATTAGTGTTAACAAAAGATGGAACTCTAATTATGCCATAATTCATTCAGCTCAGCTTGTTCCGTCGGAACATGCAAGACAAATTAGTTGATGCCTGGAAAATCAATCACTTAAAAGAACCATAACAAAAGTCCCTGCTGATAGACTTCATGACATATAAAACAAGTCCCAGTTTACCTATAGTGATTGATAATGTTACTGATTTGTGCATATATAGCCAGCAGACAAGCAGAGCCATATATCCTTAAAATTACTTTGAACCTGATCACTATCATACGCGTTTATTTTTCTTTTCGAAGGGAAATCTGACTCATATATGTGGAAGATATATAAAATGGTGGATCTTTTATATACAATTTACAGAATATATATTGAGCAACTTATTAGTTGCGTAAAAATAATACTAATCAACCTGAGGAACTGAAATGGTTTATAACGGGAAATACCTAGACTAGGAATAAGGAAAACGACACAATGACGTTGCGATCGGTTAGCCAATCTTCTCTGTGTTTGAGTCATCTGAGGGCCATATCACAGTCTCAAAGAGCCGTTCACGCATCAACTCCAAGTTCTCATCAGAGATTTCTTGATATATTTCAGCATGATTACATTTCTGCATCAATGTCCATCCAAGAAAAGTATGTTTTCAAATTGTCGGAGATTTACATGTTATGTGCTTCGGATGATGAAGAAAAATAGTTAAAGAGAGAAACTTAAAACTTTCTTACCTTGACCCATTTACCATAGAGGTGAAGCCGTGTGACCATTACTCTCTCAGCAAGTTCATGCCTCTCCTGTCAGTTAGCAAAGGGTTATACTTCATGTCATTCATATAAATCTGTAGGTAACAATGAATTGCATAGTCATAGAAGCCAAGTTTTTGTTTTCACACCATCTGTATGATCCTTCACAATCTTTTTGTTTACCAAGAAAGCAAAAGAGTTAAGAGTATTGTGCTCTGTACTGTCAGATTTCTATAAAATGGAACTTTGGAAACAATAGTTCGGTGGAATTTCTGTTTTTTCTTTCTTCTTTTGCCTGATATATCTTAAACAACACATAAAAAGGTAATATGATGTCTTCCCTCTTAGTAGATATAAGCAACTAAAGAATAACTGGTTTCAAAAACTACCTTCCCAAGCGAGCGGAGAAACCGCTTACCATCTCCAGGCTTGTTTGATACAACAAAGCTGTTGCAATAAAAAGGAATTAAGATTCAGATAGAACAGTTCTCAAAAGTAGTGAATTAAGATATGTTGAAGATGCACCTTGGTTTATTAAAAGACAATGCTTCCAAATAATCCTATTGTATGAAAATATAAACAGACTTGCTTAAACCATGATCACGTTGAAGTCAGAAACCAAAGGACTTCAACCAAAGGCTGAAAGGCAGTGCTCCTATCAAGATATCCTACTGCGTATATTCTTTATCTAGGGAGAGTGGCTAGATTTATTTTCAAATTCTTGCATTAGTAAACTGATCCAACTTATATACTACAGAAAACCATCATGAGGTCATTAATTTGACAGTTTAATTCTGGTGAATATGTTCAAGATATGGAAAACTTCCTGTCTTAACAACCCACAAGCTCACTTTGATCTGAATGGCTCGCCGCTGTTTCAAGACTATCATTTACAAAGCCCAATCACTTCTCAACCAATTGCAATAAACAATATTGCTTGACTAATAATGACAATTGATAATAACAAACTTCAATAAAGTATGCAGGTTGAATTTTACTAAAATGATAAAATGATCCGATGGTCTAACTTACTCATAAAGCCACCTATATTGTGTTGGGTTCATCTCATAAAGCTGGTTCATGACAGTCCTCACAGCCTTGTATGTAAAATAGTTGAGTAATTGCTGCAGGCACAAACATATCAGTCAGCTAATTATTAAGAATATGTTGTAGTATAAATCGCATATATACCGTATATGTCTATATCATGTAACAAAATACGTAAAAGTATTTAGATAGGTACTTGAGTGTATAATCATAGGTACTTGAGTGTATGAAGACTTATGTAAACATGCTTTACCAAAGGGCAACAAGCATGGCAGAAAATCATCATCAAGATGGTTATCATTTTGAGTTTCTCTTTGAGCATTCACACTTCAATGTAATCCTATAAATACCCCCTTTGTATGAGATGAATAAACACATTGAAATCCTCATTCTCTCTGAAATTTTACTCTTCTATTCTGTTTATCAAATCCTCTAGTTCTTAAACACGTTATCAGCACGAAGTTGCTCTAGAATTAGAATCGAAAAATTGACGAAAGAAGAGTTCTTCATCGATAGAAGTCATTTTTCAAAACCTACAAAAAATCCCCAAACCCTAGCTCAGATTAAAGCCCTTGATTCCAGGAGCCCGGAACCGGTCTCAGATTCACCGGAACCGGCCGGAAAAGGCCTGAACCGGCCGCCGGAAGCCGAAAAAACCGAACCGGACCGCTGCCGGACCGCTGCCGAGACCTGCCGAGGTCCTGCCGAGGTCCTGCCGAGACCTGCCGAGCAGCTGCCGAGAGCTGCGCAGCAGCTGCCGAGGTGCTGCCGAGACCTGCCGAGCAGCTGCCGAGAGCTGCGCAGCAGCTGCCGAGGTGCTGCCGAGGTGCTGCCGAGGTACTGCCGAGTCCTGCCGAGACCTGCCGAGACCTGCCGAGACCTGCCGAGAGCCCTGCGCAGCAGCTGCCGAGAAGCTGCCGAGAGCCCTGCGCAGCAGCTGCCGAGACGCTGCCGAGAGCCCTGCGCAGCAGCTGCCGAGACCTGCCGAGAAGCTGCCGAGGCCCTGCGCAGCAGCTGCCGAGACGCTGCCGAGGCCCCTGCGCATCAGCTGCCGAGGCACCTGCGCAGCAGCTTCCGAGACGCTGCGCAGCAGCTGCCGAGCAGCTGCCGAGCCATCTGCCGAGCAGCTGCGCAGCAGCTGCCGAGCAGCTGCCGAGCAGCTGTCGACACATCTGTCGACAGATTTGCGCGGCGACTTTCCGACGACTTTTTCGACACTTTTCCGGCGACTTTTCCGGCGACTTTTTGGACGATTTTTCTCGACTTTTTCCAACGATCTTTCCGGTCAACTCCGATAATTTTTCCGGTCAAAAATTTCCGGCAACACTATTCCAAGGTATTCTTTACTAAAAGTTCCCGTTTCTAAGTTTTTATTTATTTTCTCTCCTTTTTTCCTTTTTCTCGGGAACTTACAATCAAAAGCGGAATTAGAGCAATTCACGCCAAATGAACTAAGAGTGTTCACAATGATTCTTGGAAATTGATTTCTTGGTAGCATAGCTCGGAAATCTTATTATTTTTCGTGGAAGTTTTAACTCCGAAACTAATATTTTCTTCTTATCTTCAAGGATGTCGAATGAACCTAGACTCGATTTTCAAATCCTTGACTCAACAGGTTCGGAGTACCATAGCTGGAAAACCGACGTTGAGAACCATCTCACATCCAAGGGGATATTGCCCATCATCCATGAACCAAATCCGGCTCTTGTGTTCCCTCGATCACCCAAGAAGCATGCAGAAGCAATCATCTTGATGCGACGTCATATGGACAAAGCACTCAGGCTAGAGTACATGTCCATCAAAGATGCAAAGGATTTATGGGAAGCACTAGAAGAGCGCTTTAACAATATCCAAGATTCTCTCCTCCCTGACTTGAAGGTTCAGTGGAACGATGTACGCTTCTCAGACTTCAAGTCTATTGCTGAGTACAATTCAGAAGCTCTTCGTCTTAAATCCATGTTGAGGTTCTGTCAAAGACCCCTCACAGAAGAAGAGCTAATTGAGAAAACTCTCTCCACCTTCCCTGTTGCAGCAATTTTGCTATCAAAGCAGTATCGCACTGAAGTAAATGCTGGACGAATTACGAGGTTCAATGAACTCATAAATATTTTGTCGGTAGCCGAAAAGCACGACAACATTCTTGTAAAGAATTATAATTCAAGACCCATTGGAACCAAGAGCGTTCGTGAGGCAAATTATAATGCACCCAAAAGAGGGCACAGGGAGCGGTACCCCAGCAATAGGGGACATGTGTACCCTAATAATAGGGGACATGAAGGACGAACAGGTCCATATAACCGCCCCAACAGGGAAGGAAACCGCAACTTTAGAGCGGGCGCACGTGATGGTAACTCCGCACGTGGAAGAGGGAGGTATGGCAACACCGGCCGTGGAAATAGCACCATGAACCGTGGAGGTCGCACCATGCGCCGTGGTAGTAGCAGCAACCCTCCTAGGGGATATCCACAACGTGCACAACCTGTACAAACTGTACAACCTGCACAACCTATACCTCAAATGAAGGGAGGAAACCACAATGACATGTGTCATAGATGTGGATCAATCGAGCATTGGTTTAAACAATGTCATGCAAGTACCCAATTAGCTGCACGCTACAAGGAGTACAGGGAAGCAAGAGAGCAAGAAGCTAACCTTGCCGAAGATGAAAATAGTGAAGATGTCAATCTCACTGTTGAGGACTTCAAAGCTGTAGATGAAGAGCACGAGGATGCCACAGACTTTGATTAGAATAATCCTCTTTCTATTTTCCAAGAATGGCAAATGTGCCTTAGTCAATAAATAACAATTGTATTAAACTCCTTCTTATGTGGCGTACCCAATGAAGTATGATGTCTAGGAAAGCAATTGAGATCGGGGTATTTAAGCGAGCCTCGCTCCACCAACATCTCTCTACTTTCCTGGTCATATTCCATTGGAATTACCAAACGGATTGAGTGATAGCAATTTGTCTAGAGTTTGATATTTGGAATAGACTTATGAATAACTTTGATGTAATCATTGGCTATTTTCCCATTAATAAAGTATCGCATTCAATGTCATGGACATGTGTTAATATTCCGAACTTTATTCCTTTCAGTATGTTTTCCGGAGAATTGGAATGCCTTCTTGATAGTGGCACCACACATACGATATTGCGACATAGGCAATTATTTTTATGGATGACACCCAGTCGATCCTCAGTAACTACGATGGCAGGACCATCACAATTGATTCATGGTCGAGGACCAGCTCAATTTTTGTTACCAAATGGCACAAATATTAATGTCGCCGAAGCTCTATATGCTCCAAGGGCCGGAAGGACCCTATTAAGCTTTAAAGACATTAGAGCCAATGATTTTCATGTGGAAACACATTGTGAGAATGGACAAGAGTTCCTTTGCATCACCTCTAAAAACTACGGAAATACACGAGTTTTAGAGAAACTTATGTGTCGCTCTAGTGGATTGTATGCAACCACTATTAGAGTTATTGAATCCAACCATGTCATGAATGACAAATTATGGGATCCTGACACATACAAGCTTTGGCACGACCGTTTGGGACATCCAGGTCGTGACATGATGCTCCGTATATTAAAAACTTCACACGGACATCCATTCTTCAAAACGAAAAGAAGTACGAACCAAACATTGGTCCAAAGAGTTACTTCTAAAGTGTATCATTCGTTTTGCAAAGCTTGCTCTTTAGCAAAGGTAGGATCGAGACCATCCTATGCAAAGGACACTAAAGAAAATATACCATTCTTACAAAGAATACAAGGTGATATTTGTGGACCTATCCAACCAACTTGCGGACCATTTAGATATTTTATGGTGTTGGTTGATGCATCGACACGTTGGTCACATGTCATGCTCTTATCCACAAGAAATGCTGCATTTGCTAAACTCCTAGCACAAATCATTAAATTAAGGGCTCACCACCCCGATCATCCTATTAAGTCAATTCGTCTTGACAATGCTGGAGAATTTACATCAAGAACCTTTGATGATTATTGCATGTCCATTGGGATTGAGGTGGAACATCCTGTCCCTCATGTACACACCCAAAATGGACTCGCAGAAGCTGCCATTAAAAGACTTCAAATGGTTGCCAGAGCATTGGTTATGCGCACCAATCTCCCTATTTCTGCTTGGGGCTATGCAATATTACATGCAGCTGTGCTCATTCGTCTGAGACCTACTGCCACCCAACCCTTTTCTGCGTCCCAACTGGTGACTGGGTATGAGCCTAATGTCTCACACTTACGCATATTTGGGTGTGCAGTCTATGTGCCAATTGCGCCGCCACAGCGCACCAAAATGGGTCCTCAAAGACGCTTAGGCCTTTATGTTGGATATGATACTCCAAGCATTATCCGCTACATAGAACCCTTGACAGGTGATCTATTTACCGCTAGATTTGCGGATTGTCACTTTGATGAGACAGTCTTCCCGTCATTAGGGGGAGACAAGAACATTAATGTTCAACAGAAAAGACAGGAATTGTCGTGGTCTGTCCCCACTTTGTCTCATCTTGATCCCCGAACCACACAGTCTGAAATAGAGGTGCGGAGGATTCTCGATCTTCAGAACGTAGCAGAATCAATGCCTGATGCGTTTTCTGATATCGCTAAAGTGACAAGATCACACATACCTGCTGCAAACGTACCTGCAAGGATTGATGTTCCTAAAAATAAAGGACATGACATCCCCTCTATGGGTGATGCAGTGGCTAGACCCATGGCTCCTGCTAGAAAGCGCGGGAGGCCTATAGGTTCGATGGATTCTCGCCCAAGAAAGAAAGCGAGCTTGACACAAAATAATCCATTAATCATCGATATAAATAATCCATCTCATGAAAAAATTCCGGATTATGGTTATGTCCAAGAGACATCATTGGAGGACGCTCCAATAATAGAACCAATTCCAGAGAATAGAGAGATCTCCATGAATTACACTAGTATACATGTAATTATGGACAGAAATTCTATGGCTATTGATGATGCGTTTGCATATCATATTGCAAAAGGAATTATAGAATACGATGATATCGAACCTCGCTCCGTTGAAGAATGCCAACGTAGAGCAGATTGGTCAAAATGGAAAAATGCGATCCAGACTGAATTGGATTCACTAACAAAGAGACAGGTATTTGGGTCTATAACACTGACACCACCAAATATAAAACCTGTTGGCCATAAATGGGTCTTTGTTAGAAAGCGTAATGAGAAAAATGAGGTTGTTAGATACAAAGCCCGCCTTGTGGCGCAAGTTTTCTCACAACGTCCTGGAATCGACTACGAGGAGACATATTCTCCCGTAATGGACGTTATAACGTTCCGCTACCTTGTCAGTTTGGTAGTTTCCGAAAAAACTTGACATGCAGCTCATGGATGTGGTTACAGCATATCTATATGGGGATCTAGATTCAGAGATATATATGAAGGTTCCAGATGGACTTCAATTACCCAAATCAAGTGGCTCTAAACCACGGAGCGCGTTTTCAATAAAATTAAGACGCTCACTATATGGATTGAAACAATCCGGACGGATGTGGTATAACCGTCTAAGTGACTACTTGATTGGGAAGGGATATGTTAACAATGAAATATGCCCTTGCGTGTTCATTAAGAGAACAAGATCCGGATTTGCAATTGTAGCAGTTTATGTTGATGACATGAACTTAATTGGAACTCTAAATGAGTTAAAAGAAACTGCTACATATTTGAAATCTGAATTTGAGATGAAAGATCTCGGGAAAACACGGTTTTGTCTCGGAATAGAACTCGAGCACCGTAATGATGGGATTATGATCCATCAATCAGCATATACTCAAAAGTTACTAAGGCGCTTTAATGAAGATAAAGCAAAGCCTGTGAGTACTCCCATGATCAACCGTAGTCTTGAGCCCATGAAAGATCCGTTTCGTCCAAGGGATGAGGACGAAGATTTATTAGAAGCTGAAATACCATACCTAAGTGCGATAGGCGCATTATTGTATTTAGCTCAATGCACAAGACCGGATATCTCATTTGCAGTAAACTTGTTAGCTCGACACAGTTCTGCACCAACACGCCGCCATTGGATTGGTATAAAGACAATCCTTCGATACCTAAAAGGTACGATCGATATGGGCTTGTTCTATCCCTACAGAGAGAAAAGAAATGTGAGCGCCGGCAACACTATCCATAGTGACCGACGTTCTCTTCCTCCCCTCCATCAAAATGATGTTTTGACGGGTTTTGCTGATGCAGGGTATCTCTCTGACCCTCACAAAGGTCGCTCCCAAACAGGTTATGTCTTTACCATGGGAAATACCGCGATATCTTGGAGATCTACAAAACAGACTCTTGTTGCTACTTCCTCAAATCATGCAGAAATAATTGCACTACATGAAGCCGTGCGTGAGTGCATATGGCTAAGGTCTATAAATAGACACATTCGAGGAACTTGTGGTTTGAAATTCACCACAAATGAACCTACATGCATTTACGAGGACAATGCAGCTTGTATTGAGCAAATGAAATTAGGTTTCATCAAAGGCGACAATACCAAGCATATATCGCCGAAATTCTTCTACAATCAGCAACAGCAAACACTTCTAAATATTGAAGTAAATCAAATCCGATCAGAAGATAATGTAGCTGACTTATTTACTAAGTCACTACCAAAATCTCCTTTCGAGAAACATGTAAGGAGTATCGGATTGAGGAGGATATCCGAACTCCCACAATCTTCAAGAGGAGTCTAAATCAGGGGGAGTATCCAGAAACATACTTCACACTCAACGCGCGTTGTGCTCTTTTTCCCTTTCGACCAAGGTTGTTTTTTCCCACAGGGTTTTATTACTTGGCAAGGTTTTTAACGAGGCAACTTCGATGCGCACCATCTACACAATACTATTTAACATGAAATATCCAAGGGGGAGTGTTGTAGTATAAATCGCATATATACCGTATATGTCTATATCATGTAACAAAATACGTAAAAGTATTTAGATAGGTACTTGAGTGTATAATCATAGGTACTTGAGTGTATGAAGACTTATGTAAACATGCTTTACCAAAGGGCAACAAGCATGGCAGAAAATCATCATCAAGATGGTTATCATTTTGAGTTTCTCTTTGAGCATTCACACTTCAATGTAATCCTATAAATACCCCCTTTGTATGAGATGAATAAACACATTGAAATCCTCATTCTCTCTGAAATTTTACTCTTCTATTCTGTTTATCAAATCCTCTAGTTCTTAAACAGAATATAATTTTTTTTGTGAGCTTTATGTGTCAGGTTGGTATGAGCTTAGCTAATTATATAAAAGAGAAATATGGAAGAATATAAAGATTCTAACATCTTATTTTTGATAGGAGACAGGAAACTTCTATTAGAAAAAGAAGAAGTGTACAGGCATTAGAGGCATTAGTCTACTCCTATACGATCTTTGCATAGAGGACATGAGTACTACTCAGAATGGCATAATATACTAACCTACACAAATTAGCAAACAATGCTATTCTGGATCTGATGAAATAACAATGCACCTGATTGACAGGTTCATGTTACAGTTGTTTCACTAGAGAGTTTTCATTTATATATAAACCTACAACTTTTTTTTATTAGTTGTTGTCTACCCACAACTTAGATAAAATAAATTGTTACCCCATAGATTAAAGATAAACAACTGAGATTCAATAATAAAGGCTAAAACACATTTTAGAAAGTGAAAGCACGTTTAGACATGTCTAGAGGTATCAATCAGCGAACACATGCTAACATATTATGGTAAGCTTCCCAACATAAAATGGACTTAAGCAACTGCGTAATGCAATAAAGGGAAAGCATGTATTCTATAGACATACTTAAGAGGTAAATATTTGAATTTGTAAAAGAAAATCTAGCAACCTGTGCCTATTTGAACCATATAAACAAACAGACACAAAAGGTAACCAAGTGTCCTTCAGACAAGCTAGCAACAAATACATAATCATGTTATGCAAGCAAGAGAGTTGAACATCATTCCTCTTAAGCACATGAAGTTCATCCAAAATCTAAGCTTTCTCACCGTCTTAACATCCTCAAAGCTGTCCTCATATTGGCCAGCAAGCTCATTAACAATTACGAAGTTTCGATTCTTTCGTTTCCTCCTCATACCCGGAAGAGCTTTCATGGAGAACCACCTGTGATGCCCTGAATCAATGAATGAACTGCTCAACTCCAAAGACCCTCCTGGTTTCACTAAATGCTTCTTGGCCATTGAGTTCCTTTGCAAACCCACGTCTCCTCCACTCTTGAGATTCATGGCAGTTGTAGGCAGAGCATCCAAGCACAAGCATGGACATGTGTGTGAGTCCACCACGGAAGAACCCATCACAGATAAAGCCCCCACCATGCTTCTCTCACAAGTAAAAGCTGAAAGGCAAGCACCTTTACGATGATAAATGCCCAGATCAGAGTTTTTGTTTGAAGCTGTAGTTCAGGGATGAATGCTAAGAATCTGGAAATGGGTATCCCAAGAAAATTGGTAGTCAAAGATTCAAAAACTGGAGCAACAAAGAAAAGAAGGTCTTTTGGTGCAAGTAAAGGTGGGTGAGAGAGAGAATCTGGACGATTTTGAAGGTGTGTGAACGTTAACCAAACAAAAACTTGAGGTCCAAAACACTCCACACAATGACACAAGTTTAGAATCAATATTAGTCTCTTTTCTGAAATTCAATTCTAAAAAGGCTGTGGATATTGTCGTTCAACAAATCAAACACGAAAAAGAGATCGTACCCTACACACACGGGTGTGGTAGATTGACAATATCACATTTTATTAACAATAAATTTCAATTTTATTATTGTGTATTTGTGTTGGAAGGCTTCCTATTATTCATTAAAAACAAACCTAAATAAAATGTAAATTAGATACTTTTTATGACACACACACGTATCAAACTCGAATAGATGATTCCGGGGATCGGTAGCTTGAAATACGATTCTTAGAAAGACCGTCGCCAATAGGGGAGTACCTAACATGAGTTTAATATTATTTCAGTATCAACTTCAAACAAGTCACTAAAGTTGTCACGATTGATAGCATATTTTTACTGGCCCAACGACTGGTTGTCCAAAAAAGACCCGAACAGTCATTTAAGGTTATGTTGAACTGATCGGTCACCAAACAAGGGTGACGAGCATATTCGTAGAAGGTTAAAGACCTACAAGACTAAGATATAAAATAACAAAAATTTCCTTCTTCCACCCTTTGGGCTAAAGTGGTCGCAATTTGACTCATATGTCTATCAACATTCGCAATGGCTTGTTGAGTTTCTACATGGGAGCTTGAGTAGTATTAGCTGAAGAAGCAATTAAATATTCAAGAGACTTACCTTGAGACTACTGAGATGGTGGTTGATTAGGGGCTTGAGGCCTTGATCCTTTATGGAAACCCGGAGGTGGACTGTATGCATTTAAAGACCCTTGTTGCACTTTATCACTGTTACTCTATTGGAGGTTAGGATGGTAATTAACACCATCTTAGACTGTGGGTGCTGGAGTAAGGGCTGTTTATCGAGTGATAGTCTCTCTTCTTACATTAGTTAACATGCTCTGTAAACGAAAACATAGGACAAGTTTTCAGTAGGATGATTAGTATGATGAGAACGTACAACACATATAACACCCATGTAAGTCTAGCTTAGCCCACATGTAACACACATACCTCAGCTTAGCCCACTAGTCTAGCTTCTGAGATGCCTTGGGATGACACGGCTTTCACTAACATATCCAATTTCCGCTCCATCTCACCCATGTAAGTCTGAATTCAATAATTGGTATTTACCTCATAAACACCTCTGCTCTTAGCTCATTACCTCCCTTTTTAGAGAAATCCTGAGGATTCTCACTCAACGTATCAGATAGCTTAAATGTCTCTTGACTGTTTTAGTCTATAAAAGCACCACCACAAGATTTATGTTGGTATAACTTGAGCCTTGTAGAAAGCTTATACTTGATCTTCTTGAGACAAGTTGCGTTATCAACAAAGTTTAGTTTCAAACATGTAACCTTAAAAGGTTTAGCATTTTGGGACATATTTAAATCTTAGCCTGTTGAGATCACTGAGGGCAAAAAAGTTTTTTTTGGCGATGGAAGGATTTTTATTCAACAAGAACTACATTATAAGCAAACAAGCCCAACAAAATAAACCCAACAAACAAAACAAACAAGCCCAAACAGCCCTACAAGCTTCAATCACGGTGCAGATCTACCAGGAGAGAGATGACGTAGCTAGTGACGCTGCCACCAGCCAAACCCAATGGTGACACAGAAACGTCACTAGATCGGTTGCCCATATGATGCCTCCACTATGGTTATTTCGTATCCCCCTTTTTCTTTTCGTATGATTTTGCTTACTATACCTGCTGTTGTAGCATTATAAAAATTATTGTTACTCTTGCTCCCATCGGGATAAATCTGACCCCTTCCTCTGTTCCCACCTACGTATATGGGATATTTTAAGAAGTGAACATCTTTCTTAGTAGCGGGGTCTGGGGAAAGAATAGGAAAGGTGATTTCACTATATTTCTGACCAGGAACAGGACCTATCACAAGAATATTTTTTTTAGTAGGGCGGTAACTTTAAAAAGACAGATGCAAGAATTTGGAGTCCAACCAAAACAATCCCATGCAAGAACAACAGCACAGAACCCATCGAAAGATGTCCAAAACCATCTCTAGGGCAAAGAAAGTTTGATAGCATCATAACGCATATAAACTTGGTTCTCATGCATGGCCGAGACGATGCTAGGTGTGGTGCTTTTGTGGTCGGATGCATAAAGTCCACGGTGGCCGATAATAAATGAGGCTGCCAATTTGCTTTATAGGCTTCGACAGTTGTTACTGGGCTTCCTAAACTGGTTCATAGGCTAAATTCTTCGGAGACCCATGCAGACATCAAACTGATCCATGCGGAAAGCCTAAGCCTGTATGGGCTAAATTCTGTTTATTTTCCTAAGCTTTCCGTTAATTATGAAATGACAATAATACCCATTCATCTTAGCTTTTTGTTTCTTTCCAGTTATATTCATCTCTTTGCTGAGTTAGAGAGAGAGAAATGATTGATAAAGACGGGGGGAGAGAGAGAGATCAAATAGATCGAGATTGTGTTCTTGATTCAAGGTGGAGGGATTAGAGATCCTCACTCCAATATGTACTTAGATCTGTAGTTGCAGTCATTTGAGGTATGTATTTCTCTACTTTGCATTTCTCTGTATGATTTGAAATTTTCTATTAATTTGTGTTTTCATCTATTCAAATTTTTGTTTTGAGACCCAAATCAACAAAAGATTATAAACTATACGTATCTTTATTGACAAAAGATACCTATGTTGATTGTTTGGATCTGAACGACAATATGTTTATCTTCTGGGTTGAGTTTTTTAGTTAGTTACTGAGGTGCAACGGAATTTAATAATATATGTCTTCGCATGTTGCTTTGCTATTTTGCTCAAAATAGCAAAGGTGGTTATTACTTTGAAGTTTGAGAAGAGATTTAATGTTATTTACCATATAACAGTTCAATAACATATCATATTTGTTATCCCTAATAGTTGTCTATGATTCTCAACTGATACTGACAGTCAGTACAATTGTGAATGCTATTAACAGTCAGTACAATGGTGAATGCTACTAACAGTCATTAACAATTTTGAATATTGTTATTGAAGGTCAGTAAACTATGTAAATATACTTCAAGTAGAAATATTATAGTAGCATTTGCAATATTGTTACTATACGTCAGTAGCATTGCATAAATACTTTCAGTAGAACTATTATTAATTGTCAGTAAAGTTTCATAACAATAAGAGAGTGATATGAGGTTAGTTATTTTATACATGGTTATTTTGTTTTGATTGTAGTTACAATAAATTGTGCACTATATACATGCTATAACCCTTTTGAATTACATATTGTCATATTTTACTAGAGGTCAGTAGAATATATTCAATAGAGTTATGTAATGTTTAGTTTACATCACTAGGAGAGATATGAATGTATTATCTATTAGCTCTTTTTGCCACAATACTAGGCTGTTGTTAATAGATCTACACAAATCTACTGAGGATAAGTAGGATTGCATAACTAATATTGAGAATTAAGATTAGTCTTAGGTCTGGATTCTACTTTGCCATTTGGGTTGCTGTTAGTTGTGAAGTTCAAGTTCTTTCATGATTCAACTTGGTGAATAACTATATCTACAATTAATGATGTGCAAATTCTTTGTGTAGGCCAATATCTTCTGTTTAGTTGATTCCCCAAGTCAAAAGTGCAATAGAATATATGCAGGTAAAATTCATATGCGTTTTATTTCAAAGATTGTCAATTTGCCGAGTAGAAAACAGTGAAATCTGTAAGTTCATTAATATTCATCATGTTAAATTCACTTTTTAAAATTTAACATACCCTATGTTTTGGCTTGATGGGAAACAGATTTTCACTACTTCAATTATGAAAGTTGGACTATTTTCAGAGATATTAGAAAATTTGGGCTTGGTCTATGTTTATCCGCTGTAATTTGAAGCATGTAAATAAGAGGGTTTTGATCTGAACAATATAATTTCAATAATTCAAAATCTATTATTGTTTTGTACTTTTGGTATTGTGGATCAATGAAATTTTGATAGAGTAAATAAAAGAAATAGGAAGAAATGAATTCTGAAAGAAGTGGTGGCATATTATGTAAATATACTAAAGTTTTATCAAAATCTTGTCTTTTCTACAATTTGAACTAATGTCATTAACAGTGACGTTTCCTCCAATATGTCTGCATGGGGACCGCTTCCTCCACTTTTGCTCATGGGAAAAAAATATTAACAATTGTAGTTAATGGTCATTGACTCTAAAAAAAAATCCTCACCTAATGCATAGTAACATATTGAATTGGAAGATACTGAAATCAGAAAATATATTACAAAACATTAAAAAGTTCCAATGGTTTCTAATCGAACATAATAGTCATAAGAAAATCATTAAAAGAAAGAGAAAAATTCAGGTACCGTCCCCAAACTATGCTGCCAATGCCAATTTGATACTCGAACTCTCAAAAGTATCAATGTGATGCCCAAAGACCTAAATTGGTATCAATATGTTACTTCCGTCAAAATTTTCTAATGACGCCGTCTGTTTGCTAACATGGAGAGAGTGGTTGTCGAGCATGGTAGCGATCTTGAGTGATCAAACAGGGAAAGCGATGGGAGGAGGTGGTTAATCCACATGAGTGCGAGGGAGATGGATTTGTAGCAGGAATTGGAGAGGATCTCGACGGCGTCAGTGATGGTTTGGGCGGAGGAGAAGGAGAGGAGAAGAGAGAAGAAGAAGAAGAATAGCTAAAATGGCATCCCTAGAACTGGACCGCCTTCCCTTCGGAGACCGTACTTATTCTGCCTTGACGACCACTCTTTCACGGTACCTTCCAGCTAACCGGCTCGTCTCGCTCAACAACTCGGCGGCCCCAATTTATGCGGACGGGTCGTTGATCATCTCAGCGCCAACATGTTCTTCGACCGGTATCAGGGTCGATTGAAAGCTTCAACCTCAAGATGCTTGGCACCGCGAAACCCTAAGAAGAAGAAAAAGAAGAAGAAGAATAAAATCCCAGAAGAAGAAGAAGAACGAAGAAGAAGAAGGAAGAAAAAGAAATGAAAAGAAAAGGAAAAAAAAATGAATTAAAAAAAAGGGTAAATTGGTATTTTTACTTTTTTTTAAGGACTCACGTGCTTACCACGTTAGCAAATAGAAGGCAACGTCAGAAAATTTTGATGGAAGTATCACGTTGATACCAATTTAGGTCTTTAGGTATCACATTGATACTTTTGAGAGTTCGGGTATCAAATTGGCTTTGGCAAAATAGTTTGGAGATGGTAGCTGCATTTTTCTCTAAAAGAAAAAGACAAAAATGACATTCAAACATATTATACAAAGAGAAAAACTTCATTTATATGCATTTCTCTTACCCTAATTGCCCATACATATATAAATATAAAAAAGCCTAAAAAGTGTCAAACTAGTGTCTATTATGATGATACCCATGTCGATGCTATGTCCTTTGGAGTGTCACAAAGTCAAAGTTAATTGATACAGTCTCGACTCGTGTTGGGAAATGTTAGAGTGTCAGAAAGTCAAAACTGATACAGTTTCAATTCTTGTCGGAGGTGTGTCAGAAAGTGCGAGTATCGAACACACAGCATGATCACCTTTTCTCGTTGTGGAATTAGAATAGTACTTAAGATTCCTTAGTGGGTTGAGTTTTTCTTATTGTAGTTCTAGATAATTAGGTTGGATACTTAAGGTCTAAATTTTCCCTGAGCTTGTATGACTAGAAAGAAAAATCCCATGTTTTGTCTCTCCATTTTTGTGTCCCCAGCGTTTTAGTTGGATCAGCTAAGAATGAGTGTTTCTCGTGGTTTTGTTTTTTAACTTTCATTCTATCATAAAAAAAAAAATCTCATTTCTCTTGGTTTTATAATAGTATTCCAGCATTAGTTATGAAGGTGATGAGCTCTTTAAAGCTTTCGAAGAAAAAAAGATTCAGAAAAGAGAACTACAAAAAACTAAAAAACCCTAAGCGCATCCCTCCGTGTGTGCCACCAAAGTTCGGCAAGATATCTGCAACGACCATCAGCCTTGAAGCAAGGCAACATCTTACTATGGAACTGTAAAGGAATAGTAAACCAGGAAACCCAAAGAGCCTCAATAGATCTCGTCCAAGCTCGAAAACCTAGCCTTATTTTCCTATCTGAAACCCTAGCACAAAAGAACTTGATTGACTCCATTACACGGAGACTTGGATTCAAAGACAACATTTGTTTCCTTCAGCAGAAAGAATCGAAGGGCGTCACATTGATCTGGAATGATGACACACATGCTAGTTTGAGATCACGATCAGCACACCATATCAATGTGGTATTGGCAAACTTGAGGATGGCGAGAAATGGCGATTCACTGGTATTTACGGTGTGGCTACAAGAGGAGAAAGAGGCCGAACATGGTCTCTAATTCGAGCATTGGTTGCGGAGAATTGTGATCTTCCATGGTTGATGGCTGGCGATTTTAATGAAATCATGTCAAACTTTGATAAGTTTGGAGGCCCGAATAGAGGTGCTGCGCCAATGGCTTCCTTTCGAAGAACAATGACTGAATGTGGCCATGGGATTTATTGGTAGTAGATTCACATGGAGTAACAAATTCACTAAAGAGCGCCTTGATCGAGGCTTCCAGACAGTACAATGGAGAAACCGCTTTCCCTACATTAGAGTGTTAACACTTAACCCTACAGAGTCAGACCATTGCCCATTGCTTGTTGATGTCAGTAAGGAGAAGTTGCAATATCGAAAGGTGAAGAAGCTCTTTAGATTTGAGGAAATGTGGCATGGAAACTCGGATTGCAGCAGTATCATACAGCGTGAATGGTTCGTGCCATCTACTGGTGACGCCTTCTGGCAGGTAGCCTTCAAAATCAAGAAAACTGGGCAATGACTCCTTCAGTGGCATAACAAGGAGTTTGATAAACAGAAAGTTGAATTGCGTGTATTGCAAGAAAAAATGAATGACATAATGAAGCTGCCCTACACTCGAGAACAGTACGAGGAACAATGATCCTTGCATGTTAAACATAGCCAACTCCTTACTCAGCAGGAGAAATACTGGCGTCAAAGGTCTAGAGCTATCTGGCTCAAGGATGGTGATAGAAACGCGGGGTACTTCGATAGGCGAGCTAGTAACAGAAGAAGTAGAAACCTGATTCGGGGTTTGGTGAATGAGTAGAATGTATGGCAATCTGATCCCTATGAGATTCAGCGTCTACTTATGACCTATTTTCAGTAAGTGTTTTCTATAGAAGGTTGTGACAATGCAGCTTTATCTACAGTTATACAAGCTACACCAGTCAAAGAAACGATGGAGATGAATAAAGATTTAATGAGGCCCTACTCTGATGAGGAAATTAAAGGATCACTCTTTCAAATGCATACCTCCAAAAGCCCAGGACTAGATGGTACGTCACCTTTCTTCTTTCAAAAGTATTGGCATGTGGTTGGTGTAGATTTATGCTTGGCTGTTCGTGAATTTTTAGAACAGGGTAACACTTGGTCAGAAACAAATTTCACTCACCTTTGCCTTATCCCCAAAGTGAAAGACCCGAAAGAAGCAGCACACTTTCGACCTATAACATTATCTAATGTGATTTGCAGAATATGCTCTAAGGTGGTGGCAAATAGGCTAAAAAAATGGTTGCCAAACATCATCTCACCATTACCGAGTGCTTATGTACCAGGATGATTAATCTCTGATAACACCTTGGTAGCTATTGAAGCCGCACACTTTATGTACAAGCTCAAACATCAGGACACATGTTTTTTCTCACTCAAGCTTGATATAAGTAAAGCGTATGATTGTCTTGAATGGCAGTTTCTACAGGCTATGTTATCAAAATTAGGGTTTAATCCTGATTGGATAGCAACGATCATGAAGTGTGTAGCTTCTGTTATCTATTCCATTCTGCTACGAGGTGAACCCATAGAGAAGATTTTACCTACCAGAGGCATCAGGTAAGGTGACCATTTGTCACCTTATTTATTTATATTATGTGCTGAAGGTTTATCATCTTTGATTACACAGGCTGTGGGCAACAACAAGATTCAAGGTCTTACGATGAGTCCTACGGCTCCAACTCTACATCACTTGTTTTTTTGCTGATGACAACTTCTTGTTTGGCACTGCAACTGTGGCTGAATGCATTAGCTATCGAAATATTTTAGACATTTATGAAAGAGCATATGGTCAAAAGGTGAACTTTCAGAAGAGCAGTGTGGTGTTTAGCAACAATGTAAGTATGGAGACTCAATTACAGCTAGCAAATCTTTTAGCTGTGAAGAGAGTTCATAAGCATGACAAATATTTGGGTTTACCTTTGAGGGTGGGTAAATTGAAGATCGCAATCTTTGAATATATCAAAGACAAGCTCACAAAGAAGTTGACTAGTTGGAAAGCAAAAATTCTCAGCTGTGCAGGTAAAGAGATTTTGATTAAGGCTGTAGCACAAACTATGTCTCCTTATGCAATGAGTTGCCAAAGAGCTTATGTGATGACATTCATCAACTATATGCTTTCATCTTTTGGGGGGATACTGATGAGCAGAAGAAAATTCACTGGCGTAGTTGGGACAGAATGTGCCTCACAAAACTGGAGGGTGGTATGGGTTTCAAAAATATTTTTGCTTACAATTTAGCTATGCTAGCAAAGCAGGGGTGGAGAATTGTCACTAATCCTTATTCTTTAATTGCTAAATTATACAAGGCTCGTTATTTTCCTTACTGTTCCTTTTGGGAAGCAGAACTTGGAGACTCACTTTTATTCTCATGGAGAAGCATTATTAATAGAAGACCTGTCTATAAAGCCGGGGTTTAATGGACGATTGGGGATGGAAAACAGGTGGACTTGTGGGTCAATAGATGGATTCCTACAATTCAATAGTTTCAGGTCCAAAAGCCTTCCAACTCACCATTTGAAAAGGTAGCTGATTTGATTAATGAGCATACTAGGGAATGGATTCCAGCCACAGTCCGGGCTCTATTTCCGGTTGACATTGCTACTAAGATTATGTATCCCTCTTAGCCGGCATCCAAGTGCAGACATGCTTATTTGGAGCTTGGAGAAACGAGGTTTCTACTCTGTTAAATCTGCATATTGGATTGCCAGGGACCAAGTTCTTCAACAAGTACTCAAATCAGCCTCTAATGGAGATCCCTACATAGACTTGTGGAAGAAACTTTGGAAAGCTCGAGTGCCGGGAAAGGTTCAAATATGTGTTTGGCGAGCTTGTCATAACTTGCTGCCCACTAGAGAGAGGTTGTTAACCAAGGGATACAATGGTTATGCAAATTGTTTATTGAGTGCACATCGAATGGAGAACAATGCTCATTTATTCTGTAATTGTTCCATTGCTACTCAAATCCTTACTGCACATCCTTTTAATTTAAGAAGCACTCTATTACCCTTTATCTTGTTTAAAGAGTGGATGTTGGAGAGAGCTTTGAGCCTTCAACCTGAGACTTTTGCCAAACTGCTAATGATTATATGGGCACTCTGGAAGAACAGATATAATGCTCTATGGTATGGAACCCAACAATCAATGCAGGGCATTGTGCTATGTAGCTTCACATGGTTGGTAGAATTTCAAAAAGCACGACCGGCACCAAGCCGAACCTTGAAGCATAACCGGCAGCGATGGCAGCCAGAGAACAAGGGGAGGCTTAAACTCAATGTTGATGCAGCTTTCTTACCTAACCAAACCCATGGAGGGATTGGAGGAGTGTTGCGAAACTCAAATGGGCAATTTGTTCCTGCTTTCGCTAGACCTGTGCAGTGCACCACCTCTCCTAAGCAATGCGAACTGTTTGCAATAAGGGAGGGCTTTGATTTGCACTATTCCCTTCAAGTCAAGGATGTCACAATAGAAAGTGACTGTATGGAGGCTATTCACGAGGTTCAGAGGCCTAGACATCAGCTCCTAGCTAATGGAGGTATCATTGATGACATACAGCAAGCTTGGAAGAATTTAGATGGAGTGTCTTTGATCTACACTCCCCGAACTTGTAACTATGTGGTGCACCGCCTAGCTAGTATTGGATTTGGAGCAGCATAGGCTGTGGTTTGGTTAAGTCAAGCACCAGAGTGTATACTCGATGTGCTTGAAAATGATTGTAAATAGCTCACTTGAGCTCCTTCTCAATGAAAGTCATCTCTTTGATTAAAAAAAAGAAAAGAGGTGAGTTATTTTAGCTTATCTTTGATACATATGTGAAACGATACAAATTGTTCTAAGCCTTGAGTTTTTAATTATTGATTTCTTGATATTTTTATTTTGAACTAATTAAATTAAAAAATATATGAAATGAAGTAATTTATTTATGTTGTCTCAAAACACCAACGTCCTAAAACAATGACCTAAATATGAAGAAATAAAAATTTCAATGAAAATATCGAGAAATTATCAAATATGAGTGAAAATTTTACTAAAATTTTGAATAAAAGTTGTATGATCAGCGAAAAATATACTACAATTAAAAGGTCAAAAAGATGTTAAAATTAATATCAGCATTTATAAATAACAGAAATTTCATGAAAATATTGAGAATATCGTGGATAATTTAATGAAAATATCGAAAATATTGTTAGGGTCAACCCTAAACACTTTTTCCTGTATACGGTTTGGGGCGGGCTACATTTGCCCTACTACAGCGACCCTCCCACTCTCTCACATCGATTTAATCACTCACTCACTCACTCACTCACCCGGAGTCTTGAATCCACGTAAGTCTACAGCGATTCTCTCTCTCTCTCTCTGCTTCTTAGTTCATGTATATTTTGTTTGGTTTTCATGTTTTAGTGAATATGAGCTCTTTTATGGTTGTTGGTTGCTATATCCAGACTGTAATTTTCATGGATGAGGTGTGCTACTTCTACTTGTGACCTTTATTATTGATTAGGAGATAGATTACATATATGATTTTTGATTGGTTTGTGTTTCTTTTCTGGGTTACACAGTAAGGCATTTGTGGGATTGAACCAAGGATTCTATGCTGGGATGTTAGATAGGGTGGGACTTAACTTCAGCTAAGAAATATGACTGACCCCAACACGTTCCCAAAGCTTTCAATATATCTTCCATATATTCTTCCATTTTCCCCAGTGAGTAACCCAGTACTAGGGAAAAAGTAGTTGGGGAGGAATTAGTGACATTTCCCAGTAACCTCTGAGGATTGAACCGAGAACCTCACCCCACCAAAACTGGGATTAATCCCTTTCAAGTATTATCAGGGAAACTGATATGCAAGAATTTTTTTTTGCAACCTTTTAGATTGTCAAATGGGTGATCTCAGCTCTCTCTCTCTCTCTCTCTCTCTCTCTCTCTACACACACACACACATATTATTTGCTAATGTGGTTTAGCTTTGTTCGTTTTTCTGTTTTTGTCGACTTATTATCTATTTAGCTCTTTAGGTGGACTTGTCCGCTATTATATATAGAAAGGTGTGTACTTAGTAATCCTTTTGTAAAAATGAGATGAAATGATAATACAAGTCTGGTAATAGACATCTGAATGTTTCAGGAAATAGAATTGAATGTAGTTTTCTGGACTAGTGATCCTTTTGTTGCTCAAAACATGATTAAAAAAAAAAAGCATTTGTTCAATCCTTTAACTTCTGACATATATCTATATATGTGTGAATTTGGGCTCTTTTCGGGCATGTGCTTCTGGTGGTTTTGCACGATCCGCTCGAAACTCCCTGAAATACACACACGCACACCAAATTTTTGTATCATTGATCTAGAAAACTTGAATCCTGCACCTTTGTTTTGCAGAACTGTAAACTCAAATGATTGTTGCCTAGTTAACTTTAAGTAATTAACTGTGTCAGCTTTCTAGGATTACCAAATTTAAGCTTGTGCAGTATATTTAGTTAAAGTGAAAGTGGAGTGAAGAACACAACAATTGTTTTATTTTGGTGGTTTTGCAATCTTGATTATGCCCTGATTATTTAGAAGTTAGAAGCTTATTTGGGCCATTGCTTACATCAACTCGTCTCATCTTCTCTGTGTTGTCAGTTTCTATATCTCATCCAGGTGACAAAGCCTTCATTTCTGGTCAAAAGATGGTTGATCGTCTTTTTGAGGATATCTTTCAAATACTACAGTTAAATCCAGATGGAAAAAAGTTTGATAAGGGTATCCATCTGTTTTCTATGCATTAATCTGTTGTTAATAATGATATACAAATCAGTTTCATAGTCAGTTTTTGCTTATATCTTGCATTTTGGTAGTTACTCGAATTGAAGCAAAAAGTGAGACATGCGAGATGTTCATGCACCTAGATGTGAATACAGAGGTGTATCCCATGAAGGAAGGTGAGAAGTTCTCAATGGCTCTAACTTCTACACTCAACTTGGATGGAACACCTGACACTGGCTATTTCACTCCGGTAAATTAAACTTTATCTTCAATTATATATAGCTCACAGTACTTTCCTCTTTGTTTGAACTGCATTGAATCTCTCTCCATCTCTATTGGAAAGATGGAGCATGTATGAATTAAGTATGGAGTGTTAGGACTGTGATTTTCCGGAAACTTGTGAAATAACAGTTAAAAGTGAATATTGTAGTTGGCAAGGTTTAAAAAATCGGCCATCACAGATTCACAGATATATCGGCACTCAAATAGTAGGATTAATCAGAGAAATTTTAGTAGTATATTGCATTTGTTGGGAAAAGAGGATATATCTACCCTTGGAATAAAGGAGATGTCGACAGATATACTGGTGTATCTGCACCTACTTAGAACCTTATTTGCTTCAGATTAATTAGCATTTTACTACAATTTTCAGGAATTTCTTTCAGGACTTACATTCTTTTCTATAGATTTTTTTCCCAATTGATTTTCCTTAGTTCTCTATCAGTTCCTATAAGTCAGAGTATTGTATCTTAGAATGGAGGTTAGTTCTTTTAGTGTTTATTAGGTGGTTTCTGCAAGGGAGACACGGTCCTTTCAGTATCATTTTACATAATATTATTTGTTTTATGAAATTGAAAATGTACATATATCCTTCTGGTTGACCAATTTGAAAAACAAGTTTTAAGAAAGACGTGATATCTTTCAGTGCAAATTTTGGAAACGACAAATATATTAATTGCTGTTCGAACACGGGATACAAAGTTAATACTTAATTTGTCCCAGTAACTTCCTTCTCCACATCTTATTAAGTGAGTTTACACTTGGCTATCACCTCCTTTCCCTTTTCTCACTTGTTGAATGCTTTATCTGCTGGGACTTCTTAAGGAATGCTTTATTGATAATTGAATTGATGAAAGTGAAGAGAAACGTTTAACTTGGTCAATTATTTCATATCCTTTAAGTCATTGCATCCCGAATAATTCCCATGCCTATCATTTTATATGATTCCGTCTGCAGTTGATGCTCTATTGTGAATGTTGATTTTACAACCGATAGAGCAAAGATATTTGTTTTAGATTCAAATAACTATAGTTTGTGTAAACAGTCTGCTTAATATTTTGACCTAATTTGAGTTACAAAATAAGGATCGAAGAAGATATAAGTGTTGTTCTGCGAAGGATTCTAAGTGTTCCCTTTCTCATCTTGAGCTTTGATACTTTTTCTGCAATCTTTTGGTTTCTTTCTTTCTTTTTTATTTTTTTTATTATTATTATTATTATTATTATTATTATTATTATTATTATTATTTATAATGCTTTCAAAGAACTATATGGCATTTAAGAAATAAGTTGCCATATTGTTCAACAATATTAATTATTTAAACTCTCTGTGATCCATGTCACCCTGCTGTCTATGCTTTTCTTGGTCAAGACAATTTTGGTACACTGGTCCTCTGCTTGTAGGTTCAGTCCTCCTAACAAGTGTAATTAACCAATTTATTGCTTGAAATAATTTGGATAAAAACTTGAAGCATGAAATATACTACACATGGCTCTCATTGTGACCATTAAAGATAGAGAAAACAGAGAAAAATGTGCTTCTCTAGGGTTTATAGCTCCCAGTTAATACTTACTATGTCTAATACACCTGGAACACTCATCAGCTTGTAATTAACTCCATAAACTAACTGCCACATTTAACTCCATTTAGGCCTTCAGCTGTTGTCTTAGATGCATTTTCCTTCCAACTTAGGTAGTTGCAATAGAATTTGGTTGTACAATAAAGAAGTGCTTTCCTATTTGGATGGGCCACTGCTAAGGGTTCTGAAGTGGGGATGGGGATGCAAGTAGGTTTGTGGTTGTATGACATGCCTAGAATTGCTTGGCTTCAACTTCCGAGGTTGCCTTTGTGTGGGATGTTTATGTGAAGTTCATGAAAAGCGATAGTTTGTTGAAAATGGCATTAATTACCGAAGGGTGGAGGGATGACTTTTATCTGGAGTGTATTGTAGTCTTGTTAATCTTTTTTTTTTTTTTGTTCTCCCCTTCTTTATCTAGTATATTAAGTCAGTTGCTCTGTAGCCTAGTGTTACACTCAAAATCCACTAGGTTCTTTGTTCAGCTGGCGCTACAACCAAAAGGTATCTTAAAATACTTGTGTTCTACCATGGCCTACAAGCTGTAGAAGATATAGGGGGACTTCTTTTGACCTAGGGAAAAAAGAATGCTTGTTCCCTCAAGAGTTCGGTGCTGGCATTTAAGATGAAGGTTGACCGGTTTTGTTGATGGTTGAGGTGGTTGGCGTGGAGAAGGATGTCATCTAGTTGTGGCATGTGAAAGCGTAGTAGTAGTGCAGGATGGAGAACTTCTCTATAAGTTTGGTGATGTCACGAGATTGAAATTTTGCACCAGTCACTGTGGTGACATTCTTCTTTGAACTTAACACCTTCAGTTGTATGGTTTTGCTTGATAAGGAAATACTCCAGTTGTTGCCACTAGAATCTTAATCATTGGTTTGGATAGAGATTAATAGAATTTAATAATGGAAATTCTGTAAATATATATATATATATTTTTTTATTATAAATTATTTCTATTTTCTTATTTATATCATTCTGAATTTTAGAATATTTTTTCTAGTATTGTGACTATCAAATTAGTTAACTAAATGTTGGATGCCTAGTGGAGAGATTCTGTATTTTCTATTGTTTGAGAGGCTTCTTTTTCTTAATAGAAGTATCTTGATATTAGATCTTTTTGTTGGACTTAAGTGGGAGCAGATCATACTTTCATTGATAGAAGATTGGTGTTCTAAAGTTCCTCCTAAAACTGTTTTTCGATGAATGGAACTGTGGAGAAGCGTAAATGATTCAAATAATAAATGGGGATCGATTTGAGCTCCTTAGTTCATTGGCCTAACCCTTTGTGTGTAATGTGGTCTATTTGAATGGAAGGAGCAACACATTTGTGAAGGGATTGCCTATTTATAATCTTTTAATTTGATGATTGAGGTCAAATTTCAAGATCTCCTTATTCTTCTGGTTACTATTATATTTTTTTGATGCTTTTATCCCCATTTTGAAAGTAAAACAGAAAAGGTGTTAATACCGTAATCAGGCTCTGTCATTTTAACCATAAGAAGCTGATGATGTTCACCTCTGTTTAACTTTATATTTGACTTGTTGATCTCATGCCTACAACTCAAAATAATGGTCATCTTTAATAATATACAATCATTATAACAAGATGATTATAAGGATGCTAATGTTTTCCATGTTTACATGATGGTTGCTGTCAGCTATAGCTTCGTGCAATGTTCAGATCCTTTGCTGAACTATCAAGGTCCAGGTTATGCCTAAATGTTAAAGTGTACCCTTTTTACAGGGAAATCGCAAGACATTGGCCGATGAATACGAGTACGTCATGCAAGGGAAGCTTTTTAAAATCTCAGAAGGTTCTAAACGTGATCCTAAAGCGTAAGTGTAACAAATCATTCCTTGGAATTGTACAAGTGCGCTTTTTGTTTCACTGTTTGTCTGTTAATAACAAAGACACAAATATTAGTGTACTGCATTTTGGGTTAGCTAGTGTTGAGGGTGGGTAAATGGGTCAGCATTTGGATTGGTCAATGGTTGGATCCCTACTACTGTAACCAAAGAAAAAAGAAGGAAGAGATAAACTTTAGGCATCATGAAAATAACTGCTTTTCAATCTTATGGCCATTGATGCCCATACAACAATCATTTTCTCTGATTACTTTTCCAAACGCAAAAGAACAGCAATCATTTTTCGTAGGATTTAAACCAGCATGTTTTTTTTTTCTTTGGTTTCTTCTTTGGCTACAGGGAGGTAAATGCTTCATTTGCTGGGCTGTTGATGATGCTCAAGGGGGAATCCTCTCAATTCAAGAACTTTGAACTGGATCAAAGGCTGTTTCTCCTCATCAGGAAGCTATAGAACTCATGGCAGTCCAATGTGGCATTGTCTGCCGCTTTGACCTAATATGAACATCGATTGTTCTCGTGTTGTATAAACTTGTACTGCACCTTGACAGTGGGGGATTGAGGCTTGGTTAAGTGGTAATGTTTAGACATCAGTGCTAAGACAGTTCACAGCTGTCTGAAACTCTTGACGTATAGGTCAGCTGCACTTTCCTAATATGAGCATTGTTATGTCTGCCGCTATCTCCTTCTGTGCATTTAGTTTAAAAAAGAGTGATCCCTCGGTTCTTCCACCAGAAATTCCTCAACAGAACTGATATTGATAACTCTGATTATAATCACTCAGGTTCTGGTATCAGACCATTATCACTGTCGGCCAGAAACAAATCCGGGAAGATGCAACAACCATCGACTTCTCATGAAATGGATGCCAAGATCCCATCCTTGATGGACCGGAGGGCTATTGGTGATTTTATAGAAGCAGGGTGCCAATATAATGTCATTAATAATATCTGTCATTACCTTGGTTAACATTCTGAAATGACCCATCACTGTAGGAATGCCTTTACTCGTTTGTACAATCAATACAATTTCGAATTACCCTTGCTTATTAGGGTGGCACCTATTTTCTAATCACCCTAGTTCTTAATAATTGGGGGCGTATTCCAAGTCTGGTTCATCGGTTCTCCCCTAACACGTTGTGTCCTCAATTATTTTTTTGTTAGTTAGAGAGAACTTCGTTCTACGGGTTTTTTTTTCTCCCTCTCTGCACGTCTTCTTAGTACTCACTACTATCAGCCATGGAAGTTTCTGCCCGTCTTGTAGGCTTACCATCTATGAGAAAGGGAAAACATCCTTTCCTTGGGTTCAACCTACATAGTAAGCTTCCGGGGCGTCCAACCCTCAAATTTAGGGTTATTCTTTCGACCAGGAGGATGACATATCCTTCTTTTTTGGCCGGAGACGCTAACAGAACCCGATCTTGCTCTTCAAAGCCAGAGCAGCTTCAAAATCAAGGGGCACTAAATCCGCAACTACCTTCTTCTCGGCGCGTATGCTTGTTGTAGGTGAACAATGTCATAGATGCACTCCTCTTTGAACCCGAGAGGGCTACACCAGTAGCTTTAGCAAAAGTCTAGTAGGACATATCAGACTAGTCAGAACTAACGCCACCTTAGATCGGAATTGCTCCAACTGTGTAGTTAAAACTTCGACCTGGATACTAATGGAAAACGTGAAGTCTCTGGGCACCAACGTGAGCAAATTGGTGCTTGAACCTGAGCCAGCAACCCCGAGACCAGTGTTGTAGTGTTACTCTTCCCTCACGAAGTCACCGAAATAGTGAGACCTTCTAATACCCTAAAATTAGGGTTAGGGTTAGGGTTAGTTTACAGTGTAGGCTGCTCAAGCTTCAGCGGTTGCTCACAACCTGAACTAGAGTGTTCCAACAATCCACACTCCCGGCAAAACCCTACTAGTTGTTCATAATGGAATCAGATAGTCGTTGACGCTCCGACAGTAAACTCAAAAGTCAGTGGAGGCAAAGCTTCCTTCAGTAAAGAGAGAGAGAGAGAGTGTGGCTGATTCGAACCCTATCCACACCTTGGAGCAAATCTGGCTTGTCCACCTACAACTCAATGCCAAGCATATAACCCACCATAGCAACGACATTGTCAGTCAATTGAGCTGGTTGGAGACCTATGATTTCCACCCACACCGGAATGGAATCAATAGCCATATGCGCTGCTTTACTCAGCCCAACAAAGTACGAAATTAATCGCCAACACAGATTTTCCAAAGAACCACGGACCACCTTCTGTTACTCATTTTCCATTGAGAACTAAAAAGCAAATCGCTAGTTCTGCTCCTTGAGGGAGAGTTGATTCTCATAACCCTAGATAGAGACCATGGTTCCCATAAAGGCTTTGGGATCCACCCTTTTCCTCCTTATCTCATATAGAAGGCAACCAACCACATAATGGTGATTAGAGATGGCGGCGGCGCCTGCAGTCCACCACAATGAACTCAATGTGTATCTCTACAGTGCAAGGACTTGATTCAATTGATAAGTGCATGTAGTCAAATCCCAAGGGCTGCGTTACATCACCAGAAAAGCTGAGTAAAGGCTCGTGGTCTTGCAGAAGTATTCTATTATGCCTAACTATTTGTAGCAACCATTAAAGATCACATTGATGGAAGAGGCGCTATCCACTAACACTCGGCCCACTGACCATTTGTTGAGTATGGTATCAATTAAGAAAGAGTCGTCATTTGACAAGTTGATGCTGCGCTTTTTCTCCTCACTGAAGGTGATGGGTTCCCAGCAAGCTTTGCTCATCTTCAGGAACTATCGTAGTGGATATTGAATACCTCTTTTGGGTAGTTTGGACGGTCATAATGCTTTCTTACCCTGTTGGACAAGTTGCTGATGGGAGGACTCTCATCAATTGGATTGATGTGACGCATGGGTTCAATATTGGCTACCACTGGTGCCGGTTGTTGTGCCCTGTAGTTCTCCAACTTGCCCTCTCTGTAGAGTGACTCAATTACAGTCTTTAGCTTGTTATAGTCATTGTCATTTAGTGCGTTCAATAATGATATATGTTTTAGCTTATATAACTCTATCATTGGCCGACCGGTTCTCAACAAGCTCAAATGCATCGTTGTCGATTACATGCTTTTCATAAAGTTTCCAACCCTTAATGGCATAAGTAGTGTAAGAGGCAGTCAGGAGATTGTACGAGAGTGCTACTCAATAACGGTGGCAAGATCAAAGAGTTGTCACGAAATCTTTAGGGTAGCAAAAGTGGCAGAACTTATAGATATGATTGATGATTCGAAGGACGACACAAAGAAGTATGCCAAGAAAGTGGTCGGCAATTCAAAAGCATCACTCAGTGTCATCGGCATTTCTGATGAGGACCCAAAGAGGAAAGTGCGCATTGGCGCCCTAATTTTTCCAAAAATAATGGTAGAGCTCACTCAATTCCTAAGGGAGAATACTGTAGTCTTTACCTGGTTATACGCGGACATGCCAGAGATATCCCTCGACATCATAACGCACAAGCTAAGTATCAAGCCATCTTCTATCCCTTTTGATGAAGAAAACTATCGAGCCATCAAGAAGGAAATTACGAAGTTACAAGGAAAGGGTTTCATCCACCAAGTCAATTATCCCCAATGGATTTCTAATGTGGTCATGGTCGTCAAGCCTAATGGCAAGTGGCATATGTGTGAGGACTTCAAAAATGTTAACAAGGCGTGCCCTAAGGATAGCTCTCTCTTGCCGCAAATAGGCCAGCTGGTGGATGCAACGGAAGACCATGAGTTGGTAAGCATGATTGATGCTTAATCTGGTTACAACCATATCAAAATGTACCCTGGTGATTAGGACGCCATAACATTCATTACCAACAAGGGCTTGTGCTGCTACAACGTCATGCCCTTTGGTCTAAAGAATGTAAGAGTCACTACCAATGCCTAATGAACGAAGTGTTTACAGAATATTTGAGTAAGATCATTGAGGTATTTGTGGACAATCTACTCGTCAAAAGTATCAAGGCTGGCGGACACCTAGGTAAACCTACATATCATATTTGCCATATTGTTGGCATATGGTTGGCATATGCTAAGACCTAGAGAAGTGTCACTTTGGTGTCACCGCCAGTAAATTCTTGAGGTACATCATTAGCAAGCGCAACATTGAGGCTAACCATAACAAAGTGCAAGTAATCATGAACATGAAATCCCTTGAGGAGAAGGTAGAGGTCCAGAGCCTTCAGGACAGGTTGACAACACTCTCTCGCTTCATTTCAAAACTCACCAGTAAACACCTACCTTTCTTCAAGGCCATGAAGCGCTCACACAACAAATTCATGGATTGGACACCAGATTGTGAGGCGAAATTCTATAGCCTCATAGAATACTTGGTGATAATCCCTCTCCTCTCTGTACCAATTCCTAGGAAGGTATTGTACTTATACTTGGGTGTCTCCATGTCAACAATAGGTTAAGCCTTAGTACACCAAGAGAAGGAAGAGTAGCTGTTAGTGTTTTACGCATGCAGAGAGATGAATGGAGCATAAACAAGATATATGCCACTATAGCAACTGACACTGTCTCCCATTGTCACCAATACTTTCAAAATCACACTGTCCATGTCCATACAAACCAACCGGTACAGCAGATAATGCAAAACCTTGAACCTTGAGGCGTCTAAACAAGTGGACAATAGAGTTTAGTGAGTTCGATATCGAGTATAAGCCTAGGATTGCAAGGAAGGGCCAGTTAGTGGCTGATTTCATAGTGGAACTCACAGAGCATAAAAAAGAGGATACCCCAAACACAACTACTAGTAATAACCATGCAAAAGACTCATCAAAAGCCAACCAGGTCAAGAGCATTCTAAATGGAAACTCCACGTTGATGGCTCTGCATGCATCAAGGTGTGTAGAGCTGAAATTATCTTGACAAGGCCTGGGAGACTAAATGTTGAATACTCCCTCAAATTCAATTTCAAGGCATCCAACAACATGATGGAGTATGAAGCACTCATTGCCGGTCTACTCTTGGCCATAGAATATAGGGCAGAAAGCGTTAACATATTCAGTTACTCACAACTTGACGTTAACCAGGTCGACGACACTTTCCAAGTCAAGGTTAAACAGCTGACAGCATATTTGGTGTATCTTAAAGCTGCCTTCAATAAATTCAGATTTCACAATATCACACAAATACCATGTGAAAAGAACTCCAAGGTCGACTCTCTAGCAAGGCAAGCCACAACCTAACACAAATACAAAAGTCTAATCCCCCGACAAGTCCTAGCATCACAAAGACCTTGGTGGAGATATTCATAACAGAAATAAGCCCAAGCTGGAAGACGAAATCATGGAGTACATGCATAACGAGACACTACCGACCAACAATATCGAAGCCAAGTAACACAAGTGACAAGCATATGGCCTAATAAAGAGGCGAATTAACTGTTTAAGAAAAATACCTAGAAGTTCACCTCTGAAGGGAGATTTGGGTGAAGAAAAATCGACTCAAGGTGAATCTAGGTGAGGAGAAATCCCCTCAAGGTGATTCTGGATGAGAAGTATTCTCTAAATGTAAATATGTGTGAGGAAAGATCTCCTCAAGGCGAATCTGGGTGAGGATAAATCTCCTCAAAGCCAATTTGGGTAAGGAGTATTCCCTTCGAGGGAAATTCTAGTGAGCAGCAGAATCTAATTGAGGAGAAATTCCCTAAAGATGAATTTGGGAGAGGAGAATTCATGATGAAGCAATTTCAGCAATAGAAAACAAACTTGATGGAGACATGTTTCAAAAACTTAACTCATTCACTTCATCCTTTTCAATTATATGGGATTGGCCTCAATTATGTTAAAGTTTTAGACAAATATATCGGATAATTGGGTTATGATATGCATAAGAGTATAAAAAATGTGGTGCAATTATATGAATCATTTGGTATTGTGTAGTTTGTGTCACGTTGTACTATGTAGTTTGTAGTTGACTCTATGTAGTCTGTTCATAGATGAGCAAGCAACTTTTTAATCACCTAGAGTCTCTTTTTGGATATGGATGAAGTTGACATTCATATGTATTTATATGTAATTCCAATAAATTGACTTTTCAAAAGAGATATACTGATATCCCCAATATATCTTCGATATTTTCTTTGATATTTCCGATATCTCAATGACACGTCATTTATGATCAATGACAGACGTACTGAAAGGATGTCACAACAGATGCCAAACCAGTAAATGATCTACATGTCACCATATGGTTTCACAAGATAAAGCCGTATCTTCTTATATTTTCGAAATTTGAAAAGATCCATTGATGTACCCTTCACTAAAGCAATCCATTCCACTTGCCGGTGCAAACAAAAGGATCTATTAACTGCTGCTAACCGCAGTCCCCCTCTTGACGCTGGTGTATTTCATGTGACAGGTTGCGGCACCACTTACCTTACTAAATCTTCTGTGACACCAAACTCCTAGTTCGGGTTAACAGAATCAGACAACCTCCTGAATCCTGAGTATTAATAGGTCATCAGAATGAGGAAACGAAACAGTCCCTCCCTAGAGAAAGTCAACCTTTTGTGATAAATCCGACCCCAACAAAACTAAAAGAAGCTAGTCTGGCAACGACGGCCACACGCAAGTGAGGTAAGACATCGTCATTGATGTGAGAACGCCACCAGCAAGCCTCAACCCAAATCCTATAAAACCCAACCCTAGAGCGACACCACAAATATCGGACTGAAAAGCCGTGTGTTAGTTAGCGCCAAATTATCTATATTATTATTAAGAGAAGAAACTTCGTTAGCCAAAATCAAAAGTTTTGACAGAAATGACCCAAAAAGATTATAAAAACTTTGAGAATTAATTAATTAAATCACGAGGGCAATTATGACAATTACAATTTATATGTTTATTAAGAAAAAAAATAAAAAAATCCCACAAACCACTTTTTATTCCCACTAACTTCTCTCTATAATAACAGTTATTTTTTTTAAGTTTCTAAATAAATAGATAAATAAAATAAAATAAAAACTTCCACTTGTGGAGCATGTGTAGGAATTTGATGTAATCAAATCTTATTTAACTAATGAAAACGAGAAATTTCTACGTACTCGACAGGTGTGGGAGTGGGTAGTTATTCGAGAAGGTAGGTGGTTATGCATGTATTTTTCTTTATCCTTTTATTTTCCATTATCTGTGGTTTTACTTGTTTACCCATTTTAATTTATTCGGTTTTCATAGCATTTTAATATATAAAGGATATTTATGTTAAAAAAAAAATCTATTTTGGCTAACAAAATTTCTTCTCTTAAGAGTTTATTTTTAATTTCTTATTTTTTCGAATCAAGCCCCTAGGGAGGAATAGTATATTCATCACAAACCAGACAAGAAAATAGTGGTAATACCCACAAGTGGTACATAGAAATAGACATACTCATTATAGATTCAAATACGTAGAGATAGCGGAGACCCTTCTTTGGTACTGCTTCAGAGACACTAGAGATACATAGAGTGCACATCGGTGCTTAACTTCCTAAATACAAGGATTTTACTGTAATTAGACAAAACTAAAAATAGGGATGAGCCCACCAAGTAGCAATTCTAACCACCAAGTAGTACTAAAATCGAGAAGCCAAGCAAACCCGAAGGACACTGGCTTGGTTTCACCCGAATACAGGATCGAAACATCCACCAGAAGCCAGCACTACGTCTTGGAAGCAAAAGGGTCGAGATCCAACCTCTTCCAAGCTGTCGAAGACACCCCAGAGACCAGGGCCGTAACTACGTAGGAGGCTGGTTGGGCTATAGCCCAACCCATAATTCTTTCAATATTTGATCGATTATAAGTGCTAACATTTCCCATATTCATGTTTGGTTCAGTTGGCAAAGTGATTGATTATTCTCCTAGTGACCTTAGTTCGAAACTTGTTGATAGCAATTAATGCTTGTTTTCTTAGTTGTTTTATCATTTTCCTCTCCCATTTTCTTCTTTTGTTCCTTTGTTATTTTTTTTTCTCTTTCCCCATGAAGGGCTCCCTTCTTCTTTCCTGCTAAAATTTTCTAGCCTTTATTTTTTTCTCTCTTTCCCGATTTTCTTACGACAATTTCTATTAACATTTCTTTACAATTTAGTCTCAAATTTTTTACAAGCATTATTGATGGGGGAAAAAAAATATTGGTAGTAAGTCTTAGATTAGCCCACCCCAAGTTTACATCCTGGATCCGCCACTGCCAGAGACCGATCAAAACCGATCTCCATACGGCATATCTATTGCATCAGAAACCGCTGAACCTTCCACCAAGACCTCAAGTAATGCCATCCCAAGAGAAGCTGCTTTGGAACCATTGCATCACCTGTCAAACTGCAGTCACACAGTGTCAGGGAGACACAAGCATGCCACCGGATGAGAGAGAGATTGGAGAAGTCGGCGCTTCTTTTAAGGTTTTAGTCGAAGACGAGAGCTGCTATCTGCGTTCTTTTATTCATATGCTAGTGTTATTTTGGGAGTAAGAGCATTAATGTATCTATTGCCAAAGTTAATTAAAAGAGGTTCACAAAGTTAATTAAAAGAGATTCACACCTAAGTTTTATTTGGACGACTTACATAGCATTGAGGTCTTGAAACATCCTGCCATGTAGAAAAACTTGGCATAGATCCTAAATATAATTACATAAAAAGGCATTTACGGGACGATTTCCTTATCGACAGCTATGGTAAGAGTAATGTTCATGTGAATTGCTTCGGAATTTAGAGACAACAAGCTATAAATAAGTGGCCTGGAGAGCAAAGACTTCAACTTTGTTGTGAGACTTGACCGTTATGGCAAAGATCGGTAAGTTAGACAATTCACTAGAAGACCCTAGCTTCTTCTCAAGTTAGAAGCTCTTCATCATACAAACCATCCTTTTCTTTCTGAAGTTGGATAGTACTTGAAGAACCATTTGATCTACCATTATCAGTCGCAGTTAGGTGAGTACACTGCCTGTCACGCTCCGAATTTTGAATAATAAATCAAATTCAAAACATGAATTAAACCACTTAAACAAGTAAACGTCCAGAATTTTTTTCATAAACAACCACACCTGACCCACTCAATAATACGAAAACCAAAATCTTCAATTTACTTATTACATCACACTCTCACAAACTTAAATTGTAAGGCTCAATGAGCATAACAAACCTCACAAACGCAAATACGATAAATCAAATACTGCTACACTAAGCAGCTCGACCACCACCTGATTCTCTTGACCTGCAGGATTATCCGCTACACCATTTGAATAGTGTACCGAGATTGCAACAACACAAAACCCGGTAAGCTTATGAAAGCATGTATGACTAAATTTAAAGATTGCACAATTTAAGTTAATAAGTATAAAACACAAGGTAACTCAAATTTCCTAAAATATAAGATAATGAATATTCTCAAGACTCTCTTCTAAAACTCATACTTATGAGTCACAAGTAACCTCAACGTTACCCTCATAAGACCACTCACATGTGGCAGACAGACTAGAGCTCTAACTTATCGCAACCACCAACCCGACGCGAAAGCGTGGTTCACAATTATAATGCTATTAGTAACCACCAGCCTGGTACAAGAGCGTGGTCACCGATAGTATGCCATGGACACACTCGTGACCTATTGATCTCCACAGATCAAAACAATTTATTGTTTCTTAAACAATAAAACTCAACTCCTTTCTCAACATAAAAATCACGAAAAGTAAACATTTAAACAATAATAGCAACACAATCATGCACATTGTTTTCTCAACACAATTCATCAACAATATATATATATCATCACATAATTAATATATATACATAGACATTCTCACAGTAATGCCTATTATTATCAATCAATATAATTTACTATTCAGTTCTTAATGAACTATGTGCGATTTACTCACTTCTAGTCCAGCTCCGTCTTCTATCAATCAAATCACAATAATCCAAATGCTCGTCAACTCAAACCGTCAAGTACCTAATCAAGTACGGTCTTTACTTAGCAACGAAACACGAAATAAACTTAAATGATGATCCAACGGTCGGATTCTAAAATAAAGACGATCCAACGGTCTGATCGAATTTAAATGTTGATTCAACTGTTACATCCTCACGATCGCCCTCGGAAACATCCTATCAAAACTATACGAAAATCCGACGGACAGATCTTTACTAATCGCCTCCCGAACCACTGTTTACAATTATACGAAGGTCCAACGGTCGGATCTTCGCCTATTACCTCAAAACGTCATAAGGACAATCATACGATCAACATATTAAAATTTGAAGTAAAACCGATGGTTTGATCTCCGTAAATTTTAAACCGAAGATAAAATGTAAACACCGTAAATAGTAACGTCAAAACGTAAGTCCACTATTTATCATAGCCTTGTGATATATCAAAACGCTCGTATGGATGCATACATTATCGTCCAGATAATATAAACTCAAAATATGGTCGACGACAGTCAACGCCGGTCAACACCTCAGATGCAAAAGTTATCAACTGCAAACTTCTTCAAAATGAAATTATGAACAACTTTAATACCTGACTTTTTTCGAGACAAGATCTAGATCGTCCTAGATCGAGCTCTGAAGTTGGATTAATCTCGACCCTCTGATCAGATCCTAGATCTGTTCTAAACATGAAAAACTTCAAACCTTGATCTATCGCTCTACACTCCAAATCGTTATGCAAGGAGGATATGAGGATGATCAGCAAGAGGAGGAGATCACAGCAAGGTGGAGGATCGGCCCGTGCAATGCCGGCACGGCCAAGATCCGATAGGGTCAAGTGCTAGGCTCGGGGGAGCTTCGATCCGCGTTTGGGGGCAACGGCGGGGCGAGGGAGCAGCACGGGGTAGCTGGGCGTGCGGCGGCGAGTTCGAGGAAGGCCGGGTCCGTGATAGGAGGGCGCCGAAGGAGGGCCATTAGGCCGGGTCGGGTCGGACGAGACCCGAAGGGTCTGAGGCCGAGAGAGAGAGAGAATCAGGAGGGGGGCTGGGGGCTAAAGTGTAAAATTTGATTTTTTCGTCCTTAAAGAATCAATTCTGATTTTTTTGCTATTCATAGAAAAATTCTAATTTTCAAATATTCATAACTTATTCATACGAACTCCGAATAATGCGTTCCACATATGCACGAGATCGTATCAACGAGCTCTACAACTTTCATACAGGAAGTTTTTCCAAATTTAGAATATATAAAAAGTCTATTTTCACGACCCCTTAAATAACGTTCGTTTCGAAAATTGTATATATAAACATACACACATACACATATATATTAATATATATAAACATACACACATACACATATATATTAATATATATATCTATATATATATATATATTCACAAACACACACAAATATATATAATATATAAAAAATAGTTTACAGGCCGGGCCTAGGCGGGCTTTTACGGGCCGGGTCTAGCGGGCTTTTGACGGGCGGGGCCTATGGGCCGGGCCGGGTTTTTCCGGGCTTTTTAGCGGGCCTCCATCGGCCCACCGAGGCGGGCTTTTGCGGGCTTTTTGACGGGCCGGGCCGGGCTTTTGGCCCTCCGGGCCGGCGGGCCTCCATCGGCCCACTTGATCCGCGGGCTTTTTGATGAGGCCTAATTTCGTGGTTCGAGGGTAATTATTCGAAATGCACGTTTTAGGGGGTTATGAATTTTGACTCTTTATACCTTTAGATTTTGTGAGAACTTCCTTCACGAAATTTGTAGAGCGCGTCGATACGAGTTCGTGCATATGCGGAACGCGAAAATTGGAGTTCGTATGAAGAAGTTATGATCTTTGAAAAAAGTTTCCATTTTGGGATATATAGGAAAAATCCGAAAAAAATATTAAAAAATTGAAGTTTCCAATTCTGGAAACTTCTCTCTCTTCTAGCTCGATTTACAGTTTTGGCCGCCCAACTTACGGCGGCGATATCTCTCAGCTCTGGCCACCAATCGACTCAATTCTTATCCCTGTTCCTTCACCTCACTCCCATATACAACTCTATGAAGTTTCACAACGTGGGTCGTCCTATGAACAGCGCAGCAACGCCGAGAAGTGATGGCGGCGTTGCAACATTTCTCTACTTGGAACTTACGATTCTAGCCAACTCCAGCCAAACTAAAAGGGGAGACCAACTGGGCTTTGTTCGCCTTGCCATGCTCTACAAACTCATCAAGTTTCACATCTCAATTCAACCCGAAGAAGACGAATTTCAGATTTGTGCAATTTGGGATATTTCGGCTTCTTTTTTCTTAAGATAAATTTCGTCTTCTAGACTTGAAATTTGACTTTGTGCTAGTTATGAAAGTTGTAATTGGAGTTGAGATGAAGATCTTTCGTGTTGGAAGTTTTATCAAATTTTGGTTTGGCGACGGCGCCGCTACTGTGGTGGTGTTTTCCGACTGCTTCCGGCCACCTCTGGGGCATTTTCTACCATGCATTGTGATCTACTCGTTGATATGAGCATTTTGATATATAGTTTGCAATTTTTGGAAATCGTATGAGTAAGTTATGAATTTTCAAAATTTTAGGGTTTTCGGTTTGATCGATGTTTGATGCATGAGGATTCGGCCATTCGATCGACTTGTAATTGTGACATGTTGATCGTATAAGTATTCTGGAGACCTCGGGTGGTTTCGGATGAAGTTTCGCCTCAATCGACATTACTTTCGAAATTTTAGGGCAAATGGGAGTTCGAAATATAATTGTTTTCGATTCGTGGACTAATTTAAGATCGTATTGTACTTAGGTGACTAACGAAGCGTATTCATTACCTTATCTGCTGTAAGAGAAAAAGCAGTGGGATTTTGAGGTGAGTAAATCTCACGTGGTTCATTTACGAACCGAGTTACATTATTGTTCGGTTTAATTGATAAAGTGTGAAATTGTTTTCATAAATTAGATTTGTTTTCAAATGATATGAACTTGGTCGACTATAGTTCATAGGATTACGCTTCACTGGCAAGAAAATGGATTTTTTTTTTTATAAAAATGAATTTCTCGATTTGTGGTGTGTGCGAACTATACTTGGTAGTAGTAGGCATGCATGAGTGGATGACTACGTGTGTGTGTGTGTGTGTTACATGGAATATATATGTTGATGGCGTGACATTGTGATATGCGTGTGAATTGTTGATTTTATTGTGAGAAAGAGTATTTGAGATTTGGAGTAACATTTTGGGTCATGTAGGACTTGTAAATGTTTTCAATCTATGAATCTAGTGTCAAAGTAAGTGACAGAGATGAGGGTATCGGATGCCATAATCATGTTCGGGTGAGAGGTTACGATTGAGTGAGTGTGTCGGATGCCATAATCCTAGGTGGTGACGGGCTACGATTGAGGAGGCGTGTCGGATGCCATAACCCTAGGCGGGTGACGGGCTACGATTGAGGTGATGTATGTTACCTTTGAGAGATAACAATGTCGAGTTTTGAAACGAGTTATTTCGTGAGATTGTGTATTCAGAGTTGAAGGGTGAATTCTTGGTTTTAGCATGAGTTGTTTGATTTTTTTATTTATTTTCCTTTTTCATTTCTATTGTCGATTTTTAAGTAATCTCCTAAACTAAACTATAAGCAGGGATTACTATGATTTCTATTTGGATTGTGTGCTTCTCAGTGATTTCCTGAACTAAATTTCTACTCAAGGATTACTAATTTTTAGCTAGTGTGATAGTATATTTGGTTGTGCTTTATGGAGTTAAATATTTTTGCTTTAATTTCTCTCACAAGCTGAGAAATTATAAGTATGAGTGACGTGAGTCATTTTACTTGAGTTTACTCATACGAGCTTCACAAGCTTACCGGGTTGTTGTTTCAACCTGGTGCACTATTCCATGGTGTAGTGTTTATTGTGCAGGTAAGAGTAACAGTCGTCGAAGCTGAGGTGTTGCTGTCGTAGCTTGGACGTAGTACCGTGATTTGATTTTAGTCTTCTCGATGTGTAGTGAGTGTGGTGGGTGTGTTTACTTATTGAATTGTTATTCAGTTTAATATGTAAACTCTCAGAATGTAATATGTGACTGTAAAGAACGAGTCGGTATTGAGATTGTGAGCTCGGTTTGTTTAATTGCTTGATTTAATTGAAAATTTTTCTAAATGTCTTCCTGTGTTTGTTAAGTTTTCGCGTTTCGGATTTGAATTCCTTTATTCAAAATTCGGGACGTGACACAGTCGTTCTCAGAGAGTATTTGATGATTGTTATCATCTTCAGCTAGTATATTTTTTTTTATCATTTTAATGTGACAATTAGGAAAAAATTGATTGTGTCAATTAAATTTTTAATTAGTTCCACGCTTAAAGTGAGTCTTTTTGAGTCCAAAAGTATTTTTGGCAAGATCCTTTAGTGGGTTTAGCATAGCGGGCCGATACCTGCGGTCCAAAAATAAGTCTACTTGGGTTTGGGTTACAGCTTCGCCTATTCCAGAGTCCATAGGGAAAACGAGGCCTTATTGGAATCAAGTAGCGGAGATTGAATAGGAAACGGTAATCAATAATCCTTCGATGACAAGGAACAGTCGAAACCCTAGTATAAATACTAGGTTTCAAGGATGGAAAAGACAGAACTCTCAAATCAATCAAACAGATTATCAAAGTCTCTCCGGAGCAAACCTGCCTACAACTTGCTTGCAAACCAGTGAAACAATGGTAACACCCTCGCAACCCAGCGAAGCTAAAGTCACGCTTTAGCAAACCCTATGCTTTCTCCTCAACTTTCCAGTGATTGCTTTGCTCAACCTACAACGTTGAGTATCGACTCGGTTTCGCGAAGAGATCACAACCAAAGTCCTTACCCGTAAGGTAACGAAGTCCTTTTCCGAAAGGCGTAGAAAAGAACCTTGTGACGAGGTTGGTGCTCTCCTCGTCCACATCGTTTGATTCAAGAAGTCAGGTCAAGGGATTCCCCGACGACTGCACCCCACGGTGCTGGAACGCCTGTGCACACGCTCAAAAGAGACAGTTTGCAAGCCATATGGTTTTGGAGCCAAACATTTTGGCACGCCCGGTGGGACTCTAGCATAACGTGTCTTCATGAACGTAATCATTGGAAAGTCAAGCAAGAACCCTTACCAAAAGGTTTACGCTAACTGCCCAAAACATAAGACCTCCAGTTACAGACCGCATTCTCGCGCGGACTGTTGTGGTCTTTCTGAAACACAGGTAAAAGAAAAGTTCTCTCTCGACTCACCATCAGACATGTCAACTGTACCTGAGACAAATCAGCTATCCACCACTGAGGGCTAGAAATCTCCTACTGTAGAGGCATTATCCTCCGCAGCCACAACGGATGAGGAGACCCCTGAAGCTGAGTTTGAACCCATCATCATCTCTAAGGATGCCAGCCTGGAAGAACGTATCTGTATCCTTATGCTCAACTCGGAAAGCATCTGGCGGCTTTGATTGCAAGATCGGAGCAGCAGATGCGTGAATATGATCAGTGAATGGAACGAAACATTCAGGAGGCCAAAGAACATGTACATCACCATGCTAAAGAGGCCCGAACGCATGCTGACAAGATTGCTGACACCACTCATGTGCAGTATGATGAAATTCTGAGTGTTGTTAACAATGTTAGTACCCAGAGCAAAGACACTGCGGCCAATATCGCGGCCATGAGTAAAGACTGTTCTAACCTTGCGACAGAGGTCGCCATGCAGAGAGCTGAGTTGAACCAGGCTAAAGAGGTTTTGAACAAAGCTTTAGGAGATCCTAATGCTATCATTGGTTCACTTGGTCAACCCTCTGGGTCTGGCAAGTATATACCACCGAAAGCTCGAGAAAAGGCTAGTAGTAGCACGGCTACACCATCTACACCGGCCGTTACTGCATCAGTTAAAAGCATGGAAAAAGCTCTGGCGATTGGTGGAACAAAAGCTACTCCTCAAGCCTCGTAGAAGAGTAGGATCCTGAAGACTGGTGAAGGCACTCCTACCAACCCTGTTCGATTCACTCAATACGACAGCGATGGGGGGAGAATGTTTACTATGAACTCCCAGATAATTATTATGACATTGACCAAACAGGAAACCCAATCAAGATAACGACTCTGATGAAGGATTCACCCCCACCAGCGGTAACTCTCCAACAGCTTGTTTCCAAAACCGTCCGGCTGGGAGAGGGGAAGATGTAAGCTAGCCAGGCCATACCACAACAAACAACTTACTAGACTGTGGCAACTCCTCCTCCCCGTCCTGGTCCAGATTCTATGAGACGCAATGAGGTTGATGAGATGATTAGGATGGCCAACCCTAGGGCCCAGGTGGATGGAATCTGTGAGGGACCTTTCCAGCCACATATAATGCTCGCGCCTTTTCCCAGAGGCTACAAAAATATAATCTTTTCTACTTTTTTAGGGGAAGACACGGAGAATGTGGTAACTCATCTGGCCAGGTTTAGAGTGCAATACGGCCAGTATCAGAATGATGAAATCCTCAAGTGCAGGATCTTTGGCACCTCCCTCTCAGGAGTTGCTTTCAGATGGTTTTCTAAGCTCCACCCAGGATCAGTGGCTGATTGGCCAGCAATGGAGAAGCTCTTCGAGAAATGTTTGGAACCACAGAACCAGAAGTTGACTTGGCTTCTCTCACTCAGATGTCTCAGCAACCCACCGAGTCTGTATATTAGTGTCCCACTGGGCGTGCCAAAAGATGTTTGCCTCAAAATCGTCTCAGCCTAAATGAGGGCCCAGGGACTTGTGGTTGAATCGTCCTTCTGAAATTGCGCGGGCGTGCCAACTCGCGGCCTATTGGCCGAGCGAGGTTTAGATCTGATTTGTGCTTGATCTGACTTCTTGCAAGTGACTGTGGGCCGAGGAAGGAACCGTCTTGGCTGCTGGGTTCTCTTGCCTTTGTTGCAAGGACTTTTGGCTTCTTCACCGATGTTGCTTCTCTTTTTGATTTTTTGATATAGGTTGCAGAAAGTAAAGTGCGGAAGCAAAAGAGCAAGAATCTAAATGCGAATTAATTAAATTGCATGAAATTTAAAGAGAATGAAGAGTAAATTGCAAGAAAGATACAGTGCGGAAGGTAAAGAAAACGATAAAAATTAAAGTAGGCTAGAAAAAGAATGAAAAGATTGATATTGTAGAGAATTTGATGTATTGATTTTGAGTTGTGTTGGTCGGGGACCTTTTACAATGAGCTAAATGCCTCCTATTTATACTACTACAAACATAACATGTAGGAAAGAAAATACAATTAGGCGTAATAAATTCCTTGATTGCACCATAACGGCATTCTTCTTGCGGTGCTATTATAATTGATTTGCTCTTAAATACGCAATATTTTCTCTAATGCCATACCTTCAACGTTTCTAAATTCAGAAGACCAAACTGAACATGGTATTGCTTGAGAAAGAAATGTTTAAGTTGGCAATCAAGGGTTTGGAGCCCCGCCAGCGAAAGAATCAACATGGTAGCATGATTCAATCCATGGGAGAACTTATTACCGAGGCCGGCAGCTTTGAACATCTTCTTAGGGAGACTGACGCCAGAAAGAACTCATCCAAAGGTACTTACATGCCACGAAAACACCATCCAGTGGCAACGTTGAGCTATCAACCAGCTACTTATGATCCTTATTACCACCATCCTGGCGAAGAAATTGTCCAGTTTGAGGAGGATGAAGAAGAGAATGATGTCTCTGCCTTTGAGTTGACAGGAAGAAAGAACTCTGCTTTAAAGCAATTGAAAATACCCAAGGAACCTGTCAAGCTCAAGTCTGTAGCCTTCATTAAACCTGAGTTCGCGACGTATATATATGATGCCAACAAAGCACATGAGATTTTAGATGAGATGATCGCCGCAAAGATGGTGAAGACAGACTTCCACCCTTTCCCTCGACCAGATCAGCTAAAAGGAAAAATGTATTGCAAATTCCACAACCTGTGGAATCATAACACAGCTGATTGTGTCAAACTAAAGGATCAGATTCAGGTATGGCTTAATAATGGTAGTCTGCAGGTAGAAGCTCCGGCGACCACGACAGCACTAGTAGACCTGAACCCTTTTCCTGATACTAGGGTCAGAATGGTCGAGGTCAACTGGACCAAACAGAACCAAAGGAAATCGACCTTGGATTTGACCACTAGTGGAACAGAAGAAAACGAGGACGAGATCCCAAGCAAGAAGAAGGCTAGACCTACAAGCGAGGCTCACCAGTGATCCTTTGCTCGTGATGCAAGGAAGAATGTGGCATCCCAGTGTCACATGAAGAAGTCGAGCAGACTTTTGGCTTTGGCTCTTTCCCGCTAATCAAGTGGCTTCACCATCGCGAAATTATCAACCTTCTAGCCCCAAACCAAAAAGTAGAGAGGAATCACCACCATCCCCAAAAGATTCAAACTTGTTTAAAAAGTTGAGAGAAGCCGCGGCCGAATAGAGACAGGATGGGAGAAACAGAGATGTCTTAACAAAACCTTACATCCCACCAGCTTCAACCTCCACTATTAAAGAAGGAAAATGGTACACAAGAGAGAAAGGGAAAGCAGTGGAAATAAGCCCTTCTAAGAAAAGGAAGCTGCAGCGCAGGTTTGGAGAGGTCAAGCGAACACTAGAGCCTCTAGATCAGGGCCTGATTAAACTTTCACAATTGGTCAAATCTCCCGAACAATACCAGAAGGAGATGGAGGCACTGGCTGCTAAGCCATTGGTGGCTCCTTGCAGTTTCCAAAAGCAAGTAAGATTGGAGTCAGGGGACACTAAGCCCAGTGTTTTCTGCAGTATTACAAAAGACAGGACACCTCTGCCAGTTAGGAAAGAAAATTCGCCATCTAGGCGACCACATGTCAGACGCAGGTTGTTTTGCGAAGAACCAGAATCCAAACCCTCAATGTTTGGGAGACTAGGGGGCAAGGACAACCCTGCAGAAGCTTTACAGTGGAGACCTAAAAAGGTCCAGAGCATAGTGATGGCACCCCTGAAGGAAAGCTCAACAGCAGAGCAAAGTTCAGAACCTGTAAAGCAGTTGGAAAAGGAGCAAAAACACAAACAGGGTGAAGCAAAAGGCCTCATAGACGAATCCTTGGTCGATAGGCTAGTCAAATAGTTCAACATTGACGTACCGATGGATGAGCCCGAGCTAGACTCTGAGGAGGCCATGGACGAGACGGATATCGATGACATCTCCTGTAACATGGTTTATATGTTACCCGTGAGATTTGCGCTGCCAGTCATTGTACAGGAATGCGTAGAAGTTGAGGAAGATGTCGAACAACCTTTGCAGATTACCTCAACAGCGACTACACCGGTCGAGGAGACAGCATCGTCGAATACCAACGACGTTGACGGCAGGGGTTTCTTCATGAGCTTCACAAAACCCACGCCTACTATAGTCCAAAATATGCGACCTTTGTATAATACAGCGGAGATCGATGGTACCAAAGTTAGCAAGATCATGGTGGATACCGGAGCCGCGGTCAACGTCATCACTACCAGAACCATGCAGTTGCTTGGAATCAAGAAAGAAAAGATCCAATCTATGTCCCTAACGCTTAAGAATTTCGCGGGGACAGTAACGAAGACGTTAGGTATACTATTCCTGCGAATCAAAGTTGGTCCCTCAGAAGGAATACATGCGTTCTTCGTCACAGATTGCTACGCAGCCTATAGCGCCATTCTAGGCCGCGACTGGATTCACCGAAGTTATTGTGTTCCATCAACTCTCCATCAGGAGCTGATGATGTGGAATAGGGTCACTGACTAAGCTGAGGTGATCAAGGCAGATTTTTGCCCATTCCCTGTTTTCGCAAATTATGCAGATGCCAGGTATTACTTGGAGCCAATCACTCTATTACAGGTTAGTGGCATCGATCAGAAAGGCCGCCCCACAGGAGTGACGGCCTCAGATTGGCACAGTGGGGGCTCGCGCTTGTGAAGGAAGACCTGGGAAGGCCTGGCGACGCTGTGCCCAACCCCATAATTGATTGATGGATTACGACCTTTCACGAGAAGGGTTTGAGGCCCTCCACTCTCTGTACGAACGTCTGTCCTCGTACTTGGTGGAGAAGGAGGCCTATGATAGAATTGCGACTCTAGAAATTGTCAACGAGGAGTTCTCTGACCACGAAGTGGAAGAAGAAGAAATCCAACTAGCGCCAGCATCATTGGATGACACACCTCCCAAGGTTAGAGACCCTATCGAGAAAGTTAACCTAGGAACTGCTACTGAGCCCATAGAAGTGGCTATCAGCACGTAATTGGAGCCTAGAGAGAAACAGAGGCTCATTGACCTATTGCAAGAATTCAAAGACTGCTTCGCGGAGAAATATGAAGACATACCAGGCCTGTCACCGGACTTGGTATGCCACAAGCTGCCAACACTCCCTGACAAGAGGCATGTGAAGCAAGAGCCACGAAGAATGAACTCTGAGACCCAAGTCCTGGTCAAAGAAGAGGTTGAAAAGATGCATAAGTCAGGCATTATAAGAGTGGCCAAGTACAATCAGTGGCTATCCAATATAGTGCATGTAAGCAAAAAAAAAGGCAAAATGAGGGTCTGCGTGGATTATAGAGACCTTAATTTAGCTACACCTAAAAACGTCTACCCCATGCCGGTCGCGGATATGTTAGTAGACGCAGTAGCAGGGCTTGAATTATTATCCTTTATGGATGACACTGCAGGGTATCACCCGATTCCGGTTGTAGGGGAAGATAGACATAAGACAACATTTCGTTGGCTTGAGTTCGTAGGTGTTTTCGAGTACGTGGTTATGCTTTTTAGACTGAAGAACACGGGAGCGACCTATCAGCGCGCTATGAACCTGATCTTTCACGACATTCTTGGGAAGATTTTAGAGGTTGATATTGATGACGTGGTCGTGAAGTCAAAGAAGCGCGGAGACCACATCTTCAATATCTCCAGAACAGACACGCGAGCAGGGGTAGGAGTTGTCCTGGAAAATTTAGCAGGTGATCGTTTCTCATATTCCTTTCGGTTAGAGTTCCAGTGCACCAACAACCAAGCAGAATACGAGGCCCTCATTATAGGCCTTGGAGTTGCTACCAGAACTCGGAGTCCGAGACATTCAACTACGCAGCGATTCTTTACTCGTGATCAATCAACTTCGTGACGCATATAAATGCTTAAGTGCCTTACTCGTACCATACTTAGACCGCGTGCTTGAACTTTTAGTCCAATTTGAGGAGGTGGACTTAGAACATATTCCCCACGAGCGCAACTTTGCTGCTAATGAACTAGCTCAATTGGCTATAGGGAATACATTGAAATATGGCGTTTTAGAGCCTATTGATGTGGACTGGCATATTCCTTTGATCAATTACCTCAAGCAGCCTGGCCCCACGGCAGATAGGAAGATCCGTTTTCTGGCTTTGAATTATTTCCTCCGAGGAGACGAGCTACGCCAACGTGGCGAAGACGGCATGGACTTCAGCTGTGTCTATGGTCGTCATGCTAAGCGCTTAATGTGAGAAGCACATGCAGGCGTGTGCTGAGCTCATCAGGCAGGTCCGAAAATGCGCTGGCTCATCAGGAGATATGGATATTACTGGCCCAATGTTTTGAAAGACTGCATCACTTTCACGAAGGGTTGCCAGGACTGTCAGGCACATGGACCAGTCCAGCATATTCCCAACATCCCCATGCAGCCTATTATCAAACCTTGGCCTGCGCGAGGTTGGGCACTGGACTTAATTGGAATAATTCATCCTTACTCTACACTCCAGCACAACTTCATCATCGTCGCTACAGACTTTTTCACTAAGTGGGTAGAAGCTGCGCCTTTGAAAGAGGCTTCTGGGGCTACCATTCGCCAATTTATTTTTCAAAATATTATATGCAGGTTTGGCATCCCAGAATTATTGGTCTCAGATAGTGGGGCAGCGGTTATGGGTGGTCATCAATGGTCGCTTCCTCAAAAAGTATTATCCCAGTGTGTGGGAGTTCGACAATCCCCTAGATTCTTCAGTTTCCTGGGCCGGGGGCAAGCCTAGTGTTCCTTGGTTGACTTCATGTAGGCCTCTGTGGCCTCATTCTTCTGTATTTGCTCCACCTACGAACACTAGGGGGGCAATACTATGTAACCAGGCCATGATTGAGGCTACTGGATTTGTGTTGCTTGTTTTGAATAGTCTTTTACCAATTTTCTGTTCAAATTATCAAAATTTTCTTGGCAATATGTGTTAGGAATATATATATATATATATATATATATATATATATATATATATGTAAGGGCCTATTCTAGAGGCCTTATATTTGTTGTCACAATAACAAAATCAAAAAAATTTCATTGTATTCATAAAGTGGCTTTGTGGCCAGAAGCAGTACAATATTTTTGCAACAATTATATTTACAGTTACAAAGCCAAAAGTGGCTAAAACAACTATTGGGATTTCAGATCTTCTAAGAGCTTCTGGATCTTGCGTAAAAAGGGGCAGAGAAGTGATCATTCTTCCTTTTCATCTCTTCACCCTCCTCTGATATGAGTCGCCGCTGCATTCATCTATACTGGAAGAAGAAGAAAGGAAATAACCCATCACAACCCATCTAGATGGTTATCCTCTGGGATGGAGATGGTGTCTTCAGGAGAGCGCGACCCAGTTGCTTCATCTACCTCCGGGGGAAAAACAAGAGTCATTTCATCAGACCCCAGAGGTAGACTGAGGAAGAAGAACGATAGGCCTAGTATGGCCTTCCGCCCTTCTTCGTTTTGCTCTACGCTGGAACATCTGAGGAGAGGGAATCCCCATATTATACTATTCAGTGTTAGGAGTGCCGCGTGTTCTTCAGTCTAACATAAACCGGTGAATCTCGTTTTGGTTTCCAGAGACTAAAGACATACGACCAGACCATGATATTAAGCTATAAAGCCTACCCAGACCATGAGATTAAGCTATAAAGCCTAAGGTTTAGAGGCTGAGGGCGAAATCGTGTGGGGAAGATTTAAGGAAAAGAAGCAAGGCATGTAAAGATATTCCTGGGAAAGTCATGTTTGTGTTTGCTTCATTTCTCCGAAGTACAGGTATTTATAGAGCCAACCTCAGTGGCTCAACCGTTCGATGGGCAGTTGGGGTACTTTTGATGCCATCAATAGGAATATTAATAGAATTAAATGAGAGGATCTCGGAAATGAAGGAACTAACAACGCGTGGAAAGTGGAGCAGTCTTCAGGGAGATAACCGCTTCGCTCCATTCCAAGATCATCTTTTCAATTGGCATTAATACGCATAAAAGGCGGAGTTAAAACACTTCCCGCGTATATGAACAAATATTTGGGCCAAGTAATGTGGGTCGTATATTTAATTAAATAATGATAATAATATTGTTCATGCAAGAAAATGGGCCTAATGATAGAGGCCTAAAGATTTCGACCTGCATAAGATAGACGAAGGAGATGTTGATCCAGGCGAAAGCTGTCATAAGCGGCTGCTCCTTCTGCTCACTGGACCGCTTCGCGAGCCTAAGGCAGATCTTGCGATAAAGTTTTAGAGGTGGCTAGTGGTTTTTCTATCAAAGACTCCTCATAGGCAAAGCTAGTAGTCACAACATCTAGTTGGGCTTGAATTTCCCGAAGTTGAGACTGGAGGTGATTCTGCCCGAGCCTCAAATCTCTGATAAGGACAGCGCGGTCACTCAAGAAATCGCGCGAGCGGTCCATCCACTGAGCGAGAGTTTGATAATGCCTGGGTCTGTCTGGCTTGCGCGTTCGCGGCCGCCCTCTCATTCAGCCATTGGGGAAGTGCCTCCAATAGTTCATCGACTTCGCGGAATAGATTCTCAGTAATAGCATGCGCACGGAGAAGAACTCGCAGGTATTCTAGGACTCTTGCAGGTGTGCCAGGCGTCACGATATCAGGTCTCCAGAGATGACGAAGGCCTTCTCTAGCATCACCAACTACCCCAGATGGAATAACTTCAAGCACGCGAGCCAATCTCTCTAATCTGGAGGAGAGCGCAGATGACGGGTTTGGTTCTGTATCAACAGGAGCCTCAAGGGGCTCCGCGGCGGGAGTCAACTCTGGCGCTGGCTCAAGATTTTCTGCTTCCTCCTCTACTTCAGGTGCTTGGGGGGCAACTTCCTGATCAGCCAAGCTATCGTCATCCACTTCAGCAGGGTGATCGACAGCTATCTCCTCCTAGGTAGTGACAACTGCGTCCTCACGGGGAACAGCGTTTTGACCCTACAGAGAGACGTTATAATACAGAAAGAAGCAGGATTCAAAATACGTCACTCAGTAGAAATTGCACCTCTTCAACATGAGGCCCGCAAGGAATCGCTAGAGGCACTGGTTCTTGGGCGGTTTTACCAGAGTTTGGGACTAAGTCAAGCACTACTTCCTCGCAAGAAGTATCTGGTGGCAGTTCTCTTTCTTCAACTTCAGGCGAGTTATCATCCAAGACCTGCACTGGAACCAGGGCCAATTGGAGGTCACTTGTGCTGGTAGGTGGGGGTATAGATGACCCCTCCCCAGTTTGGCTAGAGGATCTGCGACGAACCTGCAAACGAGAGTGTTGTAAGGTTTGGACTTGGGGGATGTATAAAAAGAAGAATTTCAGTGCTCGCTTTGAGAATATCTTACCAGACGATATTTGGTTCATCTCCTCCCCATGGATCGGTCCGAGGGTCAGCGCGGCTGCGTTTGCGGGCCAGAGAGATTACAATATGCGAAGATGGAGGAAGAATCGAGTTAGACTTTAAGAGGAAATACGCTAGCACTAAGTGAAAGGGAGTTCCTTACTATTTCCGGGTCTTCATCATCAGAAGAATCCTCGACTTCAGGCTCAGTTGCTATTGATTTTTGTTTTCCCTTCACGGTCTGATCTGTGTCCGGAGTGTTCGCGGTAGCCCGATTGCCTTGCAACAGCAAAATCGCAGTTAAGGAGATAGAAATAAGGGTACTAGGTATAAGAAGCGTTAATGAACTAGAAGTTAAGGGAACTTACCTCTTGGATAGGCTCGCGAATCACAATTCCAACTTGAGTAGGACAATGGGCTCGCGCGAGTCATGGAGTAGGTTTCGGTGATGGCGAGCGGGGTTCCTCTTCAGGAAAATGAGCTAGTAACTCAGCGTCGGCGGCGTAGGGGTATCTCAGTCCCTCGAAGATAGTCGCGAAGAGTTCATCATCCCTTTGTCTCCATCAATTGATAGATACTTCTGACCACCATTGCTCGTAGTCTTCAGCATTCCCATCAACGGGGGAGAGGGAATTGGCCCAATCAGGGAGTTCAACCAGTGCGAGTGTACTTTGTGCTGGTGAAGGCCCGGTTGGGGGGTCAATTCTACGCCATGAGGTGTTGTAGTTCCAAGCGTCGTAGAGAGGGAAGGGCACTAGCTGGACCAGACCAAGTTGCCAAGCAAAGTGGTTAGGCACGTAAAGCTCATAGTCGAGTTCCTCAGTGGCAAGTCTGATGTCTGAGCAAGAGATAGCGCAGTGGAAAGCCAAGCAGCGCGCAGTTGCTGTAATTGCTGTCTGCAGGAAGGAATCCGTTTTCGAGTGGAGATGGGAATCTTCGTCCAAGCACCAAATCACAATATGGCATTTCGTGCAGAACATACAGATAGGAGAAACACTTGGAGTATGGTGGGGATGCGTACCTTGCCTCACGGCACAGCTACTGACGTAGAAGGGCGTCGGCCGATGGAAGCAGTGGGATGTCTTCGCGACGGAAGAAAGGAAAGTAAACCTGAATCCAGAAATCGAGGATCCAAAAGGGACCTGAGACGTTGGTCTCGAATGGATGCATGATCGCCTGGTACTGGGTGCGGTAGAGAGAGCCTAACACCGGTTGTCCCAGCCCAACGAGGCGGCCGTTGTAGAGGGCTGTTGCTAGTGAAGTCCAAGGACTAGTGGGCTTGTTGGAGGAAATACAGAAGATGAAACGGCAGAGCCAGTACTCTAGAAAAGCAATGCCTCTGATGGCATTATGCTCATTGCAGTAATGGGCCAGCCACCATGGGTAAGAGGCGCTATGAGCGCTACGGCCAGTCTGATTCATAGTCGAGGTGAAGGTGGTAGAGTCGAATTTGTTAGCGTGAGTCATAGTTTAACGTTAGGAGTAGAATATATTGTAATATATTGTAATTATTTCGTAGTTAGTACTTACCCGTTATATCCCTGTAAACTTCTTTATATACCTCCGCTGTGAGATGAATAATATCATCAGAAAATTCATTCTCAATCTTGTTATATTTGACTTGGTATCAGAGCAAAGATCCGAGAGGACTTTGTCTCTTTATTCATTCTCAATCCGAGCAATTGATACAAAACCAAACCCCTTTATTAGGGTTGTTTTTTGTCGTTCTCCACCCTTAATTCAAGACTGGTCTTCATCTCTTTTTAGAGACCGACCTTTGTTAAGTCAATCCAGGCGGCGCCGCCTTACTCCAGGCTGCATCAATCCAGGCCGCGTCGCCTTCCTCCAGGCTGCATCAATCTCTCACTCACCCAGGCCGGGTCGCCGCCTTCCTCCAGGCTGCATCACCCTCTCGCTCATCCAAGCTTCATCACCCAGACCGCCGTCGCCGCCTTCGCGTCCGGAGACGCCATAGCTGCCCAGATCGTAGTCGGCGCTAGTACCCAGTCCGACGCGTGTCTGAGAACGACCCAGTCCGACGTCGTTCCTTCAGTACCTAGTCCGGTGTCATCACAACCCAGTCCGGCGTCGTTCCTTCAATACGTAGTCCGGCGTCATCGGCGCTTGCTTCAGTCCGAGAACGACCCAGTCCGGCGTCGTTCCTTCAGTACCCAGTCCGGCATCGTCGGCGCTTGCTTCAGTCCGAGAACTCCTTCAAGTCTCCGGCCGCGTTTTTCCTGTTCCTGGATTCGTCCCTTGATCTCACACCAGACTGGAGTCGTCCCTTGATCTCATACCAGTCAACCCGTGCAACAGGTCAACTTGCAACAGGTTGAAGAAAAAAAAATATATATATGTACGTTATACTGTTTTTTGGTTCTGTCTCTTTCATTTCGCTGCATATTCTGTGATTGTGTAATTTTACTGCTATATTGTTGCAATGGGTGGTGATGATAGTGAAGGACAGAGTTCTAAGATCAATGAGGTCCAAAAGATTGAGGTTTCTGTTCGAAGTTCTGATGGTGGTTCTTTTGGTGGTCCGAAGCTCAATGGTACCAATTTTCGAACATGGAAGAAGATTATGTCTGTCCATCTTCGTGGCATACACAAGATGGGGCATGTGAATGGAACAACCAAAGCTCCTAGTGAGGCAGATGTGGATGCCTTTGCTAAGTGGGAGGATGATGATGGATCTGTGATGGCTCTCCTCTTCAAAGCCATGACTGAAGATGTTTTATAGTTGGTGGAAGAGTGTGATACTGCTGAAACAATATGGAAGACATTGGGGGATCTGTATACCAATGAGTCTGATTTTATACAGGTTCATGAATTGATGTGTAAGGCTGCTAGTATGCAATAGAACGGGCAACCAGTAGCTGTGTATTTCACCAAGCTGAAGAATGTATGGGCTGAAATCGATCAGAAGCGTCCTTGCAAGATCAAGAATCAGGAAGATCTTGTATGGTACCAGAAGGAGAAGGAACTAGAAAGGGTTCATGTATTCCTGAGAGGGCTTGATGAGAAGCATAGCAGTGCGAAGGGAGAATTTCTTAGAATGACAGACCCTCCTAGTTTGAATACAGCTTTTACATACATCCGCAAAGATGAGTCTCAGCAGGAAAGTGTCAAACATGCACAGGTTGAAGTATCTAGCCTCGCCGTTCAGGCCAAGTCACGGGCACCTTTCCTTCAGCAGCAGAGTTCAGCTCCACTTCATCAGCAAGGTTTCCCACGAGGCTCTACTAACCGCCCTCGTCCTTAATGTTCTTATTGCACTGATCTTGGGCATGTTCGGGAGACTTGTTGGAAGTTGCATCCACACCTTAAACCTAAAAATCAAGGTTTTCGTCCCAAAGGGAAAGCAGCTGCGGTTCAATTGGTCCAAGAACCAGATTTCTATGGAGTGACTGGTCTAGATCATCATACGGCTGGTGGAGCTACTCCTACAGCCTCTATAGCTGGTCGAGGTAAAATTAGTATGGCTTTAAAGGTTTCTAATTTTGTTGGTTCTGATACATGGATTATTGATTCTGGTGCCTCCGATCATATGACTTATGACAAATCGTATTTTACTGAATTGTCTTCCCCATCCGTGTCCTATGTAACCAATGCCAATGGTGAGGCCTTTCCTGTGTTAGGGTCAGGGTCAGTTCATATTACTCCCACCTTAGAACTTCATAATGTGTTATATGTGCCTGATTTGTCTCACCATTTGATATCTGTTCCCCAGCTGAATACTGAGTCTAAATGCTCCGTAACCTTTTATCCTATGTATGTGGTTTTTCAGGATCTTCTCACCAGGGAGATAATCGGTCGGGGGTATCTGAGGGGCAGGTTGTTCCATCTGGATCAGACATACGCAGGAGAGAAACCAGGAGCATAGTCTCGCATCGCTTTGACTTCGAGTTCTGATAAGCTAAGTGAAATTTGGTTGTGGCATTGCCGTTTAGGGCATCCCTCTTTTAGTCTTATGAGAAAAACCATGCCTACTTTGTTTGTTGGTGTGGATGAGTCTATTTTACATTATGAAACATGTGTTTTGGCAAAGAGTCATCGTGCTACTTATTCTCCTAGTATTTCTAATAAAAGTGTTACTCCTTTTGAGTTGATTCATTCTGATGTTTGGGGACCTTCTAGAGAACCCACGGTATTGGGTATGAGATACTTTGTGTTGTTTATTGATGATTGTACGAGATTGTCATGGGTTGCTCTTCTTAAAACCAAAGATGAAGTATTTCCAGCTTTTCAAACCTTTCGCACTCTTGTTCAAACACAATATCATAGCACCATTAAAGTCCTTCGTTCTGACAAAGGGGGAGAGTATGTTAATCATGTTTTCCATGAGTTTTTCAAAAACCATGGGATTGTTCACCAAACTACATGTCCACAAACACCAGAACAAAATGGTGTGTCTGAAAGGAAAAACCGTCATTTACTTGATATGGCTCGTGCCCTTCTCTTTAGTGCTCATATGCCTAAGTATCTTTGGGGCGATGCCGTACATGCTTCCTCTCATCTTATCAATCGTCTTCCATCCAGTGTCCTTCAGGGAAAAATTCCATTTGAGTTCTTGCATCTCATGTCTCCTTACCTTCATTTCATAATCTTCCAGCTCGTGTCTTTGGTTGTGTTGTTGTCCATGTCCCTAAAAACCAAAGGTCTAAGTTGGATGCCCGGGCACTTAAGTGTGTGTTTGTTGGTTACGGAGGCTAACAGAAAGGATACAAATGTTATCATCCACCTACCAGAAGGTACTATGTCACTATGGATGTTACTTTCTTTGAGGATATGAGTTATTTTCCTCTTCGGATACAGCTCTTCAGGGGGAGAATTTATATTTTGAAGAGCTGTATTATGGAGAGGGGGAGGAATCAGAAGGAGGAGTGGAAGTCACACAAGCAGGAGGTATTTTGACGGATCCAGTTGAAAGCATCAGCTCTGCATCTCCAGAAGCAGAAGCTCCAGACATCCAGACACCAGTTTCAATCATTGAGAATGCAGTTGAAGACACAACTGCCCCTCCTACCATCACTTCTACCCCTGACCCACAACTTCCTGGTACTGAAGATTACTCATTTGAGGTATGTCCATCCACTGGTACTAGTAATAGTGAGTCTAATGTTGAGCAATATGTGTTACCAAATAGGACCACTCGTGGTCAATCAGCCAAAAGATATGAACCTACTCTTACAGCCAAATCAAAATACCCCGTAGCCAATTATATGTCCACTAGGAGGTTGTCTAAGTCATATGAATCATTTGTGAATCAAATATCTGCTGTATAAGTACCTAACAGAGTGCAGGATGCGTTGTGGGATCCAAAGTGGAGGAAGGCAATGGAGGAAGAGATGGAGGCGTTGCAGAAGAACAGTACTTGGCAACTTGTGTCTCCACCACAAGGCAAGAAGGCTGTAGGTTGTCGTTGGGTGTTTACTGTGAAACATAATGCAGATGGATCAGTGAATCAGTACAAAGCACGCCTTGTAGCAAAGGGGTTTACTCAGACATATGGTATAGACTACGATGAAACATTTGCTCCTGTGGCCAAGATGAACACTATTCGGGTTCTACTCTCATTTGCCGCTAGTTTAAACTGGCCACTCCGACAGTTTGATGTCAAGAATGCATTTCTTCATGGAGAGTTAGCCGAGGAAGTGTACATGAGCCTTCCACCTGGGTATGTCGTTGCTTCTCCTGGTGATTTTGTATGCAAATTGAGAAAGTCACTGTATGGTCTCAAACAGTCGCCTCGTGCTTGGTTTGGAAGATTTTCACAATTCATGCGGAATGTTGGTTACAAACAGAGCAACTCAGATCATACCTTATTCCTCAAGCACCAATAAGGGAAGGTAACAGTTTTAATTATTTATGTGGATGATATGGTAATCATTGGCAATGATATTGTTGAGATGGATAGACTGCAGAGACAGCTAGCCTCTGAGTTTGAGATGAAGGACTTGGGTGAACTTAAGAACTTCTTAGGAATTGAGGTAGTCAGGGGGAGAGAAGGGATCTACCTATGCCAGAGGAAGTACGTTCTTGACTTGCTGACAGAGACAGGTTTGTTGGATTGCAGACCTATTGATACTCCTATTGAGCAGAATCATTGTTTAGCTGAGTATCCAGATCAGGTACCTACTGATCGAGCTCGCTATCAGAGGTTAGTTGGGCGCTTAATTTATCTAGCTCATACTAGACCAGATGTTGCATATGCAGTGAGTGTGGTGAGTCAGTTCATGCATAACCCGAGTGAGAGTCACATGGATGCTGTTATGAGAATTTTAAAGTACTTGAAGTCAGCTCCAGGAAGGGGAGTGTTGTTTTCTAAACACAACAACATCCTTGAGGTTTGTGGCTTTACAGATGCAGATTGGGCTGGAAATATTACAGACAGGAAGTCAACATCAGGTTACTTTACATTTGTGGGAGGTAATTTGGTTACATGGAAGAGTAAGAAACAGAAAGTTGTGGCACGATCTAGTGCTGAGGCTGAGTATAGAGGTATGGCTCACGGAGTGTGTGAATTGTTGTGGCTGAGAAATCTGTTACGTGATCTGGGTTTCAAACTCAAAAGTACTATGCAGTTGTATTGTGACAACAAGGCAGCCATTGACATATCACAGAATCCAATACAACATGATCGTACTAAGCATGTGGAGGTTGATCGTCACTTTATAAAGGAGAAGCTAGATGCCAAAATTATTAGCTTTCCTTTTGTTCCATCTGAAGAGCAACTTGCAGATATACTTACCAAAGGAGTTTCCAGGAAGGTATTTTATGACTCACTAAGCAAGTTGGGCATGATTGATGTGTATGCGCCAACTTGAGGGGGAGTGTTAGCGTGAGTCATAGTTTAACGTTAGGAGTAGAATATATTGTAATATATTGTAATTATTTCGTAGTTAGTACTTACCTGTTATATCCCTGTAAACTTCTTTATATACCTCCGCTGTGAGATGAATAATATCATCAGAAAATTCATTCTCAATCTTGTTATATTTGACTGAATTGACCATGCACGTATGGCTCCTCATCAATGGGTAGCCCAGTGATAGTGAGAATATCGAGCAGGGTGATACCCATTTGGCCAAAACGAAAATCAAAGGTGTTGGTGGCGGTGTTCCAGAAACAGAGAAAAGCAGCAGCAAGCGGAGAGCGGTTGCCGCTGCACGAAAGATTAAAGCATAGATCGATGGTGTGGGTAATACCTGCAGCGTTTCAGCGACCCAAATCTCGAGCTAGCGTTTCGCAATACCATGAAAGCTCTGCGGCACTGATATTGGATAGCTAGTACCCTATTTTGGCTCGGTGGTGATGTGCGCCCCAACTTCTAAAATCTCCAGGGGTCATCGGAGGACTGGAATAGGTCGTCAGATGGGCAGGCCGTAAAGGGCGATAGCGTCGTCCGGGATGAAATCTCGTGGTGCTGGGCCCAGGCCGACATGATTATCAGAAAGCCTCAGTAACAACGGCCTTTGAATGGTAGTGTGGATGTGACAGCGAGCCCCGATACTGGTTCCCCAAGTGTGGGCGGCCTTCTCATTGATCTCTTCCTCCTGATCGATGATCATTTTCTTTGGGGTAGCCATTTCTGGTTTACAACAATAAGATGATGAAGCGAGAAGGGTTTTACAAGATTAAGGGGACTGAAAGAGTTTCTGATGTGACAGGTCTGTAGTGGTTGTAGTTTAAATAAGAGTTTTTGTGAGGGAAACGATATGACAAAAAGTCGTTTCGCGAAGTGAACAGACGCAACCTTCATTACTGGCATCGTTTTGATCAGCGGGCATGTCGTTTAAGCCCCCTTCAATCAGTTACATTTTCGCGAGCTTGATTTCGGGGCCTAGGGGGCAATGTTTGAGCCTAAAAGTATTTTTGGCAAGATCCTTTAGTGGGTTTAGCATAGCGGGCCGATACCTGCAGCCCAAAAATAAGTCTACTTGGGTTTGGGTTACAGCTTCGCCCATTCCAGAATCCATGGGGAAAACGAGACCTTATTGGAATCAAGTAGCGGAGATTGAATAGGAAACGACAATCAATAATCCTTCGATGGCAAGGAACAGTCGAAACCCTAGTATAAATACCAGGTTTCAAGGATGGAAAAGACAGAACTCTCAAATCAATCAAACAGATTATCAAAGCCTCTCCGGAGCAAACCTGCCTGCAACCTGCTTGCAAACCAACGAAGCAATGATAACGCCCTCGCAACCTAGCGAAGCTAAAGCGTGGCTTTAGCTAACCCTGTGCTTTCTCCTCAACTTTCCGGTGATTGCTTTGCTCAACCTACAACGCTGAGTATCGACTCGGTTTGGCGAAGAGATCACAACCAAAGTCCTTACCCGTATGGCAATGAAGTCCTTTTCCGAAAGGCGTAGAAAAGAATCTTGTGACGAGGTTGGTGCTCTCCTCGTCCACATCGTTTGATTCAAGAAGTCAGGTCAAGGGATTCCCCGACGACTGCATCCCACGGTGCTGGCACGCCTACGCACACGCTCAAAGGAGACAGTTCGCAAACCATCTGGTTTGAGCCAAACAGAGTCAAAAAGAGAAAAATTCTATATACGTAATCCAATTTATTTCACTAACTAAATTTCACAAAGAAAAACCTGTGAATAAGAGCTTTGTATCTACTGCCAAAGTTAACTACAAGAGATTCATGCCTTCATGTGTTTTATTTGAACGGGATACATGGTCTTAAGCTCTTGAGACGTCCTAGTATCTAGCAAAAGTTACACGTAGATCCTAGATTTAATAAAATACCAACCACTACAGGAATGAGATAAGTAAATTAGTTCACCATTCCACAGCTATGTTGAGGATATTGTCCATGTTGAATTGACTTGGAAAATTAGAGACAACACGCTGTAAATCGGTGGCGAGGAGAGCAAAGACTTCAACTTTATTGTGGGACTTGACAGTCATGGTGGAGATAGGTAAGTTGGACAATTTGCTAGAGCATCCTTCTGCCCAACTTAGAAGCTCTTTACCATACAAACCATCTCTCTCTTTCTCAAGTTGGATAGTACCTGAAGAACTATTTGATCCACCATTATTAGTCGCATAGGTGAGTACACTGCCCCGTGTGACGAAGAACATCATATCAAGTGGCTCCCCCTCTCGAATAATGTAGCATCCCTTACTGTAGATCATTGGCTCAAACTGCTCACAGATATTTTTCAAAACTTCTTTCCCTTTATCTTTAAGCCCATCGACCTACAGGTAAGTTTACATGTAGAAACAAAATAAAAGATAAAATCTTATAAGGAAAATCGTTTTACAAAATCTTGGAATAAAAGATTTCATGGGAAAATTTAGGGAGGGGGGGAGGGGGGGTGATAAATCTTGTTGCGATACTTCTTTTATGTAGGAATGAACTTACTTTCTTGAGCTTATCCATGAAGAGATTGCATTTGATCTCCATAGCTAAATTTTCAGCTTGTCCTAAGGAAAGAATCGAAAACATATCCTCACAATATGACTGTCATCTTCTTCAAGTTTATCTTTTACCGCAAGCTTGATTTTCGTCTCCATCTCATGATTCTCATCAGACAGGCCATATTTGTTTAATATGGATCGGATATTAGTCATTTTCATCTTCTGTTGGATAGTATATGATTTGCTAACCTGCATAAATGTCTATTCCAAAACAAGTAGGTTCAATTCAGCAAATTGAAACATATATGGGTGCACACCATGATTAACGGACAACAAAAATCAAACAGAATAATTCAGGTGTGCGTAAGTGTTGTTGTAAAATGAGAGGTCTTCAAAACAAGCCTACTTAGCCTAACCTCAATTGTTACACTTATTATTTCCTCAAAGCGTGAGAGTCAAACCAGTCAATTTTGTCTTTAAAAGCCTTAATATTGATGTTAATATTGATGATGTTAAAGTTTCTTATTGTTGGTCAAAAAATTATTAACCAAATGAGCAGTTTATGCACAGTCATGTTTAGACAAGCACATTGAGTGTTGGAGGTTGTATTATTTATAATTTCCTTAAATGTTTTCCTTTTGATTGTTTTTTTTTTTTTTGGACAATGTTCTCCTAGCCTTTTGATGATTAAAGAATGAAAAATGATGCATACAGAATCTCGATCAGTAACTAAGTTCCTTATACACCTCAGTTTCTTTTGTTTTTTTCTTTGAACCTCATATTTTACCCGCTCTAAACAAAATACATTAACCCACCATTCAACCAATGAGCCATGCTAAAAAAAATTAATATTTCAAGATTATTTTTCTAAAATTTTAGTTTTGGATGAGAAATCTTCTTCTCATAATAATAGTGTGTATGTATTTTCTACTTTCAATTTAACTACATGCACACATATTACGGGCCTCCGTTAAGTATATACTCAATATGTCTACCGGAGTATGGTAAAAAGACATGAAGATACTTAAGACTATATACTAGTTTTCAATCAATTATGACGGGTACTATGATAAATAGCAATAAAAATATAAAGCTAGAATTAAAAGAAATAAATATAAAATAATATCCACTATCTACATATAAATATAATATCACTTTTAACTATCTACTTATAGATAGTGAGTTGTGACCTGTTGATTATTTGAAATAACTGATATTATAAATGTCACACATTTAATTCTTACTCATCACTGACCTGCACATGCCCCAAGAGATACATAAACAGTCCCAAGCCAAATATCGAAAAGACAACCACAAGCAAGTTTTCCCCTCCATTTGTACTAGCATTATTGAGGTTTGAACCGAAAGAACTGAAGAGAAAAAATAAACATAGAATACATATAAAAGATACAAAGGGTAAAAAGTAACGAGGATTCGATGCATTTTAATGGTGAGCTATTAAGACCTTACCAATTACTTTAGTAATTAGTAGTCCCCCTACGTCTTATTATTTATCTAGTGATATTCCATTAGTGTCCTTAAGTAAATAAAAAGAAGAGGATTTCAAAGAAATATAAATATAAACAATAGCTTCGACATGTATGGCAACGTTCACTTTGCTGCCGATCACAATATCAGCAACTTAGACAATTGTTAGTTATGACAGGTACTGCAAACAGCCTGACAAGATCGAGCTCCAACAGCATTAATCCTCGCACTAACAAGAAGCTGATCGGGCACCAGCAGAGAAGGAAGAGGAAAATAACCACTAATCAAAGCACTCGGAGATTAAGCTTACTACCGCCTAGCGGATCCAGGTCAATCTACAAAGACACCTAGGGTAGCAAAACAAGACCGCACTGCACTTATCAAACACAACAAGCCGCCAAAAGCCAGCCAGTGTACAACACTATGCTCTTAACACCCACCAAAACCAACAACAGATAGGAAAGATCTTGAGTGTCGCAAAACATTTGCTTCACCATAATTAGAGAAACTATTTACCAAAGCAACATATAAATTGAACTCCAACATGCCAGGTTTAAAAGAAGGGGGAAATGTTCATATTGCCTATTTACCTAACAAATTACATTTTTTTTGCCCTAATACCCAATTAAGTTATTTTTTATTATTTTTTATTTATTTTTGGGATAATTTTGCCTTCTCTGTTGCTGGTCGCGGGAATCCGACCACTGGCTGTCGGAATTTTGCGATTGGTTACCGCAGTCCAGTGTCCTGATTTTATTGCCCCCGAGTAATACCCAATAAACTTTTTATTGCCCCGTAATAAAAATTTATTGGGGATAATAAAAGTGTCCAACGATCTCTTTGCAAACTTTTACTGCCTGGCGTCCAGCATCCTAGCCCCCAATAAACCTTTTATTTTCCCCCATTAATACTCAATAAACATTTTATTGCGCCCCAATAAACTTTTTATTGCCCCCAGTCAACTTTTTATTTCCTCCATTAATACCCAATAAACATTTTACTGCCCCCCCCAATAAGACACAATAAACATTTTATTGCACCCCAATAAACTTTTTATGGCCCCCAATAAACTTTTTATCCCCCCCCCCAAATAATACCCAATAAACATTTTATTGCCCCCTAATAAAAATTTATTGGGGGTTAATAAAAGTCTCCGACAACCTCTTTGCGAACCTCCAGTAATCGGATACTGGCAACCGAAACCGGAATCCGACGACCGGTGATGGAAATCCGGCGAAGTTTCCAATGATTTTTTTATTATTGAAGGGCAAACTTGTCTTTTTACATTTAAATTGTCTACACAAATCTTTTAGTGGAATAAGTTGGCATTTGTTAGGTCTAAATTGGGTAAATGGTGAAGAGCTCTTAAAAGAACTAGTGTAGAGATCAATTAATTTAATGCGAAAATTGAAGAGGACCCCTAACATGTAGATGCAGGAAACTCTCTCTCCCTCTCTCTCTCGCTCACTCACCTGAGTTGGGAGTGCGAGGTCTATGCAAAGGTGAAAAGAAAAGGAAATAATGATGATAATATTGGAAAGGTTATGAGCGAAGAGGGATCGGATGTCCAAATAATCTGAATAAAACCACGCTAATAAAAAAACTAAGATAATTAATAACTTAGATCTATAGTTGAAGCAAAGACCTCTATGCTCATAGAGAGGGGGAAAAAAAAGCTAAAATTTGATAATTTTTGCATGATTGTTCAAACGACAACTAGAGAAAAATGTTGGAATTTATAGAACGAACAATAGTAAAACAAGTCAACGCAAGGTGTAAAATGTGCAAACCTCATATTTCGTATGCCCCAAGATAAACATTGCAAGAACTTTTGCGAAAAATTTGTTGATCTTTGCATGCCGGATTGTAAAGCATCGTGAAACACGCCAAAATCGAATACTTGTTTATCTGGTGGATTTACAGGGCACTGTTCATTAAGTTTTGTGATATTTCTGTGTATATCTTGAACACATGAAGTACTAAATTCACATCCAGTTTGCATTCTGCAAGCATGTTCCCAACACTGTATCTCTCTTTGGAGGGAGAAAAAGTACCAAAATGCTCCAAATATCTAATCAAAATAACAAAATATGAATAAGTTTATTATACTCATATATGCAAAATATCAATCAAATGCAGAACTTTTTAGGGATTGTAGAAGATAAGTAATTTTGAAGACTAAGATTATATACACAGTTTTAAATTGTTATAATCTAAGAACAAAAAAACTAGTAAGTTTATTATACTCATATGTGCAATTATCAATCAAATGTATAGTTTTTAAGGAATTGTAAAGGACAAGTAAAATGGAAGGCTAAGAATAAATGTACAGTTTTAAATTGTTACAATTTAAGTATACAAGTTTAGTACATGTGATCGAGATTTATTCTTTTCCCACAATCCATTAGGTAAGCACTCTTGGAAATATCATTTAGTCAATCAACAACGTGAAATAAATGAAGAATTTTCCATGGTAGTTAAGTTGTACAAGATAAACTTTTATTTGTTTGATAAATTGAATGACTAAATGATGTACGATTAATTACTCTTGTGAAGAGATTCATCTCTACATGATGATGTAAGATTAGACGGTTTCGCTACTCAATTTTACTACAATATGAAGTTTAAATAAAAAGAGTTGGAAATAATTAAGGAAAGGTTGAAAATAAGGTTGCAAAGATTTTTCTTTGTGATTAAACATCATTTAAAAATAATGCTAGATGAACTACCTTTTGAGGTACTATATGCATGCTATTTTATGTGACAGCTCATGTAGCAGAAAACCCAATCTATAAAAGAATTTAATTAAATAACATAATTGTGTCACATCAATTGTCACTTAAAAAGTAAAATGATGCATGTGGTACCCAAAATTATTGTTCACGTAACATTATTCTTTTGCAGTCTATATATCTATTCGAACTGAAACTCGACAACATGTTAGAATATCTTGATGGAGCAGTTAAAACAAGTAGTGTGATAAGATAACATACATGGCTGGCAATAATGTACCCAATCATATTGACGACAATCGACGACCATTTTGAATGGACGACGATTGGTAACCATTTTGGATTCCTGTCTCTCCTATCGCCAATGTTCTCCGTGTTAATTATTTCATTAAACAGTACATAGATGGGGTAAACTCGTGGAAGATATTGCAATGCAATAAGGGAGTTGAGAAACGTCATTATCTTCAAAGAGTCGGGGCCCCTCATGTTTGGAAAAAAAATTAAAATTGCAACCTGCATACGCAATATAATTTCTAGAAGCTTAAGTCAACAATATGTTGAATTGAGCTAGATATTAGTATTCAATATGTACTGTGAAGATTATTGAATTTATTCCAGCTTCCTGGAAGGCTTCTCGAACTTACTTGTGGATAGGAAGAATAGACACCATGTCATTTGCTAGCCTCAGCTTTTTCCCAAGAGAAGGGGACTTCCACCATCCATCCTTAATGCGAAGACGGATTCTGATTAGGTGACAAACATCTCCCAACGATCGAAGAACAAGAGCTGCTATCTTCACTCTGTTGTCCAACATGACACACTTGGTGTGCTCGTTGATAAGAGGAGCATATAGAAACAGAGGATCCAAGAACAGATACAACATACATGATACGCCTAATATTCCATCATGATCAGAATTATCCAGTAGTTGTAATGGTGGAAAAATGACCATTATTATTGCGCAGACTATTGGTACACCAGGTTGCTTTGATAATTCTCTGACCAAGAAACAGAAAATATGATTTAATCTCATGGGAAAATATGATCAGAATCAAGAAAAAAAAACTTACATATGTTATAGCCACTTAGCTACAGAAGCTACACTAGTACATCGTAAACTAACTACGTAATGAAGATATTGCATGCAGCCGGTACAATATATAATGAGATCGAAGTTAAATAATAAAAAATAAAATAAAAAGCAAGAACAAAATTATAGAATAGTATCTTAGAGTAGTTAAAAATAAGGGAAAAATCCTCAAATGGTACATGAATTATAGTCCAATGCACATTTTGGTACCTAAACTTTCAAAACTACCCTAATGGTACCTGAACTATTGCTCCGTTTCTCCATATAGTACTTCCGTCAAATGTGCAGTTAACTTTGTCTACGTGGCTCATTCTTATTGGATGATATTAATCTCCAAAAAAAATAATAAATTATAGGCAAAGTTAACGGCACATTTGACGGAAGTACCATATGGAGAAACGGAGCAATAGTTCAGGTACCATTAGGGTAGTTTTGAAAATTTAGGTACCAAAATGTGCATTGAACCATAGTTCATGTATCATTTGAGGATTTTTCTCTAAAAATAACTAAAGTTGGATAGCCAGCTATCTCTACTAGTTGATGACGAAATTCTTGATCATCATACTCCTCCATCATTGAAGTATTTGTAGCTATATATGTTCTCTTGATTGATAAAAATAAGAGGTTTTCTCTTGGACCTTGTTTTTGTTTTTGTTTTTGTTTTTTTAATGATATTGGGTGCAAATCCATTAACACAAATGTGGTAAACATTAGTAATCACCCACGGAGGACAAGAATAACTTGTATCACTGCTAAGGGATCCTAAAGCTAGCTACCTATGTAATGTTAACTTAGAGACAAGTGCCAAGTAACAAATAACCTGACACCACTATAATTTCACCTCTAAAATTCAATCTAATAGTAACTCCCTAAGACCGGAGGGAGCTGCCTAATTTATGTCGAGTAGACATTGTTCTTGTGAGAATTATTAATTAATGAATTGGAGAGAGAGACACCTCAGGCTTAATTAAGAAAAAGACAAGGTAGACATTGTTCTTGTGAGAATTCTTAATTAATAAATTGTAGAGAGGGACACCTCAAGCACACATTGGCTCAAACCCTAACACTAAGGTAGTAAGGTCCAACACCAAAAAGCCTGGAACAACATAGGGGCACAACATACCCAAGGCCTAAGTCCAAAGAAAGAGGGCCAATATTGGATGCGCCACTAGCAGCCTTAAACACCACAATGCCGCCCCCTGCAACTCCACCGTCTCAGCAACACCTCCATGCGATCCTTACGCTACAGCACTATGTAGCCTCTTGTACCTCTTAAAAAACATTCGCCCGTCCATCGAGTTATCACAAAAGTAATTAGATTGGTTAGATTGCATACCCGATTGTTACTCAACAATGGCAGACTACAACAAGCCCACCACCACCGCCGGAGGCCCATAGACCCAATCACCAAAAGCATGTCGAACTTGGTGAATGAAACCATACACCTCACCACGAAAGGCAAGAAAAACAAGAAGTAGATGGTCACCTAGTGCTAGAGAATGATCGAAGACACCACGTAGGGACGAATCAAAAACTACATGACGATAAATCAGACCACAGTTAGGGGAAAAAAAAATTGAAAAATAAATAAAGTTCGCCTTATATCTTCTTTTTGACCCATAAAATTTCAATTTTTCCCTCAAACATTTAAAAAACTGGAAAAAATATTAAACTAAAAATAAAAAAGCAAACAATTGAATAAAGAATTAGAAAAAAAAAATACCTCCAATCCACCCAAACCTCCATTTTTCTCATATGGTTTCCTCCCCATTCTTCTTAAAGCACCCATACCTCTTCCGTATGGCTTTCTAGTATAGTAGGCAAAAGTACAATTATGATGATTTATAGATTATATAACCGGGAAAGTTACAGTGATGATCACTTTAATTAAGAAGCAATAATAATAAATAAAAAATTTAAGAAAAGAAACAGTCAAGAAGACCGCAAACAAGTTCTATCAAATTATATAAGAACTCGCAGAAAATTGGATCAGTGCCAAGAGGTTAGAAAAGAGAGACAGCTGAAAAGAAGATGACAAATGTAGTGGGCTGCCGTTGTGATTTAATTTTTACATATATGTTTTACAAAATTTCTGAATTATAGGTTTTGTATTGGAATATTTGATTAAAGTTTCTATAAATTGTAGGGTGAACTAAGTAGATAGTTGGGTGACAATAGACATACCATTTAATAAAATGATAAGTATAATATTTTTTTTTTTTTTTTGAATAAAGGGCGGTGCGACAGCCCTCAAGTCTTGATAGCATTGATTAAAGAAATTGTTGAATACAAGAGGAGGGGACATTGAGCCTAAACCCCTGATTATAAGAAGTAGCTAGAGAACATCCTGAAATACTATCATGAGTCTCTACTAAAAACTTGTACTCAGCAAAGCACCAACTAGCAAAGAGCGCTTTACTGGCGACTCTATTTGCTTTAACTGCTTGAAAGCAGCGGTGACACGACGGAAGGATAATTAACTTGATCTGCAACCCGACTACAACAAAGCATAATTATCGTACGCACAGCTTTTCCCATTATGATGCCACTGAAAAATACATCCAGTGACACTTAGTTTCTCCCTACCACTAGGAGGCAGCGACCATTTGACTAAGTAAGAACTCACTGCCTACCTAGAGCAGACAAGACACACAAGGTGCACAGACCAGCACAAGGCCCACTTCGTCCTACCCAAACATGGTAGAGACTTATTGTCAACAAAAAACAAACAGAACAGCTAAGCTGTAACCAATAAGAGACAAAGCACAACCAGCAAGGGCCCAAGCCCAAAGCCCCGGCCCAATCACCACTCTCCACAGTAAGGACCTCTAGCGCCACAGGCAGCCATCGCCGCCACCATACTCTCGCTCCACTGCGCCGCCGCAACGCACCACCACCCCACAGCCTTGCTACACCACACCGCCGCATAGCATCGCTATACCACGGATCGAGTCCTTCTGACCATAGCAACCGGACCCCAAGGTGGAACAGATCCCTTTCGGGATTGACTCTGTCCTGAAATTCAAGTCGTTGCTATCGCCCAGATCTCCGGTGCTTTGATGACCCCAGAGTTCGCCGCTGGCCAACCGCGCAGTACCGCCGCTACTCACATGCGCTCGCCCACAACCCGCGAAGGACAGATCGAGATCGCTATGTCCAACTCAAGAGACAACCACTATGCACCTGCCCTGGGCCACTTCTCAGCTAGAAACCCTCGTCGGAGTGCACAGAACCATCACAGGCCTATCCGACGACGACGCCCCAAGGACGCGCTGCCGGACGGAGCATCACTCTCTCTCAAGGACACCAGACGCGTGAGGCGCGTTCTCCAACCCAACTCGAAACTTTCACTTATATTGCCTATTTTATACACAGAGAATTATACTTTTTTTTTTACACAATATTGTACAGTAAGTAAATTATATACACATTAGGTAAATTGCCTACAAAGCTAAACAGAATAGTGTAGGTAATTAGGATATTATTGTGAGTGAATTTCTGAATTACTTATACTGTGATAGGTAAATTATGTCTAGCATAGCTAGTATGACTGTATGAGAGAAGAATTTTAACATATATACCTATATACAAATACGTATTAGCATCTAATTCATCTACATAATTAGGTAAATTGATTAATTGTATTAGGTAATAAACCGAAAAGAAAATAATTAAAATAAAATAAATCAACAAGTAAAAGCACCATACCTATCAGACCTTCTTTTGCATACCGCACCAGGACGCAAGAAGGAAAACATGTAGAGTCAACAAAAACCAGAGGACATAATAAGTATCTCACTAAAGTTGCGTCACATATATAGAGTTAGCAAGGACTTAAAAATACTAAAGACATTATGGCATAAAATTTGAAATTTTTTTTTTTTTAAGACAAAATAATTGCATTAATAGGAGGCCGAAAGCTAGCCTGAGAGATACATGCACCAAATTTAAACAGCTAGCCCTAGTCCTTCAAGCTAGGAACTCACTTTTAACAAGTAAAAGCAAGTAAAACTCATTACAATGTACAAACATTGAAGCATCTAAAATCTAGGAAAAGGGTATTATTATTATTTTTTTCTTTGAAGAACGGCTGATGCGGTTTCTTTTAATTCTTAATTAATGAAATTGTAGAATACATAGGAGTGACATGGTGCCTTAACCCCATAATATAGAAAAAGTGTATTATATACATAGTTTGTGAGAAAGCAGAAAGAAGGAACTTTGATAGTTTAAGTAGTAAAGGATCGAGCCACTCAAGAAACTAACCTTTCAATGTCATCATCCCATTCAGCATAGCACGCCATGACTTGGAAACTTCTTTATACGTACCTGACCGATGGCTCAACTTAGTAAGCTTTCTATTGAATATGGATCGAGGTCAAATTTGGTAAAAGCAAGAGTGATAAGAAATCACATACGGGTCATTATGGGTCAACCCTGTCCTAAATTTTAGGGCTGAATGTCCAATCAGGCCGGATGTAGTCAAAGTCAACAAATTTTAGAGCCGGGCTTAGGGTTAAATATGCTAATCCTTACCCACTCATTAGGCAGGGCCGCTAGGGCTGAAAAAAAACCTTCCTTTGTTTAACAAAAAGAAAAAAAAATTTGTCAAAATGTGGCTCAATAGTTATATAGGTAATTCAACACTCATTTTTTTTGTTGAACTTATTTAATATATATATTTTTTGGAAGTAATATATATTTCAAATTAACTTAATAACGTTTTTAAATATTAGTTAAGGTTGTTATATTCAATTATCTATCTATCTATCTCTCCAAATCTCCCAATTTTAATTGTTGCTTAACAAAGAAAAATATATTTAAATAATAGAAAACTATTAAGACTTGATTGAGCGAGCTTAAACGGTCAGGTCAGGCTTGGCCCTAACGAGCTCAAATAGATGTAGCTCCATTTACATGGCCCATATCTTATCCTATTTGGAAAAGGGTCAGGCCCATCAACCCTAATGCAAAGGCCAGACCGGGCTTCGGCCCTATAGATTGGACGGGCTTAGGGCAGGCTTAGAACTTAAGGGCAAAATAATGACCCTTATATCACAATAGATTACCTTCAAAACCAAATCTTAGACATATATAACTAAGTTCAGCTAGGTTCAACACTGTATATAAATTTGATTCTAAATCAAAATTTGGTGATTAAAATTAATTGAAGAGTCAGATGCATTGACTGCTTTCAGAACTTCATGTGAACACTACTGCTGAAATGTGCATCGTATGATTATAAATTACTATTTTATTTTTCTTTTGAGAATATTATAAATTTCTAAAAAGTTTGTGTAGCTTGATGACGCGGTTTTTTATCTACAAACAAATGAGAATTCTTAGGCCACGTGGTACGTCCGGCCAATCGTATTTCTCTATTTTTTAATTGAATCCAAAATTACCTATGTTTGATTTTAATAAAATATCTAAAACACCATCTGCATAGACATTAATTGGCTGGGCGTACGGTCACGGCGCACTCCTGCCCTACTTAAGAATCTCTCCCAACAAATACATACCCGATTAGTAATCCTTTCAAGTCTTCAATCATGCAACATCGACATTTGCTTGCAATGGAATCAGAAACCCAAATTTGCACCTCCTCGTGAATCCAATTCCATAAATCTAAACCACAGAGTCTTGGTCATGGACACTTGTAAGACATTTATAAATGTGAAAGACGTGCAATCAATACCAATCATAAAGATGAACACATGCAATAAAGAAAACGGACAAAGGGAAAAAGTGAAAAGGTTGAAGGAGAAGAGCAATGCCTTGAGTTTGAGGGAGAGAGAGAGAGAGAGAGGTGGAAGAATGATGGTGCCCTTCTTCTGAAGAATTTTGCCAATGTTGTTTCCAAATCTACACCCAAAATCTACAACCCCCTTCAAAGGTCCTCTTCTTTAAACCTCCAAATCAAAACCTGCAAATTCAAATCCAAAATACCAGAATGAGGGGAAAATTCAAAATTGAAACAACAAAAATCCCCACAGGGATGAGAGAATCAAGGTTCAAAAACAAACCTGAATGAAGACCCAGATCCCTCACCTTCTTCTTTCCCTGTGTTGAAGACAGGCAGTCCAAGAACAAAAGGCCTGCACGGCGGCAACAAACCTCCGGACTGATGGTTTTGCCTGAGAGCTTCCTGTCCACCTTTTCTTTTCCTCCCCCTTGTTCCTCTGTTCCCTTGGCTCTCCGCTCAGATGAAACGGTGGAACAAACCCAAAACAGAAGAGAGGCAAAAACTGGGAAGCACACTACTGATTCATAAGTTGGCGCTTTTATAAGTAGCCAATGATACTCGACTTTGTGAAACACGACCTTGTCCCAGCAAAATACAGAAACAAATGTTCCCTCTGACAGAGGCATGCACATTTGCAAATTATTTCACTGCCTCGAGATTTCGGTTTTGTCCATTCACATCTGCGATATTAGAATCAAGGGCAATCGTAAGTTTGAAAATTAGCCATCTCCATATGAACGTGATTCACATTAACATTGTACCAAACGACTAGCTATTACTGGACCGTGATTCACGTGTCTCCACTTTCCACCCCTAATTCTTGTCTATCAAACTGAAATCCAAGTTCACGATTATGAAGCTGCATGTTCATAAATAGGTTAATAGTACCAGTTTGAAGTTTGAACTATGTAGTATATACACCACCAACAAACAAACAAAACAATTAGAATGGCTACAGCAGTACGCTGACAAGGATGAGATATCCTTCAGTTGTAATCGTTGACTCCAATAACCTAATTTTGCTTCTCTTTTTGATTCATTCTGAACCGTTTTGTCACTTCGGTTTGGGCAGGGTTGAGATTTTCTGTACAGACTGTTTGACGACCCAGCTGGTCCCTCTCCTTCTTCTTTCCCTGTGTTGCCACGTTCATTGGACTCGACAACTTGCTGTTACTGGACCATGATTCACGTGTCTCCACTCTCGGCCGCTAATTCTGCTGCTTTCCTACTTGATTTGTTTGGAACATAATAATACTCGATTAGGATTGAATGCGTGCATCACTGAATCAATTTGTTCTCAAGGCATATTATTATTAATGGCCAAGATTGATGTCTCTTGGGCAATCCAATACCGCACTACATGGATACAGAGAAGTTGTTCAGGTGCTAGGATCAAGCACGTATAAAAAAGATACTGAAAGTTTTTGGCTTTTATTCCAGAATTGGTGCAAATGACCTCATTTATAAACGCCTGCTGATACAAATCAAATGGAAAAACTTGGGTAGGGATGTGTTGTTCTATTCGTGTTGGACTGATATTAATCTGAACGTGTTGTTCTTTCAATGGTAGAGATGTTTCCTTTTTTCTTTTTCAAATACTGAACAGGTGAAGGTTAAGGAAGTGGAGGAGATGCTGATATTGAGAACTGAGAACTTGCTGCACTTAGAAAACTTTTTATAGCTGGTTCTAGTAGGCCAGATACAAGAGTATGGAAGCTTTAGAAGCCAGGAGCTTAGTATGGAAGCTTAATTTGATCGTTATGTCTTACTTGCAGAATTATAGTTCGTATAAATTATGTGTTTGAGGAAGTGCATTGACACAACAATATTGCTTTGCCACACATATGCTGCGTGCACTACAAGAAAAAACATGTTTAACAACATGCAATTCATGTTGTGAATCACTTTTGACAACATTAAGCATATGCTGTAGATGTCAGAGTCATTAAAAATCTGAAAAAAAAATCCTTAACATCACGCTTTGTACGTTGTCAAAAAGAGGTTAAGCCAATTGTTATAATTATTCAACAATGTGCTTTGCACGTTGTCGTAAATTTTCGACAACGTTTCAAGCGCGTGTTGTAATTTCTTTAGTTTTCGACAAGATACATGATATGTTGTCATATTACTGAATGCGTTGTTATAATGTTTCAATATATATATTATTGCACCAGATTACTGGGTTCTTCTTCCCTGTACCTTTATACACATTTACCATTTCTTAAGCACATTCACATGCCAATATCAATACACTATAACCATATAAAAGAAAAATATACATTTCATTAATAGTACGACATTGTTTGATATATAAATTTTTTTTTTTACAAAACATACATGACAAAGTTCTGAATTCTTTGTGCATCATTGGTAATTGACAATATATGCATAGTATTTCAACTTCCTGACCTACATACCAATACGGCAGAGCTCTATAGTACTCTAGTAAAGCAAAAGCATATCATAAATGTAATATTAAGAGAGAAACATATTTCTTCAGGTTTCTATCTTTCTGTTGCAGATCAAGTTTGGGATTTTAGTGAAAATGTCTTTGCGAAGAACAAGACATCCAAAGAAATAAATCCAGCACCTCCGTCAGCAAATCATCCAAAGTGACCAAATAAGAAAATGCCAGAAACTGAAAGAAGAAACTAGGAAGAAATTAGCTGCAGAACAATAGAGGAATAGAGGGAAATGGAACCTGAAATCAGTAGATGGATCTCTTCCCTGCCATCCCGTCTCTTTCCATTGATCAGATACCAAGCCATGAAGTTCTTGGTCGGGATATGTAGCATACCAAAAGCTCTCGGCGCTTCCTGTCCTCATCCAATTTTCGTAATGACCAAGTATAAGAAACAAAAGGCAAACAATAATCGGAAAATTTTTCACTACTGGATGTTCTTTTACAGGACTACAAAGTCTGAATTGAGACGATTCAGAATTTACAAATGAAAGCATAGAGCATCACCATTTGGTCCACAATACCACAAAATAATTTCTAAGCATAATCTCCACAAATTTTCTCTTAGATGCAGGACAGAATTTATTGATTTTGTAGAAGTCATGTGTAGATTTTTCTTCCAAAGCTATTAGATGAGAAAAGATACCACTCATCTATATGATGAAGACCATGAAAAGTAATGTTCTGCAACAGCAGCCTAATGTGTGTGGTGAAAAGCTTATATAACATGGGGAAATAACATAATATACTCGATATGAATTTGTGACTTGGAGCTGGTCTGAAGGAATATGTCACAAGTGACAACTAATTCTGAAGCTACGATTTGTAGCCATCTCTACTTGGAATTCATTATTAGCAGACTTACAGAACCACACCAGTAAGATACACTATAAGCAGACTCTCCTAGTTTATCTATAAATGAACTGATGGCTTTTAAGTTCCAGTTACTCTCTAGTTAGAAGAAATCATATATACTGCTCACTGGTTCCACACCCAAGACACTAATACCAAGCTACTCAAGAACAATTCTTTCATTTTGGTAGATAAAAAAAGCACAAAATTGCACCACTAAATCTTCTCCACAGGTCATGTCATGCTTTTTTATGCCCAAATGATGGAACAAGCAAAGAAAAAGATAAACCACAGAAATAAGATAGATGACAAAACAGGGTGAAGAAGACCATAAAGCAAAACATATTCACCTTCGACCATTAAGCTTTTGATTCTAAGTCACCATTTTGTCAGAACTAACGTTCTTCTTGAGTGTTCTGTTTCCAGAAATCATATGAACTTCTTTCTTTGACCGAAATCGTCGACCTGAGACTAGATCGTGGTAATACTGCCCAAGACAAATGATTTAAGCCTTCTTCATACTTTGATCATAAAATGCAATCTTTGATGGTCTAAAAGTAGCATTTAAATTCGGGAAATGGAACTATTGCAAATAATGGAGGTTGCTAAAGAAATAAAAAGATCACATAGCAATAAGAATTACAGGCGCTTATGCTACTTGGGACAAATTTTTCAAAAGAAAGCAAGTACAATCTCATAGTATAAAGTCAACCAATGAAGTCTTTCCCACTTAGCTGTAAGAATAGAATTGCACAGAGATGAACTAAACCATAGGCCACAAGTATACTTCTCCCTTTTTTTTTGGTTAACATGAAGCTCACCAATATATTGATAGTTTATAGACAAACCATGTAAACAACAAGAGCGTGGATGTTGTGTGCAAGCTACTGATAAGCAATAGTTCAATTATGAGAACAACAAAATTGGATTTTTTGCTTTGTAATCATAGTTTAACTAAAACAGTGCGTATTACGGGGATCCCTTGCAGTACTGGTTTAGTTAACATCAGTTGGATGTGATCCTAAGCGTAGCCAAAAGATCTTGGGCAAGAAAAACTAAAGAGCACATTTTACTGTCCACTTAAGATGTGATCCTAAGCATAGCCAAAAGATTCAATCATTAGAATAGTAATTAAACAGTAGAAGAATGTGTTCGATACTATGTAGGGTAGGTAATGCTATCAACATTGTATCAATTTTGTTCATCCATTACACTAGCAAACAAAGCCACCAGGCCTGATCAGAAAACTACCTTGTAAATTGATGTCTTTGATCTTTAACAGTGAACAACAATTATGTCATGAAAGCTCAGATTGTGCTACAAGTAGTAAATAGCTCAATAATAATTTATTGTACCCCTAAAACAGTGTTAGCAGAGAAAAGTTCCACACCCCCCACAAAGAGACCACCACCACTACATCATAATGACATTCTGGTAACAGGTTTAACTCATAAGCAGAACATTTCCCCGAAATAGGTGCTTTTCAGGAAACCAAACCTCCCAACGATGGAAAATGCCTAAGAAGATTTCTTTAAATCAAGGCAATGAAACCCAGAGTAGGATTACGAATGTTTTTAATGACTTCTTGACGTCTTTTAAACGCGAAAAAAAAAAAAGACACAACAGAAAACGGAAAATTTTCCTTCCTCATTAATACTCGAGTATGGCTTAAAACAACATGGGTGTACCACGTGTACACACCTAGAAGGCTAGAAACAGATTTGGAATAGCAACCAGTCGAAAGTTAACAAGTTACATCAGTAACTCTCAATCTTCGAAACAATATGCTACTATCTTCAACAATGCCAGTAAATTATCTCAATCTGTAAGCAACTCTAAAGCATCAATCATAGAGAAACATTGAATGAAGCATTACACAGTTTCTAAAAAAACAACCTTTCCAACTTTCCATTAGCCTCATTTCTAGGACTTGTTTACTTCAGCCTTTCCTAAAATATCATCTTCAACTCTACACATTAAAAACCAACCCATGAACCCTAAACTCAATGAAGCTTTCCATATACAAGCTAATATAGAAATTAAATAACTACTCATCCTAAATTGGGTGAAGCTAGTTTGCACACTAACACCACTGTTCCCATAAACCCCCATCTCAGCTTCAATGTGGTGATCTAAGGTTCTGCTGATATAGTGTAGTCCCAACAGTACCATACACAATAGAATAGTAGAAGCTGTAATTGTACTCCTAACACCAGAAACCTCACCCAATTTTCAAATGCAGGAAAGATTTCATGAGAAACAGAACAGAGCACTCACCTGTGCGCCTGTAAGTGTTCAGTCTTGACCCCCCCCCAATTCCAGCTTCACCAAGCAATTACATCAATCAGCACATAAACCACAATCAAAATTTCCCAATTCAATCAGCAACATCCAAAATTATCTCAAATTTCAACAATTTAATACTCCAGAAATCGCTCTAATTCATTGAATACTGATTCGTTACCTTTCGTTTGAGCCCCTGCAACCTGGAGACGAGGAATTGAGGTGACTAACGGCGTTGTCGCAGAGCATGTCGTCGCGGTCGGCGGCTTTGGTCACGCTATTGATTACGGCAGACATCTCTGCGACGCGGTGGTTGGTGCGGATCGTCGGAGCCGAAACCCGAGTTCGATGGTGAGGTGGGAGGTACGTGAGGGATTGGAGGAGCACAGCCGCACTTTTTTTTGTTGTTTTAATTTGTCGCATAACGTATGAAACTACGAATTCGTAAAGTATATAAGTATTCGCACTTAGGGCAACTCCAACCTTTGGGTTCAAAAACAGAAATTGAACAAAAATGAGACTTTTCATCTCCAACCAAGAAATTTAGATGGAGCTGGTCCTATAAATATGAGACTTGGGCTCATTTGAAGTCTCAAATTTGAGACTTTTCCAAGACCAGGACTGGACACTGTGTATGGGGCCAGCCCAATTGTTGTCTCAGCCGAATTGAGCAACGCAACACACCTGGACATCATGATGAAGGAGACGCACTTATGCTGTTGAAGGGAAGAAGAACACGCACGCCAAGGTGCTGGAGGGAGAGAGCACCCTGCTTTTTAGTTTGCAGATGTGGGGCCCGCGCACAAAGTCTGTCCCCTGCTGACCGTTGAAACCCCCAACGGTCATGAAACGGACGGATGAGATCGATCATGACTTAGAATGGACGGTGAGATGTGCAGTGTACTGATTTTTTTTTTTTCACTGAAACTTATCTATTTCCAATCCGAGGGCTGAGATTTGAGGTAAAAAAAAAAAAAAACCAATCAACGGCTCTTATTAAATCAAGGGTTATTAATTCTATTTTGTTGTAAAGAATAGTGAAAATAGCACCCTCATATAGCACCCATGGTTGGAGATAAGAATTGAGTCCTATATGAGTAGTGCAATAAGGGGGTGCTAAAATGAGAATAGCACCCCCAAATGGTGCCCATGGTTGGAGTTGCCCTTAGGTTAAGATTTTTTAGGCCATTTTGAAGGACTAAGAATTTAGAGAAAATCTAATTTGGGTCTAGAAAACCATTTTTTAAAGTATCGAGGCTTAAGACAAGTCCAGAAAATTTTCCCGAAAGGATTAGATGAAGTGATGGAGAAATAAGGATGTTTGAAGATGTATTTTCAGAGTGCCTTGATAGAAATTAAGAGAAAAAGAAAATTGAGCACCCAAGCCCACTTAGCCCAAAAGGAGGGGCATATTGGACTTTTTGCACTCATTAATGGGAGAGTTATTTAAGCATCTCATTCTCCCACAACCCTAGCCTCTTCCTCATTTTCTCACTTCTCACTCTCTCTCTCTCTTCAGCTCTCTCTCTCTCTCTCATCCGATCCTCTCTTTCTCTGGAAGCCGCAGCGGCCGCCACACCGCCGCCGCCCCGCTGCCGTCGCCGGAACTCAGATCCAAGCCAAAATTTCCAGATTTTCTCCTCTTCCTCCTCTCTTTCCATTTCTCCAACCAAAACCAAGAAACTTGGCCATTTAATCCTCCAAAAAGCCTAGAACCCGAAGCCAATTTGGGGGTTTTTGTGATTTCTTCTTTCCAAGTTCAAATCGCGGTATTATCCATCCTAATCTAGCCTCTATTCCTTCGATTTATACATCTTTCTTATCAAATTCGAGTTTTTGATTTCCATTTTTGATTTTTGGTGCATGAACTTGATTTCTCCTTAAACCATGAAGCTAGGCTACGAGTTTGGTAAGGATTTGTGCTAAGGATCTACCCATGCAAGCTTGTTTCGAATTTTTGGTTGTGATATTGATGTTGGACAGATTTGTAGGTGAAGAAGGCCAAGGAGGAGGAATAGGCCATGAGTTTTGAAGAAGAAAGGGTAAGGAATGGGTTTTGGACAAACCCTAGAATTTTTGGAATTTATTTGGTTGATTTTTACTTTTTGAGCTATTGTTGTTGTTGGAAAAATTGTCAAAATTAGATATTCGAGGAGGGTTTAATTAGTTGGATTTTTTTAGCCTAGCTTTTTAAGTGTTGGAATTTTGTGTTGAGAAATTTGGTGATTGTTGTTGTGTGATTTTGGCCAAAAGAAAAAAAAAAGGAAGAAGAAAAGAAATGTGTTAATTTTGAAAGAAAAAGAAAATGAAGAAAAGAGTAAAAGTTGGATTAAATGAGTTTTACATTGGTAATTGGTAAAACATGAAGAATGTGAAAGTAAAAGTAAATTCGGTAAAAAGGAGGTAAAGGGTAAAAGTGAAAGTGTGAAAGTGAAAATCACGGTAAAGTAAAAAGGTGAAAAAGGAGGAGTAAATAGATAAAAGTAAAACTAAAACTTTGTTTATAATTATTTACTTATTTATTTTTAATGAATAAAAAATAATGATACATAGGGATACTTGGTCAAGTCAGAAGTCAAAGTCAAATGTCAAAAGTCAACTATGAGAGTTGACCAAGGTTGACCGACCTCGTAAAACGAGCGGATCGACTCGACTTTTGTTGCTTGGATTAGCGATAGTTTAACAGAGCGATAAGGACGTTTTTCCTTTTTAAGAAAGAAGTTAGTTTCCCAAATTGGTGAAGGTTAAAAGAAGTAATTAATGGCCTCATTTTAAAAAAAAATGAAAAAAAAAAATTTAATGTGCGCGATTACTTAAAGTTGATCATGAAATTTGCCTAGATAATTACTTACAAACTAAGTAATGGTTCAGGAAACACAATCATTAAGGAAGCTTAAGTGGAAAGCACCAGAGTGTGGAATACGCAGGCATTTCCAAGAGCTGTCCCTTCCTTGTTAGAGGCTTTTCGATATACGTGGAATGCTCTAGTATATTAATATGTTGACTGCAAGTATGTTTTTGGTTGTTCATTAGTCGATGCTTCGTGATACCTGTGTTTTCATAACTGATAATTGTTTATTGCAAAAACCGAGGCTAGACTTGCATGTTGAGATACTGTACCCTGTGTATGTATGTACTTGTGACCTGAAAGTGAATGGGACCTAGACGTGTAGATTCCTAGGAATCCCATGGTCCCGATAACAGTGAACCTCCGGAAGGGCTGTGCTTCTATGTTTGTCGAGGAAGAGTGAGCACCGACAGTGAACCAGTCATCAGAGACTCAGGGCTAGGAAATGGACACTTTCGCTACTTGTAGTTACAAGAACTACATAGTAGTAATTGGCCGGTTCTCGAAGGATGACGAACTGGGTCGGTCACCAATTTGTTTTAGTTTAGCTGACAGGTAAGTATCTTGGAGCTCCAAGTGTGTGAAGCATGCTGCATATGATTTCTCGAAAAAGAATAAAGATGATTGTTTTTGTTTGCATTTGTTTCACTCGATTTTACAAATGCGCGCAATCTATATTCTAGTAGCTATGTTTTACCTATTAGTTTTCAAACCTAACTAAGGTTGGGTCGGCCCCTATTGGGCTAGCGAGGACGAAATGCTCACCCATACATTTCAGGTTACAACGAGGTCACTCCGGAAGATCTGGACTAGAAGTGGGTCGTGAGTCGAGTCCGTGTGTTGTTGTCCCTGTTGCTTGAAATCTTTCACTTTTGGTACTCTATCGATTTACTCGATTTTCTTTCAGTGTTGAACTCTGTGAGGTCCGCCTACCTGGAGCGCGCCTCATTCTTTGCTTTATTGTTGTTGTTGAACTTTTCTCATTTCGGTTATGATGTAAGCCCTAAGGCGTCATAGTGCACTTGGCACTTTATTTTGAAGCATTTTCAGACTTGTTATTTTGAGTATTAGGTTGTTCATTGAAAGTCCTTTCCTAAGAGTTTTCCTCGTCTCCTATTTTCCAAAATTTGCGTTTTCAAAAGGCCTTGTAATATTAAATTGGTAAGTCTACGGTACGTCTACAACGTATCAAGCTCCTATTGGCTTAATATTACAGCGCTATGGAGGTGATTTTATGGCGGGGGATCCGATGCCCGCTCTGCTCATCCTTTCAGGCGGTTTAAGGTTTAGGCTGGTGAGGGCTTCCATCAAACTATTTGAGAGTTGAAAGCTTTGAAGTTGAAATCTTCACTAGTCTTAAGATCTAGAGAGCTAGAGTTGAGAGTTTAGAGATTTTCCATTTTTGTTCTCAAGGTCGGTAGTACTCTCGCCCATTGTCCGCTATTTGTTTCTTTTTTTTTTTAAATAGCGTTTGTCACACGTTGTATTTTCCTAAGAAATGTTCAACAACATACATGCCTGCTGCTTGTTGATAACTTAATTGACAACTTACAGATGTCATCAACACACAAGATAGATTATTGATAACTAAATTAACAACATACAAATGACGTATATGGTGATAAATGGTTTTCTACAATGCACCTGTTGCATGTGGAAGACTGCAGGTAACAACGAGCATTTAAAGCATGTTGTTATTGTGATGTACGTTGTTGTAGAATACTTTGCTTGTAGTGGTGGGTTGCATATTTGTGGACACTGAGGAAATAGCCTTTGTCATTAACCACGCAATAGTGAAAGCCTTGCACACTTAGCAATCATTAGTTTTTTTTTTTTTTTTTGTCATTTCTCATGTCTGGTATGAGAAGCTTGCAATTGCAGGCATTGAAGGCATCAGAATGTTTTGTTACTCTAGAAGTTACAAGGTGATGCAGTTTATGTGATCATGGCATGAAAGAGAAACTCTCCAAGATTTGAGTCGTGAAATCAAGTTGTTAACCAACAACTTTGAGCTAGTGTTTTAGTGTGAAAGTCCAAGTAAAGACAATGCAGCTAATTTTTTGGCTCAAGACGTTGTTACAGTAAGCAACCTTCATTTTGGAAAGTAGCTTGTCCTCCTTGGTTAAAACAGATTTTCTTTAATAATTTATCAATTCATGATGTTAGAAGTTTGGGGGGACTTCTAGGGTTTCTAATAAGACTAGTTTCCCCACTTGTATTCCTGCAAGTTTTACAAACGAAATCTCTCTTAAAATTGATATAGTCCTCATGGGGTATGGCTATCATAGGCATATCTATGTGTAATATAGATCACTCTCTCTCTCTCTCTCTCTCTCTCTCTCTCTCTCTCTCTCTCTCTGTGAATAGGCCAGAGATTGCAGCCAAAAGCATATATGGAAAAAGGTGTGGCTAAAGCTGGTCAGGCAGATAAAAATTGTAGTCAAAGTACTTTCCGTAGTGTTACCAGGATTTCATCAGCTGGTGATAGGTCATCTGACTTTGGATCTGTTGATGTGGTATATTTGTACCTTTCCTATTATCCAGATAATCAAAGAATCTGACTAGACACTGCCACTCTGCTATTCACTTAATTATTCTTTCTAGATATTATGTTTGGTGTTGATTTTGAACTAAATCGATCATGGGCAGTAGTGGTAACTACACTTCGGCTTGAATAGGTGTATATGATAGGAATAATGCAGTTAATTATTTGCTAAATGTTTGTTTGGAAGCAATTCATGTAAAAAATATATCATTCATAAGGTATAATCATAACAATGATGACATTAGTTGAAGTGAGCAGTGACTGCTCTTCTCTTCCCTCTTGAATTCATAAGATATGGGAATGTTTCTGTTTCAGATTTTGATTGATATGCCATTGATGCATTTGTATGTATTTTCTATATGATTTGACAGTAGTGTTTGCTGAAGATAAGGTTTGGATGAAGGAGGTAGACGAAGAAGAAGAGAGAGAGAGAGAGAGAGAATAGTGATGTATGTATTTGATTAAGCTTAATTGTTTACACTGTAGCAGTACTTGACATTATATAGTAAACATGTAACTTATCATAACTAATTGGTTGCTAATTAACCCTAATTAGTTAAGCTCAGCTGATTAGTTAGAGGCAGCTAACTCAAGTTCTTGCTGAACAATCTCAGCCCTACATGTGGATTTGGGAAAGCCTTGATTGCTGTCTTTGATTGCCATACTGGTTTGATCATTCCTACATCCCCCCTCAACCGAATGGTTGGGACCAACCATGAGGTTGCGACAAAGATATTTGAACTGAGGGGAGTCCAGGCCTTTAGTAAGAATATCGGCAAGCTGCTGAAGAGATGGGACAAATTGCAGGGCCAGTTCACCACATGTAACTTTCTCACGAGTAAAATGAACATCAACTTCGACATGCTTCACCTTAGAATTGTGGATTGGATTGGAGGCAAGGGTGAGTGCAGAGACATTGTCACAGTGAAGAGTAGGAGCAGAAGGCAAGGAGATTTTCAAGTCATGTAATAAATGCCGGATCCAAAGAACCTCAGAAGCTATGTCAGCCATTGCTCTATATTCTGCTTCAGTGGAGGAACGAGAGACTGAGGTTTGTTTGTGTGAGCTCCATGAAACTGGACAATTACCAAGGAAAATGACAAACCCTGTAGTGCTTCTTCTATCATTAGGATCACCGGCCCAGTCAGAGTCAGTATAGGCCTTCAATTCAAGGGGAGCTCGTCTGAATGTGACACCATAGTTCAAGGTACCTTTAACATAGTGAAGAATACGCTTCACAGCAAGAAAGTGAACATCTGTAGGAGCTTGCATGAACTGACAAACCGAGTTAACACTGTAAGAAATATCTAGTGGTGTAAATGTGAGATATTGCAAGCAGCCAACAATACTCCTGTAGGTCTTTACATCTGTAAATGGAACACCATCATCCCGGAGCAACTTTGAATAGGGAAGACAAGGAGTAATGCTTGCATTACAATCCATCATACCAGCTTTTTGCAGAATTTCAATTGCATATTTGGTTTGGGAAAGAAAGAGACCACCATCAGGAAGATATATGATCTGCAGACCAAGAAAATAGTGTAACAATCCCAGATCTTTCATGTCAAATTCCTGTTGAAGAGCAGCCTTGACCTGCTGAATTGCATTGGCATTGTTGCCAATGATGATAATGTCATCAACATAAAGGAGTAAGTAAACATGAGAGCAGCCTGAGCTTTTGACAAATACGGAAGGATCAGCAATAGAGGACTGGAATCCTAACTGAGGCAGGAAAGATGTAAATCTCTCATTCCAGGCTCTTGGTGCTTGCTTTAGGCCATATAGAGATTTTTGTAGCTTGCAGACATAGTTTGGATGCTCTGAATCTTCAAAACTAGGTGGCTGTGACATGTAAACTTCTTCCTTTAACACTCCATGCAAGAAGGCATTTTTGACATCGAGCTGGTGAAGTTTCCAACCAAACTGAGCAGCTAATGCCAAAACTAATCTAACAGTGGTATGCCTCACAACAGGACTGAAGGTTTCAGCATAATCAATACCTTCTTCCTGGCTAAAACCCCTTGCAACAAGTCTAGCCTTTTGTCTTGCAATAGAACCATCAGAGTTTCTCTTAACTTTAAAAATCCACTTGCAGCTTACTAGATAGGTGGAACCAAAGTCCAGGTTCCTTGTTTGGTAAGAGCATTGAATTCCTCTTGCATAGCTTCTCTCCAAATTGGAATCATTATGGCTTTCTTGTAGGACTGAGGCTCAACTGTTTCAGGAGAAGAGGTGATAGAGGTAATAAAAGCCTTCTTTTTGTGGATGCCATTCTTGCTTCTGGTTACCATATGATGATTATTGAGAACTGAAGTAGCTATGGACTGAGGTTGAATATTATGGACATTTGCAGCAGAAGGAGGATCCATGATTATTTGTCAGATATAGGAATGTAGAGTTCTCCAGGTAATAAACTAGGACCAGTGGATGAGTTTGGTGCATCATGCATAGTGACAAGAGGAGGAACTTCAGGAAGTGAAGATGAAACTGTAATATCAACATGAGCAGTCTCATCTGCAATACTTGGGGATGCACTTGTTGAGGTGTGAGGCAGGACAGGTGAGGCATGGTGCTGTGTGCATGTAGTAGGCCTGCATGGAAGTCTAAGAAGAAATGGAGTTGGAGGACTTGGAATAGGACTATGAGCAAAAGGAGTTGGTGAGGTGGACTGTATGAACTGATGTGGAAAATATTGTTCATCAAAGACAACATGTCTGGATATAATGAATTTGGAGTTGGAAAAATTAAAACAAATGAACCCTTTGTATCCAGGTGAATAACCTAGGAAGATACACTTGACAGTTTTTACTTGAAGCTTATTGGTATTGTAGGGTTTCATAAGTGGGAAACATGCACATCCAAAGACTCTTAATGACTCAAGTGATGGAGGTTTAGAGTGAAGTAACTCAAATGGTGAGGACATAGACAGTGTTGGAGAAGGCATTCTATTAATGAGAAACACTGCTATGGCACAGGCATGGAACCAAAATTTGGGAGGGAGAAAAGCCTGATGGAGAAGTGTGAGAGCTGTTTCAACAATATGTCAATTTTTTCTTTCTGCAAGGCCATTTTGTTGTGGTGTGTATGGACATGATTTTTGATGAATAATACCATTTTTGATAAGAAATGTTTGAAGTCTATGGCTTATATACTCACCACCACCATCAGTTTGCAAAATTTTAATAGAAGCTGAATATTGATTAGAAATGAATGAGTGGAAAGCAATGAACAAGGAACAAACTTCTGATTTATTATGCAATGGAAAAATCCAATAGAATCTAGTACAATCATCTATAAAAGTGAGATAATACTTGTAACCTTCTATGGAAACATGGGGAGAGGGCCCCCATACATCAGAATAGACTGTACGAAATGGAATAGATGACCTAGTACTAGACTTTGGAAAAGGCAAAATTTAGTGAATTTGCCAGCTAAACATGACTCACAGATACTACTAGAGAAATCAGAAGATGAGCTGCCATTAGACTTTGCTAGCATTGAGGAAGTAATGTCATTGGATGGATGACCGAGTCTTTTGTGCCAAAGTGAGTGAGATACTTTGGAACCAAGAAAAGCTGTATGTAAAGATGAGGATGGAGTGAACAAGTTTCTAGAAATGGAGACTGGTATGGGATAGAGACCATGCTCACTGAGGCCTTGGAATAGCACCCTGCCTGTCACCTTGTCCTGTATAAAGAAGCAAAACTCATCAAATATCATTCTGCAGTTGTTATCTTTACATAATTGATAAACAGACAAGAGTTGTGCTGCAAGCTTTGGAACATGCAAAATGTTCTTTAATGCAAGAACCACATGCTTGCTAAGAAAGATAGAACTATTGTCAATATGCTTGATTGTCAAACCTGCACCATTTACTATCTGAACATGATCACCAGCTGCATAAGATGTGACATTGTTGAGAGCTTGAATATCAGATGTCATGTGTGAGGAGGCTCCTGTATCAGTGATCCAAACTTCATGAGTTGGTGTGGCAGGTGTGTGTTGGAGATAGGCTGTCATGGCTGTGTGTTGCCCTTGAAGACTGGCAAACTGTTGTCGTTGATTACATTCAGCCGCAGAATATCCAAGATTGCCACAAAGTTGACACTCAATGACAGAGGGAGATTCCATGTTGCCTTGAATCTTGTTGAGATGCCAGCAAGTTTGAGCAGAGTGACCTGGTTTACCACATATTTGACAAACAATTCTTGGTCTGAAGCCACCATTGTGTCCATTGTAGCCATTGACAATCTGAAATCCATTTGTTGGTTTGTTGGCAAAGTTTCTTGAACCATTGTTCCCTCTGTAAGCATTATTCCAACCACCAGAATTGTTTCCCCCATTATAATTTCTGTAGCCTCCATAGTTGCCACCATTGTTCCTAAAACCATCATTATTTCCCCCATTATTGTTCCTAAAACCTCTATAGTTGCCCCCATTGTTGTTCCTAGCACCATTGTGAAAAGTAGTAAGACCACTATAGGTCGGTGTAGGCAAAATGCCCTTAGCATCCTGAGACTCAGATGAACAAGAAGCAGTCTTGGCTACCATAGCGGTCATGGATGGTAAAGCAATAGCCTTGGATTCATTTTCTATCTCAGACTCAGCAGCAAGAAGCAAAGAGCGAAGTTCAGACATAGAGATTGGGGCATACTTAGCTTTAATCATCATTGTAACTGTAGTAAACTCAGATGGTAAACCCTTAAGGATGAGAATCATAATATCTTCATCTGCAATCTTAACACCTATAGCTGACAGTTGATCCATGGAGTTCTTGACCCTAAGTTGGTACTTGTCAACACTATCTGAACCTTTCTCAATGGATTGCAAGGTAGATTTCAATTGTAGCACATTAGATCTAGACACAGTAGCATATCTATCTTTCAGAGTAGTCCATACCTCCAAGGCTGAGTTGCAACCAACAACATGAGAAAGGGCTTCAGGGGATAGAGTGGCAGTGATCAAGGAGATGAGATTGCAATCTTGCTTAAGCCATTCTTCAAGACCCTCAGTCGGATTTGGGGTAAGATGACCATCATCAGAAATCGAGTACTGAGATGGACAAGAATGCGATCCATCAACAAATTTGAGAAGACCATGTCCGCGCAGTAAAGAATGCATCTGAAAGTGCCATGTAGGATAGTTGTTGTCATCGAGCTTCACCGAGATGATACTAGAGAGGTTGGTAAGAAGTAAGACTGTAGTTGTGGCCACCATTGTTGCAGAGATATGAGATTTGTAATCTTTAAAAGACTGAGAGATCGAAGAAGAAAAGACTGAGAGATCGAAGAAGAGACAGAAATGAAAGCAGTGAGTATTGAATCAAGATGGAGATTTGCAGGATCAGTTGGGAATCACTGGCTCTTGATACCATGCTGAAGATAATGTTTGGATGAAGGAGGAAGACGAAGAAGAAGAGAGAGAGGGAGAGAGAGAATAGTGATGTATGTATTTGATTAAGCTTAATTGTTTACACTGCAGCAGTACTTGACATTATATAGTAAACCTGTAACTAATCATAACTAATTGGTTGCTAATTAACCCTAATTGGTTAAGCTCAGCTGATTAGTTAGAGGCAACTGACTCAAGTTCTTGCTGAACAATCTCAGCCCTACAAGTGGATTTGGGAAAGCCTTGATTGCTGTCTTTGATTGCCATACTGGTTTGATCATTCCTACAGTGTTATCATGGGAGTAGTATGATTTTAAGGACAACTTCTAGTTTCCTCGGCGTGTTTCTTGCTTTTACCTTTTCCCTTTCTCTTTCTAATTCTCTTGGCATCATGTTTCAGGTTTAACTATGTGGAGAGGTTTGGGAAGTAGGATTAACTCGGGATGATGCTAGGATGCAGGTAATTTATCTCTTTTTCTCTTTCTTTTATAGGTTTTTGCTTGTTCAAGTTGAAGAGTTGACCGTGGGTGTTAATACTAGTCCAAGTGATGGCATTTCTCAGGTTTTATAAAGAGGAATGCTAGCAATTTTCCTCTCCAACTTTTTTCTTTCTACATTCCCCATTCATTGCATGCCATGTGGATTCATTTATGATTACAATCTAGGATTATTTTCACAAACAGTGTATGAAGTATAGGCCATTCGACACTTTGGTATATTAACTTTCATAACTATCAAAATAGTGTATCAAGTTTGCTCCAATCTTCATTTTGGTGTACGCCGTTAAATTTTTCGTTATCTTTCCGTTATCTGTACCAAAAAAAAAAAGAAAAAAGACAAAGCTAAAGGAAAGATAACGGAAATTTTTTTTTTTGGCAAAGATAACAGAAAATTTAACCGCGTACACTAAAATGAAATATTGGAGCAAACTTGATACACCATTCTGATAGTTATGAAAGTTGGTACACCAAAATGTCGAATGACCCATACTTCATACAATGTTTGTGATGTTTTCCCTACAATCTATGTATTTACTACCTTGAAAAAACAACTAATTTCATTCCATGATTTACCCTTATTTATATTTGACCTTATTAAAATGCTCTCTATTAATATGAATAATAAAAAAAATAAAAATAAAAAACTCTTGACTCTTTTGTTTTTCTAACATTTTTTTCATTTCTTATATTTCCTAAATTCTTCAACGAAAATTTTTCTTTTATTTATTTGGTCATGTTCCATAATATTGAGACTTTTTTAACATTTTTTTTATATAAAACCCACAAAAGCCAAAAATAAAAGAAAAGAAATAAGATGATAAAACTCACTGACATGGCAGCTAATATTTTTTTTTTTTGAACATTCTCTTTGATATATGTATATAAGTAAAGCAAACATTTGGCTTCTTTTTTTTTTTTTGTTTCAGTTCTGTCTTTTTTCTTTTTGGGAAAAAATTTGAAGTATGTACGTAAGCCCACAAGACAATATAAATTGCAAATAAAAAGGATTCACAAAAGAAAAAAAAAGTTGAAAAGCTAAAATTAATTACTTAATTAAATGTATGTGAAATTAAATAAGGGTAAAGAGGAGAGCTGAAAACTTGTCCTTTAATTATATTAATTATTTGAAATTTTTAGATAGTGGAATACACATGACATGCAATAAATGAGAAAAGTAGAAAGGGAAAGGTTGGAGAGGAAGGTTGCTAACATTCCTCTTTTATAAATCCCCACATAATTCTCATCAAGAAACTTAAAGATTGTAATTGTCACAAAGCAACTTCAAAGTCATTTATTGCTAAGACTATTTATAAATAAGGGGGTGCACATTACAAGGACACGTCTGGATCAAAGATTTTTGCCTTAATGTTTGCATGCTTGCCTCTTCTATACATGTCTTGTTGGTCAATTGGAACTTATTCATATACATTTTCACTTGGAATTGTATTTACATGGAAATATATTGGTGTTAAATCGTCGCAGTTCGAAATGCTTTTGGTTGTCTTTCAATATTAATAGAAATACCAATTTAGAAATCAATGTCCTCAACTTCTTGAAATATATATAGTATCAGTTTGTAAGTTTGATTTCACATTGCTGTTTTTGTATATGTGTCCTCATTTTGGTTTCAAGGGTTGAGTGCATGGGTATTAATTGGTCGAATCCTAGTTTCATAAGTCTACATATCTGCTTAGATTTTCGAGTCTTTGTCAAATGATAATTTCAATATGTTGACATATTCTACTTGCTATTTTTTGTTTTGTGTTACGTACCTTTCCATACTAATGTTTGTACAGTTCATTTGTGCAAGCACGACAGATGATATAAGAGGCTTTATTTTCAACAGGGGATGATGATGATTTGTCCAAGACCAAGAACTCGTTTGGGTGGATCAAAAGAGTCTCCGTCATATATTGAGCAGGAAGTTATCTCCTAGTCAGGTCCGTAATTTGTATAAGTTTCTTTTTACCATTTGGCGATACTTGTTTGAAATTGTTTTTGGTTTTGATTATGTTTGTTGAAGTTTGCTGCAATTAGTAGAGTTTTATGTTTGGTTTTGTTTTGCTTAGGTGGTGTTTTGGCTCTAGCAACTGAGTTACTTTTGTTTTACTGAAACTACACAAGTGTGAAAGTTTATCTAATTAAATTTACTGTGGTTATATTAACTCACAGTTTGATGCCTCTAGAATCTATCGAAGATGGAGGTAAAGAAGCTCTTTAATTAGCTCAATGGAGGTAAAGAATGATCTTTCAAAGTTGGATGCCTTAAATCCAGAATCTAGTGAAGATGGAGGAAAAGAAGATTTCCAACCACCAATATTCAAAGTTTGCACCTTAGTATATATATTTTGCTTATCAAGCTTTTTTTATTTTAATTTTGTGAATTTTGAACATTGCTGATATGTATGAAACTAGTGTAAGATTCATTCCTCTCTGACTTTCTGTACAACTTTTATTATAAAAGAAAAAAAAATGGCATGTGCGTGCGCACACACACATATATATGCATGCCAGATTTTTTTATACACTAAAAATGCCGCCGTAAATGGCTTTTGGCAAAGGCAAAAATTTTAGTAGCGGTTGGTGGTGTCGCCAATATTGTGATGACAAACTTTTGTTGTCACTAATGCTCTTGTGATGACTCAATTACTGTTCCCGATAGCATTGGCGACACCACCATCCGCGAAGGAAGCATAGCCGTGGCCAATGCTCTTTTGCTACTACGGAGCACCATGGTGAATGCAATTTTTTTGTTTTTGTAGTGAGTGTGACCTCATATTTTACCAACAAGAGCAATTGAACTACATTATTTTACCAACAATTCAGGCAAAAAATCATTTCAAGCCCAAATTGGTCATTCTACTAACTCAAACCATTTTGAGTTTTGAGTTTACCAAACACTTTGCCACCGCTTTTAGCACTCACAATACTTATAAAAAGTCAATTTACCAAACACTCAACTGCTTTGCGTAATAAAACACATAACACCGAAACGTGATAACATAACTAGCACAAGAAAACACATAGAAAATTCCTCATTTAAATTAAGCGATAAAACAAACCGAGCTCACCAACATCAATATGGACTCGTTCTTTAGAGTCACAGATTAATTTACAAAGAGTTTACAAATTAAACTGAATTACAATTCAATAAGTAAGCACGCTTACCAACTCTCTACACAGCAGAAGACTAAACCAATACACTTCTACATCCAAGCTACGATATCAACAACACCCCAGCTTCGACGACTGTTACTTTTACCTACAGAATAAACCCTACACCATGGAATAGTACACCGGATTGAAACAACAAGTCAGTAAGCTTGTAAAGCTCATATGAGTAAACTTAAATAACCACAAAATCCTTTTCTTTTTCCTTTTTAAGGAACACACATGTCACACCTGTGACGAATCAAATCATACAAAATGAAAACTGGTAATCCCTGCATAGAAAATTAGTTCAGGAGATCACCGAAAAGCATACATTCCAAAATCTCACAGTAACCCATGCATAGCAATTTAGTTCAGGAGATCGCCTACTCAATCTAAAGCCAAGAAATCACCCTTTTAATTCCATTTAAAATTACTCAACCCAAGAGTAATTAAAACAATCCAAAAACCAATTCCATATCAATAAGAAACACAAGTCTCTCAAATGGACAGTAAAAGAAAGAACCCACACAAACTCTCTTTAAAAACGCGTATTCAAAGGCCTCATGTAACCCCCGTGTTACTCCCCCGAAATACAATTAAAAAAGTGTATTCAAAGGCCTCATGTAACCCATGTGTTACTCCCCTGAAATACAATAGTAGAAACAATAGAGCTCTAACTAGATCGTAGCTTGTCACCTTAGCCGAGGTTCAAACCTATGATAATAATTGCCTCGACCCGGATCCGTAGATCAGAACTTTACCGAACTCGACTATTCATTCAACAGAATAAGCAACAGTTCAAACGATATTCTGAATAAATCACAATTCACTCATATCACAATGTCACTCGATCCGTTATATATATATATATATATATTCCACGTAAATATATATATATATATATATATATATATATATACACATAGTCATTCACGCAAGAATGACCACTAATACTAACTATAGTTTACACGTAATAAAACCAAGAAATTCATTTTATACTTAAATTCATTTTCTTACTAGTGAACCGCAGTCCTATGAACCGTAGTCGATCGAGTTCATATCATTTGAAAACAAATCTTTATTTGCATAAAACGATTTCACCATTTAGAAATAAAACGTACGAAAAGTAATTCGGTTTGTAAATGAATCACGTGATATTTACTCACCTCTAAATCTAGCTGTGTCTTCTATAACAGTGAAGATCAATTACCAGATGTACTGTCAATCATCTAAAGCAAGTACAACCTCGATTCAGCACACGAATTAACAAAAATCATTTAATTTTGAAACTCCCGAAACACACTATAAATCCGAAAGTGGCGCCAATCAAGGAGAAACTTCATCTGATACCACCCGAGGTCTCCAGAATGCTTATACGATCAATATAGCAAAATTACAAGTCGATCAGACGACCGGATCCTCATGGATCGAACATCGATCTAACCGAAAACTCTAAAACTTTGAAAATTCAAAACTTGCTCATACGATTTCGAAAAATTACAAACTATATGTCAAAATACTCGTATCGACGAGTAGATCACAATGAGGGACATTAATTGTGCCTGAGGTGGCCGGCAGCCGCCAGAAAACACCGCCGCCACCCACCCAAAGTCAAAATTTGAGAAAACTTCCAACACAAAAAATCTTCATCTCAACTCCAATTACAACTTTGATAACTATACCAAAGTCAAATTATAAGCCAAAAAGTTCAATTTTACCTTAGAAGCCGACGGATCCGAAAAACCCTAGTTTCAAAAACATCAAAATTCGATCTCCACAAATCGAATCGTTGCAAGCCGTCTTGGTGAAAGAATCTACATCTTCTAGGCTAGAAAACAACTCAAGGATCACGAGCGATGGTGGCCGGAGGAGGAAGAACTCACGGGGGCAATTTCTGACTCGATCCCATGACTTTCTGGCCTTGTAGCGCTGCCCTATGGTGCTTCTCACGACGAACTACCACCATAGACTTGTAGACGGGATCAAGGCGAGCAGAAACCCCTTGGAATTGAAGCAAAAGGTGGCTGGACGGCGGAGAAATCTCCAGACAAAGTGGAGGAGACGATTTGGCTCAGAGAGAGAGAGAGAAAGAGAAAGCTTTCCGAAAATGGAAAGTTTGGTAATTTTTGATATTTTCTCGCCTTCTTTTTTTCCTATTTAACCAAAATGGAAATTGTTCCTAAAGCTATAATTTCTTCATACGAACTCCGATTCTTGCATTCCATATGTTGGCGAACTCGTATCGACGCTCTACAACTTTCGTGAAGGAAGTTCTCACAGAATCTAAACGTATAAAAAGTCAAACTTCGTAACCCCCTAAAACGTGCATTTCTAATAATTATTCGTCCAAAAAATAAGTCCACTCCACCCTCGAACCCTGAAATCGTACAAATGAACACTTTATTAATTCCCAGAACGATCCGGGGGAAAAATAGAGATGTATCATACGTTACCCATAATAATAATATGTGGAAGTATCGACGTAAATAATTAATTTTCAGGGTATTACACCAAATGCAACCGTCTAAGAAAAAATTAGATAGTCAAACATTAGTTTGAGTTTTAGTCAACTAGTAGATACTATAGACACCAAAAAAGTAAAAGGTAGTGAAAAATAAATTTTACTATCAGCACACCTGTTGCAAGTGGGAGTAAAAGATCTGACCTAAAATGTAAGGGGTTGTATTATATTCAAATTTATTTATTCTTTTAGTGATGGATTTTAAAAAAAATTCATAGATTTCTAATATTCGACAGAATTAAAGTAGAATTTATAAAATCTTTAGATTTCTATGGATTTTAAAAGATAAACTCTTCGAGAAGGCATGACCCAAAGGAAAAGGACCCGCACGGAGGAATCGGCCTATGGAGGATCCGCTAGAAACCAAAGACTCCTCAGTCAGAAGTCGAGGCGGCAACCACATCACCACCACCCACCCTTCCAGCAAATCCAATTGAATCCCATCCACATTACAAGCATGCGTCCATTATAGAACCAAGGTCCACCATGCAACACTTGTTGGACTCCTCCCTAAGTTGGAACTGGAAGAGGTAACGGCTCTCTCCCACCACCGAGATTGCTAGTCGCTTCCCCAGGCCCCAAATCACTACAAGGGTTCCTGACAGGCCCTGCGTATCCCCTGTCTTCCAATGAATCAAGCCATCCACCAAATAAAAAAAAATTCTTCTACTATCACCGCTGAGCCCACTTGTCACGCCCCTAATTTTTAACATAAATAAATATCGATATATAATCTCAAAATTATACACGCGTGAACGTTCAGCCATCAATACCAAATTTCTGGAAAACTTTTTCCGTTCATACAATATACATATTAATGCCCTGAACCTACTATGTCAATATTGACCTGCCCACAAAGTCATATATTACATAAGCTTATGAATTAAATTGTCAAATGACAAAATACAACGTAAATGCTCCTCAGAGCTTACTACAACAGAAGTCCAAATAACGGTAAAGTCACAAAATTGGCTTTCTACCATTAAGCTGCAAGTGTGCTATCCCAACTTCAGTCACAATTGTCCTGACCTGCAAGATTAACCCCTACACAGTTTGAATAGTGCACCGGGTTGTCACACAACAAACCCGGTAAGCTTGTGAAAGCCCGTATGAGTAACTCAAAACAGTCAGCACAACTCACAGCAGAAATAAGGAAAACAACTCACGCTTTGATTACTTAAAATACGAAAATAAAGGAGAATAACTCAAACTTTAATTTCCTGTCAAATCGAAATAAAAGAAAGCAACTTATACCTTGGGTCCCTTTAAATCGAAACATAGAAAACAACTCACACTTGAATTCTATCAACATAGCATAGAAAGCAACTCACTCCTTGATTTCTATCAATCATATCATAACCGTACCATAGAAAATAACTCACACCTTGAATTCTATAAATTGTTAATAAGGAAAACAACTTGCACCTTGTCTCCCTAGAAACCGTTAATAAGGAAGCAACTCACACCTTGTTCCCTAAAAACACGTAATCTCATGAGTTATCAATAACCAGTTCCCGTTACCCCATGAATTACCTAAATGGCAGATAGACTAGAGCTCTAACTGAATACGTAACCACTTGTTCGGCCAATAAGTGATTACCTGAATTTCTGCCCAAGGTGATAGACCTTCGTTCCTCGAACTTTTCAGTCCCATGGAGCAAAACATTAAAGCAGTCACATAGGACTCAAAGCATTACACAAATCTCAACGCTTTCAAAACAATGGAAATCAAAATTTCCATAATCATTGTTTTCAGAAAAGCTATAACACAAAACAATAAAAAGCATCAATCCATGCATATTGTTTTCATCAATCCACAATCCACCAAAATATACATAGTCATTCGCTCAGGAATGCCTATTAATACCAACTATAGTTCAAATGCGATTTATATATCAACTCCAAATAATAAATAAATCTGTTCATAAATGAACCTTGTGAGATTACTCACCTCGAAACTCCCGCTGCGTCTTCAATACAGAACAAAGCAGCCAAACCACCCAAAATAGCCGTCCAAAGAATACTTCGTCATGTACCTAAGGAATTTCAGCTCTGATTCTGTTAACGAATCACAATTTAATAAAGTTCGAATCCCTAAATCAAACCAAAACCTCAAGGTAAAACCAAATTGATGCGAAACTACTTCTAAGACCTCCCAAAGTCTCCAAAACACTTCCACGATCGATGTGTCCAAACCACAAGTCAATTCGTTGCTTAAATCCTCACAGATTGAATAAATTCACCGATATGAAACAATAAAAATCACAACAAATCCATACGAACTCCGAAACTTGGATATTACATATCGAAACGCTCATATCAATAAGTAGAACATGTATAATACCAGAAACATTTACCTAGATGGCCAGAAAACCGCCGGAACGCCGCCACAGGCGGTGGTGCACTGCCGCCGTCCAAAACTCATTATTTCCCAAAAACTCCCAACATCAAAAAGTTTCATCTAAGCATGCTTGTGAATTTTCATAACTACCTCGAAGTCAGAAAACAAGCATAATGGGTCGAAAACTGCCTCACAAGTTTGAATTTTTACTCGATCCGAGTTGATCAAAGTTTCACTTGAATCTATCCAAACAACCACCATAGATCAATCCAGAAGGCTCCCACGAAGCCACAGAAGGAAACTTGATGCCTCGCCGACGTTGGAGATCAGCAAAACCGATCGGGTCCAATTCCTCCAAAAGTCGCCGCCTTGCTGCCCCTCCTCCATCATGAATCGTTGTTAGAGACTGCCACAGAGACGACCGCAAGGCAGAGGTGAGTCGATCTGTGCAGGTTTCACCGTTAGAGGTCGCCGGAAAATGAAGTTCTAACCTGGTCAGAATACCAGGTTCAGGTCGGGTCAGTCGAGAAACTTAGATACCGAAGGTATCTGTTGAGAGAGAAAAAGGAATAGGAACTGCTTTCTTGAAATGGAAAGTGGAAAAATGAAAGATTTTCTAATTTTCCATATTTATACTAAAATGGTAAATTCTTCCGATAGCCATAACTTTCTCATACAAACTCCAATTTACGCGTTCCACATGTACACGAACTCTTATCAACGCGCTCTACAATTTTCGTGAAGGAAGTTTTCTGAGAATCCCAACATATAAAAAGTCAAACTTCACACGACCCCTAAACTGTGAAATTCAAATAATTATACGTACAAAAATTATTCCACTTCACATACAACCTACGAATAAAGTACAATAACAATTATTCATACAATTGGTCCATTATTAATTACCAAAATTACATAATGAAAATCCAGGTCATCACAGCCAACCCTCCTTAAAAGAATTTCGTCCCGAAATTCACAATCACTGATCAACAAACAACTGTGGATTTTTCGCTCTCATCTCTGACTCCAACTCCCAAGAAGCATCGTCCTCGTCATGGTGACTCCACAATACCTTGACCAAGCCAACTTCCTTTCTTCGAAGGTGCTTTGTTGACCTATCCAAAATACGAATAGGCTCAACAACAAAGGTCGTATCCTCATGCACTTCAATTGTGCCATAATCAATCACATTTGACTCATCCTGGACATACTTCCTCAACACAGACACATGGAACACATTATGCACACCAGACATATTAGGAGGTAAGGCAAGCCTATAAGCCAAATCTCCTACCCTTTCAAGAATTTCAAAAGGTCCAACAAACCTCGGTGATAACTTCCCTTTCTTGCCAAATCTCACCACACCTTTCATGGGTGAGACCTTCAAGAACACATGATCACCCACTTTAAACTCTATCTGCCTCCTTTTCAGATCCGCATAACTCTTCTATCTACTCTGTGCGGTCCGAATCATGTCCCTGATAACTAAAATCTTGTCAATAGTTTCCCGGACAATATCAGGACCCAATAATATCTTTATCTCCTATTTTTACCCAGCATATAGGAGACCTACATGACCTACCATACAGAGCCTCATACGGTGCCATGCTAATATTGGAGTGATAACTGTTGTTATAGGAGAATTCAATCAACTGTAGATGATCCTCCTAACTTCCCTTAAAGTCCAACATACAGGCTCTCAACATATCCTCCATCACTTGGTTCACTCGCTCAGTATGCCCATCAGTCTGAGGGTGAAATGCCGTACTCCTGTCCAAATCCGTTCCCATTGCCTTTTGGAAACCGCTCCAAAATTTTGAAGTAAATCGAGCATCACGATCAGAAACGATCGACAAAGGCACTCTATGAAGTCTCACAATTACCTCGATGTAAAGCTCGCACAACGTGTCAACCAAATATGGCATTGACACATGAAGAAAGTGCGCCGACTTGGTCAAACGGTCCACGATCACCCACACTGCATCATGATTCCGTTTGGACCTAGGCAGTCCAATAACAAAATCCATTGAGATCTGCTCCAATTTCCACACGAGAATAGGTAATGGCTTCAACATACCTGCAGGTCTCTGATGCTCAGCTTTCACACGTTGGCAAGTAAGACACTTAGAAACATACTCTGCCACATCCTTTTTCATTCCATTCCACCAAAATTGCCTTTGCAAATCCTGATACATCTTAGTGCTTCCCCGATGCACAGTATACCGTGGTTGATGTCCCTCACGAAGAATCTCTCCCTTGAGGTCAACATAATCTGAAACATACAACCTATGGTTCATCCTCAAACCACCATCTGCTCCCACTGTCCACTCAGATGGAACATCAATGGGCAAATCCATAGCTAACTCTGCCAACTTTGAACTTGAGAACTCATCCTCTGTTTGACCCTGAATAATCCTGGAAATCAGGGTAGGCTGTACAGTGATACTTCCAAGGAAACTCCCATTCTCAACACTTGCTTGTACAAGGTCAAACTCATATGCAGTCTCCAACATAAGCCACTCCTGAATCATAACAAAAGCAACTATACCCCTGGGTTTCCTGCTTAAAGCATCCGCCACCACATTGGCCTTTCCGGGGTGATATTCCAAGGTGAAGTCATAGTCCTTTATGAGCTTCATCCACCTTCTATGTCTCATGTTCAACTCCTTTTGAGAGAACAGATACTTCAAACTCTTATGATCTGAAAAGAGATCAAACTTTTCCCTGTACAAGTAATGCCTCCAAATTTTCAAGGCAAAAACAACCCCAGCCAACTCCAAACCATGAGTGGGGTAATTACACTCATGCACCTTCAACTGTCTAGAGCCATAAGGGACAACGCTGCTGTCACGCCCCGAATTTTATGAATAACAATTCAAAATCCGAAACATGAAAATTTTTCTTTTCTTAACACACTCACCACACGAAATAAAATCAAACCGACTTAGTCTCGGTTAATTATTACAACACAAATCCAAAATGTAATGTAAAGCTCTAAATGAGCATACACACACACCTCACAACTAAATAAATAACAAAACTGCTGTAACACCTAAGCAGCTCGGTCACCTCCCTGGTTATCCTGACCTGCAGGAATATCCGCTACACCATTGAATAGTGTACCGGGATTGCAACAACACAAAACCCGGTAAGCTTATGAAAGCTTGTATGAGTAAAAGAAGGAACTGTTACTTAATTTAAACTCATATATTCCCACACACAGCAACACTCAATTATTTCCACATAGGCAAATAATAACAATCTCAATCAACACCAATTATATCAAGTCAACTCCACTCACTACTTTCCCCACAACTCTCTTCATCGTATTTATAAAAATACGGTACTTGACAGGCTAGAGCTCTAACTGAATCGTAGCCCGTCACCTGGCCTAGGTTATGGCATCCGACATATTAATCAATTATTGTATTTCATCAATATGTATACCTATATACATATTTAGAACGTCCAATAATTCCACATACTCAACCAATCGTATCCCATCATCCACACTAGGATTAGAGCGTCCGATTACGCACACCGGTCATTACGTTAACCCTAATCCCATAAATAAACCCAACATATAACATCACATACTGAAATCAACCCAATCCAAGATACATCATATTACTATGGAATTACACAATTGTAATGAAATCAACTCAATCATATAATAAATCAAACAATCCACTCATCAATATATATTTTCCACGTAAATATATATATACGTAATCATCCACTCAGGAATGACCACTAATACCATCTATAGTTCACACAAGAAAATTATGAAATTCATTTGTATAGTTAAAATTCATTTTACTTACCTATGGACCGTGGTAATTCAAGTCCATGAAATTTTAAAACAAATATTTAATCCGCAAATATTTTTCACACAACTACCAAAAGTAAATAAATTAAAATGCTCGGTTCGTTTTCCCAAATTTTGAACGTATAAAAAGTCGATTTTCACGACCCCCTAAATAACGTTCGTTTTCGAAAATAAAATCATTCGGAACCAATTTTCTCAACCCACAACAATCCAAATAATCCCAAATATCACAATTCAATTAATATAACAATTATTGAGTTACATAAATTTATTGTATGAAAATCTGGGTCTTTACAGTCTACCCTCCTTAAAAGAATTTCGTCCCGAAATTCAAGCATGTTCGTCCACAAAAAGTTGAGGATATCTCTTCCTCATGTCAGACTCCAATTCCCATGATGCATCGCCCTCATCATGATGACTCCACAACACCTTCACAAGATCAACCTCTTTCCTATGAAGTTTCTTTGTAGACCTATCCAAGATACGAACAGGTTCAACCACAAACGTCACATCCGAGTTCACTTCGATTTTACCGTGATCAATCACGTGAGACTCGTCGCGTACATACTTCCTGAGCAGAGACACATAGAAGACATTGTGCACACCCGACATGCTAACAGGTAAAGCAAGACGATATGCCAAGTTACCAACCCTTTCTAGAATCTCAAAGGGTCCAACATACCTCGGTGCGAGTTTCCCCTTCTTGCCAAATCTCACCACACCTTTCATAGGTGAGACTTTCAAGAACACATGATCACCTGTCTCAAACTCCAACGGTCTCCTCTTCAAGTCGGCATAACTCTTCTGTCTACTCTGAGCGGTTCTGATTCTGTCCCGAATAGTAGTGACCTTCTCTGTAGTCTCCTGTACAATCTCAGGTCCGATGAGCCCTTTATCCCCTGCTTCTGCCCAACAGATAGGAGTCCTACATGGCCTACCATAAAGAGCCTCATATGGAGCCATACCGATACTAGAGTGATAGCTGTTGTTGTAGGCAAACTCTACCAATGGCAGATGATCTGCCCAACTACCCTTAAAATCCAGAACACAAGCTCTGAGCATGTCCTCCATCACCTGATTCACTCTCTAGGTCTGTCCATCTGTTTGTGGGTGAAATGCAGTGCTCATAGCAAGAGACGTACCAAATGCCTTATGGAACCTTCGCCAGAATTCTGAAGTGAAACGAGCATCACGATCCGATACAATCGTCACAAGCACTCCATGAAGCCTCACTATCTCGTTCACATATAACTTACACAATGCATCACCTGAGTACGTTTTTGCCACCGGAAGGAAGTGTGCTGATTTAGTCAACCGGTCAACAATCACCCAAATCGAGTCATAACTTTGCCTGGATCTGGGCAATCCAGTCACAAAGTCCATAGAGATATCTTCCCATTTCCATACAGGAATCGATAAGGGGTTCAGCATTCCTGCTGGTCTCTGATGCTCTGCCTTCACCTGTTGACAGGTAAGACACTTCGACACGTGTTCCGCCACATCCCTCTTCATACCATACCACCAAAACTGCCTTCGTAGATCCATATACATTTTAGTACCTCCTGGATGTATAGTATATCGAGACCTATGTGCTTCCCGCATGATCTCCTCCCTGAGGTTATCAACACTCGGTACATACAATCTCCCTCGAAATCTCAACCCTCCATCAGCCCCAATCAACCACTCAGAAGGACCCTCCACATCCTGGTCAGCAGTCATCTCAGCAATCCTCGCCTGAGCAAACTCATCAAATGTCTGACCCTGAATGATCCTGGAGATCAAGGTGGGCTGTAAGGTGATACTACCGAGAAAGATTCCCTGTCCTGCTCCTGCGGGCATAAGGTCGAACTCAGATGCAGCTTCTAACATGCGCCACTCCCGTACCATAATCGATGACATGATTACCCGCGGTTTCCTACTCAAAGCATCCGCCACCACATTTGCCTTTCCGGGATGATACTCCAAGGTGAAATCATAGTCCTTAATGAGCTCCATCCATCTCCTCTGCCTCATGTTCAACTCCTTCTGGGAGAATAGATACTTCAAACTCTTGTGATCAGAAAAGAGTTCAAATTTCTCACCGTAAAGATAGTGCCTCCAAATCTTCAAGGCAAACACCACAGCTGCTAGTTCTAGATCATGAGTAGGGTAATTCCGCTCATGTACCTTTAACTGTCTAGAACCATAAGCAACAACACTACCATTCTGCATTAACACACACCCCAAACCCTGATGAGATGCATCGCTGTAAATGACTAATCCACCACCACTAGTAGGAATAGTCAACACCGGAGCTGTAGTCAATCTAGTCTTCAGCTCAATGAAAGCCTTCTCACACTTATCCGACCATACGAATTGAGTGTCTTTCCTGGTCAATTTGGTCAAAGCCGAAGCAATACCAGAAAACCCTTCAATGAAGCGCCTGTAATAACCGGCCAATCCAAGGAAGCTACGGATTTCTGTAACCGTAGTAGGGCGACTCCAACTCATCACTGCTTCAACCTTCGAAGGATCCACAGAAACTCCATCCTTCGAGACCATATGACCAAGGAACTTGACTTCACTCTGCCAGAAGTCGCACTTCTCGAACTTGGCAAATAGTTTCTGCTCTCTCAATGTCTGCAGCACTATCCGCAGATGCCTCTCATGCTCAGCTGACGACCTTGAATAAATCAAGATGTCGTCAACGAATACTACCACAAACTGATCCAAGTAAGGACTGAACGTACGGTTCATCAAGTCCATAAATGCTGCGGGGGCATTCGTGAGACCAAAAGGCATGACAAGAAACTCAAAATGTCCACACCTGGTTCTGAACGCCGTCTTTGGAATATCTTCCTCCTTCACCCTCAACTGGTGATATCCAGACCTCAAGTCAATCTTCGAGAATACAATAGCTTCTCTAAGCTGATCGAACAAGTCATCAATCCTAGGTAAAGGGTACCTATTCTTGATGGTCACCTTGTTCAACTGTCGATAATCCACACATAGACGAAGTGAACTATCCTTCTTCTTCACAAACAACACTGGTGCGCCCCAAGGAGACACACTTGCCTGAATGAACCCTTGTGCAAATAAGCCCTCAATCTGAACCTTCAACTCCTGAAGTTCAGCTGGAGCCATTAGATAAGGTGCTTTTGACACAGGTGAAGTACCTGGTATCACATCAATGGAGAAGTCCATTACCCTTTTCGGGGGTAACCCAGGGATCTCCTGAAACACGTCTTCATACTCTGAAACTACAGGAATCCCTGTAATCTTTGAAGTACTACTCCCTGATTCAATATGGGCCAAAATCCCTATCCTCATGGTGATGTCAGACTTCAGACAACGGTAATGAAACACAGGTTGTCCCGGAACATGGAAGGACACAATCATCCTAAAGCAATCAATAACAGCATGGTTCGGGCTCAACCAATCCATACCCAAAATCACATCATACGTGTGATCCGGAATCACAATCAAAGATACAGAGAACTCTCTGCCACCAATCCCAATAGGGCAATCATCACAAAGCATGCTAAGCTCAAGAGACACACCGAGAGGTGATGTAACACACAATGATCTAGTCAGAGGCATAGCAATCAAACCCAAAACATCCACAACCGAACTAGATATGAAAGAGTGTGAGGCTCCCGTATCAAACAGTACTCTAGCAAGAAAGTGATAAACAGATAAGGTACCTTCCACTCCCGTGCCTGCCTGACCGACGGCAAAGACCCTAGCATGAGCAGGTGGTAACTGCCTCTGCTGGTTACCCTGAACTCTACCTTGAATCCGAGGACACTCCCTAGCCTGATGCCCTGCCTGTCCACAACTGTAGCATAACCTACCCCGTGGCTTCGTGCACGCACGAGAGATGTGGCCCGGCTCGCCACAGTTAAAGCACTTCACTGGAGCTGCTGGTGCTATCTGCCTGATAGGCATAGCCTGAACAGGAGGAGCTACTGCTGTCCTAGCTGGAGCCTGATGCTGAAACTGAGTTCTCTGTCTCTTCCAGAACCCACCCATGAAGTCTCTAGCTCTACTGCTCCCTGCTATGGCCTTTCCCTTGCCCTGGAAGTCTCTCTCAGCAGAATCCTTCTCTCCACGAATCAGGTTCTGCTGCTCAATGATCTGTGCCTTAGCCAAGATCTCTCTCTTGGTCTTCAGCTCCAAGATAGCTACATCACGCTCAATCGAATGACTCAACCCTCTCTGAAACTTCTTGGCCAAGTCCTCATCCTCCATCTGCCTCACATACTTGTACAATCTGGAGAACTCCGCATCATACTCAATGACTGTCATCTTCCCCTGTACAAGTGCAAGGAACTCTCACTCCAACCTCTCCTTCACTGCTGGTGGAAAGTACTTCTCCCTGAACAGCCTCTCAAAGCCGTCCCATGTCAAGGTAGACACCTCAATGCTCCTCTGAGTGACGTTCCACCACACCCTAGCCTCATCCTTCAGCATGAAAGCGGCTAGCTTCCTCTTATCGGTCTCAGTGCAATCAAGCAGATCGAAATAAGTCTGCAAATCCTCTATCCAACGATCCGCCACCATATAATCTGTGCCTCCTCCAAACTTGGTTGCTCCCAAGCGAGTAATTTCCCTTGCTAGCATCAGCAAGCGAGCAGGATTATCAATCACAGCTACAGGAGGAATAGGCTGATCCTCATAAGGTGCATCTTCCTCCGACTCGAATACCTCTTCGACTGGAGGGGCCCTACCCCTTCCTCGGCCTCTACCCCTGCCACTAGGTCTACCTCTACCCCGACCTCTGGCCTCGTTTCTCTCAATCTCCATTACCTAATAAGCATGATATACTTGATTAATACACGCATAACACTTAAACAAAGCATAAGTCAAATGCAAGTCCATATTAACCAAGTACTGATCATACATAACAATACTTAAATTTCCTAAAAGTACTAACGTTCCTAGCCAACCTAACGCACTCACATACCCAATGACATTGTCAATACCGAAGAGCACACGATGGGGATCCGCTGCAGACGGGCCATCACTCGGTAAGTATTGACATATCACCAAATATGTACCTTACGCTTTGATACCAAACTGTCACGCCCCAAATTTTATGAATAACAATTCAAAATCCGAAACATGAAAATTTTTCTTTTCTTAACACACTCACCACACGAAATAAAATCAACCGACTTAGTCTAAATGAGCATACACACACACCTCACAACTAAATAAATAACAAAACTGCTGTAACACCTAAGCAGCTCGGTCACCTCCCTGGTTATCCTGACCTGCAGGAATATCCGCTACACCATTGAATAGTGTACCGGGATTGCAACAACACAAAACCCGGTAAGCTTATGAAAGCTTGTATGAGTAAAAGAAGGAACTGTTACTTAATTTAAACTCATATATTCCCACACACAGCAACACTCAATTATTTCCACATATACAAATAATAACAATCTCAATCAACACCAATTCAATATATCAGGTCAACTCCACTCACTACTTTCCCCACAACTCTCTTCATCGTATTTATAAAAATACGGTACTTGACAGACTAGAGCTCTAACTGAATCGTAACCCGTCACCTGGCCTAGGTTATGGCATCCGACATATTAATCAATTATTGTATTTCATCAATATGTATACCTATATACATATTTAGAACGTCCAATAATTCCACATACTCAACCAATCGTATCCCATCATCCACACTAGGATTAGAGCGTCCGATTACGCACACCGGTCATTACGTTAACCCTAATCCCATAAATGAACCCAACATATAACATCACATACTGAAATCAACCCAATCCAAGATACATCATATTACTATGGAATTACACAATTGTAATGAAATCAACTCAATCATATAATAAATCAAACAATCCACTCATCAATATATATTTTCCACGTAAATATATATATACGTAATCATCCACTCAGGAATGACCACTAATACCATCTATAGTTCACACAAGAAAATTATGAAATTCATTTGTATAGTTAAAATTCATTTTACTTACCTATGGACCGTGGTAATTCAAGTCCATGAAATTTTAAAACAAATATTTAATCCGTAAATATTTTTCACACAACTACCAAAAGTAAATAAATTAAAATGCTCGGTTCGTAATATGAACCACGTGAGTTTTACTCACCTCGAACTCCTGCTGCGTCTTCAATATATATATAACTCACAATAATCCAATGCTCGTCAACTCAAACCGTCAAGTACCTGACTTTTTCGGAGATGAGGTCTGGATCATCCTAGATCGGGCTTTGAAGTTGGATTAATCTCGGCCCTCTGATCAGTCTCCAGATCGAATCAGGGACGTCGAAATCTTCAACTCTTGATCTACCACTCTACACTCAAAATCGTGATGCAAGCTATATATGGGGATGATCAGAAGGAAGAGCACGTCACAAAAATGGGGACGATCGGCCCGTGCACCTCCGGAAGAAAGGTTTTCCGACCGGGTCGGGTTCGCACTTCGGATGGGAGCTTCGATCCAGGTCTAGGGGCAGCGGCGGGGCGTGACGATGGCGGGGATCGACCAGGCGTGAGGCGGCGAAGCGGGACAGGGCCGGGTCCGGCGGCGGCGCGGCTGGCAGGACCGACTTCCAGTCGGGTCGGGTCGCCGGGTCGGAAGGCACAGTGACCAGGCCGAGAGAGAGACGGGGGACTGATGTGCAAAAATGGGATTTTTTCGTCCTTCACAATAAACTCAGATTTTTCCACTATTTATAGAAAAATTTTGATTTTCAAATATTCATAACTTATTCATACGAACTCCGAATAATACGTTCCACATATGCACGGACTCGTATTGACGAGCTCTACAACTTTCATGAAGGAAGTTTTCCCAAATTTTGAACGTATAAAAAGTCGATTTTCACGACCCCCTAAATAACGTTCGTTTTCGAAAATAAAATCATTCGGAACCAATTTTCTCAACCCACGACAATCCAAATAATCCCAAATATCACAATTCAATTAATATAACAATTATTGAGTTACATAAATTTATTGTATGAAAATCTGGGTCTTTACAGCTGCCATGCTGCATCAACACACATCCCAGTCCCTGATGAGACGCATCACTATAGATGACTACACCTCCACCACTCGTGAGAATAGTCAACACTGGGGCTGTGGTTAATCTTCTCTTCAACTCATTGAATGCCCTCTCACATTCCTCCGTCCACACAAACTGGACCTCCTTTCTAGTCAACTTGGTCAAAGCCGAAGCTATACTAGCAAACCCTTTAATGAACCTTCGATAATAGCCCGCCATACCCAGAAAACTACGTACCTCAGTAACTGTAGTGGGTTAACCCCAGTTCATCACTGCTTCCACTTTAGAAGGGTCCACAAAGATTCCATCTTTCGAAACTACATGACCAAGGAATTTAATCTCTCTTTGCCAAAATTCACACTTCTCGAATTTTGCAAACAACTTACTTTCTCTCAAAATCTGTAGCACAATCCGTAGATGCTTATCATGATCTTCCAACGACTTAGAATAAACCAAAATATCATCGACGAACACTACTATGAACTTATCTAAGTACGGACTGAACATACGGTTCATCAAGTCCATAAATGCAGCAAGTGCATTAGTTAGGCCAAAAGGCATGACAACAAACTCAAAGCAGTTTTAGGAACATCCTGTTCCTTCACCCTCAACTGGTGATATCCATATCTCAAATCGAACTTCGAGAATACAGTAGCTTCCTTAAGCTGGTCAAACAAGTCATCAATCCTAGGTAATGGGTGCCTATTCTTGATCGTCACTTTGTTCAACTGCCGATAATCCACACACAACCTTAGTGAACCATCGTTCTTTCTCGCAAACACTATATGTGCACCCCAAGGAGAAATACTAGGTCTAATGAACTCATGTTCAAGTAAACCATCAATTTGATCCTTCAACTCTTTAAGTTCAGCTGGTGCCATCCGAAAATGTGCCATGGATACAGGTGCAATACCTGGTATCACATCGATAGCAAACTCCATTACCCTCCTTGGTGGTAACCCTGGTATCTCTTGAAATACATCACTATACTCGAAAACCAAATCTATCCCTGCCATAATCGCAGCACAACTCACTGATTCCATATGAGCTAAGAATCTTGCCCTCAAAGCAGTACGTATGTGACCTAAGACATCGATAATGAAACACTGGCTGTCCAGGTATATGAAATGACACTACCATTTCAAAGCAATCAATTACAGCATGATTTGGGCTCAACCAATCAATACCCAAAATAACATCATAAGAATGATCTGCTAACACAATCAAAGTCACGGTAAACTCTCTACCACCAATCACAATAGGGCATGCATCACAAAAATACACAACTCAAGGGAAACACCAAGTGGGGAAGTAACACACAAGGGTCTAGCAAGAGGCCTAGGAGTCAAACCTAACATATCAACCACAGAACTAGATATGAAAGAGTAAGACGTTCCTGTATCAAACAATACCCTAGCAAAGAAATCAAATAAGGATAAGGTACATTCAACTCCGGTATTCTGCTGACCAATAGTAAACACCCTAGCCTACCCCTGAGGCAGTTGCCTCTGCTGGTTCCCTTGTCCCATACCCTGCTGCTGGGTACAATCCCTGGAAAAGTGCCCCGTCTAGCCACACGTAAAGCACACTAAGTTCTTAGGCTTCGCGCAGGCCCTGACAGTATGTCCAACCTCCTTACAGTTATAACACCTCAAGGGTGCTCCCTGCCCAACAGGTGCAGCCATGGCAATCCTAGAACGTGCAGCCCTAGTTAGCGCATGATGATTAGTTCTCTATCTCTTCCAGAATCCACTCTGATTCCCTGATGCATTGCTGCTCCCAGCAACTGCCTTTCCCTTTCTTTGGAAGTCCCTTTTAGCATATTCCTGTTCTTGGAAAGTCAGGTTCTCCTGCTCAATAGCCATAACCTTAGCAAAGATGAGCCCCATCTCTTTCAGTTCCAGAACAACGACATTGCACCAAATAGAAGCAGTCAGCCTTCTCTGAAACTTCATAGCTAAACTCTCAGCATCCATTTGTTGCACAAATCTATATAGTCCCGAGAATTCAGCCTCATACTCTCTCACACTCCTAGTCTCTTGGACTAATGAAATGAATTCCTTTCCCAACTGCTCCCTCATTGAAGGTGGCAAGTACTTCTTCTTGAACAGTTCCACAAACTCATCCCAAGTCATGGTGGACACATCCATAATTCTCTGTGTGCTGTTCCACCACACCCTTGCTTCATCATGAAGCATGTACGAGGCTATCTTCCTCTTCTCAAGGTCGTCACACACGGCCATCTCGAAGTAGTTCTTTATGTTCTCGATCCATTGATCTGCCAACATGAAATCTGTACCTCCCTTGAAAAAGACTGCTCCCAGCCTCGAAATCTCCTTTGGCAACTTCGACAGACGAGTGGCATCAGTAACATCCATAACTTCCACAACAGGTGGAACAAGCAGCTCAACATTCGGTGCCTCCACCTCCTCCTCATGATAAACTTCTTGCATAAGGGGAATCTTGCCCCTACCTCGGGCTCTACCCCTGCCTATAGGTCTACCTCGACCCCTAGCTCTGCCTCCTAGATGGTCCATTTCCTGAGAAGCACGACAATCATGTGGTCAATACTTGTATAACACTCGAACACAAGTATAAGTCAACGTCATGACTAAGTCACCACAACACTACGTCAGAGGAACAATCCCATCCCCTACATAATTCTAGAGTTAAATCTAAAGGTCCTCACTCCTCATAAGATCTTAACTAATAGAAGCTACCAAAACTTCTACACTCACATTCCAATGCTCATTGCATACCCAATGACTATATCAATACTGAAAAGCACACGATAGGGATCCGCTACAGACGGGCCATCACTCGAGGAGTACTAATTGTCACCAAATACGCACCTTATACTTTGATACCAAACTGTCACGCCCCTAATTTTTAACATAAATAAAAATCGATATATAATCTCATAATTATACACGCGTGAACAATCAGCCATCATTACCAAATTTCTGGAAAACTTTTTCCGTTTATACAACATACATATTGATGCCTTGAACCTACTATGTCAATATTGACCCGCCCACAGAGTCATATATTACATAAGCTTACGAATAAAATTGTCAAATGACAAAATACAACGTAAATGCCCCTCAGAGCTTACTACAACGAAAGTTCAAATAATGGTAAAGTCACAAAATTGGCTTCCTATCGTCAAGCTGCAAGTGTGCTATCCCAACTTTAGCCACAATTATCTTGACCTGCAGGATTAACCCATACACCGTTTGAATAGTGCAACGGGTTGCCACACAACAAACCCGATAAGCTTGTGAAAGCCCATATGAGTAACTCAAAACAGTCAACACAACTTACACCAGAAATAAGGAAAACAACTCACGCTTTGATTCCTTAAAATACGAAAATAAAGGAGAATAACTCACACTTTAATTTCCGGTCAAATCGAAATAAAAGAAAGCAATTTACACCTTGGTTCCATTTAAATCGAAACATAGAAAACAACTCACACTTGAATTCTATCAACATAACATAGAAAGCAACTCATTCCTTGATTTATATCAATCATACCATAACCGTACCATAGAAAACAACTCACACCTTGAATTCTATAAACATAACATAGAAAGCAACTCATTCCTTGATTTCTATCAATCGTACCATAACCGTACCATAGAAAACAACTCACACCTTGAATTCTATAAATCGTTAATAAGGAAAACAACTTGCACCTTGTCTCCCTAAAAACTGTTAATAAGGAAGCAATTCACACCTTGTTCCCTAAAAACACGTAATCTCATGAGTTATCAATAACCAGTTCCTGTTACCCCATGAATTACCTAAATGGCAGACAGACTAGAGCTTTAACTGAATACGTAACCACTCGTTCGGCCAATAAGTGATTACCTAAATTTCTGCCCAAGGTCATAGACCTTCATTCCTCGAACTTTTCAGTCTCATGGAGCAAAACATTAAAGCAGTCGCGCAGGACTCAAAACATTACACAAATCTCAACGCTTTCAAAACAATCGAAATCAACATTTCCATAAACATTGTTTTTAGAAAAGCCATAACACAAAACAATAAAAAGCATCAATCCATGCATATTGTTTTCATCAATCCACAATCCACCAAAATATATATATTTCACGTAAATATATATATATATACACACATAGTCATTCTCTCAGGAATGCCTATTAATACGAACTATAGTTCAAATATCAACTCCAAATAATAAATAAGTCTGTTCATAAATGAACCTTGTGAGATTACTCATCTCGAAACTCCCGCTGCATCTTCAATATAGAACAAAGCAGCCAAACCACCCAAAATAGCCGTCCAAAGATTACTTCGTCAAGTACCTAAGGAATTTCAGCTCTCATTCTGTTAACGAATCACAATTTAATAAAGTTCGAATCCCCAAATCAAACCAAAATCTCAAGGTAACGCCAAATTGATGCGAAACCACTTCCGAGACCTCCTAAAATCTCCAGAATACTTCCAAGATCGATGTGTCCAAACCACAAGTCGATCCAATGCTTAAATCCTCACTGATCGAATAAATTCACCGATATGAAACGGTAAAAATCACAACAAATCCATACGAACTCCGAAATTTACTTATTACATATCGAAACGTTCGTATCAACGAGTAGAACATATAATACCAGAAACAGTTCCCCAGATGGCTAGAAAACCGCAGGAACGCCGCCACAAGCGGTGGTGCACTGCCGCCTTCCAAAACTCATTATTTCCCAAAACTCCTAACATCAAAAAGTTTCATCTAAGCATGCTTGTGAATTTTCATAACTACCTCGAAGTCAGAAAACAAGCAAAATGAGTCGAAAACTGCCTCACAAGTTTGAATTTTTACTCAATCTGAGTTGATCAAAGTTTCACGTGAATCGATCCAAACAACCACCATAGTTCAATCCAGAAGGCTCCCACGAAGCTACAGAAGGAAACTTGATGCCCCGCCAACGTTGGAGATCAGAAAACCGATCGGGTCCGATTCCTCCAAAAGTCGGCGCCTTGCCTCCTCCATCGTGAATCGTTGTTAGAGACTGCCACAGAGACGACCGCAAGGCAGAGGCGAGTCGATATGTGCAAGTTTCATCGTTAGAGGTCGCCGGAAAATGAAGTTTTGACCTGGTCAGAATACCAGGTTCGGGTCGAGTCAGTCGAGAAACTCAGATACCGAAGGTATCTGTCGAGAGAGAAAAAAGAATAGGAACTGCTTTCTTGAAATGGAAAGTGGAAAAATGAAAATGATTTTCTAATTTTCCATATTTATACTAAAATGGAAAATTCTTTCGATAGCCATAACTTTCTCATACGAACTCTAATTTACACGTTCCGCATGTCCGCTAACTCGTATCGACGCGCTCTACAACTTTTGTGAAGGAAGTTTTCCGAGAATCCCAACACATAAAAAGTCAAACTTCACACGACCCTCTAGACTGTGAAATCCGAATAATTATACATATGAAAATCATTCCACTTCACATACAACCTACAAATAAAGTGCAATAACAATTATTCGTACAACTGGTCCATTATTAATTACTAAAATTACATAACGAAAATCCAAGTCATCACACCACTTCCCCGAAATCCACGACCATGTCTTCCATAAGAGCTAAGGATGTCACTATTCTAGAAGCTATGTCCTCTTCCATTAGGCAATGTTGAAAAGAAGTTTGCAAGAAATCAAGGAAACCCTAATTTCACAACCATAGCAGAGAGCAGCTAGGTTTACTAATATATCGTTGATATTAAAGCTTGAAACTTCTTCATGGGTAAGTTATTGTTATTAGAAGACATTCATCTATAATGCTATACAATGTTTAGTTTAGGTTTATTTAATAATATTCTTTATATTGTTAGTTAGATAAATAGTTGAATGTACTAAAAAGTCTCGAGCACCGTAGATTTATTTCACCTTGAGCCCCTAAATTCTCAGAGTCGGCCAAAGGATTAAATTAGACTTGTTTTCTATGAGACATCTATCTAAGTCAAGTCCTTCGGGGACACCTAGCCTATTTAAGACTTAAGTTTCTATGCTTAGTTGTTCATTCAATACTAATTGGGCAAAAAGATGTATGAAGATTCATAGGTAATTTAGGGTGCGGTTATTGTCCCCTGCCATCTACTTAGTTCATTCTACAAGATAAAATAAAATTAAATATTTCAATTATACCCTTTTCTAAATTATGAAATAATAACATATCAAAAGAAAATAAAAATTCAAAAGATAGAATCACCAACATTCGCCATTGTTCATTTTTCTTCGTTTATTGTTTCTCTTTGTTGTTAGATGTGGCTTTCCATTCCACAACTGATTAATCTCTAGAGCTCCTTTACCTTTCTTTAATATTAATCGATTTCTCATTAGCTATCCATACCTATTATTCCTTCAATAAATTGTAAAGAACAACTTGAGAATCTGACATTTCTTATCTCTATAAGTAAGCTTTGTATTAAGAGCTAGCTAGCTCAGCCTCTAATTGAACATTATTAATTTCTTGTAATGTGTTCTTCTTCTTCTTCTTCTTTTTTGTCACAAAAAATCTTCTTGCTGACTCTCAAGATTCGCAAACCTGCATTATTAATTATAGTCTTCTTCTCCATGTTATTGTCACTAGGGTTCCTAGAATATATGTAGGTAGCAAGGATTATTTTTTCCCTTCTCTTTTTTATGTTTTGGTTTTCATATGTCAAATTTTTTTTTCATTTGCAGGTAAAATTAAAAAATTCAATGTAAAATATTATATGTAGGGTGAACTAAGTAGATTATAGGGTGACAATAGCTGCACTCTTTATCTCATCAACATAACTGTCTATAACTCTCTTTATTAACTCCTCTTTATTAATCAGTGAAATGAACTATTGCCTATTGCTAATTGGTTCTTAATTTACAAAAAAGAAAAAAAAATAGAAATTCACATTCAGGTGATGTGGACGCAAAAAATTCAATCAATTGATGGAGTGAAGATAACATGTAAATGAAAGGTTTAATGACATGTTTTGTACCAACCAAAGATTCTTAAGTGATCAAGTCGGTATACTTAGCTGCCATGTAAGAAACATAATTCCTTCATGGGCTTGGACTTGAAGTAAGTTGTTTCTTGAGGTTTTCTTCCTTGCACCTTTGGTAAGAAAATTTCTAATAGGATTGTCTTCCTTATCGAGACTAACCGATATTTTAGCCCTTCCCACCAAGGAACTAGATTCAAGAAATAATCTTATTTAAGACATCTTCAAGATGTAGAGCTCTATTGATGCTTATTCTCATTAAGGGAAAGTTCATATCGTTTTTCTAGCTTTATTAAGCTGCAAGCTAGGTTATATCTGACTGCTAAAAGTTAAACAAATCTCTTTTATATATACTAGTCTCATACCCGTGGAATGTACGTGATATTGGTGAAGGGAAGAAAAACATAGAATTTTTCTTATCACTCTCACTTTTTTGATATACTTTTTTTAGATCAAATTAACAACTAGTCTTCTGTGGATCAAACTCACGACCTCCCACTTATATGGGAGACTTATGTCATTAGACTAAATGGTACTGAGCATTTCTTCAATATTTTCATATTTAGGTATTTCTTTTCATTTATTTTATATGATGATTATTTTAGGGGTGGGTGCAATTTAGACCTCCCGAGTTGTTATTTAGACCTCTATTTTACTTTTTATTTAGACCTCCCGAGTTGTTAGACCTCTAACTTACTTTTTAAATAAAGCAATTTGCTAACTACACCTCCAAACTTCTCCCAAAATACCAATAGCACTAAAATCTAAATTCAGCTTAGTGTTATTGACAAAAGCTCAAAACTAAACAACTACCTCATCAAAACGGCAATATTCAAATAAAAAATGTGCAGTTTTAATCTTTTCTTCCAGCTGCAGTTGGCCGATGGTTCACAATAGCAAGCATCAAAGCTATTGTTTGAAATTTTGGGTTTTTGTTTGCCTTACAGCCACATCAAAATTATATGTGAACATGAATGGTGTGACAGTATTCGGTTATATATGTATCTAATATAATTCATGCATTGTTTGGAAACATGTTCTTCAATTCTATAATACAGTGGACTCGTATAATGTTGTAGAGCCTTGGAATGTTTGCATCATTCCAAATTTCCTTAGAGATTAGAATCAAAGAGAATGAAGGCTAGGAAATAATAGTGGTATTTCTCCAAACTCTTCAAATAAAACAACACATGCTTCAACATTGAGCATTTAAATTGAGTAAAAATTTTGTTTTTTGATAACTGGAGATTTGTAAACAGCGGACATGAACAAAGAGCAGCACTGAGGAGAAACTACATTGCAGCATTCCCTATTAATTCAATAAATGTCTTTTTCGTCCTTATTAGTCATTTCATATGAGTTTATAAAGTCAATCATCACTTCAAAAAAGAGGGAGTTCCAAATGCTAATTTTAAAGGTATGAATACAAACATTCTTATTTTATATGTTTTTTATAATGGGCAAAGCTATGTTATGTTAACATTTCTCATACATAAACTATTTTTACCACTTTAAGGACTCATGTTACCACTTTGAGGGTTAATATTACTATTTTGAGGACTCATATAGTAAACTAAGAAAATTTACCACTTTAAGGACTCATGTTACCACTTTGAGGACTAATATTACTATTTTGAGGACTCATTTACCATTTTTAAGACAATTGTATGCATGTTATACATTAACACATTGTAGAATTTTACTTCTATAATAAGGCTATTATGGGCGAGAAATTTTATTCACACATTGCTAAATGATAGATACACATCTCCTACTTAATACACAAACCTATTAACTTTTTTATTTTAACATTTTACTAGAAACACAACCCTAAACTTCCTAAACTATCCTCATTCACAATACACAATATCTTTTCACTAAATACATATCCTTTTTTTTCTGAATTAAATTGAGATAAATATCTGGTAAGAGACAACTAATTTTTTTTTCTCATACAAGAGAGACTACCTATTGCATTGCTGCAATTGAAAAAAAAAAAAACGATGGGCATATTACATGTGAAGACCCGAATTTTCATAAAATAATTTATGTAATTCAATAATTGTTCCATTATTTGAATTATGATATTTGAGATAAATTCGTATGTCATGGTTTAAGAAAATTGGTTTTGAATGATTTTATTTTCGAAAACGAACGTTATTTAGGGGGTCGTGAAAATTGACTATTTATACGTTGGAAATTTAGAAAAACTTCCTTCATGAAATTTGTAAAGCTCGTCGATACGATCTCGTGCATAAGTGGAACACATTTTTCGGAGCTCGTATGAATAAGTTATGAAAATTTGAAAATTGGAATTTTTCTATAAATATCATGAAAAATCAGATTTTTTTCATTAAAGACGAAAAAATCAAATTTTTGCATTTCAATCCCCCTCTCCTCTCTCTCTCTCTCTCGCTCTCTCTCTCTCTCTCTCTCGCGCGCGCGCGCAGCTTCCCCCCTCCCCCCGTCTGACCCGGTTCCGACCCGACCCAGTGCCACACGCCGCCACCGGCCTCCACCACCGTCGACACGGGCCTCCACGAGTGCGCCTTGAGCCGCCGGACTGATTCCCCCCATCAGCTTGCCCCGCCGCTGCTCCTCGCCTGGATCGAAGCATATTTCCGAGCCTTAAACCGGACCCGGCCGGAATTTCACTTTTCCAGCGGTGCATGGGCCGATCTTCATCATTTTCGTGATGTCCTCTTCCTCCTGATCATCCCCATATGTGACTTGCATCACGATTTTGAGTGTAGAGTCGTAGATCAAGAGTTGAAGGTTTCGACGTCCCTGATTGCATCTAGAATCTGATCAAGTGACCGAGATTAATCCAACTTCAAAACCCCATCTAGGACGATCTAAACCTTATCTCTGAAAAAGTCAGGTATTAAAGTTGTTCATAATTTCATTTTGAAGAAGTTTGTAGATGACAACTTTTGCATCTGAGGTGGTTGACCGGCGTTAACCACCGTCTAACAGCCGCGTGTGGCGGCGCGTCGGACCAAATTTTGAGTTTATATTATCTGGAGGATGATCTATGCATCCATATGAGTGTTTTGATATATAACATGGTCATGTAACAAAAAGTTGATAAATAGTCAATTTAAGTTTTGACGTTATTATTTACGGTTTTACAGTTTATCTTCGGTTTATGATTTACGGAGATCAGACCATCGGTTTTACTTCAAATTTTAATATGATGATCATATGACTGTCCCGATGACTTTGTGGGGTCACGGGGGAAGATCCGACCGTTAGATCTTCGTATAATTGTAAAACAGTGATTCGGGAGGCGATTCGCGAAGATCCGTCCTTCGGATTTTGGTATAAATTTGATAGGATATTTCCAAGGGCGATCCATGAGGATCCAGCCGTTGGATCATCGTTTAAATTCGATCCGACCGTTGGATCGTCTTTATTTCAGAATCCGACCGTTGGATTGTCTTTATTTCAGAATCCGACCGTTGGAACATCACTTAAGTTTATTTCGTGCTTCATTTGCTAAGTAAAGGCCATACTTGATTAGGTACTTGACGGCTTGAGTTGACGAGCATTTGGATTATTGTGATTTGTATCTTAAGTGAAGACGCAGCGGGAGTGTCGAGATGAGTAAAACTCACGTGGTTCATATTACGAACCGAGTACTTTAAATTATTTATTTTTTTAATTGTGTGAAAAATATTTATGGATTAAATATTTGTTTTTAAAATCACATGGACTTGATCAACTACGGTCCATATGTAAGTAAAATGAATTTTAATTATACAAATGAATTTCACGATTTTCTTGTGTGAACTATAGATGGTATTAGTGGTCATTCCTGAGTGGATGATTACGTATATATATATTTACGTGGAATACATATATTGATTGGTGTGTTGTTGAGTGATGATATAATTGAGTTGGAATGATAATTTGGATTATATTTCAAATGCTTAAATATCATAATAATATTATATGTGTTGGATGAGTTGATTTCATTGTGTGAAAACATATTGTTGTGCTAGTATGGGGGAAATCAGACGCTCTAATCCTAGGTGGATGATGGGATATGATTGGTTGAGTATGTATCATTATCGGACGTTCTAAATATGTATATAAGTATACATGTTGATGAAATATGATAAAGATAAATATGTCGGATGCCATAACCTAGGCCAGGTGACGGGCTACGATTCAGTTAGAGCTCTAGTCTATCAATACCGTATTTTTATAAATACGATTTCGGGATTTTGAGAAGAAAGATGTGAATTTAGGGTTTTGTGTTGATTTGTGTTTGGTGATTGATTTGATGTTGTTGGTTTCTTGTGGACGTGGAAATTGTTGAGTGTTGACTTGGGTGAAAATAAATATGATTTAACTAAACAACTGTTCTTTCTTTTTACTCATACTAGATTTCAAAGGCTTGTTGGGTTTTGTGTTGCTGTAATCCCGGTACACTATTCAAATGGTGCAGCGGATATTCCTACAGGTCAGGATAACCAAGGATGTGACCGTGCTGTTTAGGTGTTGCAGCATTTATTTTTATTTCATTTAAGTTGTGAGTTTGTTATGTTCATTTAGAGCTTTTGTAATACCCGCCATTTTCATTTTAAATTCGAGAAATTGTATTGAGTGATTATTATACGATTTAACGATTATTGTTCGATAATAATTCACTTTTACATTAATCGAAGTTTCGAAACATTTATTTTTAACGAAAAGCTCGAAATACTCGGTTTGAGAAATCGACTTTTTCTACGTACGAAATTTGGAGAAACTTCCTTCATGAAAGTTGTAGAGCTCGTCGATACGAGTCCGTACACGTGCGGAACGCAAAGATCGGATTTTTTCTGATTTAGTTATCGAATTACGAAGTTTTCCGAAAACTTGCATATATAGAAAATTTTTAGGAAACCCTAATTTTCCACCGGCCTCCTTCTCTTTCTTTTTCTGGAAATCCCACTGTTCATCTTCTCTCTCAGCTCTCTCACCTGTCTCTCTCGACCTCAAACCAAGTCCCAGGCGTTCGTCTCGAGCTGCTCTAGCTCCCGGAGGCAGTTTCACAAGGCGGCGCAACCTGTGGCGGCGGCGGCACGGCCCGAACCGAAAACCACCATTTTCGGTTCGATCTCGATATCTCGAGCTACACTCCACCATTTCACTTGATTCTTGGCTCATTGAGCTCGCCTCAACTTCCTCTACAAGCACTAAGAAGGACCGGAACTGGGTCGAACGTTTTCACGTTCGTCGGAGCTCGACCCGAACGGATCGAAATACCGAAACTTTCGATCAAGATATCTCGAGCTATACAAGATCGTTTCTTGTGATTCTTGGCTTGTTGAGTTCGCAAGGAAGTTCTGAACAAGTTTCCAGAAGGGATCGGGGCCTGAGGTTGCAGTTTTCACGTCGGTTTTCAAGCTCGCCGGTTTCTGCATTTTTTCCGGCCGCCGACTGTAAATCGGTAATTTCGATCCCTTCCCGTCATTTTTAGGTCTTGTGCTAGTTATGAAAGTTGCTCAGAATGATGAAACGAAGGGGACAAGCTCGGCCCCGACACCATTGGCGGTGGTCGGTGGCGGCTCTATCCGTAACTCCGGCAGCCTTTTTCGGCCACATCCGGAGGTCTAAAATTTGGTTTCTGCCCATTTTATGATTTTATGTTTCGATACGATCATTTTGGCGTATTATACGCATTTTTCGGATATCGTATGAATTAGTTATGAATTTTGTGATTTCGATCGATTTCGATCGTTAGGTTTTTGATCTGTGAAATTATGACCGTCGGATGAACTTGTAAATTTGTTATGATGATCATATGACTGTCCCAGAGGCTTTGTGTGGTCATGGGCGAATATCCGACCGTTGGATCTTCGTATATGTGAAAAACGGTAATTAGGGGAGCTATTCGTGAGAAACCGCTCGACGGATTTTAATGTAAATTAGAATCCGGCCGTTAAATGGTAGTTAAATTATGTGTTGAAATTGTTGGCTAAATTAGAATCACATTTGATTAGGTGATTGACGGATTTTATTTGAGTGGGCTATTCGGCGTTAATTATAAATTATAATTATATTGAAGACGCAGCGGGAGTTTCGAGATGAGTAAAACTCACGTGGTTCATATTACGAACCGAGCATTTTAATTTATTTATTTTTGGTAATTGTGTGAAAAATATTTGCGGATTAAATATTTGTTTTAAAATTTCATGGACTTGAATCACCACGGTCCATAGGTAAGTAAAATGAATTTTAACTATACAAATGAATTTCATAATTTTCTTGTGTGAACTATAGATGGTATTAGTGGTCATTCCTGAGTGGATGATTACGTATATATATATATATTTACGTGGAAAATATATATTGATGAGTGGATTGTTGAATGATGATATGATTGAGTTGAATTGATGAGTTGATTATATTACAATTGTGTAATTCCATAATAATATGATGTATTTTGGTTGGGTTGATTTCCGTATGTGATATTATATGTTGCGTTCATTTATGGGTTTAGGGTCGACGTAATGACCGGTGTGGGTAATCGGACGCTCTAATCCTAGTGTGGATGATGGGATACGATGGGTTGAGTATGTGGAATTATTGGACGTTCTAAATATGTATATAGGTATACATATTGATGAAATACAATAATTAATAAATATGTCGGATGCCATAACCTAGGCCAGGTGACGGGCTACGATTCAGTTAGAGCTCTAGTCTGTCAAATACCGTATTTTTATAAATACGATGATGAGAGTTGTGAAGAAAGTTAGGAGTTGGTTTGTCTTGATATATTGAATTGGTGTGTGATTGAGATTGTGAGTTGTGAAGAAAGTTGTGAGATTGGTTTGTTGTGATATATTGAATCGGTGTGTGATTGAGATTGTTAGTACTTGCATATGTGGAAATTATTGGGTGTTGCTGTGTGTGGGAATAAATGAGATTAAATTAAGTAACAGTTCTTGCTTTTACTCATACAAGCTTTCATAAGCTTACCGGGTTTTGTGTTGTTGCAATCCCGGTACACTATTCAATGGTGTAGCGGATATTCCTCCAGGTCAGGATAACCAGGGAGGTGACCGAGCTGCTTAGGTGTTACAGCAGTTTTGTTATTTATTTAGTTGTGAGGTGTGTATGCTCATTTAGAGCTTTACAATTACATTTGGTTTTGAGTTGTAATAATTAACCGAAACTAAATTCGGTTTGATTTTATTTCGTGTGGTGAGGGTGTTATGAAAAGAAATTTTCAGGATGATTATTTTGAGTTTGTAGTATTTTCATGTTTCGGATTTTGAATTGTTATTCTAAAATTCGGGGCGTGACAACTTTACAATTTATTTTGTGAGTGAGTTGTAATAATTAACCGAGACTAAATTCGTTTTTTTAGAATTAAATTGTGTGGTGAGGTTGTTAAGAAAAAAAAAATTTCAAGATGGTTATTTTAAGTTGTAGTAATTCATGTTTCGGATTTTGAATTTTTATTCTAAAATTCGGGGCCCGACAGTTTGGTATCAAAGCGTAAGGTACATATTTGGTGATATGTCAATACTTTCCGAGTGATGGCCCATCTGCAGCGGATCCCCATCTTGTGCTCTTCGGTATTGACAATGTCATTGGGTATGTTAGAGCGTTAGGTTGGCTAGGAACGTTAGCATGTCAAAAGAACTTTAGGCGTTGTCTTGTATGCTTAGTTACTTGGTTAATATGGACTTGCCTTTGACTTATGTCATGTTTAAGTGTTATGCGTGTATTAATCAAATATACCCTGCTTATTTGGTAATCGAGATTGAGGGGAACGAAGCTAGAGGTCGAGGTAGAGGCAGACCTCATGGTAGGGGTAGAGGCCGAGGTAGGGGTAGGGCCTCCTCGGTCGATGATGCATATGAGGCGGAGGTAGAGGGACCTTATGATGATCTGCATATTCCGCTCGTGAGCATGGTTGATGATCCTGCTCGCTTGAAAGTGCTGGCGAAGGAAATTATCCGCTTGGGAGCAACCAAGTTTGGAGGAGGCACTGATCATATGGTTGCGGATCGATGGATTGAGGATTTACAGACCTACTTTGATCTATTTGATTGCAGTGAGATTGATAAGAGGAAGCTAGCCGCTTTCATGCTGAAGGATGAGGCTAGAGTGTGGTGGAACGTCACACAGAGGAGTATTGAGGTGTCTACCCTTAACATGGGATGGCTTCGAGAGGTTGTTCAGGGAGAAGTACTTTCCGGCAACTATGAAGGAAAGGTTGGAACGGGAATTCCTCACACTTGTACAAGGGAAGATGACCATGATCTAGTACGATGCGGAGTTCTCCAAGCTGTACAAGTATGTGAAGCAGATGGATGACGAAGACTTTGCTAAGAAGTTTCAGCGGGGGTTGAGTCCTTCGATTGAGCTTGATGTGGCCATCTTAGAGCTGAAGACGAAGAGAGAGATCTTGGCTAAGGCACAGATCATTGAGCAGCAGAACCTAATTCGTAGAGAGAAGGAGTCTGCTGAGAGAGACTTTCAGGGCAAAGGAAAGGCCATAGCAGGAAGCAGTAGGTCCAGAGACTTCAGGGGAGGTTTCTGGAAGAAACAGAGAACTCAGTTCCAGCATCAGGCACCAGCTAGGACAGTAGTAGCTCCTCCCATTCAGGCTATGCCTATTAGGCAGATAGTACCAGTAGCACCTGTAAAGTACTTTAACTGTGGCAAGCCATGCCACATCTCACGTGCTTGCACGAAACCACAGGGTAGGATATGCTATAGTTGTGGACAGACAGGGCACCAGGCCAGGGAGTGTCCCCGAAATCAAAGTAGAGTGCAGGGAAACCAGCAGAAGCAGCTACCGCCTGCACCTGCTAGAGTGTTTGTCATTGGTCAGGCAGGCACGGGGGTAGAAGGTACTTTATCTGTTTATCACTATCTTGCTAGAGTACTGTTTGATACAGGAGCCTCACACTCCTTCATATCTAGTTCGGTTGTGGATGTATTGGGTTTGATTGCTATGCCTCTTACTAGATCACTGTGTGTTACATCACCTCTCAGTGTGTCTCTTGAGCTTAGCATGTTTTGTGATGATTGCCCTATTGGGATTGGTGGCAGAGAGTTCTCTGCATCTTTGATTGTGATTCCGGATCACACATATGATGTGATTTTGGGTATGGATTGGTTGAGCCCAAACCATGCAGTGATTGATTGCTTTAGGGTGATTGTGTCCTTCCATGTTCCTGGACAACCAGTGTTTCATTACCGTTGTCTGAAGTCTGACATCGCCATGAGGGCAGGGATTTTGGCCCATATTGAATCTGGGAGTAGTACTTCAAAGATTACAGGGATTCATGTAGTTTCAGAGTATGCTGACGTGTTTCAGGAGATACCTGGGTTATCTCCGAAAAGGATAATGGATTTCTCCATTGATGTGATACCAGGTACTTCACCTGTATCGAAGGCACCCTATCGAATGGCACTAGCTGAACTTCAGGAGTTGAAGGTTCAGATTGAGGGATTACTTGCGCAAGGGTTCATTCAGGCTAGTGTGTCTCCTTGGCGTGCACCAGTGTTGTCCATGAAGAATAAGGATAATTCACTTTGGTTATGTGTGGATTATCGACAGCTGAACAAGGTAACCATCAAGAACATGTATCCTTTACCTAGGATAGATGACTTGTTTGGTCAGCTTAGGGAGGCTACTGTGTTCTCAAAGATTGATTTGAGATCTGGATATCACCAGTTAAGGGTGCAGGATGAAGATATTCCAAAGACGGCGTTCAGGACCAGGTATGGACATTTTGAGTTCCTGGTCATGCCTTTTGATCTCACGAATGCACCTGCAACATTCATGGACTTAATGAACCACACGCTCAGTCCTTACTTGGATCAGTTTATAGTACTGTTCGTTGACAACATCTTGATTTATTTAAGGTCGTCAGATGAGGATGAGAAGCATCTGCGGATCATGCTACAGACGTTGAGAGAGAAGAAATTATTTGCCAAGTTTGAGAAGTGCGATTTCTGGCAGAGTGAAGTCAAGTTCCTTGGTCATGTGGTCTCGAATGATGGAGTTTCTGTGGATCCTGCGAAGATTGAAGCAATGATGAATTGGAGTCGCCTTACTACGGTTATAGAAATCCGTAGCTTCCTTGGATTGGCAGGGTATTACAGGCATTTCGTTGAAGGGTTTTCTGGTATTGCTTCGGCTTTGACCAAATTGACAAGGAAGGACACTCAGTTCGTGTGGTCAAATGAGTGTGAGAAGGCTTTCAATGAGCTGAAGACTAGATTGACTACAGCTCCGGTGTTGACTATTCCTACTAGTGGTGGTGGATTAGTCATTTACAGCGATGCATCTCATCTGGGTTTAGGGTGTGTATTGATGCAGAATGGTAGCGTTGTTGCTTACGGTTCTAGACAGTTGAAGGTACATGAGCGGAATTACCCCACTCATGATCTAGAGCTAGCAGCAGTGGTGTTTGCCTTGAAGATTTGGAGACACTATCTTTACGGTGAGAAATTTGAACTCTTTTCTGATCATAACAGTTTGAAGTATCTATTATCCCAGAAAGAATTGAACATGAGGCAGAGAAGATGGATGGAGCTCATCAAGGACTATGATTTCACCTTGGAGTATCATCCCGGAAAGGCGAATGTAGTGGCGGATGTTTTGAGTAGGAAACCTCGAGTGATCATGGCAGCTATTATGGTGCGAGAGTGGCGCATGTTAGAAGCTACATCAGAGTTTGACCTTATGCCCGCAGGAGCAGGACATGGAATCTTTCTCGATAGTATCACCTTACAGCCCACCTTGATCTCCAGGATCATTCAGGGTCAGACACTTGATGAGTTTGCTCAGGCGAGGATTACTGAGATGACTGCTGATCCAGATATGGAGGGTCCTTCCGAGTGGATGATTGGGGCAGAGGGAGATTGTATGTACCGAGTGTTGATAACCTCAGGGAAGAGGTCATGCGGGAAGCACATAGGTCTCGATACACTATACATCCAGGGGGTACTAAAATGTATATGGATCTACGAAGGCAGTTTGGTGGTATGGAATGAAGAGGGATGTGGCAGAACATGTGTCGAAGTGTCTTACATGTCAACAAGTGAAGGCAGAACATCAGAGACCCGCAGGAATGTTGAATCCCTTGCCGATTCCTGTTTGGAAATGTGAAGATATCTCCATCGACTTTGTGACTGGATTGCCTAGGTCCAGGCAAAGTTATGACTTGATTTGGGTGATTGTTGACCGGTTGACTAAGTCAGCACATTTTCTTCCCGTGGCAAAAACGTACTCAGAGGATGCATTGTGTAAGTTGTATGTGAACGAAATAGTGAGGCTTCATGGTGTACTTGTGATGATTGTCTCTGATCGTGATGCTCGTTTCACTTCAGAATTCTGGCGTAGGTTCCATAAGGCATTTGGCACATCTCTTGCAATGAGCACTTCATTTCACCCACAGAAAGATGGGCAGACCGAGAGAGTGAATCAGGTGATTGAAGATATGCTTAGAGCTTGTGTTCTGGACTTTAAGGGAAGTTGGGCGGATCATCTGCCATTGGTAGAGTTTGCCTACAACAACAGCTATCACTCCAGTATCGGTATGGCTTTATATGGTAGGCCATGTAGGACTCCTATCTGTTGGGCGGAAGCAGGGGATAAAGGGTTCATCGGTCCTGAGATTGTACAGGAGACTGTAGAGAAGGTCACTACTATTCGGAACAGAATCCGAACCGCTCAGAATAGACAGAAGAGTTATGCTGACTTGAAGATGAGACCTTTAGAGTTTGAGACAGGCAATCATGTGTTCTTGAAGGTCTCACCTATGAAAGGTGTGGTGAGATTTGGCAAGAACGGAAAACTCGCACCGAGGTATGTTAGACCTTCCGAGATTCTGGAAAGGGTTGGAAACTTGGCATATCGACTTGCTTTACCTGTTAGTATGTCAGGTGTGCACAATGTCTTCCATGTGTCTATGCTCAGGAAGTATGTCCGAGATGAGTCCCACGTGATTGATCATGGTACGATCGAAGTAAACACAGATGTGACATTTGTAGTTGAATCTGTTCGTAACTTGGATAGGTCTACAAAAAAACTTCGTAGGGAGGAGGTTGATCTTGTGAATGTGCTGTGGAGTCATCATGATGAGGGTGATGCGTCATGGGAATTAGAGTCTGACATGAGGAAGAGGTATCCTCAGCTTTTTGTTGACGAGCATGCTTGAATTTTGGGACGAAATTCCTTTAAGGAAGATAGACTGTGAAGACCCGAATTTTCATAAAATAATTTATGTAATTCAATAATTGTTTTATTATTTGAATTATGATATTTGAGATAAATTCGTATGTCGTGGTTTGAGAAAATTGGTTTCGAATGATTTTATTTTCGAAAACGAACGTTATTTAGGGGGTTGTGAAAATTGACTTTTTATACGTTCGAAATTGGGAAAAACTTCCTTCATGAAAGTTGTAGAGCTCGTCGATACGATCTTGTGCATATATGGAACGCATTTTTCGGAGCTCGTATGAATAAGTTATGAATATTTGAAAATTAGAATTTTTCTATAAATATCATGAAAAATCATATTTTTTCATTAAGGACGAAAAAATCAAATTTTTGCATTTCAATCCCCCTCTCCTCTCTCTCTTTCTCTCTCTCGCGCGCGCAGCTTCCCCTCCCCCTATCTGACTCGGTTCCGACCCGACCCAGTGCCACATGCCGCCACCGGCCTCCACCGCCGTCGACTCGGGCCTCCACGCATGCGCCTTGAGCCGCCCGACCGCTTCCCCCCATCGGCTTGCCCCGCCGCCGCTCCCCGCCTAGATCGAAGCATCTTTCCGAGCCTCAAACCCGACCCGGCTGGAATTTCACCTTTCCGGCAGTGCACAGGCCAATCTTCATCATTTTCGTGATGTTCTCTTCTTCCTGATCATCCCCATATGTGGCTTGCATCACGATTTTGAGTGTAGAGTTGTAGATCAAGAGTTGAAGGTTTCGACGTCCCTGATTGGATCTGGAATCTGATCGAGCGACCGAGATTAATCTAACTTCAAAGCCCGATCTAGGACGATCTAAACCTTATCTCGGAAAACGTCAGGTATTAAAGTTGTTCATAATTTCATTTTTAACAAGTTTGTAGTTGACAACTTTTGCATCTGAGGTGGTTGACCGGCGTTGACCGCCGTCTGACAGCAACGTGTAGCGGCGTGTCGGACCAAATTTTGAGTTTATATTATCTGGACGATGATCTATGCAACCATACGAGCGTTTTGATATATAACATCGTCATGTTACAAAAAGTTGATAAATAGTCAATTTAAGTTTTGACGTTACTATTTACGGTTTTACAGTTTATCTTCGGTTTATGATTTACGGATATCAGACCATCGGTTTTACTTCAAATTTTAATATGATGATCATATGACTGTCCCGATGACTTTGTGGGGTCACGGGCGAAGATCCGACCGTTGGATCTTCGTATAATTGTAAAACAGTGATTAGGGAGGCGATTCGTGAAGATCCGTTCGTCGGATTTTCGTATAATTTTGATAGGATGTTTCCAAGGGCGATCCATGAGGATCTAACCATTGGATCATCGTTTAAATTTGATTCGACCGTTGGATCGTCTTTATTTTAGAATCCGACCGTTGGAACATCTTTATTTTAGAATCCAACCGTTGGAACATCATTTAAGTTTATTTCGTGCTTCATTTGCTAAGTAAAGACCATACTTGATTAGGTACTTGACGGCTTGAGTTGACGAGCATTTGGATTATTGTGATTTGTATCTTAAGTGAAGACGCAGCGGGAGTGTCGAGATGAGTAAAACTCACGTGGTTCATATTACGAACTGAGTACTTTAAATTATTTATTTTTTTAATTGTGTGAAAAATATTTATGGATTAAATATTTGTTTTTAAAATCACATGGACTTGATCAACTACGGTCTATATGTAAGTAAAATGAATTTTAATTATACAAATGAATTTCACGATTTTCTTGTGTGAACTACAGATGGTATTAGTGGTCATTCCTGAGTGGATGATTACGTGTATATATATATATATATATATATATATATATATATATATTTATGTGGAATACATATATTGATTGGTGTGTTGTTGAGTGATGATATAATTGAGTTGGAATGATAATTTGGATTATATTTCAAATGCTTAAATATCATAATAATATTATATGTGTTGGATGAGTTTATTTCATTGTGTGAAAACATATTGTTGTGCTAATTATGGATTTAGGGTCAACGTAGTGACCGGTATGGGGGAAATCAGAGGCTCTAATCCTAGGTAGATGATGAGATACGATTGGTTGAGTATGTGCGATTATCGGACGTTCTAAATATGTATATAAGTATACATATTGATGAAATACGACAAAAATAAATATGTCGGATGTCATAACCTAGGCCAGGTGACGGGCTACGATTCAGTTAGAACTCTAGTCTGTCAATATCGTATTTTTATAAATACGATTTCGGGGTTTTGAGAAGAAAGATGTGAATTTAGCTTTGGTGATTGATTTGAGATTGTTGGTTTCTTGTGGATGTGGAAATTGTTGAGTGTTGAATTGGGTGAAAATAAATATGATTTAATTAAACAACCGTTCTTTCTTTTTATTCATACGAGCTTTCAAAAGCTTACCGGGTTTTGTGTTGTTGCAATCCCGGTATATTATTCAAATGGTGTAGCGGATATTCGTGCAGGTCAGGATAACCAGGGAGGTGACCGTGTTGTTTAGGTGTTGCAGCATTTATTTTGATTTCATTTAAGTTGTGAGATTTGTTATGCTCATTTAGAGCTTTACAATTTTTTTTGTGAGTGAGTTGTAATAATTAATCGAGACTAAATTCGTTTTTTTAGAATTAAATTGTGTGGTGAGGTTGTTAAGAAAAAAAAATTTCAAGATGGTTATTTTAAATTGTAGTAATTCATGTTTCGGATATTGAATTTTTATTCTAAAATTCGGGGCGTGACATTACACTAGAAGACTCAACATCAATTCCTCAACGGTTCAATGTGAGAGTTTTGGTAAATCACATGGTCATCACTAAAGTTAATACAATGGCACCCAAAGAATGTTTTAATTGCTTTTCACTTGTTGGATTCCTCAATGGCTCAATGTGAGAGTTTCGGTAAATCACATGGTCATCACTAAAGTTAATACAATGGCACCCAAATAATGTTTTAATTGCTTTTCACTTGTTGGGTTAAACATACTCAGATGCCAATGGAGAATTGCTTGTCAACAATTTTTTTTTTTTCCTTTTTTAAAAAGATGATCAAATGATTTACTCATACCCCCAGGGTGACTTGAACCTAGGACATGGATCCTAGATAGTGGATGCTCTAACCACTGAGCTAACACTACTTCGTCATTGAGGACTTGACCAAGACAATACTCAGATGTCAATTGTTCAGATTTGTGAACTACTGATGATGAAATTGGAGTGAAACAAAACAATACATCACAAGAGTTCTTAAGGTGTTTTTCAACATTTTGCACTTGCTCTTGTTTGTCCATATCATTTGGACAGTTAATACATTTTTGAAACTAGATTGATATGAAGGCTCGATCCCATGCATACTAAATTATTGAGAATCAAATTCATGATATTTATCTACGATAGACCTAGAAACAAAAAAAAAGAAAAAAGAAAAACCACAGATGTTTCTTAATTCCAATTATGTTTCTTTATTGTTAATATAAATATCTCTTTTGGTAATTTAACTTACCCATAAAATATGGTGTTAGGTGTATGAGAAAATGAATGTGTATTTAGTATTTAGAGGTGTGTGAATAAAATTTCTCTATAGACAATCTATATTTTGATAAAACCCTTAGCTTTTATATTATATAAAATATTTTAATTTAAAAGAATAATAATTATGGTCGGGTCGGTGCCCCTATTTAACGAAAATAATAAATAAAAATCATAGAGCCCCCCCCCCTAATAGTTTTCAACTCGCTGCCTCTGTTCGTTTCCTGAGGAAGGCAAAGTCTCAAGTTGAGCATTGGCTCTTCACAAACTCGCACAAGAGAAGAAACAAAAGGCGAATCCAATTTTAAGGAACATGTTCTACAGAGGGTAACTCCCTTTCCCTGTTTCAATTTCTCGTTCTTTCTTTTGTCAAAACCATCATCTTCAGATTTCCCTCCTCTAGGTTATTTCATTCATTTGCATATATCGTCTTTCTCCAATTATGGATTCAATTAATCATTCTATTTCTAATTTAATTTATTTCTTAGTTCGGATAAGATAATTCCCAATAGTTGAAATTAAATTTCTTTTGGATGGTGTTCTTGTTATTTGGATCAGGATTGAAGAAGGGGGCTTTAGGATTTTTGAATAAGTTGAACGCCAAATAATTGAATTCAACTTTGTAATTGTTTTTTATGTTCTGGGTTTGTTCTGGTTTCTTGACATTCTTAACTATTATGGAAGCATCACTCATAATTGTGATTTCTTGAAACTGATGCTAGGAATAGTTTGCACACAAATTTAACAAGTATAGCTGGTTATTGAATGAGGGTCTTGGCATGTTGGAGTTAATTATTTAGTTTCGGATGGAGCTCACTGAAGAAGAAAGGAACATTTTTTTTCGGGTGGATTAAGAAGGAAAGTAACCATTGGACACTTAATAACTGATACGATTGATGGTTTATTAATGAACTGGTTTAATAGGACAACCAGTAAAATACTTGTTGTTATTCATAGTTAATTGAATAAGGTATTAAAACAGTACTATGGTTAATATTTACGGTCTTCGTCGAGGCCCATTATAGCAAAAACATTTTCCCAATGATGGACCTGATTTGTTTTGTTAGTTTTACTCCAAAGTGTTCACCTGCTTCTATCACATAGACATTAGTACGTCATGCTCGCTAGTTAGTAAGGCTTATCGTCGCTAAACTTAGGTTTGATACTACTTTAGTAAACACTATTCATGGTAGGAGGTTGCATCATTATGAGTTTCTATCGAGTAATATTAAATCTGACAAACAACAACTCCATGTTGATTTCAAGTTGTGTTCGAATCTCCACCCGCTAACATTCTGTTCATTACAAGTTTGTGTTATGTTGCAACTTTCAACATTTTCTAGCAATTGATCCTGCTGCGTTATTTTCTTGCTAACTTTATAAAATTCCTTGGAAGTATCTTGCACTGGGGTAGTAGGCTGTTTGTTGAATCTGTGAAGGCAGAGCATTGTATTGAGTATATTGTGAATTTGTGATGAATGCATAATACAAATTCTTGGAAAATTTATATGCATGATGCTGATTAGATGTCTATATTTGTAATAGGCTTTTTTTGCCACACAACTAACATTTTAGAAATTACATAAAGACGAATGCAACATAGGAATCTACCGGGGAAAGCCCAATGAACCATGAAGAGACCTATTAGCCTGTCAAGATACAAATTTAGCATACTGAAAAGACTGTTGATCCAGGACTGTATGCTACATCCAAAGAAACTTATGTCATATGAAACAGTTTTTTCATTTAATACGAATTTAAACTCTTATATCTATATTGAATTAGGAATAAAAACTTGGGAGTTATGGTTCACCTTGATCAGGTTATTGATTGCTGTCATGGTTTTACAACCTTATTTATGTTCATTTTTGTCATTGCATATTTGTCTCCCATGTTGACCACTCCTTTCTATTCTTCAAGCATCTGAATATCACAAATGGTTGACTTAGGTACTTATCGACATAATTATAGATTATAATTGGACCATAAAATTAGGTATCAAAAAACCAAATAATCACTATTATTGTGCAAGAATGTGGGTAGCTAACAAGTAAATGGTGGTAACTATGAACAGTTTCTTCTTGGTTCTGTTTTAGATCACATGGTGTCTTGTATGTTTAATTTGATAATAGAAAAATTGTAATTTAACAAAACCTGTAGAAAAATGCTGCTGTGATTTCCCATTAAGCTAGTAGACACATAGATTTACTTTTTTCACACAAGAAATATTTTTGTTTTGATAATGAATTCATACTGAATGCAAGTTATGATAATTGGAATGCTTAATGTAGCTGAATAGTTAATTATGAATTGTCAAGTTTCTCCAATGAGTATTGATGAATTTCCTTCTCTTTTTTGCTACTTTCTTTGTCACTGGAAACTAAAGTAAATTTGGTGATTGTAGTGATGGCCGTGAAATGGGAGCAAAGCGTCAGCGGCTTGACCACCGACTTGACCACCGGATTGACCCCCGGCTTGACCAGGGATCTTCATTCTATGGGAGTTCCCCTGGTTCAAGTTATATGTTCAATCCGACTCCTTCTGCATATGCTGGACAACCTCCACCTTTTCCTGTTGTCAAACTTCGTGGTCTTCCATTTGATTGCACAGAAGCTGATGTTGCTGAGTTCTTCCATGGTCTTGACATCGTTGATATTCTTTTTGTTCACAAGAATAGCAAGGTCACAGGGGAAGCCTATTGTGTTTTGGGATATCCCCTTCAGGTTGATTTTGCCCTTCAAAGGAATAGGCAGAACATGGGGAGGAGATATGTTGAGGTGTTCCGAAGCAAGAGGCAGGAATATTACAAGGCAATAGCAAATGAAGTTTCTGATTCTCGTGGTGCTTCTCCTCGCAGAAATGTCCCAAGGGCTAAATCTTATGATGAAGGGAAGGACTCAGCAGAACATACAGGGGTATTGCGATTGAGGGGATTGCCATTTTCAGCTGGCAAAGATGATATAATGGATTTTTTCAAGGATTTTGTGTTGTCTGAGGACTCGATTCATTTTACGATGAACTCAGAAGGGAGGCCAACTGGGGAAGCATTTGTGGAGTTTGCGAGTTCAGAAGATTCCAAAGCAGCTATGGCTAAGGATAGGATGACTCTTGGAAGTCGATATATAGAGTTGTTCCCCTCATCACATGAGGATTTGGATGAAGCAGTTTCAAAAGGACGATGATTCCTTATTAGATCATTGCCGCCATTTGCTCTGCTGTACTTGTTTTGATGTTCTACTTAAAATATCTGGAGCTTTGCTCGATTACTGTCTGTAAGATTTTTTTGGCTTTTGTTTGGAAACACAAGTCATACTTGTGGAAAAAGTTTTCCCTATTTTGCTACTTTGCTTGCTTTAGTTATTGGTTGATACATTATCGGTTAAAGGGTACACTGGTCACTGGAATTTACCGTCCAATTCTTTTCTAGATTAATGTTGGGTGTGAGAGTTGTTTCTTCTGTGTATGCCACATAAGCGTCGAGGGCATGAAACCTTCAGTGAGCCAAATGGACCAACCTTCAAAAAAAAAAAAAAAAAAAGCCTGAAACCTTTCATCAAGGGACCAACCTTCAATTTTAGTTACATGTAATCGCGTGGTGTCCTCTCTTGCCTTGCAAAATCCTGAAATGGTCACAGCTAACCCCATGGTCCTTGCTGTGGGGATTCTTGCTGCTTTGAGCTCTGAAAGTGAACTATCCACTGTCTATTTATCCATCCATTTATCTATCTCTACATTTCAGGGATAAAAATTCCCATCGAGTAGGGTACCTACCTATCAGGTATCTAACCTAATGGGGAAGAATTTGGGCCAAATTAGGTAATAGGGACGGCAATTCCCAACATTCAAGTACTCTAATCACAAATGGTATTGCAATCCTCATCTTCACACAATAGTAATTATTATTATTTTTTAAAATTGAATGAACTTATTTTTTTATAGAAAATTTAAATAATTATTGAATTATAATCAACTTTATACTATAAGTCCAGTCAGGTGTGTGTACTGGGGGTCTACTGGGTCTTACTCTTGTTCTAGAATAGGTATTCAGGGTTCCCTAATGAACGATTATATCTGTCGACCCCATATAGGAGTGTTTCGTTTTTGTACTTCTTGCTGAATCTATAAAATGGACCAACATCTTTTCATAAAAAAACAATAATAAATAAATAAACCTAGTCCATTAAGTTTAATAATCCTCATTGGTTGAGATTAGTCACAAACATAAACAATTATCTCTTTTTTTTTTTTTCCTTTTCTTTTCTTCTTGGGTTAGGGTTGTCAAAGATTTCTCATACTAATTAGGAAAAATAAATTAATTATTTTTCCTAATTAGTATAAGAAGGGCAAAAAGGTAAAAGAAGTGGAAGATTTAAACTAAAATGACGTAACGAAAACGACGCAGTATTAGCGAAACACTGAAGACGAAAGCAAACCGAACACTGAGGAAGGTAGCAGTCGATCCTATTCCTAGGAAAACCAGACCTGGATTATCAATTTAGGTATTTAATCTCCATCTTTGATTATTTTGTTGATTTGGGTTTGATTGTTTATGTTTACATTTGATACCAAAATCTGACCTGTTTTCTGTTTGGTTAATGAGAAACTCAAGAAATGGATTCTAGTTACAGTTTGGTTTGTTTCATATAATCATGATTCTTCCTTACAACAAACAGTCATGCACTTTGATTTGTACATGCATGTTTATTCTAATACATGTTAACTCTTCCTAAACTCAGCTAAGAAAAACATTTGTGGATTGAAATGGCTTTTAGTGGAGGTGGCAAGCGTTCTCTTAGTTCAATACTGAGTATTAGGATGCTTAATGGGTCCTCAACTACAGCTAGTGCTGCCAATGGGGGTTGTTTTTCTAGCTGTGTTTCGAACAAAAGAATCACAGAGGCACAAATTCCTCTAGGACTTGCCAGTACCCAACGTGGGTCTGCTCTCTTTATTAGGAGGTTCAGTGTGGAAGCTTCTGACCATATGAGTCTCATAAAGCAACTGAGGCAGAGAACCAGTGCTCCTATCAAAGATGTCAAGGCGGCTCTCGTTGATTGCAATTGGGAAATCGGTATCTCTTCTCTAGTTCCGTGTTTTTTAATTGGCCTAATATGAATTACCTCTTTGTTGAAACTTGAATGCTTGGTTTGTTTCATGAAATGCAGAGGATGCAGTTAAGGAATTGAGGAGAAGAGGGAAGGTTTTGGCAACGAAAAAGTCATCAAGAATGGCTTCTGAGGGTTTGCTTGCACTGGCTCACAATGACAGCAAGGCTGCTCTTATTGAACTCAACTGTGAGACTGACTTTGTTGCTAGAAATGAAATCTTTCAAGTCTTGGTTAGTTTGATTGATAACAGTATTTTCCATTATTTTGGAGTTCCATTATTTTAGTTTTTCATTCTAAGTGAGTGTGTAAGTATATGTAGAATAAACTTTCGTTCTTTTTCTCTTTACCGTTTTAATGTCTTTCAGATTAATATATTGCTTAAACTTTTGTGTATCATGATTTTCTTTTTGGAGCTCACACTTCGGTGAATTTTTCTTGTTCTAGGCCTCAGCCTTGGCAAAGCAAGCTTTGTTGCTTGAAGGCTCTTCTCAACAGGTTTCTGGGGTCTTTCCCATTGCCTCTGAACATTTACAGGTAAGGGAGTATGCATTTTTTTCCCCTTTTATTTTATATTGTGTTTTCCAGTATCCTAGTCTACTTATGCACCAACATGATAAATGTTTTTCAAGAACCTTACCACGCATTAAGTCCTTAAATTAGTTAGTAAGAACTGTAATGATTATCACTTGAACTCAGAGCATGTTATCCCTCTTGAAACTTGTGGAATGGACTAGATATACAATGTTTCTGCTTGGTGAAGTTGACAAGCTGATACAAGAATAGGTTGTCCATAAAAGGGTAAAAGTAGCACGATAATTGAATAACTGAAAGATTATGTGAGAAGTTAATAATACCTTGCTAGCTCTACTCTCAAGTCTTGATAAATATAGATATCTGTAGTAATTTTACTCTTTATGTTGCAAATTAAATGCAATCAGTGAAATCAGAGATCTTGGTGATTCTGCCATAGTAAACTATATTGGTGAGCTGTGCAGTAAGCCTATTTATTGAGTTCACTAGATTCCCAAGCCCCTTTAAAACCTTAATTAGAATTGGTTTGCTGCAAAGGTAATTGTCAGTTATTCATTGTCAGGACGTGAAGTTAAATCTTGAACATCCAAAAATTAGTGGAGAAACAACTGGTCAGAATGCAATTACGGAAGTGGCTGCAGTAATGGGGGAAAATATTAAACTCAGAAGGGGATTTGTGATGTCCACTGCTTCACATGGTGTTGTTTCCACATATCTTCATTCAAGTCCCCAACCAGGTACACAACTTGAACCACTTCTTTTCCTTTCACGAAAGATAGCATCCTTGAATTCAAAACTGGTGCAAGGTGCGATATGTCTTGATCTTTCCGATCCCGTCTTGATCTTATGTTGCAAAGTCACATATACTGAATGAAAATATCTGATTTGAAAAGCTTTTCAATTGGTCTTCATCATCTGTTTAATCTAAATTACAGGTTTGGGTCGCATTGCTGGAACTTTATCTCTTGAAGTAGAGGATAAGAATGCTGATTTGGATGCCATTCAGCGCATTGGGTCGGAATTGGCAATGCATGTGGTGGCAGCAAAGCCTTTATTCTTAACAAAGGAACTTGTTTCTACTGATGCGTTAGAGAGTGAACGCGAAATTTTCAAGTCTCAGGTACTTGCTAATATCATGTTTTCTATAATACTTGGCTCTCAACTCTTTTTTTCCTTCAATTTCTACTTTTCATCCTAAGGATAGCGGTTGAGTTATACAAGAGTGTATTTTCCCTGTAGGCACTTTACTGAACATTAATTCTGGGCTTTATTGTGAAGATTCATACCAGATTTCAGCCTCTTCAAAACTACATATCCTTTCAGCCTTTTAGCCTCTTTTCAACCATTCCTAGCACCAGGTTTCAGAAACTTGCAGCCTTGGATTTCCTCCCAATGCCCCAAATACTTTATAGACCATAACTGCAACTTTCATCCAATTGAGTTTGCTAAACTCTCCGTTTACTAACTCCCAAGTTTATTCATGGCTGCACAAAAATGTCCAGACAGCTAATAGCTTCCGTTATTTCCGGTCATCATGGCATACAAAAAGGATACTTGTCTGCAAATTGGAAATGTGATACTTCCACCCCCTCACTCCCAGTTTTATCCCTTTGATTAATTGCTCCCCTAGCTCACTAAACCAACCTGCTCAGCATAACCACTAATACTGAATAAAAAAAGTGACTAACAATCACGTTGACACCCTCTAGTAGCTCCAAACTTTTGTCTAGGCCACCACTGATCATGTTTGAGAAATTGGCAGACCTTAGGAACCCCCAACACATCTTCCCACCTTGCGCCAAACACCTCCTTTTCCATAACAAAATGAAGATAATTTCACTCACATGGTCGTATCACTCGTATGCCTTTTCAAAAATGATCTTAAGCACTAAACCCCCCACCGTCTTTAATGCAGCAGCCACAACTTGGTTGGAAAAGAAATATCCTCTTTGGAAGCCTAAGACTAAGCCCAACCCTTTTTGGTCCAAATAAAGTCTCCATGGTAGTTTAAGGGTCTTGCAAGAGTCATTTTTCAGTTTTATGAAGAGTAATTATGAGTCTAGTGCTTTTAAGAGTCTATTTAAGTCTCGGGGTGAGTACTCAAGGGTCTTGTTATTAATAAGTCTTTAATTGAGTCTTCTGGTGTTCTAGGAGTCTAAGGGTTATGCATTTTAAGCCTTTATATACCTACCGTTTGTAAACCCAAATCAGATTGGAATGAAATAAAATTGAACTTTATTTAAGGCTTGGTGCCTTGGTTTCTCTTTTCCTACCCTATTCTCTGTTCTGTCCTCCCTTCGCTCTCTACTGCCTACTTTATCTAAAACTCCAGCAGCTTCATTTTTCTTCTAAAATAACATATTCCTTAGAGACTCAATTTCTAGCCCACTCTGTTTTGTTCTGCACCATTCTTGCTGCGAATGCTATCCATTTACTTTGTAAAGGCTGGCACCAAGATTATGGGCCTGTAGGCTCCAACTTTCAACGACTCAATCTTCCATGGAATGAGACAAATGTAACTCTGATTTGTGATAGCATTTGTGATCCAATTTCTACAGAAATCCAAAGACATGCAACAACACTACCGAAGCCATCTGGCCACAATTTGAAACGTCCTTGTAACCACATGTCTAAACTCTCCTGCTATTCACTTCCACATATTTTAATAAGCAGCATCTTGTTTTTGTTGTTTTTTTTTTTTTTTCCTTCCTCTGATTTGATGTATACTTGGTGATACTGACCAACTCAAGCAGAAGCCTTTGAGATTAAAAGAACAAGAAATTAAGAGGCTTTAGATCATTACGTGATGACTAAAGGTATGATTGGCTATGAAAGGGGCTACATCCAGTAAAGAAAAATGGAATTCAAATTATTAACAAGAACTTGACAAAGTTTAAGACAATTGACATATAGGATTTGATAACAAAAATGATTTGAGGACACTACATGTATGTTTTTCTTTTGCTGTACTTCACTTTGAGCTTGATCCTCATTCTTTGTCGATGATGAGGGTTTGACAACGATCAAGCCAGTGTCTTTTATTTGTTTACATAGAGAAATGAAAATACTAGCTGCTTGCCAGTGTTTCATACCCACTTACTGCTTATAACCAATACCTACATGCCAGTGGTAACACTTTCTCTTTTTGTTTCCTGTTGATGTCAGGCTGAAAGTACAGGCAAATCCCAGATGGCCATAGACAAAATAGTAGAAGGTCGCTTGCATAAATACTATGAGGAAGTTGTTTTGATGGAACAGAAGTTTATTGTGGACGATTCTGTAAATGTAAAGGTAAATTTTCTTTATCATCTTAAGAATGAATGAGATAAAATATGAAGCAAACCTGTTTCAACACAGAGAATAAGGAAAAATAGTATTCCACTAACTTCACCAACATAAAATTTGATTTGCAAATGTAACAAGAATAATTTCCCAGTCCCTCAATAGGTGTCCGTTTTGAGGTGAGATAAATCTTAAGATTTATATATATATATATATATATATATATATATATATATATATACACCATAGATTTTCGAACTGTTATAATAATGTCATATATGTAAATATTATGTTCTATCTAGTATAAAGCATTACTAGTACTTTGTACAAGTACTGCAATTAGTGTGATGCAGTATCTAAGTTGGCTTGCTCTCGGTAAAATGGTATCGTGTCAGCAAACTATGTGGTGCACTTGCTGACTGTTGTGCTCCAAACGTATCTTACAGACACTATTAGATAAGCTATCTAAGGAAGTGGGATCACCTCTGAAGATTAAGAGCTTTTTCAGGATGGAAGTTGGAGAAGGAATTCAGAGGTAGAAACTCATTACTTATTATTTGTTCCTTCTTATCTTGGTGTTTCACAATGTTATACTAGGTACTAAATTCACAAGCACACACAAATATTTCTTTCATGTTTAAGTCATCTTTCATGTTTCTTCTTCAAGAATACTAAAGTAGGAGGTTCTAGGACTATAATATTTCTTCTGTAGGTTCTTGTTTCTGATGGTATATTAATGGCTATGTGAAAATTTGGCAGGCTAGAAGAATCCAGTACATCTGAAAATTTGGCTGACCCTGTGTGAGGAAATGCTGCCCCTTAATCTATAGAATGTAGAATTTACCTGGAAAATCCAAAGAAGTGGGGATCAAGCGAGGGTCCATCGATACTCTGCATGATTGCCCTTTATGCTCGCTCACTGATGTGGTAGTTAGCCAATTTGTTGCTGCTGTTTTCAGGTCTTCATGTTTTGAGATTATGAAATGTAATTTTGTGAGAGGCCCGAGTTTATTTTCATTTCTGTCAACAAACACTGAGCAGTAATGTCCATGTCTCCTTCAGCTTCAGTCATATGTCAAGCTAGTGCCATTCTTAGGTATGGTTATCAAGTATCTATTGGCTCGTTTATATATCGCAAAGCTAACTATTAGATGCTTTGCCCAACATCGGATATATTTGGTGTAGTTGAAGCAATTTTGGACTTCCTACCCATAGTTGAAAATCAAGGAAAATGTATTTGATGATGTAGGCATGGTATAAATGCTACTATAAAGATGTAAAGGTTTTGTTCCAGGTTATCTTTTGAATGTATCCAAATGATTTGCTCTTTCCTCAAAATTAGACCGTGCCTGTGCAAGACATTGAACCACCTAATCTAAACGTTTTCTCGTGGGATGACATGTTTACAAGTCGTAATAAACTTATCGGAGTAATTTTATCATATGCTCTACTTTATCCAGGAAAAAGAGCTTGCTGAAGTCTCTTCTGCTAGTAGTTAATTCTCAGGCTTCTTGGCTGATGGCTGGTAGTGCATGGTTTGCGCTTACTAGAATTATTATGATGGATCCAACTGGTATAGGGTTTAGGGTTTTGGAAGTTCCCATGGTATTGAAATACTAAACTTGAGATGCAGTTGGTTATATAATGAGTGATTGGGAACCTCAATATCGACTATGGTGATTTCCAGACTCCAGTCACTACTTTGTTTTAAGTCTGTGTACGGCATTCATGTGCAACCCGCCAGAATTACGCCGAGGTGAAATGAAATCTTTTCATCCTTTTTGGGCATTCTTATGTGCATGGTGAAACTCGTTGACATTAGATATAATACTTCGGAACGCTCATTTTGGTGAAAACCTAGCTTGTTTAATTAGCGGCCTTACCTAAGCTTTGCTTTGTTAATTATCACCAAAGTCAACCCTCTTCACTGCCATAAACAGAGCCAGATATAATCCCATTTGACAAAGCATTGCAGACTTTAGATCAACTCATTGCATAAGGACTAAGTCCTAATGGCAGTCTGATAGTATTTTGTGTTTATTGAGTGGAGAACCCCTTTAACCCGATGGTATAAAAATATGTTCAGGAAGAGGAGTTCATTTTCATTCGCACAATCAATTTACTTATCGCTGGCTAATTCACAATCATTTTCGTAGTTTACACGGCTCGTGTCGAATAATGGTGCTGCCTGGTACCTGGGACACGTGTTGGAGTAATGAATTCCTTGGTTCAATAGGATACCCTGAGAAGCACTGAACTTGTCTCCAGAAAATTGTAAAATAAAAGAAGAGGAAAGAACAAGAAGGGCATCATCGATGCATGAATCTAATCTCAAAAATATTTCTAGTAATTAAATAAACGTGCTTGCAGACAAGACACAATGAGTGACCCCTTCCCAATCCTTTTGCTCTCTCATTCATCAACTTAGATAACTATGAACATGTAATAGCTACAATATAAATTAAGACAATATTATAATAGATAGAATCTTAACTATTAACTGTTCCTCGGGTGGATGGCCATCCTGCCCATGTTATTCTTAATCAATGTAATCCCTAGGGGTGCATAGAAAACTGAAGTGACTTATAAATATGCAAAGGTGAAAACTTCTTCTTTTTTCTCTCTCTTCTTACAATCTTGCCTAATTAGAAAACAATGACCCTTTCAAAAAAAAAAAACAACAATAAAACGGTAAATCTCACTATAATATATTTTAAAAGGTTTTTATCATAGTTGGAGTTTAAACTTTCTCGGATCGGATAAAATGGTACCTAGATTTTCAAAGTGATCAAATAGGTATCTATACTTCTAAACCATATCACTAAGATACTTCCGTTTATATTATGTTATTCCTCCATTAAGTGCAAAGACAAATCAGACATTTCACTCAAATTAACCACTAAAGTCAGAATTACGATTAATTTTTATCATTATGCTTCATTTTTTCTTAATATTTTGTTGTATAATTACTTTTTTTTTGTTTTTTAGTTGTACTTTGTAAAAATTATTTGCAATTCTGGGCTAATTTTTGAATAACAATACAAATTATTCAAGAAAACATGATGTTGGAATGTTGGATATTGTTATTATTATCGAGAGACAATAATTTGAGGTAAAACTTGATGGAAAATTCACATGAATAGTGTTTGGGGAAGAGTTTGGAGGGAAAGTAAGATAGAAAGGAAGGAAATGTGTTTGTCAATGTCAAATGAGGTTATGACAGTCATTTTAATGGCTAATTTGAGTGAAATGTCTTATTTATCCCCGCACTTAACGGAGGAATAATGGAATATAGATAGAAGCACATTAGTGATGTGGTTTTCGAAGTCCAAGTACCTATTTGATCACTTTGAAAGTACAGATACCATTATGTTCGGTCAGAGAAAGTTTAGACCCCACCTACGATAACCACTCGAGAGTAAGAACTACCATGACAGAAAATGACTTGAAGTTTTTCATCCGCAGCATTAGAACAACTTCCTTATTTTTCCCAATATCAACTTAATGAGAAGGAAGAATATAAAAACTAAATAATTAAAAATTACAAGAACAAAAAACCAAATCATCAATAATAGTAGAAAACTCTCCAAAAAAAAAAATTCCAAGATAACAATTACATTGTTGAAATCGCAAAGATTGAAAGTGATGCATTATGTTGCATAGGCTAATGTCTGCTCTTAATTGACTTTAACACGAATTCATGTAAGCTTATGAATCGTTGATAAATATGATAAGTAATTGTACTCAAAGTATTAGTGACTAACTCACAATATTTGGGAATCAAAACCAAGTAAGATGACTAAATGCAAAAAATATGGCACCAAGCCTTCGCAGTGCTCAGGTTGGTCACAAACCGATGTAACAACCAAGACCCTGGTGATTTTTATGCACAAGGGATGTAGAAATGGTCACAAGCAATTGTAATTGCAGTTTTCTAAAACCTAAATAAGTGCTCAGTTGAAGAACTAATGATCAGCAACAAATAAAAATAGTGACAAAGTGAAAAAAGAAGGATTTGCTTACTAGAGATACTTCCTTCCAATTTCAATGCAACAAACAAATTTCAAATGAACATATTGGATATGAAAGGTCAAGGACCTAAATTTCGTTAGTTAATTGGTCAATCCATATTGGATATGCTTTCCATCAACATGTCTGAACTTAATTGAAGTGGAAATCACGTCAATTAAGCTTGGCTTTTGAAGGCGTTAACAGCTGCTTGAATTGCGGCTTAGAGAAACAGATACGAAAAACCAATAGAGAGAGGTTGTGTAGGTGATCACTCTAATTAGAAAATGATATGGTTACTTTTAATTTGTATACGCCTATAACAATCATATAGAATTGCACAACACAAAATTTACACATTAGCTTAAAATGGGTTGGTTTGATTTGATTGAACTGAAATAATTATTTGCGACACAAATTGGACAATAAATAACCGCCTTAAAGAAATGTTTATTTTCTTCTACATAATACACGACATCATTATCAGCAGGAAAACAATAAATAACCGCCTTAAATAAATCCTTAGCATAATAGAAAAGAACTACAACCAAGCGAAACAACACGATCTAGATAGGACACTAAACTACAAAAAGCTAGTTGAATCATGTCACCTGACGGATCAATTAAACACAAACTAAACAGGTTGTCCATCTTCCAACAATGACAATCAACAATCATATAAAGACCAAATGGTTGTAGCAAAAACTTGTAATTCAAGATCATAGATTCCACAGAAAGAATTTAAAACGTAAATAACAAATGCAATCGAGATGCAAGAGAAGGAAATCCACCTTTACAAAAAGCACAACTGTTTGAAAGAGGGTCCCCCCCTAAGGTTAGAATTAAGGTCGAAGAAAAGAGGAAATTAAGCATGGGAGCATTGTTAATTTTAATCTTCACACAGGATTATCTCTTATATAATTAAGCTAATTCTTAAGAGAATGGTTAAATTTTTGAACTACCATATATGACCTCATATAATATAGATAGTCAATTGATTATATCATATTTCAGAAAGTTGCAATACCTCCTATTAAAAAATGGAAAACTTTCTCAAAATTAAGAGAAAAACTGGTGTAACTGTTTTAATTTAAAAATAAAAATAAAATAAAAAGTCAATTAACATGTGCGAAGGTAAGTGTCAAATGATGTCAATTTTACCATGCAATTTTCTTTAATTTTTTATATAAAGATCCTAATCACTGTTAGCTACTTTAATTAAGGGCAGCGGGATCCTCAATTCCTCATATTCTTCCTCTTATTTCTGGGGTAGCTCCGGGCAGCGGTCAGCCTTGCCCGTATTACCTATGGTCATTATAAACCCTACGAGGCACATAATAATTACTAGATCCCGCTTCTTCTAATCTCCCTCCCTCCTCTCTCCTCTCTACTTCTTTAGGGTTTATATAGGGGTTTTCAGGTTGAAGTGGATTTTAGTCCTTTCCCCATCCATTGGTTTTTTCGCTCTAAACCTTCCTTGGGTGTTTTCACTGAATCCAGTTTGTTGTTTTGAAGGGTTTTCTTCGAGCAAAGTTGCCGTGGGTTTTACAAGCTTGTTGATAATTTTGATATTTCTGGGTTGGTTTCGCTCTCTTTTTCTTTTTTCTTGGTGAGACAGTCTCTTCATGTGTAGTGGGGTTTCTTGGAAGTGGTAATATTGTAAGTCTGAAAAGGGCCGGCTTTGTTTCCAAAGGGTTGCTTGATTTGATCATTTAGCTTTTTCCTACTTACTTTTCAGTCAAATCTACTCGCTTTCGAAAGCATCCAATATAGGTTTAAATTAGTTTTCCTTCTTTGGTAAAGTTCCATTCCTCCTCCCTCAATTCTCTTGCTTTCCTCTCTTCAACCATTTCCATTTCCACAAGTTCTAACTCTCAAAACATATATAAATCAATGGCTCCCTCTGGAAGAACAAGAGCAAGCAGGCCTAAGACAGCAAGAAAGGCAAGACGAACCATTTTCAAGAAGCCAGTAGTTGTCAAGCCAAAGCAAAAGATTCAAAAGACGCCTCCTCCTCCGAATTCACCTTCCAAGTCCTCCTCCTTGATCTCCGGTGGCTTTCCGCAGAGCGAAAGCATAGATTTCGAGGCTGTTGTTCATCATGATGTCTCTGCAACTTCTAGCCCTTGCTCCACACCAAAAGCTCAGAGATATCGGATACCCCAGATTGTGTCATGTCCTCCAGCACCCAAGAAGCAAAGAGTGAATTCAAATTGCTTGTTTCGGAGATCTCCAATCGCCTTCTTCGCTCCACCGGATTTGGAGCTCTTCTTCTACTTCGCAAATCGCGGTATTTCAGTTTAAACTTAAGAGATGGATAGTTATGAGGTGTTTTAGTTTAGTTTGTCCTTTTTCTTTATCTATTTGAAGATAGTGTGGGATGAGATTTTGAGTGGGTGGTCTGAGCAGAAAAATGCAATTATTGGGTTTGCTTTTTTTCTTTGGTCAATTATCTAAGTTGGATTTTGAATTTCTAGCTAGGGTATAGTATACTAATCAGTAATCAAATTAGCTGGGGCTGTCCAACTAATTAAGACTTAGCCTTTCAAATTAATGTATTACTGACCTTTGGGGTTTGGTGAGTGCAATGTAATATTTGGGTGGGTTTTTTTAGTGTTGTTTTTAGCTAGCTTGGAGTCAATCGATCATCAGCTTTGGTTTGTTAAATTTTAAGTCAACTTAAGAGAAGAATGACTTCTATTGTCTGTAAACTCTTCGCCTTATGACTTGTGTGGTACTTTTTTTTTTTTTTTTTTTTGAGAAGAAGAAAATTCCATTAATAACCAAACAGATTATAAAGCATTGGATCTGTAGTTACGGTACGGACCGTCAACATAAATGACTTCTATGAGTTAAAAATGCCCGACCCCTAAATAATGAGATCGAGATGCAACTTTGGTCTTGACAATGAAAATAAATTCTCGATCACTAAATTTACAAGTTCCAATTCATTAAAATTAATTGATGAGGTGATAAATTTTCAAATTTCATTTGTGGGTACCTCTAACATGTCGAATAATAGTGACAGAATTATCTATGAACTTAGAAAAATTGATACGCGTTTTGAATAACTCGATCCATACTCGTTTGCTCTCTGGATGGTTGGACAAAAAGATCGACATATTGAACTTATGTGTGAGACTATCCACATAAAATAAGACCTCACTAACTACTTAAATCACATGACTCTTTAGGACCAATCATACACTAAGGTAGTGTTCTCTAAGCCAAGAGCTGAGGTGAGAGAGAACACTGCATGAAAGAAAGCTAGATGTTGAAAAACTACATTATTTTGTTGGGGGTTCCACGTCCAAAATATTACGATGATTGAAACCAGACCTTGTAAAAGAATTTAAAAAGACTGCATCCTCATCAATTCCGTCCTATATTCTCTTTTGTACTGAACTGCAACAACGCAGAGATGCCAAGGCTATGGTAGAATACCAGTGTACACTTGCAGTTAATATTCTGGGCTTGCATAGAAGGAAACAGTTAAGCTCTTTCACTTTTCACTTTTTACTTTTACCTTTGCTCGATTACTAACCTTTGCATCTTATATATATATAATGGCCTAATGGGAACAGGAAAGGGTCTGTAGTAGGTGCAGTAGTGTTTATCTTAATTGTTCTTGTATTATATGATATGAACAAAGAACACTATATTGAATAATGGGTAAGACCATGTCGTCAGATATTATGTGGCCGGGTGTTTGAGTGTCTGAGCTGAGCCCGGCATTTTCCTCATTGTAACAGAGAATCCAATGAAGGAACTCGTGCGGGTTCTAGTGATCAATTTTTTTTTTCCTTTCACATTTACAGAATCTCAAGAAATTTCTCATCATTTCACATTTAGTCACTTTGTTTTAAGTCTCTGCTTTAATAAGATTGTACATTATCCATTTGGTCAATAATAGGGAAGGACTTGTTCTCTCTTCCACATTGCTCATCATGACTACTCAATTGCTTGCGAAACTCGTAATTTCTTTCTTCAATTAACCTCAGCCGTATGTCACCCAATACCATTTGGAAGGTCTTGAGTTCGACGTCAATCTTCTTTGTTTAGGGGGAGGCACATAAAATCCAAACCCTAACCGAATTAGATTTTTCGGTTGTATTTATTTTCAAATTTGTATTTGATTTTGTGCTTCCACTCCAAAATGCATCTTACTATAGGACATGATATATATATATATATATATATATATATATATATATGGCCATTCCACTAAGGGATCCCCTTTTTTGGTCTTTTATAGGGATAGGTATTAAATAAACTTTTCTCAAAGACTTCCTAGGCTCAGAAAGTAACTTGTATCGGAAGATCATGTCCGAACGCTCTCTCTCTCCGACCACCAAGAATAGATTAAATTTAACTCCAATTAGCGTCAACGGTATTCGAACCCGGGTGTGGAATTCCACACCTAGAAGCTCTTACCAACTCGTTCACTTGTGATATTTTCAATTTATGAACTCTATTATAAGCTATAGTTTTTCTTTTTAGTTATATTAGAGGAGATCGAATTCTTGACCAAATTTAATGCTAACATGACCTCCTACACTCCCTAACCACTTGACTAACCCAATATACACGTCATAGTTTTGTAAGCCAATTTGGAGGTAAATTTGAAATTAATTATCCGTGAACCATTTTTGTATATATATCCTAAGAGAAAGTAAAATAATGTGATACGTGTGGTTATTATTATACGTGATCTGTTAGAGGTAGTGATCACGAGGCCCTCTGGTGTAAATCAAATTAACTAATGTATGTAAGTTTGTATTTTACTTGATATCTTAACAGTAAAAAATGGAATAATACTGTCGTACGTGTGGGTGTGACAGAGATAATTGGAGAAAGAGAGAGAGAAGGGACATTGGAATGAGGAAACAAAATTGTATATATGGCCCCATAGAGTGATTAGTGCATATTATTATAAGGAAACTGCAGCATATGGATTGATGTACTCTCTCTTCTCTCCTAGACCAATTAAGTTAAAGTGATTGAAGAGATTCTTTTTCAAATCAAATCCAATCACACACTGACTTAAGGCTTTTGGTTTGATTATAAAAGTGAATTTGTTCTTGCCCAACTTTTCTAGAATCCGAGGTTGCCATTCTTGTTTAACAAAGAAGATATATATATGCATGCAATGCTTCTTTTAGCTTCTGTTTTTTGAGTTAACTTCTTTTATCTTTATATATACATGCAGCTACAGATTTTTTTTTTTTGGCAAAACGTAAAAGAAGTAGACATGATTTTCTTTTGATGGAGCTCACTGATTACAACTTTGTCTGTTAAAATTTCTTGTTTGTTCTATTGATTAAAGAGGATCCTATGCTTTAGAGTTTAGACCGATGCATATTAAAAGGCTACAAATCATTGCAGGGACGAATAGCCATTCCTGGGGCTTTAAAGCAATGACAAATTTCTTACTGCATGATTATTAAAACAATTCAAGTGCCATCTATGATATAGAGATTGATTTTATTATATCACTTTTGAGAAATGACAACAGTTTTATCTAATGATTAATGAAATAGAAACTTAATTCAGACTAAAAAAAAATAACGAAAGTAAGACCGAGAGCTCTGCTGCCGTCAAAACCTAGCCACTGTGGCTATATCCTTGGGTGTTAGTGTCAAATTCAGTGTCTGACGAGACCTCCTTGATTTGCAAGTCCTTTGACGATTGAGTATGTAGACAGTGATAGAGATCTGGTTTAATGTGCTTGGTGGATCTAGCTGGGATTCAAGCAATAACCTCCTCATCGTCGTGATGTTTGATTTTGTGCCCTTTTTTTTTACCGGTGTTGATTGGGTTTGGAATTAGACGGATGATGTGGCTACTAGGCGACTAATGGGACTGGTCTGATCGATTCTTCGCTAAGGTGGGACTTGGCAAATACTTAGGTGAGGGTTTCCCCACCACGTGGCCTTACGGCCACCCAATCAGAACAAAGTAAATTTTTCATCTCTTTCGAAACTGCCCCTGCTTCCTAAAGTGAAACACCGAAAACACCCTCATGTTAGACAGTGATTGGTCCTCCCCACCACTTGTCCATGCGGGTGTCCTACGTAAGATTCTCTGGCCTTGACTAAAGTGGATGGAGAGAATCTTGCGTAGGGCACCCGCATGGACACGTGGTGGGGAGGATCAATCACTGTCTAGCAGGGGGTGTTTTGAGTATTTCACTTTATGAAGAGATGAAAAATTTTCTTTGTTCTGATTGGGTGGCCGTAAGGTTACGTGGTGGGGAAACCCTCACCTAAGTATTTGCCAAGTGGATGATGGTGGTTGTGGCGGCTTTCGATAATTATGATAACGTCCCACTGTATTGTAGTAGTTATCTTCATTGTACCGTAGATAAGTCTTTAGCTCCTGCTCTAATGACTTGGTTGTTCAAACCTGGGTTTAAGTTATCTTGTAATACAAACAAATTGTGGGGTAGTACACATGCTTGATTGTCCTATCTTAGTCAAGTCATCTATGATATTTCGTCCGCTCTCAAAATTACTCAAAATGTTATTTGGAACGATTTTTTCTCATTTTAATTAAAAGATAATTTATTAAAAATATAAGCTAAAGTGAATTATGAAACAACTAAATAAACAAAATACTCAAAAACAGAGAACCAGGCCCATACTCATACTATTTTAAAGATATTTGATTATCCGGTTTTTATATTCATTGTTATAATAATAATTGGTCGTTTGGTTTCTCATTGAGATGGGGGATTGGTTAGTGTTGTTTCGTTGGATTTGGTAGTTGCCACTGATGGGAGAATTAGTTGTTTACCGGTGGATCATTTTATTGTTTTTATTTTGGATCATATTAGTGAGAGCATGCTAATGAAACGGATCGAATTGGTGGCTCTGTTGGAATTACCTAAACTGTGGTATGCTAGTCTTAGTGGTTTTGAAGGCGAAAGTTTGTAGGTCAAGGTGCTCCTAGCTAGTTCTCTTTGGTGCTCTTATATTGCAGCTGGTGGAGCGGTTTGTCGGTTGTCTTCTCTTGAAGACAATGGCGGTGATATAGAACAAATTCTAGGCTCTTTACAAATTCCAGGGATGGTCATTGAAAGTGCATGCTGACAATTTAGTTTATTAATAATATTTATAGTGGGGTCATAATTCTTATATGGATACTGAGAATGTCCCTTGACCTGACTTCTTCTGAGCGATTGTGGACGAGGGGAGCACCAACCTCGTCGTGGGATTCTTTGTACCTCGTGGCGAGGACTTTTGCTGAGATTCTTCAAAATCACAATCGATACTCAATGTTGTAGATCCAGTAGAGCGAAAACCACTGGGAAGTGAGGAGAACTTGTTAAACCGTGACTCTAGCTTGGCTGGTTTGCGAGGGCGTTACCCTTGCTTGGCTGATTCCGTAACTGTTGTGGTCGTGGAACTACAGTCGGCTCCCGAGTAGACTAGGACCAAAGCACTTTGACAGAGGATTTGGTGGTACTGAAAGTTGGCTCCTAAGGAGATTAGAACTTGGAGTGTGATCACCGATAAGAGAAAGAGAATGAGAGGAGTTGCTCTTAGAGAGATTGCTCTAGAGAGAACTTAGATCATCTTATAGATGTTTTGATGAGTGAATTGGTAAGATGATACTTGTTGTAGCCTCTATATATACGCTTCCAAGCAACACTATTTGGCCTTTAAACAAATTATAGTGGGTTAGGTTTGAGCACTTAAACACTAAATGAATTTGTTAGGTCAGAGCACTTAAACACTTAATGGATTTTGGAGTGGTTTGAGCACTTTCTGCTCCTTTATTCCTTTAATTTTTATCTCCACTAAGAACTCATATTTAGCCTTCGACTTCTTCATATGAAATGATCCACCATGAATATAGATTATTGTGGTAAAATTTCAAAATTTATTTCCATGTGGTTGGGCCAGAAATGCTGTTGGACTCCTTATAGGTCCATTTTTCCAGTTTTGCTTCCATATAAAATTGGACTGATTGTTTGAAGGTTTTCTACTCCGAATGAGCTCTGGCACTCTTCATAAGAAATGATATTTGGGATGTCTATAATGAATCTAGAAAGTTTCAACTCATTTAGAGTTCGGATGGTTAGTCTGCCACCATTCCTTCCTTGTTTAGCTCAGTTTCTCCTAGCCGAAGTAGGAAAATGTGTTAAAGTTGACTTTTCATTTTCATGCTTCCATTATTTTCTTTTCTTGCAACTCGCATAATCTTCTATAGTAGGCATTATTTAGCCTCTAAGTAATATATTTCAAACTTGTCAACAATATATAGCTTGAGCCACTGATATTGGCTTAATTTCTCAAAGACACGCCTTGCCAGGCCTAAATACTCATTTTGGGTCCAAACAAGTGAAATGAAGTTTATTTCAATACTGAACTTTAAAAAGAGGCTGAAATTGACTGAAAAGTGAGTTGATGCGTTATACTCTATAAAACATGGCGTGAACCCTTTGCATGGTGGAAATAAAAAGAAAAAATTAAAACACACAGAAATGTACCTAAAGATCATTTACTAAAATATGTGCCATTTTTTTGTCTAGCTTTGGTATTTGGGTCTGATTTTGTCTAGCTTTGGTTAGGACTTAGGACTTAGACAAAGCAAGGATATGGAGTGGGCCGATGCTTGTTTAAACCATTCTAGTACTCTAAAGGAGCACACAATATTGTGAAATTTGTGATGGTATGGAATTCCAAGGTTGCTTTTGTTCCGCTCAAAACAATGTTATATCTTTTTGGCCAAAAACAAAATTAGTAGATATCTTATCCAAAACAAAATCCTTTTGTTGGCCAGCAACCATTTTTAAGGTTGATTTTCCTAGTATCAAAACAATATCTTTTTGCTTACAACTTTAGTATCGACATCATTTGGATAAAAAAATTTTGTACTCTATTTTATTATTTAGATTGATACTCAATCATTCAAATTGAATGTACAATTTTCATTTTAGACGTAAAAAATATTTTAATTTCGACAAAGTGATTTAAAATATCATTTTCAACAACTCTAGATTGTAAGCACCAATAATCATCCAACAAGACTAAATATGAAAGCCACAATGGCTTCAGCTACATAACACATGAGAGCAAACTCCTTATTATCACACCAAGTATCTACGAATTTCCCTTTTATCTTATATCACACAATATAAATTTGAATATATTAGTGACCAAGTAATAAATATCATAATCAATAAATAAATAAAATTATATGAACACCACACACCCATTTGTCTACTTCTGGAACACGGCTGAATCGGCTAGCCTTTCCCATGGTTTTTAAGACCTAAGTTGGTCCTCCGATGATGGCCGGGGATTGATCGAGGTTAAATGTTGGATTTTTACTGCGAGTTTTCTTGACTACATTGCAGGATTTCCTAACGCAGTTAGGTACTTAGGAATTTTTTTATTATTATTCCTTGTGCTAGAAATATGATTGCTAGAGGTCGTTGTTCAATACAATTGTCTGTTAATTGTTGAAAACCTATTTTATTTTTTATTTTTTAAATGAGAACCGATCCTTCTTTTATATGATCTTTAAGGTAACTAACTCGCTTAAACCGATGGACGAACTGAATCTGTCCAACTTGATCCATACTAGCTTTAAGGCTGTTATCAATGTCCATCAATTTGGCTGAAAATTTACAGAGATGATCTATATACTAGTACCTAAAAACTGAACAATCGAGATGTGGATATGCGACAGAAAAGTGATCCAAAACTCGAACTTCACACTTTAATTTCAAAGCGGAGCTCCACTCTGGATAGAATATATATATATATATATATATATATAATTGTATATCAGCCAACAAATTAAAAGATACATATATCGGAAAACATGTATAAATAGGCCAGCTGCAAATATATATATATATATATATTTATATATATGACCCTTCTAGTTAGAGATCTTTTTTTTTTTTTTAGCAATTTTAAGTGATCTCTTGTGGAATCTATTTTTCAATCACATATCGGCATATCAACCGTTCAGTACTTAGGACTCCATCAATAAATCACTTATGCAAATTTTCAACCAAATTAATGACCGTTAAGGTATAAAATTGATCAATACAATGGATGAACTAAATCTATCCAACCTGAACCGTTCATGCTTATAATTATAAACCACAGTTATGAATGTCTTAACGATTATCAATTTTGCTAAAAATTTGCAGAAATGATCTAATGATATAGACCTAAAGACTGAAAGGTAAAGATCTCGATATATAATCAAAACGTTGATCTAATAATCAATCCATTAAAATGACCCAAAAAAAGAGATCGCTTACTATAAGAGCTAGGCTTGCTCTGCTAAGGATGTCTGTTTCTTAGCTAAGAAACGGATTTCCATATTTTGACCACTTTTCGATTACATATTTACATTTTAACCATTCAGTTTTTAGGTCCTAATGTATAGATCACTTTTGTAAATTTTCAGCCAAATTGATGATCGCTAAGATATCAGACTCGATTAAATCAATTAAGGAACCGAATCTGTCCAATCTGAAACATTTGTTTTCATAATTGTAAATTGCAGTTTTGGATGTCTTAACAATCATCAATTTGGCTGAAAATTTGCATAGATGATCTATACATTAGAACCTAAAAACTGAACGGTTAAGATATGAATATATGATCGAAAAGTGGTTAAAATATGGAAATTCGTTCCTTAGCTAAAGAATGGACCTCCTTAGCAGAGCAAGCCTGTATATGTGTGTGTGTGTGTGCGCGCGCGCGCGCATAAATATATATATCAAACTTAATGTATTGTGTCAACAACAACGACTTAAGAGTTTTGATGAGGTCAAGTTTATTTAGTGAAAGTATTTCTTTGATAGAAAAAATAAAAATAAAACTTGTTATTGCATCAAAAAATGGGTGACTAGATGAACAAAACTGGATATTTCTATATAATAAAGTACTATATATATATATATATATATATAGATATAGAGTGAAAAGACAAAAGCTTCTAGTGTTTGCTCTTTTTTTTTTTTAGAATGAATGATTCATTTATTCAAAGGATGGTGAGTACAAAATATGAGAGTAATCGGTGGTGGATATGAAATCCTCACTCACCTCCTTACTACCTAAACCAGTTATGGGTCCGTCACCAACGATGACTTCCATGAGCTAAGAGAGCCTAATCCCTAACCAAATATGTCGCCTACTATTACGAGCTACAAAACCTGCCACTACATGAGCTGCCATATTAAGCCTTCTAGGAACAAAGTGAATACCTTAGATACCCATAGATTAAGAACCGAATTCTATCTACCACTGATCCTTTCGCAGCAAGACATTCCTCAGTTCCATTAATCAAATGGGCAACTTCTAAATTGTCACGCCTCGACTTTTAGAATAAAATTCAAAATCCGAAACATGAAAATTACCACAACTCAAAATAATCATCCCGAAAATTTTCCTTTCTTAACAACCTCACCACATGAATTAAAAACAAAACCGATTTTAGTCTCGATTAATTATTACAATTCAAATACAAAATGAACTGTAAAGCTCTAAATGAGTATACACACCTCACAACTCAATGAAATAAAAATAACTGCTGTAACACCTAAGCAGCTCGGTCACCTCCCTGGTTATCCTGACCTGCAGGAATATCCTCTACACCAATTGAATAGTGTACCGGGATTGCAACAACACAAAACCCGGTAAGCTTATGAAAACTTGTATGAGTAAAAAGAAAAGACTGTTGTTTAATTACACCATAATCATTCTCACCCAAGTCAACACTCAACAATTTCCATGTCCGCAAGAAAACATCAATCTCACAATTAATCACCAAATCAAAAATTCAACACAAAACCTAAACTCACATCTTTCTTCTCAAAACCCCGAAATCATATTTATAAAAATACGGTACTTGACAGACTAGAGTTGTAATTGAATCGTAATCCGTCACCTGGTCTAGGTTATGGCATCCGACATATTTATCTTTATCGTATTTCATCAATATGTATACTTATATACATATTTAGAACGTCCGATAATTGTACATACTCAACCAATCGTATCCCATCATCCACCTAAGATTAAAGCGTCCGATTCCCCCATAACGGTCACTACGTTGACCTTAAATTCTTAAATGAGCACAACAATATATTATCACACAATGAAATCAACCCATCCAAGATACACAATATTATTATTAAATTTAAGCAATTGAAATATAACCCAAATCATCAATCATATCACCACTTGACAATCCACCAATCAATATGTATATTCCATGTAAATATATATATATATATATATATATATATATATATATATATATACACGTAATCATCCACTCAGGAATGACCACTAATACCATCTATAGTTCACACAAGAAAAGCGTGAAATTCATTTGTATAATTAAAATGCATTTTACTTACCTATGGACCGTAGTGATCAAGCCCATGTGATTTTAAAAAACAAATATTTAATCCACAAATATTTTTCACACAATTACAAAAATAAATAATTTAAAGCGCTCGGTTCATAATATGAACCACGTGAGTTTTACTCACCTCGACACTCCCGCTGCGTCTTCAAATAAAATATAAACCATACCGAAACAGCTCACCCAAATATAATCCGTCAATCACCTAATCAAATGTGATTCAAATTTAGCCAATAATTCCAAAACATAACTGAACTACTATTTAACGGCCGGATTTTAATTTATAAGAAAATCCGACGGACGAATTCTCATGAATCGCTCCCCTAATCACCGTTTTGCACTTATAAGAATATCCAACGGTCTGATCTTCGCCCATGACCACACAAAAGACGGGGTCGAACCGCCATTCCAGGATTTGCAGTCCGAAAGCCACTGGGACAGTCATATGATCATCATATCAAAACTACAATTCCATCGGACGGTTCAAATTTCACAGATCATAAATCTAACAATCGAAATCGATCGAAATCTCAAAATTCATAACTAAATCTGTCACACGCCGAATTTTAGAATAGAATTCAAAATCCGAAACATGAAAATTACCACAACTCAAAATAATCATCCTAAAAATTTCTTTTCTTAACAACCTCACCACACGAAATCAAATCAAACCGAATCTAGTTTCTGTTAATTATTACAACACAAATACGCAATAATTTGTAAAGCTCTAAATGAGCATACACACCTCACAACTCAAAGAAATAAAATGTAACTGCTGTAACACCTAAGCAGCTCGGTCACCTCCCTGATTATCCTGACCTGCAGGAATATCCGCTACACCATTTGAATAGTGTACCGGGATTGCAACAATACAAAACCCGGTAAGCTTCTGAAAGCTCGTATGAGTAAAAGAAAGAACGGTTACTTAATTTAATCACATTTATTTCTACCTAAGTCAACATGCAACAATTCTACAACTACAAAAAGACAACAATCACAATAAATCAACTACTCAACACCAACCCTTACTCACGTCTTTAACCACAATACCCCATCATCGTATTTATAAAAATACGGTATTCGACAGACTAGAGCTCTAACTGAATCGTAGCCCGTCACCTGGCCTAGGTTATGGCATCCGACATATTTATCTTTATCGTATTTCATCAATATGTATACTTATATACATATTTAGAACGTCCGATAATTGTACATACTTAACCAATCGTATCCCATCATCCACCTTGGATTAGAGCGTCCGATTACCCCATACTGGTTACTACGTTGACCCTAAATCCACAATACGTACAATCGTATATTTTCACATAATTAAATCAACTCAATCAACATATATGATATTATCATGAATTTAAAGCATTTGAATATAATCCAAATCATCATTCTATCACAATCATATCGTCACTAAAATCACACAAATCAATATATATATTCCACGTAAATATATATATATATATATATATATATATATATATATATATACGTAATCATCCACTCAGAAATGACCACTAATACCATCTATAGTTCACACAAGAAAATCGTGAGATTCATTTGTATAATTAAAATTCATTTTACTTACCTATGGACCGTAGTGATCAAGTCCATGTGATTAAAAACAAATATTTAATCCATAAATATTTTCCACACAATTACCAAAAATAAATAAATTTAAAACGCTCGGTTCGTAATATGAACCACATGAGTTTTACTCACCTCGAAATTCCCGTTGCGTCTTCAATAATATAACTCACAATAATCCAAATGCTCGTCAACTCAAGCCGTCAAGTACCTAATCAAGTACGGTCTTTACTTAGCAACGAAGCATGAAATAAACATAAATGATGATCCAACGGTCGGATTTCAAAATAACGATAATCCAACGGTCGGATTCTAAAATAAAGACAATCCGACGGTCGGATTGAATTTAATTGATGATCCAACGGTCGGATCCTCACGGATTGCCCATGGAAACATCCTATCAAAATTATACGAAAATCCGATGGACGGATCTTCGCTAATAGACTCCCGAATCACTATTTTATAATTATACGAAGATCCAACGGTCGGATCTTCGCCCGTGACCACACAAAGTCATCGGGACAGTCATATGAACATCATATTAAAAATTTGAAGTAAAACCGATGGTCTGATCTTCGTAAATCTCAAATCGAAAGTAAATTGTAAAACTGCAAAATAGTAACGTCAAAACAAAAATTGACTATTTATCAACTTTTTCTAACAAGACCAAGTTATATCTCAAAATGCTCGTATGGATGCATAGATCATCGTCCAGATAATGAAAACTCAAAATTCGGTCCGACGCGCCGCCACACGCGGCGGTCAGACGGTGGTCAACGCGACGTTCAACTCCGGTCAACCACCTCCGATGCAAAAGTCGTCAACTACAAACTTCTTCAAAATGAAATTGAGAACAACTTTAATACCTGACTTTTTCGGAGATGAGGTCTAGATCGTTCTAGATCGGATTTTGAAGTTGGAATAATCTCGACCCTCTGATCAGTCTCCAGATCGAATCAGGGACGTCGAAATCTTCAACTCTTGATCTACCACTCTACACTCAAAATCGTGATGCAAGCCATATATAGGGATGATCAGAAGGAAGAGCACGTCACGAAAATGAGGAGGATCGGCCCGTGCACCGCTGGAAAAATGGTTTTCCTGGCGGGTCGGGTTTTAGCTTCGGAAAGTGATTCTGATCCAATCCTAGGGGCGGCGGCTGGGTGAGGCGACGGCTGGGGTCGACCGAGCAGCTCGAGGCGCACGCTTGGAGGGCTGGGTCGGCGACGGCGGAGGCGTGTTGCGGCCTGCAGCGTCGGGTCTGGTCGAAACCGGGTCGGCCGAGGGTTTGCTACAGTCACGCGAGAGAGAGAGAGAGAGAGAGAGAGAGAGAGAGAGAGAGAGAGAGAGAGAGAGAGAGAGAGAGAGAGAAGGGCTTTTGTGCAAAAACTGAGTTTTTTCGTCCTTAATGACAAACTCATATTTTTTTCACTATTTATAGAAAAAATCCGATTTTCAAATATTCATAACTTATTCATACGAACTCCGAATAATACGTTCCACATATGCACGGACTCGTATCGACGAGCTCTACAACTTCCATGAAGGAAGTTTTCCCAAATTTTGAATGTACAAAAAGTCGATTTTCACGACCCCCTAATAACGTTCGTTTTCGAAAATATAATCATTCGGAACCAATTTCCTCAACCCACGACAATCCAAATAATCCCAAATATCACAACTTAATTAATAAAACAATTAATGAATTACATAAATTTATTGTATGAAAATCTGGGTTTTCACAAAATCATACGATATCCGAAAAATGCATATAATACGCCGAAATGATCGTATTGAAAAGTAGAATCATAAAATGGACAGAAACTAAATTTTAGACCTTTGGAGGTGGCCGGAAAGGGCCGCCGCCGACCACCACCAATGGCGTCGGGGTCGAGCTTCTCCCCTTCGTTTCATCATTCTGAGCAACTTTTATAACTAGCACAAGACCAAAAAATGACTGGAAGGGATCGAAAAGTACCAATTACAGTCGGCGGCTGGAAATTTTTCAGAAACCAGCGAGCTTGAAAACCGACTTGAAAACTGCAATAACTCGCTTCGATCTCTTCTGGAAACTTGTTCAGAACTTCATTGCGAACTCACTAGGCTAAGAATCACAAGAAACGATCGTGTATAACTAGAGATATTTGGATCGAACGGTTGTTTTTCGATCTAAAGGGGTCGAACTCCGACGAACGTGAAAACGATCGATCTAGTTCCGGTCCTTCTTGGTGCATGTTAAGGAAGTTGAGGCGAGTTCAATGAGTCAAGAATCAAGTGAAAAGGTGATCTATAGCTCGAGATATCGAGATCGAACCGAAAACGAGCTTATTCTGTTCGATGCTCACCGCCGCCTCTACCGGCAGTGTCACGGCGCAAGGCTGCCTTTGGCAGCTGAGCTAGGTCGAGACGAAGCTACTGAAAGTGGTTGGAGGTCGAGAGGTGGTCGGAGGAGGGAGAGGGAGCACGGTGACGCCGTGCTCTGTTTTGCTGGGCTCGGCCGAGAGAGAGAGGACGCGAGAGAGAGAGCTACAATTTCTTTCCAAAAAAATAAAAGGAGGCCGGGAGAAGAAAATAGGGTTTCCAAAAAAAATCTAGGGCTTTTCCTTATATGCTTGTTTCATAATTTCTTCCAAATGCGATAACTAATTCAGAAAAAATATGATCTTTGTGTTCCACATACGCACGGACTCGTATCGACGAGCTCTACAACTTTCATGAAGGAAGTTTTCCCAAATTTTGCACGTATAAAAAGTCGATTTCTCAAACCGAGCATTTCGAGCTTTTCGTTAAAATAATCGTTTTCGAAATTCCGATAATTCAAAAAAAATGAAATATTATCGAACAATATTCGTAAAATTGTACAATAATCATTCAACACAATTATAATAAATTTAAAATGGAAATTGCGGTTCTTACAAGACAATCTGTCTCGACGCTCACACTTCTCCAACCTCGATCCGTGCTCCACTCTAATCCCATCAATATTGCCATATAATCCATGGGAATTTGAGATCGTAACAGTTTTCCATTAAGGGTCACTAAACATGTCTAATGATAATAACAATCTGACCACCACATTTATAAAGTGGTTAGGTGTCTTGCCCATCGAGTTGAGCATGCTTGAAATACCCAAGCAACATATGAGCGAGTCTGACACTAAAAACATAGGAGATATGTTAAAAAAATAAATAAATGAAAAAGATTACGTGAAGTAACACTAGAAGTGGGTTAAGGAGCACTCGATTACTTATGCAAAGCTTATTTCCCAAATAAATTACAGCATTCTTTGAAAAAATGGGAAAGATCTCCCAAGGCTTTAAGACAAGCATCAAAAATATATTTGAGACACTTGACATTGATTAACTGAGTATATATCTGCATGCTTGGCCAAGTGGACGCGATCATGTTTCATGTTTCATGTTTAAAAAAAAAAAAAATTTCCTCTATGTTTTTTATAGCTAGTGTCTTTGATAAATATATATCCAGTCTAATTCAACGATTTCAACCGATGATTCCTAAAATTCCTATGGAACAATTGTGTTTATAAAAATAAATAAAATTCATAATCATTCGGTCATTAAACATGTGTAAACATATCTTGTTAATAAGACAATATTTAAACAAGCATGATACTAATCAAATGGTTAAACGTTCTTCGATTTGGCTAATTTTTTGGAAGATTCATATGTGTATATGTAACTAAAGAATAAGTGGTTCGGATTATGCTAAATATATGAGGATCTTCAAATTAAGGAGGTCCTCTCTCTCTCTCTCTCTCTCTACACACACACATAATGGTCACTCACCCTTATATTTAATATAATTTTTTTTTTGAATCAAACCCGAAGCCAGATGCCAATGTATATATTCATCTAAAGCCAGAATAAACCGTTATATACCTTCCACTGCCATCTACAGACAGACATGAAGATAGTGGTAGTACCCACAGTGGTACATAGAAATGGATCAACTTATTCGACATTCATGTACGTAGACATAGTGGGAATCCTCATTTAGTACTACTTCAGAGGCGCTAAAGGTATAAGAGTGCGCACAAACTGCATAACTTCGTAAGAGAAAAGGAAATTATTGTATTTAGACTAACTAAGGGCAACAACCCAGCCCAAGAGGGCACTCCCAAGAAAGAGGCCCACCAAAGAATGGCTTGACCCAAGCCCAAAGTCCATCATCAGCCTCACTGGCTGCACACGAATCTGGTGTAGATCCGCCAGACCTGGCCGTGGCATCCCGTGCTGCAACCCTCACCACCGCGTCCACGTTGAACCCAAGCCATGCCGCGTCGAAACCAACCTCCCACAATACCTAATCTAGCACCCCGCAACACCGTCTAGCACCTCTATCCTCGATGAAGCGCGACCCGCCATGTACAAACACCCACCGCACCCAAAACTTCGCCCTGTACTCGTCATCAAAACCTTGAGCCAAACATCCTCCTCTAGAACCCCCCGAGCCATTAGCCTTCAAACACCCATCCGACAGTGGCTCATCAGCGGCGAGGAGACCTCACTGACCTTAAGCGTTGTTAGACAAGCAGAAAATTTCAAACCCTAGACCCAAGAGCAATCCGAGTTTTTTGGAGCTCATTTATTCACAAACTTGATTAGTAATTGATTTAATATCATTTGTTGAGATTAAAAGAATGGATTTTTAAGTGTTTTAATCTTAACTCTTGAAAAATCTAGGGGAAGGTGACCACAAAATTTTTGGTCACTTGATGACCGTGATCATCACTATACTAATCCTAAGGTAATTGATTAAGTGGTTTCTTGTGTTTAGCTTGTTATAATATTTAAATTATATTTATGGTAATAAGGTTTGGGAGCTTTGGCTATGAATCATTGAGAGTGTGCATAGTTGAATGACAAATGAAGTAAATCATCTCCTTTGTTATCTAATTTATTTGAATTAACTCTGTGTGTGTGTAGCAAGCACAAATATTTTGAGAATGATTAGACTAATTATGGCGAGAATGGAGGACTTGATCTCTAGTGAGCTCCAGATCTACTAGTCAAAATAAATTATTTTTCTTAATTACTATGGGGAACATATTCCTTTTCTTTTGTTGAGATCACATAACAGTTGTGGTACAATGTATTGGTATAAGGGAGGAAACTAGTTAATGGTATCAATATATGGCATTGGTATGAAGCTCATTTAGGTAAAAAATATTTACTAATGACCACAACCCCCAGAGCATTCATTTTACCTAGAGAGCTCCGAACAAAACAGGGGAGACCTAAGGTTTGGAGAGAGTAAAGGGATAGCTTCAACTTGTCCGGCGGCGCCCCCGCATCAACCATGGCTCTCTGCCTCATCAACGAGAGGCAGGTGTTGCCGGACGGGATCTTGGGATCGTAAGGGTCTTGCTCTGTGTCACGCCCCGAATTTCGAATAATAAATTCAAATCCGAAACATGAATACAACTAAACAAATCACGTCCTAAATTTTTTTCTCAAAACCAATATCTCATAAACCATAACACAAACCCCGTAGCAAACTATCTCTCGAGTCAATTATTACAATACTAACATAAATAAAATGTTCTGCTCACAAGAGTCTACAAAACACACCAAAATAGACCAAGTGCTGGTATTAACCCTGCTGCCCTACGCAGCTCGCTCACCACCCTAATTATCCTGACCTGCAGGATTATCCGCTACACCATTTGAATAGTGTACCGGGATTGTAACAACATAAAACCCGGTAAGCTTTCTGAAAGCTCGTGTGAGTAAATAAGAATGAACGGTTGATTTATTAAGCCACAACTCATTTATCTCAAGTAAACATCCAACAATCTCAATAATCACAAGAAACATCAATCCAACACACATGAAACAACATGGAACACATTTCCACAATCACCAAATCACAACTCTCGCCACTTTGGCACCTAATCACAACTATCGCCACTTTGGCCCCACGTTAGAGCTCTAACTGCCTCGTTACCTCTGACACCTTGGCCCAGGGTCAAGTAACGGCACCTCCAGGTTACTCAGTAACCCGCCACCTTTGGACCATTTCATGTCCTCAGAACAATATATCCCCGTTATTATTTAACGGTCGAACTTTGGACCTCCCTGTCCTCAGAACACATACACTCCGGTTATCATTAACCAAAGATCCTTGGACCATTCGATCCTCGGAATCCTACATTTCTCTACCTTCTATTCAACTCACAAAATCAACATGCTTATCACCAACATTTATCAAATATTAACAACATAATAAAATCATATTATCAACATTTATCAACAACATATTATCACAATTCTACACCTCAATGTCACACCATTCAATATATAATCACGTAAATATATATATATATATATATATATATATATATATATATATACGTAACCATCCACACAGGAATGATCACTAATACCAACTATAATTCACACGATGCAAAATCAAGAAATTCATTTTTAATATACTTTAAAACACATTTCTTAAAACCATTTTCTCACACATAACAAATAAATTGGGCAATTAAGGAAATTCGGTTCATAAATGAACCAAGTGATATTTACTCACCTCTAAACTCCCGCTGTGTCTTCTTACAACCCAAAATACGATTCACAATCGTCCGCTAACAAATCCGTCAAACACCTAATCAAAACGATAATTAACTTTGCGTATAATTTCAAAAACACACTTATATGAAGATCCAACAGTCGGATCTTCACCCGTGACAACCCAAGGTCATCGTGACAGTCCTACGATCATTATATCAAAACTAGAATTCTATCGGACGGTCCAAACTTCATAGATCACAAATCGAGCGATCGAAATAAATCGAAATCGTAAAATTCATAACTAATTCATACGATATCCAAAATTCACATGCTATATATCAAAATGATCGTATCGACATGTAGAATCTAAAAATGAGCAGAAACTACTCATGATACCCCCGGAGGTGGCTGGAAAGGGCTGCCGGAGTTTAGGGCAGAGCCGCCGCCGACCACCACCAATGGTGTCGGGGCCGGGCTACTTCCATTCGTTTCATCATTTTGAGAAACTTTCGTAACTAGCACGAATTCATGATAATATACTTATTGCTCATGAACTCTTTTCATCTTTCAATAAGAAAAAAGGTAAGGTATGTCACGCCACGAATTTTAGAATCAAAATTCAAAATCCGAAACATAAATTACCACAACTCAAAAATAATCATCCTAAAAATTTCTCCTTAACAACCACACCACGCGAATTTAATTTCAAATCCCGAATTTAGTCTTGGTTAATTATTACAACTCAAACTCACAAATTAAATTGTAAAGCTCTAAATGAGCATAACAAACCTCACAACGTAAATGAAATCAAATAAATGTTGCAACTCCTAAACGGCATGGTCAGCTCCCTGATTATCCCGATCTGCAGGAATATCAGCTACACCATTTGAATAGTGTACCGGGATTGTAACAACACAAGACCAGGTAAGCTTTTTGAAAGCCCGTATGAGTAAATAAGAAAGAACGGTTGTTTTATTAAGTCATATTTATTTTCACCCAAATCAACACCCAAGAATTCCAACATCCACAAAGAAACCACAATCTTAATAATCTATTACCAAATCATTAAATCAACATGGGATCTAAACTCACATCTTTCTTCTCAAAAACCCGAAATCGTATTTATAAAAATACGGTGTCTGACAGACTAGAGCTCTAACTGAATCGTAGCCCGTCACCTGGCCTAGGTTATGACATCTGACATATTTATCATTATTGTAGTTCATCAGTATATATACATATATGCATATTTAGAACGTCCGATACTCGTACTCAATCTAGCTCCATTACCCGACAAGGGTTGTGGCATCCAACTCACTCAACCAATCGTAACCCATCATCCACCTAGGATTAGAGCGTCTGATTCCCCCATACCAGTCACTACGTCGACCCTAAATCCATAAACGAGCACAATAATATGTTTCACACAATGAAATCAACTAATCCAAGATACACAATATTATTATGAAATCAAGCATTCGAAATATAATACAAATCATCATTTCAAATCAATCATGTCATCACTCAACCACACACCAACCAATATATATATCCCACGTAAATATATATATATATATATATACGTAATCATCCACTCATGAATGACCACTAATATCATCTATAGTTCACACAAGAAAATCGTGAAATTCATTTGTATAATTAAAATTCATTTTACTTACCTATAGACCGTAGTTAACCAAGTCCATATGATTTTAAAAACAAATATTTATTCCATAAATATTTTTCATACAATTACGACAAAATAAATTAATTAAAAGTACTCAGTTCGTAATATAAACCACGTGAGTTTTACTCACCTCGATACTCCCACTGCGTCTTCAATTTTAACACAATCACACCGAACCCGCTCACCCAAGTAAAAACAGTCAATCACCTAATCAAATGTGACTTGAATTTAGCCAATAATTCTAAAACATACTTAAACTACCATCCTACGGTCGGACTCTAAATTATACGAAAATCATACGGACAGATTCTCACAAATCGCCTCCTTAATCACTGTTTTGCAATTATACGAAGATCCAACGGTCAGATCTTTGCCCATGACCACACAAAGCACTGGGACAGTCATATGATCAACATATAAAAACTACAAGTCCATCGGATGGTCCTAACTTCACATATCACAAATCTAACGACCAAAATCGATCGAAATCTAAAAATTCATAACTAAATCATACGATATCCAAAAAAATGTGTATAATATACCGAAATGATTATATTGAAATGTAGAATCTTAAAATGTATAGAAACTATATTTTTGACCCCCGGAGGTGGCCATAAAGGGCCATCGGAGTTAATGGCAGAGCCGTCGCCGACCACCACAATGGTGTCGGGGCCGAGCTGCTCTTCTTCATTTTAACATGCTGATCATTTTCATAACTAGCTCAAGATCAGAAAATAACGGGAAGTAGTCAAAAATTACCAAACTAGTCACGGTGGCCGGAAAATTTCCAGAATCCTGCGAGCTTGAATTCGACGTAAAAACTTCCACCAACGACTTCGATCCCTTCTGGAGATCTGTTCAGCAACTCAAGGCGAGCTCCCCAGTTCAAGAATCACCAGAAACAAAGCTCTATAGCTCGAGATATCCTGATCGAAAGTTTCGTTCTATCCAAATCTGGGCTGGCTTCCAGCCGCCACCATGCGCAGTGCCGCCGTGCAAGGACACTTCTAGAGGCTTCAGGAGGTTGAGGCGAGCTCGTGGATGAAGTTTGGTGAGGTTTGGTGGCCGGTAGCTCGAGTTATCAAGCTTGGAACCAAATCTCGGGGTCAAAAATAAAACCGGATCTCCGCCGCCGCTGCCGGCCGTGTCGCGGCGCAAAGCTGCCCTTGGCAGCTGCTCAAGGTCAAGGTAGTGCCGTGGGACGTGGTCTGGTATCAAAAGGTGGCCTGTGGAGAAGAGCTTGGCTGGAGAGCTTTTGCTATGTTTTCGGTTCGTCCGAGAGAGAGAGAGAGAGAGAGATACGATGAACAGTTTCCAAAAAAAGAAAGAGGTCGGATGAAAATGAAACCTTCCAGAAAAAAATTAGGGTTTTTTTTTATATACCCGTTTTGGAAATTTCTTCTAAATACGATAACTAATTCATAAAAAATTTGATCTTTGTGTTCTGGATATGCACAGACTCGTATCGACGAGCTCTATGACTTTCATGAAGGAAGTTTTAACAAATTTCGCATGTATAGAAAGTCGATTTCTTGAATCAAACATTTCGAGCTTTTTGTTAAAACAAAATATTTCGGAACTTCGATAATTATAAAAATAAAATATTTCAAGTAACATTCGTGCAAATGCACAATATTCGTTCCACACAATTACACGAAATTAAAATGGAAATTGCGGTTATTACAAGGTAGGTTGTATGGCCATTAAAATAGATATAGAGAAGGCTATGATTTCCTCAACTAGGATTACTTATTGGCTTGTTTGAAGGCTTTTGGGTTTTTAGGATAAACCGATTCGTTTAGTTCAAACTTGCTTAAACACTGTCTCTTTTTCTATTTTACTTAATGGTTGTCTTAAGAAGGCTTCAAACCAAATTGAGGTACTAGACAAGGTGATCCTCTCTCTCCATATTTATTTATTCTTACCATGGAACCTTTGATTCTAGAAATCAAGTTGGGAATTTAACTTTCTCCCGTTGTTTTAAATTTTTTAACCTTATGTTTGTAGATGATTGCCTTGTTTTTGCTAAGGCTACTCACTCAGCTGCTAAGAATATCCTTAATACTTTAAATCGTTTTGTCAAAGCTTCAGGCCAGCAAATAAATTACCATAAATCTATTATTTATTTTTCTAATAATATTTCTCCCTCTATTAAAATGGATATTTCTAACTATCATGGAATTAAACATAAATCTTCCATTGGTAAGTATTTGGGACTTCAGAATATTGTTTGTTGGAAGGATCCTGTTAATTTCAATGATCTTATTGTTAAAGTGCAGAAGAAGCTTGCTGGATGGAAGATTCATACTCTTTAAAGAGGAGGTAAGTTAACTCTTTTAAAAGCTAATCTGTTTGGAATGCCAAATCACATTATGTCCTATTTTAAATGCGCTAAATCTCTTACTGATAAATTAAATAAGGAATTTAGAACTTTTTTCTGGAATCAAGTTTGTTTACCTAAGTCAAAATGAGGGTTAGGCATTCGGCAACCTCATATTTTTAATAAAGCTGCCCTCACTAAACTTTAACTCAACCAGATAATTGGTGAGTGCAATTGGTTACTAGAAAATATCTTGAACATAGACACTTTATTGCTGCCCAGAAAAAACCTTCAAATTCTTTATCCCAGAAAGGTATCTTGGATGCTAGAGATATTCTGACTGAAGGAATGAGATGGGTAGTTGGTGATGGCCATTCTATTTTATTCTGGTCTTTTAATTAGGTAATGCCTTTTCCTTTATTTTTACTGATTCCAGAACAAAAGATGCCATATAGATTGGTCTCTTATGGCTGATCATTTTATACAAAACATGCCTTGGAACAAAGATGCTCTTTTAAATCTTCTTCCTTAGGATATTGTTGATGAGATTGTAGCTATTCCTTTGCCTATTCATCTTATTATGAACACTTTTGTTTGGGGGATCTTCAGGATCATGTAAATTTAGTATTAAGAGTGTGTCTTGGATTCAGACTCAACAAAGCCCTAATCATTCTAGAACTTCGCTTTTTAATAAGATGTGGAAATAAAATATTTCCCCTAAAGTTAAAATTTTTGCTTGGACTTAATTTAGAAATGGTCTTAAAACCAAAGATAGAGTTTCAGGCTACAATCACAATATATCTCTAACTTGTTCTCTTTGCTCACGTGTTGTGGAATAAGCTGATCACATTTCTATGCATTGCCAATTTGCAATACAAGTTTGGTGTAGAACCCTTACTCCTAAGCCAATCAATTGGAATAACTCTTTTATTTCATGGATTGAGCATATAAGTAATAATGTTGAATCTAGAGAACATCTTCCTTCTATTTTAATGATTGGTTGGTCTATTTGGAACTCTTGGAATAAATTAATTTTCCAGAATTTAAGTACCATACTTCATTAATGCTTTTGTTAGGTCGTTTTGTTAGGTTCAAATTATGTTCAAGCAAATCCTAAAAATAAGAGTTCCAAGGTTTCTAAATTTTTCATATTAAGTGGCAGCCTCCTAACACAAATCAAGTTAAATTAAATTTTGATGGTTCTGTTCAAAATGTGAATGCTATTGTTGGATATGTTATTAGGAATGCAGATGACAATCCTTTATATGCTGTTAATAAGTTGGGGAAGACTATTGCTCTTGTTGCAGAAGCAATTTACACATTGCTATTCTTCATCAATACTCCAATATTTTAGTAGAAGGTGATTTGAAACTGCTTATCGACTGTGTTCAAGGAAGATGTGAAGTCCATGGCGAATTCAGTTTCTAGTTCAAGATATAAGGTAGTTGGCTCGACATTTCAATTTCATTGTTTTCAGGCATATTTAGAGGGAGACAAATTTTGTGGCAGATCATCTAGCGTCTCTGGCTCATAATTCTCAAAATAACTTTGTATAGGTTTTCTGTTTACCCCTTATTGTGTCGCCTTGTTTCACTTAGATCAGCTAAAAAATGGTGTTAGTAGAAATTTTGTCTTTTAATTTTTGTTTTATTTCTGTCACTGAAAAACAAAAATAGTTAGCAGACAATTACAAGTTTTCATTGTTTATTGGCTTTTAGTCCTTACTCCTTGCTATCTGACAAACACCTACCTGGTTTATTTTATACTCCTTTTTTTTTTTGGAACAAGTTTAATTTATACTCCTTGATAAAGCGTCAATTTTATGAGGACACGTGGCTGGTGTTGCTGCACTGCACCTGCGGCTTTGGGCCCTACTTTCAGGCCACGCGTTTCCCGGACTTTGCCCATCAAGTGTGCGTGTCACGTGCGCTCGTAATAATATAATACCTTTTATTTTCGCACTCTGAGAACCTCACCCACGTGGGACCCCTACCTCGTCTCTGCTGTCACTTTAAAACCGGGAACCTGCTCTCCACCAGTTCCACCTGTCACCCTTTCCCTCCGCCAGCTAACGAATCCACGACCCGGTCCAACCAGTTCCCGGTTCACGGCCGCCTACGTGTCGGAAATCAAATTCTCCAGAACAATAGTGGGCCCGGCGGTGGGTGACGAAATCATAACCTTGGATATGGAATTTATATAGGAGGAGGAGAAGAAAGGGGGAGGTCTTCCAGTACGGTTGTCTACACTGTTGAGATTGTATGGGATTGCAGAGAGATTGTGAGATTCCGTGACGCCCAAAATCTAGGGTTTTTGTTTTCTCTAATTGGCTTCTTTCTCTCTCGGCAAGTAAGTCCCCCCCGCCTCCTCGAATTTTTTAAAATTTAATTTTGGGATTATAAAATTCGATTTATTTTGGTTGGTTCATATTTAGGGTTTTCGAGAATTGGGGATTTTTTTGTTCTTTCTGGGAGTTTGATTTCCATCTTAATTGGTTGTTGCATGTTGTGTATAAGGGTATGTTTGGGCGTTGTGGAATTAAAGACTGTTTCTTGTGCTTGTTTTGGTTCATGGGTTGAATTTCGTTTAGCTTTGAGAACCCTTCACCCAATTGAGCTTTATGGTAGATAATTAGATATAATTGATCACTACTGGGAAATTAACCATATTTGGAGAGGATGGTGTTAAAGGGTATATTATGGTTTAACTTAATGCGATTGGTTGAGCTTAAATTATTATTAACCTAAATGGGGTATAGCTTTTTCAGGGATCTGTTTAAATTTGATTTGTTTTGTTTTAAGTAGTGGGACGCTATAAAGGAGAATTTCGTGCCCAGTTCAGCTTTGTACAGTTTTTTTTTTAATATTTTTTTTATCTTAGTTTATTTAAGTTTTTGGAATCTTGAAGTGAAAACAAAGTTAAATACAGGGTTTTGCTACATTCTGGGATCATATTCTTGTTCATTGTTGAGTTTTCTTTTCTTGGAAACCTGTATGATTAGCTTTTTCTTTTGGCTAGTTTGTAGGGTTGCCTTTAATTACCTGTAGTTTCACGCCTAGGCAGAATAAGACTACTTATAACTGAATAATCAAGCACAAAAGTTTCTCCAGTTTATGTTACTTTAGGTTTCCCGCTACCCTTTATGGTTTTGTCTATGGCTGAATGTCTTTATGTTGCATATGTAGTTTCTCCTATTTTTAATTACTGACTTGGACTACCATTTCGTATGTACTTGTAAATAGAATTAAGCAATTTTTATCTCTCTCCTATTGTAATTACTGACTTTCGAATACTGTTTCTTGTGCATAGAACTTCGGATATTTGAGGCATGCAGCCAAAGCCTGAAACTGAAAACCGAATACCTGCTGATCATCATACCATTCCACCATCCACTGTTTCTTCAGAACCTTGGTGGCGTACTGTTGGGTATAACCCCACCTCCCCAGCTGTGGCAGGGATAAATGCATCCAATTCTTCTTTTGAACGCCCAAAGAGTCGTTCAGAATCCAGTGATGACAAATCTGTTTCTGATGATGGATCAAATGAGGATGATGATGATGCTACCAAAAAGTCACAAATGACATCTCCTCAGTCAGGTAGCACTTTCATTGATTGCTAATTCACCTTGCCTTTGGAAGGATTCAGTTACGACAATCTTGTTTTCAATTCCAGTTGGAAATAAAAACCAGGATTTGCAGCTTGTTTCGTCCACTGTTCCTGCAGTGCATGATGAAAGCGTTGCCCAGCCACCACAGCTTGAACTTATTGGTCACTCTATCGTAAGTCTCCTATATTTATTAACACTGATTTGCCTCCTACCTAGTGTACTGATGGCTCATGAGTATGGCATGATAATGTGGTGTTTAAAAGTTGAGAACATATTCCTGCATTTCTAATGTTCTTGCAATTCTTTTTCAGGCATGTGCCTCAAATCCTTACCAGGATCCATATTATGCAGGAATGATGGCAGCTTATGGACATCAGCCTTTGGTATGTGAATCAATGCTATCCTTATCTATGGTAGCATGTTATTTGCAATTTGAGATTATATATTATCTACAGTTAATGAACCAGTTTTTGAAAATGTTACACACACACGCGCGTGCACACACACATAACAATTTGTAATGTATTTGTGTAAATCAGTCGTTTCAGCATGTAATGGAACAGAAAGATCCAATGGTGCTTATTCGTAGAAGTTGAATTAGTTGCATTTCTGTATCACACAGTTGACTTATGGTAGGGAATGGGTAGGATGACAATAGAGCTTTATCTGGGTTTCGAACTGAGGTTAATCGAAAATCTGATCATTGTTTTTTTGGAAGGATACATTCTGAATGGGTAGATGAGAGAAAAGGCTTATTTAGAAGCATGAGATAGATGAAGGCCAAGTTGTGGTATGCTCATCTAATGATGCATACCCAATAGACAGTCTATATATGGACTGATTGTAATTTCTGCATTTTAACAACCAAAAAGAAAAAAAAAAAAAAACTGAGCATTCAGTACAGATGCTTTCCCTCAGAATTTTTTCTTTACATGTTTTAGATCCATTTATCTCAAATACTTTTCTTTCTCTTATTTTTCAATTTTATCATCTTTTATCTTTATTTTTTTTTGTATAATGATAAATTTGTAGCTTTATTATTTTAATATAATTCGAAGTCTTTTAGTTTTGGTCTTTGTGCATTCTTTGCATACACAGAGTTCTCCACCCTTTGGAATATCCCATTTTAAGTGAGACAGTTAGGAATTTGTGGGAATGTTCTTTTGGTTGGAATTTCAATGGCGAAATGGTTTTATAGATTAATCGTAGGGTAGCAAGTATTGTCTTTTCTTTGGAGTAAAATTGTCTAGTCAGCAATATTGCTGTAAAGGATTTAATTATCTTGCAGGAGGATAACTCTTTGTATTTGTACTTGCATAATTTTAATATTTAAAAGGAGAAAAGAGGAAATCTGCATTGACAGCTCTGTAGGATTTCGTTCTTTTTCCCACACACTTCTACCCTATAAGAGGTAATTATTAATCCAGGAAGTTCAGATGGTATGTGAGTTGAGGCCACAGTTTTTCTTCCTATATGTCTTCTTGTTACTTCTCAAATTTGAAATTCCATTATATTTGCTAATAATGCATTATATTTGTAGTTGTTACTTCTCATTAATGATAATGATGGCAGAGTTGAAATATAATGATTATATTTGATAATAATGCAACATGTTTGTAGTTGTTACTTTTCCTGTTTTATGTTGTGTCCTCGTTATTCTCTACAACCTAATTTTTTTTTTCCTTTTCATTTTCTCTTCCTCTTTTAAGTATGAAAGGTTTTACCATATAGTGTATTGCTGCCTTAGGCAATATTTTTCCCTTGTACTGTCCTACATCATTTTGGTGGTGGGTGATAATAACAATAATTAGTAAGTAGTTTTGCTATGAATTTAACAGAATGGATTTGAAAGCTGCACATTCTAAATCTCTTAATATCTAATGCTATCTCAATTGCTCAGGGTTATCCTCCTTTTGTTGGAGTGCCACATGCTAGAATGCCTTTGCCTCTTGAGATGGCACAGGAGCCTGTATATGTCAATGCAAAACAATACCAAGGGATTCTACGGCGAAGACAAGCACGTGCAAAAGCAGAACTTGAAAAGAAGCTAATTAAAGTCAGAAAGGTAAAAATTTGATCGCACTGACACACCTGTTCTCTGTCATGAATTCCACTAACACAAGTTTTGACATATGTTATGAGACCTTAAAATAAACTGCTACATGACTGTTTTAATTAAGTAAACAAAATTTGTAGTTTCTTTCTCAATGAGGTAGTTTAAATTTAGGCTAAGACCCTGTGTCTGAGTCTTTTTTTTTCCTCCTTCCTAATCATTTTCCCCAATTGAAGCAAACAAGACTAAATCCAAACCTGGTAAAACACTCACTTTTCTATTCAATTCACTAACTTGGCACCAATATTTTATCCATCATCAGCCCTAGATCAGCACAGCTTGAAGAGAAATCATGAAATACAAACCAGACCAGTAATCTGCCAGGCCCCAAACTAAAATAATGGCCTAGAAGTTGCTCTTGTAAAAATGTGTTTAGATGCTTTAGAATGTTAGTCAAATCTATAACAAAATATCTCATGCCTAAATTGAGAGAGGAGGTTCTGCTGAAAGTCGGAGTTACCTGAGGATTTCTTTTTGGGGTAGTGGAACGATATTTGACATAAATCCTGTCCGTTGCAAGTTGTCCTACTTGTGTTATTTGAAAAGAGCCAATTGTAGAATGAACTCTGAGAACTGTCAGATTACACACACACACTATCTTATGGAATGTTTTTATATGTAAATCAGCTTATTCAGTGATTTTGCAATAAATATAAATTTTTTTTGCGAGTCACAGGATAACCATATGGAGGTTTGGATTTGGGGGTGTTATTACTGATCTGTAGTGTCTGTACGTATGTATAAATATGTTATGGGTTCACTCACCTTGAAATTGATATAAAAGATTGAGACTACTGTATATACTGGTATGGTAATATTATTATTGGGCAATTTATTGGTGTTAATACGGGTGTGAAATATGAGCAAGTGTATTTGTTGATATGGTAAACTTGCTGGTTTTGTTGATGTGTGAAGTCTTACTTTCTACAGCCATATCTTCATGAATCACGACATCAACATGCTATGAGAAGGGAAAGAGGTACTGGAGGACGTTTTGCCAGGAAAACAAATGGTGATACTTCAAAGACCACTGGCCAAGAGAAGGCATCAAGTTCTGGTCCAGCCCATTCATCACAGTCTGCCAGTTCATCAGGCTCAGAACCCTTACCCTCAGATTCTGCAGAAACATGGAATTCTTCCATTAGTAAACCGGAAGCTAGTCGACCCCAAGTCCATGATGCATATGCCACTAACAATTATGTAAATGGTAGTGGCTGCTACCAGACTCATGGTGGCTTGCCGGCGTCATTGTATCGTTCGTACTCAGGAAAAAGAGGGGACGAAGGAGACTGTACAGGCCAGCAACGGGGAAGCATGTCTTCAAATCAGGGTTCACAGAGGCGTCTTGCCATCCAGTGAAACCTGGGAGGTGGATGCTGGGATCGAGGATTTGACCCCTGCCAGAGTGGGGGGTGATGCCCCCTGGTTATCTGTTGACGAGGCAATTCATTCTTGGCTTTTTTCTTGTGGTGTGGATAAAAATGAAAGAAGAGATGATTCTGTGAAGTTGTTTGATGCTTCACTACGTCCTTCTTCCCACTTTTGCCTAGTGTACAGATTAGTTTTCAGTAATTCAAGTACACACCAAAGACGAAAAGTCTTAAAGTAATAGTATCTCAGGCTAATGGTGAACCATCTTGTGTATTATGTTTGCCACAATTATTTTCTGATGGGACGAAGGTCTGAAATTGAACTTTCAATGTTCCTCGTTCATCTGTGGTTTACTGGTATTGAAAAGGTAAGGTAGCTATTAGGGATCTGAAAAGCGGAATCTATGCCTTGGTAAATTACTAAATCTGCTGCCCCTCGTGTTGTCTGGTAACTTTTGAAAATCACTGGGTTCCAAATTGCACTGATGACATGATATTGACATCTGCAGCTGCCTAAAACAGAAATTTGTACCATGAGGCCATTTCTGTTATTAGACTAAAATAAATCATAAATGCACCATCAAACTAGCTAAATAAGAAGAATAGGGACATGGTGGACAATGGATCATGTTTTCAACCATTCGGCTTCTTTTTAGAATATAGCATCACTTCGGAGATGTTGGAATGCAAATCGATCTTCTGTTCAGCATTTGCGCCTTATATTTCCCATGATTGTTGTTAGTTATAATTCATAAGGTCGTTTCATATTCCTTTATCACCTATCTCATTAGGTGTGAATCTCCCAAGCATATAGTTGAAATATTAGATGGCCTAAGGAGTAACTTTATTACTAAAAGTAGCATTATAGATCATTCGCTATTAAGGACTAAAGTGATATATTTCAAATATAAAGGATGTAAGTGTCAATCATGTGAAAAGTTTGAGAGACCAAACGATATATTTTCCAAAGTTATACACATATTGTAGATTCACCACCACAGTATAACAAAAAATATATCGACTTTCATGTGTGAATCAGACAGAAACAAACATGTAGATATAAAAATAAACAAACCCCACATGCCACAGTTAAGTTCTCAAAAAAAGAAAAAAAAAACTTTGACATGTCTCTTCGATTCAGTATGTTTTATATAGAAAGTTTCGTAGTTAATCTAACCTAGTAAAAACGAAAAACTTCTCGATTAATTTTTTTTCTGTTAAATTAAAAGTCACATTCATGACCTAACCAACCTATTCCTATTTAATTCAATTTAGGCTCCGGCAGGGAAAGATAATTAGCTTCTACACTTCATTGTCCCAAAAAAAAAAAAAAAAAATTAGTTTTTGGTTTTTACACTTGACCGATGCCCATTGGTTGGCTCTTCAATGATTCAGTGATAGTTGCCCATATAAATACAGGCCTTTCCATAATTCGATTCGACGCCCTTCATGGTTCACACTTCACAATTCAAAGTTTGGAAAAATTCGTTGAAAGCTTCTCAAGGTTTACTTCTTTGATTAGTTTTCGATTGAATTTTTTATGCCACTGTGATTAATAGTTTCGATCTGTATGAACTTGTTTATAATCTTTAAGATCACTCTTATTGAATTCTTTAATTTTCCGATTTAATCCGTTAATCACATGATCGTAATACCACAGCCGACTTCGATCTCTGGTTGGACACCAAGACCTAAATTTTTTAACTGAAATCTCATTTAGGGATTGCATTAAGTATATTGTTGGATTTTGTGGATGAATGATTTGGTTAGGGTTTATACTTAATTCTGTATGAAATTGTCTAGAACAAAATTACTTTGTCGATTTAACAGCCGAGATGTATTTTTTTTTCCTGCAATTCCTTGACGTCTTACAAATTTGATGCGCTGATTTCCTTTTGGTTTGTTGAATTGGGGATGGAATCTTAGTTTCTTTTTGTATTGTTTTTGCTTTTATGAAATAAGTTGATTGATTAAGCAATCGTGTCTGCTTTAACCATTTTGTATGAATTGGCTTTCTTTTTGAGCTGATTGACATGAAGGTTTCTTTGTTTTAGTTTCTGGAAATTTATCTGATACTAATTTGATTAGGGTTTGATGTTTGTATTTTGCAAATTTATTGCATGTGTTTGGTTAGTAATTAAATTAGTATGGAATTGTTAGACTTGCACGTAAGACGTGAATATAAACTCGATTTATTGTTTTTCTGGCTCCATTCTGTTTGTTGGATTGTCAATTTATTGTTTGTTATCTGTGAGAACAGATGCAGATCTTCGTCAAGACTCTCACTGGAAAGACCATAACCCTTGAGGTTGAAAGCTCTGACACCATCGACAATGTCAAAGCCAAAATCCAAGACAAGGAAGGCATCCCCCCAGACCAGCAAAGGCTGATTTTTGCTGGCAAGCAGCTTGAGGATGGCCGCACCCTCGCTGACTACAATATCCAAAAGGAATCCACTCTTCACCTGGTGCTCAGACTCCGTGGTGGCATGCAAATCTTTGTCAAGACTCTCACCGGGAAAACTATAACATTGGAGGTTGAGGGTTCTGACACCATTGACAATGTGAAGGAAAAGATTCAAGACAAAGAGGGTATCCCACCAGACCAGCAGAGACTCATATTTGCTGGGAAGCAGCTTGAGGATGGACGCACCCTGGCTGATTACAATATTCAAAAGGAGTCCACCCTTCATTTGGTGCTTCGTCTCCGTGGTGGTATGCAAATCTTTGTTAAGACCCTCACTGGGAAGACAATCACCTTAGAGGTCGAAAGCTCAGATACAATTGATAATGTCAAGGCAAAGATCCAGGACAAGGAAGGGATTCCTCCAGACCAGCAGAGGCTCATCTTTGCAGGGAAACAGCTTGAGGATGGTCGCACTCTTGCGGATTATAACATCCAGAAAGAATCAACTCTCCATTTGGTTTTGCGTCTCCGTGGTGGCATGCAAATCTTTGTTAAGACCCTGACTGGGAAAACCATTACACTGGAAGTGGAAAGCTCTGACACCATTGATAATGTGAAAGCTAAAATTCAGGACAAAGAGGGTATTCCCCCAGACCAGCAGCGATTGATATTTGCAGGTAAGCAACTTGAGGATGGAAGGACACTTGCCGACTATAATATTCAGAAGGAGTCCACTCTCCATTTGGTGCTTCGTCTTCGTGGTGGCATGCAGATCTTTGTCAAGACTTTGACAGGGAAGACCATAACATTGGAGGTAGAGAGTTCAGATACGATTGACAATGTGAAAGCCAAGATTCAGGACAAGGAGGGTATTCCTCCGGACCAGCAGAGGCTCATTTTTGCTGGAAAGCAGCTCGAGGATGGGAGGACTCTGGCAGATTATAACATTCAGAAGGAGTCGACCCTTCACCTTGTCCTTCGCCTCCGTGGTGGTTTTTGAATCCTGAATGATGCCTGATGCTATCCTTGTCTGATACAAAGTAAATTTGGTTCTGTACTTTTTTCTGATTTCGAACTCTTTAAATGCCTATTTGGATAGCTCAAACCTATTTCCTTTTTGCTTACTAATAAAGATGCTTATATAAAACGGGCTCTGTTTCTGTGTCTGATTTAGTTCTTTGTTTCAATCAATCGAGTGTGGGATTGATTGTGTTCTGTTTTATGTGGCTCATCCATTTAATTCGGATTTTGAAGTGACAAAAACACACAGAGATAAACAGCTCTTCTCCTTTTTCGGTGACTCGGTGTATAGTATATTAATGTGGTGAAGTGGTTCGAAAGTTAATTATAGGTTTTATGCACTCTCTTTAAGCAAGCATTATTAATGACTTATTTTCGGCCTCCTGTAGGGAGTAATTCTAGTGCCATCTTTGAACGAAGTCTAAAGCCTCTTTGGGCAGTAAAGTAAGCAAGGATGCGAATGAGAAATAACACAGATCAACAGTAGTATTTCATAATAAGAGGAAGACCTGCATAAACATGAAAACTAGAATTACTATCTATTATTGATTCCTCGACTGCTTGGTTATTCGAGATCTAAATATGATGCTAATTGAGAATTAATGGCTGGCTTGAGATGGTCCATTTGGGGATTGAGAGAAACTGCCTTCTAGGTGAGAGTGATTTAGGTTTCTACGCTAAAGAAAATAAAGATAATAACTAAAAACTACTAGTCAATTGCACCTTGCTACACTTTTTACGATGTTACTTAAACAACGAAGTGTTTGAGGATAAGCATAAATTAATATAGAGAGGGAGAAAGTAATGTGTGTTTATTCTTCTCTTAATGGAGGATTTATATAGGAGTACAAAGCTAGTGTGAATGCTCTAAGAGAAAACCAATTTGGTAACTATGATCATCATCAAACAACTCCACATGGTTATCTTCAATGATGATAATTGCCATGCTTGTTGCCTCTTGGCATAAAGCATGTTACACAAGTCTTTATACCTACATTATACACTCAAGTACCTATTACATGATATAGACATATATACTTAATACATTTATACTACAACACTCCCCCTTGGATATTTCATGTCAATAATATTGTCTAGGTTGTGCGCTTCTAGGTTGCCTCGTTAAAAACCTTGCCAAGTAATAAAAACCTTGTGGGAATAAACAATCTTGGTCGAAGGAGAAAAGAGCACAACGCGCGTTGAGTGCGGAGTATGTTTCTGGATACTCCCCCTGATTTTGACTCCTCCTAAAGATCATGGGAGTTCGGATAACTTTCTCAATCCGATGCTCTTCACATGTTTCTCGAAGGGGGATTTTGGTAACGACTTCGTAAATAATTCCGCTACATTATCCTCTGATTGGATTTGATTTACTTCAATATTTAGAAGTGTTTGTTGTTGCTGGCTGTAGAAGAACTTAGGCGATATATGCTTGGTATTGTCGCCCTTAATGAAACCTAATTTCATTTGCTCAATACAAGCTGCATTATCTTCGTAAATGCATCTAGGTTCATTTGTGGTAGACTTCAAACCACAAGTTCCTCGAATGTATCCATTTACAGACCTTAGCCATATGCATTCACGCACAGCTTCATGTAAAGCAATAATCTCTGCATGATTTGAGGAAGTAGCAACAAGGGTCTGTTTTGTAGATCTCCAAGATATCGCGGTGCTTCCCATGGTAAAGACATAACCTGTTTGAGGGTGACCTTTGTGAGGGTCAGAGAGATACCCTGCATTAGCAAAACCCATCAAAACATCACCATCATTTTGATGGAGGGGAAGGGGAGAACATCGGCCAATATGGATGGTGGTGTCGGCGTCTTCATTACGGAAGATGGCGTTTTGCCTTATAGGGTCCAATCCCATACTTCCATCTTTTCTTTTCTCTCTGTAGGGATAAAACAATCCCATATCAATCGTACCTTTTAAGTATCGAAAGATTATCTTTATACCGACCCAATGACGACGTGTTGGTGCTGAACTATGTCGAGCTAACAAGTTTACTGCGAATGAGATATCAGGTCTTACGCATTAAGCTAAGTATAATAATGTGCCTATTGCACTTAGATAGGGCATTTCAGCCTCTAATAGATCTTCATCCTCATCCATTGGACAAAACGGATCTTTTCTGGGCTCAAGATTACCGCCGATCATGGGAGCACTTGCAGGCTTTGCTTTATCTTCATTAAAGCGCCTTAGAAATTTTTGAGTATATGCTGACTGATGGATCAAGATCCCATCGCTACGGTGCTCGAGTTCTATTCCGAGACAAAAAGGTGTCTTCCCAAGATCTTTCATCTCAAATTCAGATTTCAAGTATTTAGCAGTTTCCTTTAACTCATCTAGAGTTCCAATTAGGTTCATGTCATCGACATAAACTGCTATAATTACAAATCCGGAACTTGTTCTTTTAATGAACACGCATGGACATATTTCGTTGTTAACATATCCCTTCCCAATCAAATAGTCACTTAGACGGTTACACCACATCCGTCTGGATTGTTTCAATCCATATAGTGAGCGTTTTAATCTTATTGAAAACGCGCTCCGTGGTTTAGAGCCATTTGATTTGGGTAATTGAAGTCCATCTGGAACCTTCATATATAGCTTTGAATCTAGATCCCCATAGAGATATGCTGTAATCACATCCATGAGCTGCATGTCAAGTTTTTTGGAAACTACCAAACTGACAAGGTAGCGGAACGTTATAACGTCCATTAAGGGAGAATATGTCTCCTCATAGTCGATTCCAGGGCGTTGTGAGAAACCTTGTGCCACAAGGTGAGTTTTGTATCTAACAACCTCATTCTTCTCATTATGCTTTCTAACAAAGACCCATTTATGGCTAACAGACTTTATATTTGGGAGTGTCAGCATTATAGACCCAAATACCTGTCTCTGTGTTAGTGAATCTAATTCAGTCTGGATCACATATTTCCATTTAGGCCAATCTGCTCTTCATTGACATTCTTCAACGGAGCGAGGTTTGATATCATCGTATTCTATAATTCCTTTTGTAATATGATATGCAAATGCATCATCAATAGCCATAGAATTTATATTCATCATCACATGTACACTGGTGTAATTCCTGGAGATCTCTCTATTCTCTGGAATTGGTTATGTCATTGGAGCGTCCCCCAATGATGTCTCTTGGATATAACCATAATCCAGAATATTTTCATGAGATGGATTATCTGTATCGATGATTAATGGGTTATTGTGTGCCAAACTCGCTTTCTTTCTTGGGCCAGAATCCATCGAACCTATGGGCCTCCTGCGCTTCCTGGCAGGAGCCGTGGGCCTAGCCACTGCATCACCCTTATAGGGGATGTCATGTCCTCTAGTTTTAGGGACATCAATATTTGCAGACACGTTTGCAGCAGGTATGTGTGATCTTGTCACTTTAGCGATATCAGAAAACGCATAAGGCATCGATTTTGCTACATTTTGAAGATCGAGAATTTTCCGCACTTCAATTTCGGACTGTGCGGTTCGGGGATCAAGATGAGATAGAGTGGGGACAGACCACAACAATTCTTGTCGTTTCTACTGAACATTAGTGTTCATGTCTTCCCCTAACGATGGGAAGACTGTCTCATCAAAGTGACAATCCGTAATTTAGCAGTAAAGAGATCACCTGTCAAGGGTTCTATGTAGCTGATAATGGTTGGGGAGTCATATCCAACATAAATGCCCAATAGTTTTTGAGGACCCATTTTGGTGCGCTGTGGAGGCGCAATTGGCACATACCCAAATATACGTAAGTGTGAGACATTAGGCTCATACCCCGTCACCATCTGGGACGCAGAAAATGGTTTGGTGGTAGTAGGCCTCAGATGAATAAGCACAGATGCGTGCAATATTTCATACCCCCAAGCAGAAATAGGGAGAATGGTGCGCATAACCAATGCTCTAGCAACCATTTGAAGTTTTTTAATGGCAGCTTCTGCGAGACCATTTTGGGTGTGTATATGAGGGACAGGGTGTTCAGTCTCGATCCCAATGGACATGCAATAATCATCAAAAGTTTTTGATGTAAACTCTCCAGCATTATCAAGACGAATTGACTTAATAGGATGATCAGGGTGGTGAGCCCTTAACTTAATGACTTATGCTAGGAGTTTAGCAAATGCAGCATTTCTTGTGGATAAGAGCATGACATGTGACCAACGTGTCGCTGTATCAACCACACCATAAAATATCTAAATGGTCCGCAAGTTGGGTGAATAGGTCCACAAATATCACCTTGTATTTTTTGCAAGAATGATATATTTTCTTTAGTGTCCTTTGCATAGGATGATCTCGATCCTACTTTTGCTAAAGAGCAAACTTTGCAAAACGAATGATAGGCTTTAGAAGTAACTCCTTGGACCAATTTTTGGTTCGTACTTATTTTTGTTTTGAAGAATGGATGTCCGTGTGAAGTCTTTAATATACGGATAATCATATCACGACCTGGATGTCCCAAACGGTCGTGCCAAAGCCTATGTGTCAGAATCCCATAAATTTTCATTCATGACATGGTTAGATTTAATGACTCTAATAGTGGTTGCATACAATCCACTAGAGCGACACATAAGTTTCTCTATTACTCGTGTATTTCCGTAGTCATTAGAGGTGATGTAAAGGAACTCTTGTCCATCTCACAATGTGTTTCCAAATGAAAACTATTGTCTCTTATATCTTTGAAACTCAATAGGGTTCTTCAAGCCCTTGGAGCATATAGAGTTTCAGTGACATTAATATTTGTGTCATTTGGCAACATAAATTGAGCTGGTCCTCGACCATGAATTAGTTGTGATGGTCCTGCCATAGTAGTCACTGAAGATGGACAAGGCGTCATCCATAAAAATAGTTACCTATGTCGCAATATAGTATATGTGGTGCCACTATCAAGAAGGCATTCCAATTCTCCGGGAAACATACTGAAAAATAATAAAGTTCAGAATTTTAACACATGTCTATGACATTGAATAATAATGCGACACTTTATTAATAAGGAAAATAGCCAATGATTACATCAAAGTTTCCAGAGTCTGTTCCAGAATAAAATCAAACTTAGACAAATTGTAGTTTACTCAATCCATTTGGTAACTCCAATGAAATATGACCAGGAAAGTAGAGAGAGATGTTGGTGGAGCGAGGCTCGATTAAATACCCTGATCTCAATTACTTTCCTAGACATCATACTTCATTCAATGCGCCACATGAGAAAGAGTTAATACAATTGTTATTTATTGACTAAGGCACATTTGCCTTTCTTGGAAGATAGAAAGGACAATACTAATCAAAGTCTGCGGCATCCTCGTGCACTTCATTTTCAGCTTTGAAGTCCTCTATGGTGAGATTGACATCTTCACCATCTTCATCTTCAGCAAGGTTGGCTTCTTGCTCCCTTGCTTCCATGTACTCCTTGTAGCGTGTAGCTAGTTGGGTACTTGCATGACATTGCTTAAACCAATGCTCGATAACATCGATGACACATGTCATTGTGGTTACCTCCTTTCATTTGAGGTGCAGGTGGTGCACGTTGTGGATATTCCCTAGGAGGGTTGCTGCTACTACCACGGCACATGGTGCGACCTCTACCGCTTATGGTGCTACTTCCACCTCTCCCATGTGTGGAGTTGCCATCACGTGTGCCCGCTCTAAAGTTGCAGTTTCCTTCCTTATTGGGGCGGTTATATTGACTCATTCGCCCTTCATGTCCCCTGTTATTAGGGTACCGCTCCTTGCGCCCTCTTTTAGGTGCATTATAATTCGCCTCACGAACGATCTTGGTTCCAATGTGTCTTGAATTATAATTCTTTAAGAGGATGTTGTCGTGCTTTTCAGCTACCGACAAAACATTGATGAGCTCATTGAACCCCGTAATTCATCCAGCATTGACTTCAGTGCGATATTGCTTTGATAGTAAAAGTGCTGCGACGAGGAAGGTGGAGAGAGTCTTCCCAATTAGCTCTTCCTCTGTGAGAGGTTTTTCACAGAACCTCAATATGACTTTGAGGCGAAGAGCTTCTGAATTGTATTCAGCAACAGACTTGAAGTCGGAGAAGCGTATATTGTTCCACTGAACTTTCAAGTCAGGGAGGAGGGAATCTTGGATATTATCAAAGCGCTCTTCTAGCGCTACCCACAAGTCCCTTGCATCTTTGATGGACATGTTCTCTAATCTGAGTGCTTTGTCCATATGGCATCTCATCAAGATAATTGCTTGTGCATGCTTTATGGGTGTTCGTTGGAACACAAGGCCCGCGTTTGGTGCCTGGATTATTGTCAATATCCCTTTCGATGTGAGATGGTTCTCAACGTCGGTTTTCCAGCTATGGTAATCTGAACCTGTTGAGTCAAACATTTCAAAGTCGAGTCTAGGTTCATTCGACATCCTGAAGATAAGAAGAGATATATTAGTTTCGGAGTTTAAACTTCCACGAAAACTAAAATAATAAGTTTTCCGAGCTATGCTACCAAGAAATCAATTTCCAAGAATATTTAGATTAGACCTAAGCAATGATGTTTAATAGAGTCATAAATTGATGCTTGCGGACGCTCTTAGTCCGAATATTATGAACACTCTTAGTTCATTGATTACGAACGCTCTTAGTCCACTTTTTGATTGCAAGTTCCCGAGAAAAAAAAAAGAGGAAAAAAGGAATAAAAACTCAAAAACGGGGACTTTTAGTAAAAAAATACCTCGAAATAATGTTGCCGGAAAAAGTTGTCGGAGATGACCGGAAGGATCGCTGGAAAAAGTCTAGAAATTCATCCGAAAAGTCACCGGAAAAATGTCGGAAAAGTCGTCGGAAACTTGCCCTGCAGATCTGTCGGCAGGTGCTCGGCAGCAGCTCGGCAGCTACTCGGCAGGCTGTCGGCAGGTGGCTCGGCAGCTGCTCGGCAAGTGCTCGGTAGGGGCTCGGCAAGTGCTGTAGGCAGGCGCTCGGCAGATCCTCTCTGCAGATGTCGGTAGCTTCTCGACAGCTCTCGGCAAGTCCCAGCAGATCTGCTCGGCAGCTTCTCGGTAGCTTCTGCGCAGCTTCTCGGTAGCTCTCGGCAACTGCTTGGCAGGACTCGGCAGCGGTTTAGATCTTCCGGTAGCCGGTTCATATGGTTTTCGGCTGGTTAAGGCGGTTTTGAGGTCGGTTCTGGGCTTCTGGGATCAAGGGCTTTGATATGTGGTAGGATTTGGAGGTTTTTTGTAGGTTCGGAAAAATGACTTCGATTGGATGATGAACTTCCTCTTCTCTTGTCGATTTGATTTGAATCCTAGAGCAATCTCGTGCTGATAACATGTTTGAGGACAAACATAAATTAACAGAGAGAAGGAGAGAGTAATGTGTGTTTATTCTTCTCTCAATGGAGGGTTTATATAGGAGTACAAAGCTAGTGTGAATGCTTTAAGAGAAAACCAATTTGGTAACTATGATCATCATCAAACAACTCCATATGGTTATCTTCAATGATGATAATTGCCATGCTTGTTGCCTCTTGAGATAAAGCATGTCACACAAATCTTTATACCTACATTATACACTCAAGTACCTATTACATGATATAGACATATATACCTAATACATTTATCCTATAACACGAAGCAAATAGTATGGCGGCTGGATTATGCCAAGTAAGGCGACACCGCTTTTCAAGAAAAGCATCAAGGGTTTATCTAAATTGTTTTCTTCCTCTCTATTTGAATTCAGAGCGATAGATAGGATCGGCAATCACAACTACAAACATTGTTTTTGATTGCTTACTTTCTTTCATCTTGATTTGTTCACAGCATCCGTATCAATATCGTGTTTGTGTTTGTGCATGATCATTGTTCTTGTATTAAAGTCCTCAAGGATTAATAACATTCCTTCAATTCGCAGGTTTACCGATTGTGGCCTACTTTAGCTTCCTTGGTTCGTCCGGATTGGGAGTCTACTAGTCTCCTTCTCTATATATGGAATGCAATAATATATACTAGTACTTGATCCATCTAGCCATAACGCAATTCTACCTAGCTACGTACCATCATAGATCATGCCTTACTTCACACTCATGCGTTTGTTGTTTTTCACACTCTTCGGACTCCCACCTTATTTTGAACTTAGATTAAGTTTTAAGAGACTCTGCCGCTACAAATTTTTAAGAGGTTGTATACTGCACCTCTCATATTGCATGATAATAATAAAGACGGATCCCCAGTTAACATCTTATGTGCTGATACTACTACACTTTACCACATATGAACTCATAAAAAGGTGCTTCCCGGCGATGATTATAGAGCTTGACATGCGATTGAACAATTCAAGTGACACGAGGAGACGACACCGCATTACTTCGAGTGACGTGAGGCGGCAAGACTACACGACTTTGAGTGACTTGAGGCCGCGAGACTACACTACTTCGAGTGACATGAGGCCTCGAGACTACATGACTTCAGCTGAAAGGATTCTGCAAGATTCCTACATGACTTCGAGTGACATGAGGCCTCGAGACTACAGGACTTCAGCTGAAAGGATTCTACGAGATTCCTACATGACTTTGAGTGACATGAGAAGGCGAGACTACACGACTTCGAGTGACATTATATGGGATTCCTACCTGACTTCGAGTGACATGAGGCGGCGATACTAGAGGACTTTGAGTGGCATGAGGCCCCTAGACTACACGACTTCGAGTGACATGTAAACAAAATGGTGTTTAGATATGTGTATTGGCTTAATTGAATATAATTGTACAAGGGAAAGATATATACACTCATCAGTGCTCTATTCTAGGAAAGCTGTAAATACAAATAACTAGGATCCTACAATCAATCCTAAATTGTGTAGAGAATGATGCACGATCCATCATTCTCTCCAACATATCTGCTGTCACTTGAATGCAGACTAATGACATATTTCTTTCCTTTAATACTCCCCCTCAAGTTGGAGTGTGGATGTCAATGACACCCAACTTGCTGAGATGTGCGTGGAAGGCTGGTGCACGCAAAGGCTTTGTGAGCAAGTCTGCAACTTGATCTCCAGTTTGCACATAAGCAGTCTTGACCTCACCTTTGTTGATTCTTTCGCGAACCGTATGACAATCTAACTCAATATGCTTTGTTCGCTCATGATACACTGGATTTGCTGCAATGTGTAGCGCTGCCTGATTGTCACAAAATAATTTTGCTGCTTCAGGATGGTGCACATGTAAGTCTTTCAATAGGTACCTGAACCAACTGAGTTCACAAGCAGTTGCAGCCATCGAACGATACTCTGCTTCTGCTGAGGATCTTGATACTGTGGCTTGCTTTTTACTTTTCCATGACACAAGTGACTTGCCAAGGAAAATGCAGTAACCCGTCACTAACCTTCGTGTTGTAGGACATCTTGCCCAGTCTGCATCGCAATATGCAGTCAAATGGAGAGAACTGTGTGCAGAGAACAATAATCCTTGGCCCGGGACTCCCTTGAGATATTGTAGAAGCCGATGGGTTGTTTTAAGATGATGCAACTTAGGCTCCTGCATAAATTGACTGAGTGTGTTCACCGCATAAGTAATCTCTGGCCTAGTGATTGTAAGATAAATTAACTTCCCAATTAATCTCCGGTATCGAGTAGGATCCTTGAGGGCATCACTCCCTTTTTCGGTTAGCACCAAATCAGGCTCCATAGGTATCTTTGCAGGTTTCACTCCAAGTAACCCAGCCTCCTCCAATATGTCCAATGTATACTTACGTTGACAAACTGAAATTCCAGCTTTGGATCGTGCAACTTCTATACCAAGAAAGTATTTGAGTGGTCCAAGATCTTTAATCTTGAAACAACTGTTGAGAAACTTCTTGAGATCACTAATGGCCTTCTCATTGTTCCCTGTAATAACCATATCATCAACATAAAGTAGTATCACAGTAATGGAATTCTCATGGACTTGTGTAAATAAGGAATAATCGGCACGGAACTGCTGGAAACCAATTTCTTGAATGGCAGAAGAGAACCGTTGGAACCAGCTGCGGGATGCTTGTTTAAGACCATAAAGGGATTTGTGAAGTCGACAAACCACGTTCTCCCCCTGTCGACGATAACCCGGAGGGGGCAACATGTAGACCTCCTCAATAAGCTCACCATGTAGGAAGGCATTTTGCACATCCATTTGGTGTAAAGGCCAATCGCGCACTGCAGCAACAGCCAATAGACACCGAACAGTAATCAATTTCGCAACAGGGGCAAAGGTATCTTTGTAATCAATGCCTTCTCGTTGAGTAAACCCCTTTGCAACTAGCCGAGCCTTGTATCGTTCGATGGTGCCGTCGGCATGGTATTTGATCTTGAAGACCCATTTGCAACCAATGGGATGATGACCAGAAGGTAGAGAGACCATGGACCATGTATGATTTTCTTCAAGTGCCCGAATTTCAGAATTCATTGCCTCAACCCATTGAGGGTCATGACAAGCCTGCTCATAGTTTGCTGGTTCAACCAATTGAGAGACATTATGCACAAAAGAACGATAACCAGTTGATAACCCAGAGTAGGATACGTACCGATGGAGTGGATAGCGAGTGCCGGACGTGGAGGAAGGGAGAGCAGCTGGGTCAAGCAAAACGGAGTGATTGGTTTTGTAATCTTGAAGGTATGGTGGTGGCTGTTTGGAACGATGGGACCGTCGTGGGGCTGGCTGAGGCGGGGGAAGAGGCACAGAAGCTGCCGGCTGAAGCAGGGAGGGCGAAAGCCGGGCTGGAATCTGGGATGGGGTCGGTGATGGAGCTGGAATCTGAGAGTCGTTCGATGGGCTAACGAACTCGAGGCTGGAATCTGGTAGTGGGTTGGTGAACTCGGGGCCGGAATCTGGGATGGGATTGATGGGCGGACCCGGCGGCAGAGAGTCCGGTGGTGAAGGAATCAGTGAGGGAGGCTCGGAGGGGGTAGCGTCTGGTATCGAAGAGGGAAGGGAGAGATTGGGGTCGGGAGATGAGGCAGAAGGAAGGGACGTGGGCTGAGTAGTAGTTTGAGAAGGAATGGGCTGAGAGGATTGGGCCGGGTCGAGAATAGGAGTGGGTAAAACTGGGTAATCTTCTTGTTCCTCAAGTGGTAATGTAGTTAGAGGCAGCATATGTTCATGGAAAATCACGTCCCGGGAAGTGAACAATTGTTTGCTTTCAAGGTCATAGAGACGGTAGCCCTTTTGGCCATGGGGGTACCCAAGAAAAATACATCGACGTGCACGGGAAGCAAATTTATGAGATGGAGTGAGGTTGGTTGCGTAACACAAGCAACCGAAGACCCGAAGATGTGAATAAGTTGGAGGTGTGCCATGCAAGAGTTCAGATGGAGATTTATTAGAAAGTAGGGGTGTGGGAAGACGGTTTATGAGATAACAAGCGGTTTGAACACTCTCACCCCAAAATTTTAGTGGTAAATTTGCTTGAAACCGAAGAGCACGACCAACATTCAAAAGATGGCGATGTTTGCGCTCGACAACCCCATTTTGTTGGGGGGTATAGACGCAAGTATGTTGGAAAATGGTGCCATGCTCATCAAAGAAAGCACGCATGGATGTGAACTCTCCCCCATTGTCGGCACGGAGTATTTTAATGTCACGATGGAATTGTGTTTTTACCCAAGAAAAGAATGATTTCAAGAGTGTTTGAGTGTTGGATTTGAAACTCATAAGATGAACCCAGGTAAAACGTGTGAAATCATCAACAATGGTTAGAAAATAACGAGCCCCAGAATGTGTGTGAGTTTTGTGTGGTCCCCAAATATCACAATGAATCAAATCAAATGGTGCATTTGTTTTTATTGAACTTGAAGGAAAGGATAAACGAGTTTGCTTTGCTAAGGGGCAAATATCACAAACATGCTTAGGATTAAACATAATTTCTGGAATAACTTGAGATAGAAAATGGACAGGTGCAGAAGATGGGTGCCCAAGACGTTGATGCCAAAGATCCGAGGTGCGGGTGATATGGCTGGCTAGGTGTGGATTTTGGGTTGGTGTGAGGTAATAGAGCCCATTAAAATGCTTGCCCAGGCCAATCGTCCTCTTCGTATCCACGTCCTGCACAACACAAAAATCTGGGTAAAATATCACAATACATTTCAAGGCTCGGGTCAATTTACTCACAGAAATCAAATTCACACGAAACTTTGGCACATGTAGGACCCCATCAAGAGATAAATATTTAGACAATTTAATAGATCCAATGCTTTCAATGGCAGCCTGCCCTCCATTAGGTAATCCAACAAAATCATGGGATGCCTTAATATTATTGTGAGTGGGTGAGAGATGAGATACATGGTCCGTTGCTCCACTATCCACAATCCAATATAAAGTTGAATGAGAGTCATGTTGTATGTCATTGGAATTGGGTGTGAATATACCTGTCGCATTTGCGAATGGTTGATCATTACCATTTTTATTGTGAAGCAAAGCCATGATCTGCTTGTATTCTTCAGCGGTGAAAGTTGGGCTCTCATTGGCTAGTTCTGTCTTTACCTCCACATTGTGGGCAGCCGGCCTCTTGTTTCTAGGCTTCACATTCTTTCCATGCCATTTGTGGCCAACTGGAAACCCTTTCAGATAGTAGCATCGATCCACTAAATGATTCTCCTCTTCACAATATGTGCACTTTAGCGGTTTGCGAAAGAAAGGAGTCTTTGGTGTACCTGATGTGCGTGCAGCTTGCATAGCATGAGAAATCGGTGGGTGTTCACGACGGGTTGCCGCTTCCATCTGCCTCTCATGTTGGAGAATGAGGCCATGAACTTTCTTTGTGTCCGGGAGAGGGTTCATCATCAGGATTGAGCCACGAATGTTAGAGTAAGATTCGTTCAGCCCCATTAAAAACTGCATAACCTTTTCTTTTTCTTCTCGATTGGCCAACGTTTTGGCACCATCACAGTTACACATGATGGGTTCTTGATAGGAGGCTAGTTCATCCCAAAGAGCCTTGAGTTTGGTGTAGTGTACAGAAACCGAGTGAGAGCCTTGGCGGCATTCAGCGATTTCTTGTCGAATCTCATAAATCCTGGAATCATTTCTTTGTGAAAATCTGTCCTCAAGATCACTCCATACTGCTGCTGCCGTATCTGAAAAAATCACACTGCGAGCGATGTCGGGCTGGATTGAATGAAGAATCCAGGTCAACACCATGTCATTGCAACGTTTCCACATGGGAAATTTGGGGTTTGTAGCTGGAAGCGGCTGTATTGTTCCATCAATCAATCCTAGTTTGTTCTTGGCGCTGAGGCTGAGACGCATTGAGCGACTCCACTGTCCATAGTTGTGTCCATCAAGTAGTGTGTTAACCAAGACGAGTCCTGGTGTATCAGAATGGTGTAAGACCAAGGGGTCAGGAATCTCCTCCATGGTTTTGGATGAAGACTCGTTTTTGGTTTTTGTGTTTTCAAGAATTTCGACCATGGTGTTAGTGTGGTGATGTTTTGGTGTTTGATTGTAGCGGAAGGATGTGGGCTAGAGACACCAGAATCGTTGCTCTGATACCATAAACAAAATGGTGTTTAGATATGTGTATTGGCTTAATTGAATATAATTGTACAAGGGAAAGATATATACACTCATCAGTGCTCTATTCTAGGAAAGCTGTAAATACAAATAACTAGGATCCTACAATCAATCCTAAATTGTGTAGAGAATGATGCACGATCCATCATTCTCTCCAACATATCTGCTGTCACTTGAATGCAGACTAATGACATATTTCTTTCCTTTAATAACATGAGGCCTCGAGACTACACTACTTTGAGTGACGCAAGGCCACAAGAGTACATGACTTTTAAACATCAAACGGCCACCGAGTGTGCTATTTGCTTGGAGGAGTACAAGGAAGACGACCAGTGTGCTACACTATATAACTGTCAACACATATTTCACGATGTATGCCTCCGCCGGTCATTAGCCGAGTCCACCCGTTGTCCTGTTTGTCGCACTACAACAAATAGGGATGGCAAATCCCCATCATGTTACTCATGTAGAGCACTCAACCGGTATTCCCTAAGCGGGACATATGGTTAAAATTGACAAGGGGAACATGGATCCCAGTGTTTGAAATGGCAGACATGGACGTGTGGTAGTTTATGATGTTAAAAGTTGTATTTTCCTATTTGTACTTGCTACTTTTTAAATTACATAATGTGTGAGCATTTAGATCTATATTACACAACAAGGCTTAGCAATTATATTTTCCATAACTCTAGGGTACAAAGGGTGCAGAGTATGAGAAGAGTTTTCAAATGGAAAGCTCCTCCACAAGGTTGGTTGAAGATTAATTTCAATGGGGCCTTTAATGGTGGAACTGGCAAGGTAGCAGTGGGAGTGTTGGTACGTGATGAAACAGGAGTATGTTTGGGTGCGGTGGGGAAGGCACCCAAACATACTCGGGAAAGGCAGTAGACTATGTAATTACTCATCTTCTTCATCCGGTCATTTTTTGAGACCGATTGTTTGATTTTAGAGCAGCAGCTTTCTCAGGAAAGAGGGCAGAATTTGTCTGCACTTGGTAGACTCTACGATGACATTCGTGCAGATTTGGAAAATCTGCCTAACTCTTGGTTTGTTTATGCTAGGAGGGAGGCTAACAGAGCAGCACATCTTCTGGCAGCTCATGCATCTGCCAATGACCAAAGCTTCTTTTGGCCACTGCTCCTTTCTTTATACAAGATGTAATAGAGGCTGAAAAGCTTGTACCCAAAGTTCTTTTGATTATCAATAAAAGTCTAACCTTCTTGTCAAGATTACATCCTTTTTTTTTTTTCCCCTTCAGTCAAAGAGGAAATAAATTACAGCCTATTTCAGTATTTGAATAATCTTAGGTCCTCCATCGTACACATATTCTTGTTAAATACAAATTCAAAGAGAGCTAATACTTTATGCAAACCTGTTTCTGTGTCTCACATTGTCATCTTGTGTGGAAACTTTACTTCTGTATCCCATTGTTTATCATATAAATCTTATTGTTTGAAAGTTGAAACTCCGTGGGATACTAGTGGATGTTTAATATTCAGTTTGAGTGTGTAACTCAGTTTCTCAGGAATAATAATAATAAGAAAAGAAGAAAAAGAGCATTTAGGCCAAGATGGGTGTGAAAATGTTTACAGGACATCTAAAGGTAGTCCTTCGAGAGTTTGATCAAAAGACTTGAGATTGGGCATCAGCCATGATTTAAAGCTTAGAGAAAAAGAGTGAGTGATATCAGACATCTATCGATATCTCATTCCAGATTTCCAGCGCATGGCAACCTCGGAAGAAATAATCCAAAGTATCAGGAGTAGAAATGTCTTTTACTTCTCTGAACATGTGTAAGGAACCTATCATACACAACTGATCAAAGTATTTGAGAACAAACGTAAAACAATAGAAAGAGAGAGAGAGTAATTGTGTTTATTCTTCTCACAATGGAGGGTTTATATAGGAATACAAAACTAATGTGAATGCTCTAAGAGAAACTCAATTTGATAACCATGATCATCATTAACAACTCCACTTGATTGTTCTTCAATCATGAAATTTACCATACTTGTTGCCTCTTGGTATAAAGCATGTCACACAAGTCCTTATACCTATATTATACACTCAAGTACCTATTACATGATAAAGACATTTATACTATAATACATTTATACTACAACACTCCCCCTTGGATATTTCATGTCAATAATATTGTCTTGGTGATGCGCTTCTAAGTTGTCTCGTTAAAAACCTTGCCAAGTAATAAAACCCTGTGGGAAAAAAAAAACCTTGGTCGAACGAGAAAAAGAGCACAACGCGCGTTGGGTGTGGAGTATGTTTCTGGATACTCTCCCTGATTTAAATCCCCCTTGAAGATCATGGGAGTTCGGATATCCTTCTCAATCCGATACTCTTCACATGTTTCTCGAAAGGGGATTTTGGAAACGACTTAGTAAATAAGTCTGCTACATTATCTTCTGATCGGATTTGATTTACTTCAATGTTCAGAAGTGTTTGTTGTTGCTGACTGTAGAAGAATTTCGGCGATATATGCTTGGTATTGTCGCCCTTGATGAAACCTAATTTCATTTGCTCAATACAAGCTGCATTATCATCATAAATGCATGTAGGTTCATTTGCGGTAAACTTCAAACCACAAGTCCTTGAATGTGTCTATTTACACACCTTAGCCATATGCACTCACGCACAGCTTCATGTAGAGCAATAATCTCTGCATGATTTGAGGAAGTAGCAACAAGGGTCTGTTTTGGTAAAGACATAACCTGTTTGGGAGCAACCTTTGTGAGGGTCAGAGAGATACCCTGCATCAGTAAAGCCCATCAAAACATCATTATCATTTTGATGGAGGGGAGGAGGAGAACGTCGGTCACCATGGATGGTGTTGCCGGCGTCTACATACGGAAGGTGGCTTTTTGCCTCGTGGGGTCTGATCCCATGCTCCTGTATTTTCTTTTCTCTCTGTAGGGATAAAACATGCTCATATCAATCGTACCTTTCAGGTATCGAAAGATTGTCTTTATACCAATCCAATGGCGGCATGTTGGCGCAGAACTATGTCGAGCTAACAAGTTCACTGCAAATGAGATATCCGGTCTTGTGCATTGAGCTAAATACAATAATGCGCCTATCGCACTTAGATGTGGTATTTCAGCCTCTATTAAATCTTCCTCCTCATCATTTGGACGAAACAGATCTTTCCTGGGCTCAAGACTACAGCCGATCATGGAGTACTCACAGGCTTTGCTTTATATTCATTAAAGCGCCTTAGTAACTTTTGAGTATACACTGACTGCTGGATCATAATCTCATCTCTACGGTGCTCGAGTTCTATTCCGAGACAAAACCGTGTTTTCCCAAGATCTTTCATCTCAAATTCGGATTTCAATTATTTAGCAGTTTCTTTTAACTCATCTAGAGTTCCAATTAGGTTCATGTCATCGACATAAACTGCTACATTATCTTCTGATCGGATTTGATTTACTTCAATGTTCAGAAGTGTTTGTTGTTGCTGACTGTAGAAGAATTTCGGCGATATATGCTTGGTATTGTCGCCCTTGATGAAACCTAATTTCATTTGCTCAATACAAGCTGCATTATCATCATAAATGCATGTAGGTTCATTTGCGGTAAACTTCAAACCACAAGTCCTTGAATGTGTCTATTTACACACCTTAGCCATATGCACTCACGCACAGCTTCATGTAGAGCAATAATCTCTGCATGATTTGAGGAAGTAGCAACAAGGGTCTGTTTTGGTAAAGACATAACCTGTTTGGGAGCAACCTTTGTGAGGGTCAGAGAGATACCCTGCATCAGTAAAGCCCATCAAAACATCATTATCATTTTGATGGAGGGGAGGAGGAGAACGTCGGTCACCATGGATGGTGTTGCCGGCGTCTACATACGGAAGGTGGCTTTTTGCCTCGTGGGGTCTGATCCCATGCTCCTGTATTTTCTTTTCTCTCTGTAGGGATAAAACATGCTCATATCAATCGTACCTTTCAGGTATCGAAAGATTGTCTTTATACCAATCCAATGGCGGCATGTTGGCGCAGAACTATGTCGAGCTAACAAGTTCACTGCAAATGAGATATCCGGTCTTGTGCATTGAGCTAAATACAATAATGCGCCTATCGCACTTAGATGTGGTATTTCAGCCTCTATTAAATCTTCCTCCTCATCATTTGGACGAAACAGATCTTTCCTGGGCTCAAGACTACAGCCGATCATGGAGTACTCACAGGCTTTGCTTTATATTCATTAAAGCGCCTTAGTAACTTTTGAGTATACACTGACTGCTGGATCATAATCTCATCTCTACGGTGCTCGAGTTCTATTCCGAGACAAAACCGTGTTTTCCCAAGATCTTTCATCTCAAATTCGGATTTCAATTATTTAGCAGTTTCTTTTAACTCATCTAGAGTTCCAATTAGGTTCATGTCATCGACATAAACTGCTATAATTGTAAATCCGGAACTTGTCATTTTAATGAACACGCAAGGGCATATTTCATTGTTAACATATCTCTTCCCAATCAAGTAGTCACGACGGTTATACCACATCCGTCCAGATTGTTTCAATCCATATAGTGAGCGTCTTAATCTTATTGAAAACGCGCTCCGTGGTTTAGAGCCACTTGATTTGGGTAATTGAAGTCCATCTGGAACCTTCATATATAGCTTTGAATCTAGATCCCCATAGAGATATGTTGTAACCACATCCATGAGCTGCATGTCAAGTTTTTCGGAAACTACCAAACTGACAAGGTAGCGGAACGTATAACGTCCATTACGGGAGAATATGTCTCCTCATAGTCCATTCCAGGGCATTGTGAGAAACCTTGAGCCACAAGGCAGGCTTTGTATCTAACAACCTCATTTTTCTTATTACGCTTTCTAACAAAGACCCATTTATGACCAACAGGTTTTATGTTTGGTGATGTCAGCGTTATAGACCCAAATACCTGTCTCTTTGTTAGTGAATCCAATTCAGTTTGGATCGCATCTTTCTATTTGGGCCAATCTGCTCCTCGTTAACATTCTTCAACGGAACGAGATTCGATATCATCGTATTCTATAATTCCCTTTGTAATATGATATGCAACTGCATCATTAATAGCCATAGAATTTCTATTCATCAGTACTTGTATGCTAGTGTAATTCATGGAGATCTCTCTATTCTGTGGAATTAGTTCTGCAATTGGAGCATCTCCCAATGATGTCTCTTGGACATAACCATAATCCGGAATATTCTCATGAGATGGATTATTTGTATCGATGATTAATGGATTATTTTTTATCAAACTCGCTTTCTTTCTTGGGCGAGAATCCATCAAACCTATGGGCCTCGCGCGCTTCTTGGCAGGAGCCGTGGGCCTAGCCACTGTGTCACCCTTATAGGGGATGTTGACGCCATTCTCATTTATTCTTGAGATGGCATCATGTCCTCTAGTTTTAGGGACATCAATCCTTGCAGGCACATTTGCAGTAGGTATGTGTGATCTCGTCACTTTAGAGATATCAAAAAAAAAGATCAGGCATCGATTCTGCTACGTTCTGAAGATCGAGAATTCTCCGCACTTCTATTTCAGACTGTGCGGTTTGGGGATCAAGATGAGACAAAGTGGGGACAAACCATGACAATTCTTGTCTTTTCTGTTGAACATTAGTGTTCATGTCTCCCCCTAATGACGGGAAGACTGTCTCATCAAAATGACAATCCACAAATCTAGCGGTAAATAGATCACCTGTCAAGGGTTCTATGTAGCGGATAATGGTTAAAGAGTCATATCCAACATAAAGGGCTAAGCGTCTTTGAGAACCCATTTTGGTGCGCTGTGGGGGCACAATTGACACATAGACTGCACACCCAAATATGCGTAAGTGTGAGACATTAGGCTCATACCCAGTCACCATCTGGGACGCAGAAAAGGGTTGGGTGGCAGTGGGCCTCAGACGAATAAGCACAGCTGCATGAAATATTGCATAGGCCCAAGCAGAAATAGGGAGATTGGTGCACATAACCAATACCCTAGCAACCATTTGAATTCTTTTAATGGCAGCTTCTGCGAGACCATTTTGGATGTATACATGAGGGACATGGTGTTCTACCTCAATCCCAATGGACATGCAATAATCATCAAAAGTTTTTGATGTAAACTCTTCAGCATTGTCAAGACGAATTGACTTAATAGGATGATCAGGGTGGTGAGCCCTTAACTTAATGATTTGTGCTAGGAGTTTAGCAAATGCAGCATTTCTTGTGGATAAGAGCATGACATGTGACCAACGTGTCGATGCATCAACCAACACCATAAAATATCTAAATGGTCCGCAAGTTGGTTGGATAGGTCCACAAATATCACCTTGTATTCTTTGCAAGAATGGTATATTTTCTTTAGTGTCCTTTGCATAGGATGGTCTCGATCCTACCTTTGCTAAAGAGCAAACTTTGCAAAATGAATGATATGCTTTGGAAGTAACTCTTTGGACCAATGTCTGATTCGTACTTCTTGTCATTTTGAAGAATGGATGTCCGTGTGAAGTTTTTAATATACGGAGCATCATATCACGACCTGGATGTCCCAAACGGTCGTGTCAAAGCCTGTATGTGTTAGGATCCCATAAATTTTCATTCATCACATGGTTGGATTCAATGACTCTAATAGTGGTTGCATACAATCCACTAGAGCGACACATAAGTTTCTCTAATACTCATGTATTTCTGTAGTTATTAGAGGTGATGCAAAGGAACTCTTGTCCATTCTCACAATGTGTTTCCACATGAAAATCATTGGCTCTTATGTCTTTAAATCTTAATAGGGTTCTTCCAGCCCTTGGACAATATAGAGCTTCGGCGACACTAATATTTGTGCCATTTGGCAACAAAAATTAAGCTAGTCCTCGACCATGAATCAATTGTGATGGTCCTGTCATTGTAGTTACTGAAAATCGACTAGGCGTCATCCATAAAAATAATTTCCTATGTCGCAATATAGTATGTGTGGTGCCACTATCAAGAAGACATTCCAATTCTCCGGAAAACATACTGAGAAAAAATAAAGTTCGGAATATTAACACATGTCCATGACATTGAATGATAATGCGATACTTTATTAATAAGGAAAATAACCAATGATTACATCAAAATTTTCCAAAGTCTATTCCAAAATAAAATCAAACTTAGACAAATTGTAGTCACTCAATCCGTTTTGGTGTCTTGGCAGCTGCTCGACAGGGGCTCGGCAGCTTTTGCGCAGTTTCTCGGTAGCTCCTCGGCAGGTATCGGTAGGTCCTCGGCAGGGGCTCGGCAGGTGTTGTCGGCAGATGCTCGGCAGGTCCTCGACAGCTCTCGGCAGGTGCTGTCGGTATGTGCTCGGCAGGTCCTTGGCAGCTTTCGGTAGGTGTAGGCAGGTCCACTCGGCAGCTCTCGGCAGATCCGCTCTGCAGCTTCTGCGCAGCTCCTCGGCAGGACTCGGCAGCGGTCCGGCAGCTGTTCAAAACTTCCGGCAGCCGGTTCAGGTTGTTTCCGGCCAGTTCTGAGGCCGGTTCTAGGCTTCTTGGATCAAGGACTTTGATATGTGCTAGGGTTTTGAAGGTTTTTTGTAGGTTTGGAAAAATGACTTCGATTGGATGATGAACTTCCTTTCTCTTGTCAATTTTTGATTTTAATTCTACAGCAATATCGTGCTGATAACGTGTTTGAGAACAAATGTAAAATAACAAAGAGAGGGGGAGAGTAATTGTGTTTATTCTTCTCACAATGGAGGGTTTATATAGGAATACAAAGCTAATGTGAATGCTTTAAGAGAAACTCAATTTGATAACCATGATCATCATCAACAACTCCACTTGGTTGTTCTTCAATCATGAAATCTGCCATGCTTGTTGCCTCTTGGTATAAAACATGTCACACAAGTCCTTATACCTATATTATACACTCAAATACCTATTACATGATATAGATATTTATACTATAATACATTTATACTGCAAGACAAAGAAAAATCTTTAGCTTTGCACCACAAGCAACTTCCACCCTACAACCATTTTCACTAAGAAAATGAGATCAGACAGTCCAACCTCGCATGTCATCAGACGAAGGCAATGGCAAACCTTGATTATTCAGCACCTTGTTATAGCCACCTTCGTGAATAAGAAAGCAGCCTAATCCACCTAGGCTTTACGGCCTACGAGCTGTCAGTTAACAAAATGCTTTCTGTTATGTTAATCAAGTTTCTACCAAAAGTCGAAACTGTTAAGGAGACTCTGACTTGCACAAGCCCGTGATATCTGAACACCCTGCAAAAACTACATACAACTGAAAAATGTGACAGTTTCAAAGACCAAGATATTATATTCCCTTGATCTCTCAAAACCTCCGCTAAGGTTGGTGTAATTTTCTCGTACTGCATAATACTGTTGATCATTTCCTCAAGTAGTAATCTAGAAAGAAAGAGTCGACTAATAAAAATTTTCAAACATGTTTGTAACGGATATTCATGAATCCAACAAAAAGACCACACTTTATAACTAACTGCTTTATTGTCTGTTACATATTGTTTTACACTCCAATTTAAAGGCAAAAGGGTAAAGAGGTGCAATGTGTTCTTTAGGTATTGCATACTTTATAATCATATATGATCATGTGTTTGTTCATCACTGTTGTCTAGCTTTTCATCACTAATGTCTAGGATTTCACTAACATCTTCCTCGTCCTGCTCTATGATAGTTTTTGCACCCACCCCATCCGCCGGTGGTGTCACCTCTTCATCAGCATTGCTTGGCTCTGTCTCATTAAACAAAGATTGCTTCTCCATCATCCCAGAGAGGGCCAATCTTGGATCCCACTCAAGAACATCATCAATTATATTCGATACACGTTTCTGATACCTGCAAAGAATAATACACTCACAAATTAGTAAGTTTGACAATATCAAAAGGCGAGTCATCCAGCAGAGTAGAGTGTTGCAACCAAAAGCGAAGCAGGTTTTCCAATAAGAACCCTAGAAAAAGACCAGATGATATAAAGGGTAAAGGCTTTCAAATTATTAGCTGTTTTCTAAATCTTAGACCTATTTTTTTTTTTTTTTTGCCACTTGCTCGCTTGAAGCACAATATTGTGACACAGTATTCAACATCACTGAACAGCAATGAAACAAGATTGGCCTGACACTACAAATCGGAGTTTACAAGTAGGTGTAAAACTGACCTGGCTCTGGCAGCTTCATCAGGGGCATGGTGCCTCATCAGCAATATGACCAGCACTGCAAGTACCGCATAGAAGATCCTTGTTGTCCACTTTGGTCGCTCCTCCTCATCTTTCTGGGGGCAAAAACGGAACAGTTCCCTCAAAGTGGCTTCCTCGGCGAGAATGTTTGGGAAAAACCAAACTCGCTTCCCCAAAACAATGTATAGAGCACCAAATATTGCACCCCTCACTGGAAATTCAGAAGAAATCTTGATTACTCCATACAAGCAAAATATTGTTTAAATAGAAATTAAATGTTTTATATTGAATATGACAGAGAAAATATCACTACAAGAACAATCATTTATATGAGTAAATCTGGACTCTTGACAAACAAAATAGAGAATTTCAAGATCAGAGAAACAGCCAAGAAGAAGCAAGTCAACTAGAAAACCTACATCTCAGAAATTACAAAGGTTTCTGGTGCACAAATAATGAATAATTGAAAGATGCAACAGTCACAGGAATTTTCAATCTCACTATAGCTAAGGATGACGAAGAAACCTAACAATAAAACAAACTAGAATTGAGGTATGATTATTCACTATCAACGACAGCATGGATAAATCACGGAACAAAATTCCAATGGCAATGACTGCACTCTTATAGGTATATATTTGTCTCTCTCTCTTTTTTTTTTTTTTTTCAAACCACAAGGTTCAAATCTTGATATTCTTTTCCAAGTTTGATAGCTAGTACAGAACATGTTGTAAGATGCATGATTCTTGAGATGGGAGTAAAGATGTCACAAGCGAACTATGTAAGTGTGCTTGTTGTAGATTCAACAACCACACTAGTTCCCAACCCATCATCTAAAAGAAGACATTGACTAGTCTCACATACAATAACTTCATCCTAATCAACAGGTAATACCTAAAAAATAGTGAAAGAGACAACAAAACATGCAAGCAGAGGTGGCATGTCTTATGAGTTTCAACCCTGCTCTTAATGCACTCTGACGGACTTGGGCTTATAGGTGGGCCCTTAAATTACCTAACAAGAGGCCTTAAAAAAGGAAGTAGCTAAGTTGCCAACAATGTCATTAAAATAACAATGCCTTCAAATGCAGGCTTGGAGCTCTACAGGCTAAGAGCATTCACCTATCCCGCTTTCCAATCCCACTCCCCCAATATTGCTAATTAACAAAAAAAAAAAAGTGACAATACCTTCTATATCCCTAGTTAGCTACAACACATTTCTAGGCCAATCTACTAACTTCAAAAATAGATACCTAAGAAAGGTACCAGAAAGTTATGTCCGGCCTTGGCAATACCCAAGACTGACTCCCTTAAAGACAATAGCGACTTAAAGGCAACAACAAAATGATAGCATAGTCATTTTTAGAATGAGGAACCAAATACATTGACTGAATAATATTAGCCAGTAAAGTATTGAACCTACCAACACCTAGGTATTTTATTAAATGCAAAGACATGTTACAAACATGCCACTAACTCTAATACCGCCTGGCTTTTGCAGATAAGTAAAGCAACCTCAAATCAATAATTCTAATGCAATCGATGTCTCAGATCATAATGTGCAGTACGGTTGCTAAACACAACACTGCACCAAGCGTAATAGATAAGTGCAACTTTTTCAACGGGGATGAATATGTAAGAACCTACTTTTTGAATCTAATCACCAGATGATGATAAAACAATAAGATGTGGCAAAGGTTTGAGGTTCATGAAGAAGATGTTTGAACAAATAAGAGTATTCAACCAGTTGTTTCGTACTTACAAACAAGTAGAGAAAGGAAAAGCAGCAGGACCCCGAGACACGAGTAGAGTATTAGTAGCTTGCATCGATGGGGGTATACAGGAAACAAGCAAATTGCCAATGTCACAACAGGCCAGAAAAATGAGAGAAGCGTCTGCCAGAGAGGCCGCCGTTTAACAAAAGTCCATGCAAAGAAGGCGTCATTCTCAGAAAATCCTTGCTCCTGCAAAAGCAGTCAAAGAATTAATATGCATGGTGCATAAAAATACATGAACAGGAGCTACTAGCCGCACAAATGCAGGATCAATACAGTACTAAACTTTGGATGGCACACAAAGTGGTTTCATCTGTTCATAATTCCACAGTTTTACAAAAGCACAAAAATTTTTAATTTCACATATGCATAAAAAGTACACACTTTTCAGGTTCATAAAAGAAATTATAGATACAGCATAAGAACACAATAATCAAATATATTGATCCAAGGAGAAAGTAAAAACAGCAAAAACAAAGTCTTTCTTCTCTGAGGAACATGACTTTCATTGAAAAGGAAAGATTACAACAACAGGGAGAAGGGATAGAGGCCAGTGACAAACAAAAAGAAAACTAAACAAAACCAGATAAAACACAACTTGGTACCAAAACAAAAACAACAAAACGCTAAGAAAACCACAACTAAAATCTAGACTACAGCAGCACCAATACAGAAAAACAATAAATCCTATGTAGAAACCCATAAAGAAACTCAGAAAAGAATTCGCTTCTAAAGATTATACATCCCCGCTCCTTCACATTATCAGAGGCCTGCTGTTCCTCTCCAGGCACATCCCCCAGAAGCCATACCCCTCTTCTTTACTCCAAAATATTTAGGCTTCTCACACAACATGCACTCAGCGTGGCAGGGCTCACAGAATTTGCCTCTTTAAGCAGCTGCAACCATAGAGATGATAAATGGGCAGTGAAGCAAAAATGGTCCATTCTCTAAGCATTATTCGTGCACGTCATTCACCAATGAGCGGGATAGGAAGTTGCCACTTTAAACCATGGTTACAGTGTTGACCCTGCCATTAACCCTCCCATCAGCGATTATCCAACCATGCATCCATGTTTCAGAAGGTACTTTGGCTTTCCAAATTGCAGGCGTTAACAAGAAAGAAATCAGTTGCCCTAAATGCCTATAAAAGATTTAAAAGAATACCACCACAATTTTTCTGTCTAATGGTTTATAACATTAATCATGTAAACTTCTCCACCTCCAGGTCACTTAATTTCTCTGAAACCCAAAACCCCAACTCAAATGATAAGAGAGGAGTGGTAAAGAATGTTGCAATAAAAATTACTGGGATGATTGATAACGACGAGGACAAAAAGCTGTTACTCAAAATGATTCCCACCCAACACCTCACCCTCTCCCCATCACCCACCCTAAAGCAGGAAAATGAAGCAACAATTCCCTTCAGATACATCTTGCCATAGACAGCAGCTACAACACTTTGGAAGTCACCCATTCTCTTGCATCCACCCATCCCCTTCCCCTTCCTCCCCCCCTTCCCCCCTCCCCCCCCCCCCGCCCTTCTTTTTTTCTTTTTTTTCGAAGAAGACCCTTGCATCCCCCATTAGCTTTATATTGCAGCAAAAAAGAAGTAATTGAATATCACAGCATGAACACAATTACAAAGTAAATGTGCATGTTGTAAACATGACCTTTAAGAGTATCACAGCAACCAAGAGGTAATTGAATATCACAGCATGACCACATTACAATGAACTTTAAGAGTATCACAGCAAACAAGAGAGGTAATTGAATATCACAGCATGAACACAATTACTAAGTAAATGTGCATGTTGTAAACATGGACTAGATGAGTATGAGTTGATAGACAATGTAGATATACTGAAATGGAAAAACCCCAATTGGTCACCTTAACTGGTTGCAAAAAGAAAGCCGTATCTAATCTAATAGTATATTATACATGGGTTCATATTGCCACTGTCATGATAACTGTAGAATTCCAGAATGAAGAATATAATAGTAGGAGGCTACAACTAAAACGAAGCGAGAAACCAGAAGCTTAAGCTTCTAATTCCAATGCCACAAAGTTATTTTTTTATTAGCAATTATAAGGTTGACTTACTGAAAAGATCTCCAAATGTGCAGGCCATGTAGACAGTTTCTTCTTCCCAGGACGAACAGTTTTCACAACACGATCGCACCGCACTAGAAGATTCTTTCTCAGTAAGATATTGGCAATATCTTCAGCTTCTAAATTCCGATCTGATTCTAGAATGTCTTTGAGCTCCGGATGATTTCTCAAAAAGCTTACAAAATCCTTCCCTCTGAAATATTCTACCCGTGTCTCCTGTAGAACAGCCCACCTAGACACCAAATCCTTATGGTCTCTCACCTTCTCTGCAAACAACTGAAACTCATCCTGCTTGGCTGCTTGTTTCTGAAAGAAAATCATGTGGCAATCAGAAAACAAAGAAAATATAAGCAGGCTCTGAAAATGAAAACCAGTTTGCAGAACACAGCTTTCCAACTAAAATCAACATCATTGCACACAGACATTGCATCAAACTGGAAGAAAAAAAAAAAAAAAAAAACTTCACACAAAAACAGAAGCTTGGCCACAACTAATTACCTAAAGTTGAGATAATCAAGGGACAGAGAGGAAGGCATCATGAAGCACAGACACTCATCCACAACAACAAAATAAAAATGCAATTGCAGTCTGACTATGTAGGTAACACTCCAAGTCTGCAATGCAAAATACCTAGAGATCTGAGCTATGTTTCAACTTATTTTCACCTCAGAAACTCAAATTTTGCATGGAATCTAGATTCATCAAGAGAAATAAACATATAATAATCAAGGATCATAACAGCATCATTTAGCATTATAATCACGTACTGTCAGACATTTATATTACATGTTATCTGCACTCTGGATATTTTCCAACGACCCTCTAAACTAGTCTGCATGCTTGGCCAAAGGAATCCAATAGAAACATAAGTTTGCCATTCGATTGAAAGGAAATCAGTTCTATTATAATATATAATACTTTACTGTGTCTGTAAAACATAAGGACTCATATTGTTAAAACATTGAATCTTCTGATTGCTATGCTCTCCAATGATAAATCTTCATAACCTACAGTCTTTTTTCACACTGAAGAGAAAACGCAGATAATAAATACAGATTGCGGTCCTCCAAAATTAGCTACATTTTATAGTACAGATATGGGGATTAATCAATCAAAAACACCTATTAGGAGTACTCCCATCTGTCCTCTTTTAACTGCCAACACAGCACTAGGTATACTAATTCTTACAATCGGTCATCGTTCGATATTAAGTTCTAACACGTAAGGGCTGGATTTAATGCATCTTGCAGAGGGTTATATACACAGCATTCTGTCTCCCTCTTCTGGGTACACAATTTTTTTTCTTTTTTTTTGCTACAATAGATTGCCCATGTTTGTGGGCAATAAAACAAAAAAGAGGGATCGCAGTCCAGCTTTCATAGCCAAAAAGTGAGAAACTTTACATGCAAAACCTCACAACCTGCAGTAAATAATTCAAGAACCCAACACCAAAGAAGATAGATTTCCTTTTCTAATTTCCCAAATAATCAAAAACATTACCCAGCAGAAGATTGAGAATTGGAGGCAGTAGAAATCATACAATGCAGAGATAGACAGAGAGAAACAAAATTGAATTGGGAAATAATAGATCGGGGATGAGAGATAAAACCCTAGGAGGGGTGTCGGAGTTGGAATCCCGGCCGCCGTTCTGAAGAGCTGCAGAGGACCTTCGGACCCGTTTCTTTTCTGCACCTCCTGTTTTCTTCATTTCGTTGCTTCTTTCTGATTTTTGCTTCTCTGCCACTTGCTCTGAATCAAAACGAATGAATGTTGAATACACAACCAAAAAAATCACTTTTACATTTACCCAATAATAATTACATGACCGTCGTTCTTTCCTCAAAAAAATCCCCTTTTTTTTTAAGTATAATAGTAAGATTTAGGCACTAAGTCTCCCGTTGTATTCTTCTTTGGCTAATAATATGAGCGTGGGGCTGAGGCTCTTGGCTTTATTAGGTTTCAAACCTAATTTAAAAAAAAAATATGAGGAGTTTTAATTAATAGTTGTGAAACTAACTTTTTATCACATTTCCTCAAATCAACCGTTTAGATTTTTTTTTTTTTAATAAAAGGCTGGTGCAGCTGTCCTCAACCCTTGAGTAATGAAACTATCGAATACAAAAGGGGGACATTGAGCCTAAACCCCTAATTACAATAAACATTTAGACAACATCCTGAAATAATATCATGAGTCTCTACCGAATAACTGTATTCAACTAGGCACCAACTAGCAAAAAGAGTGGTCTACCGGCGACTCTATTTGCTTTGATATAACGGAAAGATAACTCGATATGTAACCTGATTACAACGTAGCATCATTACCATAATCTCAGCTTTCCTACTATGTTACCGTCAGAGGATAAATCCGACCACACTTCACTTCACCCTGCAACTGGGCGGTAGCGACCATTTGACGAAGCAAGTAACTTGTCGCCTGCCTAGAGCAGACAAGGCACTTTGAGTGCACATACAAGCACATAGCCCAAATAGCCCTACACGAAACATATAGGGACTTATTGCTCGCAAAATACTCAAAACAACTAAGCAACTTAAAATAGTAAAACCATAAAAATAAAAAATAACAAATTGGGCTGGGTCCACAAAGTATGCCCAAGCCCCATCTCCAGCCCAGATCGGGCCTATCAGTTGCATCCAACCCTAAAGGACTAAACCAGCAATGCATCCAGCCCGCCCAGCCCAAAGTAGTAGCTTTGTCGCTCTGCCACCAAAACCGCCACCCCACCACGGGTGTCAGTCCACCACGCTTCCATCGCCGTCTATTTATCGGCAAACAACTTTGAGCATCTTAGTTCGCCTAACACAAAGCAGCATCTAGAAAATCTGTGAAAGGAACTGGATCGATCGTTCGACCCAGCCATCAAGTGATGGTCGATTTGCTCCATCCTACCATCGACTTCGCCCGGCCGACCAATGAGAAGCAACAGACGCCGCTCCGACCCAACAAACTCCACTCCCTTCTCTGATCCCCGCCTGCTTCCACAACGCTGCCACTCCCTTCGACCTATAGAGACGAAGCAATTCACCTTCCGATCCAATCCCTCAAACTTGAGACACAACCCTAAAACCAAACACCCATCTAGCCTCACCCAACAGCCACCGACTAGGCCAGAGGCCGTCGCCAGTGCTGAGGCTCAGCCGGACAGGCACTATCACACACAACGATGTCCTCTAGGGTTTTCCTCTGGAGAGAGAGTTTTTTCTCCAAGCTTTTTTAGATATTTATGAGTAGATCATTTATGAAAATTTTCAATTAAATTAAAAATTATTAAGGCATTCATAATTTTGATTTATCATTTATGAACATGAAAAGTTTAGGTTTGACAGATTTGGTTCGTTCATTGATTTGTTCTACTACGGTACCTTATAAAAAAAATTGGAAGAAAATTTTCAGAAGTGATCTACTCATTCCTACATAAACATTTAAGATTGATTTGCGGAAATGTGATAAAAAAAATGAGTCTCACAATTGTTTATTAGAAAGTCCTCATTTTAATGGTCTTCATTGTTCTCCTGTTTTTATATTTTAACAAACCTTATAGTTTTATACTTGAATAATAGAGGCGAAATAATATCACATTTCACGAGCACAATAAAAAAGTCATTATGAATGCATGACTCTACTATTATAAGCTCATAATAAAAGTACATGTTGCAGAGCAAAAAAAAATAAAGGGAAACAAAACATAAATTCAAGGTCAATATAATTTATAAGAGGAAGTAAACTTCCTAGAACTAATATCCTGAATCCTACTGATATCTAATTTTTTTTTAACAAATTACATATGTCCCAGATTATAGCATCTTTCAAGCATTTTTAGCAATGTTAACTATTTTTTTAGTAAAAATTTTAGCCAAAAGTGCTAAGCACAATCATCTAGAAACATATCAAAGATGCTAAGCACAAACACCAAAGTCATCAAGAAATATATACAAGAAGCTAAACACAAACAATAAGGAGCACAACAATGACAAAAATAAGAACAGAAAATTGAAAGATCCGAAACAAACCGAATGTAAGCTCATCCTTGAATAATTTTGTTCTACGACTCAATTACATAAATAAAAATTTACCGGTATAAATTCATCTAGATTGCTTAACTCAACTGCATAATTAAACACATCAATTTGGATTGAACTGAACGAAATTGGATAGAAATTGAAATAGGTACTTACAATTTGCGTGATTATAAGAAGGAAAGATGAAGATTGTGAATAATTAAAGAACTCAAGAAGATGGTGACAAAATATGAAGAGAAACTTCAAATTGGAAGAAGAAGAAGAACAAAAGAAAGAATAAGACTGATTGACTGAAGACTTTGAGACCCCTCCCTAGTTTTGGTTCGGCTTGAGTCAACGACGTTTAATTAAAAACATTCGTATATATAGATTTTGGATTGAGCTAAGTTCGTAGTTGCATCACACAGTCAGAATTGCCAAAACAATAATTTTTTTCTTTAATGCTTCTGCCATAGGTGGTCATTTTCTTAGAAATTTACTTTTGAACAGTACATATCAACATTTCTCATGTCTGTAAAATATTTTGTCACAGGAATATTAGCATCTAACTTACATGAACATGATGTAACATATATTCTGTCACAAGAACATGTTAGAGACTAAGATATCGCAATTCCAAAAAATAATAAGAATAAAATAATTTTAAAATGGGAAAATGTCACTTTATCTTAATTGTAGTTACACTAATCCCACTTACCCAAACAAATTATAAGTTTTATATAACCATAACCTATAAGATTACCCATTTAATTCCCCAATACCCAACTCTCTCTCTCTATTAATTTGTTTTTTAATTTTTTCCTAACCGTTTTGCCCTATTTCTTAATTGTCAAGTCAATTTCCTGTTTCAGTCTCTCTTTATCTCTGTGATAAAGAGAGAAGCTATGCGATAGAGAGAGAAGCTCTATGATAGAGAGTGAAAGAGACTCTGATCTCAATCCAGATGTTCATCGATGCTAGCTTTTAATTGTATGTGTCCCTGCTGCAGCTCGGTTTGATTTCTCTTCCTTCTTAGATTTTAATTTCTGTTGTAGTTTTTGTTGAATCTGAGTTTGTTTATTTGTTCGATTTGAATTTCTAGTTCTTGTTTTGTACAATTTGTTAGTTTTGAATCATTGTGCCAAGTCTGAACTGATTTTGGTGAATTAAAGCTTTGATTTGCTTCTATTTACAATTTTTCAGCTGTATTTGTTGATTATGTTTGTTTTTTGAAATAGTTTGATTCGATTTTCATTATGTTTTCTAGATTTGATGAACTATTACTTATTTTATTTTATTTCTTGGGGGGGGGGGGGGGGGGAGGGGAGAGGGCAATAATAGTTATGAACTGATCTCTTTTTTTTTTTTTTGGTTACTTGTTGTTTAGGGACAATAATAGCTGTTTAGCGTAATATTTTGTTGTTTTAAATTAGTTTTGGTAGTTGTGACTACTTTTATTTGGGGGCAATAATAGTTCTTTACTGATCTCTTTTTTTTTTCCTTACTTGTTATTGATTGAGGGTAAATAAGATGAAGTTCGGTAATGTTTTCATACCTGTATTTTTATTTTAGAACCATGAAGAATATTTTTTCACACTAAATATCGATCACATTTTCAAATTTAAAAAATACAATCTCGTTTTCTTGTGTTTGTTTTCAAAACCCATTCTTTGAAAATCATTTTTAAAAATGACACCGAACAGACCCTTGTTGTTTAGTGTAATGTTTTGTTGTTTTTAAATGATATTGGTAGTTCTAACTCTTTTCATTGGGGGACAATAATTTTTTTTATTGGGGGCAATAATAGTTTCATTTTGTTTTTGTTATGCAAGACTATGGATTGTTCTTTGGTTGCTAGGTGTACCTATTCTGGAAAAGGTTTTATGTTTTCTCTTAATCAATTTATGAACTATGCTGATTTGTATGAAGACATTTGTCGAGGGTTCAATTATTCGGGAAGTGATGTTATTGAGCTTGAATATTCACTTCTTGCGTGTCCTGTATGTTTTATTCATAATGATGGTGATTTTTAGACGTTGTTTAGTGGTGCAAGGCTATATAAGTTGGATTGTGTCGATATTTCTGTTTTGAAGAATAGTGGAAGTTGTAGCAAAACATGTTATGTTTCATTTGATGATAGTTGTTCTGGGGTTGTTGATGAAGATGACTACTTAGGTGAAGCATTTAGAACTGAAGTGCACAAGTGCTATTTGTTTAATGAGTGGAGTAGTTATATTCAGCATGTTGGTGAGAAGTTTCGTGGTGGTGCAGCTGAGTTTCAGAACAAGCTTAGGAAGTATGTAGTTGAAGAGGGTTTCCGCTTTGTTTTATTAGAAATGATTGGGAGCGTGTTTATGCAGTTTGTTCGAATCAAGAAACTGAAGGTTGTGATTGGAATGTTCGTGGTCTTTTTTTCTTTACCATAATTGATTGGTCCCGGGAATATCATAACTGCTATACACATAACAAAGCTTGCAAATCAGATGGTATTACATTTCCCCAATTTGAAAGTTCCTGCCAAAATTCAATCAAGTATCAATGATATTATCCATAGTGTACCTCCCAGATGATACTCTCCTCCTACTGATCTCTTAATGGCCAGTGTTCAAAGGGAACTTCTCTTAATATCCTGAACTGTTTGTTAGATTCTAAGTGACAAACTAAAAGACAACTATGCACAGCATAAACATCAACCCATCGCACTTGTATATCCACAAAAGCCAAATCAACCGGAAAAGATCTATAAAGATTTGGGGTGCCCCCTTCCAGTGTCCCTTTCATACTCGTAACAACTGTCTATATATGCTTGTCTTGCTCCAAAACGAATCGTGGAAGACTACTCTAATGTATATAAAAAAAAAAAAACACCTTAAGGTGTGAAAGGCGTGAAAGGCAGGATTTTGCCATCAAAACACCTTAGTTTAGGTGGAAAAGCGCACAAAACGTCTACTTTTAGCAAAAAGCGCAAAAAAAGGGCTGAAGGCGTACACATCACTAGTGCTGCTACAACTACATATCGAGGTTCATGTTTCCTTTCTCCCTCCTCAACAGAGAGTTGAGCAAAAAAGGCAAATTTCATTGATAGTCATCGTCAAGAACTTTGGGGCTCCTAATTTATGTCTAATATCTCGCGAAAACTCAATATGGGAGGCGAATCCATTGATAGTCGTGGTCTTCTATCATATTCAAATGGATGCTTTTATATTAGTGAGTTGAATAATGTACACAGTTGTAAAGGTACATTTAGGACGCAAAAACACAAGTTTTGGGGATCCAAGATTATGAAAACATGCATTGAAGCGGATGTTAGCTATAACCGGTCATTTTCTTAAGAATTTACTTATGAACCATAAATCTCAACATTCCGCATGTCGGTAAGATATTCTGTCACAAGAGTATTAGCACCAACTTATTACGTGAACATGGAGTAATATATTCTGTCACAACTCACAAGAACATGATAATTTAGTACCAACATAGACTAATTCTTAAGTATCTCGCACTTCTAAAAAATAATAAGAAATAATTTTAAAATTTGAATAATGTAGTAGATATTATGTCATCCAACATCATCTATCGGGCGGATGGGTAATCAAAAGTTGGTAAAAAAGTTGGTGTCAAAAAAATTATTGAAGTCTCAGTCTAAGCTTATGAGTGTAATTTGATAGATTTGTTTCTATAAAATAAGGTAGAATTGATAGATTTTTTTTTTTTTTTTACCACGAGTTAATTTGGCAATTTCTTTTTAGTTTATGGGTAAGTTTGGCTTAAAAGATGGTGAACAACATACAGTTTCATCTACAGAAACGTTTTCACTCATGAAGAAAACTTTTTTTTCTCACTAGGAAATCTTGATCCTCTAGTCTCTTCCCATTGAGTATTGATGGCATTTCCCCAACTTCCGACGGATTTCTCTGTTGATCTCAAGTTTAGATCTGAGTCAGTGACACTAAATCTTTTCTGGATGGGGAAAACACTAATCATGTTTTCTTTCCGGCGAAAAAAAATTCAACGTACTGGTCTCTTCTCATCACCCATCACCTGCAGAAAATAAAAGCGACGCTTTTTCAACGCCGTAAGTCACCACCACAAACTCTCTTTTAAAAAACGCAAGGGACTGAATAGCACGGGGGATTAAATAAAAAAAATAATAAAAAAATTGTAGAAACAGCTTTAATTGTTATTGTGTATTTTTATAATAGAAAACCAGAAGAAGTTGACACATGGCTAAATGTGTCTCACACACACTCACCTTAAATATGAGCCTAGCACTCCCCTTCCAAGGTTTTGTTAATCTAGCTAGGTTGATGGTAATTAAGGAACGTTAAGCCATAAGCAAATCCACGACACGTTCTGTGGTATAGACACATAGCTGCCTGCCTGCCCGCCCGTGAATAACATGTTCATTGTTCAAGCGTGTAGGAAAAATACACCCATAAACATTGTGTAAGATGATGCATAAACCATTCCCATAAATCATGCATGTAGGTATCCATTGTGTTAAATATTTCACAAAGGATCGCATAATGCAGCTAAACCACGAAAAATGGAATAACCATCAAAATCTTGATTTCCTTTGCAACTGAATCTATACAAGCTTAGCATAAAGGTAGAGCAGAAACAGTAACTTCTATGCAGTGTATGATGCTAAAAATCATGTTGTCAATTCTCCCTCAGTTTGAATTATGTTTTCAACGGACTTATCTCAAAAAAACTAAAAGATATATTAACAAAATTGAGAAACTAGTCCCATCTCAAAATCGGTCACCAAATCGGAAGAAAGTTGAACCTGTGCCGGAGTTGTGATCCACAACATATTCCACTCTTACTGGACCTAACTTGACACCAACACCATATGATGACCCATGACCCACTCGCCTGTATACCTCTGTTGGGTTACCCTTGACATCCTTCGAACTTCCGAGATCATTGCCATGTTCTACAAATGCATATATATTTTCACCTTTAACCGGTATCCGTAGCTCAGCTGCAAGCTGCAGATAAACAATTGAGAAAAACAACTTAGCTATATGTTTCCCTTCTTACGGTACAAATGCTAAAATCATTGCTTTAACTTCATCTATGCATCACCATGTCTATTTACATATATTAGCAAAAGGAAATAGTATACAGCATCATTAGTTCATTACCATAATAAAATTTTCAAGCTAGACATCAAGACTAAATTTTAAACTTCTCCTATCCCTTCCATGCCCCAAATATTGCTAGATGACATTGGACCTTCCTGCAGTCTTGCACAACTAGATTTGGGCAAGCTCTTACATTCTTAATGTTATCAATACTAGAATTAATTAATTATTGTGTTTGCTGGGATTTTCTTAGGGTTTGGGTAATTTTTTTGGGGAAAAGAATAGGGTTTCTCTATAAATTAGACCTTTGTGTAACGTTTCATAGACAAATTTGAAGGACAGTAAGACATGCAAGCTCTCTTCAATAGGTTTGCGTTATGCAAACTACCCTAGGTGTGGTTACTAGAACCTTTAATGGCTGTAATGCTAGTAGTTTCTAATTTTCTTTTAGTTTTCTCCTTTCATTCCTTACTTCCCTCCGTAACTGCCAATAACCTAAAGCAATCAAAAGTCAAGGATTCAGAGAACAATATTGCTGCTAACACTGGGTTTGAAACTTTAGAGGAAACTGCAAGGAAGCAGACATTTCTGCCATCTAAAACCCTTGGTTGTGTACAACTAAAATGCAATTGCCCCAATAGCCCTTACTGTGAATCACGTTGGAAACCCTTAATCTAGCATGAGTCCCAACTTGGTGCAACAAATCATCAACAAAATTTTGGTGAAAAAGGGAACCTTCGCTAGAAAGATTTGAGTTAAATTTGCAAGTTCTAAATGCATCCCGTGTCAAATGGGATGTAGAAAAGGAACAACAAGCGACGGCAACTGAGAAACATGGATCAATCAAGTTGTCTAAGAGACTAAAGACACTTAAACAGATATAACTCTGAGCTTAGTTTGCAAAAAGGGATAAATTGCATGCTTGTTCAATGGCACCGCAAACAAGCATGCCAATAATGACTAATGAATTCTTCCAGTTATTCAAACCAGATAGTGATTTACCCCTCTTTGAAAAATAAGAGAGTGCACATCTTGAAGGAGCACCCCTCATCAACTGAAGTCATACAAATACCTAATAAACGAACGCAAGGGACAACACAGCATAGAATGTAGCCAGTCTACTTAAGCTCATAGATCACAATAACTGAATTCAATAACAAAAACAATTTAGCTTCAGTGGTTTTGACTAGATTAGATATACCATCACTGATTGTTAATGCAGTCAAAGAGACAAAAGACAACAGATACTCTGTTTTCACAAAAACTAAAGCAAACTGGAAGTTCTATGTTTAGAACTACGGTCAGTATTTTCTAGAATAACTGCCAACAAAGTCACTGTTGAAAATTGTAAATCAGTGAAACTAAATATAAAAACAACAGATGACAGACAACGAACCCACTTCTGTTTCTTCATCTATATGAGCAACTATTTCACAGTATATTCACTTAACTAATGAAATAGGGCATGAGTGAATAAACAAAGGATTGTGGCTAAAGTAGCTCCTACCTCAAGGATATGTCTAGCGGCGCCTATCTCACCCATGTTGTAACCTCTCACAGAATATGGACCCCCAAGGGTAAATGCATCATAACTTGGAAGGTCTCCAACACAGCCACCATAGTGACCATGAAGTACAAGAACAGAAGGTGGTGGTTTGCCAGCACCTTCCTCCACTTCCTTCAGCTGGAAAAATCTTGTTAATGATAACTGGTGGCGGTTAAAGAATGGAAACTTGCTGCCAATGCCAAGGCCTTGGTCAACCTGCAATTTGTACAAACAGTATTAGCCTTAGCCCAGGAAATAAGCAAGTTATGCATAAGGCAAAATAACTACCTTTTAACTATAAGCAACATCTACAATTTCAAGGGAATAATCCTATAACCTCATACTATTGAAAATTCAAACAGATAACTAAAAAATGCAAACCATAAGTCTCCGAAATACTGTCAAGGTAGAATTTGGTGTGCTTATTTAATCATACAAAGATGAGCATGCGGCCATTTCTCAAATGGAAAACCATAAGTTTCTGAAACTGATAACTCGCGAAGACTTGAAAAGAATGTGCAGAATGGCTTCAAATTTGGAATACTATTGTTTATTTCCCAACTGCAGTAAAAATGAACAGAAGCAACTCCATATCATTTCTAACAAGATATACGATAAAGATAATGAGGTACCTGAAACACATTCCTCTCACCAACTAAGGTTCCATTCACAAACTTGGTGTTATCATGTGTGATATTTGACTGTAAAAATGCCATATGGTCAATGCCAGTACCGCTGAGAGTTGTTGGAGGTCCATCTTCACTGACACCTCCACTGGGCAACACTCTTTGGCCATTTGAACATATATGATTTTGTTCATCACGTGTGGTTATCTCCTCCATCACAAGACCATAAGTGAATTTGCTCTGACGGCTCAAATTCTGGTAGACGCAGGAAATCGGGTTATATAATCATAAGCACTAAACAAAAAAAACAAAAAAAAACTATTGAGGTCGATGCACCTCTATTTTTGTAATCATAAGATACTAGATACTAGATACTTTGAACACGAAAAAGATGATGAGAAGCACCTCTGTTATATTAGCCTTCATGCCAGCCCGATCAACCCATACAGGGGGAACTTCATCATCCCCTGGCCCACCAGTGAAGACTGGACTCAATTTTCGACCGTTAAAGCAGCTTACCCGGAGAGTTCGATCGCGGGGATTGTCCACACCATCCAGATATGGATGCACGTACTCAAGCTTAAAGTCAAGATCACCCTGAGATAAGATGACCAGAAACAAGAAATGACACAAAAATTCATGTAAATATATGGAATCATCAATAGACTTAAATATAGCCATGGAAGGCACATAAATCATCAAGATAAGAAGCTAAGAATAGAGATTACCTGAACCTGCGGGTTGTAGAGGTTGCTACTGCTTACTGAACCAATAAGAGACCTATTCAATCCGTTGATATTCCGATGTTGAAATGTAACAGTTCCGGTCGAAGAACAAGACCTCCGAGACCTTGTACTTCTTGAAGCCGCTGAGCCTGCTGAGCTGGACCACAATGTCGGCCGGCAAGCCGTGAGAGTCCCACGACTCGTTCGGCTCGTCGGCTTTTGCCGCATGCAGGCGAAACAGCCTCCTCCAAAACCCTCCTCCTCCTCCGCCCCCGCCGCCGCCATTGGAACCATGACCTCCTCCTCCACCTCCGCTGATGAAGGCGGGGAAATTGGTTTGGTTTAGGATGAGGGTGACGGCGGTGGTGCCGGCGAATGTTTTGGCGAGGCTTTTGAGGAGGTGGTTGAAAGAGGAGGGTTTAGGGTTTAGAGAAAGTGGCGAGGAGGTGGAGGAGGAGGACACGCGGCATTTGTTGATTGGGCGGCGGCGGGTGCGGGTGTTGTTATCGGTGGCGGTGGCGGTGGCGGTGGCGGTGGACAAAGAAGCTAATTTGCGATCGGAGGAGGGAGGGAGGAGAGCGGTGGTGGGGGTATAGATACCGGTGGACGCTGCTAGCATTGTGAAAAGCCCAAGGGCATAATTGGAAATTTGGAAAAGTGATCACAGTAGTCGTCGGGCTTAATATATAGTATTCACAGAGAGAGTAGCACGAGACTCACAAGAGTCCAAGAGTCGGTGGTCAAAAGTCAAAACGCAGGGTCGTTTTTGTTTTTTTTTTTTTTTTTTTTTTTTGGGGAGACGCAGGGTCGTTTAAGTATAAAGAAGAAGATATTAGCGTTTGCGTTTAGAGTGTGGCTGTGGTGGTTCCGTTTATCCATCTGATATGCTTCCTCCTCTTTCAGTTCACAGTGAATCATCTCTACTTCCTCTCACGAAGAAGCTAATTCTAGTGCCTGCATGGCGTGGTGTTTGCAACACCAACAAGAAGCCATGGTCATATTGTTCATCATCATCTAATAGAAGAAGTGTTGTTCGTGCATTGAAGGAAGAGTCGCAGCAGTTTGAAGTAGACCCAGAGAAGGCCAGAGAGGCCCTTAAAAATCTTGATCAGCAGTTTCAATCTCGCTCCCAGAAACAAGTCCGCTCTCGACCCAAGAAAGAACCTGGTACGTACTCTCTCTCTCTCTCTCTCTCTCTCACATGCAAATTCTGTTTCTGAGACTGTTCTTGTTGCTCTGCCCCTATATTAATTATTTTGTTGCCATTAGGTTTGAGTTTCGAAACATGTTCATACTAGACAATCTTAGAATCATGACTGTATGGTGATTGATGAACCAGCTTTGTTAGAAATTTGTAGCTTTTTGGCCTTTCATGGTCATAAGGTTGAAATTCATATAGAACGTGTATATTGGCTTATTTAGACCAATGGCCTGTATCAATTACATTAGTACAACAACACCAGTTGATTTCTTGGTGAACTGTCTTTAAGACTGAGTGGTTCTAATGTTATCTCGTTCTTAAAGCATTGGTTGTTGAATGTGGAATGTCAGTTTACTCATCACATTGGCTTGTATATACCTCATAATCGCTTTCAGGATTTAAATAAACCATAGATTGATATCAATTTGCAGTACAGACCGTAGCACCTGAAGCAAATGATTTTGATGTATCTTGTTAATATTTGAATGAACTATGACGTAGGCTAATGGATATGGTATGTGAGATCATTGACAAGATCTTTCTTCAACCGACTGCAGCTCCCTCTGTGAATTTTACAAGAAATCAAACAAAAGAAGCAGCTGAGGAATTTTCAGGATCTTTTTTCACATACACGGCTGTTGCTCTCATTGCTTTCACAATTTTCTATAATGTGTTCTTTTACACTGTTATAAAGCCATCTGTAGATGGATTTTCAGAGGACGCACCAACCACAAGTGTTGTAAGTGGAATCCCAAAGTAGCAGTTCTGAGCTCTGCTAAAAGAATCTTCAACGCTACTGATGAGGTAACCCTTTCCAGTGAAGCTTTTAAACAAGTTCTGTTACGAGTTTCTCTGAGAATCCACACAGAAGATACCGAACAGTTAATGTTATCATGTTAATACTGTGAAGTTGCAAAAATAATTAGAGAAGGAAATAAGCCTAAAACCAATCTCCTCTCTTGTTCTGATACCATTTGGTAAAACCCTGGCAATGGAACTTGCTCAATATTACTGTTGGCATTTAGGTATATGAAATTCATTCATTATATATGTTGCATGTTATTATGAGTTTGCTCACCATGACTTTTCAACTCTCTATATCTTGATATTGACTCGCGGAAGTAACTACTGACTGAACTATAATTTGTAAACACAACATTTCTGGAAAATAAAAAATAAAAAAAAATAATCTTCCTTTTCTGTGTTTTTTTTTTCATACTTAAAAGAGGCAGATCTGTATTGAATATCACCGTGCGACGAGTTTGTAAACCTTTGGTTACTATCTACTGTTTTTTCATCGACTATTAGTCATGTACTGGTCATGTACTTATACAACCAGATAACACATCCGGGATTAGCAGAAAAACCTGAATCAGTACCATCTTTTTATTTTAGGCGTGAGAAACACCATTTTTTAACTGAGAGGGTGGAAATTCTTGAAGTCTTTTCTTCTTCCTCTTGAAATCTTCATCCTGTATAGTGTATACCATCGGTGCGATTATTAATCCCTCTGTGCACCAAACGGCTTCAGAATACATCAAATCAGATGCAGCACTGTTAATCACTCATAAGAACCAATGCTTAAAATCCACCAATAACAATTTTTCTTAGACTTTCGGGGAATCCCAACATTATCCTAAACGTAATTAAATATATTCATCATTTCCACTTCTGATAAACCAGTCTGCACTCTGCACAATATAAAGCATAAATTGCAGTAGAATGAAATGTAAATGCATGCTATCTCGTGATCTAATAAGCAATTGGCATGTAAGTAGAAAAATGAATATTATAATATGCAAACTGTGAAAATTCCTATGTCCATTTGTGACAGCCTTGATAAGTCGAATAGAGATTTTTTATGGGCGGTTTATGATGGTAAGAAGAAAACTCACCTGCTAATTGGGAGTTAGTTTGTAGACCTAAAGAGTTTGGTGGCCTTGGAATTAAATGCACTAAGGATATGAATCAGTCTATGCTTGCTAAGATTGGGTGGAGAATGTTCCAAGGTGATAACGGTCTGTGGAGTGATGTACTCGATCATAAATATGTCAAGCAGGTCTCTTTTCTCCATTCTCAGTATTGTTGTCCTACTAGGTGTTCTAGCACATGGCAAGGGGTATTATTTGGCTCCAAATTATTGCAGAAAGGTCTAATATGGAGACTTGGTGATGGTAACTCAGTTAATTTTTGGACTGATACATGGTTTCATGGAAAACCCTTATTTTACTTCTGCTCCTTCTAGTCACACTAATTTGCAAGCAAAAGTCGAGGAATTCTTGAATGAGCATGGCTGGAACATGGATTTATTAAGATCGGTGCTTCCTGATGATCTGATTAGCCAAATTGTGAAGATCCCTGCTATAGGTTTGTTGGTGTGATTCTGATAACCTCATATGGTTCGACCAGTACGTTTTCAGTTAAATCTGCATATCTTACTTTATTTCAAGATGAGAATTATACTCCCTTTAATTAGGCTTTTATTTGAAAAATGGCTATTCTACCTAAGCTGAAAACGTTTTTGTGGCTTATACGTCATAAAAAAATTGCTAACTAATGTAGAAAGAGTCAAACGAAGAATGTCCACTGATTCTTCTTGCCCTCTTTGCCATAACACTCCTGAAACTATTATTCACTCCTGAAACTATTATTCACTTGTTAAGAGATTGCCCTCATCGCTTTCTCTATATGGAATAAGATCATTTGTTTGGACACAATTACTAGAGCTATGCATCTGCATTGGAGAAGAGCTGGTTGGCAGCCAATATTCAATGCAAGAGGACTTGTTATGAAGAATTAAATTGGATGTATTGTCTTTGCTTTTGCTTGATGGTATATCTGGAAGTGGAGGAATAAGATTATATTTGATGATGAGTTTCATTATCCAATTAATCCCAGCAATCTGATAATTGATGCTACTAAGGAGTGGAGCTCAACCACCTCAAAGAATTTAAGTTCTGATCAAAAGACTATTGTTATGTTGCATTGGCTTATGCCTCCTCTGAATTGGTGCAAGCTGAATATTGATGGCGCAAGAGAGCGCAGTGGAAAGTTTGGTGCTGGTGGGGTTCTCAGGGCCGGATTCTTCTGGTTCTTGGCTTTCTGGGTTCACTGCTAATCAAGGCTGTGGCAATGTTATTCAAGCTGAGGCCTGGTTTTTTTTTTTTTTTGAAGGGGTTTGGAACTCAGTCTTACTGGGAGGCTCAGCCCCACGCCCGAATATTATTGATAATAGAAGGATGATTGTACACCGAGGGGGACAAATAACCTTCACCTCAAGTACTAGTACAAGAATCCTCATAGAGTACATCCTGAATAATAACATGTGCCTCTTCTAACCAATACTCATCTAAAACAGATAAACTAGTAAGGTGCGACAATCTATGGGCTACACCATTTGCTTCACGGTAAATGGACTGTAAATGAAAAGGCACAAGAGCCTGTAAATAAGGCCTGGGGTTTGTTATTGGGGCTTAGAATGTCTGTTAATGCTAATTTCTAGAAGGTCATTATTGAAAGTGATTCTGAAATCCTTACCACTTTAGTGAATCAAGAAGGGGATGAACTGCATCCTTTGAAATCCATTATTAATAGTTGCCAATACTTGATGCAAAAGTTTGTGAGCTGTGAAGTGAAGCATGTTTTCTGGGAAATTAACATGGTTGCTGACATGCTACCCAAGGTGTAGCCTTACTGAGGATTTGGGTGTGCATTTCATGGAGCAACCTCCTCTGCAAGTTATCAACCTCCTTATTGATGATTTGTGTGATAGGTCCTAAGTTTAGCACCGTAGTTTCTCATATGTATTTCTTTCTTTTGGGCCCTTTGTGTCCCCATATATCCCAAAAAAAAAATATGACATGTGAAAGAAGGAAAGAAAAGGACGGAGTAATACCTAGTCGATTACAATCCCAGCAACTGCCTGAATATCACATTAGATCCATGGATCTTTACAATTACTAGGTCTCATATCTTTTATTTCTTATTAATGCCTTTTCTTAAATTCTTAACTGCAAAGATGCTAAGCTTTGTAGCACAAGCTTGTAACCCAAGTGTTTTCTTCTTCCTCTGGAAATCTTTACCCTGTATACCATCGGTGTGATTATTAATCCCTCATGTGCACCAAACGGCTTTAGAATACACCAGATCAAATAGCACTGTCAATCACTCATAAGAAGCAATGCTTGAAACCCACCAATAAAATTTTTTCCTTGAGTTTCGGGGAATCCCAACATCCAAAAGTAATATAAGTTATAGAAAATTACCACAAACTACAAAATCAGCTAACTTTTCCCCTTCCGCAAGCCCAAGAACTGCATTTCCTATGCGGTTAACCCAGAAAGTCCACACGGCAATTTTCTTTTAGCAAATTACCACAGACTACAAAATCAGCTAACTTTTCCCCTTCCACAAGCCCAAGAACTGTATTTCCTATGTGGTTAACCCAGAAAGCCCATGCGGTAATTTTCTTTCTATTTTTAATTTTTCTATTAGATGGTTCTTGACAAAAATATCTCTTCCTATATAAATTGTAGACTATGACTGTAAGAGAGAGATTGATTGGCGTGGGAGAGAGAGAGAGAGTATTCAAATCGAGATCGAGATCTCACCCTATGTAGATCGAGACCATTTTAGGCCAACGGATTTGGAGTCCTTAGTTGATTGACAAAATCATTTGAGGTATGTGTTTATGTATTTTGAATCTCTCAATTTCATTTCGACAGAGTTCATCATGATTGTTCTGCATGTGGACTTCTTTTATTTTTGCATTTTTTTTTTCTTATCTAAATTGGCTTGTGATTTTTTCCATGGTATTATCAAAACCCATTGTATCAGTTTTATATTTGGGGATGATGAGAAAGTTGTGAAATTTGGAAGTTGAAAAGATCTGGAGGCCGTATGTTTTGGTGGGTGAAGGCTACCCTTATTGCCTTTCTTATGCTCGACAACTTGGATGCTTATACTAAAAACCAACGCAATACGTGTAGTCTATTTTGATGTTGTTGTATTTTGAGCAAGACATTTGTTATTTTTGTCTAATGTATTCTTTATTCTTAAGGGATTGATTGTTATTACTACTGAACATAGAATATAGAGTTTTGTAATGCTCTTTGTTCTCAATTTTTGGGATTTGTAAAATTACATTCTCTTTATTATCTTTGTCAGCAAGAATATGTGTATTTGTTATTGACCATCAATAGTCAAATCGTACATGCTATTATAACAATACTTGAATTTGCTATTGGCCTTTAGTAACAATGTTTTATTTGCTATTTAGTTTCATAAACAATATCGTATTTGTTGTTGATATTCAGGAGCACTGTCCAATTTGTGATTCATAATCAGTAACACTATCCACTTTGCTATTGACCATTAGTGATAAACTTTCTACTTACTGTTGGTAGTACAGTGGCAACACTTTTATTTGTTGCTAACCAGTCTCTAACTATTCGATTAGCGTCTTTCACTTAATGAATCATGCGTTTTTCTCGTTATCGCCAATAGCATTATATATTTGCTACTGACTTTCAATAGCATCATATGTTATTTGTCTGAGTATAACCCTATCATACTTGTTCTGACCTCATCAGAGCGCACAATTACGTGATTCTTATTGTTTGTGGAAAACAAATGCAAAAGTAAATTGTTTTGAGAAAATATTTGAGTTCTTGTGTTTTGAGAAAGTAATCAAATTGCTTATCGATTCATATATCATTGTTTGTTATTGAAGGTTATTGAAGCTCAATAGCCTTATTTGTTATTGAATCTCAATAGCATTATTTGTACTGAATATCAGTAGCATTATCTGCTAATTACTATCAAGAGCATTGTTTGTAGTATTGTTATCACTAATGCATGAATTTTTTATTGTGGACATGTGCAATGCAGATAAAAAAGACACATCTATGAATTTGCTTTCAATTATTGGGTCTTTGAATAAATTTCTATTGATTTTCATATCACTATTGCTATTGAATCTCATTAGTATTATTTTCTATTGAGCGTCATTAGTATTATTTGTTATTGAGCTTTAGTAGTATTATTTGCTATTGAGTCTCAGTAGCATTAGTTTGCTATTAATCCAAGTAGCATTATTTGCTAATCAATGTCAAGAGCATTGTTTGCATATTTGTTATCACTAATAATTCCCTTATTATGTTTTTTGCAGGCCTTCCCGCTTTAGATTGATTTGAAGAAATTATCTGACTATTTATTAATGAGAATCATTAACGTGTAGAAACTTACTACAAAAGAAGTTTAGAGTGATGAAGTAGCTGCTGAGATGCTCAAAGTCCTCAGATTTGGATCATTTTGAGTTCGATTTATGAGTGATTTGTAATAATTACTTCATTAAAAAGCATTGAAGGCCGTTAAACCAAGTTGCCATAATACAGAATAAAGGTACCTGTGGCTGTAGGCTGTCATGTTAGGCCAAATGTAGTTTGAGAATAGTATTTGTAGAATAATTAAATTGTAAATATTATTATCAAATACTTTTGCGAATTGTATTGGCGGGTAAAATGCTGAGATATAGTATTGCTATCGATTAGAATTGTTTAAATGGTTAATATGAATAAGCTCTTATTTATTATGTTTGCTGTTATAGAGAATTGTGTGTAGATGCATAGATACACTATGAATTTGGGAATTCCCGGTGTTTAAAACCATTTGAAGATGTAGTGGCAATCTTGTAATTATTTAGATTTTTAATGTTTATTTTGGCGCGTCACCTGATCAGTAGTCCGCATGGTGCAGACTAGAATTAACTATGCGCATGGTATTTTGACCAGTAGTTTTTAGCTTATTGGTAAATAGCTCTATAAGTTATTCATCATTTCCACTACTGATTAATCAGTCTGCACAATACACAGCATAAAATGCAGTAGAATGAAATGTAAATATATCTCGTGATCTAATAAGCAATTGGCATGTAACTAGAAAAGTGAAATGTGAGAGGAGAAAAGAAAAGGAAGGAGTAATACTTGATTGATTATAATCCCAGCAACTGCCTGAATTGCACATTAGATCCATGCATGGACCTTTACAATCAGAAAGTCTCATATATTTTTCTTTCTTATTAAAGCCTTTGCTTAAATTCTTAACTGTAAAGATGCTAACCTTCGCAGCGCAAGCTTGTAACCCAAGTGGGGGCATTAATTTTTTTTTTTTTAAAAAAAAATCTTAACTTCAAAGATGAAATGTTACATCATATTTTGATTGCTTAAATATTTATTTTGCTCATCATGCAATGATAAATATGATTTCACAGCTAACAATTAATTTTAATAAAATATAACATAACTAATTTATCATCCAAAATAACGTGAAACTCACCTCTATATCCCGTTGCCATCGAACAACAACAACAATCGTGTGGATTTAGCTTGCAACTGAGCTGCTTGTTGGAGCGGATTCACTGGCTATTGTGAACATTATACGTACATACAACAATGTAAACTGCACTTTGTGTGTGTGTGTGTGTGAATTGTGATTAAATATTCATTTTTGATAATGGTGTGTGTGAATTGTGATTAAATATTCATTTTTGATAATGGTTCACTTATGTTTGTTCGTTTTTCAGTTGAGGACCTAAAGAACGTGAGGAATTTTGAGGTTTTGGTTTGTGAAACTGATGAGAAGTTTGTTACAGTCATTGATGGAGTGTTTGCAACTTTGAGTGGAGATAAAACTAGGGGCTTGTAGACAGTGGGTTATGTCCAGCAGGAAATGAATAAAATCAGGCCTGCTGGAGTGATCAAACTTGATTTTGATACTTTTTGCATCGCTGCCACTAGATATTTTCGCTTAGTTCTTATGGATCCTAAATTCCATCATGTCACCACAGTCTACATATGTGGATGAATTCCTGATCAAAACGTACGCGCTTTAATTATTTGGAACTTGGATTTTTTGTTTGAACTAAAATCTCAAATATTTACTATATTGAATTTATTTATTCTTTTGAAAAAAGGGGTTTGTCACAAACCCTAAAGGGGTCGGAACCAGATCACACCCTCTCTACGCTGCAACCTCTTCGTCGAAACCCAGAAATAAGAAACCCAATCACCATGATGCTTCGCTTCTAGTGAAGATGCATTTTTGATGAATTTGAAGAATAATTCCCAAAGTATCTGATATTCTGAGTAGGAAGAGAATCACCACCGAAAGACATTCTGGTTTTTCATCAATTGCACCCTTCTACAGTTCTACTACATATCGCTGCTCTCTTTCTAAAGGTTTGAAATTGTTCTACACTATGGCTAGTCTTGATGCTTCAGTCATGGATCTTCCTTGTAGTTCAGTTACTGCTGAGGGTACCTTTGTCCTTAGTGCAAGTAAAGACAGCACAACTATGCTTTGGAGGGAAGATGGAACTTACTTGAAGCGATGTAATGGATATGACGCTCCAGTATGGAGTTGTTCCTTGGACTCGAATGTTGTGCACGCTGCAACTGCATCAACAGATTGCACTGTGAAGATTTCGTGTGGAATAGAACATAAGGATGGTCTTCTGAAAGTATTAGAAACATATCAAAACCCTTGCATTATCTGAACTTGCGGTTTTTGGGAGACCACAGCTATGGATTTAATTGGAGATATCAATGGACACATATCAGTATTTGGGTTGGATTATGATCAGGCTCCACTGTATTTAATCCAACCTGTGAAAAGGCATGAGGAGGTTGCTGGATTAGTCAGGGCTGTAGGGTGTCTCTCCCCTCATACTTTTGTGAGCACATATAGTAATATGACGGTTGTTAGATTTTAGGATTCAAGATCTCCGACTTATTTGACTCAAGTACTCGAGACTCGTGCAACTATGCCCAATTGTGAAGTGAGTCGAGATGGAACCACTATTACTCTTGCTGGTTTGTATATTTTCTTCGTTATATTAACAATTACTAGTATGTCGGTGTCGTGGCCTGTTGGCTAGCTAGCCTAACTAATATCGTGGAGGTCATAGGTTCAAATCTCACTAATATCAGGAGTGGGGTGAGGAGTTACATTTGTCAAGCCTCGACTTTTCAAGCACAATTTAGAGACGAATAACAATAAGTGTGATGGTTCAGACATCAGTATAAAACAATATGAAAAATTTTCTTTAAAGAACAGCAAGTAAAGATGTCCTGAACCCACAATGTTAATACAGACCTGTTCTTTAGAGTCATATATTACATTACATCAAGTTTACAAATTAAATTGAAATAACAATTCAATATGTAAACAACCCCACCAACTAAATACACAACGAAAAACTAACAAGTGCACACAACAAATACACTCCTAAACTCACAACTGCAACGGCAAAAGGCCACAGCTTCATCACGTTCACCCTAACTTGCAGGATAGACCCCTATACAATTGAATAGTGCACCGGGTTGAAAATAACAAGCCCAATAACCTTATGAAAGCCCATGTGAGTAAACTCAAAACAATAAAATAGAAACACATGCTTAAACCATCTCAACCTAACAAAACCGTTACACAATTATCACAACGAAACACTAAGTTCATATCACATCAAATCATGCTCACGTACATTAACTCAAATCTAAAACGCACATACTCTGACTCTCAACTGATGCATTTAATTTAACAAAGGCTCAACTAAACAATCATACTCAAGTAACATTTTAAAACATTTAAAAACTCCAATAATCCAAAATCATCCTCCCTTTATCTTAACCGAATAATTGTCACCTCAGTGACCTTTCAAAATATCGAAATCTCAACAACCACTTCTCGAAAATGTAAAGCATTGATAATCAAAATCAAGTAAGAAGTAATCCCTGCATGTGAATTAGTTTAGGAGATCACATTCAAAAGCACATCAAGCAAATCATAGTAATCCCAGCATATCGTTTAATTCCAGTAATTACATTAGAACAATCGATAGAAGTCATAGTAATCCCTGCATGTCGTTTAGCTCAGGAGATTACATTAAAAACAATCAATTCAGAAAATAGTAATCCCTGTGTATAATTTAGTTCAAGATATTACAAAAGAAAACAAGCAAGTCATTAATAGAATTAAACAAAAATTCAATACCATTCATTTACTAATAACACCAAACACCACAACAACAATCTCAAACCTCAATCACTCAACAATAATCCATAACCTTTTCATAATAATCACCACATCAATTATTACCACCTTGGTACTACTGTATAGATTATCACCACCTTAGTTATCACCATCTTGATTCTACTGTATAGATTATCACCACCTTGGTTATCATCACAAGATACATATATTCACCACTCTCAAAACAATAACAAAAACCTTTTCCAAAATATTGTTTGCACATCTCAACATTTTCACAAACTGTACATATTCCTTTCCAAACATAAATCTAACAACACCATCATTTTTCCTTCTCCAAATTCATTTATTTTCCTCAAACCATTTCACACAATAAAGTAAACAAACACCCAATTCCACTAAGATATATATATTTCCACGTAAATACACACACACACACACACACACACACACACACACACATGTAGTCATCTGCTCTGGGTTGTCACTAATACCAACTATAATTCACAATAGCAAAAACTCGAGAACATCATTCTTATACTTGAAAACTCATTTTACTATACCTGTGAACCACAGTCCTATGAACTGTATTCGATCAAGTTCAAATCATTTGAAAACAAATCTTCATTTACGAAAACGATTTCACAATTATCAATTAATTCCGAATATTAAGTAACTCGGTTCATAAATGAATCACATGAGATTTACTCACCTCCAAATCTTGCTGCATCTTCATACAAACCAAGACAAGCACAAAATCATCCAAACTCCACTCACACAATTCCGTCAATCACCTAATCACAACTAGGTTACACTCAATACAATATAAAGCACACAATCATTTTAAAGTTCGAAACACGTGAACTATAAACCAAAAGATATGTCAATTGAGACAATACCCCATCGAGACCATCCAAGTCTCCGGAACAGTCCTACGATCAAAATATCAAAACCACAAGTCGATCGGATGGCCGGATTCACACGGATCGAAAACCGATCAAACTAAAATTGTAAAATACCTAACATGCTCATACGATCTCTAAAAATTACAAACCATATATGGAAATGCTCGTATCGACGAGTAGATCACAATGAGGGACATAAAATGTCTTTGAGGTGACCGAATGCCGCCGGAAAACACCACCACTGTGGTGGCGCCGTTGACGACCAAAAGTCAGAATTTGGCCAAACTTCCTAAACAAAAGATCTTCATCTCAACTCGAATTACAACTTCCCAAACTACATCAAAGTCAAAATCAAAGCCATATGACTGGAATTTATCTCGCAATCTCTGAAACTCGATGAACCCTAGAATCCCAATCTTCAAAATTCGACCTCCACACTTTAAATCGTTGCAAGCCACCTTGGGAGAAAGCATCTACATCCTCTGGCTCCAAAAACCCTCAAGAAACAATGGCTATGGTGGCCGAAATAGGAAGTTCCGATCTGGGTTTGTCGCAGCCTTCAGCCAAATTTCCCGACCTTGCTGCACCATGCACGGGCCGACCAACGCCGTGAAACTTCTCAGACTTAGAGATGGGACTGAGGAGAAAAGAATAGAAGAATCAGTTCGTCGATTGGTGGCCAGAGGAGGGAGAAATTGCGGGATGAAAATCAGTCCCCGATTTCAGCTCGGGAGATAAGAGAGAAAAGTTTCCGAAAATGGAAACTTTGATATTTTGGATTTTTTTCCTATTTAACCAAAATGGAAATTTTTTCCAAATGCCATAACTTCTTCGTACGAACTCCGATTTTCGCGTTCCGTATATGTACGAACTCATATCGACGTGCTCTATGATATCCGTGAAGGAAATTTTCACATAATCCTAATATATAAAAAGTCAACCTCTGAACCCACGAAATAAAACGTTCCGAGTAACAAATCGTTCCGAAATTCTTCTACTTCACCATCAAACCATGAAATCGTCCTAACAATCAACTTAATAAATTCCGGAAATTCATCAGAAATTAATAATGAATTTCCATTACAACATTGTCTGCCAACATTGTAGAATATCAATTTTGTTATTAAATATCTGCTGATGGAGTACTGAAGTCTTAGTTGAGTGTGGCTCTTAAACTAAAACTTAGATGCTCTGTTTCTTTGGATTCATTCACAAGTTGGGTTAAATCAAAGAAAACATTCTTCTTATTTTGATATGTTAAGAAGAGGCTGAATATCGTCTCACTTATTCATTCGTTTCTTTCTCTCAATTTATTCAGATATCTATGCCGAACAATATCATTTCAATGTAATCCACTGTTTCCGCATTTAAGCTTGAAAAAAAAAGGACAATGCTGAGAAACGAGAAATAATTTGTTTAAGCCGCTGCTAAATTCAAGAGCGTGGCTGCCTACACGAAGGCTGCCGCATCCTTGAACGCGGCCTCTGCCTACACGAAAGTGGCCGCTTCCTTTAAATTTGTTCAAGCCGCTGCTAAATTTAAGAACGTGGCCTTTGCCTACACTAAGGCTGCCGCATCCTTGAACGCGGCCTCTACCTTCACGAAGGCAGCCACTTCCTTCTCCATGAAGGCGAAATAGTGTGCAAGGTTTGACGTTTAATAATAATTAGTGGACTACGCGACATTATTAAGTTGTAGAACAGCTTCCCTATATAAGCATCCACATTCCGAAAATATAATTGTTGCAGGAGGAGATGATGATTATGTTGGTTTATATGATCATAATCATGTTGAGATTGATTCCAATAATGTTGCTGAAGGTCATGCTATTCAATGTGTGTGATTTTCGCTAAACTGGGAGATACTATGCATCGGGACATAAGGATCACCAGCCTAAGATGACGAGAGTGTGAGACGGTTTGTGGTGAAATCATGTCTATTATTCTTGTTTTTTTTAACAATGTATTAACTTGATACGTGTGTATTAAGATATTTGATTCCTTCAGTACTCTAATTAATGTGTTTGATGTACTGGCATTATAGTTTGATTTTAATAAAGTTGAACAATATTTTCAATTTCAAACAAAAAAAAATAACTTATTCTTTTGATCTTGTAGAGACATCTAATTATTCAAGTGGCGGATGTGTATAAAACTGGAATCTTAGTAGAAAAGGCGTATATCAAAACTAAAAACGGTATCATCTTTGTATTACCCAAGTTAGAAGCGCATGTTAGAAAATATCTATTATAGTTTTTTTTTATAGAAAAAATGAATGTTTATTTCTTTTTTCCCCTAAAAACTAATAATAATAATTATTTATTATTATTATTTTTACAATTCTACCAGGATGGAGACACAACATGATACTATGGAAGCACTAGAAGGTGTGCGAAAGATTGTTTCATAAGTGGAACATTCAGTGATCCTCACATTGGTGGAGTTCTTAAAGATATTGCCATACTTTCTTGTTTTTCCCGATTTATTGTTGTGATTTGTTACTCTGTATTGGATAATTGCCGCTTCAACCAATATGACTAGAGTTCATGAACTTTCTACTACTTTTGTGGTAAATGGTTCTTTAATTATTAGTTAAATTATAGTCAAAGGATCAATACACACATATATAATATATATAATATTATCACTACTACAGAAAATACTTTTAATGATGTTGGAAAAACATCTTTGAAAACTTTAGGTGACACTTAAAAAAACAAGTCATATGTCAATGGGTCATTGTAAGTGTCTTTTAAGGATGTTCGAAAAACGTTCTATAATGTCTACTAGGACACTGAAAAAGCGTCTTTGTAACTCGAACAAACGTCCTCTAACATCTATTAGGACGTTCAAAAGATGTCCTCTAATGTTTACTATGACATTAGATAAGTGTCCTTAAATCTAAAAAAGATGTCCTTATATGTATTATAGGACATCTAACAAACATCCTTAAAATTTCCAGATGAAACAAAAAAAAAAATATCTACGAATCCAATAATTTACGAATGTCATTACTAACCGAAATTATACATTATTGACCAAAGTACTGGTTGAATGAAATCAAATACAAAATTATTGCAGGAAGTTCACAAACTACAAAGTTCCTATCTACATAGAGTGTTCAGAATCAAAGTCATAAATCAATCTACATAGAAGAAAATGAAGGGCATTAGGAAGAAAACTAAGGTTAGTGAGACCGTTCATCTAGAGGCAAAGGAAGAATGACCATCACTAACTTCTTCAACAATGGATCCTTTCCCAACTGGAAAGGGAAAGAGTTAGGCATTTGGTTTTGTTGGATATTTTAAACTTAGTCATCTTTTATCTTCAGTTCCACAATTAAGTATCTTGATGAGCTTTCTTAGTAATCATTTGCTGGCACACCTCGAATTTTGAATAAAGGAAATTCAAATCTGAAACGCCATAACTCAACAAATCGCCTAAATGCTTAGAATTTTTTTATATTTAAACTAAGCAACAAATAATTTGAAACCACAAATATCAATACAGAATCAATCACTAGAGTCAAATATTACATCACTAAGTGTTTACATAAACTCGAAAGCATCAAAGTAAAATGTAACGCTCTCTAAGAGCATACTACAAACAGCAGTACAATAACAAAATAGGTTCTAAACCTAACACTGCTACAACTACACGCTTCGGTCTCAATCTTGGTTGTCCTGACCTACAAGAATAACCCCTGCACCATGGAATATATAATGCACCAGATTGCAAACAACAAATCTGGTAATCTTTTTAGGGTAAAGCTATGGTATGTTAACTGTTTGGCTCCAGTTTTTCTTGAGCTGGTCAACAGTCTCTTTTCTTGCGTGGGCGTGCCAGCACCGTTCGGGTGTTGTCGTCGGGGGTGTCCCTTGACCTGACTTCTTCTGAGCGATTATGGACGAGGAGAGCACCAACCTCGTCGTGGGATTCTTTGTGCCTCGTGGCGAGGACTTTTGCTGAGCCTTTTCAAAATCACAATCGATACTCGATGTTGTAGATCGAGTAGAGCCAAAACCACTGGGAAGTGAGGAGAACTTGCTAAAGCGTGACTCTAGCTTGGCTGGTTTGCGAGGGCGTTACCCTTGCTTGGCTAGTTCCGTAACCGTTGTGGTCGTGGTACTACAATCGGCTCCCAAGGAGACTAGGACCAAAGCACTTTGATAGAGGGTTTGGTGGTACTGAAAGTTGGCTCCTAAGGAGACTAGAACTTGGAGTGTGATCACCGATAAGAGAATGAGAGGAATTGCTCTTAGAGAGGTTGCTCTAGAGAGAACTTAGATCATCTTATAGATATTTTGATGAGTGAATTGGTGAGATGATACTTGTTGTAGCCTCTATATATAGGCTTCCAAGCAACACTATTTGGCCTTTAAACAAATCATAGTGGGTTAGGCAAAATTCACTAACACTTAGTGGATTTGTTAGGCCAAATTCACTAACACTTCTTTATTCCTTTAATTTTTATCTCCACTAAGAATTCATATTTATCTTTCGACTTCTTCATATGAAATGATCCACCATGGATGTAGATTATTGTGGTAAAATTTCAGAATTTATTTCCATGTGGTTGGGCCGAAAATGCTACTGGACTCCTTATAGGTCCAGTTTTCCAGTTTTGCTTCTGCAGAAAATTGGACTGATTGTTTGAAGGTTTTACACTTCGAACAAGCTCTAGCACTCTTCATATGAAATGATCCTTGGGATGTCTAGAATGAATCTGGAAAGTTTCAACTCATTTGAAGTTCGGATGGTTAGTCTGCCGCCCCTCCTTCCTTGTTTAGCTCGGTTTCTCCTAGCCGAAGTAGGAAAATGTGCTAAAGTTGACTTTTCATTTCCACGCTTCCATAGTAGGCTTTATTTAGCCTCTAAATATATATTTCGAACTTGTCGACAATATATAGCTTGAGCCACTGATATTGGCTCAATTTCTCCAAGACGTGCCTTGTCAGGCCAAAATGCTCATTTTGGGTCCAAACATTGCCCCCCAGACCTCGAAGTCAAAGGTCTTCGTCTTAATTGAAGAGGTCTTGAATCAGTACCACTCGTATAATATCGTTGCTCTGAAGCCACTTGTATTGGCTTGACTGAAATTACTTGATTGATTCCATATAGGCCTCTAAATAGGCCATAAAGCTTGGATGCCACAATCTGAATTGCCTTTGTCATAAACTGATGCTTTCTTTGCCAACTTTATTGTCTCAGTATCTGATGTCTGGTATGCAGTGAATTGGCGAAACTTAGGCAGGTTGTAGGATATCAGAACTTTAGCGTGCCCCCCATACGAATGAGACTGCTTTTGATTGCGAATGAGGATCCTTCTCTTCTTTGGTGGTAGCTTCGCCATGTGTATAGCAGCAAATATTTGCCTTGATCGCTGGCTCTCTGTTGATTTTCTCAAATGTAGGTGTTTGGAGCCTTTTTGCTGGCTAGATCAAGTTTGATCAAGGCCTATTGACAGGACCCGTCCCGAATTTCACCCTGAAATCCGAGGTAGCCCTGTGGGGCCCACCTTAGGAATAACTCTACCAAAAATTCAGCAGAGTCACCCCTAAAATGGACTACCCAAAAACCTATAAATAACACATTCACACTTCTAATAAACCATCCTTATTCTTCTGGAGCCACCCTGCTCCCCAAATCACAACAACTCCACAATTTACAACTAAAATACGAATCATACAACATTTATCCCACAGGTTATCAGAGCAATCTAAAAGAGAAAGAGAAAATAAAATACAGGTAGGTTCCACAGTTAACCTACAATGAAGACAACAGCAGCAGATGCTATGCCTCGAATCCTACTATGCCAAACCAGCTACTCTGCAGACTGGGCATTTGAAAACGAATGGCCCAGGGGAAAAGTATATAAAAACGTTAGCGTGAGTGGACAAAAATAAGTAATTGTAAGGAGAAAATAAATTTATACTTTCCCGCACATATCTTCTTAAAAACCCAATGCATGCAGCAATTTAAAGAAACACAGTAACTTTAGTTCAGCTCAAGAAAACCGACTAGCCCCGCTAGTCACAACCGAGCAAAAAGGAAAGAATTCTGATACTCAAGAAAATAAGACCAGCCCCGCTGGTTAGGGAATCGGACTAGCCCCGCCAGTCAAAATAATAAAATAATATATGGGGAAGAAGTATCACCATACGAAAGAAGGGAGCCTCTCGGGCTCGGGTCGGAGTGTCCCACACTCTGGAGCATCCCATGCTCTGCTCTACTCACCCACGAACACATAGTAAGTAGGGAGGAGTACTAATAGGCTAGCTAGCAATAAAATATATTGACCCCGGGTATGGTGGGTAAAAACCATACGAAAATCGAAAATCAGTAAGACATCCCCGATGTCTCACAAGAAAAGAAATTTAGTCCAGTGACGTGACCCCCGCACGCCAATATAAACTCGAAATCATAAACCAATATACGAAAATAAAATAAGTTCATAATCTCAAAGAAATCTCCTATTTCCGAAGATTCCTCGGAAAACTCAAATCTACTAATAAATAATAATACTTTCATTTCCGGAAATAATCTCGGAAAAAAAATTGTCGAAAATTATTTCAGATAACAAATTTAAAACGAAGCATAACAACTTCTAATCGGCATGATTACGAATATTTAAATCCGAATAATATGCTCGATAAATTAAAACAATAATTTAAATTACTAATCCATTTCCCACAACAAAATCAATAATCAATATCAATTTCCCGAAAGTAAAATATAATAATATGTTCATTAATTAAATAAATACTTATTTCGGAAAATCAATTGCATGCATCAATATTTAGAAAACCAAAAGTCCATTCACAGTATACGGCTAACGTGGTATCCAAGCGTAAGGATCCTCGTCGAGTGATGAGTCGGTACCTCGTCCTGTACATAATTATTCGTAACTAACAATTACCGGACGGAAGAAAATAATGTTACGATAAACAATAATTAAATCCTAAACCCCATAACCTCAATTCCTCCAATCCTCTTCTACAACCAACCAAACTTCACCAACACCGCCCAATCGTCAAATTCAGACTTTGCAACAATTATGGAGAAAATCCGACAATCGGATTCACGATTAACATTAATCGAAATCTAAATCTTTAGAAATTTATAACCGATTCAAAACTCCACCAATCCTCACCAAACTTCATATACAAGTTCTAGGATAATTATAAGATTTAACTAGCCAGAAATTGGAATTAAAAAGTTACCCTAGCCACCGCTACCGCCGCCCACAGTGGCGGCGCCGCCACCAAAATCACCAGCTCCAATGGCCACCAAATTTTGGCAGTAGCACCTTCTCAATACACCCATTAATTCTTTCAACTATGACCAAGTCAGAAAATGAGTAGAAGTACCTCAACAATTAAGGAGAGGTTTGTACCCGAATCGTGAATAGTAACCCGAAATTTCAAATCTTCAATTCCTCCTCTACACTGCAAATCGTGGCTCAAGGCTAGGGGGGAAATGATCCTTGGCAAAAACCCGACCTTCGACGCTGGTTTGGTGGCCGGAAATGGCTGGAATCGCTGAAAATCGACGAAACACCCAAACTGCTACAGTGAACTTCAAAGCTTAAATCCGAGTTCCACAGGCCAAGCCACCGCAAAATACCACCACAGGCGCCTAGAGGGAGAGGAGACGAGTCCAAAGATGCTGACTTTACGTCGTCAGGTGGCCGGAGAAGGAAGAAGGCCGGAGTTGCAGAGAAGGCCGAAGAGAGAAGAAAAAACGCGGGGGGAGGAGGAGAAAGAAAAGTTACCGGCCCCAACAGTAAAAATTCAAATTAATACTTTTTACCATGAACAGTAACTTTAATATTTCGCTTATAACTTTCGCATACGAACTCCGATTTTTACGAACCACATATGCACGCGCTCGGTTTAACGTCCTCTACAACTTCCATGAAGAACATTTTCTCAAATTTTGACCCGAACAAAAAGTCAATTTTTAGGGCCACTAAAAGTATCGAAACAAAGTAAAAATGAAATTAGTTATCATTTACCGTCCAAATGACTAGTAAACGGGTAAATTTAGGTTCGGGACGTTACACCTATAGTACTTGGCAAAATAAGATGTTGAATAGCAAAATGTTTGCTGCCATTTAATCCTTCGCGAATCTTATGCTGAAGAGGATGATTGAATCATGGCTATCGTCATCATGACATGTGACGAAATGAAACCACCATATTTGCTACAACTTTAGTATCTAAAACCGCATTGGTTTTAATCATGTTTTATTAAAAAAAAATATCAGGCCACTATGCTGGCCCTGCGGTGGTAGGAAAAGGTGGAATATCTTCACTGTCGCCTTAGATGCGATTCTCAAGATAGAATAGTGATTCATTAATTATCAACTAGGGCCACTCACTGGCCCAGCTAATAAATTAATCTCCAAAAACACTTGAGCTATAAATCAAGGTGTAATTGAGAAGTGTTCCTTGTGACCCAGAAATGACATCCAAGAAACCATTCGTTATCGATCAGCCAGATGAAATCACTGAGAAAGCCACATTCACATGGCGGACTAACATGAGTGTTCGATGTAGAAGTCAGACCAGAGAGGAGAGAAGTCGACTGATGAGCTTTGGTGGAGGTGATAGTCAAGCGGGTTTGGGTCCCACACCTCGCGATCGTTTGCCAGATGATGCTATGGCCTATTATGGGCTTCCCATCCGCCGTCCCATAGTGGCTCTTCGGCAGGTGCCTGGTGATTTTAGCAGTTGGGGACCAAGGAGGAAAGTGGGCTTCTGGCCTACCATCACTCTCGAGGAAAAGGTTTGGTATCAGGAGGTCCGAGTGAGAGATTTGGCCCGATGGGATGCGGTGGGTATTACCCAAACCATCGATCTATGCTTCTGTCTTCCCCATAATACTAGCCCTGCACCGCTTGCCGCTGCTCTTTGCTTCTGGAACACTTCCAGCAATACATTCGATTTTCGGTTTGGGCAGATGAGCATAACTCTACTGGATGTTCTTACCATCACGGGGTTGCCCATTGATTTTGACCCCTATGTGCATGGTCAGTTTGATGGTATTCAATTGCCTTTGAGAATGGATATGGCTGGTCGGGGGCATCACAGTAAATCCTACCCTGTCTGGCGTGATTATTACCGCACCCAGTGTGACCATACAGGAGGTATCGCATTCCTGGAATTCTGGCTTTGTAAATTTATCTTTTGCACTTCTTCCAACAAACCTACTGGGCGCTGGAATTCTCTGGCCACTGCTCTCTACAATGGTATTTGCATTGGCCTTGGGCAACCTGTATTGGGTTCGTTATATCGCTCCCTTTATAGAGCTGTAATGCGCCCCTTTGATACCGACATTAGTGGTCCATTATGGATCCTTGCCTTTTGGTTGCAGATTTATTTCCCTCACTTCCGTCGCGGTGATATTCCAAAGGAACCTCCAGTCGATTCTCTTTTGGGGAACTGGCTTCGTGGCAACATAAGGCATCGAGCTCTACCCTACTCCGAGTGTTTTATTTACTTGTACTTGTTGGGAGAGATGCCGGACCCAAAAATAGTCCTTTCTAGGCGATTCCCTCCTCCCCTTGATGATGGCTTTCTGCCCAGTGGACGCGATCATAGCGAAAGAGCCCTCTTGGCCTTTCGTCGAGCCATCTCCTGCTCGGATATTCGTCTTACCACCAACCGCGTAAGTTATGAGCTCTATGCCCCTAACCACTTTGCTCACCAATTTGGGTTGGCCCAGTTGGTACCCTGGCCTCTGGTTGATTCTGCCAATTACTACACCTCTTGGCGGAGATTAGCCCCACTTGGGTCTGCCTCATTTCAGAGTCAGTTTACTTTGATAGTGATTCCCCCTTGGGTCAGAGCGTTGTATCCCCTCAACGATGTCGACAATGATTATGTTGATTGGTGGAAAGAAGTGTCTGTGAACTGTTGGGACCTGCCACATGACGAACTCTTCGTCCAGATCTTTCGTGGAATGAGTAGTCCTGGTCCGGAGGACCGCAAGATTTTTGAGCGCTTCTCCAACCCTACAGCACAACCTCGGCGACTTACTCTACCTTCTCGCTCATCGTATGCAGGGATACAAATCCATGAGCCTAGGGCAATAGTAAGTTTTTGTCTTTCTTCACCATTCCTTTTCCTTGTCTTGATTTTCCCGCTCTTATTCCTGAGTGTGTTTTGCAGCAAACTACCCGGAGCAAGGCAGCCTCTGTTCAGGCCGAGAAACAAAAGGGATTGCAGAGGGGACTCCTGAGGGAGAATCTTCTCATGATGAAGATTCTACTGAGGTAATTTGGTTAAGAACGATCCCAAACTTGCATTTTTGGTGCTTTCCCCCTTTTTGAGTTGTGATTCTTTTGTCGTGCAGGCCACTGCTATCTTTGCTTGCAAACGCGATCGAGCTCAATCCGTCGAAGAGAGTTTTGAAGATGACGAAACTCTGGGAATGCGATTGGTAAACTCCGGCCCCGTCTTATTCTATTTAAATTTTAGAATTTGTGCAGGATCTTCATTATGTATATTTTGACAGGTCCGTCAGAGGATCACTGATCCCTCTCGCCTGAGCGAGACTAGATCCTCAGCCGCTGCAGAAGAGCCAACTCTCTCACTAGTTCAAGCATCAACTAACCCCGTGGCGCCTCTTCCGTCTTCCACATCTAAAGAGCATCTTCTAGGTCCTACCATTTTAATAACGATCTCCGATGATGAGTCCTCGGAGCATGAAAGCGTGGAAAGCCACTCTGAGGCTTCTGCCGCTTACGAGGAACTGATGACGACAGAGATTCTCACGGCACTAGAGGTCCAAGAGGTGAATGAGGTGAGGCCTCTTCCTCTTGGAGACCACATATCAGATATTGACCCGACAACTCGAGAGGTAAGCCACTGTTGGCCAATGTTTTCCATTTCCCTTTCTGATCCAACCCGGCTCTCTGACATTTCTGAATCTGACCAGGATTCTATTTGTACCGAGGAGGTAGCTGCAAAAGTTGAGGGTTCTATCGGCGGGACAGTCGCCCCAGAGATGGAAAATGATACTGACGGAGGTGGTGCCCCCCAAGTCTTGCGAATAAATGAGACAACCGTCGGAGCTGAGGGCTCTATGCTTGAATCTGCTCCACTTGCCTATGGTGAGCCGCGAGTTGAGTTTCCAGATTCTCCTGCGGCTGAAGGGACAGACCAACCTGTTGAAGACGAAGAAATTGAGGAAGCTGTCCACCCATTTGCAGTGGTGGTTCATGATCCTGTGGCGTCTCCCCCGCCTCCTCCTCCTACCAGATTCGAGAGATTGATGAGGGTGTTGGAGGTAACTCCTCCTTCTACTATGGATGAGGCTAAGTTGGTGCTTCGTGAACATCTAGGTCCTTGGGTATTGGACACTGACATCCTCTCGCGAGTCTTAGAAGCTCTAAGGTATCTCCGCCAGGAGAAAGCTTTGACTTCATGGCAATTTAGTGCTATCGACTCTCTGCTGAATGAACTTGATATGGCCCGCCGACGTCAATCGGCCACGAACACCCAGGCTCACGACGCTCAAGAGGCTTTGAATAGTGTCTCTCAAGAAATGGACCTCTCCCGCGATATTTTAAATGAGCGAGCCATCCGCCTACGGGAACTACAAATCCAAAGGTTCGACTTCAAACTTCAAATCGAGAACCTCCAAGCCCATTTAGCCTTTGTTGAGAATGCGATTGTTGCAGAAGAAGCTCAACTCGATGAACCTTTGGCTGCTTCTGAAGAAATGGGCCGTAACCTGGCCCGTATCAGAGAACAGGCCACTCAGGCCGAAGCTGGTGCTATTGCGGCGAAACGCGACGTGGAAGAACTTTGTTTGAAATTGAGCTTTGCGAGTCAATCTCTGTAGGCCCCCTCGAAAACCGTTCGGTTTCCCACATGCTATTAATCTCTTCTTTTCCGAGATTTAAGGCATTAATCACTCGTTGAAAAACAACGATCGTAAAGAAAATAATCTCGTGAAAAGAACAGTTACCTCCTCGAAAACCGTTCGGTCTCCTCACATGCTGCTAGTCCCTTTTTCTCTCGAGATTTGGAATCACTAATCTCGATTTACTGTCATCAGTTTTGAAATTGAGCTTCATCCAAGGGTGGGGATTTGCCTGAAGTCCCTATAAATAGTTGTATTTTGGGAAGGGAATACTCACAACAACTTTTCTGAAATATTCAAGAAATGTCCTTTCAGTTCATGCTTCTTTTTCTCCTTCTTCACAAATCTTCCCCTCATGAAATGACCTTTAGCCTCTAAATTTTTAGGCTTTATGGCGTAATCTTAAGCCTGGGTTAGGCCTTATGGCGTAATCTTAGGCAACCCCTTGTTTCGCCTATCTGGAATTTTGCAATAACAATGCCAGGCTTCAGATTGGTTTAGAAACGCAAGGGGGCTCCGAGTGTGGGATCCACGATCATGCGAGATCATTTTTGTTAGGATCCCACACGCGGAGCGAAACGGAGAAAGGGAGGAAGGCCACTTTGTGGTTCATCTTTCCTCCTCTGTTTCCTTCCTTCTGGACCCGGCCCATGTTGTGCCCTCCAGATGGAAGGGGCTTTGGTTCTCACCTCCTTCTCCCCCTTTCTCTTCTTGAAAGAATCTTAGAGGGATGAGAAGGGATGGGCTCTTTGAAGGAATAGGTTCAAGCTACAGAATGGCTGTTCCTATACTTCATGTCCAACTAATGGTGGTTACCATGGCTAGAGGGGGTGCAGAGACTCAAGCTGATATTCAGTTCATTCACTCTCTGCCCTTCCCGGAGATAATGGCGCGGCTCAACCGACGTTGGATTCCATAGCTGCTTCCAATTGAGGGGGCTTGGATGCTCCATTTTCTCTCACTGGAGTCTCGCTTTCTCATGGATAATGGTGTTGGCCAAGCCTATGTTGTACTCCTCTACTGCTTCCATGTAAATGGGGCGCGGAGGCTCCGTTACTTCTCTTTTTCCTTCCCTGAAGTTTGCCTCTCCTTGGTATAATGGCGTTGTTTAACTCGACATTGGATTCCATAGCTGCTTCCACTTGAGGAAAGATTCAAAAGATATCCGAGGATTCCTGTTTTTGTATTTTAGCCACCTTTGGCTTTGTAATGAATGTACTGCTTTTGGCCGCAAAGCCACTTTATGAATACAATAATATTTTTTATCCTGATATTCCAATATCCGTGAGAAGCCAAGAATTGTGTCTCGCAAGGCCTCAAATATAGGCCCCCATAGTTGTATATTGAAAACAATATGAACTTTTAAAATATGTTCTGCATTAAAACAAGCCTCGCGATGAGGGTTTTGAGAAAATATTTATCTTTTGGATCCACTTGCTGGCCCCAACTCAAGTTGCATTAATTAGCTGTTGAAAATTCCACCGTGAAAAAATAATCTCGTGAAAAGAACAGTTACCTCCTCGAAAACCGTTCGGTTCCCTCACATGCTGCTAATCCATTCTTTCCGAAATTTATGGCAACTTTAATCACGCTTTACTGACACTTAGTTTGACTCTTCTCTTTGACCGTCCATCCAAGGGCGGATATTTGCATGCCTATATCTTCCTCCACATTATAAACCCAAATTTCCAATCCCAAAATCGTTTCATCAACTCGAATATTTCTAACAGCAATCTTTCTTAATTACTCATCATCACCACTCTTCAATTTTTGCATTCTCTCAATCCATCACCAATGGAACCACAAAACCGGCATCCAACCAAGGATGGAGGAAGTAACAAAGCAGCCGGGAGTAGTGCTAACATGCTTCGCAGGAGGAGCAGTACTAGGTGGATTCCTACTACAGATCAGATAAGAATCCTCAAGGAGCTTTTCTACAACAAGGGCGAAAGATCCCCAACTATAGAGCAGATTCAGAGGATCTATCTCCAGCTGAAATGGTACGGCAAGATCGAGGTCAAGAACGTCTATTATTGGTTCGTGAACCAAAGGGCTCGGGAGAAGCAGAAGAAGAGGTCCACTTCGGATGTTCATGTGCCCATGCAAAGATCAGCGCTTGTTGGTGCTGATAATGTTACCAATTGGAAACATGAGGATCAGTATATTAACTTTGGATCTTCTGCACCTGCTTCTGCTTCTTCCGCTGGTGTGATGATTGCTTTTAACAGGCAGATGGGGAACTATGGCTGTTATGGATCTATGAATATGGAGAATAGTGCTAGGGATTGTTCAATCTCGGCTGGAGCGGGAACTAGTTCTACTTTCTTTGACATGAATGTAGAACAAACTTTCATGGAACAAAGAGGAGAAGATCACCAGGAGATTGAAACCCTTTCACTGTTTCCCGTGCATGGTGAGGACATCTTTAGCAAAAAGAAAAATACTTCCGATGGAGGTGGCGGTCACAGTGGTGGCTCTTACACTTCCCTTGAGCTCAGCCTTTCCTGCAAGGCAAAGCTGGAAAAACCTTTCGGAGCCGCTGACTCGGTTTAGTAGCTTCGTGAGTGTAGGAACACTTAGAATTGTCCCCTAAGAGTTGTATCTATAATTTTTTTTTTTTATAAATAAAATAGCATGAATATTTATATACAAAGTTGTCCAGTGGGCGGGTTTAGGCTTAGTATGGTATAGTGTTGCCCCCCTAGTGTTGCTAGGCATAGCGAAGAAATGATTATGGGCCGTAAAAACAGGCCTTCATAAATGGGCTTTGCGAGTGTAGGAACACTAGAATTGTCCCCCATGTCTCATGCGAATAAATTGTCTACGACTCCTCCGAGTCCCAAACATTGGGAAAGTATTTCTTCAAGTATCTCCCATTGATAGGGTTATGATGGACATCTCCATCTAGGTCCTTGAGATGAAAAGCTCCTTTCTCTAAGATTTTATAGATGATGTACGGGCCTTCCCATCTTGGAGTCCATTTGCCGCGACCATCTAATTTTTCGCCAAGGGGGAGAACTGGTTTCCAAACCAACTCTCCTTCGCTGTAACTCCTTCCCCGCGTCCGCTTGTCATAGGCACGAGCGACTCGTTGCTTTTCCATGACCAAATTATCTAAAGCCTCCAAGCGCTTTTCTCTAAGGTCTTTATGTTCCTGCCACATAGCCTGAACGTAGTCTTCTCCAATGAGATGATGTTGCTCTTGAACTCGTAATGACTGGACGTTGACTTCCAATGGCAGGACTGCATCATGGCCAAACATCAAAGCATAAGGTGTTGTCGCAGTGGGATTCCTCTTAGAGGTGCGGTAGGCCCAAAGAGTTTCATAAAGTGTCTCATGCCACTGTCGTGGATTAGCTTCCAACATTTTCTTCAGCAAATTGATAATGATCTTATTGCTGGCCTCCGCTTGACCGTTAGACTGAGCATAATACGGACTGGAATGGATGAACTGTATTCCCCATTCTCTTGCCAGTTTATCAACTTCACCACCCATGAAAGCTGCCCCCCGGTCAATAACAAAAACTTCTGGGATCCCAAATCTGCAGATGATGTTTCTGAATAGGAATTGTCGCAACGTGCCACCAGATGCTTCCTTCAAAGGTTCTGCTTCAACCCACTTTGTAAAGAAATCAGTCGCAACGATGATGAACTTATGTTGAAGTGATGAATGTGGGTGAATCATCCCAATTAAATCTAGCGCCCATCCTCTTGCAGGCCAAGGCTGTATAATGGGCTGCATTGGAATATTAGGAACATGCTGGACCGGCCCATGAGCTTGGCAGTCCAAACAACCTTTAGCGAACGCGATACAATCCTTCAAGATACTGGGTCAAAAATATCCATGTCGTCTAAGCAACCATCGCATCTTTGGACCTACTTGGTGAGCTCCACAAATGCCAGAATGAACTTGGCGCATGAGTTGTTTGGCTTCGTAGCCATAAACACATCTGAAATCCATGCCATCTTCTCCTCGTCTGCGAAGTTCATCACCTCTGAGGAAGTAGTTGAGGGCAAGATAGCGAATCCTTCTATCTGTGGTCTGATCAGGATGCTTGAGATAATTGATCAAAGGGATGCGCCAATCCAAGTCAATGGATTCCAGGGTTGCGACTGACGTATCGTCTAGAGGATCTCTTCTCGCCATCCAAGAAGGAAGGGTGCGACGCTCGACTTTAAGGATTCTCTCCCGCACGCCATATCTCAATGTTACCCCTGTTGCCAGCTGGGCCAACTCGTTCGCGACAAAATTTCTCTCGCGAGGAATGTGCTCAAGATGTACGTTATCAAATTGGTCCAACAGTTCTAATGTCCTGTTCCAATAAGGGACCAATGTGAAGCTATTGCATCTGAACTCATTGCACAACTGATTGATAACCAAGAGAGAATCGCCAAGTATTTGTACATCTCTAATTCCCATTTCCAGCAGTACTTCTAGGCCTATGATTAAGGACTCATATTCTGCTTGGTTGTTGGTACATTGAAACTCCAACTGGAATGAGTACGAAAAGTGATCTCCAGCTGGATTCTCCAGTGCAATTCCTGCTCCAGCTAGCGTATCCGTTCTTGACCCGGCAAAATATAAAACCCAGGGCTGGAGTGAGACTGTGGCTTGATACAATGTGGCGTACTCTGGGCGATCTAAATTTCTGACAGCGACCTCTAAATCTCTAACCGCGGGGAGATCTAGCATAGGGTGATGTGCCAGAAAGTCCGCAATGGCTTGCCCCTTTACTGCTTTCTGTGGGACATACTGTAATGAGAATTCTGATAAGGCGAGCACCCACTTGCCAATACGGCCTCTCAAGATAGGTCGCGATAACATATACTTGACTAGATCGGTTTGAGCAAGGATGCAAGTAGTAAAGGACAACATGTAATGCCGCAACTTGCATGCTGAGAAGTATAATGTAAGACACAGCTTTTCCATTGGAGTGTACCTTGTTTCGCAATCTGTGAGTGTCCTACTGAGGTAAAAGATGGCATGTTCGACACCCTCTTCATCATCCTGAGCGAGGAGGCTGCCAATGGAAGCCTCAACTGCTGAAACATACAACTTTAATGGAAATCTAGCTCTGGGAGGAACAAGCACTGGCGGGCTCGCCAGATAGGCCTTGATTTTGTCAAAAGCCTCTTGATGTTTAGGTTCCCACACAAACTCGTTCTGTCCTTGCAACTTCAGCAGGGGGGAAAAGGGCTGGATTTTGCCCGCAGAGTTAGAAATGAAACGTCGCAAAAAGTTGATCTTACCCAGTAGTCGCTGTAATTCTTTCTTCGTTCGCGGGGAAGATGCGTTGATGACCGCGTTTGCCTTATCCTCAGGGACCTCAATGCCCCTTTGATGGACAATGAATCCCAGGAAATCGCCTGCCTGAACTCCAAAAACACACTTGGCGGGATTCATTTTGAGCTTGTGTAGTCGCATGCGCTCGAAAACTTTTCTGAGATCCGTGAAGTGATCTCCACTCTTCTTAGACTTCACGACGACGTCATCAATGTAAACCTCTAAGATCTTCCCAAGTATGTCATGGAAGATCAGGTTCATGGCTCTCTGATATGTTGCTCCGGCATTCTTCAGTCCAAAAGGCATGACCACATATTCAAAAACTCCCGTGAACCCAGGGCAGCGGAATGCGGTCTTGTGTCTATCTTCCTCTGCAACCGGTATCTGGTGATATCCCGCTGTGCCATCCATGAAAGACAACAGTTCGTGCCCTGCAACTGCATCTACCAACATGTCCGCCACCGGCATGGGATAGACGTCTTTAGGTGTAGCTAAATTAAGGTCTCTGTAATCCACGCAGACCCTCATCTTGCCATTCTTCTTGCGAACAGGCACTATATTGGACAGCCACTGATTGTACTTGGCTACCCTGATAATGCCTGACTTGTGCATCTTTTCAACTTCCTCTTTGACCAGTACTTGGGTCTCTGAGTTCATTCTTCGTGGCTCTTGCTTTAAAGGCCTCTTATCAGGTAGCGTTGGTAGTTGGTGGCATACCAAGTCTGGTGATAGGCCTGGCATGTCCTCGTATTTTTCCGCGAAGCAGTCCTTGAATTCTAGCAATAAGCCGATGAGCCTCTGTTTCTCGCTAGGCTCTAAGTAAGTGCTGATAGCCACTTCTATAGGCTCATCAATTGTTCCCAGATTGACCTTTTCAGTAGGGTCCCTAACCTTCGGAGGTGTGTCATCCAATGCCGCTGGAGCAAGCTGAATCTCTTCTTCCTCCTCTTCTTGGTCCATGAACTCTTCATAAACAATTTCTAAGGTCGCAACTCGATCATAGGCCTCTTTTTCCACCAAGTATGAGGATAGCCTCTCGTACAAGGAATGGAAGGCCTCTATCCCTTCCTCTGGAAGGTCGTAATCCATTAATTACCCATTGTGCGGGGCACAGCATGGCCGGGCCTAGCTAGGTCTTCTTTTGCAAGCGTGAGTCCCCACTGTGCCAACTCAGAAGCCGTCACCCCTGTGGGGCGGCCCTTATTATCGATGCTACCGACTTGCAATGGAGTAATTGGCTCCAAGTAGTACTTGCCATCTACGTAATTTACGGAAACAGAAAAAGGGCGGGGATCTGCTTTAATTATCTCAGCCTTATTTGTCACCCTATTCCACATAATCAGCTCTTGGTGGAGTGTTGATGGAACACAATAGCTTCGGTGAATCCAATCTCTTCCTAGGATGGCACTGTAGGCCGCGTAACAATCCGTAACAAAGAACACATAAACGCTTTCTGAGGGACCCACCTTGATTTTTAGGAACAGTAAACCTAACGTCTTAGTTACTGTGCCCGCGAAGTTCTTCAATGTGAGAGAGGTAGACTGGATCTTCTCCTTCTTGATTCCCAAAAGCTGCATGGTCCTTGTAGTAATGACATTCACAGCCGCGCCGGTATCAACCATTATCTTGCTGACCTTAGTCCCATTAATTTCTGCTGTGATATACAAAGGTCGCATGTGTTGCACCATGGCGGGTGTGGGTCTTGTGAAGCTCATGAAGAAACTCTTGCTGTTAGCATCTTCAGTCTCAAGGGACACTGCTTCTTTCACCAGCGTTGTTACGGCTGAAGTGATCTGCAACTGCTGTTCTCCAATTGCGTAAGCTTCTATGCATTCCTGCGCAGCGACTGGTAAGGCATACTTAGCAAGGAGCACATAAACCATATTGCAAGAGATATCTACCATTTCTGTTTCGTCCATGTCATCATCAAGATTGAGCTTGGGTTCATCTGCTGGGATATCGGTGTTAAACTGTTTAACCATGAAAGCAACCAAGGATTTCTCTGCGGGGACCACCGCTTTGGCTTGTTCGTGCTCCTGTACTATAGGAATCCGGTTCAGTGACTCTGAAATTTGTTTCGTCCCTGGCACTTCCTCTGGGAGAGTGACCACCAAGTTTTGAACTTTCTGCATGATCGCGGACCGATTGTCTTTGCCCCCCAGCTTGTCGAAGATGGAAGGCTCGCTATTGCTTCCTTCGCGAGATATTCTCCGCCAAACATTGTCTTTACAAGCTGGCGGCGGTTCTTGCCTCGCTGGAACTAGGGATTTCTCCTGAGCGCTGATCTTGGGGGCACATGGCTTTTGCCCTTGGCGTAATACTTTGGGCTGCGGTTTCTGAACTTGCGGGGAAACGAATCTCTCCTAGGCCAGTACCTCCAATTGTCTTTGATACTCTTCTGGAGGTTTCAGTAATTGTGATGGTTTGATTAGTCCTTGATCTAGTGCTTCCAAAGTTCGCTTTGCTTCTCCAAACCTTCGTTGGAGTTTTCTCTTTTTTGAAGAGCTCATCTCCACCGCCTTGCCATTCTTTTGGGTATACCATCTCCCTTCTTTGATGGAGGATGTTGACACTGGCGGAATGTAAGGTCTGGTAAAAACCCCTTGCCACTTATCTGCTTGCCCTTCTTCCCTCGCAGTCTTTAACTTTTTGAATAAGTTTGAGTCCCTTGGAGAAGGAGTTTCTAAACCACTGTGTACTCTTGGGCTGCATGGTTGGAAGTTTGTAGAGGATGATACTAATCGTATTGGCGGCAAAGATCCAAACTGGACAGTCTGGGATGTTTCCTCATGCAGGGCTTGAGTGTCACATTCTTCCTTGCACCGCGATCATAGGACAATGGGTAAACGAGTCTTGGATTCCCGCTTCACGGCTTTGTTTCCAGCCCTTATCAAATCCTTAACCGCATAGTCTGGACTTTGATTCTGCTGATCTTTTTCACCCCATGCCACGTCCACCATGTTGATGCCGGTATCTGGGAAGGGATCTAGGTCCACCAACGCTGCTGCTGTTGTTGGTGCCTCTACTTGCAAACTACCATTATTTAACCAGATTTGGATCTGATCCTTTAGCTTAACACAATCGGCTGTATTATGATTCCACATATTATGGAGTTTGCAGTATTTCTTCCCCCTTAGCTGCTCTGGTTTAGGAAATGGGCCGAAGTCGGTTTTCACCATCTTCGCGGCGATCATTTCTTCCAAGATTTCATGCGCTTTGTTCGCGTCGTAAGTATAACTTGTGAACTCTGGTTTGGTGAAAACCACTGACTTGAGCTTCACCGGTTCTTTGCACAGCTTCAGTTGCTTTAGTGTTGAAGCCTTTTTTCCGGTGAGTTCTAGCGCAGCAATCTCGTCTTCTTCAAACTCGTCAGCCTCTACTGTAGTAGATTCCTCACTCTTGTAGTAAGGATCAAAGGGACTGGATTGATGGCTGAGCGCAGCCACTATTCGGCGTTTCCCTGGGATGTATGTCCCTTTTGAGGCATTTTTCATAGCGTCCATCTCCCTGAGCAAGTGCTCGAAACTTCCTACTTCTGTGATCAGTTCCCCCATCGAATTGAACATGCTTCTATGCTGTTTTTTGCGTTGGCGGGGCTCTAAGCCTTTGATTGCCAACTTCACCAGTTCTTTCTCCGGCAGAATCACATTCAACTTTCCTTTCTGGATCTGAAAGCGCTGAAGGTACATGACAGCAGATTCAGTTGGCTGCTGAGCCATCTGAGTGAGTGAAGCCAGATCTACTTCTGGCTCGATAGTCCCGAAGGTTTCCTTGAACAGCTTCTCCATCGTGGGCCAACTTGTAACTGATCCTAGTTGCAGCTTAGTGAACCAGGTGAAGGCAGACCCCGATAAAGAAGTAGCGAAGATATTACACTTCAGATTGTCATCGTTCTGGTACTGGCCACACTGTACTCGAAACCTAACCAAATGGGCTGCGGCATTTTCGACTTCCTCTCCCGAGAAAGTAGAGAACGTAATGTTCTTATATCCCCTAGGATAAGGTGTTTGTGTAATATGCGGTGGGAAGGGCCCCTGGTAGGCCTCATCCAAGTTAGGCCTCTGGTTCGCGGCCCTGATCATTGCTTCTACCTCTTCTCTCCTTACATATCTTGGATCAGGAGGAGGTGGGTGAACCACTGTATCTTCAACTGACCAGATCAACGGTGGTGCCTGTGAAGCTTGATTAACCAAAGACATGCCGCCTCCGTGGGTCAGTTTATGTCGGGTTGACGTCTGCGACGTAAAACCCACTGCTGGCTGACCCTTTGTGGTTACGGTGACCTTCGCTGGACTTTCAACCCGGTCGATACCATAATGGCTTGCTGGAGGTGGATCTGGTGCACGTATTCAACTCCGTCACTATCATATTGGGGAAACGGGCTATGATCAACAAAGGCCCCATCATTGATTTTCAAAGTCCTGGTCCCTTGCTTGACTGATGACGCGGCGTTGTTCTTCCCACTCGTTGCCAGAGTAGTCTCTTTACCTCTGACTGATGCGGCAGTAGCGCATGTGGATGTACTGCCGCCGCGAGCATTTGGTGGTATGTACTTAGCAGATATGGGGGACTGACCTAGAGAGCCTAGAATGGCACTAGGATCTCCCAGTGTTTTATGTAGAACCTCTCTGGCCTGATCGAGGTCAGCCTTCTGCATGGCCACCTGGGTTACGACGTTGGATCCTTCTTTGCGAATCATCGAGACTTCCAAAGCAATGTGTTTGCTTGCGACCAACAGCTCTTCATGGTTCTTCTGCATTTTTTGGTTCATGCCATCCAATTGCCCTTGTGTTTGTTGTGCCCCTAGCTCAAGCCTCTTGATCGAGATCGTGAACTCATCAAGCCGTCGACGGTCCTCCGCAAAGGCTTTTTCCATCTTCTCATGGTATGCAGCAAAATTCTGTTGAAGGATATTAAGCCGTTCTTCTATGGTCGCATTTTCTGGAACGAGAATAGGCACAAAGTCAGTAGTTGTAACTGCGCTCGCGGCTTCCTGGGTGATGCTAGATGTATCGCCAGCCTGATTAGGCTGGGCGGCAGGAACTTGCTCGCCTTCAGTAGTAGGATGTCTATTTCCTCCTCGTTCAGTTGACATCTCTGTCGATGGAGGGTGGGAAAAAAATCTTTGGATTACCTGTTCTTCGAAAAGACCACGACAGTCTGCACGCGAGTGCGGTCTGTAACTGGAGGTTTTATGTTTCGGGCAGTTAACGTAAACCTTTTGATAAGGGTTTATGCTTGACTTCCCAATGGCTTCTGGAAGTCTGAATTCAATAAGTAGCTGAATTCAATAAAACACTGTGAATCAAGGTTTAGACCTGCGGCCCAAGTATAGTCGCCTAGACACAAACTTTCTTTCAAATCCTTTGGGCAACCTTACTGAAATGGCCAGGTGGGAGAGGGCGAACAAAAGAGGCAGAATCCATTTTGGCATGAACTACTCCCACATAGTGGTTTAGGCCTATTTGCACGCACTTCTGGATTCAATAGCCTGTTATGCACGTTGTCCCCTTTCTAGACACCATTTCACATAGGCTATACTTACTAAGATGAGAAAGATCATAAGTGTGAAGACAGTTCAACAAGTGTTAATAAAAACCGCCCTTAACCTTAATGGACCTGAACTAGGCACCAATAAGGAGTTTAGGTCAATATTAACAAAAGAGACTTCACCTATTCCGTTATCATTCACAACCCCTTACCAACCTCATCTTCTTAATAGTGGTGTGGTTTACAGCTCGCAGTAGGTCCCACTGGGCGTGCCAAAATGTTTGGCTCCAGTTTTTCTTGAGCTGGTCAACAGTCTCTTTTCTTGCGTGGGCGTGCCAGCACCGTTCGGGTGTGGTCGTCGGGGGTGTCCCTTGACCTGACTTCTTCTGAGCGATTATGGACGAGGAGAGCACCAACCTCGTCGTGGGATTCTTTGTGCCTCGTGGCAAGGACTTTTGCTGAGCCTTTTCAAAATCACAATCGATACTCGATGTTGTAGATCGAGCAGAGCCAAAACCACTGGGAAGTGAGGAGAACTTGCTAAAGCGTGACTCTAGCTTGGCTGGTTTGCGAGGGCGTTACCCTTGCTTGGCTAGTTCCGTAACCGTTGTGGTCGTGGTACTACAGTCGGCTCCCAAGGAGACTAGGACCAAAGCACTTTGACAGAGGGTTTGGTGGTACTGAAAGTTGGCTCCTAAGGAGACTAGAACTTGGAGTGTGATCACCGATAAGAGAATGAGAGGAATTGCTCTTAGAGAGGTTGCTCTAGAGAGAACTTAGATCATCTTATAGATGTTTTGATGAGTGAATTGGTGAGATGATACTTGTTGTAGCCTCTATATATAGGCTTCCAAGCAACACTATTTGGCCTTTAAACAAATCATAGTGGGTTAGGCAAAATTCACTAACACTTAGTGGATTTGTTAGGCTAAATTCACTAACACTTCTTTATTCCTTTAATTTTTATCTCCACTAAGAATTCATATTTAACTTTCGACTTCTTCATATGAAATGATCCACCATGGATGTAGATTATTGTGGTAAAATTTCAGAATTTATTTCCATGTGGTTGGGCCGAAAATGCTACTGGACTCCTTACAGGTCCAGTTTTCCAGTTTTGCTTCTGCAGAAAATTGGACTGATTGTTTGAAGGTTTTCCACTTCGAACAAGCTCTAGTACTCTGCATAAGAAATGATCCTTGGGATGTCTAGAATGAATCTGGAAAGTTTCAACTCATTTGAAGTTCGGATGGTTAGTTTGCCACCCCTCATTCCTTGTTTAGCTCGGTTTCTCCTAGCCGAAGTAGGAAAATGTGCTAAAGTTGACTTTTCATTTCCACGCTTCCATAGTAGGCTTTATTTAGCCTCTAAATATATATTTCGAACTTGTCGACAATATATAGCTTGAGCCACTGATATTGGCTCGATTTCTCCAAGACGTGCCTTGTCAGGCCAAAATGCTCATTTTGGGTCCAAACATTAACATTTCTCATACATCAACTATTTTTACCACTTTAAGGACTCATGTTACCACTTTGAGGACTAATATTACTATTTTGAGGACTGATTTTACCACTTTTAAGGCAATTGTATGCATGTCATATGTTAACACATTGTAGAATTTTCCATCTTTTTAAGCTCGTATGAGTAAACTGAAGTAAAATGACTCAAACAACACATGCTTAACAATTTCTCAACTCAAGAATAAATTAAGCAATCCAAAATCAACTCCACAAATTAGTAAGAACCCAAGTCCCTCAACGGACAATAAAAGAAAGAAATCACCAGAAACTCTCTCTTTTAAAAACATGTACTCATGAGTTGCAAGTAACTTACATGGTATCCCTATGACATACAATGACAGACAAGCTAGAGTTTTTACTGAATCGTAATCCGTCACCCAGCCAAAGACATGGTATCCAATATTTGCCTCTGTCACTACTGTGACACCAGATCCGTAGACCAAAAACATTTAAAAAGCCTCACATGACTCAAAATGTTACACTGAAACTTTAGCAATCTTTCGACACAATATAAATCAATAATTACATGATATATTGCATTCCTGAAGAGAGTAAATGCTCAAAACAATAACATGAATAAAATCACAATTATTATGCTTATCATAATGCCATACCATCAAGATATATTTCACATAAATACACACACACACACACATGTAGTCATCCACTCAAGAATGCCACTAATATCAACTATAGTCCACAATCACAAAACTCAAGAAAATCATTTTTATAATTAAAATCTCATTTTACTTACCTCTGAACCGTAGCCAATCAAGTTCATATAATTTTAAACCAAACATTTATTTCCAGAAAACAAATTCACAATTTAGCGATTAAACCGAACAATAAAGTAACTCTGTTAATAAATGAACCATGTGTGATTTACTTACCTCTAAATCCCACTGTCTCTTCTCCTACAACCTAGATAAAGTACAAACACTCTGTAACGGCCTAGATAAAGTACAAAACACTCTCTATCAATCACCTAAGTAAAATAAGGTCTCAACTTAGTACACGATTAAAACAAAATTGGTTAAGGTTCGAACCGAGTATTTGAACCCAAAACCGAAAATTTCGTCAATCGAGACAAACTTCATCCGAGACCGCCCAAGGTTTTCGAAACACTTCTAGGATCAATTTATCAAAATTATAAGACGATACAACGATCGGATCCTCACGGATGGCAAACTGAAAAAACTGAAACTACGTTAAATCTAGCATGCTCCAAATGATCACAACGTGACCTCATAATATATCAACATGCTCGAATTGACGAGTAGATAACAACCATGAAAACAAAACCCCAAAAACTTACTAGATGCATCGCCACGAGCCGCCTACAGTGGCTGAGCGTGGGCTCCAAGCACCGCCAACAATGCTTAAATTGGGTCATGAAACTTATTCCAGAATGTTCATCTCAACATGTACAATAACTTTCACAACTAGCAAAAAGTTTGAATCTAAGCCATTTAGCCGGAATTTACCTCGAAAATTCAAGAACTCGGTGAAACCTTATAATTTCAAATCCTCAATTCGACATCCACACTTCAAATCGCTTCAAGCTGCTTGGAGGGGAAGATGTGCATCTTCTGGGCTTCAAAATCACTCAACAATTGGTGTTTGAGGTGGCCGAAATGGGGAGTTCCGACGATGACCTCAAAGCAAAGCCTCCACCCAACTTCTCCACCTTATTACAGCTTCTACAGCCAAAATCGTGCAACAAAGCTACCCCAAACTTGAAGAGGGAAGAGAGATGATCAGAGTAATATTTTCTATGTTTTTAGTTCATTTCCCTACATTTTACTTAGTTATTCCTTTGACAATGTCATTTCTAACTTATTTTGCTTTATTAGGTAGAAATGAACTTCAAACGCAAGAAATGAGCTAAGAAGAGCTAGAAATGATGGAAATGAAGCAAGGAGGAAATGAAGCGCAGAAATGGGAAAGAAATGGATAAATGAAGCTTTTCTAATCCTACTAGGAAAAAGATTCCCAGTTGAAGTAGGAATCCTAATGAAACTAGGAGTGAGATACCAAAAATGCTGCTCGGAAATGAAGAAATGACAAAGTCATAGTTGGACTAGGAAACCTGATCACATTAGGAGTCCTGAGGTTGCTAGGAGACTTGGTGAGGCTAGGAGATGCTGTGGCTTCAAGATGACTCAAGATAGTTCAAGGATGTTCTAGAATGCACAAAGAACTGAGGAGTCCTAACCCTAATTGAAGTGTCTTGCCATGCAATGCAAAGGAGATTACCAAAGGATTTCGGCAAAGTCCAAGAAAGGAAGACTTTGAATTCGTATGGAACTGGGAAAGGAAAATAAAGTGAATAAATATCAAATATGAAGTCCTAATTTCGTGTTACATGAATGGAGGCCGAATCAAGGCTAGGTTCATTTAGGATTTTCGGCAATGAGAAGGTTACTTGTTCTCCAATTCTTATTCTATTTTCTCATTGGCCGAATGATGCAATCAAGGAGAATTCCTAGGAAACCCTAGCCTATGCCGTGCACTATATAAAGAGGAAAAATTTTGCTGTGAAAACCATCTCTCAACCCTGAATTAAAATCGAAATTCTCTCCCTTTTCTCTCTCAAGTTTTTGGCCTCTCCACGTGTTCAAAGTTTTGAAGCCGTGAAGCAAGTTCTTCCTCCATCCTCCATCCTCCATCCTTGCCGTGATCCTCCTTGCCGTCCACCACCTTTAAAGACCTTATTGCATTCTTGAAGCGTCTTTAAAAGTGTAACCGTGAACCCTAGAACTTTGTTTTCGGTTTTATTATTTTGTACTTTAAAAATTCAGATTGTGTAGCGTTCTATCTTTTTGGTTTTCTTGGATGTTGTGATTTCTTGTTAGATTAAAGTATTTGTTTTTATGTTTAGTTTCCAAAAGCCTTGAAGCATGAATTTGATTAAGGATTATCAGATTTGTAATTTGAGATTTCGTTATATGTTCTTGAATGTTTGTTGGTTTTGCTTTTCAATCTCACCTTTCATGTTTTCGATTTCTTTGGTGGCCAACTTACGTTTCGAATTGCATGATTGAATCCATAATAAGATGCTAGAGTTATAGGTCTTGTTAATTTAAGTGAAAAACCTATAATTCCTTAGGTAAATCAACAAAGAGATTTGCATGCTCGATTAGCGTTCTAACTCGTGTGTTTTTCTTAAATCAATCAAACTTTCTAAGTGCTTGTTGCGTTAATTGTGTATTGTTGATGAATTGATCACTCACTAGCTTTGCATGGTTAATAGGGTTAACTATGGTGCGTTCATCTAGTTAATTTAACTAAGGAAAGTAATAAGAACTTATGCATGTGTTCATGGTTTGTTCTTGATTGATTTCGTTCAAGTATATGTTTTGATTCGTGAGTTTTGATTTATGTCCTTGAACTCATGTTAAGGGTTGTTAACTTTATCATTACATTTTAGCCATCCATCTCTATCCTTGATTCGTGGTTGATTGGTCAATATAATTACTTAGTTAATTTAGTTTAATAATTAAAATCAATTTCGAAATCCCCTTTATTCTTTGTAAATTTTCGCACATATTGTATTTCTTTAGTTAATATTCTTTTCTTGATGTTTAAATAATAGGAGCACCCTCAATCCCCGGATAGAATGATCCTTACTTGCTATATACTAACAATTGTCAACAAAGTTAATTTTGAGAACTCATTTTGAGCTCATCAATTTTTGGAGTCGTTGCCAGGGATTGAAAAGTCTTTATTGCATTTGTAGCATCAATATTGTGTATATATGTGAAATCGTAAATAGAAAAAATATTGTTCGTGTTTTTCGTTGATGATGGTGTTTTATAAGAATAAGTATTTTATTGTAAGTTTGAAGTTAATTTTGGAAATAAGTGAACCCTCTTTTGTTAATACTGGCCTAAACCCTTTAAGGGCACCTAGTCCATGTCCCTTAGAGTTGAGGGCGGCCTTTATTAACACTTGTTAAACTGTCTTCACACTTATGACTCTTTTTATCTAAGTAAGTATAGCCTATGTGGAATAGTGTCTAAAAAGGGGACAACGTCCATGACAGGTTCTGAATTCAGAAGTGCATACAATTGGGCCTAAACCACTATGTGGGAGTAGCTCAAGCTAAAATGAATTCTACCTCTTGTGTTCGCCCTCCCCACCTGGCCATTTCAGTAAGGTTGCCCAAAGGATTTGAAGGGAAGTTTGTGTTTAGGCCACTATACTTGGGCCGCACGTTCCAATCTTAGTTTTGGATTTATAATCGAATTTTTATTCTTGTTAAACATTGGAAGAAACGAAAAATACACTTGTAAATGTAAAAGTTGTTTTTCTAACCAAACACTTGTAAATTCGTGTGATATTTACTCACTAACTTTTATACTTGTATTTTCCTTTTAATTTTACTTTACTAACTTATTCTTTGAATTCTAGGAAAATCAAATGGGTAAAGGAACCCAATCTATCAAGGACCTTACGTCCTCAAGTGTGCCTGGTGGGCTCCCCAATGCAATTGTGTACCCTGCTACAGCAAATAGGAAGTCTGCCAACTTTGAAATGAAATCTGGATGGCTTCAAAGACTTCCCATTTTCCATGGCTTAAATGTTGAAGACCCTAATAAGCACTTGAAGGAGTTTCTATTTGTTTGCTCAAGTATGACGCCTCCAGAGATTGATGAAGACATCTTCAAGTTAAGGGCATTCCCATTTTCTCTAGAAGACCATGCAAATGATTGGTTATATGAGCTTCCTGAATGACATATTACATCTTGGAAAGGATTAATGAAAGCATTTTTGGAGAAGTATTTTCCCACTTCACGTGTGATCATGCTTAGGAAGAAAATCACTAGAATTACCCAAGATGTGCATGAGACTTATCCAGCTTATTATGAGAGGTTTAAGGCCTTGTTATCACAATGTCCACAACATAACTTCAAGGACGAGAATCTCCTCAAATTCTTCTATGAAGGACTCACCCATTTGGATAAACAAATGCTTGATGCCGCAAGTGGTGGGGCTTTTGTAGACAAAACATCATCGGAGGGAATGAAGTTGATTGCCAATCATGCTTTAAATGCTCAACAATATGAAGGCCTTGGTAATTCAATGCAGAGGGTAAGTGAGGTAAGTAACTATGATATGTTGGATGAAAAGCTTAACAAACTTACTTTCATTATGAGCCAGGTACTTAGCATTCATGGACAACCAATCTCCCAAAATTGGGAAGATTGCAACGTCATTGGTGGTTATGTTCAACAAGGCTTTCAAAAGCCTCAGGGTTCTCAGAATTTTGTTCCTTCTAATTTTGATTCAATTTCTAATCCTAATTATAACAAGTTCTACTTAAGCACTTGTGGAGAGTCAACAAGGTCATGGTAAGGACATCTTGGAATTAAAGGAACAAATGGGTCGAGTTTTGGACTTTATAGGTATAATTTCGGACCCAAGGCCCCAATTTGCTAAGGCTTCACAACAAAAGTGGACGAACACTTGTGAATCCACCAAAGAAAGGTAAGAAAGCCCAAGCTGTGATAGAGGAAGAAGAGGAAGACGTTGAGTCCTCTAATAGGGTACTTGAGAAGGACCCTGCCACATCTAAGGTTGAGACACAAGCACCTCCAACGCCTGAACCACCCAAGGGTAATGATCTTAACTTTCAAAGTTCAGTTATTGCTAATCCATCTCCTCATATTCCATTTCCAAACAGATTTGCAAAAACAAAGAAGGAGGAGGAGGAGGAAAAAGCAATTTTGGAGATTTTCAAGAAGGTACAAGTCAACATACCTTTGATTGAGTGTCTTACTCAAATCCCTAAGTACGCTAAGTACTTGAAGGAGCTCTGTACCACTACGAGACGCACACGTGAGAAAAAGGTAGTAAAAAGGTCCGAAAACGTCTCAGCTGTGATTTAGAGAAAGCTTCCACCAAAGCTTAAAGACCCAGGGAGTTTTTCCATCCCTTGCACTATTGGCAACACAAAATTTGAAAATGTGATGCTAGATCTAGGAGCTTCAATAAATGTTATGCCTTATAGTATTTATGAATCTCTAAACCTAGGTGAGCTTAAACATGCTAATGTGATTATCCAATTAGCTGACAGATCTAATGCTTATTCTAAGAGGTATGTTGAGGATGTCCTTGTGCAGGTGAATAGCTTGATCTTTCCTGCGGATTTTTATGTCTTGGAAATGGGGGAGTCTTCTACGGACTCAACACCATTTTTGCTTGGAAGACCCTTCATGAGGACGGCTAGAACCAAGATTGATGTGTTTAATGGCTCCCTGACTATGGAGTTTGATGGTGAAGTCATTAGCTTCAACGTTTTTGAAGACATGAGGTATCCTCTTTCTAATGATTACTCTGTTAGTACTACTGATCTTCTGGACTCTCTTGCTCAGAAAATTTTTGAAGTAATGAACGAGGATACTTTGCTCACCATTATGGAAAGAGGACTTGGTTATTCTAGCAATGGTAAGGAAATTCCAATATGGGAATGTATAGATGACGTTTTAAATGAAAAGGTATTTGAGAGCGTGGCCTGCCTTGAGTCTACGCCACGTATGGTAGGTAGAATTCCTAAACCTTTGTCCATTTAGTTATCTACTAATAAACCTGTCCCTTTAGTGATTCAGGCACCTACACTTGAACTTAAACCGCTTCCGGATCGCTTGAAGTATGCCTTTTTGGGAGATAACGACACCTTACCCGTCATTGTGTCTTCAAGGCTCACGGTTGAGCAAGAAGGTAAGTTAGTGGATATTCTGAGGAAACACAAAACCGCTATTGGATAGACTTTAGAGGACATCAAGGGAATTAGCCCTACACGTTGTGTCCACATAATACTTTTAGAGGAGGGGGCGAAACCCACAGTAGAGACCCAAACGCGCCTTAACCCTCCAATGATGGATGTAGTCAAGAAGGAGGTGATAAAACTCTTGGATTGTGGAGTCATCTACTCCATTTCGGATAGTAGGTGGGTTTCACCGGTACAAGTAGTGCCCAAGAAGAGTGGAATCACGGTTGTGAAGAATGAGGAGAATGAGCTTGTGCCACAAAGGACTATGACTGGACACAGAGTTTGCATAGACTACAAAGCTCAATGCCACTACAAGGAAAGGCCACTTCCCATTACCCTTCATTGATCAAATGCTTGAGAGGTTAGCTGGTCATTCTTTTTATTGTTTTCTTGATGGATATTCTGGATATAACCAAATTTGGATAGCTCAAGAGGATCAAGAAAAGACTACCTTCACTTGCCCTTTTGGCACTTTTGCATATCGTAGAATGCCATTTGGACTTTGCAATGCCCCAGGTAAGTTCCAAAGATGCATGCTTTCTATATTCTCTAATTATGTTGAAAAGATTATTGAAGTGTTTAAGGATGATTTTTCGGTTTTTGGAAAAGATTTCGATAATTGCCTTAACAATCTTGGTGATTTTGGAAAGATGCATTGAAACTAACCTTGTTTTGAATTGGGAAAAATGTCATTTTATTGTAACTCAAGGTATTGTTATAGGACATATTGTATCTGCTAAGGGAATCGAAGTAGATAAAGCTAAAGTAGATTCTGTTAGATACTTACCCCCTCCCACTCTGTGAGAGAGGTTCGTTCTTTTCTTGGACATGCAAGATTCTACAAATGCTTTATCAAGGGTTTCTCTCAAATCTCAAGACCCCTATGCAAGTTGTTGCAAAAGGATGTGGCGTTTGTCTTTGATAAAGAATGCAAACAAGCTTTCGTAGAGCTCAAGGAATTGTTGACTACATCCTATCATGCAACCACCGGATTGCTCCCTTCCATTTGAACTTATGTGTGACGCCTCTGACTATGCAGTTGGAGCCGTCCTTGGTCAACACAAGGACAAGAGACCTCACTCCATATACTATGCTTCTAGAACTTTGAATGATGCTCAATTGAATTATTCCACAACAGAAAAGAACTTTTAGCTGTTGTTTTTGCTTTAGAGAAATTTAGATCTTATTTACTTGGAACTAAAGTGACTATTTTCTCTGATCATGCAGCTTTAAAGTATCTACTTTCGAAGAAGGAAGCAAAGCCAAGGCTTATACGTTGGATCCTTCCTCTACAAGAGTTTGATGTGGAAATCAAGGACAAGAAAGGAAGTGAGAATGTGGTGGCAGATCACTTGAGCCGCATCATACATAATTTAAACACCCTACCCTTGGTGGAGACATTTCTAGATGAACAACTCTTCAGAATAGAGGTAAGTAGCCCTTGGTATGCGGATATTGTTAATTTCTTAGTCACCAATAAAATCCCTAGTCATTTGTCAGGTCATTTGCAAGCTAAACTTAGAAAAACTGCTAGGCAATTTGTGTGGGATGATCCTTACTTGTGGAAAACTGGTAATGATGGTGTAGTTAGACGATGTGTTGATAAATCTGAGTTTAATGATATATTGTCTTTTTGCCATGCTAAGAATTGTGGGGGTCATTTTGGTTCTCAGAAAACTGCAATAAAGGTGTTAGAATCTGGTTTTTATTGGCCTTCGTTGTTTAAGGATGCACATGCTTATTGTATGACTTGTGATAGGTGTCAAAGAACCAGAAATTTAAGACCTAGAAATCAAATGCCCTTAACTAATATTCTCATTGTCGAAATTTTTGATATGTGGCCAATTGATTTCATGGGGCCCTTTCCTTCATCTTATGGTTTTCTATATATCTTGCTTGCGGTTGATTATGTGTCGAAATGGGTGGAAGCAAAGGCCACCCGGACTAATGATTCTCAAGTTGTTTCAGATTTTATAAAGACTAACATCTTTGCAAGGTTTGGAATGCCAAGAGCAATTATTAGTGACGGAGGGACGCATTTTTACAACAAGACCATAGCTGCTTTGTTCAAGAAGTATAACGTCACACATAAGGTCTCTACGCCCTATCATCCTCAAACAAGTGGACAAGCAGAGGTTTCTAGCCGTCAGATCAAGCAGATTTTGGAGAAGACCGTGAGCACTAATAGGAAGGATTGGAGCAAACGTCTTGATGATGCACTATGGGCCTACATAACAGCTTTTAAAACACCAATGGGGATGTCACCTTTCAGGATTGTGTATGGTAAGGCATGTCATTTGCCTATGGAGCTTGAACATAGAGCATGGTGGGCTTTGAAGACGCTAAACATGTCCATGAGTGATGTTGGAGTGTTGAGGAAGCTCCAAATGAATGAGTTTGGAAGAGTTGAGGAATGATGCTTATGAGAGTTCACGGATTTACAAGGAGAAAACTAAGGCTTATCATGATAAGATGCTTCGTGGCAAGACCTTTGTTGTGGGACAAAAAGTCCTATTGTTTCACTCTCGACTTAAACTCTTTCCTGGTAAACTTAAATCTCGTTGGATTGGACTTTTTATTGTTACTCACGTTTTTCCTCATGGTGCTATACAGATTAGAAGCACTACAAAAAAAAAATTGCAATAGCCACAGCGCCCTCCCATCGCGAAAAGCCATTTTGCAGTCGCAAAAAAGCATTGGCGACGGCTCTGCGACGGCAAAGCTTCTAACGCCGTTGGTGGCGTCGCCAATACTTTTAGCCACTGCAAAATGCCATCGCAAGAGCATTAGTGACGGCAAACATTTATCGTCGCACTACTATCGCGACAGCGCAATTGCCGTCGCCAATGCTATTGGCGACGCCACCATCCACGACCAAAATTTTTTGCCGTCGCTAAAAGTGATTTGCGACAGCAAAAATGCCGTGGCACAAGTGTTATTTATGAACAAAAAAAAAAATCTAGCATGCATATTTGCATGCCAATTTTTTTGTTGGATAAAAATTGTACAAAAAAGAATGAATCTTATATAAAAGGAATGTTATAGTAATTTCGTATATCTCAGCAATGTTCAAAATTGACAAAATTAAATTACAAAAAGCTCATATCTGATGCAAAGTATATATATTGAAGTATAAACTCTGAAATACTTGGTGATTGGAAAGCTTCTCTTTCTCCATCTTCACTAGATTCTGGGCACATGGTGCTTGCTCAGATCGATGGAGGTGTCCGCTTGATAACTCTCCCCTCTGCAAAGAGAAAAATACAGTGTTATGAAGTGAGTGGCTTCATTAATACTTAAGTAAAGAAAAGCTTAATTGAACTGTCTTCCATTTCTGAATGACAATTATGTTACTGCCTTTGCAAATGTAAGTTCTAATTTACTCCCTGAAATTTAAGATGGTGACAAGGTAAAAAACACAAATACCAGCCTTACACTACACATTTAACAAGCATTTTACATCTTCTTGGAAAATCTATTACATGACTCTGTTCCTAGTTTTCTCTGACTATGAACTATGAAGATGGTCGAAATACTATCTACTACTACATCAATCCCGACTAAAATAATATTTTCAAGCATTATATGATGTACTTATATGATGTAACGCTTTTCTGCAAGAAGATCATGAGCGATAGGGAAAATATCATGAGCAACAAGATCAATTATTTTAATGACCAAAAAAAAAAGATCAATTATTCTGCAAGGCTATATAATTACTCACTACCGTCATTAACAATATGAACACTATGTATTGAAATGAAACAAAAGAGATACTAAAATAACTTCAACACTTGGAAGAAAATTAAAGCAAGCAATAAGTAATATTAGTTGGACAGAAACTAACATTAGTTCAGAACATGATTTACCTGTAAGGGTATCTAAAGTGCCTCAATATTGCAACAATAGCCAACCCCTGGAACAAAATTCATTGAGAAACTAGTTCAAGAATAACACATCAAGCCAATATACAACTCTTTCATAATATAGCACACATTATAGCATTTGTGTTTACAATTGCCAAAAACATAGTGTATCAGGTATGTACTTTGCATAAGTACGACACTAAATTATAAGTGGTCATAATTATTCAAATTTCTTCACTAATTTCAAGATTATTGAGTAATACTGATGTACTAAAATCATAATAGAGTTTAAGTTAAAAATCAATACCACAAGCATTATTTAGTATTGTGAAGTTAGCCAAATTTCATTCTATGTTCTCTCACATAGAAAATATAACAAAAAGAAGAAGTTAAAAAAAAAAAGACTCACCAGTCACCATGTGCTCCCAGATTACTTCAAATTAGTCCAAAGTGATTTGTTGACCACACATATTGAAGGAATGATTCTGCAAGCATATACTGGAGTGGTTATAGAAATCACAAGAAATTTGAATTTGGACCACGATCTCATAAGATTCTTGATAAGATCACAAGGAGTTTATATATGTTTTGTTAAAGTTAATAAAAGACAAATAGAAGAAAACTTTAACACCTACCGGTAGTAACCATGGTTTGTATGTGATCCCCAAGCTCCCTTCAACTCAAACATCCTTCATAGACCATAAAATATTCCTCCATAGTCTTGAAGAATCCAAAACAAAGTCAGCCAAGTAAAGCCAAATTACTCTCTTTAATTAAGCTCACTTTACACCAAACATAATATCCAGAAAGAATAATCAAGTAAATAGCAGAGCTACACTATTATGAAATACACTGGACAAACTAAAGAGTTATAAGAAACTTTTTAACGAATCTGACCCACAAGTCTTAAGAGTGACCATTGCATCATAAAATGAAACAGAAATGAGCAGACAAACCAATCCTTTATGTCACAAATATATAACTAATTACAAAAGCCCTAATAAATAACATAGTGGTTTATGATGGCCAATGATCATTGCAATCAAGGCATGAAGCAAAATTAAGGTAACACTGAAGTTGTAGTTGACGGCTTTGTGATTCCGGATTATCATAAATCTCTGTTGTTCAATATAGACAGTGAATCAATCAGTGTTCATAGCTTTGGAATCGTAGATATTGCTTCTATCAATAATAGTTTTATATAGGTTTCACTCAAACTCTTTTGACTAGATAGTCCAATTACACAATTCACAGAAAGAAATTCCGATGATAGATTTTGGATTTGATCACACACATAGCACTCTTAGTGGCATAGTTATGAAGCCATATAATAGCAAACTAATGCTGACACTTAACGCACAAGGCAAGCAAACTTGTAGTAGAAGTTGGAATCCTAGTACTGATTTTTTTTTTTTTAAGGGTTAGTAGTATAGAGAACTGACACACACACATAAAAATGAAACAAACCAAACTGAAGTTCATCTTCTGAGTATGACTTAAGAATCGTACATACCATAATTGGAGTTCCTTTCATTAGCATTCGTTCACTTCAACTAGCAAACAAAAATATGATCCAACTTTCCTCGATAACAAATTCATAATACAAATTGATACTTGAAGCTGAACCTAAGCAATCAAGATCATATCTTTCAGTAGACCATACATAGTGCATGCATTACCATATACGTTAAGATTCTCATCAGAGCATACTCAAATAAAATGCAAAGTCAAGTCATTAAACTACAACACCTATTTTAATTAATCAGTGGGATAATCTCAAAGAGAGAGAGAGAGAGTACCTGCAACTCGTTGTAGAAAGTTTTGGGTGCTGAACTGGAGTATTTCTGCTTGCATTACGATCTAAATTGAATTTGTACAAGGCATTGGTATCTCATAACCAGACTCATTCTAAAACTTGAAACTAGAAATAAATAAAACCCATTGACAAATCATAAACCTGAATGGTTGAACCTGACCCAACAGAATAAGGAACTAACAAAAGACAGATTAACAAAAAAGTAAATACAAAAATCTAATCCAGATGGAGGGAGAGAGATATGAACCTGCAAGATCAGAAGAACTTTAGATCTGCCTGCCCAAAGAAACAACATATTTGAATATAAGCAAAATAGCAAACAATTTGCATTACAATTGAAAATATAATACACTCTCATAACAAATTGGCACCGAGATAATACGCACTTACCCAGAAGCCGCTAGCCCTAAATCAAATCCAAGCCACAAAAAATTGATTCACTAAACTCTCCTTACACTGCAACTTTAAAAACCTTAGCCCTAGAATTGATAATCTTGTTTATAACAATTTCCTAGAATTGAATCAGGTGGGATGATTAGAGAGGGCCAGATTAGATCGGTTGATTAGAGACAACCGAAATCACGTTGGATGATTAGAGAGGGTCAGCGGCGATGGCGGAGTTGAAAGAGATCTCCGCCCCCTGGAGGGGGGGGGGGGGGGGGGGGGGGGGGGGGGGGGTTAGGAGATGAGATCGAGAAATGAAGCTAATAATGGAGGCATCGACGTTTTTGATGCTCGGAAGAAGGAGACGACGTCGCTTAGTAGCAAATAAAGAATGAATCATACGACAGAAGACATTCGCGGTAGCAAAGCCAAGTGATTTTAGCAACAGCGTCATACTGCTGATGCAAACCTATTATAATTTTGCGACTACGTGCTTTGCCGTAGCAAATATAGGAGCTTTGGCGACGGCAATTGAGTACCGACGCTAACCATGTGTAGCATATATTCTATGGCTCTCCTTTACCGTCGCAAATAATTTTTATTTTTGCGACGCGTTATTTCTTGTAGCAAATCTATGACCAATGGCGACGGCATTTTTGCGCCAACGCTAACTGCGGTGGCCATTGCAATTATTTTTTGTAGTGAAGTGAGACAACAGGTAACGAGTTTAAGGTGAATGGCTATCGTTTAAAGCCATATTATGAGGCGTTTAGGGAGACAACTGTGGAGGAAGAGGACCTCCATATGCGCCACCTCCTATGAATTAAGAAGAAACATTTGTCTGGCTAAAAGACGTTAAACTCAACCGCTGTTTGGGAGGCAACCCAATTCAGAAAAGTAGCTGTAGAGGAGATCATCAACGCAGATTTGCTCTCTTTAACTCTATCTCCTTTATTTTGATTTTTCTTAATGTATTGATGTTCTTTGCGTTTTGGTTTTTGATTTTAGGATTTCTTGTGTTAATCATTCCATTCACATGATAATTGTTCATTGCATGATTTAACTTCCTTTACATTGAGGACAATGTATGATTTAAGTGTGGGGGGAAGGATTAATGCTTGTAATTAGTTTTTGTGGTCATATAAAAAAATATAAAAAAAATTTGCGTTAACATTGTTTTAGGTTTTTAGGTTTGTTTTCCATGTCTTATGTGTTTGTTTGTGAGTCAATTTGAACTTTAGGTTAATATCTTCTTCATCGTAGGCGCATCATTTGGGATGTGATGTCTAAGGTCTAGTTTGGATAGGAGAAGTGCTGACAAAAGGTCTCGTCCCCTGTCAAACAAGTGAGCTGAGCTCCGCCAAAATCGTTCATCTCTTCACATGGTCATGTTCCAAACGAGTTACCAAAAGGAGAAGAGAAAAGGCCTGAAGTCCAAAATGTCTTTGTCTTATTTTTGCATCAAGTTTATCTTATTTTTGTTCTTGAGTCTTAGGTTGCCCTTTCAACTGTCTAAGATGATTCTATATCTCTGAAATCAACGTTAAAAGATGATCACAAGATTGAGATAATGTTTGATGCTATTCTGTGATTAATTATGACTTATGAAATGCATATGAATGTGTAGTAGATATGGTGCAATGTTAACTTTGGTACAAATTTATGAATATGTTGAAGATAAGTATGATTCAAAATAACCCTTGTGAGTTTTTGTGCCTATGTGCTTTTTCTTTGTTAAGTGATTATGAAAACAATGAATTATATTCCTGAATTTCTTGGCGATGCGTAGTAGATCTCATTATCTTTCATTTGATTGGTTACATGTCATAGATTAATTTAATGGACTAGAGAATGCTAGAATTCACTTTTGTGCTTGTCGAGACTTTTATCAACACATGGCCCTGATCTGGAAAGGATAAAGGCAACCTAGGATTTTACAACCATAGCCAAATAAAGCATGTATCCCTATTTGTGCCCATCGTGGGACCCCCATAGTTTAACCCTTTTGGGCCTACGTTAAGCATTTTCTTTCATCACCCTCAAAATTCCTTAACCCTTAACTCTAGTATAGTTATATCCTTACCCTTTGTTCTAAAGACTTAGTGGAGCATATTTTTGAGACTTTACTTGGAGTTTTGGCGTCAAGGAAGACTTTTGAAGACATGAAGAAGTTCAAATGTGGGTATAAACTTGTCCATAAAAAAAAATTGTATGTATATGCAGTGAGAAAGGAAAAAAAAATTACCTTAAAATAAAAAAAAAGTGTGTTATTGTTTAACGTTTTATGGATTTTAGTCCCCTATACTTTGTGGATTTGGAGTTTGCTTAGAAGTGAAGGCCCATTGTTAAAGAAATTTGGTCTTTGTCCAAGTCACACTTGTTCAAAAGAATGTTAGAATGAAGTTTGGGCCAAACATGACGACACTTGGCCCTATAGCCCTTGGAGGACATGACGTTACAAGCTTGGTGGATCTTGAAGAATATGGTCTCTCTACATCAACAAGTGCTCTACTAGGTTTTTAGGATACTTTGTGATTTTCCTATCCCTTCGTTTCTTTAAACCCTAAGCCTTGGCCTCATTACAACCTTAATAATAAGACTTCTTTGATCCTTAAGATGGGACAGCCTTTGATCTGTGGAGATGAGTTATGACTGTTGAACCTATGGCTTGGGTCCATTTGTGCATGTGATTGATATCCTTCACGAGATCTTTTGAGAAAAAAAATAATAATAATGATATACGTCTTTTCTTTCTTATATGTAAGCTATTTGTTGAAAAACAATATATCATCTCTCACATATACTTCAGTGAATAAGAAGCTTCTAAGCATGACCCTTGAATTCTAAGAGAATAAAGAGTGCTATATCCATGTGAGGTGAATCATTACTTGTTTGATACATGTTAAGCTCCAACCATAACCATTGTTACTCCCAAGTCTTACGTGCTTATATGTGGATTATGTTTTGTAATTAGTTTTCAAATATCTTGAAGATGTGATTCTTGGTTAAGTGTTATTCTTGGTGCCTTGAAAGTATGAGATTGCTGAGACAAAATGTTGAAGGGCATTAGAGTCATGTGTGTGTAACGTTGGAGTCTTGCACTTAGTTAAGTTTCGTTGGTTTTGCTTCTATTTTCGGTCTTCTATACTTAGTTGTTTTCATGTGTGTTTTGAGTCTTTGTTTGTGTTTTTGTCTAAATTTTTTTGATTTTGCTAAGGCAGAGCTAAGTGTGGGGGTGTGATCAGAGTAATATTTTCTATGTTTTTAGTATCATTTTCCCTACATTTTACTTAGTAATTCTTGTAACAATGTCATTTCTAACTTACTTTGTTGTTTTTAGGTAGAAATGAACTTCAAACGCAAGAAATGAGCTAAAAAGAGCTAGAAATGATGGAAATGAAGGCAAGGAGGAAATGAAGCGCAGAAATGGGAAAGAAATTGAGAAATGAAGCTTTCCTAATCCTACTAGGAAAAGGAATCCCAGTTGAAGTCGAAATCCTAATGCAACTAGGAGTGAGCTCGGAAAAATGCTGCTCGGAAATGAAGAAATGATAGAGTCATAGTTGGACCAGGAAACCTGATCACACTAGGAGTCCTGAGGCTGTTAGTAGACCTGATGAGGCTAGGAGATGTCATGGCTTCAAGATGACTCAAGATAGTTCAAGAATGTTCTAGAATGCACAAAGAATTTTGGCAACAAAGGAATGGGCCTTGAAAATGTCCAATTGAGAAATCCTGCCCTGATTGAAGCATGTGACATGCACATGAGTATGTAGATCCTTCCATGACGTCTTGAGGAGTCCTAACCCTAATTGAAGTGCCTTGTCGTGCAATGCAAAGGAGATTACCAAAGGATTTCGGCAAAGTCTAAGAAAGGAAGACTTTGAATTCGTATGGAATTGGGAAAGGAAAATAAAGTGAATAAATATCAAATATGGAGTCCTAATTTCGTGCTACATGAATGGAGGCCAAATCAAGGCTAGGTTCATTTAGGATTTTCGGCAATGAGAAGGTTACTTGTTCTCCGATGCTTATTCTATTTTCTCATTGGCCGGATGATGCAATCAAGGAGAATTCCTAGGAAACCGTAGCCTATGCCGTGCACTATATAAAGGGGAAAGCTTTTGCCGTGAAAATCATCTCTCAACCCTGAATTAAAATCAAAAATCTCTCCCTTTTCTCTCTCAAGTTTTCGGCCTCTCCAAGTGTTCAAAGTTTTGAAGCCGTGAAGCAAGTTCTTCCTCCATCCTCCATCCTTGCCGTGATCCTCCTTGCCGTCCACCACCTTTAAAGACCTTATTGCATTCTTAAAGCATCTTTAAAAGTGTAACCGTGAACCCTAGAACTTTGTTTTTGGTTTTATTATTTTGTACTTTAAAAATCAGATTGTGTAGCTTTCTATCTTTTTGGTTTTCTTGAATGTTGAGATTTCTGGTTAGATTAAAGTATTTGTTTTGATGTTTAGTTTCCAAAAGCCTTGAAGCATGAATTCGATTTAGGATTTTCAGATTTGTAATTTGCGATTTCGTTATATGTTCTTGAATGTTTGTTGGTTTTGTTCTTCAATCCCACCTTTCATATTTTCAATTTCTTTGGTGGCCAACTTAGGTTTCGAATTGCATGATTGAATCCATAATAAGATGCTGGCATTCTAGGTCTTGTTAATTTAAGTGGAAGACCTATAATTCCTTAGGTAAATCGACAAAGAGATTTGCATGCTCGATTAGCGTTCTAACTTGTGTGTTTTTTTTAAATCAATCAAACTTTCTAAGTGCTTATTGCGTTAATTGTGTATTGTTGATGAATTGATCACTCACTAGCTTTGCATGGTTAATAAGGTTAACTATGGTGCGTTCATCTAGTTAATTTAACTCAGGAAAGTAATAAGAACTTATGCATGCGTTCATGGTTTGTTCTTGATTGATTTCGTTCAAATATATGTTTTGATTCGTGAGTTATGATTTGTGTCCTTAAATTCATGTTAAGGGTTGTTAACTTTATCATTACATCTTAGCCGTCCATCTCTATTCGTGGTTGATTGGTCAATGTAATTACTTAGTTAATTTAGTTTAATAATTAAAATCAATTTTGAAATCCCCTTTATTCTTTGTAAATTTTCGTACATATTGTATTTTTTTAGTTAATATTCTTTTCTTGATGTTTAAATGACATGAGCACCCTAAATCCCCGGATAGAACGATCCCTACTTGCTATATACTAACAATTGTCAACATGGTTAATTTTGAGAACTCATTTTGAGCTCATCAAGAGACGAATCGAATGGGACCGGTGGCACGGCCAACGGTGGTCGGACTGCCGAGATATGGCCAGAAGAAGTAATCCGACAATTTTTAGGCATAAAGGGAGAGAGAGAAACTCGGTTTCCTCTTTCGGAAAGTAGGGTTTTTTTTTTCTTTCTCAAAATTCTGAAATTTTTCTATATATCCAAAAATGAAAACTTTTTTCATTGACCATAACTTCTTCATACGAACTCCGATTTTCGCATTCTGCATGTCCACGTACTTGTATCAACGCGCTCTACGATTTATGTGAAAAACGTTTTCACAAAATCCTAATATATAAAACGTTAACCCTTAAATCAAAGCATTCCGAGTGCATAATTTTCCGAAATAATTTATATTTATCGATTAATCATAAGAACAAGACATCGAAAGCATAATTTGTATCAACTAAGACTTTTATTAATTTCACATAAATTACAAGAAATTAATACGATATCGAGATCATTTGCATTGGTTAGGTTTCCTCTTTTTTTGTTTTTTGTTGTTGTTATTTTTGGAATAAATGTATCACCCAATTCTAATATACTAGCTAGGGAGTAACACCTCATATGAGCATTTTGGCAAGGCTGTGGTCTTGTTTTAACCGTCTGATTGATTATAATGTTCATTTTAGTAAAATCACTACTCGCAAAGAAAAGAATCCATTTATTTATTATTATTATTATTATTATTATTATTATTATTATTATTATTATTTTCATAAAAGTTAGTTGAGTTTGCAACTTGTCACACCCCGAATTTTAGAATAAACATTCAAAATCCGAAACATGAAATTTAGCACAACTCAAAATAATCATCCTGAAAATTTCTTTTCTTAACAACTTCACCACCCGAAATAAAACCAAAATCGAATTTAGTCTCGGTTAATTATTACAACTCAAATCCAAAATGAACTGTAAAGCTCTAAATGAGCGTACACACCTCACTACTAAATGAAATAACAAAAACTGCTGTAACACCTAAGCAGCTCGGTCACCTCCTTGGTTATCTTGACCTGCAGGAATATCCGCTACACCATTTGAATAGTGTACCGGGATTGCAACAACACAAAACCCGGTAAGCTTATAAAAGCTCGTATGAGTAAAATGAATGACTGTTGTTTAATTTAATCATAATCAATTCTACTCAAGTCAACACTCAACCATTTCCACAACCACGAAGTACTAACAATCTCAATCAAATACCAAATCAATAAATCAAGACAACCCCAACTCACATCTTTTTTCACAAAACCTCAACATCGTATTTATAAAAATACGGTACATGACAGACTAGAGCTCTAACTGAATCGTAGCTCGTCACCTGGCCTAGGTTATGGCATCCGGCATATTTATCATTATCGTATTTCATCAATATGTATACTTATATACATATTTAGAACGTCCGAAAATTTCACATACTCAACCAATCGTATCCCATCATCCACCCAGGATTAGAGCGTCCGATTACCCCGCACCGGTCACTACGTCGACCCTAAACCCATAAATGAGCACAACATATAGTATCACATACTGAAATCAACCCAACCAAGATACACCATATTATTATGAAATTACACAATTGAAATATAATCAATTCATCAATTCAACTCAATCATATCATCACTCAACAATCCACTCATCAATATATATTTTCCACGTAAATATATATATATATATATATATACGTAATCATCCACTCAGGAATGACCACTAATACCATCTATAGTTCACATAAGAAAATCGTGAAATTCATTTATATAATTAAAATTCATTTTACTTACCTATGGACCGTGGTGATTCAAGTCCATGAAATTTTAAAACAAATATTTAATCCGCAAATATTTTTCACACAATTACCAAAAATAAATAAATTTAAAACGCTCGGTTCGTAATATGAACTACGTGAGTTTTACTCACCTCGATACTCCCGCTGCGTCTTCAATACAAATATAAATAACGTCGAAGTAGCCCACTCAAATAAAATCCGTCAATCACCTAATCAAATGTAATTCGAATTTAGCCAATAATTCCAAAACCTAATTGAACTACCATTTAACGGCCGGATTCTAATTTATAACAAAATCCAACGAGCAGATTCTCACGAATCGCTCCCCTAATTACCGTTTTACACATATACGAAGATCCAACGGTCGGATCTTCGCCCATGACCACACAAAGCCTTTGGGACAGTCATATGATCATCATATCAAAATTACAAGTTCATTGGACTGTTCTAATTTCACAGATCATAAATCTAACCATCGAAATCGATCGAAATCACAAAATTCATAACTAATTCATACGATATCCGAAAAAAATGCGTATAATATGCCAAAATGATAGTATTGAAACATAGAATCATAAAATGGACAGAAACCAAATTTTAGACCTCCGAAGGTGGCCGGAAAGGGCCCCCGAAGTTAGGGACAGAGCCGCCGCCGACCACCACCAATGGTGTCGGGGCCGAGCTTCTCCCCTTCGTTTCATCATTCTGAGCAACTTTCATAACTAGCACAAGACCAAAAAATGACGGGAAGGGATCAAAAAGTACCAATTACAGTCGGTGGTCGGAAATTTTCCAGAAACCGGCGAGCTTGAAAAGAGACGTGAAAACTGTAACAACTCGCTTCGATCTCTTCTGGAAACTTGTTCAGAACTTCATTGTGAACTCACCAAGCCAAGAATCACAAGAAACGATCGTGTATAACTAGAGATATTTGGATCGATAGTTGGTTTTTCTATCTAAACGGGGTCGAGCTCCGACGAACGTGAAAACGTTCGACCTAGTTCCGGTCCTTCTTGGTGCTTGTAGAGGAAGTTGAGGCGAGCTCAATGAGCCAAGAATCAAGTGAAATGGTGATCTGTAGCTCGAGATATCGAGATCGAACCGAAAAAGAACCTTTTCGGTTAGGGCCGTGCCGCCGCCACTGCCGGCAGTGTTGCGGCGCAAGGCTGCCTCTGACAGCTGTGCAAGGTCGAGCCGAAACTCTTGGAGGTGGTTGCAGCTTGAGAGGTGGCCGGAGGAGAGAATGGGAGCCCGGTTTTTCCGTGCCCTGTTTTACTTGCTTTCGGCCGAGAGGAAGGAGACGTGAGAGAGAGAGAAAGCTACAGTGCTTTCCAAAAACAGAAATGGAGGCCGGACCAAAAAGGAAATTTCCAAAAAAAATTCTAGGGTTTTTTATATATATACACGTTTCGAAAAATCTTCTTCAATAACTAATTTAGAAAAAAATCTAATCTTTGTGTTCCGCACATGTACGGACTCGTATCGACGATCTCTACAACTTTCATGAAGGAAGTTTCTCCAAACTTTCTCAAACCGAGCATTTCGAGCTTTTCGTTAAAAATAATCGTTTCGAACCTTCGATAATTCAAAAAGTGAAATATTATTGAACAATTTTCGTGAAATCGCATAATAAACGTTCAACACAATTACTCGAATTTAAAATGAAAATTACGGGTATTACATAACTATTCCTCACCAGTGGCGGATTCATAAATCTTTCTCAGGTAAGGCAAGATTATTAATAGACTTCTTTTCAATTGGTTTTCAAAGAAAATTTTCTTATACTTTAATTGAAGTTATAAACTCTTAAATATGTAGCAATTACATACATGAAAATTGGAGCACAAATAGATATCACTTACTAAAGCAAAATTATGAAAAAAAAAATTATCAAGAGGCGAAAAGAGAAGTATAGTTTGTAGTTTTTTTTTTTGAGTAAAATAGGTCATCCCTTTATTGAATTATAGAAAGTTTACATTGCATTAGAGTCAGTTGCAATAGCAGCCATAAGAAAGCTAAGTGTAGAAAAGAAGAAACTATCCTGCAGTAAAGTCTTGGCATGATCTGCCACCAAGTGAGCCACCAAATTGCCACCTCTCTTAGTATGAACTATCCTCATAATTGGAGATGAAGCTATCATGTCCACAATATCATCATAAATTCTGCCCAATACAGACAAATTTGTTGCAACCGGCCTTGAAACTACTTGTTGCACAAGTGAGGAGTCGGTCTCCAAAATGACAGGAGACATATTGTGCTCCAACATAAAATGCATAGCCATATGATAGGCTAAATATGATGTTATCTTAAAAAGAAAAAGGTTTAAACAAAAAAATTTAAAGAAATACACAATTCTCTAAACTTAGTATAGAATAATGATCCTGATGCCACAAGTGCTATGCTATATCTTTGACAAGTATTGTCTATACTATATTTAAGAGAAGAGGACTTGCTCACTATAACTGAATTTTTTTTACTTTTATACCCCTAAAAAATATTAAATAACTTTATATATCTTTCTAATTGTCAAAGACTAAAAAGTCAAAACTTAAATAAATAATTAGTAAGAAAATTTATTATTTTTATAAATTGACTACCCACTTCTAGACTGGTGATCACTTACTTCTCCACATCCATAGGGTGTGAACAGTTTCTAATGTTATTTATATTTAATTGAATTTAAATCTAGTTATGACTCTTAGCCCTAGTTAAATATTTCAAACTACCTGGAGGCTGAAGTCTTTATTGGAGAGAAGAAAAATAAAGGACGTGCAAGGTATCATCCCCACCCTCTTGCCCTCTCATTTTGAAAAGAATTCTGCAGAACCCTAAAACTAAAGAAACTTCCGTAGCTTTTATCTTAAGTTTCGAGGTTAGGCAGTTGCCTAGACTCGACCTCCCCTGAATCGGCCCATGTTCCTCACCATTTGAGTTGATCTTAAAATTCTGTCTAGTGAAATGTTGTGAACTTATGAGTCCCAGGATATACAAATTTCATTTTCTGGTTTTGAGCTATTGAAAGCATGGCATTTTGTAGTCAAAAACTTGTTTTAAAAAGAATGGATAAGGTCTTTGCCAACAAAGAAGAAAGAAATAAAGAGAGAGAGAGAGAGAGAATGGATGAGAATGAATACGGACAAGATCCGTATGTAGTTTTTTTTTATGAGATCTGTATGTAGTTATGTTGATGTTGTATATTTAGCGGTAGCTAAACTATGATCAACGCAGGTCCGGTGAGTGGACAATTACTTGATATTATCAGTATTCCCGCTACCTGTCAAGTGAAATATAACGAGGGCGTCAGAGGGAGACCGCGTCAGACGGTCTTCTCTTTTCCGATGCCTAAGTTAGTTAATGTATTTGTGTTGACAGGATAACAGTAGGCAAGTAGTAGATGCGTAATTAATGAGGAGAGAGGAGAAAGCCTTTGGTTGGGGAGTTTCCTAGCAGTTTGAAGCGTTACTCAAGTCCCCCAAGTCCCCAGTCAAGGAGGGCCATCTTGGTTAGGGAGTTTCCTAGCAGTTTGAAGCGTTACTCCTGCTAGACTTGCAAAGCATAATTAGCGTCAGTGCTTTGTCAACCATGGACTGATTGAGCAAACGCTTTATACCCTTTCGGGTGGGCCCTTACTAGGCCCCCCAGGGAGTCCCCCACTCCCCGGCTAAGATAGACCTCCGTTTGGTATGTATATTGTTGGTTGAGGGGATTTATGTTGAATAGAGGGTGTTGGGTAGCGAGCCCAAGCTTTGATACCCAAGTGGCGGAGGTCAACGTGCCAGATCAGGGCCGTCGAAGATTGTTGACGTGCACCCGTATTTGTCCCGGAGGATTATGGTTTTGTTGCAACGCGTTGTGGCGGTCATTATAAGTGAGGCGTAGCCTGAAGAGTTGGATGAGACGGGAATACCTCCGCCGAGGATAAGGGGGAGGTAGAGCCACTGGGACTAATGTTTGCGAGACATTTGCTAGCGGTATTGTGTTAGCAGAGTCTCGCTTGTAGGCTAAGTGGGACAAGTTCCGCTAGTTTCTCGTAGCGGAGTCTCGCTTGCAAGATAAGGAGCGAGAAGTTCCGCTAGCGGTGTTGCGCGTAGGGGAGACTCGCTTGCAAGATAAAGAAGGGAGGGGTTCCCTCTGGCGTAGGGGTACTGAACCTGGACGATTGGTATATTCGCCCCCTTTGATGGTTTCTGCCACTGGCCGTCATGCGTCGGTCTAACATTTGGGATTGTGAGTTCTGAGCACGCCTATCTTTTCATCATTAATGTGAGTAATTATCGACTCAATCTCCGAGGCGAGGCCTCGGTTATTCCTGAAACTGAATGCGATCGTAGGACACGTGTGTGGCTGGAAAGTGAAATCCCTTTTTTGCGGACGACCTGGATTTGACTGATGTTGACATTAAAAGGGGGGAAAACTAGAAGTTATTGCCATTATCTCTTCTTCAAACTTTCTCGTCATCCTCAAGCTCTGTTCTTTGGCATTCGAGAAGTGACTTTTGCCACTCGAGCGAGAGATCGGTGTTTTGGTGCGCAAGGGATCCCCAGAAGTGAAGGCGTAGAGTTCGAACGCTCCTGATTTTCCACACCAGTAGGTTAGTGATTCTGAGCCTTTTCATTTTTTTTTTTTGTTTCTGTTTTGCTTTGCTACTTTCTGGATTTTCAATTTGAGTGGTTTTTGTGTCTCGTTGGTGTGTTCTTAGGGTGCAACATGCTCTTCTGGTGTTTTTGACAGAGATGAGGTTTATGGATTTTTGCTAGATGGTCGAATCTGGGTTAGTGTGGGTTGGTGTTCGTGTTTTGGTCAAATTTGGGTAACTGTTCTTGACATTCCTGGATGAAAATTACCGTAGGGGTAGCTTAGATCTTGTGTGGACTAACTGGTTTGGGTTTTAGGGTTTGTGATGGCTAGCGTCATGGAGATTTCAAGCAGTGAGGATTCTGGGTCTGACGTGTCGTTCAGCGAGGTGGATTGGATATTTATTGACTTGTTGCGTCAGTCTGCCCCTGTAGGAACCTCACTGTCGGAACCGCTAGACATCGAACCCTTACAAACCATATTTGGGGACGTGGCCATGGCTCGAGGTGGGCGACCAGAGAGTTCTAGGACCATGGAGGATGATGGCGGAATAGCGCAGCTGGTGGTTCCGCTGATGGGGGGGACGTCGGAGAGAAGTGGAATCCGCCTGGTTCCTATCTGACAGAACCGCGGTTGATGAGGCTGTAGGCGGTATGACCGAGGCCACCGTCAGCTGCCTAAAGCGCGCGTATCGCCTACCTGGAGTGGTGAAGTTGCGTCCACCTGCTGCTAATGAGAGAGCATCAATCTTGCCGACGGGGCACGCTGCTGTTCATGAGGCCATCTTCCACCAAGGTGTGACTCTTCCTTTGCTCCCCAATCTCTAGATTTTGGTTTGCGAGTTTGGCCTCGCCTTTGGGCAGATTTGTCCCAAGTGTTGCAAAAGAAGCGGCGTCAGAATGACTAGGCGAAAGGGGCGGAGACCATAGGGGCCCGCCAACAGAAGAAGTCGAAGCAGGCTGTTCCAGAGACGACCGTCTCCGCTGGGGGGGAGGCTCAGACGAGTGACCTGGACTCGTTCGTCGCTTTTACCGAGTTTCTGAAGAACATTGAGCGGGAGTATCTGTATCACCAGTGTGAGAGGCTGGGGTTCGGCGGCCTGGAGGAGGTTGTTCGCTCCACCGCCCTTGATCAGTCGCCCTTCAGCTCTGCCTTTGGACGCTTGTCTGTTGGGTTGCATAAGTTGTTTCTGGCGGCGTTGAGTCAGCCCCGCACTGAGCGATAGCTGAAGGAGGAGATTGGCGGTCTCCAAGGGAGTTGGCGGGAGCCAAAGAGAGACTGGCGAAGGCTGAGCGGCGCTTGTCCAAGGCCAAGTATGATCTGTTAGATGCCCGTGGCAAGCTGTCTGTCGCCGTCGAGCGTGACCTGGAGCTGAATAACGACGTCTCTAAGCTGAGCAGGACATGGCTCTGTTGAAGGATCAACTGGCGGCTAAGGTCAAGAAGATTGAGATCCTTCAGCGGGACTCTGCTGCCAAGTCTGCTGAGGTGAAGAGGTTGGCAGATACGGTTGCCCGGTTGGAAACAGATAAGAGTCATGCGGAGGCCGCCTCTGTAGAGGCTTTTAAACAGTCCGTCGAGTATAAACATGCGATGTCAGAGGCAGCAAAGTCTGGCGCCGCCGTTAACCTGGATTTGCTGAGGCAGAAGGGCGTTATCTGCACTGACGGTCTGGCGGGTAGGAGTCACCCTCAGCAGGAGTAGGAGTCACCCCACTAGCAGGAGGAGTTATCTCCCAGCCCGCCAGACCGTCAATGCAGATAACGCCTCCTGCTAGTGGGGTGACTCCTACTCCTGCTGAGGGTGTTCGTTCAGGAAGTGGGGAGAGCAATGAACATCCGGCAGACGACTCTCAGCGAACTCCACCTCCTACGCGGTCTGAGGTTTCATGTGCCGGCTTTCTGGCTGCACACACTCTACCAGATGGCACCATCGTGACTCCTAGTCTGATCGCTCGTGGGTCCGATCAGACGAGCCATATGTCAGAGCAACAACCGTTACCGGCAGGCGAGGATGGCACTGCAGCTTCCGAGAACCCTTGAAGATCGACCACTGTAGTGCCGCTGAGACCTCTCTTCTCTTTTTTTTTTTTGTCGCCGCTAAGGCTCTTGTAATTTTTGGAAACATCTTTGGGCGGGGAATCCCGATCCATAATAAATTCAACTGATTATTTGATTTCGAGATTCTTGCTGTAGTACTCGTCATTGATGTGTTGGTTGCATGCCGCCATACTGTTAGAGCCTTGACATGTGTGTTAACTAATCGAAACATTAAAGGAATTAAAATTGTTCCAAGTGAACGAGGTAGCGGACGTGGTCCGCTGAATTTTGTTGGCGTTGCTAGTTAATTCTTGTGCATGGCCTTGTCAACAATGGTTTGAATAATTCCTCATTTCATTAGTAACTGACGGATCAACGTTTACAAAAGTGGGGTTGTACCTGTTGGGTAGCTTCCCTTAGCTAAATAAAAAAAAAATATTTAGCCAAGTCAACAAAAATTTAGCCAAGTCATGATGCTCTTGGGTAGCGGCATGACTATTTGTAGTAATACCGAAGGTGTTCGATATTCCAAGGGTGGGTCGTTGTGATGCCATCCTTGTCCATTAAGTAGAAGGTGTCGGGGCTAACGACTTCCATAATTTTGTATGGACCTTCCCAAGTTGGGCAGAGTACCGTTGGCGGTGGGATGACCTCCTTCATTACCCAGTCCCCCAGTTGGAGGTTCCGGACCTTGAACCTGGTGTTGTAGAAAAGTGATACCCGCTGTTTGTTTTGTAAATTGTGCAAATGGGCCTTGAGACGCTTTTCCTCTAGGAGGTCTTTGTCTAGGATGACGCCTTCGCCGTTGGTCTCAGGGCAGTAGCCTTCGACTCTAGCGGTGGTTGAGTGACCTCAATAGGTAGGACAGCTTCTGTTCCGAACATCATGCAGAAAGCCTGCTGCGTACGATTAGCCAGGCTTGCGGCGGCAAAAGGATTAGATGCCCCCCCATGCTACGGTTCCCGAAAAAGTCCTTTTTCCTGAACAGAATCATATTGAAAACGTATTTCTTTTCCGGGTGGAACGAGAGTCGGCTTCCTTAAATCCGTTGTTCCTCAGTAGCTACTCCTCTCGAAATTGCGTTATCGGAGCCGAGCCAGGAACTGAGCTAAGCACTTGCTAATTTCTCTCCACCGTTCGGGCTCTCGCTCGAATCGGAACGGGCTTTCCTTAACCAGCTGACCGCATTCAGTTCTAGCTATTTCTGCGCCTTTTAATCGACTGGCCTGTCCTTCTTCAGGCCCAGGTCATCTAGTCGGGGTCGACCTTTCCTTCTTTGGTTAGGAAAATTGCGTGGGGTGCTGGTGTTTCACCAGTGGCGGAAGTTGGGGTAGTCCTGAACACCCACAAGACTTCAGGCAGTTTTTCCACACATAAACCTTTGGCATCGTCGAGTTTCTTTTTTAGCAGTGTTTGATTATCATGTTTGCTGCCTCGACTTAGCCATTGGTTTGGGGGTGAGCGACAGATGCAAAACTCATCCTGGTGCCCAAGTTGGCGGTGAAGGAAATGAGCTCCTTGTTGTTGAACTGCGTGCCGTTGTCTGTGATGATTGTATGGGGGACACCATAGCGGCAGTAGATATTCTTCCAGAGGAAGTGAATTACCTTGGCGGTAGTGATTGCTGTCAGAGGTTCCGCCTTTATCCACTTGCTATTGTAGTCGATGGTGACGATGATGTACTTGAACTGTTCTTTTGCTGTTGGGAACTTTCCTACTAAGTCCAGGCCCCAAGTTGACTGAATCCATAGGCCAATGATGATTGAAAGGGCTTCTGCCGGGGCATGTGGGAGGTCAGCATATTGTTGACATTTGTGGCAGAACTTCGAGATCTGTCTGGCATCGTTGCTGAGCGTAGGCCAAAAGTAGCCCTATCGCATTGTGCGGTTGGCCAGAGATTTGGCGCTCGAGTGGTTTCCACATTCCCGGCCGTGTATTGTTGTAAGTATGACCTTTCCTTCCTCTGGGGTTAGACACCGGAGGTTGGGGTGAGTGAAACCCTGGAGGTAAAGTTTGTCATTCTGGATGTTGTAGCGGGTTGCTCTCCGCTGGAGTTGTCGTGCTTCGACTTTATCCGCTGGAAGAGTCCCATTGCGTTTATACTCGATGATTTCGTCCATCCAACTGGGGCCGACTTCAATGTTAAAAATCTCAGCTAGGGTTTTTGTGATGCTTGGTCTGTCAAGACTCTCCACCCTTGTGTCCGCCGGACTTTGATGTGGTTGAGCGGTTGCCAGTCTTGCCAGTGAATCAGCCTTGGCGTTCTTTTCCCTGGGGATCTGTGTAATGGTGTGGAAGTTGAATTTTTTTAGAAGCGTCTTGACGTATCCCAAGTATGCCGCTAGCTGTTGATCCTTGGCTTGAAAACTATCGTTGACTTGGTTAACGACTAGCTGAGAGTCGCTGAATATGTTGACGTTGTTAGCCCCAGAATCGATGGCAAGGAGTAGGCCGGCAATGAGTGCTTCGTACTCCGCCATGTTGTTAAAGGCTTTAAAATTGAACTTTAATGCGTATTCCACGTTCAGTCCCCCCCGCCCCTTCAAGATGACGCCGGCGCCGCTGGCCTTTGTGCAAGCGGAGCCGTCGACATGTAAGTTCCAGTCTGAGTTCTGGGGGGCTAGGTCTTTAGCGGTTATTATTTCTGTGTTGGGCTCAACTTCTCTACCATTTACAACCTGAAGCTCCGTGAGCTCAGCAATGAAGTCTGCTACTGCCTGGCCTTTCATGGCGGTCCTAGGCTTGCAGTTGATGTCAAACTCGCTAAGCTCGATGGCCCACTTGCTGAGGTGCCCCGAGTGTTCAGGGTTCTGCATTACCTGTCTTAGCGGCTGACTTGTTTGGACATGGATTGTGTGTGACTGAAAGTATTGGCGGAGGCGTCTAGCAGCGACGATGAGTACGAGAGCGAGCTGCTTCAGTGGGGGATATCTTGTTTCTGCCCTTTCATGCCTCTGCCAGCGTAGAATACGGGGAGCTCCTCGTGACCGTCCCGCCGGACAATGGCACAGCTTACCGCTGATTGTGATACCGCTAGTTATATATACAATGTCTCCCCTTGTATAGGAATAGAAAGGAGTGAGACCGCTGCTAGGTACTCTTTCAAGCTTTGGAATGCTGCATCACAGTCCGTGTTCCAGTCGATGACCTTTTTGTGGGTTGTCACCCAGAAATTGGGTGAGCTCATCCGCTATCACTTGGTCAAGTTGAGCACCGATGCAGACTGTCCGCTCATAGTGTTCGTCTGAGATGCTGATGACCCTCAAGGAAGTTTCTGGGTTGACAAGCTCTTTTTACATATTTCTTCTCGTCTCCCTAGGGTCCTCAAAGATGTTTGGTGCTGGTGCATGGTTTCCCATCGTTAAGATCTCATGGCGGTGCGCAGAGCGTGACACGGTTGTGGAATAACATTCATGTGCCAGTTGCTGACTTCCCTTGACACAGCCTGTCCCGTTGGGCGTAGGAAATTTCATGAGAAGCATATATCCGGCTATGATGCACTTGAGCTTGTTGAGCGCCGGTCGACCAATGATGGCATTGTACAAGCTGAAACAGTCTACAATGATGAACTCTGTGTGGATTTCTGCCGTTCGTGGTCTAGTGCCAATACCTAGTCGCATATAGTCTGAACCCAATGGTTGTGTGATGTCACCCGAGAAACTAAGCAATGGCTCATGATCCTGTGATAATTTCCTATTCCGTAGGAGTTTGCTGTAACAACTGTTGAAGATGACATTTACAGCGGAACCGTTGTCGACCAGGACTCTTCCTATTAACCATTTGCCGAGTATGGCGTCGATTAAGAACGGATCGTCGTGGGGCAAATGTACTCCGCGCTCCTCTTCCTCTGAGAAGGTAATGGGTTCCCAACCAACCTCTGGCAGTTTTGTGGACCTCTCATAGCGGATGTTGCAAATTTCGTTCAGGTGGTTAGCACGCACATAGCTCTTCTTTGCCCTATGAGACATGTTAGTGATTAGGGCACCACCGTCGATTGTGTTGATGCGGCCCATTGGTTCAATGTTGGCTATCACGGGTGGCAGTTGGCCCACTTTGAATTGCTCCATCATCTTACCGTCTCGGTATAAAGTTTCCATGGCTGTTTTGAGGGCGTGGCAGTTGTTGGTATTGTGTCCGCTGTCCTCGTGGTATTTACACCATTTGCCAGTGTTTCTTGGTTTTCCCACCCTTGGACTTTCTCGGGGGTGGTGGCGGTATCTGATCTTTTCATTGGTTGAATATATCCTCGTATGATGCTGTGAGGACTGTAAACACTGCATGCCGCTGGGAGGGCTCCATCTTATTACGGTTATCCCCTTGAGATGAGCGGTTGCCCCTATTGTAATGTTGGTCCCTCTACTGCTTGCTCTGGTAGTTGCCTTGTTGCCACTCTCTCCTCTTGTCAAATGGTGGCGTAGCGGTGGTCTTGCTAGCGGTTTCCCGATGCTGGCGGAGGGTTGGGCTGCTTTTACAGGTGTTGGTGGTGGTGGTAGGCTCTCTCCATACGTGATGAATTCTGCTTATGCATGGATGACAGGCTCGCTCATGACATGGTCGTAAGTGGCGTTTGGATGAATGTAATTGAGGTGATAAAGGAATGGTCCTTTGAGGAGTCCCTGCTTGAAGTCTGCCAGTGCCATTATCTTATCCATTCGCGGCACTGAGACGTTGCCGCCAGCCATCTGGTGACAAAAGCCTTCAATGATTCTGCTGTCCCCTGCTTAAGGTCGAACAGCTGAGTTGTGTTGTGATGTCCGACGGCCAACAGGATGAACCGAGCAAGGAAAGCATTTGACAGTCCTTGAAATGAGTCGATGGATCTTGGAGGGCATTCAAAGAACCAGCTCATTGCCTCACCGTCCAATGTTTCGCTGAACAAGTGGCAAAGGGTGGCGTCATCAAATCCCTTATTGTTGGTAACCTTTTTGAAGGTGTCCATGTGGACGAATGGGTTAAACGTGTAGCTGTAATGTGACATCTTTGGTGCCTTTGCGTGTGCTGGTCTGACGGCCTGCAGGATTCTGGCGGTGAATGGCCCCTGGTCTGGATGTGAAAAGCGAATTTGGTGTTGGTGTTGGGACGCCTGCCTCTGCCAGGGCTAGCCTTTGCTCCAATTGCTGCATCCTTTCCAATATTAGGGCGGTGGCATCGCCAGCTAGCCCCGCTTGGAGGTTCTGCCGGATTGACCCGTGCCTCGCGGCAGGTGGGTTACCTTCGGTCCTAGCTCTGACTATCGAGCGGTTGGTATTTGGTTGTGATTCCGCTTCTTGCTCCATAATTAGGCGGGGCGGAGGAGGTGGGTCCCTTAATTCTGGCGGGTTCAGCGGCACTTGCATCTGTATTATTGGTACAGGTATAATTCCGCCGGTGTTGGGTCGACTGCCCCTAGTGCTCCGTGACTGTTCGCTCTGTGCTGTATTAGCGTTTGCCTCCAGCGCCTTTTTCAATTCGTCGAACCTCAATATTAGCGTGGCCACTTGTTTTTGGGCTTCCGCCTTCTCCCGACGCTCTTGTTCGTGCTCCCTGTTTGCTTTGTGGAGATCCGTCAGTGCCAGTTCGTACATAGAGGTAAGGTCCTGGACCGTTGGGCGACTGCTGCCCGGCTGGGCCTCCACTGTAGTTTGGGTCTGTTGGACTTGGGATGAGCCCGGGGGACCCATACTAGGTTGGTTGGAGTGTTGAATAGTGCTCGGTTAACGTTGAATGCTGTGTCAATGCTAGCCGTGGGATTGGCGAGGTTGGGGTTGGCGGACTGGTCCGCTTGCTCCTTGACGTTTTCCCCGCTACCGTTAGCCATGGTGGTGGTGGTGGGGTGGCTTTTTGTTCAAAAGATTCCCACAGACGGCGCCAATGTTGATGTAGTATATTTAGCGATAGCTTAAACTATGATCAATGCAGGTCCGGTGAGTGGACCGTTACTTGATATTATCAGTATTGCCGCTACATGTCAAGTGAAATATAAAGAGGGTGTCAGAGGGAGACCGCGTCGGGCAGTCTTCTCTTCTCCGATACCTAAGTTAGTTAATATATTTGTGTTGACAGGATAATAGTAGACAAGTAGTAGATGCGTAATTAATGAGGAGAGAGGAGATAACCTTTTATAGGTGGGGAGGGAGCTGATATTCTCCATGTTTTTGATGTGGGACTGACATGCTTCAGTTCCCAGTTTCTAGAGCTTCTGATGCTGTTAGCGCGACGTGTGGCGACGCGTCAGTGATGATCTGAGAGTAAGCCGGGGCCTAGACAGTAGCTTACTTGGCTGTGTTCCCATAGGTGACTCCTATGACGGAAGCTGGTATTTCTGACGATGGTATGAGCGTGTCTCATTATAGCTAATTATGGCAAATGTTCAAGTACAAGTTATGTACACATAATACAACCAGGTTTTACTAAATATTTTGGCAGGTGGTTTTCTTGTTTTCTAAACCAACTAAAACTAAACTAAACTGTTTGGTAAAGGCCAACTGTTAAAACTAAAAATAAGCTAAAATGGATATGATTCATTTTCTTCAAATTATTGCTATATGAATTTGCGGGTAACCGACCCAACTGTAGCAACAGAGAAAAACACCAAAAGCCAGAAACAAAAGAGAAACCTGTGACTTGTAATGTTAGCTGTGTATTTTGGGAAGAGAGAGAAATAGAGAAAAGGAAAAAAGAGAGAAAAGAGAAAGGAAAAGAGAGAGAGAGGTTTGTTTTGTGTTTGTTTCGGTGGTTGACTCCCATACAAAGAAGAAAGAAAAATTTTTAGGGATTTAAAGAGAGAGAGAGAGAGAGAGAGAGAGAGAGAGAGGGAGAGAGGGGAGGAAAGGAAGGATTTTTTTTTTTTTGGAGAGAGAAATAGAAGAGGTTTGACTCTCTATCTCTCTCTGCAAATCCATGGCGTTTTCTTCACAACACCTTCAAATCCTCCTTCCTAAAATCCTTCATTTCTTGCAATAGTAATTACTGCAGGCATATTTTTTCTTCTGGGTCTCCTTCAAATTTGAATTCTAAAAGAAAAGAAGAAAAAAAAAATCACAGGTGGGTTTTGTTCTTCTCCAACATTTTGATCCTTAGCCATTAGCATTGAGAAAAGTTTTGATCTTTAGTCTTCCATTGTTATTGTATTTGTACATTTCTTATTGGGTTTCAAAAAATATATAATTTCTTGCTTTCCATATCAAGAACACAAATCACAGTATAATTTCTTGCTTTCCATATCAAGAACAAGAAATTTGTAGCTGGGAGCTCAGATTTTGGATTTGTGAATACCATTATCTGATTCATTTCTAAGTTTGTGTTCAGGTTTGCGATTTATTAACGTTTCTGCTGAACTGGGTGGTCCTGAAATCTGAAAGTTTGAGGGTTCTGATTGATGGGGAATTGCTGTGTAACCCTCGGTAACTCTGCCCGGAACAAGAAGAAGACAAAGAAGAAGGCAAATCCCTTTGCTACTGATTTCGGTGCTGCCAATGGCAATGAGGGTGGGGACAAGCTGTGCGTTTTGAAAGACCCGACAGGGAAAGACATTTCGGCCCAATATGATCTGGGTAGGGAGCTCGGCCGTGGAGAATTTGGAATCACTTACTTGTGTACAGATTTGTCATCAGGTGAGAAATTCGCCTGCAAATCGATTTCGAAGAAGAAGCTGAGGACTACTGTAGATATTGAGGATGTGAGACGTGAGGTGGACATCATGAGGCATTTGCCTCAGCACCCCAACATTGTGTCATTGAAGGACACTTATGAGGACGAGGAGGCGGTTCACATTGTGATGGAGTTGTGTGAGGGAGGTGAGCTGTTTGACCGCATTGTTGCTAGGGGTCACTATACGGAGCGTGCAGCTGCTGCTGTAATGCGGACAATTGTTGAAATTGTTCAGGTTGGATTCTATTATTCTTTTGTGGTGTTAATTTGGAATGTGGTCTTGCATTTGATTTGAATATACATCTGGTTGGTTTCTTATGTTCTTGTTCTGTGGATCATTGTTTGCTGTCGATATTAAGGGGAAATGTGAGGTAAGGTACATTAACTATGCAGAATTAGTTATTGTATATGCGTTGCCATTGGTTTGATTTGGACCATTTTAAGCATATGATTCTTCTTCCCGTTGTTATTTAGTGCATGCACTTTATATAATGTAAAGAAGTACATTTAATGAGTTGAGAGTGTTGGACTCAATTCTCTATGAGTTTTCTGTTGATCTTTATTTTGTTTTCCTTTGTCGTTATAATTGTAGGATAAGTTGTTCTTGCTGTATTTGGACCTTTAATAATATCCATTTTGGACTTGATAAATTTACTGCTGACCATCAGAACTAGTTCTAGTCTCCTTTATGTTAAATTAATTATCTGTTCCTTTCCAAAAAAAAAAAAATTATCTGCTAGTTCTGTTTTTGTTGTCATGGCTACTGATCTTATTCAATTGCTGTTGTGCATGTTCCGGTATTTGTGGGGTCCTGTGATTGTGGCACATTCTGGTTTATTGACGTACATTTTACTGTGCAGAGCTGTCACAAGCATGGAGTAATGCATCGCGATCTCAAACCAGAAAACTTTCTATTTGCAAATAAGAAAGAATCGGCTGCCTTAAAAGCAATTGATTTTGGGTTGTCTGTATTCTTTAAACCTGGTATTCCACTGCTTCCTTCTTGCACGTTTAATGATATTTCCACAGTTCTCGGAAGTTCATGTTTTAGAATTAACTGGCACATTTCTTTATCTGCTAATGTTGAGTACAATGTGACTAAAGGTTGCAATATGCAGGTGAGCAATTTAATGAGATAGTCGGAAGTCCGTACTACATGGCTCCAGAGGTTCTGAAGCGCAATTATGGTCCCGAGGTTGACATCTGGAGTGCCGGAGTAATCCTGTATATTTTACTTTGTGGTGTTCCACCTTTCTGGGCAGGTTTGTGTCTCTGTTTCCAGTATTCTTATTTAGTCTTTACAACTTATATGGGGGTTAGAATGGAAAAGTATGTATAAAGCGTTTGCTTTAATTTTCTTATTTGAAAAAGAGGAGGAAGTTGTAAATAGTATTCTCCAGTGTGAATGTTTCTGCTTCTCAGGATATATTTGATATAAAATGATCATGGATACAAGTTTGCTTGCTGCTATACTTCATTGTTTGTACTAGATTTACTTATAATTTGAAATTTTTTCCCTGTAGAAACTGAACAAGGAGTAGCACAAGCAATTATCCGCTCTATCATTGATTTCAAGAGGGACCCTTGGCCTAGAGTCTCTGATAATGCGAAGGACCTGGTAAAAAAAATGCTTGATCCTGATCCCAAGAAGCGGCTGACAGCTCAAGGAGTACTTGGTAATTAGAGTAATCTCATCTGTTATATAATGGCAAAGATATATTGTTGCAAAGGTTTATAACTTTACATTACAACTTCCACTCAATTCTTTTCATGCAGATCATCCTTGGATACAAAATGCCAAGAAGGCCCCAAATGTTCCACTTGGTGAAACTGTGAGAGCAAGGCTGAAACAATTTTCTGTAATGAACAAACTGAAAAAAAGAGCTCTGGGGGTAAGCATTTTTATTGTCCTTTTCAATATTATTGATGCCCCCCATAATCATAGAAGGAATTTATGCCGGGTCACTTTTATTTTGTGTGGCAGTTGGCCTTTCTTCCTGTATGCTTCAAAATTTCTGTCACTTGATGTTTGAACTTTTGAGTATCTTATATGCAGGTCATTGCCGAGCATTTGTCAGTTGAGGAAGTAGCTGGCATAAAGGAGGCATTTCAACTGATGGATACTGATAATAAAGGCAAGGTATCCCTGGATCAGCTTCGAAATGGAATACAAAAACTCGGCCAGCAGATTCCCGACCCAGATTTACAAATACTAATGGAAGCTGTAAGCATCAATTTGTGCTTTGCTAACTTGTCCTTCATACTTCTTATTTAACCTTAGATTGGATGATAATTGCTCAACTCTGCAAGAATTTGTGCGCAACTTGTCCTTCATTCTTTTTAAGCTTGGGTTGGATGATAAAAGAAATTTATAAAGAAAAGGCTTAACCCTGCAACATGTTGAATTTTCCATAGCAAACTAAAATCCAGCTGAAGTACTAATTGTGATGATACAGATCATGTATGAATGCTACTGGGGACTTCTTGAACTTTCTGAAGTTTTTCATTGTCCTGTTACAGCTCATGTGAGTTTCTTTTCTGGTTTGTAGAAATTACTAATTGATCTCATTCACACAGGCTGATGTTGATGGCGATGGAGCTCTGAATTATGGAGAGTTTGTTGCGGTTTCGGTTCACCTTAAAAAGATGGCCAATGATGAGCACCTACATAAAGCTTTTGCATTCTTCGATCAAAACCAAAGTGGTTACATAGAAATTGAAGAGTTGCGAAATGCTTTAAATGATGATGTTGACGCAGGCGGCGAGGAAGTTATCCATGCAATTATGCATGATGTGGATACAGATAAGGTACAATTACAGCTTTCATTTCACATAGCTCATTTAAGAGACAGGCAACTGAAAAAGGCTTTTGCCTTAAATTGAATCCGCAAACGGTTTTATTCCGGAGAGGACTAGATGATCTTTTAATGGGTTTTTTGAATATTCTTCATGCCTTCCCATTTTTAATACCTTGTCAAGTATTTGATATTTTCATGTAGCCAAATTGTCTTGGATGACTTACTTTCTTGTTGACTGTTTTTGTTTTATTTTATTTGGATTCTTTTTTGTTTTGTGTACTTTTTATTATTATTATTATTATTATTTTTTTGGCAAATGATAAATCTTGCTTATTGATACGCTATAGAGTATAGTTTTGAATTGCTGTTAATTTGGGAAAGGCTTCTTTTCTAAGAACAGACTGGTTTGGTCACTCATTTCTGTTCCATCTCTGGAAGCATGAGCTGGTTAAAGGGAAAGAGTTAACTGTATTTTGCTTTTCTGCTGTTCTGTTATGATGATTGAATCACCCATTTGAAAAAGGCCCCAAGAGTTGCTCAGTTACATATGTGTGTGCGTGTTTGATTTCATGACCACCACAAACATCAAAATTCAAAACTGAATAGGAATGACATTATAAAACACGTGATGCGAAATTTTTATTGGCTTATAAAATGTTTTCAGTTTACAAGATAACTTTCTATTTACTTTTTCTAATGTGCATGCATCATGGATTCCTTGAACTGCAACCTTTTTCCATATCATCTTGCAGGATGGGCGCATAAGTTATGAGGAGTTTGTCGCTATGATGAAGTCTGGTACAGATTGGAGAAAAGCATCCAGACAATATTCACGGGAAAGATTCAACAGCATAAGCTTGAAGTTGATGCGTGAAGGGTCTTTACAGTTAACCAATGAGGGTAGATGAACCAACATTCTTTTTATTTTATTTTATTTTAATTTTATCAGTCAACATATATTTGAAATGAAATGATGTTTAAAGAGTTAAAAGTTCCTTTCATTTGTTGGGCTTATGATTGTGTTTATCCTTTCTCTTAAGAGAAATTGTGACATGTAGGATCGGAGTGGGGGTCAATTTGACCAGCTGTGTTTAGGATTTATTAGTCTTGGGGTTGAAGAGAACATGCCAATTACTGTTAGGTTTAGTTGTGAGATCATTAACCTCAGTATGTGGTTGTAAATATTTCAATCAAGAGTCTCGGGCATTTTCCACTAGAAAGGAACGTCTTTCAAGTATGTGCCACATTATTGCTTGCATATGCTGTTGAAGATGGGTCATGTCACTTGATACTGTTCTAAGATCTCATTGTCCTTATGCCTGTGGATCTCAAGACGAAGAAAGTCTCGTTCGGCTAAGCTTGGTTTGTCTTTAATAATTACCTTGCATCACCATGTACCATCCTCATATGCTAATTTGAAAACTTGCCAAGGAACATGTTTTATAATGCAAGAGCTATTCCAGTTGTTTTCATTTGTATTGTTCTAAAAATATTAGCATGATGACCAAAACGGAGCTGCCATTTTTTTTTTTTGGTTGAAATGGGTGTTTTGGTTGCACTTTTTATTCAAATTCCTGGAAGGTATACATGCTTGCTGTCTGCATGGGGTGTGTGTGTTTGGTGGGGTGGTAAGGCTTTGGTCTCATATATAAGAGGTCAGGAGTTTGAGTTCCATCAAGGGTGGGAATGGAGTGGGTTTTTTTTTTTTTTTTTTTTTTTTTTTTTTTTTTTTTTAAAAAAAAACATGCTTGCTGTCTGCTATTTCTTCTGCCAACTCTAATTGACCATGAAATCCTCGTACCACCACAATTAAGGGCTTACCAAGCTGCAATGTCTCCTATATGCTCCCTCAGGCGCTGCCCCTCCAGGTGCTGCATGACGGGTTACAAGAGATCCGGCTCGTGCTCTTAATGCTCTAGTGTGGTCTACAGCAAGGACTCATCTCATCCTGGAGGAGGCTTCCTAGGACAAACAATACCAAGTTCCATTGAGTGAGAAGCTGGTTGTACAAGTATGCCAACATGGTCATTCCAGTGCCTCTCTCTTCCTAGTTAGTATTGGTGGAAGAAACTTGGTTTCTGTTTCCTTGCTACATAAACAGTAGAGGCCAAGTATGTGATAGGAGTGTTTCGGGTCTGATTTTTCAGTGAAGCGTGTGATTCACTAAGGGAAGCTGGAAACCATAACGATGATTCTTTGGCCGGAAAAAAAAAAAAAAAGCTTCATTTCAAATGGTGCTGAATGAGAAGATTGTGGCCACGCCGCCGCAAGAATTCATTTCTTGTCTTTCTATTGTTCATATAATTCATAAATAGAGCTGGGCGGAGATAGCCCGGAAGTAACCTTTGTCTGGTTGGAGACGTGTTTTGCGGTTTTAAGTACTATTAGTGCCGAAAGAACAAAATGTCGAGCGCAATGCTGAGGCGATCTACTATGGTTGCTATTGGCGTAATTTTTCCGAGTCACATACAATAAATATATGCTATAAGAATCAGAACTGAAATCAATGAAATATCACAAAGCGCTCGGATTGTCCTCGGGGCTCCGACATCTTCATTTTTTTTTCAAGGGGTTTGGAACCATGCTAGTTGGGAGGCTCAGCCCAACGCCTGTTATGATTGTTTATTGATGAAATAGAATCCAATGAGCAGGGCATAAAGCCTGAGCCTTTAGTGAAGATACATGATCGTCGTAGAGCATGTCCCGAATAATGAAGGTATAATGTCCTCCGACATCTTCCTTTTTTTTATTTGTTACATTAGAAGGGATGAAACACCTAATTTAGGATAACAAAAAAAAATGTTGAAATTTATCTGGATAAAAAGCAAATACAAAACAATGAAGAAAGAAACAATGCGAAAATGTGAATTAAAAGACCGCAGAAGCAACAGCTTTAAAGAGACAGCCTCATCATAGCAAAAGATAATGGATGTCAAAATGTCATTGTTGAAGGTGACTCCAACTTAGTCATTGATACAGTCAACAACAAAACCAAGCCACTATGGAGAGACTACTTGAAACATCCGGAGCATTGCAAAAACATTCAATTCAACCAGTTTCAAGCACATTTTCAAAAAAGCAAACTTCGTAGCAAATGCGGTTGCCAATCTTGTTCATGGAACCACTGAAGCAAAAGTTTGGGAAAATAATTTTCCTTTTGAAGCGACAAAAGCTTTATTGTTTGACCGTTTAGGGTTAGTGGGTCAGGATGCTCTTGAGACACTTGTATTTAACTGTATTGTGTATTTCTTATTCCAAAAAAAAAAAAAAAAAAAAACGTGAATTAAAAAATAGAAAATAAAAACCCGGTCCAGTTCGTAGAACCCCTAAGACTCGAAATATAATGACAATATCAGCACAGCTGTTCCAAAATAAAAAGACCCAAACCTCTTCGTCTTCTGCTTCTAACGCAATAGAGAAACCAAGACCTGCTGGAAGAAGAAATCATTCATCTCCAAAAACAAGCTGCAAAGTACGATTTTTTCTTGGTTGTGGTTGTATTTATCAGTATTGTTTTCATATACTTTGCAGTTTTTGGTATTCTAAATTCTTTACACAGATAATGATGATTGTTTTGTCTAACCAATCTGAATTTGGTTTTGGCTTTATCACTACTACCGAAGAGGTCACCTTGTTTTGCTGATTGTTGTTCACATGAACAGTTTGGTTAGATAATAATCTGGACTGCAAATAGGGATTCTTAAGTTTCTATATTAAGGATAGCGTGTCTTTGGAAAAAAGTTGGAAGTGTCGTTTTGTATCTCTGTAGAATTGCAGGACTAGGGAAATCTGATTTTACCTGCATCAGTTATCGTAAAGACTTTACAGTTATGAAATGAGTTTTACTCTCACTGATCCTGCATTTCCTTATTTTGTGATTGTTGATTCTTTCACTTTTGCTCCATCTCTGGGCGGCACTCTGTGCTTCGCTTTATAGGTTAGTCTGGGTTCAGTTTTGCTAGCATTGTTAAGTGGTTATTTATTATGTTAATCATAGAAATTCTTAGGAAACAATCAGACAATGGTTCCTTTTAGATGCATGCATTGACTATGAAAGCATACGGAGTTAAACCACACTAACAAATCACAAGGAATTAGAATACTACATCATTCATTATTTACGTGATAATAATGTTAAATGGTTAGATATTTCCCATATGAAAGTTTGTTTTGGATAAGTGACATTTAACCCCTCTTGCCAATTCCAATTGTTAACATTTCTCCACCAGTAGAGTTTACCTTTTTATTGTTTGGGTTTGCATGTTCTTTGGATTTTGTATGATCTCCTAGCCGTCTCTGTCCTTTGCCCTCTACCCTCTATCTTCCTCTAGTCATATACTCTCTGAGTTTAGTTCCAGGTAGGCCTTCTTATTTTTCTGTAGTGGATATGACTGAGAATATAAGGACATTGAAGATTCATTTAAAACAAATTCATTATGATTGAAAATTTAATAACTCTGATCAGGATTATTGTTCCAGAGTCTTGTTTCAAAATCATGATGGTTCATCCCGCCTATATCAATTTGGATATGTTTGTGCACATCGGATTCATTAGATATTGAATTGATATGCCAGATTATACAAGCATTTGTTAATTGATTTCTCGTAGGAATTTAACCTGCTGATTGTTCTGTTGTACAGTTCGGATTATCTTACTTTCTAGTTCACACATTGAAAAGCCAATTGGCACTCATGGAGTGTGTGTCCAAGGAATAGTGACTTATTATGAGGAGGCTAGTGCTTTGAGCTTCATCTGATCCTTAGCCGGAGTTGAACATTTTTGTAATGTTACGCCTGGCTTCCAATATTCTACAAAGAAGCTCCCCTAGAACCCTTGCATCATCTCGTGATTTCTCATTACAATTGTTACTCCAACACATTTGCCCACAGCAACAAGATGATTTCCAGCACCAACAACGGAGTTATTACTTTGGGCAGTCAAAGGCATCGAGCCCTAGCCTCTCGATATGGAGGCGCAGAAAAGAGATGGGCAAGGAGGGTCTCATCGTCGCTAAGGAGCTCAAAAGGCTCCGCTTTCAACCCCTTCGCCTCGATCGCTTCATACGCTCCCACGTGTCCCGGTTGCTCAAGTCTGATCTTCTGGCTGTTCTTGCCGAGTTTCAGAGACAAGACCAGGTCTTTCTCTGTATGAAGGTTTGCTTTCTTTCGTTTTTATTATTCTTTTTGTTATTATTATTCTATATGTAGTTTTGAAGGAATGTTCTTTGTTTGGTTAACTATAAAACTACGAATGGAGGTAGAGAAAGGTCTCTGTAGCATGCTGGATTGCTTGGGCTTTAGAATAAACCGAATGCAAAAATGAACACTTTCCCGTAGGCAATTGGATCAGAACTTAGAATGGGTAACTATTTTGGACAAGCTTGCAAAGTCATCCAATTCAGGTTTGATAAGGCAACTTATTAAGTGCAATGTTTCAAGTGACGAGGGTAAGAGTGTTAAGGCAAGGTGACCCATATTATGTACTTTGATTGCCAATGGTTTAGGCTGGTGGATAAAGCCAGGAAGTGGCAGTGAGTAGAAGGTTTTTAAGTTGGAAGAGAAGATGTGGTCACTAGTTTGTATTGTTGCTCACTGGAAGATGAATATTTGTGAAAATGGTTCAGATGGGAAGGCCTATCATTTGTCTATCACCTCATTGGTATCTGCTGGGCAAAGCTGGTGCTGCGAATGTGAATGATTTGTTTTTCATTAACTGATTGCCTTGGCTCTCTGGAAAAGGTTGTCACTAGGCTATGTTGAGTCTGGTCTCTATTGACTTATGTGGATTTATTGTGTGAAGGACACTAGGATAGCAGTTTCTTTTGGGTCTTTTGGATGGAAACAAACACAAGAACTTTTGGGAATGCATGGGGTAGAATCTGGATCAGTTCTGGGAGTGGATTCGTAGCTGGGCTTTTTATGATCTCTCAGTTTCTTCAGAGTTTAGGGATAGTTCTGTACGTCTCAATTTTGTTTGTGTGACCTTAATGCTCGAGAGTTTAGCTATAATTTCCATGTCAGTGATGACACAGACGAATAAATGTGCAAAAAGAAAAGAAAAGGAAAAACATAAAGGGAAGAACAAAGCAGTAAAAGTATACTAATAAGCGAATCCTGAGAGTACCAAATAGTTGAACTTACACTTTTATTCCTAGATTTTCCATATAACCTCTATAATCATCATTAGTTTTTCCCATTTCATTTTCTACTTTTTCATTTTGTTTTGTTTTCCTCTGGTTTCTTCTTGAAAAAAAGTTCAGAAAAATGGATATGTTATAAAGCTAGAAAATCTTATTCTCTGTCATGACAGATGTAAATCATATTGATAGGGTAGTTTCTTCATGAATTATACTTTTATTTGGGTGGTTGACTATTTTTGATGTTTTTTGTTTACATGCATATTGTTTTTTTTTTTAGATCTACAATGTGGTGCGCAAAGAGATTTGGTATCGGCCAGACATGTTCTTTTACAGGGACATGCTTATGATGCTGGCAAGAAATAGAAAGGTGGATGAAGCGAAGCAAGTTTGGGAAGATTTGAAGGGGGAAGAAGTTTTGTTTGATCAGCATACTTTTGGGGATATTATTAGGGCTTTTCTAGAAAGTGAATTGCCCTCGGAAGCAATGGGTATATACGATGAAATGAGAAGATCTCCTGAACCCCCTATATCACTGGCATTTAGAGTTATATTGAAAGGGCTTCTTCCATACCCAGAATTGCGGGAGAAGGTGAAAGCTGACTTCTTGGAGTTATTTCCAGATATGATTGTCTATGACCCCCCTGAAGATTTGTTTGAAGATCAAGAATGGAACAGTGAAAGCAAAGATGATTACTAATGCACTTGCTCATGCTCCATAAATGATTTCTTTCATCTTCAGAAGCTAAAATCATCAGCAACTGCCAAGTGCAATCAAATGCCCGTGGAATTTGATAGAAAATATCTTGGTTTTGTACTGTTAGATCTGTTCACGGATGGTTGTTAAAACTTCATCCAACGAGGCAGCGATTAAGTTTAGAGCCCTTGTTGCAAAAAAAATGGTATATTGCTTACAAAAAAATACTCATTAGACCAAAATAGAAATTGATCGGTAAAATGCTTAATATTTGTTTGTGACATGAAGATAGTCCATCAGATTGTCACTAACGCTGCGTCAAAATATGTCGTATCCACTTTATCACTCGGTGCTTTTTATTTGAGTATTTTGTTTTTAAAAAAAAGTTAGGGTTAGAAAAGGGAAAGTTGCAAAGGGAGATGGTTTATTATAGAGGCCTCTAAGGTCGAGCGGTGCAAATGAATAAAACCAAAGCTGAAATCGGGCATGGACTAAGCCTGGTCGGATAGTAAGCTACACAAAAGAATGCCCATTAGACCAAAAAGAAAGGGATCATGGAAAAGCACAAACTTAACAAATCAACTTGCACTAGAATAGATGCCCACGCGTTGCTGCGGATTTTCAAACAAAATCTGCAAGTGTGGAAGGTTAGAGAATTATGTTTGTAACTAACATTACCATTAATATAAATGTTCTGATAATGTGCAAATATACAATACAACTGCTGATGACACAGCTTGTCAAACATATTTTGTTCTACTTATAGGCTAACCTAGCAAAGTGGTGCTTCTTGCAGTTACGTTTATACCAAAATGGTGCCTCCTCTAGTTACATTTATACCAAAACGGTTCATCACCGCATATCTATGGAGGTTGTTCAAAATGGTGCTTCCTTCGGTTACATTTATACCAAAAGTGACAGCAGTTATTGAGCAGTTGTTAGCCTAGCCAAAAAGGTGCTAATTAGTTGTGGAGGTTGTTCAAAAAGGTGTTTCCTCTATTTCTATTTACACAAAAAGTCACATGACACTTCAATCTATTTTTTCTTTGTTCAGAGTGTCTAAGAATGATGCTACTGATTCAATGCTTGTCTCTCTATCATTGTGAAAGCAAGAAGTTATAAAAGATATGAAACGATTTAGAAGTGGAAAATGGAGTTGAAATGTATAGTTGTTACCAGCGGGGTTTTTTCTCTGGATTGGCAGCAAACAATTGTTTCTTGCTTCTATCAACCAATCTTTTCTTTTCATACAGTGGATGAGCTGGTGTGCTGGTACTTGGTTGATGATCTGTGTCTGCGAAAATTCCTTTTACTATAAAGTCATTTGCCTCAGTGATCTGGATTAGGACAACATGGATTTGCCCCTCTGTTTGTAATATTTCTGGTGGCAGTGTTTCTTGTGGTGCATAGGGGCACTTGTTTAAGAGTTCTTTGCAAGTTATTCCGAACAACTGTTCAGCTGGTTTTCCCGTAAGCTTCACTGTGGCTTCACTGTTTGGATCTTCAATGGTGACATGAAGTCTATAACTGTAAAAATAAGCACAGTCATTGTGTCATTCAAAACTTGTGAAGAACTTTATATCTAGAACTTAAAAGAGATAGTAGACAGAGGGTAAAGCGAAATTTGAGGTAATTAATATCAAAGTAGAGAGTGAGTCATGTTTTTTGCAATGTGTTTTCTTCAATTTGTTCTTTGTTATGCGTTTTCTTGAATGTATGAAATAGATATTCACTTGTACAACTTGATATTTTAAAAAAGCATGAAATAATTTAAGAAGATAAAACCTATTGTAAGATGTGCTGCTAATGTTTAAACTCTTAAAAATCTGCTGCATATAAAAGTGCAAGGAATCAAACACAATAAGTCGATAACAGCAAAGCAAAGAAAGAGAGAGCAGAAACATGAAAGCTAGCAAACTGTCATATATAGCTGAAATTAAAAACAGGACAAACCAGAGCAAACCGAAAGAGAGCAGGCAGAATAGTATATTCATTTACTTATCACTTTACTTGAAGAACACACATTTTCAAGAATGGCTGACAAAAGAGTACATATTAGAAATTTAGTAGCTGTTTCTGAATCAAATTTTCCAAATGTTTAACAATGAACTAAAAAAGAAAAAATGGCAATCTAATCTTTCAGCATAGTAGTTGTCAATACATGGAAACTGTTTTTGAGAAATAAATGAATATAATGAAGAAGTTAGGATTTTACCATGGAAGAGGTACTTGCATGCTATGCTCTTGACAGATTCACAGATCACTATTTTTCTTCACTGTTAGTTGTTTGTAGCACTGTGGACATGCCTCATACTACCAGCCTTCATGTGTTGAGAATCCGCGAATGGAAGCCTTGCAGTAGACTAACTGATCCTGCATTAGAACACAAATGTGTTAGAAATTTGAACTGTTTTTGTGACTCATTTGTAATGGTATGTTTGTAGACTTACACAGTTTGATTCTCTACCTTGTACTTATGTGGGTTAAGCTTGTTCAACTGGTGCACTGTGATCTTGGTCTCTTTTTCCACTTCTGCTGCTGTTAATTGTTTCTGTGGGGCAGGCAGTTTTTTGATACCATGAGTTGGCTTGGAGAACCTAGGATTTTGCAGAAATGTTAGTGAGAAGCATGCAATAAGGAAGAAGATGTAGTAAGAAATTCTAAACATTTAGCTTACTCAATTCTGTAGTATTTTGCCTGTGGGATTTCTGGATTGATGAAAATGCAGGTATGGCTAGTGTTTGAGGGTGTAGGCTTTTTTGTTAATTGAGGAATAAAATTAGGCAAGTTTGTAAATTAAAACTGCTGCAGTGTACTAAATTTTTATCTATGCGTTACCTTTGAATTTCTTCACTTTCAAACTGGTTATTATCACCATGAGTACTGGTGGAGGTAGACTTTCGATAGCTTCTACGTCAACGTTTCTAGCACTATCTCCCCATAATGTGACCTTGATCTCTTCTCTCCTGCATTTTAGGTATGGAAGATCAATAATATATATTTATAACAGATGCCTAACTGCATTTTAAAACATGTGATTTTAATGACAAATGTTGAATGTTAGTTTGGGAAGTTTTGGAAATTTTCTACAATGGCAGTACAAAGTTGAGCAGATTGTACGTTAAGTTTTGGAGGTTGATTTCACATTTTGACTCTAATCCATGTCTGGTATTAACTTCCTCAATTGGCATGATTGATTTGACACAACCAAAGAGATCTTATTTTTTACAAAACAGAGGTGTTAACAGTACGTAGATGTGAAATTATGAATATAAGGATAATGTTGTCATTTATTAAAACTCTCTGCAAACTTGCCTGTAAGAAGATCGGTTTTATCAATGCGTTTTTCCAGCTGATTGTAATCCAATAGATGGAATCGGTGTTGTGGAATATGTGGGAAGCTGTTGTGCAACAGTATGAACTCTGTTTTTCCATTGAAGTGAGCTTCCATTGAATTTTCCACAACTTTATAATCATCTTGACCATTTCGTACATAGAACTTTGAGATCATGTACACTTCTCCTTGTTTCAGTTTTCCAGAAATTGAGGAATAATTAGCCTCACTGACTATGCCATGAATTGCATCACCCCATATTTCACATAAAAAGTAGTGTGTAAATGCAGTTGCTTTGTTAATATTGAGCTTTTTGAACTACTATTTTGTTGTAATTTGAAAGATAGTTAAATAATTACCCTTTCATCAACCAGCACACAATGCAGGCCATCATTTCGATATGGTTTTATCCTCTTTCCTCGCCACAGCCTGCACACACGAACTCTTATTTTGTAATCACCTTCATAGGGTTTGTTATTTTTAGTAGAAATAATAATTCGGTTGTCTACTGAATTCAAAAAGTGAATGGTATTCTTTTGTTTGAAAAAAGAATAAACGCAAGCACAAGGTTTCACCTTTTTTTTGGGTATGTTTTATCATTTTCAAGATGAGGATTATCACCTTCCCCACCGACTTGACTCGATAATCAATTTACTTTTTAGTTCTATCTATGGATTGAAGTCAAAATTATCTAGTTCAAAATGTTCCGTTTTATTTTCAGGAGACCCTAAAGTAATAAACTATGAAATGAAAAACCCCGTTGTTAGTTAAGTTAAAAAACGGATACCCTAAGATACCCTAAAATAAATAAAAAACAAAACTATTATAAGAATAATTAATATTGGGTTGCAGTTCACATATCAATAGAGGGCTCATTGTTTGTTGAACCTGCCAAAAAATGAAGGCATGTTAAGAAATGAAGAGTTATTAGCAGATAACTATTTCTAGAGATTGTTTCATGCTTATAACATAATGAAAAGAAGACAAAGTTGTGATGATGAACCAAAAGAACACATGCTGTTATTCTAAAAAGAGGAAAAAACACAATGTACTATCAGTTGAACAATGAGCTTTATGTTTCTGTTGTTGATAGAGTGAAAGAGAGGGAGAGAATTGCAGAGAATAGGTTCAGCATGTTCTATGTCTGTGTGTTTTTGTGTTCTATGATAAGAGAAATAATCAAGGAAAACGGATAATGAGAGAATTTGTGTTTTTTTTTTTTTTTGAAAGAATTCTGATTTGGGGTTTTGGTGATGCAGGGGTTTAGGGTTGTCGTATTGAGTTTGTCATCAACAAGGAGAAGGAAGGTGATTCTGGGTTATTGGCTTAACCTTGAGGTGGAGGTGGGTTGAGAAAAACAGGAGAGCTGCAGCTTCTGGTATTTGAGCTGTGCCCTGAAACAGCCGATTCCAGAGTCATTGTTCATGCATGTAGACATAGATTGCTTCTACGTTCAAGGTTCCTTAATTCCCCTGTCTCAATTTCTTTACTGTAATTGTAAATTGTTCCTATTAGGGTTTGCAATTGAGTAAAATGGCAGGGATGAAATTCCAATTTAAGAGATACGCACCTCGATTTTCTGGTTGAAGCATCTATTTTTTTATGTTCTTTATAAATTTCATAGCTTTGCTTGATAAGATTGAAAACCACGGGATTTTTTAGTATTTTTGGAGTTGTGTTGATTATATTCTTAATCTGTGATTGTAGGTTGCTATGGATTTTTTTAAGTATTTTTGGAGTTGTGTTCATAATTTGTAATATGTTTTGTTTGGATTTGATTCTGTTTGTTTAATCTTATATATATATATATATATATATATATAAGGGATTTTTGGTTTTGATCTGTGTTTTTAATGTTAAACTATGATTGGTTTTGTATGTAGGTTTCACCTGCTACTATCATTGTTGGTGGAATTGATTGATCTGTTGTGAAAATTGGTCTGCAAGGTCTGAAGAAGAGGAGAAGCTTGAATCTGTCAATCAAGGCAAATGGAAGAGAATACATGTTAAGCAACTTTTGATAGTACAATGGATTATTTGACCAAAGGATGGTATGGAATGTGTAAATAAAGGTTAAGAGTTAAAATCAATTTGATGTGTGTTATTATTGGGCATGCAAATTGTGGAAATAGTTTTCCTAAAAATTTGTATACCATTCATTGTGATCAACATAATTATAATGTTCATTGAGTTCAGTTTCTTAAGTTATTTATTCTCTCTAGGATTTGTTTATTGAATGGATTTTTATTTTGCTTGATTAATTTTTTTCTTTACTATTTTACTGCAGTCTGTTGGTGTCTTTAGGTTTATTCTTAATTTTATCTTCTACATGTGAAGGAAGCTTCATAAGATAATCAATATGATTTGATTGCTGGAAGATTGGCTCACCTGAGATGCTTAATCCTTTCACTGTTTTGCAGGAATATTCGGGTATAGCAAGAAGGAAGATCTGGAATTACCATTATTTTTTATTTGGCTGCTGATCCCTATTATCTATCTAAGCAACTATTTGAGTCATAAAAAGGTTCGAGAAGGCAATTTCAGATGTGTCTTTAAGATAACTTCTGATTTACGTGGCATACATATAGTTTTAGTCATAACATGGGCTGTTGAATGCATATGCAGATTATAGAGTGTGCACTTTAGGCTATGATTAAGTACAATGTTAAGAAATTAACAAAATAACTGTGAAAAGGTTCTTAAAACATTCTACAAGTCAATGGTTTTAAGAATTTTCTTTTGTTTACATTGTTGAAAAGATGTTACTTGAGTTGAATTTTTATTTTTTAATTCAGATTTATAAGATCATGAGCTAATAATTGTTTGTTGGAATGTTATAAAAGTGTCATAAATAGCTAAATATTGTTTGATTTTTATTTCTATATTTCCTTTTGAACATTAAAGTTTGATAGTTTTTTTTTTCTTTCTTATTCTTAACTAATTTCAATACGTTTTCGATTTCTGTTTTCAGGTTCTTCACTCTTAAGTTTCTTTCCTCTATAACTACATGTCATGTCAGAGCAGAAAAAAATAAATTGCAGCCAATATAGTGATAAGATATAAATGGAATGTAGATGCATTTTACACACAGAAATTGATAAAGGGAGAATTGATGTTGAGTTTCGACATGATTATTCCTTTTAGTATACTGTTTGTACAATCTGCACTGATATATCAAGCTTTCTTTTCTATGTGTTGGTTTTGTAAGTGAGGCTCACTGTTGAAGAAACTAAATCTAAAATCTGAGGCTTTGGAGGTCCAATTTTCAAGGTTTGCTATTGATTCGATTCCTATTCTGTTCATTAGGTTTCAGTTCCAACACATTTTTCTTCAGAGTTTTATTTTGGTTTTCTATAAACAAGCTCATTTATGTAATTAGATAGTTATGCTTGAAAATGGAATTTTGATATGAAAGTCAGTAATCGTGATTCAGATCTTACAGTTTGCAGTTTTCTAAGGTTGGCTTGCTCTCAAAGAGTTTGGAAATCTGGTTTCTTCTGATTTTTGAAGACAAGGTGAGTTTATAGGTTTATCTAGCTGAATTTGGTTTCGGATTTGAATTTGGGTTATCTGTGCATTTGAGGTGTTTTTTGTAGAATTGCATATGGAAAGGGGTTAGATTCAGTAAATGGTTTCATACATATGTCAGTATATATTATTTTTTGCTACGCTTGGTTTTGTTTTCAGTTTCAATTGTATATTCTTTCTTGGTATGTTTTCTATTTGTAATTTGGTGAGGCTGCTTTTTCTCTTTCAAGTTTAGTTCAAATCAGTGGAGATAATGAGCAGAAGGTTATTGTTGGATGAATCAGTTTTTGATTGTGCCTTTATCTGTGTAGTATAAGTTAATCAGTAGCTTCATATTGCAATTGATTGGCTTATACTACACAAACAAAGTGCGATCAAAATTATGTCAGCGCAAATGATGCAAGAATGAGGCCACTGTTAGAGCTAGATCAATGTTCAAATAATTTGATACTGCTATTGTTAAATTATGTTTCATACAATTAAATTAGTTGTGTAGATGTATATTCATTGTTATTCTTATTACTAAGTTTGAACAAACTTCTCTTTCATTCACCAAAACCATCGCTGTTCAGCTGAAAGTAAATTTTGTCTTCGCTTTAGTTGTTAGTTCTGCACCTATCTAGAATTTTAGTGAAGAGATAGAGGAGAAAATTACATTTCTGCACCACATTATTATTATTTTTCTTTTGTTTTGTGCTTTATGTGTGAATTTCATTATTATTCTGTTTGCCATTTTCAGTTTTGACCCAGAAAAGAAAAAAATTCTATGGAAGCTACTATGGGGCAGTCCCTCCTTAATGGAGGAGGAAATCCATGTGGTGATTTACCACATGAGGAAAGCATGGGTTGGAAAATTGAAAGAAGGTTGATAGCAAGCCATCTTGGAAGGTAGGTAGCAATCCGTCTTTGAAGTTAAGCATGCCAAACCTGGAAGAAGACTTGACTTTGCTTCCAATTGCATGCCATATCCATGAACCCAATTGCCTATAAATAGGCATGAAAGGTTGTAGGAAAAACAATCAAGGCAAGAGTCATTCCAAACTAATAGAGTTTGAGATAGTAGTGAAATCCTCACTTGAGAGATTAGTGAGAAGAAAATTCCTCTTGAGAGATAGAGTGTGTGTTACCATTTTGGTGAAGTTTAGTCACCAAAGTGAGATTACCTTATAATCCCATTATTTATATAGTAGAAGAGAGTATTACTACTGCCCCGAGGACGTAGGCACATTTGCCGAACCTCGTTAAATATTGTGTCTTCTTTTGTTCATTTGTTGCTATTCCGCAAATCACACGAGAGGTGGGAAAAGTTAGATCCTAGGATAACCAATTATCCATTATCCTTGTATTAAGGTAGCCCTTCTTTCCCAACAAGTGGTATCAGAGCCCGGCGCTCATTGTTCGTGGCATCTCGTGGTGACCAAGATGGCGGAGTCGTCGTCATCAGCAGTAACAATGGTAAAGTTGACATCATCGAATTACTCCATTTGGAAGCCCAAAATGGAAGACATCCTTTACTGCAAGGATATGTACGAGCCTCTTGAAAATGGTGGAGAGAAGCCAGCAGGCAAGACTGACAAAGACTGGAGCATCCTGAATAGAAAAACTGTTGCAGGAATTCGTCAATGGGTTGATGAAAGTGTTTTTCATCATGTGGCACAGGAAACCAATGCCTACTCAATGTGGACAAAGTTGGAGTCCATGTGCGAGAGAAAGACCGCACAAAACAAAGCCTCATTCATTTGGCGGTTGGTGAACACAAAGTACAGGGATGGTCAAAGTGTTTCAGAACACTTAAGCGACTTCCAAGGCATAGTGATTCAATTGACGAATATGAAGATGGTGCTTGATGATGAGTTGCAAGCACTATTGTTACTAAGCTCGTTACCAGATAGCTGGGACACATTGGTGGTGTCATTAAGCAACTCAGCTCCTGAAGGCGTTCTCACACTGAGCACTGTAAAAGACAGCATGTTCAACGAAGAAGCAAGAAGGAAGGAGTAAGGAATATTGATCGAGTCAGAAGCCCTCGTCACCAACAACTGTGGAAGTAGTAGAAAATTCCACAACCGAGGCAAAGGGAAGGATCGATCAAAAGGCAAGTTCAGCCCAAAGAAGGACATCGAATGTTTTCACTGTGGTGGAAAAGGCCACATAAAGAAGGATTGCAGGAGGCTCAAGAGAGAGCAGGCTGAGAAAGGTGGTCCCATAGACACAGCTTTTACTACCTCATACGAAGAAGAGGTACTCATCATTTATGGAGAGGGTCATGTTAATTTGACATCTCAAGATACATGTTGAATCATCGATTCTGGTGCATCATTTCATGTAACCTCATGAAGGGAGTTCTTTACATCCTACAATACTGGAAATTTCGATAATGTCAGGATGGGAAATGATAAGAGGTCCAAGATCATGGGAAGGGGAGATATTTCCCTTGAAACCAACACAGGCCACTGCTTGGTTCTCAAGGATGTGAGACATGTTCTAGACATTCGTCTCAACCTGATCTCCACAGGATTACTTGATGATAAAGGCTGCACAAGTGTCTTTGGTGGTGGAAAGTGGAGGCTCAGTAATGGTCCAGAAATTCTAGCCCGAGGGAGGAAAGAGAATACATGACTTATGCAAAAATCTGTAGTGGGTATGCAGTTACACTCGGAGAAGATTCACCGGTGGAGCTATGGCACAAGCGGCTAGGTCACATCAGCGAGAAGGGACTTACTGTTCTAGCCAAAAGAGAGGTATTAACTGGTGTCAATGTTAAAGATATGCCTCTAAAACCATGTACGCATTGCTTGGTTGGAAAGCAACATAGAGCTTCATTCTATCGTTCTCCTGCACCAAGGAAATCCAATGTTTTGGATGCTGTACATTCTGATGTGTGTGGTCCCATGACCACCAGTACTCTAGGAGGTGCAATATACTTCATCACCTTCATTGATGATTATTCCAGGAAGGTATGGGTTTATGCATTGAAAACTAAAGATCAAGTGCTCGAAGTATTTAAGTAATTTCATGCCAAAGTTGAACGAGAAACCGACAAGACATTGAAATGCATTCCCATCGACGACGGGGGAGAGTACATGGGGGCGTTCAGACACTATTGTAAAAATAACGGAATCAGGCATGAGCGATCTGTTCCAAAGACTCCTCAGCACAACGGAGTGGCTGAGAGGATGAACATAACTATTGTTGAAAGAATCAGAACAATGTTATCTCATGCTAAGCTGCCTAAGAGCTTTTGGGGTGAAGCTCTAATGACTACGGTTGATGTGATCAACCTTTCTCCCTCAGCTCCATTAAATGGTAACATACCAAACAAGTTTTGGACCAGAAAGGACGTCTCATACAATCATTTGAAGGTATTTGGCTGCAAAGCATTTGTTCATATTCCCAAAGATGAAAGATCAAAAATCGATAGCAAGTCGAAAGAATGCATATTTCTGGGATATGGAAATGAAGAATATACGTACAGGCTGTGGGATCCTGTCAATAAGAAGATTGTAAGAAGTAGAGATGTTGTCTTTTTCAAAGACCTGAACATCGAAGATACTCAGAAGACTGAGAAGCCTAAACAACCCAGAGAATATCCGATGAACCCGGATAAAGTTCTTCCGCCAACAAACCAGGATGGCCGGAGAGATACCGAAGATGTCGGTGATGCAGCAAATGACGCAATGATTAATGATCCAGTTGATGATGCAACTAATGATGAAGAAGAGGCACCGACCCCTCGAAGATCAGTCAGGGAATGCAGACCCTCAAACAGGTATCCTCTACATGAGTTCGTTACTCTCACAGATGGAGGTGAGCCAGAGTCTTATGAAGAAGCTCTGACAGATGACCTGTAATACCCGCAAATTTCATTTTAAATCGAGTAATTGTATCGAATGATTATTGTGCGATTTCACGATTTATGTTTGATAATAATTCATTTTTACAATTATCGAAGTTTCGAAACAATTTTTTTTAACGAAAAGCTCGAAATACTCGGTTTGAGAAATCGACTTTTTCTACGTACGAAATTTGGAGAAACTTCCTTCATGAAAGTTGTAGAGCTCGTCGATACGAGTCCGTACACGTGCGGAACACGAAGATCGGATTTTTTCTGAATTAGTTATCGAATTTCGAAGTTTTCCGAAACATGTATATATAGAAAAATTTGGGAAACCCTAATTTTTTCTACCGGTTCCTCTCTTTCTCTTCTTCCTTCTGTTTCTGGAAAAAAACTCAGTTTTTTTCTCTCTCTCAGCTCTCTCACCGTCTCTCTCGACCGAAAAGGGGAGAAAACTTCTCCTTAATTGTTCTCCCTCCACAGACCACCTCTCGACCTCAAACCAAGTCCCAGGCGTTCGTCTTGAGCTGCTCTAGCTCCCGGAGGCAGTTTCACAAGGCGGCGCAGCCTGTGGCGGCGGCGGCACGGCCCGAACCGAAAACGACCATTTTCGGTTCGATCTCGATATCTCGAGCTACACTCCACCATTTCACTTGATTCTTGTCTCATTGAGCTCGCCTCAACTTCCTCTACAAGCACCAAGAAGGGCCGGAACTGGGTCGAACGTTTTCACATTCGTCGGAGCTCGACCCGAACGGATCGAAATACCGAAACTTTCGATCAAGATATCTCGAGCTATACACGATCGTTTCTTGTGATTCTTGGCTTGTTGAGTTCGCAAGGAAGTTCTGAACAAGTTTCCAGAAGGGATCGGGGCCTGAGGTTGCAGTTTTCACGTCGGTTTTCAAGCTCGCCGGTTTCTGCATTTTTTTCCGGCCGCCGACTGTAAATCGGTAATTTCGATCCCTTCCCGTCATTTTTAGGTCTTGTGCTAGTTATGAAAGTTGCTCAGAATGATGAAACGAAGGGGACAAGCTCGGCCCCGACACCATTGGCTGTGGTCGGTGGCGGCTCTGTCCCGGCGGCCTTTTCCGGCCGCCTCCGGAGGTCTAAAATTTGGTTTCTGTCCATTTTATGATTCTATGTTTCGATACGATCATTTCGGAGTATTATACGTATTTTTCGGATATCGTATGAATTAGTTATGAATTTTGTGATTTCGATCGATTTCGATCGTTATATTTTTGATCTGTGAAATTATGACCGTTGGATGAACTTGTAAATTTTTTATGATGATCATATGACTGTCCCAGAGGCTTTGTGTGGTCATGGGCGAAGATCCGACAGTTGGATCTTCGTATATGTGAAAAAACGGTAATTAGGGGAGCGATTAGTGAGAAACCGCTCGTCGAATTTTAATGTAAATTAGAATCGAGCCGTTAATTAGTAGTTAAATTATGTGTTGAAATTGTTGGCTAAATTCGAATCACATTTGATTAGGTGATTGACGGATTTTATTTGAGTGGGCTATTCGGCGTTAATTATAAATTATAATTATTGAAGACGCAGCGGGAGTTTCGAGGTGAGTAAAACTCACGTGGTTCATATTACGAACCGAGCATTTTAAATTATTTATTTTTGGTAATTGTGTGAAAAATATTTGCGGATTAAATATTTGTTTTAAAATTTCATGGACTTGAATCACCACGGTCCATAGGTAAGTAAAATGAATTTTAACTATACAAATGAATTTCATAATTTTCTTGTGTGAACTATAGATGGTATTAGTGGTCATTCCTGAGTGGATGATTACGTATATATATATTTACGTGGAAAATATATATTGATGAGTGGATTGTTCTGTGATGATATGATTGAGTAGAATTGATGAATTGATTTTATTTCAATTTGTGTAATTCCATAATAATATGGTGTATCTTGGTTGGGTTGATTTCAGTATGTGATATTATATGTTGTGTTCATTTATGGGTTTAGGGTCGACGTAATGACCGGTGTGGGTAATCGGACGCTCTAATCCTAGTGTGGATGATGGGATACGATTGGTTGAGTATGTGGAATTATTGGACGTTCTAAATATGTATATAGGTATACATATTGATGAAATACAATAATTGATAAATATGTCGGATGCCATAACCTAGGCCAGGTGACGGGCTACGATTCAGTTAGAGCTCTAGTCTGTCAAGTACCGTATTTTTATAAATACGATGATGAGAGTTGTGGAGAAAGTTGTGAGTTGGGTTGTCTTGATATATTGAATTGGTTTGATTGAGATTGTTATTATTTGCATATGTGGAAATTATTGAGTGTTGCTGTGTGTGGGAATAAATGAGATTATATTAAGTAACAGTTCCTTCTTTTACTCATACAAGCTTTCATAAGCTTACCGGGTTTTGTGTTGTTGCAATCCCGGTACACTATTCAATGGTGTAGCGGATATTCCTGTAGGTCAGGATAACCAGGGAGGTGACCGAGCTGCTTAGGTGTTACAGCAGTTTTGTTATTTATTTAGTTGTGAGGTGTGTGTATGCTCATTTAGAGCTTTACATTACCGTTTGGATTTGAGTTGTAATAATTAACCGAGACTAAATTCGGTTTGATTTTATTTCGTGTGGTGAGTATGTTAAGAAAAGAAATTTTCAGGATGATTATTTTGAGTTGTAGTATTTTCATGTTTCGGATTTTGAATTGTTATTCTAAAATTCGGGGCGTGACATGACCACAAGGGGGAGTGGTTGGAAGCCATGCAAGAAGAAATTAAGTCCTTGCATGAGAACCAGACTTATAAGCTGGTGGAGTTACCAAAAGGTAAGAGAGCACTCAGAAACAAATGGGTGTATAGATTGAAGACTGAGGAAAATAGCTCATGACCCAGATTCAAGGCAAGACTGGTCGTTAAAGGTTTCAATCAGAAAAAATGAATTGACTTTGAAGAAATTTTCTCGCCCGTGGTGAAGATGACATCTATCAGGTGGTACTTGGTTTGGCTGTAAGTTTAAATCTGGAGATTGAACAACTTGACGTGAAGACGGCTTTCCTTCATGGTGACCTTGAAGAGGAAATCTACATGGAGCAGCTAGAAGGATTCAAAGTCAAAAGCAAGGAAGATCTAGTCTGCAAACTGAAAAAGAGTTTGTATGGACTAAAGTAGGCGCCGCGACAATGGTATAAGAAGTTCGATTCCTTCATGATTGAGCAAGGATATCAAAGGACAACTTCAGACCAGTGCGTATTTGTGAAGAATTTCTCAGGAGATGACTTTATCATACTACTCTTGTATGTTGATGACATGTTGATGGTAGGACAAGATGGTGACAAGATTAGCAAACTGAAGAAAGAGCTCAGTAAGTCTTTTGCTATGAAGGACTTGGGACCAGCAAAGCAGATTCTTGGTATGAATATTACCCGCTATAGACAGAATGGGAAGCTGTGGTTATCACAAGAAAAATATATCAAGAAGGTATTGGAGCGGTTCCATATGGAGAAAGCAAAGCCAGTTGCTACTCCACTTGCTAGTCACTTTAAGCTCAGCTCAAAGCAGAGTCCTATAAGTGAGAAAGAGGAGGAAGAAATGGCTAAGGTGCCATATGCCTCAGCGGTAGGAAGCCTGATGTATGCAATGGTGTGTACAAGACCAGACATAACACACGCGGTTAGTGTCGTTAGCAAATTTCTGTCTAATCCAGGCAAAGAGCATTGGAATGTTATGAAGTGGATTCTTAAATATCTTAAAGGTACTTCCAAAATGGGTTTATGCTTTGGAAGTGGGAAGCCTGAACTAATATGGCTGGAGATGTTGACTCAAGAAAGTCTACATCAGGGTACCTGATTACATTTTCAGGGGGAGCTGTCTCATGGAAATCAAAGCTACAAAAATGTGTTGCTTTGTCAACTACAGAAGAAAATTCCTCTCGAGAGATTAGTGAGAAGAAAATTCCTCTTGAGAGATAGAGTGTGTGTTACCATTTTGGTGAAGTTTAGTCACCAAAGTGAGATTGACTTGTAATCCCATTATTTATATAGTGGAAGAGAGTATTACTACTACCCCGAGGACGTAGGCATTGTGATAGTCAAAGCGCAATTCATCTGAGTAAGAATTCGAGTTTTCACTCGAAATCAAAGCACATTGATGTGAGGTATAATTGGATACGTGATGTGTTGGAAGCCAAGCAATTACAGCTTGAGAAGATTCACACAGATGAGAATAGTTCAGATATGATGACAAAGTCCTTACCAAAGGATAAGTTTGAGTTTTGCAGAAGTGCGTCAGGATTGGCGCATCCCTCCATCTAAGTCGGGAAGGGGAGATTGATGGGGCAGTCCCTCCTTAATGGAGGAGGAAATCCATGTGGTGATTTACCACATGAGGAAAGCATGGGTTGGAAAATTGAAAGAAGGTTGATAGCAAGCCATCTTGGAAGGTAGGTAGCAATCCGTCTTTGAAGTTAAGCATGCCAAACCTGGAAGAAGACTTGACTTTGCTTCCAATTGCATGCCATATCCATGAACCCAATTGCCTATAAATAGGCATGAAAGGTTGTAGGAAAAACAATCAAGGCAAGAGTCATTCCAAACTAATAGAGTTTGAGATAGTAGTGAAATCCTCACTTGAGAGATTAGTGAGAAGAAAATTCCTCTTGAGAGATAGAGTGTGTGTTACCATTTTGGTGAAGTTTAGTCACCAAAGTGAGATTACCTTATAATCCCATTATTTATATAGTAGAAGAGAGTATTACTACTGCCCCGAGGACGTAGGCACATTTGCCGAACCTCGTTAAATATTGTGTCTTCTTTTGTTCATTTGTTGCTATTCCGCAAATCACACGAGAGGTGGGAAAAATTAGATACTGAGATAACCAATTATCCATTGTCCTTGTATTAAGGCAGCCCTTCTTTCCCAACAGCTACAAGCGGAGAGCGCAAGGATTCCTTAGCTGGTAATTTCTCTTCATCAATAATGTTTGTGTTAAATCAGTGGTTTGATTGTTTTTTTTTTTTTTTTTTTGTCAATGCTTATGCTTGAAGAGTCGTGTATATTCTCAGGCTTGCACAACTATGAGCTTTGGCATGTTAGTTATAATTCAATGCACTTGAAATGGTAATAAGTTTGTATGAATATAATTTCATTTTTAGGAAATTGTCTTAGTTGATCAGGAACTTCGATATATGTATAAACTTAACTCTACCGACCCTCGCAATAAAGTCTGATTCCCACTAAAATATGTTTCAAATCAAAAGACGCGCTAAGCTTAGTCTGAATATAACGAATTCTGCCAGGAACAAACTCAATCACTAATTTGGTATTAGCTTCCAGGTCTTTAGCCTTCATTTTAGTACTCTGCAAGCATGTGATATATATGCTTGCTTACTCAAGTGGCAATCTCAGCAAATTACTGTTTATATCTTAGCAGTATGATATGAAGTTTACAGTCACATGTATCCGTCAAGATTAATGTCTAGAATCTGATTTGGTTTTGCTTGAGATGAGAGAAGCTGTAAAACGGTTTTCTATGTGTTCCTTTCAATAACGGATGTCCTTGGTATTTGTATTAGATGATTCTATTTCACAATTCTTTCTCCAACCCACCTTCACATTAATCCTGCACATTAATATTAGCTAAATTTGGATCTATTTAGGGTGCTGATTAGATAGTTTTCTAAATGATCAATAGGCATACACACACACACACACTCAATAATATATATGAAGAATCAGTGGGTTCTTTAAATGATCTATCTTTTCGTTTACTGATACGGTCTGCTTTGGATATGAAAACCAGAATTAAGCTCATAAAGGAAAAAACCAAAAAGAACTAAACTTTGTAGAAGCATCAGTTAATCCTCTGAATATATAACAGTTCTTGTCACGCCCCGAATTTTAGAATAAAATTTAAAATCCGAAATATGAAAATTACCAAACTCAAAATAATCATCCTGAAAATTTCTTTTCTTAAAAACCTCACCACACGAAGTAAAATCAAAACCGAATTTGGTCTCGGTTAATTATTACAACACAAGAACACAATAATTTGTAAAGCTCTAATGAGCATACACACCTCACAACTCAATGAAATAAAAATAACTGCTGTAACACCTAAGCAGCTCGGTCACCTCCTTGGTTATCCTGACCTGCAGGAATATCCGCTACACATTTGAATAGTGTACCGGGATTGCAACAATACAAAACCCGGTAAGTTTATGAAAGCTCGTATCAGTAAAAGAAAGAACGGTTGCTTAATTAAATCATATATATTTCTACCTAAGCCAACATGCAACCATTCTACAACCACAAAAACCAACAATCACAATCAATCAACAACTCAACACCAAACCCTAACTCACATCTTTTTTCACAAAACCCTATCATCGTATTTATAAAAATACGGTATTGACAGACTAGAGCTCTAACTGAATCGTAGCCCGTCACCTGGCCTAGGTTATGGCATCCGACATATTTATCTTTATCGTATTTCATCAATATGTATACTTATATACATATTTAGAACGTCCGATAATTGTACATACTCAACCAATCGTATCCCATCATCCACCTAGGATTAGAGGGTCCGATTACCCCATACTGGTCACTACGTTGACCCTAAATTCACAATATGTACAACTGTATGTTTTCACATAATTAAATCAACTCAACCAACATATATGATATTATCATGAAATTAAAGCATTTGAATATAATCCAAATCATCATTCCAACTCAATCATATCGTCATTCAAAATCACGCCAATTAATATATATATTTCACGTAAATATATATATACGTAATCATCCACTCAGGAATGACCACTAATACCATCTATAGTTCACACAAGAAAAATCATGAAATCCATTTGTATAATTAAAATTCATTTTACTTACCTATGGACCGTAGTGATCAAGTCCATGTGATTTTAAAAACAAATATTTAATCCACAAGTATTTTCCACACAATTACCAAAAATAATTACTTTAAGTACTCAGTTCATAATATGAACCACGTGAGATTTACTCACCTCGAAATTCCCACTGCGTCTTCAGTAAAATATAACTCACAATAATCCAAATGCTCGTTAACTCAAGCCGTCAAGTACCTAATCAAGTACGGTCTTTACTTAGCAACGAAGCATGAAATAAACCTAAATGGTGATCCAACGGTCGGATTTCAAAATAACGACAATCCAACGGTCGGATTCTCAAATAAAGACAATCTAACGGCCGGATCGAATTTAAATGATAATCCAACGGTTAGATCCTCACGGATCGCCCTTGGAAACATCCTATCAAAATTATACGAAAATCCGATGGACGGATCTTCACTAATCGCCTCCTGAATCACTGTTTTAAAATTATACGAAGATCCAACGGTCAGCCCTTCGCCCATGACCACACAAGGTCATCGGGGCAGTCATATGAACATCATATTAAAATTTGAAGTAAAACCGATGGTCTGATCTCCGTAAATCTCAAACCGAAGGTAAACTGTAAAACTGTAAATAGTAACGTCAAAACAGAAATTGACTATTTATCAACTTTTTCTAACATGACCAAATTATATATCAAAACGCTCGTATGGATGCATAGATCATCGTCCAGATAATATAAACTCAAAATTTGGTCCGACATGCCGCCACAAGCGGCGGTCAATGTCGGTCAACCACCTCCGATGCAAAAGTCGTCAACTACAAACTTCTTCAAAATGAAATTGTGAACAACTTTAATACCTGACTTTTTCGGAGATGAGGTCTAGATCGTCCTAGATCGGGTTTTGAAATTGGATTAATGTCGGCCTTCTGATCAGTCTCCAGATTGAATCAAGGTCGTTGAAACCTTCAACTCTTGATCTACCACTCTACACTCAAAATCGTGATGCAAGCCACATATGGGGATGATCAGGAGGAAGAGCACGTCACGAAGATGGGGAGGATCGGCCAGTGCATCGCCGGAAAATTGGTTTTCCGGTCGGGTCGGGTTTTGAGCTTCGGATAGTGGCTTCGATCCAAGCCTAGGAGCGGCGGCTGGCGAAACGGAGGGCAAGGAGAGGCTGGGCGCGAGGAGGTGATGCCGGGAAGGGCCATGTCGTGTCTGGCGGTGGCGTGACAGCGCCGCTAGAGCCGGGTCGGGTCGAAGCCGGGTCGGTCGGGTGCTAGGCACAGTCACGCGAGAGAGAGAGAGGGAGAGGGGAGGGCTTTTGTGCAAAAATGAATTTTTTTCGTCCTTAATGACAAACTCAGATTTTTTCATTCTATTTATAGAAAAAATCCGATTTTCAAATATTCATAACTTATTCATACGAACTCCGAATAATACGTTCCACATATGCACGGACTCGTATCGACGAGCTCTACAACTTTCATGAAGGAAGTTTTCCCAAAATTTGAACGTTCGTATCAACGATTTTCACGACCCTCTAAATAACGTTCTTTTTCGAAAATAAAATCATTCGAAACCAATTTTCTCAACCCACGACAATCCAAATAATCCCAAATATCATAATTCAATTAATATAACAATTATTGAATTACATAAATTTATTGTATGAAAATCTGGGTCTTCACAGTCTACCCTCCTTAAAAGAATTTCGTCTCGAAATTCAAGCATGCTCGTCCACAAAAAGTTGAGGATACATCTTCCTCATGTCAGACTCCAATTCCCATGACGCATCACCCTCATCATGATGACTCCACAAGACCTTCACAAGGTCAACCTCCTTCCTACGAAGCTTCTTCGTAGACCTATCCATGATACGAACATGTTCAACTACAAATGTCACATCAGTGTTTACTTCGATCACGCCATGATCAATCACGTGAGACTCATCTCGAATATTCTTCCTGAGCATAGACACATGGAAGACATTGTGCACACCCGACATGCTAACAGGTAAAGCAAGTCGATATGCCAAGTTTCCAACCCTTTCCAGAATCTCAAAGGGTCCAACATACCTGAGTGCGAGTTTTCCCTTCTTGCCGAATCTCACCACATCTTTCATAGATGAGACCTTCAAGAACACATGATCGCCTATCTCAAACTCTAAAGGTCTCCTCCTCAAGTCAGCATAACTCTTCTGTCTACTCTGAGCGGTTCGGATTATGTCCCAAATAGTAGTGACCTTCTCTGTAGTCTCCTGTACAATCTCAGGACCGATGAACCTTTTATCCCCTACTTCCGCCCAACAGATAAGAGTCCGACATGGCCTACCATAAAGAGCCTCATATGGAGCCATATTGATACTGGAGTGATAGCTGTTGTTATAGGCAAACTCTACCAATGGTAGATGATTCGCCCAACTTCCCTTAAAATCCAGAGCACAAGCTCTAAGCATATCCTCCATCACCTGATTCACTCTCTCGGTTTGCCCATCTGTCTGTGGGTGAAATGCAGTGCTCATAGCCAGAGATGTACCAAATGCCTTATGGAACCTACGCCAGAATTCTGAAGTGAAACGAGCGTCACGATCAGAGACAATCGTCACATGCACTCCATGAAGCCTCACTATTTCTTTCACATACAACTTACACAACACATCCCCTGAGTAAGTTTTTGCCACCGAAAGAAGTGTGCTGACTTAGTCAACCGATCAACAATCACCCAAATCGAGTCATAACTTTGTCTGGACTTAGGCAATCCAGTCACAAAGTCCATGGAAATATCTTCCCGTTTCCAAACAGGAATCGGTAAGGGATTCAACATTCCTGCGGGTCTCTGATTCTCTGCCTTCACCTGTTGACAGGTAAGACACTTCGACACATGTTCTGCCACATCTCTCTTCATACCATACCACCAAAACTGCCTTCGTAGATCCATATACATTTTAGTACCTCTTGGATGTATAGTGTATAGAGACCTATGTGCTTCCCGCATGATCTCCTCTTTGAGGTTATCAACACTCGGTACATACAATCTCCCTCGAAATCTCAACCTTCCATCTGTCCTAATCATCCACTCAGAAGGACCCTCCACATCCGGGTCAGCAGTCATCTCAGCAATCCTCGCCTGAGCAAACTCATCAAGTGTCTGACCCTGAATGATCCTGGAGATCAAAGTGGGCTGTAAGGTGATACTACCGAGAAAGATTCCCTGTCCTACTCCTGCGGGCATAAGGTCAAACTCTGATGCAGCCTCTAACATGCGCCACTCTCGCACCATACTAGCTGTCATGCTCACTCGAGGTTTCCTACTCAAAGCATCCGCCACTACATTCGCCTTTCCGGGATGATACTCCAAGGTGAAATCATAGTCCTTAATGAGCTCCATCCATCTTCTCTGCCTCATGTTCAATTCCTTCTGGGAGAATAGATACTTCAAACTCTTATGATCAGAAAAGAGTTCAAATTTCTCACCATAAAGATAGTGGCTCCAAATCTTCAAGGAAAATACCACTGCTGCTAGCTATAGATCATGAGTGAGGTAATTCTGCTCATGTACCTTCAACTGTCTAGAACCGTAAGCAACAATGCTACCATTCTGCATTAACACACACCCCAAACCTTGATGAGATGCATCGCTGTAAATGACTAATCCACCACCACTAGTAGGAATAGTCAACACCGGAGCTATAGTCAATCTAGTCTTCAGCTCATTGAAAGCCTTCTCACACTCATCCGACCATACGAACTGAGTGTCTTTCCTGGTCAATTTGGTCAAAGCCGAAGCAATACCAGAAAACCCTTCAATGAAACGCCTGTAATACCCTGCCAATCCAAGGAAGCTACTGATTTCTGTAACCGTAGTAGGGCGACTCCAACTCATCACTGATTCAACCTTCGAAGGATCCACAGAAACTCCATCCTTCGAAACCACATGACCAAGGAACTTGACTTCGCTCTGCCAGAAATCGCACTTCTCAAACTTGACAAATAGTTTCTGCTCTCTCAACGTCTGTAGCACGATCCGCAGATGCTTCTCATGCTCACCTCACGACCTTGAATAAATCAAGATGTCATCAACGAACACCACCACAAACTGATCCAAGTAGGGACTGAACATGCGGTTCATCAAGTCCATAAATACTGCAGGTGCATTCGTGAGACCAAAAAGCACGACAAGAAACTCAAAATGTCCATACCTGGTCTTGAATGTCGTCTTTGGAATATCTTCATCCTTCACCCTTAACTGGTGATATCCAGATCTCAAATCAATCTTTGAGAACACAGTAGCCTCCCTAAGCTGATCGAACAAATCATCAATCCTAGGTAAAGGGTACCTGCTCTTGATGGTCACCTTGTTCAGCTGTCGATAATCCACACATAACCGAAGTGAAATATCCTTCTTCTTCACGAACAACACTGGTGCGCCCCAGGGAGATACACTAGCCTGAATGAACCCTTGTGTAAGTAAGCCCTCAATCTGAACCTTGAACTCCTGAAGCTCAGTTGGAGCCATTAGATAGGGTGCTTTAGATACAGGTGCAGTACCTGGTATCACATCAATGGAGAAGTCCATTACCCTTTTCGAAGGTAACCTAGGGATCTCTTGAAACACGTCCGCATACTCTGAAACTACAGGAATCCCTGTAATCTTTGAAGTACTACTCCCTGATTCAATATGGGCCAGAATCCCTGTCCTCATGGCGATGTTAGACTTCAGACAACGGTAATGAAATACCGGTTGTCCCGGAACATGGAAAGACACAATCATCCTAAAGCAATCAATAACAGCATAATGCGGGCTCAACCAATCCATACCCAAAATCACATCATACGTGTGATCCGAAATCACAATCAAGGATGCAGAGAACTCTCTGCCACCAATCCAAATAGGGCAATCATCACAAAACATGCTAAGCTCAAGAGACACACCGAGAGGTGATGTAACACATAATGATCTAGTCAGAGGCATAGCAATGAAACCCAATACATCCACAACCGAACTAGATATGAAAGAGTGTGAGGCTCCCGTATCAAACAGTACTCTAGCAAGATAGTGATAAACATATAAGGTACCTTCCACTCCCGTGCCTGCCTGACCGATGGCAAAGACTCTAGCAAGTGCAGGTGGTAGCTGCCTCTGCTGGTTACCCTGCACTCTACCCTGATTTCGAGGACACTCCCTGGCCTAATGCCCTGTCTGTCCATAGCTGTAGCATATCCTACCCCGAGGTTTCGTGCACGCACGAGAGATGTGGCCTGGCTCGCCACAGTTAAAGCACTTCACCGGAGCTACTGGTGCTATCTGCCTAATAGGCATAGCCTGAACAGGAAGAGCTACTGCTGCCATAGCTGGAGCTTGATGCTGGAACTGAGTTCTCTGCCTCTTCCAGAACCCACCCTTGAAGTCTCTAGCTCTACTGCTCCTGCTATGGCCTTTCCCTTGCCCTAGAAGTCTCTCTCAGCAGACTCCTTCTCTCTACGAATCAGGTTCTGCTGCTCAATGATCTATGCCTTAGCCAAGATCTCTCTCTTGGTCTTCAGCTCCAAGATGGCCACATCACGCTCAATCGAATGACTCAACCCTCTCTGAAACTTCTTGGCCAAGTCCTCCTCCTCCATTTGCCTCACATACTTGTACAGTCTGGAGAACTCCGCATCATACTCGATTACGGTCATCTTCCCCTGTACCAGTGCAAGGAACTCTCGTTCCAACCTCTCCTTCACTGCTGGTGGAAAGTACTTCTCCCTGAACAGCCTCTCGAAGCCGTCAAGTAGACACCTCTATGCTCCTCTATGTGACATTCCACCACACCCTAGCCTCATCCTTCAGCATGAAAGCGGCTAGCTTCCTCTTGTCTGTCTCAGTGCAATCAAGCAGATCAAAATAAGTCTGCAAATCCTTTATCCATCGATCCGCCACCATATAATCAGTGCCTCCTCCAAACTTGATTGCTCCCAAGCGAGTAATTTTGTCACGCCCCGAATTTTAGAATAACAATTCAAAATCCGAAACATGAATATACTACAACACAAAATAATCATCCTGAAAATTTTTCTTTTCTTAACATACTCACCACACAAAATAGAATCAAACCGAATATATTCTCGGTTAATTATTACAACTCAATCCAAAATATAATGTAAAGCTCTAAATGAGCATACACACACCTCACAACTAAATAAATAACAAAACTGCTATAACACCTAAGCAGCTCGGTCACCTCCCTGGTTATCCTGACCTGCAGGAATATCCGCTACACCATTGAATAGTGTACCGGGATTGCAACAACACAAAACCCGGTAAGCTTATGAAAGCTTGTATGAGTAAAAGAATGAACTGTTGCTTAATTTAATCTCATTTATTTTCACACACAGCAACACTCAATTATTTCCACATATGCAAATAATAACAATCTCAATCCAACACCAATTCAATATATCAAGACCACCCAACTCACAACTTTCCCCACAACTCTCATCATCGTATTTATAAAAATACGGTATGTGACAGACTAGAGCTCTAACTGAATCGTAGCCCGTCACCTGGCCTAGGTTATGGCATCCGACATATTTATCAATTATTGTATTTCATCAATATGCATACCTATATACATATTTAGAACGTCCAATAATTTCACATACTCAACCAATCGTATCCCATCATCCACACTAGGATTAGAGCGTCCGATTACCCACACCGGTCATTATGTTAACACTAAACCCATAAATGAACCCAACATATAACATCACATACTGAAATCAACCCAACCAAGATACATCATATTATCATGGAATTACACAATTGTAATATAATCAACTCAATCAATTCAACAGAATCATATCATCAATCAAACAATCCACTCATCAATATATATTTTCCACGTAAATATATATATACGTAATCATCCACTCAGGAATGACCACTAATACCATCTATAGTTCACACAAGAAAATTACGAAATTACCGATTTACAGTCGGCGGCCGGAAAAAAATGCAGAAACCGGTGAGCTTGAAAACCGACGTGAAAACTGCAACCTCAGTTCCCGATCCCTTCTGGAAACTTGTTCAGAACTTCCTTGCGAACTCAACAAGCTTGGAATCACAAGAAACGATCGTGTATAGCTCGAGATATCTTGATCGAAAGTTTTGGTATTTCGATCCGTTCGGGTCGAGCTCCGACGAACGTGAAAACGTTCGACCCAGTTCCGGTCCTTCTTGGTGCTTGTAGAGGAAGTTGAGGCGAGCTCAATGAGACAAGAATCAAGTGAAATGATGGAGTGTAGCTCGAGATATCGAGATCGAACCGAAAATGGACGTTTTCGGTTCGGGCTGTGCCGCCGCCGCCACAGGCTGCGCCGCCATGTGAGACTGCCTCCGGGAGCTAGAGCAGCTCGAGACGAACGCCTGAGACTTGGTTTGAGGTCGAGAGGTGGTCTGTGGAGGGAGAACAATTAAGGAGAAGTTTTCCTCCCCTTTCGGCCGTGAGCGTCGGTGAGAGAGAGAAAAAACCCAGTTTTTTCTGAAACTGGAAGAAGAAGAAGAAGAAGGAAGAAACAGAAAAAAAAAAAAGGAACCGGTAGGAAAAAAAATTAGGGTTTCCAAAATTTTTCTATACATACAAGTTTCGGAAAACTTCGAAATTCGATAACTAATTCAGAAAAAATCCGATCTTCGTGTTCCGCACGTGCACGAACTCGTATCGACGAGCTCTACAACTTTCATGAAGGAAATTTCTCCAAATTTCGTACGTAGAAAAAGTCGATTTCTCAAACCGAGTATTTCGAGCTTTTCGTTAAAATAAACGTTTCGAAACTTCGATAATTGTAAAAATGAATGATTATCGAACATAAATCGTGAATCGCATAATAATCATTCGATACAATCACTCGAATTTAAAATGGAAATTGCGGGTATTACAAATTTCCCTTGCTAGCATCAGCAAGCGGGTAGGATTATCAACCACAGCCACGGGAGGAATAGGCTGATCCTCATAAGGTGCCTCTACCTCCATCTCGGATGCTTCTTCGACCGGAGGGGCCCTACCCCTTCCTCGGCCTCTACTCCTGCCACGAGGTCTACCTCTACCTCGACCTCTGGCTTCGTTTCCCTCAATCTCCATTACTTAATAAGCATGATATACTTGATTAATATAAGCATAACACTTAAACAATGCATAAGTCAAATGCAAGTCCATATTAACCAAGTACTAAGCATACAAGACAACGCCTAACGTTCTTAAGACATGCTAACGTTCCTAGCCAACCTAACGCTCTCACATACCCAATGACATTGTCAATACCGAAGAGCACACGATGGGGATCCGCTGCAGACGGGCCATCACTCGATAAGTATTGACATATCACCAAATATGTACCTTACGCTCTGATACCAACTGTCACGCCCCTAATTTTAGAATAAAATTCAAAATCCGAAACATGAAAATTACCACAACTCAAAATAATCATCCTGAAAATTTCTTTTCTTAACAACCTCACCACACGAAGTAAAATCAAAACAGAATTTGTCTCGGTTAATTATTACAACACAAGAACTCAATAATTTGTAAAGCTCTAATGAGCATACACACCTCACAACTCAATGAAATAAAAATAACTGCTGTAACACCTAAGCAGCTCGGTCACCTCCTTGGTTATCCTGACCTGCTGGAATATCTGCTACACCATTTGAATAGTGTACTGGGATTGCAACAATACAAAACCCGATAAGCTTATGAAAGCTTGTATGAGTAAAAGAAAGAACGGTTGCTTAATTAAATCATATATATATTTCTACCTAAGCCAACATGCAACAATTCTACAACCACAAAAACCAACAATCACAATCAATCAACAATTCAACACCAAACACTAACTCACATCTTTTTTCACAAAACTCTATCATCGTATTTATAAAAATACGGTATTGACAGACTAGAGCTCTAACTGAATTGTAGCCCGTCACCTGGCCTAGGTTATGGCATCCGATATATTTATCTTTATCCTATTTCATCAATATGTATACTTATATACATATTTAGAACGTCCGATAATTGTACATACTCAACCAATCGTATCCCATCATCCACCTAGGATTAGAGGGTCCGATTACCCCATACTGGTCACTACGTTGACCCTAAATTCACAATATGTATAACTGTATGTTTTCACATAATTAAATCAACTCAACCAACATATATGATATTATCATGAAATTAAAGCATTTGAATATAATCCAAATCATCATTCCAACTCAATCATATCGTCATTCAAAATCACGCCAATCAATATATATATTCCATGTAAATATATATATACGTAATCATCCACTCAGGAATGACCACTAATACCATCTATAGTTCACACAAGAAAAATCATGAAATCCATTTGTATAATCAAAATCCATTTTACTTACCTATGAACCGTAGTGATCAAGTCCATGTGATTTTGAAAACAAATATTTAATCCACAAATATTTTCCACACAATTACCAAAAATAATTAATTTAAGTACTCGGTTCATAATATGAACCACGTGAGATTTACTCATCTCGAAATTCCCGCTGCGTCTTCAGTAAAATATAACTCATAATAATCCAAAAACTCGTCAACTCAAGCCGTCAAGTACATAATCAAGTACGGTCTTTACTTAGCAACGAAGAACGAAATAAACCTAAATGATTATCCAACGGTCGGATTTCAAAATAACGACAATCCAACGGTCGGATTATAAAATAAAGACAATCTAACGGTCAGATCGAATTTAAATGATGATCCAACGGTTAGTTCCTCACAGATCGCCCTTGGAAACATCCTATCAAAATTATACAAAAATCCGATGGACGGATCTTCACTAATCGCCTCCCGAATCACTTTTTTACAATTATACCAAGATCCAACGGTCGGATCTTCGCCCGTGACCACACAAGGTCATCGGGGCAGTCATATGAACATCATATTAAAATTTGAAGTAAAACCGATGGTCTGATCTCTGTAAATCTCAAACCGAAGGTAAACTGTAAAACCGTAAATAGTAACGTCAAAATAGAAATTGACTATTTATCAACTTTTTCTAACATGACCAAGTTATATATCAAAACGCTCGTATGGATGCATAGATCATCGTCCAGATAATATAAACTCAAAATTTGGTCCGACGTACCGCCACACGCGGCTGTCAGACAGCGGTCGACGCCGATCAACCAACTCCGATGCAAAAGTCGTCAACTACAAACGTCTTCATAATGAAATTGTGAACAACTTTAATACCTGACTTTTTCGGAGATGAGGTCTAGATCGTCCTAGATCGGGCTATGAAGTTGGATTAATCTCGGCCCTCTGATCAGTCTCCAGATTGAATCAGGGACGTCGAAACCTTCAACTCTTGATCTACCACTCTACACTCAAAATCGTGATGCAAGCCACATATGGGGATGATCAGGAGGAAGAGCACGTCACGAAGATGGGGAGGATCGACCCGTGCACCGCCGGAAAATTGGTTTTCCGGTCGGGTCGGGTTTTGAGCTTCGGATAGTGGCTTCGATCCAAGCGTAGGAGCAGCGGCTGGCGAAACGGAGGGCAGGGACCTGCTGGGCGCGAGGCGGCGATGCCGGGAAGGGCCGGGTCGTGGCCGGGTGTGGCGTGACGGGGCCGCTAGCGCCGGGTCGGGTTGAAGCCCGGTCGGCCGGGTGTTAGGCACAGTCGCGCGAGAGAGAGAGGGAGAGGGGAGGGCTTTTGTGCAAAAATGAATTTTTTTCGTCCTTAATGGCAAACTCAGATTTTTCATTCTATTTATAGAAAAAATCCGATTTTCAAATATTCATAACTTATTCATACGAACTCCGAATAATACGTTCCACATATGCACGGACTCGTATTGACGAGCTCTACAACTTTCATGAAGGAAGTTTTCCTAAATTTTGGACGTATAAAAAGTCGATTTTCACGACCCCCTAAATAACGTTCGTTTTCGAAAATAAAATTATTCGAAACCAATTTTCTCAACCTACGACAATCCAAATAATCCCAAATATCATAATTCAATTAATATAACAATTATTGAATTATATAAATTTATTGTATGAAAATCTGGGTCTTCACAGTTCTTTTATGCTTGCCAGAAAATACATGTTCTTGATCAGAAGAGCAAAACACTCAGTTTAGTTTTAATTGCATGTACTTTATTTTCTGGTGTATGTAGCATGAATTTGCAATTTGTACAAATCAGGGAACTAGGAAAAGAGATGAAATAGGTAATGAACAAGACGTCAATAATAAAAGTAATGTACAATTTGTTCTGATTCATTTGTCTTTCCTTTTATTTTAATATCCAATCTGTGCTGATTAATTCTTCTTCCAGATCTGTAGGTGACTGTTTTGAGCAACAGATGAACTACAACCGAAAAGATGAAGTGGCCTGCAAGTGAGATGGGCTGCTCATTATTTTCTTCCATTCTTTAATTTTGTATTGTTGTCTATAGTATTTATATTTCAATATGCACATCTAGTAATGAACATCAATTGTGTTTGTTAAAATCTGTACACTGAGTATGATTTCAGCTTATTCGTTCTGGTCAAAAGTTTAGGTAACATGCTTTAATCCAGTAGCCGAAGAATTCAAAACGAGTATCTAATCATTAAGGATACTGTAAGGACAGCTACAGTAGAATGAGTACGAGACTCAATTAGGACATAACTTCAACCTGTGTTTTGACTAATTGAATTTCAGGCTCATTGTTTTGTATCTGTCTTTACAGTATCCTTAGAAATTAGATACACCTTTTGAATTCCTCGGCTACTGGATTAAAGCATGTTAGACAAAATGGCACCCCCCCCCCCCGGCGGCAACCAATAATTTCAAATCAAACTGAGTTTGCAAATTTTAATGAAGACAATTGGTATTCAGTTTTTTGGTAGTTTGTTTGCATGAAGATTCTGCTATCTAGTGTTATATATTTATACCAGTAAGCAGTTTTTTTTATATGTGTATAAAATGGTATATTGAAATATGTATTATGGATTGATTGTGTTGTTAGTTTTTGCCAAGTTGCAGTTAGCATTTATGCTATGAATTTCATGAAAATTTGGGTTATTAATGTTGGCCTAACATTAATATTTCAACACAATTCATCTGTTTACTTTCTCAATTTCTTGAACAGCTAGATTGCATTTATTGTTTGGTACTAACAGATTCTGTACTCTGTGCATCTGCAACAAAAATATACGGTATATGTGTTTCGGTAGTCTTTTCGAGAGACACTCTTCATTTATAACAAGATTTATCTATGAAATTCCATATATTAGATGTAAAAAATATATTCCTTCCTAAGGAAGATTTACGATTAAACATGATCATTTTACCGTCAAATTTTTAATAACAAGTATATATACTACACATAAAAAGTGCAATCAAAGTCATATCAGCACAAACGATGGAACGATGGAGAAATAGAGAGACAAGCATTGAATCAGCAGCATCATCCATAGACACTCTGAACAAAGAAAAAATAGATTGAAGTGTTATGTGACTTTTTGTGTAAATAGAAATGGAGGAAACACCTTTTTGAACAACCTCCACAACTAATCAGTACCTTTTTGGCTAGGCTAACAACTACTCAATAACTGCTATCACTTTGGGTATAAATGGAACTGTAGGAAGCACCATTTTGAACAACCTCCATAGATACATCAACATCTGTTTTTAGCAGACAGATGAAACAATAGTTCTAGGTAGGTTAGCTTATAAGTAGAACAACATATTTTTGACAAGCTATGTCAACAACAATTGTATTTTATATTTGCACATTATCAAAACATTTATATTAACATAAGTCTCTATCCTTCCAAACTTATTTTGTTTGAAATCCCGCAGCATCGCGCGGGCATCAATACTAGTCTCATTCTATTTATGATAGAATGTCATACATAAAATGTTATAAATTACATAAAATGATATCATACCATAATAATTGTGCATATCTAGAATTGTTATGCTTTTTCCATGTATGCATGTTAAACACAATTTTTCCACTCCTTTTAAACGCATCTCCATTCTGCTCTCTGTCTCTTGCCATTGCTACTTCTTTCTCTCAATCTGTGTGTAACCCAAATTATAGCTTTGCCTCTCTTTGCCTTTTAACGCCGGCAAAGCCTCTGACAAGCTCTGCTCTGCAAGGTAGTTAATTTGCTAGCTTGTTCTTTACATGATTACATGTTTACTCTAATGTCTTATTACTCATGCAAATCGATATAGACGTGGAATCGACATGAAAATAAGTTCAACTATGTCTTATTTGTTTACATTTATCTATTATAATTCTTGTCTAGACCTTACCTTTTTGCATATGCCTTTTCCTTTAATTAATTAAATCTTCTGTAAAATATCATAGCAGGAAAGCTTATTGAAAGGGTTCTTTGTCACGTGAAGGAGACGACAAATGTTATCATAAGCAGCCACAACATGAACAAAAGGAAGCCCAAACAGATTCTTCAAGTTGAAGAGGCCAGGCTTAGTTGAGATGTGATCGAATCCATGATTTACCAGAAAATGTATAATTATATAATGATTTACCTTGATTTTGAAAATAAGTGTGATAATAGGTCAAACCATTGTGTTGCCTTTGATATTTATCAAGCAATTAATTAATTTACAATTAGGTTGTCCACTGAAGAATAGGGCAACTTATGTATTACCATTATACTATCAAATGTGACAAGGAGGAGTCGAGCTCCAGTTTCACTAGAAAGTCACGTGGGCATTCTTCTAAAGCCTTTTTTCTCTACGAAACACAAAATTGTTTTGCAGGAAACAATGGTGTAGAACCTAAGGGATAGAAAAGAAAAGATGATATGCGACAGCACATAACAGCACATCAGTGGTAAATTTCGCGTCTTTTTTGTTGGTTTTTGTTATTGTGGTGCGGAATTTAGTTTGAATGTGATTTCAACTTGGTGTTGGGTTAATTGAGTTTTCTATTTTGATTGGTTTAGTCTCGTCAAGTATAACGGGTGTGTTTAGAATTTAGTTTAAAAGTTGAGAATTTGAGGTTGTTGTATTTATGGAATTTAGTTCAACAACCAATTCATTTTATTTTATTTTATTTTATTCCATTTTGTCCAACTCTCCAACAAGCAAGAAAAGTATATTGAACTCTACTCATTCGGTTTTTCTAATCTTGGTCTTTGATTTCCTTCATTACTGTATACTTTACCGATGTAAGTATGTTGTATTGAAAGTTTCTTTGCTTTAAAGTCATATTAATTATTGTTGACATGTAAATAATGTGGTTGTTAGACAAAATTTCCCCCAGCAACCAATAATTTCAAATCAAAATGAGTTCCCGCAACCAATAATTTCAAATCAAAATGAGTTCGCAAATTTTAATGAAGACGATTGGTATTCAGTTTTTTGTAGTTGGTTTGCATGAAGATTCTGCTATCTAATGTTATATATTTACACCAGTAAGCAGTTTGTGTATGTGTGTATTTAAAATGGTATATTGAAATATGTATTATGGATTGATTGTGTTGTTAGTTTTTGCCAAGTTGCAGTTAGCATTTATGTTATGAATTTTATGAAAATTTGGGTTACAAGTCCGATTGAAGAATTTGACTAATTATTAGTTACGGTTTGGTGATGTCTCTCTTTTTATGAGCATTAGCATTTGAGATGTGTCAAGAATGCGTGCCGAATAAGGATAAAAAATGCATGAAATCTTATTTTTAAGTCTCATTCTCTTTGCCCAGGTGAGATGTGATGTGGTTATTTAAGAAGAAAATGATACATGTTCGAATAAGGGAAAAAAAGAAATAAATAAAAGTTAGTATCGAACCCTCTTCCGAGCCTCATTCGCTTTGCATATTTCCTCCTTCCACCTCTGTGGCTCTGTTTGCTTTTGGATAATATGTATAATTTGTTGACTCTTGTATGAGCTAGATCACATCATCTACCACATTAATGATCATATACGAGTTTTGAATCTCGTTTCCTTATCACCTCTTTCTTTGAGAGCATTGTAGTATGCAAATGGAGATTACAGACTGTTGCTTTGAATCTTGGATGCCCGTTTTGGTGCCATTTCTAGCTTAAGCCATGCGAGGGTCAGAGTTCAGTACACGTAAAAATAAAAAGACCTCGTGACCAAGAAGTATTACACCATGGCCATTGGCCAATCACCATCCCCATATCTTTTCATTAGAGATGGTGAAGTGAGCTCAAGCAAGAACTATTTGGTACATAAAAGAGGTTGAGGTCCTTCGCAACAAAATGGGACTACTTATGTATTATCACTATACTACCAAAATGTGACAAGAAAAAGTCAAGCTCCAGTTTCACTAGAAAGTCACGTAGAGTTATCATTTGAAAATCCCTCCAAAGAAGAGTTTATAGGCAAAAGCAACTTTCTCGCAAGTTAAAATCAAGAAAACTGGATGACAGTGTATATGAACGAGTCACAAGCTTCATTGCTAGAAGGATGGATTAGAAGGGATGAGATATTATGCAGCTACTGTATACAAGTCATTCAGTGCGGGATTTTGAGTTCCATGCTAAAAATGACTTAAACAACCTATTGGTAAACTTTTGTGATAATAATGGAAAAACTCTTCTCAAATACTAGATGGAGGCATTGTTTGGTCCCGAGATGACCAACACTGCAGCACATCTAAAAAGCAAAATTAATAACTCACATTGTCTCCTCGAAGGGAAACAGAGTCAGATATCTTGCACCCAAATTGTTTAGGATCTAGTTTTTCTTCTTTTTTTATTTATTTATTTATTTATTTATGAAATGACCTTAACTAGTTGGTAGTTAGAATAAAGAGTAACAAAATAGGTTTCCCATTTCGCACATGTATTACCTGTCACGCCTTAAATTTCGAATAAAGATATTCGAATTAGAAACGTGAAAACAAAACAATTACAAGAAAACACAGAGAATTTTTTCATTTAAATTAAGCAACTAAATAAACTGAGCTCATAATGTCAATACCGACCCGTTCTTTAGAGTCACATATTACATTATGAAAGTTTACAAATTACACTGAACAACAAATTTAATAAGTAAACACACCTATCACACTCACTACATAGCGGAAGACTAAAACTAAAAGTACATTTCAACGTCCATGCAACCGAACGTACACCTCAGCTTCGACAATGAACACCCAATACTCTAATATGCACAATAACCCTACACCATGGAATAGTGCACGGGGATTGCAAACAACAAACCCGGTAAGCTTTTTAAGCCCGTATGAGTAAACTCAAATAAAATGACTCACGTCACGCATGCTTATAATTTCTCAGCTCTTGAAATAAATTAAAGCAACAATATTCAACTCCACACACAAACACATACAATCACACTAGGTAAAAATTAGTAATCCCTACATAGAAAATTAGTTCAAGAAATCACCAAATTCACACAATTCAAATCATAACAACTCCTGCATATAGTTTAGTTCAGGAGATTACATTAAAACAAACAATTCAAAATGTAGTAATCACAACATATAACTTAGTTCTGGAGATTACATTAAAACAAACAATTCAAAAGGTAGTAATCCCAGCAAATAACTTAGTTCTGGAGATCATATTTAAAATCAAACAATTAAAATGACATGGAAAATAGATCAAGAAGTCAAACAACTCACGCTTGAGTCGATGATCACCCATCAACCTCAAATAAATCATCTCACAATAACCCATATCATTGACACAAAATCATCACGTAGATCATCACACAGGTCACCACACAGATTATTTCCTAATCTCTAACAACCTCAAACAATGATGAAATCATTTCCAAAATAATATGTTCTCATCACAAAACCATAATCAAAATCGTACACATAAACTTCAACACTCAATCCGACAAAACTATTTTCCCTTCCAATTTCATTTATTTTCCTCAAACCATTTCTCACAAAAAAGTAAACAAACATTCAATTCCAACAAGATATATATTTTTTCTACATACACACACACACACACACACACACACACACACACACATATATCATTCACTCAGGTTCACCACTAATACCAACTATAGTAAAAAATTGAGAAAATCATTTTTATACTTGAAAACTCATTTTACTATACCTGTGAACCGCAGTCCTATGAACCGTAGTCAATCAAGTTCATATCATTTGAAAAAAAATCTTTATTTTCCAAAACAATTTCACAATTTATCAATCAATTCCGAATAATAAGCGACTCGGTTCATAAACGAAACATGTGAGATTTACTCACCTCTAATCCAGCTGCGTCTTAACTGCTCAAAATACGATTTACAATCTTCCGCCAACTTAAACCGTCAATCACCTAACCAAATACGATATTAACTTAGTACTCGACTCGAAAACGATTATATTTCGAACTCCCATTTACCTTAAAATTCCGAAAGTAATCCAGATTGAGACAAACTTTATCCGAGACCACTCGAGGTCTCCGGAATACTTATACAATCAACATATCAAAACTATAAGTCAATCAGACGGCGCGATTCTCAAGGATCGAAAACCGAAAACCAACTTGCTCATACGATTTCCAAAAATTACAAACTATATATCGAAATGCTCGTATTGACGAGTAGATTGCAAAGAGGAGCAGAAATTGCCCCTGAGGTGGCCGGAAGCTATCGGAAAACACCACCACAGTGGTAGCACCGCCGCCCACCCAAAGTCAAAATTTGACACAACTTCCAAAACAAAAGATCTTCATCTCAACTCCAATTACAAATTTCATAACTAGCACAAAGTCAAATTCGAAGCCATAAGGTCGGAATTTACCTCGCAATTTCTGAAACTCAATGAACCCTATAATCCCAATCTTCAAAATTCGACATCCACACTTTGAATTGTTGCAAGCCACCTTGGGAGAAAGCATATACATCCTCTGGGCTCCAAAAGCCCTAAAAAACACCAACTATGGTGGCCGAAAACATGAACTCCGATCTGGGTTTTTTGCATCACCGCCGTCAAACTTCTCGACCTTGCTGCTTCGTGCACGGCCCAACCCCACATCTTGAAACTTCACAGGGTTGTAGATAAGAGTGAGGCGAAGAGATAGGGACAAGAATCTCAACCTATGGTGGCCGGACGACGGAGAACGAAGCCGGCGAAGTCAGCTGGGCGAAACTGGGCTAGGGATCGAAGAGAGAGAAAAGTTTCCCTTTTTGGAAACTTCTAATTTTTCTGATTTTTTTCCTATTTAACCAAATGGAAACTTTTTCCGAATACGATAACTTCTTCATATGAGCTCTGATTTTTGCGTTCCACATGTCCACGAAATCGTATCGATGCGCTCTATAACTTTTGTGAAGGAAGTTCTCACAGAATCTAAACGTATAAAAAGTCAAACTTCGTAACCCCCTAAAACGTGCATTTTGAATAATTATTCATTCGAAAACAATTCCACTCCACCCTCGAACCACGAAATCGTACAAATGAACACTTTATTAATTCCCGAAAATTCCAAGAAATTAGCAATGAATTTTCGGGGTATTACATTACCCCACGTATAATTTGGCATATTTATTACCCCATGGAAGAAAATATGATTTTGCCCCTGCCTCATCTCTGTTGCTCGGACACCTGTCTACCTGCTCAGAACTACTGTGTCTTTCTTCTTCACTCAACAGAGAGGTAGAGAGAGGGGGGGGAGGGAATTGACGAACTGTAAATCCAAAGAAAACCCAACCAACAAACCCTAAATCGAAGAAAAACAGACATAATCATGACATACATAATTGATAGAAATGCAACGTCAACATCAAAACTAAAATTACCTGTAAATCACTTGCAGCTGATATTGCCAAAAGTCCTCTGATGCAAGTAAAAGAGCGGTTGCGCAATTCTTAGCAAATAGCATAACAGAGAAGATGGAATCAGACTCGTACATGCTAAGAAACATCACCATTTCCTTCACTATCTACCTCTCTGTGGAGTGAAGTAGCAAAGACACGAGAGCATTGAATAGCACCCCAGGTGTCCAAGTAAGAAACAGCACGCAGGGGCAAAATCATCTTTTCATCAATGATTGGCTCGGCTCGAGCCGACACTGTTACTAAACCAATGAACAGTGCATGGACAAATAGTATATAGTAAATTTGTAGATCTAGATTCTATCAACGTTTGAAAATCGACTAATCAAATTGGTACTAGACTAAGCTAAAAAACAAAGTCTTCATCTTGCATCTAAAATATTTTTTTTAGACGATGATATGATACAAAAAATATAATTCTCAATAATGTTTGTCATTGCCATGAAGAGAGGTAATAAGATTGTCACTTAATTCCTTGCTTCTTATTCAATAGAAGAACTACTTATTCTTTTATACATTTTTTGTTCTGGTAAATCTACTCGTGAATATGTGTTAAAACTTTGTCCAACGAGGTAGCGGTTAAGTTTGAGTTGAAATGAAGGGCTCTAAACTCTCATTTAATGCAATGCAGTTTGTGAGAAATGTTTATGCAAATTTGTCACGTAACAATTATTTTTATTTTTTTGATTAAACAACCGAACAAATTACAAGGGAGAACATATAATAAAGAGTATGTGAGTCGAATTCAAAAACTTTTACTTATAAAGACGCATTCATGTCACTAGACCAAATGGTATTGGATTATGATGTAGTATTAGATATGCATTAGTTTATGTTTTCTTTTGAAAGTTTTTTTTTTTTTTAGGGGAACGGAATCAGGTTCCAATATATTAACAATGTCACTGCATCAAGCTAGAAGGATTCGCAAATCCTTCATAATACATCTCATAGTACAATTCAGACTGACAAAGGCAGAGGTGCCTAAACTAAACAGTTCAGACACAATACAAACTACATAAAGCAGCTAAATTATTACTCGTCAACAAATAGGAAAAACCTAAAGGAACTGCCAAAAAGAAAGCAAACAAAATAAAACTTTCCTAACCCTACCCAGTCTAAAAATGGAACCACCGTCTTGAACATCTTGACGCCTAAGACCCAATGGTGTACGTCGCAACATATCAACACAGCCATAGTACCAATCAAAGACCAACATAGGATTAAGAAAGGAACATGCCTCCTCCCAAAGACTCCACCCAACCCAAAACTGAAAGAGAAGAAAAATGAGAGAGATGGGTTAACCTATCCAGGCCACAAAACTGCAGCCCAAACAAATTGGAGGCGCAATGGCCCAGAACCCATCTCCTCCCTCTTTTCCCTTCAGATCGAGCAGACCGGAGCCGCCGGAAGGACGCTCCCCATCAATCTTCTGGCGGGCGTGCATGCTCTTCACCATTGCCTTGGACTACGGGAGAAACTCCGGGACCTTGGCCTAAAAGCAAATCAAATCGCCGCCCTTAAAAACTAGGGTCACAGCCTTCCTACCAGAAACTCCACAGAGCCACGCAGGGAGTCGCCGCTCAAACAGACAGCCGCGTTGCCGTAATCCGGGTACCATCCCCGCCCTCGATCTCAAAAACCGCTGCTGCTGTCTCTGTGGATCACCACCGTTGCAAAATCCAACCCGAAACCCGGACTCGCACCCTCAACCCTCTCACCGGAGCTGCCATGATCCAAACGAGACTTTCGACCTGCTCCGCCATCGTACCGTCATCGCACACCGCCTTGAGAGTGCGCCACAACCTAGCTTGATCCAAGGACCAAAGCTTCATCGCCGCCAGCACCACGAAACCCTAGGTTTCGTATCCGAGGTCGCTCCAAGAAACTCGGAGGCCTCCTGATAATATCGAGGTTAGTCGCTTCTTTTGAAAATTTTATTGGTTATGTTCAAAACTGGTTTAATGCAATTTTTTTTTTCCATCACATGCCATAGAAAAATTCTGTTTTTTTTTCATCCTCACTGGTTCTCATCCGGCAGCGACGTTACGTCAACATTGACACTCTATCTCGTAACTAGTGGTGCTAGTTGTCAGCTGGGGGTATAAATTTAGTGGGTAGACCTAGGATTTCAAATCCGTATGAATGGCTCGAGGCAAGATGTTAGTTGCATATATAAGGTTGAACCATGCATGTGTCTACTCTAAGTTAGATTGCTTTATGGTAGAAGGACGATGGGATCATACCATATGTCAGCACCATGCAGGCAGGAGAGGTTTGGGCGTCTAGTTTAATTTGCAATGGGCCGTTTTTTGTTATCTATAGTAACTCCATACTTTTTGAGATAAGATTCGGTCTTAGTGGCAATGCGTTGGAAGAGGCCATATCCACTTCGGCGAACTCTCAGTCTTTCTCTCTCTATATGTGTGTGTGACGAAGGGAGAGTGGTCAAAACATTCAAAACAATAAATAAAAACATTGGAAAAGGAAAAAAAATATAAAAAGACTGTCACACCCCGAATTTTAGAATAAAAATTCAAAATCCGAAACATGAATTACTAAAACCTAAAATAACCAACCTGAAAATCTCTTTTGATTAACAACCTCACCACACAATTTAATTTCAAAAACCAAATTTAGTCTCGATTAATTATTACAATTCACTCACCAAATAAAATGTAAAGCTCTAAATGAGCATAACAAATCTCACAACTCAAATGAAAAACAATTAAATACTACAACTCCTAAACTGCACGGTCATCTCCCTGGTTATCCTGACCTGCAGGAATATCCGCTACACCATTTAAATAGTGTACCGGGATTGCAACAACACAAAACCCGGTAAGCTTATGAAAGCTCGTATGAGTAAAAAGAAAGAACGGTTGTTTAATTAAATCATAATTACTTTCACCCAAGTCAACACTCAACAATTTCCAAAACACCAATCAATACAAAACCCTAATTCACATATTTCTTCTCAAAACCCTGACATCGTATTTATACAAATACGGTATATGACAGACTAGAGCTCTAACTGGATCGTAGCCCGTCATCTAGCCTAGGTTATGGCATCCGACATATTTATCTTTATCGTATTTCATCAATATGTATACTTATATACATATTTAGAATGTCCGATAATTGTACATACTTAACCAATCATATCCCATCATCCACCTAGGATTAGAGTGTCCGATTCCTCCATACCGGTCACTACGTTGACCCTATATCCATAAGTAGTACGATAGTATGTTTCCACAAAATAAAATCAACTCATCCAACATACATAATATTGTTATGAAATTTAAGCGTTTGAAAAATAATCCAAATCATCATTCCAACTCAATCATATTATCACTCAATAACACACCAATCAATATATATATATATATATATTCCACGTAAATATATATATATATATATATATACACGTAATTATCCACTCAGGAATGACCACTAATACCATCTATAGTTCACACAAGAAAATAGTGAAATTCATTTGTGTAATTAAAATTCATTTTACTTACCTATGGACCGTAGTTGATCAAGTCCATATGATTTTAAAAACAAATATTTAATCTATAAATATTTTCCACACAATTACAAAAATAAATAATTTAAGTACTCAGTTCGTAATATGAACCACGTGAGTTTTACTCACCTCTAAACTTCCGCTGCGTCTTCACTTAAATACAAATCACAATGATCCAAACGTCCGCCGACTCAAGCCGTCAAGTACCTAATCAAGTATGGTCTTTACTTAGCAAACGAAGCACGAAATAAACTTAAATGATGATCCAACGGTCAGATTTTAAAATAAAAACTATCCAACGGTCGGATTCTAAAATAAAGACGATCCAACAATCGGAACGAATTTAAATGGTGATCCAATGGTTAGATCCTCACGGATCACCCTTGGGAAAATCCTATCAAATTATACGAAAATCCGACGGACGGATCTTCACTAATCGCCTCCCGAATCACTGTTTTACAATTATACGAAGATCTAACGGTCGAATCTTCGCCCGTGACCACACAAAATCATCGGGACAGTAATATGAACATCATATTAAAATTTGAAGTAAAACCGATGGTCTGATCTCCGTAAATTGTAAACCGAAGGTAAACTGTAAAATAGTAAATAGTAACTTCAAAACTTAAATTGAATATTTATCAACTTTTTCTAACATGACCATGTTATATATCAAAACGCTCGTATGGATGCATAGATCATCGTCTACATAATATAAACTCAAAATTTGATCCGACGCGCCGCCACACGCGGCGGTCAACGCCGGTCAACGACCTCATATACAAAAGTCATCAACTACAAACTTATTCAAAATGGAATTGTGAACCACTTTAATACCTGACTTTTTCCGAGATAAGGTTTAGATCGTCCTAGATCGGGCTTTGAAGTTGGATTAATCTCGGTCCTTTGATCAGTTTCCAGTTTGAATCAGGGACGTCGAAACCTTCAACTCTTGATCTACCACTCTACACTCAAAATTGTGATGCAAGCCACATATGGGGATGATCAGGAGGAAGAGCACGTCAAGAAAATGGGGTCGGTTGGCCCTTGCACCGCCGGCAAGGGGAAGGTCCGATTGGGTCGGCCTTCCTCGTCTGGGGTTGCTCCGATCCAAGGCTAGGCGCAACGGCTGGCGAAACTGAGGGCGGGGAGCGGCTGGGCAAGGGGCGACTATGTCGGGAAGGCCCGGGTCCTGCTGCGGCGTAGCTGAGAAGGCCGACTTCCAGTCGGGTGGGGTCGACGGGTCGGCAAGCAAGGGTAAGGGCTTCGCACGACAGAGAGAGAAGGGGGGGGTTGAAGTGCAAATTTTGACTTTTTTTGTCCTTAATGAAAAGTCTGAATTTCAACACTATTTATAGAAAAATTTCAATTTTCAAAAATTCATAACTTATTCATACGAGCTCCGAATATTACGTTCCACATATGCACGAACTCGTATCGATGAGCTTTACAACTTTCATGAAGGAAGTTTTCCTAAATTTTGAACTTCACGACCCCCTAAATAACGTTCGTTTTCGAAAATAAAATCATTCGAAACCAATTTTCTCAACCCACGACAATCCAAATAATCCCAAATATCATAATTCAATTAATATAACAATTATTGAATTACATAAATTTATTGTATGAAAATCTGGGTCTTCACAGTCTACCCTCCTTAAAAGAATTTCGTCCCGAAATTCAAGCATGCTCGTCCACAAAAAGCTGAGGATACATTTTCCTCATGTCAGACTCCAATTCCCATGACGCATCACCCTCATCATGATGACTCCACAACACCTTCACAAGGTCAACCTCCTTCCTACAAAGCTTCTTCGTAGACCTATCCATGATACGAACAGGTTCAACTACAAATGTCACATCAGTGTTTACTTCGATCACACCATGATCAATCACGTGAGACTCATCTCGAACATACTTCCTGAGCATAGACAAATGGAAGACATTGTGCACACCCGACATGCTAACAGGTAAAGCAAGTCGATATGCCAAGTTTCCAACCCTTTCCAGAATCTCAAAGGGTCCAACATACCTCGGTGCGAGTTTTCCCTTCTTGCCGAATCTCACCACACCTTTCATAGGTGAGACCTTCAAGAACATATAATCGCCTGTCTCAAACTCTAAAGGTCTCCTCCTCAAGTCAGCATAACTCTTCTGTCTACTTTGAGCGATTCGGATTCTGTCCCGAATAGTAGTGACATTCTCTGTAGTCTCCTGTACAATCTCAGGACCGATGAACCCTTTATCCCTTGCTTCCGCCCAACAGATAGGAGTCCGACATGGCCTACCATAAAGAGCCTCATATGGAGCCATACCGATACTGGAGTGATAGCTGTTGTTGTAGGCAAACTCTACTAATGGCAAATGATCCGCCCAACTTCCCTTAAAATCCAGAACACAAGCTCTAAGCATATCCTCCATCGCATGATTCACTCTCTCGGTCTGCCCATCTGTCTGTGGGTGAAATACAGTGCTTATAGCAAGAGATATACCAAATGCCTTATGGAACCTACGCCAGAATTCTGAAGTGAAACGAGTATCACGATACAGGCACTCCATAAAACCTTACTATCTCCTTTACATACAACTTATACAACGCATCATCTGAGTAAGTTTTTGCCACTAGAAGAAAGTGTGCTGACTTAGTCAACCGATTAACAATCACCCAAATCGAATCATAACTTTGCCTGGACCTGGGCAATCCAGTCATAAAGTCCATTGAGATATCTTCCCATTTCCAAACAGGAATAGGCAAGGGATTCAACATTCCTGCGGGTCTCTGATGCTCTGCCTTCACCTGTTGACATGTAAGACACTTAGACACATGTTCTGCCACATCCCTCTTCATTCCATACCACCAAAACTGCCTTCGTAGATTTATATACATTTTAGTAGCTCTTGGATGTATAGTGTATCGAGACCTATGTGCTTCTCGCATGACCTCTTCCCTGAGGTTATTAACACTCGGTATATACAACCTCCCTCGAAATCTCAACCCTCCTCTGCCCTAATAATCCACTTAGAAGGACCTTCCACATCCGGATCAGCAGTCATCTCAGCAGTCCTCGCCTGAGCAAACTCATCAAGTGTCTGACCCTGAATGATCCTGGAGATCAAGGTGGGCTGTAAGGTGATACTGCCGAGAAAGATTCCATGTCCTGCTCCTGCGGGCATAAGGTCAAACTCTGATACAGCTTCTAACATGTACCACTCTCGCACCATAATCGATGCCATGATTACCCGAGGTTTACTACTCAAAGTATCTACCACTACATTCGCCCTTCCGGGATGATACTCTAAGGTGAAATCATAGTCCTTGATGAGCTCCATCCATCTTTTCTGCCTCATGTTCAATTCCTTCTGGGAGAATAGATACTTCAAACTTTTATGATCAGAAAAGAGTTCAAATTTCTCACCATAAAGATAGTGTATCCAAATCTTCCAGGCAAACACCACTGCTGCTAGCTCTAGATCATGAGTGGGGTAATTCCGCTCATGTACCTTCAACTGTCTAGATCCATAAGCAAAGACACTACCATTATGCATCAACACACACCCCAAACCCTGATGAGATGCATCGCTGTAAATGACTAACCCACCACCACTAGTAGGAATAGTCAACACCAGAGCTGTAGTCAATTTAGTCTTCAGCTCATTGAAAGCCTTCTCACACTCATCCGACCACACGAACTGAGTGTCCTTCCTTGTCAATTTGGTCAAAGCTGAAGCAATACCAGAAACCCCTTCAATGAAACGCCTGTAATACCCTGCCAAACCAAGGAAGCTACGGATTTCTGTAACCGTAGTAGGGCGACTCCAACTCATCACTCTTCAACCTTCGAAGGATCCACAGAAACTCCATCCTTCAAGACCACATGACCAAGGAACTTGACTTCACTCTGCCAGAAATCTCACTTCTCAAACTTGGCAAATAATTTCTCCTTTCTCAATGTTTGCAACACAATCCGCAAATGCTTCTCATGCTCATCTAACGACCTTGAATAAATCAAGATGTCATCAATGAGCACTACCACAAACTGATCCAAGTAGGGACTGAACGTGCGGTTCATCAAGTCCATAAATGCTGTAGGTGCATTCGTGAGACCAAAAGGCATGACAAGGAACTCAAAATGTCTATACCACGTCTTGAACGCTGTCTTTGGAATATCTTCATCCTTCACCCTTAACTGGTGATATCCAGATCTCAAATCAATCTTTGAGAACACAATAGATTCCCTAAGCTGATCGAACAAGTCATCAATCCTAGGTAAAGGGTATCTGTTTTTGATGGTCATCTTGTTCAGCTGTCGATAATCCACACATAACCGAAGTGAATTATCCTTCTTCTTCACGAACAACACTGGTGCGCCCCAAGGAGATACACTAGCCTGAATAAACCCTTGTGCAAGTAAGCCCTCAATCTGAACCTTCAACTCCTGAAGTTCAGCTGGAGCCATTCGATAGGGTGTTTTCGATACAGGTGAAGTACCTGGTATCACATCAATGGAGAAGTCCATTACCCTTTTCGGAGGTAACCTAGGGATCTCCTGAAACACGTCAGCATACTCTGAAACTATAGGAATCCCTGTAATCTTTGAGGTACTACTCCCTGATTCAATATGGGCCAAAATCCCTGCCCTCATGGCGATGTCAGACTTCAGACAACGGTAGTGAAACATCTGTTATCCCGGAACATGGAAGGACACAATCATCATAAGGCAATCAATAACAGCATGGTTCGGGCTCAACAAATCCATACCCAAAATCACATCATATGTGTGATCCGAAATCACAATCAAAGATGTATAGAACTCTCTGCCACCGAGAGGTGATGTAACACATAATGATCTAGTCAGAGGCATAACAATCAAACCCAATACATCCACAACCGAACTAGATATGAAGGAGTGTGAGGCTCCCGTATCAAACAACACTCTAGCAAGATAGTGATAAACATATAAGGTACCTTCCACTCCCATGCCTGCCTGACCGATGGCAAAGACTCTAGCAGGTGCAGGCGGTAGCTGCCTCTGCTGGTTGCCTGTACTCTACCCTGATTTCGGGGACACTCCCTGACCTGATGTCCTGTATGTCCACAGCTGTATCATATTCTACCCCGTGGTTTCGTGCACGCATGAGAGATGTGGCCCAGCTCGCCACAGTTAAAGCACTTCACCGGAGCTACTGGTGCTATCTGCTTAATAGGTATAGCCTGAATAGAAGGAGCTACCGCTGCCCTAGCTGGAGCCTGATGCTGGAACTGAGTTCTCTATTTTTTCCAGAAACCACCCCTGAAGTCTCTAGACCTACTGCTTCCTGCTATGGCCTTTCCCTTGTCCTGGAAGTATCTCTCAGCAGACTCCTTCTCTTTGCGAATCAGGTTCTGCTGCTCAATGATCTGTGCTTTAGCTAAGATCTCTATCTTGGTCTTTAGCTCTAAGATGGCCACATCACGCTCAATCGAAGGGCTCAACCCTCTCTGAAACTTCTTGGCCAAGTCTTCGTCATCCATCTGCTTCACATACTTGTACAGCCTGGAGAACTCCGCATCGTACTCGATCACAGTGAATTCCTGTTCTAACCTTTCCTTCACAGCTGCTGGAAAATACTTCTCCCTGAACAGCCTCTCCAAGCCATCCTATGTCAAGGTAGCTACCTCAATACTCCTCTGTGTGACGTTCCACCACACTCTGGCCTCATTCTTCAGCATGAACGCGGCTAGCTTCCTCTTATCAATCTCACTGCAATCAAACAGATTAAAATAAGTCTGAAAATCCTCAATCCACCTATCTGCAACCATATGATCAGTGCCTCCTCCAAACTCGGTTGCTCCCAAGCGGATAATTTCCTTCGCTAGCACCAACAAGCAAGCAGGATCATCAACCATGGCCACAGGTGGAATATGCTGATCCTCATAAGGCCAATCTACCTCTGCCTCATATACATCATCGAACGGAGGGGCCCTACCCCTACCTCGGCCTCTACCCCTACCACGAGGTTTGCCTCTACCTCGACCTCTGGCTTCGTTCTCCTCAATCTCCATTACCTAATAAGCATGGTATACTTGATTAATACACGCATAACAATTAAAATGGCATAAGTTAAATGCAAGTCCATATTAACCAAGTAACTAAGCATACAAGACAACGCCTAAAGTTCTTATGACATGCTAACGTTCGTAGCCAACCTAACGCTCTCACATACCCAATGACATTGTCAACCTAGCCATCACTCGGAAAGTATTGACATATCACCAAATATGTACCTTACGCTCTGATACCAAACTGTCACGCCCCGAATTTTAGAATAAAAATTCAAAATCCGAAACATGAATTACTAAAACTTAAAATAACCAACCTGAAAATCTCTTTTCCTTAACAACCTCATCACACAATTTAGTTTCAAAAACTAAATTTAGTCTCGGTTAATTATTACAATTCACTCACCAAATAAAATGTAAAGCTCTAAATGAGCATAACAAATCTCACAACTCAAATGAAAAGCAATTAAATACTGCAACTCCTAAACTGCACGGTCACCTCCCCGGTTATCCTGACCTACAGGAATATCCGCTACACCATTTGGTAGTGTACCGGGATTGCAACAACACAAAACCTGGTAAACTTATGAAAGCTCGTATGAGTAAAAAAAAAGAACGGTTGTTTAATTAAATCATAATTACTTTCACCCAAGTCAACACTCAATAATTTCCAAAACACCAATCAACACAAAACCCTAATTCACATCTTTCTTCTCAAAACCCTGATATCGTATTTATACAAATACGGTATATGACAGACTAGAGCTGTAACTGGATCGTAGCCCGTCACCTGACCTAGGTTATGGCATCCGACATATTTATCTTTATCGTATTTCATCAATATGTATACTTATATACATATTTAGAACGTCCGATAATTGTACATACTCAACCAATCGTATCCCATCATCCACCTAGGATTAGAGTGTCCGATTCCCCCATACCGGTCACTACGTTGACCCTATATCCATAAGTAGTACGACAGTATGTTTCCACAAAATGAAATAAACTCATCCAACATACATAATATTATTATGAAATTTAAGCATTTGAAAAATAATCCAAATCATCATTCCAACTTAATCATATCATCACTCAATAACACACCAATATATATATATATATATATATATATATATATATATATATATTCCACATATGAGGATGATCAAGAGGAAGAGCACGTCACGAAATGGGGTCGGTTGGCCGGTGCACCGCCAGCAAGGGGAAGGTCCGATTGGGTCGGCCTTCCTCGTCTGGGGTTGCTCCGATCCAAGGCTAGGGGCAACGGCTAGCGAAACTGAGGGCGGGGAGCGGCTGGGCGAGGGGCGACGATGCCGGGAAGGCCCGGGTCCGGCTGCGGCATGGCCGGGAAGGCCGACTTCCAGTCGGGTCGAGTCGACGGGTTGGCAAGCAAGGGTAAGGGCTTCGCGCGACAGAGAGAAAAGGGGGGGGGGGCTGAAGTGCAAATTTTGACTTTTTTCGTCCTTAATGAAAAGTCTGAATTTCAACACTATTTATAGAAAAATTTCAATTTTCAAAAATTCATAACTTATTCATACGAGCTCCGAATATTACGTTTCACATATGCACGAACTCGTATCGACGAGCTCTACAACTTTTATGAAGGAAGTTTCCCCAAATTTTGAACGTATAAAAAGTCGATTTTTATGACCCCTTAAATAACGTTCGTTTTCGAAAATAAAATCATTCGAAACCAACTTTCTCAAACCACGACATTCTAATTAATCCTAAATATCATAATTCAATTAATATAACAATGATTGAATTACATAAATTTATTATATGAAAATTTGGGTCTTCACAAATATCATTGGAGAGAAAAATAAAGGCTTATGAGGAAAATTAAATATCGTGTAGATTGTTAGGAAATAATTTGGTTAGAATTAATCTTGTTAAACATTATTCTTAACTCCTTAAGGATAAAAAGTGGTTTAATTTGAGTCTTAGTTGGTTTTGACCTATATAATTTTAATGAATGTACACTTCTTTTCAACTCTTCTACATTGAGATTGATAATCATCTCAAATAATTTTGAATCATGAACCACGTAAAAGAATAAAGGAGCCGTCCTATGTCATTTCTCAAGCAATTCCTTAGTTTATAATCGCAAAAATTATTTAATAACAACGCTAAAAATATTGACAGTAATAATGTGAAAGGAATTTTGGTATCTCTAGTGTGAAGTTTCTCGTACATTTGATTCTCTGTGTAACATGATTGAGTCATTCGCTGTGTAACAACTCAATCTGCGCTTGGCTTTGGCACCTATTTTTTTATATTTTCATTTTTTTAAATAAACGCAGCCTCAGTGGACCACGGTAAAAGAAGTGACCCCAATCCCGTCCAGGTTCGATGTACCAGTCACCAGGGGGTATTCAGATAAACTCCACGCGCTCTACCTGTCCGCGTGTGGCGCCGTTCGGGGTTGGTGCACGGTCTTTTAAAATAGAAACGTACCCGTGGAGGGCACGTGACAGCTCACGTTAGCCCTTACGACAAATATTCAAAACATCAAAAATAAATAAATAAATAAAATTAAAAATACTTAAATAAAAAAAAATTAATAAAAAAAGGCGTTGTTTTCTTTCTCTTCTTCACCACTCAAATCCCTCTCACTCACTGACAACGCAGCTCGTTACTCCTCTTCCCCTTTTGCTCTGATTCTCTCTCTCTCTCTCAGTTCGTCTCCTGAAAGCCACGAACAATACGGCGGCGTTTTGATTTGCTATGACGACGACGACTACGGCGGCGGCGGCGTTCGGAGCTGCGACAACGGCGGTGCTCCGGGAGCCCAAGGTGGACATCGGAAGGTACCAGGGCCTGAGGTCAGCGAACTCGCTCGCTCTCACCGCCGGAGGAAGACACGTCACTCTCTTCAACGCTTCCTCTCGGAGCTCCTCTCTCATTCGAGCCGTCTCTACGGTGCGTTTCTGACTGTCTGGTTTCTCTGTGATTTTAGGTTAATGCACTGTTCATAGGGTAATGGAAATGCAAAGATGTTCCGTGAGAGATTCACTCAAAATGTTCGCAAAGTTTGATCAATTTTCTTGTTTGCTTGGGCTTATTGGCTCTGGTTTGTAGTAATTTCTGGTTGGATTGTGGTGAAGGGTTTAGACTGGATGCTGTTACTGTCATTTTCATGGTGTTGCTTTCTCTTGATTTCCAAATATGGGCGACAAGTTTCTGCATATTTCTTTTCTTTTGTCACTGACAAATGGGAGGGTTAATTAATAATAACCTCGGTTAAAATTCAAGACTTTACAGATTTTTCTTTTTGTTTGGGTTTTATGCATATTATTTTCTGAAAACTTTCTTCATGTGCAATAGAGGAAAAGGATGTCTAATTTTTTGCTTACTGATTTTCTGCCCTGTACGCTTGTTTTTGCTAAAAGGATTCATTTGCATCTTTAAATGATTAGCTCCTAAAAGATTGAACTCTTTTCTTGCATCCAACTTTGACATAAAGTGCCTCGATTAATCATGTAATTGTCGTTGCGCTTATAAGATAGCAAAAGAAGGCTCCAATTGTGCTTATTGATCAGAAAATGATGAATGCTAGCTTGAGTATTTATTGTTAGCTTTTGGTGTGGAAAGTCCTTGTTTTCATTGTTTATGTATATTGCAGCCCGCAAAGCCTGAGACTGCGACAAAGCGTAGCAAGGTTGAAATATTCAAAGAACAGAGCAACTTCATTAGATACCCGCTTAATGAAGAGATTTTGACAGATGCCCCCAATATAAACGAAGCTGCTACCCAACTTATCAAGTTTCATGGGAGCTACCAACAGTACAACCGAGATGAACGTGGTGGAAGGTCTTACTCATTTATGCTTCGTACTAAGAATCCTTGTGGGAAAGTGTCCAACCAACTGTACTTGACCATGGACGATCTTGCTGATCAGTTTGGAATTGGGACCCTTCGTTTGACTACCAGACAAACATTTCAGCTCCATGGCGTTCTGAAGAAGGACCTTAAGACAGTAATGAGTAGCATCATTAAAAGCATGGGTTCAACTCTTGGTGCCTGCGGTGATCTTAATAGGAACGTCCTTGCTCCTGCTGCTCCACTACTTAGAAAAGATTACCTTTTCGCACAGAAGACAGCAGAGAACATTGCGGCTCTGCTGACTCCTCAGTCTGGTTTTTACTATGATGTCTGGGTGGATGGAGAGCAGTTCCTGACAGCAGAACCTCCTGAAGTAACCAAGGCCAGAAACGATAACTCTAATGGAAAAACCTTCACTGATTCCCCCGAGCCCATCTATGGAACCCAGTTCTTGCCCAGGAAGTTCAAAATTGCAGTCACTGTGCCAACAGATAACTCGGTGGATATTCTCACAAATGATATCGGTGTTGTGGTTGTTACTGATGATAATGGGGAGCCTCAAGGGTTCAACATATATGTAAGATGAAGATATGTTTGTAAAATTTATTGTAGAGCTCATTTCTCCACAAACATTATTTCTTATAATTTCCATTGCAGGTTGGTGGTGGTATGGGAAGGACACATAGGTTGGAGTCCACATTTGCCCGTCTGGCGGAACCATTGGGTTATGTTCCCAAAGAGGATATTCTAAAAGCAATTAAGTCTATTGTAGAAGTTCAACGAGATCACGGCAGAAGAGATGATCGTAAGTATAGTAGAATGAAATATTTGATCAGTGACTGGGGGATTGAAAAGTTTAGAAGAGAACTTGAAGACAATTATTACCAAAAGAAATTTGAGCCATTCCGCAAGTTGCCAGAGTGGGAGTTTAAAAGTTACTTGGGATGGCACGAGCAGGTTTGTTAACTCTATTTTCCCATCTTCAGTGCCTTCTCACAGCTTCATTTTTTTGACTGTTTATATTGTAAATTGGTAGGGTGATGGCAGTTTATTCTGTGGGCTTCATGTCGATAATGGGCGTATTGGGGGAAAGATGAAGAAGGCATTACGAGAGGTTATATCAAAGTATAATTTGAGTATAAGGCTCACACCCAACCAGAATATTATATTGTGTGATATTCGCAATGCATGGAAACGTCCCATCACAACAACTCTTGCACAGGCTGGTCTGCTGGTAAGTCTTCTTTTTACTTCCTCTTCATCACATATCTATACGAATTGTGGCTGCTAGCTAATCACTTCCTATCTTGTGAAGTGGATTTTACTACCAATTTTTTTTTCTTTTCAAATCAGTAGAATTTAATATCATGCTGTTGTTTGTATGAGAGTAATGTAAATTGGGTTCGTCTATGTACATTAATGTATCTATGCATTGAGTAGACTAGTTGGATATAGTGGTAGACTCACGCCATGTATTGGTAGACTAGGTGGGAACTGGTCTACTGTTGTAAGGAGTTGGTATACCATTGATGTAATGATAGGTCAATGTACCGTAGACTTTTCCTGATAAACTAGTCATCTCATCGACGGAGCGGGACAAATTATATAATTGGTTTAGTAATTTTTGTTTTTATGCAAAAACAACGTAACAGAGAGATATGTAAAGTAAATTTGGATTTTCCTATCAAATTGTGACTGGTTCAGAAATCTGTCTTGCTCATTGTATTAAGCTAAGTACTGGATTAATTGAAAGGGGTGCATAACATCTTAGTCAACCTAACGAACATGCAGTTTAAAAGCTAGCATGCTAAATTTGTTTTGTGGTTGCCGTGAAAACCAGGAAAGTAATAGAAAAACCTCCTTTTTATGTTGTTTCCATTATGTTATGATTTGAATTAATCTTTCCATTCCATCTCTTATGCTTAAAAAGCTGTAGGGTTTTAGTCTATCTCTCTGTGTCTCATTTAGGTATCTCATTCATGTCAAGTTCTCTAGTTTTCAGAGGAGAGTTCTTGCCCCTTGTTTCGTAATACTGATTCTGTTTTTTTTTTTAATTAAAAAAAAAGGAATGGGAACAACCTTTCCAAATCATGATTCTCTTCTTTTCCAGACCAAAGAAATAACCTCCGTTTTTTGCCCCCAGAAGATGAAAAGTATACTAGTTCAACAGAATGGAGCCTATTGTCCTTTTTAATGATGGAAAGAAATTTGGAATCTTCTGTGCCCTAATGACAGAATTTAAATGAGAGTTGAGGTCATTGGTTGTGTTCTCTGCTGGTCTTTCCTAGTTCTCAGTCCGATATTACCAATAGACGTAATTCTCCCATCCTGTCGATTGTAAAATCCCCTAAAAACATTAAGGGCACATTCATCTAGCTTTGTGCATCAGTGTTGAGTAAATCTTGTGTAGGGTCTCCTCTGCAAATGATTTTCTTGTAGGATCTCGTGGCAGAAATCATGTAAGCCTCTACGTGATCTCAAGGGATCTTCTACAATTTCTTTGGTTTCCTTACCTTGTTCATTCTTCCAAATGTTCTTGTTCCTTGTCGAAGACCAACTTTATCTGTTTGTATGAGTTGTGCAGACAACTATCTGTTTGATCATGTTTTCCTTTATCTGTTCGTAATTACTTGAGCTTGGGCATATCTATTATTCTTGGTGATCTTTTGTAATTGTTTGTGGTATTGATCAATTCTGATTCTGGCAGCATCCTAGGTATGTAGACCCCCTTAACCAAACTGCGATGGCATGTCCAGCCTTCCCTCTATGCCCATTGGCAATAACTGAAGCTGAACGGGGAATACCTGACATTCTTAAGCGAGTTCGAGCTGTATTTGAGAAGGTATGGGCAATTAAAAAGCAGTAATAAGTATGGGAATTTAAAATTTTGTATGGATAAGGAATCAGTCCGGATATAATTAGTAACATTTTTGGATTTCAGGTTGGTCTAAAGTACAATGAATCTGTTGTTATAAGGGTGACTGGCTGCCCCAACGGTTGTGCTAGGCCATACATGGCTGAACTTGGACTAGTGGGTGATGGTCCCAACAGCTATCAGGTATTTCAAATTCTAGGCTCATCTGCCAGAATTTTCATCATGCTCAAATGCAGATTACTAAGAAAGCAACTAACCTCTTATTCTTTTTGCACTTTGTGTACATATAGATATGGCTTGGAGGAACACCCAATCAAACCTCAATAGCAAAAGCCTTCATGAACAAGGTCAAGGTTCAAGACCTGGAAAAAGTTTTTGAACCTTTATTTTATCATTGGAAACGCAAGCGACAAGCTAAAGAATCATTCGGCGACTTCACAATACGTATGGTAAGTGGTGAAGCAAGATTCTAATGTGTTATTTGGATTTTCTCAATTAAGTCGGTTTCATCTCAAAATTGGCCTCAGGCCCTCAGCATGGTACGTAGGAAGGGTTTTTTTGGGTCAGCGGAAAATTATTGGTGGTGGATCTAATATGTATTATGTGACAGGGATTTGAGAAACTTCAAGAGTTGGTTGACAAATGGGAAGGTCCAGAGGTGGCACCAACACGTTACAACCTGAAGCTTTTTGCTGATAAGGAGACGTATGAAGCAGTTGATGAACTTGCAAAGTTGCAGGACAAGAGTGCTCATCAGTTAGCCATGGAAGTCATCCGCAATTTTGTTGCTTCCCAGCAAAATGGGAAAAGTGAATGAGTACGCCATGGAAATTGTTTTGCGATGTTGTTACTTCTGAGCTAGTAGCTCAGGCGAATGAGGAACAAGGTCTCTGTTCTCACCAAGCTGTTACTATTCGGTAACAGCAGGAACAAATGGGATACTGGTTTTGGTGTTATTTTGTATCAAGTTTTGCTTCCTCTTATTCTTCTTGAATGTTGAGTTTGTATAAGTAGCTTGGATTGTGTATCCTATGTTCGGTTTGAACTAGAGTTATTTTTTTATTAATAAAATTGTCCCAGTTTTTCTCGGTTATTTAGAGCAAAATGTTTTTGACTGACATAAAAAAGTATACGTTATGTATAGATGTTTTAGTTCTCCATCTCCTTTTGTTGTTCAGTGTCTTCTTGAGAGGCAGCTTTCATGCTTCCAACATGAGCTTTTGCTGAGCTGTAACACTGCTCTATTCAAACCTGGAGGATTTATTCACTCACCAACATGAGCAGCTCTGTTAATAACTCCCAAGATAAGTTAACATACTTAGCTGTATATAGACTGTGATTGCTGTTTCCTGGATTTGATAAGTAGATAAAGAGTTGTGCGTACTCTGATGAGCTGGAAATGGTAAGCAGCAACTTCATCTAGCTAAAACATTCGACAAGGTAAGTGTTTCTGGAGTGAAGTAATTAATGTGCCCACGATCTTGGGGCGCGGTCGAGCACATTTTCAGAGTCTTTTAGATGGCTAGGAAGCCCCTGTAATGTTAACCATGAGGGTTTCATTCAGGAGTGTTCTCTGAGTTTGGTGGTTAGATGACTTTGCCAGTGTTCCAACTTTTTCTCCAGTAAAAGACTTTCTCACATGAATTTGTCTGGAATGTATAGAACAGCAAGAAACCAGCTTAATATGATTGTGCCAAGAAACAATACTACATAGTCGCATACAAAGGTTCTACAACTATATTATGTAGAAGGGTGTCTAAAGATAGCAAAGATGGCTCCTATTGTTCTCATTAATCAGAACATGCTGAATGCTAATATGATTATTTTTTGTTAGTTCTTGGTGCAGAAAGTCCTTGTTTTCATGGTTTATATATGTTGCAGCCTGCAGGGTTGAAAAGGTTCTGGGGGCCCGACTTTTTATCTGCTGTAAAGGGTTCTCGAGCCTCCTGGGATTGGAGCATGCTAGATGGCAGGTATTGAATGGAGAACCAACTAGAAGATGGTCTGATAGATGGGTTACTGGCATCTTTGGTGTAAGCTACTTGCCTCACAAGGTAAATCTTGCTTCTCTCACTACCTTGGATGCCTGGTTGTTTGAAGTGTTTTCTTTTGACAAGAATAACAAGAACTCCTTACTTTGTTGTGTTGCTTTTACTGTACGTCATATCTGGAATGCTCGTTGTGAAGCTGTATATGATCATCAATCGCCTGATCCAATAGGAGCTGCTGTGTTTTGAATTTATTGACTCTACATCTGTGGCAGTTGTATCTGGTTCAGCCCCTCATTCTTCTGTGATGAAATGCAGTTGGAATCCCCTGGAATCTGGTAGTGTCAAAGTAAACGGTTATGGATATTGGGACTGTGGTTCCAAATTGGCAGGAAGTGGGGTGATTATTAATTAGAAATATAGCTGGAGTTTCTTCCCCCTCCTTCTCTTCTTCAGCTTTGGTTTCTGCAGTTCTTGTAGGTTTGAGACTAGCGAAATCTCTTGAGGTTCACAGGCCAAAGTGTTGCAACATCTGGGAGATATATCCTCTAATCAAATAAATCAGAAGGCTTCAAGGATTGTTTCAAATATGTAGCCAGAGACGGATTAAAAGGGAGGCAAATGCTGCGGCTCATTGGCTTGCATTACAAGAAAATGGAGGATGGAATTGGTAATTGGATCCAACTCCCTCCATCGTCATTGGCTGAAGTGTTGAAGAGTGAATATGTGATGGCCTCCCAGCCCCTCCTATCTAGTTAGTCTTACCAGTAGTTCTTGTTTCTATTATTTCCTGTCAGTTTGTACAAGTTGGCTCCTTCTGCTGCTTTTGCAGTTTTTTATTTTTTAATTTTTAACTTTTTTTTTTTTTTTATGGAAGTGCTTCCAACATGAGCTTTTGTTAAACCTGCAACTGACTGCTCAATTCAAACATAAAATTCTGAGTCACTAACAAGACTATCTCTTTTGATTCCTATAATAATTTCACTGCTGTTATCTGGGATTGATAAGTTGTTAGACTTTTGTGGAGTCTGTTAAGGTAAAGATGGATTATAAATTTATAATTAGCAAAAGTGAGAACCAACTTCATCTAGCTAGTCCAAAACGATCTTGCACCATTTTGGATGCGGTCTCGGAGTCTTCTGAGACTTGCACAGCCTCCTTTGCTGTAATGCTTACCATGAGGGTTGCATACAGAAATGAAGAGAGCTCCTAAGCTTGGTGGTTCAAGGATTTTGCAAAAGTAGTGAATATTTCTCAAGTAATAGACATTCTCACATGAGTTTCTCATGCATTTATCGAAAAAGAGGAAGAAACCAGATTAATAGGATTATGCCAAGAAAAGATACAACAACAGATTACACAGCTTCTACAGATATATTACAACATTGATCGAAATTTTCTCACTTGCGGCAGATACGAGCAGTAGGCATTGTGACACAAACCGGAGCATACTTCTTCTTGGCTGCTGGAGTCCCACGCTCAGGTTCATCAGCCATGGCAACCTTGGCAATGGAGCACGCAGCAGCAGCAGCAGCAGCAAAGATCAAATCCCTCCTCCCACTGCTGTTCTCTTCCTTGCTCTTCTTCATTTCCACGGTGACCTTTTCGGCTTCCGGGGCTCTTGAGGCCTTGGCCACAATGAGGCTCCGGCGGGGAGTTGAAGGTTTGGTGATGGTTGAGGCTAGGAATGAGGCTGTCATGGTCATGGAAGCCATCTCTTCTGCACCGGGTGGTTTATCTTCTTGGTACTTTTGAAGTTTTTGGCTATCAATCTCAAATGCAACTATGAGTGAAGTGTGTTCTGGCTTAGTTTAAAGTCCAAAAGTGACATAGAGTATGTGCTTCTAAAAAAATCATCATCCATTTCCTTATCCTACAAAGATATTGCGGCCAATAGAGCCCTGCCACGTGTCTGGTTTATCCTTCCTAAGAACACTTGGTTCCGTCACCCTTTAGCTACAAAAGCCCAATAAATTATAGGACTTGCTCAGAAAGAATTTTACCAGAAATAAAAGACTATTAAAAGTTAGAGACATTTTCTTTTTAGAATGAAGTTGGAGAGACTTTCTCTAGTAAAAACGTTAACAAACAATTGATATATTATAATTGAAAATGTATAACTCATAGTTCCTAAGTTGAATTTCGAATATTCCACTCACAAAGTAAGCATTAATGCCACTAGATCAACTGGTATTAGGTATAAAAGTTAGACTAGTGATATTGTAGAACATACTAATGTTTTAATTTGTCTAAAATGATACGGTAAAATATTGTTGCGAGTAAATAATCAGTAAAACCTTTTTCTTCTGCAACTCTGACATAAGCAACAAAAATTCTGTTTATTCCAAATACAGAAGACGACTAAAACACTTAGTGAAGGAATAAGTTCACCTGTAAGGTGGCATATTAGGCTTCAAAACAGTGCATTTCCCAGATAAGCAAGCAAATAAAGTTAAAAATTTGTAATAAATTTGATGTGAAACCAAGTCATTTCAAAATTAAAATTGCTCAAACTGAGCGAAGAGAAAGACTATTCTTGTGCTTCATGACAGCAGGATCCTCACATCACACACCATTCTTGTCAAATAAACCATCAATCCTATTCCTTCTCCTTCTTACCATGGTAGTGATATGGAAGAATTTAATATTGTTGTTATCCTCCTGAATCCATTTGTCTCTAGATTTTTGCTTCACAATTTCGGGCATACTCATGCTGCTTGATGCGATCAATAATCTTCATATTCTGCAGGAAAATAGTATCATTTTGTTCATCTATGTTTGATCACCACCAATTCTGACCAATAAACTTCCCTTTTATTTGAATATATTCCCACAAAACTAGTAGTGAGTGAGTTGGCCATCTGTAACAATGTACCATCACTTCATGCATGCCTAGAGTTCGTCGCAAAATCGTTATGAGCTTTCATGCTGCATTTGGCATAGTGTGAAAACGAAAGGGAGGGAGGATTAGTTCTCTGAGCTCTTACAGAGTGAAACAAGTTCAGTGATGGGATCTTATTTTTGGCAAGTGGACAATTTTTCTTTAGGAAAAAAGATTCTCTAGTCTTGCATAGTTGGAATAAATGGTTTTATTGATTATTTCTTCACAACAAAAGTTTATCCTATCATTTAGAAGAGTTAAAATATTATGAGTATGCAAGTGTGTTGAAAGTTAATGCACATTAAAACATCTAAGATAATCTACATCGATCTAGAGAAGTCCAAGAGTTGCTAGAGGAATCTAGAATGATCATATTAGCTAGTGCAAGAAGTTTCTACACCCATCATATAAGCAAGTGTAGGAAGTCTCTATAACTATCATTTAAGAAGGAAAATACTTGGCCGACCATATGTGGTCAGCCCTTCCTAACCATGTCTTACGTGGCTCTCCCACAGCCAAACACATGTCTTTTGAATTCTAAAAGGGTTCGTAGTTCTTCTCTTTTTCTTTGGTTCCTTCTTCTTCTCAGCTCTTGGTTATCGGTTCCTCCACCAACCAATATGGCCGGAAGAACATGAGGGAGAGACTGAGAAACAATAGGGTTGTTGGGTATGGGTAGGATCTGAAGGTCCTTTCTCAACCCCTCCAATGTCTTCCCTCATTGCCAAAAGATCATGCTCGTGGCTTCCCAAGGCTTGCACCAAGGGGTAAAATTTCCTTTCTAGTAATCTGAGTTTTAAGTGACTGGGTTTGTTGATTTGTTAGACATTGAAGAACCCACCTATTGAGTTGAGAACGGAAGCAATTCAGGATGGAGGAAGAGAAGAAATTATGAAATTCACATGTTTGCGGGGGGAAAAAAAGAAAACGAAAAAGAAACGTGTTGGATTGTAAATGAGACACATCACTGTTGGTTAGGATTGGCTGACCAAGTATCTTCCATTTAAGAATGGTAAGGCTCTGGATTGGTCATGGATGTGTAACTAAGATCTAGAACTATCTACCAAGTCTAGCAAGGTATAGAATTATCCATTAAGGTCTATAAATATGAGATGTACTCTTGTAATCAAGAATGAATGTAAGAACAAGTAAGAACAAGGAAGAAAGAACAAGAAGCAAGTTAAGCAATACAATTGAAAGTTTCAAAGTATTGTTGTCATTCCCTCATCTATTTCATTTACTTCTCCTCCAAATCATATCCTCCTAACATAGTTGTCCTAATAACTTCTTCTCCCAACTTCTAGCACCTAAACACATTGTCCTATCCCACTACTATCAAAAGCTTCCTCACCAAATTCCAACAGTGGTATCAAAGCCACAAATTCTAACAGTAGTATTAGAGCCACAAATTATAATAGGGTGAATGACACATTTCTCTCTAATAGTCATCTATCTCTACTCATTAATGCTTTTAACTACCTTCTGGCTTTTTTCTAGTAACTCTAGTCATAGTCGCCTTTGGAGTGGAAATGGCGACACTAATTTTTCATTTGTTTGCCCTCCCAACGAGTGATGGAGAGGAAATCTCTAATTCATGCATTCATAAGCGCATCAGAAAAGATAGTGATCGATGTTCTTCATAAGGGGACCTGGCAATTTGTGGACAGTCCTAATGGTTTCTTTGTTGTGAAATTCCTACTGTTTAAAGACCCAGATTATGTGCTTTGTAATGAACCATGGATCATTAGAGGACATACCTTAGTGTGTGAAAAAGGAGACCAGACTTTGATCATTTGGTTAAAAAATTAGTAGAATGACTGTTTGGATTCGCATTTTGGACTTGACTTGGTAGTCTAATTGGTGATTTTATCATAAGTTATAAGCTTCTTTCTTACAGATCAGGGCAAGTTTTGCAGACAATGTGTAGAAATCAATCATGCCTCCTCTAAAGCAATTAAGGCTTCCATCAAAACCAATCCTCTAAAGAATATTTCAAATGTAGCTTCTTCCTCGAATGCTCGTGATGGCCTAGTTAAAAGATCGAATGCTACTAAGTAAGGATGCTATGAAAGTAACTAGTACGTCATGCTATCGATTCTACATTAGTCTTAATTTCCTAAACCTAAACTCCTTAGAGCATCTTTAGCAATGCTAGTCATTTTTGAGTCAAATTTTGCCAAAGTAGCTAAAAAGTCATTTTGGCTAGCCACTTTAGAAATATTTCTCCATCAGTGCTCTTTATTTTAGTTAGTTATGAATTTATATTAATTTTTAAATGCTGGAGATTTGGGGAGTAATGGTCATCTTAGGTATGCTATATATTATGGACCTAGTGAAAATCAATTCTATTAATTTTTAGTAAAATTCTCTGAGGGAAAAAAAATCACTTATTGAAGCTTGGCTTGACTGATTTTGAAAATTTTGAAACAAAAGGTTTTAGGTGTGCTTTAAAACAACTCCAAAGCTCAAATTGATGCGATGGAATCTACTCCTTCATCTATCACCCAATGCTAGTCCTTGTTCACCTATTAGGCAAGGTTTATGGAGTTATCTAGCCACCTTGCAAGGTTTATGAATGGAGGACATTAATGAGCTGGTTACTTGTGCTACAAGTAAATCTGGTAGTTTGAGAACTTAGATATAGATTGAATAATGACATGATTGAATTGGCATAAGTCAAATAAAATAAATAAACAAATAAAAAGAATAGATGTAGTGCCTAAATTATTTGATCTAGTGGCATAAGTCTCTCATTTGTAAGTAGGAAGTCGTAAGTTTGACTGACAAAAGACTAGTTGTCGCAATTCTCAGTTGTTGATGCAACAAAAGAAAAACAAGGATGCAGTGATTAATCATAATAGATGAATAAAAGAAAATAGTAGTGGACACACACACACAAATGTTTGAAATTGACACCCATTTTTTATAAACCATACCCTCTTCCATGAGTAATTTTTTAATGGATATGTGCATGGAGGGGGATGTGGTTTGCGAAAAAAGAGGTGTCAACTTAACTTGCTTAAAAAAAAAAGAGTATAGTAAATTGTGGCCCAACCTTGATGTATATTTTATAAATATTTTCGTAATTAAATTAACTTTTATGTCTCTCTATAAATTAAATTTCATTTTCTAAATGAGATATATTTGGAGGGGCATTTTAAGGTATTTTGAAAATTTACCAAAATAAAGTTTTGGCTTAATATATAGACTAAAAGATATTGCATTGTACTAAACAAATCTTAAGTTTTAATTTCTTTGGTCAAATGTTCACACTATTGCATAAGTAGTTGACATTTTAATACCATCAACTTAACTCAAATCATCATTGCATAAGCTTTTTCTCTAGCTTGGTGGTTGAGGATAGCAAGTTCCCAAATGTTAAAAGAGTTTTAAAAGCTAGCATGGTGGTGGTTGTGGTTGTAGTGGTGGTGTGGTGTGTTGCTAAAGTTTATCCTCAAACAAAAACAAATTGACTTGTTCGAAAAAAAAAAAAAAACTAAATTGAGCTACATATGTTGATTAACTACTTTAGTTCTCAGTGTTCTAAAAATTGGCCTGGACACTAGGTAGTGGGGTTCTGCCTCGATTAATAGAAAATCGATGAAAAAATCAGATAGATGACTAGGCTGTCTTGGGCAGGTTAGGGAGGCCTATGCAAGAAAAACTGAAATTAAAAAATGCAAAAACTTACCTTCGCTCTCTAGCCTACTGTAAAAGACACTACCACGGTGCCAACACCATACTTGATTTGCTTTACGAACGCGCAATCTATTCTCTTCTCAATCTCTATATTTGGACTTGCGCTCTACTGTTCTCTCTTGCTCTGTCTCCTTCATTTCTTGTTTTATTATATTAAATAAAAAAAATAAAAAAAATTATCTCGGTGCTAAGCCCTCTCCTCACTTCTTGATACCACCTACCAATTCTTAAAACATTGGTTCTGAACCAGCCAAGCTATATTATCATATGCGATTAATTGAACAAAAGTAGATATAAAGCTCATGATATTCATTCAACTTAAATCTAAACAACTTGAACTTTACAAATATAGTTGTAAAAGTAGTAAATGTCATTAATCAACATAATCTCATAAAAACAAATGCAATAAATAGAATCAACATTCATCAATATAACGTAACTTCTTTAACCAAAGAGAGAAGAAGAAAAAAGGAAGAAGCTCTAGTTCAGAAAGACAAGAATAGATATTACTTGACATTAAGGTCATAATCTTACATTAGACTTAAAGATAGACAAGCATATGCTAAGAACATGTCCATTGAATTAGATTCTTCTTACGAAACATGCTAAATATATATAAATAAGGGCTAAATACTGGTTAGTACTTTATGGTTCAGGTCCAAAATCAATTCAGTCTCTGGACTTCTAATTCATCAAAAACACCCCTGCATTTTCAATTTTGATCTAATGGGTGCAATTCATAAATAAAAACACTTATACACAACATCCATTTAGAAGAATTGCAATTATGGTGGGTACCGACCCCTAGTCAATCTTAGGCAGAAATAACTCATTCTTTTGAAGATTAGATGATCGAGGGGTTCTCATATCCTCAATGTACTTTAGGTGAAAAGTTTTATTCCCCAAATATCATATGTGATAGATAACCTCCCTAGAATTCTCTCCACGAGTACCCTCCAGACATTGCTCGATCCTATGGAGTTATGTGTGAGCCATCCTTTGATCGGTTAAGTCCCTTTATACTTTTTCTACCCTTACATGATAACACATATGCTCTCAATAGGAAGAATACTTGAGGAATTCTTTATTGCACAACTTACATTTGTACTTTGCTCTAGAACAGACAGCATTCGATGAGCTAGGGCCAAAAGATTCATTCTTTTCTAAACTGTGATAAGTAGATCGAGGATCATTGGCTGATGCTCCCACATAGTTTGCCGCTAAGATAGACCCATTTTATTTAATTCCTATACCATAGCTAACATTCTGAAAGGGATCAGGACCTTGAGAAGAACCTCTATTTGCATTAATTTCAGATTTGTTTGTCGTAATAGGACCATAAACCACCTGACTTCGCTGAACAGGTGAGCCATCTGCGAGAAAAAATGATGAATCAGTGAAGTTGGATCTAATTTCTTGGCTTCTCATAGGAACAAAACCACCTAATTAAAAATAAGACGAGTATCCAAAGTTAGAAAAGAATGCACAATTATTGATGATGCAATAAACCGACATGCATTTATAGAAGGGTTATAGATATTTAAGCCAAAACCTAGATAATTTGGTAAATCTGGGAGAACTAGTCCTATTTCTTTATAAAAGATTGATGGATTCTGAGTTGGTAAAGTTAACAACACAAAACTCCTAATTTCTTAGAGAAAAATTGATATCTAAGCCCTTTTGATTTAAGAAAACTAGTAGATTTAGGGAAATGTACATCACGGTTACCTGCCTGAGTAACTTGTTGATGATCAACTGGTAGACTGTAGTTGGTGATTGAAGACACTATTTCCATGATTGGATATAAGGACATCTCATTTCCAATAAAAGATGGATCGCTCATCTTTGAGTTATAACAATTATCAACAATATTAGGACTATCATGTTTTGGATCTCGTAAAAAAAACCAGGTTATCACTCTGGTAGATAGGACTAGAGAGATTTGGAAGTTGGAATTCTTTTCCAGTTTGATCAGCTATATCAAATCAAACTTCTTCAAATGGTGGAACAACATTTTTTTGGTGGCTTTCCATGTTGGTTGTTTGTAGAAGTGAGAAATCTATTTCGATATCTTCAAGAATTGTGGCTTATTAATGAGTGAAGGATAACTTTCTTTCAGGGGATACTTCTCAATTTTTAACCTTGGATTTTCGAGATTGATAGAGAAAGAAGTATCTTTTTAAATTCCCCAATATTGATATGGCCACGAGTCATATCCTTTTTTTTTTTAATAAATGAAATGATTTTATTCATTAGGAAGAAAACATTACAAGAGATAGCATACAATACAATCGGGACCATTTTAGGTAGGGGTGGGTGCGGGTTGGCCCAACTCAGTTTTAAACCCAAATCATATTCGACCCGGATTTATCGGTTGGCCTACAGTTTGGACCCATAACCAAAAAACAATGGGCTGGGCTGACTATTTTGGTGTACCCAAATTTTAATCGAACTGGGTGTTAGTTCAGAATGCATTTATTTTTTTCCTCATATTTTCAGCCCAATTGGCGGCCTATTTGTAACCAAACTTACTAACTTACCAAACTGTTCATCCCTTATAACCAAACTTAATAACTTAACAACTTAACAACATAGTTATAAGTTTGTTGCAAACTTATTACTTATCAACTACTCAAAATGTGAAATATCAAAGAGATGAGTTTCAAACTTAAAACTAAAAGTCCAAAATGCTAAGAAGTTATTATAGACCAAACTTAAAACCAGAAACTTAAAACATCTAAACTTTAAGACATCAAACCAAACTACAAACCCAAATATAAGGTCGTTGTCTGCAATGGACCAAAACATTTGTACACTAAGAGACACCATGAGATAAGCCGTGAACTAGACCCGGTTAACTCGCATACGACAGGGAAGATGAAACTGTGATTTATCAAGTTACCACATGGGCTTTTAAGGGAGAAAAAAAAAAAAAACATTCAATCTTAAAGCTCATTTTGAAGCCCCGTTCAATCTTCATCAAGAAGAAATTGTGACCTGGAAAGAGCCACTGTGAGGGTGATGCCCTTTGAAGAAAACACAAATCTGCAAACATAACTCATTATTATTGTGGGTCATTACATTTTGGGTGATTCTTCTTCTTCAGAGTAAGATCAAGGACTCAAAATCGATCAAACTGATGGGACGATTGGGTTTCATCAAATAGTTGGTGTGATTCTTCTAATTTTTCAAGTTTTGGTTATGGGCTCACTTCAAAGAGGTGCAGTAGCCAGGAGCACAACAATAAAATAGACTAGAGAGAAGAAGCTGCCAGACGCCCCAACGAGATAATTTTTCGTGGTTTTGATGTAAGAGATGCCAACCCACATGTAAACCTTATCCCATATGCCAAAATACCAGAAACTCCTCATTCTTTTACCATGACGGCGTAGAAACTACAGTTAGCATACCATTAACGTTAAAAAAAAAAAAAATCTCCAGTTTATATGGACAAGAACTGGCTGCTTCATTGGATCCACGTTGGTGCAAAATGTTTTAGTTCAGTTTTAATTTCACAGATTAAGTTATTACAAACCATGAAAACATATATAAAAATCAAATCCTTCATTGGGAAACCCCAATTTATGAAAGTTTGGAATCCTAATTCAATATTGGAAGTCTGACAGCTTAGAAACCTAACTTCAAATCTCCAAGAACATAAATGGAAAACCCCTTTGAAATCCAAATTGAAAATGAAATCAAAAGAGTCGTTATGAACCCCCAACCCTAAAATCGAAACCTTAATTTGAAATCCAGAATTGAAAAAGTCAAATTTGAAATCAAATTTCTAACAATCGAAACGCCTTTGAAATCAAACTTGAAAAATGAAACCAAATCACTTTTTCTGAAACCCTAACCCTAAAATAAAATTGGAAATCAAGATCTCGAAATCAAATTTTTTGGAAAACCCAAAATTCGAAACCCAAATACGTGTTGAGTCCATCCCAGATAGGTGGAGACCCTAATCAAAACGATGAGAAAGAGAGTCGAGCGGGATGGATTTTTCCGGTGTTTTGAGGATTTTTATGGTGATTTGAGAATGAGAGAGAGAGAGAGAGAGAGAGAGAGAGAGAGAGAGAGAGAGAGAGAGAGAGAGAGAGAGTGGAGAGAGAGGTGAGAGATAGATTGAGAGACCGACGCATACTGGCATTTCATGATTAAGTGTGAAAAGTTTATGTGAAACCTGATTTCACTCAATCAAGAATTGGCAGTTAATAAAAATAATAAGAGTATGCCTATTTAGTTTTTAGTTGGTCGGTCCAAATGTCAAACTAGCTTACAAGCCGGTTGAAAACGGTCCAGTCTGGAAAACTGAAGTTTTCTGCTCTGCTTCTTTCAGTTCTAACCGACCCATTTTTTGGTTCCGGTTTTGGACCCACAGTTCGGTTTATGCCCAAACCTAATTTTAGGTTGAGGGCATACCTATAATGGCCATGTTTCGATTTCACACGTAAAATTGTCAAATCTTTATCATTTGATATTCCCCAACTAGAAACATATAACGCATGAAAATGCTTCATATCATAAAGTTGAGCCACTGAATCACCATATAGAACTAAGAAAGGTAAGAACCTAATACGAAAGAAATTTACCAAAGCCCAGATAGCCTCTTAATGATGGCTATAGAACTCAAAACTACCGGATACAAATTCACTATAACTTCTGTATAGAGGAAAAATTATTCTATGGTCCGGGACTCTGGTATACGTTGTGGTTCTACTTAATGTTATTAGTTCCTATAACATGTACTTGTTGCTGATTGGTTCACTTAATTTTTTTTTTTCACCATAGTCCCGACTAAATTTGAGTGTTATTATTATCTTGAACCGCCACATGACAATGCCACATAAAAGTCTGGGACCATAGAACAACTACTCCTGTATAGAGATATAACTCTGACATATCAATTAAGAAATCAATCTGTATTCAAAATAGTGCTAGAAATTAAAATTTAAACAAAAGTGAATCCTTCATATAGAAAAAAGAATATTTTGAAAGAAAAACACAGAAGTAAAGAACGCATAGAACAAAATAATGGCTATGTACCAATGTTTTTTGTTTTGTTTTTCTTTGGTTGGTAAATCTTCTCTAACACAACAAGATTAGTTTGCAATGGTGGTTGAATTGGTTATGTTTTGTGTTAGTTCAAACAAAACCGTTTGGTTTCGTAGTTACATTATAGCTTAAACGTATTATACACTCTAAATGATATGATTTTCATGATGTATCGCTGATGAATAACCTATTCGAGACCATCTTGTGATACACCCCAATCTCTCCAACCGAAGACTTCTCGAGATAGATCATCGAGAGACTCTTTTAATAGTCTCCTACATGATTTCTTATAAGGTGATTGAGGGATCCTTATTGTGCACTTATGTAACTCCATAGACATATACTTGAACTCAATCCAAACATTATAGACCCATCCCTCATTACTATGTGTATTTCAATGTGAACTTCGAGGTATGGTTTGAAAACTCACATGCCTTATAGTTTCTGGATTGTGTTCATGTAGATTCCTTTGAACATAAAGAAGTATACAACAAGGGTTAACAAAGTTCAGCGTACTCGCCCTCCAAGCCAAGAACTCGCTTTTCTATATTGTCTTGTTAAAGGCTTAAATGAAGATTGACTACTAAACTCGACCTGGATCGGTGTTTACAGATGATAATTAAATTGCTCATCCTATGACTGTATAATATTTAGATTTAAGGACAATAGGGATATGTGACTTCAAGTACTCAATGGACTCATGATAATGGAATGAACCTCACTAAGTCTTTATTAGGCCAAATTACTCTTATTCAAATGAAGAACGTTCTCAGTTTCCTTGAAGTCAAAAACTCAATCAAGGAGTGGCATGAAGTAACCATTCAATATCAATTGCTTTCGAGCATTTTCCATCATTTTTCTTTACTTTTACTAACAAAGAGCTAACTACATGTATCGATCGACTAAGGTCAGAGTCGCATTTATAGCCTAAGTCAAATATAAACTATAAGGATAGGCACATGGCAAAAACTATCTCCCTGTCTAATATTGCTGCTGTGTCCAAACCCTTAACCTTACTCGTCTACCAATTCACCAAATCAAAAAATATGAAATTATTCCTTTTAGAGCCCAACTCAACTTGGTTTGCCAGCCGTCCCAACATGAAATAAGGCATTATGTTTATCACACCAAGTTGCGATTATGAACAGAGCATAGAGTGCTTATATATTGATCTCGTTCAGGGTGATAGAACCACGGATGGGTCTTGGGTTTTCTTTATAGTAATCACAGACTCTGCTACCTGTCAAGAGTAATATATAGAGTGTCAAGGAATAGATCGGGCGGGCCGGTCTAGACTCCTCTGCTGTCTAAGTCTAATACTTTATACTAATATTGATAGACTAACGATAAGTAATGAGTTAATGCTTAAGTAAGGTGACCTGGGGACTAACATCGCCTTACTTTGGATGTGGAATAGGTGTCCCTTCCTAAGTAAGATACCTAAGGTCAGTACCCTTCTTAGAGTGGCCTGAAGGTGATCATTCGTACCATACCTGACTGGGATATTACAATGGTAGTGTGGTCATGACCTCAAGCCTAGCCTTGGTTATGTCATAAGGGATACTAGGTAACGGACCCAGTGCCTATAGATGTGTCATTTATGTTTGGTACCTAGTTGTTATTTACACAAAGCATCATTATACATGAGAAAAAAAGCCCACCTCTAAGAATGTTGTATGGGAATATCAGACGCGAATTAAGCAAGTCGCAGTACTTAGTTGCTAAAGTTGGAGTTGAGAGATCCCACTAATTGAGTATAGCTTTTCGAAAGATTATTTGAATTGTTGTTTTTATTTACGTATACATAATCGTAATAGTTTTTCAATTTTATATTCATAGATAAGGAATAAAAATATAATGTAACGCTCTATTGGCCGCCCTATTCAATAATACTCATTGTATCTACTAAGTGAGGGTTTATGGACAATTAATACAATAGAGTATGTAACCCCATATGTAAGAAGGCATGTGAGTGCCTTTCTTAGCCCTGAATGACTCTCCTAACTGTTGTAGCACAATTTCGTCAAGGTTGTTGACTCGATCACCTGCAGATAAGAGAAAAGACAATTGAGGTGAGAGAGGACCAGTGTGGTACTGGCCAAGGGGGCTCTAACAATCAAGTCAGTCTGAGAAATAAGAGTGTCTAGGGTTTATGTGTAAGAAGTAGCTTGCAAAGGTTGAAAAAAAAGTACTGAAAATGATGTAGAATAAGGTGTATTTATAATTACCATGCCGGATGAAAAACCCTAGGAAGCACGGAACCCTAATGGGCTTGCTGTTACTTCCAAGTTCGGATTTTTTGGAATGAGATAAAATCTTAAGAGATTGGATCCCTTTGGATGTTTAGTAGTAGTAGAGGTTTAGGGGAGATTGCCTTCCTTACTTGGCTGAGCAAAGTTAGCGTGCATGTAAGTCATAACATGCTCAGACTCGTTCTAGAATCTCCTAGTCCGGATTGGACGGACTCGAATGAGATTGGTTTATTTTACATTAAGTGTTGGGCCTTCGCATGGGCTTAGTTTAGTCTGTATATGACCGATGTGGCGTTTTTCTGTTGGGCCAGGTCCATATATATAGCAGATTGGGCTTCAGCTAGAGCTCATGTCATGTGGAGACTGTTCTGGGGTGCTTTTAAGACTATATATACCTAACTTGGTTCCGGATTCGGTGTGAACTTGGCTCGTCCCCTATTGAGGTAGTTTGGTTCTTTCGTATCTATGAGACAGTCGTTCCTAAGCTGTGTTTTCGGTCTCCACACTAACCAAATCATATCCTGACCCAAAATCGACAAAAAACACTGCAATTTCAAACAAGGGAGTTCATACTCCATGATAGACTTTGATCGACGGCAACCCACCAATTGCAATATAGGGTGACCAACGCTAGGTTCTCTAGACATGTGCAAAAGACCTTACGGTTGACAACAATGTTTTATAAGGTCACATTCATATCAAATGGCGCAAAAGGAGAAACAATAGGCGAAGTCAGAATCTGAGCGTTGAAGTGACTCGGAAAAAATATCATCTCCATCGTCAGCACCTTTGCATAACCGAGTTAAGGAAAAAGCTACGAATAAAAAGGCCGGAACAACATCGTCAACAAAACATTGGTTTTTAAACATGAAACCCTAGCAGCGGACATAGATTAATTTCAGAGTGACTTGAGTACATACCGCTATTATCGTATTTGAACATATCTAAACAAAAAAACATCCTTTCAAAAGAAAAAACATAAATGAAAAATGAAAAAGAGAAAAAAAAAATTGAAGTAAAGATGGTCCAAGTAGGGCGAAACTTTTTTTTTTTTTGAAGAATACACAGTAGAGCGAAGGTTGATGCGGTTGTATAACAAAACGTACGTACGTACGTAGACGAGGAGTGAATAATTTTGAAGTGGTTCAACGGACACTGGCATTCAAACGGTAGTTCAATGCAAAGAAACCCGACTGTTGTCGAAATAGTACTAGTGGGTGTGCAAATCCAATTATCAATAACAAGAAGAAAACAAAAAATAAAACCAAGTACGAATAAACAAAGAGAAATTCAAAATAAGCCAGCCATTTTTGGTAAGGATGTACGTGCATGATTCCTTTGAACACGGTGCGTGTTTCAGTTTCTCTGCAATGGCGAAGCAAGAGCATTTAAGTAATATATATATAAAACTTGAAGGTCCAGTACGTCCCAACCAAGTACGTGAAGACCGAGAGAGAGAGAGAGAGAGAGAGTAGTGACTGGACTGGTCTGGTCTGGTGCAGAGTGCAGAAGAAGAAGAAGAAGGCCCAGCGTGAAGGAATGAGGTTGGTGTGACTGATCGACAGAGACTGACTCAGAGTCAGAGAGAGAGCGTAGAAGCAGAAGATAATAAAGCCCAGAAAAATCACGAACGAGGAAGAGAATCCATTAATATCAGGCAGGCTTTAACTTCAACGGCACGGACCATTTCATTGATTAATCATTTGGTTTTGCGGTGTGAATTCAAAGTAAGAACAGACACCCCACCTTGGTATCTGCAACTCCCTCCCAACATTTACTTGAAAATGGAATGATAACAACGGAGTTATTATTTCTTTAATTTTATGGTCAATACAAGAATTAATATAAAATTCACATTATAATTGTGTTTAATTTTCTTTTTTTCCTCCCACTAGTATCTTCGATTTTATTGGGGTACGTAAGACGAAGAAATATTGTCCAAATTCAGGATTTACATCACAAAAATATTTGAAGTGATACCTAGAACTCATAGATAATTTAAGATCTAGCTGCAGTCAGAAGTGAAAAAAACGTCTAATGGGTTAAATTTAAACTATGTTTATGATATTAATTAACTTTATCAATTATATTCTTTTCTTTACTAGAATCAAGATTACACTATCACTAAATAAGAGAATACAAGTACTCACTGAAAAATCGACTCCATTACATCACAGACTATGGTAGAAGTGAGAGAACATGAATACAAATTCGCCATCTAAAAGCAGCTTTCTTAGTGACGTTACAACATAGAGGGGTATATGTCCATTGCTAGCAAAACTAACGCAAACATATTCTAAACTATTGAACTTTCACATTGATATTAACTAGATACTAACTCTTTATGATACCCTTTCATCACCAAGGTCGATTCCTACCTCATCACCGCCCCTTGAGCATCTCTCCCTATTCATGTATTGTGGCGAAACCCAACATGAAGGCCAAAATGAACTTACTCAAGCAACGACCGACTTCTCAACTCTTACTTAGGGATCACGATCGATGCACCTTTAGCTCATGGAGTAGTAATGTCCAGCATCTCATACTTAGTCATCACATCTCTCTCAAATACTCATATCTAATGTTGACAATGACGGCAAAAGGGTAGGCAAGTAAACCCATTTAGATCCCAACAACCAAAGATTAAGGCCTCCTTGGTTGCTTATGGTCGAATTGTGACATAACATGTTTTATATTCTTATTACTTGTTACAATTATTTGTAAGACTAGTCATGTATCATGACTTATTTTTCAACTTATTGAGAAATTTAGTCATTTCCTTCATGACATTATATTATGTGTTAGTATGGTCTTTTTAACTACTATTCATGTATAACATTTATTAGTGAAACCCCCTCTTGGAAAAAGTAGAATACTTGACATAAACGAGAGACCTCTTTCATTGGACTCACTATTGATTCTTCACTTCCTCTTGCATGGTATCAAAGCGGCCAAACCATGGCTAGTGGGAAGAACTCGTTGGCTATTGCAGTCGAAGAGGCTCGATGGCAGGGGATTCATAATCGTATAAATGACTCGTTACGCAACTAAGGGAACTGGTTTTGTCGTGAACTTGTGATACAGGTTGAATATTCGAACCAAATGGAAGTTTGGCCTCATTAGTTTGATTTTCCAACCTAAAAATAAGTGTCTGATTTTCGTGGGAATTTGAAATAATGTTTAATTTTACAAGATAAACATGGGTCGTTTCTGTAACTGTAAAACTTGTAGGATAGCAATGAACGAAACCATGAAGAACAAGGACAGGAGAAAGTGGTCATTAAATATGGGCAGTGTACTCACTTCAAGGTCCAAGAAGAGAAAAAATAATAATTAATTTTTTTTCCCAAAAACAAACAAAATGAAGATCAAAGTTGAAACCAAAAACAGCAGCTTTCATTTGAAATCCCTGTTTCTTGCTCTGAACGAGGGTGCACGCGCCCTCAGTCCCTGTCTCAGCTTCTCTCTCTCTCTCTCTTCCAAAACCCCCACAAATACACTTTCTCTCTCTTCCAAAACCCACAACGTCTCTCTGTAGCTATCTAGTTCTAGTTCTAGTTCTCGCTAGCTACATCCAAAGCTTTCATTTTCAAACCCAAAAAGAAACACTTTTGTAGTAGTTAGTCTCGGATTCTCAATTGATTAATGTCTTTCACAACGACAGTAACAGCAACAAGGAGGTCAAAACGGCAGTACCCACCAGCCCCACCGACCCCAAAGATACTCCATTTTCCACGTAGGCCTCGCCGGAGAACACCCAAGAGCAGCGTCGCCGCCGTTCATGGAAAACCAGCCGCGCCCACTTCGGTGGAGGACAAGAAGGGCAAGCTGGTGGCTCTGTTTGACCAAGAACGAGTCTTTTCAAAAGCTGGTTTTCCAGTAGTGCTTTTGGAGAGTGAGGGGAGGAGAGAGAGGGTTAGTGAGGGGGAGGAGGAGGATGGTGGAGCTGACGTGGAGGTGGTGGAAGAGGAGAAGTGGAGGTTTCAGGCGGAGATGTTGAGGGCAGAGTGCAATTTGTTGAGGATGGAGAAGGAGATTGCGGTTAAGAAGATGGAGAGGATCAAAGTTAAAATGGAAAGGACTCTTAAATCAGCAGTGCACACTCTTGTTTCTGTGAGTCTTTCTTTTTCTTCTGATTCCTATATCTTATTTTTCCTCATTGTTGTTCTGTGTTTGAAATTAGTTTCCTCATAAAAATTTGGGTTCTAATTACTTCTTCAAAAGTTCCAAATGGAACTATGGTACCTCAAATTCAAATTTTAGATACTTCGAAGATGTAAACTTTTGTGCTGTTTCAATTTCTTGGATTGCTTTTGTGATGTCTCCATTTGCTTGACAAGATTAGAGGGAAGGCAAAACAGTCAAATATGGAATCTTTTTGTTTGGGGTGAAATATTTTTAGTTTTTCTATCAACATGTGCTTACTACATGTTTTGTTTGGGATGGGTGGTGAGAGAGTGTGATGTGTTGGATTTTTTCTTTAGAATATGGTCTGATATGGTTGGTTTGTGACAACGTTTGATTGTGATTGGTTTCCAGGGGAGAAAGCAGATTAGTGAAGGAAGGAATGTAACTATGGTATTGGAGGAAGAGATTCAGCTATTGGTTCAGAAACTAGAGAAGTTGCAAAGGAATCTAGGAGCTAAGGGCATGGAGGTTCGGAAGTCTAGTAACTTCGACAAACAAGCTTATCTTCTTCAAAGACGGTTAGAGAAGTTTAGAGGAACATCGGATGAGATATGCGTTAAGGAGATCCAGGAGATGGCAGAAGCAAGCTTATCAATCGAAACAAGCTATAGAGGAACTGAGAACTTAGTTTCAAGTGGCAAAAGCAATGTAAGAATTGTCTGTTTTCTCTGCAAGCTAGTTTTATTGAACTTTTTTTTGTACGCAATACTGCTTTTCAATTGCTTAACTCCACTTATTTTCAACCAAGGTTATGTGAGTTGTTATTTACAGTTGACAAAGTCGTTGTAGCCTTAAATCTGTCTCAGCAACTAACCTATGCATTGTATTATTTGAATCAATTATAATGCATAATGTAGTTGTATTGAAAAGATGATGCAGGTGGAGATTCTGAGAAGGAGAATGGAGGGGTTGTCAAATGGGATGCTATTAAAGAGGATGAAGGAGGAATATGGTTCAATGCTGTCTACAGCCAACAACTCTGTTGCCAGTTCTGCCTCCTCGTCCAAGAGAATCGAATCCACCGATTTGTCTTCTTCCTTGGTACAACAACGTTACAAAGCAAATCCTTGCACGCGTCTCTTATTTTTATGGTTCCTAGTTCATAACCTACTCTAAAACAAGGAATCATAGTTGTTTAAAAATTAAAAATCTACTTTTCTGTTTGAGGTTAAATCACTAAATGCATTCTTTCTCTGTTGGATACCCAAAATGCTCCACACATGTTATTTTTTTCCCAACACTATTTAGTAGAGAAGGGAATCTGTCAAAATTTTGACAATTTTGTTCTGCAGGAGAAAGAAACTCATGATGAGAACGCATGCTCAGGACGTTGCAAGGCCATTGTTCGAAGGATTGTAGAGCAAGTACGAGCTGAGACAGAGCAATGGTCTCAGATGCAGGAAATGCTTGGGCAGGTGAGGGAGGAGATGGAGGAATTGCAGGCCTCTCGAGACTTTTGGGAAGATCGAGCCCTAGACTCTGATTATCATATACAATCCTTGAGCTCCTCTGTAAGATTCCTTACCCAATTTTCTAATGTTAATAATAGTTTATATTTTTCTCTATGAAAGATTGAACAGCCACATTGCCCTCGCAAGTTGTTCTCTCTGATGATTATGTGAATATTTCTGGGAAAGTAAATATGTTAGGAATTGTTGCATCATCTTTCTCTTTGTTTTGGTTTACTGATTTCTTGGACGGTTGGGAAATTTGAGTTGTGGAAGAGAAGGCCCGAAGCGTAGTTTTGAAATTTTTTCATATAAACTTAGTCAATCTAGAACTCATGTTTCTTCTCTTCTCCAGGTGCAAGAATGGAGGCAGAAAGCTGTTTCATCTGAAAACAAAGCAAAGGACTTGCAAGAACAAGTGTCATCACTCCATGCGGAGCTAAATAGCTTGAGGAAATGTGAAAACACAAAAGTAAAGAAGGAGAATCGCTCACCTAATCCCCGGGATCCGCAGAATGAAATGGAAAAACGGGTTTTGATTTGTCACTTGAAGGAAAACCATTGTACCAAAGAATACAGCAGCAAGCAAAGGGAGGTTTTACTTGAAAGTAGGAAAAAACCAGACTTCTGCACCGACAGAACACCCATTGCTCCCCATTCTCTGAAAAGATCACCATTTCGAGATATTGGAAATTCCTCATTGTCATTGAGGCAGCACAGCAAAGCAGTCTTCCCTTTACATTGTCCTCTACCTTCCAAGACTTAAACACCTGACATCCAGTACCTGGATTCAGCTTGGGGCTCGTCATCCTTCATAACCAAGTTAACTGTTGGAAGTCTTCCTTTTATCTAACCTTCCAAGACTTAAACGCCTGACATCCAGTACCTGGATTCAGCTTGGGGCTCGTCATCCTTCATAACCAAGTTAACTGTAGGAAGTCTTCCTTTTATCTAACCTTATTAACAGGAATTGCACCTTGGAAGATCCCTGTTCTAATTTCAGTAGTAGAGCATCTTTTTCGAGAGAATTCATGAGTTCAAATCCAGGGTTTTGAATGTTTGTTGTTGGATTTTACTAGCTGCATCAGAATGGTTACTTCTAATGAGCCATATGGTTATAAATTCATCAAACTTAAACTTTCCCAAATTGGGCACTTAAACTTCGAGAGACAGCACTGCAATTTGAGATTTTTTTTTTTTTTTTTTGAGTAGCACTGCTACTTGAGTTGATATATATTATTGGGTTGATCGAAACATAATAAAAATAATAGACAAAGGATATTCAACAGATTCTTATTTGTATATGTCCAGATTCTCCAGAAACGGTAGGAAAGAACTAGTTCAAGCGGTCATACAGGCTCTACACCGGTCCATGGTTCTCTTACACCGATTTAAGCGCTCATTGCTTGCTAGCTAGCAAGTTGGATATGTTTGTGTGCATTCAAAGCGGAAACAGCTTCATAGGGGGTGTTTGAAGATGAATATATTTAAGCATTCAAATTCTGGGTTTTGCCTACTAATACTATATATCAATGTATCGATACATTGATAGCAGTTAATTTCTTTTTTTAGATAGGATTAAAAATCGTTATTCTCTACTGCTTTTTTATTTATTATTATTTATTATTAGCATCATCATCATCATCATCATCATCATCATCATCAATCCTTTTTTTTTTTTAATTTCAGTATTGTGTAATTTGATGATTTGTCCTAGCTAAATAGTTTATTTTTAGATTTATGTTCTTTATGTTTGTAGTAGGTCTATGTATTATGTTTATGTTTCGTAGTTTAATAGATGTTGTTAGAAATAAACGAGCGTCGGATGTTCAATGAGTGAATCTATTTTTATGTACCACAGTGGTAGAAACACAACTTATTGTCTGTCTATTATTTATCTACTAGTGATAGTAGAAGACTATGTAAAGGCCATACTGGCTTGAGATGAACAAAGAGAAATTTTATTCACACACCTCTAAATACTGAATATACATTCAATTTTTCATACACCCAACATCACATTTTATGGGTAAGTTAAATTACCAAAACAGATATTTATATTAACACATAGTTGGAATTATGAATTAGTTTGTTTTAGTATGCATAGGATCGAGCCTTCATATCAATAGATAGTTTCAAAAATATATTAATTGTCCAAATGATATGGACAAACAAGAGCAAGTGAAAAATGTTGAAAAATTCTTCAAGAACTCTTGTAATGTATTGTTTTGTTTCGCTCAAATTTCATCATCAGTAGTTCACAAATCTCAACAATTGGCATCTGAGTATTGTCTTGGTCAAGTCCTCAATGACAAAGTGGTGTTAGCTTAGTGGTTAGAGCGTCCACTACCTAGGATCCAGGTCCTGGGTTCGAGTCACCATGGGGGTAGGAGTAAATTATTGTATCCTCTTTTTAAAAACGAAAAAAAAAAAAATTGTTGACAAGCAATTCCCCATTGGCATCTGATATGTTCAACCCAACAAGTGAAAAGCAATTAAAACATTCTTTGGGTACTGTTGTATTAACTTTAGTGATGACCATGTGATTTACCGAAACTCTCACATTGAGCCATTGAGGAATTGATGCTGAGTTTTCTAGTGTAATATGCCCATCATTTTTTTTTTCAACTGCAGCAATGCAATAGGTGACTCTCTTGTATAAGAAAAAAAAAATAGGTAGTGTCTTACCAGATATTTATCTCAATTTATTTCAGAAAAAAACGGATATGTATTTAGTGAAAAGATAGTGTATTGTGAATGAGGATAGTTTAGGAAGTTTAGGGTTGTTTTTCTAGTAAAATGTTAAAAGAAAAAGTTAATAGGTTTGTGTATTAAGTAGGAGATGTGTAACTATCATTTAGCAATGTGTGAATAAAATTTCTCATGAATAAAAGATCAATATGATTTAAAGTAATTATATTAACACATCCTAATATATTTAATAGACGTCCCTTTTCAGTTTTTGTCCGGAGGCCTTTTCATATGTATCAAGAATCCACTTGTATTGTAAACATTCTTCTTTTGTAGTAGAGCAAAAAAGTATACTATCATCTGCAAAGAAAAGATGATGCAAAGTAGGGGCTTGAGGACACATAGTAAGGCCTTGAATGGTATGTTGCTGCACAGCTTGTGATATTAATGCTGATAACCCTTCACTGCACAAGATGAACAAATAAGGTAATAGTGGATCACCCTGTCTGATGCCTCTTGTAGGTGTAATTAGAGAAGAAGGTTCACCATGAAGGAGAATAGAATAGGTCACAGAAGTTATACACTTCATAATAATTTGAATCCATTGAGAAGCAAAACCCAACTTTGTCAGAATAGCATAAATAAAAGACCAGTCAAGTCTGTCATACGCTTTAGAAATATCTAGCTTCAAAGAGAAGAAACCCGCATCCTGATGTTTCAACTTATGCATGAAGTGTGCTGTCTCATTTGCCACCAAGGTGTTATCATAAATCAACTTTTCTGGAACATAGGCACTTTGTAGTGGAGATACAATTTCAGGGAGCCATATTTTAAGCTTGTTAGCCATAACTTTAGAACTGAGTCTGCAGATGACATTACATAGGGCTATAGGTCTAAAGTGCATTGCCTCCTTTGGGTCTTTTAATTTTGGTATCAGACATAGGTAAGTATGATTTGATTCCGGCCACATTTCTCCTTAAGTGAGAAAATTCCTTATTGCCAAACAAACATCATGATGGACAATATCCCAATATTTTTGATAAAAAAAAGGAGACATACCATCTGGACCCGGGTTTTTCGAAGGGTGCATCTGGAAAAGGGCTTTTTAAATTTCCTCATCTGTTTAAGGAGCCATTAATGCTTGATTCATCTGATTAGTGACACAACAAGGTGTAGCAGCAACAACAGTTGCCAGAGCATCCATGTTGACATGTTTTGTGAACTGAAAATATAGCGTTAGCACTCTTTGAATTTCAAAGGGATCCGACTGCCAAACATTGTCTTCATCGAGAAGTCCTCTTATTGTATTTCTACTTCTATGATTGCTTGCCTTCTTGTGAAAGAATGCAGTGTTCCTATCTCCTTCCTTTAACCATATGGCCTTAGACCTTTGCTTCCAATACTTTTCTTGCAAGGAGAGTAAGTGGCTAAACTGAACATGCAAGTCTCGTTGTGCTTCATAAAGTTGGACGGAGTGAGGCTGTCCTATCAAATCATTTAGCTTTTCCTGAAGTACTCTCATCTTAGTTTGTTGCTTGTTGAATTCAGTTCGATGCCAAACACTAAGCTTGTAAGCCAACGCCCTGGTTTTACTTCCAATCTACTGTAGGGCATTACTAGTAGAAGGCATATCCCACTCCTGTTTGATAATATTCAAACACTCTTCTCTACCGCACCAAACATCTTCATAACAAAAAGGCCGTTTTTTCCTTCTTCAAACTCGTGGTTCAGTGCAAGCTTCAATGAGTAATGGACAGTGATCAGACTCTGATGGACTCAGAGTTATAACCTTACTATGTGGAAATCTATGGAGCCATTGAACTGTTTGAAAGCCCCGGTCAAGACGCTCTTTGGTATACCTGTTGGACCAAGTAAATCGACTACCTACGAAACCCATATCACTGAAACCACAATGAGTCATCGTTCTTCTAAATTTTTTCATTGTTGCAAGCGCCCGGGGAGGCCCTCCTGATTTATCCTTGCGGACCAAAACCTCGTTGAAATCCCCTACCATCAGCCATGGCAAGAAATAGATCTGTGCTGCTAAGGTTTCAATAAGCTGCCATGTGCGATCGCATACCCCCCCCGGTACAACTACCCCAGAAAGAAAAATTAAAGTAGGTTTCTTAGCGAGAACGGTATCCACAGGGCTCGCTGAGTTTCAACGTTTACAATTCCTCTACAGTTCTAGAACAAGATGTTCCTTGAAGCATCTCCGGGAAGTTTGATACCGACACAGACGCGCCGGTGTGGGTGGCAAAGCACAAGGCGAAGGCGGCGCCTTGAGAAGGAAAAGTAGTGTTGTCTTCAGTAATAATGTCAAGGAGGACAAAAAACAAGCTTTGGCAGCTATTCTTGGGGTTCAGTGTGTCCATGAGCATGACAAGTATCTCGGGTTACCTATGAGAGTTGGAAGATCCAAGTCGGCTATCTTTGCTTACATTAAAGAAAAGTTGACAAAGAAGTTAGTAAGCTGGAAGGTAAAAATCCTTAGCGCAGCAGGAAAAGAGATTCTCATTAAAGCAGTTGCTCAAACTATGCCTTTATATGCAATGAATTGCTACTTATTACCAAAAACTCTATGTGATGACATTCATCAGTTATGTGCATCATTCTTCTGGGGGGATACTGATGATGAGAAAAAAATACATTGGCGAAGTTGGGAGAATTTTTGCCTCACAAAACTTGAAGGTGGAATGGGGTTCAAAAACATTTATGCTTACAACCTTGCCATGCTTGGAAAATAAGGGTGGCGATTGTTTTCAAACCCTCACTCTTTTGATTGCAAGACTATACAAAGCTTTGTACTATCCAAATTGCTCCTTTTGGGAGGCAGAGCTAGGTGACTCTCCATCCTTTTCTTGGGAAGCATTTTGAGTGGGAGGCCGGTACTCAAAGATGGTGTACAGTGGTGTATTGGGACTGGATCTCAAGTTAACATTTGGAAGGATAAATGGATTCCACACTGTCAACAGTTTTTTATTCAGAAACCTCCAGGATGTGTTTTTGAGCTTGTTTCGGACTTGATTGATTCGAACATAAGGCAATGGATTCCTGCTGTTGTCCACACTGCCTTCACACCTGAAATTGCTCATAAGGTACTCTGCATTCCTCTTAGTCGTAGGAATATTTGTGATAAACCTGTTTGGAGTCCAAAAAAAACGAGGCTTTTATTCGGTTAAAACAGCTTATTGGTTGCTAGGACCAAGGTGTTAGAATCTGTTTTGGTCTCTACATCCCATGGTGATCCCTATCAAGCATTATGGAAGAGACTTTGGCAAGCAAAATCACCGGGCAAGGTACAAATTTGTGTTTAGAGGGCCTCCTCCAATTTGCTTCCTACGAGGGCTAGACTTAGTACCAAAGATGAAGGTGACCTCAAGTGTGTACTGTGTTCCCATTCATGTGAAGACACTTCCCATATCTTCTGTAAGTGCTCCACTGCAGCTGCTATTTTAAATGCACCCCTATTAATTAACTTGGGAAGAAGCATGCTCCCTTATATAGAGTTTAAAGAGTGGATGCTTGATCATGCGTTGCATTTGAAGAAAGCGTTGTTTGCTAAACTCTTGATGATTCTATGGGCTTTGTGGAAGAATAGGAACAACACAAAGCAATCTACTGATGCTCTAGTCCTTAGCTCTTTTGCTTGGTTGGATGACTTTGGTAAAGCACAACATGTTGTTCAAGCCTCCCACCCAAAGCAGAAAAAGACTTGGCAACCTGCATCTCGGGGAACATGGAAGCTAAATGTGGATGGCAGTTTTCTTCCAAATATTACTCATAGGGGTTTGGGAGGTGTGCTGCGAGATGATGCAGGCAGTTTTAAGGCTGCATTTGCAGTTCCTGTTCATGCGATAGCTTCTGCAAGACACGTCGAACTCTATGCCATAAAAGAAGGCGTGAAAATGTTGGCAGCACCGCATGTTCGAAATATAATCATTGAAATTGACTGTTTGGAAGTTGTCTCCAATATTGCAGATACACAAGTTACACATGTGAATGATGAAGGTCTTCTTGATGATATTCGTCAGGTGCTATATCTGAGGCCTAACATCATAGTCCAATACACTCCAAGAATCTGTAATAGAGTAGCTCATTGTTTAGCTAGCTCAACCTATGATGCCAATACTGCTTCTGCATGGTTTGAACAACCTCCATGCTCCATTATGGAGCTACTTAAATTTGACTGTAAACAACTGGGGTAATTTCCCCTATCAATGAAGTATCCCTGATTCAAAAAAAAAAAAAAATAGACGTCCCTTTTGTTTCTCTATTCAAATATATATGGATAAATAAAATAACCAAAATGGACATACGATTGTTGAACCTCTCCCATTGTTTCTTGTTTGTATGAATGAACATAACTTGCAGTACAAACTGATTGTAACATCAAATTGTCTCGAAATATTAAATTGAAAAATGGCCTATATGATAAGAAACAATTTTTTTTTAAAGAATCATTTAACATTACAAGGAGATTATAATTGAATCTTTGATGATTAACTGTGAAAATTGAAGCTTGAGAACAGAGAAGCCAAAAACATGAGATGGTACAAGTGCGGACAGAACTCTATTCAAATTTTGCTCTCTTCAATCCTACAAACTCTTTATGTCTGCACATATGAAGACCAGGAAAGCTAGGGGAAAATGAAAAAAAATATATATAAATATTGGGGATTTTGATTTCCCCCAAGTAATTGATTGGATTGAATGAGTTTTATCAGCTTTTGATTTTTTCGTTATCTTAAATTTGATCAATTACAATGCTTAATGTGATTGTTGTTCAAAAATTTACTTGTCCCTAACGAATATGAATAAGAACGGTTTTGATGCTTGATTCCACATTCTAGATCTTTACGGTATATTAGATTTGATGCTTGATTGTTGCTGTAATTCTTCCAATTATGTTTTTGAACACAAATGATTAGATACAGATGACCTATTGGTGATGACATAGACTTCAAAGAGGAAGAGATGCTGCTAAGGTGGATTTCTAGATTTTCATGAGTCTCATGTTGCTTAGGAATTTTTCTCTGTTGGTGTATATTTTTTCCCAACCTGATTGTGTTGGTGTATGACATTAGAGTAATATAGGTAGGGTGAGGTTGTGTATCTAGTAATTTTTTTTAAAAAAAAAAAAAAAAAAATCATGAACCCTCATAGGCTACGTTAAAATTGAGCCACGCTAGGCTATCCTAAAACAACTTAAATGTAGATACCTTAGGATGAAGCTGTAGTAACCAAAGTAACTAAGACATTGTTAGGATGATGGACCAAAGTCCGCCCTAAGTTAAAAATTAGTAAAAACCCAAGAAAACCCAAGACCTCCCTACACAGAGAGGGGGGGGGGGGGGGGGGGGGGTGGTATATTCCTGGTCAGTTAAAAAATAGACAATAACAAAAAAAGACAAGGCCCACAGGTGGGAAAAACCTAGACCTAACATAATTAGCATCAACACCATGAAGGCCTAGCAACAAGGCCCAAAAAGCCGAGGATAGCCCCTCAAGCCTAGAAACGGCAAAAACCCTAGCTTTGCACCCTCTACCTTGCCACCGCCCGCAACAAGCACACATCCACTATCCCGACCACTAGTAGCACATAACTCGCCGAAGTCTTCCATAACAGTGGTTGGATCTCCGCCGCTGCCAACCCCTCTCACCAATAATGAGCAGTTAGATGAAAATAAAGCAACACCACTCCCGTTCACCCCCTCTCAAGCAAATTCAAAGCACTAATTCTTCTGTTTATGAATATAAGGGTGAAAAAATTAGTTTGCAATTCCATAAGCATTCATTTGCTAATTATTAAGAATCTAGCACTTCTGAAAGTAGGTCAACGTTTACAAGAATTTTTGAAAGAAGAAGATGATAAAAGAGTTATAAATAAAGCAAACAAATTCAAAGAATTATATGAGCAAGATGAGACTTGTGAATCCACAAATGGATTAGAGAAAATCATGAAATGAAATTCTCAAATCGAACTTAGAAATAATAAGAGAAAACTTCTGCCTTATCAGGCAAAGAAGAATCATGAACATTTATGGACACTAAAAATCCTAAAGGATCCCTCAAAGTCAAGAGGGTCAGACGATAATTCAAAACATTACAAATCACCCTACATATATCATTTGAGAAGAGAAGATCAAGTTTCCTAAAGAACAGCTCCTATAGGAAGAGGCGGAGAAAGAATCTCTCAAAAGTATACTCCTAGAGGACCCAAATGGTCGGGGACACCCTATGTCACACAGAGAAGTTTACCTTGATCTAGACAAGGTAGGAGATAAAATAGATGACAGGGTTGCTAGTTTAAAGCTAACTTAGGCTCTATTGTTATCTAAATACTCATATGAGGATGCTCATGCATACTATGTGTCGATTTTAACTAGCATAGTACAGAAATTGTACAACTCTTTCAAGCGAATTTCAAAATAGGTTGAATGGGCAGCTAAGTTAGCCCTGACCAATTATCCTTCAGACTTTGATTCCCTTCTATGCACAATTTTGTGTTGATATTACTAGTAAACAAGCTAAAGAAAGAGCCAGAGCAAATTTTCAAAAACTGACATTTGTAACATGAGATATTTTGAAGAACATACAAATGAATTCCAGAATTACTACTACACAATTAGGGACATCGAAAATGATGACCTTGTTCGATCCTTTTATTGAAAGTTACTTGAATCTTGGAATGCTATATGCAGTAGGTCAATCTTTGGAAGAAAACCCCCTCCAGTTCTTTATTGTTGGAGGAGTAGCAGAAAGAGTTAGGCAACTCCTAGGAAAGCAATTCACAGAAAACCAGAAATCCAGAACTGCTAAGAAACAACTCAAGGGAGTTGAAAATATGGGCCCAAAAATAATGGGTACTCCAAGACAATGAGGATGCCATATCGGAAAGGAAAAAAAAAATACAAAAGCTGGTCTTCAAGAAAATAAGATAGAAAAAATCTTCTTTCAAGAAGAAATATAAGTTCAGAGTAAGTTCTGGGTACAATAAAGAAAAGCCTTCCCCCAGGAAGAGGTTTTTTAAAGAAAAAACCAAGATTTAACCATGATAGGGAAACAAAAGAATGCAGATGCTGGCTGTGCAAAGCAGAAGGACATTATGCCAATCAATGGCCAAAAAAGAAAAGAGGTTTGCCAAGGCGTTAATAACAGAATATGAAGAAGCTATAGAATATGCTAATCTAATGGTTTTGATATAGATTATTCTGATGAAGATAATGACTCTGTGTATTCTCTTGAATACTCAGAAGAATATGAAATAGAAAGTTCTTTGGAAAGTTCTGAAGAAGAAGAAGAAGAAGGTATAGTAAACATCCAAAATTTGAAAAAAGAAGAAACTGTTAATGCAACCAGTATTTTCTATCCCAATCCAGGAAACTTCACGTGTGACTATTGTGGATGTAAAGACAACAACACAATTCCCATGTATTGTGAAACCACTGGTGAGACTTAACATCTAGAATGCTTTATTGCTGAAGCAAGAAGAAATACAAAAGATAATGATATTCATATCTTGGTAGATCAAGAATAGGCTATATTATATGAAGCTCAAGCAAAACAAGGAATGAACCTTGAAGATGATATCAAAAAGATGAAGATAATATTCTTCATTACCAAAGAAACCTCAAAAAAATGAATTATCTATGAAAGAGTCTTCTAATTCTGTAATAAAATAGGATTATGATGATGAGACTGTAAGTGATACTAAGCCTTTTACATAATCATTGGATGATCCAGCGAATATGAAACAAGCAAGGCAAGTCCAAACGAGCAAGTATAGTAACTACATAACATTCGGACTTAAGTTCCCAAATAGTAATTTTCTTTTAAGTATAGTAATTTACTTGATTGTCACCATTTGAAATTTCTTACAATTGGCGCCACAAAAAAGTACGTAGAGAGTTGATGACACACGATATTGGACATAATAAACGAACTTGGAGAAACGTCTTGCGCATTAGGTATTCATTATGATCTATAATTTGTTCATTTTATTGCATGCCTCTTCAATAGTCACAACAATTTATTATTATTTTTTCTTTTACAATTTTGAATATGGATGAGCAGGAGGCAAAAACATCGTGAACAAAACAGCTCTTTAGCTAAGGTAATACCCAATAGCAAGTATGCATAATATTGAACCATTATGAAGCCTCCTCACAATAATTATGTGTTTCTCCTACAGTTCTACGTCAAACGTTTTGAGAAGTTCAAGCATGTATAATATTGAGGTGATTATATAATGAGTTAATTTATATGCTATACTTGGTCAAATCATACAATTAATGAATTTAATATTTGCCTTTACTACAAAACTCTTCCAATAATTTATGTAGGAGTGTTGCAGTAAGCAAATTATTTAATTTCATAGTATGTACTTAACTTTAATGTGAAAACCAAAGACACTATCTTATGTTTTGTTCTTTTTTCTACTCTTAATTTGTAGTTTGAGCAACGACTGTTAACAAATGGATGGCTGAGATGGAGTTGATTGGAGCATGCAGACTTTATTCTACATATGTGTATATAGGCATGTATAAAAGTTACTTTAAAAAAGTATGTTTTTATTTTGTGGTAGTTCACCATTCCTATAGTAAGCAGACTTAAAGGCGTGCTGACCTAGCCTCCCACTGGGTGCTAGATATTAAAATTGTATATATTTTTATATATCCAAAAACAAAATCTGCACTTGCTAGCGCAACTATTCAACTTTTTCCTACAATTGTTTGTAAAGGGATAATATTGTAGTTGTTTAACACAAATTTGTAGTATGACATTTCTCCTACTATACGGTGAAAAACATACCTAAAGTAGGATATTTCAAAGAGACTAAGCATTTTTAGAGCTGATTTACAAATAGTTCTAGGTCTACGTGCACTAAACTTAACATAAGAAAGATGTATTGCACATATGATTTGCACCACTCCAAAAACAAATACGCACTTGTGAGCACGGCACGTGCAAGAAGGCTAGATTGGTTGGATAGTCGTACAAGTCATTTTACTGGCTAAATAGAGGACGCTTTAACAACCTCATTTATTGCTTAGAATACTTAGTTCAGGTTGTTTAATTTAATCACAACTAGCCTCTTAACACACGCTCACGCGTGTGTCAATTGGCCTTTTTTTATATTTTATTTCTATAATATATAAAATGAGTTAGGTTTAAACGCACTATAGAAAAGCCATTGTTTAAGGGATTGCATTTGATGTTGATGATAAATGCATGATTTTAAATGGTTAGAATTTCAATAATTAAATTTAATACATATGGATGAGTCTTCTAATCCTGTAATAAAATAAGACAATGATGATGAGATTGTAAGGGATACTAAGCCTTTTTCATAATCACTAGATGATCCAGCGAACATGAAACATGCAAGGCAAGTCTAGACGAAAAGTATAGTACCTACATAAAATCAGACTTAAGTTCTCAAACCACAAAAAATATCACCTACCTGCGTATGTTGATAGTGGTTCTGGATGTAGCCTAGCAAGGAGATATGCCATTTTTAAAGAATGTTGGGAAAAGTCTAATAAGCTAGCCACTGGAATTTCTCTAATAGCACATGATATATCCATGATTGCAAGGGCTAAAAATGTCAAGATCTCCATAGGAAGAGGAGACTTCATCATCAAAACAATTTGGAAATGAATTTCTCCTTCAACAAACTATAACTCAAAATGAGCAAGTGATTGGTTTTGAGAAAAAAATTGTTTTTACTGGAAACTCAGACTTACTAATGCAGTAAGCGTCACTGGTAAAGGCTTTACTTAGCAATATCAGAGGTTTCCAGCAAAGCGCCGTGATTATAACTCAATTTTCCAGCCAATCTTATAGTTAAAAGATCACAGTGAAATTAGAATAAATGACTCAACAAGCTCTGAGACAAAATCCAAGATAGAATTTGAAGGGGAAAGTTTAGATGGTGAAGAAAGCTTCATCATGGAAGATAACTTGAAAGTTTATACAAACAAAATAGAACAGAAGAAGATACCTACTCTCGCTGCAATCGAAAATCTTTTAAAACCCGTAATCAAAGAAGATCCTCAGTTGCATTGGGAGAAGGAGCCAATATACTGCTAGCTGAAAATGCATAATGCAAATGATATTTGCCATGTAAAAGCCATTTCTCATTATAGAGAAGAAGACAGGAAAGAAATGGAAAGTCAAATCCAAGAGATCCTTGAAAAGAAACTCATTAGACCATCCAATAGCCCACATCATGCTCCAGCATTTTTGATAAGGAAGGAAATTGGCAGATTTTCTTAACTATATGTTCTTGAAGATGAATCTCTCCATCTTCAACATGAATGCCTAGAAAATCAATTTCTCCTTTAATGCAATGAATTTCTTTTGTCCAAGGATAATCCATTTCTGGACAATAAGTTTGCACACCCATTCTAGGTGCTTTATGTGTTCATTCATAATTTTAGAAAAGATGAGAATGTCATCTATATAGACTATACAGAAGTCTGAGCAAGGATTAAAGGTATTATCCATTTTCCTTTGAAAAATAGATGGAGCCTGCTTGAGTCCGAATGGCATGACTAGCCATTCATAATGCTCTTGAGGAGTTCCAAAAGTTTTTAAAGCAATGGAGATAGGATGCATCCACACTAAAACTTTTGCTCCTCTGTACCTGTTGATAAGCATTCTCACCTGAGCTATTTGATAACCATCCTTAACAGTTTTTGTTTACATCTCTGTAATCTATTACCATTCTAGCTTTTCCTCTTAGTAGTTGATAAAATCCCTGATGCAAAATCTCTGATGAGATTTTTGGGAGTCGATAACTTTGCGAGAGATTTTATCCCTCAAGTTAGTGGACTCACGCACTTCCCTCTCTGAAGACAAGCTCTAAGAAAAAATGGTCTTTCACAGCAGATGACAATAATACTGTTAGAAAGATTAAAGAATTAACGAAAGACTTGCCTCCTTTACTGTTACTTGAAGAAGGTGACCTGAAAATTCTACAGTTTGATGCAAATGATTATTATTAGGCAGGAGTTGTTCTAACCGTAACAGCAGATACAAATCATGAAAAGTTTTGTAAATTATTATCTGAAAAATTTAATTCCGCGGAATTAAAGTTATTCTACAGGAGAGAAGGAAGTCCTTACTCTAATAAAATCCATTAAAAGTGTAGAAACATTCTCAGAGAATGCTAACTTTAGTGTGCCTTTGTAATCCCTATATATAGGGCTCCTATTATCAATGAATAGACACAACAATTCTCTCATCAATCTTTCTTGCACCCTTTATTCTTAAACACGTTATCAGCACGAGCCCTAACCCTAAAACCAGAAAAAGAATTCCTCACAAGTTGGCCTCATCATTAGCCTTGCTATTACAAGCCCCTTGCCCGCACTAGCCTCCCGTTGCTGTTGCCTGCGCGCCTCTGTGCTCGCCTGTCACTGTAGCACCCTTGTGCCTGACTAACCTCGCTAGCACCTGCCCAGCGCACCCTGCGACTTTTTGCTAGCCTCGCTTGCATCTGCAAGCTTCTCCCTCAGTTAGCCTAGCCTTAACCCCTGACCTTGCTTGCGCCTGCCAGCCTCACCTCACTACCGCTGATAGCCTCGCCCAAGGCCGCTGTTAGCCTCACTTCAATACACCTATATCAACACACGCGTGTTCTTAAGTTTCGATTGACAAGTTTTTACATTAAGGTTCCTGCATTCAGTAATTCTAATTTTTAATTCTTTCTTTTTTCTTAGGGACTTGCAACCTCCCTTCTTCTTCATCCCACCTTTCTGTAACGTGGGTTTGATTCTCTAAAAGCAGAATCGTGGAGATTCACGCTATATACGAACTAAGACGGTTTGTAATCTTCGGATTAAGAGCATTTGTAAGCATCAATTTTTACCATATAAACATCATTGTTTCGGTCTAATCCAAATATTCTTAGAAATCGATTTCTTGGTAGTATAGCTCAGAAATCTTATTATTAGTTGTCGTGGAAGCTCAGAAATCTATTTTATCCTTCTTGTTTTTAGGATGTTGAATGAACCAAAGGTCGACATTCTTATGCTTGACACAACATGCACAGAGTACCATAGTTGGGTAACCGATGTTGAGAACCATCTCACTTAAAAATATTACCCATAATTCAGGAACCAAACCCGGAGCTCATATTCTAGCGTACAACTACAAGGAATGCCACATCACTCATCTTGATGCGACGCCATATGGATAAATCACTCTGAATGGAGTACAGGTCGATCAAGGATACGAGAGAACTATGGGTGCACTACAGGAGCGCTTTGGCAATGCCCAAGATTTCCTCCCCTAACTTGAAGGTTCAATGGAACAATCTGCGCTTCACCGACTTCAAGTCCGTCTATGAGTACAATTCAGAAGCTCTACATCTCAAATCCATGTTAGGTTTCTGTGGACAAGTCATCACAGATCAAGAGCTAATTGAGAAAACTCTCTCCACCTTCCCCATCTCAGCACTTTTGGTATCAAAGCAATATAGAGGTGAATACAATGCTGGACGGATCACAAGGTTTCATCAACTAATCAATGTTATGTGATGAGCTCAAAATGAGTTCTCAAAATTAACCCTGTTGACAATTGTTAGTATATAGCAAGTAGGGATCGTTCTATCAAGGGATTGAGGGTGCTCTTGTCATTTAAATGTCAAAAAAAGAATATTAATTAAAGAAATACAATATGTGCGAAAATTTACAAGGAATTAAAGGGGGGTTTCGAGTTTGTTCTGATTACTAAGTTAAATTAACTAAGTTATTACATTGATCAATCAAATCACAAACCATGGATATAATATACAGCATAGATATATGATGAAGTTGTCAACCATTAACACGAAAACAATGACTCAAACCATAAATTACGAATCAAATACAGCACTTGGAAGAATTTAATCAAGAACAATGATGAATGCATACAAGGTTCTTTTTACTTTCCTTAGTTAAATTAACTAGATGAACGCACCTTAGTTAACCCTATTAAACATACATTGCTAGTGAGTGATCAATTCAGAAACAAAGCAAGTTCAACGCATTAAACACTTAGAAAGTTTGATTAAATTAAGAAGAACACACAAGTTAGAACGCTAATTGAGCATGCAATTCCCTTTGTTGATTTACCTAAGTAATTATAAGTTTTCCACTTAAGCAATTAAGACCTAGAAAACTAGCATCTTATTATGGATTCAATCATATAATTCGAAACCTAAGTTGGCCACCAAAGAAATCAAAAACATGAAAGATGGGATTGAAGAACAAAACCAACAAACATCCAAGTTTTTCTTTTGAAATCGCAATTAATCTGAAATCCTAAAACGTTAATCATGCTTGATGGTTTGCGAAAACTAAACATCAATATATGAATTTCATTCTCACAAGGATTCGAAACATCCAACAAAAGCAAAAACATAAAACGCTATAGAATCTGATTTTTAATTCAATAAACAAAGAAAACCGAAAACAAAGATTAAAGTTCATGGTTACACTTTTCAAGGATCTTCAAGAATGCAAGAAGGCCTTCAAAGGTGGTGGAGGATGATGGTCATGGCAAGGATAGTGAATGGATGATGGAGCTTTGCTTCACGGCTTCAAATTCTTGAAAGATTGAAGAGGTGCCAAAACTTGAGAGAATGAGGGAGGGGTAATTTGACTTTTGATTTTCGATTTGAGAGATGATTTTTCACGGAAATAGCTCCTGCTTTATTTAGTGTACAACATAGGGTAGGGTTTCCTAGGAATTCTCCTTGGTTGCATCATCCAGCCAATGAGAAAATAGAATGAGAATTGGAGAGCAAGTAACCTTCTCATTGCTGAAAATCCTAAATGAACCTAGACTAGATTCGGCCTCCATTCATGCAGTATGAAATTAGGACTCCATATCTGATATTTATTCACCTTATTATCCTGTCCCATTTCCATATGAATTCAAAGTCTTCCTTTCTTGGACTTTGCCGAAATCTTTTAGCATTCCCTTTGTATTGCATGGCAAGACAACTCCAATTAGGGTTAGGACTTATGATGCCAAGAATAGTTTAGAGACTTATGTGCATGTCACATGCTTCAATCATTGGGTCGGCCTTCTTAATTGGACAATTTCAAGGCCCATTCCTTTGTTGCTAAATTCCTTGTGCATTCTAGAACATTCTTGAACCATCTTGAGTCATCTTGAAGCCACAGCATCTCCTAGCCTCGCCAGGTCTCCTAGCAGCATCAGTTTACCCAGTCCAACTGGGACTATGTCATTTCTTCATTTCTGATCATCATTTTTCCGAGCTCACTCGTAGTAGCATTAGGATTCCTACTTCAACTGGGATTCCTTTTCCTAGTAGGATTAGGAAAGCTTCATTTCTCCATTTCTTTTCCATTTCTACGCTTCATTTCCTCCTTGCCTTCATTTCCATCATTTGTAGCTCTTCTTAGCTCATTTCTTGCGTTTGAAGTTCATTTCTACCTAAAACAACAAAGTAAGTTAGAAATGGCATTGTTAAAGGAATAACTAAGTAAAATGTAGGGAAAATTATACTAAAAACATAGAAAATATTACTCCGATCACACCCCACACTTAACTTTTTGCTAGTCCCTTAACAAAATCATAACAACTTAGACAAAAACACAAACAAAGACTCAAAACACACGAAACGAACTAAGTAGAGAAAACCTAAAACAAACGAAAATTACTAAGTACAAGACTCTAACTTGACAACCAAAAATGACTCTAACGTCCTTCAACAATTTGTCTCAGCAATCTCATACTTTCAAGGCACCAAGAATAACACTCAACCAAGAATAAGATCTTCAAGATATTCGAAAATTAATTACAAAACATAATCCACATATAACCATGTCACGCCCCGAATTTTAGAATAACAATTCAAAATCCGAAACATGAAAATACCACAAATTCAAAATAATCATCCTGAAAATTTCTTTTCATAACATCCTCACCACACGAAATAAAATCAAACCGAATTTAGTCTCGGTTAATTATTACAACTCAAATCCAAAATGAAATGTAAAGCTCTAAATGAGCATACACACCTCACAACTAAATGAAATAACAAAAACTGCTGTAACACCTAAGCAGCTCGGTCACCTCCCTGATTATCCTGACCTGCAGGAATATCCGCTACACCATTTGAATAGCGTACCGGGATTGCAACAACACAAAACCCGGTAAGCTTATGAAAGCTCGTATGAGTAAAAGGAAAGAACTATTGCTTAATTCAATTCATAATTATTCTCACACACAACAACACTAAACAATTTACACATCCACAAGTACTAACAATCTCAATCAACACCAATTCAATATATCAAGACAATCCAACTCACAACTTTATTCACAACTCTCATCATCGTATTTATAAAAATACAGTACTTGACAGACTAGAGCTCTAACTGAATAGTAGCCCGTCACCTGGCCTAGGTTATGGCATCCGACATATTTATCATTATCGTATTTCATCAACATGTATACCTATATACATATTTAGAACGTCCAATAATTCCACATACTCAACCAATCGTATCCCATCATCCACCCAGGATTAGAGCGTCCGATTACCCCACACCGGTCACTACGTCGACCCTAAACCCATAAATGAGCACAACATATAAAATCACATACTGAAATCAACCCAACCAAGATACACCATATTATTATGGAATTACACAATTGAAATATATTCAAATCAGCAATTCATCTCAATCATGTCATCACTCAACAATTCACTCATTAACATATATTTTTCACGTAAATATATATATATATATAAGTAATCATTCACTCAGGAATGACCACTAATACCATCAATAGTTCACACAAGAAAATCATGAAATTCATTTGTATAAATAAAAATTCATTTTACTTACCTATGGACCGTGGTTATTCAAGTCCACGACATTTTAAAACAAATATTTAATCCGCAAATATTTTTCACTCAATTACCAAAATAAATAAATATAAAACATTCGGTTCGTAATATGAACCACGTGAGTTTTACTCACCTCGAAATTCCCGCTGCGTCTTCAATATAATTATAACTAACGCCGAAATAGCCCACTCAAATAAAATCTGTCAATCACCTAATCAAATGTGATTCGAATTTAGCTAACAATTCCAACACATAAATTAACTACCATTTAACGGCCGGATTCTAATTTACATTAAAATCCGACAAGCGGTTTCTCACGAATCGCTCCCCTAATTACAGTTTTGCACATATACGAAGATCCAACGGTCGGATCTTCGCCCATGACCACACAAAGCCTCTGGGACAGTCATATGATCATCATAACAAATTTACAAGTTCATCCGACGGTCCTAATTTCACAGATCAAAAATCTAACGATCGAAATCACAAAATTCATAACTAATTCATACGATATCCGAAAAATATGTATAATACGCCGAAATGATCGTATCGAAACATAGAATCATAAAATGGACAGAAACCAAATTTTAGACCTCTGGAGATGGCCGGAAAGGGCCGCCGGAGTTAGGGACAGAGCCGCCACCGACCACCGCCAATGGTGTCGGGGCCGAGCTTGTCCCCTTTGTTTCATCATTCTGAGCAACTTTCATAATTAGCACAAGACCAAAAAATGACGGGAAGGGATCGAAAAGTACCAATTATAGTCGGCGGTCGGAAAAATTCCAGAAACCGGCGAGCTTGAAAACCGACGTGAAAACTGTAACCTCAGGCCCCGATCCTTTCTGGAAACTTGTTTAGAACTTCCTTGCGAACTCAACAAGCCAAGAATCACAAGAAACGATCGTGTATAGCTTGAGATATCTTGATCGAAAGCTTGGTTGTTTCGATCCTTTCGGGTCGAGCTCCGACGAACGTGAAAACGTTCGACCCAGTTCCTGTCCTTCTTGGTGCTTGTAGAGGAAGTTGAGACGAGCTCAATGAGCCAAGAATCAAGTGAAATGGTGGTGTGTAGCTCGAGATATCAAGATCGAACCGAAAATGGTGGTTTTCGGTTCGGGCCGTGCCGCCGCCGCTACAGGCCTCGCCGCCTTGTAAAACTGCCTCTGGAAGCTTCAGGAGGTTGAGTCGATGTAGAGGGACGAGTTTCACTTGGTTTGGTGGTCGAAAACGTAAAAAGCTAGTTTTGGCTCGTTTTGGGGTCCGGTTGTTTCGGGTTGTTTCGCCGGCGGTGGAGGCCTTGCCGGTGGAAACGACATCATCCAGGAGGTAGAGCAGCTCGAGACGAACGCCTGGGACTTGGTTTGAGGTCGAGAGGTGGCCTGTGGAGGGAGAACGATTAAGGTGAACTTTGCTCTCTTTTCCGGTCGTTTTTGGTCGAGGGATGGAGGTAGGGGATGATGAACAGTGGTTTCTGAAAATGTAAGGAGGCCGGACCAAAATAGAAGGCTTCTGAAAAATTAGCTAGGGTTTTTTTCCTATTTATACAAGTTTCGGAAAACTTCTTAATTCGATAACTAATTCAGAAAAAATCCGATCTTCGTGCTCCGCACGTGTGCGGACTCGTATCGACGAGCTCTACAACTTTCATGAAGGAAGTTTCTCCAAATTTTGTACGTAGAAAAAGTCGATTACTCAAATCGAGCATTTCGAGCTTTTCATTAAAAATAATCGTTTCGAAACTTCGATAATTGTAAAAATGAATTATTATCGAACATTAATCGTGAAATCGCATAATAATCGTTCAACACAATTACTCGAATTTAAAATGATAATTGCGGGTATTACAAACCATGTAAGACTTGGGAGTAACAATGGTGATGGTTGGAGCTCAACATGTATCAAACAAGTAATGATTCACCTCACAAGGATGTAGCACTGTTTCTTCTCTCAGAATTCAAGGGTTATACTTAAAAGCTTCTTATTCACTCAAGTATATGTGAGAGATGATATATATGTTTTTTTTTTTCAACAAATAGCTCACATATAAGAAAGAAAAGCACGTATATCATTATTTTTTTTCTTCAAAAGATCTCATGAAGGATATCAATCACATACACAAATGAACCCAAGCCATAAGTTCAACAGTCATAACTCATCTCCACAGATCAAAGGCTACCCATCTTAAGGATCAAAGATGTCTTAATTAGGGTTGTAATGGGCCAAGGTTTAGGGTTAAAAGAAACGAAAGGTATGGAAAATCACAAAAGTGTCCTAAAAACAAAGTAGAGCCTTTGAAAACGTCTTCATTGTAGTCACCAAGGCATCTTCAACGTCATGCTCCATAGAGGCTTCATTGTGGATTGGACAAAGATCAAATTTTCCTGAATGGACCTTCACTTCAAATCAAACTCCAAATCCACAAAATATAGGGGACTAAAATCCATAAAATAAAATAAAAAAATTCAAAGCCGTATACAACAAATATATATATATATATATATTTCAACATTTTTTTTTCTTTCACGGCATTTACATATACAATTCTTCTCATGGACAAGTCTACCCCACACTTGAGCTTTCACCTCTTCTCAATCTTCAATCTTGACATCTTCTTCCTTTGCAAAGTCTCAAAAATAGCTCTACTAAGTCTTTTAGAACAAAGGGTAAAGATGTGACCATACTAAGGTTAAGGGTTAAGGGAATTAGGGTGATGAAAGCAAAGGCGTAACGTAGTCTCAAAGGAGCATAAAATGTGACGTTTATAATGTTTAACACTATATTTTGCTAAGTTATTTCCTTTAACTTGATCAATTTAACTTAGTTAGTGTTTTGTAGGTAAAATGGAGTCTCAAAGTCCAAAAATAACTAAGGAAGGCATGAGTGGAGTAGAAATGGAAAGAAATGAAGAAATTGAAGTTCTCCCAGTTTGATTAGGAAAAGGAATTCCAGTTGGAGTAGGAATCTGAAGCTGATTTGGACTAAGAGTTCTACTTGGACAAGGAAACTCAATTCTACTCAGATAAGGAAACCTAGTGTGACAAGAAGTCCCTGTTGGATAAGGATTACTCAAGAAGGTTCCGGAAGAGTGTAGAAGCATCTCGGAAAAGAAGTTCGTATTTGACTAGGAAACCTGATTGCATATGGAGTTCTACTCATAGTAGGAGACCTATGGAAGCTAGGAGAAGGCCATGGAACATCCAAGAAGTGTCTAGAAGTCTCAAGAATGATCATATGTCGTGCATAAGGAAGAGGAGTACACTTTGGATTCGGTTTTGAGAGAAACATGGAGTTGGAATTCGATGTGGAAAAGGATTGAAGAATTTCCGTGATATTCTTGAAGGTTCTTGAAGTTTCCTAACATTTCATTCTTCAACAAGACATGGATGTGAGAGGCATGTGAGGACAAGGAAATCCTAAATGGACATGAGTTGTGCTTTGAAAGTCAAATCTATTATAGATTCAGAAATCTGCCTCTGTAGATCAGTCAACGTCAATGGAGCATAGAAAACATATCAGAGCTCAGAAAATTATGATCTTGGAAAGCTACAGATGTCTAGTTTCTTGAGCTTTTTACAGTTTGTCAATAGCTATTTTCTAGAAGAAGTTATGGTCGATTTAGTGCACAGAGGTCAAGTCTGCTGGAAATCTATTTTGTGTCAAACAAAGTCCTACATTAACAAAACTTAGGAGAATTCAAGTAGGAACGAATTGGGAATGTTTTGGACGTCTCCCTATATATACCTAGTGTATTTGACGTTCCAATACACCATATTCTCCACAATTTCGTTTCTCACTTGTTCTCTCTAGTTTCAGGTTTTCATAATCTTCAAGGAGCTTTGTCGTGACCATTCACCTTCCTAGCCGAGATCACCTCTTGTGCACCACCTTGGAGCTGCATTTGACCTTGGGACGTAATCAAGGGTTGTTCATACCACCATCTTCCCATGTATTTTCACGGTTTTGTCTTTCTTGTAGTTAGAATTTCTGCTTTGGAATTTCTGTTGTGTGAACCAACACTATGATGTGTGACAAACCTATTTTTGGATTCAATTTTGATGTTTTTTTTCAATGATTGATGTGTTTATGTGTTCTTGATCTTGATTAATTGCCGAATCCTTGGAACCATAATATGATTTTGTTTGATTGAAATCTTTTGCATGTTCTTTGTGAAGACCCTAATTTTCATATAATAAATTCATGTGATTCAATAATTGTTATATTAATTGAATTATGATATTTGGGATTAATTGGAATGTCGTGGTTTGAGAAGGTTGGTTTCGAATGATTTTTTATTTTCGAAAACGAACGTTATTTAGGGGGTCGTGAAAATCGACTTTTTATATGTTCAAAATTTGGGAAAACTTCCTTCATGAAAGTTGTAGAGCTCGTCGATACGAGTTCGTGCATATGTGGAACGTCTTATTCGGAGTTCGTATGAATAAGTTATGAATTTTTGAAAATTTGAATTTTTCTATAAATAGTAAGAAAAATCTGATTTTTTCGTTAAGGACAAAAAAATCAGATTTTTGCACATAAGTCCCCCTCCCCTCTCTCTTTCTCTCGCGCGACTGGTCATTCCCTCGGCCGACCCGGCTTTGACCAAAGACCTGGCAAGAAGTCGGCCTTCCCGGCCACTCCGCCGCAGGACCCGGCACCCCTCCGCGTCGCCGCTCCTCGCCCGGTCGCTCCCCGCCCTCGCCACGGCCAGCCGCTGCTCCTAGGCTTGGATTGAAGCCACTTTCCGAAGGCCCCAACCCGACCCAGCCGGAAATCAAATTTTTCGGCTGTGCACGGGCCGATCAATCCCATTTTTGTGATGTGCTCTTCCTCATGATCATCCCCATATATGGCTTGCATCACGATTTTAAGCGTAGAGTGGTAGATCAAGAGCTGAAGGTTTTGATGTCCCTGATTCAATCTAGAATCTGATTGAGTGGCCGAGATAAATTCAACTTCAAAGCCCGATCTAGGACGATTTAGACTTTATCTCGGAAAAAGTCAGGTATTAAAGTTGTTCACAATTTCATTTTGAAGAAGTTTGTAGTTGACGACTTTTGCATCTGAGGTGGTTGACCGCCGTCGACCACCGTCTGACCGCCTCATGTGGCGGCGAGTCGAACCAAATTTTGGGTTTATATTATCTGGACGATGATCTATGCATCTATACGAGCGTTTTGATATATAACATGGTAATGTTAGAAAAAGTTGATAAATAGTCAATTTAAGTTTTGACGTTACTATTTTCGGTTTGACAGTTTACCTTCGGGTTACGATTTATGGAGATCAGATCATCAGTTTTACTTCAAATTTTAATATGATGTTCATATAACTGTCCCGATGACTTTCTGTGGTCACGGGCGAAGATCCGACAGTTGGATCTTCGTATAATTGTAAAACAGTGATTCGGGAGTCGATTAGTGAAGATTCGTCAGTCGGATTTTCGTATAATTTTGATAGGATGTTTCCAAGGACGATCCATGAGGATCTAACCGTTGGATCTTCGTTTAAATTTGATCCGACCGTTGGATTGTCTTTATTTTAGAATCCGACCGTTGGATTGTCTTTATTTTGAAATCCGACCGTTGGATCATCATTTAGGTGTATTTCGTGCTTCGTTGCTAAGTAAAGGCCGTACTTGATTAGGTACTTGACGGCTTGAGTTGACGAACATTTGGATTATTGTGAGTTATATTTTATTTGAAGACGCAGCGGGAATTTCGAGGTGAGTAAAAAACTCACGTGGTTTATATTACGAACCGAGTACTATAAATTATTTATTTTGTAATTGTGTGAAAAAAATATTTGTGGATTAAACATTTGTTTTTAAAATCACATAGACTTGATCACTATAGTCCATAGGTAAGAAAAATGAATTTTAATTATACAAATGAATTTCACTATTTTCTTGTGTGAACTGTAGATGGTATTAGTAGTCATTCCTGAGTGGATGATTACGTATATATATTTACGTGGAATATATATATTGATTGGTGTGATTTTGAGTGATGATATGATTGAGTTGGAATGATGATTTGGATTTTATTTCCAATGCTTAAATTTCATGATAATATTATGTATGTTGGATGAGTTGATTTAATTATGTGAAAACATATTGTTGTACTTATTGTGGATTTAGGGTCAACATAGTACCGGTATGGGGGAATCGGACGCTCTAATCCTGAGTAGATGATGTGATACAATTGGTTGAGTATGTTCCATTATCGGACGTTCTAAATATGTACATAGGTATACATATTGATGAAATACGATAAAGATAAATATTTCGGATGCCATAACCTAGGCCAGATGATGGGCTACGATTCAGTTAGAGCTCTAGTCTGTCAAATACCTTATTTTTATAAATACGATGTTGGGGTTTTGTGAAGAAAGATGTGAGTTAGGGTTTGGTGTTGAGTTGTTGATTGATTGAGATTGTTGTTTTCTTGTGGATGTAGAAATTTTTGCGTGTTGACTTGGGTAGAAATAAATACGAGTTTTCATAAGCTTACCGGATTTTGTGTTGTTGCAATCCCGGTACACTATTCAATGGTGTAGCGGATATTCCTATAAGTCAGGATAACCAGGGAGGTGACCGAGTTGCTTAGGTGTTACAGCTTTTATTTTTATTTATTATGAGTTGTGAGGTTTGTATGCTCATTTAGAGCTTTATAATTTATTTTGTGAGTGAGTTGTAATAATTAACCGTGTATAGATTCGGTTTTTGAATTTAATTTGTGTGATGAGGTTGTTACGGAAAAGAAATTTTCAGGATGGTTATTTTAAGTTGTAGTAATTCATGTTTCGGGTTTTGAATTTTTATTCTAAAATTTGCGGCGTGACATTCTTGGTCATTGGTGGCCAACTTCGGATGATTGCATGTAATTGGAGCTAGTAATTAGGTTAATGCTTTGTGACCCTAATTCACTATGGTAGTAAAGGCTTAGATCATAAGTCGAAATTGGATTATGCATGTGATGAAAAGACTTGCTTTGAGTACTTGAATTTGCATGTTTATTAACTAAACTTTCACTTGCTCTTAATGATTCGGAAACATGAGATTATAAGTTGTTTTGATTGTGTAATACTTGTCTTCGAAATATATTGGTTAGGTGTTTTGCTTGATCAATTGTGTAAAGGGAAGTCAAATAAGGGACATTGGTTGTTTTTATCTTTGTTTCTTAGGTTAATAACGTTCCATGGTAACTAAGAAAGATTAAGGGATGCATGAATGAATTAATCTTGAATGGTTCTTGATAAATTATTTTCAAAAATTCTTCTTTTCCCACCTATGTATATAAAACGTTTTCATTCTTTATTATTTCTGAAAATTTATGTTTTGATCTTCAAAACCCCCTTATCTTTTAACGTTTTGTGTTTGTACATGTGTAAATCAATTTAGGTTTTTAATATGCATGTAAAACGTAAATAACATGTTAATAATCTGAAAATATATTTTAATTTCGTGAATAGTGTTTATGTGAATAGTGTTTTCATGAATAGTGTTTCTTAGGTATTAGTTTGGTGTATTTTAGGAATTGTTGTGTGTTTTTTAGGGATTCGCTTGGTGTTTTTTAGGGATTTTATTTCCTACTTGTATTTGTATTCCTAATTAGTGTATGACTAGTAATTCTTGTTGTATATGGATTCCTAATTTGATTATGACTTGTAAAATGTATTCTAGTAGGACTAGGATTCCCAAATTAATTATAACTTGTATTTCTTCTCTTTATTTCGAAATTGTATGTTATATATATGTTATTTTTGTTACTTTTGTATATTCGTCTTCTCTATTTTTGTGATTACATGTGAGTACCCTCAATCCCCGGCTTGAACGATCTCTGCTTATTCTTATACTAACAATTACATTTTTCAGGGTTTAAATTGACGAATGCTTTTGCACATATCGTTACACGAAGTTACAAGTGTTTTGTTAGATATACAACTTTTACATTTACAAGTGTATTTTCCGTTTCTTCCAATGTACGTTTAACAAAAATAAAAATTCGATTATAAATCCAAAATCCAGATTGGAACGTGTGGCCCAAGTATAGTCGCCTAAAAACAAATCCCTTCAAATCCTTTGGGCAACCTTACTGAAATGACCAGGTGGAGGAAGGCGAACACAAGAGGCATAATTCATTTTTGGCTTGATCTACTCCCACATAGTGGTTTAGGCTCAATTGTATGCACTTCTGAATTCAGAACCTGTCATGAACGTTGTCCCCATTCTAAACACCATTCCACATAGGATATACTTACTTAGATAAAAAGATTCATAAGTGTGAAGACAGTTCAACAAGTGTTACTAAAGGCCGCTCTCAACTTTAAGGGACTTGAACTAGGTGCCCTTAAAGGGTTTAGACCAATATTAACAAAAGAGACTTCACCTATTTCTAAAATTAACTTCAAACTTATAATAAAACTCTTATTTCTACCAAACATCATCATAAACAAAAAAAACAAAAATTTTTTTTAACTTATACAAGTATATATACAAAAGTGATGCAACAAATGCAAAAAGACTTTTCAATCCCTGGCAACTGCGTCAAAAATTGATGAGCTCAAAATGAGTTCTCAAAATTAACCATGTTGACAATTGTTAGTATATAGCAAATAGGGATCGTTCTATCCGGGGATTGAGGGTGCTCCTGTCATTTAAATTTTCAAGAAAAGAACATTAATTAAAGAATTACAATATGTAAAAATCTACACAGAATTAAAAGGGGGGTTTCGAGTTTGTTCTAATTACTCTACTAAATTAACCAAGTTACTACATTGATCAATCAAATCACAAATCATGGATATAATGGACGGCATAGATATATGATGAAGTTATCAACCATTAACACGAAAACAAGGACTCAAACCATAAATCACGAATTAAATTAAGCACTTGGAAGAATTTAATCAAGAACAATGATGAATGCATACAAGGTTCTTTTTACTTTCCTTAGTTAAATTAACTAGATGAACGCACCGTAGTTAACCCTATTAAACATGCAATGCTAGTGAGTGATCAATTCAGAAATAAAGCAAGTTCAACGCATTAAACACTTAGAAAGTTTGATTAAATTAAGAAGAACACACGAGTTAGAACGCTAATCGAGCATGCAATTCCCTTTGTTGATTTACCTAAGTAATTATAGGTTTTCCACTTAAGCAATTAAGACCTAGAATGCTAGCATCTTATTATAGATTCAATCATACAATTCGAAACCTCAGTTGGCCACCAAAGAAAACGAAAACATGAAAGATGAGATTGAAGAACAAAACCAACAAACATCCAAGTTTTTCTTTTGAAATCGCACTTAACAAATCTGAAATCCTAAAATGTTAATCATGCTTGATGGTTTGCGAAAACTAAACATCAATATATGAATTTCATTCTCACAAGGATTCAAAACATCCAACAAAACCAAAAACATAGAATGCTATAGAATCTGATTTTTAATTCAATAAACAAAGAAAACCGAAAACAAAGATTAAAGTTCATGGTTACACTTTTCAAGGATCTTCAAGAACGTAAGAAGGCCTTCAAAGGTGGTGGAGGATGATGGTCACGGCAAGGATAGTGAATGGATGATGGAGTTTTGCTTCATGGCTTCAAATTCTTGAATGATTGGAGAGGTGCCTAAACTTGAGAGAATGGGGGAGGTAATTCGACTTTTGATTTTGGATTTGAGAGATGATTTTTCACGGTAATAGATCCTCCTTTATATAGTGCATGGCATAGGCTAGGGTTACCTAGGAATTCTCCTTGGTTGCATCATCCGGCCAATGAGAAAATAGAATGAGAATTGGAGAGCAAGTAACCTTCTCATTGCCGAAATCCTAAATGAACCTAGCCTAGATTCGGCCTCCATTCATGTAGCACGAAATTAGGACTCCATATCTGATAATTATTCACCTTATTTTCCTTTCCCAATTCCATACGAATTCAAAGTCTTCCTTTCTTGGAATTTGTCGAAATTTTTTAGCATTCCCATTGTATTGCACGGAAAGACAACTCCAATTAGGGTTAGGACCCCTTTTATGACGTCAAGAATAGTCTAGACTCATGTGCATGTTACATGCTTTAATCTTTGGGTGGGGCTTCTCAATTGGACAATTTCAAGACCCGTTCCTTTTTTGCCAAAATTTTTTGTGCCTTCTAAAACATTCTTGAACCATATTGAGTCATCTTGAAGCCACAACATCTCCTAGCCTCATCAGGTCTCCTAGCAGCATCAGGTTTCCTAGTCCAACTGGGACGCTGTCGTTTCTTCATTTCTGATCATCATTTTTCCGAGCTCACTCCTATTTGCATTAGGATTCCTACTTCAACTGGGATTCCTTTTCCTAGTAGGATTAGGAAAGCTTCATTTCTCCATTTCTTTCCCATTTCTGCGCTTCATTTCCTCCTTGCCTTCATTTCCGTCATTTCTACATTTCTTAGCTCATTTCTTGCGTTTGAAGTTCATTTCTACGTTAAAACAATAAAGTAAGTTAGAAATGACATTGTTAAAGGAATAACTAAGTAAAATGTAAGGAAAATGATACTAAAAACATAGAAAATATTACTCCGATCATTATATCTGTAGTTGAAAAACATGATAACATCCTCGTGAAAAACTATAATTCAAGGCCTGTTGGAACTAAAAACGTTCACAAAGCGAATTATAATGCATCCAAAGGAGGGCGCAAGGAGTGGAACCCTAAAGGTAAGGGACAAAACGGACGTACGGGTCCATATGACCGTCCTAAAAAGGAAGGTAACCTCCAAACTGAAGTGGGATCACTTGACAACATTGCCCAACGTAGGAGATGTGGCCGTGGTGGAGCCGCCATGGGCCGGTCAATCCCCTTAGGGGACAAAGTCTACAACGTGCACAAGCGAGCATTGATATGGATCAAGTGAGCATTTGTTTAAACAATACAATGCAATGCAAGCAACAAGTTGGCTGCACAATACAAGGCGTATAAAGACTGGAGAGAGCAACAAGCCTATCTCGTCGTTGAAGGAGATGATGGAGATGACAATGATGTCAATCTCACAATTGCAGACTTCAAATCTGGAGAGGACAAGAACATTGAAGCCGCAGATTTGATTAGAATAGTCTCTTATTTTTCCAAAAATTATGTAATGGCAATTATGCCTTAATCAATAAAATGACTTTTTTTTTTACTCTTTCTCACTAGGCTCATCCAATTAATTGTGATTTCTAGGAAAGGTTTGAATTGAGAGAACAGTTTACAAGTGAACAGTGCTCCAGCAAAATCTTGACTTATCTTACCTGGTCACAACCAAATTGGAGTTACCGAAAGGATTGAGTGCCTACGATTTGTCTAAGTTTAATTTTTAGTTTGGATTAGATTTTGGTTAAAATTTTTTGATGCAATCATTAGCTGTTATTATTAATAAATTCTGGATTTATTTTTGAATGTCTTAAACATAATTTAATTTCGAACTTTATTATTATTTTTCAGTATGTTTCCCGGAAAGTTAGAATGCTTTGTGGATACTTCAAAATAGGCAGTTTATTCCTTTGGATGTTGCCTACTCGATCTTCAGTGACTATGATGGCTGGGTTATGAAAATTGATTCATGGTCAAGGACCAGCTCAATTTCTGTTGTCAAATGACACAATTATTAATGTCACCGAAGCATTATACGCTCCTAGGGATGGAAGAACCCTATTTATTTTTAAAGATATAAGAACCAATGGTTTTCATGTGAAAACATATTGTGAGAATTGACAAGAGTTCCTTTGCATCACCTCTACTGACTACGGACATAAACGAGTATTAGAGAAACTTATGTGTCATTCTAGTGGGTTGTATGCAACCACTATTCGAATCATTGAATCTAACCATGTCATAAGAGATGACTTATGGGATTCAGATACATATATGCTTTGGCATGACCGTTTGGGAGACTTCACATGGACATCCATTCTTCAGAACAAAGAGAAGTAAGAATCAAAAATTAATTCGAGGAGAAGCATTGAAGTTTTCTACACCTCACGACACAGCCACCATGGAAGTTGGGCAGGCAATGGCCGGTGCCACCTACCTCTTGCTGCCACCTCTTGGGTTTGACGCCCAGAACCCTAATTCGACTCATTTTTCTACTTCTAAAGTTCATTGTGACTTCATGGCTCAACCAAAATCCTTATTGATTGCTTCTAAAGCCCATCTTTCATTCTGCATAGCCAGCTCTTTAGCCAAATTAGGATTAAGACCATCCTATGCAAAGGACAATAAAGAAAATATTCCATTCTTGCAAAGAATCCAAGATGATATTTGTGGACCTATTCAAGCACCTTGCGGACTATTTAGATATTTTCTGGTGTTTCTTGATGCATCAACATGCTAGTCACATGTTATGCTTTTGTCCACAAGGAACGCTACATTTACTAAACTCCTAGCACAAATTATTAAACTAAGGGCTCACCACCCTGATCATCCTAGTAAGTCAATATGTCTTGACAATGCTGGAGGGTTTACATAAAAACTTTTGATGATTATTGCATGTCCATTGGGATTGAAGTTGAACATCCAGTTCCTCATGTTCACACCCAAAATGGTCTCGCAAAAGCTGCCATTAAAAGACTTCAAATAGTTGCTAGAGCAGCACTAATCTCCCTGTTTCTGCTTAGGGCTACGCAATATTGCATACAGCTATGCTTATTCATCTGAGGCCCACTGCCACTCAACCCTTTTCTATGTTCTAGATGGTTACTGGATATGAGCTTGATGTCTCACACTTAAGCATATTTTGGTGTGCAGTTTAAGTGTCAATTGCACCGCCATAGATCACCAAAATGGGCCCTCAAAGACGATTAGACATTTATGTTAGATATGATTCTCCAACCATTATCCGTTATTTAGAACCCTTGACAGGTGATCTCTATAACGCTAGATTTGCGGATTATCACTTTGATGAGATGGTCTTTTCATCGTTAGGGGGAGATAAAAACAAGAATGTTCAACAGGAACGACAAGAATTGTCGTGGTCTGCCCCTACTTTGTCTCATCTTGATCCCCGAATCGTACAGTCTAATATTGAAGTATGGAGAATTTTCAATCTTTAGAACGTAGCAGATTCGATGCCTGATGTATTTTCTAATATCACTAAAGTGACCAGATCACACATATCTGCTACAAACGTGCCTGCAATGATGTCCCTAAAAATGGAGGACATGGCATCATCCCTAGGGATATTAGGCAAGGCGCAGTAGTCCACAATGAGGATGGCGTTGTGGCTAAGGCCATGACTCCAGCCAGGAAGTGCGGGAGACCTATAGGTTTAATAGATTCTGGCCCAAGAAAAAAAGCGAGTTTGGCACAAAATGATCCATTAATCATCGATACAAATAAGCCGTCTCATGAAAATATTCCGAATTATAGTTATGTCCAAGAGACATCATTGGGGGACACTCCAATGACAGAATCAATTCCAGAGAATAGAGAGATCTCCAGGAATTACACCAGTGTACATGTGATGATGGATATAAATTCTATGGCTATTGATGATGCATTTGCATATTCTATTGCTCAAGGAATTATAGAACAAGATGATATATATCTAACCTCACTATGTAGAAGAATGTCAACGAAGAGCTGATTGGCCTAAATGGAAAGATGCGATCCAGGTTGAACTGGATTCACTAACAAAGAGACAGATATTTGGGCCTATAACACTGACACCCCCAAGTGTAAAACCTGTTAGCCATAAATGAGTATTTGTTAGAAAGCGTAATGAGAAAAATGAGGTTGTTAGATATAAAGCCCGCCTTGTGGTGCAAGGTTTCTCACAACCCCCTGGAATCTACTACGAGGAGACATATTCTCTCGTAATGGACGTCATAACGTTCCGCTACCTTGTCAGTTTGGTAGTTTCTGAAAAACTTGACATGTAGTTTATAGATGTGGTTACAACATATCTCTATGGGGATCTAGATTAAGATATATATATATATATATATATATATATAAAGGTTCTAGATGGATTACCCATATCAAGTGCGCATTTTCAATAAGATTAAAATGCTCACTATATGGATTGAAACAATCTGGACGAATGTGGTATAACCGTCTAAGTGACTATTTGATTGGAAATGGATATGTCAACAATGAAATATGCCCATGCGTGTTCATTAAAAGGACAAGTTCCGGATTTGTAATTATAGGAGTTTATATTGATGACATGAACCTAATTGGAACTCTGGATAAGTTAAAGGAAACTGTTAAGTATTTGAAATCCGAATTTGAGATGAAAGATCTTAGGAAAACATGATTTTGTCTCTGATTAGCACTCGAGCACCATAGTGATGGAATTTTGATCCATCAGTCAGCGTATACTCAGAAATTACTAAGGCGCTTTAATGATTGTGAGTACTCTCATGATTGGTTGTAGTCTTGACCCTGGAAAAGATACGTTTCGTCCAAATGATGAGGATGAAGACGTTTCTAAAGTGCCCTATCTAAGTGTAATAGGCATATTATTGTACTTAGCTCAATGCACAAGACCAGACATCTCATTCGCAGTGAACTTGTTAGCTAGACATAGCTCCGCACCAACACGCTGCCATTTGATTGTGTAAGATAATCTTTCGATACTTAAAAGGTACGATTGATATGTGCTTGTTTGATCCCTACAGAGAGAAAAGGAATGACGGAAGCATGGGATCAGACCCCATAAGGCAAAACGCCACCATCCATACCCCCGTGGCCAGCCATGTTGCCGCCGCCGTCCCTGATGGCAGGCATCACCCTCTTCCCCTCTATCAAAATGATGGTGATGTGTTGATGGGTTTTGCTAATGCAGGGTACCTCTTTGACCCTCACAAATGTCGCTCTCAAATGGGTTATGTCTTTACCATGAGAAGCACTGCGATATCTTAGAGGTCTAAAAACAAGCCATTGTTGATACATCCTTAAATCATGCAGAGATTATTGCTCTACATGAAGCTATGCGTGAATGCATCTGGCTAAGATCTGTAATTAGACATATTCGAGAAACTTGTGGTTTGAAGTCTACCACATAACCTACATGCATTTATGAGGATAATACAGCTTGTATTGAACAAATGAAGTTAGGTTTCATCAAATGAGACACACCAAGCATATATCGTCTAAGTTCTTTTATAATCAGCAACAATAATCACTTCTAAATATTGAAGTGAATCAAATCCGATTAGAGGATAATGTAGCAGACTTATTTACTAAGTCGTTACCTAAATCCATCTTCGAGAAACATGTGAAGAGCATCGGATTGAGAAAGTTATCCGAACTCCCATGATTGTAGCAATAAAGGGGAGATGTCCACATCAGGGAAAGGTATGATGTCTACATGTTCGATCTAGAAGAGTGAATGACGTGTTGTACTCTTTTTCTCCTCCTCGAGGTTGTTTTTGTCCCACATGGTTTTGATTACTCGAGCAAGGTTTTTAACGAGGCAGCGATTGAAGCATCATCACCAAGTTTGAGCAGCACAAGGGGCAGTGTTGAAGACTGTTGACTTTAATGTGCCTTGTCAAACTTGGATTAGTTCTATAGTTGTAATAGGAAAGAATTTCCAATTCAAGTCAGAATAGGAATCCTTGGACTCCAAGAAATTGTACTTTTTAATCCCTATATATAGGGCTCCAAATATCAATGAATAGACACAACAATTCTCTCATCAATCTCTCTTCCACCCTTTATTCTTATACAAAGAATAAGTTTTAGTCAGAATTGATAACAAAAGAGTTAAAAACTTGAAAAATTACAAGTTAACTAATGCTGCTGATAAAGGAAGAGTTCTTAGATGGCAAATGTTTTTAACTCAATATGGATATGGTGGTAAAATGGTTGCAGGTGACAGGAATTATTTGCTTGACACGCTTACAAGAGAGATGATCACATTCAACAGAGATGAAAGACACAATTTGTGAAGCAAAAGACTAGAACTTGAAGAAAAAAGTATTTGGGAAAGATATAAGGGTGGTCACAAAACAATAGGACCTTTGAATGACGGACAAGGCTACCAGCACATAGTATCATATGACAGACCAAACACAAGTCATGCTACTAAAGACTCAAATTGCCAAAACAAGATCCTGATTGGAACAATGACTTTATCCCAGGCTGGCAAGATGAAGCACAGTATGTTAAGTCCAATGATGAAGAAAAACTCTTAAATGATTTCGCTGCATCCAAAAAGGGCAGCCATAACTAATCGATCCCACAGTAAAGGATCGGCTAGCCCGTCTCAAATAATAGACGGTAAAAGCATATCAAGTCCGTTGATAGCTGCTGCTTTGCCAAAAAGCAGGCGAAACACTTTTTGGAAAAACCATCCGTAGTTGTGTGAAGAAAAGGTGTGCATAATTAACTGTTAAAGGTTTTCCAGGAACCTGTATATAGAACGATAGAATCTTCACTTTTAAAAAGAAGGTTATTCTAGATAATATTCCTAGTGTTTTCTATGAAAGTAATGAAAATTATATGCTTCAATGCTTTGTTACTTTAACAAAAGAATTGTATAGATCTCATACAAAAGAGAAAACTGCTTCAGCTGACAATCTCAAGATATCATATCTTGAAAACTCAAAAAGCGCTAAACTCCTTGTTTTAGAGTTATAAATCTAAATGTCTTCATTTCCATAATCTTATAGGAGGATTTGGATATAGAAATGGTCTCCCTTCAACATTATTTGTGGTCCTTGACCCATATTCCGAGAGATATCTTGTTGATTTTTAGGCTGAACATTCTCAAAAATACAAATTGTGGCTCATAAAAAATGATTTTATTCACAATCTTTGGACAAAATTTAATGAAGATTTAAAAGGGCTTCAATATATTATATATGAAATCCTTAAGTATATTAGACCTGATGGGTGCATTTTGAGATTAAAATTCGTATCAACTCCGCCAGAGTGGACAATGCTAAATGGACAGATCAGTTACATTTCTCCATACCACCATGTCAGGATTATCCAAGGCCCTATATCTAAACCCGCCATGGCTATAGAAAATATCAAGAAATTAATCTTAAAAGACTGACTCTAGCCTTTTGGCAAGTGAAGAAAAGATAATGGTTACCTGTTACAATCATTCTCCTTCAAAAGCTGTGACTTTTTCATAGTATTATCATGGAAAGAAGTGGATTACGCACTGGCCACCACCACATGGCTAGAGAACATTGAACATGAAAGAAAATATCAGATTCCCTTTGATTTAGACCTTGAATATGAGGAAATTATGAAGCTACCACCACATGGCTAGAGAACATTGAACATGAAGGAAAATATCAGATTCCCTTTGATTTAGACCTTGAATATGAGGAAATTATGAAGCTGTAGATAGTGGTCTAGGCTCATGAGCTACCTTTACTGATTAAGAACTGAACAATGTCACTAACATGATAGAGAAGTGAGTGGTTGTTGAAGCAAAAGGACGATAAACTTTACTTTCTTAAAAGTACGATAGAGACTTATACGATGACCGACGCAACAAGACGAAAAACTTTATTTTTTCAAAAAATAAAGATATATTATTTTCAAAAAGAAGATTTCTCATGTTTTCCACTTTTTTTATGATGTGAAAGGCATTTATAAAAATAATAAGCTTGAAACGTCTTTTTTTGACCAAAAGTGACATTTTTTTTTAGCATTTGAACCAAACTTTTTGACTAAATTATCAAATCCCCGATATATTATAATAATTTAGAAATAAAAAAATTAAAAAAAAGTCTGAAAATTGGGTCAACTGGGCTGGCCCATTATCTAGCTCGATTATATTGTGCCTCCAATGACTGACTTGACTATTCTCCGTCTCACAAGTTTGGTCGTCGCCGTTTGCTTCTCTCCAGTTCATGTGAGTTTTTCATTCTCTCAATCCAACAACCTCACGCTTTACATTTCTCTCTTTCATGCTCTCTCTACATATTTTGCTAATGGGATACAGGGTTTCGCTTACTATGTTTACGATTTTCTCAGATTCATAAATTTCTGGTTTGGAGTTTTGTACTAGTATGCGATTGCGTCTGTATCGGGTTCATCTCGGTACCCCGTGCTTCTTGATTTTAGAATTTGATTGTTAGAAATATGAGAACAATGACCTAAAAGTTGAATTTCAGTTTAATGGAACTGCATTCGTTCTCTCATTTCGTTAAGGTATAGATGTAATCAATATCATTATTTTATTGGGAGAGTAAAATATAGTTTTGGGTTTCTGATTGAAGATAAAAAACTTGGGTCTCTTATGTATTAAGTCTGTGGTCTTTAATGGATGTAGTTTTTGGGGAGGAATGATGTGGAAATCAATCACATGTGGGGTGGTTATGCTTTGGTGTGGATTATATTGAAAGATGAATGTATCGATAATTCACTTGATGCTATTAATATGTGATGCTATTAATGAGAAAGGTGCTATAGGATGTTGTATATATTGAGATAATAAAAAGAAAAATGTTAGAAGAAAACCCAAGGTAGAAAAGCTATGAAGGGACTGTCAAGTTTCTGGTTCTCAATAATTATGTATTCCCTAATATGTATATATGCTCCCGAAGGATGCTAAAAGTTAATAACATGGGACTGGTATGACGGCTGGAATCCTTATCCTTCTGGATTGCAATTGGTGGTTAACCAAATTCTGTTTCTAAAATCCCTTTCCTTTTGAAATGGCCTGCACAGAAATGTCTGTTTCTATTGGTTTAATCTGGTAGGGGTATAAGAACATGGAGAGTAAGGGATAGCCCAACAGTATGTGAATCCCACGTAATCTAACCACATGCTTGCTTGTATTGTGACCATTCAAATTCTACTGACGTGCATCTGAAAATAGCAGCCTGGTCGGATTAGGTGATCCTCAATTGACTCAAGTAATCTGTCCAGAATTTGTATAAGAAGATTTCAAAAGTACTTATGGAGCTGTTAATAAAATAGTTATGAAAATCGCTCTTTTGCTCTTCATGTGGTCATGCAAACCTCTAATATAACCTTGGTTTTGTTCTTTCTAGCCTTACCTTTGTAGCTTTGAATATGGCTTATGTTGCTCACATGTTTATGTTGAACAACACTAAAGCTGACCATTGAAGTCCTATCCAGTTGTCCAAGATTTTGTATCATCTCTTGTTGATGCTGTATATGAATATGAGGAGTATAAGTTAGATCTTATTCATAACTAGAAAGATTATCTTAATCACAATTCTGTTGTCATTTGATTGTCAAAATTTCTATTTGTTTATAGTGATAGTCTCTGATGCTGGTTTGACCAATATTCATAATTCTTCAGATTAGTATTTGATACAGCCTTTGATCCTGTATATATTACAGCATATAGCTGATTTGTAAAGAGGGGAAACACTTCAAATAACCAACATTGTCATAAAAATCTGTTCTACTTGATATCTCCATTATGTCGCTGTTTATTTTGTTAATCTATAAAAATCACAATATATTTTGAAAAGCCGGCTTTTGCTCGAGCATTTCTTCTTTTCCTTATTGCATATCTTGTTGTTCTTGATTATTGCAGTTGAAAGATGTCGGGAAAATACATCATCGGATCTCTCCTGGCAACCTTTGGAGTTGCATATGTTTGTGACACCACTATTTCTGACAAAAAGATATTTGGAGGTAAGTGACGGAGGAGTTTGATGAAATTTTTCATGGTATAATTTCTATTCAGACCTAACATTCTTGACCTGTTAAACAGGTACCACTCCTGGAACTGTTTCAAACAAGGGATGGTGGGAAGAAACTGACAAGAAATTCCAGGCCTGGCCTCGCACTGCAGGACCTCCCGTTGTCATGAACCCCATCAGTCGCCAGAATTTCATTGTCAAATCTCAGTCGGAATAGTGAAAAGGGTTTTACCTTGGGCATATAAGTTGATGAGATGAGTGTCTTTCCCTTATCGACAAAGTCATTCTAATAAGTTTCTGTAAGATTGGCCTGTTATTCTTGTTTCTGGCGTGGTTGAAGGTCTATCAAACCATGGCTGGCAATTTTTGTGACAAATTTCCTTTTTGTTTTGTGGTTATTTAGAATTGGTCCTTTATTCAAAATTCAAAATGCAAGGTCCTGATAGCACATCTGGGTGTTGCTTTTGTTATAGTGTTTTTATCCAAAATGTATTGGTTAAACAAGAGTATGCTCCTGAATGCTGCTGTTTCATCTCTTTTTTTTCGATGACATGCTGTTTCATCTCTTGATTCATGCCGTCTCGACAAATTTAATTAGTTTGGACGTTACCCTTGCTGGAATTACAAAATATATAGAGTTAATCTTAAAAGTGATTTTCAATATCAATAAAATTATAGCTCTTAGCCTGTTCTAGGATTATGATTACAAAATCCAAATAAGCAATAAAGCCAAGATCAATTCTTCCACCAAATGTCATAAAAACTGATTACAACGCTGCTAATTTGATCCTGGGAGGATCAACCAAGCAAATGTCAAGGTAGCTATCAATGGAAGTGTACTTGTAATCGGGATATAACTTGGAGGCCTCGAGGTCGTTGTCTGTTCCCCCTTGATGAATATGTTGTGAATGATCGATACACGTACGTTGTCTGGGTGAGGGAGGGCTGCAAGCAATAATTAAACAAAGCACAGGAAAATAAATAATTAGTTACCACAAAGATGTTGTTTTCCAATTTTGTATATATGGTCCAATACAATCCCCATTGAGGCATACAAACATAAACACATGCCAAATATAAGAATTACGACATTCCATGGAGCTACCATTGTTTATCCTCATTCCACCTTTAGCTTTGTATTATATGAAGCTAACCATTGTTTATGCTTAATTCCACCTTAAATACTCATTTCCCCACTAAACTCAATTCCCCTCTCACGGCGAATTCTCTGGCACTGTCCTCCATAACACAGAAGTTCTCTTTCTATCATCCACCATATAAATAAGCAGGTATGTTGAAGGTTTTAGTTTTCTTTTTACAAGTATTTTCATAGTGGGAGGACGGAGGAAAGTATCTTGGTTTCTATGGCTTTTTCGACCCCATGTGCATAATGATGTCATTAACTTTTTCGTAGGCTTGGAGTTCACAGTTTTCTCACAACAAAGTTTGAATGAGGCCATACCACCTACTCTTAACCTTATGATACTCTTGAGCTGTTATTAAATCTATCTTAACATGAAAAGAAGAAAAATTAGGAGGTTAGGTTTCATACTCTTAGAGAGCTCTATAATTTCTTGTTCTGGGACATGGATCCTTTTAAGAGTGCGTTCTGTCTTTTTCTCCCATGCTGATATCAAATTCAATTGAGATACAATGTTTTCTTGCAGTCTGTATATCACGATCCGGTTGGCTGCCCTCGGATCTGTTGCTGCTCTTATGGTGTAAGCTGCCACATCTTCCTCATAGTTTAACACCGCTAGACATCAAAATTAGATTACAACACTATTAGAGTTGGTAAATCATATCCGACATTGGAATATAACAAGCTGGACTTGAGCTCAGTACCCTTAGCTTCACCACTGCCATAAACAATTACTTCCTCGCGTTTCTCATGAGGATGAAGTAAATAATCAACAAAGTAAGAAGCAAAAGTGTTTGCAGACACGTAAGTGTGGGAAATTCCTGCTGCTTCTGTTGCCCTTCTAATCTTCCTTCTATTCACATGTACAGCCTCGAAAGGTGGCAGCCCACTTACTCTATCTTCTTCGTTTCCGAATTCTGAATGAAAGAATCTCTGGTTTTACAGTGGTATGTATGCTAGTTAGATTAATAATGGAAACCATCAATATAAGTTATATTGTAGCTAGCTTTTCATAAAACCAAAGATTAAGAAGGGGATATTAATTAATCGATGACCTTTATATTTCCAGTTTCTTTGATAGCCTTGATAATTTTGAGCTGTTCAAGATGTTGAGGAATAGCCAAAGTAGAAATTACAATGTCAACTAGTTTAAGTGCCCGCACTAGCTTTTCATGATCATCCAGTTCACCCTGTTTGCATACCACAAAATTAATGGGGTCAATTTATGCATGCACACACATATATACAGAGAGATTATCCTAATTAACACTGCAACTGATTATATATAGCCAAGAACTGAGAGAACACTATATTATTATTTATTTTCACTATTTGGAATGAGCAAAAAAAAAAAAAAAAGGGAAAGGCATACCAGTAACCTTTGAGGCAACTACTTTTTTATATTATTTCAAACGGAAAATTTTATAATATATTAACGTATGACATACATACAATTACCTTAAAAGTGATAAAATAAGTTCTCAAAATAGTAATATTAGTCCTCAAAGTGGTAACATGAGTCCTTAAAATGGTAAATTTTCTTAGTTACCACATGAGTCATCAAAATAGTAATATTAATCCTCAAAGTGGTAACATGAGTCTTTAAAGTGGTAAATTTACTTAGTTTACCATATGAGTCATCAAAATAGTAATATTAATCCTCAAAGTGGTAACATGAGTCCTTAAAGTGATAAAAATAATTGATGTATGAGAAATGTTAACATACCATAGCTTTACCCTATTTCAAACTCCCTTATATCATACTAATTAACCTTTCAGTTCAATTTTCTCATTTTCTGTTTATCGCGCATAACTCTAAACCTTAGCACCATGAACGAAATCAGAACGAAACAAACTAAAACACTCAACTACACAAGAGCGAAGTCATACATCAATAATCTTGACAAGTTGTTAAAGAAAAAGAAAGTAAAACTAAGTAGAGTAAAACATGAAATATATGAAAGACACTGGAGTTTTATACAAAATTAATCTCTTCTAGTCCGGACTATGTTATGTTTTGGGATTTTCTACTGTATTCAGTTCCGCAAAAAAAGAAAAATCTAGCTGCGGAATACGCCGGCTTGCAGACTAATGCAGAGTAGGGTAGAAGGTTCATTGGAACTTTAATTTGGAGGCCGGGCTTCAAAGCACTCAGTATCTGCTTGGCATTAGTTTTGCTGCAGGCTTTGTGCATACATGGTGGATTCTAGTGTTTAATATTTTTGACTTATTTTCCTCTATTATTATTTATGAAATAAGTATTCATTCATTGAGCATTGGAAATCTTACACCCATTGAAGTCATTTTGGTCCATATTCAGTTATACACATTTAATTTCATTCAAATTGAGTGAGCTTTGTGGTACCATATATAAAACCATGAGCTAGCTAGAGCTACCCTGTTACATTCTCGGGGTTGAAAACATAGAATGGTGGTGCCACCATTCATTTGTGACTTTGATATCCTCCGCTTTTACAAACTTGACAAATAACTTTTTGTTAAAATGCAAATGAAGGCATGCATATACATGCACGTATTATAATAAACAACAGTATAAACAGGTATTTGATACAGTGCCAATCATCTATAATAATTAAGATGCCTGCGTCTCTTTCTTTTTTTTTTCTTTTTTGTTTTATTTTTTTTTGAGGTGAAAAAGGTAAAACAAGAAAAATTACAAGTAAAAACCTCTAACACAACCCGATCTAAACTTGTCAAAATTAAAACAGACAACGCAGATAGAGGAAGTTTGCTGGACCAAGTCACCGGAGAATTCGAGGAATGCCCAAGACCGACAATGGCATCGACAACGAAGTTGGCTTCTCGAGGAATATGCTTGAAAGAGATTTCTTCAAACTGACTTGCTAGGAAGAGAATGTATTTAATAAGAGTTCGAAGACGCCAAGAAATGGTACACTTCTTGATGATGTTGTCAATAACTAACTTTTAATTTAGCTTCAATTTTCTTGTGATTGAGAATGAGAGCATGGTAAAGACCATTCACCATTCCTGACTGCACTACCTTCAGTAATAGGAACAGAGGAGCAGCCAATGGATCTGGAGCCAACAAAAATTGGGGAAGCATCATGGTCCCTTAACACAAAGCCAGCAGCAGCATGTTTGTTGCTCAAAACCGAGCCGTCCAAATTAAGCTTTATAAAGCCCGGTTGGGGAACGTTCCAACGGATGGTACCGTACTGTGTTGGCGGAATGGACAATCAGCTTCAATTGATGCGGCAGAATGGACAACCACTGATGGGATGGTTTGTTTTTTGCCTGAAGATATAATTATTTCTTGCTTCCCAAATCTTCCAACAGATTTTTTTTTTCTTCGGAAATGGGGATCAATTAAGCTGCCCCAAGCTAGCCTAAAAAGCTGAAAATAGAACCAACTAATAAGTCTGATGGACATGCTCAAACAGACAATAAGAAAAAGGAAACTTAATTTCCAACTGGACTCAGAAAAGCCAGTATAAGGAAATTAACTCTTGTAAAAAAAAAAAACTAATGCATAGGCCCAAAGAACAAGCCCAATCCAAACCAGAAAACCTATCTACTGCAGACCACCTCGTGTCGACCATGTAGAATCGCCGATGTGTCGTCGGAAGCAGTAACCAAGTAGTTCCATGTTGAATAGCCGATGCCAATCAAAACCCAGAATACAAATCATATGAAAACCAACAACCCAGGGAAGAAGATCCCTCAAAACAACCTTATACTGTCCACCATCAAGACCCAAACCAAGAAAGAGTCGTGGCTGCTGAAAGAGGACCGAGAACCAGAGCCGAGAACCAGAACCATAGAGAATAGGGGGTGACGAACCCATGCGTGAGCACCCATACTCCCCTAGGTAAGTGCCTTACACTTTATCATTGCAGCCACAATAGCTCTCATGGAGGTTGAGAGTGAAAAGAGAAGACTTATTTTGGGGTTGGGTAAACAAAAATCTGGAAAGATGTGGGATTGATTGACATTGAGAAAGAAAGAGAAAAAGAGGTGAGGAACAAAGTCCTCCCGATTTGGATAGTGCCAGGAATGAACTGGACATAGCCAGAAAATACCACAAAGGGAGCAAAAGGACACCACAAAGGTGAAACACGAGCAGTAGATTCTTGAGGAGGACGCTGAATGCGATGAAGGAGAAGGGACCTCCCCCCAACTCTTAAGCCTTCAATCTAGATCCAGAGGGATGAAGATTGGGCAAAAGAGAAGGAGGGATGGGTTTTTTCCATATCTACTTTCTCTCTTTACAGTTTAGAGAGAGAGGGTGTCACGCCCCGAATTTTTTTGAATAAAATTCAAAATCCTAAACATGAAAATTACCACCACTCAAAATAATCATCCTGAAAATTTCTTTTCTTAACAACCTCACCACACGAAATAAAATCAAAACTGAATTTGTCTCGGTTAATTATTACAACACAAGAACACAATAATTTGTAAAGCTCTAAATGAGCATACACACCTCACAACTCAATGAAATAAAAATAACTGCTGTAACACTTAAGCAACTCGGTCAACTCCTTAATTATCCTGACCTGCAGGAATATCCGCTACACCATTGAATAATGCACCGGGATTGCAACAATACAAAACCCGGTAAGCTTATGAAAACTCGTATGAGTAAAAGAAAGAATGGTTGCTTAATTAAATCATATTTATTTCTACCTAAGTCAAACATGCAACAATTCTACAACCACAAAAACCAACAATCACAATTAATCAACAACTCAACACCAAACCCTAACTCACGTCTTTCTTCACAAAACTCCATCATCGTATTTATAAAAATACGGTATTTGACAGACTAGAGCTCTAATTGAATCGTAGCCCGTCACCTGGCCTAGGTTATGGCATCCGACATATTTATCTTTATCGTATTTCATCAATATGTATACTTATATACATATTTAGAACGTCCGATAATTGTACATACTCAACCAATCGTATCCCATCATCCACCTAGGATTAGAGCGTCCGATTATCCCATACTGGTCACTACGTTGACCCTAAATTCATAAATGAGCACAACATGTATTTTCACATAAAGAAATCAACTCATCCAACATATATAATATTAGGGTAAAATACTGTTTAGTCCTTGAGCTTTTGTCCATAAAACACTTCAGTCCCTGACCTTCTAATTTCACATGTTTAGTCCCTGTACTTCAAAATTTCAGACCATTAGGTCCTTGTCGTCTAAAAGTCACAGCGAAATATCTATTATGCCCTCAGTTCTTTTTTTTTAATTAATTAATTATTTCCACGGACTTTGTGACTGGATTGCCTAGTTCCAGCCAAGATTATGACTCGATTTGGGTGATTGTGGACCGATTGACGAAGTCTGCACACTTTCTTCCTATGGGGAAAACTAGGGATGCGTTGTGTAAGTTGTACGTGAATGAGATAATGTGGCTTCATAGTGTGCCTGTTACGATTGTTTCTTTGATCGGGACACTCATTTCACATCGGAGTTCTGGCGCAGATTCCTTAAGGCATTTGGCACTTCTTTGGTTATGAGTACTACTTTTCATCCACAGACTGATGGCAGACCGAGAGAGTGACTCAGGTGATGGAGGATATGCTTAGAGCATGTGTTTTGGACTTCAAGGGTAGTTGGGCGGATCATCTGCCATTGGTGGAGTTTGCTTACAATAACAACTATCACTCCGGTATTTGTACTGCCCCATATGAGGCTCTTTATGACAAAATATGTAAGACTCCTATCTGTTGGGAAAAAATTAGGGATAAGGCACTCTTGGGTCATGAGATTGCTCAGGAGACTACTGGGAAGATCACTACCATTCGGGACAGGATCCGGACTACACAGAGTAGGCAAAAGAGTCATGCTGACTTGGAGAGGAGACCTGTAGAGTTTGAGGCGGGTGATCATGTGTTCTTGAGATTCTCGTCCATGAAGGGTGTGGTGAGATTCGCAAGAAAAGGAAGCTTACTCCAAGGTATGTCGGACCTTTTGAAATTCTCGAGACAATCGGGGAACTGGTCTGTTATATTGCCATGCCACCCAGTATGTCTAGTGTACACAATGTCTTCCATGTATCTATGCACATAAAATATATCCATGATGAGTCACATGTGATCGATTTCGATACTATTGAGATGAATGCGGATGTGATCTTCGTGGTTGAACACGTTAGTATCTTGGACAGATCTACGAAGAGACTTAGTAGGAAGGAGGTTGACATGGTGAAGGTGTTGTGGAGTCATCATGACGAGGGTGATGCATCATGGGAGTTAGAGTTTGACATGAGGAAAAAGTATCTACAGCTTTTTGTCGACGAACGTGCTTGAATTTCAGGACGAAATTCCTTTAAGGAGTGTAGACAGTAAAGACCCGAAATTTCATTCGATAAATTTTTATAATTCAATAATTGTTCAGATATTTGAATTATCAATATTGAGACTATTTCGTAAGTCATTGTGCAGGAAATTCGGTTTCGAATCGATTTTATTTTCGAAACTAACGTTATTAGGGGGTCGTGAAAATTGACTTTTTATACGTATAAAATTTGGGAAAACTTCCTGCATGAAAGTTGTAGATATTGACGATACGAGTCCGTACACATATGGAAAGCAAAAATCGGAGTTCATATGAAGAAGTTATTGACGATAGAAAATTGAGAATTTTCTATAAATATAAGAAAATTCCGGATTTTTTCATAAATCCGAAATTTTCATTTTTTTCTATTTTCCTCCCCAGTTTTCTCTCCCTCCCGTCGCGATTTCTGAGCTCCCCTTTGTCCAGCCATATCTTCCTCCTCAGTCGACCAATTGACTTGATTCCAAAAGCAATTTTGCTCGCCTTGAAGTCATTTAAAACTTCTAGAAAACATCGAAGTCAAAAAAGAAACGTGGGAAGTGATACAAGGCTGAGAAGTTGCACAGGTCCGGCTGAAATCGCCCGAGCTGCTCCTCCCTTCGCCGGCAGATTTCTTCCTCATCCTGCCACCAATCGACTAGCCGCTTGTCCCTATCTCTTCTCCTTGAAACAAGCTTTTCATACATGTATGCCTTGCATCCTATCATTCACCATAGATAACGAATCGAAGTAAAGAAGATCAGATCATTTTTTAGGCATTTCTTCAAATTTCGGCCAACTCCGGCCAAAGTAGGAGGAGAGACCAACTGGGCTTTGTTCGTCTTGCCATGCTCTACAAACTCACCAAGTTTCACATCTCCATTTAACCCGAGGAAGGCGAATTTCAGATTTGATCGATTTTGGGCTATTTCAGCCTCTTTCTTTTTGAGGTAAATTTGGCCTTTAGACTTGAAATTTGACTTCGTGCTAATTATGAAAGTTGAAATTAGAGTTGCGATGAAGAACTTTGATGTTGGGAGTTTTGGAAAATTTTGACTTTGTTATGGCGGTGGTGCCGCCACTGTGGTGGTGGTTTCTAGTGACCTTCGGCCACCCCAAGAGCAGTTTCTACTCATTTTTAGATTATACATATCGATACGATCATTTTGATATATAGCATGTGAATTTTAGATATCGTATGAATTAGTTATGAATTTTACGATTTCGATTGATTTCGATCGTTCGATTATGATCTGTGAAGATTGAACAGTCCGATAGACGTGTAGTTTTGATATAATGATCGTAGGAATGTCTCGATGACTTTATGTGGTCATGGGTGAAGATCCGACCGTTGGATATTCATATAATTGCGTTTTTGAATTGTACGCTAAGTTAATTATCGTATTTGATTAGATGATTGATGGTTTTACTTTGGTGGACGATTTCGGGGTGAATTTGTTAAATTGAAGACGTAGTGGGAGTATCGAGGTGAGTAAAACTCACGTGGTTCATATTATGAACCGAGCGCTTTAAATTATTTATTTTTGTAATTGTGTGAAAAATATTTGTGGATTAAATATTTGTTTTTAAAATCACATGGGCTTGATCACTACGGTCCATAGATAAGTAAAATGAATTTTAATTATACAAATGAATTTCATGATTTTCTTATTATGAACTATAGATGGTATTAGTGGTCATCCCTGAGTGGATGATTACGTATATATATATATTTACGTAGAATATACATATTGATTGGTGAATTGTCGAGTGGTGATATGATTGAGTTGAATTGATGATTTGAATTATATTTCAAATGCTTAATTTCATATTAATATTGTGTATCTTGGTTGAGTTGATTTCATTATGTGATAATACATGTTGTGCTCATTTATGGATTTCGGGTCAACGTGGTGACCGGTGTGGGGTAATCGGACGCTCTAATCCTAGGTGGATGATGAGATACGATTGGTTGAGTATGTGCAATTATCGGACGTTCTAAATATGTATATAAGTATACATATTGATGAAATACGATAATGATAAATATGTCGGATGCCATAACCTAGGCCAGGTGACGAGCTACGATTCAGTTAGAGCTTTAGTCTGTCAAATACCGTATTTTTATAAATACGATGTTGGGGTTTTGTGAAGAAAGATGTGAATTAGGGTTTGGGTGTTGAGTTGTTGATTGATTGAGAGTGTTGTTTTCTTGTGGATGTAGAAATTGTTGTGCGTTGACTTGGGTGAAAATGATTATGATTTAATTAAACAACCGTTCTTTCTTTTTACTCATATAAGCTTTCAAATGCTTACCGGGTTTTGTGTTGTTGCAATCTCGGTACACTATTCAAATGGTGTAGCGGATATTCCTGCAGGTCAGGATAACCAGGGAGGTGACCGTACTGTTTAGGTGTTGCAGCATTTATTTTGATTTCTTTTAAGTTGTGAGGTTTGTTATGCTCCATTAGAGCTTTACAATTTATTTTGTGAGTGAGTTATAATAATTACCCGAGACTAAATTCGGGTTTTGAAATTAAATTGTGTGGTGAGGTTGTTAAGAAAAATAAATTTTCAAGATGATTATTTTGAGTTGTAGTGTTTTTCATGTTTCGGATTTTTGAATTTTATTCAAAAAAAATCGGGGCGTGACAGGACTTGACCCAGAGTACGATCAAGTGCGTGATCCTGCGCAAGAAACCTAAATTCTCCTTGGAGCAGAGCAATGCTTACATTCGCAAGGTGCAATCAGAGAAACAAGCCATGGGGCATTCAGCACCTATAAAATCTTCTATTATGGCTATCCTCTTCCAGGTTTCTCTGGTCCTTCTCCACGTTGTCCTCTAGGTAAACCAAATCCATATGCAAACAGAAAATGCATGGTCTATGGAGAATTAGGTTATAGCAAGGAGCGGTGCTATGAAGTGATTAGTTAACCTGATTGGTGGGACTTCATCAAGAAACCACGAAAGAATTTGGGCAAGGCCGCCGTTGCTACTACAGAGGAAGAGCATCTAGACAATGCCTCCACTATGTAGTGTAGTCAGGTATGGTGGGTAAGGTTACTTTAAATAATACATGGATAATTGATACAGGTGCATCTGATCATTTGAACAATGACCCTAATCTTGTGAAAAACCTTAGACATTCCGCTCAATATGTTGTCTCTATTGCTGATTGTACTTCAACTCCAGTCACCGAAGAAGATTCTATTGCTTTATCTGATACCTTAACCCTTGAATCTGTCTTAGTTGTTCCATCACTAGCTTATAATCTCCTCTCTACTGGTCGAATTATTTTAGCTCTTGCATGTATTATGACCTTCTATCCATCTTTCTGTATGTTTTAGGACATTCTGACTCGGCGGATTCTTGGTTATGGTGCTAGCAGGGGAAATTGTACTACCTGAATCTGACAGAGACTGGAGAGAACCAAAAGCATCATTTGGGGCAAGCTAATTAGATCAACAGGGTAGAGAATGCGAATGAAGCTGTATAGTTTTGGCATCGCTGTTTAGCTCATCTAACTTTTAGTTATCTTAAGAAGTTGCAACCTCATTTGTTTTTAGTTGTCAGTGATTTGGATTTCCATTGTGACATATGTGAACTGGTCAAGAGCCACCATATTTGATATTCATCAAGTCTTAATAAAAGTCTTGTTCCTTTTATGAAAATTCACTCCGATGTCTGGGGTCCTGCAAAAATTCCTTCTCTTTCTGGAGCTTGATATTATGTAATGTTTATTGATGACTACATTCGCATGATATGGGCGTCATTACTGAAGAATAAGAGTGATGTATTTGGGATGTTTACCAAATTTCACAAAATGGTGGCAACTCAGTATCAACAATTTATCAGAGTGTTTCAGTTTGACAACGGTGGAGAATTTGTGAATGACCCTATGATTGAGTTTTGCCGGTCACATGGATTTCATCATCACAATTCTTATACTCCTCAATAGAATGGTTTAGCAGAACCGAAGAACAGGCAGTTGATGGAAGTTGTTCGTGCTTCCTTGTTTGGCATGAATGTACCTCAGTCCTATTGGGGAGAAGCAGTGAAATCAACAGCATATCTCATCAACTATACTCCTTCACAGGTAATTGAGTTTTAGAATCCTCATCAGAAGATTCATACACTTTTGATTATCTACTCTATGCCTAATTTGGAGCCCCGAGTGTTTAGGTGCATAGCTTATGTCCATATACCCAAACCACAACGAAGCAAACTTGATCCCAGTGCAAAGAAGTGTATTTTTGTGGGTTATGCAGAGTTTCAAAGGGCTATAGAGGTTATGACCCTCTCACCAACACAGTACATATATCTCTTGATGTCTCATTCCGGGAATCTGAGCCATATTACTCAGGGGGAGCTTCACAGTCTTCCCTTCAGGGGGTGAGAGCTTGTGAAGGGAATCCTCGTTCTATTGTTGATTTTGATGTCTTTGGATACTTGGAAAATTTGGAGGAATGATTTGAAGGCAAAAATTCTAAAACAACAAAAAATGATCTATCGTTTGAACTTGACGATCGATTGTTTCGAGAGACAGAAGCTCCTAGTGGCCAAAATGATTGATCGTTAGCTTCAAACGATTGATCATTTTCTGAGGCAGAAGAAAATGATCGATCGCTTGAACCTAGTGATCGATCGTTTCAACAGGCAGAAATTTCCAGTAGCCAAACGATCGATCGTTTGGTCCCTAGCGATTGATCATTTCCTGAGACGACTTTTTTGGATAGTTTGAATCAAAATCAAGACGTATCTGAAGCTCACACATAAAATATTCCCCCTTCTACATCACCAACTGAAGATCCCACTCATAATGATCCACCTCATGTACCCCAAAACTTTAATAAGTTTTCTGGGTTAGAAAGTTTCGAACCTAGGAAATCACAAAGGGTTACCAAGGAATTCCCAAGAAACAATATGAACCAGATATCAAATCCAAAGCTAAATACCCTATAGCTAACTTGTCTAACCATAGGATTTCTGGGTCACATGCACTTGTTATTGATCATTATCTACTGTACCTATTCCTAGTAACGTGTAGGATCCATTGGAGGATCCAAAATGGACAAAGGCAATGAAGAAAGAATTGGAAGCTCTTCAGAAGAATGCAACATTGGAGCTAGTGCCTATGCCGGTTGGAAAGAAGACTATAGGATGTCGCTGGGTGTGTACTGTAAAGCTTAATGCCGATGGAACTATTGATAGATACAAGGTGAGATTGGTTGCTAAGGGATATAGACAACTCTATGGGATTGATTATAAGGAGACTTTTGCACCTGTGGCAAAGATCAATACTGTTTAGATTCTAATCTCACTTGCAGCAAACAAAGATTGGCCCTTGCACCAGTTTGATGTGAAGAATGCGTTTCTTAATGGGAATTTGGATGAAGAAGTGTACATGGATGTGCCCTCAGGTGTTAAGAATTACCAAGTGACGTTGGCAAGGTGTATAAATTGAAGAAGTCTTTGTATGGCCTGAAGCAGTCTCCAAGAGCTTGGTTTGGAAGGTTTTCAAAGTCCATGAAAGTCTTCGGATACAGACAGAGCAATTTTGACCATACCTTGTTTATCAAGCGCAAGAATGGTAAGATTAGAGCTCTTATTGTGTACGTTGATGAAATGATTGTTATGGGGGATGATCCGAAGAAGATGAATGAATTGCAAAAGTATTTGTCAAAGAAGTTTGAAATGAAGGATCTGGGACAATTGAAGTATTTTTTGGGTATTGAAGTTGTGAGGTCTAAGAAGGGGATTTCACTTTCATAGAGGAAGTATGTTCTTGATTTACTTGCTGAAACAGGGATGCTGGACTGCAGATCAATCGAGACACACATTGAGATGAATCACGGACTTGCTATCTATCCTAATCAAGTTTTAACTGATAAAGGGAAGTATCAACATCTTGTAGGAAGGTTGATTTATCTTTCATATACTAGACCAGATATTGCTTATGCTGTGATTGTTGTTAGCTAGTTTATACATTGTCCTAGTGAAGAGGACATGGATGTAGTCTTTCGTATTTTGAGGTACTTGAAGATGGCGCCAGGTAAAAGGGTTACTGTTTCAGAAAAAAGATGAATTAGAAGTTGTTGGGTACACAGATGCAGATTGGGTTGGTGATAAAACTGGCAGACGTTCTACATCTGGGTACTTCACTTTTTTTGGAGGGAACCTTATCACTTGGCTTAGCAAAAAGCAGAAAGTTGTTGCCAGATCAAGTGCAGAAGCTAAATTTCGAGGTATGACACATGGAGTCTGTGAAATGTTGTGGATCTATAATATCCTGAAAGACCTGGCTTACAAGCTTAAAAGGCCTATGGATTTGCATTGTGATAATACAGCTACCATTGAGATTGCACATAATCCAGTTCAGCATGATAGAACAAAGCATGTGGAGGTTGACCGTCATTTTATCAAAGAAAATCTTGACAGAAAGGTTATTCGCTTTCCATTTGTAAACTCAAAGGAGTAACTAGCTGATGTTTTTACTAAAAGAGTGTCCAAGAAGATATTCGACAGCTCAGTTGGCAAGTTGGGCGTGATAGACATATATGCATCAACTTGAGGGGGAGTGTAGAATCGCTATAAATCTGTATATAATTAGGATATCCTGTAATTATGGAAAGATTGTTTCCTATTAGAGTTAGACGACTTATATATACCCCTATTGTGGGATGAATAGAAACATCAAATTAACTCTAAATTAAAATATTCTTTTCTACTAGAGGACTGTCAAGTTTCAGGTTCCTCATAATTATGGATTTCCTTATACATATATGCTCCCGAAGGATGTTAAAAGCTAATAACATGGGGTTGGTATGAGGGCTGGAATCCTTGTCCTTTTGGATTGCAATTGGTGGTTAACCGAATCCGGTTTCTAGAATCTATTTCCTTTCGAAATGTCTGTTTCTATTGGTGTTAATCTGTTAGGGGTAATAAGAAAATGTAGAGTAAGGGACAGCTCAACAAGTATGTGAATCTCACGTAATCTAACACTACTAGAATAACTGCATAAGACATCGCCTCTAAGAAATCGGTTTAAAATATACGCGATGTGATAAATTTGTTTTACATCGATGTGGAACAAAACTGATTTCTTTTGTTTACGGAACATCACTTTTTAAAATAACCGGTGTTAAAAGTTTCATTGCAAAATTGCGGAAACCCCAAATTGCAAAAGACGGAAGCGGAAAACTTAAATTTGTGGGCGGGTTGAAATTTTGAAAGACATAAAACACGCTCTCTCCCTCTCTCTCTCTCGCTCTCTCATTTCCATATTCTATTTCCAGCCCAGATCTCTAATTCCCAAATTGGTCAGTTGTATCATCTCAAGGAGAATTTCAATCAAACCCCCGAAGTACCAACCATTCAGCATCACTTTTGGGCAGATCGATTTTAGCGACGATGACATCTTATCAGCTTTCGATCGTCTCCGATGCGTTAAGAACACAAGCCGAAATACTTATCAGATCCAGGGAAGCCGTAGTATGTGGCCAAGATCAAGCGGATCAAGGCGGAGAGCTGCGTAGCCAACGTGATGGTGCACGTGCTGTGGTACTATCGGCTAGAGAAGTCGATCGGTGGCCGGAGACAGTTTTATGAATCTAACGAGGTCTTTCTGGTTTCTATTCATATCTGGGTTCTATAAGCTGTGAGAGTTGTACACCGCCCAGCTACGTTTCGGCTATACAAGTTTAATCTGAGTGAGAGTTGTACACACAAGTTTCTGCCTTTCTGGGTTTTGTTAATGTTGATCTGAATTAAGTAAAGTTGACTGAATCAACACGTAGTTTCATCCAAGAAAGCTCAAGCTAACAGGTGAGTGATGATCAAAATCTATGTCCTTCGTTTAGAAATGAGAGAGAAAAAATGGTTTTAAAAGATTTGATCTTTTATGTGTCTGAATTTCGAAATATGTGAAGTATAGAAAACTAGTTGAGAGCTGGAGAGAAGCGGGGCCGCCACCAATAACAGCTGAAGAAACAGCTAGGCTTGTTATTCGAACCCTCAAGAAACACCAAAAGGCTGATGTTGAGGTACATTTTAGAAGCATTGATGCTATAAATTTCGGCTTGTTGTATGATGGTAATTACTATGATGGAATTTAGTGACATAGAAATGCTTTAATTTTGTGATTATTTTTCCTGTAGTGATTATTGGTTTTTTGTGGCCTGCCTCTTCCTCATACTCTGGTCGTCGCAACTTCATTGCCTCCAGGGGTAAAGTTTGAATTCCAGACACTACGGGTAATAAAAAGAGTATTGGTTATTTGCTTTCTTAGTGCTCATTTTTGTCTAGACTAAGTGTTTTTGAACCAGTTCTGGTGGGTGAATCATTTTGGATGAAACCATAGGTTGATGCAAAAGCAGTTCAAGATGGCGATTCAGTGACAGTCTATGTAAGTACAGCAGATCCCAGGGAGTCATCCTGTGTTTCGAGCGAGGTACAGATGGCGATCACTCAAAGATCAAAAGCTCACGAGAAGAATTATACCAAGGCAGATGCACTTCACAAAAAGATCATTGACGCTGGATACCGGTTGGATATTCATATGCCTCTTAAAGTCTTAATAGAACTCTTTTACTTGGTCATTGGGATTTGCTATCATGTAAATTTCAGAAGAAAGGGCGTCAAAATTGCTTTTCACTCTCCATTCAGGGTACGGCAGTTTCAAAACCAGGGTGTCCTTGCATGAAAGTATAGGATTCGACTGAGGTAAGATTATCAGCGTATAGGATTTCAACTAGCTGGAGGTTAATCTACCGGTAATTCACAATTAAAAGAATTAAAAAAAAAAAATTATTTTACCCTAGTGGTTTTGCTGCATGCAGGATACTGTAATTCGTTCATGGAGAATGTCAGGTGAGGTACACTAAATTGGCTTCATGACAAAAATCTGAAAAGATCAAATATTTTGATCTTAAGGTAACAGTACATGATATGTCATTCCCTATTAACAGTATGACATGTCCTTCCCTTTTAAGTGACGCATGTTAGCAAAATTACATTGCATGATTCAAGTTCATTTTGGAAAAGATAACATTATATGGTGGTGAGATCTTAGCTTTATGTTTTGTTCTTCTACTCTTTTTTAAATTTTGTTCTTTTGTTTTTTGTTATGTTAGTTGGCATCAGGCTTATTATTTCTACTAATAAACTAGTAAACCTAACATAATTTTCCAGTAGGATTTTGTTGTATGTTTGTTTTTAGCTGTTGCTTTCATGCCAATCATGATGGTCATGTCTCATCTTTGCTATATATCTTTGCTATATATCACTACATTCCCTACTCAATTATCCTCTGTCATACGAATTACTACTTCTTTAAAACACATTAAATTTTTTTTTTTTATTGGATAAGTCCGTCGATGTGCAGACTTGGTGAATACATCAACTATGTAGATATCAAGTATTTGCATCATTCAGAATTTCAAATAATGACTAGATTGCTCATTAATATTTCATAGTTACAAGAAGATCATGGGAATTATTAAAGCAATTTGCAAAGATCGGTATCCTTGTAATGTCACCACTCAAGTGGGTTTACCCAAGTTGGAGTTCCACTCAGCTAAAACATGTTAGGCACTCGGGTTGTGTTTGTATATAACCGTGCCTTATGTATCTGATAGGCTTGTTTAATGTAATACATATCTATTTATTGCACTCACATGATTAGGTTGACAATGCGGACTTTCTCAAGGAACTGCAATAAGCGAGAGTGATTGCATGAAGTGGAAGTATCTGAATAGTCCTTTCTCATATGAATAAGATGTAATCCAGCTTCTATGTTTGTCCTAGTTTATGCTAGTAGTAAAAATCTTTTCTCCTACGGTTCATTGCTCTTTTCTTTTGATGTATTTGGAGAAGTTTAGGTCTTATGTCCCCTTCTCCTTACAATTTGTATTCTCTTTTTATCAATGGGAATTTTCTTATGGAGCCTACTTGTATTCTCATTTTGATGATTTCTACAACTTATCTATGAACGAACTGACGTCTGTGTATATAGAAACAAATCACTTTGAGGCTCAAAACTGATGTAAAAGAATGACAAACAAACCACTTGAAAAAACAAAACTGATGTTATAGAAATATAGAGACATCGGTTCTACCTAAAACTCCTATATCTAATATAGATAAAGAAATCGAAAACTTTATAGAAATGATGTCACAATTAACAAGAAATGAAATCAGTTTTTTACAAATCAACTGATGTCTAGACTAATTTTATACATCGAAATCTAGTAAGAAACCGATTTGTATAATTATCTTAGACACGGCTAAAAACCGATGTCTGGATTTTTCGGATCTTTCTCATCACCCACTAAGACATCGGTCGGAAATGTTCTTCTCATCGGTTTTTGGCCGATGTCTGAGGGCATAATTCTTGTAGTGTAACCTTATGGTGCAACATTCAAATTCTACTGGCGTTCACCTGAAAATAGCAGCCTGGTCGGATTAAGTGATCCTCTATTGATTCAAGTAATCTGTCCAGATTTTATATAGGAAGATTTCAAAAGTACTCATGGAGCTGTTAATAAAATAGTTATGAAAATCATTCTTTTGCTCTTCATGTGGTCATGCAAACCTCTAATATAACCTTGGTTTTGTTCTTTCTAGCCTCACCTTTGTAGCTTTGAATGTGGCTTATGTTGCCCTTATGTTTATGTTGAACAACACTAAAGCTGGCCATTGAAGTCCTATCCAGTTGGTCTAAGATTTTGTATCATCTCTTGTTTATGCTGTATATGCATATGGGGGTTGTCTAGGGTACCTTGATGTATACCATACCTTTTTTTTTCTAATAAATTAATGTAGTGGAAACCTATTGAACTGGTTAATAGGTTAACCACTTAAATGTTGACATGTGTCATTTTTAAAAATAAAATTTTCCATATTAACAACACATTGTATCTTGACATGTAATATTGTTCAGAAACATGTAACAAATATTGTCAAAATAATAAATTACACCTAGTATAACTAAAATTACGACTTATGACCACACTTATTGTGGTTATTATAATTGAGTGGTCAAAGATGTAAATATCTTAGTTTGACAAGTTTTATCAAATGGAGAACCTCTTTACAATACTGAATACGTACATATCTTTTGGTCTAATATTAATTTTATCATGTTCACAACACAAATGTTGTCAGAATTGTAAAATGATTGATAATCTTGTAAATGATGTAGTTTTTGAATTAATTACTACAAATATAACAAAAGTTACCACTTTTACATCAATTGTTGGGGGTTGTGGTAAAATGTGTAATCATTGTAGTAATCATTTCATTAATGAAAAAAACATAAAGATTTACCACTGTAACAAAAAATTTGTTATCACACTTGTTAAATTGTCCATAAACTAGTACATTAGTTTAGGTGGAGTAATTACTATAAATAGAACAAAAATTATCGCTTTTACATCAATTGACGTGGATTGTGGTAAAACCTTCTGGAAAGTCGCCTATGGAAAAAGCATGCTGTCCGAGACTTGCGAAATGCATGGTCATTGAAGTAATCATTTCATTAATGATAAAAACATAAATATTTACCACTCTGACAATAAATTTGTTGTCACACTTGTTAAATTGTCCATAAACTAGTATATAGGTTGTAGGTGGAGCAATTACTATAATTAGAACAAAAGTATCATTTTTATATCAATTGTTGTAGTTTGTGGTAAATTACGTCGAATGAAAGTAATTACAACTTCAACGATGGAAATTACATAATATATTACTTTAATTACGTAATTAAGGGAGAACTTCATTACATCAATGAGGACATATATGGTTTTAGTCAAAATATAATGGTTTACCTATATGATAACACGTTGTGGTAACATTTGTGATTTAGTTCAAAAAATAGTAATAACAAGTTGTACGTGAAGTAGTTACTACATCTATTACAAATATTATCTATTTTTACATTAATGGTTGTGGTTGTCATAAAATGCATGTAAAAAGAATTATATTTGGTCAAGGAAACTACTTATGATATAATTAATTAGTAATAAAGACTATTTAACTAATACTAATTACGTGAGCCTAGATAATAAGGTTTTTGTTTTTAATATGGAAAAAATGTAATTGTCAATTGATAATCAAGTATTAATCAAATATTAATTGACTAATGATAAAATTAATTAGTAATAAGGACTATTTAACTAATACTAATTTGGTGAGCCTAGGTAAGAAGGTTTTTTTAATTTTTTTAGAAAGGAAAAAAATAAATGTCAATTGATAATTAAACATTAATAGGTTAAGGACTAAACAGGTTACCAAATTTTAAATATTTTGGACCATTGGATATATTACTAATCCAATGGTCCAAAATATTTAAAAAATGGGTGTATGGTATATCCGGGTACCTAAGAAAATTCCTATGAGGAGTATAAGTTAAATCTTATTCATAACTAGAAAGATTACCTTAATTCAAAATTCTGTTGTCATTTGATTGTCAAAATTTCTATATGTTTATAGTGATAGTCTCTGATGCTGGTTTGACCAATATTCATAATTCTTCGGATTAGTATTTGATACAGCCTTTGATCCTGTATATATTACAGGGTATAGCTGATTTGTAAAGAGGGGAAACACTTTAAATCACCAACATTGTCAGAAAAATCTGTTCTACTTGATATCTCCATTATGTCACTGTTTATATTGATAATCTATAAAAATCACAATATATTTTGAAAAACCGGCTTTTGCTCGAGCACCCCATCAGTCGCGAGAATTCCATTATCAAATCCCAGTTAGAATAGTGAAAGGGTTTACCTTGGGCATATAAGTTGATGAGATTAGTGTCTTTTCCTTGTCGACAAAGTCATTCTAATAAGTTTCTCACTGTATGCTAGATTGGCCTGTTATTCTTGTTTCTGGCCTGGTTGAAGGTTTATCAAACCATGGCTGGCAATTTTTGTGACAAATTTTCTTTTTGTTTGGTTGTTATTTAGATTTGGCCCTTTATTCAAAATGCAAGGTCCTGATAATACATCTGGGTGTTGCTCTGGTTACGGTATTTTAATCCAAAATGAATTGGTTAACCAAGAGTATGCTCCTGAATGCTGCTCTTTCATCTCTTGATTCATGTTGTGTCTACAAATTTAATTAGTTTGAACTTTGAAGGTTACCCTTGCCGGAGTTACGAGTATATAGTTATTCTTAAAAGTGATTTTCAATATCAATAAAATTATAACTCTTAGCCTTTCTAGGATTATGATTACAAAATCCAAATAAGCAATAAAGCCAATATCGATTCTTCCACCGAATGCCATAAAAGCTGATTACAACGCTGCTAATTTTATCTTGGGAGGATCAACCAAGCAAATGTCAAGGTAGCTATCAATGGAAGTGTACTTGTAATCGGGATATAACTTGGAGGCCTCGAGGTCGTTGTCTGTGAATTCAAAGTTCATCTGTTCCCCTTTGATGAATATGCTGTGAAGGATCGATGCACGTACGTTGTCTGGGTGAGGGAGGGCTGCAAGCAATAATTGACCAAAGCACAGGAATTTAAATAATTAGGTACCACAAAGATGTTTTTCAATTTTGTATATATAGTCCAATACAATCCCCATTGAGGTATACACACATAAACACACGCCAAATATAAGAATTAAGAGCATTCCAGGGAGCTAACCATTGTTTAAGCTAATTCCAACTTAAATACTCATTTCCTCACTAAACTCAATTCCCCTCTCACGGTGAATTCTCTGGCACTATCCTTCTTCATAACACAGAAGCTCTCTTTCTATCAACCACCATATAATTAAGCAGGTATGTTGAAGGCTTTACTGTTCTTTTTACAGTTTTACTAGTATTTTCATAGTGGGAGGATGGAGGAAAGTATCTTGGTTTCTATGGCTTTTTTTAACACCATTTGCATATTGATGTATTAAAGTTTTCGTAGACTTGGAGTTTAGTTTTCTCAAAACAACGTTTGAATGAGGCCACACTACCTACTCTCAACCTTATGATACTCTTTAGCTATTATTAAATCTATCTTAACATGAAAAGAAGAAAAGTTAGGAGGTTAGGTTTCATACTCTTAGAGAGCTCTATAATTTCTTGTTCTGGGACATGGATCCCTTTAAGAGTGCGTCCTGTCTTTTTCTCCCATGCTGATATCAACTCCAACTGAGATACAATGTTTCCGTTGCGGTCTACAAATCACGATCCGGTTGGCTGCCCTCGGATCTGTTGCCGCTCTTATGGTGTAAGCAGCCACATCTTCCTCATAGTTTAACACGGCTAGACATCAAAATAAGATTAAAACACAATTAGAGTTGGTAAATCATATCAGACATTGGAATATAAACAATACCCTTGGCTTCACCACTGCCATAAACAATTACTTCCTCGCGTTTCTCATGTGGATGAAGTAAATAATCAACAAAGTAAGAAGCAAAAGTGTTTGCTGACACATAAGTGTATGAAGTTCCTGCTGCTTCTGTAGCCCTTCTAATCTTCCTTCTATTCACATAAGTGCCCCCACTAGCTTTTCATGATCATCCAGTTCACCTGTTTACAAACCACAAAATTAATGCTATCAATTCATGCATGCACACACATATACAGAGAGATTTTCCTGAGTAACATTACAACTGATTATATTTAACCAAGAACTGAGGGAATACTATTATTGTTTATTTTCACAATTTGGAACGAGAAATAAAAAAGGCATACCAGTTATTATCTAGGGGATAATCTGTCTTTTTTTTCTTTTTTGGCAAAGAGGGGATAATCTGTCTATCCAAGACAAATAATGCCCTCCACTTACCGTTTGAGGCAACAACTTTTTCATACTCCCTAATATCATACTAAACTTTCAATTCAATTTTCTGTTTGAAAAATGATTTGTGGCCTCAATGAGACCTAAGATTTGTTGCCTCAATCCTATGTGTCATGTCATATCACCGACATACACCACCTATTAGTCAAATCACGCTATGTAATTCTTGAATAAATTAAAAAACAATCTTATACTTTCAAAATTTAGTGGCTCTAAATTATTTTGGTTTTCTCCTAAAAAAAATATTATTTTGGCCTCTTTTTTTCTTTTCCTTCTTTTCATTATATATATATATATATAATTCGTCCTAAAAATTATATATATATATATGTTTGTGAATACATATATGTATATAATTAGTACAAAATTTTATTTATATATAATTCTTCCAAATAATGTATATGTATAATTCGTCCAAAAAAAATTATATATATATATATACACACACACACACACCATGTCCCTATATATATATGGGATGTAGAATTAATATGGTATAAGTATATATATTAATATCGTAATTATAACCACAAAAGTAAAAAAAAATTTGATAAAAAAAAGTCAAAAATTAAAATTGGATCCACAAAATGGAAAGAAAATATATTAAATTATAACCCACGAAATCTGGTAAATTGAAGTAATATTAAACTCTTTTAATAAATGAATTTAATAAATAACCTTCTATTAATGTTACCTTACACTAACAAGCCGATTAGAAAAATCAAAAATTAAATTGGATCCACAAAAATGGAAAAAAATATATTGAAATTGTAATTCTAACCCAAGAAATATGGTGATTGAAGAGGTAAGAAAACCAAAATAATTTATAGCCATTAAATTTTGGAAGGATAAGATGGTCTTTTTACTTAAAAATTACATGGCATGATTTGGCTATGTGATGTATGTAGATGACATGATATGACAACTAGGATTAAAGCCACAAATCTTAGGCTTTATTGAGGCCCTATATCATTGCCTTTTTCTGTTTATCGCGCATAACTCTAAATTGATCCTGAGGCCATGAATGAAATCACAAGGAAACAAATTAAGACACTCAAGACTGAAGTCTACATCAATAATCTTGATAAGTTGTTAAAGAAAAGGAAAAGGAAAGTAAAACCAAGTAAAACATGAAATTTATGAAAAACACCGGAGTTTTGTACAAAATTAATCTCTCTAGTCCTGACTATGTTATGCATTGGGTTTTCTACTATTCAGTTCAGCAAAAAAGTTAAATATAGCTGTGGAAAACTCCGGTTTGCAGAGTAGGGCAGAAGGTTTATTAATTGGAACTTTTGGAGGGCTTCAAACTACTAATTTACATGAGGAAAACAAAGACAGATGAAGAGAGAAGGATAATAATTAATTTTACTTGAAAAAGAGTGAGTCCCATGGGTTCAAACTCCTTGTGCAACTGAAGCTTTGAAGAATCGGTGGTGGGTTTGATTGGTCGCACATAAGCATAGGTTGGATGTCCCAAAGAAACGCTTGCATTCACCATGTACTGGCCTAGATGGCCAGTGCTTCCAATTATCAGTATCTTGCTCTTTTCTCCAGCCATACCTGTTTTGGTGATCGATGGTTTTATTGTTTCTGAACAAGCATATATATATATATATGCCAGACGTTGAAGCATAATTGATCCGTCCTTATCAATAATGACGAATGAATGCAATCAAAATTTGAAGCGTTACGTAGGTGAGTGCTGCGTACAAGAATGGTGGCCACATATTTTGAAGCAATGAATTAGTCACGTGTACCGTGAGGCCTACTTATATCATTGGTCTGTCACTCCATATATTTTCATTCAAATTGAGTGAACTCTGTGGTACCATGTATAAAAGCATGAGCTAGCTAGAGCTACCTTGTTACATTCTCGGGGCGGTTTGAAAACTTAGAATGGTGGTACCACCATTTTTTTGTTTCCTTTTATTAGTGACTTTGATATCCACCACTTTTACAGTTCCTCCGCCCAGCTAACTTCATTCAAGTTTACCAACCTTGATGCCTTTGAAAAGTCCACCTCCACTACCACTGCCCGGCCGTCACTGTTGCTCGTCACTATTCATTAACTGTTTATATGTACTGTACATATCATAGTTGTTTACTGTTGCTCGGGGGCACTGTTCATTCATAAAACTGTTTAGTGTTGCTCGGCATTGTACATACAATAGTTGTTTACTGTTGCTCGGAACTGTTTATTCATAAAGTCCGGTTTACTGTTTCTCTGTCCTGTCTTCTGTCCATCATAATCTCATTTGAGTTTGATTCTAAGTAAGACTACATTGTTTTATATAATAAAAATGTATTGTAATATTTAGATGTGTATGAGTCAGACAATTATCCAATCTATTTATTTTGTTCATTATATTTTCTTATTTTTCTTTTCTGTAAATAGAGATGCAAAAACGTTTTATAATGAAATCAACTATGATTGAAACCAAAAAAAGCTTTGTTTTAATATGGAACTCATCCAATTTTTTCAACTTAGTTATAAAGTCTGAGTTAAAACCAAGAGAAAAGAAGAAAGGAAAAAATGTGGTTTTGTTTTCTATATGGTTCTGTTTTTGCTTGGTCTTTATTAATCTTTTGTTTATAGATTTCAGTGGTTTTGGTTTGAATTCTTATGTTATCTCTTAACTTAACGAGATTAGTTCATACCACAACTAATGGCTAAAAGAGAGTAGTTTGTGATGTTCTCATGTAACAGAAAGTTGAATAACCCTGACACTTCATTCTGTCAGTTTCAGAAAATTGTGCATTGAATTCAAAGAATATGAAAATCAGGTGGATTCTGATTTAAGGATCATAATCACTTCCTACATTCATCATCAGCAAGGTAATTAGGTGGGCAAATTCTACGTTTTTACGGACGATTGTTCAGTTTATTATTATTATTATTATTACTATTATTTTTTATGCATGTTTTTCTTTCGTGCAACGATAGATCCAGCAAAGAAGACCTCCTTTAGACGAAGTGAAACAGCCTCAAAGTGAAACGTAACCAAAGTATGTCCCCTAATTTCGTCCCTATCATATCACTGCAATCTGATAGGAAAAATATAATTTCATTTAATCTCATATGAACTTACTACAACAACTTTGATATTGTAGACAAGATTTCACTATGAAGCACAGGAAACAATTTCTACTTTCTAAATCCTGAAATTCCAGAAGGATATCGAACAGCGTCTCTGTAAAGGCATTCCTGGCTTTCCTAAGCGATGAAGTTGTGGTAAGTAAATGTCCCTTTTTTTATATAATATAAACATGCATTAAGCATCTTATCCAAAACAATAGAACCTAACAACAATTAAAATAATATTTTAAGTATTTTGCCTAGAAACTTTACATTTAAGTTTTATATGTTACCATTATCTGCATCTTAAGTACAAATATTGAAATATTCTCTTAGGTATGTCAGAATTTATACTTATGATTTACAGTAACAGCTCGTCATAACCAACATTAACTGCAGAAAAATCACCTTGAAGGACCTATGTAAACATTTTGTTTCAACTAGAAATGTAGCTATTTTTGTTGATACTAACCAGTTTCGTATAGCGAAACAGCTTTGGTTTTGGTTAGGAGATCAATTTCGTAACCAGATAAAGATACTATATTCTACTTTGTATTTCCACTTTTATAAGATTACTGTAGAATATTTCGTAAACTATGAATGCAAAATATTGACCAGAAAAAAAACCAGCGGCATCGCGCGGGCATACATTTCCTAGTTTAATATACTAAAGCTCAATCCACTGTTATACTGTCCATAAGGATGTGAAATGACCATTTTGCACTCTGTTTTTGGTGATTTACAGTTTGTCATTATACTATTCACCTTGAAAGACAGTTTTGCCCCCAGATTTAATCTGAAATTACATGGCATATCCTATCATTTCAGTTTTTTTTTATATTTTTTTAATTTTTACAATTCTGCTATATCCTATAAAATATATATGGGAAAAATTCACCAACGGTATCTAGACACTTAGGGGACTTTCAGAATGATACCTGAACTTACAAAGTTATCAGTGTGATACGTGGACTCATTTTTTCATATCAACGTCATACCTACGACCAATTTCAGTGCGGTCACGGAACCGTTAAATTTTACACGTGCGATGCACGTGAGTCAAGGAAATTGGTCATCGGTACGACGTTGATACGAAAAAATGAGTTTAGGTATCACATTGATAACTTTATAAGTTCAGGTATCATTATGAAAGTCCCCTAAGTCTCCTGACACCGTTGGTGAATTTTTCCCAATTTTGCACGTGTGATGCACGTGAGTCACTTAATGAAGACAAAAGGACCGATTTACCCTCAATTTTTTTCTTTTCTTTTCTTTTCTTTCTCTCTTTCTTTCTTTCTTTCTTTCTTCTTCCCCTGATTTGAATCATCAAGATTCAAATCATCTTGCTTGTCTGATTCCCACCGCCAATCAAACACCGCCGCTGCGTCTCAATCCACCTTCATACACCGCAGATGTTTCTGGTTCCCCCAACTTCAAATCTTACAGCAAATTGAAATTGTGCACTGAGGCTTCACCTTTCACTCTGAGTTCATCCCTGCCGCTACCGCCAATGACTTGGCCACCACCACTCTCATTCTCTCATCTGACCCCATTTTATACACCATTGATCAGAAACTCAGACCCCGCCAACCCTCCACTCTCAAATCACAGCTCCAATCCTACCCCTCCATCCTCTCCGTCGTTCCCGACATGTAGCACCACCTCCACACCATCCTCAACTGCAACTTCATCGGTTTAGCCTACAACTTCGGCCTCTAGCCTAACTTCGATAAGAGGTAATTGTAGGCAGACAAAGATTAACAACTTCGGCCTCTACACCATCCTCACATGCAGAAAATTCGAGCTATTCTGATTCACCAGCTTCGCCACTCCGCTGCTACCCACCATTGCGCCTCGCCGATTAGCAGACAAAGAACTCAGAGCCTCCACCATCGAGAAATGGAGACTCATGTTTTGCGTGTCCTGCGAGGCGGATATCGAGAAATGGTCCTTTCGGCCGGTGGCCCTTAGAATGTGACCTCGAGCCTCCACGATTTCGCTAGCGGTGGAGGAAGTAGCAGTCCTTATCCCCAAACTCAATCGACAAGCAGCGGAGGACGACGTCGTGCACGGTGGTGGAGGTTGTTGTGGCTCTCCCCCATTTTTCTTCCTGCATATTTGATGGTGGGTTCTCCAAAAGCGGTGGTGTTGGCAAGGAGAGAAGGAGAGAATAAAGAAACCATAAAAGAAGAAGAAGAAAGAAAGAAAGAAAGAAGAATAAAGAAAGAAAGAAAGAAAAGAAAATGGAGAAAAAAAAAAACTTTTGACGGAAATTGGTCTTACCTACGACGTTGATTCGAAAAAATGAGTCCAGGTATCACATTGATACGAAAAAAGAGTCCAGGTATCACATTGATAACTTTGTAAGTTTAGGTATCATTCTGAAAGTCCCCTAAGTGTCCAGACATCATTGGTGAATTTTTCCCTGCAAAATTTAACGGAAATTGGTCGTAAGTACAACGTTGATACGAAAAAATGAGTCCAAGTATCACATTGATAACTTTGTAAGTTCAGGTATCATTCTGAAAGTCCCCTAATTGTCCAGACACCGTTGGTGAATTTTTCCCCAACCTAAAGGTATGCTTAATAGATTTTATATATAGAGATCATTAAGTTCAAAAAGAGGTTGAGACATCACTAGGTATCGCAATTAACTTAGAGCCTTGCTAAACCTAGAGTTTTGTTCACTCGCTAGTGAAAACTACCGATTACTTCTCTAGACAATTTGAGGAATCCAACTGTTGATTCATGCATCAAACAATCAAAGTATTAAAACCCTAACATGCATACTAAGTAAGTAGGCCTCCAAAGCACACAAACATAGAATTTATCAATGGAAAAGTAGTAAACTAAAGTCTCATCTTGAATTAAAAGAAAATAAAATCAAAGGTCAAATCATCTTATAGTTCATGTCCATAGGTGCTTCAAACAGGCCCCCTAACTAATAAAAACCTAGTTACTCATAAAAGAAAATAAAGAATAATAGGAAGAAGTCGCAACAATGGCTTTGGGGAAGAGAGAGAGGTTGCCTTCATCTTTCTTGTTGTGTATAGGAAATCCAAAACCTAAAAACATTAGGGTTAGCGTGCTTAGATGGAATTTTCCTATGGGAAAAATTCACCAACGGTGTCTGGACACTTAAGGGACTTTCAGAATGATACCTGAACTTATAATATTATCAATGTGATACCTGGACTCATTTTTTCGTATTAACGTAGTACCTACGACCAATTTCCATCACGGAGCCATTAAATTTTGTACGTACGATGCACGTGAGTCACTTAATAAAGACAAAAAGACTGATTTACCCTCAAAAGTTTTTTTTTTTCCTTTGTTTTTTTCTTTCTTTCTTCTTCTTTTTTGGTTTCTTAGTCTCTTCTAGTGTACCTCTTACAAAGAGAAGAGTTATAACTAAAGATGTCTTGGGTACTTCTGTGGATAGAATGGCTTCATCTTTGGAAGAACAAAAAGTCTTGCCCCAAAAGATGTATGAACAGAAATAATGGCAACATCAGATATTTCTAGAGAGGAATAACTAAAAGCATGAGCTTGGTGTATAGAGAATGACAAACAATTTCTCATGCCGAAGGAAATCCCAGTGGAAATGAAAAAATACATGGTGTTGATATTTATTTCAGATGGATCTGCATAGGATATCTTCTTAAAATATGATAGCTACTGGTACTTATTCTTTTTAGATTTATGCTTTTGGTCATTATCTATTATCAGAACATAAATTTGGTTTTTTCGAGCATATGTATTGGCTAGTTTAAGTTTAGATTTTACATTTTCATTACGGTATTGATTATGGTATCTCTTCAATCATGATCATGTATTTGTTTGATTCGATATAAATTCTATTAACAAAAATTAGTCCAAACACTAGAATTCGTAATTCTTGTAATTTTAGAAATTCTACATGATGAAACCCAAACGATGGAATTCTCAATTAATGAAATGTAAATTCATAAAATTGTAATTCCAATGATTTTAAAATTTCTGTGAAAATTGAAATTACTTTTATCCAAACACAACCTTAGTGTAGTCTTAGGGAAATTATAACAAGGTTCTGGACCATGGTATACGTGGTGGTCCAGATTGATGTCATTGGTCAACATGACTATACTTATTTCTTATTCGTTATCTTAATTTGAAAATTTTTTGTCACCCTCTGCATGGTTCCCACCAAATTCGAGTACATGGCAATGCTACATGATACTCTGGGGCCACAAAATTATTCTGTGCATAGTCTTAAGCCTCTGTTAGTATAAATTGAAGAACTCCCATCATGTTAATCAAGGTTAGCACTTGTACAATTACCAAGAAAAGAATAACAATACCAGTTCTTTGTTTGTTTCTTCATCTACCTTAGCTTTCCGCTTTTTCATCATTACCGGAAAATCTAGCATGTTACAGCCACTGCGTATTATATTTGGATGGAGCGGCCGGAACAACCGTACCGTAGGTAGATTCATGGCCCTTGGTCCGATGCCTTTGCCTTTGATCAGATCCCTGGTCGTTTACCTATCGAGGATCATAAATCTTTGGAGCTGACCAGTGATTGCATGCATGTTGTTGTTTTTTCATGTAATGCTTTACCAGCTGGACACTGATTCAGTCATCCAAATAGAGATTTTGATAAACTTCATCATAGTTAATTCAGTAGATAGAACTCTAAATTAAACGAACAGGTAAAGTGTGGCTGGTCATGCAAGGGATCGACATACTATTATATATATAAGAGCTCTCTTAATTTCCACCTTAAGGTCGCTAATTCATCTCTAACAAGATGAACATTTTAATACCATCAATCCCCTTGCTGTGAGACTCAAGCACGCACCTCCTTCTTTGCATTTTCTACTGTTCCGTCCAATTCTTTCCAATTCATGTACTTCCTGTCTTTACATTTTCATCTTCACACACATTATGTGTGTGAAACAAACTCCATATGTACTAATTAGATACAAATCTCTTACCTATATAAAAGAGGTTCAAGGGCACCATTACGAATATTCATTACCATACAGGAACAGATCTTCTCATTCATACATCGCTCAATGGCCAGCACAGCTCCAAGAATCCAAGCTCTTGACCTTCCACGGCTACTACTAGTTTTTTTCGTCTTTTCAACCTTCATCATCAGTTCTTGTTCTTCTCCCTTGAGAAAAATACCGAGGCTCCGCATCCTACAAAGACCTATAACTTTTCGAAATCACAGCACTTCTGTTGCTGCCCGCCACCATTTCAGGACGTACTATTATGCTCAAACGCTAGACCACTTCAACTACTGGCCAGGGAGTTATGCCACCTTTCTGCAGCGTTACATGGTAAGTTCTATGCATTGGAGAGGTGCCGGTGCAGCCGCTCCTATGTTCGTGTACCTTGGCGGGGAGGAGTCCTTGGACGAAAGTATTGGCTCCATCGGATTTCTCACCGATAATGCACCGAAATTTGGTGCTTTAATGGTATATATAGAGGTCAGTAACAGAAGGGTGCATTTATTAAGGCGAATTATTAACTGGATACATTTTTGTTCTTGTTTTAATTTGTTAGATGTAATTCTTACCTAGTTTAATTAGCTAAGTAGTTAGGTGACTTACTTTGTGAGCACTTGGATTCCTTGCACAGCATCGGTACTATGGGAAATCAATTCCATCTAGACCGAACATGCAGGATATATACAATGCTACCAGCCTCGGATATCTGAACTCCGCGCAAGCTCTGGCCGATTATGCAGAAATTATACTACACTTGAAAAGGAATTTATCGGCCGATGCTTCTCCAGTAATTGTCATTGGAGGCTCTTATGGGGGAAGTAAGACATAAATGATGAACTCCGGAAACGGTTTGTGTTTTATTGGCAATTTGCTTAACAAAAACCTGCTCATCAACTTTGTACGTGTTCTGCTATTTGTTGTTTTTCAGTGCTTGCAGCATGGTTTCGCCTCAAATACCCGCACATTGCTGTGGGGGCATTGGCCTCTTCCGCCCCACTTCTTTACTTTGATGACATTACACCATCAGATGGGCTTCATTCCGTGGTCACAAACAATTTCAGGGTGAGAATTAAGGGTTTCCGAGCTATTATTGCCGTCTGATTGCATGATCAGATTTGATTTGTTGAACATTCATGCAGGAAGCGAGTGAGAACTGCTACAATACCATAAAGAAATCATGGTCTGAAATCGATAGAATCGCTGTTCACCAAGACGATGGTCTTGACATCCTCACTGAGAAATTTCAAACTTGCGAGTAAGATACTTGATGTGTATTACATTTGGTAGAGATTAAATTCTTCATTTATTACATTTGATTTTTGGCAATTAGACCTTTGGAGGATGGAGATGAACTCGAGCTAAAGGCCTACTTGGAGTTCATATATATAACTGCATCTCAGTATGATGACCCTCCAACATATCCAGTCAATCAGATCTGCCACAGTATAAATGCAGCAGCAGACAGAGGAGATGATATCATTGATCGAATTGCCTCGGCTGTTAATTATACTCGTCGAGGAGAGAATAGAGATCAATGCTTGGACCTAAGTACCGAACTTCGCCCAACAGATGATGCCGTGGATGGTTTGAACTGGTTATGGCAGGTAATGCAGTATTTCATGGCATTTCACACAAAGAAAGATCGAATATACAGGGGAAGCATATACTTGAATTTTTAATGAAAAATTATATATGCTTCTAACAAAACTGCTTATGCAAAAATTAAATCACTGTCTACAATTTATAGGCATGTACTGAAATTTTTATGCCAATCGGTCGAGAAACGAACGAGACTATGTTCCAGGCAGAACCATTTGATGCGGATTCCTACACTCAAAGGTGCCACCAGTTATATCAAGGTGCCCGCCCTAGACCCCATTGGATCACAACTTATTATGGGGGGCATGTAAGTATCTCAGTACATACAGAAGTACGTAAATGGCTGCATATTATGAATTGAAATAAAAACGTAACCCTTAACCTATTTCTCTTTTTTTTTTTTTTGGTAATGTTCATATTGTAGCATATAAGGATGACCTTGGAGAGGTTTGCCAGTAACATCATCTTCTCAAATGGCCAGCGTGATCCTTTTAGCGTTGCCGGGTAACCTCAATAATTTCGATATTCATGCACATTATAATTTGGAAAAAATCATGTAGAGCAATATTCATTTCTCATGATTCAATATGAAATAGCTCCTTGTTGCTTGTATGACAGAGTATTGACAAATATATCGCCGAGCATAGTAGCCGTGACTACACGTCAGGGTAATTAATCAATGGCAACTAATTAGTTTCTCTAAATAAATGGAATGAATGATGATATTGGATGTGTGCTTGCGTAAATGCCTGTAGGTTCTCATTGCTTGGACTTATTACCTGCAAGGATAAACGATCCCAGATGGTTAGTTGTGCAGCGAAACATAGAAGTTGGGATTATCACAGGATGGATTCGCAACTACTACAATGATTTGCGTATCTTTTCTTCTGAGAAATAGAAGTAATACTTCATGCATATGCATACTGCGTGCTGTAGTATCTTTAATAATCCATAAGAAAATCCTCAGTTTCTCTGCTATATGCTTTCAGTTCGATTACTTGCAAAGATGAGGCACCGTCATGGCTATAACAAAGAATGGGGAAGACGATAGAATTAGGGGTAACAAAATGAATAAGAAGAGTCTGAAGTGTGGAGTTAAAATTAAATTACCAAAGATATACAGCCCCAGTGGTTGAAATAATTGATACTATAAATGTTAAAAGGGTCCAAATAATGATTCACCTGGAACATGATAACACTACAGTGTAGGTTAATTTTGAGGTGCAAAAACACATAATATAAACATGAAAAACTGTGACAGTGAATCAAACCCCTCTAAATTTTTCACTTACCAACAAATGCTAATAACACCAGTATGGTACAACAGAGACACTTCTTGACATCTTGATTCCAGAACACACACTTCATAGAAATGGTGCAGTTCATGAAAAAAACTCTCAGTGCATCCAAACATCAAGTGCTGCCTCCTTGCGAATAGTTGGACTTGGATCATCTTCCCTTTTACGTTTTGTGGCTATCTTACGTCTACTCCTCTTCGAGTCTTCAACCACATCCATCAGACTATTAAGTGCTGTGTTCTTGATCTCATCGAGGGATTGCCTATCTTGGAAACCCATCTCATCTTTCAACAATGAATCAGCTATATCTGCAATTTCTCTCATAGCAGTAACCTGTAAACAAGTATACATAGTCAATACAATATGATCTATAAACAAGACACATTGCCAATAAGATGATAACATTAATTGGATTGATCAATAAGCATAGGCTTTACTTACTATTCTCTGAAATTCAGATTCTAAAGATTCAGGCCTCCCCACAAACTTCCGAGTAATTCTCTCGTACCACTCCATGTAAATGCTTTCATCCACACTTCCTTCATCTTCGATGATATGAAGTCGCCGATTTATCCATTCCTTCAGCTCTGCTTGATTCTTCCCTTTAAGCTGCAAAATCGTTTCCTTTGTCACGTCTAACCCCTGATCAGAAAACCGAATCTTCCTCTCCCATCGCTGTACATCCTTGGGTATCGGTTGAAGCATGCCAAACTGCCTAAGGCAACGATCAGGAAGGTGTCTTTCAGCCTTGTCAAAGCATATAAGCACAGTTTCTGATGCCCGTAATATCAAACTCTCTTTAAAATCTTCGATTCCTGGTGAATAATCCAAATCTTTGTATGGGAGCCACTTAACCTGTATGTCAGCAGCATACCAAACGGTGTCATCATGTCTTAAGTAGCGAGATATCACAACAGAAATTGAGCATATATCTATTTGACTTACATCTGAAGGTTGAAGGGAATCCAAGGCCTTGCGGTAGGTAACAATATTACTGTTTGATCTTGGTCCAGTAGCTCTACCTTTCCACCGAAGCGCAAATGGAAAGAAACCATCATTTGGCTCCTGATTGAACTTTGGATTGCCAACATTGAGGCGATAATAACTCCAACACTAAAAGGAATAAATATACAATCAGAGTCAACATTTTAACTGAAAACCATTGAGATAGAGTGATGACAGCCCTCTGCTTTACAACCTAAACCGTGTTTTCATAATATTAAAGGGAAATAATAATATGCATACCTGCAAGAGTGTCAAAGAACCGCTTATGGTACTTTGTGATTTAAGGGAGGCATTTCCAAGAGCTCTATAGAGAAATGCCAATGCTGCAGCACCCCATGCAAATTTTCCAGCTTCATCAAAATTCTTAAATAATGGGAGATACATGGCAGAGACTTTATTCCCAGTTGTTGTAGAAAATATAGTGCAACCAACAAGATATAGTAGATAAGCACGAGTATGACGCTCAATCTCTTCGACTGGTGCATCTTCAGGACATTTAGAAAAGCTCTCTTTCAACCAAGTTAGCTTCAACATTCCACCAGTTAGGTCTTCTGGTACTTTGCCGAGTAAATTTTCACACACTTTTCCAGGTGGCCTTGTTACCCCCATAACAGGTTTTCCATCAATTGGTAGCCCAAGTATGAGTGCAACATCTTCAAGTGTTACGGTCATTTCTCCAACAGATAAATGAAATGTATTTGTCTCCTTCCTCCACCTTTCAACAAGTGCCGAGATAAGTGCATTGTCAAGGCTAATTGTTGGAATCATTCTGAAGCATCCAAAACCAGCCTTCTCAACTAACTCAATTTGTTTAGGTGTGAGCTTCCATTGTTCAAGCATTGACGTGTGTTCATGACATCTAAGCACACTACGCTCCTGCAGTGGAGTCGTTACACAGAATTAATGGGGATTGACTTGACGAACTAAATGTAAAATGTGAAATTGAGAATATCTAACCTGCCCCTCCCAAATTGCTGAAGAAATATGGTTCTCTTGATCATAAAGCACAGACTTATCAATTGGTCCAGGATCTATAATTGACCCCATTCCGAGCCCCTAACATAACACAGAATAGGAAACACTTGGAATTAGATCCATAAACACTTGGAATAGTATTCAAACCTGTAAGCATTCAATAACTTTGAGATTCAGTTCAAAGGGAAGTGATCAGAAATTATATACTGTAACTTAGTTCAATTCTTGCTACTTCTAAATAAAACTATACAAGCTGATTGATTACTTCACAACAAAGACACACAAATACAGATAAAGATTCATCAACAAACAGGTTATGGATACACAAGGAAAGAAATTCAATGAAAATTTCAATCTTTTTTATACTAAATTTCTAAAAAAAATCTAAAACAAAAATGTAAGCAATTTTCTTGAAACAGAGCAAAGCTTTTTTTAGCTGAATTACAAAATTTGAAAACCTAATCCAACTTAGAGAGAACCCAATTGCGCTTGTTATCTAAAATAGTGCAATGGGAAGTTCAGTAGCATCATTGTTGGGTTTGAATTTCTGGCGTTTCTTAAGGAAACCCTAAAAGACAGGGAATTTGAAATGAAAGGTTGAAGCTTGAAAACCATACTGACCTGTGTCTGGGATAGTGGGTTGAATATATAGAGGATTCTGGAGGATGGAATTTCAGAAATCTACGACCTTGAAGGAGATGATGACGAACTCAAAAACGACGGAATGTCATCTGTCGTGCACTTCTGGTTCAGCTTCTCTCCATCGCTTTAAAAGATAGGTTCACTCAATTTGGGCTTTTGGCTAAAGCGTTCAGAGCGGACGGCGTCGTTCCGACGGCCTTTATTAAATAAAGCAGTCTTTATGAAAAATAAATAAATAAAAAAGTTAAAAGTCAGAAATGGCACTGGTGTTAACTTTTTTGTTTTCCTCAAAACAGTTACAAGAGGATGATGCTTGGCTGATCATATCGTGTCTTTTCAATCATTCAACATGTCTTTTTTTTTTTTCCCCCTCCTTTCTTTGTTTCTAAACAACTGATTAGATTCTCTTATCCCCCCTCGACCAGTTTCAATTCTTCAATATCTTCAAAAGTCATGGCTCTTTTCCTTAAATTCTTCAATACCTGTGGAGCTCCATAATGACCCACTGCTGGTGAAGGCGGAGAGCTCCTTCTCATAGCTGATAATGACAGTTATCCATCTTTCTATAGGTTCGTCCGTCCTCTCCTTTATTATGACATACAACTTTCGCCGGTGATGACATTGATGATGGATGTGGTTGTGCTTTCTCTCTCTAAAGTTGGTTTAATCATGAACTGCATCACTGCATGTAGAACTGGAACTGATGGGGGAAATAACAGAGAAGAGATCGAACCTTATCAAATGTTTAAGCAAAAAAGAAAAAGCGCACGTGTTGAACAGTGAGAGAGGTTGGTTAGGAATGACTTAACATGTATGGTCAGCCAAGCATTATTCGTTATGAAAATGTAAACCGGTGCGTGTTAAATGTGAGTAACCATGCTTTTGAAAAATCAATAAATCAAATATTGAGTAGGTCAAAGTCTAACAACCATTTCTAGTTTTTTTTTTTTATTAATGTACATATTATTTACCGTCAAATAGAAATAATATACATATGGTGATAGTTTTAGCCATTCATAGAAACACATAGGGCGATATTGTACGTATATTTATCTGTATCACTACCCGTGGTTAATTCTGTACTAAACAGGTAAAGACCTCACAGACATTGAGACAAGATACTCAGGCATATATATATAATCTATGTCTATACAAACCAACCGCTAAAGCATGTATTGCAGAAACCCAAGAATTTTGGCTGTCCCAACAAATTGTCATCAAACTCGGCGAGTTTGACATCCAATACAAACAGTGGGCATCAATGAAGGGTCAAGTCACAATAGATATCTTCAGTGATTTGACAAGCCTTCCAGTCAAAGCCGACCGCTGATAACCAGCCGGTCACAAAACCACAAAGATTGGTTTCTCCAATCAACAAACTAGTGGGGCGGGCATCACCCTCACAAAGCTTAATGAAGTGCTCACTAAGTTTACACTCGAATTTGCATACAAAACCTCCAACAGCATAGTAGAATATGAGGCGTTATTGGCCAACCTTCTACTTACCATCAATTCTAGAGTTGATAGCCTTAACACATATATGCCTCTCATTTGGTAGTCGATCAACAGTGAATTCCAAACCACTGATCAACAAACGGCCGCTTATTTGAAGTATGTCAAAACTCTACTCCAAAAATTTAAATTCTACAATATCACTCAAATTATCTAAGTGATCAGGAAAATAGCACTAAGGTAGATGCATTAGCAAAACTAGCAACAGCTCAACCGCACCAACTTGGCAGCCAAACACAAGTGCAGTATTTAGAAAAGTCGAGTATCACCAAGATACTCGCTGAAATCTTTAGTATCGAGCAAGAATCAAGTTGGATAGACCGCATCCTAGAGTATAAGCCCAGAAAATTTCCACATCACAAATATGGAGTACAATAGCTTCCACATGTTTGGGTTATTCGAGTGATTTCAATCTCTAAATTAGAACAAACATATTACACTCATGGGTCAAGTGGTACCTTTAGGCCAACCTTGCTCAAAGTCTTATGCACAGCGACACGCCAGGCGGGTGGCTGTGTTGTCAATATCCTGTTCGTTAGTGGCCGCAACTTCATACTACTCAGGATATGGTTTTGCCAGCATTATCGCTATTTCTTCCTCATTCAGGTTATCTATCAGATATAACTCAACTTATAGGAATTGCCTCATAAGTATCGGTGGTGACCTCAACAATACTTGGTTGAGATGTACTACTATTAACACCATTCTGTGCTCGCTCTCTGCCGTGGTCAACTCCCCACTCATGTCTGTTTGCACAAACAAAATATGCACTGCCATTTGATTGTCATCAACACGTTTTACCATCTAACTCTTACACCCCAATAGTCCTTAATTTAAGCAGTCAAAAAAATATCATTCCACTTTACCAATATCCCTAAAAAACTCAGACACTTCCGGGTCACTAGAACTAAACATGTGGATCACTTCCTCACCACTATATATCTCCACTATCACATAAAAATCTTCATGTTCTTCACAACATAATCCATGAAGAAAAAGGAAGGTCAGAAACATAGCAGAGAAACACCGACCAACACTACCAAAGTGTACAAGTAAATCTGAAAACTCTAATAGTGAATGTAACACCTTAAAACATGGTCAAGAACTTCGGTAGGCACAGTCAAAAATCAACCAAAGTTGTCTACTAAGGGGAAAGACAAGGCAAAAGAAATAGAGAAATCTCAAGAAAAATTTTCCAAAGTAGGTAAAGTGAGCGAAAATGCTCCCACTTGCTCTCTTACTGCACCAATTTAACCGCGCACCTGACCTTGGCCAACCATCCAATACCACCGCCTAGACCCCTAGATATGAGCAGAAAGCGTTAACTTTGTTGGTAAAACTGTCACACTGGCTTATTTGCGAATTTAGGGGGATGGGTAATCACTAGGTTAGGCATGAGTTGGGCCCAAATGATGTACTTCAATAGGCTGAGACCTAATTAAACTCAAATAAAAAATTGTCAAGCCGGTTTTTTGGGTTTTCGGGCCTAAACAAGTTCTAATATACAAATCTCATCGTTGTAAATTTTTTTATATTTTAAAAAATAAAAGGAAATTTTGTGTTTGTAACAGGCCGGCTCGTAATATGCAGTGCTCAAACCGTGCCAGGCCATAATGCGCTTGGGTCGGGAAGTCGAGTTAGGACCCATGGGCCAATATACCTCGGCTCAGCCCAGCCCACTAGAATGGGCTGTGCCGGGCAGATTTTAAACGTGCTCGGCCATGCGTGCTATGGCTTAGCTACCTGTTTACCACCTCTAATCCGAATTTAACAAGCAGCAACTGATTTGAGTGATTTCCATTCCAGATCAACAGTTCAAGAGAGATTGAGAGAGTCAGAGCCTTGACCTGATTTGCAAGAGTCAGATAATTGAAGCCTTGACCGAAAGCCTGGAAATCTGGATGAAGGCTTGCCGGGGCCTTGACAGGATTTGGGAGAGTAAGAAAGATTGGAATCGAGTAATTTACTAAATGAAGTGATTTGCTCTTGCTCTTTAGAATTGAGTATGGGCCGAAGAAGTCTGGGATCGAAGACGAAGCTAGTTGGAGACGAAGACGAAGTTTGAGATTGAGAGATTGGAATCAAATTTATTAAGTCAAGGCATAATTATCAAAATATCCCCTAAACTTAGTTGTAATTGTCAACTTACATCCTGAACTTTCAATTGCGAAAATTAACCTCCTTAACTTGGTGAAAATTGCCAATTTACACCTCCTCTGTTAATTCTAACATTTTCCATCCAAATGTGAGGGATATGCCCCTACACAAAAGAGGTAATATGGTCGTTTCATTATTATTTTTAATTAATAAAATATATATATTAAAAAAATTAATGTGGAGATTTATGGCCTTCTACCAATTATTAACCGACACACTTTGCATTTTTTTGTTTGCAATTAAACAATAAAATAATTTTACTAAAAAGTATCACTTAATCGGTTGAATGTTGGAAATTATCTCAACTCATATTTTTAATTAAATTAGCAATTCTTGGTGAATGACAGTATCAACTTGATAATTTTAAACTTTTATTCTTATTGGGATCATATAATGTAATTTTGTTGATTAAAAAGTGTGATTTTATTAAAAGGTGGAAACCTAAGTCTGCACTCTAAAAAACTATTTTTCATTTTATGTATATTTGTTCTTAATTAGAAAAAATTAAAAGAATCTTTTTATTATTATGAAATGACCATATTACCCCTCATGTACAAGGCACTTGCCTCACATTTGGATGGAAAACATTAGAATTAACAGAGATGGTGTAAATTGGCAATTTTCGTTAAGTTCAGGAGGCTGAATTTCGCAATTACAAATTCGGGATGTAAAATGACAATTATAACTAAGTTTTGGGAGTATTTTGGCAATTAAATTTTAAGTCAAAGTGCTTTATTGAAATAAGATTTAGCATGTAATTAGGCAAAGATTGACCACAAATTCACTAGTCTCAACTAAAGGGGTCAAATTTTATGATTACATCGATGGCTTCGTTGTAGACATTTAGTAGCTAAATAGTTCCACCAAAATCTTGTGCCATGTGAAGAGTAATGTGGTCTTTAGTGGCAATGTCCCTCCTCCATTGCAGCAAACCATGGCAGGTATCTTAGGGGTGCAGGTGGTGGATAAGCATGAGCAGTATTTGAGCATTCCAACTTTTGTGGGCAGGTCCAAGTCCAACACTTATTGCTTACATTAAAGATAATCTTTCAAAACAGTTAACTGGTTGGTGTACCAAGTTACTTAGTGTTGCTGGCAAAGAGGTTCTTATTAAAGTTGTAGCACAAGCAATGCTTTTGTATACTATGAATTGTTATCTTCTGCCTCATAATCTAGTTCAAGAGCTTCATCAACTTTGTGCCCAATTTTGGTGGGGAGGAACTGATGACAAAAGCGGAATGCATTGGAAGCATGGGGTGACTTGTGTAAACCCAAAAATATGGGAGGCATGGGGTTTCGTCATCTTTTTGCATTTAATTTAGCTATGTTGGCTAAGCAAGGCTAGCGCTTGATATAGCACCCAGACTCTTTGATCAGTCGTCTGATAAAGGCAATTTATTTTCCACATTGCAGTTTTTGGGAAGCTATTGTTAGCTCTTCCCCGTCTTATGCATGGAGAAGCATCCTGCATCGAAAGGATATCTTACAGGTCGGGATTTGATGACATATTGGTATTGGAAATGCTACAAATATTTGGACCGATCCTCGGGTCTTGGGTGAGCCATTTTATTCATCGAGGGTCCAAAATGTTTCGAAGCTGTTTTCATAGGTGAGTGGAATCAACTCTTACTACATAAGCTTTTCCCTTTGCCCATTGTTTAGAAAATATTACCCATTCCTATCTGCCTCCGATCTCATGAGGATCGTTGGAATTGGAGTGGGGACAAGAAGGGTGTTTTTACTGTTAAGTCAGCATATCATATAGCTAGAGGCAGAGTTTTGCATGAGGATGACTCAAATGCAAGTGCTGAACCTTGGCATCAATTATGGAAGGCTCCTGTTCCAGGCAAGGTGAAAATTTGTGTGTGGAAAGCGGCCTCAAATATTCTTCCAACACAGAGTCGGCTTACTGAATGTGGTATTGACATTGATACCCAGTGACCATTCTGTGATGAAGAGATTAGTCCCCTATTCATGTTTTGAGAGACTATCCTCATGCTAATTCATTTCTCCAATTAGCTAATATTCATGCTCCTGCACCTACTGCGAATATTATTGACTGGTTAGTGGCTACCTATTCTCAGTCCTCTACTATTTTTGCTACTTTGTTGATGTTGATTTGGGATACTTGGAGAAATCGGAATGCAAAAGTTTGGGGTGAATCACCTAAACCGGCAACTGAAGTTGTTCCCATCACTTTGGGATGGTGGGAGGAGTTTAAAGCCGCTCATATTGCACCATGTGTCCCAGCGCCTATGACTAGTTTACAGTGGAAGAAACCCCCTATTGGTATGCTTAAAATGAATGTAGATGCAGCCTTTAATAGCATGACTCGAAAGGCGGGGATTGGAGGTGTGTATAAAGATCATGAGGGATCTCTTTTAGGAGGGTTTCAACACACTTTGTTGATGTCAAATACAGCAAGACATGCTGAGCTGATGGCATTAATTGTGGGGATGCAGTTTGCTATTTCACACCACTTTTCTCCCCTAATTGTTGAAACTGATTGCCAGGATCTAGTGTCTACTGTTTCGCATCACAATTTGGACCAATTTGAATTGGGATTCCTCATCCAAGAACTGAGACCCGCTATTATTGACTCTTTCTACTCGAGTTGTTCATGTGAGACGCAATGTCAATATGGTTGCACACACTAGCACATGAAGTTAAACTAGGTGTGTTTAATACAGATTTCTTTTCTGTGAGTCCTCCAAGTGTAGGAGAGATATTTTTTGATTGTAATGACCCTTAAGTCAATGAAAACTTCTTTCATTCCCCTTAATAAAAAAAAAACTATTGTTGTAGTATAAATGTCTATATCATGTAATAGGTACTTGAGTGTATACATATAGTACTTGAATGTATAAATGTAGGTATGAAGACTTGTGTGGCTTAAAGCATGAAGGGAGATAACAAGCATGACAATTATCATCATCACGACAACCATGTACAGTTGCATGTGTGATGATGTAGCCACAACAATGGACTTCATTGTATTGCATTCACACTACATTGTATTCCTATAAATGCCCTCTTTTGTGAGAAGAATAATACACACATTACTCTCCATTCTCTCCATCGAAACTCTTTCTCTCTCTCTCTGTTAAATTACGTTTGTTCTTAAACACGTTATCAGCACGATATTGCTCTAGGATTCGAATCAAAATTTGACAAGAGAAGAGGAAGTTCATCATCCAATCGACATCATTTTTCCATCTCTACAAAAAACATTCAAACCTTACCACATATCAAAGCCCTTGATCCCAGAAGCGCAGAACCCACCTCAGAACAGCCAGAAATGGACTGAAACAGCCTGAATCGGCCACCGGAAAGTTGAACCGCTGCCGAGCCCTGCCAAGCAGCTGCCAAAAAGCTGCCGAGCGAATCTGCCGAGAGCTGCCAAGAGGACATGCCAACACCTGTCGACAGCACCTGCCGAGAGCTGCAGAGAAGCTGCCGAGCACCTTCCGACAGCATCTGTCGAGAGCTGCCGAGAGGACCTGCCGAGCACCTGCCGACAGCTGTCGAGACACCTGCCAAGGACCTGCCAAGACACTTGCCTATAGCCTACTGAGCACCTGCAGACAGATCTGCAGGGCATCTTCCGACAGATCTGCAGGGCTATTTTCCAGTGACTTTTCAGATGTTTTTCCGGCAACTTTTTCGACGACTTTTTTGGGGATTTTTCTCTAATTTTTCCAGCGACTTCTCCAGTCACCTCCGACAACTTTTTCAGTCCAAATTTTCCGGCGACATTATTTCAAGGTATTTTTTACTAAAAATTCCCGTTTTTGAGTTTTTACTCCTTTTTTTTTCTCTTTTCTTTTTCTCGGGAACTTGCAATAAAAAAGCGGAATTATAGAAATTCACACTAAACAAACTAAGAGCGTTTGTAATCAATGAACCAAGAGTGTTCGTAATATTCGGTCTAAGAGCATCCGCAAGCATCAATTTATGACCATATTAAACATCATTGTTTCAGTGTAATCTAAATATTCTTGGAAATTGATTTCTTGGTAGCATAGCTCAGAAATCTTATTATTTTAGCTTTCGTGGAAGTTTAAACTCCGAAACTAATATATCTTCTCTTCTTATCTTCAGGATGTCGAATGAACCAAGACTCGACTTTCAAATGCTTGCCTCAACAGTCTAGGAATACCATAGCTGGATAACCGACGTTGAGAACCATCTCACCTCAAGAGGGATATTGCCCATAATCCAGGCACCTAACGCGGGTCTTGTGTTCCAACGAACATCCACAGAGCATGCACAAGCACTTATCTTGATGTGACACCATATGGACAAAGCACTCAGATTAGAGTACATGTCAATCAAAGATGCAAGAGACCTATGGGTAGCGCTAGAAGAGCACTTTGGCAATATCCAAAATTCCCTCCTCCCTGACTTGAAGATTCAGTGGAACAATATATGCTTCTCCGACTTCAAGTCTGTTGCTGAATACAATTCATAAGCTTTTCGCCTCAAAGCCATGTTGAGGTTTTGTGAACAACCTCTCACAAAACAAAAGCTAATTAAGAAGACTCTCTCCACCTTCCCCGTCGCAGCACTTTTGCTATCAAAGCAATATCGTACTGAAGTCAATGCTGACGGATTACGAGGTTTAATGAGCTCATCAATGTTATGTATGTAGCTGAAATGCACGATAACATCCTCGTAAAGAATTATAATTCAAGGCTCATTGGAACTAAAAGCGTTCATGAGGCGAATTATAATACACCCAAAAGAGGGCGCAATGAGCGGTATCCTAATAATAGGGGACATGAAGGACGTATGGGTCCATATAACCGCCCTAATAAGGAAGGAAACCATAACTTTAGACCGGGCACATGTGATGGCAACTCTACACATGGGAGAGGTGGATATGGCAACACCGGCCGTCGAGGTTGCACCATGAGCTGTGGAGATAGCATCATGAGCCGTGGTAGTAGCAGCAACCCTCCTAGGGAATATCCACAACGTGCATGACCTGCACCTCAAATGAAGGGAGGTAACCACAATGACATGCCATGCAAGTACCCAACTAGCTGCACGCTTCAAGGAGTATAGGGAATTAAGGGAGCAAGAAATCTACCTTGCCAAAGATGAAAATGGTGAAGATGTCAATCTCACCATTGAGGACTTCAAAACTGAAAATGAAGTGCACGAGGATGCCGCAAACTTTGATTAGAATAGTCATTTTTATTTTCCAAAAATGGCAAATGTGCCTTAGTCAAATAAATAACAATTGTATTAACTCTTTCTCATGTGGCGCATCAAATGAAGTATGATGTCTAGAAAAGTAATTGAGATAGTGGTACTTAAGCGAGCCTCACTCCATCAACATCTCTCTCTACTTCCCTGGTCATATTTTATTGGAGTTACCAAACGGATTGAGTAACTGCAATTCGTCTAAGTTTGATTTTATTAGACTTTGGAAACTTTGATGTAATCATTGGCTATTTTCCTGATTAATAAAGTATCGCATTATTATTCAATGTCATTGACATGTATTAAATTCCGAACTTTATTATCTTTCAGTATGTTTCCCTGAGAGTTGGAATGCCTTCTTGATAATGGCACTACACATATTATATTGAGACATAAGCAACTATTTTTATGGATGACCCCTGGTCGATCTTCAGTGACTACGATGGCAGAACCATCACGATTAATTCATGGTCAAGAACCAGCTCAATTTATGTTGCCAAATGGCACAAATATTAATATCACCGAAGCTCTATATGCAAAGATATAAGAGCCAATGGTTTTCATTTGGAAACACATTGTGAGAATGGACAAGAGTACCTTTGAATCACCTCTAATGACTACGGAAATACACGAGTGTTAGAGAAACTTATGTGTCGCTCTAGTGGATTATATGCAACCGCTATTAGAGTCATTGAATCCAACCATGTCATGAATGAAAATTTATGGGATTCTGACACATATAGGCTTTGGCATGACCGTTTGGGACATCCAGGTTGTGATATGATGATCCGTATATTAAAGACTTCACACGAGCATCCATTCTTCAAAACAAAAAGAAATACGAACCAAAAAATGCTCCAATGAGTTACTTTTAAAGTCTATCATTTGTTTTGCAAAGCTTGCTATTTAGAAAAGGTAGGATCGAGACCATCATATGCAAATGACACTAAAGAAAATATACTATTCTTGCAAATAATCCAAGGTGATATTTGTGGACCTATCCAACTAACTTGAGGACCATTTAGATATTTTATGGTGTTGGTTGATGCATCGACGCGTTGGTCACATGTCATGCTCTTGTCCACAAGAAATGCTGCATTTGCTAAACTCCTAGCACAAATCATTAAATTACGGGCTCACCACCCTGATCATCCTATTAAGTCAATTTGTCTTGAGAATGCTGGAGAGTTTACATCAAAAACTTTTGATGATTATTGCATGTCCATTGGGATTGAGGTTGAACACCCTGTCCCTCATATTCACACCCAAAATGGTCTCACAGAAGCTGCCATTAAAAGACTTCAAATGGTTGCTAGAGTATTAGTTATGCGCACCAATCTCCCTATTTCTGCTTGGGGCTATGCAAAATTGCACGCAGCTGTACTCATTCGTCTGAGGTCCACTGCCACCCAACCCTTTTCTGTGTCCCAGATGGTGACTGGGTATGAGCCTGATGTCTCACACTTACGCATATTTGGGTATGCAGTCTATGTGCCCATTGCGCCGTCACAGTGCACCAAAATGGGTCCTCAAAAACGATTAGGCATTTATGTTGGATATGACTCTCCAACCATTATCCATTACTTAGAACCCTTGACAGGTGAACTATTTACTGCTAGATTTGAGGATTGTCACTTTGATGAGACAGTCTTCCCGTCGTTAGGGGGAGACATGAACACTGATGTTAAATAGAAATGACAGGAATTGTCTTGGTCTGTCCTCACTTTGTCTCATCTTAATCCCTGAACCACACAGTCCGAAATTGAGTGTGGGGAATTCTCGATCTTCAGAACGTAGCAGAATCGATCCCTGATGCGTTTTCTGATATCGCTAAAGTGACGAGATCACACATACCTGCTGCAAACATGCCTGTAAGGATTGATGTCCCTAAAACTAGAGGACATGATGTCATCTCAAGAGTACATGAGAATGACACCAACGTCAACTATATTGGTGATGCTGTGGCTAGGTCCACGGCTCCTGCCAGGAAGCGCGGGAGGTCCATAGGTTCGATGGATTCTCGCCCAAGAAAGAAAGCGAGTTTGGCATAAAATAATCCATTAATCATTGATACAAATAATCTATCTCATTAGAATATTCTGGATTATGGTTATGTCCAAGAGACATCATTGGGGGATGCTCCAATGACAGAACCAATTCTAGAGAATAGAGAGATCTCCATGAATTACACTAGTGTACATGTGATGATGGATAGAAATTCTATGGCTATTGATGATGCATTTGCATATCACATTGCAAAAGGAATAGAATACGATGATATCGAACCTCGCTCAGTTGAAGAATGTCAACGAAGAGAGATTGGCCTAAATGGAAAGATGTGATCCAGACTGAATTGGATTCACTAACAAAGAGATAGGGTATTTGGGTCTATAACGCTGACGCCCCAAATATAAAGCCCGTTGGCCATAAATGGGTCTTTGTTAGAAAGCGTAATGAGAAAAATGAGGTTGTTAGAGACAAAGCTCTCCTTGTGGCACAAGGTTTCTCACAACGCCCTGGAATAGACTACGAGGAGACATATTCTCCCGTAATGACGTAACAACGTTTCGCTACCTTGTCAGTTTGGTAGTTTCTGAAAAACTTGGCATGCAGCTTATAGATGTAGTTACAGCATATCTCTATGAGGATCTAGATTCAGAGATATATATGAAGGTTCCAGATGGACTTCAATTACCCAAATCAAGTGGCTATGAACCACGGAGCGCGTTTTCAATAAGATTAAGACGCTCACTATATGGATTGAAACAATCCAGACGGATGTGGTATAACATTCTAAGTGACTACTTGATTGGAAAGGATATGTTAATAATGAAATATGTCCATGCGTGTTCATTAAAAGGACAAGTTCCGGATTTGCAATTATAGCAGTTTATGTTGATGACATGAATCTAATTGGAACTCTAGATGAGTTAAAGGAAACTGCTAAATACTTGAAATCTGAATTTGAGATGAAAGATCTTGGGGAAACACGGTTTTGTCTCGGAATAGAACTCGAGCACCGTAGTGATGGGATTATGATCCATCAGTCGGCGTATACTCAAAAATTACTAAGGCGCTTTAATAAAGATAAAGCAAAGTCCTGTAAGTACTCTCATGATCGGTCGTAGTCTTGAGTCCGGAAAAGATCTGTTTCATCCAAAGGATGAGGACGAAGATTTATTAGAGGTTGAAATGCCCTATCTAAGTGCAATAGGCGCATTATTATACTTAGCTCAATACACAAGACCGAATATCTCATTCGCAGTAAACTTGTTAGCTCGACATAGTTCAGCACCAACACACCACCATTGGGGTGGTATAAAGACAATCTTTCGATACTTGAGAGGTACGATTGATATGAGATTGTTTTATCCCTACAGAGAGAAAAGAAAAGACGGAAGTATGGGATCAGATCCCATAAGGCAAAACGACACCTTCCGAAATATAGATGCCGACGCCGCCGTCCATGGTGGCCGACGTTCTCCTCCTCCCCTCCATCAAAATAACGGTGATGTTTTGATGGGTTTTGCTGATGCAGGTTATCTCTCTGACCCTCACAAAGCTCGCTCCCAAACAGGTTATGTTTTTACCATGGAAACACGGCGATATCTTGGAGGTCTACAAAACAGACCCTTATTGCTACTTCCTCAAATCATGCAGAGATTATTACTCTACATGAAGCTGTGCGTGAGTGCATATGGCTAAGGTCTGTAAATAGACATATTCGAGGAACTTGTGGTTTGAAGTCTCCCACAAATGAACCTACATGCATTTACTAGGATAATGCAGCTTGTATTGAGCAAATGAAATTATGTTTCATCAAATGCGACAATACCAAGCAAATATCGCCGAAATTTTTCTACAGTCAGCAACAACAAACACTCCTAAATATTAAAGTAAATCAAATCCGATCAGATGATAACGTAGCAGACTTATTTACTAAGTCGTTACCAAAATCCTCATTCGAGAAACATGTGAACAGCATCGGATTGAGAAAGTTGAACTCCCATGATCTTCAGGGGAAGTCAAAATCAGGAGGAGTATTCAGAAACATACTCAACATTCAACGCGCGTTATGCTCCTTCGACCAAGGTTGTTTTTTCCCACAGGGTTTTTATCACTTGGCAAAGTTTTTAACGAGACAACTTAGAAGCACACAGCCTAGACAACACTATTGACATGAAATATTCAAGGGGGAGTGTTGTAGTATAAATGTATTATAGTATAAATATCTATATCATGTAATATGTACTTGAGTGTATAGATATAATACTTGAATGTATATATATAAGTATGAAGACTTGTGTGGCTTAAAGCATGAAGGGAGACAACAAGCATGGCAATTATCATCATCACGACAACCATGTGGAGTTGCATGTGTGATGATGTAGCCACAACAATAGACTTCTTTGTATTGCATTCACACTACAATAAATACCCTCTTTTGTGAGAAGAATAATACACACATTACTCTTCATTCTCTCCATCGAAACTCTTTCTCTCTCTCTGTTAAATTACGTTTGTTCTTAAACAACTATGTGCCATGAATGCATAAATAAAAATTACATTGTAGGTTGATTTCTTGCACGATGAACTACGTCTTCCCAACGACATAGGACCTCCCCCTCCGTCTATAATTTCATCAGGAATGGACGTCCTCACCTTGGTCTCTAGCAATGGAAGCGGAGAGAATTCCAAGCTCACGATTGAAGAATGTCAATGCAGATTCACATTCTGAGATTATTCTCGTCACAGAAGAGGGCTCACCGGCAACTGAGTCAGATGATCCTACAGCAAGAGCTGCATGCGAGTCTCGAAGATTCCTCAAGTTCCCTAGCAACTGCAATAAATAAAAACAAAAAAAGAGGAAGAAACTCGTTATAAATTCATGGCCATGCCTTGTAAATGTGCAGCATCATTTTGCACTATCCATGATAATGTTGGAATCTATTAGAAAGAAAAGGAAAAATCTCAACAATCCAAAAGAAAAAACAAAGAGATAAAGAACACCACAATCTAACGTAGTATGGCGTTCTGCCTATATTTAAGAAGGGGCAGCAACAACAAACTCTTCCACTACCAATAATGAGTACAACAATTTTATCAAGCGTGTAACAGAAAGGCTTGCGATGATAAAATTCTGTAACAAGGAAACACTCTTTTTACCTTTTTGTTCTCACAAAACAAGGAAGCCAAGCAGTGTCAAGACAAGTCTATTGATAAGGACGCTTCTACTGTAGAACTACAAATATTAATTAGTGCTCCATGAACAAGTAACCCCACCTCAACTACCTAAAAGCTCCAGAGCTTCTTGAATCTGACCACAAACACACACACAGACAAGGTCACCAGGAAGTGATACCAAGTGAACAGCAAAACAGGGAATGGGAGGAGAGAAAATCCACTAGAGATTTGGGTATTGGGTTTCGCTTAGAGCTTACATTCAGAAATTGTTCAGTTACCATATTGTCCTTTATTGTGGTCCTCGTTTTCTGCACATAGAGAAGGGATTGCTTTCCCAGGTTGAAGGAGAAGTACCTCTCCCATTTTTGTTCCATTCCCCCACCCCACCCCCCACCCCCCACCTACTCCCAATCAACAATAACTTTCCCACCTCCTCTTCCTTCTCTCTTTCCTTTATGTTCTCCTTCAATTCATTTCTTCATAGCACAAACTTTTTCTCTTTTTCCTATTTAAAGTGGCAAACTTCAAGAAACACCATTTAGGTTTGAAACCGGTCCAAGTCTATGTAAATAGGTGGATTAACATCCACAACACTCCCATATGACAGCAAGAAAAGGTATTAATATGACGAAAAAGGGGAGGATGGGCATAGACATAAGAGACTGAAGATTAATGTTACAAAAAAAATCAAATGGCCCAGTAATGAAAGAAATCAATCACCATGAAACCTTCGTAGATATCTAATGCAAACAACATTCAAGTGGACCAATGATATACCTCCAGAAACAGAAAGATGATTACTTCTCGTGAAACTGCATGCGCAAGCAGAATGTCGCATGTACCTACAACTTTCAACTAATTTCATGCCTGACCCTTTCCAACAAGGTCCCTTATGCCTAGTGCCTACACACCATCAATCACACATATGAAACCAACTTGCCTATGTTTAATACTTCAAATGAATACCCACCTTTATCCTTAAAAAGTACACTAGTAGGAGAAATAAGTTTTACTAAGTGATGACTTCAGAAACTATCTTCACTGTTACATATAGCAAACACAGATGCCACATTTTACAAAGGTAGACGAACAGAATGAATTATTGAATTTTCTGTCTCTTATACCTATAAACCATCAAAATATATTACTGGTGGTATAGGAAGTCAATCACACTTGCTACAGACATTGAAGTATTAGTCTGAAAAGCTGCAAATGGGCAACAAAGAAATAAAGTAAGATATAATCTGATAGTCAATGAGATACCTTCAAAAGCATCTTATATGCCTCCAATAAGCGATTGGCTGCAGGCCCGAACCCATGGAGCTGGGGTACCTCCATCATGTGTGTCCAGGGACGTATTTCCTGCAAAAGCACGACATTTCAAGGTAGCAGATAAGAGTATGTCCCTTTTACACAACAGCCAAAAAAAAAAAAAAAAAAAAAAAAAAAAAAAACACGAGATAAGGAGCAAACAAAACAACTAAAAAAAGGCATTTTGAATTTGTGCGTATCAAAATAAACGTCGGCAACTCAGCATCCAACTAGAAAAGCTAAAAAGTAAAATTTTCAAGTAGCAAGGAGAAGGAATACAAGCAAGAAAAAATTTTCCTACACCAACCAAACCAGATATGTACATATGGAATCCACCAAAGAGTAACCTTTATCATGGTGACATTCTCAGTAACACGTGTGCCCAAAATCCTTCAACTGGGTGATATACAGTAAAAGATACATAGGAAAATAAAAGCAAGAGCAGATTGTCAAGGTAGTATCTCAAAGGAAAAGCAGACCAGACCTTGGTGTAAATCATATTGAATGATCTTGCAGTTTCTAGAAAAGATTCCAAATGCGAATGCAATGTGGATTCCACATCTGCATACTCCTCATGTGGGTTGTAAGCATGCTATATGCATTAAGGAGAGTTAATTATTACAACGAGAAAATGAAAGCAATAATAACAGAACTAGAGAAAACAGTTTACAAGTACATAAGATGTACAGGAACAACCCAAAAATTGCAGGAGCATTCATTACCAGTAATAAGATGTACTTGAGGCATTGGTAAAAAGTAATTCAAGATAAATAAGGTAAAATAAAAGGAATGTTAAAACAAAATGCTAAAATGAAAATGAATCTTTGGGCACCCTTTGAACATCAAAAGGAAATGGAAAGGTAATGAGGCAGATTCTTTATGTATCAGAGAGTTAAAAAAAACTCAAGTACCCTTGTGTAACACTCTTGGCTCTCTGAGCCTACGGTTAGAGGGGAATGACAGTAGTGGAGCTAACGTCAACAGGAGAAATGAAGATGGCACAGCAACTTTTCAAGATGAGGAGGAATTTGTTTGTGATTTGAGTTGAAAATTATAGTCAAAGAAGGCTGATATACAATGGCCATAACCATACACCACAGATGGGACATTTTTTTTTCTTTTTCTTTTTGATAGAAAACAACACTGCACTGGAGAAAATGAACTACTACAAAACAATGGACAATAAGTCCACTGAAGTAATCAACTAATGTAGCATATTTGCAGTAGTAATCATCAGCACTAACCTCGGGAATCCAGCAGAACAAACTAAGTTTAACAGAAGCACTACAGTTGAAAAATAAGCAAACAGCAGTAACATATGGAATACAAACGATGAGACAAATAAGCAAATACGTCCAAACCCAGAAGATTACATAAAGAAACGAAACAAACCTTTGATGCCAAATCATCAACCTTTTGTTGAAGATGTAAGAGAGTCTTGGATTGTTCTGAAACCTTCTGCTCCAGCTCAGAAACATTAGGTCTACAAATGAACTTTGATTAACAATCAGAATGTTACTATATTTAAAGGAGTAAGTTATTCTAACTTCAGTAGCATACTCACCTGAGTTGCCTCATTAGCATTTTATCCTAACTACGTCGGACTATGTTACATAGATTCTTATAGTAAAAACGTTTCATGATGCTTCAAATTTCCTGACCAATGCCATCCATGGAACCATTCAATAGTTGAGTTAATCATTAGGCGCTTGTAGTACCTAACTGCAGTCATCTGTCTTTCAATACCAGTGGGATAAGGTTCGCCAAACGCCAAAACATATGGCTGACACCATCAATGTAATACTCTATACCTCTGACTGATTTAAAAGTAGACTTCCTTATGATATTGGTGGTTAATAATAGAGTGAGTATAAGGGTTACACTACGATCCTCAAACTGAGAGAATCTAAGGCATATCCAATTTATGTGTGATAGAAAAGGTAGATTTTACAATTTTCGGGTTCAAACATATGGTGATATATTCTTAAATGAAGCCATTATTCTTTTACTTCATGGGAAGAACTGAAACATAGATGGCCAAATAAATATTCTTACAATGGATATATAGCTTGAATCTGAACATCAGCAGGAAACAATTTGCAATCTTCAGAGAATATTTGAGCTTGCTTTTCAGCAATGGAATCAATCAGTTGTATATCCTTTGTTACCTGCTCATCAATACTGCAGAAATCAAAGTTCACATAGATCTCAGGCTAAATTAGTCATTACTCATTAGAATCAAAAGACAAATCGCCTACAGATTTTGGTAGCCTATTTGAAGTTATAGAAACCCTAGCATTTTCCATATCAAGCAAAAACTTTCCTGCCCAATGTAATACTTGGTATTATTACTAAAATCAGTACCTCCATTCTTGATTATCAGCAAAAATGCTTGCCTCCACAAGATCTACAATTAGATGAAGCATTTCAGTACGATCTTCGTAGCTTCCTCGTCCCTTCAATTAAAAGGCAGTGCATTAGTAAAAGTTGAGAAACTCAGAAAGTAAATCTTATCTACAGTCCCAACAAGATGCAGAATACATGATGCTCCGATTGAACATCTGATTGCAACTATGTTAATCTTGTCTAGAGTCTCAATAAGATGCATAGACCGCAACTTGCAAACAAATGTTTAAATGATCCTTGATAATATGCGGTGTAGTGTACCTTCTACTGCATTACATGTTTTTCCAGATCTGCAACGATAAATCTAATTGAAACCTGTTTCCATGAAGGTTTCTGTGGAGATTGATCTTTGACTAGCGTATTTGGGTGGCAAAGATTTTATCGTGAAGGGAACTCCATGCAAAAGTACATATTTGTTCCAAAAAGAGGAAAAAAATTCAACTTTATCATAAAAATAGAGTCTAATAAGACAACTGTTGAAAAAAGCTTGTCATTTAGAAGAAGAAAATAGTCCTATTAAATTTTACTTGATGCAAACTCCCGAGAGATACAAATAAAGTGATTTATGAAGAGTTCAACCCATGATACTATCAGTATTATGAAACATTAGTTGCCCAAAATTTCTAGAAAGTAAACGCATGAGTGCATAACCAAAAGGTGAAAACTTGATACAGAATGAAAGATAATACACCAAAGTAGAATGCAGTTACTTTGGATATAAACAGTTTCACCCATAAATCATGTATCACCAAAAAATACTCAGATATCGACATCAGTCCACTAACTTGGATGGCTTCTGTGTCTATTGTATTCGTAATGCCCAAAAACTTTGCAATCTCTGCCAAATCTGCAAAAAAGAGGTCATCTCTTATTAGAGTAAGAATAAAAGAAATGTGTTCGAATTATGGGATCAAATACATGATGAAATACTTGACATGCTTAAATATTTGGAATTGGGAAAAGTAATTAGTCCAGGGTACACAGTAGCCCATGGAAGGGTGCTCCAGATAAGTGATACAAGAAAATTCATTAAAGAGATTATTTGGTTGTATTAGTACCAAGTATAATAACAAAATAGAGAATGAATTGAACGAGAATGAATGCCTTTAGTACTTGGTGATATCTTACAACCTTTTTTTAATGACAAAGAAAATGAAGATAAAAGACAAAGCAGGTGACAACGAGAGCACAGGCTAGCAAGCAAAGTGATTAAGATATTAGAACTAGGATAGTAGTACTCAACAATAAAACAAAACAAAGTAACAGCTGCATTTCAATCATAATAAATGGCCTAAAAGAGCAATGCATAAACACCTGAAAGAGACGACCAAACCTGAACACTATGCACAGCTATTTTGAGTATTTTAAGCTCTTCGCCCTATCTCTTAGCTGATTCACCTCCTCTAAACCGTTTCTTACTAATAAAGGCATGGGACTAATTACAGTAATGAACTAATTCTCTGAACTGTTTTGAGCTGGCAGCGGACAAGCAATATGCCGTGCTTCCTTGTTCAATTTGACACTGAGCTAAAATTGCACACTGATAGAAGTAGCAAACATGGGCATGTTTTAGATTCAATTTCCTTGTTGCATTGTTAACAAAACAATGTGTATGACATGGAGATATATCAATGAGTTACATAACCAAGAAAAGCACCCACTCTACATATGATAATATAAACAGACCCAAGTTAATGGGAATCACATCCCAATAAACTGAGTTGAATTCAAGGCTTACACTGAATGCGGGCAGTCTCTTCATCGCCTTGAAGAGTTTGTTGAGAGAAGGGTGACTTGTCGCCCAATAAGCTGCAGAAATGTTCCAGATCAGGGCACCCAAATCAAAAGAAGAAGAAGAAGAAAGGTACATGTACCGGAAGAAGAGCCACTCAAAAAGAGCGTAGCGTTCCATGCCGGCGAAGAGGAGAGACTGAGCGGATGCATTGGCTCTGGGATAGTCCAGCAGCGCCAGCTTCCTCTGTATCTCTTCCATTTGTCTCGCTCCCATTTCTAACTCAACACTTCGACGCTGCTTTACACCATGACACGCCGGCCTGTTCTGTTCTGTTTGGAGTTTCTTCTACAAATGAGTCGCTGTTTAAATTTTATGCGACAGCTTTAATAGCGTAAATTCTTGTATACACGCCGTACAAGTCCGCATACAACAAATATGCAATCTCAGCTGTCTATGTGTATGGTCAGTTATTTATTACTCAAAACCGTACAATCTTGATGATACATGAAGATACACGAAGACCCTTCCAAAAAAAAAAGATCAATGGTATAAATTTCTTTTATTTTTGAATCAAAATCATCCCAATTTTATCATTCATTTCAAGTGAGAATGACCATTACATATTCTTCCTTCATGTGATACATAGGATAGGTCTACTCATTAAACATCTGATACTCACCTATTTAAGCAAGCCTATTAAACTATGATATTACATGACATAGTAATAGGCAAAGTAATACTAGGGCTAGGAGGTGTACATGGTTAACCTCAATGGTTTAATGTTAGCTGCCTTCTTATTTTTAGGAGGATTTTTGTTTTTGGATCCTAATAGTCGCCCTCTTTTCTTATTTGCTTTAGCATTGTCAACGATCATAGATTTCGTTGGTACCATGGTGCCTTCCGGTGTTTGTACTAGTTCAAGAGATTTGGCGGTGAAATTTGAACTAAACTTTGGCACTTTGAACTCCGGCACTTTGACCTTCTTCATTGGAAGAGTGAAGCCCCTTCTCTCATCAATTAACTTGGGCAACATAGTCTTTCGCTTTTTTGGGGATGCATTAAGGGAGATAGGTCTACCGATACCAAGGCCATTCGATCACTAGTGCTAGCTATTGATCAGGAGTCACCTCCTTGGTTGATTACATACCTCTTCTCCTTTACTCGAGATTTTGGTGGAGCAAATAGAGATCTAAGAATTGATGGTAACACAGGAACATGTATGCCTTGAAATCTAATTGTACCTCTTGTAACCGAACTTCAGTAAAGCTTAGAATCATATTCACACTATTTCTTCCAGGCTCGATTGCCGTCGTTACTGGCTTCTCAAAGGGCAGTAGACATTGCCTATTTTCATGGTAAATCAGATTGCAGCTGCGACACTTTCCAACCAAGTTTTCATGGAAGAAGATTTCCTCCTCCAACCCCTAATCTAATTTCAATTTCTTCTTCAAGAAGAATGATTTAGAGATTTCATGAGACCCTAACCCTAATCTTACATGTTGTGTTAAAAAGCTTCTCATCCATTTCGATGTACCTCCCAGTCACAAAAGTGACATTTATGATGGTCTCCCTAACCTCAAATGTAGGAGGGATATTGGTTATACGCACCCAGAAATACATAAAACTCAGGGCCACCAAATGCAAGGGAGTGACACCGTCATACTCCTGTAAAACAACTGGAGCACGGTTAAAAAAACCATGACCCCTCTTTGAGGACTTTCTTGCAATTAATCTCCCTTTAGATCAAATGAGAAAACAAAGCGGTAAACCCTTCTCTAGTACCCATATTCACAGGAAAGTGAGACAGAGATCAGTTATCTCCACCAATTCAGGCGTCTGGGCTCTGGCCAACCAATAGGACTAAGATGCACGATGCACACCTCCTTCCTGCATGTGTGAGATATACACCACTTTACCTCCACCGACCAAAAGCTAGGGACGCAGCAAAGCTAGAAGTTACATAGTCAATAGAAGCCATGACAGAGGATGTTGATCAAAGAACGTCGCAGGATTTGCTTGGTTTGCGAGGCTGCAGTGCTACACATTATGGTTTTGCTTAGTATAACCATATCATTAATCTGTTTAGAAATGAAAAAATTATGCTACGTGTCGAACCGCCCCCCCCCTCCCCCAGTTCAACTAAGGAGTAGGTCATTCAAGCGGATAATAATCAAATTTTTTTGTAGAAGCCTTGGGTTGTAGGAAGTCTCTCTCATCCCGTGCTATTGCTCTTGATGTGGTAGTGGACCTATTTTGTCCTTCAATAATGGAATGCACGCATTAATAAGCATATCAACAAATGTCATTATTGTTAGAGAAAAGTAAGGCTTTTTCACGTTGGTGGAATAGCCGCTTTTACTGAGTGTAATGCTATATTTGTGATCAATTTAGTCGCTACTCTCTTTGTTCAATGGGATGATCGCAAAGTTCCAAAAGCATCCGTTTTCTAGAGGAAGAAGTCGGAGGCCACTATTTCAATGAAATTCATGATCCTCCAAACAAAAGGAGTGATTAATTAATTGCTTAGGGGTCAATGATATATATAAGGCCTTTTACTAACTATATCATTCCTTAAACCAACTAATTTTTGTTTATCCCCACAGAGCCACCAAAACATATAATAAGAAATATCAATATTTATAAAAATGTTACCGCATTTTTTATTTTCATTATTACGAAAGTGTACTGTGTCAAAACAGTTATACCGTATGTCGTGATAGATTCGATAATCTATTGCAAGCTCGCCCTATCATTCCCTTCTTCGTAGTGATACTGTATGTCGTGATTCTTAATCTTAGACAGTGGGCTGCATCTCTGAGATGAGTAGTGAAATTAAGGAAGACACATGCCTCCTGATTGCATGATGAATCTTCCACTGTTCCTAACAGACTCTTTTTAAACTCTACTATTCTATCGTCTTATAAGACACATAGAAAAGAACAATTTATCCGTCTCTTGCCAAGAGTTTTATTCCTACTTAGACTTCACCGATATGCATATAGGAATACTTTTTTTGAAAGGCTTCACTCACTTCTTTAGGAGTAATTAGTCTAATGTCTGCCTCACCACTTGTGGATGGGACAGTGCGTTAATTCTAAGATCTTAAATATGTGAAAGTCTACAACAAGAGATCCTCTTTTTCAGATCTCACTAAATTTAAATCTAGGAGCAGAGACTTCTCACACACTAGATTTGATTTAATTGTACTCAAATTCTTGAGCATAAATCAACCATATAGGTACATTACTTATTTTGCTAAGAATCTTGCTTAGCATATTAACACTTCTTCCCAACATCTTCAATGTGAGGAGTTTAGATGCACTAAACTTGAGCTCTTTTTCTCCTTTCGGTTGAGGAGTAACGATTTTATTAGCAATAGTTTGTGCTAATTTTTCCTTATCCATTTTTTCACCATTTTCCCTTTCCTTTATTTTTTCTATAGACTTCAAATTCTATTGTTTAATTCTCGATATTGGATTTCGAGGTCTTTACCTATCTGTTAGAGTTATCTTATATTATAGTTTTACTGATATATTAATGTTTCTACGTTTTCAGCGAGTTTTTTAATGGGGAGACAAAAGCCTAAAGTTTGTCATCTATCTGTCTTACTTTTAGATCTACTCTCCGATTCATCCGTTTCTAGATGTTAGAGTTCTAAACGATTTCTCAAGTTTACTTGATCATTTCTTTATTCAGCTGCTACTGATGGATGTGGTTAGCAAGATTTTCAGGTCTTACTATTTTTTTTTTCAATATCAGAAAAATATTGTTTTTCTTTGAGGTAATCTAGCTTGACTTCAAGCTCTGCTACTCTTGAATTTATTTCTTCTACTTAGATTAAATCTCTCGAGTTACTCTGCAACTTTTTTAGATATCTTGTCCCTAGATAGATGATCTAGGAATTCAATTAAGCTTGCTCTTGAAGGATCAAACTCTTCTACTCCAATTTCTCTCTCTAGACAGTATGTTCGTCATATAGTGTTAAGAATTCTACAGACGTATACAAAGGACAAAGGAGTACTGGTTTTCTTGGATGTGCGATGTATGAAAGCACACTTGCCACTTTTCACTTTATTTTTCAATAGAAAGGCTTGGTAATTCTTAAGTTTGGGTTCTCTTTTGCTTGTCAAGAGAAGTCAACTCTGATGCATAAGCTTTTTCTTACTTGTTTTTTAGCAAAACAAATTATGATACCACATCAATTAACTTGGGCAACATAGTCTTTCGCTTTTTTAGGGACGCATTAGGGAAGTTAGGTCTACCAATACCAAGGCCATTAGATCACTAGTGCTAGTTGTTGATCAAGAGTCACCTCCTCGGTTGAATACATACCTCTTCTCCTTTACCTAAGATTTTGGTGGAGCAAATAGAGTTCTAGGAATTGATGGTAACACAGGAACATGTATGCCTTGAAATCTAATTGTACCTCTTGTAAACTGAATTTCAGCAAAGCTTAGAATCAGATTCACAATGTTTCTTCCAGGCTCGATTGCCATAGCTACTGGCTTCTCAAAGGGCAGTAGACATTGCCTATTTTCATGGTAAATCATATTGCAACTGCGATACTTTCCAACCAAGTTTTCATGGAAGAAGGAAATTTCCTCCTCCAATCCCGGATCCAATTTCAATTTCTTCTTTAGGAAGAATGATTTAGAGATTTCATGAGAGACCCTAACCCTAATCTTACCCATTTTGTTAAAAAGCTTCTCATCCATCTCGATGTATCTCCCAGTCACAAAAGTGACATTTATGATGGTCTCCCTAACCTCTAGTGTAGGAGGGATATTGGTTATATGCACCAAGAAATAAAAAAAACTCAGGGCCACCAAATGCAAGGGAGCGACACCATCATACTCTTGTAAAACCACTAGAGCACGGTTAAAAAACAACGATCCCCATTTAAGGACTTTCTTGCAATATCCCTTTACATCAAATGAGAAAACAAAGCAGTAAACCTTTCTCCAGTACCCAAATTCACCAGAAAGAGAGACAAAGATCAGTTATCTCTATTGATTTAGGCGTATGGGCTCCGGTCTCTACTGATTTAGGCGTCTGGGCTCCAGCCAACCAATAGGACTAAGATGCACGACACGCACACCTCCTTCCTGCATGTGCGAGATATACACGATTTTACCTCTCCCAGCCAAAGTTGGGGACGCATCGAAGCTAGAAGGTACATAGTCAATATAAGCCATGAGAAAAGATGTTGATCAAAGAACATCTCATTATTTGCTTGGTTTGCGCGGTTGTAGTGCTATGCATTAGGGATTTGCTCACCACTAAAATAGTATAACCCTATGATTAATCTGTTTAGAAATGAAAAAATAATGCTACATGCTGAACCCTAACCCCGGGTTCAACTAAGGAGTAGGTCGTCCGAGCGGATAATAATCAAAAAAATTTTGTTCTTCCTTGGGCTGCAGGAAGTCTCTCTCATCCCGTGCTATTGCTCCTGATATGGTAGTGGACCTGCTTTGTCCTTCAATAATGGAATGCACGCATTAATAAGCATATCAACATATGTCGTTCTTGTTAAAGGGATCAATATGTTCATTAGTCTCTTTGTTGAGTAGGATGATGGTAAAGTCCCAAAAGCATCCATTTTCTAGGGAAAGAAGGCGGAGGCCACTATTTCAATGAAATTCATGATCCTCCAAACAAAAGGAGTGATTAATTAATTGCTTAGGGTCAATGACATACAAGGCCTTTTACTAACTTTATTATCCCTAAACCAACTAATTTTTGTTTATCCTCACGGAGCCACCAAAATATATAAGAAATATCAATATTTATAAAACTGTTATTGCATTTTTTATTTTCATTATTACGAAAGTGCACTGTATCAAAACTGTTATTGTCATCAATTGAAAAATGACTGCCAATGAACAAAATAGCTACAGCCAAGTGCCAATAAACAAAAAAGCTATCGTCGAATAGCCAAAAAGCTACTATCAATGAATTGAAAACTTATTGTCGTTCGTCAACACTTGCTGATAAAAATATATGGTGGCTTAAATGGTAAGATAACTTTAAAAAGACACTTATAAGTAATTTGCTATAATCAACTTTATGGTTCGTCGACAATGACTTTTTAAAATATTATCATGAATGAGAATAGTTTTTTTTTTCAGAGTAATAGTAACATTTTAGTTTGTCGACAATAACTTTTTGTTGTGGGGCAGTAGCTTTTTGAATGATGGTTGTGACTTTTCCAATGAATTACTGTAACTTTCATAAGAATGACAGTAATTTTTTTGTTCATCAATAGTAGCTTTCAGTTAATGACAACAACTATTTCATGTGTTGGATGCAGCGACATTTTCTTAAATAATGCAAAGTAAAAATGCCAATGTGGTGTATTATTTGTAAATATTAATATTTCTTATTTTTTTAAAATGTTATTGTCAGACTTCTTTTAGGGAGATGACAACAATATGAGATTCCCGAGAAGGGAAAATGTAGTTGGAGAGAGAGCAATAGTACATCAGGTACTCAGTATGGATTCTGGAAAAAGGCAGAGGACCATTAGTAGGCATCAACTGAGGTAGCTGCTGAACTTAGTTTGGCAATACCCATTGGGCAAGTAGCGCTCTTGAGATGTTTCAGAATGAGAGGTGTTTAACAATTATTATTCCTCGATTCTAGTGACGCATTATTTTTCCACGCAATTGTTTTGTGGTTGGGTTGGCTTGGAAGATTCTAGCTGGATCTCTGAGTGGCTTGACTTCTTGGCACGTGTTGAGAATGACTTATCTTGTGAAGATAGTATATACTGCTATAGCATGCAGAACTGTTGCTATGATGATTCACTGTAATGTTGTATGTGTAGTGAAATGCTTTGTGGTAGCCTTTGTGGTGGTGCTTGTGTGGAAAACAACCTTTGTAGAAGTGCTTGTGTGGCAAACAGCTTTTGTAGTAGTAATTGTATGACAACCTTGTGGCAGTGCCGGTAATACTTTTGTAGCAGTACTTGTTGTACTTGTCTAGTAGTTACTTATAGTGGTCTGTGTGACAGTGATTATATGTGTAATGTCATGTGATGATTGTGTGTGGGTTAGTTAAGGCTAGAACTTTTCTTATTTTTATTCTGAGATAGTGGGGCACTTATTATATAGTGATGCATGATTTATTGCTACCATGATAGGCTTTCTGTATGATTTGGCATATGGAAAGAGTGATATGACCTCGTGATAAGATGACTATGATGAGACATTGTGTTGGCGTGTGAGCTGAGGTGATAATGTTGTTTTCAACCTTAGGAGTGTTAGTGTTGTATTTTCAATGCATTGGAACAGATATTGTTGTGAGGATATGATTTGAACTATGGTATAGTCAGTGTGAGGTACTGCAACTGCAGTGTTGAGACTTACGAGTTGGTTTATTACCAAGTGGGTAGTGAAGTGACTCGTGGGTGTGATACTAGCTGCTATACAAGTAGCGCCACTACTACAAAAAGTTAATCACACAACACTAATCACACAACAGAACATAAATTTCCTGTTATGTGTTTAAGTGAACTCTATTGTACAATGGTATTAATGATGTTCTGTTGTTTGAATGTCAACAATGTGATAACTATTTTCTTAGAACTACATTACACAACACAATTAAGTATTGTCCGTTGTCTGAGTCTTAAAATATTTAGCGGCAAATTTTGAGGAAGCTTGCTTAAATGTCTTTCACTAGATACACCTAGTACAAGCTGTAGAAATTAGACAACAGATTTAAGTTATTCTGTTATGTGGAGTAGGACTTTTGAGCCAAAATATTATAGGCGGCATGTTTCCCTCCATGTTTCCACATTTTGATTTTATGCAGCGCACTCATATGACGGTTGTTGAGTTTTCCGTTTTGTGAGTAGCTTTGAATTGTTTGCTAGGTTTAATTGCCATGCTATATCGTGTCCCAAAAGCAAAAAAACTAAAGCAAAACCTAGCTAGTCTCTCGACCCTCTCTCCCTCCACACAGAAGCCATCTCGATCTCCCAGTTTTTCAACCTCTCGATCCTCTCTCTCTCTCTGTCAGTCTCTCAATTAGATTTGGATTGCTGTCCTTCACTGTCCTTCTCTGCCTAGGTTTGTCTGCGGTGCCCCAAATTCACTTTTCCTCTCCGCCATCTCTCTATGAAAAATTAGGATTAGGGTTTGTTGGCTGAATCCCCAAATTGTGCTGAAAAATTGGCGGTGGCTCGGGTTCGATAAACTAAAGACCATCTCACTTCAATTTTTCGCCTATGTCATCATTCCCTTCAATTTCATGTCCTTCACCTCTATCAGTCCGTCGTTTCCTTCTCGCTTTTACTGGTTATTCTCTTAGCTGGGCCTTCCTCCCACAAAGTTTCACTCCCATTTCCTAATCCTATTTCTATTAGCTCATACAATTCCTCAATCTCTGAAAACCTAATTTTGATTTCAATTTTTGTTAGGACCTCGAGCGTTCAATGAGTTTAAGAAGCTGGAGATGTTCTTCAAGGACGAGAGCAGGCATGGTGTTTCGATCATTGATCTGTACGAGCTTGTTCAGCACGCTGGCAACATCCTACTGAGATTGTAAGTCAAAATCTCTCGACTTTTTCTTTAGTTCATAATGAGCAACATTGTTGAAATCAGGAAAAGAGGTTGATGTTTTGTTCATAACTATATATCAAGATATCTTCATTTGGGTCATATAGATTGCTTCATAATCAGATTACATGCCTCTCTTTTGATTTCCAGGAAACGACAGGTATTGCAATGGCTTTGGAAAATGAAGGAATTAGTTCCTTCCCTTTTAGACTTTGCTGGAAATGGGTATGGCTGTGACTGCAAATGGGTATCTGAATCTGACTCTGGTTAAGGCATCTGAGTTTGAAAATGGACCCATTTGCAATGCCTATGAGGTTTTTCAGGTTCACCAGTTGGTTCAAGAGACTAACACAGATGATGGTGAGTTTGGTTTTGACTGCAATATAGTGTTTTCAAGTGGGTTTTTGTAGTATTTTAATGGGTCTTTGATTGTTACGCATAACTGGTTTAACATTTTGTTTCACTTATGGCACATTTTTAGTGGAAGTGATTTTGGAGGTAAGGAGTGAGTTGCTGGAGAATAATCAGATGAATGAAGATTGGGAAGGGTGAACTGCAGACCCATGTCTTCCGGTTCCCTGGAATGTTATAGGTTGTGAAACTGTTAATGGTGTCACCGTCATTACCAAACTATAAGTTTTTTATTTCCCTTTCTTTTCAAATTTCTGTGTATTAAAGGTGAGGATATGGCTTTTGTATTGAATCGTGCAGTTTCAGTGTTGTGGGAAGATTTGGTTGCAAAGTTTACACATTTATTGGTTACATTCATTAAAAGTTGATACTTTATTGGATGTTAATGTGAATGTTGAATCCTTTACAAGCTTATCGGGTTATGTTGTAAATGGTGAATTTTGTACTAGTTATGTATAATTGTATTGCTCTGTTTGTCATACATTTTGTTTATTATCATAGAGTAATCGATAAGAGTAGGTAAGGTCAAAGTGTAATGCATGTCAATTTTCTGCGTTAAATTTCGAGCAAGAAAGAGGGGTTTTGTTCTTTTTGTATTATTATGGAAGACGTATTTGAATGTTTTTCTTTTCTTTGCCCTTTTTTGTTTGCTAGACTTCAGAAACAAAGCCATTAAAAGTTATTTCCAACATTCTTTTGTTTCAGATGCCTTGGTTGATAAATAATTGGTCAGTGTTTGATCTGCAGGATTCAACGAAGTATGGGAAGATGAAAAAGTCTTGATGGTTGGTATTGTCGTTAGCAATGTTGCTTCAAAAATTGATAAAATGAACGATTTGATGAGTGCAGGATTACATAGATTATGGAAGGATAGGTTAGCCTCTTGAAGATTTACTCTTGTGCTTGTATATCAATAAACAATCTGCATGATGGCACTTTCCCTATACATTGCTTTACGTCAATATTTTCCACTGTTCAGATTGGTTAGGGTATAGTTGACAAATGGACTGATTGCAATTCTAAGTTTTTGGTTAGTAATTATTTGGTATATGTATTTCAAGTAGAGCATATTATTAGAGAAGCGAATATGATGGCAGCTCAAGAGATCATCGAGCTATTTGCTGAGCTTATTTCGATTCAAAGATTGAGGTTTAAGATTGGGTTTTGATTTTGTTGCTTCCAGTTTTGTTTGGTATTTGTTGCTTGTAGTTTTGTTTGTTATTTTCTTCTGCTGATTATCATTTGCTTTGAAATTGGTGCCAGCTTGTGTTTTCAATTCCAGTGGTAGACATTTGGTAACTGTCTAGCTGTGCTCTTCCTATTAATTGGTTCTGTACTTGTCAAAATCATGGTTAATTGTACTACATCCAATTTTGATGACATATATCATTCTGTCTCAATATGCCACTAAATCATATTGAGAATGCCTTAGAAAAATGCTCTTGTTTCAAATAAAATTGACTATTTTCTTATAGCAATTCTAATAAGTTCTGCTTTCTTTGAAATTAGGGGGAGAGGCTGAAAAGCTTGCTCGGACACTTTTCATGGTTGCTATATCCAGATAGTCATCTGTAATTTTCACGGATAAGGTGCGCTATATTCCTAGAAACCTAGTTTTGATTCATTTTGGTAGGCACTAGCTTCCCCTGTTTCATCTTATTGGTTCTGCTATCTAGTATGCTAGTGCTTACGTGTACTTCTGAAATTTATAATTGTCCAGGAGAAATTTAATGTTTGATTATTTGTGAGGTCATTGAAATTTAGGTCATTGTCATCTCTGAGGATACCCTTGGCCTGCAGTTATTTGGTTGCTTGTGCACCGGAATTATTAATCAATGACTCAGTTTCTGTTTTACTGCCTTGAATTTGTGATATGAGTTCATGCCTAGCCTGGTTTGATTTGTTCACTATGTATTGCTCTTGCCTTGTATACATTTGTCTAGGACTTATTTCGGGTGCTATAGAGTTGGTTTGTCTTGTAGGCACTGCTCTTTGCCATCATTAACTGAGTAAAAACGTATTGTATTGATAGATTCATTTATCTTTTCTTAACTAGACTATTGTTCTTTCTTTGTCTGATTGTCTCTGCACTTAAATGACAGCATCTTAAATAATAATGAGCTATTCAAATGGCATAAATGCCAGCAACCAAAATGATTATGCATCACCACTTAACTCTCTTTCATTCTGCATCAGATATCGCTGCATATATTGTCATGTAACATTTCATTAAATTTTCTAGTCTTTTTCCTGGTCATTTATGTTGTTTATGTCTTTGTTAACGTTTTTCTGGTTTTCAACAGTCTTCAATTATGACAGTGGGGACTGGGAAGGAAGAGATTAGAGCCATAACCAAGGATGCCCACTCTCTGGTAATGATCCAAAGCTCGAGAAGCAACGCAAATGAGTTTTGGAGTGGGATCTTAGAGCTCGAGAAGCAAGTGCTATGGATTACCCTCTTTCAGCATATGAGCTACCAAGTTTGATTCATGGGTCTAGCTAGCTAGCAGCTAGGAATAATGTTTTTGATTCATGTGTAGGTAGTAGCTAGGAATGCTTTCTTGTTTGGTACATTATCTAATAACTTGAATGTTTGGAAGTTTGAAAAACTTATATGATATGGATTAGTTTGGTTTTATGTGGTAATATGGAGCATTATTTTTGAAAAGATATTCCAGGTATGAATACTTATTGAATAAAACAACAGCTCAAAACAATGTTGTGAGAACCAAACTCAGACAACAAACCTGTTGCTCACACAATGGTTGATAAAAAGAATTTGTTATGTGAACTAATAACCAACAGCAAAAGAAAACAAAATTCTGTTGCGTGAGATTCATAACACATTTGTCTTTCTAAATCAACAGATAAGGGAGATAATTTCACTTATGTTGTGTGTTACTTATCTCAGACAACAAAGAATGAGTTATATCTGTTGTCTGTTATTAATCTCAGACAACAAAGAATAAGTTATATCTGTTGTGTGTTATGAATCTCAGACAATAAAGAATGAGTTATACATGTTGTGTGTTATGAATATCAGACAACGGCAAAATTTCTTTTATGTTGTCTGAATGTGTCGAGGCATCCCCGCGCATGCCATACCAGGCATATGCCTACGCAGAATTCACACAACGGAGATAGGTATTTTGTTGAGCAAACTATTATCACACAACGGTGAAATCACTGTTGTCTGATTTTTCAATCACACAACACTCACTTAGACCACGGTGAGCTTGGTCATCACACAATAGAAATCCACCGTCGTCTGATGGCCTTTTTGGAGTAGTGGCAATTGGTGAATTAAGGTACGTCTTACGTAAGAGTGGAGACTAATCTAGAAAGTTATGAGGAATTACTAGAAGTACGAGCACATCATTTTATCCACAGATTGTTGGACGGGCTGAATGAGTGGATCAAGTGTTGGAGATCATATTGAAAGCATGCGTCTGTCACTTCAAAAGTAATGATAAGACTGAGGTCTGTTAGACCTGTTACAGTTGTGGTGAGAGGTGAAGATTCGGTGTTCAGTTTTATCATATCTCTTGGAGTATGGTAGCATTGAACATATCGATGTGCCTAGACTAAAGAAGAAGAAGGTTATGATGGATCCAAAGCAGGGGATCGAGGTACCGTTGAAATAAAAGTTGGTACAACCATCATTGGTTGCAGGTTTGTATTTCAGACGGAATTACAATACAATGCTGAGCGAAGGATTTGACTTGTTTAAAAGTGATTGAATCAACTACTGATTCGAATAACGAGGGACATCTTGAGTGGACGGTTAGAGTAGATGGAGGTTTGAGATTTCAATCGGGATAGTATGTTCTGAGTAGTGACAATCTTAAGGAGTAAGCATGCGAGAAGTACACTGATATCGATACATTGTATACCGAGGATGTACCAAGTTGTATACGGATCTGTGAAGACAGTTTTAGTGGAATAGGATGAAGAGAGACATGGTAGCGTATGTCTCCAGGTGTCTTACCTGTCAGCAGGTGAAGGAAGGGCATCAAAGGCCTGCAAGAATATTGAAACCATTATCAATTCCTGTATGAAAGTGGGAAGATATCTTTATGAACTTTGTGACTAGATTGCCTAGGTCCAGACAAAGATATGATTCGATGTGGGTGATTGTTGACCATTTGACAAGTCATCCTATTTTCTTCCTGTGGTGAGGACTTACTTAGGTGAGGCATTGTGTGAGTTGGATCTCAATGAGATACTGAAGCCTCATTATGTGTCTGTAACGATTGTTTCAGATCGGGATACTCAATTCACTTCAGAATTTTAGCGTAGATTCCATAAGACATTTTGAACTTCTTAAGCTATGAGTACTGCTTTTCATTCACAGACTGATGGGTCGACTGAGAGAGTGAATCAAGTGATGGAAGATATGTTGAGAGCTTGTGTTTTGGATTTTAGCGGAAGTTGGTGATAAAAAGCTCTTGGGTCCTAAGATTGTTCAGGAGACCTTCAAGAATATCACTATTATCCAAGACAAGATTCAAACAACATATAGTAGATAGAAGAGCTATGCTGATTTGAAGAGAAGACAGGGTGAGTTTGATGTAGGTGATCATGTGTTCTTGAAAGTCTCACCCATGAAAGGTGTTGTGAGATTTGGCAGGAAAGGGAAATTGGCACTGAGGTATGTTAGACCTTTTGAGATTCTAGAAAGGGTCGGAGAGTTGGCATATCGGCTTGCCTTACCTATTAGCATGTCTAGTGTACACAATGTCTTCCACGTGTCCATGCTCAGGAAGTACATCCGAGATGAGTCTCACGTGATTGATCATGGTACGATTGAGGTGAATGCGGATACAACCTTTGTTATTGAACCTGTTCGTATCTTGGATAGGTTAACAAAACAGCTTCGTAGGAATGAGGTCAACTTAGTGAAGGTGTTGTGGAGCCATCATGATGAGGGTGATGCGTCATGAGAGTTAGAGTCTGACATGAGGAAAAAGTATCCATAGCTTGTCGATGACCGTACGTGCTTGAATTTGGGGATGAATTTCTTTTAAGGCCGGGGGGTAGATTATAATAACCGCAAATTTTATTTTAATTTCGTGTAATTGTGTGGATTAATAAGTGATTTTTTTTGCACTAATTTTAGCCTCGAAGAATTTCATTTTTGGATTCTTCGAAGTTTCGAAACTTTTTGAATTAAATAAAAGCTCGAAACGTTCAATTTCTAGGAATCGACTTTTTATATGTACGAAATTTGGGAAAACTTCCTTCATGAAAGTTGTAGAGCTCGTCAATACGATCTCGTGCATATGTGAACGCAAAAATTGGAGTTCGCATGAATTTATTATGAATTTTTGAAGATATTTCCATTTTGGTATAAAACTAATTTCCATTTCCGGAAATTGCATTTGAGGACAGAAAATTCAGAAACCTTTTTTTTCCTCCCCCTCACTCTCACTCTCCCGAGCAGCCCAGCGTCGTTCCCCTTCGCCGGCGTAGCATTTCTTCCTCCGGCCACCAATCGGCTGTGATTCATCGTGGGAAGCACCGTACAAGGCTGTACAAGGCCGAGAAGTGGAGCTGCTGACGTTGAAATCGCCCCCGTGGGTTCTCATTCCTCCGGCCACCTTAGCTCTTAATTCTTAGGGTCTTTTCTAGCCCAGAGGACGTAGATACTCTCCACAAAACGACTTGCAATGATTTGATCTATGGAGATCGAATTTTGAAGTTTTTGAAACTAGGGTTCATCGGATCCGTCGATTTTCAAGGTAAAATTCAATCTTTTGGCTTATAATCTGACTTTGGTGTAGTTATAAAATGTGAAATTGGACTCGATATGAAGAATTTTCATGTTGGAAGTTTTGTCAAATTTTGACTTTTTCAGGCGGTAGTGTCACCACTGTGATTGTGGTTTTCGGCGACCTCCGGCCACCCTAAGGACCGTTTCTGTCCATTTTTGTGTTCTACGTGTCGATACGATCGTTTGCGTATATAATTTAAAATTTTTGGAGATCGTATGATTAAGTTATGAATTTTACGATTTCAATCGTTCGATTTGTAATCTATGAAGATCAGATCGTCTGCTGGACTTGTAGTTTTGATATTGTGATCGTATGACTGTCCGAGTGACCTTGTGTGGTCACGGACGAATATCCGACCTTTGGATCTTCGTATCATGGTAAAACAGTGTTTCGGGAAGTGATTATTGAGAATCCGACCGTCGGATTGTTGTACAATTTAGGATTTGTTCATTGGATCGTCGTTTAAGTTTATTTATAAGTTGTTGGCTAAGTTGAGATCATATTGGATTAGGTCACTGACGGTTTGATTTGGCCGACGATTTGTGAAATCATTGGTTGGGCTCCTAAGAAGACGTAGCGGGAATTGGAGGTGAGTAAACCTCACGTGGTTCATATTACGAACCGGGTACTTTTAATTACTTTATTATTGTTGTAATTGTGTTTATGGAATAAATATTTGTTTTAAATCATATGGACTTAATCAACTACGGTCCATAGGTAAGTAAAATGATTTTAACTATCCAAAGGAATTGCATGATTTTTTTGCTTGAACTATAGATGGTATTAGTGGTCATTCCTGAGTAGATGATTACGTATATATATATACATATATATTTACGTGATTATATACGAATTGGTATGACATTGAAAAGTATGGAATTGTGATGATTTATTTTTATTATGGATTGAAATGTGATTTACCATATTTATATGCGATGATCATGATTGATGAGTTCATGTTTGAAAATCATGGTTGACATTGTGGGTTGTATAGAGGTAGAGAATGTAGGGTTCTGAAGATGGGGATGTTCAAAGTTCGACGGTTAAGGATAACCAGAGTGTTTTTATTCTGAGGACGGGGATGTCCGAAGTTCGACGGTTTAATGATAACTGGAGTATATTTATTCTGAGGACGGAAAGTCCAAAGTTCTAGGGTTATTAAGATAACCTGTGCAAACATCGTTTACTTGAACTTTCGACGAAGTGACAGGTAACGGTGTAGTTAGAGCTCTAACGTGTTGTGGGAAAGACCACAGTGGGGATAATTGCAGGTTGTGGGAAAGACCACATGGGTGATATTGAGGTCAGGGGATTGTGGGGATGTATCCTTTGTTGTTTCTCGTGAGTTGGTTTGATGTTTTCTTTTGGATGTTGAGATTGTTGGATGTTTACTTGAGTTAAAAAAATTGTGATTTAATAAATCAATCGTCCATTTCCTATTTACTCACACCAGTTTTCAGAAAGCGTATAGGGTTTTGTGTTGTTGCAATTCCGGTACACTATTCAAAAGGTGTAGCGGATAATCCTATAGGTCAGGATAATCAGGGAGGAGATCGAGCTAGTTAGGAGTTGCAGTGTTTATTTTGATTTCATTCTTGTTGTGAGGTTTGTTATGCTCATCTGAGCTTACATTATATTTGGAGAGAGTGTGCTGTAATAAATAAACTCCTTGAGGATTTGGTTATGTAATATAGAGTGGTATGAGGTGTGTTTGTTTTGAAAATAAATTCAGAATGTTTATTTGATTGAGTTGTTTAATTCATAATTCGGATTTGAATTGTTATTCAAAATTCGGGACGTGACACCAACATTACCGGTACAAGCGAGTTATAGTTAATGTGACTCAAGACTCCTTATTCATAGCATGAATTGTGCGGATCCAAATGGTGCTTGTGTAACGCCTTAGAGAATCAAAATGTCGGTGAAAGACATCCTAAGCATATCTAAGTACTTTTTCTCCATTTCCTTCAACAATGTTTTCTGAGAGGTTATTTTTGTAGCAAATGAAATTATGAATTTAGGTCATGCTTCTCCCAATAGAATTATTTGGTGTCGTTCTATGCCCATCGTTTTTTGGGATCAACTAGCTATCAGAGAGTTGTGCTCGTGGTTTTGTGCAATAACTCTTTCTTAAAAAAAAAAAAAAAAATACATTATCCTAATTGGTTGAAAACTAGTCAAGTTTAGAGGAATAAACTCATGAACAAGATAGGACAATAGCTGTGCTTTAAACTGAAAAATGAAATGTGGCAAAAGAGTTGGCTTTGACTTGTATTGCACATAAGAGTAGTGAACATGAGTTGAAATGGTCTGGACAAAAGGTCAGACTGGACCTGTGTCCTAACTTCCATCGACCAATTAAGAACCAGCTAACTTATAACAAGACGGCAACAGCTAGTTTTCTGTTTCTTACTCTTGTCCAGGTAGTCTAGCTACGTTGCATTCCATGCATCATTATCTATTAATATTAACGTGCATCGAACCAGCGAGAGCAAAAAATTCAAATCATGACGACGACATCGGCGCCACAACTTCCATGCAAGCTCCGCTTCTTACCTTTCATCCTCCTGGACGCCGCTCGCCGCTCCAACGGCACCGTCAACCGCCGTCTCATGTCCCTCTTCGACTACAAGGCCTCTCCTTTGTTGGAAATTTTATGATTTAAAATTAAAATATATATTATTTATTTCTTTATTTATTTTGGGGGTTATTTTCATTTTGTGTTTATTACTCTATTTATGGTTTAACGGTTTTATATTTTAAATATATGATTATTATTTGACCGTTATATGGTTAATGAGGCTAGTGATGGTCATGGTAAGTGTGGCCTATATAAGGGTACATGGCTAGAGTTGGAAGGTATATGGTGACACATGAAACATGTACATGTTTGGGAGTTTAGATTGTCAGATAATGAGGGGATACATGACGGTATAATCCACCATAATGCAACCACTCTAGCCAAATACCTCTACCAAAGATATTCTTACAAACTATACATATACATACTTTACTTATACACCGTTTTGAGTGCACGGGTGATTAAGATTCAATGGGGCTTCTTAGCTGCACGACAGAGCTCGAAGAGTTGTTGTATCTTGGGGGAAGTTCGTCATTCAACCTTGTGCAGTAGGGGACGAATCTTCTCTTAGGACAGTGCGTTTGCATGCCTCGACTCGATAAGTTTTCCTGTATAAAAACCTATATATTATATTATTTTCTTATTTTATTTCATTTTCTTATCTATATCTCAATTCTTATTTCCCAAGATATTTTCATATTATTTTATTTTAATTTTACAGGAATTCCGTCTCATATTTTTTACAACAATCTAAGAGAAGAATCGAACAAAATCTCTGTTAACTTGTTAATCAAATCTTTCTATATTATTAGTCACCTATTCTGCACTATCTGTTTATACTAATTGTCAATTCTATTTTGCAAGTTTTGTTCTGAAGCCGCAGTTAAAAGAAAAGTAATACAAGCATTATGGTCTTATGCAACTATGGCAAACTGCAACATGTAATCAGGGGTCCTATCATTTAACATCAAGGTTATAACCAGGGAGTATGAAATGGTTTGTCATTAATTCTATTCTAGTATTCTACTGTCTTTTATTTATTCTACCATCGTCTATCTTATGTCTATCGTATGAAGCTATCATTCCCTTCAATATATTAGTGACAATTTTTGGGTTGTTGAATACCTTCATATGTGCATATATGTTTATAGACAACTAACCAATTACAATTATTTTTTATTATTAATTGCCGGTTTGTGGTTGATGACCATGAGATAGCCTTGCTTAACTTGTTATATTTCCCAAGTGTAATTCATATTTGTCTGTATTATATTAAGATCTTTCGTACCCACCAGAACTGCTACTATGGTACTAGTTGAGTAGCCTATATCTTTATTCCCGTCAACATTGTTACTAAATTTTCATGCATAATATTGGTCACGTGGAAAAATCCTTGTCAGTTACATGATAATAATAATAATAATAATATTTCATTGTAAACTATATATTGCATAATAGTTTGTAGATTGTAGGCATATGTTTCTTGCATGCCAGTATAATTTGTGTTTAATGGCAATGAGTTCTGTCAGAATATCAGTTTAGCTATTTCTTGTTTTAATTTGTTTTGGCAATCAACACATATTACCTTAAGCAATGACAGTAAAGAAACGTGTTACTATTGAGTATGTACATCTTAAATATGAGATACTGTTTGAATTATACGAGTTATTATTTCAATGCACTTATATACATGGTAGTAAAACTATTGCATACCAATAAATATGTTAACAGTTATATTATGAATGCGATTGACCTTAAAGTCTATTACAGCTCTTTATATGTTGTCAGGTAAGTTACAAATGACTTTTGCCTTTTGTGTCGAGAAGTTTATATTTGTTGCAGTTACAGATTATAATTAATGATTATTTATCCTTTCTTTCATATCTAAAATGATGATGCTTCAAAGTTCAAATTGTGGTGATAGTATAATTTTTATCTCATTATTAAAATTTAATTGAGTTATTAGCTGTAACATTTATGGAGCTTCCGAGTGATTTCAGGGAAAGTAAATAGTGATGGTATATTGTTTCTTACGCTTCTAATTTAATTTATATTACGAGATATACATATGCTACTATATATTAGCTTGTGTGTTAAGTGCATATGTGCACACAAATGCAACAAGTTATCTCATAAACGAAAATGCATGCTCAAAAAAAAAAAAAATACTTGTAAGTTCAATTGTGATCGAGAAGGTTTTCATTTTGCTTTAATAAATCAGTAAGAAGTTATTTTCAATTTCAATAGTGGGGGTTACTATTTTAAAATTTTAACTATTTCATTAGTATTCTTTAATGTTTATTATTAAGACTTTTACATAACTGATTTTGTTATGACTTATGAGTATAATTCTCTCATGAAGAGCATCTATCTTGGTGATGTGGGGGTAAGCTCTAGCTATAACTCCTGTAAATATTTATAAACCTGTCTTTAAGAACATTAAATATCAAGTAATGTTGGGGTTATGATTTATATTTCTAGTCATTATTTACTTCAATGATATTTTTAAATGCCCTATGGTAATGTTGGAGTAATGCTCGCAGCGATTTATCATACGTGATTATTAAATAACTAGTGCAAATTTATAAATTTTCTTGTTCCCATATGAAGGAAAACACTTCTATGACAATTGTGGCTGATGGTTTATTTAAGGCTTGCAGATAAATTAAAATGCAGGTTTTACGAGCTAAAGTGACAAGCAAGATATAACCGAAAAGAAAAATAAAATAAATATAATATGACAAAAGTCATATAAACATGCTTCACGGAGGAGGCTCCTATAGTCTCGAGGAGGAGACTATATATAAAAAATTGCTGAAGGGAGATGTGCTTAAGCCTACAAGGGAGTCACCTAAGGAGGTAACCCAACTTATGTGATTGGATATCGCATGACGGAAGTTCAATGTAGTAGAAACAATCCATATTGCGTGACTCAAATATAGCACACATAAACTTTAAGGATATATCCAAAAGAGATATTATCTTGTGCATTCCTAAGGCATTAAGTGCTATATTAAATGTGACGTTAGGAAGGGAAAACAATGATAGCCTGAATGAGTTTCGAGGCGGGCAAACTTTCGCGGGGTTCGGGCACACGTACCCTTGGAGAACTCACCTAAGTGAGAGTTGTTCGTGAGGCCACGACAATGAGACTTGGGCTGTTCTCTAATACTCTCATGAAAATCAAGATACGCGCATAGCCATAAATGCGCCAACACGCGAACCTGTCTAATTACCTGCACTGTGTGTGTGATATGTTGAAGTTTGGTCAAAGGTACCAAAGTTCAAGACTGTGTCACTTTGGTTCCTCAAATGGAGACTATCACACTAAGCTAGGTTCAAACCCGAAAGGTACCTATGTCGATTGTACAGTAAAAGTACTCACTTATTTTGTTTTAAATGATTTTATTTTAATTTTAAATCAATGGGGGATTGTTGGAAATTTTATGATTTAAAATTAAAATATATATTATTTATTTTGGGGGTTATTTTCATTTTGTTTTTATTACTCTATTTATGGATTAAAGGTTTTATATTTTAAATATATGATTATTATTTGATCGTTATATGGTTAATGAGGCTATTGATGGTCATGGTAAGTGTGGCCTATATAAGGGTACATGGCTAGAGTTGGAAGGTATATGGTGAGACATGAAACATGTACATGTGTGGGAGTTTAGATTGTCAGATAATGAGGGGATACATGACTGTATAATCCACCATAATGCAACCACTCTAGCCAAATACCTCTACAAAAGATATTCTTACGAACTATACATATACATACTTTACTTATACACCGTTTTGAGTGCACGGGTGATTAAGGCTCAATGAGGCTTCTTAGCTGCACGACGGAGCTCGAAGAGTTGTTGTATCTTGGGGGAAGTTCGTCATTCAACCATGTGCAGTAGGGGACGAATCTTCTCTTAGGACAGTGCGCTTGCAAGCCTTGACTCGATAAGTTTTCCTATATGAAGACCTATATATTATATTATTTTCTTACTTTATTTCATTTTCTTATCTATATCTCAATTCTTATTTCTCAAGATATTTTCATATTATTTTATTTTAATTTTACAGGAATTCCGTCCTATATTTTTTACAACATCCTTTACTCAAACCCACCAACCACGTCAAAACCTCGACGTAATGGTCGACCACTCCTGTAACCTCTGCTTCCGCCTCTACATCCCCACCACCACCGACGCCGCCAAACTCCCCGTCATAATATACTTCCACGGCGGCGGTTTTGTCTTCTTCTCTGCCAACTCAAAACCCTACGACGACCTATGCAAGCGCCTCGCCCTCAAGCTCCCAACCGTCGTCATCTCCGTTAACTACCGCCTTGCGCCGGAGCATCCCTACTCAGAGCAATACGACGACGGGTTCGACGTCCTGAAATTTGTGGATACAATCAATTTTGGGGGCTTCCTGAGTGAACTTGACATAAGCCGATGTTTTCTCGCCGGAGATAGCGCCGGCGGCAACGTGGCTCACCACGTGGCAGTCAAGGCCAGTGATCACGAGTTTTCCAAAATGAAGGTTATTGGTCTTATAGGGATACAACCGTTTTTTGGAGGGGAAGAGAGGACTGAATCGGAAACCAAACTGACAAAGGCTCTTTTAATTAATCTGGAGCGAACCGACTGGTACTGGAAAGCGCTTTTGCCGGAAGGGACGGGTAGAGACTACCCATGGTTCATGTATTAGGTCCACATTCAGATGGTGTTTTGGGGAAGAAGTTTCCTGCGACGATCGTTTTCATGGGAGGGTTTGATCCCTTACAAGACTGGCAAAAGAGATACTACGAGGGGTTGAAGAAAGCTGGGAAAGAAGCTCACTTGGTCGAGTACCCGAACTCGTTTCATGGGTTTTACTGTTTTCCTGAACTGAAGGAGTCTTCATTATTAATGGAGGAGGTGAAAGATTTCATCGAGAAGCAATCAGCTCCTCACTAAAATTGTTGTCCTCCCCTTGATCGAAGTTGTCTAGCTAATGACTTTAATTTGATAAATGTAAGGAAGGTCTATGGTTTAGCTATTTTTTACAATCAAGCTGATTTTTTGCATTAATGGCCCATAACGGATAAGGTTATTTTCTTCGCATATAAAAACCTCCCAAAGAAGAAAGAAGAAGAGTCCAAAACTTTATTAACAAGGTTTCGTTTAATCTCTACCGGGAAAGATACAGTGTAGGATAATTTGTTCTTTTTCAAGAACAAGTTATTAACTTAAGGGGAGTGCTAAGCCTCAATCGCGCGCATTGGGTGTCTGTGTCAGGCATACACACTCCACAACTCCCGCGTGTCTGAGGAAAAACTCATAAAAAAAATGATCTTCCTATTTCCATTCTTTACCCCTCTTTACCCTCTATCTCACTAGCTCCCACATAAATTCATTTAACTCTTTCTCCATATAAATCGCAGAATCAAGACCCACAAAGAAATCTGAAAAGGCCCGTCAAAACAAAGAAAAAATTTACGATTATGGTCAATTTAGATCTTGCAACAGAAATTAACTAGGTTTTCTTTGTTTTGAAAGAGGAAAGTTTAGATCCTGTACTGACTTATTATGGCCTACATTAATTTCCAAATATTTCTCAATTCCTCCCATTTGCTTTTCTGGGTTTTCCCATTTACTTGGAACTATATATGGATTGGCACATCAATTGCAACTTTGCTTTAGTAAAAAAAAAGAAAAGAAAAGAGGTGATTTTGGTAAAACGGAATTACTCATCTCTATATTTCCTGATGATTAATAATCTCAAATTCAATTGTTTTTGTAGAGTTGCCTGGTTTTTAACTGTCATTGGGACAATAATAAATTAATAATTGCAATTATAATGAGGTAGCATGATGAATTTGTCAATCACAATTTTTGATTTGATCAAGCATTTATAATAACTTAGATAACTGATCCTTCCTATTTTGATTTGGAAAAATTTTAAGAACAGTACATGAAGTATAGGTCGTTCTGAAATTCGGTGTATTTGGTTTCAAAGAATTAACTTTGGTACATGAAGTTCCAATCCTGACCTAAAATCAGTGTATGCCGTTACGGCCCCCGTTAGTCAATCTGATTTTAGTCAAAATTGTAAATGTAAGACAAATTCGTCTCTTCATGAATTAACAAAAAAAATTGCAGAAGAAGAAGAAGAAGGAAGAAGAAGGGGAGGAGGAGGAGGAGGAGGAGGAGGAAGAAGAAGAAGAAGAAGAAGAAGAAGGAAGAGCAGAAGAAGGAGGAGGAGGAGGAAGAAGAAGAAAAATACCCAGAAATGGGTGTTCGAGAGAGGGAGGGAGAGAGGAAGAAGAAGAAGAAAAAGAAGAAGAAGAGGAGAAAGAAGAAGAAAAATACCCAGAAATAGGTGTCCCAGAGAGAGAGAGAGGTGAAAACCCAAAATTATCCTTTGAATTTCATAGGTTTAACGGTACTATTGACCGTCATGTACTAAAAGTAGGTCGGGATTGGAACTTCATGTATCAAAGTTAATTCTTTGAAACCAAATACACCGAACTTCAGAACGCCCTATACTTCATGTACTGATCTTAAAATTTTCCCTTTTGATTTTTAAGCTCTGTATTACAGGACAGCAGATCATCTGTCTCGATTTATTCTGTACTTATTCTGTCACTCATGACATTTTTTGACACCTGAACTTTAACTTAACAGAAGGTTAACTCCGCTAAGCGTTGCACTGTTGAAATTCATTTTAAAAATAATTGTTAATCAAAGAAAATAAAACCAGTACACTCTGCGAATACTATCTATCTTCCTCCTCCTCTCCCCGGGCTTGCACACCAACACAATGAATGCATTTTTTGTTAGCAAGCTTCTTCTCGCTACATCTTACAGTCAAGACGGCGACTTGTTGCGATAATAGAAGAGGTAAAAGGGTTCAATATGGCTCCTTGACGCTGCTATGAATTGGCATGAATTTGAAAGGATAACAGAGGACTGGTCTAAGGGATAAAACTCCATTAAGCAGCATCTTAATTTGGTGTTAATTCCAGAGTTTTTTTTTTATTTTTTCTATTCCGTGCGCTGGTTGGGTCACTTGCCTACAAATGCATCACTATACATGAAATTTACTGATCGTGTGGGGTTGCGTTGTTGGCTAAGGACCTTGACTTTAATCCAAGTAACCCAAGTTTGAAACTTGGTAGTCTTTCACCGGATAGACATTATTTGATTTTTTTTTCTTTTCTTTTCAGTTTTACTTCCTTTTGACCTTTGGATTCTTTTTTCTTTCTCTTTTTCCTGTTTTACTTGGTAGTTTCTTTAAACTATTTTTGTTTTCTGTTTAGATATAATTCATACCATATAATATGTTCTATAATTTTTTCCCCAAAATATTATTTCTCCAGTACAAAGAGAGAAGCAACGTAACTAGCTCTACTTTTACAATAATTACTTCTTATTATTGTGAACCTCTTTTCTATTTATAGTCGATAAGAAAAAGATTGGTAGTCTAGCTATTGACATTAATTGCAACACAGTTTTTCTTTTTCGTTTTAAAATGTTGCTATTGTTTTAGAGAAACGGGAATTGAGAGGAATTTGCTGTGTATTCTCATTAATAATAGAGGCCTCTTTATATAGAGGATTACAATGCATAGAATCTGAATTATACAAGGAAAGTAATCGTACATTGAATAGGAATCTAAATCCTTCTAATGTAACCCTATTACTACTAGGTCAAGTAACCTAGGGTTTGGGCCAAACACAAAATAGAGATTTTCTTAAACACTCCCCCTTGTGTTGCCCAAACGTGGTGCTTCTCTCGTTGCCTCGCTAAAAACCTTGCCGAGTAACAAAACCCAGTGGCACAAAAATAACCTCGGTCGAAGGGGAAAAAGAGCACAACACACCCTTCACTTTTCGAGGTGAACATGTAGACATCTCCCCCTAATGTCTACATCTCCCCTAGATGACTACGGTCATGGAAGTTCTGATAACTTCCTCAAACAATGCTACCAACATGTTTCTCGAAAGTGGAATTTAGGCATTGGCTTTATGAGCAAGTCTGCCACACTATCCTTAGATTGAACCTAGTCTACTTTGATCATGAGGAGAGTCTGTTGTTGCTGATTATTCTTGGTGTTGTCGCTTTTGATGTAGCCTTGCTTCATTTGTTCAAAACAAGCAACATTATCCTAAATGCATGTAGGCTCATCTGTAGGTAGACTTCAAACCACAATTGTTCGAACATTCGTAGTTATGGATCCAATCATATATATTCACGAACCTCTTCGTGAAGAGCAATAGTCTCTGCATTGTTCGAAGAATAGCGACTAGGGACTATTCTATAGATTCTGTAGACCTCCAAGATATCATGGTCTTTATCCATTGTGAACACTTAATCACTTTGGGAATGACTTTGTGTGGGTCAGAAGAGATACCCAATATCAACAAAACCTTCCAAAACACATGTTGTTTTGGGATGGGGATAGAAAATGCAGGCCAGCGTTGGCAGCGTTTCTGGTGTGTGATGGGTCCGAATCCATCATCTCTCTGTAGGGATAGAACAAGCCCATGTCAATCGTACATCTCAAGTACCGAAAGATATCTATTAAACTAATCCAATGGCGTTGCGTTGGCGCAAAGCTATATCTAGCTAACAAGTTGACAACATATGAGATGTCCGGACTTGTGCATGGAGCTAAGTATAATAATGCACTTATTGTGCTTATGTAGGGCACTTCCGCCTTTAGCACATCTTCACCATCATCTTTCAGACGAAGAGGATCCTTTTTAGGATCAAGACTACGGATGATCATGGGGGTGCTTGAAGGCTTGACCTTGTCAAAACGCCTAAGCATCTCTCAACACAATGCTCAAGTTCCAAACCGAAACATAATCGTGATCTCCCAAAATCCTTCATCTCAAAATCAGATTTCAATTGCTCAGCGGTTTCCCTTAAGTCTTTAAGACCTTCTAATGAAGATCATCTCCAACATGAACCTCGATAGAATCCGAAACTTGTTATGGAAAAACACGAGCATATCCCTTCCAAATCAAGTAGTCACTTTAGCGAGCGTTTCAACCTTATTGCACATGAGCTCCATGGTCTAGAGCCACTAATTTGGGTAAATGAAGTTCATCATGAATCTTCATGTATATTCCATATCTAGATCGCCATAGAGACACGTAGTGACCACATTTGTAAGCTGCATGTTCAGTTATTTGGAAACTACCAAACTAACAAGGTAGTGGAGTGCAATGACATCCATTATGAGAGAATATTTCTCATCATAGTCGATTCCAGTAGGACTGGGCACGGGTCGGGACGGGCCGAAATCTTGGTAATCCCGATCCCGGACCCAGAATTATTAGTTGGGACGGGCCGGGACGGTTAAGGCTATTTTGAGAAGTAATCCCGACAGGCCAGAATCCGATTGGTATCGGGCCGGGACCGGGCCCAATTCGGGACAGGCCTGAAAAAAAAAAAAGCAAAAAAAAAAAAAAAAGAGAGAGACAGGTTACTTGAGTTTGCAATCTGGTAAAATTTTCCAGTTTGCATTTCTATTTTCCATTATTTCAATACTACATTCAAATGATCATTTCAAAGAGAACAAGTAACATTGCAATTCCCTACAACACTTCAATGACTTCATCATTCCATAATCCAACAAGCTGATCTTATTGACTTATTCAATAAAAGCTAAAAGCCTAAAAGTTAAAAGTGATGAAAAAAAAAGACCAAATCTGCATAGTACATACTGCATATTGCATAGTTCCACACTTGCAAATTGCAATTGCATACCAAACTGCCAAAGTACCAAACCTGCAAGCTACAACTAAAAGCCTAAAAGCTAAACAAGAAGAAAAACATGAGCAAATCTGCATAGTGCTTAGTTGCATACCAATGTACAAAACCTGCAAGGCTGCAGCTAAAAGCTAAAGTGCTAAACAAGAAGAAAAATGACCAAATGTCCAAATCTGCATATTGCAATATTGCATACTAAATGGGCAAATTACCAAACCTGCATAAGTGCATACCAAACATTCAAACAAGACCAAATTTGCATAATCCAATATCCATTACAGTCCACACAACTAAACACTTCAATTCCAATTGTAAAAAATTAAGTTCTTAAACACTTAAGCCATAATTGCATAATCCATTACAATCCACACAACTAAACACTTCAATTCCAAATTGTAAAAAAATAAGTTCTTAAACACTTAAGCCATTACTGATAATGTGCACACAACCAAATGAAATCTTCAAACTTTAAAGTTCAAACATCTATCACATTACCAGCTGCCCCGAGCTTTCCCTTGCCTTTTGCTCTTGGAATTGGAGCTAGACACACATTGATTTTGCTAGATGCAGTGCTTTCATGGTCTGCAAAAGAAAAAAAAAAAGAGTGATGTAAAATATAAATGCCTATGCACTGAAAATACTGAAAACAGTCAAAAGACATGTAAAAACTAAAAACTAAAAAGTGGATACCTTTCTCAACTTCTTCATAAAACTCAAGGTTTTCAATTGAGCAATCATCAACAACCTCTGCAATATCATCACCTAGCAACCAGTTCTGCATGCAAATCAGTCCCTCCACTGTTTTAGGAGTTAATGAGCTCCTAAAACAGTCAATCACTCTGCCTCCTGTTAAAAAACAAGACTCTGAGGCCACTGTGGAGGTCTGAATCCCAAGATTATCCCTTGCTATTGCTGCCAAGACTGGAAACTTGCAGCCATTTATCTTCCACCAACACAAGATATCAAAGCAATCTTCATCATCAGTTGGGTCCAATGGAGAATCCAGGTATTGATCCACTTCATGTGCTATGACTGCCTCACTGCTTTCATCAACAACCTTCTTCCAATTATTGAGCAGCTGGACTCTAACTCCTCCTCTGCTGCTTCTACTTGTAAGTGCTAGATGAAGAGCCGGGAGATGGCTGCCGTTTCAGGTGTCTACCTCCATCTACAACCAGGACATACTAAGACAACAAAGACAGAAATTAATATATATTTGAAACCAACTAAGCAACTGAAATTCAAACAATGGAACTAGTGTAATACCTGATCATATAAAGCAAATAGAAGGGTTTTAATTTGCAAGGTTCTTCTCTGCACCTCATCATCATCTAAACCTTCAGTTTGAAAGATGTGAGTCACATTCTTCAACTTGAACCTTGCATCTAATACAAGGCCAATGATGATCATGTGATTGATTTCATGAAATGAACCATAGTACTTGAACCATCTAGATCTCATGTTGGCTGCCATATCCATCAAAACTTTCTCAGTTTCTGATCCAGTAGCTATCTCAGGTTCCAAAAACATGTTGTCTATGTTTTTTTCCATGGTAATCACATCATGGAAAGTTGTGTGCATAGTAGGATGCAATGATGCACTAACCCTTAATGTGACATCATAGAACACTCTTAGAAACTCCACAAAGACCTCAGCCTTCTCCCAATCTCCCACTTCTGGAGGTCCAACCCTATTTCTATTATTCCTGCTTGGTACAAGATTTCCATCTTCATCATACTCTTCATCTGGTTCCTTGAAGTAGTTTGCACAATTGCTATCTTCATCTTCAGCCATCACTGTAAATGCTTTCTTAAACTTCCAAGCTGCTTCCAACATTAGATAGGCGCTGTTCCACCTAGTTGGGACATCCAAACACACAAGTCCCTTACAGGGAAGCTTCTCTCTCTCCACAGTCTGCTTAAAAATATCCAATCTGTTTGCAGAAGATCTCACAAACTTCACTGCATTCCTAATTGCTAACACAGATTTTTGTAACCTTTTTAAACCATGCCCCACTATTAAGTTAGTGATGTGAGCAGTGCATCTCACATGCATGTATTTGCCACTCAAAATCTGTTGATAAGATGCAGACTTGTTCATTCTAGACACAAGCCACTCTAAAGAAGACTTGTTTGCAGAGGCATTATCAACTGTAATGCACATGACTTTCTCAATTCCCCACTGCACTAAACATGACTCAACAAGTTTTCCTATTGTTGACCCTTGATGATTGTGAATCACAGAGAAATTAATAACCCTCTTGTGCATCTTCCAATCTACGTCAACGAAATGGGCAGTAAGCACCATGTAATTGACATTTTGAACACTAGTCCAAGTATCGGTGGTTAGACTCAACCTATACTTCCTCAAAGTCTTCTTCAAATCCTTCTTTGAAGTATCATACATACCTAGAAATGTCCTACACAATTTCCTTCTAGAGGGAACATCAAAAAGAGGACACACTTTAACACAAAATCTGTTAAAGCCTTTCTTCTCCACAAAACTAAAAGGAAGCTCATCAATAACAACCATCTCTACACAAGCTTCTAAATAATCATCTTGATTATAAGTTATTGTGGTCAGTCTATTGCCCTTAAATTTATCAGCAACAAGATTTTTCTGCGACTTTTCCATATTAGGAAGATAATATCTACAAGTCAAGTTAATGTGCCTAATCATTCCAGAGGTGCCATTCTTAGAACTTTCAACAGCAAAATCACCAACCTTTCCCCTAGGACAATAAATGCAATGAGCTCTCTTATGAACTATCTGAATGTCTTTTCCATAAGCATCTTTAGCATGTTCAATCTTATCATACTCTTTAAAATGCTCCCAAACAAAGCTACGTTTTATACCTGATTTTTCAGAGGGAGCCTCACCTACAGATGCAGCAGCTTCACTTCCAGAAGGTTGACTTACAGCTGGTTGACTTGTAGCTCGTTCAAGATTTGGATTTGCACCTTCAGGTTCGCTTGCAGCTTCGAGTAGTGCAGGAAAAGCCTGTGATGTGGCTGTTGAAGAATCCTCAAGACCAGAAGCATTTGATCGAGGTCAAGCTATTTTCTTCCCTCTAGCCATCAGCTTCCTCAAGCCGCAAGAATTAAGATGTTGATGACTCGGAACAAAATATCTGCACAGACAAAGATAATTACATCCAGGGGAAAAAAAATTCACAGCCTTGATTCAAGAAACGAAAATCCAATATATCTACAGCCTTAATTCACAATCAAAATCAAACCCAATTTCTGAATCGAATTCAATTACTCAAAGAACATATCTTTCACAATCCAAGGCCAGAAGCAACAATTTCCCCTAAAACAAATGCCATTTTCAACTTTCGTTTGGGACACAAGAAAACCTAAAACCCAGTTTCCAATTTCGATTCTTTACAAAAACCCAGCTCGATTTCACAAAAAAGCAAACAAATAATAATCAAAGAAGCTGAAAGAGTGGTACCTGATCAGAGAGCAGAGCAGTCTTGCTTCAGATCTGATCGGAACAACAAAGCAAGAGGACGAATTGATGAATGATGAATTGGGATATAGGGTTCTAAGCTTGGAACGGTGAGTGATACTGTGAGAGACTGAGAGTGTGAGTCTGTGATCGTGTGAAGGAATGAAGGGATCAGAATTGGGGATTATTTTACCGTTAGGATCGGCCTATCTAGTGTGCTCGAGTTCATGTTAAGACTATAGACTCGAAAATCAACCTAATCCAATGCCATATAAATAGAAAAGTAAGAAAATAGAATAAATGAAATTATTTTCAGGGTTTCAAACCGTCCCGTCTCGGCCAGTTTTCGGTACGGGACCGGTTCAGGTTCGGGTTTTCGGTTTCAGGTGCCAGCCCTAGATTCCATGGCGTTTTGTGAGAAACCTTGCGCCATAAGGCGAGATTACCATCTATTTTTCTCAACACGCTTTCTGACGAAGACCCGTTAGTCAGTAAGTTTTATGTTAGGAGGTGTTGGCATCACTTACTCGAAAACCTTCCTTTTCATTAGAGAATCCATCTTAACCTGGATCACATCTTTCCTTTTTGGCCAAATTTCTCTACGTTGGTATTCATTCATCAACGAGCGTGGTTTGATATCATCAAACTCAACAAACTCATGCGCAATGAAATGTGCGACTACATCATCAATTATGATGGAGTTTCTATCCTACGTCTCATGCCACTAGTGTAATTTTCATAAAGCTCTATATTCTCAGGAATAGGTTCTGACGTTGAGGCGTCCCCCAACTATAACCATAACCTGGAAGATACTCATGAGACTTATTTTAAGTGTCGATGATCAAATTGGAATGTGCCAAAGTATCATTCGAACCCACGGGCCTCCCACGCATCCTAGCTGAGGCCATGACTTATAAAGCCAGAGTGCCACTCTCTTTCGTGTTGGCACCTTGCCTACCTTTGTATAGGGTGGCGCTACATCCTCTCGTAGGGACGTACTTCCGTGCAGGCATATTTACAGCATATATGTGTGATCTCATCACTTTAACGGGGATCGAGATGAGACATAGTGGGGACAAACCACGACAATTCTTGTCGTTCCTACTGAACATTCATGTTCTTATCTCCCCCTAAGGACGGGAAGAATGTCTCATCAAAGTGACATCTGCAAATCTAGCGGTAAGGAGATAGCCTAGCAAGGGCATTAAGTGGCGGACGATTGTTAAAATCTCAAATCCAACGTACGTAGTTTCCCATTTGTCTGTAAAGACCTATCATAGTGCACTGTGGTGGCGCAATTGGCACATAAATGGCTCACTCAAATATGCGTAAGTACAAAATACTTGTACCCAGTCACTAGCTATAACACAGAGATACATTAAGTGGCGGTAGATCATAGACGACTTGGCATAGCTGCATGCGATATTGCATCACTCCAAGCAGATATAAGGAGATTGGTGCGCATTACCAATGTCCTGACTACTATTGTAGTCATTTACGTGAGACCATTTGGGTGTGTACATAGGAATGTGATGTCAAACATCAGTTCCATTGCAATAACCATCGAAAGTCTTCGATGTAAACTCTCTAGCATAGTCAAATCCAATTGACTGAATAGGATGATACGGGGAGTGAGTCCGTTGTGATATGATATGTGCTAGGAGTATAGCATAAGCAGCATTTACAGATAGACAATGGCACAACACGTGACCATAGTGTTTGCGTGTCAACCAATATCATGAGATATTTAAACGTCTGCAAGTTGGTTGAATTAGTCCAAAGAATCCCCAAGGATTCTATGTAAGAACAGAATGAGTGTTTTCATATCTTTTGCATAGGACAGGTCTCAGTCCTAATTTTCCTAAGGAACGAGCTTTGTAAAATGAGCGAGATGCCTTAGAAGCAATCAATAAGGAGTTTGGTTGGGCATGAGCGTCTGTAGCGCTATTAGAAGCAAAATGTGTGACTGCATCACCCATCATGGCATTGGAACCATGGAAAGTGGCATCCATAGCAGTATGGCCATGGAAAGTGGCATCCATGGCAGCATGGCCATAGTTGGAGCCATTTATGGCGTTGTCACAAAGGAGTTTCGCGGCCCTATAGTGGCTAAGGATAACGGCAGTGCCAGATGCTGCGATAGTGGCTGTCATACTAAGTCCGGGAATCAATTTTCGATTTTTGTTTTGTTTCGCTCAAAAGAATGGATGTCCGTGTGAAGTTTTTAGTAGACGGATCATAATATCTGGACTACGATGATCTATCCTATCGTGACAAAGCCAATATATGTCTAAATCCAAGAGATCTTCTCTCATGACTTTATTGGATTTAATAGCTCGAATAGTGACATAGAGTCCACTAGAGAGACATATAAACTTCTCGAAGATGCGTATTTGTTCGCAATCATTAGAGGAATTGCAAATGAACTCATTTCCGTTCTCTACATGCGTTTTCGCATGGAATCCGTTGGCTATTCATAGATGCGTAGAGAGTTTCTGGGACAGTAATCAAGGTGCCATTTGGCAAGGGGAACTTGGGCTATTCCATGTCCTTGAATTAATATTGATGGCCTAGCCATAGTAGTCCCAACGTCAATGCTCAGAATCAAAATAGAGTCATAATGAAAAGAACTCGAAATTTTATTCATAAGCCAACGGAGTTACATCATTGTCTCTTTGACCAAAAAAAATCTAATCCGAAATAATAGCTAATGCAAAACAATGGTAGTCGTCTAACTTTTTTTGGTAATTCAAAATAAATGTGACTAGGTGAGTAGAGAGATGTTGATAGAGCAAGGCTCGCTTAAGTACCACTAATCTCAGAACCTTTATAGACATCACACTTACTTTGGATGAGCCTACTTTGAAGAATGGCTAAACCATTGGCATTTACTGCAAAAATATATGGCAATTGCCCATTAAATCTCTTGAAAAAATAAAGACTTAAATAGAATTGGCGATCTATTGATCTCAGCCAGATTTGTAGTCTTTAACCCTTCACTCTAGATCATCATCTTGATCTTCTTGTTCCACATCGTGAACTTCTCTTGCTTCACAATATATATGCGGTGACAATTTCTTCACGAGCTCTACAAATATGTACCCAATGACCGGATACTCCACATCGAGAACATACATCTCTTTGCTCAAACTCCATTGATTGAGGTACTTTGAAAGCATCATTTAGATAGCTCTTAGTATTTGTGGCACCACCAACATGGCCAGAGGTGTTGCCTCCCTTTCTCTTTCAACGTTGACCTCTTTGGTTCTGTGTTCGCCTATTTTGGAGGTTACCTTCCCAAGTATACCGATTTTATGGACTAGAACGTCCACAAGTATCCCTAAGACTAGGGTCGCTCTTGGCGCCGTCTCGTAGGGGCGTGACTATAATTGGATTCCGGAATATGTTCTGTTTCCTTGGATCTCGAATTAGAGTTCTTCACAAGGATGTTGTCATGCTTTTCAGCGACATTCATAGATCCAATAAGCTTATGATACCTTGTAATCCGTCTTACAATAACATCGATTCTATAGTTCTTTGCAACCATTAAAGCAGAGACCGGGAAGGTAGAGAGAGTCTTCCCAATCAACATCGCATCGGTGATATCTTTTCCAGAGAATTCCATTAAATATTTAATGCGAAGTGCTTCGAGTTGTAGTCAATAACTGACTTAAAATCAGAGAAGTGGAGGCTATGCCATCTCACTTCTAGTTCGAGAAGCAGGGAGTCACGGACATTGCCAAATCTTTCTTTGAGTGAGACCCACAACCTTCTGGGGTCTTCTTCATTCATATACTCGTATAGCAACGAATCATCCATATAACGAGTCATTAGGATGATGGCTTTCACCTTATTTGCCTCTAAGGCTGCTCTATTTTCTTCCAAAGCTTGAGCTTGCTCAACAGTTAGCACGTCTTGGCTACGCTCGAGAATTGTATCTAGGATTCCATCGGCTTTGAGATGCTGGCGAACATCACGAACCCACTTGTGATATCTAAAGCCAGTTGTTCCCTATGGAGCGAAGTCCAGTTTGTTCAGGTTACTCATCCTGAAAGAGAACAAGAAATTAGAGTTAGTTTCAGAGCGTAAAAGGCTACCATGAAAACAATAAAAATTTCTGAGCGTAGTCGCTTCCAAGAAATCTGATTCCAAGAGGAATTGGATTAGATCGAAACAATGGTGTGTTAGTGGTCGATCATAATATCTGAACAAACTCTAAGTTTAGAGGACTCTACAAGCTCCAAGCTCGGAGTGAGCACAAACCCCCACAGTAGGTTTTTGGTCTCCCTTATGAAGAAGAAAAGGGGGTCGAAGAAGGGAGGTTGCAAGTCCCCGAAACAAAAAAAAAAAAGGAATGAAAAACTTCAAAAACGGGAACTTTTAGAAAAGTTTACCTAAAAATAAGTCACCAGAAATTTGGCAGGAAAAAGTGCTCTGAAATAATCACCTAAAACGGCTAAGTCGACGGAAAACGGCCGGAAAAGTCACCGGAAAGTGGCATGAAAGTCATTGATCGGGGGTTGACCGCTGTTGATGTGGCAGTGATACTGACGTGCCTCGTTGACGTGGCTTGTGACATGGACTGCTGCTGACATGTCATGATGATGTTGCTGCTGACATGGCAGATCTGATTTCAATGGGCCCGTGGTACTGATCTTTGACTTCTTCTAGGCTTTGACCTTTGGGCTAGGCTTTATCTTCTTACTTCTGGGCTAGGTTGCTTCTTTCTTCTCTCTTTCTTCTTCTTTTCTTTTCTTTTGTTTTCTGCTTCTGCCGGTTCAAAGGTGCAGCTACTCAGGTCACCGGTTCACTCATTTTTAGGCGGGTTCCGTTGAAAAATTTTCCGGTTCCCATATTCTGGGATTGAGTCATTACTGATGATAAAATTTGGTAGCAATTGGAGGTATAAAAGATGGTGAACCGGTGGAATATTTGCTGCGGATGGTTTGGAGATTTCGATGGCCGGTTCAGTGAGTTTCCGGGCGGTTTTGGTGATTCTGCTGCCAGTTCTGGATTCCTGGGGTCGAGGGCTTCAAGATATGTGGTGGAGGCAGAAAAGGTATCAAGGATTTGTATTCGGATTTAGGGTTTTAGCTTCTTTAATCAGGGTTTGGCTATTTGTTTCAGGATTAGGACGTCGTGCTGATAACGTGTTTTAGAGAAACGGGAATTGAGAGAAATTTGCTGGGTATTCTCATTGATAATAGAGGCCTCTTTATATAGAGGATTACAATGCATAGAATCTAAATCATACAAGAAAAGTAATCGTGCATGAATAGGAGTCTAAATCCTTCTAATGTAACCCTATTATCACTAGGTCAAGTAATCTAGGTTTTGGGCTAAACACAAAATAGAGATTTCCTTAAACAACTATGTAATATTTCTTTTTTGGTATTAGATTTGGTTGGGTTCTTTCTTATCTTTGTCCTCTCAATAATATATATATACAGGGCCCTTCCACTGAGGGATCCATCTTTTTGGTCTTTTATAGGGATAGGCATAGACAAACTTTTTAGATCACTTCTGCAAATTTTCAGCTAAATTGGTGATCGTTGAGGCATCCAAAACTGCAATTTACAAAAACGGACCGAATTCGTTGAACCGGAACCGTTCGTGTTTATAATTGTAAAATTGCAGTTTTGGATGCTTTAACAAACATCAAATTGGCTGAAAATTTGTAAAAATGATCTATACATTAAGACCTAAAAACTGAACGGTTGAGATGTGAAAATATGATCGAAATGTTGATCTAATGCCCTATCCCTAAAAAAGACCAAAAAAAGAGATGCCTCACTAGAAGGGCCATGTAATACACACACACACACACAAGCCTTCTATGCTAAGAAGGTCCTTAACTTAGCTTAAAGAACAGATTTCTATATTTTGACCACTTTTCGATCTCATATTCACATCTTAACCGCTCAGTTTTTAGGTATATATGAGTAGATCACTTATGCAAATTTTCATCAAATTTGATGATCGCTAAGGCATCTAAAACAGTAATTTACACGAACGGTTCAGGTTGGACAGATTCGGTTCATTCATGTAAATTACAGTTTTGGATTCCTTAACGATCATTAATTTAGCTGAAAATTTGTAGAAGTGACATATACGTTAGGACCTAAAAACTGAACGGTTAAGATGTGAATATGTGATCGAAAAGTGGTCAAAATATGGAAATTCGTTCCTTAAGCTAAGTTAAGGAACTTCTTAACAAAGCAAGATTCTATATATATAGATACACACTTTAGTTATATGTTTCAAATTATCAACTCAATTTCTCTCTATTTCACTTTAGTCACTAAGCAAGGTGATTGGCAAGTGGCAATGACATTTATCATTATCTTCAAGTGGTGAATCGTGAAAGGTTCATGTCCGTAGAACTTAAAGACTAATGCACTTGTACAAAATTTTATCTTTCGTCTTATTTGAAGGGCGGGACGACCTTCAATTAAAACAGCTTAGCTGTCATTTTATCGACACTGTAGCCAGCTCTTTTTCTAACCTCAAAATGTCAAGTATCCTGTGCATTATTTTGTCTTCTTCAACAAGTTGATATGCTTGATGATGACGTATGGAAAGCTAATATTATTTGTACTTCAATCCATCTATCTAAATTATTACGATATATAAGTACTCGCTAGACCTCAACTGTGCCGACAAGCTAGCACACAAAGAAGGAGAAACAACAAGGATGATCCGAAGCCCTCCAACATCGCCGGACCTTCCATGCACGCTCCGGTTCTTCCTCTTCATCCTAACCTTCGTTCTCAATACCGCTCGCCGCTCCAACGGCACAGTAAACCGCCCTTTTCTGAAAGTCTTCGACTCGAAGGCCTCTCCTTCAAAGAAACGCGACGTCAAAAGCACTGATGTAATGGTTGACCCCTCCCGCAATCTATGGTTCCGCCTCTTCGTCCCCACCACCACCACCACCACCAAACTCCCTGTGATAATATACTTCCATGGCGGCGGTTTCGTCTTCTTCTCTGCCAATCCAACCCTCTTCGAAGGCATCTGCAGACGACTCGCCCTGAACCTCCCTGCCATCGTCATCTCCGTCAACTACCGTCTCGCGCCGGAGTATCGTTCCCCGTCTGCTTTCGAAGACGGATTCGACGTGCTGAAGTTTGTTGATGCAGCAAAACTTCGAGGGCTTTCCGAGTAACGCTGACCTCGGCAGGTGTTTCCTTGCCGGAGACAGCGCTGGCGGCAACATAGCGCACCACGTGGCTGTCATGGCGGGTGAGCATGAGTTTTCGAAGATGAAAGTGATTGGCATCATAGGGATACAACCGTTTTTTGGCGGGGAAGAGAGGACTGAATCGAAACCAAGCTTAAAAACGCGTTGATACTCTCTCTGGAGATAACTGACTGGTACTGGAAGGCCTTTTTGCCGGTCGGGGACGACAGAGACCACCCTGTGGTTAATGTATTAGGTCCCCGATCGGATGCTGTTCTTGGGATAAACTTTCCGGCATCAATTGTTTTCATTGCTGGGTTTGATCCATTGAAAGACCGGCAAAAGAGATACTGCGAGGGGTTGAAGAAAGCTGGAAAAGAAGTTTACGTGGTCGAGTACTCGAATGCATTTCATGGATTTTACTGTTTTCCTCAGCTAAAGAAGTGGTCATTATTAGTTGAGGAGGCGAAGGATTTCATTGAGAAGCAATCAGCTGCTCAGTAAATGTTACCTGAAACGCGGAACGTTTCGATACTGGGTACGCCGTATGCTGGTCTTTACGGTACACGGTACACTAGGATATATTAGCGAATTTTAATTAAAATAAATTATTTATGATTTATAGAGTTAATCAATCAACAATATCTTTGAAAATTAGGATTCCTAGTCCTACTCCTAAAGGACTTTTATTTTACCTAAATACTCCTTATTAACATACTATGACAGCTACATTACTTATGGAGGATAAACAAGTAAATTAACAAATAAATAATAAAGAAAGCTGCCTTTAATTTTTTTTTGTTGGAGATAATCATCATTAGCTTAATCATCTATGCTATAGACTAAAAAAAAAATATCTCAATTCACGTCGTGAGCAACCACAGGTCCACAACGCATTATTAGAGAAGAAGCTAAGAAAGCTGTCGCCAAAATCCCAGAGATTTGGAGATTTTGTAATCCTCCCAGCAAATCGAAAAGGAAAACATAATCATCTATTGATTCTCTTCATCTCTTCAGAGTTTCACATTAAGAACATCCACCTTCTTCTTGTCGCTGCCACCATTGTTGGTAACTAGGTATTGTGGGAAGTGGAAAAAGTAGAAGGAACCACCGCCGCTGCCAAGAAGAAGTGGTCGCCGGATCGCCGAATCTCTTCGTTCTTCAAGTGGGATCACTATGTTTGGCATTGATTGATACTGGGCTATGTTTGGCGTTAATTGAACGCAGGCGGCATATATGGGATCTCTATGTTTGTCGATCTAGATTGCGAACGCCCCGCTATTGGGTTCGTGTGATCCGGAACGCGGGTAGCAGACATGTGTAGCGTCTCCGATGACTCTACTTCATAACATCATTTGTTTTTTTATACGTTCAATAATTGTGGATATAATTGTACGTGTTTAATTATTTAGGGAGTGATATAGCGAACACAAAAGTTGGGATCAACACACCCTCCATCAAATCATTTTAGTGCGTAAAGGAACACATGTCAATTTATTTATTTATTTATTTTGTGATGAATCATTTTCCTCTTAGCCGGAGAGCTTCAAACGACAGGTTAGTCTGTCATTTCCACAAGGTTTTTTTTTACTACAAATAGTGCTTATTTTATTGCTCGAGACATTGCTTTGGGTTAGTTTTGGCTCCTCTGGCGCCAATTGATCCATATAAGAAATTATGGCCAGCAATTTGGCATGCCAAAGTGCCACCAAAAGTAGAACATGCATGGAAGTCTTGTGTGAATATTCTGCCAACTAGAAATTGTTTAAGCTCAAAAGGTTATATGGGAGATATGAATTGCATGTTGTGTGGATATGAATTACTTGTGTGTAATAATGGGCTGGAGAATGGAGTCCATCTATTTACGAAATGTAATTATGCCAAGGAATTATGGGCTGCTACTGTATTGCCAATGCCTACGGCAATAGTAACAGATTTGAAGGATTGGGTATTAAGTTTAATGGGTATGTGCACTGTGTGGAAGAATAGAAATTCACAGCCATGGGAGGGCACTAAACAACACCCAATTGAGGCTAATATGGTAGCCATAACGCTCACAGAGTTTTCGAAGGCGAATGTTAACGAAAAAGCTCCAAGTGTGCAATGAAGAGAATGGATTGCACCGAAGGAAAATGATTTGTGATCTCAACCTTAAGTGTCATGCCAAGTCATTTACACACATCACCTATTTATCAAATCATGTCATGTAATTCTTGAAAAAAAAAACCATCTTAACCTTCCAAAATCTAATGACTCTAAATTAATTTGGCTTTCTTCTAAAAAAAAAAAAATCGGCTTTCTTTCATTTTTTTCTTTTAATTACACTCATGCTTAGATTTAAACAACAATTTTTTTTTCTTCAATCAATAGTAAAAATTTTTTTATGTAATTCAAGCAATAGATTTGCACGTACATTCGATTAATAGATTTGCATAGCACATGTATATGAATTCAACATTTGTTGGGTTCCTGCAAATTTTAAAAATATAATGTGAAAAATACATATTCATATGATTGCACGTACATTCGATTAATAGATTTGCATAGCACATGTATATGAATTCAACATTTGTTGGGTTCCTGCAAATTTTGAAAATATAATGTAAAAATACATATTCATATGATTGTATATATTTTTTTGTTCATTGTTTTCTCTTTATGTAGCTAGGGTTTAAACGTTAAATCTGAATTTATTGATTTTTGTTTGTTTTTCCCTTGTATTTAGATTGCAGATGTGTAATTAATGGCTGCTAACATGGAATTTGTTCTTATCTCTTAATTTAGACATAAGTATTTCCTAAATTCAATTTATTATTTTTTTTATGAAATTAATCAATATTTGGAAAGAAAAGTTAACGTCTATTTTTTGACACATAATTCAATATATTAATGCCATTTAGAAAGAAAAATGAAAGGAAAGAATTTAATTAAATGAAGAAAATTATTGGTCAAAGAAGGTCTTAAATTAATACATAATTAATAGTTGATAATTTTTTTTACCACCTAATTAAATTCATTAATGTAATTGATTCACCCCTAACATCTAAAAGGAAATGTAAAAGGGTAAAGTTGGTGTTGCAATAGTATGATGTAGCAAGATATATTATATGAAATTGAAAATAAAATTTGTATTTACTTACATTGCATGACACTTAGAATTTGAGGCCACAAATCTTAGGCCTCATTGAGGCCCCATATCATTACCCTTGCATCGAATGAGGGCTGGCTAAAGTGTAAGAGTGATGGGTCTTTTATCTCTTCCACCATCCGCGATCATGCTGACACATTCAAGGCAGCGGCAATGAGACAATTTGACCAAGTAGTATCACCCTTCCATGCCGAGCTTTTAGCACTCTATGAATGTATGAAAATGGCTCAGAGTCTACATTATGATAGAGTAGAGTTTGAAACATACTGTTTTTTACTTGTTCATGCTTTGAAACAAGAGTTGGATTATTCAGCTCTAGGTTTCATTCTTGAAGAAGTAAAAGAATTGCTGAGAAGCCATGTGTATTATATAGTTAATTATGCTCCTAGAGATGCTAATAAGATAGCGCATGCATTATAGTCGCTCTTTGTGCAACAGTTAAGTCAGGTATGGTTTGTAACTGCTTCCGAATTCATAAAGGATGCCATTCTAAACCAATGTTCTCGATAAGTTTCAATGAAAAGTTTTATTTGCAAAAAAAAAAAAAAAAAAAAAAAAAAAAACAGGAAAAAGCCAAAAGTTTCATGCCTTAGTGTGACCTGGCATGCCGTATCAAACATATATCATTCATAGTTCCTCACGTATTTGGAAAAAGACTATTTTATCCATCTCAGTCCAAGGGTGTTAATAACTAAAAATTTGTGGTTCCAAACCCCTTTCAAAAAAAAAAAAAAAAAATTAACTAAAAATTTGTTGATTACAATCTTTTACATTTTATATCATGATTTTCTTAGACAATAAACAACTTCATGATGTTCTTGTTCATCTAGATTTTATTTTTTTTTAATTTTTTTTTAAATTTCAAATCTAAATTAAGTTTCATGTTCATCAAGCTTACAAGGTTGAACGCTACTCTAGCTGTCACGCCCCGAATTTTAGAATAACAATTCAAAATTCGAAACATGAAAATATTACAACTCAAAATAATCATCCTAAAAATTTCTTTTCTTAACATACTCACCACACGAAATAAAATCAAACCGAATTTAGTCTCGGTTAATTATTACAACTCAAATCCAAACTGTAATGTAAAGCTCTAAATGAGCATACACACACCTCACAACTAAATAAATAACAAAACTGTTGTAACACCTAAGCAGCTCGGTCACCTCCCTGGTTATCCTGACCTGTAGGAATATCCGCTACACCAATGTTCTCGATAAGTTTCAATGAAAAGTTTTATTTGCAAAAAAAAAAAAAAAAAAAAAAAAAAAACAGGAAAAAGCCAAAAGTTTCATGCCTTAGTGTGACCTGGCATGCCGTATCAAACATATATCATTCATAGTTCCTCACGTATTTGGAAAAAGACTATTTTATCCATCTCAGTCCAAGGGTGTTAATAACTAAAAATTTGTGGTTCCAAACCCCTTTCAAAAAAAAAAAAAAAAAATTAACTAAAAATTTGTTGATTACAATCTTTTACATTTTATATCATGATTTTCTTAGACAATAAACAACTTCATGATGTTCTTGTTCATCTAGATTTTATTTTTTTTTAATTTTTTTTTAAATTTCAAATCTAAATTAAGTTTCATGTTCATCAAGCTTACAAGGTTGAACGCTACTCTAGCTGTCACGCCCCGAATTTTAGAATAACAATTCAAAATTCGAAACATGAAAATATTACAACTCAAAATAATCATCCTAAAAATTTCTTTTCTTAACATACTCACCACACGAAATAAAATCAAACCGAATTTAGTCTCGGTTAATTATTACAACTCAAATCCAAACTGTAATGTAAAGCTCTAAATGAGCATACACACACCTCACAACTAAATAAATAACAAAACTGTTGTAACACCTAAGCAGCTCGGTCACCTCCCTGGTTATCCTGACCTGTAGGAATATCCGCTACACCATTGAATAGTGTACCGGGATTGCAACAACACAAAACCCGGTAAGTTTATGAAAGCTTGTATGAGTAAAAGAAGGAATTGTTACTTAATATAATCTCATTTATTCCCACACACAGCAACACTCAATAATTTCCACATATGCAAATAATAACAATCTCAATCAACACCAATTCAATATATCAAGACAACCCAACTCATAACTTTCTCCACAACTTTCATCATCGTATTTATAAAAATACGGTACTTGACAGACTAGAGCTCTAACTGAATCGTAGCCCGTCACCTGGTCTAGGTTATGGCATCCGACATATTTATCAATTATTGTATTTCATCAATATGTATACCTATATACATATTTAGAACGTCCAATAATTCCACATACTCAACCAATCGTATCCCATCATCCACACTAGGATTAGAGCGTCCGATTACCCACACCAGTCATTATGTCGACCCTAAACCCATAAATGAACACAACATATAATATCACATACTGAAATCAACCCAACCAAGATACATCATATTATTATGGAATTACACAATTGTAATATAATCAACTCATCAATTCTACTCAATCATATTATCACACAACAATCCACTCATCAATATATATTTTCCACGAAAATATATATATACGTAATCATCCACTCAGGAATGACCACTAATACCATCTATAGTTCACACAAGAAAATTATGAAATTCATTTGTATAGTTAAAATTCATTTTACTTATCTATGGACCGTGGTGATTCAAGTCCATGAAATTTTAAAACAAATATTTAATCTGCAAATATTTTTTCACACAATTACCAAAAATAAATAAATTAAAATGCTCGGTTCGTAATATGAACCACGTGAGTTTTACTCACCTCGAAACTCCCGCTGCGTCTTCAATATAATTATAATTTATAATTAACGCCGAATAACCCACTCAAATAAAATCCGTCAATCACCTAATCAAATGTGATTCGAATTTAGCCAACAATTTCAACACATAATTTAACTACTAATTAACGGCCAGATTCTAATTTACATTAAAATCCGACGAGCGGTTTCTCACGAATCGCTCCCCTAATTACCGTTTTTCACATATACGAAGATCCAACGGTCGGTTCTTCGCCCATGACCACACAAAGCCTCTGGGACAGTCATATGATCATCGTAACAAATTTACAAGTTCATCCGACGGTCATAATTTCACAGATCAAAAATCTAACGATCGAAACCGATCGAAATCACAAAATTCATAACTAATTCATACGATATTCGAAAAATGTGTATAATACGACGAAATGATCGTATCGAAACATAGAATCATAAAATGGACAGAAACCAAATTTTAGACCTCCGGAGGTGGCCGAAAAAGGCCGCCGGAGTTAGGGACAGAGCCGCCACCGACCACCGCCAATGGTGTCGGGGCCGAGCTTGTCCCCTTCGTTTCATCATTCTGAGCAACTTTCATAACTAGCACAAGACCTAAAAATGACTGGAAGGGATCGAAATTACCGATTTACAGTCGGCGGCCGGAAAAAATGCAGAAACCGGCGAGCTTGAAAACCGACGTGAAAACTGCAACCTCAGGCCCTGATCCCTTCTGGAAACTTGTTCAGAACTTCCTTGCGAACTCAACAAGCCAAGAATCACAAGAAACAATCGTGTATAGCTCGAGATATCTTGATCGAAAGTTTCGGTATTTCAATCTGTTCGGGTCGAGTTCCGACGAATGTGAAAACGTTCGACCCAGTTCTGGCCCTTCTTGGTGCTTGTAGAGGAAGTTGAGGGAGCTCAATGAGACAAGAATCAAGTGAAATGGTGGAGTGTAGCTCGAGATATCGAGATCGAACCGAAAATGGTCGTTTTCGGTTCGGGCCTTGCCGCCGCCGCCACAGGCTGCACTGCCTTGTGAAACTACCTCCGGGAGCTAGAGAAGCTCGAGACGAATACCTGGGACTTGGTTTGAGGTCGAGAGGTGGTCTGTGGAGGGTGAACAATTAAGGAGAAGTTTTCTCCCCTTTTCGGTCGAGAGAGACAGTGAGTGAGCTGAGAGAGAGAAAAAAAAACTGAGTTTTTTTTCCAGAAACAGAAGGAAGAAGAGAAAGAGAGGAACCGGTAGAAAAAATTAGGGTTTTCCAAATTTTTCTATATATACATGTTTCGGAAAACTTCGAAATTCGATAACTAATTCAGAAAAAATCCGATCTTCGTGTTCCGCACATATACGGACTCGTATCGACGAGCTCTACAACTTTCATGAAGGAAGTTTCTCCAAATTTCGTACGTAGAAAAAGTCGATTTCTCAAACCGAGTATTTCGAGCTTTTCGTTAAAAAAAATTGTTTCGAAACTTCGATAATTGTAAAAATGAATTATTATTGAACAAAAATCGTGAAATCGCACTATAATCATTCGATACAATTACTCGAATTTAAGATGAAATTTGCCGGTATTACAATCTACCCTCCTTAAAGGAATTTCGTCCCGAAATTCAAGTACTCAATTCCCCAAAAAGCTGTGGATATCTCGTCCTCATGTCAGATTCTAACTCCCATGATGCATCACCCTCATCATGATGACTCCACAACACCTTCACGAGATCAACCTCTTTCCTACGAAGTTTCTTTGTAGACCTATCCAAGATACGAACAGGTTCAACCACAAACGTCACATCCGGGTTCACTTCGATCGTACCGTGGTCAATCACGTGAGACTCGTCTCGAACATACTTCCTGAGCAGAGACACATGGAAGACGTTGTGCACACCCGACATGCTAACAGGTAATGCAAGACGATATGCCAAGTTACCAACCCTTTCTAGAATCTCAAAGGGTCCAACATACCTCGGTGCGAGTTTCCCCTTCTTGCCAAATCTCACCACACCTTTCATAGGTGAGACTTTCAAGAACACATGATCACCTGTCTCAAACTCCAACGGTCTCCTCTTCAAGTCAGCATAACTCTTCTGTCTACTCTGAGCGGTTCGGATTCTGTCCCGAATAGTAGTGACCTTCTCTGTAGTCTCCTGTACAATCTCAGGTCCGATGAGCCCTTTATCCCCTGCTTCCGCCCAACAGATAGGAGTCCTACATGGCCTACCATAAAGAGCCTCATATGGAGCCATACCGATACTAGAGTGATAGTTGTTGTTGTAGGCAAACTCTACCAATGGCAGATGATCCGCCCAACTACCTTTAAAATCCAGAACACAAGCTCTGAGCATGTCCTCCATCACCTGATTCACTCTCTCGGTCTGTCCATCTGTTTGTGGGTGAAATGCAGTGCTCATAGCAAGAGACGTACCAAATGCTTTATGGAACCTACGCCAGAATTCTGAAGTGAAACGAGCATCACAATCAGAGACAATCATCACAGGCACTCCATGAAGCCTCACTATCTCGTTCACATACAACTTACACAATGCATCACCTGAGTACGTTTTTGCCACCGGAAGAAAGTGTGCTGATTTAGTCAACCGGTCAACAATCACCCAAATCGAGTCATAACTTTGCCTGGATCTGGGCAATCCAGTCACAAAGTCCATAGAGATGTCTTCCCATTTCCAAACAGGAATCGATAAGGGGTTCAGCATTCCTGCTGGTCTCTGATGCTCTGCCTTCACCTGTTGACAGGTAAGACACTTCGACACGTGTTCTGTCACATCCCTCTTCATACCATACCACCAAAACTGCCTTCGTAGATCCATATACATTTTAGTACCTCCTGGATGTATAGTATATCGGGACCTATGTGCTTCCCGCATGATCTCCTCCCTGAGGTTATCAACACTCGGTACATACAATCTCCCTCGAAATCTCAACCCTCCATCAGCCCCAATCATCCACTCAGAAGGACCCTCCACATATGGGTCAACAGTCATCTCAGAAATCCTCACCTGAGCAAACTCATCAAGTGTCTGACCCTGAATGATCCTGGAGATCAAGGTGGGCTGTAAGGTGATACTACCGAGAAAGATTCCTTGTCCTGCTCCTGCGGGCATAAGGTCGAACTCAGATGCAGCTTCTAACATGCGCCACTCCCGCACCATAATCGATGCCATAATTACCCGCGGTTTCCTACTCAAAGCATCCGCCACTACATTCGCCTTTCCGGGATGATACTCCAAGGTGAAATCATAGTCCTTAATGAGCTCCATCCATCTCCTCTGCCTCATGTTCAATTCCTTCTGGGAGAATAGATACTTCAAACTCTTGTGATCAGAAAAGAGTTCAAATTTCTCACCATAAAGATAGTGCCTCCAAATCTTCAAGGCAAACACCACAGCTGGTAGCTCTAGATCATGAGTAGGGTAATTCCGCTCATGTACCTTCAACTGTCTAGAACCATAAGCAACGACACTACCATTCTGCATCAACACACACCCCAAACCCTGATGAGATGCATCGCTATAAATGACTAATCCACCACCACTAGTAGGAATAGTCAACGCCGGAGCTGTAGTCAATCTAGTCTTCAGCTCAATGAAAGCCTTCTCACACTCATCCGACCATACGAACTGAGTGTCTTTCCTGGTCAATTTGGTCAAAGCCGAAGCAATACCAGAAAATCCTTCAATGAAGCGCCTGTAATACCCGGCCAGTCCAAGGAAGCTAAGGATTTCTGTAACCGTAGTAGGGCGACTCCAACTCTTCACTGCTTCAACCTTCAATGGATCCATAGAAACTCCATCCTTCGAGACCACATGACCAAGGAACTTGACTTCACTCTGCCAGAAATCGCACTTCTCGAACTTGGCAAATAGTTTCTGCTCTCTCAACGTCTGCAGCACTATCCGCAGATGCCTCTCATGCTCAGCTGATGACCTTGAATAAATCAAGATGTCGTCAACGAACACTACCACAAACTGATCCGAGTAAGGACTGAACGTACGGTTCATCAAGTCCATAAATGCTGCGGGGGCATTCGTGAGACCAAAAGGCATGACAAGAAACTCAAAATGTCCATACCTGGTCCTGAACGCCGTCTTTGGAATATCTTCCTCCTTCACCTTCAACTGGTGATATCCAGACCTCAAGTCAATCTTCGAGAACACAGTAGCTTCTCTAAGCTGATCGAACAAGTCATCAATCCTAGGTAAAGGGTACCTATTCTTGATGGTCACCTTGTTCAACTGTCGATAATCCACACATAGACGAAGTGAACTATCCTTCTTCTTCACAAACAACACTGGTGCGCCCCAAGGAGACACACTTGCCTGAATGAACCCTTGTGCAAGTAAGCCCTCAATCTGAACCTTCAACTCCTGAAGTTCAGCTGGAGCCATTCGATAAGGTGCTTTCGACACAGGTGAAGTACCTGGTATCACATCAATGGAGAAGTCCATTACCCTTTTCGGAGGTAACCCAGGGATCTCCTGAAACACGTCTTCATACTCTGAAACTATAGGAATCCCTGTAATTTTTGAAGTACTACTCCCTGATTCAATATGGGCCAAAATCCCTATCCTCATGGTGATGTCAGACTTCAAACAACGGTAATGAAACACCGGTTGCCCCGGAACATGGAAGGACACAATCATCCTAAAGCAATCAATAACAGCATGGTTCGGGCTCAACCAATCCATACCCAAAATCACATCATACGTGTGATCCGGAATTACAATCAAAGACGCAGAGAACTCTCTGCCACCAATCCCAATAGGGCAATCATCACAAAGCATGCTAAGCTCAAGAGACACACCGAGAGGTGATGTAACATACAATGATCTAGTCAGAAGCATAGCAATCAAACCCAAAATATCCACAACCGAACTAGATATGAAAGAATGTGAGGCTCCCGTATCAAACAGTACTCTAGCAAGAAAGTGATAAACAGATAAGGTACCTTCCACTCCCGTGCCTGCCTGACCGATGGCAAAGACTCTAGCATGTGCAGGTGGTAGCTGCCTCTGCTGGTTACCCTGCACTCTATCCTGATTCCGAGGACACTCCCTAGCCTGATGCCCTGCCTGTCCACAACTGTAGCATAACCTATCCCGTGGCTTCGTGCACGCACGAGAGATGTGGTCCGGCTCGCCACAGTTAAAGCACTTCACTGGAGCTGCTGGTGCTATCTGCCTAATAGGCATAGCCTGAACAGGAGGAGCTACTGCTGCCCTAGCTGGAGCCTGATGCTGAAACTGAGTTCTCTGTCTCTTCCAGAACCCACCCCTGAAGTCTCTAGCTCTACTGCTTCCTGCTATGGCCTTTCCCTTGCCCTTGAAGTCTCTCTCAGCAGACTCCTTCTCTCTACGAATTAGGTTCTGCTGCTCAATGATCTGTGCCTTAGCCAAGATCTCTCTTTTGGTCTTCAGCTCCAAGATGGCTACATCACGCTCAATCGAAGGACTCAACCCTCTCTGAAACTTCTTGGCCAAGTCCTCATCCTCCATCTGTTTCACATACTTGTATAGTCTGGAGAACTCCGCATCATACTCAATTACGGTCATCTTCCCCTGTACAAGTGCAAGGAACTCTCGCTCCAACCTCTCCTTCACTGCTGGTGGAAAGTACTTCTCCCTGAACAGCCTCTCAAAGCCGTCCCATGTCAAGGTAGACACCTCAATGCTCCTCTGAGTGACGTTCCACCACACCCTAGCCTCATCCTTCAGCATGAAAGCGGCTAGCTTCCTCTTGTCGGTCTCAGTGCAATCAAGCAGATCGAAATATGTCTGCAAATCCTCTATCCAACGATCCACCACCATATAATCAGTGCCTCCTCCAAACTTGGTTGCTCCCAAGCGAGTAATTTCCCTTGCTAGCATCAGCAAGCGAGCAGGATTATCAACCACATCTACAGGATGAATAGGATGATCCTCATAAGGTGCATCTTCCTCCGACTCGAATACTTCTTCGACTGGAGGGGCTTACCCCTTCCTCGACCTCTACCCCTGCCACGAGGTCTACCTCTACCCCTGCCACGAGGTCTACCTCTACCCCGACCTCTGGCTTCGTTTCCCTCAATCTCCATTACCTAATAAGCATGATATACTTGATTAATACACGCATAACACTTAAACAAAGCATAAGTCAAATGCAAGTCCATATTAACCAAGTACTGATCATACATAACGATGCATAAATTTCCTAAAAGTACTAACGTTCCTAGCCAACCTAACGCACTCACATACCCAATGACATTGTCAATACCGAAGAGCACACGATGGGGATCCGCTGCAGACGGGCCATCACTTGGTAAGTATTGACATATCACCAAATATGTACCTTACGCTCTGATACCAAACTATCACGCCCCGAATTTTAGAATAACAATTCAAAATCCGAAACATGAAAATACTACAACTCAAAATAATCATCCTGAAAATTTCTTTTCTTAACATACTCACCACACGAAATAAAATCAAACCGAATTTAGTCTCGGTTAATTATTACAACTCAAATCCAAACGGTAATGTAAAGCTCTAAATGAGCATACACACACCTCACAACTAAATAAATAACAAAACTGCTGTAACACCTAAGCAGCTCGGTCACCTCCCTGGTTATCCTGACCTGCAGGAATATCCGCTACACCATTGAATAGTGTACCGGGATTGCAACAACACAAAACCCGGTAAGCTTATGAAAGCTTGTATGAGTAAAAGAAGGAACTGTTACTTAATATAATCTCATTTATTCCCACACACAGCAACACTCAATAATTTCCACATATGCAAATAATAACAATCTCAATCAACACCAATTCAATATATCAAGACAACCCAACTCACAACTTTCTCCACAACTCTCATCATCGTATTTATAAAAATACGGTACTTGACAGACTAGAGCTCTAATTGAATCGTAGCCCGTCACCTGGCCTAGGTTATGGCATCCGACATATTTATCAATTATTGTATTTCATCAATATGTATACCTATATACATATTTAGAACGTCCAATAATTCCACATACTCAACCAATCGTATCCCATCATCCACACTAGGATTAGAGCGTCCGATTACCCACACCAGTCATTACGTCGACCCTAAACCCATAAATGAACACAACATATAATATCACATACTGAAATCAACCCAACCAAGATACATCATATTATTATAGAATTACACAATTGTAATATAATCAACTCATCAATTCTACTCAATCATATCATCACACAACAATCCACTCATCAATATATATTTTCCACGTAAATATATATATACATAATCATCCACTCAGGAATGACCACTAATACCATCTATAGTTCACACAAGAAAATTATGAAATTCATTTGTATAGTTAAAATTCATTTTACTTACCTATGGACCGTGGTGATTCAAGTCCATGAAATTTTAAAACAAACATTTAATCCGCAAATATTTTTTCACACAATTACCAAAAATAAATAAATTAAAATGCTCCGTTTGTAATATGAACCACGTGAGTTTTACTCACCTCGAAACTCCCGCTGCGTCTTTAATATAATTATAATTTATAATTAACACCGAATAGCCCACTCAAATAAAATCCGTCAATCACCTAATCAAATGTGATTCGAATTTAGCCAACAATTTCAACACATAATTTAACTACTAATTAACGGCCAGATTCTAATTTACATTAAAATCCGACGAGCGGTTTCTCACGAATCGCTCCCCTAATTACCGTTTTTCACATATACGAAGATCCAACGGTCGGATCTTCACCCATGACCACACAAAGCCTCTGGGACAGTCATATGATCATCATAACAAATTTACAAGTTCATCCGACGGTCATAATTTCACAGATCAAAAATCTAACGATCGAAATTGATCGAAATCACAAAATTCATAACTAATCCATACGATATCCGAAAAATGTGTATAATACGCCGAAATGATAGTATCGAAACATAGAATCATAAAATGGACAGAAACCAAATTTTAGACCTCCGGAAGTGGCCGGAAAAGGCCGCCGGAGTTAGGGACAGAGCCGCCACGGACCACCGCCAATGGTGTCGGGGCCAAGCTTGTCCCCTTCGTTTCATCATTCTGAGCAACTTTCATAACTAGCACAAGACCTAAAAATGACGGGAAGGGATCGAAATTACCGATTTACAGTCGGCGCTCGGAAAAAATGCAGAAACCGGCGAGCTTGAAAACCGACGTGAAAACTGCAACCTCAGGCCCCGATCCCTTCTGGAAACTTGTTCAGAACTTCCTTGCGAACTCAACAAGCCAAGAATCACAAGAAACGATCGTGTATAGCTCGAGATATCTTGATCGAAAGTTTCGGTATTTCGATCCGTTCGAGTCGAGCTCCGACGAACATGAAAACGTTCGACCCAGTTCCGGCCCTTCTTGGTGCTTGTAGAGGAAGTTGAGGCGAGCTCAATGAGACAAGAATCAACTAAAATGGTGGAGTGTAGCTCGAGATATCGAGATCGAACCGAAAATGGTCGTTTTCGGTTCGGGCCTTGCCGCTGCCGCCACAGGCTGCGCCGCCTTGTGAAACTGCCTCCGAGAGCTAGAGCAGCTCGAGACGAACGCCTGAGACTTGGTTTGAGGTCGAGAGGTGGTCTGTGGAGGGAGAACAATTAAGGAGAAGTTTTCTCCTCTTTTCGGTCGAGAGAGACAGTGAGTGAGCTGAGAGAGAGAAAAAAAAACTGAGTTTTTTTTCCAGAAACAGAAGGAAGAAGAGAAAGAGAGGAACCGGTAGAAAAAATTAGGGTTTCCCAAATTTTTCTATATATACATGTTTTGGAAAACTTCGAAATTCGATAACTAATTCAGAAAAAATCCGATCTTCGTGTTCCGCACGTGTACGGACTCGTATCGACGAGCTCTACAACTTTCATGAAGGAAGTTTCTCCAAATTTCGTACGTAGAAAAAGTCGATTTCTCAAACCGAGTATTTCGAGCTTTTCGTTAAAAAAAATTGTTTCGAAACTTCGATAATTGTAAAAATGAATTATTATCGAACAAAAATCGTGAAATCGCACTATAATCATTCGATACAATTACTCGAATTTAAAATGAAATTTACGGGTATTACACTAGCAGTAAATTACCTTGCAAATTCGCACTCTCATCCCTCCTCTACCAGCCCGGGGTTTTCCAAACATTGAAGTTTGTATATAATCAATGTAGCATGAGCCCAATGAGGTAGTGGCCACTTGTTTGTCCGTCAAACGATGAACCAATTTGAATAAAGTTCATATGCAGACTCATACTCGAACGATGTGTGTGTATAAGAAGTCCTTATTAAGGGAAATAATGTCCTCAATGAAGTAAAGTAAATTTCCATATGAGTAATTGAGACTTAAAATTAATAAGTATGTATGTCATATTATAGAATTTTTCATATTATATACGTATATTCTTTATATCTTTCACAATTAATTAGAATAATCGGATGTAAACTAAAAAAAAAAGGAATTGCAGATACAAATGTACAAAAAAACAAACCTCTACAAAAATTTGTGTGACAGCCTGTTCATAATTTATTTTTTATTTGTTCTTTCTTATTTAGGGTTTAAGCTATTGGGAGTTTCTATTCACTTTATATTTACCAAATTTAGAGATAATGAAGTACAAAATGTTAATAAAAAAAAGTACAGAATGTTACTAAAAATATACAGACAAAACAAACTTTGCAAATTGTTTACATGTTAAAAAAACACATCCACATATGATTAAGGCCTAAACTTTAAGCCTTATTTAACCCCCTATCATTACTCATTATATATATTCCACCAACACAAGCCATAAAACAATGTTATTCACTAGCCTAAAAACCTAAGAAACGAAATAACATTAAACCAACCAATTATGGTTGAAAAATTCTTGAAACTAGTTAAAGTTCAAATCATTTTGGAATATTTTTACCTAATTCTGGCTTGATTGTGCAGGAGAACATAGCACCTAGGTCAGGGCCATGAAAAAGTTTCCAAAGACGCAAATGGTGGATACCCAAACATGAGATTATGATCTTCATTTGATTCTTCGACGTATCGTAGACCTTGATCAGATGGTGGTAATAGAGGCTTACCAATTCCTTGTTGAGTACTCTCTTGATCAGGTAAAGAAGGCACTGATGAAGGTCTACTATCAACTGGATCATCAACTGGATCATCTGGTTGGACATTCTTTCCACTTTTTCCATGAGAAAATATCATTGGTTGTCGGCAACCATCAGGTGATTGCACACCACATTTCTGATCAGAACATACCTCATCTGTACCTACCATTGATTCTGATGTGACATCAAGTGATTGCATAATAAACTTTTCGTCTGGAAATTGGACACCACACTTTTGATCATCTGTACATACCATTGATTCTGATGTGACATCAACTGGTTGCATAATAAACCTTTGGTCCGAAAATTGCACACCACGCTTTTGATCAGAAAATTGCACACCACAGTTTTGATCAGGAAATTGCATTGGTGAATACGTGCCACGAGCCTGTTGCATTTGCCCCATATTTGCATAACTATCCCCAGAATTCAAAGTGACTGGTTGGAATCGGTGGTGATGAAGCATGTTGTTCATATTGTTGTTAACTAGAGCACATAGAGGCCGCCCACCCGGGTAAGGAAATGCATAATTAGGATACGCCCTGTCAAACTCCAACGGTGGATGAACAATGGGGTAAGGGTATGCCTTTTCAGACTCCAATGCTTGAGGGTTATCAACTTGACCGTTCATCTCCATCTCCATGTCCATGTTATCACTTAGTGATGTAGAGATACTTTCTTCAACAGGATCCTCTACATGATTTCGGCTCTGGCTTTTGTTGTTCTTATTATCAGCTTTCTTATAAATTCTACACAGAACCCAGTTATCCAACTGCATGACCATAAAAAAGAAGTTCCGTAAGGAGAACACAAAGAGAATATTACCATAAACTAATTACGAAGGGTTAATATATTATATAATGAAAAAGAAAGGCAACGAGAAACTCATATATACCCTCATGTCATTTTCAGTCCTTTTGGGAGGACGTGAATCAGGGGAATCAGGGACTCGATACTCATGCATGATCCAATTCGTCTTTTTACCCTTTGGAGGTTTACCTCTGTAAAAAACGAGAGCCTTTCTACACCCAACCTCTACATTGCCAGACCTTATTGTTTTGTCAGCTCCTGTGGCCTTCCAATATCCATCACCAGCTGCCCTATTTGGTCGACATCCATTGCGATACTTGCGGTCCCTTGGAGTAAAGAAGTACCATTCTTTTTCTCCATAAGTTTCATATCTTTCTGTTTTAAGAATAAATAGTTAACTGAATGAGAGCGTATTGTAAGATTTTTAGGTAATGCAGCTAATGAAGCAATCTATCATAGCAATGCACTAGAAAAATGTTCGTAAAGCATGACATCTCTATATCAACATATGGAAAAACCTGTAAAAGGAAAAGAGTTGATCTTACTAATCAACATCAGAATTGTATTCATTAGACTAGTTGACAAACTATCTGATAAGATGAAGACCCTAAACGAAAGAATACTAAACAAAACTAATCAACACTGCCAATTATAGCATCTAACTCCTAAATGAAACGAAATTAAACAAAACTAAAGCAACAGAGCTAACATCCCATTATAACATCTAAATTTTGATGGAAAAGAAAAATTGTATATATTCTGACCATATCTCATTGTGTATATATTGTAAAGGCCTAGAAGCTGTACAGAAAAGTAATACTCCAAAGGAAATTTCATAACATATCTCATGGATTCGCGTAGCCTATATTGGCGATTAAACTTACAAACATAATAAAGAAATAAACAAAGAAGTTGGCATTAGGGTTAGGGTTTACCGGCAAGCGTCTCAGGATTGTGGCGGTAGAGGTTAACTTCCATGATCTTGTTGGGGGGCAATGGCTCGTCCATGATCTTCTTCTGCAGGTAATACCGAACAAGTTCGTCATCACGAGGATTGAACCTATACCCAGGTGGAAAACTGTTCAGAAAAGCATCCTGCTGCCTTTTCTGATTGTTATTGAAATTGTTCAGCTCCTCTTCCACGTCCGAAAACTGATCGACCTCTGCTGCAACAGAGGACACAACAATGGCATCATGAGTCCCGGTAAAAGAAGCCTTGCGATCAGCTTGATTTGGAATTGGTTGCAGTTGCTTTATGGGACTAGGGCTACCGCCGTAAGCAGTAACTTGGATAACAGAAGCCTTGGGATGCGGATGACTTTGCTGAACAAGCTCCATAGTTGGACTCTTTGAGGGAGAAGACATTGACAGAGACGCAAGTATGACTTTATCTCTCTCTCGTTGAGAAATTTGTTGAGTCTATGAGTTGGAGTCGGAAACAAATTTAAATGAAAGCTCTCAGCAGATGCGATAAAACACCCTGATTTTTTGCTGGAGAGTTCAGTTCAGATAGGACTAAAATATTCACAATATTTATGATAACTATCGTGTTATTAAATTTGAAACTATCTTCTATAGGTTACCTCTATCTGATAGAATTTGTTGTTGCTAGCTGTATATCAGTATATATTTGATATTTCTAAACAATTATCACATTTTTTTAATATCAAATTATCAATTTTCTACATCTCAAAAAAAAAAAATCAATTTTCGATGTCAACAGAGAAAATAAAATAAACCATAATTTATCAGATGGTGTAATATGAACATGCATATGCTTTCAATAAGTTTCGGTAGTTTCACGTATAATTAACTTAATAAAATAAAATTTCTGGTACGACTAGTAGAATACAGTGGTATTGCAATTATAAAATAATGTTCCAATTCCCAGGGCATGATTTGAGGAATGAGGATGCCAATCCAGATCATGAAATGGAAGGGAATGATGAAAATTAATGCTGACCAATTTGAGCCTGCTTTTGATCATGGTCTCCCAACCCAAGATGATATGGATCATGCTGTTTATGCTACACCACCAACCTACGAGAGTCCAAAAAAGAGAGGCAGAGATGACCTGAATAATGAAGCTAATCCAGACTCTGCTAATGACACGTCATCATCCGTACCTTAACCATCAGAGTAGCTACATGAAGCTGTAAGGGCTGTACAGAGGATGGCCTCCTGCTCTGTTTATTGTTAAATCAATTAATTTGGATGTATTTTGCTTGGTAGATATCAAATTAAGTGAGGATGCTGCTACTACTATCTGCTCTAAGTTTCAGTTTCATCATTATGCTTCTGTTAGTTCTTCTGGAGAATCTGGTGGTCTCATTTGCTTTGGAATGATAATAATTTTACTCTTAATATAGTCTCTAAACACTCTAGATATATTCATTGCACTGTTACTGATATTCAGAAACAACTTACTTGGTTCTGTACTTTTATCAACATGTATCCCCATAAGGAACTACAACTTAAACTTTGGAACCTGTTAAGAACATTAAAACGTCCTAACTCTTTACCTTGGGTCTTGATTGGTGATTTTAACTATATATTAGATATTAATGAAAAAAAAGGAGGAAATAAAAGATCTAACATTTACATGAATCAATTCATGGCCTTTGTCCAGTAACGGATCCAGGAGTCGAAAATGGAGGTGGCTAAAATTTTTTCTCTTTAGCTAAAGTGAAATAGAGATTTTAGCATAGCGGCAAGAAATTGAGTTCAAAAACTTGAAAATATTTAATTAAAGTATATAGACAAATATTTTATCGAGAGAATTAAGATAAGAAAAACTCAACTGAAACTAACACCAAGTAAGTTATTGAAGAGAAATATTAATTATTTAGAATGATTATTTTATTCAATAAAAAGAAAAGTCACTACAAGAATAAGTTAATCACACGACATTCATCAAACGACGTATGCGTTTTTTATGTCGTCTGAGTTAGTCAGACGACAGATTTGTTAAACCAGTCGTTTGTTCTCTTTTTAGCCAACACATGGTCAGATTCCATCTTTTTAATGAAATTGCCAAATTTCGGACAACAGCAACAACAACATATGTTGTCTGACAAGGCCCAAAAAAAAACAAATTAATTTACAATCCAAAACCAAAACACACACTCAAATGCCTTGGCTTTTTTTTTTATGTCAGTCCCGCATAGAACTCTTTCCAATATTCCCGCTGCACAGAACTCCCTCGCTCTGAGCCCTAATTTCATTCCCTCACAAACCTTCTTTGCTCTCAGCCTTTCCCCTTAATTCCAGTACATCACAACCTCTCGCTCTCAGCCCTCATTCGATGAGTTAAGGCTCAGCTCTCACTCACCCTCTGCGAGGGGAAAGAAGATCTGTGTCAAGTCTGTTTGCAAGATTTAGATCGGTGGAGAGAAGAGCGTTTTGTATCGAAGGTATTGTTTCCCTCTTCAGAGTTTTTGCCATTGGTTGTTGATCGAAGCTAGAATCATAGACTGATCGGTGTTTGGTGCTTTCGAATTTGGATTTTATAGGTCTTCGTTTTCCTCATCATCTTCTCTAATTTCTACCAGAGGATTGAACATATTTTGTGATTGCATTATGGTGCAGATTGCGTTGGGTTGCTTGCCTTTGGCCAGGCAAGGTACTAAAGGTAGTGCGTCTTCCTCTTCCTTTGAGCTTTCTCTAATCGGACTATTGCTTGGGTTCTGCTTAATTCTGTGTTCGCTCGATTTCTGGTTCTCCAGTGTTGCTGATTCTCTGCTGAAATAGGTTTTGTTTATGCAATTTATTGAATTTGAGAGATATAAGGCTTTTCAATTCATTTATGTTGTTGCTTCTATGTGAAATTTGATTTTTTTTTTATTTGTTGCATATTTCATTTATTACTGTTGCTTCTCAATCAACTGATTTAGCCCTTCCAGGAGCTACACAACTTTTGTGGTTTCATTTTCTATAGTTTTCAATTTTTGCTTTGTTTTTTTTTAAAAGGGTAATTTTTGCATTGTTAATTGATATAAGAAATTGAAAACATGAATCGAACTCTTTGATTACTCTTTTACAAACATCTTGAGATCATGATAATGGTTTGTGTAGAGTGCATTTTGGGTTTTGGGCAGTCTATTATTTGTCAATTATAGAGAGAACCATAGCAAAAGATGCTGAATTTGGAAATTTGTGGTTGCAAACAAGCTGTTATAAGTTGTAGTACAATCTTGAGTCTTTTGGTAATGAAGAGAGCCTAAATATGTAGGAGAGACAGTGACATTTTTAATTATAGGATAAACTTATAGAGGTAGACTTGCTTACAAGGGTAGAGTCAGAGCTTTGGGCTACTGGGATGTCTGGCAAAGAGGTTGGCATAGGGCTGATAGCTTAGCTATTGATTATGCCCTCTCTGGGTTTTGCATAAGCTTATTTAATATGCTGTACATATTAGTTTTTTTAAATCCAATTCACAAAGATAGCGAAGATAGTGTTTAAATTGGGATTGGATTCTACACTAAAATTTTAGTCTTGATTGCAATTGGGTACTTTTGTTTTTGTTCTTTGATTTTTGCTATTAATTTACCACGAGAGGCGATTAATTTCCCCTTTGATTTTGGTGGAATTTACAGGAGATAGCTCTACTCCTGCAACTGGCCACTCCCATTTCACCACCAGGTGCTTCTCCAATCTTCCCCTCGTCCCTCTCTTTTGCTCCTCTTATTCTGATTGTTTATTTTCTAGTTGTTTGGTCTGCTTTCATGAATACCCAGAAACCAGTTTGCCTAAATTGGCATGAAATCGAAATAAAAATCAGATCTTGATTTTCTCGGGGGTGGGAATAGTTTACTTCTCTGTTGCTAATGGCAATGGAAGTTTCGTGGGGGATCAAACCACTGTTCAGGAGCTCATAAATCTGTTTGGAATTTTTCAAGTTTTTTTTTTTTTGTTAATTTTGAAATTGTGGGATTCGAGAATCGCAATCTGGCTGTGAATGCCGGATCCGCATCGAGCTCTTGGGTTGTGTTTTACAACTTGGGGTTGAGAAATTTTGAGCAAAAGTTCAATGCTTTGCTTTAGGTTTGCTCAGAAAAATGTGGGAATAATAGAAAATGGAAGAAAGTTTTGAATTTCTGAATATGGATTTTCCCATTTTTCAGGACAATAGAAGACAGAATGATACAAGGTAACTATGATATATTTCGGGTCAAAAAGTGTGTGTTAAGTTTAAATTTCTGAGCTTTGAAGAGTCTTGATGGTTTTTGGCAATTTTGTAAGTAGAATATAGGGCAAGCAGCAAGATGAGGTTCTTGTAGTTTTGTTTGAAATGAGTTTTGTTGATTCAATGGTATGAGAAAGCCAAATCCGCTTTCATTATGCTATTGGAAAAGAACGTATGCACCCAGTGGTAAGGCATCATCAATTTTGCTAACTAGAATGATTTTGAAAATAGTTAGATTTTTTCTTACAATAGTTGATGAGATAAGAGAGAGATAGCTTTGGTTGAGGGAAGACTATATATTAGTTTTGGAGTGTAAGTTTGAGTAACTAGGAATGAGTACCTTTGGCTTGCAACATTCACCATACTGTGTTGGACATGCAAACTTGTGTGCACATTGTTCATAATGAACTACTATTTCTCAGCCCTGTTTCTGTTCTTTGTATATCTTTAGATTCTCTACTTATTATGCTTGCTCATGCAGGGTATCATTCTCTTTGCATCTGTTGCTGTAACTCTTGGACTACAAATATTGCTTAGAGCTAGCCTGCTTGAGAACTGATCTCAAAGGTAAGCGATCCATCTCGGTTAAGTTTGAAAAGTTTACTTTTTTTTCTTTTATGAATTTATTTTGCTGGCATTTTGTTTTGGTTTTGAATAAGGAGTAATTTAGAGAGAAGTACAGAAACATCGTCACAACAAATCAGTAGTTTAGAGAGTAGTACAGAAACATCGTCACAACAAATCAGTCTCTGCTGTAAGTGAATCTCATTTCCTACATCTGCATGCTCAATTCTTCTTGCTCAGATTCTTTTTTGGTTGCTTTGCAGAAATGTTAGTGTTGGTCCATAAATATGTCAAGTTGTTGGAACATCCTATAATCATTGAGCTACTGTTTACCTGGAACCATGAATGAATTTATTTCACATTTTAGGGATACATACGAGACAGTGCATTTGATCCATGACATTGGGCTGCTCCAGGGATATACATATGATACCAGCTTTCAAAATATTTAGAAGTACAACGAATGTATAAAACTTAGCAAGTACAAAAACCGGCAGCATCGCGCGGGAGTGACTAACTAGTTACTTTCTAGATTGAGGTTACTTTTGGTTAGAATTGCTGGATTTGATCATCTCTGGATATGGATATGTACTTTTGGAAATGTTTTGGATTGGCAATGTAAGAACAGATGGCATTGATAAATGAAAATGTTTTATTTTGGATTTGTTCGGGATATGAATGTTCATATTTGCAACAATTGTGCAAAGTTAATTCAGACAACATATATAGGTAAGTTAACTGTAGTTTCTAAAGGTATCACACAACTGAAGGGTTCGCAAAACCATTGTCTGAGATCCACTCATACAACACATTTAAAGACAGCAAATAATACATGTTGTTTGAACTTCATTTCAGACAACAGAAATAACAAATTGATGTTGTGTGATCTCCATTCCGGTAACATGTAAAGTTACTGTCGTCTGATATTGAAATCAGACAACAGATATAACAATAATATGTTGACTAAGATTCATAAACCACAACTAAATATAATAAAAACTGTGGTCTGAGTTCCTATTAGACGACATATCCCATCAGTGGACTATTATACCTTATGCAAATCCTACAACACAAGTAGATTAATACTGTTGTCTAAGCTCCTATCAGACGATAGATTCCTAAATCTTCTGATGTTTTATTTGCATAAGACACAACTAAAACAACAATGACGCTTGTTGGAGATTCATTTCAGACAACAGTGTCATTATAACTGTGTAGTGTGAAATTCATTTCAGACATCATGTAGTTGTGTTGCTGTTGTCTGAGATTCATCACACACAACACAGTTTTCCTAAAATTGTTGAGGTAATATAGCTTTTCTTAACAGTTAATAAACGAACTGTCGTGTGAGTTTGTAACAGACAATAGTTAAACCTAATTATTTTAATTTAGAAATATTCAGACGACACATATTTAGCTATATATGTTGTGTGAATCTTGAACAGACAATGGTTTTTAACTGTCGTCTGAATGAAGTCAATCAGACAACAGACTAATAGACAATAGCAGATTTTTCATTCAGACGACAGTTAATGAATTGTCGTCTGTTTAACTTTGTGGTATAGTGAGTGGAGAGAAGAACTTTGTCGAAACTAATGTCAAATAGTTAGACAACCAATCTTTTCCTTACTGACTAAAAAGAGAAAAGAGGTTAACAATTTTTAGAAGTGTTGTGAAAGTAGAGCTAATTCCATTGCCATAAAACCTGTAGCATGGCATGAGTTATTCAGTTATATCTAAACAGGAAAAAAAAAAAAAAGGGAATCAAAATAAGATACTTAGCCAACAGAGCAAGACCAAATAATTTCAAGATTTAGCGCAGCACGAGTGATTTTATCTTGAAATTTTGGGTTGGGCTCAGGCATTGGAGTAGATCCGCCACTGCCTTTATCGATTAATGATTGTGAATTACTCTTTCAAAGGGTCATCCTAGCTCTTCTACCTGGTGCTATAACCTACAAGAACTACATAGAATATATGAAAGATAAGATGGACCGCTGATTAATCAAACTTGGCTTAACATTTGTACAAATATTTCTTTAACTAATTTACCTATTTATCATTCTGATCATGGACCAATATGTCTGAAACTTAACACTAACACTTCAATGAAAAGAAAACACTTTAGATTTGAAGCCATTTGGCTCAAACATAAAGATGATCCTAAAATAGTTAGGAAAGCTGCCTCTAACACTTATATTGGACATGCCCTACAGAACATTACTACTGTCACGCCCCGAATGTTAGAATAAAAATTTAAAATCCGAAACATAAATTACTACAACATTAAAATAACCATCCTGAAAATTTTCTTTTTCCTTAACAACCTCACCACACAATTTAATTTCAAAAACCGAATTTAGTCTCGGTTAATTATTACAACTCACTCACAAGATAAATTGTAAAGCTCTAAATGAGCATACAAACCTCACAACTCAAATGAAATAAAAATAAATGTTGCAACACCTAAGCAGCTCGGTCACCTCCCTGGTTATCCTGACCTGCAGGAATATCCGCTACTCCATTTGAATAGTGTACCGGGATTGCAACAACACAAAACCCGGTAAGCTTTTGAAAGCTCGTATGAATAAAAAGAAAGAATGGTTGTTTAATTAAATCATTATTATTTTCACCCAAGTCAACACTCCACAATCTCCACATCCACAAAGTACCAACAATCTCAATCAATCACCAAATCACAAATCAACACAAAATTCACATCTTTCTTCTCAAAATCCCAACATCGTATTTATACAAATACGGTATATGACAGAATACAGCTCTAACTGAATCGTAGCCCGTCACCTGGCCTAGGTTATGACATCCGACATATTTATCTTTATCGTATTTCATCAATATGTATACTTATATACATATTTAGAACGTCGGTAATTGTACATACTCAACCAATCGTATCCCATCATCCACCTAGGATTAGAGCGTCCGATTCTCCTATACCGGTCATTACGTTGACCCTAAATCCATAATAAGTACAACAATATGTTTCCACACAATGAAATCAACTCATCCAACATACATAATATTATTATGAAATTTAAGCATTTGAAATATAATCCAAATCATCATTCCAACTCAATCATATCATCACTCAATAACACATCAATCATTATATATATTCCACGTATATATATATATATATATATATATATATATATATATGTAATCATCCACTCAGGAATGACCATTAATACCATCTATAGTTTACACAAGAAAATCGTGAAATTCATTTGTATATGGACCGTAGTTGATCAAGTACATATGATTTTAAAAACAAATATTTAATCCATAAATATTTTTCACATAATTACAAAAATAAATAATTTAAAGTACTCGGTTCATAATATGAACCACGTGAGTTTTACTCACCTCGAAATTCCCGTTGCGTCTTCAATTAAAATATAAATCACACCGAAACAGCTCACCCAAGTATAACCCGTCAATCACCTAATCAAATGTGATTTGAGTTTAGCCAATAATTCTAAAACATAACTAAACTACCATTTAACGGTCGGATTCTAATTTATAAGAAAATCCGACGGACGGATTCTCACGAAGCGCCTCCCTATTCACTGGGACAGTTATATGATTATCATAACAAAACTACAAGTCCATCGGACGGTCCTAATTTCACAGATCATAAATCAAATGATCGAAATCGATCGAAATCTTAAAATTCATAACTAAATCATACGATCGAAAAATACGTATAATATGCCGAAATGATCGTAATAAAACGTAGAATCATAAAATGCACAGAAACTATATTTTAGACCTCCGGCGGTGGTCGGAAAGGGCCGCCGGAGTTTGGGGCAGAGCCGCCGCCTACCACCACCAATGGTGTCGGGGCTGAGCTTCTCCCCTTCGTTTTATCATTCTGAGCAACTTTCATAACTAGCACAAGACCAGAAAATAACTGAAGAGGTTGAAATTTACCAAACACAGTCGGTAGCCGGAAAAAACCCAGAAACCGGCGAGCTTGATTTTCGACCTAGAAACAGCAACCTCACTCCTCGATCTCTTCTGGAAACTTATTCAGAACTTCATGGCGAACTCACCAGGCCAAGAATCATAAGAAACTAAGGTCAACAACTCAAGATATTCGGATCGAAATTTTCGTACGATCTGATCGGGGCTGGCTTCCAGCCGCCACCACAAGCCGCGCCGCAGTGTAAAACTGCCTCTGCGAGCTTCAGGAGGTCGAGTCGATGTAGAGGAGGAGTTTCACGTGGTTTGGTGACCGAAAACACGAGGAGCTCGTTTTGGTTCATTTTCGGGTTCGACTGGTTCGGGCAATTTCGCCGGACCTGGAGGCTGTGACTGTGGAAGCAACTTCGTCCGACAAGTAGAGCAGCTCGAGACGAAGGCGTGAGATGTGGTCTGGGGTCGATTGATGGTCTATGGAGGGAGAACAAGCTTGGAGCAGTTTGCTTTCTTTCTCGGTCGGTTTCGGACGAAGGAGGAAGATGATGAACAATGGCTATCCAAAAATAAAAGGGAGGCCGGACCAAAATGGCAGCCTTCTGAAAATAATCTAGGGTTTTTTCTAAATATACCCAAAATAGAAATATTTTCTAAATTCCATAACTAATTCAAAAAAAAATCCGATCAATGTGTTCAACATACGCACGTACTCGTATCAACGAGCTCTACAACTTCCATGAAGGAAGTTTTCCCAAATTTTGCATGTATAAAAAGTCGATTTCTTGAATCGAGCATTTCAAGCTTTTCGTTAAAATAGTCATTTCGAACCTTCGATAATTCAAAAATGAAATATTATCGAACAACATTCGTGAAATCGTACAATAATCGTTCAACACAATTACACGAAATTAAAATGGAAATTGCGGTTATTACAATCTACCCCCCTTAAAGGAATTTTGTCATGAAATTCAAGTATCCAATTTCCCAAAGAGCTGTGGATACCTCACTCTCATGTCAGATTTTAACTCTCCTGACGCATCACCGTCGTCATGATGACTCCACAACACCTTCACAAGATCAACCTCCTTCCTACGAAGCTTTTTCGTAGATCTATCCAAGATACGAACAGGTTCAACTACAAATGTCACATCTGTGTTCACTTCGATCGTACCATGATCAATCACGTGAGACTCGTCTTGGTCATACTTCCTGAGCATAGACACATGGAAGACATTGTGCACACTCAACATGCTAACTGGAAAAGCAAGTCGATATGCCAAGTTTCCAACCCTTTCCAGAATCTCAAGGGTCCAACATACCTCAGTGCGAGTTTTCCCTTCTTGCCAAATCTCACCACACCTTTCATAGGTGAGACCTTCAAGAACACATGATCACCTGTCTCAAACTCTAAAGGTCTCCTCCTCAAGTCAGCATTACTTTTCTGTCTACTCTGAGCGGTTCGGATTCTGTCCCGAATAGTAGTGACCTTCTCTGTAGTCTCCTGTACAATCTCAAGACTGATGAATCCTTTATCCCCTGCTTCCGCCCAATAGATAGGAGTCCTACATGGCCTACCATAAAGAGCCTCATATGGAGCCATACCAATACTGGAGTGATAGCTGTTGTTGTAGGTAAACTCTACCAATGGGAGATGATCCTCCCAACTTCCCTTAAAATCTAGAACACAATCTCTAAGTATATCCTCCATCACCTGATTCACTCTTTCGGTCTGCCCATCTGTCTGTGGGTGAAATGCAGTGCTCATGGCAAGAGATGTATCAAATGCCTTATAGAACCTATGCCAGAATTCTGAAGTGAAACGAGCATCACGATCAGAGACAATCATCACAGGCACTCCATGAAGCCTCACTATTTCCTTCACATACAACTTACACAATGCATCATTTGAGTAAGTTTTTGCCACCGGAAGAAAGTGTGCTAACTTAGTCAACGGGTCAATAATCACTCAAATCGAGTCATAAGTTTTCCTGGACCTAGGCAATCAAGTCACAAAGTCCATGGAGATATCTTCCCATTTCCAAACAGGAATCGGCAAAGGATTCAACATTTCTGCGGGTCTCTGATGCTCTGCCTTCACCTGTTGACATGTAAGACACTTCGACACATGTTCTGTCACATCCCTCTTCATTCCATACCACCAAAATTGCCTTCGTAGATCCATATACATTTTAGTACCTCCTGGATGTATAGTGTATCGAGACCTATGTGCTTCCCGCATGATTTCCTCTCTGAGGTTATCAACACTCGGTACATACAATCTCCCTTGAAATCTCAACTCTCCATCTGCCCCAATCATCCACTCGGAAGGACCCTCCACATCCGGATCAGCAGTCATCTCAGCAATCCTTGCCTGAGCAAACTCATCAAGTGTCTAACCTTGAGTGATCCTGGAGATAGGGTGGGCTGTAAGGTGATACTATCGAGAAAGATTCCATGTCCTGCTCTTACGGACATAAGGTCAAACTCTGATGCAGCTTCTAACATGCGCCACTCTGGCACCATAATCGATGCCATGATTACCTGACGTTTCCCACTCAAAGCATCCGCCACTACATTCGCCTTTCCGGGATGGTACTCCAAGGTAAAATCATAGTCCTTGATGAGCTCCATCCATCTTCTCTACCTCATGTTCAATTCTTTCTGGGAGAATAGATACATCAAACTCTTATGATCAGAAAATAGTTCAAATTTCTCACCATAAAGGTAGTGTCTCCAAATCGTCAAGGCAAACACCACTGCTGCTAGCTCTAGATCATGAGTGGGGTAATTCCGCTCATGTACCTTCAACTATCTAGAACCGTAAGCAACAACGCTACCATTCTGCATCAACACACACCCCAAACCCTGATGAGATGCATCGTTGTAAATGACTGATCCACAACCACTAGTAGGAGTAGTCAACACCGGAGCTGTAGTCAATCTAGTCTTCAGCTCATTGAAAGCCTTCTCACACTCATCCGACCACACGAAATGAGTGTATTTCCTTGTCAATTTGGTCAAAGCTAAAGCAATACCAGAAAACCCTTCAATGAAACGCCTGTAATACCCTGCCAAACCAAGAAAGCTACGGATTTCTGTAACCGTAGTAGGGCGACTCCAACTCATTACTGCTTTAACCTTCGAAGGATCCACAGAAACTCCTTCAGTCGAGACCACATGACCAAGGAACTTGACTTCACTCTGCCAGAAATCGCACTTCTCAAACCTGGCAAATAATTTCTCCTTTCTCAACGTCTGTAGCACGATCCGCAGATGCTTCCCATGCTCATATGACGACCTTGAATAAATCAAGATGTCGTCAATGAACACTACCACAAACTGATCCAAGTAGGGACTGAATGTGTGATTCATTAAGTCCATAAATGCTGCCGATGCATTCGTGAGACCAAAAGGCATGACAAGGAACTCAAAATGTCCATACCTAGTCCTGAACGCCGTCTTTGGAATATCTTCATCCTTTACCCTTAACTGGTGATATTCAGATCTCAAATCAATCTTTAAGAACACAATAGCCTCCCTAAGCTGATCGAACAAGTCATTAATCCTAGGTAAAGGGTACCTGTTCTTGATGGTCACCTTGTTCAGCTGTCGATAATTCACACATAACCGAAGTGAATTATCCTTCTACTTCACGAACAACACTGGTGCGCCACATGGAGACACACTGGCCTGAATGAACCCTTGTACAAGTAAGCCCTCAATCTGAACCTTCAACTCCTGAAGTTCAGCTGGAGCCATTCGATAGGGTGCTTTTGACACAGGTGAAGTACCTGGTATCGCATCAATGGAGAAGTCCATTACCCTTTTCGAAGGTAACCCAGGGATCTCCTGAAACACGTCAACATATTCTGAAACTACAGGAATCCATGTAATCTTTGAAGTACTACTCCCTGATTCAATATGGGTCAAAATCCCTGCCCTCATGGCGATGTCAGACTTCAGACAACGGTAATGAAACACCGGTTGTCCCGGAACATGGAAGAACACAATCATCCTAAAGCAATCAATCACAGCATGATTCAGGCTCAACCAATCCATACCCAAAATCACATCATATGTGTGATCCGGAATCACAATCAAAGATGCAGAGAACTCTCTGCCCCCAATCCCACTAGGGCAATCATCACAAAACATGCTAAGCTCAAGAGACACATCGAGAGGTGATGTAACACATAATGATCTAGTCAGAGGCATAACAATCAAACCCAATACATCCACAACCGAACTAGATATGAAGGAGTTTGAGGCTCCTGTATCAAACAGTACTCTAGCAAGATAGTGATAAACAGATAAGGTACCTTCCAGTCCTGTGCCTGCCTGACCAATGGCAAAGACTCTAGCAGGTGCAGGCAGTAGCTGCCTCTGCTGGTTACCCTGCATTCTACCCTGATTTCGGGGACACTCCCCGGCCTGATGCCCTATCTGTGCACAGCTGTAGCATACCCTGCCTCATGGTTTCGTGCACGCATGAGAGATGTGCCCCGGCTCTCCACAGTTAAAGCACTTCACCCGAGCTACTGGTGCTACCTGCCTAATAGGCATAACCTGAATGGGAGGAGCTACTGCTGCCCTAGCTGGAGCCTGATGCTGGAACTGAGTTCTCTGTTTCTTCCAGAAAACTTCCCTGAAGTCTTTGGACCTACTGCTTCCTGCTATGGCCTTTCCCTTGCCCTGGAAGTCTCTCTCAGCAGACTCCTTCTCTCTACGAATCAGGTTCTACTGCTCAATGATCTGTGCCTTAGCCAAGATCTCTCTCTCTTAGTCTTCAGTTCTAAGATGACCACATCACGCTCAATCGAAGGGCTCAACCCTCTCTGAAATTTCTTGGCCAAGTCTTCGTCATCCATCTGCTTCACATTCTCGTTCCAACCTTTCATTCACAGCTGCTGGAAAGTACTTCTCCCTGAACAGCCTCTCGAAGCCATCCCATGTCAAGGTAGACACCTCAATACTCCTCTGTGTGACATTCCACCAGAACCTAGCCTCATCCTTCAGCATGAAAGCGGCTAGCTTCCTCTTATCAATCTCACTGCAATCAAATAGATCAAAATAGGTCTATAAATCCTCAATCCATTGATATGCCACAATATGATCAGTGCCTCCTCCAAACTTGATTGCTCCCAAGCGGGTAATTTCCTTCGCCAGTACTAACAAGCGAGCAGGATCATCAACCATGCCCACGAGCGGAATATGCTGATCCTCATAAGGTGCCTCTACCTCCGCCTCATATGCATCATCGATCCGAGGGGCCCTACCCCTACCTCGGCCTCTACCCCTACCACAAGGTCTGCCTCTACCTCGACCTCTAGCTTCGTTCCCCTCAATCTCCATTACCTAATAAGCACGATATACATGATTAATACACGCATAACACTTAAACATGGCATAAGTCAAATGCAAGTCCATATTAACCAAGTAACTAAGCATACAAGACAATGCCTGAAGTTCTTATGACATGCTAACGTTCCTAGCCAACCTAAAGGTCTCACATACCCAATGACATTGTCAATTCCGAAGAGCACACGATGGGGATCCGCTGCAGACGGGCCATCACTCGGAAAGTATTGACATATCACCAAATATGTACCTTACGCTCTGATACCAAACTGTCACGCCCTGAATTTTAGAATAAAAATTCAAAATCCGAAACATGAATTACTACAACATCAAAATAACCATCCTGAAAATTCAATTTTCCTTAACAACCTCACCACACAATTTAATTTCAAAAACCGAATTTAGTTTCAATTAATTATTACAACTCACTCATAAGATAAATTGTAAAGCTCTAAATGAGCATACAAACCTCACAACTCAAATGAAATAAAAATAAATACTGCAACACCTAAGCAGCTCGGTCACCTCCCTGGTTATCCTGACCTGTAGGAATATCCGCTACACCATTTGAATAGTGTACCGGGATTGCAACAACACAAAACTCGGTAAGCTTTTGAAAGCTCCTATGAGTAAAAAGAAAGAACGGTTGTTTAATTAAATCATAATTATTTTCACCTAAGTCAACACTCCACAATCTCCACATCCACGAAGTACCAACAATCTCAATCAATCACCAAATCACAAATCAACACAAAATCCTAATTCACATATTTCTTCTCAAAACCCCAACATCGTATTTATACAAATACGGTATATGACAGACTAGAGTTCTAACTGAATCGTAGCCCGACACCTGCCTAGGCTATGACATCCGACATATTTATCTTTATCGTATTTCATCAATATGTATACTTATATACATATTTAGAACGTCCCATAATTGTACATACTCAACCAATCGTATCCCATCATCCACTTAGGATTAGAGCGTCCGATTCCCCCATACCGGTCACTACGTTGACCCTAAATCCATAATAAGTACAACAGTATGTTTCCACATAATGAAATCAACTCATCCAACATACATAATATTATTATGAAATTTAAGCATTTGAAATATAATCCAAATCATCATTCCACCTCAATCATATCATCACTCAATAACACACCAATCATTATATATATTCCACGTAAATATATATATACGTAATCATCCACTCAGGAATGACCACTAGCACCATCTATAGTTCACACAAGAAAATCATGAAATTCATTTGTATATGGACCGTAGTTGATCAAGTCCATATGATTTTAAAAACAAATATTTAATCCATAAATATTTTTCATACAATTACAAAAATAAATAATTTAAAGTACTCGGTTCGTAATATGAACCACATGTGTTTTACTCACCTCGAAATTCCCGTTGCGTCTTCAATTAAAATATAAATCACACCCAAACAGCTCACCCAAGTATAACACGTCAATCACCTAATCAAATGTGATTTGAATTTAGCCAATAATTCCAAAAAACAAAACTAAACTACCATTTAACGGCCGGATTCTAATTTATAAGAAAATCCAACGGACGGATTCTCACGAAGCGCCTCCCTAATCACCTTTTTGCACTTACACGAAGATCCAACGGTCGGATCTTCGCCCATGACCACACAAGGCCACTGGGACAGTTATATGATTATCATAACGAAACTACAAGTCCATCGAACGGTCCTACTTTCACAGATCATAAATCTAATGATCGAAATCTTAAAATTCATAACTAAATCATACGATCAAAAATGTGTATAATATGCCGAAATGATCGTATTGAAACGTAGAATCATAAAATGCACAGAAACTATATTTTAGACCTCCGGAGATGGCCGGAAAGGGCAGCCGGAGTTTGGGGCAGATCCGCCGCCGATTACCACCAATGGTGTCGGGGCCGAGCTTCTCCCCTTCGTTTTATCATTCTGATCAACTTTCATAACTAGCACAAGACCAGAAAATAACGGGACGAGGTCGAAATTTACCAAACACAGTCGGTGGCCAGAAAAAACCCAGAAACCGAAGAGCTTGATTTTTGATCTAAAAACTGCAACCTCACGCCTCGATCTCTTCTGGAAACTTGTTTAGAACTTCATGGCGAACTCACCATGCCAAGAATCATAAGAAACGAAGGTCTACAGCTTGAGATATTCGGATCGAAAGTTCCATTCGATCCGATCGGGGCTGGCTTCCAGCCGCCACCACAGGCCGCACCACCATGTAAAACTACCTTTGGGAGCTTCAGGAGGTCGAGTTGATGTAGAGGGAGGAGTTTCACGTGGTTTGGTGGCCGAAAACACGATGAGCTCGTTTTGGTTCGTTTTCGGGTTCAACTGGCAGAAGTAACACTGTCCAGTAGGTAGAGCAGCTCGAGACGAAGGCCTGGGACGTGGTCTGGGGTCGATTAATGGTCTGTGGAGGGAGAACAAGCTTGGAGAAGTTTGCTTTCTTTCTCGGTCGGTTTCGGACGAAGGAGGAAGATGATGAACAGTGGCTTTCTGAAAATAAAAGGGTGGCCGGACCAAAATGGCAACCTTCCGAAAATAGTCTAGTGTTTTTTCTATATATACCCAAAATAGAAATATTTTCTAAATTCCATAACTAATTCAAAAAAAAATCCAACCAATGTGTTCAACATACCCATGGACTCGTATCGACGAGCTCTACTACTTCCATGAAGGAAGTTTTCCCAAATTTTGCATGTATAAAAAGTCGATTTCCTGAATCGAGCATTTCGAGCTTTTTGTTAAAATAATCGTTTCGAACCTTCGATAATTCAAAAATGAAATATTATCGAACAACGTTCTTGAAATCGTACAACATTCGTTCAACACAATTACACGAAATTAAAATGGAAATTGCGGTTATTACAACTACTTTTATTAATTAAGAACAATACTAGTTTTATTAAGGATATGGTTATTGCCGCCATATATTTTTTCTTCGTTCACCCTACTTGCTCATTACAACCTATAGTTTAATTTTAATTATTAATTTTACTTATCTAACTCATTTCTCTTTCCAGAAATATCCTTATATAATATACACTATTAAAAAAATATATATATTTTTGGATGAAAATATATAATTTAATTTATACCAATAAAAGGGCCTGAAATATATTGACCTTTTCTAATAAAATCATAATCTGATTTGTCCTTCCATTTTTTAAATTTTCTTCTAGTTTTAGTGTTCGTCTATTTCAATCTATATCAAAAGATTAGTAAGTTAGGGTTGAGCAATGAAGAAAAGATTGAGTTTTATTTCTTTCTGGGTTTCAAATTAATACTTTCAGTGTTCACAAAAGGTATTGCAAGGATTTTGATGATGTAATAACCGCAATTTTCAGTTTAAATTCATGTAATTGTGTTGAACGATTATTTTAACGAAAAAATTGAAATGCTCGAGTTGAGAAATCGACTTTTTATACATGCAAAATTTGGGAATACTTCATTCATGAAAGTTGTAGAGCTCGTCGATACGAGTCCGTGCGTATGCGGAACATATTGTACGGATTGTTTTTGAATTAGTTATGGAATATAGAAAATATTTCTATTTTGGTATAAATAGGAAAAAACCCTAGAACATTTCCGGAAGGTTGCTATTTTAGGCCGGCCTCCTTTTATTTTCGGAACGGGTACTATTCATCATCTTCCTCCTTCGTCTCTTCCTCTGAAACCGACCTAGAAGGAGAGCAAAGTTCTCCAAGTTGGTTCTCCCTCCACAGACCGTCAATCAACCTCAGACCAACTCCCACGCCTTCGCCTCGAGCTGCTCTACCTGCTGGACGGCGTCGCTTCCACCATCACGACCTCCAGCTCTGGCGAAATCCCCCGAACCAATCGGACCCGAAAACGAACCAAAACAATCTCCTCGTGTTTTCGGCCACCAAACCAACTCAAACTCCTCCCTTTACTTCGACTCAACCTCCTGACGCTCCCAGAGGCAGTTTTATACTGCGGCGCGACCTGTGGTGGCGGTTGGAAGCCAGCCCCGATCGGATCGAACGGAACTTTCGATCCAAATATCTCGAGCTATAGACCTTCGTTTTTTATGATTCTTGGCCTGGTGAGTTCGCAAGGAAGTTCTGAATAAGTTTCCAGAAGAGATCGAGGCGTGAGGTTGCAGTTTTTACGTTGGTTTCAAGCTCACCGGTTTCTGGAAAAATTCCAGCCGCCGACTGTGCTTGGTACTTTTCGATCCCTTCCCGTTATTTTCTGGTCTTGTGCTAGTTATGAAAGTTACTCAGAATAATGAAACGGAGGGGAGAAGCTTAGCCCCAACACCATTGGTGGTGGTCGGCGGCGACTTTGCCCCTAACTCCAGCGACCCTTTCCAGCCACCTCTTGAGGTCTAAAATTTAGTTTTTGTCCAATTTATGTTTCTACTTTTCAATACGATCATTTCAGCATATTATACGCATTTTTCGGATATCGTATGATTTAGTTATGAATTTTGAGATTTCGATCGATTTTGATCGTTAGATTTATGATCTATGAAATTTGAACCGTTTGATGGACTTGTAGTTTTGATATGATGATCATGTGACTGTCCCAGTGGCTTTATATGGTCACGGACGAAGATCCGACCGTTGGATCTTCGTATAAGTGAAAAACGGTGATTAGGGGAGCGATTCGTGAGAATCCGTCCGTCGGATTTTCTTATAAATTAGAATCCGGCCGTTAAATGATAGTTTAGTTATGTTTTGGAATTATTGGCTAAATTCAAATCACATTTGATTAGGTGATTGATGGATTATATTTGGGTGAGCTGTTTCGGTGTGGTTTATATTTTATTTGAAGACGCAGAGGGAGTCTCGAGGTGAGTAAAACTCACGTGGTTCATATTACGAACCGAACGGTTTATATTATTTATTTTTGGTAATTGTGTGAAAAATATTTGTGGATTAAATATTTGTTTTTAAAATCACATGGACTTGATCACTACGGTTATAGAAATCCTCCGAAGGTTGGAGTTTCTGTGGATCATTCGAAGGTTGAAGTGGTGATGAGTTGGAGTGCCCTACTATGGTTACAGAAATCCTTAGCTTCCTTGGTTTGGCAGGGTATTACAGGCGTTTCATTGAAGGGTTTTCTAGTATTGCTTCGGCTTTGACCAAATTAACAAGGAATGACACATAGTTCGTGTGGTCGGATGAGTGTGAGAAGGCTTTCAATGAGCTGAAGACTAGATTGACTACAGCTCCGGTGTTGACTATTCCTACTAGTGGTGGTGGGTTAGTCATTTACAGCGATGCATCTCATCAGGGTTTGGGGTGTGTGTTGATGCAGAATGGTAGTGTCGTTGTGTATGGTTCTGGACAGTTGAAGGTACATGAGCAGAATTACCCCACTCATGATCTAGAGCTAGCAGCAGTGATGTTTGCCCTGAAGATTTGGAGACACTATCTTTATGGAGAGAAATTTCAACTCTTTTCTGATTATAAGAGTTTGAAGTATCTATTCTCCCAGAAAAAATTGAACATGAGGCAGAGAAGATGGATGGAGCTCATCAAGGACTATGATTTCACCTTGGAGTATCATCCCGGAAAGGCGAATGTAGTAGCGGATACTTTGAGTAAGAAACCACGAGTGATCATGGCAGCTATTATGGTGCGAGAGTGGCGCATGTTAGAAGTTGCATCAGAGTTTGACCTTATGCCCGCAGGAGCAGGACATGGAATCTTTCTCGGTAGTATCACCCTACAGCCCACCGTGATCTCCAGGATCATTCAGGGTCAGACACTTGATGAGTTTACTCAGGCGAGGATTGCTGAGATGACCGCTGATCCGGATGTGGAGGGTCCTTTTGAGTGGATGATTGGGTCAGATGGAGGGTTGAGATTTCGAGGGAGATTGTATGTACCGAGTGTTGATAACCTCAGGGAAGAGGTCATGCAAGAAGCACATAGGTCTCGATACACATTACATCTAGGGGGTACTAAAATGTATATGGATCTACGAAGGCAGTTTTGGTGGTATGGTATGAAGAGGGAGGTGGCAGAACATGTGTCGAAATGTCTTACATGTGAACAGGTGAAGGCAGAGCATCAGAGACCCGCAAGAATGTTGAATCCCTTACCGATTCCTATTTGGAAATGGGAAGATATCTCCATGGACTTTGTGACTGGATTGCCTAGGTCCAGGCAAAGTTATGACTCCATTTGGGTGATTGTTGATCGGTTGAATAAGTCAGCACATTTTCTTCCTGTGGCAAAAACGTATTCAGGGGATGCGTTGTGTAAGTTGTATGTGAATGAAATAGTGAGGCTTCATGGAGTGGCCGTAACGATTGTCTCTGATCGTGATGCTCATTTCACTTTAGAATTCTGGCGTAGGTTCCATAAGGCATTCAGTACGTCTCTTGCTATGAGCACTGCATTTCACCCACAGATAGATGGGCAAACCGAGAGAGTGAACCAGGTGATGGAGGATATGCTTAGAGCTTGTGTCCTAGACTTTATGGGAAGTTGGGTGGATCATTTGCCTTTGGTAGAGTTTGCCTACAATAACAGCTATTACTCCAGTACCGATATGGCACCATACGAGGCTCTTTATGGTAGGCCATGTAGGACTCCTATCTATTGGGCAGAAGCAGGAGATAAAGGGTTCATCGGTCCTGAAATTGTACAGGAGACTACAGATAAGGTCACTACTATTCGGGACAGAATCCGAACCGCTCAGAGTAGACAGAAGAGTTATGCTGACTTGAGGAGGAGACCATTAGAGTTTGAGACGGGCGATCATGTGTTCTTAAAGGTCTCACCTATGAATGGTGTGGTGAGATTTGGCAAGAAGGAAAAACTCGCACAGAGGTAAGTTGGACCCTTTGAGATTCTGGAAATGGTTGGGAACTTGGCATATCATCTTGCTTTACCTGTTAGCATGTCGGGTGTACACAATGTCTTTCACGTGTCTATGCTCAAGAAATATGTCCGAGACGAGTCTCATGTGATTGATCACGGTACGATCGAAGTGAACACAGATGTGACATTTGTAGTTGAACCTGTTCGTATCTTGGATAGGTCTACAAAGAAGCTTCGTAGAAAGGAGGTTGATCTCGTGAAGGTGTTGTGGAGTCATCATGACGAGCGTGATGCGTTATGGGAGTTAGAATCTGACATGAGAGTGAGGTATCCACAGCTCTTTGGGGAATTGGATACCTGAATTTTAGGACGAAATTCCTTTAACGGGGGAAGATTGTAATAACAACAATTTTCATTTTAAATTCGTGTAATTGTGTTGAACGATTATTTTAACGAAAAGCTCGAAATGCTCAAGTTGAGAAATCAACTTTTTATACGTGCAAAATTTGGGAAAACTTCATTCATGAAAGTTGTAGAGCTCGTCGATACGAGTCCGTGCGTATGCGGAACACATTGTACGGATTTTTTTTGAATTAGTCATGGAATATAGAAAATATTTCTATTTTGGTATAAATAGGAAAAAACCCTAGAACATTTACGAAAGGTTGCTATTTTGGGTCGGCCTCCTTTTTTTTTCGGAAAGGGTACTATTCATCATCTTCCTCCTTCGTCTCTTGGTCCGAAACCGACCGAGAAGCAGAGCAAAGTTCTCCAAGCTGGTTCTCCCTCCGTAGACCATCAATCAACCTCAGACCAAGTCCCACGCCTTCACCTCGAGCTGCTCTACCTGCTGGACGGTGTCGCTTCCACCGTCACGGCCTCCAGCTCCGACGAAATCGCCACAACCAGTCAGACCTAAAAACGAACCAAAACGAGCTCCTCATCTTTTCGGCCACCAAACCAACTCAAACTCATCCCTCTACGTTGACTCAACCTCCTGAAGCTCCCAGGGGTAGTTTTACACGGCGGCGCAGCCTGTGGTGGCGGCTGGAAGCCAGCCCGGATCGGATCGAACGAAACTTTCGATCCACACCATTGGTGGTGGTCGGCGGTGGCTTTATCCCTAAATCCGGCGGCCCTTTCCGGCCACCTACGGAGGTCTAAAATTTAGTTTTTGTCCATTTTATGATTCTATGTTTCAATACGATCATTTTGGCATATTATACTTATTTTTCGGATATCGTATGATTTAGTTATGAATTTTGAGATTTCGATCGATTTCGATCGTTAGATTTATGTTCTGTGAAATTTGAACCGTCCGATGGACTTGTAGTTTTGATATGATGATCATGTGACTGTCTCAGTGGCTTTGTGTGGTCATGGGCAAAGTTCCGACCCTTGGATCTTGGCATAAGTGCAAAACGGTGATTAGGGGAGCGATTCGTGAGAATCCGTCCGTCGGATTTTCTTATAAATTAGAATCCGGTCGTTAAATGATAGTTTAGTTATGTTTTGGAATTATTGGCTAAATTCAAATCACATTTAATTAGGTGATTGACGGATTATATTTGGGTGAACTGTTTCGGTGTGGTTTATATTTGTGGATTAAATATTTGTTTTTAAAATCACATGAACTTGATCACTACGGTCCATAGGTAAGTAAAATGAATTTCACGATTTTCTTGTGTGAACTATAGATGGTATTAGTGGTCATTCATGAGTGGATGATTACATATATATATATTTACGTGGAATATACATATTGAATGGTAGATTGTTGAGTGGTGATACGATTGAATTGGATTGATGATTTGGATTATATTTCAAATACTTAATTTCATAATAATATTGTGTATCTTGGATGAGTTGATTTCATTATGTGATGATACATGTTGTGCTCATTTATGGATTTAGGGTCAACGTAGTGACCGGTATGGGTAATCGGACGCTCTAATCCTAGGTTGATGATGGGATACGATCAGTTAAGTATGTACAATTATCGGACGTTCTAAATATGTAAATAGGTATACATATTGATGAAATACGATAAAGTTAAATATGTTGGATGCCATAACCTAGGCCAGGTGACGGGCTACGATCCAGTTAGAGCTCTAGTCTGTCAAATACCGTATTTTTATAAATACAATGTTGGGGTTTTAAGAAGAAAAATGTGAGTTAGGGTCTTGTGTTGAATTGTTGATTGATTGAGATTGTTGGTACTTCGTGGATGTGGAAATTGTGGAGTGTTGATTTGAGTGAAAAATAAATATGATTTAATTAAACAACCGTTCTTTCTTTTACTTATACGAGCTTTTATAAGCTTACCGGGTTTTGTGTTGTTGCAATCCCGGTACACTATTCAAATAGTGTAGTGGATATTCCTGCATGTCAGGATAACTAGGGCTGTGACCGAGCTGCTTAGGTGTTACAGCATTTATTTTCATTTCATTGAGTTGTGAGGTTTGTATGCTCTTTTAGAGCTTGGCAATTCATTTTGTATTTGAGTTGTAATAATTAACCGAGACTAAATTCGGTTTGTATTTATTTCGTGTAGTGAGGTTGTTAAGAAAAGAAATTTTCAGGATGATAATTTTAAGTTGTAATAATTCATGTTTCGGATTCTAAATTTTATTTTAAAATGCAGGGCGTGACAGATGAATTTAACCCTAATAGTTTTGTAAATTGAATAATGAATTAATGATGATGAGGAGGCAACGAAAAGACAAAAAAAAAAAAAATAAATAATAATAATAATAATAATAATATTTGGGTGGAGAAGATGAACATTAATATTATCAAACGAGAAATTAAATAGTCTTTGTATTTAGTTTTCTTCACACATTTGGATTTAGAAAATTAATGTACGTACTAGTAATTTTACACTTGAGTAATATAGTCTTTCAATAATTTAAATGGTTGTAGGATGAACTAAAATAGTGGTAGGGTGGTAATAGCCGCACCCTTTATTAATTGTATACACATCTTTCTGAGAACTAGCTAGAAAAAGAAGTTTTTGGTAACCTTTTTAGTTTTTAGCCGTAGAGAACATCTACCATCAATCATCTTCAACACTTATATTTACACTTATATTTACAAACGAATGACCTTTCTGTCCTAAATGAACAACTACATATTTCTAATCAACTACAAAATTTATCTTTTGACGAAGAACTCTTCTAGAAACAGAGAGTCAGAAACAATTGGCTAGCTTTAGGAGATAAAAATACCACGTACTTTCAAACACAAGCTACAATAAGAAAAAAAAAAAAGAAAAAAAAAAGAAGGAAAGAACATTATTCAAGTTAGAGAAGATATTGGTTGCTAAAATACTGATCCTATTTGGATTGTTAATGTTTTTACTTTAGCTTTTCGAAAAAGATATACTCTTACTACTTGTACTAATACTCAGTTTAAGAAATTTATTCATTGCTTGTCTTCTTGTATTTGTTCTGAATATAATCAATCACTTATGGCCCAAATTGCTGAAGAAGTGATCAAGAAGGCTATTAATTAAATTGGAGCCTTAAAGGCACCAGGACCAGATGGAATTCATGCCTTGTTTTATCAAACCTTCTGGCAAGACATCAAGCAACACAGTATTCCTTTTGTACAGGACTTTTTTTGCAGTTAAGTACTGCCTTGATCTTATTAACTATACTAATTTAATTCTTGAAATAGAGAATCCATAAACTGTTTCCAATTATAGAACCCAATTATAGACCGATTAGTTTATGTATGTTAGTTATAAAATCATTTCTAGAACTATTGTTAATAGATTAAGATATTTATTACATAAACGTATTTCCCTAAATCAAGATGCTTTTGTACTCGGACGATCTATCTTTAGTAATATCTTAATAGCTCATGAAATTTTTTCTGGGTTTAATAGAAAGAAGAATAAACTTTGCTTTTAGTACTCCAGATAAAATAGCTTTTAGCTTTCTATGCTAAACCAGTATCATAAAATTAACATTACTCCCAAACCAAAAAAGAAGAAACATTCAAATATCATTACATGGAAACCTTCTGATCCTTTTGAAAATTAAATTTGATGGTTTTGATATTAAAAATAGTCCTGCAGCTTCAGCTTTTGTATTGAGAAATGATCAGGGAATTCCTATACTAGCTTCTACCAAAATTTGAAATGCAGATATTATGATTGCAGAAGCAACAGCTCTTCGTGCTAGTCTTCAGGCTGCAGTTTTACATGGATATAATAAAATTTAGGTGGAAAGAGATTTCAAATTTGAGGCAGTCAGAAGTAACAGAATTTACAAGCTATACACCCTAGAATAGATAGAACTAGAATCAACCTGAAATATGAGAAAACTCTCAAGTTTTATTGATAATAATATGAAAGATAGATGTATGCAGCTGTTTAAGGTTGCTTATATAGTAGAAAAAAAAAAACCATACGGCGACTGACAACCAATCCTAAAAGCCCACTGATTAAATTTAAACAAATCCAAAACGATCTAGAAACCTAAAATGTTGTAAAATGCAGTTTTGAGGCCTGACACGACCTTAGAAGCTCAAAAAACTTTTGGGTCGTGGTAGGAGATTTTAGGCTCAAAGTAGTAGCTTTTTGGTTTGGGGCAATAGCTTTTCGAAAGATCTCAATAGTTTCGAAAGATGGTAATAGATTTTCAGAAGATGACTCAGACAATGGTTGTAGCAATTTTGCAGATGGCCGCAGCTTTATGGAGAATGACAGTAGTTTTTCATACACAGTAGCATATATATATATATATATATATATATATATATATATATATAAGGTTATCTAATACATTATCCGGGGCTAATACGGGTATAGAAGACAAAAGTCCATCAGCTTTTAAAAGCCCAGCTTATAGAAGCAGGTTATTGCAGATTCTATAAGTTGCATAGGAAAGTGTGAGCTTGTTGTTGGCTTTTGTTTTACAAAACAGAAACAACTGCTTGTTCAACTATATCCAGAATATGTGTCTGGTCCAAAACTTTAGGTTACTTGTCGAAGTTGTAATAGAGTTAATCTTAGAGATATTCTCAGAGATATCTCCGTAGATATCCATTCATTGTACGAAACCAATCATTTTGAACAACAAAGAGCAATTAATCAAGTTCGACAACGGGTTTTCAACAAGCCTTACAGCAGGCTCTAGGAACTCTGAATAGTTGTTTGAACAACGAATTACATTTACGTACCATCAGTACTAATATTGGCATGTTTGGAACGGTGAAAGAAATAACAGATTAGTCCTTCTACTGCAAGCATTATTTTTTTTCTTCCAAAAAAAAAAGAAAAGAAATGCTCATGGTAACCATTCGAGCAGATGAAATTAGTAATATTATCCATGAACGTATTGAGCAATATAATCGAGAGGTAAAGATTTTAAATACGGGTACCGTACTTCAAGTGGGAGATGGCATTGCTCGTATATATGGTCTTGATGAACTAATGGCAGGTGAATTAGTAGAATTTGAAGAAGGTACGATAGGCATTGCTCTGAATTTGGAATCAAATAATGTTGGTGTTGTATTAATGGGTGACGGTTTGATGATACAAGAGGGGAGTTCTGTAAAAGCAATGGGAAGAATTGGTCAGATCCCAGTAAGTGAGGCATTATTAGGTCGTGTTGTAAATGTACTGGCTAAACCTATTGATGGTCGGGCTATGATTCTATGCTTGTAATCTTCTATATAAAGAGGTCTCTATTATCAATGAAAGGTACATTTCTACCAAATATCGATTTCCTTAAACACGTTATCATCACGAAACCCTAACCCTGAAACCCAAAAATCGTAGCCTTCAAACCATAGCAACCACCGCCGCTCACATTGAAGCCCTTGATCCTAGAAGCCTAGAACCGACAGCGAAACCCCCAGAACTGGCCGAAATCTAGCTGAACCGGCCACCAAAAGTTTATGAACCGGCCGGGTTAGCCTCGCTCCAGTCCTGCACGCCTGCCTCTATGCACCCCTGCGCGCAGTCCGTGCTAGCTAGCCTCGCTAGCTGTCGACAGTTCCTGCATGTCCTCGACGCCCCTTGCACGCAGCTCCTGCCTGCCCTCGCACGACCCCTGCCGACATCTCCCACAAGCCCCACGCGCCTCCTGTCGATAGCCTCGCATGCCAGCCGAGTTGTTGAGAAGATTAGCCTCTCCAACAACCCTGGCACAGGACAACGCCAACCCACACACACGCCATGCACTTTGCTGCCAGCAATTGTCAGCAGCTTTTCCAGCCACCCACCGGTGACATCCAGCCAGCGACCACCACCGCCAGCCACCCCAGTTTTCTAGCAACAATATCCAACCACTTTCAGGCCAAGTTTTCCAGCAACCCTAAATGGAGGTAGGTTGGACTAAAAGTTCCTGTTTTTTGAAGTTTTTATTTTTTTTCTCTTCTTTTTCTCGGGGACTTGCAACCTCCCTTCTTCTATCTCCCTTTCTTTTTCATAGGGGAGACCATAAGCTGAACTGTGAGGTTCTTGCTCACTCCAAACCTAGAGTTTGTTGAGTCCTCCAAACTTAGAGTTTGTTGAGAAGAAATGATCGACCACAAACACATCATTGTTTCGATCTAATCCAACCCCTCTTGGAAGCGATTACGCAAAGAAATCTTATTTGTTTTTGTGGTAGCTTTCTTCGCTCCGAAACTAACCCTTTTTCTTGTTTTTTTTTTCAGGATGAGTAACCTGAACAAGTTGAACTTTGATCTAGGGGTGGCCAAATGAAACAGAAAACCGAAAAAAACCGCTTCTAGAACCGAACCGAAAAAAAAAACCGAACCGAACTTGAACCAAACCGAAATATTGTGAAATTTCATATCATGACTACGGTTGACCAATCCGATCGGGTCAAAACTATTGTGAAATTTACTAAATTTTTTACGACACACAGAATTTATTGTAATAGTCGCATCCAACGGTCGGTTTTTTCATTTTCTTTGAATTTATAGAGGTTCTTCTTTGGAGTGTTTATATATAAATATAGGTTTATAATAGTAACTAAGTTTGACCTAATTGATCGAATTCGAAACGAGAACCAAATTGGCGGAATTTTTTTTAGTCATCATAAAACATTACAATCTCTCCATCGAGCGGTTGGTTTCTCCAAATTTATTTTCCACTTCATGGTTGCTTTAGAACGAACCTCAACCATTTAAATACAATATATAAGTCATACAACTTTATGAGGCAAATTGGTATAGGCCAATGTATTGGTAACTAAGATTGAAATTTTTATCTTATTCAACGCACATCCATCAATGAAATATTTACAAACGTGATGTAAAAAAATAATAACGTTTCGCATTCGTCATGTCATTGGTCAACCAAGAAAACATACAAGTAACTACGATTGACCAATCCGATCGGGTTCGAAACTATTGGGAAATTGCCTAAATTATTAACCACACACATAATTTATTGTAATAATCGCATCAAACAGTCGTTTTTTTTTATTTTCTTTGAATTTGTAAAGGTTTCTCTTTGGAGTGTTTGATATATAAATATAAGTTTATAAGAGTAACTAAGTTTCACCTAGTTGATCGAATTCGAAACGAGAACCAAAGCCAACCATTTCATATAATGAAGCTTTGAAGTTTGATTATGAACTATGGAGTCTAGATTATTGTCTGTTGAAGTATAAAACATGCATTAGTGAATCTGTAAACTCAGTGGTATGGATTATTATTATAGGTTTGAAGAGACAAAAAAAAAATCGTGAGTTACAGTACCAAAGAGGTAGAAGTAGCAAAATCTGTATTATTATCTTGCCAAAAAAATTTGTTTGCAGAAAATAAAAAAATATTATGTTTTACTAAAAAAAAAAAAAAACTAAAACCGAACAGAACAGATCGGTTTGATTTTCAGTTCCAATTTCTGAAAAATGCAAAACTAAATCGAACTGAACCGAAGTCCAATTCGGTTCGGTTTTTGATTTTGGCCTAAAACCGAACCGATCAGAACCGAACCCACCTCTACTTTGATCCACTAGAGACAACAGGTGCAGGATATCACAAATGGGTTTGTGATGTTCGCTAGCATTTTAAAGCTGAAGGGATTCTGAGTACGAACCTTGAGCCAAGTCAGAACGTGCTTACTTCTCAACGAGCTACCGCTTTGAAAGTGAATAGAGCTAATTTGGAGGCAAACCAGGCCAAGGCCATTATTCTCATGACACGTCACATGAATGACGCTCTCCAAAATGAGTACCTTAATTTAGAGGACCCTAGAAAACTATGGGTAGAACTTGAAGAGCGATTTGGCAACATTCGTGACTCCATGCTTCTTGATTTAGAAGTGAGATGGCATAGCCTCCGCTTCTGTGATTTCAAGTTTGTACTTGCCTACAACTCTAAAGCCTTTCATACCAAGTGTTTGGTGGAGTTCTATGGAAAGAACATCACTGATACAATTTTGATCGATAAGACTCCCTCTACCTTCCCCGTCTCTGCATTGATGATTACTAAGAATTATCTGATTGATATCAATGCCGGATACATCACAAGGAGTGTGGCTGAAATGTGTAGCAACATACTTGTGAAGAACTATAACTCTATACCCGTGGGGACCAAGTCTATTCCGGAGTCTAATTATAGTCGCGCCCCTAAAGGAGGGCACAAGGAGGAAAACCCTAAGGAAAGGATAATTCTGGTCATTCTGGTCCATATTCTCGCTCCAAAGAGGAAAAAAACCACCAAGATAGGTGTGCACGGAAGCGTGAGGAGAGAAGGAGGCAGAGCCTCCAGCTATGGTGGTGGCACCACCAATGAGAATAGTTTTTCCTAACATGCATCCCGTAAAGCTCCTCGATCAAGGGAGCCTGACCATAAAGATCTTGTCTTCGGTGTGGGGTGTTCGACATTGGATCAAAGCTTGTAAAGCATCCCTGAATGTTGCAAACATGTACAAGATGTATCGTGAAGTGAGGGAAGCAAATTACATGGAGCAAGAAGTTCAAGATGGCGATCTCGCTTTGAGGGTGGAAGACTTCAAAAGCCAAGATCAAGAGACCTGGCGTTTTTGTTTAAGTCTTTTATTTTTCCAAGAGATGTAGGCAATTGCCATATTATTTTTGTAGTAAATGTCAATAGTTTAGTCTTCTTCAAACTAGGCTCATCCAAAGTAAATGTGATGTCTAGGAAGGTTTTGAAATTAGTGGTATTTAAGCGAGCCTTACTCCACTGACGTCTTTCTACTCATCTGATCACATTTATTTTGGAGTTATATCAAGAAGTTAGACAAGTACCATTTTTTTACATTAGATAGTTCATTGGATTAGATTTTTTTTTTTTTTTTGAGACAATGATGTAATTCCATTGGTTATTAATAAAAATTGAGTTCTTTTCATTATGACTCCTTTTAATTATAAGCTTTTTCTTCTAGGAATGGATTTTCTGGAGAACTGCAATGTCTTGCGGATAGTGTAACTATCCAGACCATTCTCTGCCATAGACAATTATTCTTTGGAGATGTTGCCTACATATTCCTCTGTAAGTACGATGGTTGGGCCATCAGGATTGGTTCAAGAACATAGAATGACCCAATTCCTCTTGCCAAATGGCACCTTGACTAATGTCGCAGAAGCTCTCTACGCTCCAAAGGCAAATCGAACCTTATTGAGCTTTAAAGATGTCAGAGCCAACGGATTCCATGTGAAAATGTATACAGAGAACGGAAAAGAGTTCCTTTACATTACCTCTAATGACTATGGATGGAAGCGTATCTTAGAGAAGCTTAATGTGTCAATCTAGTAAACTTTATGTCACTACAATTCGACCTATTGAATCCAATAATGTGTTAAGAGAAGATCTCTTGGATTCAGACATATATTAACTTTGGCATGACTGACTAGAACATCCTAGTCATGATATGATGATCCGTATACTAAAGACTTCATATGGACATCCATTCTTTCGAGCGAAATGAAGCAAGAATCAAATATTGATTCCTGGATTGAATATGACTACTGCCGCCGCCGTCCACCGCCATCCCTCCTTCTGATGCTATGATGGGTGATGTAGTCACCAATTTCGCTTCGAAAAGCGTTTCAGACGCTCAAGCCGAACCAAAATCCTCATTGGTTTCTTCTAAGGCCCCTCACTCATTTTGCAAAGCCTGTTCCTTAGGGAAATTAGGACCGAGACCGTCCTATTCAAATAATTCAAAAATACTCATTCCGTTCTTATAGAGAATCCAAAGGGATATCTATGGACCGATTCAACCACCTTGCGGACCTTTTAAATACTTTATGGTTTTGGTTAATTCATCGACACGTTGGTCATATGTCGTGCTGTTGTCCACTTAGAATACTGCTTATGCTAAAATCCTAGCCTAGATTATCCTTCTACCGACTCACTACCCGGACCATCCTATTAAGTCAATTCGACTTGATAATGCTCGGGAGTTTATATCGAAAACGTTCGATGACTATTGCATGTCACTGGAGATTGATGTTGAGCATCCAGTTCTCATATACATACCCAAAATGGTCTCACAGAATCAGTTATTGAAACGACTACAAATGATAGCTCAGACATTGGTTATGTGCACCAATCTCCCTGTTTCCGCTTGGGGATATGCAATACTGCATGCAGCAGCGCCTAATTCATCTACAACTCACTGTAACCCAACCTTGTTCTGTGTTGCAGCTAGTGATTGGATACGAGCCTAATATCTAGCACTTACGCATTTTTGCGTGTGTCATTTATGTGCCTTTTAAGCCGCCACAGCATGCTAAGATGGGTTCACATAGATGAATGGGCATATATGTTGGATATAAAGCTCTAACTAACGTCTGCTACCTAGAACCCTTGATAGGTGATCTCTTTACCGCTAGATTTACGGATTGTCAATTTGATAAGACAGTCTTCTGGTCGTTAAGGGGAGATAAGAACACAGAGGTTCAGCAAGAACAGCAGGAATTATCATGGTCTGTCCTCACTATATCTCATCTTGATCCCCATACCGCACAGTTTGAATTTGAAGTGCGAAGAATTATTGAGCTTCAGAACGTACTAGATACTCTGTCTGATGCATTTTCTAATACTGCTAAAGTGACGAGATCACATATACCTACTGCAAATGTGCTTGCAAGGATTGTCGTCCCTAATACTGGATGTAACGCCGGCCCTGAGGTACCAGGAGATGGCGTCACTGCCCAGATTGGCAGTGATATGGCTTCTATGTCCGCAGGTTCCACGAGGAAACACGGTAAACCAGTTGATCTGAGGATACTCGCCCTAGAAAGAGAGTGAATAAGGCACAGACAAATCCTTTGATCATCAATACTCAAAATCCGTCCCATGAGAATGTTCTGGATTATGGTTATTGTCACGCCCTGAATTTTAAATAAATAAATTCAAAACCGAAACGTGAAAACATAACGATCACAATTCACATAGAGAAATTTTCATTTTATACTAAGCCATAAACAACCCGAACTCACCAACATCAAATATGAACTCGCTCTTTAGAGTTACATATTAATGTACAAAGAATTTACAAATTAAACTAAACGACAATTCAATAAATAAACACACTCGTTACACAGCGAAAGAATAAAACTAACGCATACATCGACGTTCAAGCCACAACAGCAACCAACCCTCGGCTTTGATGACTAATACATCGACCTGCACAATAAACCCTACACCATGGAATAGTGTACCGGGTTTGAAGCTCGTGTGAGTAAACCTAAATAACCCCAAATATGCCTTCCCAACTCGAAGACAACAAACAACACAATGATTAATTCCAACAACAAAATCTTTACTTTTTCTTTTTAATGAACACACGTGTCACAACTGTGACAACTTAAATCATTCTAAATGAAAACCCGTAATCCCTACATTGAAAATTAGTTTAGGTGACCACTGAAAAGCACACATTCCAAAATATCCTGCATAGCAAATTAGTTTAGGAGATCACCCACTCACTCTAAAGTCAAGAAATCACCCTTTTAATTCCACTTAAATTACTCGACTCAAGAGTAATTTACAGTAACCAAAATCAACCCCACAATTCATTCGAAATCAAAGTCCCACATGGACGACAAAAGAAAGGACAAACCAAAACTCTCTTTTATAAATATATACTAAAGAGCACGATAACAAAAATTATCCCCGAAGCAGTATATTGTACTCAAGAGCACAAGAACTCACAGTTATTCCCCAAGTAGTACATTGCCCTCAAGAGCACGATAACATGAAGTTATCCCCCAAGCAGTGCAATTGGAAGACAGACTAGAGCTCTAACTGAATCGTAACCTGTCAACTCGGTTGAAGTTCAGCCTTACGATATACGTGCCTCCATCACCAATGTGACAAAAGGTCCATAGATCGAAACATTCAAAAGTCCACTTGACTCGAAATATCACATTCAACTCAAAATACTCTTTTCATACAATTACATCAATCACTCACATGATGAATCGTACTCTGTCACACTCAACTCAAAATACTCTTAAACACAATAAAATCAACAATTGTATTCCCGTAAAGAGTAAATGCTCGAAATAATAATTCAATCAAATCACAATCATTTCTTCACCCAATGTCACACCATTCAAATATATATTCCATGTAAATATATATATATAGTCATCCACTCAGGAATGCTTATTAATACCAACTATAGTTCGCATGCACCAAAAATAGAGAAATTCATTTTTATAATAAAAATTCATTTTCTTATCTATGAATCGAAATCGATCGAGTTCATATCATTTGAAAACAAATCTTTATTTGCATAAACGATTTCACGATTTAGAAATAAAATGTACGAAAAGTAATTCGGTTCGTACATAAATGAACAGCGTGAGATTTACTCACCTCTAATTCCCGCTTTGTCTTCTCTTACTGCATAGATAAGGTATCGAGTAGTCTCTATCAATCACCTAAGGAATGTACGTCACAACTTAGTACACAAATCTAAAACAATTAAGTGGTCGAACCCCCATTTGCACTAAAATATTGAAAGTAATGCCAATCGAGGCGAAACTTCATCCGAGACCACTCGAGGTCTCTGGAATACTTATACGATCAATCCATCAAATTACAAGTCGATCAGACAGCTGAACCCACACGGATTAAAAACCGATCGAATCGAAAACCCTAAAAAGCTAAAAATCATAACTTGCTCATACGATTTCCAAAAATTAAGTGTTATATACCGAAATGATCGTATCGATGTGTATATTAAAAAGAGGAACAAAAAATGTTCTTGGGGTGGCCGAAAGTGGCCAGAAAACAACGCCACAGTGGCAATATCGCTGCATATCCAAAGTCAAAATTTGGCCAAACTTCATCAACAAAAGTTCTTCATCTATACTTTAATTACAACTTTCCCAACTACATCAAAGTCAAATTATCAGCCATTTGATTGAATTTACCTTAGAACAAATCGGGCCGATTGAAACCCTAGATCTTCAAAGCATCGATTCATCCTCCACACGTGAAATCGTTGCATGCTACCTGGGGAGAATCCTTCCCCAGCCTCTGGGTAACAAAGCACCTCAAGAAACACCGGCTATGGTGACCGGAATCGTCAACTCCAACCAAGGTGATTTGCAGTGTCGCCGCCTAACTTCCTGGCCTTACTGCGTCGTGCACGGGCTGACCCACGTCGTGAAACTTCACAGAGTTGTAGACGAGAGTGAGGCTAAGAGATAGGGATAAGAATCACGGCCTATGGTGGTCGAACAGCAGAGAACGAGCTCGGCGAAGGTGGTTGCTCGGGAAAACTCGAGAGAGAGGAGAGAGAAAAAGTTTCCGGTTTTGGTAACTTTTTCTTTTTTGATTTTTCTAGAAATTTTTCCGATTTAACCAAAATGGAAACTTTTTCCAAATCCCATAACTTCTTCATACAAACTCCGATTCTCGCATTCTGCATATCAAAAACTCATATCGACGTGCTCTATGACTTTTGTGAAGGAAGTTTTCACAAAATCGAAACGTACAAAAAGTCAACTCTTGAATCAAAACATTTTGAGCGAATAATAGTTTGAAATAAATCTAATTCTCGATTAACCAAAAGAACAAGGCATCAAAACCATAATTTGTACTAATTGAGACATTAATTAATTTCATTAAAATGCTCAAAATTGAAACTAAAATCCAGGTCATTACAGTTATGTCCAAGAGACATCATGGGAGGACGCCTCAATGTAAGAATCTATCCTTGAGAACGTAGAGATCTTTGTGAATTACACTAGTGTACATAGGACGTGGGAAAGAAGCTCCATCATCATTGATGATGTATTCGCTTATTCTGTAGCGCGTGAGATTATTGAGACCGATGACATCGAACCATGCTCCATTGATGAAAGAAACAATCGAGGCATAACTTGATTATCTAGCAAAGAGAAATGTATCCGGACCTGTTGTGCCAATACCACCCAACACCAAACCAGTTGGTCATAAATGAGTATTTATTAGAAAGCGTAATGAGATAAACGAGATTGTACGGTAAAAAGCTCGACTTGTGGTCCAAGGCTTCTCACAACGCCCTAGAATCAACTACGAGGATGTCATTACATTCTGCTACCTTCTCAGTTTGGTAGTTTCTAAAAAACTGAACACGCAGCTCATGGATGTGGTTACTGTGTACATCGGGATCTAGATACAAAGATATACATGAAGGTCCCGTATGGACTTCAGTTACCCAAGTCAGGTGGCTCTAGACCAAGAAGCCCGTTTGCAATAAGATCGAAATGCTCACTATATGGATTGAAGCAATCCGGACGGATGTGGTATAACCGTCTAAGTGAATACTTGACTGGGAAGGGATATGTGAACAATGAACTATGTCCATGTGTGTTCATAAAAAGAACAAGTTCCGGATTTGCAATAGTAGCAGTTTATGTTGATGACATTAACATATTGGCACCCTTAAAGAGTTAAGGGAAACCGCTGAATACTTAAAATCCGAATTTAAGATAAATGACCTAGGAGAACATGGTTTTGCCTCGGTTTGAAACTTGAGCACCGTGAAGATGGTATCCTAATTCATCAGTCAGGTTATACCCAAAAGATGCTTAGGCGTTTCAATACTGACAAAGTGCAATAGGCGTATTATTATACTTAGTTCAATGCACAAGATCGGACATCTCATTTGCCGTGAACTTGTTAGCTAAACATAGCTCTACGCCAACCCGACGCCATTGGATTGGTGTTAAAGATATATTTTGATACCTAAGTGGAACGATTGATATGGACTTGTTCTATCCCTACAGAAAGACAATGGATTCGGACCTATCACATGTTAGGGATGCCACCAATAGTGATCTGCGTTCCCTCTCCCCATCCCAAAACGACATAAGTGTTTTGGAAGGTTTTGCTGATGCTGGGTATCTCTTTGACCCACACAAAGGTCGTTCCCAAACTGGTCATGTGTTCACTATGGGTAAGATCATGATATCTTGGAGGTCTACAAAATAGATCCTAGTCGCTACTTCTTCGAATCGTGCAGAGATTATTGCTCTTCATGAAGCGGTTCATGAATGTATATGGCTCAAATCCATTATTACGCATATTTGAAGCAATTATGGTTTGAAGTTTACCACAGATGAGCCTACAAGCATTTATGAGGATAATGCTGCCTCCATTGAACAAATGAAGTAAGGCTGCATCAAAGGGGACAACACCAAGCACATATCGCTCAAATTCTTCTACAATCAGCAACAACAGAAGCTCCTCAAGATCATAGTGAACTAGGTTCGATCTGAGGACAATGTGGAAGACTTGTTTACTAAGTCATTGCCCAAATCCACATTCGAGAAACATGTTGTAAGCAATGCTTACCGAAATTATCTGAATCCCATGATTGTAGTCATAAGAGGGAGATGTATACATGATTGGTCTCGAAATGTGAATGGTGTGTTGTGCTCTTTTTCTCCTTCGACCGAGGTTATTTTGGTCCCACTGGGTTTTTTTTACTCGGCGAGGTTTTTAATGAGGCAATAAAAAGAGCACCACGTTTGGGCGACACAAGGGGGAAGTGTTCAAGTATATCCAGAATATGTGTCTGGCCCAAACTCTAGGTTACTTGTCGAAGTTGTAATAAGATTAATCTTAGATTCTTGGAGATATCTTTGTAGATATCCATTCATTGTACGATTATGTTTCTATGTATAATTCTGATTATCAATAAAAGATACAGCAATTTCTCTCCCAAATATTAATTTCCTTTAAACACTGCTTCAATTACTTTATAAATCACAATCTCATAATCACCTTGGAGTCAAATTGGACCTTAGTCTTAAATTCAATACTATTTCTCATATCAGCTGCAAATAATTATTGTCCGAACGAAACAAAATTAGGCTAAATGGCAAATCGCACAATGCTACAAATAACGCCAAATTCCCAAAAACTGAAATCCGCCAATCCATTATACTTCAAATCTGAAGATGTTACTCCGACTGTAAATATAGAAATGCCGGCAACAAGATTAGTACTATAACACGAGTGCCATTGCACAAACATTATAATTTGCATAAACAATTACAGCACGTTTTAGTTACCAATTCCATGGATATAACAACAATTACATAAAGATTATAATTTGCCCACAAGCATAAATGCCTTGTGTGTAACTGATCTAACCAGATCATGCCCCCAAGCTCTTTGAAGCTATTTAATCACGTTTTCAGGCAACAAATTGACACCCTGGTCTTTAGCTGTAGTGACTGCAGAGGCAGACCTCATCATCCTCACAATTCTTTGGTATTTCAAGATTATTGCCTCACCTTTGCGACCCAAACACACACACTCTAATGGACTTGTCCTATAACCCTCCCATGCGTGTACTTCGTCTTCAGGTCCGAAAATGGTAGACAATTTTTGTGTAAACGCTTCATTACAAGAACAAAGTCAGGGCTTATGACCATGCTGTTGTTGCACCAAACATCAATTATGCCGGCCTCCTGGTTAACGCAGAAGTCGTTTGATAAGCGAGTAGAACTGTGGGAGATCAAACCAGTGAACAACTGAAGCCAGGGTAACCAAATCAACTGAATTTTCATGACTGCCACCTATTAAGTTAAACATTTCATCGTCTGAGATTGATGCTGGAGTGTAAAAGTATCGAACTAGAGGGTGTTGGATGGCATGTTTCAATTGTGCTTCACTTATGTCACTTCCAGCTACTTGGTCGTAATTCTCTAAAAACTGTATATAGTGAAAGGAAGTTTAGCGGTTTGCATACAGAAGTGCTAACAGAGTATTCATTTTGGGAAAAACGTAAAGAAAGTCCCTAGATATAAATAATGAACAAAATTGTATATGACTTTTCAAAAATTATAACTGCACAGACCCCCTTTCACCAAACTACCCTTAATCAACATATTCCACATCAACAATATGTTTTATTACAAATTGCCTGTAATAAACTTACACTGACAGAAGCTTGGCAGACTATAGATACCATCAGCACATCCAAAACTTGACAGCCGTACACAGACTTATCAGAAATGTTCATAGATTCCAAAACTTGACAACTTCATAAAAATATACTTTCGAATATGGGGCTTTCAAATGAAAACTCAAATGAAGCTCCAGTAACCAACACTTCACCAAATCAATAGGTAGATACGAAAAAAAAACCAATGTGCCCTGAAATGATAATCTCAACTCCTAACTAGAAGTAAAAACTAGACTTTGAACAAACTAGATTTTGCTAGTGTCACAGGTACAATCATAAACACAGAGTTTCTTTGTCATTCCTAATTTATATGGGCCTCATGAATTAAACAAAGTAAATAAAATCAAAATTAACAAACAAACATGATAATCATGTAATCCTATCAATTAGGCTATGAAGACTGAAATTGTCTTTTACAAATTCTATTGTCATTGCATATGTTGTAACAAAAATCAGCCTCATTCCCGGTATTATTAAAATTTTACACAATCACAATACTGAAGAATCATCTCAAACAATTCAAAGAGCAATAACACCCATAATGCAATTACGAGTTGCAGAATTGCTTTTGAAAAATCAGATGCTGAGTGAGCCAGATCACAAGAACCATATAAGCAAGTACAGAAATTAAATCATTGGGGAAATAAACCCCCATAATTCAGTGTAATCTGCATAAACATACCTGCCTCTGTTTCTTTCTTCAATTCCCTAATTTCTCATTCTGTTTTGATCATCAGTCACCCTTTTCCTCTGAACTGCAATGGCAACTGCTTCTGAATCTGCTCAGCTCATCGTGTACTCCACTTTGGTTTCTGCATGTTCTCCTGTCTTTTGTAATCCCATTTTTATTTATTGTTCGTGTTTTCCGATACCAACCCTTTCACATATATTCTATGTAAGTTATTTTTGTAGATAGTTCTTAACTCACAGAACAATAAAAAAGGGAGACACAGTAGAAACAGGCTACATTTATTTGAATTTTGTGCCAAAATTTCAACTTGCAATGCAAAAATCATCACAGTAACCAACAAAGATGTATGAAAGTGACAGTAAAACAGAGCATAAGGGGAGAATCTAACTAACCAAAAACTTTTTCAACATAAAAGATCAAAATAGCTGGTTGCTAGGACATAGAATCCAGGAATAAGAGGAAGCTGCCCAAGAGAACAAACATGCTAATATCTAATGCTGCAAAGTAGCACTTTAAATAAGCACTCACCCTCCTATTGTTCCTAAATGCTGAGGTCCCAACACTGCACACACCAGAGAAGTTAAGAAATTCATTGCTACTCTTCCATTGATATTTAGGCTGTCAAGCACTCAGTCCTGCATGGCTTGCAGAGACTATGAAGATCATGAAGCCACAGAAACTTGTTTCTTCCCCTTTTACTTCGACTGGCTTTCTCCTCCCCTACCTTAATCATTCTAGAGAGGACGTCAGCTTGTTTTGTGTTACCCTCAGATCGTCAGTGCTATGCCAATCAGTAACCCCTCCTTTCTCCATTATTTTACACAAAATTGAGTATGCATTTAGAGTCTTTCCTGATGCTAAGAGAGCATCTAACACCTTATCATAGCTTGAAAAATCTACAATGCAACCTCTCTCAAGGCAAAAATCTAATAGCTTAACAGCTGCAATGGTCTTTCCTTTTTCAGCAAGCAGAGATAAAAGGCTATCAAACTCAGGTGCACACCCAATTTGCATAAGTAGATCAACCCGTCCAAGTGCTTCCTCAACATGACCTCTGATAAAGAGGGCTTCCAAAACCTTGGCGACTAAATCCATGTTGTCATTCACTCCCTTCTCTACCATACTCTTCATTACACGGCTTGCCGTTTGAACTCTACCATCTTCAAATAGACTCTCCATTACTGACCTGAATAGTGATGATTCTGGAACATGCCCATTTTCAATCATACTGTCGAAAGCTGTTTTAGCATCAGCTGGTTCACCTTTACTTAGGTAGCTCTTAATGAGCAACTTGTAGGAATCTGCTTCTCTAGGAACCCCTCTTCTACCCATAATCTTTAAAATCTCAAAAGCAGAATCAGAATTTCCTTCCGTAGCATGGCCACGGATCAAATTATTGAAGGCAACTGAATCCTGAACTCCCTTTTTCATCAACTGCCCGAAAAGGACTTCAGCTTTACCTGTCTGCCCATGGTTGCACAGATACTCAATCATTGGGTTGTAAGCACTAGCCTCCAATCCATAGAACTCTGGGGCCTCATAATAATTTCTTTCTCAATGAGCTTATCAAGCAAGTGAACTGCTCGATCATACACCCCAGCCTTGCAAAAGTTCTCAATAAGTATACCATAATGACCAGCCTCTGTCGGAATGTGCAGCCTAATCATTACCTTGAGCACATCGGCAGCCGCATCCAAATCTCCAGACTTACACTGACAATATAACAATTTCTCGAAGATTGAATTATCCTTCGGAGCAATATGCCTCTCAACCATCTCATTCAATATATTCTGAGCTTCATCCTTTTTCTCCGCATCGCAAAGCCCTGGCAACAAAGTCGAAAACGTGACATCATTAGGCTTAATACCGAAAGACTTCATCTCTTGAAACAGCCCGAATCCATCATCCACTCTCCCAACAGAAACATACCCTTTAATCATGGTAGTGTAACTTATAACATTGGGCTGTATATTCTTTCCCTTCAACTCCACAAACAACTGCTCGGCCTCATCCATCAGCTTAAACCGATTATACCCATTAATCATCGTGTTATAGGTAACAACATCAGGATTAATTCCTCTACTCTTCATGTCCTCGAAAAACCGTTCTGCAGTCTCCAACCTCAAGGACAAGAAGAAACCCCAAATCATAATGTTATAAATATGCCTAGTGGGCTCTATTCCCTCAGCTAACATATGATTAAAGTACCTCTTCCCCATCATATACCGCCCCCTCCGCAAAATGCTCTTAAACAGAGCCTCATACGACTTGAGACTTCGCTCCACACCCAACTCCTTCATCTGATTGAAAAGCTTAACCGACTCATGAACAATGCCGGCCTTTCCATAACTATCAATAAGATGAATGAAGAGGTCCTCATCCCCTGGCACACCCTTCTTGGGCATATCCAGTAGGATACACCGGGCATGGTTGAGCTTCGAAGCTCGGCCCAGAATCTCAATAATCTTCAAACGGGTGCCCCTATCATGCTGAAACAACCTAGCGGTTTTGGTTTAACAATAACACACACAAATTTACCAGCATTGAAATGAAATGAAACAAAGCATTGTAAAAATTGAAATGAAAGTAAAGTTGAGGACTTTTGAGGCTATAGGGCTTTTCCGGGCTCCGAACCCGACGCAGCTGCCTGGGTCTTGGGGTTTGCGGGTCGGGTGGGGATCCGGTTGGGGTTTCGGTGGAGCAGAACAGGCGGAGGAGGATGAGGTATTGGGGGTTTGAGGGCCAGTGGGAGGGTTTAGAGAGAGAAATCATGGTGAACCAGGTCTGGGTTTCTTGGTGAGGGAGAGTGAGTAGTTAAGAGTCTGAAGAGTGAGGTCTGGGTTTTTTGGGTTCAGAATTTCAGGGGTTTAGGCTCAATTTTGACCCCTAACTTTGGCATAAATGATCATTTTGCACCATGGTCAACTTTGCTAATGGTTCTTCACTTCTTCTCAGGTATTTGATATTCATCATTTCTTCAAGTCTTGGTGTGTTGATACGTTTTGGTCTCAAAGCACGACGTGAGTAGGTTTTATCCTATATATATCCACTTACTTGCATCCTGAATACATCGTGTATCTTATTGCCTAGTTCTTCAAACTCCTACTTAAGTTATGCTCATTGATTTGTTTGAATGTTCATTGGTCCTGTATTTTCATACTTCGAGTTGTAAAATCTCATATTGAATTAGTAATCTGAAACTGTGAGCAGCAGTTGTTCTTCCGGAGCAGAGTAGGTTGTCGTAGACTTTTATTACCCCCCAATAAAACCCAATAAATTTTTATTGGGGGCATTAAAAAGTTTATTGGATATTATTGGGGGCAGTAAAAAGTTTATTAGGTATTATTGGAAGAACTGAAAAGTTTATTGAGAGACAATAAAGAATTTATTGGGTATTATGGAGGGGCAATGAAAAGTTTATTGGGTATTATTTGGGGCAATAAAAAGTTTATTTTATTAGGTGTTAATTGGGGCAATAAACAGGACGCTGGACTCCGGTCACCAGATTCCAGAGGCCGGCGGTCCTCTCTAAGTGACAAAGGAAGAGAGGGCAAAATTGTCCAAAAAAAAACTTAATTGGATATTTGGGTAAAAAAAAATGTAATTTGTTGGATAAGTGGGTATTCTATAAGATGTTTGGATTAAAAGATTAGTGTAGCTTAAATTTGAGTAAATTGACATTTTCCCTAAACGTTGGAATAGGAATCCAACATAGACTGATTTTGTTAAGTTTTATTTGTTTTTGAAGGTGTATTATTGGGGATTAAAGATTTTTTTCTTAAGCATCCAGAGGAGTTGAGGTTGCATGACTACACTGTTGTTGGAAAACTATGCGAACAGATTGGTGATGACTGATAACGAATTGACTATAGATTTGTTCGAAAGACGCTATATCAACTTTTTAAGTCGATTCTATTTGTTCCATAGAAAAAATAACTCAACAGAGGATGAGAGGGCCTCCGGATTCTGTGGAGCGACCCGGAAGAGCGAAACCTTGGTTTCGTGATGGCGGTGGAGAGCGTCGTGGTTTCCAAACCAGACAGAGGCGAGTGAAGGGACTGCGTGGGCAGTGGCGGACCCAGCTTTTGTTTTCTACAGGGGCGTACTTAAAAATAGATCAAAAAAATTATTCGAACAAGTACTTAACAAAAGAAATAATTTTAGATCAAACATTTAAAGTTGTCCTTGACGAGACTTCATGTTCTGAAAACGCTGAATGATAGGCTCATTGTCAATAGCATTAAATACATCATTTTCAAGATACACAGTCAAACAATCATTCAACCATTGATCTCCCATTTTGTTTCGCATTTGATTCTTCACAATATTCATAGCAGAGAATGCCCTTTCTACAGAAACTGTTGCAACTGGAAGTGTTAATGCCAATTTAATGAGCAAATAAACTAATGGATATACCTCATGCTTTCTTGTCTCCACTAGTCTTTTGGCAAGTTCAGCAATTCCTTTCAATTCGGAAAACTTTGCATTAGAACGCATGTCATTAACATCAGTTTGCAGCTGACTTTCTAGCACCATAGATCCATGGAAGAAAAATCATGTGAGTAAAATTGAGCAAGGCGGATCAACTTTCTCTTGTCAAAAGCAGAAAACGAATCATTAGGAGATAAACATGCCAAACAAAGTAACAACTCAGTATTAGCCTCGTTGAAACAATTATTGAGCTCTTGTAGTTGCAAATCAATCACAGCATTGAAAAAATCAACATGATAATAATGCATATTTGTGAGATTAGGAGCCTTGTGCCTTGATTTTCCTGGAGGATAATACATATCATCCATATTAAGGACATCAATATTTTGCTCAACACAAAAACTAGACACTTCCTCCAATAAAGAATTCCATCCATTGTCCCTCATCATCTGTAATTGTTGCTTGCATACTTTAACTAAATCCATGGCATTCACAATATCTTGATCATCTTTCTGTAAAACTTGTGACAACTCATTTGTAATTCCAAGTATAGTCTTCATCAAATGCAAGCTAAACACAATGTCATATGTTTGCACCAAGCGTAACGAAATGGATGCTTCAGTTTTTTGTTCACTATTCAATCTATCATTTGCAATTTCCTCAAGCACATCAACAATAGATGAAAACATGGTAGTAAAGCTTACCAAAGTACCGAAATGTGTGCCCCAACGTGTATCACATGGTCGTTTGATCCCAATTTCTTGATTTAAACCTTTTCCACTTGAAAGATCACCACTTTTTAAGGCTTCAATGACTTTTAAAGCATGTTTTTCACGAAGAATGTCGCGACGCTTGGATGATGCTCCAACAATATTCACCACATTAGATACCACAGTGAAGAAAGTACCTTTTTTTTTTTAAGCAACAAAAATCATTAGTTGGAAAAATAATATACACAACAAATCATAAAGAATTAGTAATCTTCAAGAAAGTACCTATTACACCATGCTTTTTTGCCACACCCAAGTGCCAATTGTAGTTGATGAGCAAAACAATGAACAAAAAAAGCACATTCATTCTCCCTCATTCTAATAGTTTTCAAACCATTGAACTCTCCACTCATGTTACTAGCACCATCATATCCTTGACCTCGTAACCTAGATATGCTCAACCCGTGCTTTGAAAATAGCTTATCAATTGCTATCTTAAGCGAGACGGCCGTGGTGTTAGCAACATGTTCAATACCAATGAACCATTCAATCACATTCCCTCTTTTGTCCACATAACGAAACATTACCACCATTTGCTCCTTTATGGATACATCACGAGATTCATCAACTAAAATAGAAAATACAGCATCTCCAATTTCTTTAATGACAACATTAATTGTTTCAACCGCACATGCATTTCCAATATCTTTCTGGATCTTCGGTGAAGTCATTCTAAGATTTTCAGGAGCATTTTTCAAAGCAACAGCTCTAATTTCCTCATTGTGATCGGCAAGAAAAGTCAATAATTCAAGGAAATTACCTTGGTTACTTGACTCCTCGGACTCATCATGACCACGAAATGCAAGTCCTTGTCGTAAAAGGAATCGAATGCAATCAAGTGATGCAGCTAAACGAATTTGATAGCTAATTCGATCTCTAATGTTCTTCTTGATGACAATGTTTTGAATATGTTGCCTTTCATTCATTAAAGCTTCACACTTCTTGTAAGACTGATTATGAGAGCTATTATGATTTCCAACATGTTGTCCAAGTCTTTCACTTTTCTTCCAATTGTTAAAACCTTTACCAACAAATGATTTCCCACCAGCTTGTTCACCATTATTTGGCTTGAAAAGGTAGCAGCACAAGCAAAATGCAGAATCCTTATCAATGCTATATTCTAACCAATTAGAGAATTTATTGAACCAAACAGGGTTGAACCGTCGTTGCTCATTTCCAAAAAGAGAGTAAGGAAATTCATGATCTTTCGGTTGACAAGGCCCTTGCTGTAAATAATGTCTTCGAATTTCATCTCGAACATTTGGATCGTAATCTAAAATCGGAGCTCTCAAGCCAGGATCCTATGGAAGGTCTGCCATATTGATTTCTATACAACTTCTCTTTGAACTACGAATGTTTTCTTCTCTAGGGTGTGGTAACTCCAATATTCTCTTATAAAATCTTTCCATTTCTGTCTCAAAAGTAAATTTCAAATATGTAAATGAATAAAGACTAATTTTTTCTAATCCAATTAAACTATTAAAGTATTAAACCATACAGCAATAATCAAATATTTCACTTTATAGCTTTAAATTCAAAAGACTAAGAAAGAAATTTTTGTAAAAATATAGAGACCAAGAAAAACTAACCTGTGTGGCTGTGTTGTACTTGTTGAGTTGTTGCCTTGTTAGTCAGAATCAACAGAAGCAGAACTGCAAAAGTATAGAGAAAATGATTTGTTTGCTGTGAAAAAATATTTTGTCTTATGATGCTTCATTAGTTCATTCACGGTTCATCTCCTAGGTTAATCAAAGATTCAGAGTTTTGCTTCGTGCCCTCTACTAGCTGCTTTCCTTATTTTGGGGGCGTAGTGGAACGTAGGATCTTGGTGATGTGGGGAATATTATGCTTTTATGTCTCTTTAGCATTAAATATTTCTGTTTTTTATTTTTTAATTACACATTCTCTGGCTCATGTTTCACTACATCACCACTTATAGATATATATATATATATATATATAATGTTAAAATATTAGATTAAGTGGGGGCATTAATGTTAAAGAGAAGACAAGATTTGATAGAATATAACTCATATATATTTTGTAGAAAATTTGAGTGGGCGCGTCAGCCCCCTCTTGCCCCTACCTCAGTCCGCCAGTGGGCGTGGGCTTGGAGAGGCTGTGGTCTCTTCTGCAACGGCGTCAAGATCTCGACCAAGTTTTTCCAGGGCTCCAGTTGAGTCCATGCTCGACTGAAGGTGGTTATGAGGAAGGGGGTTGCTGGATCGAGGCAGAGCTAAGGTGTTGTTGTCGACGTCATGGGGTTTTCCGTGCGACTGGGGTCTGCATCATTGTGGCAGGGTTTAAGTCGGGGCTGCCGGAGATACTGGAGATGATGGTTTCAGTGGTGCTGGGCTATGGGGCTGTGCCGCGCTTCCTAGAGGCGGCAGGAAGGCCGACGATGACCGAGACAGTGGCTTGGATTGGTATGCCCGGAGATCAGTGCAGCAGAAGACGGACTGGAAAAATCCCTGGGAGACCGAGATCCTAGTTTGGACTAGGGTTGACTGTTTAGTTGACTGGGCTATTTTCTGGGCCTATGATGAATAGGCCTTGGGCACGAACTGGGCTGCAAACAGGGACTGGGCCTATTTGGCTCCAATATGAAAATGGGGGCTATATGCTGCAATCTCTCAAGACGAGCCCGAGGACCAACCTGATGCCAAGGTTGTCGGCTATGGAGGAGACTGCATATGGTGCTGGTTCCAACCCTACGGGGAAGGGACTCGCGCTTTCTTAAGCCCTCGAAGCTTTTAGACATTCTGGACTCAAGCGTTTTGATGTAGGGGTGATTTCTATATGCTTTTCTAGGATGTTTCTAGTTGATATTTGTACCACAATTTTTTCCTTAGAGAGCGAGATTATTCTTCCATAGATTAGGCTTACTGTTCAGCGAGTGTCCCTTTATACTTTAATGAGTTTAGTTGTGGCTTAGATAGGTTACCTGGATTATCCCAGGATTTTTTATGTAAGTTATGTTAGACTCTGACATGTTTTTATGGCTTGATTACTAATGCAATCATTCCTTTTCAAAAAAAAAAAAAAAAACTTTTTATGTCAGTAATTTTCTCTTGTTTTATGGAGCTAATTTTTCCTTCTCTTATATGCATGTTTTATAAGCAGGTAAAACTAATTGTCTATCATGAAATGTATACCTGCGAAAGAAAGATGATTACTTTGGTTATCCAAATTCAAGAAGCTTTTTGACTAGTTACTTCTGCTATTTACCTTATTAATCTTTTCATGATATATCTTCCTATACAAATTTCACTCAATCGTTAAATGTACAACATGTACTTCTTCAAGTCGTGAAGGGCCAAGCTAGAATTCTACTTGTTGGGCATTAATTTTACGAAGTAATTATCTCCTCACTCCAAGGGACTCAAATTTTTTCTTAGTACATTTTCTCAGATTTCACTTCTAAACCAACCCTTCAATTATACTACTCACTCTCTCTCTCTCTCTCTCTCTCTCTCTCTCTCTCTCTCTCTCATAAGAATACATACACGTATATTTATTTTTTTTTTTAATTTAATACAATGAACCTCACGTATCAACTTTAAGGAAATAAGATATCCGGGGGGTTTGGTCTAGCCTCTAGCGGAAACCTGGTTAGGCCTATAAGTTGGGTGAATGTGAGCCTTGATACTTTTAGAGTTATAGAGGTGCATCGTTTGATCATCTGCTTGTCAAAAACATCTCCTCTGGAGTCCCAACTCGGAGTGATGCCACCATTTATGTACCAAAAAGACTTTAATAAAATACGTTTGTTGTCTTTCGACTCTTTCCCTTAAAAAACAGAAGATTTAAGGAAACAAAAATAAAAGGCTCGTAAATAAGTAATTATGTGAGTCCAAGTATGTGTGTGGGGTTTGATGGATACGTGAGTGGTAAGAAAATAACTTTATATTTGAAAGGTTATGTATTCGAGTAAAAAATAATAATTAGGTATATTTGACCAAGAAATATAGAAATACGTACGTAATGGTCACATTGACATTTGACTTGTTCTTATTCAGACCCAGTAAAACAAGTTCATGCTTAATTATCTAGGAAGTCTTATTTTGATTAATGTTATAAAAAAAATGAGTCAAATTTGATTATAGTAAACCCACTTTCCAATTAGTCAAGAGGTGAGGAAGTGTGTATATAATTAATATTTTGATAAAATATTAGGTTCTGATTTTGAAGGCAATAGAATACGAATCCATTAATGAAAATCATGACGACCTCGCTCGGTCAAGCATGAAGGGTACAAACACTCCTCATATTACAATACAAGCTTATAGGAGTACTGAAACCAAAAGGAAATCCAAAAAACTAAAGTTCCAAAAAGAAAACTACTAGCCAAAGCAATAAAGAAAACTACGAAAACTACGACGATCTACGCCACCTAGCATGAGACACTTCCTTGATCACTTTGACGCCTAAGACCCTTCTGGTGTACGTCGCCATCACCAAGCAAGACACATCACACCCTAGATGACCTAGGAAATCATCTCTCACCAAGACGGGGAAAAGGGCGCTGAACCCTGCCCATGCTGCACCCCATGCAGACCAGCGGACCCTTTAGCAACGGACCCTGACACCAAGTCCTCAAAACCACCACAGATGGACGGTGCTTTCAAAGCTTTTACCTTGTTGCGTTGTCCCTGAGGCCAACCCGTCTTCTTGTAGACCTGGGGAGCCTGAGTCACCATCACTTCAACCAGACCTTCTGGAGAAAGTTCCAAACCAAGATTTTCTAGCTGAAGGTTGGCCGGAACAAGAGCCAGGCTATGTTTAGCCTGCTTACCATCCTCTATAGTGTCCTCCTCCCTAGGACGACGTACCCCCACCATCGGTGCAGCTGCAGACCTGCCCTCATTCACAGAGGTCATCCCAAGTTCCGGGAGTGACCAGATCTGCACGGCTTTCTTCTTCAACAAGATAGGAACCCTAAAAGCAGAGAGCAACGAAGGAGAAATAGTTGGCTGGGTGTTTGCCCGAAAGACAATGGATGGAATGATCGGCCCCGTCGTCAGCTGTGACCCCGCCTCCACCACAGTATCAGTCTCCGATTCCTCCTCCTTAGGGCAGCGCTGCCCGCCATGATTGAGCATAGAACAAGAACGACATCGTCCTAGGAGCCTTTCAGAAGGGTTAGGATGTCGACAGGAGAAACCCTAACCCTATTGTCCAGCCTTACCGGATCATTGATAGAGAGAACAAGCCGGACACGAGCTTCACCTTGGCGCAGCGCTAACCAATCCACTTCCAAGACCTCTCCAATCGTCCCCCTAACCAACCGGACTGTAGGTTCGGTCAAAATACCCGGAGGGATGCCCTGCAGTGTAACCCAGATCCAAACAAAATCTAACTTCAAGGCAGAGATCTCCGAGAAGCCATCATAATCGTTCAGAAGGATCATAGCACACTGTAAACCCCACGAACCACCCTTCTTCACACGAGCAACATCCCTTTCATGGGTGAACGTAAACAGAAAACGTTCACCCCATGGTTGGACCTCCACTGTCCCCAACAGCCTCCACATCGATCTCACAGAACTCCGGAAAGACTCCGTCACCACTGCCCTACAAGTGTTCAACCTACCCACCAAGTAAAATTTGCGAGCCAAAAAATCCTTCCCCGGAACCCTAAGATTCCCGAAAGCCACTGGTTCTTCTCCTTCTCTGAGCGACAGTTTTGTCGCTAGCCTGGCAGTCATGGAAGCGATAGCAGCAGCCATGAAATTGGGTCACCGCACAACTCGAAAATACTCAAAACCCTAACCCTAGCAGAGCGAGAAAGAGGAGAGCAAAAGTTGCGGAATCAAAGTAACTTTTAATATCAGGTTCTGATTTGGTTTACGGAAGATGTGGAAAAAGAAACTCAATCATTTCTTGTATTTAGTAAGCACAAGAAAAGAAAAAAGTTTCACGATGAACGGGAAAAAAATGAAAGAGTGAACCCTCCAGTACCTTTAGGCCTTGTTTGGTTCGAGGAATAAGAACCTTGGGAAAGGAAAATCATTCATTTCCTCTGTTTCGGATGACAAAGGAAAGGAAAATGATTCCCCCCACCTACCCTAGGATTCACTTTCCCTCCCAATTTCCTGCATTTATTACGAAAATATATGACCATGTTCTTGGCCTTTAAACATTGGAAACGAAAATTAATGGAAACTGCAATTTCCCATGTCCATGGAAAGAGCAAAGAATTGATTTTCTTTCCTTTCCTTTCCACGAACCAAACGAGGTCTTAAGAGAATCATTTTTCCTCATCTTTTTTTTGCATTAGTCACTCATTTTGTATTATTTTCTTGTATTAATTAAAGACTATCCAGATTGCGGTGGAGAGGCCAAGGTTGCGGTTCAGAGGTAGAGCTTTGTCGCACGGAGGTCGGATTTGTATCGATGTGGGGTTCTGGATTGGTGCGTGTGCAGTTGCAGCAAACGTCGACTGGTGGTAGTGATCAGATTTGTGCAGCGGATTCGGGAGTGAAGTCGGGTCGAGGCTTGGAGGCGGACTTGATTGCCGGCGAGGTTTTGGTGAGCACCCACACCATGCTCCGTCGAATTCTTCCAATGGCTGAAGGGCGAAGCCGATCGCCAGAGATGTTGGAAGGGCAGAGGTCGGGTGTGTAAAGGTAGCAGCAGCTCCGGCGAGCCTTCTAGGTTTCCAGTGCTCTCTGGCCCAATTTTAGAGTGAGGGCAGTGGGAGTTGGGCTAGGGCTTTTTGGCTTAAGCCCACTTTCCCTCTTTTTTCTGTTTTGGGCTAAATTTGGGCTGAGCCTTTTGGTAAGCTTGCTGTGGGCTGGACTCAACATGATCCTAGATCTAGGCTGTTCACTGTTTTGACGGGTTGAGGGTACAGCAAGATGGTCGTAGGCCCCCAGCTAATCAAGGCAGATACAGAGATTTAGGGTTATGTCAGAATAAATTTAGTTGTTAGTTTCTTTCGATTTTTAGTTTTTGCATTCCCTTTGGGTTTGCTTGTGCGGTCAGTTTGGTCTTTAGTTCTTTTTTTTTTTTGGATTTCCTCAGATTTAGTTCTCTTCAAGAACATGCATTGTAATATGAGGGGTGTTTGTACCCTTCATGCTTGACTGAGTGAGATTGTATGATTTACCATCAATGAATTAATCTTCCGTTGCCCTTAAAATTAAAGATTATCCAGATAACTTTTCCAAAATTACCAAATACCGGAATGGAAACTTCATAAGAACATTGAAAATTTCATACGTTGCTGTCTACACCTATGGGTTGAACTGTCCTACTCCTGCCAGAGTATTAAATAAGTAAAATGGCAACAGTCACAGGAATATCATCTAACAATGTAAATGCAAATTTCATTCTTGTCCAAGCAATGAAGGACCTTAAGCACCTGCTTCAGAAGACCTATTTTGCCGCTGTAACTCTTCATCGGCATTCCTGAAGAACTGGTCCCAGCCACTCCCAGAGCTGGTGTCCACATAATCGTAGGGCACTACTGTCTTCAAACCTGGCCTAACACCACACTGGCTCTCCACAATTCTGAAGTCCACACCATCCCCTGGTTCATTATCACTCTGTTCCAGTTCCTCCCATGTAAACATCAGAGGCAGTGTAAATGCACCCCAAGGGTTGAAATCCATAACCTTAACTCGCTCGTCCTTCATCACGTATACATCAAAGGTATAATTTTCTGACTCAAATCTTGACCTTAAATTTTCCATAAAGAACTCTTCGATCAACACTCCCAGATGCTCTTTTCTTTCAAGCAGAGAAGGGTAGCAGGTTGTGGCCTCGCGTTGGGAAATTCCAACTAAATTCTGATTCCTTACAAAGCAGCGGAATTCCATCTCTGGCTGAAGGGATGGGTACCATTTACGGAGAGCAAGGAAGAAGCTCTTGGGCCGTGAGGAGGTCTTGTCATTGCAGGAATCATAAGCATGACACAAATCGTGCACCAGTGAGTCAGATGATCGTAGCAACAGTGCAATCTCACTGAAGGAAGAGCATCTGAGAGTCCCAGTTGTGCTAATCCAAGCAGAATCTTTTGGTGCACTCCAGTTTAGCTTCGGGAACACAGCACCTCCAAGCGATGCAATGGATTCCTTAATCTCCAACTCAAGTTCAGGAAAATAAGGGGGCAAAGAAGGCTGCTCTGACTCATCATCAGATCCTTCTACTACTTGATAGTCATCTTCCTCCTCTGTATTATGAATTCTGTTGGGTAAGGCATCTTCATTTGAGATGGAAATTGGAAGAAGTAAGGGCCCTGAATCATCAAGAAGATATTGGACAAAGGATTCTGGAAGTTCATGAATCCGTGTTTTGATAGACACAGATTTAAACTTAGGGTACCATTCCTGTATCTGGCATCGAATCACTTCTTCTTCCTTCATTTCTTGGCTCCGTGTATGGATCAAAGGCTGTTTGCTATATGTTATTGTTTGCTATCTGCTAAACCAAAAGATGCGATCAGTATAGTGTGTCAAAAATTGACATAAATGAAACCATCAGAAATGTGCCCGCGCTTTGCTGCGGGATTCATTTTTATTAACGAATTCAAAGTAAGTAATGTGGAAACAAATTATTACAGATTTGATTTGATTGATTGAACTGTTTGATTTTGATGGAGGAATTGGGGATTAGGGGGGAAGTTGGTAAGTTGTGCTTGACCAAAGAATGTTGAATGCCTTATTCAAATGACTGTAGTGGTGCTGAAATCAATCATAAATGAGGCAAACCATAAAAAGTTTCAATCTTTCAGTTATGATTTACAAAGCATTAACCCAATAAGTTAAAAAGAAATAAGGGAAAGCACCAATTGGGGATCCAACAGTGATAAGTAAACAGGAAATTCTTTAGACAATAAATTCAAGCATTAACCCAGTTAAATATCCAATTGGGGTTTGTATGATACATATCTCCAAAATCAAAACATAAACCCAATCAAATGACATACCCACTAAATTGTGAGATCACACATTTGCATAACAAAATTTCAGTGACTAAATCCTTTCCACAGCAATCAAACACAAATATTGTTCCAATTAACAACATAAACAGACCCAATCACACTAAAAAAAAAAAAAAAAAAAAGCCATCCCTGTATACCTACCTCAGAAAAAAGCCGATTCTCTGGAAGTAGCTTTGACACTTCCGGAGGAAGAACCACACGCCTGTAATACAAACACAGTTCATGCTCTTAGCAAAAAAGTAAATAAATCAATAAATAAAATAAAAAAGAAGATGAAGAAGAAGAAGAAGAAGCAGAAAGAAATAGTTCATTGCACCAATGACTAATGATAAATGATTTTTTTTGGATATGATAATAAAGTGCAACTGGGGTTTGAATTGTCTCGGGTCCTTCCTAAAGTTCCCAATTTAAAAGGGATATCTTTTATTCTCACAGCTGAAAGACCACATCAAATCAATTATTAGCATTCTCACAAAATATTAAAAAAAAAAAAAAAGTATCAGCATATATGGTAAAAGCTCATGTTAACGACCAAACAACCTCTCTCTAATTCTAGTTTCACCTCTTGCTTTCCCAACTCATCAAACCCTAACCTGCAGGTTTCCTCTCATATCTGGAAGTTAGTTTTCAGTTCTCACAAACCGAAAAACCAGAGGAAATTTGGATAAAATCAGAGGCCGAAAGTTGGGCAATTTCTTGCTCCACATCCATTCCCTCACAGTAAACTTTTGCCTCTATGCTTACCTTCCTCATCAACTAACTTATCAACTTGCAGCTGTGAGTTCCCACTCAATCCTTCTCCTTATACCCAACTGTAAGGCCATACTCCTTCATACCCTTTACCAACCTTCGACAATTTCAAAGCAGAAATAGCAGTACTCCCTTTTCTTCATACTTCATTACACCTTTACTGCAATTACTACTCTGTTTTTCTAGCAAGTGCCAACTGCAAGACGAATAGAATCTGCTATATACTGATTTAGATATTCTGTTGCTAACACAGAAGGACAACAGTAAAAAGAAGAGAAAATGCTTTTGTGTTCATATGATCAATAGAGAAATCCTGATATGCCTTAGATATTTCCCTACAAGAATAGACAAAGCAAACTAATCAGGGAGTATAAAGGGATTGTGTCAGCCATTAATCGACTCATATAGGGAGTATAGAGGGATTTTTTTTCTTCTTCCTGAAAATTAGAACAGCTAATCAACAATCATTTCAATATCTCGTCAGTGTTTCAAACCAGTTCACAATGCCTAATACTTCATAAATCAACTTCTCACTTTTTCATTTATATAAAAAAAGAAAAGGCAAAGACTCTTCAGCACTGCATTCTATTTGTCAATCTTTCCCGTTCAAGAAAACATACAAACATTATGAATAAAGAAAGCTTTCCAAAGTAATCTGAGCAAAATTTCAAAACTAACAGCATATATGAAAAAGTCATGGAACATAGCACATATGAAAAACTCATGGAACATTCTATGCACACTTATAAATTGATCATAACATATAAATAACATATTTTCAATGTAAATAAGATTCTCAGAGAAAAAAAGAAAAAGAAAAAGGAATAGAGCCAAAGTATCCTATTTATTCAAAATTAGATGTCAGAATTGACAAAGTGGTTAAAAAGGGGATTTTTTTTTTTTTTTTTTTTTTTTTGCGCATTTACCTGTTCAGTGAATTGAGCTAATCAGTTATCACAGACCTAATTTTTTTATTGATCAGTAGCATGTACATCATCCAAACAAAGAAGGTGAGGCAGACAGAAACTGAAAATTGACACCCAAATATCCACACTTATTTGCATAGTTTATCTGCAGAAATTAGGATAGGCACATTTATGTCAAAGGCTTCCTACCAATGCTAGAAACAACAGTATTTTGCAATCTGTAAAACATTTGAAATAACTTAACAACCAAGCAAACTGCCATATATCACTTTAAGACAGCAAACAAAGATGAATGGGGGGAATTATTCAAGATAAGTATCATCAGAAAGCATAACACAAAAAATTGTGAACCCCACAGACTCTGAACATCAACCACATTTTATACTATATATCTACAACATACTTCGTCCTGCAAGTAGGTTTATATAAGTACTCCAGATTTACCATATCTTGATAATAAGTACTATAACAAAATCATCTGAGAAGAGAATCTGGTAGACATAGGCGAAAGGGTCTAAAGAAAGAGTAGATAAAGTAACCTAAGGTCTGGAAAATGAAGGAAATCACATCTGAAGAAGTAAGCATGTGTTTTAACTTCCAGAGAACCATTCCCTAACAAAACAGCAAGATAGCGCAATCCATTAACAAAGTGATTATTGGACAGAATTTTCCAGAATGATCAAATGGTCTGGTGCTAAATGAGCGAAGGATATAATAATGATACACACACTAAATGACTCATTTTCTAAACGAAACTATCAAATTAAGTGGATCCAAATGATATCCGAATTTTAACAATGATATTGCATAAACAGGGTTATAAAGTTTCAACAGCTGACCTGCAATGACAGTATACTGATCAGCAAGCTTCCTGCACCAAAATCAAGAGCATAACATACAATCAGTTTTATTAATTAAACCTTAGCCTAATCTAATCCAAATAAGTATGTGTATGAGTAACTTAAATACTACAATGTATGAGTATAACTAATATGGAAAAGTTAAAGTTACCGATACGATAACTGAATATTATAAAGAAAAAAATTGTTAAAAAGAATACCAAAGGTATTATTATAACTGAATATTATAAAAATTAAAGTTCTTAGTATGGTAAGTCTTTCAAAATTACCTTTAAAAGGATTTCTCTTCCATTATGTATTGATGCACCTGAACATGTAATGAAAAGCATATTTTAGTAGCAATAGTAGAAAGAAACACAAAATATTTTCCACATCGATTGCCTCAAGATTGATGCATGCCCTATCAATTGAACATTTGTTTCACTGTGCTATCATTGGTACAGTTGAAACTGGGATATAAGATTCCATACAACAATTATGATCTGCACATGATCAAACTTCAAATACAGACGATGCCAAAGCTGCATCAACAAAACAAATTTAGATGTTAATAAGTGAAGCCAAAGTTGACTACAAAGTAATGTAAATGTTCTGTACACATTGAAGTATCATCAATTCTTTTTTGGGTCTTTTTAAGTATCTGGGATTAAACACTTTAGAATCTGAATAATTGATATCAAAGGAAACATAAGAAGACCCCAGGAGTAGGGCGCATCATCTGTTAGCTTGGGTATTAGTTTGTTTAGTCTGTTGAGTATGTTTTAAAGAAAAACAAGATTGAACAGAATAATAAAAATTCAAAAAAAAGAAAAAAAAACATGGGAGGAACAAAATCAGTCAACAGATAATGAAAATATGCTCCCAACATTGCACACAACAGAGAAGTCAAGAAATTCATTGTTAACTGTCCCAGTGATCTGGCTTGCAGAGACTATGAAGATCATTACACCCCATCTCAAAATTAAACACCTAAAACAGATAAAGTCATAAAACCCAAAACTGAAATTAAGATCAAAGCGCTAGACATTCAGATCAGACAATCAATGATCCCCAAAACCATGCAAACACAGCAACCTCAAAAACCCGAAGGGAAAAAGAAAAAAAAAATACAAATACCCATAAACAGATAGAGCTGTGATTCTGAAAAAAAAAAAAAAAAACAGCGATTGTTCCCGTCCCCTTCTTCATTTTCTCTGAGTTATCTACCTTATTCACCTGTTAATTTGATATGTTACTAATCAGATGACTCCAAGCTCTTCTAATTATGGGAAACAAATGGAATTGAATTACCAACCTTACCAATCAGTGAAGAATTTCAAGCTCCTATACTCTTGTTCTTCTTTCTTCTTCAAAACCCACAAAGCTTTCAACTCAAACAGAGAAAAAGAAAAAACAAATTCTGAAATCCAATTCTCGCATATCCCAGCATGAACTTGGTGTATCAAATTCTTCTTCCTCTTCCCGTTCCCTGTTCTTCCTCTCCCACCCCCCTCTCTCTCGCAGAAGAGTGAGAAGACTCAAAAGACACAGAAAACCTCCGTCTCTCTCTCTCTCGCAGTCTATCTCTATCACTTTCTGAAAGTTCAGATGGAATTGAAGGCGAGAACTACCTGTTCGTCGACGATGTTGATATGGGAGAGCTGAGAGTGGGATTCACGGCGGAGATCGAACAATTATACGGCGGAAAGAAGAAAGAAGAAACCGACGACGGAAGCGTCTGGTAGCTCAATGGCAGAAAAATGAGGGTAAAAACCGTCATTTCGCAGTTGGACAGTGATGAACCGTTGTGCTTAGGAACAAACAGTGTAGGAGCTTTTTAGTACATAGTAAATAGTAACACCTTGCACGTAGTACGAAGCTGTTGAAACTTCACTGCCATATCTTTGCCTCTGCAAAAGGAAACAGAAGCTAATAATTAATTTCCCTCACTTTTAGTTTCACCGGCCTCCAGGAAACGTACCCAAGCCTCGTCAACGACGTCCGTCTTCGTTGCCTCAAATCAATTTTGACTAGCTAAGACAGCATCCGCCGTCAAATCGAAGCCTCCTCTACCGGTCAACGTACGAACTCGACGTCGTAACAGTCGCAGCAGGTCGAACCGAATTGGACCGGACGTCCGTGTAAAACGGATGGGACCCGTAGAGGTCGAGGTTTGAGGTCGGGTACGTAGACCCCTTAAGATTCACAAAAGAGGTAGCTGGATTTTTCATTTTTGACAATTAACAACCCCCACTCTTATTTTTGTCCTTTTTCACGGTTGATGGCTTCGATGATGCTGTGTAAGCATTCCATTCCATAAACTTGAGATAAGCTTAACAGTGTAATTTAGGGATGCATGCAAGTTGACAAGTCTTGTGGGTAGAAAATTGAACTATTTCATTTCAACAAATTAAGACGGTGACCAGTGTGTTGTTCTTGACCAGATCTTCATGGATTTGAACCAGACCATCGTTGCAGTTCTTCTGTGAGCTTTCAGATCTTATCATAAAGATCCATCAACACTTGGTACGTCGTTCTACATCGACTATCATTTCTTATCATTTCTTTGAAAATTGCATTGTTTCAATTCAGTTTAGTCTTTTGGGAAATACTTATTATCATTACTCGGTTAGTTTTGGAGACACTTGAACCTTCTCTCTTCATTACAGAGAGATCGAGTATACTATCTCGAGGCTAATATGGCCTTGTCTATAACGGACCTCTTAATTGGAAAACTTGCGACAATTCTTGAGAACGAAGGAACAACCATAGCAGGCGTTCGTCATGAAGTTGATAAGATTAAGGAGGAGTTTCTATGCATGAAAGCTTTCCTAGTGGATGCGGAGGCCAACAAACCAACATCTGAAAGACAGAAATTGTGGGTTGTAAGAATCAGAGACTTAGCCTATGATGTTGAAGATATCATTGATGAATTCATGTATCACATGTATGAGAAGCAAAGTGGGGGTCGACTTTCAAGGGGGCTGCATAAAACCATTCGCGCTCCACGTAATATTTGGTTCAGGCATAAAATTGCAAAGAAGTTGCAGAAAATTACTGAAATGATCAAAGCCATTCCAGAGAGGAATAAAAGATACGGTGTTGGCCTTGAGGGAGGAGCAACTACATCTGAAGATATTCAGAAATTGGTGCAGAACCAGGTTGAGTCTTCGTTTTTCATTATGGAAGACGAACTTGTTGGGATTGAAGGCAAGAAGCAAATACTAATGGGATGGCTGATGGATGACGAGCAACACCAAACTGTTATATCTGTGGTGGGCATGGGAGGTACTGGAAGACAACTCTAGTTGCCAAGACCTTCACCAATGAACTGGTAAAGAGACATTTTGACTGTTATGCATGGATTACTGTTTCCAAAACTTATGATGTGGTACACTTGTTTCGAAGCTTGATCAGGGAACTCTACAAATCAAGGAAGGAAGATTTCCCTGCAAATTTGAATGCCATGAGTCGCATAGAATTGCTAGAGTTACTAGTTAACTACTTGCAGTCCAAAAAATACCTGGTGGTCCTAGATGACGTGTGGGATATAAAAATATGGAGAGAAATAAAGGTATCACTTCAAGATAGACAACTTGGAAGTCGAGTCGTACTTACAACTCGAAATGAAGAAGTAGCATCCAACTTTTTTGGAGTTGAAAGCTATGTTTACCGTATTCAGCCCCTGCAAAAGAATGAGGCTTGGGAACTATTCAGCAGGAAAGCATTCTCAACTAAGCAACACAAAACTTGTCCCACTGAGCTGAAGTCATTAGCTTGCCAACTTGTGGAGAAGTGTGAAGGCCTTCCTCTCGGCATTGTGGCTTTAGGTGGTCTTATGTGTTCTAAGAAGTCGCTGGATCAATGGCAACAAGTCTGCAACAACATGAATTGGTATCTACATAACAATTCATCGCTAGACCCACTGAGAGACATTTTGTTGCTGAGTTTCAATGATTTGCCATCTCAACTGAAGCATTGCTTCCTCTATTGTTCCCTTTTTCCAGAAGATTATCTATTTAAAAGAAAAAGGATGACTAGATTGTGGATAGCGGAAGGATTTGTTGAGAATGTGAAAGGGGTCACGCCCGAAGAAGTTGCAGATGGCTATCTTTGGGAACTCTGCTCCCGTAGCATGTTGCAACTTGCAGATGACTTTGTTTCCGGAGCACCTTTGGGAAGGCCTAAAAAATTTAAGATGCATGATCTGATGCGAGAGCTTGCTTTGTCGACAGCTGAAAAAGAAAAGTTTGGTTATGTATGCGACGGGAGAGAAGTAATGGAAGAGATCTCAACCCGTCGCTTGTCAATTCACATAATGAAAGGAGAAATTAAATCATGGAGGGGTATGTCAAAGATTCGTTCTCTTCTTGTATTTGACACCGACATATCCTCATTGTCTTTCTTAAATACACTGGTTTCTCACTTCAAATTGTTGAGGACTCTAGACTTGGAGGACGTCCAAATCGATAAACTACCAGGTGCAGTTGTTTACTTGTTCAACTTGAGATATTTAAATTTGAAGGGCACTTTAATCGAGGAGCTTCCAGAGTCCATAAGGCGTCTCCGCAACCTTCAATTTCTGAACATCAGGGATACTAAGATAGAGTCACTTCCACAAGGGATTACGAGGTTGCTGAATCTGCGCAATCTAATTATGTATCGCCACACTGGGAACCCATACTTCAAAGTTGCGATAGGGACAAAAGCGCCATCAAATATTTGTAAGTTGCAGAAATTGCAAAGTTTATCAATAATTGAATCAAAAGAGGACACTTGTAGACTTATCGGCAACATGACTCAACTTAAGAGGATCGGCATATCGAATGTGAATGAAAGAGATGAGATTGACCTTTGGGTCTCAGTTAAGAAGTTCACTCTGCTTCAATCTCTAGGTTTAGTGGCAAGTAATGAAGAGGAAATCCTTCCGGTGAAAGCACAATGTCCACCTCTTCCGCACCTTCGAAAGCTTATTTTGATTGGCAGACTGCAAAACGGAATACCTTGGTTTTCTTCACTGCATAGCCTCACAACTCTAGTTCTGCATTGGTCAAGACTTGAAGAGGATTTACTACCTCAAATTGAAGCACTGCTCAATCTGACAAGGCTTCGTCTTGTTAATGCATATGTTGGGAAAGAGTTGTGTTTCCGCAGAGGCTTTGTAAAGCTGATGAGGTTGGAGTTGTTGAATTTTGCCTCGGTGAAAAAGATAACTATAGAAAATGGGGTGATGCCAAATCTCCAGTACTTTTGGGTTAACGGCTTCATGGAGTTGAAGACAGTGCCATTGGGCCTTGAATACCTTTCTACTCTACAGTATTTAGGCCTGAAAGATGTTCCCATGGAAGTTATAAGACCCATTCGGAAAGGAGGTGTGGATCGCTCTAAGGTCCAACACATTCCTGAAATCATACATGTTTTCGAACAGTCATCCAAGTGGGTCCACGAAAACTTGGCCTAATATTTCCTTCTCCTGAAAGGTACATATATTTAGGCATTAATCATACCATACAAGAAATGGTACACAACTATGAAAACTAATTGTGTCCAATTTAGTGTTTCAGGCCACATAATATGTGCAATAAAAGAAAGATTTACCAAATATTTGTTTGTTCTCTTGTTTCGCAGAATCAATCAAGTCCGACAAGTATATATTGAAGAAGATTTGACACAGTTTGATGAAGAATCCTTTCTGTTCGTGTGGGAAGATGCAAGGACCGATCTCGGTTTGTCATTTGCCTCTTCAAGAGTGTTTCTGATGTTGTACTTATTATCGTTTGTTTGCATTGACATGTAATAATGTTGGACCAAATGCCCACTTTAACACTATGAATTGTGATGAAGATTGGGGATCCATATCGAGCACTTTGCAAATCTTTTTCTGTTACTTACAATTTATTTTGCAATCATTAGAGTAAGCAGCAGGTCTGTGTTCACCTAATTAATTTGCTTCAAATGACTATGACTAATCCCTTTTATGTGTGTGTGTGTGTGTGTGTGTGTGTGTGTGTGTGTGTGTGTGTGTTTGTGTGTGTGAGCAGAGGTGAGAAATGTTTGCATGATTGCATCAATATCAGATAACAATAGTGATCTAAACTGATGTACTATAACTTAAAGCCCTGGTAGAGTTCCAGCTTGAGGCCTTGATCGACATAGGCAATGACTGCATAGAAAATGACACCCGAAATGGGCAGCTCCGGAAGGCTCCCCGTGGCAGGATGTGATGAATTTTCTGTGTATTTCATGTAATTGGTGGATTTTGTTTAATACAGTAATAATACTTGTGTTTGTTGTGGTTATCTAAAGATCTGATTTGAGACATATGCTATATATGCCTGCAAATTGAATAACGTGTGGGTGTTTACCATATAGTATGTTACAGTGTGCTATTGAGCTTCTTGTATGGTAGACTGAAGCATGTTTGCCATAAGAATTTGAGGGCTTATATGAATTTCAGTGAAAGCAAGCCATCATCGAATCAATTTGCCCATCATAATATGACTATTTTGGGACTACGCATTCAAAGCTTATGGTCTTGTAGGATTCTAGGTATCGAACTTGAGCTTCGTGTATGCCAAATTGAAACTTTCGTTGCCAATGCATATTGCTTTTGCTTTGCTTTGCTACAAGAATGTACTCGCGCATTGGTCACTTTCATTTATGCGTCTTCCTTGGTGGTAGGAAAAATTGGGGGGGAAAAAAAAAAGGTTGTTGATGGTCCATGTATGAGTTCTTCGTGACATTGTGTCTCCAATGCCAGTCATATGGATTGCTCATATCTGATCAATTATATGAGCAAATTATCATGATATCAAATATTGTGTGTAAAATCCAAACTCTTAACAGAGGAAGCAGTTTCTCATACAGTTCTTATAATTCTAGTTTAACTCATGGGTAAAATAGAGTTTATATGGGAAAATATTCCTATAAATAAGTAGACTGTGGGATGAATGTAGCCTCACCCTATATCCAATTGATTCTCCTATCCTATCGATTTTACTGCGAGGGATTTAATTGCAGATGACATGAAGTACTCTAAAGGATGATGATTCTATCGCCCTGCTCTGCCTACAAAAAGATCCCCATCCTACCCTCCTCATTCCTTCCCCCTTTTTTTTTCTCAGGTTTTCTATTTTACTTGCTTCATCGAAGGTTAAGTTGGTATACAAGGTGGAAAAGGAGAAATAAAAGCAAATTTGGAGGTCCTATATATCTAAAGCATCACATTGCAAAACTCAAAATGAAGGCATAACAGATCAACTTTTCCCTTGTCTATCTCAACTCAACGCAGCAATTGGCTTAGACAAGCCTAAAATATCTGCCTCGAGGCAAGGGAGAATAAAGGGAAGGGGGATAACAACAATGAACTTGCAGCAAAAGGATCAATATCGTAATCAGACTCCGTAAAATATTGGATTACTCAGACTCAGTTATCCAATATTTTATTCAGGACGAAAACAGTACATAGTTCATATTTTTTCCCCCTATATTCTGCAGATACATTTTCATATAGGAATCAACAACTTGCACACTATATCAAAAACACCAACTGAAACATTCTCTGGTTCTTAGAATATAATATGTTTTACCATGACTGACTTTATTTCAAAGACCTAAACTGCATGTAGACAAGACTCAGAAGCTGACGAAACTCTTTTCCTTCAAGCTTTCAATTGTTTCCTTGAGGCTAATGTCTAATGGAATAAACTCAATACCCAAGCTCTTTGCCTTTTCTTTGGACACCTGATATGTTGGCACAAAAGGCTTGTCATCCGAACATCTGTCAATTCCATATGAAAGGGAGAATGTTAATATAGAGGGAACTAACAAAAAGCACCATATTTATACAACAGTGGCAGCGATCAGGATCCAACCATCTCAGTGAAAAGATATTAGCACAAAAGTCCTGCTAGATTTTTTTTTTAATTAATTTGAAGAAAAATCAAATAAGTCCACCAACAAAGAATCATTCTAGAATTCTACATTATTTTCTCGTATTGTAACTTTTACGTCTTTTAAACCCTTTAAATGGTGCAACTCAGCTACATATGCACTTGCTAATAATAGAGATCATCAATGACATAAGCTAGATCATCAATGACATAAGCTATCCTGCATTTAACAAAGTACATCCATACGCAGACAAAGTATAGCAAGACCAACTTGACCATGACACTAAATTCTGAGCAAGTCAAACCATTTACATGGAATAATACTATAACAAATCCTATTCAATAATACAAGAATTGATAGATAATGCTTTTTTTTTTTATGAACCCTTTTCAACTCTGGTCTGTGTCCGCAGGTTGAAAAATACATGAAATGCAAAACTACTTAAATATGTTTTGACAACAGAGGTAGCCAGAAGCAACAGATAAAGATCAAGAAAATCCTAGCTCTAACGAATTTTTGCATTAACTGATAAACTGTATTCACAACAATATATATATATATATATAGGGAGGATCAAGAGAGGACGTCCTCAAACTCTTAAAGTGAGGATGTTTTTATTTTTAGCATGTATTTTAATAATCACATCATTCATTCTCTAGTAACCTACACACATATGAATCCTGCAAAAAACTAGCCAAATCGAAAAACGTTTAACCATTTGATTAGCACAATGTTTGTTTTAAGTTTATCTAACAGACTACATTTGTTTACACACTTTTGAGTGACCAAACGAATTATGGATTTGGTTGATTTTTTGTAGACACAATTATTGCATAGGAATCTAAAGGATCAACGGTTGAAATCATTGAATTAGGTCATATACTAATGTAAAATAGTAAAAATCCTCAAATACTTAAAAGTAAGGATGTCCTCTCTTGATCCTCCCTCATTATATATTTATATATACGTGGAAATGAAGCAACAGTTGCTAAATTGGCTGGAAAATAAACACTTACTTCTCTGGAAGTTGCAAATCAGGGTACAGCTCATGTATAATCTGCAGAACTTCAGTAAAGTGTGCCACTCTCTCGACTAAACAATATCTTCCACTAGCTGAAGGAATCTCAAACGCTTGAACATGTGCATTGGCAACATCTTTGACATTAATCCATCCAAAACTTGCATTTGGATATGTTCGAGCTCCTGCATCAAACAAAAAAGGTAAAGGAACAGTCTGCTAGTTCATGTTACTCTAATACTTACAACCATTTGCTAATACATTATATTAGAACCTCTGCATTAGACTGAACAATATGCAATTAACTATAACATTATGACTTTTTAAATAAGGCACTTCATTTCATGGAGATTTGGACAGTAACGAACAGAAAACTAACAAAACTAGAATATATATCTTGAAATGTATGGTACACAAGAATGGGGCACAAAAGCCCACAACGAGAGCGGCATCTTCACCCAACATGAAGAAGCATCCATTACATTAAATAATTTTCTCGTTAACATGAAGAAGCATCCATTGGAGGTTGCAGGATTTTGTTAGCTAGAGACTGACTTGTAGGCACACTGGGTTTGTCAAATTAGAGAGAAAGGAACCATGGAAGACAAAGCTAGCCTGGGAATTGAACTTTGCTCAGGTGTGTCAAAATCTACATAACCCCCTCCCTCCTATCTCTCTGGGGGCCTGAGATTGTGGTTGCTAGGCCATGTGTGGTGCTCTAGTTTGTGCACATGCGTTTGCAAGTGCTCTGTGCTTTTTGAGCCTTCTGGACCCCCACCCGGTGCACTAACAAAATGATGACAAAAACCAGATATAATGATGAAGAAATGTTACCCTTAATAATATTCAGAATTGCAGCAGCACTTGTATTTAGCGTTGGCTGTAACAGAGGACCAATCACCATTGCAGGATTAATTGTAACCATGTCAATTCCCTTCTCCTTTACAAATTTCCAGGCAGCATCCTCCGCCAAAGTCTTTGAAAGCACATACCATAGCTGGAGGAAACGGAGGGAAAAAGAGAGTGAAATTATTCATATACTCATTACCTTGGTCATTTTCAGAGATAAGCATTCCCTATATTAGTGAAACCAGAAGCCAATACAAATAAAATATGACCATGCAGTCAAACGCATGCTATGAGATTGTCTGGTGCAGAACATGATCAACCTGAAGCACATATATGGCTTCAAGGACAAAACAGAGTACCAAAATGTTTAATCACTAGATACAATTATGGGTGTAGGAGTCACATATTAGAATCACTTGAAATCTTAAGAAGTAACTATTAATCAGCAAAGAAGTCTCATTACTCAAATTCAGCAAGTGCAAGTAATACAGCATATTATAAGGTTTCAGACATTAAAGGTAAGTAGTACATAGCAAAAGGTAACATAACAGACGGAAGGATTAAGATTAAAAGACATGTTACAGTATTACAAAAAACTTTCATGGTCAATATGCCTTTTCGAATTATGAGAAGGAAGCTTGAAGATTCTCCCCAACATTGGAACTTTTTAATAACTCCAGCTCATCTCTGTATGATGTTAAGCCCCTTCCTATTTAGATGAAACAGAAATATGCACCTTTTGCCACACATGCATGATGCATGCATAGAAACATACACACACAAGGACACACACCTATGTATATTTAACAGGGTATCCAGCTAAGCCCCTATTTAGGCGAAAAGCATATGCACCTTTTGCAAGACAAGTGACTAATACATGCATTCATAAAAACACACACCAGTAGCATCACACTACTAACCCTAGGTGTGATACCTAAGTGTAGGTGTGATGCGTAGAAACCCTACTGGTGTGATGCTAATATATTTAACAAGATCATACATGTTAAAAAAAATGGATAGTTCAACTGAACCTAAAAACTTGCTCTTAAGAAATGTGTCAGAAATGAGAAAATTTCCTATCATATTTTCTCCATTTTACACTTTTCTGAGCCCCCATTTACAGAATAACAAAAGCTACTTGCATATTTTGAACAGACCTATTCTTCATCCGTAAACAAGTAAATTTACAATCATACTATTTTGAAATGGTCACATCTCAGGGAATGGAAACCGATTCCAACAACTGATACTCATTTGCCTCTATTTTTTCACTAGAAATGACTCAAAGTGGAACACATGTTTTCTAGTTCAAAGGAACACAAATGATGACAGTAGATGCATACCTTTGATTCCTTACAGACATCTGGATCAGTAAACCAAGTCTCATCAACCACTACATCAGGAGTTCGAGGCTTTCCATTATATGCAACTGCGGCTATAGAAGATGTTAAAACCACCCGTTTGATAGATGGGGATTTCGAACACGAGTTAAGAACATTTAGTGTTCCCTTTACTGCAGGATCAAGCAGTTCTGCCTGAATGAGGCAACAATTATGTAACAGTTAGAAAACTATAACAAGCTAACCTACTATTTAGCAATAGGGGGCTACTTTCCAATTTTATATTATTAAAGGAGCATTAATGTCATTTTAAAATGAATTATAAGGAAATACGCAGGAGTCCTATATTTCACAGGTTAACTCATTACATGTACAGGCAGCTTAGATTAGATAGATGCAAAAGTCCTAATTTTAGAATGTCATTTTAAAATAAATTCTAAGCCTTATTTGCTTAATAATACTGATAATAGAAAAGAAATAATTTAAACAGAAAGTAAATTTACAAAAAGCAGGTAACGACTACTTGCAGCTCAGATGTAATATTAAGAAAAGAACAAAAACCAGAGGCCAAGCACCTTAGCCTGCTGCCACATTGAAAATGCAATGAGGAAGGTAAGCAACTATTAGCATGCTGCTGAAAAAGTTGTCTTTCTCAGAAAACGACCTATCCTGTTTCTCTTATATTCATTTGATACAGCTGTAAGTTATGACCTCTTGTGACATTTCATTCACTGTTCTAGGGAATCTAAAAGACCAGTTCACATTGTATCATGAGCTGTTGAAAAGAGAAGGCATGTCCACAAGGGCAGAGCCACATAGGCTAGGGAGCACCTCGCCTCTTGAATTACTTTAAAATACCTCTCTTATAGATGTCTTTATACTCCTTCATATATGGTCTTCCTATTTTCTCCCTCTGTGTGTGTGTGTGTGTGTGTATCATGAGTTGCACAATTTTACCCCCAAGAAAATTTGGAGTGGATACTTAATGATCAAGGAAAAACTCAAGTTTTCCAAATTTTCAAGATTAGAAGAGACTAATTCTTCTCTTACAGAAAGAATGGTTGAAAAAAAGAAAAAGAAAAAGATATGCTGTATTAGTTCCCCCCTCCTCCTCCTGTGAAATTAGTTTCGAACTAAACCTTTGGCAAAGAATATGACGAACAAGAAAAAAAAAAAGTAGAATCGAGAATCAATGCATGAATAAATAAGTTGATTGTGTACCCCAAAGAAAAGGAAACAAAAAACACATATTTTATTTGCGTTTGTATTAAGATGAATTTATCATGCATGCATATTTGGTTGCATTATTATAGTCTGTAGGTAATGACTACTTAGTACTAATTATATGTGTCAAACAACAATGGAGCAAAAACGGTTTTCCATGAGATGGGAAATGAAAACTACTAGCCCATCAGGTGGATTGTAAAAAGTGATCGGCTGGTAATGAGCATATCCGCCTGATCTGATCCCACAATTACTTAGTCTGAAATTCTTTAATAATTTAAAAGTTTATAAGCAACATTAAATAACACAAGAAAATAGATAAAGAGTTTTATACCTTCTAAACAGAAATTTGAAGCACATCAAAAGCTATAAAACACTCAGAAAAGCCAATGTATAAGGGGAGAACCTTTGGGTCTGTGACGTCATGATAAAAGGGAGATGCAGTGTGGAAAACACCCTCACAGCCCTCAACAGCAGAGTCAAAAGAACCTTCTTCTAATAGATCTGCTTTGAAAAGCTGAAGTCTCTCCTTAGCTCCATCAAGTGCAAGCAAGTGCTCCGTCTTTGTTGGATCATCTGCATGAAAACACAACATTAGGACTAAAATAGACATTGACTCATTTTTATGTGAATATAATAAACCGAATGACAGAGGAATATGCAACATGTGAGAATACAGGAAAAGAATAATAAGATAACTTTAAGACTGTTGTGGGCTAATGATTCTGCCCATTATTGATATACCAAGGCACTTGGTATTCTACCTTAGAAAACAAGAAGTCTTACTACCAATGGGTATGGATTCTGATTGATTGATTTTTGGTGCCAATACGGAATGAATATTCCTAATCCTAATTGATGAAAAATTACCTTAGAGCCTCATTAGTTAAAAAAAAGGAAAGGCATGATTGCCTATAATGGACAGGGGACCTAACTGAGGCTACTATTATTGTGCCTATATAAAGAGGTACTTGACCCTTTGGATAGGTATGCAAGGACTGAGTAGGCTAGCAGGAGGGGCAAGCATGAGTGAGTTTTGCTTCAATGAGAGAGTGAGGGAATACCACTCTAAGGGCAACGTGTGTGAGAGAGGAAAGGGAGTTTTCCTTCTTTTTGCTCTTGATTTTTCTAGTTGTTCATCAAAATCTTATGTTCGAGGCTTGGTAGATACCAATTCCTGATGCCCTGTTGGACACGGGGAATTGAGCTACTATCCTAGAATATGTTAAATTTGGGACACCATAATGCAATAAATTTCAAGCCTGCCCTCCTCTGGAGTTCATTCTATCTACACATCCTATAGCCCCTTCATTTAAGATGGCTTCACTCACCTACCAGCTTTAATCATGGCCACCCTACCATGAACCAAGCCCAGTTGTAAGTGCCAAAAAAATCCTACCAAATACCATCACAAAATTTGGGTTTCAAAGATCTCGAAAGCATCTCAAAATTTTGAATCAAAAGATGAAGAACAAGGAACGAGAAGCATAATCTGAAACAGGGTGGTTATTGTTGTTGGATGCATTGATCAATTTAACCATGCAGAATGAAAATGATCAAAAGGATTGGTTGATGAAGAAATGGAATATGAAAACTGACTTGGGTTGCGAACAGAGGCCTTGACAGTGTAGCCGCGTTGGAGAAGGAGCTTAACGAGCCATGAAGCAATGTAACCGGAGGCACCCGTGACGCAGACCACCTTGTCGCTCATTCTCTCTCTCTCTCTCTCTCGCTTTCTCTGCCGGAAAATTCACACTCGTTGGCTTTGGAGGTGCCTCCTCTCTCCACTTTATATGGGAATGATCTTCGTTCGGTTATGCGGTCACCACTTAGCTCATACCCAATGACTCACACTTTTTCGGTTTATTACTTTCTTCCTCTTTTTCTTATTCATCAAATAAAACCACTAATTTGTACCCAAAAAATGAAAAATAAAACCACTAAACCAGTAAACCCTTTTTTTTTTTTTCTTTGCCGACATTATCTTTTAGTGGTTAAGAAGAAGCTAATAAACTAAAAAACCATGTCTTTGGTAACCAGCACAAGCGCAAGCAACTAAGTACCATGTTTTATGTAGTGATCAATTTCGTCTTTTCTTTTGAATGCTCACAGGAAAGATCAATTCATTCTTTATCCAAAACTATGATTAACACTAGTAAAATAAGGACAAAGCTCAACACCAGAAAGATAAAGCTCAGCACTAGAGAGTAAAACTGTTTCTGTTAGTTTCCCTCTTTGAATTCAAAGGGCAAAGCCATCAACACTGTCGAAGCAAAAAGACAAAACCTATATGATCAACCTACGTGTCCACTGGATACCTAAATTCTTACTAAAACGAAGAGTTGTTTCAGTTCAAAACACTGCAATAATTGCCCATCTTAGAAACCCAAATGACAATTACTTCAAGTTCCACCAATCCTAGATGGCCACGTGTAGGCCTCATCTCTGTTCTTACTACATTTTCAAATAATAACAGGCTGGAGCGAGACGGGTTTCGTTGTAAATCTCAAGATCTAAGTCCGTCCATATAAAACGGGTCTTGAGGACATTCAGGCTGGATAGTCTTTTTTTTTTGTTGGTTGAGCCAAGCTTATATTTATATAGAAACCTTTAAAATACTATTTTTTATTTAAGTGGTTCGGAACTAGCTAGGCTTATCCCCATTCTCAATTACAACTTAGAAGTTTGAACAAAAACAAACCAAAAACATATTACAGTCATTACACGCTGTTAATACAACTTCTATCTACTCGAACAAAATACCAACATATTGTCTGTCATTTTAAGTATTTTTCCAGATCACTTTTGTATCTGGGACGATAACAGCGTAGCAATTTGCATTTATTCTTGCACACAATCACAACAATAAATGCATGGCTAAAGAATATTCAACCTTATTTTGGTACTCCATATCTAAAATGATGCTTCACCTGAATCGAGGAAGTATACAGATTAATGTTTGGAACAGAATTCACCTGCCCGCTATCAAATTGATACAACTACCACAGCTTATTACAATGACGAGTCCAAGCAAAATGATATCATACCAACTTTTAATTCTATCTACTAGGGTCCTTCACTATCTTGTTTGAAATTGTTTTGCAAAGAAGAGATTTATTATTCATTCCTAATAGTTTGATCCCTACAATCATTTTCTTTTTAGAGAAAGGAGGTCATTCTTTATTGAGGAAAAGGAAAATTACAAATTACAAGCTTCAGTTGCTAAAGCAGTTTGTAAGAAGGAAGGTGCAGAAAAATAAAAAACCTCATTTGGAATTGATGAGCCATCTTATTTGCACTCCTTTTGGTATGAACAATTTGTATATTTGGGTTAGCAGCCAGAATAACCCCCAAGTCTTCATAAAGACGTCCCAACACTGATGTATTGACCCCAACATGACTTACCAACTGTTGCTGCACTAAAAGTGAATCAGTTTCAATTATAGCAGGCATAAAAGCCTGTTCAACCGCAAACTTCACAGCTTGCTTAGGCCTTCTCCAACCCCTCTTCCTAAAGGGCTAAAAGGTTAAAATAAAGCCCTTTTGGACTCCAACCCAAAATCTTAAAGGCCAAAAGGCCAAATTGGAGGGCCAAAGATGGGATTAAAGGGTCAAAAATGGTATTTTGAGTAGCACTTTGCCCTTTTAAAAAAATGGATCAGATTGGTGGTGGCCCACGGGCTGTAGTGGATGCTGATGGGAGCATGACGTCAGCAATGGCTAGTTATGACGACGGAAATGCAGAGATGGAAATGCATGCAACACAAGTTATGACGACGGCAGCAACTTGGTTGGCAAATAACCAACTCCGTCCACAACCGCAATGGGGTGGGTCGATTCCCGGGCGCAAATACATCCCTCGATTTCGTTCCCGTGCAAACGATGATCTACTACAAAAGTACTTTCTCAATAATCCAGTGTACCCACCAGAAATATTCAGATACCGAATGAGGCCTGAAGTTTTCCTTCGCCTACTAGACGATGTCCAGTCAGCTAACCCCTACTTCAGTGGCAGACTCTCTTGATGAAAACTTCATGATGGCTAAATCTACTGCTATAGAAAACTTCGGTGAATTTTGTCGTACAATCGTCACCATCTACCAGCAACGATATCTTCGAGCACCAAACAGAGAGGATCTGGAACGGCTCTTACAGCGAGCCGAACGACGAGGAAGCTTTAGTGGAAAATCAAGAAAGTCAACTATTGGCAATGGAAGAACTGTCCAACTGGATGGCAAGGAAGCTTTAGTGGAAAATCAAGAAAGTCAACCATTGTTCTCAAAGCCGTGGCAGATTTTGATACATGGATCTAGCATGCCTTTTTTGGAATTCCTGGTACCCAAAATGACATTACAGTCCTCGGCGTTCACCACTGTTTGATCCGCTCACTGAAGGTCAGTCACCACAATTAGACTACCACATCAATAATCGTCGTTATAACATGGGTTGCTATCTTGCTCATGGCATCTACCCGAAGTGGGCAACACTTGTCCAATCAATAAGACCCTGAAAATGAAGCTGAAGCATATTTCACCACCAAACAAAAGGCCTTCCGCAAAGATGTTGAAAGGCCATTTGGTGTTCTCCAGGCAAGATGGGCAATCATTAGACAACATGAAAGAGGGTGGAGTTTGGAAAATTTGTCCAATATCATGCTGGCATGCATTATCCTTCATCATATGATTGTTGAGGATGAACGTGCCGATTACTACAATGGCGAGTCTGATGATGATGAACCGGATCCAAATAGGTCCAGAAGGGCTCGAGCTCGCATCTTAGACAAAGCGAGATAAAATTTGGAGAGGGATCCAAGATCCGGAAGAATTATAATGTCAGAATATATGTCTCGATACAGAATGATACGTTCTCCTGTTGGCAACCGACATTTACAAGATGATCTTGTCCAACACCTCTGGAGTCTCCGAGGTCAAGCACCATGAATTTGATCTTTGCTATGTGATTGAGTTTTCAAAGCTTTTAATTTCTTATTTTAATAATTGTCAGAGTTGTCACTGACAAGTGTTTGCATTTTCTTACTTTGTTGTGTAACTTTTAAATGCTTATGTCATGAATAAAATAAATATTAAAAATATTATTCCAGTTTTATTCAATTTCAAAATTATCTAAAGATATTTTTAATTATCTTTAAAAAAAATACAACCGAAAAAATATTACAAATGTTAAAAATAAGCACATATATATATAACATATCCAAAATGTTAAAATATATTTTAGGGCTATAATTTAGCCTTAACGGGTTGGAGACAGTTGATGTCAGATCAATAAATAGTACAGAATTTAGGGCTAAAATTTAGCCTCAGGGCTATTTTTAGCCCTTTCGGTTGGAGATGGCCTTACATCCTTCTACTTCTACATGCTCTGAAGAGATCAAACCAACCAACGGCTTCCCACCACCGGCAAGCATGGTACCCTGCCAATCCCGTATAACAAAACCTCCACTTCCTGTCTTCATAGCATGGTGAAAAGAGCCATCAACATTAATCTTATATTCACCTATTGGAGGAGCTACCCAACGAGTCACCCTTACTCCTCCAGTGCCAGTTCTACTCGATGTCATTGCATGAAACTTGAAATCTTATAGCCTAGAAACTGTCTTGATCAACACATCATTAACCGAGCTAGCTTTGTCATCCCAAACACAACAATTACGTTTTTTCCAAACACCCCATAGTAAATATACTAACTCACCCAAACTACCTAAAGAAAAGTCACTAGCACAAGTGCATAACCATTCCAACAGGTTGTGATGAGCAAAATGGGGGTTGTAGCAAACCTGAGATACCACAACATTAGTTTGCAGCAACTGCCTTGTGAAAACACAGTCCCGACAAATGTGAAGAGTAAACTCCACTGCCAACGAGCACAAGGGACAAATCATGGATTCTAAATCAACCCTCTTTGAAGCAAGTCTCTCCAATGAAGGTAGAATATCATGACACACTCGCCAAATGCGTACCTTAGCAGAACTAGGTATATTCACCTGCCATAACTTCTTCCAAAACTTTACACCCACTAACAAATCAAAGGGCTTCCTAGAAGAAGACATAGAAAAAGATAACCGATAAGCAGTCTTCACAGTAAACTTACCATGTTTTTCTAGGTTCCAAGTCACTCGATCATTCACTTTCCTTAAAGACAAAGGGATTGATAGTATCGCTGCAGCTTCTGCCATTGGAAAAATGGCTCTAATCAAAGGAACATTCCACACACCAGTCTGACACATTAGCTCATTAACCAAAGTAATGTTTCCAGCTGTACTATTACCTTCTTGAGGCTTGCAATTCAGTACCCCAGGAATCCAGGCATCAGACCACAAATTCACAGTGTCTCCCTTACCAACCTGCTAGTAAGTACCCTTTCTTAACAATTCACGAGTGCCAAAAATGCTTCGCGAAGAGACGGATGGAGAGGGATGGGGTTCCACATTCCAAAAAGAAGTTTGTGGGAAGTATCTAGCTTTAAAAATCCATGCACACAAAGATTCCGTATTAGTAATCACTCGCCAAGCTTGTTTTTCTAACATAGCTATATTAAATTCGGATAAACTGCGAACCCTAAGCCCCCTTCCTCTTTAGGGTTACATAGGGCCTTCCGCGTCTTCCAATGGATTTTTCTTTTATCAAGAGTACTCCCCCACCAGAATCTTGAACACATTCACAGTGTCTCCCTTACCAACCTGCCAGTAAGTACCCTTTCTTAACAATTCACGAGTAGCAAAAATGCTTCGCCAAGAGACGGATGGAGAGAGATGGGGTTCCACATTCCAAAAAGAAGTTTGTGGGAAGTATCTAGCTTTAAAAATCCATGCACACAAAGATTCCGTATTAGTAATCACTCGCCAAGCTTGTTTTTCTAACATAGCTGTATTAAATTCGGATAAACTGCGAAACCCTAAGCCCCCTTCCTCTTTAGGGTTACATAGGGCCTTCCACGTCTTCCAATGGATTTTTCTTTTATCAAGAGTACTCCCCCACCAGAATCTTGCACACATTTGCTCCAAATTCTCGCAAAAATTCTTTGTCAATTGGAAGACACTCATTGCATAAGTGGGTAAAGACTGTGCCACCACTCAACAACCTCCCTTGCCAATTAGCCACCTTCTTGGCTAGATTCTCCTTAATATATTGAAAGGCAGCTGTTTTCTTCCTCCCAACGTAAGTAGGTAACCCTAAATATTTGTCATGTGAGTCAACAATCTTCACAACCAACAAGCTGGCAACTTCCTCCTGCATAGGTTCTGTGACATTTTTACTAAAGACCAACGAGCTTTTAACAAAATTCATCAATTGTCCAGAAGCTCTCCCATAAGTTTCGATAACATCTTGTATTTGATAATAAGATTCCAACGAGGCAGAAGCATAAAGCATACTATCATCAGCAAATAATAAATGGCGTACTGAAGGAGCATCATCACAAATCTCAATCCCAGCCAATAAGCCAGTGTTCTGTTTCTGTTGGAGCAAAGCAGAAAATCCTTCGTTCAAACATAGCTAGGCTGTGAACAAAGGATCTCCTTGTCTCAATCCCCTGTTAGGAGACAAATGATCTCCTTGTCGCAATCCCCTGTTAGGAATCACAAGGCCGCGAGGTTTACCACAAAGCGAGAAGGAATATCTAACAGAGCAAACACATTGCATTACCATTTCAATCCATGTAGAGTCAAAACCAAACCGCTCCATTACCTTTATAAGAAAAGTCCATTCCATTCTATCATAATCTTTGCTTAGATCCAATTTCAAAGTCATCCAGCCTTCATTCCCGTCCCTTTTGTTATGGACAAAATGAGCTAATTCATTTGGAACCAAAATATTGTCTGTGATCAATCTGTCGGGAACAAAGGCACTTTGAAAAGGTGAAATCAGCTCCGACAAAATAACTTTCAACCTGTTAGCAATAACTTTCGAACAAATCTTGTATATAACGTTACACAACGCTATTGGTCTCAAATCAGACATATGTTCAGGATTGGATACCTTTGGAATTAGACAAATATGAGTGAAGTTTATTTGCCTAAGTAGCTGACCCGACTGTAAAAAGCTTCGAACTGCTTCAGTGACATCTTCCCCAATGGTATCCCAGTAATGCTGAAAAAACAATGGAGGCATCCCATCAGGCCCAGGGGACTTAGTCAGATATATTTGAAAGAGAGCACCTCTTACTTCATCCAAAGAGTATTCCGCACACAACCGTTCATTCATGTCCTGAGTCACACACGGTTGGATAGCTTCCAGTGTTGTATGCATCGCCTCCAAATCAATATCAGAAACAGTGAACATAGAAGAAAAATAGGAGGTTATAACGCGCTCCATACCTTCATCATCCTCACCCCATTCTCCAATCTCATCAAACAGCCCATTCAGAGTATTCTTCATTCTCCTTTTAGCTGCCTTTCTATGAAAGTAACCGGTATTTCGGTCACTTTCTTTTAGCCTGGTAACTTTGGACCGTTGCTTCCAAAATGTTTCCTCTTGAGAGAGTCTCCATCAACAACTTCTTCTCAGCCAGAATAGGTTCAATGATGGTAACATCGATTAGCTCATCCATTATTACCCTAATTCCCAACAACTCTCCCTTTAAATGTTTTTTTCTGCCATTCATCCAATGACAATCTTGTATACATAATCTTCTTTGCAACTTGAAACATGGGTGGACCCTACACATCAGTTCTCTATGCTCCAGATACAACTTTATCACACTCACTATTCTGCAATCAGTAAGACTGAAATTTGAACCTGTGATGACTATAGGCAAAGGGATCATATTAGCATGCTGCAATATAGGGACATGATCGGAATCGCTAGGAGGAAGATGTTTCAATCTTGCAAATCTAAAGATGTCACACTAGGATTCTTTACACACTGCTCTATCAAGACGTAGTTGGGTTTCCGAGTTCCACCATGTTCACTGTGGCCCTTGAAATCCCAAATCAAGCAGTTCACAATAACCTAAGGCTTCACAAAAACTTCTCATCTGTCGCTCGGCCCTAACCGAACCATCCTTCTTCTCTCCATTATTAAGGATCTCATTGAAATCTCCTATGACAACCCACGGCTAAGAGTCAAAGTCCCTCAGATCACGCAAAAGCTGCCATAACCGGTCCCTTTTGGATGTTCTGGAGAAACCAAAGAAACCCGTAAGGTGCCATCTAGGGTTCCCAGATCCTCCATCAATCATGATATCGATGTGGTGAGGAGAAAAAGTGCCAACCTGGACCTGCACATCCTCCGTCCAGAACATCCCCAGCCCGCCGGACTGACAATCATTCAAAACCTTCTTTGAGTACTCAAATCCTAGCGCCGACCGAAGTGCAATAAAATCAGACAAGCATCTGATCTTGGTTTCACATAAAAAGATGATCTGAGGCTAGTTTTGAGAGATGAGATCCTTCAAAGCCCGAGTTGTCTTGTTGTTGCAGATCCCTCTGCAATTCCAGCTAAGTATTTCCATATCCATGGTAGAGCCAAACTTGCTTTTTAGAAATCTAGAAAGTAAACCCTAGCAGAGGCTAGGTCAAGTTAAGTTTAGAGTTAATTGAGTGGCATAGCCTTTTTTCGATCCCTAGAATCAGTCTTTTTATGCACTTGAACAAAGACGTAATCTCAATGTCAACACATTACAAATCTTACAAATTTCTTCAAGCTTCTTATATACAAACACAAAGACGACAAATGAGGAATGAATAATAATGGGGAGTGAAATTTGCACTCCCCTTTTTGAAAACCACACTCCCTCTTAATATTTTAATAGTTTTAGTTTACTGATGCTTTTTCTCTTCTGAAAATACCCCTGCTTAGTCACTTTATTTCCCCTGCTCTCTAATCTCTCTCTCCAATTCGATAGAAAAGAACCCAGCGAGGACCAAAATTATGAATATAGATGTTCAAAAGCCTCCAATAGAGCCATCACATGGCTGAAGAACTGGAAAAACCCAAAAGCTTTCTTCTTCCTCCACCATACTAAAAAAAGACTATGTTTTCGCAATACTGCAACTCATTTGGAAGAATTTCATTATGGAAAATATTGGGTCTTGCTTGGTCTTACAAATTGGTATTTTTGTTGAAATATATTCAGTCAATTTCACAATATCGATTCACCAAATTTCTCTTGTGTTCCTTTTCTAATGTTGGTCTATGTTTGTGGCAAACAATTATGGAAAATTTGGTTCGAGTGTATAACTTAGGCTTAGGCTGATTACATAATGAAGGGCAAGAAATTACATTAACTTCAGGATCTTGCAAAACCCATTTCTTATTAGTTTGAGGATCGGAAAATAAACAAGTCAAATCGAATAAAGATATCATCTTTATCGTTTTGGGTATCTGGGTGTTTCTGTTTTCTACCATATACTAGATTTAAGTGGCACTAGTGTAAGCTTTAGGTGCCAAAAAACATTGGCTTGATCTACATTTTGCAGAACCGGAAACTTCTGGCCTGTAGTAGTGGCCAACGGCTCCAACTGTGAGGGTCCCATTGATTACAGGGACATGAAGTGTTCCACTTGATGATGATAGCTACTGCAGAAAAGTTCAAGGATATACATTTTTACAAATTTGGGAAAGCAGTGCGAGGTTCGAATGATACAACTTGTTTTCTGGGTTGTTCCTCTTCAATCTTTGAGTTTCAATCATAGTCAAAACAACATGAAATCCATTTGATTTAAAGGCAAATCGAGATTGTGAAAGCAAAGAAAAAAAGATGTTTGGTTGTTTAATCACGAGACAAATCAAGATTAAGAGATTGACAATTAGAGGAAAATGATGTTTTTAATGTAATTCCCAGATCTAGTAACAAAACCAAATGAGAGAGAGAATCGTGTGATCAGAGAAATGGCCAGATGATAAGAGGAAGAGAGGTTCCAGGTTTCCATGGAGAAAAAGAGAGAGATAGAGAGATGGAAGGAGTCAAAAAGATATGATTGTAAGGGTAATGTCAGAAAGAAGTATAAGGAGAACAAAAGAAATTATTAAAAAAAGAACAGGGAGTATAGAATGTAATTTGGGGAGTGAAATTATTTGGGGAGTGCAAATTTCACTCCCCATAATAAACAAAGACGACAAATTTCTTCAAGCATTATTTCTCTCTCCAAATATCAGTAAACCCAGTCAATTCAAATCAAACAAACACCTAGAAGATGGACAATGAACAAAGAGACTTACCCACAGAGCTAAATATTTTCTAAGTTTCCATCTCTTTAGATCAAAATCAAATCTTTGCTCTCAGATAAGGAAGAGGAAGAAAAATAACTTTGAGTCGATGGAAGAGGTCGAGAGAAGCGATGTGAGTGGCAGTGAGTCGTGAGATGAGGTTGAGAAAATTAGTCGATGGGAGAGGAGGCACAACGGCTGAGCTTAGGTTTAGAATTTTAGGTCTTTAGTCCAACTAGTTTAGGTTAGACTTTAGGTTGGGTGGTAAACAACAGGTCTTCACATCCAACAATAGGAAGCTGATAGTTTCATATACACTTGATGCGCGGCCAAATGATGAGGCCTAGCCATGTGGAGTACGTGCCTAACCATAGAGCTAACATAACACTCACTTCCTAAGTGACATCGACTTCTATACTGCTCAAGTGCAATACTCGTCCCTCGAGCAAATTCAGCTCCAACTCAACACTTCCTCCTTGAGCGAGTATAGCTCTCGCACTAGAGTATTCTATGAGCACATTGCTTACATGCATTGTGCTTAAACAAGAGCGAGATTAGCACTAACACTATCCGATACATACCTTGCTCAGCTTCAAAACCCTAAATGAGTCAACTTCTAAGCCACTCTATAACTGGGACGGGGCACACAAGGTTACAACATGTTACCCTCCACAAGAACTCGAGTGAGAGGCATGGTCAAACCATCAGTTTCAGTGACATCTTGGTCGAGTCCCTTCTTAACCAAGAACTTAGGGACTCCTATGGGGTCATGTCACGCCCCAAAATTCAAGGCCAATATTGTACTAAAATATGGCTCGTGAATTTGTGACGTGAGTTAAAACAAATAAAACTTCATTCTTGAATAAATCAACCGAAGGTAAAAGAAATTATATATATGTCTGAATAGTACTTTTATTAGAAAATGAAATCATTATTATCTTTACAAAACCAAAGCTAAGCAAAATTTAAAATGATTCACATAATCATTAGAAATAGTAGTGGAAAAATAATCTTTTATTTAGTAGGTTCATCCCGTTTCCCCAAGCATCTACTCAATACCTGAAAACAAGAAAAGGTAGCATCATGAGCAACACAAGCCCAGTAAGTACACAACTAGCATTCTTATATTAATGTGTCTTATAAGAAATCAAAACTGAGCAATCAAGTAAAAATATACAGAGAACCATTTATACGTTCGCACAAGTTTTTAGATATGTATATGTATACACACAACATATGCATATATTTTCATATATATTCATCTACGTGAATGTTTATGAGACTGGAAATAAATCACATAGTTACATCTCCTTATCGAACCAACAAATATTGTAGCATTAATATGTGAAATAATCACAGAGCAATGCATGCTTGATTCTCTTTTCACCTAACACCGTAGCATATTGATAATATATCGCAAACAGATGTTTAATCAAAATGATTTACGTATACTTATCTTCTTAGTGAATATTTCAGATTAACTGATAACAATTTATAAATCCACGTGCTAGGGTCCATAATACCAAAGCACGGGTAAGCCGCAGCATACTGAGACTACTACCAAAGTATGTATACCCAGGGTCGGCAATTCCTTCCTATGAGTATAATAGTGCACTATCTGTAGGGACTAGGGTCCAGACTAACTTCTCATATCACAAATTACTTTTACCAGTAATCATGTAAGCACAGAGTATTTGTATATTTTCATTCCCCTATTAAATCCTATATTGTTTGGTGTGCATACTCTTTCTCTAAGTAGTCAAGTGTCATCATCAATGTATCTATCTTTCAAGGATACATAGTTTATGAGTTCTCACCTTGAGTTCAAAACATTGGGTAGGCTATATACTTAAATCTTCAATGATCTATGTGTAGTAGTCGAGAAGCTAAACTGGTATATTTTTAATATTGTAAGAGGTTGGAAGTTTCCTAAAGCATTAGGTCAAGATGTTGCAATGCACCTAGGCTTTAGATCCTGTCACTACTACAAAAAGTTAATCACACAATACTAATCACACAACGGAACACAAATCATATGTTGTGTGTTTAAGTAAGTTTTATTATACAACGGTGCTAGTTATATTTTGTTGTGTGAATGCCAACAAAGTGATAACTTTTTTTATCAGAACTACATTGCACAACGGGATTAAGTATGGTCCCTCGTCTGAGCTTAAAAAATTTAGTGGCGAATTTCCCTCCACTTTGGAGTTTTGGTTGGATCTTGAAAAACTGAAATTTGGGCTACTAGGACAACGGATTTTACTATTGCCGTTGTGTGAGCACCAAAGTTGAAGGATGCTTGCTTGAATGTCTTCCACTAGGCACATGTAGTACAAGCTATCGAAATTAGACAACAGATTTAAGCTATTCTGTTGTGTGATGTACGAACATGGGTGCCAACATTTTGAGCCAAAATGCTGTAGGCGGCATGTTTCCCTCCATGTTTCCACATTTTGATTCTATGCAGTGCACTGATACGATAGTTTGGTGAAGTTTCTGTTGTGTGAGTAACATTGAAGTTTTTGCTAGATTTAATTTCCATGCCACATCGTGTTCAAAAGAAAAAAACAAAGAAAACAAAACCTAGCCCCTCGACCCTCTCTCTCTGTCAGTCCTCACTCCCTCTTTCGTGAACCTATCTCTCTCTCTCTCTCTATCGAGTATAGCCATCTGAAAGCGTTTAACAATAGCAAAAAATATTGGACTCCGTGACTGAGGGATCTCAAGCCTCTAGTCATCGCCGTCAAAGACCTCGATGTAAAGCAACATATTCATTCCGTGCCGGTTCTCATCTGGGCTCCACCACTATTGGCGGAGCAACAAGGCGTCGCCGATAAAGGACGGCGGGAACGAAGCCTACTCTGGTTGTTGAGATCGGAGCTTTTTGGGTCTGATTTCGATTCTTTTTCTGCTCCTACAAGTGGTGTTGCCAATATGGACGGCGGGAACATTCCAGGCCCAACTACCCAAACCCTAGAGCTCCCAATTCTTCCACCATGGAGAGTGTAGCTGGGCCTGGAGCTACTTCTATCACCAATGAGCGCGTGGCTTACAAGCTCAAGGGCTGCTTTGATTTGGCCAAGGAGGAGATCGCCTAGGCTGTTAGGGCTGAAGAATGGGCTCAAGATCGGCGTCGGCAACATAATCGAGATTAGTTTTTACACCTCTTGCTCTTACAAGTAATTCTCTAATTTGTAAAAGGCTAAGCTTGTGTTTATAATTCAAATTGAATATTGCACAGATGAAACTCAGATTCTGGTTGAGTTTTTGGAGGTGGCAATCGCATCAATCATTTTCCTCAAAGGTATTTATCCTCCAGATTTGTTTTAATCTCATTCAATCACAAAGCCCAATTCTTGTTTATGGTTTCTGGGAAAATTTTTGATATCGGGTTTGTGTCTTTCTTCCATTATTTGGGAAATCCAGAAAGGATTCATGCTATAGACAAGTGGAATACATATTAGGAATATGCCAATGAACTACCTATGCAGCAAGCGGCCTGCTGTAGATTTCTAATTCACTTTTATGAATTGCAATCTGATTCCTATGATGGGAACAATACAAAGTTTCATATTGTCATGATAGAAACTAAATAAAGATTCGGTCATACTCCTACAGACACTTTTTTATTCCTATAAAAATGATTTGGCATGATCTTCTCCTTCTTATTCTTGTATTTTCCTTCTTTCAAAACCACTACAGATGGGCAGATCTGGTACCTCTCCCTTGACAATAATACAGGTACAAAGGATTGAAACTTTGAATCTCAATCATTTCAAAGATTAATTTCCAGTTTCATTGCTAAATCAAATAGCTATTATTGAATAGGGTGCAGGTTTCAAACAAAACAAATGTACTGATTTGGTTGGTTCAGCATGAAGCTCAGGTTGGTTGGAGGTGTGACTGCTGTTTGGAGCCATGTTGATCCTTTTGTTCTTTGTTACGTCTTTCAGTGCTAGACTTGGTATTCTTAGCATGGCTGTACAGGTTGTTTCAAGAATAGCAGAAACAGTGGAGCTACTGCCAAGAATCCATTTTTTCTGCTTGATAAATATGTATGGTCGTATCCTTTTTCTCCAAGTTCTTGTGGTTCTTTTGTGATGATTGATAGCCCTAATGCACTATGTTAGCAGGATCATATAAATGTTTAGCTAATTACTGAAAAGGCCACACGACCATCTTGTCATCCATTTACTTATTGCTTATTGAAGTAAACATTCACTCACATTTTCATAATATTGCGCTCTCTTCGTGTGAGAAGAATGGATGTATAATTAACTGCATTCTCAAGACCTTTTGGCCTTTCATTATATCTTACAATATCCTTATCACTTAAATTATCTGAAGATGGTTTGATTGTGGTTGGATGTGCACTGTTTTGAAAACCTGTCTGTCCACTAAATACTACTTTTTACTGAACTGGATTGGTTGAGTCACTGAATGAGAATGTGAAGAAGGTTCAGTATGCTGTTAGACACAAGTTGTATCTTCAAGCTTCTGAGCTTTAGAAGGAAGAAAAGAAGGTATAAATACCAGCTTTGTTTGGTTCTTTTGTTTGGTAATTTAGTTGTTCTTGCTTGCACCCTTGGAAAATGGGTCTGCAATGCAATTTTGCTTGGTCTTTCTTTGACTTTCTTGATCAATTTCAGAAAGCATCTACATCCCTTCACCGAGAAGTCCATTAAGTTTCTGATGGATGAGAAGCAGAAGGCAGAGAAGTCTTTGAAAATTGAAAAGGAGATGACACGCGCGATCCCAGGCTAATGAATTGGCTTCTCCTAGGCATGCAACTCTAAGTTCAATTCTAGTTAATCATCTTTTTCTGTAGCATATTCAGCAGGCTCTTAAACATATTCACATTAATTGCAGATCTGCCTTAAATCAAAAGTGCACTACTTTGTGCCTAGCATGATATGCTTGAGTGGTTCCGTGACGCATATATGAGCTGGATATAATTGATGATTCAGTTTACACCTATACATCATTCTATTAGAATTTGGAGAAGCTTTTATATATATATATATATATATAGATATAAAACTTTGCTCAAGTGCGGATATCCGCACCTAAGCAAAAAGGTACGGATTTTCCATTTTTTCCCACTTTCTGATTATATTTTCACATCTTAACCGTTCAGTTTTTAGATCATAATGTATAGATCATCTCTACAAAATTTCAGCCAAATTGATGATTGTTAAGGCATTCAAAACTGCAATTTACATGAACGAACCGAATCTGTCAAACCGGAACCTTTCTTGTTAATAATGGTAAATTGCAGTTTTGGATCCCTTAATGATCATCAAATTAGCTGAAAATTTGCAGAAGTGATCTATACATTAGGACCTAAAAATCGAACAGCTAAGATGTAAAAATATGATCGGAAAGTAGGGAAAAACTAGAAATCCGCACCGAAGCAAAAAGTGTGGATGTCCGCACCCAAGAAGGGCTGTATATATATATATATATAATATATATATATATTGATGTATTCGTTACTGTAAACTCCCAAATCAATGTGCATTTTCTTTTTAATTATATATATATATATATAATATTGTAGATCTTGATCATCCATTATGCTTCAATTACATATGCGTTTAAAGCTTTTGAATTGCAGATGGTTTCAGCTTTGGCTGCGAGGTAAGTAACACATCAGGTTTGTCTTTCTCCTTGAGTTGTGACTGTCTTAGCATACTGGAAATCATGCCATCATTGTGCAAAATTCTGTTGTGGTCTTTCTCTGAAAGTCTGGCATTTGAGTAGTGAAATGTTATGTTTACATTGACTGTGATATTCAGCCATCTTGCATATCATTCAGTTTGATTAAACATAAAATTATACACCACTAAGAAGCATGTTACTGAAAAAGTGATAATTGTGGATTTTCACAGCCTAGCTATGTTTGAACCTATATGATATCAACAAAAATTGTTATACCCTTGTGTACAGGGCTTTTGTCAGTAAACTAGCTACCTAAGATTTCCATACTTGAACATGCAGTTTGATTCAAATATCACATTATATATATAAAGGCATCAAGCCTTAACGACTGAGCTTATTTGCTACTTTTCAGCTTCCTACTAACAAGCATGGAAGGAATGGAAAAGGTCGTTTACATTGATGCTGACCCCGCAGCAAAGGCAGCAGCTGCAACTGTTCTTGGCATCTAAGTTGGCTGTGGATTCAGACCTAAGATTCCATGTAGGAGATTCAGACACAATCTTGTATAGCTTATGAAATTGGTAGGCATAGCTCAATGAAATGTTTAAATGCTTATAAAGTTGTATATGGTAAATCGATTGGAGTTTGTTTGTTGTATTAAATCTACTTTTAGTATTAATATAAAATTATTGTTCATTGATAATAATCTCTAGCATTGATCTCATACAACAGAATACTATGTGTTGTATGACAGTAAAGTGTTGAAAATTAAGGCTTTTTCTACAACAGTCATTGGCTGTTAGCCAATTTGATTACAATACTCACACAACAGCTAATCAAATATAGTTATTGTGTGAATTAACAACCAACAACAAAAGAAAACATAATTCTATTGTGTGAGATTCATATCACACAACAGAAATAAAATCATCTCTGCTAGTCTGAGCAATCAACAGACAAGGGAGATAATTTAACTTTGATTGTTGTTACTTACCTCAGACGACACAGAATGAGTTATATCTGTTGTCTTTTTATTATTATCAAACAATAAAAAATGAGTTATATCTGTTGTTTGTTTTTAGTCTCAGACAACAAAGAATGAGTTATATCTATTATGTGTTATGAATCTCAGACAACAAAGAATGAGTTATACATGTTGTGTATTATAAATCTCAGACAACGGCGTATTCCTACTTCTGTTGTCTGAATGTGTCGACCCATCCCCGCGCATGCCATGCCAGGCACATGCCTACGCAAAATTCACACAACGAAACAAATATTCTATTGAGCAAAGTGTTGTCACACAATGGTGAAATCACCGTCGTCTGATGTTTCGATCACACAACACTCGCTTAGACTACAGCCAGCTTGGTCATCACACAACATAAAATGACCGTTGCCTAATGACCTTTTTGTAGTAGTGTGCATATCAACCTAGCAAATTTTTTTTCTCCTATCTAACATTATGGAAAAACCATAAATGGGTTATCTCTCTTCATCAATGTTGTTCAAATCTATCTCAAATAAAAGTTTCATCAAGTAGTTCCTGACTGAAAACACTCAACTGAACAAATCTTATATCTAAAAACTTTTCACCAAGCCTATTGTATCTATTGGTTCTATTCTTTAGGTTTTACAGAATACTAGTCGACCTTTGAGCAATAGGTAGACACTAAGCTTATCGCTATGGTGGTAGTATACAAGTGAGAGGGCACTAGAAATACTAAACTTTCGGGACCATATTATTGGAATGAATGAAACCTAAAATATATGCACTAAAAATCTGGACAAGAGAATTGACTAAAGGCATTGGATAAAACATTCTTTTCTTTCAAAAATAAACTCTTGCAAGATAGCTATAGATATATTTAGTCAATCCAAAGGCTATGGTTTCTTTCACTTTCACAACGAAGAAAATTCTAATGGTAAGAATGCCGACATTTAACTTATATAGGGCTCTAATTCTATTACTCTCAAATGTGTAAGAAACTTTGAAAATAAGGATTCTTCCAAAATTGTACACTAAACATACACTAAAAATTTTAATTCAAGGAACTTAGGGTAGCCTAGAACAACATGATAATAAATTTCCAAATCATTCCTAGCTTAGACTCTGTCTTATTGGGTCACACTAAACTTATAAGGGCTATGGAAAGTTACACCTCAAACAAGTTTACAGAGAATAGCTCACATACTGCTAGAGCTAGAAATTTTGAACTTCGAAAGGGAATAATTACTGTTAAAACCTACTCTTGGTAATCCAAATAAAATCATGATGCTAAACTTTCAATAAGGGCTAGAATTTCCAGATGTACCTTTTACCTTTCATGTCAATATCCTTCAACATTTGAGTGTAAGGAAATCTTGGACATCCAATTGTTTGCGCAATAGTCTTTTACCATAATTGACCAATGCTTAAAGGTCTCCCAAATTTACTAGGATCAATATTGCTAACCTTATTCACAAATGCTCTTAACTTAATATTCCTCAAAATTTCTTCTTTGTTCTACCTAGAAAGCAACTTCAACTTCATACGTACTATCACATAAATTCCTCTTCATCTTCCAAATAAAATGATCTCTTGCATATCAATTTATCATATAGATATCAAGTTAGCCCGCCACTATTTCTAGATCCTGGTTAAACAATTCAACAACTACCTAACATGCTAAGCACGTTTAGTAAACAAAGAGATTTGGATGTCTCGCAAATGCTTAACAATTCTTCTAAGGTTTTGATACTCATACTTCCCCAATAGTCACGAGTAAATACCTAATAATCATCTAAATAAGCACTCTTACTCTACTCACCTTATCGAACCAACAAATATTGTAGCATTAATATGTGAAATAATCACAAAGCAATGCATGCTCGATTCTCTTTTCACCTAACACCGTAACATATTGATAATATATCACAAACATATGTTTAATTAAAATGATTTACGTATACTTCTCTTCTTAGTGAATATTTCAGATTAACTGGTAATAATTTATAAATCTACGTGCTAGGGTCCATAATACCAAAGCAGGGGTAAGCCGCAGCATACTAAGGACACTACCAAAGTATGTATACTCAAGGTCGGCACTTCCTTCCTATGAGTATAATATTGCACTATCTGTAGGGACTAGGGCCCAGGCTAACTTCTCATATCACAAAACACTTTTACCAGTAATTCACTTAAGCACAGGGTAGTACTAATCACCCGGCTTCTCAACTTCTTAGACATAATCAAATTCACAAAATACAATCTTTATGAATTATAGATCATAACACATGTATATGTACGCACACACAAAGACACATACTTAGGAATAATCCCATATGGAAACATATGTAATACAATTATTGTATAGCACAAATAAGTAAATTCAATAGCAAACAACATTATCAAAATAAACTTATACGTAAATAACTGAAATCAAGTAAAATATATAATAATAAAGTACAAACATTATAGAAATAACTATGCACAATTTAAGGAGATTATATTAGTCAATATTTTCAATCCTTATATCCAAATCCATTGAAGCTCATTGACCATGTTCATGTTTCTCGATTAGAGTCATCAAACTTCAAAATGCGTTATGTGTCCATCACAAGTATGAATTTATCAAAGCAGTACACCATTTCAAAGGGTTTTTCACAAGCAATCCAATGGAATAAGTCAAGTAATCCAGTTGGAAGTGACATAGTCCAGAAATAGTGAAGAACCAGAACAGCGCAGAAACCGATATTCTTGATATTAACCTTTGATTTCTAAGCTCTTAAGTGTTTTATATTTTACTAATGCTTCTTAGACTCTCCAAATTAAAAGTAGAGATCCTAAGCTTCAAATTAATATAAAGTTTGTAGAAATTAGTTAAGTACTGAGGGAGATATGAATTTTTGAAATTGTGATACCTGTATGAAATTTCCAGTGAGTTTACTAGTTGCAAAACTTTGATTAGCCATAACTTCTTCATTTCGTAACCTTTTTTAGTGATTTAAAAGCCTAAACTAAACCACTTTTCAAGAGAAATTTAGTGCTATAATTATTTTAGAAAAAGCAGACTTTATTATGTTCGAAAATATAGGTTTCCAGCAAAGTAGATCCTTTTCCATTTTATCATCGGTTATGATAAATCTTAAAGACAAAAGAATATAGAAATGTATTCATATACTTACCTAAGGAACTCAGAAGTGAAGTGTAGATTCTGATCTTGTGATCAAGTTTTAGACTTCTTTCACAAAAAGAAAACTTCTTAAGAGAAAACGGGTGAAGGATTTGTGTGGGAAGTTTTAGTTGAGTTTTCTCTTCAACTAAGGGAACTTTGGATCAGTTTTGCATTTGATCTTAAAGCTTGTAGGAAATATGATCGGATCATATGTTTATATTGGCTAGAAACAAGCACTAAATTCTCAAAAATATCTTATAGCTATTAAGGTGACTTGCTAGTCTAGAAAGGTGAGTTGCTAATCTAGTAAGGTGAGTTGCTAGTCTAGTAAGGTGAGTTGATAATCTAGTGAAAAATATCAGCTAGCTATCTATATGTATGACATTTAGATTGTACATATATACATATACATATACATATAAATATACCATTACTTAAACAATTAACAGGGAACTTTGGTGCTTTCCTAAGGTTCAAATATGTGCTTGCAATAATTAGTACTAAAAAATAGCATGCATCATAAAAGTAATATAGATAATAGCATTGAATTGAATAACCAATATCGAGTATACACAAGAAATACGAACTAAGATATTTTAGTAAGTTTACTTGAAGTCTCATATTGAAAAATTTACCTATCTTGTAAATGCGGTATGTGATGTTATTGGTTTCTAAAAGGAAAATGTTCAAAACAAAGTAAGATTTTATAAATATAATTAATAATATAGTGTTTTGTAGCTGACCCTAATTTTCGGGTTATTACAGGTCAAGTAGACCTTGTAAGTAGAAATGCCTCGCATGCTTCAGACACAAACAAGTATTATTTACACTTGGTGGAATGTTGAACTCCCCACCCAAGAAAACCTTCTTGACGGTGGACTTGGAAGACTTGTATATACCAGTTAGGTACCAAGCATAAATAATAACCATCTGATAATCAAACCAAATGCATACGATCCCCGTCAAACATACAAAGGTGAAGGTCAGGACCCACACTACCAAACCTTCTTTACAAACACTATTTTTGAAGTTTAATAATTCTAGTACTATCGGTAAAATTTTAATCCCTTTAATTTTTCAGAACATCCAAAAAAAGAGGCACTTATAGTTTTGAAATCTAATTAATTATTGTAGATTGTAAAGGTTGGCTTTTGCCTTGCAACCCCACACATGAGCATGATTCATACTAGGTTTCTTTTTATTCCAAAGTCCAAAAAGGCTTTCTTACATCCCTTATTTCGATTTACCAATTTACTAGTCATTTGGACGGTAAATAATAATTACTTTCACCTTTTACTTTGTTTCGATACTTTTAGTGGACCAAAAAGTTAACTTTTTGTTCGGATTAGTTTTTGAGGAAATCGTTTTCACCAAAGTTGTAAAGGATGTTAAATCGAGTTCGTGGACAAGTTATACGCTTAAATTGGAGTTTGTATACGAAAGTTATGGTCAAAAATGTAAAGTTACTGTTTATGGTAAGTTTTCTATAAAAGGAGGAGTCACTGCGGTAAGTTTCCATTTTCGGAAACTTACCCCATCAGTTTTCTCTCTCTTCCTCACTCTCTTTCTCTTCAATTTGTTTTGCTTTTCCAACTGTTTCTTCACCGTCCGGCCACCTGATGGCGCGCCACTGCTCCGGTTAGGATCGTCTCCAGTTCCCTTGAAGTCTTCGGCAGTAGTTTACGGCGGTTTGGCCAGAAGAGAGAGAATCCAATTAAAAACCGATCCAAGCTGCATTTTAGATAGCCGGCGATGAAACTGGGTCCAATTTAAAGCTCTTCACACGTACTTAAATCCCTCCAAGTCTCTTGATCCAATTTGAAGTGTGGAGGAAGAAATGAAGAATTGTAATTTCTAGAGTTTGAAATTTCGACCCCTTTCTTTTCTGGCTAATTTCCAACCAACTAAGGTAATTCAAAATTTTTTTTTAGTTATGAAAGTTGTTCGGCTTGTTGAGGGGAAGAATTTGGCATAGGTATGCATAGGTATTGTTACTCGGTTCGGGGGCTGGCCGACGACACGCTGCCATAGTTGGTGGCATGGGGCTGATTCTAGCCTTCTGTTTTAAGCTAGTTGGGTTTGTTGTAATGTATAGAATCTGCATGTATGAATTTGGTGAAAATCGGAGAAAGTTTATTATTGATTGTGATTTTTCCGAAGTGCGGAGTTTCGGTTGTCCATTGATGAGAATCAGACAATCGGATTTCTCTCGGTTCTACCCTGGAACCTTTAGATTAATGAATTGGTGTTTATGGTGAAGTTTGGGTTGAATCCGAGAAGAAATGAAGATGTTGGTTTCAAGTTTCATTTTAGAATCGTATTTAATTGTCGAATTATTCTTTACGGAATATAATTGTGTACAGGACAAGGTACCGACCCATCGCTCAACGAGGATCCTTATGCTTGGGTGTCACGTTAGCCGTCACTGTGAGTGGATCTTTGATTTCAAATGATGCATGCGAAGATTTTCTGAATTATTAAATTATTTATTTATCGTTTAGTTATCAAGCACATTATTTGGTTTGGATTACAATTTTGGCATTGATTGGTTTTTCATTATGAATCGAATATGAGTTTGTCATGCTAGGGTTTGGATTTATGATTTATGTTGATTTTCGATGAATTATTTTCAAGGTGATTTCTGGAATTAAACATTATATTTCTATTCGTCGATTTTGAGATTTTTGGAAGGTTTTCGAAAATGGGATTTTCGAGGAAATTACATTCACCTATTATTTCTCGCTTATTTGTTGATGGATTTAAGAATATTCTTTTGGTGTGTGGGACAAATCGCTGATTTATTTGCTTATCATGAGATTCTTTGAGTACAATTAGGAATCTTTCATTTGCGAGATTTTGGGGACGCTTGATTTGTTTTCGGTTTTCTATTGTTTTTCTTCACCATACCTGGGTCGATTATTTAGTTATCCTCCTCACGTGGGTGTAGTGGAGCATATTAGTACTCCTCCTCACTTACTCTGTGTTTGTGAGTGAGTTGAGCTTAGAGCCTAGGAGGCTCCGACCCGAGCTTGGGAGGCACTCTTTATTGTACGGTGATATTTTCTTCCCCATATCCTATTGTTACTTGACTAGCGGGGCTAATCTGATTTTGTTTAACCAGCGAGGCTGGCATTATTTTCTTGAGCGTCAGAGTTTCAATTTTCTTACTTGGTTGTTTGTGACTAGCGAAGCTATTCGATGTTTTTGACCTGAACATCATTCGGATTTATTTTTCCTGAACATTGCATGCATCGGGTCTTTAAAGGAATACATGTGGGAAAATATAAAATCCATTTTCTTTACAATTACTTATTTTTGTCCACTCACGCTAACATTTTTATGTGCTTTCCCCCTAAGCCCTTCGATTTTAAATGCTCATTCGACAGAGTAACTGGTTCTGCATAGTAGGATTCAGGACATAGCATCTGCTGCAGTTGTTTTTCATATTGTAGGCTATTTATAGGACCTACTTGTATCTTGAATTCTTTTTCTCTTTTAGATTGCTTTGATAACCTATGGGACGATTGTTATAAAATATTTGTAGATTTGGAACATGTGTATTTCATATTGCAGTTGTTTATTAGGGAGTTGTTGTGATTCGGGGAGCATGGTGGCGCTAGGAGAATAAAGTTCGTTTTTTAGAAGTGCAATATGTTTTCTACAGATTTTGGGTTGTCTATTTTTAGGGGTGACTTTGCTGAATTTTGGGTAGAGTTATTCCTAAAGTGGGCCCTATAGGGCCACCTCGGATTTCAGGGTGAAATTCAGGCCAAGTCGTGCATGTCAGGCTTTTTGACACAGATTTGGTAACTGTCTTCAGTGTTGTCCCCTTAACATTCTGGAAAGTCTAGAACTGTACATCATGCTTTTGATCATATTTAAGAGTGTTCTATTCTTTCCCTCTACAACTCCATTTTGTTATGGCATCCCAAGTTAACTAGTGGACCAAACGTCGAACACGACTAAATTATGAACGAAATATGAAATCCTAGCTCTTGTTGGTTCTCTAGATTAAGACTAGTCATGAATTAAAGGATAAAAGGACCACATAAAATCCTAATCTTGTTTATTCTCTAAGTAAGAATAGCAAAGGATTATAGGGGCATCTATGCCTCGTTGATTCCCAGAAGAATAGCTGAGTTGATAGAACAAGATTGAGTAAACTCTCAAAAAAAAATTTAATTCATCGAAAACCCAATTGTTACAATGAAAAGAAGGGTTTATACATTCCCCAAACCCTAAAACAACAATAATTATATAAATCCAAAATTGACTAGCAAAAGGAAAATAAATAAAGAAAGTAATATAACTATCAAATCACATACAACCAATAGCACAAAGCCCTTGCAACGGAATTATCATATTATCTTTATTTACTTATTTATGTAATATTTAGGTATTTTGGGAGAAAATATGAGAAAATTTATAAAAATGAGAAAAATATGTGCAAATGTGAAAAATCTAGAGGTCCTGACATGAGAAGGAGACCCTCATTTTTTTCTTGTAGAGTTATCCTATTATCTTTATTTACTTATTTTTGTATAATTTACGTATTTCCAATAAAAATGAGAAAAACATGTGCGGATATGGATAAGATAGAAGTCCTGACATGAGAAGAGACCCTGATGGATCGAGAAAAGTCTAATCCGTGGGCATTGCGCCGCAATTAAGGAGAATATCCAGAAAATATTGACAATGACATGGCGCATATTCATTAGACAAGAGATTTGGAGAATCCTAAATCAAATTGAAGATCAAGAAATTGGCTTTCTTTCCACAATAAGTCAAGGAATCTCAATCCAAAGAGGAATGAAAGAGGACTCAAGATTGCTATAAAAAAGTTGAAAAAAAATTCGACAAAAATCAAGCAAGAGATCCGAGCCAAGAACACAAGAACTATCGTTGTCGACTAGTCAAGTACATCTCTTCAACCAGTTTCGACCCTAAAATGATTCTTTTATTTCTGTTTTTCTTTGTTTGTTCTCTCTCTCTCTCTCTCTCTCTATGATGCTTAGTGTGATTTGAAACAAAACTATGTGTAACTAAACATCTAGGTTATGGGATGTTAAAGCCCTAAACATGACATTAATTTTTTTTCTATGTTTATTGCATGAAAGTTGGTTTTCTAGTTTCTCATTGATGATTTCCATTTGCATGTTCTTTGACTGCATGCTTAGAATGTACAAATATGATCTATTATTTTAGGCATGTAGATGACCAGCTAATGTAAGAATTAGTATGGACTTATCAATGTTCACTACGGAGTATGGACCACAACAACTTAGCTACCTTATTTGCAGAATACGTAATTAGCCATACAATGCTTAAATTATTCAAGTCTATGACGTCTTTATGTATAATCAGTACTGAATACGGTATATATTGTTGATTACTTAGTTACAGAGTAATCCCAAGTGTACATGAAATAGTTTGACAAAGGCCTACATCAATTAAGACTAAGAATCCTTTATGGGAGGTACCTAGTTCTTGATGCCTATAAAAGTCTTAGATCCCTGCTTTATCAATCACCACGCTATTCAGAAGGTTTGCCCCATGAAAGTTTGCATACATGATTGGATAGAGGAGAAGATCTATCATGACTAATTCAAGTGGCATACATGATTTTTATTTTGTTCATCTTAATATTATGCTTATGTTAATCTTAATTATATTTTGTGTTCTTAGATTGAGTATAATCTTCTTTTAGTTTTACAGCTAATCAATGCATGCTTAATAAGAAAAAATCAAGGAATTTAGCCTCTTTGTGGAAACCAATTTATAGGTAACTTAGTGATAACACCCTTATTATGTATCTTGTTATGTTCATATATTCTTCTTGCTTAATGAGTTCAACATCTTAGGTATTTGATAACATCATTTTTTTTATCAATTTATTGAATATCAAGCTATGATTGATAACATCCTTCACATAGCATGCCAACTACGAGACACTTCAATACGGTTTTGACCTTAACACCCTAGGCTTAATCATGAACACATATTCATCCAATTGCATTGAGTTGAGTTAAGTAGTTGCCATTAATTAATTGTTTGGTGGTGTGGACATTCCTTAGCTCTTTTCTCTTATTAATTTCTCTAGACGTACTTTTGCTATTGTTCTTAATTATTATTATTTTTTTTAATCAAACCAAAACAAAAACTTAAATGTTTAGATCCAATAATCCTCTACATGAGACCCTACTTCCCTAATCTACAAGTGACCACATAATTGGTGGTAGGAAAATAGTTGTGATAGAATCACATCACATAACCTTTGGAAATATGTTGATGGCTCCCCTCCTGCTTGTAATACCCGTAATTTTCATTTTAAATTCGAGTAATTGTATTGAGTGATTATTATACAATTTAACGATTATTGTTTGATAATAATTCACTTTTACATTAATCGAAGTTTCGAAAAGATTATTTTTAACGAAAAGCTCGAAATGCTCGGTTTGAGAAATCGACTTTTTCTACGTACAAAATTTGAAGAAACTTCCTTCATGAAAGTTGTAGAACTCGTCGATACGAGTCTGTACACGTGCGGAACACGAAGATCGGATTTTTTCTGAATTAGTTATCGAATTACGAAGTTTTCCGAAACTCGTATATATAGAAAAAACCCTAATTTTTCCACCGGCCTCTCTTTCTCTCTTTCTTTCTTTTTTTGGAAAGCACTGTGCTTTCTCTCTCTCAACTCTCGCGTCGCTCTCTCTCTCAGCCGAAAACAGACGCCAAAAACAGGGCGAAAGTTCACCGAGCTGCCATCTCCTCCTCCGGCCACCACTTGAGCTGCAACCACTTCCAGGAGCTTCGTCTCGACCTTGCGCAGCTGCCAGAGGCGGCCTTGCGCCGCGACACGGCCTGTAGCGGCGGCGGCACGGCCCGAACCGAAAAGGGTCGATTTCAGTTCGATCTCGATATCTCGAGCTACACACCACCATTTCACTTGATTCTTGGCTCATTGAGCTCACCTCAACTTCCTCTACAAGCACCAAGAAGGACCGGAACTGGGTGGAACGTTTTCACGTTCGTCGGAGCTCGACCCGAACCGATCGAAACAACCAAGCTTTCGATCAAGATATCTCGAGCTATACATGATCGTTTCTTGTGATTCTTGGCTTGTTGAGTTCGCAAGGAAGTTCTGAACAAGTTTCCAGAAGGGATCGGGGCCTGAGGTTGCAGTTTTCACGTCGGTTTTCGAGCTCGCCGGTTTCTGGAATTTTTCCGGCCGCCGACTGTAATTGGTACTTTTCGATCCCTTCCCGTCATTTTTTGGTCTTGTGCTAGTTATGAAAGTTGCTCAGAATGATGAAATGAAGGGGACAAGCTCGGCCCCGACACCATTGGCGGTGGTCGGTGGCGGCTCTATCCCTAACTCCGGCGGCCCTTTCCGGCCACCTCCAGAGGTCTAAAATTTGGTTTCTGTCCATTTTATGATTCTATGTTTTGATACGATCATTTCGGCGTATTATACGCATTTTTCAGATATCGTATGAATTAGTTATGAATTTTGTGATTTCGATCGTTCGATCGTTAGATTTTTGATCTGTGAAATTAGGACCGTCGGATAAACTTGTAAATTTGTTATGATGATCATATGACTGTCCCAGAGGCTTTGTGTGGTCATGGGTGAAGATCCGACTTTTGGATCTTCGTATATGTGCAAAACGGTAATTAGGGGAGCGATTCGTGAGAAACCGCTCGTCAGATTTTAATGTAAATTAGAATCCGGCCGTTAAATGGTAGTTAAATTATGTGTTGAAATTGTTGGCTAAATTCGAATCACATTTGATTAGGTGATTGACGGATTTTATTTGAGTGGGCTATTTCAGCGTTAATTATAATTATATTGAAGACGCAGCGAGAATTTCGAGGTGAGTAAAACTCACATGGTTCATATTACGAACCGAGCGTTTAAATTTATTTATTTTTAGTAATTGTGCAAAAAATATTTACGGATTAAAGATTTGTTTTAAAATTTCATGGACTTGAATCACCACGGTCCATAGGTAAGTAAAATGAATTTTAATTATACAAATGAATTTCATGATTTTCTTGTGTGAACTATAGATAGTATTAGTGGTCATTCCTGAGTGGATGATTATGTATATATATATTTACGTGGAAAATATGTATTGTTGAGTGAAGATATGATTGACTGAATTGATGAATTGATTATATTTAAATTGTGTAATTCCATAATAATATGATGTATCTTGGTTGGGTTGATTTCAGTATGTGATTTTATATGTTGTGCTCATTTATAGGTTTAGGGTCGAAGTAGTGACCGGGGTGGGGTAATCGGACGCTATAATCCTGGGTGGATGATGGGATACGATTGGTTGAGTATGTGGAATTATTGGACGTTCTAAATATGTATATAGGTATACATATTGATGAAATACGATAATGATAAATATGTCGGATGCCATAACCTAGGCCAGGTGACGGGCTACGATTCAGTTAGAGCTCTAGTCTGTCAAGTACCGTATTTTTATAAATACGATGTTGAGGGTTGTGAAGAAAGATGTGAGTTGGGTTTGTCTTGATATCTTGAATTGGTGTTAATTGAGATTGTTAGTACTTGTGTTTGGAAATTATTTAGTGTTGTTGTGTGTGGGAATAATTATGAATTGAATTAAGCAATAGTTCTTTCCTTTTACTCATACGAGTTTTCATAAGCTTACCGGGTTTGTGTTGTTGCAATCCCGGTACACTATTCAAATGGTGTAGCGGATATTCCTGCAGGTCAGGATAACCAGGGAGGTGACCGAGCTGCTTAGGTATTACAGCAGTTTGTTATTTTATTTAGTTGTGAGGTGTGTATGCTCATTTGGAGCTTTACCGTTCATTTTGGATTTGAGTTGTAATAATTAACCGAGACTAAATTCGGTTTGATTTTATTTCGTGTGGTGAGGATGTTTAAGAAAAGAAACTTTCAGGATGATAATTTTGAGTTGTAGTAATTTCATGTTTCGGATTTTGAATTATTATTCTAAAATTCAGGGCGTGACACTGCTCCCTCACCTACTCTTGCTCATGTTGGTAATGTTCCTCCTCAACCCAATCCAGCTTATGAAAAATGGTCTTATCAAGAGGATTAACTAGTGGTCAACTATCTTACCACCACCTTATCTGAACCTATTCTTTTTATGATGGTCAACTTCTCGGTATCCAAAATGGCTAAAACACATCTGAATACCTGCAACAAGTCTCTCTCTGATTCTCTTGGTGCCATTAATGAACCTTTGTCCAATGTAGACCTTGTCGCAGCTGTTTAGTGTGGTTTTAGCCCTGATTATGCTATATCAATTGCGACCATATTAAATTTTCCATCCCTGCCTTCCTTCATCAAGCTTCATTGTCAACTTTTCTCCTTTGAAACGCAGACTGTTTACTATTTTTCAAACACTAGTTGTCCTCCCACCGCTCCGATAACACATCAACATCTTACCCAGAGCCACCCTTCTGCTCATGCTCTTGTTTCCTCCCACACTCTCAACAACAATTATTGTGGTTCTTTTCGCGGTAATTGTCGCAGTGGTTCTAGTGGTCACGGAAATTGGAATGGTAGACGTCGTCAATCTTAGAATGGTGGTTTTAACTATAACTCTGGGCATGTGCATCCTAATAATTGGTAAAATCATGCCATACTACTCGCAACAATTGGACTTATACTGGACCTAAGGTGTTGGGTGCACCACCTTCAAATTGGTTCCCTACATGTTCCGCAAATCAACACTACTACCACATGTCCTGATCACAATACTGGTCTTGATTCATTCCCTCCACCCTTTGCTAACACTCATATTGCTCAATATCATGATCTTCTATGATATCTTGTCACCGGTGGCACACATCATATGACTGGAGATGTTGCTGCTATCCAAAACCCAATTCCATATAAAGGTAACATTTCTGTTCTACTTGACATAGCCCATACTGGTACAATTTCTTATATCTCTTGGTTCTTGTCCTTTTCTCTAACGTCATGCCTCTCATGTGCCCTCTCTTACTGAAAACTTGCTTTTTGTTGCCAAATTTACTAGAGACAATTATGTTGGTTTTGTCAATACCCTGTGTGTACATATTTTTGACTTACTAGTTTATTATTGTTACAGGGCCCATGTATGAATGGTCTCTATCGACTTTCATTTCCATCTCCTCAGGTTCCTCAAGCTCACTACTTCTTCTGCTAGTGTTTGGTACAACCGTCTTAGTCATTCATCATCATCTGTGATGTCTATTTTAGGTCCTAATTTAGGTTTTCATTTTCACAATAAAAATTTCTTTAGGCAAGTCTACTCGTCTTCCTTTTAATAAAAACAAAATTTCTGTATTTTTTTCCCTTTTATCGTTTTCATTCAGATGTATGGATGTCTACTATTAAATTTGTTTCCGGTTTTTGTTATTATGTTCCTTTTATTTTTTTATTTTTGAATAAAGGTCTGGTGCGGCTGCCCTCAAGCCTTGATTAATGAAACTGTTGAATACAAGGGGGGACACATTAAGCCTAAACCCCTGATTATAATGAGCAACTAGAGTATGTGCCGAAATAATATCAGGAATCTCTACAAAATACTTGTATTATGTTCCTTTTATTGATGAGTACAATCATTACACATGGATTTATCCAATGCACCATAAATCAGAAGTGTTATTCATTTTAAAACTTTTCTAGCCATAGGGAAAAGTCTTTTTCATACAACTCCTCAATACTTTCAAAGTGATGATGGTACTGAATATGTTAACCAATTTCTCTGAATTATGTTTTACAGTAGGTATTCAACATCGCCTCTCATGTTCTCACACACCTCAACAAAATGGTCTTGCCGAGCACAAGCACCGCCATATCACTAACATGACCCGCACCTTACTTTGTTCTGCTCATGCTTCCCTTAATTTGTGGGTCGAAGTCGCTCTGACTTCTATTTATCTCATTAATTTAGTGGGTCGAAGTCGCTCTTACTTCTGTTTATCTCATTAATTTACTTCCAACACCTCTTTTACATTGGGCCTCTCCTTTTTCACTTTTATTTCATCGTCTTTCACTCTTTCTCATTAGCGCAACCAAGCACCTTTGGTTGTGCTTATTGTCCTTATCTTGGGCTTTATATGTTACTAACGAGTTAATGTCTCATTTTATAAAATGTGTGTTTTTGGGTTACAGCTCGTAGCATAAAGGTTATCAGTGTCTTGATCTTGCTTTTGGCAAAGTCCACATCTCGTATCATGTGGTTTTTAATGAGGCCCACTTTCCATTTGCCAAGTCCAAGCTCAGTATATGCATTATTTCTGTTTCACCTCCCACTATTGTGCCTCTTGCACTGCCGTGTCTTCCACCTCCATCTCCGACGGCTTCTGTATTGCCAATTGCACCAGCCCCTACTATACCACCTCCAATTCATCACATGGTCACTCAGCTGCAAGATGGTATTCATGGTCTCTTGATTTGTACATATGGGACTATGCATTACCTAATTTCTCAAGCTTTGACTGCTAACATTATCCTTAATCCACATGTTTTTCTCAAACTGTTCGTCATCGTGAATAAAGAGATGCTATGGTGGGCGAGTTTAACTCTCTTATTAAAACAAACATAGACTCTTGTACCTCCTTCCCCTACTCAAAGTACAGTGCAAATGGGTATTTTGGATTAAGCATAACTTTGATAGTAGTATTGAGCGCTACAAGGCGACCAAGACCTGATTATGATGAAACATTCAATCTTGTTATGAAACTAGCAACAATCCCTACTATTCTTAGGCTTGTCGTCTCTAAGGGATGGCCTTTGTGTTAACTTGATGTTAAGAACAGATTTTTCCGCAGTTTTCTTCAAGAGTTGGTTTTCTTGTCCCAAGCTCCTAGATGTGTTGATCCTAACAAGCCTTATTATGTCTACAAGTTAAATAAAGCTCTATACGGCCTCAACCAAGCCTCACATGCTTGGTTTCATCGGTTCAATACTTTTCTTCTCCAATTTAGTTTCTCACATAGCAAGACTGATTCATCACGCTTCATTTTTCAGTTTGCTTCCCATACTATCTTTTTACTATTGTACGTTGATGATAATGTTATTACTGGAAGTGATTCAACTCACCTAACTTACTTTATTCAATGTTTGAGTATTGAGTTTGATATTAAGGACTTAGATGTTTTGAACTATTTTTTGGGCTTGGAAGTTAACTTCTCTTCTCTAGGGATATATGTCTCACACAAAAAGTACGCATTTGATCTTCTCAAGCGCAGCAACATGCTTGAGTGCAACTCGTGCTCTACTCCTATTGTTGCAAAAATTGTGTTGTCTGTTCATGATGGTTTTCTTCTTTCCAGTCCTTCTAAGTATCGTTCTTTAGTTGAGTATCTTCAATATCTTATTGTAACTTGTTCCAATCTTACTTGTGTTGTGAATCAAATGGCTCAATTCATGAGTGCTCCACGTCTATAGGTGGTGTTGTTCTTTGAAAAATTGACTTTCAATTGATAACTCTGCTGCAAGGACAATACCATGCCTCACTAGTAGAGATAGTTATTTATTATAGTTTATCTTTATCTTCTACTTTTGTTTGTATTAGATAAGAATACTCTTATATCTATACAATGAATATTGTTCAATTCCAAACATTATTCAGTATATATTCACCCCATTTGTTTGATATAACCACTTTAATACTCTTTTCTCACTGTTTTTCAACTACGGTTCTGAAAATCTGAAACTTTGCCAATGCTTGAGATTTTTCAGATATTAGATTACATAGCAAAAAATCTAAAACTATTTTCATGTTGTCAATGAATGTGATGAAATATCTATTTTCACATGATATTGTGTGAAATTAGTCCATAAATGTCTCTGTGGATCACTTCCAATAATTATGTACTTCTAGTGGCCCCCCTCTCTACTATTTGTTAACTTTCCCTTTAGATACTTAATGTAGGTTTCAAAGTCATTAACATCTATGGATCAAATTTCTCTCTCTCTAGGATGAGAACGTCTCGCTCTAGGATAGGGCCAACCTATGTCCTACTGACCTCTTCCCTTCCACCGCTAGTCTCGTTCTAGGATAGAGCCAACCCAGGTCTTACGTACCTCTTCCGCTTTCCATCGCCACCAGCTAACAGCCACCGCCCCAAATTTAGCCATTTTTACCGTAATCCATATTTCCCAACCATTCCCTATTTTTCTATTCTCTGATCCACATCCACTTCAATTTGTTCTACTGTAATCCTTATTTCCCGACCATTCCCTATTTTCTATTCTCATATCCACATCCACTTTAATTTGATCTATCATTTTCGATCAACTTTACACCTTTACACCCGTCAATCCTCATCTTTTATCACCTTCCCATCTACACCAGCGCCCCCACCACCCCATCACTGCTGGACTTTTGGCAATTGTTATTGATGCTTGCCACTCGATCTACTTTCACTCTGCTCAATCTCTCTATTCTTTCTCAATGAGGATACTATCTTGGAACTGTCAGGGACTTGGGTCCTCCCTGACAGGTCAATCTTGGAAGAAGCTTTGCAGGAAGCAAAATCCTGAGATCCTATTTCTTATGGAAACATGTCAACCAGAGGATACCATCAAGAACTGGAGAAGACATCTGAAGTTTTCTGATTACCATTCAGTTGACCCGATTCGTACTGGAAGCGGGTTGGCTCTGTTTTGGACAGATTCTGTACAGGTCACAGTCCTTGACCCGACTCCAAACTATATAGATACTACTGTGTCTTTTCTTTTTGAAGGTTTTGATTGCAAAATAACATGGATGTATGGAAATCCCCATGAAAATGAAAAGGTAGCTTTTTGGCTTTTGATGTACTAGTGTTTTGTGATTCATTCTATTCCCTGGTTAGTGATAGGGGATTTTAATGAAATTTTAGATTGTTCAGAAAAGTGGGGAGGAGATTGTCCTGCTTAATAGAGATTAAAATTGTTCCATGAGTTTGTGAGTGGAAGACAACTTCGTGATCTTCACTACCATGGGCTAGAATTTACTTGGTTTGCTATTCATCATGGCCGTGTTTTTATGAAAGAAAGACTTGATCGAGCAATGGAAAACTTGGCCTGGTCCTCTAATCAATCTCGCACCCGAGTTTTTCATCTTTCTAAGATTGGTTCTAACCATAGACCAATCTTACTTAACACTAATCCCAGCGAGTCTAGGGGACCTTCACAATTCTGATTTAAACAATACTGGGCAGTTCATGATGATTTTATAGCTCTTATTCACCAAAATTGGTGCTGGGATCTGATATGCAAGCAATGTCAGTATGGAAATAGAATCTCTCAGGATGCAGCAGTGCCTTAAAATAATGGAGTCAAAAAACATTTTCCAACCCCACCACTCAAGTTGCAGAGAAGCTTGTTGAATTAGAACAACTTTATAAGTCCAATCAGCCTGATGTTCTGCAGCAGATCCATAATATTACCTCCCAGATCACCAATCTCTGGACCTAGGATGAAATGCACTGGCAGCAGCGTTCCAGGGTAAATTGGCTAAAGTTGGGAGATCAGAACACGAGTTTTTTCCATCACTCAACTCTATAGAGAAGACAATTTAACAAAGTCTTACGCCTTCAAGATTCAAATGTGGATTGGGTGGAAACTGATAGAGAAATTACCAATCTTTTCTCGGCTTATTTTCAGGAGTTGTTCACTTCGAATGGCCGCAAGAGTGGGGTGAAGTTCTGGATTTTATGGATCCAGTTGTCACCAGTGATATGAATGTCAAGCTCACTGAGTTGATTACTCTTCAAGAGGTTAAAGATGCGGTTTTTGATCTAGGTGCACAAAAGCTCCGGGACCAGATGGTTTTTCTGGTGTTTTCCATCAATCTCAATGGGATACTATAAGAAGTATAATTCATGAGTCAGCCTTACAACATCAATCAACATCCTCTCTGCTCCAGGTTATGAATCAATCTCATATTTCCCTTATTCCCTAAAGTTAAGGCACTTGTGACTGCTTCCCAATTCAGACCAATTGCTTTGTGCAACTGTTCTTACAAAATCTTGACTAAGATTCTTGTAAATAGTTTCAAGACTTTCATGCCATGTCTCATCACTGAGAATCAATCAGCTTTTGTCCTGATAGATAAATCAAAGATAATATCATTGTGGCCCATGAGATATTTCACCATTTGAAGTTGAGCAAGTCTGGTGACAATTATGCATTCAGTTTAAGTTGGACATGAACAAGGCATACGACCGCATCGAATGGAATTTCCTTCGAGTTGTTCTTCTGAAAATAGGCTTTGCAGATCGGTGGGTGAATTTGGTTATGAAATGTGTTACTTCTTCAACTCTCTCGGTCCTTATAAATGAAAAACCAAGTCCATTTTTCAAACCTTCTCGTGGTCTTAGACAAGGAGACCCCCTATCTCCTTTCCTATTTCTTTTTGTGAATGATGTGCTATCAAAAATGATTATCAAATCTTGTCAACAATCCTGCTGCATCCAGTGACAATTGGTCCCCAAAATCTGGGAATCAGTCATCTCTTTTTTGCAAATGACTCATTGTTTTTTCTCAAGGCTTCTCTGCAAAATTGTGAGATGTTATCAGATTTACTACATACTTATTGTATAGCCTCGGGTCAGCTCATAAATGTGGGAAAATCATCCATCTATTTCAGTCTGAATGCTCCTGCAGAAATAGGTCATCTGCTTAGTTCAATCATGCAAATCCCAAATGTGACTGATCCGGGGAAATATCTAGGCCTCCTTACATTTTGACCTCGTTCCAAAAAAGCTGCTCTTGGTTATATCAAGGATTCTATCACCAAAAAGGTGAAAGGTTGGAAGCAAGCTACTCTTAGTCAGGCTGGCAAGGAAGTTCTAATTAAAACTATTGCGACAGCAATTCCAGCCTATCCAATGGCTTGCTTCAAATTCCCATTTCTCTCTGCACCCAACTCAATGGGATTCTAGCAAAGTTTTAATGGGGAAGTCAGGACTCTAATGGTATGCATTAGAGATCTTGGGATTATCTTTGTCTTCCCAAAAAAGATGGCGGTATGGGATTTTGAAACTTGGAGGAATTCAACCACTCTCTCTTAGCAAAACAGGCTTGGAGAATCTTTCAAAATCCTACAGCTCTTTGGGTTCATCTTCTGCAACAAAGTTTTATCCATCTACTTCCTTTCTTACTGCCAAAAAAGGCTCTTCTTCCTCTTGGATGTGGTCTAGTTTGCTCATTGGAAGAGATTTGATTCTTTGGGGTTCTCAATGGAATATCGGAAATGGTATTGATGTTAATATTTGTCGAGACTGGTGGATCCCTTCTAACCCTCCATCAAGTCTTTTGTTACCTCAGCAAAATATCATCACACCTCAGTGGCTTCCCTCATCGATTGGGATACCAACACTTGGAATCTAGTGGACATTGCACCCCATATTTCTCCTGCTCAAGCTTAATTAATTTCTGCCATTCCAATTAGTGATAGAAGAATTCATGATTCTCTTGTTTGGACTCACACCAAAAATGGTGAGTTTTCTGTAAAGTCGGGGTATCATTTCCAACGTTTACAAGTGAATCGGGAATTATTTCAACATCCTCACAGGTCTCACAATATCCCGTCTCTCTTATGGAATTGGATATGGATGTTGAAGACCATTCCGAGAATTAGGAACATTCTTTGGCGTGCCTGCCATGGAATTCTTCCAACAAAGGGAACTCTCATTAGAAGACACATTGCCACCTCTGCTGAGTGTCATATGTGTTCCCATCATGATGAGTCAATTGAAACACCCTCTTGACTTGTCCTTGGATTGTAAGTGCTTGGTTTGCTCATCCTTTCTCTTATAAAGTACCTCTCCAAACCATTACTTCTTTTGACAGTTGGTTATTCTCTGTGAGCCAATTACAAAAATCGAGTGACTTTGCTACGCACATATCTTTCTTTCTCTGGCGTTGTTGGAAACACATATGTGATTGTCTATTTAAACATATTCCTCCAGACCCTATCAGGATTACTTTGTCTTCTTATCATGCAGCAAATGAGTTTATTGAAGCAACCGAGCCTGGGATTCCCATTCCAAGACAGCTGCAACATCTTACTCAACCTTTTCCTTGCCTCTCAAGATGGATTCCACCTTCTATGAATGACATTCGAATAAATACTAATGCATCATGGTTTAAAGACTCTCTTTTATGTGGAATAGCAGTAGTTGCTCGTGATTCGAATGGTTTGTTGGTTGCGGGCAGAGCAAAAAAGACGATGGTCCCTTCTGCAATGGCTGCATAAGCTTTGGCTATTAGAGAAGCTATGTACCTTGTCAACACTTTCTCGCTACAAGATATTTTCATTTCTTCTGACTCTCAAGATATTATTAACTCTCTTAGACAAAATAGCCCTGCTTTGGATTGGACAGCAGCTAATATTCTCTTTCAAGTCCAGTACCTCCTTTCAACCCGGCATTTTAACTGGTTGTGGACCAGTAGAAAGGCAAAGAAGGCGGCACATATTGTTGCTTCGTTAGTCTACACTGGGAGGTGTCCTCCTAACTGGGTTCAACACCCTCCTTCTGCCTTAGATGCGGTTCTTGTTTTTGACGGTTTACCTGGACCTCCTCACTTGTAGAGGCTGTTGTTTGTGTTTTTCTTTTGTTGTTTCCCTCAAAGGTTCTTTTTCCCCTTGTGTTTTTTAATGATATTCCCCTTTGCCAAGAAAAAAAAAAGTCATTGACATCTAGCTCAGCCAACACATTTTCTTTAATGGTATTTACAACCTTTCTTTGAAGCATGTTACAATCTTCAGTGCCATAAAAAGGCATATTTCTCCTTGATATATTTTTTTTTAAACTCTAGTCATCTTTATGTGTCTTCAGTCAGTAATACTTCTTTTGGATAAGTGCAGTTTAGCTTGAATAGTCATTCACCATAAAACTAGAACCAAGATGGGCAAAAGCACGAAGGATTTTTATTCCACTAGCCAAATCACTTGTTGTAGCAAGCTTTTATAAGAAGGGAAACATAAACTTAATTCCTTCACTTTTGAAGGAATACAATCAATTTCTTCTAAATCTAAAATCCACCACTATCCAAGACTATTCTGACTGTTCATATAGCTCTGATAGCCACCTTCATACCATTTCCTGAGCAGACATTGTTCTCAGTCCGTTTTGGGATTCTCTATCTTATATACCCTTACACTGAGTTAACAACATGAATTGAGAGACTAAATCCAACCACCAAGAGTCAGGAGTAACAATACTAAATTTATTTCTATGGGTAATAGGGTTTTACCTTTCTTTACCAGCCTTTTCTTGAAAGAATGGCATTCCCCCTTCATGCAACCTTCGTTCTTATAGAAGAAGCACTTGAAGATATTCGTTTTCGATCTTGGTTTTTAAGTGAAAAAAATGGCTTCTTTACTTCAGAGGTTGATGGCTTACTAGGGTCACTAGCACTAAAAACTTTTCTCTTTCCCTTATATTTCTGGCACTGAGACTTGTTCAATCACTAGATTAGTAGTTACTTCCTTATCCCTATTCATCTTGTGTTCTTCTTGAACAAAGACTACAATAAAATTATTCTGGTTCTGTTTATCTTTTTGAGCCTTATAAGTGGTTTTCAACTGGTTAAAATGGGAAGGCATCGAGTTCTAGGCATGGTGCACAATGAACTGGTCATCTAGAGACATGTTCATGTCTTTGAGTTTTGAGGGAGTGTTAATCAATTTCATAATGTGCTCTCTCACTCCTACAGTGCTATTGTATTTCATGGAGGTCAAGGAGCTAAGCAAAACATCAGTTTCAACTTTGGCATTTTCAGTAAATTTATTAGCAATGAGTCCAAAAACTCCCCTGTAGTTGGCTTGTCAGGTAGCACAATATCAATTCATCAATATTTTCATGATCAACAATGACATTCTATTTCTCTCACCTATTCATTAGACTTAACTCTCTCCAAAATTCAATGCTTTCATCAACAATTACCAGTGCAACTTCAGTAAGACAAAAGTCAATCCCAACTATCCCTAAGTAGATCTCTATGTCTAATCACCACTTCTTAAAGCTGGTTCCATTCAGTGACTCAATGGTGTCTAGGACTCTAGGCTTAGTTCAATGTTGTTCAAAGCTGAAAAAAAAAAAGTGTAAGTTTTATGTCTTTTAATTACTGTGGAATTTGGAACAAGCAAAAAACAAGAAAAGCAATCAAACAAACAAGACAAAACTGCAAATGCAGTTGCATGGCATAACTTTAAACACATAAGCAAGCCCCAAATTGCATTCATCATTATCAAGCCTCCATGTCTGCTAAGACATGATAATCTATAGTTTCTAATTACAAAACCAGCAAATAAGTAATGTTATTTGCATGATCGGTCAATACACAAGTGGTAAGAAAAGAACAAACAATACTGAATATGCACTTAATTTTACTGTGATGTATTGTATTTCATTCTAAAACATGCTAGAAAATGTTTCCATGATTTAATATGAAATGCACAAGTTTCCTAATGCTGTAACATAATGATCAATAAGAAAATATGGTTTGTTGCGTGCAAAATTTACTAGACAACCGTACTTCTTAAGAATTAGCAATTGGTTCTTAATGCTTTTATCATCAATGTAATAAAAGACACAAATTATACCTAGGAAAAATTTTAACAAGTTCTATAGTTTTGGGAGCCTTTAACCGTTAAAATTTTGCATGCTTTTATCAACTCAAAATGATTACAAAAATCATCAAAATATCAATCAACTATTTCAGAGTCATTCAACATCAACCAAGAATCAAAGAATGCATATATCATAAATTTCATCTGACACTTAAATGCACCTCAGGTGCACTCTAGGGTGTCATTCATATACTCGGTAATGAAATTTACAAGTTTTTTGGAAAAATTACCCGGACACTCCCGCTCTGCATAATTGGGTTAGATATAACGAGATATGTGTATACAATAGTGTATCGAGATATTCTAGTTCCAGGAATTGTAGAATCAATCAAAATTAGGTAATGAGTTTTCAGCAAAGAACCCTAAAGCCCGAATTCCTTCACTCAGCAGAATGACCGTTTTTTGTGCTCTGTGTTCACCCAGCAGAATGACCGTTGTTTGTGCTCTATGTTCGGAACAGGCCCAAGATAACAAGGCCTTAAAATGTCTCATCAGCCTGATGTGTTCTTTTAGAGTTTTAGAAAACATTTTTTTCATATGAAACCTTAGAACACTTTCATGCAATAATCGATCTATGGTTTTGTGAGAATATATCTGATACCAAATGAAAGCTGATATACCAAAATACAAATATAAACAGATATAATCACTCACAAGAATCACATAGAAACTAGTCAACAAATAATGAAAGTGCAGGAAATTTAGTGCAAAAGGATAATGATTACTGACCCAAGGGCATTGGTAATCTCAAAGCAAGATCTTCTGCAACTGCTCTCTGATTTAGTATTGCTCTGTGCTTTTATAGAGGCTTGAATCCACAGACTCCTTATAAGTAGTCATGTGTCGCAACTCAAACTCTCATCTATAATTCACATCTGCATGCTTATCAAAGAAACAAGTAAAGATCTACTGCTTTTAACTTATCAGAAACAATATAGATAAATCCTCTAAAAATGAGTCCTAAATTAATATCAATTACTTCTTGTGATAAAGGTCCATAATGTTTAAAGTTAAAACATCCTTTTCCTACTCCCTACTAAGGGTTTTTATAGTGATCCTGCATATCGGTTATGTAATCAATTAATCATCCTTGTAAACTTATAAGTTATAACCCATGTTATTTGTTCATTCCTACTGCCCAATTATTTCTCAAAGCCATAATCTGTGCTAATCCATTCTTACTTCCCTAATAACGTGAATGTTGATGGGGCATACCTACCCTCGGAAAAACTTGGAGGTTTGGGTCCGTAATTCATATCATGATCTATCATGCAGTTTTGCTCACAAGACTGCATTGGATTACTTCCCGAAACCATGTCAAATTTTTCTTCTCTGTATGAGAGAGCTTCTCTTGTTAGGGTAAGACATCATCTAGAGACCCTTAAGTAGGAATCAAGTTGTACTTAAACAGGTTAATATGCCAGGCTCATTTTGCTTTGGAATCCTATGTTTCTATGTCTTGGTCTATTATTGCTCCTCAAATGGATTGGCCTCTCAAATCAAAAGATTGTGATCGTTTTTTTAATTCTTATTCCTTTAGGGAAACAGACATATAATCATTATGGTTTCTCTTCCTTTCCACACAGATGGATTTGAAGTTGGGTCGTCCCCATTATGGAAGGTCCCACCTCCATCTGTATTTGAGTTGCTTATATGATAAAAACAAGAAAACACATGGTCTTTGTATCCTTGATTCCACCTCCATCTGTATTTGAGTTGCTTCTTCTGATGTTGCTGGGTTGTTTGGATCTCGAACTGTTCTAGCATGGATTGGTCTTAGCTGGGTTTTGGCATTCTTCTGTACCCAAAAGAAACAGAAAAGGAACTTAAATAAAATAATGGCAATAGTATATACGCATGGTAAAGCATTGGAAACAAAAGAAACAGAAGATCCAGATAGGTATACTTCATTATTACTTCAGAAAAAAAAAAAAAAGAAGAAGAAGAAGAAAGACTTGGACTGATACTAGTTTAAATTGGCTGAACAGGATGAATATTATCTTGCTATAGTAAAATGTTTTGGAATGGAAAATCTGGTTGAAGTGAGATTCAGAATAAGTCAGTAGCTAGATTTGCCATGAGTATGCACGCATAAATCAGTTGTTAGTTGTAGAAGCTTTACTCTAACATTTTAGGGATACCATCTTGCCTGGCATTACTGATGAAACAAAAACAAGAAGGAATAGTAGAGCAATCCTGGCAGGAATGATTTTAATCCCATTAAACTTTTAAATTACGATTACCACTTAAGCCCGAGTTAGGTTTATTCCTAAACCTTAAATCCTTTTCTTATCAATGCGAGAGAGGGTGTCAAACTTAGGACCTTTATTAACATTTGTTGGATTTATGGAGTGAAATATGGATACCAAGTGGCCCACCTTGATGATGGTAGACTTGATAGGGATTCTAGCTCAAATGGGTCTTATGGAATTAATGCCACATACTGGAAAATAATTTGGGGGGCCAACATCCCACCCAAAGTGCGTGTGTTTATTTGGAGACTACTCAGAGGCATTTTACCTATAAGAAGAGCCCTTTCCCAAAAGGTTAGTCTTCTTCATAGCAATTGTCTTTTTTGTAATCATGCTTTAGAAGATGGATTACACCTGTTCAAAGATTGTGATGTTACCACATGCTTTTGGATGTGTACCAAATTGGGCTTTTTGGCCAAAAATGTGGCTGCTGCTTGTGTGGAGGATTGGGTGCTGAACGTCATTGACAAATTGGATGGCAATCAATGTTGTGCTTTTTTCATGGCACTCTGGGTCATATGGTCTGAAAGAAATAATGTCTTGTGGAACGGGAGCTTCTTTTGTGCCTCAAATGCAGCTCAATGGGCTAGTAATTTTCTTAAGGAATATCAGCAGCTTCATGTGCATGAAAATGCGAAAGGTAGTTGGGAAAAGACCAAATGGCAGAACTCTCCTAGTGGGCGTTTGAAGGTGAATGTGGATAGGAGTTACAGGGCTAGTTATGGGGATGGTGGAGTGGGAGTTGTGATACATGATGAAAATGGTATGTGCATGGCATCCTTGGCTCGGTATTTCCCACATGCATCATCTGCTTTACATATGGAGGCTAAAGCATGTAGGGCCGGGCTATTATTGGCAATCCATCAGGACATGACCGTTATTGATGTTGAGAGCGATTGCTCCCTTGTTGTTACTGCTCTACAGCGTGATGTGGAAGATAGATATGAAATTGGCCACATTATAGATGATTATAAGTCATATTTGACTTCTTTTCACTCCTTCCAAGTTAGCCACATCTTTAGTGAAGCAAACGGTGTGGCCAACAGGTTACCGCACCTTGCTAGTTTTAATTTTATTTCTGATGTATGGTTAGATGAGACTCCTGTTATTATTCGGGATGTTCTTATGAGGATGTTTGTTCTATTTATAATGTAGCACAGGGTTCAGGTTTTATGTTCCCCCCCCCCCTCCCCCCGTTGCAAAGTATTTCTTCAATAAATCGATCTGGGCTTGGAGCTAGCTAGGCTCAGCTCCAAACCTTTTTCAAAAAAAAAAAAAATTAACACTTGTTGGAGAAAAATGCCTGACCATTTGACCAAATGACATAACTCTACTAGAATATACTGAGTGCTACTAAGAGAAAATTAAATCAGTATCACTATTTCTTTTTAAAATATTTCGCCGTTTGACTCTCTAACAATGTTTATACCCCTCATGTACATAATACAGTGGGTGCTTACAGGTCCAAGTGTGAATTCTCATCACCGATATTATTTGACTAAAGAAAATTAATCAATCTTATATCTGTTTGGAAACACCCATAAAACAATAATAAACTCTAACCTAGTAAATCGAGTCAACCTTGAATTCATCCCAATTCATGAAAGAAGTCCTAAGAAATAAAAAATGAAACTGGATGTTTGAATAGCAGCTCGACATGTAAAAATTATACTGATGACATGTGTTAGGCTTAAAATTGAATAAACTACATGAATTTTCAAGGGTTTTTATTTTATTTATTTTTTTTGTTTCGAGCAAAGGTTTAGGAAGTTTTTGTCAGGATATACTTTGCACAGCAATAGGCACTGCCAAATCTTGACATGCCAAAAATGCAAATTATTATCTGAAGGGAAAGGACTATATCTGTTGGCATAGAGACAAACGCATTTTTGATAAACACACATATTTATATCAACCTAGATTCGTCAAAAACCCAACCCAAATCAGTGTTTTAGGTCCTTGCACCCAATCATCTTCAACTATGAAATACTTCAATCAATTCTATTTTTTATAGTAATGCCCCATGATTGACAAACCAACTTTTAGATATAAGTTGGTCCATTAGTGATGGCTGATAGAACAAACCACTCAATTCAGTCTTGAACATGCATCCATATACACTTCACATATATCACCCCCAACCACCCAATATTCTCACAAGGTTCAAACATTCATATAAGTTCTAGCGTTTCTTCATTGCTCATCTTGTAAATTCAACCTTGTATCCCTTCAAGCAAAATAAAAATTAAGCTCCTTTCATGACTTCTCTTCTATTATCTCCAAACCAACCCAATATCAATCCTACACTACCACCAATCTCTCAAGGCCTTTTGCAAAGACATTACCTGATCAACAAAACCATAAACCTGATCTTTCCAAACATACCCTATTCACCAAATCTAAAAACCATTACCAAATGCTAGCTCATCATCATCATCATCACTCTCAAGTGCCCGAAGCATACATCATGAGTGGGATGAAAATATCCAACCTGAAACTCTAGTCTCCCATGATCAGGAACAAAGGCCGCTATCTGAAATGTGGAAGGAAGTGCAAGGCCTTAATAACAGGGAAGGCCTTCTAGAACCAACACTCAATCCCCATCTTCGACAAGAAATCATCAGATATGGTGAATTCGCCCAAGCCTCTTATGATTCCTTTGACTTCGACCCTAACTCCAAGTATTGTGGCACGTGTAAACACCAAGGTGCTCATTCTACGAAAATGTGGACATGGAAGATCGAGGCTACCAAATCAGCTGATATCTATATGCAACTTCCAACATCAATCTCCCTAATTTCATGCAAAAGTTGAAGATCAGTAGCGTGTGGAGCACCCATGCAAACTGGATGGGCTACTTGGTCGTAGCTAGAGACGTCGATGAAATCAAGACTCGGTCGAAGAGACATAGTGATTGCATGGAGAGGAACAGTCACATACCTCGAATGGATTTATGACCTCAAAGACATTCTCCGGCAAGCTTATTTTTGCATTGAACCCTCAGTGAAGATTGAATCTGGATTCCACAAATTATACACCAAGAAAGAAGATACATGCAACTACTGCTCATTTTCTGCTCGTGACCAAGTTCTAGCAGAGATCAAGAGGCTCTGTGAATGCTACGAAGGAGAAGAGATAAGTATTACAATCATAAGTCATAGTCTTGGGGCTGCTTTGGCTATTTTGAGTGCCTATGATATTGCATAAATGGGACTAGATGTTATACGCTATGATGCACTGACATGGGTGCGGGGTGGGGTGCGATACGATACGTGGATACATTTTTTCTATAAAAAAACATGATACAATTCGTTTTGGATACGTTTTTTTTTTAAATAATATGTAATATATATATATATATATGTAGTGTTGATAAATATATTTGACAAGTATTACATATAAAATGACAGAATTGCAATGAAACAAGCAATTGAAAGACATAATATTCAAACAATCATACAAAACATAAGTCTCATGATCAAATTACTTAACAAAAAATTTCAAGCAATACAAATAAAACTAAGTTCAAGCATAATAAATAAGCTCCCACAACTTCAATCAACTTCATCCTCATCTTCAAAGATTACACCCTCTAATGCTGGTTCATCAAGAGAGAGGTTGGTAACCTCAAGAATGTCTCCATTAACCGTATCCATTGAATCAAAATCATCTCCTCCAATATCCCACATCTCTCCACTTTTGTATTATGGAGTTCTCCTTAATAAAAGCCGAAGATTATTATACACGAATACCAAATCTTCAGCTCTTTGTGGTGTAATCCTATTCCTCCTAAAAGAGTGTATAAACTTATAGGTGCTCCAATTTTTTTTCATAACAAGAGGAGGAATAAGGTTGTCCTAGTAGCTTTAAAGCTAACCTTTGGAGATTTAGTGTACTAGATCCATGGATAACCCACCATTTCATTTGTGGCATCTTACCTCTATCATTGATAGAATCACTACTTGAAAATTCATCCAAGTATACCGAAAAAGAGGCAAACTCCTCATTCACACTTCGTCTTTCCTCTTCAATAGCATAGTATTTCTTAAGACATTCTTTTCTTTCCTTAGAAATCTCACTATCTTGATGTGGAGGAAGACGTTTAGAAGCTCCATTGAGATATTTCATGCTATAATACTTTGGATTCAATGAATGTGTCATACAATGAAGAGGTGAGGAACTCTTAGTCCATCTTGATAGCAAAACTGTGTACACCACATCATAAAATTCTGAGGGCTCTTCAAGTTCCTTACCTTCTTATTTATAAATAGCAGCCTTTACTTGCTCAATCATAGTGTCCCACCACTCATAAACCTTATGAAGCCATGGCTCATCTGTATCACTCCTCCTAAGCATCTCATAGATAGGTAATATGAAGGTAAGTATGTAATCAATTTTTGCCCAAACATCATCATCTAATATCATGTCTTTCACGGCCCTTGCTTTTGTCCGATCATCCTCTTTGTAAGCATCCCAATGATCACTTACCACCATCCGTTCTAGAGCTTGTTTCATCTTCCTAAATCTCCTAAGCATCACCACAATGGAAGCAAAGCATGTATCGGCAATGGATAACATCTTCAAATGGAAATGCTCATTAAATATAGCTAATCTCATACTATAGTTCATAATAAAATTCTTTATGAACCACACATCCTCAGCAACTTGTGAAATCCAGTTACATACATCATAAGTAACCTTATTAGATATGTTTGAAGTTGGTGTACATATATTCTTCAAAGTAGGGTTAAGTGTATGCACAACACACGATGTCCAAAATATGTGTGAAAATCTAGCATTTATAATAGCTCTAGCAGCTTTGCAATTGCTAGTATTATCAGTGATTACCTGGATAATATGTTGTGGACCAATTTCTAAAATACTTTCAATGAGTAAGTCAGACATGAAGAACCTGTCTTTGGAATCCTCTTCGTTCACTGCTCTCAAAAACATAGGTCCAGATTCACAACCTACCATAACATTGATAAGTGTTATTCTTTAAGAATCGGACCACCCGTCACTACACACACTAACACCCTTATGTTGCCATGAAAGAGTAACTGGTTCCAACATCTTCTCAATGTGCATCCTTTCCTTATGTAGAAGAGTGGTTCTCAAAGCATTAAATCCAGGTGGTCGATAATCAGGAATTGGATAAGAAGCAGCCCTATTATAAGAATGAATATAGTGTGGATTCTTGGCAAGGTTGAATGACAAACCACCGATATAAAACATTCTTACTATTTCACCATCCAATTATTCTCTAGCATTGTTATTGAACGCTTTTTTAAGTGGTCCACTTACTCCTTTCCTCTTCTTTGGAACCTCCACTACTTCTTCCATTAAATCTAGCCCAAATGTACTTCCACTTGAAGAACCTTCAATGCTTGATGAAGGGAGAGAAACTAGTTTAGGTTGTGCCCTCTTTTTATCGACCTCATAAGCTTCTACCAAGCCTTCAAACTCTCTTTTATTTTCCTCCGTGATTGATCTACATATTCTAATCCATTTGCCACTAATCTTGAGAAGATGCAACATCACTCTATAATGTGATCCACAGAAAGAACCATTACAAAAATGACATTTGAATGTGCAATTGCCTCCTTCACCTTTTTTAGACTGAACAAGGATAGTAACAAATTTTCACAAAGGAGAACCCTTATTATTTTCTCCCACACCTTCACTGGGTTCACCCTTATTAGTAGATGAATTTGTTGCGGTTGCATTTGCATCACTCATCTTCCTAAACAAAAAAGAATCACAATAAAAGCGAGAACCAATTTATATAACAATTATAATTGAAACTGATAGTTGCTAACAATTATAATAATCATTCGGGGATATTCATACAATTCAATTAATATTGTCGACTCCAACACATAATTAATCAGACTTGGTCTTCTACTCCAATCTCCAAAACTACTCCAATAATTATATAACAATTATAATAGAAACACATGGTTACTAACGTGCTGACTTGGTCTTGCATTAAGAATTGTATTCAAGTTGGCTGCTCCAACACATATTATAAAGAATTAAAGACTTGGTCTTTTGTACCAGTCTCCCAACACACAATTGATACTAACCCCAACTCTTATCATAAATTCCCACAATTGATACAAGGTAATTCAAACATCTGGATAGTGGATCTACCTTTAATTAAGGCTTTAACTCTTTAAGTATCCCACAGAAGCACAGTCATACAGATCGACCTTCAAGTCTTGGTCATTTGTTCGTTGAGGAAGCCGCGAAGAAGCAAAACAACAAAGACAATAAGAGAGGGAGAGAGAGAATTGAAGTCTGAAGAAATGCGGCTCTGGTGTTTTAGGTTTTAGTTGATAACAAATTATCAAAAATAACCCTGAAAACGTATCCAATCATGAGAGAGCGTATCCAAGACCTATCGAAATAGTCAACACACACTACATGGTCAACGATACGCTAGGAGGGTCTCGGATACGCACCCAATGCGTATCCAACCAGTATCCATATCGGATTTGGGTACTATACACCGTACTGAGATTTATGACGTATCTATGCTTCATAGGTTATACGTGATGATGGTAGGGTGGATACTAAAATTCCAATCACCGTGTAATTTTTCGGGTCCTTGAGTGGGAAATCTTAAGGTCAAGGAAAGATGTGATGGGCTTGGAGTTAAGGTGCTGAGAGTCATCAATGTGCATGATAAGGTACCTACAGTGCCTGGTATCATTGCAAATGAGAAGTTTAGATATCAAAAGTGCATAGAAGCTATGAAGCATAGATACGTCAGAAATCTCAGTATGGTGTATAGTACCAGCATCCGATATGGATATCGGTTGGATACGCGTTGGGTGCCTATCCGAGAACCTCTTGGCGTATCATTGACCATGTAATGTGTGTTGACTATTTCGATACGTTTTGGATACGCTCTCTCATGATTGGATACGTTTTCAGGGTTATTTTTGATAATTTGTTAACTACTAAAACCTAAAACACCATAGCCGCATCTCTTCATACTTCAGTTCTCTCTCTCTCTCTCTCTCTCTCTTTTTCGCGTCTCTGTTGTTTTGCTTCTTCGTGGCTTCCTCAACGAACAAATGACCAAGACTTAAAGGTTTGAACTCCAGATATTTGAATTACCTTGTATCAATTGTGGGAATTTTTGATAAGAGTTGGGGTTGGTATCAATTGCGTGTTGGGAGACTGGTACAAAAGACCAAGTCTTTAATTCTTTATAATATGTGTTGGAGCAGTCAACTTGAATATAATTTTTAATTCAAGACGAAGTCGGCATGTTAGCAACCATGTGTTTCAATTATAATTGTTATATAATTATTGGAGTAGCCTTGGAGATTGGAGTAGAAGACCAAGTCTGATTAATTATGTGTTGGAGTTGACAATATTAATTGAATTGTATGAATGTCCCCGAATGATTATTATAATTGTTAGCAACCATCAGTTTCAATTATAACTGTTATATAAATTGGTTCTCGTTTTTGTTGTGATTCTTTTTTGTTTAGGAAGATGAGTGATGCAAATGCAACCATAACAAATTCTTCTACTAATGAGGATGAACCCAGTGACGGTACGTGAGAAAATAATAAGGTTCTCCTTTGTGAAAATTTGTTACTAAAAAAGGTGAATGAGACAATTGCACATTCAAATGTCATTTTTGTAATGGTTCTTTCTGTGGATCACATTATAGAGTGAGGTTGCATCTTCTCAAGATTAGTGGCAAAGGGATTAGAATATGTAGATCAATCTCAGAGGAGAAGAAAAGAGAGCTTCAAGGCTTGGTAGAAGCTTATGAGGTCGATAAAAAGATGGCACAACCTAAACTAGTTTCTCTCCCTTCATCAAGCATTGAAGGTTCTTCAAGTGGAAGTACATTTGGGCTAGATTTAATGGATAAAGTAGTGAGGTTCCAAAGAAGAGGAAAGGAGTAAGTGAATCACTTGAAAAAGCGTTCAATAACAATGCTAGAGAATAATTGGATGGTGAAATAGCAAGAATGGTTTATATCGGTGGTTTGTAATTTAACCTTGCCAAGAATCCACACTATATTTGTTCTTATAATCGGGCTGCTTCTTGTCCAATTCCTGGTTATCGACCACCTGGATATAATGTTTTGAGAATCACTCTTCTACATAAGGAAATGATGCACATGGAGAAGATGTTAGAACCTGTTACGCTTTTATGGCAACATAAGGGTGTTGGTTTGTGCAGTGACGGGTGGTCCGATTCTCAAAGAAGACCACTTATCAATGTTATGGCAGCTTGTGAATCTGGACCTATGTTTTTTAGAGCAGTGAACTACGAAGGGGATTCCAAAGACAAGTTCTTCATTTCTGACTTACTCATTGAAAGTATTTTAGAGATTGGTCTACAACATATTGTCCAGGTAATCAATGATAATATTAACAATTGCAAAGCTGCTAGAGCTATTATTAATGCTAGATTTCCACACATATTTTGGACACCATGTTTTGTGCATATAATTAACCTTGTTTGAAGAATATACGTACACCAAGTTTAAGCATATCTAATAAGGTTACTTATGATGCATGTAACTGGATTTCACAAGTTGCTGAGGATGTGTGGTTCATAAAGAATTTTATTATGAACCATGGTATGAGGTTGGCTATGTTTAATGAGCATTCTCATTTGAAGATGTTATCCATTGCCGATACATATTTTGCTTCCATCGTGGTGATGCTTAAGGGATTTAGGAAGATCAAGCAAGCACTAGAATGGATGGTGATAAGTGATCAATGGGATGCTTACAAAGAGGATAATCAGACAAAAGCAAGGGTCGTGAAAGATATGGTATTAGATGATGATGCTTGGGCAAAGATTGATTACATACTTACCTTCACATTACCCATCTATGAGATGCTTAGGATGAGTGATACGGATGAGCCATGTTTTTACAAGATTTATGAGTGGTGGGACACTATGATTGAGCAAGTAAAGGCTGTTATTTATAAATAAGAAGGCAAGGAACTTGAAGAGCCCTCAGAATTTTATGATGTGGTGTACATGGTTTTCCTATCAAGATGGAGTAAGAGTTCCTTACCTCTTCATTGTATGGCACATTCATTGAATCCAAAGTATTATAGCATCGAATATCTTAATGGAGCTTCTAACCGTCTTCCTCCACATCAAGATAGTGAGATTTCTAAGGAAAGAAAAGAATGTCTTAAGAAATACTATGCTAATGAAGAAGAAATATTATGCTAATGAAGAGGAAAGACTAAGTGTGAATGAGGAGTTTGCCTCTTTTTCGTCATGTTTGGATGAATTTTCAAATAGTGATTCTATCAATGATAGAGGTAAGATGCCACCAATGAAATGGTGGGTTGTCCATGGATCTAGTACACTAAATCTCCAAATGTTAGCTTTAAAGCTACTAGGACAACCTTGTTCCTACTCATGTTGTGAAAGACATTGAAGCACCTATAAGTTTATACATTCTTTTAGGAGGAATAGGATTACACCACAAAGAGCTGAAGATTTGGTATCCGTGCATAATAATCTTCGGCTTTTATCAAGGAGAACTCTATAATACAAAAGTGGAGAGATGTGGGATATTGGAGGGATGATTTTGATTCAATATATACGGTTAATGGAGGCACTCTTGAGGTTGCCAACCTCTCTCTTGATAAACCGGCCTTAGAGGATGTAACTTTGAAGACGATGATAAAGTTGATTGAAGTTGTGGAAGCTTGTTTACTGTGCTTGAACTTAATTTTATTTGTGTTGCTTGAAAATTTTTTGTTAAGTAATTTGATCATTGGACTTATGTTTTGTATGATTGTTTGAATATTATGTCTTTCAATTGCTTGTTTCATTGCAATTCTATCATTTTATATGCAATACTTGTCAAATATATTTATTAACACCACATATATATATATATTCATATTATTTAGAAAAAAACCGTATCCAAAACAAATCGTATCCTGTTTTTTTTAGAAAAAACGTATCCACATATCGTATCGCACCCCACCCCGCACCCCGTACTTGTGTCAGTGCATCATAGCATAGAAGACACTATTTCATTTCCTTGGAGTTATGCTCATGTTGGAGTGGAGCTTGCATTGGATCACACCCAAAGTCCATTTCTCAAGCCCACTAATGATTTTGGGTGTGCACACAATCTTGAAGCTCATTTGTATTTGGTTGATGGGTACCATGGGAAGGGCAAAAAGTTCTGCTTGGTTACCAAGAGGGATGTTGCATTTGTGAACAAGAGCTGTGATTTTTTGAAGAGCCAATATGGCGTGCCACCACACTAGCGGCAAGATGAGAACAAGGGTATGGTGAGGAATAGGGATGGGAGGTGGGTTCTGCCAGAGGGGCCCAAAGTTGAAGCTCACCCACCTGATATGGTTCACCACCTTGAGCAACTACTCAATAAATCATCTAGCTCTCAACTTGAAATGCCTTGATTATGACTTGAAAACTAATACTTTTCTTGTGCTTATTAGTTGATCATTTTGTTTTTCTCTCCATTATGTTGACTAATTATGTAAGGAGGGCATACCTATAGAGTTATGTGCAGAAATAAGAAATTGATCCTTTTTTGTGTGTACAGAAATATAGAATAAGTATGCATGAATATTTGATGTGCGTGTGTGTGTGTATTATATAAATTATGAAGTACTACTAGAATCAAATATTTGAAAATAATTCAGACGTACCAGCATCAAATATTTTGAAGTGAATCTTGTAAGCATAATTCATATAATTTTGTTCTGACAGTTTCTTGATTAGTTTGCAACCTTCAAAACTTGTATGCCTCAATGTTTACATCATTGTCAACAGTATGCTGTTGCAGTAAGGCTGCCAAAACAATTACACGATAGGGAGAAAAGAAAAGAAAAATTAGTAGCAGGAACTTTCTAATTTGAGATTAAAGTGCGGAGGTAAATTAGCTTCGCAAAAAGTGAAGAGAGAAACATGTTATACTATGTAGTTATCTTATATATATATATATATATATATATATATATATATATATATTATCTTCAATTGTATTCTTATCTTTATCTCTATAAGAGAATCAGTTGTAACCACATATATAAACTACAAGCATTTCAGCCATCTTTGTGTGGTTCCGAGTACCGCAAAATATTGCTCTTTACATTCAAACTTTGAGAAGCATATCGGGTGGGAAAAAGAAATTGACAAAGAAAACAATGTTTCACAGATTCTTTATGTTACCGATAACTTGTGCTTGGAAGCAATAAGGCTATTTTCCTAGAAGAGTAGTATTCAACTTTGGCATTTACATCTATGTTATTGGCTAGTTGTCTGTGTTGTTTGCTGCAACTGATATAGCAGCTTCAAAGGTATATTTAGTGACCAACTGATCTACTGACGATGCAAAATGATCCTTACCATTTAAATTACAAAGAAACTAAAATGTAGAATGAAACAGATTAAATCCAAGTCTAGAAACAGATAACAAACCAATACAATAAGAAATAATGAAGATTCTGAACTATAGCATACATAGTTACATACACATTTCATGAAGAAAAAGAAACTGAAATTATGTACCCACCGAAAGAGAAGGAAAAACTTACAATCTGCAATCAATTTTGGTGCGGCCAATGAACTAACGATCTAGTACCCAATGTTCTTAAACTTAAAGAATCAATCCAGCGACCAAGTTAAGTTCCTTAGAGAAAAAAAATTAACGAAGGTGAAGTAGCCACAGGAGGAGAAGGTGTGATTGAAGGGATTCGAGGAAAAACTTACGGTGTCCAACGAATTTCATTATCCAATTGTGAAATGTTGCTTCATGCAACGAAATGCTGAGAGAGGAACAAGGACCCAATTTATAAGTTGGTTTGAGATAGGATGGACCCAATTACTGAGAAGAGGGAAATCATGATGCTTATTGCAGGTTTGGAAGTGGGAGAGACGCGAGCAGTGGACGGAGGCGCGTCTCTGTCACATAAAAGAGCGGGTACTTCTATTGCACGCCCTCTTCTTTTTTCTTTTTTTTTTTAATATCCCCTCTTCTTTTTTTATCTTAGTTAAATTTATGATGCCCTAAATCAAATGATATTGGAGTTGTATACCAGCTTTTCTTTTTTCACCTTAAATTCTTTTCTTTTCTTTTTGTAAGGGAAATTTATAGATGAAAATAGTAATCTATATAGATATAGATGGACTTTTCGTTATAGTTTTTTTTTAGGTCTCTATTAGTAAATTATTTCTAATAAATTTCAGTCAAATTAAAAATCATTGGGTAAAAATTATAAATAGTCGTGGTTTTGAGTGATGCTCAAAATTAACGTTGTAGTTTAAAAATATTTAATTTTACCCCTGTGATTTGTGAAACTAATTAATATTGGTCCAAATGCTACTTTTGACAAAAACCCCTCACGTGCAAGGATAAATTTGTCATTTCAATTTAAAATAGTAAAAGAAATTAAATTAAATAGTATTTGAAAAATGAAACTAAAAAAAAAAAACAGAGGTTGTGAAATTCTGGTTTTTATTTATTTTTAATTAAATTCCTAAAAAATTTCTAATTTTTTTGTTTTAGTAAAACTAAATTGGGAGAGAATAAGCTGCGTCTTTCATTGATAATAGGGACCTCTTTATATAAAGGATTACAAGCATAAAATCAGAGTCGTACAAGGAAACATAATCATATAATGAATAGACATCTGCGAAGATATCTTCGAGAATATCTCTAAGATTAACCCTATTACAATTCAAACAAGCAACTAAGTGATTGGGCCGGACACACAATTCAGATATACTTGAACACTCCTCTTTATGTCGCCCAAACGTGGTACTCTGCTCGTTGCCTCGTCAAAAACCTTACCGAGTAACAAAAACCTAGTGGAACAAAAATAACCTCAGTCGAAGGAGAAAAAGAGTACAACACACATTTCACGTTTCGAGACTATACATGTAGTGTCACGCCCTGATTTTTAACACAAATAAAAATCGATATATATAATCTTATAATTATTATACATGCGTGAACGTTCAGCCATCAATACAAAATACCTAAAATCTTTTTTTCCTTTTAAACAAAATACATACTAATGCCCTGAACCCTCAAGGTCAATATATTACACGAGTTTACAAATTAAATTGTCAATACAAGATAAAACGTAAATGCTCTTCAGAGCTCACTACAAGCAGAAGTCTTAACAACGGTAATGTCACAAAATGTGCTTCCTACAGTAAAGCTGCTAGCAAACTACCTCAGTTCAACCATGATTACCCTGATCTGCAGGATTAACCCCTACACAGTTGAATAGTGCACCAGGTTAACATACAACAAACCCGGTAAGCTTGTAAAGCCCATATGAGTAACTCAAAGTCACACACACCACGGGAAAACCCACACCTTTTAATCAAGGAAACAACTCACGCAAATCATGGAATAAATCCACACGTTTCAATCAAGAAACAACTCACGCAAATCACGGAATAAATCCACACGTTTCAATCAAGACACAAGTGACGCAAATCACGGAATAAATCCACACGTTTCAATCAAGAAACAATTCACGCAAATCACGGAATAAATCCACATGTTTCAATCAAGACACAAATCACGCAAATCAAGGAATAAATCCACACGTTTCAATTAAAGAAACAACTCACTCAAATCACGGAATGAATCCACACGTTTCAATCAAGAAACGACTCACGCAAATCACATAATAAATCCACACGTTTCAATCAAGGAAACGACTCACGCAAATCACGGAATAAATCCACACTTTTCAATCAAGAAAACAACTCACGCAATTCACGGAATAAATCAGTACGTTTCAATTAAGGAAACAACTTATGCCCAAAACCACCGGATAAACCCACATAAAACCACGGGATAAACCCACACAAAATCACGGCAGACATACTAGAGCTCTAACTGATCGTATCCACTAACCCGCCCAAAGGCATGAATTCCCGATTTTCCCACCCACGATCACATTTGGTGACCCACGATCCTCAACTCGTAAGTCTTTGGATCCACTGTATAAATACCAAAACATTAAAGGAGTCGCAATGGACCCAAAATGTTACACGAATCTAAAAGAAAAGATTCCCTGTAATTGACCCCTATCAATTACTCTCGGTACAAGACCCACACTTAAATAAGTAAACCCCGAACTAAAATGTTCCACAATACACAAAACTTTTCAAAACAATAGAAATCAATCATTTCACAAAATATTGTTTCACGAAAAGTCACACCCCAAAACAATAAAATGAACGCACCCTCAATTATTGTTTTATCACACAAACCCACCTACACATATATATTTCACGTAAATTGATACGCTCAAAGCAAGCGCATAATTTAACCCTGAAATAATCATTAGTAGTATAAGCAAATAGGGATCGTTCTATTCCGGGGATTGAGGGTACACCTGTCATTGTAGGACAATTAAACAATTAAAATCAAAACAAAGTAATATTCACAAAGATATTCACAAGTATATACATTATTCACGAAATAAAGGGGGGATTTAGGTTTTGATTTTCGAAAACTAAAAAGAAAACAAAGAAAACATAAAAACAAAAACAAACGAATGGAATGAGAGAATAAAGATCAAAACCAAAACTATGATTAAAATCGATTCAAGTTCTAATATTGTTCATCTAAGTCATGCAAAAGGAGTTGATCATGTGAAACGTTAGAAAGCAAACAATTTCCCATATTTTACTTTTCAATGCTAATTAATCTAAGTGAAAGCACAAAGACTAATCCTATCAAACATGCATTCAAGCTCTAGAAAGCTAGACAATCACACATGATTAACGCATTAAACACCTAGAAAGGCTATCAACTCAAGTGTGCAACTTAGTATGAAAAAGTTCACCTAATTGCAATCCTCTTTGATTAAAACCGATTTTTGCACAAAACCTTCACTACTTTTCGATTCAAGAACACAAAACCAAAAAGTTGATTCATGTTCTTAAATTCTAGCACCATTCATATTAGAACCCTAAAAGTTTCGAACCATTTAAGATTAAAATACAAAAGATATCTATTAAGCAATTTTAATCAAACAATCACACAAAAGCAACTAAGAATCACAATATAAGAATCGAAATATTCTCAATTAATCATAGAATTTCAGAATCAATAAATTGTTCAAACATATGTGTCAACTAATACAGAACCAACGAAATTCAAAGCAAAGGTTACAAAGGAGAATCGGATTACACCGTGGATGAAGATGAGATGAATTGGTGTTGTGGTTTCTTGAATCTCGAAAGCAAGCTTCAAGGATGGTGATGGATGAATGCTCACGGTTCTTCTTCTCCCTTGGCCTTGCTTGAACTCGTGGAGATGACTAGAGGATGAAGAGAAGGAGAGGAAAGCTCACGGCAAAAAGATTATTTTCTGAAATTTGTGGAGTGTCTAAAGTTTCTTGAACGTCACATATGGGAGAGTATATATAGGAGCACGGCAAACTTGGTCTCCAAGCCGTGTATTTCTTCTTTATTTCCCATGGAATTAATTCTGAAAATTCCACATAGTTTCCTCCAATAATAGCTTGCCAAATAAGCCCTATGATGTGCTCCAACCAATCACAAAACTCCATTTTAATTCCCTAATATCTTGGCCGAAATTCCTTGAGATAATTTTTGATTTTGTAGTTCAATTTCGGCCAAACTTCCTTTAGGGTTTCTAGGAATGAATCTAGACGTCTTTTGGGACTTTCTTGCTCTTCACACTTTTGTTTTCCTTAGAAGTCTCCCTTTTGCGTCATCTTTGCTAGGGTTTCACGTTACTCCTCCTTTATCTCATAGCTTTGGACGGCAAATCCCTAAGATAAGTCTCCAAATATATTTTCCTTCCATAAAAATTACCCTAGAAAATCTCCAACCGAAATCTTCTTTTAATTTCTGATTTTCATGCCATCTCCATTGTTTATCTCTTGGCTTTGGACGGCAAACATCTCTAGGGTTTCTTCTTGCGTCACAAACCCTAATTCCATGGGCCCATGTGGGCCTTGATCCATTTTGCCGAAAATCCACTTCAATCTTTGAGTTCTTGGGCCTTGTTGCTTCAACTTCAAGCCTTTTCTTCCTTTAACGCCAAAACACTTCATTTTTCCATTTCTTTTTCATGGGTGCGTTGGAAACTTGCTTGGTAAGCTCTCCTCCATTTCGCAGGGTTTCCTGGTTGGAGCAGGAAAGCTTATTTCTTCATTTCTGCTCAATTATGTGGCCTTTTGTGTCTCATTTTTGCTCCCCTTAACGTTCGCGAGCTCCTCTTTCCATTTTTGAGTTCATTTCTACTTTTTAGCTCCGAGGTCCTGAAAATAGAAACCGTTAATGAAAAATAGAAACTTTCCTAAAATGAAAAATGGAAACTTTCCTAAACTAAAATGGGAAACTTTCTAAAAATGAAAAATAGAAACTACAAAATAGAAACTTTCTACATATAGGTACTTTCCCAATCAAAGAATGTAAACTTTCCCAAACAGGGATTTTAAAAGGAAATGGCGCAGAAAATGTAGGGAAAAGCAGTTAAAACGTCGCATTAAAATGCTCCTATCATAAATATACACACACACACACACACACACACACAAGTAGTCATCCGCTCAGGAATGCCTACTAATACCAACTATAGTTTACAATCGAAAGCTCGAAAAATCATAATTATACTTAAACTCATTTTCGTACCTGTGAACCGCAGCCATATGAACCGTGGTCGATCAAGTTCATATTATTTCAAAAAAATATTCATTTCGAAAGCTATTCAGAAATTAACACTTAATTCTTTCGTAAATGAACATTGTGAGATTATTCACCTCAAAACTCCCCATGCGTCTTCAATACAGAACAAAGCAGCCAAACCACAAAATAGCCGTCCAAAGAATACTTCGTCAGGTACCTAAGGAAGTACAGCTCTGATTCAGTCAATGAATCACAATTTAATAAAGTTCAAATCCCCAAATCGAACCAAAAATCTCAAAGTAATGCCAAATTGAGGCGAAACCAATTCCGAGACCTCCCAAAATCTCCGGAATACTTCCACGATCGATGTATCCAAACCACAAGTCGATTGGATGCTCAAATCCTCACGGATTGAATAAATCAACTGGTATGAAACTGTAAAAATCATAACAATTCCATACGAACTCCAAAAATTGTGTATTATATATCGAAATGCTTGTATCAACGAGTATAAAATATATAATCCAGAAACAGTCCCTTACATAGCTGGAACGCCACCACAAACTCAATATTTCACAAAACTCCCAACATCAAAGTTCTTCATCTCAACCCCGATTTCAACTTTCATAGCTACAACAAAGTCCAATTATAAACCAATCGATCGAACTTTACCTTAGAACAAACCAGACCAATTGAAACCCTAGAATTTCAAAGCTTTGATTCATCCTCCAAAAGTGAAATCGTCCCAAGCCATTTTGGGAGAAGCATCAACGTCCTCTGGGCTCCAAAAGCCCTCAAGAAACACCGGCTATGGTGGCTGGAATCACCGACTCCGATCAAGGTGATTTGTAGCTCGGGTACCAAACTTCCCGGAGTTGCTTCGTTGTGCACGGGCCAACCTACATCGTGAAACTCCACAAAGTTGTAGATGGGAGTGAGGCGAAGATATAGAAACAAACGGCTCATTGATTGGTGGTCGGAGGAGGGAGAAATCAGCTGGCGAAATTGGCTGGCGAAACTGGGCTCAGGAGAGAAAAGGGCTCGGTTTCTGTTTTCTGATGTTTATGTCATTTTTTGCAATTTCCCAAATTTTCTCATATTTATAGAATTTTTTCAATTTTTAATCGCTCATAACTTTCTCATACAAACTCCGCTTGATGAGTTCGGCATATCGACGTGCCCTACAACTTTCGTGAAGGAAGTTTTTGGAGAATCCCAACGTATAAAAAGTCACCATCTGTGACCCCCTAAAACCAAAATCTTCTAATAATAATTTGTCCGAAACACTTCCGCTCCATCCACGAGCTACGAAACCGTCCAATAACCACAATTTAGGTTCTGGAAATTCCTCGAAAAATAAATACTAATTTCCAGGGCATCACATGTAGACATCTCCTCCTGATATATGCATCTCCTCATGATGACTACGGCCACAGGAGTTCGGATTACTTCTGCAAACGATGCTACCAACATGTTTCTCGAAAGTGGAATTAGGCGATGACTTAGTAACAAATCTACCATACTGTCCTCAGATTGAAACTAGTTCACTTTGATCTTGAGGAGAGTCTGTTGTTGACAATTATGCTTGGTGTCATCGTTTTTGATGTAGCCTTACTTCATTTGTTCAATGCAAGCTACATTATTCTCATAAATGCTGATAAACTCATTGGTGGTAGACTTCAAATCACAATTGCTTTGAACATGCGTAATTATGGATCCAATCCATATACGTTCGTGAACTGCTTCATGAGAAGCAATAATCTCTACATGGTTCGAAGATATAGCAACCATGGTCTGTTATGTAGACCTCTATGATATCATAGTCTTATCCATAGTGAACACATAATCCATTTGAGAACGACATTTGTGTGGGTCAGAGAGGTACCTAGCATAAGCAAAACCTTCCAAAACTGTCAATTTTGACCATTAAGTGATGTCGTAGTTCAAATATGATCACCTTTTTTATGACGTGGTAATGACTTGGAATCCCCAATTTGGATTCTATTGGCATAATCAGGGAGTTTTGGCTTTGTTTTGGGATTCATTTTCCATTATTTTATTCCATGTCATCACCACATCAACGGAAAGTGTGGGTTCTATTTGAGCCATATAAGCACTTAACGGTCAAGATTGATGGATTTGACTAAACTAATCAAATTGATAAGCACAAGGATGTTACTGATGAAATTAAAATATTACTGTCTGACATGATTTTCGGTATAAAATTCAAAGTAGTAAATTGAATTTAGTCCTATATTTAACTATTGAAAGCAAAAGTAACATTAACCAACAAAAGTCTCAGAGACAAACTTTCGAGAAAATTTAGATAAGAAAAATATAAGAAGCCAAGGACAGTAAGCAAATGTATAAATGATAAATGTTTATTGCACTAGAGATAGCCATAAATAAAACTATAACACAAAATAAGAATGTTGTGACACAAAGTACCAAGCAATTTTAATCATAAATAAAACTAGTTTTTATTGACATAGGCGATGCCTATGTTAAACAGTTGTACTTTTATTTTTTGGAGGAAAAAGAATAGGAAGTAAGAGCATCTCCCACTACTTGCTATTTGGCCTATGGTCACCACTGTTATTTGGTCCCCATTGACTTCATTAGGGACGGAACTGTGTTGTACCCAATAGTGTTGTGGCCATAGGCCAAATAGCTAGTAGTGTCCAACAGTAAATTTTTTTAACTAAATCATATAAAAGTTAAATTTAGTCTGTAAATTTCTAGCTTTTGCTCCTACAGTGTTAGCTAAACTAAAAAAAATTGAATGTGGAGTGTTTAGGTTTTTGTTATTTTCTCTCTCATCTCTAGCTAATTTTTTTTTTTTTTTAGAAGATCCCTAGCTAAATTTAGCTAGAGAATTTAGCGAAAGCCAAATTTGACTTTCATATAGTTATTCTGATGGAGTGCTAAACTACCTCAAATTAGCTAAATTTTAAACTTTTTGTTGAAATAGCTAGTTTGTTGGACATGCCCTTACATATGTAATATGTAGAAAGTTATGAGTGAGATTGGAAAGTTAAATCTGTACATATGTAACATGAGAATTTATCATCCTTAAGGTTGCTCATATACCATAACATCTCTCATATATTAAAAAGTATTTTAAATTAACCTATAGTCTAGAGATATTTATGTAAAAATTCACACTCACTTTGATTGAGTGGATTTCTCTTAATAACAGTATAGGTTACAAACATCATTGCTAGTATACACTTAAGTTTACGGGGTACTGAAGATAAGTACGTATGGCACTTTGATCGGAAGGATTTATACACTGTAAAGAGTGGCTATCACACTCCTGTTTGACTGAAAACTTGGGCACTAGGGCATCTACTTGAGCACTAGAGCAGCACAGACTGCTCTCTTTGGCAGCGAATTTGGAGGGCACAGATTCCTCCTAAGATGCGTTCTTTCTTTTGGAGGCTCCTTACAGACATTCTTCCCACGAGGTCAAGGTTAACTAAAATATGTTCTTTGCCCATTATTAATTGTGCCTTTTGTAATATAATCTTGAGGTGGAGGATGAATTGCATCTTTTCAAAAATAGCAAAACGGTCATGGACTTTTGGTTCTTTGGGCCACTGAGTTTGAAGCCGAAAGCACAACGTGATGTGTGCTTTGTTGAGTGGTTCATGCACATTTGTGATTCTAAGTTAAAAGGCAGGAGCTTTTCTTCATGTTTCTTTGGGCACCGTGGACCGAGAGAAATAACGTGATTCTGAAAGGTTCTAGCTTCCATCCTCCTCTTAATACTGCATCTTGGGCTTCTAGGCTATTGGCCTATTGGGTGATTATCAAAAGGTGCATTATGTGCATGCACTCGTCAAAAAGAAGCCACCTAAAACACATTGGTAAAATGCCCCTACTCGTATGCTTAAGTTGAAAACAGATAGGGCTTTTCATTCACATCCCGGTCAGGGTGGTATAGGGGCTGTCATCACTTAGGGCTGGGCAATTAAGCCCGAAAACTCGTGGATCCGGACCGGCCCGTCAAAGCCAGACATGTTCGGGCCGGGTCCAATTTTTTTTTTTTTTTATCAAAACTGTTCGAGCGCGGGCCTTATTTTCAAACAAACGGTTCTGGCCGGGCCTTATACTTGAAATTTGAAAAAGCCCGTCAGGCCCATACATATTAAAAATAGACAGATGCCTATGTACTATTGGTCCTAATATACAGCACAAATTCCTTATCATAGGATCAGACATACAAGATTCTACTCCACTCAAATACCTAAACCTAGTCTTACAGCCTCATTTCTAATTTACTTGATCTGAAGTCTTGAACGACTGAAGCCGCCTCCTCCTTTCTCCCTCTCCTCCGTCGTAGCAGTGACGCACTGACGCTGAGATGCCGTGAGCCCGTGACGCTGAGACATCGAGGACTACTCTCTCTCTCTCTCTCTCTCTCTTCACTTCACCTGCACAGGCACACTGCTGCACGGCTCTCTCTCACAGGCCATATCTGACGCAAACGAGACTGCAAGGCGGCCTCCTTCTTCCTCCCTCACCGATCTTTCTGGCTTTCTGCTCCCGCAATTTGGCGTCTCCTCTACAACTCCACATCGATTTCTCTCTGCAATTACCCAATCACCAAGCATCTTCTTCTCTACAACTCCACATCGATTTCTCAATTCTCGATCTGGGTTTTCTTTCACACGGTTCGTCTCTCTCTATCTTCTACTCCACCATTCGATTACGTTCAATTCCAGTTTTCCTTCACAAATTTCACATCTTTTTAGTCTCTTTTGGGTAAATTTCGTTGCTTTCAGATCCAAACCTTGATGGGTTTCTCAGTTTAATGACAAATTTGATTTCTTTTTCAGTTTTTTGTGCTTATTTAGTTTGTAGCTAAACTGGGATTTGTGTTTATGTTCAATTCATTACAAATGTGCTTGTGAGTTGTGGTTTCTGGAAATGGATCTTAATATAGCTTGTACTATGTGATTGCAGCATGGCTATTGATGGGAAGGCTATTGTTTCATCGTCGACAGGTCCAGTTGAACCAAACCCGAAAACTGATGGAATCTGGATTATGTATATGTGGGTAGATAGCAAAGAATAAAGTTGGTATTTGGGCCCGAAAGCCTGGAAACCCGACCCGAAAAAAGGGCCGGTCCCTGTAAGTGCCAAAACGGGCTTTAGGCCCGAACCGTTAAAAATGGGCAGGTTTCGAGCTCAGTGAAATTTTAGTTGGACCCGGCCCGTGCCCAGCCCTAGTCATCAGAGATGAGAATAGAGTGTGTCTAGCAGCTATTGCATGACCCTTTAACCATGTTAGATCAACGTCGCAGATGGAGCTTGAGGCTATGAACTACTTTTGATCATCCACCAAGGCTTGGATAATGTAGATGTTGATTGTGTTGCGGTGGTTACTGCCCTTCTTAGTGAGATTGATGACTCATCTGAGGTAGGTTGTATCGTGGAAGATTGTAAGGCCTAAATGAACGTAATCTCTTCCATTCAGGTACATTATATTTATCATGAAGCAAATGGTGTTGCCCACAGATTGGCAAACCTTACCAGTATTTTTTATCTAGATGATTATTGGTTAGATGAGCCTCTTGTTATTATTCAGGATGCACTCTATGAGAATTCTTGTACTAATATTCGAAGTGAAGGTTATATATCTCCCTCGGCGTACAATCATTTTTTTATTAATAATATTCAGGCGTGGGGTTAAACTTCTCGGTCAGGTTGGTTTTCAAACCACTTCAAAAGAACAAATAATAGTATAGATTATAACACAAAATAAGGATGCGATGACAAGATGACCAAGCTATTCCATAAAACTTGACGTACAATACAAAACAATCTCTCTAATGATAGAGGCTGTTCCTCGACCAGATAAACAAAGTGAATGAAAAACATTTGCAACTATTCAGAGCTCTTGGATACCAAACACCCAAGTATAAAGACCTAGATTTCGATCGAGATCCGACCCGACTCGAAACTAAAACCCAAGTTAATAACTATTAAACTATTGCTAATTCTAAACCAAAAACTGAACACAAAAACAGAACAAGCAAGCAGCAAAATCTACACTAGAGCTCGAAGACAAAGAACACAACCCTTTCTACCCATAGAGAGAGAAGACCAACCTCAGGATGATGATACATAAACTTCACCATACATATGTAGAATGACCATTCCCATTCATCCCAGGAATATATAAAAATCATAGGTTTCGAGTCTTCCAAAAATAAATATTTCTAACTAAATTATAATATAGTTTTCATGAATGACAGAAGTCACACATAACTTGATAACTAGAGTTTCAAAACAATACATGGACCAAAAACTATATATTATTGCCAGAATGAGGAGTTCGATGTATGTGAATCAAATGGGCAGCCCGAAGGAATCACTATAGTTGTTTGTTTGGCAAGTTTATATTATAATGATGGTGTTAAGTAGGCACAACTAAATGGTGAAGATGATTCTCCAACAATGTATATTGACATATTCAAATAGAGGTTGGTTCGGAGTTCACTATATAATAGAGGTTCTGCAGCTAGTGTCATTCTTGTCTGTTACATGGCGAAAACAACAATGGGTCATAAGCGTTTGAGATTTGACTACGTCTTCCAAAGTTTTTGGACTAGGACACATTTTATACTACTAAGTCACATCAATTCAGTGGCTCCCAGTTCATCAACACCACATGTTGGATCCACGCACCATACTTTGCTAATTATTCATTTTGTCATTAGTTTGAAGTTATTTTCATATGTGTGTATATACATTTTATCTTTTATTATTGAAATTATTACTTGTGAAGCATGTTTTTAGAAAAATGATCAAGGACACGACGAAAATATCATTTCATAGTGACTTCATATATTTCGATATTTCAATAATAACTCTTGAGGAAAAACAATCCGTAGAGTTTTGAAATCGGACCTAATATTTTAAAGAAAATATTTCAATACATTAATATACCAAATACATCAAGTATACTAGTTCAATGCAGAGGTAGATTAGCTCGGTACAAGGGTAGACTAATTGCATGCATAAGTAGACCAGTCTACCCATGTACTGAGTTAGTCTATGTCTATATTGAATTAGTCTACTTAATGTATATGTATATTAATGTATCGTAGACGATCTCATATTTTAAAGAAAGAAAACATAATTTCAAATAATCTGCACCTATCTAATGCTCATATGAAGAAAAAAGAGATAGTGAAACCATCTCTGTATTGCTGTTATTTAACATAATTATACCTTAACTATGTCTTTTTATTTTATTTATTTATTAAATTTTTTTTTTAAAGAGGATCAAATGATTTCACTTCTCTTCTACTTCATGATAACTCGAACCCATAATCTCAGGTAATCCTTAAAAGAATGATCACTTTTAACTTTGACCATGACATGATCAATTCGAGAAGTTTTTACACATTGAGCAACATCCTTTGCCTTGTTCTTGCCACCAAGAAAGTGACCACGTTGACGTCCAGAAGAAGAAAGAGACACCAAATTAACAAACCAGAATTTGGACCACGCCATGACCCAAATCATAATTTCCAATATCTGTAGAAAAAAAAAAGTTTGCGAGCTAACCTTGGCAAAGTTGTACAAATCTCGTGGGATTGAAACACATCCAGGCCTATACCATCATCCTGAACCATAGTATCAGAAGTCTCTTAGAAATATCCCAACTCCAAACGCATCCTCTTTCACATAATCAATCTCTCATGGTTGGCCCTGAGGGGTCGCCTCAGGTCCTTTCGGGGGCCTCCAAAGCATAAAAAAAATATGTATATATTTTGCAGAAAGGTATATAATTCTGGACATTGTATATTAAGTAGGAAGTTACTGAACTTTGGACATTGTTTACAACAAAAACCTTCTACACAAAACTATTCAATAATTCAACGCCAAAAAATAATATAAAATTTCTCCACGAGATCGAAGACATGTGAAATTGCCGGAGGAGGGTGGGGGTGGAGGCCGGAAATAGAAGCGGGTGTAATGAGAAAAAAGCTCCACATGAAGCGAAATCGAAAATTTGGTACGAAATTTTTCTGGAAAAAGGACAGATACCAAATTTAGAGGTGTTAATTCAGAAACTTTAATGTATTTTTGAAAAATGACAGAAACCATTTTTCAGATTCTGCTTCTTCTTTTATTTGAGGGAAAACATCACAAATGATGTATGAATTTTATATCATTCTACACTTTGGTGTACTAACTTTCATAACTATCAGAATAGTGTATCAAGTTTGCTCTAATTTTTCATTTTGGTGTACACCGTTAAATTTTCCGTTATCTTTACAAAAAAAAAAAAACTGACAAAGCTAAAAGAAAGATAACGAATTTTTTTTTTTTAGCAGAGATAACGAAAAATTTAACGGCGTACACCAAAATGAAATATTGGAGCAAACTTGATATACCATTCTGATAATTATGAAAGTTAGTATACTAAAGTGTAGAATAATCTAAAACTTATACACCATCCGTGAAGATATCCTTTATTCAATACAATGAGATTCTGCTTCTGAAAATAACAGGAAACAAAACCTTAACCGAGCCCACAGTCAGATGTAACTGTTTAATTCCCCCACCAACCCTGATATGACCTACCCACCCACAGTTTTCCTACCAAAAATAACTAAACCTACACTTTTCAAACCTCCTCACGCGAACCAACCGCCCGTCCCACACTCTCTCCCTCTCAGTTTAAAAAAACCAGAAGGAAGAGGCACATTTTGGAGATTCCACCCCCAGTATTATTTACGCTGGAGCGTGAAACAAACGCGTCATAGGTCGCGAGTGTAGTGGTAGTGTTGCCAAAAACCCCTAATAAAACTCTGGCCTCCCTCTCTCTCCCTCCTTCTCTCCGTATCTCTCCGTCTCCTCTGCCTCTGAACTCACGCCCATCAAGAGAAAGAGTACAAACAAACTGAGGGAGAGAGAGAGGCAGAGACGCATAAAACCCTCATCCTCTCGCTGTTTCCACTCTCACCTATCAATCTCCGACTCCAGAGGAAGCAATGGCAATCGCCTTCTGCTTCACTCCCTCCTCCTCTTCCTCCTCCGCCGCCAAGTTCAATCCGCACCGGCCGATTCCCTCGCTCTCCGCCTCTCCCGTCGTGCACCTCCGCCTCAGCGTGTCCCCGCCCTCTCTGGCGCATCGCGGCCGCCAGTTCAGGCGCGTGCTGTTCGCCGCCGGGGGCGGAGACGGGGGGTTTGGCGGCGGAGGATACTCCGGATGCGGCGGTGGAGGGGATCACGGCGGCGAGAGCGGAGGCGAGGACAATGCCGGCGGGAAAAACAAGGTGGAGGCTCTGATGGTGTTGAAGGAGTCCGGGCGGGGGTTGGAGAGCTTGCCGAAGGACTTGGCGGCGGCGATCGAGGACGGCCGGATCCCCGGCGCGGTTGTGGATAAGTATTTTGAGCTGGAGAAGAACGGCTTCTTTTCGTGGCTGCTGCAGTTTGCTGGGTTTAGAGAGCGCTTGTTGGCTGATGATCTTTTCTTGTTTAAGGTCTTCATGGAGTGTGGTGTTGGTCTTTTCACTAAGGTCTCTTTCTGGATTTCTCTCTGTCACTTCCGAATTACCATGCCTTGTCTATTCTTCATTTCTTATCATTTGCATTCAATTTTGGATTCTGTTTCGTTCTGTAGACTGCTGCAGAGTACCAGAAACGCAAAGAGAACTTTTTCAATGAGCTCGAAGTTGTGTTTGCAGATGTGGTATGGATGCCTTTTGTCAATTGTATTCCTACTGCTCAACTTTGTTAACATGAATTTAGTCAAATTGCATATAGTTTTCAAAATTTCTTACATTATATGTATGAAGCATTTGATACAGATCACAGCGTTCTCGCTAGCTTTCATAGATAAATAATGTACTTCTTTGCATTAAATGATTATTCATAGATTAGATTATTTCGCCTCAGCAGTTGCATAAGCTAATATCTAGCATGGTTTGATGGCTTGTGAATTCTCTATGCCAGAACTTGACTTCCCTAGTGGTGAATATTAAGGATAAAATGGAGATCACTTGAAAAGAAAGTGTTTATTCTCAAAAATGAAAAGGAGCTGTGTAGTAGTCAGAGAATAGATATTCATGTGGAAAAATCTTCAGTATCAATGATGTGTTGTTTCGGCATTGTATTCTGAATCTGTTTAGTTCATGTCATTCATGTTTGCTATATTTTTCTCTTAGGTAATGGCCATAATTGCAGATTTCATGCTTGTATATCTTCCTGCCCCAACCGTTTCTCTTCGACCACCAGTTGCACTCAGCGCAGGGGCAATCACCAAGTTTTTCCATGGTTGCCCTGATAATGCATTCCAGGTTACTTTTCTATGAACCCCTAAAGTTTGAAAGCGTAAGAGCAAAATCTAGATAAAAGTTACTTATAGGATTCTGAAATTCTGTCTGCAGATCGCTATCTCAGGAACATCGTACTCCTTATTTCAGAGGATTGGTGCAGTAGTGGTAAGGAGGATTTTATTTGAAGTTTTGAAGTAAGAGTGGCATCATATATATTTCATAATCCTCATTTGTTTGGGCAGAGAAATGGGAGCAAGCTCTTCGTTGTTGGTACTGCTTCATCACTGGTTAGTATTTTCCTAACTTCTTGTTACTGGTTCCTTTGGAAATTCCTTTGTCATTGATTCGTGAATGCTTGAGTGCATTTTTTTCATCGATATCTCAAGCCAATTATTCTCCCTTGAGTGGGAAATGGTTGGGAATCATCCAATTATCAAAGATGTTGTGAAGGTACACCTGAATAGATAAAAAGTATATGTCAAGACTGGGATCTACAATAATTTTCTGTCAATTTATAACATTTGGCCGGTTTTGATGAATTAATGGTTACCATGCCAACTTTAGGGGCTAGGTTGGCCCTCCCCTGGACAATTGTGCACATCTTTCTTCATTTTTGAGCATTTGATGATACTCATTACAGCTTGGGCTAGGTTACAATATTGATATATCATGGCTGAGTCTCCTTTATTAATGATATGGTCTTATCATGAGCTGAATAATAGGCTTTTCACCTTTTAATTTGTGCAGAGTATCCTCTTTTAATGATATAGCACCCTCTGTCATACCTTTAAGTTTTTAAGAAGACAGGAAGGCATGGGACGGTCAAGTTATAGTTGAAATAAATGCATTGTCATAAAGTACTAGGCTACAGCTCTTTGTTTTTGAAACTTGAATCCAACCGTTTGGATCAATAGTTACTTGCAACGGCCACTCTGTCTAGGTTCATAAATTATGTCATGGGCACTGAATTTTTCAGGTGAGAGCAGAATCATTATTTTCTGTTTGAACTCCAGGGTCAAAATCTTTCCTGGTTTTTGCATTTTGCAAGGAATCTCATTACTGGACCACCTTTTATTTGTCGAATGTTTTCACATCTGTAGGTTATCTTGTGTGCTCTGTAGACCAAGATATCAGTATTGTAGGCAGTCAAACTCTCTAGGATGACTGAAAATTCAAGTTGTGTTCAACACTTGAACTAAGTGTAATGTCAAATATCAAGAAGCATTTGATTAGTTTTATAACTCACCTATTCTCGGTTGGGCATTAAATCCAAAAACTCAGCTCAGTATTAATAGCCTAGTTTCATTCCTATATAAATGTGAAGTAACAGTTAATGCCTTCCATTGTTTCATAGTATCCTAATGGAGTTCATCTGTCCATGTGGGGTTTCATTGTACCATTTCGTTGATCTTCTCTTTTCTCTCTCTTTCTGCCTTTTTTTTTTTTCGGGATGCTTGTAGGTTTTTAATAATACTGGTCGAAAAGGATACCAATGTTGAATCTTTTAATGGCCAGACACACTTTCAGTGCAGCTTTTATTCATATAAGTCACAATATTTTGCAAAGTTTTTGGTCATAGCACTAAATTTCAGAGTGCTGATTCATAATGCATCTCATCTTTGATTAGGTTGGCACAACTGTTACAAATGCCTTGATCAATGCAAAGAAGGCTGTTGGTAGCTCCGCAGAGGCTGAAGCTGAGAATGTGCCTATAGTATCCACCAGCCTTGCATATGGTGTCTATATGGCAGTTTCTAGCAATCTCAGGTACTTAAACTTTGATCAGTGCTAGTTTCATCAGTGAAATGGTGTAACTTTGTCTGCTTTTTTTTTTTTTTTTTGGTCTAATTGCTATTGGTTCATACATTCTCTGTTTCAAATTTTGCTTTCTTTCTTTGCATTTCTACCTTTCTCAATTGTGCATTAAACATCATAGGTATATGTTATATATCATCTCTGTTGAAAGGTGGCAGTTTTCCCGTAAGCTCTCTTCTTTATTTTGTTTTATTGGAAATTATGCTAAAGCCACTAGGTGTAAAACAGAATAGGACTTTGAAATGGCTTATGTAAGTTGCCCTCGATAGTGAAAAAGCTGTCCTCGTAAAACTATGAATCAGACATTTGAATGAAAGTGATGTCCAATTAGATTAAATTTTTTATTGGACAAATTTTTTTTTAAGGTGGAGTGATATTTTGTGCTTTGTAAATGGAATTGCTGCATTAATGCAGAATTAAGGGCAATGAAATATATTTTATATCATCGCAACCACAACTTTTTTAACAGGTACCAAGTATTGGCTGGTGTTATTGAACAAAGGATGTTGGAGCCACTACTACATCAACACAAGCTAATGCTAAGCGCAGTATGCTTTGCCGTTCGAACCGGCAACACATTCTTGGGTTCATTATTGTGAGAACATATGCTGTCTGAAATTTTCAAATACAACAAATTTTCTGCCTTGCAACAATGCCCCCTAACTACTTTTCATTGCAGGTGGGTGGACTATGCTCGTTTAATTGGGATTCAGAAGGCCCATTAGTTATACAACGGGTGCACTTTCTAATTTGATTTTCTCAAGGCATAGGTTCTCTGCATTTGTTGCATACATTATGCAATTAGACGATTGAAGTTATTGGGGTTTTATATGCTAGGTTACATGGGTTTTCCGCCCTCCTTTTATTTATACCGCCCGAGTCTGAGCCAACTTTTTCGATTTGATTCTCCTTTTCCTTACTTTTACAATTTTTTACCCATTTTCTCATTTTTCTTGCCTTGATGCTGTAAGGATTTTGTTCTGGAAATCTCAACAGTAAGAAAAGGATATTACTGTTGTCTATTGACTATGGTGGAGCTTGTGTACCTAGTTTATATATTAGCATCAGAAGAAATTTTGAAGGAATTTTTGTACTCCATTATTAGCATTCCACTTTCGATTCCACTAAAGGACGATTATTTAGAGACACGAGGAATATGCTATGAAAAGAGTACTTTATAAAGGAATTGAGACTGCCGAATATATAAGAGATAAGACTTGCATAGTGCTGCTGGAGGTATTAAAAACAAACGATAATGATCATCTGATTAGTAACTGATTAAGAAAATTATGTCTAATCATAGGGTAAAAAAAATGATTTTTGAGTTGTTTTATTTTCTGTTGTAGGATATTGACCATAATTTTCTTAGTTGGTTACTGACGAGGTAAATATTATAAAACAAATTAAAGTAGCATTGTTATATTGCCTAAGAGTATCTTTAGCAATGCTAATTATTTTTTAATCAAATTTTAGTTAAACTAACTAAAAAATCATTTTGGCTAACTATTTTAGAAATACATCTGCATCAGTTTTCTCTATTTTAGTTAAAGTTGAATTTATATTATTGATTAAATGAAGAAAAAGTAATTTAAATGTGTTTAAAAATTATATAAAATGATTTAAAAGGTATGTTTTAAATTAACATAAATTGTAGAGAGTCTCATATTGCTCTCTATATTTAGGAGCGAGATTACTAAAAGTCAAAATAGAGAGCCACTTAAAGGTTTATTCGATAATCAAGGCCAATGGCAGACCGCCCCCTCAGCTATCGAAAGTGTGGTACTCGACTACTATTCATTTGTGTTCACATTTGATATATCGAAAGTGATGTTATTTCTACAGTCAGGGAGTTTCTTACTTTAGGACCGTTACTTCGGCATATTAATTTCACTCATGTTTGTTTGATTCCCAAGACCAAAAATCCCACTGAGGTCAGTTAACTTCGTCTAATTGCCCTATGCAACGTTATTTATAAGATCTGTGCTAAGGGCTTGCAAATAGGTTGAAGCCCATTTTGGATATGATTATCTCTCCCTTCTAGAGTGCTTTTGTGCCAAGAAGGTTGATTACTGACAATACTCTCATGGATAATGAAGTCACCCATTTCCTTTGGTCAAAACGTAGTGGTGACACTGGTCAATTGGCTCTCAAATTAGATGTCAGTAAAGCATATGATCGCATGGAATGGGATTATCTACGAGCCGTGCTTTTGAGGTTGGGTTTCCCTCAGACGTGGGTGAGTTTGGTTATGGAGTGCGTTTCTTCAGTCATGTATTTGTTTCTGATCAATGGCAGCCCTAGATGTCTTATTACTCCTTCACGTGGTTTACGGCAAGGTAATCCTATTTCTCCATACTTATTCTTATTGTGTACTGAAGGGTTTCCTGATTTAATAAGGAGAATGCACAGCGCTGGGGAGTTGAGGGGTATCAATATTTGTCGTCGTGCACCTACGTTGCACCATCTGTTGTTTGCGGATGACAGTTTTTTATTTGCCCAGGCTACTTCAGCTTCGTGTCATAAACTGAAGGAGTTGTTGAATATTTATACATTTGCCTCTGGTCAAGCAATTAACTTTCAGAAGAGTAGTGTGTGTTTCAGTCAGAATTTATCTATAGTTGCACAGGAGGATCTGGCTGGTATCTTGAACGTGGAGCTTGTTCCTTTCCACGAGAAATATTATGGGGCTGCCTACACATATTGGCCGTAGTAAGAAAGAGGTTTTCTCTTACATTCGGGATCAGTTGAGGAAGAAACTTTCTGGTTGGCGTGGTAAGCTGTTGAGTGCGGCAAATAGAGAACTTTTGATCAAGGTGGTTGCCCAAGCTCTTCCCGCATATGCAATGAATTGCTTCTTACTCCCGAAGACTTTTTGTGATGAACTACAGCAATTGTGTGCTAACTTTTGGTGGGGTGACTTTGATAACCACCGTAAAATACACTGGAGCAATTGGGATCATTTGTGTTTGCCTAAAGATAGAGGGGGTCTGGGGTTTCGTAATATGTATTCTTTCAACTTAGCCATGTTGGCCAAACAAGCATGGAGGATCATACAAAATCCTGATTCCCTTGTGGGTAGAATTTATAGAGCTAGGTATTTTCACTCTACATCATTTATGGAAGCTTTTTTAGGGGCTGCCCCGTCCTACACCTGGAAGAGCATCTTTGCTTCTAAGGTGGTGCTGGAGGGTGGTATGGTGGCAGGTAGGTGATGGTAACTCAATTCTCATTTGGGAGGATAATTAGATTCCCAGAGATCATGCTTTTACGCCTTTGTCTCCGCTCAGGTACCCTACTACTATTCGTTATGTATCCCAATTAATTGATCAGTCTTTGGCTACATGGAAGGTTCCATTATTGCATTCACTTTTTGCTGCGGAGGATGTTAATGTCATTCAGTCGATTCTGTTGAGTGTGAGACTCCCACCGGATTTTTGTGTTTGACATTTCACTTCTAAAGGATCCTATGCTGTTAACAGTGGTTATATTATAGCTAGAGATGCAGTTCTTAATGTGAATGCGGGGGTCTAGATTCAACCTACGTTGGATTCCCAGTTTTGGAGGAAGTTCTGGAGGACTAAACTACCTACCAAGGTTAAGTTGTGTGTTTGGAAAACTTTGAAGGGATTTCTCCCAATCCGTAGTAGATTGATGTCACGAATGGTAGATGTCCCGGGTCATTGTGGGCTTTGTCAGCAGGACTTGGAAGTGGAAGAGCATCTCTTCAGGGACTGTGCAGTTTCAAGAAGGATCCTCACCCCTCCACTTGGACAACTGACTCAGCGGCAACTTCCCTTTCCAGCTTGGTTGAAGCTTTGTACAAGGGTGCTATCTTCTGACCAATGGTCTGAATTATTGGTTCTTCTTTGGTCTGTATGGAAGGTTAGGAATGATAAGGTTTCACGTCCCGAGTTTTAGAATAACAATTCAAAATTATCCTGAAATTTTTTTCTTCTTAATAACCACACCACACGGATTTAATTTCAATTTCCGAAATAAGTCTCGGATTAATTATTACAACACGCTCTTTCTAAAATAAATGTAAGCTCATATGAGCATAACACACCTCACAAAAGAAATTCAAATTAACACAGGTGCAGCTACTTTAAGCTGCTCGATTACCTTCCTGATTCTCCTGACCTGTAGGCTCACCCGCTACATCATTTGAATAGTTTACCGGGATTGCAACAACACAAAACCCGGTAAACTTTTTGAAAGCTCGTATGAGTAAATAGAAAGAACGGTTGTTTTATTAAATCATATTCCTTTTCACCAAAGTCAACACCCAACAATTTCAATATCCACAAAGAATCACAATCTCAATAATCAACCAGGAAATCACCAAGAATTAATACAGAATCTAAACTCACATCTTTCTTGTCAAAACCCCGAAGTCGTATTTATACAAATACTGTGACTGACAGACTAGAGCTCTAACTGAATCATAGCCCGTCACCTGACCTAGGTTATGGCATTCGACATATTTATCATTATCGTAGTTCATCAATATAGATATAGAACATCCGATACGCATACTCAATCTAGCCCCATTACCCGACAAGGGTTGTGGTATCCAACTCACTCAACTAATCGTAACCCATCATCCACCTAGGATTAGAGCGTCCGATTTCTTCATACCGGTCACTACATCGATCCTAAATCCATAATCGAGCACAGTAATATATTTCACACAATGAAATCAACCAATCCAAGATACACAATATTATCATGAGATTAAGCATTAAAAATATAACTCAAATCATCATTCCAACTCAATCATATCATCACTCAACAATGCACCAACCAATATATATTCCACGTAAATATATATATATATATATATATATATATATATATGTAATCATCCACTCAGGGATGACCACTAATACCATCTATAGTTCACACAAGAAAATAGTGAAATTCATTTTGTATAATTAAAATTCATTTTACTTACCTATGGACCGTAGTTGATCAAGTCCATGTAATTTTAAAAACAAATATTTATTCCATAAATATTTTCACACAATTACGGCAAAATAAATTAATTAAAAGTATCGGTTCGTAATATGAACCATATGAGTTTTACTCACCTCGATATTCCCGTCGCGTCTTCAATTTTAACACAAATCACACCGAACCTGCTCACCCAAGTAAAATCTGTCAATCACCTAATCAAATATGACTTGAATTTAGCCAATAATTCCAAAACATACTTAAACTACCATCCAAAGGTCGGATTCTAAGTTATACGAAAATCGGACATACAGATTCTCAGGAATCACCTCCCTAATCACTGTTTTGCAATTATACGAAGATCCAACGGTCGGATCTTCACCCATGACCACACAAAGCCATTGGGACAGTTATACAATCATCATATCAAATCTACAAGTCCATCAACTACAAGTCCATCAAACGGTCCTAACAGATCACAAATCGAACAATAGAAATCGATCGAAACGTAAAAATTCATAACTAAATCATACGATATCCAAAAAATACGTATAATATATCGAAATGATCGTATTGAAATGTAGAATCTAAAAATGCATAGAAACTATATTTTTGACCCCCAGAGGTGGCCGAAAAGGGCCGCTGGAATTAGTGGCAGAGCCACCGCCGACCACCACCAATGGTGTCTGGGCTGGGATACTCTTCTTCATCTCAACATGCTGATCATTTTTCATAACTAGCTCAAGATCAGAAAATAACGGGAAGAGGTCGAAAATTACCAAAATAATCAAGGTGACCGGAAAATTTCCAGAATCCGGCGAGCTTGAGTTCGACGTAAAAACTTCCACCACTCACTTCGATCCCTTCTGGAGATTTTTTCAAAAACTCAAGGCGAGCTCACCAGTTCAAGAATCACTCAAAACAACGTCCTGTAGCTCGAGATATTTGGATCGATAGCTCCCTTTCGATCTGATCGGGGCTGGGTTCCAACCGCTGCTACGGGCCGCACCGCCGTTCAAGACTGCATCTGGGAGCTTTAGGAGGTCAAGGCGAGCTTGAGGATGAAGTTTGGCAAGGATTGATGGCCGGTAGCTCGATTTATCACGATTGAAACCAAATCACGGTTAAACCAAAACCGTGCTTCCACCGGCAACTGCGCAAGGTCGGGGCGAAGCTATAAGAGGTGGTCCGACGTCGTGGGGTGGCTTGAGGAGGGACAGATCGATCGGAGAGTGAATGCTCTGGTTTTGCGGGGTTCGGCTGAGAGAGAGAGAGAGAGAGAGAGAGAGAGAGAGAGAGAGAGAGAGAGAGAGAGAGAGAGAGAGAGAGAGAGAGAGAGAGAGAGAGATGAACAGTGTCGGCTGACAAAAATGGCCCAAGTTGGAAATTTTTCTAAATGCCATAACTAATTCATAAAAAATCTGATTTTTGTGTTCCACATATGCACGGATTCGTATCGACGAGCTCTACAACTTTCATGAAGGACGTTTTCCCAAATTCCATATGTATAAAAAGTCGATTTATTGAATCGAACATTTCGAGGTTTTTGTTAAAACAAATTGTTTCAGAACTTCGATAATTCTAAAAATGAAATACTTCAAGTAATATTCGTGCAAATGCACTTTATTCATTCCACACGATTTCACGGAATGAAAATGAAAATTGTAGTTATTACATGAGGTCTATGATCCACCTCAAGTTATTGTGGGTGCTCATCTGTGGCTCTAGGAATTACCTAAAGGCTAATGGTCCTCCAGTTCAGATTGGTCGTCAAAGGTCTAAATGGATGAAACCGTTGCTGGGGTGGGTGAGTATTTGCTTGGATGGTGCCTTTAATTCTCTTACTTGGGTGGGGGGTATGGGGGTGGTTGCTAGGGAGAGCAATGGGATATGTCTAGGTGGACGGGCTAATTATTTCCAGGGGGTCTCTTCAGCTGAGCATGTTGAATTACTAGCGGGTTTTGAAGCTTTGGAGCTGGCGCGGGAGTTGGGTTGGCAGGCGGTGAAGTTTGAGTCTGATTGTATGCAGTTAGTTGGTTCGGTAGCTCTTCCGTTGGAGGCTCAACCTGGCCTTCGTTTGCTTTACATGGATTTACAGTCCCTCCTCTCTCAATTTCCTGGTTGTTATTTTAAACATATTTTTAGGGAGAAGAATGCAGTTGCTCATCACTTAGCCGGGTGGGCACTTCGTACAAAGGTTTTTTCTTCTTTTACTTCTCCTCCAAGCTTCTTGGTGGACTTGTCATCAACTAATTGTAGTTAAGTCCGATCAATAAAGTGTTTACGTTGCTTCTAAAAAACAAAAATAAAAATTAAGAGTCACTTAGGAGTCTGGTACAATTACTAAAATTGATAAAAAAACTAAACATGTTCTCCAAAATAACTAAGAAGCCTGCTAAAGATGCTCTAAAACCTCATTATGAGACACCTCATTCATGATCACGATTTCTTCAAGATTCTTCAGAAATGGGCTTGTTTGGAAAGTTAAAATAAAAAATACCTTTAACTTTTCCTCTTCTATGAAATTTATAGTATCTTTTATATATGTTATTTAACCAACAACAACAAAATTCATTCATTTCATATAAACCATCAGAAATTAGCATTTACATCCTTCCTACTTTTTACAAGCTAAACATCAGACATAGATCTCAATTATTACCAAACAGTGTCTCCCAAACTATTAACAGTAATAACATTGGTGTGGACGTGAACCTTCAAGCTTATTAACTAGGTTCCAAACCCCATATTCGGAGAACAAACAAAAAATTGAATCCAACATATCAAATTAGAATGACTGAATAAGAAAATTGAAGCAATTAGCTTGCTTGTATGAGTATGGTCATACTATTTTGGTACACAACATTTTTGTAAGTGTTATTTAAATTTTAGGTTTTCATAACTATTTTAAAAAGCACTGAAATCTAAATATAATTTGCCCATAGAAAAAGAAAAGAGAATATTTTATCCTATCATGTGACTCGTAAATAAATATGAAATTACATGCGGGCCTCACAAATGTATATCTTAATCAACCAGTTCAATTCAAATGCGACATTTAATGGTTAAATACTTTCATGTATTTGGAGAATGACTATAGTGCCAAAACTGAAAGTGGAATTGATCACTTTTCCTATTTTTGGGAATTGTAGTATGCTGTGCATATATAGTCTTTAAAATCTGAAACCAATATCTATCTAATTCTTAGGATCAATTCTTGTTTTGCAAAATTATGCGATAATTTCACCCTCCATGCAAGACCTGTATATGACTCGAGTAGTGTGAATATCAGCTGCATTTACTATGTCACAGCAGTCCTTTCCTTTCATCTCCAAACGGAATTCTGGCGATGAATAGACCTCAATTTTGGTGATGGAATCCGCAGAGTGGTTACCACTTGAAGAACATGACACTAAACCACGCGGAGCTACTCTTGAATAAGTCGTAACAGTCTTAGTCTTCCTTCCATCAACACGATAATCAATAGAATCAAAATAAAACACATGGGGAGCTTGACATGGATCCTTGGTGGGCAACCTGGTGTTGAACATGTAGAATGGTCGGCTTGCGTTCCTCCAACGAGAGAATGTCTCAATGGGCCTCCGTAAAGTGCTCCGGGGGATTATGTTTTCATAAATGTGAGCAGAATAACCCCATGAGATTGAGAAAGACCAATTGCTTGGCCTGTGGTAGCATATGGTTTGTTGAAGAAGACGAGAAGGATCAACTTTTGCAGCTTTCATGAGGTGGTTAATGGAGTCAGAGCGGTTCATGGAAGGGAAGATTGGGTCAACAGTATCAAGGTGGTGGATGGAGAGGAATGGAGATTGGGGATGAGACGATAGAAGACCTGATATGTCACCACGAAGATCAATCTGTGATTAAGAACACCAAAGGATAATAGAGTTATTAATAATAGTAATAATATGAATTCTAAATAATTAGACATGTTAACATTTAAGTGGATGACGGAGGCATGCGTTGAGCATAGAGAGAACTATTCTTTCGCCTTTTACTAAAGAATATTATGTGGGTGACGCTTTAAATGACATACGCCTATTTTTGAATGGGTGCACTTTTGTGGGTGCCCCTGTAAATTAAAAAAAAAATATTGAGTGGATGAACGTAGAATTCAAAACTAGCAAATATCATGGAAGGAGATTCATTTAAACTCAAGATTTTTAGTAGCTATGAACTGTTAGTTATAAATCTCTGTGCCATTAAAATAATACAACTAGTCTTCACTAGGACTTCGCACTTACAAATTACTAGACCAGATGGTCATGATCAAGTGTATATGTGTTACAATATATCATACTAGCTAGATGGCCTCACACACTACGTGTGTGAAAATTGAATATTTTTTTTAATAGGGAGTAGGAAGTTATTTACAGAAGTAGGTAGTTTGTTATGGAATAATAGAAGTGTGTAGTTTGATTATCTATTTATTATTTTTACTTTTTTTTTTTATAATATTTTCTGGTTATTTTATAATTTGACTATATCACCTCTATCTGTTTTATGAGTTGTATAGTTTTTTAATATTTTAGGGTCATTTTGGTACATTTTTTATGTTTTGGCTAACAAAGCCTTTTCTCTTAATAATAGTATAGAATACTGCCGCACTGTATAATTTTGAAAATAGTGTGTTATTTCTTTATTGAGGGGAAATGATATATAAATTCTCAAGAAATAAATTACTTTTTCAATGAATAACCAGTTATCTAGAATGTAATTTATAAAAAGTGATTACCTGGTGAAGCCCCTTTTCTTCAGTTAGAATGACTCCTAAATCGGTTAAACATTCGTGTAATGTCAAATCGCTAAACCAGGAGTATGAATATCTCTCAATACAATCATCCAACTTTGTTGCCAATACTGCCACCAGTGGGTAACTCAAAATATAACCAGCACCACCGAATGCCATATCAAACGAAAAATCGGAATTAGACTTGACAAACTCCGAACTTGTACCAATGTAGTGATACTTAGTATGGTCATACTTTGCTAGAACTTCAACCAAATTATCAAGCACAAAAATGGTGTCATCATCCGACATTACATACCATCTTACGTTTTTGTCACCCTCTCTAAATATCTCTAAAATTGAACGCACTATTCGTACTTGTATCGGATTCGCAATTTTCGGATAAACTTTTAATCTAGTGACGTCCTCATTGACACGAAAAGGAGGATAAGATGAAGGCCAAGGCAAAAACTCTGAAGTAGGAGCTCTATCCAAAAAGAGGTATCCTCGACTTACATTAGGCCGCCACCATGCTTTAATGTATGCTGTTTTGTGCTTCAATGTCTTGAGTGCGCCAACCATTCCGATCACAATGTGGCTTAAATTGGTAGGAGAGTGGCTGTGGGGACGTGTAGCCGCGGCCTGGAAGTTTTTTTGGAAGGTTCTGATGAAGATACTGGAAGGTTGATAGTTATATGCTTCGTCAACGAAAAAAATGTACAACGATATTAGGATCAAGCTTGAAATTGCTAGGATTAAGCTTGAAATTGCTAGGGATTTTAATAGAACTCCAAAAGATAAAGGGTTTGCTTGTTTTTGTCGAGTTGTGGTAGAGTTTTGAGAGCCTGGGGAACGCATTTTGAAGGATATGATGGTACAGAACTCAAAATGGAAGAAAGGAAGGCTGGGTTCTGATATGTAAATCAAAAGATATGGGATTGGTTTTTGCCTTCAAGTCAGCTTCAATTTCTCAAACACAAAAACCCTATTCTTGATTTTTTTTTTTTTTTCAGTGCTTCTCCAATCTCACTACAATTGCAAATCTTCTATTTGAAACTTCACTGTCCTCGATCAGATTTTTCAGTACAAATACTGCTCCAATACACTTAACCCTCAACGTAAACAACAAGAACGTTTTCCTGGGAAGTGTGGGTTGGCTAGAGAGTTTGACAAGGAGGCCAATCAGAGACTCCACCCGCTATCTTGTCTAGCTCGACCATTTCATCCCTCCGAGGTTTGTTGCTTGCCCAAGTCTAATCTTGTGTCTCCAAGTGACAACTCCTGAACCATAACTATGACGGAAACATGTAAACAGGGGATTGACTTTGCTGGGCCTAAGATTTTTACAAGAAATTGGGGAGATAGATGGGCAGAAGACGAACAAAGCGAACGTGTTATAGAAATTAGGGGTTGAGCATAATTTTCTTAACACTGACCATGTGTACATTATTTCCGTTAAAGACCACTGGTCTTGATCCTTCGAGAGGAAAGAAATTAGGAGTTGACAGTGTTCGAGAACTTTAGTTAGATATTAAGCAAAATGGCACGTGTCAAATTTTGAGTGAGAGACAGGAGAGGAGACAGAAAATTTGGGACAGGATTTCTACCCTGTTGTTGTTACTCTGGTACATTATTTAAGAGAGTTTCTTCGGCATTTCTTCGGCATACACATTGTTATGTTTAGCGCTAAATAAAGACTTCCGAAACAATTGGGGGCAGTTTTAGACAAAGCAGGCAGCAGGGGCCAGAGGGAGTAAAAAGAAGTGATCGAAAATTTTGAAATCCAAGAAACTTGCTTGCTGCTAGAAATTAATTAACGAGAATATTGCTTTTCTGGATATATAGTTCTTCTTCTTCTTTTTCTTTGTTCGAATTGCTTGAGTTGATGTAAGGAATAAAACTAGTTTCAGTCTGAAAATTTACGTTTAACTTCCGGTCAAGTGTAATTTTCTTTTTCAAATAACAGAAAGTAAATTAAAATGCAATACCGTACCCCCACAAAACTACAACAACCACACCAAGCTGATCAAAATAAAAAGCGGAACAGGCAAGTATAGAAAACGATTTTGATATAACGCGTGTACTTGTGCAGAATGAACAAGCTTTGGTAGCACATCTTCTTGCCAATTAAATTTTTATTTTTTGGCCAATTCTTGCCTATTAGACTTTTAGGAGATGCACTTTGGTAAGGTTTGATGCTTTCTGGTTAACTAGTTTTGGGGTTTGTTAGTCTATTATTATTTTTCTCTACAAATATTGGGAAATGCCTCTTGAAATCTCCCAAAGATTAGAAATAGAAGTTTAACATCTGTTAATTACGATACATGTTCCATGATCAAGTCATCTCAGTTACTGTTCATTATTTGGTCAAATTTTCGAACTTCCCAGATTGCCCATGGTGTGGCTGAGGTGGCAGACATCAAGGAGGGTTAGGAATGTAAATGCAGAAAGAATGGTGAGGTGGAAAATCATGGAGAGAGCAAGAGAAAATCATGGAGAGAGCAAGAGAAGAGACGGACGTCTGGCTTCTGCCGACACCGCGAAAAGATGAGAGAGAGAAGAGAAGAAAAGAAAAGAAGAAGAAGAAGAAGAAGAAGAGGAGGGAGACGGGAAGAAATTTACTGTTATTCAAGTCAGCACGGGTGCATGATGGTCGATTTGAACAGAAATCGAGTAAACTGATCATCGCAGGTAGTTAGATTCCAGTATATTTCAGTTATAATTTCTTACTAATTAAGGTTGTTTCAAGAAGTTCCCAGCTTTTGCTTTTTTTTTTTTTTTTTCAAATATCATCTAGCATATCCGATTACTCATGTTTATTTCATTCTGTTTATTGGGTTGCTGAATTTCAAGTTTGCTATGATTCAGTCTATAAGATACAAGCAAGGATGTGGTTAATTTAGTATAGAATTGGAATTGCATGTTGCATTAGTTTATAGTTGCTTTTGCTATTGACTTCGTGTAAATAACAGCAACATTTAGATCATTAGATTTATCCTTAAGCTTGAAGTGATTTTTGGCTCTCTGTATTGTTGTTTTTAACTTTTCCTTTGGGTACATCTCTATTTTGCTATTCGTGGCTGTTAACTCAATTCTTTTATTTAATCCAGGTTTATTGTTGGACCATTAGGTGCCTTTTTTGTTTGCCTTTTTAATAATATTAATGCTTATGCATAAACAAAGGACCTTTTGTTTTTGTTCATATTTTTGATTTACAGCTTTTTGATTAATCATTCTTCTGACCTTCTTCTTAAAGTTCCTGCAAATTACACGGTCATTTTTCTCTATCAGTTTTCATTTTGTTCTGTTGCAGTTATAATGCAATTTAAAGTGAAGATTTTAACCTACTTTATATTTGGTAACTTTTTATTTCTTCTGAAATTTCAGATTCTGATGCTGTAGAAGCTTTCACCTTTGTGTAGAATCGGCAACAAGATGGATCTATTAGGACAAAAGTAAGCTCTTGGTTAGATGATACCCACAATTGTGCATTGGACCAACTGCGAGTTGTCAAAGTAAGCGACATTTCCGGCATGAAAGTTGAACTAGCACTCATCACTTCTATTGCCCAAAATCATGACCAGTTTTTTACTTTATGTTTTAGAAGGGTAGGTAGGATGCACAAGTGGACGCAGAGAAAAATGAAACCTTTGATGAGTTTTTGTTAAATTAGTTTATCTTCTATTTGTAGAAACAACAATGCAGACATTCAAGATTATGACATGAAAGTCAGTGGGTAATATACTGTGTTAATGAGGGTACTGCTATCAGTTATCACAGAGAATTGAATTTTGCTTCCTCATCTCCTATAATTTTAAAGCATCTATTTGAGCTGCTTAGTGCACTGTTATATCTTTGTTATTGATAGGTGATGTCTTCTGTGGAGTTGGTCCAATAGCTATCTCTGCAGCATAGATTGTAGGACGAGTTTATGCTGCTATATATCTGCAAGGAAATAGTGGTCTCAACAAACTCGATACAAAGATTAAGGTATGAAAGAAATTATTGCAGTAACATATAATCACTATGCTTTTTTTTTATTTTTGATTTAGAGAGGAATTAGGGGAATTGAGAAGTAGAATACTACATCACAGTTATTTATCTGAAAGAGAGATTATGTGAATACCAAAGCACAGCTAAAGTAAAACACCTTTAGCTGTATCGAGGTCAAAACTTACAACAACTTTAGCTAACCAAAATGGATCACAAAGGCTAAAGTAAAAACACACTATTAATCATGGCAGTGCTTTTGAATTGAATTATAAATATTTTTTATTACACATTCCCAGGAAATAGGTTCAGTTTATCATTTCCTCATGTTCTTGATGAATGATATTTGGCTCTACTGTTTCATTACAACAGCATCTATTTGAGAAATTCTTTAATAAGTTTTACTAGAGTAATATTGACCGACTTTTGCCTTACTAATTTGCAATGATCTCTTCAGGTATATGCAAGATTATCTTCACTGTCAGTGCTTCAACTTCTGCTGGATTGTAAATGAAAGATCAGTTTGTGTTTTCTCTTCCATTTGTAATATCTTCTGTATATACAATAAAATCCATTTTCATTTACAAGATTTGTTACAATATAAAATAATCATAATAAATCAAACATAAATTAATTGCCGCACTGGGAAGGCTAGTACGTAGAATTACGAGGTAAACAAGTTGGCGTGGTCTTTTAGCTATATATCACTAGTTTTTGAAGTAAAACTCAACTGTAACACAATAGCTAAACTCAAGTTAACTAGTAAAACTCAACTGTAACACAATAGCTAAACTCAAGTTAAATTTAACTTTGGTCAATCCACTACGTTATATTTAGCTAGCGAATAATAAATAATTTAAAAAAAAAAGTTAATTTATTTCTCATCTTTTAGTTTACATGTCACTTTATGATGGGCAAAAATATTCAAAACAATTAGTAGCTCAGCTGGTTAGAGCAAAGGATTGAAAATCCCTTTGAGTGGTTCGACTCCACTACCTGAATCCAAAAAAATTGTTACTGGAGCAAAATTGTTTGACATTTATATAGTTATATATACTTCACTTTTTTAATTAATAAATTTAACTTAAAATAAGGGGTCGTCTTGAGTACCTTGATGTATGCCATACACTTAGGAATGATAAAAATCTCCAACGGGGCGGAGCTCCATTGGATACTCGCCCCTAATGGGGGGAACATTCGGGGACAAATGGGGAATGGGGATGGGGATCTCAAGATTAGGGATGGGGCGAGTGTCCCCAAACCCACCTCAATAATATATACGTATATCTAATTTATATATATTTTTAATTATATATATATATATTAATTTATATTAGTGTATTTTTTATAATATAAATTACAAATACATACATTTACTACTTTACTTTAATGGTTACACTTTTACAATATAAAAAGCATCGTTCCTATCATTCTCTCTAACCCTAACTAAATTATGATTTATGAATTCAATCATGTTTTAATTTTATTTGTTATAAATTTTCATTTAAAAAAGGCAATATGAAAAAAAATTATTTTATTTATTAAATTCTTATCAGAGATTTTGGGCAGGTTTGGAGGCCTAATCTCCAGTGGGGATGAGGATGAGGAATCCCCAATATACTTTTATTGGGGATTGAGGCGGAGATAGGGGTGGAAAATGACCCCAGAGATGAAGATGGTATTGTGATCCTCACCTCCAACCCGCCTCATTGCCATTCCTACATACCCTTATTTTTTTTTTTACTTTTAGTAAATTAATATAGTGGAAACCTACTGAACTGATCAACAGGTTACTCAATTAAATATCGACATATGTCATTTTTTAAAATAAAATTTACCATATTAACAACACACTCTTTCTTGATATGTAACATTGTTTAAAATCATGTAACAAGTATAGTCAAACTAATAAATTACACATAGTTGAACTACAATTACGACTTATGACAACAATTGTTGTGGTTATTTTGTAATTGAGTGGTCAAAGATGTAAATATCATATTTGGACAACTTTTATCAAATTTAGAACCTTGATTTTCAAGTGGAGAAGCTCCTTACAATACTAAATTGTTACATATCTTTTGGTCTAATTTTAATTTTACCATGTTCACAACACAAATGTTGTCGGAATTGTAAAATGTTTGGTAATCTTGTAAATGGTATAGTTTTTGACGTAATTACTACGATCAAAACAAAAATTACCGCTTTTACACCAATAGTTGCTGGTTATGGTAAAATATGTAGTCATTGAGTAATTATTCTATTAAGAATAAAAATATAAAGATTTACCACTTTGACAACAATTTTTTTGTTGCACTTGTTAAATTGTCCATAAATTAGTACATTAGTTTAGGTTGAGTAATTACTATAAATAGGACAAAAGTTACCACTTTTACATCAATTCTTGTGTAAAAATATGTAGTCATTGTAGTAATCATTTCATTAATAATAAAAACATAAAGATTTACCACTCTGACAACAAATTTGTTATCACACTTGTTAAATTATCCATAAATTAGTATATTAGTTTAGGTGGAGTAATTACTACAAATCGAACAAAAGTTACCGCTTTTTTCAAGTGTTGTGGGTTGTGATAAATTGTGTAGTCATTGTAGTAATAATTTCACTAATAATAAAAACATAAAGATTTACCGCTTTGATAACAAATTTATTGTCACACTTGTGAAATTATCCATAAACTAGTACATAGGTTGTAGGTGTAATTACTATAGTTAGAACAAAATTTTTCGTTTGTCATCAATTGTTGGAATTTGTGGTAAATTACGTTGATTAAAAGTAATTACCAATTCGACGATGAACATTACACAATATATTACTTTAATTACGCAATGGATAACTTTATTACACAAATGAGGACGGGTAAAGCTATGGACATTAACATTTCTCATATATGTTCTATTTTATATAATGTTTACTACTCTGAGGACTTATATAACCACTTTGAGGACACATGTGGTAATTAGAAAAAAAAAATCCTCATTAAAGCAAATAAAGTCTTCGTTAGAGTAAAGTAGGTTCTCATTTGAATAGTTATGTCCTAAAAGTGGTAATTGTAATAGGTTCTTATTAGAGTAAAGTAGAGTAAATAAGTCCTAAAGTAGCTAGGTTCTCATTTGAATACATTTAAAACAAATATTATTTATTTTTACACTAATTGTTGTAGTTGTCATAAAATACATGTAAAAAGAATTAGATTTAGTTAAGGAAACTACTACTGATATAATTAATTGGTAATAAAGACTAATATTAATTTTGTGAACTTAGGTTAGAAGGTTTTTGTTTTTAATAAGGAAAAAAACGTAATTTTCAATTATGTAATTGTCCATTAATAACAAGTATTAATCAAGCATTAATTCACTAATAATAAAATTAATTAGTAATATAGACTATTTAACTAAAAGTAATTCGGTGAACCTAGGATAGAAGGTTGTTTTAATTTTTTTTGAAAAAGGAAAAATCATAATTGTCAATCGTCAATCGATAATCAAACATTAATTGGCTTTATTGTTTTCACTATCTTTATTGTTTTCAATTCAATTAGTAGTTTGTGTTAACATTTTTGCTTATTGGAAATGAGTAGCATAATGAATGTCTGGGGTTAAATTTTGTTAAGTAGTCATTGCTAGTTCTTGATATCATAAACAATTAGTAATTTGTTGACCTATATTGTTTTCACTATCCTTCTTAGAAATGAGTTTTTGTTTTATTTGTCTAAGGTACTTATACTATGATTGTTGGCTTAGTTTAGTTTTGTAGACAATGAGTGGTTTATGGAGTTTAATTAGCAAAAGTGTTACTTGTTGTGTATGGTTTCAGCAAGACAAAGAATAAAGTGTGTATGGAAGATTTAAATGGACCGATTGAATTTGAATTGGAGTTGTATCATATATTTAAGTTGTATGCTTAGTTAATACTTTGTGGAATGAAGTTGGTACAAAATTATTGGCATTTATGTGGCAGAGCTAGTTGCCTTGGCACCCCTCAATATCTCCATGATTCCATATATGGAGCTGTTAAGACAATAGTTAATAGACTTTGAAAAGGTTTGCTTAATTGGCCCCCCAGAAATAATGTTGATCACTCCAGTATGTGATATCACCAAATAAGGAAGGATTTTAGCGTCCAATCAACAGACAACACGTTTTAATTTATTTTCAATAATTTAGTTTCTGATTAGCAAAGAATAAAAAATGATACAGTATTACCTAAAACAGAGTACATATCCATTGGTCTGGATAAAAAAGAAAAGGAAAAAAGAACCAAAGAATCTTGTAATCTTATTGAAGAGGTTGAAATATGTTGGGGGCTATTGATGGGAATTCTCTTCCTTCGGTACAAAGACGATCATAATAGTCTGAAACTAGTACATGTGTTGAGTTCATGTTATCAAATGTGCACAATTGTTCATGTATATCCATGTTGGCTTCAATACTTCTTTATATGTAAAGGAGAGAAAACCTTCAATTCTATACCAAAGTAGTTTAAGTTAAGAAGTGGTGTTAGCTCAGTGGTTAGAGCACTCGCTACCTAATGATGAAGTCATGGATTCGAGTCACCGTGGGGGTATGAGTGAAATCCTTTGATCCTTTTTTTATCATAGAAAAAAAAAGTTAAGAAATTAAAAAAGTAACAAAAAAAAGAAGTCAAGAATGGTAAAATCTTAATTTCTAAGTATTCACTTTCTTTCTTTTTTCAATTTATTCTTTAAGCCAAGAGGGCAGCCCGACCTCATCTTGCAGGTTGAAATGGTATTTCTTTTTGCAATTTGCTTTCCTTCTTGATGACTTATCTTGTCATTGTTCCCATTAGCATGGTTTTGCAAAGTTTCATCAAGTTGTTGTAGTGTATTGGTGTTCCTGTTGACACTTGTGCCCCTAGACTATTTAGACTCTTGAAGTTGCATAACTTTAGTCGAAGACTCTTCAGACTACATATACCTTTCTCAATTTCGCTGAGTGCTAGGTTGTTTGGTTGCTTCAAGAACCTAAGGGCTAGTTGCACGAGCTCATTTACAAAATCAAACTGCACACACAAATTGAACTTCAGAACGAAACAACGGCAAAATAATAAATGCTTATCTTAAGATGAACGACCACCTTATCCCCAATTTGACATGCATTCTCACAATCCAGCATGAATTTGATCATGTAAATGCCACAGTCAAAGCCATTACATTGTTTGGGAACATGAAACGGATGACGTACTCTAAATGAACAGAAGGACCATTTCTTAGTGAAAGATACATTAATTTCTGTTTCAAAAATTGCGTTCAATGCCCACATCTGTATGAACCAAGAAACATATATGTGTAATTTGAACAGTACCATAAGTTAATAATAAAAATTAATTCACGTACAAAATCTATTACAAACGATGAACAAGATTAGTTCGAGCCTTAGTGCGTGTACTAGGATAAGTGTCACATATCTCTACCTCGGTGCTTGGAATGTTTACTATCATAAGGAACCAATGCTTCAGTTCAGTACCCTCATCTAAGATGGGGATGAAAATCTACAGAATAAAGCATAAATATATATGTAAATCTTTGAATACCTCTACCTACGAGAATAAGCTATGTACAAGAATAAGCTTTAGTAATACCATGTCACGCCCTGAATTTTTTTGAATAAAATTCAAAAATCCGAAACATGAAAAATACTACAACTCAAAATAATCATCTTGAAAATTTCTTTTTCTTAACAACCTCACCACACAATTTAATTTCGAAACCCGAATTTAGTCTCGGGTAATTATTACAACTCACTCACAAAATAAATTGTAAAGCTCTAATTGAATATAACAAACCTCACAACTTACAAAAAAATCAAAATAAATGCTGCAACACCTAAACAGCACGGTCACCTACCTGGTTATCCTGACCTATAGGAATATCCGCTACACCTTTTGAATAGTGTACCGGGATTGCAACAACACAAAACCCGGTAAGCTTTTGAAAGCTAGTATGAGTAAAAAGAAAGAACAGTTGTTTAATTAAATCATAATCATTTTCACCCAAGTCAACGCACAACAATTTCTACATCCACAAGAAAACAACACTCTCAATCAATCAACAACTCAACACCCAAACCCTAATTCACATATTTCTTCACAAAACCCCAATATCGTATTTATAAAAATACTGTATTTGACAGACTAGAGCTCTAACTGAATCGTAGCCCGTCACCTGGCCTAGGTTATGGCATCCGACATATTTATCATTATCGTATTTCATCAATATATACACTTATATACATATTTAGAACGTCCGATAATTACACATACTCAACCAATCGTATCCCATCATCCACCCATAATTAGAGCGTCCGATTACCCCACACCGGTCACCACGCTGACCCGAAATCCATAAATGAGCACAACATGTATTATCACATAATGAAATCAACCCCACCAAGATACACAATATTAATATGAAATTAAGCATTTGAAATATAATTCAAATTATCAATTCAACTCAATCATATCACCACTCGACAATCCACCAATCAATATATATATTCCACGTAAATATATATATATATATATATATATATGTAATCATCCACTCAGGGATGACCACTAATACCATCTATAGTTCACACAAGAAAATCGTGAAATTCATTTGTATAATTAAAATTCATTTTACTTTCCTATGGACCATAGTGATCAAGCCCATGTGATTTTAAAAACAAATATTTAATCCACAAATATTTTTCACACAATTACAAAAAGAAATAATTTAAAGCGCTCGGTTCATAATATGAACCACGTGAGTTTTACTCACCTCGATACTCCCGCTACGTATTTAATTTAACAAATTCATCCCGAAATCATCCACCAAAGTAAACCATCAATCACCTAATCAAATACGATAATTAACTTAGCGTACAATTCAAAAACACACTTATATGAAGATCCATCAGTCGGATCTTCACCCATGACCACATAAAGTCATCGGGACAGTCCTACGATCATTATATCAAAACTACACGTCTATTGGACGGTTCAATCTTCACATATCATAAATCGAACAATCGAAATCAATCGAAATCGTAAAATTCATAACTAATTCATACGATATCTAAAATTCACATGCTATATATCAAAATGATCGTATCGACATGTACACTCTAACAATGAGCAGAAACTGCTCTTGGGGTGGCCGGAGGTCACCGGAAACCACCACCACAGTGGCGGCGCCGCCGCCATACTAAAGTCAAAATTTTCCAAAACTCCCAACATCAAAGTTCTTCATCTCAACTCCAATTTCAACTTTCATAATTAGCACAAAGTCAAATGTCAAGTCTAAGGGCCGAAATTTACCTCAAAAAGAAAGAGGCCAAAATAGCCCAAAATCGATCAATTCTGAAATTCGTCTTCCTTGGGTTAAATGGAGATGTGAAACTTGGTAAGTTTGTAGAGCATGGCAAGACGAACAAAGCCCAGTTAGTCTCTCCTCCTACTTTAGCCTAGTTGGCCGGAATTTGAAGAAATGCCCAAAAAATGATCTGATCTTCTTTGCTTTGATTCGTTGTCTATGGTGAATGATAGGATGCAACGCATACATTATGGAAAGCTTGTTTCAAGGCGAAGAGATAGGGACAAGCGGCTAATCGATTGGTGGCCGGAGGAGGAAGAAATCTGCCGGCGAAGGGAGGAGCAGCTCGGGCGATTTCAGCCCGACCTGTGCAGCTTCTCGGCCTTGTAGCGCCTCCCACGGTTTTTTTTTGACGTCAATGTCTTCTAGGGAAGTTTTAAATGACTTCAAGGCGAGCAAAATTGTTTTTGGAATCAAGTCGATCAGAGGTCTGTGGAGGGAGATATGGCAGGACAAAGAAGAGCCCAGAAATGGTGACGGACGCGGGGAGAGAGAGGGCTAGGGAAAATTGGAAATCTGGAATTTTTTGTTTTTTTTTTCTGATAAATTCCTCTATTTATAGGAAAAACTCAATTTTCAAATATTCGTAATAAATTCATACAAACTCCGAATATTACGTTTAACATATGTACGATACGAGTTCTACAACTTTTATGAAGAAAGTTATCCCAAATTATGAACGTATAAAAAGTCGATTTTTACAATCCCCTAAATAACATTCGTTTTTAAAAATAAAATCATTAGAAACCTATTTTATCAAACCACGACAACCGAATTAATCCCAAATATCATAATTCAAATAATAGAACAATTATTGAATTACATAAATTTATTTTATGAAAATTCGGGTCTTCACATTCCATGATCCATAAGTTTAGCTTCTCCGAATATGGGTGGAAACCTCTTTCGTGCAGTGCTACCAAATTTTGACAAAGCATCACCTCCCTCTTCAACAGCTTGAATTGCCCTAACCGGCCTGTAGTGACTCACCGAACATAAGCTACTTCCTTTTCTTGTGAAATTAACAATAAACGACTAAATATAATACCATACCGAAAAGTATATAGTGCAAAACCAATTAGATGATTTTGGCTTCCAAATCGTACTTAGTGCAACATTTACCACCTGGTCACAAAAAATGAGTCGCGACTAATTTATGTCCAGTAGTGAAATCGAAAAGCATGGAGAGGCATTATGGGTTTACTGTCTTGCTTACCAGGTTGCTCACGAGTGCCTCAGGCTCGAGGCATCTAATTTCTTTACGATCAAGAGCTTCATTTTCCGTCCTGAAGACTACAAAACTTCAAAACAAAAATTAATATATAAATGACCTAGTGCTCCATGAAATGAAATATGCTTTAACATATATGGAAAGGTAAATGAATTTACTCTTCATTCCAGACTTCGAGATATATGAAAGCTATTAGATCTACTTCTTCATTGGAAAGGTCACAAAACCCTTTAAAAGGACCAATATCTTGTATCTTTCTCGGCTTTTATCACTGTACTGATCCAGACTAAGTTCAGGCGATGAAATCTCTTTCTTAATGTTTTTAATACCGACTTGAGGTTCGTTAGCCTGCAAAGAAAATGATTTAGAAATGTTCTTGGTGCAAAGAAAATCACAACAAGGTAAATAAATTATCACGTCCTTGGTTTTGTTCTATAATTACACTAATCAAATATAAGGCAAGCCAAACAACTAAACATACCTCTGCGTATTAATGTGGCCGATTGTCGGGGCTGAGCATTTGGCAATATGATTTATCTGGGTTCTCCATGTGTCGATAATCTTTCTGATTTGCAAACGTACGTGTCTCCGTTTTGCTGTTCAATATCTTCTCCTTCCTTATCCACAGTGCCATCATTGACGCCCACTTTTAATGACTTCAAAAATTCTTTTAATCCCCTCAGCTCTTCCACAACCTTTGTAGGGACAGTATCAACAACAATATTTTTGAGTTCTTCAACTGATTTCTCAATGCGACTAACAACATTTTTCAAAAGCTCCACATCTGCTCTCACTGGAAACGCATCTTCCACCCCATGCTTGTCAATGTTAGAAACAAGATTAATAGCAGAACTCTAAAGACCGCCTTTCCTCGAGATCCGTTTAAGTAGTTTTGATGACTTTACGTCTTCCCAGGTAGCAACAACAGGCTTTGAACAATCGATAATTGTCCTCCCATGGGCAATACTATTGTAATAATAAAGCTGAAAAAATAGAACACACCCACACAAGTACCTTGATTTTTTCTGCTTGAATGAACGCACTCCTTCTACAAGAAATTTGAACGAAAAACTCACCCAATTTAGAGAGTTTATCCTTTTCGGATCCCTTAGTGGTATAAGGTACGAACAAGATCGAACACCTAATAGTAACTTTTGTTTTCTGCCTTTTTGGTTTCTGTGCGTTGATTTGTGCGTCTCATTAGGGATGAAGGAGATAGGATTTTTAAAATTATATTTTATTAAGGAAATTATTGATGACATAATTAATTAGCAATAAAGATTATTTAAAAACGTAATTAGTATTCATATTAGGTTAGTGTATCAATTAAATCTGCTTTCTGTATCAATTAATAGTCGTATTAGGTTTGATAGTCAATTGATAGAATTGCCAAAATCGTCTATGATCAACTTGCTATCCAAACCCTAAATCCTATATCCTGAACCCTAAACTCTAAATAATAGGCAGTATAGAATGATTTTATATTTATATTTTTGTATTCTCATAAAATGTAGTTGTGTCTAGCGAATCATAGTGTTTGTTATAAGACATGCATCGCGCACTACGTGTATATCAAGTTCATATTGTAGATAGAACACAAAATCATAGTGTTTTTGTATGACATACATGCCGCACTACGTACATATCAAGTTTCTATTCTAGATAGACACAAAATCATGGTCTTTTTGTTGAGACATACATGCCGCACTGCATGTATGTCAAGTTTCTATTCTACAGAGACGCGAAATCATAGTTTTTGTTATAAGACATACATGACACACTGTGCGTGTATGTCAAGTTTCTATTCTAGGTAGACGCAAAATCATGTTCTTTTTTTATGAGACATACATGCCGCACTGCGTGTATGTCAAGTTTCTATTCTAGGTAGACGCAAAATCATGGTCTTTTTTTTATGAGACATACATGCTGCATTGTGTGTATGTCAAGTTTCTATTCTACATAGATGCAAAATCATGGTCTTTTGTTATAAGACATACATGACGCACTGTGTGTGTATGTCAAGTTTTTATTCTATGTAGACGCGAAATCATAGTTTTTGTTATAAGACATATATGATGCACTGGGTGTATATCAAATTTCTATTCTAGATTATGTAAGTAGTGAGAGGTTGATATTAATGCACAATACATATGTATGTATATGTATATATATGTATAGTTTTCATGCATATAGAGAGTTCTTCATTCCAACCGAAAAAGCAAGCGAACTTCCACTTTCTCTTATCTTCTTCTTCCTATTGATTCTTTTGGAATTTGATATGCGGCCGCCTTTCTCAAAATCAGCTCCTATTTCTCTTATCTTCTTCTCCCTATTGATTCTTTTGAAATTTGATATGCGGCTGCGTGCAATATTGCTGGAGATAAAAAAAAAAAAAAATTGCTTCTTCTTGTTCCAACTTAACCCTAAAGGGAAAAAAAAAAAGGAAAAAAGAATAGAAAGGCTAAGGGCTAAACAAGTTACCATTTTGTTAAATATTTTAAACCATTGGATATATTACTAATCCAATGATCCAAAATATTTAACAAAATGAGGGTATGGCAAACACCAAGGTACCCAAGAATTCTCCCTAAGTATAACTTAATCAATATATTAAGCTGGATCTATATATCTTTGGGTACTTTTAATTCATACATATATGGAATTACAGGCATTAAGTGGGGGAATCGTAGGTGTACGACTACATATATTGTAATTAAGACTACAGAGTACGTTTAGCTGCCATGGCCATGCATGCAAGCTTTAGGACTAGGGCCGGGGGTCCCGTTGGCTTGATCGACATGAAAGTGGCCGGCTCTTCTGAAATGAAAGAAATTAGATGAAACACGGCAAGTACAGCGTATTGATCGGAACTGTTAGCGGAGCTCTTGACATCGAGAATATATGGAGGAGGGCTTGAAAAGGGTGAGCTGCCGGGTGCACTGATGAAGTTATGCCATCCCAGTTCATGGTACTTGCTTTGTCTTCTCTAACACTCAACTTATGGCACTAAAGGCTTACAGCAAGCAGCCATTGTTGGATGTGATGGCGAACGTGTGCTATTGAAAAGCATGAAGAAGAGTTTGCTGACAGTTTGATACTGACATAGTTCTTCATCAACACACACACACACACATGCATTGCCAAGTTTATCCCAAGTGAAAGATTGTATATATTTCTCTTGTATGTATTGAACGTGGGGCAAGTTGGCTCATTAATTAATGGAGTGAAGCTGCCATGCTGATCATGATAGTTCTTGTGGCAAGGGCTAAGAGTCCGCGATTCTCATGCGGATGGATCGATCTTCATATAGTTGCAGGGTTGAAAAAGATGGCAATGTTGAATATTTCTTAGTGGCAAGTAGCTAGGCACTTCAAAATATATATATACATTGCATACTTTTTTGCCATAGTCTATGATTATTATTTAATTTCATCCGATAACACTAAATTTCAGAGTGCTAGTAGCCGCACAGCTTTACGTTACCAATACAAAGAAGATTTGTTGCAACTACGACAAAAACCATGCCATAACTAGCTTCTTTTAGTTAATAGTCTACAATTGGTAACTCATCAGCAGGTGAAGTTGAGAATGGGCCTATAGTATATGACTTGCAAAACTAGGCGATAATTTCACTCTCCATGCAAGGCCTGTATATGACTTGAGTAGTGTTAATATCAGCTGCATGTGCTATGTCACAGCAGTTTTTCCCTCTCACCTCCAAGCGTATTTCTGGCGATGAATAGACTTTGATATTGGTGATGAAATCGGCAGAGTTGTTACCACTTGAAGAACAAGACAGCAAACCACGCGGCGCTACTCTTGAATAAGTGGTAACAGTCTTGTTTCCTTCAACACTCTGATCAATAGAATCAAAATAAAACACATGAGGAGCTTTACATGGATCGTTTGAGGGCCACCGCGTGTTGAACATGTAGAATGGTGGTCTCACATTCTTCTTATAAGGCCTGAATGTCTCGAGGGGTCTGTGTAAAGTACTCCGAGGGATAACATTTTCGTATATGTGAGCAGAGTAGCCCCATGAGATTGAGAAAGACCAGTTACTTGGTCTGTGGTAACATATGGTTTGTTGCAGAAGACGAGACGGGTCAACTTTTGCTGCCTTCATGAGGTGGTTAATGGACTCGGAACGGTTCATGGAAGGGAAGATTGGGTCAACGGCATCAAGGTGGTGGAGGGAGAGGAATGGAGACTGTGGATGACTTGATAGAAGACCTGATATGTCACCATGGAGATCAATCTGTAATTACAATAAGCACCAAAAAGCCTTAAAATTACCAGTAAAAAATATTAAATGGATCACAATGATTTGATCACAGCAAAGATCCTGGTCTTTAAAAACCTAAATCCTAGAACTAATGATTACTGTTTCAAGAAACTAATCAGTTGCATAGAATTTGTAATTAAATAAAAGGGTGATTACCTGGTGAAACCCCTTTTCTTGAGTCAGAGCAACTCCTAAATCGGTTAAACATTCATGCAACATAAAATCACTAACCCTCAAGGATGGATATCTCTCAATACATTGATCCAACTTTGTTGACAATGCTGCCACTAGCGGGTAACTTAAGGCATAACCAGCACCACCAAATGCCATATCAAACGAAAAATCGAAATTAGACTTGATACACTCCGAACTTGTTCCGATGTAATGGTACTTAGTATGGTCATACTTTGCTAAAACATCAACCAAATTATCAACAACAAGAATGGTATCATCATCTGCCATTACGTACCATCTTACATCCTTGTCACCCTCTCTAAACGTCTCCAAAACTGTACGCACTATTCGTACTTGGACCGGACTCACAATCTTTGGGTACACTTTTAATCCAGTGATGTCCTCATTGACTCGAAAAGGAGGAAAAGATGAAGGCCAAGGGAGAAACTCTTTGGTAGGAGCTCTATCCAAAAAGAGGTATCCGCGGGTGACATTTGGTTGCCACCATGCCTCAATGTATGCTTTTTTCTGCTTCCACGTCTTCATGGAGCCAACCATTCCGATCACAATGTGGCTAAAATTGGTAGGAGGGTGACTGACGGGACATGTTGTCGCAGCCGGGAAGCTTTGTTTGAAGGTTTCCGGGAGATTGGAAGGTCGATAATTATTTGATTTATCAAAGAACAAGATGTAAGACAATATCAGAATTAAGCTTGAAATGGCTAGAGTTTTGAATAAAGCTCCACGAGATAATGGGGTAGCTAGCTTTTGTTGAGTAATGGTATAATTGAGGGAGAGTGGGGAGCACATCTTCAATGATAGAATGGCGCAGAGGGTTGATTATTCAACGTGGGAGCGCTACTAAAAAACATTCACTGCTGGCAATTAATACCAACCAGCACTAATGTCTGAATTACCATTTATTGAGGATTTGAGAGTTTTAAAGGGTTTTGACTTTTGAAGTCCATGATTCTTGTTTAAGTTTTGCTAATACATCTGATTGTCTTGTTCTTACTCTACTTATATTATTTAAGATTTTTTTTTTGGTCAGAATATTATTTAAGAAGTTGCTGCCTCGTTAGAAAGGATAAACCATGAAGATCTAATGTCATGATCCATGTGCACGGTTCAGAAGTCTAGGAATGAGATCCGGCTCCTCCAAAATGATAAGGGTGTGAATTTACTTTAATTTCATAGAATCTGGATCCTCTGTCTAATCTAAGGGTCCTAACATTGACACATCACTCTTCCGTTAATTTTTTGTTTTTAGTCTAAACCTCAGTTAACTTGCCGTTAAACCTAAATTAAAAAGAAAAATTAGGAATTCTCGTTAGTGTTTCTCCTCTGCGTCAAGTTCCTTCATTGCATGTGCTTCCTTTTTTATTTTTTCTTTGCTTCCATTGCTGCGCATTAACCATGGAATGACTTCTTGCACTTTTGTTAATTAATAAATTCATCAAGAAAACTATTCATTCCCTTTTCTTCCAACACAAACCAAAAGAAACGCCAAGTTCAGTGTGCATTTTGGTCTTCGATCATGGTTTTCTTATTCAAATATATTGATTGATTCCTATATTTTGGGCATCTTCAAATCTGACTGTGGGGGGCGGGGGTGTTGAGAAACTGTACGTGGTCGCTGTGGAATTAAGGAGGACTGGAGGAGTTTGGTAGGAAAAGGTTGAATCTTTGAATGCAATGAGTGTGCGACTTTGTTATAGCAATCAGAACATTGACATCACTGTTTGCGCATTCATGAACATCATGAGTTATTGTGGATGCAACCGTGAATCTGAATTTTGGAAAGAGAGAAATTGAAAGAATTGCAAAAGTTAAAAATTGAAAGATTGATATGTCACTGCGAAAGTTGTTTTTCATTAGAAAAACAGGTTACTCGTTCATGAGAACAGCCATGGAAGCAAAGAGATAGAAAAGGAAGCACAAGGAAGGAACTTGACGTAGAGAGAAACACCGAAACACTGACGAGAAATCTCCCAATTTTTTTTTTTTCTAGAGTTAACGGTAAGTTAACGAAGGTTTAGACCAAAAATCAAAAATTGGTGGAAGAGTGATGTGTTAATTGTCAGAACTCTTACATTAGATAGATAGAGGGTTCAGATTTTATGAAATTAAAGTAAATTCACACCCTCCTAGGAATGGATAAACACTTCCAGATTTACCGGAGATTTAATGTTGGAATATATGGGTCAGACAAAAGAAGAATGAGGAGAAGACAGTGGCAACTTCAGACCAAATGATCGTTGGCTATGAGAGTCAGACTTTCGTTTTCCCATTTTCCTTGCAAGTTTAATTGTGTTTTAGGAGAAAGTTCTACGTCGCACTAATGTATTGGTACATCAATTATAAATCAACATTCTTTTAGGGTTCGTTTGGTTCACGGAGGGAAAATCAATTCCTTTGTCTTTTCCATGAGGATGAGAAATTAAAATTTCTATCAGGTTTCCTTTTCTATGTTTGGTAAAGCAAGGAAAGCATTCGGGAAAGACCATTTGATTTCCCTTCCAGTGTTTGGTTGGTGCAGGAAAGGAAAGGGAATGTTTCAAATCAACCCTTGTATTTTAAAATGAAAAAACATCATAGAAATTCAGAAATACACCAATTTTGGCAATAGCACATTTGAGTAGGGATATTATAGTCCAAAATTTTCATAATAGATGCTGAGAAAGAAGAAGAGAAAATCAATTTCATGGGGTCTGAAAGAAATGATCTTCTCCCCAATTTTCCCCTCTGTCAGGAACATACTTTCAAAATTTGTGTCTACCAAACAAAGCAAATGAATGACTTTCCTTTCCTGATCCCTCAACTCCGTGAACCAAATATGGCCTTATAGTAAAGAAGCTCCTTGCTTCGTAGATTAACTCAAAATTAGGCTAGCTAAGCTAGTCTACTAATACATGAAGCTAGCCTACCCTTATATTAAATTGATTTATTTGATATATCGATACATTAACAGACCTTTGGAATTCTTTAAAAAGTTTTCTATCAATTCAATCAGTCTACTACTATTTTCTCATAATTATAGAAGATGCCCCTTCACTCGCCCAGAGACCAAAACTAAAAGAATGGAATTTATACTGTTCTTAATAACAAAAATTTTATGTTCCCACGTTCAACGGTTCAAGTCATGTGTTTAACTAGCGACGTCGGGCAAAAGAAGCTATTAATTTGACCCGTGCAACACACGAAACACAAGTATTCAAAATGAAACCAATTCAAAGACAAACCAAAGAGTTATTGCTTGCAAAAGAAACTGGTGAATAGCATAGATTGCGGAACAATTTCGTCAAGTCTTTTATAAATGAGTTCTCGACCAGTTGAGCATGTTTAAGACTTTAACCTAAACTTTGAGCACAGATTAAAATTGGCCTTGTTTGGAGTATTGTAATTTGTGGGTTGTGATATTCCATGGTAATATATTAGTTAACTCCAACTCCCAGCCAGTGAATCAAACCATAAACCAAACTGATTGGATTGACCTACATATATGCCTCATCAAAAAGTCCGCGGATCAAGTGGGCCCTAGCCCGGCCCATCAAAAAACCAGCAAAAGCTCGTCTTGGTGGGCCGATGGAGGCCAGCCAAAAAACCCGCAAAAACCCGGCCCGACTCATAGGTATGGCCTGCCAAAAACCCGCTAGGCCCGGTCCGTAAACTATTTTATATGTGTGTGTGTGTGTGTGTGTGTGTGTGTGTGTTTATATATATATATATATATATATATATATAGGATTTTTCTCAGGTAAGGATGTCCTTAGTTTTTCTTAGGTGCGGATTTGGTGTTTTCACCCACTTTCCGATCATATTTTCACATCTTAACCGTTCAGTTTTTAGAGCCTAATGTATAGATCTTCCCTGCAAAATTTCAGCCAATTTGGTGATCGTTAAGACATCCAAAACTGTAATTTACACGAACGGACCGAATCTGTCAAACCGGAACCGTACGTATTTATAATGGTAAATTGCAGTTTTGGATGCCTTAACGATCACCAAATTGACTGAAAATTTTCAGAGGTGATCTATACATTAGAACCTAAAAACTGAACGGTTAAGATGTGAAAATGTGATCGGAAAGTGGGTTAAAACAGGAAATCCGTACCTAAGAAAAACTAAGGAAGTCCTTAGCCAAGAAGGACTGTATATATATATATATATATATATATATATATATATAGACACACACACACATACATATATATATATATATATACACGTGTATGTGTACGTTTATATATATATATATATATATATATGTGTGTGTGTGTGGAAGTTCTCATATTTCTATATATAATATGTGCATATATATTCTAAAAAACAAGTGACAACGGTTGACAAATTCGATCGGATTTGAAAATATGGTGAAATTGGCTAAATTTTTTACCACACTCCTAATTCATTGTAATAATCACATCCAACGGTCGGTTTTTTCATTTTATTTGAATTTATAGAGGTTGCTCTTTGGAGTGTATGATATATAAATATAGGTTTATAATAGTAACTAAGTTTGACCTAGGTGATCGAATTCGAAACAAGAACTAAATTGGCTGGATTTTTTACAACCATCATAAAACATTACAATCTCTCCATCAAGCGGTTGGTTTCTCCAAATTCATCTTGCACTTCATGGTTGCTTTAGAATGGACCTCAACAATTTATATGCAATGTATAAGTCATACAACTTTATGAGGCAGATTGGTATAGACCAACGTATTTGTAATTAAAATTAAAATTTTTATCTTATGTCCACACACATCTATTGACTGAATATTTACATACGTGATGTGAAAAAATAAGCACGCTTCGCAGTCGTTATGTCATCGGTCAACCAAGAAGACATACTAGTGACAACGGTTGACCAATTCGATCGGATTTGAAAATATGGTGAAATTGGCTAAATTTTTTTACCACACTCCTAATTCATTGTAATAATCACATCCAACAGTCGGTTTTTTCATTTTATTTGAACTTATAGAGGTTGCTCTCTGGAGTGCATGATATATAAATATAGGTTTATAAGAGTAACTAAGTTTGACCTAGGTGATCGAATTCGAAACGAGAACTAAATTAGCTGGATGTTTTACAACCACCATAAAACACTACAATCTCTCCATCAAGCGGTTGGTTTCTCCAAATTCATCTTCCACTTCATGGTTGATTTAGAATGAACCTCAACAATTTAAATGCAATGTATAAGTCATACAACTCTATGAGGCAAATTGGTACAGGCCAATGTATTTGTAATTAAAATTGAAATTTTTATCTTATGTCCCCACACATCCATTGACTGAATATTTACATATGTGATGTGAAAAAATAAGCACGTTTCACGGTCGTTATGTCATCGGTCAACCAAGAAGACATACTAGTGGCAACAGTTGACCAATTCGATCAAATTCAAAAATATGATGAAATTGGTTAAATTTTTTACCACACTCATAATTTATTGTAATAATCACATCCACCGGTCGGTTTTTTTTTTCATTTTATTTGAATTTATAGAGGTTTCTTTTTGGAGTGTATGATATATAAATATAGGTTTATAAGAGTAACTAAGTTTGACCTAGTTGATCGAATTCGAAACGAGAACTAAATTGACTGGATTTTTTACAACCATCATAAAACATTACAATCTCTTCATCAAGCGGTTGGTTTTTCCAAATCTATCTTCCACATCATGGTTGCTTTAAAATATACGTCAACAATTTAAATGCAGTGTATAAGTCATACAACTTTAGGAGGCAAATTGGTATAGACCAATGTATTTGTAATTAAAATTAAAATTTTTATCTTATGTCCACACACATCCACTGACTGAATATTTACATATGTGATGTGAAAAAATAAGCTCTTTTCACGGTCGTTATGTCATCGGTCAACCAAGAAGATATACTAGTGACAACGGTTGACAAATTCGATCGGATTCGAAAATATGGTGAAATTGGCTAAATTTTTTACCACACTCATAATTTATTGTAATAATCACATCACTGGTCAGTTTTTTCATTTTATTTGAATTTATAGAGGTTGCTCTTTGGAGTGTATGATATATAAATATAGGTTTATAAGAGTAACTAAGTTTCACCTAGTTGATCGAATTCGAACCGAGAACTAATGTCACGCCCCGAATTTTAGAATAACAATTCAAAATCCGAAACATGAAAATACTACAAACCCAAAAATAATCATCCTGAAAATTTCTTTTTATAACATCCTCTCCACACGAAATAAAATCAAACCGAATTTAGTCTCGGTTAATTATTACACTCAAATCCAAAATGTAATGTAAAGCTCTAAATGAGCATACACACCTCACAACTAAATGAAATAGCAAAACTGCTGTAACACCTACGCAGCTCGGTCACCTCCCTGGTTATCCTGACCTGTAGGAATATCCGCTACACCATTGAATAGTGTACCGGGATTGCAACAACACAAAACCCGGTAAGCTTATGAAAGCTTATATGAGTAAAAGAAAGAACTGTTACTTAATTTAATCTCATTTATTCCTACACACAGCAACACTCAATAATTTCCACATATGCAAGTACTAACAATCTCAATCAACACCAATTCAATATATCAGGACAATCCAACTCACAACTTCCTTCACAACTCTCATCATCGTATTTATAAAAAATACGGTACTTGACAGACTAGAGCTCTAACTGAATCGTAGCCCGTCACCTGGCCTAGGTTATGGCATCCGACATATTTATCATTATCGTATTTCATCAATATGTATACCTTTATACATATTTAGAACGTCCGATAATTCCACATACTCAACCAATCGTATCCCATCATCCACCCAGGATTAGAGCGTCCGATTACTCCACACCGGTCATTACGTCGACCCTAAACCCATAAATGAGCACAACATATAATATCACATACTGAAATCAACCCAACCAAGATACACCATATTATTATGGAATTACACAATTGAAATATAATCAATTCATCAATTCTACTCAATCATATCATCACACAACAATCCACTCATCAATATATATTTTTCACGTAAATATATATATACGTAATCATCCACTCAGGAATGACCACTAATACCATCTATAGTTCACACAAGAAAATCATAAGAATTCATTTGTATAGTAAAAATTCATTTTTACTTACCTATGGACCGTGGTGATTCAAGTCCATGAAATTTTAAAACAAATATTTAATCCGCAAATATTTTTCACACAATTACCATAAATAAATAAATTTAAAACATTCGGTTCGTAATATGAACCACGTGAGTTTTACTCACCTCGAAATTCCCGCTGCGTCTTCAATATAATTATAATTATAATTAACGCCGAAATAGCCCACTCAAATAAAATCCGTCAATCACCTAACCAAATATGATTCGAATTTAGCCAACAATTTCAACACATAAATTAACTACCATTTAACGGCCGGATTCTAATTTACATTAAAATCCGACGAGCGGTTTCTCACGAATCGCTCCCCTAATTACCGTTTTGCACATATACGAAGATCCAACGGTCAGATCTTCATCCATGACCACACAAAGCCTCTGGGACAGTCATATGATCATCATAACAAATTTACAAGTTCATCCGACGGTCATAATTTCACAGATCAAAAATCTAACGATCGAAATCGATCGAAATCACAAAATTCATAACTAATTCATACGATATCCGAAAAATGCGTATAATACGCTGAAATGATCGTATCGACACATAGAATCATAAAATGGACAGAAACCAAATTTTAGACCTCCGGACGTGGCCAGAAAGGGCCGCCGGAGTTAGGGACAGAGCCGCCACCGACCACCGCCAATGGTGTCGGGGCCGAGCTTGTCCCCTTCGTTTCATCATTCTGAGCAACTTTCATAACTAGCACAAGACCTAAAAATGACGGGAAGGGATCGAAAATTACTAATTACAGTCGGCAGCCGAAAAAATTCCAGAAGCCGGCGAGCTTGAAAACCGACGTGAAAACTGCAACCTCAGGCCCCGATCCCTTCTGGAAACTTGTTCAGAACTTCCTTGCGAACTCAACAAGCCAAGAATCACAAGAAACGATCGTGTATAGCTCGAGATATCTTGATCGAAAGCTTCGGTGTTTCGATCCGTTCGGGTCGAGCTCTGACGAATGTGAAAACGTTCGACCCAGTTTCGGTCCTTCTTGGTGCTTGTAGAGGAAGTTGAGGCGAGCTCAATGAGCCAAGAATCAAGTAAAATGGTCGTATGTAGCTTGAGATATCAAGCTCGAACCGAAAATGGTGGTTTTCGGTTCGGGCCGTGCCGCCGCCGCTACATGCCGCACCGCCTTGTAAAACTGCCTCTGGGAGCTAGAGCAGCTCGAGACGAACGCCTGGGACTTGGTTTGAGGTCGAGAGGTGGTCTGTGGAGGGAGAACAATTAAGGAGAACTTTGCTCTCTATTTCGGTCGAGAGAGAGGGATGCGAGAGCTGAGAGAGAGAAAGCACTGTGCTTTCCAAAAAAAGAAAGAAAGAGAGAAAGAGAGGGAGGCTGGTGGAAAATTAGGGTTTCCCAAAAAAAATTTCTATATATACGAGTTTCAGAAAACTTCTAAATTCGATAACTAAATCAGAAAAAATCCGATCTTTGTGTTCCGCACGTGTACGGACTCGTATCGACGAGCTCTACAACTTTCATGAAGGAAGTTTCTCCAAATTTCGTACGTAGAAAAAGTCGATTTCTCAAACCGAGTATTTCGAGCTTTTCGTTAAAAATAATTGTTTCGAAACTTCGATAAATGTAAAAGTGAATTATTATCGAACAACAATCGTTAAATCATATAATAATCACTCAACACAATTACTCGAATTCAAAATGAAAATTGCGGGTATTACAATTGGCTGGATTTTTTATAATCACCATAAAACATTACAATCTCTCAATCGAGCGGTTGATTTCTCTAAATTTATTTTCCACTTCATGGTTGCTTTATAATGAACCTCAACATTTTAAATGCAATATACAAGTCATACAACTTTAGGAGGTAAATTGATATAGGGCAACATCTTTGTAATTAAAATTGAAATTTTTATCTTACGTCCACGCACATCCATTAATGGAATATTTACGATGTGAAAAAATAAGCACGTTTCTCGGTCGTCATGCCATCGGTCAACCAAGAAAACATATAAGTGATGACGGTTGACAAATTCGATCGGATTCGAAAATATGGTGAAATTGGCTAAACTTTTTACCACGCTCATAAGTTATTATAATAATCTCATCTAACGGTTGGTTTTCTCATTTTATTTAAGTTGATAGAGGTTTGTCTTTGAAGTGTATGATATATAAATATAAGTTTATAAAAAATATTATCTTTAAAGATTTATTTGTAAATAAAGCCCGCAAGGCTTAGCCCGGCCCGGCCTGAAAAAGCCCGCGAGACCCACATTAAATGGATGGGCTTGGATCCTTCAATTTATAATAAAACCCTAGCCCGCTACTATTTAAAAATGAAGTAGGACCCCACCCGGGCCGACCTGTTGATGAGGCCTTCCTACATATAGAGTTATGGACCAAAATCTTTTCCAGAACTTCCTATTATCAAAAGTATTGTCTACGCATATAAAACTAAAATGACATGAAGCTTGTAAGAAGGGGTGACTCGCTAGATAATTATATAACTTCATCCATTAATTTGACCCAGAAGTACAAGTTTTTATTTATTTTGGTAAGAATAAAAAAAAAAAGTAATGAAAATGTTAATTATAATAATATAGGGCATGATATTTGCCTGACAACATATGTATGGGTAAAAGTGATAAATATATAATAATATGATAAATGACTTTTATCGACGTATAAATTCGTCGGCATAAGGAAGAAAAGTGTTATAACTTTTAGCAACAAATTATTTGTCGGTAAAAGTTGAACAAATAAAAATATGAGATATGACCTTTGCCGACAAATAAGTCATCAGCCAAAGATAAAAAAAACAAATAATAATAACATGAGGCATGATCCTTACCAACGCTTTATTTGTCAGCTTAATGTGGAATACTACGTATAAGGCATGAGTTTTATCAACACTTGTTTAACGGCGTAAGGTGCAAAAATGAAGGGTTCGTGATGGAAGAAATCAGGCTAATTATCTTCCCTTCATGTACTTGGGATTTCTACAGTTCAAGAGATGCTAATAGCGGATGTTGTTGCGAAGTTTGCAGCCTGAGAAAATGGATGTGATGGTTAGAGTTTAGACTTTTTTGGCTCATGCATGTTGTCGACAAGGATATACTTGAAACCGTCAATGTAATAAGGGATGGCGTGCTTTAGGTCACTGCTACACCAAGACAAATGTGTGATGCTCTAGCATTTCTTAGCCTAGTGTAACCTAGTATGCGAGGTCCCTTATTCGTCTCCATGTACTATTCAATTGAATCATGCATGAAATTTGCATATCCCTCAAATTATTAGTTCCCAGTGTCCCTCATAGCATTCATTCCTACTGTTAAGATTAACCGGCCTAATAAAGAAATCACTTATATTAGTTATACTTAAGAAAACTTGATGATGAAAATAGTAATAGTTTTAGACAAAATAAGCTCATTTCTACATGTTCTACTTTTAAAAGAAACATGATGAATATAGTAGTAAACTCATGTCTACACATTGAACATCAAATCAACAGTATTAATCAAACAAAAACAAAAACATCAATCCAATCGTATAAACATTCAATTAAACATTTAGTTCAAGATCATTAAGATTGAATTAACTAACATAGCAGAATTCAATACATGGTCCTAAACAATATTTGGATACTCATCAGCAATATAGAAGTGCCTGAAATAGGATTTTCTGTATGAGGTACCAAAATATAACACCTATAAGATTATTTGACTTTTTTTTTTTCCTTTTTCTTTTATACATTTCTGTTCCATATTTGGTGACTAACTACCCATTAATTAGGGTATAAATATATAAGTAGTTGAAAAAAAGCGTTATCAGATGTAATACTTTGATTCTTATAGCTTAGTGGTAGAAATGTTCTACTAATCATGTCGGACATTTATCTAGGCCTGTTTGTAGGGGTCGTCAACGGGCCGGGCCGGACCCGGGCCGGGCTTTATTAAAAATCGAAGGATCCAAGCCCGTCCATATAAAGCGGGCCTTGCGGGCTTTTTCGGGCCGGGCCGGGCTTGGCCTTGCGGGCTTTTTCGGGCCGGGCCTTGCGGGATTTATTTATAAATAAATATTTAAAGATACAAATATATTTTTTTTTTAATCAATCTTTGGAAATTCATTGGATAATGATCAAATACAACCAAAGATAATAGATCTATATTGTACCCAAAAAAATCTATATTTATATATAGATACTAATTTATTGATAATTAAATTTTTAAAGACACTAATTTTTTATAAATTTATATTTATACATCATACACTCCAAAGAGCAACATATAGCAATTCAAAGAAAAGGAGAAAACCGACCGTTGGATGTGATTATTACAATAAATTATACGTGTGGTTAAAAATTTAGTCAATTTCACCGTAGTTTCGAACTCAATCGGATTAGTCAACCGTAGTCACTTGCATGTTTTCTTGGTTGACTGATGGCGTGATAACCGCAAAAATTGCTTATTTTTTTACATCACGTTTGTAAATATTTCATCGATGGATATGAGTGGACATAAGATAAAAATTTCAATTTTAATTACAAATACATTGACCAATACCAATTTGCCTCTTAAAGTTGTATGACTTGTACATTGCATTTAAATTGTTGAGGTTCATTCTAAAGCAAACATGCAGTGGAAAATGAATTTGAAAAAACCAACCGTTTGATGGAAAGACTGTAATATTTTATGGTGGTTGTAAAAAATCCAGCTAATTTGGTTTTCATTTCGAATTCGATCAACTAGGTCAAACCTAGTTACTCTTATAAACCTATATTTATATATCACACACTCCAAAGAGAAACATCTATCAATTCAAGGAAAATGGGAAAACCGACCGTTGGATTTGATTATTACAATAAATTATGAGTGTGGTTAAAAACTTAGTCAATTTCACCATAGTTTCAAATCCGATCGGATTGGTCAACCGTAGTCGCTTGTATGCTTTCTTGATTGACCGGTGGCGTGATGAACTCAAAACTTGCTTATTTTTTTACATCACGTTTGTAAATATTTCATTGATAGATGTGCATGGACATAAGATAAAAATTTCAATTTTAATTACAAATACATTGACCTATATCAATTTGCCTCTTAAAGTTGTATGACTTATACATTACATTTAAATTATTGAGGTTCATTCTAAAACAACTATGAAGTGGAAAATGAATTTGGAAAAACCAACCGTTTGATAGAGAGATTGTAATATTTTATGGTGGTTGTAAAAAATAAAGCTAATTTGGTTCTCGTTTCGAATTCGATCAACTAGGTCAAACCTAGTTACTCTTATAAACCTATATTTATATATCACACACTCCAAAGAGCAACCTCTATCAATTCAAAGAAAATGGGAAAACCGACCGTTGGATGTGATTATTACAATAAATTATGAGTGTGGTTAAAAATTTAGTCAATTTCACCATAGTTTCAAACCCGATCGGATTGGTCAACCGTAGTCGCTTGTATGTTTTCTTGATTGACCGATGGCTTGATAACCGCAAAACATGCTTATTTTTTCACATCATATCTGTAAATATCCTATCGATGGATGTACGTGTACATAAGATAAAAATTTCAATTTTATTACAAAGACGTTGGCCTATATCAATTTGTCACCTAAAGTTATATGACTTGTATATTGCATTTAAAATTATTGATGTCCATTCTAAAACAACCATGAAGTGGAAGATGAATTTAGAGAAACCAACCGTTCGATGGAGAGATTGTAATGTTTTATAGTGGCTGTAAAAAATCCAGCCAATTTAGTTCTCGTTTCGAATTCGATCAACTAGGTCAAACTTAGTTACTATTATAAACCTATATTTATATATCATACACTCCAAAGAGCAACCTCTATAAATTCAAATAAAATGAAAAAACCGACCGTTGGATATGATTATTACAATAAATTATGAGTGTGGTAAAAAAATTAGCTAATTTCATCATATTTTCAAATCCGATCTAATTGATCAACCGTTGTCACTTGTTTTTTAGAATATATATGCACATATTTTCTATAAAAATATGAGAATTTCCACACACACACACACATATATATATATATATATAAATATAAACACACACATACACACATCTATCTATATATATATATATATATAAACACACACACAGTGCACACACATATCTCTCTCTCTCTCTCTCTCTCTCTCTATATATATATATATATATATATATATATATATATATATATATATATATATATAAGCACACACACATATCTATTATATATATATGTGTGTGATACACACATACACATATATATTAATATATATATCTATATATATATATATTCACAAACACACACAAATATATATAATATATAAAAAATAGTTTACGGGCTTTTACGGGCCGGGTCGGGTTTTTCCGGGCTTTTAGCGGGCCTCCATCGGCCCACCTAGGCGGGCTTTTGCGGGCTTTTTGACTGATCGGGCCGGGCTTTTGGCCCTCCGGGCCGGCGGGCCTCCATCGGCCCACTTGATCCGCGGGCTTTTTGATGAGGCCTACCTGTTTGGTAACGTTTTTGGAATGATTTTCTAAAAATAATTTTTTAAATCAAACACGAGAAAACGAGATTGTATTTTTCTCGGTGTGATAGCATGAGATAAATTAACTTAGAGTTGTGTTAGTACAAACCTTAATGTTATCTTCATTTATGAAGAGATGAGGCTAGAGACCGGTTCATCCCCCACTTTCTTTTCAGGCACACCAAGAAGTGGTCGGTCGCTTGTTTTTGCCACCTTTTTTACATGATCCAACACATAAAACTAGAAAATGAGAAGGGGCAATTTGACTATTGCCCTAGAACAACTTATCTTTAATAGAGAACTGGGTGGTCATAAGTTTTAATTTTTTTAATTTTTTTTTATTATCATTTTTGTTTCAACGAGAATATAAATAGAAAGAGCAATAGATAATAAAGCAGAGGGCCAATAAATGCATGATTAAAAATAGGGCAGAATTCATACATGCCGATAGCAGCCTAAAGCATAGTTATTAACCCTAATGTTCAAACCTAAATTTCAAAATACAGGATTGCTGGTGTAAATTTCAGGTTTGTTGATACTTCCTCCTTTCATCAGCTAAAACATCCTTACAAAACCTCATGCGTGATCATCTGGTGTATCGATCTGGATACTCAAAGTACTGATCGTTACCTTCGTTGTTCTCATAATCTCAGCGATTATCCCCATGCATTTGGTTGTAGATATGTTGAATGTTGCTTACAAAATTATGCTCTATGAAGATTTTAATGTTCTCCCCATTGTACTATGTTGAATGTATTAATAATATGTATGGTCATGGGACTGAGCCTCCCAGCTAGGTTAGATTCAAAACTCCTTTAAAAAAAAAAAAAAGATATACATTGTTTAATACTCATTTTTAGATAAATAAAATAATCATTAACCAATATATAATGAAAATGGCTATGTAAATTCACCACAGCTCAATCCAAAGAAGAACTACGTATATCTCTTATGTAGAACCCTAAACCAAACTCTAACCATAAACTCGTCATTTTGCATTTCCTATAAGGCCACGAAAACCGCATCCAACATCTAGAAACCTATAATGCCATCTTTCACTCCATGTCCGAAACCCGCCGGACCACAAGCAAGGACAATTCACCATTTCAAAATCAGGCTTTCCTTTTGGTCAGAAAGGAATTGGTTAAGACATGAGGGTGGCACTTTCAACCTCCTCAGTTTCATGCGCTTTTTCTTAGTGACTTTGAAAGAGTCAGCAGGTATCGCTTTTGTCCAATCTTTCCCAAATTCAACTTATCCTATCTTTAATATCTTATTACTTTCATCTTTGAGAGCAAGCGCCCCTCGTTTCATACAAGTGACTTGGACGCCTCCCACTCCCCCTTGGATCAAGATTAACACCGACGGTTCTTTTCGGGATACAAACAATGCTGGCTATGGTGGTATAGTACGTGATGCTCAGGGTGTTTTTGTCCATGCTTTTGCTTCGAGGGTAAGAGTTCCTAGTGCCCTTGATGCTGAAGTCCTTGCTTTCCTAGAAGCAATTGGGGTGGCCAGGTCACGTAATTGGCGCCACTTGTGGATTGAGACGGTCTCAACGATAGTGGTGAGATATTTTGCTTCCCCATCTCTTGTCCCTTGGAGGCTGCGCATTAGGTGGCAAAACGGTATGGTATTAGCGAGACAATTGCAGTTACGTGTCACTCACATCTTTCGGGAAGGGAATGCTGTGGCAGATGTGTTAGCTAACTATGGTACTCACATATGGGATTTGTTGCCCCAGTTTTTATCTTTTGCCTTTGGTCAAGACTTTGTTTCATGGCCGGTCTATAGATTCGTTTCTTGATTAATGTTTCAGTCCTTGTTATTTACTGAAGTTTGGTTTGATGTTCTTGATTTGCTGTATCTTTTACTTTCTTTTTCTTTGTACCATGGGTAGAAATTTTTTAGACGCTCCTTGTTGTTAGTTAGTAATTTTGTGTAACGTTCCATAACTGGCTTTGGTATAGTCCTCCAGCCAGTTTGTATTCTCCTTTTTTCATTAATAAACTTTTGAGAGGGGACGAGGAGTTAGTCCCTCTCTTGCTTTCCTTAAAAAAAATAATAAAAAAAAAGCAAGGTCATATTGTCTACAATTCCACCCGTGTCAAGTTCAAGTCTTGTATTGTCTACTTATATCTCTTACATGCAACGGAATTAATCACGAGTCATATAAGGTGCATCAAGTGACTCAGACATTGCATCACAAGCAACAAGGGTCAATCCATTAGACATTTACCAAATTTCTTGTATATGTCAAATCAGTAAATAATCATTATCCATTTTACAAATTCCTATGACATTCGTGGTTACATTCGATCTTAACATTCGTTCTGCGAACTTATTGGAGGAGAAAGCACATATGCTCCTCTTTAGAGGGGAAAAAAATGATAAAAATGAAAAATAAATAATTACAGGAATCTCTAAATTTGTTTTGACCTTCCCACCCCACTCAAACCCCCACCTTGTATTCCCTTCTATATGGCACAAGTAAGATTAATATTCTAACAAGATCTCCCGTGAACTACATAAACTAATATACAAAACGAAAATATGTATTATATATCCCTAGGGCCATCATAAGATTGAGTCTTTCTCAGATTCCAGTGCAGGCCATCATGAATGCTAGTTAAGAAATCACTAGTTGAATCAACTTGACATGCAGTGGGGACGGGCCACGTAGCCATACTGCACACGAGTGCATCACCAGCTGCCAGCCGTTTCCTGTCCTTCCCATCAAATGATGCCCATGCATGGCTTCTGCTGTTAAAAGGTACTTGTACTCGCAATGTCACATACTCAGGTAATATCAGAGGCCGGAACGATAGGGAATGAGGACAAATAGGGGTAAAGAGGATGCCTGGAACCTGCAATCATTAAGAACAATCAAGTAGCTTCCAAAACATCATACATCAACAATGTGCATACAGCGAAGTCTTTCACCGTAGGTCGTAAGTATTGCCCTTAAAAATATTTTTGGAAAACTTGACAAAATAGTTTTCAACATGTGCGATTTCAAGTATTCCCATTTTTCCCTGATACATTGCTCTACAGTCTGGAATCTCCTTAAACTTTAATGAGAAAAATACTGTTAGGCTAAGTTTTTATAACTTGGGAATCATTTATAGCCCTAATTTAATTTTAGATATGGGGAAAATACCATCTTCTATGGAAAATCTCTCTCGCAATAATTACACAGTATGCAACTGATTACCTAAACAAAGCATATCAGCCAGCATGTAAACACGATGTTTTTGCTCATATATAATATAATGGAAGGCGGGGAAATAATGAAACGAACAATGCATCCCAAAAACTAGAATGGCAAGGGCAAGATTGAGTTAGGTGGCAAAGCAAGATTGATGGAATAAGGAACTCTAAGCTGAAGGAATTGTAGAATGGTTTGATAACATGCAATCAGACCATTTTGCCCAACCTCAGCAGCACAATTTCAGCAGTTGGTCACAATTTTTACAAAACATAATAGTAATCATCCGGCTAACTATAATCCATCCAACATTGCAACTATTATAGTGGTACCACAATTATTACAAAACACAAGTACACCTCAACCATAACTGCTATATATAAACATCACAAGTTTGTGGACGGTGGGAAGGGAGACGAGTTTTATTGGATGAGACTGAGTTAATTGGACGTAGGTACATATAGTTGTAACTGTATTTTAAAATCTAATATTAAAGCTGATTTAAAAATTTTGGTGTAATACTTTACAATTTTTTTTTCTTTCTTTAATTTGGAACAACAATACTGGGACAAGATGCCAGTAAGTTTATACCAGTTCAGCAAGTAAAGAGGCTGTATAGAATACGGATCTACTTCATAATTATTCTGGAACAAGCTATAACAGGCACTGATACATGAAAACATAGTAACATACCTGGGGATGGACCATTGATCCTCCAGCTGCTAATGAATACGCAGTACTGCCAGATGTTGTCGATAATATCAGCCCATCTCCTTGGACACATGTGACAAAAGAGTTGTCACAATAGCATTCCAAATTTGTGAGATATGATGATATCCCACGGTCAATTGTAACCTCATTTAAAACAAGTATTGGCCCTTCAGTTTCATACTCATTTTTAGCTGCTTCTCTAATAACATGGCACTGCAACCGGTGCCGTAGCGTGATACTAATGGGACCTTTTAAAAGTGAATCAAGATAATCCCGGTACCGTTCACTGTCTGAATCATATTAAGGATCACTTCTCGATGAGACAAAGAAATAGTGAGAACTGATAAAATGTTATATTATAAAAAGGCAAGAAAATATTCAGAGCTTTTTCCCTTCTTTTTAAGAATAAACTGGTGTAGAGTAATTTTAAGAAATAATTTATGTATTTTGTTTTAGTAAGTAATTCCTTTCACAGGAAAATGATGAGAGGATACGAAATGGAGTCATAAATCCCAGAGATCCTAAAGAAAACGGCACAACAGGAGGAACTGGTCCTTTGAACATGGATGCTGCCTGTAAAGTAAGGAAAGAGGTGTTAGCACTTGCAATTTAATAACTAATCAAAACCGACATTGCAAAGAAAGGTGGGCCTGGATTCAGTTCCAAAGGCTTATAAATCATAGCCAGGAAAGCTGATTTTGACTGAGAGTGTACCTCAAGTAACTTGCACAACTGATAAAAAAAAAAATTATCTTATTAAACACGATAACCCACTATACTGTGGTCTCCTAAGCTAGGCATAAGAGTAATGAAGAACATCAGGTCCACTGGATAAGCAAAAAGTTTAGATAATGTACTATAGGTCAGACCCTGCTGATGAACCTTTTATCAATTTAGCATCTATCTGTGAAGCTCGTATCACTAATAAATAATACCCATTTTGAAATATTCCTACACATTACTCGGCATACTGATATATGGACAGGGAAACAATATTAAGAAGCACCAAAAGGAAGCAGAACCCATGTTCTCTGTACAGTGTAGCATCTCTGAATATGATTAACTTGAAATTCCCCTACCCAAAGTACTCGAATGTTCTAAAACCCTCTGAAGTAAGGTCAAATTAAAGCTTAAGAAAAAACATTATCTGCACGTACCCAGAGGACGGTTCCATCCCCACCAAGCGTTACCACAAGGTCAACTTTTGTATGCAGGAGCATAATCTCAGTGTCTGTGAAGCAAAGCATGAAATTTTACACAGTTAATAGCAAAATCATGAGCAAATCAACTGATTGCATAAATTGCACTTGTTTCTTAATTTACATGTCGCAGCAATCAGAGATCATTGATCATGCAAATGAATCTACATGAAATATCATCAGCAAAATTACATGTAGAAACACTTGATTTTGTGGCTACATCTTGTAAAAGGTCAACACTCAATTAAAAGCAAACAGAAAAAAGAGTTCAGTTATGACAGTAGAGAAATGTGCAGTTTTACATTATACTGAAAAACTTGACAAGATTGATGAGATAAACTTATAGGGGTCAACAGTAGATCTATGTGGCATAATATGATGAGAAGCATAAACGGATTGCACAAAAGCAATTGGAATTCTTTACAGGTTTGTAGAGTGACTTTTAAAAGTCCCTAGAGAGACTTCCCAAACATGTCAGGACTTGCCTCTCATACCAGTTTGATTCTGGTAATAGTAAAAGGATTAGATCATGACAAGTGGTGAAATATTGTAGCATTTCATCCTCTCCCTTCCTTAATTCATTGTTTGTCTAACGCTAAGATTGTTTCAAATCTATGACTCTGTATTGACTTCCTATGGAACATTTGTTCGTTTCATATATCTCTTCCCCCCTAAAATCTTGACAATAGAGAGGTGTGTGTAGTATAAATGTATTATGTATAATATGTCTATATCATGTAATAGGTACTTGAGTGTATAATATAGGTATAAAGATTTGTGTAACATGATTTATGCCAAGAGGCAACAAGCATGACAATTATCATCATTGAAGATAACCAAGTGGAGTTGTTTTGATGATGATCATAGTTACCAAATTGGTTTTCTTTTAGAGCGTTCACACTAACTTTGTACTCCTATATAAACCCTCCATTGAGAAAAGAATAAATACACATTACTCTCTCCCTCTCTCTGTTAATTTATGATTGTCTTCAAACACGTTATCAGCACGAAATTGCTCTAGGATTCAAATCAAATCGACAATATAAGAGAAAGTTCATCATCCAATCGAAGTCATTTTTCCAAACCTACAAAAAACCTCCAAACCCTGCCACATATCAAAGCCCTTGATCCCAGAAGCCCAGAACCGCCTGAACAGGCTGAAAAATGCCTGAACCGACCGGCGGAAGAGCTAAACCGCTGCTGAGAGCTGCCGAGCAGCTGCGCAAAAGCTGCCGAGGATCTACCGAGCGGATCTGCCAAGACCTGCCGAGAGGACCTGCCGAGAGCTACCGACACCTGCCGAGAGGATCTATCGAGCACCTGCCGAGCCCCTATCGAGGACCTGCCGAGCACCTGCGCCGAAGCTACCGAGCATCTGCCGAGCAACTGCCGACAGATCTGCCAACAGATCTGCAGGGCAAGTTTCCGACGACTTTTCCGACATTTTTCCAGCCACTTTTCAGGTGACTTTTCGGATGATTTTTCCGGTCAAATTTTCTGGCAACACTATTTCGAGGTATTTTTTATTAAAAGTTTCCGTTTTTGAGTTTTTATTCCTTGTTCTCCTTTTTCTTTTTCTCGAGAACTTGCAATCAAAAAGCGGAATTATAGAAATTCACGTTAAACGAACTAAGAGCGTTCGTAATCAATGAACTAAGAGTGTTCATAATATTCAGACTAAGAGCGTCCGCAAGCATCAATTTATGACCATATTAAACATCATTGTTTCAGTCTAATCTAAATATTCTTGGAAATTGATTTCTTGGTAGCAAAGCTTGAAAATCCTATTATTTTTAGTTTTCATAGAAGTTTAAACTCCGAAACTAATATATCTTTTCTTCTTATCTTCAGGATGTCGAATGAACCTAGACTCGACTTTCAAATCCTTGACTCAACATGCTCGGATTACCATAGCTGGAAAACCGACGTTGAGAACCATCTCACATCGAAAGAGATATTGCCCATAATCCAGGCACCAAACGCTGGCCTTGTGTTCCAACGAACACCTATAAAGCATGTACAAGCAATTATCTTGATGCAAAATGTCATATAGACAAAGCACTCAGATTAGAGTATATGTCCATCAAAGATGCAAGGGACCTATAGGGAGCGCTAGAAGAGCGCTTTGACAATATTCAAGATTCCCTCCTCCCTGACTTGAAGGTTCAGTGGAACAATATACGCTTCTCCGACTTCAAGTCTTTTGCTGAATACAATTCAAAAGCTCTTCAAAAGCCATGTTGAAGTTCTATGAAAAACATCTCTCAGAAGAAGAGCTAATTGAGAAGACTCTCTCCACCTTCCTCGTCGCAGCAATTTTGCTATCAAAGCAATATCGCACTGAAGTCAATGCTGGACGAATTACGAGGTTTAATGAGTTCATCAATGTTATGTCGGTGGCTGAAAAGCACGATAACATCCTCGTAAAGAATTATAATTCAAGACCCGTTGGAACCAAGAGCGTTCGTGAGGCGAATTATAATGTACCCAAAAAAAAACGCAAGAAGCGGTACCCTAATAACAGGGGACATGAAGGACTAATGGGTTCATATAACCGCCCCAATGAGGAAGGACACTGCAACTTGAGAGCGGGCACACGTGATGGCAACTCCACACGTGGGAGAGGTAGATATGGCAACACTGGCCGTGGAGTTCGCACTATGCGCCGTGGTGGTAGTAGCAACCCTCCTAGGGAATATCCACAATATACACCACCTGCACCTCAAATGAAGGGATGTAACAATAATGACATGTGTTATCGATGTGGATCAATCAAGCATTGGTTTAAGCAATACCATGCAAGTACCCAACTACTTGTACGCTATAAGGAGAACAGAGAAGCAAGGGTGCAAGAAGCCAACCTTGCCGAAGATGAAGATGGTGAAGATGTCACTCTCACCGTAGATGACTTCAAAGCTGAAACTGAAGTGCACGAGAATGCCGCAGACTTTAATTAGAATAGTCATTTTCCATTTTCCAAGAATGGCAAATGTGCCTTAGTCAATAAATAACAATTGTATTAACTCTTTCTCATGTGGACATCGAATGAAGTATGATGTCTAGAAAAGTAATTGAGATCGTGGTATTTAAACGAGTCTCGCTCCACCAACATCTCTCTCTACTTTCCTGGTCATATTTCATTGTAGTTACCAAACGGATTGAGTAAACTACAAATTGTCTAAATTTGATTTTATTCTGGAATAGACTCTAGAAACTTTAATGTAACTATTGGCTATTTTCCTTATCAATAAAGTGTCGCATTATTATTCAATGTCATGGACATGTGTTAAAATCCGAACTTTATTCCAAAGGCTGGAAAAACCCTATTGAATTTTAAAGACATAAGAGCCAATGGTTTTCATGTGGAAACACATTGTAAAAATGGACAAAAGTTCTTTTGCATCACCTCTAATGACTACGGAAATAATCGAGTATTAGAGAAACTTATGTGTCACTCTAGCGGATTGTATGCAACCACTATTAGAGTCATTTAATCCAACCATATTATGAAAGATAATTTATGGGATTCTGACACATATATGCTTTGGCACGACTGTTTGAGACATCCAGGTCGTGATATGGTAATTAGTATATTAAAGACTTCACACGGACATTCATTCTTCAAAACGAAAAGAAGTACAAACCAAAGATTGGTCCAAGGAGTTACTTCTAAAACCTATCATTCATTTTGCAAAACCCGCTCTTTAGCAAAGGTAGGATCGAGACCATCCTCTGCAAATGACACTAAAGAAAATATATCATTCTTGCAAAGAATCCAAGGTGATATTTGTGTACCTATTCAACCAACTTACGGACGTTTAAATATCTCATGATGTTGGTTGACACGCAAACACGCTGGTCATGTGTTGTGCCATTGTCCATCTGTAAAATGCTGCTTATGCTATACTCTTAGCACATATTATATGAAAACGGGCTCACTCCCTGGATCATCATATTTAGTCAATTAGGTTTGACTATGTTAGAGAGTTTACATCGAAGACTTTCGATGGTTATTGCAATGGAACTTATGTTAGATATCAAATTCCCATATACACACCCAAATGGTCTCGCGAAAATGACTACGATGGTAGCTCGGACATTGGTGATGCGCACCAATCTCCTTATATCCGTTTGGGGTGATGCAATATCGCATATAACTATGCTAATTCATCTACGACCTACCGCCACTCAATGTATCTCTGCGTTACAGCTAGTGACTGGATACAAATATTTGTACTTACGCACACTTGAGTGAGTCATTTATGTGCCAATTGCGCCGCCACAGCACACTATGATAGGTCCTTATAAACGAGTGAGCAACTCAGTTGGATTTGAAACTCCAACAATCGTCCGCCACTTAAATGCCCTTGCAAGGCGATCTCCTTACCTTTAGATTTGCGGATGTCACTTTGATGAGACAGTCTTCCCGACGTTAAGGCAGATAAAAACACGAATGTTCAGCAGGAACGACAGGAATTGTCGTGGTCTGTCCCCACTATGTCTCATCTCGATCCCTATTAAAGTGACAAGATCACACACATTTGCTGCAAATATGCCTGCAAGGAAGGACGTCCCTACAAAGGGACGTAGCGCCACCCTACACGGAGGTAGGCAGGGCGCCAACGCCATAGAAAGTGGCACTTTGGCGTTACAGGCAATGGCCCCAGCTAAGATGCGTGGGAAGCCCGTGGATTCGAATGATACTTTGGCACAAACCAATCCTTAGATCATCGATACTCAAAATCCGTCTCATGAGTATCTTCCAGATTATGGTTATCGTTAGGGGACGCCTCAACGTCAGAACCTATTTCTGAGAATATAGAGCTCTATAAAAATTACACTAGTGTACATGAGACGTGGGATAGAAATTTCATCATAATTGATGATGTAATTGCGCATTTCGTTGCGCATGAGTTTGTTGAGTCCGATGATATCGAACCACTCTCCGTTGAAGCATAAATACCAACGTAGGGAAATTTGGCCTAAATGGAAAGAAGCAATCCAGGTTAAAATTGGATTCTCTAAACGAAGAGGAAAGTTTTTGAACCAGTGATGTCAACACCTCCTTACATAAAACCTATTGACTAAATGGGTCTTCGTTAGAAAGCGTGTTGAGAAAAAAAAATGGTAATCTCGCCTTATGGCGCAAGACTTCTCACAAAACGCCATGGAATTGACTACGATGAGACATATTCTCTCGTAATGGATGTTATTACATACCACTACCCTGTCAGTTTGGTAGTTTCCAAATAACTGAACATGCAGCTTATAAATGTGGTCACTACGTATCTCTATGGGATTCTAGATACGGAATATACATGAAAGGAGACTACGGAGCTCTAGACTACGGAGCGCGTTTGCAATAAAGTTGAAACGCTCACTAAAGTGACTACTTAATTGGGAAGGAATATGCCCACGTGTTACCATAACAAGTTTCGGATTCTATCGCGGTTCATGTTTGACATGATCTTCATTAGAAGCCCTTCAAAGGTTAAGGGAAACCGCTGAGCATTTGAAATCCGAGTTTGAGATGAAGGATAGTCTTGATCCTTAAAAGGATCCTCTTCGTCTGAAGGATGATGACGAAGATGTGCTAGAGGCAGAAGTGCCTTACTCAAATACAATAGGCGCATTATTGTACTTAGCTCAATGCACAAGACTGAACATCTCATTTTGCCATGAACTTGTTAGCTAAGGTATAGCTCTGCGCCAACGCAACGCCATTAGATTGGTGTAAAAGATATCTTTCGATACTTGAGATGTACGATCGATATGGGCTTGTTCTATCCCTACAGTGAGATGATGGATTCAGACTCATTACACATCAGAAACGCCACCAACGCTGGCCTGCGTTTTCTATCCCCACCCCAAAGCGACATAAGTGTTTTTGGAAAAGTTTTGCTGATGTTGGGTATCTCTTTGACCCATACAAAGGTCTTCCCAGACTGGTTAAGTGTTCACCATGGATAAAGACCGCGATATCTTGGAAGTCTACAGAATAGACCTTAGTCGCTATATCTTCGAACAAATACAGAGATTATTACTCTTCACGAAGTAGTTCGTGAATGTATATGGATTAGATTCATAGTTACACATATTCGAACAGTTGTGGTTTGAAGTCTACCACAGATGAGCCTACAAGCATTTAGGATAATACTGCTTGTTTTGAACAAATTAAGCAAGGCTACATCAAAAGTGAGAACACCAAACATAAATCAGCAATAACAAGACTATCCTCAAAATATCAAAATCAGGGGGATGTGTCTACATATATGGTCTCGAAACGTGAAGGGTGTGTTGTGCTCTTTTTCCCTTTCGACCGAGCTTTTTTTTGTCTCACTGGGTTTTTGTTACTCGGCAAGGTTTTTAATGAGGCAACGAGAGAAGCACCACGTTTAGGCAACACAAGGGGAAGTATCCAGAAACATACTCCACACTCAACGCGCGTTGTGCTCTTTTTCTCCTTCGACCAAGATTGTTTTTTCCCACATGGTTTTTATTACTTGGCAAGGTTTTTAACGAGGCAACCTAGAACCGCACGATCTAGACAATACTATTGACATGAAATATCTAAGGGGGAGTGTTGTAGTATAAATGTATTATGTATAATATGTCTATATCATGTAATAGGTACTTGAGTGTATAATGTAGGTATAAAGACTTGTGTAACATGATTTATGCCAAGAGGCAACAAGCATGACAATTATCATCATTGAAGATAACCAAGTGGAGTTGTTTTGATGATGATCATAGTTACCAAATTGGTTTTCTCTTAGAGCATTCACACTAGTTTTGTACTCCTATATAAACCCTTCATTGAGAGAAAAATAAATACACATTACTCTCTCCCTCTCTCTGTTAATTTATGCTTGTCCTCAAACAAGGTGGAGGTTATTTCTAAATTGCAATCCTTAATCTTGCAATTCTAATTTTCTACTGATGTGATCATTCTCTAGTGGTTTTCTCATCACAAAGCTTCTCAGCTCCAAGAAAATTTAAAGTGCTAGCTTAAACTTCAACTTCAGGAAAAACTAAAAGAAAAGGATTTGTTACAAAGAAGCTTGTCCTTTTATCCCATCAGGCATCAATTGTTTTTTTAATCTTCTTTATTTATGGAATATGGTGTACATAGTTATTCTTAGAAGATGTGATTGGGTTTTTGGCTTGCCAAAATCTAATGTTTCCAGCATAGATTGTGGAGGATTCAGGAGATGAGAAGGAGTCATTTTTGGGACATGAGCAGAGACCATATTATGGGCTAACTAATCTGTAGTGAAAGAAATCTTTGAAGTGAAAGAAAGCAGTACTGTCATGATTGCTGAAAAAAAAAAAACAGCAGACATAATATTTAAAGAAAATGATGAATTTGTAGTTCTTTGGAGAAGAATAACGTACTTCAAGTCCATTAGGGGCTTCATTTTCAACTATTTCATATGGAACTCCAAAAGATCTCTTTTTAGGGATTCAAAGAGCGTTGTTTAAGACTGATTTTCTTCTTTCCTTGACGTGTTATATTGTTTCTTCAATGAAAAAAAAATTCTAAAAAAAAAAAAATGGGAGAAGCACCTTCGTAGATGCATCTTGCATGTAAACTAATGTATCAAAAGAATTTACAAAGTATACAAAGGATTTTGAAAGAAAAGCATCATGGATAAAAGACTCTTCCATTTTCTAGTAGGAAAGAAGCAACCCTTTTAGGGTACTCACCTTCTTTCCATGTCTGGACGAAGTTGTAGTATGATGACTCTGTCACAAGTTCAACTCTCACACGTGGCTCCACATAAATATCTAACTTTTTCTGCTCTCTCAACCATCTGGAAAGAGAAAATGAGGACCGAGGAAAGTTTAACATATTCCGACATTCAATTATAGAGTAAGCTTGCAAAATTTGAAAGGTTAAGCAGCTATAAGAACCTAGTTAGCCGAATATTGGCATGAGACTTGAAAAGAATGAGAGTCATTTACTCATTTTCACAATGTAGGCGCATATAATATATTCACAAACAGTATGTTGCATGACTTGGAATACAAATAACATTTCCAAAAAAAAAAGTGTTTCATTAACACGAAAGATGAAATACAAGCAAAGAAGCATGCATCTATTCATTTTCTCTAAAGGCACCACTTTAAAAGACACAACTTAGAGATTAACCTCTTCTGGAACTTATGGTGGATGGAGGTAACGCATATCAAAGCAACTTATGCAAATAAATAATTAAATCTGATTCCACAAGTGACAGAGGATAAGATCCATACCTGACCATTTCTGCACACAGAATTCGAACAGAAGCTGAATTTGGTTTGGTCAATATAAGCACAGTCCGTGGGTGAGTTTCCCACTTCAAAGAAATCTGAAATAAATTGAATGTTTAGATAGAGTAAATTCAACTGCAAGCCTACTGAAAATATGCCAATTTTTTATCAAAAGACTCATGAATAATAGCATCTTCACCTTCCATAACCTAGTGGCAAACTAAAAGCAGCATGCTAGACATGATAGGTCATACCTGTTTACTGCTGCGCTCTGCAGTTGTTATGTTTCCTCTTTCAAAAGAGACAATGTCATGCTTGTGCTGGTCACTCTGGTCACCTTTGCAGCACCATGAAAGTTTGAATGACGCCTGTGGAAATATGAATGTCATGATTAATTGTGCGAAATTCATTGCACTAACAAAGTTGCAACATGTGAAACACCAACAGGTCCTTGTGACAAATATAGAAATATTAAAAGTAAACAGAGATATTGTACTATTGATCATGATAACCAAGATTTCTTACCAAAAAAATTGTTATTAGGCTACAGACATCTATTTTTACGGAATATATGCAGCTCAAATTTTGACCATATGATGAAATTGCCTCATGGAAGAAAAGAAAAAAAAAAAAAAGTCTCTGAATTCATATTGAAAGGGTGATTAACGATAGAGTTACTGGAATTACTACCCAAATCCACAGCTAGTACTAACAGAAATCAAAGTAGATCCAATGAATGAGAGAGTAAACCTTAACAAGCCAGAGAAATGGACCCAAAAAAGAGAGGAACCTTACCTTTCTTGCAAACTTATTGAGAAGCGATTTTGAATCAGTATCACATTCACCATCCCGAAGAACTTCATGAGAGCATATCCCATTACTGCCACAACATTGTTCAGATTGGTCATTTGATCTCCCGGCCAAGTTCTCTATCCTCTCATCATCCCCGTTATTCTCTCTATGTGATGGCCCTGTAACATAGAAAACAATTGCAAGTAGCACAGAAAAAGAGGAAAAACATTAATCTAAAGTGAAACATAGTATTCATTGAATTATGGGAATGACGATAGAACTCGAAGTGTCAAATCAAGGAAGGATATATATCAAGGCCACGAAAATAATCACAACAGATTTGATTGAAGCTAAACAATTCATACAGTAATCGGGGGTTGGGGGAGCCCCTCTGTACCAAGCACCATATAGGCATCTAACTTTAATCATGCAGGAGAAAATACAACCATTACCATGAACATATCTTACACCATATCTCTACCCAAGACAAATGATGAACCTAAAACCAACAAAACGTTCATGCATTCACAATAAGTAAGCAAGAATATCACGAACTCTAAGCCCCTTCCAAAATCAATTTTGATTCTTTCTATCATGAGAGGTGTTCAGAGTGGACACTTCTGGTATTAGGGGTGTCTTGCTTTAATTACTTGCTTATAATGTGATAAAGAAAACTAATTCACATGAATGCACTGTTGGGAAACAATAGAGTAATAAATCTACACTAATGTTATCCAATCCATGACAGTTACTACAGATTCCTTTCCTGCATAGTTGGCCTGCATCTGGTCCTTGTAGCACCTTCAATTAACATTAAACGACACCACCTTAATTAGCAGTCAGTAGTTTGCAGTTTTCTACAAGACCGACTGACCTTTAGCAACAGCCTCCTGTTGTGGTCTCAATTAAGTAAAGCCGTATCTTATTTTTCTTTTGACTCCTCAAAGTGGTTCAAAGGGGAATTGTCTTCAGTTAGAAATTTTCAGCATGTTCTTTATGGAAGTCTTGGTATGACTTTATTTGTTTTAAGACGAAGCAAATACCTTCAGAAATTTTCCTTCTTGTTCCTTGCAAATGTCCAAGCAGAGGAGACATGGAAGCATAATTCCTATAGTTCCAATTGCACTACAAAGAGAACTCCAAGTCCACCAACTCTGAAGCTTTTCATAAAAGTTGTAGCCTGATAGTGGAATTCCCACAATCTGATGATAACGAGTCCAATTTGATTAGAAAGACGAGCAATACTAAGCAATTGATCCAAGTTTTGACTACTTGCAGACGTATCAAGAAGTAACTCAGAAATGTGACCAATAAGATTGTCACCCCCACACAAAGCAAGTTACTATTCTTAGTTTTTCAAGAAAAGAAAGAGATATAAAAAAAAGTAGAAGTTTGAGAAAATTGCATAATAATGTATGATATAAGGGACCCTCTAAAACAAGACATTTTCCAAACGCTTTAAAAACCTTACATCATTTTGTTCAAAAAAAATATATAAAAGAGAACCTTATGACATCAAAAGAGTGGGAATATATGCTTTTCAAAACAAAACAGAATTTTAGCTAATCCTGTCAAATATCAGAGTGATCAGACGAGTGGGGGCCCTGGCTAATGGGCACAGCACTGATATTATATCCAACTTAACCACCTGTCACCCGGTCTGGGGTAGCATCCAAACTAAACCACCAACTTATATAGACATATATGTTTTGTCACTTCTTATTGCGAGACTTTCCCCCTTCACATGCAAACCCACCACAGGGCAACACAGGCAACCATTTCTCACAGGGAACTGATCAGTAAGGATAGAACCGGTGGGTAGCTCTGGCAAGATAAGATATGTAGTTGCACCAAAAACACATCCTCAAGTGATCCACTTCTGTCCAATGGCCTCAATGCTATTAGTAGTAAAACACCAAGTTATATAGATTATTTCACTTATCTAAGTGAGACTTCCGATTCTTCAAGATACAGGATCGAAAGAAATTTCAAGGCATCAAATTAACCCAAAACTAACCGATCTGTATATACAACCCTCAACATACAGTTTCAACTCAGAGAATCTATGAAACAGATAAAACTGCAGTTTCAGCTTTCCATCCAGTAGGAATGATTTGGAAGGGCAAAATCCTCTCCAAAGACTAAGGTTCTACTGGAAATAGTGTGGCACATGAACTATTAGAGAAAAGAAAAGAAGATACGAGGCTGCTGTAATTGCAACTTGCAATGAAGACTGAAAACAGAAGAAATCAAAACTAGGGAGAGAGTAAATACTAAATAGAGACAAATACAAGGCTCCAAGCCTTCAATCAATAATCATACATCTTCCATTCAAATCTTCTGCCTGTGACTTATAGGAGTGGGCCTTATTTCGAAACATCTGAAATAACTCAAAAAAATATATATATAGAAAACCTTTGTATCAAAAGTCATATTATTCTTAAAGACTTAAAAGACATCAAGTTATTCTAGGACAGGAACTCTTAATAGCACCTGGTACTAAATCAGAGGTTGACTCTGACTTTATCTTAAGTAACTATTAGACTACTAATAAGTAATAACATTTCTCTTTGATCCATTAAGGTTTTTGATCTAGGACAAGTCTTGGAGTGTAGGATAAAATCTTACCTATTTGAATGAGTCTTGAATAAAAGATATAGTCATCTCCTAAAGTTACTATAAGTTGCTGTTTCAAAATTCCTAGAGTGTTATTATTTACAAAAAGGAGATCAATTTTTTCCTCATATTGAGATGCATACTTACACCACACCCACTCAAGGAGTCATGCATCAAAGTGGACACCATCCAACATCAAGAACACAGAGGCCAGGATTCCCATGTAAACCCACTGTTTAATTGCTCTTTTTCTTTTCTTTTTTATCAAATAAGACCATAGGTTCCAGCAAACACAAGAGAAGTGCGGCCCAATATAGTACCAGATTTGGTTTTGAGTTTCAAACAGTAATACCCCTCTTGTTATATCTTACATAAGAAATGAAACTGAGATCCATAAAATAAAAAAGCATGCTTTTACACTTAGATAATTCTATATAGACAAAGCCGTTTTTAGCAGCGATCCCAATTTTTTACCCATTACTAAATAGACAGAAATTACTTGAATATAGGTCATCATAATGACTGAAAAGCACTACAACAAGCTAAAATTACTGAACACATGATGAAGTGAGATGGTCGATCAATGAAGATTAGAATATCAATGTAAATGGTTAAGTACCATGCAATAAAAACAACTTAGTTGTAAGAAGGTTTGCTTTGGCACTGATCAAAGAGCTACAAAATATGGAGAAAATTTCAGAAGAAACATGAAGCTGTGAAAAGAATGATGGATGAAGTCTGCAGATAAAATAGTGCTGACCAACACTAAAGGAAACAAAGTCCCATGAACTCAAGTACTTAAGCAAGGCTTCTAACAGTTGCGATAATAGCACTGAAATATTGGATAATTGCATCACCAGAAAGTACAATATAAAATAAATGAATCAACAAAACCAGCATATAACAATTAATGCATGTTGTTCAATCATTCAAAAAACCTTTATGTTCCACATGCAGATTGCGCGCCCTCTCCAGTTCATATTTGCGCTTCCATTCAGCTGCTTCAGCTTGTGCAGAAGCCTTTCCTTCGGCAGCTCGTCTCAGGGCCTTTGCAACCGCTAGAGAAATGGGGACGAAATATAAGCATTGTATTTAATGATACATACATACCTACATATAATCTATATTTACACACACACACACACACACAGAGAAAGATAGTTTCAGATGAGTACTATAAAGCAATAGAGTTTTAAAAATGACCATACTTCTCATAGCCTCTGAGAACTCTATGAGGTGGTCATCTGTTTCTTGAAGAGGAGATTGCTCGAGAAGTTCCTCGACTGCCTTCTCTGAACTTAAGAGGGAAAGTGAATTGAGACAACCATTCTCTGGTTGTGGGCATGAAACACTTGCATCACCCTAAACACATGAAGCTTAATTAAGAGCACATCACGATTGATAATCTTTATTAATAAAAATGCAATAAAACTTTCCATGACAGACATGTCCTAATTTCTGGACCATGAAGTCGGAAATAAATGGAGAATAATCATCATGTTATAACCTCATAGAATTTCCCTCTAAGTAATGAATATTTAGACGCAATGACACCAAAATGACTATGGGAGTCGGTACGATTGAATTTTCAAACCTATATATCTTGAGGATTCATATGCATCACTCTTTTTGGTTACTTTCTAACTCGTTTTCGTATCTGTACGTCATCGGTTACTTTTATAGACTCAAACCTAGTGCTTGTAGATTTCAACTAGCTTCAGAAGGTGATAGGCAAGGCTGGGCAATGGCTCATGTAGAATGGAGGTCAATTTCCCTCAAATATTGGACTGATCTAAAGTCGTCAAGGTATGAATTGGCAGCACATTAGCCAATTTTGCTTCAAATTCTAGAAATAAATAATGATCACACATTGGAAATGCTACATGCAACCAGAACAGCACTAAAATTCAAAGCTCTAGATTTCCAAAACAATGGCTAATTGCGAAATCGAAACTAGCAACGGAAGCAGAAAGATCAAAAACTCAAACCAAAGCAAAACCTTGAGAAAGAGATATAGAGAGAGAGAAGTGATTACTGAAGAATTGGACTTGCTGGGAGCCATGGATGGCTGAGCTGAAGAGAGAAGAGATCCCTCGGTTCCTTCCTTCAGGATCCCACCGTCACCATCTGCGAGTTTGCCAGAGAGATTCCAGAGATTTATGTCTGATATTTTGGGCTCCCAGAGAGAGAGAGAGAGAGAGAGAGAGAGAGAGAGAGGAGCGCCCACACGCGCCCCCACCTACTGTGTCTACAGATAGAGTGGGATTTGGATGGGGGACCCACAATGAACGCGTGGCAGAGTCCGGCTTCGTGGTTGGTATAGGTGCGCAGTAAACTATTATTTCTTTTATCTGTATTCAGTCCTCACCTACACGCGGCTTTACCAAGTCAACCAACTACCACCCGTTCTAATTCTAATTCTAATTCTAATTCTACCTATCACCCAAGTCCAACAACAACACTGTCATCAAAAAACAAAAAGTCCAACAACAACACCACGAGGAGAAGGCGCGGCGTGGTCTCGTCTCGTCTGCGCTTCATATTTTGACGTCTGCATATACGACTGCCAAACTTTTGGAGGTCACTTTTGTCTTCGTCACCAATGATGGAGAATACATTCTCATTATTAATTTATTATTAGGGAAGAAAAAGTAATACATAAAAGCTTATATCAGTGTGAATTATTGTTATTTTTTTGTCGATAGAATATAAATTAATTCAGCGTGAACAAAGACTCTTTTGACGCCCAAGTAGTGAGATTCAAGAGTGGGTTATAAGTGTGTTATCAAAGGTGCATTTCCCCTTCTTATATACAAAATGATATGCGAGGGTGAAAGAGTCTTTGCGCAACTGATTATAAGACGGTTAAGGTTCGAAAAAACACAAGGTGCTAGTCAGGCGGTGACCCAGGGACTAGAGCTCAGAGGCCTAGGCGGGAACTAGGCGGTTTTTAATTTTTTTATTTTTATAGTATATAACCAAATATTTATGTAATTATTTATCTCTCAACAAATATAATATTTGTTTAATTAATAAAGGAAGCACGGAAGCAGTATTCTAATAGGCTTCTAATTATGATTCTTGTTACTTGTTAACGTGCCCATCCTACACTTTTCTTTGTCTTGACGAACATCAACCGTATGTTTGTTTTCTTCTATTCCTTTCTCTCTCTCTCACTTAAACACTCTCCCACTCTCTCAATGAAACCAACAGTCACCACCTCCGTTTTCTCTCTCTGTCCAAGCCATAAAACTCCATGAAATAACCTCTCTCACTTAAACAATCTCCCACTCTCTCGACGAAACCAACAGCCACCACCTCCGTTTTTTTCTCTATCCAAGCCATAAAACTCCATGAAACAACCTGCAACTCAATAAACACAAGGTCTGAGCCAACAGAAGCGAGTGGAGGCCTCGATGATTCAGGGTTCCAGAGATGGAAGAGTGATAGATCCGGCAAAAAAAAAAAAAAAAACAGCCAAAACCCGCCTAGAGCCCAGGCGCTTAGTCGCCCACTTAAGCTGACCAGGCGGTCGCCCAATTCCAACCGGCCCAACAGCTCCGATTTTCATTTCTCAAGTCAGAGAGACGCCGCCCAATGCTTGGGCGGCCGAGTTTTAGAACAGTGAAGACGATTGTCTGTCTTTCAAGTAATGCAAGTTAGATCAGAATTCAACTTCTTAGACTCATCGAGTATTTCAACTACCGCAAGTATTATGACCATATGCAAGTCGTGGTTGTAGAGATTATGTATTGGTTTTATAGAAGAATTTGATCACTTTTGTAATTGACGACCGTACACGCCATACCCATATTTGTCCCCCGATTCCGTAAGCAAGAAGGGACTCTATGGGCCTTGTAAAGTGTTCATGTTAGTTGGTGCCACAGGGGCATATCATCGAGCTAGTACATGCGAATAAGATAAGAGTGTACAAAGAGCATATTTATTGCACTAGGGCAATCTAAATGATGTTCGAGTCAAATGCATCGAGGTGCATGAATAATTATATGAGATGCATGTTACACATTGTGTGGATGCTTATATTTGTCGAGTGTTAATGCAACGTATGAATCTAAAATATATGTGGTTGTGATAGTATACAAAGTGCATATAATGCATAAATGGATGATGAACACGATAGTGCGTACACTGACCTGCACAAAAGTTAATGCTCAATTTAAAACCCCATCAATTTAATAAGAGCAAGTAGGGTATCATTCTGACCGGGAATTAGGGGATATTTATCCCTGTAAAAATAAAATGTTAGATAAAACAAAACAAAGAATATATACAATATTTACGAAAATTACAAGAGAGGGGATTTTAATATTTTAATTCTAAATTAACGACTAAGTATATATATGTGACACATCAAAACATAGAATCAAGTATATTTATAGGATGGAACGAAATTAGATAGTGCCAACTACTACTAACACGTTGGCAAGGATTCAAGGCATCAATCACGAATCAAAATATGTTATAACAAGTTAGAACACTAATCTTACATGCAAAACTCATTGTTGATTTACCTAAGGAACTATAGATTTTCCACTTCAATTATTAAGACCTATAACGCTAGCACATCTATGGATTTAATTAGCTCATCAATCTAAGTATGCATCCTAAGATCAATTAACACATAAACAATGAGTTATTCACACAAAACCAACAATCAAGCATAACATATATGAAATCGCAAGTAACACTTTGAAAACCTAAAACCTAAAACATGCTTCATAGTATTTGAAAATTATATATCTAAAATCAACACTTCATTCTATCATGAAATTGCAAATCGTATTCAATTAAAACAAAATCGAAATCAAAAATTGTTTTACAAAGAAACCAAAACCAAAAACATAATAGCGTGTTCATGGTTACACTTTTGAAATCTTCAACAATGCAAGAAGCTTCAAAGGTGGTGGAATGGATGAGAATCATGACAAGAATGCTTGAATGGAGATGGAGATGCTTCACGGTCTTGAACTTTGAAGAATGAAGAAGTTGCCGAAACTATGAGAAAAGAAGGGGATGTGATTGTGTTTACAATTCTGAATTTTGTGATGTGTATAACATCTTCACAAACTTCCCTATATATAGTGCACAACTATCTTAGATATCAAGGTCGAAATCTACTTCAATAATATCATTCAACCAATCAAAATAATCTTTGAGAAGTAGAAAACAATCTTGAATTTTCTTTGATATCTTCTTTGCCGAAATTCTTCTGTATCTTCCCTCAGTTTGATCTTCATTCAACTCATATGCAATCAGGAAACCTCATTCAATAATTATTCTCCTTTATTTTCTTTTCCATGATTCATATGAAGTAGATATTCTCCAAAACTCTCCCAAGTTGATGTTGCCGAAATCTTCTTGAATATTCCATGTATTTCTCACGGCAAAAACCAATAATTATGGAACAAGGATTCCTCCAAGACGTCAATGATCATCTAGAAACTCACATGCAAGTCACATGCTTCAATCTTTGAGTCAGGTTTCTTCTCATGGACAATTTGAAAGCCCATCTTCATTTGTGATGCAAACTTTGACATTCTAGAACATTCTTGAACAATCTTGAAGTCACAGCATCTCCTAGCCTTTCCAAGTACCCTAATAGCATCAGGACTCCTAAGGCAAACAGGTTTCCTAGTCCAATTAGGACTCTTCATTTTCGAGATGTTCTGGAACCTTCCTGAGCTCTCCTATTGCAACAGGAACTCCTAGTCATGTTAAATTTCATTTTCCTAGCAGGAATGGGTTTTCTTGTCTAAATAGGATTCTGTCATTTCTCATTTCTGCATTCATTTTCATGAGCGCACTCCTATTTGACTCACGATTCCTACTTCAACTGAGATTTCTTCTCTTAGTCGGACTGGGAAAACTTTATTTCTCCATTTCTTTTCATTTCTGCGCATATAACTTCTTGCCTTCCATTTCTAGACTCAAAAGTACCTAAAAACAAAAACTAAGTTAGAAATGATAAAGTTAAGGAAATAACTAAGTAAATGTAGAGAGAATAACATTAAAAACATAGCAAATATTGCTCTCATTATACACAATGGTATGTATATGATGCACGTGTTAGGATCGGGAGTGGTTACTCCTCGAGTCACCCAAGTCATGTAGTTAGTAAAATTGAAATTTGAACTTGGGTTAGCCCGGTGGTGTACCTTGCTTAGGATGAGAATTTTGAGCAAAGAGCTAGGTTGTGGCATGAGCATAGAGCTCAAGGATTCCGATGAGGTACGAGCATAGAGCTCTAGTATCAAAGTGACTATTTTCCACACTATCGAGACTGTAGCATGGCTATGATAGTTCCCCAAGTATAGGTTAAATGAAGAAACTTTAACTTGCTTAACCCGAACGTATAAGCCATAACTCGATTGTTTGGCTCATGTGTGACGAGAGTGTAAGAGTTGAGTTTGCTCATATTGAGCAGGTTATAGGTTTTGTTAGTTTTGTCCTATGGTCTTATTAATGGGATATAAAAAGAATTTAATTGTTGTGATCAACAATAGGTGAAAAATTTAGTATTTTCATTAATGAACTAGCACATGAAACTCACACGTATTGGTGAGGCATAAGTGTGATGTTTGCATATGCTTGCAAAGTATGACCGCGTAGCTCAATGATAGTCTCATTCGGGTGCTACCTTCACTTGTGATAAGTGATATGTATAAGTCTCCCAAGTGTAGAGAATGCTTGAGATGAGATGACTCAAAAGCAAGAGATTGGACATTGGCTTACCCCTTGGGGGTACCTCGCTCAGGGTGAGGATTTTGATGAAGGAGATTGGACATTGGCTTATGTAAGGGAGCTACCCTTTAATTATCATGTTAGGATATCTCAATCGTGTAGAGGATTTATGAGGGCTTGAGCCTCCTTGGTTGAATGAAGGCTTAAGCCTCCTTGATTGAGCCTTGTGATCCAGTAGGCTTGAGCCTTCTTAACCAGGTGGGGTCGAAATAAGGGCTTAAGCCTCCTTAACTCGACAGGGTCGAATGAGGGCTTGAGCTTCCTTATCTCTCTGGGGTAGCTCGCATGAGTGGAGGGGATTTATGCAAGGATTTGACCTTGGTTACCCTGAAAGGGTACCTCGCTTGGGGCGACGATTTTAAGTGTCGAACGTTACACTTACTTAGTGTCATATGTAGAAATTTAATTGGAGTATAATTAAATTAAGTTATGGCATAAATATATAGGCATACCAGATATGCTATCAAAATTATCAATTGTCGTAGACATGCTTAAATTATACTAATGTTATTAAAGTATGCAAAGCGTTGCATTAGCTTAATTTGAAAAAGCGTAAAGTAACAACTTATCTGGAGCCATCCAGGAGTAATGCAAGTATTGTAAGAAATACTGTAGTTGTCCAATTACAAGAATTCTGTATTTTAGAGAGTAGCGTAATAGTGTAGTGTGCAAGTAATATATCTAGTTCGAATAATCGAGACTCCTCAAAATAGAAATAGATGTTAGCCCCAAGTGTGACTAGTATAAAATATATAATTGTGGGTGGTGATAATTTGCTAAAGTGTCTAATCAATGTGGTTATGACAATTGATAAGAGGTATGCATATGTGAGGTATCACATGCAGTAGTAGTTGTAATAATTAACGATTGCCAATATTTTGTATGGAAAGAAGAAGAAGAAAAATTGCAAAAAACTTAGGTCCCTTGAACATAAATTGACTTACTGTAGTAAAATGACATATCCTTATATAATTGCAAGGCATGCATATAAAACCTCTTAGTAGGTGTACATGAGATAGATGGTCACATATGCTATATTGAAGGCAACAAGCAACGATAGGAAATGATAGGAAACTTGTGTTAATATCATAATGGAACCAGTGAAGTGTCTCACTGAAGGCATTTTGCAGTTTCCTTTCACAACTTTTTTCTCATTGATGAAAAAGGTCTCTTTGGGGCTTGTGGCTCTTCTCACAATCTGCAAATGTTGTAGTAAAGAAGCTTGCTTTTTGAAGATGAAGGACTTGAGTTATTAAAGACTTAAGCTTTGAGGCAGTTTTGCTCATATGGGAAAGTGTTCCATACCTTGCCACCACATATGAAAAAATAAGGGAAAAAGTTTATATAGATAGACCATAGTCCCCAGTGTAACAGAAAAGGCAAAAACAAAAATTGAAACAAAATATAGTCATCCGCTCAGCAATGCTACTAATATCAACTATAGTTCACATACAAAACCTATCAACTATAGTTCACAAATACAAAACTTGTGAAAAATCATTTTTAGAAGAAAACTTCATTTTAACTTACCATGAACCATGGATGATTAAGTTGATATAATTTAACACAAATATTTATTTCCGCAAATGATTTCACAATTTATTTAATAATCTAAAATAATAAAGTGAACTCTGTTCATAAATGAATATCGTGAAATTTACTCACATCTAAATCTAGCTGCTTCTTCACAAGCCATACGAGGTAAGCTCAAAACCAACAACGCCACTCAAAATGATTTTGTCAAGCACCTAATCACATGAAAGCCACAACTCATCACAACACGAAGTAGGAAAGCATTCAAAGTCAGAAATATAAACTCCGACAACAACCGAGTGCTTCACTTTACCTAATTTAATTTTAAATCGTCAACCTTTGTAGTTAACATATTTTTTTTTTTTTTGGAAGAATGAAATGAAGAATTTCACTACATTGATTGTGGATATAACATGCCATGAGTTTTGCTTATAACCTGTCATGGGTCAATGGCCACATCTGAAGAGGTTAGTTTAATCTGCCTTTACATCAGTATTAACTCATAAAGCTTCAGGATATCATGACACTCTTACACAGTCTCACACACATATTTTTTATTCCTTATTCCAATCTCTCTTCAACCTCTGTTCTCTCTCTCTTAATCAAAACAATCTCTTCACTCACTTTTTCATTTTTCTTAAGGATTTGTCTTGAGGCTTCATAAAGCTCCTTGCACTTACCATTCATCACTTCATCTGAATGCTCGTCATCGTCTGATTCATCAGAGGATTCATTATGAAGAGTTGAGGTAGGTGCAATGTTCTCTTCTTCATTTTCAGAGTGAGTATCAAACTCACTTTTACTCCAAGTGGACTTTAAGGCTTTACCTAAATGTGAGTTGTACCTTTTGTTCCCACAATCAGTAGCTAAATGACCTATCCCACCACACTCAAAACATTTAGGTTTTTCACTAAAGTTTTTCTTCTTGGGATATTTACTATTTTTGGAGTTCCTCCCATAGGAGTTGTCAAGAGCTTGACCTTGTTTTGAATTAGACTCAGAAACACTTTTTGACCCTTGACTAGAGGAGTTCCTAGACTCAAAAAATTGCTTGAACTGTTTTGTCAAGTAATCTAAATCTTCAGTGCTAACCTCAGCATCTTCTTCCTTTTTGGAAGAGTTAACACTATTTTTCACTTTTTTTTTTCCTGGTTTAATCTCTTCTCAAACGTTTTGAGATTGCCTACGAGTTCATCTATTGTAAGAACCGCAATTTTCATTTTAATTTCGTGTATTTGTGTTGAATGATTATTGTATGATGTCAAGAATGTTGCTCGATAATATTTCATTTTTTGAATTATCGAAGGTTCGAAACGATTATTGTAACAAAAAGCTAGAAATGCTTGATTTGAGAAATCGACTTTTTATACGTGTAAAATTTGGAAAAACTTTCTTCATGAAAGTTGTAGAGCTCATCGATACGAGTCCGTACATATGTGGAACACAAAGATTAGATTTTTTTCTGAATTAGTTATCATATTTAGAAGGAATTCCTGAAATGTGTATATAGGGAAAAAACCCTAATTTTTTTGGAAACCCTTTTCTTTCTCCCGGCCTCCCTTTCCTATTTGGGAAACCGTAGCTTGATTTCTTTCTCCCTCTCCGCGCGGCCGAAACCCAGAAAACAGAGCAAGCAGTCAACGACCAAGCTCTCCCTCCTCTGACCACCTCTCGACCTCAAACCACTTCCATTGGCTTCGTCTCGACCTTGCGCAGCTGCCAGAGGCAGCCTTGGGCCGCGACACGGCCGGCAGCGGCGGCAGTGAGCACCGAAAGGATAAAGCTCGATTTCATTTCGATCTAGATATCTCAAGCTATAGATCACCATTTCACGTGATTCTTGGCTCATTGAATTCGCCTCAACTTCCTTAACAAGCATCGAGAAGGACCAGACGTGGGTCGATCGTTTTCACGTTCGTCGGAGTTCGACTTGTTTAGATCGAAAAACAACCTTTCGAACCAGATATCTTGAGTTATACATGATCGTTTCTTGTGATTCTTGGCCTGGTGAGTTCGTAATGAAGTTTTGAACAAGTTTCCAGAAGAGATTGAAGTGAGTTGTTGCAGTTTTTACGTCGGTTTCAAGCTCTCCGGTTTCTGGAAAAATTCCGACCACCCGACTGTTTTTGGTACTTTTCGACCCATTCCCGTTATTTTCTGGTTTTGTGCTAGTTATGAAAGTTGCTCAAACTGATGAAACGAAGGGGAAAAGCTCGGCCTTGACACCATTGGTGGTGGTCGGCGGCGGCTCTGTCCCTAACTCCGGCGGCCCTTTTTGGCCACCTCTGGAGGTCTAAAATATAGTTTCTGTCCATTTTATGATTTTACGTTTCAATACGATCATTTTGGCATATTATACGTATTTTGCAGATATCGTATGATTTAGTTATGAATTTTGAGATTTCGATCGATTTCGATAGTTAGATTTATGATATGTGAAATTAGAACCGTCCGATGGACTTGTAGTTTTGATATGATGATCATATAACTGTCCCAGTGGCTTTATGTGGTCATGGGTGAAGATCCAACCGTTGGATCTTCGTATAAGTGCAAAACAGTGATTAGGGAAACGATTCGTGAGAATCCGTCCGTCGGATTTTCTTATAAATTAGAATCCGGCCGTTAAATGGTAGTTTAGTTATGTTTTGAAATTATTGGCTAAATTCAAATCACATTTGATTAGGTGATTGATGGGTTGTACTTGGGTGAGCTGTTTCGGTGTGATTTATATTTTAATTGAAGACGCAGCGGGAGTATCGAGGTGAGTAAAACTCACGTGGTTCATATTACGAACCGAGCGCTTTAAATTATTTATTTTATAATTATGTGAAAACTATTTGTGGATTAAATATTTGTTTTTAAAAATCACATGGACTTGATCACTACGGTCCATAGGTAAGTAAAATAAATTTTAATTATAAAAATGAATTTCTCGATTTTCTTGTGTGAACTATAGATGGTATTAGTGGTTATTCCTGAGTGGATGATTATGTGTGTGTGTATATATATATATATATTTACGTGGAATATATATATTGATTGACGTGTTGTTGAGTGATGATACGATTGAATTGGATTGATGGTGTGTGTGTATATATATATATATATATTTACGTGGAATATATATATTGATTGACGTGTTGTTGAGTGATGATACGATTGAATTGGATTGATGATTTGAATTATATTTCAAATGCTTAAATTTCATAATAATATTGTGTATCTTTGATGGGTTGATTTCATTGTGTGATAATACATTGTTGTGCTCATTTAAGCATTTAAGGTCAACGTAGTGACTAGTATGGGGGAATCAGACTCTCTAATCGTAGGTGGATAATGGGATACGATTGGTTGAGTATGTACAATTATCGAACGTTCTAAATATGTATATAAGTATACATATTGATGAAATACGATAAAGATAAATATGTCGGATGCCATAACATAGGCCAGGTGACGGGCTACGATTCAGTTAGAGCTCTTGTCTGTCAAATACCGTATTTTTATAAATATGATGTTGGGGTTTTGAGAAGAAAGATGTGAGTTAGGGTTTTGTGTTGAATTATTGATTTATTGAGATTGTGGGTACTTTGTGGATGCAGAAATTGTGGAGTGTTGATTTGGGTGGAAAATAAATATGATTAGATTAAACAACTGATAGGAGCATGAAATGTGACGTTATAAGTATCTAAACCCTATATTTTGCTGAGTTATTTCTTTTAACTTGATCAATTTAACTTAGTTAGTGTTTTTCAGGTAAAATGGAGTCTCAAAGTCCAAAAATGGCTAAGGAAGCACAAGTGGCGCGGAAATGGAAAGAAATGATGAAATGGAAGTTTTCCCAGTTTGACTAGGAAAATGAATCCCAGTTGGAGTAGGAATCTGAAGCTGACTTGGACTAGGAGTTCTACTTGGACAAGGAAACCCAATTCTACTCAGATAAGGAATACGAGTGTGATAAGGAGTCCCTGTTGGATAAGGATTACTCAAGAAGGTTCCGGAAGAGTGTAGAACCATCTCGGAAAAGAAGTTCATATTTGACTAGGAAACCCACTTGCATATGAAGTTCTACTCACACTAGGAGACCTGTGGAAGCCAGGAGAAGTCCTTGGAACGTTCATGAAGCATCTAGAAGTCTCAAGAAGATCATGTGCCGTGCACACTTGGAGGAAGTCTCAAAGAATTCGGATTTCAAAGCAATGAGGAGTTTGGATTTCTAGTTGAGTTTGGATTGGATTTTCGGTGAGATTCTTGAAGGTTCTAGGGAGTTCTTGACGTTTCATTCTTCAACAAGGCGTGGAAGACATGTGAGAGGCATGTGATGTGAAGGAAATCCTAAATGGACAAGAGTTGTGCTTTGAAAGTCAAATCCATTACAGATTCGGAAATCTGCCTGTGCAGATCAGTCAACTTCAACAGAGTGTCAAAAACAGTTCAGAGCTCAGAAAATTATGATCTTTATATGGTTGGAAAGCTACAGATATCTAGTTTCCAGATATTTTTACAGCTCAGTGATATATATTGTCTAGGAGAAGTTATGGCCTATTTGGTACACGGAGGTCAAGTCTGTCGGGAAACTGTTTTGTGTCAAAGAAGTCCTAAATCAACAAGAACTTGGAGAAGTCAAGTAGGAATGAATTGGGAGTGCCTTGAGATGTTCTCCTATATATACCTAGTGTATTTGACGTCTCAAAGGTGACACATTCTTTCTCCACAATTTCGATTTCTCACTTGTTCTCTCTAAGTTTCAGTTTTTGCAATCTTCAAGGAGCATAGCCGTGACCATCCACCTTTCTAGCCGTGTTCATCACTTGTACATCATCTTAGATCTGCTTTGGATCTTGGGACGTGATCAAGGGTTGTTCATACCATCATCTTCTCATGTTAATTTACGGTTATGGCTTTCTTGTAGTTAGAATTTCTGCTTTGGAATTTCTGTTGTTTAAACCGAAACTATGATGTGACAAACATTTTTGGATTCAATTTAGATAGTTCTTTTTGTCTTTGATATGTTTATGTGTTCTTGATCTTTGTTAATTGCCGAATTGATAGAATGATGATCTGATTTTGTGCTTCAGTACATGTCAACGATTCACTTGGTCTGACAAATATAATAGGATGAATTGCATGTAACTTGCTAGTAATTAGGTTTGCTTTGTAAACTCTAATTCAATATGTAGTGATGGCTTGCTTTGAGTCGTAAATCAGATTATGCATGTGATGAATAGTTTTGACACGCTTGGATTTGCATGTTCATCAATTCTTTCTTGAACTTAATGATTTGAAAACGAATTTTCAACGGATGTGTGTATTCGGGTTTTCAAAATAAATTGATTTGGTGCTTTGCTATTTCGATTAACTTAAGAAAGAAAGTTAAAAGGGACATTGGTTGCTTTGATCTTTGTGTCTTGATTGATGGCGTTCTTGGTAATAAACAAGATTAAGGGATGCATGAATATGTTGTTCTTGAATTGTTCCTGATGAATTGTTTTCCAAAAATTCTTATTTTCCAACATATGTATATAAAACGATTTCTTTGCTTTTATTCTTTTATTTGTTTTCTGAAAATTTACATTTTAATCTTCAAAAACCCCCCTTATCTTTATGTTTTCTTGTTCGTATATATTTGTAAATAACTAAATTTAACTTAGATTCTTAGTTAGTATGTTCATGGAAATAATAAAATAAATAAAATAAAATAAATGTTTTTAAAAATTCATGAATAGTGTCTCCGTGAATAGTAATATATGTGTTGGTGTTTTCTAGGAATTACTTTGGTGGTTTTTAGGGATTTGTTTAGTGTTTTTTAGGAGTTGCTAAAACATAGGAATTCTTTTGGTGTTTTTTAGGAAAAGTAGTTAGAGTTAGTTTTGACTTAGGATTTCTTGTTTGACTTGATTTAGACTTTGTATCCTTGTTGTTTATGGTTTTCTAATGTGATTATGACTTGTAAATTGTGTATAAATAGGAGTAGGATTTCCAAAACCTATTCTAACTTGAATTCTCTCCTCCTTTCGAATTATGTGTATATATATACTTGTGATTTTCGTTTTTCTCTCTCATTCTCTCTCTCTTATTTTCGTGTGATACATGTATGTTCTTCTCTCTAACTCTTTATTGTTCTAACTTTAAAGCATGCTTGTAATTGTAAACTTATAAAGTGTTCTAATAATTTCGTAACTTGTAAATTCTTCTCTTTGATTTCTTTGTTTTCGTTTCACATGTTTGTACCCTCAATCCTCGGTTTTGAACGATACCCTATTTGCTCTATACTAATGATGATGTTTTTCAGGGTTTAAATTGGCGTAGCTTTTGCACGTATCAACAACCATTCTTCCTTTTACTCATACGAGCTTTCATAAGCTTACCGGGTCTTGTGTTGTTGTAATCCAGGTACACTATTCAAATGGTGTAGCGGATATTCCTATAGGTCAGGATAACCAAGGAGGTAATCGAGCTGCTTAGGTGTTACGTCATTTATCTTTATTTCATTGAGTTCTGAGGTTTGTATGCTCTTTTAGAGCTTGACAATTCATTTTGTATTTGAATTGTAATAATTAACCAAGACTAAATTCGGTTTGAATTTATTTCGTGTGGTGAGGTTGTTAAGAAAAGAAATTTTCAGGATGGTTATTTTAAGTTGTAGTAATTTATGTTTTGGATTTTGAATATTTATTCTAAAATTCGGAGCGTGACATCTATAGAATAAGTGTCAATGACCTGTGCTTCCTCTATGGCTGTTTGCTTGGACTGATACCTAAGTGGAAGAAATCTAAAGAACTTCTTAACAATACGATGTTCTTCAAATGGATCACCTAAGTTATGATATTGACTTGTCACATTGATAAGTCTAGCATGAAAGTCATCAACTGACTCATCATTCCCCATTGTCATGTTCTCAAATTCTAGGACCAACCTCTGAAGCTTTTGTGCTCTAACTCTCTTATTGCCCTCATAAGTAACCTGGAGAAAATCCCAAGCTTTCTTGGCAGTCTCACAATGACTGATCCTAGCCCTTTCGTTTTTTGATAAGGCAGTGAATAAACTATTCCTTGCCTTATAATCATGATTACAATCATGGACCTCTGCCGTACTCCACTCTTCCCTACTCCACTCCACTCTTCCCTAGGTTTAGGAACCCACCCTGTCTCAACAATCTTCCACAGTTTTCATCTTGAGAGTACAAAAATGCTCTCATCATAATTTTCCATTGGGAATAATCTTCCCCATCAAACCAAGATGAACTGTTGATTGAACCCAAGGCCCCACGAATCTTACTAAGGGACCTCAGTAACCTGCTCTAATGTCAAGTGAAAATACTGGGATGAAACTAAAAAAACCTAGAGGGGGGTGAATAGGCTTTTCCTACAGAAACCACAACTTTTCTTTAATTAAAAAAACCCCAAAAACTAGATATGAATTCCTGTCTATAGCAATGTAGATAAAATGCAGAAAAGAAAGGTAAACATAATCACACAACAATCAAGAGAGACCAGAATTGTTTGCGCAGCAAAAACCTCAAAATGAGGAAAACAACTGTGGGGCCTTAACTCTCTAAAGCCCTAGTGAAAACCAATTCACTTAATGGAAAGATACAAGTTCTCTTACAAACAACCAATGACACTGACCTCGGCTATATTTACTAGACTCATTCTAGAAGGCTGCGTGATCATGTCCTCGTAAATCTTCTCCACTAATGAACTGCACTCACTGGTAGGATTGGTAAGTACTGACCTCGACCTTCAATCTTCATATCACATCAACAACTTTAATTGACCTCGAGAGTACTTGATATGCGGTATATGATTGATAAATGAAAAAGTGTTTGACTCAACAATCTACTTTAACATAGAGCAAGTAGATTACTGATATAATTGGAAGGACATCACTATTTAAAGATAGATGAAGCCTTTTTCTAAATCACGATAGATGAACACAATTTTTTTTCACGTCAAAGGCATAAAAAATGAATGCATTTTCTTGATGTTTATAATATGCAGGCTCCCTCTAAAACTTTGGACAATAAAGACACCAAAACCTATTTGTCTCCTTATATGGAAGAGACATATCCTACAAAGATATTCTACAAATAAACATGATTTTTTCCCTAATAAAAAAGATAGACTTAATTGATCAAATCATGAAGAATAAATGTCGTCTTACAACTTAATGACTGACAACAATAATGCACAAAAGATCTCCAAACTAAAGAAATCGAACACAGACCAACTCACATATTCTGACCTAACCAGGATTGCAATACATGCATCAATCCCAGTATGCATAAAGATACAAAACATATGAGATGCATATGCAGTTACCTGTGAAGTACCTTGAGGAGTCAGCTGAAGCATTGAGTGCATTGAGTTTTTCTTTTGATTCAACTAGGTCTTCACTCCAATGGTTGGCACACTTCTAACTTAGACCCAAGACTCTGGGTTTTGTATTAGGAATGCCAATATACAATAAAATCTATACTAACAATCTCCCCATTTGGCATTCCTCTACAAAGTACCAATACAAAGCACCAATTGTCAAAGATCTCACATCATAGAGACAACAATAACTCTCTTGAACTATGTTCTTCCTACTTCAATCCAATTCACCACTAATGTTCTTCAATGCAATTCACCACTAATCATTCCTGAAACACTTTTAATAAACAAACCAGTGAAAAGCATGTAACATATAGAATTAGCCCAGCTTCTCCCCCTTTTTATCTAGAAATGACAAAGGGGACCAACATGATAGAATTACCATCACCTCATGCAGTGAAAGAAGAAGAACAATGAATGGCTTCACTGCCAAGGACTAGAGCCACCCAGCTAGCAAATTCTGACTTCATTTTCGCATTGGCTTTTATTTTCATTTGTTTTCTTATGACCCATCTCTACTCAATGTTTTGCTTCATTACAAGTTATTGATGACTTAGTTACACTTTTTGACAAGCAAATGCCTATTTTAGCTTTAGACCTTTTTGTCAATATCTATCTTTAAGCTACTTGGATCGCTTCTTTTTGGCCAATGAAATACTTGTAAAATGGGGAATAAAGGATTGACTTAGTACATTATCTGTTTTATCACATCAAAGTCCACTGCTGATTGCATTTATTGTTTTCTGCACAACCAATATGCAAAATGGCAAAGCTTAAACTCTGCAATTGTTGGTTGTGGCATGTTTGCTCCTTATGGCCAAAATGGGGGATATTAATGTCCCACTCTCCCTTGATTTACAGGTCAGACTTTGCTCTCATTTTAATTTGATCTTTCTTAGACTTTCTGATTTAATTGTGCATCTCCTAAAGATTTGAGCTTTCACACAGGTGGTCAGGTCAAAATATGTAGTCAAGGCTAGAACTATTCAAAGAATTGAGCAACTGATTTTGAGCACATTGAGATGGAGAATGCAAGCATTTACTCCATTTTATCTTAACTATTTTGATTTAGTTGCTAAGACATAAGAGATGTTTCCCTACTAGGAAGAATATTATATCAACCCTAAATGTTGCATTTGAACATTTGTCTTTAATCATTTGTGTTTATGTATGTCCAAATCTCTAGATCTTCTGTTCAACGATTCATTTTTGGTTGAACAAAATTATGTTTTCACATCTGAGGGTCATCCCCTTCCAATGTTAAGTAGTTGGCAGGATAGACTTACAGAAATTTTCATCCGAACTAGGTATTAGTTCTACCAAAGGGCATACTTAGTTTTTCTTTATGACAATTACTTTACTTTTACAATTATGGCTTTACATCTACAAGTTATATTGCAAAATGGTACATGCTTTCATAATCTGTAAAACAATAACATATGTAACCAAATTTATTAGGTTGTAGTTCCTACTCAATTGTATATAAAATTTGGGAGAAAAAGCCACAAACCTGAAGCATTGTGCCGGCAGGTTATCTAGTATATAATCATCATCAATTCACTCTCTTAAGGAACACAGTGGCAACACAAATGGAATGGCTTCTACCCTTTCCTATCAGACCAACCCTCATCACTCTATTCTATCTCTCTTCCTCTCAGCAACATCAAGACCACCACTCCCAATTTCTACTTTTATTTCCCATTTTTCTTTTCCTCACTTTTCCAACATCAAATTCTGATCAATTTCTCAAGGAATTTCAAAGAGGTCTCTTCTACATCAAGATTTGAGATTTTTAAAGTGGAAAGCCATAAATTAAGGATTGTCATAATTGCTCTATAGCAATTTGTGACTTGTTCTTGTTACTTCTCACTTCTCTTCACCTTTACCTCTTTAATTGATGTATATTGTTGTTGATTTGTTGATGAGTTATGAGTAGCTTATTTAGGAAACTAGGGTTTGAGTCTTAGCATGGATTTGATATAATAAATAATTTTTAATTCAATAGTTTTCAATCTCATATTTGGCATATGTTCTATTCTGTAATATTTAGCTTAGATGCATGATTACGTAACTCTTGAATGTGTAGATGAGCATGTCTAGAACAAATTAAGGGATCTAATCACTTTTCTAAATTATGGCTAGGACACTAATGTAGAACATGATTAGCTACAATACCAATTTCGATTGCCGTATTGGTTATCTTGGGAACTTTGATTCTAGTACTCTTCGCCTTTTAGTGCAACTAGAAGCCCTAACAAGGCTCAAGAATGTCCTAATTGAGTTTCTACGGCTCTTGATTCTGAGTAGGAATTCCTTAAAGGAATTTAATGACCTATGAGCTTTGAAAAGCCTTGGTACGATTCTTCATACTATCATGAAATGAATGACCATTATATGAACATATATGTGCATTGGATTTGGCTAGGAGGATACCCTAGTGACCTAATTTCCATTTCTTACTTTTCTTTCAATTATTTATTTTAGTTGTTAATTAAAGTTTTCCTTTAAATTTTTGCAATTTAGTTTTTAGGAATTCAATTTATCAAATTCAATGAACTATGACTCATTGTAAATAGCCATCACTAGGCTCATAGTTTTGATTCGACTTTGGTGAGAACCAAAGCTAAGCATTGTTAAGGCTTGGTGCCTTAGATTAACATTTTTTCTTTTTGAAGGGAAGGTAGGGGAATACCCCTACACAATATTATTAATCATGAATAGAAATATCAATAGGCCACGGAGGGGACAAATCACCTATACTTCGGGCAATATTAGAAGTCTGACAAAAATCCTCCTAGAGTAAATCCTGAATAATAGCAGGACTCCCACCCAACCAAAAATCATCAATATAAGAGCACCTAGCAAGCTGTGCTTCATGGTAGATGTGTCGCACTAGTATCGAACTGAACTCCCTCAAGTAAGACTTACAATCCTCCACCAGTCGACCCACCTAAGAGAAATCTTCATCTGTATGTGCAATTGCCGCCGCGAGGACTAAACAATCACACTCTATTTCGACGTCATCCCAACCTTCATGGAGCAAAATAAGGAGACCAGCCCTAATGCTTCTGCTTTTATATATATTGCAGAGGCAGCACGTGGAAACGATGGTGCCAGTGCAGCCACACACGTTCCCTACTCATCCCTCACTACCACCCCGATGCCACATGTACCATCTCCCATCTGAAAAGCCCCATCCATATTCACTTTCAGATGTCCACTAGGTGAAAACCTCCAGAACACTTTCGACCTCTTTTCCTTCTGACACACGACGATATTAGGGCCTGATACTCCCCGAACCACCGAACTGCCCAATCCATCGTCCTTTATGCATCAAAGGAGACATGCTTCCAAACCACATCATTCCTTGCCTTCCATATAGCCCAAAGCAGAACCAGGCATGACTCCCTCTAACTACCAGAGAGCGCATCCATTATCTCCATCATCCATTCCCCAAATGAACCAGCAGGATGTTCAGAACTGTTTAGAGATAATGGGCAGCTCGACCATAAGGGAGCCACCCGTTTACAGTTCTTAAACAAATGAAGCTCGTCCTCCACGTGCTTATTACAAAAGCCACACCAAGACTCATCCATAGGCACACGTTTGAGTAAAAGGTTCCTCCGAGTAGGTAGAATGCCCTTCACTAGTTTCCAAACAAAGCAACATACCTTTGGGGGAACATGAGCACTCCAAATCTTCGTCCAATACTGCCCAAGCACATTGCCCCTAAAGGAAGAAGCCACAGCTGGACCACTACTATCCGGGGCCTTTCGAGCTACATGGTAATAACTCCGTACCGAGAATTGACCCCTCTTATCAAAGTGCCACATATAATGGTCCTACGGTTCCCGAAGGCTAAGAGGAAGTTTCAGAATTAGGTCCGCTTCCTCTGGCTAACAACTCCACCACAACATCCTCAATCCATTTGTACGCATCATGATCAATCAAATCACACACCCTCCAATCTGCAGTTCCTTCCATTAGCAGTGAGAAAGGGTGAAACTTGTGCGGCAAAAAGATCCATGGGTCTTCACAAACCCTAATATTATCACCTCATCCCACCCGGTATCATAACCTAGTTCGGAGCAAATCCCGACCCACTAGAATGCTTCTCCAGGTGTAAGATATTCCTTTCTGCAACAACGCTCCCATGAAATCAGTAGTGGGATAATACTTTACTTTGAACAACTGCGCCACAAGAGACTGGGGATATTGAAGGAGTCGCCAACCTTGTTTGGTAAGTAATGCCAAATTGAAAGTATGCCACCCTCTGCCTTCGGCGTACATAACTTATCCCATGCAACCTAATGGATCTTCTTGCTTTCCAAGGAATCTCCCCACCAGAAATTGGCCATTAAGCGATGCATTTCATTACACAGCGATTGAGGAAGTTCAAAGCAATTCATCACATAGCTCGGGATAGACTGCACAACTGCTTTAATTAGGATTTCCTTACCCTCAACACTGAGAGTCTTCTCCCTCCATCCTTGAACTCGCATGCTAATACGCTCAGTAAGGAAACTAAACCTCTCCATCTTGGAGTAGCTCAACTCAGTAGGGAGGCCCAGATACTTATCATGCTTCTCAACTCGAGCTATACCCAACACAGCTGCAATACAATCCTGTCATAGCCAAGGAACATTCTTACTAAAAGAGATACAACTTTTGTCAAAATTGATACACTGCATGGAAGCTCGTTCATAACCAGAGAAGATCTCTTTCAACTCAAGACATTCATCGAACTTAACTTTAAAGAAAATAAATGAGTCATCAGCAAAAAATAAATGACTCACAGTGGGAGCATAACGACATACCCGGACCCTATGTATCAACTCTTGTGTTTCAGCATGTGAGATAAGTTTAGATAAGACCTTCGCATAGAAGAGGAAAAGGTACGGTGAAATACTATCTTCTTGTCTTAAACCTCTCCCAGGAACAATTGGACTACGCGGCACCCTATTTAAAACAAACTGATAAGTCACCGTTTGGATACAACACATGATCCACTTAATCCATTGTAATACCCGCAAATTTCATTTTAAATTCGAGTAATTGTATTGAGTGATTATTATACGATTTAACGATTATTGTTCGATAATAATTCATTTTTACAATTATCGAAGCTTCGAAACGATTATTTTTAACGAAAAACTCGAAATGCTCGATTTGAGTAATCGACTTTTTCTACGTACAAAATTTGGAAAAACTTCCTTCATGAAAGTTGTAGAGCTCGTCGATATGAGTCCGTACACGTGCGGAACATGAAGATCGGATTTTTTCTGAATTAGTTATCGATTTAAGAAGTTTTTCCGAAACTTGTATAAATAGGAAAAAACCCTAGCTAATTTTTCAGAACCCTTCTATTTGGTCCGGCCTCTTTACATTTCAGAAAACACTGTTCATCATCCCCTACCTCCATTCCTCGACCAAAATCGACCGAAAAAGAGAGCAAAGTTCACCTTAATTGTTCTCCCTCCACAGACCACCTCTCGACCTCAAACCAAGTCCCAGGCGTTCGTCTCGAGCTGCTCTACCTCCTGGACGGCGTCGCTTCCACCGGGAAGGCCTCCACCGCCGGCGAAACGGCCCGAAACAATCGGACCCGAAAATGAACCAAAACTAGCTCCTTGCGTTTTCGACCACCAAACCAAGTGAAACTCGTCCCTCTACATCGACTCAACCTCCTGAAGCTTCCAGAGGCAGTTTTACAAGGCGGCGCGGCCTGTAGCGGCGGCGGCACGGCCCAAACCGAAAACCACCCTTTTCGGTTCGATCTTGATATCTTGAGCTACACACCACCATTTCACTTGATTCTTGGCTCATTGAGCTCGTCTCAACTTCCTCTACAAGCACCAAGAAGGACCGGAACTGGGTCGAACGTTTTCACGTTCGTCGGAGCTCGACCCGAACGGATCGAAACAACCAAGCTTTCGATCAAGATATCTCGAGCTATACACGATCGTTTCTTGTGATTCTTGGCTTGTTGAGTTCGCAAGGAAGTTCTGAACAAGTTTTCAGAAGGGATCGGGGCCTGAGGTTGTAGTTTTCACGTCGTTTTTCAAGCTCGCCGGTTTTTGGAATTTTTCCGGCCGCCGACTGTAATTGGTACTTTTCGATCCATTCCCGTCATTTTTTGGTCTTGTGCTTGTTATGGAAGTTGCTCAGAATGATGAAACGAACGGGACAAGCTTGGCCCCGACACCATTGGCGGTGGTCGGTCGCGGTTCTGTCCCTAACTCCGGTGGCCCTTTCCGGCCACCTCCGGAGGTCTAAAATTTGGTTTATACCCATTTTATGATTCTATGTTTTGATACGATCATTTCGGCGTATTATACGCATTTTTCGGATATCGTATGAATTAGTTATGAATTTTGTGATTTCGATCGATTTCGATAGTTAGATTTTTGATCTGTGAAATTAGGACCGTCGGATGAACTTGTAAATTTGTTATGATGATCATATGACTGTCCCAGAGGCTTTGTGTGGTCATGGGTGAAGATCCGACCCTTGGATCTTCGTATATGTGCAAAACGGTAATTAGGGGAGCGATTCGTGAGAAACCGCTCGTCGGATTTTAATATAAATTGGAATCCGGCCGTTAAATGGTAGTTAATTTATGTGTTGAAATTTTTGGCTAAATTCGAATCGTATTTGATTAGGTGATTGACGGATTTTATTTGAGTGGGCTATTTCGGCGTTAATTATAATTATAATTATATTGAAGACGCAGCGGGAATTTCAAGGTGAGTAAAACTCACATGGTTCATATTACGAACCGAGCGTTTAAATTTATTTATTTTTAGTAATTGTGTGAAAAATATTTACGGATTAAATATTTGTTTTAAAATTTCATGGACTTGAATCACCACTGTCCATAGGTAAGTAAAATGAATTTTAATTATACAAATGAATTTCATGATTTTCTTGTGTGAACTATAGATGGTATTAGTGGTCATTCCTGAGTGGATGATTACGTATATATATATATTTACGTGGAAAATATATATTGTTGAGTGAAGATATGATTGACTGAATTGATGAATTGATTATATTTCAATTGTGTAATTCCATCATAATATGGTGTATCTTGGTTGGGTTAATTTCAGTATGTGATTTTATATGTTGTGCTCATTTATGGGTTTAGGGTCGACGTAGTGACCGGTGTGGGGTAATCGGACGCTCTAATCCTGGGTGGATGATGGGATACGATTGGTTGAGTATGTGGAATTATCGGACGTTCTAAATATGTATATAGGTATACATATTGATGAAATACGATAATGATAAAAATGTCGGATGCCATAACCTAGGCCAGGTGACGGGCTACGATTCAGTTAGAGCTCTAGTCTGTCAAGTACCGTATTTTTATAAATACGATAATGAGAGTTGTGAAGAAAGTTGTGAAGAAAGTTGTGAGTTGGATTGTCTTGATATATTGCATTGGTGTGTGATTGAGATTGTTAGTACTTGCAGATGTGGAAATTGTTGGTTGTTGTTGTGTGTGGGAATAAATGAGATTAAATTAAGTAACAGTTCTTTCTTTTACTCATACAAGCTTTCATAAGCTTACCGGGTTTTGTGTTGTTGCAATCCCGGTACACTATTCAAATGGTGTAGCGGATATTCCTGCAGGTCAGGATAATCAGGGAGGTGACCGAGCTGCTTAGGTGTTACAGCAGTTTTTGTTATTTCATTTAGTTGTGAGGTGTGTGTACTCATTTAGAGCTTTATATTTCATTTTGGATTTGAGTTGTAATAATTAACCGAGACTAAATTCGGTTTGATTTTATTTGTGTGGTGAGGATGTTATGAAAAGAAATTTTCAGGATGATTATTTTGAGTTTGTAGTATTTTCATGTTTCGGATTTTGAATTGTTATTCGAAAATTCGGGGCGTGACATCCATTGCGTGCAGAAACCAAACTGAGCCAATACTGCCTCTAAAAACCTCCATTCAACGCGATCATAGGCTTTACTTAAGTCAAGTTTCAAAGCCGCAAACCCTTTCTTTCCCATCCTCCGGTTCTTCAAGAAGTGGGAAATCTCAAAAGCCACCAATGAGTTATCAGAGATCATCCTTCTAGGGATAAACACACTTTGAAAAGGGCTAACCAACTCAGGTAGGAGAGGATTGAGCCGGTTTACAAGAACCTTGGATCGAATCTTATATAAAACATTGCACAAGCTTATCGGCTTGAGCTGGGACATAGACTCAGGGGACTTCACCTTAGGGATCAACGTCACGCTTGTATGATTAATTTTCGGAGCAAAGCATCATTCCCAATAAAAGCTTGTACCGCAGCCACAACATCACAGCCGACTATCTTCCAGAAGTGTTGATAAAATCCTGGAGAAAACCCATCAGGACCTAGAGATTTCAAAGGATGCATTTGTCGCAGGGCTGCAAACACTTCCTCCTCCCCAATCACATGAGTGAGTTGTCTATTAGACTCCTCCAAAATCACCCGAGACAGTACACCAACCATCTCATCCACCTGACTATGGGATGAAGAAGTAAATAGTCGTGCAAAGTAATCAAGCACTGTATGCTCTAGGTCCTCATCCTCAGTACGCCAGCTTCCTGACTTGTCAAACAGTCCTTTAATGAAGTTCTTTTTCTTCCTATTGCTTGCCCGCTGATGAAAGAATTTAGTGTTCAAGTCCCCATCAGTCAACGAAAACACCTTAGCTCGTTGTTTCCAGAAAGCACTTTCCCTTTTGAGTAGCTCCCTCAACCTAGTCTCGAAATCAGCTTTGTAATTAATTTGCATAGAGGACTGAGGTTCGTAGAAAGCGGCAAGTTGAGATCGAAGCAACGTAATCTCCTTCTGCAAACCCTTAAACTTCTCCTCACTCTAATCCATAAGCGCTTTTCTAGTGCACCTAATCTTGTGACAAACTACCGTAAAAGGTTCACCACCCCCAGCTACACCCTGGCCCCGCTCAACCACCTTCTGACACTCCTCGTCCCTCAGCCATGCCTCCTTGAAATGAAAGCTTTTTTTCTTCCTTCTTCTCCTCCACTTTCGAGTCCTAACCTCCAATATAATAGGCAAATGGTCACTCTAATTCGGATCCAAATACATAACCCTAGAAATTGGGAAGGATTCAGACCAGAAAGTAGAAGCGAGGAAACGGTCTAAACGAACCTTGATCCTTTCCCCATGCCTATTGCCAGTCCAAGTAAATTTCGAGCCAGTGAACTGTAAGTTAGTAAGACCACAAAATTCTGCCATCTCTCTGAAGTCTACCATTTGCCTCCGGTCCCGAGCCGGACCACCCTCTTTCTCATGACCACATAAAACTTCGTTGAAGTCCCCTCCAAGTACCCACGGTTCGTCACCCTGTTGTCTTAATTCCTGTAACAACTCCCAAGTACGGTGATGATCAGGGACTTTAGAGAAGCCATAAACCCCAGTAAACCTCCATTTTTTAACGAATCACTCTCTACATTAACATCAATATGGTGTTCAGAGTAACTTCGCAGGCTCACTCGCACATCATCATTCCATAGCAAACAAAGGCCCCCCACTCGACACACTCCATTTGTTTTCTTCTTCTGTCGAAACAAACATGAAACTGAAAAGCAATTTTTCCAACCAAGTGAACTCTTAAGTGAGACCATTTCTCCCTATGTGCAGAGAGTTTCACACAGAAAGATTAAATTAAGATTGACTAGGGAAATTAACCCTTTAAGCCCATCAACTATCCAAGGGTTCCCAATCCCTTGGCAGTTCCAACACAATAGATTCATGACTCATGATGGGTCGAAACCGGACCCATCACGACTGAGCTTTTCAGATGACGCCCCGCATCATTAACAGTCACCAAGCCTTTCTTTCTAAAACCTCCCATAACAATACATCTCCTAGTCTTCCCCGCCTTACGAGGAGAGTCCACCTTATCCTTCCTCTGTGTAAAAGGGTTCAAAGAGGTCTTAGTTTGGCCCCCTTTAATTTGTTCCTGATCCTCAAGTGAAACTGGCCCAGCTGTCTCATCTATCGGCGGGCCACCAGGCCCAACATTCAAATTTTCGCTTTCCCGCTTTGCAGACAGATGAGAATCAGAATTCAATATGTCTGCATTAACTGTAGATACCCTGTGCTCCAAAGAGTCTGGCGACGAGGTTGACTCCACCTGAATCGTAGGTTCGGGCAATAAAGCTCCCCCTTAACTACCCGTAACCTTATCCGTCGATCCACAATCAGTGTCAATCACCATCAATGCTTTGGCCAAATCTGGTGAGCATTGTATAATCACATCCCGTAAATTACTCCCATCCGAAAAGCATCCCGCGCTCGGATCAGGCCGGTCAGTCACCCGCTGCCGTTTACTCACCGGAAACACCACACCCTTTGATCCCACGAGTGGGAGATCTACCTCTATTCCATCAGCATCCCCAGGCCCCCCCCCCAAGAGTCATCCAAATCTTCTCGTGCACGCACCTTCCCAAATAAAGGGAAATCTAGAGCCTATATAGGCTATGTTTGGTACGGCTGAGCTTTTCAAAAAAGCTGGCTTCTGCTTATTTCTGAGAATAAGTGGCTGAAAAGCCAAGTAACTGAGTGTTTGGTAAACTGACTTTTTATAAGAGCTGTCAGTGGCAAAAGCAGTGGCAAAGTGTTTGGTAAACTGAAACTGGCTTGTACTTTTTGTTTGTGGAATGACCAAATTGGACATGAGATAATTTGGTAATACAATGTTGTTTTAATCCTCTTGTTATTATTTTTCATCTTTTTATGTCCTTATTAATTTTTGTTAACTTTCAATTTTTATAAATCATGGTGACCATATGATGCAGAATTTGACAATTTTAAAAATAACTTATACAGAATAAATATATTAGTAACATTAATAACAATTGAATATCTGGCTCGCATCAAATATCATAACATATTCAAATGTTCACGTTATTACGCGCGTTCATCAAAATTTGAGTAATGCTATTTCTTATTGTTTCCATTTCTTGTGCACTATGACCATGATATTCTTCTTTTACATCATCATCCATTTCTATCCCACCACTTGACCCATAATCTTCTCTTTCTTCACTGCGGACAAAATGTCTATCACCATGTGCATGTATCCGTATATAATTATGAAGTGTCATGGTGGCAAAGACAATCTTCACTTGCTTATTAAATGAATAACTTTGCATGTCCCTTAAAATCTTCCACTTTTTTTTCCAAACTCCAAATGTACGTTCTATAACACTTCTAAGAGAAGAGTGTGCTTGGTTAAATACCTCTTTTTCATTTCTTGGTTCTTGCCTATGGTATTCTTGAAAATGTTGTCTCGATCCTTTGTAAGGTCCCAAAAACCCATTCATTTGAGGGTATCCCGAATCTACAACATAATATTTTCCTGTAAAATAAAGAAAGATCAAATTTTCTAAAAACTTTATTCAAAGCTTCATAAAATTTGATATAATTTTAAATAAATATAGTTACCTGGTGGAGGTTTAGGAAAATTCATCTCGAAGTACCGATAGAAACACTCTTGTATCATGAGCAGACCCTTCCCATCTCGCACATGCAAAGATAAATTGCATATTGAACTTACATACCGCCATAACATGTTGTGTTGGTATTCCTTTTCTACCAATGTACTGTATTTGTGTGAAGACCCGAAATTTCAGTTAAATATTTCGTAATTCAATATTTCTCAAATTATATGAATTATGAGTTGTGAGTGTGATTCGAATGTCGTTATTTGAGAAATTTGGTTTTGAATGATTTTAGTATCGAAATTTAACGTTATTTAGGGTTATTAAAATTGACTTATTTATACGTAAGTAATTTAAGGAAACTTCCTTAATGAAAGTTGTAGAGCTCGTCAATACGAGTTCGTGTATATGAGGAACGCAAGAATCGGAGTTCGTACGAAGAAGTTATAGCATTTAGAAAAGTTGTCAATTTGGGTATATATATAAATGGAAAGTTTCCGAAAATGGGGTTTCCATTTTCAGTCGGTGCACTGTTCATCTTCTTCATTTTCTCTCCCGTGCGCGCGTCCAAGCTCCAAAACAGAGCAAATTTTCGCCGGCCTCTTTCTCACAGCTCCGGCCACCGTTTGAGGTGAAACGAAGCCCAGATCGACTCTACTCCTTCCTGTGAGTCGACTGGTGGTCACGGTTTCCCCTCTCATGGCGGCTACACGGCGGTGGAACTCAAAACTCAATCCGAGCCCTAAAACGAACCAGCGGCGATTTCTCCTAGCTCCGCCCACGTAAACTTGAGTTCTTTATCTCGTTGAACTCGTATTAAGGAGTAGAACACGCAGCAAAAAGACCCAGACCAGAAGTGAAGCTTTTGACGTCGAACGGAGCAACTATCGGAAAATTTCGGTTTTCCGGCAAACCTGACTGTTTTTAGGTATTTTCGACCACTTCCACTCGTTTTCTCACTTCGTGTTAGTTATGAAAGTTGCTCAAAATGATGAAATGAAAAGGATAAGCTCAGCCCCGACACCATTAGTGGTGGTCGGCGGCGGCTCTGCCCTAAACTCCGACGGCCCTTTCCGGCCACCTCCGGGGGTACCATGAGTAGTTTCTGCTCATTTTTAGATTCTACATGTCGATATGATCAGTTTGATATATAGCATGTGAATTTTGGATATCGTATGATTTAGTTATGAATTTTACGATTTTGATTCATTTCGATCGCTCGATTTGTGATCTATGAAGTTTGGACCGTTCGATAGAATTCTAGTTTTGATATAATGATCGTAGGACTGTCCCGATGACCTTGTGTGGTCACAGGTGAAGATCTGACCGTTAGATCTTCATATAAGTGTGTTTTTGAAATTATACGCTAAGTTAATTATCGTTTTGATTAGGTGTTTGACGGATTTGTTAGCGGACGATTGTGAATCGTATTTTGGGTTGTAAGAAGACGCTGCGGGAGTTTAGAGGTGAGTAAATCTCACTTGGTTCATTTACGAACCGAATTTCCTTAATTGCCCAATTTATTGTTATGTGTGAGAAAATTGTTTTAAGAAATGAGTTTTAAAGTATATTAAAAATGAATTTATTGATTTTACATCGTGTGAACTATAGTTGGTATTAGTGACCATTCTTGTGTGGATGGTTACGTATATATATATTTACGTGATTATATATTGAATGGTGTGACATTGAGGTGTGGAATTGTGATAATATGTTGTTGATAAATGTTGATAATATGATTTTATTATGTTGTTAATATTTGATAAATGTTGGTGATAAGCATGTTGATTTTGTGAGTTGAATAGAAGGTAGAGAAAAGTAGGATTCCGAGGATCGAATGGTCCAAGGATCTTTGGTTAATGATAACCGGAGTGTATGTGTTATGAGGACAGGGAGGTCCAAAGTTCGACCGTTAAATAATAACGGGGATATATTGTTCTGAGGACATGAAATGGTCCAAAGTTCGCAGGTTACTGAGTAACTTGGAGGTGCCGCTACTTGACCCTGGGCCAAGGTGTCAGAGGTAACGAGGCAGTTAGAGCTCTAACGTGGGGCCAAAGTGGCGATAGTTGTCATTAGGTGCCGAAGTGGCGAGAGTTGTGATTTGGTGATTGTGGAAATGTGTTCCATGTTGTTTCATGTGTGTTGGTTTGATGTTTCTTGTGGTTGTTGAGATTGTTGGATGTTTACATGAGATAAATGAGTAGTGGTTTAATAAAATCAACCGTTCATTCTTATTTACTCACATGAGCTTTCAGAAAGCTTACAGGGTTTTGTGTTGTTGCAATCCCGGTACACTATTCAAATAGTGTAGCGGATAATCCTGCAGGTCAGGATAATCAGGGTGGTGAGCGAGCTGTGTAGGGCAGCAGGGTTGAGACCAGCACTTGGTCTATTTTGGTGTGTTTGTAGACTCATTGTGAGCATAACATTGTATTTATGTTAGTATTGTAATAATTGACTCGAGAGATAGTTTGCTACGAGGTTTGTGTTATGGTTTATGAGATATTGGTTTTGAGAAAAAAATGCAGGACGTGATTTGTTTAGATGTATTCATGTTTCGGATTTGAATTTATTATTTGAAATTCGGGGCGTGACAATTTGTTTGTGAGGAAGTATTGAAGCGGGAATATGGACTCCGTCAATAGCCCCGATGCAATCCTGTAAATAATAATGGTATTTATCAATTAATATAAGTAATTAAATTGTGAAAAAATTTACTAGTAACGTATGATAAATACCTTAAAATGAGGCATGTATCTGTTATCTCTCATTATCTCCGGTGCAACCCCATTAAATTCATTCTCCGAAGGCTTGATTATCTGTTTACCTAGTTTACACACATGATCTAGTGCTTCTCCGAAATATCTAGAAACGGTTTCACCAAAATGTTGAAATTGTTCTCCTACTGATCTATTTCCACATCTCTGTCCTAGGCACCACAATAGCATTCCCATAACTTCAATATGACTTGTTCTGTTTGAACCCAACATCCCAAATTTAACTTCCAAATCACTACATAATTGATAAAATACTTCCTTTTGCATTCTAAAGGCATTATAACACCGACTGTCATTCCCTTGTAATACTTCCATCATCCACTTATTACCTGTTTGAGGAGATACCATGCAAGGAGTTTTATGAACATAGTTCATGTAATAATGTTGAATGAGCAGAGCATTAAGTTGAACATTACGTAAAAATATCTTCTCCTCAACTTCATCTACTTCCGAATTGTTCATATTTCACTCCAAACACCTGCAAATTTAAATGACTGAATTTATAACCTTCATAAATACATTCCAAATCATTAACAAGCAGTAATGAACAAAATTTATAAAGTACATTTTTATAATCCACATGCAGTAAACTAAAGTAGACTTTCTCAAATCCACCAATAAATATCTAAGTGATGAAAAACATCTACTCAAATTCAATTCTCATAATTAAAAACATGCGGAAACAAACAACAAACATAAAACTTCAAACATAACATAAGCTTATTTTTCGTTCATCTCAAAGTTCAGCCCACTCCAACTTCAACTTCAAACATAACATAGTGCAATACATCTCTCTCTTCTCTGGACTTAAAAACAGTTGAGTGGCAAAAAACCACCGCCTACTACCCTGCTTGGCTCCAGGCAATGAGGTGACATCCTTCATCACTTCCTTAATACTAGTGCCTCCACCTTCTTCTACACTTTTATTGATCATGGAAGTTGCTGTGCTTCTACTCTCAATTACCTCACACATTCGATTAATTTTATTAGCCAAATGAGCAGCACCTCCCACCTTTTATTTTTTTGGTACTACTCCTTTACCTTTCTTAGCTCTCTTATTTCTTTTTCTTTTAGGCAGAGTGGGGGCCATATCATCGCCGTCCTTAGAGTCACCACTACCTTCAAGGTTCACCTCATTGTCACCTTGCTGTGGACTTCTAGGGATAGGTAGTGCAGAAGATAGTGCATATGCATGCTCACCAGTGGCTGAAATACCCATGAACATCTTATCCAACTTGTCTTCAAAATCGGGTGCAATTCCTTTTTTCTTTAACTTTCCATATTCCTTGTTTTTCTGGACAAAAAATTAAATGAGATAGCTAAGAAAATTTTATTCAAATGAAGTAAATTTGTTAACCAAACTAATGAAATTAAATTAAATACCTCAATTTTCATACGCCAACACTCATCGGATGCATCTATAGTTTGACGCCTGTGATCCCACCGAAGACCGGGCTCTTTTCCCTTCAATTCTTTCCATAATTTCTAATTATCTTTGAGGGAATCCCATTTTTTTTTTTTTCTAGTATATTTTTTGCCAGTTTCATTTGAGAAATTACTGATTATATTCTCCCATCCCATTGCATTAAAAAATGAGTATGTGGACGATTATTGTTCTCCACCTCCTTGATACATAAGTCACAAAATACATCTACTCATCTCCCATCCCAAACAGCCGACTCTTTTCCCATCTAGCACAAATAAAAAGCCACAAATTTAAAGCCCAATCTTTAGTGGATGTGTATGGTGCATTTCTGCCCCAATACACTTTCAACCCAAAACAACACAACTACAAAGTGCTATACACACAAGAATTGAACATTAACATGCAAACCATGATTTAAATCAGCATACAAACTAATTAGGAAAAAACTCCAAACCATCGGGCACATGCTTTTGAACAACCAAAAGACTACTACCATATTTTCTTGCACTTAACCATACACAAAATTGCTCAACATATGCAAACACTGAACAAATAATAACAAAGTCTCCAATCTCTGCAATGGCTGGATTTAACAGAAACAAAAACTTAACAATTTTTCAGAAAACCCTCTGATTGCTGCAATGGCAAACTGATCATGCGTATGTCAGTGGCAAAAGCTGTTTGATGCTTCTACACTTTCATTCTTCTGTATTCATCCCACCCAAGGAAACCCAATTGAAATTACTTCTCTTTCATCACAGCCCATACAAATTCATTAACCATTTTGCTAAACAAGTTCATCACATTCCGGTGACTGAGGAAAATCAAAACAAATATAACAGTTGCTGTGATTAAAGATAAGAATGAAGTAGAGGGAGAGAGACTGACTTGTTCCTCATTCGAGATGCGGCGACTGACGCGGTGTTAGATGCGGCGATCTGCAGCGATTGATGCGGAATTACCAGCGACGACTGACGTGGTGTTCCGTGGCAACTGATGTGTCTAGAGGAGGATCTAGATACGATGCGATGCTGTGATAGGAGGAGGATCGACTGATGCAGTGATCTGTGGTCAAAGGAGGCTCGAGAGACGATGCGGCGTTGTGATACCCGGAGGATCGAGTAGAGATGTAGCGATTTGTGGTTGGAGGAGGAGCGAGAGACTGATGGAAGATCGAGACTGATGGAGGATCGAGATCGGGAGACGGATGGAGGATCGAGATCGAACGACTAGATTGAGAGAGATGAAGGATCGAGAGAGATGCGGCCCAGAGTTGAGAGAGACGGAGGATCGAGATCGAGCGATTGGGAGAGAGATGAAGGATCGACACAGATGCAGCCCAAAATTGAGAGAGATGAAGGATCGAGGGTTTCATAGCACAGGACTGTAATTAATTCAACCAACGGTGGGTAGTAACCGGGATTTTGAAAAATTCATTAATAAACAGTAATCGCCGCTACAGTGGAAAACCCAGCTTCTGGCTTCTAAAAGCAGGGGGAGACAGCTTCTGCTTTACGATAGAAGCTGGGGCAGCTTTTGGAATAAGCTGATGATAAGCTGCTTTACCAAACGCTTATTGCTCTTCAGCTTATAAGCCGGGGAGCAAAAAAGCCCCCCAAACATAGCCAAAGACCATCCACCAGTTCGTTGTTCCAACAAGCTAAATCTCCTCCCGACCAGTACGGGTGGTGAGCAGGTTCTTTCCGAGCTTTCTGGGCCCGTAGCCAACTATCCCGTTTTTCGGCACAAAGCATCTCATCATACTGCTTCTCCGTGATGAGCCCCTGCATATGATAGTCACAGCCCGAACTAAGATGGGATAATTGATGTGGTCGAAATGAACACACAATTTAACCCTGTAAAATGTCATCGTTAATATAGAATAAGTAGGGATCGTTCTAGCCGGGGATTGAGGGTACACCTGTAATTGTGAAACAAATGAAGAAAATTATTATTTACAAAAATAAAATAAAGAATAGAAATATATACAAGTGAAAACAAATAAGGGGGGTTTATGATTATAGAATCGAAATTAAAATTAAATAAAATAAAGAAAATATAAAAACACATTTACAAGGGTGGAACGCAAGAAACAAAGATAAAAACCATATCCATATGCAAGAAATCCAGTCGCAATTCTTATAGCTGATTATCAATGTCATGAGAAAGAAGTTAACCATGTGAAACTTCAGTAAGCAAACGATTTCCCATATTTTACTTTCCTTAAATAATTAATCTAAGTGAAGCACCTAAATCAATCCTATTGAATATGCAATCATAGTCTAGAAAGCTAGCTAATCAAGAACACATTCAATGCATGAAGAACAAAGAAAGGATGTCAACCAAAGTGTACAACCTAGTATGAAAAAGTTCATCTATTTGCAATTCTCCTTAATTGATTTCGACTTTTGTCCAAAGCCTTTACTACTTATGAAATAGTTTCACAAAACTATTAGGTGAATTGTTTACTTAAATCTAGCTCCAATTACATGCATATATCCCAAGTTGGCCACCAAAGAACACATACATATAAAAGTTTTCTATAATTCAAAATCAATCAAGCAATCTCACATAAGTAACATAGAAATCAACACAAAGAAATTACAACTTTATTTCAAAACATAGAGATAGGCTTTAAACTTTGCCTTTAATGTTATTTGTTAACTATAATTCATAGTTCTACAAATCTAAACAAAGAAAATTAAAAGAAGTTACTAGGAAAAAGATTGAATTACACCGTGAAAGGAGTGGATGATGAAGAGCTTGAGACGTTGATCTTGAATCTTGAAAGCAAAGCTTCACTATCACGGCACAAGGTGGAACGATGGCGGCTATGATTGCTCATGGCTTATTCTTCTTCTTTTCTTTGCTTGAAGATGCAAAACTAAGAACTAGAGAATGGAAAAGAAATGAAACTAATAACTAGAGAATGGAGAGGAGATGGTGAGACAAAGAAGATGAAATGGATGAAGAAATTGTCATGTCCTGATGAGGGGAGGTGTATTTATAGGCTGAAAATGATAAATGGAGGGAGAAGATGAAAAGAAATGAAGGGCTAGATTTGATAGACAAATGTGTAGATATCAATTGTTGACTTAGCCTACCAAAAATGACTTAGAAATAGTCAAAAAGTTTTCCCACATGTGATAAATGGGAGATAAATTTTATCTCCATAGAATGTTCTGATTTTGACTATAACTCCTTCATAAAACATGTTTCTCCATGAATGTAGATCATCTTGGTAAAATTTCAGAGCTTTTGAAGTAGTGGTTTGGCCGAAAATGCTTCTTGAATACGTTAAAGTCCGATTTACAGTTTTCGTCTTTTTGTCAGAAATTTGGACCGATCTTTTGAAGGCCTTTCACTTTTATCTGGCTCTTGCACTCTTTATAAGAAATGTTTCTTAGGATGTTTAGAATGGATCTGGAAATTTTCAGTTCATTTGGTCAGGTGACAGCTCCTCCTTACTTGTCTTGGTCTTTCCTAGCCGGAGTAGGAAAATGTGTAAAATTGATATTTTAGTGCATTTCCATTTTTCTCCATCACTTCTAGATAATTATGGCAGTAATTCTCATTTCATCTTCATCTACTCCAATGTACCTAAAAATGGAAATTGAGTTAAAAATTGATTCGGTTAAGGAAATAACTAAGCAAAATACGAGGAATTAACTACTAAAATATCGCATTAAAATGCTCCTATCAACAATAAGCCACAATAGAGACAGAAATGTGGCAGCCAGAAATAATCAATCTCAAAATAGAAAACTTTGGAGTGTCCATGCGACTGAACCGCTGCCACTCTATAGTGGCTTGTCTATATCGATCAGTACCCTTATCTTTGAACTTGTGCCCAGATAAATCCCATGCACCGGTTCATCCATAAGAACAAACCTCGCCACCGCATTCCCAATTATCACCCTAGTCTCTTTCTCCATGAGTAAAGGTGGAATGCTTCTTGCCCGGATCTAAAAAAATTGTTGGTTGATCGGAATCCGTGCTGGATCCTCCATCCCATCTGTGGTCGTAACAACAAACAACACCTTATTAAAATGCCATGGAGCCCCGTGCAAGACACGATTGCCGTCATACTCACGCGTGAAAGAAAAAAGGATCCGGTTACTCCTTTCCAGTGCAATTGCCGTAACCCTAGATCGGTCATGAGCGGTCTTCTTCGTGGTCCACAGAGATCTCATTGTGCCAATCAAAGCCTCCTTATTGTATGGTTTGTTGGTCAGAAGTTTCCGACCAAGAAAAACTTCTTCTCCTTCCAAATACTAGGATCCTTCGGTAACATAATAATTTGTGCTTCCGATTTCGTGAGAGCCATTTTCCGTACTAAGCCCCCAAGTTCCTCCTCCATTCTTGTCAGGATCGCAGATCCAAAAAGCCACAGTCGTCCTAAGCCGTTCAACAATGCCTACATCCGTCACTGTCAGCCACACCCTCTCCAACTGTCACCCTTAATACTCCAGAGCAGCGTATCAAGGAAAAACTCTTACTCCCTACCTAGAGAGAAGGGACATTTTTCATTTTATTTTTTCTTTGATGTGCTAAGTTTCTTTATTTCCGATTACTTAAGGATTATGGGTTAGCCACTAATCCCCGTGGTATGATAACTTTGGGCATAATACTTCCATATCTTGACATTGATATGTACGCTTACATAAATGTGTATCAAGATTAACTACACTAGACAAAAAAAATAGAAACATCAGATAAAGTTACCAACACTCAATAACAAAGCTATTGAACCCCAGAAACAAAACTACATAATGCATAACTTGCTTTGATTTGCAACGTGCTGCCATACAAAAAGCAAATCAATTTTAAAATTCTAAATAGAAAAAGGCAAGAGATAATTGGATCAACACATAATAAATAGAAAAAAATAAAGCAACACAGTTAAAATACAGTATCATAATAGAGTTATTCTACCATAAATAAATGTTGTTAAAATTAGATATGTAGTAGAGTTCCGTTGAAAAATTAGACTTAGTGAACATTACCATAAAAGAGAAAGTGAACGAAAACCATACGCGCCGCCCGCATCAAAATTTTTCTTGTGATCTTCATTCTCCATCTGACGGAGCGTCCTTAGGATAATATCTTCGGACGAGTATCTAGGTGGCATCACTCGAAGCTGGATTGACGGATTCTAAGTGATTCTAGGTAGTGTACCTTGGTGGCTTAAAGTTCAACTTCTCTAGTCACACTATCGTAGCAGTCGGCAAAGACTGCATCGTGATTTCGCTGCTTGTCTAAAGGCAGAGTGGTCAACGAGGGTGAAGGTTGGACCAGGTGACGAATTTGGAGTGACGCTTTTGCTCCGGTTACGGTGGTTGTCCAACAGGGGCGGTGCAAAGGCGATGCAATTGCAGGGGCAGCTAATCTATTTGTGGGCTACTGACCCATCTTTGATTGGGCTGGAGTTTAGGCCTTAAGCCACTATGTGGGCCTACTTCTTTTGTTTAGGTTTTGCCTAGTTTTTTTAATTTTTTACTTTTTACTGTTTTGTATAGCCTCTATTTTTTGTGGATCTAGTGGGCTTTTAACCGATCCAGTCTTAATTTTTTACTTGCCTTACGGTTGGACTTTGTCTACTTAATTCTTCGTTTCTCTAGTTGTACATTAATTCAGGTCTCTAAGCGACTAGTTTTACTATTTATAGTTGTACATCAATGAGCTACTTTTTTTTTTTTAAAGGAAGCAGAGTAAGAGCTAACTCAGTGTTGTTACCCGAATTTATTGCAAAAAAAAAAAGATACATAGTTAGGTAGGGTTTGGGGGGGGGGGGGGGGGGGGGGCGGGCTATGCCAATATATACCTTGTCAAGAGAAAATACAAGTTAAAAAGAACAATAATCAAGAACGGTAAAATAACAAATTGAGCAGAACTCTAACATGAACACGAAGCAAATGACTAACTGACAATTCCAACTACCAAAATGGTAACCTATCCGAGCTGAGAAGTCATGACCAAATGCACTAAACAAAAATTGGGGAATTGAATCCCACCAGGCAGAACCAGCATTTATAGCACCGAAGTTAGCAAGCTTGTCAGCAACACGATAAGCTAACTGATGCTATACAATTTTTTCCATTTTACACGTAAACGACAAGGCATCAGGGATGGGTGTTTAAAATAATGCAATACCAACGTGGAATCAGTCTCAATCCAAAGAGGAAACCATTCTCGTTCATGCGTAATTCTAATGACCTCAATTACTATTAATAACTCTGCATCAATCACCTAAGAAACAGTTGCTTTACAAGAGAAGGCCCATAAGAATGCTTTATTACTGTTTCTAAAAATTCTTTCATAACTTGCATGATCTAAATTAAGAAATGAACCATCGAATTTGCTTTAAACTAATTCACTAAGGGACAATTCCAGACTACCAGGATAAACCACGGTGTCGTAGGTCACAAGGGAGATAAACCTAAGTGTCCAAAGATGGCAGCGCTACAAAGGTAGGGTATGAGGGGGCAAAAACCAAGCATGCAGATTCTCTTAGGGCTATACCAATATATACCTTGTCAAGAGAAAATACAAGTTAAAAAGAACAATAATCAAGAACGGTAAAATAACAAATTGAGCAGAACTCTAACATGAACACGAAGCAAATGACTAACTGACAATTCCAACTACCAAAATGGTAACCTATCCGAGCTGAGAAGTCATGACCAAATGCACTAAACAAAAATTGGGGAATTGAATCCCACCAGGCAGAACCAGCATTTATAGCACCGAAGTTAGCAAGCTTGTCAGCAACACGATAAGCTAACTGATGCTATACAATTTTTTCCATTTTACACGTAAACGACAAGGCATCAGGGATGGGTGTTTAAAATAATGCAATACCAACGTGGAATCAGTCTCAATCCAAAGAGGAAACCATTCTCGTTCATGCGTAATTCTAATGACCTCAATTACTATTAATAACTCTGCATCAATCACCTAAGAAACAGTTGCTTTACAAGAGAAGGCCCATAAGAATGCTTTATTACTGTTTCTAAAAATTCTTTCATAACTTGCATGATCTAAATTAAGAAATGAACCATCGAATTTGCTTTAAACTAATTCACTAAGGGACAATTCCAGACTACCAGGATAAACCACGGTGTCGTAGGTCACAAGGGAGATAAACCTAAGTGTCCAAAGATGGCAGCGCTACAAAGGTAGGGTATGAGGGGGCAAAAACCAAGCATGCAGATTCTCTTAGGGCTATACCAATATATACCTTGTCAAGAGAAAATACAAGTTAAAAAGAACAATAATCAAGAACGGTAAAATAACAAATTGAGCAGAACTCTAACATGAACACGAAGCAAATGACTAACTGACAATTCCAACTACCAAAATGGTAACCTATCCGAGCTGAGAAGTCATGACCAAATGCACTAAACAAAAATTGGGGAATTGAATCCCACCAGGCAGAACCAGCATTTATAGCACCGAAGTTAGCAAGCTTGTCAGCAACACGATAAGCTAACTGATGCTATACAATTTTTTCCATTTTACACGTAAACGACAAGGCATCAGGGATGGGTGTTTAAAATAATGCAATACCAACGTGGAATCAGTCTCAATCCAAAGAGGAAACCATTCTCGTTCATGCGTAATTCTAATGACCTCAATTACTATTAATAACTCTGCATCAATCACCTAAGAAACAGTTGCTTTACAAGAGAAGGCCCATAAGAATGCTTTATTACTGTTTCTAAAAATTCTTTCATAACTTGCATGATCTAAATTAAGAAATGAACCATCGAATTTGCTTTAAACTAATTCACTAAGGGACAATTCCAGACTACCAGGATAAACCACGGTGTCGTAGGTCACAAGGGAGATAAACCTAAGTGTCCAAAGATGGCAGCGCTACAAAGGTAGGGTATGAGGGGGCAAAAACCAAGCATGCAGATTCTCTTAGGGATAAAATATAAAATTGCTTATATCTTAAAAAATAAAAGTTACCTCCATCAAACTTTCTTTTGTTTCTTTCTTGCCAGATACACCAAAGCAGATTACAAGCACCTATGTACTGTAACAACTTTGAAGAATAATTTAGTGAAGAAAGTAGATCATCAAGGAATAGATCATGAATTAACGCACCAGGAGGAAAGTGAAGCCTGAACATTCGCTGTAACTAATTCCATAGTGTAAATACTACATCACAGGTAATAAAAAATGCAGAGCTAATTTTGAATTAATCCCACAATGAAAGCATCTTGAACAAAAGCTTTTATTAATCTTATCAAAAATGAGGTCGATCTAATGGTCGGATCTTCCCAAATTGAAACCTGCATTTCTGAAGTTTCGAAAATTTGATCATTTTTAAAATGTACACCAATCAGTACAAAATTTATATCAACATGTCCGTAAAGCTACGCTCTACCTAACAAACCAAAATAGATGGTCTGAAGTAGCCAGACGTGCCCTCATCGGCCGCCACCTCCGACTCAAAATGGGTCACGAAACCTATGTCAAATTGTTCACAACAACAAGCCCAACAATCTTCTAACTACAACAGAGTCAAAATGGGAACCATAGGGCTGAAAAATACCTATAAAGCTTTAGGGGAAAAATTGAAATATGCAATCTTTTCTATGCTGTGATACTCTTCCTGGGCTGTATGGCACTATGCCAGATGCGATTGCATCATAGAGGGATAGATTCATGAGGCCCCAGATTGTTGTAAGCATCCTTGGAAGTCAAGGAGCCCGACGCTGTGGCGGACCAGACAACCTGATCTAGAGTCGGTTCTACTGATATTTCAACCAACTGGATGGATTGGGCAGCAACAAATAATGTGCGGCAATAGCTGGGTGGAAGATTCGACTGCTTATTCTCACTAAAGTGACACACTTATTCATTTAATGGCTCTTGAACCTCCCATTCATTGTTGAAAATGGTGTCATTCCCAAGGACGAGGACGAATTGGTTCAATTCTGGTTTACTTTTGTGTAGATTTATTGACGAGCGATGCTTACACGTGGTCTGGTACTTTTTTGAAAATGGTGTTGAAGAGGACGCAGTCTTCATCGTGGTTGACTACGAGGTATTAGTGGAACTTTCAGGTTCACATGATCAATGTAGCCTTGAAAAGTGACGTATTGTGGTTAGAGTTTGGGCTCATTAGCTGGTGTGGTCGAAATGAACACACAATTTAACCCTGTAAAATGTCATCGTTAGTATAAAATAAGTAGGGATCGTTCTAACAGGGGATTGAGGGTACACCTGTAATTGTGAAACAAATAAAGAAAAGTATTATTTACAAATATAAAATAAAGAAAATTGAAATATATACAAGTGAACAAAAATAAAGGGGTTTTAGGATTATCGAATCGGAATTAAAATAAAATAAATAAAGAAAATGTAAAAAACACTTTTACAAGGATGAAACGCAAGGAACAAGGATCAAAACCACAACCATATGCAAGAAATTCGGTCGCAATTTTTATAGTTGATTATCTATGTTATGAGAAAGAAGTTGACCATGTGAAAAGTTAGGAAGCAAATGATTTCCCATATTTTACTTTCCTTGAATAATTGATCTAAGTGAAAGCACCTAAATCAATCCTATTGAACATGCAATCATAGTCTAGAAAGCTAGCTAATCAATAACACATTCAATGCATGAAGAACAAAGAAAGGATGTCAACCAAAGTGCACAACCTAGTATGAAAAAGTTCATCTATTTGCAATTCTCCTTAATTGATTTCGACTTTTGTCCAAAGCCTTTACTACTTATAAAATAGTTTCACAAAACTATTAGGTGAATTGTTTACCTAAATCTAGCTCCAATTACATGCATATATCCCAAGTTAGCCACCAAAGAACACATACATATAAAAGTTTTCTATAATTCAAAATCAATCAAGCAATCTCACATAAGCAACATAGAAATCAACACAAAGAAATTGCAACTTTATTTCAAAACATAGAGACGGGCTTTAAACTTTTCCCTTAATGTTATTTGTTAACTATTATTCATCGTTCTACAAATCCAAACAAAGAAAACCAAAAGAAGTTACAAGGAAAAAGATTGAATTACACCGTGAATGGAGTGGATGATGAAGAGCTTGAGACGTTGATCTTGAATCTTGGAAGCAAGACTTCACTATCACGACAGAAGGTGGAATGATGGCGGCTAGGATTGTTCACGGCTTCTTCTTCTTCTCCTCTTTGATTGAAAATGCATAACTAAGAACTAGAAAATAGAAAAGAAATGAAACTAAGAACTGGAGAATGGAGAGAAGATGGTGAGACAAAAAAGATGAAATGGATGAAGGAATTGTTTCTTGTCCTGATGAGGGAAGGTGTATTTATAGGCTAAAAATGATAAATGGAGGGTGATGATGAAAAGAAATGAAGGGCTAGATTTGTTAGACAAATGTGTAGACATCAATTGTTGACTTAGCCTACCAAAAATGACTTAGAAATAGTCAAAAAGTTTTCCCACATGTGATAAATGGGAGATAAATTTTATCTCCACAGAATGTTCCGATTTTGACTATGACTTCTTCATAACAAATGTTCATCCATGAATTTAGATCATCCTGGTAAAATTTCAGAGCTTTTGAAGTAGTAGTTTGGCCGAAAATGCTTATTGAATACGTTCAGGTCCGGTTTACAGTTTTTGTCTTTTAGCAGAAATTTTAACTGATCTTTTGAAGGTCTTCCACTTCTATCTGGCTCTTGTACTCTTTATAAGAAATGTTCCTTAGGATGTCTAGAATGGATCTGGAAATTTTCAGCTCATTTGAAGTTCATTTGGTCAGGCGACCGCTCCTCCTTACTTGACTCGGTCTTTCCTAGCCACAGTAGGAAAATGTGTAAAGTTGACTTTTTCATGCATTTCCATTTTTCACCATCATTTTTAGGTAATTATGGAAGTAATGCTCATTTCATTTTCATCTACTCCAATGTACCTAAAAATAGAAATCGAGTTCAAAATCGATTCGGTTAAGGAAATAACTAAGCAAAATATGAGGAATTAACTACTAAAATATCGCATTAAAATGCTCCTATCATTAGCATGATGGTATCTGTAACCGCGGTTTCTTGGAGTTTTGATTCATGTCCTCTCAATGTATAATTATTAGTTGATTGCATGAATATCTATCTTTTTTCTAAAAAAAAAGAAAAAAGAGATGGAAAAAAAAACCTTAGAAAAGGAATTACATTGGAATTCAACAAAAATTGATAGTCGGATATTAAATTGGAAAGAGGTTTCAGGTGTTTAGGCTAAGGAGTGTCTCGCCTCTAGAATGTGATTGAGAGATGGGAGGATGAATTAGATGTGGTAACGGAGTGGGATTAAGGCAATGAGGTTTTCAAACTAAGATTGTTTGCAATTGGGAGGTTGTCTAGGTTTACGTCGGGAAGAAGAAGATAGAAATAAAGTTTAAATTGAAGCACTCTAAGTCTTTCTACACAATTTGGTTAGTGGCAAAATTGAAATATCCGAACATTAAAATTTAAAATTGAAATCTCCCTCTCTAAACTTAGAATTCTTTATTGATATTTTCTCATTTGATAAGTGAATAGAGAGTAGATCCCGGATTGAAATTTTTTTGTGGGTTGATAGAATTCGATCACACAAGAGAGTGGCTACAAATTGCTCGAGAATTGAAGTTGTGTTGGCCGATGGATCCATAAGAGTCCTTTTAGTGAAATTATATTTTGATAAATGAACTTAATTTCAGGAAATTATATTTTGGAGATTTCAACAATTCAAAAAAAATATTTCCGAGAACAGTCATCGAGACCACAAACACAATTTCTAATAATTATACCTTAATTTCTTAAAATTTTCCAAGTAGTTATAATATTTGGCATCACCTTACGCATGTATTCCAGTTTAATTAATTTCTTAAATTTTTTCGAGTGGTAATAAAATTTTTCATTCCATATATCAATTCACAATTTCATTCTGAAACATGAAATTGAAAAGAAAATGGATAAATTTGACAATAAATTCAACCAATTTTGCTCTCGTTTCCACTTTAATCTATATGGTCAACCAAAGTTACATTGATAACCATATATTTATCAATTAGATTTTTCAAAGAGCAACCTGATCAAGACATGAGGAACTAGGGAAACCTACCGTTCGATAAGAGGATTGAAATATTAGATATGTGTTTATAAAAAAATTCAGCTAATTTTATCGTAGTTTTGACTTTGATCAACTCAGTCAATCAATGTAACATATAAAACCTCTTGTTTAACCGATGACATAATGACCATGAATAGTGTCAATTTTTTCATACGACATATACAACTACGCTATAAATACATGTTAATGGTTGAAACAAAACTTTTGCCATTTTGATTTTGAGGTCCATAAAAAATACCAATATGCTTACTAATGTTGTATAACTTCTATATTGCATATGAAGTGATGCAGACCTTTTAAAAGGGACAAGAATGTGGAAAATGAATTTAGAAAAACCGACGTTGGATAGGAAGAATGGAATGTCTCATTATTATTTAAAAAAAAAACCAACCAATTTCGTATTTGTTTTTAGGGAAAATTAGTGGCCCCCGCTGTATTTTGGGTGCGTCTACAGTTTAGTCCCTCGCTTTTTAAATTAAACAGTTTAGTCCTTATTCTCTTTAATTTTCACAAAATAGGTCCAAAATAACTATTTTACCCCTCACTTCTCTTTTTTCTTTTTTCTTTTTTAATTCTTCTCTCTTTTTTTATTATTTTTTTCTGCTTTTCTCTCTCTTCCCCCTCCCTCCTAAAAACAAAGAGAGGGAAACATTTTTATTTGTTGGTAGGGGAAGAGAGATATATACATATATATATATATATATATATATATGATTCTTCTCAGGTGCGGATGTCTATACCGAAATTTCGGTATGGATTTCCTGTTTTCACCCACTTTCTGATCACATATTTTGATCTTAACAGTTTAGTTTTTAGGTCCTAATGTATAAATCATCTCTGTAAAATTTCAGTCAATTTGGTGATCGTTAAGACATCCAAAACTGTAATTTACACAAACGAACTGAATCTGTCGAACCGGAACCGTTCGTGTACATTGTTGTAAATTGTAGTTTTGGATGCCTTAACGATCACCAAATTGGCTGAAATTTCAGAGGTGATCTATATATTAGGACCTATAAACTGAACGGTTAAGATCAAAATATGTGATCGAAAAGTGGATGAAAACTAGAAATCGGTACCTAAATTTTGGTACGGACATTCGCAGCCAAGAAGGGTTGTGTATTTATATATATGTATACATATATATATATATGTATAGAGAGAGAGAGAGACACACACACACACACAAAACATAATTATGAAAAAAAATGACTCCTAAAAACAAAGAGGAAAACATTTTTATTTGTTGGTAGGGGAAGAGATATATAAATATATATATATAGAGAGAGAGATGCACAAAACATAATTATAAAAAATAAAATAAAAAAAGGACCCCACTTAAAAAGAAAGAGAGTGAAACGTTTTTATTTGTTGGTCGGGGAAGAGAGATGATATATATATATATGTGTGTGTGTCTGTGTAGAGAGAGAGACAAAAAATATAATTATAAAAAGAATTAAAATAAAGAAAAAAAACAAAGTGAGGGGTAATATAGTCATTTTAGACCTATTATGTGAAAATTAAAGAGAATAAGAACTATACTGTTTAATTTAAAAAACGAGGGACTGAACTGTCGACGCACCGAAAGTACCGGGAGGGGGGAGGGGACTAGTAATTTTCTCTTGTTTTTACGTCGATCCACTAAGTCAACTATACCTATACTAATATATCAAATTCCTCCAACTAGAAACCGACTGTTGGATGAGATCATTGAAATATTTATATTTATTGTAAAACATTTAGCCAATTTCGTTCTTGTTTCGACTGCAATCCATTTGGTCAACCTAATTTACCATATATTTATTAACTAGATTCTTCAAAGAGAAACTCTATCAAAACATGAGAAACCGAGGAAACTGACCGTTGAATGAGAGGATTGGAATATTTTATGCATGTCGTAAAAATTTAGCAAATTTCGTCATAGTTTTGATTTTGATTCACTTGGTCAACCAAAATAATATACAACCTCTTAGTTGATCGATGGCATAATGAATATGAACAATGCCAATTTTTTTCACACGATAATTACGCTGTGAATACGTGTGAATGGTCGAAAATAAGACTTTCCAATTTTGATATCGCGATTCATAAGAAATACCAATGTGCCTATTAATGTTGTATATGTCACACCCCCAATTTCAAATAAAGATATTCGAATCCGAAACGCGATAACAAAGCCAACTTCCCAAAATTACATAGAAACTTTTTCAATTTAATCTAAACAATAATGATGATCTAGAAGCATATTCACAAGAATGACTCAATCAATCGAGCCCAACGTTATCAACAAGTGTTTACAAAACTCATGATAACAAATATACAAATGTACATGCTCGCTAGGAGCATACCAAAAAGAGTAGCACACTAACAAAAATAAGTTAATAACCTAACCTGCTGCAGCTACGCCTCGAACTCAGCCTTGGGGATCCTAACATGCAGAAATAACCGCTACACTATGGAATAATGCACTGAGATTGCAAACAACAACCTGGTAAGCTTGTGAAGCTCGTATGAGTAAACTCAAATTAATTGACAGCACCCACATGCATGATAATTCATAACTCAAGAATAAATTAACATGAACCCAAATCAACTCCATACTCTAAAAAGAACTCAAGTCCCTTAATGGACAATAAAAGAAAGAACCTACTCGTACTCTCTTTAAAAACACGTGTGCTCATGGGCCTCAAGTAACCCAATACGTCACTCCCATGCAGTGCGATGACAGATAGACTAGAGCTCTAATTGATCGTAACCACTCACCCGACCATAGGCGTGGTTCCCGATATACTTGCCTCAGTCACCACTGTGACACCAAATCTATAGATCCGAAAATATTTATAAATTCTCACATAACTCAACACATCACACTCAACACATCACACTCTTTACCATAATCACATCAATCAATCATATGATATATTGCATTCCTAAAAAGAGTAAATGCTTAATTAATAATGCGAATAATTCCCAAATCATACGCATATCACAATGTCACGCCATCATCATATATATTCCACGTAAGTATATATACATAGTCATTCGCACAGGAATGACACTAATACCAACTATAGTTCACAATCACAAAAACATTGAAAAAATCATTTATATACTTAAAATCCTTTTTCTTACCAGTGAACCGCAGTCCTATGAATTGTAGTCAATCGAGTTCATATCATTTGAAAACAAATCTTTATTTTCAAAAATGATTTCACAATTATCAATCAATTCTGAAAAATAAGTGACTCGGTTCATAAATGAACCATGTGAGATTTACTCACCTCTAACTCATGCTGCATCTTCTCTTATAGCAGATAAGGGGTTGAATACGCTCCATCAATCACCTAAGTACAATATGATCTTAACTTAGCCCACGAATAGAAAATGATTATATTTCGAACTCTCATCTACTGCCTAAAATTCCCAAAGTAATGCTGATTAAGGCAAAAATTCATCTGGGACCACTCGAGGTCTCCGGAATACTTATACAATTAGTCTATCAAAATTACAAGTCAATCGGATGGCCGAATCTTCACGGATCGAAAATAGATCGAACAAAAAACTCTGAAACTTTGAAAATTCATAATTTGTTCATACGATTTTCCAAAATTTACAAACTATATATCAAAATTGTGTAGAACATAAAAATAGGCAAAAACTGTCCTTGAGGTCCCCGGAGGTGGCCAGAAAAGGCTGTCGGAGTTAGAGGTAGAGCCGCCGCCGACCACAGCCAATGGTGTCAGGGTCAGGCTGCTCCTCTTTGTTTCATCGAGTTAAACAACTTTTCTAACTAGCATGTAAGCTGGAAATGATAGGAAGGGATCGAAAAGTAACTTGGAAGCTTCGGGTTCGCCTGAAAATTTTCAGACTCGGGCAAGGCTTTGTTCTCCGTCCACGGACCACTTCAAGTTCGATCCTTCTAGGGGATTGTTCAGCATCTTGAGGCGAGTTCAAGGAGCTAAGGATTTAAGCTTTGGTGGCCGGAGTTAGGAGAAAATGACGTTGACCCGAGCTGCTGTGCCGTGTAGTGATGGAGACACGCCGAGCTGCGGGACGTTAGAAGCGCAAGGACTAGACGAGTCGAATGGACTTGGTTTCACATCAATTGGTGAACGGAGGAGAGAGTTATGGCCAAACGAATCCAGAACCAATTCCGTCGGGATGGAGGAGAGAGAAGAGAGCTTGACTTTCTATTTTCGGATTTTCTGAAATTATTTTTTGATTTTTCCTATATATCCCAAAATTGAAACTTTTTCTGAAGGCCATAACTTCTTCATACGAACTTCGATTTTTGAGTTTCGCATGTCCACGAACTCGTCTCGATGCTCTCTACAACTTTCATGAAGGAAGCTTCCACAAAATCAAAACGCACAAAAAGTCAACTCTTGAATCGAGCATTTCGAGTGAATAATGTTTCAAAATAAATCTATGTCTCGATTAACCAAAAGGACAAGGTATGGGAACCATAATTTGTACTAATTGGGACAATAATTAATTTCAAAAAAAATATGAGAAATTACTACGAAAATCTAGGTCATTATAGTATAACTTGTTCATTGCATATGAAGTGATGCAGCATTTTTAAAGTGACAAGAATGTGACAAATGAATTTGGAAAAACCGACGTTGGATAGGAAGAACAGTGAATGTCTCATGACTGTTTTAAAAAATTCAACCAATTTCGTATTTGTTTTTACTTCGATCCACTAGGTCAACTATACCTATACTAATATATCAAATTCCTTAAAGGGGAAACCGACTGTTGGATGAGATAATTGAAATATTTTACACTTATTGTAAAAAATTCAGTCAATTTCATTCTTATTTCGACTTTAATCCATTTGGTCAACCTAATTTACCTTTATTACCATATATTTATTAATTAGATTCTTCAAAGAGCAACTCCGTCAAGACATGAGAAACTGTGGAAACTAACCGTTGGATGAGTGGATTGGAATATTTTATGCATGTTGTAAAAATCTAGCAAATTTCGTCATAGTTTTGATTTGGATCCACTTGGTCAACCAAAATAATCTATATAACCTCTTGGTTGATTGATGACATAATGAACATGAACAATGCCAATTTTTTCACACGATAATTACACTGTGAGTACGTGTGAATGGGCGAAAACAAGACTTTTCAATTTCAATTTCGCGGTCCAAAAAAAATACCAATGTGCCTATTTATGTTGTGTAACTTGTACATTGCATATGAAGTGACACAGATATTTTAAAAGCAACCATAGGTGGTAAGTGAATTTGGAAAAACTGACGTTGGATTGGAAGATTGGAATGTCTTATGGTTGTTGTAAAAGATTCAATTAATTTCGGATTATTTTTTTTAACTTCGCTTAAGAAATCAATTAGCAAATATCTTAGCTTTTAGAGTTTGATGAGCTGATTGAATAAGTTTTACTAGACTCTTAGACACTAAAAGCACTACACACACATTACCAAGTGAACCAAATTCAGACATTTGAATTACCAACATAGTTGGACTTATTTACATAATTAATTTTCATCTGCTATGTGGTCTGCAATCACCACTTTTTATAGCTATTGTCTTTTTTGTACATACACTCTATTAAGCTACACACATTCTTGTTTCTCAAGAAAAGAAAAAAGGTATATTATATTCTACTTATCTCGATCTACTAGTTCAACTATAGTTAACTTTATTACCTTATATTTATATATTAAATTTCTCAAAGGGCAACCCCATTGATATATACAAAACTGGGAAAACTGACTGTTGGATGAGAGGATTGTAAAAAATTCTGTCAATTTCATTCTTGTTTCAACTTCAATCTATTTGGTCAACTACGTAGCTCGAGACCCAAACGATGACGAAATAGTTGAAATTTTGACCATAATCATTTCTTCTTGTCATGATAACATCCAACAATCAAATTTTATAAAATGTATTTCCTCCATCTTGTTGGTTATGGAAGTTATACGTTTTCGTATAACTATAAACAAGTTAGACCACATGAGTAAACATATAAGGATTTTGTGCGATCAAAAAAATTGAAATTAAAAATGACAAATTTGACATTACCAATGTATTTATAGCAATTAATAGTTAATGAGTAATTAACTTTTTATGAGTTAGCGGCATTTCCATGAAGCCCCGTTTATGTGCAAACTTATAATTTTTTAACTTAAGAACTATTTTGGTTGTTTATGTGATTGGTAAATTTCAATTCGATTTATAGAAACTTCTGCATGTCTATTTTCTTTAGTGTGCAAATTAGAAATTTTGCATGTAATTTGAGCTAGGGTTAAAGAGATAATTCACCTAATCATTTTGTTTTTTTTTTCCAGCAAGCAGTAACCACTTTGAACAAAGGTGAAGTTGAAATTTACTTATATGTTTCCTTATGTATTGCAATTCAAAATATGGTTAATATAATCAATGAACAAACTTACATAGATCTTAATGATTCTTGCATAGTTTATTAGTACCTTGTAGTTCAATGCTAGTTTGTATGTTTAGGAATGCTTTTAACGAGTAAGTACAGATCACGGCGTTAGATAACTTAAGAAAAGTAATAAGAACGATTTCTACGCAGTTCATGGTTGTTCTTTTGTTGTCGGTCACATGTCAATTGAATGTTTCTAATATTTTTTTCATAAGCGTTGCATATAAATGGTGGTGGATTTCTTAACTTGTTCATCTCATTCGTTTATCTTCAAAACTATTCTAAAGCTTTTACTTTACTTGTTTTCGTTTCAAATCTAAAACCCCTAATTGTTTTCCTTTGTTTTATTTGTCTTAAAATTCGTCATCATCATCATTCATCCATCTATATTTCGTCATCCATTAATCTATATCAACATATGACTTGTTTTCCTTTGTTTTAAGTTTTTAAGTAGGGAGTTTATAGCTTGTGTTTTCATTATTTGTTTTAAGTTACTAACGTTTTAGTTTGTTTTTGTTTCCTTAGGTACAACGTGAAAAGCATTGAGTGTCCTTCAAATCTTTGGCGTTGAACGATCTCTTTACCACTTTGCTACAATCTAAAGACTACAACGAGGGTTAAATTGAAGTGCTACTTTTAACCTATCAATATGCTTGAATTATTATCTTTACAGCATTATAGACTAGGATATAAATAATAAGAATTTGAATGATATGTCGAACTTAGAATTCATTCCCAAGCATCAAAATGATATGCATTACAAATGTGTTGCTTGTATGCAAACTAAGGTAACCAAAAAACTATTCCCTAAGATTGAAAGAACATCTACTTTATTACAAATTGTTCATAGTGATGTATGTGATTTACATAGTAAACCTACTAGAGGAGGAAAGAAATATTTTGTAACTGACATAGATGATTTTAGCAGATTTTGTTATGTCTATCTTATGCATAGTAAGGATGAAGTACTGGAAAAATTTAAATTTTTTAAGAATGAAGTAAAAATCTTTTTGAAGCTAAGATAAAATATCTAAGATACGATAAGGTGGAGAATACCATTTTCCTTTTTATTGTGAATATGTAGTTATAGTTGTGAAGACCCGAAATTTCAGTTAAATATTTCGTAATTCAATATTGCTCAAATTATATGAATTATGAGTTGTGAGTGTGATTCGAATGTCGTTAATTGAGAAATTTGGTTTCGAATGATTATAGTTTCGAAATTCAACGTTATTTAGGGGTTACTAAAAATCGACTTTTTTTACGTAAGGAATTTGAAGAAACTTCATTCATGAAAATCGTAGAGCTCGTTGATAAGAATTTGTGCGTGTGCGGAACACAAGAATCGGAGTTTGTAGGAAGAAGTTATGGCATTTAGAAGTTTTCGATTTTGTATATATATAGGTTACCATTTTTGGAAAAAATCTGAAAAATCAGAAAAAAACCTAGATTTTTTTTTCTCTCTCTCTCTCTCTCTCTCTCTCTCTCTCGAGCGGCACCGAACCGAAAGCAAAAAACAGAGCAATCTTCTCCAGCAGAGTTCTTGCTCCTCCGGCCACCGTTTGACACCAAACCACCTCCCACGGCTTCGCCTCGACCTTGCGCAGCTGCCAGAGGTAGCCTTGCGCCATGGCACGGCTTGTAGCGGCGGCGGGAAGCTGGTTTCTATTTTCGACCGTTTTGAGTGCGAAGCGAATATCTCAAGTTCTAGACCACCAAATTTCATGTTCTTTGGCTTGTTGAACTCGTATTGAGGAGTAGAACACGCAGAAAAAAGAACAGCACCTGAAGTGGAGGTTTTCAGCTCGTCGGAGCTCCCAACGGTTTCTGCAGTTTTTCCGGCCAAACCGGACTGTTTTTGGTAAGTTTCGGCCACTTCCACTCATTTTCTCACTTCGTGTTAGTTATGAAAGTTGCTCAAAATGATGAAACGAAGGGGATAAGCTTGACCCCGACACCATTGGTGGTGGTCGGCGGCGGCTCTACCCTAAACTCCGGCGGCCCTTTCCGGCCACCTCCAGGGGTATCATGAGCTGTTTCTGCTCATTTTTAGATTCTACATGTCGATGCGATCATTTTGATATATAGCATGCGAATTTTGGATATTGTATGAATTAGTTATGAATTTTACGATTTCGATTGATTTCGATCGCTCAATTTGTGATTTATGAAGTTTGGACCGTCCGATAGAATTCTAGTTGTGATATAATGATCGTAGGACTGTCCCGGTGACCTTGTGTGGTCATGGGTGAAGATCCGACCATGGGATCTTCATATAAGTGTGTTTTTGAAATTATACGCTAAGTTAATTATCGTTTTGATTAGGTATTTGACGGATTTGTTAGCGGACGATTGTGAATCGTATTTTGGGCTGTAAGAAGATGCAGCGGGAGTTTAGAGGTGAGTAAATCTCACTTGGTTCATTTACGAACGGAATTTCCTTAATTGCTCAATTTATTGTTTTGTGTGAGAAAATGGTTTTGAAGAAATGTGTTTTAAAGTATATTAAAAATGAATTTCTTGATTTTGTATCATGTGAACTATAGTTGGTATTAGTGATCATTCCTGTGTGGATGGTTACGTATATATATATTTACGTGATTATATATTGAATGGTGTGACATTGAGGTGTGGAATTGTGATAATATGTTGTTGATAATGTTGATAATATGATTTTAATTATGTTGTTAATATTTGATAAATGTTGGTGATAAGCATGTTGATTTTGTGAGTTGAATAGAAGGTAGAGAAACGTAGGATTCCGAGGATCGAATGGTCTAAGGATCTTTGGTTAATGATAACCAGAGTGTATGTGTTCTGAGGACAGGGACGTCCAAAGTTCGACCGTTAAATAAATAACGGGGATATATTGGTCTGAGGACATGAAATGGTCCAAAGTTCGCGGGTTACTGAGTAACCTGGAGGTGCCGTTACTTGACCCTGGGCCAAGGTATCAGAGGTAACGAGGCAGTTAGAGCTCTAACGTGGGTGCCAAAGTGGCGATAGTTGTGATTAGGTGCCAAAGTGGCGAGAGTTGTGATTTGGTGATTGTGGAAATGTGTTCCATGTTGTTTCATGTGTGTTGGATTGATGTTGCTTGTGGTTGTTGAGATTGTTGGATGTTTACTTGAGATAAATGAGTTGTGGTCTAATAAATCAACCGTTCATTCTTATTTACTCACACGAGCTTTCAGAAAGCTTACCGGGTTTTGTGTTGTTGCAATCCCGGTACACTATTCAAATGGTGTAGCGGATAATCCTGCAGGTCAGGATAATCAGGGTGGTGAGCGAGCTGCGTAGGACAGCAGGGTTGAGACCAGTACTTGGTCTATTTTGGTGTGTTTTTGTAGACTCTTGTGAGCATAACATTTTATTTATGTTAGTATTGTAATAATTGACTCGAGAGATAGTTTGCTACGAGGTTTGTGTTATGGTTTATGAGATATTGGTTTTGAGAAAAAAAATTTAGGACGTGATTTGTTTAGTTGTATTCATGTTTAGGATTTGAATTTATTATTCGAAATTCGGGGCGTGACAGTAGTACATCAAACCTTTATTGCTGCACCCTACAACAAAAGGGAGTGGCCGCAAGGAAAAATCGAACTCTTGTAGAGATGGTTAATGCAATACTCTAAAATTGTAGTCTAAGCAATAGATATTGGGGAGAAGCAGTACTCATTGCTTGTAACATTCTTAAGAGGATAGTTAAGAATCAGTCCTCATAAATTATGGTTTAAAAGAAAGTCTAATTTGAATTACCTTAGAGTTTGGGGCTGTAGAGCCATAGTTAGATTACCTGAACCAAAGATAAAGAAATTGGGACAAAAGGCTATTGAATGCATTTTCTTCGGATATGCATAACATAGTAAGGGTTATAGGTTTCTTGTCATAGGACTGAATGATTTTATTTCTATCAATATTGTGATAGAATCTAGAGATACAAAATTCTATGACAATAGCTTGCCTACAAATACTAATGTGGAAAAAGGAATTCCATAAGGCAATAATGAGAATAGACTTAATTTCAAAAGAACCTAGTGGGTCTAATGAACTTGATGAGCCTAGAAGAAGAATTGAAAAATCTTTTGGTCCAAACTTCATAGTGTATCTTATAGAAGGTATAAGGGACTCACCTAAAAAGAAAATTATGGTTTCTCCTAGTATAGAGGTTGATCCTTTAGCCTACGAGGAAGTAATGAAATCATAAGATGCTATCTTTTGGAAAGAAGCAACACAATGAAATGGATTCCATCTTGAGAAATAAAACTTGGAAACTAGTTTATCTACCTTATGATCAAAACCAATAGGATGTAAATGGATTTTTTTTTTTAAAAAAAATGACAGTAGATGGAACCATAGATAAATTCAAAGCTAGGTTAGTAGCTAAAGGATTCATAAAAAAAAAGGAATATATTATTTAAATACTTATGCTCCCGCGGCTAGAATAAGAACCATATATAAGCGTATTTATAGCTTTAGCTTCCATCTATAAATTTGAAAGTCACCAAATGGATATCAAAAACGCATTCTTAAATGGTGAATGAGGAGATTTATATGCAGCAACTGGAAGGATTTTTCATGCCTAGGCAAGAACAAAAGGTCTATAAATTAATTAAATCATTATATGGTTTAAAACAAGCTCCTAAGCAATGGGATGAGAAGTTTGATAAAATTATAATATCAAATGGATTTAGAATTCATCAATATGATAAATATGTCTATAGTACGTTTCAAAAATATAGAAGAGTGGTAATTTGTTTTTATGTTAATGATATGCTTATATTTAGAACTGATATAAAGAGTATAGACTCAAGTAAGAAGTTTTTATCATCTAGCTTCAACATGAAGGATATGGGAGAAGCTGGTCTAGTTCTAAGTATGAGAATTAAAAGATATAGTAATTGTTTGATGTTGACACAATCACACTACATAGAAAAGATACTAAAGAAGTTCAATCACTTTGATTATAAATCTATTTCTACACTTTTTGACACAAACATAAGGTTATATCCTAATAGTGGTAGAGTGGTAGGTCCATTGGAATATTCTAGAGTCATTGGATCCTTAATATATGCCATGACTTGCACAAGGCTTGATATAGCCTTTGTTGTAAGTAAGCTTAGTCGATTTACTAGTAATCCTAGTCAATTACATTGGCAAGCAATCTCTAGAATATTGAAATATTTAAAAGGTACCATGGTGTCCCGGCAAAGGTGTCAAACTCAGCTTGTGCAAAGGCAGTGGCGGCGTTAAGAAAGTTGTCGTATGTTGTAGGGGCATTGGTGTTGATTTGCAGTAGAAAGTACCCAGGCTGTAGTGCTTGCTCGAATGCCGATGCTGCAAGGGGTGGATCAAAGGAGCGACCTTGTGTGGCCTGCTTCAGCCAACGGCAGAAGAATTTGTCCTCGAGCTCTTGGAAGTTATCGATCGAGTCAGTGGGGAGGTTGGGAAGCCAGCGGAGGGCTTCGTTTATTCGGGTTACCTCGAATGCATGACACACCATTGTGTCCGTGTATCGAGTTCCGTGTATGAGGGATCGGAAGACTTCGAAGTGGTTGTATGGGTCTCTGGTACCGTTGTACTTCTCCATTTTGAAGGGTTTGGCCTCATTTGGGCGTTTCTCAGCTTGTATCTGAGGAGTGAATGAAGCTATTTTGCCCTCGAACACAGCTGTGATCGATTGCCAGCCTGTTCTGCTCTCGGCATTCTCAATTTGTGCCAGCAAGGAGGCGATGGTCTCATTCATCTATAGTAACAGCTCAGTGTTGGGGTCAGGTGGAGTTATATTAATGGTGGTAGCTGTGCTTGTGCCCGACGTCCCTGCCATATCAGGTGGTAGCTGGGATATGGTGCTGTGCTGAGTTGACCCGCGAAGAGAGGGGAGTTCAGGTAGATCACCTGGGATCCTGTGCTGGTACTGCCACGCGTGGGGCCCGTGGGACTTCCCGATATAACCCTTGCCTATACGAAGGTGCCAACAAGGCTAGTGCCTGGGTCCGTAGTGAGGACTGCTTCGGGTGACGGGACACCACCGATGGTCGGTATCGGGGTCTCTTTCTGATGGGCTATGTCTAAGGCTTCATTGTTCGCGTGACTCGTCGCTGGAGTACCTCTCGTAGGATACTGTTCTGGTTGGCTATGTTCTCGACCTCTCAGTAAGCTACTGTAGCTACCTGCCATCTCGGCCTCGGCCTGTGCACGTGTCTCCATTAAATCGCACATGGCAATCTCGAGTGTCGTGGTTGGATAAGTGGTCATGACTGAGTGTGTCTTGGTGGGAGGGCTTTAGAACTCGAGGGTGCGCTGGACCTATCGTGATGCTACCTAGGGAGGTGGACCCTCGTTGCCGGTATCGGGAGTGCTAGTAGCCACTGGCGATGCGTTGCTCTGCCAGCAAGGAACGAGGGGAGTCCTTCTAGTGCCAACTGTTTCAGTTGTATTGAGAGGGGTCTGATCTGGCTGAACACGGGATGTATCCGTCTGCTACTATAGCTATCAGTCTCGATTATCTGCAAAACAGACAAAGGTCAGAGGGTGTGTCAGCTTTCAATGCTCCGATGCCTAAGTCAGTTACGTTATATGATAATGATAATGGAAAGCGATAGTAAACAGTTACCTCTTTGGAGTTGCTAGAAATGATCCTAATGTAGGAGATTTGTGGGAACTTGGTTCCGTTTCTTTCAGTGTGGGACGGTCGGGGTTCCTGATATCACCCTAAATGGTATTGGGACTCTCAGCTGGTTGCTTCCCATACTTGTGTATCGGCGATACGAGTCTTGTGCCTCTAATACTTGTGCCTAGGAGGTATGTGTATACCAACATTGAAATGGTGGAGGATTTTTAGAAAGATCTTCAAATTATAAAAGAAAAGAGAATTAGAATCACACACACACACACACACACACACATGCCGGATCAGAAGCAGACGTTCGCACAGATGCAAAAGTGCAGACGGTCATCCGCAGCCCTCTATCAAGTGTCGATGGCGACATTGCTGTTGCCGGACGAAGACTCTAGACAGATGCCCAGAAGCCATGCGCTGTGAGATCTCCTGAAACCATGGAAGCACCATCAAGGTCTACTTCAAACTCTTCATCAACTAGTCCAGCAGTAAGAAGAGGCTCGAGATGGAGCCCAGGTTCTGCCCGGCAAGAGTAGTGTCACCCGTCGGCGCTTGATGCAGTTGTGAGGATGGACGTCCGCAATTTTTCTGTTTTGCGGACGTCAGCTTCTGAATGGCTCTTTATATATATATGTGTGTGTGTGTGTGTATCAAGAGGTGTGTCTATATTTAACAGGTGTTTCAGATTAATTTCTATTGTATATGCTGGTTTTGAACCCAATTCAAAATATGACTGTTGTCAATTATACATAATTCTTGGTGAAGATGTGTGATATCATTTCAAAAGGCATAACTACTCTTATATATAGGGGATAGTTCTCTGTAAATTAGCATATCAAGAAACCTTGTTTTCTCTCTTCCTATTCTTTCTTGCAAACCAATGAAACCATTCAATCAATCTTCCCCTCTCTTTACACAGCTAAAATCTAAAAACTAGAAAATTGCATATAGAGTTTCTAGCAACTTTGAGTCTCTTGAAAACCTTTAATCGGTTGTTGGGTTGATATTCGTAAGTGCAAGACGCCAATCAACAATAGCAGGATTGCTAGGTTTCATTGTATCTACAAGGCTTGTTTGAGCTAAACCCTTTGCACACAAGCATTTGTTACAACATGCGTACAACAATAAGTTTTCTCAATTTTTGCCATAACCCATAGAAAGACCCATTAGTTAATTACGCGTGCCAAAGTCTCAGAAGGAAAAAAAAAAGAAAAAAAAAGAAAGAAGAAAATAAGCATAAAGCAGCTCATCGTATGAACCCAATCCTAATTTTCATCAAGTCCGCGGACCGTCCAACACGACGGCACGACTCCCCCTTCTTCTACTCTCACCCCAACCTCACTCCACTCAGTCTTGTTTTCTCCTTCACTATTCCTCCTCCTCCTTAATAATGATTTGAAATAGGTTTATATACATCATGTCCTTTATATGAGGATGATGTCCACTAACCTTTTAATTGTTGCTACAAAATCAACCAAATCCACATTTGACAACATGAAATTCCAAATTAATTTAAATACGAGACATTACATTAATTTGTATCCAACATCAAAGATGTTAATAGTTCAAAAAAATAGGCAAAAGGACCCAAACCTACTTCAAGGCTAGCCTAAAACATACCATTGGAATAACTACATGCAGTTTAATTTGTTTCAGGTGCTGCAACGATACAACTACTACTCCAAAATGTTTCAAAAAAATCTAGCTAGCCTGACTCGAAATAACTTTGCTAGTCTCTATCTATATCAAAGTCTACAAATAGTTAGCCACTTCAATGTGCACCTCGTCAAGTTGTTCTTTCCACGACATTGGAGCTCCAGATGCTGGCTGCCAATACGTCAAAATGAAGTATCCAATCATTAGCCAAAAACACGATACTTGTTAAACAAAGTATCGTGGCATTCTTCGTCTTCTCGGCTAAAAATGTCTTTGTATTCACACATCTGATAAAGTACTACAAAGCATGCCTAGCAAATTAAAGACATGATATGTAAACTGAGTACCTGAGCGAGAACTAGTTCAACAAGCGGATCGACATCATTTCTAGCATTGGATATGAGAAGTTCATGTTCTTCACCTATAAATAAGAAACACGAAAAGATAAATAACATGTTCTGCCCACCTTTCACAATGATGATATGTACTTAGCTTATACACAAACACATACGAAGCAAACAAAAAATAAATTTGCCTTACCCTTTAAATGTCTAGTTTCCTGCTTCTCTACGCACTCTAGGATCTGTAGCAAGTAAAGTTAAGTAAAAGCTCAGATTTCATTTCCAGCAGCATAAATGAGAACTTTCAAACCCAGTTATAAGCAACTAATTTCACATTATAACTACTACTTTAAGTAACTAATTTACAAAACTAATAGTAAATAAAAAAATAGCAAACAAAGTGAACAGAGAAATACTTAATTGAACTAGAGAAACAAAAATCATGTTTCAATTTTAAGGAAATACATAAATGTTGTAAAACAGAAGATAAAACAATTTGAGAGAGAGAGAGAGAGTTTAGACGTAGAGATTAGGATTTTGTAATATTCATCTCACCATGAGGAGCCTTGACTACATGTGTATACAAAAAGGAAATGCTCAATTACAATTCAATCACTCCTACAATTACAACCTATCAATCACCAATCTATAAGGATAGGGACCTATTACTCAACATTTATTTACATGATTATCCACAAATATTTACAACACTCCCCCTTGGATATTCATGTCAATAGTGTTGCCTGGGCTATGCACTTCTAAGTTGTGTCGTCAAAAAACCTTGCCAAGTAATAAAAAATTTGTGGGAAAAAACAATCTTGGTCGAAGGAGAAAAAGAGCAGAACGTTCTTGAGTGTGGAGTAGCAGTACCACAGCTTTAGAGATAGGTGAAGTCTTCTGATCAGCACCATAAGTAGGTAGTATGCCTACGAGAGGGATGCATTTGAGTTGCTACACCAAAACTGTAATACCCGTAATTTCCATTTTAAATTCGAGTGATTGTATCGAATGATTATTATGCGATTTCACGATTTATGTTCGATAATCATTCATTTTTACAATTATCGAAGTTTCGAAACGTTTATTTTAACGAAAAGCTCGAAATACTCGGGTTGAGAAATCGACTTTTTCTACGTACGAAATTTGGAGAACCTTCCTTCATGAAAGTTGTAGAGCTCGTCGACACGAGTCCGTGCACGTGCGGAACACGAAGATCGGATTTTTTCTGAATTAGTTATCGAATTTCGAAGTTTTCCGAAACATGTATATATAGAAAAATTTTGGAAACCCTAATTTTTTCCCTACCGGTTCCTTTTTTTTTCTTTTTCTTCCTCCTTCTTCTTCTTCTTCCAGTTTCTGAAAAAAACTGGGTTTTTTTCTCTCTCTCACCGACGCTCTCGACCGAAAAAGGGGAGAAACTTCTCCTTAATTGTTCTCCCTCCACAGACCACCTCTCGACCTCAAACCAAGTCCCAGGCGTTCTTCTCGAGCTGTTCTAGCTCCCGGAGGCAGTTTCACAAGGCGGCGCGGCCCGTGGCGGCGGTGACCCAACCCGAACCGAAAACGGCCATTTTCGGTTCGATCTCGATATCTCGAGCTACACTCCATCATTTCACTTGATTCTTGTCTCATTGAGCTCGCCTCAACTTCCTCTACAAGCACCAAGAAGGACCGGAACTGGGTCGAACGTTTTCACGTTCGTCGGAGTTCGACCCGAACGGATCGAAATACCAAAACTTTCGATCAAGATATCTCGAGCTATACACGATCGTTTCTTGTGATTCCAAGCTTCTGGAGTTCGCAAGGAAGTTCTGAACAAGTTTCCAGAAGGGATCGGGGCCTGAGGTTGCAGTTTTCACGTCGGTTTTCAAGCTCACCGGTTTCTGCATTTTTTCCGGCCGCCGACTGTAAATCGGTAATTTCGATGCCTTCCCGTCATTTTTAGGTCTTGTGCTAGTTATGAAAGTTGCTCAGAATGATGAAACGAAGGGGACAAGCTCGGCCCTGACACCATTGGTGGTGGTCGGTGGCGGCTCTGTCCCTAACTCCGGCGGCCTTTTCCGGCCACCTCCGGAGGTCTAAAATTTGGTTTCTATCCATTTTATGATTCTTTGTTTCGATACGATCATTTCGGCGTATTATACGTATTTTTCGGATATCGTATGAATTAGTTATGAATTTTGTGATTTCGATCGATTTCGGTCGTTAGATTTTTGATCTGTGAAATTATGACCGTTGGATGAACTTGTAAATTTGTTATGATGATCATATGACTGTCCCAGAGGCTTTGTGTGGTCATGAGCGAAGATCCGACCGTTGGATCTTCGTATATGTGAAAAAACGGTAATTAGGGGAGCGATTCGTGAGAAACCGCTCGTCGGATTTTAATGTAAATTAGAATCTGACCGTTAATTAGTGGTTAAATTATGAGTTGAATTTGTTGGCTAAATTCGAATCACATTTGATTAGGTGATTGACGGATTTTAATTGCGTGGGCTATTCGGCGTTAATTATAAATTATAATTTATAATTATATTGAAGACGTAGCGGGAGTTTCGAGGTGAGTAAAACTCACGTGGTTCATATTACGAACCGAACATTGTAATTTATTTATTTTTGGGTAATTGTGTGAAAAATATTTGCGGATTAAATATTTGTTTTAAAATTTCATGGACTTGAATCACCACGGTCCATAGGTAAGTAAAATGAATTTTAACTATACAAATGAATTTCATAATTTTCTTGTGTGAACTATAGATGGTATTAGTGGTCATTCCTGAGTGGATGATTACGTATATATATATTTACGTGGAAAATATATATTGATGAGTGGATTGTTTGATTGATGATATGATTGAGTGGAATTGTTGAGTTGATTTTATTACGATTGTGTAATTCCATAATAATATGATGTATCTTGGTTGGGTTGATTTCAGTATGTGATGTTATATGTTGGGTTCATTTATGGGTTTAGGGTTAACATAATGACCGGTGTGGGTAATCGGACGCTCTAATTCTAGTGTGGATGATGGGATACGATTGGTTGAGTATGTGAAATTATTGGACGTTCTAAATATGTATATAAGTATGCATATTGATGAAATACAATAATTGATAAATATGTCGGATGCCATAACCTAGGCCAGGTGACGGGCTACGATTCAGTTAGAGCTCTAGTCTGTGAAGTATCGTATTTTTATAAATACGATGATGAGAGTTGTGGGAAAAGTTGTGAGTGGGGTTGTCATGATATATTGAATTGGTGTTGTTTGAGATTGTTTATTAATTGCATATGTGGAAATAATTGAGTGTTACTGAGTGTGGAAATAAATGAGATTAAATTAAGTAACAGTTCATTCTTTTGCTCATACAAGATTTCATAAGCTTACCGGGTTTTGTGTTGTTACAATCCCGGTACACTATTCAATGGTGTAGCGGATATTCCTACAGGTCAGGATAACCAGGGAGGTGACCGAGCTGCTTAGGTGTTTCAGCAGTTTTGTTATTAATTAGTGGTGAGGTGTGTGTATGCTCATTTAGAGCTTTACATTACATTTGGATTTGTGTTGTAATAATTAACCGAGACTAAATTCGGTTTGATTTTATTTCGTGTGGTGAGTATGTTAAGAAAAGAAAAATTTTCAGGATGATTATTTTGAGTTAGTAGTATTTCATGTTTCGGATTTTGAATTGTTATTGTAAAATTCGGGGCGTGACAGTTTGGTATCAGAGCGTAAGGTACATATTTGGTGATATGTCAATACTTACCGAGTGATGGCCCGTCTGCAGCGGATCCCCATCGTGTGCTCTTCGGTATTGATAATGTCATTGGGTATGTGAGTGCGTTAGGTTGGCTAGGAGCGTTAGTACTTTTAGAAAATTTAAGCATTGTTATGTATGATCAGTACTTGGTTAATATGGACTTGCATTTGACTTATGCTTTGTTTAAGTGTTATGCGTGTATTAATCAAGTATATCATGCTTATTAAGTAATGGAGATTGAGGGAAACGAGGCCAGAGGTCGGGGTAGAGGTAGACCTCGTGGCAGGGGTAGAGGCCGAGGAAGGGGTAGGGCCCCTCCAGTCGAAGAAGTATTCGAGTCGGAGGAAGATGCACCTTATGAGGATCAGCCTATTCCTCCTTTAGCTGTGGTTGATAATCCTGCTCGCTTGCTGATGCTAGCAAGGGAAATTACTCGCTTGGGAGCAACCAAGTTTGGAGGAGGCACAGATTATATGGTGGCGGATCGTTGGATAGAAGATTTGCAGACTTATTTCGATTTGCTTGATTGCACTGAGACCGATAAGAGGAAGCTAGCCGCTTTCATGCTGAAGGATGAGGCTAGGGTGTGGTGGAACGTCACTCAGAGGAGCATTGAGGTGTCTACCTTGACATGGGACTACTTTGAGAGGCTGTTCAGGGAGAAGTACTTTCCACCAGCAGTGAAGGAGAGGTTGGAGCGAGAGTTCCTTGCACTTGTACAGGGGAAGATGACCGTCATTGAGTATGATGCGGAGTTCTCCAGACTGTACAAGTATGTGAGGCAGATGGAGGATAAGGACTTGGCCAAGAAGTTTCAGAGAGGGTTGAGTCCTTCGATTGAGCGTGATGTAGCCATCTTGGAGCTGAAGACCAAGAGAGAGATCTTGGCTAAGGCACAGATCATTGAGCAGCAGAACCTGATTCGTAGAGAGAAGGAGTCTGCTGAGAGAGACTTCCAGGGCAAGGGAAAGGCCATAGCAGGGAGCAGTAGAGCTAGAGACTTCAGGGGTGGGTTCTGGAAGAGACAGAGAACTCAGTTCCAGCATCAGGCTCCAGCTAGGGCAGCAGTAGCTCCTCCTGTTCAGGCTATGCCTATTAGGCAGATAGCACCAGCAGCTCCGGTGAAGTGCTTTAACTGTGTCGAGCCGGGCCACATCTCTCGTGCGTGCACGAAGCCACGGGGTAGGTTATGCTACAGCAGAGTGTCCTCGAAATCAGGGTAGAGTGCAGGGTAACCAGCAGAGGCAGTTACCACCTGCTCATGCTAGGGTCTTTGCCATCGGTCAGGCAAGCACGGGAGTGGAAGGTACCTTATCTGTTTATCACTTTCTTGCTAGAGTACTATTTGATACGGGAGCCTCACACTCTTTCATATCTAGTTAGGTTGTGGATGTTTTGGGTTTGATTGCTATGCCTCTGACTAGATCATTGTGTGTTACATCACCTCTCGGTGTGTCTCTTGAGCTTAGCATGCTTTGTGATGATTGCCCTATTGGGATTGGTGGCAGAGAGTTCTCTGCATCTTTGATTGTGATTCCGGATCACACGTATGATGTGATTTTGGGTATGGATTGGTTGAGCCCGAACCATGCTGTTATTGATTGCTTTAGGATGATTGTGTCCTTCCATGTTCCGGGACAACCGGTGTTTCATTACCGTTGCCTGAAGTCTGACATCACCATGATGATAGGGATTTTGGCCCATATTGAATCAGGGAGTAGTACTTCAAAGATTACAGGGATTCTTGTAGTTTCAGAGTATAAAGATGTGTTTCAGGAGATCCCTGGGTTACCTCCGAAAAGGGTAATGGACTTCTCCATTGATGTGATACCGGGTACTTCACCGGTGTCGAAAGCACCTTATCGAATGGCTCCAGCTGAACTTCAGGAGTTGAAGGTTCAGATTGAGGGCTTACTTGCACAAGGGTTCATTCAGGCAAGTGTGTCTCCTTGGGGCGCACCAGTGTTGTTTGTGAAGAAGAAGGATAGTTCACTTCGTCTATGTGTGGATTATCGACAGTTGAACAAGGTGACCATCAAGAATAGGTACCCTTTACCTCGGATTGATGACTTGTTCGATCAGCTTAGAGAAGCTACTGTATTCTCGAAGATTGACTTGAGGTCTGGATATCACCAGTTGAGGGTGAAGGAGGAAGATATTCCAAAGACGGCGTTCAGGACCAGGTATGGACATTTTGAGTTTCTTGTCATGCCTTTTGGTCTCACGAATGCCCCCGCAGCATTTATGGACTTGATGAACCGTACGTTCAGTCCTTACTTGGATCAGTTTGTGGTAGTGTTTGTTGACGACATCTTGATTTATTCAAGGTCGTCAGCTGAGCATGAGAGGCATCTGCGAATAGTGCTGCAGACATTGAGAGAGCAGAAACTATTTGCCAAGTTCGAGAAGTGCGACTTCTGGCAGAGTGAAGTCAAGTTCCTTGGTCATGTGGTCTCGAAGGATGGAGTTTCTGTGGATCCTTCGAAGGTTGAAGGAGTGATGAGTTGGAGTCGCCCTACTACGGTTACAGAAATCTGTAGCTTCCTTGGATTGGCCGGTTATTACAGGCGCTTCATTGAAGGGTTTTCTGGTATTGCTTCGGCTTTGACCAAATTGACCAGGAAAGACACTCAGTTCGTATGGTCGGATAAGTGTGAGAAGGCTTTCATAGAGCTGAAGACTAGATTGACTACAGCTCCGGTGTTGACTATTCCTACTAGTGGTGGTGGATTAGTCATTTACAGCGATGCATCTCATCAGGGTTTGGGGTGTGAGTTGATGCAGAATGGTAGTGTTGTTGCTTATGGTTCTAGACAGTTGAAGGTACATGAGCGGAATTACCCTACTCATGATCTAGAGCTAGCAGCTGTGGTGTTTGCCTTGAAGATTTGGAGGCACTATCTTTATGGTGAGAAATTTGAACTCTTTTCTGATCACAAGAGTTTGAAGTATCTATTCTCCCAGAAGGAATTGAACATGAGGCAGAGGAGATGGATGGAGCTCATTAAGGACTATGATTTCACCTTGGAGTATCATCCCGGAAAGGCGAATGTGGTGGCGGATGCTTTGAGTAGGAAACCGCGGGTAATCATGGCGTCGATTATGGTGCGGGAGTGGCGCATGTTAGAAGCTGCATCTGAGTTCGACCTTATGCCCGCAGGAGCAGGACATGGAATCTTTCTCGGTAGTATCACCTTACAGCCCACCTTGATCTCCAGGATCATTCAGGGTCAGACACTTGATGAGTTTGCTCAGGCGAGGATTTCTGAGATGACTGCTGACCCAGATGTGGAGGGTCCTTCTGAGTGGATGATTGGGGCTGATAGAGGGTTGAGATTTCGAGGGAGATTGTATGTACCGAGTGTTGATAACCTCAGGGAGGAGATCATGCGGGAAGCACATAGGTCTCGATATACTATACATCCAGGAGGTACTAAAATGTATATGGATCTACGAAGGCAGTTTTGGTGGTATGGTATGAAGAGGGATGTAGCGGAACACGTGTCGAAGTGTCTTACCTGTCAACAGGTGAAGGCAGAGCATCAGAGACCAGCAGGAATGCTGAACCCCTTATCGATTCCTGTGTGGAAATGGGAAGACATCTCTATGGACTTTGTGACTGGATTGCCCAGATCCAGGCAAAGTTATGACTCGATTTGGGTGATTGTTGACCGGTTGACTAAATCAGCACACTTCCTTCCGGTGGCAAAAACGTACTCAGGTGATGCATTGTGTAAGTTATATGTGAACGAGATAGTGAGGCTTCATGGAGTGCCTGTGACGATTGTATCGGATCGTGATGCTCGTTTCACATCAGAATTCTGGCGTAGGTTCCACAAGGCATTTGGTACGTCTCTTGCTATGAGCACTGCATTTCACCCACAAACAGATGGACAGACCGAGAGAGTGAATCAGGTGATGGAGGACATGCTCAGAGCTTGTGTTCTGGATTTTAAGGGTAGTTGGGCGGATCATCTGCATTGGTAGAGTTTGCCTACAACAACAGCTATCACTCTAGTCTCGGTATGGCTCCATATGAGGCTCTTTATGGTAGGCCATGTAGGATTCCTATCTGTTGGGCGGAAGCAGGGGATAAGGGGCTCATCGGACTGAGATTGTACAGGAGACTACAGAGAAGGTCACTACTATTCGGGACAGAATCCGAACCGCTCAGAGTAGACAGAAGAGTTATGCTGACTTGAAGAGGAGACCGTTGGAGTTTGAGACAGGTAATCTTGTGTTCTTGAAAGTCTCACCAATGAAAGGTGTGGTGAGATTTGGCAAGAAGGGAAAACTCGCACCGAGGTATGTTGGACCCTTTGAGATTCTAGAAAGGGTTGGTAACTTGGGATATCGTCTTGCTTTACCTGTTAGCATGTCGGGTGTGCACAACGTTTTCCATGTGTCTCTACTCAGGAAGTATGTTCGAGATGAGTCTCACGTGATTGACCACGGTACGATCGAAGTGAACCCGGATGTGACGTTTGTAGTTGAACCTGTTCGTATCTTGGATAGGTCTACAAAGAAACTTCGTAGGAAAGAGGTTGATCTCGTGAAGGTGTTGTGGAGTCATCATGATGAGGGTGATGCATCATGGGAGTTAGAATCTGACATGAGGACGAGGTATCCACAGCTTTTTGGGGAATTGGGTACTTGAATTTCGGGACGAAATTCCTTTAAGGGGGGTAGATTGTAATACCCGCAATTTCCATTTTAAATTCGAGTGATTGTATCGAATGATTATTATGCGATTTCACGATTTATGTTCGATAATCATTCATATTTACAATTATCAAAGTTTCGAAACGTTTATTTTAACTAAAAGCTCGAAATACTCGGGTTGAGAAATCGACTTTTTCTACGTACCAAATTTGGAGAAACTTCCTTCATGAAAGTTGTAGAGCTCGTCGATACGAGTCCGTGCACGTGCGGAACACGAAGATCGGATTTTTTCTGAATTAGTTATCGAATTTCGAAGTTTTCCTAAACATGTATATATAGAAAAATTTTGGAAACCCTAATTTTTTCCCTACCGGTTCCTTTTTTTTCTTTTTCTTCCTCCTTCTTCTTCTTCTTCCAGTTTCTGAAAAAAACTGGGTTTTTTTCTCTCTCTCACCGACGCTCTCGACCGAAAAAGGGGAGAAACTTCTCCTTAATTGTTCTCCCTCCACAGACCACCTCTCGACCTCAAACCAAGTCTCAGGCGTTCGTCTCGAGCTGCTCTAGCTCCCGGAGGCAGTTTCACAAGGCGGCGCGGCCCGTGGCGGCGGCGGCATAACCCGAACCGAAAACGGCCATTTTCGGTTCGATCTCGATATCTCGAGCTACACTCCATCATTTCACTTGATTCTTGTCTCATTGAGCTCGCCTCAACTTCCCCTACAAGCACCAAGAAGGACCGGAACTGGATCGAACGTTTTCACGTTCGTCGGAGCTCAACCCGAACGGATCGAAATACCAAAACTTTCGATCAAGATATCTCGAGCTATACACGATCGTTTCTTGTGATTCCAAGCTTCTGGAGTTCGCTAGGAAGTTCTGAACAAGTTTCCAGAAGGGATCGGGGCCTGAGGTTGCAGTTTTCACGTCGGTTTTCAAGCTCACCGGTTTCTGCATTTTTTCCGGCCGCCGACTGTAAATCGGTAATTTCGATGCCTTCCCGTCATTTTTAGGTCTTGTGCTAGTTATGAAAGTTGCTCAGAATGATGAAACGAAGGGGACAAGCTCGGCCCTGACACCATTGGTGGTGGTCAGTGGCGGCTCTGTTCCTAACTCCGGCGGCCTTTTATGGCCACCTCCGGAGGTCTAAAATTTGGTTTCTGTCCATTTTATGATTCTATGTTTCGATACGATCATTTTGGCGTATTATACGCATTTTTCGGATATCGTATGAATTAGTTATGAATTTTGTGATTTCGATCGATTTCGGTCGTTAGATTTTTGATCTGTGAAATTATGACAGTTGGATGAACTTGTAAATTTGTTATGATGATCATATGACTGTTCCAGAGGCTTTGTGTGGTCATGGGCGAAGATCCGACCGTTGGATCTTCGTATATGTGAAAAAACGGTAATTAGGGGAGCGATTCGTGAGAAACCGCTCGTCGGATTTTAATGTAAATTAGAATCTGACCGTTAATTAGTGGTTAAATTATGAGTTGAATTTGTTGGCTAAATTCGAATCACATTTGATTAGGTGATTGACGGATTTTAATTGCGTGGGCTATTCGGCGTTAATTATAAATTATAATTTATAATTATATTGAAGACGCAGCGGGAGTTTCGAGGTGAGTAAAACTCACGTGGTTCATATTACGAACCGAGCATTTTAATTTATTTATTTTTGGGTAATTGTGTGAAAAATATTTGCGGATTAAATATTTGTTTTAAAATTTCATGGACTTGAATCACCACGGTCCATAGGTAAGTAAAATGAATTTTAACTATACAAATGAATTTCATAATTTTCTTGTGTGAACTATAGATGGTATTAGTGGTCATTCCTGAGTGGATGATTACGTATATATATATTTACGTGGAAAATATATATTGATGAGTGGATTGTTTGATTGATGATATGATTGAGTGGAATTGTTGAGTTGATTTTATTACGATTGTGTAATTCCATAATAATATGATGTATCTTGGTTGGGTTGATTTCAGTATGTGATGTTATATGTTGGGTTCATTTATGGGTTTAGGGTTAACATAATGACCGGTGTGGGTAATCGGACGCTCTAATCCTAGTGTGGATGATGGGATACGATTAGTTGAGTATGTGAAATTATTGGATGTTCTAAATATGTATATAAGTATGCATATTGATGAAATACAATAATTTATAAATATGTCGGATGCCATAACTTAGGCCAGGTGACGGGCTACGATTCAGTTAGAGCTCTAGTCTGTCAAGTATCGTATTTTTATAAATACGATGATGAGAGTTGTGGGAAAAGTTGTGAGTGGGGTTGTCATGATATATTGAATTGGTGTTGTTTGAGATTGTTTATTAATTGCATATGTGGAAATAATTGAGTGTTACTGAGTGTGGAAATAAATGAGATTAAATTAAGTAACAGTTCATTCTTTTGCTCATACAAGATTTCATAAGCTTACCGGGTTTTGTGTTGTTACAATCCCGGTACACTATTCAATGGTGTAGCGGATATTCCTGTAGGTCAGGATAACCAGGGAGGTGACCGAGCTGCTTAGGTGTTTCAGCAGTTTTGTTATTAATTAGTGGTGAGGTGTGTGTATGCTCATTTAGAGCTTTACATTACATTTGGATTTGTGTTGTAATAATTAACCGAGACTAAATTCGGTTTGATTTTATTTCGTGTGGTGAGTATGTTAAGAAAAGAAAAATTTTCAGGATGATTATTTTGAGTTAGTAGTATTTCATGTTTCGGATTTTGAATTGTTATTGTAAAATTCGGGGCGTGACAAAAACCTTGCCTGGTAAATCCAGTGGGAGAAACCCGTGGTCGAAGGGAAAAGATGAGCAAATGCGTATAAGTTGAATCAAAGCATCTTCAAGATGTAGTATAAATGGGGTGACCATACTAAAGATCTGCCTCGTTAAAACCTTGCCGGGTAACAAGACCCAGTGGGATAAAACAACCCTAGATGAGGGAAAAAGAGAGTGCACGACAGTTAAATGGGTATACTTAGGGATACTCCCCCTGAAAATTACACGTTAGGTAATTCGGATAGTTTACGTAGACCAATACCTTGGACATGCTTTTGTAATGTAGACTTTGGTAATGACTTGGTGAAGAGATCTGCGTGATTATGTTCAAATCAAATCTGCTTAACTTCAATCTTCTGATGCTCTTGTTGTTGCTGATTGAAGGAGAACTTTAGTGCAATTTGTTTGGTGTTGTGTCTTTTGATGAAACTCATCTTTATCTGCTCGATGTAAGCAGCATTATTCTCGTAGATAATGGTGGTTCAACAATGGTGGAATGCAGTCCACATGTGCTTTGAACATGCTTTTGTGAAGGCTCTCAACCATATACATTCACGTACTGCTTCCTAAAGTGCTAGAATCTCATAATGATTCAAAGAGGTAGCAACAAGGGTCTGTTTAGTAGACCTCCAAGAAATTGTCGCATTCCTAATGATAAAGACATAACCAGTTTGGGAATGTGCCTTGTGCAGGCCTGATAGATAGTCTATATCAGTATATCCAACAAGGTGAGCATCAATCTGAGGATCAAGGGGGTTTGATCAATTCCTTGATGTGTAGGGATAGAATAAGCCTATGTCCGTTGTACCTCTAAGATAGCGAAAAATATCTTTTATGCCATTCCAATGTCGGCGTGTTGGTGCAGAGCTATATCTAACTAACAAGTTCACATCGAATGAGATGTCTGGTCTAGGGCATTTAGTGAAGTATAATAATGCGCCTATTGCACTTAGATATGAGACTTCAGGTACCAATATTTCTTCGTTATCAACTGCAGGACAATAAGGTTCTCTCTAGACTCTGGACGACCATGAGTGTGCGTGCTTTTATCCTCATTAAAGCGTTTAACATCGTCTGGATGTAATTTGGTTGATGGACCAAAATTTCATCTACACTGTGCTCAGGCTTCAGGTCGAGATAATTATTTGTTCTCCCAAGGCCTTTCATCTCAAATTCTGACTTTAAATGCTTTGTTGTTTCCTTGATCTCTTCAAGAGTATCAATCAAATTTTGTCATTGACATAGACCGCCACAATTGTAAACTAGGAACTTGTTTCCTTAATAAACATGCATTGGCATAGTTTATTATTCATATATCTAATCCTGATCAAATATTCACTTAGACGATATACCACCTCCGTTTAGAATGTTTTAATCGAGAAAGTGAATGCATCAAAACTAATGGAGAGCTTGTTCCGTGGTCTAGAACTATTTGCATTGGGTATATTAAGTCTTTCAGAAACTTTCATGTATATCTCTGTATTATGATCCTCATAGAGATAATCTGCGACCACATTCATAAGCTACATATTCATTTTTTTGGAATTACCAAACTGAAAGGTAGCGGAACGTTATGATGTCCATTACGGGAGAATACGTCTCCTCATAAGCAATCATAGGGCATTAAGAAAATCCTTGTGCCATTAGACGAGCCTTGTATATCACAATCTCATTTTTCTCATTACGCTTCCTTACAAATAACCATTTAAGTTCTATGGGTTTAACATGGGGAGGTATGGGAACAACAAGTCGAAACACCTTTCTCTTTGTCAAGGAATCTAATTTGACATGGATTGCTTATTTCCTTTTTGGCTAGTAGTCTTTTTGTTGATATTGATCAACAAAGCATGGTTTGAGATCATCGCTTATTATAGTTTCGGTGGTCACCGCAAATACAAACATATCATCGATGATAATCTCATTCCATTCCAAATCTCACTAAATTAACCGAGATTTCTCTATTCTCGGGAGTGGGTTCAAATGTTGGAGCATCCCCTAATATGGTCTCTTCTAGGATGTACCCATAATTTGGATTTATCTCATGAGATTAATTGGTTTGAGATTGCGAAGTCAAGAGGATTCGTTTGTGCCAAGTTTACCCTCTTCCGGGGATAAGATTCCTTCAAACCTAATGGTTTACCTCGCTTCTGGGTAAGGACATATGACTAGTTAGCCGCCATGGTCGTATCTCGTCCATCTCGGACGACGTATCCTACAGGGACGTCTATCCTTGCAGGCACATTTGCAGCTGATATACATGATCTCGTCACTTTAGCTAGATCAGAGAAAATGTCTGATATATTGTATTCTATACTTTATAGATCTCGAATTGTCCGCACTTCACTATTTTCGTGCAGTTTGGGGATCAAGATGAGACATTATGGGGACATTTCCTGTTAATTCACACCTTTCATCAGGAACAGTGATGTTCTTATCTCCCTCTAATGACGGGAAGACTGTCTCGTCAAAGTGACAATCCGTAAATCTAGCGGCAAAAAGATCGCCTGTCAATGGCTCTAAAGAGCACATAATGGATGAGATTCATAACCGATGTATATGCCCATCCTTTGTTAAGGACCCAATTTTGTACGTTGTGATTAGAAGCTGGGTGTGAACATAGGAAACTATATGTTCAGCATCAATCCCAAGGGATATGCAATAATCATCAAAGACTTCGATTTAAACTCTCCGACAATATCAAGTCTTATGGACTTTATGGGATAATCCAAGTCTTGAGCCCTCAATTTCATGATCTGGGTGAGAGTTTAGCAAAAACAACATTTTCTTATGGACAGTAGTGTAACATGTGATCACTTTGTCGATACATAAACCAAAACTATTAATATTTAACTGGTCCACATGGTGGTTGGATATATCCACAAATTTTCCTTGCATTATGTGCAGAAAAATAGTGGTGTATGTATTAGTCTTTGCATATGATGGTATAGTATTAAATATTCTTAATGAGTATGGCATAGTGTATCATTATATACCAGACCCTTATTCAGAAGGGGATGCACCTGCAATGAGTAGAGGATACGGTACATTATATTTTGACATGGGTGTCCCAAACGGTCATGCCATAGCAAGTAGTTGCTCGAATTGTTAGCTTCTTGCTAGCAGATTTCAATTTCTCCAATGTACACTTCTGGCCACACACTCGGAAGTTATGTAAAGATATTGCACTCATTTTTCTCACTGGTTTCAATGTGGTAACCGTTGGTTCGAATATCCTTAATACTCAATAACGTTCTTCTGGAACATGGAGAATATAAAGTCTCATTAATGGTAGGTTCAATACCATTGGATAACATACCGTGGGTTTTGCCATAACCCTTTATCACGTTGGATTGGCATGATACAGTTTCACAGAGGTATAAATAGACAATAAGTTTGAAAAATATCTCCGATCTGGGAGTATGGTGTGCGTAATAGCACTTTTAACCAGACAACAAACTTCCCCACATAATATGTCTATTAATTTATATAATTCAATGGATCACATGTATAAATAAGTTTACTGAATTAAATATATTCAGACATAACCACATTTCCATAATCCAAAATGATTGAAAACATAAATCACCAAAGTCTGAAAGATGTTTTATTCATTAAGATGAAATAGATATGGCATAAGAGGCCAATTATACCCATGTCTTCGAGTTCTAATCCTCAGTATTTCAGTTAATTGCCCGAAAATTCATGATCTCAAGTGTGGAATCAATAGAAAATGACCGTTCAATAAAGTTGGTATTTCGAGTCCCGCAACCGACATAATACTCATCTACTGTTTCGGCTATCGCACAGCAGGTGCGGGACCAGCGTTCAATTCCTCCACATCGATAACAAAGAACATGCTGATTTTAGTGGCGGTAGGCCAAACCAGTGTTTCTTAATTTCCACTTTAGCTTGTAAGGAAGGGGCACTATAACATAGGTCCACATTTTGGGCTGGTTATATGGGCCATTTACGCAAGGTTTCAAATTTTGGTTTCAGTACTTCAAATTAAAAGAAATTTCGGATAAAATTTCGATTCGGTGGAAATTTCGTTTAAAAATAAAGAAATCAAATTAACTGCATTTATAAAATGATATTTTTGAATTAAACTTTTACATAGACTAAACTTACCTATAATAAACCTATTTACAATGGAACCTCTCTAAAATTATACATTTATAATAGAATTATGATATTTTATGTGGACAAGTAATTAACTAGTACTGTAGTAGGTTGCTAACTAGTGTTTTTATAGGTGTATTAATAATGTGTTGTATATTGATAATGTAAGTATGAATTACTTTTTTTAAGAATTAGAAAATTACAACGGGGTAGGGCGGGGCACGTAAAACCAACACCCCGTGAATGAAAATAATGAAAATGAACAAAAACAAAAAAAAAAATATAAAAGCTACTACGATGTGTTTCAATCTAGCTGGTTGAAGTGCTTTCATTTAGTATCATATAATACTACTCCCAAGTACATGAATTTTGGAAATGGTTTTCGTACTTTATCACATGTGTATTGTATGTGTACTTGTTGTTCCCTTTCCACATGCAATCCATATATCAGATATTGTGGAATTACCTAATATGATGTTTCAGTGTATGAAGCATACAATATTTGAGACAAAGCAAAAATGAAATTATGTTGTGGTTAGAGCATTCAACTTTGTCACAGATAAAAACAAAAACGCTTTTTGTTGTATTCAACTTGACAAGTAACAAATGCGGAAATTTTTTGTCAACGACCTCAAATGCAAAAGTTGTCAGCTACAAACTTCTTCAAAATGAAATTATGAACAACTTTAATACCTGACTTTTTTCGAGACAAGTCTAGATCGTCCTAGATCGAGCTTTGAAGTTGGATTAATCTCGGTCGCACAATCAGTTTCCAGATCGAATCAAGGACGTTGAAACCTTCAACTCTTGATCTTTTGCTCCACACTCAAAATCGTCATGCAAGGAAGATATGAGGATGATCAGGAGGACGAGGTGATCACGAAGAGATGGAGGATCGACCTCTTTGTCTGGGGTTGTTTCAATCCAGCTTCTGGGGCGACGGCACGACGAGGCGAGGGTAGGGAGCAGCTGGGCGGGGAGCGACGACCCCGAGGAGGGCCGGGTCGTGGCTGGAGGAGGCGCGATGGCGCCGCTGGCGTCTGATGTGGTCGACAAGGCTGCAAACAGGGAGAGGGTTCGCGCGAGAGAGAGGGAGAGAGAATGGAGGGCTGTGGGACCAAAACGTAAAAATGAAATTTTTTCGTCCTTAATGAAAAAATCATATTTTTCTTGATATTTATAGAAAATTTTCAATTTCTAATTTTTAAATATTCATAACTTATTCATACGAAATCTGAATATTGCGTTCGACATATGCAAGAGTTCATATTGACGAGCTCTACAACTTTCATGAAGGAAGTTTTTCCAAATTTCGAATGTATAAAACGTCAATTTTCACGACCCCCTAAATAACGTTCGTTCGGAAATAAAATTCTTTCAAAACCCCTCTCCTCACATAACGACATACAAAAACAAACCCAAAATTCATAATTCATATTATTGAACAAATATTGAATTACAAATATTTATTTAAATGAAAATTTCGGGTCTTCACAGTCTTTCCTCCTTAAAGGAATTTCGTCCCGAAATTCAAGCATGCTCGTCAATAAAAAGCTGAGGATACCTCTTCCTCCTGTTAGACTCCAATTCTCATGACGCATCACCCTCATCATGACGACTCCACAACACCTTCATAAGATCAACCTCCTTCCTACAAAGCTTCTTTGTAGACCTATCCAAGATACGAACATGTTCAACTACGAAGGTCACATCTGTGTTTACTTCGATCGTACCATGATCAATCATGTGGGACTCATCTCGGATATACTTCCTGAACATAGACACATGGAAGACATTGTGCACACCCAACATGCTAACAGGTAAAGCAAGTCGATATGCCAAGTTTCCAACCCTTTCAAGAATCTCAAAAGGTCCAACATACCTCAGTGTAAGTTTTCCCTTCTTGCCAAATCTCACCACACCTTTCATAGGTGAGAACTTCAAGAACACATGATCGCCTGTCTCAAACTCTAAAGGTCTCATCTTCAAGTCCAGAACACAAGCTCTAAACATATCCTCCATCTCCTGATTCACTCTCTCAGTCTGCCTATCTGTCTGTGGGTGAAATGCAATGTTCATTGCAAGAGATGTGCCAAATGCCTTATGGAACCTTCACCTAAATTCTGAAGTGAAACGAGCATCACAATCAGAGACAATCGTCACAGGCACACCATGTAGCCTCACTATTTCATTCATATATAACTTACATAACGCATCCCTTGAGTACATTTTTGCCATGGGAAGAAAGTGTGCTGACTTAGTCAACCTATCAACAATCACCCAAATCGAGTCATAACTTTGCCTGGACCTAGGCAATCCAGTCACAAAGTCCATAGAGATATCTTCCCATTTCCAAACAAGAATCGGCAAGGGTTTCAACATTCCTGCGGGTCTCTAATGCTCTGCCTTCACTTGCTGACATGTAAGACACTTTGACACATGTTCTGCCACGTCCTTCTTCATTCTATACCACCAAAACTGCCTTCGGTGATCCATATACATTTTAGTACCCCTTTGATGTATAGTGTATCGAGACCTATGTGCTTCCCGCATGACCTCCTCCTTGAGTTTATCAACACTCGGAACATACAATCTCCCTCGAAATCTTAACCCTCCATCTGCCCCAATCATCCACTCAGAAGGTCCTTCCACATTCGGATCAGCAGTCATCTCAGCAATCTTGGCCTGAGCAAACTCATCAAGTGTCTGACCCTCAATGATCTTGGAAATCAAGGTGGGCTATAAGGTGATACTACCGAGAAAGATTCCATGTCCTGTTCTTGTAGGCATCAGGTCAAACTCTGATGCAGCTTCTAACATGCGCCACTCTCGCACCATAATTGATGCCATGATTACTCGAGGTTTCCTACTCAAAGCATCTGCCACTACATTCGCCTTTCCGGGATGATACTCCAAGGTGAAATCATAGTCCTTGAAGAGCTTCATCCATCTTCTCTGCCTCAAGTTGAATTCCTTCTAGGAGAATAGATACTTCAAACTCTTATGATCAGAAAAGAGTTCAAATTTCTCACCATAAAGATAGTGTCTCCAAATCTTCAAGGCAAACACCATTGCAGCTAGCTCGACTCTCTCTCTCCCCCTAGATCTCAACCTCCACTCTCTCTCTCTCTCTCTCCACCTCCGGCCGACTGCTACCCTCAGCCGATTTTGCCAGACCGCTTCATCATCCTTCTGCCACCGTCGCGCTATGGATCACCACCCCAGCCAAGCAACGCCTTCTCCAGATCGGACCCAAGAAAACCAACCCAGATCGGGTTCTTCCAACTGAGATCCACCGAACTCCCTGAGTTCTTGTTCTCCTCTCGATCTTGCATCAGCATAATATGCGACACGGCCGGCAGCGGCGGCGGCACGACCTGAACCGAAAAGGCTCTTTTTTTGTTCGATCTCAATATCTCGAGCTATAGGTCACCATTTCACTTGATTCTTGGCTCATTAAACTCGCCTCAACTTCCTCTACAAGCACAAAGAAGGACCGGAGCTGGGTCGATCGTTTTCACATTCGTCAGAGCTCGACCCCGTGTAGATCGAAGAACCACCTATCGATCCAAATATCTCGAGTTATACACGATTGTTTCTTGTGATTCTTGGCTTGGTGAGTTCGCAATGAAGTTTTGAACAAGTTTCCAGAAGAGATCGAAGCGAGTTTTTGCAGTTTTCACGTCGGTTTTCAAGCTCGCCGGATTCTGGAAAGGTTCCCGCGCCCGACTGTATTTAGTAATTTTCGATCCCTTCTCGTCATTTTTTAGTCTTGTGCTACTTATGAAAGTTGCTCAGAATGATAAAACGAAGGGGAGAAGGTTGGCCCCGACACCATTGGTGGTAGTCAGAGGCGGCTCTGTCTCTAACTCCGGCGGCCCTTTCCGGCTACCTCCGGAGGTCTAAAATTTGGTTTCTATCCATTTTATGATTCTATGTTTCAATACGATCATTTCAGCGTATTATACATATTTTTTGGATATCGTATGAATTAGTTATGAATTTTATGATTTCGATCGATTTCGATCGTTAGATTTGTGATCTGTGAAATTAGGATCGTCCGATGAACTTGTAAATTTGATATGATGATCATATGACTGTCCCAGTGGCTTTGTGTGGTTATGGGCAAAGATCCGACCGTTGGATCTTCGTATATGTGCAAAACGGTAATTAGGGGAGCGATTTGTGAGAATCCGCTCGTCGGATTTTGTTATAAATTAGAATCCGGCCGTTAAATGGTAGTTCAATTATGTTTTGGAATTATTGGCTAAATTTGAATCACATTTGATTAGGTGATTGACGGATTGTATTTGAGTGAGCTATTTCGGCGTTAATTATATTTGTATTGAAGACGCAGCGGGAGTATCGAGGTGAGTAAAACTCACGTGGTTCATATTACGAACCGAGCATTATATATGTATTTATTTTTAGTAATTTTGTGAAAAATAATTGTGGATTAAATATTTACTTTTAAAATTACATGGACTTGATCACTATGGTCCATAGGTAAGTAAAATGAATTTTAATTATACAAATGAATTTCACGATTTTCTTGTGTGAACTATAGATGGTATTAGTGGTCATTCCGGAGTGGATGATTACGTATATATATATTTACGTGGATAATATATATTGATGAGTGGATTGTTGAGTAATGATATGATTGAGTTGAATTGATGAATTGATTATATTCAATAGTGTAATTTCATAATAACATTATGTACCTTGGTTCAGTTGATTTCAGTATGTGATATTACATGTTGTGCTCATTTATGGGTTTAGGGTCAACGTAGTGACCGGTGTAGGGTGATCGGACGCTCTAATCGTGGGTGGATGATGGGATACGATTGGTTGAGTATGTGAAATTATTGGACGTTCTAAATATGTATATAAGTATACATATTGATGAAATACGATAATGACAAATATGTCGGATGCCATAACCTAGGCCAGGTGACGGGCTACGATTCAGTTAGAGCTCTAGTCTGTCATGTACCGTATTTTATAAATACGATGTTGAGGTTTTGTGAAGAATGATGTGAGTTGGGGTTTGTCTTGATTTATTGATTTGGTATTTGATTGAGAGTGTTGCACTTCGTGGTTGTGGAAATGGTTGAGTGTTGACTTGAGTAGAATTGATTATGATTAAATTAAACAACAGTCTTTCCTTTTACTCATACGAGTTTTCATAAGCTTACCGGGTTTTGTGTTGTTGCAATCCCGGTACACTATTCAAATGGTGTAGCGGATATTCCTACAGGTCAGGATAACCTGGGAGGTAATCGAGCTGTTTAGGTGTTACAGTAGTTTTCGTTATTTCATTTAGTTGTGAGGTGTGTATGCTCATTTAGAGCTTTACAGTTCGTTTTGGATTTGAGTTGTAATAATTAACCGAGACTAAATTCGGTTTTGATTTTATTTCTTGTGGTGAGGTTGTTAAGAAAAGAAATTTTCAGGATGATTATTTTAGTTGTGGTAATTTTCATGTTTCGGATTTTGAATGTTTATTCTAAAATTCGGGGCGTGACAGTTTGGTATCAGAGCGTAATGTACATATTTGGTGATATGTCAATACTTACTGAGTGATGGCCCATCTGCAACGGATCCCCATCGTGTGCTCTTCGGTATTGACAATGTCATTGGGTATGTGAGAGCGTTAGGGTGGCTAGGAACGTTAGCATGTCTTAAGAACGTTAGGCGTTGTCTTGTATGCTTAGTACTTGGTTAATATGGACTTGCATTTGACTTATGCATTGTTTAAGCATTATGCTTATATTAATCAAGTATATCATGCTTATTAGGTAATGGAGATTGAGGGAAACAAAGCCAGAGGTCGAGGTAGAGGTAGACCTCATGGCAGGGGTAAAGGCCGAGGAAGGGGTAGGGCCTCTCCGGTCGAAGAAGCATCTGAGACGGAGGTAGAGGCACCTTATGAGGATCAGCCTTTTCCTCCCGTGGCCGTGGTTGATAATCCTGCCCGCTTGCTGATGCTGGCAAGGGAAATTTCACGCTTGAGGGCAACCAAGTTTGGATGAGGCACTGATTATATGGTGGTGGATCGATGGATAGAGGATTTGCAGACTTATTTTGATCTGCTTGATTGCGTTGAGACCGACGAGAGGAAGCTAGCTGCTATCATGCTGAATGATGAGGCTAGGGTGTGGTGGAACGTCACACAGAGGAGCATTAAGGTGTCTACCTTGACGTGGGACGACTTTGAGAGGCTGTTCAGGGAGAAGTACTTTCCACCAACAGTGAAGGAGAGGTTGGAATGAGAGTTCCTTGCACTTGTACAGGGGAAGATGACCGTAATTGAGTATGATGCAGAGTTCTCCAGACTGTACAAGTATGTGAGGTAGATGGAGGATGAGGACGTGGCCAAGAAGTTTCAGAGAGGGTTGAGTCCTTTGATTGAGCGTGATGTGGCCATCTTAGAGCTGAAGACCAAGAGAGAGATCTTGGCAAAGGCACAGATCATTGAGCAACAGAACTTGATTCATAGAGGGAAGGAGTCTGCTAAGAGAGACTTCCAGGGCAAGGGAAAGGCCATAGCAGGAAGCAGAAGAGCTAGACACTTCAGGGGTGGGTTCTGGAAGAGACAGAGAACTCAGTTCCAGCATCAGGTTCCAGCTAGGGCAGCAGTAGCTCCTCCTGTTCAGGCTATGCCTATTAGGCAGATAGCACCAGCAACTTTAGTGAAGTGCTTTAACTGTGGCGAGCCGGGCCACATCTCTCGTGCCTGCAAGAAACCACGGGGTAGGATATGCTACAGCTGTGGACAGGCAGGGCATCAGGCTAGGGAGTGTCCCCAAAATCAGGGTAGAGTGATCCCTGGGTTACCTCTGAAAAGGGTAATGGACTTCTCCATTGATGTGATACCAGGTACTTCACCTGTATCGAAAGCACCCTATCGAATGGCTCCAGCTGAACTTCAAGAGTTGAAGGTTCAGATTGAAGGCTTGCTTGCACAAGGGTTCATTCAGGCAAGTGTGTCTCCTTGGGGCGCACCTGTATTTTTCGTAAAGAAGAAGGATAATTCACTTCGGTTATGTGTGGATTATCGACAGTTGAACAAGGTGACCATCAAGAATAGGTACCCATTACCTAGGATTGATGACTTGTTCGATCAGCTTAGAGAAGCTACTGTGTTCTCGAAGATTGACTTGAGGTCTGGATATCACCAGTTAAGAGTGAAGGAGGAAGATATTCCAAAGACGGCATTCAGGACCAGGTATGGAAATTTTGAGTTTTTTGTCATGCCTTTTGGTCTCACGAATGCACCTGCGGCATTTATAGACTTGATGAACCGTACGTTCAGTCCTTACTTGGATCAGTTTGTGGTAGTGTTTGTTAACGACATCTTGATTTATTCAAGGTTGTCATGTGAGCATGAGAAGATCTGCGGATCGTACTACAGACGTTGAGAGAGCAGAAACAATTTGCCATGTTCGAGAAGTGCAATTTTTGGCAGAGTGAAGTCAAGTTCCTTGGTCATGTGGTCTCGAAGGATGGAGTTTTTGTGGATCCTTCGAAGGTTGAAGCAGTGATGAGTTAGAGTCGCCCTACTACTGTTACAGAAATCCGTAGCTTCCTTGGACTGGCAAGGTATTACAGGCACCTCATTGAGGGGTTTTCTGGTATTGCTTCGGCTTTGACCAAATTAACCGAGAAGGACACTCAGTTTGTATGGTCGGATGAGTGTGAGAAAGCTTTCAATGAGCTGAAGACTAGATTGACTATAGCTCCGATGTTGACTATTCCTACTAGTGGTGGTGGATTAGTCATTTACAGCGATCCATCTCATCAGGGTTTGGGATGTGTGTTGATGCGGAATGGTAGTGTTGTTGTTTATGGTTCTAGACAGTTGAAGGTACATGAGTGAAATTACCCCACTCATGATCTAGAGCTAGCAGCAGTGGTGTTTGCCTTGAAGATTTGGAGGCAGTATCTTTATGGTGAGAAATTTGAACTCTTTTCTGATCATAAGAGTTTGAAGTATTTATTCTCCCAGAAGGAATTGAACATAAGACAGAGAAGATGGATGGAGCTCATTAAGGACTATGATTTCACCTTGGAGTATCATCCCGGAAAGGCGAATGTAGTGGCGGATGCTTTGAGTAGGAAACCTCGGGTAATCATGGCATCGATTATGGTACTAGAGCGGCGCATGTTAGAAGCTGCATCAGAGTTTGACCTTATGCCCGCAGGAGCAGGACAGGGAATCTTTCTCGATAGTATCGCCTTACAGTCCACCTTGATGTCCAGGATCATTCAGGGTCAGACGCTTGATGAGTTGGCTCAGGCGAGGATTGCTGAGATGATTGCTGATCCGGATGTGGAGGGTCCTTCCGAGTGGATGATTGGGGCAGATGGAGGGTTGAGATTTTGAGGGAGATTATATGTACTGAGTGTTGATAACCTCAGAGAGGAGATCATGCCGGAAGCACAAAGGTCTAGATACACTATACATCCAGGAGGTACTAAAATGTATATGGATCTACGAAGGCAGTTTTGGTGATATGATATGAAGAAGGATGTGGCAGAATATGTGTCGAAGTGTCTTACCTGGTAACAGGTGAAGGCAGAGCATTAGAGACCCGCAGGAATGCTGAACCCCTTACCGATTCCAATTTGGAAATGGGAAGATATCTCTATGGACTTTGTGACTGGATTGCCTAGGTCCAGGCAAAGCTATGACCTGATTTGGGTGATTGTTGACTGGTTGACTAAGTCAGCATACTTCCTTCCGGTGGCAAAAACGTACTCAAGGGATGCGTTGTGTAAGCTGTACGTGAACGAGATAGTGAGGCTTCATGGAGTGCCTGTTACGATTGTCTCTGATCGTGATGCTCGTTTCACTTCAGAATTTTGGCATAGTTTCCATAAGGAAATTGGTACATCTCTTGCTATGAGCACTGCATTTCACCCACAGACAGATGGGCAGACCGAGAGAGTGAATCAGGTGATGGAAGACATGCTTAGTGCTTGTGTTCTGGATTTTAAGGGTAGTTGGGCGGATCATCTGCCATTGGTAGAGTTTGCCTACAACAACAGCTATCACTCTAGTATCGGTATGGCTCTATATGAGGCTCTTTATGGTAGGCCATGTAGGACTCCTATCTGTTGGGCGGAAGCAGGGGATAAAGGGTTCATCGGTCCTGAGATTGTACAGGAGACTACAGAGAAGGTTACTATTATTCGGGACAGAATCCGAATCGCCCAGAGTAGACAGAAGAGTTATGCAGACTTGAAGAGAAGACCTTTGGAGTTTGAGACAGGCGTTCATGTATTCTTGAAAGTCTCACCTATGAAAGGTGTGGTGAGATTTGGCAAAAAGAGGGAAACTCGCTCCGAGGTATGTTGGACCCTTTGAGATTCTGGAAAGGGTTGGTAACTTCGCATATCGTCTTGCTTTACTTGTTAGCATGTAGGGTGTGCACAATGTCTTCCATGTGTCTATGCTCAGGAAGTATGTTCGAGATGAGTCGCATGTGATTGATCACGGTGCGATCGAAGTGAACACAGATGTGACATTTGTAGTTGAACCTGTTCGTATCTTGGATAGGTCTACAAAGAAGCTTCGTAGGAAAGAGGTTGATCTCGTGAAGGTGTTGTCGAGTCATCATGATGAGGGTGATGCGTCATGGGAGTTAGAATCTGACATGAGAACGAGGTATCCACAGCTCTTTGGGAAATTGGGTACTTGAATTTCGGGACGAAATTTCTTTAAGGGGGGTAGATTGTAATACCCGCAATTTTCATTTTAAATTCGAGTAATTGTATTGAACGATTATTATGCGATTTAGCGAATGTTATTCGATAATATTTCACTTTTTGAATTATCGAAGGTTCGAAATGATTATTTTTAACAAAAAGCTCGAAATGCTCGGATTGAGAAATTGACTTTTTCTACGTGCAAAATTTGGAGAAACTTCCTTCATGAAAGTTGTAGAGCTCGTCGATACGGGTCCGTACATGTGTAGAACACAAATATCGGATTTTTTTTGAATTAGTTATTGAATTTAGAAGATTTTTCGAAACTTGTATATATAGAGAAAACACTAGAAATTTTTGGAAACCCTATTTTTTTTTCCACCGGCCTCCCTTCCTTTTTTTGGAAAGGAACTGTTCATTCTGTCTCTCACTCTCGCGTTTTCTCTCTCGACCGAAAGCAAGCAAAACAGAGCACGGCTTTACCGTGCTCCCACCCTCTCTTCCAGCCACCTCTCAAGCTGCAACCACCTCCAGGAGCTTCGCCTCGACCTTGCACAGCTGCCAGAGGCAGCCTTGTGCCGCGACACGGCCGGCAGTGGCGGGACGGCACGGCCTGAACCGAAAAGGCTCGTTTTCGGTTCGATCTCAATATCTCGAGCTATAGGTTACCATTTCACTTGATTCTTGGCTCATTGAACTCGCCTCAACTTCCTCTACAAGCACCAAGAAGGACCAGAGTTGGGTCGATCGTTTTCACGTTCGTCGGAGCTCGACCCAGTGTAGATCGAAGAACCACCTATCGATCCAAATATCTAGAGTTATACACGATCGTTTCTTGTTATTCTTGGCTAGGTGAGTTCGCAATGAAGTTTTGAACAAGTTTCCAGAAGAGATCGAAGCGAGTTGTTGTGGTTTTCAGGTGGGTTTTCAAGCTCGCCGGATTCTGGAAAAATTCCGGCCGCCGACTGTATTTGGTAATTTTCGATCCCTTCCCGTCATTTTTTGGTCTTGTGCTACTTATGAAAGTTGTTCAGAATGATGAAATGAAAAGGAGAAGGTTGGCTCCGACACCATTGGTGGTGGTCGGAGGCGGCTCTGTCCCTAACTCCGGTGGCCCTTTCCGGCCACCTCCAGAGGTCTAAAATTTGGTTTCTGTCCATTTTATGATTCTATGTTTCAATACGATCATTTCGGAGTATTATATGCATATTTCGGATATCGTATGAATTAGTTATGAATTTTATGATTTCGATCGATTTCAATCGTTAGATTTATGATCTGTGAAATTAGGACCGTCCGATGAACTTGTCAATTTGATATGATGATCATATGACTTTCCCAGTAGCTTTTTGTCGTCATGGGCGAAGATCTGACCGTTGGATCTTCGTATATGTGCAAAACGGTAATTAGGGGAGCGATTCGTGAGAATCCGCTAGTCGGATTTTGTTATAAATTAGAATCCGGCCGTTAAATGGTAGTTCAATTATGTTTTGGAATTATTGGCTAAATTTAAATCACATTTGATTAGGTGATTGACGGATTGTATTTGAGTGGGCTATTTCGGCGTTAATTATATTTGTATTGAAGACGCAGCAGGAGTATCGAGGTGAGTAAAACTCACGTGGTTCATATTACGAACCGAACGTTATATATGTATTTATTTTTAGTAATTGTGTGAAAAATAATTGTGGATTAAATATTTACTTTTAAAATTACATGGACTTGATCACTACGGTCCATAGGTAAGTAAAATGAATTTTAATTATACAAATGAATTTCACGATTTTCTTGTGTGAACTATAGATGGTATTAGTGGTCATTCCTGAGTGGATGATTACGTATATATATATTTATGTGGATAATATATATTGATGAGTGGATTGTTGAGTAATGATATGATTGAGTTGAATTGATGAATTGATTATATTCATTAGTGTAATTTCATAATAACATTGTGTACCTTGGTTCGATTGATTTCAGTATGCGATTTTACATGTTGTGCTCCTGTATGGGTTTAGGGTCAACGTAGTGACCGGTGTGGGGTGATCGGACGCTCTAATCGTGGGTGGATGATGGGATACGACTGGTTGAGTATGTGAAATTATCGGACGTTCTAAATATGTATATAAGTATACATATTGGTGAAATACGATAATGATAAATATGTCGGATGCCATAACCTGGGCCAGGTGATGGGCTACGATTCAGTTAGAGCTCTAGTCTGTCATGTACCGTATTTTATAAATACGATGTTGAGGTTTTGTGAAGAAGGATGTGAGTTGGGGTTTGTCTTGATTTATTGATTTGGTATTTGATTGAGAGTGTTGCACTTCGTGGTTGTGGAAATGGTTGAGTGTTGACTTGAGTAGAATTGATTATGATTAAATTAAACAACAGTCTTTTCTTTTACTCATACGAGCTTTCATAAGCTTACCGGGTTTTGTGTTGTTGCAATTCCGGTACACTATTCAAATGGTGTAGCGGATATTCCTGCATGTCAGGATAACTAGGGAGGTGATCGAGCTGTTTAGGTGTTACAGCAGTTTTCGTTATTTTATTTAGTTGTGAGGTGTGTATGCTCATTTAGAGCTTCACAGTTCGTTTTGGATTTGAGTTGTAATAATTAACCGAGACTAAATTCGGTTTTGATTTTATTTCTTGTGGTGAGGTTGTTAAGAAAAGAAATTTTCAGGATGTTTATTTTAGTTGTGGTAATTTTCATGTTTCGAATTTTGAATGTTTATTCTAAAATTCAAGACGTCACAGGTTTTTCCTCAGTTTTTAGTTTGTTAAGGCTGCAAGATGAGCACAATTACATGTTCGAACTTGCTTATACCCTGGGTTGCTTCTTCATTTGCCACATAAACTAGGACGCCAGGGGCTGTGTATTTACTTGGGAGCCAGTTGCATCAGAAATAGAGAGCGGCGAGGATGGTGATTGGGTGCCCAAAGCTTTTATGGGTGCCCAAATCAATTTCTAGTTTTTTTTTTGGCTACCCACAACATTTCTTTATTTTTTTGTGGTAATCTGTGAACTCTGAGAATGGAATAGAAATTTTGCCAATAGTGATTGCTTTTTTTTATTATGTTTGGTTTGCAATAATAAGATTATTGGAAGACAATAATAAGATTACTGAGGGGCAATAAAATGTTTATTGGGGCAATAAAAAGATAATTAGGGGGCAATAATAAGATTATTTATTTGGATAAACCTCCGAAAGCTTTCAAAATTCAAAACATCTTCCTTTTTCACCAATTATTGATCCCCAATAACCTTGTTATCCCTAGCAATAATATGTTTGTTGGGAGTAATAGCATGATTATTGAGGGGCAATAATATGATTAGTGGGTATTATTGGGGGCTAATAAAATCAGACACCGGAATCCGGTCACCAAACAGGTAGCCAAATTTAGGATTCCGATCACCGGTTGTCGGATTCCGGTCACTAGTCACTGGAGTGCGGCAAGTCCGATGACTTATCTCTCTAAGTGACAAAGAAGGAGAGGGCAAACATGTCTCAAAAATAAATGAAAATGAATCAAAAAATAATTAATTGGGTATTAGGGAAATGATCTCTTAGAGTGTTTGGGTAAATGGACAATCTCTTAGAGTGTTTGGGTAAGTGGACAATTTTTATCCTAAATTCTGTAAATGGTCATTTTCCCAAAAAAAATTAAGAATTTAATTAACATATTTAATATTAGCCTAAGATAAAGTCTCAATGTTAGTGGGTTTGTTATATGATTTGATTCGATGAACAAACCACACGTATGTCAAACGACAAGTACACATTTGTTGGGTTTAGCAAAGGTGTCAACTTGAAATAGCCTTTGCTGGGTTCCAATAGCTAAACCAGTCTCTATGTCTTTTCTCTTCATTCGCCCCACTACACCGGAAGACCAAGCACCTTCTATATCTTCCACCATGACCCAAAAATTAATGAAAGAGTGAGAAACGGATCGATTCAAAAATCAAAACCCACAACAAATTGGTTCAAAACCCAGAAATTCAACTTACCAATTCTGTAATTTAGTGATTTCAACCCAAAAATTCATGAGAGATAGAGAGATGAGTCAGTCAAGGTCCTCAAGGAGAGAGGTCATGACCACATAAGGTCGTGCGGCCGTGGCACAGAGGGAGAGAGAGGAGAGAGGGCGACAGTGAGTGTCTCAGTTAGGTTTCGACTTAAACTTCGAGTGTTCGACAGTGAATGCCTATTTGAGTTTATTTTGAAGGAGAAAAAAAAAGGAAGCAGCGTCTAGTCACATAGCACCAGCGCCTAGGACGACCCGCTAGCCAGACTAGGCAGCTTTCAGCCCGGCGCCCAGCTTGATCGATTAGCCTAAAATCTAAACTGTCAGGAAGCGCCTAGCTCCTGGGCGGCCACCTAGGCCGATTCTTAGAACCCTGAATCTAGCAACCATTTAGATAAGTTTTTATAAATCTTCCATTGACACAAGAATAAACTCTTGTTTTGTTAAAATACCTAAACAAGTACTCCTTTACACATTTACTAGTTTGAATTCTATAACACTTGTGTCCAACTAATCAGATGCAAGCATCCCTCTTTATGCATCTTACACTAAAATTCAAGGAACCATTGTCTTATGCTACCCATATAGAGCACATTCAACTAGATTCAGCTTACAAATTAATGAAACATATCGAACAATAAAAGAAAAACAAAGAGAAAACTTACCACTCAGTAAGTTTGGCAAAAGTGAGCTCAAAGAGTGTACAAACTCTTACAAGGGATTTTTACAAGAGTTTGGGCAAGGAGCAACAAACTATAAGGGAAAGTATGGATGTGAAGGAACCGTATCCCTCAACTTACAACATCACTTCTATATATACAATTGAGCAGCAATTATGGTTAACCAAAAAGTATCTTGAGTTAACTAACTATAGTTACAAAAATAACCTAACTAGGGTTACAAATTATCAAGTCACTAACCATGATTATGTTAAAATGACACCTATATAATATCTACAAACCTTTATTGCCATCGAAGCGGCTGTAGACTTTTTATCTTGTTCTCGTTCCTGCTGGTGGTGCTGTGTGGACCCACTATGCTTCCATAGCGTTTTCTAGATTGTGGTAACCCATGTCATCTAATCCCAAACTCTGGTTTGAGCTGGGCTTCTTTCGGGGACTGTAGATATGCTAATTCTTCAATCTCATGTGCCGTCATGCCTGATATGTCCAGTTGTGTGACATCTGTGGCCAAGGTAGCCGACAAGTCTTCTACCTCCTTCTGTTGTTCAGGAGTCAGCTGATAATTGCTTGCCATATGTGTGGCAAAAATTCTTCTTCCATTAGTCAGCTTAAGTAGATTACTTTATCTGACTTCTTCTGTGACTTATCTCAGTTGAGCTCCATACTTGATTGTGTATTGCTCTAAATTCAGGGTGCTAATTACCCTATTAACTTCTTCATTAGAGACTATAGCTTGATTAACTTGATGATCCTCTATTTTTGTCAACAACCATATTTGGTATGGTTGTAAGAACTTCTCTCTTTCTCTCCATCCAATTGTACTTACAATGCTGAAAGTTAAATATTTAGAGAGCCTGTAGCTTTTTGCTACATGATACACCATTGTTTTGATAAATTGAGGAAATTTTTTTTATTTATCAGAATTTAGACTTTGGAAAATAATTTGGTTAACTATTCCCCATTCAATGGCTGAGCGTTCCCAGTCATCATGGTTTATGATGAAACGGATCTTGAATTACCTGCTCATGATTATGAATTTTGCCATAAATATCAGAGAAAATATGTCCATGAAGATGACTTTTTGTTTTTTCAAAAACATAGATCATTTTAATTTGTTCAAATGTTGGATCAATGATATCATCCAACAATTCTGACAACTAGAGAAAACTGGTTATCTTCTCTAGTGTAAAATCCTCGCTCCAATTTATTTGATTTAATATTTGGAGATTGACATGTTTAAATTTGTAATATTTGACTTTCTTAGCATCTAGTTGTGCTACTAAATCTGAGACTTGAGTTGACAGTGGGTTAGCTGCACTCTGAAATCCTTCTTGATTCCAGAAATATGGGCTTTCCATACTCCATTTACTGAATTATAAATTTTTCCAGGAAACCCTGGGTTGTAAAAATCTTCACCTCTGATTCAGATGATTGAGCTAAGTGATGTCTTGTGCTTTTTGCACTTGACATCCTATTTTTGCTACAACATACTTTTGATATTCCTATGCAGCAATATCAACATTAGTTAAACCTTTCCAGAATGCGCCATGATGTCTGTTTATCGAAGCACAACATTCTGCCAAACTATGAAAGATACCTGTTTGGAATCTTTCAAATACTACATAACAGACATAAGCTGGTTTATCTTTATTCTAAAAATAAGGCTGAAATGGGCTTTGTAAAGAAGAACTACAAGAACTTTGAGATGGTGCCTTTTTAGAAATAGTTACCCATCTTGTGTTAGATGGATCTATTTCTCCTTGCCTTTATCCATACCTGCTTAAATAATCAACAAGAAAGTTATTAGAACTCTTGAGATGTTGTACCTCAAAAGTATACATTGCAATGTGATTAATTATACCATTTTAATCTTCTTCCTTCTAAAATATTTCTTTTATTAATAAGAAAATCACGAACTGCTTGATTATCAGTTCTGATAATAAAATTCTCAGGAGCTAAGTAAATATGAAATCTTTTTAAAGCAAGTTTTATTGCTAAAACCTCCTTTTCGAAGATTATGTATTTAATCTCATTTGGTTTAAATTTACTGGAATTATAACCGCACATTAATTATTCTTTTTGAAATTTCTTGGGAATAGGTTGTTTCCTTACCTTTATTTATTTTCAGACATGGCAGGATTCTTTTCTTCCCATTTTTCTGCAGGGATTGCTTTTAACACACATCCTCAACAGTTATCTGAAGCATCTGTTTCTAAGATTAGTTTATCTCCTGATTTTGGGAAATACACTTCAGGAATTTGGTTTAAATCCTGTTTAACTTGTTGTAACATTCTTTTATCTTGTTTTGTCCAACATAATTCCTTTTTTTCTTTAATTTTTCTATTAAAGGGATTTCTTTTTTAGATAAACCTTTAATAAAACTTCTTCCATAGTTTAAAATTCCTAATAGACTCTGTAATTGTTTTTTATTAGTTAATTCTTCAGGAAAGTCTCTTATATTAGAGACTATATGCTCTTGAAGTTTTATTCCTGAATGGTTTAGCGTTATTCCAAGAAAATCCATAAATTCTTGCTCTATATCTATTTTCTTGGGTGATAGTATAATCCCATGTTTTTGGAATTTATTACAGAGAATTTGAAGATGTTTCTTATGATCTTCTCTAGTTTTAGAGAAAACAAAGATATTGTCTGCAAACAACACATAAATCTTTAAGGTTTTTAAAGATACTATCCATCTATCTTTGAAATACCTGAGGGGCTATGTTTAACTCAAAAGGCATAACATTCCAGTGATAGTATCCACATGGAATACTAAAGGCAATCAATGGTTTTGACTCCTCTATTAGTTTTAGTAGCCAAAATCCTGATTTACAATCAAATTTACAAAAGATTATAGCACCTTTAGTTTGATTGATTAAGACATCTTTTCGAGGGATGAAGTATCCATCAAATACTATTTGTTCATTTAAATGCTTATAGATGATTACCATACATGCTTTTCCTCTTTTAATTTCTGCATGGTTTCTTACCATAAATGCAGGACTAGAGTGTAGACCCATTGTTTCTTCTATGAGATGCTTTTCTTTTAACTCTTATATATAAATACAGTCCTTCCCTACTAAGGATGTTTGCATATATTAAAATATGCGGATTCCTTGATAAACCCACTTTTCGATCACATATTTATATCTTAACCATTCAGCCAAATTGATAATCATTAAGGTACTCAAAACTGTAATTATTATGAACACGAATGATTCAGGATGGACAGATTGGATTTCGTTCATTGATTTAATCTAGTTTGATACCTTAACGATTGATCATCAATTTGGCTGAAAATTTGCAGAAGTGATCTATACATTAAGACCTAAAAATTAAATGGTCGAGATGTGGATATGCGATCAAAAGTGAATCTATTCAAGGAAATCTGCATATTTGAAAATATACGGAGGTCCTTAGCAGAAAAAGACTATATATATGTCCTACAACAATTAACCTTGCACATAATGCTGAATCTAAAGAACATCTTCCTTTTATCTTATTTCTTGCTTGGTCTATTTGTCATTATAGGAATAAGTTAATTTTTCAGAATTTAAGTTTATCTCCTCAACAATGTTTTTGTCATGCAGTTGTGTTAGGTTCAAATTATGCTAAGGCAAATCTCAAGAACAAGAATCCAAAACTTTCTAAATATTTTCATATTAAGTTGCAGCCTCCTAATGCAGATCAAGTTAAACTGAACTTTGATGGTTCTGTTCGTAATGAGTTTGCTACTATTGGTTTTGTTATTAGAAATGCAAATGGTAATTAATCCTTTGTTTGCTGCTAGTAAGAAGTTAGGAATCATCAATGCTCATGTTGCCGAAGCAACTGCATTAAGAGATGGTTTACATACTGCATTACTTCGTTAATATGCTAATATTTTCTGAGTTGCTAATTGACTATATTCAAGGAAGATGTGAGGTTCCATGGAGAATTTAGACTCTCATGTAGGATATAAGGAGATTGGCTAGTTAGTTCAATTTCATTGTGTTTCGGCATATTTATCAAGAAGCAAATTTTGTGGCAGATCAACTAGTTTCACTGGCTCATAGATCTCAAAATAATTTTGTATGGTTTTTCTATCTACCCTTTACTGTGTCCCCAGCATTCCGTTTGGATCAGCTGAGAAGGGGATTTAGTAGAGGTTCTGTCTTTTAAGTTTCTTGTATTTATTTCTGTCATCCAAAAAAAAATTAACCTTGCATAGATGAATTCTATCAAAAAAATTAACCTTGCATGTGCAGTTCACATGGTCTTCCACAAAGGGAAACCAACTTGGGCCAAGTCCATCAAGTAAAGCCAACAAACAACAGCTGAGAATACCCAAAAAACGATATCGAGATTAGTTAATTTACACAGGAAGCAACAGATCGATCTCCAGGAAGACTTCTTTTTCTCCTCTTCTATTTTCAGACGACTAGCTGTAGGCCTATTTTCTTCTCTACTTGTATCTTTTGGCAACCGAGAAGTCTGAGATGTGATTGAACATTGCAGCACTGTTTCCATAAATTCTTCCATATTTTCATGGAATACAATTTGATACCCACAACTCTGTACCGTTATGTTCTTGCTATTACTATAAAAGTTAGCTTTGATGATGGAAGTGTAATCATTTGACATAAGATATGAAAGTGACCCACGTGATGCATAAAACATACCCATGAAACCATGAACCTTCAAACTAATCAGAGATTTGTCGATGCATCCACCTATTCTGATACTCTGAAAGCCAATTTCCAAAGTACAGCCTATCTGAGGCTTTTCAGGTTCCAAATTGTCAAGGACTATGAAAACGGCACATGCAGCTATTCCTTTCCACCCATTCATAGGATTTAGCGGGAAGGCTGCCGACGAATTGTTCACACTGCAGAAACATTCTGGAATTCCATATTGAGGAAAAGTTCCTCTATAAAACACCGAGTGCTGACCAGAATATTTCTATTAAATAAAAAGAAATTGGAATTAGATTTGAGAGAGGGAGAGAGAGAGGGAGAGAGAGAGAGAGACCTGAAGGATGTCTTCTAACAGAGACGAGGTTTGGGGATGAAAGACTTTGCCTACAATAGTGTAGTACTTGGATACCGCAACACTTTCCCCCTGAATAAAGAAAATATGATGTGCGACAAGAATGATCAAGAAGAGATAAGTGAGAACTAATGGTTGAGTAAATTATGAAGCATTTGATGTTGAATGAAAATATATATGATAGAGAAAGACCTCATAGCAGTTTAAATCTGAAGGCAGCAAGCTCAGATGTTCTTTCAACGAAATGCTCGAGTCAATTTTGCAGCTGCCATCCTCAGCCAATAGACTTACAGAGAAATTGGTATTCTGCATAATTCTTGAACCACGAGTGTCAGTTCTTATTGCTTGGATGAACTCTTTATAATCTGTTCTTTCGTAAAGTAGACGAGCACCACTCATTTTAACCTCCATATATGGGCTATCAATTGTAATGCTAGCCTCGATGCTACTGCACTGACTGAAGGCATTCAGCCTTGCTGAAAACCATAAATGCGGTATTATTATCCAATATCCAAGTGACCCAGTCAAATGGAAACCTTTAACATTCACCTCGTGGTAAAGAGTTTGTTTGTAACCAGGACCTTCCATGGTATCAAAACAACAATCAAACTTGTGCTTGACTTTGAAATTAGAACTGGTATCAAAATTCTCATTAACTTCCAAACCGACATAGAAAGCACATCCCATCCACAACCTACTCTTATTAATTAAGTCCTTTGAAAGCAGGATTGTTATAGAAAAGTTTATGCTTCTGTTGTTGAACCAATTTGGAATTCCATGAGTTCTAATTGATAAACCATATGCAGTTCTCACTGGTCGACTTATCTCAATCTGTACCTGCTTAAAAAAAAAGAAAGAAATGTTGAAGAATGTTAACTTTTAGTGTGCCTTGTCAAGCTAGGTTTACAATCCATTGCTGTAGTAGGAGAGAAAGTCCTAGATTCCCAATTCAAGTTAGAATTCTTAATTCCTATATATAGGGCTCCTATTATCAATGATAGACACACCAATTCTCTCTACAATCTCTCTTGCATCCTTGACTCTTAAACACATTATCAGCACGCACTATGCCAATAAACTCATCACACGACAGAACTCATACGACAGAATGATTGTTTTCTGTTGTCTGATTTTTTTTAACAACAGAATGGAAAAAAACTGTTGTCTGAATATAGTGATATACCATCGTAAGTCAATGTTGGAAACAAGGTTCGTTTTCAGACAACAGTTTTCTGTTGTGCAATTAATGAAGATTCATTTGATTTTGATTGTGTCCTAGCTGATTTTTTTTTGGCACAACATGAAGTGGAATTATAACCACACTTTGATGAAATATCCTTATTCCCCGACAAATTTATCAAACTGAAAACCCAGAACAAACTTTCTTTTCTTTACGGTGTGCTCCCTCAAACCAAAACCATTGAACTGAAAATCCAGCGCCTTGAACCCAAATATCTTGACAAATCCAAACTCGATCTCCTCTGAAAACTGAAAACCTTGAAGGACATCCTCCGTCTCTATTCAACAAACACAGAAAATCTCATTCCGCATCTGAGAGTTTTTCTCAAACCATGCAGCCAAACCATCCAAACTTCATATCGTGATGCTCGTTTCATGGGTCTGGGTCTGTATTCGATTACTATGCTGGTAAGCCATTCGATTCACTGTTAAGCAATTTAGGGTTTCTGTTGGATTGGGGATTTGAGGTTTTAATTTGAAAATTTGATTTGTTTTCGCTGGGTTATGGTCGAATTGGGGATACAGGGTTATCGAATATAAGAAATTGGTGTTTACTGTCTCTAAGCTCAATAAAAAATTTTAGAAGAAGTTGGTGTTTCAGACCCTGATTCAGAGAGTCAGGTATTCATTAAACGAATTTTGGCTGCTCCCTATGAGAAAGAGGTTGAATTCGAGCTTGTACCGATAGACATGAGAGCTCGTGAACATAAAAAGGAGTTATGTGCAAAGATCAAGTGTTGAATCTTGGATCCTGTGCTTTTTCTTGATATGTGCTGAAATGGGTATCAATGGTGTTTGGTATCATTTGCATCTTATACAGGTATGAGAAATTTTGATTCTTAAATTGTAATTCTAATCTTGGATTTGAGTTCTTTGATTGCAACCAAATTTATATGTTAGGTAGAGTTGTTATTGACTTTTCCATGTGTGTAAGCTTGAATGATGAAATCACTGTCCAGTTCATGGTGTTAATTGAACTGCAAGAGCCCTATATGTTTGATCTTCAAGAGGAATAGAGGATCACATGTGGTTGTTTTTCCTTTAGTACTGTTTTTCTGGGATTTGAGTAGAATCTGGTTAGAGTACAAGCATTAAACTCTGCTAAGCAAAAGTACTATGAAGAAATTAGCTGAAATGTTTTGGTCTTACTTTGTCTACGTAGTGCTTAAAGTAACTTGGAAGATATTCTAACTCAAATTCCATTGTGGATAAAATGGCCCGATTGCGATCAAGTTGGTATCGCCATCCAATCCTTTTACATTGAACTTTTGCTCTTTCCTTCTCTAACGGCTGCTAGAAATATCTCGATACTCATTATGCTCTTCATTGTGCAGGTAGACTGGCTAAACAAGTTTGTCTTGGATATATGTGGCCTTACCTTGACAAGGTGATAATATAGTTTCATTTTATTAGGGGATAAAAAAGGTATTTGGGACTCATTTTATTTGTTGTGCAGCGAATTTGCTCCACAATAAGAAGCATGGCACAAACTATCTTTATAGAATACATTAAGGCACTTGAATTCGGTGACTGAGTCTTGGAACTCTACCACCCATAATATATGGTTAGTGTGCTGACATTAATAACATAAATGACTTTATTTATTAGTTTTTGGGGTTAGTTAACTTTGTAATCCAAGATTAGTTAAATTTCATATGCAATTTTTTTGCCTTCTCAATATGCTTAAATTGTAGGACATAAGCAACAAGCATGTTGCAATATGTGCTGCTATATCTTTTGCTTCCTAAACACGTTTTGGTATTTCTGTTCATCTCCACATCAGCAATGGTCATACAAATATTTGAACATAGCATGTCAAAGTTATAGTCACAAGTTTCGACAGTCTTCTTAGTTTAGGTGATATTGATAAGGTGGTACTGTGATCTTGTTGCAGCCACATGTAGATTTTAGGATGAATATATTGAGAGGGGACTTCTTGTCCATTCCAAGCCCCGTTTATTCAGGTGCTACACCAGTAATTCTTTTTTTAGTGCTCACTATTTGATGCTTTTGCAGGAGACCATCAAAAGACAAGTCGCAAGCCTCTACCTCTAGCCTCAAAGACTTGATATCCCTACCTTCAACATGAGTAATTATGGGATGTATACTTGAAATACCTATATTTTGCCCTTCTTCACACTTCATTGAGGCATGAAACAATCATCTTGGATGAGGCAGAGGTGTGGAACTGTTACAGAGATGATTGAAGAAGATGCATTTGTAGTACTCTTCTTTTAAATATTACTTTATAAAATTAATTTTTCCTGATGAGTTTATTGGCATAGTATTGGATAACAGAGGTCTGACTGTACCAGCCAAAGTTTTAATACAAGAAATTTAATATGTTCATATGATACTGATTGACCTTTTTTTTTTTTTTTGTAGCTTGAGAAAACAACTGAACATTCTAGTCGTGAAAAGGTATGTTATGCTTCTTACGACTTGTGCATTCAATGTCTGTGCGACAAGTTCTGTATAGAGATGTCTATTACTATATAGATTATCTCTAAACATGTGGTACACCAAACATGAAATCTAGTCGATGTTATAAGCTTCTTGTATAAAATCAACTCAAGTCACGTATCTTTCTCTTACAGTTTTATCACATTTTCTTTGTTTCTCAATTGTGTCTTTGGTTTATAAATCTGAACTCACTACCCCTCCTGCTCTTTCAAATGTCAACTATTTAGATGGGGATGACAAACAACGAGAAAGTATTTTGCAGTTCTTGGAGGTGATCCAAAACCCAAGCTATAAAAGAGAGAGGCTGAGAGTCTCATAAGCCAGGAGAAACCAGGACATGTTTATGATAACTGTAAGGTCCACTATTAGGCTTTGCTCTTTGCATTTATCTACATTCCTGAGTGGTAGAATAGTGTTGTGGTTTATATTACTGAATTTTGTTATTTGGTTCTTTTCAAGGTTTCTGGTTTGCAATTTTGTTGTTTATAGGTCGAATATGGACCTTCAAGCACTTTGGGTCCAATCATTTTACTACATGAGCGAGTTGAGGTAGGCTTGTACGACCAAGCTTCATTGATATGATTTTACTTAATAGTATTAAGCTTATGAGTAGAGCAGACTTTGATATCCATTTGATATCCATCTTAGACATGAATATTTCTTATGCAGGATGGCTGCTGAGTTGGAGATTACTAGGACATTGATCAAGTCCGGGCTAAATGGGCTAGCATGTTCACAAATTTTCAGATCACTAGTGCAATATTTCTATGATAGATCAGTAGTTAGGGAATCATGTTGTGCATATAGCTAGAACTCACTTCGATGACTGTAATGATTCATTATGATGACATTCAAATAAAGAATATTTTTTCTAAAATTGTGTCGTGCAAATGCTCTTTCTAAGACATAAAAACCAATTAAAGTTGACATCCAAACCAACATCAAACAACAGAATTTAAGCAAATGTCTGTTGTTTGAAATCACCATAAACAACAAATGAAGCAGACCAAGTATATTCTTTATGCTAGTCAGACAACAGATAATTGTGGTTTCTAAATGAATCACACAACAGAAAAACCCAAAAAAGTTCAAGCCTTTATATACTCAGACGACGTATTCATGTCATTTTAATTAGAAAGACACAATATAACATAAAAAATATATGTTGTCCACAATTGATTCACACAACAGAAAAAATCCAAAATAGTTCAAATCTCTATATATTCAAACAACAGATTTCTGTCGTCTTAATGAAAGACAAATGATAGAGTTTTATGAAAAGATGTTGTCCATAGTCTTTTATAACAACATATAACTGTCGTTTGGTTACATCTTCAACCTCAGAAAGCCATAATTCGGCATATCTCGACATAATCAGACAACAGATTATTGGCCAGCCTATGTTGTTTGAATGAAATATAGATCACGGGTAATAGCTGTCGTCTGAAGGCTTAAGAGATATCAGGCTACTAGACAATAGAAATTTTCTGAATCAGACAACAGTCCTCGGCTGTTGTCTGATGAGTTTATTGACATAGTGACGAGCTGTAACTTGAAATCAAAAACCCAAAAACTAGAAAAATTTTCTCTGTTAGCCTCGCCACTGTCCAGTTAGCCTCGCTTACTTCCCGGATAACCTCGCTTCTAGTAGCCTCGTTACGCCTCGCTAGCAACGCATCTCGCCATTTTCTTTACATGCTTGCATCAACTCACGTGTGCTCCAAAGCTTCAAAACAACAAGTAAGTTTTAACACTAAAGTTCCCGCATTCTATAATTTACTTTTAGATTCTTTTTTTCCTTTGGGACTGGCAACCGACCTTCTTTTTCATCCCACTTTTCTTGTAACATGGGTTTGAGTCTTTAAAGTGGAACTGTGGGGAGTCCACGCTATATATGAATTAAGAGTGTTCTTAACTTCGGACTAAGAGTGTCTGTAAGCATCAATATTGACCATATAAACATCATCATTTCGGTCTAATCCAAATATTCTTGGAAATCAATATCTTGGTAGCATTGAGGCTCAGAAATCTTATATTAGTTGTCATGGAAGGTTTAACTCTGAAACTAATCTATTCTCCTTTTTATTTTTAGGATGTCGAATGATCAACAAAAGCTCGACTTTCCCAAACTTAACTCTTTAGGCACAGATTACCATAGTTGGGTAACTGATGTTGAGAACCATCTCACTACAAAAGGGATCTTATCCATAATTCAGGCATTGAATCCGATTGTCATACTTGAGTGAACGCCAACAAGAAAGGCTACAGCTCTCATCTTGATACAATGACACATAGATTAATCACTCTGATAGGAGTACATGTCAATCAAGGATCTAAGAGAACTACGGGTGGCTCTAGAATAGTGCTTTGGCAATGTCCAAGATTCTCTTCTCCCTGACTTGAAGGTGAAGTGGCATAATTTACGCTTCTTTGACTTTAAGTCCATCTCTGAATATAATTCAAAAGCTCTGCGCCTTAAATCTGTTGGGATTCTGTGGAACAACTATTATGGATGAAGAGCTAATTGAGATATCTCTCTCCACCTTCCATGTCTCAGCATTTTTGGTTGCAAAGAAATATGAAGGTGAATATAATACAGGACGAATCATGATGTATCATTAGCTAATCAATGTTATATCTACAGCTGAGAAACAAGATAATATTATCGTGAAGAATTATAATTCAAGCCCTATTGGAACTACAAGCGTTCACGAGGTGAATTATAATGTACCAAAAGGAAGGCACAAGGAGCGGAACCCTAAAGATAAGGGATAAAACGGATGTGTGGATCCATATGACTACCCTCAAAAGAAGGCAAAGCCAAACTAGAGTGGGAGCACTTGGCAACAATGGCTAATATGGGAGAGGGGGGCATGGCACCGCCAACCATAAGGAGGCACCACCATCCAACAGGGACGCCAGAAATTCCTACGTGCATAGGGTGCATCTCAATTAAAGGGAGGCAACTATAATGATGTTTGTCATAGATGTGGATCAAGTGAGTATTGGTTCAAACAATGCAATGCAAACAACAAATTAGCTGCACAATACAAGGTGTATAGGGACTTGAGAGAGCAAGCCTATCTCACCACTGATGGAGATGGCAATGACGTCAATCTCACCATAACATACTTCAAATCAGATGAAGACAAGCACATGGATGCGGCAGATTTTGATTAGATAGTCTTTTATTTTTCCAAGAATTATGTAATGGAAGTTATGCCTAATCTATAAATGACATTTGTTTTAACTCTTTCTGGACTAGGCTCATCCAATAATTGTGATGTCTAGGAAATGTTTGAACCGAGAGAACGGTTTTACAAGAGAGCATAGCTCCACCAAAATCTCAACTTACCTTACTTGGTCACAACCAAATTGGAGTTATCGAAAGGATGAGTAATTACGATTTGTCTAAGTTTTATTTTATTATTTTAAATTAGATTAGAAAGTTTGATATAATCATTGGCTATTATTAATAAAGTCTCGATTTATTTTATTGAATGTCTTGGACATATTTTTAATTTCAAACGTTATTATTTTTAGGTATGTTTTCCGGAGAACTACAATGCCTCGTACATAGTGCTACTACGCACACTATACTTTGAAATAGGCAATTATTCCTTGAGCAATTATGCCTACTCGATCTTCTGTGACTACAATGGTTAGGTCATCAAAATTGATTCATGGTCGAGGACCAGCTCAATTCTTGTTGCCAAATGGCATAATCATTAATGTCACCGAAGCTCTATATGCTCCTAGGGTTGGAAGAACCCTCTTGAGCTTTAAAGATATAAGCGTCAATGGTTCTTATGTGAAAACACATTGTGAGAATAGACAAGAGTTCCTTTACATTACCTCTAATGACTACAGACAAAAACGAGTATTAGAGAAAATTGTGTGTCGCTCTAGTGGGTTATATGTAGCCATTATTCGAGTAATTGAATCCAACAATGTTATAAGAGATGAGCTTTGGGATTCTGACACATATATGCTTTGGCATGGCCGTTTGGGACACCCAGGTCGTGACATGATGATCTACATCCTAAAGACTTCCCATGGACATCTTTTGTTTAGAACGAAGAGAAGTAAGAATCAAAATTTGATTCAAGGAGATACAAGCACTACCACCACTCCTCGGGGCACTCCTCCGTGAAACACCGTCAGGCCAATGCTAGTACCGTGTCCCCGTACGGGGTGGCTTTGACTGCACTTATGATGATATGACCTCCTCTCTCTACTTCTCAAGTCAATTGTGACTTTGTGGATCAATCAAAATCCTCATTGGTTACTTATAAAGCCCATCATTCATTCTGCAAAACCTGCTCTTTAGAAAAATTAGGATTGAGACCATCCTATGCAAAGAATATTAAGGAAAATATTCCATTCTTAAAAAGAATCCAACGTGATATTTGTGAAGTTAACCACCGTACAGACTATTTAGATATTTTATGATGTTGGTTGATGCATCGACATACTGGTTATATGTCATGCTATTGTCCACAAGGAATGTTACCTTTGCTAAACTCCTAACACTAATTATTAAGCTACGGGCTCACCACCCACATCATCCAACTAAGTCAATATGTCTTCACAATGTTGGAGTGTTTACATAAAAAAACTTTTGATGATTATTGCATGTCCATTGGGACTAAAGTTGAACATCCAATTCCTCATGTTCATACCCAAATGATCTCACAGAAGCTGTCATTAAAAGATTTCAAATGGTTGCGAGGGCATTGGTTATGCACACCGATCTCCCTATTTCTGCTTGGGGCTATGCAATATTGCATGCAGCTATGCATATTCATCTGAGGCCAACTGCCACTGAATCATTTTTAGCATCCTAGATGGTGACTAGGTATGAGCCTGATGTCCCATGCTTATGTATTTTTGGGTGTGCAGTTTATGTACCAATTGCACCGCCACAGCCTATTAAAATGGGTCCTCAAAGACGATTAGGCATTTATGTTGCATATGATTCTCCAAACAATATCCACTACTTAGAACTCTTAACAAATGATCTCTTTACCGTTAGATTTGCAGATTGTCACTTGGAAAAGACAGTCTTCCCGTCATTAGGGGAGATAAGAACACTAATGTTCAACATAAATGAGAGAAATTGTCGTGGTTTGTCCCTACTTTATCTCATCTTGATCCCCAAACCGCACAGTCTGACATCGATGAGACAGTCTTCTCGTCATTAGGGGAGATAAGAACACTAATGTTCAACATAAATGAGAGAAATTGTCGTGGTTTGTCCCTACTTTGTCTCATCTTGATCCCCAAACAGCATAGTCTGACATCGAAGTGCAGAGAATTCTTGATCTTTAGAATGTAGCAGATTCGATGCCTCATGCGTTTACTGATATTGCTAAAGTGACGAGGTCACATATACCTGTTGCAAACGTTCCTACAAGGATGAATGTCCCTCAAATTGGAGGACATAACGCCGTCACTAAGGGAGTTGGGCATAGCTCCGCCATCCCATATATGGGTGACACAATGGCTCAGATCAGGGCTCGTACAAAGGAGCACGGGAGACCCACAGGTTTGATAGATTCTTACTCAAGAAAGAAAGCGAGTTTGGCACAAAATTATCCATTAATGATCGACACAAATAATCTATCTCATGAGAATATTTCTGATTATGGTTATGTTCAAGAGACATCATTGGAGGACGCTCCAATGTCAGAAACAATTCCAGAGAATAGAAAGATCTCAATAAATTACACTAGTGTATATGAGACGTTGATAGAGATTCTATTATCCTTGATGATGCATTTGCATATTCTATTGCACTATGAATTATAGCATATGATGGTATCGAACGTTGCTCTATTGAAGAATGTCAATGAAGAGCAAATTTGCCTAAATGGAAAGATGCGAGCGAGACTGAATTGGATTCACTAATAAAGAGATAGATATTTAGCCATATAGCACTGACACCTCCAACTATACAGCTTGTTGGCCATAAATGGGTCTTTGTTGAAAAGAGTAATGAGAAAAATGAGGTTGTAAGATATAAAACCCGTCTTGTGGCGTAAGGTTCACAATGCCCTAGAATCGACTACAAGGAGACATACTCTCTCATAATGGACGTCATAACGTTCCACTACTTTCTCAATTTGGTAATTTCCAAAAAACTTGACATACAGCTTATGGATGTGGTTATAGCATATCTCTATGGGGATCTAGATTCAGAGATATATATGAAGGTTCCAGATGGACTTCAATTACTCAAATCAAGTGGCTCTAAACCACAGAGTGTGCTTTCAATAAGGTTAAGACGCTCACTATATGAATTGAAACAATCTAGTTGGATGTGGTATAACCGTCTAAGTGACTACTTGATTGGGAATGGATGTGTCAACAATGAAATATGCCCATGTATGTTCCTTTAAACAACAAGTGGAGATTTTGCAATTGTAGCAGTTTATGTTGATGACATAAACCTAATTGGAACTCTAGATGAGTTGAAGAAAACTGCTAAGTATTTGAAATCCGAATTTGAGATGAAAGAACTTGGAAAAACATTTTTTTGTCTCGAATTAGAACTCGAGCACCGTAGTGATGAGATACTGATCCATCAGTCAGCATTTACTCAGAAAATATTAAGGCGCTTAATGATGATAAAGTGAAGCCTGTGAGTACTCTCATGATTGCCATAGTCTTGAAATTGGAAAGGATCTGTTCCGTCCAAAGGATAAGGACGAAGACGTGTTAGAGGCTGAAGTGCCCTATCTAAGTGCAATAGGCGCTTTATTGTACTTAGCACTATGCATAAGACCAAACATCTCATTCGCAGTGAACTTGTTACCTAGACACGCTGCCATTGGACTGGTGTAAAGACAACCTTTTGATACTCAAAAGGTATGATTTATATGGGTTTGTTTTATCCATACAGAATGAAAAGAAATGATGAAAGAATGGGATCGAACCCCATTAGGCAAAACGCTACCGACCATGACGCCGTGATGGGCCAAACCACTGGCACTAGCTCTGGCACCGCTATCAACGGTGGCCGACGTCCACCTCTCTTACATTAAAATGATGGTGATGTTTTGATAGGTTTTTCTAATGCAGGGTACCTCTCTAACCCTCACAAAAGTCACTCCCAAATTGGTTATGTCATTACCATGGGAAGCACTGTGATATCTTAGAGATCTACAAAACAAACTCTTGTCACTACTTCTTCGAATCATGCAGAGATTATTGCTCTACATGAAGTTGTGTGTGAATGCATATGGCTTAAGTCTATAATTAGACATATTCAAGGAACTTATGGTTTGAAGTCTACCACAGATGAACCTACATGCATTTATAAGGATAAAGCAGCTTGTATTGAACAAATAAATTAGGTTTCATCAAGGGCAATAATACCAGCATATATCACCTAAGTTCTTTTATAATCAGCAACAACAAACACTTCTGAAGATTGACGTGAATCAAATCCAATCAGAGGATAATGTAGTAGACTTATTCACTAAGTCATTACCTAAATCCACATTCGAAAAACATGGGCAAAGCATCAGAATGAGGAAATTATCCGAACTCCCATGATTGTAGTAATCAGGGGGATATGTTAACATCAGGGGGAGGTATGATGTCTACATGTTTTGATCTCGAAGAATGAATGACGTGTTGTACTCTTTTTTGATATCCACCTCGAGGTTGTTTTTGTCCCACATGGTTTTTTTTTACTCGAGCATGGTTTTTAACGAGGCAACATTTGAAGTGTCGTCACCAAGTGTGAGTGGCACAAGGGAGAGTGTTGGAGAATGTTAACTTTTAGTGTGCCTTGTCAAACTAGGTTTACTATCCATTGTTGTAATAAGAGAGAAGGTTCTAGATTCCCAATTCAAGTTAGAATAAGAATCCTTGTGCTGCAACAAATTGTACTTTGTAATCCATATATATAGGGATCTTATTATCAATGATAGACACACCAATTCTCTCTACAATCCCTCTTGCATCCTTTATTCTTAAATGAGAGAGAGAGAGAGAGAGAGAGAGAGAGAGAGAGAGAGAGAGAGAGTAAAAAAAACTTCAACTTAATTTAAGAGAGATATTTAAAGAGAAGGGTATACCTCATTAACCTCATGATATCTGTTCAGCCATGTTGCCAATTGTGAAATTGAAATGTTAATGGAACATCTGGTTGATGTTGTGCGCTTGTTAATCCAAACATTTTCTTCACTTGAAAAAAATACTTCATATTGATCAGAATCACTTTTAAGTGACATACAACCAGTTGCCCCAACCAATTTTATACTCAATGGAAGCTTTGGCAATGACTGCAACAGGATACAACCATCCAACCCAAGATTTACAAGCTTAGAAAGTCGGCAAATACTTTCAGGTATGCTTGTAAAATTGTTTCCCCGTAAATTCAACTCCATCAATGATGACATGCGGTCCAAATAACTAGGGAGAGCTCCATCAAACAGACTGCAGTAACTTAAATTCAATGACATTAAAGAGCTAAAACCAGAAAATGAAGCAGGTAACAAGAAGTTCGGTCCAGCGCATACTTCTGGAAGACCAGGAAAGAGCAGTGATGTAGAAACTTGACCACTGCACCCGGCGCAGGATAACTCTTTGAGGTTTTTGTGATACACAATGGATGATGGCATTTGCCTTATAGCAGTTCCGCTAATATCCAACTCTTCAAGAGATTCCACATCCCCAATATTCACGGGAATTTCAATAAGATTAGAGCAGCCTGATAGAATGATTGTTTTAAGCCTAGTCAAACTTGAAATAACACTAGGAATTCTCAAAATATTTTTGCAATGAGCCATATCCAACAATGTAAGACCAGTCAGACGCTCAATTGACAGCGGTAGTTCCTCTATAGCACTCCCATCTAAATAAATTTTAGACAAGCATTTCATATCTCCCACAATCTCTGGAAATCTCTTGAGTCGTGCACAGCCCGAAAGATTGAAAATTTCAAGAGATTGCAAACAGATATCCCATGAAATGATATGAAGGCTTATACAGTTTTTCATATTCAATAGTCTAAGGCGTTTGAGATTGTTAATGGACGGGTGAACCTTAGATAATTTTGTGCAACCTTCAAGAATCAGCCTCTCAAGATTTGGGACACCCGTGAAGTCTGGTGTCTCAATCAAACTTTCAGAGTCCTTCAAATCAATTGATTTTAACTTATCTAAACACTGTGTAAAAAGAAAAACAAATGGAAAAACTATAAGCTCTTATAAAGTCTATTTACTAAAACCCATAAATGCAAGGAAAACTTGTTACCTTGAATCCTTTCCATAGATGTTTGATATGGCTACCACAGAGGTTGAGGTGAACAAGCTTCTCAGATGGGAAAGCTCTTGGCAACAACTTTGAATGATATCCATGCCATTCGAGAGCTCTTAACTCAGCAGATAGATAATCGAGGCCACGAGGAAGGAGCACATTAGATATTTTAAGAAACCTCAATTTTTTCATGTTTGACAAGGCGTCACGTTTCAGTTCTTTCTTTTGTTCTTGAGGCAAGCTAAGGACTATCCCTTGAACTGCATCTGATCCCTATTTACACATAGTAATCATGAAAGATCGCAAACTGTTAATTGGTATAGGTAAAATAAAAGTAGGGAACTGGCATGTAATAATATTTATGTATAACTGAAGATATAAAATGTAGACTCTTAACATTTAGCTTCATATTTATTCTAATAAAACCATCTTCACTTACCTTATGATACTTCAGTAAATCAAGCACATCAGCAGGTTGCCATAATCTACTACGATTCCCAGGTTCATTGTGACATTCCCCACGAACAAGTTCCCAACCCATTTCCTGAAGCAAATCATGCATCCACAATTTACTCCCTACTATAGTGATCAGGGATTTTCGAATCAGAGCACTTATACCAATGATTGGGTCAAAACCAAAACCCTCCAACAATATTGTCACCTCATCTCTGTCCTGTCCTTTGAAGAAACAAGCAATGTCTAAAAATATTTGCTTCTCCTTCTCATGCAATCCATCAAAACTGATTCTGAGGGCAGACATGATATCTTTGTCAAGATTTTCTTGTATTCTACTAAAGGCGCTCTCCCATTCTTGAAGGCTTTGACCACACAAGAAAGAACCCAAAACTGCAATAGCTAAAGGAAGGCCCTTACTATAATTTACAAAGTTATGGGATAACTCTATATAATCTTTTGGGGGTTGATCATTCTGGAAGGCTTTCCAACTGAAAAGCTTAAGGCCATCATCACTTTTCAATTCCTTGACCTTGTAACATCTATCCACATGGTGAGCAATCAACAATTGTTTGTCCCTGGTTGTTATAATGATCCTACTCCCTCGACCAAACCAATTGTTGCTTCCTGCTAATGCTTGCAATTGTTCCAACTTATCTACATCATCCAGAATAATGAGAACCTTTTTACGACGAAATCTATGCCTTATCTCACTATCATACACATCCATCCTTTTTAAGACATTGCAAAGGAGATCTTTTGTTAATGCAACAATACCGTCTCGTCTAGAAATCTCTCTAACGTTTTTCAGAAAGCATTTATCTCGAAACTGATTAGAGACTTTATCATAAAAAGCTTGTGCTAGAGTTGTCTTGCCAACCCCACCCATTCCCCATATACCTACGAAGACAACATCCTTCCCTTGATCTGTAGCTGAACATAACTTCATTATTTCCTCAACGCCAAAGTTAATTCCCACAAGTTGAAGATCATCCGAATGAGGCTGTTGGATTGTACCGCTCAACTCATGTACCATCCTTCCCATAATCTCTTGGATAAACTTTGACTCATACCTGCGGGCCAAAAAAAAGGGGAAGGCATTGGCTTGTAAATAACTATCATCGGGTTTCTTATAAATAAGATTGTTGAAGGATATTTGACTTTGGTGTGCCTTGTCAAACAATGATTACTTTCTATTTCTATTGTTGTAATCAATGACCAAAATATTGACTATCGAGAAAATTTCGATGGTCTCAAAAATAGATATTTCAACAGAAATATGGAGAAAGTATCAATATCGATAAATTTTTAGGAAAATTGATGGAAAGAGGGTGAGATATATGGAGAAGCTATATATGTAAAAATGTACATAAAATAACCAAAAAACATCCCAACAGGAATGATATATATATAAATGTACATAAAATAATCAAATAACATCCCAGCAGGGATTGTTGGGGTGTTTTTGCATGCCTCGGGCAACCAAGGTTTGAATCACCTCAACCTTGCCTTACCTTTTATCCAAATTTTTCAATTTTGTAATTTTCAAGTTTGGGCCTAAGTTGGGCTGTTGGGTCATGAGATTAAATATTGAAAATTTTTCAAAGCGAAATTTCCAAAATTTCACACGACATTCTCTTCGTATGTCAATAAAATATCAAGACCATGAAAAAACAAAAATATTGCTGAAATTTCGGGGATATTTTCCATTTTTTAGTTACAACTTGTAATAGGAGAGAATGTTCTAAATTTCTAGTTTTAATTAGAATAGGATTCCTTATACTCTAAAATTATGTACTTGTACTCCCTATATATAGGGGCTTCTATTATCAATGAAATTAAGACACAACTATTCTCCCAATTCTCTCTACAATCTCTTTTCCACAAACACATTATCAGCACGAGTTCTAACCTTACAACAAAAAGCCAAAACCCTAAGAAAAGCTTCTTGCTGCTAGTCTGCCCTTGCATCCTGAGCACGCCCCTTCGTCTTCTTGGCCACGCCTAGCAGCCCTATATCAACGTCAGCATGCTTACATCAACACGCGCGTGTATCAACATTTTCAAGCTTTAAACAAGAAGTAAGTTTTAAATTAAATTGCTGCTTTATTTAAATTTTGTTGTCTTCCTTTTTCTCGGAGACTTCCAAAATCCCTTCTCCTACATCCCACCTTTCTTGTAACTTAGGTTCGATTCATAAAAGCATAACCGTGGGGAGTTCACGCTAGAACTACTAACAAAGACCGTTCGTAAGCTACGAACTAAGAGCATTCATGAGCATCGAAAATTGACCATTCAAACATCATTGTTTCGATCTAATTCAAAATTCTTGAAAATCGATTTCTTGGTAGCAAAGAGGCTCGGAAATCTTATATCAGTTGTCATGGAAGTTTTTACTCCGAAACTAATCTATTCTCCTTCATTTTAGAATGTCGAATGCAAAGCTGCAAAAACTCGACTTCACTAAACTAGATTAGAATGACATTGGTTATCACCGATGGGTGAATAACGTTGAATCACCTCACTTCTAATGGGATTTTGTGGAGTAAAGATCCCAGAATATGAATTAATTGAGAAAACCCTCTCAACCTTCCCTGTTTCAGCATTAATGGTTGCAAAGGAATATAGGCTTGAGTGCAATGCTAGACAGATTACAAGGTTTCATCAGCTTGTCACTGCTATATTAGTTGCTAAGAGACGATGAAAATGTACTTGTGAAAAAAAAAAATCAAGACCCATTGGAACTAAGAGCGCTCACAAGGCAAATTATAATAGCGCACCTAAAGGAGGGCATAAGAAGTGGAACCTAAAAATTAAGGGACAAAAAAATAAAATTGTGGGTCCATACCACAGCCCTACGAAGGAAGGAAAACCACCAGATTTATGCGCGAACACGTGGCAACGTTGGCCAGCGTGGGAGAGGCAAAGTTGGTGCATCCGACCTTGGTGGTGTCGCCACCAACGTCCCTAGGGGACATCCAAATGCTCAAGGTGCATCTCAATTAATGGGCAAGGTATGCTATAGATGTGGATTTTCAGAGCATTGGTTTAAGCACTATAGTGCGAGTGAAAAACAAGTTGCACAATATAAGGTGTATAAAGTTATGTAGAGGATGAAGCTCATCTCGCAGCTGAAGGAGATGATGGAGATGACAATGACGTCAATCCCACTATCGCAGACTTCAAATATGGCTATGGAAATATGGATTTTGTAGGTTTTGATTAAATAGTCTTCTATTTCCAAGAATTTATGTAATGACATTTTTGCCTTAAATCAATAAATAAAAATAGCTATAACTCTTTCTCAACTAGCCTTATCCAATTAATTGCGATGTCTATGAAAGGTTTGATCTGAGAGAACAATTTTACAAGTGAGCATAGCTCCACCAAAATCTTGCCTTACCTCACCTGGTCGCTACCATATTGGAGTTACCGAACGGATTGAGTAACGACTATTTGTCTACATTTGATTGCAGTCATTTTGGTCAGAAACTTTGATGTAATCATTGGCTTATATGAATATAGTATCGATTCTTTTATTTCATGTCTTGGACATAACTTAATTCAAACTTTATTATTCTAAAGATATTAGAGCCAACGGTTTTTCATGTGGAAACACATAATGAGAATAGACATAAGCTAATTTGCATTACCTCTAATGATTACAGACAAAAACGAGTACTAGAGAAGATTATATGTCGCTCTAGTGGGTTATATGTAACCACTATTCAAGTGATTGAGTCCAACAACGTCATAAGAGATGACCTTTGGGACTCTGACACATATAGGCTTTAGCATAACTATGTGGAACATCCAGATCATGATACGATGATCCGTATATTAAGGACTTCACACAGACATTATTTCTTCATAACGAAGAGAAGTCCAAATCAAAGATCGATTCGAGGAGGAAAACGGACAGCTGCCAGGCCTCATAGCGCCGCCGCAGTCCTCCATCGGCAGGCTAACGCCAGCGCCGTCATCCCCCTATGGCGTAGAGATGGCATTGATGCCATACATTGTGATTTGTCTCCTCTCTCCATTTGTCAAGTCAATTGTGAGTTTATGGCTCAACTAAACTCCTCACTGGTTGCTTCTAAGGCCCATCTTTCATTCTGCAAATCCTGTTTTTAACTTAAATTGGGATCGAAACCATCCTATGCAAAGGACACGTGTTCTCATAGAATCCAAGGGGACTCTGTGGATCAATTCAACCAACTTGCGGACCGTTTAGATGTTTTATGGTGTTGATTGACGCGCATACACGCCCGTCACATGTCGCACTATCGTCCACTCATAATGCTGCTTATGATAAACTCTTGGCCCATATCATATAGCTACGGGCTCGCTACCCGGATCATCACATTCAGTCAATTTGACTTGATAATGCTGGAAAGTTTTACATCAAAGACTTCCGATGACTATTGCATATCACTGGGGATTGATATTGAGCATCATATTCCCATGTTCACTGCCAAATGGTCTTGCATAAAATCTACCATTAAATTACTATGATGGTAGCCCGAACATTGGTAATGCTCACCAATTTTTCCGATTGGGTTTATGTAATATCGCATGCAGCTATACTAATTTGTCTACGATCCACCGCTACTCACCTTTCTTTGCATTGCAGCTTGTGATAGGGTGCGAGTATGTTATCTCGTGCTTATACATACTTGGATTGTGATTATGTCCAAGAGACATTGTTGGGGGAGGCCAATGTTAGAATCAATTCCTGAGAATATAGCGATCTCTACAAACTATACTAGTGTACATGAGGATGTGGCATTGTTGAGAACAATAACATTGAACCTTGCTCTGTTGAAGAATGCCAATGTAGAGAAAATTGGCCTAAATGGAAAGATGTGATCCAGGTTGAATTGGATTCACTAATGAAGAGGAAGAATTTCAGATCTGAGATGTCGACACCTCCTAACATAAAACCTGTTAACATAAATAGGTCTTTGTTAGAAAGCGTGATGAGAAAAAAAAGATTATAGACTCCCCTCAGGGCGCAAGCTTCTCACAACACCCTGAAATCAACTACAAGGAAATATATTCTCTTGTAATGAATGTCATTGCACTCCACTACCTTTTCAATTTGGTAGTTTTTGAATAACTGAACATGCAGTTTATGAATGTAGTCATTACGTACTTTTATAGGGAATCTAGATATGAAAATATACATGAATGTCCTTGATAGACTTCATTTACCTAAATCAAGTGGCTCTAGACCAATGACGCGTTTGCAATGAGGCTGAAACGCTCACTCAAGTGATTACTTGATCTGGAAAGAGTATGTTAAACTATGCCAATGCGTTTGTATGACAAGTTTACAATTGTTGCGGTTTATGTTGATGAACATAATTAGAACCCTTGATGAGTTAAGGAAACTGATGAACACCTGAAATCCGAGTTTAAGATGAAGGATCTTAGGAAAACACGGTTTTGTCTTGATTTATAACTTGAATACTGTGTAAATGAATGTTTAGGCATTTTGATAAAATTGAGCCTGTAAGCACTCCCCTGGTTGTCTGTAGTCTTGACCCTAAGAGGAATCCGTTTCGTCCCAGGGATGATGACGAAGACATGTTAGTGGTAGAAGTACCCTACCTAAGTACAATAAGTCATTATTGTACTTAGCACAATACAAGACCAGTCACCTCATTTGTTGTAAACTTGTTGGCTAGATGTAGCTCTGCCCCACCGTAGTGCCATTGGATTGGTGTAAAGACAATCTTTCAATACTTAAAGGATACGATAGATATGAGCTTGTTTTATCCCTATAAAGAAAACAAAGGATGAACTAATAATGGAATCGAACTCCATTGGTCTGAAGGCCATAGTCAGCATCGAGAGCAACCGGCCAGAAACTGGGGAGCACAACACCACCGCCGTAGGGGGCCCGCATCCTCCCTCCCTCGGTCACAATGATGGTGATGTTTTGATGGGATTTACTGATGCATGGTATCTCTTTGATCCTCACAAAAGTCGTTCTCAAACTGGTTATGTCTTTACAATGGGAAACACCGCGATATCTTAGAGGTCTACAAAGTAGACACTTGTCGCTACTTCTTTGAATCATGCAGAGATTATTGCTCTTCATGAAGCATCCGTGGGTTAAGGTCCATAGTTGGACACATTCAAAGAACATGTGGTTTAAAGTCTACCACATTCAAAGAACATGTGGCCTACTTCCTCCCTCCCTCGGTCAAAATGATGGTGACGTTTTGATGGGATTTACTGATGCATGGTATCTCTTTGATCCTCAGAAAGATCATTCTCAAATTGGTTATGTCTTTACAATGGGAAGCATCGCGATATATTAGAGGTCTATAAAATAGACACTTGTCGCTACTTCTTCGAATCATGTAGAGATTATTGCTCTTCATGAAGCATGCGTGGGCTAAGGTCCATAGTTGGACACATTTAAAGAACATGTGGTTTAAAGTCTACCACAGATGAACCTACATGCATTTATGAGAATAATGTTGCTTGCATTAAACAAATAAATCAAGGTTTCATCAAGGGTGACAACACCAAACATATATCACCTAAATTCTTTTATAACAAGCAACAACAAACACTTCTAAAGATTGAAGTGAATCAAATCCGATTTGAGGATAATGTAGCAGATTTATTTACTAAGTCGTTACCTAAATCCATCTTCGAGAAACATGTGAAGAGTATCGGAATGTGTAAATCATCCGAAATCCCCTGATTGTAGGAATCAGGGGGAGATCTCGACATCAGGGGGAGGCATGACGTCTACATGTTTGATCTCAAAAAGTGAATGGCGTGTTGTACTATTTTTCTCCATCTCGAGATTGTTTTTGTCTCACCGGGTTTTTATTACTCATGTAAGGTTTTTAACGAGACAATATTTGAAGCGTCATGATGTCACAACAACATCAAGTTTGAACGACACAAGGGGGAGTGTTGAATAATATTTGACTTTGGTATGCCTTGTCAAACTAGGATTACTTTCTATTATTGTAATAGAAGAGAATGTTCTAGATCCCTAGTTCTAATTAGAATATGATTTTTTGTACTCTAAGATTATGTATTTGTAGTCCCTATATATAAGGGCTCCTATTATCAATGAATGACACAAATATTCTTCCAATTCTCATTTCTTTAAATACTAATTATCATCAATTAGTAAATGTTACGTACCTATCACGTAAATGAAATCCGGAGAGATTGGCAACTCGAGTCAAAGCAGCTCTCCACTTTTGCACCTTGTCTTTCTCCAAGTCATCCTTGAAGCGCTCTTCATGTACAACAAAGGCTTGTCCAAACCATCCGGTCTGTTTCCTTACCTCGCATGGATCTACATCATAGAAAATCGGAAAAACTCTCTGCCTCCTATTTTCCATGCACTCGACAATCATAGTGAGTTCATCCAAACACCAAGTCGAAGAGGCATAGTTTCTTGAGATAACAACAAGCGCAATTCTGGAAACTAATATTGCTTCCAGGAGTTTTGATGAAATGGGCTGTCCTCTGTCAAGCTCTTCATCATCCCTAAAGGTGAAAATACCTTCTTGGTCTAGAGCTGCATATAGATGATCTGTAAAGCTCTTACGAGTATCCTCACCTCGGAAACTGAGAAAAACGTCATATGTCCATTGCGTGTTTGAAGAAGAGGCAAATGAGGGGGGTAATTCAGTCCCCATCAATTAATATATGTCTATTGAGCTCCCCATTAATTTTCCAAGTAGATGACCAAACAGGAACACACTGAAAATGAAGCAGCTATATAAAGTTCAATTCTCTATTCATAGTATCAAAGAAAAACAAAATTTACTGATCAATAAGAAGGAAATACATCTGCTTAGAAGCATATAGCAGACATTTTGATCATACCTGGCCGGCCGGAACCCTCTCAACAGAAACAAATTACCACAAACTAAGCAAGCTTGCTCACAGCAAAACCTCTCATCAGCTTCGAACAACTCGATCAACGCAGTCAACTAAAATTGGAAGAGAATTGAGTATTATATACCAAACATGCTAAAGACTGACATTCAATCACCGAGTACAATCGGCTAATTGAGGGAGATATGAAGGGAAGTTGAGATTTTTGAGTATCTATTGGTCTGAAATTGAGAATGTATAAGAAAAGAAACACTTCACCAATAACAAACAGTGTAACACACATTACCGAAAAGAAAAACAGTAATGCACTTTACATAACTGGCCATTCAACTCCCGGAGCTAGCTCACTATTCGATCAATTCACACACAAAGTGAAATTACAATCCCCTGACATCAATTGTGATGGTTAGGCATTAGTTAACATATAGAACAATTGTCACATCATAGTGGTCAGTTAATAATGTGTTATGAAAAAGTAAAATCAAGGAACCACCTCTACGGCAACGTATTCTTAAACCCAGACTATATAGTATGAGATCAGGTTGAATCCTTAACCATAAGCTGTTTGTATAGGTTACAATAACCATTTTAGGTGTCCTACAGTTGATTGTTTCATTGGTAGTTATTGAGTATACATCGGAAGGATGAAAAAATATTGGAAGCACAGAACAGAACATAGTGTTGATCAGAGAAAGAGAAATGCATGCAGATGATGAGTAGTAGAGAGGAATATCTGGTGTTGAATCTTGATCTTTTCCAGTAATCGGAGTCAAAACGAAACAGCTTCTACAAAGTTCACTTCTTTATTCAAAGTGAAACAAAATTACTTACGATTACAAGGAGATTAAGGAAATACATATAGTTAATTCGAAGCATTCATGAGAAATTACATACCTATCATATGGTATCATCCTGGAGAAACGATCGAAGAAAGCCAAGAACCCTCCTCAATCAATACGAAGACAACCTGATATTTGAGTCTTTGGTTGGTTTATTAACCAGACATGGAGAAAAAGTCAAGCGTCCAATTTAAAAGGTAAAAAGAATATAAAAAAAATGGGGTCATTCACCGAAAGCATCAAAATCCATTAAAATTATCTCACTTACTCCGGCAACAGATTTTTACTTCCACTAACAGAATTAAAAATAAAATAACAATTTTACCCTCAACCTAATTAATAAACTACAGTCACTACCACTCCTCTCTCTCTCTCTCTCTCTCTCTCTCTCTCTGTACTAAAACCCCGCCGATCATCCTCGTCAGGAGTCATAGAAAATGAAGACGACGACTGGGTCGTGCATGCCGTCGTGGTTCACAGTCTGTAAACTGTGGGCAGAAGGCCCAAAAGGAAAAAAAAAAGAAAAAAATATATCTCGTAATAAAGGTCTATGGGGGGGCAATAGACGTTTTGAATTGATGTAATCTACTCGTGTTTTTTTTTTCTTTAATCAAAGTTTTATCCGTCTAATATTAAAGAGATTAGTTCTTATTTCGGCGATCTAAAGTTCTATTGGGGGGCAATAAAAGTCTATTGGAGGGTAATAGAGGCTTATTGACCCTCTATTGGGGGCAATAAATGTTTATTTAGGGGCAATAAATGTCACGCCTCGGATTTTCGAATAATAAATTCAAAATCTAAAACATGAATTACTACAACTCAACAAATGATATCCTGAATTTCTTTTTGTTTTCTTAACAAACACACCACACGAATTGAAATTTAAATCCCGATTTAGCCTCGGTTAATTGTAAAGTTCTAGATGAGCATAACTACCTCACAATGTAAATGAAATCAAATAAATGCTGCAACTCCTAAATAGCACGGTCGCCTCCCTGATTATCCTGACCTGCAGGAATATCCGCTACACCATTTGAATAGTATACCGGGATTGCAACAACATAAAACCCGGTAAGTTTTTGAAAGCTCGTATGAGTAAAAAGAAAGAACGGTTGTTTAATTAAGTCATATTTATTTTCACCCAAGTCAACACCCAACAATTCCTACATCCACAAAGAAACCATAATCTCAACAATCAATCACCAAATCAACAATTCAACGCGAACTCTAAACTCACATCTTTCTTCTCAAAACCCTGAAATCGTATTTATAAAAATACGGTGTCTGACAGACTAGAGCTCTAACTGAATCGTAGCCCGTCACTTGGCCTAGGTTATGGCATCCGACATATTTATCGTTATCGTATTTCATCAATATATATACATATATACATATTTAGAACGTCTGATACTCGTACTTAATCTAGCCCCATTACCCGACAAGGGTTGTGGCATCCAACTCACTCAACTAATCGTATCACATCATCCACCTAGGATTAGAGCGTCTGATACCCCCATACCAGTCACTACGTCGATCTTAAATCAATAACGAGTCCAACAATATGTTTCACAAAATGAAATCAGTCAATCCAAGATACACAATATTATTATAAAATTTAAGCATTTAAAATATAATACGAATCATCATTCCAACTCAATCATATTATCACTCAACAACACACCACCCAATACATATATTCCATGTAAATATATATATATACGTAATCATCCACTCAGGGATGACCACTAATACCATCTATAGTTCACACAAGAAAATCGTGAAATTCATTTTACTTACCTATGGACCGTAGTTGATCAAGTCCATGTGATTTTAAAAAAAAATATTTAATCCATAAATATGATTCACACATTTACGACAAAATAAATAAATTAAAAGCACTTGGTTCGTAATATGAACCACGTGAGTTTTACTTACCTCGATACTCCCGCTGCTTCTTCAATTTTAACACAATCACACAGAACCCGCTCACCCAAGTAAAAACCATCAATCACCTAATCAAATGTGACTTGAATTTAGTCAATAGTTCCAAAACATACTCAAACTACCATCCTACAGTCGGATTCTAATTTATACGAAAATCTGACGGACGGATTCTCATGAATCGCCTCCCTAATTACTGTTTTACAATTATACGAAGATCCAACGGTCGGATCTTCTCTCATGACCACACAAAGCCACTGGGACAGTCTTATGATCAACATATCGAAATTACAAGTCCATCGGACGGTCCTAACTTCACAGGTCACAAATCTAACTATCGAAATCTAAAAATTCATAACTAAATCATACGATATCCAAAAAATGCATATAATATGCCGAAATGATCATATTGAACTGTAGAGTCTTAAAATTTACAGAAACAATATTTTGACCCCCAGAGGTGGTCAAAAAGGGTCCCCGGAGTTAATGGCAGAGCCGCCGCCGACCACCACCAATTGTGTCAGGGCCGAGCTGCTCTTCTTCATTTTAATATGCTGATCATTTTTCATAACTAGCTCAAGACCAGAAAATAATATGAAGAAGTCGAAAATTACCACAATAGTCACGGTGGCCGGAAAATCTGCAGGAATCGGCGAGCTCGAGTTCGACTTAAAAACTTCCACCACTGGCTTTGATCCCTTCTAGAGATTTGTTCAGCAACTCAAGGCGATCTCCTCTGTTCAAGAATCATCCGAAACGGAGCTCTACAGCTTGAGATATCCGGATCGAAAGTTCCCTTCGATCCGATCGAGGCTGGCTTCCAGCAGCCACAACAGGCCACGCCGCCATGCAAGGTGGCTTCTAGGAGCTTCAAGAGTTCGAGTCGATGTAGAGGGAGAAGTTTGGTGTGGGTTGGTGGCCGGTAGCTCGAGTTATCTTGATTGGAACTAAATCGGGCCTGAACGGAATGGAGCTCGTCGCCGCCGCTACTAGTCGTGCCGCGGCCCAAGGCTGCCACTGGCAGCTAGCACAAGGCCGAGACGAAGCCAAAGGAAGTTGTCCGGTGTCGATTGATGGCCGATGGAGGGAGGGAGAGCTCGGTGAAGCCTGATCTGTTTCTGTGTTCACCGAGAGAGAGAGAGAGAGAGAGAGAGATGATGAACAGTAGGTTTCCAAAAATAGGACGCCAGTTGAAAATGGAAACCTTCCAGAAACAAATTAGGGTTTTTTCTATATATACCCGATTTGGACATTTCTTCTAAAAGCGATAACTAATTCATAAAAAATCCGATCTTTGTGTTTCGCATATACACGGACTCGTATCAATGAGCTCTATGACTTTTATGAAGGAAGTTCTCCTAAATTTCACACGTATAAAAAGTCGATTCCTTGAATAGAACATTTCGAGCTTTTTGTTAAAACAAAATATTTCAGAACTTCTATAATTCTAAAAATGAAATATTCAAGTATCATTCGTGCAAATGCACATTATTCGTCCCACACAATTACACGAGATGGAAATGAAAATTGTGATTATTACAATAAACCGTCCCAGCGACCTATGAAATCTTCGATGGTCTCTTTGGGAACCTCCGGCAAAATTTTTAGAGAAATCTGGTGGGTAGCTACCGGTGACCGGAATCAGGCAATCATTGGCCAGATTCCCGCAACTGTTGACCGGAATCAAGCGGCCGGTTATGGGACTCCTGGCGAAGTCACCTATGGTTTCTCTCTCTTCCTCTCTCTCTCTCTCTCTATGTAACAAAGGGTGAGGTAAAATAGTTAAAAAAATAAATTAAAAACAAAAAAAATAATTGGGTATTAGAGAATACCTTATTAGAGTTGTCATGAATAAGGGAGAATTAAAAAACTTAATAGGGTAGGTAGGATAAATAACCCTAGAATTAGGGTAAATGGACGGGAAAAATATACAAACAGTACCCAATCTAAAGCCCACTCTGAATTTCTATACCTAAATTTCTGAAACTATCACAATAGTACCTAGAATTTCCAACCCGACCCAACATTCATACCTGCCGTCCATGACGGCGTCAAATGGCAGGTGGCATATTTTAAAGGATATTTTGGTCCCTTCATTCACTTAAACTTTTTCTATATATTTTTTTCCTCTCTCAATTTTTTTTCTTCTGGTGATTTCCCCAGACATATCCTCTCTCTTTTGGGTCCCTATGCTTAGCTCTCAAACCTTGAGCACCACTGCCATCAGTTGGAGGAACACCTTCCTCCATGCCATCACCCATACAGCCATGGGTCAGCCATACCCATGTCTGGAGAAGCGCCTCCCATACATCTTGTCAACGATGGGATTGCAAGTGATTTTTGCTATTAATTCACCATTTCACCATCGTTAATGGGTTTATGAGTAAACTCCACCATTGTTGATGGCATGATTCCTCCAACATTGTTGATTGTTTCTGGGTTTGCTAGATTTGAATGGAACGTGAGAGAGAGAGAGAGAGATAGAGAGAACATGGGTTATCTGGGTTTGAATAGGGACAAAAGAGAGAGATAACAATAATTTGTTTTTTTTTATAATTTCTCTCTTCATTAATTATTAATATTATTAATAATAATTTAAAAAACATAACCACTTGGTCGGATTTATCTCTAAAAATACGCTACGTGGCATACGAGTTAACACCGTTATGGACTGCAGGTATATATGTTGGGTCGGACAAGGTATTTGGGGTATCATTCTGATAGTTTCGGAAACTTGGGTATCAAAATTCAGAGTGGGTCTTAGATTGGATACTGTTTGTATTTTATTTCCTAAATGAACAAAATCTATAAAAAAAAATTAAAAAAAAAGTGTATACGCCCTTTGTCAAATAGATAAACAAATTGACCAATTCCTATTTTCACACAAAATGAAAGACTTGCATGCTTTTTGGAAGTTGAGTAACATGCAGGGAAATTACACTCACTCTTTCTTTCTACTTTCTTCTTGTAGAAATTATCCATTTATACATTTCTACATATCATGGACCGGTGTTTTTTTTTTTTTCTTGACAAATTCTTTCACTTTCTCTCCAGCTTTTACAGCTTTATGCTTTACCCCATAGGACATAAGTAACAGCGTAGTCTTTTTCTTCCTGAATCATGTTCTCAACCTCCAGCACACTATTCCAAGCCAATGAAGCCATGTGTGTCATGTCGTCGAATTGGACCTGTTTGGACATGACTATCCATCTTCAATCTTCAATTAGTAACTGGCCGGAATACTTGAAATCAAAATGGTATAAGCAAATAAGCAAAGCTTTTGTGGAGCTTTGCTAAGAGAAAATAGTTGCTCTTCGCCTAAAAGTCAGAGTTCGAAGTTCGAGTACCTCATCATTTTCATGTGACCTCTTTGTACTGTATATCTTTGGTCATGTATGTGTTTGGTTTTTTTCCTTGAGGGTGTGTGGATGATAGTCATAACACGTTTCTCTAGAGGGTAAATAGCAAGAGGCCTTGTGTTTAATGAATTGTTCCAAAAAGGCTAATACAATGATAATTGCGAAATCAAGTAAGTTGATTTTTGAGTTTCTTTTTAGCATACATGATTTAATATTCGCGTACATTAAAATAATTGTCAATCATATGCGTTAGAAATTAAATAACTGTCATTATGGCTCTAGTACGTGAACAAGGACAATGAAAGGAAGAAACCCTGCTAGCGATGGGTTCAAGTTGCTTTGTTTTGTGTGGTATGAGTTGCAGTAGAATGATTACATAGCTTTCGTTCTGTATTATATATTACCAGCTACATCTCATGAATCATGACGTAGCAGAAGTGACCTCGTAATTAAATAGCCTTGAGGTGACGCAATTTGATTTTTTAATTCCTCCAGCCACATAAAATAAAGCAAGAAATTATACTGAAAGATAAGTTTACTGTTCACAACTGACGATTTTACCCTTGGTCTTTTACCACAATTTTGCATATGTCATATACATTGAAAGACGTTTTTACCCTTTCATTGTTTCTCAATTACGGACTGCCATCTTTTGGTAGTTTTGTTCTTTGGGCTTTGAATTGGTATGGACTTTATTTGATATACAGACAGGCATGATCTCCCATCCATAGCTTTTCTTTATTTGATCATTCTAATTTCTTTACAAGAACAAAACTCGCGGCAAAGCGCGGGTCAATTTTCTAGTTTATTATACATACATCTAAAGTCGTGAATGTTCATACTGTTCATTTAACAGTAAAATAACGGTTTTGCCCTTGAGTTTAATGGACGAAGAAAACGCCCGATGTTGTAGCGGGTTCGGGAAGCCTCGATTGAACGCAGCCATCAAACGCAGAGAAACACAGATATGAAGGTTGGGCTGATAACAAGTAGAAAAGGTTTGGTTTACAGTGTTTGTGTGCTAGATTTGATTCAAAATTTGGGATTTTCAAATATGGATTTGATGTAAGATATCCGATTTTGATCGTAGACCGCTGCGATAGGAAAAAGAAGAGGAGAGATTGAAGATTTTGGGCGACTTTCGGAGGAGGGTTTGGGTTGAGGAAGGTTTCAATAGAAGAAGAGGTATGTGCTTGATTTGGGTTTTTTTTTTCAGTTGTCTACAATTGTGGTTTTGAGTGAGTTTTTTGTTTTTGAATTTTGTGTATTTGTATATTAAGATGTGAATGATGGTGATTTGGGTTTAAGTTTCGATTTGAATGGAGATGAGATCAGTGTTAGCCTTTGATAAAGCTGGATAGAGGTGGGCTTTTGTTTCATTTGATCAAAATATTGGTAGGTGAAGCATCTGGGCTGCAATGTTCTAGCTGTTGTCTCTGAATTCGTGGCGGCTTCTGTATGTTACAGTTTCTATTGCATTTTCGAGTAGTTTTGTTTGGCATTTTAGTGAAGTTTTTGTGGTTGACTATATGTGTTTTTGTAGGGAAGCCACTGGGATGCCTTTATTCATTTGTTGTGTGATTGTGTGGATTTTGCAATCACTGCGGCAATTTCATGTTTTACATCATTATTTGAAAGAAAATGAACCCTAATTCATACAGACATAGTTTAGTGAAAGCCAAGCAAAATAAACCATGTCTATTTCTAATCATTGTATGCTCAGACATGCATGCAATGGAAATTGAATTTAGGGAAACTAATCCATAGGGTTGAACAAAGTGTTTAAGTAAAGAATTGAAGGATAAGGGTTCTGTCTCATTATTCTGGTTGGAGAAAAATACATTGAACTGAACCATTCAAAACTATACATATACAGGCTACACTAGAGTGTGGAAATCCAGACAATTCACTGCAGGGATCCCTCAGAACTGTTCTTAGGTAGGCCTTGAACAGATAAAGAACTAAGACTTGAGAGGGATTAATAATGATGTATCATCTTTTTTATACCAATGTATGTAACATGCATGGTCTGTATCATGTGCTTTCTGCATATCAGTACAGTATCTGATATTTTAGATAGTGTTTGATTCTTTGCTTGGATAATTTTGAATTTTTAAAATTATTTGGGTGCATCTGCTTTGGGAATCATTTTTTGTAGTGATCCATGAACATGGACCTTTCTTATGAGGAAATTGAGACAGCAAACAATTCTACATGTAAAAAATTATGTGATTCAGTTTTTTAATGTAATTGATACCTTTTTATGTGTACTTTACATGCAGTTTGCAAGTCTAGCGGAGTTCCAGGAAGAGTTTAAGGATATTAACTAAGAAGAGCAGATCTCCAGGCTTCATGAAATGCTTGCTCCTCATCTGCTTAGAGGTATAAATTCAAAACTCTATCAAGCATAACATTGCTTAAATAACATATGCACATATGATTTCCTATTATATACTGTGTTAGCTTTGTTATATGAACCTTTTTTTTTTTTTTTTTTTTAAACATCCTCGCTAAATTTGAAATTTTAGCCTGGAACAATTTTGAATTCCACTTGAATATGGCTTGGCTTTTGCACAGAAGTTCTCTAAGAACGAAACAGTGACATTCGCTCTTTATGGAGACGGTGCTGTTCTAATTCAGGTAATTCTTTCCATTCATGTGGGTTAATTGCTTATGGTTTCCTCATCAGTTGACAAAGTTGTCCTGTTGTAGAATCTGAAATATGGTTTTAGTAACAGGCTTATATCATATCCCTTTAATTGTTTCTAATTCTTTGATTGATATTTTGGGTAAGGGAGTGGATATGTGCGGGAACCATATAGGTTCTCTGAAATTCCAAGCAGATAGCAGATCAATAAACAAACAGGGGAAAGGTAAATCCATCAACGTCAATCAGCTATGTGGCTTCTCTTCAAATTGTACTTAAACTTCAAGGTCGATGTGAATGTTGAGGACTTTATCTCAGATGAGCTAATAAAATATATCTATGATACGTATATAATTTGGTGCTCTTACTAAATGTTTTGGTATCTCAGCATTAAGCTGCAACTCGGACGTGGAATGTTTCATAGTTGGTCTAGGTTTAATTAAGACGTTTACTAGGATGTGTTTTTTATTGTTGTTCTTCCCTATGTTTGTGCAATATTTCATTGCAGATGCATTTGTGCCTTTAGGTTAGTGGAAAAGTGGATTTCATATGTAATGATTAAACTGGTGGAATGGCATATATTTGGTATGATTCATTAGATGTCTTATCAACTTGCAAAAATGAAGAGTTAAAGGTGTGATCAATTCTGTGGAGCTGTAAATGTCATGATTTTGAAAAGAAAAAACACCAGGAAATATTAGGACTATCAATCTCATTCTGTAATAGGACTGCTAACCTCTGAAGTAAATCTCTGAATGCTATCGTATGAAGTAGTATAGTATACGTGAAGTGAATCTGACGTGTAATTAATCATTGAAATAATGTGATGACAAAAGGAAATAGATGATCACAAAGAGGAAGGCATGTTTGGACTTTGAAGTACATTTCTTAACAAGACAATGCTTTTTAAATTGGAGACTGAATTAAGGAGATTAAAGGTGCAGTCAGATTAGTGGACAAAGATCGGTGAGGCAACTGCTGCTATTCTTACAACAGGAAACAACGGGAAGTTTGTGGACAGAACAGGTTCTCATGACAGCCACTACAATCCCTTGAGTTCACCTTATTCAGAAGACTTGGACGATGACTCACCAAAGGCATGTTGAAGAAGATTGGTGTGTTATGGAAGAAGGGCAAATAGTAGATGGAATTATGCTACAGGTTTCTTATCATCATCTGTTATTGTTTTTTGTTTTTTTCTTTCCGATAGTGAGAACTTCTATTGCAAAAGCCATAAGGCACAGACTTACAACAGAAGCAAAAGGGAAACAGAAACAAACAAAGCACACATCAGGGAGGATCTGTAGAAGCATCATAAAGAAGAATATGCATTAGGGAGGGAGGAGGATTAGACCACGCATTATCTGTTATTGTTACAATCGGTTCTGTATGTTCTCTTATTCCAATATAATATAATGTGTTCTCTTCCTTTTATTTTATCGTCTCATTGCTTTGAACACTAAACTTGGCTTGATTGCCTTTTGTTTTACCAAATTCAGATATATAACAAATACCCGCAGCATCGCGCGGGGCTTGGTACCTAGTTATATACTAAACTTTCTAGTACTGTTGCAGACTGTTCATTTGAGAATGGAAAGACTATTTTGCCCTTTTTTTTTTTTTTCCTCACAACTTACGGCCCTGCCATTGTTCTACAAATAACAGCAGCGAGAGGGAGAGAGTAATCAGCCTGGGTTTCACGACAGAGACAGCGAGAGGCAGAAACTGTGAGCGCGAAGGAATAATAGAGACCACAATGCTGGTGTAGAAAGAGAAGAGGAGGAATTGGTCTGGGTTTGTTTTGGACAATACCCAATTCGTCCTTTTTGTGGGTTTGGCAAGGGTGCAGATCGGAGATCTGGAAACGGTTAAGCACGACTCTCTCTCTGTTCTTCTTTGCTTTGAACGAAGAGAGAGAGGGAGAGCTAAAGGAAACGGCTTCAGTATCTGCTTCTAGGCCAGTTGGCTTTCATTGGAGCGAGGCGGATGGCAGCCTTCTTGGATGTGATGACCCATCTTTTTCACTGTTGTAAAGAGGACAGAGGCGGAATGCACCATTTTAAGTTGGAATTACATCTTCGGGATTTTGGTGCGTGTTAATGAGGGCAAGTGTCTTCTGGATCACGAGGTGAATCTTACTTGCAATTAATGTCTTATTATTAATTTCTCTTTGATATACTTTGATGGTAAAAGAATTTCTTTCTGTGATCCAGAGGATAGGAAAAGCTGGTGATGTGGAGATATTAGCTGTCACCAATGTGGTATGGAAATAACAGCCGGTGCAATCAGTTTCTTGGAAGAAGTTGGAGACATGGAAGCAGTGGCCGGCGCAGAAATAAATGTTCATGGGGCAAAAAAAAATATTATGAACAAACAATAAATCATGATAGATTTAATTATATTTATAATCAAATACGTATCCGAAAAAGCAAAAACATTCACTCAAATCATTATAATTGCAGTCATACAATTCTCAGCATAAAAATTCAGTAAAACAGAATACTTATACAGCAAAACATACAAAATACTACTCAATACATCTATAATTATCTTTGCATTAATCCATAAAGTTGGGACTAAACTGCTCAAGTCTGAATATTTAATAATTATGGGGCCAAATTTGTATCAACATGTATATATATTAATATTACACATAACAGAAGATAAATAGAAGAACAAGTGAGAATTAATTGAAATATGTCATCTGGCTAATATGTATCTTTTTACAGAATCCTAATAACTCAACAAAACCTTTAGGAGTAATGGTCTTGAAGTCTCCAGGAGTGTTCCCAGAAGCACGTTGGTACTGGATTTGAGTAGTAGCTTTTTTTGGTTTTTTTCTTCTATTAAACTTCCTTTTTATTTTGGCACTTCAGTATTTTCAACGCAAGTACTTTTAGTATCTTGAACTTGAATACCAACCCAGACTATTCTCTATCTTTGCATTGAAAAGACGTTAACCCAAATAATTTTCTGCAGCTCTTGATAAGCCTCATGCAGTACTTTCCGAAGATGCCTTGGCAAAGAAACAAGCCACCGAAATTGGGGACGCCATTATTGCTAATAGGAAAGCGCTGCATTGGTGAGTCAGAATGATTCAAAATTCATTCTTCCATTCTACATTATGGAGTTACAGTATATGTAATTGCTATGGTGTATCAATGCAGGTGCAGCTAATGAAAGACTAGACAATGTGTTGGTCAATCTTACCGGCCAGCGAGGGATGGTTCTTTCTATTGAAACCCTCTCAGTTACATCTGATTAAATCAGATATGCAGTTGACAAGCCACAGCTACCTTGAATTCAATTTTTGGCCATTTCTTTTGAAATAAACTCGAACTTTTTATCTGAAGATCACATAGAATTAAGATGGTTTATTTTATTTACAGAAGCAGGACACGGTACATGTAAAACTCTCTTGTTTTGATAGCAATAGGATCCTCTTGTAGTGAATCATTTATTAACAATAGGGTTAAATACAGATTACTACCATGTAGTTTGGGTCCTAAATCAATTCAGTCTCTGAACTTCTATTTTCATCAAAAACACCCGTGCACTTTTAATTTTGATCTAATAGGTCCAATTTGTTAGTTTTCCGACAATTGAGTTATTTAACTTGTTAATGTAGCTCATATATGGCCTATGTTTTATGATGTGGTGTCTGCATGTCACCTCTAATCAATTTAAGAGTGAGTCATACTATTAAAAATAAATAGTTTTTCAACAAATAATCAAACTATAACTTGAACCCATAACAAAATATTAACGAATTGGATCTATTAGATCAAAATTGAAAGTGCAGGGGTGTTTTTGATGAAATTAGAAGTTCAGGGACTGAATTGATTTTGGACCTAAATCACAGGGTAGTAATCAGTATATAGCCCTTAACAATAATAAATAAGCTTGACACAAAAGCAGAACAGGAAATAATAATAACTTGGTCTTGAACGTCTACTATTATACCTTAAATGATTGGGCATACTGTTGCTATCGATAATGGAAAGCAGCATTTGCCTATTTATATAACAAATTGTACAGTACAACATGGTTAACATTAATACCAAACTAATACCAAAATGTTCAAATATATCTGGATTATGTGTCTGGCTTAAACTCTAGTGACTTGTCCAAGATGTAATAGGGTTAGTCTTACAGATATTCTCGAAGATATCTTATTCAATGTATGATTCAGTTTATATTCTCTTATTGTAATCCTCTACATAAAGATGTCCATATTATTGATGAAAAACACAGCTTATTCTCTCCCAATATCTGATTTCTTAAAACATGTTATCAGCACAAACCCCTAACCCTGAAACCCTAAAATTGTAACCTTCAAGCGCTAGCTTCCTCCTCCACACACTTTAAAGTCCTCGATCCCAGGAGTCCAGAACCGGCCGCGGAACCACCAGAACTGGCCGGAAAAGCTCCAAACCGACCAGCAAAAAACCTGAACCGGTCTGGTTACCCTCCTTGAGCATCCCCACCTGTCTCCGCGCATGCCCATGCACTCCTCTATGCTGCATGTTAGCCTCGTTTGGCTTCAGATTAGCCTCACTTGCCTTCTGGTTAGCCTCGCCTCCCTCAACATCCTATTAGCCTCGTCAGCGCTTGCATTCGAAACACCTCCGCTAACTTCGCTTGCCCATCTCCCCCCAGGGTAGCCTCGCTACGTCAACCTGCCAACACCTACGTGCACTCTCTCTATAGAAGCTACCCTCACCAAAGCACGTCAGCATCGCCTTGCACCGTCAGCTAGCCTCGCTAGCCTGCCTATCTGCTAGCATTGCTCGCCAGCGCCCCTAACCCCCGTGCAGCCTGCACCCCGGCGTCCCCGCACAGTGCATGCATAGCACACGCTCAACGCACACAAGTATCCCCATCGTGCATTAACGACCTCAGCCAGAAGCATCTGGCCACCACCAGCCAGCATCCGGCGCCACACCCCGAATTTCGAATAAAGATATTCGAATCCGAAACACGATAACATAACCAACCTCCCGAAATGACATGGAAACTTTTTCAATTTAATCTAAACAATAACAATGATCTAGAAGCATATTCATAAGAAAGACTCAAATCATTCGAGCCGAACGTTATCAACAAGTATTTACAAAACTCTAGAGAACTGATATACAATTGTACACGCTCGCTAAGAGCATACCAAAAACAGCAGTACACTAACAAAAATAGATTCTGAATCTAACACTACTGCACTCCTCGCCTCGATCTCAACCCTGGTGATCCTGACCTATAGGAAGAACAGCTACACCATGGAATAGTGCACCGAGATTGTAAATAACAAACCCGGTAAGCTTTTGAAGCGAGTATGAGAAATTTCAATTAAAATGACTCACGTCACGCATGCTTATAATTTCTCATCTCGTGAGATAAATTAAAGCAACAATATTTAACTCCACATACAACCATACAGTCACACTAGGTAAAAATTAGTAATCCCTACATAGCAACTTAGTTCAGGAAATCACCAAATTCACATGATTCAAATCATAACAACTCCTGCATATAGTTTAGTTCACGAGATTACATTAAATAAAACAATTTAAATAAAACCGAAATCAATAATAAAAGAAAAAATACAAATAAAGCAAAAATCACCATTTCAACTATATTAAAACGATCCCACAATGACTTGTTTTCAAAACCCGACAACCTCACCTCATAAGGTTAACATATGTCACCAAAGTGACAAAATCATATTATTTTCAACTCACAATTTAATATGAAATTAAAGTCCCTTCTTGGACAATTAAAAGAAGAAAACACCCCAAATTCTCTTTTAAGAACACGTACTCATCAGTTGCAAGTAACCCGCTTGTTACCTACCATGACATACAGTGGCGGACAGACTAGAGTTTTAACTGAATCGTAACCATACTCCGGCTAAGGGCATGGTTCCGATAACCCACCCTCGGTCACAACTGTGGCCCACAGTCACTACTATGGCCCTCGATACAAAGACCAAAACATTTAAAACAAAAACATTTAAAATTCACACAAGACTCAAAATGTTACACCACAACTCCAAATCACTTTAAAGCAATATAAACCAACCTTCTCAAAATATACTGTTTTCCCCTGAAATAAAGTCACATATACCATCCATGAACACCATAGCAAAATTGTACTTTTTACAATACTCGATTTCACAATACAAAACCAATTCCAACTCAAATACTTTTTAACACAATCTCCTCAATCAATGACATGATATATTGTACTTTTCGTATAAAATATGTGCTCGAAATAATAACCCAATACAAGCACCAATATTATTTCATCTAATGCCACACCATCTATATATATATATAAAATCATGTAAATATATATATATATATATATACACGTAGTCATTCACTCAGAAATGACCACTAATACTAACTATAATTTGCACACCCCAAAAACATGAGAAAATCATGCCTTCGACGGTGTGACCCCTGGAACACGGCAAGACAACCTTCACCTGCAAGCCAACTCCAGGCCGAAATATGCCTCAACACGCCGACATGCGCCACCCAAAGTCATGTCTGCAGAAAGGGCCGAAACTCAGCAAACTGAAGTATATCAATCCCACATCGAAAACAAGAGTGAGGTAACTCACTATTTCACTTATAAAAGGTCCACTTTTCTCTTCATTCATTACGCATTTAATAGCTCTCTACCGCTACATTTGTCAATACAAATACATCATCTACCTTTAGCATCGGAGGAGCGCAGACCGCAGACCGCCAACCGCGGTCTCCCCTCTTAACACCGTTGTATTTCTCTTAACAGATTAACGAGATTTTACGAACTCTCAACATATCAGAAGATTGGACCGTCATCCACGTTATTGGAAGCTGACATCATATGGCGGTATTCTGAGCATTAACACCTGAGTCAACTAGGAGTCAAGCTCGTGGAAATGATGAGAAATAGCGAAAGTGCAAGAGTCCTAATTGGACTAGGAAACCTGTTGGCGCTAGGAGACCTAATGATACTAGGATATCTGAGTGGGCTAGGAAAGCATACAAAACATTGATGAAGCTTCTAGAAGATGTCATAGACAACATGTGCAAGGCATGTGGCGGCAAAGTAATCAAGATTAGACAAGGAATCCTAATTGGACGCAAGACACGCATCAAAGTAAAATCCGATTCAAATTCAGAAATTTGTCTGTGCAGATTAGTCAATTTCGACAGAGTCTTGAGAGAAGCTCGGAAAGATCCAGATTATGATCCTTATATGATTGGAAAGCTACGGATGTCTAGCTTCCAGAACGTTTCATCAATACCATTTTCTAGAAGAAGCTATAGCCGATTTAGTACAAGAAAGTCAATCTACCCAAGAATCTGTTTTGTGCAAATAAAGGGAGTTTCGGATGTGAATATCTTTTGGATGAGTTTAGGAAGGTCTCTACACTGTATTTGATCTAATTTTGAGGATATATTGCAGCCATAATGATGTGGACCAATGTGAAAATTTGAGAGGAAATCGACATCAACACAAAGAAGTAAATTGAATCAAAATTGAAGAAGGAGATCTACGGTTAACATCTAAAGTTCTTCTATATATACGCGGAAATGTTGGATGTCCTAAACATCTTCCTTCACCCTATTCAGTCATCTCTATCCCTCATATACGTCCACCCATTCCACAACTCAAAAATCATCAAAACCCAGAATCAAATTCATAATTCCTCCCCTTTACTTTCTAAATTATGATTTCTTTCCATTGTTCAAGCATTGAAGCCATGAAGCATCTCCACCTCCTTGCCGTAGTCATCATCAGTGTCCTCCATCCTTTTGAAGACCTTCTTGCATTCTTTAATCTCTTCAAAAGTGTTACCATGTCCTTCTATCTTTTGTTTTTGGTTTCTTATGTTTGTAATGTTAACGACAATTATACTAGCGTTCTAGATTCTTATTTTAAATGGATGTTTCCGATATTTGTGAGAATAAAGTCTATGTTTTGATGTTTTCCAATAATCATGAAGCATGATAAACGTTTTAGGTTTCTAGAATTCATAAATTGCGATCTCTATCTGTGATGATGTAAGTTCATTGATTTTGTGCTTCAATCCTACCTTTTATTTGTTTTGTGTTCTTTGGTGTACAACTTAGAATATTGAGCGTGTAATTGAATCCAAATTAAGATATGTTAGCGTTCTAGGTCCTAATTGCTAAGTGGAAAACCTATAATTCCTTAGGTAAATCAATGAAGAGTCTTGCATGCTTGTACGACAATCCAACTTGTGTTCTTGACTTAAATCGATCGAACTTTCTAAGTGTTTAATGCATTAAATATGTTTTATTAGTGAGTAGTTTTATGACTTGCATTATATGTTTAATTGGATTAACTATGGTGCGTTCATCTAGTTAACTTAACTAAGGAAAGCAAAAGAAACTTTTTATGTGTTCATCTCTATTCTTGATTGATTTCTTCATTAACATATTTTGATCCGTGATTTATGATTAGATTACCCTTTTTTGTGTTAAAGATTGTTAACTACATCATGCATATTTTTCGCCCCCAACTTCTATCTTGATTCATGGTTTGATCGATCACATGTATTATATAATTAGATTAGAATATAAGCTATTCTAAATCCCCCTAATCTTGTAATTTTTGTAAATAAGTACTCATATTTTGTTTTATTGTTGTTTTATACTTTGTGAATAATACTAATTTGTTTAATATTGTTGACAAGAAGTATACCCCAATCCCCGGCTTAAAATGATACCTTACTTACTCATACTACAATCTGATGCAAGGTTTAAATCGGCACTCACTTTGAGTGTATTAACAGCACAAATACAAAACACTCCTAATGGGTCGATAGAAAGAATCGTTTCTCAGAGTACCCTGAGACTCCTATTTTAAAACAAGAGCAAAAACCCACTATATCCCCACATTTTAGACAATTCACACACTTTTATTCCAAACAAAAATAAGAGATTGTGGTCTTTGTAGCCTAACAAAATTAAATAACAATTGGAGTAGAGGATGACTTGTCACCCTCTACTCCATCTTCATTCATCAGAGCCACCCAATTTGAGAAGCCCCAATCAATCTCAGCCCAATAAGAGACCCCTGCAGTCTATCAGGAATCCATCAACCAAGATCGAGCCCAAAAGCCCCAGTTAAACATGTAAGTCTATTGATGGCCACTATGGTCACCGTCGAACCATACAAACACAACCAACGCAGGCCAGTACCATTCACCCCCTCGCCACCAGAAGGAGCAAAGATGCAATACTTGAACCAGGCCCTGCCATCGAGCAAGCCAGATCCACCACCGCCACCCTCGGGAGCACCCATCGAGTCAAAAGCTAAACGACCGTCAACTGATGCACAAGAGAGACCAACCAATCCTGATTCATCCAGTGTCCTCCACTACCACAAAAAAACGTTGCCATAGCCCCGCACCGCCTTTGCCATCAATGAAAACCCCTGCTCCTCTTGTCTCCGACAAGGTGGAAGGCGAGATGCCCCACGTCACCACGGTCAAGATGGCCGTCATCTGAGGCTTTGATCCCTCAAGGAGACAAGCCTGAACTAAACATGAAGGGCATCGTTGAATCAAATCGCCTTCACCGCTAAGGAGGGATAAGAAAGCACAACGTTGCCATCCTTCCAAATCCAAGGTACAGGACCACTATGTAGTCAAGAAATCTCTCTGTCGAGAGACAGTGAGTTTTCAGCGTCGCTGCCAGTAAGCACTAGCGACGACCTTAGGGTTGCACTCGAGAGAGAAAGAGAGAGCATGAATTTTTAAACTATATTCACTTCCAACTCGATAAGTTAAAAAATAAAAAATAAAAATTTTGTTGTTTAAATCTAAGCATGAGGGTAATGAAAAGATGAAGAAAAAAAAATTAGAGCCATCAAATTTTGAAAGGACAAGATATTCTTTTTCCCAAAAATTACATGACATGATGTGGCAAATATGTGATGTATGTGTGTGACATGACATGACACCTAGAATTGTGGCCTCAAATGAGACAAACCATAAATTTTGGACCTCTTTAAGGCCAAGAATCATATTCCTTCACCAATGATATTAGGGTGCGGTTATTGTCACTCTATTATTTTTTTAGTTCACCCAATGAACATTTGAGTTATTGAAATACTATATCACCCAAGTGCAAAACGGCTAATAAATAAACTAATTTTCTAAAATCCAAATCATTTAGGAAAACAAAATACATAACCAATTAATTAAATACAAAGGTTACTAAAATTCTCATTGGATAACATTAATATTCATCTTCTCCACCTAAATTTGAAATGATTACTTATTTTTTTGTCTTTTTGCTCCATCCTCATAGTTAAGTTTTTGACAAAACAAGAGAGACTTTATTCATCAAACACGATTGAGATTGTATAACAGGGCATCCGATAAGAAATCCGGAACATGATTGAACCATTCAGTTTTGATATTAGAATCAAAACTGATGTTTGCTAGTTTATGAGCTACCTTATTAGCTTGTCTACTGACGTGAATTAAAGTAAATAGTGCCAAGTTTGCAGTATATCTTTGATGTCTACTATCAAATTACTCAAACCTGATAGATCTTCAAATGGGGATGAAATAGCATGAATAGCAACTAAACAGTCAGTCTCTATTATTGCACTGTTCACTCCCAAACCCAAAAGCAAGAGCAACCCATGTTTTATGGCTAGCAATTCGACATGAAGAGGAGAAGTCACAAAGGATTTCCTGATAGAAAAGGCAGCCAAGAAAGCAGCTTGATCATTACGAAGAACACCCCCTACACCATCATAAGTAACATTAGGGAGATTCAATATTCAACTTCACAGTCTCAGGCTACGAGGACGCCAAGATTTGGCTACAGGCCTCATTAGTGTAGCAAGAACTAAGCCAGAAGGAACGTTGGCTTGGAGATACTCGTCATACCATCCCATTGCAGTGGCTACAAGAATTGAACCATATTTGTGTTTCTCATTCCACAACTTATCATTCCGGTTCTTCCTTGGGCTCCAAAAAACAACCAACATTTTGTCAAACAAACCGGAAGACAAGGAAGTAGCTCTCTCAATTAGTCAGTTTTTGAAATCCAAATGAGATGAAACATCAAGAACAAGATTGAAAGGAGGAACACCCCAAATATTATGAGCTATAAGGCACTGACATAAGATATGGCCCAAATCTTCCCAAGGAAACTAACAGTGTAAACAATGAAGATCAACCATATAACTTTTCAAAAATAAACAAGCACGAGTTGGCAACAAATTGTGAGAAGCTTTCCACCCAAAAATTGCAACCTTACCTGGAACTTTAGCTTTCCACAAAGCTTTACACAATGGAGCATATGGGTCGCCTCTTGAAAGAAGAAGACATAATATGACTCAATGTAAAATCTCTAGCAACTTTATAAGCAGACTTTACTGAAAAGAAACCTTTCTTGTCCTGCTTCCATATGATGGTATCTAGTGCTCTTCTCTGACTTTGAGGGATGCACATAACTTGTGTCACAACTTCAAGGGGAAAACAAGCATGCAATGCTGTCATATTCCACGAGTGTGAGCCAATATCAATAAGGTCCGCAACTTTATCAAAAACAGTATTAGCCAGTTTAGATAAAGAGTGAGAAGTGATTGAGGGAATCCACTCATCTTCCCAAATACTAATGTGACTGCCATCTCCAACATTCCAAATGAGACCAACTTTGATGACAGGCCTAGCCTCCATGATGCTCCTCCATGCATAGGATGGTCTCTCTCCCACATCAGCAGTAAAAAAAACTCCCATAAGTAAAGTAGATTGATTTGAATAAACGGCTCACTAGTGAGGTTGGATTAGACATTGTTTAGCAAGCATGGCAAGGCTATGTGTGTGTAAGCTCTTGAATCCCATACCACCCTCCTGTTTAGTCAACCACATTCGATCCCAAGAGTGCCAATGAATCTTCTTTTGATCCTCCGTACTGCCCCAAAAAAATTGTGCATATAATTGCTGAAGATCATCACAAAGAGATTTTAGAAGCAAGTAGCAATTCATCACATACTGAGACACTGATTGAGCCACTACCTTGATCAATGTTTCCTTCCCTCCAATACTAAGGGTTTTAGCCCTCCAACTGACAAGCTTCTTTGTTAACCTTTCTTTTAAATAAGCAAAAACAGCCACCTTTGATCTCCCTACATGAAGTGGTAAGCCAAGGTACACACCATGATCTGAAACTCTTTGAACACCCAGGATACTAGCCAAAAAGAGTTGGAAATCCATACCAACATTAGAACTGAACACAACACTACTATTTTGAAGTTTTTTTGCTAACCAGAAGCTCATCCATAGATATCCAGAATAGCCTTGACACTCAAGCACTCATGCTCCGAAGCTTCACCGAAACAAAAGGCTATCGTCAGCAAATAACAGATGATGAATAACGGGAGCTAAAGGATTCATCGACAAACCCTAAAGGGTGCCTTGAGCAACTGAAGCAGTGCTAAAAGATGAAAAATAAACAAATTGGGGGATAAAGGGTCTCCTAGTCGGATTCCCCTAGTTGGAGTAATGAAACCAATAGGTTAACCATTAATAATGAGAGAGTAACTCACAGAGTTCAGTGAAGACAAAACGACCTCCACCCATTTAGAACAAAAACCCAGCCTTACCAAAATAGCTTCAAGAAAAGTCCATTCAAGACGATCATAGGCCTTGCTTATGTCTAGCTTAAGGGAGAAGAAACCCTCAGCTTGAGTACGGAGCTTCTTCATAAAGTGAGTAATCTTTGCCACCAAAGAGTTGTCAGAAATAAGTCTTCCTGGCATAAACGCACTTTGTAATAGGGAGATAATCCTAGGTAATATCACTTTCAATTTGTTAGCTAACACTTTTGATGCAATCTTATACACCACATTGCACAAGGCAATGCATTTGAAAGAGAGCGACTTTAATTTCATCATCCCTATAAGAAGTAACTAAATATGCGTTCATCTGTGAAGTAACTCGAGGTTGAACAGCTTCCAAAATCATATTAGAAGCAAGAGGATCATAGCCCTCCGATTTAAAGATGTGCTCATAGTGAGTGGTAAGAACCGCAACTATATCAGAAGGAGAAGTGTGCCAATTACCTGCAGAAACAGAGAGTCCCTTGATAGAGTTTCTGCATTTACGGTTGGAAACCTTCCTATGAAAAAACGTTGTATTCCTATCACCTTCTTTTAACCATTGCACCCTAGAGCGCTGCTCCAGTATGTCTCATTTAAAGTCAATAGCTCATTGAGCCGGAATTGCAATGCTTTCTACTCCTCAAATTGCTCTAGATCATAAGGCTTACTCATAAGCTGCTCAAGTTTATTTTGGACCACTCTGATCTCTATATGCCTCTGCATGAAAGACTCCCACATGCCATTTCATTAACAACTTTCATGTATTTCGAATTTTCCTCCCAACTTGTAACATTGGATTACCAATAGAAGGCATCATCCAACCTTGTTGTATCAAATTTGGGCAATCTTTATGCTGAGATCACATCTCCTCAAACTGGAAATATTTTGGGGCTTGATGATTAAGAACTGCTATTGAGTTAACCTCTATAAGGAGAGGGTTGTGGTCAGATCGACTAAGGGGAAGGGAAACAAGTCGAGAATGTGGAAAATTATCTCTCCATTCCACCGTGAGAAAAGCACTATCTGGTCTTTCTTTTCTAACTCTGTTAGCCCAAGTAAATCTAGATCTAATAAACTTCATATCAATAAAAGCACAATCAACAAGAGCCTGCCTGAATCTTGCCATAGGTACATATACTCTCCGAGCACCACCAGACTTGTCAGCATTGCTGAGAATTTCAGTAAAATCTCCAGCAACCAACCAAGGCAGAGTAGATTGAGAAGCCAAAGTGCACAGGAGATCCCAGGTTCGAACACGATCTGCATTGGATGTGAAGCCATAGATACCGGTGAAGGGAAATTCATCTGAGGAGCCCTTTTCACCAATTTCCACATCTATGTGGTTGTGAAATAATTCCGAATTCGCACTGGAATTCCCTGACACCAGAGAAAAGCCAATCCTCGAGAGTCCCGCGAACAGGGCTGGCATTCACAACCCTCAAAACCCAAACGCAATCTGATTGCGCTCACCAGTCTTGGAGTAGCTAGTGTTTTTGATAAAAATATAAAGTTGGGGTTACTCTGACCAACAATATTCACCAAAGCATCTTGTGTTTCCAAGTTATTGAGGCCTTGATAATTCCAAACCAATATCTTGGATTTCAAACATGGCCAACTGAAGGAAATCTGGGAAGTGAGCAAGAGAAGCGATCTACTAATACAAAAGTTGTAATCTGTCGAGCAAAGCCGTACTGACAACGAACTTGAGAAAAACCAGCCGGAGACGTCACCCATAGACTGCTCTGTCGACAAGCGTCGGTTTTAAAAAACGTCGTGACAAGTAGCGAGATGGCGGTAGACGCGCGGTGAAGCTACGACCAAACAGGATCCTCCTCATTTAGAGGACGGGATGAAAGGACAGCCAGCATTGGAAGCAGTCGAAGTCTCAGTTAATTAAGAAATCCTTGATCTTCGGTCAGGGCAGCTGCTCTTTGGAGTGGGATTTTGTTATCCTTGTCGTTAATTTGTTATTCAATTCACAAATTATTAGTGCTAACTTCATCAAAATCATAGCAATACCTTTTACGAACACCGAAAGTAAAAATTCAAAAAAAAAAAAAACATTCTCTTCTTCATTGCTCACAGTTGTTAAGTTACTAATATTTTAACATGGATTGAAATAGATGAACGTTGAAAATGAAAGAGAAAATAAAAAATGGAAGTAAATCATATTATGATTTTATTAGGAAAATATCATATATTTTAGTTTTTTTATTGGTATAAATAAGAGATTTTCGTTAAAAAATTTATTTTTTAATTGGATATGTCATATAAGGTCATATAAGGATAATTCTGAAAAAACAAAACTAGTTGGATAATTAATTTTTTGATAGTAAGATGCAGGGTCAATAGAAAATAAAAAAAGAGGTTGCACGCTGGTATAGCACCGACAGGGTTTCTTGTCACAAGTAGAGACGATTTTGGGGCAAGCTGTGTTGGCTGGCCAGTTGGATTCCAGATCGCGGTGCTTGGACGCGAGTCTTTCGATGGTGGAGGAAGACCAGTGGATTGGAGAGGTCAACACAATCGCGGTGTGCTTATTGGATATGTGTGAGGTCGGATTCCGATATTGAGTGCAGGGGTCCATCTGTTCTCCTAATTTCGACTTGGAGGTGTGACGTGTTGGATGATGTTGTTCCTCGTCAGTGGATCTGGATGTGCAGGTGCTCGGAGACTTTGCTTGGGTTGCGGCTTGAGGTCACCAAGCTTCGTCACGGTCGGCCGCCGGATGGTAGGACGGCGTCAGCGGCGGCTTGGCTACTAGGGGCTAGGACTGCTGTCTTAGCTGCTCAGGTTTGGGCTTGGGCTCAAACTTGGGTTACTGGGCTATAAACCTAGGCCTGTGAGCCCCCAAAAATTATGTTTAACTTTTAGAACGAAATTTTTCGCCAATAAGATTTTCGCAAGGTGATTTAAGTGAAGGAATTGATTTTGGAAATTGTTTTGGTGTTGAAATCCCCTATTGGGCTTTACAGTTTAAGTTTGGGCTAGAGTTCTTTGTTTTGGGCCAAAAAGGTTACTAAAGTTTGTTGAAGCGAGAGGTCGTTGAAGCAAATTTGAAAGGAAGGCAAACTGAATTGTAGTGAAGATCTGAATTTTAGTTTTGAACGAAATCGAGTTTGGACTCTAGGTGTAGTCGAGAAATTACTAAGTACGAGAAAAAGGAAAGTTATGAGCCCAAAACCTAGAAGCAATCAGCTAAGAGAATTGTGTAATTCGTCGAAGAGGAAAATTTGACATTTCTCGTATGTGAGTATAAATAGAATAATTGGAAACCCTAACACCCAAAAAACCATTTCTCCTTCACTCTCGGCCGCACACTCTCTCTCTCCCCGACCTGACTCTCTCGTCCTCCCTCTCTACCATCGCCGGAATCACAGAGTCTGGCCATCACCTTTCGTCACTACTACCACTAACGGAACCACAATCCAAATCCGACCAAAACCAATGAGAAGTCGAAGTCATGCATCAAACCCCGACCTCTCGCTCCCTCTCTCTTCTAATTCCTTCTGCAACCACCGGAGAACACCATCTCCAGCCACCATCTCACCACCCCATCACCTCCGATCGATCCAGCACCCAAAACTGACCAAACTCCTCAACCTTCGACATGTACCGTCCACAGTCACCGTACCAGACCACCACTACCGCAACACCACTGCCCCTCCTCGTTTGACAATTTTCGACCATCACCTCACCACACCGACACCACCGCCAGACTCCGCAAGCCCGAGTTAGCGAAACCAGAACCGTAGCCTCCATCTCCGACGCCGGGAACTACCGTACGAGCTCGCTGGAACTCATAGCTAGCTCTGTATGTCTTCAATTTCTGGCCTCCAGTTCGAAACGAGCGAAGCCACCTCCAAGGATGGAATCAACACCTCAAATTCCACCAAAGCCCACTAGTTTAGGCCTCCAGCTCCGGTAGACACCGCTGCACGTGCAGCCACTGGCGCTTGAGCCATCAAAAGTCGCCTTGAGCTCCACCAGCTTACTCCCTTCGTCCAATAAGCTTGATTTCATCCCTTTTCATTGGTCAAGCCTATATTTCGATTTGGATTGTTAGACTCTAATTCGATTGTTTAATTTGGGATTGTGTGAGGTTTTGTGGAATCTGTGTGTTTGAAGAATTTGGAGAAGAGAAGTGTTGGGTCAGTTTCCATTGAGAATGGACTGAGGTAAGGGTTACGAACTCTATGTTTGGATGTGATTTTGGTTAGGAGCTAGACTGCTGATTTTGTTATGCTCGTTAGGTGTTTCAAAAAGGTTGTCAAAGGTGGAATGCAACTATAATGGGTTTCTACTTTACAAAGGAGAATGGTAAGGTTCTGGAATTTGGTTTTACCGGTGGTGAAATTATGGTGGATATATTATGTTGAAAAAGAGATGCATAGCTGTAACTGAACGTGTATGGATTGAGTGGATGGTTGATTTAAGATGCCTCTGTTTTGGATCCGATAAGGTGATATGGTTAAGTATGAGTGCTGATTATGGCCGGCAGGTGTTATGTATGTACAAGTCCCCCAATTCCCCAATCAAGGAGGGATTTCTTGGTTGGGGAGTTATCACAACTAAGGTGGAACCTTTAGTGCGTCGTCAAACATGGACTTTGTCTGAGCAAGCGCTTTTGCCCTTTCAGGGAGTCCCCCACTCCCCGACTAAGAAAGACTTTTTATACTTGAAAATTCATTTTACTATATGAACCGCAGTTCTGTGAACCGTAGTCAATCAAGTTCATATCATTTGATAACAAATATTCATTTATGAAAACGATTTCACATTTATCAATCAATTCCGAATATTAAATAACTCGGTTCGTAATTGAACCACGTGAGATCTACTCACCTCAAAATCCCGCTGTGTCTTCTCTTACAGCAGATAAGGTAACGATTACACTCCATCAGTCACCTAAGTATAATACGATCTTAACTTAGTACTCGAATCGAAAAAGATTATTCGAACACCCATTTGTCCTAAATCTCGAACGTAATGCCAATTGAGGTGAAACTTCATCCGAGACCACCCGAGGTCTCTGGAATACTTAAACGATCAATATAACAAAATTGTAAGTCGATCAGACGGCTGGATCCTCGCGAATTGCAAACCAAAGATAACGCGTAAAACCGAAACCCTAGCATGCATCAACTTTCCTTAAAAATGACCTTATGATGTAACAAAACAACCATATCGATGCGAATAGTATGAAAACAGAACACAAAAATAAGGTCGGACGCGCTGCCACGAGTCACCACAAGCGGCGGGTCAGCGGACGGTCAAAGGTGGCAATTAACGTTGGGTCAACCACCTCAGATGCAAAAGTCAACAACTATAAACTTGTTCAAAATGAAGGGATGACCAACTTTCATACCTAGCCCTCTAATCAGATTCTAGATTCGTTGTGGACTATCTGTATATTCAAACCTTGATCTTTTGATCCACACTCCAAATTGTGATGCAAGGCTTATTTGAGGATGATCAAGAGGAAGAGGAGATTCCAAAAATGCCAACGATCAGACAGTGTATCGCTGGAATCGGGAATGGAGATCCGGCGGGTTGGGTTTTGCACGGTTGCTGCCTCTTCGATCAAAGTCTGGGGGCGGCGGCGGGGCAAGCGACCACGGGGATCGGCTGGGTTCGGCGAGGCGCGCCGATCTGGCATGGGTCTGGAGTCGTCGGTGACAGGGAAGGCGTTGTTTCAGGCGGGTCGGGTCACTCAGGTCGCACGAATAGGGAGGAGAGAGAACTGAGAGTTTGAGGGAGGAAAATAAGATTTTCAGAATTTCTGGGAGTTATGAAAAAAATCCTGAAATTTCTCATATTTATAGAAAGTTCCCAAATTTTCAACCCCTCATAACTTCTTCGTACGAACTCCTATTTTTGCATTCCGCATGTCCACGAACTTGTATCGACGCGCTCTACAACTTTCGTGAAGGACGTTTCCACAAAATCCTTACGTATAAAAAGTCAACTTCGTAACCTCCCTAATATGTGCATTTCAAATAATTACTGCGAGAAAAGCATGCCTCAGGGAATAGTTGCATGCGAGAGTATTCCGAATGGGAAACTATATATACTGAAAATAATTTCACTTCACTCTCGAAACGAACACTTTGTTAATTCCCAAAAACCATTAGGAATTAATAACGAATTCCGGATTACATCCGGCCACCACTGGCCATCGACCGGTCTTTTCTTGTTGATCTCCAAACATAGAGTTTGTGGAGAACATATGATCAACCACATATATATCATTGTTTCAATCTAATCCAATACCTCTTGGAATTGAATTTCTTGGAAGCAATTACGCTCAGAACTTCCTAATTTCTTGGGAGTAACTATACTCAGAAATTTCTATTGTTTCATGGTATTTTTTTCCGCTCCGAAACTAAGCCTTTTTCTTATTCTCTTTCATGATGAGTAACCTGAAAAAATTGGACTTTTCTCTATTGGGAATAACTAACTCTGGATATCACAAATGGGTTTGTGATGTCCGCCAGCATCTCAAGGCCCAATGAATCCTGGATACAATTCTTGAGCCTAGCTAGGACGTGCTCACTATTTGAACAAGCTCAAGTTTTGGAAGCAAATAGAGCAGCCTTGGAGGCAAATAAGGCGAAAGCCGTCATCCTAATGATTCGTCATATGGATGATTCGCTCTAATACGAGTATCTGAATGAAGAAGACCCCAGAAGGTTGGGGGTTTCACTCAAAGAATGCTTTGGAAATGTCTATGACTCCCTGGTTCCTCACCTAGAAGTGAGATGGCATAAACTCTGCTTCTGTGATTTCAAGACAGTTCTTGATTACAACCCGAAAGCACTTCGCATTAAATCCTTAATAAAATTATGTGGTAAAGAGATCACAGATGCGATGTTGATTGAGAGGACTCTCTCTACCTTACCCGTCTCTGCTTTGATGGTTGCTAAGAACTATCGAATCGATGTTACTATATGACTAATCACAAGGTTTGATGAACTCATTCGAGCCATAAATGTCGCTGAAAAGCATGACAACATCCTTGTGAAGAACTATAATTTGAGACCTGTGGGAACAGAGTCTATTCCCGAATCCAATAATAATGGCGCCCCAAAGAGAGGGCGCCAAGAGCAAAACCCTAAATATAGGGACAATTCTGGATGTTATGGTCCATATTCTTGCTCTAATGAGGAAGGTAATGTCTCTGGCTATATTGGTGGTGCCACCAACACTAAGAATCATCCTAATGACGCTTTCAAAGCGCCCCAATAAAGGAAGCATGAGCACAGAGATGTATGTTCTCTATGTGGAACAACCAATCATTGGGCACATATTTGTAGATCTCGTGTAAATATTGTCACCACTACAAAGCATATTATGAAGCAAGAGAAGCTTACTATATGGAACAAGAAGATCAAGAAGGTGATCTAGAGGTTGAAGACTTTAAATCTGGCTTGAATCAATAGATCGCCAATTTTGTTTAAATCTTTATTTTTTCAAGAGATGTAACAGGCAATTGCCATAGATTTTGTACTAAATGTCATTGGTTTAGTTTCTCTTCAACTAGGCTCATCCAAAGTTAGTATGATGTCTGGGAAGGTTTTGAGATAAGTGGTACTTAAGCGAGTTTTGCTCCACTGACATATCTCTACTCACCTGGTCAAATTTATTTTGGAGTTACCAAAAGAAGTTAAGCGACTATCTTTTTTTTGCATTAGCTAGAATTCGGATTGGATTTTATTTTTCTCAAAGAAACAATGATGTACACCGCTGGTTTATGAATAAAATTTCGAGTTGTGTTTATTATGACTCCATTTTAATTCTGAGCATATTACTTTGTGACTACGATGGCTGGGCCATCAGAATTAGTTCAAGGACATGGAATGGCCCAAATTTCTCTTGCCAAATGACACGTTGATTACTGTCACAGAAACTCTCTACTCCCCTAGGGAAAATCAAACCCTATTGAGCTACTCGAGCCAATGGATTCCACGTGAAAACGCATATAAAAAACGGAAAAGTGTTCATTTGCACTACCTCTAATGATTGTGAATAATGGTGCATCTTAGAGAAACTTATGCGTCTCTCTAGTGGATTTTATGTCACCACTATTCGAGCAATTAAATCCAATAAAGTTATGAGAGAAGATCTTTTGGATTTATACACATATTGGCTTTGTAACGATAAGGTAGGTCATCATAGTCATGATACAATGATTCGTCTACTAAAGACTTCACATGGACATCCATTCGTTCGAGTGAAACAAAGCGCAAATCAAAGGTTAATTTCTGGACTAAGTATGACTGTCGTCGCTGCCTATGGCGCCGCCGCCGTCCACCACCAGCCCAATCCATATCCATGACACTATAGATGGCATCCATCATGATGATGGCGCCCCAGGTGATGCTTCAAATAGTGTTTCAGATACTCTGGCCCAATCAAAATCCTCATTGGTTGCTTCTAAGCCTCTCGCTCGTTCTAGAAAGCTTGTTCCTTAGGGAAATAACGATTGAGACCGTCCTATGCAAAGGATACAAAAATACTCATTCTGATCTTACATAGAATCCAAGGGGATTCTGTGGACCGATTCAACCAACTTGCGGATGTTTAAATATTTCATGATGTTGGTTGACACGCAAATACACTAGTCACGTGTTGTGCCATTGTCCACTTGAAATACTGCTTATGCTACACTCCTAGCATAGATCATATGGCGACTGGCTCACTCTCCAGATCATCCTATTCAGTCAATTAGACTTGACAATGCTAGAGAGTTTAAATCGAAGACTGTCAATGATTATTGCATATCACTGGGACTAATGCTGGACATCATATTCCCATGTACACACCCAAATGGTCTCGCGAAAACGACTACGATGAAGTTTGAATATTGGTAATGCGCACAAATCCCTATATCTGCTTGGGGTGATGCAATGTCACATGCAGCTATGCTAACTCTACAACTGTCACGCCCCGAATTTTAGAATAACAATTCAAAATCCGAAACATGAAAATACTACAAACTCAAAAATAATCAACCTGAAAATTTCTTTTCTTAACATACCCACCACACAAAATAAAATCAAACCGAATATAGTCTCGGTTAATTATTACAACTCAAATCCAAAATGTAATGTAAAGCTCTAAATGAGCATACACACACCTCACAACTAAATAAATAACAAAACTGCTGTAACACCTAAGCAGCTCGGTCACCTCCCTGATTATCCTGACCTGCAGGAATATCCGCTACACCATTGAATAGTGTACCGGAATTGCAACAACACAAAACCCGGTAAGCTTATGAAAGCTTGTATGAGTAAAAGAAGGAACTGTTACTTAATTGAATCTCATTTATTCCCACACACAGCAACACTCAATAATTTTCATATATGCAAATAATAACAATCTCAATCAACACCAATTCAATATATCAAGACAACCCAACTCACAACTTTCTCCACAACTCTCATCATCGTATTTATAAAAATACGGTACTTGACAGACTAGAGCTCTAACTGAATCGTAGCCCGTCACCTGGCCTAGGTTATGGCATCCGACATATTTATCAATTATTGTATGTCATCAATATGTATACCTATATACATATTTAGAACTTCCAATAATTCCACATACTCAACCAATCGTATCCCATCATCTACACTAGGATTAGAGCGTCCGATTACCCACACCAGTCATTACGTCGACCCTAAACCCATAAATGAACACAACATATAATATCACAAACTGAAATCACAAAATTCATAACTAATTTATACGATATCCGAAAAATACGTATAATACGCCGAAATGATCGTATCGAAACATAGAATCATAAAATAGATAGAAACCAAATTTTAGACCTCCGGAGGTGGCCGGAAAAGGCCGCCGGAGTTAGGGACAGAGCCGCCACCGACCACCGCCAATGGTGTCGGGGCTAAGCTTGTCCCCTTCGTTTCATCATTCTGAGCAACTTTCATAACTAGCACAAGACCTAAAAATGACGGGAAGGCATCGAAATTACCGATTTACAGTCGGCGACCGGAAAATATGCAGAAACCGGTGAGCTTGAAAACCGACGTGAAAACTGTAACCTCAGGCCCCGATCCCTTCTGGAAACTTGTTCAGAACTTCCTTGCGAACTCAACAAGCCCAGAATCACAAGAAACGATCGTGTATAGCTCGAGATATCTTGATCGAAAGTTTCGGTATTTCGATCCGTTTTGGTCGAGCTCCGACGAACGTGAAAACGTTCGACCCAGTTCCGGTCCTTCTTGGTGCTTGTAGAGGAAGTTAAGGCGAGCTCAATGAGATAAGAATCAAGTGAAATGGTGGAGTGTAGCTCGAGATATCGAGATCGAACCGAAAATGGTCGTTTTCGGTTCGGGCCGTGCCGCCGCCGCGACAGGTTGCGCCGCCTTGTGAAACTGCCTCCGGGAGCTAGAGCAGCTCGAGACGAACGCCTGGACTTGGTTTGAGGTCGAGAGGTGGTCTGTGGAGGGAGAACAATTAAGGAGAAATTTTCTCCCCTTTTCGGTCGAGAGCGACGGTGAGACAGAATTAGTTTTTTTTTTTTTTTTCTTTTTCCAGAAACAGAAGGAAGAAGAAGAACCGGTAGAAGAAAAAATTAGGGTTTCCAAAATTTTTCTATATATATATGTTTCGGAAAACTTCGAAATTCGATAACTAATTCAGAAAAAATCCGATCTTCATGTTCCGCACGTGTACGGACTCGTATCGACGAGCTCTACAACTTTCATGAAGGAAGTTTCTCCAAATTTCGTACGTAGAAAAAGTCGATTTCTCAAACCTAGTATTTCGAGCTTTTCGTTAAAATAAACGTTTCGAAACTTCGATAATTGTAAAAATGAATGATTATCGAACATAAATCGTGAAATCGCATAATAATCATTCGATACAATCACTCGAATTTAAAATGGAAATTGCGGGTATTACAATCTACCCCCCTTAAAGGAATTTCGTCCCGAAATTCAAGTACCCAATTCCCCAAAAAGCTGTGGATACCTCGTCCTCATGTCAGATTCTAACTCCCATGATGCATCACCCTCATCATGATGACTCCACAACACCTTCATGAGATCAACCTCTTTCCAACGAAGTTTCTTTGTAGACTTATCCAAGATACGAACAGGTTCCACTACAAACGTCACATCCGGGTTCACTTCAACCGCACCGTGGTCAATCACGGGTTCACTTCGACCGCACCGTGGTCAATCCGGGTTCACTTCCTGAGCAGAGACACATGAAAGACATTCTGCACTCCCGACATACTAACAGGTAAAGCAAGACGATATGCCAAGTTACCAACCCTTTCCAGAATCTCAAAGGGTCCAACATACCTCGGTGCGAGTTTCCCCTTCTTGCCAAATCTCACCACACCTTTCATAGGTGAGACTTTCAAGAACACATGATCACCTGTCTCAAACTCCAACGGTCTCCTCTTCAAGTCAGCATAACTCTTCTGTCTACTCTGAGCGGTTCGGATTCTGTCCCGAATAGTAGTGACCTTCTCTGTAGTCTCCTATACAATCTCAGGTCCGATGAGCCCTTTATCCCCTGCTTCCGCCCAACAGATTGGAGTCCTACATGGCCTACCATAAAGAGCCTCATATGGATCCATACCGATACTAGAGTGATAGCTGTTGTTGTAGGCAAACTCTACCAATGGTAGATGATCTGCCCAACTACCCTTAAAATCCAGAACACAAGCTCTGAGCATGTCCTCCATCACCTGATTCACTCTCTCGGTCTGTCCATCTGTTTGTGGGTGAAATGCAGTGCTCATAGCAAGAGACGTACCAAATGCCTTATGGAACCTACGCTAGAATTCTGAAGTGAAACGAGCATCACGATCCGATACAATCGTCACAGGTACTCCATGAAGCCTCACTATCTCGTTCACGTAAAACTTACACAATGCATTACCTGAGTACGTTTTTGCCACCGGAAGGAAGTGTGCTGATTTAGTCAACCGGTCAACAATCACCCAAATCGAGTCATAACTTTGCCTGGATCTGGGCAATCCAGTCACAAAGTCCATAGAGATGTCTTCCCATTTCCAAACAGGAATCGATAAGGGGTTCAGCATTCCTGCTGGTCTCTGATGCTCTGCCTTCACCTGTTGACAGGTAAGACACTTCGACACGTGTTCCGCCACATCCCTCTTCATACCATACCACCAAAACTGCCTTCGTAGATCCATATACATTTTAGTACTTCCTGGATGTATAGTATATCGAGACCTATGTGCTTCCCGCATGATCTCCTCCATGAGGTTATCAACACTCGGTGCATACAATCTCCCTCGAAATCTCAACCCTCCATCAGCCCCAATCATCCACTCAGAAGGACCCTCCACATCCGGGTCAACAGTCATCCCAGAAAACCTCGCCTGAGCAAACTCATCAAGTGTCTGACCCTGAATGATCCTGGAGATCAAGGTGGGCTGTAAGGTGATACTACCGAGAAAGATACCCCGTCCTGCTCCTGCGGGCATAAGGTCGAACTCAGATGCAGCTTCTAACATACGCCACTCCCGCACCATAATCGATGCCATTATTACCCGCGGTTTCCTACTCAAAGCATCCGCCACTACATTCGCCTTTCCGGGATGATACTCCAAGGTGAAATCATAGTCCTTAATGAGCTCCATCCATCTCCTCTGCCTCATGTTCAATTCATTCTGGGAGAATAGATACTTCAAACTCTTGTGATCAGAAAAGAGTTCAAATTTCTCACCATAAAGATAGTGCCTCCAAATCTTCAAGGCAAACACCACAGCTGCTAGTTCTAGATAATGAGTAGGGTAATTTCGCTCATGTACCTTCAACTGTCTAGAACCATAAGCAACAACACTACCATTCTGCATCAACAGACACCCCAAACCCTGATGAGATGCATCGCTGTAAATGACTAATCCACCACCACTAGTAGGAATAGTCAACACTGGAGCTGTAGTCAATCTAGTCTTCAGCTCAATGAAAGCCTTCTCACACTTGTCCGACCATACGAACTGAGTGTCTTTCCTAGTCAATTTGGTCAAAGCCGAAGCAATACCAGAAAACCCTTCAATGAAGCGCCTGTAATACCCGGCCAATCCAAGGAAGCTACGGATTTCTGTAACCGTAGTAGGGCGACTCCAACTCATCACTGCTTCAACCTTCGAAGGATCCACAGAAACTCCATCCTTCGAGACCACATGACCAAGGAACTTGACTTCACTCTGCCAGAAGTCGCACTTCTCGAACTTGGCAAATAGTTTATGCTCTCTCAATGTCTGCAGCACTATCCGCAGATGCCTCTCATGCTCAGCAGACGATCTTGAATAAATCAAGATGTCGTCAACGAACACCACCACAAACTTATCCAAGTAAGGACTGAACGTACGGTTCATCAAGTCCATAAATGCTGCGGGGGCATTCGTGAGACCAAAAGGCATGACAAGAAACTCAAAATGTCCATACCTGGTCCTGAACGCCGTCTTTGGAATATCTTCCTCCTTCACCCTCAACTGGTGATATCCAGACCTCAAGTCCATCTTCGAGAATACATTAGCTTCTCTAAGCTGATCGAACAAGTCATCAATCCTAGGTAAAGGGTACCTATTCTTGATGGTCACCTTGTTCAACTGTCGATAATCCACACATAGACGAAGTGAACTATCCTTCTTCTTCACAAACAACACTGGTGCGCCCCAAGGAGACACACTTCCCACACACAGCAACACTCAATAATTTTCATATATGCAAATAATAACAATCTCAATCAACACCAATTCAATATATCAAGACAACCCAACTCACAACTTTCTCCACAACTCTCATCATCGTATTTATAAAAATACGGTACTTGACAGACTAGAGCTCTAACTGAATCGTAGCCCGTCACCTGGCCTAGGTTATGGCATCCGACATATTTATCAATTATTGTATGTCATCAATATGTATACCTATATACATATTTAGAACTTCCAATAATTCCACATACTCAACCAATCGTATCCCATCATCCACACTAGGATTAGAGCGTCCGATTACCCACACCAGTCATTACGTCGACCCTAAACCCATAAATGAACACAACATATAATATCACATACTGAAATCAACCCAACCAAGATAAATCATATTATTATGGAATTACACAATTGTAATATAATCAACTCATCAATTCTACTCAATCATATCATCACACAACAATCCACTCATCAATATATATTTTCCACGTAAATATATATATGCGTAATCATCCACTCAGGAATGACCACTAATACCATCTATAGTTCACACAAGAAAATTTTGAAATTCATTTGTATAGTTAAAATTCATTTTACTTACCTATGGACCGTGGTGATTCAAGTCCATGAAATTTTAAAACAAATATTTAATCCGCAAATATTTTTCACACAATTACCAAAAATAAATAAATTAAAATGCTCGGTTCGTAATATGAACCACGTGAGTTTTACTCACCTCGAAACTCCCGCTGCGTCTTCAATAATTTTAATTTAAAATTAACGCCGAATAGCCCACTCAAATAAAATTCGTCAATCACCTAATCAAATGTGATTCGAATTTAGCCAACAATTTCAACACATAATTTAACTACTAATTAACGGCCAGATTCTAATTTACATTAAAATCCGACGAGCGGTTTCTCACGAATCGCTCCCCTAATTACCGTTTTTCACATATAAGAAGATCCAACGGTCGGATCTTCGTCCATGAACACACAAAGCCTCTGGGACAGTCATATGATCATCATAACAAATTTACAAGTTCATCCAACGGTCATAATTTCACAGATCACAAATCTAACGATCGAAATTGATCGAAATCATAAAATTCATAACTAATTCATAATTCATAACTAATTCATACGATATCCGAAAAATGCTTATAATACGCCGAAATGATCGGATCGAAACATAGAATCATAAAATAGACAGAAACCAAATTTTAGACCTCCGGAGGTGGCCGGAAAAGGCCGCCGGAATTAGGGACAGAGCCGCCACCGACCACCGCCAATGGTGTCGGGGCCAAGCTTGTCCCCTTCATTTCATCATTTTCAGCAACTTTCATAACTAGCACAAGACCTAAAAATGACGGGAAGGCATCGAAATTACCGATTTACAGTCGGCGGCCGGAAAATATGCAGAAACCGGTGAGCTTGAAAACCGACGTGAAAACTGCAACCTCAGGCCCCGATCCCTTCTGGAAACTTGTTCAGAACTTCCTTTCGAACTCAACAAGCCAAGAATCACAATAAACGATCGTGTATAGCTCGAGATATCTTGATCGAAAGTTTTGGTATTTCGATCCGTTCGGGTCGAGCTCCGACGAACGTGAAAACGTTCGACCCAGTTTCGGTCCTTCTTGGTGCTTGTAGAAGCAGTTGAGGCGAGCTCAATGAGACAAGAATCAAGTGAAATGGTGGAGTGTAGCTCGAGATATCGAGATCGAACCGAAAATGGTCGTTTTCGGTTCGAGCCGTGCCGTCGCCGCCACAGGCTGCGCCGCCTTGTGAAACTACCTCCGGGAGCTAGAGCAGCTCGAGACGAACGCCTGAGACTTGGTTTAAGGTCGAGAGGTGGTCTGTGGAGGGAGAACAATTAAGGAGAAATTTTCTCCCCTTTTCGGTCGAGAGCGACGGTGAGAGAGAACCAGTTTTTTTTTTTTTTTCTTTTTCCAGAAACAGAAGGAAGAAGAAGAACCGGTAGAAGAAAAAATTAGGGTTTCCAAAATTTTTCTATATATACATGTTTCGGAAAACTTCGAAATTCGATAACTAATTCAGAAAAAATCTGATCTTCGTGTTCCGCACGTGCACGGACTCGTATCGACGAGCTCTACAACTTTCATGAAGGAAGTTTCTCCAAATTTCGTACGTAGAAAAAGTCGATTTCTCAAACCGAGTATTTCGAGCTTTTCGTTAAAATAAACGTTTCGAAACTTCGATAATTGTAAAAATGAATGATTATCGAACATAAATCGTGAAATCGCATAATAATCATTCTATACAATCACACGAATTTAAAATGGAAATTGTGGGTATTACAACAACCCACTGCCACTCAATCTATCTCTGCATTACAGCTAGTGACTGGGTACAAGTTTCTCGTACTTACACATATTTGAGTACGCCATTTATGTGCCAATTGCGCTGCCATAGCGCACCATGATGGGTCCTCATAGACGAATGGGCAAATAAGTTAGATATGAGACTCCAACAATCTTCTGCCATTTAACGCCTTTGCTAGGCGATCTCTTTACTGCTAGATTTGCGAATTGTCATTTTGATGAGACAGTCTTCCAATCTGTATTTACATGAGCATTTGCCTAGCATAATTAGCTATAATGAGCCACGCTCATACTACCGCCAGCAATACCAGCTCCTGCCATAAGAGTCACCTATGGGAACACAGCCAAGCAGGCTACCGCCTAGGCCCCAGCTTACCCCCAGATCTCCACTGACGTGCCGCCACACACTGCGCCAACACAACATCAGAAGCTCTAAAAGCTGGGAACTGAAGCATATCAGTCCAACATCGAAAACATGGAGAAGATCAGCTCTCTCCTCACCTATAAAAGGTTCTCTCCTCTCTCCTCATTAATTACACATCTACTACTTGTCTACTGTTACCATGTCAACGCAAATACATTAACTAACTTAGGCATCGGAGAAGAGAAGACTGCCCGACGCGGTCTCCCTCTGACGCCCCCTTTGTATTTCACTTGACAGGTAGCGGAAGCACTGAGAATATTAAATAACTATCCGCCCACCGGACTTGTGTTGACCATAGTTTAGCTACCGCTGAACTTTGAACATTAACATTGGCGCCGTTTGTGGGAATCTTTTGAACAAAATGTCTCCCCACCACCACCATGGCTAACGGTAGTAGGGGCAAACACCGAGGAGCAAGCGGACCAGTCCGCCAACCACTACCCCGCCAACCCCGCGGCTAGCGTTGACCCAGCGGTCAACGTTAAGCGAGCATTATTCAAAACTCCGACCAACTCTAGCATGGGTCTCCAAGGCTCATCCCAGGTCTAGCAGACCCAAACTGCAGCAGAGGCCCAGTCGGGTAGTAGTCGCCCACCGGTCCAGGACCTTGCCCCTATGTACGAGCTGGCATTGACGGACTTCCACAAAGCGAATAGGGAGCGCGAGAAAGAGCGCCGGGAGAAGGCGGAAGCCCAAAAACAAGTGTCCACGCTAGTGTCGAGGTTCGACGAATTGAAAAGGGTGTTGGAGGCAAATGCTAATACAGCACAGAGCAAACAGTCACGGAGCACTAGACGCAGTCGACCCAACACCGGCGGAATTGTACCTGCACCAATCATACATATGCAAGTACCACTGAACCTACTAGAATTAATAGGCCCACCTCCTCCGCCCCGCCTAATGATGGAGCAGGAGGTGGAATCACAACCAAATACCAACCGCTCGACATCCAGAGCTTGGACTAAAGGTAACCCACCTACCGCAAGGCAAGGGCCAATCCGGCGGAACCTCCAAGCGGGGCTAGCTGGTAATGCCACAGCCCTAATACTGGAAAGGATGCAGCAGTTGGAGCTGAGGCAAGCGCCCCAACGCTAATACCAAATCCGTTTTTCACATCCAGACCAGGGCTATTCACCGCCAGGATCCTACACGCCGTCAGACCAGCATACGCAAAGACACCAAAGATGTCACATTACAGCGGCACGTCTGACCCATTCGTCCATATGGACACCTTCAAAAAGGTCACCAACAACACGGGATTTGATGACCGCACTCTCTGCCACTTGTTCAGTGAAACATTGGACAGTGAGGCAATGAGTTGGTTCTTTGAATCCCTGCCAGGATCCATCGACTCATTTCAAGGACTATCAAATGCTTTCCTTGCTCGATTCATCCTGTTAGCCGCCGGACATCACAACACAACTCAGCTGTTCAACCTCAAGCTGGGTACAGAGGAAACATCAAAGGCGTTTGACACCAGATGGCGGGCGACAACGTCTTAGTGCCGCGATCTTGATAAGACAATGGCACTGGCAGCCTTTAAGTAGGGACTCCTCAAGGGGCCATTCCTCTATCACCTCAATTACAATCATCCAAATGCCGCTTATGACCATGTCATGAGCGAGGCTGTCATCCATACACAGGCAGAATTCATCAAGCACGGAGAGAGCCCACCATCACCACCACCAACACTTGTAAAGTCAGCCCAGGTCTCTGCCAGCCATCGGGAAACCGCTAGCGAGACCACCGCTACGCCACCAATTGACAAGAAGAGAAAGTGGCAACAAGGCAACTACCAGAGCAAGCGGCAGAGGGACCAACATTACAATAGGGGCAACTGCTCATCTCATGGGGATAACCGGAATAAATAGACGGAGTCCTCCCAGCGGCATGTAGTGTTTACAGTCCTCACGGCATCATACGAGGATATATTCAACTAGTGCAAAGATCAGATTCCGCCACCACCCCGAAGAAAGTACCCAAGGGTGCGAAAGTCCATAAACACTGGAAAATGGTGTAAATACCACGAGGACAGCGGACACAATACCAACAACTGCCATGCTCTCAAAACAGCAAATCGAAACTTTATACCGAGATGGTAAGATGGAGCAATTCAAAGTGGGCGAACCGCCACCTGTGGTCACCCATATTGAACCAATGGGCCGCATCAACACCATCAACGGTGGTGCCCCAATCACCAACATGTCTCATAGGGCAAAGAAGCGCTATGCACGTGCTAATCACCCCAATGAAATTTGCAACATCCGCTATGAGAGGTGGGAGCCCATTACCTTCTCGGAGGAAGAGGAGCGCGGAGTACATTTACCCCACGACAATCCATTCTTAATCGACGCCATACTCAGAAAATGATCAGTAGGAAGAGTCCTTGTTGACAGCGGTTCCGCTGTAAATGTCATCTTCAACGGTTGTTACAATAAACTCCTACGGAACAGGAAATTACTATAGGATCATGAGCCATTACTTAGTTTCTCCGGGGACGTCACACAACCATTGGGTTCTGACTACATGCGACTAATTATTGGCACTAGCCCACATACGGCAGAAATCCACACGGAGTTCATCATTGTAGACTACTTCAACTCATATAATGCCATTATTGGTCGACTGGCGCTCAACAAGCTCAAGTGCATCATAGCCGGATACATGCTTCTCATGAAGTTCCCTACGCCCAACGGGACAGGCTGTGTCAAGGGAAGTCAACAAACTGGCAAGGGAATGTTATTCCACAACCGTGGCGGCGCGCCGCCATGAGATCTTAACGGTGGGAAACCATGCACCAGCACCAAATATCTTTGAGGACCCCAGGGAGGACGAGAAGAAATATGTCAAAAAAGAGCCTGTCAACCCATAAACTTCCTTAAGAGTCATCAGCATCTCAGGCGAACACCCTGAGCGGATAGTCCGCATCTCGAAATCAAGTAACTAGTTGAATGTGTTGGGGATCGGGATTCCCCGCCCAAAGATGTTTCCAAAATTACAAAACAACCTTAGCGGCTCTAAAAAAAAAAAAAAAAAAAAAAAAGAGGTCTCAGTGGCACTACAAAGCAATGGCCAGTCTCATGGATTCTGGGGAGCTGCAGTGCCATCCTCGCTTGGCGGCAGCGGTTGTTGCTCGGACATGTGGCTTGTCTGATCAGACCCACGAGCAATTGGACTGGGAGTCACGATGGTACCATCCGGTCGAGTATGTGCAGCTAGAAAGCCGGCACGTTAAACCTCAGACTGCGTAGGAGGTGGAGTCCGCTAAGAGTCGTCCGCCGAATATTCACCGCTCTCCCCACTTCCTAAGTGGGAGTCACACCACTCGATAGCACCCTTCTGGTTCAGTAGCTGCAGGTTAACGGTAGCGCCAGGCTTTGCCGACTCCGCCATTGCATATTTATACTCAGCGGACTGTTTGAACGCCTCCACAGCGGCGACCTTTGTGCAGCTCCTATCCACTTCCCACCGGGCAACCTCACCCTCCAACCTCTTCACCTCGGCGGCAGAGTCTCGCTGAAGGATCTCAATCTTCTTGACCTTAGCCGCCAGTTGATCCTTCAGCAGAGCTATGTCTTGCTCCAGCTTGGAGATCTTGTCATTCCTCTCGAGGTCACGCTCAATAGCGACAGAGAGCTTGCCATGGGCATCCAAAAGATCACACTCAACCTTGGTCATACGCCGCTCAGCCTTCGCCAGTTTCTCTTTAGCCTCCCCCAACTCCCCCTGGAGACCGCTAACTCCCTCAGCTGTCGCTCAGTACAGGGCTGACTCGACGCCGCCACAAACAACTGATGTAACCCAACAGACAAGTGCCCAAAGGCAGAGCTGAAGGGCTATTGATCAAGGGTAGTGGAGCGAACAATCTCCTCCAGGCCGCCGAACCCTAGCCTCTCACACTGGTGATGTAAAAACTCCCCCTCAAGGCCTGTCAAAAACTCGACATAAGCGGCAAACGAATCCAAGTCACTCGTCAGTGCCTCCCTGCCAACGGCGACGGTCATCTCTGGTGGAGCCTGCTTCGACTTTTTCTGTTGACGGGCCCCTATGGTCTCCACCTCATCTGCCTCTTCCTCCTCGTCATGCTAACGCCTCTTGCTCTGCAACACTCATGTAGCACCAGCGGTGACAGGCCTTGAGGCCACTTGCGGCTCCAACCCCGCAATCATAACCAGTGCCTTCGTGGCCACCGCTTTCTCCTTTTAGGACCCACACCAGGTGCCGGCCACTCTCTCCCTCGTCTGCAAAGTGGATGCAGGAGCCGCCCTCCTGCCAGCAACGTTGCGACTGACCGCAGCCCTTGCTTGAACGGCTGGCAAACTGTCGGCACCAAGATGGGAGTGATGAGGAATCTGCAACACCATAGGCACCTCGGACTGACTTAGCGCCAGTGTCTCCAGGTCGACTGCAGTCTTCTGGGCCGCCGGCCCTTAAGCGTACATGCTCTTCAAGACATTGTTCATCTCTGCAAGGTCCATTGCCTTGGCAAAAGCGTCTTGCCTCCTTCTATTTCCTGACGGAGATTCTACACAAAAAATAACAAGTTAGCCCGCCGCAAACTGGACTAGAACACAAATCACTGAAAGTTACCTACCAAGGGCGCGAGTCAACTCCTGGGCGACCAACAATTCCCAACTAGTGAGAAGCCTAAGGTCAAGCAGGTTGCGGTTATGCCAACAACCTCTAATCCTCGCCACGCTACACTCCTCCTCGTGAGTCAGGTTGTAACGCAAGCCCCCTAAAAAAAAAAAGAAGTGAAGCGATTAGAATTATAAGAGTCGACAAGCAAGGCCAAAATCTGGAGTGGCAGAGGTCGACGACAACATCTAATAGGCTGAAACTCTGACTTAATCTGAAAAGTCGGTATCCCCACATTCGGGCTCGCTTGGTATTCTCATCCGTCAGTGGCAACGCAAAAGGTCCCCCGCCAGTGCGACATGGAATCCTTCATGTTCTCGATTAACTTGGGCGCCGACTCAAATTCACTTGACCGCTACAACCTCGGCACCTCACGTACACCAACTCAAAGAAATGTAGCACCTCCGCCACAGTTGGACCCTCGCAACCGGACAAACGCCGTAGCGAGTTCAGCGCCATCAGCAACCGCCACATGTTGGGACAAATCTGCCCAAAGTCGAGGCCAAACTGGCATACAAAATCTAGAGATTGGGAAGTAGCGGAAGAGTCACACCTTGGCGGAAAATGGCCTCATGAACAACAGCGTAACCCGCTGGCAAAATGGATGCCTTCTCATTAGCGGCTGGCGGGCGCAACTTCACCACTCTAGGTAAGCGGAACACCCGCTTCAGTCATCGCCCCTCCCGCCTCATCAACCGTAATTCCGTGAGACTCCATTTCCTCTCCGCCGATGTCTTCCCCATCGACGGAACCGCTAGCTGCGCTATTGTTCGCTAAACTCTCCTCACGCCGCTCGCGTCCGCCGTTATCCTCCCTGGTCTTAGAACTCTCTGGTCGCCCACCTCGAGCTATGGCCACGTCCCAGGGTATGGTTTATAAGGGTTCGATGTCTAGCGGTTCCGACAGTGAGGTTCCTGCAAGGACAGACGGATGCAACGAATCAATAAATATCAAATCCGCCTCGCTGAATGACACGTCAGACCCGGAATCCTCACTGCTCGAGATCTCTACGACGGTAGCCATCACAAACCCTAAAACCCAAACTAGTTAGTTCACATAAGATCTAAGCTACCCCTACGACAATTTTCATCTAGGAACATCGAGAACAATTACCACACTAACCCAGATTCGGCCATCTAGCAAATCCCTAAACCTCATCTCTGTCAAAAAACACCAGAATAGACCCCCAAAACTCTTGTTGCACCCTCAGAACACACCAGCGAGACACAAAAACCACTCAAATCGAAAACCCAGAATGTAGCAGAGCAAAAGAAAAAAAAAACTGAAAAGGCTTAGAATCACTAACCTGCTGGTGTGGGAAATCAGGAGCGTTCAAACTTTACGCCTTCACTTCCGGGGATCCCTATCACCAAAACATCGATCTCTCGCTCGAGTGGCAGAGGTCACTTCTTGAATGCCAGAGGACAGAGCTTGAGGATGACGAGAAAGTTTGAAGTGGAGATAAAGGCGACAACCTCTGGTTTTCCCCACTTTTAAAGTCAACATCAATCAAATCTAGGTCGTCCGCCAAAAAGCGACGTTACTCTCCAGCTGCACACGTGTCCCACGATCGCATTTAGTTTTCGGAATAACTGAGGCGTAGTCTCAGAGACTGAGTAGATAATTACTCACATTAATGACGAAGAGACAGGCGTTCTGAGGATTTACAATCCCAAACGCTAGGCCGACGCATGACGGCCAAGTGGCAGAAGTCATCAAAGGGGCGAGTATGCCAATCGTCCAGGTTCAATACCCCTACGCCAGAGGGAACTTCTCTCCTTATCATGCAAGGGAGTCTCCGCTACGCGCCACACCGCTAGTGGAACTTCTCCCTCATATCTTGCAAGCGAGTCTCCACTACGCGCAACACAGTTAGCGGAGCTTCTCTCTCATATCTTGCAAGCGAGTCTCCGCTATGCGCAACACTGCTAGTGGAACTTCTCCCTCATATCTTGTAAAGGAGTCTCCGCTACATGCAACACCGCTAGCGGAACTTTTCTCCTTACCGTGCAAGCGAGACTCCGCTATGCGCAACACCGCTAGAAGAACTTCTCCCTCATATCTTGCAAGCGAGTCTCCTCGGCTACGCGCAACACCGCTAGTGAAACTTCTCCTTATCTTGCAAGCGAGTCACCGCTACGCCCAACACCGCTAGCGAAACTTCTCTCTCTTATCTTGCAAGCGAGATAATCGCCGCTAAGCACAATACCGGCAGCAAATGTCTCATAAACATCAGTCTCCGCGACTCTACCGCCCCCTTACCCTTAGCGGAGGGATTCCCGCCACCTCTGATTCCTCAAGCTATGCCTCATACGGACAAGTACGGGGAAACGTCAACAGTCTTCGACGGCCCTGATCAAGCACATTGACCCCCGCCGCTTGGGTATCAAAGTTTGGGCTCACTATCCAACACCCTCTGTTCAACATAGATCCCCTCAACAAACAATACACAGACCAAACGGAGGTCTATCTTAGCCGGGGAGTGGGGGACTCCCTATGTGGCCTAGCAGGGTCCCACCCGAAAGGGTATAAAGAGTTTTCTTAATCAGTCCATGGTTGACAACGCACTGACGCTAATTATGCTTTGCAAGTCTAGCTGGAGTAACGCTTCAAATCGCTAGGCAACTCCCCAACCAAGATTGCCTTCCTTGACTGGGGACTTGGGGGACTTGTACTTACATGAGCATTTGCCTAGCATAATTAGCTATAATGAGCCACGCTCATACTACCGCCAGAAATACCAGCTCCCGCCATAAGAGTCACCTATGGAAACACAGCCAAGCAGGCTACTGCCTAGGCCCCGGCTTACCCCCAGATCTCCACTGACGCGCCGCCACGCACTGCGCCAACACAACATCAGAAGCTCCAGAAGCTGGGAACTGAAGCATATCAGTCCCACATCGAAAACATGGAGAAGATCACCTCCCTCCTCACTTATAAAAGGTTCTCTCCTCTCTCCTCATTAATTACACATCTACTACTTGTCTAAGTTACCATGTCAACGCAAATACATTGACTAACTTAGGCATCAGAGAAGAGAAGACCGCCCGACGCGGTCTCCCTCTGACGCCCCTTTTATATTTCACTTGACAGGTAGCGGAAGCACTAAGAATATCAAATAACGGTCCGCCCACTAGACCTGTGTTAACTATAGTTTAGCTACCGTTGAACTTTGAACATTAACACCGTCGTTAAGTGGAGATAAGAACACCAATGTTCAACAGAAACGACAGGAATTGTCGTGTTTTGTCCCTACTATATCTCATCTCTATCCCCGTTAAAGTGACGAGATCACACATATCTGCTGCAAACATGGATGTAACGCCACCCTACACGAAGACAGGCATAGCATCAATGTCGTAGAGTGTGGCACTCTGGGGTCACAGGTTATGGCCCCAGCTAGAATGCGTGAGAGGCCCGTGGGTTGGAATGATACTTTGGCACAAACTAATCCTTTGATCATCGACACTCAAAATCCGTCTCATAAGAATGTTCCGAATTAAGATTATCGTTGGGGGACGCGTCAACATCAAAACCTATTCTTGAGAATATAGAGCTTTCTGAAATTACACTAGTGCACATGAGATGTAGATAGAAATTGTATCATGATTGATGATGTATTCGCACATTTCATAGTGCATGAGTTTGTTGAGTCTGATGACATTGAACGTTGTATTTATGACTGAATGTCAACATAGAGAAAGTTGGCCTAACTGGAAAGATGTGATCTAAGTTAAGTTAGATTCTCTAACGAAGATGAAGGTTTTTCGAGCCAGTGATGCCAACTCCTCCTAACATAAAACATATTGACTAATGAGACTTTAGAAAGCGTGATGAGAAAAAAAAAAAACATGGTAATCTCGCCATATGGCGCAAGGTTTCTCATAAAACGCCCTGGAATCGACTACAAAGAGACATTCTACCATAATGGATGTCGTTGCACTCCACTACCTTATCAGTTTGGTAGTTTCCAAATAACTGAACATGCAGCTTACAAATGTGGTCACTACGTATCTTTATGGGGATCTAGATACGGAATCCACATGAAGTTTCTTGGTGAACTTCATTTACCCAAGTCAAGTGGCTCTAGACCACGGAGCGCGTTTGCAATGAGGTTGAAACACTCACTAAAGGGACTACTTGATAAGGAAGGGATACGTAAATGCCCATGCGTTTTGATGACAAGTTTCGGATTCTATCACAATTCATGTTGGTGACATGATCTTCATTGGAAGTCTTTAAAGAGTTAAAGGAAATTGCTTGGGGTGACCCGAGAGAGAGGTTCCACAGTGCTGCGACCCCGATAACTCATCAACCCGAAACCGCAAGGCTTGTTGGGTTTAGGTTGTTGGTTTACAAAACATTTTCTTAGACAAATCATTCTAGCAACCTAACAGCGTATTTTCAAAAGCGGAGTTTAAAGTGGGCTAAAGGATTTGGCTTACCATGGGAGCCCAATTTGGAAAATAACAAATCACTAAATAAATACAAGGGTTAAATACAGATTACTACCCTGAGGTTTGAGTCCAAAATCAATTCAGTCCCTGAACTTCTAATTTCATCAAAAACACCCCTGCACTTTCAATTTTGATCTAATAAGTCCAATTTGTTAGTTTTTTTACAATTAAGTTATTTAACTTGTTAACGTGGCTCATATATAGCCTATATTTTATGATGTGGTGTCTGCAGGTCATCTCTAGTCAATTTAAGAGTGAGTCCTACTATTAAAAATAAATAGTTTTTCAACAAATAATCCAACTATAACTTGAACCCATAACAAAATATTAACGAATTGGACCTATTAAATCAAAATAGAAAGTGCAGGGGTGTTTTTGATGAAATTAAAAGTCCAGAGATTGAATTGATTTTGGACATAAACCACAGGATAGTAACCAGTGTTTAGCCCTAAATACAAGTATGAGAGACGCACCCCTGGGTTACGGGGTTCCGTAATTTTGTAAATAAGCTAGCGAGTAGAAAACAGATAAATAAATAAATAAAAAGTAAATAAACCAGTTTCTTCAAAATCCGACAAGGAACCAAAACCTTCTTTTAATAAAGTCAAAGAGGAATGCGCCAAGCCGAACCATATGCCTCCTATGTATGCTCCCTAACCACATACTCGAAACCTGCACACTATTGTAGGGTTGAGCTTTCATCCTTACATGCTCAGTCAGGGCCGACCCAACCATGCTAGGTTTGAAAAATAATATACTCGAAACCATTTACTACATAATATTGTGCACGTTAATCGAAAATACTTTAAAAAGGGGCAACCGCAAACATTTATTCTCTTTTATAAAACATATGCAGTATGCTTCACACAGCTTGGTTCTCCAAGATACATACCTACTGGCTACTTTAAAACAATCGGTGACTACAAGTAGCGAAAATGTCCATTTCCTGATCTTGAGTGTCCTATGATTGGTTCACCATTAGTACTTACCTTTTCCTTGACGAACATAGGAGCAACCCCCCCCTCCCCGCCCCCCCCCCCCCCCCCCCGAAGTTCACGGTTATCGACACTGTGGGATTCCTATGAATCAACACGTCTAGGTCCTATTCACTTTCAGGTCACAAGTACACGCATACAATAGGTACAATATCTCAACAAGCAAGTCTAGCCTCGATTTTTGCAATCACCAATTATCAATTTTGAAAACACATGTATCACGAGGCATCGACTAATGAACAACCAAAAATGTACTTGCAGGCAATATACTATTATACTAGAGCATTCCATGTATATCGAAAAGCCTCTAACAAGGAAGAGACAGCTCACCCTACCTGGATATGGAGTGTTTGTCCACATTCGGGTTCGTTCCTGACTTTCGATACTTCGTCCGGTTCCAAATGCACACGCATGAGTCCTTTATAATAAAATTAACCAATGAGTAACTTGACGTCATTAACTTAATTAACCGAGCACCTAAAGCATTCACTTAATTCTCTTAAAGCCTATCGAATTATTCTTTAATCGAACAGTGATCTAGAATTTATTTTTGTAGAGATATAGATAAAGTCTATTATCCGTTCTCAAATAATCCAAATGATCGATGTAGCATTTGAAATATTCGGGATATGGCGATTATACTTAACACTTTGACCTTCATTTCTTTAACCTTTTTCTTTAAGAAAACAATTGACAATTTCCATTCCCGAGCATTCCATTCGAGACATGGATAATTTAACAAAGCAATAATCCGTGATTGAATTTTAGGTCAACTCATTAGACCTTCTATTTTCATTGATACACCTTAGTTTCCTTAATTCCTCTTTTTTCATCATCAAAGTATTTACTAAACAGATTTCTCATTTTGGTTACTTAACCAAATTATTCCGCAACCAAAAACCTACACCAATTACCAAAATTTAGCATCCAACTTTCTTTCCATTCTCAGTTACCAATCCTGAAGTCATAACGCTAAAGCACCGATTACATTCTTGTACAACATTTCATTTGTCACAACACCCATCACTTTACTAACTTTGCACATTCTGAACAAACCAAAACTGCAGCAGAAACAACTCTAACAAGACTTAAACCTTAATAATTTCCCCCGTCCTTACCAAAAGGATTTTAGTCCAAAATAGTGGCGTCCTTCCCGATTCCAAGCCTTCAATCCTTCCTTAACAAAGTTAATATCGATCAAACGTATCAATAAACACTTCGGATACATCAGTAATTTCAAATCAATAATTCCAATAGAGTGTATTCATGTTTCTTACCATTCCCTAACATCAACTTAATTGACCCAGCAACTCCTCTCTTCCAAAACTCCAAATTCCCAAATTTCACAGTCCTCTAAAATGCAGAACTCCTCAAACCTCAATTTCCAAATTAAACTGCAGTGGGTTAGGGATTTCTCCATCCAAATCGAAATTCGGGGTTTAACCAAAAGAGGGTACGATAATTAACTATTCGAAACTGTCTAGAAATCCAGTATCCATGAGGCGTGGAGCTGTGGTGGCTCACGCGCCAGCGGCGGCGTGTGCGGCGACTGTGGTCAGTGCCTGAGGTCAGGGTCATAGGGTTTTGGTCAAGGGAAAGATGCTAACTCTATTTATGGTGATGGTTGGAGAACAGAAAAGCACAAAGGCGGCATCTCCCGCGATGGCACGTACGACGTCGCCCGATGTTGGGTTGCCAGCGAAGCTTTAAGACCTCGACAATCAGCTCAGGCTAAAGGCGGATGGCGGTGAGCTGAGGAAATGACCAGAGATCGGTGATAATGGAGGAGCAACGACGTCTCAACTTTGAGGAGAGCGGGTGGAGGTCGGAGTTGATACATGGCGGTGCTGGGCTCGGGTTTTGATAGAAATTAGGGCTGGTTCGAAGGATGGTGGCGGTGACGTGAGGTGGTGACCGGAAGTTAGGTTTCCCGATGATGGCAGAGAGAAGGAGAGCGGAAGAAAGAGGTCGGGGTCGATGCATATGGCTTCAATTTCTCTTGGGTTTGGGTCGCATTTTGGTGTTGCGTTGATGGGTGATGGCGGTGGCAAGAGGTGATGGCAGGAGATGATGTTCTCGGTGGTTGCAGAGGGAAGAAGAGAGTGAGAGAGAGAGAGAGAGAGAGAGTGATGCTCCTAAGAGACGAGAGAGGGAGAGAATAGGAGTACAGGGTTTTCCTCCTTGTTAACTTTCTATTTATACTTATGTCCCTTAAATACTCATGCTGCTAAGAGAGGATAGACGGAGAGAATGGGAGTCTAGGGTTTTCCCCTTTGTCAACTTTCTATTTATACTTATGTCCCTGAGATACTCATTTTGCCCTTGCGACGAATTACGAAACTCTTCTAGCTAATTGCTTTTGGTTTTGGACTCGTAACTTTTCTTTTATTCGTTTTTCGTCGGAAACTTCCTAAAGTAATTCTCAATTTTGTCCTAGGCCCAAAACTCGATCTCATAAAAAATCCAAAATCCAAAACTTTGTTACAATTCAATTTATCGTCTTCGAAACTTCAATAAACGGTCGCCTCACTAAATTTCTGTAACTAACAAGATAGAATTACTATCACCTCATGCAGCGAAAGATGAAGAACAATGAATGGCTTCACTGCCCAGGACCAGAGCCACCCAGCTAGCAAATTCTGACTTCATTTTCGCATTGGCTTTTATTTTCATCTGTCTTCTTATGAAACATCTTTAATCAATCTTTTGCTTGATTACAAGTTATTGATGAATTTGTTACACTTTTTGACAAGCAAATGCCCATTTTACCTTTGGACCTCTTTGTCAATATCTATCTTTAAGCTACTTGAATTGCTTCTTTACGGCCTATGAAATACCTATAAAGTGGGGAATAAAGGATTGACTTAGTACATTATCTATTTTATCGCATCAAATTCCATTGCTTATTGCATTTATTGTTTTCTGCACAAACTAATATGTAGAATGGCAAAGCTTGAACTATGCAATTGCTGGCTGTGGCATGTTTGCTCCTTACAGCCAAAATGGAGGATATTAATGTCCCAATCAAGATTTACAGGTTAGGCTTTGCTCTCATTTTAATTTGATCTTTCTTAGACTTTCTGATTTAATTGTGCAAGTCCTAAAGATTTGAACTTTCACACAGATGGCCAAGTCAAAATATGTATTCGGGGCTAGAACTATTCAAAGAATGGAGCAACAGGTTATGAGCACATTGAGATGGAGAATGCAAGCAATTACTCCATTCATCTGAGATATTTTGATCTAATTGCTAAGACATAAGATATGTTTCCCAACTAGGAAGAACACTGTATCAACCCTAAATGTTGCATTTGAACATTTGTCTGCAACAATTTGTGTATATGTAGGTGCAAATCTCTAGATCTTCTGTTCAACGATTCATTTTTGGTTGAACAAAATTATGTTTTCACATCTAAAGGTCATCTCCTTCCAATCTTAAGTAGTTGGCAGGATAGACTTACAGAAACTTTCATCCAAACTAGGTATTACTTCTACCAAAGGGCATACTTAGTTTTTCTTTATGAAAATTGCTTTACTTTTACAATTATGGCTTTACATCTACAAGTTATATTGCAAAATGGTACCTGCTTTTCATAATATGTAAAACAATAACATATGTAACCAAATTTATTGTAGTTCCCACTCAATTGTAAAATTCGGGAGAAAAAGCCACAAACCCGAAGCATCGCGCTGGCGGGTTATCTAGTATATAATTATCATCCATTCACTCTCTTATCGAAACACAATGGCAATGCAAGGGGAATGGCTTCTGCCCTTTCCCATCAGACCAACCCTCATCGCTCTATTCTATCTCTCTTCCTCTCAGCAACATCAAGACCACCACTCCCAATTTCTACTTTTATTTCCCTTTTTTTTTTTCTTTTCTTCACTTTTCGAACATCAAATTCTCAAGGAATTTCAAAGAGGTCTCATCTACATCAAGATTTGAGATTGTTAAAGTGGGAAGCCATAAATCAAGGCTTGTCATAATTGCTCCATGGCAATTTGTGACTTGTTCTTATTACTTCTCACTTCTCTTCACCTTTACCTCTTTAATTGATGTATATTGTCGTTGATTTGTTGATGGGTTGTGAGTAGCTTATTTAGGAAACTAGGGTTTGAGTCTTAGCATGGATTTGATGTAATAAATAAGTTTTAATTCAATAGTTTTCAATCTCATATTTGGCTTATGTTCTATTCTATAATATTTGGCTTAGATGTATGATTGGGTAACTCTTGAATGCGTAGATGAGCATATCTAGAACAAATTAGGGGATCTAATCGCTTCTCTAATTTATGGCTAGGACACTAGTGTAGAACATGGTTAGTTACAATATCAATTTCGATTGCCGTATTGGCTAGCTTGGGAACCTTGATTCTAGAACTCTTCATCTTTTGGTGCAAATAGAAGCCCTAACAAGGCTCTAGAATGTCCTAATTGAGTTTCTATAACCCTTGATCCATAGTAGGAATCCCTTTAAGGAATATAATGACCTATGAGCCTTGAAAAGCCTTGGGTATTCTTCATACTATCATGAAATGAATGACCATTATATGAACATATATGTTCATTGAATTTGGCTAGGAGGATACCCTAGCTAGTGACCTAATTTTCATTTCTTACTTTTCTTTCTGTTATTTATTTTAGTTGTTAATTAAAGTTTTCATTTAAATTTTTGCAATTTAGTTTTTCGGAATTCAATTTATCAAATTCAATGAACTATGACTCATTATAAATAGCCATCATTAGGCTCATAGTTTTTATTAGGCTTTGGTGAGAACCAAAGCTGAGCATTGTTAAGGCTTGGTGTCTTAGATTAATATTTTTCTTTATTTTATTTTTCTTTGATGTTCTAAGTTTCTTTATTTCAGATTACTTAAGGATTATGGGTTAGCCACTAATCCCCGTGGAATGATAACTTTGGGCATAATACTTCTGTATCTTGACATTGATACGCACGCTTGCATAAATGTGTATCAAGACAAACTACACTAGACAAAAAAATAGAAACATCAGATAAGGTTACCAACACTCAATAACAAAGCTATTGAACCCCATAAACAAAATTGCATAATGCATAACTTGCTATGATTTGCAAAGTGCTGCCGTACAAAAAGCAAATCAATTTTAAAATTCTAAATAGAAAAAGGCAAGAGATAATTCAACACATAATAAACAGAAAAAAAATAAAGCAACACAGTTAAAATACAGTATCACAGTTATTCTACCAAATATAAATGTTGTTAAAATTAGATATGCAGTAGAGTTCTGCGGAAAAATTAGACTTAGTGAACATTAACATAAAAGAGAAAGTGAACGAAAACCATAGGCGCCGCCCACATCAAAATTTTTCTTGTGATCTTCATTCTCCATCTGACGGCGCTTCCTTAGGATATCGTCTTCGAACGAGTATCTAGGTAGCATTACTCGAAGCTGGACTGACGGATTCTAAGTGATTCTAGGCAGTGTACCTTGGTTGCTTAAAGTTCAACTTCTCTAGTCACACGATCGCAGCAGTCGGCGAAGCCTGTATCTTGATTCCATTGCTTGTCCAAAGGCAGAGTGGTCAACGAGGGTGAAGGTTGGACCAGGTGACGAATTTGGAGTGATGCTTTTGCTACGGTGACAGCGGTAGTCCAACAGGGGAGGTGCAAAGGCGATGCAATTGCAGGGGTCGCTAGTCTGTTTGTGGGCTACTGACCCATCTTTGATTGGACTGGAGTTTAGGTCTTAAACCACTCTGTGGGCCTACTTCTTTTGTTTAGGTTTTGCCTAGTTTTTTTAATTTTTTAGTTTTTACTATTTTGTCTAGCCTCTATTTTTTGTGGATCTAGTGGGCTTTTACCCGATCCAGTCTTAATTTTACTTGCCTTACGGTTGGACTTTGTCTACTTAATTCTTGGTTTCTCTAGTTGTACATTAATTGAGGTCTCTAGGCGACTAGTTTTACTATTTAGTTGTACATCCATGAGCTACATGTTTTTTTTTTAAAGGAAGCAGAGTAAGAGCTAACTCAGTGTTCTTACCCGAATTTATTGAAAAAAAAAAAAGATACATAGTAAGGGGGGCTATGCTAATATATATCTTGTCAAGAGAAAATACAAGTTAAAAAGAACAATAATCAAGAACGGTAAAATAACAAATTGAGCAGAACTCTAACATGAACACGAAGGAAATGACTAACTGCCAATTCCAACTACCAAAACGGTAACCTATCCGAACTGAGAAATAATGACCAAATGCACTAAACAAAAATTGGGGAATTGAATCCCACTAGGCAGAACCAACATTCGTAGCACCGAAGTTAGCAAGCTTGTCAACAACATGATAAGCTAACTGATGCTATACAATTTTTCCATTTGACATGTAAACAACAAGGCATCAGGGATGGGTGTTCAAAATAATGCAATAACAACGTGGAATAAGTCTCAATCCAAAGAGGAAACCATTCTCGTTCATGAGCAATTCTAATGACCTCAATTACTGTTAATAACTTTGCATCAATCGCCCAAGAAATAGTTGCTTTACTAGAGAAGGCACATAAGAATGCTCTATTACTATTTTTAAAAATTCCTCCATAACTTGCATGATCTAAAAGAAATGAACCATCCGAATTTGCTTTAAACTAATTCACTAGAGGAGAATTCCAAACTACCGGGATAAACCACGGTGTCATAGGTCACAAGGGAGATAAACCCAAGTGCCCAAAGATGGCTGTAATACCCGCAATTATCATTTTAAATTCGAGTAATTGTGTTGAACGATTATTGTGCGATTTCACGATTTATGTTCGATAATAATTCATTTTTACAATTATCGAAGTTTCGAAACGTTTATTTTAACGAAAAGCTCCAAATGCTCGATTTGAGTAATCGACTTTTTCTACGTACAAAATTTGGAGAAACTTCCTTCATGAAAGTTGTAGAGATCGTCGATACGAGTTCGTACACGTGCGGAACACGAAGATTGGATTTTTTCTGAATTAGTTATCGAATTAAGAAGTTTTCCGAAACTTGTATAAATAGGAAAAAAACCCTAGCTAATTTTTCAGAACCCTACTATTTTGGTCCGGCCTCCTTACATTTTCAGAATCACTGTTCATTGTCCCCTACCTCCATCCCTCGACCAAAACCGATGAAAAAGATAGCAAAGTTCACCTTAATTGTTCTCCCTCCACAGACCACCTCTCGACCTCAAACCAAGTCCCAGGCGTTCGTCTCGAGCTGCTCTACCTCCTAGACGGCGTCGCTTCCACTGGCAAGGCCTCCACCGCCGGCGAAACAACCCGAAACAAACGGACCCGAAAACGAACCAAAACTAGCTTCTTGCGTTTTCGACCACCAAACCAAGTGAAACTCGTCCCTCTACATCGATTCAACCTCCTGAAGCTGCAAGAGGCAGTTTTGCAAGGCAGCGCGGCCTGTAGCGGTGGCGGCACCGCCCGAACCGAAAACCACCCTTTTCGGTTCGATCTCGATATCTCGAGCTACACACCACCATTTCACTTGATTCTTGGCTCATTGATCTCACCTCAACTTCCTCTACGAGCAACAAGAAGGGTCGGAACTGGGTCGAACGTTTTCACGTTCGTCGGAGCTCAACCCGAACGGATCGAAACAACCAAGCTTTCGATCAAGATATCTCGAGCTATACACAATCGTTTCTTGTGATTCTTGGCTTGTTGAGTTCGCAAGGAAGTTCTGAACAAGTTTCCAGAAGGGATCGGGGCCTGAGGTTGCAGTTTTCACTTCGGTTTTCAAGCTCGCCGGTTTCTGAAATTTTTCCGGCCGCCGACTATAATTGGTACTTTTCGATCCCTTCCCGTCATTTTTTGGTCTTGTGCTAGTTATGAAAGTTGCTCAGAATGATGAAACGAAGGGGACAAGCTCAGCCCCGACACCATTGGCGGTGGTCGGTGGCGGCTCTGTCCCTAACTCCGGCGGCCCTTTCCGGCCACCTCTGGAGGTCTAAAATTTGGTTTCTTTCCATTTTATGATTCTATGTTTCGATACGATCATTTCGGCGTATTATACGCATTTTTCGGATATCGTATGAATTAGTTATGAATTTTGTGATTTCGATCGATTTCGATCGTTGGATTTTTGATCTGTGAAATTAGGACCGTCGGATGAACTTGTAAATTTGTTATGATGATCATATGACTGTCCCAGAGGCTTTGTGTGGTCATGGGCGAAGATCCGACCGTTGGATCTTCGTATATGTGCAAAACGGTAATTAGGGGAGCGATTCGGGAGAAACCGCTCGTCGGATTTTAATGTAAATTGGAATCCGGCCGTTAAATGGTAGTTAATTTATGTGTTGAAATTGTTGGCTAAATTCGAATCATATTTGATTAGGTGATTGACGGATTTTATTTAAGTGGGCTATTTCGGCGTTAATTATAATTATAATTATATTGAAGACGCAGCGGGAATTTCGAGGTGAGTAAAACTCACGTGGTTCATATTACGAACCGAATGTTTTAAATTTATTTATTTATGGTAATTGTGTGAAAAATATTTGCGGATTAAATATTTGTTTTAAAATTTCATGGACTTGAATCACCACGGTCCATAGGTAAGTAAAATGAATTTTAATTATATAAATGAATTTCATGATTTTCTTGTGTGAACTATAGATGGTATTAGTGGTCATTCCTGAGTGGATGATTACGTATATATATATATATATATATATATATATATTTACGTGGAAAATATATATTGTTGAGTGAAGATATGATTGACTGAATTGATGAATTGATTATATTTCAATTGTGTAATTCCATAATAATATGGTGTATCTTGGTTGGGTTGATTTCAGTATGTGATATTATATGTTGTGCTCATTTATGGGTTTAGGGTCGACGTAGTGACCGGTGTGGGGTAATCGGACGCTCTAATCCTGGGTGGATGATGGGATACGATTGGTTGAGTATGAGGAATTATTGGACGTTCTAAATATGTATATAGGTATACATATTGATGAAATACGATAATGATAAATATGTCGGATGCCATAACCTAGGCCAAGTGACGGGCTACGATTCAGTTAGAGCTCTAGTCTGTCAAGTACCGTGTTTTTATAAATATGATGTTGAGAGTTGTGTAGAAAGATGTGTGTTGGGGTTTATCTTGATATATTGATTTGGTGTTGATTGAGATTGTTAGTACTTGTGGATGTGGAAATTGTTTAGTGTTGTTGTGTGTGGGAATAATTATGAATTGAATTAAGCAATAGTTCTTTCCTTTTACTCATACGAGCTTTCATAAGCTTACCGGGTTTTGTGTTGTTGCAATCCCGGTACACTATTCAAATGGTGTAGCGGATATTCCTGCAGGTCAGGATAACCAGGGAGGTGACCGAGCTGCTTAGGTGTTACAGCAGTTTTTGTTATTTCATTTAGTTGTGAGGTGTGTATGCTCATTTAGAGCTTTACATTTCATTTTGGATTTGAGTTGTAATAATTAACCGAGACTAAATTCGGTTTTATTTCGTGTGGTGAGGATGTTATGAAAAGAAATTTTCAGGATGATTATTTTGAGTTTGTAGTATTTTCATGTTTCGGATTTTGAATTGTTATTCTAAAAATTCGGGGCGTGACAATGGCAGCGCTACAGAGGTAGGGTATGAATGGGCAAAAACCAAGCCTGCAGATTCTTTTAGGGATAAAATATAAAATTGTTTATATCTTAAAAAATAAAAGTCACCTCCATCAAACTTTCTTTTGTTTCTTTCTTGCCAGATACACCAAAGCAGATTACAAGCAGCTATGTACCATAACAACTTTGAAGAATAATTTAGTGAAGAAAGTAGATTATCAATGATTAGATCATGAATTAACGCACCTGGAGGAAAGTAAAGCCTGAACATTCGCTGTAACCAATTCCATAGTGTAAATACTACGTCACAGGTAATAAAAAAATGCAGAGCTGATTCTGAATTAATCCCACAACGAAAGCATCTTGAACAAAGGCTTGTATTAATCCTATCGAAAATGAGGTCGATCCAACGGTCGAATCTTCCCAAATCAAAACCTGCATTTCCAAAGTTTTGAAAATTTCAATAATTTTCAAAATGTACACCAATCAATACAAAATTTATATCAACATGTCCGTAAAGCTACTCTACCTAACAAGCCAAAACAGATGGTCTAAAGTAGCCAGACGCGCCCTCACGAGCCACCACTTCCGACTCTAAATTGGGTCATGAAACCTATGCCAAATTGTTCACAACAACAAGCCCAACAAAGTCAAATTTGGAACCACATGGCTGAAAAATACCTATAAAGCTTCAGGGAAACAACCAGAATATGCAATCTTTTCTATGCTGTGATACTTCTCCTTGATTGTATGGCACTGTGACAGATGCGATTGCAGCACAGAGGGATAGATTCATGAGGTGCCAAATTGTTGTAAGCATCTTAGACGTCAAGGAGCCCGACGTTGTGGTGGACCAAGCAACCTGATCTAGAGTCGATTCCACTGATATTGCAACCAACTAGATGGATCGGACATCAACAAATAATGTGAGGCAAAAGCTGGGTGGAAGATTGACTGCTTATTCTTGCTGAAGTAACACACTTATTCATTTAATGGCTCTTGAACCTCCCATTCATTGTTGAAAATGGTGTCATTCCCAAGGACAAGGACGAATCGGTTCAATTCTGGTTTACTTTTGTTGTCGATTTATTGACGAGTGATCCTTACACGTGGTTTGGTACTTTTTGAAAACGTGTGTTGAAGAGGACGCAGTCTTTCTTGTGGTTGACTATAAGTTATTACTGGAACTTTCAGGTTCACATGATCAATGTAGCCTTGAAAAGTGGTGTATTGTGGTTAGAGTTTAGGCTCACTATCATGATGGTATATGTAACCGTAGTTTCTTGGAGTTTTGATTCATGTCCCCCCAATGTATGATTTTCGGTTGATTGAATGAATATCTATCTTTTTTCTCAAAACAAAAAAGAAAAACCTTAGAAAAGGAATTACATTGGAAATCAACAAAAATTGATAGTTGGATATTAAACTAGAAAAAGGTTTCGGCTGTTTAGACTGGGGAGTGTCTCGCCTCTAGAATGTGATTGAGAGATGGGAAGATGAATTAGATGTGGTAACGGAGTGGGATTAAGGCAATGAGGTTTTTAAACTAAGATTGTTTGCAATTGGGAAGTTGTCTAGGCTTATGTCGGGAAGAAAAAGACAGAAAGAAAGTTTAAATTGAAGCACTCTAAGTCTTTCTACACAATTTGCTTAGTGGCAAAATTGAAATATCCAAACATTAAAATTTAAAATTGAAATCTCCCTCTCTAAACTTAAAAAAGTTTATTGAAATTTTCTCATTGGATAAGTAAATCGAGAGTAGATCCCGAAAATTTTGTTTAATTTGTAGAAGGTAATTTTTCGCTAATAAGATTTTTCTGCAAGGTGATTTAAGTTGAGGAAATGACTATGTAGATTATTTTGGTCTCAACATCATGATTTGGACCTTATAATTTGAGTTTGGGCCAAAGTCTTCCTTTTGGGCCTAAAAGATCACTAAATGTTTCCGAGATAAAAGATTGTCGAAGTTATTTTACAAAGAGATGAATTGCATCTTTAAACAAATCGAGTTTTGGACTTAAGGCGAAGTCGAGAATTTAAAAAGGGGGTTGTCGATGAAAAATGAATAAAAGAAAAGTTACGAGTCCAAAACCTGGAAGCAATCCGCTACGAGAATTGCGTAACTCGTCAGAAGTGTAAATTCGACATTTTACACTCACAAGTGTAAATAGGAACTTAAGCACCCAAAACCCTCAATTCTTTCCTTCCTCTCCCTCTCAGTTGCGTTCTCTCGCTCCCTGATCTCTCTCTTTCTCTTCTTCTCCCCTTTGCGACCACCTAAGATTCCATCTCCGGCCACCGCCTTACATCACCGCTACCACCAATCGACGCACCAACGAAAGTCTCACCGCCTATAGCCACTGTACCCGACCACCACAGTCTCGACGCCTCTGCCTCTTAACCTCCATCGATTTCCGACCACCTTTTCAATACACCGCCGCCACCAATGAGCTTAGAGAGAAACGACCATCAAGCCCCAAACATTTCACCACCAACCGACATCGGAAGACGTTATAGGCGCTGTCGCCGAAGCTCCCCATTCTACGTTGTTTCAATGTTTGATTTCTAGCTCGAATTGAGCTCAACAACCTCCCTAATCAGAATCAGAGCCTTGTCAACCACCAAAACCCCATGGTTTCGATCTCTGATTCTGACCAGGGACGCCGTACATGCTACCACTGGTGATTGGACGACCTTAGCTCCACCGCTCAAGGTTGCCAAATCTTTGGGACTTCTCGATTAGGTAATTTCGTGATTTCTCTTTAGCGGGAGCTTCTGGTTTGAGTAAAGTGAACCTTAATAACTTTCTATTTGATTTGGAGGAATTGAGGTCTGCGAGATTGTGAGGTTTTAGAGAAGAGAAGTGTTGGGTCAATTTCCATATTAAGAATGGACTGAGGTAAGGGTTACGAACTCCATGTTTGGATGTGAATTTGGTTAAAAACTGGACTGCTGATTTTGTTATGCTTGTTAGGTGTTTCAAAACGATTGTCGATGGTGGAATGCAGCTACAATGGATTTCTACTTTGGAAAGAAGAATGGTAAGGTTCTGGATTTTGGTTTTATCGGTGGTGAAATTTTGTGGATGTATTCTGTTGAGTAAGAGATGCATAGCTGTAACTGAATGTGTTGAATTGAGTGGAGGTTGATTTAAGATGCCTCTGTTTTGGAATCAATCCTTTTGGTAAGGACGGGGAAATTATTATTGTTTAAGTATTGTTAGAGTTGTTTCTGCTATAGTTTTGGTTTGTTGAGAATGTGCAAAGTTAGTAAAGTGATGGGTGTTGTGACAAATCAAATGTTGTACAAGAATGTAATCAGTGCTTTAGCGTTATGACTTAAGGATTTTTTTTTTTTTTTTGAATCAAACTCAAATCGGGTGCCAATATATTGGAACAAAAACCAGAAAAGGCAGTTACATACGCTTCCGCTGTAGAAAAGAAGATAGTGGTAGTACCTACAGTGGTACATAGCCATAGACCCACTTACTAGACGATTAAAAACGTAGACATAGTGAGAACCCTCCTTTGGTACTACTCCTGAGGCGCTAGAGGTACATAGAGTGCATAGAAATGCATAGCTTCCTAATATAAGGAAATTACTGTAATTAGATAAACTAAAAAAAATAGGTGGGCCTAGGGCAAAAACACCCAAACCCAAATTAAGGCCCAAGAGGGCAGCCCCAAGAGAATGGGCCCAACCCAAGGCCCAACAGAGATTGACCCGTGCCCACCACCCATCTTCATCCACCAGCACCGCCGATCACACTACCAGACCCACAACCGCTGTGTCCCCCACGATCCCCGTAGAAACCATCCAACCACGCCGCCACCACGATCAAACCAGATCCACCATAGCCGCGCCACCCTAGCGACCCTCCTAGACCACCAAAGCCTCGTTGCCACACCGATCCACCCAAACCGCCATAGCCATGCCACCATCACAGGTTCTGGAGATCCCTGATGAAGCCCCGCCTCCACAGGATATGGAAGCTTCCGACGACACCCACCATCCCTGCACAAAACACCCAGCCCGAACCCCTCTGCTAAGCCTTGAGCCACCCCCATTCAGAGACTACCGGGCAATTACTTTCAAGACCCGCCCGGTAGCAACCCAAATCGGCATGGCGAACCAACGCCGACGAGCGTCGCCTGACGAGAAGGAAATCTGGAAAAACCTAGGTGCAGTCCGAGTTCTGCGGAGCAGACTTCAGACTTCTTCTTCTCTATGTTATGACTTAAAGATTGGTAAATGAGAATGGAAGGAAAGTTGGATGCTAAATTTGGTAATTTGTGTAGGTTTTTGGTTGAGGAATAATTTGGTTAAGTAACCAAAAAGGGAAATCCGTTTAGTAAATACTTAGATGATTAAAAGGGGAATTAAGGAAACTAAGGTGTATTAATGAAATAGAAGGTCTAATTAGTTGACCTAAAATTTAATCACGGACCATTGATTTGTTAAATTCTCCATAACCCGAAAATTAAGAGAAATTTATTTAATGAATTGTTCAGGAATGGAAATTGTCATTTGTTTTCTTAAAGTAAAAAGATAAAGAAATAAAGGTCAAAGTGCTAAGCATAATCACCATATCTCAAATGGTTCAAATGCCATGTCACTTGGATCATTTGGGAATGGTGAGTGTATTTGTTACTTAAGAAGGGAATGCTAGTGAATGGTATCAAATATTTAACCCGAACTATATTATCGAAAGAAATATGATCACCATATCCCGAATGAACTTACTATTGTAAGTGAATTGTTTGGGAATGATTTCTAATAATTATCGATCATGGATTATTTGGTGAATTTTAAAGTGAGTTATGAATCAATTCCTTATCGATATGATTTTTGTTACAGGACTCGAGCGTGTGCACACGAAATTGGAAGAAGTATCGAAACTCAGAAATGAATCTAAGTTAGGGCGAGCACTCCAATTCTAGGTAGGGTGAGCCGTCCCTATCTTGTTAGTGGTTGTCTTGTGCATGTATATACTTATACATATAATAAGTTGCCTGCAAGTACGTTTCTTGTTGTTCATTAGCCGATGCCTCTTGATACCTGTGTTTTCATAACTGATAACTGCTGATTGCGAAAACTAAAGCTAGACTTGCATGTTGAGATACTGTAACCATTATATGTTTGTACTTGTGACCTGAAAGTGAATAGGACCTAGACGCGTAGATTCCTAGGGATCCCACGGTTAGGGGTGTGCAAAACACGGTACAAACCGGCCAAACTGGTCGAAACTGACCGGTAAATATGGTTTGGTTAAGGTTTTTTAGCGCCAAAATATGAAAGCTGGTTCAATATCGAACCAAACTATTTATGAATTGGCTTGGTTTGTTTTTTTTTTTTACTTTAACCGCGAAACCCGAACCGACCGGTATGTATTAAATATAATAGGGAAAAAAATTAAATTTATATACATAATATATATATATATATATATATATATATTTGTGGGTAGTCTTTTATAAGTAAGTTCTAAATCGTCAATTATAATTTGATTCTCAGAATCTATATTACCATATTGAATCCTAGACCCAAAGGCCTAAAACCCAAATAAGTGAATCATTTTGAAACTATTTTGGATTTTGTTCTTTGAATATTAGTTTTGGATTTTGATTATTAAATTTTTATTATTGAGATTGAGTTTTAGTATTTTACTATGAATTTTTCGTAAACAAAACGTTAATGCTATATAGGTTAAAACCGCCTTACCGACTGAACCAAACCATCTTTTAATGGATTGGATTGGATCAGATTAAGCTTATATTATTCGATGACCGGTTGTTTGAAATGTCTAAACCGCTTACTTTGGCATAGAGACGGTTTGGAGTCAAAACCGATCCAATCCAATCCACGTGCAGCCCTACCCACGGTGTCGATAACCGTGAACATCGAGAGGGGGCTGTGCTCTTATGTTTGTCGAGGAAGGGTGAGTACCGACGGTGAACCAATCATAGGAGACTCAGGGCCAGGAAATGGACACTTTTGCTACTTGTGGCTACAAGGGTTATAGAGTAGTTAGTCGGTTCTCGAAAGATGATGAACCGGGCTGGTCACCAATTTGTTTTAGTTTAGCCGGCAGGTAAGTAGCTCAGAGCTCCAAGTTGCGTGAAGCATGCTGCATATGTTTTATAAAAGAGAATAAATGTTTGGGGTTGTCTCTTTTGAAGAATTTTTGATAAACGTGCACAATACTATGTAGTAAATATTTTCGATTATTATTATTATTTTCAAACCTAGCATGGTTGGGTCGGCCCTTACTGGGCATGCGAGGATGAAAGCTCACCCCTACAATAGTGTGCAGATATCGAGCATGCGGTCGGGGAGCGTGCAAGGGAGGCACTTGGTCCGGCTTGGCATATTTTCTTTGACTTTATTAAATTAAGATCTTAGTCCTTTACCGGACTTTGAAGTCTCTTTTTATTTATTTATTTCCTACGCGTTTACCAAAATTTCAGGAGACCCGTAACCCTGGGACGCGTCTCACATTCTTAAAGTTACTTACTAAACTGCCTCCCAAATCTAGGACCTAATTGTAAGCCCAAATCCTTTAGCCCATTTCAAATTCCGCTTTGAAAATACGTTGTTCAGTTGCTAGAGTGATTTGTCCAAGAAAGTACTTTGTAATTGTGACGCCCCAAATTTCGAATAATAAATTCAAATCCGAAACATGAATACAACTAAATAAATCACGTCCTAAATTTTTTTCTCAAAACCCATATCTCATAAACCATAACACAAACCTCGTAGCAAACTATCTCTCGAATCAATTATTACAATACTAACATAAATAAAATGTTCTGCTCCCAAGAGTCTACAAAAACACACCAAAATAGACCAAGTGCTGGTCTCAAACCTGCTGTCCTACGCAGCTCGCTCACCACCCTGATTATCCTGACCTGCAGGATTATCCGCTACACCATTGAATAGTGTACCGGGATTGCAACAACACAAAACCCGGTAAGCTTTCTGAAAGCTCGTGTGAGTAAATAAGAATGAACGGTTGATTTATTAGACCACAACTCATTTATCTCAAGTAAACATCCAACAATCTCAACAACCACAAGAAACATCAATCCAACACACATGAACAACATGGAACACATATCCACAATCACCAAATCATAACTCTCGCCACTTTGGCACCTAATCACAACTATCGCCACTTTGGCACCCAATCACAACTATCGCCACTTTGGCACCCACGTTAGAGCTCTAACTGTCTCGTTACCTCTGACACCTTGGCCCAGGGTCAAGTAACGGCACCTCCAGGTTACTCAGTAACCCGCGAACTGTGGACCATTTCATGTCCTCAGAACAATATATCCCCGTTATTATTTAACGGTCGAACTTTGGACCTCCCTGTCCTCAGTACACATACACTCCGGTTATCATTAACCAAAAATCCTTGGACCATTCGATCCTCGGAATCCTACGTTTCTCTACCTTCTATTCAACTCACAAAATCAACATGCTTATCACCAACATTTATCAAATATTAACAACATAATTAAAATCATATTATCAACATTATCAACAACATATTATCACAATTCCACACCTCAATGTCACACCATTCAATATATGATCACGTAAATATATATATATATACGTAACCATCCACACAGGAATGATCACTAATACCAACTATAGTTCACATGATACAAAATCAAGAAATTCATTTTTAATATACTTTAAAACACATTTCTTAAAAACCATTTTCTCACACATAGCAATAAATTGAGCAATTAAGGAAATTCGGTTCGTAAATGAACCAAGTGAGATTTACTCACCTCTAAACTCCCGCTGCGTCTTCTTACAGCCCAAAATACGATTCACAATCGTCCGCTAACAAATCCGTCAAATACCTAATCAAAACGATAATTAACTTAGCGTATAATTTCAAAAACACACTTATATGAAGATCCAACGGTCGGATCTTCACCCGTGACCATACAAGGTCACCGGGACAGTCCTACGATCATTATATCAAAACTAGAATGCTATCGGACGATCCAAACTTCATAAATCACAAATTGAGCGATCGAAATCAATCGAAATCGTAAAATTCATAACTAATTCATACGATATCCAAAATTTACATGCTATATATCAAAATGATTGTATCGACATGTAGAATCTAAAAATGAGCAGAAACTGCACATGATACCCCCGGAGGTGGCCGGAAAGGGCCGCCGGAGTTTAGGGCAGAACAACCGCCGACCACCACCAATGGTGTCGGGGCCGAGCTTATCCCCTTCGTTTCATCATTTTGAGCAACTTTCATAACTAACACGAAGTGAGAAAATAAGTAGAAGTGGCCGAAACTTACCAAAAACAGTCCGGTTTAGCCGGAAAAACTGCAGAAACCGATATGTGCTCCGACGAGCGTGAAAACCTCCACTTCAGGTGCTGTCCTTTTTACTGCGTGTTCTACTCCTCAATACGAGTTCAACGAGATAAAGAACTAGTAATTTGATGGTCTAGAACTCGAGATATTAACTTCGCACTCAAAACGGCCGAAAATGGAAAACCAGCTTCCCGCCGCCGCTACAAGCCGTTCCACGGCGCAAGGCTGCCTCTGGCAGCTGCGCAAGGTCAAGGTGAAGCCGTGGGAGGTGGTTTGGCGTCAAACGGTGGCCAGAGGAGCAAGAACTCGGCTGGAGAAGTTTGGCTCTGTTTTTGCTTTCGGTTCGGTGCCGCGCGAGAGAGAGAGAGAGAGAGAGAGAGAGAGAGAGAGAGAGAGAGAGAGAAAAAAATCTAGGTTTTCTGATTTTTCAGATTTTTTCCAAAAATGTTAACCTATATATATACAAAATCGAAAATTTCTAAATGTCATAACTTCTTCCTACAAACTCCGATTCTTGTGTTCCGGATATGCACGAACTCGTATCGACGAGCTCTACGACTTTCATGAAGGAAGTTTCCTCAAATTCCATACGTAAAAATAAGTCAATTTTAATAACCCTAAATAACGTTAAATTTCGATACTAAAATCATTCGAAACCAAATTTCTCAAATAACGACATTCAAATCACACTCACAACTCATAATTCATATAATTTGAGAAATATTGAATTACGAAATATTTAACTGAAATTTCGGGTCTTTATAGTCTACCCTCCTTAAAGGAATTTCGTCCCGAAATTCAAGCAAGCTCATCAACAAACAGTAGTGGGTACTTAGCCCTTATGTCAGACTCTAGCTCCCATGACCCATCACCCTCATCATGATGACTCCACAACACCTTAACCAACTCAACTTCCTTCCTACGAAGCCTCTTCATGGACCTATCCAAGATACGAACAGGTTCAACAACGAAGGTCACATCCGGACTCACCTCAATCATACTGTGATCAATCACATGAGACTCATCTCGAATGTACCTCCTAAGCATGGGCACATGGAAAACATTGTGTACACCGGCCATGCTAATAGGTAAAGTAAGCCGATATGCCAATTCTCCGACCCTTTCCAAAATCTCAAAGAGTCCAATGTATCTCGGTGCCAATTTCCCCTTCCTGCCAAATCTCACCACACCTTTCATAGGTGAGACTTTCAAGAATACGTAATCACCACCTCAAAGTCCAACGGTCTCCTTCTAAGGTCGGCATAACTCTTCTGTCTACTCTGTGCAGTACGGATCATGTCTCGGATGGTAGTAACCTTCTCTGTAGTCTCCTGAACAAGCGCAGGACCCAAGAGTTGTTTCTCTCCAACATCCGCCCAACATATAGGAGTCCTACATGGCCTACCATAAAGTGCCTCATATGGGGCCATGCCAATACTAGAGTGATAGCTGTTGTTGTAGGCAAACTCTACCAATGGCAGATGATCCGCCCAACTTCCCTTGAAGTCCAAAACACATGCCCTAAGCATATCCTCCATCACCTGGTTCACCCTCTATGTCTGCCCATCAGTCTGTTGATGAAATGCAGTGCTCATAGCCAAAGATGTGCCGAAAGCCTTATGGAATCTACGCCAAAATTCCGAAGTGAAACGAGCATCCCGATCAGAGACGATCGATATAGGCACGCCATGAAGCTTCACAATCTCATTAAGATACAACTTACACAAAGCATCACCAGAGTAAGTCTTTGCCACAAGAAGAAAGTGTGCTGACTTTGTCAATCGATCAACAATCACCCAAATAGAATCATAACTTTGTCTGGACCTAGGCAATCCAGTCACAAAGTCCATGGAGATCTCTTCCCATTTCCATACTGGAATCGGCAAAGGTTTCAACATTCCCGCAGGCCTCTGATGCTCTGCCTTCACTTGCTGACATGAAAGGCACCTGGATACATACTCAGTCACATCCCTCTTCATCCCTATCCACCAAAACTGTCTTCGTAGGTCCATATACATCTTGGTACTCCCTGGGTGTACCGTATATCGAGATCGATGTGCTTCCCGCAGTACCTCCTCCTTGAGGTTATCACCGCCCGGGACATACAATTTCAATTGAAATCTCAATCCACCATCAGTTCCAACTGTCCACTCTGATGGACCTTCCTCGTTGGCATCAAGGATAATCTCCGAAATCACCATTTGAGCGAACTCATCATGTGTCTGACTCTGAATGATCCTGGAAATTAAGGTCGGCTGTAAAGTGATACTACCGAGAAAGATTCCCTGTCCTTCTCCTTTGGGTATAAGGTCAAACTCAGATACAGTCTCTAACATACGCCACTCCTGAACCATAAGTGACGCTATGATCCCTCGGGGTTTCCTGTTCAAAGCATCCGCCACTACATTGGCCTTTCCGGGATGATACTCCAAGGTGAAATCATAATCTTTGATGAGCTCCATCCATCTTCTCTGCCTCATGTTCAACTCCTTCTGGGAGAATAGATACTTCAAACTCTTATGATCAGAAAAGAGTTCGAACTTCTCACCATAAAGATAATGCCTCCAAATTTTCAAGGCAAACACCACTGCAGCCAGCTCTAGATCATGAGTGGGGTAGTTCCGCTCATGCACCTTCAACTATCTAGAACCATATGCTACTACACCCCCATTCTACATCAACACACAACTCAAACCCTGATGAGATGCATCACTGTAGATAACTAACCCACCGCCACTAGATGGGACAGTCAACACTGGAGCTGTAGTCAATCTAGTCTTCAGGTCACTAAAGGCCTTCTCACATTCATCTGTCCACACAAACTGAGTATCCTTCCTTGTTAACTTAGTCAAAGCCAAAGCTATACTAGAAAACCCCTCAATGAATCGCCTGTAGTATCCTGCCAAACCAAGGAAACTACGGATCTCTGTAACTGTAGTGGGGCGACTCCAACCCATCACCGCTTCAACCTTCGAAGGATCCACAGAAACTCCATCCTTCGAAACTACATGACCAAGGAACTTGATCTCCTTTTGCCAAAACTCGCACTTCTCAAACTTTGCATATAACTTTTCTCTTCTCAAAATTTGCAGCACAATTCTCAAATGCTTCACGTGCTCGTCAGACGACTTTGAATATATCAAGATGTCATCGACGAACACCACCACACACTTATCTAAGTAAAGACTGAATGTGCGGTTCATCAAGTCCATGAATGCTGCAGGTGCATTAGTTTGACCAAAATGCATGACAAGAAATTCATAATGCCCATACCTGGTCCTAAATGCCGTCTTAGAAATATCTTCATCCTTCACCCTCAACTGGTGATATCCAGATCTCAAATCAATTTTGGAGAACACCGTAGCCTCCCTAAGCTGATCGAACAAGTCATCAATCCTAGGCAAGGGGTACCTATTCTTGATGGTCACCTTGTTCAGCTGTCGATAATCCACACATAACCGAAGTGAATTATCCTTCTTCTTCACAAATAATACTGGTGCGCCCCAAGGAGATACACTAGCTTGTATGAACCCTTGTGTAAGTAATCCTTCAATTTGAACCTTCAACTCCTGAAGTTCAGTGGAGCCATCCGATAAGGTGCTCTCGACACCGGTGCAGTACCTGGTATCACATCAATGGAGAAATCCATTACCCTTTTCGAAGGAAATCCTGGTATCTCCTGGAACACATCAGCATACTCTGCCACTACCGGAATCCCTGCAATTTCTGAAGTGCTATTCACTGATTCTATGTGTGCCAAGATCCCTGCCCTCATGGCAACGTCAGATCTCAAGCATCGATAATGAAACACTGGTTGCCCAGGGGCATGAAAAGACACAATCATTCTAAAACAATCAATCACAGCATAGTTCAGACTCAACCAATCCAAACCTAAAATCACATCATACGTGTGATCCGGAATCACAATCAAAGATGCAGTGAACTCTCTACCACTAATTGCAATAGGCCAATCATCACAAAACATGCTAAGCTCAAGAGATACGCAAAGAGGCGATGTAACACATAAAGGTAAGCGGTATAGCAGTCAAACCCAAAACATCTACCACAGAACTAGATATGAACGAGTGGGAAGCGCCCGTATCAAACAGTACTCTAGCAAGATAGTTATAAACGGATAAGGTACCTTCCACCCCGGTGCCTCTCTGGCCGATGGCAAATACTCTGGCTGGTGCTGGAGGTAAGATTCTCTGCTGGTTACCCTGTCCTACAATCTGAGGTTGAGTACAGTCCCTGGCAATATGTCCAGTCTGTCCGCATCGAAAACATGCTCTAGGCCTGAGTTTAGGGCAAGTCCTAGCAAGATGACCCAACTCATTACAGCTATAACACCTCATAGGGGTTGTTGGTGCTGCTTGCCTGATAGGTGGTGCCTGAATAGGGACAGGTGCTGCTGCTATCCTGGCTGGCGCCTGATGATGAAAATAAGGCCGCTGTCTCTTCTAGAGCCCACCTCTATAATCTCTGGACCCACTACTCCCTGCAACCTCCTTCCCTTTTCCCTAAGAATCTCTCTCAACTGTCTGCTTCTCCTTGTGGATCAGATTCTGCTGCTCAATGATCAGGGCTTTAGCTAAAATCTGCTCCTTTGTCTTCAGCTCCATAATAGCCACATCGCGCTCAATAGAGCCATTCAACCCCCACTGAAACTTCTTAGCCAAGTCTTCAGCATCTAATGGTTTCACAAACCGGTATAGCCTGAAGAACTCTGCCTCATATTGTCTCACATTCATCTTCCCTTGAGTAAGCGAGAGAAATTGCCTCTCCAGCTGTTCCTTCACCGATGCTGGGAAGTATTTCTCCCTAAAGATCCTCACAAATCCATCCCAAGTCATGGTAGAAACATCAATAGTCCTCTGAGTGCAATTCCACCACACCCTAGCCTCATCTTTGAGCATGAAAGTGGCTAGCTTCCTCTTCTCGATCTCATCACAGACAATCAACTCAAAATAGGTCTGTAAATCCTCGATCCATTGATCAGCCACCATATAATCTGTGCCTCCCGCAAATTTAGTTGCTCCCAACCGATTAATGTCCCTCACCAACACTAACAGACGAGCGGGATCATTAACCACAACCTCAGGTGGAATAGGTTGCTCCACAAACGGTGCCTCCACCTCTTCCTCATGTACTCCCACATGTGGAATCTCACCCCTACCTCGGCCTCTACCTCTACCTCTGGGTCTACCTCGACCCCTACCTCTGCCTCTCACAATATCCATTACCTAAGGAGCATAGCATACCTGGTTAATACATGTATACACTTAAATCAAAGCATAAGTAAATACAAGTCCATATTAACCAAGCTACTAACACAAAGAGGTTAATTCAACTCCTATTACGTCCTAACGTTCTAGACAACTCCCAACACCCCCACATACCCAATGACATTGTTAATACCGAAGAGCACCCGATGGGGATCCGCTACAGACGAGCCATCACTCGGAAGGTATTAACTTATCACTAAATATGTACCTTACACTCTGATACCAAACTATCACGCCCCAAATTTCGAATAATAAATTCAAATCCGAAACATGAATACAACTAAACAAATCACGTCCTAAATTTTTTTCTCAAAACCCATATCTCATAAACCATAACACAAACCTCGTAGCAAACTATCTCTCGAATCAATTATTACAATACTAACATAAATAAAATGTTCTGCTCCCAAGAGTCTACAAAAACACACCAAAATAGACCAAGTGTTGGTCTCAACCCTGCTATCCTACGCAGCTCGCTCACCACCCTGATTATCCTGACCTGCAGGATTATCCGCTACACCATTGAATAGTGTACCGGGATTGCAACAACACAAAACCCGGTAAGCTTTCTGAAAGCTCGTGTGAGTAAATAAGAATGAACGGTTGATTTATTAGACCACAACTCATTTATCTCAAGTAAACATCCAACAATCTCAACAACCACAAGAAACATCAATCCAACACACATGAACAACATGGAACACATATCCACAATCACCAAATCACAACTCTCGCCACTTTGGCACCTAATCACAACTATCGCCACTTTGGCACCCAATCACAACTATCGCCACTTTGGCACCCACGTTAGAGCTCTAACTGTCTCGTTACCTCTGACACCTTGGCCCAGGGTCAAGTAACGGCACCTCCAGGTTACTCAGTAACCCGCGAACTTTGGACCATTTCATGTCCTCAGAACAATATATCCCCGTTATTATTTAACGGTCGAACTTTGGACCTCCCTGTCTTCAGAACACATACACTCCGGTTATCATTAACCAAAAATCCTTGGACCATTCGATCCTCGGAATCCTACGTTTCTCTACCTTCTATTCAACTCACAAAATCAACATGCTTATCACCAACATTTATCAAATATTAACAACATAATTAAAATCATATTATTAACATTATCAACAACATATTATCACAATTCCACACCTCAATGTCACACCATTCAATATATGATCACGTAAATATATATATATATACGTAACCATCCACACAGGAATGATCACTAATACCAACTATAGTTCACATGATACAAAATCAAGAAATTCATTTTTAATATACTTTAAAACACATTTCTTAAAAACCATTTTCTCACACATAACAATAAATTGAGCAATTAAGGAAATTCGGTTCGTAAATGAACCAAGTGAGATTTACTCACCTCTAAACTCCCGCTGCGTCTTCTTACAGCCCAAAATACGATTCACAATCGTCCGCTAACAAATCCGTCAAATACCTAATCAAAACAATAATTAACTTAGCGTATAATTTCAAAAACACACTTATATGAAGATCCAACGGTCGGATCTTCACCCATGACCACACAAGGTCACCGGGACAGTCCTACGATCATTATATCAAAACTAGAATTCTATCGGACGGTCCAAACTTCATAAATCACAAATTGAGCGATCGAAATCAATCGAAATCGTAAAATTCATAACTAATTCATACGATATCCAAAATTCACATGCTATATATCAAAATGATCGTATCGACATGTAGAATCTAAAAATGAGTAGAAACTGCACATGATACCCCCGCAGGTGGCCGGAAAGGGCCGCCGGAGTATAGGGCAGAGTCGCCGCCGACCACCACCAATGGTGTCGGGGCCGAGCTTATCCCCTTCGTTTCATCATTTTGAGTAACTTTCATAATTAAAACGAAGTGAGAAAATGAGTGGAAGTGGCCGAAACTTACCAAAAACAGTCTGGTTTGGCCGGAAAAACTGCAAAAACAGATATGTGCTCCGACGAGCGTGAAAACCTCCACTTCAGGTGCTGTCCTTTTTACTGCATGTTCTACTCCTCAATACGAGTTCAACGAGGTAAAGAACTCGTAATTTGGTGGTCTAGAACTCGAGATATTCGCTTCGCACTCAAAACGGCCGAAAATGGAAAACCAGCTTCCCGCCGCCGCTACAAGCCGTGCCACGGCGCAAGGCTGCCTCTGGCAGCTGCGCAAGGTCAAGGCGAAGCTGTGGGAGGTGGTTTGGCGTCAAACGGTGGTCGGAGGAGCAAGAACTCGGCTGGAGAAGTTTGGCTTTGTTTTTGCTTTCGGTTCTGTGTCGCGCGAGAGAGAGGGGGAGAGAGGGAGAGAGAGAGAGAGAGAGAGAGAGAGAGAGAGAGAGAGAGAGAGAGAGAGAGAGAGAGAGAGAGAGAAATCTAGGTTTTCTGATTTTTCAGATTTTTTCTAAAAATGTTAACCTATATATATACAAAATCGAAAACTTCTAAATGTCATAACTTCTTCCTACAAACTCCGATTCTTGTGTTCCGCATATGCACGAACTCGTATCGACGAGCTCTACGACTTTCATGAAGGAATTTTCCTCAAATTCCATACGTAAAAATAAGTCAATTTTAATAACCCTAAATAACGTAAATTTCGATACTAAAATCATTCGAAACCAAATTTCTCAAATAACGACATTCGAATCACACTCACAACTCATAATTCATATAATTTGAGAAATATTTAATTACGAAATATTTAACTGAAATTTCGGGTCTTTACAGTAATCCGACAAACTAAACCCAAAAGGCCTTGCGGTTTCAGGTAGATGAGTCATTGGGATGTCCTTCGTGACATGTCGGTTCCTCATTGGTCGGGGTCGCGGCGCTGTGAGACCCTCTCTCGGGTCGCCACATTGATAGAGTTGGATCACACAAAAGTGTGGTTACAAATTGCTCGAGAATTGAAGTTGTGTTTGCCAATGGATCCATAAGAGTCGTTTTAGTGAAATTATATTTCGATAAATGAACTTAATTTCAGGAAATTATTTCCCATCAAGAACAATTCACAAAAATATTCTCGAGAACAATCACCAAGCCCACAAACACAATTTTTAATAATTATTTTAATTTCTTAAAATTTTCCAAGTAGTATTATGCACCCCAAGTATTTGACATTATCCTAGTTATAATATTTGACATCATCTTACGCATGTATTCCACTTTAATTTCTTAAATTTTTTCGAGTAGTAATAAATTTTTTCATTCGATTTATCAATTCACAATTTCATTCTCAAAAATGAAATTGAAAAGAAAATGGATAAATTTGACATTAGCCAAAAATTCAACCAATTTTGCTCCCGTTTTGACTTTAATCCATCTGGTCAACCAAAATTACATTTATAACCATATATTTATCAATTAGATTTTTCAAAGAGCAACCCGATCAAGACATAAGGAACTGGGGAAACCTACCGTTTGATAAGAGGATTGAAATATTAGATATGTGTTTATAAAAAATTCAACTAATTTTATCGTAGTTTTGACTTTGATCAACTCAGTCAATCAATGTAACATATAAAATCTCTCGTTTAATCGATGACATAATGACCACGAATAGTGTAAATTTTCATACGACATATATAACTACACTGTAAATACATGTTAATGGTTGAAACAAAACTTTTGCAATTTTGATTTCTAGGTCCATAAGAAATACCAATATGCCTACTAATGTTTTATAACTTCTACATTTCATATGAAGTGATGCAGACCTTTTAAAAGGGACAAGAATGTGGAAAATGAATTTAGAAAAACCTACGTTAGATAGGAAGAATGGAATGTCTCATGATTATTTTAAAAAATCCAACCAATTTCGTATTTGTTTTTACTTCGATCCACTAAGTCAGCTATACCTATACTAATATATCAAATTCCTCAAAGGAGAAACCGACCATTGGATGAGATCATTGAAATATTTTATATTTATTCTAGTTTAAAAAAATTTGGCCAATTTCTAGTTTCGACTTCAACCCATTTGGTCAACCAAATTTACCTTTATTACCATATATTTATTAATTAGATTCTTCAAAGATCCACTCTATCAAAACATGAGAAACTGGGGAAACTAACCGTTGGATGAGAGGATTGGAATATTTTATGCATGTTGTAAAATTTTAGCAAATTTTGTCATAGTTTTGATTTCGATCCACTTTATTAACCGAAATAATATATACAACCTCTTAGTTGATCGATGGTATAACGAACATGAACAATGCCAATTTTTTCACACGATAACTATGCTGTGAATACTTGTGAATGGTCGAAAATAAGACTTTTCAATTTTGATTTCACGGTTCATAAGAAATATCAATGTGCCTATTAATGTTGTATAACTTGTACATTGCATATGAAGTGATGCGGACATTTTCAAATCGACAAGAATGTGCAAAACGAATTTGGAAAAACCGACTTTGGATAGGAAAAACGGTGAATGTCTCATGATTGTTGTAAAAAATTCAATCAATTTTGTATTTATTTTTACTTCGATCCACTAGGTCAACTATAACTATATTAATATATCAAATTCCTCAAAGGGGAAACCAATCGTTGGATGAGATCATTGAAATATTTTTATACTTAATGTAAAAAATTCAGTCAATTTCATTCTTATTTCGACTTTAATCCATTTGGTCAACCAAATTTATCTTTATTACCATATAATTATTGATTAGATTCTTCAAAAAGCAACTCCGTCAAGACATGAGAAATTGTGGAAACTGACCGTTGGATGAGAGGATTAGAATATTTTATGTATGTTGTAAAAATTTAGCAAATTTCGTCATAATTTTGATTTTGATCCACTTGGTCAACCGAAATAATCTACATAACCTCTTGATTGATCGACAGTGCCCATTTTTTCACACGATCACTACGCTGTGAATATGTGTAAATGGTCAAAAACAAGACTTTTCAATTTTGATTTTGTGGTCCATAAAAAATATCAATGTGCCTATTTATATTGTATAACTTGTACATTACATATCAAGTGATGCAGATCTTTTAAAAGCAACCATAGGTGGTAAGTGAATTAGGAAAAACTGACATTGGATTGGAAGATTGGAATGTCTTATGGTTGTTGGAAAAGATTCAACCAATTTTGGATTTTTTTTTAACTTTGCTTGAGAAATCAATAAGCACATATTTTAGCCTCTAGAGTTTTGATGAGCTGATTGAACAACGTTTACTAAACTCTTAGACACTAAGAGCACACACAAGCGCGTGCGCGCGAGCGCACACACACACATATTACCAAGTGAACCAAATTCAAACATTTGAATTGCCAACGTAGTTGGACTTATTTACATAATTAATTTTCATTTGCTATATGGTCTGCATGGGCCACTTTTTACAGCTATTGTTTTTTTTTTTGTACATATACTCTATTAAGCTACACATTCTTGTTTCTCAATAAAAAATAATAAAAAAATATATATTATATTCTATTTATCTCGATCCACTAGTTCAACTCCATTACTTTATATTTATATATCAAATTTCTCAAAGGGCAACCCCATTGATATATAAAAAACTGGGGAAACTGATCGTTGGATGAGAAGATTGTAAAAAATTCAGCCAATTTCGTTCTTGTTTCAACTTCAATCCATTTGGTCAACCATATAGCTCGAGACCCAAACGACGATGAAATAGTTGAAATTTTGACCATAATCATTTCTTCTTGTCATGATAACATCCAATAATCAAATTTTATAAAATGTATTTCCTCCATCTTGTTGATTATGGAAGTTATACTATTCCATATAACTATAAACATGTTACGCTCCGAATTTTAGAATAAAAATTAAAAATCAGAAACATGAATTACTACAACTTAAAATAACCATCCTGAAAATTTCTTTTTCTTAACAACCTCACAACACAATTTAATTCTAAAAACCGAATTTAGTCTCCGTTAATTATTACAACTCACTCACAAAATAAATGAAGCAAATAAATGCTGCAACTCCTAAACAGCACGGTCACCTCCCTGGTTATCCTGACATGCAGGAATATCCGCTACACCATTTGAATAGTGTACCAGGATTGCAACAACACAAAACCCGGTAAGCTTTTGGAAGCTCGTATGAGTAAAAAGCAAGAACAGTTGTTTAATTAAATCATATTTATTTTCACCCAAGTCAACACTCAACAAATTCCACGTCCACAAGGAACCAAAAATCTCAAAATCAATCACCAAATCAAAAATCAACACAAAACCCTAATTCACATCTTTCTTCTCAAAATCCCGAATCGTATGTATAAAAATACTGTATTGACAGACTAAAGCTCTAACTGAATCGTAGCTCGTCACCTGGCCTAGGTTATGGCATCCGACATATTCATCTTTATCGTATTTCATCAATATGTATACATATATACATATTTAGAACATCCGATACTCGTACTTACCCAAATCCATAATGAGTGCAACAATATGTTTTCACACAATGAAATCCACTCATCCAAGATACGCAATATTATTATGAGATTTAAGCACTCGAAATATAATCAAAATCACAATTTCAACTCAATCATATCATCACTCAACAATACACAATCAACATATATATTCCACGTAAATATACATCTACGTAATCATCCACTCAGGGATGACCACTAATACCATCTATAGTTCACACAAGAAAATCGTGAAATTCATTTGTATAATTAAAATTCATTTTACCTACCTATATACCGTAGCTGATCAAGTCCATATGATTTTAAAAACAAATATTTAATCTATAAATAATTTTCACACAATTATGACAAAATAAATTAATTAAAAGTATTCGGTTCGTAATATGAACCACGTGAGTTTTACTCACCTTGAGACTCCCGCTGCGTCTTCAATTAAAATACAAAACCACACTGAAACAGCTCAGCCAAGTATAATCCGTCAATCACCTAATCAAATGTGACTTGAATTTAGTCAATAATTCCAAAACATAACTAAACTACCATTCAACGGTCGAATTCTAATTTACATAAAAATCCGACGAACGGATTCTCACGAATCGCCTCCCTAATCACTGTTTTGCAATTATACGAAGATCCAATAGTCGGATCTTCGCCCATGACCACACAAATCCACTGGGACAGTCATATGATCATCATCTCAAAACTACAAGTCCATCAGACGGTCCTAAATTCACATATCACAAATCTAACTATTGAAATCTCAAAATTCATAACTAAATCATACGATATCCAAAAAATGCATATAATATGCCGAAATAATCGTATTGAAATATAGAATCTTAAAATGGATAGATATTATATTTTAGACCTCCGGAGGTGGCCGGAAAGGGCCGCCGGAGTTAGTGGCAGAGCCGCCGCCGACCACCACCAATGGTGTCGGGGCCGAGCTTCTTCCCTTCTTTTCATCATTTTGAGCAACTTTTATAACTAGCACAAAATCAGAAAATAATAGAAGAGGTCGAAATGTACCAAAAAAAGTCGAGTAGCCAGAAATTTTGCAGAAACCGGCGTGCTTGAGTTCGACATAAAAATTGCAACAACTTGCTTCGATTCCTTCTAGAGGTTTATTCAGCAACTCAAGGCGAGCTCACCAGTTCAAGAATCACACGAAACGAAGGTCTACAGCTCGAGATATTCGGATCTAAAATTCCATTCGATCTGATCGGGGTTGGCTTCCAACAGCCACCACAGGCCATGCCGCCGTGTAAAGTTGCCTCTGGGAGCTTCAGGAGGTCTAGTCGATATAGAGGGAGAAGTTTCACGTGGTTTGGTGGCCGAAAACACGAGGAGGTCGGTTTGGTCCGTTTTCGAGTGCGACTGGTTCGAGCGGTTTTGCAGAAACTTGGAGGCCGTGACGGAGGAAGCGACGATGTCCAGTAGGTAGAGCAGCTCGAGGAGAAACCAAGGGAAGTGGTGCGACGTCGTTTAGTGGCCGGTGGAGCGAATTATCGATCGGAGAAGTTCTTGGTTGGGTTTCGAATGAGAGAGGACAAAGGAGGAAGACGATGAACAGTGGGTTTCCAAAAATAAAAGGGAGGTCGGACCAAAATGGAAACCTTCTGAAAATAACTAGGGTTTTTTCTATTTATACCCAAAATATAAATATCTTCTAATTACCATAACTAATTCAAAAATATTCCGATCAATGTGTTCCTCATATGCACAGACTCGTATCGACGAGCTCTATAACTTTCATGAAGGAAGTTTTCCCAAATTTTGCACGTATAAAAAGTCGATTTCTTGAATGGAGCATTTCGAGCTTTTCGTTAAAATAATCGTTTCGAACCTTCGATAATTCTAAAAATGAAATATTATCGAGCAACATTCATGAAATTGTACAATATTCGTTCCACACAATTACACGAAATTAAAATGAAAATTGCGGTTATTACAAAACAAGTTAGACCACATGAGTAAACATATAAGGATTTTGTGCGATCCAAAAAATTGAAATTGAAAATGACAAATTTGGCATTACCAATGTATTTATAGCAATGAATAGATAATGAGTAACTAACTTTATATGAGTTAGCGGTATTTCCATGAAGCCCTGTTTATGTGCAAACTTATAATGTTTTAACTTAGGGACTCTTCTGGTTGTTTATGTGATTGGTAAATTTCAATTCGATTTATAGAAAACTTTTGCATGTCCATTTTCTTTGGTGTGCAAATTAGATAATTTGCATGTAATTGGAGCTAGGGTTAAAGAGATAATTCACCTAATCATTTTGTTTCTCCAATAAGCAATAACCACTTTGAAGTTCAAATTTACTTATATGTTTCCTTATGTATTGCAATTCAAACTAAGGTTAATATAATCAATGAAAAAATTTTCATAGATCTTAATGATTCTTGAAAAGTTTATTAGTACTTGCAGTTCAATGCTAGTTTGTATGTTTAGGAATGCTTTTAACGAGTAAGTACATATCACGACATTAAATAACTTAAGGAAAGTAATAAGAACGATTTCTACGCAGTTCATGGTTGTTCTTTTTTGTTGTCAATCACATGTCAATTGAATGTTTCTAATATCTTTTTCATAAGTGTTGCATATAAATGGTGGTGAATTGGTAGTTCCCTTAACTTGTTCATCTCATCCGTTTATCTTCAAAACTATTCTAAAGCTTTTACTTGTTTTCGTTTCAAATCTAAAACCCCCAATTGTTTTCCTTTATTTTATTTCTTTTAAACTTTGTCATCATCATCATTCATCCATCTATATTTCGTCATCCATTAATCCATATCCACATAGGACTTGTTTTCCTTTGTTTTACGTTTTTAAGTAGGCAGTTTATAGTTTGTATTTTCATTATTTGTTTTAAGTTACTAACATTTTAGTTTGTTTTTGTTTCCTTAGGTACAACGTGAAAAGCATTGAGTGTCCTTTAGATCCATGGCGTTGAACGATCTCTTTACCGCTTTGCTACAATCTAAAAACTACATCGAGGGTTAAATTGTAGAGCTACTTTTAACCTATCAATATGCTTAAATTATTATCTTGACGGAATTATAGACTAGGATGTTATTAATAAGAAGTTGAATGATATGTCGAACTTAGAATTAATTCCCAAGCATCAAAATGATATGCATTACAAATGTGTTATTTGTATGCAAACTAAGGTGACCAGAAAACTATTCCCTAAGATTGAAAGAACATCTACTTTGTACAAATTATTTATAGTGATGTATGTGATTTACAAAGTAAACCTACTAGAGGAGGAAAGAAATATTTTGTAACTGACATGGATGATTTTAGCAGATTTTGTTATGTATATCTTATGCATAGTAAGGATGAAGTACTGGAAAAATTTAAATTTTTAAGAACGAAGTAGAAAATCTTTGTGAAACTAAGATAAAATATCTAAGATCCGATAGAGGTGGAGAATACAATTTTCCTTCTTATTGTGAATATGTAGTTTTAGTACATCAAACCTCTATTGCTTACACTCCACAACAAAACGGAGTGGCCGCAAGGAAAAATCGAACTCTTGTAGAGATGGTTAATGCAATGCTCCAAAATTTTAGTCTAAGCAATGGATATTGGGGAGAAGCACTACTCATTGCTTGTAACATTCTTAAGAGGATAGTTAAGAATCACTCCTCATGAATTATGGTTTAAAAGAAAGTCTAATTTGACTTACCTTAGAGTTTGGGGCTATAGACCCATAGTTAGATTACCTGAACCTAAGTTAAAGAAATTGGGAAAAGGCCACTGAATGCATTTTCTTATGATATGCATAACTTTCTTGTCATAGAACCGAATGATTTATTTCTATAAATACTTTGATAGAATCTAGAGATACAGAATTCTATGAAAATAGCTTGCCTACAAATACTAATGTGGAAAAAGAAATTCCAGAAGGCAATAATGAGAATAGACTTAATATTTCAAAAGAACCCAGTAGGTCTAATGAACTTGATGAGCCTAGAAGAAGTAAAAGGAGAAGAATTGAAAAATCTTTTGGTCCAAACTTCATAGTGTGTCTTGTAGAAGGAATAAGAGACTCACCTAAAAAGAAAATTATGGTTTCTCCTAGTATAGAGGTTGATCCTTTAACCTATGAGGAAGTAATGAAATCATGAGATGCTATCTTTTGGAAAGAACCAATACAATGAAATGGATTCCACCAAGAGAAATAAAACTTGGAAACTAGTTTATCAACCTTCTGAATAAAAACCAATAGGATGTAAATGGATTTTTTTTTTTAAATGAAAGTAGATGGAACCATAGATAAATTCAAAGCTAGGTTAGTAGCTAAGGATTCACCCAAAAAGAAGGAATAGATTATTTTGATACTTAAAAAGAAGAAATAGATTATTTTAATACTTATGCTCCCGTGGCTAGAACAGGAACCATAAGCGTACTTATAACTTTAGCTTCCGTCTATAAATTTGAAAGTCACCAAATGGATATCAAAAATGCATTCTTAAATGGTGAATGAGGAGATTTATATGCAGCAACTGGAAGGATTTTTCATGCCTGGGCAAGAACAAAAGGTCTACAACTTAACTAAATCATTATATGGTTTAAAACATGCTCCTAAGCAATGGCATGAGAAGTTTGATAAAATTATAATATCAAATGGATTTAGAATTCATCAATATGATAAATATGTCTATAGTACATTTCAAAATATTAGAAGAGTGGTAATTTGTTTGTATGTTAATGATATGCTTATATTTAGAACTGATATAAAGAGTATAGACTCAAGTAAGAAGTTTTTATCATCTAGCTTCGACATGAAGGATATGGGAGAAGCTTTAGTTCTAACTATGAGAATTAAAAGATGTAGTAATTGTTTGATGTTAACACAATCACACTACATAGAAAAGATACTAAAGAAGTTCAATCACTTTGATTATAAAAATCTGTTTCTACACTTTTTGACACAAACATAAGGTTATATCCTAATAGTGGTAGAGCGGTAGGTCAATTGAAATATTCTAGAGTCATTGGATCTTTAATGTATGCCATGACTTGCACAAGGCCTGATATAGCCTTTGTTGTAAGTAAGCTTAGTCAATTTACTAGTAATTCTAGTCAATTACATTGGCAAGCAATCTCTAAAATATTGAAATATTTAAAAGGTACCATGGATTTTGGAATATGGTATAGTGGATATCTTTCAGTATTGGATGGATAGACATATGCTAATTGGATAAATGATCATGAAGATCATAAATCCACTACTGGTTGGATTTTCACGCTTGGTGGAGGAGCCATATCCTGGAGCTCAAAAACAAATGTGCGTAACAAACTTCACCATGGCATCTAAGTTTGTAGCCTTGGCTTCATATTGTGAATAAGCAGAAATATTAAGAAACTTACTAACACTACGCCAAAAACCTCAACAGACTACGCTTTTCACACAACGAAAAAAAAAATTTCCATTGTGTGTTGGTGGAAATTGCTTCATACAACACGTTTAAAGAGCTTTCGTTGTGCGAAGATGTTACAATTCAGAATTTTGTAGATAGAAGAACATTGTACAACACTTATAAGGATGGTTCGTTGTGTGAATGAAAAGAAAAATGAGCGGCACATTTCCTTCCTACCTTCACTCAAATTCGGCTCCAAATTCTACCTCACATGCATTGATTTTTTGCTACATAGTGCAACATAATAGTTATATTTGTTGTATGAATGTAGATTATAAAATGTCATACAACAATTATTTTCTTTCTGTTGTCCAAGTGAGGAAGGTGCATCTAAATTGTCATTCATTTCCCTCAAAAACAAGCAAATTTTGATTGAAATGTAAGTTAAATATATGTACCCTTACAACGTAATTACTTATTTGTGTTGTCTGAATGAGAAATGTTTATCCCCAGCGTCAAAATTGATACTTTGATTGCACATAGGCGGCAATGTTCCCTCCTTACTGCCTCAGTTCAAATTTAATGTCTTTAGAATCAGACAAACATAATTTCATTTATGTGCTGTCTGATTCATAAATACAAAATAAAAGGAGTCAACTGCTCGCGCCTTTGACAACTTATCTAGGCCGCTTAAAGAGTTTTGTGACTTTTGTCTCCCACTTGATTTATTTCCAAACACTTGAACAAAACACTCGGCCTTTTCTTCTAGCAAACCATCTTTTCAAAAGTCAAAACACTAGACCATCACCATCTTCTCACTCTCCCAGTTTTGTAGTTTTTCTCTAGAAACTCCATTTCAATTCATTGGTCTGGGATTGGGTCGGGATTCTCCGTTGGAATGCGTTAACGCGAAGGATCCCTAAATCAAAAGAGCTCTATGGGAACCCACAACCGAGTTTTTACAATTAAGGTTGGCAGACTCGACTCTCCTCTCGATTCTCATCGCTTCGCATTCATTTTCCTCCGTTGAAATTGCTCTCAATCGATTGCCTGGGGTCTGTAATCGGAGTCGGATAAAATTAGGGTTTGGGATTCGCTTCAGTTTTTACAAGGCTTTCTGATTTCGATCGCGATTCAGGGCGAGACAACATTCTGGTAAGTAATTTTGATTGCGGAAATCAGCTATTGGGGTTGGGATTTGGATTTTTTGTGGTTTTGAGTATCGCAGTCAGATATGGAGCTATGGATTTGGGATTGAAAGGGAAAATGTTGAAATTTGGGGATAAATGCAATACCAGGTCGATGGGTTAGATTAGAAAATTTGGGGGTTTTGTTTGAAATTTATTGAAACAATGGAAATGATTGATTTTTAAGGTTTGGTTTAAGTTCTTGGCTATTTCCAGGTTACCCAGAATTTGTAATTGTTGATTTAGGGAAGAGGATTGATACTCTGGAGTTGAGCAATATGGAGGATGTTGGTACTTCTTCTCCTCTAAAGAGCTCAAAGAGATGGATTACAAGGAAGAAAACCAGAGGTGAAAAGGTGGGTGATAGAGGAGATGTAGGTCATCAGTTGAGATTCTTGGCAAGTTGATTAGCAATGGCGGCAGCAAAGTTGCTTGCTTGTATACTTACTAGGGCAAGAATGGAACCAATCAAGACGCCATGCTTGTTTGGAAGGTTAGTGATGACTTGGTGCTTACTTTGTTCTAGATTTGAACCTTTTGTTGCTTTGTGTATGATCAGCAAAACCAAATTGTTTGACTTGCAGGGAGCATCCAGCGCAGGAGCTTCTGCAAGTACTTGAACTTATGCTGGAGTTATATTTAGTGAATACACACCCCATTTTCGATTTAGTATACTTTTAAGACGTTACACTCACTAGGATATGCTTAGGGTCTTGTAGGAAGTTTTTAAAATTTAGGAAGACAGTTGACTTGTTAAGAAAAATAAGCTGGAATTATTGTGAAGCATCAGAGCTTCAAGGGGAAACTTATCAACCAGATCAAGGAAAACTAAGGAAATGCTACCAACGGGATGCTCATAGTTTTTTGCTGGTTATTGAGCAGCTCAGGCTGTCGATTTGAAGAAGTTTTCTTCATTTAATTAGAAACTTTTAGTTTTTATTTATCATCCTATTCTGTATGCACATGTAGGATCATTAGTTGCAGCTTATAGTAGACATTATTATCCATTAATAGTTAGAGACTAGAGCTTTAAAACTAAATGAAGAGGAGCTGTTTCCAAGTGTAGAAAGTATTAGAAAATCTCAGATAATGTTGGGATAAAGCTGTATTGACATTTTCTTCTGTTTTGGTATTGCTTTCATATTTAATAAGTGTTTACTTGAAGCAAGAGACCAGATCTTTTGCTGATGTAAAACCAAGCTGGCATCGTGCAGATTGAACCTTATATAAGGTTTATGTTTCTTTAAATTGTTAAAGATGTAGATTGAGACAAGCGCTGAACAATGGGGTATTGATGTAAAAATGGCTAACAAGCATCTGTTATTTGGATTTTGGATATGAGAGTAAAATAATTGCATTATCAATTTTGAATCATTCTTTGTTCCCCATTCCATTAACTATGGCAGTTAGGATTTGTGTCTGTGTGTGCATTTAGCTTGGCTCTCTAGTGGTACTCACACAAGTAAATTTTCATGAATAATTTTCCTGACAAATGCTCAAGTCACATACTTAATGTTTATAATTTGACTTCATAGTCACAATCGTCCAGATTCCCCTAACTCGATTCCCCTAACTCAAGCCTTTATTTTTGTCACTTGGATAAGCTTTTGTCTCTCACCAGTAAGATGTTCTTGTATTTATTATCAGAATTCCATCCACCTTTTGGTATCTTTGATCATTGCCATTGTTTCATAAAATTCTACACGTAGCTAGAAGTTGCATAGTAACTGGTCAAACATATTATAAGCACATCTAGGATAATATGATCTTATACTTGAACAAATAACTTACAGACTGTACTCGCCATTCTGTCTACCTATATATCCCCTCTGAAAACTTATGCTACCAAATGCTCACACTTCACATCTTTTTACCTTCTCAGTTTCAATTGCAGGAACCGTGCAGGATACATTAGGGACATTCATTCTACTTTAGCCGATCATCCTGGGGTCTTTCAGAGGATGTGCTTAACAAACGCTGCAGTTGTGGTAAAATTGGCATGTTAGCATGTTTTTCGGGTCACAGGGCATGTGCACTCATGAATGTCAGCTCATGGCCAGAAGGAGGCCAATACACTGGGGATGATGTGGCCAAATAGGACACAACCGTTGCACCTGCAGTTAGAACAGGTTGTGATTTTTTATTTAATTAATTAATTAATTTATTTATTGCAATTAGAACAGATCTTGCAATAAAACCACACATGCAATTTGAAAGCACATTTATATATGTATAGCTTATAACACATTAGCAGATAAGTACGAACTGTACAGAAAATAAGACACAGAAGACTGAGAACTTGATGCTTGTTACATAGAATCTCTTAATATTTGGGATGTTTGCAGCACGTTCAGATAGTTTGTTTATAACAAAACAAGCAGAGGCTTGTCTGAGGACATAGTTTTCTGCAAGTGATCAAAACTGAGCAAGGTAAAACTGGGATTTACTGCATGTGACTAAAATCCTACATGTTTCTCTAGGAGAACTTATTGGAATTCATGTTTCGACTGAAACTCTGCTGCTTCATTGTTGTAGTTTCGAAACTTCTTGTTTACAATAGAAACTTCAAAGTGAGATCTAAACAAGAGAGCTGCATTTCTTGCTCTAAACTATGTTGCTTGCTATATTATAATGAGGGAACATGTCGTGTCTGGAACCTCAAGTGTATTGTTATTCATATATGTAGCTGTTACCATTGTTAGAGTTGGTCTCATTAGTTGTCTATTTGTCATGTCTAATTGATGAGAATCCTTATTCTCTACTCAAACTAATTCATTTTCGGGTGTATGTGTTGGTTGTCCTGTCATGGCCAATCAATTCTTTGTAAAATTCTACTCTTTATCTGTTTGCTTTTTGCGTGCCATCCTCTGTTTTTGGTCTCCACTAGATTATAGACATTACTAGTTTAGATATTGTGATAGGTATTAAATGTGAGGCTGGTAAACTAGGATTAATCAAAACTAGGTTGTCTACTGTTCTAGGTTACGCCAAAGAGTTCCCAATCCACTTCCATTCAATCTTACCTACTAGTATTTTTGAATTGTAACTTATATATAATCTAATGAAAGTCTCCCTCAACCTAAAAACAAATATAAAAGTATTGCACTAATTGTTCTACCATCTAGGTATTATACTTTATATATATATATATATATATATATATATATATCTGTCATTTAAATTATTGTATCGTGAAACTGTCATGCTGTCTTTCTTTCCTTGAATATTTATCTGTCTGAACTGGTTTAATAGAACTGTATATGCCAACTCAATCAAATCTTACTTTGCCGAATTTCATCTTTTATGGTGCTCTGAAAAAGAAATTAAAGGACAAGATGGCTGAATTTCAGGTAGTTCAAACTTACATATATCTTTAGCCTTGTTTTGTTTCTTTCATCTGATATATTTTGTCATCACAACTTAAATGTTCTAAATCTGTAGACTCGAGAGAAACCATTCAACAAGAGTATCGAGAGGTTATCAAGAGGCGAATTTTTACAGGTTTGAGCATTTAATTGCCCCTTATCTGTGACTATGTAACTTCCTTTGACCTGAATATAGGTACCATTTCTCCTTTTTTGTGATTTTCAGTGACGGGCACAAGATATATTGTTCAATTTTTTTTTTCCTTGGATAGGTCTACGAAGAAGCTTCGTAGGAAGGAGGTTGATCTTGTGAAGGTGTTGTGGCGTCATCATGACGAGGGTGATGCGTCATGGGAGTTAGAATCTGACATGAGAGTGAGGTATCCATAACTCTTTGGGGAATTAGATACTTGAATTTCAGGACGAAATTCCTTTAAGGGGGGTAGATTGCAATAACCGCAAATTTCATTTTAAATTCGTGTAATTGTGTTGAACGATTATTGTACGATTTCACGAGTGTTGCTCGATAATATTCAATTTTTTTGAATTATCAAAGGTTCAAAACGTTTTTTTTAACGAAAAACTCGAAATGCTCGATTTGAGAAATCGATTTTTTATACGTGCAAAATTTGGGAAAACTTCCTTCATGAAAGTTGTAGAGCTCGTCGATACGAGTCCGTGCGTATGCGGAACACATTGTCCGGATTTTGTTTTTTGAATTAGTTATGGATTATAAAAAATATTTCTATTTTGGTATAAATAGAAAAAACCCTAGGACATTTTCAGAAGCTTTCCATTTTGGTCCGGCTTCCTTCTATTTTCGGAAAACACTATTCATCGTCTTCTTCTTTCGTCTCTTTGTCCGAAACCGACCGAGAAAGATGCTAAGTTCTCCAAGCTTGTTCTCCCTCCACAGACCACCAATCGACCTCAGACCAAGTTCCAGGCCTTCGTCTCGAGTTGCTCTACCTCCTGGACGACGTCACTTCCACCGGCACGGCCTCCAGCTCCGACGAAATCGTCCAAACCAGTCGGACCCGAAAACGAGCTCCTTGCGTTTTCGGCCTCCAAACCAAGTGAAACTCCTCCCTCTACATCGACTCGACCTCCTGAAGTTCCCAGAAGCAGTTTTATAAGGCGGAGCGGCCTTTGGTGGCGGCTGAAAGCCAGCCCCGATCGGATCGAATGGAACTTTCGATCCAAATATCTCGAGCTATAGACCTTCATTTTTTATGATTCTTGGCCTGGTGAGTTCGCAAGAAAGTTCTGAACAAGTTTCAAGAAGAGATCGAGGCATGAGGTTGCAGTTTTTACGTCGGTTTCAAGCTCGTCGGTTTTTGGAAAAATTCCGGCTGCCGACTGTGTTTGGTACTTTTCGATCCATTCCCGTCATTTTTTGGTCTTGTGCTAGTTATGAAAGTTGCTCAGAATAATGAAACGAAAGGGAGAAGCTCGGTCCCGACACCATTGTTGGTGGTCGGCAGCGGCTCTGCCCCTAACTCCGGCGGCCTTTTCCGGCCACCTCCGGAGGTCTAAAATATAGTTTCTATCCATTTTATGATTCTACGTTTCAATACGATCATTTCGTTATATTATACGCATTTTCGGATATCATATGAATTAGTTATGAATTTTGAGATTTCGATCGATTTCGGTCGTTAGATTTATGATCTGTGAAATTAGGACCGTTCGATGGACTTGTAATTTTAATATGATGATCATATGACTGTCCCAGTGGCTTTGTGTGGTCATGGGTGAAGATCCGACCGTTGGATCTTCGTATAAGTGCAAAACGGTGATTAGGGAGGCGATTCATGAGAATCTGTCCGTCGGAGTTTATTATAAATTAGAATCTGGCCGTTAAATGGTAGTTTAGCTATGTTTTGGAATTATTGGTTAAATTCAAATCACATTTGATTAGGTGATGGACGGGTTGCACTTGGGTGAGCTATTTCGGTGTGATTTATATTTTTATTGAAGACGCAGCGGGAGTATCGAGGTGAGTAAAACTCAAGTGGTTCATATTAAGAACCGAGCGCTTTAAATTATTTTTTTATAATTGTGTGAAAAATATTTGTGAATTAAATATTTATTTTTAAAATCACATAGACTTGATCACTATGGTTCATAGGTAAGTAAAATGAATTTTAATTATACAAATGAATTTCACGATTTTCTTGTGTGAACTATAGATGATATTAGTGGTCATTCCTGAGTGGATGATTACGTATATATATATATATATATATTTACGTGGAATATATATATTGATGGGTGGATTGTTGAGTGATGATATGATTGAGTTGAATTGATGATTTGAATTATATTTCAAATGCTTAATTTCATAATAATATTGTGTAACTTGGATGAGTTGATTTCATTATATGATAATACATGTTGTGCTCATTTATGGATTTACGGTCAACGTAGTGACCGGTGTGGGGTAATCGGTCGCTCTAATCCTAGGTGGATGATGGGATACGATTGGTTGAGTATGTACAATTATCGGACGTTCTAATTATATATATAAGTATACATATTGATGAAATACGATAATGATAAATATGTCGGATGCCATAACCTAGGCCATGTGACTGGCTACGATTCAGTTAGAGCTCTAGTATGTCAAGTACCGTATTTTTATAAATACAATGTTGAGGTTTTGTGAAGAAAGATGTGAGTTAGGGTTTGTATTAAATTATTGAATTGGTGATTGATTGAGATTGTTGGTACTTCGTGGATGTGGAAATTGTTGAGTGTTGATTTGAGTGGAATTAAATATGATTTAATTAAACAACCGTCATTTCTTTTACTCATACGAGTTTTCATAAGTTTACCGGGTTTTGTGTTGTTGCAATCCCGGTACACTATTCAAATGGTGTAGCGGATATTCCTGCAGGTTAGGATAACCAGGGAGGTGACTGAGTTGCTTAGGTGTTATAGCAGTTATTTTTATTTCATTGAGTTGTGAGGTTTGTATGCTCATTTAGAGCTTTACAATTCATTTTGTATTTGAGTTGTAATAATTAACCGAGACTAAATTCGGTTTTGATGTTATTTCTTGTGGTGAAGTTGTTAAGAAAAGAAATTTTCAGGATGACTATTTTAAGTTGTAGTAATTCATGTTTCGGATTTTGAATTTTTATTCTAAAATTCGAGGCGTGACATATTGTCAAGTATACAATGACAAATCTAGGCACATTGGCTTGCGACATAGCACTGTGAGGCAAATAATTACTGATGGGGTGATAGTCATTAGTTATGTGAGGTCATGTCAAAATTTGGCTGACCTGTTAACTAAAGGACTTGCAAGAGATTTGGTATGGAAGATATCAAATGGGATGAGACTAAAGTCCATTTCTAATTAATCACCAATGATGGAAACTCAACTCAACACTTGAAACATCAAGTCCTTGAGTTCGATGAGAAAAGTACATCATATGTAGTGATTGCAAGCACTGAAAATTCTTATGTACCTATGTATATAAATTCCATCCAGAGGCAAAAGTGCTTAGTACCTGTAATGAATGGTGGAGGTTGAGTTATTACTCTTAATAAGCATGATTGAAAGTACTATAGTTACAGGGGTACTCCATGCTTACCTATATGAGTGTTGAAGGTGGTGCCGCATTTTATGCAACATGGACTAGTCTCTAAAGCATTCAAGAAAATGGATATAGACACAAGGCCAAATTCACATGTCGGCTTTAAAACATTTGAAGAAATAGAAAAATAGTGTGTGAAATATGTCCGGGCGTTGGGCCACATAAGATTGCAAGTTCAAAGCAAAGCTACTTCGCCATCTTGAATCAACTTTGATGTACTTTTACTAAGTTAAGATTCAAGTCCACAAGACACCTTAATTTATGCACTATGTTTTTCGAGATTTTGTTGAAGGATTTTCCAAAATATTTTAAACTTATTTATATATACACATACTTTTATATTTTGAAAATGGTGGAGGATCTTTAGAAAGATTTTCAAATTATAAAAGAAAAGAGAAGTAGAATCACACACACACACACACACACACACACACACACACACACACACACACACACACACACAGAGGTCGGATCAGAAGCGGATGTTCGCACAGATGTAAAAGTGCAGACGTCCATCCTTAGGCCTCGATCAGGCCTCGGTGGCTGCGTCGCTATTGCCAGACAAAGACTCTGGACCTCCTGGAAGGCATGCGCAGCAAGATCGCTTGAAACCATGGAAGCACCATCAAGGTCGACTTCGAACTCTTTATTGACTGGTCCAGCAGTAAGAATAGGCTCGACATCGAGGCCTGGTTCTGTCAAGCAAGAGCAGCGCCGCCCGTCGGCACTTGATGCAGCTGTGAGGATGGACGTCCACAGTTTTTCTGTTTTGCGAACGTCTGCTTCTGAACGGCTATATATATATCCAAGAGGTGTATCTATATTGAAAAGGTGTTTCAGATTAATTGCTATTGTATATGTTGGTTTTGAACCCGATTCAAAATATGATTGTAGTCAATTATACATAATTCTTGGTGAAGATGTATGATATCATTTCAAAATGCATGGCTACTCTTATATATAAGGGACATTTCTCTGCAGATTAACATATCAAGAAACCTATTTTCTCTCCTCTACTTCATTCTTTCAAACCAATGAAACCATTCAATCAATGTTCCCCTCTCTTATACAGATAAAATTTAAAAACTATAAAACTGCAGATATAGTTTCTAGCAACCTTGAGTCTCTTGAAAACCTTTAATCAAGTGTTGGATTGGTCTCCGTAAGTGCAAGACGCCGATCAACATTAGCAAGATTGCTAGTCTTCATTGTATCCACAAAGCTTATTTGCACTAACCTCTTTGCACACAAGTAATGAGGACAAATATAGTCTAAAAGAAAGCGTTGTTTCAACGTGCCTTGAAGCAGTAAGTTTTCTCAATTTGCCATAACCCATCGTTAGTTAATTACATGTGCATTTTAGCTTGTCAGCCAAAGTCTCAAAAGAAAAGCAAGAAAAAGAAGAAAAAAAAAAAAAGAAAAGGAAAAAAGAAAAAGAAAAAATGAAATAGGCATATGGCAGTTGATGCCTTGATGGTATCCACCCAATTCGAATTTCATCAAGGCTCCGAACTTTCCAACACGACGGCACGACTCCACCTCCTTCCTCTACTCTCACACCAACCTCACTCCACTCTCTCCTCTTTTCTCCTTCACTCCTCCTCCTCCTCCTCGTCGTCGCACTCCTCTTCCTATTCTGCACTCCCACTCTGTCCTCATACCATGGTAGTCAAGAAGAAGAAGCAGACCGCCAATGCAGCCGTTGCCAACAGAAGACAAACCCTAAGGCCGTGTAAATCGGCCAAGCAACCAGAATTACAAGACATAGAAGACTTGTTCAGCGAAGACGAGACCGAGAAAATCAGGGAGGCTCTGTTGAAATGGTACGGCCTCAACCGCAGAGACCTGCCTTGGAGAGAAGAAGAGGAAGACGTGGAGGTCAGAGTGTACAGGGTGTGGGTCTCGGAAGTCATGCTTCAGCAGACTAGGGTTCAGACTGTGATTCAGTACTTCAACCGTTGGATGAGCAAATGGCCCACCATTCACAGCTTAGCTCACGCTTCTCTTGAGGTCTCTCTTTCTAGCTTCAGTCACATTCACATTTTGATAGAGTAACCGTGATAACTTAGGTTTGAATTTTGAAACGAAGTAGTAGTTGACTCTCTCGATGTTATTTGCAGGAGGTGAATGAAATGTGGGCTGGTTTGGGATACTACCGACGAGCACGGTTTCTTTTAGAGGTGCTATCTCTGCTCAAATACTAAATACATGTCCTATTTGTTGTTTCCGATGTTTGTTTACAGTAGTGTTTGTTAATTATATGAGGTTATGGGTAAAGAGTTTGAACTGTTGAACCGACCATGTTATTAGATTTGTTAGATTACTACACAGGAGGAGAAGATTGCATTTGGAATATGATAACATGCAATTAGTTTTGTCAAATAATATCAGGTTGATAGCCCAATTGAAGTGTTAATGGTAGTTTACTTAACCTACAAAAAGGCATTTCTCTATGGGTGATGAACTAGCATCATCAAGCACCAGCAGTTGCAGACATATCACCTGTCATTATCTACAATTCCAGCTGGGACTGCAAGGATAGAGAACCTGATGATGATTTTTATTTTTTAATTTTTACCGCATGGATTATAGGAGTGTAAGATGGAAGGGGATGTAGGATCACAACCCAGGGGGAGGGAGAGGGATTGAGGTTGGAAGCTTACCTTGTAGGACTAAAGCTTTTTTGGTGAAGTGGCTATCCAGTCATTAGGATAGAAAATTTTTATGATGGGAATGGTTTTGGTGGAAGACCAGCTCTTGGGGTTCAAGTCGCAGCCCAGGGAAGGGCATATGAGCTGAGTGCTGCTAACTGGTGACAGGCAATGGGGGAAGAGTGATGTTTCGGGACGACATTTGGGTGGGTGATTCTTCTTTCAAGAGCTTATTTCGTTGGTTTCCGTTACTAAATCATCATAGTGCAATGGTAGCCAGAACTGCAATTAGCATCTCTTATCTGGCATTTGGGGTTCGGTTTTGAAGAATTTAAATGATTAGGAGGTGGGGGAGTTGTCGTCCTTGTTAGGTGTTGCTAGAAGGAGTTGGACTTTTCGATAGTAGAGCAGAGATGGGAGAAGATGGAGGTTGGAGTTGTCAGGTATTCTTGGAACTTTTTCACTAGGTTTTTGTGTGAAAATATTTATTTTCCACAATTTTCAACAGCTGGGTCAATATGAAAGGCTGATGCACCTCAGAAGGTTAAGCTTTTAGGTTGTCTTGCTGTGCATGACAGAATTAACACTCGCAATGATACAAATAAGGCAACCATGTGAACGAAGGTGGAAAGTGCCACTCTTTGTTAAGTGAAAAACATGCTTCTTCTCAGTGGAGAAATGGGAGTCCTTTTTGGTGCAGCATCTTGGCTGTGTTCTGGGTCAGTTGGATCGAGAGGAATAGGAAAATCTTCGGAAATCGCATAGGGGTATGGTTGTAGAAGTGAGTTCATGTTTATATTGTTATCAATATATTACCAAAACTTTGCTTTCTTTTATGAAATCTAAGAAGATATAAGAAAGCAATGTTTTCAACATTCCTGGTTTATCATTAGAAATATAGGGTTGGGTTTGATGTATAGAAGTTTATGGCGTTTATCACCTAAGCTAGAAGAGAGTCTGAGTCTATGATTAAATCTGAATTACACGAATACTTCATGATGTTATTTAATTGCCTTTTCTTTTGGTCAAATTCCTTGATTGAACTTTGCTTTTATTTTCTGGTAAAGGAATCAAAGTGACTCAAAGCAGTACTAACGATTGACCCCTAGGGGTCTACGGCCATAACATGTAAGAAGAGAAGGCAGCAAATACACCCTCTAGCAAGGTTTCTCATTGCTTCAGGTTTTGTAGTTTCTGTTTCTAGCTCAATCATATTAAACCTGAAACAAAAGAAGTTAGGTGTAATTGTAAGAGCTGCATTATGTTATCTGTAATCTGTATATGGCCACCGGGTAACTTTGGGAAATTGTTACTTTGGGTATCTTCTCATGTGGAAGTGTCTAGTGACATCTGGAAATTGGGGTGGAATCATTGATCAGTACATATGTCATTCTAGAAAGAATACCAGGTCGCAGAGAAGATAATAGTTAGAAATCAAATCCACTTTTCAGTACTCCTGAATTCAATTTGTTACCAATTAATTACTTTTCCCAAAATCATGCTCTCAACCAATGTGAAATACAGTTGTAGGAGTAAAATATTTGCTGCTTTATAAACAATGGTCTTGAAAAGGAAAATATTTTGATGTTTAATGATCTATGGACTGATTCAATGCTTTGATGAACTTTTCCCGAACTTTTATTCTAGAAAGGAACCCCACTATTGAAGATTTAGACAAAGATACTTAATGTCTCATACAGTCATTATAAATTGTGCTCTCTACCAGTATCAATACATGAAATGGTTTCTAGTTGTAAAGAACTTTAACGTAAAAGTAGATTCATATTCATATTCATTGTGCTGCTCCATAATCAATAGATATAAATTGATTCAAAGTTTATAATAATCTTTTGTCATACTTTGTAGTCTACTAGTTATTTTATAAGGGTATTAAGACTTTGAGATGCGAGTGATCTGAGTACCTTCTACGCAGGATGCTCCATCTTCATCTTGTATGGTATTAGGGTGAAGGCTTTTGGACATTTGGTCAAGTGGTAGTTGTTCATAATGATCGGATGCATGTCATATTGTTATGTTAAATAAAGATGAAGGAAAAACAAAGTTGAACAGAACAAGCTGTTTGTTTCCTAATCCTATCAAAAAGTTGCCCTAGCTCAATCTCTTTTGTTCATGTTGTAAGGGAGCTAGGAAGATTGTTGCAGAAGGAGATCAATTTCCTAAAACAGTTTCTCAGCTACGGAAAATACCAGGAATCGGAGACTATACGGCTGGAGCAATTGCCTCAATTGCATTAAAAGAGGTAAGTGAATTCTTGACGTTTGTTTGATCAAGAATGGGCATTTTCTAAGAGTGATTATATCAGGCAGTTCCAGTGGTGGATGGAAATGTAATAAGGGTGATTGCTAGACTAAAGGCTATTTCTGCCAATCCAAAAGACTCTTTGACTGTCAAGAAATTTTGGTGAGTTTTTGTTTCTTATGGATGACTGTTCTGTTATAACAAGATTTGAACGTAAGAGGAGTGTTCTCCAGGTGACCTGCTGATCAAGGAATTTGTGGTCAGTCATTGTTAGATCTAAATTTGACAGTGGAGAATACCACTGAAAGTAAAAAAGTGAAACCCATGCGTTCTTTGGTTTATCACCTACCATTGGATTTTGGTGTAATGGTAAGCGACTAGCAATTCCTTGGTCAACAGGTGATCAGAGAACACTACTCCTGTACTTAATTGATCTTCAAGGGGAAGAACCTTCGTCTGTTTGTTACTGCTGTTATTATACCCATTTTTTATTTTTCTAAATAAACTTTCTTTTCTATTTACTGAAATCCTTTTCTCTGCTTAAACTATGGTTTATGCTTATCTGTGAAATTTCTTAGCTGAGCATAAATATTCTGCGATTTGATCGATTCAGACATATATTGATGTGGATTGCATTATGGCATTCTGTATTTTACAGCTTGTTCTAGTTGTAATACCTTTGGGAACTTATTTACGTCTTACATTTGTTATAGATATAAAGGGTAAGGAAACCTTGTATGGCCAAATATTAGATGACAGTGCCATGTATTCATTTTGGTGGCATTCTGTTTAAATTGGCTGAAAGTTACAAAAGGCTTGTGTGGTTTGGGGTGATTATCAATGTTGCTGCTGTGGTTTAAAGGTGTCTAGTAACACCCTTTGGTTTGCAATATAGTCAATCTTGGTCCAAACTAAACACATTCTTCCTTTTTTCCCACAAAGTTCAGGAAGCTATCACTACTTTAAAGGAAATCAAGGAGATCTATAAAGTTAATTGCATTGTTTTCATTACATGTGCCACAGTTTCTTTGGTAAAAAATGAAGAACTGTATTTTGGACCTAGATTAACTAAAGTAACAGTTAAAAGAACAGGGGTACAATTGTTTATCAGCTCAAACCACAGGGACCATTTGTAAGTCTCGGACTTAAAAGTTTGTCAAATGCTAACTTATGTTATCATCACTTTTTGATTTTCATGTTTATGTGAATAGGAAACTAGCAGCCCAATTAGTTGACCCTTTCCAGCCTGGGGACTTCAATCAGGCTCTAATGGAGCTTGGTGCAACTTTATGTACGCCAACAAGTCCAAGCTGCGGCACATGTCCTGTATCTGACCAATGTTGTGCATTGTCAATATCTAGGCATGATAGTTCAGTGGTGGTTACAGATTATCCAATTAAGGTGGTAAAGACCAAACAAAGACATGATTTTTCTGCTGTGAGTGTTGTGGAAATATTGGGAGATGAGGAATCATCAAACGGACACCAAATAAACAATAAGTTTCTTCTGGTAAAAAGGCCAGATGAAGGGTTGCTTGCTGGCCTCTGGGAGTTCCCGTCTGTCTCCTTGGCTGGAGAAGTTGGCTTGGTTCCTAGGAGAAAGGCAATTGATCAATATTTGAATAAGTATTTCACACTCAACCCCAGAAAGACGTGTGACATAGTTTCCAGGGAACATGTGGGAGAATATGTCCATGTTTTCTCTCATATTCGACTCAAGATGTATGTGGAATCGTTGATTTTACGTGTTGAAGGTTTGATATCTCTCTCTCTCTCTCCCTCCCTCCCTCCCAAATTTTTACTGTACAAACTACAAATAGCAAGTTTGAAACAAACTTGCATTTTATGTATAAGTTAAACCTATATTTTGTATATTGATTTAGTATACTTTCTGTGCACAAAAAGAAGATAGAAAAAGAAAACAGAAATAATTCCACTTTTCATACATATGTAATAGCCATCACAGGAAACTAGAAGTACCAATCTTGCTTTGTGTATCTGGTATTCACATCGTAGTTTGCTTTTCATTAACATGAAGGTGGGATGAATGACCTGGTTAGCAAGTGGGACAAAGAAATCGTGCCTTGGAAATGTGTGGATGCTGAGGTTCTTTCAAACATGGGATTGACATCTGGTGTAAGAAAGGTGATCTGATAATTCTACTCACTAAATGTTCTTGACGTTGACTAGTACAGTAATTGCAAAGAAACCGTTTCAAATAATTTTGGTTATACTATAGCTCTTTGTTTTGAAGGGAAGTGAATGGAGAAAAATGGTTTTTAAGAAAAATCTATATTCTACTTCGATAACCCAATGCATATGGAGTAAAAAAGTAGAACATAATTTGTGTTTCCAATCAAGTGGTCCCAATAGAAAATTAGAACATAATTTCATTAGTCATGATAATAAACCTCAATACTGCCATTCTTTTCCTTCGTTTCTACATTTATCTATTTCGGATGACGATGGTTTTCCCATCTATTGAAATCTGATTTATACTTTAAAGAGTGCTTCTGTGAGAAACACTCTTGGCTTTACTTTTTGATAGTTTACACTGTCAAACATATTCCTCTAAAACTTACCCAGGAAGTTGAGCACAAATTTCTAGTAGCCCAGAGCTATATGAACTTTCGGATCTATAAACTATTAGCACTCTATCCAATCATTATGATGAAACATCAATTACACAATATGTATCGATTATGACATGAGTTTTACCCTCTAGTTGTTATTCTGGTGCAGGTATACACTATGGTTCAAAAGTTAAAGCAAGAAAAGTCGTCTTCTGATCCTGATTTGGACATCAAGAAGAGAAAAAGGCCTTCAATAAAGTAGTGTGTTCCTCAACCAGGACATGCTGTGAGGGGCAAATGGAGGCTTAGTTTGTGACTTTCTCTGCTAAAATGCATTACATTTTTGGCCAGCAACGTGGAGATATTATCTGAGAGCGGGCAGGCCACCATAGGTTAGGCTCTTAAATCTCATTCATTTAAAAATGAAAACTTTTGAAATACTACTTGTATACACTACAGATCAAATTTTTATGAGAAAGGAAGAACAAGCCTCCTGTTTTTTAGCAAGACACTGTAGTGGTTGACTAAAAGTTTTGATTCTTAAATATACTTGCATATCATGTTCTTAGGTGCTGGGGGTTGAATTCATTTATTAGATAGAACAATAGCCTGAGTCACATTTACTTGTGTGAGCAGTTGGATTGCTTATTACAATTTTATTGACTTGTTTCAACTCTATCAATTAGATCTATTGCCGAGTAAAAAGTCGATGGAACTGTATTTGCCATGGGGGGAACACATCCATTGAAATCTATGACTTACATTGGATGAAATTTATAGAGATATGACTCTGCCTCGTGGCGAAGCTTAGCTGGAAGTCCTTAAGATTTTGGTCTTCTTCTTTGTGTGAAACTTTTTACAGCCAAGTATCTCAAGGGGATTGATTATGTGAAAGTTAAATCCATTTATTCCTCTCATCGGATAAGTATCGTTCAAGGAAACAATATCCTTGAACAGGGCGACATGGGAGATTTTGCAATAACTGGAATAATAATCTGAGTTGAAAATGCTACAGTTTGGATATCTGTTTTAACATTGAGTGATCTGGAACTCTTGGTATCATACTGTCACGTAAAGACACTAATGTGGAACTTTTCTAAACTCTCAGAAGACCAGAATGAGTCGCTTAACTCATTGATTTGTTCACTGGCTTGCAATTTCTGTTGGGATCTTATCATGGCAATGAGGAAAGACATTCGCTGAAGTTGTCCCAGAGTGCTCAAGTTTTGGTATGTTAAAGTCTCACTGATGGCCTCAGCTAGTAAATTTCTATTTCAAGTTTCAGACAAGAACACCGGGTCTTTCTACTTGCACCGAATTTTACTTGTCCACAAATCATGATTCTAATTTTCAATCCACATTTCCACGAAAATATGAGTTCACCGTTGGTAATTAAATAAGAGAAACAATAATAAGTTGATGTAATTCTATTATTGCTAGACATTGTGAGTGCCCATGTCCTTCATCTACAGTCTGTCAGGAATAAACATCATCAGTAACAAGAAAAAAGGATCTTTTAGGAGCACTTTGACGAGTCCTCATTCCCTTTTTGAGAAGAAAACCCTTTTCCTCTCACCTCACACCATAAATAGAGAATTCCACCTTCCAAAACAGGTACATACTTTGACACCAAAACTCTATCAAAATCTTCACTCGTACTGAGATGAGCGTCGGAGGGTCTTAGGCCAGTAACCCCCGGCCTCCTTTGACATCGGTGTTGCTTTCTAGACTTGTTAGGCATTGATGGGATCTCAGTTTTCTTTTATCAAGCCTTACTCGACCTTATTATGTGTTATGTTATTTCTCATTATCGAATTGCTTTTATGGTGTGAAAATAACATTGGTTTTTGTGGATTGTGAAAACATGATATTAAGATACTATAAAAGGAAATATCTTTTAATTGTGAATCGTAAAATAGAGTGTGTTATTTTGTAAAATAGACTTTTGGAGGGAAAATTAGAAAGAATCGGATGGAGGCCAGAAACGTTTGGTTTTACAAAAAACCCCCTCAATTTAGAACCACGTGCAACGCACGTGACACTGGCCGATGGAAAAATTTGACTGAGAAAGAAGGATTTTCGTGTCGGATAATATTGAAATGTATTTAACCCTAACTCAAAATCCCAAACTGAAACAAACAGTTCCCACTTTTTTCCAGTTGAAGCTAAGCTCTGTCTATCCCACTCCTCTCTCTCTCTCTCTCTCTCTCTCTCTCTCTCTCCCCCCAATCCATATTCCCACTCGGAGATTCTCTAACTAACTCAAACCCAGAACTCTCGGGAAGCCCTAAACCCTTAACCATGGACAATCTCCAATCCAATTACATGGACGAAGACGAGGAAGAAGACGAACAATCCAAAACCGCCGCCGCCGTCGCAATGACCGAGCTCGTTGAGCCCGCGACGACAACGGAGTCCGCACACGATGACGAGCCCAATATGGAGCCCATAAGTAACCCACCACCCACCGACCCGCTCAACGGCAACAAAACCGAGACCGAAGCCTCCGAAGATCTCTCCGAGTCCGTCAAATCCCTCGAAAATGACGTCGACATCGAAGACGAAGACCCGCATCCCAAGAAGCAAAAGCAGCTCTCTTCTCTCACCGCCATTGCCGCCGCCGCGGAGACCACTCCGCCCGCTTCTTCGGACCCGGACCAGGCCCAATTGGCCCAACCCGCACCCGAAACCAACGGGAACGGCAACGGCAACGGCGCTCTCCTCCTCCCGGCGCAACCCTCCAAGAAGTCCACCAAGAAGAAGAACAACAATGTGTGGGTCACCAAGTCCACCCGGAAAGGGAAGAAGAAGACCAAGCCCAGCACCAACAACAACGCCCCCGGAGAGGACAAGGTTCTCGTCACTCCGGTCACCAGATTCCCCGACAAAACCGACGACACTCCGGAGATGACTATCTGCCTCTCCAAGGTCTACAAGGCCGAGAAAGTTGAGGTCAGCGAGGACCGAATGAGTGCCGGGAGTACTAAAGGGTATAGAATGGTTAGGGCCACTAGGGGAGTTGTGGAAGGCGCTTGGTACTTTGAAATTAGGGTAGTCAGCTTGGGAGAGACCGGCCACACCCGCCTCGGCTGGTCCACTGATAAAGGTGACCTTCAGGCTCCGGTTGGATATGATGGAAATAGTTTCGGGTATCGGGACATTGATGGGAGTAAGGTGCATAAGGCTTTGAGGGAGAAGTATGGGGAGGAAGGGTATAAGGAAGGTGATGTTATAGGGTTCTATATAAATTTGCCGGATGGGGGGTCTTATGCCCCAAAACCTCCGCATTTGGTTTGGTATAAGGGGCAGAGGTATGCTACCGCACCCGAAGCCAAGGAGGATGCTGTCAAAGTAGTGCCTGGTGAGTGCAATGTTAATGTTTTCTTCCAGTGTTCAAGCCTTTCATTATCTCGGTTTTGATTTTATGGTAGAGCATTGTGTTTCTTTTCTTGCATAGACATTCTGTTTCAGTTATGAATATGCTAGTACATTCCAATAGATATGGTGCTCTTTCCATGCTTTTGACTGCTGGCACCATACTGAGTTGAACTAAACCTTAGCATTATATCACCTTTGCTACTTATACAATCATCTTTATCTAAATTCTGTGGAACACATTAGCCTGAAGACTTAGTAGAATTTTGGGTTAACTTTACTCTGTGAGGCAACAGTGAAGATGAGAGAGAAAGTGATCTTAGTGCATTTTAGCATTACCTTTCTCCGCAAAGGGGAAGAATTTTATAGGCCAAAAATCAGCAGTTAGCCAAAACATTTCCGAGACGTAAGTTCTTGTCTCTCTTTCTCCCCCATTATTTCAAGACTCCTCTACAGGAGATTGAAACCGGTATACAGAATTTAGGTCAATTGGCAAATTTGTGAATGAGGAATTTGGAGTCATGAATTTGAGTATTGACTATGCAGAAGCGGGTTGATCTGCACTGCATGAGTCTACCCTCTTTAAAGGTGGATCTTTGGACTAGTGGCTAGGTACTGAGAGAGGTCATTACATGTAATTAAATTCGCATACGATACTCACAAGTCATGCAGACGTTGGCCAGTAGAATGTCATATTTAATTACAATTTTAATTGGAGCAGTCAACGATGCATTGTAGTTCAATGGAACATAGAATTAAAATTGTATGACAACAAGTTAAATTGTTGTGTCAGGGCTGGTATAGTCTGATGAAACACACCTCGACCTGAGTTTATCAATTTGTTTCAAAACTACTCTCCTTATTATCCTTTGTGTATCAACTCATTGCTAGTGTTATATAGCTAGCAAAATATGATTGCTTTTGGATCTGAGTGCAAAGTTGATCAATAGCTTTGTAATAGTTGAACAATGCTTCCCTTCTTCACCAACGCACTATTTAAGTGTTCCTTTTCCCTGAGATAAAAAGGCAGACTTTTTTTGTTGTGATCCCAACCAACTACAATACACATCCTACTTGTTTTGTGTTTTATCAACTCATTGCGAGCTCTGTATTGTGTGCAAAAGTATAATTGATTTGAATATAAGCAGACAACATGTACATTTGACCTGGGGTTATCTTTAACTTGCTGAAAATGTCACCTCTTCCACCGACCTGCTATTTCATTGCTTTCTCAGAGTTCGACGAGCATTTTCTTGGAATTCAACTGCAAAAATGTTTCTATCTACTTTTTGTAAAGTTGACTTGCTGTTACATTGTATGCTTTATTGAAAAATAACCATTGGAGTGATCATTGATTTGTTGTGCAGGAAGTGAGATATCTTTTTTCAAAAATGGGGTATGCCAAGGTGTTGCTTTTAAAGATCTATATGGCGGTCGTTACTATCCTGCTGCTTCAATGTATACTCTTCCCCATCAACCAAATTGTGTGGTCAAGTTCAACTTTGGTCCTGACTTTGAATTCTTTCCAGAAGACTTCAATGAACGTCCAGTGCCCAGGCCCATGGTTGAAGTTCCTTATCATGGGTTTGAAAACCGTGCTGAAAATGGAGTGTCCAATGAGAAGAACAATTAGCCAGACAGCAGTGCGCCTTTCGACCATGGACTAACGAAGAAAACCTTTTTCATGGATTTAGGAAACGGCAATGAGTGCACAATTCATTTGTAATCTAAATTGTTGCTGAAGTCAGAAAATGAAAAATCACTGTATTCTTGACATCTATCTGACAGATGCTGCTTGAATAATATATATTGATATTCCATAAGCCTGATTTTCTGATTATGGTTGTTGATACTTTAATCTTCATTACTGGTGCTTACTGCTTTTGCATCTATTGCATATGAGTTTGTTATAAGCAATGTTTTATGTTTTAATTCTCAATCTCTTTGCACTGGTTGAATGGATGCACTTTTTTCCAGATTATTACAGGCTAAACCTACCTGGTTCAGAAACTATGCCATTGTTTCACTATTTCTTTGCTTTCTGTTTAGAAGTTTTATGATCTTTCAACTTTTGTCCTTTTGCAGTACCCTAGCATACCTCACCTCTGCCTCGTTCTGGAATTGGGAACTGGTTAATGTGGATAATTGTGATCGTTGTCGGTTGGCAGGATATGGGATGCTGAAATGCTAATTTTTCTGTTCCTGGGACCTAAACTGGAAGGTCTCTCTCTCTCTCTCTCTCTCTCTCTCTCTCTCTCTCTCTCCCCCCTATGTTGAAGAAATTTGATAATTACAACTTATCATGACCTCTGCTGCATCTTATGGGTTCATATTGTAGTGAGTTGCTCGTAAATCTCTCTCTCTCTCTCTCTCTCTCTCTTCTATGTTGAAGAAATTTGATACTTACAACTTATCATAACCTCTGCTGCATCTTATGTGTTCATATTGTAGTGAGTTGCTCATAAATGGAAAAGGGCATAGATCAGTACAGCAAATTCATGCCTTAACTATAATTCTTTGTACATTGGATATATAAATCTTCACAGAAGTTTGTTTTGCTGAAATTTGTTACCTATTTGGATATTCCTCCTGTGACAGTAGGTTCCTACCTCGTTGAAGACTGAGCATTTTGTAGAATTTGTGAACTTCAACTCTATTCTAGAGATAACAGGACATGATTGATTAGCATCTATAAGAAATTCTCTGTTTGACCATATTGGATTCAGAATGACACTCTTCCTTTATTTTCCAGTGTGTCATGTTGTTTTTGGACTCCCAATGTTAGGTAGATTAACAGGTTGCACTTTTATTTCCATGGCAGCCTTGTTGGAAAACTAGTTCCTAAAGGATAATTTAGGGGGTTATGGCCATAGGCAGAGACTGTTGAGAATGTCATGGGGTTCTTTGTAGATGGGGTTATGGCCAATGGTGACATTTAATACTTAAGGCTAGAGTCAAGACATCTTTGAGGTTCGCTTGGCTTCCCAGAGTTTATCATGTAGTCTAGGATGAGGATATATTCGATCATTAGTTTAGTTGAGCTTTTGTCGAGTTTGGCTTATATTAGGGTTGAATAGTGACCTTGGATGGTACTGGCTCGGACCTTGATAGCTGTCAATACGTCTAGGCAAGTTTCATTAAAACGATTGATTGGCTCTAGCAGTTTTGACTGAGAAGCCCTAGTCCAGTGCCATGAGGGTACTTCAGACCGAGTCAGGGCTATGTGCCCAGTCTACAGAACTGATTGGTACAGTCAGATTGAATCTTTAGAAGACATGAAAGAATGAGTAGACTGTCGCCCTGATAAATGACATCAGCCTTTGGGGAGTTAACTGACCCTTCAGTAACTTGAGGCACAAATTCAGAAAGAAATGGCAAGAGTAACAGCAGTATCTCACTTTTATTTATCCATTACAGTAGCTTATTTTTTAGGTGCTGTTTTAATGAGAAGATAATTGAAAGCTTATGCTCCAAGTTGTGATGGAAGGGGGAGATTTCCTGTCTACCTCCCCAACTTGGGCTCTACTCTGGGGAGCTCCATTTTTTGTGTATGCATTCGGAGTAATCCTTGTCTATTATGTTTCTAGTATGTGGCGGTAAAGCTCAATGATTAATTAATCCTGTTTTGATGTTTATTTGCATTTTTTTGTTCCTTTTGCTTTAGCTTTGTACACTTTGCTGTGCACAAACTTTGACCCACTTGGCCTGGGACGGAGCTTGTCTCACTGTAGCTAGTTAGTCTCACACTCTCAACACCTAGGCAAATGCTGAGAGGAGCATATGGAGTTACATGGAGGTAAACTTGAGGTCAAGGGAGCTTGGCTTAAGCAGTCAACAAGTTTCAAGGCTTCGGTGTATTTTAGGTTATCAGGGTTGACAGAGAACTCAAAAAAACTAGCCATATAGGATATTAAGCGTTCTTCTTTGACCCGCAAAACCTGTAGTTTAGTGGATTTATGTGAGAGAAATTCAACTATAGACCTTTAGGTTCACTAAATTTGTTTTGTGCATTGAAATTTTTTATTGCTGTTTTTATGATAAATAGGGGTTTGATTTTTCAAAACATAATATTAATAACTTGAACTTGAAACTTGGCATAATGGAATGGTTATTTATGTTCAGTTGAACTTGAACCATTATATCTTTGGGAGTCAACTCTCAACATAATCGAAGAAGGATCATCTTAGATTCTTAATGAAACCGCTGTGAGCTGCAGTGGGGAAAAAGAAAATAGACCATTGCTTAAAGGGAGCTCACTGGGTTTTCAGTTCTCACTAGCTCATGGTTCAGTAACAAATGAGTTTGTGAAGTTATGTTGAATGTAGGCTGATTATTGAAGAACGCTCCATCACATTAATACATTGGTTTAATTTTGCAGTTGCTTTTCTAAGTTGATTTGCTGACTTTGAGATCCTAGTTCTGTAGAATGTTGACTAGTATAATAATAATCCATTACATAATGCTATGTAGTTTCCTCGGTTGCGTGAAGTTATTAATAGAATTATCACTCTTAAAGTTAACAATGATAAAATCACAATGTAGGAATTGCTATACTGGGGCTCAGCTTACTCTGATCAATCTAGGGTCTACTACGGTTATGACACCTTTTATTATGCTGCCTCTGTATGCCAAAGATTTCAGATAAGTGTTACTTTTCTTGATTTCTTATCGTGCTACACTTACTCAGTTCACATTATGCATCACATAACAGTTCAGAATATTGCAAGGAAAATACAAGATCAAGGTGTTTATGTATTTTCAGGTACCACTGAAAAAAAAAAAAAAAAAAATTTACGCAAAGCCGACACAAGGATGTCAGTTTTCACTTCTAGTGCAGTGGAGAGTTGAGACCTTCTTGAAAAGACAAGGGATGGAGAGGTTGATGTCTCATGGAAGGGAAAAGAGTTCCATCTTTCCTGAATGAGGGTCGCTTCTTGAGATGCTTTAGAGTTTGCTTAGCATAACATGCTCGGAAAAGAGGTGAAGCTCTCTCTTTGATCTTAAGGATGATGAAGAAAATAAATCTGAAAGATACAACAATGGCACAGACAGCAGCCAAATCCCACCACTTTGATTGATCTGGTTGAATACCCAGCAGAGTTTTGAGTATGTCCTCGCCTTTCAGCTTCGGGCCATTGGGTGTACGAGAATCAAACTCACGGCCAATCAATCCGTTCTTGTATTCTCCCTGCATACCCAGTATAATTTGGATCATTTCTTTGTTTTGGTAATGCTTGATATCTAATTTTAAGATTAACAGACGATTCAAATTTGAAACCAAGAAATTGTCAAGACAAGTAGATAATACAGGTCAAAGTGGAAATTGTTAGCGCTGTTATTTCTTGTAATGTCTATTGCTATGTAATATTATTGCTTGGTACCTGCAGAGCCCATGCACCATAGTTCAGATATGAAACTGGATAGCGCCAAACGGGTTTGGGAAGGTCAGGCATGAAGCGGAAGAATCCGGCAGTCATCATCATGATTCCCTAAATGAACATGGCAACCAATGACAGTTAGAGCCTCAATCGTGCTTTATAAAGATGAAAAACAGGAAGCTATACAAGTTTGATATGTTCTGACCAAGTATCCTGCTCCAATTATTACTCCCATTAAGTAGTTCGGAACAAGAGAAGCTATGATCATCATGGAGCTTTCTACCGCTGCAATGGCGCTGAGAAGATCAAGGCACATGAACACGTAGTCGGAGAAATGAGAATGCTTTTCCACCATGTAGTAAGTTATAGTTGCGGATGCAATTGACATCAAAGCCAAGAATGGGAAGGAAGAGAGGAAATTTGACAGAGTAAATACAGCAACTCCATAATGCCCACTGAGCCTTTCTCTGTGAAAAACCTGTTCGAAGAACAAAAGCAGAAAATGGAGTCACCAAATGTAATTTCGAATCTACTTCTCTATTAAGAAATCACCTTTAGAAATTATTTTTACCTTCATTTCTTCAAGGAAGGATGGGAAGCCTCCAATGGACATGAAAGTCATGAAGCCAGAAATAAATCCAGCACAAGCTCCTCTTGCAAATATTGAAGTGTAATTTGTTCCCAGGTCATAGAAAATTGTACCAACGCAAAGAGATAAAAGTATGTAGACGATGATTCTCACCCAGTAGTACCCCATATCCCTAGACATGTTGAGGAAAGACCTCTGTGTCAATACTGAGAGTTGCTTCCACCACTTTGCTTGGCTTCCACTCCTCTTTTCTACCCCAAGTCCTTCCTGTCAAACAAGTTTTTCATTATCATCGTGGCCATACCTTAAGAGTGCAAGCTGTAAAATAGTAAACCTTATGCTTTACCATGGACGATATTTCTCGAATCCTGATTCTTGTGCTTGTTGCATACTCCGAGCGTCTGTACTGGTCAACAAGCATTGCTTTTATCTCTGCTGTTGCCAAGTTCATTAAAGGTTCTGATGATTTTGGGATTTCCTGTATTTCAAACAACAAGAGTGTTCTATCATGAGGTGATGAATGATACCAACTAACAAGGTGTTTAGGGTTTGTTTGACAGAAAAAGGTGAAGAACATGGCCAGACAGCCAATCTGTTCAGTAAAGCGGCAAATAAGCAACACTAATAGTTTGATGGAAGAGTTTCAGAAAAACATACACGTATTTTGTGAGAGGTGTTCATTGTGACTTTGTCGAAGTCTGAATTAATACAACGAAGAAAGTGATCAGAAGGGTTTCTTCGACTTGGGCATGGAACTCCAGCTTTAGCAAAGAACTGTTAAATTGAAAGTTATTAGTGCGGTTCGGTTCTGCACAATGTTTAATACTTCATACTAGTAGAATGCACACCTCTACTGCCATTTTTGCTTGACCAGAATAAACTGTTTGGCCACTAGAAAGCAGAACAAGATCATCAAACAAAGCAAACACTTCACTACTGGGCTGATGAATCGAAGCAATGACAGTTCTGCCATCTTTAGCAATAAATCTGAGGGTTTGAACTACGAAGAAAGCTGCAGCACTGTCGAGGCCACTGGTAGGCTCATCGAGAAACAACAACCTTGGTTTTGTGAGTATTTCGAGTGCAATGCTCAGCCTCTTCTTCTCTCCTCCACTTATGCCCCTCAAATGCCAGTTTCCGATAAGCCTGTGAGCACAGTCTTGCAGACCCATATCGGTAATTGTGGCATCCACAATGTCATTGACCTCTTGTTTGGTCAGACTAGTTGGGAGCCTCAGATGAGCCGAGTAAGTTATGGTTTCTCGGACTGTTAGGGTTCCCAACAGCACATTTTCTTGGGTCACATAAGCCTGAAATTTAAAATTAGCCGAGATTTTGTGGCTCGAAATTATTTGATATCTCAAAGGAATATCGAAAAGTATGGGGGTAGGGTTGGTATGAACTTTACTTACAGCAACACCATAGTCAAGTCTCGTCTTCTTCCCATTAAGAAGAACATTTCCAGTCATGACAACATTTCGTGACAGTCTACCTACAAAATTTCCAGTTAATTTATGAAATGTGTATCAGTTTCATTTTCAGTTTTCATTTTTACTACTTTCGAGAAACACCGTCGCTATTATTTATAGATGAAATGATGTAATAAGATATATCATAAAGGGCAAAACTTGTCACTTCTGTCCCGATGATAAAGTCAGCTAGAGTGAGGAAAATATGGAAAATATAAAGCAAGTGATGGAACAACCCCAAAAGACCTAATGAATGAAATAATTAAGAAGAAAACGACCATCTTTTCACCATCCACACCACTACGGAATTAATGAAAGACAGATGCTCAATTGATTCATTTCTTAGTTCTGAAAAAACAGATCAACGTGTTCCTTGATAACGTTACTCCTTACTAGGAACAAACAAAGAAGCGAGTACTCTTAGAACAAAAGCCTCTGATTGCGTATATATTTTCGAATGTGATCATATATAGAACCCTAATTAAGCGCTCTCTCTCTCTCTCTCTCTCTCTCTCTCTCGTGCTTGGTGCATATAGTGAGTAACATGCAGTTTATTAATGGAAGCTCTGCTAGATGGAGATAGAGATAGAGACATGCGCAGCAGAGAGTTCATCAAGTCAAGGGGTCCAACTCGAAGAGATTTCTAAGCGAGGTAGGTAGGCAGGCAGGTTATTGAATGCCATTCCATCTATGTTAAAAATTAAACGCTCTTCACTGCTTTCCAACAAACCCAACCCCAAATAATCAAGCCCCGCCCCCTCTTACGAACCAACTCTGTATGACCATATGAGTATAAATGGTATTATCAACTCCATGTCATATGTATGTATATAACTGGGATTGAGCTTAAATCAAATACAGAGTACAAAAATATCACGTTCGAAATAAGCTACTTGTTAAAGAGATCGACGAAATTAATTAGTGCACACGTGCATGGTTTATCTAGGCTTACCAACATACAACAACTTCTAACCGAGAGCATTAATAAAATTAATGGAAAATTAATCTCTTTCAACTCATAATTGAGAACTAATTGGTTTGATTTTTTCAAAATTTCTGTACGTACCGAGTAAAAACAACTTGCTTTGTCAATCAAAACCCGAAAAATAGACGGTATTGATCTTTAATTCTTTAAACATTCAGAAACTCTTAACAAAATTTAACCAGCTTCACTCCAAATGACTATCTACTGTTTTCTACATCCGTCGAGTGTGTTGTATTTCTAATATTCATCAATTTGACACTTTCGAGAGAGAGAGAGAGAGAGAGAGAGAGAGAGAGAGAGAGAGAGAGACTGGCCTGCTAAAGCATCAAGAAGGGTTGATTTTCCAGAGCCAGAAGGACCCATAATAGCCATGATCCTACCAGGTTCAGCAAAACCAGTGAGGCCATCAAGCAATCTTCTGGTGTGTCCTCCATTAGTGCTATTTCCAATCCCAAAGTTTGGAAGCACAACACTCACTTCTTCCCACACCAAATACATCAAGCCATTATTGCCACCTTCACCATCTCTTGTTCCGCCACCACCATCACCACTCATATCCGAAGATTTTACAGAACCAGCTCCGCTATATTCCTCTAACTCCATAGCTTGCTACCATATGTCCAAAAAGCTATTCTATATAGCACACAAGAGGTTTGTTTTAACTTTTAACCTTTGCATATAAATAGACCGGCATAGTCCTCCTCGATCATAACATAATATGATTACTGTCCTTGCTGTCATTTATTTCCATGGGGGCAGTAACTAAATATGTAGGCAAATTACAGGTAAAACCGGTCCTAGTTTGGTAATTGATGCCCACTTTGTAGTCATCAGTACCGATGATTAGTTACTATGGGAGGTAAGTGAGTAATAACTAATAAGTATGCAGAAACTGTGCTCACCAAACTACCATTATTACTTAAATACAGGAGGTCGAGATGCACATGTATACATATTTAATTATAACTTTTTTTTCAACTTGGTGAAAAAATATGTTTCAAATCTTGAGACAAATCCACTTGAAATTGATTTCTACTTAATTTTGGCAGTATTTTCACTCTTTATTAACACAGTGCATGCTTGATCATCGAATAATACTCTTGTCCTTTGTCCGAAAGGACTAAAACGCCGCACATCCAAACTTTGGTTTGATAATTATCGCCATACATTCTAGCTGAATTGCCACTCATTATTCATTTTTAATTTTTAAGGTTCGCATTTAACGATTCAAAAAGACTCAAATAGATGATAGACGTAATTGTTAAATTAGTTAAAATAAAATATTTAATTTATTAATTTAGAAAATGAATGTTTTCATGTTACATTGTGTTATGGGATGTATACATCCAAAAGAAAGTATGGACGGATGTGTTATTGGATTTCATTCATACGATTGTGGTTATGATCTTTATTCCTTGTGTTCTATTTCATGTTTATGTATTTTACGTTTTCATTAATTTATTTTATTTATTAATTTTTGACTTCAAAACCTAACCCCCCCCCCCACCCCCAATTTATGTTTTCATATGTATATTCTTTTATTCTTTGTTTTATTTTTGTAAATTATAGCTTATACATAGATTAATTCTTTATTTGTTTATGCCATTACAGGTGTACCCTCAATCCTCGACTTTAACGATCCCTACTTTTTCTATACTGACAACTATATTTTATAGGGTTAAATTGCGTGCTATTTTTAGCATTTCAGAAGAAAAAGGTTGCTGTTGGCCAACTGAGCACTAGCGGAAGTGATGATGTCTTGACCTTACCGTTGGAGACTCCTGAGCATGGGGGTAGAGTGCGTAGAGTGGGAGGTTTTATCAATCCCAATGCTTACTTCCACCTCTCTAAATGGAGAAAGGAAAGCCTAGAAGCAACTGTTAGAGTTAGTGTGTAGAAAATTCTATCAGAGGAGAAACAAAAGATAGTATAGGAGGCAAGGGAAAAGATAATTGAGGAGGCAAACAAAAAGATCGGGTTTTTTGGTAAGCAAAATTTGCAGGATTTGAAACAAAGCTGACAGGACCCGCCCCTGATTTCATCTTGAAATCCAAAGTGGCCCTGTGGGGCCCACCTTAGAAGAAATTCTACCAAAAATTTGGCGGAACTTCCTCTAAAAGTGGACTACCCAAAAATCTGTAGAAAGACATTTACACTTCTAAAACAATTTACCCTTAATCTTCTAGAGCCACCCTGGTCCCTAAATCACAACATCTCTTATTTCACAAAACAATTATGAACTTAAGAATATTAATCTCATGGGTTATTAGAGCACTCTAATGCACAGGTGTACAAGAAGATAGAATACAAGATAAAGGACCGATACATTTCTAATGTGGAAGCTATGACAGCTATGCCTCAACCTCATGTACGCTAGACCTCAAGCTAAATTGGCCTGCAAACTGGGCATTTGAAAATAAAGGGCCCAGGGGAAAACATATAAAATTTGTTATAGTGAGTGGACGAAAAGAAATAACTAATCATGAAGGAAAATAATTATAGGATTTAGTGCTTTCCCAAGTTATCCTCTTAAAAACCAAGCATACAGTAAAAATCTTGAAAATACTCTTAATCATCATCTTTATTGAAATCTCAATAATGTAATATCGAACATCCTGAAATCTCTTTAATATCTCAAATCTCTCAAATACATAATGATATTTCAGACATCTCGTTAAATTACTCATATCTCAAATCATGTCTCAAAATAGACGATGACTAAAAGGAACTGCCGATTAGTCGTCTCATGCCACCTGGAGGGGACTGCCAACCAGGGACGCATCAGAGGGGACTGCCGACCGAACGAGGAGGTGATGGTTAGAGGGAACTGCTGACTAACCATAAGTAGTTAGAGAGGACTACCGACTAACTACCTCATGTCATCTGGAGGGGACTGCCGACCAGATGACACATCGGAGGGGACTGCTGACTGGAATGTTCTGGAGGGGACTGCCGACTAGACTATTACCTGGAGGGGACTGCCGATCAGGTAAAGCATGCATGTGCTGACTTATTTACCTCCTCAATAAACTGGAATCACTCTCTTTAAAATAATTGTTTTAAGAAAGAAACCCGATATTAATCCAATAAGTCATCAATAATTCACCGAAAACATAACTTAAGAATATCCCGATAACTCAAGGCTCAATATCTTAATAAATCCTCGAAAGCATGAATCCTCGATAAATCAATAAATACTTTTGGAAAAAATCTCAATCTAACTTTAAATCTAATAAGTACGGAGCTCAAAACTCAAGAAATCTCGATAATTTGATCATGCTCAAATATTTGCTAAATCATTCGTACTCGTATATCACTATATAAAACGATATTCGAAATCAATAATTCTCATAATATTTTCTTAATTAATCACTTCCCGAAAATCATTTCCCAACTCAATAACTCATAAATAAATAGCTTGAAAATCTATTGAAAGCCCTCAGGAAGGCAATCCACTAATAATCCCGTAACTCATAGAACATAATAAATCTCAAGAAATCAAGCTCATAAAATCATAAAACTCAATAATTTAAATAATAAATTAAACCTAAATTGGAAAATAATAATATACTGCATGCACAATTAATTTAAAATAAATATCCACTCACAGTACTATTTAGGCGACTACGCTACCGATTTACTACGTCGAGCAGTAGCTAGGCACGTCGCCCTGTACACAATTATAATTCAATCCAGAAATTAAATACGATTCCCACGTCAAATCCTCATAAATCAACATTTCTATTTCTTCTCTGATTTAACCAAAACTTCATCACTAACACCAATTCTTTAAGTCAAAGTTTCTAGGGCAGAATTGAGAGAAATCCGATGGTGGAATTCTCGTAAATCGATAATCGAAATTCTAAATTTTCAGAAATTCATAATCGATTCGAAACTCTTCCAATCTTCATCAAACTTCACATATAAGCTCTACCATATTTATGTGATTTAACTAAAAAAAAAAAACACAATTTAAATCACTATTCATACACCGCACTATTCCCCGTCGCACTATTCATGCGGCGACACTATTCATGCGGCGGCCAACTCCTCCTCTGGTCACCAAATTTCATCCACAACATCATCTCAACATTTCCAATAACTTTCTCAACTGTGACAAAGTCAGAAAATACCTTATAGTGGTCGAACAATTAAGCAATTCGAAGTATAGTGAAATTTTCCAATTATGCTTTCTTCCTCCATGCTTCAATTCTCGGCAAAAGCTTTGGAGAGGATGATCTACGTCTCAAGCCGTTCCACCACCGCAGGCCAGTCGACGAAAGGGAGAGGAAGCGAATGGTCGCCGCGGCTTGTCCTCAGGTGGTCGGACGACGGAGTTGCAGAGGTGAGCCGAAGAGAGGGAAAGAGAGAACCATGGGAGGGAGGAGAGAGAGAGAGAAATGGGAGTTACCCACTTGGTAGATTCTGATCCACTACGGTAACTTCCCATATATATAGGAAATTATCATGAACAATAACTTTACCTTTTCGATTATAACTTTCATATATGAACTCCGATTTTTACGAACCACATATGCACGCGCTCTGTTTAATATCCTCTACGACTTTCATGAAGAAAATTTTCTCAAATTTTGACCCGAACAAAAAGTCAACTTTTATGGCCCCCTAAAAGATCGAAACGAAGCCGAAAAGTAAATGTAAATGTCATTTACTGATCGAAAGACTCGTAAACTGGTAAATTTTGGTTCGGGATGTTACAAGCTAAATAAAAATGAAGGAGATGGAAACTGTACTGGTGCTTAGGGACATGTTTTTGGCCAAGGAAACTATTCACGACACAGCCAATAAGATTGCTCAAGAATAAGCAAAAACTTCCTTAGAAACTGAACAAGCCATGAAATGTGTGGAGGTAAAAGCAGTTATGGGTGCTTTTGATGTGATTGAAAAAAGGTCTTTACGTAGAAGGAAGGTTTCCAACAAAGTGGTGAAGAATGTATCTCCCTGCTCCATGCTGGTAGAGAATGAGTTCACAAACTTGGTTGACAAAGTAGTTGTCGGTCAGGCATTGCCTCAGAATGTGAATGAGACTGTGGAAGAAAATGGTGTACCAATAGATATGAAGGAGCCAAAGTAAGAGGAGGGGGCAGAATATGTGGATTTGACATTGCGTGAACCCACAAAAAAGGTAAGTCGAAAACAGTTTACACCAATAATAATACAATTAATACGAGTGTGTGTGTGTGTGTGTGTATATATATATAACTAACTTTGCTCAGGTGCGGATATCGGCACCTAAGAAGAAAAAAGGTACGGATTTTCAGTTTTGACCCACTTTTCGATCATATTTTCACATCTTAACCGTTCAGTTTTTAGGTCCTAATGTATAGATCACCTCTATAAAATTTTAGCCAAATTAGTGATCGTTAAGGCATCCAAAACTGTAATTTACACGAATGAACCGAATCTGCCGAACCGGAACCGTTCGTGTACATTGTTGTAAATTGCAGTTTTGGATGCATTAACGATCACCAATTTGGCTGAACTTTTGCCAAGGTGATCTATACATTTGGACCTAAAAATTGAACGGTTAAGATGTGAAAATACGATCGAAAAGTGGGTCAAAACCTAAAATCCGTACCTAAAAAAAACTGCGGACGTGCGCAGTGGAGAAGCGCTGTATATATCTACATATATATACATATATGTATGTATTTATGTGCACTTGTTTATGAGCAACTGTTCTTTGTGAATTGTCAGTCAAAGACAGCTGAGGTTGATTGCAAGTTGGCATTGGGTTCCATTGACCACATTGTTGCTTATACCATTGTTATGGAACATGATAATCCTTCTATTACAGTTCATGGTGCTCCATTAGGCAATGGTAATATGCTTTTTTTTGTATATGCTGCAGTTAAGGAGAATGCAAAGGTCTCATTTTCTGTGAAAGATGAAATTCAAACTGTTAAGCAGGTTATGGGGAGATGCTACCCAAGGCCTAAACACCAAATCATTGCGTCACATGTGAAGATAACCTACATTGTTTAAAATGATGTTCTTCTAGTTTAGATAGGCTGCATTATATATAACTTATATACATTATTTTTCTGGTTCTAGAAACCTGTCAAGGAAAATGGTGAGAGGAAAAGGAAATGAGAGATGTAGAGGAAGAAGACTGGAATTTCAGTTTAGCTTGGCGTCAATGGCACCTATATTACCAGATTCATTGAAGATGCTCTGTATGTGGGGTGAGGATAAATTCAAAGAAGGGCATACCATCTCCTTTTTCCTGGAACCTAAAGTCTTTGGATGTTCTCGCAAGAGCTTTATAATAGGATCAGATGTTCGATGACTTGCAAGCATGAGGTAAGTTACTAGAAATTGCATTGCTATGTACTAGAGGTATGAAAGATATGGTTTGTATGATTTCTCCCTAATGTATTCATAATAAGTATAGTTGCTGAAAGTTAATAACTTGATGTAAATGTTGTTTAGGTACCTCTATGAGAAATTGACTGCTTATAAAATGGTGGACATGGTTGCAATTGTTGATCCTTCACATATAGGTGTAGTAGGGTGTGGGAATGAAACTGCCAGGGCCCAACACATCAAAGATAGGCTTGTAACTGCTAAATCGGGGCAAATGTTCATGCTGCCGTTTAACTCAGGGTAAGTCCAATTTGTTTTCTTTTTTTTTGTATATTCTGTTAGCAATTAATTTCTGCCCTATTGAGCATATATAATTTTAGTTCTAGATATATGATCATTTTGTATGCATGCATGTAGTGATCACTGGATATGACAATTGTTGATTCGACCAAGGCACTGCCTATTTTATGGATCCATTGAAAAGATGCTTACCCACCAGAGATTGGATGTCTATTGTGGAAACATAAGTCGCACGTATTCCTCCTTCCCTATGTCTCACAACTTCATATTCTTGTGTTGGTATAGTGCAATGGCTATGTATAATGTTGCAAAGAACAGGAAGGCGCCCGGAGTAGTGTAATGTGAAAAAGTTGGCTGTAAGTTTTACCCAAGTATTCAGGTTTCTTGTGAAAATAGAATTTGGTTCATTTGTTTTTAGGGCATTCATCCCTAACCTAGCAACAAGGAGTGCGGGTACTTTGAATGCAATTATGCTAAAACTCGACTTCACTAAACTAGATTTGAATGACGTTGGATATCACCTATGGGTGAATGACATCGATAGTTACCTCACTGCCAATGAGATTTTATAGAGTACATCTCAGAGATCAAGAGTTAATTGAGAAAACTCTCTCAACCTCCCCTATTTCTACATTACTAGTTTCAAAGCAATATAGGCTTGAATATAATGCTAACCAAAATCACGAGGTTTCATCAACTTATCACTGCCATGTCAGTTGCTAAGAAACATGATAATATACTTGTGAAGAACTATAATTCAAGGCCGGTTAGAGCTAAGAGTGTTTATAAAGCGAATTATAGTGGCGCAGCTAAAAGAGGGCGCAAGGAGCAAAATCCCAAGTTAAAGGAGTATGTATATCAATATGGACGTATGGGTCTATATCACCGCCATACAAAAGAAGGAAACTGCTAGAATAATGCACAAACACATGGCAACATTAGCCAGCATGGGAGAGGTAAAGCCGGCGCCGCCGGCCGTAGTGGTGCTACCACCAATCTCCTTAAGGGACGTCCTAATGCATAAGGTGCATCTCAATTAGAGGGTGAGCTACGTTATGGATGTGGATCTTCAGAGCATTGGTTTAAGCACTGTAATACGAGTGAAAACTAGCTGCACAATACAAGGTGTATAAACTATAAAGATATGAGAGAGCAAGAGGCTTATCTCGCAGCTTAAGGAGATGATGGAGATGGAAATGACGCCAATCTTACAATTAAAGACTTCAAATCTGGCGATGGAAATATGGATTCTACAGATTTTGTTTAGCTAGTCTTTTTTCAAGAATTTATGTAATGACATTTGCCTTAAACTATTATCAATAAAGACAATGGTTATAACTCTTTCACAACTAGGCTCATCCAATTAAGTGTGATGTCTAAGAAAGTAGTTGAGATAAGTGGTACTTAAGGGAGCCTTACTCCACCAACATCTCCTCTCACTTTTCTAGTCATGCTAATTGGGGTTATCGAAAGGATTAAGTAACAACAATTAGTCGAGTATTGATTATAACTATTTGGATTAGATTTTGCTTTAGAAATTTTGATGTAATCGTTGGCTATTATTGAAATAAAGTGTTGATTTTTGTGTCCTGAACATATTCTAATTTGAGCTTTATTTAGGTATGTTTTCCGGAGAACTTGAGTCTCTCGTGGATAGTGCTACTACTCACATCATGTCACGCCCAGAATTTTGAATAAAGGAATTCAAATCCAAAACTGCGAAAACATAACAATCACAAGAAAACACATAGAGAAATTTTAATTTAAACTAAGCAACAAACAAACCAAGCTCACAAATGCCAATACCGGCTCGTTCTCTAGAGTCACATATCACATCACCAAGTACTTACAAATTAAGCTGAATTACAATTCAATAAGTAAACACGCTCACCAACTCTCTACATAGTGGAAGACTACAACCAATACACTTCTACGTCCAAGCTACGACTGCAACAACACCCCAGCTTCGACAGCTGTTACTCCTACCTACACAATTAACCCTACACCATGGAATAGTTCACTGGGTCAAAACAACAACCCGATAAGCTTGTGAAGCTCGTCTAAGTAAACTAAATTAAAATGACTCAAGTCATGTATGCTTATAATTTCTCAGCTAGTAAGATAAATTAAAGCAACAATATTTAACTCCACAAAATACAACCAAATATACTATCACACTAAGTAAAAATTAGTAATCCCTACATAGAAATTTAGTTCAAGAGATCACTGAGAAGCACACAATCCAAATAGAAATCTAGTGATCCCTGCATATAGTTTAGTTCAGGAGATTACCAAATTCACACAATTCTCCTGCATATAACTTAGTTCAGGAGATCACCCACTCACTCCAAAGCCAAGAAATCACCCTTTTAGTTCCATCTAAAATTACTCAACTCAAGAGTAATTAAAACAATCCAAAAACTAATTCCATATCAATAAGAAACACAAGTCCCTCAAATGGATAATAAAAGAAAGAACTCACATGACTATTTTTAAAACGCATATTTCAAAGGCCTCATGTAACCCCCGTGTTACTCCCTTGAAATTCAATTAAAAACGTGTATTCAATGGCCTCATGTAACCCACGTGTTACTCCCTCGAATACAATGGCAGACAGACTAGAGCTCTAACTGAATCGTAACCTGTCACCTCGACCGAGGTTCAAACATACGATAATAATTGTTTGAAGACCCGAATTTTCATATAATAAATTTATGTAATTCAATAATTATTCTATTATTTGAATTATGATATTTGAGATAAATTCGTATGTTTTCGAATGAATTTATTTTCGAAAACAAACATTATTTAGGGAGTCGTGAAAATCGACTTTTTATACATTCATAATTTTAGAAAAATTTCTTCATGAAAGTTGTAGAGCTCGTTGATACGATCTTGCATATGTGAACACAATATTCGAAGTTAGTATGATTAAGTTATGAATTTTTGAAAATTAAGATTTTTCTATAAATATCAAAAAAATTAAAATTGTTTCATTAAGGACGAAATTTTCTCATTTTTGCGTATGAGACCCCAGCCCTCTCTGCTCTCTCTCTCGAGTGAAACACCCCCCCATCCTCCCGTCCGAACAGTTCCGACTCAACCCTGCTAGAACGCCGCCTTCCCAGCCGCCACAGCCCAGGACCCGAGCTCCCCCGTGCTCGTCGCTCCACGCCCAGCCTCCCCCTGGTGCCGCCTTGCCCAGTCGCTACCCCGAAAGCTGGATCAAAGCCCCCCCGAGCCGAGTAGCCGACTCGATCGGATCTTGGCCGTGCGGGAGTTGCACGGGCCGATCCTCCTCAGTCTTAGGTTGTTCTCCTTCTTCTGATCATTCTCATATCCTCCTTGCATGATGATTTTGCATGTAGAGTGAAATATCAAGATTTGAAATTTTCAATGGCTGTGATTCAATCTGGAATCTGATCAGAGAACCGAGATTAATCAAACTTCCAAGCTTGATCTAGGATGATTTAGACCTCATCTCGCTTAGTTCTAGGTATGAAAGTTAATCACCCATTTATTTTGAAGAAGTTTGTAGTTGACAACTTTTGCATCGAAGGTGGTTGACCGTCGTTGACTGCTGTATTGACCACTGTCTAGACGATGATGTATGCATCCATACGAGCGTTTTGATATATCACAAGGTTATTTTAGAAAAAGTTGATAAAGAGTGGATTTACGTTTCGACGTTACTATTTACGGTTTTTACATTTTAACTTCGGTTTACGATCTGCGAAGATTTGACCATCCGTTTTACTTCAAATTTTAATATGTTGATCGTATGACTGTCCTGATGACTTTGTGTAGTCACGGGCGAAGATCCGACAGTTGGATTTTCGTATAATCGTAAACAATGATTCAGGAGGCGATTCGTGAGAATCCGTCCGTCGGATTTTCATATAATTTTGATATGATGTTTCCAAAGGCGATCCAAGAGGATTCGACCGTTGGATCATCGTTTAAATTTGATACGAAAGTTAGATCGTCTTTATTTTAGAATCCGACTGTTGGATCATCATTTAAGTTTATTTCGTGTTAGTCATTTAAGTTTATTTCGTGTTAGTTTGCTAAGTAAAGACGGTACTTGATTTGGTACTTGGCGGGTGGATTTGAAGAGCGATTGAATTATTGTGATTTTGCCTTTTGAGAAGACGCAGCAGGATCAGAGGTAAGTAAATCTCACATGGTTCACTTATGAATCGAATTTCCTTATTGCATATTTAATATATATATTTACGTGATTTTATACGGAATGTTGAATTATGCGGATTTTTGATGATTTAGTTTTTATACTTAAATGAAAGATTTAATTGCCATAATTATTATGATAATTGGTATTGTTGTGAGTATGATTTGGGTGGAGACTTGATATTGTGAATCGGGAGGGATTCTGTTTATATTTTGTTCTTCGGACTGAAATGTCCAAAGTTCGATGGTTATCTTAACCAGAGTGTTTTGTTATGAGGGCAGAAATGTCCAAAGTTCGACGGTTATCATTGTGATAAACAAAGTATATTTGTTCTGCAGGTAGAAATACCCAAAGTTTGACAGTTATAATATTAACCGAAGTATATCGGATGTTTGCACCTGGGCCAAGGTGACAGGTAACGATTCAGATAGAGCTCTAGTCTATTGTGAGAGTACGATCATAGTGGTAACTGGGTTATTGCATTGTGAGTATCTTGTGCCACGTGAGTCGGGTTGGTGATCTAATTGTAGGGGTTTATTATGTGTGTTCGGATTATTGAATTGTTTTACTTGAATTAAATGATTTGTGACTTAATAAATCAACCGTTCATTTCTTATTTACTCACACGAGCTTTCAGAAAGGTTACCGGATTTTGTATTGTTGCAATCTCGGTACATTATTCAAATGGTGTAGCGGATAATCCTGCTGGTCAGGATAATCAGGGTGGTGAGCGAGCTAAGTAGGGCAGCAGGGTTGAGACCAGTACTTGGTCTATTTTGATGTGTTTTATAGACTCTCTTATGCATAACATTATATTTATGTTAGTATTGTAATAATTGACTCGAGAGATAGTTTGCTACGAGGTTTGTGTTATGATTTGTGAGATGTTAGTTTATGAAAAAAATTCAGGACGTTATTTGTTTAGTTATATTCATGTTTCGGATTTGAATTTATTATTCGAAATTCGGGTCGTGAGAAATTGCCTCTGTCACTACTTGTGACCCGGGTCCGTAGATCCGAAAACATTTAAAGTCCCGCTTGACTCAAAACTTTACTGAACTCGACTACTCATTCAACACAATAAGCAACAGTTCAAAATGATATTCTGAATAAATTACAATTCATTCATATCACAATGTCACGCCATTCAATATATATATTCCATGTAAATATATATATATATATATATATATATACAGAGTCATTCACGCAGGAATGACCACTAATACCAACTATAGTTCATACACATTAAAACCAAGAAATTCATTTTATACTTAAATTCATTTTCTTACCAGTGAACCGCAATCCTATGAACCGTAGTCGATCGAGTTCATATCATTTGAAAACAAATCTTTATTTACGAAAACGATTTTGACAATTATCAATTCATTCCCACAATTAAATAACTCGGTTCGTAAATGAACCATGTCAGATTTACTCACCTCTAGCTCCTGGTGCATCTTCTCACAGCAGATAAGAACTTAAATAGGCTCCGCCAATCACCTAAGCAACAATACGATCTTAACTTAGTCCACAAATCGAAAACGATTGTATTTTGAACTCTCATTTGCCCTAAAATTCCGAAAGTAATGCCGATTGAGGGGAAAATTCATCTGAGACTACTCGAGGTCTCCGGAATACTTATACGATCAATCCATCAAAATTACAAGTCAATCGGACGGCTGAATCCTCACGGATCGAAAATGGATTGAACCAAAAATCCTAAAACTTCAAAAATTCATAATTTGCTCATACAATTTCCAAAAATTACAAACTATATATCGAAATGATAGTATCGATGCGTAGATGAATAATATGAAAACAGAACACAAAAATAAGGCCTAACGCGCTGCCACAAGCGGCGGGTTAGCGGATGGTCAACAACGGCGGTCAACGACGGGTCAACCACGTCCGATACAAAAGTCGTCAACTACAAACTTGTTCAAAATGAAGAGTTGATCAACTTTCATAACTGGAGTTAAGCGATCTAGATCATCCTAGATCAAGCTTGGAAGTTGAATTAATCTCGGCCGTCTGATCATGTTTTCAGATCCAACAAGAGCTGTCAATCTTCAATGCTTGATCTTTCACTCCATAGGTGAAATCGTGATGCAAGGCATATATGGAGATGGTCAGGAGGACGAGATGTTTGCAAAAATGTCAACGACCAAACCGTGTATCGCTCGAATCGGTGAAACTTGGCTGGATCCGTTTCTGAGTATGTGGCTGCTCCGATCTCCAAGTTCCTCTGGCTGCTACCATGGTTGAGCACCAAGGGGACGACGGGGAGGAGGAGGTAAAGCCGTCTGCGGTGGTCGCGTCATCGACGGACGTTGGACGGAAGAGATCGAACCGGGTTGGGACACCGGGTTCAGGTCAGGTCGTGCGGGTAGGGAGGAGAGAGAACGGAGCGAATTTGGGGAGGAAAATGAGAATTTCAGAACTTTTGGAATTTATGAAAAATCCGAAATTTTCTTATATTTATAGAATTTTCCCAATTTTCTATAGCTCATAACTTCTTCATGCGAACTCCGATTTTCGCGTTCCGCATGTCCACGAGCTCGTATCGATGCATTATACAATTTTCTTGAAGGAAGTTTCCATAAAATTCCTACATATAAAAAGTCAACTTCGTAACCCCCCTAATATATGCATTTCGAATAATTATTCGGCCGAAAATAATTTCACTCCACCCTTGAACCATGAAATCATACTACTGAACACTTTATTAATTCCCGAAAATCATTAGGAATTAATAATGAATTTCTCAATCTTTTGTGACTATGATGGCAGGCCCATTTGATTTGATACATAGCCGAGGACCAGCCCAGTTTTTTTTGTCAAATGGCACATTGATAAATGTTACTAAAGCTCTCTACGCTCCTAGGGCTGGAAGACCCTTTTTGAGTTTTAGAGATATTAGAGCGGGTTTCATGTGAAAATACATAGTGAAAATGGGAATGAATTCTTTTGCAGTACCTCTAATGACTTAGACGTAAGCATGTATTTGAGAAGCTTATGTATTGCACTAGTGGGTTATATGTAACCACTATTCAAATTGTTGAATCCAAAACCGTCATAAGAGCAAGTTCACCGGGCTCTCTTATGCCCGGGCACCACGTCAAAAAGAGGCTTGGGTCACCATTCTTTCACTATTCTGGCTTCCACCGGATTTGGGGCAAGAGCACAGTGGGAGGCCCAGGATGCGATCTCGGGTAGGATGGTGAGACTGAGGCCATGATCCAGGGCTCCACGCTGGCCCAAAAAGAAGAGGAGAGGGAGACGTGCCGTGCAGAAGAACTGAAGGTCACTCGCTTGTCATCTAGTTGCGACATGACAGCAGGCGCATACTGCCAGCTTTTTGTCGTTTCCTGGCGTGCGGATACGACGAGTCGTGTAGTCGTTGGGCTGCTGTGCAATTTGAATGCAACGGTCCATAGATTTGGACAGTTGCTTATGATAATTAAATGGACTTGACGGCTATAAACGTAGTTTGGAGGTTAAAAAAAAAAACCGTTAGATTACAACGGTAACAAAAAAAAAAAACCAAATTTCCTATAAATACCTCACCTCCTATTTTACTTCTCACACCAAAAAAATCATCTTTCTTACTTCCTCAAAATTTTTTGTTCCTTCTCCTCAAAGCTTTCATCTTTCGAAATTTTTTGATTCCAATATGAGCGTACGAGCCAATATGATTGTTCCACCCGTAACAGATCCAAGAATTGACATGACACGTTGGCAGCCTTACAAAGACATTCAATTGTACAAGTTTTGGAGGGCTGTTAGCCAACATTCGGCAAAGGGTACGGAATGAAGAAAAGATGATCTATGGATAGAGGTACACCGATACTATGCCGAACATTGGGATCAATATGTCCGATCATTGCAAGCTTTTCAAGGGAGGTGGAAAACCTTGAAAGTCAAACTTTTTGCTTGACATTATTCATTAAGGCAAACAAAAATTTGGTACAAGAGTGGTGCAAACATAATTAAAAACATAAAAGCTAAATGAAAACCACACAAACATAATTAAAAACACAAAAACTAAATGAAAACAAACATAAAAACCATGCCGATCTAGATACTCCTGTTGCCTTGAAATTTCCTAAAGTGCTAAATGAGATCTTCCTGAAGGTTGGAGTCACTGTGCTTAGATCTAATTTCTTAGTAGCGGTCCATGAATCCGTTCATATTATGACCATCTCTACCAACATGATCAAAGTCTCTACCGGTGGGTCCCTCCCATACCTCAGCAATCCTGGGCCTCATATTGTTATCCTCTTCATCATCGGACTCCAACTCATCATTGCTGTCTTTAGGTCATTCATCCTCGACAATCATGTTGTGTAATATAATACAAGTCAACATGATGTATCGAAGGTCCTCTTTATGCCACCCACGAGCAACTTCTCTAATAATACCAAAGCGTGACTGTAATATACCAAAACATCTTTTCACATCCTTCTATACCCTTCTTGAGCCTTTGCAAACTCGATTTGCTTGGGGAGTGTAGGATTTCGAACTGTTTTCAGGAAAGTCGCCCATATAGGATAAATACCGTCAGCGAGATAGTAGCCTAAACTGTGAAATATGTTATTAACTTGGAATTGGATCTGAACCGTTAGCAAGCATTCACAAGCAAGCTGTCATCTTCTGCTCCGGAAGTAGTATGATTTTCCTATAGCATCTGACTTTTGAACAAAGTAACGATCATACTGGCAAAGGTCAGTAGATATACGCTTGAAGAGATTGAGACTCATCCTGTAACATGTTCGAAACTCCCAATCTTTGAGCACTCTGGCCGGTCAACAAAGTAGTTGGCCATCAAATTTTTGCCCCTTTCTTCTATAGGTCTTTCCTTATTTGGTACACCACTCGGATGAGAACCGCGCCCTAGGTGTTGGTTTCCAGATTCTTCTGCAACTGCTGCGATCACAATGGCGTTGGTTGCTTATCATCTTCATCCTGAGATCGTCGAATTTGATCCCACAACCTATTCATTGAAACGAGGGAAATTGAGGAAATTTGTAATACTAGAGATATGAAAAGGGTGAAGGTTTGTTAAGCTCGGATGGTGTGTGTATGTAGTGAAAACATCATGTCTATTTATTGAAACTTTTCATATAGAAAAAAGTGTCGGTGGGTTATCACTCATTTCAAAAAAATTGTCAGTGGTGTACGTGTGATAAAAGTGTCGGTAGAGTTTTCAAATTTTCACTCTTTTCAAAAATCTTGTTGGTGGAGTTACAAAAAAAAAAAAAAGTATCGGTGGACATATAATTTGTCTACCCATAAAATTTTCTTTGGTTGCATTTCTAAATTGTTCATCAATACTATTTATTTACATCATACATTTCTCATTTATAAAAAAAATAAAAAATAAAATATTCGATGAACAATAACTGACTGGTGACCCTGACGCAATGGGTGGAAGCAAAGATCCAGTGGCAACAGATAGTTTCCTGCCCTGGTGACCCAACAGGTGAACTTTCTCTAAGAGTTGACCTTTGGGATTCAGACACATATTGGCTTTGACACGACAAGTTAGGACAACTTGGTCGTGATATGATGATCCCTCTATCAAAAACTTCAAACAGATATCCTTCGAGCGAAACGAAGCAAGAATCAAACATTGATTCATAGAGAAGCTCAGACTGTCGCTACACCACCATCCATCACCACCTGGTGCCATTGTCGCATCCATCGCCGGCTAAAAACCGGCGCTGCCATCATCCCCTTATGGTAAGCACTCGGACAATGATGCTATATGTGGCGCTATGCTTCCCTTCTCCCTTCTGAAGTCAATTGCGACTTTGTGGCCCAACCATAATCCTCATTGGTTGCTTCTATGACCCATCTGTAATACCCGCAAATTTCATTTTAAATTCGAGTAATTGTATCGAATGATTATTATGCGATTTCACGATTTATGTTCGATAATAATTCATTTTTACAATTATCGAAGTTTCGAAACAATTATTTTTAACGAAAAGCTCGAAATACTCGGTTTGAGAAATCAACTTTTTCTACGTACGAAATTTGGAGAAACTTCCTTCATGAAAGTTGTAGAGCTCGTCGATACGAGTCCGTACACGTGCGGAACACGAAGATCGGATTTTTTCTGAATTAGTTATCGAATTTTGAAGTTTTCCGAAACATGTATATATAGAAAAATATTGGGAAACCCTAATTTTTTTTTCTACCGGTTCCTCTCTTCCTCTTCTTCTTCCTTTTTCTGGAAAAAAAAAAAACTGAGCTTTCTCTCTCAGCTCGCATCGTCCTCTCTCTCGACCGAATTAGTGAGAAAACTTCTCCTTAATTGTTCTCCCTCCACAGACCACTTCTCAACCTCAAACCAAGTCCCAGGCATTCGTCTCGAGCTGCTCTAGCTCTCGGAGGCAGTTTCACAAGGCGGCGCAGCTTGTGGTGGCGGCGGCACGGCCCGAACCGAAAACCACCATTTTCGGTTCGATCTCGATAACTCGAGCTACACTCCACCATTTCACTTGATTCTTGGCTCATTGAGCTCGCCTCAACTTCCTCTACAAGCACCAAGAAGGACCGGAACTGGGTCGAACGTTTTCACGTTCGTCAGAGCTCGACCCGAACGGATCGAAACACCGAAACTTTCGATCAAGATATCTCGAGCTATACACGATCGTTTCTTGTGATTCTTGGCTTGTCGAGTTCGCAAGGAAGTTCTGAACAAGTTTCCAGAAGGGATCGGGGCCTGAGGTTGCAGTTTTCATGTCGGTTTTCAAGCTCGCCGGTTTCTGCATTTTTTCCGGCCGCCGACTGTAAATCGGTAATTTTGATCTCTTTCCGTCATTTTTAGGTCTTGTGCTAGTTATGAAAGTTGCTCAGAATGATGAAACGAAGGGGAAAAGCTCGGCCCCGACACCATTGGCGGTGGTCGGTGGCGGCTCTGTCCCTAACTCCGGCGGCCTTTTCCGGCCACCTCTGGAGGTCTAAAATTTGGTTTCTGTCTATTTTATGATTCTATGTTTCGATACGATCATTTTGGCGTATTATACGTATTTTTCGGATATCGTATGAATTAGTTATGAATTTTATGATTTCGATCGATTTCGATCGTTAGATTTTTGATCTGTGAAATTATGACCGTCGGATGAACTTGTAAATTTGTTATGATGATCATATGACTGTCCCAGAGGCTTTGTGTGGTCATGGGTGAAGATCCGACCGTTGGATCTTCGTATATGTGAAAAACGGTAATTAGGGGAGCGATTCGTGAGAAACCGCTCGTCGGATTTTAATGTAAATTAGAATCTGGCCGTTAATTAGTAGTTAAATTATGTGTTGAAATTGTTGGCTAAATTCGAATCACATTTGATTAGGTGATTGACGGATTTTATTTGAGTGGGCTATTCAGCGTTAATTATAAATTATAATTATATTGAAGACGCAGCGGGAGTTTCGAGGTGAGTAAAACACACGTGGTTCATATTACGAACCGAGCATTTTAATTTATTTATTTTTGGTAATTGTGTGAAAAATATTTGCGGATTAAATATTTGTTTTAAAATTTTATGGACTTGAATCACTACGGTCTATAGGTAAGTAAAATGAATTTTAACTATACAAATGAATTTCATAATTTTCTTGTGTGAACTATAGATGGTATTAGTGGTCATTCCTGAGTGGATGATTACGTATATATATTTACGTGGAAAATATATATTGATGAGTGAATTGTTGTGTGATGATATGATTGAGTAGAATTGATGAATTGATTTTATTTCAATTTGTGTAATTCCATAATAATATGGTGTATCTTGGTTGGATTGATTTAAGTATGTGATATTATATGTTGTGTTCATTTATGGGTTTAGGGTCGACGTAATGACCGGTGTGGGTAATCGGACGCTCTAATCCTAGTGTGGATGATGGGATACGATTGGTTGAGTATGTGGAATTATTGGACGTTCTAAATATGTATATAGGTATACATATTGATGAAATACAATAATAGATAAATATGTCGGATGCCATAACCTAGGCCAGGTGACGGGCTACGATTCATTTAGAGCTCTAGTCTGTCAAATACCGTATTTTTTTATAAATACGATGATGAGAGTTGTGAGTTGGTTTGTCTTGATATATTGAATCGGTGTGTGATTGAGATTGTTAGTACTTGCATATGTGGAAATTATTGGGTGTTGTTGTGTGTGGGAATAAATGAGATTAAATTAAGTAACAGTTCTTTCTTTTACTCATACAAGCTTTCATAAGCTTACCGGGTTTTGTGTTGTTGCAATCCCCGTACACTATTCAATGGTGTAGCGGGTATTCCTGCAGGTCAGGATAACCAGGGAGGTGACCGAGCTGCTTAGGTGTTACAGCAGTTTTGTTATTTATTTAGTTGTGAGGTGTGTATGCTCATTTAGAGCTTTACAATTACATTTGGTTTTGAGTTGTAATAATTAACCGAAACTAAATTCGGTTTGATTTTATTTCATGTGGTGAGGGTGTTATGAAAAGAAATTTTCAGGATGATTATTTTGAGTTTGTAGTATTTTCATGTTTCGGATTTTGAATTGTTATTCTAAAATTCGGGGCGTGACACCATCACTCGTTTCGTAAAGCCTATTCCTTAGAGAAATTAGGATTGAGATCATCTTATGCAAAGAGCACGAGTGTTCTCATTATATTCTTACATAGAATCCGAGGGGATTCTGTGGATAGATTCAACTAACTTGCGAACCATTTAGATATTTTATGGTGTTAGTTGATGCGCAGACATAATAGTCACGTGTCGCGCTATCGTCTACTCGTAATGCTGCTTATGATAAACTCCTGGCCCAAATCATATGGCTACGAGCTCACTACTTAGATCATCCCATTCAGTCAATTCGACTTGATAATGCTAGACAGTTTACATCGAAGACTTTCGATGACTATTGTATATCATTGAGGATTGATGTTATGCATCATATACCCATGTACACATCCAAATGGTCTCGCTGAAAGCCACCATTAAACGACTATGATGGTAGCCCAGACATTGGTAATGCTCACCAATTCGTCTACTACCCACCGCCACTCACATTTCTTTGCGTTACAACTAGTGACTGGGTGCGAGTCTGATATCTCGTACTTACGTATATTTGTGTGTACGGTTTATGTGCCAATCTCGCCACCACAACGCATCAAAATGGGTCATAAGCAACGAATTCGTGTATATATATATATATATATATATATATATATATTTGTGTTGGATACGAATCTCCAACTATAAGTGCGCCAATAAAAACCTTTGACATGTGATCACTTTACCTCTATATATGAGGATTGTCACTTTGATGAGACAGTCTTTCCATCGTTAGGGAGAGATTAGAACGTCAACGTTCAACAGAAAGACATGAATTTTCGTGGCATTTCCCCACTATGTCTCATATACCTACTGCAAACGTGCCTGCAAGGATTGATTTCCCCTCGAGAAGACTTGGTGCCACCCAGAGGAGATGGTTACATCGTTACCGCCATGGATGGTGGCATGGTGACGCCACAAGGTGGCATAATGGCTTCACAGGTTGTGGGTTCCGCTAAGGAGCGTGGGAGACCAATAGGTTCGATGGATTCTCACCCTAGAAAAAAGGCGAGTTTGACACAACCTGATCTATTGATTATTGATACTCAAAATCCATCTCATGAAAATATTCTGGATTGTGGTTATTTCCAAGAGACATCGTTGGGAGGTGCCTCAACATTAGAACCAATTCTTGAAAATACAGAGATCTCTGCAAACTACACGAGTATACATGAGACATGAGATATTGAGACCAATAACATCGAACCTTGCTCCATTGAAAAATGCCAACGTAGAAAAAATTGGCCTAAATGGAAAGACGCAATCCAGGTTGAATTGGATTTACTAATGAAGAGGAAGGATTTCAGGCTTGAGATGTCAACACCTCATAATATAAAATCTGTTGACATAAATAAGTCTTCATTAAAAAGCATGAAGAGAAAAAACATATTATAGACTCATCTCATGGCGCAAGGCTTTTCACAATGCCTTGGAATCGACTATAAGGAGACATATTCTGCTGTAATGGATGTCATTGCACTCCATTACCTTGTCAGTTTGGTAGGTTCCAAATAACTGAACATACAGCTTACGAATGTGGTCATTACGTATCTTTATGGGGATCTAGATATGAAAATATACATGAAGGTTCCTGATGGACTTCATTTACCCAAATCAAGTGGCTGTAGATCAGGAGCGCATTTGCAATGAAGTTAAAACACTCACTAAGTGACTACTTGATTTGGAAAGGATATGATGAACTATGCTCGTATGTTTATGTTGATGAACATAATTGGAACCTTTGATGTTGATAACAAGTTCCGAATTTGCAATTGTCGCGGTTTATGTTGATGAACATAATTGGAACCTCTGATGAGTTAAGGGAAACAGCTGAACACTTGAAATCCGAGTTTGAGATGAAAGACCTTCGGAAAACACAGTTTTGTCTTGGTTTGGAACTTGAGCACTGTATCAATGGATGCTCATGCATTTTGATAAAGTCAAGCCTGTAAGCATTGCTATGGTCATCGTTGTCTTGACCCTAAGAGGGATCTGTTTTGTCACAAGGATGATGACAAAGAAGTGTTAGTAGCAGAAGTGCTTACCTGAGTACAATAGGCGCATTATTGTACTTAGCACAATGCAAGACCGGACACCTCATTTATTGTGATCTTGTTAGCTAGATATAGTCATCTTCCAACGTGACTCCATTGGACTGGTGTAAAGACAATATTTTGTTACTTGAAATGTACGATAGTTTGAGCTTGTTCTATCCCTATGGAGAAGAAAAAAATGGACGACAAGATGGAATTGGACTCCATAGGCCATAGGGTGGTCGCCACTAACATGAACGGTGCCACCAGCACCAGCGCCACCTCCAACTTCATAGGTGGGCGGTGTCCTCCCTCACTCCATCAAAATGGTGGTGATGTTTTGATGGGTTTTGCTGATGTCAGGTATCTCTCTGATTCGTACAAAGATCGTTCCTCTACTGGTTATGTCTTTACCATAGGAAGCACCGCGATATCATAGAGGTCTACGAAACAGACCCTTGTCCCTACTTCTTCGAATCATGCAGAGATTATTGCTTTTCATGAAGCAGTTCATGAATGTATATGGTTAAGATCCATAATTTCACATATTCGAAGAATTTGTGGTTTGAAGTCAACCACAAATGAATCTATGTGCATTTATGAGGATAATGAAGCTTGCATTGAACAAATGAAGCAAGGTTTCATCAAGGGCAACAACAACAACAAGCATATATCGCCTAGTTCTTCTGCAATCAGCAACAAGAAGCACTTATTAAGATTGAAGTGAATCAAATCCGATCTGAGGATAATATGGTTAACTTATTTACTAAGTCATTGCCTAAGTCCACTTTCGAGAAAAATGTGAAGAGTATCGCAATGCGTAAATTATCCGAAGTCCCCTGTTTGTTGCAGTTAGGGGGAGATCTCGACATCAGGGGGCGTTATGTCTACATGTTTGATCTCGAATAGTGAAAGGTGTGTTGTACTCTTTCTCCTTCCCGAGGTTGTTTTTGTCGCACAGATTTTTTATTATTCGGGCAAGGTTTTTAAAGAGGCAATGCTAGAAGCGCCAAGATGTCAAGGTGACATCATGTTTGGACGACACAAGGGGGAGTGCTGAAGAATACTCAATTTATGTGTACCTTATCAAACTAGGATTACTTTCCATTGTTGTAATAGGAGAAGACTGTTCTAGATTCCTAGTCTTAATTAGAATATGATTCCTTATACTTAATGGTTACGTACTTGTATCCTCTATATATAGAGGCTCCAATTATCAATGAAAGATACAATTACCCTCCCAGTTCTCTCTACTATTCTCTCTGCATTCCATATTCTTAAACATAATAATAAAGCCGAGAAGTTAGCCTTTATTTCGCTTCCTTAAAAAAAAATTTAAAAAAAAACTAGAAGGACTAAATAATAAGATTTCTTTTACACCAAGCTCTAATATTTATCACGACAAGTTCATTCCCCCCGTTAATTAAGGTACAGAACAGAATGTTCTTAACTAGATTGCATATAGAATATAAGAATTTCTTACTCCTGTTTTAACAAGCTACATATTCATTACATTATAATAAATAATCTTAAGAAAGTCCTCAGAATATCGTTATGCTTCAGTTCTTTTCCTCAGTGACCGGCTGATCTGCAAACCAATAAAAAACTAGAGTTAAGAGAGAGAAATGACAGTAACATGGGAAGTCCTCATTGTGGAAATGGAAGGAAGCCCTTATCAGTCTAGTAAATAGGATAAAAGATGAAAACAGGAACAGATCGACCACACAGACTAGTCCGGCCGCTACATCACATATTCATTACATTATAATAAATAATCTTAAGAAAGTCCTCAGAATATCGTTATGCTTCAGTTCTTTTCCTCAGTGACCGGCTGACCTGAAAACCAATAAAAAACTAGAGTTAAGAGAAAGAAATGACAGTAACATGGGAAGTCCTCATTGTGGAAATGGAAGGAAGCCCTTATCAGTCTAGTAAATAGGATAAAAGATGAAAACAGGAACAGATCGACCACACAGACTAGTCCGGCCGCTACATCAATTACAGAGAAGACTTGCAACAACAACCCTTGTTGTATAAGCAACAACAAGCAGAAGAATAAATAGTAGCACATGGAACAGGAAACCAAGTTAGTTGCAACTTGCAACAATACAAATGAAGATGAGAACTAAAGCAGTCAAAAATGAACCAAAAAGATTCAGGCATCAATACAAGCAAAGGTAATATGGTGAAAGAAGAGTTGAAGCCACAATCGGTTATTCGATCTCTTTAACTTTCGGTGAAACTTTGTTACTCAACCAAAAACAAAAAGAAACTGAAATAGTGACCAATATCCCTCGGGAACACACAGAAAACTAGAATAAAAGGCTTCATTATGTAACAATAATAAATTGGGCATCATTAGTTGGATTTTGTAACAATAATAAATTTGTTTGCTTCTCTTAGAGGAACTTTCAGCAATTCAGTTGCCAAACAACTAAGAATAGGTCGTTAATGACTTATACAGTTATACGAAAACAACTAGAATGTCATTGCTAGCAATTAGTTACAGGCTCTGAGAAATAAGAATCAACTCTGCATGGTTGTCTTTTACTGCTTTAGATAAGCAATTTAGATTCAAGTCTACTGACTGCATCTTGATGAGCTCCTCGAATTTCTTTTATATTTTGCATGAAAACATTGTGTTGCTATGTACTAGAAACACAGCAATGGGATATATATGCACCTTATCAGAAGCGCAGCAATCTGGATCTCCCTCCAATTTGTGTGTTACCATTCTAGTTTATTGCCAGCATAGTCTAGATTATTGAATACTTGGAGATGAATGAAACTAGTTGTGTAGATGGCTACCAGCATACTAACATAAATCGGTGGCTGACGAGAAAATCTGGCTTCTGATGCGTGGCTGATTAATATTAAGTCTTCCAGTTGGTCAGAAGCTGGAGTTCTTGAGTACGGACCGGTTCTTAGCATAATACCTCATATTAGGAAGTACGTACAAGGTCATGCTAAATACTGCACTAATAAGATGCATGTTTGATGTGATTGCATGTTTCTGAATGTATGCTATGATATAGGGATGTGAAAGAGAAGTTTCTGAGGCTCAGAAAGGTTCATCAGATGAATGGTTCATCTGATGTCTCAAGCGACTGTCATGGTCGTCTCTTGTTCATTCGAGGCATTCAGAAGATGTGCCGCGTGGGATAGCAATGCTTGAAGGTTCTCTTCCTGCTTAGTGAACTTTTGAAGTTTTCGTTGTGTATTTGATATCTTTACTTCGGCAGTGCACCTCCTTGTTGGTGCTGAGAATAAGGATTATTTGTTTCATTGTTTTGACTTAATACTGGTGATTTGTACTTTTGCAGGTTGTGCGAGTAATGCTAATAGCGAAACTGAGAGTCTATTGTTGAAATACCAAATCAAATAAATGAGCAAACTATTGGTTTTGTGGGTTTCTAGATGACCGCCACGTTTTTCATTTTACTACCTATTGTGGGCTATGCATGTAGCTAGCATGTTGCAAACTTAATTTGATTTTTCATTGCATATTTACTGCACACACAAAAAAAAAAAAAGAGAAGAAAAATGCAGATTGTATTGGTCAAGAGACAAAGCATGCATTAAGTGCTTGTCCGATAGCTGTATCGTAAGAATCCCTATATAAGGGATCAAGTAGAACGTTGAAGATCATCCTAATTAACTCATTTAAGAGTTCATCAATAAGATAGCAGTATCTAGTCTTCCAATTTCTCTATTCATTTGCTTTGTTACTCTTGCTTCTCTTCTTTGAGTGTGAGTGAGAGTGTATTGTGATTTGTTTGTTCGATCCACATCCTCTCCTTAGCTGACGCTTGTCCTTTGCCTTCCTTGACTTTAATTTTGGACCATGATTACAAATCCAAAGGGTCATACAATGACACCTCAGCAAAATAACTTTAAAAACTCATTTAATAGTATAGTATCCATAACCGGCGTTTGTTTTGGTGTTTAAACGTTAATTTATCCCCATTTTCCCTTCGTCAATTCATCTGTACTTCTTTACGATTTTTGCATCCACGGTTTGTGTTCGTGAGAAGATTCAATCTGCAGCTATTACGTCGTCATTTATTCCCCAATTCCAAATGCAACACATTTTGATGCCGTTAGAGTATAAGATAATGAAAGGGTTGAATTAAAAAAGAAAAAGAAAAAAAACCAGATGATAGACATATTAGTCTAGTCTATGTTCTCAATCCTCATCATCAACGCTTTTGTTTCTTTAATTTTGAGGTTATGGATTTGCAATCAGGTTATTTCTTTTTCCGAATTGTTCGTTGTGGTTAGTTTTGGTATTTTCTGGGATTCAAAAAGCATACTTCAGCTTCTTCATTTGGTCTTCGGGGGGATCAATTGTGACAAATCCATATTTACTATATATCAAAGATGAGTTATTGTTCACTCAAGCCCGAAATGGAGTAACGGTTTTGCCCTTCCTACTTGCCCCAACTACAGTTTTGCCATAGTTTTATGGATAAGGGCGATGGAGCCCATCGGGAGAGAGATACAAAACTGGCCATCTCTGAGACGAAACAGCCCAAACATCCGAGAGCGGTAGAAGGTTTTTAGGTGGCAATCCGTTTTCTCCCTTTTTCTCTTTTACCAATTTTTTTTCGTTAATTCCCGATCTTCTTTTATGTTTTGATTTCAACGATTTCTACTTCTCATGATCGGACTGGAGATTTGGGCAAATGCAGGTTTGTTAATCGGTCTGTGTTGGGCGAAGAGGCTCTTTTGTATCTGTTCTTTCGATTTGATACTCCAATAGCATCTGCAGCATTTAAAAGGTAATCTCGATATGAAAGTTTTCATCTTTTTAAGATTTGGGCTTCTGGGTTTTATGGCCTGAATGGGTAGGATAGGATAAGTTTACATTATGTCTTTTTTGTTTTGTTTTTGAGGTTGCCAGTCATTGATTGTTACTGTGATATACAGTTGCTGAGTAGCTAGGTAGCTAATGTAAGATTTGAATAATGCGATGGTGTTTTTATTCTGAGTGGTGATTTGAACAATGCGATATAATTATAAGAGCCAGGGTTTGTCCAGAGTATCAAGGTCAGCCGCCAAGATTAATACCAAAAAAATTATAAGAGCCATCCTTCAAAATTTCTATTTCTTTTAGAATTGAACTATTTGTTTGTACGAAATCAATTCATTTTAGAGATCCTTTTTTGTTTGAAATATGTGAATTCGGAATCTGATTATGAACATCGATACTATTTTGGTTAAGCTTTAAAATGCTTCGTTGTTGTTGATGTTTGTTGTATAGGTTTTTGTTTTGATAGCTGTGTGTGTGGAAACTGTCATCTGTTGATCTGCAAGTGGTTAGAGTGAAGGTTCAGCTGATTAACTGTTAAGTTAGGACGAAAGAGGCTAAGGTTCTAAACTTCGTTGTGGTCTAAGGCTACACTTTTGTATAATAGGTCTGTTTTATTAAAATTAAAGATGAATTTTGTTTTACAAAATATATGTAGTGATCAATTGATAAAATATTGAAATTTCATTGTCAGATTTTATTTTTAACTCATACTATTTCTTCTCTACAGGAATTTGTCACTGAAGAGAATTGTGGTAAACCAACCAGGTGAGGGGTTCTGTGCTCTGATCGAGATAATTCTTGTTTATTTTGTTTTTAATCTGTCAAGTTGATTGTTTTGTGCTTGAGTCTCTCTTTTCCTATATTAACATTGTGAAGTGTTCTGTTTTGAAGAATGGCAAATGTGAATTGAGGTGAGATGATGTACTGTTATTGTTAATGTTAATGAGATGAGATAGTTTGTTATTGTTAATTGTTGAAATGAGATGGAGTGATGTCCCGTTCTACTTCAACTGTATTATAAGGTGGAATTTCGGCTAGATTTGGCAACTAATTATAATTATAGGGTTTAGATAGAAAAATAGGCAAAACAGAGAGTTGTGGTTGGTGCATGTAGTCGCTGATAAACATAAGATTCACAAAGTATTTACTTCGCTAATTCATTCAAGAAAGCAAAAGAAAAATGAGGGGTTGGTAATATAAGTCAAATGGCGTATAACATAGTAGAGTTGTCTGCTTGAAACTTGGCCGCACTGCTCCTTTCAATGCCAACAGCAGTATTCTTGGCTTTTCTTCATTTCATAGTAGAGTTGCTATTTGATAATTTTTTTCTATGTAAGCATGGATTTTCAACAGCAGTACTCTTTACTAACTTAAGTATTCTTTTTTTTTTCCTGCTCCTTTCAGTTTATTCAGTTGCGACAAAGACTCATCAAATAATATGTTTTGCTTATCATTATATAGTTCTACACTTTGCGAATTTAGAACCACTAAGACTTACGAAACTTCGCCGTCTCAATCCAAAGCTTGAAACTTTGCTGCAATTTCTTCCGATCAAAGACAATCTCTGTGTTCTTAGCTTGAATTTGTTCTTTTACTTACAAATATAGGAAGAATTTGTTGCTCTGTAATTTGAGGCTGCTATTTGAAATTAGGTTAATACTTAGAAACCCTAAATTGGATGGTTCTTTGAAACTATGCTATTGATTTTGTTAAAAATTTCAAGTTCTTTTACCAAGTGTTTGATTCAGTTGAGATTGGTAGTCAGGTTCTAGGGTTTAGGGTTGTCAGGTCTATCTCTATGTACAGAAGCCACCACTCAACAACAGCTCTAGGTTTAGCATTAAGTAGGTTGAACTCTGGATCTAATATATTTTCAACTAAATTGCAGTAGATTTTGACCTTGAAAGCAAGCAAATATCATAGATGCTATTTATGAATAGCTGTATTGAAGGCCTGCATGTTTATAGGTCGTATCTAACCAAGCTCAGAATTTCAATTTTGGCTTTCGATTGTTTTCCTCCATTTCCCCGAGGGTGTTTACTTTTAATTTAGAGTAAAGCAATAAATCTACAGTCTAAGCTTATGATGACTACACTTGGGAAAACCAACTGGTAAAGACCAGCATAGAGTATATAAATCATACACACATTGGGAAACCAGAAAACGAAAAGGAGTAAAACCATATATATATATATATATATATATATATATATTGTTCGAGTACATTGCTAGCCTTATACACTGAAAATTTATTCTAATCTTTTCTTCCAAATCTAAAGCATGTGTGCAATCTTTGAGATGTTTGTCATGGTAGAAATTCATATTAACCTCTGAACATAAAGAAATCTAGAGATACCTAGAAATAGATTAAGAGTAAGTTTTGAAGTGTGGCAAGAAAAAATGTTTTCAGCAGTGCTGAGCGATATAAGCAGGATTGATACTCTGGATTTTGGGCTCTTGGCTTATAATGCTGCACCCAAAGCAAGAGTTTTCTGCGGATTATTATTTGGTGCCAATTTCAAGCTACCTTTGGATTAGCATAGCTGCAGTAGTATTTGAGAAATTGAATCGCATGCAACCTAATTGGATTTTAGCCTTTTGATCCAAGTGTAGGCACAGTTGATCTGTCTAGGTTTGTTCAGAAGTTGAATAATGGTCGGAGATCGTTCTTCTTTCGAATGCTGAGATGTTATCATAAATTTTGATTACTGTTGTTTGTTGATTATTGATCTTAATTTTTTTATATTGACAAGTTTTTTTTTTTTTTTTTTCAGGTGCTCTGTGCAATATTTCTTACTGTTGTCTATTTTTCCCAGGTTCATGTGCTTCCTTCCATTTTGGATCTTTACTTGGGTTTCCAGAGTATTTTTCTCAGTTGTATATGCACTTTGTTTTGTGCTCTTTCATTTTCAGTTTCATGGGCATTGTAATTTTTCTTTCATAAGAGGTAAGGTTGATGTCCTCCTCTTCAACTGTACTTTGTTTCTCCTATATATGGAAAAAAAAATGGAGTACTTTCTTTTCTTACTCTTTTTTTGTGACTTTGGGTAAATGATGTTCCGAGCAAAAGCGGTGGAAGAGACAAACAAACAATAACCCCGCAGCAGCACGCGGGCGTAGCAACTAGTATAGCTTCAATTGTGAAGAAGATTTACTGACAATTGAAGCTGTCATTGAAGAACATGCTTTTTGGTGTTACTTTTGCAGTAGGAATTGATAAAATTGAAGCTATCTGTGATTGAATCGAGCAGCTAGAATCTGGAATTGAAACAAAAATGAAACCCAGCTATGTTTGATTCTCCTTTTTCCGCCATATGGCTTTCATCCCATTACTTTCTGTCTCTTCCAACCCATTATATTTTACCTCTTTAAGAAAACATCCCAGATGACAAAAATACAGAGGCCTTCATTGACAGAAGTGTTTCAGCTAATCATACAATTCCTACCCAAAAGTAAAGTCATTGATGCAATTATTTGATTCATGCTTGATTGACAAAATCATTTGATGTCATTTAATCATCAGACCCGTATGAAGAAGAGTGACCTGAGTCACCTGACATGGGGAGGTTAAAATTTCTGGAGGGGAGAAGATGATGAAAAGAAAAATAAGCAGAGACTAGCCAAGGAGGAAACAAGGAGACGGAGGAAAAGATCGAAGAGAAAACTAAGGACGTTAGCATCAGATAGCTAATTTGTTCGGGTTTTAAAATTAGGGGCTGATGTGAACTAATAATAGCCTTTAAATTTTGAGTGAATGGACCAGATTAGAAGTCAAGGAGAGCTAAGGCCAGAGACTAGCCAAGGAGAGGATCCTGATCCTTGTTTGTAAACCTATTACCCATTGTAGTTGGTGTTAGCTTGAGAGCTTGAATACCAACAACTATATCTACTTGCTGTTGGGTATTACAGTAGTGGCGATTATTCTAAGATTAGGGAAGCTCTTGAACAGTGTTTGATGGTATATATGGTATTTAGTTACTTCATTTGATTACGTAAACAATCCAGAGTATACTGCATGATTATGAATATGTACTTTGAAATCTCGATCACTTGCTTTTCATATGTGAGATCGATCTTTATTTAAACAAAATTAACATAAAGTAAGAAGGAGATCAGCTATGGGTGGTAAACACCAATTTGAGCCCTGCAAAAATGTTGCAAATAAATTTGATTCATGTAGTTGCGAAAACTGACTGCGGGATCTCTTTCTTTATCAGTATTAATTGATTTGGCTTTCTCTATATATAAATAATTACATTAACTGCTTATGGAGTTGTATTTATAGTCGATCCCTAATATAAGAAAAATCATACCTCAAGTGTTATCGTTGTTTTCGCTTCCCTAAATTCACTGAGAGTGTTTTAAAGTTCTGAGTAATGCTCAGCCACTCATGCCAATTATATTCCCATTTGATTTGAACGTAGATGCGCGCTGTGATTAGGGATAGGTATTGCTGCAACTGTTGTTCGACTGATTGCTGGTGGAATTGCTGCATCGGTGGCTCGGAAGAAGTGATCAAACCCTTCACCTATCTGCCAACTATATCAGATGAACATGCACTTTTCTGTTGCTTGACCTACCTATCCCTAATCATAAAACTCTACATAGATCTGTTTAATGAAGGCTAGATTATATACACCAGCTTGAAGTTCTTGCGTTTTAAAGAAGTATGTAGATACATACATGATGAGTTTTCAGTCGTAAGTTTATGACTTGGTGTTATGCTCTAAAAATCTGTGCAACTTGTTTCTCTCTCTGCCGAAGACATAACATGTGCATGGAGTCGCTATCGCCTTTGACCTGGGCAACAGCCAAGGTGTAGATATTTTCATATTGATAACTCTTTATTATTAATTTTTTTTTTTGAAGGAATAGGACGTCAAGCCCTTTATTATTAATTAATAATTGTTTAAGGAAATTCAAATTATGTGTCTGACCCAAACTCTAGGTTACTTGACCTAGTGGTAATAGGGTTATAGAAGGATTTAGAATCCTATTCAATGTAGAATTACTTTCCTTGTATGTTCAGATTCTATGTATTGTAATCCTCTATATAAAGAGGCTCCTATTATCAATGAAAATACACAGCTAATTTATCTCAATTTCAGTTTCTCTAAAATATGTTATCAGCACGAAGCCCTAACCCTGAAACAAATAGCCAAAACCCTAAATTCTCAATCCCAAGATCCTCAGCATCCTCGTGGCATCTCCTTAGCATCCTCGCGACATCCCCGCAGCAACCCCACAACAGTCCTCGCGGCATCTCTGCAGCGTCCTCGCGGCCTTGCGGCATCCTTGCAGCGATCCTACAGTATCCCTGCACTGCCAAGCCAACAACTTTTCCGGCTAAGATTTCTGGCATCTTTTCGATGTAAACTTTTCTAAAATTTCCCGTTTTTGAAGTTTTTCAATTTCTTCTTCTTTTCTCGGGGACTTGCAAACTCCCTTCTTCTACTCCCTTTTCTTCATCATAGGGGAGACCTAATTAAGTCGAACTGTGGGGGTTCGTGCTCACTCCAAGCTTGGAGCTTGTTGAGATCTCCAAACTTAGAGTTTGTAGAGAATTTATGATCGACCACTTACGTCATTGTTTCGATCTAATCCAATATCACTTGGAATTGAATTTCTTGGAAGCGATTACGCTCAGAAATTCCTAATTTCTTGGAAGCGACTATTTTCAGAAATTTTATATGTTTTCGTGGTAGCCTCTTACGCTCCGAAACTAACCCTAATTTCTTGTTCTCTTTCAGGATGAGTAACCTGAACAAACTGGACTTCGCTCCATTGGGAACAACTGGCTCTGGATATCACAAGTGGGTTCGTGATGTTCGCCAGCATCTCAAGGCCGATGGAATCCTGGATACGATTCTCGAGCCTAGGCAGGACGTGCTAACTGTTGAGCAAGCTCAAGCTTTGGAAGCAAATAGAGCAGCCTTAGAGGTAAATAAGGCGAAAGCCATCATCCTAATGACTCGTCATATGGATGATTCGCTCCAGTACAAGTATATGAATGAAGAAGACCCCAGAAGGTTGTGGGTCTCACTCGAAGAAAGATTTGGCAACATCCGTGACTCCTTGCTTCCTGAACTAAAAGTGAGATGGCATAGCCTCCGCTTATGTGATTTCAAGTCAGTTCTTGACTACAACTCGGAAGCACTTCGCATTAAATCCTTAATGGAATTCTGTGGTAAAGAGATCACAAATGCGATGTTGATTGAGAAGACTCTCTCTACCTTCCCCGTCTCTGCATTGATGGTTTCTAAGAACTATCGAATCGATGTTGCTGCAGGACGAATCACAAGGTTTCATGGGCTCATTGGAGCTATGAATGTCGCGAAAAGCCTAACAACATCCTTGTGAAGAACTATAATTTGAGATTCGTGGGTACATAGCATATTCCGGAATCCAATTATAGTCGCGCTCCAAAAAAAAGGCGTCAAGAGCGAAACCTAATCTTAGGAATACATTTGGACGTTCTGGTCCATATAATCACTCTACTTGGGAAGGTAACCGCCAAAATAGGCAAACACGGAACTGAAGAGGTCAACATGGAAAGAGAGAGGGAGGCAACGCCTCTGGCCATGTTGGTGGCGCCACCAACACTAAGAGCCATCTAAATGATTCGTGGGTACATAGCATATTCCGGAATCCAATTATAGTCGCGCTCCAAAAAAAAGGCGTCAAGAGCGAAACCTAATCTTAGGAATACATTTGGACGTTCTGGTCCATATAATTGCTCTACTTGGGAAGGTAACCGCCAAAATAGGCAAACACGGAACTGAAGAGGTCAACATGGAAAGAGAGAGGGAGGCAACGCCTCTGGCCATGTTGGTGGCGCCACCAACACTAAGAGCCATCTAAATGATGCTTTCAAAGCACCTCAATCAATGGAGTCTGAGCAAAGAGATGTATGTTCTCGATGTGGAGTATCCGATCATTGGACACAAATTTGTAGAGCTCGTGCAGAAATTGTCACCGCCTACAAAGCATATTGTGAAGCAAGAGAAGCTCACAACGTGGAACAAGAAGATGAATGATGATCTAGAATGAAGGGTTAAAGACTACAAATCTGGCTGGGATTAATAGATCGTCAATTCTGTTTAAGTCTTTATTTTTCCAAGAGATGTAATAAGCAATCGCCATATTATTTTTGTAGTAAATGCCTATGGTTTAGTCTTTCTTCAAAGTAGGCTCACCCAAAATAACTGTGATATCTAGGAAGGTTCTGAGATTAGTGGTACTTAAGCGAGCATTGCTCCACCGACATCTCTGTACTTACCTGGTCACATTTATTTTGGAAATACCGAAATAAGTTAGACGGCTACCATTGTTTTGCATTAGCTAGCATTTTGGATTAGATTTTCTTTGGTCAAAGAGACAATGATGTAACTCCGTTGGGTTATGAATACAATTTCGAGTTCTTTTCATTATGACTCCATTTTGATTCAGAGCATATGACTTTGTGACTACGATGGCTGGGCCATAAGTATTAATTCAAGGACATGGAATAGTCCAAGTTCTCATCGCCAAATGGCACCTTGATTACTGTCACAGAAACTCTCTACGCTCCTAGGGCAAATCGCACCTATGAATAGCTAACAGATTCCATGCGAAAACGCATGTAAAGAACGGAGATGAGTTCCTTTGCAATACCTCTAATGAGTGCTAACAAAGGCGCATCTTAGAGAAGTTTATGCATCTCTCTAGTAGACTCTATGTCACTATTCGAGCTATTAAATCCAATAAAATTTTAAGAGAAGATCTCTTGGATTTAAACACATATTGGCTTTGCCACGACAGGATAGGTCATCCTGGTCATGATATGATGATCCGTCTACTAAAGACTTTACACGGACATCCATTCTTCAGAGTGAGAAGAAGCAAGAATCGAAAATTGATTCCTGGGCTTAACAAGATCGTAATAATTGCAGCATCTGGCATTGCAGCCGTCTTGGGGCGCCATAGGGCCGCCCAAGTCGTATGTGACAACGCCATAAATGGCGCTACCCATGGCCATGACACCATGGAAGTCCCTTCCCATGGTCATGACTCCATGGATGATTCTCCCCATGATCGAGAGGCCATGAATGCCACTTTCCATGGTTCCAACACCATGATGGGTGATGCAGTCACACATTTTGCTTCTAATAGCGCTGCAGACGCTCAGGCCCAACCAAAATCCTCATTGGTTGCTTCCAAGGCCTCTCACTCATTTTGCAAAGCTTGTTCATTCGGGAAATTAGGACTGAGACCGTCTTATGCAAAGGATATGAAAATACTCATTATGTTCTTACATCGAATCCGTGAGGATTCTGTGGACTGATTCAACCAACTTGCGGACGTTTAAATATCTCATGATGTTGGTTGACACGCAAACACGCTAGTCACGTGTTGTGCCATTGTCCACTTATAAATGTTGCTTCTGCTACACTCCAAGCAAATACCATATGACAACGGGCTCACTCCCCGGATCATCCTATTCCGTCAATTGGACTTGAGGATGCTAGAGAGTTTACATCGAAGACTTTCGATGGATATTGCAATGGGATTGATGTTGGACATCACATTCTCATGAACACACCCAAATGGTTTCGCAGAAACGACTACGGTGGTAGTCAAGACATTGGTAATGCGCACCAATCTCCCTATATCCGCTTGGGGTGATGCAATATCGCATGCAGCTATCCTAATTCGTCTACGACCTACCACCACTCAATCTATATGTTACAGCTAGTGACTGGGTACAAGTATTTTGTACTTACGCACATTTGAGTGAGTCATTTATGTGCCAATTGCGCCGCCACAGCGCACTATAATAGGTCCTTACAGACGAATAAGAAAATTGGATTTGAGACTCCAACCATCGTCCGCCAATTAATGCCCTTGCTAGGCGATCTCCTTACCGCTAGATTTGCGGGTTGTCACTCTGCTGAGATAGTCTTCCCGTCGTTAGGGGGAGATATGAACATGGATGTTCAACATGAACGATAGGAATTGTCGTGGTCTGTCCCCACTATGTCTCATCTCGATCCCTACTAAAAGTGACGAGATCACACATCTGCTGCAAATATGCCTGCAAGGAAGTACATCCCTACAAGAGGACGTAGCGTCATCCTACACGGAGGTAGGCATGGTGCCAACGACAAAGAGAGTGGCACTCTGGCGTTACAGGCCATGGCCCCAGCTAGGATGCATGGGAGGCCCGTGGGTTCGAAGGATACTTTGGCACAACTCAATCCTTGGATCATCAAGACTCAAAATCCGTCTCATGAGAATCTTCCGGGTTATGGTTATCATTGGGGGACGCCTCAACGTCAGAACCTATTCCTGAGAATATAGAGCTCTATGAAACCTACACTAGTGTACATGAGATGTGGGATAGAAACTATATCAAAATTGATGATGTAGTCACGCATTTCATTGCGCATGAGTTTGTTGAGTCCGATGATATCGAACCACGCTCCGTTGATGAATGAATGCCAACGTAGAGAGATTTGGCCTAAATGGAAAGATGCGATCTAGGTTAAGTTGGATTCTCTAACGAAGATGAAGGTTTTTGAGCTAGTGATGCCAACACCTTCTATCATAAAACCTGTTGACTAATGGGTCTTCGTTAGAAAGCGTGTTGAGAAAAAGATATGGTAATCTCTCCTTATGGCGCAAGGCTTCTCACAAAAACGCCATGGAATCGACTACGACGAGACATATTCTCTCGTAATAGATGTCATTGCACTCCACTGCCCTATCAGTTTGGTAGTTACCAAATAACTGATCATGCAGCTTACAAATATGGTCACTACGTATCTATACGGGGATCTAGATACAGAATATACATGAAGGTTCATGGTGAACTTCATCTACCTAAGTCAAGTGGCTCTAGACCACGAGACGCGTTTACAATAAGGTTGAAACGCTCACTAAAGTGACTACTTGATTGGGAATGGATATGCCCATGCGTTTCCATAACAAGTTTCGGATTCTATCGCGGTTCATGTTGAACATGACCTTCATTGGAAGCTCTTAAAGAGTTAAGGGAAACCGCTGAACACTTGAAATCCGAGTTTGAGATGAAAGATTTTGGGAGAACACGATTATGTCTCGGTTTGGAACTTGAGCATCGTGTCAATGGATGCTTAGGCATTTTGACAAGGTGAAGCCTTCAAGCACCCCCATAATCGTCTGTAGTCTTGATCCTGAAAAGGATCCTCTTCATCGGTAGGATGATGGCGAAGATATGCTAGAGACAAAAGTGCCCCACTTAAGTGCAATACGCGCATTATTGTACTTAGCTCAATGCACAAGACCAGACATCTCATATGTTGTGAACTTGTTAGCTAGGTATAGCTCTGCGCCAACGCGATGTCATTGGATCGGTGTAAAAGATATCTTTCGATACTTGAGATGTACGATGGATATGGGCTTGTTCTATCCCTACAGAGAGATGATGGCTTCAGATTCATCACACACCAGAAACGCCTCCAACGCTGGCCTGCGTTTCCTATCCCTACCCCAAAACAACATGTATTTTGGAAGGTTTTACTGATATTGGGTATCTCTCTGACCCACACAAAGGTCATTCCCAAACTGGTTAAGTGTTCACCATAGGTAAAGACTGTGATATCTTGGAGGTCTACAGAACAGACCCTAGTCGCTATATCTTCGAACAATGCAGGGATTATTGCTCTTCACGAAGTAATTCGTGAATATATATGGATTGAATCCATAATTACGCATGTTCGAACAATTGTGTTCGAAGTCTACCACCGATGAGTCTGCAAGCATTTAGGATAATGCTGGATTTGAACCAAGACTACATCAAAAGCGACAACACCAAGAATAATCAGCAACAACAGACTCTCCTCAAGATCAAAGTGAACTAGGTTCGATCTGAGGACAGTATGGCAGACTTGCTCACTAAGTCATTGTCTAAATTTCACTTTTGAGAAACATATTAGTAGCATTGTTTGCGGAAGTTATCCAAACTCCAATGACCGTAGTCATCAGGGGGAGATGTCTACATGTATGGTCTCGAAACATGAAGGGTGTGTTGTGCTCTTTTTCCCCTTCGACCGAGGTTATTTTTGTCCCACTGGGTTTTTGTTACTCGGCAAGGTTTTTTAATGAGGCAACGAGAGAAGCACCACTTTTGGGCGACACAAGGGGGAGTGTTTAAGGAAATCCAAATTATGTGTCTGGCCCAAACTCTAGGTTACTTGATCTAGTGGTAATAGGGTTATAGAAGGATTTAGAATCCTATTCAATGTAGAATTATTTTCCTTGTATATTCAGATTCTATGCATTGTAATCCTCTATATAAAGAAGCTCCTATTATCAATGAGAATACACAGTGAATTTCTCTCAATTTCAGTTTCTCTAAAATAATAATTGAATTTTTTTTTTTGGTTAAGAATAGATAATTTCGTTATTTATTCATAGCTAAAAGGCACGTACATCAGATGTTGTCTTATACCTAAATTATAAATCGCACAAGCCGCCAAGCAAAAGACAGATGACCCTCACTGTTAACACATACGCTCCATTATTGAACCTAAAACAAAGAAAAGAAATCCTCACTACCTACCTCCCTTTTAATAGTAACCTAGTCGCCTAGAGATCCCAATTGGTGTACAACTAGAGGAACTAAGATGCAAGTAGTAAAAGACCATACTTCTAGTGTTAGGCACGGAGGATTAGATGGGACCTCCACCCCCAACTGCCCAGTTGCTAAGTAATTAATGAGGGTGTCAAGGACTCTCATTATAGGCCTAGCTAGCATCACCTAGTCGGGAGGAAGACCTCCCTAGCAGGACCTCGCCCACGACGAAATCTACAAGTCGATATCCGATGAGCCTAGAACACCGCTGCTGTGATCGACAATGAGGTTGGACTTCAACCACCAAGTCCACTGCTGGGAATGACTAAGAACCACCAAGAAAACGGTAATTATCACTGTGGTGAATGACAACTACGCCCGCTATAAGTAGTCTGGACAACGACAACTACACCAAGAAAACTTATTTCAGAATATCTCTTTATCAACAAGAAACATTAGGTCGGCCCTGAGAGTGACTCACAAGAATGAAGTACCAAAATGAAGAACCGGAAGTATTCTAAGGACTAGTTTGGACAATTTAGCCACTGATCCGCATGATCAGGAAAAAGCAGATGGAATTCTCTAACGCATCAATGAGATTGTCGATAACCTGTGGAATGAGTAGCATTTGCGTAGATAGGTTTTTTTAATTTTCTGCCCGTTATCTCTACTACTATAAATAGATGTGCTCTTTTGGTGTCAAAAAAGGGCTTCATCATATTTTGAAGTACCCATAATACCCTTATATAACATAATTGTCAAATTAAACCAATAAAATATAAATAAAAAAAGTGTAAATGAAAAAAGTAACCATAATACAACTATTATATATCCCAAAAAAAAATCACAATTTTTTTTAGTTGACCCATTTCATTAACCTCACAATATAATCCATGAGAAACGCGGGTACATTGCTAGTTTTGTTTAAGTGCATGTTAGATTCTAGGTAATGACTGTTAATTTTAAATATATAAATTTATTCCAAAAAGAAAAGAAAAGGAAAAAAAAAAAAACACTACTTATACTTTTTGCTAATTTCCCACTTAATGTGAACTAACTAGGAACATTTGCAAAACCATTCGATTCGTATGGAGTAACCGAAGGGAAGGAGTTACAAGTCGTAAATCTAGCGTGCGGTGTCCTTTTCTTTTTCAGCCTTCTATTTGCTTTTAGTCCTCATTTTGAAATACTAGTTTTTGATTGAAAAAGAGTGCATTTTTAAGTAATATTCACTAATCCAATTTTGGTTAGTGCTTGCATAATTGCATATAACATATAGCTTGCATGTTTGTCCCGATTTGACTATATATAACTCGAGCAATATACGAATAATTACATGTAAGAATGGGTCAAACTGATCATGCCTCCAGATGTACTAAAAATGCAGCACACACGCACCTATCAGTGTAAAACCAGTTTGCGAACAAGTCCTAGCACCTAGCACAACAATCTAGCTATTAGTTGGAAGATAGAAAAGATGCAAACTTTCACAAAAGTGCCATGACTTGAACATTAGAACCGCCCTATTTGCTTTACCAGCTTAGCTAATTTAGGTTTGCACACACACACATATACACAAAGGAAGGGCTAAGTGTCATGCTCACAATAATGGTCACATTTATTGCCTTCACTTTCCACCCAATTGTTTGAACTAACCTAATCTTGTCAAACTTGAATCACACAGCAAACCCATGAGCCCATCAACATCTTTCTCTCCCCTCATTGATTCCTCATGCCCCTTCCTCTTTGATATTATATATTACCAGCTAGCATTGATAGTTTTAGTTGTTTGTTGTCTGTTAATTATTGTGAGTTAGCTTCAACCATATTACATGGACATGTCTCCAAATCTTCCTTCTTAACGTCACTCTCCATTTTCCCTTCCTCTTTTGGGCTTAATCCTCTTTTAGTTAGCTCATCAACGATCGGAGAGTAATCTGATATGGAGATTGAGGCGGCGAGAGGCGGTGGCGGTGGAGGCGGAAGAGGTGCCTACTTGGTCTGGGAAGATCTAAGCGTGGTGCTACCAAATTTTTCAAACAATGGACCAACAAAGAGGTTGCTCGATGGTCTTAGTGGGTTTGCTGAGCCTGGTAGGATCATGGCTATTATGGGTCCTTCTGGCTCTGGAAAATCAACACTCCTTGATACTCTAGCAGGTTCTTCATCTCTCTCTCACTCCTCTCACTGTCCAGAAACACTGCACATGTAGTTATTATATGGATTACCGATTTACCTATGGAATTTAACTGTTAATTTGCCTCTGGTGTTTATCATATCAAAGGTGTAATGCCTTTGCCTATCAAATATTTTTTTATCTAATTTAAGGAAAACCCAATTTCTTCTTCTTCTTTGGAATGGTTATGGGGTTAGGTTAGAACACATAACCATGGAGTTATTTTGGTGTCTTTAATCAAAGGAGCGCCCAAACTTTCTGGAATGGTTATGGGACAACCGACAACATTAAAAAGTAATTTTCTTTTTTGAAAAAAAAAAAATGGAAGTAATTTTTTGTTAAAATTGAACTTTAGTCAGGCCCCCTCCCCTCAAATACAATGGCAATGAGAACTGAGATCCAGATAGGATTTGGGTATACACACACACTCTAGGTGAAAATCCTGCCTCTGTAAAAAAAAATGTTTAAATTAATTTGGTGGTTAAGAAATTAATTTTTCATGAATTTGACACATTTTCCAGAAATTATATATGGTGTTAGTTCTTTTAGATAAATTTTGGACCTGGTTGTTGACATATCTGGAAAAAAAAAAAAACAAAAAAAAAAGTTTGACAAGGAGCGAAGAAGCAAGAATACCCCATATTCCTGGGTTTCTCCAATTTGAGGCTTAAGGCATTACTCTTGTCCCACATTCATGCTACTACCATCAAGATCCATCTATAAGCAATAAATTAGATTAGATATACAAGTAGAAGAATTTCAATCCAAACAAGGCACAGTTTGACTGAATGGCAAAAAGCCTTTTACCAATTCTACCAAACTTGTTGGCTTATTGTACAACTCCTTTTCAATTCATTTAAGATGGATTGGAAGCAGAGACAGGGAGACGACGACAAAATTGAATGCTGAATGACAAGTTTAATTAGCAGGGACCATTCTCTCCCATTCCTAGCTAAATGCTAACATGGGCTTCTGAGCTGCCATTTTAATGGTGATGGAGGTGGCACTTGACCAGCTTCAGATTTTGTTTTGGTTTTTCTTTCCTTTTTTTTGGTTGGATATAGTAACTACTCTCAATATAGAACTACCAACTATCATTAACTAAATGGTTATAATTTTTTTTTTTTTTTAATTTTGTGGTACTAAAACAGGTAGGCTGTCAAGAAATGTGGTCATGACTGGAAGTATACTTTTCAATGGGAAGAAGAAAAGACTAGCCTATGGTGCTGTTGTAAGTATTCATTCTAAATCTCCAGAAAAATATATATATATATATATATATATATATATTTTGTATGATAAGAAAAAGAATTTATTTTGTGGGAGAAAAATAAAAAAAAAATACAAAATTTGCTTTCGTTGAGAGTCGAACTCAAGACCTCCCGCTTACTAAACGGGTGCTCTAACCAACTGAGCTACGAGAGCGAATTGGCAAATTCTTTATTTCTTAACATTAAATGCTATAGTGAGATTCAAGATAACTCATAAACTCGGTGCAATTCCAGGCTTATGTCACACAAGAGGATGTATTGTTAGGAACACTGACAGTTAGAGAAACCATTACATACTCAGCATACTTGAGGCTTCCAAGTAGTTTTACCAGAGAAGAGGTCAAGAATATTGTGGAAGGAACAATAAATGAAATGGGCCTCCTTGACTGCGCAGATCGCTCTATTGGAAACTGGCACTTAAGAGGCATTAGTGGTGGTGAGAAGAAAAGAGTGAGCATTGCACTTGAAATTCTGACAAGGCCTCGCATATTGTTCCTTGATGAACCTACTAGTGGTCTGGATAGTGCCTCGGCTTTCTTTGTTATTCAAACACTCAGAAGCATTGCTCGTGATGGGAGAACAGTTGTTTCATCAGTTCACCAGCCAAGTAGTGAAGTATTTGCACTTTTTGATGACCTCTTCTTACTATCTGGTGGTGAAACTGTTTACTTTGGAGATGCAAAGACGGCTGTAGATGTAAGATGGCAAATCTAGTTTGACTCTCAACGCAAATTCCTGATCTTGGCGATTCTTATTAATTTTATTTTCGTTTTGTAGTTCTTTGCTGAAGCGGGCGTCCCATGTCCTAGTAGAAGAAATCCCTCTGATCACTTCCTACGCTGCATAAACTCAGACTTTGACATTGTAACTGCCACACTGAAAGGATCTCAAAGAATTCGTGTAAGCATTATTTCTAAAGCACCATTTTTGTATCACCACCACCTATAACTTTCCACGTTTCAAATGAAGTAATATGCAGTAAATCCTTCATTGATTCTCAGGGTTATCAATTTCATACTTCAATAGTAACAATGAATTTTACAAACAGAGAAGGTAAAATGAACCACATCCAGAAACACTAAAATTGAATTTTACAAACAAGAACCCAACAATTTGAGAAACATTATCAATTGACCTGATTGTGTTAGAATGAGGTCACTGTTTGTCACTTTCCACCCCAGTAGCCACCTATGCAAGCCATTTAGTTTGTGGTTTTGTTTTCTTTCTTCCTTTGGTTTGCGCATTTTTTTTCCAATATTTTTTATATCTTTTTTTTTTCATACACTAAGGTCAATTTGTGATTGACTTGTATTAGGATGTCCCGACATCAGCAGACCCCCTCATGAATTTGGCAACGGCAGAGATCAAAGCTAGGCTTGTTGAGAAATACAGGCGTTCAAAGTATGCACATAGGGTGAAAGCTAGGATGCAGGAAATATCAGCAATTGTAAGTCTCAATGCATTTCATGATGTTAGAACTTAGAAGACCCTCATCAAAATGCAATCCCTTGCTTCTGCTATTACAAATCAAAGTTTGATGCTGTGTTTTAAAAATGGAACTTTCTTCAGTTTGTTTTAATTGAAAGTGAAATTAGAACTTTCTAGTTATAAACAATTTAACTTTCTTTCGATGTCCTTGAATTTTTCTTAATAAATGTCTAGGTGAACATTTTAAACATACTAATGAAATACCAATGTAGCAGGTTGAGCAATTATGTTTATTTTGGCTTTAGCAAACTTTATCTTACGATTAGAATGCCGGAAGGTATAGTTTTTGACTTCTAATAGTAATGACATTATCATAAGCATATATGACTAGCCCATATTCTGCAGCAAGATCATGCAGACGACATGAAAAGTGGAAGTCAAGCAAGCTGGTGGAGGCAACTTTTAACCTTGCTCCGAAGATCATCTTTGAACATGTCTAGAGATGTGGGTTATTACTGGTTAAGGTTATGCATCTATATATTTGTATCAGTATGTGTTGGTACTATCTATTTCCACGTTGGCAATGGCTATACTGCAATCTTTGCGCGGGCAGCTTGTGGTGCATTCATAACAGGCTTCATGACATTCATGTCTATTGGAGGTTTCCCATCCTTTATAGAAGAAATGAAGGTAGGGTAATATAGACACAGGAATACTTCTGGTAGTTACCTAGGCGTTTTCTCATACTTTGTTTTATTCTTGTAATAGGTATTTTATCGAGAAAGGCTGAATGGGTATTATGGAGTTTCGGTGTTCATCATATCCAACTTCCTGTCTTCATTCCCGTTCTTGGCTGCAATTACTCTCTCTACTGGGACTATCACTTACTATTTAGTGAAATTCCGGACGGAATTTTCTCATTATGTCTACTTCAGTCTCAATATATTTCTCTGCATTTCTGTGGTAGAGAGCCTCATGATGGTGGTAGCTTCTCTGGTTCCCAACTTCCTCATGGGCATCATAACAGGAGCTGGAATCATGGTAAGTAGATACATTAACTCAAATTTTGATCCTATTTTCCGTTTCTGTTTCCATCATCAAGTCCAAGCATCCTTTTCCAACTGAATGGTTGTGTATGCAGGGCATCCTGATGATGACTGCTGGTTTCTTCCGCTTACTGCCGGATCTTCCCAAGCCATTCTGGCGCTACCCGATTTCATTTCTCAGTTATGGCTCATGGTCAATTCAGGTAATTCCTTGTTAACCATGTATTTGCAAAAGATTCTTCCACAAGGCACCATACCATCATGGTCTAATATGTCATCTGATGTATAATCTGTTGAAATGATTTGACAGGGAGCCTATAAGAACGACTTCCTTGGCCTTGAGTTCGAGCCCATGTTCCCTGGCGAACCAAAATTGTCGGGTGAGTATGTGGTCACACATACATTTGGTATTCCATTGGAGCATTCCAAGTGGTGGGACTTGGCTGCTATTGTTGCTATTCTTGTGACGTACCGGGTTCTCTTTTTCTTAATTCTCAAGTTCAAGGAGAGTGCATCCCCATTGTTTCAGACACTCTATGCAAAGAGAACACTACACCATCTTGATAAGCGGCCTTCCTTCAGAAAAAAGCCCTCTTTCCCTTCCAACAGGCACCAACCTCTTCACTCACTGTCTTGTCAAGAAGGTCTTAACTCTCCACTCAATTAGAAGCAGCTTATAAGTAATACTGAGAGGTTTATATGCAACAATATATGCTTTGCCTCTATTGCAGTGTAATCTCTTCGAACATGCAGTTTATGTAATTAGTCACTTTTGCTTAGGAGAGTTCATTTCGAACAAAATAGGAAGTTTCTGGTGGAGTTTTATTTGCAGAAACTGTTTATTAATCTTCTGGTTTTTTTTTTTTTTAACGTGATTGATATCATATAAGGAATAACACAATACATGGGACATTTATATGGAATATGATGTTCGGACTCAATTAAGGCTTAATTTTGTGGCCTCAATCACATCTGGCAATCCATGTCACACCAATGTCATCATTCTTTACCACATTATATTTTACAATACATATTTGTTTTTGTCCAAATGAGTTCATTGAACTCAATTCAAAGGATAAGATTTGGTTGACGGTATATGGTCAGCCATTCCTAATTGACCAGCCTCTCTCAATGTCTAACACACTGATATAATATCTTCTTTCACTACTGTGTCAACATCAAGACCCGTTTGGTTAGTAGAAATGTCAAAATAGGAAAATGATTTATTTTCCTTTCCAGACCGATGTAGAATAGAATAGGTTTTGATATTTCCATGTGAGTGTTTGGAATATTACTGAAAATTAAATTATAAAATTTATTTTTCATTCTTATTGTAGTGTTTGGTAAGTCATAAAAATAAAATATAAAATTATAATTTTCAATAACATTTTTTTACTAATTAAAGTGCAAATATGACATTAACTTATAAGGAATGTTGGCGAGAGAATATAAATTTTTTAGAGAGATAATTTATGTAATTTTGTCTTTGATGGTGGGAAATGTAATTAGAATATCACCTCTTACTAGGTAATTCAATTAAGGCTTTATGAGGGAGTCAATTTCCAGTCAAATTTTATTTTTTATTTCCATTCCATATCTAATTACAACCAAACGACATCTCTACATGGAAAATCAAATTAATTCCCATTCTATACCATGATTTCCTGCCACAGGGTATTATTTACCATACAAAATATATATTTATATGGGGTCAGATAAATCACTATGGCCCCGTTTGGTTGGCAGGAATGTCAAAAATAGGAAAAGGATTTATTTTCCTTTCAATACCGATATGGAATGAGATAGATTTTGGTATTTCTATGTGGGTGTTTGGAATATTACTGGAAATTAAATTCTGAAATTAATTTTCTATTCCTAACATAGAGTTTGGTAAGTTATAAGAATGAAATATAAAATTATAATTTTTAATAATACTCTTTTACAAATTAAGGTACAAATATGACATCAACTTATAAGGAAAATTGGTAGAGGAATATAAATTTTTTAAAGGGTAATTTATGTAATTTTGCCTTGGACAGTGGGCAATGGAAATGGAATACCACCTCTGACTAGGTAATTCTATTAAGGGGGGTGTATTGTATTTGGATTTGTGTAGACTTTTTTTAAATGACAGACTTTTTGAAAAGTCCATAGACTCTTTAAAAAGTTGGACTCCTTTTGATTTCTAAAAACCATTGATTTAGCCATAGACTTTTTAATGAAATCTATATACTTTTATTATGAATGACTTCTATAGATTTCTTAACACATAAAAAAATAAAAATATATAATCAATCCAACCCAAACGCAAACCAAGATAATAGTTTGTTGCCTCTTTAATGGTCAAGTATTTTCTGGTAGACATTGACTCAAATAAATGATTATTACTCTGTCTAGCTAGTGTGTTCTCATTCCTAATCTCCCAACTAACATAAAGATACAATATAAATCACTTGATATTTATAGTTAATTATTCTCACCAATTTTGTTTTCGCCGATTAACATATATGATAACAAGATATATATTGGTCACCGTCTTTATATATATATATATATATATATATATATATATATATATACATATTTTATCCAGAGCGGAGCTCCGCTTTGAAATTAAGGTGTGAAGTTCGAGTTTTGGGTCAGTTTTCGGTCGCATATTCACATCTCGACCGTTCAGTTTTTATGTATTAGTGTATAGATCATCTCTACAAGTTTTCAGCCAAATTGATGACCATTTAGGTATCTAACTTGCTTACACCAATGGACAGACTGAATCTGTCAACCTGAATCAAACTAACTTTAAGGAAATTATCAATGTCTTAACGATCACACACACACACACACACACACGAAACCTTTCCAAAGAGGACGTCCACACTATTGCTAAAGTGCAGACGACAACGAAGCAGCCTCGATTGAGCTTCGCCGGAGTGACCGGGCTTGTCGGACGGACGCGGGGGTCGAACGGAGCTATCTGTAGTTGGTGGAGTCGCCGGCGACGGGGTTGCAGCTCGCTGCAGAAAACCTACAGTTGCAGGTCGGGTTGCTGCCCAGAACCTGCAACCCCGACCTCCTCCGACCTCGAACGCTGCCCAGAACCGTCCGGGAAGCCTCCGGCCTCCCTCCTGCAAGCTGCGCGCCGCCGTCGCCACCTGGAACGCCTCAGCTGCGTCGACGTATATATAGTCTGGCCACACTAAGGGCATCCTTACCTAAGCTTAGGTAAGGATTTCCTGTTTTCGGCTACTTTTCGATTACATATTCACATCTTAACCGTTCAGTTTTTAGGTCCTAATGTATAGATCACCTCTACAAAATTTCAGCCAAATTGGTGATCCTTAAGGCATCCAAAACTGCAAATTACAACAACGTAAATGAACAATTCCGATTAGACAAATTCGGTTCGTTCGTGTAAATTATAGTTTTGGACTTCTTAACGATCACCAAATTGGCTAAAATTTCACATAGATGATCTATTCATTAGGAACTAAAAACTGAACGGTTAAGATATGAAAATGTGATCGGAAAGTGGGTGAAAACACCAAATCTATTCCATAAGCTTAGGTAAGGACATCCTTACCTGAGGAAATATATATATATATATATATATATATATTCAATCAATTGAAGTTCAATTTTTCAAGCTTCATTTGAACAGTAAATATAAACTCAAATAAATGAGAATAACTAAGAAGACACAATCCAATATTTCATAGCAACACTATTCTAGGTTTTTGGGGTAGACCATAATATTTGGGTATTAGTGAACATATTGGGTATCCAAAACATTGATATCATAAACCATTAAAGAAAAGACACAAAAAAAAAATATGATGGAAGATTAACCCCTTCCCCCGCAAACAGAAAGTCCATCATAGACTTTTCCAAATCTTTGGTTTGGTGGCTGGAAAATTATTGGAGTTTGGTGTGTATAATTAACACTACAAAGTCCATAATTATCCATGAGTTTCTAAGTCCTTAAGTATGAATGAAATTTTGAATACCTTTGTACTTTCATTCATTTTTAAAAGTCCTAATTGAATACACTTAGATTTTGGTGGAATTCATAAAGTCTTTTAAAATCCCGATTGAATACCTCAAGACTTTCATGAACTATTAAAAGTCTATATTGAATACACCTGGACTTTTAAATTCTATAGATTTGTTAAAAAGTTCCAGTAATTCTATATACAATACACCCCCTAAGGCTTTATGAGGGAGTCAATTTCCAGTCAAATCTCATTTTTTATTTCTTTTCCAATCTCTTATTACAACCAAATGACACCTCTAAAGGAAAAATGAAATTGATTCTCATTCCATACCATGATATTTTGTCATCCAAACGGGGCCCATCTGTTAAAGGAAAAACACGTTATGTGCCTTCATCAAAGTAACTGACAAAGAGGAAATTATGAAATTAGCGGTTACAGCTCAATCATCCATTATTGTCATTATTGTAATTACTATTACCATTGTAATCCTCACCCTATATAAAGGGACTATCTAATGAAATGAGTAGACTAATTTTCGTCATTTTACTTTTACACGTTATCAGCATGCTCAGAGCCAATAACCAAGAAAAAAAGAGAAACCCTAGCTAGATTTTTTTTCTTCCCGTTGAAACCAGAAGAAAACAAAACCAGAAAAAAAAACCCAGATATGTCAAGCCGAGCTGCTCAGCATCTTTCCTCTTCAAGCCAAGCAGCACGGCTTAGCTCAAAGCACAGAACCTACCAGATCTACATCGGCTCCTCGGCTCATTATCTCAAGCTGAGCCGCCGTTTTGACCCAGCCCATGTGTTGCAGCAGTCTTGTTCCCTGCGCGCCACACTAGCATTCGAGCGACGCAGCTTCCCAGCCCCAGTGTGTGTCCGGCACTGGCCCTGCATCCCCTGCACATCACCTTGCAGGTCTGTCCTACACACACTAAGCAACTCGCGCGTCAGTCAGCTAACGACAGACTTGGCCCACATATGTCCTCTTGCCCACCAAATAAGCCCAAACAAAAAACATCGCTACGCACGCCTGCATCAACATATGCATGCGCTAGGATCGTTTTGTTTTCTCGAAACCAAGAATGCATCGAGGAGAACTTGAGTGCCTTGTTGATAATAGGACTACCCACACCATATTAAAGAATATGCAATTATTCATTGAATTAATAACTTATAATTCATCTATGACTATGATGATTAGATCATCACAAGTAATAAAAGGGCTAGGAACTGCAAAATTTTTGATGCCTAACGGCACAATGTTTAAAGTCATAGACGCTCTGTATGCACCAAGAGCTAATCAAACCTTGTTAAGTTTCAAAGATATTCGTGCCAACGGTTATCATATAGAAAACCCACTGTGAGAATGAAACCAAATACCTTTATATTATCTCTAATGAATGTGGAAGGAAACGCATTTTAGAGAAACTAATGAGTTAATCTAGTGGACCGCATGTCACGCCCCGAATTTTATGAATAACAATTCATAATCCGAAACATGAAAATTTTTCTTTTCTTAACACGCTCACCACACGAAATAAAATCAAACCGACTTAGTCTCGGTTAATTATTACAACATAAATCCAAAATGTAATGTAAAGCTCTAAATGAGCATACACACACACCTCACAACTAAATAAATAACAAAACTGCTGTAACACCTAAGCAGCTCGGTCACCTCCCTGGTTATCCTGACCTGCAGGAATATCCGCTACACCATTGAATAGTGTACCGGGATTGCAACAACACAAAACCCGGTAAGCTTATGAAAGCTTGTATGAGTAAAAGAAGGAACTGTTACTTAATTTAAACTCATTTATTCCCACACACAGCAATACTCAATTATTTCCACATATACAAATAATAACAATCTCAATCAACACCAATTCAATATATCAAGTCAACTCCAATCACTACTTTCCCCACGACTCTCTTCATCGTATTTATAAAAATACGGTACTTGACAGCCTAGAGCTCTAACTGAATCGTAGCCCGTCACCTGGCCTAGGTTATGGCATCCGACATATTTATCAATTATTGTATTTCATCAATATGTATACCTATATACATATTTAGAACGTCCAATAATTCCACATACTCAACCAATCGTATCCCATCATCCACACTAGGATTAGAGCGTCCGATTACCCACACCGGTCATTACATTGACCCTAAACCCATAAATGAACCCAATATATAATATCACATACTGAAATCAACACAACCAAGATATATCATATTATTATGGAATTACACAATTGTAATATAATCAACTCAATCATATCATCAATCAAACAATCCACTCATCAATATATATTTTCCACGTAAATATATATATACGTAATCATCCACTCAGGAATGACCACTAATACCATCTATAGTTCACACAAGAAAATTATGAAATTCATTTGTATAGTTAAAATTCATTTTACTTACCTATGGACCGTGGTAATTCAAGTCCATGAAATTTTAAAACAAATATTTAATCCGCAAATATTTTTCACACAATTACCAAAAATAAATAAATTAAAATGCTCGGTTCGTAATATGAACCACGTGAGTTTTACTCACCTCGAACTCCTGCTGCGTCTTCAATATATATATAACTCACAATAATCCAATGCTCGTCAACTCAAGCCGTCAAGTACCTAATCAAGTACGGTCTTTACTTAGCAACGAAGCATGAAATAAACCTAATTGATGATCCAACGGTCGGATTTCTAAAATAAAGATAATCCAACGGTCGGATTCTAAAATAAAGATAATCCAACGGTTAGATCCTCACGATTGCCCATGGAAACATCCTATCAAAATTATACGAAAATCCGATGGACGGATTTTCGTTAATCGCCTCCCGAATCACTATTTTATAATTATACGAAGATCCAAAAGTCGGATCTTCGCCCGTGACCACACAAAGTCATCGGGACAGTCATATGAACATCATATTAAAATTTGAAGTAAAACCGATGGTCTGATCTTCGTAAATCTCAAACCGAAGGTAAATTGTAAAACCGTAAATAGTAACGTCAAAACAGAAATTGACTATTTATCAACTTTTTCTAACATGACCAAGTTATATCTCAAAACGCTCGTATGGATGCGTAGATCATTGTCCAGATAATAAAAACTCGAAATTCGGTCCGACGCGCCGCCACACGCGGCGGTCAGACGGTGGTCAACGCGGCGGTCAACGCCGGTCAACCACCTCCGATGCAAAAGTCGTCAACTACAAACTTCTTCAAAATGAAATTTTGAACAACTTTAATACCTGACTTTTTCGGAGATGAGGTCTGGATCGTCCTAGATCGGGCTTTGAAGTTGGATTAATCTCGGCCCTCTGATCAGTCTCCAGATCGAATCAGGGACGTCGAAATCTTCAACTCTTGATCTACCACTCTACACTCAAAATCGTGATGCAAGCTATATATGGGGATGATCAGAAGGAAAAGCACGTCACGAAAATGGGGACGATCGGCCCGTGCACCGCCGGAAAAAGGGTTTTCCGGCCGGGTCGGGTTTTCGTTTCGGAGAGATGCTTCGATCCAGATCTAGGGGCAGCGGCGGGGCGTGGCGATGGCGGGGATCGACCAGGCGTGAGGCGGCGATGCGGGAGAGGGCCGGGTCCGGCGGCGGCGGGGTCGGGAGGCCCGACTTCCAGTCGGGTCGGGTCACCGGGTCTGAATGCACAGTGACCAGACCGAGAGAGAGAGACGGGGGACTGATGTGCAATAATGGAATTTTTTCGTCCTTCACAACAAACTCAGATTTTTCCACTATTTATAGAAAAATTTCGATTTTCAAATATTCATAACTTATTCATACGAACTCCGAATAATACGTTCCACATATGCACGGACTCGTATCGACGAGCTCTACAACTTTCATGAAGGAAGTTTTCCCAAATTTTGAACGTATAAAAAGTCGATTTTCACGACCCCCTAAATAACGTTCGTTTTTGAAAATAAAATCATTCGGAACCAATTTTCTCAACCCACGACAATCCAAATAATCCCAAATATCACAATTCAATTAATATAACAATTATTGAATTACATAAATTTATTGTATGAAAATCTGGGTCTTCACACCGCACCTCACTATTATTTGGATCATTGAATCTCATGTTGTCACCAACAATAAAATGTGGGACACTAACTCATACAAGCTTTGGCATGACAGCCTAGGGCACCCTGGTGGTGACGTGATGATCCGAATTTTAAAGAACCCACATGGACATCCCTTCTTTCGAGTGATAAATAAAATGGGACAAAAATTCGCCACACTGCAAGGTGTCGGTGCTAGTACTGCTCAAATGTAGCCATTGCTTTCTGAAGTACCAGAAGCACTACCTCCCTCTCATTATGCCTCATTGACTATTTCAAAGGCACATCACTTGTTTTGCAAAGCCTACTCTTTAGTAAAAACAAGATCGAGACCTTACTATGCTTAAGATACAAAAAAAACTTTCTATTCTTACGAAGGATACAAGGAGATATTTGTGGACCTATCCATCCAGAATGCTAACCATTCAAGAACTTTATGGTTCTGGTGGATGCTTCGACATGCTGATCACATGTCGCATTATTGTCCACAAGAAATGCTGCATATGCAAAACTCCTAGCACAAATTATACGTTTAAGGGCTGATCACCCTATTAAGTCCATAAGGCTTGATAACGCTTGAGAGTTTACATCAAAACCATTCGATGATTATTGCATGTCTATTGGGATCGATGTAAACCATCTTGTATCTCACGTGCATACACAAAATGGTCTCGCAGCAGTCACCATCAAAAGGCTACAAATGGTGGCTAGGGCACTGGTTATGCGTACCAACCTGCCTATATCTGCCTGGGGTTATGCAATATTGCACGCAGCTTTTCTTATTCATTTCAGACACACTGTTAGCCAACCATTTTCTGCATACCAGTTGATAACAGGATATGAGCCTGACATTTCATACTTACGCATACTTGGTTGCGTAGTATATGTGCCTATTGTGTCCCCACAGTGCACCAAAATGGGTCCTCATAGACGATTAAGTATTTATGTTAGATATGAATCTCCAACAATTATCCATTATCTGGAACCCTCGACAGGCGATCTCTTACCGCTAGATTTATGGATTGTCACTTTGATGAGACAGTCTCCCCATCGTTAGGGGGAAGATAGGAAAAAGGATTTTCCAAGGAACGACAGGAATTGTTATGGTTTGTCCTTACTCTGTCTCATTTTGATCCCCGCACTTCACAATGTGAAAGTGAAGTGAAAAGAATAATCGATATTCAGAACGTAATGGATTCGATGCCTGATGCGTTTACTGATATCGCAAAAGTGACGAGATTACATATACTAGCTGCAAACATGCTTGTAAGGTTAGAAGTCCCCAACAAGGGGCACGGTGCCGCAGATAGAGGCGCTGCAAACACACTTAGTGGAGCTGTGGTTGAGGTCGTGGCTCCCTAAAGAAAGAGAGGGAGGCCACTTGGTTCGACTGACACTCACCCAAGGAAGAAGAGGGCAAGTAAGGCACAAATCGATCCATTAATCATCAATGTAGAGAACCCCTCTCATGAGATTGTCTCTGACTATAGTTATGTCCATGAATGAATACTGGAGGACGCTCTGATGTTTGAAATGATTCCAGAGAACAAAGAAATCTCAATGGATTATGAGAGTATGTATGAGTTGATGGATAGATCTTCCATACACATTGATGATGTATTTTCATACACTGTTGCTCAAGAAATCATAAAGCACGATGATATCAAATCACGCTCTATTGCAGAATGTCAACAAAGAGTAGATTGGCCTAAATGGAAAGAAGCAATCCAGGCAGAACTAGATTCTCTGGCAAAGAAACAGGTATTTAGTCCGGTAGTGCTAACTCCACCAAGTGTAAAGCTTGTAGGACATAAATGGGTCTTTGTCAGAAAGCGTAACGAGAAGAATGAAAACCTGAGGTACAAGGCTTGCCTTGTGGCGCAAGGTTTCTCACAACGCCCTAGACTTGACTACGGGTAGACATATTCTCCCGTAATAGATGTTAGAACGTTCCGCTACTTAGTTAGCTTGGTAGTTTCCGAATGACTGGGAATGCAGCTCATGGATGTGGTTACTGCATATCTCTATAGGGATCTTGATTCAGAAATATATATATATATATATATATATATATATATATATATATATATATATATGAAAGTGCCTGATGGCCTTACATTACCCAAGTCAAGTGACTCTAAACCACAGAGTGCGTTTGCAATTAGGTTGAAACACTCACTTTACGGATTGAAACAATCCCGGCGAATGTGGCTATACCAGTCTAAGTGACCACTTGATTGGGAAATGATATAAGAACGATGAATTATGGCCCTGCGTATTCATAAAGAAAACAAGTTTCGGATTTGCAATTGTAGCTGTATATGTCGATGATATGAACATAATAGGTACTCTTGATGAAATAAGAGAAACCGCGAGCTACTTGAAATCCAAATTTGAGATGAAGGATCTTGGGAAAACTCGATTCTATCTAGGCCTTAAACTAGAACACCGAGTTTGTGGAATACTAATTGTAGATACCTCTACTAACAAGGCTAATATCTATGTCACCAAGCATAAACAACACCCTTGTGGGGGGAACACAAGCCATGGTGGGACCCAACGACGATATGCATCCCGTAGCCCGACGTCCAAGCTACGCCACGATGGTCAGAAGTGCTCAAGAGCTTGTCGGGAAGCCAAGTTCCCAACCTTGCCAAGTTGCCTTCAACAACATACTTTCTAGACTAGAATAGTTGTTTTTATATCCCACATTGGAAAACAAATGAAGGAAGGAGCCTCCCTTCCCTATAAAATGAGACTTCTTCCTACTTACTCATCATCCCATTACAACTCTTGTAATCTTGTTGAGTCTCAAGGTCCGACACATAGTAAAACTTTAAGTGGACGTAGTCTCCCCCAAAGTGGGAGACGAACCACTATACTTGTCGGCGTTATCTCTCTCTCTCTCTCTTTTCTCTTTAGCGTTAATTAGAGCCTTCGGATTCTAACATTAACACTAATCCACCAGTCTGCGTATGTCCAAAAGATGCTCAGCCGATTTAATATGGACAAAGCGCATGCTGCTAGCACTCCCATGATCGGTCAAAGTTTGGATGCAATGAGAGATCCATTTCATCCAAAGGAAGATGACGAAGAGGTGTTAGGAGTTGAAATTCTGTATCTAAGTGCAGTAGGCGCATTATTGTACATAGCCTAGTGCACTCGACCAGACATTGCATCCTCTGTGAACTTGTTAGCTAGATTTGTTCAGTGCCAATGCAGCGTCACTGGAATGGTATGAAGAACATTTTCCGATACCTAAAAGGAACCATTAATTTGGGACCGCTCTTTTCCTATAGAGAGACAAGAGGGACTGCAGATGGAACTTCAATCCCTAAAGGAAATGTTAATGGAGAAAGCGCCACCACTACACCGAAACCCCAAATAAAGTTTTGGTTGGTTTTGCTGATGCTGGCTACCTCTCTAACCCACATAAAGGTCAGTACCAAACTGGTTATGTATTTACCATTGGCAACACCGTGATATTTTGGAGATCAACCAAGCAAACCCTTGTGGCTACCCCTCCTCGAACCACTATGAGATCATTGCTCTACATGAGGCTGTTCGTGAATGTATATGGTTAAGGGCTATCATTATACATATTCGAGGGACTAGTGGTTTGAGTTCTACCACTGAAGAGCCTACTTGCATTTATGAAGATAATGTAGCTTGCATCGAACAGATGAAGCTAGGTTATATCAAGGGTGATAATACAAAACACATATCGCCTAAGTTTTTCTACAATTAGCAACGACATGCTCCCCTCAAGATTGAAGTGAATCAAATAAGGTTTGAGAAGAATGTGGTTATATTTGAGAAACATGTAAAAAACATAGGAATGCGAAGACTTTCCAAGCTCCCTTGACTGATGTAAGGATCCAGGGGAGGTGTAGACTTCAGGGGGGAGGTCTAATACACACATGTCATCATCAAATGAAATAGGTGCGTTGTGCTCTTTTCCTTCGACCAAGGTGTATTTTTCCCACAGGGTTTTTATTGTTACTTGGCAAGGTTTTAGTGAGGCAACAATTCATGCACCATTCCATCTTTGACTTGGCACAAGGGGAAGTGTTAAAGGAAAAATATGTTATGTGCCTTCGTCAAAGTAACTGACGAAGAGAGAATTAGGGAACTAACGGTTACAACTCAATCATCCAGGATCGATCTTGAGCTTTTTGATGCCCAGGGTGAAATTTGTTTTCTGTGCCCAACTAGCCTAAATAGACATGTAATAATTCTTTCAAATGTTACTCTCTAAATCTTTTTTCAAGGGGCTATTACTTAGAGAAACATTATACAACGGGAACATTAAGTGATAAAACCAAAACCCCGTATAAAAAAGTTTACAAATCATCTAAAATGATGTCTTCTTGCATTTCTTGAAGCAAAATCATCAATTATCTTTTCATAGTCAACATTTGCCAACATATTTTTTTCAAGGGTTGAAATAGTTAATCCATTCAACCTATCTTGAGTCATGTAGTCCGCAGATAAGATTTTAATAATTTTAATTTCAAAAAACTTGATTTTAATAATTTTAATTTCAAAAAACTTCTTTTAGCTGATGCTACCGTCACCGGTATTGCCAATAAAATCCTATAGGCAACCATAATACTTGGAAATTTATCCATTTTCTTTGCAAACTCCATAATTTAAATGGATGTCCAAGGCTTATCTGTTTCATATGCCTCATTTGGCAACATCTCCTGCAAAATTTGTAACTTCATAAGAAAGTATTTCGCATCAATATCAAAACCCTCACCACTTCTCAAAGTAGTTTCAATATTCAAACAACAACTTTTCAATTCTGATCGAGACTGACTTGCAAATCTAACTTCACTTAATATTGAAAATTGAAAACCGATGAGTGAGCAAGTTGTTAGAAATCACTTTGAATAATAATTGATAAACACCGGAGCATAGAATAATACCTGAAAATCTGAAATTTGAGTAAATGTTGCAACCAATTTAAAGAAAAAATTTGCTGGGTTTCAAGGTTTCGGACTTGAGAGAGAGAGAGACTTTTTCCAAAACTATTCTTTTCACTAGCTACTACAATGAAGTGAAGAAGAAAGAGGAGAAAGAGGAGAATATGGAGAGATGAAGAAGAATGGTTTTTTTTTTTTTTTTTTTCTGACAGATGAAGAAGAAGAATGGTTGCGGGCTTGCGACTAAGTGGATAGAGATGGGAGTATATAAAGTATACTTAAATTATTACAAAGAAAAAAAGAACAAAGAAAGAGAAAGGAATTAAAAAGATATTATAGGAGTGTATATGGTAGGTTTTGTATTTTATTAGAGAAAAATATATTATATAGTATAAAGTCTAATAAAAAAAAAAAGAGAACACAGAAAGAGAAAAAGATGGGGCCATGGGGGTATTGTGGTGGTGGCAGAGTGACATAGAGAAATGGGAGTGAAGGAGTCCATAGGGCATAGGGTAGGGTTTTGAACGTTTTGTATTTTATAGTAAAAATTTTATTAGAGAAAACTATAGTATAGAGAAATGGGAGAGAAATCTGGTGCCCCCATCAATCTTGGGCCCTGGGCTGTCACCAACTTTTTCTATGGACAAGGCCAGCCCTGCAATCATCCATTATCGTTATTATTGTAATTACTATTATCATTGTAATCCCCACTCTATACAAAGAGACTATCTAATGATATGAGTAGACTAATTTTTATTTTACTTTTATACTATCCAAATAATAATCCATATTTTATTCTAATATATTCTTTATCATTTTTTTAATGAAGGCAGAGGCAATATATTGATCAAAATCCAGAATGACTATTACATACTGTTTCCTCTGCTAACTAGACAAAAAAGAATATGTGTTAGTACCGACAATGGTACATAGAACTAGGTCATTCATTTGACATTAAATACATTGAAATAATATGAATCATCCATCAGTACTACTCCAGAAGATTCGCTAAAGACACAAAAGTACTTAGCTCCTTAAAAAACTTAGGGAATTATTGAAAGTAAACTAAATTACTAACCTAGAGTTACCTAAAAAAAGGGAAATAAAAGTGCTTAGTATTAATCAGAAAACTAATTAAATTGAAGCGACAACCCAAATGAGATCACCAGCCCAACTAGACCCAACAAAGCTGACCCGGTCCAAAACCACCCTACCAGCTGCACGACGCTGACATCGACCATTCCAATGTCGCCAACAGCATCCATCCACACCACCTCCGAAGTACTCGACCCGAGGGACCCAGTATCCCCGCCGTGCACCAAGATGGAATCGCCGCCATCACCAGAACAAAGTCGCAACCCGCTTTGACCTCTTGCGGGATTGAACGGGTGACCAAACCTTGCAGAATCTCCCCGCCTAGAAACACCATCAGAGCCACAAAGGCATGGGAACCACTACCCGACCGGACCGACTTAACCGCACTGCCAGATAAGTTCAGCGTTAGACTGCGAAGAAGCCTGCAGCTAGTGTTTTGACAGAGAATGTCGAGGCCTCGAGAGTCTAATTAGGATTTAGGAGATACCTCCTGGCAGAGTTTAATTACTCTAATTCTATATCATTATTTTTCTCTTTTACTTTTTTTGGTTCATTTAATAAAATGCATGTTAATTTTATGGTAAAAAAATTTAGTCAATATTATATTATAATTCTACATCATTAGTTTAGAGATTATTTTATCTTTATCCTTCCTCTATGCTACCTCATGTTTAGGGCCTGAGGCTAGGGTTTAGAAATATTACGCCATTATTTTCTACACTTTAGCCTACCTTATTATTTTTTACACCATCAAATATTACACAATAAATGAAGAGAAAATGATATAGAAGAGAAGGAAGACATACTAAATTCTGTTTTACTATAAGTAAAAACGAATGCTGATAAGATTGTACTTGCAGAATGACATTGTTCTAAATCATTATTGTACTTTTTTTGTCTTCAATTATATAATAACTTGTAGATGAATATGAGTGTCAAAGTTAAGACATCACATTTACAAGATAGATATTTAAATATCACTAAATGTAGATGATCATGATAAAATAATCTGGACTTTACAACCAATAGGCAATATATGGTTGGAGTTGACCAAAATTCTTATAAGCTAGCTTGTAATTAAACTTTTTTTTTTTTTGAAGCAAACTAACAAGTCTTTATTAAATAAAAATATTATAACTGAGAGATGTAGAAGCTACATCGAAATGAGAAATACAAAAGACAGTACAAAAAGCAACAAAAAGGGATGCAATTAAGCATTTGATGAGGCACCGGACAGAACCCGGGCTGAGTAAAAAGGTACCGACGATATGGTGCACCATCCCTCCACGCAGAGATATGCGTCAAGTAGCGGGTAACCTTCCGTCATTGACCTTAAAAAAGGTTCCAACGATATGGTGCACCATCCCTCCATACACTGAAATACATAAAGTAGCGGGTAACATTTCGTCATTGACCTTGCCTAAGTAACCAAAATCAAAAACACATGAAAAAACATGAAAGCATGCTAAAGAACCCAAAAGAACTCCAGGCCCGAATCCAGCTCCCACCCGGACCCCAGGACCAATCCGAGAACTAGAGCCCGACCCGGATTAGACCTAGATCCCAAATCTGGATCTTAGCAACCAAGACCCGAATCCAGATTGGACCCGGATCCCAAATCCGGAATCCAGGCCCCATCTTCCCCACTTTGACACTCGATGCCGCTAGCCAAACCTAAGGCCCATTCGCCAACAGCTAACCCAACGAAATAGTCCATTGTTGATGTTCCCAATGGTGGCCGGTAATCGAGCCGAGGCCACGAACACATCGTGGGACCGCTACCCCATTCCAGATCTCTGGAGAAGCCCACCTCTGCAGAACGCGACAACGACCAAGGATCGGAACCGCCAAAGGTTGAGCACGGCTGCACCCTCCAGATTGGATCGGCCTACGCTGGCAAAACCCTTCCACCTGCAGAGAGACCTCTCGATACAAGGAAGCAAAACGGCTACTCACTATGCCTCGCCGGCCTCCCAAAACCTCCATGTTCACGGAGAAATTTCAGAAATGGATCATGTATGCGACCGTTCTCTACCCTTGCAGAGTGCTAGGTTTTACTCATAAATATACATCTCAACCGTATGTAGCTTGTAATTAAATATGAATATACATGTAATACATGTATTTTTTCAATGTGAATTTTGTTTTTCTTTCCACATTTTAATCACATCCTTTCACATGTGGTGTTTTCTCAAGCAATGCACGTGAACAAGTTATATTTAGTGACGTCACCACACGTGGCGTGTTACAATAAATGTTGTTGCTCAAGGCAACTAGCTAGCATTTGAAGTACTAATTAAACACAATATCAACGATCAAAATGTGTCCTTAGAGCCTAGTTCCAATCTTTGCTCCCCTCTTTCCTGCTGATGAAGAAATTCCTGAAATTCCTTGTTCTCTTACTCCTTATCCTCTGATGCTTTGAAGCCCATAAAGGATGTTAATGATCCAAATGTTATGGCAATTGCAAAGTGTTTGGTCCCTAGACTTAGGATTATTACATTTTATCCCCGAACTATAGGGGCATTTTCAATTTCATACCCAAATATGAAATTTTTTTCTTGTCCACGTGTATGGCTCACGAAATCTCCACACATGTGGGGGCGTGTTGAGAATGTGTAAAAATATAACTCCTACATTGGAAAAATATAACTTTAATTTGCCTATGGGCTTATAAAGGTTTGGACTACTTCATCCATTACCAATTTAGTTTTAGATGTGAACCTCATATTACTTTATCAGTTTGTATATCTCAACTTATATCTGTTAAACTTTTTTATACCTGGAGTTATATATTACGTTACAAAAATCTGTGAGTTGGACTTTTACCAATGGTTTGGGAACTGAATGACTGTTAACACTAGTTTGAATATGAAGGAAGCTCAAGTATTTGCAGATCAATTGTTTAATTGTTGTTTTGCAGTTTCCACTTTCAATTGAAAACGAAAGTTGGATAATAATCAGTTGATTAAAGACCCTTTTTTTTTTTTTTTTTTGCGGTAGAACCTGATTTAATATTTTGAGATTGTGATAGTTGATTCAGAAAATCAATTTATTGGGTTGATGCATTAAATTTTCCCGTCGAGAGTGTGGAGCTAGGGAAAATGAATGGAGTGGTGTAGTGCAAAACTGCTCAACCACATTAGAACTTCACATGCCACTACCATATCTATCGTGGCATGGTGTGATGAATTCGGTGAAAAAATAACTTTGCATGTTTGAGGTCTCCTTGGAGTTTACATAGAAATCAATGAGCCTGCTCAATGGGATGACATTGTTAAGACTGAGGCAGTGACCACCGGCCCATGTAATCATTTCAATTTAGTCATGGTTTTTCTTTTTTCAAGTAGAGAGAGAATGGTATTGTGGTGCTTCATAAATCGGAAACGCTTGTGGCAATCGGAGCAAGAATTGCTGTAATTTTAGAGATCCATTTGCCCTTCAGTATTTTCTTGCGTGTACAATCGATTTCTAGGTTTAGGTGTGTCTGCATCGCAAACTGGCGAAGAAAGAGAAAATTACCTTTTGTTTGAGACGAATAACATGTGGTCAAAGCAAGCAAACGGTTGACCTTCACAATCCATTAGGTGCAAATTTGGCAGGTGTAGTCTAGATATCCCCTGAATATACTACTGATTTTGATTCCCGTGAGATTGCAACATGGATTGTTTTTTAAACGAGGATTGTGAGAACGCCTGCCCACAAAGTGCGACCCTATGAAATGCGGTGAAAAACGGAAATGTATACGTACCTTTCGTTGAAGAAAATTTGTTTGGTCAAATGATATTTCTTATTTTGTTTTAATAATATTATAGACAGGAGTTCTGGCTTTCTTTTTACTATTTAGTTGGAATGGAGATTATGATCTTGATTTGTTTCACCGTTGGGTTACAATTACTCCTTAATGAGATACCTTTATTCACTCATATACATATTCAATTGTAATGGAGGGCATCCTAGATGAAATTTGGAGCATGAGTAAACCAATTAAAACCAACTAATATGAACATTCAATTATTCAAATCAAAATTATGGCTAGCAAACCTTTGAGATATATATGGCTTGTATTTCAAAATGGCACATATATAACGTCCTAAAATTTGTGCCCAATATCAATAGCCAAGCATTCTAAGGCAGAACAAATGATCTTCATTACAACAATTAACTCCACTTAGTTGTTAAGCCTAAATACTTCACAATCAAACAACTTTAAATCAAAGGATAGATGAGCTTCTGAGGGCCAATGCACTCAATTATGGTATCTGTTTATACCGGGCATATCACATGCATTGCCACCGGAAGATACACACAGCCGACCAGCTAAGAACCCCAGACGACCAACCGGAGCCGCCATTAAGTATAACACCCAGCAGCCATGCCGACCAGAGCCACCTACAATAGCCTGCAAGGCATGGTCAAACAGTCACTCGTACCTTGAGGAAGGCTTGCAAATTGTGCCACAGTGGACATCAGGGAAACCAAACTCCCAAATCTCACTACAAAATGGCTCAAATACTTCCAAATCAAGTAAGTCCAAAACCCTACCTTTCTATACTGTTACATTATGTCACGCCCCGAATTTTAGAATAACAATTCAAAATCCGAAACATGAAAATACTACAAACTCAAAAATAATCAACCTGAAAATTTTTCTTTTCTTAACATACTCACCACACGAAATAAAATCAAACCGAATATAGTCTCGGTTAATTATTACAACTCAAATCCAAAATGTAATGTAAAGCTCTAAATGAGCATACACACACCTCACAACTAAATAAATAACAAAACTGCTGTAACACCTAAGCAGCTCGGTCACCTCCCTGGTTATCCTGACCTGCAGGAATATCCGCTACATCATTGAATAGTGTACCGGGATTGCAACAACACAAAACCCGGTAAGCTTATGAAAGCTCGTATGAGTAAAAGAAGGAACTGTTACTTAATTTAATCTCATTTATTTCCACACACAGTAACACTCATTTATTTCCACATATGAAATTAATAAACAATCTCAATCAACACCAATTCAATATATCATGACAACCCCACTCTCAACTTTTCCCACAAATCTCATCATCGTATTTATAAAATACGGTACTTGACAGACTAGAGCTCTAACTGAATCGTAGCCCGTCACCTGGCCTAGGTTATGGCATCCGACATATTTATCAATTATTGTATTTCATCAATATGTATACCTATATACATATTTAGAACGTCCAATAATTCCACATACTCAACCAATCGTATCCCATCATCCACACTAGGATTAGAGCGTCCGATTACCCACACCAGTCATTACGTCGACCCTAAACCCATAAATGAACACAACATATAATATCACATACTGAAATCAACCCAACCAAGATACATCATATTATTATGGAATTACACAATTGTAATAAAATCAACTCATCAATTCTACTCAATCATATCATTAATCAAACAATCCACTCATCAATATATATTTTTCACGTAAATATATATATACGTAATCATCCACTCAGGAATGACCACTAATACCATCTATAATTCACACAAGAAAATTATGAAATTCATTTGTATAGTTAAAATTCATTTTACTTACCTATGGACCGTGGTGATTCAAGTCCATGAAATTTTAAAACAAATATTTAATCCACAAATATTTTTCACACAATTATCAACATAAATAAATTAAAATGCTCGGTTCGTAATATGAACCACGTGAGTTTTACTCACCTCGAAACTCCCGCTGCGTCTTCAATATAATTATAAATTATAATTTATAATTAACGCCGAATAGCCCACTCAATTAAAATCCGTCAATCACCTAATCAAATGTGATTCGAATTTAGCCAAAAATTTCAACACATAATTTAACTACTAATTAACGGCCAGATTCTAATTTACATTAAAATCTGACGAGCGGTTTCTCACGAATCGCTCCCCTAATTACCGTTTTTCACATATACGAAGATCCAACGGTCGGATCTTCACCCATGACCACACAAAGCCTCTGGGACAGTCATATGATCATCATAACAAATTTACAAGTTCATCCAACGGTCATAATTTCACAGATCAAAAATCTAACTACCGAAATCGATCGAAATCACAAAATTCATAACTAATTCATACGATATCCGAAAAATACGTATAATACACCAAAATGATCGTATCGAAACATAGAATCATAAAATGGACAGAAACCAAATTTTAGACCTCCGGAGGTGGCCGGAAAAGGCCGCCGGAGTTAGGGACAGAGCCGCCACCGACCACCACCAATGGTGTCGGGGCCGAGCTTGTCCCCTTCGTTTCATCATTCTGAGCAACTTTCATAACTAGCACAAGACCTAAAAATGACGGGAAGGCATCGAAATTACCGATTTACAGTAGGCGGCCGGAAAAAATGCAGAAACCGGTGAGCTTGAAAACCGACGTGAAAACTGCAACCTCAGGCCCCGATCCCTTCTGGAAACTTGTTCAGAACTTCCTTGCGAACTCAACAAGCCAAGAATCACAAGAAACGATCGTGTATAGCTCAAGATATCTTGATCGAAAGTTTCGGTATTTCGATCCGTTCGGGTCGAGCTCCGACGAACGTGAAAACGTTCGACCCAGTTCCGGTCCTTCTTGGTGCTTGTAGAGGAAGTTGAGGCGAGCTCAATGAGACAAGAATCAAGTGAAATGGTGGAGTGTAGCTCGAGATATATTGAGATCGAACCGAAATCGGTGGTTTTCGGTTCGGGCCGTGCCGCCGCCGCCACAGGCCGCGCCGCCTTGTGAAACTGCCTCCGGGAGCTAGAGCAGCTCGAGACGAACGCCTGGGACTTGGTTTGAGATCGAGAGGTGGTCTGTGGAGGGAGAACAATTAAGGAGAAAATTTCCTCCCCGTTTCGGTCGAGTGCGTCTGTGAGAGAGAGAGAGAAAAACCAGTTTTTTTTCCAGAACAGGAAGATGAAGAAAGAAGAAGAAAAAGAAAAAAAAAAAGGAACCGGTAGGGAAAAATTTAGGGTTTCCAAAATTTTTTTCTATATATACATATTTCGGAAAACTTCGAAATTCGATAACTAATTCAGAAAAAATCCGATCTTCGTGTTCCGCACGTGTACGGACTCGTATCGATGAGCTCTACAACTTTCATGAAGGAAGTTTCTCCAAATTTCGTACGTAGAAAAAGTCGATTTCTCAAACCGAGTATTTCGAGCTTTTCGTTAAAATAAACGTTTCGAAACTTCGATAATTGTAAAAATGAATGATTATCGAACATATATCGTGAAATTTCATAATAATCATTCGATACAATCACTCGAATTTAAAAATGAAAATTGCGGGTATTACATATTGTCTATATATTACATCGGTATTGACTTAGGCATTGAGGGATTTGAGACCGGCAACCCGCCCCCCCCCCCCTTCCGGGGTCTCCATCCTAACCTATCTCTTTGTGGACATGATAGCGGAGCTAGATATCGATGATTCTATTAGTCTAAATAACCAACAGGACTACACGAAATCATTTGGTGCTAGAAGAAGGAGTGGATTTTGAAGAAACTCAGCAAGAAGGATATTTTGCAATATAGTGCTCATAAAATCAAGACATTTGCAGAACATAGGCGCAATTGTATCTATGCAAATTTAGAGTTTTAGAATTTGTTTAGGGCTTAGGATGCAAGTCACTGCCCAGGTCACTGGCCAATTGTAAACTCTAGCTTAGTAAATCAATTAGGGTTTTTTATATTTGTATTTGTTTTTCTATCAATGGTTGATTGTATTAGAAGATCCAAATGATCAAACCAAATACAAAAGGTACAAGACCCCAGCAAAAGAGGCACATAAGCCTAGAGGCACATAGGCCCAATAAATGAGGCATAAAGGCCCAACAAACATGAAATAAAACCTACAATGGTCTAACCCAGATACAGGACAAAAGCCTAAGAAAAAATTAGCAAACCCTAGCAACCTATCAAACTGCCATCGAGGGATCTGCAACCCTTAAATCCCACAGCCAAATTCTAGCCATTTCTTGAACAAAAGCAACCATCGTAGAGCCATATCGCACCACCTCCTCTACTGATTGGAACACACACAAGGCTCAAGAACACCCAAGAGAAAAGTAACTGTAGATAGCGTGATGGCCAAGGTAATCTGAACAACCTCTTTAAAGTGGACAAAAATCCGCCAACGGGTGAAAGCTTGCCTAGATGTGGTGGAGAACTAAGTAGATCTGGAAGCCACGGTAGTCAAACCCATCCAAAGAAAGAATGAACAAAACTCAGCTAGATAAAGAAGAATCTAGTGGCTTAAGAGGAAAATTTGGTTTGTGGAGATGGAGAAGGAGGAAACGTGGAATGGAGATAAGGTGAAAGTGGTGACGAACATAGAACTCTAAATTTGTATGGTGTCCCTGTTATGTTTAGTTTTCCTTAATGAAATATTACTTTTATAGATCTTTTGCAACAATTCAAGTTTTAAGCATCTTCTGAATTCACCGAGTCACTGTCACTGGCCATGCCATATTGCATGTCACCGACCAAGTCATTGGATTCAAGGGTAGAATCGAAATCAAAAATGTCATTAAGTGGACTGTTCTAACATAAAGTCGTAAGCTTATGGACTGTTCTAACATAAAGTCGTAAGCTTATGGACTATTCTAACATAATGAATAACTTTGACCTGATTGATCATTTACTAACCTAAGATGGAGTTTTTTTATTTTTTATTTTTATCATTGTATCTAGTTTGTTTGCAAATTATATGAATGAAGTTATTTGAGGAACTTGAGTGAGATTTAGTCTGTAAATTTAGTATTTGAAAATTTGATAAGAGGTGTAAAAAACATAGGAGACTAAGTGAGTAAATTAATTTAGTGGTTCTAACAGAAAAACTCTTTTAATAATCACATGGATATAGAATCAGAGTTAAGATATCAGACAAATTGCAATCTTGCAGTGATTTCATCCTTGTATTCATTCGGGGACGGATCCTGTCACGCCCCGAATTTTAGAATAAAAATTCGAAATCCGAAACATAAATTACTACAACTTAAAATAATCATCCTGAAAATTTCTTTTTCTTAACAACCTCACCACACAATTTAATTTCAAAAACCGAATTTAGTCTTGATTAATTATTACAACTCACTCACAAAATAAATTGTAAAGCTCTAAATAAGCATACAAACCTCACAACTCAAATGAAATAAAAATAAATGCTGCAACACCAAAACAGCACGGTCACCTCCCTGCTTAACCTGACCTGTAAAAATATCCGCTACACCATTTGAATAGTGTATCGGGATTGCAACAACACAAAACCCGGTAAGCTTTTGAAAGCTCGTATGAGTAAAAAGAAAGAAGGGTTGTTTAATTAAATCATAATCATTTTCACCCAAGTCAACGCACAACACTAACCAAACCTCAAATCAATCACCAAACCAACGGTCGGATTCTAAAATAAAGATGATCCAACGGTCAGATCGAATTTAAACGATGATCCAACGGTTAGATCTTCACGGATCGCCCTTGGAAACATCCTATCAAAATTGTACGGAAATCCGACGAACGGATCTTCACAAATCCCCTCCTGAATCACTGTTTTACAATTATACGAAGATCCAAAGGTCGGACCTTCGCCCATGACCACACAAAGTCATCGGGACAGTCATATGATCATCATATTAAAATTTGAAGTAAAACTGATGGTCTGATCTCCGTAAATAGTAAACTGAAGATAAACTGTAAAACCGTAAATAGTAACGTCAAAACTCAAATTGACTATTTATCAACGTTTTCTAACATGACCATGTTATATATCAAAACGCTTGTATGGATGCATAGATCAACTTCCAGATAATATAAACTCAACATTTGGTCCGACGCGCCGCCACACGCGGCGGTCAGACGACGGTAAATGCTGGTCAACCACCTCAGATGCAAAAGTTGTCAATTACAAACTTTTTCAAAATGAAATTGTGAACAACTTTAATACCTGACTTTTTCGGAGATAAGGTCTAGATCGTCCTAGATCGAGCTTTGAAATTGGATTAATCTCGGCCACTCGATCAGATTCCAGATAAAATCATGGACGTCGAAACCTTCAACTCTTGATTAACAACTCTACACTCAAAATCGTGATGCAAGCCACATATGAGGATGATCAGGACGAAGAGCACATCACAAAAATGGGGAGGATCGGCCGAGATGATGCCGGAAAAAGGGAGATCCGACCGGGTCACCGTTCGGTGACTGTTGCTTCGATCCAGGCAGGGGAGCAGCGGCTGGCGAAACCGAGGGAGGGGAGCGATTGGGCGAGGAGCGGCGAGTCTGGGGAAAGCCGGGTCAGGCGGCGGCGTGGCCGGAGGAAGGAGTTGGGGCCGGGTCTGGTCAGCGAGTCGGTGAGCAAGGGGAAGTGTTTCTGCGCGAGGGAGAGAGAGACCGGGGGGGGCTTAAGTGCAAAAATTGATTTTTTTCATCCTTAATGAAAAATATGATTTTTCATGATATTTATAGAAAATTTCTAATTTCAAATATTCATAACTTATTCATACGAACTCCGAATATTACGTTCAACATATGTACGAACTCGTATCGACCTGCTCTACAACTTTCATGAAGGAAGTTTTCCCAAATTTGAATGTATAAAAAGTCGATTTTCACGACCTCCTAAATAACATTCGTTTTCGAATATAAAATTATTCGAAACCAACTTTCTCAAACCACGACATACTAATTAATCCCAAATATCATAATTTAATTAATATAACAATTATTGAATTACATAAATTTATTATATGAAAATTCGGGTCTTCACAGTCTACCCTTCTTAAAAGAATTTCGTCCCGAAATTCAAGCATGCTCGTCAACAAAAAGCTGAGGATACCTCTTCCTTATGTCAGACTCCAATCCCCGTGACGCATCACCCTCATGATGACTCAACAACATCTTCACAAGATCAACCTCCTTCCTACGAAGCTTCTTCGTAGACGTATCCAAGATACGAATAGGTTCAACTACAAATGTCACATCTGTGTTTACTTCGATCGTACCATGATCAATCACATGGGACTCATCTCGGACATACTTCCTGAGCATAGACACATGGAAGACATTGTACACACCCGACATGCTAACAGGTAAAGCAAGTAAATATGAACCCTTTCCAGGATCTCAAAGGGTCCAACATACCTCGGTGCGAGTTTTCCCTTCTTGCCAAATCTCACCACACCTTTCATAGGTGAGACCTTCAAGAACACATGATCACCTGTCTCAAACTCTAAAGGTCTCCTCTTCAAGTCAACATAACTCTTCTGTCTACTCTGAGCGGTTCGGATTCTGTCCCGAATAGTAGTGACCTTCTTTGTAGTCTCATGTACAATCTCAGGACCGAAGAACCCTTTATCCCCTACTTCCGCCCAACAGAAGGAGTCCTACATGGCCTACCATAAAGAGCCTCATATGGAGCCATACCGATACTGGAGTGATAGCTGTTGTTGTAGGCAAACTCTACCAATGGCAGATGATCCGCCCAACTTCCCTTAAAGTCCAACGCACAAGCTCTAAGCATATCCTCCATCACCTGATTCACTCTCTCAGTCTGCCCATCTATCTGTGGGTGAAATACCGTGCTCATTGCAAGAGATGTGCCGAATACCTTATGGAACCTACACCAGAATTATAAAGTGAAACGAGCATCATGATCAGAGACAATCGTCACAGGCACACCATGAAGCCTCACTATTTCATTCACATACAACTTACACAACGCATCCCCTGAGTAAGTTTTTGCCACGAGAAGAAAATGTGCTGACTTAGTCAACCGGTCAACAATCACCCAAATTGAGTCATAACTTTGCCTGGACCTAGGCAATCAAGTTACAAAGTCCATGGAGATATCTTTCCATTTCCAAACAGGAATCGACAAGGGATTCAACATTCCTGCGGGTCTCTGATGCTCTGCCTTCACTTGCTGACATGTAAGACACTTTGACACTTGTTCTGCTACATCCCTCTTCATTCCATACCACCAAAACTGCATTCGTAGATCCATATACATTTTAGTACCCCCTGGATGTATAGTGTATCGAGACCTATGTGCTTCCCGCATGATCTCCTCTCTGAGGTTATCAACACTCGGTACATACAATCTCCCTCAAAATCTCAACCCTCCATCTGCCCCAATCATCCACTTGGAAGGACCCTCCACATCCGGATCAGCAGTCATCTCAACAATCTTCGCCTGAGCAAACTCATCAAGTCTCTGACCCTGAATGATCGTGGAGATCAAGATGGGCTGTAAGGTGATACAACCGAGAAAGATTCCATGTCCTGCTCCTGCAGGCATAAGGTCAAACTCTGATGCAGCTTTTAACATGCGCCACTCTCGCACCATAATCGATGCCATGATTACTCGAGGATTCCTACTCAAAGCATCCGCCACTACATTCACCTTTCCGGGATGGTACTCCAAGGTAAAATCATAATCCTTGATGAGCTCCATCCATCTTCTCTACCTCATGTTTAATTCTTTCTGGGAGAATAGATACTTCAAACTCTTATGATCAGAAAAGAGTTCAAATTTCTCACCATAAAGATAGTGCCTACAAATCTTCAAGGCAAACACCACTGCTGCTAGCTCTAGATCATGAGTGGGGTAATTCCGCTCATGTACCTTCAACTGACTAGAACCATAAGCAACAACGCTACCATTCTGCATCAATACACACCCCAAACCCTGATGAGATGCATCACTGTAGATGACTAACCCACCACCACTAGTAGGAATAGTCAACACCGGAGCTATAGTCAATCTAGTCTTCAGCTCATTGAAAGCCTTCTCATACTCATCTGACCACACAAACTGAGTGTCCTTTCTTGTCAATTTGGTCAAAGCCGAAGCAATACCAGAAAACCCTTCAATGAAGCGCCTGTAATACCCTGTCAATCCAAGGAAGCTACGAATTTCTGTAACCATAGTCGGGCGACTCCAACTCATCACTGCTTCAACCTTCGAAGGATCCATAGAAACTCTATCCTTCGAGACCACATGACCAAGAAACTTGACTTCACTCTGCCAGAAATCGCACTTCTCAAGCTTGGCAAATAATTTCTTCTCTCTCAACGTCTGTAGCACAAATATCATAATTCAATTAAAAGTCGATTTTCACGACCTCCTAAATAACATTCGTTTTCGAATATAAAATTATTCGAAACCAACTTTCTCAAACCACGACATACTAATTAATCCCAAATATCATAATTCAATTAATATAACAATTATTGAATTACATAAATTTATTATATGAAAATTCGGGTCTTCACAGTCTACCCTTCTTAAAAGAATTTCGTCCCGAAATTCAAGCATGCTCGTCAACAAAAAGCTGAGGATACCTCTTAAAATTTAAAGTAAAACTGATGGTCTGATCTCTTTAAATCGTAAACCGAAGATAAACTGTAAAACCGTAAATAGTAACGTCAAAACTCAAATTGACTATTTATCAGCTTTTTCTAAGATGACCATGTTATATATCAAAACGCTCGTATGGATGCATAGATCAACGTCCAGATAATATAAACTTAAAATTTGGTCCGACGCGCCGCCACAAGTAGCGGTCAGACGGCGGTCAACGCCAGTTAACCACCTCAGATGCAAAAGTTGTCAACTACAAACTTTTTCAAAATGAAATTGTGAACAATTTTAATACCTTATTTTTTCCGAGATAAGGTCTCGATCGTCCTAGATCGAGCTTTGAAGTTGGATTTATCTCAGTCACTCGATTAGATTCCAGATCAAATCAGGGACGTCGAAACCTTCAACTCTTGATCTACAACTCTACACTCAAAATCGTGATGCAAGCCACATATGGGGATGATCAGGAGGAAGAGCACATCACGAAAATGGCGAGATGATGCCGGAAAAAGGGAGATCTGGCCGGGTCACCGTTCGATGACTGGGGTTGCTTTGATCCAAGCGGGGGAGCAGCGGCTGGCGAAACCGAGGGCGGGGAGCGACTGGGCGAGTCTGGGGAGGGCCGGGTCCGACGGCGGCGTGGCCGGAGGAGGGAGTTGGGGCCGGGTCGGGTCAGCGGGTTGATGAGCAAGGGGAAGGGTTTCCGCGCGAGAGAGAGAGACCTGGGGGGTTTAAGTGCAAAAATTGATTTTTTTCGTCCTTAATGAAAAATCTGATTTTTCATGATATTTATAGAAAATTTCTAATTTTCAAATATTCATAACTTATTCATACGAACTCTGGATATTACGTTCCACATATGTACGAACTCGTATCAACGAGCTCTATAACTTTCATGAAGAAAGTTTTCCCAAATTGTGAACGTATGAAAAGTCAATTTTCACGACCCCCTAAATAACGTTCATTTTCGAAAATAAAATCATTCGAAACCAACTTTCTCAAACCACGACATACCAATTAATCTCAAATATCATAATTCAATTAATATAACAATTATTGAATTACATAAATTTATTATATAAAAATTCGGGTCTTCACAGATCCACTGCCAATATAATAATCATGATATTACCTATCAGTTGAATTGGCTATAATGTATCTACGAAGACAGACAAGATATTCGACTAAATGTCTGAAATGAACTTCTATGAGAACAATTGATCAAACAAATCAAAATAGGGTTGGAACTTGGAACTACACTCATCAGGAAGAAAGATGTCTGAAACTGGAAGCTGCGCATGCATCAATGGAGGATTTAGCTTCCTTGTGGTGGAGTACTTGGTGCGAATATGTAGAAAAAGGTTTACTTTGGAAAAGCAAAGCAAAGAAACTTGTCTGCATGTCTATATTTTCCCTGGTGGTTAGTGCAATAACACATCATCATTGAATCAAAAAGTCATCAGAATTAGGTATGAAAATAGTTTTTCACTCATTTAAGTAACATCACCTGCTTTGTAATTAGTAATTAATTACTAGCCTATTGCAGGCTTTGACAAATGAGCAGAAGAGGTTATGCTATAGAGGTCATTGAGTTCCAAGAGTTACATACAAGAAGTGAGCCCCCACAACTCTCTCTCTCTCTCTCTCTCTCTCTCTCTTCTCTATGTGGAGGGTGTGTTTCCAAAATTGGTAGTTAGTAGTCGTTTGTGTAGTTATTTGCTATGAGCCTTTTTTCATACATGGTCCATATGCGCCACCACAAAAGATTCAAACCAACCAAACTTGTCCTTGGCACCAACCACATATATATATATATATATATATATATATATAGATGTATCTTAGTTTTGAAGTCTTTCTTTGATTCTGTGTTGATGTATCTTGAACTTCTTTCTCTTTCCATCACTTAACCTTTTTTAAGGTTCTCAGCCACCCCACCATGTCCATAATATTCCATCTGATATTTTTCATCTGGGTCCTTTTGACGGTCAAGTGTTTTGTGGGTCTTGGCTCTGCTTCTGCGTCATGGTGCCAAGGCCAGCACTATTTCCCACAACCCAGTAGACAATTTCAGCAGAAAACAGATAGGTTCTGGGAGTTCAAGGAGCAAACGAACAGCTGGGTTGAAGTTGAATTGCCTTATGATCTGGTCTCTTGTGTTAATGATAACTGTACTGTAGTGGCTTCAATTGGTCCAACCAACAAAAAAGAAGAAGAGCCTGTAGAAACCCAATCTGAGGTTCCAAGATTGAGGGAAAGCTTGAAAAACAAAGTGGATGGCTATGACAAGGAGGATGCTTTGCCTCTGAGAGAGAGAGTTTCATTGACCAAAATGAATGATGCATCAATCTGGATCACTGGTCAAAGTGGGTCTATCTATGAGAGGTTTTGGAATGGGCTACAGTGGGTCATAGCCCCTCATGATTTACCAATATCTGGAGCTCATGCAATCTCTGTCTTCCTATTCAACCAGACAATTCTTGCTCTGTCTGAAGCAGGAATTCTCTATCAGGTACCAATAATGTAACCCAACTGATGCTCACATACGTGTTCAATATGATATACTCTTATTTGTCTTCCTGAAATCTATTCCAATATACCTTGTTATTGGTAATCTTCTTCCTGCTTGTTTACAAATTTTAATAGGGAGGGGAATCAATCTTCAGACATGAACTGGTAAAACACTTGATCAAAAATTTTTCCAAATGGTGCCTACAGTTGAAAAGATTCTTTAAACTTTATCACAACGAACTATTTGATCCACTACTTATGTCCCATATCATAAGCAAACTTAAAGATACATCATTCTTGTTAAAAAAAAAAAAAATGAGTCTTTTACGTCACAAACTCATGATTAGTTTGTTTTCCACATTTTCTTTTGCTCGGGGAAATGCTCTCTGCCCTGTTCTTTCTTTGAATCAGGTTTGAGCATTGCCTTTCCCTTGTAGTGTTTTCTGGGCTTTCTTAGTCCTGCCTCCTCGTGGGCTTAATGAAGTATTAGTTTTCAGAAAAAAAGAAAAAAAAAAAAAAACTCATGATGACAATCTTAAATCAACCTTTCACTCTTGAAATATATATATTTATACTAGTTTTGAAACTCTACTTTTCAGATGCAACTCAGTGAGAGCTCACAGCCTGTTTGGGTAGAGTTTGCACCTACACTCAGTCAAACCACAGATAAAGAAGGAGAACAAAGTTCTACGATCCTAATTAAGTCTGGGGTTGTTTCATATAATGGAGAGTGAGTATAATTTCACTTTTAGAGTGAAAATTTATACTAAGAAAGCATAATCGAATTCCTTCACCACAAAAGTTGAGAAAGTTGAGCATCTCCTAATAACTCCTTCGTTTTGTTGCATTGCCTGCCAGGAGAGTATATTTCTGCACAAAAAAGGGGACTCTGTTAGAACTTAGAGAAATTGAGCATCCGAGGTAAGAACCACATATCCCAAGAACAAGCATCACACCCAATGCTGAGTCTTAAGTTTGAATTTTAGTCTCTATTTATACTGTAGATGATGGGGAGACTCTAATTTCACTTGGACGTTTGTGCTATAAACATAGAACAGATGGGTAAATCATGGACAACCCCCTGGAGCAAATGTTGCAGCAATAGCCGATGCTGCTGGTATTAGAACAGATGTAATTTATACCATAAGGTAATTTCTCTCTTACGATGTGTGCCTGCATCTTTTCATTACTCAAAATATTGTAAAACTCAGTGAAGTCAATGAAACTCGATGTACCCTTCAATGATCGCTTCATGAGTTCCATAAATACTGGAATGTTTTATTCCTATATTACAATTTACCAAATGCAGCATAATATGTAACTGTAAAATGCAGTTCTGCGGGTGATCTTTATGAATACGACAGGAGGTCAAAACCATCTTGGAAGAAGCATATATGGAGAGAAGAAACAGCTCAAGATGCTTCCCTAATGCCACTAACCGGGAGTACATTACATGGCTTGAATGGAGACCATTCTGTATCACTGTTTCTCCTAACAAAGGTACTTCATGTTATAATATTTATCATTTTCTAAGTTTCAAGACAGATTCAGCTTTTATTAAAATGAAATAATAAGATAGATTTGAAGAATATGTATAGAAGGGAAAAGAAATCCAAGGCGAGTTTGCTTTATTGCTTTAACTAAAACTCCAATAACTATCTGGGAACAACTGATGATTCACGAGAATAAAATTAATCATAACTATCAATTGAGTATTGAACCTCAGGATGATCATCTTTAATCTTGAATATCCAAAAGAATTTTTACCTTCAGATTGGACTACAATACATGCTCACACTATTCATTGATAACAGTTATTTTCTATGTAGAAAAGCAGAAAATTTTCCTCAGTGCTGCTGTATGTTTAGTAGTTCTTAAAGATTTTACTTCAAGTCATCAAACATAACTTATAAACCCAAATCTGGAAACCTTTACTAGTCTGGTACCATTGTCTTCTTAATTTCTTTTAAAATTTGACACAACTCACACAAAATTTTGCATATAAGCAGGATGGTAAACTGGTGGAGAGACGATTACACCAAAGGAAGTGGAAATGGGTGGTCTTTGGAAGTCCAAAGGATCAACACCTGACATCTATAACACCAGTGCTGCAGGATGATGCATATGAAAAAAAAATCTCACTGTTTTTCACCACATCTACTGGATCTGTTTTTGAATATCAAATACCAAAACATTCAGGTGAGTGCGGATTGAAAATGTTTAATTACTGAAAACTTTCTGCATCATGCACACAGAGGACTACTTTCCTTTATTAAATCTGACAAGTTTTGTTGTTGACATGCTAGAGCTAGGATTCTTCCCCACCTGTATTGTTGTTCAAGAAAATACCACATAACTGCCCCTGCATACTGTATTGTTTTTCAAGCACCAGAAACCTACATAACACACTTGGCCGTGAACTTCTAAATTCATTCTGGGAATGGACTGATAAACTACTTACAACTCAAAAGTCAACCAAAATCTTCTAGTGCACTCATGCTAATATGGTCCTTCAAAGGTTGCAAGGAGACTATGGTCTATATGAAGGTACACAACTTAATTTTGATTGTAAATGTTTTCCACATTAATGTAGGAATCGCTCAAGAGAACCAGAGTCCAGAAGCATGGGTGAACCATATGCATCCCGTACATGCGAAAGTTGCCAGAGGTATTGCTGGTGTACAAATTCAACTTGGCAGAATTCTATTCCCACTGGATGATGCAAGACTTGCAGAACTGCATCTATCTGGCTTAGGTGGTGAAATCTCAGGTCCATCTCATCAGGTAATGTTCCGAAAGAAAGCGACAATCAAGTATGTATGGTCAATACTGGATGCCCCAGAGACTGAAGGTTGGAATGCAGAGTACTGCACTGAACAATGGGGACCCACAAATTGCATCACAGGGATAAAAGATGAGCGAAATGATCTTGGAATTGCAAGAACAGTGACGACAAGGCGAAAAGGAAGTCAGCCACAGCAGCATTACTTAATTCCTGGGCCATCGAGTACTGGCCGAGCAAAATCTTTGGAAGAACACAATTTACCAGACAACTGGATTAACTCAAATTTCCATTTGAGAGCGATGCATGGAGGCAGATCTTTTTTCCTTATAACAGATGGTGGTTTTACCTTTGAATATCTTTATACTGAAAATGTATGGATATGGCTGAGGCACGAGCACTCAACAGCTATTAAAGGTGCAGTAGGAAACTACAATGGAAGCTTGTATGTCATTGACACTTACGGAAATTTGTTTATAAGGGAAAGGAGTGACAGCGAGCTAGCATGGATCAACTGCACTTCCTCGAGGAAAGGAAGGCAGGTTGTTGGAGGCCCTCCATGGGATGCAATGCTGGGTAGATCTATGAAAGCAACAGTAGAGGATGCACTCTTCTTCGTGAGCAGAAATGGCAGACTACTTCAGTTCACTGTAAGTTGAAAGTTCAGTCACCTTGAATTCACTTTGCCTGAATCATTAACATAGTGACTGTGGCTAGATTATTCTCCCAAGTCGAATGCAGGTATTACACAATGATGTCAATGAAGCAAGAGAAACATAAATTCATAATTGCTTTTTCATGGAATCATAAATTTTGTAATAGAGAAGTATAATAGATGACGAGTATATTGGAATATACATTACCACTTCTAGACATTAAAAAGAAAGACGAGCCCAGAAAAAAAAATTGTTTTTCAGCTACAATTTCCATAAATAATTAGAAATGCTCCAGTTGGCTACAAACTGACTTGTCTTCTGTAGGTTGCCCTGAGGAAGTTCAAATGGAAAGATTGCAAAAACCCTCCGAATACCAAGATTGCATCTATAGTTGACCAGGAACTGTTCAGGGAAAAAATAGTGTTTGTCATTGGGAGGAATGGTCGACTATATCAGTATAACAAAGTGACTGAACTGTGGCATGAGCATTACCAGTCTCAGCATTTGGTTCTATCAAGACTACCTGGAACTGCAATGAGGCCATCATTGCTTTCACTAACAGGTTCATTGTTCATGCTATCAGTAGATGGGGGACTAGTTGAATATCACTGGAATCCAATGGATGGATGGAACTGGGTGGAACATGGAACTCCACATAAAGTTGTGACATTGGTTGGTTCACCAGGTCCATCCCTAGAAGGTAATCAACTGTTTCTAATTGGCTCAAATGGACATGTTTATCTGAGGTATATGGATCAGATGACATGGAGATGGAAAAACTGTGGTTTCCCATTTCTGGGAAATACAATTGCTGAAGATGAAAGACAAGAGGAAGGAAATAACAGGGAAAAGTTCTGCACCAATGAAGATCTTGCAGCTAGTTCAAGGAAGGATTCTGAAAAAGCTAACCACCTAAGCAGTGACTGTAATCCAGAGGTTAGTAACAAGCTGCAGTAATGGCTTTACTGCCTGATGTGAAGTTAATGATCTTTGGTTTAATCTTATGCAGGTGGCACCGATACGACCAATTATGTTTGCTCAGGATTCAGTAATCTTTGAGCTGAAAGATGGCAGAGTAAGAATATACCATCATTTATCCACCTGATTCTAATCATTTTCCTAATAGAGAATCACAGTAATCAGCAAGGACATTACCATTACTGATTTTGATTTTTCTTGGCAGTTGGCTGAAATACGACAAATTGAAGGCACAAATTGGTTATGGTCACGAATCATAGGCACTCCAACGAGCTTATGCACAGCAAGTTACTGGACAGCCTTGGCATCATGAAGTAGCAGCAACAGTACACTCTGTAAAAATCACACTACAAAACATATAAAGCCATTAGCTATATATACATGCACGCACACGATCACTGAAAAATTCCAAAGCTAACAGTTAGCTTCATAGAACGAAGCTAGCCACCTTTTTGTACATAGCAGACAGAATAATATTTTAGGCCCCCTGGAAAAGTATCTTTGCTAAAAGTTGAGCAAAATCCATAATTGTATATCTGACTATATTCAAACAAATGAACACCTAATAGATGAATACCGATAAACCATCAAAATAGTTTTGATGGTAATCAGGTGGCTATATAATTTTGAACTAGCTTAGCTGGACCAAACCCCAACCAATTCAACACCAATAATGGTCTACAACGTGCGAGGCGACCTTAATCATTCAACTCAACCAACCCACCACCGTCGACGTCGAGCCTATCCTTGAACAACCAGAACTAAGAGGATATGTAGTAGTAGGCACAGCTAATAGGTTGAAAATCAAACTTTAGGTATAAAGAGTGATACTATTCACAGAATTGTCTTTGTCTTCATGAAGACAATAAAAATAGGTAAATAAGAATTTTTAACATGAAATCTAGAGTTAATTACTGTTTATTCCTTATACTTATAGGGTTTCATCGTTTCAGTCTTCGAGTTTCACTTAAAAAGTTCTTGAACTCCCAATTTCATTTAAATTAATCCCTGCCGTCAAAATTGTTTATTAAATTATTAAAAATATCTATTATGCCCTCATTTATTTTTTTTTTTTATTTTTTTTTTCTCTCTCTTTTTTTTTTTTTTTTTTTCATTTTGACTCTTCTTTTTCCAGCTCCCCCCCTGTTTATCTCGTATTCTTCTTCCAAAAACTAACCCAGCTCTATCTCCATCTCCAAATATACTTCTTCTAAAAACAATTCCAGCTCTCACTCCATCTCAAATTCGAATCCGATCACCGAGCTCGGTACCCTCATTCTCTCTATTCATCTCTATCCCTTCTTCTTCTTCTCTGGAAAAGTCTCTGCCTTTCTATCTCAAATTCTCATCCCTATTCACACAATCCAAGTTGCTTGCTGCCTCAAATTTGACAGAGACGGAGACCAGCGAGTTCCCGAAATTATCCGGCAGATCGAACCTGACCCATTTATGTTTCCCTAGCGGCAGCCACAGCCAACCTCTCGGGCTCCTCGCGAGCCATACCTTCAGGAGAGGACTTCTATTACTACTGCAATTTCGACGAATTCAAAGTCCCAATCGAAGAAATGGCAAAGCAATCTCAGTCGATGCTCCAATCGATTGGGTCGTCGGCAAGCCTCAGTTTCCCATAGGATTTGGATTTGGAGGACGCCTACGATTGGCTAGTTAATGTCAACGACGAGGTCCTGGAGAGGGTGCACGTGTCGGTGGACGAGTTTAAGAGGAGCAGCAACAGCAAAGAGAAGGAAGACGAGGGTTCCGGTTGGTGTGTGGAAAGCAGAAGAAGGGGGATCAGAGTAATCCGAGCTCGTCCAAGGACAACAAGACTAGCATTGATTAGGTCTTTGGAGGCTGACGGTTTGGCGGAGGTGGCGGCGGTAGCGGCGGCGTTTGGGCTTGGGGCTCTCAACAAGAAGGCAGATCAGGTGAGGCTCGATTCGAGTCCGGATATGTCGATTTCGTCGCTCGCGGCTCTGAACAGATTGTTATTGAGTTAGGGTTTGATTGATTGTGTATGGGTGTTGCCAAATGTGGCCAATAATAGAGCCTGCAGATATTGAAGGTCTGTGGATTGGAACCGGAGGAGGAGGAGAGAGCCGGAAGAAGCAGAGGTAAAAAGAAGAAGGAAAGAGAGAGAGAGAGAGAGAGAGAGATTTTTTTTCTTTTAAGTAATTGAGGCCTTGAGGGTATAATAGACTTTTAAGGGGGAAACAACCGTCACGTCAGCAAGATAACGGAGTTTTTGACGGATGCTTGACGACATGGATTAATTGGGAAGAAATTGGAAGTTCATGGACTTTTTAGGTGAAATTCGAAGATCAGAGACTGAAACGATGAAACGCTATAAGTATAGTGAGTAAACAGTATTTAATCCTAAAATCTATTTTAATAAGATTTTAAATTATTTTTAGGTATCACATGTCATTATATCTTTAATTATCTATACTACTATTAGGAGAAGAGGGTTTGTTAGCTAAAACTGAAAAATTGTATCAAAATAACCCTGAAATATTAATCAACTTTCATATTCATAAAATATATAGGGATAATATAGTCAAATTACAAGAGAAACAGAAAAATAAGAAAAGAAAAAAAGGAAATAGATAAATACGTGAGAGAACTACCAACCCATAATCCATTTTCTTTGCAAATAACTACCCACTATCTGCAGATAACTTTCAATTTTTTTTTTTATAACGAAAGTTTTTTTTATACATGCAGAGCATGTGATTGTAAACTAATAAATATATATTAGACTTTGAATAAATTGTTGGTCTATTGACGCATGTCACATGTCAATGCTTTAATTATTATTATTGATAAAATATTTCAGATTTTTTATAACATCATTCGTCAATCTCAAAATTTGTTGTGGAAAATGAGAAATAAAGAAAGAGATTTGAAGCTTAGGAAAAAAATTTGGTGTGAGAAATGAAGAATAAATGCAGGGATACTTATAACGTTAAATAGGGTCATTTTTATAAAAATTGTCAGTTACCTTTTTTTAATATAAAATTGTCAGTTATTTTTTTAAGTTTTTTTAAAGGTTAAGTTGAATTTTTTTAAAAAAAATACAACAATAAGAAGATGAAAATATATAAATATATTCATGAACTAGCAGAAGATGGTGGACCCTACTTATTGGTTGGATAATTGTTTAGGCAAAGATTGCCTCTCAAATTGGTTGATCAAGTGGGACTCATGCTAAATCCTTAAACTATTCACCATTGATACATCACATTTTCTCTCCTATCTACCAAAAGGCAGTCTATTAGTAATCTAAAGATCTATTGCTGCATATACTTTAAGTTGTGGAAAGGTAAATGAATCATCGGCCGCTACCAAACTCAATTACCAAGAACCTACCTTCATTTTGTCATATTCATGATAGGGAGAAAAAAAAAACTTTATGTTAGCACCGGAAAGGAAAATGAACTAAGTTTCTTAGGTACTAGAGGAGAGAATTCATGCTCCCCAAAAATAATTTTGGACCAATCTGGTGATATTTCATAACGATATCAATGATTTTCTTCCTCTTAGCTGCGTGAAAAATGAGAAAACACTAGAGTATTGTATCAATTAATTTTTTCTTTTGGGTGAAATTTCAATATTATTCATGGACCTTAACAACACATAATGACAAAAAGTGTCACTACGTACCTATGTAATTGCACCAATTATCTATTTACAGTATATGTAATTACACCTGATTAATAAAAGAACTCATGGTAATCTAGCAAGGAACATAATTCTCAGGGTTTTAGGCCTAGCAGATTTTTTATATATATATACAATTTTTTATGCTCTACTTAGTTCACATAATTTCACTTATTTAGAAGACTTATTCCTTGCACTTAGAGATTTTCACCTTCTATTTTTCTTCTTCTTTTGAGAAGGGAAATTCACATGTTGGCTTAGAGCAACTCCAACCTATCTTTCAAATGGCAGGGTGGAGGCTCAACAAATAGTTTTGGCAGATGAACTCATGTTCAACAAATCTATCAAATATATGTGGATTTAACATACCACCCAAATCTATCAAATTGGGCAAATGGAAAAAGTAAATCTTTAACCATTCACTCATCTCTGATCTCTCTTTTCAGCACATCCTCCTTCAACTAAATCACAAAATCATGATTATAAGTGAGAGAAAGTGTTTTACTTTCTACAAAAAGTCCTCAGTTTGGCTTGGCATCAACAAAATTTGGCCTACTTTAGTTTTCAAGTTGAGATGGTTAGTTGGTTCAGGAAGACACATTAACTTCTAGAAAGATAATTGGCTTGGCCAAACTTTAATTTCTTAGCCTCAACTCCCACATTCTCTAGCCTCCTCTCTTCACTCCAAAATTGCGGACTATCTTGTCAATGGTCACTGGAACCTGTCAGCTAATTTTGTTTTTTCTTATCCTGACATCACTTATGAAATTATGCAAATCTCTATCATTGAGGAGCTAATTGATGATTTAGTTGTATGGGAGGAATCCTCTTCAGGTGTCCTTTGTTCAAAAGATGCCTACAACTTTCTTTCTCCCCATGGGGTGGTGATGGTGGAGCAAGCATATCTAGCACATAGTGATTCAACCCCGAAAGTTTCTCACTACTTGGAAGGCCATCCATGGTGGCCTTCTAACTGATGACTTGCTTCAACGAAGGGGCGTCTCATGGTGCTCTCGTTGATCTTTTTGTTAAACAAGCTACGATTCAGTTAATTACATATTTTTTGGATTACAGAATTGCTCGGGGCATTTAGGGTTAGCTTGCTTCTCTTTTTGATTGTCAGCAACCTAATTTTGTGAATGTGTAGGGGATATTTCTTAATGATATGATCGCTTCTTTCATTACTCGGCTTATGTGGTCCATTGTTTCTTGTAATGTAATATGGATTTTGTAGTTTCGCCGAAATGATGTCACGTACGAGAATTTCATTTTTCATGAAAGCAGTTTCAAGTAGTGGTTAGTTTCTTGCATTAGAGAGTCTGTTGCCCTTGTATTTACTTTAATCTCTACCCGATGCTCTATAAAGCCAATTTTTCGTCTGCTTGGTTTTTCTTCCTTAAGGGTTGTTGCTTTGAATTACATTCAAGTGAGTTGGTCCCCTCTTCCTCCTCTCTGGGTTAAAGTGAACACTAATGGTTTTTTCCATAACTATGATCAAGCTGGCTACAACGGTGTTTTCATAGATGAGGAAGGTCTGTTCATCGGTGCTTTTTCCTCTCATGCCTCAATCTCCAATGTCATCGAAGCCGAGCTTTTAGTTGTAATTGCAAATATTGAGGTGGCATGGGCTCGTCACTGACACCCTCTTTGACTTGAGGTTGATTTGTAGCTAGTCATCCATTATTATCGCTATCCACAAGTTGTTCCTTAGCTTTTGAGAATTCTTTGGTTGAACTACAGAAAGAAAATGCATCAATTGTGTGTTCTAATAAACCATATATCTAGAGAAGGTAATGGGCTTGCTGATGCGCTTGCTAGCTTTGGCACCAAAAACATGGGTATTCATTGGTAGGATTCCGTTCCGGTAATTCTAGCTTCAAAGTATGCAAAGGACTTAGCATCTATCACAAATTATAGAACATAAGTTGTCTAGTAAGGTGATTAATTGCCTTTGTTTCACATTGGTTTTCTTGGTTGTATTTTATTGTAATGGGTTCTTAGTAATTATGTTAAGGACACCCAAGGCTTTTGTCATCCTTTAATTAGTTGTTGTTGCAGTTGCATATTAATTTGCATTTGCATGTTTCTTGTCTATCTTTCATTGCTTGCTTTTGTTGGAGAAGTTCTCCTCGTTGTTATCCTTCTAGAGGGGTATTGGTGTAGTCTTCCTCTTATTCTTGTATAATTTTTCTTCTTTGAATAAAATTTTGGATAAGGGTTCCCTTATCTCGCTTCGTTAAAAAAAAATCAGATTACAAAAAGAGATTGAAGAAAGTAATTGCAATCAAAATTCACTCAACTCGGAATTTATAATTTCAAGCAATCAGTTTTTCGCTAGATGGATGGAGTCTTGGTCTGGATGATTTCAAGGATGAATCCTCTGTAGATCTGGACAAGGTGAAGGAAAAGGAAAAAAGAAAAAGAAAAAAGATGGAGGCTTGGTCACGAATTGATGAAGAAATTCTGGTAAACGAGAGAAGAAAGGAAAAAAACAACAAGGAAAGAAAAAGAATATAAAAGGACATGAAGGGGGTATTGGTCTTTATTATTTGTTGGCACCAACAGAAAAAACATGGATTGGAGTTCAGAAGCTAAAAAACTGTGTCACACAAGCTGTCATATTCAAATTTGCCATTTTAATTGGACATTTCTTGACAAGACCAACCTCAGATTTCACCTTAGAAAAAATTCTGCCTAAAATTTGGCAGAATTTTCCTGAACAATGGACTACCCAAACCTGTAAAACAAACTCAACACTACTATTATACAATTCCAAGCTCCAACTCCTGGAGCCTACCTGCTCCCATAATAACAACCCATGTATATATGGGTCATTGCCCTTAAATATCGATCATCAAGTTTTAATACGAACAAGTAATATTGAAGTATTATATTTTAAACCAGAAATTGATAATATGAAATAAATATCGAGCACTTCACTCGTAGCTTTAACCAAGTGGTTACTAACTGAGTTACCTCACTTGCAGAACTCACCAAAAGACCAATAGGATCATGTCACCAGTTGTACTCATCAGACGGTCACTAAGATCATGTCACTAATAGCACTCATCAGAAGGTCACTAGGATCATATCACAAGTAGCATTCATCAAAAAGTCACTAGGATCATGTCACCAGTAGCACACGCCAGGAAGCTACTAAGATCAGTTCATTAGTAGTACTCATTAGGCGACCACTGAATGGAAGATGCCGAAATGATTGATTACACTTTATAACTCCTCACTTTAGCTGAAATATCTATAGTTTACTACCATCTCATGCCATCTGGAGGATACTGCCGACTAGTTGAAGCATTGGAGGGTACTGTCATCTGGAATACTCTTCCCACTCTATCTGTAGTATCTGAATAATACCTTACTAACCATCTCATGTCATCTAGAGAGTACTGCCTACAAGATAACGAATTGGAGGATATTGCCGACCGGATTACTAGGAACTAATGGTTAGAGGGTACTGCCGACTAACTGTTTCCTGCCATCTGGAGGGTACTGTCGACCAGATGACACATCAGAGGGTACTGCCGTCCGAAAATATATTCTAGAGGGTACTGCCGACCAAACTATTACTTGGAGGATATTGCCGACTAAGTAAGGCATGCATGCATTTATTAATATAATTAACCTCCATAATTAACATACTTAAATTCAAAACTCCAAACTCATTAACTCTCATAGGATTTAACTCATAATCTTTCCGAAAGAAAATTTCTATAACTCGAAACTCAAACAACTAGACAAATCATCCATTTGTAAATATCTTCATAAAAATCTCAATACGATAATTTAATACTCGAAAAATAAGATAGCATGCAATTTAATTTAAAAGCAAATGTCTACTCACGTGTTTAGTAATTCTCAAAGATTACTCAAATCTCAATTTAATACTCGCCAATAAGTTTACTTATTTCTCAAATCATAAATCATGTTCAAATTTGACATTCCCATCAGAAATGACCCTTAAACCATAAATTTAAGCTCAAGATGAAACTTCAAAACTCCTTTAATTAATTCATCGTAAATTCCTGAAAATCTGAACTCTTATCAGGAATTGGCTTGAACTTCAATAGTTTCGTTAATTTAATAATTCGAACAACCTACAGAAATATCACGACGATGCAATGGTCAGAAGGCGGCGGACCTGCTGGGTGTAGTTTTCGAGTTGGGTCAGACCTGGATCTCTCTCTCTCTCTTTCTCTCTCTCTCTCCATGTGTGTAACGTCACCAAGAGGGGGGGTGCTCTCTGCTAGGGATACTTCCCATTATATATAACATAACGTGAAATGTCGGTTTTGTCCCCAAAAATTTCAACGAAATAACTAAACTTCTGCCCTATTTTAGCGTGCTATGTGTCTACAAACTCAATTTAACGGCCTCTACAATTTTTGTAAAGAAAGTTTCTTCAGAATGTGAACCGATTAAAAAGTCAACTCTAGAACCCCCTAATTGTTTGAAATGAAATTAAAAATAAAAATTTCGATCATTTACCATCCAAATGACCAGTAAATAGGTTTTCTCATTACGGGGTGTAACATTTCTATTGGAGATGTTCTTAGTAGTTATTTCAACCCTGAAGTCACATTTGATGAAACTCTTATGTAACATTGAGGGTGCTTAAAGTCCTATTACTTATAGCCTCCTAAGACCTATAGCAATTGATGTTGAGTCGCGCCCCCTTTTCCACCTAGCCCTAGAGCCAAAATAAATACTTGTAGTGTGCACCGAACTTCACTGATTGGAGGTGACTCATCTGCTTTTGGCAATCGCAAAGTAAAAGTCATCTATTTATGCATGTAAACCTTAGGTAACCAAAGGGTATGTTGAAAAAGGTTTGAAAACTTGAACCTAGAAGACCAAAGATCCCTTGAAAATGGAAATCAATATACATCCACCACTTGGCCTTTTCCCTAACTATACCAATCAACATGAAAAGAGGATGAAGAGGAGAAGAAAGAGAAAAGAAGAGATGGGCAAGGAGCCCTAATAGCCAAAGAAACCATTGTCATTGATGAAGGAAACATTGAACCGTTTTGTCCCTTCCAATCCAAAGTCACAACAGTAGTTGGCTCAAACAAAATGTAAGAGGATGTCATATAATAAAGCATTGAGAATAAACCCCTACCAACTTTTAATAAAAGAAGCCAACCTTAACCTTTGTTGTTAGGGCAAGTTGAACCTCCTTAACTTTTCTAACCAATTTGTAACATGAAGCTCAATATGAACCTTGCATAATCACTGGAGCCATGAGTAGAATGCTAAGTTTGTCCATCCTAAAGCTAAACTAATGGTTGTACTGATAATCCTTCCATGCATCATGCTCCCATTTTAGAGGAAATGGATGATTCTTCACTTGAACGCAAATCCTAGTGGTTTGAAAAATCACTAAGGTTCAGTCTGAAAGGCCATCATATGACAACCACCACATTGTGGTTCATTGCGAATAGTCGCTGAGTCAAAGTGAACCACAAAATGTCATAGACAAGTCAAGTGAACCAGAAAATGTCAAAGACAAGTCCTACAAATTAAAAAACCACCATTGGAGCCCTAGAATTGCCCCTTGTACCTTAAAACGATCTCCCCTTCATAGGCCTTCGATAAAGAGATATGAGCTTAAGAATGTATGGGCCTGAACACCACAGCCCAAATCAGACCGAACAAAAATAAACAAAAATACCAGGCCCAGTTCCAGTCCCAAAAGAAACTATCGGGCACCCAGACCCCTGCACCAGGGCCGAGTACCTGCTCACCACCGCCACCGTGAATACCAGCGTGCGTTGCGCCACTGCCTAAAGGACAGCGACCAACCTGCCATGTCATAGCCAACATCCAAGCCCAGCAAGATTGATCGATCCAACCAAAACCCGATCCCTCCAAAACTGTAGAAGCTCATTTGAATCACCATTTGATCTCTCCAAAGACCCGAGGAAGAAGTGGGAAGCCAACTGGCTGGCGTGTTGCTGCCCATCGCCTCCCCTCTGCGAATTCAGGATCCCATGAGCAAGTTTGGATCCAACACACCATAGCGCAACCACCCATCACACCACTAGATCTGAGGACTGTACTAATTAACAAAGCCCGTATTGGAAGAATCCGAGCAACAAAGCGATGACATTCGAGTGCAACAACCAGAGGGTTGAACCGAGGAGAGTCACAAACTCAAGGAGAAAGCCGGGCAAGCAACGCGAGGAAGGATTCTCGCTCTCATTTTGTCATTTTTTTACTTTGTTTAACATATTATCTTTGGCTAAAAAATAATAATAACATAGTAATTAGTTAAATAACTATAAAAATCAAAACTAATTGACATAGGAGAGTGAAATCCACACTCCTCACTTAACAATAATATTTGTAATGTTTCTAATTTTCAAGGTTAGAGAGAGTGCGAATATTACGTTAGGAAGCCCAGAAACAATGTTGGGCAACTGAAGGCCCATAGATTAGTACAACCTATAGATGGAGTAGCTCACCGAATTCAATTCCATAAACCCCAATCCTTCCAAACCCCAAATTTCGAAGGGAGAGAAGCAGCAGCAGCATAGTGAGCTCGCTCAGAGAATTAGGTATGGCGAACAACGCAGACGTGGAAGCCGTGGACTTTGAGCCCGAGGACGATGACCTCATGGACGAGGACGGTGCCGTCGACGCCGAGCCCTCAGCCTCCCCCCGGGCCCCACTCCCCAAGCTCAAGTCTGCTATCACCGGCGCCTCCTCCGCCTCTCTCTCCGCTCCTAAGAAGACCAAAGGTCGAGGCTTTCGCGAAGATCCCAATGCCGAACGCAACACCCGCCTCGCTGTCTCTGACTTGGACGGACTCAACGCCCTTGACGGCCTCGAGCCCCAGCGATGTAAGAACCCCTCCTTCCCCCTCTTTCTTTTACGTAATTTCTTTTAGGGTTTAGGGTTTGAATGATTTGGTATCTAGGGTTTTAGGATCCTAGGTTTTTGTGCGTCCCGATTCTTGTTTTTGCGACCAATTTTTCATTCCAAGTGTGTAGGCTTGATGAGATATCTGTTTCATACGATATTCATGGCATATATGTTTCGGAATAGTTTGGAGGATATTGTGGTTTGCTAGAATGTTCAATTTGTTGATATGAATATTGGAATAGTTTGCACACTATCTGGATTGGAATAGACTATTGTTGTAGATGTCCCCTAAAAGATTTTCATGCTTTTGCAACTCAGTTATCTTGCACCACACTATCTGGTTTACTGCTTGTCGCCTTGGGTTTCTGCTCTCGAGTTTGGATTTTGGATATCTCAGTGCATACCTTATTCTCATATCTATCTGTAGATGTCAAATCAGGCATGCTATTTTTTGTGAGCATGATTTCAACTGCTATTTTACCAAGCCTGTGAGCGTGCAGTTTCATAAATTTTGGATGATCCACATCATGGTATCCGCTACTCAGTTAGTGCTCAACAGAATTGATTATCGTGCATGAATCAAATTTATGTGCTTCGCATTAAAATTGAGAGGCTGAAGATATTAAGCGAAGGAATAAAGTTTATGTTTGGAGGATTTTGTGGTCTAGCTGTGGACAAGAGAAAGAAAATAACTTTATATACTTAAGGGCTGGTTTGGGGTAGAACTGTTAAGGGGGTTAAATATTAGAAGGTCTTGTTGTTGTAATATTTCCAACTGGAGGGCTGCTGGGATATACTAATATAATACACTCATTTTTTTATTTGGCTTTGTTGGTTAAGCTTGTGTGGAGTATTGTTTGTTCTTGTGTACACATTTGTTTGTATGGCTTTGTTGGCTAAACTTTTAGTTTTGGTGAAAAAAATAAAAATAATTTGATTATTAAACTTGTGTACATTAATATATCACCTTGGGTGCATCAGATCTATCCCAATTTTCTTTGGTTCTGATATTTCAAAAATAATAGTCTTGCTTTATCTGTTTCAGATTGAACCTTATTTATTATTTTTCAAGTTGAATTTCATAGACTATTGTACAATTTCCTATATTTTTCTAATCATATATTAATGGGATGTATTTTATAGCTGCATGTCATTGGCCTTTCATTTTGATAACATTTTATGACTGCAGCGATCGAGGGATGGATTATTCTGGTTACCGGAATCCATGAAGAGGCACAAGAAGATGATCTGCATGCTACATTTGGTGAATTTGGGGAGATAAAGAATTTGCATTTAAATCTTGATCGCCGTACTGGGTTTGTCAAGGTATTGACACAACTTGGTTTATGTTTAATATCATGGAATTCAATTTACAGGTGTCCAATTTCAATATCCCTTTTCTTTTTAGCTTTCTAGTATCCTATTAGTGCATAATTAAAGAAATGATAATAAATCATTCAATTTGTTAATCAGCAGAATTTGACCTTGTCTATATCAAGGATAAACATATCTTGTTAATGAAAATGCTCTGTTCAGATTTATTTGTTTGCAGATTTACGTAAGTATTGATACAGAGTGCTGAGGCAATAGGGATTTACATAGAACCATTTGAAAAACATTTTGCAGATTTACGTAAGTATTGATACAGAGTGCTGAGGCAATAGGGATTTACATAGAACCATTTGAAAAACATTCTAGTGAACATAATAAATAGTGTAATGAGTGGTTTTGCTAAAGAAAGTGTGCACGACTAACAAGATATTATTTGAATGGTTGGCTTTAGTTAACATTTTCAGTTGGTTTTGTATAACACCAAATAGCTTCCCTTCAACTTTACTGTGCATTTTCTGTTGCATACATGTTAGGTAGCATATCTTTTTAGGGCATCAATATATATGCCATATATTTGACCCTAGTTTTGATTCGAGCCCATCATGCCAAAGATTTGGCATGGTCTTAACTCCTAACAGAGTTTTTAAAATGAAAACAACGGGTAACAGAACACGTGGGGAAAAAGCCGAGGTATATGGACAAGACATTTGTTCATAGACTGATTCTTTATGTACTTTATTGGGGGTTTTATTTATTTATTTATTTGTTTTTTGTTGGCAAGCTCGTAATCCACCATGAAGGTTTCTCTTTGTAATGATTGCTTTTTGGTTAGTTAATGTCGCTTATATTTCTATCAGGGGTATGCGCTTATTGAGTACGAGAACTTTGCGGAGGCGCAAGCTGCAATATCCAGAATGGACGGAAACAGTGTACTTACACAGATTGTTAATGTTGACTGGGCCTTCAGCAATGGATCCTTCCTTGATGGGTCAAAAAAGAAGAACCCAAGGTTTGTCTTACACGAAATCTTTCTTTGATCTAATTAAGGGATGATTCTTTTCACATGAGAAGAAAGTGGTAATTACATATATAGGGAGATGATGCCAATGATTAATTTACATCTAGGAGTTGAGAACATATTTGTTTAAGGTTGTCTGTGGCATTCACACTGAAGAGGAAACCCAGATAAATGCGGGGTTTTATGATATATTAATAATATCATGCATGATATTTGAAATAGAAGTAGTGCTATCTGGTAGTATTTATCCTTGCTTCGTACTATGCATTCAACATAATGGGAGTCGATCAGAATATTTGGGAATCTCTTTTGTGATTGGTCCCATTAAGGTCCCGGATGCCTTTAATCTCACTACCAGTGGAACATGAATTTTCTATTTCCACAGGGCCTCTGTATATTGGGTTTCTCTTCCTAGGATTTTTTTATCTATTAGTCTTATGAAGCTTACTTTTTTATCATCAGTCAACATACTCTGATACTTGTATGTATATCTTGTTTTGACAGACAACTCCGAGATCGTCGCTCAAGGAGTCCTCCTAGGAGGAGATTTTAATGTCGCAGGCATGGTATTTTGAGGAGGTCTGGATTTTGAACAATGGGTTTTGATATTTTATCATCGAGTTAAAGATTCAGGTTGATGTGTGCAATTTTCACCTGTTTTATGGATTCATCTCAATTTGCTATGGAGCCCTCAATATCCACTTCAGTTCAGCTGTGGTTTATTAAACTGTTTCTTTATTTAGTGATTTTCTCCTATTAACATGAGGATGTTTCTCTAGTGTGATTTACTTTCTGACTAAAGATGCTGTTAAGACCGTAACTTTGTAATTTTAATGTAGATCAAACCTTCATATCTTTTCAAGTTTTTATTTTTTTTTGTTTTCACCTTAATAGTAGGATGCTTAGTCTTAAACTAGCATCGAATCTGATAAAAGACGTTTGGAAGTAAAACATCTTATGTTATGAACAAAAAATATCCCCTTAATAGTAAGATGGCTTAAACTAACATAGAGTATCTTTAAGATTCTATACTGTCAACAAAAAATATCGTGAGCCATGTTTTGGAACATTAAAACAATTTGTACGGGAAACTACCTTAAACGCCCAAGTTACCAATTTGATGGAATGATGAAGTATATGATGTCTACGCTCTTGTAACATAGTCCCACTTAGGCCCGACATCATATTACAAGTTTTCTATCTCCGGTCACCTTTTCTGGCATGGCTTTGTCAAAAATCTAGCCGTCTTTATGTGATAACTCTTCAATCTCAACCTTTGCCTAGACTTTCTCCTCAAGTTGTTCTCTTTCTACATGTTTTCCTTGGTGGTTCTAAACTAGTCTTCTTAATCGGAGCTAGTGGAGCAACTCTACTCGCTCTCATTCGACCTTTCACTATTCATGGTTGGGTCCATGGTTTTCAGCCTTCAGATAAGTTCTGGTGGAATTTTCATTGGTGATGATAGAGGTCCCGTTATTTCCATCTCAGTTGCTGGCCTATGGCATCTTTGTTTAGTTCAGCGGTGTGGATTGTTTTCTTTCTCGTCACCTTAGCCTTGTTTCATGGTGTTTCTTTTGTCTGTTACGTTTCAGGTCACGAGGTTGTGAGAGTTCCTCTACGTTTCAATTCTAATATGTTTGAGGATGGCTTGTGGATATGGCGTATTTGGCTAGCTTTGACCTTGGTTGGACCCCAGTGGTTTTTGGTTCCATTTTTGGAATCTAGGTGGGTTCAAGATCTGGATACCTGATATGGCTTTTCGGCTCTTAGCAAATTAGGCTTCGGGTTTCTAGTCAAGCTCGTATCTAGATTCAGGATCAAATCAGTTTATAGGGCTCCAATATGGACTAGTTTTTTGTGTGTGAGGAATAAGACAATTGCCACTTATTCATGGACACGCCGACTAATAAAATTGAGAGATGAAATTTACACAAAATATATTACAACATCTCCAATCTCACATCCGTGGAACATTTTATGGGTCTTCTGAGAAACATTATTAGAAAATAGGCATTCGAGACCAATGTGCAAATTGGGTGGTTAGTTATATGTGTACTGTGTTCTTCGATGTGTGCTGTGAAAATGTAAAATGTAATAATTTAAACACAAACAATAGAGCCATTTTCTAAAGTGAAGAATAAAAGTTATCATATAATAAAAAATATCCCGTATTTGATATCATATCATGAGGAGATCACTCGTTATAATCTCGAACAATCTTGAGTCATCTTGAAGCCATTGCATCTCCTAGTCTTCTTAGGTCTCCTAGTACCATTAGGACTCCTAATGTGATTAGGTTTCCTAGTCCAACTGGAACTCTATCATTTCTCATTTCCGATCATCATTTTTCAGAGCTCACTCCTAGTTGACTTAGGATTCATACTTCAACTAGAATTCCTTTTCCTAATAGAACTGGGAAAAATACCTAAAAATGAAAACTAAGTTAGAAATGATAATGTTAAGGAAATAACTATGTAAAAAGTAGAGAGAAATGCATTTAAAACATAGGAAATATTGCTCTCATCAACTGGGTTTGCCGGCCTAAAACTCTTTGACGCTTAAGTCAGTAATGGTTGATAATGTCGAGAGAAGAATTAGATAAATCTTACCTGTTGTAGAAGGTTTTTGGCTTTATATAAGCGCTAGAAGTGTTGAGTCCTTTCAATGCAGATGTGGAAGAGGCATGCTCCTTTGTGAATATGTCCACGCCGGGACTGGGCCAGCTTGACCGGTCACATCGTGGTGGTTCCAATGGGTCCCGCTACTGATTATTTGGAAATAAGTCTTATTTTCTTGCATGGTATTATTTGAGTATTATGCAGGTGGTATGAACAGTTATAAATATTTCAGATTGACGCATTCTTTATGGTGTTTATTAATTCGGAAAACAATTTGTCGAGAGTATACGTAATTATTAAAAAAATCTTTAATTTCGGCATGCACTCACTTTAATCTTAGCAATTATCGTTATCATTTTATTTTAGAAGTGAAGCTTTAGATGTCATTGTCAGCAAACATCTTCCATTTGCTAATGCAACCAATAAACTTTAAAGTTGTACAACATTTTGAGGAATAAGACTTGCTGCTTATTCACGTACACGCCGCTAATAAAATTGAGCATTGAGTTTGCACAAGTTGTATTACAATATCTCCAAATCTAACATCCGTTGGACAACTTACGGGCCTTTTAAGAAACATTACTAGAAAATAGGCATTCAAGACTGATGTGCAAATTGGGCGCTTAATTATAGGTGTATTGTGTTCTTCGATGTGCATGTATTGTGAAAATGCAAAATGTAATAATTTAAACACAAACAGTAGAGCCATTTTCTAAAATGAAGAATAAAATTTATCATATAATAAAAAAATATCACGTATTTCATATCATATCATGTCTAGTAACCAATTTAATTTTTCTAATTCGATGGAGAAGAAGCAGGTGAACGTGAGATCGCGGCACATAGATTCCAAACTGTTTCACTACTTGCCAAAGCCTATGCTTTGTTGACACTGGGATGACGTACGTTGTGATTTCGCTCTGCGATGATATCGTGGCATGATTTTCCCCATGAGACAAGATCACGACAACAAGCATCAGTCACAACCGTACCTTGATAAATGCTTTTCTCTATTTCCTCTCCGCACTTAGGGGGAAAATTTTCCAAGCATTCCTGTACGGGCTTGGTCTCGTGTTTGTCCGAATTGTTGATGGTAACGCACTCCGTCCAATTTTTTTCGCCCTTTGCCAAAGTTTGAGCTTTGTTTGCACTAGGATGACGTGCCACAAGGGACGTGTTACAAGATCTCGACAACAATCATCACTCAAAAATCCATTATTGAAAATGCTGTTTCCTACTTCGATCCCGCACTTTTCGGTGAACTGTCTTTCACAGTCTTTAACATTTGTTGGCCCTTCCAGTGTTGGGGTTGCAAAAGCATTTAATGTCACCTGCAAGAGAAAAATCACCAAAATATGGCACGTGCTTGGTCCGATCATAACTCCCTTTGCAATGTTATGTGATTACTCACGAATGTGTTTTCTAGTAATGATTGCTTTGTTGGAGTTTAGTTTCATGTGATAATATATTTATAAGGGAGAAAACATAATCGCATTTAAGACTCAAATGAACTAACTGTGTAAACACTTATGCGCTCTTTAAAAGAAGTAACGTGTTTAATTGCCTATTGGCTCTAAATAAGAGAGTTACATTTAAACAGTGCGCACGTGTTTCGATAGCTCGATTATGTTTAAATGATTTACAGCTAAATTATCAAGTTTTAAATGCAGATAAGTATTCAACAAGTGGTCATTATATATTACACTATTTATGTATCAGATCATTTAAATTCTCAAAATTCTGGACAATTCCACAATCAAAATATGTTTAGAAAATAACTGTGGACAAAAAATTAAACGGGCTTGTTCAAGCACGGCGCAAAGCACGAACGGACCGACTGGCCGGATTAGCCCATTTGTCACCCCGAATCTTTGCATTTTGGAAAATTAATTTACCACTTCTAAATTCATCATGTATAATTTTATCCTTCTTAATAAATTCAATGATTTCCGGTAAAACAAATAATAAATTACTGTGATATTGTCAACAAGAAAAAATTGACTCTTCTTAAGTTCTTTTGGAGAAAAATATCCTCCTCAGTATTTTCTTTTTAACTCTGATGTCACGCCCTTGATTTTTAACACAAATAAAAATCGATATATATAACCCCATAATTATATATGCGTGAACGTCCAGTCATCAATACAAATTACCTGAAATTTTTTTCCTTTTATGCAACATACATATTGATGCCTTGAACCTACTATGTCAATATTGACCTGCCCACATAGTCATATATTACAGAAGCTTATGAATTAAATTGACAACACAAGATAAAACGTAAATGCTCCTCAGAGCTTACTACAACGGAAGTCCAAATAACGGTAAAGTCATAAAATTGGCTTCCTACCGTTCCGCTGCAAATACGCTACCCCAACTTAGCCACAATTATCCTAACCCGCAGGATTAACCCCTACACCGTTGAATAGTGCACCGGGTTGTCACAGAACAAACCCAGTAAGCTTGTGAAAGCTCATATGAGTAACTCAAAACAGGAATCCATACCATGCTTTTCAAACCAATATTCTTTTCCCAAAAGAAAACAACAGCAATAAAAACTCACAAAATCATATAAATTGAAACTCTGACAATTTAATATGAAAACAACCCACAAAATCATATAAATTGAAACATTGACAATTTAATATGAAAACAACCCACAAAATCATATAAATTGAAACTCTAACAATTAAATATGATTCACAATGGCAACAGATTAGAGCTCTAACTGATCGTATCCACAAGCCCGGCCAAAGGCGTGAAGTCCCGATATATATGCCTGAGGTCAATCTCAGAGACCCCAAATCCTCAGACCCCCTTGGTCATCAGATCCAAAAATTCAAATCACACTGAAGTAGCTCACCCAAATCTTGACACATTCAAAGACAGACCCCCTTGGTCGTCAAGTCAAAAGCGTTCAAATCACACTAAAGCAACTCATCCAAATCTTGACACATTCAAAGACAGACCCCCTTGGTCATCAAGTCAAAACGTTCAAATCACACTACAGCAACTCACCCAACAACCCACAGGAATATACATATTTCACGTAAATATATATACGAGGTCATTCACTCAGGAATGCCACTAATATCAACTATAGTTCATAATCGAAAACTTGAGGAAAACAGTATTATACTTAAACTCATTTTCCTACCTGTGAACAGCAGTCCTATGAACTGTAGTCGATCAAGTTTATATCATTTCAAACAAATATTCATTTCGAAAGCTATTCAAAACTAACCAATTAATCAGTTCGTAAATGAACATTGTGAGATTACTCACCTCGAAACTCCCGCTGCGTCTTCAATACAGAACAAAATAGCCAAACCACAAAATAGCCATCCAAAGAATACTTTGTCACGTACCTAAGGAATTACAGCTCTGATTCAGTCAACGAATCACAATTAAATAAAGTTCGAATCCCCAAATCGAACCAAAATCTCAAAGTAACGCAAAATTGAGGCGAAACCACTTCCGAGACCTCCCAAAGTCTCCGGAACACTTCCACAATCGATGTGACAAAACCACAAGTCGATCAGATGCTCAATTCCTCACGGATTGAATAAATTCACCGATATGAAACGACAAAAATCATAACAAATCCATATGAACTCGAAAATTTGCATATTATATATCAAAACGCTGGTATCGACGAGTAGAAGATATATAATACCAAAAACAGTTCCCTACATGGCCAAAACACTTCCGGAACGCTGCCACAGGCGGTGGCGTGCCGCCACTGGCCAAAACTAGTTATTTCCCAAAACTCCCAACATCAAAAACGTTCATCTAAGCATGCTTGTGAATTTTCATAATTAGCTTGAAGTCAGAAAATAAGCATAAATGGTCGAAAACTACCTCACAAGCTTCGAAAATAAGCATAAATTTATATATTATTTTTATTATTTTCTATTACATAGGCTTTGATTTCTTTCATTTTTATTTTCTTTGTTACATAACAATTAATATTGGGAGATTTAGAGAGATAGTTAATTGAATATAAGCACCTTAACTAAATTAATAAATATTATAAGTTAATTGCTAGCTCTCTGTGTGTGTGTGTGTGTGTTTTTATGTGTGTGTGTGTGTGTATTAAATATGATCAATAAAAAATTATGAGCCTTGTATTACCTATATCATCATTGAGCCACATTTTGAGGAAAAAAAATAATGTTTTTTTTTGTTATACAAAATAAGGCCTTTTTGGCCCATTTCGGCTCTACCTGACCCTATTCAGAAGGTCGGCCCGACCCGACCCTAGTGGATCGGGCTTTTCGGGCGGGTAAGGGTTAGCATATTTAAGCCCCGACCCGACCCTACCCGGCCTAAATTTTGTTGACTTTGACTAGGCCTGGCCCGACCCTAAGCCCTAAAATTTAGGGTAGGGCCGGCCCATGATGACCCCTATTTATACTAAAATGAAAACTTTTCTGAAAGCCATTACGTCCTCATACGAACTCCGATTGACGCGTTTTGTATGTCTACGAACTCGTATCAACGCGTTCTACAACTTTCGTGAAGGAAGTTTTTAAAGAATCCCAACGAATTAAAATTCAACCCTTGTGACCCCCCTAAAACCATACTTTTCGAATAATAATTCGTCCTACTCACTTCCGCTCCGTTCACGAGCCACGAAACCGTCCAAAAACCATAATTTACACTCCGAAAAATCCTCGAAAAATAATTACAAATTTTCGGGGCATCATATCTGACCTTGTAGATTTTAGTTGAAGCAAAAGTAACTTTTTGTAGATGAAAAAGAATTAGGGCTCCTCATGTGATTGATTTGAGGAGTGATTAAAGAATGCACTTAAACAAAAGCAATGATTTGCTTTTTTGGGTAACAAGTGATCTCCTCATGTCTATGTAATAACTAATTAATGTAAAATGTTATATAACGCTGCACAGTCATTGAGAAAATAATGATAAAGATTTATTGCGCCAATAGTTAGTGAGTAATGTGTGCACGTGATTGGCGTAAGTACGACTTTAATGAAACTTTGCAAAGCATGAGGCAAGAGTTACATGTGTAACTTAACTTTAATGTTCTATCGAATATCTTAATTGCATCAGCCACGATGTTTGAAATTGGCGATTGCTATAAAAAAAAATTAGAACGGTTATTGTTTCCGGGGTTTACGACGAGTTAAACTACTGTCGGGGTCTGGAATCACGAATCTGTCTTGTCTCCTTTCCTTCTCTTCTCACAATCTGTCCAACACAAAAAAAATTAGAGAAAAACCGGGTTTGTCGGCCTTAAACTCTTCGACGCTTAAGTCAGTAATGGTTGATAATGTCGAGAGAAGAATTAGATCAAAGATCTTATCAAGATTTTTAGCTTTATATAAGTGCTGGAGGACGTTGAGTCCTATTCAATTCAGATGTAGGAGAGGCATGCTCCACTGTGAATATGTCCATGCCAGGGCTGGGCCAGCTTGACCGGTCACGTCGTGGTGGTTCCAGTGGGTCCCGCTAGTGATTATTTGGAAATAAGTCCTGTTTTCTTGCATGGTATTATTTGAGTATTATAAAGTTGGTATGAACAGTTATAAATATTTCAGATTGACGCATTATTTATCGTGTTTATTAATTCGGATAACAATTTGTAGAGAGTGTACGTAATTATTAGAAAATCTTTAATTTCAGCATGCACTTGTAAGAGTAAAATTGAGATTGGAATTGGTCTAGTCATTTTATTTCATTTCATAGCCCCTTTATATAGGGAGAGAATTACAGTGGAAAGATCAATTACGATGATGACATTAAATGCTGATTAATGGTAATTGCTAATTTCTTGATTCCATCTCCGTCAATCACTTTGACCAAGACACATAATGTGTTTTTCCTTTAACACTCCCCCTTGTGCCAAGTCAAAGACGAAATGATACATGAGTTGTTGCCTCACTAAAAACCTTGCCAAGTAACAGTAAAAACCCTGTGGGACAAAAAATACTCATTGGTCGGAGGAAAAGAGCACAACGCACCTTTTACTTTTGAGTATGACATGTGTGTGTTAGACTCCCTCTGGCGTCTACACCTCCCCCTGATACTTACATTAATTAGGGGAGCTTAGAAAGTCTTCGCATTCCTATGTTTTTCACATGTTTCTCAAATATGGCCTTAGGCAATGATTTGGTGAACAAATCTGCTACATTCTCCTCAGACCTTACTTGATTCACTTGAATCTTGAGGAGGGCATGTTGTTGCTGATTGTAGAAAAATTTTGGCGATATGTGTTTTGTATTATCACCCTTGATATATCCTTGCTTCATCTATTCGATGCAAGCTACATTATCTTCATAAATGCAAGTACGCTCTCCAGTGGTAGAACTCAAATCACTAGTGCCTCGGATATGTGTGAACCACCTCATGTAGAGCTATGATCTTTGAGTGGTTCAAGGAGGTAGCCACAAGGGTTTGCTTGGTTGATCTCCAAGATAACGCCGTGTTCCCAATGGTAAATACATAACCAGTTTGGGAATGATCTCTGAGTGGGTCAGAGAGGTACCCAACATCAGCAAAACCAACCAAAATGTCATTTGGCGTTTCAGTGTAGTGAGTGGCGCTTTCGCCATCAACATTTTCTTTAGGGATTGCAGTTCCATCTGCAGTCCCTCTTGTCTCTCTGTAGGGAAAGAACAGTCCCAAGTCAGTGGTTCCTTTTAGGTATCTGAAAATTTCCTTGATACCATTCTAGTGACGCTGCGTTGGCGCTGAGCTAAATCTAGCTAACAAGTTCACTGAGAATGCAATGTCTGGTCGAGTACATTGGGCTAAGTACAATAATGCGCCTATTGCACTTAGATAGAGAATCTCAACACCTCTTCGTCATCTTCCTTTGGACGAAATGGATCTTTCCTTGCATCCAAACTTCAACCGATCATGGGAGTGCTAGCAGGATGCGCTTTGTCCATGTTAAATCGCCTGAGCATCTTTTTGACATACGCAGACAGGTGGATTAGTATTCCGCAAACTCGGTGTTCTAGTTCAAGGCCTAGACAGAATCGAGTTTTCCCAAGATCCTTCTTCTCAAATTCGGATTTCAAGTAGCTCGCGGTTTCTCTTATTTCATCAAGAGTACCTATTATGTTCATATCATTGACATATACTGCTACAATTGTAAATCCGGAACTTGTTTTCTTTATGAATACGCAGGGGCATAATTCATCGTTCTTATATCCATTCCCAATCAAGTAGTCACTTAGACGGGTATACCACATCCGTTCGGATTGTTTCAATCCGTAAAGTTAGCATTTCAACCAAATTGCAAACGCACTCTGTGGTTTAGAGTCACTTGACTTGGGTAATGTAAGGCCATCAGGCACTTTCATATATATCTTTGAATCTAGATCCCCATAGAGATATGCAGTAACCACATCTATGAGCTGTATTTCCAGTCCTTCAGAAACTACTAAGCTAACTAAGGAGCGAAAAGTTATAATGTCCATTGCAGGAGAGTATGTCTCCTCGTAGTCAATTCCAAGGTGTTGTGAGACACCTTGCGCCACAAGGCAAGCCTTGTACCTTAGGACTTCATTCTTCTCATTACGCTTTTTGACAAAAACCCATTTATGTCCTACAGGCTTTACACTTGGTGGGGTTAGCACTACCGGACCAAATACCTGTCTCTTTGTCAGAGAATCTAATTCTGTCTGGATTGCTTCTTTCCATTTAGGCCAATCTGCCCTTTGTTGACATTCTGCAATAGAGCGTGGTTTGATATCATCATGTTCTATAATTTCTTGAGCAATAGTGTATGAAAATACATCATCAATGTGTATAGAAGATCTTTCTATCAACTCATACGCACTCTCATAATCCATTGAGATTTCTTTGTTCACTGGAATCATTTCAAACATCAAAGCGTCCTCCAATATTGATTCATGGACATAACTATAATCAGAGACAATCTCATGAGAGGGATTCTCTACATTGATGATTAATAGATCGGTTTGTGCCTTACTTACTGTCTTCTTCCTTGGATGAGTGTCAATCGAACCAAGTGGCCTCCCCCTCCTCCTTTGGGGAGCCACGGCCTCAACCACACTTCTACTAAGTGTGGTTGCAGTGCCTCTATATACGACACCGTGCCCCTTGTTGGGGACTTCTAACCTTGCATGCACATTTGCAGCTGGTATATGTGATCTCGTCACTTTTGCGATATCAGTAAATCCATCAGGCATCGAATCTGCTACATTCTGAATATCAATTATTCTTGTCACTTCACTTTCACATTATGAAGTGCGGGGATCAAAATGAGATAGAGTGAGGACAAACCATGAAAATTCCTGTCGTTCCCTTGGAAAATCCTTTTTCCTATCTCCCCCTAACGACAGGAAGATTGTCTCATCAAAGTGACAATCCGCAAATCTAGCGGTAAAAAGATCGCTTGTCAAGGGTTCTAAGTAGCGGATAATTGTTGGGGATTCGTATCCAATATTAATACTTAATCGTCTCTGAGGACCCATTTTGGTGTGTTGTGGGGGCGCAATAGGCACATATACTGCGCAACCAAATATGCGTAAGTGTGAAATGTCAGACTCATATCTAGTTACCAACTGGTAAGCAGAAAATTGTTGGCTAGCAGTGGGTCTGAAATGAATAAGTAAAGCTGCGTGCAATATTCCAAAACCCCATGCAGATATTGGCAAGTTGATGCGCATAACCAATGCCCTAGCCACCATCTGTAGCCTTTTGATGGTGACTTCTGCGAGACCATTTTGTGTATGCATATGGGGTACAGGATGCTCTACATCGATTCCAATAGACATGCAATAATCATCAAATGCTTTTGATGTAAACTCTCCAGCGTTATCAAGCCTTATAGACTTGATAGGGTGATCAGGGTGGTGAGCCCTTAAGCGTATAATCTGTGCTAGGAGTTTTGCAAATGCGGCATTTCTTGTGGACAATCAAACGACATGTAACCAGCGGTGTTGAGGCATCCACCAGAACCATAAAGTACTTGAATGGTCCACATTCTGGATGGATATGTCCACATATATCTCCTTGTATCTTTTATAAGAATGGAATGTTTTGTTTTGTATCTTTAGAATAGGAAGGTCTCGATCCTGTTTTTGCTAAAGAGCAGGCTTTGAAAAACGAGTGATGTGCCTTTGAAATAGTCAATGAGGCATAATGGGAGGGAGGTAGTGCTTCTGGTACTTCAGAAGGCAATGGCTGCATTTGAGCAATACTAGGACCGACACCTTGCAGTGTGGCCGATTTTTCTCCCATTTTATTTATCACTCGAAAGAAGAGATGTCCGTGTGAGTTCTTTAAAATACGGATCATCATGTCACGACTGGGGTGCCATAGGCAGTCATGCCAAAACCTGTATGAGTCAGTGTCTCACATTTCATTGTTGGTGACATCATATGATTCAATGATCTGAATCGTAGTGAGATACAATCCACTAGATTGACTCATAAGTTGTAGTGAGATACAGTCCACTAGATTGACTCATAAGTTTCTCTAAAATGCGTTTCCTTCCGCATTCATTAGAGGTAATATAAAGGTATCCAGTTCCATTCTCACAGTGTGTTTCTACATGATAATCGTTGGCACAAATATCTTTAAAATTTAACAAGGTTCGATTAGCTCTTGGTGCATATAGAGCGTCTGTGACTTGAAATGTTGTGCCATTAGGTAACAAAAATTTGGCAGTTCCTCGTCCTTTTATTACTTGTGAAGATCCAATCATCGTAGTCGTAGAGGAATTATAGGCTATTAATTCAATGAATAATTGTCTATTCCTTAATATGGTGTGGGTAGTCCCACTATCAACTAAGCACTCAAGTTCTCCTCGATTCATTCCTGCAAATAAATGGGAGGTATTGTTAATTAATTTGAAAATATATCTCATATTCTTTAGAGTATTTCTATTTGCGTAGAATGGTATTCTTTTCATTCTAATAATTTTTTTCTCAAGATGTATTGCTTTACATCTTTAAAGTGCTATTTTGAACCATGTAAATCTGTGTAGTAAATAAAAGTCGAATGAATTCGTTGCTTTAGAATAAGATCCGAAATTTATTAATGAGCCAACGATAATCAAATCAAGGTTTTGTTCAGAAATCTAATTTATCAACTCTTTCATGTTTGACTGAAGGGTTCATCGGTGCCCTTTGCACCTTGTTTCCATGGCCACTAGGGCCAGCACCACCATCTCTGCGCCATACATTGGGAGGGCCTCCACGGCCCGTACCACGACCCCCACGTCCCTTGCCACCTGGTGCATTGTTGCCACGTGGGTAGGGATCAGCACGTCCAAATCCCTTTGTTTTGGGGTTCTTTCCACCTTTCATTTTTCCATAATTAGCCTCCGGAATTTTCTTTGTCCCAGTGGGCCTAGAGTTGTTGATCAGCTTATTGAATGTTGTGATTTTTTGTTGTCATATTCCAGCCTATACTGGTTCGCTAGTATAAGTGCTAAAGTAGGAAAATGGAAAGAGTCTTCTAGATCATATCATCTTCTGTGAGTTCCTGTCCATAGAAATTTAGACGTGCTTTTAGGCGTAACATGTCCTTGTTGAAGTCATTGACCCTCTTATAGGCAAGCAAGCGGATTTCATTCCACTAAACGGTCAGTTCTGGGAGTAAGGTGTCATGAATATTCCCAAAACGTCCCTTAAAGGCATCCCACAGTTCTTTGGATGTCTTCAACTGAAGGTATTCCTAGCATAGGTTAGGATCAATATGTCGCCTCAGAAATATTAAGGCATTTGCTTTCACCTTATTAGACGGTACATCGTCTTTGGGGTTGGTAATGGTGGTAGTGTAGTCTTTTGCCACAAAGACAGTTTGTACATTGGAAACCCAGCGGTGGTACTCAAGTCATTCTGAGTCCAAAATGTCAAATTCAGGTCGAGTTGGATCAGTCATCTACATAAACAAGAGGGAAGATGTAAATTACGCAGTTATAAAGACATCCAAGTAAATTATTTTCCAAAAATATGAATTAGATTTCAAAACCAAGATTCATAATGGTCACATTTTTTTCGATGCTACGTGAAAATACTTTATCACGGTAAGTATGTATTTATAATGCGCATGAATTTTCATTATCATGGCAAAACACAATTTTTATATAACATTCTAAATAAGGAATAATCATAGCACGTAATAAAGAATAAAACATAGCATATATAAAAATAAATTACATAGCATGCTCAAAATTCACAAATATACAACAAAATATATGCTACACATAATGATAGCAATAATATATCATGCGTAAAATAAAAATCACGAAACATGCTTAAAATTTCATAATAAAAACATAAGCAATAAAATATAAAGCATGTTTAAACAAAATTATAAATCATGCTTAAAGATAATCATAGAAAACATAAATAACAAGGCATGCTTGAAATGATCAAAATTATCTAACTAAACATGCTCAAAAGTTCTAATTATAAATTATTAATTAAATAAATAAAAGATAACATACTTGGTTTCGAGAAAATAAAACAATCCTAGCGCACGCGCGTGTTGATGCAGGCGTGCGTAGCGATGTTTTTGGATTTGAGAAAAATTGGGCAGCTTCTTCTTGCAGTAGGCCACGAGGCCTTGTTCTTTCCTTTTCTCTTGTTTTTTTTTTTCTCTCTGGGCCGCATGCCTTTTGTTTTTTTTTTTCTTTTGTTTCTGCTGGGTCGCGTCACCACTTAAGGCCCATCTGTGTTTTTTTTGAGATTGGGCCGGAATTCTTTCTTCTTTGGGCCGGACCTTTTCTTTGGGCCGACTCACTTGTTATTTTCTTTTCTTTCTTTTTTGTTTTTTTTTTCTCTTTTCCCGTCTTCCTCCTTCTGCTCTTCTTCTTTTCTGATTTGCAGATGGGTGTTGGTGTGGAGGAGCGCCGACGAGTAGGCTGAGTGGGCACCGCTAGGCGCTGCAAATCTGCAGGTACCCCTGGCGGAGGTAGCAGCGAGGTGGCGACGAGGCAGGTGCAGGTGAGGCCGGTGCTCTGGGCTGGGCTGGAGACCGTTGCGACAGCGCCGGTGAAGATGCTGCTGTGCTCTCGTGCAGAAGCTGGACCGCGCGCTGGTTGCTGAGGACGGTGCGTGGAGGCGGGCTGCTGCAAGGCGCCGGGCTATTGCAAGGCGGGGAGGAGGCAGGACGGAAAAAGAAAACGGGAGCAGGTGGGAGGGAAGCATGCCTGTCTGGACGGATTTTTTTTTTTTTTTTTAATGGAGGCAGCAGAAAAGAAGAAGAAAAGAGTTTTCTGCTAGAGTTTTTTTTTTGTTGTTCGAAGCTAGGAAATTTTTTTTTTTGGTTAGTGGTTCTGAGCGTGCTGATAACGTGTAAAAGTAAAATTGAGATTGGAATTGATGTACTCATTTCATTTTATAACCCCTTTATATAGCGAGAAAATTACAACGGAAATATCAATTACAATGATAACATTAAATGCTGATTGGTCCGCAATCCTTGCCGATTTATGGTAATTGCTAATCCTTCATTGCCTCTCTGTCAATCACTTTGACCGGTCACGTCGTGGTGGTTCCAGTGGGTCCCGCTAGTGATTATTTGGAAATAAGTCTTGTTTCCTTACATGGTATTATTTAGTATTATGCAGGTGGTATGAACAATTATAAATATTTCAAATTGACGCATTCTTTATGGTGTTTATTAATTCAAAAAACAATTTGTCGAGAGTGTACGTAATTATTAAAAAAAATCTTTAATTTCAGCATGCACTCACTTTAATCTCAGCAATTATCATTATCATTTTATTTTAGAAGTGAAGCTTTAGATGTTATTATCAGCAAACATCTTCCATTTGCTAATGCAACCAATAAACTTTAAAGTTGTACAGCATTTTGAGGAATAAGACTTGCCGCTTATTCACGTACACGCCGACTAATAAAATTGAGCACTGAAGTTTACACAAGTTGTATTACAATATCTCCAAATCTAACATCCGTTGGACAGCTTACGGGTCTTTTAAGAAACATTACTAGAAAATAGGGATTCGAGACCGATGTGCAAATTGGGCTTTTAATTATAGGTGTATTGTGTTCTTCGAGGTGCATGTATTGTGAAAATGCAAAATGTAATAATTTAAACACAAACAGTAGAGCCATTTTCTAAAATGAAGAATAAAATTTATCATATAATAAAAAAATATCGCGTATTTCATATCATATCATGTCTAGTAACCAATTTAATTTTTCTAATTCGATGGAGAAGAAGCAGGTGAATGTGAGATCGCGGCACATAGATTCCAAACTTTTTCGCTACTTGCCAAAGCCTGTGCTTTGTTGACACTGGGATGACGTACATCGTCATTTCACTCTGTGATGATATCGTGGCATGATTTTCCCCATGAGACAAGATCACGACAACAAGCATCAGTCACAACCGTACCTTGATAAATGCTTCTCTATTTCCTCTCCGCACTTAGGGGGGAACTTTTCCAAGCATTCCTTTACGAGCTTGGTCTCGTGTTTGTCTGAATTGTCGATGGCAACGCACTCCTTCCAAATTTTTTCGCCCTTTGCCAAAGTTTGAGCTTTGTTTGCACTAGGATGACGTGCCGCAAACGGACGTGTTGAGGAAGGTATCATGGCATGGTTTACCCAACTTTACAAGATCTCGACAACAATCATCACTCAAAAATCCATTATTGAAAATGTTGTTTTCTACTTCGATCCCGCACTTTTCAGTGATTGTCTTTCACAGTCTTTAACATTTGCTGGTCCCTCTAGTGTTAGGGTTGCAAAAGCATTTAATGTCACTTGCAAGAGAAAAATCACCAAAAGATGGTACCTGCTTGGTCCGGCCATAACTCCCTTTGCAATGTTATGTGATTACTCATGAATGTGTTTTTTGGTAATGATCGCTTTGTTGGAGTTTAGTTTCATGTGATAATATATTTATAAGGGAGAAAACATAACCGCATTTAAGACTCAAATGAACTAACTGTGTAAACGCTTATGCGCTCTTTAAAAGAAGTAATGTGTTTAATTGCCTATCGGCTTTAAATAAGAGAGTTACAGTTAAACAGCGCGTACGTGTTTTTGTAGCTCGATTATGTTTCAATGATTTACCGCTAAATTATCAAATTTTCAATGCGGATAAGTATTAAACAAGTGGTTACTATATTATACTCGATGCTAAAAGGCAAATCCCAATTTTTAAATAAAATTAAAAATAAATATATAATCTCATAATTATACATGCGTGATGATTTAGCCATCAATACAAAATACCTTGAAAACTTTTTACTTTTAACCCAAGTACATACTGATGCACTGAACCCACAATGTCAATATATACTCGCTCCACAGAGTCATATATTACACAAGTTTATAAATTAAATTGCCACAACAAAATATTAAGTAAATGCTCCTAAGAGCTTATTACAAGCGGAAGTCTTAACAACAGAAATGTCACAAAATTGACTTCCTACCGTAAAGCTGCAGCTATCAGAACCAGCTTCAACCACGATTACCCTGACTTGTAGGATTAACTCCTACACCATCGAATAATGCATCGGGTTGCCACACAACAAATCCGGTAAGTTTATGAAAGAATATATGAGTAACTCAAAACATTACCCACCCAACTCTCACCTAAACGAGGAAAGCCTTTCAACTTGAGAAAAAGAACACATACCATGCTTTCCAAAAACAATATTCTTTTCCCAAAAAAAAACATCAAAAGTCACACTATGACAAAAACATATTAATTGAAACTCTGACAATTAGATATGCCTTTCCCCAAACAAACAACAAAAGTCACCCTGTGAAAAAATCATATTAATTAATACTCTGACAATTCAATATGATAAACAAATCCACCCTAGACATTTAAAAGAAAGAATCCTTGAAACTCTTTTTTAAAACACTCACTCATGAGCATCAAGTAGCTCCCCGCTACTTCCCATGAATACAATGGCAACACACTAGAGCTTTAACTTATCGTAACCACTCGCTCGGCCAAATGCATGATTCCTAATATATATGTCTGAGGTCACTTCCAGCGACCCCGGATTCTCAGGCCCCCGACCTTTAGATCAAAACATTTAAAAGCGGTTACTCAGAACCAAAATGTTACTCAACTCTCAAAGGAGATGTCACCATATGTGACCCCCAATGATCAGATCTCCCCGGTCGTCAGATCAAACCATTAAGCAAGTCGCTCTGGACCCAATATGCTAAACCAAATCAAAAGGAGATGTCACCCCGTGACCTTCGAATCCTCAGACCCGTTCATCAGATTCAAAACATTAAGCAAGTCACTCTGAACCCAATATGTTAAACCAAATCAAAAGGAGATGTCACCCTGTGACCTCCGAATCCTCAGACCCACGGTCATTAGATTCAAAACAATAAGCAAGTCACTCTAGACCCAAAGTGTTGAATCAACTCAAAAGGAGAAATCACAACCCGTGACTCATATCTTCAGAACCCCGGTCATCTGATCAAAACATTTCAACTCTAAAGAAACTCATACCAAATTGATAGGAGCATTTTAATACGACATTTTAAGCGTTATTTCCTCGTATTTAAATAAATCCTTCTTCTTTAGGAAAGTTTCTATTTTTAGGAAGTTTCTATTTTTAGTAACTTTAGCAAAAGTTTCCGTTTTCTGGTTCTATGGAGCAAATGAAGCTGAAATGAGCTCAAAAGAGAAAGAAAAGCTAGGAAACGTTGGAGAGGGTTAAGACAAGGCACAAGGGCTGCAAAAATGAGTTGAAACGAAGAAATGAAGTTTTCCTGGTCCAGCCAGGAAATCCTGGTCCAACTAGGAAATTCTATTCAGAAGAGGAAACTTTATCAAAGCAAGACTCCTGAGCCAACCAGGAAGTATGCTCGAAAAAATGAAGAAAAATGGCTTTGGGAGAAGAATCCTTGAGGCACTAGGAGACCTTATGGCTTGGAGCTGACACATGGAGGCCCAAGAATCTTCTAGGTTAATGTGGGTTTCGACAAAATGGTGAAAGCCCATTCAATTTGGGTTGTTGGACGTCAAAAGAGGGATTTTTGGAAAATATCCCTTATTGCCGTGAAAATCAAGAGAGGATCATAGAAGATGATGTTGGAGATATTTTTGGGGGATTAAACTTGATTTTACCGTGAAAATGAATGAAGATAATGTGGAAATCAAGAAGAAAATCAAGATATGACGTTAAAGATAAAGCTTGGGAGAATTTCAAGGATTGTTGAGCATCCAGATTCATTCTTAATTTCCCTCAAGATATTTTGGCCGAAATTTGTGAATAAAATCACAAGATATACGCAACCATATATTAGGGACTTATTTTGAAGATTTTTGATTTGTTGAATGACACAACAGGGTTGACATGGTGCTATGTGATTGGTCGAAGCTGTGTGGCATTATTGGATAATTCTTTGAGAAATTTAAAGAAGATTCATGAAGGTTGGAGTATGCTTGGCCGTCCCCTATATAAACCCCCTAGTGCTAGACGTTTGAAACACCATTGTTCCCTCCGAAAATTCCCACAACGTCAGAAAGCTCTCTCTCTCCCTCTCCATTCTCTAGTTTCAAGTTCTGTGTTTTCAAGCAAGGAGAGGAAGAAGAAGAAGGAGTCGTGAAGATCCTAGCCTCCATCATCCACCTTGAAACCATTAAGCCTTGAAGACTTGTTTCCAAGATTCAAGAGTCCAACGTTTCAAGCTCTCCATCTCCATCTTCACTCACGGTGTAATTCATTCTTTTTCTTTCTTACCATTTTGCTTTCCTTGTTTGATTTCGTATGAATTTGTTTCTAGTTAGCATAAACGTTTAGGGCAAAGTTTAAGCTCAATTCTATGCTTGAATAAAGATTTGGAATTCTTATAGTTGTGATTATAAGTTGCTTTTGTGAGTTTGTTCGATTGAATTTGCTTGATTGCTATCTTTTATATGTGTATCTTAATTGTTTCGAAACTTTTAGGGTTTGCATATAATTGGTGCTAGATTTAGGTTAACAATTCACCTAATAGTTTTATAACTCTAAATCAAAAGTAGTAAAAGCTTTGGACAAAAGTCGAATTCAATTGAAGAGGATTGCAAATAGATGAACTTATTCATACTAGGTTGTGCACTCAAGTTGATATCCTTTTGTCACGCCCCGAATTTTATGAATAAAAAATCAAAATCAAAAAAATGAATTACCACAACTCAAAAATAATCATCCTGAAAATTTCTTTTTCTTAACAACCACACCACACAAATTTAATTTCAAATCCCGAATTTAGTCTCGGTTAATTATTACAACTGAAACTTACAAATAAAATTGTAAAGCTTTAAATGAGCATGACAACCTCACAACGTAAATGAAATCAAATAAATGCTGCAACTCCTAAACAGTACGGTCGCCTCCCTGATTATTCTGACCTACAGGAATATCCGCTACACCATTTAAATAGTGTACCGGGATTGCAACAACACAAAACCCGGTAAGCTTTTAAAAGCTCATATGAGTAAAAAGAAAGAACGATTGTTTAATTAATTTCATATTTATTTTCACTCAAGTCGACACCCAACAATTTCCACGTCCGCAAAGAAACAACAATCTCACAATCAATCATCAAATCAACAATTCAACACAAAACCTAAACTCACATCTTTCTTCTCAAAACCCCGAAATCGTATTTATAAAAATACGGTGTTGACAGAATAGAGCTCTAACTGAATCGTAGTCCGTCACCTGGCCTAGGTTATGGCATCCGACATATTTATCATTATCGTAGTTCATCAATATATATACATGTATACATATTTAGAACGTCCAATACTCTTACTCAATCTACCCTCATTACCCGACAAGAGTTGTGACATCCAATTTACTCAACCAATCGTAGCTCATCATCCACTTAAGATTAGAGCGTCTGATTTCCCTTATACCGGTCACTACGTCGACCCTAAATTCATAATCGAGCACAATAATATAATTCACACAATGACATCAACCAATCCAAGATACACAATATTATCATGAATTTAAGCATTCGGCATATAACTCGAAATCATCATTCCAACTCAATCATATCATCACTCAACAACACACCAACCAATATATATATTCCACGTAAATATATATATATATATATACACACACACACACACACACACACACACACATAATCATCTACTCAGGAATGACCACCAATACCATCTATAATTCACATAAGAAAATCATGAAATTCATTTTGTATAAATAAAATTCATTTTACTTATGTATGGACCGTAATTGATCAAGTCCATGTGATTTTAAAAACAAATATTTAATCCATAAATAATTTTCACATAATTACGACAAAACAAATTAATTAAAAGTACTTGGTTCATAATATAAACCACGTGAGTTTTACTCACCTCGATACTCCCGTTGGGTCTTCAATTTTACAAATTCACCCCGAAATCGTCCACCAAAATAAAACCGTCAATCACCTAATCAAACACGATAATTAACTTAGCGTGGAATTTAAAAACGCACTTATATGAAGATCCAACGGTCGGATCTTCACCCGTGACCATACAAGGTCATCGGGACAGTCCTACGATCATCATATCAAAACTACACGTCTATCGGACGGTCCAATATTCACATATCATAAATCGAACGATCGAAATCAATCGAAATCGTAAAATTCATAACTATTTCATACGATATCCAAAATTCATATGCTATATATCAAAATGATTGTATCGACATGTACAATCTAAAATTGAGCAGAAACTGCTCTTGCGGTGGCCGGAGGTCACCGGAAACCACCACAACAGTGGCGGCGGCGCCACCATACCAAAGTCAAAATTTGCCAAAACTCCCAACATCAAAGTTCTTCATCTCAACTCCAATTTCAACTTTAATAATTAGCACAAAGTCAAATTTCAAGTCCCAAATTTACCTAAAAAAGAAAGAGGCTGAAATCGCCCAAAATCAATCAAATCTGAAATTTGTCTTTCTCGAGTTAAATGGAGACGTGAAACTTGGTGAGTTTGTAGAGCATGGAAAGACGAACAAAGCTCAGTTGGTCTCTCCTCCTACTTTGGCCAGAGTTGGCCGGAATTTGAAGAAATGCCGAAAAAATGATCTGATCTTCTTTGGTTCGATTCGTTGTCTATGGTGAAGGATAGGATGCAAGACATATATGTATGGAAAGCTTGTTTCAAGGTGAAGAGATAGGGACAAGTGTCTCTTCGATTAGTGGCTGGAGGAGGAAGAAATCAGCCGGCGAAGGGAGGAGCAGCTCAGGCGATTTCAGCTCGAGCTGTGCAGCTTCTCGGCCTTGTAGCGCCTCCCACAATTATTTTTTGACTTCGATGTCTTCTAGGAAGTTTTAAATGACTTCAAGGCGAGCAAAATTGTTTTTGGAATCAAGTCGATTGGTGGCCTGAAGAGGAAGATATGGCTGGACAAAGGGGAGCCCAGAAATCGCGACGGGAGGAAGAGAAAAATGGGGAGGAAAATAGAAAAAAAGGAAAATTTCGGATTTATGAAAAAATCCGGAAATTTTCTTATATTTATAGAAAATTCTCAACTTTCAATCGTCAATAACTTACTTGTATGAACTCTGATTTTTGTATTCCATATATGCACAGACTCGTATCGACGAGATCTACAACTTTCATGAATGAAGTTTTCCCACATTTTGTACGTATAAAAAGTCAATTTTCACAACCCCCTAAATAACGTTCGTTTCGAAAATAAAATCGATTCGGAACCGAATTTCTCGCACAATGACTTACGAAATAGTCTCAATATTCATAATTCAAATATCCGAACAATTATTGAATTATAAAAATTTATCTAATGAAATTTCGGGTCTTCACACCTTTCTCTATGCTTCTTGCATTGAACATGTGTTGATTAGCTACCTTTCTAAACTTTGATTACATATTTAATAGGATTAGTTTAAGTGCTTTCGCTTAGATTAATTGCTTAATGAAAGTAAAATATTGGAAATCATTTGTTTCGAATGTTTCACATGATCAACTTCTCTCTCATGACTTAGATGATCAATTATAGAGTTTGAATCGAGTTTGATTACATGGAATTGATTTTAATATTTGTTTCTTACATTTCCCCTTGTATATATCTTTTTACATTTTCTTTACTTTGTTTATTTTAATTTTCGAAACTCTAATGTTAAAACCCCCCTTGTTTTATTATTTTGTATATATCCTTTGTTTTATTTTTGTAAATATTATACTTTGTATTTATTTTAATTCCTTATTTGTTTTACAATGACAGATGTACCCCCAATGCCCGGATTTGAACGATCCTTTTACCGTATACTAACGATGATATTTTTCAGGGATAAGTTGGATGCTACTTTTAGCATGTCACAAATCTTGATACTTTTCAAACCGATAGAAATTCCCAATTCCCAACACATTGTCTCCCGAAAAGCCAAGCCTCAAAACAATAGAATGAAACCCATCAATTTATATTGCTTAAATCACCCATCAACCCATAAGAATATACATATTTCACGTAAATAAATAAATATATATATATACACACACACACGTAGTCATTCACTCAGGAATGTCATTAACACCAACTATAGTTTACAGTTAATTAAAGGGCTAAATACTGTTTAGTCCCTTTCTTTTTCTTTAATTTTTTTAATTGTTTTATTCTTCTCTTTTATTTTTTTTTCTTTTGGTTCACACCAGTCCTTTTATAAAAATCGTATTAGAAGTTATGACTATTTTTTTCTTCTCCGGCTCACCCAAACACCCAATAAAATTAGTCATAAGAAAAGAAACAAGGGAGAGAATATAATAGTAATTTTTATCATTAAAAGAGAAGAAAAAATAAAAGAGAAGAATAAAAATTATTAAAAAAATTAGTAATATTATTGGCGTTAATCAGAAGACAAAAATAAAAGAGAAGAATAAAAATAATTTTAAAAAATTGGTAATTTTATTGATGCGAATCAGAAGAAAAACAAGAAAAGAGAAGAATACAAATATTAAAAAAATTAAAGAAACCAAAAATAAAAGAGAAGAATAAAAACAATTAAAAAAAATTAGTAATTCTGTTGGTGCAAATCAGAAGAAAAAAATAAGAGAGAAGAATAAAAACAATTATTAAAATTAAAGAAAGAGAAAGTCAGGGCTATAATAGTAATTTTATCCTTAAAATAGGGAGTTAATGGAGTCTAACGTAATGGACTTATTTGGTGCAAAATTGAAAGAACAGGGTAGGGGTCATCATGGGCCGGCCCTACCTTAAAATTTACGGCTTAGGGTAGGGTAGGGCTTAGTTAAAGTCAACGAAACTTAGGGCTGGACAAATGCTGCAATATGTAAGCCCTCACCTGCCCTTAAGGCCCTTCTCGTAAGGGTCAAAAGGGTCGGGCCGGGCCGGCCCTCCAAATAGGGCTGAAAGGGCTTACTTTCTTTGACAAAAAAAAATACATCATCTTTTCTCTTTTTTTTTGGCAAAATGTTGCTCAATGTTGTATGACTTGTATTGGTAGGTAATTCAAGACTCATTTTTTGTTGTTGACCCTATTTAATATATATATTTTGTTTAAGTTACCATAATAACATTTATAAATATTAGTTAAAGTAGATATGTAATCTCCTAAATTAATTGTTGTTTAACAAAGAAAATAATAAAGAATATAAATCTTCCTAGATCAATTACAAAATAATAAAGGGATAAGTTATATGATAAAAAATGATGAACATATTTAGAAAATAGAAAAAATAAACAATTTTTAGGGCGGGCTTAAAGGGCCGGGCCGGGCTTGGCCTTAATGGGCTCAAATGGGCCGGGTCGGGCTTCATTTCCATGGCCCTTATCCTACCCTATTTGAAACAGGGCCGGGCCGACCCGCCCTAAAATAAGGGCCGGGCCTGGCTTCGGCCCTACGGGCTGGGCGGGCTTGAAATGGGCTTAAGGCCTAAGGGCCAAACGATGACCCCTAGAACAGGGAGTAAACATGTCAAATTAAAAGGTGAGGGACTGAAGTGTTTTTTCAGCAAAAGTTCAGGGACTAAACAGTATTTAACCCTTAATTAAATAATTCTCAAAATGATAAAGGTAACTCCGTTCATAAATAAACATTGTGAGATTACTCACTTCTAAATGCTATTGCGTCTTCTATACAGAACAGAGTAGCACAACCACAAAATATTTGTCCAAGAATACTTCGTCAAGTACCTAATCACATACGGTCTCAACTTAGTACACCAATCACAAGCGATTAAAGTCCGAAACCCTCGTTTTGAACTACAATCCCCAAAAATAACGCCAATTGAGGCGAAACCTCATCTAAGACCACCTAAAGTCTCCGGAATACTTCTACGATCGATATGCCAAAGTTACAAGTTGATCGGACAATCGAATCCACACAGATCGAAAACTGAATGGTTCAAAATCACAAAAACCCTAACATGCTTATACGATCTCCAAAAATTAAGTGTTATTTATTGAAATACTCGTATCAACGCGCTCTATAACTTTCGTGAATGAAGTTTTTGGAAAAAAACCCAACGTATAAAAAAATCAACTTTCGTGCCCCCCTAAAATGAAGTTTCCTGAATAATTATTCATCCAAAAATGATTCCACTCCATTCCCGAACAATGTACTCGTACCAACAACACTGAATTAATTCTGGAAAATTCTCAAAAAATAATAACTAATTTTCAGGGTATTACACCCCTAAACACTGTTCATTACTGTTAAATGAATAGTGATAGGACAATTTTGCCCCTTTATTTGGCAGAATTTACCTTTTTGTCTTGTATTTGCCACAAGCATTGTAGTTGATCTTCAAGTTATATGCAATTTTCCTCTATATATTTCCCACCCCTGCAGAAAAGAAATATTTGGTGATAAAAAGAGTTATTAATAAATAGGGATAAAATCTGTTTAGTTCATGTACTTTGCCTCTCTCGTCATTTCAGTCTCTGATATTCTAATTTAATCTAAAAACTCACTGACCTCATATTTCCCTCCAATAGGTCCCTTCCAGGTCAAATTAGGTGTTGGCCTTGGGTGAAATGCCCAATATACCCCTCTGTTATTTCTCCCTTCATTTTTTTCCCTTTTTAATTTCTCTTTTTCCTTTTTAATTTCTTTTTTTCCTTTTTTTCTTTTTTCTTTTTCCTTTTTAATTTCTTTGTTCCTTTTTTTATTTTTCTTTTTTCTTTTTCCTTTTTAATGACCATCGTATCCTGCTGTATCGGTAGCGCCACGTCGGCGAACCAATCCAGATCGACCTGAAGCCCCAATTCTTGTTCTCCACGCCGGCGACCATTTTTCTTTTCCATCACTATTCTTCTTCTTCACTTCTGGTTTTGGTCAACTTGGCCATCAAAAACCACAATTTCAACCAGACCCAAAATCTAAATCACCATTTTGAGCAAGACCCAAAAACCTCAGGGTCTGAAAAAATGGTAATTTTCAGTGAAAAAGTTTCCAAATTGGGGCTTGATGTGGAGAGAGAAGGTGGGACTCGAGTGGGAGAGAGAGAGAGAGAGAAGCAGGCTGTGAAAACAAGAGGGGAGTGGTTTAGCGGCGAATTTCCGAGCGGATTGGGATCTGCTTGTGTTTGCGAGATGGCGTCGGCGACGATGGAGGCGAGGGCGGATCCGCTAAGAGACAACGGAGGGAGATGGCTTCAGAGAAGGTGAAGAAGTGATCGATCAGCTCCTAGCCTCTTGCTTTTGCTCGATGTCCATCTCTGCACTGCCAAGCTAGGTCTTTACAAGGTTTGGTTTCTATTTGGGGAGAGAAACAGATGGGTTGTGCAGTTTGATCATAATGGGATTGGTGGGTTGAGGAAGCAGAAAGTAGGCAGAACGAAAAGAAAAAAAAAAGGAATTAAAAAAGAACAACAAAAAAAGAAGAAAAAGAAAAATAAAGAAAAAAAAATTAAAAAGGAAAAAGGAAAAAAAGGAAGGGAGAAATAACAGAGGGGTATATTGGACATTTCACCCAAGGTCAACTCCTAATTTAACGCGGAAGAGACCTATTGGAGGGAAATTGAGAGGTCAGAGAGTTTTTAGATTAAATTAGAATGTTAAGGACTGAAACGATGAGAGAGGCAAAGTATAGGCGTATAGGGACTAAGCATTTTTTTTTTGTTACAAGCGGGGCCTAAAAGACCCAAGCAAAAACAACAAAAAAACTAAGAGTTAGAGCAGCATGAACAGGAGGGTACTCAAAAATGATTGGACCAAGCTCATGATTGATGCTGTTCTTAGCCAAAGAGTCAGCCGTCATATTGCACTCTTTGAAAATGTGAGAAAGGTGAGCATTCCCCATAACATCCATAATATTTGAGCAGCCCTTGAGGAGAGAACCAAGAGGGTGGAGAGAGAATTCAGCTTTCTGCATTAGCTGCACTAAAATGGCAGAGTCAAACTCAATTTCAAGGTGAGAGATATGAAGGCTAAAGGCAAGTTTAAGACCATAGAGTAAGCCCCAAGCTTCAGCATCAAGGATCTCCCCAATTCCAAATTAACTTGGAACCCAGCGATCCAATTACCAAGATGATCCCTGATAACACCCCCAACACCAATTTTGCCAATTGATGAGGATCTAGTCCCATCAATATTTAACTTGTGAAAATTTGCAATAGGTTTCTTCTAAGCAAGCACAGTATATCTATGGACTGTATCAGTATTTAGCTTGAAGTTAGCACTAGTCCATTCTTCAGCATAACTCCAAATTACTTTGTCAGCACAAACGGGCATGATAAAATTTGGCTCAAAAACATCCTTATTTCTCTATTTCCAGATGAACCAACAAATAAAGATAAAGAGATTGCACCATTTAATATTGTTCTTGATCACAATCTGGCAATGCAATTGGGCAGCCACCCATCCATTCCAATCCAGAGAGAAAGAGTTAAGGATAGTACCAGGCTTGAGAAAAGCATTCCAGAAAGCAAGAGACCTAGGACAATCCCTGAACAAGTGGAGGAGAGTTTCATCAGCAGTCTTGCAAATAGGACATAAGGAGGTGGAAGTGAAACCTCGTTTAGCTCTTTGAACATTAGTTAGAAGCTTTCTATGGAGGGCAACCCAGAGGAAAGTTTTCAACTTAGGAGGGACATTGCTCTTCCAAACAACTGTCCAATGAGGATGTTGAAGGCTGAGAGAATCAAAGTTAGAATTATAGGCAGACTTGACAGTGAAACAACCATTAGATGTAGCTCTCCAAATCAAAGAGTCACAACCGCAATTATCAAAACCAGTGGGAATATTAATGATTTGATCGACAATGTCACCTGGGACCATGGAGGAGAGAAGATCCAAGTTTCAACCATCATCAGTCCAAAAATCATTGATGGTTGCATTGATATTAATGTCAGCAATAGGGAGAGCTAGGCTGATGAGGAGGGTGGGGAGAAGCCAATGATCAAACCAAAACTTGATTAAGCTACCATCACCAACACGCCATTTTAGACATTTCCTAAGGAGCACTGCACCATGAGAAATGCTTCTCCGAGTGCTGGATCAATCAGGCGGGGGTTTATAACTTGTATAAATAATACTAGAGTTCTGCAGATATTTTGCAGCATACATTGAGGCCTAAAGACCAGTGTCATTTTGAAAAATCCTCCAACCGGCTTTAGCAAGCATAGCCTGATTCATCTCAGCTGTTTTCTTAACCCCAAGTCCACCCAACTGTTTAGATTTACAAAGTGGTTTAACAGATTTTATCCCTAATAAATACATTACCAATAATAAAACAAATCAAGAAAAAATGGATAAAACAAATCAAAGTTTAATTCACTTTATTACACACATTGTTTCCCATAACTTCTCTACTCATAGTCTCTCAAGAGCTACTAAAACCTAACAGCTGCGATTCAAATTCTCTCTCTCTCTCTCTCTCTCTCTCTCTCTCTTTCTCTCTACATGGGACAGCATTTCGTTCTTAACCACTATGATACTCCCAGCCAAGCTAAACAATTAAGGCAAAAATCAATCTCTCTCTCTCTCTCTCTCTCTCTCTCTCTCTACATGGGACAACCATTTCGTTCTTAACCACTATGATACTCCCAGCCAAGCTAAACAATTAAGGCAAAAATCAACCAACGCGGGAGCTTAGCAACTAGTATTGCACTATTTATGTATCATATCATTGAAATTCTCAAAATTCTAAATAACTTCATCACCTGTAATTCCACAATGAAAATATATTTAGGTAATGACTGTGGTCAAAAAATTCAACTGGTCAACTTAGACACAACATGTAGAACGAACGGGCCGGATCGGGTTGTCAGCCTATTTATCACCTCTAATTTTTGTATTTTGGAAAATTAATTTGCCACCAAATTCATTATGTATAATTTCATGCTTATTAATAAATTCATTATGTAAATAAATTTCATTCTGTACAATTTCATCCTTATTAATAAATTTGATGATGCCTAATAAATATTAAGGCTGTCGTTTTCCTATGAACCACTATGAAACTCTATTATCAAACCCTAAGGCCACCATTCTGTGCAACTCTGTTTCCCGACTTCATGGCCTCCATCGATGATGCTACTGTGAGTTTCCCTGCGTCTCTAGCTCTTGTAGAGGACAATGGCGTGATCATCAACAAGCTTACTAAAGGCACAACAATATGTGTTTCCCAATCCTTTTTGCTTGGCAAGGTTTTATCACCAAAAGCAATGAATATCAAATAACTTTCATTGTCATCTCTGATGTATTTGGGTCTTGCAAAAGGGTATTTAAGGTTCAGGCTAAACTAAAATTGTTGTTGTTCATGTTGGATGATGACAGTGACAAAAGAAAGGTCCTCCCAGTAGGGCCATAGAATTTTTCTCGTGCACCTCTATTGATGCAAGACTATGATAGCATGAAATATGTTGACAAAATCTCATTAGATGCTATCTGCTACTGCGTCAAGATCACAATCATACTGCCTGCTTTTGAGGTAAAGGAGACCATCACCAATGTTACTTCCATTACAGGTAAATTCACTAAGCTTGATGAGAAATTTTTCAATACGAAAAGAGAAGTTATGGATAGGGTTTCCCATGAATTGCTAAACCTATTTCTCTTAATAAGATTCTGAAATTAGCTCCGAGTGTGGGGGAGGAGACATCTTTCTATTTTGAAAATTTTTCAAGCCGGTGAAGTTATTGTCGTTTGATTTATCATTTATCGTCATTTTAGTGTATGAGCTGTTATAACGTCAACAAAGTTCACAGCAAAATCTGGGCTTGCACCTCGAATTCACTGGAGGACGACTCAGGGCGGGGAAGGTAACCTTTAAGCTCACTATATCGGTGGCCCCTCTGATACCAACTTCTTTGTTTGCAAATCTGCACACTATTGGTATGCTGAAGAAATTGCTAAAACCTATTCTCTGAATAAGATCCTGAAATTAGCTCGGAGTGTGGAGGAGGAGATATCTTTCTATTTTGAAAATCTTGCAAGTCGGTGTCGTTATTGTCGCTTGATTTATCATTTATCATCATATTAGTGTATGTGCTATTATGCCATGACCTTTAGTATGTTGTTATGTTATGCCGTCAACAAAGTTCACTACAAAATTTGCGCTTGCACCTCCTAGATTTGAATTCATTGGAGGATGACTTGGGGCGGGGAAGGAAACCTTTAAACTCACCATACTGGTGGCCCCTCTGATGCCAACTTCATTATTTGCAAACCTGCACACTATTGGTATGCCTAAGAAGGACAAATGTTTTGTGGTGATTAAGGACGTTGAAAGCAGAATGAGTAATGCCCTAGCCTTAAGTTCCGATGGATGACTGTCAACTAGGAAAGAGGGCAGGGCTAACACCCACACATCCTCTCCAAAGAAATTGAAGGGTGGTCCTATCTTGACTTTCAATGATGAGCCAAGAGGTTTAAGTTTTCAACCAAAGACGACATAATTCAGTTCAAGGTTTATTGTAAAATTATTAGGGCTTATGGAGACTCTATGCGGAAGTATGGTTCTAGCTCCAGTACAAACTGAAGTTCAAGCTCTTAATAAGAAGTGTGGGCACCCTTTGGAAGCCAGAAAAAAATAGGAACAAAAGGCTCCTCGCCTTGTACGTTTGTGTCTCTTCACCCTACTCCTAAGGGCAAGGAGAAGCTTAATATTTAATTTCCTATGTTTGTGTTTACTTACATACTGGAGGGGAGGACATAGAGTACGTACCGACGTGCACTTACACCTACATGAAGTCATGAATGGATGACTTGATTACAGTAAATGCACTTTTTGTTTATTAAAAAAAAAGTTGAATATAAATATCAAGGATTGATATCGTAATACCCCAAAAATTCGTTATTAATTCCTAAATGCTACGGGAATTAATTCAGTGGTTGTTGGTACGATTATGTTGTTCGTGGATGGAGCGGAAGTGTTTTGGACAAATTTTTACTCAAAAAGTATGGTTTTAGGGGGGTGCAAAGCTTTATTTTTTATACGTTGGGTTTCTCCGAAAACTTCTACCATGTCCCGAATTTTGAATAAAAGAATTCAAATCTGAAACGCGAAAACTCAACAATCACAAGAAGACACTTAGAAATTTTTTTAATTAAAACAAGCAACTAAACTAACCGAACTCACAATGTCAATACCGACTTGTTCTTTAGAGTCACATATTACACTACTAAGAGTTTACAAATTAAACTGAATAACAATTAAATAAGTAAACGCACCCACCACACTCACTACACAACGGAAGACTAAAATCAAAGCACCCTACTACGTCCAAGCTACGATAGCAACGACACCTCAGCTTCGACGACTGCAGTTCTGACTTGCACAATAAACCTACACCATGGAATAGTGCACCGGGTTGAAACAACAACCCGGTAAGCTTTTGAAGCTCGTATGAGTAAACTCAATTAAAATGACTCACATCACGCATGCTTATAATTTCTCAGCTCGTGAGATAAATTAAAGTAACAATATTTAACTCCACAAACATAACCAAACATCCAATCACACTAGATAAAAATTAGTAATCCCTGCATAAAAATTTAGTTCAGGAGATCACCAAATTCACACAATTCTCCTGCATATAACTTAGTTCAAGAGATTACATTTAAAATCAACCAATTAGAATGAAACGCAAGTCGAAAAAGAAGTCAAACAACTCACACCAAAGTCGATGATAACCCATCATCACTAAGGTTGATGATCACCCATCAACTCCAAATAACCCATATTAACATGACTCACCCATAATATGAAAATCAAGACCCATAATATGAAAATCAAGTCCCTCTTGGACAATAAAAGAAAGAACCCACCCAAACTCTCTTTTAGAAACACATGTACTCATGGGCCTCAAGTGACCCAACGCATCACTCCCATGCAGTACGTACTCATTGGTCTCAAGTGACCCAACGCGTCACTCCCATGTAGTACAAAGGCAGAAAGACTAGAGCTCTAACTGATTGTAACCACTAGCCCGACCAAAGGTGTGGTTCTAGATATAATTGCCTCCTGTCACTACAGTGACCCAGATCCGGAGATCCGAAAACATATACCACTGTAACACCAGATCCGTAGATCCGAAAACATTTAACAAGTCACACAAGACCAAAAATGTTTCTCACCACTGAAGATACTCTATCAACGCAATAAGTAACAAGTCAACACGATATTCTGAATAAATCACAATTTTACTCATATCATAATGTCACGCCATCCAGATATATATATATATATATATATATATCTCACGTAAATATATATATATATATATATATATACACACACATACGTAGTTATTCACGCAGGAATGACCACTAATACCAACTACAGTTCACACATTTTAAAACCAAGAAATTCATTTTATACTTAAATTCATTTTTTTACCTGTGAGCCGTAGCCCTATGAACCGTAGTCGATCAAGTTCATATTATTTTCAAACAAATCTTTATTTTGAAAACGATTTACAATTATCAATCAATTCCGATAATTAAATAACTCGGTTCGTAAGTGAACAACGTGAGATTTAGTCACCTCAGAATCCTGCTATGTCTTCTCACCGTAGATAAGGACTCAAATACACTCCGTCAATCACCTAAGTACAATAAGATCTTAACTTAGTCCACAAATCGAAAACAATTATATTTCAAACTCCCATTTTCCCTAAAATTCCGAAAGTAATGCCGATTGAGGTGAAACTTCATCCGAGACCACTTGAGGTCTCCGGAATACTTATACGATGAATCTGTCAAAATTTCAAGTCAATCGGTCAACCGAGTCCTCACGGATCGAAAAACAATCGAACCAAAAACCCTAAAACTCTAAAATTCACAACTTAATCATGTGATCACCAAAATTACCTTATAATATATCAAAACGACCATATCGATGCGTAGATGAATAATATGAAAACAGAAGACAAAAATAAGGGCGGATATGCTACCCCGCTCCACCACAAGCGATGGGTCAACGAGTGGTCAACGGTGGCGGTCAACGCCAGGTCAAAGTCGTCAACTACAAACTTGTTCAAAATGAAGGGATGATCAACTTTCATACCTGGGGTTAAGCGAGATTCGGTGAAAATCATCCTAGATCAAGCTTGGAAGTTGGATTAATCTCGTGCGTCTGATCACGTTTCCAGATCCAACCAGAGCAGTCTAAAGCTTCAATCCTTGATCTTTTGCTCCACACTCCAAATCGTGATGCAAGACGGGTATGAGGATGATCAAGAGGAGGAGAACTACCCAAAACCGGGGAGGATCGGCCAGTACAACGCCGGTGTGGATGAGAACTGGTCGGGTCGGGTTTGGGGCTTGGGGGAGGGCTTTGATCCAACCCTGCATGCCGCGGCGGTGCAAGGCGAAGGCAGGGGGCAGCTGGGCGGCTTGCGGCGAATTCGGGGAGGGCTAGGTAGTGGCCGGAGGAAGCCGGAGGCGGCGAGGGGCACAGGGTCGGGTCGAGTGGGTCTGCCGCGTAGGGGAGGAGAGAGAACGAAGAGAATGGGGGAGAAAAATGGGAAATAGGAAAATATTTGGGATTTTCTGAAAAATCCAGGATTTTTTTATATTTATTGAAATTTGCCAACTTTCAATCGTCAACAACTTTCTCATACGAACTCTGATTTTCGTGTACCACATATGCATGAACTGGTATCGACACGCTCTACAATTTTCGTGAAGAAAGTTTTCACAGAATCCTAATGTATAAAAAGTCAAACTTCATAACACCCCTAAAACATGCATTTTGAATATTTATCCGTCCAAAAATAATTCCACTCCATCCTCGAACCATGAACTCATACTAACAAACACTTTATTAATTCCAGAAAACATTTAGGAATTAATTAATTATAGAAAACATTTAGGAATTAATAACGAATTTCCGGGGTATTACATTCTGCCCTCCTTAAAGAAATTTCGTCCCGAAATTTAAGCATACTACTGTCCACCAAAAGATGCAGATACCTTATTCTCATACTCACTTGTACTCTTGCGATGCACCACTCATGTCATGGTGACCCTACATAACCTTGACCAGGTCACTCACTTCCTTCAAGGTCGCCTTGTCAACCTATCCAGATATGACAGGTTCAACAACAAGGTCACATTCGCATTCCCTCGATCGTACCATGATCAATCACAAGTGACTCATCTTGGATATACTTCCTCAGCATTCCTCAGCATAACACATGGAAACGTTTTGCACACCAGACCTACAAGGAGGTAAGGCCAACCTTTATGCCAAATCTTCAACTTTCTCCAAAATCTCAAAAGGTCCGACAACCTTGGTGTAAACTTCCATTCTCGCCAAAAGTCACACTTCTCAAACTTAGCATAAAACTTTCCCTCTTTTAGAACCTGTACTACAATCTGAAGATGCTTAATTATCATGATCCTCCAACGACTTAGAGCAAATCACGATATCATCCATGAATACTACCACAAACATATCCAAGTGAAGATTGAACATGCGGTTCATCATGTCCATATAGGTAGGAGGTGCATTGGTTAGACAAAAAGACATGACGACAAATCAAAATGTCCGCACATGATCCTAGAAGCAGTCTTAGGAACATCTCGCTCCTTATAGCAGTATCTGACCCCGGACATCGATAACGAAACACCGGTTGTCCAGGACAAATAACACGTACTCACTTCCGCTTCTAGCCTCGAATAACATTTCTCTCATCGCGATAACCTTGCCAACTTTTAAACAAGTCAAAAACTTTCACTCAACGTTATTTTATAGTCTCGTCAGGAATACAAACCGACCATCAACAAGGTCGCATCAATATCAACTCTAACAGTACCACGATCACCCGCATTGGATCCACCGTAGACTTCATCTTCATCATAGGCACATCCACACGTTCCATGCCACGAAACTCTAAGCGATAAGCAAAACTAGACACCGAATCTCCACCTCACATCACATCGCAACAAGTCCGACAGACCTCAATCTCAACTTCACGCATTGAAGTTAAAAAAAAATTCCTTCAACATACCCTCAATCACTTGCTTCCGCTAATCAATCTGTCACTCAATTTATGGGTAAAATGATACACCCGCATCTCAAGTGATCCTTGTGGCATTCTAGGATAGTCTCGAAACTTTGTAATGAAATTTGCCTAGACCCACAAATAATATGGGCACCCTACCTAGTATCACTGCACTAGTCAACCCCACCACAACACTTGGTGGTAACACAACATCTCCTGAATTCCATCCCCGCACACAACCCAACATCGACTCTGAAACTACTACACTAAACGCGGACTACTCAAGAGTCCAGAACCCTGTTATCACCACAGTATATGTAACATATCGTTGATAATGTAACTCTAGCATTACGAGAATTTGGAAAAGAAACCTGCCATTCACTCGAATCAATAATACAACATTCTTTTATAATCATCATTTCATAAAATCACAACAAGTTCTGCATGCCTCAAAATCACACAAAATCTCATTCATAACGATAACAGAGCATGCATCACAATTCAATAAGTGTTCTACCACCTCAGAACACAAAATCATGCTCAGGTCTAGCCTCAACTAACCCACACAATCTCCACAACCATAAGGAGTGCACCACTCACAACCACCATCTACCACAGGCAGTCACACGCAAAAGTCTAACTACAGACATCAAGCAAATATTCCAACACCAGACAATCACGAAGATATATGTATCACCAAAACAATTCATTCTCAAAAGCACACCAATAAAATGAGTCACCGTGATCTAGCTAGAATCATCTGAGTCAACCAACACAAAAACACATGTGTGGAAAACAATGCTTCACTAAAATCAAGGATTAATAACTGCTAAATACCTCCCACTCTGAAACATCACTAGGCTCTACCTGCCTAACGAGTGTAGTCAAACTAAGTTCAGCAGCTACACCAATTGAAGTCTACTGATGAGTCCTCTGTCTTTTTTTTCAGGGCCCACCTCGAATAACTGACACAGTACTACTCTTTGTAACTACCTTTTTCCATTTTCCTCGAAAATCCCACCTAGTTGTCATCTCCCTATGAGAAGCCTGGAGTTCTCGCTCTATTGCCAAAGCACTAGCAAGAATGAGTGTTACATGATGCAACTGATAAAGAACCACTCCCGCTTTGATTACTAGACTCAGTTCCCCCTGGGACTTCCGAGTCAAGAACACTGGATCCATCGGCCAAACAAACCGATACAACCACGAGAACCGGGCCTCATAGTCACACTCTTAATCCCTTGAACTAGAGTAATTGATGTCAAACTCCAACTTTTCCATCCCTAGAGCAGAAAGGTACATGTCCTGGAAGAGTTCCATAAAACCCTTCCAAGTCATGGTCGATATATTCCTAATCCTCAACAATAAATCCCACTAACGTCCTACTTCACTTTTAACTAGGAACGTAGCTGCCTCTTTCTTCTTCACGTCGGTACAAACGACCATATCAAATAGGTCTCCATGTTTTCATTCATTGATCGGCCAACAGGAAATCTGAACCAACTTGAAATGCCATTGCCCCAGTCTAGTGACCTTCCTTGTCAATCTAGATAGGCGAGTAACATCAACTACTTCAACAACAAACTGAACAAGTTGTACTACCTACTCCACAAGATAGAACTCCTCCACTTCACCCCTGGCCCAACCCTCTCTGAAGATTCAACACCTAACGGACATAGCATCACCACAATGCATTCTCAAAAACTACACAAATCTCACACAAGGTCTACATAGATACCTCGGAGCCACTTTAAATAAATACTAGTATGTTGGATAAAATGTTCCTCTACGACACCTCTCTATTAAAACAAGGTAGCTATCCACTGATAAGTACCTTCCACCCAAAACATCTGCGCACCGATCCAACTTAAGAAGGCACAACTATAATCAATCAAATACTTGTACCCATATTAGATACAAGCACATGTCAAACACCAGGACCCACCAACCAACTTCAATTGTATAATAGGGCATCGTTTCCATGAAACAATCCTCACCAACTCCACCAGAGTTTAATCCAGAGTTTCCCATTCCTCAAAAGACTACAACTCAAAGAAGCTACACAAAGCTCCTACACTTCACTTACAGAGCCGATCTATGCTCGGATGACTTAACGTTTCAAAACGACTCCTAACACTCCCACATATCCAATGACTATATCAATATCGAAGAGTATACGATGGGGATCCGCTATAGACGGGCCATCACTCAAGCAGTACTGACTGTCACCAAATATGTACCTTACGCTCTGATACCAAACTATCACGCCCCTAATTTTGAATAAAGGAATTTAAATCCGAAACGTGAAAACTCAACAATCACAAGAAGACACTTAGAAATTTTTTTTAATTAAAGCAAGCAATTAAACAAACCAAGCTCACAATGTCAATACTAACTCGTACTTTAGAGTCACATATTACACTACCGAGAGTTTACAAATTAAACTGAATAACAATTTAATAAGTAAACGCACCCACCACACTCACTATGCAGCTGAAGACTAAAACCAATGCACCCTACTACGTCCAAACTATGACGGTAATGACACCTCAGCTTCACTGTTCTGACCTGCACAATAAACCCTACACCATGGAATAGTGTCACGGGTTGAAACAACAACCCGGTAAGCTTTTGAAGCTCGTATGAGTAAACTCAATTAAATGACTCACCTTACGCATGCTTATAATTTCTCAGCTCGTGAGATAAATTAAAACAATAACATTTAACTCCACAAACACAACCAAATATCCAATCACACTAGATAAATATTAGTAATCCCTGCATAGAAATTTAGTTCAGGAGATCACCAAATTCACACAATTCTCCTGCATATAACTTAGTTAAGGAGATTACATTTAAAATCAACTAATTAGAATGAAACGGAAGTCGATAAAGAAGTCAAATAACTCACACCAAAGTCGATGATCACCCATCAACACTAAGGTTGATGATCACCCATCAACTCCAAATAACCCATATTAACATGACTCACCCATAATATGAAAATCAAGTCCCTCCTGGACAATAAAAGAAAGAACCCACCCAAACTCTCTTTTAGAAACATATGTACTCATGGGCCTCAAGTGACCCAACGCGTCACTCCCATGCAGTACGTACTCATTGGCCTCAAGTGACCCAACGCGTCACTCCTATGCAGTACAAAGGCAGACAGACTAGAGCTCTAACTGATCGTAACCACTAGCCCAGCCAAAGGTGTGGTTCCCGAAATTATTGCCTCCTATCAGTACTGTGACCCAGATCCGGAGAACCGAAAACATATACCACTGTAACACCAGATCCGTAGATCCGAAAACATTTAACAAGTCACACAAGACCAAAAATGTTACTCACCACTGAAGATACTCTATCAACACAATAAGTAACAGGTCAACATGATATTATGAATAAATCACAATTTACTCATATCATAATGTCACGTCATCCAGATATATATATCTCACGTATATATATATATATATATATATATACACACACACACATACGTAGTTATTCACGCAGGAATGACCACTAATACCAGCTACAGTTCACGCATTTTAAAACCAAGAAATTCATTTTATACTTAAATTCATTTTTTTACCTGTGAGCCGTAGCCCTATGAACTGTAGTCGATCAAGTTCATATTATTTCAAACAAATCTTTATTTTGAAAACGATTTACAATTATCAATCAATTCCGACAATTAAATAACTCGGTTCATAAATGAACCACGTGAGATTTACTCACCTCAAAATCCTGCTGCGTTTTCTCACCGCAGATAAGGACTCAAATATGCTTCATCAATCACCTAAGTACAATACACTCTTAACTTAGTCCACAAATCGAAAATAATTATATTTCGAACTCCCATTTGCCCTAAAATTCTGAAAGTAATGCCGATTGAGGTGAAACTTCATCCGAGACCACTCGATCTTTCGCATTTCCAGATCCAACCAGAGCCGTCAAAGTTTCAATCCTTGATCTTTCGCGCACCACATATGCACGAACTCGTATCGACGCGCTCTACAACTTTCGAGGAGGAAGTTTTCACAGAATCCTAACGTATAAAAAGTCAACCTTCGTAAACCCCCTAAAACGTGCATTTCGAATAATTATCCGTCCAAAAATAATTCCACTCCATCCTTGAACAACGAACTCGTACAAACAAACACTTTTTTAATTCCAGAAAACATTTAGGAATTAATAACGAATTTTCGGGTATTACAACTTCCTTCACGAAAGTCGTAGAGCGCGTCGATATGAGTTCGTGAACATGCGGAACGCGAAAATCAGAGTTCGTATGAGAAAGTTATGAGCGATTGAAAATTTGGGAAATATTTATAAATATGAGAAATTCCGGGATTTTTCATTAAATCCCAAAATTTGTCATTTTCTCCCGCAGATTCTCTCTGTTCTCTCTCCTTTCTCCCGAGCCCAGTTATGGGCGTCCCGTTGCCAGCCCCGTTCTCACTCCACCAGCCACCAATCCTCACCAAGCCAGTGGCAGCCTTGCGCCATCTCGTGGCCTGTACGCGGTGGGGGAAGCCAAACCCGATCTGAGTCCGATTTGAGGTCAACGCTGATATCTCACTATTCCGCCACCAGTCTTTGTGATTCTTGGCCTATTGAACTCGCATCAGGGTGCTGATCATGCTCTTAGAAGGATCGCACCTGGAGTGATCTATTTCATGTTGATCGGAGATTCGCCGGTTTCTGGAAAATTTCCGGCCACCGGTGACTTTTTTGGTAATTTTCGACCTCTTTTGGTTATTTTATGACCTCGAGCTAGTTATGAAAAATGTTCAGCATGTTGAGACGAAAAATTGCAGCGTAGTTTCACCTCCATTGGCGGTGATTGATGGCAGCTCTGCCTCCGTCCCCGACGGCCTTTTCCGGCCACCCTCGGAATAGTTTTTGTTTCTCTTTTAAATCTACATATCGATACAATCGTATTTACAATGCATAATTTTTGGAGATGGTATGATTCAGTTGTGAATTTTACGATTTCAATCATTTGGTTTTTGATTCGCGAGGATCGGGCCATCCGATCAACTTGTAGTTTTGATATATTGATCGTAGGACTGTTTCAGAGACTTGGGTGGTCTCTGATGGGGTTTAGTTTCAATTGGTGTATCTTTCGTTTTATAGTTCACGTGTTTCGAACTTTAAAATGATTGTGTGCTTTGTGTGGTATTGAATGTGACCTTGATGTGATTAAGTGATTGACGAAATTGTGCGAACGGAGTGTGGATAATTTTGTGCTTGTCTTGGTTTGTGTGAAGAAGCAGCAGGAATTGAAGGTGAGTAAATGACACGGAGTTCCGATTGATAAATTAGTTATGTTTTAATTTAGTAGATTTAATTGTTAGCATGCAAAATCGTATTTATCAAAATAAATTATTTATTTTAAATATATGAACTTGATCGACTATGGTTTATAGGGCTACGGCTCACAGGTAAGAAAATGAATTTAAGTATAAAATGAACTTCTCAGTTTTTGGTGCGTACGAACTATAGTTGGTATTAGTAGTCATTCCTGAGTGGATGACTACGTGTGTGTGTGTGTATATATATATATATGTGGAATATATACGTTGATGGCGTAATGTTGTGATATGCGTATGAATTGTTGATTTTATTGTGAGAAAGAGTATTTGGGTTTGGAGGAACATTTTGGGTCACGTAGGACTTGTAAATATTTTCGGTCTATGGATCTAGTGTCAAGGTAGTGACGGAGGCGAGGATATCGGATGCCATAACCCTGACGGGTGATGGGCTACGATTGAGGTGATTCATGTTACATTTGAGAGGTAACGATGTCAAGTTTTGAAACATATTATTTTGTGAGATTGTGTATTTGGAGTTGAAGGGTGAATTTTTGGTTTTAGCGTGAGTGGTTGATTTCTTTAATTAATTTCCTTTTTCATTTCTATTATTTGATTTCTTTATTTCTTTTTTTTTTCTCTTCTATAGTTGATTTTTAAGTAATCTCCTGAACTAAGCTATATGCAGGGATTACTATAATTTCTATTGATTGATTTTAATGTAGGCTCCTAAACTAAAATACACGCAGGGATTACTATGATTTTGAGTTGTGTGATTTTAGGTGATCTCCTGAACTAATTTTCTATGCAGGGATTACTAATTTTTACCTAGTGTGATTGTATGTTTGGTTGTGTTTTGCGGAGTTAAATGTTGTTACTTTAATTTATCTCACGAGTTAAGAAATTATAAGCATGTGTGACGTAAGTCATTTTAATTGAGTTTACTCACACAAGCTTGCAAAAGCTTATCGGGTTTGTTGATTCAACCCGGTGCACTATTCTATAGTGTAGAGTTTATTGTGCAGGTTAGAATATCGATTAATCGTCGTCGAAGCTGTGGTGTACGTTCGGTAGCGTGGACGTCTTATGGTACTCTTAGTTTTAAGTCTTCCACTGTGTAGTGAGTTGTGGTGGGTGTGTTTACTTATTGAATTGTTATTCAGTTTAATTTGTAAACTATCTATAATGTAATATGTGACTCTAAAGAACGAGTCGGTATGTACATTGTGAGCTCAGTTGTTTAGTTGCTTAATTTATTTGAAAAAAAAATTTTATGTGTTTTTTATTGTACTTGTTAAGTTATCGCGTTTCGGATTTGAATTTATTTATTCAAAATTCGGGGCGTGACAGATATCATCTTATAAGTGTTTGGTTACTTATACCATCGGTGCATAGAAGAATTTCCAACATACTGTGATATGTTTTTTAACATTGAATTAAATGAATTTTTTGAAGCACCACAATTAAGTGCATTGACGAATGAATTCTTGATTTTGTGTTAGAATGCTGTGCATGGTACTATAAGCTTACTAAATAAGTGACATTTAATGTAACAGTGAATTATACTAGTTTTCCTAATTGCTCGGATTTTATGTGTCGTTTTGACTTTTGAATGAATAGTATGACTCATTTACTAAAAAACAAGAGATGATGCCCAATAAATATTTGTTAAATAATAAGTTACTGGCAAATAATGTCAACATGAAAAATTGACTCGTCGGAAGTGTTTTTGAAAAAAGATGACGTAATCAGTAACTTTTTTCTTGTTTACACTGATCGGGTAGATTTTAGTTGTAGTTATAACAACTTTTCGTAGAAGAAAAAGAACGAGGACTCCTCATGTGATTGATTTGTGGAGTGATTAAAGAATGCAATTAAAATAAAAGAGTGGTAACGAGTGATCTTACTGTTTCCCTCTTTCTAGTCACTTTAAAAAATATTTTGAATCGGAATTGGCCTTGTTTTCTACTCCGGAACCAAATTGAACCCGTTCTCCCACTTTGTCTCTTTCTGTAAAGACACCAACACCTTTGAAATTAATAATGAACGAGAGAGAAGTAGTGGGACACTGTTTGAGAGTGAGTTTACTCTCCCGAGGCTGCAACTTCTGCACTGTCACCGTGTCACCTTTCATCGATCAATGTACGTATTATGTTGGTGTTGTGGTTCTAAATATCCAACAGGGAGCGTCACCTTCGAATTGATTTGATACTTCTTTCTTCTCCATCTTCGTCTTCGTCTTCGTCTTCATCAATCATCTTCATCAATCATCTTCAGAGTTCAAAGCCAACAGTAGCCAACTCGTACTGTTTTGTGTCATAAAAAAAAACTCGTACTGTTTTGTTTTGCTTTATAGTCTCTGTTTTACAGCCTTGTGACAATGATTATACTAAATTAATCTACCCACCCATTATTGCTTCTTTTTATAACAACACACACTCACTCTCTCTGCTTCTTCTTTTTCTCTTTTCATCTCTCTGTTTCTCTCAGTTAACCAGTAGTACTGGGTTTCTCTGCTTGCCTCCAATGGATTCATACGAAGCTACCAAGATCGTTTTCTCAAGGATCCAGAGGTTGGATTCAGAAAATGCATCAAAAATCATGGGGTACCTTTTGATTCAAGACCAGGGTGAGAAGGAGATGATACGCTTGGCATTTGGACCAGAGACTCTGCTTCACAATCTCATCATCAATGCCAAAACCCAACTGGGTCTTGTTCACTCCAAGACTCCATCTTTCAACCCCATTTCCAGGCCCAACTCACTTTCTCTTTCATCTTCTCCAACCTCAAATCTTTGGAGCCTCAGCAACCCCATTAGTCCCAGCTCCACTTGTTCACCTACTTATGCCAATGTTGTTAGCAAAAACACTAACCTTGCTTCTGGGTCTTTATCGCCATCCATCAATGACTCTTCTAGTGCTACTGAGCTTGTTGACAACTTCCAGTTTTCTTTCCTCAATGATCCGAAGACCGAAGAGGAGTTTTTCGATGGAGGCCCTGAAGGTGTTTATGGTAATTCCTCGATGAACAAGCAGAGCTACTCTGCTCACTGCGGATGTGCTTTTGGTTCTGAAGATGTGAATTCCGGGCTCGGATGGAAACCATGTTCGTATTTTGCAAGAGGGTTCTGTAAAAATGGAAGTAGTTGCCGTTTTATCCACAGTGATGGCTTGCCTGGAAATGTTAGTATGCTTGAGCAGTGTGAAGACTTGCTCAGATCCAATGCTGCTGCCCAGCAACACAAACTTGCTGCAGTGTCACAGTTCATGTCCAATGGTTCTTCTTTGCCTTACAACAGGTGCCTCAACCTTCTTATGCAACAACAAAATGACACCCAAAGGTACATTCGTACTTGCAATTAAAGACCTTTAATTTTGGATTGAGTTTGGTTTTGGGATTGGTGATGAATTATGATGCCATTTTGATGTGTTTCAGGTCATTGATGATGGGAGAAGAGCTTCACAAGTTTGGGAGATACCAACATGAGAGAAATGATATTTCGAGTTTGGGTGGAAATGTAATTCCCAGTTCAAGGCAGATCTACTTGACATTCCCAGCTGATAGTACATTTAGAGAAGAAGATGTCTCTAATTATTTCAAGTAAGTAATTATTATTATTATTATTGTTGTTAGCTTTTTCTTCTAGCAATCAAGTTAATGAAGTTGTTACATTATAGATCTTTACTGAAATATAGCATAACTTTGTGGCTTTTGAAGCATGTTTGGACCTGTGCAAGATGTGAGGATTCCATACCAGCAGAAGAGAATGTTTGGGTTCGTTACATTTGTATATTCAGAAACTGTGAGGATCATTTTGGCCAAAGGGAACCCTCATTTTGTATGTGATTCTCGGGTGCTTGTGAAGCCTTATAAGGAGAAGGGGAAAATACCAGACAAGTACTAAACAATTACCAACTCTTCAGCTTTGTTTTATTTTACCAATTCTGGCCTCCTCCCACATTGTTATTTAAATTTCTTTGGATTATACAATTTCAGGAAGCTACACCAACATTTGGAGAGGGGAGACTATTCTCTGTGTTCAAGCCTATCTGGGCTTGATTCTAGGGAGCCTTATGACTTAAATCTTGGTAAGAAAACAGAGACTCTTAGTCTCTTTGCTTCCGTCAATGGTGCAGACTAGGAATTCCTTGTAAACTGAGGATTTAATTTGGAACTCCCTTTAGATTGATGACTTGTTTTGATGTTTTTGCAGGATCAAGAATGTATTACAGTACCCAAGAGATGCTGTTGCGAAGGAAATTAGAGGACCAAGCTAACTTGGAGCAAGCTATTGAACTCCAAGAAAGAAGACTTATGAATATGCAACTTCTAGGCATCAAGAATAACAATCATCATCAATACTATCAAGGTCTAGCAGAAGGGTCTCCATTTCCCTCCCCAACGGTATCACACACACCTAAAAATCAACCCCTCACAGATGTTTCAGAAGGTTAGCTAATCTTATGTACTAGAGCTCTTGATACATTAATTAGTTAGGTTACTGGTAGTTAATTCATTTCTATTTTGTGACATTGTGCTAGCCTCCGTCATTTCCCAAAGTTATGCTTTAGATGGGGAACAAGAAGAGGAGAAGAGTGGTAAGGACCAATCCAATGCTGAAGAGTTTGACCTCCATCAAAGGTATTCAACTTGTATATAGTTGCAGCACTATACATATATGAATATAATTTTTTCTCGATGCCCATCCATATAAATATATATATATATATATTCTATTAATGAATGTTATTTTGTTTTGAACAACAGTGTGGAGCACATTCTCCCTGATAACCTGTTTGCTTCACCAGCAGTAGCTGGAGACCACATAAATGTCTTCTCAACTGCTTCTGCACCATTCAATGAAAGCACCTCAGCAATATCTTCTTCTTCTAATAGCAATAGCAATAATAATAATTTACTGCCAACCACTTCTACTTCTGCGTCCAATGCAACTTCCCCAAAATCTGTTCTCTCCAGCCCAGGTACTACTTACTTCTTTTCCTTGTATGACAAGCAAAACACACGCGCAATAGAGTCATTACTTCGTAGTTACTATTGTAGCTTATTGTCAACATAAACTATTAATTCTGAACTTTATAGGTTTTCTTTTGAGTATGGAACCACTGGAATGCAACTAAGAAAGTTGAGCATGGCCAGCAATGGGGTGACTTGACTTTTTGCTAGGGTAAGTTTTACCCTTCCCTCAAGAAAAAGCATATCAATTTTGGGTCAAGGGGAATGATCATTACTGATGCTATTTTCAATTTTTTTTTTTGGGTTTCTTAAATGCAGAAACAATTGGGGAGCCAAAAAATCATGGGTCCCTCATCAAAGAAACTTGTTGGACAAGATATAAGCAAGATCACCATCATCATTGATATATATATTTATACTAGTTACAATAATTACCTAATTGTATACGGTAGAAGAACAGATGGGACTGATTTATGGTACTGGGGCCTGTATACTTGTCTGTACTCTTTCTCTACTTTCCCTCTTTAGATATGTGCTGGACCACAGTAACTAAGTAGCACTGTATCATACCGGGCTAGGACAGTACCCTAGTAGTAGTAGTAGTAGCGAACTTTCATATGATATCCTTTTTAATAATTGAATTTACTTTTTTCATCTTTTACTACCTTTTTTATGTGAGGTCAGTTTCACTGAGGTGTGTATGGTATAAAGTCACTGTACTGTTTGAGACTCAGACCTACTTGATGTGTGGTGATTAACTGTAGCAGAAGCATAACAACTCCTCTGATATGGAGACCCAAAAAGGGCAAAGACACTGGGGATGAGTCAGTGGAGGGTAAAAAGCTGTGTCTCTACCACCTTCTTTATATTTTCTGCAGCATCTAGCAAGCTCCCCAATTAGATTATGAAATAGGGGTTGGATGACTTGGATCAGCTACGCTGGGGCAGTGCTGAAAAGACCAGTTAAGTTAGTACTTATTACTCAGGATCCATAATAATGTAATAGTCTGTTAAAAAAAAATTGAAAACTCAGGTATCCATAATAATGTAATAGATTAAGAGAGAAAATTGAAAAGGGTTTGGTTGGTCACTCTTTCATGTGAGTAAAGGGTTACTTTAGAGGACACTTTTGTCTCATTTTGTGATTTCCTTTTGATATGGTATGTGAATTGTGAAAGGTTAAGGGCCACACTTTCATTCATTCCCACATGGGCTCTGACACCATTGAATGGTGGTATCTTCTCATTTGGGTACCACACACCCTCTCCTTGCCCTTTCAGTTTCAGCTTTTTACCCCCTTTCTCATATTAATTAATACTTGTTACTGCCCTGAATTTTAGATGGTGTATGGGTTTTTGATGATACCCTTTGCTTGAATTTGAAACATTTTGGCTTTGAAGCCGTTCCTTCTTTGCCTCCCCATGTACAACACCATTTGATGCAGTAGTGAAATATGGATGTTGACATATTGTTTGATAGTTGATACCAAGGCCCTTTTGTTTGTTGTTGTTCTTGTGAGCATGTAGTTAGAGAGTAGAGGGATTGATTGGTTATCATTATCAACTTCTCGTTTATTTTCTAAATGGGAATTTTAGAAGCTTTTGAGTATATGAATGGTTCAAGGACAGTTTTTCCATAATTGCATTAGTGCCCACTTTGTAGGAGTCTGTTCTTGTAGTAGTAGTAGCAGTAGTAGGGGTATTGTTGCCCATGTTTAGTCCAACATGAAAATAGAACAAGCACCAGGAGAGGCACAGGACTGCTATAAAAGTGTTTCGTGTTTCTATGAACTAGAATCTTAATGTGGGTTAAGATGTCAGCGTCATTAACAATCCACATTCTTTCAAATTACATAGCTGGCCACAACAACCCGGATAAAGCATCAGAACCAGGGCAAATGGGTATTTTGTCCCTCTGTTTTTTCTTTCCAAGATTAAGTTGATTTTTTTTATATTATATCTTGTGTGGTGTCAAAATCAGCCTTATAATTAGGGAGATTAGTGAAAATTCCGAGTCATTTTGGTCTGGTGACGTCCTTTGTCTCTAGTGGTGAGCCTCATGTAGGTGTTACATCAAATTGTCACAATCAGAAAGAAAAACTTGCCATAAGCAAACTTTCTCATGATTAACTTAGAAGATTTATCAGGGGCTGCGGTTATGCTTCATTTTTCTGCACTTTGTGTTCCAGCAGAATATTTATGTAATTCACTAATTGTGTAACTTATGAAGTTTATGAAACTTTTAGTGCAATTTGGTACGGGCAAACTTAAATTGGCGGACAAATTTGGATTGAGTTGCTTTTGACTGCTCAAATTCATCTCGAATATAATTTCGAAACAATTATTATTAGACTGATCATCTCTCATATAAACTCATAGTTGTAAACCAAACCTAATCTTTGAGCCTAAATGGACACAAAAAGAGCCAACTTGAATAAATTTGAGTTGATTTTATGCTTTCCCCACCCAAATTCATCTCCAACCTTAATTATTATATTGATATCACAATATAATTATTATATCCTCAACTTCTATTAGTAGTGGTGGACTCAGTTTCATCGGTTATGTTTTTCGATACTAATCAAAACTACTGTGAAAATTTGTATTTCAGTTAATTTTAACTGCAATGACTTTAAAACTAGGCCGCTCCCCTTTTCGAGGAGCGGTAAATTTGAAATAGTAATACGCTTTTTTTCTGTTATTCAAGAGGTTTACATCCCCTTTTAGTGTTTGTCGGGATTCTCCTCTTACGTTTTTATCCATATTTTTAATGAAAGTTTTTACGTTTTCAGTTGTGATTGTATACGCATTAAAAGAACATCCTGAAATCTAGATTATAATACAACAGCACCAACTCTCTTTCAAAAAAAAAAAAATACAACAAGACAATAAAATTGGATATATTATAGTTTATTCTATAATTTAAACCTACAAAAAATATAAAAATACATAAGCAAATGAAATTAACTACAATTAAAATGAAGTTACGAGTCAAAGAAACTAAACGTAGCAATAAGAAATTAAACACATGTAGGAATTAAAGTATATAGGAGTAACAATGATTTAGTGCTTGAGGGGCTACAATAAAAAGTATTTTTCTGTAGGAATAAACCTCCTATAATACAAATATAAATGTATTGGTTCGATTTGGTTCGATTTGTATCAGTTTATCATAAACACTAACTGAAAATCACACCACAAGCATCTATTTGGTTCAGTTCGGTTTCAATTAATTTTTGTCGGTTTGGTGCGATTGTTCGGCTATCGGTTCCAAAAGTCCACCCCTAGTTATTAGTGTTAGCATCATATAAAAACATTGTTGTGATTGTTATTATTATTATTATTATTATTATTATTATTATTATTATTATTATTATTTTGGGTATATATATACTGAATACTAATTCAAGACTAATAGACTTCTTATGATAATTGAGAATACGATTCTGCTAAGGTTTAACCTAGCATCCTTATTCTAGTAACTGTTCATTTTTCTTTTTGTGGCTAACAAGATGGAAATGCTGTTGTTTGAGGAGGCAGGTGGACTTGGGTATTAATGGTGGTGTAGAGTTCAATGATCCCTATTTTGATTTGGTAGGGCATTTGTTAGTGAATAAGCTTATCTTTCTAGGTGACTTTAATTAATTTTGGCTGTTTAGGGGATGTGTAATCCAATTTTGATCATATGCCCATGAGGGTTGGCTTGTTCGTTTTTTGTTTCATGAAGTGAAATAAGTATAAAGGAGCTCTTCATGGCGGGGTTGTGGCACTTCAATGGCCGGCCTTAAGTCTTGTTCTTGGTGAAAATGATGGTTATTAGGAAGTCATAGGGATGTCATTGCACTTTGTGGATGTATGGTTTACCATGTTTGAATTGTTGCAAGCTCTCAGCAAAAGAGGATTTATAAGCACATTGTTACAAATCAATAAACCAAACCTAATTTTTAAACTTAAATCGACAAAAAAGACTTGAACCTGACCAAAATAAATTGAGATTGACTTTGCCTGCCAAATTCATTTCAAACTTGAATTGCAACCTAATTTCTACACAATCATTATACTAATATCTCTTATATAAACACATATTTGTAATCAAACCTAATTTCTAACCTGAATTGACACAAAACACCTAAGCCAAGTCGAAAAATTTGAGTTGAGCTTTGTAGTTCGTGACAAAATTCATTTTGAACCATAAATTACAACCTAATTTTTGAACAATTATTATTATATTGATATCTCTCATATAAATAATAGTTGACAGGACCTGCCCAGATTTCACCCTAAAATTCGAGGTGGTCTTGCCGAGCCCATTTTAGGGATAACTCTACAGAAAATTAGGTAAAATCACCCTTAAAAATGGATTACCCAAAACCTGTAGAAAACATATTTACACTTCAAAATAGTTCACCCTTAATCTCCTGGAGCCACCCTGCTCCCCAAATCACAACTCCACATCCAAGTAAAAACCAAACTAACAATCCCACAGTTCACTAAAATATCTGAATTTTAGCATGATCTCAAGTATATAAACATCACTCCCAAAATATAACAATTATCTCAATAGGTAATCAGAGCATTCTAGGAAAACGAACCGAATTACATTACAAGTAGGTTAAGCTAGTAACCTACACAAAATGGTAGCAGTGGAAGGATGCTATGCCTCAACTCCTACTATGTCAACTCAGCAAGTCTGCAAACTAAGCATTTGAAACCAAAGAGCCCAAGGAAAAGTACGTGTTTGAAAATATTAGACTGAGTAAACGAAAAACTAACTAAATCGAAATAAATAAAATGAATAATTTAATACTTTGCCGCTTCAATAACGCTTTTAAAAACCAAGTATACGATTCACCATAGTAAAAAAAAAAGTTTGAAATCAACATTTATGAAAACACATTTATCGGACAAAGAAGCCAACAATTCAAGGCTCACACATATATTTACCCAAGTGTACAATAATAGCTCAAGGGGTCCATAAACATACATGTATACATCACTACATAAATCTTCTAAAATGACAATCATTATCTAGGCCTCCAGTACATTCCCTCTCTTGTGGAGTCACCGCTACTTCTACAGCTACAAGTACATCCCTTTTCTCTTGGTATCACCATTTGGAGACCACTAGTTCATCCCCTCTATCCTAGTGTCTCCGATTCAACTATATAGCTACCACTACATCTCCTCTCTCCTAGTGCTACACTCCTATGAGACCACTAGTCCATCCCCTCTCTCCTAGTAGCTCGAACAACATAAATCACAATCCAATTAAACAATCAAACAATCCAATTAAACAATCAAATATAACAAGTCAGACAATAACGAACATCATCATAGTATTACCAAGAGCATGGTTCTTATGGTCAAACCAATTTTAGAATCCAACATACCATTTATCAGAGATAAATCATCGAAAACTCAAAATCAACAAATGGTAAAGCGAAATCTTTCTCGAAAGTCAACATCAAAATAAATCACAATTAAGTCTTTGAAATCATCATTAAAAGCAATTCGCTAGATAAATCGAAATCAAATTAAGAATCGAATCACATGCTAAAATTATAATCTAAAACCAAAAATATAAAATCCAATATCATTTTCCAAAATGTCAAAGAAATCATTTCACTAATAATTAATTCCAAAAACTTAGAATTGCAGGCATTTCGATTCAAAATAAATATATATAACTAAATCCATCGAGTGTGGGTATCCTCGTCGAGCAATGGCTTTGCAAGTCGGAGTGCAGTTGGACGCGAGGTAAGAAGGCCTTGTCTCCACAGGTTGTGGGGGCAATGTGGTCCTTACCTTCAGTTTGAATCCAAATTTGGCAAGCCCTACATGGAAGACATGTGGGTAGGGCCCACAATGCATTTGGCATAGAATCGCGGTTGAATGGTTGAATAGCCGCGGCATAACGAAGAACCACAGTGAGTGGCCGCGGCATGATGAATGTTAGCAACGCTTATAATAGAGCGTGTTCCTTGCCAAGTGAATTTTTTGAAAATAGTCTTTTAGTCCCTTAACCATTCGGCGTCTATGCTAAAGCTTAAGGGACTAAGGGGGCTCTGTTTGACCAATATTTGGCAAGGCTCACGTGGCAGATAGGTGGGCCCAACCCACAAGGTGTAATGAATGACAACGGTTAATTAGCGGCGGCACATTAAAGATTTATAAAGTTGTTTCTCAATTAGCCATGACACATTAAATGTTTATTGTCAAATTTATGACTGAAAATAACGTGTGCAGAGAGCCGTTATTAGATCGGGAGAGACTAAATGAATCACAAGACGTAATGAATGACCGCAGACCCACAAGTCGTAATGAATGACCGCGGCTAATTAGCCGCGGCACATTAAAGAGATTGATTGTCAGGAGAAACGTTACCAAAGTTTGGGGCAATTAACTTGAATGAGCATCAGGAGGTGTTATTGCCAATCATCAGTTACAAGACCTGATTGGTTGCTCATGAAAGAATCAATCATTGATAACGTCAAAAGTATCACAAACATGAATACTGTTGAGATTGCTTCTTTCCTTCATTCAATAGTTTAGCTTCACTATAAAAAGGACCATAGGATTCATTGTTAGAGGTCCTCGACCAAACGCTCTACGTGATTATTCGAATTTTAATACATTTCAACATTTCACCAACACTTATCATTCTTTACGTGTTTAATCTTATCGCTTTCTTTATCAGTATTCATCTTTCCTGCAATTTATGTTTTTGCTTGTTCTTTACATTCCTGCGATTTACATTCTTGTTCTTTATCTTCCTACATTTGATTTGCTTCACTTTTACATTCCTGCACTTTCGTTTGTTTATGTTATTTATTTCTTGTTGTTTACTTTACGTCATTTACTTTATACAAAATCACAAAAAAAGAATCATCGTCACTTCACTTTCACCACAATCACCGAGTTACACAGCGTTGCAGCTAGGTAAGGCTGATCCATGCTAAAGTCCTTGCATTCAAGGCATAGAGAACCCTGCGGCCGAGATCGATCCTTCCTCGGCCCACAGTCGACTAATCAGAAGTCAGATTGACGCAAGATCTACAATCTAGAGCAAAACCTCGCTTGGCCTATCGGCCGCGAGTTGGCACGCCCGCGCACACATCACCACTCCAGAGGGACACGTGTAAGCCAAAGAAGCCATCGGCCCAGTAACACACGGCCGAGACGATTTTTGAGCGAACATCTTTTGGCACGCCCAATGGGACCACACTTGGTTTGGTAAATGTTAGACCATTTAGTGAGACATTACATATTATGTATTTTCACTAATGAATTATCATAAGCCGAATTTACCTGGCTTTCTTTCAATAAATGATTACAGTGGCCAATATGGCCAAAATCAATTGTATAATTTGATGGCAGATATAACTACGATGCGTACCAAAGTTTTGTTAATTTAAACCGCCATGCATCTTGGGATCAACAAAATCCCACAATACTACCTCAATATGTCTTTGATCACCCAAATGGCTATGGTAGCCAACATGGTTATGGGTAAGCCAACGAGCCATATGATAATTATAGGCAAATAGTTAATGCACCATGCAATAGTTATGATTCAAATTATCATCATAACAACCAAGATGGCAACCAAATAGGGCCCTACAACAATTTTGATGGCTTGAGTTGCCGCTTGTATGGGAGAATCCACTAGCGACACTGCAGTCCCTGTACGATCAACAAGTTGGTCACAATCAAATGGTCTAAGGAAATGTAAGCTCTTGGGCAAGTGATGTAAACTCTTTTGAAAAAGCCATATATGTGAACATGATCATTCAAAAAGGGGTGGCAGAAATAGCCATACAATTTTCTATTTAAGAGAATAGATGAAGTCACACCTGAATAAGATGAAGATGCTGAGACATCAAAAAATACTAAAGGAGGCAAGCCATCGTAACCAGGACCATGACCTCCAAAAAGAAGTATTTATTGATGATCATATGGAAACTCATATGGAAACTCGGCCACCTATTGTTCTTCCCTAAAAAATGGAGGCAAACATGGTAGGTCAAAATTTGCAAAATGTCAAGGAGAATGACCATCACACGGTTGAGTGTACAATTAACGAGACTATTCATATGGATATGGTTCTCGAAAAGAAAGCAGTCCTCAACAATCCGCGGCTTGATGATGATCTTAATCTTGTAGCAAAGGAATGTCAGCTCACTGAGCATAATGTGGTCAATGGTGATGATCATCTAATTCAAGATGTCATGCATGTTGACATGATTATTGGAAATAAAGCTGACTTGGAGAAGCCATGGTCCGATAAAGTGGAACCGATTACATTTGAAGAGCATATAGTTTCGTCTCACATGAAAGTGGAAAACAAAACAAATCGCAATCATTCCTTTTGGTCAATAAAGATCAGCCTTGAAAAAATCAAAATCCATGCCGAAAATACAAAATGTTCAAAACTTGGGGAGAAACATTGTTGGCCACCTCCATAACGGTATACAAGATTTTTACATTTTATTTTCTTGCTTTAGTTTCTGCAAAAAAAAAAAATAATAAGTAAAAACTTGTGTTTCTGGGAGCTTTGGGAACCGTTTAATTACTCCATAGGCATGAAACTGTAAGGCTGAAATGTTTATATGATTACGGCTGGAAAATATTTGGATGTCATTCGATAATGAGGTCGACTTTGTTTACCAGTTCTTTCACCACTAGGCTCGAGCCGAGGTTTAAGGAATTAGGGAAGGGCTACATATATATAACGAACTTAATGACTAGCCGTACAGCAAAGGACAGTAGTTGAACGACTGTGTTTAGCGAAGGGCTGCGATTAAATGGCTGTGGTTGGCAAATAAAGGTAGTTGAATAGCCGTGGCGAAACAAAGGATTGCGGTTGAACAGTTGAATGACCACAGCTAGTGAAAAGCCAAAGCTAGAGAAGGCTGCGGTTGAACGACTATGGCTGGTGAAGGGCTGCAATTAAGTGCCCGTAGCAAGCGAAGGACCACGGCTAGCGAGTAACAGCAGATATATGGCCATGACATAACAAAAGACGTTGTTTGAATTGAACCATAGTTAAATGGCCATGAAGTAATGAGCTTAGAAACATGCCAAATATTAAGAGATGCCAGCGAGATTAGGCAAAAAGCGTATAGAGTTTACCATCCCAATTAAGCTTGTAATATTATCCTTTAGTCCCTTAACCATTCGGCATTTATGCCGAAGCTCAAGAGACTAGGGGCAGCTCTGTTTGAATCCAAATTTGGCAAGCCCTACATGGAAGACAGTTGGGTAGGGCCCATAACGAATTTGGCATAGAACCGCGGTTGAACTGTTGAATAGTCGCAGCATAACGAAGAACCACAGTGAGTGGCGCGGCATGATGAATGCCAGCAACGCTTATAATAGAGCGTGTTCCTTGCCAAGTGAATTTTTTGAAAATAGTCTTTTAGTCCCTTAACCATTCGGCGTCTATGCCAAAGCTCAAGGGACTAGGGGGGCTCTGTTTGAACCAATATTTGGCAAGGCTCACGTGACAGATAGGTGGGTCCGACCCAAAAGGGGTAATGAATGACCGCGGTTAATTAGCCGCGGCACATTAAAGATTTACAAAGTTGTTTCTCAGTTACCCACAACACATTAAATGTTTATTGTCAAATTTATGACGAAGATAACATGTGTAGAGAGTCGTTATTAGATCGGGAGAGACCAAATGAATCACAATGCGTAATGAATGACCACGAACCCATAAGTCGTAATGAATGACCGCGGCTAATTAGCCGCGGCACATCAAAGAGATTGATTGTCAGGAGAAACGTTACCAAAGTTTGGGGCAATTAACTTGAATGAGCATCAGGAGGTGTTATTGCCAATCATCAGTTACAAGACCTGATTGGTTGCTCATGAAAGAATCAATCATTGATAACGTCAAAAATATCACAAACATGAATACTGCTGAGATTGCTTCTTTTCCTTCATTCAATAGTTTAGCTTCACTATAAAAAGGACCATAAGATTCATTGTTAGAGGTCCTCGACCAAACGCTCTACGCGATTATTGAAATTTTAATACATTTCAACATGTTGGTTCTTGTCCTCAAGGACAGAGGCTAACCATTGTCCTCATCTAATCATCAAGCTCTTTCTCTTTAAACTCGAGTTTATGATTCGCCCCTCATCGAGTTTCTGTTGTTGTTTGGTATGCAAAACGTCAATGCCGCACAAGAGGCGATGAGATGCCAAGAGAGCCTACACAAGAGAAAAGGGAAGAAAGAAAGAATTAGCTAAAAGAAGCAGAGATTTTGTAAAGAAGGGAAAGGTAAAGGTACTCACATCAAGCTGAGAGGTACATATGTCATCGTACAGTGCCATAGGGCTGTTGGGAGGACCTCTTAATTTAGGATGTGACGAGATAAAGGCGCTGCCCACCGCCTATGCTTCCAAGCCATTGGAAGAAAGGGACTCCCCAGCTAAGATATAGGTGCCATCTTGTTTCTTGAATTTAAGCTCCAAAGCTTTGGGCGGCGGCATGAAAACGAGCAGATCCTCTTGAGACGAAGTGGCTCTTTGAGAGGTAAGATCAGCGGTCTTACTCAGGACAAGCCTTGAGGGAAGCAGGCACACTCGTGAAGGAGAAGGCGGCTGGGCACCACGAGACGAGTCGATAGAGGGAATATGCGAGGAATCTGAGGGGCCCTCGCTGCCAGGAGCATTTTCAGCCTTCCGCTTCCTCAATTTCCGAGGAGGGGATTTATTTGGGGTAACTCCCTTAGGACGTGGGAATGCCCTCTCTCCTCCTCGTTATTGCCATTAAACCCCTCCTCCCTCTCTTTTGCCCCTTCGCCCACGTCATCCTCCCCAGCTACACGACTCCAGAACCAGGGACGACCGTTTTGAATGTGTCTTTAATAGCAAGATATTTTGCGAACAAAGGTTAGCAACATTAAGATACATAGAAATGACTCTCCATGTGCGCAACTTGTAGCGCTAGCGTTTTCTGTAAAAGAGACTGATTCACATACGTTCGATAGCGGCAAAACAAAGCCCAAGGACGATTAGACACCATGCCAAGAAAATTTTCGAGGGTTGCGAACTGAGAAGGATACCATTTGTGCCCAACAAGATGAGTCTCCAGCCATTGCTCTTGACTAGGGGGAAGGTCGAACTTCACTTGAGAAATCTTATAAGCTATAAGATGACAAGTCAAATTCAATAAATAGTTGGAAGGAAGATTCGATCATGATATAGTGTAATCAAGATACATGATACGTATCGAGGTCATCCGCGAAGGCCTTCGGAGGAAGCAAATCTAGCTCAAGATCGCCAATCGCCAGAGATCATTAAAGCCCTAGATTTCCAATCATTGTCATGAGAGGAAATCCCTGCGAACACCTTCATCTTCGGTAAAGGTGTGAAATTGAAATACCAAAAATACTTGCTTAGCTTGGCGCAATTGTAGAGATATAGGAAATCAGACAATCCCAGGGAAACTTCCCACTTCAAACCCATGATCAAAAAGGCAGATAACATGAGGTAGGAGTTCAGATTAAGTTGAAATGGATGCAGACCAAGCATGGCCCATATAAGTTGAAAGATAGGGTGAATAGGGAACCTAACATGATGCAAGTGCTCAGGAGACAAGATCAAGGCATCGTCGGGAATATTCCTACCCGTGTAGATATCCGTGTTTGCAGGAACGACTGAAAGTTTGACCGATTTTGGGATAGAATATGCTTAAGCGCATTTATCCAGAATCGAATGCATCGGTTTCCAAGGCGTAGGTTCACCACTTGACTCCGAGCTCCCTTTCGGAGGCAAGGTCGAATCGGTAAATTTGATGTGAGCCATTGAAAAGCTGCGGAAAATAAAAGCGCCAAGCTAAGCAAATGACAACCCATAAACCCAGGTCAAGAAGGCCTTGTCTCCACAAGTCGTGGGGGACAAACCAAGGTCGGCGTTTGGGCTATCGATACCTTCGACGTCGTCAAGAAGTGGTGGTAAGGAGCTAGTCGAGAACGGGGCCCTGTTTATAAGGGTTGTGCATCGCTAAATCACGGTAAGAACTAAAGAGGATTCGATACCCAGAAAAAAAAACCGGGTTTTGACAGCAAGAATCGCGGAAAATCTAGCCGGAATCGTGTTGTAACGACTCGGAGACGGATCGCGGCAAAGCCAGGCATGCAACCGGGTCAGACCCACATCCAGGTCGGGTGCAAACTCAGGTCTAGGTTGGGACTGAGTTATAACCAGGTGGACCACCTCGCCCCATGTCCTCTACAGAAAAATAAAAGTGCCAACCTAAACAAATGATAACCTGTAAACCACAATTTAAAATGCTCGACAATAAAAACAACTCGGAAACGAAACTTGGAAACCCTTCGTAAATTAAATTCCTCAAAAATCCGAAATCACATCGGATTCAATCCAAACTCGTATAGTTTCACCAACTTAATTACTTTAACATCCCAATGAAAATTAAAGACGATTCAACGGTCGGATCTCCTCGAATCACAACCCAAAATCTGAAACTTCGAAAATCTCAATCGATATTAAACCTTCTCTGATTTTCACAAAATACATACCAACATGCTCCAAAAGCTAAACTTAACCTAACTAGCAAAATTACAAGGCCGGAATTGCCCCCACGCGTTGCCGTCTCTAACCCCTAAATTGGGTGAAGCCACCTATGCCAAAATCTTCCTCTCATAAAGCCCAACTTTTCCAACTACCACAAAGACTAGAAATGCTTAAATCGGCCGGAAATTACCTCGAAAGCTCAAGAAATTCAAATCCACGATTTGGAATCCACACTTCATTGGATCAAGAGGCTTGGAGGGTTTATTCTATGTCTCAAGGGCTTCAAAACAAGACCGGTGGCACGGTAAGAGGTGGCCGAAAAACTTATCCGAGTCAGGTCGGCGTCGCGGGTCAGAGAGAGAGAAAATAAACAATGGTAAAAAGGTGAATTTCCGGAAATGGTAAGTTACCCAAGGTGGAATTTCTATTTATAGCCAAATTATCGGGACAATAACTTTTACATTTTAGATCATAACTTCTCCATACGAACTCCGATTTGAGCGTGCCACATGCCCACGATCTCGGTTTAACTTCCTCTACAACTTTTGTGATGAAAATTTTCTCAAATGATGAATGAATCAAAAAGTCAACTTTTAGGGCCCCCTAAAAGTACAGAAACGAAATTAAAAGTGAAAGTAATTGTCGTTTATCGTTCAAATGACTAGTAAACCATAAATTGAGATACGACATATAACAATAGTTGTGATTATTTTCTCTTTGTAGAGATACTCAATGCTAATCCAAGACTAGTGAGCTTTATATAATAATTAAGTATATGACTACTATAGTTTAACCTAGCAACTATCTAATTTTTCTATGGTTGGCGAGATGGCGGCACTGGCATCTACATTGATGTTTTTTTGAGAAGGCATTGGTACTCATGGTGGAGTGGTGTTCTAACTTGCTCTTTCCTTCTTTGAACATTTATTAAAATTATCATTGTAGAACTGAGGTTTAGAAGGTCAGTTAAGTCTAGAGATTAGATATTGACGAGTGGCTTAGTTAGGTAAAGACCCACCTCTTGTTTCAATTCTATGAGTCTATGGGACACATAGATAGTCAATTTCTCTCAAGTAATAAAATACAGACGCTAGCTATCTAAAATGAGAGTTGCAGTGATGTTAGCCTTGAGTAGTGTTAAGGATAAAGCTTGGATATCCAAGTAGAGTCTCAGGGAGCATTTTCTCATAAATGCTGAATATCTTAATAATTGATATTGGTGAATTTCTTGTCATTGGTTGAATTACATGTTAGATGTTATCGCTTTCTATAAACATATGTATAGTAGATCATACTAGAAGCCATAATATTCAAATCGTCATACATATTGCGTAGGGAGGAATTGGTAGTATGCATGAGAAAATAGTCTGAAATGATAGGAGAAATATTGATATCCAAATGGATCGAAAGATAGGAATCCTTTTGTATAGTTGAGTTCACTTCATGGGGCACTAGATTCTATTATTAGCCTACAAATGCACACTAAGGAAAACTAAGCCCCATCAATAAATGGTTGATAAAAAGATTTCATAAAGTTTCGAAACTAGGACTATGAGTTAAACAAGATTACTAACAAAAGAAAAGGTACCATGGTTTGAGTGTAAGATGAGTTTTGAGTCAGCACCGCATTAATGCATTGCACTTTTTGATTTATCATTTGATACTTAGCTGCGGTACGTAGTTAAGATTTATCTAGAAGAGAAAGACTTGTGTGGGACACCCGAGACCAATCATTGCCCATCAGGGAGTGTTTTTTGGGTATTGTACATTTAAAAAATATGGGCAGTTTCAGAAAAGAAGAAAAAATTTCTAGTTTTTATTAGAGGGTCCTAAAGCTACGTGGTGGGGAAACCCTCACTTAAGAATTTCTCTATCTAGTAAGGTATGGCTCTATTAAGTGTAAACTCTTTCTTATAGGTAATTTATTCAAGAGCAACTTGAGTATCGAAAAGACTAAGCAAGACGGCATTGTTTCAACTATGGGAGTCCAAAAAGTTTAGAGAAGGAGAGAGCAAGTTAGATAAGAGAACGAGATTGTAATTTTTCTTAGTAATTCTTTTGTTATTTCAAATTTTTTATTTTTTGATGATTTCAATCAGAATTCAACTATAATTATAACTTTTTGGTTCTCAGTACAATACGAATTCGGGTACCTAAAATCCACCGACTTCCTGGTCTACTGCATGATAGGTTGGTTCCCTTTATCGATGTCGTGCTTTAGTTTCACCAATTTGCTAAATCTCAGGGTGATTTGTAGCAAAGGATGTTTGTTATTGGATGTTAACAGTAGTTTGTAGATGGCTCGCGAATGTCGTTTCTCGACTATTATGATAGTCTACTGGAAGTTGCACTATGACAAATTTCAATGTTTTTATCGACCAAGTGGGTTTTACAAATATGACATATCCAGATGTGGGTGGTTGGGATACACTTAAGATTTCAATGTTAGTTTGTTAGCTACTAGCGTTTATGTAGTTAGATTGACGTAGTGTGGAGTTTGACATCTTTTAGGACACATGAGGTTAGCAGGCTGAGTGCTATTTTCAGCCAATTTAAGAACCTTATTGGAACATTATTTACTACAGTGAGCTATTCTCTCAAGATGCATGGCTATTCCAAATGATTTTGGGTTTCCACCATCAATCCTTCCAATTTTATCTACAAAATGCCAAATAAATGGGGCTCGTTGCTTGGCAGCTCTTGGGTCTATCCAGCCTATGAGCCTAAGGAGAAAGCCTGTTTTATGAAATTGTCTTTTGAGGAGTTTGTGTTGCTTGCTGAAATCAGATGGAGGAAAACATTTTCCTTTTATCCTTCTTGTTTTCTCAAACAAATATTCTACGATGGAGGAACCCATATCAAGATAAGCGCCAATACCACTTACAAGATCAGAAAGCAGCTGAGAAAAAAACTATTTGCAATAAGCACCAATACCACTTGCAAGATGAAGTGGTTTTATTTTGCAATACCAGCCGTAGTATTGCTTGCTTATTTTGATATTGCAATGTAACAATATCAGAGTTTTATTACATTGCAATAAGCACAAATACCACTTAAAAAAAAAAAAAATAAGCACCAATACCACTTACAAGATCAAGTGATTTTATTACATTGCAAAATAAAACTAATTCGACTCACAAGCTAGTTTTTCTGCATTCTAATATGTCAATCAACTATGCACTAACAATAGCTTCACTTTCAACTCCAGTCCCAGTCAGGCCCTTCCATCTGGTTTGTTTTTCTTTTCTTATCAAAAAAGAAAATAAATTAATGAGGAAAATGCTCTCTCTCTCTCTCTCTCTCTCTCTCTCTCTCTCTCTCTCTCTCTCGCTTGGCTGCTTCTCCCCTAGGGTTTTCTTGTGGCAAATTGGGTTCTCCGATCTAGAAGGGAGAATCTCCTTCTTCTTGCGTTCGGATAGCGGTGGTACCAATAGTGTGCGTTAGAATCCTCTGGTACTGGGAGACTTCGATCTCCTTCTCTTTACATCTGGTATCTTGGGCGTTGCAGGCAGTTTTGGCTAGTGGCCGGGTGGCGGTGGCACTCGGTCGAGGTGGTGAGATGATAGGGGCGACCTCTTGGGCAAAAGCCCTTGTGCTTTCGGGTGGTTGCCCAATGCGGCACTTTGTGTTTAGATCTTAGGACTAGGTCGGGCTATGGTGGTGGCAACAGAGTCAGAAGAGTTGAAGTGCGCTGGAGTGTTGGTGGTAGGAATGGAGGCTGTTCTGTTGGTCGGGTCAAGCAGCATAGTCCGGTGCGATATGCAGACATTGGGAAGGAATTGGGGCCGGTCGTGTTGGTTTGTTCCGGCTGCTAGAATATCAGATGAGGCCCTGTGTGGCTGCAAAGGTCGGGAACGGCAAGGTTGTGGAGCTAGGGCTTCTCTCTATTGAGCATATCTTCTGGGTCTTGCTGGGTATGAAGGTTGGTGGCTGGTGGCAGCTATTTCTTTTGGGTCTTGGACTTGTCTCTATGCCTTGGGCCCTTCATATTATTAGTCTGGTCTAATTTCAATTGAACCCGGGGAAGACACCTCTATGTAGGGTGGTCCCAAGTTTGTCAAATAAGTTAGGGTTTTTTTTTTCTTTTGTTGCCCAACTGTTTTTGAGATGGAGCTGAGATAAAGTTGGCTCTATTACTGCTCTGGGGATGAAATAAAGCAATCTTTGGTCATGTGTCTCTTCTCGTTATGCCTCACTTATTTATACTCGTTCACCTTAGCTTTGGTTGAATCCACTAGGCACTTGATAGTCATGATCTCCTCCTATATTGCCATCGATTCTTTGTCCAATTCGGCTTTGGCTTCCGCACTCATCGCTTCCTCAATTTCAATCACTTCATATTCAGTTTTTTTTGTCACTGACTCCTTCAATAATTCCAATCAACTCCTCCTTTATCGACCAAAACGAATCCAAGCACTTGGTTAAAACTCATCCGTAGGGGTGGGCAAAAAAGGCCCGAAAGCTTGAAAAACTAGCCCAGATCGGGTTCGAACCAGCTCAGACCCGGTTCTTGTCCTGATCTGAGATTTTAAAATATAAAAACTCTGCTAGGCCCGACTCTTGATTAATATATTTTAAATATTTTTTATTAGTGTCTTCCACACGTCTTTTCCTTTTTTCTCCTTCTTCTCTCCACACATGTTCTCCTTCGTGTTTAGATTTTTCTTCTCTTCCCTTTGTTCTTTCTCTTCCATTTCACTTCTTTTCTTCCTTTACCACCAGTGACCACTGGAAAAAGGCAGGGTAAGATCTGGAAGACAATAAAGTCTAGTGGGCATATGATCTTTGCTAAGATTTTCATACTCTAGCAATCGAGGAGGGAGACTTTTGTTGAGGACAATAATCAAGATACCTCAATCAGCCAGTGATGGTGATGGATAATAAGGGTAATCAGGTTTGGTATTGAAGCACTAACAAAGGAAGGTCTCCGAAAAGAGTCGACCATTAATGACTACGTCTTGAGCACTTCAAACCATGGCAGCCGCCGCAATCTTTATGGCTTTCGTGTTTTTTTGTGTGTTATTAATGGGATCAGTTCGCTCTCAGAGCTCACGTAAACCACAATAGATTGCTGAGGTTCATGAAGATTGAGAATTAACATTTCGGCTTGAGATTTGGGGCAACAGAGGATATGGTTTTGCAGAAATGGGTTGGAAATTGTTGGTTTCGCACAGACCCACATGGACAAAGCCATTGACTTTGATTTTCTGGTGCTGGGTTTGTAGATACCGCATCGAATGTGAATTTGAAGCTCGATATGAGCCGAAAGCCCAGATCAGGGCACAATGGCCTCGAAAGCCTAGAAATGCGGTATGAAAAAAAAAAGTTTGGGCTTCATTCAATCACAGGAATTTAAACACAATATTATGGCCCAACCCAATAAGGGTTCTTCAAATTTGATACATGGCTCAGCTCGGACCCAGACCTACTCATCTTTTCTGTCCTCTTGATCTCTAATTTCTCAGTTCTCTCTATATGAACTCGAACATCACCTTCTAAACTCTCTTTCCTTCTCACCTCGTCATCAATTTTCATCACATACTTGTTTTCCTTCTCTCTCGAAATAGCTTCGAGCTTGCGAAAATCGTCGCAGATGGAGTTCCTCTCACTAGAAACTTCTTTCATGCCTCTAGTCAACTCACAGTTGCGAGCTGCCGCCTCGTCTCTCTAGTTTTGGAGGTAATTGAAGTCTTCATCCATCGTTGTTGACTTCGAGAGAAGGTGCTAGTAAGACTGGCAAAGGGACTCGAGCTCTGTGCGGAGGAGATCATGATCAGAGGTTTGTGTAGATCTCGCCGGATCTGGCCCTTTGATTTTAGTTTCAGGTTGTTGATACCTAAAACCCAAAGTTCATATCAAAAAAGCCCAACTTCCCTTTTTTTCTTCTTCATTCCCGTCTTACCTCCTTCCCTGTAGCAATCTCATAGCTCACTTTTTCCTTGCAGCAACCTAGTACCTAGAGAGTGAGCCAAAATCCCTAAGTACGATTGATTCCTTTTGTTAGTCATTGAAAGGGAATCTTGTGACCAGTTAAAAGATATCCTCATCTTCCTTAAAGAATGAGCCCACAGTTCCCAAGCTGCCCAATCTACCTTGTTCCAGGATTTGCGTCATCGCAGTTGCTCTGCTGCAATCGTTGTCTACTACTGCAGCGACCGTCACTTCCTCCCAAAACTTCATCTCTCAAGTAAGCTTTTCTTTCCCTAGATTTAAGGCATGAATTTTGTGTGGATTGAAGAAAATGTTTGACCCATAAACCATGTGTTCCCAATAGTTATATAAAGGGAGAAATGGGGGAGAGAGCGACAACTTAGCATAATCGATCAAAATCCAGAAAACTTAGAAGCACCTATAGCAAATCAAGACTTCAAGCCTTTAAGCATAATCTAGCTTTGAGCCATTTTCCCAAGCCCTCATTCAAACCAATTTCTAGAAACCCCAAATCCAGAATCCATCTAATTCTCTCACCGCAGTGTGTTTCTAGCTCCAACACCATGCTTCACACTGTCAAGCCCTATTCATTACCTGAATCACGCACAAAGTCTTCCCAATAATCTGATTATTGGGTTGATTTTGGCCTAGTGAATGTTTAATTCAAAAAGGAACCTCACATTTTGGCGACTCCACTAGGGACTAGGTTGTGATTCATAAAATTGGTTCATCATGCAATCTTTCAATTTAAGCATGCTCGTGTCATACAAAACTATTGTTGGATTCCAGTAACAGGGGGCTACCTGTTTTAACATGATTCACAATTGTTGTGTATCTTTTGTCGATGATACCTCAACTGCAACTACGACTTTAAATTCCTTCTTTCTTCATTATAGTCATAGCTTTCTGTACCAAAATCTCAGTGGCGATTGTTTCAACTATATCGAAAGGGGTCCGACCCAGCTAAACACAGGGATATCGGTCTGCCACTATTGCTATAGATCTCTATTATCTGCAAAACAGACAAAGGTCAGAGGAAGACCGGGTGTGCCTACCTTCAACGCTCTGATGCCTAAGTCAGTAATGTTATACGATAATGATAATAGAAAGCGATAGTAAACAGTTAACTCTTTGGAGTTGTTGGAGATAATCTTAATGTAGGAGATTTGTGGGAGCTCGGTTTCGTTTCTTTTGGTGTGGGACGCTCGGGGTTCCCAATATAGTCCCGAGGGGTATCGGGACCCTCAGCTCGGAGCTTTCCTTATGTGTATAGGTGATATGAGTCTTCTGCTTTCGATACTTGTGCCTAGGAGGTATGTGTATACCAACAAGTCCCCCAAGTCGCCGGTCAAGAATTCTCTTGGGTGGGGAGTTTGTCTTTGGTAAGAGTATCGGAAGTGCAAGGCGAGTTTATACTGCATGGCTTCCGTACATCTGGTACCCCCAGTCCCCTAAGTCCCCACATAAGAGGAGTCTTGGCTGGGGTGAGGAGATCGTTCCTGCAATTACCGTTGTGTCACTATCGTGAATCGGTGGTAGGGAATCATGCGCCCTTTAGCTCACGCCCTGTACCCATGGTGACACGTGTGTTGCTTTCAGTTGGTTTTCATGGGCGAGTAGTCCGGTGTATTGGAGTCTGCAACGTGTAAAAATGGCGTAGTGGTGAGGAGTCGAGGCGACGACGCATGATTTCTGCAACACTAAGGATGTTGGACACTTTATGAGATCTGGTGTCGTCCTTGCAGGTCCAACGGTCCATGTACTTCTCGGGGGCCCTATATATGGGCAGAGGAGAGAGACGGAAGCGTTCTTACTGTTCCTCTATTTTCTTTGGGGATTGAGAGAAGAAGTGAGTAAAGTTGGGGCCTTTACTATTCAAAAGTGTTCTATTTTATGTTTGGTGGCTAGGATTTCGGGTCGTTGGCGCTGATTTTGGGCCAAGTTGGGGATCAGGAGGCAAAGGGTGGCCATTTTGACGAGCATGTGGAGGCTCGTGTAGGTGTGGAAAGCGAGTTGCAGGGTGAGAATGCTGGGGGACGAGATGTAGAGGGAGAGCGAGACCGAGTGGGGGATCAGGTGCGCAATGCCAAGGGCGAGACTTAGTTATGTTTTGTTTCTTTTGTGCTAGCGATAGGCTGGCTTGGTTTGTAAATACTTTGAATTTTGCTGAAACTCTTGACTGATTGGCTGGCATGTGGTGTGACTATTTTTGCATTGGAAATATGAAAGGTTTATTAGGACTTCCCCTTTCTAGGCTATAGTCCCCCGTGCGTTGAATACATTTATTGCTTTGTCGATTTGTTGCTTTGTCATTATTGCAGGTCATTAAAGCAAGGTGACGATTGGTCCTTTGGGCGGTGGTTTTTTCTCTATAAATAAGCGGAGATAGGGAGATGGGTTCATCACATTTTATCATGGCATTTTCTATGTTTTTCATTGTGCTTCTCCTTCTGAAATCTTTCCTCCCTCTAGTGGTTTGTGTTTCCAGAATTCTGGGCTTTATAGCTTAATCTCATCTTGGGTAATAGGCTTTATAGCCTAATCTCATGAGGACTCGGTTTCATCACCCGTTTGGGTATTGAGCAATATGTGCCCCTGAGGATCTGAAAACCCGTCCAAGTGAGAGACCCAAGGACTACGATCGCTGGAGATGCGGCATGCTATGATGATGGAGATCGGACGGTGATTTCGCGAAAAGTGGCGAATTGGTGCCGCCCCCCCCCCCCCCAATATTTCCCACCAAGGCCTACCCAGCCTATCAATCCTCCAATTCAGTGATCTTGTTCCGGGGCTCCTCATATTCCAAAGGACCAGACTTGATTGGAGCGGACTGTATTAGACTCGGGGTACAGGCGGGATAGTTATACGTGTATCACACTAGTGTGCTATGGCGTGTATCGCATTTGTATGAAGATATCATTTTTGTGGTGTATATCGCATTTGTATAGGTGGAAATTCGGTGTATCGCTATTGATCGCAAAGCCTTATGTAATCAATCGCCCTTGCTATTCTTTAATAAAACGTGTATCGGCATTTTGTATTTTAGCATTCATTTCTATACTCGCCTTTGTTCATTTGTTGTGTTACCATGCATGGCGATGGAGTGTGTGCGAGTGTCAGGTGTTCCTTCATTTTTGATGCGTATTGTTATGCTTACTTTGTTAGAGTAGTTGTATCAGGGCTTTTGGGTGAGAGCATACTGCGGGCCTCCCGCTCGGTGTTCTGCTGCTTGCGACATTGTAGTGCATGTTGTAGAAGTGTGGTCCTTGATAGGAGCGTTCAGAACACGCGATATGCCGCGTATCGTGGACATGCGTCCGTTTTTTGGGGAAGTATCGCATAACATTCATTCATTCATTCGTTGGCGAAGTATCACATATCATTCATTCATTCATTCATTGGCGAAGTATCCCGTAAAATTCATTCACTCATTGGCGAAGTATCCCGTAATGTTCATTCGCTTATTAATGGCAATGTATAGCGTAATATTCATTGACTCAATGGCAAAGTATTGAGTAATATTCATTCATTCATTGGCGAGTATCATGTAAAATTCATTCTATCATTGGCGAAGTATCGCATAAAATTCATTCATTCATTGGCGAAGTATCGTGTAAAATTCATTCATTCGTTGGCGAGTATCCCGTAAAATTCATACGTTCGTTCATTCATTCATTCATTTGATCACAATTGGCAATGCAAAGGTTTGCGAGGGACAGCGTCGTGCTGTATCAGCTAAACCGATCGTAAATGATATCGCATTGACATTAAGAAATGCGTAGGCAATAAGTGGGGGTTGCTGTATAGCATGCCTATTCCTGTTGCGTGATTGTGGTGGCAGAAATGGGGCCGTGGCAATAGCAATATGGGGATATGTTTGACCGCGTATGAGGTCGGGTGGCGATAGCAATTAGCATTCATTAAGAAAGATGATAAAAGATACTTCATTCGTTGCTCGATGGCATATCATTAGTTACTGCATGAGGGCAGTTGCAAAAAATACAAAGATGAAATCCGGGTGCTTACATTCGCATGGAAGGTCGATAACGAGGTGGAGACGGCAAGAGGGAGGTGTCGCATTCTACTTGGGGTAATGACGAAGGTGTTGGGCATTCCACGGATGTGGCAGAGTGATCCCGTCTGCTCCTCGCAGATAGAAAGTAGCGGGTCCGACAACTTCGATGATTTCATATGGTCCTTCCCACGTCACTTTCAGCCCGGTTGGGGTGGGCATTATTTCCTTCATTACCCAATCTCTGACGGGGCGGGAGCGAGGAGTGACCCTGGCATTGTAGTAGCGGGCGATACGCTGTTTGTTGTTGATATTGTGCAGGTGGGCTCGCTCTCAGTGCTCCTCTAGGAGATCAGAGTCGAGGTTCATCCCTTCTGAGTTGGTGAGTAGGTCAAAGCATGCTACATTATCACTATGAACCTCTTGTTCGACAGGGATCACTGCTTCAGTACCGAATGACAAGCAGAAGGGGGACTCGTCGTTGGCCCCTGTCGGGGTCGTCCTGATCGTCCACAGGACCTCGGGCAACTTCTTTGCCCATAGGCCCTTAGCATCGTCCAACCGTTTCTTCAAGTTCTGATTGATTATCTTATCGACAGCTTCAACTTAGTCGTTGGTGTGTGGGTGTGAGGGGGAGGCATATCAGATCTGCATGCCATACTATATGACGAAGTCCCAGAGTGTATCATTATCAAACTAAGCACCATTATCTGTGATGATTGTCTCAGGGATTCCAAAGCGACAGTATATGTTCTTCAGCAAAAAGTGGATAACCGACAACTGTGATCCTCGCCAAGGCCTCAGCTTCGACCCACTTGGTGTTATAGTCCACGACGACAATGGCGAACTTGAACTGTCCTGGTGCGGTGGGGAATTTGCCAATGAAATTGAGTCCCACTTGCAGTATGCCCAAGGGGCGATGATAATAGATAGCGGTATCGATGGTGAACTGATGGCACTTGAGGCTAGCACTAGCGATATGTTTAGCATCTTGTTCAATTGTGGGCCAGTAGTACCCGATATGCAATGCTTTGAATGCCAGGTTTCTGGCACCTATGTGGTTGTCGCATACTCCACCATGTAGCGATAATGGAACTCGCTGCCCCTCTTCAAAGAAGATGCATTTCAGCAGGGGGAAGGACCTTCCTTTCCTATACAGTTTACTATCCCGGACAGTGTAAAGTGTCATCCCTCAGCGGAGCCTGGTGGCAAATACCTTGTCTATCGGCTCAATACCTTTGGAGAGATAGTCAACGAATGGGTCCATCCATGAAGGTAGACTTTCGCTCTCCGTGAGGAATATTTCTGAGAATGGCTTATCGATGCTCCACTTATCCAGGACTTCCAGCTTAAGGCTATCCATATCAGTGTTTGGGGAACACATTACCAACTTGGTGACAACGTCTGCTTTGTTGTTCTGTGTCCTAGGGATCAGAGTGATTGTATAGCTGGTGAGACATCGCTGGAGTAAAATCTTGGCGAGTGACTGGTAGTGGAATAAATATGGTTCGTTGGCTTGGTAATTGTCGTCAACCTGGATTACTATGAGCTGGAAATCGCTGAAGATTGCCAGGCCTGTGACGCTCAGTTCTTTAGGCAGCTAGACGCCAGCGATCAGTGCCTCGTACTCGGCTGCGTTGTTTGAAGCCTTGAACTTGAATTGCAGCTCATACTTGTATACGTTTCGATCTGGATCTGTCAAGACTACCCCAGCCCCACTAAGCTTATTGTTAGAGGATCTATCCACGTGGAGTTTCTAGTCTGGGGTGAGGTTGGGTTCCGATGTGATCTCATCTGAGGGTTCATTGTCCTCGCGATGTATGAATTCTGCAATGAAGTCTGCAGCAGCCTGCCCTTTGATAATCGTGTATGGTGTGTAGTGGACGTCGAACTCATAGAGTTCGAAGGACCATTTGACTAACCTACCCCAGGATTCTGGTTTTTGGAGGACCTACTTCAAGGGTTGGTTGGTCAGGACATGTATAGTGTGCGCTTGGAAATATTGCCACAATCGCCGAGCGACTGTGAGGAGTGCGAGGGCAAACTTTTCGATATCCAAATACCTAGAATCAGCAACATTGAATCCTTTGCCGGTGTAATAGACTGGCAACTCTTCGTTGTTCTTGCGTCTTACCAAGGCAGCGCTGATTGTAGTACCTAATACTGAGAGGTAGATGTATAAGACCTCACCTTTTGGAAAGAGCGGGCACTAATGCCAGATAGTCGTGAAGGCCTTGAGAAGCTTTGACGTGCTTGGGTCCCCAATTAATCTTCTCGGTGTAGTGAGTTGTAAGAAGCTTGAAGAAGGGGGCGCATTTGTTGTTAAGCGCGATATGAACTGAGCGAGGGCGACAACCTTCCCGGTGAAGGATTGGACTTCATTCCTCGTTTTTGGTGGTGCCATGTTGAGGATGGCCTGTACCTTCTCAGGGTTTGCTTCGATGCACTTTTCGCTGACTACAAAGCCCAAGAATTTTCCGCCGAGCACGCATTTTTCTGGGTTGAGTTGCATACCATATTGGAGTAAGATGTCGAAGACGATACCCAGGTTCTTTATGTGGTCTTCGATGGTTACGCTCTTGACGAGCATGTCATCCATATAGACCTCCATTATCTTCCCGATATGTTCTGCGAACATGGCATTGACCAATCTCTGGTATGTGGCCTGGCATTCTTTAGACCGAATGTCATTACCTTGTAACAGTACAAGCCCTTTTCAGTAGTGAAGGATGTGTGCTCTTGATCAAAAGGTTCTACGGCGATTTGGTTGTAACCCAACAAGGCGTCCATGAAGCTAAGAAGCTTATGGTCGGCGGTGGAGTCAACTAGCTGATCAATTCTTAGTAGGGGAAACTGTCCTTTGGGCAAGCCTTGTTCAGGTTGGTGTAATCGACACACATACGCCATTTACCATTGGGTTTCTTTACCATCACGACATTGGAGAGCCATGTTGGGTAGGATACTTTCCTTATAAACCCGATATCCTGAAGTTTTTTTTACCTCACCCTGGATGGCCTTGTACTTTGCTTTTGTGAAAGCACGTCATTTTTGTCTGATCGGGGGAACGTCTGAGAGATTGTGAGCTTATGGGTCAGTAGTTCCAGTGATATCTCTGGCATATCAACGTATGACCAAGCAAATACCTCATGCCTAGTCTTGAGGAAGGTGATTAGTTTTGCTTGGAACGCTGGGTCTGTCTTGGAACCGATCTTGACTTTTCGTTCTGGGTGGGTATCAGATATGGGGACCGATAGTAGCTCTTCCAGGGCATCTAGTCTCAGGTGTTTGATTTTGCGCTTATCTTCCGTCTTTTTGTTGCGAGTGTCACAGTCGTCCAGAGTCTCGGGGTCTTCCCTTGAGTCATCAGGCTTGTCATATGGGGAAGACAAGTTTGAAGTTAAGAGCACCTCTTGCCTGCCACGTCCCCTCACAACAGTCAATCAGTTGCATTTTCTCGCCAGCTCCTGATTGCCTCGAACGGTGAGGATGCCTCCCGGAGTGGGTATTTTTATCATGAGCATGTGCCTTGCGACAAAGCATTGGAATCCCCATATGGCATCTCGCCCTAAGATGACGTTGTAGGAGGACGGATAGTCAACAACGATAAAATGTGTTGTCATGGTGGCGATAGTACTGCCTCCACCAAGTGTGATTTACAAATTATCGGATCCCAAGGGATGTGTGATTTCTCCTGCAAAGCTGATCAGGGGTTCAGGGTCTAGGGTGAGTTTCTTCTTATCTTGCTTTAGGCCTTCGTAGCAACTGCCGAACATGACGTTGACCGCTGCGCCGCTATCGACCAAGATCTGATGGCATCAATAGTGGTCGATGATCACGGTGATTAGGAATAGGTCGTTATAGTGCTATTTGATGGCGTCCTCACTGCGACTGAAAGTGGTCGAATCACATTCCACCTGCAGGGTGTGGCAGCTGTATCTAAGTCCTAGCACCTCATGGCCCCTAGGGCATGGGCGCTTTTATGCATGGTGAGTCTCAGGTACCCTTAGTGCACCTCTATGTATCGTTAGGATTTGTCCGTAAACCTCGATGGCGTTCGCCCCAATCGTGGGGGTGCGATACTGCGAGAGTTGACCACTTTGAATGATGTGCTCAATGCTGTTTTTCAATGCCCAACAGATATGGGGTGGTCGGATTCCTCATGGTATGTGTAGTACTTGCCATTGTCACACGGTTTGGCCTGGCCAGGTTTTCACCGTGGTGGGCGTGGGATGATGTCCTTGTGACTATTCCAGATTTCCTTATAAGAGGCGGTGAGTGCAGTGTAGACCTCGTATCAGGGTGCTTCAAATCCCTAGTTATCCATGTGTCGGGTACCGCTGAATGGTGCCTCGCGATATCGACTACCTGAGGAGTTATGCTTAGGCTTCTTGGGGCTCTCCAGTACTGCCTGTCCCTTTTATAGTTGAAACTTTGCCGCTCGTGTGGGGTTCTGTCCAGTTGCGTAGTCTTATCCCTGCTGGCGTCTCTGCTCCTGCCATCGACTGTCCCGACTGGATTGTCTACTTGGGGTATACTTACTGGATGGGCGTTGGCAGTGGTGTCGTGACCAAAGGTATCATACTCAGCTTGTACAAAGGCGGTGGTGGCGTTGAGAAGGTCGTTGTATGTTGCATGGGGATTGGTGTTAATTTACAACAGGAAGTACCCGAGCTGAAGTGGTTACTTGAATGCTGATGTCGCGAGGGTTGGATCAAGGAAGCAACATTGTGTGGCCTGCTTTTGTCATTGGCGGATGAAGTCTCGCAATTGCTCATTTGGTCACTGCTTGAGTCTGAATAGGTCGCGTGTTGTGCAATAACGGTTGCCACATAGAATGAATCGGCGGAGGAATTTGTCCCCAAACTCCTGGAAGTTATCTATCAAATTAATGGGGAGGTTGAGAAACCAGCGCAAGGCCTCGTCTGTTAGGGTTTCTTCGAATGCATGGCATGCCATTGCATCTGTGTATCGGGTTCCATGTAGGAGGGATTGGAAGACTTCTAGGTGGTGGTATGGGTCTCTGGTACCGTTGTACTTCTCGATCTTGAAGGAGTTTAGCTTCCACTTTTCAGCTTGTATCCGAGGAGTGAATGGGCCCATTTTTCCCTTGAAGCCAGCCGTGATCGGTTGCCAATCGGTTCTACTCTCAGCACTCTCAATCCGTGCCTGTAGGGAGGTGATGGTCTCACTCATCTGTAATAACAGCCGAGTGTTGGGGTCGGGTGGAGGCGTATCGATGGTGGGAGCTGTGTTTGTGCCTGGCGTTCCTGCCATATTGGGTGCTAGCTGGGGCGTTAGTGCTGTGCCAAGTTGACATGGGAATAGGAGGAGTTCAGGTAGATGACCTGAGGTCCTGTACTAGTGCTAGCAGGCGTGGGGCCTGTGGGGCTTCCCGATGTAACGCTTGGGTGTACACAAGTGCCAACGAGGCTGGTGGTATGGTCTGTAGTGAGGACTGCCCCTGGTGTCGGGACACCACCAATGGTCGATATCTGGGTCTCATGCTGATGGGCCCTGTCTAGTGCTTCCTTGTTCGCAACTCGTCGCTGGAGTGACTCTCGTAGGATGCGGTTTTGGTTGGTTATATTTTCAACCTCTCCGCGAGCTGCTGTAGCTACCGCCCTCTCGCCCTCAGCTTGTGCATGTGTCTCCATTAAATCACGCATTGCAATCTCGATGGGGTGGTTGGATCAGTGATCATGATCAAGCGCGTCTCGGTGGGAGGGCTTTGGAACTCGAGGGTGCGCTGGACCTCTCGGGTCGTTGCTTCGGGGGGTGGATCTTCGTTGCCTGTATCGGGAGTGTTAGTAGCCATTGGAGGTGTGTTGTTCTGCCAGCAAGGAGCGAGGAGCCCTCCTTCTAGCACCAAACATTTGAGCTGTATCAAGAGGGGTCTAACCTAGCTAAACACGGGGATATCGGTCGGCCACTATCGCTATAGGTCTCGATTATCTACAAAACAGACAGAGGTAATAGGGAAGACCGGGTGTGCCGGCCTTCAACGCTCTGATGCCTAAGTCAGGGACGTTATACGATAATGATAGTAGAAAGCGATAGTAAACAGTTACCTCTTTGGAGTTGTTGGAGATGATCTTAATGTAGGAGATTTGTGGGAGCTTGGTTCCGTTTCTTTCGGTGTGGGACGCTCGGGGTTCCCGATATCGCCCTGAAGGGTATCGGGATGCTCAGCTGGGAGCTTTCCTTGTGCGTATAGGTGATATGAGTCTTGTGCTTCCGATACTTGTGCTTAGGAGGTATATGTATACCAACAGCGATAACATACTTGTTGCCGAAACCAAATAAACCTCATTTCAAAACTAGTTCTTATTGCAAGTCTCTTTTCCAAGTTGTAGCCTTCCCTGCCAAAGCATGAATCTTCACAGCAATAACCAAACTTTTCACTGCCATAGTCAAAAGTGTTTCATACCAGAAATCTTTTCTGCAAGCTTTCTCATATCTGAAACTTTTAGTGCCTAGCTAAATTTTTTACTCCCTTAGCCAAATCCTCAACTACAATGAAAACTGGTACCTAAATTTGGATAAAACCTCTGCTATTATGGCATATACTTGTTAAATCTTAAAAATTGTATTGTTACTATGGTAGCATTGCACTGTTGTAGATTGTCTTTAAAAAATGAAGCAAATACAGACAAGCTTAACACTCAAGAGATGTGCAATTAACAAGAGGATCCTCTTGTTAGTTAGTCTATTATACTTAATGCATACAAGCAAATATTGTTTCTATTGCATAAATGATTGTGCTCGATGAATCTTAGAAGATAAGCATTTGTATTGTTGTGGCTATACTTCATAACAACAACTCAAGCCATCCAAACAAGCTTGATCAGGGGTTGTAGTTCTTGTAATCTACATTAAGGGCATGTTTACTTACTTGAAATCTGAGGGAATGATTACGGGGTAAAAGTTTACTTACGCATAAACGAATCAGAATGATTCCTAGTAAAAGTATTCCTGCGTTTACTAACACATGAAGGAATTGGAATAGGTGTAGGTCCCACCTCCTTATAAAGAATCGATTCTTCAATACTCAGGAATTTGATTACGAATGGGGGAGATGAGTTTAGGAATCCACTCATCCGAAATCAATACTGATTCCTTTCTTCTTCCATTCCAATTGTCTCCGATTCATGATTATTTTCCATTCCAAGTAAGTAAACATGTCATAAGAATATTGTATAATGCTGAAAATATTTAAGTATACTTACATCCATATCTCAATTCATGCAACACTTGGGGGCTAACAAATGTAATTCCAACCTTTTTCCCAACTCATCTATATGATCACCTTGTATAAACCTTCTTGATATCATCTACAGCCATAGCCAAATTCTTTACCACTATTACCAAAATATAGCCAAATTTTCCACTATGATAGCCTAATATACAGTGATTACAATATTTGGTTTTCTAGCCAAACAAGCCTCATGTAAAGCCAAGAACAATAGTGAAAACCTTTCTCAAACCAAAACAATCATCCCTAGAGCCAAAGTTTTCACTACAATAGTTGATCATTCTCTGTAGTGGTCTGATGATGCAACCATGCATAGTCAATGAAATTGAGAAAAGGACTTTGCTGATGCATATAGTGAATATTGTACAATGCTACCAATATTCAATCTTTAACAAGTTACTTCATGCCTATAGATTTGTGGGCTGAGGTTGAAGTTCAACTCTCAGTCACCACAACGTATTTTCATGTCGGGATGAACATTTCATCCACTAATGCTTACTACAGTTAAGCCTTCTTTAGAAGCAGCCTCCACTGCTCTAAAAAAAATTCTTTACCACCATTACCAAAAGTATGCTATAGCTACTGTAGTATATAGAAATCCTTATTACAAGCCTCCTCAAACAAAATCAAACTATGCCAAAGCCAAAACTTCCATTACAGCAACCAAAATGTCCTTTTGTACCTAATTAAGCCTGATGTTAAAACTCAAACCAAAATAGAGTTAAAGCTCTCCCTGCAGTAACCAAAACTTCACTTGCAGTTATCAAATTATTCAAGCTCAAACTAAAATAGTTTGAATTGAATCAAGTCCACTATTTCAAGCCTTTTGAAAACATGTTATACTGCATAGTACAAGTTTTGACTGCAATAACCAAACATAAATTTTCACTCTTATAGCCAGAAATTTCTGGAGTCAAACCAAAATTTTTGGAGTCAAACCAAAATTTTTATTGCAAGTCTCTCTTAAGCCAATGAATCTACTGCTACAACCAAAACGATCACTGATTCTTAGCCAAAGGAGTTCATATAAAACCAAATTCCCATGTTGCAAGTCTGGTCAACCAAAAACGGATATTGCCAGAACTTCTACTGCTATAACCAAACCTCATATGCAACTAAGACCTTTATTGCAAGCTTCTTTCAAACTAAGAATTTATTGATAGAGACAAAGTTACCATGGGTTCCTTAGCCAAGTAAAAATAGTTACAACCCTCATTGCAAGCATTTCTCAGGCCAAAGGTCATGTAGTCAGAGCTAAAGTTTCCACCGCAGTAACCAGAACTTCATATGTAAATGACAACAAGTCAAACTCAATCCACCATGACACTTCACTTTTCAATCAAAATAAGCCTTCCACTAAATCAAGGTTATGCCAAACACATCTCACATCAGGCTTATTATCTAAATGTTGCAGTTGAAGTTGTCTTTATTGACTTACTATCACATCCCGAATTTTAGAATAATAATTCAAAATCCGAAACATGAATTACTACAACTCAACAAATATCATCATGAATTTTTTTCTTAAAAAAAAAAACACACCTCACACCACTCAATAATACATAACCAAATGGTCAAGGAGTTTATTTATTACAGCACACTCTTTCCAAATATAATGTAAGCTCATATGAGCATAAGAAACCTTACAACAGGAATGAAATCAAAATAAACACTGCAACTCCTAACCAGCTCGATCTCCTCCCTGATTATCTTAACCTGCCTGATTATCCTGACCTGCAGGATTATCCGCTACACAGTTTGAATAGTGTACAGGGATTGCAACATCTCAAACCCGGTAAATTTCTGAAAGCTCGTGTGATTAAAAAGAAATGAACGGTTGATTTATTATAACACAATTCTTTTAACTCAAGTAACAACCAACAATCTCAACATCTGCAAGGAAACATCAAACAACTCACAGAAATCCACAAGGAATACATTTCCACAATCCTCTAACCACAATATCACTACTTTGGTCCTACAATCACTCAACCACATATATCACCACTTTGGTCCATCCCAACAACACGTTAGAGCTTTAACTACATCGCTACCTGCCACCTTGGCCTAGGTTCAAGTAATACGACATATTCCCAAGTTAACTTAATAACCCTCAAACTTTGGACTCCCAGCCCTCAGAACAAATATACTCCGGTTATCATTAAACCGTCGAACTTCGGACATCCCGTCCTCAGAACAAAAACACTCCGGTTATCCTTAACCGTCAAACTTCAGACATCTCTGTCCTCAGAACCCTACATTCTCCACCTCTATATAGCCCACAATGTCAACCATGAATATCAACATGAACTCATCAATCATGATCATCACATATAAATATGGTAAGTCACATTTCAATCCATAATAACTAAATCATCACAATTCCACACTCTTCAATGTCATACCAATTCGTATATAATCATGTGTATATATATATATATATACACATGTAATCATCCACTCAGGAATGACCACTAATACCATTTATAGATCAAGCATAAAAATCGTAAAATTCATTTGTATAGTAAAAATCATTTTTACTTACCTATGGACCGTAGTTGATCAAGTCCATATGATTTAAAACAATTATTTATTTCATAAATATTTTCACACAATTTCTACAAAAATAAGGTAATTAAAAGTACTCGGTTCGTAATATGAACCACGTGAGATTTACTCACCTCGATATTTTTGCTGCGTCTTCAAATTAACACAATTCATAACCGAACTTGCTTATCCAATTAAGACCGTCAATCACCTAATCAACCATGACCTTAACTTAGCCAATAACTCAAAAACATATGTAAACGACAATCCAAATGTCGGATTCTAAATTATATGAAAATCTGACGGACGGATTCTCACGAATCGCCTCCCTAATCACTGTTTTGCAATTATACGAAGATCCCACAGTTGGATCTTCACCCATGACCACACAAAGTCACTGGGATAGTTATACAATCAATATATCGAAACTACGAGTCTATCGAACGGTCCGGTCTTCACATATCACAAATCGAACGATCGAGATCGATCGAAATCGTAACATTCATAACTTAATCATATGATATCCAAAAATTGCGTATAATATATCAAAATGATCGTATTGAAATATAGAATCTAAAACCGTATAGAAACTGCCCTTTTGACCCCTGAAGGTGGCCAAAAAGGGCCGCAGGAGTTAGTGGCAAAGCCGCTGCCGACCACCGCCATTGGTGTCGGAACCGGGCTGCTCTTCTTCATCTCAACATGCTGAACATTTTTCATAACTAGCTCAAGATCAGAAAATAACGGGAAGGGATCAGAAATTACCAAAATAGTCACAGTGGTTGGAAAATTTTCAGAATCCGGTGAGAGCTCCGATCTACTTAAAAATTTCCACAACTTGCTTCGATCCCTTCTGGAAAATTATTTAGCAACTCAAGGCGAGCTCACCAGGCTAAGAATCACAAAAAACGAAGTCCTGTAGCTCGAGATATTTGGACCGAAGGTTGGTTTTCGAACCAGATCAGGGTTGGCTTCCAGCCGCCACAACGGGCCGCGCCGTTGTGCAAGGCTGCTTCTGAAAGTTGCAGGAGGTCGAGGCGAGCACGAGGATGAAGTTTGGTAAGGATTGGTGGCCGGTAGCTCGAGTTATCAAACTTGGAACCGAATCAGGCTTAAACTGGCCTCGAGCTCCTCCGCCGTGTACGCCCACGAGACGGCTCAAGGCTACCGCTAGCAACTGCGCAAGGAAGAGGTGAAGCTATAGGAGGTGGTCTGACGTTGGTTAGTAGCCGGTGGAGCGAGAAATCGATCGGAGAAGCCGAGCTCTGTTTTTTCAGAGGGAGGAGAAAGAGGAAGAGTGTGGCGACCGAAATAGAAACCCTATTTCGGGAAACTTTTCGAAAATATTATATACCAAATTAGAAAAATCTTATAAATGCCATAACTAATTCATACAAAATCCGATTTTTGTGTTCCACATATGCACGGACTCTTATCAACGAGCTCTACAACTTTTGTGAATGAAGTTTTCCCAAATTCCGTACGTATAAAAAGTCGATTTCTTGAATCGAACATTTCGAGCTTTTTGTTAAAACGAAATGTTTCAGAACTTCGATAAATCTAAAAATGAGATACTTTGAGTATAAAATTCATGCAAAAGCACATTATTAATTCCACACAATTACACAAAATGAAATTGAAAATTGCGGTTATTACACTTACTTTCAGGCAACTCCTATAGTCACAAACTTATTGCTACCTTAGTTCAAGCATAACATCTCGTCAAATTGAACACTGAAAATTTTTGTTCAAGCTCCCTACCATTCATTAAACACCATAGCAACAAGCTTCATTGACACTTCACTGACCAAGGGCAAAGACTCATTTGTAGCCATGACCACAACTCTCCCCTCCACAAACAAAAATATTTGTTCTACCATATCAAAAGGTCAAGCAAAAGCCTTTGTTACACATTTTCTCATGCAAAAGCCTTTGTTACACCTTTTCTCCAATAAAAAAAATCTTTGTTACACATTTTCTCCAGTCAAAAGCCTTTGCTCCATTCTTACTGCCTAAGTCAAATCTTCTACTAACTTATCACCATCCAGTCTAGCTTCCAGTCATATCTTTTTATCTATTCTCATCACCTATGCAATAAAGAAAGTTTCACTGTAGTGACATAGCACTGTGGTTTTTTATCTTTCAATTGAAAAGTTGTTGCAGACAATCTTGGGCTGTAGTTCTAGTCCTCTTGTTGCTATGTTACACTCTATGCATATATAGTTCTAGTCCATAAATGAAGTTTGTACACTTGATTAGAAAGCAATACAGTAGTTGGTCATTCATCTCAACTATTTGGCATGCAGACAAGCTTGAGAAACTGATTTATGCAGATGAAATTTGGGAAAAAATGATAAATATTCCATGCTTGATTATCTCTTTTCCTATGCTAGTGTCTATGCCAAAACGGTGTGCTTGTCTTGGAAAGCTAAGTTGTGAAATCAATAACAAGCTTAGTTTACATCTAAGTCTTGAGGACTTGGTTCAAGCTTGAGTTATGTCATTTCAGTGACTTCATGATTAGCTACATGCTAATTTGCTAATCTCATGTAACTCATGTTATGTCTCATTATCTTGTTTCATACCAAGCAAACATGCTTATAAGAAAGATGCAATACACTCATACATCATGCAAATCATTCTAGTATGAACAAAGATAAGAGTCATATTTCTCCCTTCTCTATAGCTAGCTAGTGTGAGAATCATTCCTAGTGTCGTCATAACAACCTTACTTTCAAAGAAGTATTGAGCAAGATAGCAATTTTAGTCAATTCCTACAATATCTTCAGTCAATCCCAACACTACTCATGCTTCACCACTGCAGTTGTTACAATTTTCCTAACACCAATGAAGTATTTTCACTCAGAATAAGAGCCAACATGTCATAGCTCATTTTCTTAAACTTCAAGAGTCAAACATAAGTCTTGTGTCCTTTGAGCCTTAACGATCCTCACCATGCCTTTTAGCTCATAGTCATATCCATTAGTACTATGAACCTCATCTCTAGCTCTCCTAATGGTCAATTTTCCAAATTACACAAAATCCTATTAAGCAAGCACCGATTCCTTTGTCATGCTCATTTTTCATATATACAAGATGTTGTTACACTTTCATTGCTGTAAATCTATATATTACTGTGTAGAAAGCAGAAAATCACTGCCAATATGTCACTGCGAGGAGGACCACAGTTTCAGAAATCTTGTTTTTGTTGTACATGCAATATTGCAAGGGCAAAGTTGTCGCTATTAACTAATTTTTTGCCATAATCGATGGTGTTGTAAATCCATACATTGCCGCTGCCATGCTATGAGTCACTTTCTCATGCTCAAACGTAACATGCTGCTATATAGCCATTACTACAAAGCCATTTATTAAAGTAGCCTAAATTATCAGTTTTCTAACTGATTCCAAGGCCAAGTTCTTATTTACTGTGGTGTTTATAGTTGCCTGCAGTTTATATATTGCAAGGATGAAGTTGTCGCTATAAAGTAATTTGCTTCTGTAATCGATGGTGCTATAAAACCATACATTGTTGCTGCCATGCTGTAAGTCAATGCTAAATTCTTGCTACAATATAAGTTACTCTGATCAAGCTTCTTACATCAAATTACTATTGCAATACCAAGCTTTGTGCAAAAACTATGTCACTATATTAAGGCCACACGCTCTCTCCCAATCGCTTAAGATGAAAATGTTATGTAAATTCATATACCAAGCTCATATCTAGATATGACAAGCTAATGCATAATTCAATCTTATAATCGCACCAAGCTCAATCACATGCCAAGCGGATTCTGACTAAGAGGATTACTCCAAGCATACAAACAACATGCATATGAATCTAATACATTCAAAAGCATATCTTGCCAAGCTCCTCTTTTAAAGTTTGTGCATCCATTCTAAAAGCCCTCATGGAGCCACGCCATTCCCGTCTCCAAAGCACATACTTTTCAATGCACATGTGCTCTTTCATGGTCATTCAAATACAAAAGGTAACCATAAGCCGAAGCAATCAAAACACATGCCTATGCAAGGTCGCCACAAGCTAAATCTACTTAAAGTCAAGCAATTGCAATATGCATATATTTTTTTTCCCTTTTTTAAAAGAGGATCAAAGGATTTCACTCCTACCCCCATGGTGATTCGAACCCATGACTTCGTCATTAGGTAGTGGGTGTTCTAACCACTGAGCAATTGCAATATGCATATTAATCATTAAGGAAAAATCAAACAAACTAAGACAAATGCAAGAAACCTTTATATACCACATGCAACCATTCTATATCCATTAATCAGAGCAAAAATGAATTCAGGCAAAAAAAAAAAATTGCTTTTCAGAATTTATACTCACTTTCCTCGCACATTCATCCTCAACCTCACATTTCATCCTTATATTGTCTTCATTTTCAACTACTTAAGCCACAAATACAATTTTCTTTTTAAATTTGTAACATGTTATCTTCAACCATGCTCATTCTTAAATTTCAATGTCACACTTTCCACATATATAGAATTATGTACTTTGCTCTATTCAAAAATCATTTTTCATTTTCTATGCATTAACTTATCCGTCTATTTTCAAATATTTATTGTCAACTTTCCATACATTTGATACCGAAAGCACATGCTCTTTTACCATTCTATTTCCTAATTAATCTATTCATTATATTTTTTACTCTTTATAAGTTTCACATGTCTCACCTCTACTCACAATTTTCGCGACTTCTTTGCACGAGGCCTACACAGTCAATTCATTTTACTTCTATGCCTACTCACTTACTATATGTCCTTTAAAGTGCATCATTTTAAGCATCTCTTATAAAACCTAATCTTTATATTGCTTGGTACATCATCAAGTCCATACACAAGCATTATCTTTCACACTCAACACTTTAAAATATTTGATCTCATGCTTTCAATTCTTTCTTTAATTATGTGGCTTATTTCACTATCATTGCATAACCCACATAATTAAGGGGGCTAATGTTGATACCCTAAAAAGCACAAAGCATGTCTTACGCACATTTCAACCCCGATAAGGAAATACACATGCAAACCGCATTCGGAAATAAAAAAAATTACATATCTTTTGGAACCGTCATGCCACGCATATGGACCTAGGCTACAACTACGCTCTTGGGGCTTGCAGAAGTGGGTGTGGTGTGAAAGGTTACGGAAACACATAATGCTCTCTATTGATTTAGTGTCGTTGGTGATTTCAGTCTTGGGCCCAAAATCCAAGCCCAATGACTTAAATCAATAAAAAATGGTGAACATGAGAATTGGATCTCCTTTAAAACCCAAAGTCCATATCAGAAAAGCCCAACTTCCCTTTTTTTCTTCTTCATTCCCATCTTACTTCCCTTCCTTGCAGCAATCTCATATCTCACTTTTTTCCTGCAGCAACCTAGTACCCAGAGAGTGAGCCAAAATCCCTAAGTACGATTGATTCCTTCTGTTAGTCATTGAAAGGGAATCTTGCGACCAGTTAAAAGATATCCTCATCTTCCTTAAAGAATGAGCCCACAGTTCCCAAGCTTCCCCGTCCACCTTGTTCCAAGATTTACGTCATCGCAGCTGCTCTGCTGCAATCGTTGTCTACTGCTATAGCGACCGTCTTTTCCTCCCAAAACTTCATCTCTCAAATAAGCTTCTCTTTCCCTGGATATAAGGCATGAATTGTGTGTGGATTGAAGAAAAAATGTTTTACCCATAAACCATGCGTTTGCAATAGTTTATATAAAGGGAGATTTGGAGGAGAGAGCGACAATCCAGCATAATCGAGCAAAATCTAGAAAACTTAGAAGCACCTATAGCAAATCAAGACTTCAAGCCTTCAAGCATAAGTCTAGCTTTCAGCCATTTTCCCAAACCCTCATTCAAACCAATTTCCAGAAACCCCAAATCCAAAAATCCGTCCAATTCTCTCACCGCAGTGTGTTTCTAGCTCTCACACCATGCTTCACGCTGTCAAGCCCTATTCATTATCTGAATCACGCACAAAGTCCTCCCAATAATTGGATTATTGGGTTGATTTTGGCCTAGTCAATGTTTAATTCAAAAAAGACCCTCACACAAGTTCCATGGTTCATAGAGTATAAGATGATGGGGATCATACTAAATAAGACTGAACAGAGAGTTTTAGAGCTACTAGTTAACTGAATTTTTTTTTGGGGGGGGGGGGGGGTGGTTTCTGTTTTGGGGTTAGTTGCGATTATTTTAACAAAAAATAGTTTTAATTCGTAATTGCGCATGAAAGATCAATGATTATGCCTACTCCATTCCCCTTGGGCCTTGGCTCTGTGTCCTGATTTGTATGAAACTTACATAAGTTGGTTTTTTGTTCTTCTAACTGTTGTCTGGTGCTACTACATATTTTTCTATTATCTTTAATCAAGTTGCACAATTATGGTTGGATGTTAATGAAAAAGTTTCGATATTGTGCATTAAAGATTAAGGATTATGCCTGCTTCATTCCCCTTGGACCTCACTCCATGTCCTAATTTGTATGAAACTTACATAAGTTAATTTTTCTGTTTTTCCTATTATTTGGTGCTACTGTGTTTTTTTTTTTTTTCCTTCTCCCTATTATCTTTAATCAAGTTACACAATTACGGGTTTGATGTAATATTTGTGATTCCCTTGATTAACCAATTAGGGTGTGAAAATTTGTTTCCTCTCTTAAAATCTTGTGTAATTTATCATCACTATACTTTCTTTTATTTAGTATTTCTGTTTTGTTTTTAAAGTTTTCTGGCTAAACTACAATGAAATAAGTAGGGCTGTCACTCGGTCGGGTTATAGGTATTACCAACTTCAAAATCAAAGCTTTCGGTTTCAATATTGTGCTACCAATTACCAACCAAAATTTTCGGTTTTTAATCATATCAACCAAATTCAGTATTTTAGTTTTCAGTATTACCAACTTTAGAAAAATTAATTCTTTATAATATAAATTAGAATGAACAATATTAAGTTTTTCATTTTTATAGTCACAAACTTTGTATTCATTTACTTATTATAGCTTTCTTTTGTACATATGAGATCAAGTTTTAGCCATTTTCAATAAAACTAGGTTATTTAACCATATTTGACTAGGTTACTTAAAATACATGTACTATTAATGTAGTATATGTAGTAATGTTCATACTATTATGAAAACTTTTATGTTTTCTTCTTAGTATACATTGAAAACTTTAGTATATAAAGCTAATATTTAGATAATCGGTAGATTCAGTATTTACCAAAACCACTATAAAAAAAAGAAAAAAAAAGAGTATTTACCAAACCAATCAACTTTTTCGGTAATTTTAGATTTCAACCTTATCGGTTTCGATTACAAAAAAGTCGGTTTATCAAACTTAAAACATCGATTAGTAGTCGGTTTGGTAATTACCAAACTAAGTAACAGCCCTAAATAAATGTCAGGTATTGCACCATGATGCATGTCGTGGTTGTTGCCTAGCAAGGGTGGTGGGTCGCCAAGAAGGGTAAGTGGAACCAGGTGCCCAAGAGAGCAGAAACTAGGGGGGAACAAAATGATAAGGATGCCAAAACAAACTAGTTTTAGAAACCAAATCTCTAGTTCAGAGCAATTGCGTAGTAAAACCGTAAATAGAATTTTTAAGTAGACAATAAAAGTTAAAGATTATTAATAAGGAATCAAAAGGACAAAATAGATGATTGTGTGGAATTAGCAGTCAATTTTAAGGAGTCCAACATTTAAAACTAGCTACTTGACCAGTTTAACTCTTTCTGTAGATTTTAGTCACTGGCTCTCAGCCTCTCTCTCACCCATTCCACCAGCTTTGACACTGCTGTCCTTTTCATCTAAACCCACATGAAAATATTTCACCAAATGGTAATAACATTTAGTAAAAAAGATGAGTGAGCATTGCGCCATAGCATTAAATGCAATAATTTTTGAATAGTACTGTAGCCACTAAAGCTGTAATCAATTCATTACCCAAAAAACTAAAAATATTTAATTCCCCTTAAAATTGGGTGTTGGACTCTTGAACTTATCAATTTGGTAGTTTTGTACCCAACTTATCAATTTGGTAGTTTTGTACCCAAATGTTTTTGACTCAATTTTTATATTCAAAACCCAATTTAAAATTCTTTTCGGGTATTAATGGGAAAAAAGTTGAATACTTTTAGGGTTTTTTTATGGCTAGAAAAAGCAAGAAAATACTCTTTAGAAAAAATAAGAATAAGAAGACGGGTGCGTGCGTGGGACAATGTTGGGAGTAGGGTTTATGATAAGCGTTAGGACTATACAATCCCATATGATTGATTATATAGAACAAGACTAGTGTAATTATATAAATAGGCATATGGTAATGGATGCACTAAAAAGAAAACAGAGAGTGACAAGGGCAGGGGTGCTGTTGACAATTAACCTTGAAGTAGATCTGGAATCTACCACTGTCTCTCTCTCCTAGTCTCGTCTCTCCCCCCGTCTCCCTCAAAAATATAAAGATTAGATTAGAGAGAGAGAGAGAGAGAAAGAGTGGGACTTTCCAACTCTACTCAAACAAAAGACCTGCTTGTTTTGCTACTCTCTTCAAACCCTACTCATCATACTCCCTCACTCTCTTCTTCTGCTTCTCTTCTTTCACTCTCTGCTTGCTTTGCTTTCTCTCTGAGAGAGACAGAGAGAAACAGAGAGGCAAAAACCCAAACCCAAGATGGGTTCTTTACAGTATGAAGTCACGAACCTACTGTTCGGAAAGATCAAGGCTTTGGAGCCTGAAAATGCCATCAAAATCATGGGATATCTTCTCATACAAGATCTTGGCGAGAACGATTTGATGCGCCTGGCTTATGGCCCGGATACCCTCTTGCACTCCCTGATTCTCAGAGCCAAAATCCAGTTGGGACTTTCCTCCAACACTTCCTCTTCTTCTGCATCTTCCACCCCATCTTCTCCCTCCCCTCTAAACCCCATAGCCCGACCCACCAGCGCCAGCAACCCATTCTCACAGTCCTCCCCCAGAATCCCAAACGGTGCTTTTGACTTTCCCAAAAACCCATCTTCTCCTTCCTCCAATTCCTGGCCTCTTTCTGCCTTCCCCAACAACTCCATTAGCCCCAAGTCCAGTCCTTTGCTCTCTTACGACAATATCCGGGCCGGCGCCGGAGCCGGGTCGGTCCCACTTCCCTTGCATTCCAAACACTCCGGCAAGGACGGTGATGTTTGGTCCGGCACTGACCTCATTGACGAGCACCAACTCAACGACTACTTGTCTTTCTTGAACGAATCCTCCTCCTCTTCCAGGCCCGACGATTTCATTGATCCCCGGCTCGAATTGGGCCACGGGGTCCCCGACTGGGCTCACTCTCTCAACAATGGCGACGCCCATTTGCACAGGAGGAGCTATTCGGCCAGTGACGCCTGTTTCGGGACCGAAGACGCCGCCCTGGGAGGGGGGTTCAAGCCCTGCCTCTACTTTGCTAGAGGGTTTTGCAAGAATGGGAGCAATTGCAAGTTTGTGCATGGCGGTTTCGGCGAGTCGGTGGACGCCGGTGCCGCCGGTGGTGGTGGCGGCGGCATTGTGGGCTCCCCGAGTAAGTTCGATGGTTTCGAGCAGCTACAGCATGAGGAGATGCTGAGGTTGAAGGCTGCTGCCCATCAGCAGAGATTAGCTGCTGCTGCTTCTCAGTTTATGGCTGGAGGAGGCCCATCTTCTCCTTACAACAAGTATATGAATTTCCTCTTGCAACAGCAAAACGATCCCCAAAGGTATTCTAGAAGTGGCCCTTTTTTTCTTTGGGTGGCTTACTTTGCGTGTACTACTTGGTAATTGTGAGTATGGTTTGAGACAGCCCATTTTGCTGAATACATGTAAATGCTATTGATTGTGACTGTGTTTGGTTGGGTAATTTTCTGTTTGGTTTAACTTGTTATTTTTGGGGTGCATTCTGTTACATTGTAGAGCTGCGGCAATCATGATGGGGGAAGAATTTTACAAGTATGGGCGGTGCCGACCTGAAAGGAACGACCTTTTGGCAATGGCTTCTGTTGAAAAGGCCACCTCGGCTTCCAGGCAGATCTACTTGACATTCCCAGCTGAGAGCACCTTTAGAGATGAAGATGTTTCGGAATACTTCAGGTAGCATCATACATTTTCAAGTGTAAATTTCTAAGTTACTGTTTTGAAAGTCAGCTAGCATGAGAATAAATCCTAGGCTTTCTGTCATTGTGTACTGTCAAGTGTCTTAATCTGCAAGTATTGCACTCAACTTACCCAAAAGGCTTTTATAAGAATCTTGCGATGTTATGGTGTGTCATCCTCAGTTTGATTTGGCCTTCAACTACATTGTGTGCCCTGCTGAGGGTCTCTATGTTACCCTCTATACCTCCTAAAAATTCATCTTTAGTAGCCATTTCTGCACAATGTCTGAGCTTCTATTTTCCCAAAGCCATTTCAAACTTATAAAAGCTTCTCAGTAATTTCTCTAACTTTGATGAAAGCTAAATATTTTTATCAACCGGCCACAGGAACAATCAAATTCTATAGAAAACTAGGATTTTGGGCTTGTGTCAATTTTATTTGACTACCACATTACCCAATAAGTATAGTCAATAATGAGGTGGTCCTGATTAAGAAATAGGTTCACCAAACGATTTTGAACTTCAATTTGTCCTAGAGGGAGGGAAGCAAAGAGAGATAGGGTCAGGAGTGCTGTCTTTGTGAACTAGCATATCATATGCCAATTCGGATAATTCTAAGGAATGCTTTCCGAGTTTATTAAATTGAATTTTGATTCTTTGTGGACTCTGCTGAGACTACAAATCTGCTGCCAAAAGATATACCACAGCAGGTGTATTGTTGTTTGCACGAGCTAGATATATCTTTTCTGTTTTTGCTAAATCAAAGGCATGTCATTGTTAGTATCTGTTATATAACTTAACCAAGTATTGTTGCTTTGTATTTCATGTGAATTTTTTTTCCAAGATGATAGGTTGCGGTTTCATGTTGTTGTTTTGTTTTACCGTTAAGCAATGGAGTTAATTATTTTTTACAAGAGTTAATGATTGTTGAGACTATAATGTTTAAAAATTCTGTGACTATAATGTTTAGAAATTCAGAGTTAAGGATTCTATTTAAAGTAGTTCTGTTTTGTAAATTTGAAGCAAGTATGGGCCAGTTCAAGATGTACGGATTCCATATCAGCAGAAAAGAATGTTTGGGTTTGTTACATTTGTCTACCCAGAAACTGTCAGGCTCATATTGTCCAAAGGGAATCCACATTTTATATGCGAGTCGCGTGTTCTTGTCAAGCCTTATAAGGAGAAGGGAAAAGTCCTGGATAAGTATGTTCATCTTAACTCATCTGGTACCTATTTTTGTGCTTTTCCTTTATTGACTGCTTGTTTTAATGCTTTAATTGCTGAATGTCTGCAGGAGGCAACAACAGCATCAGGAGAGGGGGGAATTTTCACCATGTTTGAGCCCTGCTGGTCTTGATTCCAGAGATCCATATGAGCTCCAACTTGGTTAGTAAAACTCGAACGAATGCTTTTTCTTTGGAATATATAGAGAAAGGGGATGAGTAATTGTTTGAAATGGCTTATGTAGGAGGAAGAATGCTCTATGATACACAGGAGATGCTATTGAGAAGAAAATTAGAGGAGCAGGCTGAATTGCAGCAAGCCATTGAACTCCAAGGGAGAAGACTAATGAATCTGCAGCTGCCTGACTTCAAGAATAATCGCTTACACCAGCAGTATCTACCCCATCACTTCCGCAGTCTATCTGTGGGTGCTCCTGTTCCCTTGAGCCCTCAATCTCATGCCCAGATCAATCAAAATGTCATTCCATTTGATAGCATCAAACACGAAGTTGCAGAAGGTATTTGACTTGACTGTTGAATAATATATGTATACTTAATTTTGCAAATGAAACTTTGTGGTGCTGAATATAAATGTTATCATTGCAGGGCTTGGTGATATGCCACCTGCCTCATTTTCTATATCTGCCGTGGTTTCTGAGCAGCAACATCAGAAGGAAGTCAACAATGCTAGTGATGAAGGCAAGGAGCAACGCTCAGATGTTGAAGCTCATGATCTTCACGAACGGTATAGTTCATTATTATATCTAGGTTTTGTGGAACTTTATTTTCGAGTTGAACTTCTATTTAAGTTCAGGTCCCTTATGCATTTTCTAATATTGTTTTGTATTGTCTTCTGTGGTGGTCGTCATGAAAGCAGTATGGAGCAGGTCCTTCCTGATAGCCTCTTTGCGTCTCCTAAGCATTCAGGTGGAGATCATACTGCAGCAGGAGATCTTAATGAGACTGTCGTAGTTTCTGAAAACAACTCATCAACATCTGTCAATCCTGCTATTTGCACGGCTTCTCAGTAGTGCTCCTTCTAAAGCCAAGGGGCTGCCTCTGCTTTCCATTGTGAGAACTCTCCTTCTCCTCTTAGGAAACGATAGTTGATTCAAATCAGTTCTGACTTGGGTTTTCTTTTGGTTGCTTGCATGAAGCTTTTGAAGTGTAGCTAATAATGGTGAGCAAGGCAGCAGGGATTGACCTAGGGTAAGATGGGCTAATTTTGTTCTCTCAAATTCCCTAGATTATTTAGGGGGTTGTAGTGGTTGTGCAATCAAATAATCGTCATTGTTTTGGTATGTTGGCTTATGTTTTCTTTCTTCCCTTTATGCAGAAAAGTAGGAGAAGCACATAAAAGGAAGACAGCCTCTAGATGTATAGCTGAACAATACCTACATCAAAGAGTAGATCCATAGAGAAGATCTCGACGACGACGAGTTCTCCACTGTCATGAAATACAACATACTGCTAACAGCAAGCAAAATAGATATTTCCATACATAATGGGACAAGTGAAAGAGTAGGATTTCTCTCTTTCTGTGTACCATCTCTGTAGGTGTGTGCTCCGACCACACAAGCTAGAGCAGGACAAGTATAATATTAGCTAGTATTGTATCTTTTGTATGACAATTATCTACTATATAAACAACTTTTCGTTCTCTACTACATTCTTTGCTCTTTTCGTACCATTTTTTCTTTCTAAACCCTACTGGGTGTTTCGGAATAGGGTTTATCCAATTCATAAACACGGCAAAAGTTTGAAGTAGCCGCTGATAGCAGCAGCACAATGATGGTATAGATGGGGCAAAAGCTTTGGTTTTGTTTTCTCTTGGGTCATGAATGATGATGATGGTTGCTTCTGTCTCTTATTGCAGCCTCACTCTCACTCACATGGTCATCGAATGCAGGGGGTAGAAGGGGGATTCACAAAAATTTGATCAAAGCCAGGTTTTAGGGAGAAGATTTCGTCACATATTGTTTTTTGCGACCATAAAAACCCACATGTGGGGGAAAGGAACAAAGTGGTCACATGGGCGCTGACATCAAATGTTAAATGAGGGTGGGGGTGTATCAGGTTTATCACACTCCTCTCACTTTCGGTTTCTGAATGGGAAAATATGTTTGTTTCTGAATCTTTGTTTTTCCGGAAGCTGGAACCCCTTCTTCTTCATGTGCCTCGCTCGTGTTATATGGCTTTTTGCCCTTTTTGCCACTCAAAAATTCGTAACGCTTTCAAGGCTTGCGTTTCAATAAGACAGGGAAAATGAAACAGAAAGTGAGAGAAAGGGAGGCAAAATGCCAATGTGCGTGCGTTTGATAATTTTGTTTTGTTTTAAAGACTTTTAGTGCACTTTTGTCTGTGGTTTTGGTTTTAAGTGATTTTTGGCCGAAAATTCAACTTTTGTGAAAATAAATTAGTCAGTTGATTATTCTTTTTTTTTTTTCCGGACTTTACTCGTGGCACTCAATTTTTTTTTTTCCTGCATTTTTCCATTTCATTTACAATATTGTTCTACCGGTTAGTAACTTGAACCAATATTGATATAATCTCATCCATTCAATATTAGAATATTGCCCCATGTTTAGATAATTTACTGTTGTAATTTTTCTTCTTTAATTTACCATCATACCCTTATTTATTAGATTACTGGCTCTTAGGGTTTTAATAAAGCAAGGATATTTTAGGTAGTTTAATATTTTTAACCAATAAACCCCCTTTTTATTTTTTGATGTAACCAATAAACCTTGGTTTCTTAAATATATAAGACAGTTACTGAGGGCCCTTAGATGCTAAGTTGTTAACATGCACTAAATTTTAATGTAATTCGTTAAGAAAGGAAGGAATTGAACTTAGGCTAACGCTTTCAGTCATTCATATACTATCGTGATTTGCTATCTACCTATGGTGAGCAGGGAGCTCATCTGACTGTTGGGGGTTAGAGGCGCTTTGCACAATGTCGTTTCCTGCTTGACTTTGTTTTACTGACGCCAATAGTACCTAGTTACAAGCTCACCCTACAAGACTAGTCAGCACATTTGCTAACACTTTGTTGAAGAAAAAACACCTTATCACTAAATTAAATGGTAGTTAGCAAGTAAATTAACTTGCATGGTGGGAGCCTATTTTAAAAGTTCTCATGAACTTAGCTCTAAGTACACATAGCTTTTACTCATCATACCAATACATGGATATTCTGTTTACATCAATTTATGTATCCATTACTTCGACTAGAGGGTGTTAGTGAAGAAGTGTTCTCCCTAATTAAGTTTAGCATTAGAGTGCTTAGCAACTCAATATTAAAACTTCTTTAATAGTTGAGGGACAAGACTGTTTTTTAAGATGCTTTGGGTGACTTTCAGGATGCATAAAGAAGCATGTTCCAATTTCAACGAAATTGCCGATTGCCTCAAAACGGATGAGGTATAGTTTCCCTTATTCGGTTGTATAGAAGATTTCATGACTATGACCACAACTATGATCATTCAGGGTTCCATAGTCTTTATTTTTCAAGTTGGATACAAGATTGCAAATGATACCCTAGGCTACATGGGGGAACACCTTTATAATCTTTTATTTAGTGAAGAAGTCTATGAAAGATCATCATCTTATATACTAATTTTTCAACTTATTGCTTTCTTTCTTGTTTTGCATCGCTTCTGATATTAATGGTGTTAAAATACATTCCAAATAATGTATGATGTTATAAAACCATGAATTTCTTGCTTTGAGCTTGTTGCTCCATCTAAGTGTATAAAAGCAAGATACGAACACACACAGAATCAACAATATACTGGATCTTCAAAAATTGCTAAAATAATAACTTGAATTTGCATACCTTTTCTTTCCTCAGATTATCGACCACAAGCCTCTCAAGATTGAGGCTTTCGCCTTATTGATGAAGGAAAAAGAGCGGTGTGGTGGTTCAAGGGTAAGAAAGAAATGGAGGAAGGAGAATATATATATATATATATATATATATATAGAGAGAGAGAGAGAGAGAGAGAGTACAAGGTTGAAGGTTTTTGAAACATGTAGATATGGGAAAGATATAAAGCGTATAGAGTGAGGAATTTTCCACAACAATGACGTTTTTCTCAGAGCTAACCCTAATATCGAAACATAAAAATCTATATTATAATAAAGAGAAGAGATTTTGTCAAATTTAATTTAAGATTAATTTTAGTTTACCCCTCTGAGGTTTGGGGGTGTCATCATGTCACCCCCTCTATTCTCAATTTTGAATTTTTACCCCTCAAACTTTTATTTTCAATCAACAGTGTCCAATTTCTCCTATTCTGTCCAAATTGGATAGATCACGACAAAATTTTTACACTTTGAGGGCTAAAATGGTCATTTCAAGACAATTTATTTTATTTTATTTTATTTTTTTATTTTTAATTTTTTTGTTTTATTTTATTTTTTTATTTTATTTTGTCTTCAACCTATACACCACAAGTTATAATAGGTTTATAAAAACAAAAAGATACTCTAAGTGGTTGAAAGCCGCTCGCTGGTTTACGATATTTGTGATATATCTCCGATAAAGTGAAGAATTTCATGATATATCCCCAATAAAGTGAAGAAATATCTGTAAAAAATAAAGAATTTTAGGATATATCCTAATAAAGTGAAGAAATAACTGTGTAAAATCATTTTTTACAGATATTTTTAGATAAAGTGTAAAATCATTTTTTATAGATATTTCTTCACTTTATTGAGGATATATCTTAAAATTCTTCACTTTATCAGAAATATATCACAAATATTGTAGACCAGCGAGCGGTTTTCAACCATCTATAGTATCTTTTTGTTTTTATAAACCTATTATAACTTGTGGTTGATAGGTTGAAGACAAAATTAAAAAAAAAAAAGGAATTTTTTTGTCTTGAAGTGACTATTTTAGCCCTCAAAGTGGATCCAATCGTTAGAGTTAACGTCCAATTTGACAGAATAGGAGAAATTGGACACGGCTGATTGAAATTAAAAAGTTTGGGGGGTAAAACTTTAAAATTGAGAGTAGAGGGGGTGACATGTTGACACTCCCAAACCTCAAGGGGGTAAACTGAAATTAATCCTTTAATTTAAATAAAGATCAAGTATATCAGTTTTTTAGTCAACCGTTCAAAAATTGAAAAGTTTAAAGTAATTAAATTTGAACATGCATTTTCCCACTTTGCAATCTACAATCTACCTTATACTCCATCCTACTTATATACCTTCTGATGGACTTTGTATAGAATTTTGGGATCTAGAATGTTTTAGATCTCAATTTTCAGTATTGCTTTGCTATTATTAATACCCTTAAAGAAAAATGTTCATTTATTGAAATGAGTCTGCTAATGAATTATAAGAGGATTTATTGTAACTGTCAACTTAGTGTGAGCTTCACTGAATAGATGGTGTACTAGGTGTAACAATAGCTCTTTGTGATAGCTACACAACGTTGTCAATTTATAATAGTGCGTTTTCTTATTGAATAAAACGATTGATCTCTTTCTTATAAAAAGAATAGATATTACAATGCTCTATGCTAAGATTTTCTCTCTGCTCTTGAGTGGCGATTTTCCTTCTCCGACAGACAATCTGGGATATTGCTTTCCCTACTAAGCCTTATGTTGACCTAGGTGGGTTCTTATGGACATCGACTGTCGAGCCATGGGTTGTGGGGTAGTTTAGGACAAGGTGTTTTCTGCGTTGCCCTCATGTTCGATGCTCATCTAGACCATGCTTTTGCCCAGCCGAGATTATCGGTTGATGGTTAAGATGATGATGTGTCTTATCTATGTTTTCCTTTCCTATAAATCTCTGCTTTGGGAGGTTTGGTTTGCATCCCTTGGGTTTTGCTTCTTCTTCTTATAGAGATAGGACATTAGACTAACTTTTCGATCATATTTTCGCATATCAACAGTTCATTTTTTAGATCCTAATGTGTAGATCACTTCTGAAAATTTTCAGCTAAATTTATTATCGTTAATACATTGAAAACGGCGCTTTAAAGTTATAAGTATGAACAGTTCAGGTTTGATAGATTTGGTTCGTCTATTGATTTAATCTAGTTTGATACCTTAACGATCACCGATTTGGCTGAAAATTTACATAAATGATCTACATATTAAGACCTAAAAACTAAACGGTTGAGATGTCGAAATGTGATCGAAAAGTTGGTCTAATGCCCTATCTCTAGAAAAGACCAAAAAATGGATCTCTTAGTGGAATGGTCCTCATATATATACATATATATATATGTATGTGTGTGTGTGTGTGTGTGTATATATATATATATATATCTTCTCCACTGCAGACGTCCGCAGTTTCTCTTAGGTACGGATTTCCAGTTTTGACCCATTTTTCAATCATATTTTCATATTTTAACCGTTCAGTTTTTAGGTCCTAATGTATAGATCACCTCTGCAAAATTTCAGCCAAATTGGTGATCGTAAAGGCATCCAAAACTGCAATTTACAACAATGTACACGAACGGTTCCCGTTCGGCAGATTCGGTTCATTCGTGTAAGTTGCAGTTTTGGATGCCTTAACGATCACCAATTTGGCTGAAATTTTGCAAAGGTGATCTATACATTAGGACCTAAAAATGGAATGGTTAAGATGTGAAAATATGATCGAAAAGTGGGTCAAAACTGGAAATCTGTAACTTTTTTCTTAGGTGCGGCTATCGTGCGGACGGTACGGATTTCCCATTTCCCCCACTTTCCGATGACATTTTCACATCTTAACCGTTCAGTTTTTAGGTCCTAATATATAGATCACCTCTGTAAAATTTCAGCCAATTTGGTGATCATTAAGGCATCCAAAATTGCAATTTACCATTATAAATACGAACGGTTCCGGTTCGACAGATTCAGTCCATTTGTGTAAATTGCAGTTTTGGATACCTTAACGATCACCAAATTGGTTGAAATTTTACAGAGGTGATTTATACATTAGGACCTAAAAACTGAACGGTTAAGATGTAAAAAATGTGACTGGAAAGTGGTCGAAAACGGGAAATCCGTACCTAAATTTCGATACGGACGTCTACACCTGAGAAAGATCCTATATATATATATCATTCTAGAGAGGACCTCCTTACTTTAAGAATTTGTGAATTTTCACTATTTTACACTAGTATGTGACCTAATTTAATAATTTCAACCATTGATCCTTTAGATTTCTATGCAAGAATTGTGTCTACAAAAAATGAACCAAATTCATAATCATTTGGTCATTCAAAATTATGTAAACAAATGTGGTCCATCAGAAAAAATTAAAATGAATATTGTGCTAATCAAATGGTTAAACGTTTTTGAATTTGACTAATTTTGTAGGATTCATATGTGTGTGTGTAACTAGAGGATTAATGGTCTGGATTATTAAACTACATGCTAAAATAAAATCATTCTCACTTTTCAAGTTTAAGAAGAACCTGTCTAGATCATGCTTCATCTTTCATTTCTTGTAGAAACTCTTATCGCACACACTTTTTATGATCTCGATATGCGCATGTTAGGAATTCTAAGTCCAAGTCCATGTGAAAATGTCAGTAATAGTGTTGTTAATAGTCAATATTGTGTTTGGTTATTTTATTGAGGATCAAAAAACCTGTTGGTTGTTATTGGATGATTAAGAAGATTTGGTTTTAGGTTTCCCTAATTTATTAGCATTTTTATGTATTCTCTATAAAAAATTTTCCTCAGGGCGGTGGCTTCTTGTACTTCCTCCTTTGCTCATCAATGGTGGCTATGGCAGACTTTCGGCTACTTATACTCTTCTTCTTAGCACTAGGTGGCGCTGACTTTGGGTTGGATTCGGGGTTTGGAGGTGTTGTTTTGGCTACTACATCCAAAGTCGGTGGTGATATGCAAGATGCCTCGGATGTTGGGATGGCATCTTGGTGGTGGAAGACTGGGCGATTCGGTCCTGGTTGGCTAATATTGGATCAGATTGGTTGTTCCAGATTGGATCTATAAGGTACGGATAGTGAAAAAGTAATTGAGAGTGTATGTTGGTACCCTCGATATTAGCAGCGTGCAGTTTTACTCAATCCAGGGGTCTGCTGTTTTCAATGGCGACGCTGAGGCTGGTAACTGTTCATACCACCTGCATAATACGCAAATAATACTAAGAAAACAAGACTTATTTCCAAATAATCACTAGTGGGACCCACTGGAACCACCATGACGTGACCAGTCAGGCTGACCCAACCCCAGTGTGGACATATTCTAAGAGGAACATGCCTATCCTACATATGAAATTAATAGGACTCATCGTTCTCTAGCGCTTATATAAAGCCAAAAACCTTCTACAACAGGTAAGTACTCTAATCTACCCATTCTCTCGATATTATCAACTATTACTGACTTAAGCATCGAAGAGTTTTAGGCTGGCAAACCCGATTTCTCTATAACTGTAATACCCGCAAATTTCATTTTAAATTCGAGTAATTATATCGAATGATTATTGTGCGATTTCACGATTTATGTTCGATAATAATTCATTTTTACAATTATCGAAGTTTCGAAACAATTTTTTTTAACGAAAAGCTCGAAATACTCGGTTTGAGAAATCGACTTTTTCTACGTACGAAATTTGGAGAAACTTCCTTCATGAAAGTTGTAGAGCTCGTCGATACGAGTCCGTACACGTGCGGAACACGAAGATCGGATTTTTTCTAAATTAGTTATCGAATTTCGAAGTTTTCCGAAACATGTATATATAGAAAAATTTGGGAAACCCTAATTTTTTCTACCGGTTCCTCTCTTTCTCTTCTTCCTTCTGTTTCTGAAAAAAAACTCAGTTTTTTCTCTCTCTCAGCTCTCTCACCGTCTCTCTCGACCGAAAAGGGGAGAAAACTTCTCCTTAATTGTTCTCCCTCCACAGACCACCTCTCGACCTCAAACCAAGTCTCAGGCGTTCGTCTCGAGCTGCTCTAGCTCCCGTAGGCAGTTTCACAAGGCGGCGCAGCCTGTGGCGGCAGCGGCACGGCCCGAACCGAAAACGACCATTTTCGGTTCGATCTCGATATCTCGAGCTACACTCCACCATTTCACTTGATTCTTGTCTCATTGAGCTCGCCTCAACTTCCTCTACAAGCACCAAGAAGGGCCGGAACTGGGTCGAACGTTTTCACGTTCGTCAGAGCTCGACCCGAACGGATCGAAATACCGAAACTTTCGATCAAGATATCTCGAGCTATACACGATCGTTTCTTGTGATTCTTGGCTTGTTGAGTTCGCAAGGAAGTTCTGAACAAGTTTCCAGAAGGGATCGGGGCCTGAGGTTGCAGTTTTCACGTCGGTTTTCAAGCTCGCCGGTTTCTGCATTTTTTCCGGCCGCCGACTGTAAATCGGTAATTTCGATCCCTTCCCGTCATTTTTAGGTCTTGTGCTAGTTATGAAAGTTGCTCAGAATGATGAAACGAAGGGGACAAGCTCGGTCCTAACACCATTGGCTGTGGTCGGTGGTGGCTCTGTCCCTAACTCCGGCGACTTTTTTTCCGGCCACCTCCGGAGGTCTAAAATTTGGTTTCTATCCATTTCATGATTCTATGTTTCGATACGATCATTTTGGAGTATTATACGCATTTTTCGGATATCGTATGAATTAGTTATGAATTTTGTGATTTCGATCGATTTCGATCGTTAGATTTTTGATCTGTGAAATTATGACCGTCGGATGAACTTGTAAATTTGTTATGATGATCATATGACTGTCCTAGAGGCTTTGTGTGGTCATGGACGAAGATCCGATTGTTGGATCTTCGTTTATGTGAAAAACGGTAATTAGGGGAGCGATTCGTGAGAAACTGCTCGTCGGATTTTAATGTAAATTAGAATCTGGCCGTTAATTAGTAGTTAAATTATGTGTTGAAATTGTTGGCTAAATTCGAATCACATTTGATTAGGTGATTGACGGATTTTATTTGAGTGGGCTATTCGGCGTAATTAAATTATAATTATATTGAAGACGTAGCGGGAGTTTCGAGGTGAGTAAAACTCACGTGGTTCATATTACGAACCGAGCATTTTAATTTATTTATTTTTGGTAATTGTGTGAAAAATATTTGCGGATTAAATATTTGTTTTAAAATTTCATGGACTTGAATCACCACGGTCCATAGGTAAGTAAAATGAATTTTAACTATACAAATGAATTTCATAATTTTCTTGTGTGAACTATAGATGGTATTAGTGGTCATTCCTGAGTGGATGATTACGTATATATATATTTATGGAAAATATATATTGATGAGTGGATTGTTGTTTGATGATATGATTGAGTAGAATTGATGAGTTGATTATATTACAATTGTGTAATTCCATAATAATATGATGTATCTTGGTTGGGTTGATTTCAGTATGTGATATTATATGTTGTGTTCATTTATGGGTTTAGGGTCGACGTAATGACTGGTGTGGGTAATCGGACGCTCTAATCCTAGTGTGGATGATGGGATACGATTGGTTGAGTATGTGGAATTATTGGACGTTCTAAATATGTATATAGGTATACATATTGATGAAATACAATAATTGATAAATATGTCGGATGCCATAACCTAGGCCAGGTGACGGGCTACGATTCAGTTAGAGCTCTAGTTTGTCAAGTACCGTATTTTTATAAATACGATGATGAGAGTTGTGGAGAAAGTTGTGAGTTGGGTTGTCTTGATATATTGAATTGGTGTTGATTGAGATTGTTATTATTTGCATATGTGGAAATTATTGAGTGTTGCTGTGTGTGGGAATAAATGAGATTAAATTAAGTAACAGTTCATTCCTTTACTCATACAAGCTTTCATAAGCTTACCGGGTTTTGTGTTGTTGCAATCCCGGTACACTATTCAATGGTGTAGCGGATAGTCCTGCAGGTCAGGATAACCAGGGAGGTGACCGAGCTGCTTAGGTGTTACAGCAGTTTTGTTATTTATTTAGTTGTGAGGTGTGTGTATGCTCATTTAGAGCTTTACATTACATTTTGGATTTGAGTTGTAATAATTAACCGAGACTAATTTCGGTTTGATTTTATTTCATGTGGTGAGTATGTCAAGAAAAGAAATTTTCAGGATGATTATTTTTGAGTTTGTAGTATTTTCATGTTTCGGATTTTGAATTGTTATTCAGAAATTCGGGGCGTGACAATAACTTTTGTTGTGTTGGACAGATTGCGAGAAGAGAAGGAAAGGAGACAAGAAAAATTCATGATTCCAGACCCCGACAGTAGTTTTTGTTATGACCCGAACCTAAATTTATAGACTTACGGGTCTTTTGGATGGTAAACGAGATTTATTTTAATTTTCGACTCCGTTTTGACTGTTTATGGGCCCTAAAAGATGATTTTTTGTTTGGGTCAAAATTTGAGAAAACTTTCTTTATGAAAGTCGTAGAGGATGTTAAACCGAGCGCATGCATATTTGGTTCATAAAAATCAGAGTTCGTATGCGTAAGTTATAAGCGAAATATGAAAGTTACTGTTTATAGTAGATTGATATAAATTTAAAAAGTTACCATAGCTGGATAACTTTTCTTTCTTTTCTCTCTCCTTCCCCCATGCTCTCTCTGTCTCTCTTCTGCGACTCTCTCTTTCTCCACCTCTAGGCCACCAAATTGCGAGCTGCGAGCATTGATAGACTCGTCTCCTCCTCCTTAATACGTATGTGGGAGTTGTTTACTGCGATTTGACCGGAAATGTGGAGATCGAAGCCCACATTTTTATTATAACAAATTGGTCAACGCCGATTCCGACTTTATTTTAATTTTCGACTCCGTTTTGACTGTTTATGGACCCTAAAAGATGACTTTTTGTTTGGGTCAAAATTCGAGAAAACTTTCTTCATGAAAGTCGTAGAGGACATTAAACTGAGCGCGTGCATATTTGGTTCACAAAAATCGGAGTTCGTATGCATAAGTTATAAGCGAAATATGAAAGTTACTGTTTATAGTAGATTGATATAAATTTAAAAAGTTACTATAGCTGGATAACTTTTCTTTCTTTTCTCTCTCCTTCCCCCGTGCTCTCTCTGTCTCTCTTCTGCGACTCTCTCTTTCTCCACCTCTAGGCCACCAAATTGCGAGCTGCGAGCATTGATAGACTCGTCTCCTCCTCCTTAATACGTATGTGGGAGTTGTTTACTGCGATTTAGCCGGAAATGTGAAGATCGAAGCCCACATTTTTACTATAGCAAATTGGTCAAAGCCAATTCCGGCTTTATTTTAATTTTCGACTCCGTTTTGACTGTTTATGGACCCTAAAAGATGATTTTTTATTTGGGTCAAAATTCGAGAAAACTTTCTTCATGAAAGTCGTAGAGGACATTAAACTGAGCGCGTGCATATTTGGTTCACAAAAATCAGAGTTCGTATGCGTAAGTTATAAGCGAAATATGAAAGTTACTGTTTATAGTAGATTGATATAAATTTAGAAAGTTACTATAGCTAGGTAACTTTTCTTTCTTTTCTCTCTCCTTCCCCCGTGCTCTCTCTGTCTCTCTTCTGCAACTCTCTCTTTCTCCACCTCTAGGCCACCAAATTGCGAGCTGCGAGCATTGATAGACTCGTCTCCTCCTCCTTAATACGTATGTGAGAGTTGTTTACTGCGATTTGGTCGGAAATGTGGAGATCGAAGCCCACATTTTTACTATAGCAAATTGGTCAACGCCGATTCCGGCTTTATTTTAATTTTCGACTCCGTTTTGACTGTTTATGGACCCTAAAAGATGAATTTTTGTTTGGGTCAAAATTCAAGAAAATTTTCTTCATGAAAGTCGTAGAGGACATTAAACTGAGCGCGTGCATACTTGGTTCGTAAAAATCGGAGTTCATATGCAAAATTTATAAGCGAAATATGAAAGTTACTGTTTATAGTAGATTGATATAAATTTAAAAAGTTACTATAGCCGGGTAACTTTTCTTTCTTTTCTCTCTCCTTCCCCCGTGCTCTCTCTGTCTCTCTTCTGTAACTCTCTCTCTCTTTCTCTCTCTCTCTCTCTCTCTCTCTCTTCTGCAACTCTCTCTTTCTCCACCTCTAGGCCACCAAATTGCGAGCTGCGAGCATTGATAGACTCGTCTCCTCCTCCTTAATACGTATGTGGGAGTTGTTTACTGCGATTTGGTCGGAAATGTGGAGATCGAAGCCCACATTTTTACTATAGCAAATTGGTCAACGCCGATTCCGGCTTTATTTTAATTTTCGACTCCGTTTTGACTGTTTATGGACCCTAAAAGATGACTTTTTGTTTGGGTCAAAATTCGAGAAAACTTTCTTCATGAAAATCGTAGAGGACGTTAAACTGAACGCGTGCATACTTGGTTCGTAAAAATCAGAGTTCGTATGCAAAATTTATAAGCGAAATATGAAAGTTACTGTTTATAGTAGATTGATATAAATTTAAAAAGTTATTATAGCCGGGTAACTTTTCTTTCTTTTCTCTCTCCTTCCCCCGTGCTCTCTCTGTCTCTCTTCTGCAACTCTCTCTCTCTCTGTCTCTCTCTCTCTTCTGCAACTCTCTCTTTCTCCACCTCTAGGTCACCAAATTGCGAGCTGCGAGCATTGATAGACTCGTCTCCTCCTCCTTAATACGTATGTGGGAGTTGTTTACTGCGATTTGGCCGGAAATGTGGAGATCGAAGCCCACATTTTTACTATAGCAAATTGGTCAACGCCGATTCCGGCTTTATTTTAATTTTCGACTCCGTTTTGACTGTTTATGGACCCTAAAAGATGACTTTTTGTTTGGGTCAAAATTCGAGAAAAGTTTCTTCATGAAAGTCGTAGAGGACGTTAAACTGAGCGCGTGCATACTTGGTTCGTAAAAATCGGAGTTCATATGCAAAATTTATAAGCGAAATATGAAAGTTACTGTTTATAGTAGATTGATATAAATTTAAAAAGTTACTGTAACCGGGTAACTTTTCTTTCTTTTCTCTCTCCTTCCCCCGTACTCTCTCTGTCTCTCTTCTGCAACTCTCTCTTTCTCCACCTCTAGGCCACCAAATGGCGAGCAGCGAGCATTGATAGACTCGTCTCCTCCTCTTAATACGCATGTGGGAGTTGTTTACTGCGATTTGGCTGGAAATGTGGAGATCGAAGCCCACATTTTTACTATAGCAAATTGGTCAACGCCGATTCCGGCCACCTCCAGTCATAAATCTAGGTCCATTAGAAGCGCCTTGAGCCACTCTTCATGCTCGCCAAGTTTCATAACCCAGATCGAAGCGTGGAGGAAGAAAGCATAATTGGAAGATTTTGGGTTCAACCTTCTCCTTAATTGTTGAGGTACTTCTACTCATTTTCTCACTTGGTCACAGTTATGAAAAATACTTAAAATGCTGAGATGATGATGCTGGTAAAATTTGGTAACCAGATATGGTGGTTAACCGTCGGTGTGGAACAGTGCGGTGTGTGAACAGTGATTTAATTATGTTTTAAGCCCATTAAATATTATAAATATTGTAGAGCTTATATATGAAGTTTGGTGAAGTGTTGAAATTGTTATGAATTTCTGAAGATTAAGAGTTTTAATTATCGATTTACGAGAATCCGATCGTCGGATTTCTTTGGAATTCATCTTAGAATTTGTTGGTGAAGTTTGGATTAAATCTGAGGAAAATTGAAAGAGTAGAGATTAAAGGAGACAATTAGAAATTAGTTTTAATTATCGTAAAGTTAATTTCCGTCATGTAATTATATTGTTTACGTGTGATTATTTTTGTACAGGACGTGAGGAACCTCGATTTGAGAAAAATTCGAATAAACGGCAAGCATAGCCGTATATTGTGAGTGAACTTTTGTTTTAAATAATGATACATGCAATTATTTTCCCAAAATGATTGATTTATTTAATTATTTATCGTTTTATTTATCGAGCATAATATTTAACTTTGAATTATAATTTTGACATTGATTTATTTGTCATATGAATTTCGATTATGAAATTGCTATGCTTGAATTTGTATTTATGAATTGTTTTCGGGATTATGATTTGATTTTTGGAGATTAATTGTGATTTGGGAAATGGGATTTCCTAAGGAAATTATAATTATCTATTATTTCTCGCCTATTTATTTTTGAATTCGAGAATAATTTTGGCGTGCGGGGCCACGTCGTGAGAAATTGAGGAAGCTTTATGGATTTCACTAGATTATGGATTTTTCTTCACCATACTTGGGTTGTATTATTTGATGATACGCTTGCTAGCTAGCCTATTCCTCCCTGATTACTTTGTGTTTGCGGATGAGTTGAGATAAAGTCTTGGAGGCTCAAGAGTGTGGGACACTCCGACCCGAGCCTGGGAGGCTCCCTTGTTGTATGGTGATAACTTCTTCTCCGTATGATATTATTATTTGACTAGCGAGGCTAGCCCGATTTCTTCCAACCAGTGAGGCTGGTATGTTTTCACGAGTTTTTCATGTGGCAGGAAATATATTTTATAAATGTGGCATGCATCGAGATTTTAGAAGTAATTTATTTGTGGGAAAGTATCAAAGCGTATTTGATTTAAATTATCTTAATTATTTATTGTTGTCCACTCACTCAAACGTGTTTTAAATTACTTTCCCCTGGGCCTTTTGTTTTCAAATGCCCAGTTTGCAGGCGAGATTAGTTGAGGTTGGGCGTACATGGAGTTGAGGTATAGCTAGCACTACTTCCGCATTGTAGGATCTATCGATCATTTGTCCTCTTTTTGTTTGTTTTAGAATTGCTCTGATAACCTATGAATTTTTGCTAAATGTGAAAATGAAGTTGTTGGTATTTGGGGAGCAAGATGGCTTCAGGAGTATAAGGATGGTTGCTTAGAAGTGTGGTTCTAATTTTTTCAGATTAGGGTTGTCCATTTTTGACGAAAATTCTGTTGAACTTTCTCAAAAGGTGGACCACGCAGGGCCACCTGGAATTTCATGGTGAAATTTTGGGTCGGGTCCTGTCAGTTTTACTCTTCGTAAGCCCTGGAAACAATAACTGTTCTAAATTTTTTATAGCAATCGCATTTCAAACATTGTGGCCAATGCAATTAAGACATTCGATAGACGTTAAAGTTAAGTTAGACATGTAACTCTCACCTTATGCTTTGCAACTTTCATTAAAGTCGTACTTACACCAATCACTTGCACGCATTACTCACTAACTATTGGCGCAATAACTCTTTATAATTATTTTCTTAATGACTTTGCAGCGTTATATAACATTTTACATTAGCTATTACATAGACATGAGGAGATCACTCGTTACCCAAAAAGCAAATCACTGCTTCATTTTAAGTGCATTTTTTAATCACCACTCAAATCAATCACATGAGGAGCCCTAGTTCTTTTTCTTCTACGAAAAGTCACTACAGCTACAACTAAAATCTACACGGTCAGAGTAAAAAAAAAAAAAACAATTATTGTGTAGGATATATATATATATATATATATATATATATTTTCAAAAGAACTTAAGAAGAGTCAATTTTTTCTTGTTGATAATGTCACAGTAATTTATTATTTATTTTACTGGAAATCATTGAATTTATTAAGAAGGATAAAATTATACATAATGAATTTAGAAGTGGTAAATTAATTTTCCAAAAAACAAAGATTTGAGGTGACAAATGGGCTAATTTGGCCGGTCGGTCCATTCGTGCTTTGCACCGTGTTTGAATAAACCCGTTTAATTTTTTGTCCACAATTATAACCTAAATATATTTTGATTGTGGAATTGTCTAGAACTTTGAGAATTTCAATGATCTGATACTTAAATAGTGTAATATATAGTGGCCGCTTGTTGAATACTCATCTGCATTTGTAAGTGTATAATTTAGTGGTAGATCATTGAAACATAATCGAGCTATCGAAACACGTACGCATTGTTTAAATGTAACTCTCTTAGTTAAAGCCGATAGACAATTAAACACGTTACTTCTTTTAAAGAGCGCATAAGCATTTACACATTTAGTTCATTTGAGTCTTAAATGCGGTTATGTTTTCTCCCTTATAAATATATTATCACATGAAACTATACTCCAACAAAGCGATCATTACAAGAAAACACATTCGTGAGTAATCACATAACATTGCAAAGGGAGTTATGGCCAGACCAAGCAAGTACCATCTTTTGGTGATTTTTCTCTTGGGGGTGGCATTAAATGCTTTTGCAACACCAACACTAGAGGCGCCAGTAAATGTTAAAGAGTGTGAAAGACAGTTCACCGAAAAGTGCGGGATTGAACTAGAAAACAACATTTTCAATAATGAATTTTTGAGTGATGATTGTTGTCGAGATCTTATAAAGTCGGGTAAACCATGCCACGATACCTTCCTCAACACGTCCTTTGTGGTACGTCATTCTAGTGCAAACAAAGCTCAAACTTTGGCAAAGGGCGAAAAAATTTGGACCGAGTGCGTTGCCATCAACAATTCAGACAAAGACGAGACCAAGACTGTAAAGGAATGCTTGGAAAAGTTCCCCTCTAAGTGCGGAGAGGAAATAGACAAAAGCATTTATCAAGGTATGGTTGTGATTGATGCTTGTTGTCGTGATCTTGTCTCATGGGGAAAATCATGCCACGATATCATCGCAGGGCGAAATAACGATGTACGTCATCCTAGTGTTAACAAAGCACAGGCTTTGGCAAGTAGCGAACAAGTTTGGAATCTATGTGCTGCAGTCTCACGCTCACCTGCTTCTTATCCATCAAATTAGAAAAATTAAAATTGGTTACTAGACATGATATTATATGAAATACGCGATACTTTTTATTATGTGATAAATTTTATTCTTCATTTTAGAAAATGGCTCTACTGTTTGTGTTTAAATTATTACATTTTGCATTTTCACAATACACAATGAAGAACACAATACACATATAACTAAGCGCTCAATTTGCACATCGATCTCGAATGCCAATTTTCTAGTAATTTAGAAGGCCTGTAAGCATAGAGTGATAGGGCTTTTGGGGCCTTGAACTGGGTTGTGGGGCTCCTTTTTAGGCCCTTGCTTTCGACTACCCCTTTGGTGTGGGGTTGGGGCTCCATGGCTCGTAGTATTATTTAATTTTTGTATAGGTCGCAAAGTCCAGATGTTCAGTTGGAACCTCTTATTTAAACTGCTTTCGTGCATCATGGTTTTGTTAGAACAATGGTGCATGAACTTTCTAAAAGATGGGTGCACTCTGGGCATGTTGGGTTCTATTTTTTTTAGAATATAATTTTGCATGTCCTAAAGGACGGCTCTTTCTGTCGACCTCATTAGGGTGTGAATTATAAAATTGGGCTGTCTTCATTAAAAAAAAAAATTGGTTGTTTTAATAAGGGTCATTAATGAATTTGATTGGATTATTGATGGCCAATAATAGCGTTATTGAGTGTCAATGATGCATTTGGTTGTTTTACTGAGGGTCAATAAACTTTTAGTTGTTTTATTGAGAGTCAATAACTCAACATTTCATAACTTTTCATGTGGAAAATGAAGAGACTTAAACACACAGCAATAAGGGAAATAAAGGGGAAAAAAGAAAAAAAGAGAAAAAACAGATGAAGAAGAAGAATTAATTTTTGAAGTTGAAGTTCCAAAGACAAAAGGGAGAAATTGAAGGAGGACAAAAACGATCTTAGAAGAAACAAAGAATCAGAAATAGAAAAAGAAGAAATAGTCTTCCTACTTTTTTTTTCCTCTCTTAATCTCATCATACTTTTTGATCAAATTTTCTCATGTTGCCCTCGTGTAGTTGTCTATTATTACGATAAATAGAAAAACATTGAAAATGTCAAATTAAAAAGTATAAAAAAACTCACAGGCCAAAATTTTTCTCATGTTGCCCTTTTGTATTTGGCTCAAAGTGAAAAAAAAAAAAAACATTATGTGTGGCATGAGTGCATGACTAGTCTAATTATAATACTAGTCCCAATTAACACTCACAAACATATTTTTATTATTTATTTCATATTCAAATCTCATTTAACACATCAAATTTTCTTTTCATGAAAGCTTTTGAAGAAAAATATGGAGAGAAAATGCATTACAAATTACTTAGTGAATTGTACAAGAATCAAACTATGATGCAAGGGACAAAAAAATTAGATAAAGATATTTCTCATTAATGTAACAAGGTCAAGAAACAAATGATAGAAAATCTTCATGTAAACTAAACGAAATAATTTTGCAGAGCAACATATAGGACAAACTAATCTCAAAAACAACAAGATAATGAGCAAATTTAATTCTACAACATTATCTAAAACGCCAGCAACCAAAAGACATGAATACTTTGTAGAGGAACAACTGTTTTTTTTTCCTTTTCTTTTGAGGGAAAGGATGTCAAACTTTATTGAGAATTTAGAACCAATTACGGATGACAACTATTAGCTGCTAATGCAGCTTGAAGACAAGGAGGAGCTAAAAATAAAAAGTTTCTTCAGAAATAGAACTTGAATATGCTGCCATGAGATGGGCAACTGTGTTTGCATTCCTCTTTGTATGAGTGGCCTTCAAGTTAGGATGGGAGTCAAGAATTAATCTCAGATCATCAAAGAGCCGTCCCAAAGTTGAGGTGTTGTGACCATCCCTGTTAACTAATTGTCCTTGCAAAACTTGTGAATCAGTCTCCAAGATGGCAGGGAGAAAATCATGTTCCAACACAAATCGATCAGCCAATCTATATGCTATAGCCTAGGCATGTTCTGGTGAAGGTAAATCAACCAAAGCGTTACCACCTCCGGCTAGCATATTGCCCCGAAAGCCTCTAACTACATAGCTAACATTGCCTCCCCTTGAAGTATGATTAAAGAAACCATCCACATTCACTTTAGACCACTCCATTGAAGGAGCTTTCCAAGTAAAACCCTCCTTACTCAAACAGAACTAGCATTTGAGTTGTGGAAACAGAATTCCTGCAACCTTGAAAATGCCTTAAATCAGAGTATCACCAACCTGACTACTTTTATTCTTCCCATACTCTATTGTTCTTTCCAGACACCTCATAACAAATACATCAATACATCAATTCACCAAGACACTTCAAAGAGAAGTCTTTTGCGTAGAACCGTAACCATTCCAACTGAGGGAGGTGCCAAGCATGAGGGTGATATAACATACTTGGTATATTACAGTATTGGACTGAAGCAATTGCTTGGTGATTGAACAGTCACGACACAAGTGTAAAGTAGTTTCAACAACATTAGAACAAAGAGGGCAGATCATTGTTTCCAAGTCCTCTCTCCTGGACACCAAAAGTTCCGTAGAGGGCAATATGCAATGACAGACGGGGACATATGGATTTTAACAGAGCTCAAAATTTTCACTTTCCACATTTTCTTCCAGAAACTTGTACCCACTGTGAGATCAAAAGGATTCCAAGAAGAGGAGGTAGAAAATGAAAGATGATAAGCAGTCTTTACTGTGAACTTACCACTCTGATCAAGATGCCAGACAGCTCTATCTTCTACAACTCTTGTAGATAATGGAATAACTAATATGGCATTAGCCTCCTCTACCAAAAAATTAGTCCGGACTAAAGCAGTATCCCACACTCCTATACTGCTCATCAAATCACTCACAAAATGAATATAATGTGACATAACCTGATCATTACTAGGTTTGAAATTTGGTACACCCGGAAGCCAGGAATATTCCATACATTCATATCTATCTGCCAATAGGTACCCTTCGGTAACATATCTCTAGTTTAGAAGATGATGTGCTCATATTATCCTATGTTTCTTTGCCTCTTAATCTTGGTATATATGCTTATTTCTCTTTATTTATGATTCATTTATGTTATTTAAGTATTTTTGTGGGTTTGTTTCATAGAAAGATTGAAAGGAAATGTGCAATACCAATTCCCAGAATCTGCCTGTGGAGAACATCCAAATTCAACGAATTACTGGTAGTTACTCAGACTGAATCAAACAATGAATCTTATATATTGGAAAGCTACGGATGTCTACTTTCTGTAGAATTTTACATATCCCAATTTCGATACTTCTAGAGAAAGTTATGATTATTTGACTGAAGATAGGTCAAAACAGAAAATCTGGGAATTTACAAACATTTGTGGAGAACTCAAGTTTCGTGGCACAAGATTGTCAATCCTAATGTTTCAAGGAAGTTAATTCAGATGAGAATTCAAGGATCTACTTATTCCTACTTTTACTGAAGAGATTTCAATGTTTTCTCATACCAAATCAAGAAAGGAATATAACGTCTTACAAGGAACTTAAAGCCGAAGATGAGAATCGACTCTATATAAGGGAATAAGAATTTCACATGAGGAGGACGTCTCCGGAGCACATTGAAGATGTCTAAGGAGCAGAGACGACTCATCCATCTTCCATTTTTTTTCGCTTTCCATTCTTTTTATGTTTTTGCTAAACCTTTTTCTAAAGGTTAAGATGATGCCTTAGCATGATTTATGTACCTTGATGTTTTATTCATGAATTTATAGTTTGTTTATGATGAGTGCTTAATCACTATTTGCATTTATGCTTTCGTTCTTTGATTGATTATCTTAGGGGTTTCCATTTAGGAATTGGAAGACAAATTTGAAGTAGGGATGCAATATAATTTGATAAGCTTCTTGTGATTAAGTGTGGTAAATTACATTATTGCTTGAAAAAGAATAACGGTTTGCTTAATGCTCTTGTTTTCTAGAACATAATGAATCCTTGCATGTTAAATTTATACCTAAGAAGGATAGACTGCATAGCTAGGGTATAAGATCTTTACCCGAGAGGGAGAGCATCATAAACTTAAGGAAAACTATGGTCTAGACGGAATTATCATCTAGAGAAACAAATTAATAATCTATTAGTTTTGCATCGAAACATAAATAGGATTGTTAGTGGTTGATTCTGAAACCCTGGGTTCCATCATCTTTGCTGTTCAACTTATAAACTTTGTTTGTTTTTTTCTTTCTTTAATTTTCACATTATTTCTTTATTTGAAAACCTCAAAACCATACTATCTTTTTATTAATTGTTTATGTGATTTGTGTTCTTAATTTGAATTAATTGAGTTAGGATTTAAATTGATTATCAATCCTCGTTTGGAATGACCTTATACTTGCACACTATACTAACGATGATTTGTGCGCTTGCAAGCTCTAATTAAAATTTCATAATAGAAGATACTTCTCCATGAATTAGACGGTGAAGCATGAGGTGCCATAGTCCAAAAGAATCTTCTGAAAAGTAGCGAGCCTTAAAAATCAAAGCATTCAAAGAAAGAGGTTAAAAACCACCTTCCAAACCTACTTAGCTAGAATTGCATGTTAAAATCAGTCAAAGTACAAAACCCTAATCCCCCTTCCTCCTTAGGGATACTAAGAGCTTTCCAAGCTGTCCAATGGATTTTTCATTCATCCACAATAGTACTTCTCTACCAAAATCAAGCACACATTTGCTCTAAATCTTCACAAAAGCTTTTCGTTAGCTGAAAGACACTCATAGCGTACGTAGGAAGAGATTGAGCCACAACCCTTATAAGAATGTCCTTTCCTGCTTTGTTTAAAAGCTTGCCTCGCCAATTAGAAACTTTCTTGGCCAAATTCTCCTTGATGTACTGAAAAGTAGCTATTTTTTCCTCCCCACATAAGTAGGCAGCCCCAAATATTTTTCATAGGAGACAACAATTTCAACACCCAAGAGACTAGACACATCCTCCTGCAAATACTCTGGAACATTTTTACTGCAAACCACAGAGCTTTTCTCAAAATTAACTAACTTACCTGAAGCTCTCCCATAGGTTTCAATGACGTCTTGTATCTGAGACCAATCCTCTGAAGAAGCATTAGCATAGAGCATGCCGTCATCCGCAAGTAGTAAATGGTTAACAGAAGAAGCTTCACTACAGATTCCAATACCCGAGAGAAGGCCTGCAACATACTTCTGCCGGAGTAAGGCAGAAAAGCCCTCAGCTCCAATAAGAAATAAATATGGAGATAAACGGTCTCCTTGCCTCAAACCTCGACTTGGTATCACAAAGCCTCTAGGTTTACCGCATATCAAAAGAGAATATCTTACAGAAACAAACACATTGCATTACCATCAGAGGTAAAATTAATAAAGGCTCTCATATAAACTTCGCCAAAGGAGACAAAAGGAAAGGCTATGAAATCCAAACCATATCTATATGTATTGAGCACTCGATAAACCACATTTATAAATCATTTTCATCTTCATTTGTTCTCATGGGAATTAATCAAAAACAAACCCACACAAATTGAAAAAGGAAGCTAAGATAAAATATAATCAAAGACAAAATCAATATTGAAAATTAAAGTATTGCAATCAGCTAGTAAAATGTATAAATCAATATTAGCTAGACGAGTAACGTTGGATCTAATACACGGCGACGCCTTTTTGATCTCTCACTAGAGTTTGAGCGTTCTAATAAAGACTTGAATGCATTCTGCAAGAAGGGAACTGATTCAATTGTGTGATCTTTATCCGCGGCAACAACAAGTACACTGCGGATTCTTCCTCCGAGAGTTGCCATTTCAGCTTTAAGTGTCTTCAAATGGAGGGATTTTAGAATTTCAATTAGATCGGATAGGAGTTCTGGTCGGTCCTCGCAGGACAATGAGGCTTTGAAAATAATTCCTCCATTGCTCGAATAATCATCCTCACCCGAGGAAAGTACAGTAATTTCATCAGTTTCAGAAGGGAATGTTTCGAGTTCTGTGATTTCTGACATTTGTTGTTTCAGCTCTTTCACTCGTTCAACCACCTTTGCTAACAGCGAGGCTTTGTCTGTCTGAGATTACAAAAAGATACAAACAAAAAGGATAAGAATAAGAGAACCCTAATGAAAAAGTTAACCAACTTTCCCAAATTACCATTGATCATTGTTTTTTTTTTCTTTTTGATTTGGAATCTGATATATATTGCTGTGGTCACAGTGCCGATTTTTATCTTTAATAAAGCCTCAGACAGTTGGGATCCAGAATCCATTCCTAATTAAAGTACTGTTTATAAACGGAATTAATCTAATTGTAATTAAGTATACAAACCATTAATAATCCAATGCAATTCAACGAGGAATATAATTTCTTAACGTCAAGGAATATATATGGTCAAAAAAGTCTAGGATTCCAATTTCAGCAGCAGTACTCTCAATCCTTTTTGTCAACTTTGTCTGAGCAAGCAAACGTACAGTAGGTACTACTACTAGTCAACAAAGCAAACTAGATTTTGTCGACAGTCGACAGATCTAAGACAAAAAGAGAGGAGACTAATTGAGGAGTCTGAGAAACTCAGTTCGCCAAAAAAAATCAAACCAAAACAAAAAATACAAGCAATCAAGTTAATTCTCATATACCCCAGCTAATTAAGCGAGCACAAGATAATCGACGTATGGATATGCAAATTAATTCAGGAAAAAAAAAAACGTACCTTGGAATTACAAGGAAGAAGTGCTCGAAGCTTATCGAGGTGTGAGTTAATTCTCTCTCTCCTTCTCTTCTCGGCCTCCTTGTGATTGTTGAGAGCAGCAAGGGCTCTATCGTGAGGTGTAGTAGTAGTATCAGTACTAGTAGTACTGAGTACCCCAGACCCCTCCAGATTATTCAAGGGGTAATTATTACTGTAATAAGAGGAGGAGCTACAAAAGCTGTGCTGCATAGGAACAGCTGACGCTGAAGATGAGAACTCACAATTAGCTACTCCGCCGGGAAATGATCCATATGGATGACCGTTGATTAAGCCGTTTTGGGCAAGAAAGCGGTAGAGTTCTTGGTTTTCAGGCTGCATCGAATTTGCTATGGCGGTTCTGATGGATGACCGATGATGAAGGAGTCTTCTTGACTGGTTGCTCTATTTTATCCTAGCAAGCAAGCGTGCTTTTGACCGAGGGACCTGGTGCAGTTGTGAGTGGAATGAATAATGAAAAGTTTTGGAAAGCTTCTTTTTTCCAAAAAAGTGTTGGAAAGCTTTCGGTGGTTTAAGCTTTTGTCTTTAGGGTTTTATGTATATTTATATCCATCCGGGATGTGATTTTATACCGTCGGGATAATCTAACGGTTTACAAACGTTGAAGGCAGCACAAAATGCCAAAATATAATCGCATGCGCGCGCCCTCTCTCTCTCTCTCTCTCTCTCTCTCTCTCTAGATCTCTGCAAGGCCAATAAGCTGTATGGTTCTGCCAAGCAGCATCGGATCCATATACCACCATAGACCTCTTCAAATCCACTTTTTCATGACGAGCAGAACACCAATCGTATACGCTCGCCCTAGCTCATCTCCAACGTACTCTGCGGAGCATGACCCAACAGCGACACGTAGTTTAGGTTTAGAAATTTTTGGGTGTTGTCATTGGTGCCCCTGCATAAGCTAATAGAAGCGAAGGAAGAGATTGGCATTAAACCATTAGATTGTTGCCTTGAAGGTTTGAAGAACTACAAACTATGGTCGTAGGCGGCTTGCCAATACGGGAGTTTCATGTGGATTTTAATGAAGTCTAATACATAATGGATCACAATTACCAAGTAGAAGATTTAGTTTGCATTACATGAGGAAGCTTTGCAACATGCTTTGAAGGCATCTAGTTCAACCACATATTTAGAGAAGCTAAATTAGTTTGTTTGCTTGTAGTTATTTTCTTATAAAAATATAAAATTAGCTCGAAATTTTATTTTCATTAGCAAAAAAAAAAATTATGCCTTCCTTATTTTATTATTATCATTATTATTTTTTTAGGGAGGCCAATACATTGTAGCCAGACGCTCAATCTTCAATTGAGAATCAAGGATTAGCCCCTTTAAGACAGACTAGACATTTGCAGAAGAAATATAGGGAGGATAAACATATAGAGATAGAGAGTACTAGATAATTTAATTAGCTACCATAGCTTTCTAGCCTCCAACCTTCAAACCAATCCCAAAGCATGTTGATTCCCTTTCACTGCCACAAAGCAACATGGAACGCCAAGAGCCTCTGAAAGATCCACTCTTGAAGGCTATCCTAGACACAATCAAGGCGCGGGGAGGCTATCACTGGAACCTCCCGAGGACAAGGCACAAGAATGGCTGAGGCTTTATGATTCTAGATTGATGGTTTTGAAAGCAAAAACAATGGATTATGCAGCGGTTTTGAAAAACGGTCGGATCACGTGGTTTGAGAAATAAATAAACCATTTTCACACAAGACTTTCGGCCTTAATCAATTACTTCCTTAAAATAAAAATTTTAAAAATTAAAACATTTCACGTTAGGGCCTTGCATAATTTAGATAGATATTGTTTTCTTTTTTCTCTATTTTTTTTGTCGTCCAATCTTTTCGTGTATTAGTGGATGATTCTAGACCAACAGTTTTGAAAATAAAATGAACAAACCGTGCATCAATTTCAAAAACAGTGAAAAATCATGTTGTTTTTTTTAAAAGGGGCCTTGACTGTTGTAGTATAAATGTATTATACTATATATGTCTATATCATGTAAATATTTAAATGTATAGATAGGTACTTGAGTGTATGAAGACTTATGTAACATGCTTTACCAAGGGGCAACAAGTATGGCAGAATTCATCATTGAGATTGTTACTCTCTCTCTGTTAATTTAGCTTGTTCTTAAACACGTTATCAGCACGAAGTTGCTCTAGAATTATAATCGAAAATTGACAAGAGTAGAGTTCATCATCAATCGAAGTCATTTTTCCAAACTTGCAAAAAACCCCCAAACCCTAGCTCATATCAAAGCCCTTGATTCCAGAAGCCCGGAACCGACCTCAGAACTGCCAGAACCGGCCGGAAAAGGTTTGAACCGGCGGTCAGAAGTTTTGAGCACGAACCGGATCGCTGCCTAGTCCTGCCGAGAGCTACGCAACAGCTGCCGAGAAGCCCTGCCGAGAGCTGCCGAGAGCTGTCAACAGCACCTGCCGAGACCTGTCGACAGCACCTGCCGAGGAGCTGCCAAGCACCTGCCGAGACGCTGCGTAGCAGCTGCCGAGAAGCTGTCTAGCAGCTGCCAACAGATCTGCCGACAGATCTGTGGGGAAATTTTCCGACGACTTTTCCTGCTACTTTTTGGATGATTTTCTCGATTTTCCCCAGCAATCCTTCCGATCACCTCCGATAACTTTTTCCGGCCAAATTTTCCGACAACACTATTTCAAGGTATTCTTTACTAAAAGTTCCCGTTTTTGAGTTATTATTCATTTTCTCTCCTTTTTCCTTTTTATCGGGAACTTACAATCAAAAGCGGAATTATAGATATTCATGCCAAACGAACTAAGTGCGTTCGTAATCAATGAACAAAGAGTGTTCATAATGATTCTTGGAAATTGATTTCTTGGTAGCATAGCTCGGAAATCTTATTATTTTTCGTGGAAGTTTAATATTTTATTCTTATCTTCAAGGATGCCGAATGAACCTAGACTCGATTTTCAAATTCTTGACTCAATAAGTTCGAATTACCATAGCTGGAAAACCGACATTGAGAAGCATCTCACATTGAAAGGGAGATTGCCAATTATCCATGCACCAGACGCGAGTCTTGGGTTCCCACGAACACCCAAAAAGCATGCACAAGCAATCATCTTGATGCGACGCCATATGAACAAAGCACTCAATTAAAGTACATGTCCATCAAAGATACAAAGGATCTATGGGGGGCGCTAGCAGAGCGCTTTAACAATATCCAATATTCCCTCCTCCCTGAGTTGAAGGTTCAGTGGAACGATGTACGCTTCTCTGACTTCAAGTCTATTACTGAGTACAATTCAGAAGCTCTTCGCCTCAAAGCCATGTTGAGGTTTTGTCAAAAAGCCCTCACAGATGAAGAGCTAATTGAGAAAACTCTCTCCACCTTCCTCGTTGCAGCAATTTTGCTATCAAAGCAATATCGCATTAAAGTAAATGTTGGACGAATTACGAGGTTCAATGAGCTCATTATTGTTTTATCGGTAGCTGAAAAGCACGACAACATTCTCATTAAGAATTATAATTCAAGACCCGTTGGAACCAAGAGCGTTCGTGAGGTAAATTATAATGCACCCAAGAGAGGGCGCAAAGAGCGGTACCCTAATAATAGGGGACATGTGTACCCTAATAATAGGGGACATGAAGGACGAACATGTTCATATAACCGCCCCAATAAAGAAGGAAACCGCGACTTTAGAGCGGGCACACGTGATGGCAACTCCACACGTGGAAGATGGAGATATGACAACACCGGCCATGGAAATAGCACCATGAGCAGTGGAGGTCGCACCATGGGCCGTGGTAGCAGTAGCAACCCTCCTAGAGAATATCCACAACGTGTACAACCTGCACATCCTACACAACCTGCACCTCAAATGAAGGGAGGTAACCACAATGACATGTGTCATCGATGTGGATCAATCGAGCATTGGTTTAAGCAATGTCATGCAAGTACCCAACTAGCTGCACGCTACAAGGAATACAGGGAAGCAAGAGAGCAAGAAGCCAACCTTGTTGAAGATGAAGATGATGAAGATGTCAATCTCACCGTTGAGGACTTTAAAGCTGTAAATGAAGAGCACGAGGATGCCACAGACTTTGATTAGAATAGTCATTTTTCTATTTTCCAAGAACGGCAAATGTGCCTTAGTCAATAAATAACAATTGTATTAACTCCTTCTCATGTGGCGTACCCAATGAAGTATGATGTCTTGGAAAGTAATTGAGATCGGGGTATTTAAGCGAGCCTCGCTCCACCAATATCTCTCTACTTTCCTGGTCATATTTTATTGGAATTACCAAACAGATTGAGTGACAATAATTTGTCTAAAGTTTGATTATTGGAATAGACTTATGAAAAACTTTGATGTAATCATTGGCTATTTTCCCTATTAATAAAGTATCGCGTTATCATTCAATGTCATGGACATGTGTTAATATTCCGAACTTTATTCTTTTTCAGTATGTTTTCCGGAGAATTGGAATGTCTTCTTGATAGTGGCACCACACATATTATATTGCAACATATGCAATTATTTTTATGGATGACACCTAGTCGATCTCCAGTAACTACGATGGCAGGACCATCACAATTGATTCATGGTCGAGGACCCGCTCAATTTTTGTTACCAAATGGCACAAATATTAATATCACCGAAGCTCTATATGCTCCAAGGGCTGGAAGAACCCTATTAAGCTTTAAAGACATAGGAGCCAATGATTTTCATGTGGAAACACATTGTGAGAATGGACAAGAGTTCATTTGCATCACCTCTAAAAACTACAGAAATACACGAGTATTAGAGAAACTTATGTGCCACTCTAGTGGATTGTATGCAACCACTATTAGAGTCATTGAATCCAACCATGTCATGAATGAAAATTTATGGGATCCTAACACATACAGGCTTTGGCACGACCGTTTGGGACATACAGGTCGTGATATGATGCTCCGTATATTAAAAACTTCACACGGACATCCATTCTTCAAAACGAAAAGAAGTACGAACCAAACATTGGTCCAAAGAGTTACTTCTAAAGCATATCATTCGTTTTGCAAAGCTTGCTCTTTAGCAAAGGTAGGATCGAGACCATCCTATGCAAAGGACACTAAAGAAAATATACCATTCTTACAAAGAATACAAGGTGATATTTGTGGACATATCCAACCAACTTGCGGACCATTTAGATATTTTATGGTGTTAGTTGATGCATCGACGCATTGGTCACATGTCATGCTTTTATCCACAAGAAATGCTGCATTTGCTAAACTTTTAGCACAAATCATTAAGTTAAGGGCTCACCACCCTGATCATCCTATTAAGTCAATTCGTCTTAATAATGCTGGAGAGTTTACATCAAAAACTTTTGATGATTATTGCATATCCATTGGGATTGAGGTTGAACACCCTGTCCCTCATGTACACACTCAAAATGGTCCCGCAGAAACTGCCATTAAAAGACTTCAAATGGTTGCTAGAGCATTGGTTATGCACACCAATCTCCCTATTTCTGCTTGGGGCTATGCAATATCGCATGCAGCTGTGCTTATTCGTCTGAGACCCACTGCCACTCATCCCTTTTCTGCGTCCCAAATGGTGACTGGGTATGAGCTTGATGTCTCACACTTACGCATATTTGGGTGTGCCGTCTATGTGCCAATTGCGCCACCACAGCTCACCAAAATGGGCCCTCAAAGACGCTTAGGCCTTTATGTTGGATATGATTCTCCAACCATTATCCGCTACATAGAACCCTTGACAGGTGATCTATTTACCGCTAGATTTGCGGATTGTCACTTTGATGAGATAGTCTTCCTGTCATTAGGGGGAGACATGAACACTAATGTTCAACAGAAAAGACAGGAATTGTCGTGGTCTGTCCCCACTTTGTCTCATCTTGATCCCCGAACCACATAGTCTGAAATAGAAGTGTGGAGGATTCTCGATCTTCAGAACGTAGCAGAATCAATGCCTGATGCGTTTTCTGATATCGCTAAAGTGACAAGATCACACATACATGCTGCAAACGTACCTGCAAGGATTGATGTTCCTAAAACTAAAGGACATGACGTCCCCTATATGGGTGACGCAGTGGCTAGGCCCACGGCTCCTGTCATGAAGCGCGGGAGGCCCATAAGTTCTATGGATTCTCGCCCAAGAAAGAAAGCGAGTTTGACACAAAATAATCCATTAATCATCGATACAAATAATCCATCTCATGAGAAAATTCCGGATTATGGTTATGTCCAAGAGATATCATTGGAGGACGCTCCAATGGCAGCTTCAATTCAGAGAATAGAGAGATCTCCATGAATTACACTAGTATACATGTAATTATGGACAGAAATTCTATGGCTATTGATGATGCATTTGCATATCATATTGCAAAAGGAATTATAGAATACGATGATATTGAACCTTGCTCCGTTGAAGAATGTCAACGAAGAGCAGATTGGTCCAAATGGAAAGATGCGATCCAGACTGAATTGGATTCACTAATAAAGAGACAGGTATTTGGGTCTATAACACTGACACCACCAAATATAAAACCTGTTGGCCATAAATGGGTCTTTGTTAGAAAGCGTAATGAGAAAAATGAGGTTGTTAGATACAAAGCTCGCCTTGTGGCGGAAGGTTTCTCACAACGCCCTGGAATCGACTATAAGGAGACATATTCTCCCGTAATGGAAGTTATAACGTTCCGCTACCTTGTCAGTTTGGTAGTTTCTGAAAAACTTGACATGCAGCTCATGGATGTGGTTACAACATATCTCTATGGGGAACTAGATTCAGAGATATATATGAAGGTTCCAGATGGACTTCAATTACCCAAATCAAGTGGCTCTAAACCACGGAGCGCGTTTTCAATAAGATTAAGATGCTCACTATATGGATTGAAACAATCCGTACGGATGTGGTATAACCGTCTAAGTGACTACTTGATTGGGAAGGGATATGTTAACAATGAAATATGCCCTTGCGTGTTCATTAAAAGGACAAGATCTGGATTTGCAATTGTAGCAGTTTATGTCGATGACATGAACCTAATTGGAACTTTAGATGAGTTAAAAGAAACTGCTAAATATTTGAAATCTAAATTTGAGATGAAAGATCTCGGGAAAACACGGTTTTGCTTCGGAATAGAACTCGAGCACCGTAATGATGGGATTATGATCTATCAGTCAGCATATACTCAAAAGTTACTAAGGTGCTTTAATGAAGATAAAGCAAAGCCCATGAGTTCTCCCATGATCAACTGTAGTCTTGAGCCCATGAAAGATCTGTTTCGTCCAAGGGATGAGGACGAAGATTTATTAGAGGCTGAAATACCATATCTAAGTGCGATAGGCGCATTATTGTATTTAGCTCAATACACAAGACCGAATATCTCATTCGCAGTAAACTTGTTAGCTCGACATAGTTCTGCGCCAACACACCGCCATTGGGTTGGTATAAAGACAATCTTTCGATACCTGAAATGTACGATTGATATGGGTTTGTTTTATCCCTACAGAGAAAAAAGAAATGTGAACGCACGCAACACTATCCATAGTGACCGACGTTCTCCTCCTCCCCTCCATCAAAATGATAATGATGTTTTGACAGGCTTTGCTGATGCAGGGTATCTCTCTAACCCTCACAAAGGTCACTCCCAAACAGGTTATGTCTTTACCATGGGAAGCATTGCGATATCTTGGAGATCTAAAAACAGACCCTTGTTGCTACTTCCTCAAATCATGCAGAGATTATTGCCCTACATGAAGCCGTGCGTGAGTGCATATGGCTGAGGGCTGTAAATAAACACATTCGAGGAACTTGTGGTTTGAAATTTACCATAAATGAACCTACATGCATTTACGACGATAATGCAGCTTGTATTGAGCAAATGAAATTAGGTTTCATCAAGGGTGACAATACCAAGCATATATCGCCGAAATTCTTCTACAGTCAGCAACAACAAACACTTCTGAATATTGAAGTAAATCAAATCCGATCAGAAGATAATGTAGCTGACTTATTTGCTAAGTCATTACCAAAATCCCTTTTTCGAGAAACATGTAAAGAGCATCAGATTGAGAAGGATATCCGAACTCCCACGATCTTCAAGGGGAATCTAAATCAGGGGGAGTATCCAGGAATATACTCCACACTCAACGCGCGTTGTGCTCTTTTTCTCATTCGACCAAGGTTGTTTTTTTCCACAGGGTTTTATTACGTGGTAAGGTTTTTAATGAGGCAATTCCGAAGCGCACCACCAACACAATACTATTGACATGAAATATCTAAGGGGAAGTGTTGTAGTATAAATGTATTATACTGTATATGTCTATATCATGTAAATACTTAAATGTATAGATATGTACTTGAGTGTATAAACATAAGTACTTGAGTGTATGAAGACTTGTGTAACATGCTTTACCAAGGGGCAACAAACATGGCAGAATTCATCATTGAAATTGTTATCATTTGGTTTTCTCTTTGAGCTTTCACACTACAATGTATTCCTATAAATACTTCATTGTATGAGATGAATAAACACACTTGAAATCTCAGTTCTCTCTGAAACATTACTCTCTCTCTGTTAATTTAGCTTGTTCTTAAACATTGACCTAATTAATGTACAAAAATGACAAAACATTAACCCACTCTCCCTAATAACAGACTCTAACCCATTATAAAATTACAAATCATTCATAAAACCAGAAATACTCTCTCTCTCTGATCACTTTCCGGAGAGGAACATTTCGCTGTCGAGCAAGTCGCCCTCTCTCTCTCTCTCTATTAGAGTTTCCGCTTACCTCTCTAGCTCTCACGCTACTCTGAGGGCTCATCCTCCTACCCGCCAAAACGGCAGTGTGTGGCTATTGGTGACTGTGTGAAGCAAGTCTCCAACTTTGTCAACGAACTCAGTCCTCAGTAGTTAGAGGATTTGTTCTTTTGGTAATTGAGTGATCTGGTGCAGTTGGATTCGAGACCCAGATCAAAATTGAAGCTGGAATTCATGGCGGATTTTTTTTTTTGATCAAAAATAGAATCCGAGCCAAAGTTTGAATGAAATGGAGATGGGATGTTCTTGAGATCTAAGAAAGTAGAGGCTGTAGATCCCAGAGGGAGAGAGAGGTGCCTAATTGATGGGGTAATTCGAACTAATGAATTAAAAAGCGCGCCTTGAAGCTTCAAAGGAGGAAATCAGGCATGAAATTGGGTGGGTTTTGATGGCTAGATGATGAGGCTGCTGAGGCGTCGAACAAGGCGTGAAAGGCGTTAAAGGCGATGCCAAAGGCACCAAAGGCGCAGGCGCAGCAACAAAAGAGAAATGACGTCGTTTTGAAACAATTGTGGTTTATAGCCTCTCTAGGTCGGTGCGAGGTGTTGGAGAGCCGAATTCAGACCTTTTCTCTTATGAAAGGAAGCAATTTCGATCCCTAATCCAGAGTTGAGTTAGGAGTTTGATTTCGATTCGCAGCAGTCAATTTGAAGGTATTGGAGTTTGATTCGTAGCAGGCCATTTAAAGGTATGACGTTCCTCTCTACTGGGTTGGATTTCATTTAGAATTTGTTGCTGGGTTGGATATCTCTGCTGAGTATATCATTATTGTGTGTTCTTTGTTTTGGTTTTAGAGGTTTCATTTAGCCATTCAAACTGTTTAGAGTTTAGGCATTGTTTTTTTAGGGGCCAAAAGTGTTAAAGTAGAATGTCGGCTTTGAGTACACATAAATATCAGTGTATAATGGGCGCGCGCGCGCGCACACACACTCTCTCTCTCTCTCTCTCTCTCTCTCTCTCTCTCTCTCTCGATTTGAATCTGAATATGAATTTGAATCTCTCAAATAGTTAGTATTGAATATTGTTTTAATCTTGATATTAGTCATATTTTAGTCTTTTTTGTGAATAAATGAGCTGATTAAGATGTTGGATTCTTTGGTCGATTGCATTGACATGTTGGCTCTTCATTTTACCGAAGTTCCTGTTGCAGTCCAGGTCGAGAGTCTTCACTATTTTTCCTATCTGTGTCTTCAATCAGAAATTAGATTGCCAATTCAATTTCTCACTGAATTTCCATCTCTTCTTGTTCCACTGGCTAGTTGTAACCAAGTACTTGCTCTTTTACCTATTCTTTGGTTAACTAGTTGAAGTTGTATGTACTTGCAGCAGACCTTTTCTTCTGTCAAGTGTTTTGATTATCATTTGTGTTTTTTTATGATATAAGTGGATGCAATTTCTTCTTGGTAGGGATTTATTCTTGAATTGTTTGCCTTCTTTCAGGAGATAAGAAATGTTGCCATGAATTGTATGGAGGGTTTACAAACCTTTTCATCTCATGTTAACACTTTGAGCAAGAAAAATGGTACTGCTCTGCTCTGCTTAGGAATGTTTTCTGCCTGTTTCTGATTTTGTTTTGATATATATTGAAATACTAAGTTGTTGAATGGCAGGAAACCGTGCAATTCAGATTAATCATCTTGATAAGCTGCTGGACTTGGTGGTCCAGCAGAAAAGGCTAATCCTATCGGATAGGAACTTGCTTCCTTCTCTCTTGAGATAAGGTGAACCACTGTCCTCATTGAAGCCTTCATTTGAATTTTATTATGTCAGCACTCAGCAATTCGTGGTATGTGTTATCTAGTAATCAAAAATAGGAGAATCCAATGGGAAATAAGTTAATATTCTTCAATGTTTAGTGATGGTATCATTATATATGAAGAGAATCTACTCCATATTCCTAATTATCATGTTGTGATCCAAGAATACAAGGTGAAAAGAACTGAAAATTCTGGAAAGCTGAAATTAATAGGAATAATTGTATTAGTACTTTGTTGGTGATTTTGTTGAATCATATGGTTCTAGTACTTTATTTTTTGAGTGAATGGCAATTAATAATGTTCTTTTGGTTACTCATAATATGGTATATATAAGAGTAATAATTACATCAATAAAGGTCTTTTATACGTAAAGCTTACGCCTTACGCCTTAAGGTGAATGCCTTCTTGAGGCTCACCGAAAAACGCTTCAGTCTACGCCTCAACGTTTTAAAACATTGGTCTGAACGAAACACGCAAGAGCTTGCTTGTCATAATATAGAGGAACGGTGGTGCCAATTATACTTATAATTGTTTTATATTATTCTGGTGCCTGTTATACTTATAATTGTCATAATATGAATGGCTACAAATTGTTGTTGATGACAAATACTATAGACTTTGATTACTGAATAACTTGTGGCATGCTTGCATAATGAACTGAAAGTGTAAGAAGTGAGGATTTCTATGGACCAAATTCAGTGCTCTTTTTCACGAAATGAATTTGTGCAAGGGAAAATGTCCATTTATCCAAATTTGAGTTGCACTAAACTCACTTACCCAAATATCTTATCCGATTGCTAATTTACTCAATAAATTACATATTTTTTTCCCTAACACTCAGTTAAGGTTTTATTTATTGTTTTTTATTTATTTTTGAGACAATCTCTCTCTCTCTCTGTGTCACTTAGACGAGAGAAAGAGAAGTCACCGGAGACTTCACCGAACTCTAGTCACCGGCTGCTGGAGTCCGCTAACCGGTGACAGGAATCCGGTGATCAGAGATCGGAATTTGGTGATCGGGCGTCGGAATCCGGTGACTAGAGATCGGGGTCCGGCGTTTAGTGCCAATAATACCCAATAAGCTATATTGCCCCACAATAAACTTTATTTGACCCCAGTAAAAATTTATTGGGTTTTAATGGAGTGTAATAAAAGTCTTCGGCGACCTCTTTGGGGACCTCCGGCAACCTCCGGACTGGTAATCGAAGTCCCGCGTCCTGATGAGACTAATATTTACTATGATTTTAATGCATTTCTCTCTACATTTTGTTTAGTTATTTCCTTAACAATATCATTTCTAACTTCTTTTATGTTTTTAGGTACTTTTGAGTCTAGAAATGCAAGGCAAGGAGTTATGTGTGCAGAAATGGAAAGAAATGGAGAAATGATGTTTTCCCAGTTCGACCATGAAAATGAATCCCAGTTGAATTAGGAATCCTAAGTCAACTAGGAGTGAGCTCAGAAAAATGATGTTCGGAAATGAGAAACGACAGAGTCTCAATTGGACTAGGAAACCTAATCACAATAAGAGTCCTGATGTTGCTAAGAGACCTGGTGAGGTTAGGAGATGCTGTGTGTGATGACCTGGATTTTCGTTATTTAATTTTGGTAATTAATAATGGACCAGTTGTACGAATAATTGTTATTATGCTTTATTCGTAAGTTATATGTGAAGTGGAATAGTTTTCCTTACATATAATTATTCAAAAAACGTGGATTTTTTTTTGGGGGGGTGGGGTAATCCAAGGTTGTCTTTTTATACGTTGGGATTCTCTGAAAACTTCATTCATGAAAGTTATAGAGCGCGTCAATACGAGTTCGTGGACATGCGGAACACGTAAATCGGAGTTCTTATGAGGATATGCCTTTCGGAAAAAGTTTCCATTTTAGTATAGATAGGGAAATTCCAAAATTCTTTTTCATAATTTCATATTTCCATTTCCGAAAAGTTGTTTCTCTCTCAGTTGCACCTTCAGTATCAAAGAAAACCGATTGACCCAACCTGGACCTGGCTGGCCCTACCCGACTTTTCCGACGAGCTCCAGCGGTCTCCGGGGTGAAACTTCTAGATCGGTTCGTCTCTGCCGTGTGCTCCTCCCTCTGGGATCCTTTAGCGGCGACTCTCAGTGGTGGTAGCACAGTAAAGCGGTGAAAATTTATGCAGTCAGACCCGATTAGTTCTCCGATCTCCGACATCAGCGAAGCTTCAAACTAGGCTTGGAGAGCTCGCAGCAGCCTCCTGGATCGATCTGTGGTGGTTGTTGAGATCAATTCATGTGAAACTTGGTTTAACTCAGATTAAACAGCAATTCACGGCTTGCGAGGTGGTTTTTGACCCCTTACACTTAGTTTCTGACTTCGTGCTAGTTATGAAAATTGATAAGCATGCTGAGATTAACAACTTTGATGTTGAGAGTTTTGTAAAATATTGAGTTTTGGCCTACGACGGTGCGCCACCGCCTGTGGCTGCGTTTCGGCCATGTAAGGGACTGTTTCTGGTATTATATATCTTCTACTCATTGATACAAGCGTTTCGATATATAATACGCAATTTTTGGAGTTCGTATGAATTTATTATGATTTTTACAGTTTCATACTGGTCTATCTATTCGATCTGTGAGGATTTGAGCGTTCGATCAACTTGTGGTTTGGACACATCGATCCTGGAAGTATCCGGAGATTTTGGGAGGCCTTGCAAGTGGTTTCACCTCAATTGGCGTTACTTTGAGATTTTAGTTCGATTTCGGGGATTTTTTTTCGAACTTTATTTAATTGTGATTCGTTGGCTGAATCAAAGGTTGTACTTCCTTAGGTACTTGACGAAGTATATTTTGGACGGCTATTTTGTGGTTTGGCTGCTTTGTTCTATATTGAAGTCGTAGCAGGAGTTTCGAGGTGAGTAATCTCACAAGGTTCATTTTTGACGGATTTATTTATTATTTGAAGTTAATTTATGAATCCTGAAACGTTTTGAAAAGGATATTTGTTTGAAATGATATGAACTTGATCAACAACGGTTCATAGGACTGCGGTTCACAAGTAGGAAAATGAGTATAAGTATAACTATGATTTTTCGAGTTTACGATTGTGAACCATAATTGGTATTAGTAGGCATTCCTGAGCGGATGACTACGTGTATATATATATATATTTACAGGGAATATATATGTTTTGGTGGAATTTGGTTTATTGATGAAAACAATATGCATGAATGATGCTTTTTTTTTATTATTTTGTATTATGGCTTTTTGAAAAACAATGATTGTGGAAATGTTAATTTCGATTGTTTTGAAAAGCGTTGAGATTGTGTAACATTTTGAGTCCTGTGTGACTTCTTTAATGTTTTATTCCATGGGACTGAGAAGTTTGAGGAATGACGGTCTATGACCTTGGGTAGAATATCAGGTAATCACATCTTTGGCCGGACGAGTAGTTACGAATTCAGTTAGCTCTAGTCTGTCTGCCACATTTGTGATTCATGTGGTAACGGGACAAGGTTATTTCTAACTCATGATTACATGTTTTTAGGGAACAATGTGTGAATTGCTTTCCTTATTAATGGTTTTTAAGGTAACAAGGTGCAAGTTGTTTTCCTCATTAACGATTTGATAGTAACCAATGGGTAAGTTGCTTTCTATGTTATACTTTGATAGAAACCAAGGAGTGTGTTGTTTTCTATGTTTCGTTTTAAAAGAAACCAAGGTGTAAGTTGCTTTCTTTTATTTCAATTTGAAAGAAAATTAAAGTGTGAGTTATTCTCCTTTATTTCGTGCTTTAAGGAATCAAAGCGTGAGTTGTTTTCCTTATTTCTGGTGTGAGTTATATTGACTGTTTTGAGTTACTCATACGAGCTTTCACAAGCTTACTGGGTTTGTTGTGTGACAACTCGGTGCACTATTCAACGGTGTACGGGTTAATCCTGCAGGTCAAGATAATCGTGGTTGAAGTTAGGATAGTGTACTTGCAGTCTAGCGGTAGGAAGCCAATTTTGTGACTTTACCATTAATTGGACTTCCGTTGTAGTAAGCTCTGAGGAGCATTTACGTTTTATTTTGTTATTGACAATTTAATTCATAAGCTTATGTAATATATGACTCTATGGGCAGGTCAATATTGACGTAGTGGGTTCAGGGCATCAATATGTATGTTGTGTAAAGGGAAAAAGTTTTTCAGATATTTGGTATTGATGGTTGAACGATCACGCATGTATAATTATAGGATTGTATATTGATTTTTATTTGTGTTAAAAATCATGGGCGTGACACTGTGTCTTCAAGATGACTCAAGTTAGTTCAAGAATATTCTATAATGCACAAGAATTTCGACTTATATGAAGAATGTGCTTTGAAATTGTCCAGTTGAAGAAGCCTAACCCAAAGATTGAAGCATGTGACTTGCACATGAGTCTTTAGAACCATCCATGACGTCTTTGAGAAATTCTTAGCCCAATAATATTGCTTTATGCCGTGAGAAACAAAAGAAAATATCCAGAAGATTTCGGCAAAGACCAAAAAGGGAGAGTTTTGGAGAAAATCTATTTCGTGTGAATTATGGAAAGGAAAATAAAAAGAATAAATATTGAATTAGGTTTCTTGATTCCATGGAAGACGAAATATGATCTAGGTTCATTGAAGATTTCAGCAATCAAAGGAGGTGACTTGCTCTCTACTTTTAATGGAATATTTTCATTGGCCTAATGATGCAATCAAAGAGAAATTCTAGGAAACCCTAGCCCTAGCCATGCACTATATATAGGGGGTTTGTGAAGATATTTAACACACCACAAAATTCAGAAAAAAAAAAAATACCACAAACTCGTCCCCTTCTCCTCTAAAAGACTTCGGCAATTTCATCTTCTCCAAAGTTCAAGACCGTGAAGCATCTCCATCTCCATTCAAGCATCCTTGCTATGAGCCACATCCATTCCACCACCTTTGAAGCTTCTTGCGTCCTTGAAGAATTCAAAAGTGTAACCATGAACCTCTATTTTATATTTTTAGTTTTGATACTTTGTAAAACAATTTTGGATTTCAATTTGATTTCGGGTTTTGTTTTATTGTTCTATAATTTGCAATTTCTTTTGTGGATGAAGTGTTGATTTTAGATATATAGTTTTCAAATACTGTGATGCATGTTTTAGGTTTTAGGTTTCCAAAGTGAAAAGTTGCGATTTGAATATGTTTATGCATGATTGTTAATTTCAAGCTTCAATCCCATCTTTTATGTGTTAATTGATCTTTAGATGCATACTTTGATGTATGAGCATGTAATTGAATCCATATTAAGATGCTAGCATTCTAGGTCCTAATAGTTAAAGTGGAAAACCTATAATTACATAGGTAAATTAACAATGAGTCTTGCATGCTTGATTAACATTCTAACTTGTGCTCTTGGCTTGAATTGATCAAACTTCCAATATGCTTAATGCATTGATTGTGTTTTCGTTAGTGATTAGCTACCACTAGTAATTGTATGCTTAATAGGGTTAACTATGGTGCGTTCATCTAGTTAATTTAATTAAGGGAAGTAAAAAGGACTTTGTATGCGTTCATCTTTGTTCTTGATCGATTCTATGCTATGACATATTTTGATCAGTAATTTGATCATTTGAAACCTTGCCAACATGTTAGTAGTGGTTAACTATATCTAAATTCGTTCCATTCATTATTCTGTACCTTGATTCTGTGTTTTGATGTGTCACATGTATATAATTAGTTGTTAAATTAGAAATAAAATCCAAAAATCCCCTTACTTGTATTTTTCGTAAATAATGTAAATATATAGTTTTGTTTTGTCAAAAATTTTATTTTTCAGGAATTAATAAGTCCCTAATACCCGGTTGAGAACGATCCATACTTATTCTTACTACATTGATAGAGTTTCAAATTGAGCATTAATTTTGTGCAAGTCACGTCAGGTTTTAGTGCCCCGCCCCCCCCCCCCCCCCCCCCCCAAATAATACCCTATAAACTTTTATCGCCCTCAATAAATATTTATTGGGTTTTATTGGAAATAATAAAAGTCTCCTGGGATGTACAAGATCCTCGACAATCTCTTTGGAAACCTCCGGTGATCAGTGACCTATAATCGAAGTCCGACGACCGGTGACTGATGTCCGACATCTTGTTTTATTGTCCACCCCCCCCCCCCCCCCCCCAAATAATACTCAATAAAATTTTTATTACCCCCCCCCCCCCCCCCCCCCCAATAAAAATTTATTGGGATTTATTAAGGGGTAATAAAAGTCTTCGGCAACATCTGTGAGAACTTCTGGCAGCCTCCGGACCTGTAATTGGAGTCTAGCATTCGTTTTTATTGCTATCCAATAAATTTTTATTGGGGGGATAATAAAAGTCTCCAACGAACTTTGTGGGAACTTCCGACAGTTGACCGGAGTCCAGAGTTTGATTTTATTGCCTCCCAATAATGCCCAATAAACTTTTATTGCCCCTCTAATAAATTTTTATTAGGTTTTATTGGAGGGTAATAGAAACCTTCAACGACCTCTTTGGGAACCTCCGACAACCTCCAGCAGGTGACCGGAGTCCGGCGACCGGTGACTGGAGTCCCACGACTGGTCCCAGTGATCGGATTTCTGCGAAGTCTCTAATGACTTTTTAATTATTTTGAGGGTAAATTTTTCTTTTTACATTTAAATGGGGTAAGTGGGCACACAAATATTTTATTAAAGTACGCAGGAATTTATTGGGCCCAAATTGGGTAAATGGTCAAGAACCCTAAAAAAAAAAAAAACAAAAGTCTGCTTTGAAAATTTTTTTTTTTCATCAAAAGTTTTCCAGTTTGGAAAAGAGGGCAACGTTGACCAAACCCGTTTGCCACCTAATCCGCAAAACAAAAACCAGTAGCAGAGGAAGCCAAGACCAAAACCTTACCACCTGAAAATCCTGACAAACTATATATGACCCAAGTAGAACCCTAATTTTGAAATCCATTCCCACTCTGAAATTGAATTGGGTGGAGAAAAGAGTAGAGGAAAAGTTGAATCAGGTTGAGGTGAAAGAGAAAAAGTCAGATGGGACTACCTCTACCCCGACCTCTGGCTTCATTTCCCTAAATCTCCATTACCTAATAAGCATGATATACTTGATTAATACATGCATCACACTTAAACAAAGCATAAGTCAAATGCAAGTCCATATTAACCAAGTACTAAGCATACATAACGATGCCTAAATTTCTTAAAAAGTAATAACGTTCCTAGCCAACCTAACGCACTCACATACCCAATGACAATGTCAATACCGAAGAGCAAACGATGGGGATCCGCTGCAGACGGGCCATCACTCGGTAAGTATTGACACATCACCAAATATGTACCTTACGCTCTGATACCAAACTGTCACGCCCCGAATTTTAGAATAAAAATTCAAAATCCGAAACATGAAATTTCTATAAACTCAAAATAATCATCCTGAAAATTTCTTTACTTAACATCCTCACCACAGGAAATAAAATCAAAACCGAATTTAATCTCGGTTAATTATTACAACTCAAATCCAAAATGAACTGTAAAGCTTTAAATGAGCATACACACCTCACAACTAAATGAAATAACAAACTGCGGTAACACCTAAGCAGCTCGGTCACCTCCCTGGTTATCCTGACCTGCAGGAATATCCGCTACACCATTTGAATAGTGTACTTGGATTGTAACAACACAAAACCCGGTAAGCTTATGAAAGCTCGTATGAGTAAAAAGAAAGAACTATTGCTTAATTCAATTCATAATTATCCCCGCACACAACAACACTCAACAATTTTCACAAACACAAGTACTAACAATCTCAACCAACACCAATTCAAGATATCAAGACAAACCCAAACTCATATCTTTCTTCACAACCCTCAACATCGTATTTATAAAAATACGGTATTTGACAGACTAGAACTCTAACTGAATCGTAGCCCGTCACCTGGCCTAGGTTATGGCATCCGACAAATTTATCATTATCGTATTTCATCAATATGTATACCTATATACATATTTAGAACGTCCGATAATTCCACATACTCAACCAATCGTATCCCATCATCCACCCAGGATTAGAGCGTCCGATTACCTCACACCGGTCACTACGTCGACCCTAAACCCATAATGAGCACAACATATAATATCACATACTGAAATTAACCCAACCAAGATACACCATATTATTATGAAATTACACAATTGAAATATAATCAATTCATCAATTCATCTCAATCATGTCATCACTCAACAATTCACTCATCAATATATATTTTCCACGTAAATATATATATATATATATATATATATACACACACGTAATCATTCACTCAGGAATGACCACTAATACCATCTATAGTTCACACAAGAAAATCAAGAAATTCATTTGTACAATTAAAAATTCATTTTACCTACATATGGACCGTGGTGATTCAAGTCCATGAAATTTTAAAACAAATATTTAATCCGCAAATATTTTTCCCACAATTACCAAAAATAATTAAATATAAAACATTCGGTTCGTAATATGAACCACGTGAGTTTTACTCACCTCGAAATTCCCGCTGCGTCTTCAATATAATTATAATTAACGCCGAAATAGCCCACTCAAATAAAATCCGTCAATCACCTAATCAAATGTGATTCGAATTTAGCCAACAATTTCAACACATAATTTAACTACCATTTAACGGCCGGATTCTAATTTACATTAAAATCCGACGAGCGGATTCTCACGAATTGCTCCCCTAATTACCGTTTTGCACATATATGAAGACCCAACGGTCGGATCTTTACCTATGACCACACAAAGCCTCTGGGACAGTCATATGATCATCATAACAAATTTACAAGTTCATCCGACGGTCCTAATTTCACAGATCAAAAATCTAACGATCGAAATCGATCGAAATCACAAAATTCATAACTAATTCATACGATATCCGAAAAATGCGTATAATACGCTGAAATGATCGTATTGAAACATAGAATCATAAAATGGACAGAAACCAAATTTTAGACCTCCGGAGGTGGTAGGAAAGGGCAGCCGGAGTTAGGGACAGAGCCGCCACCGACCACCGCCAATGGTGTCGGGGTTGAGCTTATCCCCTTCGTTTCATCATTCTGAGCAACTTTTATAACTAGCACAAAACCAAAAAATGACGGGAAGGGATCGAAAAGTACCAATTACAGCCGGCGGCCGGAAAAATTCTAGAAACCGGCGACCTTGAAAACCGACGTGAAAACTGCAACCTCACGCCTCGATCCCTTCTGGAAACTTGTTCAAAACTTCCTTGCGAACTCAACAAGCCAAGAATCACAAGAAACTATTGTGTATAGCTCGAGATATTTGGATCGAAAATTTGGTTGTTTCGATCCGTACTGGTCGAGCTCCGACGAACGTGAAAACGTTCGACCTAGTTCCGGTCCTTCTTGGTGCTTGTAGAGGAAGTTGAGGCGAGCTCAATGAGCCAAGAATCAAGTGAAATGGTGGTGTGTAGCTCGAGATATCAAGATCGAACCGAAAACAACCCTTTTCAGTTCTGGCCGTGCCGCCGCCGCTGCCGGCCGTGTCGCGGTGCAAAGCTGCCTCTGGCAGCTGCGCAAGGTTGAGACGAAGCTTTTGGAGGAGGTTTGAGGTCGTGGGGTGGCCGGATGAGGTGGAGAGGGCTTGCCCTGTTTTTGCTTCCGTTTCGGCCGAGAGAAGGAGGCGACACGAGAGAGAGAGAGAGAGGGAGAGAGAGAGAGAGAGAGAGAGAGAGAGAGAGAAAGCTACAGTGCTTTCCAAAAACAGAAATGGAGGCCGGACTAAAAAGGAAACCTGTCAAAAAAATTCTAGGGTTTTTATCTATATATACCCGTTTTCGGAAAATCTTCTAAATTTGATAACTAATTTAGAAAAAATCTGATCTTCGTGTTCCGCACATGTACGGACTCGTATCGACGAACTCTACAACTTTCATGAGGTAGTTTCTCCAAATTTTGTACGTAGAAAAAGTCAATTTCTCAAACCGAGCATTTCGAGCTTTTCGTTAAAAATGATCGTTTTGAAACTTCGATAATTTTAAAAGTTAATTATTATCGAATAATATTCGTGAAATCGCATAATAAACGCTCAACACAATTACTCGAATTTAAAATGAAAATTGCAGGTATTACAATCTACCCCGTTTGAAGGAATTTCGTCCCGAAATTCAAGTACCCAATTCCCCAAAAAACTGTGGATACCTCGTCCTCATGTCAGATTCTAACTCCCATGATGCATCACCCTCGTCATGATGACTCCACAACACCTTCACGCGATCAACCTCCTTCCTACAAAGTTTCTTTGTAGACCTTTCCAAGATACGAACAGGTTCAACTACAAATGTCACATCCGTGTTCATTTCGATCGTACCGTGATCAATCACGTGCGACTCGTCTCGAACATACTTCCTGAGCATAGACACATGGAAGACATTGTGCACACCCGACATGCTAACTGGTAAGGCAAGACGATATGCCAAGTTACAAACCCTTTCCGAAATCTCAAAGGGTCCAATATACCTCGGTGCGAGTTTCCCCTTCTTGCCAAATCTCATCACACCTTTCGTAGGTGAGACTTTCAAGAACACATGATCGCCTGTCTCAAACTCCAAAGGTCTCCTCTTCAAGTCAGCATAACTCTTCTGTCTACTCTGAGCGGTTCGAATTCTGTCCCGAATAGTAGTGACCTTCTCTGTAGTCTCCTGTACAATCTCAGGACCGATGAGTCCTTTATCCCCTGCTTCCGCCCAACAGATAGGAGTTTACATGGCCTACCATAAAGAGCATCATATGGAGCCATACCGATACTAGAGTGATAGCTGTTGTTGTAGGCAAACTCTACCAATGGCAGATGATCCGCCCAACTACCCTTAAAATCCAGAACACAAGCTCTGAGCATGTCCTCCATCACCTGATTCACTCTCTCGGTCTGTCCATCTGTTTGTGGGTGAAATGCAGTGCTCATAGCAAGAGACGTACCAAATGCCTTATGGAACCTACGCCAGAATTCTGAAGTGAAACGAGCATCACGATCAGAGACAATCGTCACAGGCACTCCATGAAGCCTCACTATCTCGTTCACGTACAACTTACACAACGCATCCCCTGAGTACGTTTTTGCCACCGGAAGGAAGTGTGCTGATTTAGTCAACCGGTCAACAATCACCCAAATCGAGTCGTAACTTTGCCTAGACCTAGGCAATCCAGTCACAAAGTCCATAGAGATATCTTCCCATTTCCAAACAGGAATCGATAAGGGGTTCAGCATTCCTGCTGGTCTCTGATGCTCTGCCTTCACCTGTTGACAGGTAAGACACTTCGACACGTGTTCCGCCACATCCCTCTTCATACCATACCACCAAAACTGCCTTCGTAGATCCATATACATTTTTGTACCTCCTAGATGTATAGTATATCGAGACCTATGTGCTTCCCGCATGATCTCCTCTTTGAGGTTATCAACACTCAGTACATACAATCTCCCTCGAAATCTAAACCCTCCATCAGCCCCAATCATCCACTCGGAAGGACCTTCCACATCCGGGTCAACAGTCATCTCAGCAATCCTTGCCTGAGCAAACTCATCAGTGTCTGACCCTGAATGATCGTAGAGATCAAGGTCGGCTATAAGGTGATACTACCGAGAAAGATTCCCTGTCCTGCTCCTGTGGGCATAAGGTCAAACTCAGATGCAACTTCTAGCATGCGCCACTCTCGCACCATAATTGATGCCATGATTACCCGCGGTTTCCTACTCAAAGCATCCACCACCACATTCGCCTTTCCGGGATGATACTCTAAGGTGAAATCATAGTCCTTAATGAGCTCCATCCATCTTCTCTACCTCATGTTCAATTCCTTCTGGGAGAATAGATACTTCAAACTCTTGTGATCGGAAAAGAGTTCAAATTTCTCACCATAAAGATAGTGCCTCCAAATCTTCAAGGCAAACACCACTGCTGCTAGCTCTAGATCATGAGTGGGGTAATTCCGCTCATGTACCTTCAACTGTCTAGAACCATAAGCAACGACACTACCATTCTGAATCAACACACACCCCAAACCCTGATGAGATGCATCGCTGTAAATGACCAATCCACTACCACTAGTAGGAATAGTCAACACCGGAGCTGTAGTCAATACGAACTGAGTGTCTTTCCTGGTCAATTTGGTCAAAGCCGAAGCAATACCAGAAAACCCTTCAATGAAGCGCCTGTAATACCCGGCTAGTCTAAGGAAGCTACGGATTTCTGTAACCGTAGTAGGGCGACTCCAACTCATCACTACTTTAACCTTCGAATGATCCACAGAAACTCCATCCTTCGAGACCACATGACCAAGGAACTTGACTTCACTCTGCCAGAAATCGCACTTCTCGAACTTGGCAAATAGTTTCTGCTCTTTCAACGTCTGCAGCACTATCTGCAGATGCTTCTCATGCTCCGCTGAGGACCTTGAATAAATCAAGATGTCGTCAACGAACACTACCACAAACTGATCCAAGTAAGGACTGAACGTACGGTTCATCAAGTCCATAAATGCTGCAGGGGCATTCGTGAGACCAAAAGGCATGACAAGAAACTCAAAATGTCCATACCTGGTCTTGAACGCCGTCTTTGGGATATCTTCCTCTTTCACCCTCAACTGGTGATATCTAGACCTCAAGTCAATCTTCGAGAACACAGTAGCTTCTCTAAGCAGATCGAACAAGTCATCAATCCTAGGTAAAGGGTACCTATTCTTGATGGTCACCTTGTTCAAATGTCGATAATCCACACATAAACGAAGTGAACTATCCTTCTTCTTCACGAACAACACTGGTGCGCCCCAAGGAGACACACTTGCCTGAATGAACCCTTGTGCAAGTAAGCCCTCAATCTGAACCTTCAACTCCTGAAGTTCAGCTGGAGCCATTCGATAGGGTGCTTTTGACACAGGTGAAGTACCTGGTATCATATCAATGGAGAAGTCCATTACCCTTTTCGGAGGTAACCCATGGATCTCCTGAAACACATCTACATACTCTGAAACTACGGGAATCCCTGTAATCTTTGAAGTACTACTCCCTGATTCAATATGGGCCAAAATCCCTGTCCTCATGGTGATGTCAGACTTCAAACAACGGTAATGAAACACTGGTTGTCCCGAAACATGGAAGGACACAATCATCCTAAAGCAATCAATAACAGCATGGTTCGGGCTCAACCAATCCATACCCAAAATCACATCATACTTGTGATCCGGAATCACAATCAAAGACGTAGAGAACTCTCTGCCACCAATCCCAATAGGGCAATCATCACAAAACATGCTAAGCTCAAGAGACACACCGAGAGGTCATGTAACACACAATGATCTAGTCAGAGGCATAGCAATCAAACCCAAAACATCCATAACCGAACTAGAGATGAAAGAGTGTGAGGCTCCCGTATCAAACAGTACTCTAGCAAGATAGTGATAAACAGATAAGGTACCTTCCACTCCCGTGCCTGCCTGACCGATGGCAAAGACTCTAGCATAAGCAGGTGGTAGCTGCCTCTGCTGGTTACCCTGCACTCTACCCTGATTTCGGGACGCTCCCTAGCATGATGCCCTGCCTGTCCACAGCTGTAGCATATCCTACCCCGTGGTTTCGTGCACGCACGAGAGATGTGACCCGGCTCGCCACAGTTAAAGCACTTCACCGGAGCTACTGGTGCTATATGCCTAATAGGCATAGCCTGAACAGGAGGAGCTACTACTGCCCTGGCTGGAGTCTGATGCTGAAACTGAGTTCTCTGTCTCTTCCAGAACCCACCCCTGAAGTCTCTAGCTCTACTGCTTCCTGCTATGGCCTTTCCCTTGCCCTGGAAGTCTCTCTCAGCAGACTCCTTCTCCCTACGAATCAGGTTCTGCTGCTCAATGATCTGTGCCTTAGCCAAGATCTCTCTCTTAGTCTTCAGCTCCAAGATGGCCACATCACGCTCAATCGAATGACTCAACCCTCTCTGAAACTTCTTGGCCAAATCTTCATCCTCCATCTGCCTCACATACTTGTACAGTCTGGAGAACTCCGCATCATACTCAATTACGGTCATCTTCCCCTCTACAAGTGTAAGGAACTCTCGTTCCAACCTCTCCTTCACTGCTGGTGGAAAGTACTTCTCCCTAAACAGCCTCTCAAAGCCGTCCCATGTCAAGGTAGACACCTCAATGCCCCTCTGTGTGACGTTCCACCACACCCTAGCCTCATCCTTCAGTATGAAAGCGGTTAGCTTCCTCTTGTCGGTCTCAGTGCAATCAAGCAGATCAAAATAGGTCTGCAAATCCTCTATCCAACGATCCGCCACCATATAATCAGTGCCTCCTCCAAACTTGGTTGCTCCCAAACGGGTAATTTCCCTTGCTAGCATCAGCAAGCGAGCAGGATTATCAACCACAGCCACGTGAGGAATAGGCTGATCCTCATAAGGTGCATCTACCTCCGTCTCGGATGCTTCTTCGACCGGAGGGGCCCTACCCCTTCCTCGGCCTCTACCCCTGCCACGAGGTCTACCTCTACCCCGACCTCTGGCTTCATTTCCCTAAATCTCCATTACCTAATAAGCATGATATACTTGATTAATACATGCATCACACTTAAACAAAGCATAAGTCAAATGCAAGTCCATATTAACCAAGTACTAAGCATACATAACGATGCCTAAATTTCTTAAAAAGTAATAACGTTCCTAGCCAACCTAACGCACTCACATACCCAATGACAATGTCAATACCGAAGAGCAAACGATGGGGATCCGCTGCAGACGGGCCATCACTCGGTAAGTATTGACACATCACCAAATATGTACCTTACGCTCTGATACCAAACTGTCACGCCCCGAATTTTAGAATAAAAATTCAAAATCCGAAACATGAAATTTCTATAAACTCAAAATAATCATCCTGAAAATTTCTTTACTTAACATCCTCACCACAGGAAATAAAATCAAAACCGAATTTAATCTCGGTTAATTATTACAACTCAAATCCAAAATGAACTGTAAAGCTTTAAATGAGCATACACACCTCACAACTAAATGAAATAACAAACTGCGGTAACACCTAAGCAGCTCGGTCACCTCCCTGGTTATCCTGACCTGCAGGAATATCCGCTACACCATTTGAATAGTGTACCGGGATTGCAACAACACAAAACCCGGTAAGCTTATGAAAGCTCGTATGAGTAAAAGGAAAGAACTATTGCTTAATTCAATTCATAATTATCCCCGCACACAACAATACTCAACAATTTTCACAAACACAAGTACTAACAATCTCAACCAACACCAATTCAAGACATCAAGACAAACCCAAACTCACATCTTTCTTCACAACCCTCAACATCGTATTTTTAAAAATACGGTACTTGACAGACTAGAGCTCTAACTGAATCGTAGCCCGTCACCTGGACTAGGTTATGGCATCCGATAAATTTATCATTATCGTATTTCATCAATATGTATACCTATATACATATTTAGAACGTCCGATAATTCCACATACTCAACCAATCGTATCCCATCATCCACCCAGGATTAGAGCGTCCGATTACCCCACACCGGTCACTACGTCGACCCTAAACCCATAATGAGCACAACATATAATATCACATACTGAAATCAACCCAACCAAGATACACCATATTATTATGGAATTACACAATTGAAATATAATTAATTCATCAATTCATCTCAATCATGTCATCACTCAACAATTCACTCATCAATATATATTTTCCACGTAAATATATATATATATATATATATATATATATACGTAATCATTCACTCAGGAATGACCACTAATACCATCTATAGTTCACACAAGAAAATCATGAAATTCATTTGTACAATTAAAAATTCATTTTACTTAAATATGGACCGTGGTGATTCAAGTCCATGAAATTTTAAAACAAATATTTAATCCGAAAATATTTTTCACACAATTACCAAAAATAATTAAATATAAAACATTCGGTTCGTAATATGAACCACGTGAGTTTTACTCACCTCGAAATTCACGCTGCGTCTTCAATATAATTATAATTAACGCCGAAATAGCCCACTCAAATAAAATCCGTCAATCACCTAATCAAATGTGATTCGAATTTAGCCAACAATTTCAACACATAATTTAACTACCATTTAACGGCCGGATTCTAATTTACATTAAAATCCGACGAGCGGATTCTCACGAATTGCTCCCCTAATTACCGTTTTGCACATATACAAAGATCCAACGGTCGGATCTTCACCCATGACCACACAAAGCCTCTGGGACAGTCATATGATCATCATAACAAATTTACAAGTTCATCCGACGGTCCTAATTTCACAGATCAAAAATCTAACGATCGAAATCGATTGAAATCACAAAATTCATAACTAATTCATACGATATCCGAAAAATGCGTATAATACGCCGAAATGATCGTATTGAAACATAGAATCATAAAATGGACAGAAACCAAATTTTAGACCTCCGGAGGTGGCCGGAAAGGGCCGCCGGAGTTAGGGACAGAGCCGCCACCGACCACTGCCAATGGTGTCGGGGCCGAGCTTGTCCCCTTCGTTTCATCATTCTGAGAAACTTTCATAACTAGCAGAAGACCTAAAAATGAAGGGAAGGGATCGAAAAGTACTAATTACAGTCGGCGGCCGGAAAAATTCCAGAAACCGGTGAGCTTGAAAACCGACGTGAAAACTGCAACCTCAGGCCCCGATCCCTTCTGGAAACTTGTTCCGAACTTCCTTGCGAACTCAACAAGCCAAGAATCACAAGAAACGATCGTGCATAGCTCGAGATATCTTGATCGAAAGCTTCGGTGTTTCGATCAGTTCGGGTCGAGCTCCGACGAACATGAAAACGTTCGACCTAGTTCCGGTCCTTCTTGGTGCTTGTAGAGGAAGTTGAGGCGAGCTCAATGAGCCAAGAATCAAGTGAAATGGTGGTGTGTAGCTCGAGATATCAAGCTCGAACCGAAAATTGTGGTTTTCGGTTCGGGCCGTGGCGCCACCGCTACAGGCCGCGCCGCCTTGTAAAACTGCCTATGGGAGCTAGAGCAGCTCGAGACGAACGCCTGGGACTTGGTTTGAGGTCGAGAGGTGGTCTGTGGATGGAGAACAATTAAGGAGAACTTTGCTCTCTATTTCGGTCAAGAGAGAGGGATGCGAGAGCTGAGAGAGAGAAAGCACTGTGCTTTCCAAAAAAAGAAAGAAAGAGAGAAAGAGAGGGAGGCCGGTGGAAAATTAGGGTTTCCCAAAAAAAATTTCTATATATACGAGTTTCGGAAAACTTCTAAATTCGATAATTAAATCAGAAAAAATCCGATCTTTGTGTTCCGCACGTGTACAGACTCGTATCAACGAGCTCTACAACTTTCATGAAGGAAGTTTCTCCAAATTTCGTACGTAGAAAAAGTCGATTTCTCAAACCGAGTATTTCGAGCTTTTTATTAAAAATAATTGTTTCGAAACTTCGATAAATGTAAAAGTGAATTATTATCGAACAACAATCGTTAAATCGTATAATAATCACTCAACACAATTACTCGAATTCAAAATGAAAATTGCGGGTATTACAGAAAGATCCTCTCTTAAAGGCTATTCTATACATAATCAGGGTGCGGCGGGGCTATCACTGGAACGTCCCGAGGATAGGGCATAAGACTCTATTTTAAAGACAACACCACTAAGACTAAGGATTATGAATGGCTGGAACCTGGAGGGATCGTCCAAGAAGGCACATGCCTGGAGGAAGGATTTACCAAGTAAGATGTATATATGACTAAGAATTTTTCTCCTTTTTAGTTCCAATTTTTTTTTTCAATAAATAAGATGTATATAACTATGTGCAAATAAGATGTGCACTATACCTCTCTCTCTTTGATCTAGTAAATCATTGATTCGATTATTGATTTAGCTACAACAATAGATCTTCTCAATTGCATCATCTTCCTTTTCATCTTGACATCCAGCACTTTCAAAAACATCGACTATCAGCATTTTTGTTGTGAAAAATAAACTTAACAAAGTGACTTGATGCATAAACTCTCGCAAGCGTATGAATTGTGTCAAGATAGGGAAGTATTATTATCGTACCACGGGGATTAGTGGTTAACCCTCAATCCTTGGGTAGTCGGTACTAAAATCACTCAGCAATTAAAGGAAAAATAAAACAAATAAAAATGCTAATCTATGGCACCAAGCCTTAGCAATGCTTGACTTTAGTTTTCACCAAAGCCTAATCAAAACTAAGAGCCTAGTGGTGGATATGCACAAATGAGTGGAAGTTTAATATTTGGGAGTTGATTTTAACTTAACAAAAAGTAATGAAATGTAAAGCAATTAATAAAAATACAAAGAAATTAATAAAAGTGTAAACCAAATAGATGGGAATGTCGAGTGCTAGCTGGGGAGGTTCCTTCACCCAAATCTCATGTGTCGGAAACTAATCCAATGTAGATGTGAATTTCCTACTTTGGGGTAGTGGTATCCAAGATGGTTCAAGGCTCGAGAACCAAAATTCTCTTTTATGGTATTCCTACTCCAGTTCAAGGGCCGCAGAAACTCACTTGACATGAATTAGAGCCGGTTCAAGGGTTCCTAATTCACATCAAGAGGCCTAGAGATCGAGGATTTAGACTACTAAGCGACATACCCACGCAATCACGCAACAGGTGTAAATCACCGTGCTTATAACCCCTCGAATACGAAATTGAAGGTTTCTAGCTTAGGAATTAGAGGGAGTCAAGCCTCTAACTCCGTCCTAGACATGCTCAAAATACACACCTTAGAGTCGACTAGACTCCTAGACATGTATTTTAACCCAACAAAAATAGATATAAGCATCCATCATATAAAAATTGCATCATTACATTAAATTAAACATCTTTTACACAAAATTTGGGTTATGACACACCACCCTAACCCACAACAAGGAAATTACTCACAACTCATAATCATAGACATCAAGATTACAAAAGAGAAAACAATATAGAAGTGTAGAAGAAAACAATGGTAGCCATAATTAGCTAGAAAGCTAACATGACTATCTTTGAATTACAACTCCCACAATTAACCAAATCTTGAATCTTGTAGAGGAGAAGCCTTTAATGAATCCTTGAAGTTTTTTGGTGAGTAAATCCTCCGATGCCCAAAAGTAAAGTAGAGAAATAAGAAAAATGGCTGCTATGGAATTTGGGAAATGCGGCTACTGTTGGGTCGGAATAGAGAATAGGGTGGGTTCTAATATACATATCAAGAGAGAGGAAGGAATGGGTTGGATGAGTGGCTGATGTTGGTTCAGAAGAGGGTAAAGGACACGTGGTAACCAATGTGGCCTGCCTTTTGTTCCAAACCCACGTGGTCTCCTTTTGTTAATTACACAAAACAATTAAATATTTTGTTTAATTAACCATGCTTCTTTGCTGCTTCCTTACAAACCCACGTGGCCTGCCTCTTGGGTAATTAAACATAATTACCGATTCATTCTTCCATCAATTAATTGTTGTCCACAATTTACCGTCTCGATACTTTTGTCTTTTTATTGAAACTCCATTCTGCTTCAATTTTACACAATTTCTTCCATAATCCACAATTCCATTTATTTACTATAAAATAAAATAAAATAAATTAATTATATATTAATTGACATGAGGATTAACTTAATTCTAGCATTTAGAACGTAATTACGTGAATAGAAATGCGTGTAATTACAAAGCAATTAGGTAGACAACGAGAATGAAGACTTGAGTGCACAACCCACTCGTCTTGAGTCCTTTTTTATAAATTGGGGGATGATTCTAGATTGATGGTTTTGAAAGCAAAAACAAAGGATTATGTCGTGGTTTTGAAAAATGGTGGGAGATCACGTGGTTTGAGAAACAAGTAAACTATTTTCACACATAAGTTTCGGTCTTAATCAATCACTTCTCTAAAATTAAAAATTTTAAATTTAAAACATTTCATGCAGGGCCTTACATAATTTAGACATATATTGTTTCTTTTTTTAATATTTTTTTGTGGTCCAACCTATTTGTGTATTAGTGGATGATTCTAGACCAACAGTTTTGAAATTAAAGGGGCCTTGACCTAATTAATGCACAAAAATGGCCAAACATGAACTCACTCATGCCAATAACATATTCTTATTCTTACTAACCCATTTAATTATGAAATGTCACTTTTAACCTTCAAAGAATTATAAAATTGTCAGTCATTCATAAAACCATAAATGCTCTCTCTCTCTCTCTCTCTCTCTCTCTCTCTCTCTCTCGTGCTTGTAAAGTCTTTGCATACCTCTCCTAGCCCTCACACTCCTCTAAGGGCTCCTTTTCCTCCCCGAAGCGGCAGTGCATGGCTATCGACGACTGCGACTTCGTCGACGAACTCAGTCCTCAGTAGTTAGAGGTTTTGTTCTTTTGGTCGTTGAGCGATCTGGGGCGGTTGGATCTGAGTTTAGATCAAAATCGAAGTTGGAATTCATGGTGGAATTGTTTTTTTTGGATCAAAAATGAAATCCAAGCCAAAGTTTGAATGAAATGGAGATAGGATGAGTTCCTGAGATCTGAGAAAGTAGAGGCTGTAGAACCCAGAGGGACATAAAGGTGCCTAATTAAAGAGGGAGTCTGAACGAAACACGCAGGAGCTTGCTTGTCATAATATAGAGGAACGGTGGTACCAATTATACTTTTTTTTTATTCTTCCTTAAAAAGATGATTAAAGGATTTCACTCATATCCCTATGATAACTCAAACCCATGACCTTGACCTTAGGTAGTGAGTGCTCTAACCATTGAGCTAACACGACTTCGGCGTGGTGCCAATTATACTTATAATTGTTTTATATTATTCTGGTGCCTATTATAGTTATAATTGTCATAATATGAATGGCTACGGATTGTTGTTGATGACAAATACTAGTCTTTGATTACTGAATAACTGGTGGCAAGCTTGCATACTGAACTGAAAGTGTAAAAAGTGAGATTTCTATGGACCAAATTCAATACCCTTTTTCACGAAATGAATTTGTGCAAGGGAAAATGTCCATCAACTCAAATTTGAGTTACACTAACCCCACTTACCTAAACATCTTATCAGATTGCTCATTTACCTAATAAATTACATATCTTTTGCTCTAATACCCAATTAAGTATTTTTTTACTGCTTTTTATTTAGGGCAAAATACTGGTTACTACCCTGTGGTTTAGGTCCAAAATCAATTCAGTCCCTAGAATTCTAATTTCATCAAAAACGTCCCTGCACTTTCAATTTTGATCTAATAGGTCCAATTCGTTAATATTCTGTTATGGATTCAAGTTATAGTTGGATTGTTTGTTGAAAAACTATTTATTTTTAATAGTAGGACTCACTCTTAAATTGACCAAAGGTGGCCTGAGTAAACCACATCATAAAATATAGGTCATATATGAGCCACGTTGACAAGTTAAATAACTCAATTGTCGGAAAAACTAACAAATTGGACCTATTAGATCAAAATTGAAAGTGCAGGGACGTTTTTGATGAAATTAGAAGTTCAAGGACTCAATTGATTTTTGACCCAAATTACAGGGTAGTAATCTGTATTTAGCCCTTTTATTTATTTTTGAGACAATTTTGCCCCCTCTCTCTTTGTCACTTACAAAGAGAGAAGTCATCGGTGACTGGTGACCGAAATTCGGTGATCGAGATTGGAATCAGGTGATTGATCGCTTGAATCCAGTGACTAGAGATCGAAGTCCTGCGACCAAGGTCCGGCTTCCAGTTTTATTGCCCCCAGTAATACTCAATAAATTTTATTGACGCTCAAATAAACTTTATTGGTCTCCAAAAGAAATTTATTGGGTTTTATTGGGGAAAAATAATAGTCGCTGACGACCTCTTTAGGGACATCCAACAACATTCAGACCGGTAACCAATACTCAATAAACTTTTATAGCCCCCAAATAAATTATTATTGCCCCCCAATAAATATTTATTGGGTTTTATTGGATGTAATAAAAGTCTCTAGCGACCTATATGATCTCCAACGACCTCTTTGGGGGCCTCCGGCTACTAGTGGCGGTGATTGTAGTTCGGGATCCTTTTTTATTGCCCTCCAATAATACTTAATAAACTTTTTACTACCCCTAAATAAAAATTTATTGGGTTTTGTTGGGGGCGGTTATAAAAGTCTCCATCAACCTCTTTAGGAATCTCTAGAAGCCTCCGGATCGGTGACTGGAGTCCGACGTTCGATTTTATTGCCATCCAATAATACATAATAAACTTTTTATTGCCCCTCAACAAAAATTTACTGGGTTTTATTTGGGGCGAGGAGTTAATAAAACTCTCTGGCGACCTCTATGGGAACTTCTGACAACCTCTAGACCAGTGATAACAGGCTGATCTTCCCCAAGAGTTCACATCGACGGGAAGGTTTGGCACCTCGATGTCGGCTCTTCGCCACCTGGGGCTGTAGTATGTTCCAAGGGTTGGGCTGTTCGCCCATTAAAGCGGTACGTGAGTTGGGTTCAGAACGTCGTGAGACAGTTCGGTCCATATCCGGTGTGGGCGTTAGAGCATTGAGAGGACCTTTCCCTAGTACGAGAGGACCGGGAAGGATGCACCTCTGGTGTACCAGTTATCGTGCCCACGGTAAACGCTGGGTAGCCAAGTGCGGAGCGGATAACTGCTGAAAGCATCTAAGTAGTAAGCCCACCCCAAGATGAGTGCTCTCCTATTCCGACTTCCCCAGAGCCTCCGGTAGCACAGCCAAGACGGCGATGGGTTTTCTGCCCCTGCGGGGGTGGAGCGACAGAAGTTTTGAGAATTCAAGAGAAGGTCACGGCGAGACGAGCCGTTTATCATTACGATAGGTGTCAAGTGGAAGTGCAGTGATGTATGCAGCTGAGGCATCCTAACAGACCGGTAGACTTGAACCTTGTTCCTACATGACCCGATCAATTGATCAGGCACTCGCCATCTATTTTCATTGTTCAGCTCTTTGACAACACGAAAAAACCATTGTTCAACTCTTTGACAACATGAAAAACCAAAAGCTCTGCCCTTCCATCACTTGCACCAAGGTCCGGTATTATTTTCCCTGAATAATAACTTTTTATTGCTCTCCAATGAAAATTAATTTATTGGGTTTTATTGGAGGATAATAAATTTCCGGTGACCTCTTTAGGAACCTTCGGCAACCTCCGGCGATTGATGATTGGAGTCCCGAGATAGTTGACCGGATTCCGGCGATTGATGATTGGAGTCCAGCGAAGTCTCTAATGACTTTTTAATTATTTGGAGGGCAAACTTATCTTTTTACATTTAAATGGGGTAAATGGGCACACAAATCTTTTAGTGGAGTAAGTGGGCATTTGTTGAGCCCAAATTGGGTAAATGTCAAGAGTCTGTGCAGAAGTTAGCCCGCTTCTGTCTTCTTTGAAATTTTTTTCATCATAAATTTTCCGATTTGAAAAGGAGGGCAATGATGGAAGCACAAAGTGTGACGTTTTTAATATGTATTTTTCCTCATTTAGCTAAGTTATTCTCTTAAAATTAGTTTATGTTTTTAGGTACTTCAAGGTCAGAAATGGAGAAAAGAGGCCAAAAAGAGCAGAAATGAGCTAAATGAAGAATAAGTCATTTTAGAAACTTTCCTCTTTCATTTCAGGAAATATTTCCTATTTTGTTTTAGGGAACTTTCTTCCTTTGAACTTACCTATTTTTGATTTTCTTATTTTAAAGAGAGTCCATCCCATTGAGAACTCTTGGGTGATGAAATGAAGGAAAATTGAAGGATAAGAAAACTTCCATAAATAAGATGGAATTCAAGGAGTTTTCATTCACATAAATTCTTCTTATTTCATGGAGATAAAAGGAGAGTGTTTATATTCAATATTTATCATAATTATCTTATTTTCATTGATTATAACTCTAATTAATTTTTGATTTTTCTAGATTTTCGTTGTGTGCACAGCTCTATGAAAAATAAACTAGTGCAATTCAAATGACAGGAATAAGGGATGTATTTGGTCACTATTCAAGGGAAAGAGAAGGAGCATTGCATGATTAACTCTAAAGATATCCAAGGAATAAATTGTGAGTCATTAAGGGGAAAAGAGACCAGAAAATTCAAAACTTTGTCATGATAAAATCGAGGAAATTTGGAGGAGAAATCACCTCTAAATGAATGGCCATGATTGCATCACAAGAGAGGAGGATTCCTCTATAAATAGCAGCTATTCTTGACACCAAAGGTATCACTTCTTGGCCTATCACTTCCTGGCCAAAAACTATTCCAAGACTCTGCCCAATTCACTCCTCAAACCTCCATCACCTATAAGACCGTGACCACCATCCTTCCATCAATCTAAGAAGCTCTTAGGCACTGACTCAAGGACGCTCCACCACCATAGCAGAGATGCGTTCCTCTCCTTGTTGCTAATCCATGTGGCAGGCGGAAAAAGGCTTCAAGTGTAACTATGACTCTACTTACAATTTTTGTTTCGGTTTTGTGTGTTTGGGTTTGCAAGTTATGTAATTGGAGACATGAAATTTTCAAAATATTTTTATTAATATTTTTGAGATTTTTAGTTTATTATTGAGTTAATTTCGAGAATTCTTTGATGATACATGTTACAATCTTGTGCAATTTTCAGTGTTTAGGTAATTTTCAAAGTTAGGTTAATAAGTTTGCATGCTAGAATAACGCTAAGTGTTCTTATGTGTTTGCTTAATTTGCCAAGAGTAATTGTTATTTGTTAAGGCGCTAAGTTAAACAAGTAGTAATTAGTTATAAAGAGTTGTAAAAATCATGTTTCAATGATTAAACGATTCTGAAAATTATGTGTTAAGTTCTATGTGTAATGGTTAATTTGCACGTGTGAGTTGATTCGAGGGTTAGATAATAGTACTAATTAAGAGAATTATGCCAAGTGTTTTTGAAAATTAGTAGTATTAGGCTCGGTAAGGATTTTCCGATCCAAGCCGACATTAGAACTAATTAGATAAATGGATTGATCCGCTAAGGCTTTTCATTTGGACTCTTATCTAGGCATTTAAGATGACACGTTTTTGTAGCATGTTGAAATGGAATTTCTGTTTTTACACTTAGTAATTTCCGAGTGGTATTGGTTTAGGTTAGGGAAGTCGATCATTATAGATAGTTTTATTTATTTTGTTTTTATTTTAAGTAGATTAGGAACCAAATTTCAAAACCCCCATTTTATTCTTTTATTTGTTAACTGACATTTTTGTGCAGGTGTACCCTACAACCCCTGGACTGAACGATCCTTGTTTATTCTATACTGACAACTACATTTTGCAGGGTTAAATTGTGAGGCTATTTCAGCCGTATCAGGCAACGTTGAACCGACATGTTTCCCACCTAAACCCGTAAAATGAAAACCAGTTGCATTGGCAACATAGACCAAAACCTTCCCACCTGAAAATCCTGACAAACTATATATGACCAAAACTCACATAAATATCTTCATCTTTCACAACTGCAATCTTAATAAAAACAGTAATCTAAGATTCTGATTGGATCAGCAACACAACAAGTCATCAATCTAAAAAGCCAACTAAGACGATAAAGAAATAACCTGCAAGATGGTTAGATGGGAAGAACTAATCTTCATAACGGCTGAATTGTTGCAGAGCGGGCATGAACATTGAAGACTCGAAGTCGGACTCGAAGAGGAAGACTTGAAGTTTGGTTTTTGGGCATTACGGTTCTACACTTCTACCGAGATTAGGATAGGAAAAGTCTGTATCCTTTAGCATTTAGTGATCCTTTACATATATAATAATAATAGGGAAGAATCCTCATATGGCATTTGGACTATTGTTTAATGCACATTTTGGTACCTAAACTTTCAAAACTACCCTGATGGTACCTGAACTATTGCTTCGTTTCTCCATATGGTACTTCCATCCAATATGCCGTTAACTTTGCCTACGTGGCTCATTCTTATAGGATGACATTCATCTCACAAAAAAAAAATTATATGCAAATTTAACAGCAGATTGGATGGAAGTACCATATGGAGAAATGGAGCAATAGTTCAAGTACTACGAGAGTAGTTTTGAAAGTTTAGGTACCAAAATGTGCATTTGACCATAGTTTAGGTACCATTTGAGGATTTTTCCCACAATAATAATATGTTAAATGTTTTCAAGTTCAACTGGAGTTAATAAAAATTAAAAAAAGACACTCAGTTGACAAATGTCGAAATATGATTGGGCCAGTGGCCCCCACTTAGCCATTGCTAGCGGCCACCACTATCCTTCACGTAAGGAATTGTTAGTTTCTTTTGTAGGTTTTGTTATTCAATTGTTGCACATGAACTTCTTCCACATTGAAAAAAAAAAACAAAAAAATTACGTTATGAGCCTCATGTCATTTTATAGGGAGGAAACCAAATAGGGGAACTCCTAAACTTTCATGTATATAAATGGAAGATTTTTCCCAAAACTTTTATGTTTATTTTATATTTTTTTTGTGTGAAATGTAGCAATGATTCATTGAATGGGAAAAGACTCAAAATAGTACATAAGCTTGTGAATATAAGTAATGGCCTCTCAATAACAGTGGATTAATCTTTAAACAACCCAAAAGGAGAGAAACCCTAGGCGGCTCTACTAGGGTTGGCTTTTTCTGGCAAATGGCGGCGGCAAGTCTTGTAGAGCTCATCGCGTAGCGGCATGTGTCGTCTAGTTGGTGATAGTCTTGCTATACACGTGGTCAAGTACCAAGTGACTTCTACTTGGAATAATGATTTTCCTTTGTGGTTAGTTAAGTATAGTGTGGCTAATGTTATTGCCTAGCTATTTTTTTTAGATAAAGAGTTTGTATGACCCAGATTCATAGATAAGAATAATACAAAAGAATTGACTACTCTGTTTAGACAATGATAGCGCAGAGTAGTCTATGCTAACAAAAAACAGCTTACCTCGTAGGCACTATATTTTATTTAACTTTAACGTGAGCACGCAATTGTGGTACGTTAAAGTTAAATACTTCTAAAGGCTCATAGATACACTTATACTAGCATAGACATTAATAAAAATAAAAAAAACTAGGTAACTACCAAGGAAAAACCCCAACAAAAATAGCAAAAGAAAAGAATTAAGCAATAGGCCCAAAAAGCCCACAACCCAACCCTTCCCCTTCCTATTCAAACTAGGCCAAACAGAACAGACTAGGGTTGAGTTAGACTAGGCCCATAAGCCTAGCCCAATGCCCCTACCTCCTTGTCACCACTAGAGATCACCATCTGCTTCAACACTTCGGCGGCCGGACGAGCCGCCAGAACATAACGAGCACCACCGCGCTCCAACCAAGATCTGTCCCTACAATTAAAGCCACTGCTCGCTGCCTTCACTGTGACCCAGAACACGGTCTGGATCCTCACCTCCAACTCGAAGCCGCCGCTACTTGACAAATTAAAAAGAAAAATAAAAGGCAATCAGACTCCTTACTCTTTCAAAGCATTGGCAAATTACATACAATAACACTTAGTGTTGATTTATGGAGAGTAAAGAAATTATTATTTTAGAGAGGTTATTAAAATATTGATAAATGAATGGATTATTTGTTAATTTATTGATAAATAAATATTTATTAATTCAAAAAGATTTTTGTCATTCCTAGTTGAATTACATAACTTAGTTCATTGATGTATAGTACCCAATGTGGTGCATGTATTGCAAATGTAGTGTTATGGCCTTTAAGCTTAACCTTGAAAAAGCTTATGATTACTTGGACCGGAACTACATTAAAGCTTGTCTGTTTAACTTTGGCTTCGATAAGAATTGGATCAATCTGATCATGAAGCAGTTCCTTCTCGATCTTAGTTAACAGAAATGCTGAGGGTTGGTTTAAGCCTTCGAGAGAAGTTAGACAAGGAGACCCCTTGTCACCCTATATTTTCATTATAGCCATGGAGCCCCTAATTAGACATTTGAATAACCTTTAAACTAGAAGCAAAACTCATGTAGGGCTACTCTCTTTTCCTCTTGGTCTTAGGACCTCAAACTCAACATTCTCATAAAAAAAAAAAAAACCAAAAGGATCTCAAACTTTATGTTGGCTGATGATTGCCTTATCTTTGAGAAAGCTTCCGTAATGGAGAGCTAATGGTAGTGCCTCTGTAGCCTGGAGCCAAGTGTGCTGTCTTAAAAATGCAGGTGGCACCTAGCTAAAGGTATAACTCCTATAACAATACTTACGGGTAATTTGTTATAAGAAAAATAATATTTTATGAAACCGCTTAAAAACAACAAAAGTTTGCCCGCTTCTGTCTGCTTTGAAATTTTTTTCATCAAAAATTTTCCGGTTTTTAAAAAAAGGGCAACGTTGACCCGACCCGTTTGCCATTAATTCCCACCTAAACCCGCAAAACGCAAACCAGAAGCAAAGGCAGCAGAGACCAAAACCTTCCACCTGAAAATCCTGACCCAATTGTAGAAGATAACAACCCCAATTCTGAAATCCATTCCCACCCTAAAATCCTCACCCTCAGTAGTAGTAATGGAGCAAAACCCTCTTCAACCCGACGACCCAGATGGCCTTCCCGTCAGGTCCAAAACCCTCATAACCTTCTCCCGCAGAGGCCGAAACAGGAATCCTAAAGCTGCTCGGCACAAACTTGAAATCCTCAGAAAAACCCTAAACCCAATTCCCTTTGTGCCCGCCAAAAATCCGAACTTGCAGCGCCATGAGGAGCTCCTGAAGCGGCTAGGCCTTTGGCACTTTCTCCACATCCAGTTTGATCCGACTGTTCGGGCCGATCTTATTGCTGAGTTGATTGTTAACTATAACCCTCAGCGGCGGTGCAGCTACGTCGGTGAGGTCAGGATTAGGGTCAGCCCTGCCGATTTGGGACGCGCATTGAAGCTTCCGGTTGGGGTGAAATTGAAGAAGAATGTGGTTGCAGATGAGGTGGAGGAGGCTCCGGCGGTGGCGGCGTCGGAGGAATTGATAGGTTTGGTTGAGGATTTGGTAGGCAATTGGGTGCTTTTGCAGGAGGATGAGATGTGGATGATGCCTAGGGAGGTTTTGACGTGGTGTAAGGATATCAAAGAAGGGCAGTTTGGGAATGTGGATTGGGCTGGTTTGATTTGGTTCATGGTGGAGAAGGAGTTGCTCAAGGGTCTACAGTTGGGGGATTGTTACTATGCATCGCATTTGCAGTTGTTGATAAAATCTCAGTGTGAGAGTTTGTTTTCGGTGAAGGGACAAGGGTCTAGGGTGGAGATTGAGCTGAAGGAGGACGGGGAAGAGGATGGTATAATGGGTGGGGAGGATGATTTTCAGGGAGGCAGATTGGAGGAGCAGAATATTAAATTATGTCTTGGGGAAGAAAATGGGGAGAAATGTTATATTGAGCAAGAAAATAATGGAAAAGTTGATGTTGAGAAAGAAAATGAAGGGGTTGATGTTGAGCAAGAAAATGTGGTGAAAGTTGATGTTGAGCAGGAAAATGTTGAGAAATTTAATAATGACCAGGAAAATGTGGAGGAACTTGATGTTGAGCAAGAAAATGTGGAGGAAGTTGATGTTGAGCAGGAAAATGTGGAGGAACCTGATGTTGAGCAGGAAAATGTTGAGAAATTTCATATCGAGCAGGAAAATGTGGAGGAAGTTGATGTTGAGCAAGAAAATGTCGAGAAAGTTGATGTTGAGCAAGAAAGGATGGAGAAAGTTGATGTTGAGCAAGAAAATGTCGAGAAAGTTATAGGTGAAAGGGTGCTAGTTGAGGTTGAGGTTGAGGATGAGGATGAGGATGTAATGGATGTCGAAGAATATAAGGAGGAAGAGCCTACCCAATGGCTTTTGGCTGGGAAGGGCAATTTAAGAGGGCCTTGTTTGCAGCGGTGCAATCTTCATGGGGTCAAGGATTTGGATTGTGGGGATGAGAGAAAAAATTATATGGAGTTGGGAGAAGAAGAAGATGACGATGATGATGAAGAAGAGGAAGAGGATGATCAGGAGGGAGGCTTCGACCTTTCAATGAAGGGTTTTTCTTTGGAGGGGTTGTCTTCAGGAAGTCTTATGCCGGTCATGGAAGGGGGCCATTTCTCCGGTATGCCACTGCATGATCATTTGGCCACAGATTTTCCTTCGTCAAGGTGGGACCTAATGCTTCCTGGAAGTTCCTCACTTTCTGGTAATGGTCACAAGAGAGAGTTTAGCCATGAAAATGATAATTCTCATCATGGTCTCGATGGTAATAAGAGGTTGAGGACTGATGGCCCTTGGCATAGTAAAATGCCGGGTGACTTTGACATGTGTATGGAGCATATACAGCAGTGGATGGGGAAAATGGAGGATATACATCGGTGGATGGGGAAAGCTAGGATGATGTATGTGACAAAAGAACAGGAGTGTGAAGATGCTAAAATGAAGCAGCAGCTTTTACTGGTAGAGTTGCAGAAAAGGGATGAGTTCATTGAGCACTTGCACAAGGCCAGGACCGAAGACCAGCAGAAGAGACAAGCTGAGAAGTATAGGTTTGAGCATGAGGTTTATTTGATGCAAAATCTCTTGAATGGCTATAGGAAGGCTTTAAAGGCAACACAAAAGGCATTTGCTGAATATAGAGCACGCAGTCCACAGGCTGATGAGCCGCTCTATAGGGATGTTCCTGGTTATGGGGGTCTTGTTTTAATGGCTCGAGAACTCGAAAAGCTTCGCTTAAAGCAAGAAGAAGAAGAGAGGATGAGGCGTCTGATGATTGAAACAAAAATTAAGGACTTTGAAGCTGGGTGGTTTAGCAAATTTGAAGCACACCACAAGAGTGTTGAAGTAGTGAGTAATAGGTTGTTGGGTGTGGAGAAGGAAGTGAAACTTCTCAATGAACAGCTTACAAAACAGAGGCTTTCAGAGACACCAGAAAATACTCCAAATGAATCATGAGATGCTCGGTGAGTCATCTATTTGTTATAAAATCCATACTTAAAAGCAATTTCAGCTTTTATTAGTGTGTTGAATGATGCAACTATGCTATGATGCAGTGTTAATCCTAGTTTTCTGTGTGGTAATGTGATGTTGATACCATTTTAATCTTGTTATTCACAATTGTTACTTGAATTGGTCACCTAATAGATGGTGGCTGTAGTGGCCTGTCCCCTTACCCATTGATGCTGTTGTATCCCTATTTGTCATTGAATATTTCTATACAATCATGTCCACCATTTGAAGATTTTGTCAGGAATTAGGAGTGCGGCATCATTATCATAATGGTGTCTATATTTGCTACCAATTTTGTTCTCTGAAATTTTGTAGTAATTGGTCCAGTAGCTTGACAAAGCTGCTTTAATTGTATAAGGTACCCTCAAAGTATGTGTGGTGTCCTCTATTACCAAATATTTCTACCCAGTGTATCTGCTTATCTATTCTGCATGTGTTCCGTGAAAGAGCTTTCTGTTTGATGTAAATTCATTGTTTTTTTGGCCTCCTGGAATTTTGTTTGAAGATTATGAGGGAACTATTGGATAATGTTAATTCATGCAACCGGGATTAATTATTGATCACCTTTTAATGTGATTGTTCTTTGATGCAGGTTGGGGAGTGTTCAATTCTTCAAATTTAATGTAGTGGCTTGTAGATGTGGAATAGTCAACATTCGGAAGTGTCTTCTTTCACACTAACTTTTACTTGATTGGTAGTGGGCTTAACATTAGAGGTCATCTAGTAGCTTAAAGCTTGTCTTATTAGGGATTTATCTAAATCCTAATGAATGATGAACAAGATATTTGCATCTATTTAAGTGTTTTAATGTATATGCTAATGAACACTAGAAGATCTGTAGTTTATATTCTGCAACTTCATTCTCCTGTTGCAATTAGTTGGTCATTAATCTACTAGATTAATCTCCTATAGTTTATACTCAACGATCCCATATGGCTGAGACTGGTCTTGGTCAGGCCCTTATGCTCAAGTATCTGTTGACTTGTTTTCAGAGACTTTTGTCCCTTCTCAATCTGTTGTTTTTGTTTTTTAAAAAACATTTGTTTCCGTTGAAAAGAAAAATTAACGAAAGGTGATAGCCTTTAAGCATATGCTGGAATGTTGAATGTTATTACTCATAATTGTACCTTTTAGTGCTGTTGCACTGTTTGAAGTGAGAATAAGATTGGGGGCAACAAGATCCTCCAGTTCCTAAATCGGAGAGAGTCTCCTTTCGAGTTGTACAGCAATTGTAGCCCTAAGCATAATTTGCTAAACAAGTCTTAGCAAGTTTTGAATCTCTCCCAGTTTGAACATGATGGCAAATTGGTACTTTTTCTTCTTTAAGATTGATGATGATTACTTGATGCATTGCTTTTTTTTTTTTTTTTCTAATTGTTTTTAAATTTTTTAGTGCTGTCATGACTGAAATTTGGGAATGTTCCCGGCAAGTCTGGCTACCCATTTGAGTTTGTTTGGTATAAATTTGGATTCTTTCAGTTCATTATGATATTGAAGTTCTAATTTTTCTTGTTAGTTGAATTGAAAAGTGCCTGTTTACTTTATTTCTTATTGTGGAGAACATTGAAATTACGGTAATGGTACAGTACTGCAGTGCCATTTTGGTTAAGTTGAATTTGCTTCTTTGCTTCCCCGTGTTGACTGTGTGGTAGGACAAAGAGGCTTTTGATCTCTTTCCAGATGCTTTTTTTTTTTTTTTTGGGTGCATTTCTGTGTTTTTAAAACTCATACATGTCAGCATTGTTCGCATTTTAAATTCTACCTGCTTGGTTTTTACCTGTTGTTGCAACTATATGATATCAGGGAAGAACTTTATCTGTTCAAAGCCTCCACAATTTCATGCTTTGGTACTCTTCTCATAAAATAGACATGTTATAAAAGATGCAAAATAATCATGGACATGATTTCGTATACTCCAATCATTCATGCATTGTGTGAAGATTGAATGGTTATAGAAGCCTGGGATTTTCATGATGAGTTGGTTGATTGAGGTCCAATACCTAGATAATATACTTGTACATTAGTCTTCAATGCATTAAATTTGACTGGAGAGGTGAATTTGCTTGATGTTGACCTGTATATAAGAATGAGTAGATAGAAGCAGATAATGAAGTGAACCCAGTAATGACTCGCAAAGGGTATGATCGCATGGTGGAGACTTGATATAATGAAGAATCTGGATAAGTGGTATGCTCCCTGTCAAAAGTTCTGGTGTTCGCGAGTTTGCTATCAAGTATTCATGGCTATATCAAGTTCCATGAACCTTTGAGCATATAAAGTTGGAGATGTGTAATTTGCGAGCAATCTATTACCATATTTTAGTTCCTTTCTTTTTCAAATGAAATTCTGTAACAAAGAAAACAAAAACTTAGAAACTTCACCGTCGACTGAAATTTATGATGAGGTTGTGTATCCTTATTGTATTGTATTTGTATCACATGCATACATGGGCGCAAGGCACTCTTATTTAACTAAAAGATGATTGTGAGGCTGCACTAGCCAAAGGTGAGTTGGTACTTGGGCTGTTTGTTAGGGGAGAAGAGACCAAAATGTTTCTCAACTTCGTCACCGGACTTTTGGTTTTCATCAAACATGGCAAACAGATAAGTTTCGATACCTCCATTAGGCCTCTTCGGAGTCCCGGTCTTCACATGCTTGATCAAATTGCTGTAGTATGTTCCTGCATTACCAGTAGTTGCAGCATCACTACCTGCAGATGGCCAACCGCTCTCGGATACAACTATCGCCATATTGGGTGCCCCTGCTTTTTCAAGAGCAGAGTAAAGAGTATCCAACAAAGCATCAAAGAGGTTCTGGTACCCATTACTATCATCTTGTACTACTACACCTGGTGAAGTGAACAAGGCATACTCTAGTTTTATATTAGCAGGGTCATTGATATAGGCAAAGTAGGGGTATATATTGGCAAGAAGTGGTGATCCATTGTTGCCTAAAAAGGTGATAACTGGGGTAATGAATGAATTCGCAGCATCGCTGAATGCCCCATCTGAAGGAGGGAAGTTTTGGGTAAGAGTTGTATCTATTGCTGTTGACACTTTGACTTGTAGATTGGCGGCTGTAACCGCGTTCTGAATGTTCTTTATGGCAGGAAGAAGATATTGGGCCTCTGCAGCATCAGGGTGTACTTCATTGCCAACAGCAATGTACTTGAATTTGACATCAGCCGAGTAAGGTTGCACATTTTGCTGGATCCAATTTGTAGCTGCTGCAGCATCAGTGAGCTCTTGAAGGCGGTCGTTGAGGATGGTGACTATGAGTTCTATGTTAGAACCTTTAAGGGCCTCCAAGGTTGCTTGGTTTGGCTCGTATATCCTCATCCTTCCAATTCCATTGCTTTTGTACAGATCAACGACTTCTGTATCAGTAGGTAAATTGTCGCCATTTCGTCCATAGCAGACACCCACAGATTGTGCACCTGAAATAAGCATGTAACAAACTGATGAGGAGCAATTCCCTCTAAAACTGGTTTGAGACGTTTAAACCATCAGTATATGAACAACTTTGTATGAGAAATGCTTTAATATATTAAAGGAATTCTGTAACACCCATAATAGTGATAATACTAGTTAAGACACTGAGAAGTTTTCTTGGCATCACAGTAGAAAGAGAGACACAGGAAGCAAATGAGACAGTTTTTTTTTTTTTTTTCTCCTTTGTAGCGTTCAAATTAGCCTCATATCTTCTAGTGGAACAGAACTACTAAATAAATCACAAACTTCAGCTTAATTTGGTAACATAGTCTAAGAACAAAGAGATAACAATGGCTACATGCATGCTCAAGTCTGATTACCACCAATATTGACTTCTACCTAGTTATGGAAAAGTTCACTTGCGAGACATTTCACATGCTATGCGTCGAGCCTATCAATTTGGTGCACCATGCATAAAAGCATAAATCAATCTGTTGAGTTACAAAAACCTAACAAGCCCCGTACGGTAAAAGAAAGCTTCGATCATACTAGTATTCTCTATGTCATACGTTAAACTATATTGATCAAAACCATTATCTAATGCAGGGTTATGCGATACAAGATCGAAAACAGAAAGAGAGACCTGTCATTTGTAGAGCAGGCATCAACAGTACAAGAAGCAGCAATATGGGAGCCATGAAGGTATTTTTATGTGTTGTGTAGGAAAAATCCATGACGAAGAGGAAATAACTAACACACTGATCTAAGTTTTGCTACATTAAATCTACGATCCCTGGACACCATTTTATAGTATTCTGGAGTAGTAGTATAGCTAGAGAATGCCCCACGTAGAGGCAAGGACTCGTTACCAAGTTGGCAACAATCCCGTCAATCACTCCATGGATTAGTAATATACATGGCACTGATTGGTTGTCTGCATTTGCATTTTCCTTGTTGAAAAGTCGTCATTAGGTTCATGTCCATTGCAGTACCGTTAGACTGAAGCAGATAGTCCAGGATTGGTCCAGGTTTGTAAATTAGTCAATTGAATTGAAGGATCCGTTTTTCTGTACAACTCTTTACTGTAAAAGTTGACCCAGCCAGTTCTAATCTCTGCCAGAACTGCAGCAGATTGTCCAGAACTGCAGGAAGCCAATTTGTTTGCAGGTCCAGGATTGGTCCAGGTTTGTAAAGTCAATTAAATTGAAGGACCCGTTTCTCTGTACAATTCTTTAATGTAAAAGTTGACCCAGCTAGTTCTAATCTCTGCCTCCAATTTTCCACGAGGTCTTGTAGTAGCGTACGCATGTATCTTGATGTGCTTATAGAAATTTGGCTTCTGGCTGAAAAAAGAGGCTTCTAGCAAACTCTTTCAACTATGAGCTGCTATTTTAACTTCCACTCCACTTCACACCAATCACCTTCACCTCCTCACCAGCTACCTCTGGCAACATTATCCGAACAGCTCTCAAAACGTGAAAATGTCACTAGCCGTCTCTGGTAAAACAAGATTTCGATTAATGTCAAGCTCTAAAAAGTTACCGTATAAGTTACAGTCAGGGGCCACTGAAAATCAGGCACCACTTGTTCAATAGTCAGTACCATAAAGCTATCTGAGCCTCAGCCCAACAAAATTTGTATCGTAAAAATAAGCCTAATTTTCTTGCAGTATATAAAAACTATCTAATGTAAAAGCAAAAATAGTCCTTCTGGTCGCTCTCTGAAGGCGCTGCACGTGCATCAACTTTGGTCGAGTCTTCAACTGAGGTCCTTTGGTCCAGCGGCTCTCTGCGTTGGTGGCGGCTTGCCTCGTCTCTGCTGGTGTTTTGACTTCAGGCAACGGCGGCAGTGCAGCGGCATCGTCGGGATGCAGCCGGTGCTCTAGGGGCACAGGGGTTCCTTTTCATTTTAGATCAGGTCTGGTGTCTTTCGGGTTCCTTGTTGTCCTCGCGGTGGTGGCGGTGTGGTGTGGGCGGCAGTCCTTGAAGTAGACGGCAACGTGCTTGAGGCGTTCGGCGTCCTCAACACAGGAAGGTGGAAGTGCAACAAGGTTGGGTGCAATGCCCCGATTTGCTCCTCTTCAAACCGAGTACATTACAGTGCCGCGTGCCCTTAGAACCTAAGCTAAGATACTAAACTCAAGTCCTAAGAACCCGCAAGGCAACACAAGGAAGTTAAAAATGCTTTAGTAAATACATTAGGAAAACTTGAGCACGGAAGCAGTTGTTCAAGTGAGGTGAAAACTATAAAACCGTCAGAAATCCTTTAAAGAAAACAAATACAAGTCATTTCAAAACAATTATCGAATGTTTGTTCAGTTTAAGGCCAAAGTCTTAAAAATATACAAATTAAAGAGGTATTTTACAAATAATCAAACCTCGGTAAACAAGTTACACGAGAGTAAAGGAAATAAGAGAACCTGTCACGTGGATCTAACTCCGTCGATGACCCTGGGTCGCGAGTTGGGCCTAGGGTTCTGCTCTTCTTTGACCCAATTGGGCCATTAGATTAGTTTTTTTTTTTTTTCTAGTTTCTTTAGGTCTTTATTGGGGCAGTCTAGTGGATTTTGTTTCCTACCTAATTTTAGCTTATGGTCTTGGTCTTGGTCTTTGTCGACTTAATTCTCAGTGTCTCTGGTTGTACACCAATTGAAGTCTCTAGGCGACTAGATTTACTGTGTTATGAGTTAGGTTGAGAGGACCGGGCCTTCTAAAGCCTCCGGCGTAGTACCAAAGGGAGATCCCGCTATGTCTACGTACTTGATTTGTATAATGAGTAGGTCTATTTCCTATGTACCACTGTGGGTATTACCATTATCTTCTTGCATGTCTAGATAGCAGCAGAAGAGTATGTAACGGCCTATTCTGGTTTATGATGAATATATTTTTTCCACCCTCAAAAAAAGAAATCTAATGTAAAAGCAACTAGGTGTCATGTAGGAACAATTGTTTTTTGGCGAGTTTGAGAACCCAAACATCATACATTGATGATGTTTATTTTTTTCCTACACACACAGAGACACGCTTTTCTAGTGAGGAATTGCTTTTTTAAGTCATTTAAGAGATTACTTATATGACTCACTTTTCGATCACATATCAACATCTCGACAAGTTATTTCTTAGAATTCCATGAATAGATCACTTTTGTAAATTTCAATCAAATTGATGACTGTTAAGCTATCAAATTAAATTAAATCAATAGACGAATCAAATTTGTCAAACCTAAACCGTTGATGTTTATAATTGTAAATCATAGTTATGAATACAGAATGACTTAACAGTGGGGAAAGTTATACCACCATACCAAATGCTCATTTTTTAGATTCGTCCAACAACAATTCCCCTTTTACATACATTTCTATGGATTTAATGTAAAAAAGGTGTCTGATGGTCTAATAAGCATCAAAGCACAAGTTTGTATTTGGAACAAAAAGACATCTATGAATTTTATAATTTGTAGAACATTCTTCTGCTATCAAACAAGACGCAGGATGAATAGTGGAATATACATTCTATGTATAAAGAATCAATGGGTGTACCTATGAGAACAAGAAAAATGCTTTCAACTTCCCCACAGTATCACAATCACACTAGTTTTACCTCGATATTTCTTTCTTTCCTTTCTTTCTATTTTTTTTTTTCCTTTTTTCTTTGGTCATTAGTTTCCTCAAACCTCTCAACCAAAATCAAAAACAGAAGAGCACAAAACAACATATCGTCACTTCAATTCCGATACTAGAGGAAATCCTCCTCCTTGTCACTTCATTTCTGGTTTTGCCTCTTCAGATATCAGCTCATATCTACGCATCCTCTCTCTCACTCTCCTACACACAAACACACATCACATAGAAGGCATTCCTTCATCTGGTATTTCAATATTCCTGTCACAGCTTGTGATCATCAGTCATTTCAAGGAAACGAAAGCCTGCTTTTCTCCTTCCTGATGCGCCTTCAGTGCCGGCACAATTGCAATATAACTCAAGCTGTTGAAATTCTGATGCTGCCTGAACCAATTGCAAAGGTTGGTAGATTGAAACTGCATATAGAATGCATCAACTAAACAAATTCATCTGCCCACGTTCCCCTAACAGCATCCAGGTTCTAAACAAACTTTTCATGAATATCTGTCAGACCATGTAGCTTCTGACCCTCTAGAAGATGAGTTACTGTATGATCTCCAAACCTCTCTCCATTGTCGGCTACTTCCGCTTCTTTCAAATGGGTAATTTTGAGTATCTGCAGGCATTCTAGCCGCACTGCTTCCAGTGCGTTTCTTTTGCGCATTCCTAGTCTCCTCTTCAGCATCATACCGTGCACGCTGTGAAATGAACAACAAAATTTCTTGAGTTCAATAAAGCAATAGGAGCTTTTGAATATGCTAGCGATTGGCCAAAAGGGAAATATTGGCATGATATAGATATAAGAGGAGAGGCACGACAATGCTGGGAAAGAGAAAATCTTTAAACTACATACAAAAGAAACTGAATATGAATACATGTCAGCAATCCAATCTTCAAAGCTAATCCCGATTAGTAAAAGATTTTCATGCAATTCATGAATGCACCCATCAATCAGTTCCCTAGACAAAAAATCGCCCACAATGCAAAATAACCACTGAAACGAAAGAGAGAAAATCAAAAATGAGAGAAGGTTCCCTTTATAATTTAAATAGTTGAACTATTTCTCCACCATAGCTTTTCTTTTTATTTTGAAAAGGGACACTTTTCATTTAAAAGGTACAAGAGCTGTGGACAAAAAGTAGCAGAAAAAAAGGAAGAACAACATGGATAACAAGAAAAAAAAACCAGCAAGACTAGCCTAGGAGACACAAGTACACAACAGCCCCTTCTAGAAACCAGAAACTAAGCTACAGCAGCCTTTCGGTCTTGAATAACAGGTGTAGAAATCAAATTCCGTAGAGGTAAAGTTTTTGATCTTAAACCAAATTATTAGAACATGATACCGACACAACAAATATTCACAAGATATGCTACATCTGAAATTGTTTTGGACATATACTTTCTTTGGTTGGTCATAGTAACTTTAGTTTTTCTTTCATATTTTTGTGATTTCTACACAATTCTATTGGCAGAATCTAAACAAGTCCAAATACCCATAGGATATCGAAAGAGAGAAAGGTTTACTCACAACTCAATTAAGAAGATGGCTGTGAGGAATAGCTGAAATGGTAACATAAGAATAACCGCATTCTTATGCCAATTTGAAAAGCAATCAGAAGAAATTGAAGCAAAAAGCACTTTTTGGAGAAACAGAAAAATAGTTTAGAACTACACTGGGGAACCTTAATTTTATTTTGTTTTTAATGATCACAGAACCTACAGTACCAGGGAGCTTTAGAGAATATGTGCTCTTCAGAGAAAATAGGCAAAGCTCACCTTTCAGTAATTAAATAAGATTCCCAACAACAAAAGTATCAGTATTTCTATTCTTGTTATCCATTTTTTACGAGGATGTGAAACAAATAAAACAAATAAGAACAGGGCTGCATAGAAACTTGTCCAAGTCAGATATAAATAAGTCAAGATTCTGCTTAGACCTTGGTAGAGTCTGAAAGTACTGCATATGCCTCCCCAATCATTTTGAAAAGCCTGTCAGCATCCTTGTGCGCTTCTTCTGCTATCTCCTTCCAAAGCCCATCGTCGCCAGTTTCACTCCTAGCAAAGAATTGTACAGCCTGCAATAGAACATGTGAGAGGTGGGTAACAATAAGCAAGCAATAACCAGCAAATGATGAGGAGATTCCTAAAAAAGAGTTAAAATAGAAAATAAAACATACCTTGTCAGGATGATGTCTGAGTGCAGCTTTCCGATAGGCCTTCTTAATTTCTGATGCTGAAATAGATGGTTTGATTCCACTGCCATTACAATTGAAATAGAAAAAGATGATTATTACAATTGACTCTGCTCAACATAAATTTCCTGGATAAAGCGACTCAAATTCACAAAAGGAAATGGCATAAGAGTGCTATTAACCTAAGAAAAACATGTTCCTGAGAAGTATGATTTTCATGAACAGTATGATTGAGTTACCACAAAATTGATCCACCATAGACCATCACTTTGTAGTAAAGCCTTCCAGCTTAGTTATTAAAATAATATTTAATACACAAAAGTTGCATATGAACATAAATCAACTCTGTCTCCCAAAATATATATATATAGAGGTCCTTAGCTTAAGGAACGGATTTCCATATTTTGACCACTTTTTGATCGCATATTCACATCTTAACCGTTCAATTTTTAGGTATATATGAGCAAATCACTTCTGCAAATTTTCAGTCAAATTGATGATCGTTAAGGCATCCAAAACTGTAATTTACACGAACGGTTCAGGTTGGACAGATTCGGTTCGTTCGTTTAAATTACAGGATGCCTTAACGATCATCAATTTGACTGAAATTTTGTAGAAGTGATCTATACATTAGGACCTAAAAACTGAACAGTTAAGATGTGAAAATGTGATCGAAAAATGGTCAAAATATGGAAATCCGCACACACACACACACGCACATACACATGTATGCGTGTGTGTGTGTGTAGATGTGCTTGTCCATAATCACTGATCATGGGTAGGCATATAAATCTAGCCAATACGTCTCCCAATAAGTCTCTCTTCTCACTGATCATGAGAGAGAGAGAGAGAGAGAGAGAGAGAGAAACTTATGTAACAGCCTCTCACTGATCATGAGTCTAGCCAATAAGTCTATCTTGGATAGGCATATAACAATTCACAAACATATGCTTTCAACACAAAGAAAGATAAACTTACAGAATAGTGTACATATCCAAGGGGATGTCCTTTCTGGCTTCTTCTTCTATTTCTGAAAGACGAAGACGAACTTGTTTCAAATCACTTTTGCAGCTATTGGATATATCAGAGGTTCCACATTGATTGATATTTTCCTCTAACTGCTTAGTGAGAAGAGATACAAGTCTATGAAGATCTTTAGCTGCTTGTCCATAATCTCTGATCATCTCATATAATGTAGCTCGCCTAGAAATAGCCTGTAAGAGAGTGTAAATGCAAATTAAGAAACCAATAAATGAAGATCTATAGCAAGGTTGTAACCAAGAACCATGTAGAAATGACCAGCTTTGAACAAACCTTTAGATAACTTCCATCAAGAGCTATAGCTAGGCTGCAATCTGCAATAGCATCAGTAATCTGACCCAGCGCTTTGTATGCAGCAGCACGATTGCAAAAACAAACAGCTGTGAAAGGACGAGATTCCGCATTACATGACAGAGCAGTAGTATAACGTTCAACAGCTTCAGTATGCCTCCCAGCCTGAAATGCTTCATTCCCTGCAACCTGTAATGCAAAATGCATACAAATTCAATTGAACATGATGACAAAAGAAAATCAAAACACAATAATCTGAAAATGCATTCCTGACAACTGGAATTGGACACAGATTCTGAAGAATGCATAATAAAGTGTGTGCATCAGACATGTCTTCTACATAAGCCAAACACTAATTCATGAATCAAAATAATATCAACACCTGAGATTTGCACATTTCATACTATCCATATGCAAAAGTTTACAACTTGAGAACATAGATAGAAATATGGCACAAATTGCATACCTTATAAGATAACAGCTCACGAACAATGTGAACAAGGGGAATAGATGATTCCAGAGTTTTTCTCCAATTCCTGGATGTTCTAATTAACATTAAGGAACTTCAAAAACAAAAAGCAATACTTTTTATATTACCTGAACATATAAAAGTTTATTGATGAATTACCTATACGTGGTAGAAACCTTTTCCTCTTGTTTCTCTAGTGAAGCAAGGCCCTCCTCAAGTTTTCCTAGATGGAAATAGGATTTAAAAATCAAACGACACCGCCAGAGTCTGAAGTGCAAGTACTTTGAGAGTTCAGGTCCATCTAAAGAAATGGTGGTATCTACTAAAGGGGAGTTCTTTTCAGCATAACCAAGGGTCTTCTCACAAAGCTCAATCACCTCATCATACCTCCGCATCTGCCAGAAAAACATAGATGTCAACTCACAGCTGATTGAAATGATCCTGAGTCCAAGTGAATGCTCAAAGTGGACAATATAGTTGACTAATATAAATATTCACAGTATGACCACTTAAAAAATATTAAATATTGATAACTCTGACCGTGAAAAGAGCCTCTGCTTTCAGTTCAAATAATTTTTCTGAGCTAGGGCTAATTGCCAAAGCCTCAGCAATAAGTTCCAAAGCATTCTCTGCATTGGTAGATGTCTTCCCTTGCATAAGTTCAGCACAGAGATTCAGCCATTCAGACACTTTCTGCAGCAATGAAAAAATATCCATTAGTTCAGGTACACAACACACTTCTCAATATGCAGGGAACTTCAAGTGAGGGTCTCCTCACCACCAAACCAAATTTTAACTTTCCCCACTCTGAAACCCTATTGAAACCTAATAACTCCAACAACAACAACAACAACAAAAAACAAAAAAAACAACAAAAAAAAAAAAACAAAAAAATAGCCATTGCAAATGCATTCCTCTCTAGTTGTTCTGAATCAGTAATACCAACTCAAAAAAAAAAAAGCATAACTCTCTAATTGTTCTACAAATTTGGATGTTAAGATTCTGGAGCATCTGCCACTAAGCCAGACAGATTATGCACTAAACCAAATGCATACACATAAGGTAAAAATTCGTATTACTTATACTACGTGATGTTAAGCAACGGACATGAACAAATATGATAAAACTTACATATGATACAAAATTCATACATATCACTGTACCTGCGCCTTTTGTAACCCATCAGAGGCTTCTACTGCAATCTTTTGGTCGACACACACATCACTTGCCAATTGGAGGCACCTACTAAAATGTTGTGAAGCATCTTGAACCTCCCCAAGGGTAAGATAACAGCTATAAGAATTTTAACAAAAAATGAATTAGTTAAAGACTGAGAATACCATGCCAGAGCTCAAAACTCAATGCACCAATGTACAATTCTATCAGAAAAAAAAGTACACCAAATATAGAATTCATAGATCATATGTGCATATAAGTTATGAGTTCAAACATCACAAGTATCATAGTTGGAATTAAATAATGCAAGTACAAAACCATGCAGGACTATATATGTAATGATAGCCAATTAACAAGAGTCAAAATCAATGGTGTTGAAAATTCACCAAGAATTTTAAATTTTATCAAGTTTTTTCCCCCATGTTTAAGAGTAACTCATCCAACATCTGTGTCAAACCCACCAGCTAACAGCCAGATATCCTTTACAGGACTATATCAAGTTGTATACATTATTTTTTTTTCTTTTTCACATGCTCCTCCCTCAACCAGTTAAAGAGTTAGTTCAATAACAACGATTTACTTTTGGGTATTCAGGGTTTCTGAGATTTGGGGATCTAGGGATTTAGGGATATGATAGCTTTACTTTTAAGATGCCTACAAACTGTGGTAAAGTGAATCATTAAAATTCAATCAACTAATACAATTTCATACTTAATTGGGTATTAATGTATACATATATTTTTTTAATTTTTTTATGACTATATATTATAAAAGAAACTGACAAAACACCACTTTAAAAACTGTAAGGGTTACCACTGTGAAGTGATAGATGTAAATCATAAAATAGCAAGAAGAAAATACTTACTTGGCAGCTCTAACTTGCACTTTGAGGAAGTTAGGATCTATTGCAGCAGCCATCATACAATCTCCAAGTGCATCTCGAATTCTTCCAAGAGACATGCGTGTTGCTGCACGGTTGCTATAGCACAGCATCAGTGCCCTGAGACAACTTGCAGATGTCTCATTTTCAGAAACACCATTTACCCCTTGGGTATAGCAGTCCTCGGCTTTAAATAGATCCCCATTAGAATATGCTTGGTTACCCCTGATACATAATATATTCAACAAGTCAGCACAGGATTCTATAAGGAGATGTAACAGTCAAACACTTCACATGGAGGTCAAAGTATAACTAAAAGAAAAATTTGAAGTGATATACCTTAGTCGCCACTTCTCACATGCTTCCTGAGCTGCAGCTGTTTCAGCAGACAAAGAGACAGCCTCTTGTTTGATCTCCTTTTCCTTCTGCACCCCAGAATTATCTTCATTGCATAGTGAAATAACTGAAATTGGAGGGTTTATTTCCTGATAGTGTCCCGGAGTCGAACGTACTGGAGCTCCAGAATATGGCAAAAACTCTGCAGAGGATGATCCATATGGAACCTTAGCATTTGGAACAAAACTATTGGCATCTTGACCAGCCTTTACCATATTTTTCTTTTTGTGCAAGCGTTTTGATGGTGATAATGGACATTGAGCAGCAGTAGAGGCAGCAAACGTGAAGTTTAATCCACTTCTATTTGATGAACTTGCATGAAAGCCAAAGTGTATCCTGCCATCAGTATCATGTCTCTCCATATTTGGGCTTGAACTAACTTCAGTCTCCGCTGAATTAGCTGTGTCACTAATATAGTCTACCTCCTCAGTTGCAGACTTAAAGCTTTCGGTTTCAGCCCCAGAAACAGATCCTTCAACAGGTTCATCAGCATTAACACTTCCACCTAAATGGTGCTCAAAAGCTTCCTCTTGTGGAGGTCTGCTCATTGCATCAACTTTATTTATATCCAGACATTCTGTTGCCATAGCAAGATCTTCATCAATAGAATTATTTGAAACTTTCAGAACTGAATCGGTTTCCAGATAATCGTTGACGAGACTAAATGACTCAGAAGATGCAGAATTTTCTTTTGAATATTGGTTATCAGCCAATGTTTCTTGATAAGGAGAAATGTCCATTGGCGAATAGGATTCAAAAGCCTCAAGGTTTACTGGAGAACCACCTTTTGAAAAAGCATCATGCCCAAGCCCCAGCTCGGATGAAGTAGGACGTCTTGATTTTCCACTTGCTTTTTTCATTCTTGTATCCCTAGCCCTCGCTGGTTCCCGCTTTGCATTGAATTCCAACTTCTTGTTTATGCCCGAAAACAAGTTGGCTTTAGTGTTTGGTGTTTTAAACTCTACAGAAGATGTGCACAAATGATCTTGTTTGCTTGTAAAATTAAATTCATCCTCCCTCTCAGTTTCCATGTTCTTCACAGATGTTTGGTGGGAAGATGTCACTGTATCTGATTGAGTAGAGTGTCCAGCCTTAGTTCCTATATCCAAAGTCTCCATCTTTCTCAACAGAAGACTCTCTTTTCTTCCATCAAAACTAAGACCTATGTTCAGATTCTTCATCTTATCTGGAAGTGCATTAACCGAGCTTCCAGCAGAGGAATAGTCATCCTTCTTACTAGTATTAAACACAAACTTATTCGCACCATCGGCATTGTGCGTGTCAGTCCTGCCGCCCATCTGCACATTCTCGTTAATGTTCAACTTCTTCTCCAACTCGTGGGGGAGTTCCAATCCCACTTTTCTACCCAATGAACCACCCACATTGTCATTACTCCCCAGCGCGAACCCGGTCTTACTATTTGCACCTCCATCGAACCTCCGATCCTCACCTTTCTCAACAGCTCCACCATTCCCAGGGCCCTCAATATTCAACTTCATCATATCCTCAGGAAGCTTCGACGCAATGCCGTCATCAAAACCAGAAGTCTTGCTAAACTCACTTCCAAATACGAAACCACCTCCATCCAACCTCCCAGCTGAACTCGAACTCAACCTGGTTCCTGTACCAAAATGAAAACCAGCAGCATCTTTGGCGTCCCCAAACTCACCGCCACTCCCAATTTTCAAATTGCTCATTTGGTCAGCCACTCCTATCCCCGGATTCGAATCCGAACCCGAATCACTCCTGAATTCCCCAGAAACTTTAGCCCCAAAGGGATTGAATCCCTGAGGAGCCCCGGTTTCGGCTGAGGGTCTCAATAACTGCGAATTGATGAGGCCTTTTCTGACCTTCAAAAGCCTCGGCCTCGAAAGACCAGACCCTTGGCGCGAAGGGGACGACGAATTGAAGCTAAAATCGGAGCTGGAATTCCCAAATCCAGAGGACACATCACTAGCATTTGATGGGTTCATCTTAAATTTATATTCAGAAAAGTTGAACAAGGAGAGAGGAGGGTGAGAAATCTGACCGGTGTTCAGATTAGGGTGGTGCGCCGGAGCTCGGGACTCTAGCAACGCCGGCGACATGTGAACGTGGGAGTCATCAAATCAAATCTGTGGCGGTAGTGATCGGTTTCTGATCAATAATAATAATAATAATGATATATATATACACATATGATTGAATGCAAAACAGTATTAAGAAAAAGACAGATAATTTATTACGTATATGAGAGACTTTGTTGTATGTGAGGTGTAGTTGGGTGCCTTTGGTTTCAAGGAAATGAGGAGGAGGATGGTTTTGATAGCGTTCACGGGCAATAGGGGGAGTTCTTGGTTCTTGTATCTATCAGTTTCCAATGGCGTTTTCAAAAACTACATTAGGGTATAGAGACCGGAGAAATTTTGATTGCCCTCCACCTCAAAAGTTGCCCATTCCTACTTTACTAAACTTTTTTTTTCCTCTAGTTTTATGATTATTATTTTTTATTTTATTTTTATATAAAATTATCTCGACTTGATTCATCTCACAAAAAGAGTGATGTAGTAAAATCACCATTCATTTCCGGTTATAGAACCAAAAAAAAGAAAGAAAAAAAAAAAAGTGGAACTAGTTAGATGAACCCATGACCTAAAGCTTCCTACTACGCCTTTATTAGGACTGCAATGATTTTGTTTGATTCGGGTTAGAGCTCAAACCATCTTTGTACCAAAATAATGGGTTTGAGGTTTTGAACCTTTTGGGCAGCTCACCTCCATCAAAGTTGACCTAAATCAAAATAAACTAGCCTAATTTGATTCTAAGTTTTGATTCTGGTGATTTGTTGGTTTCAGCCTATAAGGGAAATTGCCAGAAAGTCCAAAACTCTAAAAATAAATTCAATAAATTGGGACAATTTCTTAATTTTCCAATAAGTTTTTTTTTTTTTTTGAAAACCAATGAACAAAAAAAATGCTTATCAGGAGTTTAGAATCTATTTATCAGGGTTTTAGTAAAGTACTTATATTAAAATGTGATAAAGTGTTTTTACAACGGTCGGTATGTGAAGACTTGAACTTTGTTTAGTTAATAAGTCTAATTTACTCTACTTCTAAACTATGTTATAGCTATATAGATATATGTAAATCTCTTTGAGCTTATTTGTTTTAGTAAAAGAAAGGCCAAATATATAGGTCTAGCATTGTCTGTGGAGTCGTGAATGATGAAAAACTTGATCTCTGCTGACTTTGGTTTTGTTTTGTTAACTCAAAAACCAACCGGCTTTTGTTGTCAAAAGGCTAGAATAGAACACTAGTAAGTAATACTCAATTTAGAAAAAGAATCATTTGTTCTTGTAATAACCGCAATTTCTATTTTAAATTCGTGTAATTATGTGGAACGAATATTGTACAATTTCACAAATGTTGCTCAATAATATTTCATTTTTCGAATTATCGAAGGTTCGAAACGATTGTTTTAACGAAAATCTCGAAATGCTCGATTAAAGAAATTGACTTTTTATACGTGCAAAATTTGGGAAAACTTCCTTCATGAAAGTTGTAGAGCTCGTCGATACGAGTCCGTACATATGCGGAACACAAAGATCGGATTTTTTCTGATTTAGTTATCGCATTTGGAAGAAATTTCCAAAATGGGTATATATAGAAAAAACCATAGCAGAATAGGAAACTTTCCTTTTTTTTCTTCTGACTTTCCCCTTTGGGAAACTGTTCATCCGTCTCCTCCCTCTCTCTCTCGCGCGACCGAAGCACTGAAAACAGAGCACGGCTTCACCATGCTCTCTCTCACGCCACCGTCCACCTCAAGGCCTCAGACCACTTCCCCTCCCTTCGTCTCTACCTTGCGCAGCTGCCAGAGGCAGCCTTGTGCCACGACGCGGCTGACAGCGGCGGCGGTGAGCCCCGAACCGTTAAAACTCGATTTTGGTTCGATCTCGATATCTCGAGTTACAGATCATCATTCCTCTTGATTCTTGGCTCATTTGACTTGTATCAAGTTGCTGAACAAGCACCAAGAATGACCGGATCTAGGTATAACGTTTTCATGTTCGTCGGAGTTCGACATGTTTAGATCGAAAAACAACGCTTCGATCCGCATATCTCGAGTTACAGACGACCTCTTCCTGTGATTCTTGGCCTGATGAGTTTGCCATGAGTTTCTGAACATGTTTCCAGAAGAGATCGAGGCGTGAAGTTGAAGTTTTTATGTCGAACTAGGAGCTCGCCAGTTTCTGGAAAAATTCCGGCCACCCGACTGTTTTTGGTACTTTTCGACCCCTTCCCATTATTTTCTGATCTCGTGCTAGTTATGAAAGTTGCTCAAAATGTTGAAACGAAGGAGAGAAGCTCGGCTCCGACACCATTGGTGGTGGTCGGTGGCAACTCTACCACTAACTCCGGCGGCACTTTCCGGCTATCTCCGGAGGTCTAAAATATATTTTCTATACATTTTATCATTCTACGTTTCAATACGATCATTTTGGCATATTATACGCATTTTTCGGATATCGTATGATTTAGTTATAAATTTTTAAATTTCGATCGATTTTGATCGTTAAATTTGTGATCTGTAAATTTAGGACCGTCTGATGGACATGTAGTTTTGATATGATGATCATATGACTGTCCCAGTGGCTTTGTGTGGTCATGGGTGAAGATCTGACCGTTGGATCTTCGTATAATTGCAAAACGGTGATTAGGGAGGCGATTCGTGAGAATCCGTCCGTCAGATTTTGTTATAATTTAGAATCCGACCGTTGAAAGGTAGTTTAAATATGTTCTGGAATTATTGGCTAAATTCAAGTCACATTTGATTAGGTGATTGACGGGTTGTACTTGAGTGAGCTGTTTCGGTGGGATTTGTATTTTAATTGAAGACGCAGCGGGAGTTTCGAGGTGAGTAAAACTCACGTGGTTCATATTACGAACCGAGTATTTTTAATTTATTTATTTTATCGTAATTGTGTGAAAATCATTTATGGATTAAATATTTATTTTTAAAATCACATGGACTTGATCAACTACAGTCCATAGGTAAGTAAAATGAATTTTAATTATACAAATGAATTTCACAATTTTCTTGTGTGAACTATAGATGGTATTAGTGATCATTCTTGAGTGGATGATTACGTATATATATATTTACATGGAATATATATTGGTTGGTGTGTTTGTTGAGTGATGATATGATTGAGTTGGAATGATGAATTGGATTATATTTCAAATGCTTAAATTTCATAATAATATTGTATATGTTGGATGAGTTGATTTCATTGTGTGAAAACATATTTGTTGTGCTCATTATGGATTTAGGGTCAACGTAGTAACTGGTATGGGGGAATCGGACGCTCTAATCCTAGGTGGATGATGAGATACGATTGGTTGAGTAAGTACGAGTATCGGACGTTCTAAATATGTATATAAGTATACATATTGATGAAATATGATAAAGATAAATATGTCAGATGCCATAACCTAAGCCAGGTGATGGGCTACGATTCAGTTAGAGCTCTAGTCTGTCAAATACCGTATTTTTATAAATACGATTTCATGGTTTTGAGAAGAAATATGTGAATTAGGGTTTTGTGTTGATTTGTGATTTGGTGATTGATTTAAAATTGTTGGTTTCTTGTGGACGTGGAAATTGTTGAGTGTTGACTTGGGTAAAAATAAATATGATTTAGTTAAACAACCGTTCTTTCTTTTTACTCATACGAGCTTTCAAAAGCTTACTGGATTTTGTGTTGTTGCAATCCCGGTACACTATTAAAATGGTGTAGCGGATATTCCTGCAGGTCAGGATAACTAAGGAGGTGACCGTGCTGTCTAGGTGTTGCAGCATTTATTTTGCTTTCATTTAAGTTGTGAGGTTTGTTATGCTTATTTAGAGCTTTACAATTTATTTTGTGAGTGAGTTGTAGTAATTAACCGAGACTAAATTCGGTTTTTGAAATTAAATTGTGTGGTGAGGTTGTTAAGAAAAAGAAATTTTCAGGATGGTTATTTTAAGTTGTAGTAATTCATGTTTCGGATTTTGAATTTTTATTCTAAAATTCGGGGTGTGACAGTTCTTACAAAAAAAAATCAAACATTAACATGTGTACAATCATTTGTTAAAAAGAAAAAAGAGATAGTACAGATTGTGCATGGTTTCAAGAAGGATACATAGATAGCTGCAAAGTACTATATCTACATTAATAAATGCTTCCATAAGGCATAATACATCAATTTCTTGTTAATGATTTGTACTTTATTGCTTCCTTGACTTGCTGCCATTACATTTTGCAAAAATACCAAAATTTTCAGTAAATGCTTACCTAATTGTGCTCATTCTTCTTGAGTTTACATTGGCTGGGAGTGTTTATTAAACCTTACAACACATACATAGAAAAAGGTTAGAGAAAAATAAATTTATTTTGTTTTATCTAACTGTTGTATCACCTAGCAGCTTGATGGTAACACATGCTTATACACTTCCAACCATAAGTAAGAGTCTGCATGTATAAATCTAATTGTGTGCTGCAAGTGGCTACTCTTAGAGCAGTTTAAAACTTGTTCAGCAAGCTCAAAATAGGAGCTAGCAGTTTGGGATAATCTTCAGGTGATATTTCTAGCAAGAGCTAGCATAAGTTAGTCTCAAGTGTTATCTAACTGACTAAGCTAAGCTAGAGTAAACAGGAGGTGACTAGTCTACCTATATGTTCTAATTATTATATTTTCTAGTATAAAAGAGGTCTTTACCTATAATAAGAATAACACAAGATAGAAACCAGAACTGAAAATAGAAACCATAACTGAAAACATGAATTAAACAACTTAATCAAATAAACGTCCTGAATTTTTTTTCCATAAACAACCACACTTCACCTACTTAATAAAACGAAAACCAAATCTTCAAATTACTTATTACACCACACTCTCACAAACTTAAATTGTAAAGCTCAATGAGCATAACAAACCTCACAAAAGCAAATGCGATAAATCAAATACTGCTATACTAAGCAGCTCGACCACCACCCTGATTTTCCTGATCTGCAGGATTTTCCGCTACACCGTTTGAATAGTGTACCGGGATTGCAATAACACAAAACCCGGTAAGCTTTTGAAAGCCCGTATGAGTAAATTTAAAGATTGCACAATTTAAGTTAATATATATAAACACACAAGGTAACTCCAAATTTCCTAAAATATAAGATAATGAATATTCTCAAGACTCTCTTCTAAAACTCATACTTATAAGTCACAAGTAACCTCAACGTTACCCTCATAAGACCACTCACATTTGGCAGATCGACAGACTAGAGCTCTAACTGATCGCAACTACCAGCTCGGTACAAGAGCGTGGTTCACTGATAGCATGCCATGGTCACACTCGTGACCTATTGATCTCCACAGATCAAAACAATTTATTTCTTCTCAAACAATAAAACTCAACTCCTTTCTTAACATATAAATCCCAAAAAGTAAACATTTAAACAATAATAGCAACACAATCATGCATATTGTTTTCTCAACACAATTCATCAACAAATATATATATCACATAATTAATATATATACATAGACATTCTCACAATAATGCCTATTATTATCAATCAATATAATTTACTAAATTCGGTTCTTAAATGAACCATGTGCGATTTACTCACTTCTAGTCCAGCTGCATCTTCTATCAATCAAATCACAATAATCCAAATGCTCGTCAACTCAAACCGTCAAGTACCTAATCAAGTACGATCTTTACTTAGCAACGAAACACGAAATAAACTTAAATGATGATACAACAGTCAAATTCTAAAATAAAGACGATCCAACAGTCGGATCGAATTTAAATGATGATCTAACGGTCAGATCCTCACATATTGCCCTTGGAGACATCCTATCAAAATTATATGAAAATCCGACGGAGGGATCTTCACGAATCGCCTCCCGAGTCACTGTTTTACAATTATACGAAGATCCAACGGTCGGATCTTCAACCGTGACCTCACAAAGTCATCGGGACAGTCATACGATAAACATATTAAAATTTAAAGTAAAACCGAAGGTCTGATCTCCGTAAATCGTAAACCGAAGATAAAATGTAAAAACCGTAAATAGTAACGTCAAAACGTAAATCCACTATTTATCAACTTTTTCTAAAATAACCTGGTGATATATCAAAACGCTCGTATGGATGCATAGATCATCGTCCAGATAATATAAACTCAAAATATGGTCTGACGCGCCGTCACACGCTGCGGTCAGATGGTGGTCAACGCCGGTCAACCACCTCCGATGCAAAAGTCGTCAACTACAAACTTCTACAAAATGAAATTATGAACAACTTTAGTTTAATTAAAATTACAGCGATCGAAAACTAAAAATTTTGGGTTACGGTGAAGGCGGCTGTGACACAGGTTCTTGGAGCGTAGATGGTTCTTTGGTGATGGCGGCAATCTGTAGTGTGGCAAGTGCCCTGGTGACTCAATTCCGGTCGAGTTCGAGTTGATGTGTACTTAGTAATGCTTTGGTGGTGGCGTCGAAGAGGATGATAGCGGCTCTGGATTGGCAATAAATGTGATTGAGTTGGTGTCAGGTCGTGCTCCTAGTGCTGGGTTAGATTTGGGCTGGGTCAGCTTTCTAGGATCTCCCTTGTGCTGGTTTTCTCCTTTGGGCCATGTTGGGCAGTTTTTATTTTGTCAATCTTTCTAACTACTCCAGCTATCTTTGGTGAAGTGTAGAGGCTTGACTCGGTCTGCACACTCTATCATTGGTTAGTGGTGTTCTAGTATCTCGAGTTTGTCTAGTCTAGCCTTGTTGAAGATCTTGAGTCTTCTTAGAAGTGCTATCTATCTTTTGTGTCACAATTGCGTGCTCGGTGAGAGATGAATGGTAGCCTATATGTTCCTTTGAAAGCGAGGTGTCTTTTGTTAGTTTTAGACTTTGTGGGTTATTATTCATGAAGTAGTGTGTGCACCAGTTTAGGCGTAGGCCTATGTCTATTTTGGTGTATGTACTATATTAACCATTGCAATTGATTCATTTAACTGAATGAATCATTCTACCTATCAAAAAATAAATAATTTGAATAGATAAAAACAAAAGAGTAGCTAATTATTGGCTAAATTGTTTGATATAAATATATTTTTTTCTTTTTGGGTTTGGTGTATGCTATCAAGCCGGATAAGCCTGATAGATTATCCCATTCATTTTTCTTTTGTTCTTATATTCATTGACATGCAAAAGGACATGTAGGTGATTTGTTTTAATAAAACTTCTATTTGTTGTCGTTTTGACTTTTGAGGAGTAGTTCGTCTTCTTCACCTTCATCTTCATTATTTTACACAGTTTAAGGCAGTCTCACAAACTAAATCAAACCTTAATACTTTATAACCACGAAAAAACATCCGAAGCTTGTACAACCGCTCAACCGCCTAGGTAGCTTGGTGGCCGCCTAATTTCAGCCTTCCCAACAATGCCTATTTGACATTATTCGAGTCGGAGAGCTGCCGCCGAGCAGCTGGGTGGTTGAGTTTTAGAACATTGATAAATACAAATACAAGTATAAGTTTTTTTATATGAAACAATACTATGTATCACTTGTGATATTATACAAGAAAACATGAAATAGTACGAATACTAACCACTTCTTTTTTATGAATACAAATACAATTATATAAGTTATTTATATAAACAGTACTATATATCACTTATAATACAATACATGAGAGCATAAAACAATATAAGAAACTTGTTTTCATTTACATCCATTTTTTGCCTACGAGAATTGAAGTAATCACTAACTAAATTCACATCAAGATAGTTAGATAATACGTAAATTAGAGACTATAATGTCATTTGGAGGGCTTGCTCGGATACCATTTAAAATAGCGTGGTTTGAGCCCTACTTGGATCCCATATCTGGATCCCATAATTAGATCACTTAGCAACTTAGGCTAGTCAAGACTTAAACTCCATTGTCTAATTAGCAGATGCCAATAAGCATCCTCCCACCAACAACAGCAGAGCCATTAGCCATTTGAACCGGATCAAACAAACTAGGGGTGAACTTTTTAGGGTTGAACACTAATAAATTGAACCGAGTAGAACTCACTAAAACTAACTGAAATTGAACTGAATTGACACATCTGGTGTTGTTAGTGTTTATGATAAATTGATAAATACTAAACCGAACCGCACATTTATATTTGTATTATAGGAGGTCAGTTTCTATCAAAAAATATTTTCTATGTAGCCCCTCAAACACTAAATCATTGTTAATCTAACTATACTTTAATTCCTATATGTGTTTAATTTCTCGTTGCTACTTTTAAATTCTTTGAGTTGTAATTTTAATTTTACTTGTATTTAATTTCAATTGTTTATTTATTTTTATATTTCTTATAGGTTTAAATTATAGAATAAGCTATGATTTTGCTCTGATCAGTTTTCAGATTGATCTCAGCCATCGAAAACTTCAAATCTCGATCTTTCACTCCACACTCAAAATCGTCGTGCAAGGAGGATATGAGAATGATCAGGAGGAAGAGGAGATCACGAAGAGGTGGAGGATCAGCCCGTGCAACGCCGGCACGGGGAGATCCGATCGGGTCGGCCCACGGGGCTATGGTGCCTTCGATCCAAGGTTGGGGGCAGCGGCACCAGGCTGCTGGGCGGCTCGGGTCGGGTTGGCGGTGGTGGAGGCCGGAGGAGGGAGATGGGGCCGGGTCGGGTCCACGATCGGCAGAGGGGGGGGGGGGGGTTCGTGCGAGAGAGAGAGAACGGAGGGCTGGGGGACCAAAACGCAAAAATGAGATTTTTTCGTCCTTAATGAAAAAAATCAGATTTTCTTGATATTTATTGAATAATTCTTATTTTCAAATATTCATAACTTATTCATACGAACTCCGAATATTATGTCCCACATATTCACGAGATCGTATCGACTGGCTCTACAACTTTTATGAAAGAAATTTTCCCAAATTTCAAATGTATAAAAAGTCAATTTTCACGATCCTTTAAATAACGTTCGTTTCGAAAATAAAATTAGTTCGAAACCTCTCTCCTCACATAGCGACATACGAAGCAAACCTAGGGCTGGGCATTTAAGCCAGAAAACCCTTAAACCCGGACCGACCCGTCAAAACCCTACCCGAACGGGCTGGGCCCAATTTTTTTTTTTTTTAACCAAACGGTTCGGGCCGGGGCCTTGATCTTCAGACAAATGGTTCGGGCTGGGCCTTGTATATCAAATCTGTCAAAACCCATCAGGCCCGTCATATATTAAAGAAGACAGATGTAAATGCATTATTGGTTCCTCATATAAGCCTCAAAATTTTTATAATAGAATGATACACACAGGATTGCATTCTCATACCTAAACCTAATCCTCATTCCTCAGTGTCACGCCCCGAATTTTAAAATAAACATTCAAAATCCGAAACATGAAATTTACCACAACTCAAAAATAATCATCCTGAAAATTTCTTTTCTTAACGACTTCACCACCCGAAATAAAATCAAAACCGAATTTAGTCTCGGTTAATTATTACAACTCAAATCCAAAATGAACTGTAAACCTATAAATGAGTGTACACACCTCACTACTAAATGAAATAACAAAAACTGCTGTAACACCTAAGCAGCTCGGTCACCTCTCTGGTTATCCTGACCTGCAGGGATATCCGCTACACCATTTGAATAGTGTACCGGAATTGCAACAACACAAAACCCGGTAAGCTTATGAAAGCTCATATGAGTAAAAGAAAAGACTGTTATTTAATTAATCATAATCAATTCTACTCAAGTCAACACTCAAACATTTCCACAACCACGATGTACTAACAATATCAATCAAATACCAAATCAATAAATCAAGACAACCCTAACTCACATATTTCTTCACAAAACATCAACATCGTATTTATAAAAAATACGGTACATGACAAACTAGAGTTCTAACTGAATCGTAGCCCGTCACCTGGCCTAGGTTATGGCATCCGACATATTTATCATTATCGTATTTCATCATTATGTATATTTATATACATATTTAGAACGTCCGATAATTTCACATACTCAACCAATCGTATCCCATCATCCACCCAGGATTTGAGCGTCCGATTACCCCACACCGGTCACTACGTCGACCCTAAACCCATAAATGAGCACAACATATAATATCACACACTGAAATCAACCCAACCAAGATACACCATATTATTATGAAATTACACAATTGAAATATAATCAATTCATCAATTCAACTCAGTCATATCATCACTCAACAGTCCACTCATCAATATATATTTTCCACGTAAATATATATATACGTAATCATCCACTCAGGAATGACCACTAATACCATCTATAGTTCACACAAGAAAATAGTGAAATTCATTTGTATAATTAAAATTCATTTTACTTACCTATGGACCGTGGTGATTCAAGTCCATGAAATTTTAAAACAAATATTTAATCCACACAATAACCAAAAATAAATAAATTTAAAACGCTCGGTTGGTAATATGAACCACGTGAGTTTTACTCACCTCGATACTCCCGCTGCGTCTTCAATACAATTATAAATAACGCCGAAATAGCCCACTCAAATACAATCCGTCAATCACCTAATCAAATGTGATTCGAATTTAGCCAATAATTCCAAAACATAATTGAACTACCATTTAACGGCCGAATTCTAATTTACAATAAAATCCGACGAGCGGATTCTCACGAATCGCTCCCCTAATTACCGTTTTACACATATACGAAGATCCAACAGTCGGATCTTCTCTCATGACCACACAAAGCCTCTGGGACAGTCATACGATCATCATATCAGAATTATAAGTTCATCCGACGGTCCTAATTCCACGGATCATAAATCTAACGATCGAAATCGATCGAAATCTCAAAATTCATAACTAATTCATACGATATCCGAAAAATATGTATAATACGCCGAAATCATCGTATTGAAACATAGAATCATAAAATGGATAGAAACCAAATTTTAGACCTCTGGAGGTGGACGGAAAGGGCCGCCGGAGTTAGGTACAGAGCCGCTGCCGACCACCACCAATGGTGTCGGGGTCGAGCTTGTCCCATTTCTTTCATCATTCTGAGCAACTTTCATAACTAGCACAAGACCAAAAAATGACGGGAAGGGATCGAAAAGTACCAATTACAGTCGGCGGCCGGAAATTTTCCAGAAACAGGCGAGCTTGAAAACCGATGTGAAAACTGCAACCTCACGCCTCAATCCCTTCTGGAAACTTGTTCAGAACTTCCTTGCGAACTCAAAAAGCCAAGAATCACAAGAAACGATAGTGTATAGCTCGAGATATTTGGATCGAAAGTTAGTTTTTCGATCCGCACGGGGTTGAGCTCTGACGAACGTGAAAACGTTCGACCCAGTTCCGGTCCTTCTTGGTGCTTGTAGAGGAAGTTGAGGCGAGCTCAATGAGCCAAGAATCAAGTGAAATGGTGATATGTAGCTCGAGATATCGAAATCGAACCGAAAACTAACCTTTTCGGTTCTGGCCATGCCTCCGCCGCTGCCGGCCGTGTCGCGGCACAAGGCTGCCTCTGACAGCTGCGCAAGGTAGAGACGAAGCTCCTGGAAGTGGTTGCAGCTCTAGAGGTGGCCGGAGGAGAGGATGGGAGCACGGTGAAGCCGTGCTCTGTTTTTGGCTTTTGGCCGAGAGAGAAAAACACAAGAGTGAGAGAGAGAATGAACAGTTCCTTTCCAAAAAAGGAAGGGAGGCCGGTGGAAAAAAAAAAAAGGGTTTCCAAAAATTTCTAGGGTTTTTTCTATATATACAAGTTTCGAAAAATCTTCTAAATTCGATAACTAATTCAGAAAAAATCCGATCTTTGTGTTCCGCACGTGTACGGACTCGTATCGATGAGCTCTACAACTTTCATGAAGGAAGTTTCTCCAAATTTTGTACGTAGAAAAAGTCGATTTCTCAAACCGAGCATTTCGAGCTTTTCGTTAAAAATAATCGTTTCGAAACTTCGATGATTCAAAAAGTGAGTTATTATCGAACAATATTCGTGAAATCGCATAATATTCGTTCCACACAATTACTCGAATTTAAAATGAAAATTGCGGGTATTACACTCAGTCTTCATTTTTTTCGTGTAGCCCGATCTGAACCGAACAGCAAGGAAGAGAGGCGGCTGCTTCCTTCTCCTTCGCTGAGACGCCCACGACTGCTCTCTCTCTCTCTCTCTCCCTCTCCCTCCATCCCTCCCTCTCCCCACTTCACCTGCCTGAGACTGCAAGCCCATTGCCGACAGAGTTTATCTTCCGATCAGTTCTGCAGATCGAGACCACACCAGGGTCGTGACGCAGATCGAGACCACGTCGATCGACACGCTGCCCAGACTGCACTCTCTTTATTCACTTTACCTGCACGGCTGCACATCTCCTCCTTTCTCCCTCACAGATTTTTCTGCCATAAGCCAATTCGAAGCCAGAGAAGAGAACCTCGTTCTTCAGGTCTGCGGTCTGCCACTCTCGTTTTATCTTCATGGGTTCCTCAGTTTATTGATAAAATTGATTTCTTTTTTGTGTTTAGTTGGTTTGTAGCAATTGTATAGGTTTAGTTCATTACAATTTGAGAGCAATGAGCAATTGTATTTCACTGGTTTGATCTTCATGGCTTTAGTTCATTACAATTTGAGAGCAATGAGCAATTTTATTTCACTGGTTTGTTCAGTTCATTACTCTTTGTTCAGTTGTTGTGATATTCTGATACAGTGATTGTGTTTGCGTCTGATAGTGTTATTGTGTTTGTATTTGTCAGTTTATGTTTACTGATAAAATGAGGTTGAAATGTGATGGAATTGTTGAATCCCAAATTTAAATTTTTGATTTTTAGTGACTGCAAATATGCTTGTGAGTTGTGGACTTCTGGTTCCTAAAAATGGATTTTAATGTAGCTTGTACAATGTGATTACAGGCTTGTAGCATGGCTACTGATGGGACGGCTATTGTTCCATCGCTGACAGCTCCAGTTGAACCAGACCCGGCAGTGCCAATTGGTCCAACAGGTCGTTCTCCTAGACCTGTCCAAGGCAAGAGGAAAAGGGCTGAGAAGCAGCCAGTCAAGTCCTTGAAGCTCAGTATGCGGTCCAATGTATGGGCACACTTCGACAAGTTTGATAGGCCTATAGTGGAACTAGTGGACGAAAAGAAGCAGGAAGTTGGACGTGAAGTAAGAGCAAAGTGCAGGTATTGTGAAACTGATCTTGCTGGAGATTCTTCTTTTAGTGGTACTAGCACATTAAGAACGCACATTGAGAGACTGTATGCAAAAAATACACAGGTAGGGCTGATATAGAGGGGCAAAAGGTTTTAACTAGTGGTGAGATGGCTTCCCGTAGTCTAGTGGCTAGAACTTAGACAGAAGATGCATGTACATTAGCTGCCTGTAAAATGATAGTTGTCGATAAACTGCCATTAGTCATATAGAGAAACCTGGATTTATGCATTTTTATGAAGTAGCTATCCCTTAATGGACAGTCCTATCTAGACGTGCCATTGTAAGAAAGTTTTTAGAATTGTATGATGAGAAAAGAGAGGAGCTGAAAATGGAATTAAGCAAGCCTAGGGTCTGTCTCACTACCGATACATGGACGTCGGTACAAAATGTGGACTACATGGTATTAACTGCCCATTTTATAGATTGTGGGTGGAAAATGCACAAAAAAATCTTGAACTTTTGTGTCATTTCCAATCACCACAGAACAACCATAGGAAAAAATGCTTAAGCATGTTTGGTTCAGTGGAAAACTGATAAAGTGTTGACTGTTAGTGTCGATAATGCACGGCAAATAAGGTTGCCATTGATTATTTGAGGAGAAAAATTGCCAATTGGGGTATACCCCTGTTTTGGAAGGCAAGCATTTGCATGTTAGATGCCTTGCACATATTTTAAACTTAATTGTGAAATCTGGATTGACTATACTAGATAGACGCAATAGCTAGTATAAGAAATGCGGTGAAATATGTTAGGAGCTCTTCATCTAGATTAGACGCGCGTATTTAAGATGTGTGTTGAGACAGAAGTGCCTGACTGCACGAAGGTGTGTATACTCGATGTTCCAACAAGATGGAACTCTACATATCTAATGTTAGAGACTGCAATTCAGTTAAGGAAGGCATTTGTTAGATTGGCAGAAGAAGAAGATGTGAAATATACAAGCTATTTTGATGAGGATGAGGAACTATTAGAAGAAGAGGCTGCTCTCGAAGAGGCAAAACACAGAAAACTGATCAAGAGGATAGGGCCTCCAAAGGCCGGAGATTGGGAGAAAGCTGAATTGTTTGTGGGTTTTTTGAAAGTTTTCTATGATGTCACTCTCTGGATCAGTGCATCTGCTAAGCCTACTGCACATAGAGCATTTCATGATATTGTTGTTGTATATGCAGAGATTAATGCATTATTTATGATGCCAGAAATGCAAGATGGAAGTGAAGGTGAGAAGCTTATGGTTGAGATGGCTGTGAAGATGGGAATAAAGTTCGGAAGTATTTTGATAGCATAGATGATGTGAATCAGCTGCTGTTAGTAGCGTTGGTTTTGGACCCCAGATTCAAACTTAGGTATTGAGCATTTATGTGTCAAGCACCTGCAGTTTGACAATGAAGGTGCGAAAAAAAAAGCTGTTGAAGTGAAGGCATTGTTGGTATCCTTGACAGATTTGTATGCATCATCGACTGCTGCTCAAAATGGTCAAAAAAATAGAGGAAGAGAGTATGTGAATAGTAGCAGTGGCATTAGTAATTCTGCAGCAAAGACAGGGAAAATGGCAGAAATGCTCGATGATTGGAAGAGAGAGCTTGAAAACAGCTGTGAAGTTGTCATGGAGAGTGAGGTAGATGGGTATTTGTTGGATCCTTTTGAAAAGCCTCCAAGAGCAACTGAATTTAGCATCTTATTATGGTGGAAGCTTAATGGCTCCAAGTATCCTAATCTCCAGCTTGTAGCAAGAGATGTCCTTTCAATTCAAGTGTCAACTGTTGCATCCGAATCTTGTTTTAGCACCGACAATAGAGTTATTGATCTTTATAGGAGTTCTCTAACTCCTAAATCTGTTGAAGCATTAATATACTTACAGAATTGGATCAAATCGGAGAACGTTCAAAGTCTTGAGTTTTTTTCCAACAATTGAGGAGATGGAGTTCTATGAATTGTGTGAACCTGGTATGTGTACTATTTTGATTTTTAACATGTCTCCTATGCTATTTTTTTTTTCACTTTTTGATAGTGACTCTGTGTTAATTAAATGTTTATGAATGAAATGACATATTATACGAAGGAGAAAGCAACGGTTCAATCAACAAAAAAGGCTGCTTGTAGGACCAAAAAATTGAAGATGGCTGCTGGTATTTGGTGTATTGCTTGCTGCATTTTTGTGTGTAGTGCTAGTTAAGTTGCAGCTTGAATGGTTCCTCAGTCCTCACTTCCATGTTATCTAAATCTCTTTATGATGGTTGTTGTAGGCAAAAGCAAAACTGTGGAGTCCAATTGATGGATGGTAGCTGTTGAATTACTCGATGGAGAACTGGAAAAAGGGCTGCTAAATTGTTGTATTTGAAATTTTGAATTAGGACTTTCTATTTCAATTGCATATTTGTATTTCAAACTTGGACAGTTGGACACTTGGACTTCATATTTAAATTGGGTCATTGTATTTCAAACTTTCAATTGCTGGTATTGTGATTAACTTGTATTTGAATTTGGATTTTATGTATTTTGGATAGTTCAATTTGCAGCTTCAACTTTGGATCTTGATATTGTGTTTTGATTCAAATATGAATAAGTTGAAATGAATGAAATGAAATGAATGAAATCCGGTACATAGCAAGGTAGATATATATCCTACTAAGCAAAAAATATAGGTTTTTGGGCCCTAAAGCCCACAAGCCCGGCCCGAAGTTAAAAGGGCCGGTCCCGGGCTGGGTCATGTTTGTGTCAAAACGGGCCGGGTCCGGTCCCAGTGAAATTATAGTTAGACCTGGCTCATGCCCAGCCCTAAACGAACCCAAAATGTATAATTCATATTATTAAACAAATATTGAATTACATATATTTATTTAAATGAAAATTTCAAGTCTTCACAATAAGTCCCTAACAAAGTAGGGAATTATTTTAATCAAAATGACTAAATTAAAAGAGGGCCTAGATAAAAAAATTCAGCCCAAAACTAGCAGCCCAACAGCCAAAAACTCAAAAACCAACTAGGGCATCCACAAAAAGAAGTCCACGGAGGCCCATCAGCAAGGTCAAGGTCCAGTCCACCGCCTTGTCCCCTCCCTGTCGTACGAAACCGCCAGGCAGAGCTCCATCCATTGCATGCCGCCGCGATCCGCGTAGCCTCGATCCCTGCCGCCACAACCACGACCCAAACCGCCGTGAAACCAAACCGGCACGGCCCACATCAGCACAGAAAACCAATTCCCAGTCCTTGCCCCGCACACATCCACCGAGTCGGATCCGTAACGTCGCCAACCAAGAACCTTCATCAAGGATCGATCACGTGCCCTGTTTGCACAACCCTCCGCCTCGCACCAGTCCATCCAAAACTAGCCAACAAGCCCCCAGCAGCACCTCCTTCGGTGAAACTCCACGAACAATAGCCGTCAAAACCCATCCAGCAGCAGACCTCAAGACGTCAGCGCAGCCGGAGGCCATCCCAGACTGCAAGGCGCCACCGGACGAGCTCGAGATCGCACTCAGAAAAAAACCAACCTCTAGGGTTCAGAGAGAATTTAGACTCATTGCTTTTTGTTCACTCTTAAATTTTAATACATGTTGTTGAGATGGATTTATGCCTCACAATCTCTTAAAATTGTCCCTTAGGTTAGCATGAGGTTTTTTTTTTTTTTAAAGAATGTAAGAGTGTTTTTTAAGCGAGCTCAATACACATTTGTAATAAAAAAATTTCCTAACATCAGAAAAGAAAATTCTCTTATCCAAACAAGAAATATAATTTTAAAAAAAGTCCTGGAACAATGTTATGTACCAACAATTTACTTCCACTGTTTGCTGGCTTTAGGTACATCCACAAAGACACTTGCAATATCAAATGGTCAGAAATTTTAGCTAGATTAGTTGGACTTATCTTTTCCTGTTATTGTTTTGGGTGATTTTAACTGTATACTTAATCGATGAAAAGAATGAGAAGTCTAGATCCATGTCACTCCCACAGGCATTGTAAATCTTACATTCCCTTTGTTTCCTAGTCTACAGACTACCATATATATAGTGGGCAAATCACTATTGTCCTTCTCCAGAGTATGTTCAAAGTAATGACATAACGCATGTTTCTGACTTCTGAAAACGCCTGCTATCTGAGAATCTTGGTACCGGAAAATGCGAAAAGTATGCTACTGCAACAAAGGTGAAACTTTCTGCCACCTGAAAGGACAATTAATTTGAAGCACCGGCTTAAAAAGCCAAGGAAAGAGAGTATATTTGGTAGAAGTTACAAGCTTAATAGTATGGATACCTCTAAAACAGGGTGGACAAGTTGAAGAAGAACTTCAACTTCTAGTGTGACTACTGTTTGACTATCACACGTATATTCCCAGCCCTAACTCTTTCGGATTTGTCTCCACCATCCATGCAGGCCTGTTCGAGACCAATAAAATATTTAGAAAAGAAAAATGGAATAGCCAACATTGTGCCAACAACATTACATATAACTACACTCGATCTATGCGCAGGAAATGGAATAACAGAAACTGGAAGCAGCACAGAATTCCTATTTTATGCTATGCCACCAATAAGGCATGAGGAAATCACTTCCAAAAAGCGACAACAATTGACATCACATCCCCTCCATAACCTCCAACCAGAACCAACAATCCCAGGCTCTTGGATCCACCATAATAACCTTATATAATATCTAACTCAACCTTCCTGAATGGGAGTCACAAAAATCTTTACCAATATAGGTTTTGAACCAGACATAATTGATTATAAGATCATAGGTTATATGTCAGAGCAGAGAAGGTATCGGAAAATTTACTTGTTCGTAACAAAATTTATTGTGCCTTGTGCTGCACGTTTGAGAAGGACTTCCCTTGCCTCAATTGCAATTCCTTCAGCCTATACAGAGAGAATTTGATAAAAAGGCTTATTGCATCAAAGTGAAGCGTTTAGGTTTATAAACAACCCAGCTCTATTACACACCTCTTCTGGAAACCAAACTCCAGGCTTCGTGCTTCCCTCAAGAACTGCCAGAACAAATGCAGATGTTGCAGCTCCAACTGATCTGGAAAACAGAGTCTATTTCAGTCACATGTCATTCAGATCCTACAGTAGGTACTTTCAAATACATATGTCCCAAGGATTACATCTAAAACAACCTTGTAATTTTTAATAGACATTTAAAGAGGGCCCCAAAAGAAAAAAAAGATAAATAGATCTTTGGGCAGGTTAAAGACTTACACAGAAAGCCTCTTGTGACTGAATACACTTACTGTATTGCGGCCGCCAGAACAGTCCAAATCAACCTGTCATAACCACCCCCAAAAACGAATAAGACGGTAAGAGAAAAGAAGAAAGTTGAATTGCGATAACAACGATGGTGCAAGTACTCAAAATACTCAAAACAATGTGCATATTTCTTCTCCTTATCTAATACTGAAAAAGTTAGAGATAGAAGATGAATAAATAAAACCTCAAATAGTACTTTTAGTGTCTATATTGCCTCACCCGCATTGATACACGCTCTCCAGCAATCTCATCAACTGCTCTGACTACAGGGTCAAACATTTGAACCATCTGTTGGACTTTGCTTCTGTCTCTCAACAACTCCTGCAATGTTCAGGTCATAAAAGCATTATAGGAACTAGCAAACTAGTTTAGAAGTCGAAATTTAATGTTATGTTATCAGTGAGCATAATATAACAAATTTTCATATTTTTAGTCACTTAATTATCATTTGCAAAAGATAAAAACTATAGTTTAAAGTCTAGAATATTTACTATGGTTACTATCAATGAAAAGTTCAAATTCTACAGCTAGAATTACAAATCTGAATCATCTGAACAGATACAGGCCACTTTAAATGTCATAGCTTACTGCAGGAAGAATAGTCATGGCTTCCATTGCCCAATTCCAAAAGAAGGGGGCAGTTCCAAACCGGGCACTGACAGTAGGTACTCCTAGGACCTCGTGAGTACTTCTTACCTCTGGCAAATTCCTGAACAAATTAAGATCATGTTCAGTACAAGTACAACTGTACAAAGCTTTTCTTATTGGGACCAAAAGCAACTTCATAGTGTACTAAATTACTACATGAGCAGAGAGATAGAAAGTCAGAAACCAACTGGATCAGTATGCTTCCAAAAGAATGGGAATGTAGGCCCGATCTGACCTCTGGAAAGTGATTTGAGGATAAAAAAACATCTCATGGATGCTATCCAAGTCTTAAAAGATATTCTGCAATCCATCAACTACTGCATGACTCGCAAACCCTCATTAATATAATTGACAAAACTCAACCTGGCTATGAGAGAGCTTCTCATAAATATTTAGCTGTACTACCATTTTGGTAGATAATAAGTATATCTGTTTTGCAATTCTTGCAACAACTGTGGAGGGACTTCTTCGATTCATCAATCTTTAATGCAGCTTCCAGTATGGGCATTTTGTCAGTCTCCCTAACCATGCTGAATTATTATCATTCATCCATTTTATTGTATCTGTTAGTGATAGAGAGCGGTACAAACTGGTGATTGATATGTTACGACATCAAAAAGAAAGAACATACCTAGAAATCAAACAGGAAATGGTATGTAGCAATAAGGTTCAAATGTTTCTCTACCCTGTTGATTGGATGGGGGAGGTGGACTCTTTGAGACTTATTTGCATCATCTTCACACTGACTATATTGGTATTGTTAAATGATTATTCAGGTGTGGTTTTATATAATTAAGTTGACATATGACCCTGTGACTCCAGACTAATGCATAAAACTGTAGCTTTTTTGGGAGCAATATCTTCTTGCACAACTTACAATAGATAAACATCTTTCTTTCCAATGCCTTTTCCAAAGTCAATCTTCAGCATTCCACTATATGGCCTTAGTTTGATCTTTTCTCCTGATTGAGGATCCCATTATCATGGTTAGGTGTGTGATATACAGAATTCCGGATTAGTTATCAAACACAGAGAAAAGAAGAAAAAATTATTGTAGACATGGTTGATACCTTTATTAAATGCAACAACCTCCTCTCCAAGAAGCAAAAAACTAGTAGCTAAGATGGTTGGACCAGCCCCACCAGTACCTGCTGTGTAGTAGAAGAACCTGGCAAGATCATATATGCACATGATTTGTTAGGAACAGAATTCATCTTGTAGCCTATCGTAGAGGTAAACAAGAAGTGTTTGAAAATCAGTAAAATCCCAAAGTAATTAATCTTAAAGTCGGTAAATGTGATGTGAGAGGCTACTTGAGGAAGATTGGTCGTGGATCTTGAGAAGTGTGGCCAAAGAAAGTATATATTTTGATTTGATATGAAATACATTGTAATTGAAAGACACCACCCAAACTACATAAAGACTCCAGAATAGAAAAAAAGACCAAGTACATGCCAACAACTGGAGATGCATTTGTAACTCAAGTTTAGAAGAATGAGGCACCTGGACTTTGAAAAATCTTAAGGTGATGAAAATTGTTACCTTAGCCTTTCTGGTTTTCCTTTGTTTTCACTTCTTGCGACACGAACTAGTTCTGCAGCCATCACTGTCATTATAGCAGTGGCAGTCAGTTTTAGGTAGACAAGGAAATTGTAGATATAGTCCACCTTTCACTTTCACATAAAATATTATCTTTCAGCACCTATAAACTTATGAGTACTGTATATCTTAAATAGGTGTTCTAACATCTAATTGAATGGGAAAGTTGTTAACAATGGCACATAAACGTAGGCATCATGAGTCTTTGAATTTTTTTAAAACTTGCATGGACAAATCTAAATTTATAATACCACATTATGAGTTCTCATTCCTTCAATTTTACATGTAAGTTACAACTCTTCTCAATTCAACAACCCTAGAAGGGGTTTCTCAGCATAGGCTGTCTTAGCTCTACCTATGGCAAGACAGTAACACCTCTCACCTATATCCATGGATAAAGGAGACTGATATTTCAGATTACTAGTTTCTTACATTTAGCTTTAGAGGAGCATATCTTCTAAACTTCATCTTGGTGACTCAATTTTCTTTAATTTTGTTTCAAACACAGATCATATATATGCACCCACTAGTGGACCATATTTGTGTATTACAAAAGAAGATGGGCTGAATATAGACCATTGCTCACTCCTGGATATATTCCACCAGTTGTTATGGCTGGAACATTAGCTGCAACTGCTCTATCGTGGAAAGATTTCGCGCGGAATGCATAGGCTGTATCATCACAAACATCAACATAGGCTGTCTGTGGAAAGACAAAAGACATTGCCAAAGTCATATATCATTTCATAGAAAAGCCCGTATATATTTTCCAATTCAATGTATATCACCTTGGTCTTTAAGGCAGCTTCCAATACAGTGCACTTCTCTGCCTGTTGGAATGGGCCCGCAGCATGAACTACAAGATCCGCATCTACAGACAGAAGTTGCAGGGTACTTTAGGGACACGATAAAATTACTTGCATACAATGAAATCTGATCATCCCTGTTTCATGAAACTCACAATAAGATCATATAACCCACATGGACATCGATTTATGACCACTATCATATAAAACTAATCAAATGGACTTCTAACTCTCTCTCCAATACCGGTTATGAAACAGAAGAAACTTACCACACAATAAACCGAATAAGTTGTTTGTACTTGACTCATAAAAAATAGAATGTGAAATAGATGTACAGTTGCACACCATACTAGTAGACAAAAATTAAATTCGTGGAACCAAAAACAAAACATGTAGAAAGAAATTAGAAAATTGTTCACCTTCCAGAGCTGCTTGCAATGATTTTTCATTGTTAATATCGACTTCACAGAACTCTGAATTCCCCCCAAGAGTAGTCAGCATATCGGCACCTTTCTCCCTGTAAGAAACCCAATTGCAGCCAAGTATCATCTCAACTTGCAAAGGTTTCCATAATCAATCATACATGGGCAAAGAATATGTGAAAAGCAATGCATTTGCTATACCATGCCGAAGAAGCCGTTGTTTCTAGGAATTGTTAATAGGGTTAATAAAGCTTAATTGGTATTATTAATATTGTGCAGTGGATTTTAGCCAAGTTTCACCAAACAAATCACTCATGTAGAATAGCATAACATCCTTAAAAAGAGAAAAATAACAAGAAATTACGATGCCGACATCAACAGCACTGTTCTGTTCCGGTGCAACTTAGGAAACTCTATGCTGGTCTGATAACAAGAAGAGGGAAATGAAAGTAGATAGCTCCAATTGTATTACAATCTCCTATCTTTGGGGTGTACAAGAATACTCATTAACAAATCTCCAATTGCTTTGAAGGTGATTGGATGGTTTACCTGTTTCGGCCGGCGACGATAATTTGGAGGTCGGGGCAGAGGTTGGAGAGGGCAACAGCAGTGGATCCTCCGACCCGACCGGTTCCACCGAGCACTAACACCCTGGAATTCCGGGTCTTCTGGGGGAGTTGGACCCGAGTACTGGTTTGGGTCTCCGTAGCACTGGCGACACTAACAATTGTACTACTTGTCCTGATTCTGATAGCGGCGCTCTTCAAACGCAGTGATGACAGTGAAGCTCCCGCCATAACTTCTCTGCTGTACTACGTATGAGGCTATTCCGACATCCTATCAGTTTCGTTTTATCATTTCAATTTGCATCTTTGCTGACGACGTGGCACTTTTTGGTACGTACCTAATTTAGTTCCTTCGATTTGTAATTTTTTTTTTTATTATTTACCACTGAGACATGGGTTTTACTATTTACCTTAGAGGTTAAAAAAATCACAAATTACGATAATAACTAAAATACAATAGGTAATAACTGATTTTGCACACCCTCCTGATAGGTGGTTTGCCAATGTCTTTTTGATTAAAAGGGCAAGTTGCATGAAGTGCTCAAAAGGGAAAGTTGCATGAAGTGCTCAAAAGGGAAAGTTGCATGAAGTGGTAAGGCAACAGCACGATAAGGGTACAAGGTCCATAATGGACAGATTTCGAAAGAAACAGAAATTCCAACATTGAAAGGCAGAGACTAAAGTGAGGCCTAAACACAGGTCAAAAACGGGCTCAGCGTGGGCTCTCCATGCCGACACGAAAACCAAAACCCTCGAAGGTGATTCCGTAGTCGATGACGATAGTCCATAGAACTATGGTGTCTAGATCTAGAACTCCATCTCAGGACCCGCCACAACGCAAATCTAGTGTCCCAGCTAGAAGCCAAACTGAGGATCTCATGGTGAGATCTCCAGCGACATGTCGAACCAAGAACCTCAGAGAGAGTTCTTGTGGTCCAGGTTCCTGTCTGGGGATTCCACAAGGGAGATCCAGATTAAGCTAGCAGCCAAGTAATCTTCCTTGTCCAAAAACACGGGAAACTGCTTCCTGAAGAGAACTAGGAGAAGATTTGAAAGCATTTTCCAAGAGAATAATAATAAATAAAAAAACAGAAAAGAAGTCCATGGATTTCTTAAAAGAGTAAGACAGCGCTCTCTAGAAACCTCTCCAATGAACAGTAACCTTCTCCTACCTGGGTTCTCAAATTTATTGCGTAGATTCAATCAACACACGACAGGGTTTTTGATAACTACTAAGAATAATGTATGGAATCAGAATCGCCTATTAAAGAACTAAGGCAAGAACCCGCCTTCTATGGATTGCATGGGTCATAAAATGTTTCTACCCTACAATTGAGTCTTCGCTCTTTTGAGCTAACTTCTATTGATATTGATTTCAATTTTCAATGGAAATTGACCCCATGGCTTTCGGCCGTTTTTCCTCTAAGGTTTTTGAATATAAGTCCAATTTCATTCCACTGTAATGGATGCAGTCCATAAGTAATTTTATTATTAATCTAGGTCCATTGACAATTGTCATTACATTTTCATATTCATTTTACCCCTCAAGTTAAATATAGAAACAAAATAATTGCTTTTAAGCATTGATTTATGGGATAATGATAAAAAATGTCATTTTGAAGTGTCTTATTATAATTTAAGCACTACAATGTCCCGATGATAATTAAGGTCACATGTTCATGATCTACCACTGTACTTCAAATTAATTACAAAAACTACCACTGATAGTTTCTTTCACAGTTAACTGCTTAGTGGTTATCTTCTCCAGTCTCCACATTACAATCCGGAATTTCAAACGTCCAAAAACTGCCCAAACCTAATCCGATTCTCAATCTTCTTCATCTCCGGCGGCCACATTCTGAGACACATATATTCTCCGACCACTGTTTTGCTCAACGGTGAAGCAACGCCGACTCTACAAAAGTACTTCACAGAAAAAGCTCCAAATTTTAGGGTTTTGAAGAATTACAGAACTCGAATCGTCTACCTCGACCAAGTAATCTTTCAGCCTCGATTCTCAGAAACTTCTCTTACTTAATTTCGAGTCATTGAGATAGTGTTTAGTTTTGGAATTATAAGTCGAATATGATATAATTATTTCTGCATTTGATTCTGAAACAAAACAATTCGATTCCAAGTTTTGGTTTGAGTGAAGATTTAAAGGATTTTTGAGTGGAGACGATCAATGACTGTCTTTAAATTTTAGTTTGATGCTGTAACATAGCCAGTGACATAGGCTACTGAGTCGGTATCATTCGATTTTGGAATGGCTCTATTTCCATTTTGGTGTGATTTGATACAAACTGTGTGATTTGAGACATGGACAGTAACATAACCATTTATATGGAGATAATGACTGTGTGTGATGTTGTTTAGGCTTTAGGCTTTACTTGAATGGAAATTCTGCTAGTGCAAATACATATTTTATAGACTTAGATAATGAAGCTGGCCTGGCTAGTGACCTCACTGGCCAGGTCGCTAGACAAGTCATAGGCCAGATAAATCACTGGAAAAAGCCAACTCATTGAAAATGTGTGTTAACCTCCTGTCACTGATCATGTAACTGGCCATGTAACTTAACAATGTATGTAACTGATCATGTAATTTACAACATATGTAACTGCCCAAGTAACTGACTACGTAACTGATTATGTAACTGCAAACTCAATGCTAACATTCTTATTTTTTCAACAGAATTTAAGCATCAGAAAATGGCAAGAACAAAAAGAAAAGAAAGGGAACCAAGCGATGATGACAAAGACTACCGAGAGGTGGAATCAGAAGATGAAGAAGACGATCGAACGATACACAGAAAGAAGAATTCGAAGAAGAGCTTGAAGAAATAGAAAAAAAAAGGAGACAGGAAGAAACAGAAGAAGAAGAAGAAGAAGAAGAAGAACCATCACCGAAGAAGATTCCCAAGAAGAGCTTGAAATCCAAAAAAAAAAAAAAAAGACAGGAAGAAACAGAAGAAGAAGAAAAAGTAGAACAATCACCAAAGAAGGGTTCTTCAAAAGTTATTAGCAAAAAACAGAAAGTAAAGAAGGTAAAAGATTCTGAAGAGCAAGCAGAAGTAGAAGAAAAACCTGAAGCAGCGCCAATGAGGAAGAGAAATGTGAAACCAGGACATGTGCAGTACAGGTGCACATTAATAAGTTTCTTGAACACAATCAAAGATAATAAGAAGAATATCAATGCAAGAACATTAGATTTGCTCAGGCAGTCGCCATTTGGAAATATTGTCAATGCATTCCATGGTGGCTACATAGAGGAGAATTCAGCCAAGAAATCTGATGATTTCATCACACTCCTCCTACAGGCCTACGACCATGAAAATGACCTCTTCTTCTTTGGAAAGAAGAAATTCAGGAACTCGACAAGAGATATTTCAAAGATCCTAGGAATGCCAGCAAAAGGTGATCTGGTCCTAAAGACGTATGAGGGTGCATATCAGTCAGACTTTGTCCAGGAGTTTTTTCCAAACACACCAAGAATTAACAAGAAAGCCGTGGAGAAAGCTCTGCAAGATGCGCTCAAAGACAAGCCAACAACAATGGAAGGGAATGAGAAGAAGGACAAAAATGTGGCAAGATTAATCTTGCTGGACTTGTCCATCAAGTTTCTATTCCCAAACGCAGGAGGAACAATTTCATGGGACTATGTCAAAGCCTACGAAAATTTGGATAAGATCAGATATTATGACTGGGCAATGGAAGTTGGAAGCTTCTTAAAAAAGTCTATAAAGACTTTGAAAAAGAAAAAGGAGTCAAGCAGCCCATGTGGTAATACAGAGGGCTGCGTTCTGATAATACTGGTAAGTTACTGTCAGAATGAAATGTAACTGGTCAAGTCACTGATCAAGTCAAACTGCATGTCATTGGTCAAGTCACTATAACTAATTTTTTTTTGTGCAAGCAGTATTGGTTCTGTCAAAAGACTGGAAAAATCAAGCCAATATCTGGAAGGGAGAACGAAGATCATGGGATGAGAAAATGGGACATCCAAAAGCTGATACAGAATTGGACAAGTTTTAACAGCTTGAAAAACTAGAGGTATTTTCTTCTCTGTCAAAGTAGTTGTCACTGGACACGTCACTAGCCAAGTAACTATCTTGGTTAAAAGTCATTGATTAAGTCACTGTCACACTGCATGTCAATGGCCAAGTCACACTTTATGTCACTGGCCTTCATAACTGTTGTAAACATGTCATTGGTCATGTCACATAGCATGTCACTGACATATTGAATATGTTTCTTTCAAAAAATCTTTGAAAACCTGAAGGAGGATAGAGAAGAATCAGAATCCCAGGAAGAGGAGAATAGATCAGATGAAGCAAAGACATTTCCGGAAGGAGAGGAAAAAGAAGTTGATGATCAGAATTGTCAAAACGAAGAAGAGAACCTAGAAATTGAGGAGGTTGAACAGGAAACAACTTCAGAAAAAAAACAAGTGGGAGAAAGAGCTTCAGAAAAAGGAGGAGGAGATAAGATATATGACTGTGGAGAAAGATAATTTGAAGAAAAAACTTAACGAAGAGGAACAGGAACTAAGGAAAATCACGGAGGACAAAGTGAATCTAGAGGAAAGAAATGCTACACTTGTGACAGAGAATCTCTGCCTTGCATCATCGGTGAAGGAGTTAGAGGTAAAATTGAAGGAATTGGAGCAAATGTTGAGCCCAAAGACTCACACATCAACATCAGCTCAATAACACAGCTCCCCACCACCTAACCCAACAGAAGAAAAAAATGAATCAAATAGGGCTGCATCTAAGGCTGCTGAAAACACAGAAAAGAAAGATCAATCAACTATTGAGGAAGGTCAATCCCATGGGATATGCACAGTCGAAGAATCTGCAGCAGCAGCAGCAGCTCAATCTCCACCTCACTGCACAGTGGCGGAAGAAAGTCAATCGACACCTCCATCACACAAGGACTCACAGTTCCAAAGCCCCACATTCCACATGCCCACAGTGGCAGAAATGGGACAACAACCTGACATGTTTCATATAGTGAAAAGTCCTATAGTTGTAGAAGCATTTTCACTTCGTACGTTGAGCCTAGAGAAAGAGTAGAAGACACCAGAGCAGAGCAAAAAGGGCGAGTTAACAATGCACCTTATAAAGCAACATTCCGGTGAAACGGTATCATCAATGGGTCTCTACTCTTACATTGTGAGATTAAAGACTAGGAAAAGAAGACAGAAAAAGGACAACATTTACTGGTAGGGAGATGTGAAATCAAAATGACAGAAGAAAGCAAAGGAGATTGAAAAGAGATTGAAAGATGTTGAAAAGAAAGAAAAAGAAAAGGAGACGAAGGCCTCACTTGAAAAACTAGAACATATGGTAGCACAACAGAAGTTGGACGATTTACCAGAGGATGTTCTGCAAGCAATAAGAGAGAAGGATGCTGAAGAAAAAGCATAAGTCAATAAAGAGCCAGAAGAGAAACAGCTACCTCTTGAGATCATAGACTGGGAGGAGAGCAAAGTATACAATTTTATGGACCGGGACACCAAGAGGAGAGTCCAGAAATACTGGCAAAATGCACCATCATGGTAATACTTTAATTAAGTTAAAATTCTATCTTAAACTTATTGTAACTAGCCAAGTAACTGTTTATGTAACTATCAAAGTAACTGGCCAATTCGAAAATTCTATTTTAAACTTATTGTAACTGGCCAAGTAACTGTTTATGTAATTATCAAAATAACTGGCAATCGTTCATGTACATGGCGAAGTAACTGGCCAAGTTCATGTACATGGCAAAGTAACTGGCCAAGTCATTGTCCATGTAACTGACAAAGTAACTGGCCAAGTAAAGTCGTTGCCCAAGTCACTGTTCATGTAACTGTCGAAGTCACTGGCCAATGAGTTGGGCAAGTGAAGTCACTGTCCATATGATTGTTAATTAACCGATATTACAATCTATGTTACTTACACTATTCATTCTTTGCAGAGTATACTTCTGGGATGGAAGGCGGTATGGAGCACAGGTATCCAGACAGGATTTGAAAGACATGATCATGGATGAACCGATAGCAAGCAATTGCATCGAATGTTATGGAATTCTATTGACTGATCAGCTATTGGAGAAAGAATCACAAGGCTTGGATGCCCCATCTTTTATGAATCCCTTATGCTGGGTAAGTAGTGGAATGATTATCCATCTAGAATCAAAGAAAATAATTTGTGATTGATAATAACTTGTCTTCGTTTTTTCTTACAAACAGCATTCGGCAGAAAATTTGACGGTGTATTCTGTACATCTGTATCTATGTGAACCACTGTTCCAGAATCTGGCAAGATCCAACTATATATTCTTCCTAATCTCACATGAATCAGGATTTCATCATACACTACTCATTTTTGACAAGGAATTAAAGCAATGGTTCCACTCTGATTCAAAGAGACTAAAAAAATGATCAACTGGAAATGCTTTCAAAATGTCCAAAAAATGGTATGGAACACTTTCGTCATACTAATTTCATATATTTAATTTAAGCAGAAAGCATATTATTGATTATGTTGCGATGTTGGAAATGCAGATTGAAATGGTAGAGCTTTGGATTACGGACTTTTTGTGATGTACATAATGGAGAATTCAAAAAATGAGACAGTTAAAAAGAAGCTCACAAAGGATGATATTTTGAAGTTTAGAGCTCATGCGGTAAAGTCATTTGCAGAAAGTAGGCACACCTGGAACTCAAAACATAATGAAGTGTAGAAATTTGTTTAGGGAATATGATATGTTATATTGTTTTTGGGAATTGATTCATCATGTATATCCATTCATTTGTTCAATCAGAATTTCCATTTTTTAATATTTTCTTGCAGAGATTGCTTCAGTATATAAAAGTTTGTTTGATATGATCTTCTGAAACGAGTTCATGCACTTAGGTACCTTTTAAAGTAAGTAACTGACTAAGTTACAGAGAAACTGAATGTCACTGGAAATGACAACCTGAATGTCATAGACCAAGTCACTGGTCAAGTGACTGTAGGTATTAAGTAACTACCAAAGTCATTGACAACGTAACTGCCTAAGTCACTGTTCAAGTCACTGTAGGTCTCAAGGAACTGGCAAAGTCACTGAGATCGTAGCTGCCAAAGTAACTAGCCAAGACACTAAACTAGTCAATCAATAAGTCTACAGATCTTGTAGCAAGACACTGAACAAGTAACCAGCCATGATTTGGCAAAATAATTGTAAAATGTAATGTCATGAGCCAATACATGAAGCAAGAAACTGTAAAAAAAATTCATGTCCTTATGTACCCTATAAAGTAACTGGCCAAGCCATTGGCAAGTAACTGTAAAAAAATTCATGTCCTTATGTACTCAATAAAGTAACTGGCCAAGTCACTGGCAAAGTAACTGACGAAGTCACTCACTAGCAAAACACAAGACATTACCAAACTGATATTTTTATTTTTAATTGCAGGGTGCCGCGTCACCGTGACTCACTGCATGGCAACAAACAAAAATTAAGTTTCAATTAAAAATCTGTAAAAGGTAATATCATGAAACAATACATTAAGCAAGTAACTGTAAAAAACTTCATGTCCTTATGTAACCTATAAACTATGTACCCTATAAAATAACTGGCCAAGTCACTGGCAAAGTAACTGACGAAATCACTCACTAGCAAAACACAAGACATTACCAAACTGATTTTTTATTTTTAATTACAGCGTGCCGCTGCACGGCTACTTCAGCGTTCCGCTGCACGGCAACAAACAAAGTTTAAGTTTCAATTAAAAATCTGTAAAATGTAATGTCATGAAACAATACATTAAGTAAGTAACTGTAAAAAAATTCATGTCCTTATGTACCCTATAAAGTAACTGGCCAAGTAACTTTAAAAACTAATGTCATGAGCCAATAAATAGAACAAGTAACTGTAAAAATTGAAGTCACTGCTTATGTCACTGTCTATGTTTGAAATTACCTATCTAACCCTTAAACTACAAGTAAACTGCCAGTGGCAGTTATCGAATCCGAGGGCGACTATTTCTCTTGGTTCATTTTACAATATCTTTTCACAATTTCAAAACTCAAAGAAACTGCTCAAAAATTTTCTCTCCGGCTAAAACAACGGACAACGACTGATTTCCGGGTAAGCAAGAGTGATTCACCGACTAAACGCCAAATTCTACTGTTCTACAAATTTACCGAAAATATTTGAAAATATGTGCTCGTCAGACAGCTGCCGGTAACTTCCTCCTCCTTCTTTCATATAATTTTGATTTGAATAGCTTGGGTTTTGTCTGAATTAGAAAAGATATTTCAATTACATGTGGAGTCTCATCAGAAAATAAATTTGCATGCGAGATTTTTTTAAATTACATGTGAAATCTGATGAGAAAATGGTGAGACTTGTTTAAATTACATGCGAAATCTAATGAGAAAATGATTAGTTCTGTTTGAATTACATGTGGAATTTGATGAGAAAATGAATTTCCATGTAGTTTTGTTTGAATTACATGTGGGATGATGTGAGAAAATTTCAGCCTTTTGTCATTGTTTAATGTCTTTGTCACTGCCCATGTTGCTGCACTGGTCACTGGCTATGATTATGTAACTGGTCATGTAACTGTTCATGTCACTATTTATGTCACTATCATAAACATGTGCATAAATATGTCACTGGTTATGTAACTATCAAAATAACTATTGAATTCTAATTTTCTTAACTGTTTACACGATTTTTTTAAAAAGTTCGAGGAATGGGCCAACTAAAAAGAAAACAAAGTGAGGAATCCGGAGAAGAACAATCTGAAGAACAAAGTCCAGAAGAAACAATTGGGGAAAAGTTGAAACTGATAAAATGGAAGAAAGTAAAAGAGAGAGAAAAGCGAAAGCAGAAAACTGAGGATGAAGAAGAATCAACTGAAGATGAGGAAGGAACAACTGAAGATGAAGAAGAATCTGATGAAGAACAAGTCCGGGGTAAGAAGACGAAGAAGGATAAAAAGAAGAAAACTGGAAACCATAAATGAAGAAAACTGGAAGGAGCTGAAGATGAAGAAGAATCTGATGAAGAACAAGTCCACAGTAAGAAGAAGAATAAGGATAAAAAGGAGAAAACTAAAAAGGAGAAGAAGAAACTGAAGATGAAGAAGAATCTGAAGAAGAACAAGTCCACAGCAGGCTCAGTTTATATCAGTCTACCTTCTGGGCTACATCAATTTTTGTTCATCTTGGCTTAAATAGAGTCTCAGTTATGTAATATTCATTAATCTGTGCTTAAAAAAAAAGAAAAAATTAATTTTTCCATTTAATGTATTATTTGTAATCCTTTTTGCTAATTCTCTTCCTGAAAGCTTGATACTTAAATAACTAGACATACTTGTTCTTTTTCTGACCATTTCATATTTGCTTTATAATGCCGTTGCAGCTGCTACTGACAGGAGACGACTTCTATGGTATACAGCCTTTATGTATTGCCATGAGACTGGAATTTGAGGTACTTGAACAATAGAGGTGCTTTCATCATTTGGTATGCATCTATATTGCATCTGGTTTATCCTTGTCTAGTTGATAAACATACTGGATCTGGTTTATGCTTGTCTTCTTTGCTGCCATAATGAATATTATGAGCATTGATGTATATTACTTTTCTATATAATTGATAGAATAAGAACTAATTTCAAATGTTATCTTATAGTTTATTCGTAAGGAAGGGTTGCAATATCAAAGAAGGGTCACAACCTTGGGGATGAAGGGTCTTGATGTTTAAATTTTGATCAGTTTATCGGTAAATTTTAGTTTGTAGAGTTGATACATTTTAAAATTGCAGTATACAGTACATTAATGTAAACACCTTATTTTTTTAATCTAGCTTTATAATTTTACCACTGATATCGGTGGCAGTCCAAAACCACCATTACACACTGATAATGGTTGCTTTGGCACTGATTAAGATGTTCCTTTGCCTTGGTTAAAGGTATCACACTGTTAGATTATTGGTGTCTAATGCCCCAATTAGCACATGCAATAGTGGGGACTGATTCTTCATTAGTGGCTAATGAGATTAGCAACTGATCATCAGTGTGTATTGAGATAATAGACAGTTAGATAAATGGGAGAAATTGTACTATTGTAGTAGTGTGGGAGATAATTTAATCAATGCAATCAGTCTTATAAAGCAATAATTTAATTGATCTTCTTCTCATCCCCCATCCAAGTCCTATTTTAAATAGGCACCTGGCCTGTATGAAATAAGGGAGGATTTGAGAAACATCTGGGGAGCTGGCCTCATGATATGCCTGTCCGGTCTGCCTTGTCAGCATGAACATTAGTTTTTGATTAATATAAGGATTGGATTCACTTTTTCAACAACCACTCATTCAAATCATTTCATTTAGCTGTTATCTTCAAGATTAACCAAGAGTCTATGCTCACCTCTATCTGGAAGTAGAGTCCAAATCTAAAGGGAGGAGGGGGAGCAGCAATTACATAAGAAGGGCAAGTGACCAGTACTCAACAGTAGGATCATTTGCAACGATGCATTAGGTATTTACGAAACTTTCATATAAGAACCATGCTACAGTGATTACTACTGATTTTTGATCCTTTGAGAACGTAACTCATATCATAGAACAAAAATGTACTCATAGCTACTATAAACTATCTTCTTGTTATATAGTTTATAAGTAAAGAAACAAAGAAACTTCTTATTGATCTGTATGCATATGAGGGATTGCGAATATCTTAAGCAAACAATGGTGGGAATGGAAAGTGGCAGAGAGAGAAACAGTGGACGATTACTTGCAACTTTAAAGAAAGAAAATAGACGAAGGTTTAATTTCAATAAATTTCTGTTGTTACTGTATTCCTTCAAATCTTATGTATGAACTACACTAGAAATTTTATTAAAAAGGAATATGTGATTGATGAAGGAGAAAGAAATTGACAAGAGTAATAACTCTTGTATATTTGCTTGATGTGTTCATGTACAGTATGATGCTATTTATTCAACAATTGATGAAGACCTAGCTACTACTAGACAATAGATCACATGTGCTATCTGAAGGAGTTGTCTGATGTACAATTCTAAGTGTGGTTTGGGTGAAGTCTCAAGTCTAGAGCTGACATATAGCAACAAAGAACTGATTTCTTGTACTATTGATGCAGTGCAATAGTTGTCCCCTCTTATGGGGAAGAATACCAGATAGTTCCTTTGGGTAAGTTGCCTGCGTGCATCCTCATTGCTGAGGCTACTGTGGTGACCATCTTGCTGTGAGATTATAGTGTTATTAGAAGGCCATGTTATAACTTCCTTAAAACTACAGTACAATGTCTCAGATGTATTATATCAACATGGAGAACACTTTATAGAAACCGGCCACAACATAAAATCATCTTATTCAATACCATAGAACCTGACAATATTGAATTAAAAAAAAATAGTGACAGATTTTCCTCCTAGATTGACTCCAAATTGGTACTTCATTGTACAATAGAATAATTATATCTGTTGTATGAGTGTAGTTTGTAAATTGTCACACAATAATTTTTATTTTTGTGTTGTATGATCAAGGAAAATGTATTAGAAGTTTCGATGTGTCTCCATACACCACTCATTCCTTCACTCCCAAACTGAATTTAGCGGGAACTTTCCCTCCTAGCTGCCACAACTCAAATTTAATGTGTGCAGAATCAGACAACACATGGTAAAGTTATATTGTATCAGTCTGATACATGAGTACAAAATAAAAATAGCCAACAACCGGTGCGTTTGACAAGTTAATTTGGCTAGGGCTAGTGACTTTTGTCTCCCACTTTGTTTATTTCCAACACCCAGACAGATCACCATCAAAGCACTATTTCTTTATCACGCTTCTTCTCTCCCCGAAAGACAAGTACCTTCATCTTCATCCACAACCAACCTCCGTGTCCGACTCAAATGAAAATCGGGCTTCCAATCGAATGGATTTCACCATCTCTCCACTGAAACCTACATCCCTGATCCCTAATCATCAACCCCTTAACTCTTGACCCCAAAATTTCGTCAACCATCAAAACCCTAACTCGCTTTCTCTCCAACTTATTACCTATGAGGGGTCCCCATCGCTCTGAGCGCAAGGTCAGTGAAGCAACAAAAACAAAATCGAAGCTCTAGAGGCGGAGAAGGACTCCCTCATAAAAATAACAAGGCCACCTAGTAGACCATGTGGGAGTGTGGGACTGGAAGTAACAACTCTACGCTGAAGCCAACACTGACTATGCTCGCATCCCTCTCGCCAGACTTAAAGCCATCTACAGCGAAGCCCTACTTCCCCAATCGGTACGCTCTCACTGCTTTGGTCTCTTTCGCATTTGAGTTTAGGGATTTAGGGAATCGGGGTCCGATTGGTTTTTGTTATTTGATTTATTTCAATGCATTTTTGCAGCAGTGAAAGAGGATTCCAAATATACCGAAGCTAAATTTGTGGCCTCCATTCTCTCGAAGAAGTAAAAGCAGAAGCAGAAAACCACCAAGCTCGGAAGCTCCAGAACCCACATCAACAACCTCCCCAAGCTCCTTTCCTACGTCACCCTAACCTCACCGCTTTAGTACGTCGTCGAATCTCTCCTCTCCATCCAAGCCTTCTTAACTCCCGTCTTGCCTGACCTCCCTTCCTCTTCTTCCAAGCCCAATCACTCCCAGGACGACGACCCCGAGTTCATATACAACACTTGGCTCTGGTCCAAGTTTGACGAGCTCGTCGAGTCCCTCATCCAGCTCCTTCTTTTGCCGGAATCCGATGAAATCTCAAGGTTTTTTTTTTTTTTTTTTTTTTTAATTTACAGCCATTCAGATAATTATAGATATCTTTACTGCTTCTAATTTGAAATTTGATTATGTTGTTAGGAGGTGGTGTTGGATACACTGATGGAGTTTTCGAAGTTGGAAAACAGAAGAAGGTTTCACTCTGCTATATTCCCTAGGTTTCTTCGTAACATTGTAAGTTATGGTTTTCTCTATAGACTTGACCAGGCTTTGATTTTCCTCTATTGCTATTTGAAGATATCTTTATGGTAATTCTGTTGTTATCACTAGGTGTACTCTACAACATTGCCGAATTTCTTGGTAGACTTGCTTGCATCAAAGTATTTCAAGTATATTGATGTCCGATAAGGTCACATTGTTGTTAGGACTGATAATTGATAAATCTGAAATCAGATTGCTGCATTTAGTTCTTTGATAGGTATTGAAAATGTAATCCATAGATTGTTTTGGGTATGGGGGGTTTTTGGGTGGCCAACCGCCACTGGGCCATCATCCTCTGGGTGGACCAGGGCTGTCATCAGGGACCGGGGAGTGGTGCTTAAAATTACGGTGGGTCGGGCTTTACCAGCCAATTTTCTTTGTTTTGTCACCTCAATATTCAAAATATTTGGTATTCGTTCCAATTCCTATTTTCCAAGGAAAAACACATTGCATGCGTCTTGTTGATTATTTACTTCATTTTGGGTGAACTCTGATTTGCATGGTTGTTGTGTTGAGCAGTTTGCGTGGTTTATGGTTGAATTGAATAATGAATTGAGTTGATGAATATTTCATTCAGGTGTATGACTGCTTGTTGGGAGCTGATGCTTTATGTGATTCTGGTGATTTGTGTGATTGCAGAGAATATGCTCTCGTTCGATGATTGTATTAGCTGTGCTTTTATCGCCACTTCCTCTATTCATCTGCACCTTTTAAGATGTAGGTCAGTACTCTCTCACCCCTCGCCAGACTCAAAGCCATCTACAGCGAAGCCCCACTTCCCCAATCGGTACTCTCTCACTGCTTTGCTCTCTTTCGTATTTGGGTTTAGGGATTTAGGGAATCAGGGTCCGATTGGTTTTTGTTATTTGATTTGTTTCAATGCATTTTTGCAGCAGTGAAAGAGGATTCCAAATCTGCTGAAGCTAAATTTATGGTCTGAGGGTTGCTTGCATTTTTGTTTTGCCCACCAAGTGTTTGTTAATATGCCTCAGATCTTCTTCTCTGTGTTTCTACTCTGTGCGTCCTCTCCTCTGCTATGTTTTTTTTTCTTCCTCCTCCGTTGGGAGATGGGCACATAGCATTATTTCTTTGTACCAAAACCAACTTGCAAAAACAATTAATATTGCTGGACATTGCTTTTGTTGTTGTCTTCCACTTCAAAAGATCAATTAATTATCATGCCATATTTATATTGCTTTGATTGCCACCGCCGAAGAAAGCATACATCCACCACTGAGTGCTTTGTGTTAACAAAAATTTTCCACCATTCTGTGTTTGCATACTTGAATAATTAAACATGGTCCTTTGTCTTCTTGTTCACTACATCACTTTTGACCACTGTTTCAAGCTGTGATTCAATTGCTTTTTTTTGTCTCTTTTCAGAATAAAGGTGCGGCATGAAGGTTTTGATTCATTCTTTGAATCATGCCTTAATTACAAAGATTCTTGATTCTTTATTTTTCGCATATGAAGGAAATTTACAGCAGCCATATATATATACCATATATATATATGTAGCACCAATTTTTTTTTTTTTTATCTCAACAGCTGCCCCCTCATGAAATTGGATTTGTGAATTTTTTTTTGGTTTCAACAGTAGCCATATATGTTTATGTTGATCATTGTCTCAGACTCAGGGTTACTGCCGTTACTAGAATAACGTCATAAAATGCACTATGTGTCTGCTACAAATCATTTTGCTTGATATTCTTTCCTCGTGATTTCAAGTTCATGCCATATTGAAGGAGCCACTTCAGAAGTCTTTCAATGTGACCTCGGTATGTTCTTGAATATATTGAATTTACCTAAGAGCGGTGTGTAGGAATTAAAGCAGTATCCCACTTTAAGAGTGGAAGTTGGGAATGCAAGATTTGAATCGCTGGATAAGATGAAAGAAGAGAGCAAGCAAGCAACTATCAGCTAGTTGGTATGGAGTGTGGTGTAAAGACCCGAATTTTCATAAAATAATTTGTGTAATTCAATAATTGTTCTATTATTTGAATTATGATGTTTGAGATAAATTCGTATGTCGTGGTTTGAGAAAATAGGTTTCGAAACATTTTATTTTCGAAAACGAACGTTATTTAGGGGGTCGTGAAAATCGACTTTTTATACATACAGAATTTGGGAAAACTTCCTTCATGAAAGTTGTAGAGTCCGACGATACGAGTCTGTGCATGTGTGGTACACAAAGATCGGATTTTTATGAATTAATTATAACATTAACAAGAAATTTCCATTTTGGTATATATTTTTTGGAAAATTTTCTGAAAATAGGGTTTCTATTTTCGGAAAGCCGCAACCTCTCTCTCTCTCTCTCTCTCTCTCTTTCTCTCCCTCTCGGTCGAACCCAGCAAAAACAGAGCACGGTGGCCTCAAACCACTTCCCTTGTGCCCGCCTCGACCTTGCGCAGCTGTCAGAGAGAGCCTTGCATCGCGACACAGCCGACAACGGCGGTGGTGAGCCCCGAACGGTTAAAGCTCGATTTTGATTCGATCTCGATATCTCGAGCTACAGATCATCATTCCTCTTGATTCTTGGCTCATTAGATTTGTATCAAGTTGCTGAACAAGCACCAAGAAGGACCAGACCTGGGTATAACGATTTCACGTTCGTCGGAGCTCACCTCGTTTTAGATCGAAAACCACATTAAAATTCGGATATCTCGACTTACAGACGATCGTTTCTTGTGATTCTTGGCTTGGTGAACTCGCCTTGAGCTTTTGAAGAAGTCTCCAGAAGGGATCGAAGGGAGTTATTGCATTTTTTACGTCGGAATCAAGCTCGCTGGCTTCTGGGTATTTTCCGGCCACCCGACTGTGTTTGGTAAATTTCGACCTCTTCCTGTTATTTTCTGCTCTTATACTAGTTAGGAAAATTGCTCAAAATGATGAAACGAAGGGGAAAAGCTCGGCCCCGAGACCATTGGTGGTGGTCGGTGGCGGCTCTGCCCCTAACTCCGGCGGCCCTTTCCGGCCACCTCCGGAGCTCTAAAATATAGTTTATGTACATTTTAAGATTCTATATTTCAATATGATCATTTTGGCATATTATATGTATTTTTCGGATATCGTATGATTTAGTTATGAATTTTTAGATTTCGATCGTTAGATTTGTGATCTGTGAAGTTAGGACTGTCCGATGTACTTGTAGTTTTGATATGACGATCATATGACTGTCCCAGTGGCTTTGTGCGGTCATGGGCGAAGATCCGACCGTTGGATCTTCGTATAAGTGCAAACGGTGATTAGGGAGGCAATTCGTGAAAATCCGTCATTCGGATTTTCTTATAATTTAGAATCCGACCGTTAAATGGTAGTTTAGTAATGTTTTGGAATTATTGGCTAAATTCAAATCACATTTGATTAGGTGATTGACGGGTTATACTTGGGTGAGCTGTTTCGGTGTGGTTTTGTATTTTTAATTCAAGACGCAGCGGGAGTCTCGAGGTGAGTAAAACTCATGTGGTTCATATTACGAACCGAATGCTTTAAATTATTTATTTTTGCAATTGTGTGAAAAATATTTATGGATTAAATATTTGTTTTTAAAATCATATGGACTTGATCAACTACGGTCCATAGGTAAGTAAAATGAATTTTAATTATCTAAATGAATTTCACTATTTTCTTGTGTGAACTATAGATGATATTAGTGGTCATTCCTGAGAGGATGATTACGTGTGTGTATATATATATATATATATATATATATATATATATATATTATTTACATGGAATATATATATTGGTTGGCGTGATGATGTGATTGAGTTGGAATGATGATTTTGATTATATTTCAAATGCTTAAATTCATAATAATATTGTGTATGTTGGTTGAGTTGATTTCATTATGTGAAAACATATTGTTGTGCTCATTATTGATTTAGGGTCAACGTAGTGATCGGTATAGGGGAATCAGACGCTCTAATCCTAGGTGAATGATGGGATACGATTGCTTAAGTGAGTACGATTGTTGGACGTTCTAAATATATATATATATATATATATATATTTATATAAGTATACATAATGATGAAATACGATAAAGATAAATATGTCGGATGCCATAACCTAGGCCAGGTGACGGGCTACGATTCAGTTAGAGTTCTAGTCTGTCAAATACCGTATTTTTATAAATACGATGTCGGGGTTTTGAGAAGAAAGATGTGAATTAGGGTTTTGTGTTGATTTGTGATTTGGTGATTGTTGGTTTCTTGTGGACTTGGAAATTGTTGAGTGTTGATTTGGGTGAAAATAATTATGATTTAATTAAACAACCGTTCTTTCTTTTTACTCATACTAGCTTTCAAGAGCTTACCGGGTTTTGTATTGTTGTAATCCCGGTACACTATTCAAATGGTGTAGTGGATATTCTGCAGGTCAGGATAACCAGGGAGGTGACCGTGCTGTTTAGGTGTTGCAGCATTTAGTTTTATTTCATTTGAGTTGTGAGGTTTGTTATGCTTATTTAGAGCTTTACAATTTATTTTGTGACTGAGTTGTAATAATTAACCGAGACCAAATTCGGTTTTTGAAATTAAATTGTGTGGTGAGGTTGTTAAGAAAAAAAGAAATTTTCAGGATGGTTATTTTAAATTGTAGTAATTCATGTTTCGGATTTTGAATTTTTATTCTAAAATTCGGGGCGTGACAGTTCGGTATCAGAGCGTAAGGTACATATTTGGTGATATGCCAATACTTTCCAAGTGATGACCCGTCTGCAGCGGATCCCTATCGTGTGCTCTTCGGTATTGACAATGTCATTGGTTATGTGAGAGCGTTAGGTTGGCTAGAAACGTTAGCGTGTCATAACAACCTTAGGCGTTGTCTTGTATGCTTAGTTACTTAGTTAATATGAACTTGCATTTGACTTATGCCATGATTAAGTGTTATGCGTGTATTAACTAAGTATGCCCTGCTTATTAGGTAATGGAGATTGAGGGGAACGAAGCTAGAGGTCGAGGTAGAGGTAGAGGCAGACCTCGTGGTACGGGTAGAGGCCAAGGAAGGGTTAGGGGTAGGGCCCCTCCGGTCGATGATGCATATGAGGCAAAGGTAGAGGCACCTTATAATGATCAGCATATTCCGCCAGCGGGCATGGTTGATGATCTGCTCGCTTGTTAGTACTGGCGAAGGAAATTACCCGCTTGGGAGCAACCAAGTTTGGAGGAGGCACTGATCATATGGTTGCGGATCGATGGATTGAGGATTTGTAGACCTTTTTTGATCTGTTTGATTGCAATGAGATTGATAAGAGGAAGCTAGCCGCTTTCATGCTGAAGGATAAGGCTAGGGTGTGGTGGAACGTCACAGAGAGGAGTATTGAGGTGTCTACCTTGACATGGGATGGCTTCGAAAGGCTGTTCAGGGAGAAGTACTTTCCAGCAGCTGTGAAGGAAAGGTTGGAATGGGAATTCCTCGCACTTGTATAGGGGAAGATGACCGTGATCGAGTACGATGCGGAGTTCTCCTGGTTGTACAAGTATGTAAAGCAGATGGATGACGAAGACTTGGCTAAGAAGTTTCAGCGAGGGTTGAGTCCTTCGATTGAGCGTGATGTGGCCATCTTGGAGCTGAAGACCAAGAGAGAGATCTTGGCTAAGACACAGATCATTGAGCAGCAGAACCTGATTTGTAGAGAGAAGGAGTCTGCTGAGAGAGACTTCCAGGGCAAGAGAAAGGCCATGGCAGGAAGTAGTAGGTCCAAAGACTTCAGGAGCGGTTTCTGGAAGAGATAGAGAACTCAGTTCCAGCATCAGGCTCCAGCTAGGGTAGCAGTAGCTCATCCCAATCAGGCTATGCCTATTAGATAGATAGCACCAGCATCTCCGGTGAAGTGCTTTAACTGTGGCGAGCCGGGCCACATCTCTCGTGCGTGTACGAAACCACAGGGTAGGATATGCTACAGCTGTGGACAGACAGGGCACCAGTCCAGGGAGTGTCCCCGAAATCAGGGTAAAGTGTAGGGAAACCAACAGAGGCAGCTACCGCCTGCACCTACTAGAGTCTTTACCATTGGTCAGGCAGGCACGGGAGTGGAAGGTACTTTATCTGTTTATCATTATCTTGCTAGAGTACTGTTTGATACAGGAGCCTCACACTCCTTCATATCTAGTTCGGTTGTGGATGTGTTGGGTTTGATTGCTATGCCTCTTACTAGATCATTATGTGTTACATCACCTCTTGGTGTGTCTCTTGAGCTTAGTATGTTTTGTGATGATTGCCCAATTGGGGTTAGTGGCAGAGAGTTCTCTGCATCTTTGATTGTGATTCGGATCACACATATAATGTGATTTTAGGTATGGATTGGTTGAGCCCGAACCATGTTGTGATTGATTTCTTTAGGATGATTGTGTCCTTCCATGATCCAGGACAACCGGTGTTTCATTACCGTTGTTTGAAGTCTGACATCACCATGAGGGCAGGGATTTTGACCCATATTGAATCAGGGAGTAGTACTTCAAAGATTACAGGGATTCCTGTAGTTTCAGAGTATGCTGACGTGTTTCAGGAGATCCCTGGGTTACCTCCGAAAAGGGAAATGGACTTCTCCATTGATGTGATACCAGGTACTTCACCTGTATCGAAGGCACCCTATCGAATGACACCAGTTGAACTTCAGGAGTTAAAGGTTCAGATTGAGGGATTACTTGCGCAAGGGTTCATTCAGGCTAGTGTATCTCCTTGGGGCGCACCAGTGTTGTTCGTGAAGAAGAAGGATAATTCACTTCGGTTATGTATGGATTATCGACAGCTGAACAAGGTGACCATCAAGAACAGGTACCCTTTACCTAGGATTAATGACTTGTTCGATCAGCTTAAGGAGGCTACTGTGTTATCAAAGATTGATTTGAGATCTGGATATCACCAGTTAAGCTTCCTTGGTTTGGCAGGGTATTACAGGCGTTTTATTGAAGGATTTTCTGGTATTGCTTCGGCTTTGACCAAATTGACAAGGAAGGACACTCAGTTCGTTTGGTCGGATGAGTGTGAGAAGGCTTTCAATGAGCTGAAGACTAGATTGACTACAGCTCCAGTGTTGACTATTCCTACTAGTGGTGGTGGATTAGTCATTTACAGCGATGCATCTCATCAGGATTTGGGGTGTGTGTTGATGCAGAATGGTAGCGTTGTTGCTTATGGTTCTAGACAGTTGAAGGTACATGAGCGGAATACCCACTTATGATCTAGAGCTAGCAGCAGTGGTGTTTGCCTTGAAGATTTGGAGACACTATCTTTATGGTGAGAAAATTGAACTCTTTTCTGATCATAAGAGTTTGAAGTATCTATTCTCCCAGAAGGAATTGAACATGAGGCAGAGAAGATGGATGGAGCTCATCAAGGACTATGATTTCACCTTGGAGTACCATCACGGAAAGGCGAATGTAGTGGCGGATGCTTTGAGTAGGAAACCTCGAGTAATCATGACATCGATTATGGTGCGAGAGTGGCGCATGTTAAAAGCTGCATCAGAGTTTGACCTTATGCCCGCAGGAACTGGACATGAAATCTTTCTCAGTAGTGTCACCTTACCGCCCACCTTGATCTCTAGGATCATTCAGGATCAGACACTTGATGAGTTTGCTCATGTGAGGATTGCTGAGATGACTGCTGATCCGAATGTGGAGGGTCCTTCTGAGTGGATGATTGGGGCAGATGGAGGGTTGAGATTTCGAGGGAGATTGTATGTACCGAGTATTGATAACCTCAGAGAGGAGATCATGCGGGAAGCACATAGGTCTTGATACACTATACATCCAGGGGGTACTAAAACGTATATGGATCTACGAAGGCAGTTTTGGTGGTATGGAATGAAGAGGGATGTGGCAGAACATGTGTCGAAGTCTCTTACATGTCAACAAGTGAAGGCAGAGCATTAGAGACCTGCAGGAATGTTGAACCCCTTGCCGATTCCTGTTTGGAAATGGGAAGAGATCTCCATGGACTTTGTGACTGGATTGCCTAGGTCTAGGTAAAGTTATGACTCGATTTGGGTGATTGTTGACCGGTTGACTAAGTCAACACATTTTCTTCCTGTGGCAAAAACGTACTCAGGGGATGCGTTGTGTAAGTTGTATGTGAACGAAGTAGTGAGGCTTCATGGAGTGCCTGTGAAGATTGTCTCTGATCGTGATGCTCGTTTCACTTCAGAATTCTGGCGTAGGTTCCATAAGGCATTTGGCACATCCCTTGCTATGAGCATTGCATTTCACCCATAGACAGATGGGCAGACTGAGAGAGTGAATCAGGTGATAGAGGATATGCTTAGAGCTTGTGTTATGGACTTTAAAGGAAGTTGGGCAGATCATCTGCCATTGGTAGAGTTTGCCTACAACAACAGGTATCACTCCAGTATCGGTATGGCTCCATATAAGGCTCTTTATGGTAGGCCATGTAGACTCCTATCTGTTGGGCGGAAGCAGGGGATAAAGGGTTCATCGGTCCTTAGATTGTACAAGAGACTACAGAGAAGGTCACTACTATTCGGGACAGAATCCGAACCGCTCAGAGTAGACAGAAGAGTTATGCTGACTTGAAGATGAGACCTTTAGAGTTTGAGACAGGCGATCATGTGTTCTTGAAGGTCTCACCTGTGAAAGGTGTGGTGAGATTTGGCAAGAAAGGAAAACTCGCACCAAGGTATGTTGGACCCTTTGAGATTCTGGAAATGGTTGAGAACTTGGCATATCGTCTTGCTTTACCTGTTAGCATGTCTGGTGTCCATAATGTCTTCCATGTGTCTATGCTCAGGAAGTATGTATGAGATGAGTCCCACGTGATTGATCATGGTACGATCGAAGTAAACACAGATGTGACATTTGTAGTTGAACCTGTTCGTATCTTGGATATGTCTACAAAGAAGCTTCGTAGGTAGGAGGTTGATCTTGTGAAGGTGTTGTGGAGTCATCATGATGAGGGTGATGCATCATGGGAATTGGGGTCTGACATGAGGAAGAGGTATCCTCAGCTTTTTGTTGACGAGCATGCTTGAATTTCAGGACGAAATTCCTTTAAGGAGGGTAGACTGTGAAGACCCGAATTTTCATAAAATAATTTGTGTAATTCAATAATTGTTCTATTATTTGAATTATGATGTTTGGGATAAATTCGTATGTCGTGGTTTGAGAAAATTGGTTTCGAATCATTTTGTTTTCGAAAACGAATGTTATTTAGGGGGTCGTGAAAATTGACTTTTTATACATACAAAATTTGGGAAAACTTCCTTCATGAAAGTCGTAGAGCTCGATGATACGAGTCCGTGCATGTGTGGAACACAAAGATCGGATTTTTTATGAATTAATTATGGCATTTACAAGAAATTTCCATTTTGGTATATATATTTTGGGAAGTTTTCTGAAAATAGGGTTTCTATTTTCGGAAAGCTGCAACCTCTCTCTCTCTCTCTCACATTCTCTCCCTCTCGGTCGAACCCAGCAAAAACAGAGCACGACTTCACCGTGCTCTCTCTTCCTCCTCCGTCCACCTTAAGGCCTTAAACCACTTCCCTCGTGCTCACATCGACCTTGCGCAGCTGCCAGAGGCAGTCTTGCGCTGCGACACGGCTGGCAGCGGCGGCGGTGAGCCCCGAACGGTTAAAGCTCGATTTTGGTTCGATCTCGATATCTCGAGCTACAGATCATCATTCCTCTTGATTCTTGGCTCATTAGACTCGTATCAAGTTGCTGAACAAGCATCAAGAAGGACCGGACCTGGGTATAACGATTTCACGTTCGTCGGAGCTCACCTCGTTTTAGATCGAAAACCATCTTCAAATTCGGATATCTCGAGTTACAGACGATCATTTCTTGTGATTCTTAGCTTCGTGACTCGCCTTGAGCTTTTGAAGAAGTCTCCAAAAGGGATCGAAGGGAGTTGTTGTAGTTTTTACGTTGGAATCAGTCTCGCTGGTTTCTGGGTATTTTCCGGCCACCCGACTGTGTTTGGTAAATTTCGACCTCTTCCCGTTATTTTCTGGTCTTATGCTAGTTAGGAAAGTTGCTCAAAATGATGAAACGAAGGGGAGAAGCTCGGCCCCGACACCATTGGTTGTGGTCGGCGGCGGCTCTGCCCCTAACTCTGGCGGCCCTTTCCGGCCACCTCCGGAGCTCTAAAATATAGTTTATGTATAATCTAAGATTCTACATTTCAATATGATCATTTTGGCATATTATACGTATTTTTCAGATATCGTATGATTTAGTTATGAATTTTTAGATTTCGATCGTTAGATTTGTGATCTGTGAAGTTAGGACCATCTGATGGACTTGTAGTTTTGATATGATGATCATATGACTGTCGGCTTTGTGTGGTCATGGAGAAGATCCGACCGTTGGGTTTTCAGATAAGTGCAAAACGGTGATTAGGGAGGCGATTCGTGAGAATCCGTCCTTCGGATTTTCTTATAATTTAGAATCCGACCGTTAAATGGTAATTTAGTTATGTTTTGGAATTATTGGCTAAATTCAAATCATATTTGATTAGGTGATTGACTGGTTATGCTTGGGTGAGCTGTTTCGGTGTGGTTTTGTATTTTTAATTGAAGACGCAGCGGGAGTCTCGAGGTGAATAAAACTCACGTGGTTCATATTACGAACCGAATGCTTTAAATTATTTATTTTTGCAATTGTGTGAAAAATATTTATAGATTAAATATTTGTTTTTAAAATCACATGGACTTGATCAACTACGGTCCATAGGTAAGTAAAATGAATTTTAATTATACAAATGAAAATTTCACTATTTTCTTGTGTGAACTATAGATGATATTAGTGGTCATTCCTGAGAGGATGATTACGTGTGTGTGTATATATATATATATATATATATATATATATTTACGTGAAATATATATATTGGTTGGCATGATAATATGGTTGAGTTGGAATGATGATTTGGATTATATTTTAAATGCTTAAATTTCATAATAATATTGTGTATGTTGTTTGAGTTGATTTCATTGTGTGAAAACATATTGTTGTGCTCATTATGGATTTAGGGTCAAAGTAGTGACCAGTATGGGGAAATCGGACGCTCTAATCTTAGGTGGATGATGGGATACGATTGCTTGAGTAAGTACGATTATTGGACGTTCTAAATATGTATATAAGTATACATATTGATGAAATACGATAAAGATAAATATTTCGGATGCCATAACCTAGGCCAGGTGACGGGCTATGATTCAGTTAGAGCTCTAGTCTGTCAAATACCGTATTTTTATAAATACGATGTTGGGGTTTTGAGAAGAAAGATGTGAATTAGGGTTTTGTGTTGATTTGTGATTTGGTGATTGTTGGTTTCTTGTGGACTTGAAAATTATTGAGTGTTGACTTGGGTGAAAATAATTATGATTTAATTAAACAACCGTTCTTTCTTTTTACTCATACGAGCTTTCAAGAGTTTACCAGGTTTTGTGTTGTTGTAATCCCGGTACACTATTCAAATGGTGTAGCGGATATTCCTGCAGGTCAGGATAACCAGGGAGGTGACAGTGCTGTTTAGGTCTTGCAGCATTTATTTTTATTTCATTTGAGTTGTGAGGTTTGTTATGCTCAGTTAGAGCTTTACAATTTATTTTGTGACTGAGTTGTAATAATTAACCGAGACCAAATTCGGTTTTTGAAATTAAATTGTGTGGTGAGGTTGTTAAGAAAAAAAGAAATTTTCAGGATGATTATTTTAAATTGTAGTAATTCATGTTTCGGATTTTGAATTTTTATTTTAAAATTCGGGACGTGACATGTGGTTACCTTACCATTGAATTTTCTGTAAACTTCCTCAGGATATTGAAAAAGGGGGAAATCTGACACACTCACTTTTCGACAGATATAACGATTCCTACCTCCAGTGGGTTGGTCAGTAGCTATAACTTGAAGTACATGTTAAACCACCTCAATCATCTCATTAGTCTCATCACTTTAACAACCCCTTTATACTTGATTTAAATTCTACTGATATTAGAACCTCCACTAAAAGAGATACAAATTCAAAATGAAATATACTATATGTTAAACTACTACTGCAATGTGTTAAACTATGTGAACATGGTGTGCTCAAGTTTAAGGGTTTCTATTCTAAAGTCTATTGTCGACTGTCAAGTACGAGAAGCCAAATGCAGCTTACTCGATCATTCTTTTGCTAAGCTAGGTTCAAAAGGATTTATTGTGTTTTTTTTTTCTTGAAAACCCTTTTTCTCGAATTGGTGTAGTGCTATGTGCATGTATAATGCTGAAAAGAATAGGCTATAAGTTTCACCATATAACTTATTGATTAATTTGCTTGTGTTTAGGGCATTCCTCCTCAACCTAGCAACAAGGAGTGCGAGTACTTTATCATGTGCTACATGAGAGATATCATTGAGGATAAAGGCATGTCATTGTTTCCTTCCAAGGTATCAACATAGCTATAAATATAGTCACTTGACTTGTTTTCTCAAAAGTTTGTTATTATATCCATGCCTCATTCATCAAAACGATTAAGTCGTCACTTTGATATAGTAAATCAATTTCAGTGGGAGAGGAACGGCAGCAGCTAATACACCCAAGCGGATATTGATCAAGTGCGACATGAATGGGAGAAGTTTGTTGTCGACTCGTATGTGCATGAGCCATGAAGTAACGCGCTTGTTGCTGGTCCATTTTTGCTAAGGAAAGCATCTTTTTTTGTGCTTCGTTGTTGGCCCATTGTCATGCACCATATGTGGCACGTTTTGAAATAATAGATAAATATGTATAAGCTTTTTGATGTCCCAAGTAGATAAGCATACACTAAATGCTTTTCTTTTTTAAAATGCTGGATTCAATGTTAGTGGTTTGCAATGTTTATACACTACTACAATTACTGGCTATTAGGACACCCCATAAGGAGACATTTTTATTAAGGTGTCCTAGTAACCTTTCAAGGAAGACCTCGAGAAAACAGGCGCGGCCCGCCCTTTTTTTGCCAAAAGTTCAAATTCTCAATTTTTGTTTTCCCACACACATCTTAGTAGACCGCTCTCTCACTCTTTCTCATCTGCATCACTTCCTCATCGAATGAAACAAATTGGAGCTCAGGTCTAAAGCTTTGAGTGAAACAAATTCACTCACCACGGACGGGTGATCCTCTCACCTTCTCGATCTGCCTCTACATTCTTTTACTAAATCTTTTTTCTCATTCCCTCAAACCCTCGTTTTCTTCCACAGCCCCTCTTGCTCTTTCTCTCTGATCTCGATGTCACCCACCAAATTGAACTTCGAAGAACTTCATGGCCCTTGGGTTGACTTGGATTCAGGGATTATTCTTTTTGGGTAATCTCAATTACGTCTTCTCTCTCGTCGAACCCGATGCAACTCGATGATTCAGATTCAATGGCCGCGTCACTTGTGTGAGGCTCGTCTGAGCGGCGTGCGAAGGCACTTGATCGAAGGAGCAGCAGCAACATGTTCCCCTCCACTATAGCTCATTCGGATGAATATTGTATGTAATTTCTTGGGTTAATTACATATAAGTGCATATTTGAATGTTTTTTTAGTCATAAGGCCACTAACTATTTTTTCCCCTCATAAGGCCACTAGATTAAAAAAGATGTTAAATTTTGGATATAAAAATCAACATATTTACTTCAATGCCACTAGAGTAAAAAGTCAACAATCATCTTCTATCCCTCTCCGGCGAGATCTCTGGCCAAGTCCGACAGGTCTCCGATCAACTCCGACGGGTCTCCAGCCGATCCCAGGCGAACTCCTGCCAACTTCAGGCGAACTCCGGCCAACTCTGGCGACCACAAAAGCTACTGTCACTAACATGAAAAGCTACTGTCGTTGGCAACAAAAGCTACTGTGGTGAGATTTCCGACAACCTCCGACGAGATGACAAAGGCTACTATCACTAGCAACAAAAGCTACTTCTTACAAAAAAAAACTTATTCTCCCCAAAACCAAAAGCTACTATCCCCACTAACAAAAGCTACTATCACCAACACCAAAAACTACTCTCACCAGCAACAAACGCTACTTTCACAACCAACAGAAAACTACTCTCACCAACAGCAAAAGCTGCTCTCACCAACACTAAAAGCAACTCTCACCAACAACAAAAGTTACTCTCACCAACACCACAGAGTTACTCTATCTAACACTAGAAAGCTACTGCAATATCAAAAGCTACTCTAGCCATCAAAAAAAGCTACTCTCACTGACCTAAAAAGCTACTATCACTACAGTAAAAAGCTACTATCACCAAAAGCTACCTTCACTGCCAACAAAAGCTACTTTCACCAACGTTAAAAACTACTATCATCACCACCAAAAGTTACTCTTACCAACAACAAAAAATACTCTCATCAACATCAAAAACTCTTCTCACCAACAACAAAAAGCTACTTTCATCAAAACCGAAAGCTACTGTCACCAACTCCGAAAGCTATTCTCACCGGCATTAAAAACCGCTTCACTTGCTCTCTTTCTGAAATGATGCAAGACAAATATTGCCAGAATTCAACCACAAGAACAAAGACACAAACCAGAAGAAAACACCATCAGAAACATAGATACCATAACATCAAAATTGAACAATGATGCATACAATTAAGATCCAATTTCATCCACAACATATAAGAAGTCCGACAAAACTCTAAATTAAGTTTACAGTAGCATCATATTACAAACTCTCAATTGCTCAGCACGATTTGAAATGGTACTGTACTTGCAGATTAATCAAGTAGCGTCATATTATAAACTCTCAATTGCTCAACATGATGTCAAATAGCATCTGATAACTCTGTTCCACCTCATCGTCGAACTTAAGAAACTAACTAATCAAAATCACAAAATTAACCAGTACTTCTAGACATATATAAGAGAACAAATGCACAAATCAAACTTCTACTTAAATCGAAATTCTGAAATTGGTGCTTTGTTACCGTCGTCTTTCACTGTTAGTCTCCTTCTCCAACAATCTCACTTCTACCAAGCACAAGTGCACGCCGAATTTAAGTGCAAGGACCTCTTGCAACTTTCCGATAGTTGAGATATGAGTAGAGTAGTGAATCAGAGAGATCTGAGTTCGAGTTTGCCTCTAGTAAGGTAGCTCCAATCGGAGCTTGTTCGTCGCCGTCGTCTTCTGCAGTACCTGAAATTCAGGAGAATTCAAATAAAAAAAATTGTACCAAATCTCATAGATTTGAACTCGACGAAGATCGAAGAGCATCAGATCGAATAAAAAACGGTAGAGCAGGGGTCTTTCCGGCCTAATTGTTCAAATTCCCCAATCCAATTCCGGTCACCGGAGCTGCATCCTCCCAGTCATCAACCGAAATAAGGCAGTGGAATTAGAGTGAACCAGCATCGTGAAGATCTGTATGTGATCGAGGAGAGAGAGCACCATGCCGGTGCTATCCAGAATTGGAGTCAGAGACCGAGATGTGAAGAACTGTGATCGAGGAGAGAGAGGGAGAGGGAGGGGGGGGAGCACCGTGCCTGTGGTCGCCGGAATCGGAGGCGGAGACCAGAACGTGAAGACCTGTGATCTATGATAGAGAGAGAGAGAGAGAGAGAGAGAGAGACTGTGATTGAGAACAGAGAGAGCGATTACAGATCGATCATGAGGATGGAATTGAGTTTATTGGGTAGAAGGATAAAATCGTCACAAATAAAATAATTTGTGGATGCAGATGGCCTTATTTGTACAAAAAATTGCAGGTGGCTTTATGACTAATATAAGTCTCAAAATGACACTTACATGTAATTTACTATAATTTCTTCTGGTCTTGAGAACCGTCACCTCAAATTTGGGGTATAATTGTTGTATTTGTAGGTTTTGCCTATGGTTATGTTTACTTTGTTTTTATTTTATTGCTTTGGGTTCTGGCTTTTGCTGGGTTGATTGTGATGCGTGGCCTAATTATATTTGTATTGCTTATGGTGTACTTGGTTTCGCATCCTATGTCTGTGTGGACAGTGCAGAGAGATCGAGGTTTATACTGAATTGTGTTTGCTAGAATTTTTTGTTTTAGGGTTATGCTGTATCTACAACTATGGTTATGGATGAGCTATTCTAATCAGGTCCATTGTTTGTCTTTAAGGCAATGTGTTTTCTAGAATTTTTTGTTTTTGGGTTATCCCGTATCTATAACTATGGTTATTAATAAGCTATTCTAATCAGGTACAAGAGAGTTATACGCTATTGTTTGTCTTTAAGTCAATGTTGGTCAGCACTCCTCGATTTTAGTTTATTTGCACATATTTTGGTGGATGAGAGTGGAAAGATTTAAAAGGGTTCGAATGAATTCTTTTCTTTATTTTATGGTTGAAAAGGAGGTGGTAGACGTTGCTTTTATGCTAGAACATGCATCCCGGATCATGGATTCATGATTTTTGATCAATTGAAGAATCTTTCAGTGTTCTTTGGTGTCGTCAAACAAGCTGAAAAAATCAACTTCAGGGAAGTTGCCAATTGCAACTTTATATTTTGAACTTATTTGTGCAGTTCCCATTAGCTCTTTCTATGATGTCTCACTCTGCCTTCTAATGCTTTTCTGCAGACAAATCTGATCAAAGAAAGCATAAGAATGGGCTACAATGATTTTGGAGATTTCCATTATTCTCATGGCAACTTGGGGATGCTTTTAAGAGCTATGTTTGTACTCCTGATTATTGTACTACATCAAAGCATATTGTTCATATGTGCATGTGTTCCATTCTGGTCAGCATAGATATGGGTCAATTTACTCATGTCGCAAGCAATGCTAGCAAAGCAGAACAAACACTAGAAGCTATGTTGCAAGCTATGATAATCTTCACAAGTAGTTTGTTGCATGGTTTTATGATTATCATAATTTTTTTGGCCTATTAATGTTTATATGTACATGAAAGTAAAATTTTTCTATGTTAACTGATGAATGCCTTTGGGACTTAACATAAATTTTTGTGGCCCATTAATGCTTAAATGTACATGAAAGTAAAATTTTCTATGTTAACTGATGAATGCCTCCGGGACTTACAAAATTTCAATAAAGCTGTCAGCATACTTATCATTTGCCTTAAGAAGATTGATAGTGACAACTATCTTGAGGTATTATCTTCTTTATTTGAGCTAAAAGATAAACTTCTTATGCAAATTAACTTCTGTATTTGATATATGTACTGTTTTATAATAGTTGAACTAAGTATCAATTTTGAAAACTTGAATGATTCATAAAAAAGTTAGTAATGATAGAAAGTTTCTTGTTTCTTTTTCTTATCTACAAGAACTCAGTCGTAAGCTTGCAGGAATTCAATTTGGGTGTGTTCAGATCATTCTCTTTGTTCCAAAGGGTTTATCCCTGTAAGGTTTAATTCTCTTTTTGACATGTGTTATCAACTGATCATAGAGCACGGTACCCCATTTGGAAGTCACCTAAATTGTTTCTGCAGTTGGATATAATTCAAGTATAAGATCATGATTTTGAAGCGTATGAGGAGGTAGGTTATTGGAGGACATCAATGTCTTATGCCTTAAATTGTTGCTAGTTATCTTCTTTGTTTCTTATATCCTCACTTTAGCAAGTTTAGTGGATCTCTATGAGGATCTGTTGTGCAGGTAGCTGATCAGTTCTATGACATTCTACATTAGCACTGCAGAAAAGTAGAAGTAAGCTTTTGGAAACCTATTTTATTTATCTTCTCAACACTTATTTCTTTAGTTTTGTTTTTGTTAATATGCATATTGTTGAATTAGGCAGCAACCTATTTCACAACAGTTACAAGCATTCTTAATACTTGCAACTGTTGTGCTTGTCATCATGAATATTATGTGCAGTCTGGCTTGCTTAAATTTTATGGTTTTTATATTAGGTGCATGATTATTTATATGAACTTCCTATCAAGATGCTTCCAGGAATAGGACGCATTTTAGAGGAGAAGTTGAACAAGCGAAATGTATTGATGTGTGGACAGTTGCGTACGATTCCTAAGGTGCCTTTATTGATGAATATGATGATAAAAGGTTTGAATCTCTTTATTTTTCCTTCCATGCTCTCTGAATGAGCACTCCTTGTTCATATTAGTGACCCTAAATCCCTTTTAATTTCTCAGGGTGACCACCTAAGTCCGCTGCAGCTACATTACTCTTCCTCCGTATGCTCTTGTAACACAGGTGAAGTATATCTGAACTGATATGGTCATAACTATATATACATATTGCTCTGACCAGAAAAACTTTTGATATTCATCAAATGAAATTTGAGGATCAAATTTGGTTGATATCTGACTTCTTCTTTATATGTACACACAGATGGGTTCACAATTCAAGGGTAAGATACTAGAAGATAATGTGGCTAGCATTCTAAAGTAATGGCACGGTGATGTGAGGAGGAAAAGGAAGAAGGAAGAACAAGTATCACAATCTGCACGCATGTCTCTTTCCATGGAATGGAGCTCCATGAGGCACAACATATGTATTTGCAGATTTCTTACCTCTGGTATGAATCAAATTAGTTGTAGTGTAGCAGCAACTTTGAATTAAATTGGTCAAAACAATAGAGTAGGACATTTTGGTTCTATATTCTCTTTTAATGAGATGGACTTATGGTGTTTGTGGAATACTTGTTATTGGATGTTTTCTATATCAGTTCTCATATTATAAAGACTTGTTGATGTGTCATACGTATGCAGATTTGATGGGAATGTACAGAAAATAGGACACAAAATGCATTCCTATATGTGTCCTAGTACAGAAAAGAGGATATATGGGAATGTATTTTTTGTGTCCTCTTATTGATTTAAGGACTCCATTTTCAAATATTTGAGGACACAATTTGAGTGTCCTAAAATAGAAAAGAGGACACATATGAGAGTTTATTTTCTGTGTCCTCTTATGGATTTAAGGACTCCATTTTCAGAGTTTTTAGGACACAATTTGTGTGTCCTCATATAGAAAAGAGGACACTTATTTGATAATATAAGGATGCAATTTAGGTGTCCTCTTATAGATTTAAGGACACTTTGTCCACAGCTATTAGGACACATAAACTGTGTCCTCGTATAGATAAGAGGACACATTTCCGGTGTCCTTGTTTGAGACTTACAATGACACCCGGATAGATGACTCTTTTTTAAAAAGTCCTTGTATGTATTTAAGGACACGGTTTAGGTGTCCTTAAATCATGTTTGTGTAGTAGTGATATTTGGTAGTTTGCAATGTTTATATTTAGTATGTAAATGGATCAAATGCACAATCTAATTCAAGAATGAGATATGTTCAAATAATCAGACAACATAATAGATATAATGATAACTGCCCGTTGTCCGAATGACCAAAAATAGAGACAAATCACACTGCAATCATTCATATCACACATCGGTTTTTAACAAATCACTGTCTTCTAATCTACACTCACACAACAGAACTAATTGAACTCTGTTGTCTCAAAGTTAATCAAACAACACACAAAATAAAGGTATGTTGTCTGACAAGCTTAACATACAACACACAAAATAAGGGTCTGTTGTCTGACAAGCTTAACATACAACAACTTGAAAACAAGCACTCTGTTCTCTGAAGGCAGCGCCGCACCTGTCGCGCAGCTGCGCGTGGCATCTGCCGAGCTATTAGACAACATGTTTAAGACATACCCATTGTCTGTTTATTTCTCACACAACTGTATTCTACCGTTGTCTGAATTTTCAACAGACAACGGCTCGGTCTACAATAGTGGGCCTCTAAATCCCACAATGGTTTTCTGCCGTTGTTTGATAAGGTTTTTGGTGTAGTGCTTGTTTCTACTTTCTAGGCTTGTTGTTTTTTTCTGTGAATTTCTTCCTTTCTTTCTTTTAGAGACACATTAGGCTAAATCAAATACCATTTTAAGTTGCTGCCTTGCGAGACTGGTCTAAAAATGAAATGAAAATTGGTGTGCAAATGCCAGAGATTGAGCGGCTGTGCAATTTGAGATTCTAGAAGGTAAGTTGTATTTTAGTATTTGATCGGTCGGGAACAATTTTCCATCCCGATAAAAAAAATTTCTCCTTTTAACTAGTAGAATTTTTTTTAAGTGGGACCTTTTTATGAGTATGGAAAATAGTTTTAGTCGACAAATAGAAAAAAAGTGAGATTTGTGGAACGAAATCATAATGTAGTGTGCCTATTAAAAAAAAAAAAAAATCCTCAAGCGACCCTCCTCTCTCTCTCTCTCTCTCTCACTCAACTCTCTCTCTCTCTCTCCCTCCCTCCCTCCCCAGCTAGGGTAGGAAAAAAAAAAAAAAAAGGCGGTGGCTCCATTGCTTGTCCGGCTCCACCCTCCTGTCAACGACTGCTTCCTACTGTATCGGCGTGTGATGGGTGCAGCCTAACGGGCGAGTTCAATTGCGAGGGGTAGCTAGGCTTGGGGATTGCGGAAGGAAACCTTTTTTTTTTTTTTTTTTTTTTTCAGGTGAGGGTGGTGGTGAATCTGAGTTTAGTTGCAGAGGCGAGGTGGTTTGGCACTGGTTAGGAATTGAATGGTTGATTTGGGCTCCAACTTTTGGACCCGACCACAAGTAACCTGATTCTTGGTTGTGGGCTGAAACGCGAAGGCTAGGGCATCGGGGATTGGTATTCTCAGCGAGGTTGCTGGACGTAACGGTATCGGGTCGGTGCTGGGTAGATTTGGGACGGAGAAGATTGCTGGGATCTTTGATGGTCCATGAAATTGGGGATTATAATGGTGCAATTTGCGATAGATGCTAAGGTATGTTGGATCTTGGTTTAGTGGTGATGAGAAGAAATCTTGTGTGTTCTCTCTAGGTTGGTCCTGTCATTAATTGGTCCAGATACTAACATTTAAGAATTGAGTTTATCAACCTCAACTTCAACCTTCCTGCAGCGGTCTCTGGGAAGCCGGAGTCTTTTCTATGGAAAATGAAGGTGGCCTGTGGCAGCTTGTTTGTTTGTTTTTTTTTTATATTTTGTTTAGTTTGATAGGTGTTAGAGATTGGTCTGGTGAACATCGAGTTGAGGCAGAGGCAATCATCATTTTGGCCTTCAAGAGGGTCGTTCTCGTCTGGTTTTGGGTCGAAGGTGATGGCGAAAAGAAGTACTGGTGGGTTAGTGGTTGGTGGGTGAGGTTATCTTCCTCTTGTAAGCATCTCAGAGATAGTTTGGTGTCGTCAATGATTGATTAGGATTGGAGTTCATAGGGGTGCGGTTGATAGGATCGATTTGATTTGCATGCAGGTGGAGGAGGATATGCATTTGATATTTTCAGAACCTCTTTTGGTGTATCTGAGATGGTACAAGCAAGGGAATGTAATAGCTAAGGAGATAAGGGTGAAGAGATGTAGGTGTTGGCATGGTGTCAATAGTAGGGTGGTGGCAGTACTAGGTTTACTGTAGTCTCAGGTTTGAGTGTCCAGCAATTCATTTTGGTCGGGTCGGAGTAACAATGAGTGAAGGCTAGGTCGATCAAAAGACTGGTCAAGTGGACTCTGGGTGGCGGGTTAGTAGTGACACAAGTGAGGTTGTATGGTTCATTGGTCTTCTTGGCTGGACGAGAGGTGAGATGTCAAAGATACGCTGCTCCTACGCAAGAGTTTTAAAGTAAAGTTATGTTTAGTTGACTCTGCCATAAAGGCGTTGTCCAAGTTTTTTCATTTAGTCTTTTCAAGTCTGTAGTTGGCGACTTGCAAGACGAGAGGGCAATAAAAATTTCCATCGTCTTGTTAAAGAAGGCTTGTTAGTCAGCCTTTGTGCTTTGGTTAGAGTCAGGATCTTTTGGGTTCCACCAGTGTGTCATTATAGACTTTCAGTTTGAAGTCTAATGTGGGCAAAGTTGGGTTCTATCACATTCTTGTTGACTATTGATAAAATGACTTTTTGCACTCTACTAATTGTAATCATTGAATATATATATAAAGTTTCTCTTCTGATAAAAAAAACTTAGTGTGCCTAATCCAAACAAATGTATGTATCCTAGTTGGAATATGTAGAAATTTCTAAATATCCTAGTCTGTATTAGAATACGATTCCTTATACTCAATGGTTTTATGCTTATAATTATAAATAGAGTCCCCCTATTATTAATGGAATACACAACAACTTTCTGTTGAATCTCTCTTCTCTCTCTTCCCTTTATTCTACAACAAGATTACTTTTACAAGACAGTGAATTGGCACTCTTTCTTGCAAGCCACATCTCCCCTCCCCTATCTGGTTCTCTTTTGTATGAGTGTTTTTACAATGGATATGTACATGACAAAATGAATAGAAAGATATGGTTTGTAAAGAAGAGGTTGACCTTATACCAATCACGTACTTATTCAACATTTAGTTTAAACAAAAAACAAGTAAAGTTCACGTCTAAAAGTATGTGTCCTCAGCGTTCCAGTTGGATAAGCTGGAACGGGTGTTTGTAGAGGTTTTGTCTTTTAGTTATTGTACTTTATTGTCATAAAAAAAAAGTACTACCAAGACATTCATAAACATAGAACAGCTAGCCATCAGGAAGTTCTGCACTTCTGAAGCTATAAACCTCCAGTTATTATCACTTAGAGAAGATCAAGGAAACTTAGCAAATACGTCTGCAGATGATGATTCCATCTCCTACAGAAGCATGAGAGATTTGAACTCGAGGGTCAGCCGAAACTGACTTGTTAAACTCAATTGTAGCCTGCCTCAACCTTCTTTTGGTCTCCGGAACAGCGTCTTCAGACTTAGCCACTGCCCCTCCCCACAGTGTATTATCATACATAACAATCCCACCAATCTTCACCAGTTTGATCAGCCTCTCATGATAATTCCAATAGTTATCTTTGTCAGCATCGACGTATGCAAAGTCGAAATCACCCTCATTCTTTGGTTCTCCCAAGAGATTGTCAAGGACAGGCAGAGCCAGGGATTCCATGTAGTCGATTTTGTGCTCAACTCTGGCTTTTTGTATGATAGGGAGGCCTATTTCGTATGTTTTACGATCTCTATCTATGGCTATAATCTGCATCATCAAATCGATTAGTAACCCTGTAATACCATATATATAAGATTAATTATCAAGCACACATACAGATTATATATATAGAGAGAGACACACACACACAGAGATCAGGAATAAAGAGCTAGATAGAAAATTAACCTTGCCGTCGTCAGGGAGTGTGAGAGCCGTAAGGAGAAGAGAGTATCCAGTAAAAACTCCAACTTCAATTGTCTTCTTTGCATTCACAAGTTTCAAGAGCATGGCCATTAGCTGACCTGCATCAGGTGCAGTCCCAAAGAAAGCACTTCACATGTACATGGATTTGTTCAGATGGTTTAGTTAATCATATGTACAACAGTAGAAGTGTAAGAAAGCTTAGATAATTACTTAGGGAGTATTGCAGTGGCTTTCCTCAGCTCCTTGAGTTGCTCTGGTTCTCGAGGGTACACACTAGTTTCTAGTATATACTGCAATTAATATAAGTAAAAAATATATATATTAATCTCCTCAATATAACAGCATCAATCGGCTTCTTGAATGGGGAGTACGTGTTGGCCGTTTTCAAGACTCCCTCTCGGGAATCTTAAGTTATCATTTGATAGGGCAGATATTAAATTAATTCAAAGCTACCACGATCTAGATATATAATCAAGAGAGAGAGAGAGAGAGAGAGAGAGAGAGAAAACAGTAGCACAACACCTTGTACAATTGCTCATCTTGCAGCAAGACTGGATTAGGCAGTGTGCTTCCTGCAGTGTGCTCCATTTTCCTTGTATCACAATCAAACTTACTGTTAACAGGCCCTTTTCCTGGTCTATTTGATTTGTTAGATATTCATGCATGAATATGCATCCTAAACCAAAAAAAAAAAAAGTGCAAATCACTCTAGTCTTATGAGATATTCCTATAAGCAATACTAATTGGCAAGAATTATATAAAAGAGAAGTCAAGAAATAACAAGAGACATACAAATATCAGCTAGTAATTCTCTATTGAAGGCCAGAATGTGGAGGGTTTAAAGTTTTGAACTTGTTCAGAGTTTCTGGGTGTTTATATATAGGACTAGTTGGAATCAAATTCTTCTCAAAAAAAGCCAATTTGCAGCCATCGGGTTGGAAACTTCCACATTAAAACCAATTTCTCACGGGTTGAAATCTGCTATCCCCAATATCCTTTTGTTCCATTTTTTATTTTCCATGACCAATGAATGTATGGGGATAGGTTTGACACAGAGTTTTTAGGGACAAGCAGATTTCATCTCAATTTCTCACCTGCCACATCACTACAACGTGATTGACTTTTAGTTGGAATAAAATTCTGTTCAAATCCGGCTTGGCTGAATACTCTTGACTGCCTTAACCATCTCTGCTATGTTTGCATATGTTTACTAGTTGCAACATTATAATATATATAAGTATTATGTATGAATCTGACAACTTAGGTCTATGTCTAGTAACTAATTTACAACTATCATTTTTGACTTACATTTTTTTTAGAATAATTTTTACTTACATTTCTATTTACCAATAGTTCGAAATTTTTATAACAACCTTTTAAAAATTATTCATATAAATTGAGTCAAATTTACTCATTGGTTGCAGATTTCATGTTTCACAACTTTCATTTTTAGAAAAAAGAAATTGTGATGTTTAAATTAAATTTTAGAAAATTGTCAGCGATTCAACATTTACTATTTCACCTTAAATTAGTGCAATTTAAGGTTTCTTGTGAAATATAGTAGATAATTAATAAAAACAAACATTTTTAAAAGTTTCGTATAAAATTTCCATGTTTTTCTTCAAATTTCCATCATTTTTCTCGATTATTTATTGATATTGATATTTCCATCTAATTTTCTCTTTCCGGATTATCGATATTTCCTTGATACTCGATATTTAGTCATTGGTTTCTGTCTTTCTAATTTCACATATTTAATTCTTATACTGTCAATTTTGAACCAACATTTCATTGAGAGTACAAGGATTAAACATGTGAAATTAGAAAGACAATGACTAAGGTGTTTTTTTTTTAGTAAAATTTTAGGGACTAAACATTATTTAGTCCTTATATATAATTATGTAACATAATGTATACCAAATATAGGTTTAATCATATAACGAGGTCTGCTTTCGGTCATGAGTTAAGCCATGTGCTGGCACTCTGTAATAGTGTAATCCCATCATAATCAGTTATCTACAAATAGTCAAATTTAGTTCGAGTTGATTGAATTTTTTAAAACCCAGTCAATACTCATAAAATTTCATAAATGAAAAGCAAAACAGCTAAATAAATAATATAATATAAATGCATGTGAAGTTCTTTGGAGGCTCAAATCCTTGATCCCGGATGTTTGAAGTGTTGCTGTTCATTTTGAATCCATCACATTTCCGTACGTTCTTCGTAAGGCTAATTTTTCTGCAAATGTTGTAACTTCAGTCGGCCATAAACTCACTCCCCGAAGATTTGATTTAGTAGTATTCCTAGTGACGTCTCTTTGACCTTGGTCTTGTTTGGTTTGCGAAAATGAAATTAATTCCTTAGGAGATCACACAGGAAAGGAAAACAAACTTCCTACTAACTTTCATTTCCGCTGTTTGGAAACATTGGGAAAACAACGGGAAAAATGTATGTTTGTTTTCATTTTACTGTTTGGTTTGTATAAGGAAAGGAAACTAAATCATACTAATATTTCATTTATATCCTCATATATTAAAGTTACACAAATCATAAACTTTCCTAATAAAATTGTCAACGACATTTTTCAATAAAGATATAAATATATTTTTTTTATGTAATTAATGCACATTTAATGAAAAAGTGGAAGGAAAAATGAATCCTTTGGAAAATGGAAGGAAATCACCTGTCCCCTTTAACCATGTGCCAATTAGGTGCTTGGATATCACCTGTCCCCTTTAACGATACAGGAATTTTAGAGGTCCAGTACCAATTGAACTTGTGATTTTTTCCTCTACAGATAAAAATGGCCATTTCATCTTCCAAGAGCAAAATCAAAATTTTCAATCCTCTAAAATTCACAGCACTGTACCAAGTCTCAAAGTTTTCATTTTTCACCGACAGATCGAATCAATACTCAGTAATAATATATAAACGTAACCAAAAGCAATAGAAGCTCAGAAACGAACTCGAGGTGAAAAGAGATAATCTATTTCTAGGACTTGATAAGGAGATCTTTGAATCTCCAACTAGACAACCATTAAAAGATGAGTGGTTGTTCTTTAATCTGGGTTTTAGAAGATGAAGATGGTCTCTGGATGGATCGGAAAAGAAATTAATTTGACTAATTTTAGCAGATGAAGGATGGTATCTGGTCAGTGGATCGGGAAAGAGAAAGATAAAAAGAAAAGGAAATATGAGTAATGAAGACGACGAACAAATTGAGATGGGTTTGCAATTGATCTAAAAAGAGAAAAGATATGTTTCATAGAACTTAAAATAACAAGATTGTTTGATGGATTAAAGGGTGCTGAGTTTTTGCAGAGGTTTCGAAAGAAGAATACAAACAGATGAGAAAAAGGACGAGGTAGAAGGTCATTGGGTTTTGTTTTTCTTCAATAGTTAATTAAATTTTTGTTGAAAATTAAATTGAAATTAGACTTAACGGTGTTAACACCCGTTAAATAAAAGGACACGTGTCGCTTTATGTAAACTGTACAGAATTGACACAGAGTTAAAAGGGACATGTGATCTCCTCGCTCAAAATAAGAGGATTCATTTTTCCCTACATTTCTCACATACATTTTTCTTTCTTAAAGGAAAGCTGTTCCTTTCTTTGTGCACACCACACATAGAAAATGAAATTCCGTGAATCAAACGAGGTTAAATTTTAATTTGCTTACTATGGCTTTCCTACAGGTTATGTGTTGTAATTTTCTTTTTTCTGAAAAAAAAAACTGCTATTTATTTATTGATTCATTTTTTATTTAATTTCAATAATAAATTTTTCTTTGATGCAGCAAAAACATGGCAACAAAACACGGGTCATGCTGAACTTAAATAATTTAGGCGGGTCCTTTGGACACGATTAACTTGAATAAAAAAGAAAGAAAGGGCAAGATCAAGATGCATGCATTTCCTCGTGGGTCAACTATATGCTTAATTTCCCAGGTCATGCTTTTGATTTTGAATTAGACAGAAAGCAACTGGCTAATCCATCCGCAGGCACGCTCTGCATCCTGTGGAATGCGGTTGAAGACGTAAAAGTAAAGCAATTGCTGTGCACTTTTTTCCTTTCGAGGCATCTCAACTACTATAATTAAATAAATGTGTATCGTGTTAAACGGGCTTCACGAACATCAGGTCTATCTATATATATATATATATATATATATATATAGTCCTTCTTGGCTAAGGACCTCCTTAGTTTTTCTTAGATACGGATTTCCGGTTTTAACCCACTTTCCGATCATATTTTCACATCTTAACCGTTCAGTTTTTAGGTCCTAATGTATAGATCACCTCTGAAAATTTTCAGCCAATTTGGTGATCGTTAAGGTATCCAAAACTGTAATTTACCATTATAAATACGAACGGTTCCGGTTCGACAGATTCGGTCCGTTCGTGTAAATTGCAGTTTTGGATGTCTTAACGATCACCAAATTGGCTGAAATTTTACAGGGGGATCTATACATTAGGCTCTAAAAACTGAACGGTTAAGATGTGAAAATATGATCGGAAAGTGGGTGAAAACACCAAATCCGCATCTAAGAAAAACTAAGGACATCCTTACCTGAGAAAAATCATATATATATATATATATTACTTTATACAATAATTTCAACAAACATTAAGTTATCATCGCAAAGGTCAAAAGCTCATTCGGTGTGCTGGGTGTTTTTTTTTTTTTCCCCGACAAAGGTGTGGTGGGTGGTGGGTCTTGATTTGAATTATTGAATTTACACAGTGCAAGTAAAAGCATTCAGCAAAAGCTCACTTTTGTCAAAAGTTTTACCACCACGAGGAATTGTTTATAATTTAATGTCAATATCATTTTTGAACATTAAAGATTGTAGAAAGCGATATTTGTTAATTAAAAAATAATAATGTGGTTATTATCATCTTACTAATTACTTTCTTCATTCTATAAGTTTTTAATTTATTGAAAGACTAAAATACCATACTGTAAAATTATAATAGAGAACAATATCTTATTAAAAATTACAATATGTTTTTCTTATTACACCCTACAAAATACATACTTAAACTTCATTCTTAATCTCTTCATTCATCGTTAAACTTTAATGCTTTCTTTCTTAATATTCATTATCTTCAATGTTCTCATGCTATGCTATCAGAAAAAGAATTCGACATGCGGAGGAAGACAAATAGAAAAATAATTCGAGTTAAACCCTTGTACCATTAGAAAAGGGTATTTTGGGTATTGTAAATGGGTGAACTAAGTAAACTTAAAATTAAAGAAATATATATATAGGGTGAGAAGAGAATGTAGGATGAAGAAAGTATTTAGCAGGGTAGCAATAGCCGCACCAAAAAAAAAAGTTCATTATAAAGTTTGAAATTATTTTATAAGTATTAAGTCACTTGCACCGTCTGTGTATAGGAGAATTTTCAATATTTGTTATCTTTATCGCATATATTGAATTAGTGATTTTAAAACATAAATTCGAGTAATAACTTAAGAGGTTTTTGATTCTAAGTCTAATTTGTTAGGTGATAATTGGATGTAGCCCACCCACTTTTTTGCTTTTATTTGCGGTCATTTAACTATTTTCATTCGTCTATTTTACCCTTTCGAGTAAATCAAGGAAACAAATTAAAATAGAGATATTATCTTCATTACGGTGGAGTGAGTACCTTCAATATATTGACTTGTAACATTGTTTTTTTCTTTTTTTGAGAATAAGAAATTGCATTAATCCAAAAGACTACAATGATGGGGATGACACCGTAAAATCCCAACTACTCTAACTAGAGAAGAGGACTTACTCATACTCCTACTATAGAACCAGCGGTTACAGATACCATGAGCTGATAAGGGCTCAACTCTAACCACATCAATCGGCCTTTCTTTCGGGCTACAACCGATCAACTTTTTTCAGGAGTCCCAATATTTCCTTACAGCCAACCTCAAGAAGAGACTAATCCCCTTCCAGTTATCTAGATATATAATTCATGTCTGATAGATAGTCATTGATATGAAAGAAATGCTAAATAATATGCATGTTTCAAGTTACTGATATTTGATTCACTGAGAATTTCATCATGTTGTGTGCTGCCAAAGTGGTCCAATGAATGAACATTCCAAGGATCTAATATGCTGATGAAATATATAGTATGAATTCAGTTATATGTTGCATAATAAAGTGTTGTCAAAGTGGCCAATATATAGTAATTACACTGTATTCAGTTTCATCAAAATGAGATTATGGGACTTAAAATTAAGGACTAAATTCAATTTAGTCCCTTAGACTTTAGGCCAAACATCAGTTTGGTCCCTCATCTTTGTCGGGTCCAGCTCAGCGTGTGACGTCACTTTTGGCGCTGGATTCAAATTTTGGACGACGTTGATGCAATTTGAGAGATCATGGATGAGTTTGATTAAAAAAAAGGATGAGGGACCAAACTGATGTTTGACCTAAAGTTTGAGGGACTAAACTGAATTTAGTCATAAAATTAAATTTGAGTATAATTTCTAAAGAAATTTACATCAAACGTTTGGTTTCATTAATTATATATTTTAGATAAATGAACATTCAAAAACTATTATATATGAGTACTCCACAAAGGATGTCAGGTCTTGAAAATAGAAAAGTTTCATTTGTCTGCATATACATAGAGTTTCAGTTAAATGACATTCATATATGAATTTCATTTGTTTTGGGACATTTCATTGACACCCAACTTTCCCCCGAAATAGCGGCGGAGCTTACACAGTTCATACAAGAGAACGCGACTGTCTTCGCATGGTCTTACACAGACATGCCTGGCATCTCCCCCGATATCATGACGCACAAACTAAGCATCAAACCATCCTTCTATCCCGTCAAACAAAAAAGGAGAGCCTTTGATGACGAGAGGTATCGTGCAATCAGGGAAGAGGTGACCAAGCTACAGAGCATAGGATTCATCCGCCAAGTCAATTATACCCGGTGGATCTCTAACCTGGTGATGGTAAGAAAGCCCAACAACAAGTGGCGAATGTGCATAGACTTCAAGGGTCTGAACAAGGCATGCCCCAAGGACAGTTTTTCGCTACCACGTATCGATCAACTGGTCGACGCCACAGTGGGACACAAGTTACTTAGCATGGTGGATGCTTTCTCCGGCTACAATCAAATCAAAATGTACCCCAGCGACCAAGAATGCACCACTTTCACAACTGACAAAGGCCTATACGGTTAACAACGTCATGCCCTTTGGCCTCAAGAATGCTGGCGCCATATATTGGCTTAAGGTATGTGCCTCAACCCAGAAAAATTCTTATTCGGCATCACCCGCCAGCAAATTTCTAGGCTACATCGTCAAAGAACGTGGCTTAGAGGCAAACCCCAATAAAGTGCAGGGTATCCTCAACATGAAGTCCCCTAAGGAGAAAGTTCATGTTCAAAGTCTCCAAGGTAAGTTAACGGCGCTATCCCACTTCATTTCAAAACTTACCGATAAGTGTCTCCCATTCTTCAAAGCCATGAAGAGATCACACCACAGGAAGGTGGATTGGACGCCAGATTGTGAGACGACATTTCAGAGTTTGAAGGAGTATTTAGCGCCAATCCCACTTCTCTCCATACTGGTACAAGGTGAAATGCTGTACATATACCTAGCAGTATCGGCATCAGCCGTCAACTGTGCCATTGTACGAAGGGAAGAACATGAAGATCTCCTAGCTTTCTATGCCGGCAGGGGTATGATTGGGGCAGAAACAAGATACATCCCCCTCGAACAACTGGTCCTAGAGCTCATTGTTGCCGCTAGGCGCCTCCCCCAGTATTTTCAAGCCCACACCATTCATGTTCTGAAAAATCAATTGCTAAGGCAAGTCATGCAGTGTCCAGAACACTCCGACCGCCTAAGTAAGTGGGCAATCGAGCTCAGCGAGTTTGACATTGAGTACAAACCAAGAACAGCCATGAAAGGCCAGGTAGTGGCAGATTTCATCGCTGAACTCACTGAGCACCAAGAAGGGCCTACACCTGAGACGCCAGCAAAGATCGCCACCATAACCTTAGCCGACAATGTCCCTCCAGGTCAAAAGTTAGAATGGAACCTCCATGTCAATGACTCGGCTTGCATCAAGGCCTGTGGCGCTAGGATAATCCTAATGGGGCCAGGGGGACTAAACGTGTAATATGCCCATAAATTTTATTTCAAATCTTCAAACAACATGGTGGAGTATGAAGCACTTATCGCTAGACTCCCAACTCGTTGTTAACCAAGTCAACTACAGTTTTCAGGCCAAAGACAGACAACTGATGACATACTTGGGGTACGTAAAGACCCTTCAATGAAAATTCAAATTTCACTCCATCACACAGATCCTTAGAGAAAAGAACGCCAAAGCAGATTCTCTAACAAGACTAGTAACCGCTCAACTGCATCAAAGTCCACTGGACACAAAAGTAGAATGCCTTGACAAACCAAGCATCACCAAAACTCTAGCGGCAGAAATATTTAACATTGAGGTTAATCACAGCTGGATGGACGAGATACTCGAGTACAAGCATAATGGAACACTACCCGTAGACAAGGTAGAGACTCGACAACTCAAACGGCGAGCAACCTGCTACAACATTCAAAATGGCAAACTGTACCGCTAGGGATTCACTCACCCCAACCTTAGATGTCTAACACCAGAAGAAGGCAGGGTGGTACTAGCAAAAATTCATGCGGGAGAGTGTGGAAACCATTTAGGTGCAAGATCCTTGGCGAATCGAACTATGCATCAGGGTTACTTCTGGCCCACACTAGGCAACGATGCCAAAGAAATCTCTAGGACATGCCACAAATTTCAACAATATGCTGACCTCCCACATGCACTGATAGGTTCATAATTTCATACATTTCAATACCCTTTTATGTAGGATTCTAGGCTTAGTTCTTATCATTTTTAAGTCATTTACTTTGTGTTTGTGTTTTGTAGGTTAAATTAGAGAAAAGAAAGATTTGGAGCTTAAAGTCAAATGTAGGATTGAAGAATGCTTGTGTCACGCTCCGAATTTCGAATAATAAATTCAAATCCGAAACATGAATACAACTAAACAAATCACGTCCTGAATTTTTTTATAAACCAACATCTCATAAATCATAACACAAACCTCGTAGCAAACTATCTCTCGAGTCAATTATTACAATACTAATATAAATAAAATGTTCTGCTCACAAGAGTCTGCAAAACACACCAAAATAGACCAAGTGTTGGTCTTGACCCTGCTGCCTTACGTAGCTCACTCTCCACCCTGATTATCCTGACCTGCAGGATTATCCGCTACACCGTTTGAATAGTGTACCGGGATTGCAACAACACAAAACCGGGTAAGCTTTCTGAAAGCTCGTATGAGTAAATAAGAATGAACAGTTGATTTATTAAATCACAAGTCTTTTAACTCAAGTAAACAATCAACAATCTCAACATCCACGAAGAAACATCAAACCGACACACAAGAAACAACATGGAACACATTTCCACAATCACCAATCACAACTCTCGCCACTTGGCACCTAATCATAACTATCGCCACTTTAGCCCCACGTTAGAGCTCTAACTATCTCGTTACCTCTGACACCTTAGCCCAGGGTCAAGTAACGGCACCTCCAGGTTACTCAGTAACCCGCGAACTTTGGACCATTTCATGTCCTCAGAACAATATATCCCCATTATTATTTAACAGTCGAACTTTGGACCTCGCTGTCCTCAGAACACATACACTCCGGTTATCATTAACCAAAGATCCTTGGACCATTCGATCCTCGGAATCCTACGTTCTCTACCTTCTATTCAACTCACAAAATCAACATGTTTATCACCAACATTTATCAAATATTAACAACATAATAAAATCATATTATCAACATTTATCAACAACATATTATCACAATTCCACACCTCAATGTCACACCATTCAATATATAATCGCGTAAATATATATATACGTAACCATCCACATAGGAATGATCACTAATACCAACTATAGTTCACATGATGCAAAATCAAGAAATTCATTTTCTTGCAACCATTTTTCAAACATAATAATAAATCGTACGATAAGGAAATTTGGTTTGTAAATGAACCATGTGAGATTTACTCACCTCTAAACTCCACTGCGCCTTCTTACAGCCCAAAATATGATTCACAATCGTCCGCTAACAAATCCATCAAACACCTAATCAAAATGATATTTAACTTAATGCAAAAATCAAGAAATGCACTTATACTAAGATCCAACGGTTTGATTTTTCACCCGTGACCACACAGGGTCATCGAGACAGTCCTATGTTCATTATATCAAAACTAGAATTCTATCGGACGGTCCAAACTTCATAGATCACAAATCGAGCGATCGAAATCAATCGAAATCGTAAAATTCATAACTAATTCATACGATATCCAAAATTCACATGCTATATATCAAAATGATCATATCGACATGTAGAATCTAAAAATAAGCAGAAACTGCTCTTAGTACCCCCGGAGGTGGCCGGAAAAGATCGCCGGAGTCAGGGGTAGAGCGGCCGCCGACCACCGCCAATGGTATCGGGGATGGGCTTCTCCCCTTCGTTTCATCATTTTGAGCAACTTCCATAACTAGCATGAAATGAGAAAATGAGCAGAAGTGGTCGAAAATACCTAAAATCAGTCCGATTCGTCGGAAAACCAAAATTTTCCGATAGTTGCTCCGTGGGACGTCAAAAGCTTCACTTCCGGTCTGGGTCTTCTTGCTGTGTGTTCTACTCCTTGATACGAGCTCAACAAGAAAAAGAACTCAAGTTTTGTGGCCGGAGCTAGAAGAAATCGCCGCTGGTTCGTTTTCGGGCTCGGATTGATTTCGAGCTCCACCGCCACGTAGCCGTCACGAGAGGGGAAACCGTGACCACCAGTCGACTCACAGAAGGAGTAGAGTCGATTTGGGCTTCGTTTCGCTTCAAACGGTGGCCGGAGCTGTGAGAAAAGAACCGGCAAAGTTTGCTCTGTTTTTAGAGCTCGGTCACGCGCGCGGGAGAGAAAAGTGAAGAAGGTGAACAGTGCCACCGAATGAAAATGGCAACCCTAATTTTGGAAACTTTCCATTTATATATATACCCAATTTGGCAACTTTTCTAAATGCTATAAGTTCTTCGTACGAACTCCGATTCTTGCGTTCCGCATATGCACGAACTCGTATCGACGAGCTCTACGACTTTCATGAAGGAAGTTTCCTCAAATTCCTTATGTAAAAACAAGTCGATTTTTAATAACCCTAAATAACGTTAAATTTCGAGACTGAAATCATTCGAAATCAAATTTCTCAAATAACGACATTCTAATCACATCCACAACTCATAATTCATATAATTTGACAAATATTGAATTACGAAATATTTAACTGAAATTTCGGGTCTTCACAGTCTACCCTCCTTAAATGAATTTCGTTCCGAAATTCAAGCAAACTCATCAACAAACAGTAGTGGGTACTTAGCCCTTATGTCAGACTCTAACTCCCATGATGCATCACCCTCATCATGATGACTCCACAACACCTTAACCAACTCAACCTCCTTTCTACGAAGCCTCTTCGTGGACCTATCTAAGATACGAACAGGTTCAACAACGAAGGTCACATCCGTACTCACCTCGATCGTACCGTGATCAATCACATGAGACTCATCTCGAATGTACCTCCTAAGCATGGATACATGGAAAACATTGTGTACACCGGCTATGCTAATAGGTAAAGCAAGCCGATATGCCAAGTCTCCGACCCTTTCCAAAATCTCAAAGGGTCCAACGTATCTCGGTTCCAACTTTCCATTCCTGCCAAATCTCACCACACCTTTCATAGGTGAGACTTTTAAGAATACATGATCACCCACCTCAAAGTCCAACAGTCTCCTTCTAAGGTCGGCATAACTCTTCTGTCTACTTTGTGCAGTACGGATCCTGTCTCGGATGGTAGTAACCTTCTCTGTAGTCTCCCGAACAAGCGCAGGACCCAAGAGCTGTTTCTCTCCAACATCCGCCCAACAGATAGGAGTCCTACATGGCCTACCGATACTAGAGTGATAGCGGTTGTTGTAGGCAAACTCTACCAATGGCAGATGATCCACCCAACTTCCCTTGAAGTCCAAAACACATGCTCTAAGAATATCCTCCATCACCTGGTTCACCCTCTATGTCTACCCATCAGTCTGTGGATGAAATGCAGTGCTCATAGCCAAAGATGTGCCGAAAGCCTTATGGAATCTACGCAAAATTCAGAAGTGAAATGAGCATCCCTATCAGAGACAATCGATACAGATACACCATGAAGCCTCACAATCTCATTAAGATACAACTTACACAAAGCATCACCTGAGTAAGTCTTTGCCACAGGAAGAAAGTGTGCTGACTTTGTCAATCGATCAACAATCACCCAAATAGAATCATAACTTTGTCTGGACCTAGGCAATCCAGTCACAAAGTCCATAGAGATCTCTTCCCATTTCTATACTGAATCGGCAAAGGTTTCAACATCCCCGCAGGCATCAGTCGCTGGCATGTAAGGCACCTGGATACATACTCAGCCACATCCCTCTTCATCCCTATCCACCAAAACTGTCTTCGTAGGTCCATATACATCTTGGTACTCCATGGGTGTACCGTATATCGAGATCGATGTGCTTCCCGTAGTACCTCCTCCTTGAGGTTATCACTGCCCAAGACATACAATTTCAATCGAAATCTCAATCCACCATCAATTCTAACTGTCCACTCTAATGGACCTTCCTCGTTGGCTTCAAGGATAATCTCTGAAATCACCATTTGAGCGAACTCATCATGTGTCTGACTCTGAATGATCTTGGAAATCAAGGTCAGCTGTAAAATGATACTACCGAGAAAGATTCCCTGTCTTTCTCCTGTGGGTATAAGGTCAAACTCAGATACAGTCTCTAACATACGCCACTTCTGAACCATAAGTGATGCAATGATCCCTTGGGGTTTCCTGCTCAAAGCATCCACCACTAAATTGGCCTTTCCGGGATGATACTCCAAGGTGAAATCATTGTCTTTGATGAGTTCCATCCATCTTCTCTGCCTCATGTTCAACTCCTTCTGGGAGAATAGATACTTCAAACTCTTATGATCAGAAAAGAGTTCTAACTTCTCACCATAAAGATAATGCCTCCAAATCTTCAAGGCAAACACCACTGCAGCCAGCTCTAGATCATGAGTGGGGTAGTTCCGCTCATGCACCTTCAACTGTCTAGAACCATACGCTACTACACCCCCATTCTGCATCAACACACAACCTAAACCCTGATGAGATGTATCACTATAGATAACTAACCCACCGCCACTAGATGGGACAGTCAACACTGGAGCTGTAGTCAATCTAGTCTTCAGCTCACTAAAGACCTTCTCACATTCATCTGTCCACACAAACTGAGTATCCTTTCGTGTCAACTTGGTCAAAGCCAAAGCTATACTAGAAAACCCCTCCATGAATCGCCTATAGTACCCTGCCAATCCAAGGAAACTACTGATCTCTGTAACTGTAGTGAGCCGACTCCAACCCATCACTGCTACAACATTCGAAGGATCCACAGAAACTTCATCCTTCGAAACTACATGACCAAGGAACTTGATCTCCTTTTGCCAAAACTCGCACTTCTCAAACTTTGCATACAACTTTTCTCTTATCAAAATCTATAGCACAATCCTCAAATGCTTCACATGCTCGTCAGACGACTTTGAATAAATCAAGATGTCATCAACGAACACCACCACACACTGATCTAAGTAAGGACTGAATGTGCGGTTCATCAAGTCCATGAATTCTGCAGGTGCATTAGTTAGACCAAAAGGCATGACAAAAAATTCATAATGCCCATACCTGGTCCTAAATGCCGTCTTAGAAATATCTTCATCCTTCACCCTCAACTGGTGATATCTAGATCTCAACTCAATTTTGGAGAACACCGTAGCCTCCCTAAGCTGATCGAACAAGTCATCAATCCTAGGCAAGGGATACCTATTCTTGATGGTCACCTTGTTCAGCTGTCGATAATCCACACATAACCGAAGTGAATTATTCTTCTTCTTCACGAACAATACTGGTGCGCCCTAAGGAGATACACTAGCCTGCACGAACCCTTGTGCAAGTAATCCTTCAATCTGAACCTTCAACTCCTGAAGTTCAGCTGGAGCCATCCGATAAGGTGCTCTCGACACCGGTGCAGTACCTAGTATCACTATCAATGGAGAAATCCATTACCCTTTTCGGAGGAAATCCTAGTATCTCCTGGAACACATCAGCATACTCTGCCACTACTGGAATCCCTGCAATTTCTGAAGTGCCTATTCACTAATTCTATGTGTGCTAAGATCCCTACCCTCATGGCAACGTCGGATCTCAGGCATCGATAATGAAACACTGGTTGCCCAGGGGCATGAAAAGACACAATCATTCTAAAACAATCAATCACTGTATAGTTCGGACTCAACCAATGCAAACCTAAAATCACATCATACGTGTGATCCGGAATTACAATCAAAGATGCAGTGAACTCTCTACCACAAATTGTAATAGGGCAATCATCACAAAACATGCTAAGCTCAAGAGAGACGCAAAGAGGCAATATAACACACAAAGGTCTAGTAAGCGGTATAGCAGTCAAACCCAAAACATCTACCACAGAACTAGATATGAACGAGTGGGAAGCACCCTTATCAAACAGTACTCTAGCAAGATAGTTATAAACAGATAAGGTACCTTCCACCCCTGTGCCTCTCTGGTCGATGGCAAATACTCTGACTGGTGCTGGAGGTAAGGTTCTCTGCTGGTTATACCCTGTCCTGCAATCTGAGGTTGAGTACAGTCCCTGGCAATATGTCCAGTCTGTCCGCATCGAAAACATGTCCTAGGCCTGAGTTTAGGGCAAGTCCTAGCAAGATGACCCAACTCATTACAGCTATAACACCTCATAGGGGCCGCTGGTGCTACTTGCCTGATAGGTGGTGCCTGAATAGGGACAGGTGCTGCTGCTATCCTGGCTGGAGCCTGATGATGAAAGTAAAGCCCCTGTCTCTTCCAGAGCCCACCTCTATAATCTCTAGACCCACTACTCCCTGCAACTACCTTCCCTTTTCCCTGAGAATCTCTCTCAACTGTCTGCTTCTCCTTGTGGATCAGATTATGCTGCTCAATGATTAGGACTTTAGCTAAAATCTGCTTCTTTGTCTTCAGCTCCATAATGGCCATATCTCGCTCAATAGAGGCATTCAACCCCCGCTGAAACTTCTTAGCCAAGTCTTCAGTATCTAATGGTTTCACAAACCGATACAGCCTGGAGAACTCTGCCTCATATTCTCTCACATTCATCTTCTCTTGAGTAAGCGAGAGAAATTGCCTCTCCAGCTATTCTTTCACCGATGCTGGGAAGTATTTCTCTCTAAAGATCCTCACAAATCCATCCCAGGTTATGGTAGATACGTCAATAGTCCTCTGAGTGCAATTCCACCACACCCCAGCCTCATCTTTGAGCATGAAAGTGGCTAGCTTCCTCTTCTCGATCTCATCACAGACAATCAACTCAAAATAGGTCTGTAAATCCTTGATCCATTGATCAGCCACCATATAGTCTGTGCCTCCCGTAAATTTAGTTGCTCCCAACCGATTAATGTCCCTCGCCAACACTAACAGACGAGCGGGATCATTAACCACAACCTCAGGCGGAACAGGCTGCTCCACTAAAGGTGCCTCCACCTCTTCCTCATGTACTCCCATATGTGAAATCTCACCCCTACCTCGGCCGCTACCTCTACCTCTGGGTCTACCTCTACCCCTACCTCTGCCTCCCACAATATCCATTACCTAAGAGGCATAGCATACCTGGTTATTACATGTATAACACTTAAATCAAAGCATAAGTAAATACAAGTCCATATTAACCAAGTTACTAACACAAAGAGGTTAATTCAACTCCTAATACGTCCTAACGTTCTAGACAGCTCCCAACACTCCCACATGCCCAATGACATTATCAATACCGAAGAGCACCCGATGGGGATCCACTGCAGATGGGCCATCACTCGGAAGATATTAACTTATCACTAAATATGTACCTTACGCTCTGATACCAAACTGTCACGCCCCGAATTTTGAATAATAAATTCAAATCTGAAACATGAATACAACTAAACAAATCACGTCCTGAATTCTTTTACAAACCAACATCTCATAAACCATAACACAAACCTCGTAGTAAACTATCTCTCGAGTCAATTATTACAATACTAACATAAATAAAATGTTCTGCTCACAAGAGTCTGCAAAACACACCAAAATAGACCAAGTGCTGGTCTCGACCCTGCCGCCCTACGCAGCTTGCTCTCCACCTTGATTATCCTGACCTGCAGGATTATCCGCTACACCGTTTGAATAGTATACCGGGATTGCAACAACACAAAACCGGGTAAGCTTTCTGAAAGCTCGTATGAGTAAATAAGAATGAACGGTTGATTTATTAAATCACAAGTCTTTTAACTCAAGTAAACAATCAACAATCTCAACATCCACAAAGAAACATCAAACCGACACACAAGAAACAACATGGAACACATTTCCACAATCACCAATCACAACTCTCGCCACTTGGCACCTAATCATAACTATTGCCACTTTAGCCCCACGTTAGAGCTCTAACTGTATCGTTACCACTGACACCTTGGCTCAGGGTCAAGTAACGGCACCTCCAGGTTACTCAGTAACCCGCGAACTTTGGACCATTTCATGTCCTCAGAACAATATATCCCCGTTATTATTTAACGGTCGAACTTTGGACCTCGCTGTCCTCAGAACACATACACTCCGGTTATCATTAACCAAAGATTCTTGGACCATTCAATCCTCAGAATCCTACGTTCTCTACCTTCTACTCAACTCACAAAATCAACATGCTTATCACCAAAATTTATCAAATATTAACAACATAATAAAATCATATTATCAACATTTATCAACAACATATTATCACAATTCCACACCAATGTCACACCATCCAATATATAATCGCGTAAATATATATATATACGTAACCATCCACACATGAATGATCACTAATACCAGCTATAGTTCACATGATGCAAAATCAAGAAATTCATTTTTATATACTTAAAAATTCATTTTCTTGAAACCATTTTTCAAACATAATAATAAATAGTGCGATAAGGAAATTTAGTTCCTAAATGAACCATGTGAGATTTACTCACCTCTAAACTCCCGCTGCGTCTTCTTACAGCCCAAAATACGATTCACAATCGTCCGCTAACAAATCCGTCAAACATCTAATCAAAACGATATTTAACTTAATGCACAAATCAAGAAATGCACTTATACTAAGATCCAACGGTTTGATTTTTCACCTGTGACCACACAGGGTCATCGAGACAGTCCTACGATCATTATATCAAAACTAGAATTCTATCGGACAGTCCAAACTTCAATGATAACAAATCGAGCGATCGAAATCAATCGAAATCGCAAAATTCATAACTAATTCATACGATATCCAAAATTCACATGCTCTATATCAAAATGATCGTATCGACATGTAGAATCTAAAATGTGTAGAAACTGCTCTTGGTACCCCCGGAGGTGGCCGAAAAAGGTCGCCGGAGTCAAGGCAGAGCCGTGGCCGACCACCGCCAATGGTGTCGGGGCCGGGCTTCTCCCCTTCGTTTCATTATTTTGAGCAACTTCCATAACAGGCACGAAGTGAGAAAATGAGCGAAAGTGGTCGAAAATACCTAAAATCAGTCCGGTTCGTCGGAAAACCGAAATTTTCCTATAGTTGCTCCGTGCGACGTCAAAAGCTTCATTTCCAGTATGGGTCTTCTTGCTGTGTGTTCTACTCCTTGATACGAGCTCAACAAGATAAAGAACTCAAGTTTTGGTGACCGGAGCTAGGAGAAATCGCCGCTGGTTCGTTTCTCGGATCGATTTCGAGCTCCACCGCTATGTTACCGTCACGAGAGGGGAAACCATGACCACCAGTCGACTCATAGGAAGAAGTAGAGTCGATTTGGGCTTTGTTTCGCTTCAAACGGTGGCTGGAGTTGTGAGAAAAGAGCCGGCAAAGTTTGCTCTGTTTTTGGAGATCGGTCGCGCACTGCGGGAGAGAAAAGTGAAGAAGGTGAACAGTGCCACCGAATGAAAATTGCAACCCTAATTTTGGAAACTTTCCATTTATATATATATACCCAATTTGGCAACTTTTCTAAATGCTATAACTTCTTCGTACGAACTCCGATTCTTGCGTTGCACATATGCACGAACTCGTATCGACGAGCACTACGACTTTCATGAATGAAGTTTCCTCAAATTCCTTATGTAAAAACAAGTCGATTTTTAGTAACCCTAAATAACGTTAAATTTCGATACTAAAATTATTTGAAACCAAATTTCTCAAATATTGACATTCGAATCACACCCACAACTCATAATTCATATAATTTGACAAATATTGAATTACGAAATATTTAACTGAAACTTCCGGGTCTTCACAGCTTGCTATCCTGATTTCCCAGAATTGTCTCAGTTTTGTGTTAACTTCAAAGATTAAACTGTACCTTCACAGTTTTATGTCATTGAAAAGATACGGATGTTAGCTTTCTGAGGAATTTTACGAAAGTGGATTCGCATTCTTGTGGAGCAAGTTATGATGATTTAAGTGAACCTAGTTCGGGAAGGCAGATTCTGATGGATTTTGTGTATCTTTTCGGAATCTGACTTGTGAGGCCCAAGTCCGTTGTTCTTAGCACTTGAATAGAATAAGGCTGAACATTTTTGACATATTTGGAGTAATTTCTTGCATTGACTTTAATAACCCTGCGTTTCTTTGGAGAGAAGAAATCTATTCCAAGTTAGACTAGAAGACCTAAGAAGCCCAAGTCAAGTAGGAATTGGGAGGGACATACAGCACAGAAAACCTATAACGTCTAGGGATACAAGAGGCAGCATATTCCGCAGAGAACAAGGAGAGGAGAAGCTCTCACCATCATTGGACCCGAGTTCCTCAATTTTTCCATTGTTTGTTTCATGTTTTTCATAGTTATGGATTGCTAAATATCTAAGCTAGGGCTGAAATGAAGCCCTTAGTATGACTATTCTATTTGTTTAGTTGGTTTATTATTGAATTTCTGGATTTCTATGTTAAACTCTTAATCACTGTTTCAATAGAACTTTTATTCAAAATCTTTGCTCGGGATCAATGAGACCTAGGTTTTGTTTATGAGTTATTTGGTTGGAGAACATGATGCTTGATCTATGAGTAGATGTTTTCTAGGATACCGAAAGATAATTCAATTAAAGAGTTGTGAATTGAGAATATAAGTGCTTGATCATAGTCGATATTCTTGTTTGCATGATTTCCAAGTTCTTTTGTGCTTAATGGAGTTGAACACATTTGCTTGAACCTGATCATTAAGTGAAGTAAATTATAGTTCGGCTACGTGAGTTCTATACAAGATCTATAAGTTGGAATTCATAGGTTAGAAGAACTTTGGCATATGTCTGGGATCAATAAGGCTTATGTACAGAAATCTTTAGCATGAAATCTAGGAATTCAATTGTTATAAACTAGAGAATATGAAAGAAGTATTAGCTGGTGTATTCAATGCTTTAGCATCTTCATAATCTATTCTTAACTCTAAAGAATCTCATTGCTCATTATTGTCTTTAATTTTCTGTTTTAAACTCAATCACATCATAAAAATCAGTTTGTTTCACTTAAGTATAGCACATTTGTCATAACAAAATTGTTTCAATCAGTCCTTGAGGGAATGACCTCGTGCTTGCACATTTACTCTACAATTGATTCGTGCACTTGCGAGTATTAAATTAAAATTGACAACAAGTTTTTAGGGCCATTGCCAAGGATTGGCTTAATTCAATTTGATTTGTCAGTTGTGCCATACTTAATTTTTTTATAGTTTTTCTTTTCTTTTACTTATTTTTTTGTTTGTTTTTCTTGCAGGTTTGAATTTTGTTTATGCAAGGTCATCGATCCTAGAATTTAGCTCTCATTGTCTACGATTCGGAGATTGAACGAACTCATAGAAGACTTTAAGGCAAGCAAGAGCTCAAGCACAAGTTGCAGTTCCAATGGTAGAAGATGAAACAAAAGCATTGAAGGAGTTTACTGCTCCTACTGCACTCACAACATCATCTTGTATTGTTGTAGCTCCTATTCTTGCATGAGTGCGTTTTGAGATTAGCCAGCAACAATCCGAAGCTTGCCTAACTTTTATGGGAGGACAAATGAAGATCCGTATCTCCATGTGGAGGAATTCAAAGACATATGTGGAACCTTTCGGTATGAGATATCAGATAAGCAGATCTGTTTGAGGTTTTTTCCTTTTTCATTGAAAGACAAGGCAAGAAAGTGGCTAAGCTTTCTTCCCCCTGGTTCCATCAATACTTGGGATGATTTGGTTAAAAATTTCTTGTTGTAGCTCCTATTCCTGCATGAGTGCGTTTTGAGATTAGCCAGCAACAATCCAGAGCTTGCCTAACTTTTATGGGAAGACAAATGAAGATCCTTATCTCCATGTAGAGGAATTCAAAGACATATGTGGAACCTTTCAGTTTGAGATATCAGATAAGCAGATCTGTTTGAGGCTTTTTCCTTTTTCATTGAAAGACAAGGCAAGAAAGTGGCTAAGCTTTCTTCCCCCTGGTTCCATCAATACTTGGGATGATTTGGTTAAAAAGTTCTTGTTGAAACTCTTCCCAGCTAAGAAAACCAATGCTCTCCAAACAGAAATCTTTGATTTCTCTCAATCCGAAGGAGAACCTTTTTATAAGAGTTGGGAGCGTTATAAGGATTTATTTTTGAAGTGTTCTCACCATGGATTTTCTAAACCCCAAAAGGCTCAATTTTTCTACAGAGGTTTGAACTCCCAAAGGAGAAGTATGGTGGATGCTACAGTTGGTGGAAGCTTAATGGGAAAGACTGCAGAAGAGGCAATTCAAGCTTTTGAGGCTATATGTGAAAATTCGCAGCAATATGATCCTTATACATCAGTGCCCAAGAGAGTAGGACTATATGAGGTAAGTGCAAAACTAAGTTGGAAGAGCAAGTTGCAGCCTTGGCAAGACAAATGAAGAGCCTTACTCCTCTGTTAAATAAGGCTGCAAGAGAGACATATGCTTGGTGTTCAAGTATTGCACATACCACAGAGGCTTGTCCCAAAAATTTCTTCCAAGATGAGCAAGTCAACATGGTGAATAACTATAGAAGACCTGTGAATGATCCTTTTCCAAATACCTATAATCCAGGTTGGAGACAACATCCAAATTTCCCTTATAGCAATAATACTCAAGTGCAGATGCCGAGGAATCCTCCCATGCAAAATTATCAAGGGCCGATTGAACAAAAGAAACCATCTCTTGAAGAAACCATGCAGCAACTTGCACAAAATCAGATGGAATTTCAAAAGGCTAATACTCAGATGCTTCAAGCTATTCAAGAGACCAAGAAAGAGCAGCAAGTTCAATCTCAAGCTATTTCTAAGCTAGAAGTTCAAGTTGGTCAGATTGCCACTACCTTGAATGAGAGAAAACAATGGCGTTTACCTAGCCAAACTCTTGCCAATCATGAGCCTGTGAAAGCTGTGATCACATTGACGAGTGGAAAAGAAGTTGATATTAAAGTTCATAGTCCAGGAGATAAAGAAAAAGTTGAAGAAGGGAGCCCAGAAATTAATGAATCTACAGAGAAGGATTCCGCAGGAGGATTGAAGCTGCACCAACAATCCCGAAAATGAACTGATTTGAACCCAATGACTTCTAGCACCCCAGAGTGACTTTAAGGTCTACTCTAGAGTCTCAATTTGTTCCTAAACCTCCATATCCAGAATTACTTAAGAAACCAAAGTAAGATAGGCACTTGACTGAGATTATGGAACTATTTCGCAAGGTGCAGATTAATATTCCTTTGCTTGATGCCATTAAACAAATCCCAGCTTATGCGAATTTTTTGAAGGAGTTATGCTCTAATAAGAGAAAATTTGAAGATCATGAGAAGGTGTTGTTGTCAGAAGAGGTCAGTGCCGTAATTCAAAGAAGACTCCCTCCAAAGTTGAAGGATCCAGGTAGCTTTAAAATCCCTTGCACAATTGGTGACCATTATTTTGAGTGTGCTTTGATGGACTTGGGTGCCAGCGTTAACTTGATGCCATACTCTCTATGTTTGAAATTAAAGCTTGCAGACCTACAACCAACATCAATCACCTTGCAATTTGCAGACCGATCAGTCAAGAGGCCAAAGGGAATTATTGAAGATGTCTTAGTGAAGGTTGATAAGTTCATATTGCCTGCAGACTTTGTTATTCTTGAAATTGAACCAGATGCTTATTCAAGTAAGGATGTACCAATCATTTGGGTCATGCATTCATGGCTACTGCTGATACCATAATTAGAGTAAAAGATGGACTTCTATCTATGACAGTTGGTGACATGTCGGTGGAGTACAAGATTTTTGAAGCGGGTCGACGTCCATCTGATGATGGTAAATGTTTTATGGTTGATTCAATTTCTCCTATTACTCATGAATCTTTTGTTTTGAATTCATCTCAAGATCCCCTTGAAGTATGTTTGACACAATCTGGAATGGATTTTGATGCCAAGAAAGAGGTTGATGAGTTAGAGAAGCTTCTTAATGCTGCACCGGTTTTTGAATCAAGAAAGTGGAACCAATTTGAGTCTTTACATCTATCCACAAATAAAGTTGTGCCTTCCATTCAGTAAGCACCAAAGTTAGAGCTCAAGACACTACCATCACACTTGAAATATGTATTATTGGGTGAATGTGGGACACTTCCAGTGATTATTGCTTCGGACCTTTGTGAAGAAGATAAAAAGAAGTTGCTGCAAGTTCTTCAAGCTCATAAAACAGCAATTGGATGGACAATTGTAGATATTAAATGTATAAGTCCTACAATGTGTATGCACTAAATCCATCTTGAAGACAATGTGAAGCCAACACGAGATGCACAAAGGCGTTTGAATCCACCAATGAAAGAAGTTGTGCTTGCTGAAATTTTGAAGCTTCTTGATGTTGGAGTTATATATCCAATTTCTGATAGCCAATGGGTGAGCCCAGTTCAAGTGGTGCCTAATAAGTCAGGAATAACCGTTGTGAAGAATGAAAAAGATGAATTAGTGCCTACAAGGATGACTATGGGTTGGAGAGTTTATTGATTACCGAAAGCTCAACAGTGCCATACGCAAAGGCCATTTTCCATTACCTTTCATTGATCAAATGCTCGAGAGTTTGGCGGGTCATAGCTAGTATTATTTCCTTGATGGCTATTCAGGGTATAATCAAATTCCTATTGCACCAGAGGACCAAGAAAAGACTACATTTACTTGTCATTTTGGTACTTTTGCTTACAGGAGAATGCCTTTTGGATTATGTAATGCACCTGCGACCTTCCAACGGTGTATGATGAGTATTTTCTCGACATGGTGGAGCGATTTATTGAGGTATTTATGGATGACTTCTCTGTTTTTAGTTTTTCTTTTGATGATTGTTTGCTTCATTTAGCTCTAGTGCTCAAAAGATGTCAAGAAACCAATCTTGTGCTAAACTGGGAGAAGTGCCATTTTATGGTCAAGCAAGGTATTATGTTGGGGCATGTTGTTTCAAGCAAAGGCATTGAAGTTGACAAAGCAAAAGTGGATTTAATCACCAATCTTCCTCCACCAATAACAGTAAAGGGAGTGCGTTCTTTCCTTGGTCATGCCAGATTTTATCGGTGTTTCATGAAGGATTTTGGCAAGATTGCAGGACCCTTGAGCAATTTATTAGCAAAGGATGTAGAATTTGTGTTTGATGAAGCATTTCTAAAGGCATTTAACAAGCTCAAAGCCCCCGGATTGGAACTTATCGTTTGAATTAATGTGTGATGCATCGGATTATGTGGTGGGTGCAGTTTTGGGGCAGCGTATAGAGAGAGGCTACCTCATGCTATTTATTATGCTTCAAAGACTCTAAATGATGCTCAGCTTAACTATTCTACCACTGAGAAATAGTTGCTTGCGGTTGTGTTTGCTCTAGACAAGTTCAGGTCTTATTTGATTGGTTCCAAAGTAATTGTCTACATTGATCATGCCGCCTTAAATATTTACTTGCCAAGAAAGATGCCAAACCTCGGCTGATCTGTTGGGTTCTTTTACTTCAAGAATTTGATTTGGAGATAAAAGATAAAAAAGGAAGTGAGAATGTGGTTGCAGACCACTTGAGTAGATTGGTGCATGAAGATGATGAAGAGGACTGCCTTCCTTTGAATGAAAATTTTCCTGATGAACAATTATTTATGGTACGTGATTCTCCTCCTTGGTTTGCTCATATTGTAAACTTTATTGTTACTAAAAAAATTCCAGAGCATTGGAGCAAGCAAGACCAATTGATTAGAAGATGTGTACCAGAGAATGAAGCATTATATTTGGGATGAACCATATTTATTCAAACATTGCCTAGACCAATTGATTAGAAGATGTGTACCAGAGAGTGAGTTTCAAAGCATTCTTCGTTTCTGCCATAGTTATGCTTGTGGTGGGCATTTTGGAGCCAAGCAAACATCGGCTAAAGTTCTTCAAAGTGGCTTTTATTGGCCAATATTATTCAAGGATGATTTTGAATTTTGTTCTTCACGTGATTGCTGCCAACGAATGGGTAATATTTCTAAACGTGACATGATGCCTTTGAGTAATATTTTGGTGGTTGAATTGTTTGATGTTTTGGGGAATAGACTTCATGGGACCCTTCCCTCAATCCTTTGGCAATCTCTATATATTGGTGGCAGTGGATTACGTATCAAAGTGGGTTGAAGCAATTGCTTGCAAGACTAATGATCACAAGGTGGTACTCTCCTTTCTCAAAGACAATATTTTTGCTCGTTTTGGCACTCCTAGAGCTATTATAAGTGATGAAGGACTACACTTTTGCAACAAGCCATTCGCATCACTTATGAAGAAATATTCCATCACTCACAAAGTGGCTACACCTTATCACCCTCAAACTAGTGGTCAAGTTGAGATTTCCAACCGGGAAATTCAAAATATTTTGGAGAAAACAGTTCGCCTGGGTAGGAAAGTGTAATACCCGCAATTTTCATTTTAAATCCGAGTAATTGTGTTGAACGGTTATGTGCGATTTCACGAATGTTGTTCGATAATATTTCACTTTTTGAATTATCGAAGGTTCGAAACGATTATTTTAACTAAAAGCTCGAAATGCCTGGTTCGAGAAATCGACTTTTTATACGAGCAAATTTTGGAAAACTTCCTTCATGAAAGTTGTAGAGCTCGTCGATACGAGTCCGTACACGTTCGGAACACAGAGATCTGATTTTTTCTGAATTAGTTATTGAATTTAGAAGAAATTCCGAAACTTGTATATATAGAAAAAACCCTAGAATTCTTTTGGGAAATTTCTGTTTTGGTCCGGCCTCCATTTCTGTTTTTGGAAAGCACTGTAGCTTTCTCTCTCTCGCGTCCTCTCCCTCTCGGTCGAGCCCAGCAAACAGAGCACGGCATCACCGTGCTCCAACTCTCTTCTCCGGCCATCTCTCAAGCTGCAACCACCTCCAGGAGCTTCGTCTCAACCTTGCGCAACTGCCAGGGGCAGCCTTGCGCCACGACACAGCGGCCAGCAGCGGCGGCGAGGCCCGAACAGAATAGGCATGTTTTCGGTTCGATCTCGATATCTCGAGTTATAGATCACCATTTCACTTGATTCTTGGCTCATTGGACTCCCTCAACTTCTTTACAAGCACCAAGAAAGACCGGAGCTAGGTCGATCGTTTTCACTTTCGTCGGAGCTCGACCCCGTTAGATCGAAAAACCACCTATCGATCCAAATATCTCGAGTTATACACGATTGTTTCTTGTGATTCTTAGCTTGGTGAGTTTGCAATGAAGTTCTAAACAAGTTTCCAGAAGAGATCGAAGCGAGTTGTTGCAGTTTTCACGTCGGTTTTTAGGCTCGCCGGATTCTAGAAAAATTCCGGCTGCCGACTGTAATTGGTAATTTTCAATCCCTTCCTATCGTTTTTTGGTCTTGTGCTAGTTATGAAAGTTGCTCAGAATGATGAAACGAAGGGGAGAAGCTCAGCCCCGACACCATTGGTTGTGGTCGGTGGTGGCTCTGTCCCTAACTCCGGCGGCCCTTTCCGGCCACCTCCGGAGGTCTAAAATTTAGTTTCTATCCATTTTATGATTCTACATTTCAATACGATCTTTTGAACGTATTATACTCATTTTTTGGATATCGTATGAATTAGTTATGAATTTTGTGATTTCGATCGATTTCGATCGTTAGATTTATGATCTGTGAAATTAGGACCGTCCGATGAACTTGTAATTTTGATATGATGATCATATGACTGTCCCAGAGGCTTTGTGTGATCATGGGTGAAGATCCGACCGTCGGATCTTCGTATAAGTGCAAAACGGTGATTAGGGGAGCGATTCGTGAGATTCCGCCCGTCGGATTTTCTAATCATTAGAATCCGGCCGTTAAATAGTGGTTCAGTTATGTTTTGGAATTATTGGCTAAATTCGAATCACATTTGATTAGGTAATTGACAGATTTTATTTGGGTGAGATATTTCGGCATGATTTATAATTGTATTGAAGACGCAGCGGGAGTATCGAGGTGAGTAAAACTCACGTGGTTCATATTACGAACCGAGCGTTTTAAATTTATTTATTTTTGGTAATTGTGTGTAAAATATTTGTAGATTAAATATTTGCTTTTAAAATTATATGGACTTGATCACTACAGTTCATAGGTAAGTAAAATGAATTTTAAACATACAAATGAATTTCACAATTTTCTTGTGTGAACTATAGATGATATTGGTGGTCATCCGTGAGTGGATGATTACGTATATATATATATTTACGTGAAAAATATATATTGATGGGTGAATTGTTGAAGTGACGATATGATTTGAATTATATTTCAATTGCGTAATTTCATTATAATATTGTGTATCTTGGTTGGATTGATTTCAGTATGTGATATTACATGTTGTGCTCATCTATGGATTTAGGGTCAACGTAGTGACCGGTATGGGGTAATCGGACGCACTAATCCTAGGTGGATGATGGGATACGATTGGTTGAGTATGTGAAATTATCGGACGTTCTAAATATGTATATAAGTATACATATTGATGAAATACGATAATGATAAATATGTCGGATGCCATAATCTAGGCCAAGTGATGGGCTACGATTCAGTTAGAGCTCTAGTCTGTCATGTACCATATTTTTATAAATATGATGTTGAGGTTTTGTGAAGAAGGATGTGAATTGGGGGTTTGTCTTGATTTATTGAATTGGTATTTGATTGAGATTGTTAGTACTTCGTGGTTTTAGAAATGGTTGAGTGTTGATTTGAGTAGAATTGATTATGATTAAATTAAACAATAGTCCTTTATTTTTACTCATACGAGCTTTCATAAGCTTACCGGGTTTGGTGTTGTTGCAATCCCGGTACACTACTCAAATGGTGTAGCGGATATTCCTGCAGGTTAGGATAACCAGGGAGGTGACCGAGCTGCTTAGGTGTTACAGCAGTTATTGTTATTTCATTTAGTTGTGAGGTGTGTATGCTCATTTAGAGCTTTATAGTTTATTTTATTTTTGAGTTGTAATAATTTAACCGAGACTAAATTCGGTTTATATTTTACTTCATGTGGTGAGGTTGTTAAGAAAAGAAATTTTCAGGATGATTATTTTCTGTTGTGGAAATTTTCATGTTTCGGATTTTGAATTTTTATTCTAAAATTCGGGGTGTGACAATTTGGTATCAGAGCGTAAGGTACATATTTGGTGATATGTCAATACTTACCGAGTAATGGCCCGTCTGCAGCAGATCCCCATCGTGTGCTCTTTCGTATTGACAATGTCATTGGGTATGTGAGAGCCTTAGGTTGGCTAGGAACGTTAGCATGTCTTAAGAAATTTAGGTGTTGTCATGTATGCTTAGTACTTGGTTAATATGGACTTGTACAGGGGAAGATAACCGTAATCGAGTATGATGCGGAGTTCTCCAGACTGTACAAGTATGTGAGGCAGATGGAAAATGTAGACTTGGCCAAGAAGTTTCAGAGAGGGTTGAGTCCTTCGATTGAGCGTGATGTGGCCATCTTAGAGCTGAAGACCAAGAGAGAGATCTTGGCTAAGGTACAGATCATTGAGCAGTAGAGCCTAATTCGTAGAGAGAAGGAGTCTCCTGAGAGAGACTTCCAAGGCAAGGGAAAGGCCATAGCAGGAAGCGGTAGACCCAGAGACTTCAGGGGAGGGTTCTGGAAGAGACAAAGAACTCAGTTCCAGAATCAGGCTCCAGTTAGGGCAGCAGTAGCTCCTCCTATTCAGGCTATGCCTATTAGGCAGATAGCACCAGCAGCTCCAGTGAAGTGCTTTAACTGTGGTGAGCCGGGCCACATCTCTCGTGCGTGCACTAAACTACAGGGTATGATATGCTATAGCTGTGGGCAGGCAGGGCATCAGGCTAGAGAGTGTCCCCGAAATCAGGGTAGAGTGCAGGGTAACCAGCAGAGGCAGCTACTACCTGCACCTGCTAGAGTCTTTACCATCGGTCAGGCAGGCACGGGAGTGGAAGGTACCTTATCTGTTTATCACTATCTTGCTAGAGTACTGTTTAATACGGGAGCCTCACACTCTTTCATATCTAGTTCGGTTGTGGATGTATTGGGTTTGATTGCTATGCCTCTGACTAGATCATTATGTGTTACATCACCTCTCGGTGTGTCTCTTGAGCTTAGCATGTTTTGTGATGATTGCCCTATTGGGATTGGTGGCAGAGAGTTCTCTGCATCTTTGATTGTGATTCCGGATCACACGTATGATGTGATTTTGGGTATGGATTGGTTGAGCCCGAACCATGCTGTTATTGATTGCTTTAGGATGATTGTGTCCTTCTATGTTCCGGGACAACCGGTGTTTCATTACCGTTGTCTGAAGTCTGACATCGCCATAAGGGCAGGGATTTTGGCCCATATTGAATCAGGGTGTAGTACTTCGAAGATTGCAGGGATTCTTATAGTTTCAGAGTATGCTGACGTGTTTTAGGAGATCCCTGGGTTACCTCCAAAAAGGGTAATGGACTTATCCATTGACGTGATACCAGGTACTTCACCTGTATCGAAAGCACCCTATCGAATGGCTCCAGCTGAACTTCAGGAGTTGAAGGTTCAGATTGAGGGCTTACTTGCACAAGATTTCATTCAGGCTAGTGTGTCTCCTTGGGGCGCACCAGTATTGTTCGTGAAGAAGAAGGATAATTCACTTCGGTTATATGTGGATTATCGACAGCTGAACAAGGTGACCATCAAGAACTGGTACCTTTTACCTAGAATTGATGACTTGTTTGATCAGTTCAAGGAGGCTATTGTGTTCTCAAAGATTGATTTGAGATCTGGATATCACCAGTTAAGGGTGAAGGAGGAAGATATTCCAAAGATGGCGTTTAGGACCAGGTATAGACATTTTGAGTTTCTTGTCATGCCTTTTGGTCTCACGAATGCACCTGCAGCAGTTTGTGGTAGTGTTCGTTGACAACATCTTGATTTATTCAATGTTGTCAGGTGAGCATGAAAAGCATCTGCGGATCGTGCTACAGACGTTGAGAGAGCAGAAATTATTTGCCAAGTTTGAGAAGTACGATTTCTGGCAGAGTGAAGTCAAGTTCCTTGGTCATGTGGTCTCGAAGGATGGAGTTTCTGTGAATCCTTCGAAGGTTGAAGCAGTGATGAGTTGGAGTCGCCCTACTACTGTTACAGAAATCCGTAGCTTCCTTGGATTGGCAGTGTATTACAGGCGTTTCATTGAAGGGTTTTCTGGTATTGCTTCAGCTTTGACCAAATTGACCAGGAAAGACACTCAGTTCGTGTGGTCGGATGAGTGTAAGAAGGCTTTCAATGAGCTGAAGACTAGACTGACTACAGCTCCAGTGTTGACTATTCCTACTAGTGGTGGTGGATTAGTCATTTACAACGATGCATCTCATCAGGGTTTGGGGTGTGTGTTGATGCAGAATGGTAGCGTTGTTGCCTATGGTTCTAGACAATTGAAGGTACATGAGCGGAATTATCCCACTCATGATCTAGAGCTAGCAGCAGTGGTGTTTGCCTTGAAGATTTGGAGGCGCTATCTTTATGGTGAGAAATTTGAACTCTTTTATGATCGTAAGAGTTTGAATTATTTATTCTCCCAAAAGGAATTGAACATGAGGCAGAGAAGATGGATGGAGCTCATTAAGGACTATGATTTCACCTTGGAGTATCATCCCAGAAAGGCGAATGTAGTGGCGGATGCTTTGAGTAGGAAACCTCGGGTGATCATGGCATCGATTATGGTGCGGGAGTGGCGCATGTTAGAAGCTGCATCAGAGTTTGACCTTATGCCCGCAGGAGCAGGATAGGGAATCTTTTTCGGTAGTATCACCTTACAGCCCACCTTGATCTCCAAGATCATTCAGGGTCAGACACTTGATGAGATGGCTCAGGGGAGGATTGCTGAGATGACTGTTGACCCAGATGTGGAGGGTCCTTCCGAGTGGATGATTGGGGCAGATGGAGGGTTGAGATTTCGAGGGAGATTGTATGTACCGAGTGTTGATAACTTCAGAAAGGAGATCATGCGGGAGGCACATAGCTCTCGATATACTATACATCAGGGAGGTACTAAAATGTATATGGATCTACGAAAGCAGTTTTGGTGGTATGGTATGAAGAGGGATGTAGCAGAACATGTGTCGAAGTGTCTTACCTGTCAACAGGTGAAGGCAGAGCATCAGAGACCCGCAGGGATGTTGAATCCCTTACCGATTCCTGTTTGGAAATGGGAAGATATCTCCATGGACTTTGTGACTGGATTGCCTAGGTCCAGGCAAGGTTATGACTCGATTTGGGTGATTGTTGGTCGGTTGACTAAGTCAACACATTTTCTTCCTGTGGTAAAAACGTACTCAGGGGATGCGTTGTGTAAGTTGTATGTGAACGAAGTAGTGAGGCTTCATGGAGTGCCTGTCAAGATTGTCTCTGATCGTGATGCTCGTTTCACTTCAGAATTCTGGCGTAGGTTCCATAAGGCATTTGGCACATCCCTTGCTATGAGCACTACATTTCACCCACAGACAGATGGGTAGACCGAGAGAGTGAATCAGGTGATGGAGGATATGCTTAGCGCTTGTGTTCTGGACTTTAAGGGAAGTTGGGCGGATCATTTGCCATTGGTAGAGTTTGCCTACAACAACTGCTATCACTCCAGTATCGGTATGGCTCCATATGAGGCTCTTTATGGTAGGCCATGTAAGACTCCTATCTGTTAGGCAGAAGCAGGGGATAAAGGGTTAATCGGTCTTGAGATTGTGCAGGAGACTACAGAGAAGGTCACTACTATTCAGGACAGAATCCGAACCGCTCAGAGTAGACAGAAGAGTCATGCAGACTTGAAGAGGAGAGAGGCGATCATGTGTTCTTGAAGGTTTCACCTATGAAAGGTGTGGTGAGATTTGGCAAGAAGGGAAAACTCGCACCGAGATATGTTGGACCCTTTGAGATTCTGGAAAGAGTTGGTAACTTGGCATATCGTCTTGCTTTACCCGTTAGCATGTTGGGTGTTTCGGGACGAAATTCCTTTAAGGGGGTAGATGTTAATACCCACAATTTTCATTTTAAATCCGAGTAATTGTGTTGAACGGTTATTGTATGATTTCACGAATGTTGTTCGATAATATTTCACTTTTTGAATTATCGAAGGTTCGAAACGATTATTTTAAAGAAAATCTCGAAATGCTCGGTTTGAGAAATCGACTTTTTATACGAGCAAATTTTGGAAAACTTCCTTCATGAAAGTTGTAGAACTCGTCGATACGAGTCCTTACACGTGCGGAACACAAAGATCGGATTTTTTCTGAATTAGTTATTGAACTTAGAAGAAATTCCGAAACTTGTATATAGAGAAAAAACCCTAGAATTCTTTTGGGAAATTTCCATTTTGGTCCGGCCTCCATTTCTGTTTTTAGAAAGCACTGTAGCTTTCTCTCTCTCGCGTCCTCTCCCTCTCGGCCGAGCCCAGCAAACAGAGCACGACGTCACCATGCTCCCACTCTCTCCTCTGGCCATCTCTCAAGCTGCAACCACCTCCAGGAGCTTCGTCTCAACCTTACACATCTGCCAGGGGTAGCCTTGCGCCGCGACACGGCCGACAACGGCGGTGGCGAGGCCCGAACCGAATAGGCACGTTTTCAGTTCGATCTCGATATCTCGAGCTACAGATCACCATTTCACTTGATTCTTGGCTCATTGGACTCGCCTCAACTTCCTTTACAAGCACGAAGAAGGACCGGAGCTGGGTCGATCGTTTTCACGTTCGTCGGAGCTCGACCCCGTTAGATCGAAAAACCACCTATCGATCCAAATATCTCGAGTTATACACGATCGCTTCTTGTGATTCGTAGCTTGGTGAGTTTGCAATGAAGTTCTGAACAAGTTTCCAGAAGAGATCGAAGCGAGTTGTTACAGTTTTCACGTTGGTTTTCAAGCTCGCCGGATTCTGGAAAAATTCCGGCTGCCGACTGTAATTGGTAATTTTTGATCCCTTCCCGTCGTTTTTTGGTCTTGTGCTAGTTATCAAAGTTGCTCAGAATGATGAAACGAAGGGGAGAAGTTCAGCCCCGACACCATTGGTGGTGGTCGGTGGCCGCTCTGTCCCTAACTCCGGCGGCCCTTTCGGGCCACCTCTGGAGGTCTAAAATTTAGTTTCTGTCCATTTTATGATTCTACATTTCAATACGATCTTTTGGGCGTATTATACGTATTTTTCGTATATCGTATGAATTAGTTATGAATTTTATAATTTCGATCGATTTCGATCGTTAGATTTATGATCTGTGAAATTAGGACTGTCCGATGAACTTGTAATTTTGATATGATGATCATATGACTGTCCCAGAGGCTTTGTGTGGTCATGGGATAAGATCCGACCTTTGGATCTTCGTATAAGTGCAAAACGGTGATTAGGGGAGTGATTTGTGAGAATCCGCCCGTCGGATTTTCTAATAATTAGAATCCGGCTGTTAAATAGTGGTTCAGTTATGTTTTGGAATTATTGGCTAAATTCGAATCACATTTGATCAGGTAATTGACGGATTTTATTTGGGTGAGCTATTTCGGCATGATTTATAATTGTATTGAAGACACAGCGGGAGTATCGAGGTGAGTAAAATTTATTATATATAAAAAAAAAAGAACTGAGGACATAATAGACATTTCACTGCGACTTTTAGACGGCAATGACCTATTGGTCTGAAATTTTGAAGTACATGGGCTAAACGTGTGAAATTAGAAGGTCAGGGACTGAAGTGTTTTATGGTCAAAAACTCAAGGACTAAACAGTATTTAACCCTTTTATAAATACGATATTGAGGTTTTGTGAAGAAGGATGTGAGTTGGGGGTTTGTCTTGATTTATTGAATTGGTATTTGATTGAGATTGTTAGTACTTCGTGGTTGTGGAAATGGTTGAGTGTTGATTTGAGTAGAATTGATTATGATTAAATTAAACAACAGTCCTTTATTTTTACTCATACGAGCTTTCATAAGCTTACCGGGTTTTGTGTTGTTGCAATCCCGGTACACTATTCAAATGGTGTAGAGGATATTCCTGCAGGTTAGGATAACCAGGGAGGTGACCGAGCTGCTTAGGTGTTACAGCAGTTATTGTTATTTCATTTAGTTGTGAGGTGTGTATGCTCATTTAGAGCTTTACAGTTCATTTTATTTTTGAGTTGTAATAATTTAACCGAGACTAAATTCGGTTTATATTTTACTTCGTGTGGTGAGGTTGTTAAGAAAAGAAATTTTCAGGATGATTATTTTCTGTTGTGGAAATTTTCATGTTTCGGATTTTGAATTTTTATTCTAAAATTCGGGGCGTGACAGAAAGATTGGTCTCAACGTTTGAATGATGCTCTACGGGCTTATAGGACAGCCTATAAAACTTCAATTGGCATGTTGCCATATCGCTTAGTTTTTGGAAGGCTTGTCATCTGCCGATGGAGTTGGAGCACTGAGCTTATTGGGCAATCAAGCACTACAATTTTGACATGAATGCAGCAGGTGAACAAAGTGCATTGCAGCTGAATGAGATGGAGGAAATTCGTAATGAGTCTTATGAGAATGCAAAAATATACAAGGAGCGCACCAAGAGGTTTTATGATAAAGTCATTCGTCAAAAAACATTCGAACCAAACCAAAAGGTGATGCTATATAACTCTCGACTGAGACTCTTTCCAGGGAAGCTAAAATCTAGGTGGATGGGTCTCTGGTCACGAAGGTGTTTCCACATGGAGCAATTGAATTTAAGAACTTGAGGAACAACTTTGTATTCAAAGTGAATGGTCAATGTCTCAAACCTTATTTAGAGACATCTTTTCACACCAATAAACAGCATGTTTCCTTCACTGCTCCTCCAAATTAATGAGCTTAAACTTGGTCTGGCTGAAGACATAAAACTTAGCGCTTGTTGGGAGGCAACCCAATGATTCTTGGAAGAAGATAAGTGTGCGTTCAACAAGAAGGAGGCTTCTATCGTGTTCACATATGCTACCTTCATACCAGGGACGTTTCCTAACTTTTTTCTTCTATTGTAGTTGTTGTTTTTCATCCGTTAGTTGTTTTGGTCGTGTTTTGTCCCCTTACTTTTATTGCTGTACTGCTGTTTTATATTCTGGGAACGCAGTCTGCACTTCAATCCTGCTACTGATTTGTTCTTCACATTGCAGACAATGCTCAATTTAAGTTTGGGGGTGGGATTTCGTATTTTTATTTATTTTTAGGTCTATGGTCTGTGTTCTGTTACCTTATACTAAAAAAAAAAAGATAATAATAATAATAAAAAAAAAATTTGTATTTTTTTATTGGGTTTTTAGTTTTGTTGGTTAGTCCAAGTCTTAGGGTTCTTCCAAACACTATGATGAGCATGAACTTCTTACGGATTAATATTAAGGTCACAAGATGATAGCAAGCATGTATTGATTCATGATTTTAAGTAATTGTTAATAGATTTTTATGACCATTGTGCTCAGCTTGTCTTGCATTGATGGTTAGATTGGTGTAATGAATGAAATTTGATTGATGCATGCTAGGATGAGTTAAACTTGATTTTAACCCTTGTGAGAATTTGAGCCTATATATGTGCTTTTCTTTTCTGAGCGAATTAGAATAGATCATCCTATTTTCTTGGCGTGAATTTTGCATGATCTCATTTTTTATTCATCTTGGTTGAGACTCGGATTTGACGTGCATATTATATAAGGACAAATGCTAGAACTTGCCCCAAAGCCTCTTGAACCGTATGGTTGAATTGCATGATGGATGGGAAAGGATAAGGCCACTAGGATTCATCACCATAGCCAAATAAAGCTTGTGTCCCTTTATGCACACAAGTTGTGCAACTCCTAGATAAACCCCCTTGAACCTACATTAAGCCTTTTCTTTCGTCAACCACAAATTTCTTACCCTTTAACCTAGTATAGCTATATCTTTACCCTATTCTAAGGAATTAGTGGAGCAAAATTTTTAGAGATACATTATTGTTCAAGGTATTTTTGTAAGCAAGTATGGGGGAGTGTTATTGTAAATGTCGATACAAGGAAGAAAAAAATATATTGATGGCTATCGAAGAAAAAAAAACAACAAGATAGCCGAGAAAAAAAATCAAATGTGTAGAAAAAAAAAGAGAAAGCAAAAATAGAAAAATTTACTTGGATTCGATAAATTTTTATTGTATTATGGTGATTAGAATGAGGCAAAGGCCCAAAAAGATGACATCTGGCCTTAAGAAAAAGGTTTCTTGTTTCATGTGTTTCGAAATTCATTGAAGTTTTTATCTCTCTACATTATCATCTTAGTGCTCTACTAAATTTCCTTAGAATCTTTGTGATTTCCCTATCCTTTCTTTCTTGAAACTTACACCCATGGCTCCATTACAACCCTAAATAAAGACCTTTTTGATCTTTGAAGTTGTGCATTCAATTAGTGGAGACTTGTGCAGAGGGGTGAGCATATGGTGGCACTGGCATTTCATCCAAGTTTTGGCATTCCAATCATGAGATCATAATAGAAAAATATATTTTCAGAAAAAGCTTTTGTTTCTTATTGTCATATGTGAGCTATTTGTTGCCTTTCCTTTAATGTTTAATTGAAAGGAAAAAGATCCAGACAACAACTCTAGCGGTCCAGTGGCGAATGAAGCTAACAACTAATCGACAACGACAATCTGACACTTAGAAAAATCACAATTTTCACAAAGGAATAGAAAAATCACAATTTTCACAAAGGAATAACTTCGCATTAAATCAGGTTCGGACTCCCCAACCAAAAGCTATTCAAACAAAAGTACAACTGCCTAAAAAAAAAAAAAGGCACCGCTACACCAAGTTAAAGAAAGCAAAGCTAATTACAGGCACATGATACGGAAAGAAGAGCAACGACATCAATCTTCACTCCTTCACGCCACTGCCACCATTGCCTTGCCCTGGTTGCACCACAGAGTGACTTATGCCGTCGGACCGCTGATTATGCTCATTGAGGTTGGGGGTAAACATGGTTCCATCCAGCCTTGTGTGGGCAACAAGGAATTGGAGGCGCGATGCTTCAAAGGCAATCCCTATTAGCGTTTGCTGTTGGTCGGCACCCACTTGCTGCATTGACTCATCGCTAACCCAGCCAGTGCCGTGGAGATCCACGCCCCGACTGCCACCAACCTAACCTTTGGAACCCTGAGGAGCAGAGGATGATAACTTGGCGGCTTTTTCCCAATTAATAATGCCTCGGCACTCCAGCAGGAGGAAGTTCTCCGCACCACCCTCCTCGACTGCCCCAGTTAACTAGTCCTTGAATTCTTGGGACTCCTTAAAGGTCCCCACGACAGTGGCATTGATCTTCTTCCTCTCCTAGTCCACCAACTGGATAGCCTTGCATTGTAGTTACTTGATCTCCTCGCTCTTGGTAATGGCCTCACGCTGCATTAAGTCAATGCCCTTAGACTTTGCCGCCATTTGCTCCTTCAAGCGTTAGCTCTCTTGGTTCAGCTTCGCCACCTTCGAGTTTTCCTTCTGGTCCTGGGCAATGGCGACATCCAACTTGCCTCAGGCATCCATCAAGTCCATCTCCGCCTTTACCACCCCGCGGTCGGCATCCTCTAGTTGCTTCCTTTTCTTTGCCAGGCCATGACGAAGATTGTCAACCTCACCCTGCAGTCGAAGTTCAGCAGGAGATGGCCTTGACACCGCCAAAAACAGCTTGTTCAATCCCACCACCAGACTGAAAGCTGAGCAAAATGGCAACTGTTGTAGGGTGGTGGGGCGTACCGTCCCATCTATACCACCAAACCGAAGCCGCTCATATATGTGAAATAGCAACTCTTGCTCAATGCCAGATAGAAACTGAGCATACTCCAAGAAAGAGTCTAGACCGACAGAAAGCATCCATCCTCGCTCTTTTCTACTGTTGGAGCATAAGCGGAATATTCTCCACAGCGTCTGAACCTTCCTCCAGATCATTTTGTCAGCATCTTTTCTCAAAATCGCCATCCTTGGCAATGCCAACGACAACAGTGGCTACCTCTAGCGGGACATCAGATACCAGCTCCTCTATAATGGGACCCCCGATAGCCTTAGGTTTCATCACCGGCACACTCTTCTCTTGTTGAGATTACCCTCCTCGACTCACCGCAGGGACCCTCTCCGTGGCCTTCTCTAGGCAGCCACCAAACCAATTCCCTCCAGCAGACCCCTTCTCCAAAACAGGAGCAGTAGGATAAACGACAGTCTCCCCAGCCGCTGCTAGGTGTGAGTGGTGGGAGCATTTCGAGAATGAGCTCATCCTTCGTTGGGATGACCTCTTTAGTCTGCGAATCCACCACCATCTTACGGGCCTTTATGCCCGCATCTAGAATACCTCGAAGGTAGTTCTGTAGTTTGGCCTTATCCATAGCTTTCTTGAAGGCCTCACGACTCCGCTGATTACTAAGAACTGGATCTAGAATAAGAGAGAGAGATAGAAGTAAACAAACAAGGCATCAATTATGTCTCACACGGTTTGCTTCGCAGCTACCAAAAAAAAAAAATGGGTACCTAGGTATCGAGTCAACTTTAGCTCAACCAGAAGCTCCCAACCTGTCAACGGGTGAAGGTCTAGAAGATTCTGATTCTTCCAACAACCGAGCACTCGTGCAACGCGGCACTGCTCCTCCTCTGTCAACGCAAAATGCTAGCCCGCTGCAAAACAAAAAGCACACATCAATCTATAATTCCTGTAAAAATCCAAGGACAAGCTGTGAAACGTTAACCTTGTATAGGCTAAAACTCATACTTAATCCTAAAAGTGGACGGCTTTCTGTTCACAGTCGCATCATATTCCTAACCTTTAGTAGCAACACAAACGGTTGTCCACCAAAAGGACATAGAGTCCGGTGAATTCTCAATCAGCTTTGTCTCTTGGGCGCAACGGGTCAAGTTCACCTGCTACTACATCCCCCTCTTTTGACATACACAAACTAGTAAAAATAGAGAACCTCTGCTACCGTCGGACCCTCAAATCCAGACAAACGCCATAGGGAGTTTAACACCATCAAAGTCTTCCACATATTCGGGCACACTTACCCAAACACAATCCCAAACTCGCATAGCAAAATTTAGAGGTTAGGCAGTAGAGGAAACCTCACCCCATGACAGAAAATAACTATTAAGGTTTCAAAATCGTTACAGAATGAGATTTAGAGAGAGAAACTCTCTGATTTTAGAGAGAGAGAGAGGATCAGAGCAATTTCTAAAGAGAGAAGCTCCCCTGTTTTTGATGAGAAGCTCTACCATTTTTGAGAGAGAGAAACTATGCGATTTCTACAGCGAGAAGCTCTGTGATTTCTAGTGATAAAAGCTCTGCCATTTCTGGAGAGAGAAGCTCTGCTACGATTATCACCATAGACCGAGATTGAGCTCTTGTTAGTGTTCCGCCTTCATTGCAGTTTGATTCTTTTCTTCATTGATCTCTAATTGTTTGATTTTAGCTCGATTTAATCTGTTTGATTTGAATTTCTATGTCTTTTTGTATACATTGTGTTAGTTTGAATTGCTGTGTTAAGTTCGAACCAATTTTGGTGAATCTGAGCTTCGTGTTAACTTTGAACTAGTTGAGAAGTGTTTTTATAGTTCTGATTTGAATTTCTAGGTCTTTTTGTGTACATTGTGTTAGTTTTGAATTGTTGTGTTAATTTCGAACTGATTTTGGTGAATCTAAGCTTCGTGTTAACTTTGAGCTGGTTGTGAAGTGATTTAGTGATTCTGCAATATTATTGGGGGGCAATAATTTGTCTATTGAAGGGCAATAATGTGTTTTAATTGTTATTCAGTCTCTATAATTGTTGTCTAGTGATCTTTTCCTTTGTGTTCAGACCAATTTGTTACCGTTTCTGAAGTGTTTTGGTAGTTCTGAATACATTGTTAGGGAGCAATAATATGTTTATTGGCGGGCAATAATGTGTCTTAAGTGTTATGAAGTCTCTATACACTGTGCCAAAAAAGCTATCAGATGACAGATGAAGTCTGTCGTTTGATAAAAAAAATTATATTGTCTAGTACGGCCCCGTCTCTTGGAGGTATCAGACGACAGATTTCCTCTGTCGTTTGATTTTTCAAATGACATAAGGTTTTCTAGTCGTCTGTTGTCTGATTATACCAAGAACTTATTTGGAAGTATTCAGACGACAGTTATTTGTTGTTTGTAATGCCTTACAATAACAGTTTGTTGTTGTTTGTTTTGTATTGTAATAACAGTTATTTGTTGGCTAAATTGCCAACACCAGGCAGTTATTTGTTTGTGTACATTCATTTAATATACAGTTATATGTTGTTGTTTTTGTTTTGAGTCAACTAAAGTTTATACATTTCTGTCTTTATTTTTATTGTAAGGCTACAATTTTCTGTCGTTTGAGTGTGAAAATAACAATAGATTTTTCTTAAATTTTGTTGTCCTCAAGTAGCTCCAACAACATATTTTGGCTCTAACTAGTGGTTGCATATTAGTTCAGATGACATATTTGTATTCCTATTAGAATGTAATCTGGAAACTACCCAAAAGGCATATATTATTCAATCTGTCACTACAGCCAACAAATACATCCATAATTGTTCCATACATAAACCTAATGAGCATCACCTCAATAATCCCATAAGGCAAAAAAACTCTATATAAAGCAACTATACTAATCTAGAGCAACTAAGTAGTAGAAGCTTCAATTTAGCCAATTATGTAACAACTCTGATTCTTCAAGCGGATAATCCTCCAGAGATATCAGCTAATTTAGGCATCAAAGTTTTGAAGAGAAGACAGCCATTGTTCCATATAATTCTTGCAATCTGCAGACAACACAAACACAAAAATTTAGCAAATACGACATATTTCAAGAGAAAAACTTATTACAGAACCACAAATCACATTGTAGCTGCCTCATCGTCAGAGCAAGGATTAATGCTTGTTTACCTTATAATTGTAAACATTCAATTAACAAAGCTATCTATGTGCATAAAAAGTAAAGCTAGAAAAGATAATTTGCTAAGGATATCCTATTCAAGAAAAGAAATTAATAAAAAATAGCACAAAGTACAAAACCACAACCCGGCTACCAAAAGAAATACAACAAGCTCGCAAGTTAGAAATAATTTCTAATAGTTGTCTCTACAAAAATATTTCACAGTAATTCTCAATTAGGGCACTTCTCTGCTGGAAATAATGTACAATCCTCTCAATAGAAGTACAAATATACTTGTGCAAATTAAAAGATGGAAATGCAATTAACTTCTTTAATCTGAGACTACATTCCATTTGGAGAAAACTATGCTTGTAAGTTATAGAGAATTGGCTCTTACTACTCTTAGATCTTATTAATCAGCTCACCTTCCAATCAATGACATGCAAAGATTTGTAGGGGCGCATTTGCAAAGAGTCGTGAAGATGACAAAGAGAGAGAAAATTAGGCTGCTTGGCTGTGCATTAACATGAAAGTCGTGTCAAGAATTTCCAAGTGGATCTCAGCGGTACATATACTTGGAGAATGAATGAACACCGGCCCTTCTTTTTTTTTTTTTTTGTATTCCATCTGCAATAGATAGAATTATGGAACATATTGAGTTTTTTGGACCAAGTTCTGGATAAATAGGTGGTAGTGTTGCAGCATTTATATATAATTAAGTAAGATCATTGAGCTGTTTGCAGCATCTTGTGAAAATGACCAATATTTGGTGTATGCTAGCTTTGGACGGTTTCTTTGTCTACTTCTCTTTTTTTATTTATTATGTTTTCTGCTTCTCTCTCTGAGCTCTCTCTCTTTATCCCAATTGATTTCAAGAGTGAAACTTCGCTCTATCTAGAACATGTGATGTAGAAAGAAAACGACCCAAGAAGAACAAGAATGTTAAAATGAGATTCAGAAGATCAGTATCAGTAAAAGAGGAAGAAAAAGAGGAGGAGGGTCACAAAACGACGATGTTTTCGGCAAAGAGACCCTACCCAAGAAGCCTATTACCGTCATTGAAATTGAACAAAAGGTCGGCGAGTTAAAGCGACTGGGGAAGACACGCGACTGGATCATGGCACTCAAGGCATTGATGCTAGTGCACCACCTCATGAATGACGGTGACCTGTATTCCAAGAAGAGAGGCTTGATTTGATGCTTTTCGAGAGGAAGAGTAGTAGTGGTACTAGTCCGGCCCGGGACCGGGGTCTAATTCTAGAGACAGCGGCAGTCTAGATCTTTTAACTATGATAATGGAGGAGGAATGAGGAGCTCAAGGTCTTATGGAGATGTGAGTGAGTCTATGAAATCACATAGAGAGGGGTAAAATAGTCATTTTAGACCCCATCGTGTGAGATTTGAATGTCTAAGGAGTAAGTTGTTAAAATTATGATAGTAAGGACTGAACTGTTGATTTTAGGAGTGACCAGTAATTTCCTCAAGTTTAAAAGAGACATAAGGGACCATAATATGATTCTGTATGCAGTTAGATAAGTATTAATCACAAACTACTAATATTATTCTATTCACAAGTTATGCATGACAATTGAACACTAACAGGTGTTGTCAACTTCTTTGCAATCAACCATGTCAGGGATATCATCTTCATCTTCACCCCCAACTTGCGAGGGGGCCGATTTCACCTTGCTGATTTTTAAACTTTCAATGAAGGAAAGTTTTCCTCCTCACTACTTTACTCTTATAAAGATGAAAAACAGTATGAGTCTTAAGGTTCGATAAAAATATTGTCATATACTTTGGCTTCCTGTATGTTGCCAGAAAAGGCACAAGGAACTAGCAAGCATAGGACGAAAATGCAGCGACACAAGGGGAAATTAATTTGAGTATACCATTTCTAGTAATCAAATACTGGTTTTCAGACGGTAGGTATGGCTTCCTCTTCCTTGGCTCTTCGAATTCCCTGACATAATCACAACTGATTGGTAAACAAACATGCAATACCTCAAAACACCAAATTTCTATCATTAATAAGCATCATATATATAAGGAGAAATTACTGGTCACTCCCTGTACTTTTAGAGCATCAACAATTCAGTCCTTACTATCCTAATTTTAATAAGTTACTCCTCAAACATTCAAATTTCACACAATGTGATCCAAAATGATTATTTTACCCCCACTTATATATATATATATATATATGTTTATTCCTCACTTCACCTTATGTATCTCCCTGGATACTTGGCGGAAGAAGGAGGAGACGGAGGTGATTTGTGAGAGCGAGGAGAGAGTAAGGGGTAAATATATATAAATTTATATATATATATATATATATATATATATATAAGATGGAGAGAGAGAGGAATTCAAAATAGATGAGGAAAAAAAAAAGTAAGGGTAAAATAGTCATTTTAGACCTATTGTGTGAAAACTAGAGAGAATAAGGACTAAATTGTTTAATTTAAAAAGCGAGGGACTGAACTATTTTTAAGAGAAAAGTATAGGGAGTTACCAGTAATTTTCCCTATATATAATCAATCATCACCAAATCCACATTAGAAACCCTCTAACAAAGTTGCTTTTGCTTTAACTCAAATGATCGAATGCCGACACTGGAATCATAGCATAAGGTTTAAAGCTTGATTCTTTCCTCAATTATGTAACCATTATTATGATAATAGATAAAAAAATCCAAAAAGAGATAGAAAAAATTGAATTGGGAATAAAAAAAGAATCGAAATTGAAAGGGTTTGCAATATCAAGACCATGTACGGCACTTGGAGACGAGGTTATCACCGGCGATGACGAACTCGGAGACGCTGAGGAAGCCTTTCTCTTTGAAAGCAGAGACAGTGGGAGGCCCTATGATTTTCAAGGAAAACAAATTGGAGAAAGAGCTAACACCTAACTCGAATTTACAAGGAAAACAAGCAAACCCCAAATCAATTTCCAGAAAAACCCTAAAATTGAAGATTGAATCCAATCAAAACCCTAAACTAAATACTAGTACTAAAGCAAAATATGTAACAATAACCTAATAGAAAAGAGAATATTAAAAGCTTGCTCTAATCTGTTAAGTGGTTGTTGAACAACTCCATTAAACCGCACATGGATGAAACATCAAAGATTCTCAAGGTTTATAGATAAAGGAGAGACTAAGAAGGTTTGGGTTTGGGTGAAAAGACTGAGATGAGTTCAATCTAGATTTAGATTTGAGAGATGGCCGAGTATTCGTAGTGGAGGTTCAAGCTTTTGCGGTTAAGACCTGAGGTTTAGACATACCTAATAAGTGTGTGGGGGAAAACACGAAGACTTTCATATTTATGCCAAAAAATACTTTAAAATAAAAAAATTAAGTCACCTAATTCAGACAACACAATTTCTTAGCAATGTTGTCTGAATATCGCCCCCATTGACTTCTCAGTTAGGGTTCAGGACCTTTGAGAGGGAAAGGACTTCATGTAGTTGGAGGGAATTCTAAAATTTCTGCTAGGGTTCAGTATGAAAAATTTCAATTTTTTCAAACCACATTTAACTGTTGTCTGAATCTGACCATATCTTCAAAATGAAACAAGTATGGTTTCTTTGTGTATTCAGATAACACATTTAATTTATCTGTTGTCTGAAAAAATCAGACTATAGAAAATCAACCTTCTGTCGTCTAATGTGTGTCGTCTGATAGCATTTTTGGCAAGTGATAATTGATGTCCACTGATCTTTTCCTTTGTGTTGATAGTAATTTGGTACTGCTTTTGGGAAGTGTTTTGGTAGTTCTCATTATATTATTTTGGGGGGGGGGGGGGGGGGCGGGGGTGTGTAATAATAGCTTTATTTAGTTATTTTTTTTATAGGAATATGGCTGATCCTTTGGTTGCTAGGTGCATTTATTTTGGAGAAGGTTATATGATTCCTTTGAATCAATGTATGAGCTATTTTGACTTGTATGAAGACATTTCCTATATTTTTTTTTGCCAAGTGATGTTATTGAGCTTCAGTATTCAGTTCCTGGTTGTTAAGTTTGTTTTCTTCGTTCCAATCGTGATTTCCAAATGTTTTTCTATGGTGCTAGGGTATATAAGTTCGATTTTGTTGAGATTTCTGTTTCAAAGATTGGTGGAAGTTGCAACAAAACATGTTCAGTAGATAGTTGTTTGGGTGTTATTGATGAAGATGACTATTTGGGGGAGGCATTTAGGATTGAAATTCATAAGTCGTATTTGTCTGATGAGTGGAGTTCCTATATTCATCATGTCAGGCAGAAGTTTCATGGTGCAGTTGAGTTCCGTGAGAAGCTCAGGAAGTATGCAATTGTAGTTGTTTTCGAGTTTGTGTTTTTGAGAAATGATTTGGACCATATTCATGTTGTACGTTTGTTCAAATGTTGGAACCGAAGGTTGTAATTGGCATCTTCACGCTCTTGCATCATCTGCCAATAGTTGCCTTTATATAAGAGAGTTGAATAATATACACACTTGTAAGGGTGTAGCTAGGACTCAAAAGCACAAGCATTTGGGATCTAAGGTTGTCAAGACATGCATTACTGCTGATGTTAGCTATAATCTTTCATTGAAGCCAAGGGAAAATATGAGTAAGTTCAATTCAACATATGGGTTTGATATTTCCTACAAGGTTGCCTTGAAAGTAAAGCAAAGGCCAAGGGAAGCGATTTATCTGATTTATGGTTTCGATGCAGATCCATTCAACATGTTATCTTGGTATAAGGAAGTTGTTTTGGAGAGCAATTCGAACTCTTCTTTTGTGTTGGAAGTTGACCCATCTACTAATTGTTTTGAAGGCTATTCGTAGCTTATAGAGGTTGTGTTGAAGGCTTCCAATTCTGTTTGTCGGTGTTGTATGTCGACGACACATTTGGTAAAAGCATTTACAAGGGCCAGATTCTTTCTGCAACTGGAAGGAATGGAAATCAAGGTAACTGCATACTTTATTGCCCCCCCAATAATTTTTTTATTGGCCCCCAGTAATATTTGTTTTTGTTTTGGTTTCTTTTCTTATGTATTTTATCTTTCTTGTTTTAGTTTCTTTTATTGTTATTGTTATCATTTTGGAGCAGCAGGCTCCCGTTGGCGGTGCAGTGGCACGCTTCGATAGTTTACAGCCCCCAAAAAAAATTTTATTGCCCTCCAGTAGACTAACCATTTTGTGTTCTGGTTTGTGTAGGTTTCTACCCTCTAGCCATGTGTCTATGTGATTCTGAGACAGATGCGAATTTGACGTTCTTTTTTAAGCATTTGAAGAGTTTGCTTGAACCTCAAGGAAGAGTCCTCACATTTATTAGTGATCGGGGTACTCGACTGTTGAGTGATTTTGATAAGGTATTTGTTGGTTATTTTCACCTATTTTATTACAAGCATTTGGTGACGAACCTTGCCAGTAAATATAGGGGTGAAGGTAATTCTGTTTTGATAGAAGAGGTTAAGAAGAACTTTTTTAAGGTTGCATATTCCTCTACTGAGAAGGAATATCATTTCAATTTGCGGTTGCTTAAAGAAGAGGGGGGTGCTGAGATTATTGACCATTTCTTGCTGAAATTCTATTGGAAAATTGGTGCCATGCATTTTTTACTAGCTACCATTATCGAATTATGGCTAATGGGATTGCTGAATCATTTAACTCTTGGATTGCACTTGGGCGTTTGAAGCCGGTATATTATATGTTGGATTAGACTAGAATTAAACAAATGAAGCAGATGGGTGAGATGAGAGATGAGGCACAACGTTTGACCATAGAATTAACTACCAAAATGGAGGAAAGGTTGAAGGAGTAGATGCATCCGTCGTTTCAGTGTCCATTACTCTAGCCATGGTGATTATGAGTTTCGATCTAACTTTTCTTATGAACATTTCCAATCATTCATGTTCATGTGTGAAATGGCAAATTAATTGCTTTCCTTGTCCTCATGGCCTTGATGCAATAGAAGCTGCCTCTAAAAATGTCTACGATTATATTGATAAGTACTTTGGTGTTGATATGTATAAGAAGAGCTACAGTTTTCCTATTTGGCCGATAATGTTGATATGTCTTCTTTTGAATATGCTACTGACTTTATATTACTTGCCCTTGCGAAGAGGCCACTTGGGAGGCCTAGGGTGAAGCGATTCAAGTCTAATGGACTGGTTGAAAAGAAGCTAATTCGTTGCGGCAATATGGGCACTCATAACAAGTTGAGCTGCACAGAACCTCTTGTTAAGTAGTAGTACATATTTCTATAAAGGAATGTTAGATTTTACAGTTTCTATTGGGGGGCAGTAATAGGTTTATTGGGGGGCAATAATTGTTTATATTCAGACTCATTGAACCATTTTTCTTTTGAGGATGATTGATATTCACTTTTATTTTGAATTCTGTTGCTTTTAGAGAAATGGATTAAATTTTGAACATGATTGAGTTGGCAATGACTGCTTACAGGTGGTTTATTGGGGGCAATAAAATCTCTATTGCCCCCCGACAAACCTGATTATTTAGAGACATTAGTTTATCATGTGATTTGAAATCCAACTATACTTTTGCAAACTAATTTCAAACTCAACTGAGTTACTTATGACCATCTTTATAAAGATTTTTTTTTTTGGGGGGGGGGGGGTGGGGGAGGAGGATATGAACCCCTAATAAACCTAATTTTTTTTGGGAACTTAGTTCGCTATGTACAGAATTTGAATATCTGTACTTTTGTAAACTAATTTAAAACCAAATGAGTTATTTCTAACCATCTTTATAAAGATTAATGGGAGGCAATAAACTTTTTATGAGACCCCAATAAACCTAATTATTTTGGGGAATGAATCTATCAGCAATATTGTAATACCCGCAAATTTCATTTTAAATTCGAGTAATTGTATCGAATGATTATTATGCGATTTCACGATTTATGTTCGATAATAATTCATTTTTACAATTATCGAAGTTTCGAAACAATTATTTTTAACGAAAAGCTCGAAATACTCGGTTTGAGAAATCGACTTTTTCTACGTACGAAATTTGGAGAAACTTCCTTCATGAAAGTTGTAGAGCTCGTCGATACGAGTCCGTACACGTGCGGAACACAAAGATCGGATTTTTTCTGATTTAGTTATCGAATTTAGAAGTTTTCCGAACTTGTATATATAGAAAAATTTTGGAAACCCTAATTTTTTTCTATCGGTTCCTCTCTTTCTCTTCTTCTTCCTTTTTCTGGAAAAAAAAACTGGGCTTCCTCTCTCTCTCAGCTCTCTCACCCGTCTCTCTCGACCGAAAAGGAGAGAAAACTTCTCCTTAATTGTTCTCCCTCCACAGACCACCTCTCGACCTCAAACCAAGTCCCAGGCGTTCGTCTCGAGCTGCTCTAGCTCCCGGAGGCAGTTTCACAAGGCGGCGCAGCCTGTGGCGGCAGCGGCACGGCCCGAACCAAAAACGACCAATTTCAGTTCGATCTCGATATCTCGAGCTACACTCCACCATTTCACTTGATTCTTGTCTCATTGAGCTCGCCTCAACTTCCTCTACAAGCACCAAGAAGGGCCGAAACTGGGTCGAACGTTTTCACGTTCGTCGGAGCTCGACCCGAACGGATCGAAATACCGAAACTTTCGATCAAGATATTTCGAGCTATACACGATCGTTTCTTGTGATTCTTGGCTTGTTGAGTTCGCAAGGAAGTTCTGAACAAGTTTCCAGAAGGGATCGGGGCCTGAGGTTACAGTTTTCAAGTCGGTTTTCAAGCTCGCCGGTTTCTGCATTTTTTCCGGCCGCCGACTGTAAATCGGTAATTTCGATCCCTTCCAGACATTTTTAGGTCTTGTGCTAGTTATGAAAGTTGCTCAGAATGATGAAACGAAGGGGACAAGCTCGGTCCCGACACCATTGGTGGTGGTCGGTGGCGGCTCTGTCCCTAACTCCGGCGGCCTTTTCCGGCCACCTCCGGAGGTCTAAAATTTAGTTTATGTCCATTTTATGATTCTATGTTTCGATACGATCATTTTGGCGTATTATACACATTTTTTGGATATCGTATGAATTAGTTATGAATTTTGTGATTTCGATCGATTTCGATCGTTAGATTTTTGATCTGTGAAATTATGACCGTCGGATGAACTTGTAAATTTGTTATGATAATCATATGACTGTCCCAGAGGCTTTGTGTGGTCATGGATGAAGATCCGACCGTTGGATCTTCGTATATGTGAAAAACGGTAATTAGGGGAGCGATTCGTGAGAAACCGCTCGTCGGATTTTAATGTAAATTAGAATCTGGCCGTTAATTAGTGGTTAAATTATGTGTTGAAATTGTTGGCTAAATTCGAATCACATTTGATTAGGTGATTGACGGATTTTATTTGAGTGGGCTATTCGGCGAAATTATAATTATAATTATATTGAAGACGCAGCGGGAGTTTCGAGGTGAGTAAAACTCACGTGGTTCATATTACGAACCGAATGTTTTAAATTTATTTATTTATGGTAATTGTGTGAAAAATATTTACGGATTAAATTTTGTTTTAAAATTTCATGGACTTGAATCACCACGGTCCATAGGTAAATAAAATGAATTTTTAATTATACAAATGAATTTCATGATTTTCTTGTGTGAACTATAGATGGTATTAGTGGTCATTCCTGAGTGGATGATTACGTATATATATATTTACGTGGAAAATATATATTGATGAATGGATTGTTGTGTGATGATATGATTGAGTAGAATTGATAAATTGATTTTATTTCAATTTGTGTAATTCCATAATAATATGGTGTATCTTGGTTGGGTTGATTTCAGTATGTGATATTATATGTTGCGTTTATTTATGGGTTTAGGGTCGACGTAATGACCGGTGTGGGTAATCGGACGCTCTAATCCTAGTGTGGATGATGGGATACGATTGGTTGAGTATGTGGAATTATTGGACGTTCTAAATATGTATATAGGTATACATATTGATGAAATACAATAATTGATAAATATGTCGGATGCCATAACCTAGGCCAGGTGACGGGTTACGATTCAGTTAGAGCTCTAGTCTGTCAAATACCGTATTTTCATAAATACGATGATGAGAGTTGTGAAGAAAGTTGTGAGTTGGTTGTTGTGATATATTGAATTGGTGTGTGATTGAGATTGTTAGTACTTGCATATGTGGAAATTATTGGGTGTTGCTGTGTGTGGGGATAAATGAGATTAAATTAAGTAACAGTTCTTTCTTTTACTCATACAAGCTTTCATAAGCTTACCGGGTTTTGTATTGTTGCAATCCGGGTACATTATTCAATGGTGTAGCGGATATTCCTGCAGGTCAGGATAACCAGGGAGGTGACCGAGCTGCTTAGGTGTTTCAGCAGTTTTGTTATTTATTTAGTTGTGAGGTGTGTATGCTCATTTAGAGCTTTACATTACATTTGGTTTTGAGTTGTAATAATTAACCGAGATTAAATTCGGTTTGATTTTATTTCGTGTGGTGAGTATGTTAAGAAAAGAAATTTTCAGGATGATTATTTTGAGTTGTAGTATTTTCATGTTTCGGATTTTGAATTGTTATTCTAAAATTCGGGGCGTGACAGTTTGGTATCAGAGCGTAAGGTACATATTTGGTGATATGTCAATACTTACCGAGTGATGGCCCGTCTGCAGCGGATCCCCATCGCGTGCTCTACGGTATTGACAATGTCATCGGGTATGTGAGTGCGTTAGGTTGGCTAGGAACGTTAGTACTTTTAGGAAATTTAAGCATCGTTATGTATGATCAGTACTTGGTTAATATGGACTTGCATTTGACTTATGCTTTGTTTAAGTGTTATGCGTGTATTAATCAAGTATATCATGCTTATTAGGTAATGGAGATTGAGGGAAACGAGGCCAGAGGTCGGGGTAGAGGTAGACCTCGTGGCAGGGGTAGAGGCCGAGGAAGGGGTAGGGCCCCTCTAGTCGAAGAAGTATTCGAGTCGGAGGAAGATGTACCTTATGAGGATCAGCCTATTCCTCCTGTAGCTGTGGTTGATAATCCTGCTCGCTTGCTGATGCTAGCAAGGGAAATTACTCGCTTGGGAGCAACCAAGTTTGGAGGAGGCACTGATTATATGGTGGCGGATCGTTGGATAGGGGATTTGCAGACATATTTTGATCTGCTTGATTGCACTGAGACCGACAAGAGGAAGCTAGCCGTTTTCATGCTGAAGGATGAGGCTAAGGTGTGGTGGAATGTCACTCAGAGGAGCATTGAGGTGTCTACCTTGACATGGGACGGCTTTGAGAGGCTGTTCAGGGAGAAGTACTTTCCACCAGCAGTGAAGGAGAGGTTGGAGCGAGAGTTCCTTGCACTTGTACAGGGGAAGATGACCGTCATTGAGTATGATGCGGAGTTCTCCAGACTATACAAGTATGTGAGACAGATGGAGGATGAAGACTTGGCCAAGAAGTTTCAGAGAGGGTTGAGTCCTTCGATTGAGCGTGATGTAGCCATCTTGGAGCTAAAGACCAAGAGAGAGACTTCCAGGGCAAGGGAAAGGCCATAGCAGGAAGCAGTAGAGCTAGAGACTTCAGGGGTGGGTTCTGGAAGAGACAGAGAACTCATTTTCAGCATCAGGTTCCAGCTAGGGCAGCAGTAGCTCCTCCTGTTCAGGCTATGCCTATCAGGCAGATAGCACCAGCAGCTCCGGTGAAGTGCTTTAACTGTGGCGAGCCGGGCCACATCTCTCGTGCGTGCACGAAGCCACGGGGTAGGTTATGCTACAGCTGTGGACAGGCAGTGCATCAGGCTAGGGAGTGTCCTCGGAATCAGGGTAGAATGTAGGGTAATCAGCAGAGGCAGCTACCACCTGCTCATGCTAGAGTCTTTGCCATCGGTCAGGCAGGCACGGGAGTGGAAGGTACCTTATCTGCTTATCACTTTCTTGCTAGAGTACTGTTTGATACGGGAGCCTCACACTCTTTCATATCTAGTTCGGTTGTGGATGTTTTGGGTTTGATTGCTATGCCTCTGACTAGATCATTGTGTGTTACATCACCTCTCGGTGTGTCTCTTGAGCTTAGCATGCTTTGTGATGATTGCCCTATTGGGATTGGTGGCAGAGAGTTCTCTGCATCTTTGATTGTGATTCCGGATCACACGTATAATGTGATTTTGGGTATGGATTGGTTAAGCCCGAACCATGCTGTTATTGATTGCTTTAGGATGATTGTGTCCTTCCATGTTCCGGGACAACCGGTGTTTCATTACCGTTGTCTGAAGTCTGACATCACCATGAGGATAGGGATTTTGGCCCATATTGAATCAGGGAGTAGTACTTCAAAGATTACAGGGATTCCTGTAGTTTCAGAGTATGAAGACGTGTTTCAGGAGATCCCTGGGTTACCTCCGAAAAGGGTAATGGACTTCTCCATTGATGTGATACCAGGTCCTTCACCTGTGTCGAAAGCACCTTATCGAATGGCTCCAGCTGAACTTCAGGAGTTGAACGTTCAGATTGAGGGCGTACTTGCACAAGGGTTCATTCAGGCAAGTGTGTCTCCTTGGGGCGCACCAGTGTTGTTTGTGAAGAAGAAGGATAGTTCACTTCGTCTATGTGTGGATTATTGACAGTTGAACAAGGTGACCATCAAGAATAGGTACCCTTTACCTAGGATTGATGACTTGTTCGATCAGCTTAGAGAAGCTACTGTGTTCTCGAAGATTGACTTGAGGTCTGGATATCACTAGTTGAGGGTGAAGGAGGAAGATATTCCAAAGACTGCGTTCAGGACCAGGTATGGACATTTTGAGTTTCTTGTCATGCCTTTTGGTCTCACGAATGCCCCCGCAGCATTTATGGACTTGATGAACCGTACATTCAGTCCTTACTTGGATCAGTTTGTGGTAGTGTTCGTTGACGACATCTTGATTTATTCAAGATCGTCAGCTGAGCATGAGAGGCATCTGCGGATAGTGCTGCAGACATTGAGAGAGCAGAAACTATTTGCCAAGTTCGAGAAGTGCGACTTATGGCAGAGTGAAGTCAAGTTCCTTGGTCATGTGGTCTCAAAGGATGGAGTTTCTGTGGATCCCTCGAAGGTTGAAGCAGTGATGAGTTGGAGTCGCCCTACTACGGTTACAGAAATCCGTAGCTTCCTTGGATTGGCCTGGTATTACAGGCGCTTCATTGAAGGGTTTTCTGGCATTGCTTCGGCTTTGACCAAATTGACCAGGAAAGACACTCAGTTCGTATGGTCGGATGAGTGTGAGAAGGCTTTCATTGAGCTGAAGACTAGATTGACTACAGCTCCGGTGATGACTATTCCTACTAGTGGTGGTGGATTAGTCATTTACAGCGATGCATCTCATCAGGGTTTGGGGTGTGTGTTGATGCAGAATGGTAGTGTTGTTGCTTATGGTTCTAGACAGTTGAAGGTACATGAGCGGAATTACCCTACTTATGATCTAGAGCTAGCAGCTGTGGTGTTTGTCTTGAAGATTTGGAGGCACTATCTTTATGGTGAGAAATTTGAACTCTTTTCTGATCACAAGAGTTTGAAGTATCTATTCTCCCAGAAGGAATTGAACATGAGGCAGAGGAGATGGATGGAGCTCATTAAGGACTATGATTTCACCTTGGAGTATCATCCCGGAAAGGCGAATGTAGTGGCGGATGCTTTGAGTAGGAAACCGCGGGTAATCATGGCATCGATTATAGTGCGGGAGTGGCGTATGTTAGAAGCTGCATCTGAGTTCGACCTTATGCCCGCAGGAGCAGGACAGGGAATCTTTCTCGGTAGTATCACCTTACAGCCCACCTTGATCTCCAGGATCATTCAGGGTCAGACACTTGATGAGTTTGCTCAGGCGAGGATTTCTGAGATGACTGTTGACCCGGATGTGGAGGGTCCTTCTGAGTGGATGATTGGGGCTGATGGAGGGTTGAGATTTCGAGGGAGATTGTATGTACCGAGTGTTGATAACCTCAAGGAGGAGATCATGCGGGAAGCACATAGGTCTCGATATACTATACATCCAGGAGGTACTAAAATGTATATGGATCTACGAAGGCAGTTTTGGTGGTATGGTATGAAGAGGGATGTGGCGAAACACGTGTCGAAGTGTCTTACCTGTCAACAGGTGAAGGCAGAGCATCAGAGACCAGCAGGAATACTGAACCCCTTATCGATTCCTGTTTGGAAATGGGAAGATATGTCTATGGACTTTGTGACTGGATTGCCCAGATCCAGGCAAAGTTATGACTCGATTTGGGTGATTGTTGACCGGTTGACTAAATCAGCACACTTCCTTCCAGTGGCAAAAACGTACTCAGGTGATGCATTGTGTAAGTTATATGTGAACGAGATAGTGAGGCTTCATGGAGTGCCTGTGACGATTGTATCTGATCGTGATGCTCGTTTCACTTCAGAATTCTGGCGTAGGTTCCATAAGGCATTTGGTACGTCTCTTGCTATGAGCACTGTATTTCACCCACAAACAGATGGACAGACCGAGAGAGTGAATCAGGTGATAGAGGACATGCTCAGAGCTTGTGTTCTGGATTTTAAGGGTAGTTGGGCGGATCATCTACCATTGGTAGAGTTTGCCTACAACAACAGCTATCACTCTAGTATCAGTATGGCTCCATATGAGGCTCTTTATGGTAGGCTATGTAGGACTCCTATCTGTTGGGCGGAAGCAGGGGATAAAGGGCTCATCGGACCTGAGATTGTACAGGAGACTACAGAGAAGGTCACTACTATTCGGGACAGAATCCGAACCGTTCAGAGTAGACAAAAGAGTTATGCTGACTTGAAGAGGAGACTGTTGGAGTTTGAGACAGGTGATCATGTGTTCTTGAAAGTCTCACCTATGAAAGGTGTGGTGAGATTTGGCAAGAAGGGGAAACTCGCACCGAGGTATGTTGGACCCTTTGAGATTCTAGAAAGGGTTGGTAACTTGGCATATCGTCTTGCTTTACCTGTTAGCATGTCGGGTGTGCACAACGTCTTCCATGTGTCTCTGCTCAGGAAGTATGTTCGAGACGAGTCTCACGTGATTGACTATGGTACGATCGAAGTGAACCCGGATGTGACGTTTGTAGTTGAACATGTTCGTATCTTGGATAGGTCTACAAAGAAACTTCGTATAGAAAAATTTCTGATTTAGTTATCGAATTTAGAAGTTTTGTGATTTAGTTATCGAATTTAGAAGTTTTCCGAACTTGTATATATAGAAAAATTTTGGAAACCCTAATTTTTTTCTATCGGTTCCTCTCTTTCTCTTCTTCTTCCTTTTTCTGGAAAAAAAAACTGGGCTTCCTCTCTCTCTCAGCTCTCTTACCCGTCTCTCTCGACCGAAAAGGAGAGAAAACTTCTCCTTAATTGTTCTCCCTCCATAGACCACCTCTCGACCTCAAACCAAGTCCCAGGCGTTCGTCTCGAGCTGCTCTAGCTCCCGGAGGCAGTTTCACAAGGTGGTGCAGCCTGTGGCGGCGGCGGCACGGCCTGAACCGAAAACGACCATTTTCGGTTCGATCTCGATATCTCGAGCTACACTCCACCATTTCACTTGATTCTTGTCTCATTGAGCTCGCCTCAACTTCCTCTCCAAGCACCAAGAAGGGCCGGAACTGGGTCGAACGTTTTCACGTTCGTCGGAGCTCGACCCGAACGGATCGAAATACCGAAACTTTCGATCAAGATATCTCGAGCTATACACGATCGTTTCTTGTGATTCTTGGATTGTTAAGTTCGCAAGGAAGTTCTGAACAAGTTTCCAGAAGGGATCGGGGCTTGAGGTTGCAGTTTTCACGTCGGTTTTCAAGCTCGCCGGTTTCTGCATTTTTTCCGGCCGCCGACTGTAAATCGATAATTTCGATCCCTTCCCGTCATTTTTAGGTCTTGTGCTAGTTATGAAAGTTGCTCAGAATGATGAAACGAAGGGGACAAGCTCAACCCCGACACCATTGGTGGTGGTCGGTGGCGGCTCTGTTCCTAACTCCGACGGCCTTTTCCGGCCACCTCCGGAGGTCTAAAATTTGGTTTCTGTCCATTTTATGATTCTATGTTTCGATACGATCATTTTGGCGTATTATACGCATTTTTTGGATATCGTATGAATTAGTTATGAATTTTATGATTTCGATCGATTTCGATCGTTAGATTTTTGATCTGTGAAATTATGACCGTCGGATGAACTTGTAAATTTGTTATGATGATCATATGACTGTCCCAGAGGCTTTGTGTGGTCATGGGTGAAGATCCGACCGTTGGATCTTCGTATATGTGAAAAACGGTAATTAGGGGAGCGATTCGTGAGAAACCGCTCGTCGGATTTTAATGTAAATTAGAATCTGGCCGTTAATTAGTGGTTAAATTATGTGTTGAAATTGTTGGCTAAATTCGAATCACATTTGATTAGGTGATTGACGGATTTTATTTGAGTGGGCTACTCGGCGAAATTATAATTATAATTATATTGAAGACGCAGCGGGAGTTTCGAGGTGAGTAAAACTCACGTGGTTCATATTACGTACCGAATGTTTTAAATTTATTTATTTATGGTAATTGTGTGAAAAATATTTACGGATTAAATATTTGTTTTAAAATTTAATGGACTTGAATCACTACGGTCCATAGGTAAATAAAATGAATTTTTAATTATACAAATGAATTTCATGATTTTCTTGTATGAACTATAGATGGTATTAGTGGTCATTCCTGAGTGGATGATTACGTATATATATATTTACGTGGAAAATATATATTGATGAATGGATTGTTGTGTGATGATATGATTGAGTAGAATTGATAAATTGATTTTATTTCAATTTGTGTAATTCCATAATAATATGGTGTATCTTGGTTGGGTTGATTTCAGTATGTGATATTATATGTTGCGTTCATTTATGGGTTTAGGGTCGACGTAATGACCGGTGTGGGTAATCGGACGCTCTAATCCTAGTGTGGATGATGGGATACGATTGGTTGAGTATGTGGAATTATTGGACGTTCTAAATATATATATAGGTATACATATTGATGAAATACAATAATTGATAAATATGTCGGATGCCATAACCTAGGCCAGGTGACGGGCTACAATTCAGTTAGAGCTCTAGTCTGTCAAATACCGTATTTTCATAAATACGATGATGAGAGTTGTGAAGAAAGTTGTGAGTTGGTTGTTGTGATATATTGAATTGGTGTGTGATTGAGATTGTTAGTATTTGCATATGTGGAAATTATTGGGTGTTGCTGTGTGTGGGGATAAATGAGATTAAATTAAGTAACAGTTCTTTCTTTTACTCATACAAGCTTTCATAAGCTTACCGGGTTTTGTGTTGTTGCAATCCCGGTACACTATTCAATGGTGTAGCGGATATTCCTGCAGGTCAGGATAACCAGGGAGGTGACCGAGCTGCTTAGGTGTTTCAGCAGTTTTGTTATTTATTTAGTTGTGAGGTGTGTATGCTTATTTAGAGCTTTACATTACATTTGGTTTTGAGTTGTAATAATTAACCGAGACTAAATTCGGTTTGATTTTATTTCGTGTGGTGAGTATGTTAAGAAAAGAAATTTTCAGGATGATTATTTTGAGTTGTAGTATTTTCATGTTTCGGATTTTGAATTGTTATTCTAAAATTCGGGGCGTGACAAATATGTTGAAAGGACCTCTAATAATTTGAAGGCAACAGAAGTATATCATATCATCCAAATCATGTCATTTCACCATAATTTGAAACTAAGTTTAATACGAGAATTTACAATGCCTACATTTGGAATCCCCAAGTTAAATTCCTACTTTCAAAATGAAGATCCTACTTTACAGTACATTATGTATCATGTTTAGAATTTCAGTCTTCTCTTTCTCCAAGCTCCATGAAGGGTCATGATTCTCTCTAGCATTCTTTTCCCCACGCTGTCCCTAGCTTCTTTGCTGGGTTCCTCCCCTTTTTTATGCCCCCATGAAATGAAGCATAAAAGGTCCGCAATCAGCACTGTAAAGCAGTAAAAGAATTCATGTTAACTTTATTGGGGGGGGGGGGGGGGCATAAATAGGCAATTTGGTTTGCAACTTTAGGAATCTAGTCAACTACAACATCTTTCACAGCTACAACATCAAACTATTTGGTTTGAGGTAGTTACGATGATGTGTTCTGTTGCGGGCATTCAAAGTCTTCATGAGCCTGTCTCCGCAATATTGTTCTGCAAAATCTAGTTACTGGTTTCTTTTTCCTCTTCAATCATTTCTCCTTTTACCAAAATTGGGTTCTCTTCGTCGTCATCTCCTTTGCATTTCTCTCTTGTGACCTCTAGATCTTGAATGTCATCTGGGAATCTTATCTTGGTCAAGTTGACAACATGTATGAACTTCCTATGTGCTTCACCTGTTTTTTGCAGATATAAAATTTTAGTTCTTGAAAATCAACCAAGTGTTGTGAAATGATTACATACCCTCTTTTAGCATTTGCGTGGTAGTTCTCCTCATCGGTGAATTCAACCCTTGCTGGCTGTAATGAATTCATGTGAGTGAAGCATCTTTTTTCATTGTCGATTACCAACAACGTGTAGTGGAAACTTGAATTGTGGTGGATAGGTACTAGCACCTTTTTGAAATGAAAAAGTGACCACAGTGGTTCAATTAACATTGTTTCGATACCACACTCATATGGTCTAGTGTTCTCTCCTTTTGCCAGATTATCTTTATAGGTTATTGCATAGTACTGTATAGACAACATAACCCAGTTAATTCAAGTTAAAACTGAAAACTGTGGGGTTAATAAACCATTACTGACCCCCAATAAAGACATTACTTGGGGCAATAACCTATCTATTGCCCCTTAATAGACCAACGAAAAAACTCCATTTTCAATCAATAAACACAAACAACATGAGACATTTCAAAGCCCTAATTTCAATGATAAATGAACCAAAGTCAAGACATTATTTGTGGGGGGGGGGGGGGGGGGAGAGATAATTTGTCTATTGACCCCTAATAGACCACCAAAAAACACTCTATTTACATTCAATAGCAAATTAGTGTACTTTAATAAACACAAGACTCCATTTTTTTTTGTTTCGATTACTTACCGCTGCATTTACAGTGAGAAATCCCACTTGAATATTTTGCTTTTCAGCATCAGTCTTCAACATCCCAATGTAAATGCTAATCACCTGCAATTGTGTCATTTGATTTTCCATTAGAACTATAAATGGGAACAAGATTGAAGTTTATTGCCCCCAAATAATCACATTATTTGGGGTAGGGATAATAATCCCAATAATACATTCAATGGACCACAGAACTACATCCCCCTCTTGTATGATAACTCTGAGGTCATCCATGGTGATTCAGAGTAATAGATTGCTGCTGGTCCAGCATTCCGATCTGTGCAAATAGAAAAATTTGATTCTTACTAGCTTGTAAACCATTTGAAATACAGAAATTGAATTTTTCTACTAAATGAAATCAGGTTGTGCACTTACGTGTCTTTCTTGGCAACTTTGAAGAAGTCTTCAAAGTGCTTTGCCACTCCGGCATTCAGTGTTCTCCATGTTGGCTTCTCATAGTTGACACCCTTGATTCTTATCTTGTTCTCCACTATTTTCTAGGTCTGCTGCACATTCTTAGTTTTCCTAGGTGTTGCTCTTTTCCTCACCTTTGCTTCTTCGGGAGTGTTGTACTCCCATTCCTCTTCTTAAGGCTTCTTGGCACCCCTCTTATACGTTTTGACATTCTTCTCTATGAAATGGATCTCCACAGTTTTCTTCTGTTTTGGTTGTACAGTTTGGGCCCCTTCTTTCTCTTTTTTCTTTTCTTTTTCTTCCTTCTCCGCTTTTTCCCGCAATCATCCTAACAATGTTATCGAGATCTTCTTCCTCTTCTTCATTGCCACCTTCTGGTTGTTGAGGTTGTACTCATCTTGCTTTGTCTTAACGAGTTTTGTATCCACCTCTGTTATCAGGACAGCCTGCATCTTCAAAGGGTTGCCAAATATCAGAAAGTTTTCCATCTCATCCCTGACGACCCTCTTGTTCAAATTGAAGACTTCTCCTTCGGCAGGAAGGTGAAACAGAGCAGTGATGTCCTCTTCTGTTAACTTCATCACAACATCACCAAATTTGAACTTGTTGTCCTTTCAGTGAAAGTGCCTATTATTTCGAGGTCCTCTTCATGCTTATGCAGCTGATTTCAGTTATCTTGTCTTTTAGGAAGGGTTCGATCATGTCACTAAAATCTGTACCCCTCAATATTTCCTTGGTCTCTTCTTGTATTCTTTCCTTGTATGCGTTTATCACTTTCCAGAATGAATTAGGGTGCACTTCTGCTGATTCCAGTCAATCTTAGCTTTCTGAACTTCCTTCTTCTTACCTTCCTGCTTTTTAGTCCCATTCATTAGCTTCTTCACTTTTCTCTCCTGGGTTTGAAATTTTCTCCTTTTCTTTGTCTCTTGTTCATCTAAATCATCGTCTTCTTCTTGAACAGTTTTCCTCTTCAGCTGCCTTGGTCTCATTTCAAACTGTTCCGTTGTCTGTTCTTCCTCGGATTCTGATTCTAGTGATTCTTGTTCTGAATCTTCATTAACCTCTTCTTCAGCAGATTCTTCATCTGTGCACTCCTCTGCTTGTTATCACTTCCTCTTCTTAATTTCTGTTGCTTATTTGTGTAGTGGTTCATTGAATGTCGATCCAGTACCTTGATCTGAACTCTCTGAATTGTGTACTTCTTCTCCAGAATCACTCAACAAGTTGAATCTTGGGGGATATTATCGCAAGCAAAGCCAAAATGATCATCTTATAATCAAACATTTTAACATTACTGACCCCCAATAAAGATATCATTGGGGGACAATAATCTGTCTATTGTCTCCTATTGTCTCCCAACAAACCACCAAAAAAATCACCACTTTCTATCATTCACAGATTATTGCACTTTAATAAACACAAAACAACAGAAGACTTTTCAAAGCCCCAATTACAATGATTAATGAACCACAATCAAGACGTTATTGGGGCACAATAATGTGTATATTGCCGGCCAATAGACAACAAAAAAAAACACTCTATTTATATTCAAGGGTTTTTTATTTCAACAGTGCATGAACTCTTCGAAAACTTTTAAAATGATACCTGAACTTTCAAAGTTATCAATGTGATACCTGAACACATTTTTTCATATCAACATCGTACCTACAGTCAACTTCAGTCACTGAACCGTTAACTATGACCACGTGTCCGGCACGTGAGGCACAAAATAAGGGTAAAAATGATTTTTTCACAAGCCTTCAGAAAAAACTTGATTTGTACAATTATCAGTTCATAGAATCAATGATTCTAAAAAAGAAAAAAGTTCAGAGAATCAAAGTTCATACAATTACCATTTCATTCATATAGCAATTCATCCCTAAATTCAGAGTTATTCGTACTCGGAGCAGTCCTCTTGAAGATCCAAACTTGTTTGTATTTGCAGAAGTTAATTCTTTAATTGTACTAAACTGAACAGAGAAAAATTGAGACTAAACTGAACGAACAATTATTGAGATCGAACCAAGAAATTGATCCCAAAGAAGTCAGAGAATTGTGGAAGCGCAAAAGAGAACAGAGATTGAGATCTGAGACTTGGAATTTACTTGAGATTTCACATAGAGGGATCTGAGAGAGAGAGAGAGGGGAGAGAATATCGCCGACAGCTATCCAGACGTTCTTGTGCAGCTCGATTTATGGATCAATGGTCCAATGTTCATTTCCCTGATTCCAGGTTCTAATCGATTTGTCCACAAAAAAAAAAAACAGCCTTTGGTTATTTGCTCCTGTAATATCAGTACTTAGTGGGAGCATCGGCGGGTGAGGAACTTTCTGATGATTTTACAGTGGTGGAGGTGGATGACAGGGTTGGCGGATGGGCTACGCATGGGGATTTCGGCGACGACGGCGCATTGAGTGGCAAGGAGCTTGAATTTTTGCAAGGTAGCCATATCGATCTAGCTGAGTTTGATGTGGTTGTTGTCAGGTAGTGCTTGGAAATGGTTGAATGGTTGAGAGAGAAGGTGAGAACTGATCTGAGGCCATAGCTTCTTTTTAACCATTGGGACTGAAGCAGCTAAAAACATTAACTTGCAAATCTCACACTAAAAACTAACACCACAACACCTATCCATTTGTTTTTTCTCTACACTCACCCTAATATTCACTCTCTCCTTGGAAACCCAAAGCCACCAGATCTATCCATTCCTTTTCCTACCTCTCACCCCCTAAGCCACCACTTCCCCATGAGGCCATGACCATGGACTACCTATTGATCCAAGACCAGGGTGAGAAGGAGGTGATCATGGTTCTTCCCTGTTGCATGAAGAAATTCTTCAGATTTGCTTAACACCCTTAATTAGCGTTTGGACCAGATCGACTCTACTTCAAATCAAAGAGATAAAGCAGAGGGAAGAAGAAGCTGAAAAACAAAAACAACACAGAAAAAAAGAAAGATTGAAAGCAAAAAGTTACAGAATAAAAAATAAATAAAAAATACTTTTTAGGGTAAATTAGTCTTTTACCCTTATTCTGTGCCTCATGTGGTTATAGTTAACGGTTCCGTGATGGAAATTGACCGTAGGTGCGACGTTGATATTAAAAATGAGTCCAGGTATCACATTGATAACTTTGAAAGTTCAGGTATCATTTTAAAAATCCTCGAAGAGTCCAAACATTTTTGAAGTAAAAAACCCTACATTCAATAGCAGATTAGTGTACTTTAATAAATAGTGCAGTGATTATTGGCCCCCAATAGAAAGTGTATCGGGTTTCTACTCCACAATAGGCTTTCAATAAGTTTGCATTTTCACTCAATTAACAATTTATAATAAAAAAAATAACTTTCAGAACAGTATTTCACACATATGAACCAGAAACCCAAGATTTCATAGATTTTCGCACATGCAAAGTCAATTTCACAGATTTCACAAATATGAACCAAATTTAAGCTATCAACGAGTTTAAATCGAAGATTTATGTAATAGATTTCACAGAAAACATGAAAATCTGAAAAATGAATGGGAAATTCAATTTTTACCTCTTTCGATATTTTCGAAGCCAGAGCAAAATAGAACCGTTGCCGGACCTTGAATCCTAATCACCGGTGTTCGGTGAGTATCGTGGTCGTTTACCCAGAGAGAGAGAGAGAGAGAGAGAGTTTGAAACTGTTTTGATTTACAAGAGAGAACTGAAAAGAGTCATGGTGGTAGTGGGTAATGGGTAGTGGCACAATTTGTAATTTCCTTTTTTCGGAGTCCAGAAGCGTCGTTGCACTGTTAGTTTGGGTAAGTGAGCACAAATATCTCTAGCTGGAGTGTTTGGGTTCCTATTGGGCTTAATTTAGGTAAGTGGTCACGACCTCTATAATTTTTCCATGAGTGTTAACCTCGCAAAATCTTGTCCCAAACGGTGAAAAAAGGTCACCACAGACTACCATATCGACTACAAGTTCTTTTTGGTCAAAACATTTTTTCAATTACACTCAAATATCTACCATTTGCAATGGGCTGGGCATAGACCGGGCCATGTATCAAATTTAAAGGGCCCAAACCTGGCCTGAAAATTTCGGGCCGGGCCTAAATTTTGTGTTTAAATTTTTGGGACAGCATTAGGCCCGGACCGTTTCTTTTCGGGCTGGGTTTTTGAGCCCATTTTACATGTTTTGAGAGAGAGGAGAAAAAAATTCCTCTGTCAATGCTTCAACCAAAGGCTACCGGTTTGGAGGTCAAGATGCCGTCATCAATGGCATCGGAGACCCTCTGTCAGTGCTTCAATACTAGACCCAATTATCCAAGATCATGACCATGTAAATTATGAATCTTTAAAGTATAATACTTTGGCAAAACCACTCAATTACCCAACTGAAGATATATTAACTACAGTGATTCAATTCGAAACAAAGTCTGACTCTTCCACTGTTATACAACAATGATTCAACATCATAAAGCAATATGCTTGACAAAGAATGAATAAAAAGGATGAAAACCTAGATACCTTTAGGTCCTAATGTAAGAGAAACAACATCAGCAAGTACGGGACCAGTTAAATTCCATCACCCAAATCCAAAACAAACCCAGAAAAAAATCCAAAACTCTTCCTTTACATTGAGAAAAACCGATGGGTCAAAACAGCTCCACCATCTCTATCGAGATCGATGCCGTCAGCGACATGAACATGGCTCGGCTCAACATGTGTCATGGAACGCGTGATTGGCACCGCACCGTGAGTAGGTTTGAGATTTATTTTGGTTCTTGTAAAATTGGACTTAGATTGTGAGATTTCTGGCTAGAATAGGGTTCGGGATTGAGGTTTCTTTAGAACTGAAGCGGAAGAGGAAGAAGTGAGAGAAACAAGCAGAAGAAAAAACTGAAGGAGAAGAAGTATTTGACGCGTGGAGTGAAGAAGATAAATAACTAATAATGCTATATACGGGCTTGACAGGCTTTTTTTTCTTTCTGAAAACACAAGTCTCGGGCCCGGACCATCTTTTACATACTTCAGGCCAAAACCGAACCGTTTGGTATAAAAAAAATTTAGGGCTCGGACTGTACGGACCGAGTTGTGACTGTTCAGGCCGGACTTGCGGGGTTTCGGGCTAAAATGCCCAGCCGTTTTTGCATTCCAAGATCTCTCGCGCCTTTTCTCCAATAAGTCATCTGCACCATTTCGCCGGAAAAATCCACCGGCACCATTCTCCTTTGAGAAACATCAACTGTTTTAAGCCCTCTAAACCGTTGCAGAGTGAGTGATTGGGTAAGATAGATGATAATGCCATGCAGCAGAGGAGGTAGAGGTATGCATTTTCTTCACATTACTCTTGATTTTTCCCTCGGCAGATACTTGGCCTCTGAACCAATCAAATCTACGAGTAATACCCAAGTACCCAAAATCGCTAGTCTTGAAGATGCCCAGAAGGTGTTCAATGAAATGCTTCACAGGCATCCTCTGCCTTCGATCATCCCTTTCACTCAAATCTTGAGTCAAGTAGTGAAATTGAACCTCTTCACTGAAATGGTAACTAGAGGTACCGCCCCAGATGCTAATACCTATGCAAGCTTGCGGCCAACTTCCAACTGTTCAAACTTATGCTGTTTTACTGGATGACCTATGTAAAAACCAACAACTTTCAATGGCAATTGAGTTGGTTAAAGAGATGCAAGGCAAAAAGTTGGCTCTAAGTATTATGTATAGTGTATACTATTCTTATTGAGGGTTTGTGCATGGCAGGAGAGCTGAATCTGCTAGAGAGCTCTTCTGTGGTTGATCATCAAAACTCCTTCAACCTGATGTGAGGATGTATATATACAATGATTAGTGGATTTTGTAATGGAGGCCTACTAAGTGAAGCAGGAAAGTGGCTCAAGGAAATGGAAGAGAAAGGCTATCCTCCAGATGGTTGTACTTATAAGACAATTATCCGAGGGTTGATTAATAACAATGAGACACTGCAGGCAATGGAACTTATTCAACAAATGGTGGAGAGAGGTTTCTCTACAGATGCAGTAACTGTGGAATTGATAGTTGGATTATTGTCTATAGAGAAAGTAGATCCTGCTTCTTTGCCATTGTTAAAAAGTTCATTATGAACTGAATATGTGATAGGACCCGCCTCCGGATTTCACCCTGAAATCTGAAGTGGCTCTACGGAGTCCACCTTAGAAGAAATACTTCCAAAAATTTGGCAGAACTTCCCCTAAAATGGACTACCCAAAATCTGTAGAAAAGAAATTTACACTTCTAAATCACCCATCCTTATTCTTCTTGAGCCATCATGCTTCCCAAATCTCAACATTTCCCAATTCACATTACACAAAACTCAACTTAATAACATTAATCCCACAGGTTATCAGAGCAATTTTAATAAAAAGGGTAAACCAGGAAAGCCTAATTCAAAGGAAAACGCGGAAACCATGCTATTGACTATGCCTCAACTCCATGTACGCCCGACCTCAATTAATTTCGCCTGCAAACTGGGCATTTGAAACCGAAGGGCCCAGGGGAAAGTACATAAAAACGTTAGCGTGAGTGGACAAAAATAAATAATTGTAAATAAATGGGATTTTATACTTTCCCACATTTATCTCTTTAAGAACCCGATGCATGCAACAATTTAAAGAAACACCACAACTTTAGTTCAGCTCAAGAAAACCAACTAGCCCCACTAGTCACGACCAAGCAAAAAGGAAAGAACTCTGATACTCAAGAAAATAAGACCAGCCCCGCTAGTTAAGGGAATCGGACTAGCCCTGCTAGTAAAAAAATAATATAATATAATAAGTAGGGGAAGATCATAGCCACACAAATGAGCCACCCAGGCTTGGGTGATAGCCTCCCAGGCTAAAGTACTCCCATATACTCCCGTTATATACTCACACGCCACTAAGTGTAGCGATTAGGATACTGAGCTTCAGCATTACTGTCACAAAGACAGTAACCAGCGCCACAAAGGCGGACGGGCTTCGGTGATCCAATCACCTCGCCACAAAGGCGGAAAATCAATGCTAGCAATGATAATAGTCACCCAAAGTATGGCAAAAGAAAATCCGAAAACCACATAAATCCATAAAGCTTCCCCCAAATTCTCACAGTAAGGCGAAATATCATCGACGTGTCCCACACGCCAAAAGTATCTCAAATCAATAGCAGAAAGGCGAGATCAAACAAAATCATAATTCTCAAACCGAAATCATTACTAAGGCATTCCCAATGCCAAAACCAAAGATTGAATAAATAAACAATAAATAATTCCATCGAAATCCCATTTCGAAAATCTTTCAGAAATCTCAAATCGATGAATTAAATTAAATATGAAATTCCGGAAATCAACATATATCACAAATTCGAATCCGAGCATAACAAATTAATATCCGAAATTCATGACCGAGGTAACTCATAATCCATCTCAGAAAATCATTATTGAAAGCAAATCCATGAGATAAACCAAAATCAAATTCCGCAAACAAATAATATGCTCGAAAAGTAATATGATAATTAAATAAAGAATTAATTCAAGAAATAAACGCATGCATCATTATTTAAAACAAAAGTTCACTCACTGTACTATTTAGGGGTTCACGCGTACAAGTTCCTTCATCGAGCAATAGCTCAGTACATCACCCTTGTACACAAATATATTCCGTGAATAACTATTCTAATTAAATACGATTCTCAAAATCGAGTCCTCATAAATCATCTCTAATTCTTCTCGGATTCAACACTAATGTCAATTCGTTAATTTAAAGGTTCCAAGGCAGAACCAAGAGATATCCGACGGTCGGATTCTCGTAAATCGATAATCGAAACTCTTAATTTTTAGAAATTCATAATCGATTCAAAACTTCTCCAATATTCAATAAAAGCACATATATCAACTTTTCATCAATTATGTGATTCAATTAGCTAAAAACATAATTTAAGTCATTGTTCACCCGGCGCACTATTCATGGCCCGCCACTGTTCACGAGGCGGCCAACTCCTCCGATGGTTACCAAATTTTGGCAGGAGCTTCATCTCAACCTTCTAAGCAATTCTCTTAACTATCACAAAGCCAGAAAACGACTAAAACTATATGAACAGTTAAGAAAACAGTAAACCCAGATTTATGAATAGTACCCAGAAATTCAAACCTTCGATTCGTGCTCCACACTTCGAATCTGACCAAGAAACTTTGTGGGATGGTTGTATGATCTAAGAGTTCTATGCCCAACAAGAATCGTCGCCGGAGGTGGCCGGAAACTCAAGTTTCGACTAAAAGCCCAAGAAAACAACAATAGCGCCCTTTTCTTCTCCTTGCTGCACCTTCCACAGTTCAAATTAAGCTACCAAACAAACGGAGAAATGAAGAGAAGGAAGAGAGCTTTCCAATGATAGCTTATGCGTCAAAATCCGTCGCCGGATGAAGAAGTTATAGCCGGAAGAAGGTGAAGAGGTCGGAGAGGGAGAGAAAGAGGGAGAAGAGAGAGACCGACGGTAAGTTTCTGAAAATGGAAACATACTCCGGTAACTTTCCATATATATAGGAAGTTATCATGAACAGTAATTTTAGTATTTTAGCTATAACTTTCGCATACGAACTCCGATTTTTATGAACCACATATACACGCGCTCGGTTTAACGTCCTCTACGACTTTCATTAAGAACATTTTCTCAAATTTGACCCGACCAAAAAGTCAACTTGTAGGACTACTAAGAGTATCAAAACAAGGTAAAAAGTGAAATAGTTATCGTTTACCGTCCAAATGACTAGTAAACAGGTAAATTAAGATACGGAATGTTACAATTTGCATCATTGAAATAGGATGGAAGGACTGGAATTACTGAGTATAAGTTCTTTGGTGGCAAGAAAAGTGTCAAGGTCTTAGGGATATATATGTGCTGTGCATGCTGGCTGTTTTTTGGGTGGTTTGGATGGAGAGGAACAAAAGAATCTTTTTGGAAGCTAGGGTTGAGGATGTAGAATCGTAGATCAACTGTGGGAGGGTTCCTTTTTGGGCCTCTTTGGGAATCGGTCTACTGAGTTTAGAGATCACTATTTTCACTCCATTCTTTATAATAAATGCAGCTGTGACCTTTATTTTGTGGTTTGTTTTTCTTAGTTGTTCTTCTTGTGTTGTATTTGTTTTGGTCATTAGTAAGAGTTTGTTTCTCATCCTCTTTAACAATTACATATTATTTGTTATGCAATTTCAGGACACAATGGTTGCTGCAATGCACATGAGGATGGTTTGATGACTTGACAGAAGTAGGAAGTTTCTTAAGAGAGAGGTAGACATACATCTTTACATTGATTCATCATTAATCAGTATTTTTTTGTTCCATATAACTAATTTGGTGATCTTATTGGTCGTTTCAGATTCCAGATGTCCCTCTAAAGGTGCGAAGACTCATCGTCAAGGTTTCCGATGTTGTGACCTACAAGGGCCGCTAGATTGGCAGCTTCTGGAATCGCATGGATTTTAAAGAAGATTGGGCCTGATAGGATCGCAGACTGATGTAGAAATTATCTTGAAATGAGAAGAACAGTCGTGGCAATTGGAGGCAGTTTGTATACAGACTATATGATGTTTACTGTCACGTTCCGAATTTTAGAACAAAAATTTTAAATCCGAAACATGAATTTCTACAACTTAAAATAATCATTCTGAAAATTTCTTTTCCTTAACAACCTCACCACACAATTTAATTTCAACAACCGAATTTAGTCTCGGTTAATTATTACAAGTCACTCACAAAATAAAATGTAAAGCTCTAAATGAGCATAACAATCTCACCACTCAAATGAAAAGCAAATAAATGCTGCAACACCTAAACAGCACGGTCACCTCCCTGGTTGTCCTGACCTGCAGGAATATCCGCTACACCATTTGAATAGTGTACCGGGATTGCAACAACACAAAACCTGGTAAGTTTTTGAAAGCTCGTATGAGTAAAAGGAAATAAAAGTTGTTTAATTAAATCATATTTATTTCCACCCAAGTCAACACTCAACAATTTCCACGTCCACAAGAAACCCGGTAAGTGTTTGAAAGCTCGTATGAGTAAAAGGAAATAAAAGTTGTTTAATTAAATCATATTTATTTCCACCCAAGTCAACACTCAACAATTTCCACGTCCACAAGAAACCAACAATCTCAACAATCACCAAATCACAAATCAACACAAAACACTAATTCATATCTTTCTTCTCAAAACCCAGACATCGTATTTATACAAATACGGTATATGACAGACTAGAGCTCTAACTGAATCGTAGCCCGTCACCTGGCCTAGGTTATGGCATCCGACATATTTATCTTTATCGTATTTCATCAATATGTAGACTTATATACATATTTAGAACGTCCGATAATTGTACATACCCAACCAATCGTATCCCATCATTCACCTAGGATTAGAGCGTCTGATTCCCCCATACCGGTCACTACATTGACCCTAAATCCATAATAAGTACAACAATATGTTTCCACACAATAAAATCAACTCATCCAACATACATAATATTATTATGAAATTTAAGCATTTGAAATATAATCCAAATCATCATTCCAACTCAATCATATCATCACTCAATAACACACCAATCAATATATATATTCCAATACGTAATCATCCACTCATGAATGACCACTAATACCATCTATAGTTCACACAAGAAAATAGTGAAATTCATTTGTATAATTAAAATTCATTTTACTTACCTATGGACCGTAGTTGATCAAGTCCATATGATTTTAAAAACAAATATTTAATCCATAAATATTTTCCACACAATTACAAAAATAAATAATTTAAAGTACTCGATTCGTAATATGAACCACGTGAGTTTTACTCACCTCGATACTCCCGCTGCGTCTTCAATTAAAATATAACTCATACCGAAACAGCTCACCCAAATATAATCCGTCAATCACCTAATCAAATGTGATTTGAATTTAGCCAATAAATTTCAAAACATAACTAAACTACCATTTAACAGCCGGATTCTAATTTATAAGAAAATATGACGCGGATTCTCACGAATCGCCTCCCTAATCACCGTTTTGCACTTATACGAAGATCCAACGGTTGGATCTTTGCCCATGACCACACAAAGCCACTGGGACAGTCATATGATCATCATATCAAAACTACAAGTCCATCAATGGTCCTAATTTCACAGATCATAAATCTAACGATCGAAATCGATCGAAATCTCAAAATTCATAACTAAATCATACGATATCTGAAAAATGTGTATAATATGCCGAAATGATCGTATTGAAACGTAGAATCATAAAATGCACAGAAACTATATTTTAGACCTCCGGAGGTGGCCGGAAAGGGCCGCCGGAGTTTGGGGCAGAGTCTCCGTCGACCACCACCAATGGTGTCAGGGCCGAGCTTCTCCCATTCATTTCATCATTCTGAGCAACTTTCATAACTAGCATAAGACCATAAAATAACGGGAAGACGGTCGAAATTTACCAAACACAGTCGGCGGCCGGAATTTTTCCAGAAACCGGCGAGCTTGAAACCGACGTAAAAACTGCAACCTCACGCCTCGATCTCTTTTGGAAACTTGTTCAGAACTTCATGGCGAACTCACCAGGCCAAGAATCATAAAAAACGGAGGTCTACAGCTCGAGATATTTGGATCGAAAGTTCCGTTCGATCCGATCGGTGATGGCGTCCAGCCGCCACCCCAGGTCACGCCGCCTTGTAAAACTGCCTCTGGGAGCTTCAGGAGGTCGAGTCGATGTAGAGGGAGGAGTTTCACTTGGTTTGGTGGCCGAAAACACGAGGAGCTCGTTTTGGTTCGTTTTCGGGTCCGACTGGTTCGGGCGATTTTGTCGAACCTGGAGGCCGTGACGGTGGAAGCGACACCGTCCAGCAGGTAGAGCAGCTCGAGACGAAGCCAAGGGAGTTGAAGCGACACAGTCCAAATTTTGCACGTATAAAAAGTCGATTTCTCAAATCGAGCTTTTCGAGCTTTTCGTTAAAATAATCATTTCGAACCTTCGATAATTCAAAAATGAAATATTATCGAACAACATTCGTGAAATCGTACAATAATCGTTCAACACAATTACACGAAATTAAAATAGAAATTGCGGTTATTACATTTACAGAGTACGTGCACGAAGCATTGGGGGAAGATATTGCCCATGTCTCAAGGTCACCAAAGATGGATCGTCCATTAGAGCAATAGAGCGGCTCTTATTGCTGCTTCACATTCGTCCTGCCATACGTTGGATAATGTACAGTTGTAATAAACATGTATTTACATTTGTACAGATAGTAACTCTGTAAAAGTGGAACTCATTTTGCAGATTGATATTTCTTTGTATGAAAAGGACCGTCCATAGTTGGAAGAAGTTTGTCAACTAGTCTAATGAAAAATTTTGCTAAAACATGTAATTGGCTCGAATAGAGATGGAAAAAAATAGATTTATGGGCAAGAACTGGTCTCCAATTATTTGGGTCAAGTTGCATGAGATATGAACGTATATATAAGCAGCAATTAAGCAAGGCTGAAGGAAAGTCATTTATTTCTAGCTCACATTATCTGTAACTTCATATGCATACACAAAGCGGGGGCCTCTAAAGGCTGAGAAAGCATAGTGGCAACGAAATTCAAATGACAAAATTTTTTGCTACACTTAAAAAAAAAGGAGGACAATGCTGGAGTAGTGGATTTGATTAGATTGCGAAATAGTTACAAAGCGTTTGTAGTAGTTTAAATTCACTTTCTGAAACCTGCATATATGCAAACCAGAGTAATTAAAAACATAGGGGATTGACTTACCATATTAATTAGTAGAAATAGGGGCATTGGGGGGCTTAAATCCAAGAGGAATACAAGAAATGACATAAATTGTAACCTTATGTTTAAACCTCCTCAACAACACCACCTTTCCCCCACCCCAGTGAAACAGAGACAAGATTATCTTCTTTATGGGTCTCTTTCTGCTGCTGCTGCTTCTGAATTTCTTGCTGGAGTTTGGCTTTGATTTTAAGCCTTCCTCATGATGATCATGATCAGCAGCTCCTTGTTTTAATTCCCAGTCAAGAGGATAGCTTCTTAGGAACATTCTTCTATTATTGTAATCTTCGTCTCGAAAGCTTCTTGTTCTCATTCCACTGTACTCCAATCCTGCTTGCAAATCCATATATGTTACTTGAGAAGTAAGTAACACACTAATAGTTACTTCTCAACTATATAGCTTGGATTATATATCTAGTCTACAGTAGGGGAGGACAGAACTAGATGGCGATATATATACCACTATCCCATGCCAGGAGAGTAGAATGAAATCATAAAAAAATAAAAATAAATAAAGAAATGATTCTGTCGTTGAAAACAATTGGCTAATTAATCTTGTTTTCTTTGGCTTTTCCACTGTTTGAAATGAATATACCTCTTCAAAATTGGATCAAAAGAAAAACGTTATATGTTACAAGTTTTCTCTATAATTCTGGAAATAACAGTTTGTTACTATGACGCAGTTGGATTGATAACTAGGTTTACCAGCAATAAACCTAACAAGAATGGTTCTGGAGTCCACCAGAGATAAAAGAGAAAACTCTCTATTTTATTGAAAATAAGATGAAAGATAGGTTCTGCAGCCGCTTGTGGCTACTTAAATAAGAGAAAAGAAACTCTAGGGCGACTAACAATGAAACCCTAAAGCCCATGGGTAAAAACGAAAACAACCCAAAAATCACTAGGAAAACCAAAACTCCGAAAAATAGAAAAATGCAGTTTTGAGGGCCTAAACGACCCCGAAAGCCCGAAAAATGCCACAGGTCGTGGCATAGCGACGAGTCTTGCTCGTGGCGCGATTCCCTTTCCGGAAAGGTAAAGCACGTCCCAATCGACACCGAGCTGTCTCGTGGCTACTAGTTACTTTTCGTTTTCCTCCTTTCACAAGATCAAGCTGCTCTTCAAACTGGACTACTATCAGTTCTGCATCATACTATTTTTCTTTTGTTTTCTTTTTGGGTGTAAATATGCTCCTTGGATTCCTTCACAGAGCTAAGAAAACAAATATAGAAGGCCTATCTATCAGCTCTCTTGGGAATAAAGTGGAGGATAGATAAGTTAGGTATAGGAGACAAAACAAGCTAGCAGTGTGCCGTAGGGAATGAAATTGCCAATTTTTGTACTAATTAGTCTTCAAGAGAAACATATAAGAACGGAAGGACCAAAGGCCAAGGCACGGGAAAAGGACAATTGAAATGTTAATGTCATGGCAAGCATGTCCAAGAGCTTTTCTATTGAAGTATCTAAGCTATATTTCTTTTTGGGTTAAATACTGTTTACTCCTTGTACTTTTACTCGAAAAACACTTCGGTCCTTGACCTTCTAATTTCACACGTTTAGTTCTTGTACTTCAAAATTTCAGACCAATAGGTCATTGCCGTCTAAAAGTCACAGCGAAATGTCTATTATGTCCTCAGTTCTTTTTTTTAATTAATTACTTATTTTATTTTTTTTGGAAAAGGATTTTTTTTTCCCTTTCTTTCTTTCTGTTTTTTTTTTATTTTTTTTTTTCTGTTTTTCTTTCTTTCTTTCTTTCTTTCTGTTTGAAAAAAAAAAGAATAAATAAAATAAAGAAAAAAGAATTAAAAAAAAAAAGAGAAAAGAATAAATTTATTATAAAAAAAAAGAACTGAGGGCATAATAGACATTTCACAGTAACTTTTAGATGGCAAAGACCTATTGGTATGAAATTTTGAAGTATAGGGATTAAACGTGTGAAATTAGAAGGTCAGGGACTGAAGTGTTTGATGATCAAAAACTCAAGGACTAAATAGTATTTAGCTATTTCTTTTTCATGCACCATTGTAATTGCATAATTTTCATTTAAATGAAAGAAAATATTACAAGCAAGGTTGGAATACAAAGATGAGCTATAGAAGTACTTCTGACACAAAGTCAGATCAATGAATATCAATGGCCTTTCCTAGAGTTAATAGTACAAACAAATGGTGCTTTACGATCTCCAATACACTATGAGACAACAAATATAGTCACCAAACACGCACCTGTCGGCTCTTGGGTGATTGAAACCAAACATCAACGTAACAACTGAGCCATCACTTAGGCCCAAAAAGGAAATAAATATGCAACTGCCCTCTCCATCTCTCAACTAGTGAATAGACGTGGTAGTCTCTGCTTCAAACTCGTCATCATAATGTGATATCAAGAGAAATGAAGAAAAGAAAAAACTGAAAGACAAGAAAAACTAGGCTGGACATGGGCCGGATTTTTGGTGAAAGCGAATCCAATCCCGAAATTTAATTTCAGGTCGGGCCGTTATTGGCTATTTTGAGATTTGATACTGACAACTCGTGACCTCAATCGGTTTGGCCCAGGCCCAAATTCGGGTTTTAATCTTAGAAGGGGGGGGGGAACACTGCTTCAGTGCAAACCTAGCAATTTTCCAAGTTTCCAAACTGACTCCTATCAAGTTTGAATCCTCCAATGACCATTTCCATCATTCCAGCCCTATTCAAATGACAATTTCAAAGGGAACAAGCAAGAAATATACAACATTCCATCATTCCATCATTCCATAATCCATCAAGACATCAACTGATTCAATAAATCAAGCAAGTCTACATTAATTACAAAGTACAAACAAGGCAACTTGAAACTAGTAACAAGCTAAAAGGCAACAACCAACATTAACAAGCAGTTTGCAACTCTGCAGTACAGTTCACACATCAACTAAAGTCTATTAGAAGTTGCTCTAATGTTCACACATCAACCATTGTTCATTATTCAATAACATAAAGTCTTTACAACATTAACAACATTAACATTTGAAAACAATTAAAATCAAACGGTTTAAACTTTAAACATTAAAAATCAATTACAGTACCAGCTGCAATAGACTTTCCCTTCCCTTTTGCTTTTGAAACTGGAGCTGGACATACATTTTTGCTAGATGCAGTGTTTTCATGCTCTGCAAAAATAAAAAACACTTGCTTAATGATGCAAGTCAAAGCACTTAAAGGAGCCAAAAAGTACAAATAAGACAAATTCATACCTTGCTCAATATTTTTCATAAGATTCTTTGTTTTCAATGGTGCATCCATCTTCCACAATTGCAATGTCATCACCTAACATCCAGTTTAACATGCAAATGAGTCTTTCCATTGTTTTAGGAGTTAAGGAACTCCTAAATGTCTCAATAACTCTGTCTCCTATTGAAAAGCATGACTCTGATGCACACTGCTAAGGTATGAATGGCAAGAACGTCTCTTGCTATTGCTGCTAACACTGGAAACTTAGGGCCATTGAGCTTCCACCAACACAGGATGTCAAAGCAGTCTTCATCGTCAATTGGTTCCAATGGAGCATTCAAGTATTGATCTACTTCATGAGCCACAACTGTCTGTGCACTCTCTCATACAACCTTCCTCCAATTATTGAATAATTGACCCATAACTCCACCTCTACTATTTTTGCTTTTGCTTGTAAGAGTACTTGATGAAGAGCTTAGAAAGCCATGAATTTGCATGTGTCTGCCTCCATCTACAACAGTTACATACTAACAAAGAAAAAGGCAGCTTATTAATAAACTACTGAAATTTAAATCCAAGTGAGCAACTGAACATTAAAGTAAAAACAAGTGAAATACCTTATCATAGAGAGCCATAAGCAGGTCTTTAATGTACAATGCTCTGCTCTGCACATAATCATCATCTGAACCCTCACTTTGAAAAATGTGAGTCATATTGCTCAACTTGAACCTTGCATCCAATACCAATAAGCACCATATAATTGACATTCTAGACACTTATCCATGTGAAGACCCGAATTTTTATATAATAAATTTATGTAATTCAATAATTGTTCTATTATTTCAATTATGATATTTGGGATAATTTTGTATATCGTGGTTTGAGGAAATTGGTTTCGAATGATTTTATTTTCGAAAACAAACGTTATTTAGGGGGTCGTGAAAATCGACTTTTTATGCGTTCATAATTTGGTAAAACTTTCTTCATGAAAGTTGTAGAGCTCGTCGATACGAGTTCGTGCATATGTGGAACATAATATTCGGAGTTCGTATGAATAAGTTATGAATATTTAAAAATTAGAAATTTTCTATAAATAGAAAAAAATCTGAATTGATTCATTAAGGACGAAAAAATTCAGTTTTTGCAATATAGCCATCAGCGCACCCCCCCCCCCCCCCCCCCCCGCGCGATTCTCTCTCTCTCGGCCTCAGCCCCGTCGTGTCAGACGTGACCCGACCCGACGTTTTCCCTACCCTCCAGCCTCCCCCGAGATCGCCGCTCCACGCCCAGCGTGCCCCTGGTGCTCCCTCGCCCAGCCGCTGCCCCTAAGTCCAGATCGAAACGACCCCAGACGGAGAAGCCGACCCAATCGGATTCTCCCCATACCGACGTTGCACGGGCCGATCCTCCACTTCTTTGTGATCTCCTCGTCCTCCTGATCATCCTCATATCCTCTTTGCACGACGATTTTGAGTGTGGAGTGAAAGATCACAATTTGAAGTTTCCGACTGTTCTGATTCAATCTGGAATCTGATTAGACGCACGAGATTAATCCAACTTCAAAGCTCGATCTAGGACTATCTAGACCAAATCACGCTTAGCTCCAGGTATGAAAATTACTCACATCATCATTTTGAAGAAGTTTGCAGTTGACAACTTTTGCATCTGAGGTGGTTGACCGACGTTGACCTCTGTCGGACCTCCTCGTGTGGGCGCGTCGGACTATATTTTGAGTTTTCATTATCTAGGCGATGATCTATGCATCCGTACGAGCGTTTTGATATATAACATGGTCATGTTAGAAAAAGTTGATAAATAATAGATTTCCGTTTTGAAGTTACTATTTACTGTTTTTACGTTTTACCTTCGGTTTACGTTATGCGGAGATCATACCGTCGGTTTTGCTTTAAATTTTAATATGATGATCGTATGACTTTCCCGATGACTTTTTGTGGTCACGGGAGAAGAGCCGACTGTTGGATTTTCGTATAATTGTAAAACAGTGATTCCGGATGCGATTCGTGAGAATCTGTCCGTCGGATTTTCATATAATTTTGGTAGGATGTTTCCAAGGGCGATCCGTGAGGATCCGACCATTGGATCATTGTTTAAATTCGATCCGACCGTTGGATCGTCTTTATTTTAGAATTCGACCGTTGGATTGTCCTTATTTTAGAATCCGACCGTTGCATCGTCATTTAAGTTTATTTCGTGTTTTGTTTGCTAAGTAAAGACGGTACTTGATTAGGTACTTAACTATTGGATTAAGAGGTGAGTAAATCTCACATGGTTCATATTACGAACCAAATGTCGTTAATTTCCTTGTTTATATTGTGATTAAAGTGAAAAAGGTTTTATGGAAATAAATATATGTTTTGAAAAGTTTTATGTATCGTGTAACATTTTGGGTCCAGTGTGACTCCTTTAAATGTTTTGGTATTTATACCGTGGATCCAAAGACTTACAAATTTGGGATCGTGGATCAAATATGATCGTGGGTAGAAAAATCGAAACTCCACGCCTTTGGTCGGGTTAGTGTATACGATCAGTTAGAGTTCTAGTCTATCTACCATAGTATGACATGAAAGCATCAAGTTGGATTACTCGTGATCATGAATACACTTTTAAAATTGAAGTGTGACACGAAAGCAACGACTTGAATTACTCATGATCATGAATACATATTTATTATATAAGATGGGTCGAGTGGTGAATGATGAGATCTGTTGGAAAATGGTTTGGAAATGGGGTGGAATGTTTTGCTTTGAGTTGTGATTGTTTTGAGTAAAAGTTGTTGATTTACTGTTTTATTTCTATTTACTCATACGGGCTTTCAAAAGCTTACCGGGTTTTATGTTGTTGCAATTCTGGTACACTATTCAAACGGTGTAGCGGATAATCCTACAGGTCAGGAGAACCAGGGTGGTGATCGTGCAGTTTAGAGTGATAATATTGTTTTACAGCGTTGTATGGTGAGATTTATTATGCTCATTGAGCTTTACTATTTTATTTGGTGAGAGTGTGCTGTAATAAGTAACTTGAGGATTGGTTTATGTAATCTTGAGTGGTGTGAGGTGAGTTGTTTTCTGAGAAAAAAATTCGAAACGTTATTTGCATTTGTTTTTATTCATGTTTCGGATTTGAATTTGTTATTCAAAATTCGGGGCGCGACAATCCAAGTGTTAGTGGTGAGAAACAACCTATACTGCTTTAAAACCTTCTTCAATTCCTTCTTGAACTATCATACATACCTAGAAAATTGTCTACATAGTTTCGTGTCAGTCCCTAATGTTTTAATTTCATTAGCAACAACTTTTATGCTTACCAATTTGATCAGTCTAGTCCAATCTGTCAATTTTGATAGGTAAGTGCTAACATCGCTCGAATATGCAAAAATGTTATATATGCCGTAATCCAAAGGTTTGGGAACCTCAAGGAACAATTTTGACAAGAAAATGCTTCACCATCTACGGGATTTTTTTTTTTTTTTTTTTTTTAAGAATACACCATCTACATGATTAAAAGGCCAATTGTGGAGCACTGATGATTTGAGACAGAATAAAAATTCATGATATGATCACGTCATTGCACCTTTGCCAAACCGGAAATTTTGTACCAACCCATCAAAAAAATCAATCTTATTCTCTAAACTCAGAGTGCATAACAAGACTCCAAGTGCATAATTGTTCCCTTCAAGCACTTTGGAGACTAATACAATTTTTAAATGATTTGAATGATATTATGAGAGACAAGTTGGGACAGGAGAAATTTATTGTTTAATTTCGTTTTATTGAACATTTATTTATCTAGATTTTACTGTATATGAATTTGTTAAGCTACATGTGGATGGCATAAAGTGTGGCCAAGATTAAAAAACTGGAACTACTGGTGTGCTTAGAAATTCTGATGGTAAATGGATAAAGAGATTTGGGATTTCACTCTTGGTCTGGAATTATATATGGAGTGTCATATTATTTAGTTAAAGGTGGAGTCTGATTCAGTGATTTTGGTCAAGTTTATGTTGGAAGACAATTATTCTCTTCATCCTCTTAGTTCCCTTGTACCTTGTTGCAAAGACCTGATGTAAAGACCCGAAATTTCAGTTAAATATTTTGTAATTCAATATTTCTCAAATTATATGAATTATGAGTTGTGAGTATGATTCGAATGTCGTTATTTGAGAAATTTGGTTTCGAATGATTTTAGTATCGAAATTTAACGTTATTTAGGGTTATTAAAATTGACATATTTTTACGTAAGGAATTTGAGGAAACTTCTTTCATGAAAGTCGTAGAGCTCGTCGATACGAGTTCGTGCATATGCGGAACACAAGAATCGGAGTTTGTAGGAAGAAGTTATGACATTTAGAAGTTTTCGATTTTGTATATATATAGGTTAACATTTTTGGAGAAATCTGAAAAATCAGAAAACCTAGATTTTTTTCTCTCTCTCTCTCGCGCGGCACCGAACCGAAGGCAAAAAACAGAGCCAAACTTCTCCAGCCGAGTTCTTGCTCCTCCGGCCACCGTTTGACGTCAAACCACCTCCCACGGCTTCGCCTTGACCTTGTGCAGCTGCCAGAGGCAGCCTTGTGCCGTGGCACGGCTTGTAGCAGCGGCGGAAAGCTGGTTTTCCATTTTCGGCAGTTTTGAGTGCGAAGCGAATATCTCGAGTTCTAGACCACCAAATTACGAGTTCTTTATCTCGTTGAACTCGTATGGAGGAGTAGAACACGCAGTAAAAAGGACAGCACCAGAAGTGGAGGTTTTCACGCTCGTCGGAGAGCATATCGGTTTCTGTAGTTTTTCCGGCCAAACCGGACTGTTTTTGGTAAGTTTCGGCCACTTCCACTCATTTTCTCACTTCGTGTTAGTTATAAAAGTTGCTCAAAATGATGAAACGAAGTGGATGAGCTTGGCCCCGACACAATTGGTGGTGGTCGGTGGTGGCTCTGCCCTAAACTCCGGCGGCCCTTTCCGGTCACCTCCGGGGGTCTCATGAGCAGTTTCTGCTCATTTTTAGATTCTACATGTCGATATGATCATTTTGATATATAGCATGCGAATTTTGGATATCGTATGAATTAGTTATGAATTTTACGATTTCGATTGATTTCGATCGCTCAATTTGTGATTTATGAAGTTTGGACCGTCCGATAGAATTCTAGTTTTGATATAATGATCGTAGGACTGTCCCGGTGACCTTGTGTGGTCACGGGTGAAGATCCGACCGTGGAATCTTCATATAAGTGTGTTTTTGGAAATTATACGCTAAGTTAATTATCGTTTTGATTAGGTATTTGACGGATTGTTAGCGGACGATTGTGAATCGTATTTTGGGCTGTAAGAAGACGCAGCGGGAGTTTAGAGGTGAGTGAATCTCACTTGGTTCATTTACGAACCGAATTTCCTTAATTGCTCAATTTATTGTGATGTGTGAGAAAATGGTTTTTAAGAAATGTGTTTTAAAGTATATTAAAAATGAATTTCTTGATTTTGTATCATGTGAACTATAGTTGGTATTAGTGATCATTCATGTGTGGATGGTTACGTATATATATATTTACGTGATTATATATTGAATGGTGTGACATTGAGGTGTGGAATTGTGAAAATATGTTGTTGATAATGTTGATAATATGATTTTAATTATGTTATTAATATTTGATAAATGTTGGTGATAAGCATGTTGATTTTGTGAGTTTAATAGAAGGTAGAGAAACGTAGGATTCCGAGGATCGAATGGTCCAAGGATCTTTGGTTAATGATAACCGGAGTGTATGTGTTCTGAGGACAGGGAGGTCCAAAGTTCGACCATTAAATAATAACGGGGATATATTGTTCTGAGGACATGAAATGGTCCAAAGTTCGCGGGTTACTGAGTAACCTGGAGGTGCCGTTACTTGACCCTGGGCCAAGGTGTCAGAGGTACCGAGGCAGTTAGAGCTCTAACGTGGGTGCCAAAGTGGCGATAGTTGTGATTAGGTGCCAAAGTGGCGATAGTTGTGATTAGGTGCCAAAGTGGCGAGAGTTGTGATTTGGTGATTGTGGAAATGTGTTCCATGTTGTTTCATGTGTGTTGGATTGATGTTGCTTGTGGTTGTTGAGATTGTTGGATGTTTACTTGAGATAAATGAGTTGTGGTCTAATAAATCAACCGTTCATTCTTATTTACTCACACGAGCTTTCAGAAAGCTTACCGGGTTTTGTGTTGTTGCAATCCCGGTACACTATTCAAATGGTGTAGCGGATAATCCTGCAGGTCAGGATAATCAGGGTGGTGAGCAAGCTGCGTAGGACAGCAGGGTTGAGACCAGCACTTGGTCTATTTTGGTGTGTTTTTGTAGACTCTTATGAGCATAACATTTTATTTATGTTAGTATTGTAATAATTGACTCGAGAGATAGTTTGCTACGAGGTTTGTGTTATAGTTTATGAGATATTGGTTTTGAGGAAAAAAATTTAGGACGTGATTTGTTTAGTTGTATTCATGTTTCGGATTTGAATTTATTATTCGAAATTCGGGGCGTGACACCTGATGACAAGGTTCAATTTCGTATCCGTCATGCATATTTACCTAGAGTGCAATATGATAATAGATTCTATGGCTACCAAGAGTATTGAGCATGACTTTAGTGTTGTTACTCTTGATTCTCTAATAGTGAAATTCTATAGTACATTAATATATTGATATATCAAATAAATTTAGTTCAATACATAGATAGACTAAATCGATAAAGAAGTAGAGTAGTCATATACTAATCTATCAACGATGTATCGTCAATGAATTAGTCTACTTGACAATGATGTATGGTAGAAGTTATTGCTACTATCCTTGAAAGATCTTGGTGATCGTGGCAAAAAAGGAGTCGAAAATTAATTTTTAAAAAAAAAAACTATTAAATAATTTTTTGAATCGTTATTGCACACGCGAATGCACAAACGCTTTCCCACGCGGAAAAGAACATATAAGCGAAAGAAAACTCTCAAAGAGAGCCTGTCGAGTTGTTGAGTAAGCTCTTTCTTCTCTGACCACTCATGGACTCCTTCCTCTATATGTTGTTTATGTTGTTGGGCACCCTTATTGAAATCTAATTCTTGCAATGCATTTGGGTTATATTGATTTGTGGGTTTTGTTCAATTTTAATTTGGGTTGTTTTTCCAGTTCACACGGCAAGAATCCTGAAATACCTAATCTAATGGATCTGATTTTTTAGAATATGACCTGATTACTCTTCAAATTAATGATCCACATAAGACCCCTAAAGATTTTGGTTTGTGCTCAACTCTCAGTTCTCTCTGCGGCAACTTCAACAAGTATATGCATTTGCTTTCAATCTCATATTTGAAGTATCTGTCATTTGCTTTCTTTTGTCTGCTGGTGAACTATGGGTTCTCAATCTTCAGTATTAACTCTTAAGCTTTGTGGCTGGGTTTTATTTGGGCACCCAATAGCTTATGACCCTATTGAGGAATCAAATCCTACATGATCTAGAACACTTATTGTTAGGTGATTTGCTGTATCAAGTAGTTATTAACTAGATATGTATTACTGTAGTTAGCAGCATAGATAGTCCTACTAGTTAGGGAATTAGCTGTATAAAAGGTTGTAATTGTACCCAACTTATATTAAGAAAGAATCTTCTTCACATTCAAAGAATTCTTTATGGTATCAGAGCACACGCTCTTGAGAACCTAGAAACCCTAAAACACAACTTACCTCATGGGCGGAGAAGAAGAAGTTCAGAAACATAACTCTTCCAAAGCCTCGGCACCATGGGAGAATACAAATCACCCTCTCTTTCTCCATCATTCGGATCAACCAGGAGCTGTCCTAGTTGCACAACCTCTGATGGAAGATAACTACACGACATGGGAGCAGTCGATGACTATGGCGCTCACCATCAAAAACAAAAAGGGTTTCATTGATGGAACCCTCACCAAGCCAACTCACAATGCTTCTGAGCAGCTACAGTGGGATCGGTGCAACACCCTTGTGAAGACCTAGTTACTAGGAGCCATATCAAAGGAGATTGCAAACAGTGTAATTCACTGTAAGGATGCGCGAGGTATGTGGTTAGATTTGAAAGAAAGATTTTCTCAGATCAATACAGTTGCATTTTTCCATATTGAAAGCGCCATCCATGGCTGCGAACAAGGCACAACGACAATCACATCATTCTTTACAAAGCTTAAGGGCTTATGGGATGAAAAAGATGCACTCTGTGCGTTTCCTCCGTGTAGTTGCGAGGCTGCTTCTGAGGTCAAGAATTACATCGAGACACAGAAAACCATGAAGTTTTTGATGGGACTGAATGAAGGCTATGCGCAGACCAGGAGTAACATTATCAGTATGGATCCTTTACCAACTCTTAACAAGGCTTATGCTATGGTCCTTCGTCAGGAGAAACAGGCAGAGGTATCCACCGGGAAAAACACACAGATCTCAGAAGCTTCGGCATTTGCTGTAACGAAGTCTTCTCGTGAAGTTCAGTTTACAGGAGGAGATACCAAGTGGTGCGAAAAATGCAAAATGGACAACCACAACACCAAAAGCTACAGGGCACACTTCAAGTGTACGTATTGTGGATTCAAAGGCCATACGTATGACTACTGCCGCAAGAGAAAGAAAATATTGGCAGGAGAAGAAGGGAGCTCGAAAGCAAATTTTGTGGGTATGTCTAATGAAGGCAATGAAGACCTTACTGGTCTTCCTTTATCACGGAATGAGTGCAAGCAGATGATGGGATTTTTGGGCAAGATTAAGGCCGCAGCTAGCAAGACCAATGACGGCCATCAGTTGCTAGAGATGTTGAACACTACACAGCCATCTTCTACAAATTTTGTTGGTAACGTTCCTAACTTTGAAGAGATGTCAGGTAAAGCCTTTGCTCTCACACAACACAATAAAGATGTGGTTTGGATCTTAGATAGTGGAGCTAGTGACCATATTGTATGTGATCCTATCCACCTTACATCATCTCGGCATGTCCATAATCGAACAGTCAAATTACCTGATGGTACCATGTTGCAAGTCTCTCATATTGGGACCGTAGTCTTTTCCTCACATTTTATGCTACATAATGTCCTCTGCGTCCCATTGTTATACTTAAATCTCATATCTATTAGCAAGCTTGCCTTGGATTCCTTTTATATCACCATATTCATCAAACAAGTTTGTTTTATACAGGACCTTCAATCGGGGAGGATGATTGGGACGGGAGCTGAAAGTGAGGGACTCTACTGCCTCAATATGCCCAAGAAAGGAACGTGCAATGTGGTGAAGACCAAAACTCAAGACTTGTGGCATCAGCGACTCGGCCATCCCTCTAGCAAGGCGACTTCTTTGTTCCCTTTTATGCAAAATAAAACTTGTGATCTTAGTCACTGTTCCATTTGTCCCCTAGCTAAGCAAGCTAGACAACCTTTTCCCTTAAGTTTTTCGACTAGTACTTCTTGTTTTGATTTAATTCATGTGGACATATGGGTGGCTATCATGTTCCATCCCTTTCTGGAGCTCAGTATTTCTTAACAATTGTTGATGATCATTCCAGGAGTACTTGGATTTTTCTCATGCATCATAAGTCCGAAGCAAGAAATTTACTCATTCATTTTATCACTTTAGTCGAAACACAGTTTGGGAAAAGAGTCAAGGTTGTTAGGAGTGATAATGGCCCCGAGTTTAAGTGCGTCGATTTTTATTCTTCTAAGGGCATTTTACACCAAACGAGTTGCATTAATACGCCCCAGCAAAATGGCATCGCTGAGCGTAAACACAGACACTTGTTAAATGTTGCTCGTGCACTTCTCTTTCAGTCACACTTGCCTAAACCTTTTTGGGGGGATGCCATATTGACGGCTGCTTACTTAATAAATAGGACACCAACACCACTCTTACAAGGGAAAACACCCTTTGAGAAGTTGTTTCACAAACCACCGAACTATTCCCAGCTTCGTGTTTTTGGTTGTAGGTGTTTTGTTTCCACCCATCCGCTGCGACCTAGTAAATTTGATCCTCGTTCTAGTGAATGTGTTTTTCTGGGTTATCCTCACGGTCAAAAAGGTTACAAGGTTTATAGCTTGAAAGACAAGAAAACATTAGTATCCCGGGATGTGATCTTTTTCGAAACAGAATTTCCTTATCAAGCTAGGACTCCCACATCCTTGCTTCCTGATAACTCTCAGCCATTAAGTTACTTATTTCCTTCCTCATTTAATTCATCTCCAACAGATCATCACCTCTCACCAAATCTTTTCGAATCTGAGTTTGATTCCAATCCCATCACGTCTCCAAATCTTCCAGGATCACAATCTGATTCCCATCCTAACTCTCCCAATCTCCCAGAATCACAATCTGATTCTCATCCTAACTCTTCCACCTCTTCCTCAATCGTATCACCTACCAATCATCCTCCAATCATCTCAGACTCTTCCGCTTCCCAAGAAGTCGCTCCACAACCACGACGGTCCACAAGAGCCACCAGAACGCCGACCACATTACAAGGCTTTCACATTGAGGCAGCCCTTCCTTCTCGCCCTCCACCGTCATCCTCCACGAGCGAAGTTCAGCCTTCAGGTACTCCTCATTCCATTGCTCATGTCTTATCCTATGACAGACTTTCTCCCACACACAAGGCTTTTACTGTTAATCTTAGTCTAGAAAAGGAACCACAATCTTTTTCTCAGGCCATCCTTGAACCCAAGTGGAGAGAAGCCATGAATCAAGAAATACAGGCCCTACAAGCAAATAAGACATGGAGTTTGGTACCCCTTCCTCCCAACAAGAAACCAATTGGCTGTAAGTGGGTATTTAAGATCAAACATAACCCTGATGGCACCGTGGAATGTTACAAGGCTCGTTTAGTTGCCAAAGGTTACAGTCAAGTTGCCGGAATTGATTATCGAGAAACCTTTGCTTCTGTAGCCAAACTCATCACAGTTCGTATCCTTCTCAGTTTAGCAGCTTTGCAAGGTTGGCATCTCCACCAATTGGATGTCAACAATGCCTTTCTCAATGGTGACTTATATGAGGAGGTTTTCATGAAGCTCCCTCCTGGTTTCGGACGAAAGGGGGAGCATAGAGTTTGTCGACTTCACAAATCACTGTATGGTTTGAAACAAGCATCCCGACAATGGTTTTTGAAGCTTTCTACTGCTCTTAAGGCTAGTGGGTTTAGTCAATCCTGGTCAGACTATTCACTTTTCGTCCGAAATTACCAAGGAAGATTTACAGCCTTGTTAGTATATGTTGACGATGTCATAGTAACCGGGAACAACTTGGAGAACATCTTGCAGACGAAGGAATTTCTTGCAAGCAAGTTCAAGCTCAAAGACATGGGGCAGTTGAAATATTTTCTCGGCATTGAGGTAGCACGGTCTAAACAAGGTATTGTTTTGAGTCAACGCAAATATGCACTTGAAGTTCTTGAGGATGCCGGTTTTCTAGGGGCTAAACCATCACGATTTCCCATTGATCAGAACTTGGTGTTACGGCAAGGTGAGGGAATATTGTTAAAGGATGCGTCTCAATATCGACGATTGGTTGGAAGACTTATTTATCTTACAATCACTAGACCAGACCTTGTGTATGTAGTGCACATTTTGAGTCAATTCATGGACAAGCCTCGCCAACCCCACTTGGATGCAGCTTACAAAGTGTTGAGATATTTGAAACAAACCCCAGGTCAAGGGATATTACTGCCTTCCACCGGACAATTAGAAATACAAGCTTACTATGATGCAGATTGGGCGCGTTGCAAGGACACTCGAGGATCTACTACTGGGTACTGCATTTTCTTAGGCAATGCACCAATTTCATGGAAGACTAAGAAGCAAGGAACTGTATCTCGTTCCAGTGCAGAGGCGGAGTACTGGTCTATGGCAACCACATGCTGTGAAATTACATGGATTAGAAATCTGTTGAAGGACTTGAATGTTAATCACACACGTGCAGTCAGATTATTCTGTGACAATCAGGCTGCAATTCATATAGCATCAAATACAGTTTTTCATGAGCGGACGAAGCACATTGAAATCGATTGCCACGTTGTCCGGGAAAAGGTACAAAGAGGATTGGTTCAGATCGTTCATGTCAAAACGCAGGAGCAGCAGGCTGACTTGTTCACCAAGCCGCTGAGTTCCAAGCAGTTCACTATTCTCTTGAGCAAGATAGGTGTAATCAACATACACTCTATCTTGAGGGGGAGTATTGAGGAATCAAATCCTACATGATCTAGAACAGTTATTGTTAGGTGATTTGCTGTATCAAGTAGTTATTAACTAGATATGTATTACTGTAGTTAGCAGCATAGATAGTCCTACTAGTTAGGGAATTAGCTGTATCAAAGGTTGTATTTGTACCCAACTTGTATTAAGAAAGAATCTTCTTCACATTCAAAGAATTCTTTAGACCCTACTAAGCTGCTGTTTTTATTCTTTAGCTACTTGTATATGTGCATTTTAGGTGTCTTTACATAGATCATCTTTGCAATGAGTTGGGTTGGAATTGTTTAGGCATTGATTATCGTAAACTATCATTACGATAATGAATGATTCGTGTTGGATAGATTTATATATTTGACCCAACTTAAGTACCTCTATGTGTGTGTGTGTGTGAACATATATACATATTACAGCCTTTTGCAGTTTTTGCAATTTGGGTTTTACTTTATAGAGTTGTTTTCTTTTGCTTGCTGTTCTTGTTAGAGATGCTTTTTTTGGCTGATGTTCAGTCTTCTTTCTCAGGGCATATCTGGTTGTCCCTCATTTCTTTCACCCTCTCTCTCCTGGTTTAGTCTCTTATTGCATTGTAATTGTTTTTCCTTGCTGTCTAGCTTCTTCTTGTAGCTTGGCTGGTTTTTATAAATATTCATTTACAAATTGAATATGTAGACACACACACAACTTATATAATATATACCAGCTGAAAACCTAGAAGTGAATACAGGCTAGTCAACAAACGTAGAGGAAGATAATTCAGATTTGTAGCATAGAATATATATGCATTGTATAACTGAAAACAAAAAAAGTGAAAATTTTGATACATACGAAAGGAGTATGTTTCAGACTTGAAGTCAAATACTAACTAGCAGGGATGTACCTTTCTCATCTGATAACAGAATTTGATTCCTTTTCCAATGCTTTTATTATAGAATTTAATCCTTTGAGAGGAGAGTACTGTGATTTCTTAGTAATGTGATAGATGGAATTTGCTTTTATCAGTTTCTTATTGTAATGAAATTCAATAAAATTACTTGCACATATTTGTTTGTTCATTTATTCTGTTGTAGAGCCTATGATATGTTTACGCATTGTGTAGATCTGATTTGACTATTTGAGAAAGATTGCTTTGTTTTATACATTTTATCAGTTTAATGAAACAAGCCAATTCAGGTTTCATTATAAGGTGGGCTCTCAGCTGACTGTCATTCTTGCAGGTAGGTTATTGGATAGTAGAATCGTGTTCAATAGGAACTTTCAACTTGCCTTCTCTGATCAGTGGTAACCTTTTCTTTCTTCTTCTTTTTTTTTTTGTTTTTTTTTTCTGTCTCTCTCTCAAAACAAATTTGTAGTAGATTAGTGCAAACATATATAAGAAATGACTTGTCTCCAACACTTGCGATAATTCTGGTTGAGGATAAAAAAAAAAAAAAACACATTTCTGGTACTTGTGGTAATGGACAATCTCTCAGGGAATAATCTCTTTCTTATTTCTGCCTTTCTTTCCCATGACGACTAGGAATTTAAAGAACCTAAAGGAGCATGAGTCATATATTCTGCAGAACGCCGCTCTTGCGGATCATAATACAACTAGTTTCCCTCATGGCTATTTTTTTTCCTAGTTCAGTTCCTTTTCTTCTTGAAATGTAACCCAGCTTTTTTATTTCACTGAAGAGGCCGAGGCTCACCATAGCTCAAAGTCAAATTCTGTTAAATTCCTAAACCAACATGGAAGGATTAGAACAATGGACAAAACAGGCAGAACAACTGTCATCTCGAGTATTACAACAATGGAAGGAACAGGCAGAACAATTGTCATTTCAAGCACAGGAATACCTTCAGCAGGTTCCACCTGTTCAACAGATCTATGGTGCTGTTGCCCTGTTGCTATTAACCTCATTTTTAATCTTATCCGGTATGTATCCATGTAATTTTGTTACTTTATTGGTAAAATAAAATCAAGTTTGATTTTTATGCTTTCTATCCTTTGTGTTGTAGGTAGGTTGTTTAAACGCCAAAAAGCTAATACCATACTGTTGACTGGGCTTAGTGGGAATGGGAAGAGTGTTCTTTTCTATCAAGTAAGCACTGATATTATTGGGTGATGTTCTTTTAAACATTACTGTATGGGTCCATGTTTAGTAAACTCAGCAGTTGAACTATTTCTCTAGTTCACTAATGTCATGTTTAGTCCATGATATGTAATGCAAACAAAAGATGTCTGGTTATTTTCTTTAGGAAGTTAATAGATTGTTCAAGATTTGTACTAATTGTTTGTCATGTGGCCTCCAGTCTCATCTTATTTCTCATTATATGTTTGTCCTTTGCTTATGATGCAACTTATATTTGTGTTCGTCAATTCAAGATTTTCTGCTCATTTTGGTGTGATGATTTTTCTTGCCCGAAATAAACAATTTTTGAGTGAAAACTTTTAATTACTTATTATTAAGCATGCTTTTTCCCTCTTTTCTGGGTTTCTTAAAATATTAATTAGCAAGATTGATCCAATTAAGTTGACATGATGGGGTGGAATGCGTCAGCTTCGGGATGGCTCCTCTCGCCAAGGTACTGTCACATCAATGGAGCCAAATGAGGGAACTTTTGTGCTCTATTCTGAAAATTCAAAGGTAATATATTACAGCTTCCTGCATTTATAATGTTAATATCCTGCCAGATCTATCTTATCTATTTAACTTGATTTATGTGTTTAAGACATTACTATGTCCTCATAAAAAAAATTGCTTTCTTTAAACCATTATTTTTGTTATTGCGCTTTATGGACTTAATCATGCTCAACCCTTCTTTTGGCTTTCCCTAACAGAATGGAAAGTTGAAGCCTGTACATCTTGTTGATGTTCCTGGACATTCTCGCCTCACACCCAAGCTAGACAAGTTTCTGCCTCAATCAGCTGGTATAGTATTTGTGGTGGATTCTGTGGAGTTTTTACCAAACTGTTGTGCTGCTTCAGAGTAAAAAATTTCTTCCATCTAAGCTACAATAAGATATTAAAAAGTGAATATTTTGATTGCCTTGTGCTTCTTCACCGATTTGACGACCCGGCTATTAAGGGTGCCAGCCTCATTAGTGCTGCCCAGTAGATGATAAAAGATGATCATGACTACTTTAATTGCCACAGGTACTTGTATGATATTTTGACCAAGGCAAATGTAGTGAAGAAGAAAATTCCCATTCTTATTGTCAGAAATAAGACAGATAAAGTGACAGCACATAGCAAGGAATTTATTCGAAAACAATTGGAGAAGGAAATGTAAGATATGAATACACTCTGAACCAGGTGCAGTCGACAGTGCACCAAATTTTGCTTTTTGCTTTCTCTTTCCCCAAATGGTCTAGCATCTGGCTCAATGTAGGCTTTTCTTTGATTTGAATCCATTCTGCTTATGGTTTATATTTATTTCATTGTGCATTATCGCTTGATATATTTGCCTCTTAACGTCTTACAGTGACAAATTACGACCATCAAGAAGTGCAATATCAACAGCTGATTTGCAAATGATTTTACTCTTGGGGTACTGGGAGAACCATTTTCATTCCCTTAATGTCAGAACAAAGTTAAAGTTGATCAAGCTGCTGGTATTACTGGTAACATAACTCAGGTGCAACAGTTTATCAGGGACCATGTAAAGTCTTAGGTGTTTTCTCTGAGTTGTTGAATTTGTGGTGCTTCTTCTCTAAGAGTTGGGTTAAATATTGTCATTTGATGATTGAAAATCCTCGACAAAGATGCTCAAAATTAATTAAACTTCCTGAGGAAAGCGGAGGAAGGAATTTAAATGAAATGGAGATGAAGGTTGAGATAGATACGAATCATGGTTGTGATGTAGCTGGCAACTGAAACATGATGCCAAGAACTAACTGCTAGTGGAGGCTTTAAGTTAATTTGAAAGACCTTGGAACTGACTGTAGCTATAGCATTGCTACTGATTGTGTTTCTGACAGTCATGTTGTACGATTGGCTTTAATTTATTTCTGTGTCTTTGTCGTTTTGATTGATTTGCACTCTAAAAAAGGATGTTATGAGAGGATGCCTTGTAGCCTAATATCTTATACAGATTCTACAGTATTTAGCCAACTATCAAAAAGATTGACAATAAGCATATGTTCCATTCCATGTACCGAACCTTAAATATCTCATATCCATGTCAGAGAAATAAAGAAGCTTTCATTACCTTCGAAACTGGTAGATACCCCCTGTCATGTGTTGGGGAAGTATCTACACTAGTAATGTCCCTAGGTAAATATATTGTATCATTTTTTTTTTCTTATAATTTTCTTTTAACATGGGTGGGGAAATGAACCTTTGAGCGTAGTGCCGTAGTTTAACCCCATTCTCAATCCCAAGAGCTTCACTATTTTATCATTTCATCTTCACGAGGAGCTGACATTATCGCGCCGACCTCCATGTAAAGAGGGGAACTCCAGAACTCTTTTCTGTCAACTTTTCCCTTTTAATGCAATATATAGCGATCTCTAGTTCTACCTTCTTCTCTTGTTCAATTGTCCTTCTCTCGGCTGCTACCTCACGGCTAGCAATGACGCTCGTAATCCTAGCCGCGAGGTCGTTCGGTTGATGTTGATGATGATGGTGTAAGTTGAGGAAAGTGCCAACATCATTCTTGTGACGCGCTTGGTTTGGAAGAATCCGGCTATCCTTTCGCTGAATCAACTTTGGCCAACTTGTGGGATTCTCACCACTCGTGAGAGGTCGCTTTCTGTGTGGCTTCACCAATTTCCTTGCTGACTATGACGGAGTACGCCAAGTCTTGAAAGTGCCACTCAATTGCCTCCCAGTCTAGGTTTATCACTATCAAGTGAGCGTAGAAGGTTGTGGCCATGTTGGGCCATGTGCTTCATGTGGTGAGACGAGTCTGTTTTGGTCCTTTGAATAATAAAGGATTTTGGCAAACCCTTCCTCATCCACACTAGCTAGGCGCTAGGCATCAATTTTCAAAGGATTTACACTTTGAATATTTAAAGGTTCGTGGTATTTGTGGTTGCCATGAGTATGGATCTGCAGGTTGTCAATGACCTCCCTAAGAGTTGGTAGTGATCAAGGACTCATGGTCCCTAGTGCTCATGTGCAACACCGTTGCTGAAGTTCTTGTTCCTGCTACGGGGCCCCCAATACTGCTATTTTGGGCCTTACCTCTGAAAACTGTTGCGCTGGAGATACTTGCTACTTCCCTGCTGTCGTTGGTGCCAGGCAAGCGATCGAGCTGAAACCCCCTCGTCTCTCCTCAGAAATGAAAGCTGTCATACGGTATTGATGTCCAACCTTCTCTGGTGGAGCTCGTTTGCTTGGCCGATTGTGAAGGGGAAATTCCTCTGAGCTTTTGATGTTTGATTCATTTGAGTATGCCAGCAAACGGGACAATGGGGATTGATCACCAGCCACTTAAAAATGCAAGGTCCATGAAAAACATGCAAGCAAGGCAAACGACTAGCGTCACGTCCAATCTCAAAATCATCCATACAAATGGCACATGACCCACGTTTCGTAGCTCATGCGTGCATACACGGTCTAGTCGCTTCATCATCAAGATGATGCATATTTTCAATTGTGTCACGTCGTTGCACATCAACAAAACCCTTGGTTTCTGATCGAATGGAATTCTGAACAAGATCAATTAGTCGTGCCACAACTATAGGCACATCTTCTTTGTCTTCTGGAGGAAAATTGGTGTTGAGAAAGTCTACCGTCATTCGCCCTGAAAGGAGATTGCGTAATGGCCTTTGTTGGGGAATCGGGGATTATCCAACATTCTTGAGCATATATCTGGTGTAAAAGTGTGTATGGTTTCCTTGTAGAACATAAATCGGATCTTAAGCACATCATCAGTTGGTGACATCATCTGGGCTGAGGTATCAACAGAGCTGCACTGTTTCCAGTACGTCAACAGCACATTTCTCGGCAATAGATGGTGTGACTTGATAGGTACCAGAGATAATTTCAGAATGAAGTAATGAATGGCAGGGACGTTGTGCTAATTAAGGTACTGCATCTCCAACAGACTAGTTATTTCAACAAAAAGCTAAAAATTTGAGATAGTGTAATACTCCAGCAGAATAGCTATATGAAAGTTAAATTTGGCTTTTGCTAAAATCTCTAGCTAAATTTAGCTGAAAAGGAGAGAGAATAACAAAAAGCTAAACACTCCACGTTCAGTTAATTTTAGTTTAGCTAACATTGCTGGAGCAAAGGGAAAAAAGCTAGAAATTTACTAACTAAATTTAACTATTGGATAATTTAGCTAAAATCATAGTTTTTGCTGTTGGAGATGCTGAGTTCAACAGGCCAAAATTCAGGTACACCAATTGTTTTAAGGTAATTTTCAAACGTACAGAACCTGCAATAAAACTTATATGACCCAAGCTAACAAATTATACAGTCAATTGAAGCAAACTTGTGTTTTAAAAATATGGACATTATCACATTATTATTAATATGGTAATTGATTTAATGTTAAACTTGTATAAAATGGATATGGAATAAACATCAACCTAGTAATCTAATGAGATATTGTATCTATTCATTAGAGTTAGGAATCCATTAATTAGACTACAAGAAAGTCTTACAAAGATGTGATACTTGGGGATTCTTATTAAGAGACTTGATCCTTAAGAAATACATTTCCAGGAGAATTCTAAAAGTTGACTACTATCCTAATATATAAGAGATATTGGTCCCTATTATCACCACGAGTTACAAGCATTAGTTTTGCCCATATAGAAGCTTAAATTTGGTGATCAACAGAAGGCCATACCATCCTTGTTCTTGCAGCTACAGTTTGCTTCAATGCTAGCACTATGGATATCAATGGTAAGCCTTGATGGCTTGATCTCTTTAGTTTATATGTATATGTTGCGCATGATTTATATCAAGTATATGATTATATGTTTGTGAGCATGATCATGATCATATGAATATGATATTTGGTTGTACAACTTGGACATGGATTCTCAATCCCGATCTACTGGGAAAGTAAGCCCCTTTTCCAAGCTTTATGATGTGTTACGGTTTAATTCCGGCTTAGACACGAATTCTAGTTTCCCATGAATTCTGTACTTCTCTCCAAGGTTATACTACATAACTACAAATAACAATGATCTATCATCCCATTTCTCTACTGCATTGGCTTAAGAGTAATTTAGTAATTTTCTATGTTATTATAGATAGGATTTTTTTCTTTTCCTTTGAGGGAGAGTTAGGGTTTTAAAATCAGAAACCATGCATCTTGATTTTCCTACCCCATTGATCTATCATCGCTGGAAACCGTAATCGGTAAAGGTCATGAAAGGACTACTCAGTCCTTGAAATCCGTTGTTGACGAAGGCGGTGACCACTACACTATTCACCGCTCTAATCTCAAACATATCTAATCACAAACATATTCACTTTAAATTTATAATTTTCACCAATATCTCAATATATTTCATAAATAATTTAACATATGATCTACCATTTTCCACCCTAATTGAGTAAATTGTGTAAGTTGTACAATTTGAGCGAGTTATGTATATTATAATATATTAAATTCTCATATAAGTAGCATGATATGCCATGTTAATTATTTCGGCAATATGACTCATTAAAATTTTGCCTAGTCACCTAACTTTTGTATTAACATCTTATGATTCATTACAATTTTGCCTACTCATCTAAATCTGTGTCAAGCATGACAAAAATCACATGAAAAAATCGACTTATAGTCACTTATTGACCTAGCACCTTCATCAAATTGCCGCCCTTTGCGCCAGATTTGATTTTCGATAAAGTACACAGTTGCTGATGCTAGCTATCTTAAGAAATTTTGATATGTTGCGGAAATAAAAACTAGCTGTTTCTTCACCATTAACCTTTGGGGGTTCTATTTTGAATGCCATTCCAAGCTTAGCGTGCCATCTTGCACAAAGCAATTACTATTCACTATTGTGCATAACACTACACACAGCTCGCAAGCTACAAAATCTCTGCGATTCTTCTTCTACATTGTGAGAAAGTAGCAATAAAGCTGTACCGGATATGAGATTAGGGACTGGAGCGACGGGAGAGAGCTTCGAATGGCGTGCATGAGCTCCACACTCTCTGGGATGGGCTCAGAGGCAGCGGGCCTAGTAGAGCCGATTCGATTACCGAGAAGAGCTGTTTCGGCATCATTGCGGTGGAACCGATGCCGATATAGAGACTTGTGCAAAACCCTAGGAAAGAGGCAGAAAATGCGATTGGGAGGCTTTGTGGTTTTGGTGTAAAGACCCGAAATTTCAGTTAAATATTTCGTAATTCAATATTTCTCAAATTATATGAATTATGAGTTGTGAGTGTGATTCGAATGTCGTTATTTGAGAAATTTGGTTTCGAATGATTTTAGTATCGAAATTTAACGTTATTTAGGGTTATTAAAATTGACCTTTTTTACGTAAGGAATTTGAGGAAACTTCCTTCATGAAAGTCGTAGAGCTCGTCGATACGAGTTCGTGCATATGCGGAACACAAGAATCGGAGTTTGTAAGAAGAAGTTATGACATTTAGAAGTTTTCGATTTTGTATATATATAGGTTAACATTTTTGGAAAAATCTGAAAAATCAGAAACCTAGATTTCTCTCTCTCTCTCTCTCTCTCTCTCGCGGCACCGAACCAAAAGCAAAAACAGAGCCAAACTTCTCCAGCCGAGTTCTTGCTCCTCCGGCCACCGTTTGACACCGAACCACCTCCCACGGCTTCGCCTTGACCTTGCGCAGCTGCCAGAGGCAGCCTTGCGCCGTGGCACGGCTTGTAGCGGCGGCGGGAAGCTGGTTTTCCATTTTCGGCCGTTTTGAGTGCGAAGCGAATATCTCGAGTTCTAGACCACCAAATTACGAGTTCTTTATCTCGTTGAACTCGTATTGAGGAGTAGAACACGCAGTAAAAAGGACAGCACCTGAAGTGGAGGTTTTCACGCTCATCGGAGCACATATCGGTTTCTGCAGTTTTTCCGGCCAAACCGGACTGTTTTTGGTAAGTTTCGGCCATTCCACTCATTTTCTCACTTCGTGTTAGTTATGAAAGTTGCTCAAAATGATGAAACGAAGGGGATAAGCTCGGCCCCGACACCATTGGTGGTGGTCGGCGGCGGCTCTGCCCTAAACTCCGGCGACCCTTTCCGGCCACCTCCGGGGGTATCATGTGCAGTTTCTGCTCATTTTTAGATTCTACATGTCGATACGATCATTTTGATATATAGCATGCGAATTTTGGATATCGTATGAATTAGGTATGAATTTTAGGATTTCGATCGCTCAATTTGTGATTTATGAAGTTTGGACCGTCCGATAGAATTCTAGTTTTGATATAATGATCGTAGGACTGTCCCGGTGACCTTGTGTGGTCACGGGTGAAGATCCGACCGTTGGATCTTCATATAAATGTGTTTTTGAAATTATACGCTAAGTTAATTATCGTTTTGATTAGGTATTTGACGGATTTGTTAGCGGACGATTGTGAATCGTATTTTGGGCTGTAAGAAGACGCATCGGGAGTTTAGAGGTGAGTAAATCTCACTTGGTTCATTTACGAACCGAATTTCCTTAATTGCTCAATTTATTGTTATGTGTGAGAAAATGGTTTTTAAGAAATGTGTTTTAAAGTATATTAAAAATGAAATTCTTGATTTTGTATCATGTGAACTATAGTTGGTATTAGTGATCATTCCTGTGTGGATGGTTACGTATATATATATTTACGTGATTATATATTAAATGGTGTGACATTGAGGTGTGGAATTGTGATAATATGTTGTTGATAATGTTGATAATATGATTTTAATTATGTTGTTAATATTTGATAAATTTGGTGATGAGCATGTTGATTTTGTGAGTTGAATAGAAGGTAGAGAAACGTAGGATTCCGAGGATCGAATGGTCCAAGGATCTTTGGTTAATGATAACCGGAGTGTTGTGTTCTGAGGACAGAGAGATCCAAAGTTCGACCGTTAAATAATAACGGGAATATATTGTTCTGAGGACATGAAATGGTCCAAAGTTCGCGGGTTACTGAGTAACCTAGAGGTGCCGTTACTTGACCCTGGGCCAAGGTGTCAGAGGTAACGAGGCAGTTAGAGCTCTAACGTGGGTGCCAAAGTGGCGATAGTTGTGATTAGGTGCCAAAGTGGCGAGAGTTGTGATTTGGTGATTGTGGAAATGTGTTCCGTGTTGTTTCATGTGTGTTGGATTGATGTTGCTTGTGGTTGTTGAGATTGTTGGATGTTTACTTGAGATAAATGAGTTGTGGTCTAATAAATCAACCGTTCATTCTTATTTACTCACACGAGCTTTCAGAAAGCTTACCGGGTTTTGTGTTGTTGCAATCCCGGTACACTATTCAAATGGTGTAGCGGATAATCCTACAGGTCAGGATAATCAGGGTGGTGAGCGAGCTACGTAGGACAGCAGGGTTGAGACCAGCACTTGGTCTATTTTGGTGTGTTTTTGTAGACTCTTGTGAGCAAAACATTTTATTTATGTTAGTATTGTAATAATTGACTCGAGAAATAGTTTGCTACGAGGTTTGTGTTATACTTTATGAGATATTGGTTTTGAGAAAAAAAATTTAGGACGTGATTTGTTTAGTTGTATTCATGTTTCGGATTTGAATTTATTATTCGAAATTCGGGGCGTGACATTTGGTTAGAAAGAGAGTAGGAAGAAGAAGAAGAAGCGAAGAAGAAAGGTTTGAGGTTGTGGGTAAAACCTTGTATAAGCCCTAATGTTCGGCCAGTTGAGAGTAATTGAATCTGTATAACTTTTTTTTTCCGTATAAATAAGGGTAAAGCAAAATATTATTTACAGCTATACTTCATATTTTCAGAAGATATTCGTTAAATTTTCCTAATTGTTTTAAGCAAAAAATATTATATACATATTATACATGATTTTTATGATTTTTTTTTCATATTTTTCACATATTATTGAATGAAATAATAAATTTTAATATATTAAAATTAATTAATTAATTAAAAATATTTTGCCGAACTTTTCTACAAATTATCTGATGAAATGCCCGATTAATACACATACATATACACATCCCATAATTTACTAACTATGTTGCTTATGAATTTCGACCAACAGAGTAGTTCTTCACTCCAATGTCGAGCCCTAGGCAGTTGTTAAGGGGACAACAGCAAGAGGAGGAGCACAAGAGCAAGATGACAACCGTGGCTGAGCCGGAACAGTATCCCGTCCACCCCCGCCACGAGCAAGCAGCAACACCAGCATTCTGCTCCGACAAGGTGGCAGCCTGCCGGAGCCTTTTGCCATTCCTGGTGGTCATACATGGACTAGTATCGATGACAAGTCTCGGAAGATGAGGAAATCGAAATCGATTAGGAAATAATCAAAGTGACTTTGGGTTTGATCAATCAAGAGAAGCAAAAGAGAATTGGTAGATAGGTTGATGAGTTGGGTGTGTTATTGCTGAAGTTGCATACAGATGATTGCAGATATACCATCATGTAATTTCGGTCATGCTCCTGTTTACCGTGGGAGTTAAAATTACATGGTTAATTTATAGAGTTGCGGCTACTTTTTACCTCCAATCATGTCCTGCTTATTTTGAACTATCATGATGTTTTGCACTAGCTCGCTTTGCTTTGAGGTCCCGTTTGGATTGCAGGAAATCATGTATGGAATGACAATTAATTTCATTTTTCATATAGAGATGTCGTTTGTTTGTAATTAGAGATTGGAAAGAAATAAAAAAAATGAGTTTTGACTGGAAATTGACTCCCTCATAAAGCCCGAATTGAATTACCTAGTAAGGGGTGATATTATAATTTCATTTCCCACCATCAAAGATAAAATTACATAAATTATCCCTCTAAAAAATTTATATTCTCTCGCAAACATTCCTTATAAATTAATGTCACATTTGTGCTTTAATTAGTAAAAGGAATTATAATTTTATATTGGGTGAGACTATTTCCACCCTATTAATTCCTTTTCACACCTTATCTTAACTTTTATGTTATAAACTCCTAATTTTGCCCCCCGTATTACAGTTAGCAAATTTGAGAAAAACCAAAGGAAATAAAATATAAAACGAAAAATCATGCTAGACGTCTCGGCCACCCTCCACCGCCGCTGTCATCAAAGTCCGGACGCACCTCTCTCGTTCTCTATGGTTCTCTCTTCCCTCTTTTTTTTCTTTCTCTCTTTCTCCTCCCTCTGTAGCCTTTTCAACATCATCATTGATTCTTTAATATCCAGTTTCATTCTTTAAAACCTAATTGTTTTTGTTTAAGTCACATTGGATTTGAAGATGTGCTTCTTACACTTCCTTGACAATCAGATTAGATTATTTACATGGTGATCTAATTAACATTCAGTTAACAAGTGGATTGACGTCGCCGGGGCTTGAATTGTACGCTGACCATTGAGGTTTTTCTTGTGTCTTTTGATTCCCTTCTCAGACTTTGGTCGTTGGCCACTTATGAAGCTTCTCTTTGAAACTTCCGTTACTGGGACAACTTCACAGCCAAAGTTAAGCATGTTCCCAAGTTTACAGGTGAATGCTAAGATCACTTAAAATCACCTACTATGGGAAAGATGACCACCCCGAGGGTGATGAATGCAACTTTGAACAAGGCGGTGTTCGATACGCTAGCATATGGATGAGGAAGCTCTTCAAAACTTTTTGATGTAGTTACGACAACCACTTAGTCAAATTAAGCATGGAGGATGATTGATTTCTTTTTAATTACTCTGTACTAGTTAATTTTTGTGTTTTTTGAGTGACCACAAATATCTAATATGTAGTTACGATGACCACACAATCAGGTGTAATGTTACGTGTAGATAATTTATTTTCCCAATGCCACATCCACATCGTGACACGTTCCTCTATAATGCTGTTTAATTGATCAACAAAGTTTTCATTTCTCTTCCAGAAAAAATAATAATAAAGAGAAATTCATTAATATGAGATTAGTGTATCAATACATCAAGTAAATTAAATCGATACAACAATTAAATACAAAAGTAGACTAGTTGGAGACAATCCAAACTAGTTTACCAACGCCGGTCCATCTTTGAACCAAACTGGTTTACTTGATGTGTCGACATGAATAACTATCCATGAAACGTATGATTTGGTCATTAAAAATGGTAATAAAAATAAAATAGTTGAAATAGGAGTAGGCCCTTAGCCCGGCCCGTTGTGCAAACAGTGTCTCTAGTGTTCCCTACTAGTTCCAGTACACCAGTAGCGCCAGTGTGACATCGCCGCCGTGCGTTGCTTGGAGTAATGGCGACTGAGAATAATAAATCCAAGTCGTTCTCAGCCCCCAAGTCCAAGAAGGGCAAGACTCGTTATCTTCCTCACAACGTCAGCTCTCTTTCTCTATCGCTCTCTCTTCAAATTGAAATTCGAATTTGTTAATAATAATTTGTTTGTTATCTGAATTGTGTGGTGGTGCTCAGAGGTCGGTGAAGAAGAAAGGGTCGTATCCCTTACACCCGGGAGTGGAAGGATTCTTTATCACTTGCGATGGCGGCAGGGAACGCCAAGCCTCTCATGAAGCTCTCAACGTTATTGACTCGGTATCCCTATTTCCTTGCTTTTCCCATTTTCTTTCTGTATTGTGTTTTTGCTTTACTTGCTATCATTCCCATTATTATTAGAGGTAATTATGAAAGCTGGGTCTGAAATTGGAATATGATTTTCTTGATTAGTTGCCCAATAAGTTCAAAGTCTGCGCATATTTGATAACTTGGAAAAATTGGAATGTCTTCTGTTGCCTTGCGCTGGAATCCATGATGCAAATATGCCTTTTATTTTGTTGTTTTGATCTTCTATTCGTATTTTCTGTTTGCTGGGAAAGAGTGGGAGTTGGTTCAGCAAAATCAGAGTTTTAAATAAGTTGTTAGACACAGTTTCTCTGATTTATTATGAAATCAGTCTCGACATTGGTTCTATTGTCTTTAGTAGGCCAAATCGATACTACCATTTATCCATCATCCATGTTATTGTAAGATTTATGCTTGTGCATGCCATACGTCCTTGTGTGCCCGTGGGCTGCAATTTGAAAAAAAAAAACAAGAGTAGCTTAAGCTTTATTTTGCTACTGATGGGACCAAAGTGGGTGATCTGCAAAACAATCTTGGTTGTCCGTATCAATGCTGATTACCATGTGAAGCCCAAGAGTTGGTGTCATGGAATATGGACAATGATTTTTCTCTTCAATGTTTTGTTCCTAGTTGTTCATTGTCTGCAGGAATCTGATCTGTTGGACTGTTTTCGTTTGTCTTGCAGTTTTTTGAAGAGCTTGTACAGGGGAAGGATTCAGGAATAAATCTTTCTGAGGCACCCAGTAAACCTTTAAATAAAAAAATCAAGTTCACATACTCTGATTCTTCTAGTAGTGATGATGATAATGTTGGTGATAAGAAAGAGGAGGGAGAAACTGAGGAACCTGTTGAAGACAAGGAGGTGATCAAGGAAGAAAATAAATCTGATACTTGTAGAGATGATGATGGTAGTCATGATAATCAAATAAGTGAGACATCAGATCTCGAGAAGAAAGACAATGCTCTCTGTGAAAATAAACCAGAGGAAGATAAAGACAACAAAGAGGGTAGTATGAGTAAAGAGATTTCTGCAAAAGAAGGTGAAGAGCCACCAGCAAAGAAACAATGTCTGGGAACAGATTCATCAAAAAGGATCCCGGATAAAGTAGAAGAGAAGTCCATTGATAAACTAATTGACGATGAGCTCCAAGAACTTAAAGATAAGAACAAGGTGAACTTTAAACTCCATGCAATATAGTTCTTTCTGGAATAGAAATCTAGCTGATGATCATGTGTTTTGTTAGAGTGTTGTTTTGCACCAGGCTTTTTGTTCTGTTTTGTTTTTATTTATTTATTTATTATTATTATTATTTTAAAGATTATAACTCTTTTTCTTGTGGTTGATATGGCTGATTTATTTTATTTTATTTTTTTTGCACACTTATCTTTTCTCTCTGCATTAGCTTGCATAAAAAATTGATCCTTGATTGCGCATCTGTCGAGAGTTTTCCATTACTATTTAGTTGTTCATGCATCTAATTGTTTTCTGCTAGTGCAAATGTATAAGTTACACTGTTCTCTTGCTTCATTGTATGGTACCTACAGTTATATGTAATAGTTTTACCTCCATCAGTCTCACTCGCTCTTGTAATAGTTTAACTAGAACCTGCTAACCAAGCAGGTTTAAGAATGCATATTGGATATTAGTTTAGAGTTGCTTCAAGTTACGATGTTTGGATATCTTGGCAGTCTTTTTGTCTGTGTCGATGACAGAGGGAGGGTATCGTTATGTAATTATTTTTCATCAAATGATGTACGGAGATGTTATTGCACCCCTCAGCTCTTATAATAACTATATTTTCAGATCTAGCTCAGCACCTAATCCCACCTCCACACCATTCCACCACACCATTAAAGACGCACTTTCTACCTTGTCTTGGTCAAGAAATTTGGGACATGGATTTTGCAATTTGGAATTTAAGGGCTTGTGGTTTGGTTGCAAAAGATCGGTTACATTCGTGTATGAGGATTCTGGCATTCATTATTGTATTTCCTCTGGCTTCAGTATCCAGTGTCATGGTTGGATCATCTGGGTTGCTGTATGGACTGTGCCATTAGGTAAGACTACAAACTATCATGATTTCTAAAGCGAAGTTGAGGAAAAACAGAAGCCCATAATTCCCAAATACTACCTCTTAGCATCAACATGGAACAAAGATGGAACTGAACGAAGCAAAAGATGGAGCTTGACAGTGAACATAGTCATAAGGTGGGGACTGTGGTGTGGGAAGATATAGATAGAGGCAGCACAGTTGTCTCAACTTTTTGTCTCTACTTTGAAATTTTTTTTTTCTAAATTATTTGTATTGTGGTTAAGGTAGTTTGGAAATCTAATAAATGAGAAAGTGAATTGCAGATCGACTTTGAAACTACATAGAGTCATTTGTTATGGTTATTGATCATCTTAACTATTATTGAATCATCTTGGTGAACAAGTCTTTCTGCTAGTAAACATACTCGTCCTAGTCTCCATCTCATTTTTATTTTATGCTCCATCAACATATTATTGTTCATGGGGTTGTTTTAGTTGTAGATTTTGTGTCATTGCTCTTACTTTCCATATATCTGGACTGATAGTATCGGGGTGAGATGATCTTTTAATTCCCCTCGCCATTGGTTTCATCAAAAAGTTTCATATTTTCAAATGTTAACCGGTCATGTCATCTTTTAGGAATTGCTTCTCATGTTGATGTTGGATTATTTTGTAGAGGCGCTTTGTCAACCTTGAGTCAGGTTGTAATGGTGTCGTCTTCGTTCAAATGCGGAAGAAAGATGGAGATCCTGGCCCCAAAGATATCGTACAGCATATGATGACATCTGCTGCTGCAACGAGGAAACACATGTCGAGGTTGATATATTGCTTATTAAGTTAACTTACAAAGAACATGTAGAAAACTGATCTCAGATAGGTTGGTGCAAGCTAACTTTCATGCTGGTTTCATATATAGGTTTATCTTAAGGGTTTTACCTGTCGAAGTATCATGCTATGCTTCAGAAGAGGAGATTTCCAGAGCAATTAAACCTCTTATTGCACAATATTTTCCCTTGGAAACTCAGAGTCCTCGGAAGGTAAGACTATATTTCATCGTTTCTCATCTCTCTTTTCATGATAGTTTGGTTTTTAAGACTGCCTTAAGTGTTAATCTCTTCACTAAGACACATGAACTTACAGTGTTCAACTGTTCACAAATTTGAATTTATTAGTTACTGCTGGAAATGCTGTCTCCACTTACTCGATTTAGCCAAAGTTTCGATTATGTTGCCTGCAGTAGGCAGGGAGAGCTTCTCTATACTGAATATGATGATTTTTTTCTTCTTCACTTTTGCACGTCTTTAGATTTTATTCTATTTTGTTAAAACTGAAATTATATGATAGAAAGATAAATCCAGTTGATTGTGGGACCATGTTGAGTGATAGATAGAAGTTTGGACAAAAAAGTGACTGGGTCATTTGGATAAGAGAAATAAGAGAATGTGAAGTGGCAAGAACTGGATCTTTTGTGGTAAACTGTTCAATTTTGGGCATCCATTGCTTCATTATCCAGAAATAGTTTCTTCCATGCTACTCTGTCGTTTCTTTATGAAAAGAATCAGTCTGTGGTTTAAGCTCTTGTGAATTTTGTTGATTCATTGTTTGCTACTCTTCTGCAATGACCAAAACCTGTACTGAGCAGCCTAGCAAATTTAGAGTGACGTACTTTGTTATTAAACAAAAGTACAATTGCTGTCACCTCACCCCCAAAAAAATAAAAAAAATAAAAACAACAACAACAACAACAACATATCAAAAAGATCGGATCATAGTGTTGTTTGAATTGGTTTTGCTTTAAGCATAACTAGAATATTTATCTGTTTAATATCCTGAGATGGTTTCTAAGTTTACTTGATCTTCTGACAGTTTGCAGTACTTTACGGAGCACGGGCAAATACTGGTATTGATAGGATGAAAATCATAGATGCAGTGGCAAAATCCGTGCCTGAACCTCACAAAGTTGACCTTAGCAACCCTGATTTGAACATTGTAGTTGAAATTTGCAAGGTACTTGGATCTTTTCCTGCAAGTCTTGTTTTTTTTTACTAAGTTCATTGTTGCTTACTGTACTTGCTGAGATGGTAACATGAAGTGCATGACACTTAGTATTTTGGGTTTTACTTTAGAGTGATATATGTGTTTTCATCTTATCATTTATTTCCCCTTCTGTGCAATTTCAAGATTTTCATTCATAGGCTACCGTATTCTTGCTTTCCCTCTTGCAAAATAATGGGTGCTACTTAGTCCGTGGACCTAGGATTGTCGATATTTACTTACAAGAAAGAAGCGTTACCTTTAAGTTACTTGTGTGTAGATTGTTGTGTTATATAATATCCTGCTTCTTCACTATGTAGTCCAATTTCACATTTTGCTTTCATTTGCAGACTATTTGCTTGATTGGTGTTGTTGAAAATTATAAGCAGTTGGCCAAGTACAACCTGAGGCAGCTCACATCACCTAAGCCATAGGAATTTGTTCTTTTACTGAAGCTGGATTTGGTTTCTTACATGTAATGCATCGTTCTGGTAGTTATACCACAGAAATGATCTGGATTTGAGACACAAGAACCGAGAACTCATTTGCTTTGCATTGTAGAAGTTAGCCTCTTAGTCAAGTTTCCTTTTTTTTTTTTTTTTTTTTGGCTGAGTATGTTGTTTGTATTCAATTTGTATTTGATATTTTCAGTTCCTCTTACTCGTGATAACACAGTTCTAGAAGCGGGGATTCTCTTATTGGGTTGAGAAATATGCACCATGATGCTGGTGTTTTTCAATTGATATTAAAACAAAAAAAAAGAAATAATGTAAGGATCTTGAGATTCAGTAATAGTGTAGAAGTGACCTAAAGTTTGATGATCATAATTGTTGCTGTACTGCTGGAGAAGGATGATCTAAAAACTCTGGCATTTGCAGATTGCTTTTGCTAATTCACTTGGACTTCGCAAAGCCCTTTATGAACTTCTGAGAATGAAGAAAAACATGCTAAATATGCAGGTCATGGAATTGACCTAAATTTACAAAAATAAAACAAATAATGAAAATATATACAAGTAAACACAAATAAGAGGTTTGAAGATTTATAAAATCAAAAATGAAAATAAACAAAAATAAAAATGTAAAATACATATATACAACGCAAGAAACAAATATCAAAACCACAATTATATGAATGAAATCAAATTACAATTCCTATAGTTAATTTTCTATGTCATGAGAGAAAAGTTGACCATGTGAAACGTTAATAAATAAACGATTTCTCATATTTTATTTTCCTTGAATATTTAATCTAAGTGAAAGCACCTAAATTAAACCTAATGAACATACAATCATAGTCTAGAAAGCTAGCTAATCAAGAACACATTCAACGCATGAAGAACAAAGAAAGGATATCAACCAAAGTGCACAACCTAGTATGAAAAGATTCATCTATTTGCAATCCTCCTTAATTGATTTCAACTTTTGTCCAAAGCATTTATTACTTATGATTTAGGGTAACAAAACTATTAGGTGAATTGTTTACCTAAATCTAGCCCCTATTAGATGCATATATCCTAAATTGGCCACCAAAGAACATAAACATGCAAAAGTTTTCTATAATCCAAAATCAATCAAGCAATCTCACATAAGCAACATAGAAATTAACATATAAAAATCACAACTTTTTTTCAAAACATAGAGATGAGCTTTAAACTTTGCCCTTAACATCATGTTAACTAAAATTCATAACTCTACGTATCAAACAAAGGATAACGAAAGAAAGTATGAAATACACAGTGAAAGATGAATGACAAAGCTTTGAGACGAAGAACTTGAAGATCCTTGAAAGCAAGCAATCTTCTAGGAACGACACAAAGATAGATGGCGGCTAGGATCTTGATGTATTGCATGACTTCTTCTCCTCCTTGGTTGAGACGCAGAGCTTCTGAAGACTAGAGCATGAGAGAATATTTGGTGTATAGAATTATGGGAGAAGTGGTGTGTATGATGCTCCTATTTATAGGAGGATGGCAACTTGGTCTCCAAGTCTTCAAAATTCTTCTTTTTATTTTCTAGGATTTATCTGATTAATTCACATAGCAGTAGCCGATCAGATAATTTCACATCATCCTTGTTGTGTCATCCAACCAATAAGAAGTCTTCAAATTAGCACCTTAATTCTAGGGAGATTATTTTTTCATTAATTACATGATTATTTTCTTATTTATCTCCTCAATTTTGGCCAATGATGGAGTGTAGAGCTCAAGGAATGTATTTGGACCTGTTTTCAACCTTCCTAAATATTGTAAATCCATTAAAACTCTCCATGATAACTTCAAAAACGTCACTTTCCAGAATCCTTTGAATATCTCACAGCAAAAACACTTATTTCACTTAGAATTCCTTCCTTTTGCATCCAAGAAATCCCAGTATACTTGGGTCTCTTTATTTACCGCAATATCCCAAGTTTTCTAGAAGAATCTTAAGTTCTAAGTCATCTTAAAGCCACATGGTCTCCTAGTGCCCTCAGGTTTCCTTGCCCCATCAGGACTCCTCATGTCTTTAAGACTCCAAGTCAAACAAGGACTCTTTATATGAAATGTTCTTGAACCTTCCAGAATCTTCTTCTACTTTCCTAGTTCAACTGAGATTCCTTGTGTCATTAGGATTCCTACTTTGACTGCGTTTCCTAGTCAGACCAGGATTTCATGGTTGGACCAGGAAAACTTCATTTCTTCATTTCATCTCATTTCTGCATCCTTGTGCCTTGCCTTTGTCACCTCTAACATCTCACATCCTTCTCATGTGGCTTTAAGCTCATTTCCTTGTCATTTTCTCTGATGTACCTAGAAAATAGAAACTAAATTACCATTGATTTATTTAAGGAAATAATTAAGTAAAATATAGGGAGTTAAATATTAAAATATCGCACTAAAATGCTCATATATATATATATATATATATTTTTTTTTTTTTTTACAAAAAACCTCCTCCAATCTCTTATAACTACATTTGTTAATTAAAAGTATAATTAAGCTATATATATATATTTTAACGAAAAATCTCCTCCATGTTATAAAGTATTGACTTACTTTGTAGAGAGTAAGAAATGTATAGAGAGAGATGAGGAGAAAATGCAGAAGTATATTAGTCAGTCTCAGAGGCCTCCCTTATAATAGAGGTATGGTTTACATGATAAGTGTTCAGACTATTGAGATATTACTTGTAGGTCTCTAACTAATAACGTGGACAGCCACATAAGAAATAATATTTACAACACTCCTGCTTGGATGTCCACAAATTGATGATGACATTGGACGCACTTATTGTTGCCTCGTTAAAAACCTTGTCAGATAACAAAAACTCAGTGGGATAAAAATAACTCTGGTCGTATGACAAAAAGAGCACAACGATCATATGTCCTAGGTAGCATGTTTCTTGATGCTCCCCCTGATTGAAATCTCCCCCTCATCTTTGCATGCATCGCTTGATAGCTTCAAGAGTTGTCTCAATCCAATCCCTTCCACTAACTTCTGGAAACTACACTTAGATAGAGATTTGGTGAATAAATCAGCCAAGTTTTCATCGAATCGAATTTGCTTCATTGCAATTTCTTAATTCTTTTGAAGCTCATGGGTGTGGAAGAACTTTGGTGCGATATGCCTAGTCTTGTCACATTTGATGAATCCTTCTTTAATCTGAGCAATAAAGAAGCATTGTCTTCATACATGACTGTTGGATTGTCAGTTACTGAAGGTAAATCACAAGTGCTTCGAATATGGCGAATCTTGGATCTTAACCAAAAACATTCTCGGCCAGCTTCATATAATGCAATTATTTCTGAATGATTAGGGGAGGTTGCCATGAGTGTTTGCTTAGATGATCGTCATGAAATTGCAGTGTCTCCACAAGTAAAAACATATCATGTTTGAGAGCGACCTCTATGCGGACCAGAGAGATATCCTGCATCAGCATATCCAACAATCGTGGGATTATAAACAGATATATTTGTATAAAATAAACCCATATATGTTGTACCACGAAGGTAGCGTAAAATGTCTTTTACGCATTTCCAATGACGTGATGTTGGAGCAAAGCTATATCTTGCCAACACGCTAACTTCAAATGCAATGTCTGGTCTTGTACATTGTGGCAAATAAAGTAGGGCATCAATAGCACTAAGATGCGGTACTTCTGGACCAAGGATAATTTCACCATCTTGTCTTGGACGAAATGGATCTTTCATAGTGTCAAGACTCCAAACAACCATTGAGGTACTAACTGGGTGAGCCTTTTCCATACCAAATCTCTTCAAAAAAATTTCGGTATAAGCAGATTGATGGACAAGAATCCCACTATCTAAATGCTCAATCTGTAGCCCAAGGCAATACCTTGTTTTTACAAGGTCTTTCATTTCAAATTCTTTCTTTAAATATTCAGCAGTTTTTCCAAGTTCTGAAGAACTTCCAATCAGATTCATGTCATCGACATAAACTGTGACTATTGCAAAACCAGAATTAGATTTCTTAATGAACACATAAGGACATAGGATCATTTACATATCCTTCCTTAAGTAGATACTCACTGAGGCGGTTATACCACATTCGTCCAGATTGTTTCAATCCATATAAGGATCGTCTCAGTTTGATTGAGTACATTGGGTGGTTTTGTAGTTGCTTCAGGCAACCTAAGTCCTTCTGGGACTTTCATGTAGATATCAGTATCTAACTCACCGTATAGGTATGTAGTAACAACATCCATAAGTCGCATATCAGGTTTTTCCCAAACTACTAAACTTATTAGATAGCTGAATGTGATAGCATCCATTACGGGAGAATATATTTCCTCATAATCTATGCCAGGCCTTTGTGAAAAACCTTGCGCAACAAGTCGCGCCTTATATCTTACAATCTCATTTTTCTCATTACATTTTCTTATAAATACCCATTTATATCCAATCGGTTTGACATTGGGTGGTGTTTGGACAACAGGCCCCGAAACACTGTGTTTTTATAGAGAATTTAATTCAGTTTGGATTGCATCTTTCCATTTGACTAATCATGTCTCTATCTACATTCATTAACAGAGCGAGGTTCAGTGTCATCACCTTTTATTATTTTAGTAGCTACTGCAAATGAGAATATATTGTCTATGATCATATCTCTACGATCCCACAACTCATTGGTGTACACATAGTTTACAGAAATTTCCTTATTTTCAGGTACATTAGCCTCTTTATAGGCTAGTTCTCACCGATGTCATTTTCCTCTTCTGTAGTCAAGAATCATGAATTGTGGATCGGACATTAATGTCTTACCTAATATTCTTTTCAGGGGCGATTTCATTATGATTCAAATGTGCCTTTGAGTTCCTCTTCCTAGGAACTCAATCTTTTGAACCTACAGGTTTGCCACGCTTCAGACGTGCAGCGGATGGCTTATTGGTCGCCATATTATTTTGTCCAATTAGGACATTAATTCTTGCTATTGTTGGGATATGTGATCTTGTCACTTTTGTTGTATCAGTGAATGCATCAAGCATTGTGTTAGCAATATTTTGAAGGTGCAGAATCATTCGCACTTCAATTTCACTTTCTTTAGTACGAGGATCAAGATGAGATATAGTGGGTACAGTCCACAATAATTCACGACGTTCATTTAGAACAGTCTTATCTCCCCCTAACGGCTGGAATATTGTCTCATCAAAATGGCAATCTGCAAATCGTGTAGTGAAGGTATCACCCGTCATGGGTTCTAAATACCAAATAATAGATGGTGAATCAAAGCCAATGTAGATTCCCAATCGACGTTGAGGGCCCCTTTTTATACTTTGTGGCGGTGCGATAGGCACATAAACAGTACAACCAAATGTTCGAAGATGGGAGATATTAGGCTGGCTCCCAAAAACAAGTTGTAATGGGAATATTGATGGTTGGCTATGGGCCTCAACCGCATTAAAGCTGCTGCATGCAAAATTGCAAGTCCCCATGCATAAACTGATATCATTGTTTTCATTATCAAAGTGCGCGCTATTATTTGAAGTCTCTTAATAAAAGCTTCTGCCAAACCATTTTGTGTATGAACATGAGGAACCGAATGTTCAATTTCAATTCCCATAGATGTGCAATAATCATCAAAGATTTGAGATGCAATTTCACCAGCATTGTCTAAACGAAAAGACTTGATAGAGTAATCCGAGAATTGAGCTTGTAATTTAATTATCTGAGCAAGTAGTTTGGCAAATGCCACATTACCGGTAGACAAGAGGCAAACATGTGACCATCTTGTAGAGGCATCAACTAGGACCATAGAAATGGTCCACAAGATGGGTCAATCGGTCTACAAATGTCTCCTTGAATTCTTTGTAGCAAAGATGGGGATTCGATATCTATCTTTGCATAAGATGGTTTGACCACCAATTTCCCTTGTGAGCAAGCTTTGCATGGGTTGCTTGGCAAAACAATATGTTTAGTCATCAATGGATGTCTATTGGAATTTGTAATGATCCTACGCATCATGGTGGATCCAGAATGACATAAACAGTCATGCCAAAGCATAAAGGTATGTTGATTTTTGAACTGTTGGTTCACAACATGGTATGCCTCAACTGGTTTAATGGTTGTGTAACACAACCCAGATAACAGGGCAATCAATTTTTCCAATATCTATTTTTGGCAGTTTTTATTGGACGTAATGCAAAGATATTCCACATGATTATCATTTGTGGTCTCAATGTGGTATCCATTTAAACGGATATCTCTAAAACTGAGGAGATTTCTTCTAGATCTCGAAAAGTATAAAGCCTCTTGAACGGACAATTGAGTTCCATTTGGTAGCCTAACTTGAGGGCATGCACACCAAGGACTTCTTTTTTTCTTTTCTTTTTAGCAAGACCAAAAAACTGTGAAATTTATAATTAAACCATAATTAGTTAGAAAAAAGTAGAGTAATGGTCATAACAAAAAAATGGAAATTCAAATTGTTCGAGGAAATAAAAATATAATAGAATAGAAACATTCTTCTTTTATTGAACTTCCAAACTAGAGAGAAAAGTACAACTAATAAAAACATCTAATTTAGAGACCAAAAACAAAGGAAAAATACGACTAATGCAAGGAAAACATAAAGGGAAAAGTGCCTCAGCACAGGCTGACAACTAGTTGTTGTTAAGGACTCCACCACTAGTCATATCATCAAAATTGCTTCCATTGTTCGCAAAAAAAAATCTGAGGCATCAAGGGGGGTAATGTCCAGAGGCTCAGAAGAATCCCAAGGGTCAGAGTGATCAATGTAGTTTCTCTTTACATTTTTCTTTCTTAGGGAAGCTTCATAGAGTGCCACCAAATGGTCTTCGGCACGACAGGTACGAACCCAATGGCTTTTACCACCAAATCCATTGTCTTCATTTTTATGAGTTTTGATCATCTGACCATTTCATTTAGTAATCTTGGCATTGTTCCTTGGGCCCAGCTGCTAGTTGTCGGCCCTGACCACGTCTATGACCACAGTTATGGGCTTTGTCATGTAGTCCACTACGTCTATTGCCATGACCACTAGTAAAAATAGCATTTGCTTCAGGAAATGGTTGTGATCCTGTAGGGCGAGACTGATGGTTTTTCATTAAGAGCTCATTGTTTTGCTCAGCCACCAGAAGACAAGATATGAGATCAGAGTATTTGGTGATTCCTCTTTCTCGGTATTGTTGCTGTAAGACCATATTTGAGGCATGAAAGGTGGAGAAGGTCTTTTCAAGCATCATGGCCTGAGTGACAGTTTCTCCACAAAGATTCATCTGGGAGGTGATTCTAAACATGGCGGAATTGTAATCTATCACAAAACTGTAATCTTGAAGGCACAGATGCTTCCATTCATAACGTGCCCTAGGGAGCACAACAGTCTTTTGATGAGCGAATCTATCTGCCTAGCCTATCCATAGCTCAAGTGGGTTTTTGACAGTTAAGTACTCATCCTTCAATCCATGATGGAGATAGTGGCGCAGAAAAATCATGGCCTTAGCTTTTTTCTGTGGGGACGCTGAGTTTCCTTCCTTGATTTTAGGCCCAAGGTTTTGGGCTTCGAGATGAATCTCGGCATCAAGGGCCCAAGACAGGTAGTTCTTGCCTGAGATGTCAAGGGCGACAAAATCCAATTTTGCCAAATTCGTCATCTTCCTACCACAAAGAAGATGAGTTATGTTAGGATCCATATATGTTGTTAGAACTACAGGTTCTTTAACAAATAACAATCAATATTGAAACTTCAGGTTCGAAAAACAAAGTGAACATTGGATCGCAATTATATGCACGAAGCTTTAGGCTCGTGTTCTTATGATTAGAACTTCTTTTTTTTTTTTTTTTTAACTTCGGGTTCAAATGGATATGTACTCGAAACTGCTGGCTCGAGTAGCAGTAGTGAAACTTCAGGTTCACTTGTATTATGAATAGTAAGTATGCTTGATAAAACAGATAAGATAAATTTATTTAAATACATATTAAATATGCGATAAGTAATGAAACAGCAAACATATATCCATTATGTTAACGTGTTAAAGATCATATGAACGTGTTAAAGATCATATGACATATATACGCTGTTAACATAATGGATTTAGGGTAGTGAGGCCCCGTAGGTTAAGTATAAAAGAAGAGCAGAGACACAAATAGAGATAAGAGAAAGAGATCGAGATAGCGGCGAACCCTAAATCGAAGCTTTTATCTGCAGAGCCGCAAAGATGAATATTGTCGAGAAGATGATGGCAATAGGCTTTTCTGCTGGCTTTGCTGGATTCATCAGATTGTCGATTTATTTCTCGGTCGAGAACTGGAATAATTACATCTATCTTAAAGCTGAAGCTCAGAAATTGAGAGCGATGAATGAAAGGAATTCCCGTGAAAGAATTTTTCTCTTTTTTTTTTTTTTTTTTTTTTTTTGTTTCCTTGTTAAGATTTGCAGATGTTTAGATACATACATGTTAATTTTAGATCTACAAATACAATTTTGTTTGCTCCATCTTTTAGTTTCGTGTTGTAATCGTTCAGTATTCATATATTTGCAAGATTCTTTGATGCTGACTTGATCTGATTTTTATTAATTTTTCTGTTTTGTTGATCCTTATTAGATGCATCTTGGCTCATCCGTTGTAGGTGCATATTTTTTACTCTTTTATCTTTTTTTTTTTTTTTTTTTTTTTTTTTGCATTGGCTCAAGGTCTCATCTCTTTTTGGAAAGTCTGGGAATTGAATTTTTAACACACTGGTCTTTCACTTTTATCCTTGGACGCAACAAGAGACGAAAATTGTTGTCAATGAGATTTTGCTTGTTGTTTATAATTCATACATTTTTTTTTGTTCTTGGTCATTTTTGAACTCTGAAACGAATTCATAAGAAGCCAGTGAATTAGCTGTGGTATGCTTTTCATCTTCTTCTTCCTCTTTGTTATCAAATGATATAGCATTATAATTTTAACATTTCTTGCCTTTCATTCTGACAGGAATGATCCCCCATAACAAGGAATTCAGAAGGACACTCTGCAGAGATGATTAGTCTATGGTTATTGTGATACAGTGAATCCAATAAAAAGAACCTCCCTATGAATAGCATGGGGATCGAAAATTACGGATTTAAAGTGTTCCTCTACTTTCTTTGTGCAATTGCTTTGCTGCGTGCATGAATTTATCTCAACTTATCGAAAGCTTCTGGTTGTTGGCTTCTTTTTTCTCAGTGACCTTTTCTTTTGTGTTGGTTATTAAGGCAATAGGAATTTGAGCAAAAATGTAACTTTTGGTGCTGGCTTTATGAAACTGATATGGAATTCATCAGCATTTTATTAAGAACTTATTTGTTTCAATTGAACACTTTCAATCAAATCCTATGACCGAACTTGGTGACACCGAAATTTTCATACTTCAGTTTTTTAATCAGGGAAAGTATCAGAGTATCTACCAAAGCACATAGAATGAATCAGTGAGAGAGAGAACTTCAACTCTGAATTAATGTCTACACCTTTGAATATAACAAGGTCCTTCAAATTTCTCATTTTTAAAGAGAAAACAACAAGAACAAAATGAACGAATGGAGAACACACTGAATGAGAAACTGAATCATTAATCCTACACTGAAGACCTCCTTGCATCTCAATTAAGCATTTGGAGGCTTGTACAACTTCTCCACCATCTTCCTATATTCTGCAAGAGACATAGAGAGACAGCATTATTCAGACTCTGTTTATGATGTAAAAGTTTTTGAAAACTAAAACAAATGAATAAGTAAAAGGAGACCCAAGAGTTACCTTCTTGATTGCTCCAAAGTTGTGCAGCTTGGGGGTTCAAAGGTGAGCTTGTGTTTGGTTCTGTAATTCACATAGGAAGACCCAAATTTCATAAGTAGGTTAACAATAGCTCGACGATCCAACTAGTATTTCACACAGCAGCATAGACAAAGAAAACCAGTAAGAGATTACCTCCGAGAAGACTCTGGATCGATAAGAGGATGGTTCTCACATCATAAGCCGAAGACCATTTATCCTGCAATTGGTTTCGAAGGCACACATCAGATCAAATCATTGCGGAAATAAAACACCATTGCAGACTAGTATCAGTAGCAGTAAAGTACCTGAAGAATATCCAAGCAAATGTGGCCACGGACATCGACATTGGGGTGAAAACAGAAAGACTCGAACTTGACCTTGGGAGGCTTAAAGGGATAGTCATTGGGGAAAGAAAGGGACAATCTGTATTGAGTCCCTTCGAAAACTGTGTCTTTGCTTCCATTGATGGTCCCTTTCCAGCAGAATATGTTGTCTTCTTCAGGGAACGCAGATATGCCCGAATCTCCACCCATCTATAATTCAATTTTTTCAATCAATTTCCAAAAACCCTAAAATCTCAAAATCCCCAAAATTCACAAAGAATTAGTAGTCGCAGTGACTCACCATTAACGCCATTAACTCAGATTGAAGCCTGTTGCAGACATATAAATCAAGATCAGAAACCTTGAAAACCAAGACCCACAATCAATCAAGCAAGCAAAACCATAAGAAATTGAGTGTGCGAAATTGGGATTCACCTTTTGAGAACCGACTGAGAGTCGGCGGTCTTCGCCGGCGCCTGAGATTTCTTCGACGGAGCGGTGCCTGTGGCCCCTGGGACGTTGTCTTGGTTCACAGAAGCCATCGCCGACTGAGATCTGAGAGAGAGAGAGAGAGAGAGAGAGAGAGAGAGAGAGAGAGATGGGAGAGAGGGTTGAGGGTTGGGTTTAAAACGCTGCGAGTGTGGAGGTAAACGGCGTCGTAGAGAGGAGCTTGGTAGGGTATTCAAAAATTTTCGAACGTTGCAATGACGGTGCGTCACATATTCTAATCTGTCTTTCTTTCTTTATCTTCAACGGCTAGTAATGTATAGAAATGGGTAACTTCTTTTTCTCTTTCCCTTTTTTGCTTTATTCTCAGGGCCCAACTGATTTTCCACCCTAATACAATGGAAAAAGGTTTGGAACTCAACTTAACTGGGATGCTCAGATTCACACCCGTTACTATTATTAGAGAAAATCTCACAAACAGTACCTGAACTTTCGGTCACTAATAACTTTCGTACCTCAAGTTCAAAAATATCATATTGGTACCTGGACTTTTAACCCTGACCTAATATTGGTACATGAGAATAGTAAAATCGTTAACTGTGTTAACTTTTCAAGGGTAGCATCATCATTTTACTGTTCATCTTCTCCAGAAAATCTCACAAACAGTACTTGAACTTTCAGCCACTAATAACTTTCGTACTTCAAGTTCAAAAAATATCAGATTGGTACCTTGACTTTTAACCCCGACCCAATATTGGTACTTGAGAACAATAAAATCGTTAACAGGGTTAACTTTTGACTTGCCCAGCAAACATTTTCAAAATTGACTTGGCAATAATAACATTATTGAGGAAGAAGAAGAAGGAATAAGGAAGAAGAAGGAAGAAGAAGGAGCGAGAAGAAGGAGGAAGAAGAAGGAAGAAGGAAGAGGAAGAAGAAGAAGAAGGAGGATGAGGAGGAAGAAGAAGAAGAAGAAAAGGAAGAGGAAGAAAAAGAAGCAGGAGGAGGAAGAAGAAGGAGAATAGGAAGAGATTGGATTGGTGGATGTCAATGGAAGAGAGTGGAAAAGTTTTGAGTACGCAAAAGAGGACGCCTGCTAGGGAATGGTGGAAGGAGGAGTATTGTGATGAGCTGACGAAGAAGATAAGAGTGGTGTTACTGAAGAAGAAGATAATGAAAATTCTGGGATTACAGAGAGGCTGGTTCGTTTTGTTTGGAGAAGATGAACAGTGAAAGGTGATGCTACAAGTCAAAAGTTAACCCCGTTAACGATTTTACTATTCTCAGGTACCAATATTGGGTCGGGATTAAAAGTCCAGGTACCAATATGATATTTTATGAACTTAAGGTACGAAAGTTATTAGTGGCCGAAAGTTCAAGTACTGTTTGTGAGAATTTTTGGAGAAGATGAACAGTAAATGACGATACTACCCTTGAAAAGTTACTCCCGTTAACAATTTTACTGTTCTCATGTGTCAATATTAGGTCGGGGTTAAAAGTCCAAATACCAATCTGATATTTTTTGAACTTGAGGTACGAAAGTTATTAAGGACAGAAAGTTCAGGTAATGTTTGTGAGATTTTTCCTTATTATTAATAATAGTAGTAGTTTATTGTACATCGAGTGGGATATAAAACCTAAACGTTGAGTACTAGTACATAAATCTTCCACCCTAATACTATTTAGTCATCAGTTAGATCCATGGCACTTGAGTACAAATCAGGCATGGACTTACTTGTTGTAACTCTCTTTTATTTATATACATTCGATAATACAATTTATATTACTCATTATTAACTTTACTTACAACCTCGTTGCGTTCTCATGATTTGTGTTCTCATGAACAAAGTCTCTGAAGAAGTTTTAGATTTACTTGGTGTAAAAGTGATTGAGGGTGGTCAACAAATTTGGACCTGCAATCATGACAAATAACTACGCCATGAATATCAGAATGATTGCAGCCATGAATACGGTTATAATTACGATCGTAACTGCAGCAATGATGATGGCCATAAAACAAGGCAATGATGACAGTCATAAAGCTCGATGGTAATTATAGGTATAAAGGCGGTAGTAATCACGACTTATGACCCAAGTCGCCTCACACCTATAAATAGTGGGCATGACGACCAGGTATAACATCTCATTCCGACTTATTTGATTACACTTGACTGAGAAATATACTAACTTAGACATCAGAGGGTTTTCTGCATGTGTCCCCTTCTCTTCAAGTCGATGGTCAAAACATCAACAAGCAAAGGAAACTTCTCGATTGTTTCTGGTCAGGTCTCGCTCCAGTCCGCATTCATTGGTGAGTCAAAACCCTCTTCAGAATTTTTCATCACCAACAAGTGGCACATTCTGTAGGAAACACTTTTTCTTAAAAAGTGATGGCGAGAGCTGCACCTCAAGGAATCTCATTTCAGTCATTTAAGGACTGGGAATGACGGAATACCTGAACGAAGTTGGGCAGGGATGAGATGTGTCAACCATGAACCCCAGTGCGCAGCAATCGCATTTAGAGAATGATTCCTCCTAGGTACGCTTCCTATACTAGAATCTGTGGCGCGATCTTGTTATAAGGCTCGAGGATGAAATTCGTATCGAGGGGGTGAGACCTAGGTAATATAGACTAGTGTTTTATTCCTATAGCGAGCACCTTTTGATTTCACCTATTTGTATTTGAAATATTTATGAGGCTGGTGGCAAAAACAAACATATGAAACCGTTGGCCGAAGTGAATCCATGAGGTCGGTGACCGAAATGTAAACGCAAGGCTGGTGGCCGAATTGAAGCTTTGAGGCCTGTGGCCGAAATGAATCCATAAGTCCAGTGGCTGAAATGAATACATGAGACTTGTGGCCGAGATGTAAATGCAAGGCCGATGGCCGAAAAGAATACATAAGGCTGGTGGCCAAAATGTAAGCACAAGGCCGATGCCAGGAATGTATGTGTGAGGCTTGTGGTCAAAATGAATACAGGAGGTCAGTGACCAAATTTATGTGTAAAGCTGGTGGCCGAGAGGAGCGGATGAGGCTGGTGGCCGAAATGCATGTGTGTGGCTGGTGGTCAAGAGGAATGTGTGAGGCTGGTGGCCGAAATTAATATATGAGGCTGATGGCCATAGTAGATACCTGAGGCCGGTGGCCAAAATGAATAAAATGATGTCTATTAGACTCGAAGAGAAATGGGGGCAACTCTATGTCTAATGCAGAAACTAACTTTTCTCCTTGAGAAGCAACCCATAAATTCATCATATACAGTTTGATTTCCAACTCTTGGTACTCTAAATATACTCGTGTTTTTCATTGTTATTGTGCTTCTTGTAAGCCCCGGTCCTTGGTAAGGGCGACAATGATATATAGGCATCGAATTGTTTTTCTTACTGTACTTATGAGTGCACAGCAAAGGAAAACATAAGGCAAGTTGGGTGTAAAATAAATAAATATATAAAGGAGCTCTCTCTACAAGGGAAAAAGCGGTTGGCAAGGAAAAAGCTATCGACGAGGAAAAAAGCTCTCAATGGGGAAAATGCTCTTGGCGAGGAAGAGACTCTCAGCGAGGGAAAAAGCAGTTGGCGAGGAAAAAAAGCTCTAGATGAAGAAAAGTCAGCCGGCGAGGAAAAAAAAAACTCTTGGTGAGGAAAAGGATCCCAATAAGGAAAAAACTCTCGACAAAGACAAAAGGCTCTCGACGAGGAAAAAAATTCTCTACTAGAAAAAAAACCTCTTAATGAGGAAAAAGCACTCGACGAGGAAGAAATGAACTCTCGAAGGAGGTGAACTCTCGAGGAGGAGTAAACTAGAAAAGGCTTCGCTTGAGGAGGCAACCGCGCCGAACGCTCAAGGTTTAAGGCGACAACTGCATCGAGGCTAGTAGGAGAAGGAGATCATGCTGCGTCAAAAGACAGGGGACCTCCAAATTGGCTCAGGTTGTGGCCAATTTTAGAAATCTTCTCTTAGAATGGGTATCCAAAGAGAAAAATTGGTGACATTGGGGGGAGTGGTCAACAAATTTGGACCCACAATCATGACAGATAACTCCTCCATGAATATCAGAATGATTACAGCCATGACTAAGGTGATAATTATGATCGTAAATACAGCAATGATAACTACCATAAAGCACGGCAATGATAACAGCCATAAAGCTCAATGGTAATTACAAGTATAAAGACGACAGTAATCACGACTTATAACCCAAGTCACCTCACACCTATAAATAGGGGATACAACGACCATGTATAACATCTCATTCCGACTTATTTGATTACACTCAATCGAAAAATATACTGACTTAGGCATCAGAGGGTTTTCTGCAGGTGCCCCCCTCATCTTCGAGTCGATGGTCAAAACATCAACAAGCAAAGGAAGCTTCTTGATTGTTACTTATTAGCTCTCGCTCCAGTCCGCATTCATTGGTGTGTCAAAATCATATTCAGAATTTTTCGTCACCAACAATGATTTATTACTTATTAAAAGACTATGATTTCTCATTGTTTTTCGAATTGACTGCATCGTTTATTCATTATATTTTTAAGGATTAAATTCAGTTTACCCCCCTGAGGTTTGGGGGTAATTTCATGTTACTCCCTGTCATTTCAATTTAATCAGTTTACCCCCAAGCTTGTCAATTCTCCTCAACTGAGTCCATTCCGTCCAATTTGGACGTTAAGTCTGACTTTTGAGGGGTAAAATGGTTATTTTAAGACAAAAAAAAACTATAAAAAAAAGGAATTTTTTTTAATTTTTTCTTTCTATTTTTTGTTTTTTTTTTCTGTTTTTTAATTTTTTTTTTCATTTTTTTTATATTTTTTTTTGTCTTCAACCATTTTATATAAAAAAATAGAAAAAAATTGAAAATGAAAAAAAAATAAAACAGAAAAGAAAGGAAAAAAATAAAAAATAAAATTTTTTATTATTTATTTTTTCCTTTTTTTTCATTTTTTATTTTTTATTTTTTTATTTTTGTCTTCAACTTATTTACATAAAAGAAAATAGAAAAAAATTAAAATGAAAGAAAAACAGAAAAAAAAATTCCTTTTTTATTTTTCTTGTCTTGAAATGACAATTTTAACCCTCAAAAATCAAACTTAACAGTCCAAATTTGACGGAATAGTAGAAATTGGGCATGGCTGATTGAAATTGGAAAGCTTGAGGGGTAAACTGATTAAATTGAAAGGACAGGGACTAACATGAAATTACCCCCAAACAAACTGTTGGTTTAGAATCATCCACTAATACACGGGTAGACTAGACCACAAAAAAATAAAAATAAGAAAGGAAACAATAACTGATGTGAATTGTTTAAATTTTTAAATTTTTATTTTAAGAAAATTATTGATTAAGACCGAAACTCGTGTGTGAAAACGGTTTATTTGTTTCTCAAAACACGTGATCTCCCATGGTTTTTCAAAACCGCGGCATAATCCAATGTTTTTGCTTTCAAAACCATCAATCTAGAATCATCCCCCAGTCTATAAAAAAAGACTCAAGACGAGTGAGTTGTGCACTCAAGTCTTCATTCTCATTGTCTAGCTAATTGCTTTGTTAAGTTTATTTTTCACAACAAAAATGCTGATAGTCGATGTTTTTCAAAGCGCTGGATGTCAAGATGATTTATTGTTGTAGCTAAATCAATCATCGAATCAATGATTTACCAGATCAAAGAGAGAGGTATTGTGCATATCTTATTTGAACATAGTTATATACATCTTATTTAACCAAAAAAAAAAAAAGGAACTTAAAAGAGTTAAATTATTCATGTTATATTCATCTTACTTGGTAAATCCTTCCTCCAGGTATATGCCTTTCCTGGAATATCCACCCAGGGTGCCAGGAGTCCTCGGGATGTTCAAACGCTCACCCCGCTGCTCCTTGATTGTGCCTAGGGTAGCCTTCAAGGTGAATCTTTTAGAGGCTCTTGGTGTCATGTTGCTTTATAGCAATGAAAGGGAATCAACGTGCTTTGGGATTGGTTAGAAGGTTGGAGGCCAGAAAGCTATAGCAGCTAATTAAATTATCTAGTATTCTCTGATTCGATATGTTTAATATATCCTTCCTACATTTCTTTGGCAAATGTCTAGTTTGTCTCCTTGATTCTCAATTGAAGATTGAGCGACTGACTGAAGTGTATTGGCATCCCTTCCTAAATAAATAAAAGGCTAAATACTGTTTAGTCCTTACACTTTTGCTTTAAAAACACTTCAGTCTTTGACATTCTAATTTCACACGTTTAGTCCATGTACTCTAAAATTTCGGACCAATAGGTCCTTACCGTTACTTTCCATCTAAAATCTCGGTTAAATCAATGATGTGACAATTTTTTGGGGGCCAAAATATATATTCTACCCTCATTTTTTTTAATAAATTTATTCTTTTCTCTTTTTTCTTTTTTCTTTTTTCTTTTCTGTTTCTATTCTTCCAGCCCCATGAAACCTCCACCGTCTTCTCCTCCACCCCCTATGGCATCCTATGCGGCGTCCCCTACACCGCCCTCCCCATTCGCCACCTGTATCAGCACCTCTATAAACAAAGAAAACACAAACAGAATATCAACTTTATCAATTCACCACTCAACTTTCAATCGAACAATCATGCTTTAATAATCAGAGAGATTTCAATCAAACTAAACTAAACTCAGTTCAGTTAATTCCAATTATCACTCCACAAGTCTGAGCGTTCTGAAATCATTTTCGACCATAAGTCTGAGCAAAGAACTGAATCGTCGTGGTTGGAAGACAAAGCTCGGTTCATCTCCGGCCACGCTCAGTTTGCATCCACTTCAGAAAGTCCAGAATTAAGCATCACTGAGCGCCAAATTTTCTCTAGGACAAACATTAGCTTCGAAATCAAACCCAAAAGACCAGAAAAGCCGTTGTGGACGGTGAAATCCGACGAAGCCGATAACACCCAAAACATCAATTCCATCAAAACTCAACTATAATCAAAATCAAGCACATCAATGTGCAGAGCATGAAGAGTAGATGAATTTTCTCACCTTATGCACTACCGATTTCGGCAGAAATTGCAGGAAAAAGCCTAGAAACCGTCGGAGAATTTCGGCGTCGATTTTCGCTCCAGGGTCGGCTGACGACCAAACTGAATCCAAAGGGACGTCGGCTACGTCGAGGGGGTTCGAACGCTAAACCATCCCCAACCCCACCGGCCGACGTTTGTCGTCTTCTCCCCAGATCGGATCAGCTTCTCCCCATATCGGATCATCTTCTCTCTCGGCCTCGATTTCGAGTTCGAATCGGAGCTCCAAACAGCTGCTCCACCGTAGAGTACTCCGCCGCCGATGCCGTTTGGAGTTTGGTGGTGTTTGGCTGAGGCTTCTAGAGTTTGGTGCGTGGTTTCAGGTGAGGCGTGTGAAGAGAAGAGAGGGAGTAAGGAGGCAGAGGAGAAGAGATAAACAGAATAAAAAATAAAATTTAAAAAAATAAACAAACAAACAGAAAAAGAGAAATGAAAAAAAGAATAAATAAAATAAAATAAAAGAGAAAAGAATAAATTTATTAAAAAAAAGTGAGGGTAGAATAGATATTTTGGCCTTAAAAAATTGCCACGTCATCGATTTAACCGAGATTTTGAATGGAAAATAACGGTAAGGATCTATTGTTCCGAAATTTTAGAGTAGAATGACTAAACGTGTGAAATTAGAAGGCCAGGGACTGAAGTGTTTTTAGAGTAAAAGTTCAGGGACTAAACAGTATTTAACCCATAAATAAATAATATAAGAAAGACATAATTTTTTTTTTCGACTAAACAAAATAAAATTACGAGGAAATTAAACCCTCTAATACAAAGGAAGGCATAATTGTTAATATCTTTTTCTTTTGTTTTTTTTTTTTTTTCTTTTGAAAACCGGCTAAGGTTCCCATTTGATTGGAGTGGTGCCGCTCCTCCCTACTATATTATTATTCAAATTTGGATAGTACACCAAATGGGGCCTGAACCTTGCAAAACATACATTCATCCTCCATAAGAATATCCTAAACATTAAAATAACCTCTTCTTCTAATTCTCTGATATGCTAAAAGTAACACGCTATTTAATCTATTAAAATATCAATTGTCAGTATAGAATAAGTAGGGATCATTTAAGTCAGGGATTGAGGATATACAAGTAATCACATAACAAATCAAGAATTAAATATAGTATAAGGTATTATTCATGAAATATAAATACAAAGAATCAAAAAATTATGAAATCGTAAATTAGGGGGTTTTAGGTTTTGTAACACATAAATTAAAGTAAAATATATAAACAATGTGGGATTTACAATGACAAAGATTCCGCATTACCCACTCAAAAACTAACTTTGGTCATCAATCATGTAAGAAACACACTATTTACATGGTCAAGGCTAAAAATTGATCCGGAGTGGATTCACGTCGTTACCAATTTATGAAGAAGCTGATGGATTAGTTTACTATCAGCCTGTAACACAATCACTTATCGACTTAATTTCAATTAACAACATTGGGTTTCTCAAGTCAAGTCACTTGCTAATATTCAATCCATGCAATTGCTAAAGAAAGTATTATATAACCAACACAAAGATAACCATCGCCCTAGGAAAATGGACAGATGGAAAATGGATATAATAATGGCATTTATGACACATTCATAGGTACAAACATATACAATCAAAACAGCCAGTTGAAAAACAATGTCATGAACTTACCAGCGTTTTATCTGCAAAATCAATTGTCTGACTTAATTCTGGAGCCTATTTATGCTGAGAAATCATCCTAAGAAGCTTTACAAAACGTAGCTATGAAGTGCAAAAATCCCAGAATTTCCAAGGAATTCTCCATCTCAGCTCTCATATTTGCTTTTCATTGAACTACCAACTTTCTTGCACCCTCTTTCACCTGAACTCCAGCATGTGGTGAGAGTCTCATTAGGTGCTGTAATAGGGAAATGTAGGTTTTGATGGAAGTTACTTCGAAACCAATATCAGCTTTTGTCAAAAATTGTAAGAGATAAGTTTGCATCCAATCCAACACAAGCTTTGCAGTGTCTAACAAACTTTGCAGATTTGAAAAAAAATTGGTTCTCCAGCAAATCATTCCCACTCACATGCAAATTCCTTGCACCAAGTAGTCACTTAATTGAGGATTTGAAGAAGACGAAACTGATGCTTTTTGGGCCAGTAAAGATTATGGTTTCCCAACTTCAGTAAGGCAAGAAGTGACATTGATCACTGTGAATTGCGATAAGAAGCAAATAAAATGCACTATATAGTTTAGTATATACATTTGAAGCTAGCAGAACAAAAGATATTTACAACAGTGCGTGCTTTAGTTCAAAAGATATATTGTAAGATTAGGAATGGAATAAAAACATGTGTTTCCATTGTGAATAGCATGTTATGAAATGTTTATTTTTTGTCATAAAATAAAATTAATTAGACCAAGAAACCACTTTATTAATTATTTCTTTTTCTTTTCTCTTTTATTATCTTAAACCCTTAGCCTACCCGCTCTTACATATGCTAGTAAGAATCGAATCATTACATTTACAATGTTAGATTTATAATTTACCAACAGGTCACAGCTCACCGACACCGCTTTATTTTTCTTAAAATCACGTGATCTTGTTTTTTTTTTTTTTTCAAAACAATGGCATCGTCAATTATATATTTTTGTTTTCAAAACTGTCAATCTAGAACCATCCATTAATATATTAGTAAAGTGAACATTTAAGGGGAAAAATTGAAATAAGAATAAGGAAAGTAGATCACGTGTGTCTAGATTGTTTATGGCATGTATGGTGTGAAATGTTTCTAGTTTCATTTTATTTGAAGTTACAAATTAGTTAGACCGAAGACCATGTGTGAAAACATTTTTTTTTTTTTTTAAACCACATGATCTCCCATTGTTTTTCAAAACTGCGGGACAGTCCTTTGTTTTTGTTATCAAAACTGTCAATCTAGAACTATCCACTGGTCTATAAAAAGAGGCAAGACGAGTGGGTTATGCACTCAAGTATTCATTTCTCACTCTCTAGTTAATTACTTGGTCAAGTTTTATTTTTCATAACAAAAATGATTATAGTCGATATTTTGAAACCGCTGGATGATAAGACAAAGAGGAAGATGATGTGATTGTCATAGTAGCTAAATTACTCGTTGAATCAACGATTTACCATATCAAGAGCTATAGTATACATCTTATTTGAAATTGGCTATACACGTCTTACCTTATAAGATTTTCACTTTATTTTTTTATGGACACTAACCCATCTTACAATGCGGAGGTTAGGCCATATGTTATCAAAAGCAACAAAAATCTCCAAGGGATTTTCAGCATCAGCTCTCAATTTTGTTTTCCATCGGACTACTATCTCCATTGCATCCTCTTTCACATGTGGTCCGACATGGGCGACGACTCTCATTAGCTGCTCTAATACAAAAAGCAGGCTTTGATCAAAGTTGCTTCGAGACGAACATCACCTTATGTCCAGTATTGTGAAAAATCAGTTTGCATCCAATCCAACACGAGTTTTGCAGGTTCTAGCGAACTTTGAAGAGATGCTAGAAGACTCGAACAAGTAACAAAATAAGGGAAAAAATGAAACTATTTTCAATTTCAGCCAGCAAAATGGAAAATTTTTGTTACTCCAAATTAATAGATAAAATGTAATCCAAATCTATGATTGAGCCGATTAAAAGTTAAATTAATCATTAAAGATTATCTCTGTAAAAGTTCAATTTAAATAGAAATCGTTTGCTCATTCATTTGCACAAATGAATAGTTGTGTAAGTTATTGTTTAGTGATCAACTGGCCATTTGTTTGATGTAATTGAATGAATAAACACATTCTACATTGATTGTTTGCAAAGATGGTCTTTGAAACTTGCTTTAAGTTTTAAACAGTTAGATGAAGGATTAAACTGCCGAATGTGTAATAAGAAAAAACGAACACGCATGTCTATGCTGGTTTCGACCTCAATTTTTTCTTAAGAAATTAGAGTTGCTGCTCCTTTTGGATTCAATTCGTGAATTTATTAATTAAAAAACCATTTCCGGCCATAACTATTCAAATGATGATCTACTTGTTAGCCTAATATTTTATTAGAGCAAAAACAATGAATTAGTAAATTCGAGTTCTTGAACTAGTTAGATAAGTAAAAACAACACATAACAGTACGATAAGAGTTACTGATTATAAGGTTTGAACTTTGAGCAAAGATTACAATCCAAGACACAATGGGTGGTACTTGAGTGGTGAGTATGCCATTATAGCTTTATAAGTTTCAGAAAACAACAAGTAAAATGAATGACAAATTACAATACGTTGGATATGTCGAGGTTAACACATAAGTAGGGAAATTTGCTTGGTTCAAAGCTCTGCTTAGCCAAGACATCAGCATTTCGGCTACAGAAATACCTTGGATGCCTCATAAAAAAAATATCAAAAACTAAACCCCATCAGTTTCCATGAGAAAAGGAGATCTTTTACTTTACAAGTGCTGCAGAGATGGCGACACACTGCTAAATAAGCCGGGTGATTAAATGTTGGCAGCTCACTGTCAAATTAGTTACTGTACGAGAACTAGAGAACTTCACTGCCAGATTTGTACAGACAAAACTGGGATATACGGGAATTAACTAGGACATTTTAACAACACGGGATACCCTTTCAAAGAAGATAGGGCACATGGTTATGCTAAACATAAGCTCGTCAGTCATCCACTCTGGCGCTACCCTCTCAAAAGTCCCCAAGGATAAACAACGGTACACTAGTTCTGGCTTCTCCCCTGTAGCTCGGTTCACCCATGTCAGAGTGAAGGAGTAACCTGTTATATTGATATATAGTCATCAGCAACTTTTAAATGCAGAAACTGACTCTTGAGACGCTTACAATACATTTAAGTTGAAACAATTAGATAGAAACAGGAAAAGTATAGAAAAGAATATTTCATAATTTCCGTAATCAATCAACTATCACTGAAGTTTAACTCCCAGCTCTATAAATCCTTGTTTGCATACTTGTTTTTAGTAACTAAGCCTTGAGCCAAGCAACTAACACATAGTTCAGATCAATCTCAAGCCCAATTGAAATTTGAAATGACAAGATGATGCAAATGCTAGAGAGGGCTCTAACTTCTTTTCCTTTTTACTTTTAAGAGTTCTGATTTTGATAGTGTAGGAACATTCCTGAATAACTATCACAGTACAATTATAGTGTTTAACAGGATATAACAGCTTAGCCAGAGTAATATGCTTTAGGCCACCCAACTCAAAATCAATACAGGTCATATTGCCTAAAGATCCACAACGAGGTAGCAAACAAGATTAACTCAGGTAGTAAAGATGAGTCAATTTAATAGAGCAATAGAATTATCTTGCTAAAATCTTCTTCTTAATGTCATTGATTGCACTGTTAATCAGTCTTAGAGGATCGATGTTAGTCAGTCTGAGAGGATAAGGGACCTCCTACCATAGACGACTTATTAAAACACTGTTATTGAACTGTTGTTTGGTTTACATTAATAAAATTCATGTGTTCAGTATTCCCACCCAATTACAGAAAAAACAAATTAATACTTGGAGAAATTGAACTTAGGTTTCTGTCAAAAGAAACAACAGAAATTGACCATCAACAGATAATACATTATTCTTGTTTTACGTTTTTTTTTTTTTCAATTTGAAGAATAGAGCATCTAGTCCACAGAACTAATTATTAAGGGTAAATTGCAGCTACACCACCTAAACCCTCGCACCCTCACCTGAATTGCAGCTACCAACTTAAAAGAAAATATGCCCCCAAAGAATTCTTTCCACGTGTCAAAGGTGGTCCCTCCGGCCCACTCCCTTGAGGTTTTTGCTACTCTCTTCTTTCTTTCTCTTTTCTTCTTGCAGGCTTACTCTCTCAAACTCTCCCGTTCCCTGACTCTCTCACACTCATCTCTCTTATATCTAATTAAGGCCTGAATCTCTTTCAGGCTACGTTTCATAACTTGCATTATAAGCAAACCAAGCCTGCATAGTCAACAAATAGCTTGGGTCATTAGCAGCTTGGCTCAACTCCAACACCGTCCATGCTGCTTTTGAGAAGTGCTAACTAAACATTGGTCATTACCAATTCATGATTCACTCCTCTAAGAGACCCTTTTGATATAATGTCATTCTCTTAGAACTGAGAATTTTGGAGCTTATTATAAGAGTAATAAGATGTAAAAAGAACCAAAAATAACAGAATGCTAACAGAGCATCACAGAAACAAAGAGTTCTTTTCATATTCCAAGAATTACCACTTGATTGATGCACTGCTGTAATGCATGTTTCTTCGGTTTTATCAACAATGGAGAACTTTAAGCCCCACACGTACTCATTAAGCTCTTGAAACAGGCAGTTAGATGTGACAGCCACACTGCCACCTAGAAACCAAGTATACCACGCATTAAATCTTGCAATACCATATGAACAAGGAAAATGACATGATCTTCAATTCCAGACACATACCTGATCCTTCAAGATTTCTACAGCACTGTGGCAGAAAGTTTACATTGGTCTGTGAAAGTGAAGACAATAAGCATCTGCTCCAGATATTTAAATATATGGGAATTTATCAAAAATACCTTATGAGGACCAACAAGAGATTCCCTACGCACAGCTTCCTTGTGCAAGTCCTTTGCAGATTCTCTTGGTATTGCACCATCATCATGGCTCCTAAAAGGCATATTGATGTCCCCTGTCTCCGCCCCAGAATGACTCTTACGTTTATTTGTATCTCTTCTCTTTGAGCTATTGCCTGGTTCTCCTGATACTTCACCACCACCAGACATACATAAGTCCTCATTGTCTGTGTTGCTATCCTTCCTTCTGCTAAAGGTTTCCGCCTGTAGCATCTTTTGGAGCTTTGTTACTTCTTCAGAAAGCTCTTTATCTGTCGTAAATTTGAGCCACAAATATACATATAGGTGTTAAACAATTCATGCGAAAGCTCGGGAGAAACAAACTACAGAAGTTCTTAAATGTACCACAAGGTTAAACTGCTGATAACTGTGAATACTATTACCAAAAGTAATTCATAGTGACAAAAACTGGACACAGGAGTATTCACAAAATAATAAATCACTTGGTCTCAAGAAAGAACAAAAATGACATGTCCTCTATGCGTGTATCTATTGAAGACAGTGCGACTTATTTTAACTTTTTCTGGAATTTTCTGAACAATTAGATTGAAATTTAAGGAAGTCACGTTATGTATTCAATTTGAAAACAGTATAAAGATGTTCAAATCATTACAAACAAAATAAAACGCATAAACATTCTCAAACCATAATGGTTTCTTCAAGCAATCTGAATGCTTGACTGAATCCCCAAAATCATGTTTAGCAAGGTTATGCAAGTTTAACAGATATTAAACCTACCAAAGAGTTTTCCTTTTGTGTCTTATCAGGGGAATATTTTTCCTTTTTACTTTGCATTTTGGGAACAAAAGAAGAAAGATAAGTCACGCAGACCTTAATGCTTTTGTCACACATAGCATGCATTTATATAAGCATTATAAATGAGTCAATTAAGTAAACAATGGGGAAGTGAAAATCTGGCAATAATTGAGTAAGCTTATTTCTCAGTAGACTAGACAGTCCAGTAAGGTAGTTAGGTTTACTGTGAAACTTTCAATTCTTCATCATAGCCTCCTAATGAATCAAATAAGACATAATATAATATAATGTGATGTGATGAAGTGAACCAAAGTTGTAGGAAGCCCTAGCAGTTCAAATCTATCCAATTCCATATCTTCCACATTTCATATAAATCCAACATCCTCTTCAATCTCATTTCCATGAACCTTTTCAGGGCCATTCGATTATTCGTTTCTATAAAAACAAGTGAATGACTTAAAGGGTCATCAGAATAAAACGAACTGTGTTTTCTAACCAGAAGATGTTGGTCCTGTAACACAGATTTACTAGACACCTGTTGTAATGACTTGATATCTTTCTCTTCCATTTCACATTAAGGTCTATCGTTGCTTGCTATGAAACAAATTCTAAGACTGCAGAACTTGATTATAAAAGAGAAAAAAAAACCCTCATTCAGCAGAGTTCAGTCTTCCATCTAAAGTAAATCCAGGTTCACGGTATCCCAGATACCTTGTAGTAAATTGCAAGTTGCAACTTCAACAATGACTTGTGCACAAACACTCCACATGTTTAATAATATTGACCATTTTTACTATTCCTTTAGTGAGCTTTTATTTTAGTTCCAATCAGAATAATAGGGTTATACAAAATCAGCCTTCATTAACATTCCAAAACCTTTAGTGAGCTTGTATTTTAGTTCCAATCAGAATAACAATCAAACAGACCAGACTACTTACTTTTCCTGGTTTCTTCCATTAAAAGCTTCTGGTACTCGGTACATTGTTCATCTTTCGCGGACCTGCAATTTAATATTAAACAGCCTGTTGTTTAGGGTACATTAAATTTGACTAAGGAATTCCAGTCAAACTTAGAATTGCATACCTGAGAGAAGCCATTTCACTTCTAAGGTCATTAAGCTGCGAATGCAACTGCTCATTTTCACTTTTCACATGTTGAATGTACTCCTCCGCAACTGCGAAAGAGAAAATAAACAACAAATTCGGCAGCATTCATAGCATAAAACTAATAGAAAAAACACAAAATCTAGCGTAGAGAAACTCATACCTTGGATATAGTTCAAAAACTTGTCTTCTTGATCTTTATTTTGTTGATCCAACTCGGAGAATTTTTTGATCTATGTCATAACAACGCTCACAATTAGAGAAACAAAATCTAAAGGTCTGTCAAGTATAGGTTTCTGTGTAGATGACCAAAAGAAGCTCATGATCCAGAAATAGAGAAGCAAATTCAAAATTTTGTGCAAAAACAGCGAAAAGAAAAAGCATAAAGAAAGAAATTATGGAAGACCTTGATTTTGGAGTACTTGTCGTAGAGCTTTGAATAGAGAGCATCCATCTGTGAACGATAAGAGTGAGGGCTTTCAGATTAGGTGTTAAACGAAAGGGAATCCTAGTGTGGATAGTGAGAGAAGCCCTCGGAATCGCTCAAAGGTGGAAGCCCTAACCCTAAATAGCTCTAGTTGGTAAAAATGGAGGAGGAGGAGGAAGAAGAAGACGGAGACGGAGACGGAGAGAGCGCAATTGGTCTGATTCAAATTTCAGTAACAGGATCTCTCTCCTCCACTCAATATTGAACACTGCCACGTCATTGCAATATCAAGCCGTCTACTTTTTATTTATTTATTTCTGATAATGATAAAAGATGTCATTTTGAAGTGTCTTATTATAATTTAAACATTACAAATGTCCCGATGATAATTAAGGTCACATGTTCACGATCTATCACTGTACTTTAAATTAATTACAAAAACTGGCACCGACAGTTTCTTTCGCAGTTAACTGCTTAGTGCTTATCTTCTCCAGTCTCCATATTACAATCCGGAATTTCAAACGTCCAAAAACCGCCCAAACCTAATCCTATTCCGCCGAAACCTACTCCTATTCTCAATCTTCTTCATCTCTGGCGGCCACATTCTGAGACACATACATTCTCCAATGACTGTTTTGCTCAACGATGAAGCAGCGTCGACTCTGCAAAAGTACTTCACAGAAAAAGCTCCAAATTTTAGGGTTTTGAAGAATTGCAGAACTCGAATTGTCTACCTCGACCGGGTAATCTTTCAGCCTAGATTCTCAGAAACTTCTCTTACTTAATTTCGAGTCATTGAGATAGTGTTTAGTTTTGGAATTATAAATCGAATATGATATAATTATTTCTGCATTTGATTCTGAAACAAAACAATTCGATTCCAAGTTTTGGTTTGAGTGAAGATTAAAGCATTTTTGAGTGGAGATGATCACTGACTGTCTTTAAATTTTAGTTTGATGCTGTAACATAGCCAGTGACATAGGCTACTGAGTGAGTATCATTTGATTTTGGAGTGGCTCTGTTTCCATTTTGGTGTGATTTGATACAGAGACATGCACAGTAACATAACCATTTATATGGAGATAATGATTGTGTGTGATGCTGTCTAGGCTTTAGGCTTTACTTGAATGGAAATTTTGCTAGTACAAATACATATTTTATAGGCTTAGATAATGAAACTGGCCAGTGAGGTCACTGGTCAGGGCGCTAGACAAGTCATAGGCCAGATAAGTCACTAGAAAAGGCCAACTCATTGAAAATGTGTGTTAACCTCCTGCCACTGGCCATGTAACTGGCTATGTAACTGGTCATGTAACTTAACAATGTATGTAACTGAACATGTAACTAACCATGTAACTGATCATGTAACTTACAACATATGTAACTGGCCAAGTAGCTGACTACATAACTGATTATGTAACTGCAAACTCAATGCTAACGTTCTTATTTTTTCAACAGAATTTAAGCATCAGAAAATGGCAAGAACAAAAAGAAAAGAAAGGGAACCAAGCGATGATGACGAAGACTACCGAGAGGTGGAATCAGAAGATGAAGAAGACGATCAAACGATACACAGAAAGAAGAATTCGAAGAAGAGCTTGAAGAAATCAAAAAAAAAGAGACAGGAAGAAACAAAAGAAGAAGAAGAAGAAGAAGAAGAACCATCACCGAAGAAGATTCCCAAGAAGAGCTTGAAATCCAAAAAAAAAAAAGACAGGAAGAAACAGAAGATGAAGAAGAAGAAGTAGTAGTAGAACAATCACCAAAGAAGGGTTCTTCAAAAGTTATTAGCAAAAAACATAAAGTAAAGAAAGTAAAAGATTCTGAAGAGCAAGCAGAAGTAGAAGAAAAACCTGAAGCAGTGCCAATGAGGAAGAGGAATGTGAAACCAGGACATGTGCAATACAGGTGCACATTAATAAGTTTCTTGAACACAATCAAAGATAACAAGAAGAATATCAGTGCAAGAACATTAGATTTGCTCAGGCATCACCATTTGGAAATATTGTCGATGCATTCCATGGTGGCTACATAGAGGAGAAGTCAGCCAAGAAATCTGATGATTTCATTACACTCATCTTGCAGGCCTACGACCATGAAAATGACCTCTTCTTCTTTGGAAAGAAGAAATTCAGGATCTCGACAAGAGATATGTCAAAGATCCTAGGAATGCCAGCAAAAGGTGATCTGGTCCCAAAGACGTCTGAGGGTGCATATCAGTCAGACTTGGTCCAGGAGTTTTTTCCAAAGACACCAAGAATTAACAAGAAAGCCGTGGAGAAAGCTCTACAAGATGCCCTCAAAGACAAGCCAACAACAATGGAAAGGATTGAGAAGAAGGACAAAAATGTGGCAAGATTAATCTTGCTAGACTTGTCCATCAAGTTTCTGTTCCCAAACGCAGGAGGAACAATTTCATGGGATTATGTCAAAGCCTACGAAAATTTGGATAAGATTGGATCTTATGACTGGGCAAAGGAAGTTGGAAGCTTCTTAAAAAAGTCTATAAAGACTTTGAAAAGGAAAAAGGAGTCAAGCAGTCCATATGATAATACAGGGGGCTGCGTTCTGATAATACTGGTAAGTTACTGTCAGACTGAAATGTAACTGGTCAAGTCACTGATCAAGTCAAACTGCATGTCATTGGTCAAGTCACTATAACTAATTTTTTTTTTGTGCAAGCAGTATTGGTTCTGTCAAAAGACTGGAAAAATCAAGCCAATATCTGGAAGGGAGAACGAAGATCATGGGATGAGAAACTGGGACGTCCAGAAGCTAATACAGAATTGGACAAGTTTTAACAACTTGAAAAAGCTAGAGGTATTTTCTTCTTTGTTAAAGTAGTTGTCACTGGACACGTCACTGGCCAAGTAACTAGCCAAGTAACTATCTTGGTTAAGAGTCACTGATTAAGTCACTGTCACATTACATGTCAATGGCCAAGTCACACTTCATGTCACTGGCCTTTATAACTGTTGTAAACATGTCATTGGTCATGTCACAAAGCATGTCACTGACATATTGAATATGTTTCTTTCAGAAAATCTTTGAAAACCTGAAGGAGGATAGAGAGGAATCAGAATCCGAGGAAGAGGAGAATAGATCAGATGAAGCAAAGACAGTTCGGAAGGAGAGGAAAAAGGAGTGGATGATCAGAATTGTCAAAACGAAGAAGAGAACCTAGAAATTGAGGAGGCTGAACAGGATACAACTTCAGAAGAAAAAAAAAACAAGTGGGAGAAAGAGCTTCAAAAAAAGGAGGAGGAGATAAGATATATGACTGTGGAGAAAGATAATTTGAAAAAAAAAATTGAACGAAAAGGAACAGGAACTAAGGAAAATCACGGAGGACATGGTGAATCTGGAGGAACGAAATGCTACACTTGTGACAGAGAATCTCTACCTTGCATCATCAGTGAAGGAGTTAGAGGTAAAATTGAAGGAATTAGAGCAAATATTGAGCCTAAAGACTCACACCTCAACAGTAGCTCAGCAGCACAGCTCCCCACCACCTAACCTAACAGAAGAAAAAAATGAATCAAATGGGGCTGCATCTAAGGCTGCTGAAAACACAGAAAAGAAAGATCAATCAATTGTTGAGGAAGGTCAGTCCCATGGGATCTGCACAGTCGAAGAATCTGCAGCAACAGCAGCTCAATCTCCACCTCACTGCACAGTGGCGGAAGAAAGTCAATCAACACTTCCATCACACAAGGACTCACAGTTCCAAAGCCCCACAGTCCACATGCCCACAGTGGCAGAAATGGAACAACAACCTGACATGTTTTAGATAGTGAAAAGTCCTATAGTTGCAGTCTTTCAAAAGCATTTCCACTTCGTACGTTGAGCCTAGAGAAAGAGCAGAAGATACAAGAGCAGAGCAGAAAGGGCAAGTTAACAATGCACCTTACAGAGCAACATTCTGGTAAAACGGTATCATCAATGGGTATCTACTCTTACGTTGTCAGATTAAAGACTAAGAAAAGAATACATAAAAAGGACAACATTTACTGGTAGGGAGATGTGAAAGCAAAACGACAAAAGAAAGCAAAGGAGATTGAAAAGAGATTGAAAGATGCTGAAAAGAAAGAAAAAGAAAAAGAGACGAAGGCCTCACTTGAAAAACTAGAACATATGGTAGCACAACAGAAGTTGGACGATTTACCAGAGGATGTTTTGCAAGCAATAAGAGAGATGGATGCTGAAGAAAAAGCTCAAATCAATAAAGAGCCAAAAGAGAAACAGTTGGGAGGAGAGCATTTATGGACCGGGACACCAAGAGGAGAGTCCAGAAATACTGGCAAAATGCATCATCAGGGTAATACTTTAATTAAGTTAAAATTCTATTTTAAACTTATTGTAACTAGCCAAGTAACTGTTTATGTAACTATGAAAGTAACTGGTCATCGTTCATGTACATGGCGAAGTAACTGGCCAAGTCACTGGCCATGTGAAGTCACTGGCCAAGTCACTGTCCATGTAACTGACAAAGTAACTGGCCAAGTCACTGTTCTTGTAACTGCCGAAGTCAGTAGCCAATGAGTTGGGCAAGTGAAGTCACTAGCCATGTGATTGTTAATTAACTGATATTACAATCTATGTTACTTACACTATTCATTCTTTGCAGAGTATACTTTTAGGATGGAAGGCGGTATGGAGCATAGGTATCCAGACAGGATTTGAAAGACAAGATCATGGATGAACCGATAGCAAGCAATTGCATCGAATGTTATGGAATTCTATTGACTAATCAGCTATTGGAGAAAGAATCACAAGGCTTGGATGCCCCATCTTTTATGAATCCCTTATGCTGGGTAAATAGTGGAACGATTATCCATCTACAATCAAAGCAAATAATTTGTAATTGATAATAACTTGTCTTCTTTTTTTTCTTATAAACAGCATTCGGCAAAAAATTTGACCGTGTATCCTGTACATCTGTACCTCTGCGAACCACTGTTCCAGAATCTAATAAGATCCAACTATATATTCTTCTCAATCTCACATGAATCAGGATTTCATCATACACTACTCATTTTTGACAAGGAATTAAAGGCTTTGATTCAAAGAGATCGAAAAAAACATCAACTGGAAAATGCTTTCCAAGTGTCCAAAAAATGGTATGGAACACTTTCGTCATACTAATTTCATATATTTAATTTAAGCAAAAAGCATATTATTAATTATGTGCGATGTTGGAAATGCAGATTGAAATGGTAGAGCTTTGGATGACAGCAGTCAAAGAACAAGCAGATGACATGTTAGAACAAGGATGCATAATGAAATTTGATGAAAAGAAAAGTTCAGAAGAACAACTGAAAATGATGGAAATTCCATTGATTGAAACAGAGAAAGAAAGCATAAAGTGGATCAAGGATAACTATAAACGAAAAATGGCAGTGACAGAAATCAAAGACAACCCTCAGCAAGGAGAAGATTCGTAAGTACATAGCTCTTTAAAAATGTCAATATATCATTATAAAGTTGTTCAAATTCATTTACTTCAATTTTTATATGATGAACAGATTGGATTGCGGACTTTTTGTGATGTACACAATGAAGAAAATTTCAAAAAATGAGACAGTTAAAAAGAAGCTCACAAAGGATGATATTTTGAATTTTAGAGCTCATGTGGTAAAGTCATTTGCAGAAGGAAGGCACAGCTGGAACTCAAAACATAATGAAGTGTAGAAATTTGTTTTGGGAATAGGATAGGTTATATAGTTTTTTGAAATTGATTCATCATATATATCCATTCATTTGTTCAATCGGAATTTCCATTTTTTAATATTTTCTTGCAGAGATTGCTTCAGTATATAAAAGTTTGTTTGATATGATATTCTGAAACGAGTTCATGTACTTAGGTACCTTTTAAAGTAAGTAAGTGGCTAAGTTACAGAGAAACTGAATGTCACTGGAAATGGCGACCTGAATGTTATAGACCAAGTCACTGGTCAAGTCACTATAGGTATTAAGTAACTACCAAAGTCATTGACAACGTAACTGCCTAAGTCACTGGTCAAGTCACTGTAGGTCTCAAGTAACTGGCAAAGTCTCTGAGAATGTAACTGCCAAAGTAACTAGCCAAGACACTAAACTAGTCAATCAATAAGTCTACAAATCTTATAGCAAGACACTGAACAAGTAACCAGCCATGATTTGGCAAAATAATTGTAAAATGTAATGTCATGAGCCAATACATGAAGCAAGTAACTGTAAAAAAATTCATGTCCTTGTGTACGCTATAAAGTAACTGACCAAGTCATTGGCCAAATAACTGTAAAAAAATTGATGTCCTTATGTACTCTATAAAGTAACTGGCCAAGTCATTGGCAAAGTAACTGACAAAGTCACTCACTAGCAAAACACAAGACATTACCAAACTGATCTTTTTATTTTTGATTGCAGCGTGCCGCTGCACCGCAACTGCAGCGTTCAGTTGCACGACAACAAACAAAGTTTAAGTTTCAATTAAAAATTTGTAAAAGGTAATGTCATGAACCAATACATTAAGCAAGTAACTGTAAAAATATTCATGTCCTTATGTACCCTATAAAGTAACTGGCCAAGTCACTGGCAAAGTAACTGACGAAGTCACTCACTAGCAAAACACAAGACATTACCAAACTGATCTTGTTATTTTTAATTGCAGCGTGCCGGTGCACCGGGACTGCAGCGTTCCACTGCACGACAACAAACAAAGTTTAAGTTTCGATTAAAAATCTGTAAAAGGTAATGTCATGAACCCATATATTAAGCAAGTAACTGTAAAAAAATTCATGTCCTTATGTACCCTATAAAGTAACTGGCCAAGTAACTTTAAAAACTAATGTCATGAGCCAATAAATAGAACAAGTAACTGTAAAAATTGAAGTCACTGCTTATGTCACCGTCTATGTTTGAAATTACCTATCTAACCATTCAACTACAAGTAAACTGCCAGTGGCAGTTATCTAACCCTAGGGTGGCAGTTATCTAACCCGAGGGCGACTATTTCTCTTGGTTCATTTTACAATATCTTTTCACAATTTCAAAACTCAGAGAAACTGCTCAAAGATTTTCTCTTCAGCTAAAACAACGGACAACAACTGATTTCCTCCACCGTGAACGGTGGGTAAGCAAGAGTGATTCACTGACTAAGCGCCAAATTCTACCGTTCTACAAATTTACCGAAAATATTTGAAAATCTGTGGTCGTCAGACAGCCGCCGGTAACTTCCTCCTTCTTTCGTATAATTTTGATTTGAATAGCTTGGGTTTTGTTTGAATTAGAAAAGATATTTCAATTACATGTGGAGTCTCATCAGAAAATGAATTTGCATGAGAGATTTGTTTGAATTACATGTGGAATCTGATGAGAAAATGGTGAGACTTGTTTAAATTACATGCGGAATCTAATGAGAAAATGATGAGTTTTGTTTGAATTACATGTGGAATTTGAGGAGAAAATGAATTTCCATGTTAGTTTTGTTTGAATTACATGTGGGATGATGTGAGAAAATTTCAGCCTTTTGTCATTGTTCAATGTCTTTGTCACTACCCATGTCGCTGCACTGGTCACTGGCTATGATCATGTAACTAGTCATGTAACTGTTCATGTCATTGTTTATGTCACTATTATAAACATGTGCATAAATATGTCACTAGTTATGTAACTATCAAAATAACTATTGAATTCTAATTTTCTTAACTGTTTACAGGATTTTTTTAAAAAGTTCGAGGAATGGGCCACTAAAAAGAAAAGAAAGTGAGGAATCCAGAGAAGAACAATCTGAAGAAAAAAGTCGAAAAGAAACAATTGGGGAAAAGTTGAAACCGATAAAATGGAAGAAAGTAAAAGAATGAAAAAAGCGAAAGCAGAAAACTAAGATGAAGAAGAATCAACTGAAGATGAGGAAGACCAACTAAAGATGAAGAAGAATCTGATGAAGAACAAGTCCGGGGTAAGAAGACGAAGAAGGATAAAAAGAAGAAAATTGGAAAACATAAAAGAAGAAAACTGGAAGAAGCTGAAGAATTTGATGAAGAACAAGTTCGCAGTAAGAAGAAGAATAAGGATAAAAAGGAGAAAACTAAAAAGGAGAAAAGAAGAAACTGAAGATGAAGAAGAAGTTCGTGCCAAGAAGAAGAAGAAAATGGATAAAAGGAAGACAAAAAAAGAGAGTACAAAGAAGAAGGAAGAAACTGACGAGGAAGAAGATACCAAGGATGATGAAGAGGAAAAAGTCCCAGGGAAAAGGAAAAGATATGTAAAAGAGGTTATGTGCAGTATCGCTGCACAATGCTTGCTTTTTTGAAAACAATTGCAGAAAATAAAAATAAGATGACTGAAGGGACTTTAGAGCTGCTGCAGGAAACACCATTTGCAACGCTAATAGATGCATTCCATGAAGGTTCAATTAAAGAAAAGGACCAAAGAAATCAGATGATTTAATCACACTTCTGCTACAAGCATACGATAGCGACACAGACCTTTTTGTGTTTGGGAACAGGAAATTCCGAATGTCAACAAGTGATATATCTATGATTTTAGGAGTGCCGGGATCTGGGTTATCAGTACCAAAAATCAAAGAAAGGGCTTACAAATCTGAGTTCGTCAATAAATACTTTGACAAAAAGCAGAGGATCAATAAGGCGGCTGCAGAGGAAGCTTTGAAGAAGGTATTGGCAGAAACTCCAGAAACAGGGGAAGAAAAAACGAAACGGGACAGAAATGTTGTCGTATTAGTACTCTTGAAACTTTTCATCAAACTCATGTTCCCAAACTCTGGAGGAACAATATCTTGGGACTATATAAGAGTCTTTGAAGAGGTGGAAAGTCTGGAAAAATATAGCTGGGGAAAGGAAGTTGGCGACTTCCTTAAAAAATAAATTAAACGGAAGGCAAAAGAATCTCAAAACATGGCAGGTTGCATGATATTGGTGACGGTAAACTCCCCCCTTGTTAAAAAACTACGTATGCTGTTGTAAGTACAAAAACTAGATCAGTGTCATGTCATTGGTTAGGTCACTGGCCAGGTAACTGGCCAGGTCACTGTTAATGTTACTGTCAAGTTTATGTCACTGACAATGTCACTGTTTATGTATTTGCATATGTCATTGGTTATGTTTGTGATATTTATATTGCTAAGCAGCTGTTTGAAAAATTACTAACTAGTTTTCTATTTTTATTTTTTATTTCCCAAACAGTACTAGTTTTGCCACAAGACGGGAGTAGTGCCGCCAATCGCTGGAGAGAAACCGAAAAACATGGAATAAGAAAGTGGCAATTAAAGACCCTGATAGAGAAAAAAAAAAAAAAAAGGGATTTCAACACAATAGCGAAGTTGAAGGTATGTTAATTTGATGTAGATAAACTAGGTCACTAGTCTTGTTAATGTTGTAGGGTTCCAACTGGTCAGGTCACTGGGCAAGTCATTAACTATGTCACTGCTCATGTTATTGTTATATTTTCATGTCACAGTGCATGTAACTTTCCATGCCTATGATTGTGTTGTTGTTTTATTTCTGTCACTGCTTATGTAACTGACAACTTTTGTAAATTAATTTGTTTCAGAAAATCTTTGATAAAGTTAAAGAAGATGCACAGGAAGAAGATTCTGAGTCTAATACAGACACAGAAAGTAAAGAAAAAAAGAAAGCTGACCACATTAACAATAAGAAGATGGAGACAGAGATAGAGAAGTACGATGAAGAGAAGAACGAATTACAGAGAAAGCTGGAGGGAAAGGAAGAAGAGCTAAGTGCTTTGAAAAAAGAAGTTGAAGAGAAAGAAAAGGAAATTAGCAGAATAAACGAAGAGAAGGAGGATGTCTTATTGGAAAAGGATGTGCTGAAAATTGAGAAAGCCTCACTGATTAAAAGAGTGAAGCAATTGGAGGGCATAATGATGGCACTAACTGAGAAGTATGAGTCGCCAATAGGACGTCCAGGTGATGACAACGAGTCAACTCTTCCTCCCCTACCACCTAGTTTCTCTCCACCAAAATCAAAGGCAACTGACATCAAGCACTCCAAGAACACAAAATCTCAAGGTGAAATTCAGGGAACTCAATCACAACCTGCCTACTCCACAGCAAGCGCATCTGAGATGACATCTGCGAAACCTCACTCTACCGACCGAGGACATCAGTCACCACTTGAATGCCTTACCCAAGTAGCTACACAAGTTCATTCACCAACCTCTCCTGAGGTTAAATTGAGAATGACAGAAGATGCTTGCACACCGAATACTGCTTGGGTTAATGCGTTGTTTGTGTTTCCACCTCCGAGAGCGTTACAAACTCCACCTCCAAGAAAAGTCCTTTTGGAAGATATGCAAGCAGAGCCACACAAGTATCAGATCATTATATCACCAGAAGTTCAGCTTGTTTTTGACATTGAACCAGTCAATTGCTTTCCTCCTACGGAACATATGACAAGAGCTGAGTTCATCAAGCCAATTTTAGAGGACATATCAGGGCAGGACTCAGAATCTATTTGCCTCTATTGTTATGTGGTTAGGATGAAGAGAAAGGAGAGAGTACAAAAAAACATCATATTTTCTTGTGGGACGAGGTGAAAAAGCAAAGGTAGAGGGCGAAAATGACCAGAATCGCAGCACTGAAAAAGAAAAAAGGACAGATAGCTGAACAGCAGCCAGAGGAGGAAGTGATACATAATTTGACGATTCATGTGGATGACGAGGAACAAACAGAAAAAAACGAAATTGAGAAGTACTGGAACAAGGCAGAACAAAGGTAATGTTTCATGTTACAGCCCATTGGCTAGTGACTTCAATTGCCATGTAGTTGGCCTAGTCACTGACCAAGTCACTGTCCAGATCATTTTCAATTGCCATGTAGCTGGCTAAGTCACTGGACTAACACCATTCTATGTTATGCAAGGTATTATGCTGGGAGGGAAAAGAGGCTGGAAGCAAAATCATAAGGGTGGATGTCAAAATGTTCATCAGCGATCAATCAATAGCAAACAACTAGATTGATTGATATGGGGAAGTGTTGAAGGATGAACTGCAAAACGAAAGTTCACAAAGTTTGGGAAGATCCGTTTTTATGCATAACATGTGTTGGGTAAGTATAACGAGCACTTTCTATAAACACTGAATCCTTATCTCTCATTCTTTGTTTATTTATAACTCGTTCTTTTTTAAATAGTATTCGACAATACATTTAACTATAAGAAACCTCCATCAATACTTGTGTGAGCCGCTATTCCAAAACATGGGAAAATGCAGCATGCTTTTTTTCCCAATTACCCATATGAAGAATTTCACCACACGCTCTTGGTCTTTGACAAGGACATACTGCACTGGCTGCATTTTGATTCAATGAAACCAAGAAGAGCAGGAACATGAGAGTGCTTTAAAAGTGTTAAAAAATTGGCAAGAAACTCCTTACTGACCAGGTATCTGACCATGTAACTATCACTCACTAACCTGTACTGAACAGAGACATAACCAGTGACTACACTGGCCAGCGAGGTCGCTGGTAATGTCACTTCATTTTATCTCTATAATTAATTCAAAGAAAAGGCATTATGCTCATAATAATGTTCTGTTAAAAAATACAGGTTGAAATGGTCGAGCTGTGGATGAGAGCAGTCAAAGATCAAGCAGACGATATGCTACAGCAAGGCTGTCGAATGCAATTTGACAAGAGTCAAAGCACTCACACAAAATTAAAGATGGTTGAAAGTATTTTGAGCGATGACGAGATAAGAACAATAAGGTGGATAAAGGAAAATTATAACGGTGGAAGGATACCTTTGAACCATGCCAGAATCTGCCCCCAACAAGATGAAGGATCGTAAGTCTATATTTAAACATTTAAAATCATAACTTTACTGATACTAAGTTGGTCAAAATCATTAACTTGAAATTTTTAATTGACAACATATTAGATTGCGAACCTTTTGTAACGTATTATATGGACAGAATGGCAAAAGATGAGAAGATGCCAAACAATGTCACCAAAGCTCAGATGATGAAATTCAAAGCTCAAATATTCAAAAAATTTGCTGAACATAAGCAGAGCTGGAACTCAACAAATTAAGAATTTTAGAAATTTGTTTGTTTAGTTCAGAATTTCAGAAATTTATTATGTTTACTACGGACTATGACTTGTATGGATCATTTTATTCAAGATTAATGCATCTTCTGAATTCATAGGACAAGTCTGACTATGTAAATGTGAGAATGTTATTGTTATATTCACTACTTTAAGGCTTATGTAACTGCTTAAGTAACTGGCTAAGTAACAGGAAAACTGAATGTCATTGGCCAAGTCAATAGGTAAGTAACTGTAAAAGTCAAGTAACTGACCAAGTCACTGCCCAAAGGCTTATGTAACTGCTTAAGTAACTGGCCAAGTAACAGGAAAATTGAATGTCATTGGCCAAGTCACTAGGCAAGTAACTGTAAAACTCAAGTAACTGACCAAGTCACTGCCCAAAGGCTTATGTAACTGCTTAAGTAACTGACTAAGTCAATAGGCAAGTAACTGTAAAAGTGAAGTAACTGATCAAGTCACTGCCCAAAAAACATTAAAACTCTAAGTCATTAGTGAAGTCACTGGATAAGTTGCTGATATTTCCATTTCAGTTTGCAGCGTACCGCTGCACCGTAACGGCAGCGTTCCGCTGCCCATTAACCAACCAAAGTTGTTGTAGCTACTTCTTTTTTTAATTTTCATTAATATTTGCAGAATGACGTTGAACCGCAAAAACCAAACAAAGTTTTTACAGCAATTTTTTTATATTTTTCATTAACATATGCAGCGTGCCGCTGCACCGCAATAGCAGCGTTCCGCTGCCAATGACCAAATCAATATGTAGTGATACAACTACAAGTCATTGAACAAGTCACTGCCAATATAACTAAAAAATAATGTCCATGGACAAATTGATGTAAATCTAAAGAAAATAGTTATTTCACTGTACATGTAACTATTAAAAACCTGTAGACACAAAGAAATAATGAATGATTTATAAAAGAAGAAAGCAGATATACTGTCTCATAGTCAAAAAAAAAAAAAACCAATGTGTAAGCACCTTACAAGCACTTCTTATCAATTATTGAAAAAAAATGAAAAACAGAAACAAAATTTAAAATTGTATTGTAGTCACTTGCTATGTCACTGTGTATGTCACTTGCCATGTCATTGTTAAAGGTATGTAGGCAGAATTGAACCTATATTGGAGCTGTACAACTCTTTCTATTGTGATCATCACATTTTCCACACCTACCACACTTGATCACCCTGGTTTTGTTGCTCCTTTTTCTGAACCTCTTCTTTCTAGGCCTTCCCGGTGGTCTTCTAGTTAAAGGCGGTTGCAATATCACGGCATCTCTACCAAAATCATGCACTTGCTTCGAAATAGAGGGAAGATGATTAATTGGGAAAGAATAAGTTTCTCGATATTTCTCCACCTTGTACAGCTCATTGACATACAAATACGGGGAAGAACCATGTTGTTGGATCACTACAAGTTCGCACCTTTAGTTTTCCTTCTACAATTCACTTCAACAAACTTCTTCTATCTTTCTATTCTCTTTCTAGTGAAAAGTAGGTCCATCAAAGGAGCTAATTGGACAAGAAAGGAAGATGAAGCTCTTTGCATTGTGTTCATCCAAGTATCCATCAAACTTTTAGGTCTAGCCCACTAAGACCTAAACTCAAGTGGAGGTTCTAACCTTAGGGTTCCACTTTGGTGGTAAGCAATCACACACATCATCAGCCATACATATCTTTACAAAAATTTGACGGGATCAAACATGCCAAATGAAGAGAAAAATAAACTTCAAATAAAACAAATTTTGGCCTCCAAAGATTATCCTCCGTACCAAGCTTCGACAACATAGCCTACAAAACAAACTAAAGTAGGGGTTAGGCTCCTACATCCAGTCATTGCCCATGCCGGCCACCATATCTAAGTTTAAAAACATGAGTTATCTTTTTAATAAAAGGTAGTAGATAAAAACCGGTTTGCGATTCCACGTGATCATCACCACATAATTATAATTTCCACGGCAATTGATCTCCTTCCACAACTTCTATCATAACCATCTATCTAGCCAATCACTTTCCGAATTCAGTTATCACAAGGCTAGAGACAAAAGGGATAATCAATAACAAGGGCATGGTGCACACTGCCCACCACCGGTGGCTTGTGATTTTCAATCCCTAAGGAGGAACAAACATCTCCTTACATCCCCATCAATTGCCAACACATCAATCCAACCAGGCAAACCATTTCAAGTGTAAACCAGATAATTTTCAAACCATGCAAGAGGCCTCATATGAAACATAGTATATGCAAGAAAAGCATAGATAGAGTTAAAGGCATCCCCTACCTGGAACTCGAGCTTTCTCTTGTAGCACTTGGCCTCAATGCAACCTTGTAGCAACAACCAACTTCACAAGATCCTACCAAGATATCGAGCCTAGATCAAATACGCGACATAAATAGTGATAAGCAAGGCTAGCTATTCACTCTCAATACTCTCTGAAGAAAACCTCTCTGTTAATCTAATTTACTAACTAATAACCAGACCATTTAGGAGTTGATTTTTCAGGAAAAAGTGGTAAGAACACCTTTAAAAGACAAGTTGTTAAAAGCTGGAAACAAAGTTTGAATAGGAAATATCAAGGGTCAAGGAAAATTATTCAAAATACTAGAGATAAATTCTTGGAAAATTTTGAAAGGAGGATGGTTTAACAACCAACTCAGTAAGATTGAAATGGTTATTGAATTTCAAGTGAAGCCATTTAAAGAGTAAAGGTTTTAAAGGCTAAAGTAGAACAATGTGCAGATTCTTTTCAAAAATATCAGCTTCTGTACACATGTTTCAAAATTCCATAACTAATTCTAAAAAAATGCTTTTGGAGTGATTCAAATTCTAAGATGTGTCTACTATCTTTTTCTAGAAGAAACTGATCCCAAATTCTCAGCGGTTTAGCTCCGTGTTTGAAATAAATGCAAATGGGTCAGATTGTACTGAAAACTGAAAAACTGCATAAAGTTGTTCTCTTGTTCAAAGCTCTATTGGTACCCAAAATAGCTAGTTAAGTAGACTCTAAGACACCTACATAAAGTATCTGAAGCTTCTAAAGGCCTAAAATTTCAGTCATCCTTTAATACTATAAGGGGTAGGCCCTGTAGCTCAATAACATGATGTTTGGACAACCGTAAAACAAATAAACTCTTGGACCAATCACGATTTTAATGTTCAAGATAACCATGGTCTAGCATAAATCCAACACATCAGAAAGAATGAGAAGTTCAAAGTTAAAGCAATAAGGTCCCAACAACAATAGTGACAAGTTGTAATTTGCAAGAGTTTGTAACAACAACAAAAAATAAACACAGTATTAAGCCAAAGAGAAACCAAAAAGGTGAGATTTTTCTTGAGGGCAAATTGGAAAGAGATCTGAGGGCGTTGATTGAATCGAGCCCAGTTGTAGGATAAGAAGTTCACTCGATCTCAGACATGCAGAGTGAAACAGAAATTTCTCAATATGTAGAAGAGTTTTTTGAAACATATTGAGCCTAAAAATTGAGGAAAGAAATAGGAACTTGACAGTTCAAGGATCTTACCAACTATTGGTATCAGTCACAAACAAGATGTGGGGGATTCGGGTAGAGCAAGAGAAGGAATTCAAGCAGAAATCCGAAACATGCTTGCTTCTAAATAGCTCCCACTTCGAGGGGTGTATAGGTCTCAAAATGACTCCAATGGAGTTGAAATTTGGAGGTAAGATAAAAGAGACATAGGCGAACAACTTTGATGAAGAAGTATTTTGATCAGAGGTCCCAAACCAGGTATTTCGGGGCATGCAAACACACTGATATGCACAGGAATGAGAGGAAGGGTGAGAAGAGGAGGGTGGACGACAACCTCTGGCTTGGATTCTCCCTTTTGAAAGCCTGGGATGGTTTCCGAAGAGAGATTGCAATTTGCATGATGGCAATGTGGAAGGGAGGAGCTGAACGAGGTTCCCCTCTCTCTGCCTAATTTTGACGTGAACAAGGAAAGAAGAAAGGTTGGGCTTTGCGTGTGAGGGAGAAGGCTAAGATTGAATCACTTTAATCATGGGGTAAAAAAAAAAAAAAGGTTGTAAAAACCAAAATGATGGGGAAATAAAAGTAGAATAAGTATGTTGACACCCAAAAATCTAGCTAACAAGCCCAATTCATGCTTTAAGCCCAATTCATATTTTGAGACAAATTATATCCGCAAACATCACGCCACACACGTGAATCCAAGCCACATTCACGCACTTGAGGCTTACAAGAATGGGTGTGGTGTGGAAGGTAATGGAATTGCATAAGGGTTGTTATTAGTTTTAGGCTCATTGATAATTTTGGACTTGGAACCAAAATTCATGCCCAACGGCCTAACTCTTAATACGGGTAAGTGAAGAAGAGAGAGCCCAAAAGCCTAAGCCCAAATCCTTTAGAACCAAACAAAACAATAAATGCTAAACATAGGATTCTTAATCCCAGCCGCATAACATAATCCCATAGAGGAACATAATCCCAGCAACACAGCAGATTTTCTGAGATTGCAATCTTACAAGCAGATTTAAGCAGTGGGAATCCTGCAATAGTAATCCCAGTAGCAAGAGGCATTATAAAACCCAATACATGCATTTAACCCAAGCCATCTCTTTACCCAGTAGTAGAGACATTCCACCGAGATTCCTTTAGCTGCTGGAATTGCATATAAATAGCTATATTATTAACCAAGAAAGGGATTCGGACGGAGTGTGCTAGCAAGCTCTCTAGCACTCTTCTTCTCTCATGCTTCCTCTCTCCCACATCCATCCATAGTTTTCCATCCTTCACCTTCTGTCCAAACCCTCTTATCTAACAAACCTCATGTCACGCCCGGAATTTTAGAATAAAAATTCAAAATCCAAAACATGAATTACTACAACTTAAAATAAGGGTTAAATACTATTTAGTCATTGAGCTTTTGACCATAAAACACTTCAGTCTCTGACCTTCTAATTTCACACGTTTAGTCCCTGTACTTCAAAATTTCAGACCAATAGGTCCTTGCCGTCTAAAAGTCGCGGTGAAATGTCTATTATACCCTCAATTTTTTTTATATATAATAAATTTATTCCTTTCTCTTTTTTTTAAAATTCTTTTTTTATATTTTATTTATTCTTTTTTTTTTCAAACAGAAAGAAAGAAAAAAAAAGAAAAAAAAACAGAAAGAAAGAAAGGGAAAAAAATTCCTTTTCCAAAAAAAATAAAATAATTAATTAATTAAAAAAAAGAACTGAGGGCATAATAGACATTTCACCGTGACTTTTAGACGGCAATGACCTATTGATCTGAAATTTTGAAGTACAGGGACTAAACGTGTGAAATTAGAATGTCAAGGACTGAAGTGTTTTTCGAGCAAAAGTACAAGGAGTAAACAATATTTAACCCTTAAAATAACCATCATGAAAATTTCTTTTTCTTAACAACCTCACCACACAATTTAATTTCAAAAACCGAATTTAGTCTCGGTTAATTATTACAACTCACCACAAAATAAATTATAAGCTCTAAATGAGCATAACAAACCTCACAACTTAAATGAAAGTAAAATAAATGCTGCAACACCTAAATAGCACGGTCACCTCCCTGGTTATCCTGTCCTGCAGGAATATCCGCTACACCATTTGAATAGTGTACCGAGATTGTAACAACACAAAATCCGGTCAGCTTTTGATAGCTCGTATGAGTAAAAAGAAAGAACGGTTGTTTAATTAAATCATATTTATTTTCACCCAAGTCAACACTCAATAATTTCCACATCCACAAGAAACCAACAATCTCAAATCAATCACCAAATCACAAATCAACACAAAACCCTAATTTACATCTTTCTTCTCAAAACCCCAAAATCATATTTATAAAAATACGGTATTTGACAGACTAGAGCTCTAACTGAATCGTAGCCCGTCACCTGGCCTAGGTTATGGCATCCGACATATTTATCTTTATCGTATTTCATCAATATGTATATGTATATACATATTTAGAACGTCTGATACTCGTACTTACTCAACCAATCGTATCCCATCATCCACTTAGGATTAAAGCATCCGATTCTCCCATACTGATCACTACGTTGACCCTAAATTCATAATGAGCACAACAATATGTTTTCACACAATGAAATCAACTCATCCAACATACACAATATTATTAAGAAATTTAAGCATTTGAAATATAATTCAAATCATCATTCCAATTCAGTCATATCATTACTCAACAACACACCAACCAATATATATATTCCACGTAAATATATATATATATATATATATATATATATACGTAATCATTCACTCAGGAATAACCACTAATACCATCTATAGTTCATACAAGAAAATCGTAAAATTCATTTGTATAATTAAAATTCATTTTACTTACCTATGGACCGTAGTTGATCAAGTCCATGTGATTTTAAAAACAAATATTTAATCTATAATATTTTTCACACAATTACAAAAATAAATAATTTAAAGCACTCTGTTCGTAATATGAACCACATGAGTTTTACTCACCTCGAAACTTTCGATGCATCTTCACTTAAATACAAATCACAATAATCCAAATACTCGTCAACTCAAGCCGTCAAGTACCTAATCAAGTATGGTCTTTACTTAGCAAACGAAGCACGAAATAAACTTAAAGTTGAATTAATCTCGGCCCTCAGATCAGTTTCCAGATTGAATCTCAGCCATCGAAAACTTCAATCCTTGATCTTTCGCTCCACACACAAAATCGTGAAGCAAGAGTTATATGGGGATGATCAGGATGAAGAGGACATCACGAAAATGGGGAGGATCGGCCCGTGCATCGCCGGCAAGGGGGAGATCCGATCGGGTAGGCCTTCCTCGTCTGGGGTTGCTTCGATCCAAGGCTGGGGGCAACGGCTGGCGAAACTGAGGGCGGGGAGAGGCTGAGACGCTCGGGTCGGGTCGGGTCAGCGGGTCGATCAGCAATGGGAAGGGTTTCCGCGTGCGAGAGAGAGAGAGAGACCGGGGGGGGCTAAGTGCAAAAAATGATTTTTTTCGTCCTTAATGAAAAAATCTGATTTTTCATTAGATTTATAGAAAAATTCCTATTTTCAAATATTCATAACTTATTCATACGAACTCCAAATATTGCGTTCCACATATGCACGAGATCGTATCGACGAGCTCTACAACTTTCATGAAGGAAGTTTTTCTAAATTTTCAAACGTATAAAAAGTCAATTTTCACGACCCTTTAAATAACGTTCGTTTCGAAAATAAAATTCGTACGTAACCCATTTCCCCACACAATGACATACGAAGCAAGCTCAAAATTCATAATTCATATTATTGAACAAATATTGAATTACATTTAATTTATTTGAATTAAATTTCAGGTCTTCAAACCTCAACCAGTATACAACACTGTTGAGACCTCTTCTTCAAAAACTCATGCTTTTCTAGCTCCCACGCCACACGCATCTTGCCAAGCCTCTTTTGAATGTTGAATTCACTACTGTGCATATACAAGGAGCTGTCGGGAAGAACACAATAGCAAGCTTCCTAGGATTCTTAGGTCCTTTGAAGTTTGCTGGGCCTAGTCTTCGCTAACTCAGACAAAGGGGATAGATTTTGGGCTCGGTCATGATGATTTCACTGCCGCACAACCCTGATCAAAAGTGCCCCTACATTTTGGCGACTTCACTGGGGACTAGGCTGTGTTTCCACCTCAGCTTCCTTAACAGCAGCATTTTACTCCATAAATTTCCATGCTCGCTTAAAACCACTCATGTTTTACCACTGACAATATGTATCAGATGCAATCAATGGGAGCTCTCTTGATGAACATGCCAATACTCATTGCCACACAAGCTTGTTGCTTATTGCATTGACTATGAGACTTTAATCCATGAGTTTCTGTTACAGGAATCATGAAAGTTTTCAAAATCAAATTTGTTCACTCATTATTCAAGCTTCAATATTGAGTGAACAAATTAAGACTCCTATTAATCAATCTATAAAAAGCTATCTCACCTTGAGGCTTCAACAAAACCAAACAAGCTACCACAAATAACCTCATCACCAGTTGATGCATTTCTTCCATATCTGATAAGGTTTGAACCTTCTGCCTAGGAACTAGGCAATGATTCCAGCAGCTAACTTCTTTCTTGCTGAACATATGTCACGCTGAATCTTGACTACCACTGCTGGGAGCAACATATAAACACGCTGCAAGCATCACAACCATTAGCACCACAAAATTATCCTACCTTTGTTTAGCCACTTTTCAAGCATTTTGGGCCTATTTACCAGATTTTTTTCATAAAACTTACCAACAGCATGGAAGACAAAATTTCAGTCTTTATTTGTGCTAATACCAGGCCTAAATTAGCTCAGTATACTAAATCTCAAAGCTATCCTTTTTTTGCAAAAGAAATTTCAAGCTTCATGCAAGAATACTTGGGGCTTTTCTTAATAAATTTCAAAAACATGCTATGATTTAACCACAACTCCATCTATTTCATAGCAGTGCTCTATGCTTAAAAAAAAAAAATCATGCTCTTATTCCATGGCAGGATGACAATTTTCTTCAAACTACCTATGTTTTTGCTGTCACAACACCGCTAGATATAGTCAAGCAAAACAACAACAAACTTCAAAGTGATGCAAACAAGCTTATGGCTATAAGCACAAGCCCTCCACACTTCTCAAGTGATATTCATTGCCGGAAAACATGCAGAGTAAAGTCAAATCTTGTTCTTCTAATCAAGCCACTGCACTTGGAGGCTGATGAGTTAGTTTATGCTAATTACCTTTAACAGTAGCTCATCCATCCTAAACTTTTGAGCCTCATATTCATGCATCAAGCTGATCCCATCTGAAAGCAAAAAAATATTCAAATTAGGCAAAATCATTCCTTTTACATAACATAACCAGCTCTAAATTATATCGATGAAAATCAACATCCAAATCCAGACAACACCTCAAGCATATCCGCTCTCAACAATCATACCATTTCAATCTATTGCATTATTCAAGAGCACCCTTCCAGATCTATACACCAAACCCAACCAGCAACATGCAAGTTTGAAGAAAAGAAGAACTGCTAAATTACTGACAGATCTCGAGCATATTCATATCAGGCACACACATGCAAAATTTACAATTTTAATTTGAGAATAAGTCTTTCAAGCATACATAAGAAGTGAAAAGAAAGTTTCAAGCACATCATTCACTCTGTTGAAAAAAAAAAAAAGAAGGAGAAGAAGTTCATGTATGAAGATGGGAGCAACCAAGCAAAATGGAATGAGCATCATGCAACTCAAGCAACACCCCAAGCAATTTAAGCATTTCAAGCTGCTTAGACGCGTAGACAACTTAAAACGAAAAGAAAAGTTCACTGCTGTAACAAAGCCAAGACTATAACATTTCCCATTCATGATTAAGTCACTAATAAATCATGAAAGTCACAATTCACCACCATACCAAAAGAAGCTCGAAAACAAAAACAAGCCATCATGCCTAAAGTAACTTAAATATTCTAAGTTGTTCTAGTGCCGACATCATGGTATTCAACAACTAGACCCATTTTACTGCTACGAATAAAGATGACGTTCAAATACATCCATGAAGAAACTGAACTTTTAGCATGCTAATCATGTCTGACCATAGAAGAAACAATTCAATTCAAAGAATTTGAGCAAGCAAAGTATTATTCAAACTCAAAGATCAACAAGCACTTATTCAAGATTCAAGCTTCTATGTGCTACTGATTTCAGACGATTAAGCATACATGCATACTCTCAAAACCAAACTTTGCACCATTATACTTTCAATATCTGAGTCTACCCCCCCCCCCCCCCCCTTACTAAAAATGCCATCCATTCTTATAATCAGACATCTAATGTCATCCCCCTTCATTTTCTTAGATGAAGAAAATAAACGCTTCTAACTATTTTTCATTACTTGTTGTCTTTATTCCCTCTAAGCCAAAATAGCTCATCATCGTAATCAACGAGTGTACATACATGTCATTAAAGCTTGTACTAAAGCAATTCCACCAGAAGTTCATACAGCAGCTGCAATTCCTACTAAATCCTAATTCAACAATTTCAAGCCATGCCAAGGCAACGATTAGTCCACAAGTAATCGATAGACATGAGAGTATAGCTGGAACATGCTAGCTATATCAAATTAGACCTGAGCTTAAATCTCTATTATGTAACTCAAGCAAGAATCATGACCTGCGAGCAAACATGACAGCCTTTATGCATACATATTTGTGGTATTGTGTCGCTGCCGTGTTACATGCAAAAGATTGGTTTTGCTTTAAGTAAGGTATACTTTGGGGCTTGATGAAAGAGGATTCATGATGAAAAGCATAGGCCCATGGTCTATTGATTCATTGGAAAATACAAACTATAAGGCTTCTAAGCACACGACTATTGGATCAGTTCTATTCACTTTATGCTCATTCAAGGCATCATGACTTTGAAAAAAAAATAATAAAAAATAAAGAATTAAAGTTCTTATGATGTTCGAATTATCAAAAATTCATCTACATAGTGCCAAACTCATGCCCATGCCAATCATACATCATGTCAAGCTTATGCTCATGCCAAGCGGATTCACGACTGAGAGTAACAAGTCAATACTTAAACAAGCTTATGTCAAGCAAAAATATTCTTAAGCATATAATCATACAAACACCAATCATGCCAAGCTTGTCTCTAAGGTCGTGCATCCATTAAAGAACTAACAAGTAGCATAAGAATGTAAGTCACTCCAAGCTCTTATCTTGCAAGATCGTAGATATATGCATCGAAAACCAAATGAGAGTCACACCAAGCCAATACATCCAAGATCATGCTTGCTAATGCTAATGCACTCTCATTCTGCCATTGACGAAACTTGAGGAAGTCATAATCTCATACCATCAAAGCACATGCCAAAGACATGCCCAAGCATAACGATCACTAATTGAATCAACTCGAACAGAAACAAGCAAGTAGACATCATACAAGCTTATTCCCTTACCAAGTCAAATTCCTTACAGGACAACAAATTAGTCAAGACATATATGCCTGGTGAGTCTAGAAACTAACTTGCCAAACGCTACTGTAAAAGCAAAACAAACCACTGTCATTCCATATAATTCAAATCAATAGTCTTTTCCAAACCATTTTGTGATGATCTTATTTCGTTAAACCAACATGCTAACCTATTTTTAACCTTATCCATACCAAATTTTTTTCTAAAACAATCTCTTGTTGTTGTGACAACTTGTTATCATGCTAGCTAGACCAAATCTCAATTCTTCTTAAAATGACCAGATCAAATTTCAATAACCAAATGCACCTTCCAATCAAGCAACAAATACTTCTAGCTCTTTAATACAACCATGCCAAGAATACAAACTTCTCTCCTTCAAACCAGTGCATCCACCAAGTAACCGTGTGAGAACCATGCAAAACAACTGAACTCATTCTTTTCAATGCCAATACCCTTGATAACTAAAATAATCATGCAACTGCTACCTCAAGCCATCAAAAGCTCATGCTTAGAACATGCCTAAACATGACTGTCACAAGTTTAATCAAAACAAAAGCCAAGCCAAGCAAAGATATTTTTGTTTTACATTATCAAAGCTAATCAAGCAAGACCAAGCCATGCAAACCAACACAAATCCAAGCCAAGCAAATTACTGATAGAAGTATCAGTAACATAATAGGGCCAAGCTAAGAAACTTACATATACCAAGCCCAGCAATGCCATGCTATACCATTCATTTTCACAATTATAGCATTAAAATTTAAAAGGCTCACAAATGGCTAGCAAAAAAAGGGGCTTACAAAGGCAGGTTACATCACAATCCCAGCAATAAAGCAAAGTATGTTATGTGATAACTGCAACCATTAAAACAAGCCACAGCAAAACATGCCATGCGAATTCATGTTATATCACTGTTGAATTCAATTCTTGACAAGAAATACCCATTCGTATACTATCAATCAATCACTGTGATTATTGAGCAAATTCAAATCCCAGCAGCAAGCATAGCGAGTTCACCACCAGGAGAAAGATCAATCGATGTTTCAATTGAATTCGAGGGTATAACTTTAAACATCAAATGCAAGCATATCTCAAGAGAATATTCTTGTATTGATGCTCCTGGATATCATGACGAACCACAATGCAACGATTTAGCCTAGTATGCTAATTCCCAGCAGCCAATCAAAGCAACGATAAAGCTAGCGCAAAGTCAAGGTTATTTGTGATCAGTGCATTACCATAGCTACCATAAGTCATACAAATTCATAGAGAGCATGCTCAAATAAGTAAGCAAGCCAAAGCCAAGCCACAAAGAAATCTTATACAAATGAAAATTCTACATGAAAGCATCTATTGATGCGGAAGATAACACCAAGGAAGATATAGCAAAAAAAATTATATGACTCAGATATGCTAGTCAGGCATATGCATGATCATGCAAATCTGTGACAATGAAGGAAAAGAAAGCTAAGCAATTCAAGCAAAAGAAAAAAAAAATTCACTTACCGTAATCAAGTTAAAACTCACTTGATTGCTGTGTTCAAAGCTTCCACCATTTACTGACATCTAATTTATCATCGGAGTTGATACTCTCATATCCTCCTGATCTTGTGTCATTGGCCTCTACTGCTCCACTGCTGAAACAAAAGCTACCGTAATCAATTTTATCAAGTCAGAGTTCAAGCACAGAGTATCTCATCTGAACAAAAAAAAAAGTGGAGAAGTCATAAGCGCAAGCATTTACGATCCAGCAAGCATTATACAAACTTTCACATGCTACGATTTCAACATCAGGCATACTCTTAACTCAAGTTCCAACCCGCCATAGATTTTTATTCGAACACTCATACATATACATATCCAAATATTGCTACCCATACAAAATTCAGCAACCAAAGTCATACTTTAAGCCTTCATTACTCTACACAAGCATCTCCAGCCATACTTTAAGCCTTTATTACTCTACACAAGCATCTACATATCCGGTCTATCACAAAATTTAGTGCCCGTTCTTCACATCAAATATTACCATTTAGATGTCCCGAACATGTTCTGCTTAAAGGCCGAAAATCTTGAACCCAAGCTATTAATTTCTCCCTTGAAGCATCACAAAGAAAATCATACCGAATTTTCTAGAAAAAAAAATCATTGCTGAGATGGATCTATAAGGTGTAGAGGCAAACAATAAATCAATGAAAGCTAAGCCCAAATTATCTAAACCCTATATACGGTAGCAATCACGACAAATTTCATGTTTAATACCTGGCATATTAGTCTAACTCTATGAACGAATATATCATGTCAAGTCCATGCTAATGCCAAGCTTGTGCTCATGGCACTCAAACATCATGCCAAGCACTTGCTCATGCTAAGCTCATGCTCAAGCCAAGCAGATCCACTACCAAGAGAAACACACCAATACTTAAACAAGCTTATGCCAAGCAAAAATAATTTAAGCATACAAGCATCAGACATGCATACACAAGCCATGCCAAGCTCCTCTCTTAAAGTCATGCATCTACCATAGAACATATGAGGGCCATGCCAAGCAACCAAACTCATTCTTTTTAATATTGACTCCCTCTAAAAATACTTAGGATGGCCAAGCCAAGCTAAGCAACATGATTTACAGGGTAAATCAAGCCAATTTAATACTATGCTGCATCATGATTTATTGCAATCAAGACATTAAAAAAAATAATAGCCACAGCAAAGCATACTATACAAAGTGATGCTTATAATCAAAGTCAAGTAATTGAGCCATACATAAGAGTGAAGTGAATCAGCAAAGTGTTAGAGGAAGCATAAAATTTCCCGATTTCCAGCTAACTGGTTCACAGTTTTGTTCCCAAGATGGTATATTTAAGTGGTAGGGCTTGATGACAAGAAATTCAAATGCAGTATCAAGAGTCATTCTCATTCAGTCAGTTGCCAACATTGTTGAGCAAATTCACATCACAGCAGCAAATTAATATCGCTGAAGCAACAAGCAATCACGGCAGCAAATTGATGCAAAAACCAAAATATGCGAACGCAGCAAATCAATCACAACAACAAATCAATGTCGCAGAAGCAACAAGGTAGCAATCACGGCAGCAAATTGATGCAAAAACCAAAATACGCGAAACGCAGCAAATCAATCACAGCAACAAATCAATGTCGCTAAAGCAACAAGCAATCACAGTAGCAAATTGATAACGCGAGAACCAAAATACGCTATAACACAGCTATTATCATTGCTAAAATAGAGAAGGAGAAAGATAGAGATAGCAGAGGAATGAGAAGCCTATACCCAGCAGAAGAAAGTTCGACCCAGCAAGCCTATAGAGCAAATCTTCATTCCATTCCTTTCTTCCAGGCGCAAAATCTGATCAAGACGCCTAAAGATACTCTACCACATGCTTGACACAATCAATTTGTTCTGCAAGAGAATAAGGAGGTCGTGAACATGATTTCTCATATCAAAAGACTGTGAAGGAAGAAAAGCTCTTTTCCCTCAAAATTAAAAAACTGACTTTTGATGAGAAATATGTCTTGTGAAACCAAACGATGAGAAAAGCATAATGGATTTCACGGGCCAAGACCACTTTCCTAAAAGAAAGATGATTGGAGGATAGACTCTTTCCTTCTAGGAGTTCGATGATGATTACCATTTGTTTTTCAAGCTTAATAATTCATAGCTCGTAGGAGGATTTTCAAGCCAACACACCTTTCAAGCCAATATACCATGCAATGAGTCTTCAGATTTGATTATGTAGCCCGTAACATGCTTGCATGAACTACATAATCAACATGGCTAATGTTGACACCCAAAAATCCAGCTAACAAGCCCAATCATGCTTTAAGCCCAATTCATATTCTGAGACAAATTACACCCGCAAACATCACACCACGCACGTGGGCCCAAGCCACATTCACGCACTTGGGGCTTACAAGAATGGGTATGGTGTGGAGGGTAACAGAATTGCATGAGGTTCGTTATTAGTTTTAGGCTCGTTGATAATTTTGGACTTGGGACCAACATTCATGCCCAACAGCCTAACTCTTAATACGGGTAAGTGAAGAAGAGAGAGCCCAAAAGCCTAAGCCCAAATCCTTTAGAACCAAACAAAACAGTAAATGCTAAATATAGGATTCTTAATCCCAGCCGCATAACATAATCCCAGCAGCATAGCAGATTTTCTGAGATTGCAATCTTACGAGCAGATTTAAGCAATGGGAATCCTGCAATAGTAATCCCAGCAGCAGATTTCACGGCAGAAAATTTGCCAAACCTATTTCACAATCTTCTTTAGACAAAACATGACAGACCAAGAGGCATTATAAAATCCAATACATGCATTTAACCCAAGCCATCTCTTTACCCAGCAGTAGAGACCTTCCACCGAGATTCCTTTAGCTGTTGGAATTGCATATAAATAGCTATGTTATTAACCAAGAGAGGGATCAGGACGGAGTGTGCTAGCAAGCTCTCTAGCACTCTTCTTCTCTCATGCTTCCTCTCTCCCACATCCATCCATAGTTTTCCATCCTTTCAAACTCACCTTCTGTCCAAACCCTCTTATCTCACAAACCTCAACCAGTATACAACACTGCTAGGACCTCTTCTTCTAAAACTCATGCTTTTCTAGCTCCCACGCCACACGCATCTTGCCAAGCCTCTTTTGGAATGTTCAATTCACTGCTGTGCATATACAAGGAGCTGCCAGGAAGAACACAACAGCAAGCTTCCCAGGATTCTTAGGTCCTTTGAAGTTTGCTGGGCCTAGTCTTCGCTAACTCAAACAAATGGGATAGATTTTGGGTTCAGTCATGGTGATTTCACTGCAGTACAACCCTGATCAAAAGTGCCCCTACAAAGTAAATACAAGAAAACTCAAAATTAAAGTGTTGGCAAGACTAAATAAGGATCGGGTCTTGCCAAACTTGTATTTAGATAGAAAAATGGCAAAGTAAGTTTTGTCGGAATTTTGCTCTAGTTTGAAAAATATAAGGAGTAAATAAATGGTGTTTTTGAAAGTTAGGGGGATGGTTGATGAATAAGCGTCGGGTAAGGCGGTATAAATTCCACCAATTGTTAAGAAATACGGTAAAATAAGAAATTGTAAATGCACGCTTGAGTAGATTTCAAAATTATGCAAGGATGCTATTATGAGCTACAAGAACCTTATTGGGTTAAGGGAGATGCTTGGGTCAAAGGTCAACTAACTTGTAGGGCTAGGTTCATTAGCATACCCGTCTGTTGAGTGCCCAAAGTAAATTATGGACTCTAATCTTAAACTATTTTTGGGCCTAAGGCCCAAGCCCAAACTATTTCCAAACGTCTTTAGCCAAACAAAGGTCGTGAAAAATTATCCTGTCCAAATGTGACATTCGGAATTTCACGTGGACTGCAAGGTGGGAGACCGACATCACCCGTCGGTGACCAACTCACTATGTGGGCCATATAACAGACAATGCAGAACATGCAAAACAGTGCATAATTTGCACTAAAACTTCTCTTTGAGAGCGGTCATATGGGGGAAAGGATCTGATCATAGATAGAGACTTAACCCTTTGGCGCAAGCATCCACAAATGCAATGTCAAAAAGGCTTGTGTTTTTTGGCAGCTATCTGGCATTGGGTGTATTGAGATCTAGAAATATTTACTGATGAATGTACAGGAAAACCCTTACAGAATAGATTTCTCCCTAGACAGCCTACTGATATTGATATGCCAAGAGAGTACCTAGCAGAAATCTCTTTCAAAACTTATCAAATTTTACATGATACATACGTACTAGTACAAGCCAATGCATTCTCAACGGAAACAAAAATGGTGCACTCAAAATCATAAGCGTATAATATATAATACAGTAACGTATCATCAATAATATATTTGTCATGGTTCCAGAGAAAACAAAAGTTACTTACCTCAACTAACCAAGCTGTACAAGAAACTGGTACAACGTCCTAAGTTGCGGTTTCTCAGCCTAAAGCAAACAAAAACTCAAAATGAGACACGAACTAGAACTTTATAATCTAAGGTAAAAGCAATCTAGCAGGGCCTATGTCCGAAGGAAAAATCTCACTTTATAGTCATTAACCAAAACCCTTGAAAATTTACAGGATTAAACTAGACATGCTCAAGTATCTATTGTAAAAATATCAAGTCCAAAGAATACTAAAAACCTGTCCAAATAATTTTCCAAAACCGACATCTGTTGTAGCTAGGAAACAAATCCTTCACCAACAATGACTCTTCCAAAAATTCCACGGGATTCAATATGAATTAAAACTTGTTGAAATTTGGCAAGTCTATTTAAGCTCAATATTTAGCATATAGTGAAAAATTTAGGAGGGAAATCAGTTTCTTCCGAACCCCAAAATCTATCTTCAAAACAAAACCCAAAATAAGCCTCTCCACCTAAGTAGCTGGGTTTAAATGGTTAACGAATTTTATAAAAATAACTACAAATGATAAATTCATTAAACTTTTATCCCATAAATTAGACATAAAGAGAAACATTCCAGAAAAATTTGACGACTAAAAAAAGAACATTTGGCTCTTCAAACAATGAGTGTAACACGTTCCTAATTTCTGTCACCAGAAAATCTGCGAATGAGCTGGTTCTTAGCTCGATGGCTTGGTTTGAGGACTTTAGTCAAGCAAATAAGGTCCTTAAGGTGAACATATCGAAACAGAGAATCAGTTGGAAACCTGCTACTCAAGGAAGATGGAAGCTTAACATTGATGGCAGCTTTCTTCCCAATATAACTCATGGAGGTGTTGGAGGTATATTGATAGATGATTCAGGAACTTTCAGAGCTGCATTTGCAACTCCAGTTCACCATGCTGCCTCTACAAAACAAGTGGAGCTCTGTGCAATCAAGGAAGGGTTAAAGTTTTTGCAACAATTGCAGGTCAGCAATGCTGTCATTGAAACAAATTGCCTTGAGGTCGTTTCAAACATTGCAGACACACATGCTACCCTGTTGCTGAAGAAGGAATCATTGTTGACATTTGTCATGAGCTGCAAGTAAGGCCAATCATTACTGTATAGCATGCATCTAGAGTCTGTAACCGAGTGGCACATGGGAGACTATCCCTAAGTTTAAAGAAGTTGATTATTTAATTCAACATGTACTTGGCTTGAACACCCTCCAGACTTCATTTCTAGAGTTTATCAAAGGTGATTGTTAAACATTTGGGAGACTATCCCTAAGTTTAAAGAAGTTGATTATTTAATTCATTTTTTTTAAATATTTCAAGAAAGCATCACACATGCTCTGGTCAAACTATATATATATATATATATATATTTAAAAAAAACAAAAAAGAAAACGTAGTAGAAAAAAACTGTTATTACAGAGAGAAGATAGTAACTCACTATTAATGTGAGAGAAAAATGAGTTGTAAGATCTTTTTATTTTATTTTAAATGAAAATATATTTTGTAAATATCATTGATTTAATTAATTAATTCACTAACTATTTTAAGTTTTTTAAAATTTGTTCGGTCAAAATTTTCATTTTAGCTAACAATACATTTTCTCTTTTTAATGGTGTAGATACATTTAACAAAAAATAAATAGTGTAGATAAGATTGTTCAGCAAAAGAGAAATACTGTAGTATTAAAATTAAAAGTAAAAAAAAAAAAAAAAAAAAAGTAATAATGTTCTTGAGTTTGATTTGACCGTAAAAAGAAAGAAAAAAAAAAAATCAGTTTTCGGAGGTTTGGGAAATCCTCACCAACCCCCGTTTATGCCTCGCTTTCGATCGAATCAGCCCCATTTGCGTACTTCAACTAACTGCATATCTCGCCAGGGGAGTCAGTAGTCGGGGTCCTTCTTCTCTCTCTCTCTCTTCACGTTGAAACCATTTCTAGAGAGAGAAAGTCCGTTTTGTTTCTCTCTCTTTTCTTCTTCCCTTCTCTTACAACCCAAAAAAAAAAGGCCCAAAAACCAATAAAAATCAATGAGAGAGAAAGAGAGGATTTGAAGAATGGAGTTCGTCGGGAGAAGTGTGAGGAAAGAGTTGAAAGGCGTCGTCGGAACTGTGAAATCCTACTCCGCCTCCTCCGGCTTCTTCCAGGTCCTCTTTGAAGACGGAAATTCCGAACAATTCGACTCCGCCCAGCTCTCTCTCCTCCTCGCCGACCCCGCCCCCGCCCGAAAGCCCAAGAAACGACGCCGTACAGGTAATTCTGATCCCAATTACAACGGGGACGAGCATGCTAGTTGTAACTCTAGTCCAGAAAAGGAGGTGGGGATTGATTTGAATGCCGGGTTTAATTTTAGCTTAAATGATGCTGCTGACCTGAATGTTGGCGAGGAGAGAGATTGTATTGATTTGAATTTGGATGCCAGCGGCTGTGATTCTGTGGATAATTTCGATGGGCCTAGTTTGGGCCAAGGGACCAAGAGGAGGGGTTGCGATTTCGATTTGAATTTGGAGGTTGCTGAGGAGTATAGGGATGCAGAGGAGGGGGACAGTGAAGACAAGTTTAAGGTTAGTCCCAAGTTGGAGAGGATTGAAGAGAGTCGAAGCAGTGGAGATGCCGAAGGAAATGTTATTGAGGATGGGAATGGGAATGTTAATGAGACTCGTAAGCAAGTGTGTATTGATATTAATCAAGATATTCCCTTGAATGGCATTGAGTGTGCTACTGTTGGGGAAGGACTTAGAAATGAGAACCGGTGTTCCAGCGGAGATGTGAAGGTTGAATCTTCTCTTGGGGATTTGAATGCTAGTGCTGTTAAGGATAACGGTATGGTGGAAGATGGTCCTTCTGAAGCCGCTACACCAGTGGCGCATGGGCACCTAGGCGATTCAGCAAGTCCAAGCATTCAAAAAAGTAGCCGGAGGAAGAGAAGAAAGCTACCGGATAATTTGATATCTAATACTACAGAGACAGTTTTGAGGAGAAGTTCTCGCAGAGGATCTGCTCAAAATCATGTTTCCGTTGCATCATCTGCTGTTAGTAATCCTCTGTCCTCTTCTGCAGCTACTGCAATGACAGAGGACGTACCGTTGATTTCTGGCAGTGAAGAAGCCGATAAGCCTAGTGTTGCCCCTCAGAAGCTCGAATTACCTCCTTCGTCACAACATTTGAATTTAGAGGGCATTCCCGTACTTGACCTTTTTTCTATTTATGCGTGTTTGAGATCATTTAGTACAATATTGTTTCTGAGTCCCTTCAAGTTGGAGGATTTTGTGAGAGCACTGCAATGCAACTCTCCTAGTTTGTTATTTGATTCTGTTCATGTTTCTATTTTGCAAACGTTAAGAAAGCATTTGGAGTCCCTTTCAAATGAAGGTTCCGAATCTGCTTCTGATTGTCTAAGGTATATTCTTTTGTCCTCGTATTGTTAGAATATTCTTTCATCCTTTTGGCGACTTCATACTGCCTGGGTTTGTTGCTTAACGTGTTTTCTTTTTTTATTTCTCTTATTTGATGTAGGAGTCTTAATTGGGATTTCCTGGACTTAATTACGTGGCCAGTTTTCATGGTTGAGTACTTTCTGATTCATTGTTCAGGACTGAAACCTGGATTTGACCTCGGTCACTTTCAGCTATTAAAAAGTGACTACTACAGTCAGCCTGCTTCTCTAAAGGTTGAGATTCTTCGCTGTCTATGTGATGATTTGATAGAAGGGGAAGCCATAAAGTCGGAGATTAATAGAAGGTGTTCGACATCTGAACATGACATGGGTTTTGATCGTGATGTAAACCTTGATGTCTGCAAGAAAAGGAAGGCTTCTGCGCAAATTGCTGGTAGCTCCAGTTTGAATGATGAAAATGTTGATGAAACCCCTGACTGGAATAGTGATGAATGTTGCCTCTGTAAGATGGAAGGGAATTTAATATGCTGTGATGGCTGTCCAGCAGCTTACCATTCAAGATGTGTAGGAGTTGTCAATGATCTTTTGCCGGAGGGTGATTGGTATTGCCCTGAATGTATGATTGATAGGCATAAACCTTGGATGAAACTCCGCAAGTCACTGCGAGGTGCAGAATTATTAGGAATTGATCCTCATGGTCGGCTATATTTTAAAAGCTGCGGCTACCTGTTGGTGTAAGTCTGGTTTTTTCACCTTTGGATGACTCGGTGTATATCAATGCTTGTTCCTTTGTCAACATTATTTCCCCTTATTCTTTACTTCGTTCTTGATTTCAAAGTACCAAGCATCTTCCTTAAGATCAATTTCATGAGAAAGAAGCATTAATGATATCTGAGTTCCCTCAAGATCTTTTAAAAACCTGTATGAAGAAAGTGTGAAAATTCTTGTGGTTCTCCCAAAATCATCTTAAGTTGCATAATAAGTCATCAAATACTTTTTTTTAATTGCTAACCAATCAGTTCCATTTACAATTTGGCTTGTCCATGAAAACCCCCTACCATCATCGAAGTCCATTATCAAGTTATCTTATATGTCATTCATTAATGTTACCCTCGGATTCAACACAACCTCTCTCCGTCTGTTTCTGTCTCTTTGTGTGTGCGTGCAATTGCTTTTGGAAAAAAAATTGCAGTACCAAGCTATTTTCGGTAGGTGTATTAATCTAATCAAGAGTAGGGAGAAAGGGCTTGACTTCTAAATTGCTATTTCTTGATGGGCAAAAATTACTATAATTTTTTTTCATAATGAGCATGTGTTCTATCTTGTGGGACAAGTATGTTGTGATTTCATATCTCTATGTTATTTACTGCTACTTTTGGTCACTCTGATATATATTTTTGGCTTCATCTGTTTATGGATTTGTACTTGCAGATCTGGCTTTTGTGATGATGAATCTGCATTTAATTACTATCACAGAGATGATCTAAACAAGATTATTGAAGTGCTAAGGTCTTCAGAATTTTCCTATGCTGGGATATTATTGGGAATCTATAAGCACTGGGACATTCCTACTACCTTTAATGGAGCAATTAGTAGCAAGCCCCTGGACCAAATGGAATTTTCAGTAACAGGTGATGCTAAAAATGAGACTCATGAGGATAGAAAACTGCAAGAGAAGTTTTGTAATCTCGTTTCTGATGTTTCAAATTCTGTTCAAGTGCTGAGAAGGACTGTTATTCAGGATGATTCAAATAATCTTGCTGATATTTCAAATCATTTGGTTGGAAAACATCATCCTGAAGGCTGTTCTTTGACATCTACTTGTTTAGATGTCAGACAAGAGAGCAATGGTTCTATTGATCTTGGAAAAATTTCATCTGCTATAACCACTAGAAAAGAGGGCACTTCAGAAGTGGATTGTGGAATTGATTACATGAACTACTACAGTTTTGGCCAAATTGCTTCATCTGTTGCAGAGGAGTTCATGTCTAAATCATCAGAAAAGAATAAGGAAGGTGCACTAAATACAGTAGATGAAATAATATCTGCTCAGATGAAGACCATTATAAAAAAATCTTCCAAGTTTTCCTGGCCAAATATTGAGAACCTAAATATAGATGTGCAGAAAGAGAAATGTGGGTGGTGCTTTTCTTGCAAATATCCTGCTGATGATAGGGATTGCTTGCTTATCATGAGTAAGCTGCCTTTACCGGATGTTTCCAAGACTGATGTAGTTGGACTTCAATTGAAAAAAATTCCCAAAGATCATCTTAATGATGTCAGCTGTCAAATTTTGTCCATTCATGATCGCCTGCTTGGGCTTCTGTTGGGTCCGTGGTTGAACCCCCATCATACAGAATGCTGGCGGAATAGTCTTCTTAATGCATGCGATCTTGCCTCTGTTAAGCATTTACTGCTCCTTGTAAGCATTTTCTCTATTAAATTTACTGCAGCTGTCAATTCACCTGCTAAACATTTATGGTGGCCTAACATTAATCTTTTAATAGAATTGTAGTCCAAACCTTAGGGCCTATCAGTTGTCCTGTTTATCTCGTTCTTAAAATATTCAATAGGATCCTTTGGAACCTTGGCTACTTCCTATTCATATGGCACAAATTTGTATACTGTACCTAATTACAAATTAAGTAGTTTGTGACCATAGCTTATTAGTTTATTTCAAAGGGCCTTTTGCATTGCCATTACTTAGGTGGTATCTTGATTTTTCCCTTTAATACTATCCCTAAATTTTGGTGAAATGGTCATGATGCAGCTAGCGGAAAATTTGCATCATCGTGCATTGTCCGCAGATTGGTTGAAACATGTGGACTCTGTTGTTACCATGGGTTCAGCTTCTCATGTTGTGACTTCATTACGTGCATACTCAAAGAACATGAATAGCAGAAAGAGGCCCAAGTTTTCTGATATTGATTCGAATCCATCTTCAAATGCCGGCAGTGGATTGGGAATGTTTTGGTGGAGGGGTGGCAGGCTTTCTCGTCAGGTGTTCGGTTGGAAGATTTTGCCTCGCTCCTTGACTTCTAAGGCTGCCAGACAAGGTCTGTCGATTGTGTTCTCTTTCTTCTACATGAGTTTCAGTAATATGTTTTACAGTTAATCAACTTAATAACCATTCTGAACTCGATTCATGTTATAAAATTCTGCAGGTGGGTGCACAAAAATAATGGGTATATTGTATCCTGAGAATTCAGAATATGCAAAGAGAAGCAAATATATTGCCTGGCGAGCTACTGTTGAGATGTCAACTAGTGCAGAACAGCTTGCTTTGCAGGTAATCTTGGTTTATGCACCTGTTTCTTTTAAGTGCTGATGTTCAGGTTGTTCAATGACCTAGTTTTCTTGCTTTATCTGTTATGAATGTATTTCATGAGTTTTTGGTGGCCCACCTGAGTGGTTGTAGGCCCAATTGCTCTGACCATTAAAATTCATGCTTTTTAATAAGCATCATCTAGAACATTTTGGTCCATAAAATCTTGCCATGGTTTCAGGTTAGGGAGCTTTATTCAAACATTAGGTGGGATAATATTGAGAACACACACCCGCTGCCTACATTGGACAAAGAATCTACAAAATCAATCAAGCTTTTCAGGAAAGTTATTGTCCGCAGGAAGTGCTCAGAAAAGGGAGTGGTTAAGTATCTTCTTGATTTTGGCAAGAGAAGAGCACTCCCCGACATTGTCAGGAAACATGGTTCTGTGCTTGAAGAACCATCTAGTGAGAGGAAAAGGTATTGGCTTGAAGAATCATATCTTCCTCTGCATCTTTTGAAAAATTTTGAGGAGAGAAGAATTGCCCGCAAGTCTAGTGATGGGAAGTCTGGTAAAGTTCTTGCGGTCGGTAGAGTAATGCGGCCCCCGGATGAAAAGGGATTTGCTTATTTGTTTTCCAAAGCAGAAAGATCAGAGTATTATAAGTGTGGACACTGCCACAAAGATGTCCTGATAAGGTACTAAAGCTTTTATTTTCTTTGTAAGTTTTACCATCTCATATTGTTATTTTGCTTTGTGATATTTTATTTTTACTTTGATAGCTGTTTTTGGTAAATTATATTTTTATCTGAGGAGGATTTCACTCTGAAACTTCTAATTTTGAAGTTAGTGTAACCTTGCAAGAAATTCTTTCCCCAATCTCTGGAGGATAGAGATAGGAATATTGGACTCGAAGCTTTGTAAGCCTCTCACTTAGTTGGATGACATAAACTATTTAGGGAACAAGCAACAAGGAACTGTGGAAACATAGGTTTTTCTAATAAGACAATTTTTTTTTTTTGTGTGTGGAAATATGAGGATGAACTTGGAACATATAGATGTGCAGAGTTTGAGGAGGTACTTATAGGATTTGAGTAGATGGTCAATCTGTGGCATTGCTAGTCATGTTAAGTGATCAGGTCTCTGAGATTGTCATGCATGTTAAATCTTGCATTACTTTTGTTTTCTACTTCATGTATCATTGACTTCTTTTTTTCCCCTCAATATGACAGGGAAGCTGTGAGTTGTCAATTGTGCAGAGGTGTGGTTTCCTCCTTCCTGTTGTTTTTTCCCTTCATATTGTTGTCATGCGCTTTTAAAATATTGCTAGGTACAATATGGTATTGGTACTTTGTATACTCTAGGTTTCTATTATTATTATATATATTTTAAATTAGTTTTACTCTTGTTTTGCTTCTACTGTTTTGTGCACTTGTGCACACTGCCGGTTTTTGAAATTTCAAGAGATATTATTTGCCAAAATTTACAGCATGTTGGTATTCATAAACCCTGGCTGTTGCAGGGACAGCGAAGTTGTGAAGTTTATATGTCATTTAGAACATAGTTGTCCATTTTGTGCTGCTAGAATCTTAAATTTGTTGGCAAAAGTCATATTCATGATGAGTTTGGAGAATCTTAGTTGAAACGTGAGTTATTAGGTCCTTTTTCTTTGTGCGTGTGCAAGAGATTTTTTCTTTGTTTCTGTTGAAATATGGGGTCCTTTTCCTCGAGATTGGGACCCTCTATTTAGCTTTTGATAAGAAATATGCATTCATTGCAAACGAATAAAGAAAGTTGTTGAGCTTGTAGGGAGTACTTGATTTTATTAATCTGGATGACGTCTATGTTTAGTTTTCATTAGTACAAATCTTTGCTAGGCTATTTGTTTGTCTGAGTCAATGCTTGTATTTCCACTGTAAGAGGCCGATCTATTGCTGCCCAATGTGCTCATTGCCCAATTGGATCATATACATTTTGGAGAATCTGGGTTGAGCTGGGGTAATCTTGGCCTCTTGTGTATCATCATTAGTTGAGAAAAGTTGTGCAAAAACTAATGTTGGTAATGTAGTGTTTTGTGAGATTTGGCGAGAAAGGAAAGATGGGAATATTTGGACTTGTAGCTTTATCTGCTGTGGACCCTTTTCTGTGGCGAGAAATTATTTTTGTAACTCATTGGAAGGTGTGTATCCTTCATATGTTATATTCTGAACCCAAATCTACTGTTCGGTAAACTAACGAAGAAAAAATAGCGTATAAGAATTTTGGAGACACACACTGGAGGTTGTTATAGGAAGTATGTTGTTTTAAGCATTAGGTATTCGCATGACTTATATTTGCTTGTAGTGTATAAGCAAACAACCCATAAAAACTTCAAACCATGAAGAATTAGTATCCCACCCAAAAAGACTGGTCACTAATGTAGCACTTTGCAATGATTATGTAGTCAAAATTGACATAGCACACAATCGATGTGAGGCTCAGGTTTGTACACAGAAAACTGGGGCATTACTATACTCTCTATACCATCCTTCCTGTTAGGACCATGCCCTCAAGTCCAGACCATTAATCTTTGATACCCTTTTTCCTGGGGATATGTTTTCACATTAGCAAAATATCCAAAGATATTAGTAGCGAATGAGATTTCTATTACTGCTTATTCAGGTAAGCCAACAGACATATGATGTCGTTTTAGGGCTAGTACAGACTGACAACAGTCACATAAAGCTGGGTTATTATAGATTTGGTGATGGCATTTAAAGCTGCGATATCAATCATAAATATCCAGATTATATCAACTTACCTTTTCAATCAACTCATTCAATTTGAACTATCTTTTATTTGTTTATTTATTCTTGCTCATGCACAATATTTGGCAATTTGTCAGAAATGGAAAAGTGTTGATTAGTTATGAATAAATGATTGAGTTGAGATCGGTATATTGTTCCGTGTGTGGAATAAACTAGATTTCCATGGAAATCCCTCCTTTCCTTGTATGCATGGTCTCTCTCCCTTCTTAGAAGTGTTCTTCTTCTATTATTTTATTTTATTTTTAGTTTTTTGGAGGTGGAGGAGAGACTGTAATAACAGTTTATCCTATTGGAGAATTCCAATACTAGCTCGTTTTGGCTCCGCATATATCTTTAGTCATATACCGGTATTTGGTTTTGATCATTCCAGTAAATCTATAAGTTGCATGTTTTGACGATTGATTATTTAAAGGCCACAGTGAATTTGCACATGATTGTCGATCACTTAATTAGCAAGTATCATGTATCATAAAACCTAAATTTCCTATATCATTTTGTGAGCAACTTAAAAAAAAAAAAAATTAATCAATCAAGACAACATGGCCCATCTTAAAACCGTTATGTCCACAACACCTTCCATTTTCGTACTATTTCATACAATTCGTACCCAAAATATTGTCTTTTTTAATTGCTATAGCCTATAATTTGCAGGGAAGTATAGTATTTTTTTTTGTCCTTTTCTGTTTACATATAGGGTGGTTAGCAATATATCTTACAAATTGGTTGCTCATGCTGGCCACATAACAGATCATTTCTCAAGCAATGACGTTTTTTTTATTGTATCGAAATATTGAATCCATTTTCTGAATTACCAGTGAACTTCTATAGTTGTACATCCAGTTGGCCTATTTATCATTTATTGAAGATAAACTCACTGTTTTCCAAATCTAGAAAGTTATTATTCCTAATTGATTCACAGTCTATTACAATATGGATCTTCAAAAACTGAAATTACTAAGAATTGCCTCAAGTTCTTTTCTTTTTGATGATTTGACTCACATTAGATCTATTACATGCTTGTCTATAGTTTTTGACAAAAGCAGCGCTTTCAACTTGTTATAGACCCGGCTAGTGAACATGCAGCAATGTATCATTTATGTCTCATACGATTGGGAGGGTTTAAGTGGAACTTTGGGTTTATGAGGAATCAAGATGATGAGGAGACAAAGGAAGTTTCAGATCTGTTGGGGTTAGTAGAAATAGCGAGTTTGAGAAGGGATGTGAGGAGATCGTAGTTGGAAGCTTCTGGTGCTTTCTCCTCCATATCTTTGCGCAAGTCTCTGATTGAGAATAACTCTGATCAAAACTTCTTTCCAGCAGACTTTGTCTTGAATGCCAAAGTTTCTCCCAAGGTCAAGGTCTTAGGCTGGTTGGTGTCGCATGAGAGGGTGAATACCTGCGAGGGTGGTCAATGGAGGAGGCCAAATGGTTGACTTATCTCGTTGGTGTGTCTTGTGTACATTGGATTGAGTGCAAATCACACATATATATATATGTGTGTGTGTGTGAGGTGGCCTCCTGTCTCTGGCAATAGTTAGGTAAAGTGGTTGGGGTGACACTACTGTAAAATACTGCTTTATTTACTCAAAACCGTTTTGGTTTTAAAGGCAAAGTTGTGGGGCTGTGGTTTGTTTACTGTAGTTTGGGTGTTTTGGATGGTAAGAAACAGAAGAATTTTTTATGTTGATGAAGGTGCAGGGGTAGAGTAAGAATTTTGGTTGGCTCTTTCTTCTGTTTCTGAGGGTTATAAAGATTATAGTTTTTCCTTGTATTTGATGGACTGTAGAGCAGCAGCAGTTTAGAGTTTGTTGTTCTCTTTTTGGGTATTTTTCATTGGGTTTCTTGGTTTTCACTTGAGCTTTTGCTATGTCTCTATTGTGTGGACATCTTGTGCAGTACGTTGTTTTTGTCCCTTGTCTAATAAAATTTGTTTTTTATTGTTCTATAATAATAATAATTATTATTAATATTACTTTTATTGTGATTAGTTTTTTAGAAAAGCAGCCTCCATCTAGCCACTGATGCCCTGTTGTTTTACTTGAGGGGGCCCTCTTCTTGAGGCCTTTTCTACTGTGCTCTTCCAGAGGCTGCTATCTACTGAGCTTTGCCTGAGGCTTCTTTGGACTTATAACCCCATGTTTTTCGGTTAACAATTATTGCTTCTGCTAATGTTCTGGGTTTTCCACCTCGTTCTTGTTGGATTTTGGTAACGAATATTCAAGTCAGCAGTAATCTCCCCTTTTTCTTGGTGTGGTTGTTGCAGTGGATTACCTATGATTCACATAATACTTTATTTTGTTAGTGTAACTAGTACTTCATGCTTGTCACTGATACTCTTATATTTATCAGCTTGCTATCTAATCTCTGAGGTATGAATTTCAGGATTTTTCCACAAAAGGCATGCGAAGAAGTCTGCTGGGGCCATTGTTTCCGAGTGTACGTATACATGCCACCGATGCCAGAATGGGGTCTCTTCGAAGATTGATACAAAAAGAGGGAAAGCTGATAAAAAGAGAGGAAAAGTTGGTATGAAAAGAGGGAAAGTTGAAACAAAAATAGAGAAAGTACAGTCACAGAAATGTAAAAATTCTCAAACTGATCGTAGATCACTGCGTTTGAGAAGCAAAAGAAAAGCTTTAGCTGGAGGAAGACAGGTACAATTGAAAAATAGCAAAAAGGTTCCTGTAAGTCTACCTTTACGCCGCTCTCCAAGGAAAGCTAAATGCTTGACGTTGCAAAATAAAAAGCATAGCAAACGCAAGAAAGGGAAACAAAGCAAATCCAAGAAGCGGACGTATAAGAAACCAAAGACAGGGACCTTGTGTCAGAAGAAGAGAACACAAGTTTATCGCAGTTACTGGCTAAATGGTCTGCAGTTGTCTAGAAAGCCAAATGATAAACGTGTTAAGCTTTTTAGGGAGAAAAAACTACTTGCTCACTCTGGCTGTTCTTCTATCATTCTCGGTCAACTCAAATGCCAGCTCTGTTGTGAAGCAGAATATGCATCTACTTTAGATTATGTTGGGTGTGAACTATGTGGAGGTAATGATGAATTCATTAAAGTGAACCTTTTAAATGTACGGTCTGATGCTCATTGAGATAGTTATAGGTGATCAGTGACTGTTTGATTTGGTGTCTGCTGAACATGATATCAATCTCCCCTACCTGGATGACATGAATGTTCCTCTTTAATTTATATAGAGGTTTTGTTTATTAAAAAAAAAAATTCACTTTTTGTCTTTGATTCTACCTTGGCAGAGTGGTTTCATGGAGAGGCTTTTGGGCTGGATTCAGAGAACATTGATAAGCTTATAGGATTCAGGTGCCATGTGTGTCGTAAAACAGAACCTCCTGTCTGCCCCCATCTGGTAGTTGTGAAAACTGATGTGTCCCAATTGGCTGAAGCTCAAACTGATGGTTCTGTTGATTGTTCAGAGGAAGTACCTAATGCAGTTCCGACTTTGAGTGAGGTATATTCATAGCTCTAAAACCATAGCAGGAGTCTGTTATTCTACTTTCTGGACCCTCAACTTTTCAAGTACAAACTAATTTTGATACAATAGCAAACCCAAAAAGAAAATGTATGGTGTCATGTAAATTTGTGTTATTTGGTGCTTAGTATTTGGTATTAAATCAATTTGCTTGATGCTGACATGGTAACTAATGGTTGGGTTTACATTTGGAGTTAATGGAGTAGTGAGTACAAAAGACTTTCAATCTTTAAAATAAATTTACTGCTGTGTTTTCTGTCTCGTTGATATGTCTAGATGGATTAGGTTTAAAGACAAAATACGATTCGGTACTTCGGCAGAAGTTTTCCTACTAATTTTAGGGAATGCAGTTTCAACAAGTATCCTATTTGGTCTTAGAAAAGGAAAGGTATGAGGGGATTAGGTTTTGATCAAAAACGTTAAGTGATTTTCTCAAGAGAGATCACAGAGGGACATAGGCAAAGTTCGTTGAACCTCAACAACAAATTGTATGTGCCTTTTCCTTGCTGTTTTTTTTTTTTACATAATCCTATATTTAGTTTGCATAGTCCTCGAAAAGCGCATTAATCTCTACACTTAACAATTTTCCTACTATTGCAGATTACATGCAAATGAGTTAATTTGGCATTGCAAGATGGGTTCTTCATTGGGTATGTGAAAGGAGTGGGTTTCACATTTCTTCCAATCAAGATTTTTGACAAGGAGAGAGCGTTTTGATTAGGAGAAGTGGAAGGTCAGAAGGTACATCCATGCAATGAAGAAATTTGTGGCGACGAGGCCATATATCAAGAACTATCATTATGAGCAAATGAATCGACAGAACAGGCCAAATTGGTAAAACTCTTACCCTAAAGCTGTAATTAGTTTGCCAAAAAAAAAAAATATGGCTATAATGTTAGTATTCCTGCAAGAATAGAATAAGTAACTTTCTGTTTCTTTCTACAAGATCTGTGTTTTATGTGCTCTTATGTCAACTTAGCAATTTTTATATCAAACGTGTTTGTATTTGCGCATCCATCTGGGAATAAGAGCATATGACACACACATGCACTCTCTCTCACTCTCTCTCAATAATATTTTGTTTCATCGGATGGCCATGTTGTCTTGATTCGGTAAGCGTATGACTTATGCAAGGAATCATTTAGGCTATGTGATTTTGCTTCCATTGTCCTAAACACCCTTAGTGCTGTGGTTAATAATGACTCTTTTTAGACTTTCTTAACTCATGTTATTCTTAATCCATCGCAATAACATTCCATCATTTAATTTGAGAGGTGAGTCTTCCCATAGAAGCTCTGTTTTTCACATAGTAAAGCTTTTGGTTTTTCTCTATCTGCTGATTAGTATTGGGACGAGATTTGTAGTAGGCTCTCACGTGAAACCTTTGCCTTGCAGGTCAAATTGGAAACTCCTCAGATTGGGTTCCCGGGAGGGATTTTTTATAGAGTTGCCTGACAACATTTGATTCAGTTGTAGAAGATCCAGTTTTTTTCTTCATCCTGGTCTGGTCGATATTAGTTCATTTAGCTGTTGTTAATATTATTATAAATCTTGCAATTAAATCTGAGTAGAGTAGAGATGGCAAATAGTTCTGTTTTAGGAGATGGGTAGACATTTTAGACGATATACAATTTTTTTCTCTCAGTCAAGGTAGATGGACTATAGTAGCAGTTAGATATTAGGTTGCCATGGTGTTTCGTTTTAGGATGGGGTAGACAATAGACATGTTAGATGATTTACATTTTTTTCCTCAAGTCGTATTAGACGACGCCATCACTGAACTTGGCCATGGTGTTCCTAATGTTGCCATCTAATTGTCTTCCCCTTTCTGTGTCCCAAGCGTTCCATTTGGATCAGCTGGGAGGGGATTTGTTGTTGTGGTGTTTCATTTAAAAAAAAAAAGAGTAAATGGACAATAGTAGCAGTTAGATCTTAGATTCTGAAATGAAGTCGCAAGGCTTCTCAAGTCTGTTAAGATTTGTATTGATTTTAGTGGTATGTACTGGGATCTGGGAATTCAGCTCTGACTTGTTTTACTGACAAGGTTGCGTACATAGGGGATCTGTGTTTCGTGCAATCCAACTGCTTAGAGCTTGATCAAACAAGAGATGCATACATCTCTTGGTCATTATTTTGGCCAAATCAACCACGGTATAATTTATTTATGGGGTTCTCCATAAAACAGGGAACAACACATATTGATAGAAAGCATTAGCCAATGCCTGGTAGAAAGATTCTATGCATTTGAACAGATTAGCAAATCATTTTATGGTTGGATTATTCTACTTTAACTTTTCGGAGACGAGATTAATAAGGTGGCCAGAATAATTGATGTGATTTTTCTGGTAATCATCTCCTCTGATCAAGTCTAACAAGATATCTTGGATTGAGTTTTTCAAAGTTGGAAGGATGTTTGATCAAATAAGTTGCAGCCTGCTAATGAGGTATGAATAAAAGACAAGGTAATAAAAAGGAAGGAAAAAAAAAAAAGAAAAACAAAACAAAAAAAGGCAAGGTGAGAGGTTTTTGATTGGTGGCTTGTTTACGGATTCTTTTCTATCAAAGTTCGGTCAGATTCTGCCTGAGAATCTTTTTGGCCGGTACCTTACCGATGCCATAACAAAACTGTTTGATTGTCATTTATTTATTTTTGAGAGAGAAAAATTATGGAGATATTTACATAAGATATTAGTATATTGGATAGCTACTGTGGTGAGATCCAAATTCGAAATGTAGGAAACAAAACGCGTTCCAGACTAAAAATATTGTACAAATAACTGAAGTAAAGAAGCGGAAAAATGTGGTCACTAGTTAAAAGGTAGTCCATTGCTCAATCAATAGCAAAGAGCCAAAGACTTGATCCAACTTCAAAAGAAGTGGGGTAAAACAGCAATTTAACATGATGGTAAAACGGCGGAGGCGCGCGCCTTGTGAATTGATTGAGAATTACAGTTGCCCAGGTATAAAAAGGCAGGGTGTGAGTCCAAAAATCCAAATATCCGGAGCAGATTATGTAAAGCGATAAGGGGAAGAGGAAGAGGAAGCAGCTTCAATCTTGTTCAATATGGCTTTCTCGCACACCTCGTCGTCGCCATGTACATCATTTCTCTCGCACCTCCAATCTTCTTCTTCGTCGTCTTCTTCACTACTCAAATTACAGCACCCCCTCCTCTTCCTCTCCAAACCCTTCCACGACCGTCGCGCTCGCATTCGCATTCGCGTCACTGCTTCTGCCACTGCCACTGCCACTGCCGTTGTTGAGTCTTCAAACGGCGCCGTAGCGGCGAATTCCGACGACAATTCCTACGGAAGACAGTTCTTTCCCTTGGCTGCCGTTGTTGGCCAAGTAAACTCCCATATCTCTCTCTCTCTCTGTGATTGTTGGTTGGAGGCTCTAGATAGTAATGCAGGGGTGGACCTGAATTCTCCGGTTCAAGTTGCTCATATAAATATGCTCACTATTGCCATTTCTTATTTGGCTTGCTTATTATTTTTCATATGCCTTGCTTGAGAAAATAAATTGTCCTCGTTATGTGGTGCTAAATAGTTTTGGAACTCAATGAATTCTACCGAGTCATTTTTTTATGCTTCTGAGAAACAAAAGCTTTTGGATATGGGGGGTCGTAGAGGTTTGCTACAGATTCATGGAAGCCCAACAGCATGCAGAAAGGCTTAGCTTAGGTCTTAGCCTTGGGGTATATGTGTCCGGTTTCAAACTTAAATGTGTTGGCTTTCGGTAATACTTGGTAGCACAATGCATGATCAACATATGTCAATTAGTTCATAACAGAAGACTAGGTCTCCAATGTAGTATTTATGTGCAGGAGAAGCGCTAGAGTGTTGATCATATTATGAGAGGAATCAGGTTTTCAATCGAGGGAGTAGGCCTACATTCTAAGTAGCTGCAGGATGTTATTTATAGGGCTGATCCGGATGGACAACATAGACGGATTTTTGAGGATTATAGAAAGCCAGAGATAGCGGAGCTGTGAGATAAAGTGATAGATACTCTGGCCATCTCTTTGGTGCACTGCCTCTGGCTCCAAAGATTCACAGGATTTTTTTTTTGTGTGCCCAGAGTTGAGGATAAGGCTAGTTAGAATCTTTCTGAATGTATGCCATTGCCTGCATTCACAAATATTATTCTAGATTATGGATGTTTGTCCTATAAATTTTTAATCTAGGTTATGAGCTGCTGTCCTTAAGATTTTCGTATTTGCTTTATATGCCAAGTTAGCCGGCTGGATACATATTTATATGTTACCATGTACTGTTGGGTAATTAGTAAAGTTGTCATCTATTTCAGGATGCTATTAAAACTGCTCTGTTGCTTGGGGCTATAGACCGTGAAATTGGAGGAATTGCTATCTCCGGAAGGAGGGGAACAGCCAAAACAGTAATGGCCCGTGGTTTGCATGCAATTTTACCACCCATTGAAGTAGTCGTTGGTTCAATAGCAAATGCTGATCCAGCCTGTCCCGAAGAGTAAGGACACTGATTGCTTACAGGTTATTTTTTCAATCAGCATAGATAGAGTGGGGTAATTATGGATTTAAACTCTGTATTGATTAATCACCTTCAGCTAAAGTGAAAATGAACTTCAGCTAGTGCTAGTAGTAATCTTTTTAATTTTTTATTTTATTATTATTATTTTTTTTATGGAAAATTTGGAAAGTATTACTGAATTATGTCAGAGCCAGAGGCACGTCAATGAAACACATTTGGGAATTTGCATCTAAATTTTGACACAGCATGTTATTTATCTTTACAATTTATATTCCCCACCTGCATCTTTAGGGCATCATCTGTGAATTTACTTTAGAATATTTTACCTTTAAATACTTTTTTTTCTTAAAAATAGACCCAAATGATAAATGGAAGGCCACTTCATGACCAAGTGAAAAATAGCAGAAACATGTTTTAGTTTTGAAATGACAACTTTTCTTGTTTTATCCATTGTTACTTTCCTTTCTCTATGAAAACTGCATTGCCAGGCCTGTCATAAGTGGTTTAAGGATCACATTTCTTTTTTAGTGTTTGAAAGGCATATTACTTACTACTGATAATAACACAGGATTCAATAAACAATTGCTGATAAACTAGATTTTATTTCCTGTCCAAAACACATGTGGGGTGAGTCTTGGAGTGAAGAAAATTTATATGTTTGGAGTGAAGAAAATTTATATGTAATTGCTTTTTTGTTCTGTCAACAAGCTCTTTGGAAAATTAAATTGGGTGATGAAAAATTTTCTGTGAATATTTGGAAACAGATTGAAAACTTTTGAAGTAATTATGTACTTGCTAACGATGGGAATGAAGATGGTAGGTGGCTGGCTTTCTTTGGATTGCTCATGTCATCTGGAACCCTATATACCTGCCTAGCTAATTGATAGGGTTTCCTGCCTCTGAAAATGTAGGATTTCGCAGAAGGCTCAAGTTCGAATTCAAAGTGGGTCTGGGGAATTCGTTGATATTAAAAAAATAAAAAAATAAAAAATAAAAAAGCACTGGTTAGCATGTCAATCCGGTGCATCCGATTCTTGTCTTGATGCGATTATAATCACCCATAGATCCTAAAAAAATGAAGAACCCTTATCTTCAGTAATGAAAGTATTTCAGTTAAAACAATGTGCAATTGTGATGGAAGTAGTGATTGTTCATTTGAAGCTTAAATATATGCTTCTTAGCATTTAATATGCTAGAAAACTAAAAAAGGAGTCTTGATATTTGATTGTTAGCATTTAATATCCTAGAAATCTCATACAAGAAGTTTTGATCAGAGCCTGTTTCACTTTTGAAGATGATCTTGCATTCTCTTCTAAAGATAATAAATGGTTTGGTTGTAATTCCTAAAGGTGGGAAGATGTTTTACCTGAACGCATGGAATTTGATTCTGCTGGTAATGTCAAGACTCAGATTGTTAGGTCTCCTTTTGTTCAGGTACTTGTTATTGAAGAAACTTTCACATTTTATAGTAATATACATTTATGTAACAACCTATATTCATGTTGTTAGATTCCACTTGGAGTCACAGAGGACAGACTCATTGGATCTGTTGATGTTGAGGAGTCTGTGAGAACAGGAACCACTGTTTTCCAACCTGGCCTTCTTGCTGAAGCTCATAGAGGTGTATTATATGTTGATGAAATTAATCTTTTGGATGAGGGGATCAGTAATTTGCTCCTCAACGTATTAACTGAAGGAGTTAATATTGTTGAGAGAGAGGGAATGAGCTTTAGACACCCATGCAAGCCACTCTTGATTGCTACGTATAATCCAGAAGAGGGTGCTGTGCGTGACCACTTACTAGACCGTATTGCAATCAACTTGAGGTACAGATCTTGCAGTCACCTTATAGAAAAAGTTGTTTATTAGTTAGCAACCTTCTCATTCTACTAATGGTGCACTTCTTTTGCAGTGCAGATCTTCCGATGAGTTTTGATGATCGTGTTGCAGCTGTGGGCATTGCGACAAAATTTCAGGAATATGGTACTGAAGTCTTTAAAATGGTTCAAGAAGAAACAGAATTTGCAAAAACTCAGGTACTCAGACATGAAATAATTTACTTCTTTGTTTGCATTCTAGATACATATTAGCAAAATGGAGGGGCTGGTAAAAAAATGTAACTGCAGTTATGCCTGATAAGTGGATAAGTTCATGTCACATCTGTAAGACTTTTCTTCATCCCACTATGATTTTTAGTACATAATCTTGGGCTTCTAAGAAACATGTCCATGAATGGATGTAGTGGAGATGAGAGAGGAAGTCATGTAGATGATTGGCAACAGGAGGAATGATAAAATGCAGCCCCGAACATTTGGATAGAGATTGTTTGAGTTATGAAGGAGGGGCTTAAGATGGTGGTAGAACACAAAAATTAATGTATAATATTAGTATACTGTTCTGTACAACGTATACAGTAAAAGGAGAAACACCAATTTTGATTAACATCGTCATTTTCTTTATAGATTTGTTACTTTATTTAAAGCATTCACTATTTCCCTCTGAAAATTAATGTATCTCCATTATTTTGATAAAGCAGCAGTAGTACCAAGTTTGCTTAAAAATAGAGTTGGACTTTTTATGAGTTCGCATACAAAAATGCTAAAATATGACAAAAGGAGTCAAGAGACTTTGTTTGAGGAACTAATACCCATTTACTCTTAAAATATGTCGATAAGATGATTGATATAGTCAGATACAGTGCATGTATGCCCATAAATTTTAGTGTATTGCCAACGTAGTGTATTGTTACGGTGTTGTGGTTGTAAGATAAAAATCTTCTGATTTCAATCTGTATATTACATGTTTCAGATCATTTTGGCAAGGGAGTATCTAAAGGACGTAGTTATAAGCAGAGAACAACTCAAGTATCTGGTATTGGAAGCCCTGCGAGGTGGTTGCCAGGTTCATACTGTGAAACTTGTCATTAAAATGGGATTGATTTTGTATTAGTTTTGTTTTTAATATCAGGTAATGCCCATACATATGTTCCCATGCCTTGTCACCTAATTTGAGCTCCAAACTTAGTTGAAGATTCATAGTGATGCTAAAGCTCTTTCCTCCCTTATTGCTACAATTTAATTTAACAATCTGTGAGAAGCTTTGCCTAATCCTCTCCTGTGCCCTTCTCCCATCAGATTTTTCATAAGATAGATTTTTCTTGAAAATTTTAATTCTATATTACCCATTGTTGTTGCGTATCCCAACTTTTATTATTCAGTATGCTGTCTTCAGGAGAGTGCAACCCAAAAGAGATATAGTTTTTCTTATGCATAGGGGGCTATGCCATGGTTTGGGTATTCAATGTTAGATGTCAGTGAAAGAGCAATGTGGAAATTTGTACAAGTTACTGCCTCAGTGGAGTTTGCTATTTTTCTTGTTTAATAGTGGGTTCAATTTCATACACACTTTGGTCACCCATTAAGAAAAGGGCCTCTCTCTCAAAACTTGGTATGCCAGTTTGGAACCATTTTGTTTGTCCCGATTATGTCCTTGTGAGTGTCATATTTTTGCCCTTATTTGACATGTTAGAACACTCAGGACATCGAGAGTGTGAACTTCAAAGCTGGTAATCATTGGGTCAGATGATAAAAATTCAGAACACTGGCAATGTGGGACATCTATTACAAATTTACAATCGAGAGTAAATGTTAAAAGTTGTGATTTTGCAGCTTACAAACTAGTCTAAATTATGGAAAACTCGATCCATTATTCAATATTGGCCAAACACAGTCTAATTAAAACATGTGTGGGAGTAAATCATTTCTTATTGCTTTTTCTTACAGCATAAGAAATATTATGTAAATAAAATTTAATTTCCCAGACTTATGTTGCCCACAAGCGACCTGGTGGTTGTGGGTTTTGGTTGCAGAAACGTCTTCTTGAATAGCTGTATGACTACAAATCTTGCCATCCTTAGACCCTGTGTTGGCAAGTGCCTTGTGGGTTTTCCTGTTTTATTTTACTTGTTCTAGCTCAGTATGTCCTCTTATTGATTGACTAATGATACATACTTTTGGTGTACTTTAGTGGATCAAGTCTTACCATTTTATCGTTTTCTTATGCGTCTAGTTATAACTTGTACTTGTTTGCCGTAACTAGACCAGAAACTAACCGCTAAATTGTTAATATGATACGTGACTATCAGGGACATAGAGCTGAGCTATATGCTTCCCGTGTTGCAAAATGCTTAGCTGCTCTAGATGGACGAGAAAAAGTTTATGCTGATGACCTGAAAAAAGCTGTTAAGTATACTTCTGCTAGATTATGCACATTCTCTTTCCTCATATAGTCAGTTATACTTGTACTTTTTTGCATGTTATGAAATACTTATTATTTAAACATATTGGCTACACAAGTATTTAAGTTGTGATGGAGATGAGAAGCATAAAAGTATTAACTATGATAAAAGTTGAGAACTAATCCACAAGTCTTCTTTGAACCTTTTGATTTTCAGAGTAATCAGCAGAAAACTTAAGTTTTGTGACCCTTTTCAGAACAATAATAATATAAATGAATGAATGAAACTGTAGCAGCCCTTTAAATGAGCCAAAAATCCTTTTAGTATGGATCGTTATCTCTTATTAACGCTTTGCATATATTGGAATGACTTTAGAATTGAGCCCTTTGCACTTTTCAGTTGAACTCTGATGTCAGATTGGAATCTTCCATTTTTATCAAGAATTATTCAGTTGCTCCCCAAAATAACTCCATATGTCCAGCATATATGATGAATTTGCAAAACAGAATTACTTTTTCACTAATCACCTTTTAAGTTTTATCATATCATCAATCATTATTTGCATCATTACTTTTTGTTCTGATATATTACCTACTTCAGGTAGAATTGGTCATACTTCCTCGCTCAATCGTTAATGAGAACCCACCAGAACAGCAAAATCAACCGCCTCCACCTCCACCACCTCCTCAAAATCAAGAATCTGGGGAAGAGCAAAATGAGGAGCAAGAAGAAAAAGAGGTTTGTTCACATTGATTAAAATTTAAACTTTGAATACACATAATTGCAGAGGGCTTCCTTCTTTTTAGGTGATTGATTGAATAATAGTTGTGGTGTTCCTCAATTTAATTGTTTGCTCTTTTGCTAAAAATAGGATTTAAAACAGAGGTTTTAACATTATGCATGATATGTGAGTATGTAACCAGGATGAAAATGATGAAGAGAAGGAAGAGAATGAAGATAATGAACAAGAGCAGGAACAGCTACCTGAAGAGTTTGTCTTTGATGCAGAAGGTGGTTTGGTAGATGAGAAGCTTCTTTTTTTTGCACAACAAGCGCAGAGACGCAAAGGGAAGGCTGGGAGAGCAAAGAATGTTATCTTTTCAGAGGATAGAGGTCGATACATTAAGCCAATGCTTCCAAAGGTTCCACCCTCACCATTTACCGTTCCCTTCCACTTTCTTGATGAGAATATAAATAACTTCTGCTCTTTGATTTTCCATAAACACTCATAAGAGTGATAAGACTCATAACCTTTTTAACCTTGCTTTCATTACTTCTTCTACTGACTTGATCAGAGTCATATAAATAACATTGGCTGCGAAATTTGTTTCTGTGATGGAAACTTATATATCAGTTATTTGGTTTTCACTTACCATCTACATTAGTGTAAAAACTAGTGGGTGACTCGGCCTTCCTCTTTCTACAGGGACATGCAACTTTACTTGCTTTGAATAACTTGCTTGACCATGTTTGTCTTTTCTAATCAAGCTTTATCTTTAACAGGGACCTGTAAAGAGATTAGCTGTTGATGCAACTCTTAGAGTTGCTGCACCATATCAAAAATTGCGTAGGGAGAAGAACACTCAAGTCGGTAGGAAAGTTTTTGTTGAAAAAACTGATATGAGAGCAAAGAGAATGGCACGGAAAGCAGGAGCACTGGTATTGACACAAAGATTTTTTTCTACTCATTGTTCTTTATATTGCAGTCATCTTGGCCTTTTAATATATGCATATATTTAGATATGCGGATCTGTGTGTGTATGCGTGTCTGTTTTGGCATTGGTTGCCATACTTGGTCAGACCAAACTAATTGCTTCTTTTTAACGACATCTTAGATTATTTAAGTGTGGTTGAACTAAATGTTCCTTATATAATAGTGGGAAGTTACTCAATTTGCATGGCAGGTTATATTTGTTGTTGATGCAAGTGGAAGCATGGCACTGAACCGAATGCAGAATGCAAAAGGTGCAGCACTCAAGTTACTAGCCGAAAGTTATACGAGCAGAGATCAGGTGACATAAACTTACATTACTTTAGAGGATGTGACTACCATGACTCTTGTCCGAACAATTTTTCTTCTGATTATTTCTCGTGAGAAAACAAAGTAAGAAAAAATGAAATGTATTGCGTTGAATCGGGGCTTCATTATCTAGTCAATATCCTGCCAAAAAAAAAAACACCTTAAATGCTGTGAATACATGCACATGCACTAGAACTCATGCTGAGATGGTTTAAAATATTTTGACATGCACACGGGCAACTCAGATGTTGTTTCTCAGCAGTCAGCATCCATGCTCTATGAATATGGAGTATTTATTTACTTCAGAAAAAAAAAAAGTATAATTTTATGTAAAATCATATTCTTCCCCAAATTTCTGTAAGAGTTGGAATGTGTGTCCTTTAGATCAGCAATCCATCAAACTAACATCATAAAATAATTGTTGCTATTGTTGCTTTCCTGGTATATTACAAAGTGTCAACTGGTATTTCTGAATAGGTTTCTATTATTCCTTTCCGTGGAGATTCTGCTGAAGTTCTTCTGCCTCCTTCTAGATCCATTGCAATGGCAAGAAATCGTCTTGAGAGACTTCCCTGTGGTGGAGGTTCTCCCCTTGCTCATGGTCTGACCACGGTATGTAGATCCATTTACAAAAAAAAAAAAAAAAAAAAAAAAAAAAAAAAAAAAAAACAGGGAGTGAGATTGAAGATCCCATTAGACATCCTCAGGGCTTATGTTATTGTCAATAGGTCATATCTTCATTAGATACTTCTAATGACTTCCCGTACTGGCTGGCTGCTAATCATGTTTTTCAAAGTACAATAGAATGACCTTTTGATGTTAATTTAAGCATCCAGCCTTTCCCTCTGCAATTTATGCAAGATATTCTCATGCATGTACTCTTGGTTATTTTAATTTTGTTAGTAATATACGCATTGTGATTTGTAGTACCAAGTATCTCCTTGTGTATAATCACAGCTATGTTTTCTTTTGACTGACCATTTTCTCAAATCAAACTGCTTAGGCTGTAAGGGTTGGGCTAAATGCAGAGAAGAGTGGTGATGTTGGACGTATAATGATTGTTGCAATAACTGATGGTAGAGCCAATATATCACTAAAAAGGTCCAATGACCCTGAAGCTGCTGCTGCTGCTACTGATGTCCCAAGACCTTCGGCAAAGGAGTTGAAGGTAAAGTTTGCACCAGATGTTTTACTAATAGCAATTATGAACCTCCTAACATGCGGTCTAATTAACTGAGGTTTTAAGCCAAACCTCAGTATATATTAGAATTGGCCCCATGTTAACATAATATCCAAGAGGAAATAGGTTGCTTAATATCAGATCTCATGCAAGACCCATATTTTTTTTTCCACGGAAACAATATGCTCTATGTGGTTTTGCATTTTTGCACTCAACTTTCCTTGGTCGCACTTACTTGTGGCAATTCTTACTGCTTGCTTCTTACTGAAGGATGAGATTCTTGAGGTTGCTGGTAAAATATACAAAGCAGGGATGTCTCTTCTCGTCATCGACACTGAAAATAAATTTGTTTCAACTGGTTTTGCCAAGGAGATTGCAAGAGTTGCTCAAGGTTTCTTTTCCAACTTATATCAACCATTCACCGCTCATCGTGTTTGAAGACCTGCTCATAACCTCATCATTTATTTGCTTTTCAGGAAAATACTATTACTTGCCAAATGCCTCAGATGCTGTAATCTCAGCTGCCACAAAGGACGCTTTGTCAACATTGAAAAACACGTGAAGCATTAGATATCGTGGTTTCCTGTTGTGCCAAGTATCGACTATTATAGCAGCTTAGTTTCCTGTCAACATTATTTCTTAATTTTAGTGTTACCTCTTTACATGTATATTTTGAGAAATTCTTATGTTATTTTCACCAAAAAAAAAAAAAAGGAAAAGAAATCGTTTTCTTTTTTTGAAGGGAAAGACGACAAGCTTTATTAATGAGAACTAATTGTTACAAAGGATCTCATCAAGTGGAGGAGGGACAATCCCACTCCAAGATACTTTCAACCCTGAAACAAGGGCACTATTAGCTAACTTGTGAGCAATCTTATTAGATTCCCTGTAAACATGGCAAAAGAATGATCCAGCCATAGTCAATGCCAAAGCAACTCTCGTCTATAATCCTCCCAATCTCAGAAGTATCCTCACCATCTGCCTGAACCAACTGTAGACAATCAGACTCAACAGCAATAGGAGTTAGATGAAACTGTAAAGCAATCTTGCATGTCAAACGACCAGCCAACGCCTCCATCATATATGAAGAAGGCACATCATCACACCTACAGCAAGCCCCATCCACTATATCACCCAAAGAGTCCCTGAAACCACTCCAAGTCCTCCACAGCGCAAATGCATATTATACGCCCCATCAACATTAGCTTTTAGCCAAGCAGCTGGAGGAGGACACCAAGGTTTAACCTGCCTAGTGCCTGCCCAATGTAATCTTATTTTTCGCATTAACTGCCTTGAAAGTATGGAACAAAGACATCACCTGGAACTGAACCTGAGCAACAGAATGGAATTTACCACACCAAACCCTTTGGTTTCTCTCCTTCCAAGCTCCCCAAATAAGCATCAACAGTAGATCAAAATCCTCATTCAACAAACAAGAGAAACATAAGCTTAACCAATCATGCCAAAACAGACTGCAAGGAAGGGAACAAATTGAACAGATCTTACAAGAAGTCATATTCTTAAATCTCACCAAAACCTGTAAAAGCACTAGTACGGTCGATGACAGTGCTGCTTTTATTAGTTCCCTTAAACTCGGCAACAAGATTTATCCTCAAGAATTCAAGGTCTCTAGTGAAATTTTCTAAGTAGCATTATTATAAGCACAACTGATTGTGATTTTGATTTATAGTAACTGCTTGCCCTGAATTCTTCTTAAAGATAAAGCGTGAGTTCAGTTTATTAGACTCCATCACGTCAAAACTTCAAGCACAGTATCATTTGGTTTAGTGGTATTAGTACTTTGTAAATGGAAGGTTCTAAGTTCAAATCATGAATTAGTTATTCTTATTTGTAAATTTACATTTCTACTAAAAAATAAAACTCAAAAAGTTGAATTTTGGCAACTATGGAAGATGATGAATCAAGAAGTTCCAATGAATTCTAACATAGAGCCACTATTCAATGAAGTTTTTATCACGTGCAATGCGAAGCAAAAATTCAGGTAATGCAAAGCAAAAATTCTGGTAATGCAAAGCAAAAATTCAGGACATGCAAATATTGTAACAGTAATTTTACCAGTTCATATACTATGCACTAACTATAACTTTTTTTGTGTTCTTGCTGGAAGGAAAAAAAAATCAGAGATCCGCCGATGTGAAGTAATGTTTACCAATCGTGAGGAATATAAGAGGTTTGACATATGATTAAAAACGATTGTGCCCTAACGCCAAGATTTTGTTATAGAGACTATCTCAATAAATCGGCACCAGGAGGATTTACCTTGAAAGGCCATAATCAAGATAGAAGTGATTACAAAATTCATGGAAGCATTTATTAAGTAGCAAAAGATAAAGAAAAAGTAGAAGTGTTACGGCCAGGGACGGTTGCAGGAATTAAAATTGGGGTGAGCTAAAACATTTGGCAGAGTTTATCTTATTTTGATGGAATATTTCAATTGCATAACACTTGTTAAACATGTCTAAACAATTGCTCAACTCTCAATAGTCAACTTTTTAAACAAATTCGCCACTATTTTGGACAATTGCGCGTCAATAAAATAAATTCAATATATTTCCCTATGCATCAATAAAACGGAAAATTCTATAATGTGTTAACGTATGACATGCATACAATTGCCTTAAAAGTGGTAAAATGAGTCCTCAAAATAGTAATATTAGTCCTCAAAGTGGTAACATGAGTCCTTAAAGTGGTAAATTTTCTTAGTTACCACATAAGTCCTCAAAATAGTAACATTAGTCCTCAAAGTGGTAACATGAGTCCTTAAAGTAGTAAATTTTCTTAATTTACCATATGAGTCCTCAAAATAGTAATTAGCCCTCAGAGTGGTAACATGAGTCCTTAAAGTGGTAAAAATAGTTGATGTATGAGAAATGTTAACATACCATAGCTTTACCCCAATAAAACAAACCCAGTATTTTTGACTACTTGCTATCAATTACAACAAGAAAAATGAAGTACTAAAAATAAATCTTGAAATCCCCAATTTATAACCTAAATTTTAATCCTAATGTATCAAAAAAATTTGTATTAGAACAAAATTTAAGGTTATTGGGTGCTTCGGTGCTCCTTGTGGAGTTGCAAGGTTCATGACAATAAAGAGAAGAGAGGGACTGAGGTTTAGAGTAGAAAGTGACTGAGCAGGGAGAAGTTCACTACAGAGAGATGAAAAAAATGGACGCTATTTGTCAACTTTTCGTTTGATGATGTAGATATAACTTTTTTTTTTAGGGGGTACTGCTAATAATACATATATATATATATATATATATATATATATTTAATCAAAAAGTTGGGCTAGGCTACAGCACACCTTAGCTCACCCCTAGTTCCGTGCCTAGTTACGGCAACAATATGCATTTTTTCATTGGCATAATTTTTCTAGAGTTAGCAGAGGTTGTGCAAAAGATAATTATTTATTGTTGTTAATCTTTTAGTCTCTATTCGTTTTAACTCGTGGAAATATATTGCATACAATACTATTGCTATAATTTTTTTTTTTTAATTTTAGCTTTGCTAGATTGACATGGACATATTTAATATTTAATATGACTTCTTATTAACATATATGAAAAAATTGTAGATGGTGAAACCCGGTAGGGCTTTGCTAGGGTTGAGAAAGCATTGCCCCTGGGCATGGTGTGTCTCCACCTATCTCCACCCTCAATTGAGTGCTATTTCGACACCTTCAATAGCATCGCTCAAGTTTAGTACAACCTCTACGAGTTCTTTTGTCTTGGTTGGCGTGGCAATATGTAGTTTCCCGAGTTAATTGGTGAAAAAGTGAGGGTCTGGCCATCCTCGGTGGAGCCCTTACTCTGTAGTGGTTCGTCGAGGCCACGTCGGTCGTATTTTAAAAGGAGTTGTGAGGGTCGTATTTTAAAAGAAGTGGTCAGGCTCAGGCGTGAGGCTGAGACGGAATATTATCAATGATCCCTTTATGATGATTTATCTTGACTGATTCGGATTTAGCCATATGTTAATGAAACAATCCAACCCACCCCATCTTATGAATATCGTTGCAAGGATCAACAAATCCATTGATAAGCTTGAACCAACCCAACCCTAAACACTACCATAATGATACTTGAAAAAATACAGCATCACATGTTCATATCTAACATAATTCGTCGGTGAGCCGTAATCTATTGGTTAGCTAGCCTAACTAATAGTGTGGAGGTCATGGGTTCAAATCTCACTGACACATAAGTGGGGTAGAGAGTTTTTTATTTTTTATTTTTTTTTCTTTTATGAGAATCGGGGTGGAAAGTTACCTTATCATCCGAAACAAAAAAATAAATTAAAAAAATTCTCATCAAATGTACCGATTGATGATAGTACAAAATAATATTTTGCTACTATGAGCGAAATACCTGTTGCCAAAAGAAAAAGACGAAAAAAAAAAACATTCTAATATCCTATGGAAAGGGGTCTTATCCATGTGCTCTCGACCCGGAGTGATAGTACACCCGACCACCATTTTGTTAACCAAAAAAACAAAAAAGGAAAGAGACCCAATTGGCCAATATATATTATAAACAGCCTCCCCTAAACCTCCCCAATACCTCGACTCGAAGAACGAGAGACCCCACAGCGGCAGCGAAAGAAGAAGATGATCATTCCAGTGCGTTGCTTCACCTGTGGAAAGGTACCAATCCTCCTTGACCTAACCCTAGTTCGATTTCTCAGAATCTGTCTACATTTGGGCTGATTCGGAAGCCTATAGCTTGTTAAGTAACTTGGGAAAAGATGGGAGCTTTCGTAAATTGCTACTCGTTTGTGTTTTTGATTTTAGGTGATTGGAAACAAATGGGACACTTATCTTGACCTTCTGCAAGCAGATTACACCGAAGGGTAAGACTCGTTTTCCCTTCAATGTAAGATTTTTGGGTTTCAATTTCGACAGAGAAACCAGTTTGTTCATTTCCATTGCAATCTGTGTGTCTACACACACAACCATGTTTTCGTATCACTTTACGCTACTAGTAGTCACTCAATCTTTCACTAGGCTCTTGTTTCGAATAAAGTTTTGGACTTTGTCATCAAGGAGAGACTTTTAGGTTTCTGATTCAAATTTCTTGGAATGCAGTGATGCACTTGATGCATTGGGGTTGGTTCGTTATTGCTGCAGGCGCATGCTTATGACTCATGTTGATCTCATTGAGAAGCTTCTCAACTACAATAGTAAGTCCTCTCTCTCTCTCTCTCTCTCTCTCTCTCTCATATACATTCGCACATATACCATGAGCCTAGGCTGATGAGTTTATTGGAACTGACACTGCACCTTTCTTACAGCTTTGGAGAAGTCGGATAACAGTTGAGGAAAGCTTAGCTTATGGTGTAACAAACAAGCTGCTGGAAGTTGTTTATTTTACCTTCTTGTCAAGTGTCTTGAGTGTATATGCTTCGTTTTGTTTGGGCTGGAGATGTATTCTTCTGTAGTTCCATGCTCGGATTAGGTCTAATAGGATATTTCGGATTGATGGAGATACTTATGGAATGTACTTGTGGTGTGTATGTTCCTACTTTAGGTTAGGTTTATGTGTATGACCCTCTTAATTGGAATGGAAAGACTGAATGGTTCTAGTTAGGTTTGGCATGTGATTCCCCCCTATGGATATTCAGTTAGGTTCAGCATGTGATTGTTGTTATGTATTTGCCTCGAGATTTAATGTTTTCTGGGATTGTGATGGTTCTGTCTACCAATCGATAACATACATAATATGATGGGCCTCATAATATTATCCTTATTGTGTCAAGCAAATGCATAAAGCATAAAGTGAAATGGCGTATTAGGAAAAGGCATTGTTTGATCTGTCTTTTGTTTGATACATGTTGATTACAGATGAAAGCATATACGTAACGTTTAGAATCTTATGCCCTGTTGCTTGCTGGGATCTCATTGAGTCTATGAAATCTGTAACAAAAGCACAAATTCAGTCTTTAGATTGCATCGTGCTATTATATACACGTATATTTATTTATCTATATATGTGGAACTATCTGTTTGGGTATCTCTGTATGTCTGACTCTGAATGATCTAATATTGTGGGATACATGTATATAAATGAGCAGACTTTGTTTGAATTGGTTTGACCTTTTAGAAACCCAGAACTAACGAGACAACCTGAAAATCTGCATCGTGTTTAAGAAAGGTTGACCCCACTTGCTGATCTTCAATAGCTCCGTATGCCTAATATATACTTCTTTGCTGTGGTAATGACTTGGTTTTAATATTCTCCATTCAGTATGGCCTTTCTCAGAGTACACAGACGTTAGGAAAAACCCTCATAAAACTCGAATTAAACTTAAAAGATCTTCAGTTAATCAGTGGTTTTAGCATTCTGTATTGTCTTTAGCGATCCTATGTTAAAAGTTTTGGTTAACCATAAGTATTAGATCAAAAGCTCGTAACATTCAACTTAAAAGTTAGTGTCTTAAGTGTTGATGCCTAGTTTTTAATTTCTTAATTAGGATCAATATATCTTTAAGATTTGAACCCATAAATGGTTTATTCTTAAGAGGTGAAACCAAGGCAAATAGCTAGACTGAGGTCTTCTAGACTAGGAAGATGAGTTTCCGGCATTTTCATATCTCATCAAGGACTTTTTCATTTGATGGGAAAAATATATCAGAATGTTCTTGTATATACTACATATGTTTTAGTAGTACTTATGGCATATGATTCTTATGAATCATTTGTTGGATAGTTAGACTTGAAATGCTTGGTTGATGATCATTGGTCTGTTTCATCTATGGTTATTGTTTGTAGAGTGCAGCATAATTGTCTTTTCTTGTACTGTACAATTAAACAATAAATTGTTTCATTCATGTCATACATGGAAGTGTTGGTTTTTAAAGCTAGGCACTAGTAGATTTATGAGACAACCACACGAGATGTGTGTGTGTATCGCGCGCGGGCGCGGTGCCGTTCCAAAGAGGACGTCCGCGCACTTTCGCTAAAGTGCAGACGTCGACGCTGCAGCTCAGCTCAGGCAGTGATGGCGTGGCGCCGGTTGCCTGAAGGAGGCCTGGGGTCGAATGGAACAGTCTGCAGTCAGGTGGAGTCGCCGGCAATGAGGTTGCAGCGCTGCCAAGAACCATGAAGTTGCAAGTGAGATCGCTACCTAGAACCTACATCTTCGATCTCCTCTGACCTCGATCACTGCCCAGAAGCAGTCTAGGATGTCTCTGGCCTTTATCCGGAATGATTCGCTCCGTCGTCGCTGCCTGAAAGCTGCTGCAACGTCGACGTCCGCACTTTAGCGAAGTACGGATGTCCACTTCAGATCCTTCCACACACACACACACACACATGCCTGAAAGTTGTTGCAACGTCGACGTCCGCACTTTAGTGAAGTACGGATGTCCGCTTCAGATCCTTCCACACACACACACAAAAGAACGAGCCGGCGCGTTTCTAGCGGCAAACTTGTCTCCGACGCCACCAATAACGACGTCGGCCCCAACTTCATGGTCCTCACCTTCGCCAATCCTTTCTGGATCGAAATCTGTCATCCAACGCCACATGATTAACGAATTGTAATTGGTGCGAGACTGAGCCATTGAGGCAATGAATAGCTGAATTTAGCTCCATGGACAAACCAAATCGTTTTGATAGTTCATATTCATAACTAATATATCACGATTATGATCTTAACGATTTTCAATTTGGTTGAAAATTGTATAAATGATCTACACATAAATATCTAAACTCTAACGATTGTTTTGCAGAAATTTGATCGAAAAATGAGTCTAACACAAAAATCATCAACTAATAGTCCTCGTTAGAAAGTCTTCTCTACATCTTAGACTACATCGTATTCCTAAAAGAGATGATAAAATTTTTAAACTACCTAGAATACCCTTTTCTTTTCTTTTTTTTAAATAAAAAATTCATGTCAGTTGTATGACCCTGGTTCATAGATAAGAATATTACAAAAGAATTGACTACTCTGTTTAGATAATGATAGGACAAAGTAGTCTATGCTAACAAAAACGCATCGTCTCGTAAGAACTATATTTTATTTTAACCTCAAACATCGAGCACGCAATTATGGTACGTTGAAGTTAAATACCTCTACAAAAGCTCATAGAGACACTTATACTAGCATAGAGATTATTTTTAAATAAACAAAACTAGGCAACCACTAAGAAAAAACCCAACAAAAATAGCAAAAGAAGAGAATTAATCAGTAGTCCCAAAAGCCCACAACCCAAACCCTTCCCTTCCTAATCAAATTGGGCCAGACAAAAGAGACTACGATTGAGTTGGACCAGGCCCATAAGACTTGCCCACCGCCTTCCACCTCCTCGTCACCACTAGGGGTCAACATCTGCTTCCGCGCTCTGACGGCCAAACCCGCCGCAAGACCATGAGAGCACCACCACACTCCAACCAAGATCGCACACCGTCCCTGCGATCAAAACCGCTGCTCGCCGCTGCCTTTGCTAAACGCTGCGACGACCTCTGATCAAAAAAAAAAAAAAATCAGATCTGCAGCTTCAAAACCAGACGGCCGACCACTGGTCAGCAATTGATCGGGATCCACCAACCACGAACCCAACAGAGACTTTTCACCTGCCCTAGACGACACCACCAACGCCCCTCCACAAAACGAAAGGCACAGCCCGTCGAACGCTGTGCGTCAACGCTGAACTCAGCGTGAAGAGTCGCCTGCAAAGCTAGGGTTGCTCTCGCTCTCCTTCTCGAGATCTGAATAATTTTCTCCTTGAATACCCTTATTTAACTTATTATTTAAAATAAAGAATCTAAAATATGTAGAACAATATGATAACTTTAAAAATATTGAAAAAACAAAAAAACAAAAGCAAGAACGTTTTTAATTATTCTCACAAAAAAAAAAATAGTTGAACATGTGCAACCGCACTCGCATTTTTTTTTTTTAATTGCATTTTTTGATTAAGCAAAAAAGCCATCTACATGAGAAAAACACTAAAAAATTAGTTTATAAACATACAAGTAAAAAATGCAAATTTACTAAAAATTGAGGGTAGTCAATAATAAATAAAATAATTACCAAAAATTGGTAACCACATATAATCAAATTGAAGCCGCAATACCACATAATTTTAGATGTAAAGGTAAAATTAAATTAGCCTTTGATTTTGTTTTTCTTTTCGAAAAGAATCTTGTGTATGATTAGGAACAAGACTAAGACATGAGAGACGGTGAATAGCTGAATTAACACAAAGTGGCCGCTGATTAAAGAATATTTATAATACCTGACTCTAATTAGTTGCTTTGGTTACATATCCACGACATTGCAAATGTATCTGCAACTAACTAAGCAAAGAACCTACACGCCGCCTCAACCTCATGCTTCCAATCCATCAGGTTCCCTCGTCTACAATAATATGGGGGTACCGAAAGTATGCGAAAAACAGAAGTTTTAGTCCGAAATTCTCAACTACATTACAACCCATCAGTTGATCGACGTAGACCACAGTAGATTGCTTTTCGTATAAGGGGATGGACATTCTCCGTTATAACCTCAGCATCCAACTTCTCCATATGAGGCCATATCTGCCACAAGTCAATACAGAAGGCCAGAGATTCAGTTGCAAAAACGAAAGATGCATGAATGATTTGACATCTACACAACATACAACTGCCTAGACATAACTCTTCCCCAGGTCAACTGATGAAACTACGTACAGAAAAGAAAATTTAAGAAAAACAAAACCATAACTAGACCAAAGAAAAAAGAGGCTATAGATATAAAATCTATATATCTTCACAATATATATGTATTTTTTTTCTTTTTGGAAGATATAATTTCGGTATATCCAAGTTCAACTGATAATAGGAGCCATTTCAGAAAATATTCCACCAGGGGGCAACCAAACAGGAATCCATTACCTGGCAAATTCAATGAGCAAATTTTGGGCAATATATGGAGGGTTTCCATAGATTATAAGCACAAGAAAAATTATATACTAAAGTTACCATAATATTCCAACCCATTTAAATCTTAGGTTTCCTGTAATTTAAAAAACACGGGAAATCACTGATATCAAAAAAAGGGTAAATGTACTGGGGCTTGTAAGGAGGCACACTCCAAACAAAACAAAACAGTATCTAAAAAGGTAGTGGCGGGGAGATGAAGAAAACACAAATAATGATAAACATACAAAATAAGCATTAAAAGAGAGAGACTAGAATTTACTTTAAAAAAAAAGTCAGGAATGTATAAAGAGCCACAAAAGATGCTTATTTACCTCAGACGCATATTGCCTTGAGAACGCTTTGAGGTAGCCTAATGTCGACAGACACCACTGCTCTTTTTCTCCAATGTTATATGCATTACCTGTCCTGGCACCATTCAATTGACTGCCAAGTGAAGGAAACAAGTTAGCTATACTGTACTAATGTATCGATCAGGTAATACCAACTTTAATGTATTTGAAAAAAAAAAAAAAAAAAAAAAAAGAGCGAAAGAGAAAAAGACTTTATGACATTAGAGATGAATACAAGTGGACAATATCCCAACCGAATAATTGATACCTCATTGACCTTCTAGTCAACAGAATTATTATGTGTGTGTAATGTACCATAGAAGATTATCTTTAGTAAAGGTCAACAAGAAACCTTTTAGATTTTCCATTCTCATCGTCCACCTCCATTGCAGATGATTCTTCAAGGTCGACTGACACAGAATCTGCATGAATCGACTTTAATCCCTGCAATGTAACAGCTTTGGATGCCTCTGGCAGCCGTTCCATCAAGACATTCAGGAAGCTTTTGTACAAAAAGAAAAACAATGCCTGCACCATGCCAATCAAGATTAGTGCAAGGGAAATGAGAAGCAGCAGTTACTTTCAATCAAAGATAAGAAGCCAGGAAAAAGAAAAATTAAATAAATAAATAGTGCCTTCCAGACATTATCTTGTAGTTCAAGCCATTCCAAAGAATTGTTTGGTTAGAGATGAAGAAATGGGAGCTAGACACTAGATGGAAAAGAAGTCAGCAAGATTAATTTCTTAAAATAATATTATTAACCATACAACCACTCCATACAGCCTTGAAAAAAAATGCAGAGGGATATGAAGATATATTCATACTACACACTGTTGAATTCGGAAGATATGCTCACTATTTCTGATCGATGCAGCAGATAGAAAAAATAAAACCCTTGTCAGGGTGTGTGAGAAGGATGGGGGACTGACTGATGGAAGGGGAGGCAATGCAGCTTTGTCAGTAAACATGTACTGCACATTTGATACATGAACAACTATTCAAATTTTCTAAGCATCGCCTGCAAAACAGATTTGGGACGTCTATATCTTTACAACTCAAAAATATCGTAACCGTTTTTTACAATTACTCTAGATCATCTATATCTTTAATTACACATTATTTATATATTTATCTACCCTAAGGCCTCGTTTGGTTTGCGGAAAGGTAAGCATGGGGAAAGGAAAGTTGCTCATTTCTTGCGTTTGGGATGCCAAAGGAAAGGAAATACTATCTTGAAGCAAAGGAAAATATGGGAGAAAATGGCTCCTTCCATACTCCAAAGAAATCACTTTCCCTCTTCTTTTCTTGCATTTATTACTCACAACACATTATTTTATTGCATTAATTACAAACTTTTTAACAACTTTCCGGATAACTTTTCTTACGTTACTTAACATCGGAATAGAAAGCTCTTCGGAAATGAAATTTCCCTTCCCATGGGAAAGACAAAGAAATTACTATCCTTTCCGCGAACCAGACAATGGCCAAGTGGATTACCTTAAAAAGCGCATACATTGCGTCAAGCTAAGCTAAGAAAGACTTGTCAAAAATTAGTCAATGATGACCTTCCATGGATTCGCCTATAAGCCCAAGCTAGGTTTGCAAAAATAAGAGCTTGAATACCGCTTGTAAATAATCCAAGGAACATGACAGGCATAGCAACTACAAAAGGTACCAAAGAAACAAAAACTACTAATTCATCAGCTAAAATTTTCCGAAAAGTCGAAAAGTAGGCGATAACGGTTTTGTGAAATCTTCTAAGATGTTAAAAGGATTGGGGTTGGTTGAATATATTTACTGAAATAACCCAAGCCCTTTTTTGTAAGGCCCGCATAAAAATATGCTACTGACATGAGTAAAGCAATGGTTGTGTTTATATCATTTATGGGTGCGGCTAACTCTTCATCAAGTAACTGTATAATTTATCTTCATTCAGTAGTTATAAAATGCACCTAGAACTTACTACAAGACATTTGCTTCATTTTCTTTCTAAAGTAGGAGAAGGGTTAGAAGAGACTAATGAGAGAAAGAGGTGTTACTACATTTAATAAGGAGTACCTCAAATTCATCAAGGGCTCGGGCAAGCAGAGCCTCCTTAGCCTCTAAAGATTCACGTGCAGACACCTCCTCCTCCTTCGCCTTCTCGGCATAGGATTTCAAACGCTTCAACCTCATAGGATTTTCACCAAGGACAGGTTCTCCATCCATAAGTGAGAGCTTTGATTCAGCAGCCACTAACTCTGCTTTTGCAGTTGCTGCAGCTTCTTCAGCTGATATGATATTCTTTTTCAGGGACAAAATCTCTTTCCTCAGATCACACACACGGTTATATGTCTTGCCAACTGCATTTCTTAAGATCTGTGGAAGGAAGGGCAGACAAACATTAAGCAATAAAAAAAGAAATACAAATATGATCAGAGACCCAAAAAAAGAAGAAGAAAGAAAGCGTGTTTAATATTGAAATACCTCCCACGAGCGGTCTGATAAATGAAATTGCTCAACATTTTCTGGAGAAAAGACCCATCTGACAATGGCCAGATTAGATAAGAGTCGGTACCCCATCATCCTATCTATTGCAATAGCAGTCATTTGAGCATTGTTCTTCCAGTAAGAATCAATCTCAGTTATCAGCATGACCTGCTTATCCTGGTCAGCACATAGTTTTGCAATGACTTGACCATATCTCTCCAATACAGTAATCAAATGAGTGAAACTTTTAGATCCAATGTCGAGGAGAGTTTGCACAACCACAGTTAGGGTCACTTCCAGACCATGGACAGGAAACAGACTTTCCTCTATCCACAAGATTATTTCACGGGCAGATGCCCTTCCTTTTACCATGTTTCTGAGTTCAGCAGAAAGTGCATGTTGTTCATTTCCTTCCATGCTTTCTTCAACACTGAACTTGAAGTTTGGTGTCCCCTTGGGAGGAAGCAACTCTTCTAGACCAGGAGCACTTTCAATACTCTAGAGACAAAAATTAATTAAAATATATTAGAAAAGCAAGTGGAAGTAAATATTATCAAAAATAAGAGTTTGTTTCATAACCCCCTTTCCAAGACATTTACTCTTTCTAAGCCAGAATGGAAACCAGTTTGGTTGTCCATCTACTATAGCATACAATGACAAATATGGTAGGTCTCAGATGTCAAGTGGCCAAATGGTTTTTGATGTGGATGAGTTTTCACAAGATTGATCCCTTGACGGACATCAGAAACAAACATTCCCATCATTAGGACTCAGATCATGGAAGGACTAACCATAATTTTCTAAAACAAGGACATCAACACTTGGAACATGCTTGGTTAATATATATAGCAATTATCTACTCGGAGAATCTCCGCACAATTCCTCAATTGAGGCAAGCCTTTGTATACAAACCTCGATCCAAATTATCAATATCCTTATTAATGACTTAGTACCTGCTTCACTTTTTCCCAGTAGGACAAACGAACTTCTCTCTCGAGGACCTCCTGAACAAATACACGTTGCGGGGCCCACTTTGGCAGCTCTAAGACATAAGCCCACTCCTCCCAAGGCCAGATGAACTGAAAGTTGGATCTGCATAATCAGGAAGCCGATACTAAATGTTACAATTAATTTCAAAATACAACCAAATTATATACAAGAAATCATTCAAGTACATCAATTATATCAATTTTCACTGTTTTCCAAACTTCCAGATTCTGTCCATGATTACATGTCTACATACTTGGTAGTAATTTCCTCAGAAAATTCGAACAAAAGGAATCAGCTGCTTCAGCTAGCAATTTTCATACCAATTTCGGAATTTATGGATGAAGCCAACTACTGTGCTGTGCAGTAATAGCATAGGTCCAGCACACTTAAATATGCAAAATGAGAAATCCATTTGGGTTTGATCTGTTTTTCTAATGTGTTCTAGTGCCTTTTTTTTGTGTCCTTGGTTTTGTTCCCTGATAGACTGCTTGTCCATCTTGCTTTGTGCTTGAAAATTTTCTAATAAGTTTCTTGTTTCTCATAAACAAAACACCTTGAAAGACCAAACACAAAATAACACAACCTAGAGGGTAATGACAACCAAAATACTCCAGTCACACAAAATCAGTTATACTAGATAACACCCTGAGTGATAAGAGAGATGAGAAGTTTCAAAACATGGAAAAGCTGGTAAACTTTATCATGGTGGAACTTACAAGTGGTGAGAAAACCAAAGGATTAGCCGTGTTCGACATTCCATATCTAAATCAGCTATTTTCTCAAAAAGAGCCCGTACAGCACCAGCAACCACTCCTGGAAAGGCTCCAGGAAGAGCCTAAGAATTAAAATTCAAATCAGTTTACAAAATGCAACAAATCTGTCGTCATTGCCACTGCATAAAGTACTGCCAGTAAATCAAACAAAGGAGCAATGCGTAGTCAATATAATATAAATCAATAATACCTTACAGAGGTCCATAATAACCAGTGTGTAATATGTTGGCCTGAAAGGTGGTTGTGGTAGCAGAAGTAACTGCAATGATATTACATACATCATTTGATGGAAAGATTAAACTGGAACATTACCTCAAACCGTTTCATTCATTTCAGATATTGCTAATTTGATAAGCATATTTACTCAAAAAAGAACATGTCGAAGAATAATCCAGATTTTAATTTACATTAGCTATGCCAACCATTTTAAACAATTTAGAATCAAATTTCCAGCAGCATCAGTTCTAAATAATCTCGCAAAAGGGAGAGGATTGGAGTATAAGAAAAGGTTTGATAGGGCCTTCCACTGGGAGGTAAGCTGTGGTCTTTTAGTTTCTGAGAGCTGATTTTGGAAATGCAAGTACGAGGCTAAATGCTTAGAAGAATACTTGTGTCTCTAGGGTTGAGAGGACTACTACCCGGCAGATGACACAAAGGCACGAGGAGAAGGGTGTGCTGAAAATCGGTATTAGCTGGGAGATGGTACAAAGACACAAGGAGATGCATGTGCTGACCATCGGTAGTTTAAAACTGAAAAATCTTACCTGAGAGAAAATTGTCTCTGCCATAAGATACTCATATCTAAAGGGAACAGGTAGGCCAGCCATGTATGCAGCACATTCCTTTCGACTAGCTTTGCATGAAGGAAGGAAGAAACACAATAAACATTAAGTCCAAGTCTCAAATAATATATTAGAGATGGAATGATTCAAGGAATCAAAAAGCAATACTAAAATGTTCTAATATCAGTTTATCTAAGTAATGCAGAAAGCAAGTACAATTATGATTCCCAGATAAGCCAGAAGCATGATAACTATTCGAGTACAACCAGCTTTTTATTTATTTATTTTTGGGTATTATTTAGCATCAAGCATTTAACTTTCCTTCAAATGAATAAATTAAGCACTTACCATCATACAATTTCAATATAAGTTTCTTTCAAAGATATGCAAGCATAAGACGACTAATTAATATAACTGGCATGCCAACCCACAGCACCTTTGTAAATTCACAAGTCAGTAATAGGTGCCAATTGGTTCAAAATGAAAAAGAAAATATAATTAAAAAAAGGCAGGATGCAAAGTAATACTACCATGTAACCCATCACAAACTTTACAACTGATAAATATTCATTTATATTTTCTATTAAAAGGTCATTGAGAGGTACAAACCAGCCATTTAAGAAAAAAAGCACATCTAGCAGATACTCTTCCACAATGAAGCGATCCATGGGTTCCATATCCTGGCATCATCCAAAAATAAATTCCATCACCACATTAAAACTCTGCCAAGTATTAATGGCAACTTCCTTTTCTTTTCTTTTTTCTTTCTGAAATGCACTTGAAGAAGCAGAAACTCGTGAGTGAATGGACATCATGAAAGTTAGAAACTCCAGATAATATCAATAATGAGATAGAAAATACATTTGATGTTGTAAAGTTTTCCATTTAAAAAGTTTAACATTTTGTTCAAATTTGAATTGTACCTGACAGCAACAGTACCAGATACAACCAAACTACAAGTCATTCCAAGTAATTTTGCACGATGCCAAAGGACTAATAGTTTCATTTAATATAACAGTTCCCTCAAGATGCTTTCGTATGAATGCCCCAGCAGATTTCAGATCTTTTTTGAAGAAAATAGAATTTACTTGAACAAAAAATAAAATAAAATAAATAAATAGTTTACCACAGATATCTACTAAGCTAAAAGCAACAATGGAAAAAGAACAAAGAATCTTGACATAAATCAAAACGCAACTTGCCTCCAATTTAAATACATATGAGAAAAAGAAATCTCCTTAGAATATGATGTAACTGAAGCCCAAAACATGAGTTTCTCCCAGCTACTCCTGCCCCCTTAAATTCTTCACAACATTCTCTGATGCCCAAAAAACATTCTTTCCTACCAAACCACATCTGCTTTCCTACCTCTCCCCCCATAACTCTATACTGTTCATTAAGCTAAACACAAACAGTCCTTGGGAATCACCCAACTGTGCCCAAACTCCGTAAATAATCTCTAGCGCAACTTTAGAGCATATGTAAAATAGGTACACCACTCCAGATTGAAGAGGGGATAATGTACAACTTTATGATAAACCTCAGATTAAAGTTGAGTTTTTTTTAACTTTGGGTGCTTTGTGCACAAAAAAAATGAAAATAAATTATCTTCTTTATCATAATAACCAACTACATAGGCCCCACAATGTGTGTGAAGAGGAGAATATAGGAAAGTTTGAGAGATTTAAGAAAAAGATATAACTCTTCAATCTTTTGTTGATTCCCATAATGCCTCCATTCTCTAAAATGTATATAGGTTGAAAGGGTATTATATGAAAATTTGGCCAAAGTTGGGAAACAAGCCTTCTTCTCTTTATACATAGTAAGTACATACGAATCCTAGAGGGAATATGAGAACTAGTTTTTTTTTTTCCAGTTAAAATAAATAGGAACCCTCAACGGGATAAATGTTGTAATCAAATGAATGAACAGAAGCAAATATACAATACGAAGTGAATAGAACATGAACATGACCATCGCCCTTTAGAAGGTTAATATATGTATCAGGAAACAGGGTTTGCGAGGCATAATTGGAGAGGGATTTTGGGTCATATTAAGCTAAATGCAACAACATGGCACTATTACAATTAAAAAAAAAAAAGAGTGAGAAAGCCGCACAGGATTTATCAACATCAAGAACGTGATGGTTTACAATGAGACTTTATTTATTAGATTGGAAACTACCTCAGTTTTATTTGCAGGAAATATATTCAGCCTTCGGATCCGCTGAGGATAAATTGACTCCGCATCATGCTTTTGTTTCCCATAAGTAATATTGGAATTCATTGAAGGCAGTTCAGGTTGGTCAGGACAGCTGATGGGGCCAAACTCATGAGACTTTCCATTGACTAGCTGTGCTTCAAATGATAAGTGAGGTCTTGGAACTAGCAAGTAAGAAAATAGAATCTGTGAAATTAAAAATAAAAGATAAAAGAAGAAATTCCACCCAATTATGATGTTTCATTCTAACGAAAGTTGTGTGATATTTGTTCAATACCACTGTCAAGTTTCCATCCATTATTAGATAGAACTTGTATTCGGTCCCACAAATCTTCCAAAAAATCCTACAAGGAAAGAAGATAAAAGGCAATTAGGATAAAATTTACAACATAGGGAAAAACAGTGAAACACAGACAGTAAGTAGGGATATGATCATATGAAGCAGGTTGAATGTGTTTTTTTTTTTTTATCATTTTCCAAATGATGCAATAAAGAAGTGGGACCCCATAAACACCTATAGGGGTGTGGACAACTCTTGGAAATGTAAATTTAGAGCAGCAAACAAGCTTACTAAATATATTACCAGAAGGAAAAGCAATATAATCCCAGATTATTTATGTGAGAGAAAATATTGGAAACTAAAGAGGAATTAAATTGACAAGTCACACACACTGAGATTACTTTTCATGGGAGCATATTAAGATATTATGGGAAAGATTAATAGAACAAAGAGAGAAACATGAAACCTAAAGTTGTCAGACATCCAATCTGTTTTTTTTTTTTTTTTTTGAATTATCACTTCACATTCATGCTGACTGGAAGTTAAAAAACCAAAAGGCTAACCCTTTCTAGAAAACTAGAATAGACAACATTAAAAAAGTAAGGGCACAAATGAGATTTTAGTTTTAAGTAGAAAGACGAATGTTAGGGTCAAGTACCTTGTCAGTAGAGACTTTTGCACTGTCATCATCAGCCTCAAAAAAAAACAACCCAGTGTCACTGACATGCTTTCTTATGCTCAAATAAGCTTCTACACCAACCATAACTCTTTCAATTTCCTCAGGGACTTGCTGGAAACAAGATTGAAATATGAAAATTACAAATACAGAAAAAAGAAATAAAACAAATCATAATTGAAGCATTCAAACAAAGCCTAAGGTTCAAACATAGCCAGCCACACTTTATGAATCTTGACCATGGTTCATGATTAAAGGGGCCACCAGATGTGTGTGTGACAGACACAACAAACCATAGAACAAAACATTTGTTGAAGGGCATGCAGAAGTTTTGCAATTTAAAGTTTGTGAATAAAATGAAAGTAAGACACAAAATGGACAAGGCGCAACTTCTTGCTCAGTGAAGACAGAGAAAAGACTTGGAGCATATAAACTAATAACTTTTTATTTAAATAAATGTCTTTCTGTAGGACTACCGTACAAATGTTTGTAATGAAAATGTAGCAATTGCAATCTGTTGATATAATACATGTCTTTACTACAACTCTTTATCTAGCAGATTCTTATTAGTTCAAAAAAAAAAAAACAATCAATAATTGATACAACAGAACATAATAGAATACACTGGAAAATATGAAAAATGTTGAATGTTGAAACTACATAAAAAAGTGCAGAGGATATCAACTCCGTAGTGATGTAAGCATACCACCCAAAAGAGAAATTTTTGTTTTCTAAACAAGCGCACAGTACCTCAATCAGTTCTGCTCCTCCCCAAGGGAGACAGGATAAAATGCATGTTATGTAAAAGTCAGCTCGTGATTGCCAGGATGGATTCCCTTTCTCCTCATCAACTGTTGTTGCGGCAGATGATAATAATGTTTCAAAGACAATCACAAGCGAACTGGGATAGAGAACTTTACTGCACATCTACAGAACATACAAAAAAGAAGAAAGAAGAAAAAAAAAAATTACTGAAAAGGAAACCTCACATTTTAACCAACATGCAATCAGGCAGACATTTACACACCTGTGTACATTCCAATTTCTACCCGGGTCAGCATCCAATGTTATCATTGGTGATTATAAAATTAAAGACAGAATTACATGACTTCCAAGAGCAGGGGATGAAAAATTAAAATTTTGCATCTTCTAAAGAATAAACACCAAATTATGAATATTTCTTTCCAAATTTCTTTTAATGAAGAAATAGAAACTGCAGCACAAGTACAAAGGCGTCCAAAAGAACCAAACATGAATAGTAAGGACCTAAAGTTTAAGTTTTGACAAACATCATATTCCATCAGATCCGTCGAAAGTATGAACTTCTACAAACAATAACATAAATGTGTAGCACGTGCTCTCCATATTTTAATTGATTTCATATCAGAAACTGCTAGCAACATATTACATACCATGGCAGTCAGGAACCTCATCAAAATACGAATCTTGTTGCAATTTCCAGTATCTAAGGCATCCTGAAAATTAACCACAAAGAAATATCAAGTAAGTTTGATATAAGGAATGCAGGATCCATCAAAAGAATACGTAAAGTCTTTTCACTAATTTTGTATTTGAAAAATAGAATCATAAGAGAATTAGAAAAATAAAAATAATCAATCCATAAAGATATTTGACCATTCATTACAACTTGCAGGTACCTGAGAACTCGGGCATCAATTAGTCCAAGAAAAGACCAATTACTAAGCAGAGGAAAACTAATCTGAAAGTTATATTACTCTTGTTTCCATAAGTGACAAAAAGGTTTTTGTTTTAATCGAAAACTGTGATCATCTTATTCACCCTATTCAGATTTATGTCACCATGTTGTTAGTTTCAAACCCAATATCGCAAAGCAGGTCCTGATTTATGGGTATCAATAAAAGAAAAGGGATGCACATATACAAGCAACTTCAGCAATGGATCACTCACCTGAAAATTACTTTGGGTGTTCTCCACAAGTTTCCTGATAAAATCCTCATTCTCCAAGTTTAACAAGCCAATCTGGAGATATAAAAATAGATAGAGATAGAGATAAAGATAGATAGAGAGAGAGACGGGTTGGGGGGGGGGGGGGGGGGGGGGGGGGGGGGGGGCGGGTTGGTGTGTGTGTGTGTGTGTGGGAGGGAGGGGGGAGTCAAACAGGAATAAAATGGCACATGTAAGAAACAACTATTGATAGTATATGTCTTCAAGACCAATTACATTTTTCTTCACCAAATTACAAAGCATCCTTCTATTCCTGTGCTTTATACGAATCATGTGATTGGGCCAATATAACCAGTCTGATGTAAAACCTCTATGTGGTGCCAATATAAATAACTCAATGACTTTAATATGTGATCCTTAATCAGGAAAGCCTCTGTGCTTATCATAGTCCATTCAAGGTTCTTTTATATCTTTTTTAGTTGAACCAGTGGTCTAAAAACTAAAAAGCTTGTACATTCCTTTTTTTGAATTCATGTTCAAGGATTCCGATAAGCCCATTGCATATGTAAATAGCTATATTCATAGATACGCATGCTATCTCCATCTCTCGGAATAAATAAAAAAAAATAAAATTCAGCATATGAAAATTTAAATAAATCTAGTGCAAAGATAATAAGTACATGCTTCAGAGGAAAAGACCAGATCCTTGGTAATCACCAAATTGGTGTATTATGAGTAGAAAGATAGGCAGGCTAGCTCAGCTAAGTTTCTTACACCCAAATTAGTAGCTCAACAGCTTTGATATAAGGTTTTTAGGCACACTGACATGGTCATCCTCCATAGGGGTCTCAACCTGTGTCGAGGACAAGGTTTAGGGGTTTTGGAGGAAGAAAGCTTCCTCCTGGTGGTGGAAACACTTGTGGGGAAAAATTAGTTAAATAGTCATCTCTCTGGCTTGGTGCTCCTTTGCAATATTACCTTGACCAGCAGCTTGAATCAGCCTTACTAAGCCTACTCATAGGTGCAGGTCCATTGACTCTTTGACCCCTATTTCCTTTAGGTTATCGAACCTCATCTGTTTCTGTTTAAGAAGCCTTTAGGTGTGCAAGTCTGTCTTCCATTTTGCGAAATTGGAAGGCAGTGATTAGCTAGGTTTTTTTTCTTAAATTTCTGGTTTGTATTGTCTATAAGATTTCTAACTGCTTTAGCATGTACGGACTTCTTATCCACGGTTTGCAGACTTCTGAGTTAATAAAGTTCCCTTCTTCTCAAAATTTAAAAAAAATAATAATAAATAAGTGTCTATGCAACGTACCACGGTACTGTACAGGGGAATCTTGTGAGGCAACTGTTCAGCACACTGGATAAGGAACTGTTAGAAGAAAAAGGAAGGTTAGTATTTCAAAATGTACATGAAAGAAACTTATATACGAAAAATGGCGCGAGGCTGTATCTCTAATGTGTTATAAGAATGCAAACTCTTCTATCATAAACACAGTGAAATATATGTGAAGTCCATATTGTCACATGTAGCATTAGAATCGAATACGGTTTGTATATACAGTATATACGCGATCAAGTGATGAAAGAGGCAACTTTGGCAGGTCCTCTTTTCCATCATATTGTCATTAGTGCACAAATTAAAAGCAGCAAAAGCTAAAACCTATGTGCTCATAACAAACGAAATTCTTATGGGCTTGTTTGCAGTGCAAGGATATTGAAAACGAAGAAGAAGAAGAAGAAGAAGAAGAAGAAGAATTACTTGCAAAACGTCGTGGGCGGAGTGTTCTAGTTCTCGGCGAAGCACGCCAAAGCAAGTTTCCTGCGAATTGAGAAGAATAAAGCAAAAATTAGGGTTGTTGTGAGAGTTTGAGTAAAAATTGAGGGGAGAGAGAGGGAGAGAGACGAACAATGTGTTCTTTGAAGTCGGAGGAGGTGCCATAGTCTGGGCAATTTTCACCGATTCGAAGAAGAAGACTCTTCCAAACACTCATTCTCTCTCGGTGGATGTGTAGCAGCTCTGCTCAAACAAGCACCCTGCTGCGCTGCTGCTTCCGACTTCAACCCTATTTTAAAGCCCTTTCGAACGAACCCGACCCGACCCTTTGCCTCCTCTTTCCCAAAATCTTCACACCCACTAATTACAAGAAAACGCGTATAAATTAATAGTAAGGAGAAAAAAAAAACGTTAATAAAAAAAATTATTTAATATCACTTTATCAATAAATCTATACTATTATTAAGAGAACAGACTTTGTTAGCTAAAATCTATAATATTGACATAATTGACCCAGAAGATTAATAAACTTTGAGAATTAATTAAATCATAAGGATAATTAAAACATTTACAGGATGTATTTATTTTTAATATAAAAAAAAGTACCCACAACCCACTTTTCTCTCTCTCATTTTCTTTTCTCTGTAATAACCAACTCTTTTCTTTTTTATTTTCTAAAAAAAAATAATAACTTACACATGCAGAGCATGTGTGGAGAAATGCTAGTTAATAATAAAGAAAACTAAATTGAGTATGTACTAGAAAATGAAAACTCTATTTTCTCTAGCAGCAATTGTTTTCACGCTAGCCCTATCGTCGTCTTCTTATGTCGACAGCGCTTACGGCGGCCCCAGCCAGCCTTTAAGTCCAAAACTTTTGGGTCCAATCATCTTTCTCCCATCGAATGTTTTTGATTTGCCAAGACTTGAACTGTCCACATAGGACGGCAGCCTGCAGTCGTGGTGGTGGCCTGATTGGTGGAGTCTCAATTTTCAAATCCCTGCACATGATAATAATAGAGGTGGTATGTATAATAGCGGTGAGGGTTTTACAGTCAGGCTAACTTCGTCAAGAAGCATAGCTGCACGATGGAGCCGTCCAGAGTTTGTGGACCGTCACCATGCTTCATCGACATCGGGTTGGTCTTGGTTGGAACTGCGAATACTTCCGGAGCGTATGGTGGTGCATAGCTGGATTTGGGTGTCCATATCAATGCAATTGGGCCAATTTTGTGCTCTAAAGACTTCAACGGAGGAGGTGATATTAGAGCAGACCCTCTATGTTCTCCTTGACGGCGGTCACTTGGTGGAAGATGGGCGGGAGTTGGATCTGGGGAAGAAATGGTAAGGATTGAGTTTTGGACAAACCCTAGAATTTTTGGAGTTTGTTTTGTTGATTTTGAATTTTTATTGAGCTATTTTGTTGGTGGAAAATTTTGAAAAGTGGATAATTGAGGAGGGTTTAATTAGTAGGATTTTAATAGCTTAATTTTACTAGAAAAGAAAGGAAAGATGAAAAGAAAAGTCTTTATTTTTGGAAGAAAAAAAAATAAAGAAAGGAGTAAAAGTTGAATTAAAGGAGTTTTACCGTGGTAAAAGTGAAAGTAAAAAGGTAAAAAACCACGGTAAAAGTACAGAGATAAAAAAAGGAGTAAAATGGTAAAAGTAGAAGTAAAACTTTATTTATATTCAAGGAAATCCAGATTATGTGTCTGGCCCAAACTCTAGGTTACTTGACCTAGTGGTAATAGGGTTATAGAAGGATTTAGAATCCTATTTAATGTAGAATTACTTTCCTTGTATGTTCAGATTTTATGCATTGCAATCCTCTATATAAATAGGCCCTTATTATCAATGAAAATATACAGCGAATTCCTCCCAATTTCAGTTTCTCTACAACACGTTATCAGCACGAAGCCCTAACCCTGAAACAAATAGCCAAAACCCCAAATTCTCAATCCCAAGATCCTCAGCATCCTCGCGGCATCTCCTCAGCATCCTTGCGACATCCCTGCAGCATCCTTGTGGCCTCACGACATCCCCGCAGCGGCCCCACAACAGTCCTTGCGGCATCTCTGCAGCGTCCTCGCGACATCCTTGCAGCGACCCTACAGTATCCCTGTACTGCCAAGCCAACAACTTTTTCGGCCAAGATTTCTGGCATCTTTTCGAGGATGAGTAACCTGAACAAACTGGACTTCGCTCCATTGGGAACAACTGGCTCTGGATATCACAAGTGGGTTCGTGATGTGCGCCAGCATCTCAAGGCCGATGGAATCCTGGATACGATTCTCGAGCCTAGGCAGGACGTGCTAACTGTTGAGCAAGCTCAAGCTTTGAAAGCAAATAGAGCAGCCTTACAGGCAAACAAGACGAAAGCCATCATCCTAATGACTCGTCATATGGATGATTCGCTCCAGTACGAGTATATGAATGAAGAAGACCCCAGAAGGTTGTGGGTCTCACTCGAAGAAAGATTTGGCAACGTCCGTGACTCTTTGCTTCCTGAACTAGAAGTGAGATGGCATAGCCTCCGCTTATGTGATTTCAAGTGAGTTCTTGACTACAACTCGGAAGCACTTCGCATTAAATCCTTAATGGAATTTTGTGGTAAAGAGATTACAAATGCGATGTTGATTGAGAAGACTCTCTCTACCTTCCCCGTCTCTGCATTGATGGTTTCTAAGAACTATCGAATCGATGTTGTTGCAGGACGAATCACAAGGTTTCATGGGCTCATTGGAGCTATGAATGTCGCTAAAAGCATGACAACATCCTTGTGAAGAACTATAATTCGAGATCCGTGGGAACATAGCATATTCCGGAATCCAATTATAGTCGCGCCCCAAAGAAAGAGAGGGAGGCAATGCCTCTGGCCATGTTGGTGGCGCCACCAACACTAAGAGCCATCTAAATGACGCTGTCAAAACACCTCAATCAATGGAGTCTGAGCAAAGAGATGTATGTTCTCGATGTGGAATATCCGATCATTAGGCACAAATTTGTAGAGCTCGTGCAGAAATTGTCACCGCCTACAAAGCATATTGTGAAGCAAGAGAAGCTCACAAAGTGGAACAAAAAGATCAAGATGATGATCTAGAATGAAGGGTTAAAGACTACAAATCTGGCTGGGATCAATAGATCGCCAATTCTGTTTAAGTCTTTATTTTTCCAAGTGATGTAATAGGCAATCGCCATATAATTTTTGTAGTAAATGTCTATGGTTTCATCTTTCTTCAAAGTAGGCTCACCCAAAGTAACTGTGATGTCTAAGAAGGTTCTGAGATTAGTGATACTTAAGCGAGCCTTGCTCCACAGACATCTCTCTACTTACCTGGTCACATTTATTTTGGAAATACCGAAAGAAGTTAGACGGCTACCATTGTTTTGCATTAGCTAGCATTTTGGATTAGATTTTCTTTGGTCAAAGAGACAATGATGTAACTCCGTTGATTTATGAATACAATTTCAAGTTCTTTTCATTATGACTCCATTTTAATTCAGAGCATATGACTTTGTGACTACGATGGCTGGGCCATCAGTATTAATTCAAGGACATGGAATAGCCCAAGTTCCCCTTGCCAAATGGCACCTTGATTACTGTCACAGAAATTCTCTACACTCCTAGGGCAAATCGCACCTATGAGTAGCCAACGGATTCCATACGAAAACGCATGTAAAGAACGGAGATGAGTTCCTTTGCAATACCTCTAATGAGTGCTAACAGAGGCGCATCTTAGAGAAGTTTATGTGAGAAGAAACAAAAATCGAAAATTGATTCCTGGGCTTAACAAGGCTGCAACAATTGTAGCATCTGGCGCTGCAGCCATCTTGGGGTGCCATAGGGCCGCCCAAGTCCCATGTGACAACGCCATAAATGGCGCTACCCATGGCCATGACACCATGGAAGTCCCTTCCCATGGTCATGACGCCATGGATAATTCTCCCCATGATCAAGACGCCATGGATGCCACTTTTCATGGTTCCAACGCCATGATGGGTGATGTAGTCACACATTTTGCTTCTAATAGCACTCCAGACGCTCAGGGCCAACCAAAATCCTCATTGGTTGCTTCCAAGGCCTCTCGCTCATTTTGCAAAACTTGTTCCTTCGGGAAATTAGGACTGAGACCATCCTATGCAAAGGATATGAAAATACTCATTATGTTCTTACATCGAATCCGTGGGGATTTTCTGGACTGATTCAACCAACTTGCGGACGTTTAAATATCTCATGATGTTGGTTGACATGCAAACACGCTGGTCACGTGTTGTACCATTGTTCACTTGTAAATGCTGCTTCTGCTACACTCCTAGCAAATACCATATAACAACGGGCTCACTCCCCGGATCATCCTATTCTGTCAATTGGACTTGACGATGCTAGAAAGTTTACATCGAAGACTTTCAATGGATATTGCAATGGGATTGATGTTGGACATCACATTCTCATGAGCACACCCAAATGGTTTCGCGGAAACGACTACGATGGTAGTCAAGACATTGGTAATGCGCATCAATCTCTCTATATCCGCTTGGGGTGATGCAATATCGCATGCAGCTATGCTAATTCGTCTACGACCTACCACCACTCAATCTATGTGTTACAGCTACTGACTGGGTACAAGTATTTTGTACTTACGCACATTTGAGTGAGTCATTTATGTACCAATTGCGCCGCCACAGCGCACTATAATAGGTCCTTACAGACGAATGAGAAAATTGGATTTGAGACTCCAACCATCGTCCGCCACTTAATGCTCTTGCTAGACGATCTCCTTACCGCTAGATTTGCGGGTTGTCACTCTGCTGAGACAGTCTTCCCGTCGTTAGGGAGAGATAAGAACATGGATGTTCAACTGGAACGATAGGAATTGTCGTGATCTGTCCCCACTATGTCTCATCTGAATCCCTACTAAAAGTGACGATATCACATATGTGCTGCAAATATGCCTGCAAGGAAGTACGTCCCTACAAGAGGACGTAGCGCCATCCTAAACGGAGGTAGGCATGGTGCCAACGCCAAAGAGAGTGGCACTCTGGCATCATAGGCCATGGCCCCAGCTAGGATGCGTGGGAGGCCCGTGAATTCGAAGGATACTTTGGCACATTCCAATCCTTTGATCATCGACACTCAAAATCCGTCTCATGAGTATCTTCCGGGTTATGGTTATCGTTGGGGAACGCCTTAACGTCAGAACCTATTTATGAGAATATAGAGCTCTATGAAACTTACACTAGTGTACATGAGATGTGGGATAGAAACTCCATCATAATTGATGATGTAGTTGCGCATTTCGTTGCACATGAGTTTGTTGAGTCCGATGATATCAAACCACTCTCCGTTGAAGCATGAATACCAACGTAGAGAGATTTGGCCTAAATGGAAAGATGCGATCTAGGTTAAGTTGGATTCTCTAATGAATAGGAAGGTTTTTTGAGCCAGTGATGCCAACACCTTCTATCATAAAAACATGTTGACTAATGGGTCTTCGTTAGAAAGCGTGTTGAGAAAAAGATATGGTAATCTCGCCTTATGGCGTAAGGCTTCTCACAAAAATGCCCTTGAATCGACTACGATGAGACATATTCTCTCATAATGGATGTCATTGCACTCCACTACCCCTATCAGTTTGGTAGTTTCCAAATAACTGATCATGCAGCTTACAAATGTGGTCACTACGTATCTATACGGCGATCTAGATACAGAATATACATGAAGGTTCATGGTGAACTTCATCTACCCAAGTCAAGTGGCTCCAGACCACGGAGCGCGTTTACAATAAGGTTGAAACGCTCATTAAAGTGACTACTTGATTGGGAAGGGATATGGCCCCGCGTTTCCATAACAAGTTATGGATTCTATCGCAGTTCATGTTGGGCATGACCTTCATTGGAAGCTCTTAAAGAGTTAAGAGAAACCGCTGAACACTTGGAATCCGAATTTGTGATGAAAGATTTTGAGAGAACACGATTATGTCTCGGTTTGAAACTTGAGCATCGTGTCGATGGATGCTTAGGCATTTTGACAAGGTCAAGCCTTCAAGCACCCCCATAATCGTCTGTAGTCTTGACCCTGAAAAGGATCCTATTCGTCCGTAGGATGATGGCGAAGATGTGCTAGAGGCAAAAGTGCCCCACTTAAGTGCAATACGCGCATTATTGTACTTAGCTCAATGCACAAGACCGAACATCTCATATGTTGTGAACTTGTTAGCTAGGTATAGCTCTGTGCTAACGCGATGCCATTGGATTGGTGTAAAAGATATCTTTCGATACTTGAGATGGACGATCGATATGGGCTTGTTCTATCCCTACAGAGAGATGATGGATTCGGACCCATCACACAACAGAAACGCCTCCAACGCTGGCCTGCGTTTCCTATCCCCACCCCAAAACAACATGTGTTTTAAAAGGTTTTGCTGATATTGGGTATCTCTCTGACCCACACAAAGGTCATTCCCAAACTGGTTAAGTGTTCACCATAGGTAAAGACCGTAATATCTTGGAGGTCTACATAACAGACCCTAGTCGCTATATCTTCGAACAATGCAGAGATTATTACTCTTCACGAAGTGGTTCGTGAATGTATATGGATTGGATCTATAATTACACATGTTCGAACAGTTGTGGTTTGAAGTCTACCACAGATGAGCCTACGAGCATATAGGATAATGCTGCTTGTTTTGAAGCAAGGCTACATCAAAAGCGACAACACCAAGCATAACCAGCAACAACAAACTCTCCTCAAGATCAAAGTGAACTAGGTTCAATCTGAGGACAGTGCGGCAGACTTGTTCACTAAGTCATTGCCTAAATTCCACTTTTGAGAAACATGTTGGTAGCATCGTTTGCCGAAGTTATCCGAATCCCCATGATCGTAGTCATCAGGGGGAGATGCAGACATCAGGGGGAGATGTCTACATATATGGTCTCGAAACGTGAAGGGTGTGTTGTGCTCTTTTTCCCCTTCGACCGAGGTTATTTTTGTCCCACTGGGTTTTTGTTACTCTGCAAGGTTTTTAATGAGGCAACGAGAGAAGCACCACGTTTGGGCGACACAAGGGGTAATGTTCAAGGAAATCCAGATTATGTGTCTGGCTCAAACTCTAGGTTACTTGACCTAGTGGTAATAGGGTTATAGAAGGATTTAGAATCCTATTTAATGTAGAATTACTTTCCTTGTATGTTCAGATTCTATGCATTGTAATCCTCTATATAAAGAGGCCCTTATTATCAATGAGAATACACAGCGAATTCCTCTCAATTTCAATTTCTCTACAACAATTTATAATTATTTATTTATTTATTTTAAAAATAAATAAGAAATAATTGAAAATAAAGGGATACTTGGTCAAAAGTCAAAAGTCAAAATTAGAGGTCAAAAGTCAGCTCCGATGGTTGACTGGCCCCATAAAACGGCAGGATCGATTTAACTTTGGTCGCTCGGATTGGCGATAGTTTAACGGAGCGATACAGATGTTTTCCTTTTTAAGAAAGTTTCCCAAATTGATAAAAGTTGAAATGAGTAATAAATGACCTCATTAAAATAAAAAGGATTTAGTATGCGCGGTTACTTAGAGTTGGTCACAATGTTTATCCGGATAATTACTTACATGATCAGGAAACACGATCATTAAGGAAGCTTAAGAGGAAACACCGTAGTGTAGAATACGCCGGCATTTCCAGGTAGGGTGAGTTGTCCCTTCCTTGTTAAAGGTTTTTCCTATATATGTGGAATGCTCTAGTATAATAGTATGTTGCCTGTAAGTACATTTTTGGTTGTTCATTAGTCGATGCCTCGTAATATCTGTGTGTTGCATAACTGATAATTGCTTATTGCGAAAACCGAGGCTAGACTTGTATGTTGAGATATTGTACTCCATTATATGTTTGTACTTGTGACCTGAAAGTGAATGGGACCTAGACGCATTGATTCCTAGTCATCCCACAGTGTCGATAACTGTGAACCTCTAGAGGGGGTTCTATGTGCGTCGAGGAAAGGTAAGTACCGACGGTGAACTAGTCATAGGACACTCAGGGCCAGGAAATGGACACTTACGCTACTTGTAGTCATAAGGACTATAGATTGTTAGCCGGTTCTCGAAGGATGACGAGCCGACTGGTCACAGATTGTTTTAGATTAGCCGACAGGTAAGTATCTCGGAGCTCCAAGTTGTGTGAAGCATGCTCCATATGATTTTCCGAAAAAGACAATGAAGATTGTTTTTATTTGCATTTGTTTTACTTGATTTTACAAATGCACACAATCTATATTCTAGTTGCTACGTTTTACTTATTAGTTTTCAAACCTAACTAATGTTGGGTAGGCCGCTATTAGGCTAGCGAGGATGAAATGCTCACCCCTACCCCTACCTCGGCCTCTACCCCTGCCATGAGGTCTGCCTCTACCTTGACCTCTAGCTTTGTTCCCCTCAATCTCCATTACCTAATAAGTAAGATATACTTGATTAATACACGCATAACTTAAACAAAGCATAAGTCAAATGCAAGTCCATATTAACCAAGTAACTAAGCATACAAGACAACGCCTAAAATTCTTATGACATGCTAACGTTCCTAGTCAACCTAACGCTCTCACATACCCAATGACATTGTCAATATCGAAGAGCACACGATGGGGATCCGCTGCAGACGGGCCATCACTCGGAAAGTGTTGACATATCACCAAATATGTACCTTACACTCTGATACCAAACTGTCACGCCCCGAATTTTAGAATAAAAATTCAAAATCCAAAGCATGAATTACTACAATTTAAAATAGTCATCCTGAAAATTTTTTTTCTTAACAACCTCACCACACGAAATAAATTCAAAACCGAATTTAGTCTCGGTTAATTATTACAACTCAAATAGAAAATGAATTGTAAAGCTCTAAATGAGCACACAAACCTCACAACTCAATGAAATAAAAATAACTGTTGTCACGCCTAAGCAGCTCGGTCACCTCCCTGGTTATCCTGACCTGCAAGAATATCCGTTACACCATTTGAATAGTGTACCGGGATTGCAACAACACAAAACCAGTAAGCTTATGAAAGCTCGTATGAGTAAAAGAAAGGACGGTTGTTTTATTAAATCATATTTATTTCTACTCAAATCAACACTCAACAATTTCCACAACCACGAAGTACCAACAATCTCAATCAGTCACCAATTCAATAAATCAACACAAACCCTAACTCACATCTTTCTTCACAAAACCTCAACATCGTATTTATAAAAATACTGTACTTGACAGACTAGAGCTCTAACTGAATCGTAACCCGTCACCTGGCTTAGGTTATGGCATCCGACATATTTATCTTTATCGTATTTCATCAATATGTGTACCTATATACATATTTAGAATGTCCGATAATTGTACATACTCAACCAATCGTATCCCATCATCGACCTAGGATTAGAGCATCTGATTCCCCCATACCGGTCAACGAAATCCATAATGAGTACAACAATATGTTTTCACAAAATTAAATCAACTCATCCAACATACATAATATTATTATAAAATTTAAGCATTTGGAATAGAATCCAAATAATCATTCAAAATCACACCAATCAATATATATATTCCAAGTAAATATATATATACGTAATCATCCACTCAAGAATGGCCACCAATATCATCTATAGTTCACCCAAGAAAATTGTGAAATTCATTTGTATAATTAAAAATTCATTTTACTTACCTATGGACCGTAGTGATCAAGTCCATGTGATTTTAAAACAAATATTTAATCCATAAATATTTTTCACACAATTACAAAAATAAATAATTTAAGGTACTTGGTTCGTAATATGAACCACGTGACTTTTACTCACCTCGAGACTCCCGCTGCGTCTTCACTTAAATATAAATCATAATAATCCAAATGCTCATCAACTCAAACAGTCAAGTACCTAATCAAGTATGGTCTTTACTTAACAAACGAAGCACGAAATAAACTTAAATGATGATCAAACGGTCGGATTTTAAAATAAAGACGATTCAACGGTCGGATTCTAAAATAAAGACGATCCAACGGTTAGATCCTCACTAATCGCCTCCCGAATCACTGTTTTACAATTATACGAAGATCCAACGGTCAGATCTTCGCCCGTGACCACACAAAGTCATCGGGATAGTCATATGAACATCATATTAAAATTTGAAGTAAAACCGATGGTCTGATCTCCGTAAATCGCAAACCGAAGGTAAACTGTAAAACCATAAATAGTAACGTCAAAATTTAAATTGACTATTTATCAACGTTTTCTAACATGATCATGTTATATATCAAAACGCTCGTATGGATGCATAGATCATTGTCCAGATAATACAAACTCAAAATTTGGTCCGACGCGCCGCCACACGCGGCGGTCAACGCCGGTCAACCACCTCAGATGCAAAAGTCGTCAACTACAAACTTCTTGAAAATGAAATTATGAACAATTTTAATACCTGACTTTTCTGAGATGAGGTCTAGATCGTCCTAGATCGAGCTTTGAAGTTGAATTAATCTCGGCCCTCTGATCAGTTTTTAGATTGAATCAGGGACGTCGAAACCTTCAACTCTTGATCTACCACTCTACACTCAGAATCGTGATGCAAGCCACATATGGGGATGATCAGGAGGAAGAGCACGTCACGAAAATGGGATTGATCGGCTAGTGCACCTCCGAAAAATTGGATTGATCGATCCAAGCCTAGGAGTAGCGGCTGGCCGAGGCGAGGGCGGGGAGCGACCGAGCGAGGAGAGGCGAAGCCGAGGGGCGCCGGGTCCTGCGTTGGCATGGCCGGGAAGGCCGACTTCCAGTCGGGCCGGGTCGGCTAAGGGTAAGGGCTGCAGTCGCGTGAGAGAGAGAGGGGAGGGGGACTGAAGTGAAAATTTTGACTTTTTTCGTCCTTAATGAAAAGTCTGAATTTCAACACTATTTATAGAAAAATTCCAATTTTCAAAAATTCATAACTTATTCATACTAGCTCCGAATATTACGTTCCACATATGCATGAACTCGTATCGATGAGCTCTACAACTTTCATGAAGGAAGTTTTCCCAAATTTTGAACGTATAAAAAGTCGATTTTCACGACCCCCTAAATAACGTTCATTTTCGAAAATAAAATCATTCGAAACCAACTTTCTCAAACCACGACATTCCAATTAATCCCAAATATCATATTTCAATTAATATAACAATTATTGAATTACATAAATTTATTATATAAAAATTTGGGTCTTCACAGCGACTGTTACCAAAGGTACTATCAATGGTATTGAATCTATTATTGATTGAAATTGGTGGATGCCCAGCTTATGAGACCAGACTAGAGGATGACTCTTGTTTGACTGGTGTTGGTGACTCTGTCTTTACTGTATTTTTGGGGACACTTGGGCAAATATCAAAGGTTCTTCTGTTACTGGATTTGAGAGATTTCTCCGGTGAATGATCTGGTCTTCATGTTTGGAACCCTATAGAAATTCTCGGGTTAGAAAGTCTGGAATATGGTTGTCACTGCCTTTTTAATAAATGCAATTTCAAAATAAAAAATACTTAAGATTGCTTGCCATCGGACAAAGATTTGTTTGCTGACAATATTTTGAACATCTTTTTCTAGAACATCTTTGGCACTTTTGCAATCAACTCTGACAATAAATTTTTGATTTAATAAATCATCTTGAAATTTACTAATACATAAAATAATAGATAAAATTTCTTTTTTTGATAGTACTGTAAATCATCTTGAATTATCCGAACATAATTCTTTAATGATTTTTTCTTCAAAAGTTTTGATTTTTTTGTTGAAAGGAAAGGTTCTTGTAGTTGAGTGTCAATTCTTTTGAACTTGATTTCTTCTTTGAGAAAGGTTATCTGTTTGAAATGCCTGAATACAGTTGAGTGTTTTTGAAATAGAGTTTTCTTGAAAAGCTCTTAGTGTATGAATTTCAGGGTTGGATGAGAAGGTAAATTTAACTGGTTCACCAAATGGATAAGTGGTGATACCATCATATTCTGTTGGAAAATGATATATTAAAGTAATGAAAGGAAGACCTAGGATTACTTTGTCGGTTAAATTTTTGACTAGGACAAATGGTGTTTTAAAGCATACATTGTTTTGGCAGATATGTGCTTTGGGAATTTCGTATTTCATATCCATTTTGGTTCCATTAGCTGATCTTAATGATTCTTTTGTCTTTTCAAAATATTTGGAAGGGATTACGCATTCTTGTATGCAATTAGGATCTGCACCTGAATCAATTAGCACTGTTGTTTCTAATTGGAAGTCTTTGATTTTAAGTTGTAATGTGGTATACCATTTTTAAAGTTGGATTTGCCAAATAATACTAATGGTGTTTTGTTTAGATGATTGTGCATCGTTTTGCTCAGGTGAATCGTTGGTAAGGTTGTCATTAGGATGCTGTATTTTAAGAAATTGATTGTCAATTTTAAGGATATTTAAATCATGTTTGATTTCTTTGTTGTCTTGACTGATTTCTAAATTTTTTTTTGTAATAATTGTATTTCTGTTTTAATTTTCTTTATTTCTTGTTGTAAATCTTGAATTGTTATTTCTTTTTTACTGGTTTTGAATTTGTCAAAGGTTGAAGTAAGGTAAATTTTCGCTGAGGAGTGTTAATAATGTTTTCTTGTGTGATTAATTTTTTTAGCTTCTTGAGATATTTAGATTTTAATTCTTGATTATCGATTTTTCCAATGAGATCAATTAATAATTCTTCTTGTTCTTCTTGTTTAGAAAGAACGTTTATTGTCTTGCAACAAGTATCTTTACACCCAAAAGTAATATCTGGTGAAGAATGTTCATCAGAATCAGTTGGGGTGGAAGATTCTATTGATGTGAAATTATTTTCGCTATGTTCATTTTCTGAATCAGTGTTTCTTAATTCTAAAAGTTAGATAAGATTTTCACGCTCAGTACTGATTTTTAATTGTTCGATAGTATTTTTTACCGGGCAGTTATTTGCAAAGTGGCCTGTTTTATTACATTTATAACATTTGGTTTTACTTTTGTCAAAAAACTTTCTTTTTGGGTGGTTGCTTGTTTGTTTGGGCCAGGATTTTTGAAATTTGTTTTTAGAGTAAAATTTGTTTGGTTCGAAATTATTTTTGTTTTTTTAGTAAAATTTATTGGGGGTAAATTTTTGTTTTGTATGATGATAATCAAATTCATTGTTTTTCTTTTTATGACGACGTGAAGGGGGTAAAGTTGGGAGACTATATTGTTCACAAAAGTTGCTTAATTCATATTTGGCTGTTTTCTTATTTGATTTTACTTGAGAATTTAATTTCATATCTATGCACATTTTTAATCCTTCTTTTTGAATAATTGTAATAATATTTCCATATGTAAGGTCATCATAATTAATGTGTCTTGTTTCATTACTTAGGATTTGTCTAACTTTGTGAGCAAAAAGTTTGGGCAGTTCATTTATGAATTTTTCTTTCTAGAAGGGTTGGTTACTATCATCTCTAAGCATAACTCTAGAAATGAAGACATCTTTATACCATTTAAAATCGCTTAAGGTTGGACATCTAAGATTGCTAAGTTGATTATGGATTCTAGAGGTAATGTGACTAGGTGTGCCTACGAAGTGTTAAATAATTGTGTAAAATAAAGTGTTAACAGTATCAGAAATTCCCATCCCGATGTTTTCATTGAAAATTGAAAGTCCTTCCTCGTCATGTTTAACTGCTTGTTTAATAGCTGCTCTAGAGTCAGGTGTGAGATGTTTCTCCCATCAGGAATGAAGCATTCCTGTGAAACCTGTGGATAGAATGTCAATAATTTCGTGCTGGCTAAAATTATGATTGGTGATATAGTTGTTGGTTGCCATGGATATATGATGTAGTTTATTTAATATTTCTTGTTCGAATAAATTATCAATGTTTCATTCGAATGTTTTATCGGAAGAGACTGAAAACTGATTACTAGGATATGTACTGGGTTGAATGTCTAATGGCAAAGATCTTTCTGTCCAGTTTTTGAAATTTCTTTTCTTTGGGTGAGCTATTCTTTGTATTTGGAGGTCTCTAAATGTTTGATTTATTTTTGAAATCGTACTGGAATCACCGTCAGAATGGGATGAAGATTCTGAAGATGATTCATGGATATGGATGACTGACAGTCTACGGGGTTCAGCTTTTAGTTCTTTTAACATTTGTTCAATTATTTGTGTAGTGTAGATATGCTTAGGGTTTATTTCCCTAAAGTGAATTAATGGTGTTTCTGATTGTTTTTGGGGTAGAATGCTTACTTTTGAAAAAATGGTATCTATTGTTTCTATTTTGTCTAGTTGATTTCCTATAGTTACTAGGCTTTGATTTGTATAATTATTTTGTTCAATAAGTTTTTTAGTTTCTGGATCATCTCCAACAATTTTAAAGGGCGACGCTATTACACGTGCTTGGAGGTGATCAATGACTATGGTTTCGACAGGGGGATGACTGGAAGAAACAATAGAGTTATTTGGTGTTTTCCATTTTACTTTTGTTAAGGTTTGAATATTTTTTTGACTTTGTTGGTCTATGGAATCAAAAAAAATATTTCAGTTTGGTTTTCGAGCATAAAGGTTTGCCAGTCTTGAAACAATTGTTTGCGTTATTCGATTAAGGGGTATTGTTTTCTAAAAAGATTTCGTCTATGAATATTTTTTGTAGACTCAAGGTCTTTATCTAATTTTGAATAATTAATTGTAAATGGTCGACTAAGTGTATTTAATTGAGGGTTTAGTGGAGGAACAACCTCAAAGTCAGTAGCTGTGGGCGATGTTTGTTCGTCATCTAGGGCTTGTTGAGTTTTTGCGTAACTGGGGTAACTAACTTGAGAGGTAGTTTTAATATTTTTAATTTTTAGTTTTTGTAATTCTTCCTCTAGTTCTTTTATTCTGATGTTTTTTATTTTTTTTATCTAGGTCACAATCTTGTCTTGACATAGTTTCAGCAGAGGTGGAAACGACAAAAGAATGCCTTGAAGGTGTGAAAGAATGTCGTGACGATTGTCCTAATTCATGGATTCCAAGGTTTTGGCTAATCCTAGGATTATTAAAGTTGATCTTTACTGTGCCATCATTGTATTGTTGGATACAGTTTATATAAGATAGATTATGTTGATGGGTTGATTTTCACTAGTAAGAGACCATTCAGAAGGGAGATGAACATCAGACCATCTGATAGTGTGTGAAACTCTAATATTAGCATTTTCTTGACTACTTTGGATTAAGAGAGTTTGATTTTTTGGCCTTTTACTTATGGCTTGAAAATTCATATTTGTGCCAGTGACTTTGTATGGATTCTATAAATTAAGATTAAGGGTTGGTTTCCTTCTAGAACATGGTAACTTGAAGTTTTAATATTTAAAGTTAAAGTTTTGAGTATGTGACGATCACTAAGACTAACTGTGAAATCTGGATAGCAATCGAAATGGATTGAACCGTTGAATAGACTTGACTCAATTATTCCTAGGGTACTATCATTAAAATCGGTAAATCTTGCATCTCTGAGGCATAGAAGGATAAAGGCATTAAAACCTTTTCGGGTTAGTGGTTTAACGCCTATTTGGACTAAACCGATATGTAGAAAATTATGACCATATTTTTTGTGTTTTTTAATTGATTCAGGACTAAATAATTGACATGTTTCATGTTGTTTACTAAGGGCATAAACCTGTTCTACTGTTTTAATATGATGTTCACTTTTGAATGAAGAAAGAAACCATCTTTTCTTATAAATTTCGTTACTAGGAACTCTGGGAATATTCCAGGAGTTCATGTCTATATTATCATTTGACTGGTATTAAACTTGTTCTTCATTAACTATGTCAGGGATCCTATTGAGGGAAGATCTAGAAGAACTAGAGGTAACTGAGTTGGATCTAAACAGTCTACTCATAATGGTAAGTGACTAAGAAAGTTGGGTCAGAAAAATAAATTTGGAAGCTGTTTAAAAAACCTTAATTTTCTGCCTTAGGGGCTAGGATTCTCTCTTCTCCGCTCATGCCGCATCCGCTCATGCCTCACCCGGGACTCATTGTTTAGATCTGGACTTAATGTTTGGTTGGAGAAAATTTAGACAGAAGGTGGAAAAGAAGAGGTGAATAAAGTACTTACAAATTTACGGAAGAGAACCAGACAGATAATCACTTAGCAAATAAGTAGAGAGAAGAGATCAACTTAAATACCTCACCTAGGCGGTAGTCCGCCACCTGGGGTCCGAGAAGCTTTAAATAACTACAATCAACTCTTACGGCTCTGATACCAGAAACCGAGCGTGCCGGGATGACTGCGAGATAATGATGAGGACTGGGAAGAGGTGTCTTCTTGATCTTCAGGTTCATCTTCGTCTGACAAAGTAATTCTTGGTCTTCCTTTCATTACCTTAATTTATTCTTTTATAACAGAATATGATGGAATCATCACCTATCCATTTGGTGAACCAGTCAAATTTACCTTTTTATCGAATCCTGAAATTCACACACTAAAGGCTTTCCAAGAATATTCTATTTCCAAAACTCTCAACTGTATTCAAGCAAAATATAAGCATATCACATTTCTTAAAGAAGAAATCAATTTCAAACCAATCGATACCCAACTACAAGAACATTTCCTTCAACAAAAAATTAAAACATTTGAAGAACAGTCTTTTGGTATAGAAAAAAACATATTGTCACTCTCCCTTATATTAAGGGATTCAATGAGAAAAATATTCCTACCAAGGCTCACCCAATTCAAATGAATCAAGAAGTCATGGAATTTTGCAAAACAGAAATCAAAGATTTACTCCATAAAGGAATCATTAGACAAAGTAAATCTCCTGGGTCGTGTCCTGCTTTCTATGTGCAAAAAAAAAATGCTGAATTAGAAAGAGGAACTCCAGGCTTAGTCATCAATTATAAACCTCTCAATACAGTGCTAGAATGGATTCTATACCCCATCCCTAATAAATGAGATCTCATTAACAGATTAAATAATTCTGTCATTTTCTCCAAATTTGATATGAAATCAGGCTTCTGGCAAATACAAATTAGTGAGGAAGACAAATACAAAACCTCTTTTGTCACACATTTTGGTCATTATGAATGGAATGTAATATCATTCGGTCTCAAAAATGCCCCAAGTGAATTCCAGAATATTATGAATGATATTTTTAATCCATATAGTCATTTTTCCATAGTCTACGTCGATGATGTCCTTATTTTCTTCCAATCCATTGATCAACACTGGAAACATTTGCACCAATTCTTCACCATCATAAAAAACAATGGTCTAGTAGTCTTCGTTTCAAAAATAAAACTTTTTCAAACTAATATTCGATTTCTAGGATTCAATATCCATCATCTCCAAATTAGTCCAATAGATCGAGTAATCCAGTTTGCTGACAAATTTCCGGATGTAATCCTGGACAAAAATCAATTATAGAGATTCTTAGGCTCATTAAATTATATGGCAGATTTTTACCAAAATCTACGAAAAAAATGCAAACCTTTATTCGATAGGCTACAAACCATCCCACCTCCTTGGTCATCAGTCCATACTGCTTTTTAGTCAAAGAAATCAAAAGTTATGTCAAAACTCTTCAATGTCTAGGCATTCCTTTAGCCAATTCATTCAAAATGTAGAAACTGATGCTTTAGAAATAGGCTATGGTGGTGTCTTAAAACAACAAATCTCTCCTACTCATCTTGAACAAATTGTTAGATACTACTCTGGTGTCTGGACACAATCACAAAGCAATTACAGTACTATTAAAAAAGAAATTTTATCTATTGTTCTATATATCAGTAAATTCCAAGATGATTTATTAAATCAAAAATTTTTAGTCAGAGTTGATTGCAAAAGTGCTAAAAATGTTTTAGAAAAAGATGTTCAAAATATTGCAAGTAAACAAATCTTTGCCCGATGGCAAGCAATTTTAAGTATTTTTGATTTCGAAATTGCATTCATTAAAGGCAGTGACAACCATATTCCAGACTTTCTAACTGGAGAATTTCTACAGGGTTCCAAACATGCAGACCAGATCATCCAAAGGGAGAAATCCCTCAAATCCAGTAACAGAAGACCCTTTTGATATTTGCCCATGTGCTCCTAAAAAAATACAGTCAAAATAGAGTCATCCACACCAGTCAAACAAGAGTCATCCTCTAGTCTTGTCCCATATGCTGGATATCCACCACTACCATTACCACCCAATAATAGATTCAATACTATTGGTAGTACCCTTGGTTCTAATCGTCCCAATTACCAGTCAGCCCTAGTTAACCAATATGACCCATTCAAATCTGATTCTCAAACCAATTACAAAAAAAACCTCTCCCTATTTTCAGCGAACTAGTCACAATCTTTTTTATGTCGAACCAACTATGAGTCATCTCAAAAATCCAATGTCCTTACTTAAAGCTTATTACCCTCCTGGTTTTCACTTCCTTCCTAGTCATCCTACCAAGTCATTAAAATTTTATAGAGATATTCTCTTTGAAACCAAATCAGTCACCATTAAGCCTATTCCTAACACAAAAGATCCAACCAAAATTCTATATCATTCTCTATATATAGTCCGCATCATTTCTCTTTTACAATGGGGTGATCCTCCTTACACCTACCACAAATTAGGAGATCTTTTATTTAATTATTATGATTATGAAAAAGTCTGGAATACAATCTTCCTTCACCAAACTGATGATTTCAGTAATTCCTAGTTCACCAAAAAGTATTTAGCCGACAATTCTCAATGTGGTTCCTTGGATGGTGGAGGGATCATGGATGCCCATTTGATATCCTTCCACAAGAAATACAAAAAACAATCACTTATTTTTCAACAGTCATGAATTTCAAAAATTATGAGTTAAATTTCCCGGTCACACTGCATTTCATGGCCAAATACAAGCTCCCTTGGATCTTCAAATGGCATTATGAACTAAATGACCATGTGGTGACAAGACATTTACTAGTCAAATGGTGGGATAAATTCAAATTCGAGAGAATTATCTCTCAATTTAATGAAGAATTTCCAGTTACTCCAGCACAATCTTCTCAGTCAAGATCTCCGGTCACTCCAACGCCAACTCAACCGGCATCCACTTCTCAGTTAAAGCCACAATCCCTCAAGTTAACTTCCTCTTCAAAATCCAAGGGGAAAGCGAAATCAGATACATCCTCCAAGTAAGAAGAATTGAAAGAGTTAGCCAAAAAACTCTTAGAACAAGCTGCTAATCTCAATAATGATGAAGATGATGAAGAAGAAGAAGTCTCTCCCCGTTCCTCATCCTCATCTCGTAATCGTCCAGACACTCCCGGTAAACCAGTCAGATGGGCTGATTACCAAGATAGTCAAGAAACATATGAAGATTTCGAGTAAGCCACTACCAGACAGTTCGATATTCAAGACAGATCACTATTCATAAATAGTAAATTACAAAACATAAAACTTACTAATTCAAATTTATTTAATATGTAAATAATTTAAATCAGTTTTACTATTCATGAATAGTGAACTGTATATACACACACACACGTAGTCATTCACGCAGGAATAACCACTAATACCAACTATAGTTCATACGTATTAAAACCAAGAAATTCATTTTATACTTAAATTCATTTTCTTACTAATGAACCGCAGTCCTATGAACCATAGTCGATCGAGTTCATATCATTTGAAAACAAATCTTTATTTGCACAAAACAATTTCACGATTTACAAATAAAACGTATGAAAAGTAATTCGTTTCGTAAATGAACCTCATGAGATTTACTCACCTCTAACTTCTGCTGTGTCTTTTATCAACCAAAATCACAATATCCCAATCGCTCGTCAACTCAAACCGTCAGGTACCTAATCAAGTGTGGTCTTAACTTAGTAAACGATTCATAAAATATACTTAAACGACGATCTAACGGTCGGATTCTAAATTAAATGATGATCCAATGGTCGGATCCTCACCAATTGCCCTTGGGATCATTCTATCAAAATTTGAAGCAAATCTGACAGTCGGTCCTTGCAGATCGTAAACCGAAGATAACGCGTAAAACTGAAACCCTAGCATGCATCAACTTCTTCCAAAATGATCTTATAATATATCAAAACGACCGTATCGATGCGTAGATGAATAATTTGAAAACAGAACACAAAAACAAGGCCGGATGCGATGCGACGCACCACCATAAGCGGCTGGTCAGCGGGTGATCAATGGTGGCGGTCAACGCCTGGTCAACCACCTCCAATGCAAAATTTGTTAACTACAAACTTGTTCATATTGAAGAGATGAGCAACCTTCATACCTGGAGCTAAGCGAGATTCGATTTAGATCGTCCTAGATCAAGCTTGGAAGTTGCATTAATCTCGACGCTCTAATCAGATTCCAGATTCAACACGGGACGTAGATTTTCAACGCTTGATCTTTCGCTCTACGCTTCAAATCGTGATGCAAGGCTTATATGGGGGTGATCATGAGGAAGAGACGATCCCAAAAATGTAATGGATCGGGCTAGGGGATACCAGAATCGGTGAAATCCGACCGGATCTGTTTTCGGGTCTGTGGCTGCTCTGATCTCCAAGTTCCGGTGGCTGCTGCCGTGATCGAGCACTAAGGGGACGAGGAGGAGGAGGAGGCCAAGCCGGCTGCGGTGGTCTCGTCGTCAGCTGACGTTGGACGGAATAGATCGAATCGGGTCGGGAACCGGGTTGGAGTCGGGTCGCGCGGGTAGGGAGGAGAGGGAAGAGAGAAAATCGTGGGGAGAAAATGAAGAAAAGGAAAAGTTTGGGATTTAATGAAAAATCCGGGAATTTCTCATATTTATAGAAATTTCCCAAATTTTCAATCTCTCATAACTTCTTCATACGAACTTCAATTTTCGCGTTCCGCATATCCACTAACTCGTATCGATGTGCTCTACAACAATTCGTGACGGAAATTTTCACAGAAACCTAACGTATAAAAATTCAAACTTCGTAACCCCCCTAAAATGTGCATTTCAGATACTTTTTCGTCCGAATCATTTCGCTCTATCTCGAACCACGAAATCATACTAACGAACACCATATTAATTCCAGAAAAATATGAGAAATTAATACCGAATTTCGGGGTATTACAATTAGTGTAAAAAAATAATGGGAGAAAGATGAAACTGCACTACAATGGAACACGCAGCTCTACAAGCCATAGCTTCTACAGATTCTGGAGATGCAACAGAACTAAATTTCATGCACACTCCTCCAACAACATCATCCAAAGCATCTCAAACAATTACCCCTATCTCACCAGATTAGGAGGATAGATCAAAAGCACGATCACAACTGGCCTTAAGCCATCCTGAAGTAGGCTGGGCCTGAAGAGAACGAGGACCCCAACGTACTTCTCACGGTAGCACTGCTAGTAGAAATCACAGTATACTGATACAACATATAAAAAAATCTAATTTGAAACTGTAAGTGGGTCAACGAAACAAACTTATTTGACCAAACCTCAAGTTACGCCCCTTATTCCAAACAAACTAACCCAGTAAGAGTAGAAGGGTCACATTCTTCTCAGAGAGAACACCAAAACAAGAAGCCAACCAAATAGTGATTGACGTACCTTTATTACGATCGATCTACAAGACAAATTGTAGCTCAGGAAAGAAAGAAAGCAAATCCTGTACAAACTGACAATCCCTTGTAATATGATTAATGTATTCATCATTATTATTGCAGAACCAACACCCATCCTGAATGAATACATGTCTAATCCGTTTCGAACCCAAGACCCAACAGGTTCTCCACCCTCCGGCCTCCCCAAACTGCAGCACCGGTCCTGTTCGGAGTGTCTCCTCATGCCTGCAAGGTTTCTAGTTTCGGTTCCCATGAACCACCATCTTTTGAAGCAAATCGAAGCATTTTGTCTTCGGCAGTCTGAGCACTTTGACCCGACGTAATCTCCCCCCTCCAACCAACTCAAGCTGCACCAGCGCCTAGATTTGGAAGCTCTTTTCCTCGCGGTTCGAACCCACCAAGCATTCAATATCAATTTACACAGAGGAGGGGGAATCAAAGATTTGAAATTTCAGATTTTCAAAACTTCTGAGGTAAAACTCTGAGCATTCTATGCATAATTAGACCTTGATGTAGTTAGAAATGTTGTTAGAAACGTTTTGACAAAGGTATCACAACTCGACTCGAACTTGGAATGGTGGCGCATGAGAGCTCGTGCGGCCTTTTTTGGCCTTTTGTTTTAGTTCGTTAGGAAGAGCTTAGTGTTAGGAGTCTGTAGATATAGTTTCTTCAACAAGTTTTGATCGTTTGACATTGATCGAAATTCCGTAGTTTTGGAATTTTCGGGTTTCGATTCGTAATAATTGGACCGTTGGATCATCGTAGTTTTTTTGTTTTTTATTAGGTTGCTAGTAATAATTATTTTTCACAATTTTTTTTTATATATTTTTTATAGGAGTATCAGATTCGACTATTAATTATGATTAGGAATTTCTTTGAGATATTTCCGAATCTTTAATTGTTATTTATGTGTTAAGTTTAATTGATAAATGTGATTTGAATAATTGCTTTGGTTTGATTTGTTATGTTATTAGATACACTAGAAGCGAGGGGATCGACTAATAGTCTCAATTTGTACATCAAGAAGCTAGTAGCCATGGTTGGAGATGAGGCATTAGAAGAGAGGCGATGTACTGATGGTCATTTTCGTTATTGAGGCACAAGAAGAAAAGGGATGTACTAGTGACCATGGTTGTCTTTGAGGCACCACAGAGAGAAGGGATATACTGGTGGTCTAGATATGTTTGTTTATGATTTGAGATCTTTATGTTTGTCCGTGAGTTTTTAGTTTGAACCCAATGGTCGTCGATGAGTGCTGTGTGTATGACTTAAGGCCATTGATGGGTGCTCCGAGTGATATAATACCTTCATATGACTGCCTAATGAGTGCTACAGGTGATGTTAACCCGATAACTGGTTGGTGAGAGCTACAAGTGAAATATAGTCATTACCGATTTCCGGTTTTAAACAGATTGCTCAATCTATCTAATATATATTGTAATCTAATGATTAAAATTTTAGGAAAAATTTTAAGAACTGTACATGACATATAGGTCGTTCTGAAGTTCGGTGTATTTGGTTTCAAAGAATTAATTTCGATACATGAAGTTGCAATCTCAACCCATTTTTAGTACATTACGTCAATAATATCGTTAAAACTATGCAATTATTCAATTTTCAAAAGGTAATTTTGGGTTTATATATATATATATATATGGGGAAATATCACCAATGATTACTAAGTTATAACTTATTCGACACTTAACTCACTGTATTTTCAACAATATCACTTAACTCACTCAGTTTTACATCCGTTTTTCACTTAACTCATTGCCATTAATTCTACCGTTAGAAGCCGTTAAAATTGAGGGTATATTTGTCAAAACACTTAAAAATTATTTTTAACTTAAAAAAACTACATTTATTAGACTTTTCTTCAATTTTTTTTAAATTTATGAAATTTCAAATAAAACATGGTTTTTTTTTTTAACTTAAATACAATTTGAAAAAAAAAAGTTAGAAATGCATTTTTTTAGTATTTAGACAAATATACCTTCAATTTACATTTATTAGACGTTTTTCAAATTTTTAAATTTCTAATAAAAAAATGATTTTTTTAACTTAAATATAATTTGAAAAAAAAATTGTCTTTTTTTTTTCTGAAAAAAAAAGTTAGAAATGCATTTTTTTTATTGTTTAGACAAATATACCCTCAATTTTAATAGCTTTTAACAACAAAATTAACGACAATGAGTTAAGTGAAAAACGGATGTAAAACTGAGTGAGTTAAGTGATATTGTTAAAAATACAGTGAATTAAGTGTCGAATAAGTCATAACTCAGTGACTATTGGTGATGTTTTCCCATATATATATATATATATATATATATATATGCACAGTCTTTCTTGGCTAAGGACATCCTTACCTAAGCTTAGGTACGGATTTCCAGTTTTTGGCTACTTTTCGATCACATATTCACATCTTAACCGTTCAGTTTTTAGGTCCTAATGTCTAGATCATCTCTATAAAATTTCAGCCAAATTGATGATCGTTAAGGCATTCAAAACTGTAATTTACAACAATGTACACGAACGGTTCCGATTCAACAGATTCGGTTCGTTCGTGAAAATTGCAGTTTTGGATCCCTTAACGATCATCAATTTGGCTGAAATTTTGCAGAGATGATCTATACATTAGGAACTAAAAACTGAATAGTTAAGATGTGAATATGTGATCGAAAAGTGACTGAAAACTGGAAATCCGTTCCATAAGCTTAGGTAAGGATATTCTTACCTAAGAAAAATCCTATATATATATACACACACACTTACACAAAAAGGGAAAATTTTATTTATATAGCGGAAATGTTTACAATGAAAGGATTACAAGGGGAAGTCTGGATGTGGAAGGGACCGTGTCCCCCAACTTACAACGTAACTCCTATATATACAATTGAGAAGTAACTATGGTTAACAAAAAGTAACTTGAGTTAATTAACTACAGTTACAAAAATAACCTAACTAGGGTTACAAGTTATCAAGTCACTAACCATGGTTAGGTTAAAGTGACATCTGTACAATATCTACAAACCTCTACCGCCTTCGAATCGACTGTAGATTTTTTATCTTGTCGTTTATGTCGGTAGTGCAGTGTGGGTCCACTATGCTTCCATAGCGTTCTCCAGATTGTGGTAACCCACGTCATCTAATCCCAAACTCTGGTTTGAGCTGGAATTGGCTTCTTCTGGGCACTATAGATATGCGAATTCTTCAATCTCATGTGCCTTTATCATTGGGATGTCAAGTTGTGTGACATCTGTGGCTATGGTGGCCAAAAAGTCTTCTGCCTCCTTCTGTTGTTCAGGAGTAGGCTGATAGCTGCTTGCCATATGAGTAGCACAAACTCTTCTTCCAATGGTCAGTTTAAGCAGATTACTTTGTCTGACCTCTCCAGCAACTTGCTTCAGCTGAGCTCCATACTTGGTTGCATAGTGCTCTAAATTTAGGGTGCTGATTACCCTATTAACTTCCTCGCTGGAGACCATAGCCTGGTTAACTTGATGATCCTCCGTTTTTGTCAACAACTATATTTGGTATGGTTGGAAAAACTTTTCTCTTTCTCTCCATCCGATTGTACTTACAATACTGAAAGTCAAATATTTGGAGAGCCTATAGCTTTTTGCTATATGATACCTCATTGTTTTGATGAACTGAGGAAAATTTTTTATTTCATCAATTTTTAAGCTCTGGAAAATAATCTGATTAACTATCCCCCATTCAATTGCTGCAAGTTCCCAGTCATCATGGTTTATGATGAAACTGAGTTTTGGAATATCAAGGTCTCTTATATTCAGTGATTCTGAATATTCCATAAACAGGTGTTGTATTACCTGCTCATGATCATGAATTTTAAGATAAATCTCAGAGAAAATATGACTAGGAAGATGACTTCTTGCTTTTTCAAAAAGATAGATCCTTTTAATTTGTTCAAATGTTGGATCAATAATATCATCCAACAATTCTGATAACTGGAGAAAACTGGTTATTTTCTCTAGTGTAAAATCCTCACTCCAATTTATTTGTTTCAATGCTTGGAGGATGGCATGTTTATATTTGAAATTTTTAACCTTCTCAGCATCTAGTTGTGCTACCAGATTTGAGATTTGAGTTGACAGCTGGGTTAGCTGCACTCTGAAGTCCTTTTTGATTCCTGAAATATGGGCTTTCGATACTCCATTTACAGAATTATAAATTTCTCCAGGAAGGCCTGGATTATAAAAATCCTTCACCTCTGATTGAGATGATTGGGTTGTGATATCTTGTGTTTTTTGCACTTGACATCTTAATTTTGCTGCAACATACTTTTGATATTCCAATGCAGCAATATCAACATTTGTATAACCTTTCCAATATGCCTCACGATATCTGGTTATCGCGGCACAGCATTCTACCCAACTATGAAAGACTCCTGTTTGGAATCCTTCAAAGACAACATAACAAGCATAAGCTAGTTTAGCTTTGTTCTGAAAATAAGGCTGATTTGGCCTTTGCTGAGGCTGGGTTAACCTTTGTGAACTGGAAGCATTTTGAGATGTTGCCTTTTTAGCAATTGTAATCCATCCTGTGTTAGATGGATCTATGATTTCCTTGCCTTTATCCATACCTGCTCAAATAATCAGCAAGAAAATTATTAGAACTCTTGAGATGTTCTACCTCAAAAGTATACATGGCAATATGATTATACCATTTTAATCTTCTTCCTTCTAAAATATTTCTTTTATTGATAAGGAAGTCACGAACTGCATGATTGTCAGTTCTGATAATTAAATTCTCAGGAGCTAGATAAACATGAAATCTTTTTATAGCAAGTTTTATTGCTAAGATCTCATTTTCAAAGATTATGTATTTAATCTCATTTGGTTTAAATTTTCCAGAATTATATCCGCATATTAATTCTTCTTTTTGAAGTTTTTTGGAAATAAGTTGTTTCCTAACTCTTATTTTATTTTCAGACATAGGAGGATTCTTTTCTTCCCACTTATTTGCAGGGATTGCTTTTAATACACATTCCCAATAGTTATCTGAAGCATCTGTTTCTAGGATTAGTTTATATCCTGATTTTGAGAAATAAACTTCTGGGATTTTGTTTAAATCCTGTTTAATTTGTTGTAGGATTTTTTTGTCATTTTTTGTCCAGCAGAATTCTTTATTTTTCTATTAAAGGAATCTCTTTTTGAGATAAGCCTTTAATAAAACTTATCCCATAGTTTAAAATTCCTAATAAACTTTGTAACTGTTTTTGTGAAGACCCAGATTTTCATACAATAAATTTATGTAATTCAATAATTGTTATATTAATTGAATTGTGATATTTGGGATTATTTGGATTGTCGTGGGTTGAGAAAATTGGTTCCGAATGATTTTATTTTCAAAAACGAACGTTATTTAGGGGGTCGTGAAAATCGACTTTTTATACGTTCAAAATTTGGGAAAACTTCCTTCATGAAAGTTGTAGAGCTCGTCGATACGAGTCCGTGCATATGTGGAACGTATTATTCGGAGTTCGTATGAATAAGTTATGAATATTTGAAAATCGAAATTTTTCTATAAATAGTGGAAAAATCTGAGTTTGTTGTGAAGGACGAAAAAATTCCATTATTGCACATCAGTCTCCCGTCTCTCTCTCTCGGTCTGGTCACTGTGCATTCAGACCCGGTGACCCGACCCGACTGGAAGTCGGGCCTCCCGACCCCGCCGCCGCCGGACCCGGCCCTCTCCCGCATCGCCGCCTCACGCCTGGTCGATCCCCGCCATCGCCACGCCCCGCCGCTGTCCCTAGATCTGGATCGAAGCATCTCTCCGAAACGAAAACCCGACCCGGCCGGAAAACCCTTTTTCCGGCGGTGCACGGGCCGATCGTCCCCATTTTCGTGACTTGCTCTTCCTTCTGATCATCTCCATATATAGCTTGCATCATGATTTTGAGTGTAAAGTGGTAGATCAAGAGTTGAAGATTTCGACATCCCTGATTCGATCTGGAGACTGATCAGAGGGCCGAGATTAATCCAACTTCAAAGCCCGATCTAGGACGATCCAGACCTCATCTCTGAAAAAGTCAGGTATTAAAGTTGTTCAAAATTTCATTTTGAAGAAGTTTGTAGTTGACGACTTTTGCATCGGAGGTGGTTGACCGGCGTTGACCGCCGCGTGTGGCGGCGCGTCGGACCGAATTTTGAGTTTTTATTATCTGGACGATGATCTATGCATCCATACGAGCGTTTTGAGATATAACTTGGTCATGTTAGAAAAAGTTGATAAATAGTCAATTTCTGTTTTAACGTTACTATTTACGGTTTTACAATTTACCTTCGGTTTGAGATTTACGAAGATCAGACCATCGGTTTTACTTCAAATTTTAATATGATGTTCATATGACTGTCCCGATGACTTTGTGTGATCACGGGCGAAGATTCGACTTTTGGATCTTCGTATAATTATAAAATAGTGATTCGGGAGGCGATTAACGAAGATCCGTCCATCGGATTTTCTTATAATTTTGATAGGATGTTTCCATGGGCAATCCGTGAGGATCTAACCGTTGGATTATCTTTATTTTAGAATCCGACCGTTGGATTATCTTTATTTTAGAAATCCAACCGTTGGATCATCAATTAGGTTTATTTCATGCTTCATTGCTAAGTAAAGACCGTACTTGATTAGGTACTTGACGGCTTGAGTTGACGAGCATTGGATTTTTGTGAGTTATATATATATATATAGAAGACGCAGCAGGAGTTCGAGGTGAGTAAAACTCACGTGGTTCATATTACGAACCGAGCATTTTAATTTATTTATTTTTGGTAATTGAGTGAAAAATATTTGCGGATTAAATATTTGTTTTAAAATTTCATGGACTTGAATTACCACGGTCCATAGGTAAGTAAAATGAATTTTAACTATACAAATGAATTTCATAATTTTCTTGTGTGAACTATAGATGGTATTAGTGGTCATTCCTGAGTGGATGATTACGTATATATATATTTACGTGGAAAATATATATTGATGAGTGGATTGTTTGATTGATGATATGATTGAGTTGATTATATTACAATTGTGTAATTCCATAATAATATGATATATCTTGGTTGTGTTGATTTCAGTATGTGATATTATATATTGGGTTCATTTATGGGTTTAGGGTCAATGTAATGACCGGTGTGGGTAATCGGACGCTCTAATCCTAGTGTGGATGATGAGATACGATTGGTTGAGTATGTGGGATTATTGGACGTTCTAAATATGTATATAGGTATACATATTGATGAAATACAATAATTGATAAATATGTCGGATGCCATAACCTAGGCCAGGTGACGGGCTACGATTCAGTTAGAGCTCTAGTCTGTCAAGTACCGTATTTTTATAAATACGATGAAGAGAGTCGTGGGGAAAGTAGTGATTGGAGTTGACTTGATATATTGAATTGGTGTTGATTGAGATTGTTATTATTTTGTATATGTGGAAATAATTGAGTGTTGCTGTGTGTGGGAATAAATGAGTTTAAATTAAGTAACAGTTCCTTCGTTTACTCATACAAGCTTTCATAAGCTTACCGGGTTTTGTGTTGTTGCAATCCCGGTACACTATTCAATGGTGTAGCGGATATTCCTGCAGGTCAGGATAACCAGGGAGGTGACCGAGCTGCTTAGGTGTTACAGCAGTTTTGTTATTTATTTAGTTGTGAGGTGTGTGTGTATGCTCATTTAGAGCTTTACATTACATTTTGGATTTATGTTGTAATAATTAACCGAGACTAAGTCGGTTAGATTTTATTTCGTGTGGTGAGTGTGTTAAGAAAAGAAAAATTTTCATGTTTCGGATTATGAATTGATATTCATAAAAATTCGGGGCGTGACAGTTTTTTATCAGTTAATTCTTCAGGAAAGTCTCTTACTTTAGAGACTATATGCTCTTGGAGTTTTATACCTGAATGGTTTAGAATTATTCCAAGAAAGTCTATAGATTCTTGTTCTATATCAATTTTCTTGGTGATAGTGTAATTCCATGTTTTTGGAATTTAGTACACAGAATTTGAAGATGTTTCTTATGATCTTCTCTGTTTTTAGAGAAAATTAAGATATCGTCTATGTAGACAACACAGAAATCTTTAAGGTCTTTAAAGATACTGTCCATCCATCTTTGAAATACCTGGGGTGCTATGTTTAGCCCAAAAGGCATAACATTCCAGTGGTAGTGTCCACATGGAGTACTAAAAGCAGTCAATGGTTTTGACTCATCTGTAATTTTAATTGCCAAAATCCTGATTTACAATCAAATTTACTAAAGATTTTAGCTCATTTGGTTTGATTAATTAAAACATCTTTTCGAGAGATAAAGTATCCATCGAACTCTAAATGCTCATTTAAACGCTTATAGTTGATTACCATACGCGCTTTTCCTCCTTTAATTTCTGCATGGTTTCTTACCATAAATGCAGGGCTAGAATGTGGACTCATAGTTTCTTCTATGAGATGCTTTTCTTTTAGCTCTTTTATCTGAATGTCGAATTCATTTATATCCTGTCTGGTATAAATCATTGGTTTGACCCGTATTATTACTTTAGGATTGCGAAGTTTAAGTGTACAGTATCTTGGACTTTTTATCCAAAGTTTTAATGGATTTTCACTAAAGTTTTCTTCTAAGATTTTGTATACCCAATGTGTTTCGCTGAGTACGTGAAGTTTTGTTTCTCCAAATTTGGTAGAGAAGTTAGGTTTGGTAGGTTGTTTTGTATTGTCAATTTTCTCAATAGTAGATTGTGTCTTGTCTATTTTTTCAATAGTAGAGCTTGCAAGGTTTTCTTCTTCATCATGTTGGTCACCACGCTTGCTTGGCGCGAAACCTTTATGACACTTTTACTTGTGCTGTGGTAGGAATGGAATTTTGTGTATTTTATTATGAAGATTGTTGACATTAAGGGCGATGTACCGTATGTCAAGCAGAATAGGATAATAGGCAAACGTAAATTTGTTACCTAATATTACATCTCCATTCATTTCTGGAAAAGCTATAATTTTTGGTATTATGTATTTAACACCATTTAACCATAGTGCTACTTTCTTAGCTTTATGCTCAATTTTATATCTTTTCCTTTTATACCTGAGACGTTAATGGAGTGTTTCATTAATGTCCATTTTTAGTGGTAGAGCATCAGGTCTGCATGCACAAACTGTTGCTCTTGTATCTATTAACGAACAAAGACTATATGGTTTATAGCCTGTGAATTTAAATTCTCCTAAAACATAGGTGTATCTCCTTTTCCCTTGGCTAGGGGCAAATAGGATATCTTCATTCCCGTTTGGAATGTAATACATTTCAAAAAAATTTATTATTTATTTATTTATTTTCATTTCTTTCTTTTTCATAACTTGTTCCCGGCATGATCGGGATTTGCACTTGTTTTAGTGCAATAGCTTCTTCTTCCTCTTCTTCTTTATTTTTTCCCTTCTCCTTTGTCTTGTCACCATCATTGTTTATGACTAATGACTTATTTTCTTGCACACTTGACTTTTGTGGAAATTCTAACCATCTTTGGCTTTGTGTTCTTTTGTCTCTAAAATAGAGATTTTTTCCGGAGGCTTGAAACTCTATAGTAGCAAGTTTGCTACTACTAAGACTGTCTCCTACAAAGTTATTAAATAACCATTGTTTTGGTACTTCTAAGTCTTTCCAACATAATAGCGTTGGTTGAATTTCTGTATCGAATGGTCTTGGTTCGAACAATTCGACAATATTTTTATCTAATTCCTTTAAAGATGTTTGAGGGAGCCTTGTTAGCTCATGAATTGTCCTCCACTGGATTGCTAAATCCTGGAAGTTGTGATCCATGCTTAAGTTTTTAAGCTGAATTTTTATTTTTATTGAATCTTCAATATTTCTATCTATTATAGATACAAAATAATTTGGCTTGATGTTAAACCAAACTATTCCATTGACCAGATTAGATTGAATACCTCCAATCATTGATTGAAGTGGATTATTCAGTCTTTTATCAAAGACTACATCAAGTATTGGTGTATCCAAACCTTGCCTAAATAAAGCAGTTATAGTGATTTGGATTAGACCAATATGAACATATCTTATTTCTGGATGTTTTTTTCCTCCATCTTTCTATTTTCTTTTTATCAAACAACGGGATTTCCATTGTTCCTTCTTCAGTACATTGAGTTGTGGTGTTTCCACTGAATTGTTCAAATATTCTGTGAGAAAATATTTGAAACCTTGAATTTTTATAAATATTTATAGCGTATTTTGCTTTTTCTAAATTTTGTAGCTGTTAATTAGAAAAGCTTATTTCTTCGCCAATGATATCTTTTAATTTTATATTCTGAAGTTCTTCTTCAGAGTTTTTTTCAATATGCTCTTTTAGCATAAAGATGAATTCTTCTTCATCTGAACTATCACTTTCAGTTTCTAGCTTATAAAGAATGTCTTCAGTCAGAGATTTCTTCTCCTAACAATATCTCTAGGTTGTTTTCTTCAACCACCTTGACCATCTTTTTTGTATTCTTTCATTTTTTAGGACATTCTGGAGCATAATGTCCTTCTTCATTACAAATGTAACATCAGCATTTTTTATGCTTAGGGTTTTTTCCCGTCTGCCTTTTCTTTTTTATATAATTTTTTTTTTCTAAAATTTCTTGTTTTTAAATGGTTTTCATTTGTATCTTCTCTTTTTAGAAGATCTTGGTTGTGGACTGCAACTAATTTTCCAATTTTCTCTAAGTATATTATCGCAACATTTTCTGCCTCTTGCATCGTTGCTAATTTGGCTTTTTACCTACTTTTTAGCTCTAACTTCCACACATCTATCAGTGATAAGTCTCAAAACGAAGTTAATCCTGAAACCTAAATTATCATTTTTATTTATTCTGTTTAAGAAGTCGGGATAACTTCTTAATGCTAATTCATCCCATGGGTTTGGGAGTTTATGAAAAAAATTGTGTTAACCAGTATATGCTTGACTCTGGTCTTACTTTAAAATAGTACTTTTTATACATTTGAGCATATTCTTCAAACCGACATATATCGCAAAGTTCCATCTTTGACAATATATAGTCAGCATCTTCATAGATGATTTTTTCATTCGTTGCCCCACACAAATGTTCTTTTATTATTTATGTAAAGCCATGTAGTATTGACTCAAAGTCTTTAAAGTTTGTTAATAAATTTAATTTTTGTAACTTTCCTTCTGGGGATCCTTCCCATTATTTTAACCACTGCAAAGTGTCTCCTTGCAATGTTGCTGCTATGTAATCTAAGAATCTTTCTTTTGTCCATACGTTTTTATAATTAGTTATAAGAATGGACATGGATTGTGCCCAATCTTCTATTATTCTTTCTTGATCTTTAAAAGGTACATGAGTTAGATCAAGATATGTCCCTTTTTGGGCCACTGTTTGTTTATTCATATCATCTCTTCTAGTATAAGTTGGACTTGGTTGGTCCATAGGTTTATTTTTGACACCAGAAGATGAAGCATAATATGTTGTTTTAATAAAATCATCATAGGTGTCATCTTGAGTGTTTCTCAAATATTCTTCAAAAGCTTCTTGATTATTAAACTCAGGAAGAGACTCTTTAACCTTTCTTTTCTTTTGTGTGTCAGAAGATTTTTCTTCTGTATCTGTGTCTTCATGACTTAACGTGTTTATTTCATTTTCGTCTTCTTGTGACTCTGAAGATGTTGTTTCCTCATCAGACAACATATTATTGTCATAGTTGAAATAAGAAAGCAAGTCTTCGTATTCAAACAAGTTGTTCTTATTTGGTTTAAAATATGATTTCTTTCCTCAATTGTTGACTGTGGATCCTTATAGATCGTTTTCCAATAGTCCAAAATTTCTACTATATTATTATATTCATTTTGCTTTGGTTCTTTGTTTTGAAGAACAATTATATCTTCTGTTCCGTAGAACAATCTGGGGATTTGGTTATCTTCAGGGTAACTCATCTCATCTTGTTGTAAGATAAGAGTATTAACTGTTTTAGTTAATTCTTGTATCTGTTCTTTAGTTTTTGCTTTGAGATCTATGTCTACAATTTGAGCAAGAGATTGAATTTTTTGTTCAATCTTGCTTGTTGTAGTATTTAGATTAGAAAGTTGTTGTTCAACTTTTTCATTATGTGTTTTTTGATTTTTTGATAACATATGTAACATATCACAAATAGAATTTACAGTACTACTAAGAACATAAATATCTTTATTATAATTTTTTGGAATATGTAAAGTATGATCATAATTTTGTTCATCATATAAACATTCTAAAGGTTCTGTTATAAAAAGTTTCGCCATTAATATTTCATAGATGGTACATAAAACCGGTTCTCTCTGATGTTTAAGACCAATTCCCAGAAAAGTCTGACAACCACCACTTGGTTTAAACGGCTATGTAGGGATATGAGCTTCGAGAGAGTATGGGTTTTACTATGAAATATGAGTAACAAATCTTTTTATAACAAGAAAAGCTCTAATAGATGAACAAGGTAATAAAATAACAAAATAATAAACAAAAGTAATTTACATAATAAGGTCACTTACTTGATGGATATATACAAGGATGAACTCTTGATGCTTGAGTTTCCTCAAGCCTGAAGCTTGAAACCTATATACTGACTAGACCTTGATTAGTTCTAGCTCTGATACCACTTACACACAAAGGGAAAATTTTATTTATATAGCGGAAATGTTTACAATGAAAGGATTACAAGGGGAAGTCTGGATGTGGAAGGGACCGTGTCCCCCAACTTACAACGTAACTCCTATATATACAATTGAGAAGTAACTATGGTTAACAAAAAGTAACTTGAGTTAACTAACTACAGTTACAAAAATAACCTAACTAGGGTTACAAGTTATCAAGTCACTAACCATGGTTATGTTAAAGTGACATCTGTACAATATCTACAAACCTTGGTGTGTGTATGTGTGTGTGTGTCTATATATATATATATATATATATATATATATATATATATATATATATATCTCTCTGATACGAACCACCCAAATCTGGGTACCCAAAATCTAATTTTCTTCTCCTCCTCCTCATGCTTCTTCCTTCTTCCCCTCCCTCCCTCCCTGATATCAAGTTTTGATTTTTCTGCTTCTCCTCTTCCTTCTTCCTTCTTCCTTCTTCCTCTTCTTCTTCCCTCCCTCCCTCCCCAATATTTGGACACCCAAATCTGGTTTTCTTTTCCTCCTCCTCCCCTCCCACCCCAATATTTGGACACCCAAATCTGGTTTTCTCCTCCCCCTCCTCCTCTCTCCTTCTGCAATTTTTCTTTTGTTAATCCATAAACAGATGGATTTGCCCTTACCAATTTGACAAAAATAACATCGACTACAGGGATTGTAACGGCATACACCGATTTAGGGTCGGCATTGCAACTTCATGTACCGAAGATAATTCTTTAAAATCAAATACACCGACCTTCAGACCGACCTATATGTCATGTACCAATCTTAAACTTTTCCTGAAATTTAAGGGTTGTGACCCATTTGTCGTGAATGTGGAGAGCATGCAGGCTCTTAAAACTTGAGGATGATCGTTATTTCTTTTTAGTGTTGAATTTTGTTCTGGATAGTCCTTTTTTAGGAGTGATTTTACCTTTAGGTAAAATTTCTCTTAAGGTGAGCCCTACAAAACCAAGGTGAGCCCTACAGAGCCACTTTGGATTTCAATGTGAAATCTAGGACAAGTCCTGTCACATTTCCTCATTGTTTCCACAATTTACTCAATATCTTGAAACATGTCTGAAAAAATATTTATGTACTAGAAACGTTTGATCATGTACCTAGTAACGAAGAAACTATCACCCTCCCAAGTAACCTACCAAAAATCTTGTAGGAGGAAATTTCTATTTACATGGATTATATAAGGTGACGGAAACCAGACGGGAAAAGTCACCTCTCATTTTATCTCCCCTCATCTCTTTCTTTTGGCACCAGACCCTGAACCTCGGCCACCTTTTTTCTCAGAGGCACCAGAAGACGCACCTTTACCTCTTCCAGCTGGGGTCCTCTTGGCACTTGGATTTGTTGCACCCTTCAAATCCAATTGAACTTGCACTCCTACATAGCAACAAGAATGCATAAATAATACATTCTGCGATAAACATGCATGCCCAACTTCTCAAAATAACATATGCACTTGAATTTAGTTTCAACCATGGCGGAAATTTCCTACCTTTTTTATTCAAACTTTGAAGTTCCTGTTGCAGCTTCTCCCCAACAGCAGAGCTTTCTGTTACATTGCAAAAAGACCAATCACTCAGTCAACGAGTTAGTAGATAGTCAACAACAACAGAGCTGCATTCAGAAGGAAATCTGATTCAAATTTTTTCCAACCCATATCATACATCATTAAAACTCAGTGCAGAGTCAGTTCCTGCTGCAGATGTCATAGGTTATATAAAGTATAAGAAACCCATTTTCTTCAAGTTATTTTAACTGAAAAATTACCAGATCCGAAAGTCCCTGAAGATGGATCCTATGAGAAAAAGAAAATAGAAATATATTTCTATATATGCTTCATTACGACAGTTCATGAGGCAGTCATGATAGCACATCTTTTTATTTTTTACTTCTATAGATGCTTCATTACAACAGTTAATTTTCATTAACAGAGAGAGACAAAAAGAGGACATGTCCACTGAAAGATTACCAACCTAACGGCAACTGAAAGAAAACAACTAAAACAAAGCAACTCAACATAATACAAAGAAAAACAAGGAAAAGGGACACTAAACACTAGAGTACAGTAGCTTTCCAATCCAACAACAAAGAATATATAGACCTATCACCGAATTCAGGAGAAGCGGATGCCCAAAGTGAAGCCAAATAACACTCCAACAAATGGTCTACCTCCTCACCTCTAGCTCCCTCAAAAATTCTCTTATTCCTTGTCATCCACACCACACAAAAACTTCACATCATACAGCTCAGGGCAAAGGCAACACCTTTTCATGAAACTCACTCTTCAGAACAAATGTGGACTTATAGTTCTGACGAATTGCCTAAAGATAAAAAAGTCCGACAACAAAAGCAATATTCTGAAGATAGATAATGAATCAGCAACAATCTGAAAATAGGAAAACGTACCCAAGTCCTCTGTATCAGATGAATCTTCTTCTTCACTTAGAACCAAAGTATCATCGTTGTTCTCTCCGATTACATTGTCAGATGGTTCTAAAATAGCTGCGATCCTCTTCTTAGGAGCCTTTTTCATTCCAGGGAAAGTGACAAACTCTGCAACTCGTACCATCCTTGATTTGCTTCCTTCTTTGTATGCTTTTGTAAGAGCTGCTTTTACAGCTGGCTGAACACCATCCAGCGGATTTGGATGCCCCTGATACATAAAAAATGTATCAAAAAGAAAAATTCAAATTCTGGAACTGTTACAATAACCACGCTCCACATAGTTAGTTAGGATTACCTGAAATTTTGATAACTCTACAATAGTATCATAGTCATCTTGACTAATGGAGTAAGTATTCATGAACTCCACAACTTCCTGAACAGCTTCATCCTGGTAATGATTTGTCACAGAAAACATTTTTCAAATGATCTTCAACCCAAACTGTATGACATTTTTTTTTACCATTGACATGCAACAAAGAACAAAAATTCAAACCTTCGACAATTTACGCAGCGGCACAGACAATCGTTTCAGAAGTAGGGGAAGGTATTCAACTCGCAGGGTCTCCCTGATTAATTCACATTGCACAAAATAGTAAGAAGCTTCAACCGGGGTTAAAATAGAAAATATAAAACAAATGGAGGGGTACAAATCAATAAACAAAAAATAGTTCAATAAAATTTCAGGGAGGAAGAGGCATTATTGCATTTGAATAATGCCTCGAGTGTCAATGCAGGATAAAAAAAATTATATTAAGAAAAAAAAAAAACAAGAATACATCTCTGTATATATGCCACCACCATCTATCTATAGTTTTGCTCTAGAGTTTAAGTAGGTCTACCTTGCTTGGCCTCTTTTTTGTGAGGCTCATAACCTCATCAGTACATATAGTCTATTCCCATTATGCATCCTGTAGGGTAGTTGAGGAAATAACTAGAGTCTCAATGCAGGAATATAAAAAGAGAAAAGGAAGTTCCTGCAGAATGCTTGAACCACATAACCCAATCAACTTTTAAATAGTGTTTGGGTAAATGAGAAACAGAGCATAGAGAGGTAGGATACTAGTTTTTAGTTTATGGAGGTAAATGGTCCTGGGTGAGGAGGTAGATCTCTTCTATAAGCAATCTTTTCGGTGCTCTGCTAAAAAATCCTCCTATTCCATTCTATCCACACTAAAACTAAGATCAACATAACACATCTTACCAGGACAATTCCCCTCCAAGAAACTTATACCTCACACAATAAGGTATCGGAAGAAACTGGTCTCATTTTACACTCCCTAAACAATTTCTGTCAATTTCATTGCAACGGGGAAATGTAGCAACTAATGATCTGAACTTTCAGCAGCCTGTTTACACAACACACCAGTGTTAGGAGAGGCGACCAGAAGGCCCATCTCCTCTTACCAAAGCTACTACTTGTACCTTGGGAGGTACTTTAGCTTAGGATCGAAAAAGGACAGAGAAGAGCTATCCATTGATTGGCCTGACCAGGATTTAACAACTGACGAAACGCAACACTCACAATCTCTGATCCCACCTAGACTGAACCAACGTTTCTAATCAAACTAGTATATCAGAATACCTTCCAATGTTGTCATCATTTTTTTTTTTTTTTGTGAGAAGAACGTTGTGATCATTTTATATTCCTTCGAACCCAAAATATCAAGCCAAAGAGTAATAAGAAGGATCTATAGAGTGTGTAACCGAAATATACTGTATACACGGGGAAGACAAATACACAGTAGAGCCTTGGTTTGATGAAGGAAACAGAAAAAACAGAAGGGAAAGTTCAAAACCACCATTATGGACAAGCCATAGTAAAAGTCAAACACAAAGATAATAGATAGTGAATATAAGTTCAAAACAAGATATTACCTTCCTGAACTAGATTCACGAGATGCAAGAAGATGGAAATGCAAATCTTCTAAGAGCCTCAGATTCTTGCCTAATGTTGAGTTCTTTCCTAGCCAACCTCCAAATCTATTAAAATTTCTTTCTCCCTGCAAAATAAGACCAACTTGCTGGTTGGTAAAACAAAAGACAAAAGAAAATAATAAACAAGGAAAAGCAACTAATGATGCGTACAAACCTCAATGCACAAATAGCATGTCCATTAAAAAAAAAAATCAAGAGAAACAGAATGCAAGACTGGGAACATTTTCCACAGCAATGATAATAAATAGAAGGTACAACCAAGGTGATTCAGTAGTTCAACCAGAGATCATTCAAACACTACATGAACAATGAACAACAGTAGAACCCAAAAAGAATGCAGCAACCGCAAACTGAACAAATTTAACCTCAGACCACAAGATGAAAGCCCATGAGGACCCCAAATTTGTAGACTGAAGAAATATGTTGGTTCATCTTCTGTAGACTGAAGTTTGGTTATCTGAAGGCTCCAAGTGTTTTATGGTTGTTTGGATGCCATGCTTCAGGTGATAAGTACATAACCAAATTTCTTGTCAACTAAACCTATTGAACCTAAACAAATTTCATCTTTTCTTGCACTCTTCTTTGCTCTGGAGTTGTGTTGTTTATAATTTTCAGTTCTTGTCATGATTGATACCTAACTTTACGGGTTCGAATCACTTTTGTACCTGAACTTCCAAAGTGATCAATTTAGCACGTGAACTCTCAAAAGGTTATAACCTCTGTTGAACTGAAGTTAAATGTGGGGTAAAGGAGTCATTACACCATAGCATGGAATGACCCTTTATTTCTCTAATTCTGGGACTGACCATCCATTCCCCATTTTCCTTCAATTTCCTCTTCTAGCTCGAATTTCCATCCACTCTTATCTTTTGTTCTCTAAAATTTTCATTTCCGTTTATAAAAAAAAAAAAAAAAAACCAGAATACAAAGTGGGACAAGAAAGGAGTCCACAAACAGAGATGAAGGTCCGCATTAGGGACTCTCATGCGAGCCATACAACGTTCCCGGGCGGGAACTTCTCCTTTCCTTGAGCTCCCTATTTCGTTCCTCCCAGGCGTTGATCTCGCAACGGCCCTCCACTCCAGCATGTCCTCATATCGCGTCCGCCACCACAGCTTCACATCCCCAGAGAGATACATTGTTGCCATTGTGACTTGGTAAAGGGGCACGAACAGCCTTAAAAGAGAAGGTCAAAAGATAGGCACCAAAAACCCCTAACTTAACTCCCACAAGAGAAACCAAAAAGACCTCCTAAACTACTGCTGCTCTCCAATCCCTTAAGGACAAGAGAGACTATAATCTTTAAAAGTCTCAGAAACCGTCCCTTAAAATACAAGAGAAACTATAATCTTTAGATGTCTCAGAAACCGTAGCCCCCAGCACTTCTATTTCTTTCTATCCCATCTTCCACTTCAATCCTTTATCTACCTGCTATTAAATGCAATGCCCATCGAAATCGCTTTTCCAGAATGCAAATGACACGAAGAAAAAAGTTATAATGATCATCTCTTTTATTGTGCGTTTAAAGGTCACATAATTTTAATAATGATGATGGGCTGGCCTAAAACATGAATTTCACCATCCTCGTTTGTTTGCTGATTTTTGATTAACACACTTATTGTTCGCAAATAAGAAAGGAAGGCCACACAGAAGTGAACCAGAAAAAAGAGCCCCAGACCCTCCCATCTTTATCACCTTCAATCCCTCCATTTTCTTCAACCTAACACGTATGTCAACCCAATTCTCAATTCTAAATTCTCAGATATTATAAAATGCCATCTTGACTTTTATAATTCTTGTGTGCCATGCGTCACAACTCACACTTCCAAAGGTTTAAGATTTAGGGAATTAGTGGCAACTTTCTCAAATATTGCCCATGCATGAATAACAGCTTCTGAAATCCCACCCCCTTTTTTTTTTTGCTTTCAAGGAGCAGCTTTTATTGTGGAAAACAAAGAAGCAGAGGAAGGTAAAGAAGACGGTTCAAGCAAAAGATCAAAAATGTTCAACTGTCACCGAAACAGTCTTGACAAAGAACCCTAGACTACAACTGCTTGCTAATCTAGAATAACAGAAATGTCCAGAACTTAACTCTCCCAAAGACTTCCAACTCCATACCACCAATCTTCAAATCCTTTTATTTCTTTTTCATCCATACCACCCTCAATACAGCTGACCCCGCAGCCCCAAAGAATTTTGGCCTTTTTACCTTTGCTTGAATAATCACAATGAAGACTGGATGTAATCTCTATTGCACTACTTAATTAAACATGGCATCTTAGCATATGTTCAATGAATTTATATTAACAAAATTCCTACCAACAATGAATCCCCTACTTAGACCAATTTCCTAAACATATTCAATCGAGGACAAAACTTGTACACTTCTCTCAAAGAATCGAACAAAACTTCATTGTGAAAACTGGAGATTTATAAGACAGTTGTACAATATGCACAGGTTATAGGTGGTTTCAATGAAGCAGCAAATGTATGTCAATCACTAGAGCATACATAAAAACATTTCCAAGTCCAGAGAAAGCATCTGCTACTCTTTTGAATTTATAAAACTTGTACAATAGAAATTCATTACCTGCTCAAGTGTCTCCCTTTGCCCACGCAACAAAGCAGCTCTAATCCATAACATAAGAAAAAGAGTACAAGACAATACCATGAATTAAAAATTACAAGCAGAATCGTATGAAATTATATGGTACTAATAGTGTTCATCACAAAGAGCGGATCCGAAGAAACATACGGAATTATGCTGGATGACAGAGAACCACTTTGGGAAAGTTGCCATTGGCGATATTTTCTAATTTGTACATTGATAATATCCCCATTTCCAATAGACTCAGCAGCACGGGCAATCAAGTTCATACGTTCAACCCCACTATCATCCTTCGCAGCCGCACTTGGCCTGTAGTTAATATAATTTTCCTGCCAGCAAGTGGAAAAACAATCTTAACTTATCAAAAGAATCTCTATGAAGCAGAAAATATTATTTAGGTTTGGGAAAGTCACAAACATGAAATAAAGAGTGAAGCTTTGTTACCCTGTTAGAGAAAGTGTTGAAATTTCATAAATATACAATAATTTAGTTCAACTTTCTCAAAAAGAGACAATCTAGTTCAGAAGAATAAGTTTTAATGTTGAAATGAAAATGACTTGAAAAATGTCCAGAAAGTATTTCTTAGAAATTGTGGTCTATGCCTCCCATTATTATGATTACCAGCTGAAAAGCATTCCTAGGTAAAGCTTTATGTTCCTTAGAATATGTCATCCCACAATAGAATTCTTTTTAGTACATGCCACAACTCCAAAACAAGTATCATGCCATTGAAGAACCTGAATAAGAAGAGGGACTAGATCTGGATCACTCATGCTCAGGTCAAACCGCTCATCCATCCGCAACTTTCCAGCATTGAAACCAAACAGCCTGGAGGCATTGAAGAAAGTCAGCAAAAGAAACATCACATGGTGGAAGGCTTTAAATCAGAATTTTAAGGGTCACACATTTAATGGATCAACCAAACTTGGTCAAATATATCATTGTGAAAGATCCTCCATTCCTCGATCTAAATGATGACAAAAAAAGAATGCCACGTCTATCGTACAATAATTTTCATTAGTATTAGAACTTTTAGAAGACTAAATCACACTGGTGCTTCCCCACTTCACCCACTGCTACTACGTAGAAAAGCTCATTAAGGCCAAACAGTGACTGGACAGAGTACTAGTGACCAGATTGGCAGATTCTGAGAAGTTGACTTTACATGAAGGAAGTAAATCAGAAGAGGGGTGTAATTCCTGAACTATAATGAGCTGTAAGATGAAAATGTAGAGACAATTGGAAATACCAGAATTCCAGATTTAAAGAAATATTAACTAATGTTCAAAAAACAAAATATTAACAGAATATTTGACACAAATAAACATTGAAAGAGATTTAATTGAACAAAAGAAGTTATAAAAGCTTTTGAGAAATGATAACCAACAAAAATAAATCAATTAAACATGTAAACCTCATAAAATATAAAATAGCAATATAACAAAAATGAGTACCATAAGATAACAAAACTGAAGTTACAGTTGACTCAAAAGTCCCATATACAGTAGATAGAAGATCTAAACTAACAATGCATATAAATGAGAAAATTGGTAGTGATGAGGAACATGGCCCATTTAATTTTTGAAGAGACAGGATTGGTCCCAAGGCTTGTAAGTCATTCTGTTGACTAACATACTCAACATGATGAGATTAACTACGGAGTTCCTGATTTCTCTCCTCAGATACACCAATCTATAAACATGGAATTTAAGTAACCAGTTCACAATTTATCAACCAAAAGTCTAAGACACAGGTGCATCTATGTTTCAACCAAAGCATATCATACATGAATATCTTGCCCACAAGTATACAAGCAGTCTCTCTGTTTGTTCTTTTTTTCTTTTTGGTGGTTGTACATGGAGAAATGCAGTTTAAATCCTACACTTAAATAAGTGAAAGCCAAGATTCACAAAGCGAGCTCATATCATAATGAACTGCAGTGCATAACTGAATCAAAGGAAAAAATGAGAAAAAAATCATACTTGTCAACAGCTGTGAATGGTGACATATCCTCATCCTTTGCACTGCTTAGTAGGCGTTGCCTTACATCTTCATATTTTATGACAGACATCGAGAGACTCATATAGTGCAACTGGTTAAGTGCCATTCGCATGTCTCCGTTAACTCTTTCTGCAAGTTCCTCAAGAGCAATCTGAGACACAACAATCAAATTAATTAACATGGCAAGATGTTAGTTAATACGTGTCAGAAACCAAACAAGCAAGATCCAGGTCCAACGTAAGACCATAGAGCAGAAACCAGTTATATCGGCTACCACTCAACAGTAGAAAACCACTACCTAAACTGAATTACTGAATCAGGTCATAACCACATCTTCAATTTTTTCTCTTTCAGAGTACAAAGACACTTTATTGAAGATACTTGGAAGACTACAATCTCTGAACCAGAAGTCCACAAGAAAAGAAAAATTTGCAGAAGAAAAGAATACAAAGAAGACAATCTTTGATGATAACTAATGGCTGCCTTCCAATTCCACAAAATGGAAGACAGACTTGCACCCCTAAAAGATTGAAACAGAAACCCAAAAAGAAGACCAACAGAAAGCCTTTTCTCACAGCCTCTTATTAAAAAGTTCTCTCATAATAACCTACAAGAAAAATTGTGTGTGTGTTGTGGTGGTGGTGGCGTTTGGGTTGGGGTGGGGTGGGTGGGCTAAAAGGGAAAATAACACCTCAACTGCTAAATAACTACACACCCTTTCCTAAAGCAGTCAAGTAATTGACCGGAAACCAAAAATGTTTGTAACTGAAGGACAGAAAAATTAAATATTATAATTTTTACTGGAAACAATTCAAAATGATGTATAACAATAATGTTCACTTGGTCAGTAGTTGACCAAGGAAATTATGCTCATCCAAGGGTAATTGAGTATAATTTCCTTGGTCAGTCACTGACCAGGTGAACACTACTGTGATGTATAATTCCACAATATAGTGCATTTACAGTGACATTCCGTGTGTATACTCTTCTCTCAAGAAGAAAACTTATACATATATTCGTACAAAAAGGCTTTAGGTGGTGCAACACCATTGCCTTCCATAATTGAATTGTCAGATATCATATCACTAACATGAATAATATCCTTTTGCAATTTTTGGAGACTAGAATGCTCTAGCAAGTAAACAATACTACAATCTCTATAAAGAATAGAGGATTTCATCAACATGGAAAATCAGTCTTGCAGTTACAAATACCTCATTCACTTGAAGTCCTTCAGCATTTGCAACTTGCTTGAACCTCTTTGCCATCTATGATAAAATATTAAAGTGTTAATAATTGCATCCTGCCAAACACATTGATTATGGGTAAACCAAATTTAAGTGTCTCAAAAAATTTTAATGTAACAAACACAAAAGATTTTCATAATTATATAAGCTCTCATGCAGGCACAACATGCCATGTATGCATATCTCTGAATTACTAATACAGAAACATGGGGTTAGCCTAACAAAGCCAACGACAATCAAAGTGGCACTAGCCTGGCTTCCATTTTATTGGACACATATCACACTACATATTTTATGTCTTAAAAAATAAAATAAAAATAAAAGAGGTTCCAAACAGTCGTTCATATTGCCTTCCCCATGCCACAGAGTTGGTTCACAAGTGAGAAAATGTCTAAAAAGTTTAACTTCAGATTCTAAAAGGACAATATCAGTAAGGATAAGGGGCAATGCTTAGAGAAAAAAATGACCCTTTCTTTAGGCAACAAAGATCACTCTAAGAAAAACCAAATCAAGGGAGCAAGCTTGGGAAGCATTACTAAAATGGTTTTAACCTCTGCAAAGTTGATTAAATTGGACATTTGAGTGTTTACTGACAAAGTGGCAATCATGTGAGAGAAAAACAAAAACAACAGTACATGGTCCGCAAAAATAATTTGTCAAAACAATTGCTTCATAATCAAAGAAAACTATTCTGAATGCAAATAACCTTTGGCACTCAACAACTCATAACCCTACAAAAGTAGAAGCATTTAGTAGAACATTTTCAAATACATCACTGACTACAGTGTGTACATGCACGCACAAACACTGTCCCACTACACGTTCTGTCAACATAGCATAAAAGAACAGTTCGACCACAATGCTCTGACCTCTACCCATTACATTATATTACATTATTAGAAGTAAGAATGCACTGGGAGCAGAACCTGTTGTTTAGTGGGTTTGCGGAAGCTGAGAAGCAAACAGTAGTTCACAAGACTTTTCAGTTTCTGACTGTAACGATCATTACAAATGCAGATAATGGGAATTTTAGAACTCTTTATGCTAGCAATAAGATCAGCAACTCCACCCCGATCACCAGCAGACATCCCATCTACCTCATCCATAATCAGCACAGTTTTGGGATGCTTAGATCTGCAAATTTAACTACGAATTAACTCGAGAAGAAAATTCTGTCAGACACATATAAAGCACCCAAAGTATATTATGTATATAGTTAAACTAACCTATCCATGCTTAGGGCCTCGTTGCTGACGAGCTCTTTAACAGAGTTTGCATTGCTTCCACCGATTCCCTTGACAATCTTGGAATCAGCTTTCCCACGACTGTCACTTGCATTTACCTAAAAAGAAAAAATGTATATGCATTATTGAGGGGAAAAAACAGTATAGTACTGAATAACTTAAGTCACCAACATTCAAATACTCAGCACGACACCTCAATTGCCTGGAAACCGAGCATCTGGCTGACCAACTTTGCTGACGTTGTTTTCCCTATTCCGGGTGTTCCACTTAATAGTACAGCTTTTTTAGCACCTGTATTGTTTGGTTTATTGCCTTTTTTCTTAACTCCAGTATCACGGAATTGCTCATGCCAATGTGCCAACCAATCATGAAGCTGCTTTACCTGCACATTAGATTATACTTTAAGTCAATGAGTTCCAAACTTGGAGTGAGGGATCTAACCAGATGCAACAGATGTAAGAAAATGATGAACAGACATACCAGTGACTGGTTACCAATAATGTCATTTGGAACCTTTGGTCTATATTTTTCTGTCCATGTCAAAGCAGAATGCTCGGTAGTTTGCTCTTTGCGCCTAGCAAGGGAAGCATCTGATGGCGACTGTTTGTGGGATACCCTACATGCCAAGGAGCTGCTAGTGCAATCTGGTGAACCTAAATTTCATAAGAAACACTCAACAATCAGGTAACCGAGTAATTAAAGCAGCTATTAAGAAAGAAACGGTAAGCACAACCAAAAAAACACCAATAGTAATTAGTTACTCAGGACATACTCTTTAATGCTACTTTCTTAGGGCTTTTATTAGGCAAAGATGATTCTCGTGCACTATCCACAGGTTTCTTTTCTTCTTTCACAGGTGCTTTAGCACGAATTGATGCCCGAATCTTATCAAACAATCCATCCTCAGTAAGGAAAGACGTCCTAGTGGTACAATAAAGCTGAAGATATAAATAAAAGGAGAATCAATAGGAAAATGTGTATAGTTCAGTATGAATGAAAGATAGCTAACCCAAGTTCTTTGGCTTTTGAGGATTTCCTGCCCTCAATATCTTCATCACATAAAAGATAGCTCTGCAAACAGACTGTGTAAATCAAAAGCAAGAAGTACTATCTGAGTTTAAGATGATACAAAGTCAGAAAAGTAAGTAACCGTTTTCTTGCTGACAGATCCAGTGACACGACCACCATGGCGTTTTATCAAATCTTCTGCCTCCTCTCTTTCCAAACTGAAAGAACGGTGAATTTTTAGAATATAATTACAGGCTATGAAACACGAACTATTGACTGCAACAAGACTAACATTGAACTTGACACAATAAGCAAAACATTATGGCGAGTACAAATACCAATTATATAGAATTGCATCTTACAAAAACCATACACAAGAATGACAATATACCAAACATAAGAATATTTGCATACAACCAAATATAGAACAAGCTTGTGAAAGTGACATAAATAACAAAACCAACCTATCAAGTGTACCACTTATTACGAAAGTTAAACCAGCTAAACAGTTTGGATCACCTTCAGGAACGTCCTGGAACATGGAGAAAGAGCCTTATTGTTAACATCAACAATAATACATTCATTAATCAATTCAAGATTTTGAAACACAAACCTTTTCTCCTTTGTGTGGAGGATCTTTCCTTTCGCCAAAATTCATAAACCCACCCCGTCCAGCGCCTCTGCCTCTTCCACCAGCAGGTGCAGCCGATGAACTACCTCTTCCACCACGACCCCTACCACCAGATTTGCGAGGAGCCTCAGCACTCTTGGCTTCATCATCATCACTTTCATTTGCAGTCGTCAGGTTCTGTGGAATTCCCATGCCAGATTCATTCTTCAGTTTCTTGCTAGGCGTGGCTTCTTTCTTTTTAGATTGAGGCAAAACAAAATCATCATCGTCATCATCAGCAACTTTCTGAACTTTTTTTGCAGGCGAGGGTCTGCCAGATTCAACAGGATCCGGTCGAGTCTTTCGCTTTGCTGGAACCTCAACTGTTTCCTTTTCCGCATTCGGCTTTGGTTTATTTGGAGGAAAATACTTGCTAGTTTTCCTTCTGCCTGAATTTTCTTCACCTCCATGCACCTGGTTATCACAGAAAACAAAAAGTTTATAGTTAAAAGGTTCCGAAAATTGCTCTCATTGTGCACTAGCCAACTAGTTAACGCTTATACTGAAATTCTGTTCCAAATTAATGTATTGGTTTGATAAATTGGTCAGACATGAAAAATTCTCCGTTTCGATTAATTATGATCACTTGCTTTCTTAGTGGCAATACCGTACTATTGCTTCCAAACCCAAACAAAGACATTAGAAATTAAAACCCTATTAAAGGCACGAACTCACATTGTGTTCTTGAGGGTCTGTAGACTGTTTCTGCAAAGCAGGCGGAGGCGGAGCCGGTTTGGAGGCATTGCCCTTGTCATGAGATTTCATAAACCACTTTCTTATATCTGCCTGCGACTTTATTCGTCCAAATTAATCAAGATTTCACCGTCAGTAAATTTCCTAAAACAAAAACCCTAGAAAACAACAATTTCAATGCGCACCAAAGTTCCTAACTTACCATGTCTCTCTTAGTTTGGGTTGGGTTGGGTTGCAGAATAAGAAACGCTAACGCAGATTGCTCACTGTTGGGGCATACAGAACCATCATCAGAGATAACAACTAGGGCATTGCACTCTTGTTAGGTAGAGAGAGAGAGGGAGAGAGGGAGGGAGGGAGGGTACCTGAGAAGCGATTCTCAGAAACGCAATGGTTTCAGCACAGGTAGAGAGGATCGTCTTCTCCTTTAGAGAGAGAGAGAGAGAGAGAGGCGACTTGAAGCTTCTGGTTTTTGTTTTAGAAAATTATGTGTCAGTTTGAGACTTACGATGAAGCGATTAATCATAAGTCCATCTAAATTGTTTTGTACACATAAGACCACTTTAGGCCCAAAATCATCGGTTCCTTTTTATGTTATACCTATTTTTTTCTTAGGGGTCTATTTCTTTATCTACCTCTGTTTCAGTTTCAATTAATTTCCATCTCTCTCTCTATACCACGATGAAGCTCTCTCTCCCTCTAGCAAACCGAGATGAGCTCTCTCTCTAGCTCGCAGACGAAGGCTGTCTCTCTCCACAGTTCGAATTCATTGTCGAGATCTCTGATGCGGGCTTGGCCAGAGGCAGTGTGCGTTACCAGAGGGAATGGCTTCATGGACCATGGTCAGAGTCTCCTCCATCTTCCATAGCAGCCAGATTGTCATCCTTGTCGTCCACAAGATCTGGTATGTGAGTGAGGGTTATGGATCTGGTATGCGAGTTGATGTCGTGGATCTGGAGCTAGGCTCCGGCTATCTGGAGTGACGAGAAAATGATGTTTAACGGCGACCAATGGTCTCTCTCTTAGTTCCAGGCGCTGTGATCTCCATCGGAGATAGCTTTTCCCAAGATGTGGAGAATGAGGTGGAGGAGCGGCTTCAGAGGCATTTTTCCTGTGAGATCGAATCATTGGTTCGATGATTATGGTGAGGCATCTGAGAGATTACGACAGGCGATTACGCCGAGGTCTGGTTCTAATCTGCCATTTGGTCAGAGAGCTATCCTTCGTCTCGTAAGCCCCTTTCTTGAACGACGTCGTTTTTGGTGTGAATTTGAGTATATGTTGAGAGTTTGTTGAATGATTTCTCCATGTTCTATGCACAGAAAGCTACTTGTTTTGACCTTGAAAGAGAAAGATTGATACTGGAATATTTGTTTCTTTGATTAGTAAGTGATTAAGCTATTGGGATTGACTAGATATGTCAATATGAATAATTTCGTGTTTAATCAAAATGTTGATACTCAAGGAATGTTGATACTCTTTACAACTGTTATAAATGGCTATTTAACCAAGGGACAGTAGCTTTTGGTTTTTGTGAGAGTAGGTTTTAGTGTTGGTTAATGTAGTTTTTGTTTTGCTTGATAGTAGCTTTTAGTTATGGTGAAAATAGCTTTTGTTACTGGTGATGGTGACAGTAGCCATTTGTTGCTGGTGCGAGTATCTTTTTGTGTCTGTGACAGTAGCTTTTATTAATGGTTTTAGTAACTTTTGATTTTTGGGAGTGTATCTTTTATTGGTAATAGTAACTTTTGTGGTTGGTGACAATAGCTTTTGTGACCTCGTTGGAAATCTCACCAGCATAGCTTTTATTTGTGATAGTAGCTTTTGTTGCTGGTGATAGTAACTTTTGTGACATCTCCGGAAATCTCACCAGTGTAGCTTTTGTTGCTAGTGACAGTAGCTTTTGTTGCTAGTGACAGTAGCTTTTATTGCTGGTGATAGTATCTTTTGTGACCTCGCCAGAGGTTGCCGGAAATCTTATCAGAGTAGCTTTTGTTGCTAGCCACAGTGGCTTTTGGTATTAGTGACAGTAGATTTTGTGATCGCCGGAGCTTGTCCGAGACCCGCCGGAAGTTGGCCAGAGTTGATCGGAGACCTTGCCGGAGAGGAGAGAGAGAGAATGGTTGTTGACTTTTTATTCTAGTGGCATTTATGTAAATATGTTGGTTTTTATATCCAAAATATAACACCATTTTAAATCTAGTGACCTTATGAGGGAAAAAATTTGTTTGTGGCCTTTTGGCTAAAAAAATATTCAAATATACACTTATATGTAATTAACTCTTTTTGTTTGAGGGGAGCGTATTCCATGCACCAGTAGTGCATCTGCACTGTCAAAAACTAACAGTGCGTGCAAACCACGTGCCGTTTATCTAACGAATTTACTGAGCAAAATTTGCGGCTCTCAGTTTTCTTCCTCTCTCCTCCTCTCAGTTCTTTCTATTATCCCAGAAAATCACAGTGAAGAAATTATAAGATCAAAATCCAATAACCAAATTCACACCACCAAAGAACAAAACGGTTTAATACCATCAAAAATGGAGAAACCCAATTTCAGCTTCTTTCAAACCCGAAGATCAAAGATAAGAGTATGGATGGAGAGTCATCTGAGCCGGATCGCTTGTGACCTGATTGGACGACGGTGGTTCAGGCGATGAATCTGAAGAGAGAGAAAGCCAAGGATCGAAATTTGAATCTTAAGTCTGATCACCAAAAATATCAAGTGGTAGATAACTGGAGCTTTCCTTAGTGAAGACAACGAAGATTTTGGGTGTTTGATGATCAATTTTGGCAAGAGGAAGAACAAGGATGATGACAGAGAGAGGTAGAGAACGCGAGTGCAGATAGAAAAATCAAAGATGGGAGAGAGTTCACGAAGCATGAAATTCTAATCTCACCTGAAATGGCAAATATGCCCTTGTTTTAATTAATATAATAAATGAGAGAGTGGAGATTTGTATTTTTTATTTTTTGAGAATTGAGGGAGATTTTTTATTTTATTTTTTGAGAATTGAGAGAGTGGAGATTAAAATAAAGTTTTAAAAGGAAAAAAAAACACACCCATATATAAAACTAGTTTGCAATCACATGCAAGAAAAAGTTATCTGCAAAAAAAAATAGATTCAGTGGGCAGTTATCTGCAAAATAGTGTGAGAGAAAAGTTGAGGTTGTGGGATAATTTCTTTTTAATATTCTTAATAAAATCTATTTTATAATTGTCCTATTTACTCTTGTGATTTAATTTATTGTCAAATTTTTTTAATCTTGCAGGGTTAAATCTGTCAAAATTTTCAGTTTTGGCTAACAAAGTCTCTTCTCTTAATAATAGTATAGATAGATACGTACATATTATGAAAATAAAAATAAAATAAAGTAATAATAAAAAATGCCTAGTTCTCGAACTACCGTTCAACTAGTGGCTAACATTTTTTAGAACCTTGTCAAGACCACAGATATGTCAAGGATGGAGATGCAAGTCGGATGAGACCTGTGCACCACCACGACATCGCCCGATGGCGGAGATACAGTCGGGTCATCGTCTGCGCTTAGCGAGTCAAAAAAAGGGGTTGAGTGGCTCGATACTTCTAAGCTCTTGGATCTAAATGAAGTATTTATATCCCACAATTAAATTTTAAACAACGGTTCAGATCAAGTGGACGGCTCAGATTGCATAAATAAATTTCTTTATCTTTAAATAAGTTTCATAATTTCGAAACTTCAGAGAATCGTAATAAATAGCTCGAGTGTCTGAAAAATAATCGTTATAAATTTCTTTATGTCAGTGTTGTTGCACCATAGGTGCATAGAATCCGTTCCCATAATTGTATACTGTTAAATATCGACACGGTCAACGACAATAAATATGGTCAAACCGACCATTAAATCCGATCTTTAGTAATTATATGAATATGGTAAAATCTTAACCACTAGGCCACTATCATCTTCATTTCAATCTTGATCTACATGGTCAACTGAATCAGCATTTATATGCTTATATTTATTCATTATAATTTTCGAAGACCAGTTTAAAAGAGAACAGATGCTAGACTGAACATATTTACGCGAGTTGATGGGGCTCGACCGTATGAGAGTGTGGTCGCGAACCTCTTGAAAATCAGAGTCGTAACATAGACGTTATCAACATTTTAGGCAAACTGATATTTCTATAATTAGCTTGAATGAGAGTTGACCGCCTTAGTTGTGGCCAAAATGGCAATGTACAAGGCCAATCTTTTTCACATTAAGCATATTAGTGATATTACTACAAGGAGGATACACGGACAAAGTTCAATCCACCAATTTTCATTTTTGATTTCTCATATCGACTAAATTTTGATATTTCTAATAGGATTGTCTAACTTCTTCATTGGTTAAAGAGAAATGTATGCCTTTCAAAATGAACATGGAATACAAGAAAGAGATTGGTCAAATCGACCAGCGAATATGATGATCGATCGGTAATGCATATGGTAAAAATCTAAGCCACATTCGTTCTCTATTTGATCTCGATCCATGTGGTCAACTTACTATACTTTTTTTTTTCCTTAGAATGAACCTACTATACATTTATACCATTGTACTTATTCATTAGAATTTTTAACAAACAATTTAATTCAGATGAGCTCCTAGGTTGCAAATTTGTACAATAATAGTTGAAGTTTGGACATTAAAGCTTGTGGTCGCAAACTATTTTAAAATTGAATTTTCAATGTTTTATTAATATATTAGAAAAAAGGATTTTTTTGGGTAAATAACTGTAATTAACAGTTGACTGTCTCCGTCAAGGCTTAAATGATGACAAACATGGCTAATTATTTCACATGGTGCATATTACTACGTGCTGAATATATAACAATGCCAAATCTCTTTTATCTCATTATCGATGTTTCAAATCACATGAAATCTCTACATGCCTACTAGTGTGGTCAAACTTCTTCAATAGTTATATGCAAACATAATCTTCCAAGACAAACAAAGTGAACGGAAAAGAAATTTGCTTATTTAACTATTGGATGTGATTACTATGGCATAAAATGGCTACGCTAAAAAATTTACCTTCTTTTGTATTCATTTAGGTATCGATCCACATTTGTCAATTATATTCTACTAATCTAAAATGCCTGTAACCGAATTTTATTTAAGCACCATAGGTTTCTAAAAAAGTTTTTACTATTTTTTATTATTTTATTATTTTTTAAGAAGATGTCAAGCAAGTAATCTATAGAGGGAAAATGATATTCAAAGTTATATAAAATGGTCATGAAATATTTTTACTTCATATTTTTGTAACTAATGTACTTTGTTTATTTATGTATTTCGAAGCCTAAGTATCGTAGTTTATTAAAAAATAAAGATAAACACAAAACAAAATAATAAAAAATTGAAAACCTAATTACAAGAAATATAAAATAAAATGAATAAAAAAATTCAAACGCTGATGTGATTCGAACCAGCATCAGATAGTGCATGATTATACGCTTCTACCACAACACCAATTTCAATTGGTAGGACATCCTCCTTCCATTCTATATATAACTGCCAGCTCAGTTATTAATTAGATTCCACCATGCCCAGAAATGCCAGAAAACCCAGAATTCATGTTTGCTTATTTTTCCTTTCTTTTTCGACGACTTCCTTCAACTTGAAGGTCCACTGGACAAGTTAAACGATGCTCCGATGTGAATATCAGTGGATTGAATTGGGATTGCTGTCATCGTCGCCTTGACTGCCGCCAGCTCTGGCTAAGTCTGCCGTCCATGATAGCAATCCGCCATAATTCACTCTCTTTGTGAATGTGCAGAGTTGGGGTTTTGAAATTGAAACCAGAAAGAGAGTACAGTCGACTTTTCTACTCCCTCTCTGTTGATTTAATTTTCCGTCGACCCACTGTTGACTGTTCTACTCCCTCTCTCTCTGTTGGTTTAATTCCAAAACTTACCAATTACCATGGTTTTTACTCTTGATAAATTTTACCTTCTTGACTTGTTTTTTTCTTTTTTGATGTTAATAAAAAGTTTGCATGTATAGATGGCTCACATTACATAGATGATCGAGCGTACAAATGAATGGCTGTGATTATTTTTTGATATTAAAATATTCATCAGTGTAAGTGCATTATCGGTGCATAGAATCTTCTTCCTTGTTTGAGATGTGTTGCCGCGTTCGAGTGATAACATCCTTGAGCCGAGCCGCTCATAGAGAAGACTATTTTACCCCTCTTTCTTCTTTTCTTACGACATTGCCACTAAGCCTAGGTATGAAACCAAATCGATCAGCTGCTGCTTTTTTTTTTTTTTTTGAGTAGGTGTATTTGCTATCTAGACTTTTGTTGGGTAGCGATTACTTTTCCTTTTTGAATTTAGCATGAGATTGATTTTGGTTGAATTTAGCATGAGACCGGTTATTGAGCGGAGGAGAAGAAGACGTGTGGGTTGGTTTGTTTTGCTTCCTGCAAGTTTAATGGGTAATTGTGAAATTGTCACTGTGAATATTAAGGTTCTTTTTGGTTTGCTATGAATCTGGTTTTGTGTAGTTGGTCAGTCAGTTTGGTTGTGTATGTGTTCAAGTTAAAGTATGCACGTAGTTTTTCTATTTTGTATCTTTCAGTGGTTAAATGAGGTTGAATACTGTGCTACTATTATTGTCCATTTGTCCCTGATCCCTATGTATCAAAATTAACCTTGCAACAGTTGTGTTGTTAAATTTTTGAATCTTTTCATTTTCTTGAGTTGGGTAGCTTCAATGGTGGTCACATTAGACCCTTACAAGCAAGGATCTAATTCACATCTTATTTTGATTTTAGCACTGTTTGTATCTACGAACTTGAGTAGTTGTTTGCAGTCACTGTGATTGTATTCTGTGTATTTGATTGGAGAACAAAACTTGGAGCAATGTAGAAGACTCGCAAGGGCTGCTTCTATGAACATAGGCACACCCGACACAGCAAGGTGCTCTGATAGGGGCAAGTATCTCTCTTTGTTCTGCAGACTCATAAACATTAGAACATTTGTTGGCTTTTAATCTCATTATGTTTTGCAAGAAATTGAAGCAAATGAGAAGCATTTATATCAACTCCAACATATGATTGAGGAGGCCATTAGTAACAATGCAAACAAATCTTGCGCATTCTTAGCCAACACAAGCTATTGGTGAGTCGATAGCTTATATTTGATATGGCAAGGTAAATTGGAAGTTATTGTTTTCAATTGAATATAAAAATATTGCAAGTCTCAAGTAACATGATTACTAGTCCAAATAGTTTACTTAGGTTCATATAGTGCAACTATTAAGTATTCCTTGATTTCATTCAAAGTTCATGTTCAAGTTTAATGGGCAATTGTATATTTTACAGAGAGCTATAAGTACTGTACTGGTCGTGTGTTGAGCTTAACTTTTGTTAATACTCTTAATCTCAAATACATCAAACTTTTAATCCTATATATTCCAATCAAACAATAGAATTACCAAGTCATTTGCCTGTATGAACCACTTAATTACAAAACAAGAAATTTGTAATCTCTGTACTCTGATCTTGAATGATTGTTATTAGATGAATACTAAGTGAATGAAACTCCTATTGAGCATTTGAATTTGAATTCATTGTCATTTATTTATATATGTATCTGTGGCATCGAAGTTATGCTACTTGGACTGTGGCATCAAAGAGATGCTACTTGGACTATTGATTTTTTTTTATTCAATCTTATGAATATGTTTTTTTATTTTTTCTGTTATTGTTGCTTTTGTGTCCAATTTGTTCTGATTCATTTTTTCTTGCAGGCCAGTTTCACATACTACTGCTGAAAGTTAATTTCTGTGTTGGTCTGTGGTTTTATTTGCTGTCAGGTTATCTCATTTTCCTTTCTCTCTTTATTTTTGCTGAAAATTACAGTTTGGGTACTTTCCAATTTGTTTTGACCTCTCCTTCTCGAATAAAAGTTTAAGAGTTGTGTCGTGTGAATTAGTATACAACTGTTAATTAAAGACGTTTATAAAGTGTTATTGTTTTGTTTCTGTATGTAATTGAAGCCCCGAAAATGAGGCGTTCGCTTTGCTCTAGCCATTCCACACTACATATAATGTCTTCTATTGCAGCAATTAAACATGCCACATGCAACTTTAAGATTTTGCCAAACATATAAATCATGATTTCACGGAGTACACACTATGCAGGTTTGCATTAATGTATTTGTTCAGAGATTGAGAGATGGTACAGCAGCAGAAATGTACAAGCTGCTGTTCAGCAGTAAATGGAAGACCAAAGAAATCAAAATATCTTTTGCTCCCTACATGACAACCTCTTGTAACAGCCTCTTTTTTTTTTTTAATAAGACAATGGGTTGTACACATGCTGTATGCAAAAAGCAGCTCCTTGATCTATGTTGATATAATATAACCTAACTCGTAAACAATGTCTCTAGATTAACTTTATTGTACATATCTTTTATTCCACTTATACACGTCTTAGATATTTTTGTTAACCAAATCGCACTCGACTACAAAATCATGAAAAGATAAATTAAAACGCTATAACTTTTTGTCCCACAGCATCACGTGGTTCTCTTCCTAGTTACATTGTGATAGGGATGGACTTTTGGACACTGAAAAATTTAGAACCAATGGTAATTGCATCAGACCAACGAGAAATAACCAGAATCAGACTGAACCGTCCAATCAGTTTCGGAAATCAAACTGAAATGACTAGTTCATGCCTATTTTTTATTTTAGTAAATTAAAAGCCAAATTCAAACCGAACTGAACCTATTTTGGTATAAATTGATTAATATTTCTTGTTTTGGGGAGAATATCACAAATGATCACTGAACTTTGACATGTTGTCACGCCCTGAATTTTTGAATAATCATTCAAAATCCGAAACATGAATTACTACAACTCAACAATAATCATCCTGAATTTTTTTTTCTTAATAAACACACCACACGAATTGGATTTCAAATTCCGAAATAATCCTCGGATTTAAATTTTTACAACACGCTCTCTCCAAAATAAAAAGTAAGCTCAAATGAGCATAACACACCTCATAAAAGAAAACCAAATTAACACAAGTGCAGCTACTCTAAGCTGCTCGATCACCTTCCTGATTCTCCTGACTTGTAGGCTCACCCGCTACACCATTTGAATAGTGTACTGGGATTGCAACAACACAAAATACGGCAAGCTTTCTGAAACCTCGTGTAAGTAAATAAGAAGGAACTGTTGTTTTATTAAATCGTATTTCTTTTCACCAAGGTCAACACCCAACAATTTCAACATTCACAAATAATTACAATCTCAATAATCAATCACCAAATCATCAAGAATAAATACGGAATCTAAACTCACATCTTTCTTCTCAAAACCCCGATGTCGTATTTATACTAATACGGTGACTGACTCAATACAGAGAACCAACACAATGAGCATATCTAAAATCAAAGAATATACAAGTCACACCTGTGATAACTCAAATCAATTGAATCTCAACCAATTAGATGAATGTCACGCTCCGAATTTTGAATAAAATTCAGAATCCGAAACATGAATTACTACAATTTAAAATTGTCATCCTGAAAATTTCTTTTCTTAACAACCTCACCACACGAAATAAATTCAAACCAAATTTAGTCTCGGTTAATTATTACAACTCAAATACAAAATGAATTGTCAAGCTCTAAAAGAGCAAACAAACCTCACAACTCAAAGAAATAAAAATAAATGTTGTAACACCTAAGCAGCTCGGTCACCGCCCTGGTTATCCTGACCTGCAGGCATATCCGCTACACCATTTAAATAGTGTACCGGGATTGCAACAACACAAAACCCGGTAAGTTTATGAAAGCTCGTATGAGTAAAAGAAAGAACGGTTGTTTAATTAAATCATATTTATTTTTCACCCAAATCAACACTCCACAATTTCCACATCCACGAAGTACCAACAATCTCAATCAATCAACAAATCAACACAAAACCTTAACTCACATCTTTCTTCTCAAAACCCCAACATCGTATTTATAAAAATACGATATTTGACAGACTAGAGTTCTAACTGGGTCGTATCCTGTCACCTGGCCTAGGCTATGGCATCCGACATATTTATCATTATCGTATTTCATCAATATGTATACTTATATACATATTTAGAACGTCCAATAATTATACATACTTAACCAATCGTATCCCATCATCCACCCAGGATTAGAGCGTCTGATTCCCCCATACCGGTCACTACGTTGACCCTAAACCCATAATAAGTACAACAATATGTTTTCACACAATGAAATCAACTTATCCAACATACATAATATTATTATGAAATTTAAGCGTTTGAAATATAAACCAAATCATCATTCAATAACACACTAATCAATATATATATTCCACGTAAATATATATATACGTAATCATCTACTCAGGAATGACCACTAATACCATCTATAGTTCACACAAGAAAATAGTGAAATTCATTTGTATAGTTAAAATTCATTTTACTTACCTATGGACCGTAGTTGATCAAGTCCATATGATTTTAAAAACAAATATTTAATCCACAAATATTTTCCACACAATTACAAAAATAAATAATTTAAGGTACTCGGTTCGTAATATGAACCACGTGAGTTTTACTCACCTCGAAACTCCCGCTGCGTCTTCACTTAAATATAAATCACAATAATCCAAATGCTTGTCAACTCAAGCCGTCAAGTACCTAATCAAGTATAGTCTTTACTCAGCAAACGAAGCACGAAATGAACTTAAATGATGATCCAACGGTCGGATTTTAAAATGAAAACGATCCAACGGTCAGATTCTAAAATAAAGACGATCCAACTGTCGGATCGAATTTAAACGATGATCCAACGGTTAGATCCTCACGGATCGCCCTTGAAAACATCCTATCAAAATGATACGAAAATCCGACGGACGGATCTTCACTAATCGCCACCGGAATAAATGTTTTACAATTATACGAAGATCCAACGGTTGGATCTTCGTCCGTGACCACACAAAGTCATTGGGGCAGTCATATGAACATCATATTAAAATTTGAAGTAAAACCGATGGTCTGATCTCCGTAAAATTTGATGAACATCCAAATGCTCGTCAACTCAAGCCGTCAAGTACCTAATCAAGTGTGGTCTTTACTCAGAAAACGAAGCACGAAATGAACTTAAATGATGATCCAACGGTCGGATTTTAAAATGAAAACGATCCAATGGTCGGATTCTAAAATAAAGACGATCCAACGGTCGGATCGAATTTAAACGATGATCCAACGGTTAGATCCTCACGGATAGCCTTTGGAAACATCCTATCAAAATTATACGAAAATCCGACGGACGGATCTTCACTAATCGCCACCGGAATAAATGTTTGACAATTATACGAAGATTCAACGGTCGGATCTTAGTCCGTGACCACATAAAGTCATCGGGACAGTCATATGAACATCATATTAAAATTTGAAGTAAAACCGATGGTCTGATCTCCGTAAATCACAAACCGAAGGTAAACTGTAAAACCGTAAATAGTAACGTCAAAACTTAAATTGACTAATTATCAACTTTGTCTAACATGACCATGTTATATATCAAAATGCTCGTATGGATGCATAGATCATCGTCCAGATAATATAAACTCAAAATTTGGTCCGACGCACCGCCACACGCGGCCGCCAGAAGGCGGTCAACGCCGGTCAACCGCCTCAGATGGAAAAGTCGTCAATTACAAACTTCTTCAAAATGAAATTGTGAACAACTTTAATACCTGACTTTTTCGGAGATAAGGTCCAGATCGTTCTAGATCGGGTTTTGAAGTTGGATTAATCTCGGCCCTCCGATCAGTTTCCAGATTGAATCAGGGACGTCGAAACCTTCAACTCTTGATCTACCACTCTACACTCAAAATCGTGATGTAAGCCACATATGGGGATGATCAGGAGGAAGAGCACGTCACGAAAATGGGGAGGATCGGCCCATGCAAAGCCGGCACCAATGAGATCCGGCTCCGATCTCCTGCTTACGGCGAGCGGGTGCGGCAACGAAGTCGACAGGGAGGCAGGCGACGTCGATCTGAGCTGCCTCGCGGTGGGTTCGTCGCCATTGGACGTCGGACTGCGCCGCTGACGTCGAGTCGGGTCACGCGGGTCCGGGTCGGGTCGGCTGCCTTTCTTCTATCCTTCGGGCTTCAGTCGAGAGAGAAGAGAGAGAGAGAGAGATGATTTTTTTTTTTGGTTTTCTGAAATTTCAAAAAAAAAATCATTTATTTATAGAAAAATTCTTATTTCCAAAAATTCATAACTTATTCATAAGAGCTCCGAATATTACGTTCCATATATGCACGAACTCGTATCGACGAGCTCTACAACTTTCATGAAGAAAGTTTTCCCAAATTTCGAATGTATAAAAAGTCGATTTTCACGACCCCCTGAATAACGTTCGTTTTCGAAAATAAAATCATTTGAAACCAACTTCCTCAAACCACGACATTCCAATTAATCTCAAATATCATAATTCAATTAATATAACAATTATTGAATTACATAAATTTATTATATGAAAATTTGGGTCTTCACAATGAATCACTCATTTCTCCTCTTAACAAGACGTATTTATCCCTACAATACATAATAATATTTCTCAACTTTCTACGAGTCTCACCTATCACTGCGCTCCACAATTAACTAAATAAAACATAAATCATGCATAGAAATTAATGCAGGAAATAACCAATTGCATGCAATCAAAAATCATAGTAATCCTTGCATATAAATTAGTTCAGGAGATTACATTAAAATCAAACAATAAAAATGAAAAAGAGAAATAAAAAGGAAATCAAACGGAAGAAATAAACAAGGAAAATAAATGAGATATTAAACAACATAAATGGAAACGAAAAAGAATAGAAATTTAAACAAAAGAAGTCACCAAAAAGATTAATTATAACATTATCAACTCACTCTATTAAACTCATCCAAAACTCAACACCTTTTACCAAAAAGACTCTTACAAGTCATATCGTGACAAAATCATAGGAAATGTTAACTCAACAATCAAATGAAAAATCCGGTCCAACCTGGACACATTGGCAGACAGACTAGAGATCTAACTGATCGTAATCACTAACCCGGCCAAAGGTCACAACCTGCAACCCCTGATCGTTAGGCCAACCTGACCCTTAGATCAAAACATTCGAAACCAGTCACACTGGACCCAAAATGTTACTCAAATCATAAAAAGGAAAAATCACAACATGTGACTCCCAAATCTTCAAACACATTTTCAAAACAATAGAAATACCATTTCTCACAACATATTGTTTCCCGAAAAGTCACGCCCCAAAATGATAACGAACTCACTCATACACATCGCATATCACCACAAAATCACTAGTACATATTCTCAGATAATAATTGCTCGAAATAATATTCCAATAGATTAAACATGATCTCATCACTCAATACCACACCGTCCAAATATATATATATATATATATATATAACACATAAATATGGTAAGTCACAATTTAATCCATAACAAAACTAAATCATTACAATTCCACACTCTTCAATGTCATACTAATTCGTATATAATTACGTAAATATATAACCCACTCAGGAATGACCACTAATACCATCTATAGTGCACACAAGAAAATCGTGAAATTCATTTTATATACTTAAAGTTCATTTTACTTACCTATGGATCGTAGTGATCTAGTCCATATGATTTTACAAACAATATTTATTCTATAAATAGTTCTCACAAAATTACAACAAAATAAATTAATTTGAAAGTATTCGGTTCGTAATATGAACCACATGAGTTTTACTCACCTCAATATTCCCGCTGCGTCTTCAATTTTAACACAAATCACACCGAACCCACTCACCTAAGTAAAAACCGTCAATCACCTAATCAAATGTGATTTGAATTTAGCCAATAATTCTAAAATATACTTAAACTACCTTCTAATGGTCGGATTCTAAATTATACAAAAATCCGACGGACGGATTCTCACGAATCGCCTCCCTAATCACTGTTTTGCAATTATACGAAGATCCAACGGTCAGATCTCTGCCCATGACCACACAAAGCCACTGGGACAATCATATGATCAACATATCAAAACTACAAGTCCATCGGATGGTCCTAACTTCACATATCACAAATCTAACGATCGAAATCGATCGAAATGTCAAAATTCATAACTAAATCATATGATATCCAAAAAAATGCTTATAATATACCGACATGATCGTATTGGAATGTAGAATCGTAAAATGTATAGAAACTATATTTTTGACCCCCGGAGGTGGCCGAAAAAGTTAGTTGCAGGCGGTGGCAGAGCCACCATCAATCACCGCCAATGACGGTAAAACTTGGCTGTAATTTTCGTCTCAACATTCTGAACATTTTTTATAACTAGCTGAAGATCAGAAAATAACAGGAAGAGATCAAAATTTACCAAAACAGTCGTGGTGGCCGGAATTTTTGCAAAATCCGATGGTGCTCCGTTCGACGTAAAAACGTCCACAACTCGACTCGATTCCTTCTGGGGATTTGTTTAGAAACTCAAGGCAAGTTCACTAGTTCAAGAATCACACGAAACGATGGCCTACAGCTCGAGATATCAGGATCAATAGCTCGATTTCGATTTAGATCGGGAATGGATTCGAGCAGCCTCCACGGGCAGCGCCGTCATGCAAGGACACTTCTGGGAGCTTCAGGAGGTTGAGACGAGCTCATGGATGGAGTTTGGAGAGGAGTGGTGACCGGTAGCTTGAGATATCAAGCTTGGAACCAAAACGAGCTCAAACCGGGCGGACCCTCCCGCCACAGCTGCCAGCCGTGTCGCCGTGCAAGGCTGCCACTGGAAGCTGTGCAAGGCCGAGGCGAAGACAATGGAGGTGGCCGTTTGGTGGCCGGTGGAGCGAGAGAGAGCTCGAAGAAGCCGTGCTCTGTTTTTCTGCGTTCAGTCGCGAGAGAGAGAGAAAGAAGAACAGTGCTTTCCAAAAAAGGGAGGCTAGTGAAAAAAATGGAAAGTTTCAAAAAAAAAACTAGGGTTTTTTTTTTTTATATACCCGAATTGGAAATTTCTTCTAAATGTGATAACTAATTCATACGATTTCCGATCCTTGTGTTCCGCATATGCACGGACTCGTATGGACGAGCTCTACAATTTTCATGAAGGAAGTTTTCTCAAATTCCAAACGCATAAAAAGTCGATTTTTTCGTAAACCCTAAATAACGTTCGTTTTCGAAACAAAATCGTCTGAGCTAATTCCACCACCTCTCCGAGCTTCGTAATCGTGCTTATAACCACGAAATCATTTTTAAAAGGTCATCAGAAATTAATTTGAATTTTCAGGGTATTACACATGTTTAACACTTTAGTCACTAGTCACTGACTTTTCAAATATATCACTTTAGTTACTTAAGTTTAACTCCGTTATTCAGTTTTATACAACAGTTAACTTTACCGTCAAAATCAAGTAAATAACATATCATCTGAGGGCATTTTCATCAAAATAGACAATTCTCAAGACTTTCTCTTCCCTTGCATCTTCTGCTCAACCCTTCAGGTCTTCATATTGGAGACAGGCTACTGTACCCCCCTCTATGAGATACCTTTTTTCTTGTTTTTTTTTAATATACAACAATTTAATATGATGGTAGCCTGATGAATTGGTCATCAGGTTACCCAATCAATTTTTGACACATGACATTTAAGAAAAAAAAAATTACTAATTTAACCACACATTTGTCATTAATTTGTAATATTGTCTATATACATGTAAATATTTTCCTAAATAGAGTAAATACCAAAATGTTTACCTCAATTACACAATCGAGAACCATATTACGTGAATGAGGACATATTTTCTATTTAGTATGAAATATGAAGATTTACCACTTGTATAACACATTTGTCATCAATGTTGTAAAATGGTTAATAAATTGGGTGATATTGTCTTAAACCTTGTAATGACCACAAACAAGACAGTTATTACAAATTTTTAATCATTTGTCCTTATATTCGTAATAAGCGTTGTCAGAGATGTAATTATTTTCTCAATGAGGAAGATTACACAAGGTACGACCCCAATTACACAATCGAGAAGTAAATTATGTGATTGAGGACATATGCTCTATTTGGTATTAATATTAAGACTTACCATTTGTAGAACACATTTGTCTTCAATTTTGTAAAATAGTTCATAAACTAGTAAATGTTGTCTTAGAACTTGTAATTACCAAAAATAGGATATTTATTACAATATTTTTGATCATTTGTCCTTACATTTGTAATAATCAATCCAAGAGATGTAACTATATATTTTCTCAATATGGAACATTACACAAAATACTACCCAGTTACACATTCGAGAACCATATTACGTGAATGAGGACACTTGCTCTATTTGATATGAAATATGAAGATTTATCACTTGTACAACACATTTGTCGTTAATGTTGTAAAATGGTTCATAAATTGGTAAATGTTGTCTTCGACCTTGTAATGACCACAAACAAAACAGTTATTACAAATTTTTAATCATTTGTCCTTATATTCGTAATAAGCATTGTCAGAGATGTAATTATTTTCTCAATGAGGAAGATTACACAAGGTACAACCCTAATTACATAATCGAGAAGTAAATTATGTGATTGAGGACACATGCTCTATTTGGTATTAATATTAAGACTTACCATTTGTAGAACACATTTGTCTTCAATTTTGTAAAATAGTTCATAAACTAGTAAATATTGTCTTAGACCTTGTAATTACCAAAAATAGGATATTTATTACAATATTTTTGATCATTTGTCCTTACATTTGTAATAATCAATCCAAGAGATGTAACTATATATTTTCTCAATATGGAACATTACACAAAATACTACCCAGTTACACATTCGAGAACCATATTACGTGAATGAGGACACTTGCTCTATTTGATATGAAATATGAAGATTTATCACTTGTAGAACACATCTGTCGTTAATGTTGTAAAATGGTTCATAAATCGGTAGATGTTATCTTAAACCTTGCAATTACCACAAACAGGACATTTATTACAAAATTTTGATCATTTGTCCTTATATTCGTAATAAGCTTTGTCAGATATGTAATTATTTTCTCAATGAGGAAGATTACACAAGGTACAACCTCAATTACACAATCGAGAAGTAAATTATGTGATTGAGGACACATGCTCTATTTGGTATTAATATTAAGACTTACCATTTGTAGAATATATTTGTCTTCAATTTTGTAAAATAGTTCATAAACTAGTAAATGTTGTCTTATACCTTCTAATTACCAAAAATAAGACATTTATTACAATATTTTTGATTATTTGTCCTTACATTTGTAATGATCGATCCAAGAGATGTAACTATTTTCTCAAAATGAAACATTACACAAAATACTACCCAGTTACACATTCGAGAACCATATTTCGTGAATGAGGACACTTGCTCTATTTGATATGAAATATGAAGATTTACCACGTGTACAACACATTTGTCGTCAATATTGTAAAATAGTTCATAAATTGGTAGATGTTGTCTTAGATCTTATAATTACCAGAAACATGATAGTTATTACAAAATTTTAATTATTTGTCTTTATATTCGTAATAAGCGTTGTCAGAGATGTAATTATTTTCTCAATGAGGAATATTACACAAGGTACAACCCCACTGTCTTCAATGTTGTAAAATTTATTACAATATTTTTGATAATTTGTCCTTACATTCGTAATAATCGATGTGAGAGATGTAACTATTTTCTAAATACGGAACATTACACAAGATACCACCCAATTACACATTCGAGAACTTTATTACATGAATGAGGACACATGCTCTGTTTAGTATGGAAATATGAAGATTTACCATTTGTAGAACACATTCATCAATTGTGTATTCTCAAACAGAAACATTACACAAGGTATCACCAAATTACACATTCTAAAATTCTATTACATGAATGAGAACATATGATTTATTTAGTCTAAAATATGAAGATTTACAAAAAAAAAACAACACATTTGTTTTTAATGTTATAAAATGATTCATGAATCATGAATGTGGTCTTGACCTTGTAATTACACACTCAGGACATTTTTTTACAACATTTTAGTCATTTCTCTCATCTCATTTTCAGCTCTTCTCGGCCTCTCTTAGAGCCTCTCTCTCCGTCTCTCATAGTCTCATCCACGCACTCCCTCCGTCGCTTCACCAAAGATTGGGTAAGGTTTTGAAATTTAGGCCCAGTTACATCGACTATTTGAAATTTGGGTTTTTGGGTTGCATTTTTCTGGGTTTCATACTTTGAGTTTCCAGTTCATATCAGTTTCCATCTCATAAATGATGAGAACCAATTTTGTGAGATGGGCTCGTCTCAATGATTCAAACTTCACCAATTTTTCATTATGATTGATTTTGATTTAGAGGTAGGAGTTGTTAATTTAGGTATTATGGTGAGCAATTCTGATTTGGGTCATTTCCCTTTTGTTGGGACTCTGAATGCTCTAAGCACGCTGGAGAATTTGATTATGCTTTAGATTCATATGTGCAGGCATTTTAAAAATGTACTTGATAGACATGAAGGTCCAGAAGCTGCTAAATTTTGCAGCCCACAACTTGCGAAGAAACGTTTTAGGTGAAGTTGTGAGGAGGAATGACGAAACAATCGCATTGCTTAAAAACTGGGGCTCATGATATTTTGTTCCAAGTTGAATATTTACTTACAAACATTCCTCATTCTATAACCTGTCGACACCACATAGAATGAAATCCATTGCTAGATCCAATCAACATAAAGATAATGACTGTAAGTGGATGTCTTAATCCTGTCCAAGTTGAGACGAGTTTTAAAAACTCCTAGAGAGGGCAATACGGTGGCGGATCGTCTTGCTCGATATGGTGCTTCAGATGATGGGATATGTGGTGGAATTCTCTACCTCCTTTCATTTAGAAACAATATAATAGGGACTTGTCATCTCTGGCATCCAATAGATTGGTAATGCGTGAGTTGTTAGTTGGAATTGGTTGGTCTTGTTCGGTTTACTTCGTTACTTTTCAGTTGCACCTGGACCTAGATGTCCTCATCATTTTTGGAGGGCGTCGATGGTGTGAAGCTCTTAGCGGTCTAGATTGCACCCATTTGTGAAAGTTGATTGCACGGGTGCTTGCTGCAAGCTGGGTTGCCATGCGCGGTGTTGTCTGGCTGCTCCTTTGCGTTAGCCTTGCTGCTGCACACATGTTGGACACATATGGCAGCTTGGGTACCCAGCCCGATCACGTGGGTGTCCAAAATAATCTCATGTGGTCAAAGGTCTCCTTGTTGGTATTGCTGCCGTTGTCTTTTATTTTTTTCTTTCCTCTGTACTGTTCTCACGGCTAAGGTTTTTGGGTTTTCATTGGTCCCCCCAAGGTTTTTGTACTTATTTTTTTAGTTTTGCATCTTCTGTTCATCTCTGTGGGAAAGGTCTAGACGTAGTCCACCTCTCTCTTTGTATATTTTTTTCTCAATTAATTTTTTTCTGAAAAAAAAACACTCCACGAGTTTACCTGGTGTCAAACGCTGACGATAGCTAACATGGTTCTAAGTACATGTGATTCCACTATGAGTAAACATAACTATTAACTGTTAATCGATAAAACCTCTAACATGTGCAGCCACTAAACATGCCTTATATTTATTTAAGCACTCTAAACTATGAGCACTTTTGTTTTGGTTCTTTGAACACTTACGCAAAACACAACTCTGCCTTGTCATTCTAACCCCATTAGCCCAATTGCTATGGATATCATTTTATTTTAAGCCATCACCCCAACTGCAATTTCTGATGATTTGCAAGACTATAAACTAAATGTATAATTATTCGTGCTACAATGCAGTTTGACAGAAAGTATCTATATAGCTCCAAAAACTAATATCTGAAAAAAAAAACTAATAGAATGTTTTAAGTAAGACTAATTTAGATCCAAAAACTAATTAGTCATGTGTAGACTTATTTTCGAGAATTTCTATTTTTTGCACCACAAGGGCGACCACGACCCCTTGCTTGTACTGTTGAGGTTTTTTTTCTGTACAACTTTTGAACACCTCTTTTCATAATTTTCATCAACACTATTTCCAACGACTTCATCAATGTCTTCTATTGTCTTCATCTTTTTCTTGGCACCATCATTTTTGTTTTCATTATCTAAAGCCTCATTTATTTTCACCCATGCTTGGTTCTTCGAGTGCTTCAACATTCATAGGACAAGTTGCACATGACGATTTACCGAATCCAATTGCATTCAACAATTATTAGACAAAAAGTTATTATATAGAAAAACAAACATTATATATATTGCAATTAAAATTGAATTACCCTACCTCATCTTTCAATTGATTTTCATAACTTATTATGTATCAAAGCATGAAAATGCCATAATCGAATTGAAAGTTAATGTCATCTACATTCCTAACTGTGAATGAACAAAACGACCATCCTTTCTTGAAACAGCATTGGATTTCAGTGTCAAATATTGTGTCCAATGCCAAAAGCTGTATTTCAAACAACAATAAGATAAGTGTGATGTGCAATACAGTTCAATTATAATGGAAAGAATGATTTCACTCTTTAAAATTACCACATAATAAACAAGATCATTTCGAGCCATTGTGCGTGCAGGGCGCTGGTGTCCCATATTTCTACCTCTGTTCTCGCTATTTTAATCACAATGAAGAACCAATGACTTGGGGTAGTATCTGGATCCAGCATGGGGATAAATATTTGTCACGCCCCGATTTTTAACACAAATAAAAATCGATATATATATAATCCCATAATTATACATGCGTGAACGTCCAGTCATCAATACTAAATACCTGGAATCTTTTTCCTTTTAAACCAAGTACATACTGATGCCCTGAACCCTCAAAGTCAATATATTACAGGAGTTTACGAATTGGATTGTCAACATAAGATAAAACGTAAATGCTCCTCAGAGCTCACTACCAGCGGAAGTCTTTATAACGGTAAAGTCACAAAAATTGTTTTCTACCATAAATCTGGTAGCACGCTACCTCAGTTCAGCCATGATTATCCTAACTTGCATGATTAGCCCTTACACCGTTTGAATAGTGCACCGGGTTGTCACACAACAAACCCGGTAAGCTTGTAAAAGCTCGTATGAGTAACTCAAAACAATAACAGAAATAACTCACACACACTACGGAATAAACCCATGAATTTCCAATCAAGGAAAACAACTCACACAAAACCACGAGATAAACTCACACGTTTCAATCAAAGAAACAACTCGCTCAAATCATGAGATAAAATCACACGTTTCAATCAAGAAACAACTCACGCAAATTCACGGGATAAACCCACACAAAATACACGGGATAAACCCACACGAAATATACGGCGGATAGACTAAAGGTCTAATTGATCGTATCCACTAACCCGGCCAAAGGTGTGAATTCCCGATTTTTCCACCCACGATTACATTCTGTGATCCACGATCCTCAACTCGTAAGGATCCACAGTATAAATACCAAAACATTAAAGGAGTCGCACTGGACCCAAAATGTTATATGAATCTAAAATAAAAGATTCTCCGTAATTGATTCCTATCAATTACTCCCGGTACGAGCCCCATATTTAAATAATCCACATGCGAACTAAAATGTTCCACAATACACAACACTTGTCAAAACAATAGGAGTCAATCATTTCATAAATATTGTTTCACGAAACCAAACAATAAACGAACACACCCAAAATTATTGTTTTATCACACAAATCCACCTATATATATATATATATATTATATATCACGTAAATATATATATACGTAGTCATCCACTTAGGAATACCTACTAATACTAACTATAGTTCATAATCGAAAACTCAGAAAATCATAGTTATACTTAAACTCATTTTCTTACCTGTGAACCGTAGTCCTATGAACAGTAGTCGATCAAATCCATATCATTTCAAATAATATCATTTCGAAAACTATTCAAAATTAACACCTAATCCGTTCGTAAATAAACATTGTGAGATTACTCACTTCGAAACCGCTACGTCTTCAATACAGAATAAAGCAGCCAAACTACCCAAAATAGCCGTCCAAAGAATACTTCGTGATGTACCTAAAGAATTACAACTTTGATTCAGTTAACGAATCACAATTTAATAAAGTTCGAATCCCCAAATCGAACCAAAATCTCAAGGTAACGCCAAATTGAGGCGAAACCACTTTTGAGACTTCCTAAAGTCTCCGGAACACTTCCACAATCGATGAGTCCAAACCACAAGTCGATCCGATGCTTAAATCCTCAAGGATTTGAATAAATTCACCGATATGAAATGGTAAGAATCATAACAAATCCATATGAACTCCAAAATTTGCATATTATATATCGAAACACTCGTATCAATGTGTAGAACATATATAATACCAGTAAAAATTCCGTAGATGGCCAGAAAGCCGCCGAAACGCGGCCGGCCAAAACTCGTTATTTCCCAAAACTCCCAACATCAAAAAGTTTCATCTGAGCATGCTTATGAATTTTCATAATTAGCTCGAAGTCAGAAAACAAGTATAAAGGATCGAAAACTACCTCACAATTTTGAATTTTTACTCGATCCGAGTTGATTCGATTTCCACTTGAATCAATCCAAACCAACATCATAGATCGATCCAGAAGGCTCCCACGTAGCCAAAGAAGGAAACTTGAAGCCTCACCGATTGGGTTAGATTCCTCCAAAAGTCGCCGCCTTGCTGCACCTCTTTCGCCGTGAATCACTGCAAGAGGCTTCCATAGAGACGACCACAAGGCAGAGGCGAGTTGATATGTGCAGGTTTCACCATTAGAGGTCGCCGGAAAATGAAGTTCCGACCGGGTCCGGGTCGGGTCAGTCGAAAAATTCAGATACTGAATGTATCTGTCGAGAGAGAAAAAGGAATAGGAACTGCTTTCCGGACATGGAAAGTGGAAAAATGAAAATGATTTTCTAATTTTCCATATTTATACTAAAATGGAAAATTTTTCTGATAGTCATAACTTTCTCATAGAACTCCGATTTACGCGTTCCACATGTCCACGAACTCGTACCGACGCGTTCTACAACTTTCGTGAGGGACGTTTTTAGAGAATCCCAATTTATAAAAAGTCAACCATTGCATTCCCTCTAAAACCATATTTTTGAATAAAAATTCGTCCGACACATTTCCACTCCGTCCACGAGCCACGAAACCATTCTATAACCATAATTTAAATTCCGGAAAATCTTAGGAAAATAAATACGAATTTTCGGGGCATCACAATATCTATAAAGAGGACGTGTTAATATGTCACGCCCCGAATTTTAGAATAAACATTCAAAATCCGAAACATGAAATTTACCACAACTCAAAATAATCATCCTGAAAATTTCTTTTCTTAACAATCTCACCACCCGAAATAAAATCAAAACCGAATTTAGTCTCGGTTAATTATTACAACTCAAATCCAAAATGAACTGTAAAGCTCTAAATGAGCGTACACACCTCACAACTAAATGAAATAACAAAAACTGCTGTAACACCTAAGCAACTCGATCACCTCCCTGGTTATCCTAACCTGCAGGAATATCCGCTACACTATTTGAATAGTGTACCGAGATTGCAACAACACAAAACCCGGTAAGCTTATGAAAGCTCGTATGAGTAAAAGAAAAGACTGTTGTTTAATTTAATCATAATCAATTCTACTCAAGTCAACACTCAACCATTTCCACAACCACAAAATACTAACAATCTCAATCAAATACCAAATCAATAAATCAAGACAACCCCAACTCACATATTTCTTCACAAAACCTCAACATCGTATTTATAAAAATACGGTACATGACAGACTAGAGCTCTAACTGAATCGTAGCCCGTCACCTGGCTTAGGTTATGGCATCCGACATATTTATCATTATCGTATTTCATCAATATGTATACTTATATACATATTTAGAACGTCCGATAATTTCACATACTCAACCAATCGTATCCCATCATCCACCCAGGATTAGAGCGTCCGATTACCCCACACCGGTCACCACGTTGACCCTAAACCCATAAATGATCACAACATGAAATATCACATACTGAAATCAGCCCAACTAAGATACACAATATTATTATGAAATTACACAATTGAAATATAATCAATTCAACAATTCTACTCAATCATATCATCACTCAACAATCCACACATCAATATATATTTTCAACGTAAATATATATATACATAATCATCCACTCAGAAATGACCACTAATACCATCTATAGTTCACACAAGAAAATCGTGAAATTCATTTATATAATAAAAATTCATTTTACTTACCTATGGACCGTGGTGATTCAAGTCCATGAAATTTTAAAACAAATATTTAATCCGCAAATATTTTTCACACAATTACAAAAAATAAATAAATTTAAAACGCTCGGTTCGTAATATGAACCATGTGAGTTTTACTCACCTCGATACTCCCGCTGCGTCTTCAATACAAATATAATTAACGCCGAAATAGCCCACTCAAATACAATCCGTCAATCACCTAATCAAATGTGATTCGAATTTAGCCAATAATTCCAAAACATAATTGAACTACCATTTAACGGCCAGATTCTAATTTATAATAAAATCCGACGAGCGGATTCTCACGAATTGCTCCCCTAATTACCGTTTTCCACATATACGAAGATCCAACGGTCGGATCTTTGCCCATGACCACACAAAGCCACTAGGACAGTCATATGATCATCATATAAAAATTACAAGTTCATCGGACGGTCCTAATTTCACAGATCATAAATCTAACGATTGAAATCGATCGAAATCACAAAATTCGTAACTAATTCATACGATATCCGAAAAATACGTATAATATGCCGAAATGATCGTATTGAAACATAGAATTATAAAATGGACAGAAACCAAATTTTAGACCTCCGGAGGTGGAAAGAAAGGGCCGCCGGAGTTAGGGACAGAGCTGCCGCCGACCACCACCAATGGTGTCGGGGTCGAGCTTCTCCCTTTTGTTTCATCATTCTGAGCAACTTTTATAACTAGCACAAGACCCAAAAATGACAAGAAGGGATCAAAAATTACCAATTACAGTCGGTGGCCGGAATTTTTCCAGAATCCGGCGAGACTTACTCCACATGTATATTGATATAAATTGTGTTCATCTTTCATCATGTATATGTTGAGATGAAAGAGACTTACTCCACATCTTCTATCCCCAAAAATACAAATGCAATCAAATATACGTCGTCATCATAAAGACCCCGACATCCTATGAAAGGACCAATATCTTGCAGCTTTCTTGGCTTATCCTCCCTTAATTTTGCAATTATAAGATCTATTTTATTTCCCATCATTTCCAACTTCCCCAACTGTACAAATGGACTTAAGATTTGGTGGCCAGGCTTTCTTTCGACAGTGCGTCGAAGATTCTTGGGACTAATATCATTTGATGAGACCTCATTCTTTATAATTATTTTTTTATTGCTAAGTGCCTTAGCCTTGGCCTATGAGAAAATATGCAACGTAGCTATGACTTAGAATAAAATCACTTCATTAAAAATTAAAAATTACACAAATATAACTAGAAACATGAATATTTCAAATATCATGCAGGTTTAAAACTTTAAAACATACCTTGATATTTGGTGGCTCAACGTCGCTGGATAGATGACATGAAGAAGCAACTAAATCTTCCTTTACATATGGTGACTCAAATATGTGTGTATTCTGTTGAACGTCATGTACATCATCCTTTGCATTGACATCATTGATATGATCACTTTGTACTACTTTCTCTTTTAGCTGCTTCCCACCCTCTTTTAGTTCATTTATGGCTTTCAAAAATTCATGTTTTAGATCTTCCAACTGTTTTGTTAACATGTTACTTCTAAAAACACATTTCACCTCTTCTACCACATTTGGAAGAATGGTACAAACGATACCTTTCAGCTCATCAACTGATTTCTCAATATTACAAACAACATTCTTCAAAGATTCTATATCATTTTTCAAAGCAGATACATCTCCCACTTCATGCTCATGTCTTTTCACGACATCAAATTTGGGAACTAGATTAATATCAAGACTTTCATAACCTCCTGTTTTTTTAGATCCACTTAATTAATTTTGATGACTCCTTTTCCCCCCAAATAGTAATAGGAGGCTTTGAATAATCTATAAGAGCTCTCCCATGTGCAATAATATTGTAATAATAATGTTGTAAAAAAAGGACGCACCCGCACATGTACCGTGATTTCTTCTGCTTGAAAGACCACACACTATCTACCAAAAAATCAAATGAATAACTTGCTCAATTTGAATATCTTATTTTTTTCGGATCTCTCAATGGCAGAAGATACTTCGGATGGATGCTTGTTGATGTAGTGGGACAAAGTAAGGTACCCAATGCTAAAATGAAACTGACTCTGAAATTGTCATATGTTGCGTCATCTAACCTTTGTAATAGGTTAGGAATTGATATGCTGTCAGATTTTTTAATAAAAAAATCCCGGTGCATGTTCATATCAGAGTTGACATTACTCGAGGCAATGAAATCTATATTCGTTCCTCCTTCTGTACACCCATAATATGTTGAAATTCTGAAGAACAAATACTTATTGTCCTACCATGCAACTCAATTGAACGATTGTCTGTGTCAAACTTGTCTATCAAGAAACTACACAAATCATGGCGTACTCTAGTGCAGGACAATTGCAACAAGGTGCCAAATCCCATTTCATTTACTGCAGTAATTGCAACAAAATGCCATGAATTTTGAGTCTGCTATAGTATCATTATTGACCTTAGGAATTGCATTGGAATAATTGTTATATGGAACAAAATACTTGGCCTTCAGACTAAGGTTCAATGTATGCCATTTCAAAGCAACCTCTTTTCTGAACTGCAATTTATTAGAATCAATAAGCCAATAAACCTCGAAAGCTATAGGGACAACGTTAAACATCTATGAAATTGGATGTTATATATCTCACCTTATTATCTATCTTCGCCTTTTTCTCATCAGCTTGACTTTTCCTAAACAAAGACTTGTTACTCATAATTACAACTAGGGAGTGACATGATATTTTATCATTAGTTATCAAGTCACATGACTTGTACCAAAATAGAATGTGATACTTATAGATATCGGTTGAAGGCATAACGGCCAACCATCACCTTCTCGTTGTTGCCTGCATCACCAGAATTAGTTGCTTTGTCGTCTTTTATTTTCTTCAGAGCCATAATCTATATGAGAACAGAATATTGATTAAAGCTATTCATAACTTGAAAAAAAAAAGACCTAATATCTTAAACAACAAGGCAAACCTTGAACTTTTTAGAATGTGACTAGACAAAATAAGAGCATGCCAAGTCCAGTTATATCAAACACGTTCAATTTAACAGATTTTGCTTGCTTATCTACATTGATTCAAATTTCAGTCTCGTAGTTTTTAGTTCTTGTTGTCTAGGAAGGAACCTCTGTTTGGGGAACTTATATCCTGTCAAGGAGGTGTCGAGCAATATATACTGCTAGGATGGAATATCTCATGTAGCGCTATATATCTTATCTAGAAGGAAATCAACTCGTTTAAGCCATATCTCATGTTGAGGAGCATTACCGTATCGATAAATCCCAATATCACAGATACCATATGTGATGTCTTTTAGTAGCATATAGTCACAAATAACGTAAGTCTATTAGTTCCAAACCAGCTATCTTGTGTTAAGAAAACTGGAAGAGGATGGCAGGCAACCGTGGCATGCATCAACTTGGGTTCTAACTACATTTTTAGAATTCCTCTTGGATACCAGTTTAGTCTTAAGGTAGATTATTTTGGGACCGTTTATATATGATTATATTGAACATGCGTGCAGAAGTGGGTGAGATTTAAAAGACAAGCACTAGACTACAACTGCATCACTCTGTCTGTTGATCCATTTCCCAATGCCAGAGATTTTCCAGCAGGAGACAGCTGCCAGCTATATGTATATACGTAGTGCACTATATTCCATTGGGAAAAAAATTAAAAACAAAAGGATGGGAAAAAAAGGGCATGCATGGTGGTGAGAGCGGCATGGGAGCTAGCTGCTATGTTTTCCACTAACACAAAAGAGATTACGCATTCATACCAAAAAATTATTAAAAAGAGATTAAGCATTGCTTTTCTGAGCACCTTGCATGTGAAGCCAAATCTGTATAGGCAATTAACAATTTTTGTTCCACTAATGGCAAGAAGGTGTTGCCATTAAATACACCATGGAGATATTATATATTATATATATATATATATATATATATATATAGGGAAAAACTCACAAACAGTACCTGAACTTCGAGCCACTAATAACTTTCGTACCTCAATTTTTTCAAATATCAGATTGGTACCTGGACTTCTGACCCCGACCTAATATCAGTACTTGGGAACAGTAAAATTGTTAACGGAGTTAATTTTGAAGGGTAAATATGTTATTTCACTGTTCACATTCTCTAAAACTCTCTCCTCCCTCTCTGCAAACCCAGATTTCTTCTTCTTCTTCTTCTTCTTCTTCTTCTTCTTACCTCATCACACATTGATTTGGGTTTGTGTGTGTGAGGTATGAAGAAGATAATGAAAAATCTGGGTTTGTAGAGAAGGAGGAGAGAGTTTTGGAGAAGGTGAACAGTGAAAATGACAATTCTATCCTTGAAAAGTTAAACCCGTTAACGATTTTACTGTTCCCAGGTATCAATATTAGGTCGGGGTCAAAAGTCCAGGTACCAATTTGATATTTTTTGAACTTGAGATACGAAAATTATTAGTGGCCGATAAGTCAGGTACTGTTTGTGAGATTTTCCCGTATATATATATATATTTTGTGATGTCCAGAAGTTGTAGTTTCCTAAAGGACCAAGATCATGTAGTGCAGCAAATCAGCATTCCTTTTTGTTCATAAAATCACTTCATAGTCCAATTAAGTTATTAACATTAAATTTGTCAATAAGTTTCTAGATCTGTGTCTTCATACTTATGTTATTGAAGTTGCCATTAAATTTGGTCATAACACAAAAGATAAAAAAATTAATTGATTCATCTCATTCAAACCAACAAACTATAGATTCATCATTCATACAATTTACAGCATGTCTCAATCTTCAATATCACTGAGCCGTCGAAGTTTGGATTTCTTTTTGCCACAACTCTATCTCTACCACGGACCCTATTGTTCTGCAGGCATGTAGCTTTATTGTGTCCATAACTTCTGCATAAATGACATTTTCGCTTTGTTTTTGATTCCTTGCTACCTTGCATGCCCTTATTTCTTACCCTAACAGGATCTCTTACAATGTTATTACATGAGTGTGGACTATCATCTACATCGTTTTGTTGCTTCAAAATATCTCCAAGTAACGGCTTAAATCTGTTGAGTTCTTTCTTCAAAATATCGGTACCCTCCTTTGTATGTGATGCAAGGTATGATATCTTGCTACTTAAATAACATAAGTCTCCATGCCTGCAATGCATTAACACAAGAATTAACCAACAAAAAAAAAAAATTCAACAAGTAACAAGTAACAAGTAAAAAAGGTGCAAATAATAATAATAATAGTTATAGTAAATTATTATTATTATTATAGTTACATTTATAAAAGAGCTGCATGTATGTTTATTTACCTGGCCAATCGTACAGCTTTACTAGGAGTATTTTCTTTTAGAACTATGGAGTGAACTTCAGATTTTGCAAGCTTTGTCCACCTCTTTAATATTAAGGACAAAGGTATCTCCCTCATGCGCTCGTGCTTCATTACATTAAATAAATGAGAAAATGGGATGCCTTCATATTTATACAGTTTGCAAGAGCATACTATTCGAGGATCACTTTCGAGATGGTAATAAGTTGTCGTGCACTCTTTCTCTTCATCATTGTTATAACTAGAGGTAAGGTACACACGACAGGAATTCAGATGTATAATCCTTGAAGTAATGAGTTCTCCAACCCGATCTATCTCCACACATATAAGTTGAAACACATAATTTGTATAGATGGTAGATGCATGGTTCTCTAACTGTCGGAGTTGAGTAGAAAGCACATGAGCAGAGTTATTTGACCGAAAATCTTCTTCAGCTACTTTATTTCTAAGTCGTTCCAATACTTTATCAAGTTGCGGAATAAGTTCAATCAATTTAATTCTGCTAAAGCTAAGACTATCGTTCACATATATGTTCATGCCTTCACATCGTTGAGTGCTACGCATGCGAGCGAAAAAATGTCCACTCACAAATGCTTCTGCCCATTTCTCGTTTATCATACATCATCTTTATCCAACTTCTATTATGAAGACCATATTTATCCACCATAGCTCTCTATCGTTGCTAAAAACCATAAGAAGTTGTTTCATCAAACATGTAGCGTCTGAACTCTCCAACCATTTCAGGGTTACGCAGGTTTTTCTGAGCATTTTTGGAAATATGACATGTACATAAACGATGTGGACATCTGAGAATCACAATTTCAATAGCCTTTCTCATTGCTTCATCTCCGTCAGTCAAAATGGCCTGAGGTTTTTTGTCCTCCATAGACTCTAACAACATCTGCAAAACCCATGTGTAAGAGTCAACTGTTTCATCCACCAGTAATGCAAAACCAAAAATTGTAGTGGATAGATGGTTGTTTGATCCAACAAACAATACTAATGGCTTCCCATAATGATTAGTTTTGTAGGTGTTATCAAATACCAAAACATCTCCAAAGCAAGAATAATCTAGAAATGAAGTTGAGTCTCTCCAAAATAAGTTGGCCAACCTATTATTCTCATATGTGCTTGATAGAAGCATAAAATGCGACGTTTATAATGTTTAAACCTTATATTTTGCTAAGTTATTTCCTTTAACTTGATCAATTTAACTTAGTTACTGTTTTATAGGTAAAATGAAGTCTCAAAGTCGAAAAATGACTAAGGAAGGCATAAGAGGGACATAAATGGAAAGAAATGAAGAAATGGAAGTTCTCCCAGTTTGACTAGGAGAAGGGTCTGAAGCAGATTTAGACTAGGAGTTCTACTTGGACAAGGAAACCCAATTCTACTCTAATAAGGAAACCTGGTGTGACAAGGAGTCCCTGTTGGATAAGGATTACTCAAGAAGGTTCCGGAAGAGTGTAAAACCATCTCGGAAAAGAAGTTCGTATTTAACTAGGAAACCTGATTGCATATGGAGTTCTACTCATACTAAGAGACCTATGGAAGCTAAGAGAAGGCCATGGAACATCCAAGAAGTGTCTAGAAGTCTCAAGAAGGATCATATGCCGTACACATGGAAGAGGAGTACACTTTGGATTCGGTTTTGAGAGAAACATGGAGTTGGAATTCGAAGTGGAAAAGATTGAGAATTTTCATGATATTCTTGAAGGTTCTTGAAGTTTCTTGACGTTTCATTCTTCAACAAGGTGTGGAAGGCATGTGAGAGGCATGTGATGGCAAGGAAATCCTAAATGGACATGAGTTGTGCTTTAAAAGTCAAATGCATTACAGATTCGGAAATCTGCCACTGTAGATCAGTCAATCAACTTCAACGGAGCATGGAAACTAGCTCAGAACTCAGAAAATTATGATCATTAAGTGTTGAAAAGCTACGGATGTCTAGTTTCCAGAGCTTTTTACGGTTTGTCAATAGCTATTTTCTAGAGGAAGTTATGGCCAATGAAGTATATGGAGGTCAAGTCTGCCGAAAATTTGTTTTGTGTCAAACAAAGTCCTACATCAACAAAACTTAGGAGAACTCAAGTAGGAATGAATTGGGAGTGCTTTGGACGTCTCCCTATATATACCTAGTGTATTTGACATTCCAAGGTTACATCTTTTCTCCACAAATTCGTTTCTCACTTGTTTTCTCTCTAGTTTTCAGGTTTTCACAATCTTCAAGTTCCTAGCCGTGCCATCCTTCATCTTGCCGTGAATTCGACTTTGTGCCACCACCTTGGAGCTACGTTGGATCTTTAGGACGTGACTAAAGGTTGTTCATACCACCATCCATGTGTTTTTCTTCACGGTTTAGTGTTCTTGTAGATAGAATTTCTGTTTTGATTTTCTTTGTGTAAAACAGAAACTATGAGTTGACAATCTGATTTTTGGATACAATTTTGATGTTCTTTTCAATGTTTAATTTGTTTATGTGTTCTTGATTCTTGTTAGTTGCTGAATCCTTGGAATGATAATATGATTTTGTTTTATAGGAAACTTTTGCATGTTTTTGTTCTTTGGTTGCAAACTTAGGATGATTGCATGTAATTGGAGCTAGTAATTAGGTTATGCGTTGTAACCCTAATTCAATTAAGTAGTAAAAGCTTTGGACAAAGGTCGAAATCAGATTATGTATGCATTGAAAAGACTTGCGTTGGGTACTTGGATTTGCATGTTTATTGACCGAACTTTCACTTGTTCTTAATGATTTGAATGCATGAGATTACAAATTGCGTTGATTGTGTGATACTTGTTTTCGAAATATGTTGGATTAAATGCATTGCTTGATCAACTGTGCAAGGAAAGTAAAATAAGGGACATTGGTTGCTTTGATCTTTGTTTCTTGGTTGATAATGTTCCATGGTAACTAATAAGTTAAAAAGATTGCATGAATGAATTGATCTTGATTTGTTCTGGATGAATTGTTTTCCCAAAGATTCTTCTTTTCCCACCTATGTATATAAAACTTTTTCTTTCTTTATTGTTTTCTGAAATTTAACTTTCAATCTTCAAAACCCCCATTGTTCTTGCATTTTCTTGTTCTTGTAAATATTAAAATAAGTTTAGGTTTTCTAGATTGCATATAAACGTAAATATCAAGATTAATAATCTGAAAATACTTGATTAAAATCATAAATATGTGTTTTAGACTTGTTTTTGCCGAAATATATGCTTTGGTATTTTATAGGAATTGTTTTGGTGGATTTTAGGAATTTGTCTTGGTGTTGTTTAGGGATTGCTAAAATTTAGGGATTCGCTTGGTGTTTTTTAGGGATTTTGTTTCCAACTTGCATTTGGACTCCTAAATTGTGTAGAACTAGTAATCCTTGTTAGATATAGTTTTCCTAAGGTGAATATGACTAGTAAATTGTATGTAAGTAGGAGTAGGATTTCCAAAACTCATTCTAACTTGTTTTTCTCTCTAATTTCGGCATTGATGTATGTATATATATATATATATATATATATATATATATATATATATATATATATATACTTCTTTTCGTTGCTTTCTCTCATTCTTGCTCTTTTATTTTCTTGTGAACATGTATGTCTCTCTCTTGTTCTTTGTTGTTTTAAGTTTTAAAGCATGCTTGTATTTGTAAACTTGTAAAAGGTTCTTAAAGATTTCGTGTAATGTATATTCTTGTCTTCTTAATTTTGTGTGTTACATGTTGTACCCTTAATCCCCGGCTTGAACGATCCATGCTTACTCTATACTAACGTTTGACATCTTTTCAGGGTTTAAATTGGCATCTGCTTTGCACGTATCAGTGCTATACTTTGCACGTATCAGTGCTATACTTTGCAAAACAAATTCTTATCTTCAGCTGCTTTTCCTTCCAGATAGGCAAGTGTGGCTTTTGCATCTCCTTCAAGTACAATTTCACTTTGACTCGAGTCTAATTTATTGTACATGTCTTTCATTAAGAAACCAACATTTGCAAACCCTCCAGATCTGTTAGCCATATAATGATATGCATGACAAGTTTTAATGGATACTCTCCACATGGATATGGCTATAGCTAAATGACAATCTGAGACAGACCGATGTGACCTGAGAAAATGAGACTCGTGTGACTGTGCAAGATCATATGAATGATCTGTTTTAAAATCAACTACAACATGTGAGTTCTTCTCTTTCAAGTACCTTACCTTGAACAAACATGGGCAGTGACACCTTGTCAATTTCTTTGGCATACGTACCCTGTTATTGTTGTTCACATATTTCTGTAGTCTTTCCCCCTCTGCAGAACAAACCCATCTACGGATAGTGACTCCCAGTCCTTGTACTTGGTCTCTTATCATCTTTTCTAACATCAAACTACTTTGCATAAGCATAGTAAAATGCCTCTGCTGTCTCTACAGTTTCAAACATCAAGCCTATAAGGTCTTCCAGAGCCAACTTATCATATCTAATACCATTATATTCCAATCGATTGATGTCACTATTGGCTCCCAAACTATGCTTTTGCAAATTAGAATCTGACATCTTAGGTTGAGGTTCATCTGCTGCAACTTGGCTTGACATCTGAAATATATAACCTGAAAATGAATATAACCACTAGCATACTAAAATTCATACAAAAAAAAAATATCAGCAACTTGAATTAAGATCTAAAATGAATAAATAAAACTTCAAAATCATTGAAAAATCCAAGTAAATGTGAAGGAAAGACCAAGTCTGACCTTCACTTTCTTTACTCCACAACACTTTCAAAGCAACACCCACTTCTTATACCCCAAAACTCCATGCGGGCAACCCATTAAGCCTCCATGATTGCAAATCCTGTTTTGGATTAGAGGTTTTGGCAACTTCGGGTTTGGTTTAGGGTTTAGGGTTTCGGAGGATGCAGAAGTGGCTAAAGAAGTCGGAGGAAGAAAGTCGTTGGGCAATTGTATTCCCGAGGGTACATTATTAGTATTTTGAGAATTGGCAACATTGATAGGGGTCGGAATACACTTTTTAGACACATAATTAAGGTATACAAAGGCTGGAAAGTTGTAACCAAAAAAAAAAAAGGCTGGAAAGTTGCGGACATGAACTGACTAAGGTATATGAAACTTGGAAAGCTGCAGACATGACACTATAAACTAAATGGTTGCAAGCAAAGTAGCGTGGAGCAAATAATAACTTATTATATTAACTTAATTAGTTTATAAGTTTAGTGTTCAGAATAACTAATCATGAAGATTTTGTACTTAGAGTTTTAGTACATGCAGAACATAATAGAGATAGAACCCACGGAAAGTGGCTATGAAAAGCACCCTCATAGTATATTAGCGACTAATTGAAAAACTGTGTTTTTAGTGTTGATGATATTGAAGTAATTCTAGTTGACTGAATGGATAGATCAAGATCCAAACAACGAAAATAGCTAAACATTTTACCATAACATTTTCTTCTTATCATGACAACATCTAACAGTCAATTTTAATAAATTCTATTTCCTCCACCCTGTTGCTCATGGAATATATATTTATTTCATAGGGCTAAATATAGATTACTACCCTATAGTTTGGGTTCAAAATCAATTCAGTGCTTAAACTTCTAATTTCATCAAAAACACCCATACACTTTCAATTTTGATATAATAGATCCAATTTGTTAGTTTTTCAACAATTGAGTTATTTAACTTGTTAATGTAGCTCATATATGGCCTATGTTTTATGATGTGGTGTCTGCAGGCCACCTCTAGTCAATTTAAGAGTGAGTCCTACTATTAAAATAAATATTTTTTCAACAAATAATCCAACTATAACTTAAACCCATAACAAAATATTAACGAATTGGATCTATTAGATCAAAATTGAAAGTGCAGGGGTGTTTTTGATGAAATTAGAAGTCTAAGGACTGAATTGATTTTGAACCTAAACCACAAGGCAGTAACCAGTATTTATCCCTATTTCATATATCTAATAAATAAGTTGACAATATTAGTAGGCATATAAAGATTTTGTGCAGTTCAAAAAACTCAAATTGGAAATCGATAAATTTGATATTACCTATCTATATATGGCATATTAATAGGTACTATGTAAAAACATTAACTCGAGCCGAAATTTTGACATCAACAAAAGTGGTCAACCCGTTATACACATGTATTTCCCTAAAGAGAGTTGGACCACTGTGAGATAAACTTTCTGAAATTTTTATATTGGTTGATATACTTTATATCCATGAGAGTGTCAGGGCTGATAGATCCAAAAAAGAAGTTGCAAATGAGCGGTTAAGTGCATATTAGTTTTCTTGTGGTATTTAGGGTTTAGGATTGACTTAGTAGGTCAAGACCCAAACAACGACGAAAATAGCTGAAATTATGACCATAACTATTTGTTCTTATCATGATAACATCCAACACTCAATTTTGATAAACTCTATTTCCCCCTTTTGAGACCAATATGCGTATAATTAAGCTGACCCGCGCATTTTATTCTTTATTTGTCCACAGCTAGGTTAGTTTGTTGGGTTCCATATCTTCCCAATTTGCAATTGATCTTCTCTATCCTTCAATTTCATTTATATATAAATAGATACCTGTTGTTTGCTCAATCTAGTTCCTAGTTTCGTCTATTAAACCAGCTTCTCTACAAGTAGTTTCAAAAATGAATCATTCGTTTGCCCTTGACCCTATCTATAAACAAAAATTCTTGTGTATAATATCAGCATTCTTTTGTTTAATTTACTTCTACGCATCTACGTGATCGTATTTTATTCATATATTGGTATCTATGTTTACAGTTAATGGGACTGGTGATCGGATTTTATTCATATATTGGTATCTATGTTTGCAGTTAATGGGACTGGTACAACGATATTGCATTCTAGCATAATTCCAAGGCTCTGCCTTTGTCTATAGCACTCACTTACATGCTAAATGCAACTTTTTGTGTTTGAACATTCCTAAAAGAAGCCTATTTATTTATACTCTTTATGTTTGAACTTAAAAATACGTTGTCCTTTGGTTTTTATGGCTAGAATGTGGGACCTTCCCTTAGAAAATGATGAGGAAGAGGGGGCATAATTTCAAGCTAAAACAAAAAGGGAAGTGAATGCCCCAAAAGATTTACCTCCACAACTCCTCTTTGTTCAACTAGGGCTGGGCATGTATGTATGTATGTATGTCTGCTTTGCTTTGTACAGGAAGAACAATTAGATTAGTCATAATATGAACAGCTTCAAACCAGACTATGTACTAGATGATATACATCCATTTCAATGCTTCAAATACAAAGCTCACATATTTTCAAATAGACATTGCAGTCTTGTACATATTTGAAAACATTGGCTTCAATTAAATACTATTATTTCATAACTGGTGTGTGTGTTGGTGGGGTGGCAAGACTCTGACCTCTCATTTGGGAGGTCAGGAATTCGAGCCCCATCATGGGTGGGGAGGGGTGGGGATTAAAAAAAAAAAACTATTATTTCATAACTTAAGTGACTGAACAAGCAATCAATAACGACAAGTTGATCAAAAACTATGAACCCACATCAAATGGCTAGAAAGAATGACTTTGGCCCCACTTATGAATCAAATACTTGTTATTAGGAACAGCCGCCCTTATTCTAGTATCATCAGTAAGGGAGAGGATCTCTCATGAGCAAAGTTTTCACTTGAGCTTCATAACCTTTTAATCAAAGGGTAAAATCTTTATATGGTACTTGAACTATCACAAAATGCACTTTTTGGTACCTATAAATTTTTAAGGAGTCTAATGGTACCTCTATTATCCCTCCGTTAGCCATGTTAGTATTTCCGTCAATTATTCCGTTAAAGTATGGGTAAAATCGTAAAAACACCTATTTTTCATATTTATTTTACAAATTTTTGATTAAACTAAATTAAAACAAATTAGACTAGGTTAAAAGAAAGACCAAGAGTTGAATTTAGTGAATATGTAGATTTACCTACCATCTCTATTGATTAACCCTATTAATTGTTTGAGAAAAAAGTTATCTCTAAATAAAAAAAAACTAAACAAAAATAAAAGTACTTAAATTAATTGACCAAAGTATCCTGATAACAGTGAAGAATAAATTGGGTATTATTATTTTTTTTTATGTCAAAATGTTTTTTAATTATAGATATTCAATATATTAAATTTTATAATTCTAAATATGAATGAAAAGACTATTTTACCCTTGCTATTTTACTCACATGAGTATCACATGACCGCCACGTAGGCATTTTTAACGGAATAATGGACGAAGGTACTATAAGGGCTAACGGAGGGATAGTACAAGTACCACGGGACTGCCTGAAAATTTGTAGGTACCAAAAAGTGCATTTCGTGATAATTCGGGTACTATATGAGGATTTTACCCTTAATCAAATGAAGACACGTGTTATTGTTTAATCCAATGGTCTAAAATTCCTCTGCCACTCCTACCACTCACGTGTCCTTTGCCTTTGCAACTTTCTTTTCCTTCCGTTTCTCTCTCCTGTTCTTCTTTTCCTTATGTTCTTTGCTCTCACAAACCGAAATTGCATGGAAGAAATTCGATCCCACTGTTTGTAACATCGAATTGCAAAAGGTTTATTATGACTCGACTTGACAAATAAAGAAACATTCTGGTGGATAGGAAGAAAATTTGAGATCCTTTAATTTTCTTTGTTTCGAGGAAAATAATATGGGATTCCTTTTTCAGTAAAGCTTTAATCATCTATGGTTTAGATGTTTTCAATTCCTAATTCGAGATTTCAACTTCACCCAAAAAAAAAAAAAAATCAAAGAGTTCATTGGGAAAAATAATTTTAGCGATTGCTCTAAATGTATCTCAATCTGAAGATGCATCAGCCAATTTTTTCTGGGCTTGTTCTTCATCCCTCGAATTTGGGGTTAGCATTTTGGATTGATTCAATGCTTGTCTGGGTCAATCGCTGATGACTTTCAATGAAGAGGAATTGGAAGAGTGTGCCATTCAACTATTCAAGGTAGTACATCCCTTACCCGTGCAGATGGTGGTGAGAGCAACGAACAGAAGGAAAAGAAGAACAGGAGAGAGGAAGGGAAGGAAAAGAAAGTTGCGGAGGAAAAGGATACGTGAGGAGTGGTAGGAGTGACAGAGTAATTTTAGACCATTGGATTAAACAATAACACGTGTCTTCATCTAATTAAAAGGTTAGGAAGCTCAGTTGAAAACTTTACTCAGGAGAGGATCCTCTCCCCATCAGTAACTAGGTATTGCAGCCGGCGCAATGCTGCGAGTGTTCAGCTTAATAATACTACATTTGCAAACATTACATACATTATACATCCACAATGACACTCAAACATAGCAAACTAAATGTACATTCCTCAAAAGGCCTTAGCCTTGGTAACCAAAAGTAAAAACAATTTCTCACTCAGTTAAAAAAAAAACCAAACTTGAAAGTGACCAAAAGCAAGCAAGAAGAATGATGCTTCAAAAAGACAACCCTATTGCCCTTGAATCTTCCAGCTATAATGATCGACACAGTTCTAGAGGCATTGCTTGCCCTGCAAAATATAAAATGTCAGCGAATCCCTTCAGGTGCACAAAGTAAACACAGCAGAAAAAAAAAACATTTCCCAATAACTTCCAATCTCTACTGTAATTTCATGGCAGAATGAAGTTTGTAGCTTTCCCAAATTTAAAACAACTTGAGATGTTTATACAGTTGAAAAGTTGCTTTGGAATCATAGACAGCTTTCATGAGTTATCGCATCATTTCTATACCTCAGAGCAATTCAAAAACATTTCTCCATACACAAACGTATAGGAGCAAGAGCAAACTTATACTCTATACCAACACTTTGAAAGGAAGAATAAAACACACTAATTTCTAGACAAGAAAAAACTATGCAACTGCTTAGTACTGTAAAACAATAACTACATGTAGGTCAATACCACTGTCCTTCACAAAGATAGAATCTCTCACTGATATACCAAATCTCAGTACGACATAAGAAGTTATAGTTCAAATAACTATAGGTGTCAACTGAAGGAAAAAGATGTAGATACTGATAGTCAGAAGTTTGAAATTTAGGATGTAGATTTTACTTTTTAATCTGTCATGCTAGTTTGAGAAAACAGATTGTCCCTTAAAACTTAATAAGACATGTTGAATTAAGAACTAAAAAGTCCCGTCCCATATACATGAACGATCAGCTAGTGCAAAACAGAGTAAGCGAGTAATAAGAAAGGAAAAAAACTCATCAAACTCGGAGGAAAAAGTTTTTTTTTTTTTTTTTTTTTTTGACTAAACAACAAAAAAGCTGAATGAACTTCAAAACCAAACCTCTCCTTCTGAGTGTGTCAAAAATAAGTTTCAGAGTTTAGATTCTAATCCATTTCTCACCATATGGCTGAATGTATGGTTCACAAGTCAGCTTACGCGATCACAGCTAGGTTCTTCATCTTTTGGAATACATAAGGTCTCCTCTTCACAATGGTGTTTAAGAATATGTACAGAACAGCTGACCTGAAAGCAGAGAACATCATCTGGCATTTTACTGATCCTGTCTTCATCAAATTCCTCTTCAGTTTTTACAAACATAGTCAAATCATGACCACTCTAAATCCATAATAAGTGCCCTGTTAGTTGAAGAAATATTGTATGTCAAACATAGGAGATGATTAATCATGTATATGCAGATAAAGTACTCTTGATTTTGTTCATGAAGGATTTTTTTTGTAGAAAAGAAAAGGAAAAAAAAGGCAACACACTAATTTCGTAACATTATCTAGTAAAGAACCCACACATCTCCCACAATTATCAATGTCGATATCAGAAGATACATACCATAATCCTGTGGAGTAGATGAAATCTGCAGATCGAGGATTCATTTTGTCGATATTGCCCTCCAACCAAATAAGAGTTTGAAGCTCTGCCATCCACTGTATGAGATGAGAACAGTTAATTTTTAGAGATAATCATTTAAAAGAACATCACAACATAAATCAAACCAAATTCAGAAATCACAATAGAACGTATACCTGTTCTATCTCTTCAAATTCCCTTTAGGGCTTTCAATTTACATGAGAAAAGACTCAAACTTTGTTCAGCGGGACACACAACCCGTTTTAACTAACAACAGAAACCCCATTTCTTCAAATTCCCATCAATCCCCTCAATTTACATGAGAAAAGAATCAATCTTTACTCTTCACAAACTCAAAAGTAAAATCAGCAACAAAAGAACAATTTAAGAACATAAATTATTGAATGCCAATTTCCGAACCAGCTAACCAAGCTTGATTTCAGCAACTAATCGTTTCAAGCTTTCTGCTTTGCCGCTTGAGGAAGAGAGCAACCAAGTTCAAGACTTCGAGGCTATTCGACTGAAAACCCAGAAAGTAGCGGAGATGTTCATATGATACAGATCTATTGAAAAGTAAGAGCCGACTTACCACCGTTAGTTCATCACCATCGAGTGTAGAAAGGGCCATCGATGCCTCAACGGTCGAGGAGACAGGCTGAGACGGAGAGGGTCTTTGCCGCAGAGAGAGAACCCGTGGGCTGGAGGTCGAAGACACTGATACGCTAAAAGTAAGCGCCCAATTTAACCCTGAAAAATGTCATCGTTAGTATACAGTAAATAAGGATAATTCAAATATGGAGATTGATGGTACACCTGTCATTGTGAAACAAATAAAGAATTATTATTTACAAAGTGTAATATTTACAAGAATATTAACAAGTAACAAAATTAAGGGGGGTTTTAGACTTACGGTTTTCGAAAATTAAAATAGAAAGAAAGAAAATATACAAACACTTATACAAGAATGAAACATAAGAAACAAATATCAAAACCAATTCTTTGTAATCAAATTCGACTCAAACCCTATAATTGTTTATCTAAGTCATGAGAAAGAAGTTGATCATGTGAAACATTTGAAGCAAATGATTTTCCATATTTTACTTTCATTTACTAATTAACCTAAGTGAAAGTACCTGAATCAATCCTATTAAACATGCAATCAAAGTATGGAAAGCTAGCTAATCAAAACATATTCAACGCAAGAAACATAGAGAAAGACTATCAACTTAAGTGCACAAGTATGAATAAATTCACCTATTTGCAATCCTTTTCAATTAAATTTGACTTTTGTCCAAAGCCTTTACTACTTTTGATTTAAGTTCACAAAACTATTAGGTGAATCGCTTACTTAAATCTAGCATCAATTATATGTAAACCCTAGATGTTTCAATCCATATAAGATAAACACACAAAAGATATCAATCAAGTAAATTTAATTGAAAATCTCACATAAGCAACTATAGAATCATAATTATGGGAATCGAAAATTTCATTCAATCATAAGAATAGGGCTTTAAACTTTGCCCTAATGTTATTGTTAACTAGAACAAATCCAACGGAAATCAAACAAGGACAACCTAAAAGGTTACAAAGAAAGAGAACGAATTACACCGTGAGATGGAGATGGAGATGGAGATGGAGATGTTGACTTTGGAATCTTGAATCTTGGAAGCAAGTTTTCAAGGTGGACGATGGATGATGATGCTCATGGCTTCTTCTTCTTCTTATTCCTTACTTGAAACGTTGAAAGTGAACTAGAGAATGGAGAGAGAGAGAGACTTGACGATTTTGTGGTGTGTTTTTCTGAATTGGAGTTCTTTTTAACGTCAAAGAACGGAGAGTATATATAGGGGACGTTGACTTTGGTCTCCAAGGTTCATGAATCTTTTACTATTTTCCCAAAGAATTATTTAATAATTCCACATAGCTTCGACCAATCCCGTAGTGCCATGTAAGCCCTGGTGTGTCATCCAACCAATCAAAACTCTCCAAAATAAGTCTAAATCCCTTTTCAATATATTGTTGACGAAAATATATAAGGATTTTCTGATTTTCTTCATTATTTTCGGCCAAAATACCTTTAGGGAATATAGGGATGAACCTAGACTTGTTTTGAGCATTTTCTTGTTTTCCGCACTTCTTCTTTCCTTAAAACTCTCCCTAGAATATCGCCAAACGTGTGCTTGCTTGATTTTCACGTTGCTTCCTTGTTTCTTTTTTGGCATTTCACGGCAAAACACATAAAACCCTCCAAAAATATATCTTTTGCGTCACAAACCCTAATTTGTTGGGCTTTCATTCATTTTGCCGAACCATAATACTCTAGAAGATTCTTGGGCCTCTTGCGTCATCTTCAAGCCATGTTGCCTCCTAACGTCATTTCCCTTCATTATTTCGATCATGCTTCTTGGTTGACTTAGGAGTCATGCTTTGTCAAAGTTTCCTCTTCTGAACAGGATTTCCCGGTTGAAACAGGAAAACTTCTTTTCTTTATTTCAGCTCATTTATGCAGCCCTTCGTGTCTTGTCTTAGCTTCCTTCAACGTTCTCTAACTCCTCTTTCCTCTTTTGAGCTCATTTCAGCTCGTTTATCCCAAGGACTTGAAAATAGAAACTATTACTAAAAATGGAAAATAGAAACTTTCTACAAATAAGAAATGAAAACTTTCTAAAAATAGGAAATAAAAACTTTCCTAAACCAAAAGGATTTATTGAAGAAATATAACTAAGTAAATATGAGGAAATAACACTTCAAACGTCGCATTAAAATGCTCCTATCAACGACTGGATGAGCAGTGGAGAGGTAAAGTCGCGCAGAGAGAGAGAGAGAGAGAGTCGTGGTGGCATATCAACTTAATAAAAAAAAAACCGGTTACTTGCTAAATAGGTTAACTTGATTCGAATATCCACGACCATTGGATATATTGTGGATTTAACTATCACAAATATTCATCAAACAAACAGTACAGGATACAACCAAGTACTGCAGAATTTTCCTTCATATTGAGCTAGATGTATTTTTTTTGTTCTCCTTGATCACTTGATGTAATCATCTCCTCTTTGGGTTTCTATCAATGGAGGTTTCTCATTAAAAAAAATGTCTGACCCGTTATCCCAAATTCCCAAAATCTATCAGCAAAGTATACTCATACCTATCCCCATGCCTGGAGAGCTCAGCAACATTCAATTTGAAGCCCAGAAAAGCCAAAGACCATAATCTGCAGAATGAGTTGCTAATCGCCCTTCACTACCAGAAACAGAACTTAATCCGGGATTCGGATTGAGAAATTCTAGTAATTTTTTATCTCTGTCAAATTTTAACTTTGGCTTCCTGGTAGGAATCGTTTCATTGATTCCAATCCCCATCATTGGTTCCCTATTTGGGTGAATTTATGAATAAATCTTTACATGGATGTTTGTTGGATCTGATTAGGCAAAAGGGAATAATCACACATATGACTATAATTGATTCCAGTCCTCATCATTGATTCCTTCTTGCTTTAAATCTTCTGGTGTATCATAGAGTGAGAGCGTTCGTCTAGTTTTTGGATAGTATTCGAGAGCCTCTGTAGCTCATCAAGCTAGCAACATACTTGGTTATTCAAGATAGTAGTCCGCACACACTCATGTCCTTGCTATTGTCATTGCACCAATTTGGGGAGTTCTACTAGATTTAACTCCATGTTGAGAATCAAATTAAAAAGGGGAAATTATTGGTCACTCCCTATACTATAAGGGCGTCGACAGTTCAGTCCTTACTATCCTAATTTTAACAACTTACTCCTCAAACATTGAAATTTCACACAATGTGGTCCAAAATGACTATTTTACCCCTCACTTCATCTTTTATATATATATATATATATATATATATATTGACCTCTCACTTCATCTTATACTAAATACTGATTACTACCTTGTAGTTTGGGTCCAAAATCAATTCAGTCCATGAACTTCTAATTTCATCAAGAACACTCCTGCACTTTCAATTTTGATCTAATAGGTCAAATTTATTAGTATTCGGACAATTGAGTCATTTAATTTGTTGACGTGGCTCATATATGGCTATATTTTATGATGTGGTGTTGAGGTGGTCTGCATAGTCAAATTAGGAGTGAGATCCACTATTAGAAATCTATCAAATAAATAGTTTTTCAATGAATAATCCAACTATAACGTGAACCCATAACAGAATAGTAATGAATTGGACATATTAGATCAAAATTGAAAGTGCATGGGTGTTTTTGATGAAATTAGAAGTCTAGGGACTGAATTGATTTTGGACCTAAACCACAGGATAGTAACTAGTATTTAGCCCTATATATTTATATATATTTACCCCTCATTTCATCATATATATATAAATTTATATATGTTTACACCTCACTTCATCTTATATATATATATATATATATATATATATATATATATCTCACTGGATACTTGGCAAAAGACGGAGGAGGCGGAGGTGTTTCGTGAGAGCGAGAGAGAGAGTGAGGGGTACATATATATAAATTTATATATATATATATATATATATATATATATATAAAGATGGAGAGAGAGAGAGAGGGAGAGGAATTAAAAAGAGAGAGAGAGAGAGAGAGAAAAAGGAAGTAAAGGTAAAATAGTCATTTAGGACATATTGTGTGAAAACTAGAGTGAATAAGGACTAAACTATTTAATTTAAAAGGCGAGGGATTGAACTGTTTTTAAGAGAAAAGTATATGAAGTGACCAGTAATTTTTCCAATTAAAAAATAAAAAAAAAAAGGAAGAAGAAAGGAAGAACTAGATGAATAGATTCATTTTTTGGGTGATTGAACTGTTTTTAAGAGAAAAGTATATGGAGTGACCAGTAATTTTTCCAACTAAAAAATTAAAAAAAAAGGAAGAAGAAAGGAAGAACTAGATGAACAGATTCATTTTTTGGGTGATTTGACTAAAATATCCTCAATAGTAACGGTGTGTAATAGAAGATTTAACGACAATGACTAAAGTGAATGGCGGAATTAAACTTGAGTGACTAAAGTGATATATTTGAAAAGTCAGTGACCAAAGTGTCGAACATGTCAAAGTTTAGTGACCATTTGTGATATTCTCCCATTGTTTTAATAAGGCGTCAGTTTTCTAATCGATCCCAAATATGGTACTGTGGGTTTGCATGCAGCCAATTCTAATCTTATTAATTATTGTATCCCTTTCTCTAGTCTTAGTCAATCAATCTCAACTTCCCACATCCATTTCTCCTCTATCCAATTTCTCTCTTCATCTCTGGTTGCTGTCATCTTTTTCTTTCTCTTCTCTTCAAAAACACTCACCATCATACCTTTAACTTCATTACCGGATCTAGGCGTCTCCCACCCGTCCCCTTGTTTGAGCCAGGCGTCGCCCATTTTTCTTAATCTCCTTCTCTTCACCGACCTTCAATAGGCTTGGGCTGATCGGGTCATCTTTCTCAGGGAGGTCCATGTCAATGTCTTCAAGGTTGGCGCCAGCTGGGAAATCAAGAGTGAAGATTTGAGAGAGATAAAAGGTAGAGCTATAACTTAGAGATAAATTCAATCTTAAAACTGAAACCGAAGTCGATATTAGTTAAACCGACTGGGTCAGTTTTGAGAATATATTGTCATTTTCAATGCTATAAAGATGGAAAGCATCGTGGCAGTTCGGACATCAGTTTCGAGCAAAAAACCACCCCGACAACACCTAATCCATCTGTAGTGAAGTTGTATCTTGGTAAACATATTAAATATATATAAAAAAAATACAATAGAAGTTGATCCCTCTAGGAGAGAAGTAATCTTTCCATCTAAAAAGTAGTTTGGGAGAGCTGCACTTCTAAGAGAAGATAGCTTTTGCTTTATGTGAGAATAAGTAGCTGCAGTGCATAGTAACTGGGTGTTTGATAAACATGATTTCGTCTCTCCTCCTCCTCCACCTCTTCCTCGTGGCACTGTACCCTTTGCAACAAAGACGCCATCGTTTTCTAGCTCAAGTTCTGCACCCAAATCAACCTCATGGAGCTCGGCGACTTCCATGTATGGATCGATCTCTCTCTCTTTCTTAGAGACCTCGTATAGTGACAAAAAGGGAGATGGGAAAAAAGTCAAAAAAAAAAAACGAAAAACATACACTCTCAGATGCCGAAATACGATAAAAAAGTAGGTCCCACAAGAGATCCCATAAAATGGGATTGTGTAAATAGTATTGATCTTTGAGGAATGCATTTGTGATTATGATCACTATTATTTTGTGACTTGATCTTTGAGGAAAACAAATGAGTTCAGAAAAGATTTATGAAAGTATTGACTTCTTGAATTGACTGAAAAAATGTACTTTTCATGTGAGTGTTTTGAGTTGTGATTGTGGAGTTGTATGTTGTTGAATTGCCTAATTAACTGTTTAATTTGAGATGATTGAACTATTGTGATTGTACCAATAGGGTGGCTTACGTAGCATATTCTACATGGTGGCTGTGTAGTAGAACCAGTGTAGTGGCCTGTAGTGGGTTGTCATGACAATAACTTGTGCGGTGATCAGTATAAGTGATTATTAAAATGTGTCGTTGTGGGATAATAATGATTGCGATTGTTGTTGTAATGACTCAAGCTTTTCTTGCCGTTGAATGCATATTGATTTAGAGATTATTGATTGTTAGTGGCTTTGCATTATTTGGATCTTAAGGTGTTTGATTTTATTTTAATCACCTGGACTAAATTATATGCAGGGATTTACTATATGTTAAATTGTGTGATTTCACTATTATGATCTTCTATTTTGATTGTTGGAGTTTACTCATATGAACTTCACAAGCTTAGTGGATTTGTTTGTTACAACCCGGTGCACTATTTGATGGTATAAAGATTAATTCTAAAGGTCAGGGTAATCGTGGCTGAAGCTAAAGTCTTGCAGTTGTAGCTGTAGGTGTCGAAAGCTAATTTTGTTGCTTTACTTTAATTAGACTTGCGTTATGTAGTAAGCTGTAAGACCCCAAAAATTTGTTATTAATTTCATGGAATTTCCTTGAATTAAGTTAGCATTTTTTAGTAAATTTTGGTGGTTCGAAGGTGAAGTGAAAGCGTTTCGGACGAATAATTACTCGAAACATTTATGTTGACTTTTTACTTGTAGGGTTTCTCCAAAAATTTCCTTCACAAAATTTGTAGAGCGCGTCGATACTAGTTCGTGCATATGTGGAATGTAAAAATCGGAGTTCGTATGAAGAAGTTATGAGTTTTGGAAAAAGTTTCTATTTTAGTATAAAGGACAGATTTTTCTAGAAATGCAAAGAAGGACTGAATTTCTAAAAATAGAAACCCAGCCCTCCTTCTCTCTCCCTGATCGGAAATCACCTCAATCCTTTCCCCGGCCATAACTTCACCGTCTGGCCACCATTGGACATGCCACCACTAGCGTTGGCTTTGCCTCATCCTCCCGCAGCTGCCAGTGGTAACATCTTCTTCCCTCTCAGCGTCTACGATCTAAACCCAGTTTTAGGTGAACATCGTTTTCTCCCTCCTTCGACCATTATAACTCAAGCTACTGGTCATTCTAGGATCGTTTGAAGATGCGGATCATCCTCCCCAAAGGGCTTGAGCTGAATTGAAGTGTGGACGGAGAACTCAGATTGCCGGAAAACTGGGCAAAAACCCGATCTTGATTATGTTCAGGTATTTTCCGACTAAACTGCTTTGATTTAGGGTTGATGCTAGTTGTGAAAGTTTTTGGGCATGTTGTGAGGAAGAGTTTCATGTAGGTTTCACTGCCCAAGTCGGTGGTTGACTGCGGGCGGCGCTTTGAGGCAGCTTCCAGCCACTCTAGGGACAGTTTCTATTCCTGATTACGATCTACTCGTCCATACAAGTATTTCGATATACAACAAGTAATTTTTGGAGATCGTATGAGCATGTTAGGGTTTTTATCGTTTTCGATTTGCTTAGTTTTCGATCCATGAGGATATGACTATTTGATCGGCTTGTAGTTTTGTCACATCTATCATAGAAGTATTCCGAAGACTTTGGGTGGTCTCGGATGAAGTTTCACCTTAATTGGCAGACTCATTTTTTAGAGTCACATATTATATTACACAGAGTTTACAAATTAAATTACGTTAACAAAATAATAAGTAACCACTCCTCAGAGCTTACTACATAGTGGAAATCTTAACAACAGTAAAACCACAAAATTAGCTTCCTACCCGATCAAGTGCTACAAGGTCTCAGCTTCAACCACGATTTCTTTAACTTGCAGGATTAACCCCTAGACCATCGAATAGTGCACTGGGTTGCCACACAACAAACCCGATAAGCTTATGAAAGCTCGTATGAGTAAACTCAAAACCACAAAGCAGAAACACATTCTTAAGTCACCTCAACCTAAGCAGCGATAAACACATAACATCAGTTTCATAACCTTCCATATCATGCTTACGTGGGTCAACTCGTGACTAAACCACATGCTCAGATTCTCAACCTAGTATCCAATTACACAAATTCTAGTCAAAAAAAATCTTCTCAAGTAATGTTTGAACCATTTTAACGCACTACGGTGAATTACAAAGAGAACAATAGTCACCACTATGGCCCTTAAGAACAATCAAACCATCAACAAATAAAACCAAGAAGAAAACAAGGCAATCACAATTGAAAACAAAATGAAACAATTCATAGTAACTTCTGGGTATAGTTTAGTTCAGGGGGTCACATTAAAACAAACAATTCAAGTCATAGTAATCATCACAACCCCATACTCTGACATCTGTAGGTAGCTCCGACCATCATAGCAATCCTCTCGATCGTTGTTAACTTAATAACAATTCTTCTCCTCTATAGAGCAGTCATCACACTGATCATCACACAGATTTCATCGGTGATCACATAGATAGCAATCATCATACTGATCATCACACAGATTTCACCAGTTATCACACAGATATTCTCACATGCTTTACACAAGAATCATTACAAAGATCATCACACTGATGTCACCGATTCATTATACAAGCTACCATATCTTAAATCTCAATTAAGATGGTCATACTAGACCCATGGTATCTCAAAAAAATGAAATTCTACAATCACCACACAATACACAATTCCAATCATTGTTTGTAATATCAACCAATGATATTCTATAATCACAACTCAATACACAATTTCACTATTCCAAACAATGATGAGCTCAATACTTCATATATTACTCATATCACAACAAATGCACCAATACATATATATTTCACATATATATATATATATATATATATATATCATTCACTAAGGAATGCCACTAATACCAACTATAGTCATGGTTAAACTAATAACTCCAAGACAATATGGTAACTTTGCTTATAACGAATATCGTGAGATTTACTCACCTCTGAATTCTGTTGCATCTTCACACGCTAACCAAGACAAGCACCAATCGCCGCAATCCTCTCCACACAAGCTTGTGAAGTACCTAAACACATACGGTCTCGATTCAATGCACGAATCACAAAGTGATTAAAAGTTCGAATCCCCCATTTGAACTAAAATCCGAAAGTAATGCCAATCGAGGTGAAACCTTATCCAAGACCACCCAAAGTCTCCGGAACACTCCTACAATCAATACATCAAAACCATAAGTCGTTCGGACAATCGAATCTACACGCAACGAAACCCGAACGGTTCGAAATCACAAAAACTTTAACATGCTCATATGATCTCCAAAAATTACGTATTATATATCGAAATGCTACTATCGACAAGTAGATGATAAATAACACAAGAAAATACTCCTTACATGGTCGGAACACCATCACAGTGGGGAGGCACAACCACCACAAATACCGCCGGCCAAAACTTAAAAACCACATCAATCCAACAGTCCAAAATGTCAAGAATACCAAGTATAGCAACTTTAATACTTGGAGCTTGAACCAACTCGGCCTAGATCACCGTCGATCACTATCCCAAGCTAGGAAAATACTGTTCACCTCGAGTTACAACTCCACACTGAGAATCGATCGAAACCACCACCAAGGATCGGTATAGGAGGCTTCTACAACACAAACACGCTTTGTATCATGCCTAGCCGTCGCCAGATGAGAGAATTCCGACAGGGTTCGATCTATCTTAACTTCACCGCTTCGATCTGCCGTGCACGGTGCAAATCGCCGTTACCACAATAGGGAGGACCGGGATAAGGAGGCGAAGAGGTCTGTGCTAGTGCTGTCGACGGAGATCGCTGGGAAAGTCTGCTCGGGTACGCCGGATTGCAGAGAGAGTCTGGTTTTCTGGAATTTTTCAGAAATTGACCAAAAAAGGAAAATTTGGAATTATGAAATAATTTCTGAAAAATCCAATTTATACCAAAATGGAAACTTTTTCTGACGGCCATAACTTCTTCAGACGAACTCCGATTTCCGCGTTATGCATATCCACGAACTCTATCGACACGCTCTACAACTTTCGTGAAGGAATTTTTTGGAGAAACTTATCGAATAAAAAGTCAACCTTTTGACCCTTCGAAAATAAAACGTTTTGAGTAATTATTCGTCCGAAACACTTTCGCTTCACCCACGAACTACATACTCGTACCAACAACCACTAAATTAATTCCAAAAATAATTACGAATTTCTGGGGTATTACACGTACTTTATACTTTATCTCGGCTGTAAAAGAAGACGCAGCAGGGTCTAGAAATGAGTAAATCTCACGTGGTTCATTTACGAAACGAGTTATATTATTGTTCAGTTTAATAGCTAAATTGTGAAATCGTTTTCAGGAATAAATATTTGTTTTAAATCATATGAACTTGATCGTCAACGGTTCATAGGTAAGTAAAATGAAGTTTTATTATAAAAATGATTTTTCATGGGTTTTATATGTGTGAACTATAGTTGGTATTAATAGCATTCCTGAGTGGGTGACTAAATATTTATATATATATACATGAATATATATATATATATTGGTACAGTTGTGTAATAAGGTGGAATCAACATGTTTTGTGTGTTCGATGTTGCTATTGTAGTGATTTAATTTTTTAAGGAAGTGAATAAAATTTGGTTGCTTTGGAATGGAAACAATTTTATTTTGACATTTCGTATTTGAGAGTTTTACTTGTAAATTGTGCTGGTGGTTTAAGGGGTGAAAACAATATTTCAAAATTGATTTCTTTATTTTTTTTGAGAAGAGAGTTGAGCTTTGAAAAACAATATTTGTTGCGGTCAATTATATTGTTTTGGAAAGTGTTGAGGTTGTGAAACATTTTGAGTATTGAGTAACTTTTTAAATGTTTTGGTCTTTGTATTGTGGGTCACAGTAGCGACCAAGGGTGGTTGGTCGAGGTGTGGTTACGACTCAGTTAGAGCTCTAATCTATCTGCCATTGTATGTCATGGGGGTAACGAGTAGATTACTTGCTGCTCATGAATACATGTTTGTAAAAGAGAGTTTGGAGTGTATTCTTCCTTTTAATTGTCCGAGGAGGCACTTGATTTCATATTAAATTGTGAGTAAAAATAATATGATTTTATGACTTTAGTGATGTATGTTACTTTTAAGAGGTAAGGATGTCGAGTTTTGAAAACTAGTCATTTTGTGGAATCATTTTGAATGGAGTTGAAGGGGTGATTTCTTGACTTTAGTGTGAGTTGTTTGATTTTCTTATTTAATTTCCTTTTCCCCTTCTTTTGTTTGATTTTGATGTAATCTCCTGAACTAAACTACATGTAGGGATTACTATGATTTCTTTTGTTCGATTTTAATGTAATCTCCTAAACTGCACTGTATGCAGGGATTACTATGATTTTGAATTGTGTGATTTTAGGTGATCTCTTGAACTAAATTTTCTATGCAGGAATGTAAGACCCCAAAAATTCGTTATTAATTCCTAATGGTTTTCGGGAATTAATAAAGTGTTCGTTAGTATAATTTCATGGTTTGAGGGTGGAGTGAAATTATTTTCGGACGAATAATACGTTTTAGAGGGTTTATAAAGTTTGACCTTTTATATGTTAGGATTATGTGAAAACATCATTCTAGAAAGTCGTAGAGCGCGTTGATACGAGTCCGTGGATATGCAGAACACAAAAATTGGAGTTCGTATGAAAAAATTATAAGCGATTGAAAATTGAGAAATTTCTATAAATATAAAAAAATCCGGGATTTAGTTCAGAATCCCAAAATTTTCGGTTTTTGCATTTTGGCCCCCGATTCTCTCTCTCCTCTTCCCCCCGTTTTCTGGGCTCTCCTTTGTCCGGCCATATCTTTCTCCACAGGCCACCAATTGACCTGATTTCGAAAGCAATTTTGCTCGCCTTGAGGTCGTCTACAACTTCCCAAAAGACATCAAGGTGAAAAACGAACAATGGGGGGCGGCACAAGGTTGAGATATCACACAGCCCGAGTTAGAAATCGCCTCCCTTTGACCGGCCGATATCTCCCAAGTCCGGCCACCAATCGGCTCGGTTCCAAAAAATATTTTGCTCGCCTTGATCTCACTTACAACTTTACAGAAAACATCAAAGAGAGATACAAGCCGGGGAGGACTTTGCAAGGCCGAGAAGCCGTACAGCAGAGCTGCGAATCTCCTCCAGTCCCCGCTCTTCGTTCTCCCATCTCCGGCCACCTTTGGCCGTGATTCAAAAAGGGATTCTGCACTACAAGGGACGTAGATCATTCCCCCAAGGTGGGTTGCATCGAATCGATTTGTGGAGATCAGATTGGATCGATTTTAAAACTAGGGTTCATCGGGTTTCAGTGGCTTCAACGGTAAAACCTGACTTAGTAGATTATATTTTGACTTTGATATAGTTATGAAAGTTGTAATTGGAGTTGAGCTGAAAAACTTTCATGTTGGGAGTTTTGTCAAATTTTGACTTTAGATGGGTGGCAGTGTCGCTACTACGGTGGCATTTTCCAGCCAGCTCCAGCCACCCCAATGGCAGTTTTTGCCCATTTTTGTGTTCTACACATCGATACGAACATTTTGATATATTATACAAAATTTTTAGATGTCGTATGATTAAGTTATGAATTTTACGATTTCGATAGTTCGGTTTGTGATCCGTAAGGATCGGGCCGTCTGATCAACTTGTAGTTTTGAGATAATGATCGTAGTACTGTTTCGATGACTTTGTGTGGTACGGGTGAAGATCCGACCGCTGGATCTTTGTATAAGTGTGTTTTATTTATACGCTAAGTTAAATATCGTATTTGGCTAAGTGATTGACGGTTTAAGTTGGTGGACGATTGTGAATCGTATTTTGAGCTGTTAAGAGGACACAGCGGGAATTTGGAGGTGGGTAAATCTCACATGGTTCATTTATGAACCGAGTTGCTTATTATTCAGAATTGATTGATAAATGTGAAATCGTTTTTGAAAATAAAGATTTGTTTTGAAATGATATGAACTCGATTGACTGCGGTTCATACGACTGTGGTTCACTGGTAAGAAAATGGATTTTATTATAAAAATGAATTTATCGGTTTTTTAGTGCGTATGAACTATAGTTGTATTAGTGGTCATTCCTACGTGAATGACTATATATGTATATATTTATGTGAAATATATATATCTGGATGGTGTGACATTGTGATATGTATATATTTGATGATTATATTGTTGAAAGAGTGATTTGAAGTTGTGATGTGACATTTGTGAGTCGTGTGGGATTTCTTTAAATGCCTGGTTCTGAGGGCCAAGTGGTCCGAAGTCTGAAGGTTATAATGGTAACTTGGGTTTGTTATGAGGGCCAAGTGGTCCGAAGTACGAAGGTTTCAGTGGCAAACCTAGGTTTGTTCTGAGGGCCGAATGGTTTGAAGTCCGAAGGTTACGTTCAACCTAGGTTTCCTAATCTCATACTTTTGCTTAAAATTTTTGTTTATTTATATAAATATTTATTATGTTTTCTCTATCATACTAGGAAATGATGGAGAAGCATAGAAATGAAAATTCAACTTTAGCACATTTCGTACGCCAGCTAGAAAAAACCGAGCTAAATAAGGAAGGAGGGACGAAAGCCTAAACAAACGAACTCCAAATGAGCTGAAATTTTCCAGATGCATTCTAGACATTCTAATGATCATTTCTTATGAATAGTTCAAGAGTGATTTCTGAGTGGAAAACCTTCAAAAGATCAGTCCAAGTTTCTGCCTAAAAGACAGAAAAAAGCTGCAAAGGAGGACCTGTACGGATTCTTGTAGCAATTTTGGCAAAACCATGGTGTCATAAATTCTGAAATTTTAAAAGAATAATCTGCACTTATCAATGAACATTTGGTATGACACTACTAGAATTATGGCCCCAGACATCCGCCAAAAACTGATGAGAAACAAAAACCCGACCTATGTCTTAGTAGGTGTTGAGAAAGATCCAGAAAACCCAGACATCGGTTTTTAGCCGATGTCTACAATAATTTTACACATTGGTTCCTCATTCTAAATCAATGTAAATAGGTTTAAATGATAACAAATTTTCATGTTTTACTATTGTTAAACCCTCAATTTATTGTATTTAATGCTTAAAGAAATATAGATCATACAGCACAAGTTTGCGTTTTAACATCGTTATTGATTTAATAAACGAAGACTTGTTGTAGACATAGGTTCCACAAACATTTCTTGCTTTTTATGATTTTGAAGCGTAATTTGCCACATATGCCACGATTTTAGATTCAACATACAAAGTTTAGTATTGTATGAACATCTAATATTTACTTGGATTAATATCAGTGTGTAAGGAAAAAACGATGTTAATTGTCTATTGCACATCGTTTCTACTGAGGGAACGATATCTAGTACTCAGTAATATATTGTTATTGACAAAAAATCGATGTCTGTATATTGAATGTATTAGCGATTTTCATTTTGAAACCGATGTCTGGTACTCAGTAATATAACGTTTTTGGCAAAGAAATCGATGTATGTATATTTTAGTAACATCCATTTTCATTTTGGAACCGATGTCTGGTACTCAATAATATATCGTTTTTGATAAAAAATCGATGTCTATATATTTTAATAACATCGATTTGCATTTTGGAACTGATGTATCTATATTACTGGACATCAGTTTTTATGGTTAAAACTGATTTCAACTTTATATCTAGACATCAGATTCTATAAAGAAGATGATGTCCACAAAATATGTAGCTGCTATAAATTGCAATTTCCACAGTTAATGAATGATTTGAATATTGAGGTATTTTATATGAAATCATCATCCTTAACAGTTTAAAAAATAGGCAAAATAAAACCCCAATTCACCTACTACAAGGCTAGCAAATCAAATAGTATTCATTTTTGTTCATAATTGCTACAAAAAAGTTGATCAAAAGCTAATCTAACTCAAAATCAACAAACTGGTCAGAATCTACAGCAGTGTGTAAGTAATCGGCTACTTCAATGCGCACCTCATCAAGTTGTTGTTGGGTATACCATTTCCGATCCTTTACTGCCCACTACAAATATATATAATAATGTAAGTCATAATGAAATGCTAATATTTAAAACAATTTTTTTTGTCAAATTACAATGCTTACAATGCGCCCCTCATTAAGTTGTTTGTTGGGTAGACCCTTTCTGATCCTTCACAGTAAATCATATATTGTAACTCGACCAACCAGATATACAATGTTTATCAGAAGTAATTTTAATTTAGGCACTTTATTAACCCTCCCCTTTTCAGCATTATAACTTTTAACCGCACTGCATTTTCTGGTGAATCCTAAAAATAACCCAGCTTGTTCTTAGGACAGAGATATAACTTTAGACTCAAGACATTCAAAAATGAATATACATGGTCTTCTTCGTGAGTGTATGTTACTTCCAAGTTTCCACTTTGAGTAGCCGCCCAGATATGCACAGCGGCACAAACAAAGAATTGTAACTAGATATGCATATAGTCCTAATGCAAAAAATTGAATCAGTTACCATAAACACATACACCCACAAACAACCTTCTAATTTATAATTAAGGAAAGTGAGACAAACCTTTAATTTTTTTATCCAAAGAAGATGATAAGAGAAACTGATCCCAGCAAAGACACGCATGCAAAAACAAAAATGGAGAGTGAGGGATGGAGGAAATAGATGTGAGGGTGTCCCGTCAATGAGATGCAAACTGTCCTCCCTCATAATATAGTTTACAATTGGATGATGCAGCTGTCCATACAACAATATTCACTGCTGCCCAACAAGAAAGCTTAACAAGAATGGGGACCAGACAAAATTATACTATAAATGTAGTCCAGGAACTACCTGCGTACCAGCAAAGAGCAAATCATTACCCACAACCATGGCATAAACTTGTCCAACAGGCCCATTAAGACTCATTTCAGAGTTAGCTTGGGTGTTCCACGCCTAGAAAACGATATCCATGAAGGAATGAGGTGGTATAATATAAAATTTGTAGCAATAAGCTCACGTTAAAAGAGATTCGATCTTGTTCTACCTTTACAGCATTTGGTATACCGACAAAAACCCAAGGACCTTCACTGATCATACAACCAACTTCACCACCAAGATTAATTACTCCCGGGCACTGTAAAATACAGACATATAAGAACATGGATTATTTGTCGCATCCACTGGACTGAAAAGTACAACTGGAAAATAATATCCAACAATCTTGAGTAAGAACGTGATCGTGTGAATGGTGAAATGAAAAGACACGGGAATGAAATATATGAGAACATTTCTCTAGAAACTCTCCGGTCTCCCATGGCAACAACTCTGATAAAATCCCTCCTCCAGATCTTTATGCAACCAACATTACAAGCCAATTTTCCTTTCCACAAATTTTTCAACTTATAAGTTCACACAGTCTCTCATTACAACTTCCATCAGTTTAACTATATAATTAAAAGATCATGCAGCTACATTCAGTCATAATTCAAAAACTCCTACTAGGCAGTGACCTTATAACTATAATCGATACGAAAACCCCACTCTCGTGCTTCAAATTCAACTAGTTCTTTTTATCCACTAATTAAACACTACACTTTCACCTATCAAATAACAAGGAAAACTAACCGAAACGTACCAAAAGTGAATCATTACCTGACCAGACTGGCAATCCCATACTCTCACAGTCTTATCCTTACTTCCAGTAGAAATTAAGCTTATCAGACCCAGATGGCAATGCAATCCCACTAACAACCTGTTCACCTAAAAACCAAAAACATCAACTACCAAATTTCAACAAATGCGCAGAAACAATGACAATCCTAGGGTCCATAACTCACATTCTGATGCCCCTCAAGCGTCGTCAACAAGCTAACACAGTCCCCCATGCTCTAAGAATGCAAGAACTTACACCTATCGCCATAGCTACAGTTCCCCTGAACCCAATAGTTACACACCTTATCCATCTTCCTAACGAAAACCCTATTAAATCCTTCGGTCCGCCCCCACGTGTTCGAAGCTCCACCGTTGAAGTTATTCAGACCCCGGCCACGTGGCCCCGACGACGGGTCGTCGGTGGTGGCGGCAAAGCCGTATTGCCACTTAGACGACGCCGTTCCGTTGATCACTAGCAAGTCCCCCTTTCAAGGAATTTGTAGCTATGTTTATTAGAAGAAGATCAACATCTGATCGTCATCCTTCAGATTTAAATACACCATCCTGTTGAAACAAATAAATATATTGTCACTCATAATGTAATCCTTATGAATCCAAAAAGAATGACCCAGAAGCCAAATTGAATAATTGATCCTTAAGATACATGATCTTTGAAGGACTAAGCCCTTGTTATATTTGGATTCTGGACAGAAAATAAGACAAATGTCTGGCCACTTATAACAAACCTTTTAGCCAAAGGAAATAAAGATTACAGAGTTGCATACACTCAGATTCGAGGACCACATGATAAGAAATTGAGATTTTTTTTTAAAGAAGTTTCCACCCAAAACTAATGATATCAATACTGTCACGACATTTTGGATTTAAATTAATTCAAAGTTTTGATATGGTAATTAACAAGGCTGAACAGAAGGAGGTACGCGTGTCAGATAATTTCCAGAAAATCTGATTCATTGATACGAAAGAAGATAATATCTCAAAACCAAGCACTAAAATCAAACACAATCAACATGCACCAGCTCAAAATACCACAGCTTTAAGCCATTCAAAGACAAACCCAACTCAAATACACAATAAATAAACAAAAAAGACTGAACTTTAGATTAAAACCGGACATAAAATCAGTATTAGTGGTCACCAAGAGAAGAGAGAGAGAGTACCTACGTGACTAGACATTGGAGAACTAGCTAGAGCCTGCTCAAGTAGGAGAATGACAAGCTCAGGTCAGCTAATAAGCTTGAGGTCAGATCGGATCTCAAGCTCGAGGTCTGTAAAGTGAGGTCGGGTGAGAGAGCGAGGCCGGGAACTCAGGGTTAGAGAGCGAGGTCGGGGACTCAGGGTTAGATCGGAGGTGGCACTAGTCGGCTTAGGTCGGAGAATGAAGTTGGGGACTTGGAGCACGCTAGGTTGGAGAAGAAGGTCGGGGACTTAAGGCAGGTCAGCTTGGAGAACGATGAGGTCGACAAGGTGAGTTGACAGGACCCGCCCCGAATTTCACCCTGAAATCCGAGGTGGCCCTGTGGGGCCCACCTTAGGAATAACTCTACCAAAAATTCAGCAGAGTCACCCCTAAAATGGACTACCCAAAAACCTATAAATAACACATTCACACTTCGAATAAACCATCCTTATTCTTCTGGAGCCACCCTGCTCCCCAAATCACAACAACTCCACAATTTACAACTAAAATACGAATCATACAACATTTATCCCACAGGTTATCAGAGCAATCTAAAAGAGAAAGAGAAAATAAAATACAGGTAGGTTCCACAGTTAACCTACAATGAAGACAACAGCAGCAGATGCTATGCCTCGAATCCTACTATGCCGAACCAGCTACTCTGCAGACTGGGCATTTGAAAACGAAGGGCCCAGGGGAAAAGTATATAAAAAACGTTAGCGTGAGTGGACAAAAATAAGTAATTGTAAGGAGAAAATAAATTTATACTTTCCCGCACATATCTTCTTAAAAACCCGATGCATGCAGCAATTTAAAGAAACACAGTAACTTTAGTTCAGCTCAAGAAAACCGACTAGCCCCGCTAGTCACAACCGAGCAAAGGAAAGAATTCCGATACTCAAGAAAATAAGACCAGCCCCTCTGGTTAGGGAAATCGAACTAGCCCCGCTAGTCAAAATAATAAAATAATATATAGGGAAGAAGTATCACCATACGATAGAAGGGAGCCTCTCGGCTCGGGTCGGAGTGTCCCACACTCTGGAGCATCCCATGCTCTGCTCTACTCACACACGAACACATAGTAAGCAGGGAAGATTACTAATAGGCTAGCTAGCAATAAAATATATCGACCCAGGTATGGTGGGTAAAAACCATACGAAAATCGAAAATCAGTAAGACATCCCCAATGTCTTAGAAGAAAAGAAATTTAGTCCAGCGACGTGACCCCGCACGCCAATATAAATTCGGAATCATAAACCAATAAACGAAAATCAAATAAGTTCCTAAGTTCCGATGAAAAATCCCATTTCCGAGGATTCCTCGGAAAAAGCAAATCCGCTAATAAATAATACTTTCATTTCCGGAAATAATCTCGGAAAACAACTCGTCGAAAATTATTTCAGATAACAAATTTAAAATGGAGCATAACAAATTCCAATCCAAAATTCGAACGATAAATAATTCCACAATTAAAAATCGGATAATATGCTAGATAAATTAAAACAATAATTTAAATTACTAATCCATTTCCCAAAACAAAATCAATAATCAATATCAATTTCCCGAAAGTAAAATATAATAATATGTTCATTAATTAAGTAAATACTTATTTCGGAAAATCAATTACATGCATCAATATTTAGAAAACCAAAAGTCCACTCACAGTATACGGCTAACGTGGTATCCAAGCGTAAGGATCCTCGTCGAGTGATGAGTCGGTACCTCGTCCTGTACATAATTATTCGTAACTAACAATTACCGGACGGAAGAAAATAATGTTACGATAAACAATAATTAAATCCTAAACCCATAACCTCAATTCCTCCAATTCTCTTCTACAACCAACCAAACTTCACCAACACCGCCCAATCGTCAAATTCAGACTTTACAACAATTATGGAGAAAATCCGACAATCGGATTCACGATTAACATTAATCGAAATCCAAATCTTTAGAAATTTATAACCGATTCAAAACTCCAACAATCCTCACCAAACTTCATATACAAGTTCTAGGATAATTATAGGATTTAACTAGTCAGAAATTGGAATTAAACAGTTACCCTAGCCACCGCTACCGCCGCCCACAGTGGCGGCGCCGCCACCAAAATCACCAGCTCCAATGGCCACCAAATTTTGGCAGCAGCACCTTCTCAACACACCCATTAATTCTCCCAACTATGACCAAGTCAGAAAATGAGTAGAAGTACCTCAACAACTAAGGAGAAGTTTGTACCCGAATCATGAATAGTAACCCGAAATTTCAAATCTTCAATTCCTCCTCTACACTGCAAATCGTGGCTCAAGGCTAGGGGGGAAATGATCCTTGGCAAAAACCCGACCTTCGACGCTGGTTTGGTGGTCGGAAATGGCTGGAATCGCCGGAAATCGACGAAACACCCAAACTGCTACAGTGAACTTCAAAGCTTAAATCCGAGTTCCACGGGCGGAGCCACAGCAAAATACCACCACAGACGCCTAGAGGGAGAGGAGGCGAGTCCAAAGATGCTGGCTTTACGTCGTCAGGTGGCCGGAGAAGGAAGAAGGCCGGAGTTGCAGAGAAGGCCGAAGAGAGAAGAAAGAAAGGAAAAAAAAAAAACGCGGGGGAGGAGGAGAGAGAGAGAAAAGAAAAGTTACCGGCCCCAACAGTAAAAATTCAAATTTATACTTTTTACCATAAACAGTAACTTTAATATTTCGTTTGATTTTAAAGTCATGCATGCAATTAAATTTTCTAAGTTACGAAATTATTTAAAGTATTTGTTATTTAATAAGCATATTATTCGATTTTTGATTATGAAATTAGTTATCATTTACCGTCCAAATGACTAGTAAACGGGTAAATTTAGGTTCGGGACGTTACAATCTCCACTCCTTATAAAAATTTCGTCCTCGAAATTCACACGAACGACTAAAGGCTTAGCTAAACCAATTCTACTGGTTACGCGTTCCCCGGTGAAACAATATAAGGAAATAACTCAAGGGAAAGAATGTCATACCGTCATGAGTATCTGGAGGAACGTGATTCTCCTGCTGAGACATGGCATGAAGTCTCGTCTGAGTCGCTGGATGTCCACGACGACCACTACCTCGTTGAGTGCTGCCCCTGGCAGAACTAGTGGGAGTGCCGCTCCTGGTAGAATTAGTGGGAGTGCCGCTAGATGAACCTCCTGATACGTGACTAGAACCCTGACCGACGTCCGGAGTAACACCATGAGTCAATGTAGGGCAATCCTTCCTATAATGACCCGGCTGTCCACATTGATAACACGTCACATTCCTCGTCTGACGCTCGGGATAATCACTCCCAGTATGGAACCTCCCTGAGGTACCACCATACTGACTCGTGCCGTCACTGAACTGCCACTCAGACTGACCAACTCCCATATTAAGTCCTCCAAAATCCGATAGGGTGGTTGAATCCGAACTGACACGTCTACTACCTCCAGAAGATCCTGAACCAGAAGTGGAAGCAGCTCTCTTGGATGGACCCTGGCTAGGGCCACCCGCATCTCGAGGTCGAACACCAGACAAAAACATAGTCTCGAGTCTCAAAGCAGCATTAACCACCTGATGGTAAGTATAGAATGGTACAGCTGTCAACTGCAGGCGATAATCACCCCCCAATCCTTCAATAAACCTATAGATCTGCTCCTCCTCAGTGCCTACCAAATCTGGCACAAACTGGGCTAGCTGAGTGAACCGCTGCTCAAACTCCGTCACGGTCTTGTCCCCTTTCTCTAGGTGTAAGAACTCATACTTCATCCTGTAACGAATAGCTGTGCCATAGTACCGCCTATTAAAATGTACCTTAAACTGTTCCCAAGTCGTCGGACCAACATTTCCTGGTTCCCTACTAGTCATGTCCCACCAATCATAAGCAACACCGTCGAGAAAGTCTACTGCCAAGCCCACTTTACGGTCATCCGGACAATTTATCTGAGTAAAAACTCTCTCCATTTTGTTCAGCCAATTCTGAGCGTCCAAAGCATCAGGAGCATGGGAGAAACTATACGCTCCATGTCTCCTCGCTCGCTCCATGGTAAAATCAGTTCTGGAGCCAGGAAGCGCTGCAGTCAACTGCTGGACAATATGTCCCAAGGTGTTCGCTAATCCTTCAGGAGCCATCCCATCTCCTGAAGCAGGAGGAGTCTCCCTACGGTTTTGGCGTCTAGGAGGCATAGCACCTGAAGAAGAGAAGGATAATAAAGCTCAAGAATCAGGACATTAACCTATCTACTTTACATACCGAATGACTACACTAGCACCGAAGAGTATATGATGGGGATCCGCCGCGGTCGGGCCATCACTCGGAAGGTACTAGGTGCCACTAAGCACATAAAGTAGTAGGAAGGAAAGAAGTCTACAGAACCTAACAACCTAATGCTCTGATACCAAGTTGACAGGACCCGCCCCGAATTTCACCCTGAAATCCGAGGTGGTCCTGTGGGGCCCACCTTAGGAATAACTCTACCAAAAATTCAGCAGAGTCACCCCTAAAATGGACTACCCAAAAACCTATAAATAACACATTCACACTTCTAATAAACCATCCTTATTCTTCTGGAGCCACCCTGCTCCCCAAATCACAACAACTCCACAATTTACAACTAAAATACGAATCATACAACATTTATCCCACAGGTTATCAGAGCAATCTAAAAGAGAAAGAGAAAATAAAATACAGGTAGGTTCCACAGTTAACCTACAATGAAGACAACAGCAGCAGATGCTATGCCTCGAATCCTACTATGCCGAACCAGCTACTCTGCAGACTGGGCATTTGAAAACGAAGGGCCCAGGGGAAAAGTATATAAAAAACGTTAGCGTGAGTGGACAAAAATAAGTAATTGTAAGGAGAAAATAAATTTATACTTTCCCGCACATATCTTCTTAAAAACCCGATGCATGCAGCAATTTAAAGAAACACAGTAACTTTAGTTCAGCTCAAGAAAACCGACTAGCCCCGCTAGTCACAACCGAGCAAAGGAAAGAATTCCGATACTCAAGAAAATAAGACCAGCCCCTCTGGTTAGGGAAATCGAACTAGCCCCGCTAGTCAAAATAATAAAATAATATATAGGGAAGAAGTATCACCATACGATAGAAGGGAGCCTCTCGGCTCGGGTCGGAGTGTCCCACACTCTGGAGCATCCCATGCTCTGCTCTACTCACCCACGAACACATAGTAAGCAGGGAGGAGTACTAATAGGCTAGCTAGCAATAAAATATATCGACCCAGGTATGGTGGGTAAAAACCATACGAAAATCGAAAATCAGTAAGACATCCCCAATGTCTTAGAAGAAAAGAAATTTAGTCCAGCGACGTGACCCAGCACGCCAATATAAATTCGGAATCATAAACCAATAAACGAAAATCAAATAAGTTCCTAAGTTCCGATGAAAAATCCCATTTCCGAGGATTCCTCGGAAAAAGCAAATCCGCTAATAAATAATACTTTCATTTCCGGAAATAATCTCGGAAAACAACTCGTCGAAAATTATTTCAGATAACAAATTTAAAATGGAGCATAACAAATTCCAATCCAAAATTCGAACGATAAATAATTCCACAATTAAAAATCGGATAATATGCTCGATAAATTAAAACAATAATTTAAATTACTAATCCATTTCCCAAAACAAAATCAATAATCAATATCAATTTCCCGAAAGTAAAATATAATAATATGTTCATTAATTAAGTAAATACTTATTTCGGAAAATCAATTGCATGCATCAATATTTAGAAAACCAAAAGTCCACTCACAGTATACGGCTAACGTGGTATCCAAGCGTAAGGATCCTCGTCGAGTGATGAGTCGGTACCTCGTCCTGTACATAATTATTCGTAACTAACAATTACCGGACGGAAGAAAATAAAGTTACGATAAACAATAATTAAATCCTAAACCCATAACCTCAATTCCTCCAATTCTCTTCTACAACCAACCAAACTTCACCAACACCGCCCAATCGTCAAATTCAGACTTTACAACAATTATGGAGAAAATCCGACAATCGGATTCACGATTAACATTAATCGAAATCCAAATCTTTAGAAATTTATAACCGATTCAAAACTCCACCAATCCTCACCAAACTTCATATACAAGTTCTAGGATAATTATAGGATTTAACTAGTCAGAAATTGGAATTAAACAGTTACCCTAGCCACCGCTACCGCCGCCCACAGTGGCGGCGCCGCCACCAAAATCACCAGCTCCAATGGCCACCAAATTTTGGCAGCAGCACCTTCTCAACACACCCATTAATTCTCCCAACTATGACCAAGTCAGAAAATGAGTAGAAGTACCTCAACAATTAAGGAGAAGTTTGTACCCGAATCATGAATAGTAACCCGAAATTTCAAATCTTCAATTCCTCCTCTACACTGCAAATCGTGGATCAAGGCTAGGGGGGAAATGATCCTTGGCAAAAACCCGACCTTCGACGCTGGTTTGGTGGTCGGAAATGGCTGGAATCGCCGGAAATCGACGAAACACCCAAACTGCTACAGTGAACTTCAAAGCTTAAATCCGAGTTCCACGGGCGGAGCCACAGCAAAATACCACCACAGACGCCTAGAGGGAGAGGAGGCGAGTCCAAAGATGCTGGCTTTACGTCGTCAGGTGGCCGGAGAAGGAAGAAGGCCGGAGTTGCAGAGAAGGCCGAAGAGAGAAGAAAGAAAGAAAAAAAAAAAAACGCGTGGGAGGAGGAGAGAGAGAGAGAAAAGAAAAGTTACCGGCCCCAACAGTAAAAATTCAAATTTATACTTTTTACCATAAACAGTAACTTTAATATTTTGCTTATAACATTCGCATACGAACTCCGATTTTTACGAACCACATATGCACGCGTTCGGTTTAACGTCCTCTACAACTTTCATGAAGAACATTTTCTCAAATTTTGACCCGAACAAAAAGTCAATTTTTAGGGCTACTAAAAGTATCGAAACAAAGTAAAAATGAAATTAGTTATCATTTACCGTCCAAATGACTAGTAAACGGGTAAATTTAGGTTCGGGACGTTACATGAATGAGCTGCTAAAGTCAAATTGTAAGTCATTATTAGCTAGGGTTCAAAAGTTTTAGAGAAAGAGAAAAAAAAATATCAAGTGTTGGAGGGAATTGATAGGAGCATTTTAATGCGATATTTTAGTAGTTAATTCCTCATATTTTGCTTAGTTATTTTCTTAACCGAATCGATTTTTAACTCAATTTATATTTTTAGGTACGTTGGAGTAGATGAAGATGAAATGAGCATTACTTCCATAATTACCTAGAAATGATGGAGAAAAATAGAAATGCACTAAAAGATCAATTTTACACATTTTCCTACTCCGGCTAGGAAAGGCCGAGATAAGTAAGGAGGAGCGGTCGTCTGACCAAATGAACTTTAAATGAGCTGAAAATTTCCAGATCCATTCTAGACATCCTAAGGAACATTTTTTATGAAGAGTACAAGAGCCAGATAGAAGTGGAAGGCATTCAAAAGATCAGTCTAAATTTCTGACAAAAAGACGAAAACTGTAAATTGGACCTGAACGTATTCAAGAAGCATTTTTGGCCAAACTACTACTTCAAAAGCTCTGAAATTTTACCAGGATCATCTACATTCATGGAGGAACATTTTTTATGAAGAAGTCATAGTCAAAATCGGAACATTCTATAGAGATAAAATTTATCTCCCATTTATCACATGTGGGAAAACCTTTTGACTATTTCTAAGTCATTTTTGGTAGGCTAAGTCAACAATTGATGTCTACACATTTGTCTATCAAATCTAGTCTTTCATTTCTTTTCATCTGCACCCTCCATTTATCATTTTCAGCCTATAAATACACATCCCCTCATTATGACATGACAATTCCTTCATCCATTTCATCTTCTTTGTCTCACCATCTCCTCTCCATTCTCTAGTTCTTAAGTTTCATTTCTTTTCCATTCTCTAGTTCTTAGTTTTGCATCTTCTAGCAAAAAGGAGAAGAAGAATAAGCCGTGAGCAATCCTAGCCGCCATCATTCCACCTTATGCCATGATAGTGAAACCTTGCTTTCAAGATTCAAGATCAACGTCTCAAGCTCTTCATCATCCACCCCCTTCACGGTGGAATTCAATATTTTTCCTTGTAACTTCTTTTGGTTTTCTTTGTTTTGATTCATAGAACTATGAATAGTTAACAAATAACATTAAGGGAAAAGTTTAGAGCCCGTCTCTATGTTTTGAAATAAAGTTTTAATTTATTTGTGTTGATTTCTATGTTGCTTATGTGAGATTGCTTGATTGATTTTGAATTATAGAAAACTTTTATATGTATGTGTTCTTTGGTGGCCAACTTTGGATATATGCATGTAATTGGAGCTAGATTTAGGTAAACAATTCACCTAATAGTTTTGTGAACCTATTTCATAAGTAGTAAAGGCTTTGGACAAAAGTCGAAATCAATTAAGGAGGATTGCAAATAGATGAACTTTTTCATACTAGGTTGTGCACTTTGGTTGACATCATTTCTTTGTTCTTTATGCATTGAATGTGTTCTTGATTAGCTAGGTTTCTAGACTATGATTGCATGTTCAATAGAATTAATTTTGGTGCTTTCACTTAGATTAATTATTCAAGGAAAGTAAAATATGGGAAATCGTTTGCTTACTAACGTTTTACATGGTCAACTTCTTTCTCATGATATAGATAATCAACTCCAACACTCTTCATTTTCATGTTTTCCCATGCACAATAAAGAGTGCAGCTGCTCCTCTCTTGTCCTAAGGCATATTTTTCTACTCTACACTCTTATAGCTCATCATTATTTCCCTCTTTTTCTCTATTTCTCCATAACTCTTTCCCTTAATTTTAGGATTTATTACCACTTTCATACTCTACCTCCATGCTTCTTACAATGCTCGTGCTGCTCTTTTTTGCTTCCATTCATCATTTTACTCCTATCTCTCTTCTCTATATAAGCATCCCTTCATTACACTCTTAGGACATCACCCATTCTATCCCGTTACATTTTCTCTCTCTCTTCATCTCCTTCACAAAATCTCCATCTCCACCTCCCAAAATCTAAACCCATAATATTCATACTCCCCTTACTACTCCATCACCACCATCACAACTACCATCTTCCACCACCATAAACTCTATCATCACCACCATAAACTCCAGCACTACCACTCAAAATTAGCCAAAGAAGCATCATATTTTCATCATCATTCCATTCATCATCAACATCAACAAGTTCATAATCCATTCATTCCACCATCAAGAGGATCTAAGGGCATTGAAAGAGGAAAACATGGAGGAGCTAGTCATCAATTTGTCAAGCTTCAACTAGTTCATTCTTTCCTTAACTATTTAATTTACTTTGATGTATATTATAAATTTGATGTTAATTTGTATGATTATGAGTGAGTAGTTATTTTGTTGGGGCTAGGGTTGAAAGCCCTAGCCAATCTTGTATGGATTGATGCTATAATATGATGTGATGCAATTTTCTTTAACATGCCTACATACTAGTTCAAGAGTTGAATGCATATGCTTAGACTTTACCACTTTGAGTTTGTGTGTTTGCTATGTCATGATATAATGTTTAGAGATTGGGAACCTTTGAATTTTAAAGCATGAAAGCACACTAGGTGTGCATGTAGGGGTTGTGAATTACAATCACTTAGAGATAAGCTTGGTTGGTTTGCATGATTTCTTCATCTCCAAACTTTATGTACTTAGGGTAATGCACTAGATACCTAACCGGATTGAAATGCATGACTTAAGTTGTTAAGTACTATACCCGAGAGGGGTTGCTTGATATCACAAAATGAGCATGTCTCTTGTCATACCCGAGATGGATGCAAGGAGAGAAATTGGTTAAATAAATTTAGCATCATTCATATTGAAATGCATCAATACTTGCAAGAGAGGTTAGTGATAGACAATCTAAATCCTAACTTTCATCCATTTGATCACTAGTTTAGTTTAGAGTAATTCAGTTTACATTTGAGCATCTAGTTGTTTTCAATTCAAAACTATCTTCAAAAAACCAAAATCAAATCACTACTCCATCTTGCACATACTCACCATGAGCCTAGATTTCCTTCTGACTTTAGGTTTGTGGTTGTACATTTGCATATTCTAGCTCTCCTTAGGTTAACACCCTAACTAGTTAAAGGAATCCAATCCTCGTGGGTTTGACAACCTTTCTGAAATCCCTATACTATTACTTGTACCCCTTATACTTGAGGGTGACTATTTGGCTAACAAGCTCTAGTCTGTCGTGGTTTCGGGGAAGGTTTTGGGGTTCTTTCTTTAGTGTTTACGTGAGATTTGGATTTCTATGAATTCTATTGTTGATTTAATTGTAATCTCCTGAACTAAGTAATATGCAGGATTTGCTATGATTTGAATTGTGTGACTTTTGGTGATCTCCTGAACTAAATTTCTATGCAGGGATTACTAGTTTTTTACCTAGTGTGATTGTATGTTTGGTTGTGTTTTGTAGAGTTAAATACTGTTGCTTTATTTATCTCAGGAGTTGAGAAATCATAAGCATGTGTGACGTGAGTCATTTTAATTGAGTTTACTCATACGAGCTTCACAGGCTTATCGGGTTATTGTTTCAATCTGGTGCACTATTCCGTGGTATAGGATTTATTGTGCAGGTAAGAGTAACAGTTGTCGAAGCGGAGGTGTTGTTGCTATCGTGGCTTGGACGTAGTAGCATGCGTTGATTTTAGTCTTCCACTATGTAGTGAGTGTGGTGGGTGCGTTTACTTATTGAATTGTTGTTCAGTTTAATATGTAAACTCTCATAATGTAATATGTGACTCTAAATAACGAGTCGGTATTGACATTGTGAGCTTGGTTTGTTTAGTTGCTTGATTTAATTGAAAAATTTTCTAAGTGTCTTCTTATATTTGTTGAGTTTTCCAAAATCTCAAAGGGTCCAATGCATCTCGGTGCCAATTTCCCCTTCCTGCCAAATCTCACCACAGCTTTCATAGGTGAGACTTTCAAGAATACGTAATCACCCACCTCAAAGTCCAACGGTCTCCTTCTAAGGTCGGCATAACTCTTCTGTCTACTCTGTGCAGTACGGATCCTGTCTCGGATGGTAGTAACCTTCTCTATAGTCTCCTGAACAAGCGCAGGACCCAAGAGCTGTTTCTCTCCAACATCCGCCCAACAGATAGGAGTCCTACATGGCCTACCATAAAGTGCCTCATATGGGGCCATGCCGATACTAGAGTGATAGCTGTTGTTGTAGGCAAACTCTACCAATGGCAGATGATCCGCCCAACTTCCCTTGAAGTCCAAAACACATGCCCTAAGCATATCCTCCATCACCTGGTTCACCCTCTCTGTCTGCCCATCAGTCTGTGGATGAAATGCAGTGCTCATAGCCAAAGATGTGCCGAAAGCCTTATGGAATCTACGCCAAAATTCCGAAGTGAAACGAGCATCCCGATCAGAGACGATCGATACAGGCACTCCATGAAGCCTCACAATCTCATTAAGATACAACTTACACAAAGCATTACCTGAGTAAGTCTTTGCCACAGGAAGAAAGTGTGCTGACTTTGTCAATCGATCAACAATCACCCAAATAGAATCATAACTTTGTCTGGACCTAGGCAATCCAGTCACAAAGTCCATGGAGATCTCTTCCCATTTCCATACTGGAATCGGCAAAGGTTTCAACATTCCCGCAGGCCTCTGATGCTCTGCCTTCACTTGCTGACATGTAAGGCACCTGGATACATACTTAGCCACATCCCTCTTCATCCCTATCCACCAAAACTGTCTTCGTAGGTCCATATACATCTTAGTACTCCCTGGGTGTACCCTATATCGAGATCGATGTGCTTCCCGCAGTACCTCCTCCTTGAGGTTATCACCGCCCGGGACATACAATTTCAATCGAAATCTCAATCCACCATCAGTTCCAACTGTCCACTCTGATGGACCTTCCTCGTTGGCATCAAGGATAATCTCCGAAATCACCATTTGAGCGAACTCATCATATGTCTGACTCTGAATGATCCTGGAAATCAAGGTCGGCTGTAAAGTGATACTACCGAGAAAGATTCCCTGTCCTTCTCTTGTGGGTATAAGGTCAAACTCAGATACAGTCTCTAACATACGCCACTCCTGAACCATAAGTGACGCTATGATCCCTCGGGGTTTCCTGCTCAAAGCATCCGCCACTACATTGGCCTTTCCGGGATGATACTCCAAGGTGAAATCATAATCTTTGATGAGCTCCATCCATCTTCTCTGCCTCATGTTCAACTCCTTCTGGGAGAATAGATACTTCAAACTCTTATGATCAGAAAAGAGTTCGAACTTCTCACCATAAAGATAATGCCTCCAAATCTTCAAGGCAAACACCACTACAGCCAGCTCTAGATCATGAGTGGGGTAGTTCCGCTCATGCACCTTCAACTGTCTAGAACCATATGCTACTACACCCCCATTCTGCATCAACACACAACCCAAACCCTGATGAGATGCATCACTGTAGATAACTAACCCACCGCCACTAGATGGGACAGTCAACACTGGAGCTGTAGTAAATCTAGTCTTCAGCTCACTAAAGGCCTTCTCACATTCATCTGTCCACACAAACTGAGTATCCTTCCTTGTTAACTTAGTCAAAGCCGAAGCTATACTAGAAAACCCCTCAATGAATCGCCTGTAGTATCCTGCCAAACCAAGGAAACTACGGATCTCTCTAACTGTAATGGGGCGACTCCAACCCATCACCGCTTCAACCTTCGAAGGATCCACAGAAACTCCATCCTTCGAAACTACATGACCAAGGAACTTGATCTCCTTTTGCCAAAACTCGCACTTCTCAAACTTTGCATATAACTTTTCTCTTCTCAAAATTTGCAGCACAATCCTCAAATGCTTCACGTGCTCGTCAGACGACTTTGAATATATCAAGATGTCATCAACGAACACCACCACACACTTATCTAAGTAAAGACTGAATGTGCGGTTCATCAAGTCCATGAAAACTGCAGGTGCATTAGTTAGACCAAAAGGCATGACAAGAAATTCATAATGCCCATACCTGGTCCTAAATGCCGTCTTAGAAATATCTTCATCCCTCACCCTCAACTGGTGATATCCAGATCTCAAATCAATTTTGGAGAACACCGTAGCCTCCCTAAGCTGATTGAACAAGTCATCAATCCTAGGCAAGGGGTACCTATTCTTGATGGTCACCTTGTTCAGCTGTCGATAATCCACATATAACCGAAGTGAATTATCCTTCTTCTTCACGAATAATACTGGTGCGCCCCAAGGAGATACACTAGCTTGTATGAACCCTTGTGCAAGTAATCCTTCAATTTGAACCTTCAACTCCTGAAGTTCAGCTGGAGCCATCCGATAAGGTGCTCTCGACACCGGTGCAGTACCTGGTATCACATCAATGGAGAAATCCATTACCCTTTTCGGAGGAAATCCTGGTATCTCCTGGAACACATCAGCATACTCTGCCACTACCGGAATCCCTGCAATTTCTGAAGTGCTATTCACTGATTCTATGTGTGCCAAGATCCCTGCCCTCATGGCAACGTCAGATCTCAGGCATCGATAATGAAACACTGGTTGCCCAGGGGCATGAAAAGACACAATCATTCTAAAACAATCAATCACTGCATAGTTCGGACTCAACCAATCCAAACCTAAAATCACATCATACGTGTGATCCGGAATCACAATCAAAGATGCAGTGGACTTTCTACCACTAATTGCAATAGGGCAATCATCACAAAACATGCTAAGCTCAAGAGATACGCAAAGAGGCGATGTAACACATAAAGGTCTAGTAAGCGGTATAGCAGTCAAACCCAAAACATCTACCACAGAACTAGATATGAACGAGTGGGAAGCACCCGTATCAAACAGTACTCTAGCAAGATAGTTATAAACGGATAAGGTACCTTCCACCCCGGTGCCTCTCTGGCCGATAGTAAATACTCTGGCTGGTGCTGGTGGTAAGGTTCTCTGCTGGTTACCCTGTCCTACAATCTGAGGTTGAGTACAGTCCCTGGGAATATGTCCAGTCTGTCCGCATCGAAAACATGCTCTAGGCCTGAGTTTAGGGCAAGTCCTAGCAAGATGACCCAACTCATTACAGCTATAACACCTCATAGGGGCTGCTGGTGCTGCTTGCCTGATAGGTGGTGCCTGAATAGGGACAGGTGCTGCTGCTATCCTGGCTGGAGCCTGATGATGAAAATAAGGCCGCTGTCTCTTCCAGAGCCCACCTCTATAATCTCTGGACCCACTACTCCCTGCAACCGCCTTCCCTTTTCCCTGAGAATCTCTCTCAACTGTCTGCTTCTCCTTGTGGATCAGATTCTGCTGCTCAATGATCAGGGCTTTAGCTAAAATCTGCTCCTTTGTCTTCAGCTCCATAATGGTCACATCTCGCTCAATAGAGCCATTCAACCCCCGCTGAAACTTCTTAGCCAAGTCTTCAGCATCTAATGGTTTCACAAACCGATATAGCCTGGAGAACTCTACCTCATATTCTCTCACATTCATCTTCCCTTGAGTAAGCGAGAGAAATTGCCTCTCCAGCTGTTCCTTCACCGATGCTGGGAAGTATTTCTCCCTAAAGATCCTCACAAATCCATCCCAAGTCATGGTAGAAACATCAATAGTCCTCTGAGTGCAATTCCACCACACCCTAGCCTCATCTTTGAGCATGAAAGTGGCTAGCTTCCTCTTCTCGATCTCATCACAGACAATCAACTCAAAATAGGTCTGTAAATCCTCAATCCATTGATCAGCCACCATATAATCTGTTCCTCCCGCAAATTAGTTGCTCCCAACCGATTAATGTCCCTTGCCAACACTAACAGACGAGCGGGATCATTAACCACAACCTCAGGTGGAACAGGTTGCTCCACAAACGGTGCCTCCACCTCTTCCTCATGTACTCCCACATGTGGAATCTCACCCCTACCTCGGCCTCTACCTCTAACTCTGGGTCTACCTCGACCCCTACCTCTGCCTCCCACAATATCCATTACCTAAGGAGCATAGCATACCTGGTTAATACATATATACACTTAAATCAAAGCATAAGTAAATACAAGTCCATATTAACCAAGTTACTAACACAAAGAGGTTAATTCAACTCCTATTACGTCCTAACTTTCTAGACAACTCCCAACACCCCCACATACCCAATGACATTGTTAATACCGAAGAGCACCCGATGGGGATCCGCTGCAGACGGGCCATCACTCGGAAGGTATTAACTTATCACTAAATATGTACCTTACGCTCTGATACCAAACTGCCACGCCCCGAATTTCGAATAATAAATTCAAATCCGAAACATGAATACAACTAAACAAATCACGTCCTAATTTTTTTTTTTCTCAAAACCAATATCTCATAAACTATAACACAAACCTCGTAGCAAACTATCTCTCGAGTCAATTATTACAATACTAACATAAATAAAATGTTCTGCTCAAAAGAGTCTACAAAAACACACCAAAATAGACCAAGTGCTGGTCTCAACCCTGCTGTCCTACGCAGCTCGCTCACCACCCTGATTATCCTGACCTGCAGGATTATCCGCTACACCATTTGAATAGTGTACCGGGATTGCAACAACACAAAACCCGGTAAGCTTTCTGAAAGCTCGTGTGAGTAAATAAGAATGAACGGTTGATTTATTAGACCACAACTCATTTATCTCAAGTAAACATCCAACAATCTCAACAACCACAAGCAACATCAATCCAACACACATGAAACAACATGGAACACATTTCCACAATCACCAAATCACAACTCTCGCCACTTTGGCACCTAATCACAACTATCGCCACTTTGGCACCCACGTTAGAGCTCTAACTGCCTCGTTACCTTTGACACCTTGGCCCAGGGTCAAGTAACGGCACCTCCAGGTTACTCAGTAACCCGCGAACTTTGGACCATTTCATGTCCTCAGAACAATATATCCCCGTTATTATTTAACGGTCGAACTTTGGACCTCCCTGTCCTCAGAACACATACACTCCGGTTATCATTAACCAAAGATCCTTGGACCATTCGATCCTCGGAATCCTACTTTTCTCTACCTTCTATTCAACTCACAAAATCAACATGCTTATCACCAACATTTATCAAATATTAACAACATAATTAAAATCATATTATCAACATTATCAACAACATATTATCACAATTCCACACCTCAATGTCACACCATTCAATATATAATCACGTAAATATATATATATATATATACGTAACCATCCACACAGGAATGATCACTAATACCAACTATAGTTCACATGATACAAAATCAAGAAATTCATTGTTTTAATATACTTTAAAACACATTTCTTAAAAACCATTTTCTCACACATAACAATAAATTGAGCAATTAAGGAAATTCGGTTCGTAAATGAACCAAGTGAGATTTACTCACCTCTAAACTCCCGCTGCGTCTTCTTACAGCCCAAAATACGATTCACAATCGTCCGCTAACAAATCCGTCAAATACCTAATCAAAACGATAATTAACTTAGCGTATAATTTCAAAAACACACTTATATGAAGATCCCACGGTCGGATCTTCACCCGTGACCACACAAGGTCACCAGGACAGTCCTACGATCATTATATCAAAACTAGAATTCTATCGGACGGTCCAAACTTCATAAATCACAAATTGAGTGATCGAAATCAATCGAAATCGTAAAATTCATAACTAATTCATACGATATCCAAAATTCACATGCTATATATCAAAATGATCGTATCGACATGTAGAATCTAAAAATGAGCAGAAACTGCTCATGACACCCCCGGAGGTGGTCGGAAAGGGCCGCCGGAATTTAGGGCAGAGCCACCGCCGACCACCACCAATGGTGTCGGGGCTGAGCTTATCCCCTTCGTTTCATCATTTTGAGCAACTTTCTTAACTAACACGAAGTGAGAAAATGAGTGGAAGTGGCCGAAACTTACCAAAAACAGTCCGGTTTGGCCGGAAAAACTGCACAAACCGATATGTGCTCCGACGAGCGTGAAAACCTCGACTTCCGGTGCCGTCTTTTTACCGCATGTTCTACTCCTCCATACGAGTTCAACGAGATAAAGAACTCGTAATTTGGTGGTTTAGAACTCGAGATATTCGCTTCGCACTCAAAACAGCCGAAAATGGAAAACCAGCTTCCCGCCGCCGCTACAAGTCGTGCCACTGCGCAAGGCTGCCTCTGGCAGCTGCGCAAGGTCAAGGCGAAGCCGTGGGAGGTGGTTTGGCGTCAAACGGTGGCCGGAGGAGCAAGAACTCGGCTGGAGAAGTTTGGCTCTGTTTTTGGTTTCGGTTCGGTGCCGTGCGGGAGAGAGAGAGAGAAAAAATCTAGGGTTTTCTGATTTTTTTCTGATTTTTTTCCAGAAATGTTAACTTATATATATACAAAATCGAAAACTTCTAAATGTCATAACTTCTTCCTACAAACTCCGATTCTTGTGTTCCGCATATGCACGAACTCGTATCGACGAGCTCTACGACTTTCATGAAAGAAGTTTCCTCAAATTCCTTACGTAAAAATAAGTTAATTTTAATAACCCTAAATAACGTTAAATTTCGATACTAAAATCATTCGAAACCAAATTTCTCAAATAACGACATTCGAATCACACTCACAACTCATAATTCATATAATTTGAGAAATATTGAATTACGAAATATTTAACTGAAATTTCGGGTCTTTACAAGGGTAATCAGGGTTAAGGCCGCAAGTTGTTGTTGCAGCAGTATTAGGTTTAGAACCTATTCTGTTTATTTTATTTACTGCTGTTTATATTATGCTCCCGGTGAGCGTCTGCATTTACTTAGATGTTTTCGAGTTTATGTAAACAAGTATTGATGTAATATGTGCCTCTAGAGAACGAGTCGGTATTTGCATTTATAAGCTCGGATGTTTCGTTACTTAGATTAAATCCGAAAAAGTTTCTCTGTTTTTCTGAGCATTTGTTTGAGTTATCCATTTTGGATTCGGATTTCTTTATTCGAAGTTTAGGGCGTGACATAAGCTCTAAGGGAGCTTTTACTTATTAAATTGTTAACACAACTTAATTTGTAAACTTTGTGTAAGTAATATAGGACTATAAAGAAGAGTCTGTATTGATATTGTGAGTTGAAAACTCGTTGTTTGCTTGTTTTACAAAGAAAAAAATCTCCTAGTATGTCGATGTCTGAATTATCACGCGTAGTGTATGTCATGCAGCGAATTTTGAATAAAGAAATTCAAATCCGAAACGCGAAAACTCAACAAACACAAGATGACACTTAGAAAAATTTTCAATTAAATTAAGCAACTAAACAAACCGAGCTCACAATGTCAATACGACTCGTTCTTTACGGTAACATATTACATTACCGAGAGTTTACAAATTAAACTGAATAACAATTCAATAAGTAAATGTACCCACCACACTCACTACACTGTGGAAGGTTAAAACCAAAGCACCTATCTACGTTCAAGCTATGATAGCAACAACAACTCAGCTTCGACGACTGTTACTTTGACCTGCACAATAAACCCTACACCATAGAATAATGCACCGGGTTGAAACAACAACCCGGCAAGCTTGTGAAACTCGTATGAGTAAACTCAAAACCAGATAAATCAAGATTCTCAGTTTAATCATTTTTCAACCCAAAATCAATTTAGAGCAACCAACGTCACCTCCACAATTCATTGAAAATCAAGTCCCACGTGGACGACAAAAGAAAAGACACCGACAATCTCTTTTAAACAAATATATCCATGGACACATGATAACTCAAAATTATCTCCCAAGAAGAATATTGTACTAAAAGGCTCACGATAACTCAAAGTTATCCCCCAAGAAGTACATTGGCAGACAGACTAGAGCTCTAACTGAATCGTAACCTGTCACCTCGGCCGAGGTTAAGCCTTACGAAAATAATCGCCTCTGTCACTACTGTGACCCGGATCCACATATCTGAAAACATTTAAAGTCCCACGTGACTCAACGCATCACTGAACTCAACTACTCATTCAACACAATAAGTAACGGTTCAAAACGATATTCTGAATAAATCGCAATTCATTGATATCACAATGTCATACCATAACCATATATATATATATATATTCCAAATATATATATATACATAGTTATCCACTCAGAAATGCCTACTAATACCAACTATAATCCGGACGCACCAAAAACCGAGAAATTCATTTTATAATAAAACCGCAATCCTATGAACCGCAGTCGATCGAGTTCATATCATTTGAAAACAAATTTTTATTTACATAAAATGATTTCACGATTTAGAAATAAAACGTACAAAAAGTAATTCGGTTCATAAATATACCACGTGAGATTTACTTACCTCTAACTCCAGCTGTGTCTTCTCTAACAGCCAAGATAAATTACCAGACGTATTGTCAATAACCTAAACAAAGTACAACTTGATTCAGTACACGAATCACCAAAAACAATTAAATTCCGAAACACTTGAAACAATCCAACAATCTGAAAGTGACTCCAATCAAGGTAAAACCTCATCTGGGACCACAAAAGTCTCCAGAACACTTCTACGATCCATGTATCAAAGCTACATGTCAATTGAATGACTGAATCCTCACGGATCAAAAATCGATTGAACCGAAAACCCTAAAACCCTAAAAAAATCATAACTTGCTCATACGATTTCCAAAAATTACAAACTAAATATCAAAATGCTTGTATCAATAAGTAGATCATAATGAGGGGTCGAAACTACCCTAGAGGTAGCTGGAACACATCGGAAACCACTTCCACAGATGGTGGTGCCGCCGCCGTCAAACTCAAAATTTGGCCACAACTCTTAAACCAAAAATCTTCTTTGCAATACGTACTACAACTTTCCCAACTATCACAAAGTCCAAATAGAAGCCATATGATTTGGACTTTGTGATAGTTGGAAAAGTTGTAGTAATTGAAACCCTAGAATTTCCAGTCTTCGATTTTAGCTCCACACGTGAAATCGTTGCAAGGCGTCTTGGGGGAAACCTTCCTCAGCCTCTGGGATACAAAACCCCTCAAGAAACACTGGCTATGGTGGCCGGAGGAGGGAGAATCAATGGGGGTGATTTTTAGCTACATCGAGGAGGTTCCCAACCTTGCTGCTCCGTCTGCGGCTCGTCTCGTGCGCGATTACCACCATAGACGTCACAAGGAGGATGAGGCGAACCTGTTTCAAGTTGTCTCGTGGCAAACGGTGGCTGGATGACGGAGAAATCGGCCGATGAAGGGGAGGTGGTGACTCGGTCTCGGGGAGAGAGAAAGAGGGATGTGTTTCTGTTTTTGGAAATCTATCCTTCTTTGCAATATTTGCAAAATTTCATACTTTATACTAAAATGGAAACTTTTTCTGATCATCATAACTTCTTCATACTAACTCCGATTTTCGCATTCCGCATGTCCATGAACTTGTATCGACGTGCTCTACAACTTTTGTGAAAAAAGTTTTCACAGAATCCTAGCGTATAAAAAATCAACTCCTCTGACCTCTCAAAAATAAAATGGTTTGAGTAATTAATCGTCCAAAACACTTTCGTTCCACCCTCGGATCATGCAATCATACCAATGCACACTCTATTAATTCCAGGAAATTTCGGGAAATTAATAACGAATTTTTGGGGTATTACACCCGATCTTCAAGCACAAGTATAAACAATTTAACAAATACAAATACTCCAGGTGTGATGGTTCATACATCAACACAAAACACTGGGGAATTTTTTTTTTTTTTAAACAAGTACATCATGATGCTCTGAACCCGCAATGTCAATATGGACTCGCTCTTTAGAGTTGCATATTACATCCTACCAAGTTTATAAATTAAACTGGAATAATAATTCAATAAGTAAACGCACTCGCACTCACTACAAAGTGGAAGACTCATAAGTGTGAAACAACAAATAAATTTCTAAACATAGAACTACAATGGCAAGAGACCTCTCAGCTTCAAAAACATTCACCCTAAATTGTAGGATAACCCCTAAGCCATTGGATAGTGCACGAGGTTGAAACAACAAACCCGGTAAGCTTATGAAAGGTCGTGTGAGTAAACTCAAACAACCGAAAGAGAAGCACATGCATAAATCGTCTCAACCTAACAAAGTCAATATGCAATTATCACGACAAAGAATATTAAGTTCACATCCTATATTATCATGCTTACGTAGGTTAATTCATCACTAAAATCCGACATGCACTGACTTTCAACTCAACATCCAATTTCACAAAACTTCAGCTAACCAAATCAAATGCAATTAACATTTTAAAAACATTTTAAAACTCAACGACATTTCAAATCAATTTAGCCTCAATGACAAATCCACGAAATCTCAATCATTTCCTCTAGACAGGAAGCATTTGTCATCATTGTGACGTTTTAAATCTCAAACTATTTGTCACAACTCACTACAAATCTCAAACCACAACTGTACTCACAATTTGAATTAAGTAAAACCAGTGATCACTGCATAGAAAATTAGTTTAGGAGATCACCTAAAACAAACAAATTAACCAAAATCATAATAATCCTTGTATTTAGTTTAGTTCAGGAGGCTACATTAAAATCACACCAATAGAAATCATAGTAATCCTTGCATAGAATATTAGTCTAGGAGATCACCTAACACCAATCAATAGAAATCATAGTAATCTCTACATATAGTTTAGTTAAGGGGATTACATTAAAACCAAACAATTCAAATATTAACAATTATCTAAAAGTCAATACTTCAATTTTCACGTGCCACATGTCCACAAACTCATATCGACGTTCTCTACGACTTTGTGAAGCAAGTTTTTGGGGAAACCAAACGAATAAAAACTAACTCTTAACTCCTTGAAAAAAAAACATTTCAAGTAATTACTCGTCCGAAATACTTTGACTTCACCCACGACACAACTAATCACACCCTAACCAACATAATAAATTTTGGAAAACACACGAAAATCAAAAACTAATTTTTAGGATATTATAGTATACTTCATCATTCTTTGTTTTGTTTGTTAATTGTATTCGAAAATCGGGGCATAACAATGTTATCCATAAAATTTTTGGGGTATGACACTTAATGAACTAGAGATTGATGTATGAATAAATATTTGGAAATAAGGAATGAATTTTGTTTAAAAAGTGTCAATTTTATTTTCTATTCGTTTGTATTGATTTTTATTCACACCTCGGATTTTGGGAAAATGTTGAAAGTCTCTAACCTGGGTCCAAGGCATGACATATACACTCCAACATAAAGTAGAATAAGATACTAGAAACTTCTCATAACAAAAGTAAAAAAGAAAAGATAATTGAGGCAAAAGTAAAAATTAAACAATGAAAAACTTTGAAGTAGCATCAAAATAAATATTCTGACGGACCTTCATTAAGAAAATTACTGTTTCACAAACCAAAGTATATGAATGGTTATGAAAAATTATGCTAGAATGACTTATTAATGTTAACTTTCAGGAAGCTCCAATATTTGTTTCAAAATTACTTTACAAATTTCTATAAATGACAATCACTATATTGTCTTTATTTGATAGGAAATTCATTCCCAGCTTCAGATATCACCCGAAATGCATCTTTCATGCATGCTTGCAATACGTTGGTATCTATGAAATCTTTTTCAGCTACCAAAGCAATCCTTAGCTTTCCCATATAACTCATTGCTGTTACAGAAAGACACTACAAAACCAGAGATCGATGTAAGGAAGAAAATATTAGATATTATGATTATAGTTCGATGAGAAAAACCTAGAAAAAAAAATCTTAGATTGACCATTAGGTTGAACCTACCTAATTTTAAAATACAAATTGAATATATTATCACTTTCCAATTGTATCGAATAAATTAATAGTTTTGACAATAACTAAAATGATCATGATGTACAAGGTATAGACATGGAAGATTTAAAAATCTCAATTTTGATCGGCTTTTGTACAAGATAATACTCTCATATTAACTAATTTAGATGTACTCGTCCCAACTACTCTTATTTAACCTCCTTCTGTGTTTTTTTTGGATAAATCTTTTATTTATTTTTTATTTTTTGTAAATGAGATACCTTAGAGAATATGTGAGGATTTGAAGATTCTCACTTTGTGATTTGAAAAATACTCATTCAAGAGGGATTCATTAAGACAACAATTTATAGAAGTGGAAATAGACGTGAAGAGTCCTATGTACATACACTTCATTTAGAAAGGTCTTTATTATGTGGATCTATTCACAAATTTAAGAGAGATTAGGTGTAGTATGGATTTTTCTACCGAGAATATGGATTGTGAGGAGAGAGATTATTCTTGAGTGGGAAAAGCTAAAACATTCTTTAATTATTATCTTCATCTTGTTTAGTAAAGTGGTTATCATTATTTCTCGGGACATAGGTTGATATAGATTGAACAACATCTATCAATTCTTGTGTGGTTCTTCACTCATATTATTTTTTCGGGGTAGGAAATTTATAAAACAACCCGAGTTTCCTAACAAATACGAATTTAAACTAGGTTTAACGTACTGGTTTTTATCAACTAGATAGTCTTTTCCCTTGACAACAAAAAAGGAGAGAAGTCTTTCTTATAAAATAAAATATGAGTGGGTACCGTTAATCATCAAGAAATGGATAAATATCTCGTGCAAATTTGTGAAATTAGTGTAATACCCTGAAAATTATTTATTAATTTTCGTGTCATTCTAGAGATTATTAAGTTAGTTGTTTATGCGATTAGTTGTTTTTTGGGTGAAGCAAAAGTGTTTCGGACGAATAATTATTCGAAATGTTTTATTATCAAGGGGTCAAGAGTTGACTTTTTATTCGTTGGTTTCTTTGAAAACTTCATTCACGAAAGTCGTAGAGCGCGTCAATACGAATTTGTGGACATGTGGCATGCATAAGCCAGAGTTCATATGAAAACGTTATGGTCAGCGGAAGATTTTCTATTTTCAGAAATTTTTCTATAAATAGAAATTTTCCCAGATTTTTTCATAAATTCCAAAACCATCCAAATTAGAAATCCTCTCCGTTCTCTATCCTCTTCAGAAACCCTAGACCCGGCTGTTTGCCCTCCGACCCAACCTGGTTCCAGTTCCTTTTTCCGGCGACGTCGCTGGTGTAGAACTAATCGTTGTACCTCGCCGACCTACCTTAATCACTGGTTGTCACCAAAAGCCGTCGAATGCTACAGATCGAAGCTGAGAATTTTGGCGGTAGCGAACTCGAGTTCATCTTCATTTTCCAGCGACTTCACAACTGAAATTGGTTAGGTTTTAAAGCTCTCTCCCTCTTGATCAGATCCATACAAGCCTTGAAGCTCGAATCAGAGTGTGGTGGCCGGAATCACGATTCGAAGATTAACAGCCGAGATCTTTCGAGCTTGATTTAGCTCTATCTAGGCTGAATTGGCCTTAGTCCTAGGTAAAAAAGTTGCTCCTCTTGATGTGCTCTACATGTTGGTAAGAGCTGATTCTCCATTTTGTAGTGTCGGTCCGACGGTGCGTAGAGTCCACACATTATTGCTTGTGATGGCTTGTTTGACTACTTTTTGGACTTCTGTTTTTCCAGTTGTCTTCTACTTACTGACTACTTATGAACATGTTGATATATTATGGTGTCATGTTGTGATCATTTGAAGCATGTTCGGTTTAATGTTGTTTCGGTTTACTATGTTTGCATTCCCTGAGGATCCAACTGTTGGATCGTCGTAAAATTTTGAATCCTAGAAGTGTTTCAAAGACCTCCCAAGGTCTCCGGGGGAAGTTTTGTGTCAATTAACGAAATCTTCGATTTTTAGTTGTGTACTAAGTTGAGGCTTAAATTTATTTAGGTGCTTGACGAAGTGTGTTTTGTACGTATCTCATCTGTGAAAGAAGACGCAACAGAATTTAGAGATGAGTAAATCTCACGAGGTTAAATTGTAATTATTTGCGAAATTGTGAAATTGTTTTCATAAACTTGATCTTCCACGGTTCATAGGTAAGTTAAAATAAGGTTTTGTTTTAGAAATGATTTTTCTCTAGTTTTGCTATAGTTGGTATTAGTGGCATTCCTGAGTGGATGACTACGTACATATATACTTACGTGAAATATATATCTTGATGGCGTGGTGAGTACAATAATTGTGATTTTATTCATGTTATTTTTTTAAGAATTTACTCTTTTCGAAAAAGCAATATATTATGTGAAGATTGATCTATGTTGTTTTGAAAGAGTTACTTTGGGTGTGGTGGAACATTTTGGGGTCATGTGGGACCTCTTCAAATGTTTTGTTTTGAGGGCCAAAAGGCTTGAGGTCCGGAGGTTGCAGTGATAACGCTCAGGGAAAGTAAATCGAGAATCATGCTTTTGGTTGCGTTAGTGGTTACGATCAGTTGGAGCTCTAGTTTGTTGCCAAAGTACTATCATAGGGGTAACTTTGTGTTATTGCGACTCATGAGTACACATATTTAAAAGAGAGCTTCAGGGGTGTTCTTTCTTTTAATTGTCCAATGAGGGACTTGATTTCATATTTAAATTGTAAGTTACAATTATATGATTTTGTTACTTTATTGACATATGTTATTCTTAAGATGTAAGGATATCGAGTTTTGGAAACGAATCATTATTTTGTGATTGTTTCACCGGAGTTGAGAGGGTGATTTCTTGGCTTTAGCATGAGTTGTTTGATTTTTTTATAGATTTCTTGCTTTATTTGAATTTTTTGGTTTTAATGTAATCACCTGAACTAACCTATATGCAGAGGTTACTATGATTTGAATTGTGTGATTTTATGTAATCTCTTGAACTAAACTATATACAAGTATTACTAATTTTTACCTTCTGTAAATTGTAAGTTTGGTTGAATTTTGTGAAGTTAAATGTTGTTGCTTTAATTTATTCATAAGTTGAGGAAATTATAAGCATGAGTTGTTTTGAGTCATATCAATTGAGTTTTACTCATACGAGCTTAAAAAGCTTACCGGGTTTTGTTGTTGCAACCTGGTGCACTATTCTATGCTGTAGGGGTTATTCTTGTAGGTCAGAGCAACCAAGGTTGAGACCACGGCTTGTTGTTGTAGCAGTGTTAGGTTTAGAACATATTTTGTTATTTATTGTTGTTTGTAGTATGCTTCTTGTGAGCGTTTACATTTATTTTGATGCTTTCGAGTTTATGTAAACACCTGGTGATGTAATATGTGACTCTAGAGAACTAGTTGGTATTGACATTTGTGGACTCGATTTGTTTTGTTGCTTAGATTAAATAAAAAAAAATTTCTAAAGCATTTAGGTGATTTGTTGAGTTACCGCGTTTCAGATATGAATTTTTTTTATTCAAAATTTTGGGTGTGACAATTTGGTATTATACGTAAGGTGCATACTTGGTGATAATCAGTACTACTCGAGTGATGACCCGTCTGCAACAGATCCCCATCATATACTCCTCAGTATTGATACAGTCATCGGGTATGTTTAACTAGGCCGAGCTAAAGTGGTCGATGAAGATTGACTTCAATAGTAGCTAGGCCCCGTCATTGGTTGCGTGCTATTCAATCGTGCCTATACACTATAATAAATATGGCAACGCTCTATAATTGAACTACATAGTTATCACATGTACCTACATGATAGTTAGGAGTGTAACTACATGACAAATAGTGTGATATGAATGACATGTTAAATGTTTTTCTCATATATTTGTATAAATATGCTAGAAATTAATGAAATTATAATTTGAGCAAAAAAATATTTAAAAAAATAACCTAGCAATCACTTTGTAGGCTTTAAGAACAAAGCCACAAGTCTTTTGAAGTCGGTACTTTTTCCTTTGCTACTAGTTGATTGAAACTGTTGTAGATCTCAGCCTTCTTATGACATTCCTCTTTACCCTATATCAATTTCTGTATAGGGCAATGGATTTTGGTGATGAGGTATGACAAAGAGATTTGATTTTGGGCTATGCAACTTTCGGTAGAGGCAGAGTAATCGAATGTTGGAATCTATAACTGCAAGTGGTGAAGAGTTAGCTTTATGTTGCTAGTGATGATGAGGGATCACAATGCACATGGGTTGAATACACCACTAGAAGTGTAGGTTAACACGCAGTGGTCGACGATTCATATGTTAAGGCAATGGCTGACATATTTGTAGCTGTCAAAGCTTATACCATGAATATATGGCGGGATTGTCATGGTCGATGGCTTGGTGGTCGACGGCTGGACATGGGTTGCTCTAGCTAATATTCTTACTCTAGGTGGGTTTAGCTTGACAAGGGTTAGGATGCACACATACATCTCGTTCAACCTTAAACATGTTAATTTCTCTTTTCAATTTTCTCTAATTAAGCTAACACCAAAAACTATGTATTAAGTCTCCAAAGTTCAGAGCAACCTCCATTTCCTTGTAGCAACTAACTTCATTTTTAGAGAGAGAATTTTTTTTCTTCTTAAAATGTAATAACCGCAATTTCCATTTTAATTTCGTGTAATTGTGTTGAACGATTATTATACGATTTCACGAATGTTGCTCGATAATATTTCATTTTTTGAATTATCAAAGGTTCGAAACGATTATTTTAACGAAAAGCTCGAAATGCTCGATTTGAGAAATCGACTTTTTATACGTATAAAATTTGGGAAAACTTCCTTCATGAAAGTTGTAGAGCTCGTCGATACGAGTCCGTAAGTATGCGGAACACATTGTCCGGATTTTTTTTTGAATTAGTTATGAATTATAGAAAATATTTCTATTTTGGTATAAATAGAAAAAACCCTAGAACATTTTCAGAAACTTCCATTTTGGTCTGCCCTCCATTTCCTATTTGGGAAACTGTAGCACGGTTTCTCTCTCACTCTCTCTCTCTCCGCGCGGCCGAGCCCAGAAAAACAGAGCACGGCTTCACCGTGCTCCCTCTTCCTCATCCGGCCACCTCACGACCTCAAACCACATCCAATAGCTTCGTCTCGACCTTGCGCAGTTGCCAGAGGCAGCTTAGGGCCGCGACACGGCCGGCAACTACGGCGGCGAGGCCCGAACCGATAAAGCTCGATTTCTTTCTAATCTCAATATATCGAGCTACATGTCATCATTTCTTGTGATTCTTGGCTCATTGGACTCGCCTAAACTTCCTTAACAAGCACCAAGAAGGACCGGAATTGGGTCGATCGTGTTCATGTTCGTCGGAGTTCGACTTGTTTGATATCTTGAGTTATACACGATTGTTTCTTGTGATTCTTGGCCTGGTGAGTTCGCAATGAAGTTCTGAACAAGTGTCCAGAAGAGATAGAGGCGTGAGGTTGCAGTTTTTACGTCGGTTTCAAGCTCGGTGGTTTCTGGAAAAATTCCGGCCACCCAACTATTTTTGATATTTTTTGATCCGTTCCCGTCATTTTTTGGTCTTGTGCTAGTTATGAATGTTGCTCAGAATGATGAAATGAAGGGGAGAAGCTCGGCCCCTTACACCATTGGTGGTGGTCGGCGGCGGCTCTGCCCCTAACTCCGACGGCCATTTCCGGCCATCTCCGGAGGTCTAAAATTTAGTTTTATCCATTTTATGATTCTACGTTTCAATACGATCATTTCGGCATATTATACGCATTTTTCGGATATCGTATGATTTAGTTATGAATTTTGAGATTTCGATCGATTTCAATCGTTAGATTTATGATCTGTGAAATTTGAACCATCCGATGGACTTATAGTTTTGATATGATGATCTATGACTATCCCAATGGCTTTTTGTGGTCATGGACGAAGATCCGACCGTTGGATCTTTGTATAGGTGCAAAACGGTGATTAGGGAGGCGAATCGTGAGAATCCATCCCTCAGATTTTCTTATAAATTAGAATCCGGCCGTTAAATGGAAGTTTAGTTATGTTTTGGAATTATTGGCTAAATTCAAATCACATTTGATTAGGTGGTTCACGGATTATATTTGGGTGAGCTGTTTGGTGCGGTTTTTATTTTATTTGAAGACGCAACGGGAGTCTCGAAGTGAGTAAAACTGACGTGGTTCATATTAAGAACCGAGCGCTTTAAATTATTTATTTTTGTGATTGTGTGAAAAATTTTATGGATTAAATATTTGTTTTTAAAAATCACATGGACTTGATCACTACGGTCTATAGGTAAGTAAAATGAATTTTAATTATATAAATGAATTTCTCGATTTTCTTGTGCGAACTATAGATGGTATTAGTGGTCATTCCTGAGTGGATGATTTCGTGTATATATATATATATATATATGTGGAAAATATATATTGATTGGCGTGTTGTTGAGTGATGATATGATTGAGTTGAATTGATGATTTGATTTATATTTCAAATGCTTATTTTCGTAATAATATTGTGTAACTTGGATGAGTTGATTTCATTATGTGATAATACAACGTAGTGACCGGTGTGGGGTAATCGGACGCTCTAATCCTAGGTGGATGATGAGATACGATTGGTTGAGTATGTACAATTATCGGACGTTCTAAATATGTATATAAGTATACATATTGATGAAATACGTAATGATAAATATGTCGGATGCCATAACCTAGGCCAAGTGACGGGCTATGATTCAGTTAGAGCTCTAGTCTGTCAAGTACCGTATTTTTATAAATACGATGTTGAGGTTTTGTGAAGAAAGATGTGAGTTAGGGTTTGTGTTGATTTATTGAATTGGTGATTGATTGAGATTGTTGGTACTTCGTGGTTGTGGAAATTGTTGAGTGTTGATTTGAGTGGAAATAAATATGATTTAATTAAACAACTGTCCTTTCTTTTACTTATACGAGCTTTCATAAGCTTACCGGGTTTGTGTTGTTGCAATCCCAGCACACTATTCAAATGGTGTAGCGGATATTCCTGCAGGTCAGAATAACCAGGGAGGTGACCGAGCTGCTTAGGTGTGACAGCAGTTATTTTTATTTCATTGAGTTGTGAGGTTTGTATGCTCATTTAGAGGTTTACAATTCATTTTCTATTTGAGTTGTAATAATTAACCGAGACTAAATTCGGTTTTGAATTTATTTCGTGTGGTGAGTTGTTAAGAAAAGAAATTTTAAGTGCTAGTAATTCATGCTTCGGATTTTGAATTTTTATTCTAAAATTCGGGGCGTGACAATTTGGTATCAGAGCGTAAGGTACATATTTGGTGATATGTCAATACTTTCCGAGTGATGGCCCGTCTGCAGCTGATCCCCATCATGTGCTCTTCGGTATTGACAATGTCATTGGGTATGTGAGAGTGTTAGGTTGGCTAGGAACGTTAGCATGTCATAGGAACTTTAGGAGTTGTCTTGTATGCTTAGTTAGTTGGTTAATATGGACTTGCATTTGACTTATGCATTGTTTAAGTGTTATGCGTGTATTAATCAAGTATACCATGCTTATTAGGTGATGGAGATTGAGGGGAACGAAGCTAGAGGTCGAGGTAGAGGTAGACCTCGTGGTAGGGGTAGAGGCCGAGGTAGGGGTAGAGCCTCTCCGGTCGATGATACATATGAGGCAGAGGTAGAGGCACCTTATGAGGATCAGCATATTCCGCCCGTGGCCATGGTTGATGATCCTGCTCGCTTGCTGATGCTAGCAAGGGAAATTACCCACTTGGGAGCAACCAAGTTTGGAGGAGGCACTGATTATATGGTGGCGGATCGATGGATTGAGGATTTGCAGACCTATTTTGATCTGCTTGATTGCAGTGAGACCGATAAGAGGAAGCTAGCCGCGTTCATGCTGAAGGATGAGGCTAGGGTGTGGTGGAACGTCACACAGAGGAGTATTGAGGTGTCTACTTTCACATGGGATGGCTTCGAGAGGCTGTTCAGGGAGAAGTACTTTCCACCAGCTGCGAAGGATAGGTTGGAACGAGAATTCCTCGCCCTTATACAGGGGAAGATGACCGTGATCGAGTATGATGCGGAGTTCTCCAGACTGTACAAGTATGTGAGGCAGATGGATGACGAAGACTTGGCCAAGAAGTTTTAGAGAGGGTTGAGTCCTTCGATTGAGCGTGATATGGCCATCTTAGAGCTGAAGAGAAAGAGAGAGATCTTGGCTAAGGCACAGATTATTGAGCAGGAGAACCTGATTCGTAGAGAGAAGGAGTCTGCTGAGAGAGACTTCCAGGGTAAGGGAAAGGCCATAGCAGGAAGCAGTAGATCCAGAGACTTTAGGGGTGGTTTCTAGAAGAAACAGAGGACTCAGTTCCAACATCAGGCTCTAGCTAGGGCAGTAATAGCTCCTCCTGTTTAGGCTATGCCTATTAGGCAGATAGCACCAACAGCTCCGGTGAAGTGCTTTAACTGTGGCGAGCCAGGCCACATCTCTCGTGCGTGCACAAAACCTCGGGGTAGGATATGCTACAGCTGTGGACAGACAAGGCATTAGGCCAGGGAGTGTCCCCAAAATTAGGGTAGAGTGCAGGGTAACCAGTAGATGCAGCTACCACCTACACCTGCTAGAGTCTTTGCCATCGGTCAGGCAGGCACGGGAGTGGAAGGTACCTTATCTGTTTATCACTATCTTGCTAGAGTACTGTTTGATACGGGAGCCTCACACTCCTTCATATCTATTTCGGTTGTGGAGGTATTGGGTTTGATTGCTATGCCTCTGATTAGATCATTATGTGTTACATCACCTTTTAGCGTGTCTCTTGAGCTTAGCATGTTTTGTGATGATTGCCCTATTGGGATTGGTGGCAAAGAGTTCTCTGCATCTTTGATTGTGATTCCGGATCACACGTATCATGTGATTTTGGGTATGGATTGGTTGAGACCGTACCATGCTGTGATTGATTGCTTTAGGATGATTGTGTCCTTTCATGTTTCGGGACAACCGGTGTTTCATTACCGTTGTCTGAAGTCTGACATCGCTATGAGGACAGGGATTTTGGCCCATATTGAATCTGGGAGTAGTACTTCAAAGATTCCAGGGATTCCTGTAGTTTCAGAGTATGCTGACGTGTTTCAGGAGATCCCTGGGTTACCTCCGAAAAGGGTAATGGACTTCTCCATTGATGTGATACCAAGTACTTCACCTGTATCGAAGGCACCCTATCGAATGGCTCTAGCTGAACTTCAGGAGTTGAAGGTGCAGATTGAGGGCTTACTTGCACAAGGGTTCATTCAGGGTAGTGTATCTCCTTGGGGCGCACCAGTGTTCTTCGTGAAGAAGAAGGATAATTCACTTCAGTTATGTGTGGATTATCGACAGCTGAACAAGGTAACCATCAAGAACAGATACCCTTTACCTAGGATTGATGACTTCTTCGATCAGCTTAGAGAAGCTACTGTGTTCTCAAAGATTGATTTGAGATCTGGATATCACCAGTTAAGGGTGAAGGATGAAGATATTCCAAAGATGGCTTTCTGGACCAGGTATGGACATTTTGAGTTCCATGTCATGCCTTTTGGTCTCACGAATGCATCTACAGCATTTATGGACTTGATGAACCGCACGTTCAGTCCCTACTTGGATCAGTTTGTGGTGGTGTTCGTTGACGACATCTTGATTTATTCAAGGTCGTCATATGAGCACGAGAAGCATATGCGGATTGTGCTGCAGAAATTGAGGAAGGAGAAATTATTTGCCAAGTTTGAGAAGTGCGATTTCTGGCAGAGTGAAGTCAAGTTTCTTGGTCATGTAGTCTCGAAGGATGAAGTTTCTATGGATCCTTCGAAGGTTGAAGCTGTGATGAGTTGGAATCGCCCTGCTATGGTTACAGAAATCAGTAGCTTCCTTCTATTGGCAGGGTATTACAGGCGTTTCATTGAAGTGTTTTCTGGTATTGCTTCGGCTTTGACCAAATTGACAAGGAAAGATACTCAGTTTGTGTGGTCGGATGAGTGTGAGAAGGCTTTCAATGAGCTGAAGACTAGATTGACTACAACTCCGGTGTTGACTATTCCTACTAGTGGTGGTGGATTAGTCATTTACAGCGATGCATCTTATCAGGGTTTGGGGTGTGTGTTAATGCAGAATGGTAGCGTTGTTGCTTATGGTTCTAGACAGTTGAAGGTACATAAGCAGAATTACCCCACTCATGATCTAGAGCTAGCAGCAGTGGTGTTTGCCTTGAAGATTTGGAGGCACTATCTCTATGGTGAGAAATTTGAACTCTTTTCTAATCATAAGAGTTTGAAGTATCTATTCTCTCAGAAGGAATTGAACATGAGGAAGAGAAGATGGATGAAGCTCATCAAAGACTATGATTTCACCTTGGAGTATCATCCCGGAAATGCGAATGTAGTGGCGGATGCTTTGAGTAGGAAACCTCAGGTAATTATGGCATCAATTATGGTGCGAGAGTGGCGCATGTTAGAAGCTGCATTAGAGTTTGACCTTATGCCCGCAGGAGCAGGACAGGGAATCTTTCTCTGTAGTATCACCTTACAGCCCACCTTGATCTCTAGGATCATTCAGGGTCAGACACTTGATGAGTTTGCTCAGGCGAGGATTGCTGAGATGACCGCTGATCCGAATATGGAGGGTCCTTCTAAATGGATGATTGGGGCAGATGGAGGGTTGAGATTTCGAGGGAGATTGTATGTACCGAGTATTGATAACCTCAGAGAGGAGATCATGCGGGAGGCACATAGGTCTCGATACACTATACATCCAGGAACAGGTGAAGGCAGAGCATTAGAGACCCGTAGGAATGTTGAATCCCTTACCGATTCCTGTTTGGAAATGGGAGGATAACTTCATGGACTTTGTGACTGGATTGCCAAGGTCCATGCAAAGTTATGACACGATTTGGGTGATTATTGACCGGTTGACTAAGTCAGCACATTTTCTTGCTGTGGCAAAATCTTATTCAGGGGCTGCGTTGTGTACGTTGTATGTGAACGAGATAGTGAGACTTCATGGAGTGCTTGTGACGATTGTCTCTGATCGTGATGCTCGTTTCACTTCAGAATTTTGGCGTAGGTTCCATAAGGCATTTGGTACATCTCTTGCTATGAGCACTGCATTTCACCTACAGACAGATGGGCAGACCGAGAGAGTGAACCAGGTGATGGAGGATATGCTTAGAGCTTGTGTCCTGGACTTTAAGGGAAGTTGGGCGGATCATTTGCCTTTGGTAGATTTTGCCTACAACAACAACTATCACTCCAGTATGGGTATGGCCCTATAAGAGGCTCTTTACAGTAGGCCATATAGAACTCCTATCTGTTGGGCGGAAGCAGGAGATAAAGGGTTTATCGGTCCTTAGATTGTACAGGAGACTACAGAGAAGGTCACTATTATTCGGGACAGAATCCGAACCGCTCATAGTAGACAGAAGAGTTATGCTAACTTGAGGAGGAGACCTTTAGAGTTTGAGACAGGCGATCATGTGTTCTTGAAGGTCTCACCTATGAAAGGTGTGGTGAGATTTGGTAAGAAGGGAAAACTCTCACCGAGGTATGTTGGACCCTTTGAGATTCTGGAAAGGGTTGGAAACTTGGCATATCGACTTGCTTTACCTGTTAGCATGTCGGGTGTGCATAATGTCTTCCATGTGTCGATGCTGAAGAAGTATGTCCGAGACGAGTCTCACGTGATTGATCATGGTAGTTGAACCTGTTCGTATCTTGGATAGGTCTACGAAGAAGCTTCGTAGGAAGGAGGTTGATCTTGTGAAGGTGTTGTGGAGTCATCATGATGAGGGTGATGTATCATGGGAGTTAGAATCTGACTTGAGAGTGAGGTATCCACAGCTCTTTGGGGAATTAGATACTTGAATTTCGGGACTAAATTCCTTTAAGGGGGGTTGATTGTAATAACCGCAATTTCCATTTTAGTTTCGTGTAATTGTGTTGAACGATTATTATACGATTTCACGAATGTTGCTCGATAATATTTCATTTTTTAAATTATCGAAGGTTCGAAATGATTATTTTAACGAAAAGCTCGATTTGAGAAATTGACTTTTTATACGTGCAAACTTTGGGAAAACTTCCTTCATGAAAGTTGTAGAGCTCGTCGATACGAGTCCGTGCGTATGCGGAACACATTGTCCGGATTTTTTTTTGAATTAGTTATGGATTATAGAAAATATTTCTATTTCGGTATAAATAGAAAAAACCCTAGAACATTTTCAGAAACTTCCATTTTGGTCCGGCCTCCATTTCCTATTTGGGAAACTGTAGCACGGTTTCTCTCTCTCTCTCTCTATCTCTCTCCGCGCGGCCGAGCCCAGAAAAATAGAGCACGGCTTCACCGTACTCCCTCTTCCGGCCTCCCCGCGACCTCAAACCACATCCAATAGCTTCGTCTCGATCTTGCGCAGCTGCTAGAGGCAGCCTTGCGCTGCGACACAGCCGGCAGCGGCAGCGGTTGCGGCGAGGCCCAAACCGATAAAGCTCGATTTCGTTCCAATCTCAATATCTTGAGCTACAGGTCATCATTTCTTGTGATTCTTGGCTCATTGGACTCGCCTCAACTTCCTTAACAAGCACCAAGAGGGACCGGAACTAGGTCGATCGTTTTCACGTTCGACTTGTTTAGATCGAAAAATAACCTTTCGATCCGGATATCTTGAGTTATACATCATCGTTTCTTGTGATTCTTGGCCTGGTGAGTTTGCAATGAAGTTCTGAACAAGTTTCCAGAAGAGATCGAGGTGTGAGGTTGCAGTTTTTACGTCGGTTTCCAGCTCGCCGGTTTGTGGAAAAATTCCGGCCACCCGACTGTTTTTGGTACTTTTCTATCCTTTCCCATAATTTTTTGGTCTTTTGCTAGTTAAGAAAGTTGCTCAGAATGATGAAACGAAGGGGAGAAGGTCGGCCCCGACACCATTGGTGGTGGTCGGCGGCGGCTCTGCCCCTAACTCCGACGGCCCTTTCTAGCCACCTCCGGAGGTCTAAAATTTTGTTTAGGTCCATTTTATGATTCTACGTTTCAATACGATCATTTTGGCATATTATACGCATTTTTCGGATATCGTATGATTTAGTTTTGAATTTTGAGATATCGATCGTTAGATTTATGATATGTGAAATTTGAACCGTCCGATGGACTTGTAGTTTTGATATGATGATCATATCACTGTCCCTGTGGATTTGTGTGGTCATTGGAGAAGATCCGACCGTTGGATCTTCGTATAGGTGCAAAACGGTGATTAGGGAGGCGATTTGTGAGAATCCGTCCGTCGAATTTTCTTATAAATTAGAATCTAGCCGTTAAATGGTAGTTTAGTTATGTTTTGGAATTATTGGCTAAATTCAAATCACATTTGATTAGGTGGTTGACGGATTATATTTGGGTGAGCTGTTTCGATGCGGCTATTCCTGCAGGTCAGGATAACCAGGAAGGTGACCGAGCTGCTTAGGTGTGACAGCAGTTATTTTTATATCATTGAGTTGTGAGGTTTGTATGCTCATTTAGATCTTTACAATTCATTTTCTATTTGAGTTGTAATAATTAACCGAGACTAAATTCGGTTTTGAATTTATTTCGTGTGGTGAGGTTGTTAAGAAAAGAAATTTTCAGGATGACAATTTTAAGTTATAGTAAGTCATGCTTCGGATTTTGAATTTTTATTCTAAAATTCTGGGCGTGACATAAAATAAAATAACTCTTATAGCATCTTTAGACTTTAGAGTATCTTTAGTGAACTCTCTATTTTGGCTTTTTAGCTATTCTGGAGAGCATGTTTAGCTTTTTGTCTATTTTAGCAGCTACACTAGACTCCTTAGTGGTTCTTAATTATAACTTTTAACTATCTCGCTCATGAATATAGAGAGCGAGGTGAGACTCTCTATAATTTATGTTAATTTAAAACATTTCCTTTTAGTTATTTTATGTAATATATAAATGCATTTAAACTATCTGATCTTCGTTTGAAAAATAATATAAATTCAAAACTAGCTAAAATAGAGAAAACTGATGTCGACGTATTTTAAAAGTGGCTAGCACACAAAAAAATTTAACTTAATAAAAACTAGACTGTGTCAAGAGCTTAAGGCTTAAGTTTATGGCTAACTTGTTTTTCGAGTTGTAAAATAATGGCATGATTTAATTTAATTTTTTTTTTCAAGAGATGGAGTCCTCTTTGTATTAAAAATAGAGGACCAAACAATCTCCAATTGGGCTGCTTTTTACAAGGACAATTCTTTATGTGAAACCTAGACTTTGAGCGGTTCCTATACAAAGGGGACATCTTGTCTAGAAGGGCATTATATATTTATGTGTGTGTGTGTGTGTTTGTTTGTTTGTGTTTGTGTGTGTGTTTATGCCAATGCGTGTGTGTGTGTTTATGCCAATGCGTGTGTGTGTGTTTATGCCGATATTGTTTTTACATTGAGTACATAGTAAGGATTTTTATGTCTATGTAGCACAAAATGTGAAATAATTGTTGTTCTTAGTATCTAAATTGTTTGGAGTATAGAATTTATTATTTATAAATGGCACAAAACATAAATATATGCTTTGATGTTTGATTGTTTATAAGAGAGTGAAGATCTTTTATTTTTTGTTAATAGTGTCTAATCTAAATTTGACAAAAGTTGTATTATTGATTTTAGAAAACATAAAAATCCAGTAGCTACCTTTAAAAAGCTGAAGTGAAATTTGTAGAAGTAGTCACCAGCTATTAGATCTATGGGGTTGCTTTGTTTTATATTTTAATTTATTCTTCGTTGAACAAATTAAAGTAAAATAAAACCCTTCAGTTTTGTTGTCATGCATTTTTTTTTTCCGGACAAATGTTGTTATGCATTTATTGTTTTGGCCTTCTAAACAATTTTTTTTTGAAGCGCTTGACGGCGAAAAAAATATATTCATCAAAAGCCAGAATATGTCATTACATACACTTCTGCTGCCATCTAGACAGACAAGAAGATAGTGGTAATACCCACAGTAGACCTACTCATTGTACAATCAATACCCAGACATAGCGGGATCCTCATTTGGTACTACGCTGAAGGCGCTAGAAAGATCCGGCCCTCCCAACCTAACTTTTACCCAGTAAATCTAGTCGCCTAAAGACCTCAATTGGTGTACAACTAGAGATATGAGAATTAAGTTGGCAAGACTAAGACCAAATGCTAAAACTAGATGCACAAAAGTGCTTAGACTATCCCTGAAAATAGGGAATTATTGAAAACAAAAGCTATAGAAAACTAAACAATGAGGCAAGGTCGAAAAAGGAACCCCAACCCAAGCTTGAGCCTAAAAAAGACCCACATCCAGTGCCCAAGCCCAGAAGGTCAAAATTTTATTATATAGGCATTTCAGTGTATAAAGGATTTTGTTGGTCTTTCAAAGTTATCATCCCTAAAGATTGGTGTTTTAATTAAAGATATATATATATATATATATATATTTCATCATTTATCTTAATTTTATATTTTTGACCTCGTCTCTTTCCGAGTATGGATTAAATATATATCAATCTTATACGAGTTTTTCAAGCCTTTATGGATGAACAAAAAGGTATAAGGATAGGGAACATGACTACATGAGATGCATCATCCTATTTTAATGGGGTGGTATTTGTTTTTCATGAACCATGATTCAAGTTTACTGGCAAAAAATATACTTAATCGAGTTGTGTCAACTGATGTTCTAAATGTTGTGGGAAACTTTGATATGTTGCTAGCTATGTGTTGCTGAAAACTTGTGAAAGTCCATTTAAACAATCTAAGGTTCTATCATTAATATGACATGATCAATTTGCACATTAATTAACAAATATATATCATTTCATGAAAAACAAATACGCGTAAAACTATGGGAAGTAAAATAGTTGAGGAGACTCTTTGCTAGCTTGTTTGCACTTGATGATGTTTGGTTAGAGGAGACTCCTGCTATTATTCAGGACGTGATCTACAAGGATTATTGTAATTGTTCAAAAGTAGCGCGGGGTTCAGGTTTTTTGTCTCCCCCCCTGGGGTCCGATGCAAAGTACTACTATTAATATAATGAATGGAACCAGGCATGAGGTTGAGACTCCCAGTTAGACTGGGTTCCTAACCCCTGTTTTTTTTTTAAAAAAAAACTTTGGGAAATAAAATAGTTGAATAATTATTTTAAAAGTATAGATCTATATATACCTGAGGTGCACCAGTCACTATGAAGTAAATTCCTTCAATTGGGTGATTGACGAGACTCATTTGTTCCAGTGGCCCAATCATATTTGTGATTCCTATGCTTGTGTTTTTCAGTGTACGATGGATATATTTAGATACTGCCTACAAAACCAACACCAATAAATTAGAATTACATTGTGTCAAAAGCTTGAAGTATGTTGAAAAATTTATTAAGTTCTCTATTCTTTCAATAATTAAACAAAATGGTCATCACACCATACAATTTTTGTTCTATGTCAAAATATACATATTGAATGTCTACACCACCCTACTCAACATATCATCTTCTTTTCATGTTTGCTATCCTCTCCATCTCCTGCTTTATACCTATCTTTTACATAAGTTACCACATATCTAACAACCAAATATAACACCTTGTCTCTATTTTGAAGAATACCATTCATTTGCACGAATTTACGTGCCTATTTACACCCCCAATCACTTGAAAATGTTAATCTCAATGCTAATATGCATTATTAAACCACTTTTATGTATATTGTAGGTTACAGAATCAAAGGAGCAAAACGAGGTGAAAATGGTGTATTCTGGACAAAATTAGGAGTTTAAGGGGAAACAATGAAAAGTCAACAAGTTGACCCGAAAGTCAAAAGTGCTCAACCAAGAGCAAAGGCGATTACACAATGGAATTCAAATCCCTGAGGTGATAGCAAGAGGACTGGCACAAAAAGTGACAAGAAATGAAGGAAAATGAGAAGCTACAACACAAAAAGACAAAGTAGGGAAGTTTCTTGGATTCCGGTCGTTCACCACTCTCCACAGTGACCTGATTGTGGCTCCCATTACATATTTTCTCACTATTATTCACAATACTATGATGATATCACACATTTGCACCTTATCATCAAAGAATAATTTTTGACCAATCACAGGAGTGCCAAGGACTAAATTCGCCCTCCTAATCATTAATTGAGGTCTAATCTTAGCCCTTGAATCGATCTAAGGGTTCGTGTAGTTCCACCTCATTAAATAAAAGTTTGATGCTCCAATCTCCACCGTTTATCACCAAATTGCATCCAACTCCCATCTGGATGTCCCTACAGCTTAATAACCCATAAACTAGATTTTTCACCTTCTCACCTACCAAAAATGTCCATACATTCTCCACCTTTAGATCTTGTGATCCAAGGCCCATCATTCCTCCAGTCTTTTCACTTTCTTCTTCCTTAGATTTAGCAAAAGATAAATTTAACTAAAATGAAAATCGTCATTTTAGGAAGAAGATAATTTTTTTTTAAGGAAGAAGATAACCCTATTAATATCAAGAAAATGGCTAAATATTATTAGTGTATTATTATCACCCTACCATTTTCTTAATTCACCCTACTAATATTTGAATTATTAAAAGACTATATTACCCAAGTGCAAGATGACTAATAAGTACATTGATTTTCTAAAATTCAAAACCAAAAGGAAAACTAAATACATAATCAATTAATTAAATATGTATGGGATGCTTAATTTCTAATTGGATAGCATTAATCTTCATCTTCTCCACCTAAATATTAATTTATTACTATTCTTTCTTTGTTTTTTTTTGTTCCTTCCTCATCATTTATTTGTTATTCTATTCACAAAACCATTAATTTATTTTATTTTATTATTATTTTTGGTATGTGAAAATTCATGAAAGCTTAAGAATATGGTCTCAGTAGTGCTCTGCTAGGGTTTACTTTCTAGGGTTCTAGGAAGCAAGTTTCGATCTGCCATTTTGTGATGGACATACTTAGTTGGAATTGTCAGGGGATTTCCAATGACACGACAATGAGAGCATTGAAAGATTTGATTGCTCAAAACCATCCTTAAATAGTTTTTCTTCGTAAAACAAATGTCAACACCCAATCTGGGTTTTGTGATCTACATTGATCGCGCCTTAGGGTTTCCTAACTCGAAGGAGGTGTTGAGTGTAGTGCAGTCAGGTGGACTTGCGATGTTTTGGAACAATGATTACAGCGTGCAGGTTCGCACCTCTTCTCCTCATCTTATTGACTTGGAAATTAGAGGAGAGTTGGGTGATCTGCTTTGGAGATTAATGGGGTTTTACTGCTACTCTTGCACGGTAGAAAGAGATCGATCTTTGCAACTACTAAGGGAGTTGCGTGACTTGGATACGCTGCCTTGGGTTGTTATTAGGGACTTCAATGAAATCTTCAATAACAGCGGAATGGTCCTTTTCGAGTAGAGAGACAGATACATGGCTTTCGGGAAGCGTTGGGCTATGAGGATCTACTAGATTTAGATTTTAGGGTGTGATGTCTACTTGGTGGAACTCAAATACAATGTTAAGGCTGGATAGGGAAGTTTGTACGCCTTGTTGGTGTGACATTTTTGGCTATGCTAGGGTTCGTCACTTACCCCTTAGTGATTTTGACCACGTACCAATTCTTCTACAAGCTAGTCAAGTACCGTTTCCTCACCGTCCAAGACATAGGCGCTTTAAGTTTGAAGCTTTTTGGCTCCAACATGAGGATTGTGATGAAGTTGTAAAGAATGCGTGGGTTACTGATGTAGTTGGAAGTCCTATGTTCAATGTTGTCAAGAAGATTAAACATACTCGAATGAAGCTTGATGTATGATAGAGGAAAACTTTCAAATCACGCCAACAACAGATGCTAGGGATTCGGGAAAGATTGGAAGAATTGCTTGGGGCATCAAACTCATCAACGACTTTAGATGAGAAGAAAGATCTCATAGGATGTTTACAGATGCACTTACCGCAGGAGGAAGCCTTCTAGAGACAAAGATCAAAGGTTGCTTGGTTGAAGGAAGGCGATATGAATACCAATTTTTTTCATCGAAAAGCTTCAAATAGAAGGAGGAAAAACATGATACAAGGCTGTATGATGACCAAGGCAAGTGGTGCGACGATGATGATGGTGTGGAGAAGGTTGTTACAGATTATTTCTCCAAGATGTTTCGGGCTTCAAACATTAATTTGTAAGCCGTGAAGGCCACTCTTAAGGCAATACATCCCTGTGTCACACAGGATATGAATAAGCAGCTCTATTTCAAATGTATCCAACCAAGTCCCCAGGACCTCTTTTTTTTTTTTTTTTTTTTTTTTTTTTTCTTTTCCAACATTATTAGGACACAATTGGTACAGAAGTAACAGAGGCAGTTCAAGGTTTCTTGCAGTCAGGTCAACTTCTTCGTCAAATTAATTTCACCCATATCTGTTTGATACCAAAGGTGAGTAATCCAGAACATATGTCTAATTTGAGACCAATTTCTCTTTGCAATATATTTGTTCGAACGTTATTGCGAACAGGTTGAAGGGGATTCTCCCTTTGTTAATTTCTCCATATCAGAGTGCGTTTTTATCGGGGAGATTGATTACAGACAACATCCTGGTAGCCAATGAGATTGCCCATTTTGTTCATAACAAGAGAGGGGGAAGTGACTGCTATATGGCATTGAAGCTTGACTTAAGCAAGGCTTATGACCAGATGGAGTGGTCTTTTTTTCAGGAAGGTTTTGGACCGGTTTGGCTTTGCACATTCTTGGATTAAGATGGTAATGAAGTGTATTAGTTCTGTTGATATTCTTTTTTGGTTCGAGGAAAACCCCGGGGTTATGTGATCTCAAGTAGAGGATTAAGGTAGGGGGATTCATTATCCCCTTATCTTTTCTTACTCGACGCTGAACGTTTTTCGGCGCTGCTTACACAGAAGTAGGATTTGGGTCTTCTCCAAGGTATTGAGGTATGTGTTGATGCTCCTGTTGTGAACCATTTGTTATCTGCAGATGATAGTATGTTATATGCACAAGCTACTTTGGAAGATTGTTATCAGGTTCATGATGTTCTCGAAACGTATGGGCGAGCTTCTGGCCAACTTGTTAATTTCGAGAAGAGTTCAATTGTGTTCAGTGAAAATGTTTCAATTGCTATGCAAGATGTGGTTTCGAGTCTATTGGGGATGGAGGTGGTAGATTCTCATGAAAGGTACCTGGGTTACCCACTTATGTGTGAAGGTAGAAGACATCCACCTTTAAGTATATTAAAGAGAAGCTGGCCAGTAAACTTTCTTGCTGGCAAGAGAAGTTGTTGACCGTTGCTGGAAAAGATATTTTGATTCTTGTAGTAGCTCAAGCTTTGCCTACATATGCCATGAGTGTCTTTCAATTGACGAAAAAATTTTGTGATGACCTTGAGTAGATGTGTGCCCAGTTTTGGTGGGGTACTACAAATGATAAGAAAAAAATTCATTGGAAAACTTGGAACGCCCGTGCAATCCAAAAGAAGAAGGAGGGGTTGGATTTCAAAGTATTTCAAATTTTAATTCTGCTATGTTGGCTAAGCGAGTGTGGAAGGTAATCTCTACTCCCAGCTTTCTTATTGTTTGTATTTACAAAGCAAGATATCACCCTACTTATTCTTTTTGGATGGTAGAATAACATCCTTCTCCATCGTACTCTTTGAGAAGTATTTTCTCTACTAGGGAACTTCTTCAACAAGGCACATATTGGCAGATTGGGAATGGTTACACTGACAATATATGGTCTGATTTTTGGATTCCTAATTTACATAATGGTAAGCCTACCATGAATGCTACGACTTTAGAGGAGGCTACTAGAGTATGCGATCTGTTTTCATGTGTTGGAAGATGGAATGCAGATTTGATTCATTAGATTTCACTGCTACTGAGGTTGAAGCGGTCTTGATTATTCCTTTAAGATCAAGAAATGTGGAAGATAGGTTGGTCTGAAGGCTGGAAAGGAATGGGAGGTTCTCCGTCAAATCCGTTTTTCTTTTTCTCATTCCAACGAACGAAGTCCGTTTGAACTTTCTGTTGATGTTGATCTTTGGAAGAAGATCCAGAAGGTAGTCATACCTAATTCAGTGACGATTCATATATGGAGAGTCATCCACAATATCTTACCTTCTAGAGAAAATTTAGTTTCTCGAAGAGTGCGGTTGGAAACAAGAGTGTGTGTACTTTGTACAAATGCAGTGGAGACAACTCTGCATCTATGTCGAGATTGCTCATTTACTAAGCAAATGTTGCAAAATAACTGAGTGTTGGTCCAAACTTGCCTTAGCCCGCATGCACTGACTTGTGATTTGCTTGGTTGGGTGAGAATTGTACGTTGTTCAAAATTTGTCTTTGAAGCATTTGGGAGAGCTGCTGTACTTACTATGGGGTACTTGGGAAGAACAAAATAACAGGGTTTGGAATGAGAAAAGTTGCCAGTCTTGGGATGTACTACTCATGAATACTATAAGTCTACAAGATTTATGTTTTCACAACAAACCAAGTGTGAGACTGAATGCTAGAGATCGGGTAGTTCGATGGAAAGCTCCTGCTGTTAGGCTGTATAAGATTAATATGGATGGTAGCTTTAACCACATCACAAGGAAGGGTAGCTGTGGCTTTGTGGTAAGAGATATTACTGGTACTATGATTGTAGGTGGGGGAAAGCCTCTATCTGGTTTATTTTCGGAGGAACAGGCTGAAGCTTTGGCTTGTGAATTTGCCTTTGCTTTTGCATTGGATCAAAACTTGGTCCCAGCTATAGTAGAAATAGATTCTCAACTTTGTAGCAACAACTCTGTAGGCATGATGGAAGCAATTGATCGTTGCTTGGACATCTTTATGAGGACTTGGGTGATACTTTGAGTTCTCTTGCTAGTTTAAAGGTTAGTCATGTTAGAAGAGGAGCAAACATAGTAGCACACATGATGGCTGCTTGTGTTAGCTCACTGTCTCATGATTGTTTTTTCTTTTCTACCCAACCTATCTGAGTGCTGCAGTTGCAGCTGATCAAAGTCATATGTAATCTTCCTTTTTCTTTTAATAAAATTTGACCTCGATTCAAAAAAACTTCATAAAAAAAAAATTCATTCTCTTCTTCATTGCTTGCAGTTGTTAACTACTAATATTTTGACATGGGATTGAAATAGACAAACCTTGAAAATGAAGAGAAAATTAAAAAATAGAAGTAAGTCAGATTATGATTTTGTTATGAAACTTTAATATATTTAAGTTTTTTATTTGTATAAATTAAATGAGAGATTTTCATTAAAAAAAATTATTTTCAATTGGATATTCATATACGGATATTCTTAGAAAAAGAAATGGGTTAGATAAGTAAATTTAATATTGAAATTGAAATTAAAATATATGGTATAATGAGCAAATAGGGTGAACAAAGAAAATAGTAGAATCAATAACCTCACACCTAATCAAATAGCTATCGCTGTTAGAGATGATCTAAGATCATCTTTAGAATACTCTCTATTTTACATTTTTAGCTATTTTAAGTAGCATGGTTAGCTTTTTAGGTAGCATGGTTAACTTTTTAGGTAGCATGATTAGCTATCTGGAGAATACTCTCTATTTTACACATTAGCTATCTGGCTCCTAAATATATAAAGCGAGATGAGGCTCTCTATTTTTTTTCTTTTTTTTTTCTTTCTAACGATCAAGTAAACTTTACTTAACCAGCCATCGTCACCATTTATATCAACTGCAATGCAACAACCAGTCAACACGGGAAGTAGAAAAAAAAAAAACAAAAAACCAAAAACGTTAAGAGCAGAAGGCTTTTAATTAAAGTCCTCTAAGATTAATTGGAACTTGTAGGAGTCAAACCCTTTTATTACTTAGAGTTTAATTGATGTTAGGATAATGGCAGTGCTTGGCTGTTTGGCAAAAATTTAATTGATGTTAGGAATACTGGCCCATGCTTACTGAATGGAACATGGAGGAATTAATAAAGCGGTAAGAATTAATAATTATATTGTTAATATTTAATTACCTCAGGGCCTCTAAATTTCTTCAAAATGTCCCACAGCCTAGTGGTGAGGTACCAAGCTGAAGATTTTCTCTGTCTCTTGATTATATTATGTGCTTCCCACACAAAATCCAGTGGCTTTGAAACTTCACTCGACTTGGGCACCGGGACGTGCAAGAACACAAATCGGTTTCCCCAAGACTTGTTTGTTTCGATCAACATCTCCTGCACCGACTTGTAACCCGCAGCAAGTCTAGTATTCAGCAACACCAGTGCTGTGCAATTTTGGCTACTTGATTTTTCACTGTTCATCTCTTGAATGTACATTCGGATGCCCATAAAGATTGTTCCTGTAAGCACATCATTTATCGTCTGCATGCAACCAATTATACCTACGTTAATTAAAACGTGTTTCACTAACAATAATTTACATGTATATAAATTAGGAAGAATGTTAGCCTTTTTGGTCCTCTTGTCATTCCCAATTAACCTAATGGAATATATCAATAGCAAATCAACACTGCTGCGACAAAAAATTAACAAAAAGATGTACATAGCTAATTAGTTATTTGGGTACGTAAGTAAAATCAAACAAGCTTACCACCCCAAGCTTGTTCTTGATAAGTTTAATTTCCTCAATAGGCAGCATCAAGGTTGACACGGACACAGGTCGAAACTCAACTCCATCAACACCCGACCTTATTGGTGTTCGATCATCTTCAACCCAAGTGTCCTTCAAAATGCTCCAACTGAAATCCCATGCACCGTTGAAAATGGAAGAAAGTATCTTAGGCACAAACTCAAACACACGAGATCGACTACTAGTTTCATTTTTTGCACTCTTTAGTGTCGGAAATGTTAGAGGAATGGAAGGATTGTGAGCGTTTTGGAGGCAAAAGAAAAGAGCGCCCATGAGAGAGTAGCCATCGCCAAGGGCATGGTGGATCTTGAATATTATCTGTCCAGCTGCATGACTTGTTGGGTACTTGAAAAGATGAAGTTCCCACAATGGCCTGCTTTGTGGGAATGTTTCTGATGCTATCTTCGTTATGTACTCATCAAAGCAAGTATCGTATGATTCAAGTGCCATTCCAGAGGGGAAAATGGGGACATGCACATGGTCTTCCAGATTCACTTCAACCCTCTTCCACTGCTTATTCTTTTCATTCACACCTTCAACCTGCATATTATTATTATTTTCGGCAATGATAGGGGCAGGACTTCAAGCTCTCAATATTAGGTGTCATGCCATGTAAGTAACTACAAATTTTATATTCAATTTCACATAATGCATCTTGCCACATCATAATCATGCAACAATAATTTTACCCTTTCTTTATTTCCTTATATTGTAGGGTGCAGATAAATAACATTAATTCATTTAGTTAGGTGATATAAAGGATATAGTACGATGGAAATCATTGATCATGTATTAATTTAAGGGATATGCCTGCACATTTTTTCACCTATATTGTTCTTCATTTAATTAAGTTCGTTTTTGTAATTTTTTTTTCAATAGCATATTAATGTATTTAATTAGGTGGCCTGAAGAAAATATTGTTGATAAGATCAGTTATTGATTATTATCTACAATCTAAACAAAACAAAAGAAAAAAATAATAATAAGAAACAACTCAAATCATACGTTAAACCCTAGGTACAAACTACAAAGAGAGAAAAGAACAACAAACACAGGGCCAGCCTTGCTCCATTATATGAACTTGCTCATTCTTACCAGTTGGGCACAACATGTATTTGTAAAATTATATTTCCTTAATTTGAATTGTTGATGTCATACATTAACCCTAAATTAGGGCAAAAATTAAATGAAAAAAATTAACAAAATGAAGGAAAAAATCTACAATATACTAGAACCCAACAAACTTCAAATTCATATACATGTGTATAAGTGAGAGATTTGATGTATACCCTAGATGTATGTTCAAACCTATTGATCGAATTATGTATATTGCTTTGCTTTTTTATTTGCATATTGAACAACTTTTGAGAACTGGGATTCAACATGATCTGTTGTTCGGCAACAATCAATTGTAATCTAAGCATGAGAAGAATTTTTTGTTTTTGTTCTCATTTTAAACAATTGTAAAAACACTGAAGAATTTTTTGTTCTTTTCTTGATTGACGAAACACGATTTGTTGTATTAATTTAAGCATGAGTGCAATGAAAAGAAGAAGAAGAAGAAAAAAAGTAATATAATTTAGAGCCATCAGATTTTGGATGGATAAAATTGTCTTTTTAAATTGCATGACGTGATAAATAGATGATACGCATGGTTGACATGACATATGCCACATCAGATTGAGGCCACAAATTTAGGCCTCAGGCCAACAATCATTTTTGTTTAGTAAGTAATTAACGTCACATGCAAAAAATTTAGGGAAATACATAGTTCTTTAGCTAAGTCCAGAGAGAGTACCATGATGGAAGAGAAGCGTGGATTGATCGGGAGGAAGATATTTTTCAGAAAGAAAAACGTTTGAGAATCGTCGATTGGAACTTGTGATTCCAAAACGGCAAGAATTGCAAGAGATAAGACAGAGCTGTTGATGAACTGACCACCGGGGCTCACCGGCTCTTGTAGTAATCCTTCTTCGCCAAACTCCATTTTTGTTGATTCTAGCTTGTAGTTGTATATATGTTTGCTTGCGTGTGGTACGTTGGATGTGTGTGTCTATATAATACCACATAGTATATAAAGCTTGGGTTTGAACCAGTAGAGATCTCGTATTTACATTCATAGGTCGATGGATGTGAACCCAGCATTCTTTGTGATGTACTAGCTAGCTAATTAATTAAGCAGACCTACAGGCCGACTATTTAGGTAGAAGAATTGTTGGCGTTTGTACCCTCTAAGTAATATTCTTGAGAGAGCAAGAAAGATAGACATTAATGGATTTAAAGAACTATTGCTAGATCTATAGGGTTAGGCAATGCTAGATCTACAAAGGTACCTATTTCACATGTTTAATTTTATAGAACGGACGTTGAAACAACTAAATTCTCTATCTTCGAATCTTTTTGCTCGGTTACTTGTCATTCTTTGGAACATTTGGAAGAAGAAGAATCAAATTACAAGTTGAGGGTTAATGTGGAGAAACCTGGAAGAGTTCTTATTTTATTGTCCATGGCTAGGTATGAAGAGCTCAAAGCAAATTATAGGGTCAGTTGGTACTTTTTTGGCTACTGTGAAGATAGTGAGTAGTTGGAACCCCCTGTATCTGACTTTTTGAAGCTCAGTATTGATGGTTTTTTCATCAATTCTGCTAACCATTGTATAAGGGAGAGTTTGTTGCTACCTTTTCTTTTAGTAAACAGTTTATTACCTACCATCTATGCATCGAACACATCGCTTCTAAAGATGGGATTGAGTTACTTTAAGAAATTAATTAAGCCATTGAGAACACTTGTGCATAGCAGTCAAGCAATTACTACAGATGGAGAGGTTCTTTATTCTCAGTTGGGGAGTAGTGGATGATATAAAGGCCGGGTTTACTCAAACGTTGCACTAATATGTCGCAACTTAACTCTAACAAGCTAATATCGAAGGTCTTCCAAAGCTTTTATATCTCGTGCCATTAGCAGTAGTCTTTTAAGGTTTTTGTTATATATAGTTAATTAGTCCCGTTCCCCTGGTCAACTATTGACTAAAGATGATTTAGTCACTCACCGTTCGATTGAAATCAGATGGTTGACAGATCTCATCCGATATCTCATCACTTACCTGTCAACCGTCCGATTTCAATAGAACGGTGAGTGACCAAATCATCCCTGATCAGTAGCTGACCAACAGAACGCGCTGCGCGCGCTAACTAGGGGAACGCGCGCGGCTCTATAGTAATAGAGTCTACAATAATGTCTCACTGCATGTTACAATTCTCACATAATGCAATTTAACGCTAGCACAATCTAATATATATAAAGAATTTTAAAGCTGTACAACAACTTCTAAACCCTTCAGGTAACTATATATTAAGTGAGGGCTAATTTCATTTTACCTCTTCGACATTTACTGTAATAACTCATAAATTACTGTCAACTGTAAAGCACTATATTATTCATTATATTTGTATAATATTAGTTTCTTTTAAACATTTTCTTTTAGAAGCCAAAGGCACCATTAAACCCCAGTAACGATACAATGAGTTAGTCATATCTATTTCCCTACATGCAACATTCGTTGTTGAGTTTGAGATTATTATTTGTTTTGTTTTTATCCTACGTATTATTTTTGTGCTAGTTATTGCTAACACATGCATTTCAGAGAGAAATACTAAGAATCATTTACTTTTTATTTGAGATATATATATATATACACACAGAGTCCTTCTCTGCTAAGGAGGTCCTTAGATATTAATAAGAATTTCCTTGATATATCTACTTTTCAGTATCATATCCACATCTCAATCGTTCAGTTTTTAGATATATATGGGTAGATCATCTCTGCAAATTTTCAACCAAATTGATAATCACTTAGGCAATCAAAACTGCAATGTATAATTATGAACACGAACGGTTCAGGTTGGACAGATTTGGTTCGTTCATTGATTTAATCTAGTTCGATACCTTAATGAACATCAATTTGGCTAAAAATTTCTAGAGGTGATCTATACATTAAGATCCTAAAAACTTAACGGTCGAGATTTGGATATGCGTTCGAAAATTGGGTCTATCAAGGAAATCCTTAGATATTAATATTTAAGGATCTCCTTAGTAGAGAAAAGTTGTCTCTGTGTGTGTGTGTATACATATATATATATATATATATATGTATGTATGTATGTATGTATGTATGTATGTATGTAAACACATAATCAAAATATCAGTAGTTTTAACTAGCTATCCCAACCATCCTACTATTATTTTTCCTAGTGAACAATACCCTAACTATTAACTCACATAAATTTTGGCATTGGAAGTTAAATTGGTGGGCTGGGAAATTATATTCCAAGGCATGAAAACTCTTTTATCGTGTTTTGCCTAAAATTTTGATCAATTTGAAGAATCAAGAAGAACCAAGAATAATATGGTGTAAAAATGTCACTACTGCATAATCCCATTTTTCGTGTGAGTAATCATCACTTCACTTCTGAAATTCTTAAATAAGTATATGAAAACTCTATTATCATCTTTTGCCTTAAATTTTTATCAATTTGAAGAACCAAGAATAAAATGGTATAAAAACATCAAAACATCACTGCTGCATAATCCCATTTTTCGTCTACATAACTTATACTTTTGCTGATGAAAGTTATAGTACCTTAATATATATAAAAAATGCTTCAGTTTAGGCTTTTGAATCACTCAAAAGAGTTAAGAAATGAAGAAGTTATAGTTAAAAGAAGATTTTTACATTCCAAATATTATTTTCCAAAACCCGACGATTTTATGCATTTTCCGGCTGTTGGAAATTCTAAAAATCAAGTTTGATCCTTGTTTTATTAAATCAAGTGCATAAGAATGATTTCTAATTGATTTTATATTTCAATTTTATATTGTAAATGATTTTTAATGCTTTAAACAATGAATCTTTCAAAACTTTTCTGGTGAACCTTCTCGAAAAATTCATATGATGTTCTTAACTTCAGATCTTATCCGGTTTTAACGATCTTTTCATCAAAATGAAGCTTAGAACCTTGACTTTAAATCTAGAGAATATCAAGAGCAGTGGTTAAAATTACGGAAAGTAATAATTTATGCATTTAAGATTAAATTAAAGAGTAACTATTTCCATACTATTTTGGATAATCTTCATTTTTTGACTTGGACACTCTGGACATGTTTACATGGACAAGGGAACAGCCACAACACACAAAGTGGGGAGGGCGCACTACTGCCCTCTCCCATCAACCACCTTCCTTTCATCTTTTCTTCATTATTTTCTTTATTTTTGGTTCGGGAATTTAAGAGGGATTTCACTACAAGACTTCAAGGGGCTCTTCATATTCAAGGATTAAGATTGGCAGTGGGAAACCACTCTCTTAAGTGCTTGGGGTTTTGACTTGGTTCCTTCATTGTCTAATAACCCACTACTTGTGGTTTTTCACAACTTCTATCCTTCTCTCTTATTTTGATGTCTATTATAATGTGTACTCAGTATAACCCTTATTGGGGGGCTACGGTTGTGTCCTAGCCCAAATTTGATTTAATAGATGCTTGATTTAGTTTATTTATGAAATTAGTTAAATAATTGAATGCTTGTATTTCATGAAAATTGATTAGAAGGCATGCTTAGGAATTGTCAACTCTTGGGCATGTCTTTTGATATTTCTATGTTAATATTTAGGGGATGACATCCTTAGATTTTAGAACTAAGACCTAAAGTTAATATTCGTGGGATATACAAGCATTGTTCATTACATAATTAGCTTGCAATGATGGTGATTACGGTAAGCTTGATTGCCTAATTTCTCGATCTCTAGGCCTCTTGATGTGTCACCTCCAGAATTTTAAATGAAGAAAATAAAATCCGAAATGCGATGTTCGACAAATCACCTAGGAATACTTAAAACACTACAACAATAATGGTCTTTTCCCACCACGGTTTTCCGACGGCAAGTATTTTTGGTCAAAAATAGCATTTTTTCTGACAAAAAAACATTGCCCGTCGGAAAAACATTTTTGAGATGGCCATTATTTCCGACGGCCACCAATCTCTCGGAACACGTATAGATTTTGGTCGGAAATAATTATTATATGGCGGGAAGACTTCCCGCTAATTACTTTTCCGACCACGCTTGATGTCGTCAGAAAATAATAAGTCATTTTTTGACAAGACTTTTTTTCTCGTCGGAAAACATATGCAATATTTCCTACCAAAATGCTCATTGTCAGAAATACAAAAAAAATATTTGTTGAATTTAACATGTTGAGGTACTAGAATGTTACGAAACTTCATGGGTGGAGTGGCCTTCCTACCTTTCAATATCAAACCACCCCTTGGGAATAAATCAAAGGCCTAAATTTCGTCATTTTCTAGACTGACATGCAGTGAGATTAGTTAATGATAATGTCTAACGCTACTTAGGATCATTAAGATGTTTTTTGAGCATGAACTTTGCCCCTCGTACAAAGGATTCTAGCATTAAAGGGTCTTGCCTTTCTAAAAGTACCGCAAATCTTTGATAATTGTCAAATTATTTTGTGCACAAACACATATAACAATACTTGTTTTTTAACAATATAAAATAAAAGTTTTTTTTTTTTTTGAAGAAGGGCCATAACAGCTACCTTTAAGTCTTTGTCATTAATAAAACCCTAGTGCCTAAACCCCAAATTACAATAAACATCAAAAGAATCACCCAAAATAATAACAGCCGTCTTAACTAAGAATATATATTCAAAAATGTACTAATTAGCGAAAAGTGCACTTCTGGCCACTATATTCGCTTTACAAAGGTGATGACATATCGGAAAGTAAATACTTATCCGAGCAGACACCAAATCCCCTCCGTTGCTCCACCCTTGCTCTCATCCTCCGCCTATGAGCATATCGAAATTGCACAACTGCCTGCCAAACTCTCTCCATAGGCGTTCCCCAGCTTGATTCGTCTCCAAAACCACTGTCCCACAGCGGTAGACTCACAGAACCAGGTTGCCCGTCCAACGACATTCGAATGGGGCATTGAAAGTAGACGGCTTTTGCTCTAAGGTTTTCTGCTCCGACTTTCTTGGAACTATCTTGACATTTGTAAAAAACTCATATATTAGAAGTTTAGGGGTTTAAGATTTAGGGATTAGGGTTTGGGGTTTGTATTAAAAAAAAACAATGAATTTTAATTTTTGCCGAGACTAAAACACTTCCCGCTGCCCAAAATTTGATCACCCGCGCATATCCCTAAAATTCTGAGCACTCTACCCACTACTCTTCTTCTACCTTCAGCGATAAACTCCCATAAACAGAAAACCCCTAAAATTCCTTTAGCCTCTGTTCACCATACTGTCTCTCTGTCGCCTAATTTTTCTTTTTTCCTCTTCTCCAAACGTCATATTCTTCTATATCTTCTTGTTAATCTGAGTTCTAATCTTCTTGGTGTTTCTTTGCAGGGGTGCCTCCATTCCGGATCTGCTCCGAAACAAGTATGTGTTTTTGCTATCCCTTGAATTCGAAGGCTTGATCATCTTTGACATGATCAATTTTCTACTAATATATATAGCCTCAGGAATTCGATGCTAGTCCCATTACTTTTTTTTTTGTCCAAGATCTTTAGCTTATCCTTTTGCCTAGTGATGGATACTTATTATGTTGCTTTATTTTGACTAATTATTGTCAATGTCATAATCATCTCAAACGCAAAAGATTAACCCAAGATTGATGCAGTTAAACAAAAATATTTTCTCCTTGTCTTTGTCCGGTGTACTGTCCTGAATGTAATTAGTTGATAACTTGTTCTGTTTGTGGGTAGCAATGTCTATCCATGTGGTTCTCTCTCTCTCTAGTGGAATTTTTTTTTCCTGTCCATTTCTGTTGATTTCTCCAGTTTGGTTAATTTTTTCAATCAGTTTGATATGTCAAGTTTATTTACAATCTGTTTCTTGAGAATCATTTTGATGAATGCTTTTATGTGGTTCTGAATTTGTGGTAGGGTAAATTTGTATTGTTGATCACTATGTGTTTCTAGGACTCTTCCAGTGTTGTTAATGTTTGTGTTTGTGTTTCTAGGACTCTTCCATTACTTTGATGTCAAAGCCATTCTCAATGTGTGAGAGAACCATCATCTACGGTCATCCTCAGTAGAAAGCCCTCCTCCGCCTTACTCCTAGTTAATGTCAAGTTGGTATTATAAGCATGGTGGAAACTATTTTTTCTTTTCTTGGTAGCAAATATATATCCACACACTATATATTTATATTATATTGCAATTATAATTTTTGTCCGTTATTGTGTTTATGCCATAAGAAAGCACGCAGTTCACATATCTCAAGTGATGTATATATTCTAGTCCTATATTTTGAATTTGGCTTAACATGTTCCATATGCAGTATTATGGTTTTGGTTCTCTGTTATGTTATTGATTCTACCAAGTCCATTGTTTATTATGTCAGGTCTTGGGAAGTTGCCTAGTAAAACAGCTAGTTTCCCTTTACCCACAATCTTGTTTGCTATTGTTTTAGTTATAGGGCATCATTTCATCTGATGCTATGCTATAGTTAGTTTGCCCTCTTGACAATATTTTGGCATGTTGAATAAGTTTCTTACTTTTAATCTTGCTTATCGCAGCAATGGTCAAAAGTACATCTACGCTGGATCTAGTGATCATTTGGTCTATATTTATCATTTTGTACGTAACATTTCTCACTATCAAGATGTGTCTTCTGCATGTAATTTCTGTGAAATAGCTAATGGAATGAGAAGTGGTAACTGTCATCTTTTAGTATTCGTCTGCACACTCAGGTACATATACAATTTGGCTTCTGATCTTTGAGTTTAATGAGGATAAAATGAACATGATTTTAGCATAATGGAACTCGTAGCAAAGGAAGAATTACAGTTGTTTCGTTCTATTTCTCTATCTCTGTTCTCTAATGACAGAACACTACGTACCATGAAAACTTCTCCCAACTTTAATTTTTCTTTTTTCTTTTACTCATTTAAGTTTTAAATGATTTTGTACTCCAATCTCTGCAAAATGCACAAGTTTTACCTTATGGTTATTTGATGAGCTGTGCAACTAAGTGAACTGATCTTAGCGCACTTTTGAATCAACACAATTTACATATGATATTAGTTGACTTGAGTTCCATAATCAAACCATATGCTCCTATAATAATACGCAGCAACTGAGACCTATTATTTCTGTTTGCTTATTTAGTAGGGAAATACTACATGAATTTCAGATGCAGACCATGAGGATAATTGATAGCTATGAGAAGTACTACTTCCTTGCTAATGTTAAATCACTAGAAGACTTATCTATCCAAAAGTAAGAAGCAGTGAAGAATGAAGATATGGATTAAGAGCCGTGACATTTTATTCTCAACTACTCTTTGCTCATGTTCTATTTTTAATTCCCTAGCATTTTTATGACTTTCTCTATTTTGTAAGACTCGATGATGAATTCTTGGTTCAATAAAATGTAACTTAATCTTTTTTGTTGTGGAATCTTATTTATCTTTTTAATATTTACTTTTATTCAAAAAGAATGTTTGAAAATATAATTTTTATTCCAAATCCTCAGAAATACTATTGTCAAAAATGATTAGTTTTGACGAATGTTATTGGTCAATAATAGTAAAATGTTTTAGTTAGAAATAATTATTCTACCGAAATAAGTTGTCATAAATATGTTGTCGGAAATACAAGATGTCGTCGTTTACATTATGTATTTTCGATGGAATATTTTGATGGAAAAATTCATCTTTCCAACAGCCACCGACGGCAAAATGTGGTCGAAAATGCTTGTTATTCTGACGACTGGTCGGTAATAGAGTATTTATGACTAGAATATTCCCGACCACCACCGACGGAGATTTTTGGTCGGAAATGCGTATTTCCGACCAAAAAATGTCTTTTCCGACCGAATTTAGCTGTCAGAAATGATGTTTCCTGTTGTAGTGAATTTTTTTTATCATTTAATCTAAACAAATAGCAAATTCGACCCCACAAATGTAAGTATTAACTCATCCCTTAGAGTCATATATTACATCCCAAAAGTTTACGAATTAAGTTGTACCACAAAATAATAAGTAAATGCTCATTCTGTGTTTACTACATAACGGAAGTCTTAACAACATTAAAGCCACAAAATTAGCTTCATACCCGTATAGCTGATGGAATTCCTACAAGTATATAGGGTGGATGCAATATAGTGTATGGAAGAAGAGGGGTTGTCGTTCCCACGAGGATATTAGTTCAACTCACAATATGAAAACCTAAGTTAACTAAATTAACAAACACACAAAACAAGAATCAAAAATCGACTAAAACAAACAATGACTCAAACTAGGACTTATGATTTTCACGGTTTTGAAAGAGATTATGATAATGTAAAAATTTCTTGAAAATAGAAACTTAGAAAGTAAATCTAAATAAATTGGAATTGAAAAGAGTTTCTAATGATTATAAGTAAGAACGTGATGATGATGAGCCTAGGGTGTCGGAATCAACCAAAAGCAATCTTATCTACGTTTTGAACCAACCAATGGATTCTTTCGTTTCTCCAGATGATAATTCCCGTATCTAAGTCCTTCTCAGGTACCCAAGACCATAGTTTTTCTTAAGTGCATGATTCTGTCCCTCTTGGGTAAAGGTCGTATTTCCTAACTATGCAGTTTATCCTTCTCAGGTATAAATTTAACATGCAGGACTCATTACGCTTCAGAAAACAAGGAAATCAAGCAAATCATTATTCTTTCTTAAGTAATAATGTAATTTACAATTCTTAATCACATGAAGCTAATATGAATTATATTGCAGCTATGCCTCAAATTCATCTTCTAATAACTAGATGCAAAGCCCTCAAGGTAGCGAATCAATAGAACTTTAACATAAGCAACAATTCAAGCAGAGATTAAGAATTCATCTTAAAAGAAACTAACAATCCATTAATTGAATATCAAAACATGTAAACAATCATGCTAGGGTCTCATCCTAGCCCTAGAAAAGGAGTTTAGCTACTCATGTTCAAAGAAAACATAATAGAAAATCTTAAAAACATAAAAGAAGTTGTTAAACGGAGATGGAAGGTGAACACGGTGATGGCAGCAGCTTTCTTTGATGAAAATCTGATGGTGAATGGTCCGTCTCCATCTTGACACATTCTCCTTTTATAAGATGCAACTTTTCCTTCTTGCTTTAGGCCTCTAGAACTCCTTAATCTCTTAGCACAAAAGAAAGGTGATGTGGCACTTCTTTGGGCTCTCAGACAGTCCATAGTGCTATATCAATCTTCCCAGGATTTTTCCAAATCATTCAGGTCTTGAAAACTCAAGCTCTTGGAAACCCATTGTAGATTCGCGTATCGCCTGAACTTTCTGCACTTAAACTGCCATATCTCCCTCTAGAAATATCGAAATCACGAACCGTAAAATTCTCTAGAAACTAGACATTCGGGGCTTTCCGTGATATAAGGCTCGCTTTCTGACTATCTCTGAATCAGTACAGTTTAATCCTCAAAATTGGTCATTCTGCAGATGCTGCTTCAGATTTTAGGATTGCAAAGCACCTTCAATCCTTTTCCTCTTGTTTTTGCTTCTTTTCCTCATCCTTCCTCTTTATACCTATAAAAATACAAAAATAAGTAAATGAACCATAAACAAGGAGAACTAAACATAAATATCAAGATTAAGAGGCATAACAAATTAGGAAAATATAAGCACATCAATAGCTGCATGCAACTACGAGATCTCAACCTCAGCCAAAATTACCCTGACCTGCAGGATTAACCCCTATACCATCAAATAGTGAACAAGGTTGCAACAACAAACCCGATAAGCTTTTGAAAGCTTCTATGAGTAAACTCAAATACAAAAACCAGCAATTCACAACAACTACTGGTCAAATACTTGTATCAACTTTAGATACAAGCACAGGTCAAACACCATGACCCTAACCAACCAGCTTCAATCGTACAAAAGGACATCATTTCCATGAAACAATCCTCGCCAACTCCACCATAGTTTAGTCCAGAGGTTCCCATTCCTCAAAAGACTACAACTCAAAGAAGCTACACAAAGCTCCTACACTTCGCTTACAGAGCCGACCCATGCTCTGATGACTTAACGTTCTACACGACACCTAGCACTCCACATATCCAATGACTATATCAATACCGAAGAGTATATGATGGCGATCCGCTGCAGACGGGTCATCACTTGATTAGTATTGACTGTCACCAAATATGTACCTTACGCTCTGATACCAAACTATCACGCCCCGAATTTTGAAAAGAATTCAAATCCGAATGCGAAAACTCAACAATAACCAGAAAACACATAGAAATTTTTTTATTTAAACTAAGCAACAAACAAACAAAGCTCACAAATGTCAATACCGACTCATTCTCTAGAGTCACATATCATATCACCAAGTGTTTACAAATTAAATTGAGTTACAATTCAATAAATAAACACGCTCACCAACTCTCTACACAGCGGAAGGCTTTAATATACTTTTACGTCCAAGCTGCAGAAAGTACACCTCAGCTTCAACAATCATTAATCGATATTCTTACCTGCATCAAAGAAAATTGCCACCAAAGCTTAAGGATCCTGGCAGCTTTACAATCCCATGTATCATTGGATAGAAAATTTTTGAGAAAGTCTTACATGATTTCGGGGCCAATGTGAATCTAATGCCATATTCGGTTTACAAAACTCTTGGTATTGGACCCTTGCAAAACATAAATATCTCCTTACAATTTGCAAATTGTTCTGTGAAGTATCTAAGAGGCATAGTGGAGGATGTGCTAGTCAAAGTTGAAGATTTTATTCTATTAGCAAATTTTATTGTTTTGGACATGGAAGATACAGAGATCAGAGGCAAAGCTCTTCCCCTCATTATGGTTCTCTTCATGGCTACTACAGGCACAAAAATTGACGTTAAAGAAGGGTTGTTGACTATAATAGTGCATGATATTACAATTGCATGGAAAATTTTTGAAGATTTGAAGAAACCTACAGATCCTTATGATTGTTTTAGTGTAGATATGGTGCAACACCTTGTGAAGCAATTTTTCATTGAAACAAGCTCTATAGATCCTCTTGAAGTGTGTATTGCTCAACAAGGAATGAAGTTTGATAATACTAAAGTGTTGGAAGCTCAAGAAACATTAAATGTTGCTGGTTCATATGCACCTAGATGGCCTCCAAAATTTAAATCTTTGCAACACTCTGAAACCAAACTTGTCCCTTCTATTGTCAAGCCTCCTACACTTGAATTGAAACCTCTTCCAGAGACTTTGAAGTATGCATATCTTGATGATTCAGAGACTCTTCTGGTGATTATTGCTTCAGACTTGAGTAACTTAGAGGAGTTGAAATTACTTAGAGTTTTAAGGGAGCATAAAACAGCTTTGGGATGGACAATTGCAGACATTAAAGGGTTAAGTCCTTTCATATGCATGCATAGAATACTCTTAGAAGATGCAGCTAAATCTATTAGAGATCCTTAAAGACGCCTTAACCCGCATATGAAAGAAGTAGTTCGTGCAGAGGTCTTGAAATTGCTCGATGTTGGAGTTATTTATCCTATTTCGGATAGCGAATGTGTGAGTCCAGTGTAGGTGGTGTCTAAAAAGTCTAGAATCATGGTGCTAAAAAATGAAGAGAATGAGCTCATACCTCAAAGGACAGTCAAAGGTTGGAGGGTGTGTATTGACTCCAGGAAGTTATATAGTGCAACCCGAAAATATAACTTCCCTTTACCTTTCATTGATCAAATGTTCGAGCAACTTACAGGTCATAGTCACTACTGTTTCTTGGACGGGTATTTAGGCTATAATCAAATTCCAATAGCCCTAGAAGATAAGGAAAAGACTACATTTACATGTCCTTTTGGAATCTTCGCATATCGCTGAATGCCTTTCAGATTATGCAACACTCCAGCAACCTTCGAAAGATGCATGATGAGTGTCTTCTCCGACATGATGGAAAGAATAATAGAGGTATTCATGGATGATTTGTCAGTTTTTGGTTCATCTTTTGATGAATGTCTCTATCATTTTTCTTAGTGCTTCAACGGTGTCAAGAAACTAATTTAGTTCTAAATGGGGGAAAATGCCACTTCATGGTGAAGAAGGGCATTGTCCTTGGGCAAATAATATCAGCAGAGGGTATTGAAGTTGATAGAGCTAAGGTGGAATTAATTTTGAAACTTTCCTCCATCTACAATTAAAGAATTTCGGTCCTTTTAGGCCATGCCAGCTTTTACAGAAGATTCATCTCAAAATTTTCAACATTCACTAAACCATTATGTGATTTGTTGGCTAAAGATGCTGTGTTTGACTTCAATGAAGAATGCTTGAAGGCTTTTGAAACACTCAAGAAGGAATTAACTCATGCCCCTATCATTCGAGCATTGGATTGGGATCTTCCGTTCGAAATTATGTGCGAGCTCCTGACTACGCTTCAGAGCTGTTTTAGGGTAGCAAGTTAATAAGCTTCCTCATGTTGTATACTACGAAAGTAGGACCTTGAACGATGCTTAGTTAATACTCTGCAACAAAGAAAGAATTGCTTGCGGTGGTTTTCGCATTGGAGAAGTTTAGGAGCTATTTGATTGGCTCTAAGGTGACTATATTCTCTGTGAAGACCCAGATTTTCATACAATAAATTTATGTAATTCAATAATTGTTATATTAATTGAATTATGACATTTGGGATTATTTGGATTGTCGTGGGTTGAGAAAATTGGTTTCGAATGATTTTATTTTCGAAAACGAACGTTATTTAGGGGGTCGTGAAAATCGACTTTTTATACGTTCAAAATTTGGGAAAACTTCCTTCATGAAAGTTGTAGAGCTCGTCGATACGAGTCCGTGCATATGTGGAACGTATTATTCGGAGCTCGTATGAATAAGTTATGAATATTTGAAAATCAGAACTTTTCTATAAATAGTGAAAAAAATTTTGAGTTTGTCATTAAGGACGAAAAACATTCCTTTTTGCACATCAGCCCCCCGTCTCTCTCTTTCGGCCTGGTCATTGTGCTTGCAGGCCCGCCGACCCGACCTAACTGGAAGTCGGCCTTCCCGGCCGCGCCGCCGCCGGACCCGGCTCCCATCCGCTTCGCCGCCTCACGCCCAGTCGATCCCCGCCGTCGCCCCACCTAACCGCTGCTCCTAGGCTTGGATTGAAGCCACTATCCGAAGCTTAAACCCGACCCGATCGGAAAACCGATTTTCTGGTGGTGCACGGGTCGATCCTCCCCATTTTCGTGACGTGCTCTTCCTCTTGATCATCCCCATATGTGGCTTGCATCACGATTTTGAGTGTATAGTGGTAGATCAAGAGTTGAAGATTTCAACGTCCCTGATTCGATCTGGAGACTGATCAGAGGACCGAGATTAATCCAAATTCAAAGCCCGATCTAGGACGATCTAAACCTCATCTTCGAAAAAGTCAGGTATTAAAGTTGTTCACAATTTCATTTTTAAGAATTTTATGGTTGACCGGCGTTGACCGCCGTCTGACCGCCTCGTGTGGCGGCACGTCGAACCAATTTTTGAGTTTATATTCTCTAGACGATGATCTATGCATCCATACGAGCGTTTTGATATATAACTTGGTCATGTTAGAAAAATTTGATAAATAGTCAATTTCTGTTTTGACGTTACTATTTACGGTTTTACAATTTACCTTCGGTTTGAGATTTATAGAGATCAGACCATCGGTTTTACTTCCAATTTTAATATGATGTTCATATGACTGTCCCGATGACTTTGTGTGGTCACGGGAGAAGATCCGACCGTTGGATCTTCGTATAATTGTAAAACAGTGATTCGAGAGGCGATTAGTGAAGATCTGTCCATCGGATTTTCGTATAATTTTGATAGGATGTTTCCAAGGGTGATCCTTGTGGATCTAACGGTTGGATCATCGTTTAAATTGGATCTGACCGTTGGATTGTCTTTATTTTAGAATCCGACCGTTGGATTATCGTTATTTTGAAATCCGACCATTGGATCATCATTTAGGTTTATTTCGTGCTTCATTGCTAAGTAAAGACTGTACTTGATTAGGTACTTGACGGCTTGAGTTGACGAGCATTTGGATTATTGTAAGTTATATTTATTGAAGACGCAGCGGGAATTTTGAGGTGAGTAAATCTCACGTGGTTCATATTACGAACCGGGTACTTAAATTATTTATTTTTGGTAATTGTGTGGAAAATATTTGTGGATTAAATATTTGTTTTTAAAATCACATGGACTTGATCAACTACAGTCCGTAAGTAAGTAAAATGAATTTAATTATACAAATGAATTTCACTATTTTCTTGTGTGAACTATAGATGGTATTAGTGGTCATTCCTGAGTGGATGATTACGTATATATATATTTAGGATTTTTCTCAGGTAAGGATGTCCTTAGTTTTTCTTAGGTGCGGATTTGGTGTTTTCACCTACTTTCTGATCATATTTTCACATCTTAACCGTTCAATTTTTAGAGCCTAATGTATAGATCCCCCTGCAAAATTTCAGCCAATTTGGTGATCGTTAAGACATCCAAAACTGCAATTTACACGAACGGACCGAATCTGTCGAACCGGAACCGTTCGTATTTATAATGGTAAATTACAGTTTTGGATACCTTAACGATCACCAAATTGGCTGAAAATTTTCAGAGATGATCTATACATTAGGACCTAAAAACTGAACGGTTAAGATGTGAAAATGTGATCGGAAAGTGGGTTAAAACCGGAAATCCGTACCTAAGAAAAACTAAGGAGGTCCTTAGCCAAGAAGGACTGTATATATTTAAGTGGAATATATATATATATATATATATATTGATTGGCGTGATTTTGAATGGCGATATGATTGAGTTAGAATGATGATTTGGATTATATTCAAATGCTTTAATTTCATGATAATATCATATATGTTGGTTGAGTTGATTTAATTATGTGAAAACATACATTTGTACATATTGTGGATTTAGGGTCAACGTAGTGACCAGTATGGGGTAATCGGACGCTCTAATCCAAAGTGGATGATGGGACGATTGGTTGAGTATGTACAATTATCGGACGTTCTAAATATGTATATAAGTATACATATTGATGAAATACGATAAAGATAAATATGTCGGATGCCATAACCTAGGCCAGGTGACAGGCTACGATTCAGTTAGAGCTCTAGTTTGTCGAATACCATATTTTTATAAATACGATGATGGGGTATTGTGGAGAAAGATGTGAGTTAGGGTTTGGTGTTGAGTTGTTGATTGATTGTGATTGTTGGTTTTTGTGGTCGGAGAATTGTTGCATGTTGACTTAGGTAGAAATAAATATGATTAAATTAAGCAACCGTACTTTCTTTTACTCATACGAGCTTTCATAAGCTTACCGGGTTTTGTATTGTTGCAATCCCGGTACACTATTCAAATGGTGTAGCGGATATTCCTGCAGATCAGGATAACCAGGGAGGTGACCGAGCTGCTTACGTGATACAGCAGTTATATTTTATTTCTTTTAGTTGTGAGGTGTGTATGCTCATTTAGAGCTTTACAAATTATTGTGTATTTGTGTTGTAATAATTAACTGAAACAAGATTCAGTTTTGATTTTATTTCGTGTGGTGAGGTTGTTAAGAAAAGAAATTTCCAGGATGATTATTTGAGTTGTGGTAATTTTCATGTTTCGGATTTTTGAATTTTATTCTAAAATTCGGGCCGTGACAGTTTGGTATCAGAGCGTAAGGTACATATTTGGTGATATGTTAATACTTATCGAGTGATGGCCCGTCTGCAGCGGATCCCCATCGTGTGCTCTTCGGTATTGACAATGTGATTGGGTATGTGAGAGCGTTAGGTTGGTTAGGAACGTTAGCATGTCTTAAGAACGTTAGGCGTTGTCTTGTATGCTTAGTACTTGGTTAATATGGACTTGCATTTGACTTATGCATTGTTTAAGTGTTATGCGTGTATTAATCAAGTATATCATGCTTATTAGGTAATGGAGATTGAGGGAAACGAAGCCAGAGGTCGAAGTAGAGGCAGACCTTCTGGCAGGGGTAGAGGCCGAGGAAGGGGTAGGGCCCCTCCGGTCGAAGAAGCATCCGAGACGGAAGTAGAGGCACCTTATGAGGATCAACCTTTTCCTCTCGTGGCCGTGGTTGATAATCCTGCCCGCTTGCTGATGCTAGCAAGGGAAATTACTCGCTTGGGAGCAACCAAGTTTGGAGGAGGCACTAATTATATGGTGGCGGATCTATGGATAGAGGATTTGCAGACTTATTTTGATCTGCTTGATTGCACTGAGACTAACAAGAGGAAGCTAGACGCTTTCATGCTGAAGGATGAGGCTAGGGTGTGGTGGAATATCACACAGAGGAGCATAGAGGTGTCTACTTTGACATGAGACGGCTTCGAGAGGCTGTTCAGGGAGAAGTACTTTCCACCAGCAGTGAAGGAGAGGTTGGAACGAGAGTTCCTTGCACTGGTACAGGGGAAGATGACCGTAATTGAGTATGTTGCGGAGTTCTCCAAACTGTACAAGTATGTGAGGCAGATGGAAGATAAAGACTTGGCCAAGAAGTTTCAGAGAGGGTTAAGTCCTTCGATTGAGCGTGATGTGGCCACCTTGGAGCGGAAGACCAAGAGAGAGATCTTGGCTAAGGCACAGATCATTGAGCAGCAGAACCTGATTCGTAGAGAGAAGGAGTCTGCTGAGAGAGTCTTCCAGGGCAAGGGAAAGGCCATAGCAGGAAGCAGTAGAGCTAGAGACTTTAGGGGTGGGTTCTGGAAGAGGCAGAGAACTCAGTTCCAGTATCAGGCTCCAGATAGGGCAGCAGTAGCTCCTCCTGTTCAGGCTATGCCTATTAGGCAGATAACACGAGCAGCTCCGGTGAAGTGCTTTAACTGTGGCGAGCCGGGCCACATCTCTAGTGCGTGCACGAAACCTCGGAGTAGGATATGCTACAGCTGTGGACAGACAGGGCATCAGGCCAGGGAGTGTCCCCGGAATCAGGGTAGAGTGCAGGGTAACCAACAGAGGCAGCTACCACCTACACCTGCTAGAGTCTTTGCCATCGGTCAGGCAGACACGGGAGTGGAAGGTACCTTATTTGTTTATCACTATCTTGCTAGAGTACTGTTTGATACGGGAGCCTCACACTCTTTCATATCTAGTTCGGTTGTGGATGTATTGGGTTTGATTGCTATGCCTCTGACTAGATCATTATGTGTTACATCACCTCTCGGTGTGTCTCTTGAGCTTAGCATGTTTTGTGATGATTGTCCTATTGGGATTGGTGGCAGAGAGTTCTCTGCATCTTTGATTGTGATTCTGGATCACACGTATGATGTGATTTTAGGTATGGATTGGTTGAGCCCGAATCATGCCGTTATTCGCTTTAGGATGGTTGTGTCATTCCATGTTCCGGGACAACCGGCATTTCATTACCGTTGTCTAAAGTCTGACATCGCCATGAGGACAGGGATTCTAGCCCATATTGAATCAGGGAATAGTACTTCAAAGATTACAGGGATCCCTGTAGTTTCAGAGTATGCGGACGTGTTTCAGGAGATCCCTGGGTTACCTCCGAAAAGGGTAATGGACTTCTCCATTGATGTGATACCAGGTACTTCACCTCTGTCGAAAGCACCCTTTCGAATGGCTCCAGCTGAGCTTTAGGAGTTGATGGTGCAGATTAAGAGCTTACTTGCACAAGGGTTCATTCAGGCTAGTTTGTCTCCATGGGGCGCACCAGTGTTGTTCGTGAAGAAGAAGGATAATTCACTTCGGTTATGTGTGGATTATCGACAGCTGAACAAGGTGACCATCAAGAGCAGGTACCCTTTACCTAGGATTGATGATTTGTTCGATCAGCTCATGGAGGCTACTGTGTTCTCAAAGATTGATTTGAGATCTAGATATCACCAGTTAAGGGTGATGGATGAAGATATTCCAAAGACTGCGTTCAGGACCATGTGTGGACATTTTGAGTTTCTTGTCATGCCTTTTGGTCTCACGAATGCACCTGCAACATTTATGGACTTGATGAACTACACGTTCAGTCCCTACTTGGATCAGTTCGTGGTGGTATTCGTTGATGACATCTTGATTTATTCAAGGTCGTCAGGTGAGCACGAGAAGCATCTGCGGATCGTGCTACAGATGTTGAGAGAGCAGAAACTATTTACCAAGTTTGAGAAGTGCGATTTCTGGCAGAGTGAAGTCAAGTTCCTTGGTCATGTGCTCTCGAAGGATGAAGTTTCTATGGATCCTTCGAAGGTTGAAGCGGTGATGAGTTGGAATCACCCTACTACGGTTACAGAAATCTGTAGTTTCCTTGGATTGGCAGGGTATTACAGGCGTTTCATTGAAGGGTTTTCTAGTATTGCTTCGGCTTTGACCAAATTGACCAGGAAAGACACTCAGTTTGTATGGTCGGATGAGTGTGAGAAGGCTTTCAATGAGCTGAAGACTAGATTGACTACAGCTCCGGTGTTGACTATTCCTACTAGTGGTGGTGGATTAGTCATTTACAGCAATGCATCTCATCAGGGTTTGGAGTGTGTGTTGATGCAGAATGGTAGCGTTGTTGCTTATGGTTCGAGACAGTTGAAGGTACATGAGCGGAATTACCCCACTCATGATCTAGAGCTAGCAGCAGTGGTGTTTGCCTTGAAGATTTGGAGGCACTATCTTTATGGTGAGAAATTTGAACTCTTTTATGATCATAAGAGTTTGAAGTATTTATTCCCCAGAAGGAATTGAACATGAGGCAGAGAAGATGGATGGAGCTCATTAAGGGCTATGATTTCACCTTGGAGTATCATCCCAGAAAGGCGAATGTAGTGGCGGATGCTTTGAGTAGGAAACCTCGAGTGATCATGGCAGCTATTATGGTGCGAAAGTGGTGCATGTTAGAGGCTGCATCAGAGTTTGACCTTATGTCCGCAGGAGAAGGACAGGGAATCTTTCTCGGTAGTATCACCTTACAGCCCACCTTGATCTCCAGGATCATTCAGGGTGAGACATTTGATGAGTTTGCTCAGGCAAGGATGGCTGAGATGACTGCTGCCCCAGATGTGGAGGGTCCTTCTGAGTGGATGATTGAGACAGATGGAGGGTTGAGATTTCGAGGGACATTGTATGTACCGAGTGTTGATAACCTCAGAGAGGAGATCATGCGGGAAGCACATAGGTCTCGATACACTATACATCCAGGAGGTACTAAAATGTATTGGATCTACGAAGGCAGTTTTGGTGGTATGGTATGAAGAGGGATGTGGCAGAACATGTGTCGAAGTGTCTTACCTGTCAACAGGTGAAGGCAGAGCATCAGAGACCCGCAGGAATGTTGAATCCCTTACCGATTCCTGTTTGGAAATGGGAAGATATCTCCATGGACTTTGTGACTGGATTGCCTAGGTCTAGGCAAAGTTATGGCTCGATTTGGGTGATTGTTGACCGGTTGACTGAGTCAGCACACTTTCTTTCGGTGGCAAAAACTTACTCAGGGGATGCGTTGTGTAAGTTGTATGTGAAGAAAATAGTGAGGCTTCATGGAGTGCCAGTGACGATTGTCTCTGATCGTGACGCTCGTTTCACTTCAGAATTCTGGCGTAGGTTCCATAAGGCATTTGGTACATCTCTGGCTATGAGCACTGCATTTCACCCACAGACAGATGGGCAAACCGAGATAGTGAATCAGGTGATGGAGGAAATGCTTAGAGCTTGTGTCCTGGATTTTAAGGGAAGTTGGGCGGATCATCTACCATTGGTAGAGTTTGCCTACAACAACAGCTATCACTCCAGTATCGGTATGGCACCATATGAGGCTCTTTATGGTAGGCCATGTAGGACTCCTATCTGTTGGGCGGAAGCAGGGGATAAAGGGTTCATCGGTCCTGAGATTATATAGGAGACTACAGAGAAGGTCACTACTATTCGGGACAGAATCCGAACCGCTCAGAGTAGACAGAAGAGTTATGCCTACTTGAGGAGGAGACCTTTAGAGTTTGAGACAGACGATCATGTGTTCTTGAAGGTCTCACCTATGAATGGTGTGGTAAGATTCGACAAGAAGGGAAAACTCGCACCGAGGTATGTTGGACCCTTTGAGATTCTGGAAAGGGTTGGAAACTTGGCATATCGACTTGCTTTAGCTGTTAGCATATCGGGTGTGCACGATGTCTTCCATGTGTCTATGCTCAGGAAGTATGTTCGAGATGAGTCTTACGTGATTGATCATGGTGTGATTGAAGTAAACACTGATGTAACGTTTATAGTTGAACCTGTTCGTATCATGGATAGGTCTACGAAGAAGCTGCGTAGGAAGGAGGTTGACCTTGTGAAGGTTTTGTGGAGTCATCATGGTGAGGGTGATGTGTCATGGGAATTGGAGTCTGACATGAGGAAGAGGTATCCTCAGCTTTTTGTGGACGAGCATGCTTGAATTTCGAGACGAAATTCTTTTAAGGATGGTAGACTGTGAAGACCCAGATTTTCATACAATAAATTTATGTAATTCAATAATTGTTATATTGATTGAATTATGACATTTGGGATTATTTGGATTGTCGTGGGTTGAGAAAATTGGTTTCGAATGATTTTATTTTCGAAAACAAACGTTATTTAGGGGGTCGTGAAAATCGACTTTTTATACGTTCAAAATTTGGGAAAACTTCATTCATGAAAGTTGTAGAGCTCGTCGATACGAGTCCGTGCATATGTGGAATGTATTATTCAGAGCTTGTATGAATAAGTTATGAATATTTGAAAATCGGAATTTTTCTATAAATAGTGAAAAAAATTCTGAGTTTGTCATTAAGGACGAAAAACATTCCTTTTTGCACATCAGCCCCCCGTCTCTCTCTCTCGGCCTGGTCACTGTGCTTGCAGACCCGCCGACCCGACCCGACCCGACTTGAATTTAATCTTTGTTAGAGCTGATGATAAGATAAGCATCGATTTAGGTCTGGACATCAATCTTTTGTTAATGCCTTCTGATGATGATCATGCTTGAAACACAACAGCCATTGTTAATATGAAAATCTGTGATCTAGAGAAGCATGTGACAATTAGTGTAGACTTGTATAACCCATGTGAGTTTTGAGCCTACTGCCTATCCTTGAGAGTGTTATAAACTAGTTTTATAATCTTTCTTGTTAGATAGGTTGCATGATCCCATTATTTTGTCCTAGAACTTGCTTCAATGACTCTCAAGACTTTATATTGATTCACATGATCTCTGGGAAGGGATTAAGGCAATTAGGATCACCACCACCATAGCCAAATAGTCTCTATCCCTGATTATATTATCCCTTAGATAGACCTCTGAGCCAAAATAAGCCTTTTCTTTCATCAAACACATATTCCCAACCCTTCACCCTTAAACACATATCCTACCTATGTTATGAGAAATTGATGGAGCACTATGAAGATGCATATGAGGGATTTTGATGTAGAGAATATGTACTGAAGAAAACAAGTTTGGGGGTTGTGATGTATACTTGAAGGCAAAGTGGAATTTGCATGTCAAAACATCTGAATTTCAGTTGAGTTGCCATTGTCAAAGTAGTTGTGAATGCATGGTGTGTCTGAATAGTGAAAATATAAACAAAAAAAAAAAAAGAGAGAGAAAAAGTTGGACACACCTTGGCCTTTTGAATGGCACCGAAATTAAGAAGGGAAGTCTGCCTTGGTTATTGTTTTGAAGGAAATTGCTGTTGTCTAGAGCATGAACTTGCAGTAATAGCTTGGATATGGGATGTTTCTGCGCAAAACAGAGCTAATGAAAAGAAGGAAAAAAAATAAAACAATTTTGATGTTATAATGGAAGAGCTTTGAAAGAAGGTTGCCAAGCTTGGCATGTGAAAGCAAGAATGAAAGCTGCTTTGGGAAAGTGACAGAGGAAAAAAAAAAGGGAAAAAGAATGAGGCTATATGTGTTAGAAACAGAGAAGTAAGTTGACGTGCTACCAACTACTAAGAAGAAATAATTTTGTCAATGCCTAATGGTTTGGAAAAAAAAAAACAATTGAGAATCACAAACCGTAGAGCCATTTCTTGAAGATTTCATGGAGTGTTGTTTGGAGTATAAGAAGGTTAAAGTGAAGTCATGGTCCAACACAATGAAATTTGGCCTTCCATGTTCGTTATTTGAGAAGCAAAAGTGTGACACCTAAGAGGATTTAGCGATCTTGAGCATCAACTTATTTTTGCTCTATTGATTTCTTAGAACTTTTGAATTCCTTTATCTTTCGTTTCTTTCACCAAAACCCTTAGCCCCAATACAACTAGAAATAAAAACCTTTATGATCCTAGGAAACTTGTGAGGCGATTTGTGGAGATGAGTCAAAGAGGTGAGCCTATGGGGCAATTCTATATAATGCAGGTGATAGATATTCTTGCATGAGATCATTCTTTATTTTTATTTTCCAGAAAAAGCCTTTCCATCTTAACATTTATGTGAACTATTTTGCTTTTATATATCATTCGTCTCACATAAACATGAGTGAATAGAATTACCCAGAAAATCTGAGTGCTTCATTGTGAGTGAAATCCTTGGTGATATTTGGAGTTGAAGCTGATTTTTCATGTGTCCATTCGGGTTGTGGAAATTTGTATTGATTTATGGCCGTCTACACAAGCATGGTTGTTATCGGAATTTATTAACACTCGATTGAAAGTTCTTATGGACATGTTTTGATAATTGTTGTCATTTGGATGCTATAATTTTGAGATCGATTCTCTGAGGTGATCATTGGAAGGATTAGGAATGTGTGTTTTTGTTTTGCTCGATCAAGGATTAGCAAAGCCCAAGTTTGGGGGTATTTGATGTGCTCATATTTTCCTATATTTTTGTGACTCATAATCTTAATATTTATGTCTAGTTTTCCTTGTTTATGGTTCATTTACTTATTTTAGTGTTTTTATAGGTATGAAGAGCAAGGATGAGAAAAACAAGCAAAATGAGAGGAAAAGAATTGAAGGGTGGTTTGCAATCTTAAAAACTGAAGCAGCCTCTGCAGAATAGCTAAAGTTGTGGATTAAACTGTACTGATCCAGAGATAACCAGAAAAATAGCCTTACATGCATGGAAACCCCCGAATGTCTAGTTTCTGGAGAATTTTACGGTTCGTGATTTCGATATCCCTAGAGGGAGATATGGTAATTTAAGTACAGGAAGTCCAGTCGATACACGAATCTGTGATGTGTTTCTAAGAGCTCGAGTTTTCAAGACCTGAATTGCTTAGTAAAATTCTGGGAAAATTGATATAGCATTATGGACCGTTTGAGAGCCCAACATATGTTTCCATAGAATTTTAGAGTGCCACATCACCTTTCTTTTGTGCTAAGTGATTAAGGAGTTCCAGAGGCCTAAAGCAAGAAGGAAAGTTACATCTTATAGAAGGAGAATGTGTCAAGATCAAGGGTACCATTCACCATCAGATTTTCATCAAATAAAGCCGCTGCCATCACCGTGTTCACCTTCCATCTCCATTCAGCAAGTTCCTTTATGTTTTTTAAGAATTTCTACTATGTCTTCTTCAAACATAAATAGCTAAACCCCTTTTCTAGGGCTAGGATGAGACCCTAGCATGATTGTTTACATGTTTTGATATTCAATTGATGGATTAGTAGTTTCTTTTTGATAAATTCTTAACCTCTGCCTGAATTGTTGCTTATGTTAAAATTCCATTGATTCACGACCTTTAGGGCTTTGCATATAGTTATCAGAGGATGAATTTGAGGTGTACCTGCAATATATTTCAAATTAGCTTCATGAGATAAAGAACTGTGAATTAAATTATTGTCGTACCTAAAGTAATGGTTTGCATGATTCCCTTGTTTTCTAGAACATAATGAGTCCTATGTGTTAAATTTATGCGAAACCTGGATAGATTGCATGTTAGGTTATACGACCTCTGCCATACCTAGAGAGAATCATACACTTAAGGAAAACTATGGTCTAAGTGTCGTACCTGAACTTAGATACAGGAATTGTTATCTAAAGAAACGAAAGAATCCATTGGTTGGTTCAAATGTAGATAACATTGCTTGTGGTTGATTCCGACACCCTAGGCTAATCATCATCATATTCTTACCTTTAATCGTTATAGACTCTTTTCAATTTCAATTTATTTAGATTTACTTTTTCAGTTTCTATTTTCAAGTAATTTTCCCATTATCATAAACTCTTTCAAAACCGTGAAAATCATAAGTCCTAGTTTGAGTCATTGTGTTTGTCTTAGTCGATTTGTGTTTCTTGTTCTGCATGTTCTTTTAGTTTAGTAAACTTAGGTTTTCATATTGTGAATTGAACTAATATCCTCGTGGGAAAGACAGCGCATTTTTTCTTCCATTGCTATACTACATCCACCCTGTATACTTGCAGGAATTCCATCACCATTCACAACCTATATTCATGAACATCAAAATTACAAAATTCAAATAGCAAAGAGTAGAGAAGTTGTACTACCCTGGAAATTCGTTACTAATTTCTTAGGTGATGGATCCTCTGAGAGGCAGAGCTAGGGGCTGAGGTAGTACTCGAGGAGGGGGAGAGCTAGGGGTAGAAGCAGGGTCCCTCTTTGTGGAGGAGTTCTATGAGGAGGGGGTGGAGGTACTGCATGTTGTGCAGCTTGTTCCTCTTATTGTTGATTTAGTTGATGTCATCCACCTATCTAGGCTAGCTAAAGAGGTTGTTAGACAGGAAGCGACCCCATTCTAGGGAGGTACAGATCACATGTTAGCTGATCAGTGGATCGAGAACATGGAAACGTATTTCAAGATGGTCATTTGCACTGAGATCGAGAAGAGGAAGATAGCTGTGTTTCTTTTTTACGGTGAGGCACGAGTGTGGTGGAGAAGTACACAGAGGGCTGTAGATGTGTCCACCTTGACTTGGGAGGGTTTTATGGAACTCTTCCGAGAGTAGTTAAAGCTTGAGTTCGTTACTCTAGGTCAGGGGAATATAAGCGTTATAAACTATGAGGCATGGCTCTCCCGGTTGTTCCGGTTCGTTCTGCAAATGGATGCAGTGTCCTTGGCTAAGAATTTTCTACGAGAATTGAAGCATGAGATCAGGATGATTGTGACCACCCTTCAGCTGCCTACAAGGTGCTCATCTTTGCTAGTGCTATGGCTCATGAACAGGAGGCCATGATGTATGAGAGTTAAATGTTGGCTTCGAGAGATGCCCAGGGAAAGGGGAAGACTGTTGCAGGGAGCAGTAGTTCCATGGGCCATCGGGATGGGTCCTGAAAGAGACAGCGGACTCATAGCAGGTTCCAACTAGAGTAGCCACTGAACCTATTGGGGCTATGCCTATCAGGCAGGTGGCACCCCTGAGATGTTACAACTGTGAAGTGGTCGGCCATGTTGCTAGAGTGCGTCCGAAGTTGAGGAGCTTGGGATGCTATAGATATGGCCAGACAGAACATTACGCTAGAGAGTGTACCCAGTCTCGGGGTAGTGGGCGAGGAACACAGCAGAGACAGTTTCCTCCTAAGGCATGCTAGTATGTTTGCTATTAGTTAGCAGAGCTCAGGTAAAGTACCTTATCAACCTCAAATTCCGTGTTAGTGTAATGTGTAACGTTGGTGTACCTCTTTCTGTTATGTTTGTATTATGTTGAGCTTGCCTAATGTCTGTAGTTAAATTATTGCACTTGACTTCCTGTTGTAGAGTATTGTTATTAGTGATAGATTATGTGATGCATCATTCTTTGTTGTGGCAATAGAGATTCCCTACCAGGTTGATTGTGTGCGTGTAATGCCATGTGATTATTGATTTTTGGGTTAGACCTTAGACTAATTTTGTGTTCAGAGGTAGTAAAACACTTATTGAGTTGTGATGCATCCTCTATTAGTTTTTATGAATGAGTTATGTGTGGTTTTGGTGCATGGACGACTTGTTATGACCTTGAGAAGTGATGATTGTGAAAGAATGGGGTATTGTTGATTTGGGTTGAATTGTAAGTTTCTTTTTCAAATTCTTATAGTGCTAAAGTTGCATTATCAGTGAAGTGATACGGATACTATTGTGATGACAAAAGTCTAGACTCTTGTGTATTCTGTGTATAGAGCAATAGTGACAGAGTCATTGTTGTACTGTGTATGGGGGTCAAAATCTAGGAGATGGTTGTATTACCACCAAGTGGTGTGTTGAGCATGACCAGTGTGGTAATATTAGGCAAGTTTCATTTCAAAGTTTTGAGACTATCCTAGAATGCCACGATGGTCAGTTGAACTGCGGGTGCAGCATTTTATCTGCAAATTGTGTGACAGAATGATCGGGTGAAGCAAGTGATAGAAGTTATGTTAAAGCATTTGTTTTGAACTTCAAAGCGAAGTTAAGACTAAGGTCCACTGAACCTGTTGCATTTTTAGTGGGAAGTAGAGATTTGGCATTTGGGTTTCTGGTTGTGCGAAACATGTTGATGTACCTATAATGAAGATGAAGACTACTAGGGATTTAATGTGTTTGAACGTGGTACAGTTGGACGAAATTCCTTTATGGAGGGTAGATTGTAATGACCTGGATTTTCATATTAATAAATGTCCCAATTAGTACAAATTATGGTTTCAATGCCTTGTTCTTTTGGTTAATCGTGAATTAGATATATTTCAAACTATTATTTGCTCAAAATGTTTTGATCCAAGAGTTGACTTTTTGTAAGTTTCGATTTTGTGCAAACTTCCTTCACAAAAGTGGTAGACCATGTCAATACGAGTTTGTGGACATGCAGAACGTGAAAATCAGAGTTCATGTGAAAGAGTTATGGCTTTCCAAAAAAGTTTTCATTTTGGTTAAATAGAAAAAATCCAAAAATCAGAAAGTTTCCAAAATCGGAAACTCTCTCTCCCTCCTCCCTCCCAACCCTAGTTTTGCCAGCCACTTTCGATCGGCAAGTCCTTCATCGTCCGCCCACCATAGGTCGAGATTCTTGTCCCTATCTCTTCGCCTCACTCCAATCTACAACTCTGTCAAGTTTCATGACGTAGGTAGGCCCGTGCACGACGCACCAAGGCTGGAAAGTTTGACTGTGATGCTGCAAATCGCCTTGGTCGGAGTTCACATTTCTGGCCACCAAGAGCTTCGTCCCAACCTTGCGTAGCTGCCAGAGGCAGCCTTGCGCGGCGACACGGCCAGCAGCGGTGGCGGTGGCACCGAACGGATAAAGCCCGATTTCGTTTCAATCTTGATATCTCGAGTTATAGGTCACCATTTCACTTGATTCTTGGCTCATTGAACTCGCCTAAACTTCCTTAACAAGCACCAAGAAGGACGGGAACTAGGTCGATCGTTTTCACGTTCGTTAGAGTTCGACTTCTTTAGATCGAAAAATAATCTTTCGATCCGAATATCTTGAGTTACACACGATCGTTTCTTGTGATTCTTGGCCTGGTGAGTTCGCAAGGAAGTTTTGAACAAGTTTCTAGAAGAGATCGAAGCGTGAAGTTACAGTTTTTACATTGGTTTTCAAGCTCGTTGGTTTCTGAAAAAATTTCGGCCGCCGATTGTATTTGGTACTTTTTGATCCCTTCCCGTCATTTTTTAGTCTTGTGCTAGTTATGAAAGTTGCTTAGAATGATGAAACAAATGGGAGAAGCTTGGCCCCGACACCATAGGTGGTGGTCAGCGACGGCCCTATCCCTAACTCCGGCGGCCCTTTCCGGCCACCTCCGGAGGTCTAAAATTTAGTTTCTGTCCATTTTATGATTTTACGTTTCAATACGATCATTTCGGCATATTACACGTATTTTCGGATATCGTATGATTTAGTTATGAATTTTGAGATTTCGATCGATTTCGATTGTTGGATTTATGATCTGTGAAATTTGGACCGTCCGATGGACTTGTAATTTTGATATGATGATCATATGACTGTTCCAGTGATTTGGTGTGGTCATGGGTGAAGATCCGACCGTTGGATCTTCGTATAAGTGCAAAACAGTGATTAGGGGAGAGATTCGTCAGAATCCTTCCGTCTGATTTTCTTATAAATTAGAATCCGGCCGTTAAATGATAGTTTAGCTATGTTTTGGAATTGTTGGCTAAATTCAAATCACATTTGATTCGGTGATTGACGGATTATATTTGGGTGAGCTGTTTCGGTGTGTATATTTTATTTGAAGACGCAGCGGGAGTGTAAAGACCCGAAATTTCAGTTAAATATTTCGTAATTCAATATTTCTCAAATTATATGAATTATGAGTTGTGAGTGTGATTCGAATGTCGTTATTTGAGAAATTTGGTTTCGAATGATTTTAGTATCGAAATTTAACGTTATTTAGGGTTATTAAAATTGACTTATTTTTACGTAAGGAATTTGAGGAACCTTCATTCATGAAAGTCGTAGAGCTCGTTGATACGAGTTCGTGCATATGCGGAACACAAGAATCGGAGTTTGTAGGAAGAAGTTATGACATTTAGAAGTTTTCGATTTTGTATATATATAGGTTAACATTTCTGGAAAAAATCTGAAAAAAATCAGAAAACCCTAGATTTTTTCTCTCTCTCTCTCTCCCGCACGGCACCGAACCGAAACCAAAAACAGAGCCAAACTTCTCCAGCCAAGTTCTTGCTCCTCCGGCCACTGTTTGACGCCAAACCACCTCCCACGGCTTCGCCTTGACCTTACGCAGCTGACAGAGGCAGCCTTGCACCGTGGCACGACTTGTAGCGGCGGCGGGAAGCTGGTTTTCCATTTTCGGCTGTTTTGAGTGCGAAGCGAATATCTCGAGTTCTAGACCACCAAATTACGAGTTCTTTATCTCGTTGAACTCGTATGGAGGAGTAGAACACGCAGTAAAAAGGATAGCACCGGAAGTGGAGGTTTTCACGCTCGTCGGAGCACATATCGGTTTCTGCAGTTTTTCCAGCCAAACCGGACTGTTTTTGGTAAGTTTCGGCCACTTCCACTCATTTTCGCACTTCGTGTTAGTTATGAAAGTTGCTCAAAATGATGAAACGAAGGGGATAAGCTCAGCCCCGACACCATTGGTGGTGGTCGGCGGCGGCTCTGCCCTAAACACCGGCGGCCCTTTCCGGCCACCTCCGGGGGTGTCATGAGCAGTTTCTGCTCATTGTTAGATTCTACATGTCGATACGATCATTTTGATATATAGCATGCGAATTTTGGATATCGTATGAATTAGTTATGAATTTTACGATTTCGATTGATTTCGATCACTCCATTTGTGATTTATGAAGTTTGGACCGTCCGATAGAATTCTAGTTTTGATATAATGATCGTAGGACTGTCCCGGTGACCTTGTGTGGTTACGGGTGAACATCCGACCGTGGGATCTTCATATAAGTGTGTTTTTGAAATTATACGCTAAGTTAATTATCGTTTTGATTAGGTATTTGACGGATTTGTTAGCGGACGATTGTGAATCGTATTTTGGACTGTAAGAAGACGCAGCGGGAGTTTAGAGGTGAGTAAATCTCACTTGGTTCATTTACGAACCGAATTTCCTTAATTGCTCAATTTATTGTTAAGTGTGAGAAAATGGTTTTTAAGAAATGTGTTTTAAAGTATATTAAAAATGAATTTCTTGATTTTGTATCATGTGAACTATAGTTGGTATTAGTGATCATTCCTGTGTGGATGGTTACGTATATATATATTTACGTGATTATATATTGAATGGTGTGACATTGAGGTGTGGAATTGTGTTAATATGTTGTTAATAATGTTGATAATATGATTTTAATTATGTTGTTAATATTTGATAAATGTTGGTGATAAACATGTTGATTTTGTGAGTTGAATAGAAGGTAGAGAAACGTAGGATTCCGAGGATCGAATGGTCCAAGGATCTTTGGTTAATGATAACCGGAGTGTATGTGTTCTGAGGACAGGGAGGTCCAAAGTTCGACCGTTAAATAATAACGGGGATATATTGTTCTGAGGACATGAAATGGTCCAAAGTTCGCGAGTTACTGAGTAACCTGGAGGTGCCGTTACTTGACCCTGGGCCAAGGTGTCAGAGGTAACGAGGCAGTTAGAGCTCTAACGTGGGTGCCAAAGTGGCGAGAGTTGTGATTTGGTGATTGTGGAAATGTGTTCCATGTTGTTTCATGTGTGTTGGATTGATGTTGCTTGTGGTTGTTGAGATTGTTGGATGTTTACCTGAGATAAATGAGTTTTGGTCTAATAAATCAACCGTTCATTCTTATTTACTCACACGAGCTTTCAGAAAGCTTACCGGGTTTTGTGTTGTTGCAATCCCGGTACACTATTCAAATGGTGTAGCGGATAATCCTGCAGGTCAGGATAATCAGGGTGGTGAGCGAGCTGCGTAGGACAGCAGGGTTGAGACCAGCACTTGGTCTATTTTGGTGTGTTTTTGTAGACTCTTGTGAGCAGAACATTTTATTTATGTTAGTATTGTAATAATTGACTCGAGAGATAGTTTGCTACAAGGTTTGTGTTATAGTTTATGAGATATTGGTTTTGAGAAAAAAAATTTAGGACGTGATTTGTTTAGTTGTATTCATGTTTCGGATTTGAATTTATTATTCGAAATTCGGGGCGTGACAGGGAGTCTCGAGGTGAGTAAAACTCACGTGGTTCATATTACGAACCAAACGCTTTAAATTATTTATTTTTATAATTGTGTGAAAAATATTGTGGACTAAATATTTGTTTTTAAAAATCACATGGACTTGATCGCTACGTTCCATAGGTAAGTAAAATAAATTTTTAATTATACAAAGGAGTTTCACGATTTTATTGTGTGAACTATAGATGGTATTAGTGGTCATTCCTGAGAGGATGATTACATATATATATATATATTTACGTGGAATATATATATTGATTGGCGTGATTTTGAGTGATGATATGATCGAGTTGGAATGATGATTTGGATCATATTTCAAATGCTTAAATTTCATAATAATATTATGTATGTTGGATGAGTTGATTTAATTATGTGAAAACATACTGTTGTACTTATTGTGGATTTAGGGTTAACGTAGTGACCGGTATGGGGGAATCGGACCCTCTAATCCTAAGTGGATGATGGGATACGATTGATTGTGTATGTTCTATTATCGGACGTTCTAAATATGTATATAGGTATACATATTGATGAAATACGATAAAGATAAATATGTCGGATGCCATAACCTAGGCCAGTTGACGGGCTACGATTCAGTTAGAACTCTAGTATGTCAAATACCGTATTTTTATAAATACGATGTTGAGGTTTTGTGAAGAAAGATGTGAGTTAGAGTTTGGTGTTGATTTGAGCGGAAATAATTATGATGTAATTAAACAACAGCCCTTTCTTTTTACTCATACGAGATTTCATAAGCTTAACAGGTTTTGTGTTGTTGCAATCCCGGTAAACTATTCAAATGGTGTAGCGGATATTCCTGCAGGTCAGGATAACCAGGTAGGTGACTGAGCTGCTTAGGTGTTACATCAGTTACTTTATTTCATTGAGTTGTGAGGTGTGTATGCTCATTTAGAGCTTTACAGTTCATTTTGTATTTGAGTTGTAATAATTAACCGAGACTAAATTCGGTTTTGATTTTATTTCGTGTGGTGGTAAGGTTGTTAAGAAAAGAAATTTTCATGATGATTATTTTGAGTTGTGGTAATTTTCATGTTTCGGAGCCTGATAGTTTGGTATCAGAGCGTAAGGTACATATTGGTGATATGTCAATACTTTCCAAGTGATGACCCGTTTGCAGTGGATCTCCATCGTGTGCTCTTCCGTATTGACAATGTCATTGGGTATGTGAGAGCGTTAGGTTGGCTAGGAACGTTAGCTTGTCATAAGAACTTTAAGCTTTGTCTTGTATGCTTAGACACTTGGTTAATATGGACTTGCCTTTGACTTATACATTGTTTAAGTGTTATGCGTGTATTAATCAAGTATACCCTCCTTATTAGGTAATAGAGATTGAGGGGAAAAGCTAGAGGTCGAGGTAGAGGCAGACCTCGTGGCAGGGGTAGAGGCCGAGGTAGGGGTAGGGCCCCTCCGGTCGATGAAGCATACGAGACGGAGGCAGAGGCACCTTATGAGGATCAGCATATTCCTCCCGTGGCCATGGTTGATGATCCTGCTCGCTTGCTGATGCTAGCAAGGGAAATTACCCGCTTGGGAGCAACCAAGTTTGGAGGAGGCACTGATTATATGGTGGCAGATCAATGGATAGAGGATTTGCAGACCTATTTTTATCTGCTTGATTGCAGTGAGACCAACAAGAGGAAGCTAGCCGCGTTCATGCTGAAGGATGGGGCTAGGGTGTGGTGGAACTTCACACAAAGGAGTATTGAGGTGTCTACTTTGACATAGGACGGCTTCGAGAGGCTGTTCAGGGAGAAATACTTTCCACCAACTGTGAATGAGAGGTTGGAACGAGAATTCCTCGCACTTGTACAGGGGAAGATGACCGTAATAGAATATGATGAGGAGTTCTTCAGACTGTACAAGTATGTGAGGCAGATGGATGATGAAGACTTGGCCAAGAAGTTTCAGAGAGGGTTGAGTCCTTCGATTGAGTATGATGTGACTATCTTAGAGCTGAAGACCAAGAGAGAGATCTTGGCTAAGGCACAGATTATTGAGCAGCAGAACCTGATTCGTAGAGGGAAGGAGTCTGCTGAGAGAGACTTCTAGGATAAGGGAAAGGCCATAACAGGCTTTAGGGGTGGTTTCTGGAAGAAACAGTGAACTCAGTTCCAGCATCAGGCTCCATCTAGGGCAGCAGTAGCTCCTCCCGTTCAGGGTATGCCTATTAGGTAGATAGCACCAGCAGCTCTGGTGAAGTACTTTAAGTGTGGCGAGCCGGGCCACATCTCTCGTCCGTGCAAGAAATCACGGGGTAGGGTATGCTACAACTGTGGATAGGCAGGGCATCAAGCTAGGGAGTGTCCCCGGAATCAGGGTAGAGTGCAGGGTAACCAGCAGAGGCAGCTACCGCCTGCACCTGCTAAAGTCTTTGCCATCGGTCAGGCAGGCACTAGAGTGGACGGTACCTTATCTGTTTATCACTATCTTGCTAGAGTACTGTTTGATACGGGAGCCTCACGCTCTTTCATATCTAGTTCGGTTATGGATGTATTGGGTTTGATTGCTATGCCTCTGACTAGATCATTATGTGTTACATCACCTCTAGGTGTGTCTCTTGAGCTTAGCATGTTTTGTGATGATTGCCCTATTGGGCTTGGTGACAGAGAGCTCTCTGCATCTTTGATTGTGATTCCGGATCACACGTATGATGTGATTTTGGGTATGGATTAGTTGAGCCCGAACCATGCTGTGATTGATTGCTTTAGGATGATTATGACATTCCATGTTCCGGGACAACCGGTGTTTCATTACCGTTGTTTGAAGTCTGACATCGCCATGAGGACAGAGATTTTGGCCCATATTGAATCTGGGAGTAGTACTTCAAATATTATAAGGATTCCTGTAGTTTCAGAGTACGCTGACGTGTTTCAGGAGATCCCTGGGTTACCTCTAGAAAGGGTAATGGACTTCTCCATTGATGTGATACCAGGTACTTCACCTGTATCGAAAGCACCCTATCGAATGGCCCCAGCTGGAGTTGAAGGTGCAGATTGAGGGCTTACTTGCACAAGGGTTCATTCAGGCTAGTGTATCTCCTTGAGGTACACCAGTGTTTTTCGTGAAGAATAAGGATAATTCACTTTGGTTATGTGTGATTATCGACAGCTGAACAAGGTGACCATCAAGAACGGGTACCCTTTACCTAGGATTGATGACTTGTTCGATCAGCTTAGAGAAGCTACTGTGTTCTCAAAGATTGATTTGAGATCTGGATATCGCCAGTTAAGGGTGAAGGATGAAGATGTTCCAAAGACGGCATTCAGAACCAGGTATGGACATTTTGAGTTTCTTGTCATGCCTTTTGATCTCACGAATGCACCTGCAGCATTTATTGACTTGAGAACCGCACGTTCAGTCCCTACTTGGATCAATTTGTGGTGGTGTTCGTTGATGACGTCTTGATTTATTCAAGGTCGTCAGGTGAGCATGAGAAGCATCTACGGATCGTGCTACAGACGTTAAGAGAGCAGAAATTATTTGCCAAGTTCGAGAAGTTTGATTTCTGACAGAGTGAAGTCAAATTCCTTGGTCATGTGGTCTCGAAGAATGGAGTTTCTGTGGATCCTTCGAAGGTTGAAGCAGTGATGAGTTGGAGTTGCCCTACTACGGTTACAGAAATCCATAGCTTCCTTGGATTGGCAAGGTATTACAGGCCTTTCATTGAGGGGTTTTCTGGTATTGCTTCGGCTTTGACCAAATTGACCAGGAAAGACACTCAGTTCGTGTGGTAGAATGAGTATGAGAAGGCTTTCAATGAGTTGAAGACTAGATTGACTACAGCTCCGGTGTTAACTATTCCTACTAGTGGTGGTGGGTTAGTCATTTACAGTGATGCATCTCATCAGGGTTTGGGGTGTGTGTTGATGCAGAATGGTAGTGTCGTTGCTTATGGTTCTAGATAGTTGAAGGTATCAGAATTACCCCACTCATGATCTAGAGCAAGCAGCAGTGGTGGTTGCCTTGAAGATTTGGAGACATTATCTTTATGGTGAGAAGTTTGAACTCTTTTCTGATCATAAGAGTTTGAAGTATCTATTCTCCCAGAAAGAATTGAACAAGAGGCAGAGAAGATAGATGGAGCTCATGAAGGACTATGATTTCACCTTGGAGTATCATCCCGGAAAGGCAAATGTAGTGGCGGATGCTTTGAGTAGGAAACCTCGAGTGATCATGGCAGCTATTATGGTACGACAGTGGCGCATGTTAGAGGCTGCATCAGAGTTTAACCTTATGCCTGCAGGAGTAGGACATGGAATCTTTCTCGATAGTATCACCTTACAGCCCACCTTGATCTCCAGGATCATTCAGGGTCAGACACTTGATGAGTTTGCTCAAGCGAGGATTGCTAAGATGACTGCTGACCCGGATGTGGAGGGTCCTTCCGAGTGGATGGTTGGGGCTGATGGAGGGTTGAGATTTCGAGGATTGATAACCTCAGGGAAGAGGTCATGCTAGAAGCGCATAGGTCTCGATACACTATACATCCAGGAGGTACTAAAATGTATATGGATCTACTAATGCAGTTTTGGTGGTATGGTATGAAGAGGGATGTGGCAGAACATGTGTCGAAGTGTCTTACATGTTAACAGGTGAAAGCAAAGCATCAGAGACCCGTAGGAATGTTGAATCCCTTGCCTATTCCTGTATTGAAATGGGAAGATATCTCCATGGACTTTGTGACTGGATTGCCCAGGTCCAGGCAAAGTTATGACTCGATTTGGGTGATCGTTGACCGGTTGACTAAGTCAGCACACTTTCTTCCAGTGGCAAAAACGTACTTAGGGGATGCGTTGTGTAAGTTGTACGTGAACGAGATAGTGAGGCTTCATGGAGTGCCTGTGACGATTGTCTCTGATCGTGATGCTCGTTTCACTTCAGAATTCTGGCGTAGGTTCCATAAGGCATTTGGTACATCTCTGGCTATGAGCACTGCATTTCACCCACAGACAGATGGGCAGACCGAGAGTTACTTTATTTCATTGAGTTGTGAGGTGTGTATGCTCATTTAGAGCTTTACAGTTCATTTTTTATTTGATTTGTAATAATTAACCGAGACTAAATTCGGTTTTGATTTTATTTTGTGTGGTGGTGAGGGTGTTAAGGAAAGAAATTTTCAGGATGATTATTTTGAGTTGTGATAATCTTCATGTTTCGGATTTTGAATTTTATTCTAAAATTCGGGGCGTGACAGTGGCATTGTGATATGTAGACTTTTGGTGATTTCATTCATGTTATTGAATTGAACTGTTAAATTGAACTGTTATATAGTGTGTTGAGAGAGTATTGGAGTGTTGGGGTAACATTTTTGAGTCATGTGGGATTCTTTGTAAATGTTTTCTGATCTACGGATCTGGTGTCACAGTGGTAATAGTTTCTGGTCTATGGATCTGGTGTCACAGTTGTGACAGAGGCAAGTATTATCGTAAGGCTAAACCTCGACCGAGGTGACGTATTACGATTCAGTTAGAACTCTAGTCTGTCTGCCATTGTATGTCATGGGGGTAACACCGGGTTACTTGTGACTCATGAATACACGTTTTTTTTAAAAGAGAGTTTCAAGTGGTTTCTTTCTTTTATCGTCCATTGAGAGACTAGGGTTTATACCAAATTGTGGTGTTGACTTTGGATTCTTTTAATTACCCTTGAGCTGTGAAATTGTCAAGCATGCAGGTTTGTGTCATTTTAATTGAGATTACTCATACGAGCTAAAAAAGCTTACCGGGTTTGTTGGTTGCAACCTGGTGCACTATTCCATAGTGTAGCAGTTATTTCTGTAGGTCAAGACCACAGGGTTGAGTTCGAGGTGTAGTTGCAGCAGTTTAGGTTCTTACCCTATTTTTATTATTGGCTGCTGTTTGTATTATGCACTTAGTGAGCGTTTACATTCGTAATCCATTTCATTCGGCTTTTGTAAACACTTGTTGATATAATGTTCGACTCGAGTGACTGAATTTTTATTAATATTATGTTTTTGGTTATGTGGTTGATCAGATTAAATTGAAAAAGTTCTATGTATTTCGGGTAGTTGGTTAAGTTATCGGGTTTTGGATTCGAATTTCTTTATTCGAAATTCGAGACGTGACATTAACCTTCTGATCACTCAAGTTATTATCAATCTATGATTCAATTAGACCCAGCAATAAGAATCATGATATGAGGTTCTTAAATGATCGGAAGTTGATCAAACAAAAATCAAAAGACCATCATGAACAGTGAACCCGAAGTAGCAGTGGAACCTCCAAAACTCCAATTCTCCGATTCTCAACCATTATTTTAGTGGAACCTCCAAAATATAATAAATAATAACAAGGACGTAGGGCTAAGCCTCCTAGTTTGATTGGGTTCCATACCCCATTATTAAAAAAAAAAAAAAAAAAAGCTATGTGATGCAAAATTAAAAGTTAAACAATGGAATTTTCTTTAGTTAAATTCAAAATATATATTCTAAGGGAACTTCATTAAGAAAATTATTGGTTTGCAAACCACAATACATGAATGCTTATGAAAAATTATGCTAGAATGACTCATTAATGTTAACTTTAAGGAAACTCCAATATTTGTTCCCAAAATAACATTACAAATATTCTATACGTGACAGTCACTACATTGTCTTTATTTGATAGGAAATTAATTCCCAGCTTCACATATCACCCGAAAGGCATCTTTCATGCATGCTTGCAATACGTTGGAATCTATGAAGCCTTTTTCAGCTCCGAAGGCAATCCTTAGCTCTCCCATATAACTCATTGCTGTTATAGCAAGACACTGCAAGAGCACAGATGTAAGGAAGAAAAAAGAAGATATTATGATTGTAGTTAGATGAGAAAAACCTAAGATAAACTATTAGATTGACTATTAGCTTCAACCTGCTTGTTCAGCTCATTTGTGCTTAATGAATTTTCATGCTATAACTTTACAATGCAAATTATTTACTTAAATAAATTGAAGATATTATCACTCTCCAATTGTATCAAACAAATTAATAGTTTTATAATTACTAAAATGATCATGATGTACCGTATATGTATACACATAAAAGATTTAAAAATCTCAATTTTGATTGGCGTTTGTCAAGAAAATACTCTCATATTAACTAATTTAGATGAGCTCATCCAGACTACTCTTATTTATACTTCTTTTGTGTGTTTTTATTTTGCACAAATCTTATTTTGTTTGTCGAGATCATATAGTTGTAAAGGAGATACCTCGGAGATTATGTGAGGATTTGAAGATTCTCACTTTGTGAGTTGAAAAGTACTCATTCAAGAGGGAGGCATTGAGACAACAATTCGTACAAGTGGAAACAGACGTGAAGAGGTGACACATACATAGACATCATTTCGACCAAGGTTATTTTTGTCTCACTAAGTTTTTGTTATCTGGCAAGATTTTTGATGAGGCAACATTAAGCACGTCCAACACCATATCACAAATTGGTGGACATCCAAGGGGGAGTGTTATAAATATTATAAATATGTGGCTGTCCACGTAAATTCTCATCTTTTATGTCCTTAAGATGTAAACCCAACTCCTATATAAAGGGATCTATGAGAATGAATAATACACACTTCTACCTCCTCCTATATTATGTCTCTGTATTCGATCTCCCTTATTCTTTAGTTTAAAACAAGGAGATGTTTTTTTTATAAAATAAAATATGAGAGTGTGTACTCTTAATCATCAAAAAAGGATAAATATCTCATGCAAATTTGTGCAATTAGAACGGTGAATCTATTATATTAAGAAATATGTCAGTATTCTAACTACTTTAAGAATCGTTGGTAAAAGATTTCGGAGCACCAAATATTCCAAAGAATCGTTGGTGTTTATTATCATTTAGCATAAAAAAAAAACCACTTTAAGAAAAAGAAATATTATTAGAAAATGAAATCAAAAATTAAAGAAATAGAATTTTATCCATAATAGATCATAATCATTAGAATAGCATTATTTATAACTATAGATCTCTAATTTGCTAAGAAGCCTTGCTTCTACCCTAATAGTCATGTGATATGTAAGATCTCGGAAATTTGTTATTAATTCCTAAATGTTTCGAGAACTATTAAAGTGTTTTATAATACGACTTCGTGTTTCGAGGGTGGAGCGGAAAGTATTTCAAACAGCTATTTGCTCGGAATGCTTTGATTCAAGGGTTGACTTTTTATACATTAGGATTCTGTGGAAACTTACTTCGCAAAAGTCGTAGAGTGTGTTGATACGAGTTCCTATATATGTGAAACGTGAAAATCGGAGTTCGTATGAAGAAGTTGGCATTTAGAAAAAGTTTTCATTTTGGGATATATAGAGAAAATCCGAAAAAATATTAGAAAATCAGAATTTCCCTTTTTAGAAATATTTTCTCTCTCCTCTCTCCCTAGTTTTCCCAAGCAGCCACCTTCGCCGGCTGATTTCTCTCTCATCCGGCCACCAATCTTTCAACTGCTTGTCTCTATCTCTTTGCCTCACTCCCATCTACAACTCTATGAAGTGTCACGATGTGGGTAGGCCCGTGCACGATGCAACAAGGCTGGGAAGTTGGGCGACCGAGCTGCAAATCCCCTTGGTCAGAGTTGAAGATTCCGGCCACCATAGGTGGAATTTCTTAAGGGGTTTTGTTGCCCAGAGGCTAGGGAAGGATTCTCTCAAGGTAGCTTGCAATGATTTAACCTGTGGAAATCGAATTTGGAAGATTTCAAAACTAGGGTTCTTCGAGTTTTAAACCTTGCGAGGTAAAATTTGATCAATTGGCTCATAATTTGACTTTGTTGTAGTTGAGAAAGTTGAAATTGGTGTTGTGCAGAAGATTTTTAATTTAGGATGTTTTGTCAAATTTTGACTTTGGTTTGGTGGCGGTGCAGCCAGTGTTGTGGTGTTTTCCGGCCACTTCCGGCCACCTTTTGTGCAATTTCTACCCCTCATTGTGATCAACACATCGATATGAACGTGTCAATGTATAATTTTTGGAAATCGTATGAACAAGTTATGAATTTCCAAAGTTTTAAGGTTTTCGGTTTGATCAGTTTTCGATCTGTGTGGCTCCGGCCGTCCGATTGACTTGTAACTTTAATATATCGCGTAAAAGTATTCCGAAGACCTTGGGTGGTCTTGGATGAAGTTTTGCCTCGATTGGCATTACTTTTAAGATTTTAGGGAAAATGGGTGTAAGAGAAGAAGACGCAGCGGGATTTAGAGGTGAGTAAATCTGACGTGATTCATTTACGAACGGAGTCGCTTATTATTCATAATTAATTGCTAATTGTGAAATCATTTTCATAAATGAAGATTAGTTTTCAAATGATATGAATTTGATCGACTACGGTTAATAGGACTACAGTTCACAGGTATAGTAAAATGAGTTTTCATGTATAAAAATGAATTTCTCGATTTTCGGTGCGTGCAACTATAGTTGGTATTAGTAGGCATTCCTGAGTGGATAACTACGTATATATATTTACGTGGAATATATATGTTGATGGCGTGACATTGTGATATGCGTATGAATTGTTGATTTTATTGTGAGAAGGAGTATTTGAGTTTTGGAGTAACATTTTGGGTCATGTAGGACTTGTAAATGTTTTCAGTCTATCGATCTAGTGTCAAAGTGGTGACGGATGGGAGTGTATCGAACGCCATAGCCCTAGGAGGTGACGGGCTACAATTGAGGTGAGTGTATTGGATGTCATAACCCTAGGCAAGTGACGGGCTACGATTGAGGCTAGTCGGATGCCATAACTCTAGGTGGGTGACGGGCTACGATTGAGGCGAGTCTGATGCCATAACCCTAGGCAGTGACGGGCTACGATTGAGGCGAATGTATCGGATGCCATAACCCTAGGCGGTGACGGGCTACGATTGAGGTGATGTAAGTTACCTTTGAGAGGTAACGATGTTGAGTTTGAAATGAATTATTTTGTGAGATTGTGTATTTAGAGTCGAAGGGTGATTTCTTGGCTTCAGCATGAGTTGTGTGCTTCCTTTAGTTACTTTCCTTTTCATTTCTATTGTTCGGATTTAAAATAATCTCCTGAACTAAACTATATGCAGAAGTTGCTATGATTTGAATTGTGTGACTTTGGGGATCTCCTGAACTAAATTTCTATGCAAGGATTACTATTTTTACCTAATGCGATTGTATGTTTGGTTGTGTTTTGTGGAGTTAAATATTGTTGCTTTTTTTTTATCTCATTAGCTGAGAAATTATAAGCATGCGTGACGTGAGTCATTTTAATTGAGTTTACTCATACGAGCTTCACAAGCTTACCGAGTTGTTGTTTCAACCCGGTGCACTATTCTATAGTGTAGGGTTTATTGTGCAGGTAATTAGAATAACAATCGTCGAAGCTGAGGTTGGTTGCTGTTGTAGCTTGGACGTTGAAGTGTGCGTTAGTTTTAGTCTTCTGCTATGCATTGAGTGTGGTAGGTGCGTTTACTTACTGAATTGTTATTCAGTTTAATTTGTAAACTCTCGGTAATGGAATATGTGACTCTAAAGAACGAGCCGGTATTGACATTGTGAGCTCGATTTGTTTAGTTGCTTAATTTAAATGAAATTTTTTTTAAGTGTCTTCTTGTGATTGTTGAGTTATCGCATTTCGGATTTGAATTCCTTTATTCAAAATTCGGGGCGTGACATGATATATGCTAATCTGCTAATTTTTTTTCTATTTTTTATTGATTAACTTTATTGCTTGTGATGTTAGATTGGTTTAGAGTAATTTTTATGAGTTTATTTTAGGTCGCTAAATTTCTAAAATCATGTTGTTGGGAACAGAGCATTAGGTTGTTTGTTAAGAGCATTTTTAAATGACTATATATATATATTTGTAAGACCCTGTAATTTCATTATTTATTTCTTCGAATCTTCTGGAATTAATAAAGTGTTCGTTGGTACAATTTTGTGGTTCAAGGGTAGAGCAGAAATAACTTTGTTTCAAGGGTTGACTTTTTATATGTTAGGATTCTGTGAAAACTTCTTTCACGAAAGTTGTAGAGCGCATCGATACGACTACGTGAACTTGTGGAACATGAAAATCGAGGTTCATATGGGTAAATTATGAGCGATTGAAAAATGAAAAATTTCTATAAATATAAAGAAAATTGGGTTTTTCAGAAAAACCCCAAACTTTTCCTTTTTCCATTGCCCCCTCAGTTCTCCCACACCCCCCCCCCCCCCCCCCCCCCCCCGAGCCCAGTTTTGTTTTCCTTCGGTTTTCCAACCATTTCTCCCTCCTTCGGCCACTAATTGACGTGAAACAAGTTGGGTTATCTTTGTCTCGACCTTACGCACCTCCTTGTAGCTGCCTTGCAACCTATCTCGGCCAGCACCCGCTGCAGCAACGAAACCTCTACCCGATCTCATTTTCAAATCAACAACTTTTTCTCTCAACTCCGGCCACCTTTGCTCGAGATTCTTGGCTCCCTGAAATCACCTTAAGATGCCGAACAAGCTCCAAGAAGGATCAGACCTGAAGTGAAGCATTGCCGGAAAACTCAAGCTCTCCAAAAACTGGGAAAATTCCGGCAAACCCAAAGCTTCTATGGTACTTTGGATCACTTCCTTTCGTTTTCAGGCTTTGTGCTAGTTATGAAAGTTGTTCATCATGTTGAGACGAAGAGATGCAGCCTGGTTTTACCGTCATCCACAGTGGTTAACGGCGGCTCCGCCACAATTTGTGGTTGTGGTTTCTGGCCACTTCCAACCACCCTATAAACCGTTTATGTTCCTCTTTTTGATCTACACATCGATATGAACATTTCAATGTACGATACATAATTTTTGGAGATCACATGATTAAATTATGAATTTTTAGGGTTTTAAGGTTTTCAGTTCAATTGGTTTTCGATATGTGGAGATTCGATCGTTTAATTGACATGTAGTTTTGATACATTGACCGTAGAAGTGGGTGGTCTCGAATGAGATTTCACCTCAATTGGTGTCACTTTCAGATTTTTGGAGTGTTTCAGGTGTTTTTTCAGAATTTAATTATTTTTTGTGATTCGTGTACTGAATCGAGGTTGTACTTTCTTTAGGTGATTGATGGTACGTCCGGTAATTTATTTTGCCTGTTAGAGAATACGCAGCTGGAGTTAGAGGTGGGTAAATCTCACGTAGTTCATTTACGAACCGAATTTCTTTTCGTAAGTTTTATTTCGAAATCGTGAAATCGTTTTATGCAAATAAAGATTTGTTTTCAAATGATATGAACTTGATCTACTACGGGTCATAGGACTGCGGTTCACTGGTAAGAAAATGAATTTTTATTATGAAAATGAATTTCTTGGTTTTTTTTGTGTGCGAACTATAGTTGATATTAGTAGGCATTCCTAAGTGGATGACTACATCTATATATATATATATATATATTTACGTGGAATATATTTGTTGATGGCGTGACATTGTGATATGAGTGAATTGTGATTTATTCATAATATCATTTTGAACTGTTACTTATTGTGTCGGATAAGTAGTCGAGTTCAGTGATGTGTTGAGTCACATGGGACTTTAGATGTTTTCTGATATGTGGATCCGGGTCACAAGTAGTGACAGAGGCAATTATTATCATAGGTCTGAACCTCGCCGAGGTGACAAGCTATGATTCAGTTAGAGCTGTAGTCTGTCTGTCATTGTATTGCAAGGGAGTAACATGGGGGTTACATGAGGCCTTTGAGTACGCGTTTTTTAAGAGAGTTCATGTGGGTTCTTTCTTTTAAAATCCAAGAGGGACTTGATTTTCATATTATTGGTGAGTCGAGTTAATATGATTTTTATCACTTTAGTGATGTATGTTATCTTAAGGAGTAAGGATGTCGAGTTTTAAAAATGAGTCATGTTGTGAGATGATTTATTGGGAGTTGATGGGTGAGCATTGACTTTATTTTGGAGTTGATGGGTGATCATTGACTTTAGTGTGAATTGCTTGACTTCTTTATTGATTTTCCTCTTCATTCTAATGGTTGATTTCAATTATAATCTTCTGAACTAAACTATATGCAGGGATTACAATGGTTTTGGTTTCTATACTTTTAGTGATTTCCCGAACTAAAATTTATGCAATGATTACCGGTTTTCATTAGAATGATTTGAATTTATCACGATTGTGACGTGTGTGTTCCTTAGAAAAAAAAAAAAAAAGTATTTTGTTGTTGGATTTAATCATTCTGTTGATTGTTGTCCTCGAGTTCAAAAGGCCTTTTTTGTGGTTATTTTGGTTTACTCATACGAGCTTGCAAAAGCTTATCGGGTTTGTTGTTTCAACCCGGTGCACTATTTATTGTGCAGGTTAGAATATCGGTTAATCGTCATCGAAGCTGAGGTCTACCTTTTGTGGCGTGGACATAGAAGTGCATTGGTTTTAGTCTTCTGCTGTGTACTAAGTGTGGTGGTTGCGTTTACTTATTGAATTGTTATTCAATTTAATTTGTAAACTCTCGGTAATGTAATATGTGACTCTAAAGAATGAGTCAGTATTGACATTATGTTTTCAGTTATTCCGTTGCTTAGTTTAAATGAAAAAAAAAATTCAGTGTTTTCTTGTGTCTGTTGAGTTTTCGTGTTTTAGATTTGAATTCTTTTATTCAAAATTTGGGGCGTGACATTTTATTGATTAACTTTGTTGCTTGTGATGTTAGATTGGTTTAGAGTAACTTTTATGAGTTTACTTTAGGTCGCTAAATTTCTAAAATCATGTTGTTGGTAACAGAGCATTAGGTTGCTTGTTAAGAGCATTTTCAGAAGACTATATATATAGGACTCTTCCACTACAGGATCCCTTAAAATGACCAAAAAAAATGATCCCTTGTGAGACCCACTTTTCGATTGCATTTTGGCATCTTGACCGTTCACTTCTTAGGACTCTAAGAATATATCAATTCTGTAAAATTTTCAGCCAAATTGAATCAATGGACGAACCAAATTTGTCAAATCTTTAAATCAATGGACGAACCAAATTTGTCAAATCTGAACCATTCAAATCACAGTTTTGAATGGCTTAACGATTATCAAATTGGCTGAAAATTTATATAATTGATCTATTCATGTAGACATAACAACTGAAATGTGGAGATGTTGATAAGTGATCGAAATGTTGGTCAAATAATCAATCCCATAAAATAGCTAAAAAAAAAGGATCCCTCACTAAAAGGGCCCTGTATACACACACACATATTGTAAAAATAATTTCATTTATCCTAATTTTATATTTTTAGCCTCATCTCTTGGCTAGTATGGACTAAATAAACATTAATCTTATATGCGTTTTTCAACCCCCTATGGATGAGCAAGGTATATGAATAGGCAACACGAGATTCATCATCCTATAGATAAAATTGATGAGGACATTATTCAAAGTAGGCCTCATCAGACTATCTCTAAAATTTTTAAGGTAAATAATTGATTTGAAGATGTCATGAATCTAATCCATTAAAAAATACATTATGACGATTATAAATTCCTTTAGGGTTTTAAAAGAAATTCATGCCTAACTTATGATCAAAATGTTGATACAGAAAATCCATATTTCATGAACTATGATTCAAGTATACTTGCAAACAATATACTTAATTGTCCACTTATGTTCAAAATGTTGTGGGCAACTTTGATATGTTGCTAGCTAGGTGTCGCTGAACACTTATGAAAGTCCATTTAAACAATCTAAGGTGATTCTATCATTAATATGATATGATTAATTTGCATATAAATTAACAAGCTGTGAAGACCCGAAATTTCAGTTAAATATTTCGTAATTCAATATTTCTCAAATTATATGAATTATGAGTTGTGGATGTGATTGGAATGTTGTTGCGTGAGAAATTTGGTTTCGAATGATTTTAGTATAGAAATTTAACGTTATTTAGGGTTATTAAAATTGACTTATTTATACGTAAGGAATTTGAGGAAACTTCCTTCATGAAAGTCGTAGAGCTCGTCGATACGAGTTCGTGCATATGTGGAACGCAAGAATCGGAGTTCGTATGAGAAAGTTATTGAGTTTGGAAAAGTTTCCATTTCGGGTATATATAGGCTACTATTTCCGGAAATATCCGAAAATAACATAATTATCCAAAAAAGGAAACCATGGGTTACTGTTCATCTTCTCTCTCTCTCTTCCTCCGCCGGCCGAAACAGAACAATTCTTTTGCCGGCCTTTTCTCACAGCTCCGGCCACCGTTTGAGGTAAAACGAAGTCCAGATCGACTCTACTCCTTCTTGTGAGTCGACTGGTGGTCACGGTTTCCCCTCTTGTGGCGGCTACACGGCGATGGAACTCAAAAATCAATTCGAGCCCTAAAACGAACCAGCGGCGATTTCTCCTAGCTCCGGCCACCAAAACTTGAGTTCTTTATCTTGTTGAACTTGTATTAAGGAGTAGAACACGCAGTAAAAAGACCCAGACCAGAAGTGAAGCTTTTGACGTCGAACGGAGCGACTATCGGAAAATTTCATTTTTTCCGGCGAACCGGACTGTTTTTAGGTATTTTCGACCACTTCCACTTGTTTTCTCACTTCGTGCTAGTTATGAAAGTTGCTCAAAATGATGAAACGAAGAGGATAAGCTCGGCCCCGACACCATTGGTGGTGGTCGGCGGCGGCTCTGCCCTAAACTCCGGCGGCCCTTTCCGGCCACCTCCGGGGGTACCATGAGTAGTTTCTGCTCATTTTTAGATTCTACATGTCGATACGATCATTTTGATATATAGCATGGGAATTTTGGATATCGTATGAATTAGTTATGAATTTTACGATTTCGATTGATTTCGATTGCTCGATTTGTGATCTATGAATTTTGGACCGTCCGATAGAATTCTAGTTTTGATATAATGATTGTAGGACTGTCCCGATGACCTTATGTGGTCACGGGTGAAGATCCGACCGTTGGATCTTCATATAAGTGTGTTTTTGAAATTATACGCTAAGTTAATTATCGTTTTGATTAGGTGTTTGACGGAATTGTTAGCGGACGATTGTGAATCGTATTTTGGGCTGTAAGAAGACGCAGCGGGAGTTTAGAGGTGAGTAAATCTCACTTGGTTCATTTACGAGCCGAATTTCCTTAATTGCCTAATTTATTTGTTATGTGTGAGAAAATGGTTTTAAGAAATGAGTTTTAAAGTATATTAAAAATGAATTTCTTGATTTTGCATCGTGTGAACTATAGTTGGTATTAGTGATCGAATAGGGTTTAGGGTGGAATTGTGGATGGTTACGTAAATATATATTTACGTGATTTATATATTGAATGGTGTGACATTGAGGTGTGGAATTGTGATAATATGTTGTTGATAAATGTTGATAATATGATTTTATTATGTTGTTAATATTTGATAAATGTTGGAGATAAACATGTTGATTTTGTGAGTTGAATAGAAGGTAGAGAAACGTAGGATTCTGAGGATCGAATGGTCCAAGGATCTTTGGTTAATGATAACCGGAGTGTATGTGTTCTGAGGACAGGAAGGTCCAAAGTTCGACCGTTAAATAATAACGGGGATATATTGTTCTGAGGACATGAAATGGTCCAAAGTTCGCGGGTTACTGAGTAACCTGGAGGTGCCGTTACTTGACCCTGGGCCAAGGTGTCAGAGGTAACGAGGCAGTTAGAGCTCTAATGTGGGGCCAAAGTGGCGATAGTTGTGATTAGGTACCAAAGTGGCGAGAGTTGTGATTTGGTGATTGTGGAAATGTGTTCCATGTTGTTTCATGTGTGTTGGATTGATGTTGCTTGTGGTTGTTGAGATTGTTGGATGTTTACTTGAGATAAATGAGTTGTGGTCTAATAAATCAACCGTTCATTCTTATTTACTCACACGAGCTTTCAGAAAGCTTACCGGGTTTTGTGTTGTTGCAATCCCGATACACTATTCAAATGGTGTAGCGGATAATCCTGCAGGTCAGGATAATCAGGGTGGTGAGCGAGCTGCGTAGGACAGAAGGGTTGAGACCAGCACTTGGTCTATTTTGGTGTGTTTTGTAGACTCTTGTGAGCAGAACATTTTATTTATGTTAGTATTGTAATAATTGACTCGAGAGATAGTTTGCTACGAGGTTTGTGTTATGGTTTATGAGATATTGGTTTTGAGAAAAAAAAAATTAGGACATGATTTATTTAGTTGTATTCATGCTTTGGATTTGAATTTATTATTCGAAATTCGGGACGTGACACAAGCATACATCATTTCATAAAAAACAAATATACATAAATCTTTGGGAAATAAAATAGTTGAATAATTTTTTAAAAGTAAAAATCTATACATACCTGAGGTGCACGGGTCACTATAAAGTAAATTCCTTCAATGGGGTGATTGGCGAGACTCATTTGTTCTAATGGTCCAATCATATTTGTGATTCCTGTGCTTGAGTTTTTGAGCGTATTATAGATATATTTAGATACTACCTACAAAACCAACACCGTTAAAATAGAATTACATTAAAATTTGAAATACGTTGAAAACATTATTCAATTCTCTATTCTGTCAATAATTAAACAAAATGGATAATGCCCTATATTTGGTTATCATACTTTACAGTTTTTATTCTATGTTAAAATATACATACTAGATGTCTACACCGTCCTACTCAACTTATGATCTTCTTTTCAAGTTTGCTTTCCTCTCCCCATCTCTTTTTCTTATACCTACTTTAACTTAGCCTGTTACCACATATCTAACAACCAAATGTAACACTTTCTCTCTATTTTTGAGAACGTGCGTATTTATGCCCCTAATCACTTGAATAATGCTAATTTCAATGCTAAATGCATTATTAATCCACTTTTATGGATATTGTAGGTTACAAAAGCAAAGGAGCAAAAACAAGGCGAAAGTTGAGTGATTTTGGACTCGGAATTTTAAATCAAGTACATACTGATGTCTTGAGCCTACTATGTCAATACAGACTCACTCCGCATAGTCAAATTTTGCACAAGTTTACGAATTAAATTGCCACAACAAAATAATAAATAAATGCTCCTCAGAGCTTACTAGAAGCGGAAGTCTTAACAACGGTAAAGTCAATAAATTGGCTTCCTACCGTACAGCTGCTAGCAAGCTACCTTAGTTTCCGCTACGATTTCCCTGACCTGTAGGATAAACCCCTACACCATCGAATAGTGAACCGGGTTGCCACACAACAAACTCGGTAAGCTTATGAAAGCTCATATGAGTAACTCAAAACAAAACACTACACAACTCACACCAAAGCGAGGAAAACCTTTCAACTCGTGAAAAAGGAACACATACCTTGCTTCCCAAAAACAATATTCTTTTCCCAAAAGAAAACAACGAAAATCACACAGTGACAAAATCATATTAATTGAAACTCCGACAATTAAAATATGATAAATCAATCCAATTTGGATAATGAAAATCACAACACAATAAATCATATCTATTGTTAACCTAACAAATCGAATATGATACTTCGGTCCAACCTAGGAAATAAACGTCAATACATAATAAATCATATCTATCATTAACCTATCAAATAGAATATGATACTCCGGTCCAACTTGGACAAAATGTATACCCAGGAGTCGTAAGAAACCTACTTAGATCCATGTGGTATAATGGCAAACAGACTAAAGCTCTAACTGATTCGTAGCCTGTCACCTTGGCCAAGGTTCAAGCATATGGTATAATTGCCTGAGATCACAACCTGCGACCCCGGATCCTTAGACCAACCTGACCCTTAAATCAAAACATTAAATGAGTCGCATTAGATCCAAAATTTTAAATCAAATCAAAAGGAGAAATCACAACCTATGTCTCTCAAATCCTCAGACCATCGGTCGTCAGATCAAAACATTTAAAATGGTCATACCATACCTGAAATGTTACTCAACTCAAAAAGGAGAAATCACAACCTACAACTCTCCAAATCCTCAAACACTTTTCAAACAATAGAAAATACCACTTCCCACAATAATTGTTTCCCGAAAAGTTACATCACAAAACAAGAATAAACTCACTCACACATATTGCTTGTATCACAACAAAATCCCAATACATATTGTGTGTATATATATATCTGACGTAACTATATATATACGTAATCATTCACTCAGGAATGTCACTAATACCAATTATAGTTTGCAATTAAATAAATAACTCCCAAAACGATAAGGTAACTTCCGTTCGTAAATGAACATTGCGAGATTACTCACTTCTGAGTCCTGCTGCGTCTTCTATATAGAACAAAGTAGCACAACCACAAACTATCCGTCCAAGAATACTTCATTAAGTACCTAATCACTTACGGTCTCAACTTAGTACACAAACCAAAAGCGATTAAAGTCTGAAACCTCCCTTTTGAACTAAAATCCCCCAAAAGTAACGCCAATCGAGGCAAAACCTCATCCGAGACCATTCCAAAGTCAATCAGACAATCGAATCCACACGGAACGAAAACCGACGGTTCGAAATCCCAAAAACCATAACATGCTCATACAATCTCCAAAAGTTACACATTACATATTGAAATGCACGTATCAATAAGTAGATTAGAATCAAGAATAGAAACTATCCCTGAGGTGGTCAGAAACTGCCGGAAAATGCTGCAAGAGATAGTGGAAGAGCCACCGCTGATGTCACGCCCCAATTTTTAACACAATTAAAAATCAATATATAATCTCATAATTATACATGTGTGATAGTTTAGCCATCAATACAAAATACCTGAAAAAAATTTTCCTTTTAAACCAAGTACATACTGATGCCCTAAACCCTCAAGGTCAATATATTACACGAGTTTACGAATTAAATTGTCACAACAAAGTAATAAGTAAATTCTCCTCAGAGCTTACTACAAGCGGAAGTCTTAACAACGGTATTGTCATAAAAGGGTCTTCCGACCGTAAAGCTACTAGCATGCTACTTCTGTTTCAGCCACGATTACCCTGACCTGCAGGATTAACCCCTACACTATTGAATAGTGCACCAGGTTGCCATACAACAAACTCGGTAATCTTATGAAAGGTTGTATGAGTAACTCAAAACAACAGCAGAAATAACTCACACAAATCACTGGAAAACCCACACATTCCAATTAGGAAACAACTCACGCAAATCACAGGATAAACACACACGTTCCAATTAAGAAACAACTCAAGTAAATCACGAGATAAACCCACACGTTTCAATCAAGAAACACTAAAAGAGATTATACTCAACACTCTCTTTTAAAAATTCGTACTCATGAGTCACAAGTAACATCCTTATTACCCCCATGAGATACCACGACGGACAGACTAGAGCTCTAACTGATCGTATTCACTCACCCGGCCAAAGGCGTGAAGTCCCAATTTCTCAACCTTAATCACATTTCGTGATCCGCAATCACATTTCGTGATCCACTGTATAAATACCAAAACATTTAAAGGAGTCGCACTGGACCCAAAACATTAAGCAAGTCACCAGAACAATTACGCCCGGTACAAGACCCACATTTAAATCAGTCAGCCGCGAACTAAAAATGTTCCATATTACACAATACTTTTCAAAACTATAGAAAACCCTTTCACAAATATTGTTTCACGAAAAAGCACAACACAAAACAATAAAATGAGCGCACCACTATTATTGTTTTATCACACAAATCTACCTACACATATATATTTCACGTAAATATATATATATGTAGACATTCACTCAAGAATGCTACTAATAACAACTATAGTTCACATGTGAAAACTTGAGAAAATCATGTTTATACTTAAACTCATTTTCTTATCTGTGAACCGCAGTCCTATAAACCGTAGTTGATCAAGTTCATATTATTTCAAACAATTATTTATTTCGAAAGCAACTCAAAATTAACCAATTAATTCTGAATAATAAGTAATTCCGTTCGTAAATGAACATTGTGAGATTACTCACCTCGAATTCCTGCAACGTTTTCACCCCACTAGATTACTCATAGAACGCACTCTATCAAGCACCTAAAGAAAGTACAACCTCAATTCAGTACATGAATCACAATTGATTAAAGTTTGAATCTCCAAATAAAACTACAACCCGTAAAGTAATTCCAATCAAGACAAACCCTCATCCAAGACCACCCAAAGTCTTCGGAATGCTTTTACGATCAATGTCACAAAACCACAAATCGATCAGATAGTCGGATACTCATGGATCGATAACCGAAACTATCGAAATCACAAAAATCCTAACATGCACATGCGATCTCCAAAAAATATGTATTGTATATCGAAATGCTCGTATCGACAAGTAGATCAAAATCAGGAACAAAAACTATCCCTGAGGTGGCGGAAAACTGTCGGAAAAACTTCCACCAGAGTAGCGGCGGTGCCGCCGGCCCAAAGTCAGAATTTGGCAAAACTTCCAACATAAAAGTTCTTCATCTCAACCCCAATTACAACTTTCATAACTACACCAAAGTCAAATTATAAGCCAAATTGTCGAATTTTACCTTAGAACAAAAAGGAGCTGACCTCCACACGTGAAATTGTTGCAAACCACCTTTGAAGAATCCTTCCCTAGTCTCTAGGCTATAAAACCCCTCAAGAATCTCCGGCTAAGGTGGCTGGAGGAGGAAGAACCAAGGAGGGCGATTTCATCCCTGCCGTTGCCTTTTCTCGGCCTTGCAGCGCCTCCTACAGCTCGTATCTCACTTCGATTTCTTCTACAAGCTTGTAGAAGAGATCGAGATGAGAAAACCCCAACTTCTCACGTCACTCGGTGACCGGATAAGGAAGATATGGCTCGAAAACCAGAGAGAGAAAAATCTGGGCTCGGGTAGGAAGAGAGAGAAAAGAGGGTCTCGGGTAGAAATTAGAAAAATTTTGTCCTCCTCTGCAAAATCAGGGATTTTTCTCCTATTTATAGAGCTTCCCCAATTTTCAATTGCTCATAATTTTCTCATACAAAATCCGATTCTCGCGTTCCACTTGTCCACAAACTCGTATCGACGCGTTCTACGACTTTCATGAATGAAGTTTTCGGAGAAACCTAACGTATAAAAAGTCAACCCTTTGCACTCTCCTAAAACGTGCCTTCCAAATAATTATTCTTCCAAAAATGATTTCACTCAATTCCCAAACCACGTACTCATACGAACAACCACTGAATTAATTCCAAAAAATCCTCGACAAATAATAAGGAACTTCCGGGGTATTATAGCCGACCTCCGAATTAGGTGGCGAGACCTAAGCCAAAATCTTCCTCTCAACATGTACAACAACATTCATAACTAGCACAAAGTCTGAATCAAAGCGGTATGGCCGGAATTTACATCGAAAGCTTTGAAATCCGATGAACCCTAGAATCTCAAACTCCAAAATTCGATCCCCACAAGTCGAATCATTGCAAGCCACCTTGGGAGAAAACTTCTACGTCCTCTGGGCTCCAAATGCCCCTAAGAATCACCGCCTGAGGTGGTCGAAAACGCGAGTTCCGATGAGTCTAAGATTTCCGTAGTCATAGCGCCGCACACAGCTCAACCCAGGTGATGAAACTTACTAGACTTGGAAACAGACGTGAGGCGAAAAGAATGGATCAAGTGGCTCGTCGAACGGTGACGGAGGAGGAAGAAATGGCGAACGAAAATTAGTCCCTAACTGTAGCTAGGGGGAGAGAAGAGAACGAGAAAATTTCCAAAAAGGGAAATCTAGCTTTTTATGAATTTTTCCGGAAATTTTCCTATTAAACCAAAATGGAAACTTTTTCTGATGACCATAACTTCTTCATACAAACACCGATTTCCATGTTCCACATATCCACGAACTCGTATCGATGCACTCTACTAATTTCGTGAAAGACGTTTTCGGAGAAACCCAATATATAAAAAGTCAACCTCCACGCGTTCCCTTAAAACCGTGAAATTCAAATATTATTCGTTCGAAAATAATTTCACTTCATTCCTGAACCACGAACTCATACCAACAACCACATAATTAATTAAAGAAAATCCTCGGAAAAATGATAACAAATTTCTAGGGTATTATACTTCATCACTATTTCGGGTGATTTCAAGGTGAAGTCAAGCTCGGAACTCTTCATCAAACATGTCAAGCTTACTCTCCTCTACAATTTAATAGTAGTCTAGTGGAGAACATAAAAAATCAAGGGGCTGCCCTAGGTGATCAATCTATTGAGCTTGTTTCATGGTGTTCTTTCTTCACTCTCTCTGACCCATTACTCGTTACTTTTATATATTTGGAGATGTATTTGACTAGTATATATGATTGAGTATCACTCTTATTGGGGGCTAGGGTTGTATGCCTTAATCTAAATTTAATGTAATGGATGTTGGATTTAATTTAGGGCTAAATATTGGTTATTGTCCTGAACTTTAGAGGTAAAATCACTTCAGTCTCTGCTCTTTTAATTTCATCAAAAACATTCTTGCGGTTTCAATTTTGATCCAATAAGTCCAATTCATTAGTCTTTCATTAAGTGAGTTTGTTAACTTGCTGACGCTGACGTAGCTCATGTTTTATGACATAGTGATGAGTGGCATGAAGAGTTAGCTTAGGAGTGGATCTCACTATCAAAAGTCTATCAAATAAAAAGTTTTCTAACAAATACACCAATCATAGCTCAAACCTACAACCTCTTAAATATAGGTCGCACAATAAACTACCACGCTAACTTCACAATATTATAAATCATTGTTAGTTGTTATAGTTATATTATATTCCATAGAATTTCAAACAAAAATTTTATCCGTTAACCATTGTTTTTATAATAATACTATCCCTTTACCAAAAATTTCATCATTAATTGTTTTATTTTGTCTTTTTTGTTTTTCTAACTACTTTTGATGAAGGTGAATGAATACTTGAGTCTTAATTAAGCCGAAAACAAACTCAAGTTGAATATTTTATCTATTACTAACAAAATTTAAAAAAAATAAATTAATATATTATTTCTCATAAAATAAAAAATGATTAATGAGATTTTGTTGAAATTTTAAGAGATAAAGTTTGACCAAAAGAAAATTCAAGAGACATGGTATAAATATAAAAAACTGAGGATAATTTATAACAATGCAAGGTTAGGATGGTGGTTTGTCGTGCGACTCGTAAGCGGTTAGGGATTAGAGCAATGTGAGTTGGGTCATTCATTAGACAACTTTATTTTTGATAAATTTCTAATAGTGACACTCACTGATTCAATCATAAGGTAACACGTCATCAAAAAGGAGTCCACCAAATTCATGTAAACTCCTAAGTTGACTAGGCATGCCACCTCATTGCCAAGTCATAAAACACGGGCCCCACATGTGCCACGTTAGCAAATTAACAAGTTAACAAACTCACTTAATAGAAGACTAGCAGATTGGACATATTTGATCAAATTTGAAAATGCAAGGATGCTTTAGATGAAATTAGAAGAACAAAGACTGAAGTGATCTTACCTCTAAAGCTCATAGTAGTAACCAGTATTTAGCCCTTTAATTTATTTATGAAATCATTTAATAATTGGATGCTTATATTAAGTAAGAATCGATTGGAATGCATGCTTAGTAATTGTCAACTATTGAGAATGTATTTTAAATGAGGTTAAAATTTGGGGATCACATTTTTAGGTTTTAGAGCTAGAACCCCTGATCTCATATCCGTGGGGGATACAAGCATGGTTCCATATATAGCTAGTCTGATTATGGTTAGGGTGAGCTTGGTTGAACAATTCCTTTATCTCTAGGCCTCTTGATGTGAATTCAATTTTTTTACGTGACTCTAAATCATACCAATTGAGTTCCACAGCCCCTAACCTAGAGTAGGAATACCATGAAAGATAATTTCGGCCCTTGAGCCTTTATAAGCATTGGGTAAAACTACTATCATTTTTAATAAATTGCACGTAAGTTAAATTGCATCTAGAGCTTATTGAGATGGAAGAAACTCTAGCCTTCTGTCTTTCTCTTGTGAGGTCGCCGCTAAAAGCCTTTAGCAGCGGACTTCAATTTTTTCGATTCAGTTTGGATCAATTCTTGGGAGCCAACCTTGGTTGTCTTCAACATCTTTCATTTTGACTCGCTATCGTCAGGTCCAAGTTCGCATCGCTCAGGATGGAGGGCCAGAGGCCCAGGGCATGGGTATGCCTCATCTGTCTTGTCGGTGAGGAGAAGCAAGGGTAGTCCAAGGTGGGTGGCATCTTCGGTTCTGATTAAGAGTTGGCTTCAGTTCTACGGGCAGAGCTCGTTACGGAAGGGCGGTGTGGGATCTGGAATGGATAGGCTTCATCTTCTCACTTTTCTGGATCCCTACGCCTACAGTGGCTTTGGGCGATGGCGACGAGACTCTAATCGATGGTGGTGGGTCTTGGCGGGGCTATTCTCTTGCAAAGGCAGTGTTATCATTGCTTCAGCCTACTTTTGGACTCCGGTAGCCTATGCTGGTTAGGTCCGAGTTGGAGTGCAGCAGCGGTGATGGCAAGAGGCAACGTGTGCTCATTCGCCCCTGCACATCAGAGGACTCTACCTATTCGGGTTACTGGAGGGTTGGATGCCCGAAGAAGTTTCTCTTAGGCCTTGTGCCCTGTTGTTTGGGCCCCTGTGCTTTGATTGGACTTTTGTTTGCAGTTCTTAGGTCCATTCATTTTTGGGTTTGTCTTATGTGACACGATAAATATCTTGACTCGACACATCACGATACAACTCATTCATGGCCCTAGTTGTTACCTACTTTCACTTATGGATTGACAACCCTCCCTAAAAAATAATAATAATAATAATAATAATAATAATAAAATAACTACATTGAATAAGGATTAGGATTCATCTCTAGTTACCAACCCCCTTTTTATCTCCTTTTTTTACATCACTTTTCTTTTCTTCTTTAGTTCAGTTGTTAATTAAAAATTTCATTTAAATTCTTGCAATTTATTTATTAAAAATTCAAATCAAAATTTTCTAATCATTTTAATCTCATTAAAATGAATTACTAGGCTCTTAGTTTTGATTATGCTCTGGTACAAACGAAAGCGGAGCATTGCTAAGGCTTAGTGCCTTTGATTAGTAATTTTATTTATTTTATTTTTCCTTTGTTTCCGTAGTGACTTTAATTCTAACTATCGAAGGATTGTGGGTTAGTCACTAATCCTTGAAGTACGATATATTTTGGGCTTAATATTTTCCTTACTTGGCTTCAACATGTGCACTTGTGTTTAGCGTAATTACTTTCAAGTCAACCATGATTATTTCTGCGTGTGCTCATTGAAGATAGGTAGGGAAGTGATCTTCTAGATCTACTTGGATCGAATATCAGCGGATGTCCTTGAAAGGAAAGACCTACTTGGATGCCATTACTTAAATAATAGGAAAGAGTTTGTTTGATTTTTATATTTGCAATAAAATATATATGACTGGATTTTTACAATTTAATTAGGCTACTTTGGTGTCATTTTACCAAATGACCGAGATCATATTAGAACATGAATGGAGGTGAAAAATAAAAATAAAACATAAAAGTTGCTCAACGTTTTTTGTTGAAAAAGTCAAGAAAGATGATACTCAATCTTGAAGTTAATGGTTCATTTGGATGAAACTATAACATCCCGAATCTAAATTTATCGATTTACTAGTTTTTCGTTCGGTAAACGACATTTACATTTACTTTTGACACTGTTTCGATCTTTTGGGGGGCTCTAAAAGTTAACTTTTTGTTCTGGTGAAATTTTGAGAAAAGTATTCTTCATGAAAGTGGTAGAGAACATTAAACCAAGTTCATGGACTCCCAGCACGTTAAAATCAGAGTTGTAACGAAGAAGTTATATGAGTTGAAACGCAGTGGCAATTTTGTAATTTGGGGACTCTTTTGGTATATAGGTTATTCCCAAAGGGGAAACCCATTAATTTCGGGGCTTCTGATAGGAGCATAAAATGCGACGTTTATAATGTTTAAACCCTATATTTTGCTAAGTTATTTCCTTTAACTTGATCAATTTAACTTAGTTAGTGTTTTATAGGTAAAATGGAGTCTCAAAGTCCAAAAATGACTAAGGAAGGCACAAATGGCACAGAAATGGAAAGAAATAAAGAAATGGAAGTTCTCCCCGTTTGATTAGAAAAAGAAATCCCAGTTGGAGTAGGAGTCTGAAGCTAACTTACACTAGGAGTTCTACTTGGACAAGAAAACCCAATTCTACTCAGATAAGGAAACCTAGTGTGACAAGGAGTCCTTGTTGGATAAGGGTTACTCAAGAAGGTTCCAGAAGAGTGTATAAGCATCTTGGAAAAGAAGTTCGTATTTGACTAGGAAACCTGATTGCATATAGAGTTCTACTCATACTAAGAGACCTATTGTCATGCCCCGAATTTTAGAATAAGAATTCAAAATCTGAAACATGAATTACTACAACTTAAAATAGTCATCGCAAAAATTCATTTTCTTAACAACCTCACCACACGAAATAAAATCAAAAACCGAATTTAGTCTCGGTTAATTATTACAATTCAAATACAAAATGAATTGTAAAGCTCTAAATGAGCATACACATCTCACAACTCAACGAAATAAAAATAACTGCTGTAACACCTAAGCAGCTCGGTCACCTCCCTGGTTATCCTGACCTGCAGGAATATCCGGTACACCATTTGAATAGTGTACCGAGATTGCAACAACACAAAACCCGGTAAGCTTATGAAAGCTCGTATGAGTAAAAGAAAGGACTGTTGTTTAATTAAATCATAATTATTTCCACTCAAACCAACATTCAACAATTTCCACATCCATAAGGAACCAACAATCTCAATCAATCAACAAAACAACACCAAACCCTAACGCACATCTTTCTTCACAAAACCTCAACATCGTATTTATAAAAATACGATATTTGACAGATTAGAGCTCTAACTGAATCGTAGCCCGTCACCTGACCTAGGTGCTGGGATCCGACATATTTATCATTATCGTATTTCATCAATATGTATACTTATATACATATTTAGAACGTCCGATAATTACACATACTCAACCAATCGTATCCCATCATCCACCTAGGATTAGAGCGTCTGATTACCCCACACCGGTCACTACGTTGACCCTAAATCCATAAATGAGCACAACATGTATTATCACATAACGAAATCAATTCATCCAAGTTACACAATATTATTATGAAATTAAGCATTTGAAATATAATTCAAATCATCAATTCAACTTAATCATATCATCACTCAAAAGTCCACCCATCAATATATATATATTCCATGTAAATATATATATATACATAATCATTCACTCAGGAATGACCACTAATACAATCTATAGTTCACACAAGAAATCGTGAAATTCATTTGTATAATTAAAATTCATTTTACTTACCTATAGACCGTAGTGATCAAGCCCATGTGATTTTAAAAACAAATATTTAATCCACAAATATTTTTCACACGATTACAAAAATAAATAATTTAAAGCGCTCGGTTCATAATAAGAACCACGTGAGTTTTACTCACCTCGATACTCCCGCTGCGTCTTCAAATAAAATATAAACCACACCTAAACAGCTCACTCAAATATAATCTGTCAATCGCCTAATCAAATGTGATTCGAATTTAGCCAATAATTCGAAAACATAACTGAACTACCATTTAACGGCCGGATTCTAATTTATAATAAAATCCGATGAACGGATTCTCACGAATCGCTCCCCTAATTACCGTTTTGCACTTATACGAAGATCCAACGGTCGGATTTTCACCCATAACCACACAAAGCCACTAGGACAGTCACATGATCATCATATCAAAACTACAAGTCCATCGGACGGTTCAAATTTCACAGATCATAAATCTAACGATCGAAATCGATTGAAATCTCAAAATTCATAACTAAATAATACAATATCCAAAAAATACGTATAATATGCCGAAATGATCGTATTGAAACGTAGAATCATAAAATGGACAGAAACTAAATTTTAGACCTTCGAAGGTGGCCGGAAAGGGCCGCCGGAGTTAGGGACAGAGCCGCCGGCGACCATCACCAATGGTGTTGGGGCTGAGCTTCTCCCCTTCGTTTCATCATTCTGAGCAACTTTCATAAGTAGCACAAGACCAAAAAATGACGGGAAGGGATTGAAAAGTACCAATTACAGTCGGCGGCCGGAAAATTTCCAGAAACCGGCGAGCTTGAAAACCGACGTAAAAACTGCAACCTCACGCCTCGATCTCTTCTGGAAACTTGTTCAGAACTTCCTTGCGAACTCACCAGGCCAAGAATCACAAGAAACGATCCTGTCTAACTCGAGATATTTGGATCGAAAGTTCCGTTCGATCAGATCGAGGCTGGCTTCTAACCGCTATCACAGGCCGCACCGCCTTGTAAAACTGCTTCTGGGTGCTTCAGGAGGTTGAGTCGATGTAGAGGGAGGAGTTTCACTTGGTTTGGAGGCCGAAAACGCAAAGAGCTCGTTTTGGTTCATTTTTGGGTCCGACTGGTTCGGTCGGTTTCGCAGGAGCTGGAGGTCTTGCCGGTGGAAGCGACACCGTCCAGGAGGTAGAGCAGCTCGAGACGAAGGCCTTGGACTTGGTTTGAGCTCGATTGGTGGTATGTGGAGGGAGAACCAGCGTGTAGAACATAGCTCTCTCTCTCGGTCGATTTCGGACGCAGAGGACGAAGAGGAAGAAGATGAATAGTGAGTTCCGAAAATGGAAGGGAGGCCGGACCAAATTGGAAAGCTCTGAAAATAGTCTAGGGTTTTTTTTTCTATTTATACCAAAATAGAAATAATTTCTAAATTCCATAACTAATTCAAAAAACATCCGGGCAATGTGTTCTGCATACGCACGGACTCGTATTGACGAGCTCTACAACTTCCATGAAGGAAGTTTTCCCAAATTTTACACGTATAAAAAGTTGATTTCTCAAATCGAGCATTTCGAGCTTTTCGTTAAAATAATCGTTTCGAACCTTCGATAATTTGAAAAAATGAAATATTATCGAGCAACATTCTTGAAATCATACGATAATCGTTCAACACAATTACATGAATTTAAATTGAAAAATGTGGTTATTACACCTATGGAAGCTAGGAGAAGGCCATGGAACATCCAAGAAGTGTCTAGAAGTCTCAAGAAGGATCATATGCCGTGCACATGGAAGAGGAGTACACTTGGTTTTGAGAGAAACATGGAGTTGGAATTCGAAGTTGAATAGGATTGAGAATTTCCATGATATTCTTGAAGGTTCTTGAAGTTTCTTGACGTTTCATTCTTCAACAAAGCGTGGAAGGCATGTGAGAGACATGTGATGGCAAGGAAATCCTAAATGGACATGCGTTGTGCTTTGAAAGTCAAATCCATTACAGATTCGGAAATCTGCCACTGCAGATCAGTCAAATTCAACAGCGCATGGAAACCAGCGCAGAACTTAGAAAATTATGATCTTTACATCATTGGAAAGCTACGGATGTCTAATTTTTATAGATTTTTACGGTTTCTCAATAGCTATTTTATAGAGGAAGTTATGGCCTATTTAGTGCACAGAGGTCAAGTCTGTCGGAAATCTGTTTGTGCAAACAAAGTCCCACATCAACAAAACTTAGGAGAACTCAAGTAGGAATGAATTGGGAGTGTTTTGGACGTCTCCCTATATATACCTAGTGTATTTGACGTTCCAAGGTTACATCTTTTCTCCACAAATTCGCTTCTCACTTGTTTTCTCTTTAGTTTTTAGGTTGTTGCCTAGCCGTGCCATCCTCCATCTTTGCCATGAATTCCACCTTGTGCCACCACCTTGGAGCTGCGTTGGATCTTTGGGACATGAAAAAGGGTTGTTCATACCACCTTCCAAGTGTTTTTCTTCATGGTTTAGTGTTCTTGTAGATAGAATATCTGTTTTGAATTTCTTTGTGTAAAACCGAAACTATGAGTTGACAATCTGATTTTTGGATACAATTTTGATGTTCTATTCAATGTTTAATTTGTTTATGTGTGTTTGATTCTTGTTAGCTGCCGAATCCTTGGAATGATAATCTGATTTTGTTTTATAGAAAACTTTTGCATGTTCTTGTTCTTTGGTTGCAAACTTAGGATGATTGCATGTAATTGGAGCTAGTAATGACGTTTATGCATTGTAACCCTAATTCAATTAAGTAGTAAAGGCTTTGGACAAAGGTCGAAATCAGATTATGTATGCATTGAAAAGACTTGCGTTGAGTACTTGGATTTGCATGTTTATTGACCGAACTTTCACTTGTTCTTAATGATTTGAATGCATGATATTACAAATTGCGTTGATTGTGTAATACTTATTTTCGAAATATGTTGGATTAAGTGTGTTGCTTGATCAACTACAAAGGAAAGTAAAATAAGGGACATTGGTTGCTTTGATCTTTCTTTCTTGGTTGATAACGTTCCATGGTAACTAATAAGTTAAAAAGATTGCATGAATGAATTGATCTTGACACTTGATGAATTGTTTTTCCAAAGATTCTTCTTTTCCCACCTATGTATATAAAACATTTTCTTTCTTTATTGTTTTCTAACTTTAAATCTTCAAAACCCCCCTTGTTCTTGCTTTTTCTTGTTCTTGTAAATATTAAAATCGGTTTAGGTTTTCTAGATTGCATATAAACGTAAATATCAAGATTAATAATCTGAAAATACTTAGTTAAAATCGTAAATATGTGTTTTAGACTTGTCTTTGCCGAAATATATGCTTTGGTGTTTTATAGGAATTGTTTTGGTGGTTTTAAGGAATTTGTCTTGGTGTTTTTCAGGGATTGCTAAAATTTAGGGATTCTCTTGGTGTTTTTTAGGGATTTAGTTTCCTACTTGCATTTGGACTCCTAAAATGTGTAGAACTGGTAATCCTTGTTAGATATAGTTTTCCTAAGGTGAATATGACTAGTAAATTGTATATAAGTAGGAGTAGGATTTCCAAAACCCATTCTAACTTGTCTTTCTCTCTAATTTCGGCAAAACATGTGTATATATTTGTATATTTCGTTGCTTTCTCATTCTTGCTCTCTATTTTCGTGTTACATGTATGTGTTTCTCTCTAACTCTTTGTTGTTTTTACCTTTTAAGCATGCTTGTATTTGTAAACTTGTAATTTTCGTGTAAACTTGTAAAAGGTTCTAAAAGATTTCGTGTAATGTATATTCTTCTCTTCTTATTTTCATGTGTTACATGTTGTACCCTTAATCCCCGGCTTGAACTATCCCTGCTTACTCTATACTAAAGTTTGACATCTTTTCAGGATTTAAATTGGCGAATGCTTTTGCACGTATCAGCTTCCATTTTGGGAAGCTGGAGAGAGAGAGAGAGAGAGACAGAAGGCCGGTAGTGGGCTTCCTGGCCTTGATGCGGCTGAAATAGCCTCACAATTTAACCCTGTAAGATGTAGTTGTCAGTATAGGATAAGCAGAGATCATTCAGTCTGGGGATTGTAGGGTACACCTACACAAAAAGGTCAATTAACAAATAAAAGAATAAAATGGGGGGTATGGGATTTGGTTACTAATCTACTTAAAATATATAAAAAAACAAAATAAATAAAACTATTTACAATGATCGACTTCCCTAACCTAGACCAATACCACTCGGAAATTACTAAGTGTAGAAACAGAAAATCTATTTCAACATGCTGTAAAAACGTGCCCATCTTAAATGCCTAGATAAGAGCCCAAATGAAAAGCCTTAGCGGATCAATCCATTTATCTAATTCGTTCTAATGTGGGCTTGGATCGAAAGAGTCCTTACCATGCCCAATACTATTAAGTTTTTAGAACACTTAGTGTAATTCTCTTAATCAGTAGTATTATCTAACCCCCGATTCGACTCACTTATGCAAATTAACCATTACACATAGAATTTAACACATAATTTCCAGAATCGTTTAACCATTGAAACATGGTTTTTACCACTTTAGAACTAATTATTACTTGTTTAACTCAGCGTCTTAACAAATAACAATTATTCTTGGCAAATTAAGCAAACAAACAAGAACACTCAGTGTGATTCTAGCATGGGAACTTATTAACCTAACTCTGAAAATTACCTAAACACGTAAAAGGGCATAAGATTGTAACATGTATCTTCAAAGAATTCTCGAAATTAACTCAATAATAAACTGAAAATCTCAAAAATATTAATAAAAATATTCTGAACATTTCATGTCTCCAATCACACAACTCGCAAATCCAAACACACAAAACCGAAACAAAAATTGAAAGTAGAGTCATAGTTACACTTTAAAGCTTTCCTCAGCGGCTTGGCAACAAGGTGGTGAACTCATCTCTGCTATGGTGGTGGAGCGTCTTTGACTCAGCTCCTAAGAGCTTCGTAGATTGCTGGATGGATGGTGGTCACGGTCTTGTAGGTGGTGGAGGATTGAAGAGTGAATTGGGCAAAGTCTCGGAAGAGTTTTGGTCAGGAAGTGATAGGCAAGGAAGTGATGCCAATTCTGTTCTGGACGTTGCCTATTTATAGGGGAGCATTGGTTGACTTTTGTCGATCATACCCTTCATCATTTGGACGGATGGGATTGCATTGCTTTCTTCATCTTCTCCTTTATTTGCTATTTCTTATTTCTTCTCCTCTTAATTTCTCATAATGGGACACTTATGGCCATTATTCCTCTCATAATGGGGCAATTCCTTTAATTTCCCAACTGAAACATCTTTCTCATTTATTCCCTTCTTCACTGCTTGGTCAACCTGATTTAATAAAAAGCACAAAGTTAAGTACTTTTAGAGAAAATAAATGGAATTAAAACAATTTAATTTCAGAAAAAATATTCCCATAAATTCTCTCTTAAGGCCTATGGATTAGCATGACGGTAAGGAATCCTGACCAAGCTAGGATTGTTCATGAATTTTGCGTTTTCCGCTTCTTTCATGCCAAACACTCTACAAGACTCTGAAAACAACTTTAATGACTCAAGACACAAATCTAAGGGAGAAATAAGGCTAAAATGGGGCGTATACTCATTAAAATCATCGCACTTTGTGCTTCTATCAACTACCCCACACTTAACTTTTGCTAGACCCTTAGCAAAACAAAGGTACAAAACAAAACAAAGATTCAACAAAAAGCAAGTAAATGACTCTACTGCCCCTAACTGTTGTCTCAAAGACTCGAAACTCATAGCTTTCACGTTAAACACTTAATCAAAATCACATAGATAATTCTAAGGTTAATAAACATGTGGCACTCATATGACTAAATAAGATATGGAGAACTTAGGTTATGCAGTGAATGATAGCATGTTTCGAACATTCCCGATCCAAACTCACAAGGCATACTCTCGATTTTTCTCTCAGAAATGGCAATGCTTAAAAGCTTCACGCTCAAGTATATGCAAGAGAACAAATTGTAAGGCAACAAACAGCTTGCATATTTCATCAATAAAAGCATTTTGTGAAGAATTTGTAAAGACCTCAAGAAATGACTAAGTGCACAAATTGAACTAAACCATAAGCTCAACTTTGTAACTGACTCCACTAACCAAAGGCTACCCATCTCAAGGATTAAGTAAGAACTTGTAACAGGTTGTAATGGGGCTAAGTTAGGGTTTTTGAAATGAAGGATACAAAAATCCTAGGACCTAACAGAGCATATATGGACCACCTTATGTCACCATTTTTATAGGCCAATTATTATTGTTTTGGGCCCAACATTCACTCTAACCAACATGGAAAGGGACAAAGGCCTAATTTTCAACTTTGAGCCTTCTTCAAATATGAAAGTCCAGAACCATACTTTAACAATTTCCCAAGAGTTTTTTTTTTTTAATCTTTCTTCTCTTTCCCCGTTTTTCTTTCTTTCCTTTTTCATTTTCTTTCATTTTCATTTTTTTTTTCACGGCAATCTTTTTTTTTTCCTCTCTCTCTTTGGTTTTCCCCACCCCACACTTGTCTTTCATCGTCACCCCTACACACTATGTCATGCTCTACCAAGTCCCTAGCACAAGGGTAGAGATATCCTGTACTAAGCTCATGGTAGGGTAGTGAGGGTGTTGAAACAAAGGTTTTCAACATAGGCTCAAAGGGGTTCATTCTAAGGAGTCCCACAACGGGCACAATTGGGGACACATGCTTGTTTGGCTATGGTGGTTACCCTAATGCCTTCTATCCTATCCAAGATCAGGGCATATTATGGCATACAAGTTTTGACAGTCACAAAAGTCAAGTTCTAGTACTCTCTAGTCCATTAAAATCTATGGCACATGATCATTGGATTTTCAAAGAATGATGAGGTTTTGCAAATACAGCCATGAAATTCTAAATTTATCACTTAAGCACTCGAAAAGAAAGTATTTCAGCTCAACAGCTCACTTAGGGACAAATGAATCTGACTTAATCCTAGCATGCTTAATGAACCAAGTTACAATCCTATCTCAAATCTTCATAAAAGTATCACAATATCGATTAACCACAGAATTCAATTAAGTCCTATTTCAATTGCGAAAACCTTCAGCCATGAATTCAGAGACATATTCGTCCTTGATGTTAGGGGGCATCCTAAGAGTCAAACAAACAAAAAGACTTTAAACTTTTTTTTTTCAACTGAAAATATTCTGAAATAAAGATGTAAACCCACCCCACACTTAGAATCTACATTGTCCTCAATGTAGGCAAAAATATGGTATATAGACCCTAAATATAGGGGCCTACGAAAATAAGGGAAGGGTAAAACAAACAAAGACACAAGTACAATTCCACCTAAGCAATTGAAGGGATAGAAATGTCAAACTCTCGTTGATGGCTCCTCCACAGCTTCAGTTGAAATGGGTTGCCTCCCATGCAGTGCTTAATATTTATAGTCCTTCAGCCTGGACTCTTCTCCTTGTTCACAAGTGTTAGTAACATATACAAGGTTCGGAATACAAACATTATGCCTTTCCTTAACTTTCTAAGTTACTTTTACATTTGCATTCTTAGGTACTGGAACAGAGGACCTCGTTATGCAATGGGACTATAGAATAGCTACCCTTGACAAGATCATGTTTAATCCAATATACCTTAAGCAGGTCACACAACATTTTTTTTTTTAGTTTGTTATAAACATAGTGAATACCTCAATTGATTCCAAGTTGTAAGTCGAGCCCAATAGAAACCACTACTATTGGTGAGATATAATATAGGGATAGTCGCCTAGACATAAGTTTCTTTCCTTTGTTTCAGAAGGCTGGATGGCCAGATTAAGAGGTAAGTGAGAGGGATGACTCATTGTGGTGATACTACGGAGGCTACTCCCTCATTGAGGTTTAGGCCCCTGTCGGCTACTCCCACATAGTGGTTTAGGCTCATTTATAGTATCTTTGAGATCCAATTGAACCCATCACCCAGAGTCCCAATCTAAGACACCATCTATATGCGCCCCTTACTCAGCTGGGAAATTAACTTATGTGTTAGACCATTCTCCAAGCCCTAATAAAGGCCGCCCTCAACCTCAAGAGACCTTAGCAAGATACTAATGAAGGGTTAAGGCCAATAATAACAAAAGGGCCCTTGTCTATTCATACAATTTTACACACTTACAACAATTAAGTATTTGACTAAATTCATAACAACATACAATTTACAACAATTACAACAAACTTAATCTAAGTGAAACACATACAATTTACAACATGCTTAATCTAAGTGAAACAACTACAATTTACAACTTGCTTAAAAAAACTTCTACAAATTGCACAACAATTATAAAAGACATGCTTAATTTCATAAAACTTAAACTAAATCACAATTATAGCTTGGCCGAACAGAAATCGCAATTTTTCACCATTCCACAAGTGTAGCACAAAAATTTAGCATGCATTCTATATAAACAACAAAATCAATGACACTTTAAGCGTTAGGGATTTTAACAATCTCTGGCAACGGCGCCAAAAATTAATGCTGCTGAAATAGCCTCACAATTTAACCCTGCAAAATATGCAGTTGTTAGTATAGGATAAGCAGGGATCGTTCAGTCAAGGGATTGTAGGGTACACCTACACAAAAAGGTCAATTAACAAATAAAAGAATAAAATGAGGGGTAGAGGATTTGGTTACTAATCTACTTAAAATAAAAAATAAAAAAATAAATAAAACTACATACAATGATCGACTTCCCTAACCTAGACCAATACCACTCGGAAATTACTAAGTGTAGAAACAGAAAATCCATTTCAACATGCTACAAAAACGTGCCCATCTTAAATGCCTAGATAAGAGCCCAAATGAAAAGCCTCAGCGGATCAATCCATTTATCTAATTCGTTCTAATGTGGGCTTGGATCGGAAGAGTCCTTACCATGCCCAATACTACTAATTTTTTAGAACACTCAGCGTAATTCTCTTAATCAGTAGTATTATCTAACCCCCGAATCGACTCACACATGCAAATTAACCATTACACATAATTTTGATAGGATGTTTCCAAGGGTGATCCGTGAGGATCTAACCGTTGGGTCATCGTTTAAATTCGATCCGACCGTTGTATCGTCTTTATTTTAAAATCCGACTGTTGGATCGTCTTTGTTTAAGAATCCGACCGTTGGATCATCATTTAAGTTTATTTCGTGTTTCGTTTGCTAAGTAAAGAGCATACTTGATTAGGTACTTGATGGCTTGAGTTGACGAGAATTTGGATTATTGTGATTTGTATTTAAGTGAAGACGGAACGGGAGTTTCAAGGTGAGTAAAACTCACGTGGTTCATATTACAAACCGAGTGCTTTAATTTATTTATTTTTGTAATTGTGTGAAAAATATTTATGGATTAAATATTTGTTTTTAAAATCACATGGGCTTGATCAACTACGGTCCATAGGTAAGTAAAATGAATTTTAATTATACAAATGAATTTCACTAATTTCTTGTGTGAACTATAGATGGTATTAGTGGTCATTCCTGAGTAGATGATTACGTATATATATATTTACGTGGAATATATATATCGGTTGGTGTGTTGTTGAGTGATGATATAATTGAGTTGAAATGATGATTTGGATTATATTTCAAATGCTTAAATTTCATAATAATATTATGTATCTTAGATGAGTTGATTTCATTTTGTGGAAGCATATTATTGTACTCATTATGGATTTAGGGTCAACATAGTGACCGGTATGGGGGAATCGGACGCTCTAATCCTAGGTGGATGATGGGATACGATTGATTGAGTAAGTACGAGTATCGGACGTTCTAAATATGTATATACGTATACATATTGATGAAATACGATAAAGATAAATATGTCGGATGTCATAACCTAGGCCAAGTGACGGACTACGATTCAGTTAGATCCCTAGTCTGTCATATACCGTATTTATATAAATACGATGTCGGGGTTTTGAGAAGAAATATGTGAATTAGGGTTTTGTGTTGATTTGTGATTTGGTGATTGATTTGAGATTGTTGGTTTCTTGTGGACGTGAAAATTGTTGAGTGTTGACTTGGGTGAAAATAAATATGATTTAATTAAACAACTGTTCTTTCTTTTTACTCATATGAGCTTTCAAAAGCTTACCGAGATTTGTGTTGTTGCAATCCAGGTACACTATTCAAATGGTGTAGCGGATATTTCTGCAGGTCAGGGTAACCAGGGAGGTGACCGTGCTGTTTAAGCATTGCAGCATTTATTTTTATTTCATTTGAGTTGAGAGATTTGTTATGCTCATTTAGATCTTTACAATTTATTTTGTGAGTGAGTTGTAATAATTAACCGAGACTAAATTCGGTTTTGTAGTTAAATTGTGTGGTGAGGTTGTTAAGAAAAAGAAATTTTCAGGATGGTTATTTTGAGTTGTGGTAATTCATGTTTCGGATTTAGAATTTTTATTCTAAAATTCGGAGTGTGACAGTTTGGTATCAGAGCGTAAGGTGCATATTTGGTGATATGTCAATACTCTCTAAGTGATGGCCCGTCTACAGTGAATCCCCATCATGTGACCTTCGGTATTGACAATGTCATTGGGTATGTGAGAGCGTTAGGTTGACTAGGAACGTTAGCTTGACATAAGAACTTTAGGGGTTGTCTTATATGCTTAGTTACTTGGTTAATATGGACTTGCATTTGACTTATGCTATGTTTAAGTGTTATACGTGTATTAACCAAGTATGCCCTGTTATTAGGTAATGGAGATTGAGGGGAACGAAGCTAGAGGTCGAGGTAGAGGCAAACGTCGTGGTAGGGGTCGAAGCCGAGGTAGGGGTAGGGCCCCTCCTATCGATGATGCATATGAGGCGGAGGTGGAGGGACCTTATGATGATCAGCATATTCCTCTCGTGGGCATGGTTGATGATCCTGCTCGCGTGTTAGTACTGGCGAAGGAAATTATCCGCTTGGGAGCAACTGAGTTTGGAGAAAGCACTGATCATATGGTTGCAGATCGATGGATTGAGGATTTGCAGACCTACTTTGATCTGTTTGATTGCAGTGAGATTGATAAGAGGAAGCTAGCCGCTTTCATGCTGAAGGATGAGGCTAGAGTGTGGTGGAACGTCACACTTAGGAGTATTGAGGTATCTACCTTGACATAGGATGGTTTCGAAAGGCTGTTCAGGGAGAAGTACTTTCCAGCAACTGTGAAGGAAAGGTTGGAACGGGAATTCCTTGCACTTGTATAGGGGAAGATGACCGTGATCGAGTATGATGAGGAGTTCTCTTGGCTGTACAAGTATGTGAAGCAAATGGATGACGAAGACTTGGCTAAGAAGTTTCAACAGGGGTTGAGTCCTTCGATTGAGAGTGATGTGGCCATCTTAGAGCTGAAGACGAAGAGAGAGATCTTGGCTAAGGCACAGATCATTGAGCAACAGAACCTGATTCGTAAAGAGATGGAGTCTGCTGAGAGAGACTTCCAGGACAAGGGAAAGGCCATGGCAGGAAGCAGTAGGTCCAGAGACTTCAAGGGCGGTTTCTAGAAGAAATAGAGAACTCAGTTCCAGCATCAGGTCCCAGCTAGGGCAGCAGTGGCTCCTCCCATTCAGGCTATGCCTATTAGGTAGATAGCACCAATAGCTCCAATAAAGTGCTTTAACTGTGGCGAGTTGGGCCACATCTCTCATGCATGCACGAAACCACGGGGTAGGATATGCTACAGCTGTGGACAGACAAGGCACCAGGCCAGGGAGTGTCCCCGAAATCAGGGTAGAGTGCAGGGAAACTAGCAGAGGCAGCTACCGCCTGCACCTGCTAGAGTCTTTGCCATTGGTCAGGCAGGCATGGGGGTGGAAGGTACTTTATCTGTTTATCACTATCTTGCTAGAGTACTATTTGATACAGGAGCCTCACACTCCTTCATATCTAGTTCGGTTGTGGATGTGTTGGGTTTGATTGCCATGCCTCTTACTAGATCATTATGTGTTACATCACCTCTCGGTGTTTCTCTTGAGCTTAGCATGTTTTGTGATGATTGCCCTATTGAGATTGGTGGCAGAGAGTTCTCTGCATCTTTGATTGTGATTCCGGATCACACATATAATGTGATTTTGGGTATGGATTGGTTAAGCCCGAACCATGCAGTGATTGATTGCTTTAGGATGATTGTGTCTTTCCAAGTTCCTGGACAACCAGTGTTTCATTACCGTTGTCTGAAGTCTGACATCACCATGAAGGCAGGGATTTTGGACCATATTGAATCAAGGAGTAGTACTTCAAAGATTACAGGGATCCCTATAGTTTCAGAGTATGCTGGCGAGTTTCAGGAGATACCTGGGTTACCTCCGAAAAGGGTAATGGACTTCTCCATTGATGTGATACCAGGTACTTCACCTGTATCGAAGGCACCCTATCGAACGGTACCAATTGAACTTCAGGAGTTGAAGGTTCAGATTGAGGGATTACTTGCGCAAGGGTTCATTTAGGCTAGTGTATCTCCTTGGGGCGCACCAGTATTGTTCGTGAGAAGAAAGATAATTCACTTCGGTTATGTGTAGATTATCGACAGCTGAACAAGGTGACCATCAAGAACAGGTACCGTTAACCTAGGATTGATGACTTGTTTGATCAGCTTAGGGAGGCTATTGTGTTCTCAAAGATTGATTTGAGATTTGGATATCACCAGTTAAGGGTGAAGGATGAAGATATTTCAAAGAGGGTGTTCAGGACCAGGTATGGACATTTTGAGTTCCTTGTCATGCCTTTTGGTCTCACGAATGCACCTGTAGTATTCATGGACTTAATGAACCACATGTTCAGTCCTTACTTGGATCAGTTTGTTGTAGTGTTCATTGACAACATCTTGATTTATTCAAGGTCATCAGATGAGCATGAGAAGCATCTGCGGATCGTGCTACAGACGTTGAGGGAGAAGAAATTATTTGCCAAGTTTGAGAAGTGCAATTTCTGGCAGAGTGAAGTCAAGTTCCTTGGTCATGTGGTCTCGAAGGTTGAAGCAGTGATGAGTTGGAGTTGCCTTACTACGGTTACAGAAATCCGTAGCTTCCTTGGATTGGCAGGGTATTACAGGCGTTTCACTGAAAGGTTTTCTGGTATTACTTCGACTTTGGCCAAATTGACAAGGAAGGACACTCAGTTCGTGTGGCCAAACTGAGAAACCGTGCTCCCATTCTTTTCTCCGGCCACCTCTCAAGCTGCAACCACCTCCAGGAGTTTCGGCTCGACCTTGCTCAGCTGCCAGAGACAGCCTTGCGCCGCGACATGGCCGGCAGCGGCGGCGACATGGCCCGAACTGAAAAGGTTCGTTTTCGATTCGATCTCGATATCTCGAGCTACAAATCACCATTTCACTTGATTCTTGGCTCATTGAGCTCGCCTCAACTTCCTCTACAAGCACCAAGAAGAACCGGAACTGGGTCGAACGTTTTCACGTTCGTCGGAGCTCGACCCCGTTTAGATCAAAAAACCAACTATCGATCGAAATATCTCAAGTTATACACGATCGTTTCTTGTGATTCTTGGCTTGGTGAGTTTGCAATGAAGTTCTGAACAAGTTTCCAGAAGAGATCGAAGAGAGTTGTTGCAGTTTTCACGTCGGTTTTCAAGCTCGCCGGATTCTGGAAAATTTCCGATCGCCGACTGTAATTGGTACTTTTCGATCCCTTCCTGTCATTTTTTGGTCTTGTGCTAGTTATGAAAGTTGCTCAGAATGATGAAACGAAGGGGACAAGCTCGACCCCGACACCATTGGTGGTGGTCGACGGCGGCTCTAACCCTAACTCCGGCGGCCCTTTCTGGCCACCTCCGGAGGTCTAAAATTTGGTTTCTATCCATTTTATGATTCTATGTTTCAATACGATCATTTTGGCGTATTATACGCATTTTTCGGATATCGTATGAATTAGTTATGAATTTTGTGATTTCGATCGATTTCGATCGTTAGATTTATGATCTGTGAAATTAGGACTGTCAGATGAACTTATAATTTTGATATGATGATCATATGACTGTCCCAGAGGCTTTTTGTGGTCATGGGCAAACATCCGACCGTTGGATCTTCGTATATGTGCAAAACGGTAACTAGGGGAGCGATTCGTGAGAATCCGCTCGTCGGATTTTATTGTAAATTAGAATCCGGCTATTAAATGGCAGTTCAATTATGTTTTGGAATTATTGGCTAAATTCGAATCACATTTGATTAGGTGATTGACAGATTGTATTTGAGTGGGCTATTTCGGCGTTAATTATAATTGTATTGAAGACGCAGCGGGAATTTCGAGGTGAGTAAAACTCACGTGGTTCATATTACTAACTGAGCGTTTTAAATTTAATTATTTTTGGTAATTGTGTGAAATATATTTGGGGATTAAATATTTGTTTTAAAATTTCATGGACTTGAATCACCACTGTCCATAGGTAAGTAAAAGGAATTTTTAATTATACAAATGAATTTCACGATTTTCTTGTGTGAACTATAGATAGTATTAGTGGTCATTCCTGAGTGGATGATTACGTATATATATATTTACGTGAAAAATATATATTGATGAGTGGATTGTTGAGTGATGACATGATTGAGTTGAATTGTTGAATTGATTACATTTCAATTATGTAATTTCATAATAATATTGGGTATCTTGGTTGGGTTGATTTCAGTATGAGATATTACATGTTGTGCTCAGTTATGGGTTTAGGTCAACGTAGTGACCGGTGTGGGGTAAACGGACGCTCTAATCCTGGGTGGATGATGGGATACGATTGGTTGAGTATGTGGAATTATCGGACTTTCTAAATATGTATATAAGTATACATATTGATGAAATACGATAATGATAAATATGTCGGATGCCATAACCTAGGCCAGGTGACGGGCTACGATTCAATTAGACCTCTAGTCTGTCAAGTACCGTATTTTTTTATAAATACGATGTTGAGGTGTTGTGAAGAAAGATGAGACTTGGGGTTGTCTTAATATATTGAAATGGTGTTTGATTGAGATTGTTAGTACTTTGTGGATGTGGAAATTGTTGAGTGTTGATTTGTGTGGAAATAATTATGATTAAATTAAACAATAGTTCTTTCCTTTTACTCATACGAGCTTTCGTAAGCTTACCGGATTTTCTGTTGTTGCAATCCCGGTACACTGGTGTAGCGGATATTCCTGCAGGTCAGGATAACCAGGGGGGTGACCGAGCTGCTTAGGTGTTACAGCAGTTATTGTTATTTCTGTTAGTTGTGAGGTGTGTATGCTCATTTAGAGCTTTACAGTTTTTTTTGGATTTGAGTCGTAATAATTAACCGAGACTAAATTCGGTTTTGATTTTGTTTCGTGTGGTGAGGTTGTTAAGAAAAGAAATTTTCAGGATGATTATTTTAATTGTGGTAATTTTCATGTTTCGGATTTTGAATGTTTATTCTAAAATTCGGGGCGTGACATTACCCCACTCATGATCTAGAGTTAGCAGCAGTGGTGTTTGCCTTGAAGCTTTGGAGACACTATCTTTATGGTGAGAAATTTGAACTCTTTTCTGATCATAAGAATTTGAAGTATCTATTCTCCCAGAAGGAATTGAACATGAGGCAGAGAAGATGGATCGAGCTCATCAAGGACTATGATTTCACCTTGGAGTATCATCTCAGAAAGGCGAATGTAGTGGCGGATGCTTTGAGTAGGAAACCTAGAGTAATCATGGCATCGATCATGGTGCGAGAGTGGCGCATGTTAGAAGCTGCATCAGAGTTTGACCTTATGCCTGCAGGAGTAGGACATGGAATCTTTCTCGGTAATATCACCTTACGGCCCACCTTGATCCCCAGGATCATTCAGGGTCAGACACTTGATGAGTTTGCTCAAGCGAGGATTGCTGAGATGACTGCTGATTCGGATGTGGAAGGTCCTTCCGAGTGGATGATTGGGGCAGATGGAGGGTTGAGATTTCGAGGGAGATTGTACGTACCGAGAGTTGATAACCTCAGAGAGGAAATCATGCGGGAAGCACATAGGTCTCGATACACTATACATCCAGGTTTGTACTAAAATGTATATGGATCTACGAAGGCAGTTTTGGTGGTATGGAATGAAGAGGGATGTGACAAAACATGTGTGGAAGTGTCTTACATGTCAGCAAGTGAAGGCAGAGCATCAGAGACCCACAAGAATGTTGAACCCCTTGCTGATTCCTGTTTGGAAATGGGAAGATATCTCCATGGACTTTGTGACTGGATTGCCTAGGTCCAGGCAAAGTTATAACTCGATTTGGGTGATTGTTGACCGGTTTGACTAAGTCAGCACATTTTCTTCCCGTGGAAAAAACGTACTCAGGGGATGCGTTGTGCAAGTTGTATGTGAATGAAATAGTGAGGCTTCATGGTATGCCTGTGACGATTGTCTCTGATCGTGATGCTTGTTTCACTTCAGAATTCTGGCGTAGGTTCCATAAGGCATTTGGGACATCTCTTGCAATGAGCACTGCATTTCACCCACAGACAGATGGGCAGACCGAGAGAGTGAATCAGGTGATGGAGGATATGCTTAGAGCTTATGTTGGACCGAGGTATGTTGGACCCTTTGAGATTCTGGAAAGGGTTGGAAACTTGGCATATTGACTTGCTTTACCTGTTAGCATGTCAGGTGTACACAATGTCTTCCATGTGTCTATGCTCAGAAAGTATGTCTGAGATGAGTCCCACGTGATTGATCATGGTACGATCAAAGTAAACACATATGTGACATTTGTAGTTGAACCTATTCGTATCTTAGATAGGTCCACGAAGAAGCTTCGTAGGAAAGAGGTTGATCTCGTGAAGGTGTTGTGGAGTCATCATGATGAGGGTGATGTGTCATGGGAATTGGAGTCTGACATGAGGAAGAGGTATCCTCAGCGTTTTGTTGACGAGCATGCTTGAATTTCGGGACGAAATTCCTTTAAGGAGAGTAGACTGTAAAGACCCGAAATTTAATTAAAATAAATTAAATGTAATTCAATATTTGTTCAATAATATGAATTATGAATTTTGGGTTTGCTTCGTATGTCGTTGTGTGAGGAAAGGGGTTACGAACGAATTTTATTTTCAAAACGAACGTTATTTAGGGGGTCGTGGAAATTGACTTTTTATTAGTTCGAAATTTGGAAAAACTTCCTTCATGAAAGTTGTAGAGCTCGTCGATACGATCTCGTGCATATGTGGAACGCATTTTTCGGAGCTCGTATGAATAAGTTATAAAAATTTGAAAATTTAAATTTTTCTATAAATATCATGAAAATCAGATTTTTTCATGAAGGCCGAAACAAAATCACATTTTGCATTTCAGGTATTAATGTTGTTCATAATTTCATTTTGAAGAAGTTTGTAGTTAACAACTTTTACATCTGAGGTTGTTGACCGGCGTTGACCGCCGTCTGGCAGCCACATGTGGTGGCGCGTCGGACCAAGTTTTGAGTTTATATTATTTGGAAGATGATTTATACATCCATACGAGCGTTTTGATATATAACATGGTCATGTTAGAAAAAGTTGATAAATAGTCAATTTAAGTTTTGACGTTACTATTTACGGTTTTACAGTTTATCTTCGATTTACGATTTACGGAGAACAGACCATCGGTTTTACTTCAAATGTTAATATGATGATCATATGACTGTCCCGATGACTTTGTGTGTTCACGGGTGAAGATCCGACCGTTGGATCTTCGTATAATTGTAAAACAGTGATTCGGGAGGCAATTCGTGAAGATCCGTCGGTTGGATTGTCGCTTAATTTTGATAGGATGTTTCCAAGGGCGATCCGTGAGGATCTAACCGTTGGATCATCGTTTAAATTCGATCCGACCGTTGGATCGTCTTTATTTTAGAATCCGACCGTTGGATTGTCTTTCTTTTAGAATCCGACCGTTGGATCATCATTTAAGTTTATTTCGTGCTTCGTTTACTAAGTAAAGACCATACTTGATTAGGTACTTGATGACTTGAGTTGACGAGCATTTGGATTATTGTGATTTGTATTTAAGTGAAGACGCAGCGGGAGTTTCGAGGTGAGTAAAACTCATGTGCTTCATATTACGAACCGAGTGCTTTAATTTATTTATTTTTGTAATTGTGTGAAAAAATTTATGGATTAAATATTTGTTTTTAAAATCATATAGACTTGATCAACTACGGTCCATAGGTAAGTAAAATGAATTTTAATTATACAAATGAATTTCACTAATTTCTTGTGTGAACTATAGATGGTATTAGTGGTCATTCCTGAGTGGAAGATTATGTGTATATATATATATATTTACGTGGAATATATATATTAGTTGGTGTGTTATTAAGTGATGATATGATTGAGTTGAAATGATGATTTGGATTATATTTCAAATGCTTAAATTTCATAATAATATTGTGTATCTTGGATGAGTTGATTTCATTTTGTGAAAACATATTGTTGTACTCATTATGGATTTAGGGTCAACGTAGTGACCGGTATGAGGGAATCAGACGCTCTAATCCTAGGTGGATGATGGGATACGATTGGTTGAGTAAGTACGAGTATCGAACGTTCTAAATATGTATATATGTATACATATTGATGAAATAGGATAAAGATAAATATGTCGGATGCCATAACCTAGGCCAGGTGACGGGCTACGATTCAATTAGAGCTCTAGTCTGTCATGTCGGGGTTTTGAGAAGAAAGATGTGAATTAGGGTTTTGTGTTGATTTGTGATTTGGTGATTGATTTGAGATTGTTGGTTTCTTGTGGACATGGAAATTGTTGAGTGTTGACTTTGGTGAAAATAAATATGATGTAATTAAACAACTGTTCTTTCTTTTTACTCATACGAGCTTTTAAAAGCTTACCGGGTTTTGTGTTGTTGCAATCCCGGTACACTATTCAAATGGTGTAGCGGATATTCCTACAGGTCAGGATAACCAGAGAGGTGACCGTGCTGTTTAGGCGTTGCAGCATTTATTTTTATTTCATTTGAGTTGAGAGATTTGTTATGCTCATTTAGAGCTTTACAATTTATTTTGTGAGTGAGTTGTAATAATTAACCGAGATAAATTCGGTTTTGTAATTAAATTGTGTGGTGAGGTTGTTAAGAAAAAGAATTTTCAGGATGGTTATTTTGAGTTGTGGTAATTCATGTTTCGGATTTAGAATTTTTATTCTAAAATTTGGGGCGTGACAACTAGGCTTAGGATTAGCATTCTAATAGTTGGAGCACGTACAAGTTAATACCGAAGGAACTCCTAAGCTTTTATATCCCGTGCCATTAGAACTAGTCTTTTTAAGTTTTTGTTACATATAATTAATGGATCCTACAAAAATGTCTCACTACATGAATGTTACGATCCTCACACAATGCAATTTAACTCTAGCACAATCATTTAGAAGGAATTCCAAAACTGTACAACAACTTTTAAACCTTACAGGTAACTTTATTCTTTCTTTCAAATGCTTGATGTTGTGACATTGGATTTTGTATCGTGATTTTGTACTTCCTTGTACTATAATATTGGAAAGAATTTATCCCAGTTAAAAAAAGTAGTAATAATTAATTTTATTTTACCTCATTGACCTTTACACATTGTAATCAATTGTGTCCATGCATTGTTAATTTCCTCACATGTATCCTTCTGCTCCCCATTTAATCAATCTTATCCAATTATAATTGCCAAAAATACGAAGGGTTATATAAGATTTATTGAAATCATAAGTATAGGAGCACTCGTGACTAAATTAGAAGTGTAGGGCACAAGTGATTTAGAATGTAAAAGTTAACTAAATTTTTTTCGTTAAGTTAATTATTTCTAAATTCAAATAGAACTAAGCACAAGATCAACATAAGCTTGAGCATGGTAGCTTACCTTAACTAATGTACTCGAGACACATATTCTTTGTTAATTAGTTATAAATTCAAATTACATATAATCATATGCTTTTGGAATGAAAGAAACAAACGTAGGCCTTATGGGGGTTTGTTTTCTTCTGCAATATGCTCCAAGCACTTTTTTATAGGCTCTCTAAAAGATTCAGTTGGGCTTGCTTTTTCTTCTTCTCACCACCCCTCCTCGCCAGTATTCAGATACCTACAATTGTCATAACTTAGATCTACTGCCCCACGCTTCATCAGTTTGCAATGGACTCCACCGTTGCAACCTTGCCTAAAGATTAATATTGATGGCTCCTTTAAGAGCTGTGACTTGGCAGGGTTTGGTGGAAGAGTGTGGAATCATGATGGTATGTTTTTGCTAGCTTTGGCTTCGAAGGTCAAAGTGTTCAGCGCTTTAGATGCGGAGATCTTAGCTTTCCTTAAAACGATTCATGTTGCAAAGCAACGAGATTAGATTGACTTATGGATTGATTCTGATTCCATGGCAGTGATTGTAAAGACCTGAAATTTCAGTTAAATATTTCGTAATTCAATATTTCTCAAATTATATGAATTATGAGTTGTGAGTGTGATTCGAATGTCGTTATTTGAGAAATTTTGGTTTCGAATGATTTTAGTATCGAAATTTAACGTTATTTAGGGTTATTAAAATTGACATATTTTTACGTAAGGAATTTGAGGAAACTTCTTTCATGAAAGTCGTAGAGTTCGTCGATACGAGTTCGTGCATATGCGGAATACAAGAATCGGAGTTTGTAGGAAGAAGTTATGACATTTAGAAGTTTTCGATTTTGTATATATATAGGTTAACTTTTTTGGAAAAATCAGAAAAATCAGAAACCTAGATTTTTTTCTCTCTCTCTCTCGCGCGGCACCGAACCAAAGGCAAAAACAGAGCCAAACTTCTCCGGTTGAGTTCTTGCTCCTCCGGCCACCGTTTGACGTCAAACCACCTCCCACGGCTTCGCCTTGACCTTGTGCAGCTGCCAGAGGCAGCCTTGCGCCGTGGCACGGCTGGTAGCAGCGGCGGAAAGCTGGTTTTCCATTTTCGGCAGTTTTGAGTGCGAAGCGAATATCTCGAGTTCTAGACCACCAAATTACGAGTTCTTTATCTCGTTGAACTCGTATGGAGGAGTAGAACATGCAGTAAAAAGGACAGCACCAGAAGTGGAGGTTTTCACGTTCGTCGGAGAGCATATCGGTTTCTGCAGTTTTTCCGGCCAAACCGGACTGTTTTTGGTAAGTTTCGGCCACTTCCACTCATTTTCTCACTTCGTGTTAGTTATGAAAGTTGCTCAAAATGATGAAACGAAGGGGATGAGCTTGGCCCCGACACAATTGGTGGTGGTCGGTGGTGGCTCTGCCCTAAACTCCGGCGGCCCTTTCCGGTCACCTCCGGGGGTGTCATGAGCAGTTTCTGCTCATTTTTAGATTCTACATGTCGATACGATCATTTTGATATATAGCATGCGAATTTTGGATATCGTATGAATTAGTTATGAATTTTACGATTTCGATTGATTTCGATCGCTCAATTTGTGATTTATGAAGTTTGGACCGTCCGATAGAATTCTAGTTTTGATATAATGATCGTAGGACTGTCCCGGTGACCTTGTGTGGTCACGGGTGAAGATCCGACCGTGGGATCTTCATATAAGTTTGTTTTTGAAATTATACGCTAAGTTAATTATCGTTTTGATTAGGTATTTGACGGATTTGTTAGCGGATGATTGTGAATCGTATTTTGGGCTGTAAGAAGACGCAGCGGGAGTTTAGAGGTGAGTGAATCTCACTTGGTTCATTTACGAACCGAATTTCCTTAATTGCTCAATTTATTGTTAAGTGTGAGAAAATGGTTTTTAAGAAATATGTTTTAAAGTATATTAAAAATGAATTTCTTGATTTTGTATCATGTGAACTATAGTTGGTATTAGTGATCATTCCTGTGTGGATGGTTACGTATATATATATTTACGTGATTATATATTGAATGGTGTGACCTTGAGGTGTGGAATCGTGTTAATATGTTGTTGATAATGTTGATAATATGATTTTAATTATGTTGTTAATATTTGATAAATGTTGGTGATAAACATGTTGATTTTGTGAGTTGAATAGAAGGTAGAGAAACGTAGGATTCCGAGGATCGAATGGTCTAAGGATCTTTGGTTAATGATAACCGGAGTGTATGTGTTCTGAGGACAGAGAGGTCCAAAGTTCGACCGTTAAATAATAACGGGGATATATTGTTCTGAGGACATGAAATGGTCCAAAGTTCGCGGGTTACTGAGTAACCTGGAGATGCCGTTACTTGACCCTGGGCCAAGGTGTCAGAGGTAACGAGACAGTTAGAGCTCTAACGTGGGTGCCAAAGTGGCGATAGTTGTGATTAGGTGCCAAAGTGGCGAGAGTTGTGATTTGGTGATTGTGGAAATGTGTTCCATGTTGTTTCATGTGTGTTGGATTGATGTTGCTTGTGGTTGTTGAGATTGTTGGATGTTTACTTGAGATAAATGAGTTGTGGTCTAATAAATCAACCGTTCATTCTTATTTACTCACACGAGCTTTCAGAAAGCTTACCGGGTTTTGTGTTGTTGCAATCCCGGTACACTATTCAAATGGTGTAGCGGATAATCCTGCAGGTCAGGATAATCAGGGTGGTGAGCGAGCTGCGTAGGACAGCAGGGTTGAGACCAGCACTTGGTCTATTTTGGTGTGTTTTTGTAGACTCTTGTGAGCAGAACATTTTATTTATGTTAGTATTGTAATAATTGACTCGAGAGATAGTTTGCTACGAGGTTTGTGTTATAGTTTATGAGATATTGGTTTTGAGAAAAAAATTTAGGACGTGATTTGTTTAGTTGTATTCATGTTTCGGATTTGAATTTATTATTCGAAATTCGGGGCGTGACAGTTTGGTATCAGAGCGTAAGGTACATATTTAGTGATAAGTTAATACCTTCCGAGTGATGGCCCGTTTGCAGCGGATCCCCATCGGGTGCTCTTCGGTATTAACAATGTCATTGGGTATGTGGGGTTGTTGGGAGTTGTCTAGAATGTTAGGATGTAATAGGAGTTGAATTAACCTCTTTGTGTTAGTAGCTTGGTTAATATGGACTTGTATTTACTTATGCTTTGATTTAAGTGTATACATGTATTAACCAGGTATGCTATGCTCCTTAGGTAATGGATATTGTGGGAGGCAGAGGTAGGGGTCGAGGTAGACCCAGAGGTAGAGGTAGAGGCCGAGGTAGGGGTGAGATTCCACATGTGGGAGTACATGAGGAAGAGGTGGAGGCACCGTTTGTGGAGCAACCTGTTCCACCTGAGGTTGTGGTTAATGATCCCGCTCGTCTGTTAGTGTTGGCGAGGGACATTAATCGGTTGGGAGCAACTAAATTTGCGGGAGGCACAGATTATATGGTGGCTGATCAATGGATCGAGGATTTACAGACCTATTTTGAGTTGATTGTCTGTGATGAGATCAAGAAGAGGAAGCTAGCCACTTTCATGCTCAAAGATGAGGCTAGGGTGTGGTGGAATTGCACTCAGAGGACTATTGATGTTTCTACCATGACTTGGGATGGATTTGGGAGGATCTTTAGGGAGAAATACTTCCCAGCATCGGTGAAGGAACAGCTGGAGAGGCAATTTCTCTCGCTTACTCAAGGGAAGATGAATGTGAGAGAATATGAGGCAGAGTTCTCCAGGCTATATCGGTTTGTGAAACCATTAGATGCTGAAGACTTGGCTAAGAAGTTTCAGCGGGGGTTGAATGGCTCTATTGAGCGCGATGTGGCTATTATGGAGCTGAAGACAAAGGAGCAGATTTTAGCTAAAGCCCTGATCATTGAGCAGCAGAATCTGATCCACAAGGAGAAGCAGACAGTTGAGAGAGATTCTCAGGGAAAAGGGAAGGCGGTTGCAGGGAGTAGTGGGTCCAGAGATTATAGAGGTGGGCTCTGGAAGAGACAGCGGCCTTATTTTCATCATCAGGCTCCAGCTAGGATAGCAGCAGCACCTGTCCCTATTCAGGCACCACCTATCAGGCAAGCAGCACCAGCAGCCCCTATGAGGTGTTATAGCTGTAATGAGTTGGGTCATCTTGCTAGGACTTGCCCTAAACTCAGGCCTAGAGCATGTTTTCGATGCGGACAGACTGGACATATTGCCAGGGACTGTACTCAACCTCAGATTGTAGGACAGGGTAACCAGCAGAGAACCTTACCTCCAGCACCAGCCAGAGTATTTGCCATCGGCCAGAGAGGCACCGCGGTGGAAGGTACCTTATCCGTTTATAACTATCTTGCTAGAGTACTGTTTGATACGGGTGCTTCCCACTCGTTCATATCTAGTTCTGTGGTAGATGTTTTGGGTTTGACTGCTATACCGCTTACTAGACCTTTATGTGTTACATCGCCTCTTTGCGTATCTCTTGAGCTTAGCATGTTTTGTGATGATTGCCCTATTGCAATTAGTGGTAGAGAGTTCACTGCATCTTTGATTGTGATTCCGGATCACACGTATGATGTGATTTTAGGTTTGGATTGGTTGAGTCCGAACTATGCAGTGATTGATTGTTATAGAATGATTGTGTCTTTTCATGCCCCTGGGCAACCAGTGTTTCATTATCGATGCCTGAGATCTGATGTTGCCATGAGGGCAGGGATCTTGGCACACATAGAATCAGCGAATAGCACTTCAGAAATTGCAGGGATTCCAGTAGTGGCAGAGTATGCTGATGTGTTCCAGGAGATACCAGGATTTCCTCCGAAAAGGGTAATGGATTTCTCCATTGATGTGATACCAGGTACTGCACCGGTGTCGAGAGCACCTTATCGGATGGCTCCAGCTGAACTTCAGGAGTTGAAGGTTCAAATTGAAGGATTACTTGCACAAGGGTTCATACAAGCAAGTGTATCTCCTTGGGGCGCACCAGTATTATTCGTGAAGAAGAAGGATAATTCACTTCGGTTATGTGTGGATTATCGACAGCTGAACAAGGTGACCATCAAGAATAGGTACCCTTTGCCTAGGATTGATGACTTGTTCGATCAGCTTAGGGAGGCTACGGTGTTCTCCAAAATTGATTTGAGATCTGGATATCACCAGTTGAGGGTGAGGGATGAAGATATTTCTAAGACGGCATTTAGGACCAGGTATGGGCATTATGAATTTCTTGTCATGCCTTTTGGTCTAACTAATGCACCTGCAGCTTTCATGGACTTGATGAACCGCACATTCAGTCTTTACTTAGATAAGTGTGTGGTGGTGTTCGTTGATGACATCTTGATATATTCAAGGTCGTCTGACGAGCACGTGAAGCATTTGAGGATTGTGCTGCAAATTCTGAGAAGAGAAAAGTTATATGCAAAGTTTGAGAAGTGCGAGTTTTGGCAAAAGGAGATCAAGTTCCTTGGTCATGTAGTTTCGAAGGATGGAGTTTCTGTGGATCCTTCGAAGGTTGAAGCGGTGATGGGTTGGAGTCGCCCCACGACAGTTACAGAGATCCGTAGTTTCCTTGGTTTGGCAGGATACTATAGGCGATTCATTGAGGGGTTTTCTAGTATAGCTTCGGCTTTGACTAAGTTAACAAGGAAGGATACTCAGTTTGTGTGGACAGATGAATGTGAGAAGGCCTTTTGTGAGCTAAAGACTAGATTGACTACAGCTCCAGTATTGACTGTCCCATCTAGTGGCGGTGGGTTAGTTATCTATAGTGATGCATCTCATCAGGGTTTGGGTTGTGTGTTGATGCAGAATGGGGGTGTAGTAGCATATGGTTCTAGACAGTTGAAGGTGCATGAGCGGAACTACCCCACTCATGATCTAGAGCTGGCTGCGGTGGTATTTGCCTTGAAGATTTGGAGGCATTATCTTTATGGTGAGAAGTTCGAAATCTTTTCTGATCATAAGAGTTTGAAGTATCTATTCTCCCAGAAGGAGTTGAACATGAGGCAGAGAAGATGGATGGAGCTCATCAAAGATTATGATTTCACCTTGGAGTATCATCCTGGAAAGGCCAATGTAGTGGCGGATGCTTTGAGCAGGAAACCCCGAGGGATCATAACGTCACTTATGGTTCAGGAGTGGCGTATGTTGGAGACTGTATCTGAGTTTGACCTTATACCCACAGGAGAAGGACATGGAATCTTTCTCGGTAGTATCACTTTACAGCCGACCTTGATTTCCAGGATCATTCAGAGTCAGACACATGATGAGTTCGCTCAAATGGTGATTTCAGAGATTATCCTTGATGCCAACGAGGAAGGTCCATCAGAGTGGACAGTTGGAACTGATGGTGGATTGAGATTTCGATTGAAATTGTATGTCCCGGGCGGTGATAACCTCAAGGAGGAGGTACTGCGGGAAGCACATCGATCTCGATATACGGTACACCCAGGGAGTACCAAGATGTATATGGACCTACGAAGACAGTTTTGGTGGATAGGGATGAAGAGGGATGTGGCTGAGTATGTATCTAGGTGCCTTACATGTCAGCAAGTGAAGGCAGAGCATCAGAGGCCTGCGGGAATGTTGAAACCTTTGCCGATTCCAGTATGGAAATGGGAAGAGATCTCCATGGACTTTGTGACTGGATTGCCTAGGTCCAGACAAAGTTATGATTCTATTTGGGTGATTGTTGATCGATTGACAAAGTCAGCACACTTTCTTCCTGTGGCAAAGACTTACTCAGGTGATGCTTTGTGTAAGTTGTATCTTAATGAGATTGTGAGGCTTCATGGAGTGCCTGTATCGATCGTCTCTGATCGGGATGCTCGTTTCACTTCGGAATTTTGGCGTAGATTCCATAAGGCTTTCGGAACATCTTTGGCTATGAGCACTGCATTTCATCCACAGACTGATGGGCAGACAGAGAGGGTGAACCAGGTGATGGAGGATATGCTTAGGGCATGTGTTTTGGACTTCAAGGGAAGTTGGGCGGATCATCTGCCATTGGTAGAGTTTGCCTACAACAACAGCTATCACTCTAGTATTGGCATGGCCCCATATGAGGCACTTTATGGTAGGCCATGTAGGACTCCTATCTGTTGGGCGGATGTTGGAGAGAAACAGCTCTTGGGTCCTGCGCTTGTTCAGGAGACTACAGAGAAGGTTACTACCATCCGAGACAGGATCCGTACTGCACAGAGTAGACAGAAGAGTTATGCCGACCTTAGAAGGAGACCGTTGGACTTTGAGGTGGGTGATTACGTATTCTTGAAAGTCTCACCTATGAAGGGTGTGGTGAGATTTGGCAGGAAGGGGAAATTGGCACCGAGATACATTGGACCCTTTGAGATTTTGGAAAGGGTCGGAGAATTGGCATATCGGCTTGCTTTACCTATTAGCATGGCCGGTGTACACAATGTTTTCCATGTGTCCATGCTTAGGAGGTACATTCGAGATGAGTCTCATGTGATTGATCACAGTACGATCGAGGTGAGTCCGGATGTGACCTTCGTTGTTGAACCTGTTCGTATCTTGGATAGGTCCACGAAGAGGCTTCGTAGGAAGGAAGTTGAGTTGGTTAAGGTGTTGTGGAGTCATCATGATGAGGGTGATGCGTCATGGGAGCTAGAGTCTGACATAAGGGCTAAGTACCCACTACTGTTTGTTGATGAGTTTGCTTGAATTTCGGGACGAAATTCCTTTAAGGAGGGTAGACTGTAAAGACCCGAAATTTTAGTTAAATATTTCGTAATTCAATATTTCTCAAATTATATGAATTATGAGTTGTGAGTGTGATTCGAATGTCGTTATTTGAGAAATTTTGGTTTCGAATGATTTTAGTATCGAAATTTAACGTTATTTAGGGTTATTAAAATTGACATATTTTTACGTAAGGAATTTGAGGAAACTTCTTTCATGAAAGTCGTAGAGTTCGTCGATACGAGTTCGTGCATATGCGGAATACAAGAATCGGAGTTTGTAGGAAGAAGTTATGACATTTAGAAGTTTTCGATTTTGTATATATATAGGTTAACTTTTTTGGAAAAATCAGAAAAATCAGAAACCTAGATTTTTTTCTCTCTCTCTCTCGCGCGGCACCGAACCAAAGGCAAAAACAGAGCCAAACTTCTCCGGTTGAGTTCTTGCTCCTCCGGCCACCGTTTGACGTCAAACCACCTCCCACGGCTTCGCCTTGACCTTGTGCAGCTGCCAGAGGCAGCCTTGCGCCGTGGCACGGCTGGTAGCAGCGGCGGAAAGCTGGTTTTCCATTTTCGGCAGTTTTGAGTGCGAAGCGAATATCTCGAGTTCTAGACCACCAAATTACGAGTTCTTTATCTCGTTGAACTCGTATGGAGGAGTAGAACATGCAGTAAAAAGGACAGCACCAGAAGTGGAGGTTTTCACGTTCGTCGGAGAGCATATCGGTTTCTGCAGTTTTTCCGGCCAAACCGGACTGTTTTTAGTAAGTTTCGGCCACTTCCACTCATTTTCTCACTTCGTGTTAGTTATGAAAGTTGCTCAAAATGATGAAACGAAGGGGATGAGCTTGGCCCCGACACAATTGGTGGTGGTCGGTGGTGGCTCTGCCCTAAACTCCGGCGGCCCTTTCCGGTCACCTCCGGGGGTGTCATGAGCAGTTTCTGCTCATTTTTAGATTCTACATGTTGATACGATCATTTTGATATATAGCATGCGAATTTTGGATATCGTATGAATTAGTTATGAATTTTACGATTTCGATTGATTTCGATCGCTCAATTTGTGATTTATGAAGTTTGGACCGTCCGATAGAATTCTAGTTTTGATATAATGATCGTAGGACTGTCCCGGTGACCTTGTGTGGTCACGGGTGAAGATCCGACCGTGGGATCTTCATATAAGTTTGTTTTTGAAATTATACGCTAAGTTAATTATCGTTTTGATTAGGTATTTGACGGATTTGTTAGCGGACGATTGTGAATCGTATTTTGGGCTGTAAGAAGACGCAGCGGGAGTTTAGAGGTGAGTGAATCTCACTTGGTTCATTTACGAACCGAATTTCCTTAATTGCTCAATTTATTGTTAAGTGTGAGAAAATGGTTTTTAAGAAATATGTTTTAAAGTATATTAAAAATGAATTTCTTGATTTTGTATCATGTGAACTATAGTTGGTATTAGTGATCATTCCTGTGTGGATGGTTACGTATATATATATTTACGTGATTATATATTGAATGGTGTGACCTTGAGGTGTGGAATCGTGTTAATATGTTGTTGATAATGTTGATAATATGATTTTAATTATGTTGTTAATATTTGATAAATGTTGGTGATAAACATGTTGATTTTGTGAGTTGAATAGAAGGTAGAGAAACGTAGGATTCCGAGGATCGAATGGTCTAAGGATCTTTGGTTAATGATAACCGGAGTGTATGTGTTCTGAGGACAGAGAGGTCCAAAGTTCGACCGTTAAATAATAACGGGGATATATTGTTCTGAGGACATGAAATGGTCCAAAGTTCGCGGGTTACTGAGTAACCTGGAGATGCCGTTACTTGACCCTGGGCCAAGGTGTCAGAGGTAACGAGACAGTTAGAGCTCTAACGTGGGTGCCAAAGTGGCGATAGTTGTGATTAGGTGCCAAAGTGGCGAGAGTTGTGATTTGGTGATTGTGGAAATGTGTTCCATGTTGTTTCATGTGTGTTGGATTGATGTTGCTTGTGGTTGTTGAGATTGTTGGATGTTTACTTGAGATAAATGAGTTGTGGTCTAATAAATCAACCGTTCATTCTTATTTACTCACACGAGCTTTCAGAAAGCTTACCGGGTTTTGTGTTGTTGCAATCCCGGTACACTATTCAAATGGTGTAGCGGATAATCCTGCAGGTCAGGATAATCAGGGTGGTGAGCGAGCTGCGTAGGACAGCAGGGTTGAGACCAGCACTTGGTCTATTTTGGTGTGTTTTTGTAGACTCTTGTGAGCAGAACATTTTATTTATGTTAGTATTGTAATAATTGACTCGAGAGATAGTTTGCTACGAGGTTTGTGTTATAGTTTATGAGATATTGGTTTTGAGAAAAAAATTTAGGACGTGATTTGTTTAGTTGTATTCATGTTTCGGATTTGAATTTATTATTCGAAATTCGGGGCGTGACAGTGATACAGTTTTTCAAGTCTTCTAATCTTATTCCTTGGAGGATGCGAACAAGATGGCTAAATGGGTCGGCACATACGTGTGATATGCGCTTACGGGTGACCCATACTTTTCAAGAAGGAAATGTACCCGTCGACTTCTTGGCTAACTATGGTGCATCAAATGCTTTAACTCATATATGAGGACTCCCTCCCTCCATTCCTTGTGTCTTCCTATGGACGTGACTTGTCTGGTAGAGTGGCTTATAGGTTCAAATGAGCTTTTTGCTTCCGGTTTTTCATGTCTTGGTTTTTATTGCTATTGTTGATACGGCTGAAATAGCCTCATAATTTAATCGCAAAATGTAGTTGTCAATATAGAATAAGCAAGGATCGTTCTCTCCGGGGATTGCAGGGTACAGCTGCACAAGAAGGTCAATTAACAAATAAAAGAATAAAATTAGGGTTTTGAAATTTGGTTCCTAATTTACTTAAAATAAAAACGAAACAAATAAAACTATCTACAATGATCAACTTCCCTAACCTAGACCAATACCACTCGGAAATTACTAAATGTAAAAACAAAAAATCTATTTCAACATGCTACAAAAATGTGCCCATCTTAAATGCTTAGATAAGAGCCCAAATAAAAAGCCTCAACGTATCAATTCATTTATCTAATTCGTTCTAATGTGGGTTTGGATCGGAAAAGTCCTTACCAAGCCCAATACTACTAAATTTCGAAAACATTCAGCGTAATTCTCTTAATCAGTAGTATTATCTAACCCTCAAATCAACTCACATGTGAAATTAACCATTACACATGGCAATTAGCACGTAATTTCCAGAATCGTTTAACCATTGAGACGTGATTTTTACCACTCGTTAGAACTAATTACTAATTGTTTAACTCAGTGTCTTAACAAATAACAATTACTCTTGGTAAATTAAGCAGACACACAAGAACACTCAGTGTGATTCCAGCATGTAAACTTATTAAACCAACTCTGAAAATTACCTAAACACGTAAAATGGCACAAGATTGTAACATGCATCATCAAAGAATTCTCAAAATTAACTCAATAATAAACTGAAAATCTCAAAAATATTAATAAAAATATTCTGAAAATTTCATGTCTGCAACTAACTACACAACTCGCAAATCTAAACACACAAAACTGAAACAAAAATTATAAGTAGAGTCATAGTTACACTTTGAAGTGTTTTCCTCAGTGGCTTGGCAACAAGGTGATGAACTCGTCTCTGCTATGGTGGTGGAGCGTCCTTAACTCAACGCCTAAGAGTTTCGTAGATTGCTGGAAGGATGGTGGTCACGGTCTTGTTGGTGATGGAGGTTTGAGGAGTGAATTGGGCAGAGTATCGGAATAGTTTTTGGCCAAGAAGTGATGCCAATTCTGTTCTGGATGTTGCCCATTTATGGGGGAGCATTGTTTGGCTTTTGTCAATCATACCCTTCATCATTAGACGGATCAGATTGCATCATAATTCCTTTAATTTCCCAACTGAAATGTCTCCTTTATGGCCGTGATTCCTCTCATAATGGGGCAATTCCTTTAATTTTCCAACTGAAACGTATGTCTCCTTTATTTTCCTTCTTCATTGTTTGGTCGAACGTCTTAAATGCTTTATTTTCTGATTCCATCATTGCTGTTTCCAAGAGTTCCACTAGGCAAGGTTTCTTACAAACAAGAAGGAGAATATCATATTTTTTTAGAGAAAATAAAAGGAATCAAAATGTAAAGACCGCACAAACGTCGACGGTGAGGAATTCTGATCCAGCTAGGATTCTTCATTAATTTTGCGTTTTTCGCCTATTTCACGCCAAATACTTCACAAGACTCTGAAAACGACTCAATGACTCAAAACACGAAACTGAGGGAGAAACAAGGCAAAAATGGGACATATACTCATTAATATAGTCGCACTTTTTTCTCCTATCAATTGCATTAGTTATGTGGGTCAGGAACTTTCTATAATGTTCTTTAGCATGGTTTGCATGTATGGACTTTGTTTTGGGCACGGCTTTAGTTACGTCCTCCAACCCGTATATACTATTTTCTCTTTATCAATAATACTTCAAGAGGGGACGTTGAGCTAGTCCTCTTCCCACTTCGGGAGGAGATGTATGTAATAAAATAAAATAAAGTTTTTTTTTTTGAAATAGAAGTTGATAACGTTAGATCAACAGCCAAAACGGGCAGAGACTAACAAAACTTGAATAGACCAATTGGCGAGGAAACAACCAACTCTCTACCCAAGCACTGTAACTCATTACAATTTAGGGACGCTTGCTCAAATGCAAGCCCAGTACAACTAAAAAATTGCCTAGCCTGCTAAGGAAAAATCGATCATCCACACCTCATCTGCCTACACTCAATTGTGGCACAAATGAAGAATAGAAACGTCTCAGAAACCTCCTAAAACCTACCTCTATGCACACTAGACTTGCGATCTCCAGTCCAACTCGAGATAATTACCAATTCTGCAGGAATCATGATCTGAATTAAACTGGCACTTTAGAGATCATAAAAAGTCAACACAGTCCAAGTAGGTAAAACTCTCGGGTTAGGCCAGCCCAAAATATTAAGTAATGGATGAGAGTGTCCTTGTGAGCTCTATAAGTAGACTCAAACAACTCAAGCCCAAGCCAAGAAGCCCAATGCCAAGCAAGGCTAGTAGGAGAGCGAAATTTCATCCTCTGGCACCAGGTCATCACCGCCCTCTCCTGTGGCTTGCTCGTCTAACACATCGCCGACGCCGACGAGATTAGATACCCCGACCTGCCTCCTTCCTCTGCAGCCAAGCACCAGTTAGCCGTTCCAGTCAGAAAAAACGATGTATGCAGCTGCCTGCCTTGCCTCGAAGCAATCCCCGACGACAACACTGTAGCTTAAGACCAAAATCTGGTCTCCAATTTGCAAGGATACAACCTCAATCCGAGATCGAATGCATCGAATCAAGAACCATACTTGCCTCCACGCTTGGGAACAACACCCAGAACACCTCGCCTGGCCGAGAGAGACGCCGGACACTGTCAGACAAAGCGCCGCCGTCGTCTGCTCGAATCCCTAGGGCTAGGGCCGCTAGAAACAACTTTGAAGTGGAACCAATTATTTGACATATGCTTATTGATGTTAATTGCTGATTGATGCAGATAGTTGTGGGAGGAAATACCTGGTCAGAAGGCTAGGAAATGTTATTGGCCTAGTGGACTACATACTTCAATTCCCAGAGATCTTCAACATTTGGGACAAAAGATGACATTGCGATTCTTGAAACCCATAAATAAACAAGGCAGCTCTTTTGCGTCGTCTAGTTGCAAAGTCCATATCGGTACCCTTTTTAAACATCAAGTTGCCAGAAATTCTAACCAACTTCGGAGTAAAACCCAAATCAGTGGTTGCAGAAATCATGGAAAAAAAAATCAGAGAGTGTGAGATATGGCCATTAAAGGCGAAGGCAAGTACTGCACAAGGTGTACAACATCTCTAGATTCCTCGATTGATTTCACAGTTTCAAAGCTTGGGAAATACGTACGTCCAAGCTTTTTCGATAGAGGCAGAAAACGGAAAAAAAAAAAAATATATATATATATATATACACACACACATGTGTGTGTGTGTGTGTGTATAGAATTGAGGTTGATAGTCCAAGGGAATCAAGAGAGGTCAATTGTGTACCATAAGAAGAAATATGTTTACGGTGTGTTTTATGTAATTATTGCCAAGAAATCTACAACACAACAAGGTTTGACATGGTTCCGTCAGTGGGTATTGATGGAGTTACAAAAGGAAAAGCAGTAGCTATTCGCCATGTATACACCAACACCACTCGTTGGAATCCCAAGCATGTTGCCTTCCAACTCCTCAAAATAAAGGGAGGAAATACAATCCCTGTCTGTCATAGTCTTATGTGGGTTCCTATGTAACCCATGCATGTATATCCATGAAGACTAAGTTAATTGTTTGTCGATTATATATAACATAGCCATATGTGTACTTATAGTTTGGGACCCGATAAAAATATAAAAAGAGAGAAGAGACTCTATTAACCTAAAGTGCCAATATGCATTTATAATAATCCTTTGTATTGAATGTGTAAAGTATTGAGTATCATCACGATTTGGTCGATTCAATGATATTTTGTTTGGTGATAAAAGAGATCTTAAGTTTATAGGCCGCCCCCATTAAATATAAATTATATAAAATGGTCAGTTAAACAAACATTTATTTGGTCTATCGTCTAATTTCATCAGTCATATTCACTTATTCTATTATTTCATATGTGATGCCTCAAGAAATTATATATTACCGGCGGTATACACGTGCAATATCCAGATTAATAATCAGGAAGTTGATGTATTTTAGTCTCAAATTTCAATAACTAAAGAGAATAAAAGTCACACTATGCCAATAACTAAAGATATGGAAATTATATGTTGTGTATCCAGCTGCCGTCTCTTACGGCATCAAACAACAGATATCATCTGTCAACAGAAGTTTCGCAAGACTTCGTTGTCTGAACAACCCAAAATTGAAGGATTTCGAAGTTTCTGTGATTATTAATCACATATAGCGACAAATTAATGTTGTTCAAATGATCTACAAACTACAGTTGTAATAAAACTGCTGTTGTGTGAAGACCCAGATTTTCATACAATAAATTTATGTAATTAAATAATTGTTATATTAATTGAATTATGAAATTTGGGATTATTTGGATTGTCTTGGGTTGAGAAAATTGGTTTCGAATGATTTTATTTTCGAAAACGAACGTTATTTAGGGGGTCGTGAAAATCGACTTTTTATATGTTCACAATTTGGGAAAACTTCCTTCATGAAAGTTGTAGAGCTCGTCGATTCGAGTTCGTGCATATATGGAACGTATTATTCGGAGTTCGTATGATTAAGTTATGAATATTTGAAAATCTGAATTTTTCTATAAATATTTTTTGTTGAAATTTCAGAAAACCAAAAAAATTATCAAAAATTTCTCTCTCTCTTCTCTTTCGGCTGAAGCCCGAAGGACTGAAGAAATTCGACCGACCCGACCCGACTGCATCGGCGTCGTCCGACGTCCAACGGCGACGAAACCACCGCGAGGCAGCTCAGACCGACATTGCCTGCCTCCCTGTCGACCCCGTTGCCGCCCCCGCTCGCCGCAAGCAAGAGATCGGAGCAGCTCAGCCTCGAACACCAGACCAAGTCGGATCTCGACGGTGCCGGCGTTGCATGGGCCGATCCTCCCCATTTTCGTCACGTGCTCTTCCTCCTGATCATCCCCATATGTGGCTTGCATCACGATTTTGAGTGTAGAGTGGTAGATCAAGAGTTGAAGGTTTCGACGTCCCTTATTCAATCTGGAGACTGATCAGAGGGCCGAGATTAATCCAACTTCAAAGCCCGATCTAGGACGATCTAGACCTCATCTCCAAAAAAATCAGGTACTAAAGTTGTTCACAATTTCATTTTGAAGAAGTTTGTAGTTGACGACTTTTGCATCAGATGTGTTTGACCGGCGTTGACCGCCGTCTGACCTCCGCGTGTGGCGGCGCGTCGGACCAAATTTTGAGTTTATATTATCTAGACGATGATCTATGCATCCATACGAGCGTTTTGATATATAACTTGGTCATGTTAGAAAAAGTTGATAAATAGTCAATTTCAGTTTTGACTTTACTATTTACGGTTTTACAGTTTATCTTCGGTTTGAGATTTACGGAGATCAGACCATCGGTTTTACTTCTAATTTTAATATGATGTTCATATGACTGTCCCGATGACTTTTTGTGGTTACGGGTAAAGATCCGACCGTTGGATCTTCGTATAATTGTAAAACAGTGATTCGGGAGGCGATTAGTGAAGATCCGTCCATCAGATTTTCGTATAATTTTGATAGGATGTTTCCAAGGCGATCCGTGAGGATCTAACCGTTTGATCATCGTTTAAATTCGATCCGACCGTTGGATTGTCTTTATTTTAGAATTCGACCGTTGGATTGTCGTTATTTTGAAATCCGACCGTTGGATCATCATTAGGTTTATTTCGTGCTTCGTTGTTAAGTAAAGACCGTACTTGATTTGGTACTTGACGGCTTGAGTTGACGAGCATTTGGATTATTGTAAGTTATATTTTACTGAAGATGCAGCGGGAATTTCGAGGTGAGTAAATCTCACGGTTCATATTATGAACCGAATACTTAAATTAATTATTTTTGGTAATTGTGTGGAAAATATTTGTGGATTTAATATTTATTTTTAAAATCACATGGACTTGATCACTACGATCCATAGGTAAGTAAAATAAATGAATTTCACGATTTTCTTGTGTGAACTATAGATGGTATTAATGGTCATTCCTGAGTGGATGATTACATATATATATAATTACGTGGAATATATATATTGATTGGCGTGATTTTGAATGATGATATGATTGAGTTGGAATGATGATTTGGATTATATTCAAATGCTTTAATTTCATGATAATATCATATATGTTGGTTGAGTTGATTTAATTATGTGAAAACATACAGTTGTACATATTGTGGATTTGGGGCCAACGTAGTGACCAGTATGGGGTAATCGGACGCTCTAATCCTAGGTGGATGATGGGATACGATTGGTTGAGTATGTACAATTATCGGACATTCTAAATATGTATATAAGTATACATATTGATGAAATACGATAAAGATAAATATGTCGGATGCCATAACCTAGGCCAGGTGACGGGCTACGATTCAGTTAGAGCTCTAGTATGTCAAATACCGTATTTTTATAAATACGATGATGGGGTTTTGTGAAGAAATATGTGAGTTAGGGTCTGGTGTTGAGTTGTTGATTGATTGTGATTGTTGGTTTTTGTGGTCGTAGAATTGTTGCATGTTGACTTAGGTAGAAATAAATGTGATTTATTTAAGCAACCGTTCTTTCTTTTACTCATACGAGCTTTCATAAGCTTACCGGGTTTTGTATTGTTGCAATCCCGGTACACTATTCAAATGGTGTAGCGGATATTCCTGCAGGTCAGGATAACCAGGGAAGATAAGGCATAGATTCGATAGGAACTAAACTAGCAGAGAACTTGGCATCTATGAATGGGATTTTAGGGTTCCATGAAGAGAGATCGAATGGCTCAAGCTTTAGCCAAAACCTGAGCAACATGTAACCTCAGTTGACGATAGATCGGGACCTCGAGATTAAGCGGCTATAAATCAGATCCAGAATGAAAAAGATCAAAGCTGAAGGCTTCAGAGAGAGAGAGTCTGTTTTATAAATTGGATTGCTGCTAGGTTTGTTTCTCTAGGTTGCGTGTAGCTTGTTGGATCATAATTCATATACATATTTGTGTCTTAAAACTTGAAAATTACTTGTTTCAAAGCGCAATTTAATGCTGACTAATCTAATTCCATTATTTCTCTAATCTTGTATTTTTGCTTAACCTTTGCATTTATTTATATATATATATTATATTTTTCTTATCATACTTGGAAATAATAGAGAAGCATGGAAATGCATTAAAAAATCAACATTAGCATATTTTCCTACTCCGCCTAGGAGAAAGCGAGCTAGACAAGAAATGAGGGGCAGAAGCCTTATCAAATGAACTCCAAATGAATTGAAATTTCCAGATCCATTCTAGACGTCCTAAGGATTATTTCTTGTGAAGAGTATAAGAGCTAGTTCGGAATGATAGGCCTTCAAAAGATCGGTCCAATTTTCTAACTAAAAGATGAAAACAGCAAAATAGGACCTGTACTGATTTCGGCAGAATTTCCAGCCAAAACACGGTGAACTAAGCTCTGAAATTTTATCAAGATGATCTACACTTATCAAGCAACATTTGGTATGAAGAAGTCGAAAGTTAATTCCAAAGTCTCGGAAGAAGGAAACTTCATAGATGTATCCTAGTCAAAATATGGTAGTTTAGCCTAGAACCTTCTTTGGGCGGATTTCTTGTGCATTTTTAGAATGTTTGTGTCTCTATGATGCTGAAATTATCAAGGAGAGCCCTAGAAGAATTCTACAAGATTTATATTATGGCAAGATTAGTCCATCATATTATCCTTTAGATAATAGTCATCCTTATGCACCTTCTCTCCTTTGGTTGTCACATTGACTTTGGTGACCCAAAACCACCCCAATACTTTTCATTTTTATGTTTCTCATGCACAATAAAGAGAGCAGCTGCTTCTCTCTTCTCCTAAGTCATCTTTTCTACTCCACACTCTCATAACTCATCATTACTTCCCTTTTTTTACTACATCTCTTCCATACCCCTTTTCCCTTGTTTTTAGGATCTATTACCACTCTCATACTCCACCTCCATGCTTCTTACAATGCTTGAGCTGCTTCCTTTTGCTTCCATTCATCATTTTACTCCTCTCTCTTTTCTATATAAACATCCTTTCATTACACTCTTAAGGCATCATCCATACCACCCCATTACATCTTCTTTCTCTCTTTCTCCTCTACAGAACCTCCATATTCACCTCCCAAAATCCAAACCCATGATATCCATACTCCCCTTACTACTCCATCTCCTCCATCACCACCACCACAACTACCATCTTTTGCCATCATAAACTCTATCACCACCACCATAAACTCCATCACTACCACCACTCAAAATTAGCTAAAGAAGCATCATATTTTCATCACCATTCCATTCATCACCAACATCAACAAGTTCATAATGCATTCATTCCACTATCAAAGAGGATCTAAAGGCACTGAAGGAGGAATACCATGGAGGAACTAACCATCAATTTGTGAAGCTTCAACTAGTTCATTCTTTCCTTTAGCCATCAATTTGTGAAGCTTCAACTAGTTCATTCTTTCCTTAACTCTTTAATTTACTTTGATGTATATTAGAAGTTTGATGTTAATTTGTATGATTATGAGTGAGTAGTTACTTTGTTGGCGCTAGGGTTGAAAGCCCTAACCAATCTTGTATGAATTGATGCTATAATATGATGTGATTCAATTTTTTTTTAACATGTCTACATGCTAGTTCATGAGTTGAATGCATATGCTTAGACCTTACTAATTTGAGTATGTGTGTTTGCCATATCATGATATAATGTTTAGAGATTGGTAACCTTTGAATGTTAAAGCATGAAAGCACACTAAGTGTGTATGTAGGGGTTGTGAATTACAATCACTTAGAGATAAGCTTGGTTGGTTTGCATGATTTCTTCATCTCCAAACTTTATGCACTTAGGGTAATGCACTAGATTCCTAACCGGATTGAAATGCATGACTTAAGTAGTTAAATATTTCACCTGAGAGGGGTTAAGGAGCATGTCATACCCGAAAGGGATGGAATGAGAGAAATTGGTTAATTAATTTAGCATCATTCATATAGAAATACATCAATACTTGCAAGGGAGGTTAGTGGTAGACAATCTAAATCCTAACTTTCATCCATTTGATCACTAGTTTAGTTTAGAGTAATTTAGTTTACATTTGAGCATCTAGTTGTTTTCAATTCAAAACTATCTTCAAAAACCAAAATCAAATCACTACTCTATCTTGCACATACTCACCATGAGCCTAGATTTCCTTGTGAATTTAGGTTTGTGATTGTACATTTGCATATTCTAGCTCTCTTTAGGTTCACACCTAGCTAGTGAAAGGAATCCAATCCTCGTGGATTCGACAACTTTCTTAAATCCCTATACTATTACTTGTACCCTTTATACTTGAGGGTGACTATTTGGCTAACATTGCTGCTGGGTCGAGATAGAGCTAGGCGCGAGGGAATGTGTTTTTGATGTTTTTGAGTTTTGGCCGAGTATGGGAAAAACACGGGCTTGTTAGGGCATCAATTTGATAAGTTTACGTTGTAACAAAAAATAATTTTTGGACACATAAGGAGAAGTAATTTCCCTGTTTCATTCAGACAACATAAATTTGTTGTCTTATTTTTTCAACTGAAAGTGAGAATTTCTTGGTTTATTAATACAACAGTTATCTGTTGTCTGAGTTTTTGAAACTGGAAAGATGAACTAGTATGGATTTTCATGTTATTCAGACAACACAATTAGTTTATTATGTTGTCTAAAAAACTTGAAACATGTCAGACAACAAAAAAAAAGTTTTGTGTCGTCTGAAGCCATTATTGACATAGTGTTAGAAAATTGTCTGCAACAATTTTGAATTGAAATTGTGTTTCTCACCCATTATTTTTTATTTAATTTTGGTATCATAACAACATTTTAGATGCTTTTTATATGATTTAAATTTATTTTATTCAGACATATATGGCAATCCAAATTTTGGTGAGGCCTTTGACACCAAAAGAACGGCTTCCATTTATATTAGTGGTGATATGATTTCTTGCTTAGTAATTGACCCTATAATATTACGGACTCAGATAGTAAGGTATTCACCGGAGCTTAGTGTCATTAATTAAGGTATTCACTCGCATATATCTCTTTAGTCTTCGATCAAGATTCTGAACTTGAGCTTTAATGGAACTTGATTCCGTTTACCTAATATATATATATATATATATATAGATACAGTCTGGGACGGTACTATATATATATATATATACAGTCCGGTTACGGTGCGGACGTCGTACCGTGTGGACGGTACGGATTTCCGGTTTTTCCTCACTTTCCAATCACATTTTCACATCTTAACCGTTCAATATTTAGCCTAATGTATATATCACCTCTGCAAAATTTCAGCCAATTTGGTGATTGTTAAGGCATCCAAAACTATAATTTACCATTATAAATACGAACGGTTCCGGTTCTACAGATTCGGTCAGTTCGTGTAAATTGCAGTTTTGGATGCTTTAACGATCACCAAATTGGCTGAAATTTTGCAGAGGAGATCTATACATTAGGATCTAAAAACTGAACGGTTAAGATGTGAAAATGTGATCGGAAAGTGGTCAAAAACAGGAAATCCATACCAAAATTTTGATACGGACGTCCGCACCTGAGAAAAATCCTACATATATATATAGATAGATCATATCTAGAGCGGAGCTCCGCTTTGAAATTCACTTGTGAAGTTCGAGTTTTGGGTCACTTTTCGGTCGCATATCCACATCTCGACCGTTCAGTTTTTAGGTACTAGCGTATAGATCATCTCTGCAACTTTTCAGCCAAATTGATGGTCGTCAAGGTATTGATAACTGCCTTAAAGCTAGTACGGTTCAAGTTGATAGATTCAGTCCGTCCATTGGTTTAAGCGAGTTAGATACTTTAACGATTATCAATTTGGCTGAAAATTTGCAAAGATGATCTATACACTAGTACCTAAAAACTGAACGGTCGGGATGTGGATATGCGACTGAAAAGTGACTCGAAACTGGAACTTCACACGTTAATTTCAAAGCAGAGCTCCGCTCTAGATAAAATCTGTGTTTGTATACACACACACACACACACAGAGCTTCTTGGGTGCGGACGTCAGCATCTAAGCATTAGGTGCGGATTTCCATTTTTTTCCCACTTTTCGATCATATTTTTATATCTTAACCTTACAGTTTTTAGATCCTAGTGTATAGATCATCCCTGCAAAATTTCAGCCAAATTGGTGATCGTTAAGGCATTCAAAATTGCAATTTACAACAATGAATACGAACGGTTCCAGTTCGACAGATTCGGAACCGTTCATATTCATCGTTGTAAATCGCAGTTTTGAATGCCTTAACGATCACTAATTTGGCTGATGATCCATAAATTAGGATCTAAAAATTGAACGGTTAAGATGTAAAAATATGATCGAAAAGTGGGTAAAAATGGGAAATCCGTACGTTTATATTTATATATATGATGTCACGCCCCGAATTTTAGAATAAAAATTCAAAATCTGAAACATAAATTACCACGACTCAAAATAAACAACCTGAAAATTTCCTTTTTCCTTAACAACCACACCACACAATTTAATCTCAAATCCCGAATTTAGTCTCGGTTAATTTTTACAACTCACTCAAAAATTAAATTGTAAAGATCTAAATGAGCATAACAAACCTCACAACTCAAATGAAAAACAGATAAATACTGCAACTCCTAAACAGCACGATCATCCCCCTGGTTATCCTGACTTGCAGGAATATCCGCTACACCATTTGAATAGTGTATCGAGATTGCAACAATACAAAACCCGGTAAGTCTTTGAAAGCTTGTATGAGTAAAAGAAAGAACGGTTATTTAATCAACTCATAATTATTTTCACTCAAGACAACACCCAATACTTTCCATGTCCACAAGAACCAACCATCTCAAAATCAGTCATCAAATCAACAAATCAACACAAAACCTAACTCACATATTTCTTCTCAAAACCCCGAAATCGTATTTATAAAAATACTGTTTTGACAGACTAGAGCTCTAACTGAATCGTAGCCCGTCACCTAGCCCAGGTTATGACATCCGACATATTTATCTTTATCGTATTTCATCGATATGTATATGTATTTACATATTTAGAACGTCCGATACTTGTACTAAATCTAGCCTCATTACCCGATAAGGGTTGTGGCATCCAACTCACTCAACCAATCATATCTCATCATCTACCTAGGATTAGAGCGTCCGATTCCCCCATACCGGTCACTACGTTGACCCTAAATCCATAATGAGCACAACAATATGTTTTCACACAATGAAATTAACCCATCCAAGATACACAATATTATTATGAAATTTAAGCATTTGAAATGTAATCCAAATCATCATTCCAACTCAATCATATCATCACTCAACAACACACCAACCAATATATATATTCCACGTAAATATATATATATATATATACGTAATCGTCCACTCAGGGATGACCACTAATATCATCTATAGTACACACAAGAAAATCGTGAAATTCATTTATATAATTAAAATTCATTTTACTTACCTATGGACCGCAGTTAATCAAGTCCATGTGATTTTAAAATCAAATAATTTTCACACAATTACGAAAAAATAAATAAATTAAAGCACTCGGTTCGTAATATGAACCACGTGAGTTTTACTCACCTCGAAACTCCCGCTGCTTCTTCAATTAAAATACAATTCCACACCGAAACAGCTCACCCAAGTACAAACCGTCAATCACCTAATCAAATGTTACTTGAATTTAGCCAATAATTCCAAAACATACTTAAACTACTATCCAACGGTCGGATTCTAAATTATACGAAAATCCAATGGACGGATTCTCACGAATAGTCTCCCAAATCACCGTTTTGCAATTATACGAAGATCCAACAGTCGAATCTTCACCCATGACTACACAAAGCCACTGTGACAGTCATATGATCATCATATCAAACTATAAGTCCATCGAACGGTCCTAACATCTCAGATCACAAATCTAACAATCGAAATCGATCGAAATCTAAAAATTCATAACTAAATCATACGATATCCAAAAAATGCGTATAATATGCCGAAATGATCGTATTGAAATATAGAATCTTAAAATGCACAGAAACTATATTTTTGACTCTTGGAGGTGACCAGAAAGGGCCGTCGGAGTTAGTGGCAGAGCCACCGCCGAGCACCACCAATGGTGTCCGGGCCGGGCTACTCCCATTCGTTTCATCATTTTGAGCAACGTTCATAACTACCACGAGATCAGAAAATAACGGGAATGGATCAGAATTTACCAAAACAGTCGTGGTAGCAGGAAAATTTCCAGAAACGGATGGTTGCTCCGTTCGACGTAAAAACTTCCACAACTTGAGACTTCTTCAGGAACTCCAGAAGAGTTCACTAAGTCAAGAATCACAAGAAATGGTGGTCTGAAACTCGAGATATCCGGATTTGAAGGTGGTTTTCGATCTAAATTGAGGTGAGCTCCGACTAACGTGAAATCATTATACCCAGGTCCGGTCCTTATTGGTGCTTGTTCAGCAACTTGATATGGGTCTAATGAGCCAAGAATCAAGAGGAATGATGATCTGTAGCTCGAGATATCGAGATCGAACCAAAATCGAGCTTTAATCGGTCAGAGCTTCCCGCCTCCATTGCCAGCCGTGTTGCGGCCCAAGGCTGCCTCTGGCAGCTGAGCAAGATTGAGGCGAAGCCAAGGGAAGTGGTCTGAGGTCGTGAGGTGGACGGAGGAGGGAGAGAGAGAGCTCGGTGAAGTCGTGCTCTGTTTCGATGGTTTCGGACGAGAGAGAGAGAGAGAGAGAACAAAGATGAACAGTCCGAAAGAGGAAAGTGGTCGGGAGAAAAAAAGGAAAGTTTCCAAAAAAAATTAGGGTTTTTTCTTTATATACCCGTTTTGGAAATTTCTTCTAAATGCGATAACTAAATCAGAAAAAATCTGATCTTTGTGTTCCGCATATGTACGGACTCGTATCGACGAGCTCTACAACTTTCATAAAGGAAGTTTTCTCAAATTTCACACGTATAAAAAGTCGATTTCTTGAATCGAACATTTCGAGTTTTTCATTAAAACAATTGTTTCGGAACTTCGATAATTCTAAAAATGAAATATTTCGAGCAACACTCGTGAAATTGTACAATATTCATTCCACACAATTACACAAAATTAAAATGAAATTTTGCGAGTTATTACATATGAGCTCTACGGCTATTACAGTTTGGGTTCAATGCTCATATTCTGTTAGCTTACACGGTCAACAAAAGTGACCGCTAAATTTTATTCTAACACAAACTTTAATATATATGACACCTTAATGATAAAAGCTTGCGTAGGTAAGTACATTATCACCGAGACTCTAATTAAACCTTCACATAAGCAGGTACGTGTGCAACTACTACGCAATTACTAAACATCAGCTTAACTTGGTTTCAGGTTCAGCGCATACATATATATCCCAGTTTTTGCACACTAAACTTTTTTTTTTTTTTTTGTGGCAATTGTCTTTTCTACTTGTTTGGAACCCACACAAGGTTTCCACTAGGCAAGAAGTGACAAATAGGAAGTGTTCCAGGCTTTATTTTGAGGGCCTGGAAAGCAAAATGCTTGTTGTTCCATGTTCTTGTATCAGTGTGGCAAACAGCTACTGCTTCAGCTTTAGTTCCATCAGCACCCACCAAAGGAACCACGTAAGCCCTAGTCGAGTGAATTTCATGACAGTAAAAAACCGCATACACGTACTTCTGCTTGTGACAAACCACTGACCTGTCTCCAATTCGCTGCACAGCTCCCTTTCCAATCTTAAATTCCTGTTTGTTTTCGTTTTCGACCTCTGTGGAATACACCTGCACGTATTTACCGAGCTTCGAGACGGAAAAATCGACCAAGGATTCCAACGAAGTGGCGCAGTACTTGTCTTCCCCTTTGATGCTCGGCGCCTCGCAGTCTTCGATTGTCTGTTTGATCACTTCTGCTTCCATGGAGTTGGGTTTCACCGCAAAGTGGTTGAGAATCTGCGGCAGCTTGCTCGTCGAAAAGGGTATGGACTTGGCGACTTTACGAGGCAAGATCTCGGCGGCAACTGTGGTTTTGGGGAAGTGCAGGGTCATCTTCTTCCCCAGTCGCAGATCCTTCTCTAAAAAGAAAGTAGTCACATCTGGCTCCACTTGGATTTTTCCGGAGGCGGCCTCGGCATAGTTATCTTTACCAATAGTTGGAAATGCAGATCCTGAAACTAGCAAGGTGTTGATGTTTAGATCGTCCTTGCTGATCCCGGTGTATCTACTTTTCCCTTCGATCCAGTTGTCTGTACGTGTCAACAACAAAGAAAGCATTAACATTCGACATTTACCGTGCATTAATGTATCGTTACATTCAAAGATATATTAATTACCCGGATGTAGAAGTTCTTGTAGGGTTTTGGGTATCGTAGTTTTTGGGAAAGCTGACTGCCAGTAAGAACCCCATGATACATCATTAGAGGCATAGCTTCTTCCTAACAGTGCTAATGCGACCTGCAGCCACAAAATTACAGTATGTAAAGGTTATTAGTTTGTGTTTGGACTATCAGATATAGTTTTAAGCACTAGTCTTGCTCGGTAAAAACTTACATAGAGAAAAGCGCTGACGGAAACGAGGCGAAAGTACTCCATGCTAATAAAGGAGGTTGATAACTTAAGTAGCCGACCGCTATAAGGTTGGGATGGTGAGAAATGAAGTGGAGTGAGCGACTACTTATATACTGAATTCCAATAATAATGACAAAGAGATAAAGTGCGTACTGCTCCAACTTGATCAATTTATAATTAGAACCTACCGAATTCTTTCCTTTTCTTCGTGCCTTTTTACTACGTTCATCTTCCCACTTTTAATTTTTTGCAGGCAATAAGTCCTCGAGCAATTCTTACGTACAAGTGTCAATTAAAATTGTGAAATGACTCATCTCTCACTCAATTAAAGAACTACTCATATATATATGAGCAAAATCACGATTCATATTTTTAATATTTTTGTCTTTCAAACGCTCATGCATAAGACGCGTATGTCGTCATCATGTATCCTTTTTTTTTTTTTGATGACATGTATCCTTATTTATATGCATGAATATTTTCAATAACGATCATTGAACACGTACAACTATCTACGGAACATTGATATAATTTTTTGTTTTTGTTTTAATCTTGCCAGAGACGGGATTAGAATTTTAGATTTGACATTATGGGTAATCATGTGCAATGCTTTGTAATAGTTCGGGGTTGTAGAGTTAATGAAGTTTAGATTGATATCAAATTACATTAATTGCACAATCGTGATTGTAAGTTTGTAACCCTAAAGTTAAAGTGTCAATTTCACATCTCCAACGACAACTCTAACCATGAGGACATTATCCTATATTTGAGTCGACCTAAATGAGACTTGGAGTCTCCAACAATCCATTTTATCGAGAGTTGGTCTGAAAAATATAGAATTTAGTCTCAAATCAAGTCTCAAATTTGTGACTTTTCCAAAAATAGGACCATGAACAGTAGCTCAAGGTCACACATTTTTAATTAAATTAATGAACATGTGATTTTATATGATATTGATAAATATCATACTCATATTATATTTTAATCAAAATTGTAAAAACAACACGCTCATGTAGCACTTAATTGGTTAGAGATGAGAATTGGATGCTATATCAATAGTGCAAGAAAGAGGTGCAAATATGAGGATGACACCCCTAAATCAGATTTTATGATATATTGGAGTTGCCCTCACATCCATTATATATGTTAACAGATAGATGGTAAGAAAAAAAGGGCCAAAACTCAAAGGGAAGTCACATGGTGTGGAAATAGCACATAACAACAAAGACTGATGTGGTTGCTCAGACCATATTCACGGCATTGATGGAAGAGATAATACCAGTTTATTCCAAAACGCCAGCAGGCTTACTTTATGGTAAAAGTAGCAGCTAAATAAGAAGGCGATATAGATTATGTAATGCTAGTGCCCCTAATCAAATAAATCAGGTAGAGTACTGTAGAGATAAGAACAATATGGTGGCTGATATATATGATTTTTTTTTTTTTTTGGCAGAGTCTGATATATATGACTTTTGAATACCAAGTTGTCCATCCACGGGTATCCCCAGGTACGGCTATGCTGCATATTCATGCCATTTTTTAGTTCTTTGGTGTGTATATAATGACTTGATGAGTATGGTGAGGCTATTTCGCTAAACTTTTGAAAACTTTGAAAATTGTAAAGTCATATGATTGTCTAAAACTACTAATGTAATTAAGTATTTGTATGTACAGAGTTTGATAGTGCGACTGTCTGAGTCATTGATCGTCTCGATTATTGTATAAAATGCAAAACTAAAAAATAGCTTGCGTTTTAAGACAATAACAACAATGTCTAGGATCGTTATAAGACATTAACCAAAATCTTTTTATTTGGCATGAACTAGGAAACACGTTCCTGCATGAAAAGAATCTTTTACTATGCTCAATGTAGTTGTAAACTTAGCAGTGCCATGATGAACCAAAAAGTCCTCATGTCCTATTGATCAAAAAAAAAAAAAGTCCTCATGTCCTATTGTTAAGTAGTGAATTATTGTTCTCACTCATTACTTAACCAGTGACATGACCATATGCTTCGACTTTTATTGAACACTGGACCATTCGTTTAAGATAAAAGTACATCAAACTCATATGCAATTTACCACAAGCATATTGTATCCATTAAGCAAATATAGGTTTGATGAAGATTTATTTCTCTGGAATACCAAAAGCAAGCATAATATCATTACGAACATCAGGACATGGTTTTTGGGTATTGCCACTATCATTTGCATCGGCTTGTCGCCTCAAACAATTGTAATCGTTTACCATTTATTTAGGGGAGTGAAATTCACACTTTTCATTTTACAATCCACACTCCATATTTCTTTTTTTTAGTATATTAAGTTTTGTCTTTTTGTAATGTGGATCGTAAAAATATGATGTTAAGATACTAAAAGAGGAAATGTGGAGTATGGATTGTAAAATGAGGAGTGTGAATTTCACTATAACCTTTTGCTTGAGAAAATTTGCATCAATAATGCAAGGAAGATGTGACACGGTTAAATAGTCGAGTTGTGAAAAGAAAAGAGATAAAAGGACGAAAAAAAGAAAAGGAAAAGTAAGGAAGAGTGGGAGACGGAAGAAATGACCACCTTCTTCCATGAATTTGATTCGTCCCGAAATTTCCTTATTTTAACCTTTTCCCAAGAGATAAAATATATGACCATATTTTCTAGTTATGAACAACTCTGAACATAAGATGCTCTGTATCTTGACCCCAATCCTCCCTCCCTTATTTAACGTTTTCACAAAGGGTAGCAAGATTTTCAATAATCAAATGAAGTATTCTTGACCCGTCTTTCTCCCAAGAGGAAAAGAACTAAAGTAGTAAGAAATTAAAAATAATAAAAGAGAAGAAAAATATTTACATGATCAACAATTTTATATGATGGATTTTATGTTGAATATAAACAAGAGGTAGCAAGGAAAAACAACTGGTAGATGAGCTTTCCATACAATGTAGGCCTTAATCACAATTGAATACATAAGGTTATATATTCCCAAGAATTTCCATCCCCTTAGATTTTCGTAGTTGCATGCCTACCCAAACCAGAGCATATTCAATTTCCACATAAAAGAATAAATCCGGCTCTGCTCCTCTTTTAGAGCCTCCGTCCGTTAGAAGTGGATCCAAATAACTGACACAAGAATTTTCAGGCCTTCGCTTTAACCATCTGAGCTACCTAAACCAGTTTACGAAAGTATAGTTTCTTCAACGTATAGTGCCCTAACTTACCACTATGCGTATACCAAGACATGAAAGCTGCAACATATCCTCGATAAGAAAATCTTAATAGCTCAATGCTTGCTTCAAGGCTTCATATATATCCTCGTCTATAGGTCTCACATAATATGTGACTAAGAATATTATCTTGCATGCATGCCATGGGAACCAACCAAGATAAATGAAACTGGCTTTAAGGAGATCATAGCATCCAGGGACTAAGATTTTTTTTCATGAAAGTTAATTTGTTTACATAATATCATGCAGATCAAGCATAGAGTTGTAAACAAAATTAAGAAACTATAAAGGAAGAGGTGGCTATAAGGTTATTTATTAAGGTACTTACGCGAATCAAACTTTTCGTTAACCTAGATCTTAAACAATTCTGGTCAGGTACATAAGCCTCTAAGAGAACAGTGCTCATGGGATCAAATTGCACTACACCACAAAGTTAATCAGACGACAGTTTCGATCTTGAACTGTTGTTTGTGTGAAAAAGCTGTTGTTGTCTAATAGCCTGTGGTCTGATTGACTTCGCTCAAACAACAGTTCAAAACTATTGTATGTGTTACACTCAGATGACATATATATAGCTCATAACTGTTGTCTGAAAATTACCAAACTATTTTGATTTGGATAAACTATTGTCTGTTAGATATTCAGACAACAGTTCTTTTAATGATTGTTCATAAACATTATATTATCCCAACACTTTTAAGAGACCTATGTTGTGCATAATGAATCTCAGATAAGAGGAACATGACTACGTGATGTCTGAAATGAATCTAGACCACACTGTTGGGAAACCTCTGTTGCCTTAAATGAATCTCCAACAAGTGCCACAATTGTTTCTGTTGCAACATCATAATTTTTAAGAATCTATGGTCCCGAGTATATCTTGAACAACATTGCATAATTTTTCTCAATTGTGTGAGATGCTTTAACAATAACAGCTCCAAAATGGAATATGTCATCTCACTGAACACTCAGACGACACATTTTATTGTTTTCAGTTGTACGTTATGAAGCTCATTCAACAGTTTATTGTTATATATGATGAGTGAAATGAATTCAGACAACATTGATTTTGTTATATATGTTGACTGAGATGAGGGTAGACAACATGAGTTTTGTTATATATGTTGGCGGGGTAAGGGTAGACGACATGAGTTTTGTTATATATGTTGTATGAATAGAATTCCAGACAACATACGTTTTGTTATATCTATTGTGTGAATGACATATTCAAACAACATGAATTATTTGCTGCTTTAAGTATGTGTTGTCCGAGTGAATCTCAGACAATAGACACTTGACCTATATTTGTTGTCTGAATTGGCTTTGCACAATTGGTTACAGATATGAAATTTCATGTCCAAAACATATCCAAAATACTACATTGTTATAGATTACTGCCATCTGTTTCATACATTGCCATATCCAACACATTTACAAAAGTACAAATTCATATCCAGATCAATTCAGCAATCCCAAGTTACCAAAATAAGTCCCTAAACCCAAGTACTAACCAGCTAGATGCGATACAACTTACATATTTGTTTTAACAACAAATTTTGCCCTCTCTGTTATGACTACATCAAATATGGTGCTGCATATGTGCTGCCTTCCCTCTTTTTTTATACTGAAACAAATTGGTTTGCACTTAGTATTCAGAAAACTATCCAATAATCTATGACTAAATATAAAGTGATCGAAAACATGCAAAGTAGTCCAGAACAATGCAATCCAGCATCCACAATTTCAATAAGCATATTTTCAGAGAGCAATATCAGATGACAATATTCCAGCAAACCAGTTTAAGTTGGTAAAGCAGAAAACAACAACATTCACATTCAATATCAGATGATAACTAGTTGTAGCAAGTTAATATCATAATGCATATTGTATCAAAGGTAAGTAAGTATGATGGTCCTTAGTGTCATAGCCTGCATTTGCAGTAAAGAAACTTGGTCGTGGAAAAAGATCATACACAAGGCCATGGAGCATAGGTATGCGTGCATATAAATGAGTAATACATACAGCCAAACTTCTTCCAGCCCAAAACCTTTTTCTCTCTATCAAATACAACATGGTAGCCTGTCATGAAGTTTTCCGTTGTGTGAATGGCTGAAGCATAAGCCAGCATTTAATAGTAAATAAATGCAATGCAACTGGAAAGTCACAGTAGTTGTTTTCTAATTCGTTGTTGATGACAATTATGGATTACCAGCAGCAGAAGATGCTAATAAACTGAGCAATTGTCAACTTACCTTGAGGTAACCTAAATCCTAAGTTGCTAGCCATGTATTCCATTTGCTTACTTTTAAGTTTAAAGACTAAGCATCCGAAAACTGTTATGAAGAAGAGTTACGTTCAATTATATTTAGTTCCAAACTCTTGACAACAGCCAGGCAATAGACCAGCTCGCTCTGCAAAACATTAGCAATGAAGATACTTAGTTATTTACCACTGTTCTTGGCTAAAAACAAATAACGTAATTTGGATGTCGTAATTAAATGGGGTCTCTTCCTGGTCAGGACTCCCCTTGGCACCAAAATTGATTCTCCCAACTCCATCATGGCCAAAACACATGGAAAAGGAATCTGCATGTCATAACCCATACCAGGATTATGACTAATGTGGTGTATTTAAATTGGAAACCAGTCCAAGCTTTATTATTATTATTATTTTTTTCAGAAGAGCAAATAAATTTATTAAGGAAAGCAACAGATAAAAGAGTTATAGATGTATAGAAAAAAATTTTGTGAACTAAATGTATTTGTCAGGACTCACCCCGAGATCTCAGCCTAGAAACCGAGGTGGCCCTGCGGGGTCCACGCATCAAGAAAATCCTACCGAAAATTCGGTTGAATCTCCCCTAAAAATGGACAACCCAAGAACCTATTAATCACTGAACACATCTAAACAATCACCTTCACAACCCCTCGGAGTCGCCCTGCTCCCAAAACTGAAAACTTCATAATTTAGAGAAATAAAATTATCCAGGTATCTCAAGTTACAACCAAGTTGTGAAGACCCGAATTTTCATATAATAAATTTATGTAATTCAATAATTTTTCTATTATTTGAATTATGATATTTGGGATAAATTCGTATGTTGTGGTTTGAGAAAATTGGTTTCGAATAATTTTATTTTTGAAAACGAACATTATTTAGGGGGTCGTGAAAATTGACTTTTTATACGTTCATAATTTGGGAAAACTTTCTTCATGAAAGTTGTAGAGCTCGTCGATACGATCTTGTACATATGTGGAACGCATTATTCGGAGTTCATATGCATAAGTTATGAATATTTAAAAATTAGAAATTTTCTATAAATAGCACAAATCTGAATTGATTCATTAAGGACAAAAAAAATTCAATATTTGTATTTTAGCCCTCAGCCCCCCGATTCTCACTCTCTCTCAGCCTCAACCCCGTTGGGTCAAACGCGACCCGACCCGCCTTTTTCCTCCCTCTCCGGCCATCTCCGGCCCCGGACCCGGGCTCTCCCGTGCTCGTCGCTCCACGCCCAGCCGCCCCCTACCGCCACTTTACCGAGCCGCTGCCCCCAGACCCGGATCAAAGACGCCCAGCCGAGGGAAGCCGACCCGGTCAGATCTCAGCCTTGCCGGCATTGGACGGGTTGATCCTCCTCAGTTTTGGATTGTCCTCCTCCTTTTGATCATCCACATATCCTCCTTGCATGACGTTTTTGAGTGTGGAGTGAAAGATCACAATTTGAAGTTTCCGACGATTCTGATTCAATCTGAAATCTGATCAGACGCTCGAGATTAATCCAACTTCAAAGCTCGATCTAAGACGATCTAGACCAAATCTCTCTTAGCTCCAGGTATGAAAATTACTCACCTCGTCATTTTGAAGAAGTTTGTAGTTGATAACTTTGGCATCTGAGGTGGTTGACCGGCGTTGACCGCAGTCTGACCTCCGCGTGTGGTGACGCGTCGAACCATATTTCGAGTTTTCATTTTCCAGGCAATGATCTATGCATCCATATGAGCGTTTTGATATATAACACGGTCATGTTAGATAAAGTTGATAAACAGTCAATTTAGGTTTTTACGCTCCTATTTAACATTTTGACGTTTTATCTTCGGTTCTCGATTTTTGAGAATCTAACTATCGGTTTTGCTTCAAATTTTGATATGATGATCGTATGACTGTCCCGATGACTTTGTGTGGTCTCGGGCGAAGATCCGACCGTTGGATTTTAGTATAATTGTAAAACAGTGATTCGGGAGGCGATTCGTAAGAATCTGTCCGTTGGATTTTCATATAATTTTGCTAGGATGTTTCTAAGGGCGATCCGTGAGGTTCCGACCGTTGGATCATCGTTTAAATTCAATCCGACAGTTGGATCGTTTTTATTTTAGAATCCGACCGTTGGATCGTCATTTATGTTTATTTCATGTTTCGTTTGCTAAGAAAAGACGGTACTTAGGTATGTAATTGTTGGATTTGAAAAGCAATTGGATTATTGTGATTTTGCCTTTTTAGAAAACGCAACGGGATAAGAGGTGAGTAAATCTCACATGGTTCATATTACGAACCAAATGTCGTTAATTCCCTTATTTATATTGTGATTAAAGTGAAAAAGGTTTTATGGAAATAAATATCTGTTTTGAAAAGTATTGTGTATCGTGTAACATTTAACATTTTGGGTCTAGTGTGACTCCTTTAAATGTTTTGGTAGTTATACCGTGTATCGTGTAACATTTTGGGTCTTGTGTGACTCCTTTAAATGTTTTGGTATTTATATCATGGATCCAAAGACTTACGAGTTGGGGATCGTGGGTCAAATATGATCGTGGGTAGAAAAATCGGAACTCCACGCCTTTGGCCGGGTTAGTGGATACGATCAGTTAGAGCTCTAGTCTGTCTGCCATAGTATGACATGAAAGCAGCGAGTTGGATTACTCGTGATCATTAATACACTTTTGAAATGAGGTTGAATGTGTTGGTTGAGTTGAGATTGTTTTGGGTAAAAAGTTGTTGATTTACTGTTTATTTCTATTTACTCATACGGGCTTTCAAAAGCTTACCGGGTTTTTTGTTGTTGCAATCCCGGTACACTATTCAAACGGTGTAGCGGATAATCCTGTAGGTCAGGGGAATCAAGGTGGTGATCGAGCTGTTTAGAGTGACAACATTTATTTTATTCCCTTTTCTTTTGTGAGGTTTGTTATGCTCATTTAGAGCTTTACAATTTACATTGTGTGTGAATTGTAATAATTAACTCGAGGATCTTGACTTTTTATATTCGAGTGGCGAGTGTTGTCTTTGTTTTAAAAAAATAAAATAATAATTCTGGATGTTTTCGAGTGAGTTTTTAATTCAAGTTTCGGATTTGAAATTGTTATTCAAAATTCGGGGCGTGACACAAGTCATAGGTTACAATATTAATACAACAATTTCATGGTTATCAGAGCAATCTAAAGCTGAAAGAAAACGATACATAAAGTAGGTTAGCAAGTAACCTACGAAGGATAGATAGCAGCGGTGGTGCTAAGCCCCAACTCCTAAAGCCTAACAGTTACTCTGTAGACTGGGCAAAAGAAACCGAAGGGCCCAGGGGAAAAGTACATAAAAACGTTAGCGTGAGTGGACAAAAATAAGTAATTGTAATGGAAAAGGAGTTTATACTTTCCCACATTTATTCCTTTAAAACTTGATGCATGCAACAATGGTAAAACATTAATCTTTAAAATCGAAAACCTCGTAAAGACAAGCCAACGTCACTGGTTAAAGGAAATCGGACTAGCCCCATTAATCAAAGATAAAATAATAAGTAGGAGAAGATGATAGCCATACGAGTGAGCCTCCCAAGCTCAGGTGATAGCCTCCCAGGCTAAAGTACTCTCATACTCCCGTATATACCCTTACGCGACTATGTGTAGCAATTAGGGTACTGGGCTTCAGTATTACTGCCACAAAGACAGTAGCCAACGCCATAAAGGCGGACGGGCTTCCGTGATCCCATCACGTCGCCCCAAAGGCGGACTCAATGCCAGCATCACAAATAATCACCCAAAGTATGGCTAAAGAAATCCGAAAACCAAATAAATCCATGAAGCTTTCCCAAATTCCGCAAATAACATCATGAGTACGATTCCCAACCGTACTCGGAAAAATCTCAAATAAACAAATAAATCACGACGTGTCCTACACGCCAAAAGAATACTCATAAATCCATGAACGAAACATAAGTCGAAAATAATAATTATAAGTCGGAGATAAATCATCGGAAATTCAAAATCACACAAAATAGTAATACAAATTCCACTTCCGTAATTGTAACCGAAATGAATTGTGATCAAACTCCAAAAATCATCATGAAAGTGAAAATTACGAAATAATCCGAAGTCATTTTCCGAACTCAATATATGCTTAAGTTATAATATATACTTAAATCAATAATTTAGGAACGATAACAGCATGCATCATTGTTTAAAAAAAAAAAGTCCACTCACAATTAAACGACTAATCTTGCCGTCGGTCGGAATCCTCCTTCAAATGGGGCCTCCTCTCGTCCGGTGTAGAAATAATTGTTCGTGAATAAAGACAGGTTGGAAAATAATTTTCCTCGTGAATAAAATAGAATAACTAATTGTTTCCTTAATCTCAATTCCTTAAATCTTCCTCGATAACCATCCAAACTTCCCCAAACTTCACATACAAACTCTACAACATTTATAGAATTTTATGGGCTAAAAATCAGAATCGGAAGGCAGCCCTACGCGCCTTCGCGCGTCGCCAATAGTGGCGTCATGTGGGATTCACGCGCCACAGACCACCACCTCCGATGACCACCAAATTTTGGCAGCAACATTGACTCATCAAGCTCAACATTTAACTCAAGTACAACAACTTCCAATTTTTCCTTAAAGTGCTTGAAATCGGCCGGTGAAAATTTTCCAGAAAATTCAAAACCCAAAAAATCGGATTTTTGCTTAATTCTCCCTATACATTGCAAATTGATGCATGAAACTTGAGGGGAATGATAAATGATAAATGACCTGGGCCGCTCCTATTGGATTTGGTTTGGTGGCCGGAGATGGCCAGAATTGGAAGAATCGCCGGAAATGCCGAACTGCTCCACTCGGCCCAAATTCTCTCTTCTCCGACCAAATCACGACGACCTATAGCTATGTGCGTGTGGAGGAGCAAGAGGCGGTTCCAAAAAGTCCGGTGGCACGCCGCAGGGAAGAGAGGGAGAGAGGAAGAGAGAGAAGGTCGGGGGAGAAGAGAGAGAGGGAGAAAGAAAAGTTACCCGGCCATAGTAACTTTTCAAATTTATACCAATCTACCATGAACACTAACTTCCATTTTTCACTTATAACTTTCGCATATGAACTCCAATTTTTACATACCATATATACATGCACTCAGTTTAACGTCCTCTACGATTTTCATGAAGAACATTTTTTCCAATTTTGACCCAAACAAAAAGTCACCTTTTAGGACCACTAAAAGTATCGAAACAAAGTAAAAAGTGAAAGTAATTTTCGTTTACCGTCTAAATGACTAGTAAACAGGTAAATTTAGATTCGGAACGTTACAATATTAACATGGTAAGAAAACTGAAAGTGGTTTTGTCTAAAAAGATAGTTTATACAGTACACATATATGTACACTTTTTCAACACTTGGTAAAATATTCGCCAATAACAAAATGAAAGTTTAGAAACTCAAGTATAGCTTCATAATTAGTTCTGTGATTCCAAAGTTGAAGAGAAGGAACCATGGTAGAATCAGTAAGGTTAGGGAGCACAAAATGCTTTGCTTTACAAACAAAAGAGCAACTTGCTTTCAAAGTTTTTCCACCACATTTGTATCAAAAGTACATTAGATTAACCCTCCATTAGTAAGTCTTTCTTCTTCCTAGTAAGGATCTTACAGATCCAACCCCTCCATTTGAAAAAAAGACTTCATGCAAAGGTATTCCATGTGAGAACAGTGACAGATATTCAACAATGCAAAACAGTCGGCAAACATTCCACAAGCAAAGTAAAACTTGATAAGACCTCTGCCAAAAGACCAAGAATATAGATAAATAAGAGGAGAGCACATCTGCTACTTTATTCAAGTCAATGACTATTCAACATTAGAAATTGGGAGTGAGATGCTTGCAGAAATCATTGTTAAAACTTTTGCTCAAATACTATTTCAGATAAAGCTAAAAGAACGAAGTGTACGTAATGATCATAAGAAGCAAGGACAGTTATTACTTTGTATAATCCTTCATATAATTGCAAAACAAAAAGGAATCAAGGCTGCCCGAAGAGAAAGCATTCCATATCAAACAAAATTCCACTTATAAATCAATTAATACCCAAAATATGATCTCATACTTAGAAATTCGTAAAGGAACCAATCTAAAGTAGTCAATCTCAATACATACCAGAATAAAATATAAGCTATAGGATGGTTTTGTCTTCCCTACCTCAAGCCTTAGTTCAGCGGCTAATAAAGCCAATCAATAGCTACAGTAAATCAATTCCAATTGCTAACACCCTTTTTAGCTAATCGAGCTACCTAAATCAAATTCACAGCAAATCACATCCCAATTTCTTGAATGGTTGAAGCAGAACAATTAGGTTTAAGAAGAAAGGCAAATTGAACTTGCTAGAGGCAGCAGTAAGCAAATTGAACTTTTCTGTTTTCTTTTGAGCTATTACAGATTTAGTATTTTGGCTTGAAGAGAAGATATTAGTATGTCTAGAAGTAGAGAAAAAGGAGGAGGACTGAGGTGTATGGTCATAATGTACTTTACCGAACGAACTTGATGGATGGTTGAGAGTAAACAACATGTTTTCATCTAGATAGATGGCTAGATGATTCTAAAGCCCAAATGAGATATTTATAAAAAATAAAAATAAAAATTAATATACAACTACACAAACATACACAATTCGAACAACTTCTATAACTAGTGGGACGAAATCCCCTATCCCCATTATCCTATCCCTACACTATTCCCATGTTCAGATTGGTGTAGAAGGATTAAAAAAAGATTATTTTAATCTTTCTTTCATTTTTGTAATCTTATTGGACCAATCAGAACATGAAGACAGAATGAGGACAGATGATTTCAACCCATAACTAGTACCCTATGTGACTCGATCCCTATGGGGACATGGTAAATGGGGACAGGTAAATGAGAAATAATTCAATAAAACAGCCTAAATAAAAATTGAGGTCATCACACTACAGTAAAGCCTTCCCGGGATAAAATGCTAGGAACAGATATCTTCTCCATACTAAGACCAAACAACTATTAGAAGCAGCAATATCCAGGAATGAACCACTTTGCACATGTCCACAACTTCAAAATTCAAAATGCCCTTTTAGCTGAATATATGAGATTTTAAAACAAAACAAACAAAAGATTCCAAAAGCTTATCATACCACAGAACTCTCACGTGCACACATATCAGCCCAAAGGCAATTTATGGACCCTAAGAGTACTTATCAGTCTCACATAAAAAAATTTCTAACCTGACATTCATTTAAGAAGTTGAACAAGAATTGTCATTGAAAAGGTCAAAAAAAAATGTTACGACCCGAACTTAAATTTATAGACTTAAGGGTATTTTGGACGGTAAACGAGATTTATTTTAATTTTTGACTCCGGTTTGACTGTTTATGGGCCCTAAAAGATGACTTTTGTTCGGGTCAAAATTTGAGAAATCTTTCTTCATGAAAGTCGTAGAGAACGTTAAACCGAGCGCGTGCATACTTGGTTCGTAAAAATTGGAGTTCGTATGCAGAGGTTATAAGCGAAATACGAAAGTTACTGTTCATAGTAATTAGTATAAATATGTAAAGTCCAGTCACTTTTCTCTCTCCCTGATTCCCTCTTCCTCTCCGACCTCTTCACCTTCTTCCGGCCATAACTCTTTCATCTGGCGGCAGATTTTGACGTATAAAATGTCTTTGGAAAGCTCTCTTCCTTCTCTTCATTTTTGGGTTTGTTTGATAGCTTCATTTGAAATGTGGAAGGTACAACAAGGAGAAGAAGAGGACGGTGCTGCTGTTTTCTTGGATTTTTGGTCGGAATTTGAGTTTTCAGCCACCTCCGATGATGATTCTTTCTGGGTCTTGGAGCTCTTAGATCATACAACCATCCCTCAAAGTTTCTTGATCAAATTTGAAGCATGAAGGAAGAATGAAGGTTTGAAATTCGGAGTCACTATTCACATTTGGGTTTACTGTTTTTTTAATTGTTCATATAGTTCTAGTAATTTTCTGGCTTTGTGGTAGTTAAGAGAATTTCTTAGAAGGTTGAGATGAAGGTCCTGCTAAAATTTGGTGACCATCGGAGGAGTTGGCAACCGTGTGAACAGTGGCGGCGGGTGAACAGTGCGTCGGGTGAACAGTGACTTAAATTCTGTTTTTTAGCTAATTAAATCACATAATTGATGAAGAGTTGATATATGTGAATTTGATGAAGTTTGGATGGATATCAAGGAGAATTGAGGAAGTTAAAATAAAAGGAGACGTTTAGGAATTTGATTTAATTTTCGTAAATTTAGATTTCCGTCATGTAATTATTTATTTACGAGTAATATTTATACATGACGTGAGGAGGAATCACACGGAGGAAACTTCGAATAAACGGCAAGTTTAGCCGTATACTGTGAGTGACTTTTGTTGTAAATAATGATGCATGCATTTATTTTGAAATTATTCATTTATTTAATTATCGTTTTATTTAGCGGGCATAATATTTTGTTTTAGATTATAATTTTGGTATTGGTTTTTCCATATGAATTTCAAATATGAATTTATTATGCTCGAATTTGGATTTATGATTTGTTTTTGAGAATATGAATTGATTTCGGAGTTTAATTATGATTTATCTTGATTATGATTTGGGAAATGAATTTGTGATACTATTTTTTTGATATTGAGCTTTCGATATTTATCTCCGATATATGATTATTATTTGAAAATGTGATTTATGTGATTTTCGACGAATTATTTTCTGAAGTGATTTCCGTAATTCATATTATATTTTATTCGTCGATTTTGGGAGTCTGGAATATTATCAGAGATGAGATTCTCGAGGAAATTATTTATACTTATTATTCTCTCCGACTTGTTTATAAATTTAAGAATATTTTGACGTGCGGGGCCACATCATTGGAATATATGTATTTTTTTTTTGCGAGGAATTGGGGAAGCTTTATAGATTTACGAGTTTTTTGATTATTTTCCTTCACCATACTTGAGTTGGTTATTGTGTTTCCTTCTCACTTACTTTGTGTTTGTGGGTGAAGTCGAGGTGATTTATTCTCCTCCTCACGTGAGTAGTAGAGGTTGTTATTTCTCCTCCTCACATAATTTATATGTGAGGGAGTCGAGGGTAGAGCATGAGGGGCTCTGATATACTCGTATGGTGATAATCGTTTTTTCTCGTATGATATTATTATTTGACTAGCAAGACTGGCCTGATTTCTTCTAACCAGCGAGGCTGGTCTGTTTTCATGTAGCGAGAAATATATTTTATAAATGTGGCATGCATCGAAATTTTTGTAAATATTTCAAATTATGGGAAAGTATTAAAGTTCGTTCAATTAAATTATATTGTTAATTATTTTTGTCCACTCACTCTAATGTGTTTTTAAATTACTTTCCCCTGGACCCTTTGTTTTCAAATGCCCAGTTTGCAGGCGATATTAGTAGAGATCAGGCGTACATGGAGTTGAGGCATAGCTAACACTACTTCCGCATTGTAGGATCTATCGATCCTTATTATATTTTCATTTGTTTTAGAATTGCTCTGATAACCTATGAGAATTGTTTATTATGGAAATTGAGTTGTTGGTTTTTGGGGAGCATGATGGCTCCAGAAGTATAAGGACGGTATGCTAGAAGTGTAATTTGAATTCTTTGCAGGTTTGGGTTGTTCATTTTTGGGGAAAGTTCTATTGAATTTTCTCGAAAAGTGGACCCAGCAGGGCCACCTGAAATTTCAGGGGGAAATTCTGGTCGGGTCCTGTCAAAAAAACTTGAAGTCAATGTTTAAGAACTCACCACTTTAGTGAATAGGTAAGCGGAAAACGGAGACCAACCTATGCCCGCTTGACCATGTTGCAGACAACGAAGAGTCAATCTCCTTGTAAACCACTATGCAGCTGTTTGAATGCACAAATACAAAGAAGAAAATTACAACAAAATAAAGTATATAAACAAAGGCTAAAAAAATCTCAAAATTTTTTTGAAAGCAGAATGAGTTAAGCACATCAGATTGGACAAAAGAAACTGCAGTGTGAATTCATATTGTCAATCCTAGGCCTGGGCTCAAGTCGGGCCGGGCCTAGTGTGAAGACCCGAAATTTCAGTTAAATATTTCGTAATTCAATATTTCTCAAATTATATAAATTATGAGTTGTGAGTGTGATTCGAATGTCGTTATTTGAGAAATTTGGTTTCGAATGATTTTAGTATCGAAATTTAACGTTATTTAGGGTTATTAAAATTGACTTATTTATACGTAAGGAATTTGAGGAAACTTCCTTCATGAAAGTTGTAGAGCTCGTCGATACGAGTTCGTGCATATACGGAACGGAAGAATCGGAGTTCGTACGAAGAAGTTATAGCATTTAGAAAAGTTGCCAAATTGGGTATATATATAAATGGAAAGTTTCCGAAAATAGGGTTTCCATTTTCAGTCGGTGGCACTGTTCACCTTCTCTCTCTTTTCTCTCCCGTGCGCGTCCGAGCTCTAAAATATAGCATTTTTTTTTTCCGGCCTTTTCTCACAGCTCCGGCCACTATTTGAGGTGAAAGGAAGCCCAGATCGACTCTACTCCTTCCTGTGAGTCAACTGGTGGTCACGGTTTCCCCTCTCGTGGCGGCTACACGGCTGTGGAACTCAAAAATCAATCCGAGCCCTAAAACGAACCAGCGGCGATTTCTCCTAGCTCCGACCACCAAAACTTGAGTTCTTTATCTTGTTGAACTCGTATTAAGGAGTAGAACATGCAGCAAAAAGACCCAGACCAGAAGTGAAGCTTTTGACGTCGAACGGAGCAACTATCGGAAAATTTCGGTTTTCCGGCGAACCGGACTGTTTTTAGGTTTTTTCGACCACTTCCACTTGTTTTCTCACTTCGTGTTAGTCATGAAAGTTGATCAAAATGATGAAACGAAGAGGATAAGCCCGGCCCCGACACCATTGGCGGTGGTCGGCGGCGGCTCTGCCCGGCCACCTCCGGGGATACCATGAGTAGTTTCTGCTCATTTTTAGATTCTACATGTCGATATGATCATTTTGATATGTAGCATGTGAAGTTTGGATATCGTATGAATTAGTTATGAATTTTACGATTTCGATTGATTTCGATCGCTCGATTTGTGATCTATGAAGTTTGGGCCGTCCGTTAGAATTCTAGTTTTGATATAATGATCTTAGGACTGTCCCGATGACCTTGTGTGGTCACGGGTGAAGATCCGACCGTTGGATCTTCAAATAAGTGTGTTTTTGAAATTATACGCTAAGTTAATTATCGTTTTGATTAGGTGTTTGACGGATTTGTTAGCGGACGATTGTGAATCGTATTTTGGGCTGTAAGAAGACGCAGCGGGAGTTTAGAGGTGAGTAAATCTCACTTGGTTCATTTACGAGCCGAATTTCCTTAATTGCCCAATTTATTTGTTATGTGTGAGAAAATGGTTTTAAGAAATGAGTTTTAAAGTATATTAAAAATGAATTTCTTGATTTTGCATCGTGTGAACTATAGTTGGTATTAGTGATCATTCCTGTGTGGATGGTTACGTAAATATATATTTACGTGATTTATATATTGAATGGTGTGACATTGAGGTGTGGAATTGTGATAATATGTTGTTGATAAATGTTGATAATATGATTTTATTATGTTGTTAATATTTGATAAATGTTGGAGATAAACATGTTGATTTTGTGAGTTGAATAGAAGGTAGAGAAACGTAGGATTCCGAGGATCGAATGGTCCAAGGATCTTTGGTTAATGATAACCGGAGTGTATGTGTTCTGAGGACAGGGTGGTCCAAAGTTCGACCGTTAAATAATAACAGGGATATATTGTTCTGAGGACATGAAATGGTCCAAAGTTCGCGGGTTATTGAGTAACCTGGAGGTGCCGTTACTTGACCCTGGGCCAAGGTGTCAGAGGTAACGAGGCAGTTAGAGCTCTAACGTGGGGCCAAAGTGGCGATAGTTGTGATTAGGTGCCAAGTGGCAAGAGTTGTGATGTGGTGATTGCAGAAATGTGTTCCATGTTGTTTCCTGTGTGTCAGTTTGATGTTTCTTTGTGGTTGTTGAGATTGTTGATTGTTTACTTGAGTTAAAAGAATTGTGATTTAATAAATCAACTGTTCATTTCTTATTTACTCATACGAGCTTTCAGAAAGCTTACCGGGTTTTGTGTTGTTGCAATCCCGGTATACGATTCAAACGGTGTAGCGGATAATCCTGCAGGTCAGGATAATCAGGGTGGAGAGCGAGCTGCGTAGGGCAGCAAGGTCGAGACCAGCACTTGGTCTATTTTGGTATGTTTTGTAGACTCTTGTGAGCAGAACATTTTATTTATGTTAGTATTGTAATAATTGACTCGAGAGATAGTTTGCTACGAGGTTTGTATTATGGTTTGTGAGATGTTGGTTTTGACAAAAAAAGAATGTTAGGACGTTATTTGTTTAGTTGTATTCATGTTTCGGATTTGAATTTATTTTTCGAAATTCGGGGCGTGACACCTGGAATTTGGTAAAACCGAGACCGAGTCCGAAACAATTTGTCCGGGCCGGTTCGGGCTTTTTTGAAAATGAAAAACCGAGAGAAACAGACCACAAACGGGCCGGTTTGGTCTTCCGTCTTTTCGGGCTCAAATTCCTAGTTTTGCCTGCAAGTCCAATAACATACAAAATATACACAAAATTCGGTAAGAGGTGAGGTTTGTACCTCCGACCTCTAACACAAAACCTTTACTCCCAACCACTGGTGCACGTGACACTCTCAACATGTTGTGTGCAAAGTTTATATTTATTTCATCCTTGACAGCTTTTTTTGGTGGTGGAGACAAAGAAAGTGGAGATAACTTTTCTTTTCTTTTCTTCTCCTCCCTTCCACAGTTCCACCCGGTCCTTTCTTTTCTTCTCCTTGGTAACTGCAGCAACTTTTCTTTTCTTTAATGCTTGGGAGGCAGCTTTTCTTGGTGGTGGAGACAAAGGAGACAACTTTTCTTTTAGTCTCTTCTTCTCCCTTCCACCCGGTCCTTGTCTCCTTGACTCTTTTCTTTTCTTCTCTTCTCCTTGGTAGCTGCAACAATTCCCATTATGCAATATGTAGTTCTCTACTCATCAAATCAACACCATTAGATTATCCTCACTGAAAACCCATATTCTTTCTTCAGTTCTTTCCTCTTCCTCGCATTTCATCAACTGCAGTATACTCTCCTCTTTCTTATAGTTCATTCTTCATCAATCTACTTTGATCTACTTCAATCTCAAGCTCAGGAGGCCATCAGGAAAAGTTGGGATAGCATGGGAGAGAAGAGGAGTGAGGATGAGATTGATGACTCTAAGCTTAAGGAATTTTTGCAGGTGATCCAACCTAGGATAGCAGAAGAGAGAGCAGAGGAAGAAGGGGAATGAAGAAAGAGCAGAGCACAAGGGTGATTCGGTTCAAATCAGTCTTTCGGTCCCAAAAAATATCAAGCCCGACACCGATTCGATAAACTATAATTCGGGTCGGGCTTTGCACCGAACTGGTATTTTCTAACTCAAAACTGAACCGAATCGGGCTTTTTTGATCGGTTCGGGTCAGGTTTTCGGGATTCTAGGGCCCAGACGCCCAGCCCTAGTCAATCCCATGCATTTTATGTCATATTGTAATTCGATAGAAGTTTAATACATACTAAGGAAAGCTGATTCCCAATTTGACTAATAATCATAATAGTCAAACATTGGAATTCAATGTTTCTTCCAATATCTGCTTTCTTTTTCTGATAGGATCTTCTGTCATCTATTACATATATGACCTCTGGAGGTTGTTCTTCAGGGTTTCTAACTTTCTACACTAAAAGGCACCACTAGAAAACATAATGATATGACTTCCCAATCATAAACACATATTTAAACACTTTTTTACGGATAACTACAGCAAGTACAAACCCAGTTAATATATTGCGAACTTCTAATCAATAATGAACAAAAATTTACACAAAATTTACTGCTAAGAACAGGCGGATTTTACCAACCTTGAAGAAGCTGAAATCCAGAGCAAAATTTTCGCAAGATCGAATCACGGAAAGCACTCTTCGCACTTAATCGCGCCCTCGTCTCCAGGAGCAATCGACAGAATTGAGACTAGGTTTTCAAAAACAATCAAAATGGCAAAAAAAAATTGGAAATTTCAGAAATTGGAGAATTAAAAGGTCAAAAGTGGACCTTCATCTGCGACTTTGATAGAGTTCTCGAACTCTAGTTACTCATATTTTGCACTAGAGCCTTCTCTCTCTGCTTCAGTCGTTGCCTAAGTGGGTCTGCAAGTAGTTTGTCGATCTCATCATTCTTCATTTCTCTGTCAATCTCTTCATTCTTCATTTCTCTCCTTACTTCTGCAAATTACATGTTCTACGTTGCTGTATAAGAGGTTGAAGTAAGAAAAACCCCCTGAGAGTGAGAGTGAGAGTGAGAGTGAGAGTGAGGGCGAGGCTGAGAGGATCGATAAGGGTGAGAGGGTGAGGGGGATTGAGGGTGAAAGCGATGGTGACTCAGGGCGAGGCTGAGAGCGATGGTGAGTGAGAGAGAGGCTGAGAGCCATTTGGGAGGGAAAGTGACCTAAATTTTTAGCTAAGGGAGGGAACACGGGTTTTTCACAAAGGCTAGGTTTTGAGTGTTTTGAGTCGAAAAAAATAAATGTAAATTAATTTTTATTTGTTTTTTCCGTTTTTCAGACAGCAGATGTCATTATTGTTGTTGTCTAAAATCTCTTAAATTTATCAAATGACGATGTGTTGGATGAGTATAGGTGAGATGACAGGTTTAACACATCTGTCATCTGACTAAGTCAGACGACAGCAAAACTCATGTGTCATCTAATGACTGTCGCAGGGCCGGCCCTGAGGCCTGTTGCTTGAGGTAGCTGTCTGAGGCCACAGATCTCCAGGGGCCTCCGAGGTTTAATTATGTATATATCATATTCTGCATAGATATATAGCGTTTTTGCTCAAATGAACGGAATGAATCATCTTACACCAGCGGCAGCCCTATTACTCTATCTGCCTCACAACCTAGGTTCGAGCCATGGCTCTGACCTGTCACTCTTTTTTTTCCTTTTCATTGAATTAAGTCAATATTCTGCCTTTTTTTTCTTCGAACACACCTTGCGACTCAGTTTCTTATTCATTTTCAATATAATAATTTTTCCATTTCAAAAATTTATGTATGAATCAAAATTTAATACATTTGTTAAATTTATTTTAATCAAAACACATTTTTTTGGATTGAGTTCAAAACACATGATTTTGCATTGTCATTTGGTGGAATATATATATATATATATATATATTTGAAAGGACACATTTTAATTCTGGCTCAGGTCGTTAGAATCTCAGAACAAGCTCTGGACTGTCGTGTGATTTAGTTATTCTAGTAGTGAAAGCATATATTAAACTCTACATGGATGTTAGGGTAGAGCCATAAGTATGGCTAGCTACCTGCATAACTAAGGCCAGCAAAAGAAGTCAGTTTTGTTTGGACTAAGCTTTCTGTTACAAAAGCCTTGAGACCAATACAATAGGATAAACAATTAAATGTACCACCATGTTTAGACTATCGTCTGATGAAGTTAAGTGCTGTTGTTAAAGTCTGTGCCGTTTGAAACTGTCGTCTGATGAAGTTCAGTGCTGTTGTTAGAGCCTGTGCCTTTTGATGGAGGTGGTCAGACAATAGCACGAAACTGTCGTCTGAAGAAGGGTAGTACATGAGTAGATGTTAAAATATCTATTGTCTGAACACCAGAAAAAGACAATAGTATAAAACCATTATGGTTGTGCAAAGAAAATTAAGTCAGCAAAGTTTGAAAACTAGGGACTTATGAGGACAAGTCAGAGAACATTGCTTTTAGACAAAGTGTTGTCTGCTGATACGCTCGAAATGATTGCCAATTTAAACCCTGAAAAAGTAATTGTTAGTATAGAATAAGCAGGAATCGTTCAAGCCGGGGATTGAGGGTACTCACACAATAAATCATGAAAATAAAGAAATAAGGGCTAAAGGTAAATTACTATCCTGTACTTTGGGTCCAAAATCAATTCAGTCCCTGAACTTCTAATTTAATCAAAAACACCCATGCACTTTCAATTTTGATCTAATAGGTCCAATTTGTTAACGTGACTCATATATGGTCTATATTTTATAATGTGGTGTCAAGGTCGCCTGCATAGTGAATTTTGAAATGAGTCCTACTATTAAAAATAAATAATTTTTCAACAAATAATCAATTGTAACTTGAATCCATAACAGAATATTAACGAATTGGATCTATTAGATCAAAATTGAAAGTGCAGGGGTGTTTTTGATGAAATTTGAAGTCCAGAGACTGAATTGATTTTAGACTTAAACCACAGGGTAGTAACCAGTATTTAACCCAAGAAATAATTTATAAGTATAAGAAACGAAAAGAAAGTACATATAAACAAAAATTCGACATTTACAACAAAGAATTAGAATCCAAGTCAAACAAAAACATAATTACGAATCCTAAACAAATACAAATTCTAACAAAAAATTAACTGGGAAGACTAACCTAAAACGAAAGTTAAAAAAAAAAAAAAAAACTAAAACTAACAAAATTTACGATTTCTTTTAAGGGATTTTCATATTATTTGATATTTACAAGTATAGAAAACCAAAAACACAAATTTATATACAAGAAAAATATTAATGAAATCAAAGAAAGGTTTTTTTTTTTTTTTGGGGGGGGGGGGGGGGGGGGGGGTGTTTGGAATGAAAATTTCAGAAACCAAAAACAAAAGAAAACGTTGAGAATAGATGTGAACATGAACGGAAAATTTGAAAACAATTCATCCACCACACTTCAAGATCAATTCCTTAATCCATTATTAATGTCATGAAAAGCTATTGACCAAGAAACAAAGATCAAAGCAACCAATGTCCCTTATTTTACTTCCCTTTTAATCAATCAAATTAGCAAAGCACCAAAACAATCTATTTCAAAGTCATGCATCACACAATCAAAGCAATCATGCGAATATCAGATTTCAAATCATTAAGTTCATGTAAAAGTTGACAATCATGCAAATCCAAGCACTCAAAGAAAATCAATTCAATGCACAAACAATCTAATTTCGACTCAAAGCAAGCTGTTACTACTCATTCGAATTAGGATTACAAAGCATAAACCTAATTACTAGCTCCAATTACATGCAATTACTCAATGTTACGCACCAATGAACAAGAACATGCAAAAGTTTTTAATCAAACAAAATCAGATTATCAATTCATATTTTGCCAAAATCATAGAATCAAGAACACATAAACACAAATATCACATAGAAAAGGGCTTCAAAATTGTTCCCAAAATTAGATTAGTTACTCATAGTTTTCGGTTTACACATAGAAAATCCAAAGCAGAAAATCTATTACAAAGTAGACTAAACTGTAAGGAATAGATGAAGATGGTGTATGAACCCTTGACCACGTCCAAAAGATCCAATGCAGCTCCACAGTGTCACAACAAGATGAAGATCAAGGCTAGGATTGGTGGTGAGCACATCAAAGCTTCCTTGTGATGTGAAATCTGAAACTAGAAAGCAACAAGTGAGAATACGAAATTGTGGAGAATATATATTGTCTTGATGTCAAAATATGTTTCTTTATATAATGAGACGTCAGTCTATTGTTTGTACCCACATTTGCATGTCCACTCAGACATAGATAATGTGCAATGATTTTGAATTACGATGAACCACTCAACAAGTAATTGGGTCGATAGCCAGATATGTTGGCCGATGAATAATTGGACAGTTTGTCCAAGACAAGTAAGGCAAAGCTATGCTCTTGGTTATCGACCGGCCCGTAGTCATTAGTTTGAAAAAGAGATTTATTGTCTAAAAGCCCATCGGCCAGTTGTTCCAAATCATATGAGTCAGTTTCTAACTCAAATTCAGCAATTGGGAAGATCATAGCCGATTGACAGATAAGGTCAGTGAGTGATAAAGATAAAAAGTTGATCAAGTTAGTATTCCAATCGAATTGAAATTCGGAGAGTTCAATCCACTACAGTCTACTTCAAGATTAATTACAGCCTTTGATGACGACCATCAGAGCCTGTCAAGAAAGAGTCCAGCGCCAAATCAGTCGACAATAAATATTGAAGCCAAATTAAGATAGAGTCACTGAGCCAAGAGGAGGTCGAATTCCATTCATCTTCAAAGAGTCAAGAGCCAATATAAATAGAAGAATCGACAGAAGACAACACACACAACTCCAGAAACTCAAGCCATCAAGCTTTTCTTATTTTTGTCTTACCTTTTGCTTAGGTAGAATTTCCGTCTGTTTGTTAGTTAGTTTGCTCTGCTAGTTACAACCTTAGTTACTTTACTTTTCTTGTAGCCTAGTATCGATTTTGAATTGTTTCCTTTGTTTTCTTTCAAACAATAGTTAATAATTTTCAGTCATTCCAGATTTCAGTTTCATTGTTATTATCTTTTATTTGCTCCTTCTTATCTTTATGCTTTATTTGTTTGATCATGTTATTTACTGTTCGTAGTCGCATAGTAGCTATCAATCTTGAGAATTATATTCGTTACGAGTTTACTTTTACAGTTACATATTATTACTTGGATCCAATTATCTTAAGCTACTTGGATCCAATTGACTTAAGCCATGTGACCAGACAATTCGTTTTCACTCATAATCTCACAACCACACCTAATTCACCCGACCTTCAGCCATCAAGTCTTTGATCCAAAGGCAGCGAACCATCGGCCGAGAATCAGTTCCTTCCCCGGCCATCAATTGCTTGATAAGTCAGAATCACACGCGCTACATTTACAATTGCACACTTGGCCTTTTGGCCGTGTACTGGCCCACCCCGTAATATACTCATCTAGAAGGACATGTGTTCCTTGATCTCTCGACTATCTAGGCCGAGGTGATTTTCAAAGACAACATCTTTTAGCACGCCCGGTGGGATTAAAGATTACTATTTTCTTAGAAAGGTTGAATGCAAGGGAAGAAGGTTAGTCAACAAAAACATGACAACCCATACATTGTAAACAGAGGAAAGAAGTGTCATCGGTGTGGAGAGTCAGGATATAATTCAACTTTTTATCCATCACAGCCGAAGCTCGATCTTACTCCAATCAGAATGGCACTTGAGTCGAGTGGGAATGGGACTTCAGACTCTTCAGCAGCAGAACAATCAGCCGATGAACGTAGAGCTCAAGAAGCAACAAAGACTGCAGCAGCCGAACTAGCCGCAAGGCAGGAGGCTACACAAGCAGCGACAGCTGACTCAGCCGCAAGGCAAGAAGACATGAGGCGAGTGGCCGCTAAAGCAGCCTTGGCTAAACAATCTACTGAACGTTTGTCTAGAGGCTCACCACTTAATGCTTTTTAGAGTGCCTCAAATAGCGCAACCACTCCCGGTGCTATCATATATGCAACACGAGATGGTAGAGTCAGAGATACTGTGGAAGCTGATTACTTAGAACCGGCTGAAATGTCAGCCGAGCAAATGTATAAAGTATTAAATGAGGTTTTTAAATTGCAAACGAACAAACTCACTGCCCGAGGAGAAATTAACAATAGATCTTTGGTAGATCAGTTAGTAATATTTTGGGAGAGAATACTAATCGATCAATCGGAGGATTGCAAACGCCTCTTAAGCAACTGAACAAATAATGGCAGCTATGGTGAATGGTCAAAACACTTTGCAAACCTTGCTGATATAAAACCAACAAGGCCAACTCAACCAAGCACTTGAACCTCCATGGCAGTAAGCTCATGCTTTTGTTCCATAGCCATAAGCTCAGTTTCCTATTGGTGGACAGCCGTTTCAAGCTCAAGCTCAGTTTGGAATGGCCAATAATTACGTGCAACAGTCGGTGAATAACAACAACGGTTGAGGAGGACAAATCTACCTAGGAATGGGTTGATGGTTGAAGAAATTAGAAGAATCTATGAAGAAACTATAGGGCTGGCTCCCTGGAGAACGGCCAGGCCGAGATACACCAAACCATATCCGAAAAGGGTTGATAATAGAGAATATCCAAGAGGATTCAAATTTCTCGATTTTCTTCTATTCAGTGGAGATGATTATCAATCAACTATAGCACATATTTCCCGGTTCACAGTGCGATGTGCCGAGCACTCCGGAGACGATCACTTGAAGTTGAAGTGGTTTGAGAACTCATTAATCGGCCCTGCTCATGCATGGTACGTTAACTTGGCTCCTAATTCTATTCAAAACTAGGCCGACATAGAAAGAGCCTTCCATGAGCAGTTCTATCGAGCTGAACCAGAAGTCACAATTGCCGATTTGGCAAAAATGTATCAAGAAGCACATGAATCGGCCCAAGATTTCTTAGATAGATTTAAGGCCGCAAGAAATAAGTGTAGAGTCAATTTGGGAGAGCTAGAGTTTGTTCTAATAGCTCAGCAAGGTCTGAATTATGAATTGCGCAAGAAATATGAGGGAGTTGATATTAGAGACATCTTTGAATTAACTACTAGTGTGGCTAGATATGAGGCGATCATCAGAGAAGAGACTCAAGCCAGATCAGCCTCAAAGGGAACTTATTATAAGAACCCTACTGTTTATGTTGTGGAGGGCAATTTCGAAGGTTTGAAGGTCGAGGAAGAAGATTCGACTGAAATCAATGTTGCCGAACTATTTGTAAACAAGCCAGTGGTTTGTAAAGCCCTAGCTAAGCCAACAGACCCAATCAAGGATAAACCTCAGCCAATAACCTACCATACCAAAGATGACACACCTTTGAGATTAACACCCACCCGTACTTACACTTTTGATATCACAAAGGCTGACATAATTTTTGAACAACTTCTTGCTGAGAAATTAATTAAATTGCCAAACGGCCATGTTATACCTAAGGCCGATGATATTAGAAATAAATCTTATTGTAAATTTCACAATTCATGGAAGCATTCTACTAACAATTGTGTGGTTTATTGTGATGCTTTACAGGATCTCATCGAAAAAGGAAAGCTGAAGTTTCCCGAGACGAGCAAACCAGCCAGTGTTGTGATTCTATGCCACTGGGTTTGAAGGCCTCATCATTATCTACTTCAAAAGCACCTACAGCCAGTGCTGTGATTCTATGCAGCCGTTGCAACTGTGAAGTAACCCTCGATAATCTCCTGTAAATCAAGAACCAAGAGTTAGCTATAGATCAATAGGTGAAGCCTGAATTAAAAGCTCCAACTGGTGGTGAAGAAGGTAAGAAAAGAGACACAGGAGGGAAACAAGCTGGAAGTAAATTGGGGACTCCCACGACTAATCTGGCTGAGAATGAAGTACTTAAACTCTTTGGCCCTCATAGCCCCAAGGGACGATATCAGGAACAACAAACCTCCCGAAGTGTTTTTAAGATCAAAAAGGAATCTGAAAACTCCGAAAGTGGATGGCTTTCAATGAGGAAGAGGTTGACCTTTGAAGATGATGATCTCGAGGGAAATTTTGCTGACGGTTTCAATGGCCGACGGCGATCAGGTTTTGACCAAGATGATCAATTTTATGACCAAGATTATTTTGATAGAAATAGAGGCCATAAACCTTACAGAACATATTGGCCACCAGTTACTTATGATAATAGGTGGTATGGACGAGCAGCTAGAGATCAACCCTTTTCCCCTTTGACAAAAACTCAAAAGAGACACATGCAAAGGGATGTGGCAGCAGCAAGGCAGCAAGGGTCAGAAGGGCAGGAAATCAGACGCCCAATTGAGGCAGAGAATAGAGAGACCTCCAACATAAGAGAAGATTTCACAAGGATTCTGGAGAACCGATGGAACTTGAGACCATTGGTGACCAATTTGAAAACGTTCTGAGTTTCCCGAAGTTACCTCATCTACGGTTTACTGAAGGAGGGGTTAAGGTCTTCAAACTTCTCAATCCTCCATTTAAATTGGCTGAATTAGAAACAATGAGAAAGTTCCGCCAGAAACATTCAGCCCTTGCAATCTATGGACTTCCGAGGAGTCAAGATTATATTCTCAATACAATAATAGCAAATTATGATGCAGATCATCCTCTGTTTCGGCAGGGTTTCCATAACTGATTCATTACACCTGTTTGAAAGCCTTGTATCAAGCACATCGCAGAGGAATCCAAAAGAAGGATATAATCAATCAAATCCCAGTTTTAGAAGCCGACTTTCATTTCCTTAGATTTTTTCATAGAAGTCACTCGGTTGAAGAAACCTATGGCATAACGCCAGAAGAGGTCCAGCTCGCAAGAGAACTTGATGATTATTTAGAGAAGAAAGACTTCACAACTGAAGAGCAAGTGAAGGCCGATGCCAAAGCTATGAATATTGAACAACAAAAGGAAATACAGAGGTCGGCTAAGGATAAAACGCCAAATGGAAAAATCCCCACCATAAGAGTAATGAGAGGACAAGATCCGCAGTTCTCAAATCAAGATCTGGGTATGATGAAGAAATATCATAGGGTGTATTCCGTATTGGCCACTTATGGCCTAACTGAAGAAGAAAGCGCAATGATGAAGATGTTGGAAAAAGATCTGTCTTAGGAGTCATACCTCATCACTGAGGACTCTAGCATTGGCTTAAAGATCAGTTATCAGGCAATGATGGAGAACTGTAAGCTGGAAGCCAACACTGATAACTTGCCCATTTCTGATTCTGACCTTGCTTACCTTCGTACTTACCATAAACAACATTCGGCTGCTGAGATGTATGGATTCACGTCCACTGAAAGCAAATTATTGGCAAGCTGAAACAGAAAAGGCAGCCACTAAGCTGACAACTGGAGCTATTGAAGAGTTAAAGAAAGAGCAAGCTAGTCTCAGTAAGCAGAATAAGGATGAGGAATGGTAGAAGGTGTTGCCACGAATAATGGCAATCAAGATGATTTTGGAGACAATGGCGATGAGGAAGTCGACTATGGTGAAGAGGAAGAACAAGGTGATTATGATAATGAGACCGGACTTGACTATGATATAGGAGATGATACAGCTTTTGATATAGAAACCATATCCCCATTTTACAAAGGCGAGGCTGCATTTGGAAAAGGAGAAGGTAATACAATGGACATCAACATGGTTTTTGTCCTACTTTCAGAGCTCCATGCTCAACTAGGTCAGTCTAATGAACTGATCGGCGACTTTGTTGCCGACCAACAACCTCAATTTGAGATTGATGAAATTGATGCCTAGTTGAACGATGAGGAAGGCCGTGTGGTGCTCACAAAACGAACGGCCAAAATGGCTCAGCATTTGAAACCGTTATACATCACGGCTTACATAGAAGGATATTCGATAACGAAAGTTCTGGCAGACAATGGCGTGGCAGTTAATGTGTTACCTACAGCAGTCATGAAGAAATTACGCAGTACGAAATCAGATTTGCTCCTTTCAGACATTACGGTGAACAACTTCTCTGGAGGTAAGAGTAGGCCAAGAGGTATCCTCCCACTCGATGTCACTGTAGGGGAAAAGACCAACATGACAGCTTTTTTCGTGGTCGACTCATCGGCTCATTATAATGCATTGCTTGGCCGTGATTAGATTCACCAGAACATGTGTGTACCTTCTTCCTTGCATCAAGTTTTGATCTTCTGGCATGGAGACAAAATTGAGGTCATTCAAGCAGACAATAACCCATTCAGGCATCCACTAATGTAGTCGAAGCAAGGTTTTACGAAGATGACATCGGATATTTTACTTTCAGTGAACGAGATAGCAAGGGTCGACCTACCGAAGTTACTGCGTAGAAGATTGTTGACCTAGGGTGTGAGAATGTTTTGCGAGATGCAGACCATTGACTTGATACACATTTACGCAAGCGTACGTATCATTGTCAAGATAGGGAAGTATTATACCCAAGATTATCATACCACAGGGATTAGTGGCTAACCCACAATCCTTGAGTGGTGATGAGGCTGAAATAGCCTCACAATTTAACCCTGCAAAATGTAGTTGTTAGTATAGGATAAGCAGGGATCGTTCAGTCCGGGGATTGTAGGGTACACCTACACAAAAAAGTCAATTAACAAATAAAAGAATAAAATGGGGGGTATGGGATTTGGTTACTAATCTACTTAAAATAAAATAAATAAAACTATATACAATGATCGACTTCCCTAACCTAGACCAATACCACTCGGAAATTACTAAGTGTAGAAACGGAAAATCCATTTCAACATGCTACAAAAACGTGCCCATCTTAAATGCCTAGATAAGAGCCCAAATGAAAAGCCTCAGCGGATCAATCCATTTATCTAATTCGTTCTAATGTGGGCTTGGATCGGAAGAGTCCTTACCATGCCCAATACTACTAATCTTTTAGAACACTCAGCGTAATTCTCTTAATCAGTAGTATTATCTAACCCCCAAATCGACTCACACATGCAAATTAACCATTACACATAGAATTTAACACATAATTTCCAGAATTGTTTAACCATTGAAACATGGTTTTTACCACTTTAGAACTAATTATTACTTGTTTAACTCAGCATCTTAACAAATAGCAATTATTCTTGGCAAATTAAGCAAACAAACAAGAACACTCAGCGTGATTCTAGCATGGGAACTTATTAACCTAACTCGGAAAATTACCTAAACATGTAAAAGGGCACAAGATTGTAACATGCATCATCAAAGAATTCTCGAATTAACTCAATAATAAACTGAAAATCTCAAAAATATTAATAAAAATATTCTGAACATTTCATGTCTCCAATTACACAACTCGCAAATCCAAACACACAAAACCGAAACAAAAATTGAAAGTAGAGTCATAGTTACACTTTGAAGCTTTCCTCAGCGGCTTGGCAATAAGGTAGTGAACTCGTCTCTGCTATGGTGGTGGAGCGTCCTTGACTCAGCGCCTAAGAGCTTCGTAGATTGATGGATGGATAGTGGTCACGGTCTTGTAGGTGCTGGAGGATTGATGAGTGAATTGGGCAGAGTCTCGAAAAAGTTTTTGGCAAGGAAGTGCTAGGCAAAGAAGTGATAGGCAAGGAAGTGATCCCCATTCTGTTCTGGATGTTGCCTATTTATAGGGGAGCAGTGGTTGGCTTTTGTGGATCGTAACCTTCATCATTTGGACGGATGGGATTGCATAGCTTTCTTCATCTTCTCTTTAATTTTCTGTTTCTTATTTCTTGTCCTTTTAATTTCTCATAATGGAGTACTTATGGCCTTAATTCCTCTCAATAATGGGGCAATTCCTTTAATTTCCCAATTGATACATTTTTCTCCTTTATTCTCCTTCTTCATTACTTGGTCAAACGTCTTAAATTTCCTACAAAAAGGTGGAGAATATCAGAATTTTTTTAGAGAAAATAAAGGGAATTAAAATGTAAAGACCGCAAAAACATTGACGGTAAGGAATCCTGATCCCGTTAGGATTTTTTCATAAATTTTTCATTTTCCGCCTATTTTACTTCAAACACTCTACAAGACTCTCAAAATGACTTTAATGACTCAAAACACAAATCTAAGGGAGAAATAAGGCTAGAATGGAGCGTATACTCATGAAAATCGTCGCACTTTGTGCTTTTATCAACTACCCCGCACTTAGCTTTTGCTAGTCCCTTAGCAAAATAAAATACAAAACAAAACAAAGACTCGACAAAAAGCAGGTAAGTGACTCTACTGCCCCTAACTGTTGTCTCAGAGACTCCAAACTCATGGCTTTCACGTTAAACATCTCACATAGATAATTCCAAGGTTAATAAACATGTGACACCCATATGACGAAGCAAGATATGGAGAACTTAGGTTATACAGTAAATGATAGCATGTTTCGAACAAGTCCAATCCAAACTCACAAGGCATACTCTCGATTTTTCTCTTAGAAATGGCTATGCTTAAAAGCTTCACGCTCAAGTATATGCAAGAGAACAAATTGTAAGGCAACAAACAGCTTGCATATTTCATCAACAAAAGCATTTTGTGAATTTTTTTTAACAACCTCAAGAAATGACTAAGTGCACAAATGGACATAAACCATAAGCTCAACTTTGTACCTGACTCCACTAACCAAAGCTGCCCATCTCAAGGATCAAGTAGGGACTTGTAACGGGTTGTAATGGGGCTAAGCTAGGTTTTTTGAAAAGAAGATTAAGGATACAAAAATCCTAAGGACCTAGCAGAGCATATATGGACGACCTTATGTCACCATTTTTATAGGCCAATTATCATTGTTTTGGCCCCGAGCTTCACTTTAACCATGGAAATGGACAAAAGCCTAATTTTCAACTTTGAGCCTTCTTCAAATATGAAAGTCCAGAACCACACTTTAACAATTTCCCAAGAGATTTTTTTTTTAAAAAATTTCTTCTGTTTCGCCGTTTTTCTTTCTTTCCTTTTTCATTTTCTTTCATTTTCATTTTTTCTTTCACGGCAATCTCTTTTTTTTTTTCTCTCTCTTGGGTTTTCCCCACTCTACACTTGTCTTTCATCATCACCCCTACACACTATGTCATGCTCTACTAAGTCCCTAGCACAAGGGTAGAGATATCCTGTACTAAGCTCATGGTAGGGTAGTGAGGGTGATGAAACAAAGGTTTTCAACGTAGGCTCAAAGGGGTTCATTCTAAGGAGTCCCACACGGGCACAATTGGGGACACATGCTTGTTTGACTATGGTGGTTTCCCTAATGCCTTCTATCCTATCCAAGATCAGGGCATATTATGGCATACAAGTTTTGACAGTCACAAAAGTCAAGTTCTAGTACTCTCTAGTCCATTAAAATCTATGGCACATGATCATTGGATTTTCAAAGAATGATGAGGTTTTGCAAATACAGCCATGAAATTCTAAATTTATCAATTAAGCACTCGAACAAGAAAGTATTTCAGCTCAACAGCTCACTTAGGGTCAAATGAATCAGACTTAATCCTAGCATGCTTAATGAACCAAGTTACAATCCTATCTCAAATCTTCATACAAGTATCTCAATATCGATTAACCAAAGAATTCAATTAAGTCCTATTTCGATCATGAAAACCTTCAGCCATGAATTCAGAGACATGTTCATCCTAGACGTTAGGAGCATCCTAAGACTCAAACAAACAAAAACTCTATAAAACCAACGAAATTTTTTTTTAAATTTTTTTTAAACTGAAAATTGAGAATATTCTAAAATAAAAGTGTAACCCACCCCACACTTAGAATCTATATTGTCCTCAATGTAGGGAAAAAATGGTATATAGACCCTAAATATGGGGGGCTACGGAAATAAGGAAAGGGTAAAACAAACAAACAAAGACACAAATGCAATTCAATCTAAGTAAGTGAAGGGATAGAAATGTCAAACTCTCGTTGATAGCTCCTCCACAGCTTCGGTTTAAATGGGTTGCCTCCCACGCAGCGCTTAATATTTATAGTCCATCAGCCTGGACTCTCCTCCTTGTTCACACGTCTTGGGGTGCCTCATGTAGGGGTATGTCTTCCAATGTGTGCTCCACAAAGGACTCATAGTAGGGCTTGAGACGATGCCTATTAACCTTAAACTCCTTCCCTGTCTTCTCACTCTTGATCTCTACAGCACCATGAGAAAACACATTAGTCACTATAAATGGGCCAATCCAATGAGAACGAAGTTTACCTGGGAATAGCTTAAGTTTGGAATGGAATAACAGAACTTTCAAGCCCACTTGGAAGCTTTTTCCGCGGATCATTTTGTCATGGTAGGCCTTTGTCTTCTCCTTGTAGATCCATGAAGCATCATAGGCCTCATTCCTTATCTCCTCAAGCTCATTTAGCTGTAGCTTCCTATGTAGGCCGGCTTCATCATAATCCATGTTGAACATCTGGACAGCCCACCAAGCCTTGTGCTCTAGCTCCACTAGAAGGTGGCATGCCTTTCCATAGGCCAACTAAAGGGAGACATCCCAATAGGCGTCTTGTAAGCCGTTCTGTAGGCCCACAATGCATCATCCAATCTCTGGCACCAATCCTTCCTTGTTGGGCCCACTGTCTTCTCGAGTATCCTTTTGATCTCCCTGTTTGACACCTCCGCTTGGCCACTAGTTTGAGGGTGGTAGGGCGTTGACACCTTATGGGTTACCCCATACTTCTTTAGCAAAGCCTCGATTGTACGATTGCAAAAGTGAGAACCTCCATCACTGATCAGCACACGTGGCACTCCAAACCTGGTAAATATGTTAGTTCTCAAGAAACCTGCAACCACTTTTGAATCGTTAGTCTTGGTGGCTTTTGCTTCCACCCACTTTGATACATAGTCCACAGCTAGTAGTATATATAAACAGCCATTAGACAAAGGAAATGGGCCCATAAAGTCAATGCCCCAAACATCAAAAATTTCTACATTTATTATTGGGTTCATGGGCATTTGATCTTTTGGGCCAAGATTACCAGTCCGTTGGCACCTATCACAAGAAATACATAACAAGTTTACATCCTTGAAGATAGTAGGCCAATAAAATCCACAGTCTAAGACCTTCAAGGCCATTCTACGAGGCCCAAAGTGGCCTCCACATGCTTCACTATGGCAAAATGACAGAATTGACCTATGCTCAGACTCTGGGACACATCTCCTAATGACTTGGTCACTACAATGTTTCCATAAATAGGGCTCATCCCAAATAAAGTTCCTAGCCATTTTCTTCAATTTATCCTTACTAGCTTTGGAAAGTGTATCAGGCAATGTCCTAGTGACTAAATAGTTAACTATATCAGCATACCAGGGCACACTAACCTCTATCCCAAAGAGTTGCTCATCTGGGAAAGTTTCCTGTAGGGGCTGGGGGTCCTCCTCATGGACTATCCTGCTCAAATGGTCTGCCACCACATTCTCACTACCCTTCTTGTCCTTGATCTCTAGATCAAACTCCTGAAGCAACAAGATCCATCGAATTAATCTGGGCTTGGCCTCTTTCTTGATCATCAGATATCTCAAGGCTGCATGGTCAGAGTAAACAATTACTTTAGAGTGCAATAAATAAGAACGAAACTTATCTAAAGCAAAGACTACAACCAAGAGTTCTTTTTCAGTGGTGGAGTAGTTGATCTGAGCATTGTTGAGGGTCCGAGAAGCATAGTAAATAGCATAGGGCTTCTTATCCTTCCTCTGGCCCAACATAGCTCCAATAGCATAGTCCGATGCATCACTCATAAGCTCAAAGGGTAGACTCCAATCTGGAGGGCAAATGATGGGGGCCGTGGTCAACAACTCTTTGAGCTTCTCAAACACCTTCTTGCAATCCTCATTGAACACAAAGGGCACGTCCTTCTGTAATAGGGCACACATAGGTCTCGCCACCTTGGAGAAGTCTTTGATGAACCTCCTGTAAAATCCTACATGGCCAAGAAAATAGCGTACCTCCCTCACAGTTGTGGGGGAGGGTAAGTGACATACAAGATGAACCTTAGCCTTATCTACCTCAATGCCCCTAGCAGATATTATATGTCCTAACACTATTCCTTGTGTTACCATGAAGTGACACTTCTCCCAATTCAGTACAAGGTTAGTTTCTACACACCTCTCCAGTATCAATCCTAGATTCTCTAAACAAGTATCAAAATCTTTACCAAAGACACTAAAGTCGTCCATAAAGACTTCAATAATATTTTCAATGTATTCTGAGAAAATGGACAGCATACATCTTTGAAAAGTACCTGGTGCGTTGCACAAGCCAAAGGGCATGCGTCTATAAGCGAAGGTCCCAAAGGGGCACGTGAAGGTCGTCTTCTCCTGATTCTCGTGGGCTATGCAAATCTAGTTGTATCCACTATATTCGTCCAAGAAGCAATAGTAGGAATGGCCCGCTAAGCGCTCCAACATCTTGTCAATAAAAGGCAAGGGCATATGATCCTTCCTCGTTGTGGCATTCAGTTTCCGGTAGTCGATACATACCCTATGACCTGTCACTAATCTTTGGGGCACTAGCTCATTATCATCGTTCTTTACCACAGTCATCCCAGACTTCTTGGGCACCACTTGCACTGGAGAGACCCACTTACTATCAGAAATGGGGTAGATTACCCCACAATTGAGCAACTTGATCACCTCATCTTGGACCACCTTCATCATGGGAGGATGTAGACATCTCTAGGCTTCTCTTGTGGGCTTGGCTCCATCTTCTAACAGGATCCGGTGGACACATGTGGTTGGGCTGATTCCCTTGATATCTGCTAGAGTCCAACCAATGGCAGTCTTATGCTTCTTCAACACGTCCACCAACTTCCTTTCTTGCTCTACATCCAGCGTTGATGATATGATCACTGGGAGGGTCTCATTTCTCCTAGGTACGTGTACTTCAAATGTTCAGGGAGTACCTTTAATTCCAACTTGGGTGCCTGAACCATAGAGGGTAAAATTTTATTAGTAGAAACCGGAATTGAGAAATAGGAAATGGACCTCTTTACAGGCTGAGCCTTGAGTGAGGCCACAGTCTTAATCACTCTGGGCTCCGCAACATCCCACTCAACCTTAGGGATAGGATCCCCATTTGCATCATATCCGACCCCCTCCTCTAGGGTCAGAGCTAATTCATCCTCAACCATTGCTTTGGAGAATACTTGTGTGAGTGAATCAACTACATCAATAGCAAAGCAAGGTTTCAAATCAGAAACAGGGTACCTCATGGCTTCAAGAATGTTGAAGCGTATAACGTCACCATCAAACTCCATGGTGAGAGTCCCTTTGTACATGTCGATCTTCGTTCTCGCAGTCCTCTTAAAGGGACGCCCTAAAAGTAATAGAGTGGTATTTAGGGGTGATTCCTCCATGTCCAAAACATAGAAATCCGCAGGGAATATCAGATGGTTTACCTGCACAAGAACATCCTCAACATACCCTTGAGGGTATTTGTTAGACCTATTAGCAAGTTGAATGACAACATTATCCCTTTGAAGAGGGCCTAGACCTAGGGACACATAGTCTAACATCACATTTTCAAACCTGGTGTCACCAATGAAACAGGGAACAGAAAAACTCCCTGGGTCCTTTAACTTTGGGGGTAGTTTTCTCTGGATAACTGCTGATACCATTTCGTTCATTTTCACCACCTCCTTCTCTCTTGTCTGCCTCCTTGTGGTGCATAGATCCTTCAAGAACTTAGCGTACTTAGGCACCTGTTTGATGCACTCGATCAGGGGCATGTTCACTTGAACCTTCTTGAAGATTTCCAAGATTCCTTGATCAGATTTATCTTTCTTTGTCTTGGCAAACCTGCTCGGGAAAGGTATAGAAACAACTGGGTTAGTCTTAACTAAACCAGTAGAGTTAGGAATTGTACCTTTGGGCTCAGTTTGGGGCACGTTAACTTCCACCCTTGATGTAGCTAGGTCCTTTTCAACATCCTTCTTGGACACCTCCACAACATCTTCTTCTTCATTAGGGGCCACTTGGGCCTTCTTGTGGGCTCTGGGAGGGTCTAGTAGCATGCGCCCACTCCTAGTGATGATGGCTTGGGCGTGCTCATTCCTTGGGTTAGGCACCGTGTTGCTTGGTAGCTTCCCTGTTTCAGCAATCCAGCCCATGAAATCCACTACTTGGCCCATTTGATTCTTAAGCTCTGCAATATCCTTTGAATGGGTCGCCTGTCCTACAACCAAAGCTTGAGTAGCAATGTTAAGTTGTTGTTGTCCCGCAGCAAGGGACTTCAGCAATTCATCATAATTAGGGGCACTCAAAGTGTTGGAAACAGGAGGTGGAGGGACAGAATTAGGAATACTAAAAGTTGGAGGTACCTGAGGCCTCAAAAACAAACCTGGTGGGCGATGAGAATTCTGACCTAGGCCTTGAGGTGGTCTCAAGGTGTTATCATTGTTGGCCCAACGAAAGTTAGGATGGTCTCTGAGCCCAGGATTGTACGTATTGGAGTAAGGGTTATACCTCGGGCCTCCTTGGCCTCCTTGATACCCGAGGGCATTAACAGATTCCCATCCTTCTGGAAAGGCAAGCTGGGGACATTTATCAGTGGGGTGCCCTTGAGTCGAGCACATCCCACACACTTCAGCCATTGCTCCTCCTCCATTAACGTTTAAGACTTGAGACAGCAGAGTAGACATCTTGTTGACCTTGTCTTCAAGGGCAGAGTTAGTGGACACCTCATATACCCTCCTTTGAGAGAAAAGCATCCCTTCATATTGTTGATAGTTTAGTGCACGATTTTTAAGTAGCTCCTTGTCCTTATCAAGTGTCTTATCCATAAAGGACCCTCCAACAGCAGCATCTAACAAACCACGCTCATTAGCAGTGAGACCTTCATAAAAATAGGTAAGGAGGGACCCCTCACTCATCCCATTGTTAGGGCATGATGCTACAAGGCTCTTAAACCTGTCCCAATAATTACAGAAATTCTCCTCATGTCCTTGCGTGATTCCACTAATCTGCTTCCTCAAAACAGTGACCTTTGAGGAAGGAAAGTACTTCGTAAGGAACTCGCCCTTCATCCTATCCCAAGTGTTGATACTCCCAGCAGGCAGCTCAAATAGCCAAGTCTTGGCCTGGTCCTCCAAAGTAAAGGGGAATGCCTTCATCTTCAAGATATTGATATCAGCTCCTTTAGGGCACATACTCCCACAGACAAACTCGAACACCTTGAGATGCTTGCTAGTGTCTTCACTATTCATCCCATGAAACTTGGGTAAGTGATGCAAAAACCCACTTTTTAACTCAAAATCATCATTAAGCCCCTTTCCTGGTTCTGGATAGGCAATGCATAAGGGTGCCGTAACCCCACCTGTAGGATTAGATAGTTGCCTAATAGTCTCGGCCATTGGTGCCTGTACTTGCTCAACAGGGGCGTGCTCTTCCTCTTCTATGTCTGTAACGTCCTCTTCAGTGACCTCCTCTTCTTCCTCTTCAAAGACTTGTTCTTCTCCTTCTTCAGAACGGTCAGGTTTTTTGATCTCCTCGGTTGATCTTGAGGAGTTATAACCTGAGTAGCTAGAGTCCTCAGAGTCCCTCCTTTTTAGAGGAGGGCGGTCTGAAAAAGTGAGCTCCTTAGTCTTATTAGAGACAGTGGACATTCATGGACCTTTAAGACCAAATCAAGTGTTAGTAACATATACAAGCCTCAGAATACAAATATTATGCCTTTCCTTAACTTTATAAGTTACATTTACATTCACATACTTAGGTACTGGAACAGAGGACCTCGTTTGTGCAATGGAACTATAGAACAGCTACCCTCCACAAGGTCATGTTTAATCCAATATATCTTAAGAATGTCACATTACATTTTTTTTTTTTTTTTGAGTTTGTTATATACATAGTTAATATCTCAATTGATCCCAAGTTGTAAGTCGAGCCCAATAGAAACCACTACTATTGGTGAGATATGATATAGGGATAGTCACATAGACATAAGTTTCTTTCCTTTGTTTCAGAATGATGGATGGCCAGATTAAGAGGTAAGTGAGAGGGAGGACTCATTTTGGTGATACTACGGAGGCTACTCCCTCATTGAGGTTTACGCCCCTATCGGCTACTCCCACATAGTGGTTTAGGCTCATTCTACAGTATCTCTGAGATCCAATTGAACCCATCACCCAGGGTCCCAATCTAAGACACCATCTGTATGCCCCTTACTCAGCTGGGAAATTAACTTATGTGTTAGACCGTTCTCCAAGTGCTAATAAAGACCGCCTTCAACCTCAAGAGACCTTAGCAAGATACTAATGAAGGGTTAAGGCCAATATTAACAAAAGGGCCCTTGTCTACTCATATGATTTTACACACTTACAATAATTAAGTAATTAACTAAATTTATAACAACCTAAGTATATTAATCTAAGTGAAACACATACAATTTACAACAGGCTTAAAAAAAAACAACTTCTACAAATTGTATAACAATTATAAAAGACATGCGTAATCTTGTAACACTCACAAAACTTAAACTAAATCACAATTATACCATGGCCAAACATAAATTGCAATTTGTCACCATTCCACAAGTGTAGTACAAAAATTTAGCATGCACTCTATATATAAACAACAAAATGGATGACACTTTAAGCGCTAGGGATTTTACCAATCCCCGGCAACGGCGCCAAAAATTGATGAGGCTGAAATAGCTTCACAATTTAACCCTGCAAAATGTAGTTGTTAGTATAGGATAAGCAGGGATCGTTCAGTCCGGGGATTGTAGGGTACACCTACACAAAAAGATCAATTAACAAATAAAAGAATAAAATGGGGGGTATGAGATTTGGTTACTAATCTACTTAAAATAAAACTAAAACAAAAAAAATAAAACTATATACAATGATCGACTTCCCTAACCTAGACCAATACCACTCGGAAATTACTAAGTGTAGAAACAGAAAATCCATTTCAACATGCTACAAAAACGTGCCCATCTTAAATGCCTAGATAAGAGCCCAAATGAAAAGCCTCAGCGGATCAATCCATTTATCTAATTCGTTCTAATGTGGGCTTGGATCGGAAGAGTCCTTACCATGCCCAATACTACTAATCTTTTAGAACACTCAGCGTAATTCTCTTAATCAGTAGTATTATCTAACCCCCGAATCGACTCACACATGCAAATTAACCATTACACATAGAATTTAACACATAATTTCCAGAATTGTTTAACCACTAAAACATGGTTTTTACCACTTTAGAACTAATTATTACTTGCCTATTTATAGGGGAGCAGTAGTTGGCTTTTGTCGATCATACCCTTCATCATTTGGACGGATGGGATTGCATAGCTTTCTTCATCTTCTCTTTAATTTTCTGTTTCTTATTTCTTGTCCTTTTAATTTCTCATAATGGGGTACTTATGGCCTTAATTCCTCTCAATAATGGGGCAATTCCTTTAATTTCCCAATTGAAACATTTTTCTCCTTTATTCCCCTTCTTCATTACTTGGTCAAACGTCTTAAATTTCCTACAAAAAGGTGGAGAATATCAGAATTTTTTTAGAGAAAATAAAGGGAATTAAAATGTAAAGACCGCAAAAACATTGACGGTAAGGAATCCTGATCCCGTTAGGATTTTTTCATAAATTTTTCATTTTCCGCCTATTTTACTCCAAACACTCTACAAGACTCTCAAAATGACTTTAATGACTCAAAACACAAATCTAAGGGAGAAATAAGGCTAGAATGGAGCGTATACTCATGAAAATCGTCGCACTTTGTGCTTTTATTAAGTGGTCGGAACTAAATTCACTAAGCAAACAAAAGCAAAAGAAAAAGAAAATAAATAAAAATACTACTTTAAGGCACCAAGCCATAGCAATGCTCGGCTTTGGTTTTCACCAAAGCCAAATCAAAACTAAGAGCCTAGTGATGGCTATTTACAATGAGTTAGAAATTGTCATTCAATATTGAGATATTTAATTTATCTAAAAGACTACGTCAAAAACTAAATTAACAACAACAATTAAAAATGAAGAAAAATAAAAGAGAGAAAGATTTTGGGGTGCTAAGAATCACTCTCTAGCAATTTCAATGCAACGAACACATTTCAAGCAAACAAACATATTTTCATGAGAACCAAATCCCGTACTTAATGCCGGTCAAGGCCACTAAGCCGAATTTCCTTAAGGGTATTCACATTTTCGGTTAGGACAAATACGAACTCTCTAACCCATGAATTAGTACCTTACTAGGGCTACCAAAACAAGAGCTAAAGGCTTAGAGCTCTAGAAATTAGGGATTTAAGCATGCAATAGTTACAACCTAGAATGTAACGATTACTTAGTTCTCTACCTAATGCCAGTTAAGGCCACTAAGTCAGTTTCTCTTATTTGGTATCCATTCTTCCGGTTAAGGCAAGAATGAACTCTCTAACCCTAATCATTATGCCTTGTTAGGGCCACAACGTCTAGGATTAAAGGCGAAGGGCACAAGAAAATAGAAACTTAGGCAATCATTCATTCTCGATTAAGCAACTACTTGATACACCACACTAATTACATGAAGCTAGTGAACAAAAGAACCACCAATTGTATCACACAACACAAATCTCAACATATAACAAAGAGAGTGGTCAATTCCCTAAAATTCATGCATCAAGAATCAATTGACATAGTAATTAGAGTGCACCCATATGAAAATACATTATTTATCACTTGAAAAATATGTCAATTACATCAAAATTGAGCTAGAGTTAGAAACCCTAGCTCCCAAAAGTAACTACACACAACCCATATTAATGAACATCAAAATTACAAAATTCAAATAGCAAAGAGTAGAGAAGTGTAGGAGAAAACAAAGATAGTCACAAATAGCTATGAAGCTAGCATGACTAGCCTTGAATTACAACCCCACAAAATACCCAAATCTTGAACCTTGTAGAGATTGAGCTCCTTGATAGATCCTTAAAGCTTTGTGTGGGTAGTTCTTCAAATCTCAAAAGAAATTATAAAGAAAAGAGGAAAAATGGAGGGGAAGGAGGGAGAAGAGAGCAGCCCAAAGGGCTGCCTCTGTTTTTGGTGGTGCGGCTACTCTTTGTGTCTCCTGCCGTAGAGTTCTGGGTAAAGGATTTATATAATAGTCTCTGCTACCCTTTTTGTGACCTAAGGGAATGGATGGGTCCGTGGCTGAGATTCATTTAGAAGAGAGTATGGGACACATGGCTGGGAGAGACAGGATGGAGGAAAGATCATTTCAAGGTATGGGTTGTGCAGAAAAATAAGAGAAAAGTTGGGAAAATGGGTCTGCCACGCTTTAGCCTTTAATTGGCTCAATTTATTTGAACAACTATTGTTTAATTAACAAACATGACTATAGCTGTGGGCTGTGGCTGACATGATTAATTAATCATGGTTTGATTAATTAATTAAGCCAATGATTAATTAATCCAACTTTTTCTTTTCTTCATTTCTCTACTATTTACTCCGATTTTGCATTATTTTCTTCTGATATCTTTGACTCAGCTTATTTCCTACAAAACAAAAAAAAATAGATTACTTACATAATAATTAACTCGAGGATTAGCTTAGTTCTAGTATTTTAGATATAATTACCCGCAAAAAATACGTATAATCACACCGCCACACTTGAACTTTGCTTGTCCTCAAGCAAATTAAATGAAATCTAATCTGAAAATTTACCAACTCAAACATAAGTAAAATGCGGTATTAGCCTTTCCAGCCATAACCCTCGGAGAACTAATAATGTATATGATCATGAAGTAGATGCAAGCACAACATAAGATTTTTGAATTTGTAAGGCAATTAAGATGCACATGTGAGAAATGCTCAAGTATATGCATGTGTTGACCATGTGTCAAATCAATCCATCACAATCAAATAGGCATACAGAAGACCCGATATAACCCACTAAACTCACAAAGGTTCAGTAAATATTACCGCTCAAGTGTTTAGGGGTTACATGTATGTGAAGACCCGAAATTTAATTCAAATAAATTAAATGTAATTCAATATTTGTTCAATAATATGAATTATGAATTTTGGGCTTGCTTCGTATGTCGTTGTTTGAGGAAAGGGGTTACGAACGAATTTTATTTTTGAAAAGAACGTTATTTAGGGGGTCATGAAAATTGAATTTTTATACATTCGAAATTTGGAAAAACTTCCTTCATGAAAGTTGTAGAGATCGTCGATACGATCTCGTGCATATGTGGAATGCAATATTTAGAGTTCCTGTGAATAAGTTATGAATATTTGAAAATAGGAATTTTTCTAAAAATATAATGAAAAATTAGATTTTTTCATTAAGGACAAAAACAATCATTTTTTTGCACTTAGCACCCCCCCCCCCCCCTCTCTCACGCGCGGAAACCCTTCCCCTTGCTCACCGACCCGCTGACCTGACCCGACCCCAACTCCTTCCTCCTCCCATGCCGCCGTCGGACCCGACCCTCCCTACCTTCTCCCCGAGCCACCCAGCCGCTCCCCGCCCTCGGTTTCGCCAGCCGCTGCCCCCTGCCTTGGATCGAAGCAACCCCAGACGAGGAGGGCCGACCCGATCGGATATCCCCCGTGTCGGCGTTACACGGGCCAATCATCCCCATTTTCGTGATGTCCTCATCCTCCTGATCATCCCATATGTGGCTTGCATCACGGTTTTGAGTGTAGAGTTGTAGATCAAGAGTTAAAAGTTTCGATGTCCCTGATTTGATCTGGAATCTGATTTAGTGACCGAGATTAATCCAACTTCAAAGCCTGATCTAGGACGATCTAGACCTTATCTCGGAAAAAGTCAGGTATTAAAGTTGTTCATAATTTCATTTTGAAGAAGTTTGTAGTTGACAACTTTTGCATCTGAGGTGGTTGACAGGCGTTGACCGCCGTCTGACTGCTACGTGTGACGGCGCTTCGAACCAAATTTTGAGTTTATATTATCTGGACGATGATCTATGCATCCATATGAGCGTTTTGATATATGACATGGTCATGTTAGAAAACGTTGATAAATATTAAATTTAAGTTTTGACTTTACTATTTACGGTTTTACAGTTTATCTTCGGTTTACGATTCACGGAGATCAGACCATCGGTTTTACTTTAAATTTTAATATGATGATCATATAACTGTCCCGATAACTTACGGGCGAAGATCCGACTGTTGGATCTTCGTATAATTGTAAAACAGTGATTCGGGAGGCAATTCGTGAAGATCCATCTGTCTGATTTTCGTATAATTTTGATAAGATGTTTCCAAGGGCGATCCATGAGGATCTAACTGTTAGATCATCGTGTAAATTCGATCCGACCGTTTGATAGTCTTTATTTTAGAATCCGATCGTTGGATCATCATTTAAGTTTATTTCATGCTTCGTTTGCTAAGTAAAGACCATACTTGATTAGGTACTTGATGGCTTGAGTTGACGAGCGTTTGGATTATTGTAATTTGTATTTAAGTGAAGACGCAGCGGGAGTTTAGAGATAAGTAAAAACTCACGTATTTCATATTACGAACCGAGTACTTTTAAATTATTTATTTTTGTAATTGTGTGAAAAATATTTATGGATTAAATATTTGTTTTTAAAATCACATAGACTTGATCAACTACGGTCCATTGGTAAGTAAAATGAATTTTAATTATACAAATAAATTTCACGATTTTCTTGTGTGAACTATAGATAGTATTAGTGGTCATTCCTGAGTGGATGATTACGTATATATATATATATATATATATATTTACGTGGAATATATATATTGATTGGTGTGTTGTTGAGTGATGATATGATTGAGTTGGAATGATGATTTGGATTATATTTCAAATGCTTAAATTTCATAATAATATTGTGTATCTTGGATGAGTTGATTTCATTATGTGAAAATACATCGTTGTGCTCATTTATGGATTTACGGTCAACGTAGTGACCGGTTTTGGGGAATCGGACGCTCTAATCCTAGGTGGATGATGGGATACGTTTGGTTGAGTAAGTACGAGTATCGGACGTTCTAAAATGTATATAGGTATACATATCGATGAAATACGATAAAGATAAATATGTCAGATGCCATAACCTAGACCAGTTGACGGGCTACGATACAGTTAAAGCTCTAACCTATCAATACCGTAATTTTGTAAATACGATTTCGGGGTTTTGAGAAGAGAGATGTGAGTTAGGGTTTTGTGTCGATTTGTTGATTTGGTGATTGATTTGAGATTGTTGGTTCCTTGTGGACGTGGAAATTGTTGAGTGTTGACTTGGGTGAAAATAAATATGGTTTAATTAAACAACCGTTCTTTCTTTTTACTCATACGAGCTTCAAAAGCTTACCGGGTTTTGCGTTGTTGCAATCCCCGTACACTATTCAAATGGTGTAGCGGATGTTCTTGCAGGTCAGGATAACCAGGGAGGTGGCCGTGCTATTTAGGAGTTGTAGCATTTATTTAATTTCATTTAAGTTGTGAGGTTTGTTATGCTCATTTGGAGCTTTACAATTTAATTTGTGAGTGAATTGTAATAATTACCCGAGACTAAATTCGGGTTTTGAAATTAAATTGTGTGGTGAGGTTGTTAAGGAAAAAGAAATTTTCAAGATGATTATTTTGAGTTGTGGTGATTCATGTTTCGGATTTTGTATTTTTTTTCTAAAATTCGGGGCGTGACAATGTATTTCACTCAAAAGCAATTTCACAACACGCATCGCCATATGCTTGCTCTTCGATCTCATCTCCGCTAGATAGCCCACAACTTTCAAGATCAAGAGGTCTTTTATTTGGTTGTAATGGGGCTAAGGGTAAGTGGCTAATAGAAATGAAGGATAAGGAGAGATAAAGTCCATGGAAATTGGTGAAGCAACTCTCTCTTGTAGAGATATATGACTTTGCTTACAAATGCTAACTCACTCACTATAAACAAAAATGATACTAGTTTTTTTTTCAACACTTTTTTTTCTTTTCTACTTTTCTTTTCCTTGAACTTTCATTTTATTTTCACAACTTCATTTTCTTTCTTTCTTTCTTTTTTTTTTTTTTGAGAACTTTCTTTTCTAAACACACACTCACCCCCACACTTATTCTTTTGTAACCTCACACTTTTGACTTTTTCTTTCTTTTGAAGCACTCATATATAAAGTCATTCTCTCGAATCGCTCTACCAACTACTATGGAAGGGTAGGGTAAAAGTGTTTAGGCTAGGTAGGGATTTGTGGTGCTAATGAACAAAAAGGCTAAATATATAAATAGGCTAAAAGTGGCAATCTAGTGGTAAATATTATTGGGCACATGCTTCTTTGGCCATGGTGGTAGTAAGCTTAATTGTCTCAATCCTTTCTATCCCATCGCAAGCTAACATATAGGCTTGAGAGGTCTCAAGTAAGTTCTAGATACGCAATGTCATAAAATTGTACACACATAAAAGAATAAGTGAATGAACGTTGCATACACTATAGATATAGGCACAAAAGCTCTAATTATGATGAACCAATCTAACCATAGGCTATGTGCACACATATAGTCAAGCATAGTTCACATATGCACTTAATCACAAAACAAATTCAAAGTCCTAGATCATGCTTAATCTATTCACAATCACAACAAGCTAAGTCCATGTCTCGTCATTGGGGTTGGAAAAAGGCATTAACCACTAAAATTTAATTACAAAAAGCTAATCTAAATTTTTTTTTTAGTGAAGAAAATATGGCACCCGAGCCCTCACCCCCACACTTAAAACCAACATTGTCCTCAATGTTGTCAAGTGAGCTCGAAATCTAAAATCCATGTCGGATTTAGGCATGAGAGTGAAGTCTGGGCAAAAGCACAAAATTCAACTATGAAAATGGAAATCTAAATGCGAAGAAAAGATACGGAAAACCCCCTTTGTAGACCTCCATTGCTCACGACCTTCGGAGAAGAAAAATATGAGGCACCAACCTCAAGGCACAAGGCCTTGACTTCCTTAACGTATGCTCCAAGCTAGCTCTAGGTGCTCAAGAAAAGATTGACTCCATTTAGAACATAAATGTCCTTGAGCAATGCGTCAAACAACAACCACTTCAAAGAATAAGGAAGAGGGTCCTCTATTAAGCACATGGCCTTGACTACATCCAACACACCCCACAATTGCCCTATAATGGCTCCATTAAAGAATTGAAGTTCAAGAAGTTCAATCAACCCGAGTGAACAAAACTAGTGAGTGCAGAAAACTTCCAGTAATGACCTTTCTGTCTTTAAATGCCCATATCTCATACTCAGAAATAGATAAGTAAGTGAGATTACTTGAAATAGAAAGTAGACTCAAAGAGCTTTCTATTATAAAGTGATCCACCTATCTCCAATTGAGATGAAAACTATAGCGGTTCAAAGTTACCAACTTGTACTGAAGTCTGTTGCTGACCCTCAGTCACCAAAACTGCAATAAGTCGGGCTCCAGAGATGTAAAGAGGGTGAAACCAATGGAATATGAAACTAGACTTATAAGGCTAAATGATGGTCAAATTTCACTGAAATATAAGTTCCGAGTCAAAAATTGTTGGCCTCCAAACTCACTGTTGTGTTCTGCAGTTTCTGCTATGCCATGTTTCTGACCTTTGTTTCTTGGAACACTATATCTGAAGCTAGGAAGGTTCAAATTAAAAACTGTTATGCCACCATATATAAGAATGTGAGGCAGCTCTGAAAAATTTTAGCTCCAAATAGCTTGATATGTAGAGGATGTGGCTTCCCAAAGTTACTATACAGTAGCTGCCTCTGTTCTGACCTTCATCTATTGATCACTAAATAACTAGAGTTCCAGAGACTCAAAGGGACTGAAATTTTGGCAGTACATAGTACACACACAGGGAAATAGACTCAGAAAATTTCAACTCAAAATATCATGCATACTGGAAGCTATAGTCAGCCAAAGTCAACTGAATTTTCTGGACAGAAACTGCTCATTACGAAATTAATTCTCCTTACACCTCCCATCCTCCCAAAAATGACTCAAAAGCTTTATTCACAATAAAAATAAACTAAGAAAGAAATAAATACTACCGATGATGTGCTAGAGTTGCCTCCCTAGCGAGCGCTTTGTTTAAGGACTTCATTGTCGGTCCATATGGAACATAATCTTGTCAAGGTGGATACTTCTCAAGTACGATCACCCTATTGTTTGGGGCTAAGGGACTCCTCGATGTATCATAGAGGCAAGACCAAGAGTTAACTATGAATATTTCAATTGGCGAGCAAAAGTGTAGCTTCTTAATCTTCCCCTTCTTCTCAATATTTCTTCTACAAGCCAACCTTGCCTTGTCCTTTCAAGTGGTGTAGAAATGATGCTCATATGAACAATAGGTAGTAGAAGATCTTGAGAGTGATGGGAAATAGTGAGTGCAAGTGCTCCATTTCCTTTCCAATCCATCACCTCATTGTAGAATCATTGACCACTTAATGGTGGATTGAGAGGTAAAAGTACCTTAATCTTAACCTTCTCATTAAGAACATAAGGGCTCAATGTTCTACTCTCCACCTTGGGAAGCTCATGATGGATCTCCTTGGATGTAGGAGGAGAGAAAGTCCTTAGCTCTTCAACTTGTTCATCATCACAAGCTAGTGAAGGACTCTCTTCCTCCATGGGAGTATCAGTCTCAATGAATAAGGGATTATGGTGTATGACTTCAAGCTCCACATCGTCCTCAATGAACAAAGGATTATGGTGTATGACTTTGAACTCCACATCCTCCTCACTAGACAAGCCATCCTCTTCTTTGGAATCATTTTCAAATATCTCACCTCCATTTGGAAGCTTAGATTTCCAATATTGCACCCATTCCACCGAAATATAGTCTCTCACCCCACTTGCATTGGAACTTTCATAACCAAGCTCACTTTCTTGTACATCAACATCACTATAATCATCTTCAACTTGAGTAAAGGACTCTTGCTCAAGATGCTTGATATGCACTTCTTCTCTTGAAATAGGCTCCACTTGGTCAAAGAAAGACTCATGCTCATAAATGGCGAGGGGTGGCTCTTGTGCAAGACTATCCTCAAGTTGCTCATTGGAATGTATAAGCATTTCTTGAGAAGCTTGCAATTGGACTAGCAATTCTTCAAGAGAAGGCTTCCGAGACTCATATGCTTCCTCATGAGGATATGCTTCTGGAACCATGGTCTCTTGTAAAATTCTAGCTTGAGAGGCATGTAAAAGATCTCGGGAGGCTTGCAATTGAGCTAGTAGTCCTTCAACGAATTCCTTCCTAGGCTCATAAGCTTCATCTTGTGGATATGCATCAGGTATGAATGTCTCTTGATACATGTACTCACACTCTTGCATAAAATTCGGGCTTTCAAATCTCAAAGAGCACTCAAAATGTGAATGCCACGGAGAATTACACAAGGCACAAGTTTCATTGCAAGAGGACATAGAACCCACCGCATGAGAATTCCACTCTTGATGAACTGCCCCATAGAAACTTTCTTGCTCATATCCCCTCGGATCTTCCCATCCATAGCTCCATTGATCCATAACTTAATATGATAAGAAATAAGCACCTATGAGTTCCCAAATGTAAGATTAGTAACCAACAAATTAGATAATATAATATTAGAAAGTAAGCAAACAAACTAAACAATTAAATTTTTTTTAATAAAGAAACAAAAATATGCTAATGTGACCTAACGAACCAATTCACCAGCAATTAAACCCTAATCCCCAGCAACGGCGCCATTTGATTTGGTTGCTTAAATGCAACTTACGCGCAATAAGGGCACGGTCATCAAAGAAATGGGAAATATTTGAACCCGAAATTATCGTACCACGGGGATTGAAAAGCTAACTACAATCCTTGGTTATGCCGATTACTAAGTCACCAACAATTTAACAAACAAAACCTAAAATGAAGAAAAATAAAAGAAAGAGATTTTGGGTACTAGGGATCACTCTCTAGCAATTTCAATGCAACGAACACATTTCAAGCAAACAAACATATTTTCATGAGAACCAAATCCCGTACTTAATGCCGGTCAAGGCCACTAAGCCAAATTTCCTTGAGGGTATTCACATTTTCGGTTAGGACAAATATGAACTCTCTAACCCATGAATTAGTGCCTTACTAGGGCTACCAAAACAAGAGCTAAAGGCATATAGCTCTAGAAATTAGGGATTTAAGCATGCAATAGTTACAACCAAGAATGTAACGATTACTTAGTTCTCTACCTAATGCCGGTTAAGGCCACTAAGTCAATTTCTCTTATTTGGTATCCATTCTTCTGGTTAAGGCAAGAATGAACTCTCTAACCCTAATCATTATGCCCTGTTAGGGCCACAACGTCTAGGATTAAAGGCGAAGGGCACAAGAAAATAGAAACGTAGGCAATCATTCATTCTCGATTAAGCAACTACTTGCTACACCACACTAATTACATGAAGCTAGTGAACAAAAAAACCACCAATTGTATCACACAACACAAATCTCAACATATAACAAAGAGAGTGGTCAATTCCCTAAAATTCATGCATCAAGAATCAATTGACATAGTAATTAGAGTGCACCCATATGAAAATACATTATTTATCACTTGAAAAATATGTCAATTACATCAAAATTGAGCTAGAGTTAGAAACCCTAGCTCCCAAAAGTAACTACACACAACCCATATTAATGAACATCAAAATTACAAAATTCAAATAGCAAAGAGTAGAGAAGTGTAGGAGAAAACAAAGATAGTCACAAATAGCTATGAAGCTAGCATGACTAGCCTTGAATTACAACCCCACAAAATACCCAAATCTTGAATCTTGTAGAGATTGAGCTTCTTGATAGATCCTTAAAGCTTTGTGTGAATAGTTCTTCAAATCTCAAAAGAAATTATAAAGAAAAGAGGAAAAATGGAGGGGAAGGAGGGAGAAGAGAGCAGCCCAAAGGGCTGCCTCTGTTTTTGGTGGTGCGGCTACTCTTGGTGTCTCCTGCCGAATAGTGCAGTGTAGAGGATTTATATAATAGTCTATGCTGCCCTTTTTGTGACCTAAGGGAATGGATGGGTTTGTGGCTGGGATTCATTTAGAAGAGAGTATGGGACACGTGGCTGGGAGAGACATGATGGAGGAAAAGATCATTTCAAGGTCTGGGTTGCGCAAAAAAATAAGAGAAAAGTAGGGAAAATGGGTCTGCCACGCTTTAGCCTTTAATTGGCTCAAGTTAATTGAACAACTATTGTTTAATTAACAAACATGACTATAGCTGTGGGCTGTGGCTGACATGATTAATTAATCATGGTTTGATTAATTAATTAAACCAATGATTAATTAATCCAACTTTTTCTTTTCTTTATTTCTCTACTATTTACTCCGATTTTGCATTATTTTCTTCCGATATCTTTGACTCGGCTTATTTCCTACAAAACAAATAAAAGTAAATTAATTACATAATAATTAACTCTAGGATTAGCTTAGTTCTAGTATTTAAGATGTAATTACCCGCATAAAAATGCGTATAATCAAGCATCCAACCCTGGTTAACCTATTCAAGCAGGATATCAATATCTAGAGACCCAAGGTCTCTAGAAAGGAAGGCCGCAGTCGATCTATTTTAGGACGTTTGCTGGCCTATTGGGTCGACAGGACTACCAAGTCTAACTCGGGCATCAACTTGATGGAATATATTACAAAACAATAAGAAGAAGAACTGCAGTTAGAAGATATCGGCCCAGCTCCGACCGAATTAGAAGATACTGAAGCCGAAACTCAAGATCCCGTAGATTAAATTAACTTGGGAGATGATGACAACCCTCGGCTGATTTCTATCAGTAGACTTCTCGAATCAGAACTACGAATGGCGATGGAGGTATTATTACGAGAATCCAAGGATTGTTTTGCATGGGAATACCATGAAATGCCTGGACTCGATAGAAGTTTAGTAGAGCATGTATTACCTCTTAGAGATGATTGTAAACCTTATAAACAGGCTCCTCGGCGATGTTCCGCCGAGGTTCAAATTGAAATGAAAGACGAAATTGAAAGATTGTTATATGCTAAATTTATTAGACCAGCTAGATGAGAGTATGCGTTGACTTCAGAAACCTAAATTTGGCAACTCCAAAGGATGAATATCCTATGCCAATGGCCGATCTCTTAACCGATAGAGCGGCCAACATGAAATACTATCTTTTATGGATGGTCATGCCGGCTATAATCAAATATTTGTAGCCGAAGAAGATGTCCATAAAACTGCCTTCAGGTGCCCAGTCTTTATTGGAACTTTTGAATGGGTAGTGATGTCTTTCGGTTTAAAGAATGCCAGAGCAACTTATCAAAGGGCCATGAATGTCATTTTCCACGATTTACTTGGCAAAACTGTGGAGGAAACATTCAAACGTATGCGAAAACACAAACTCAAAATGAACCCCAAGAAGTGTGTTTTCGGCGTATCAGCAGGGAATTTTCTAAGTTTCCTCATTCACCAATGGGGTATCGAGGTAGACAAAAATAAGGCTAAAGCCATTTTTAGATGATTCATCTCTAACTTGGCCGGTAAACTTCGGCATTTTTCTTCTCTACTTAAGTTGAAAATTGGAGATGAATACAAGTGGGACCCAGAGCATCAGAAAGCTTTGGATGAACTCAAACAGTATCTAATACAACCCTCAATGTTAGTACCCCCACATAGAGGAAGGCCACTGAAGCTCTATATCGCGGCTACAAATGATTCAATTGGGAGCATGTTGGCTCAAGACAATGATCAAGGAAAAGACAAAGCCATCCATTATTTGAGTAGAATCCTAACACCTGTTGAGATCAGATATTCGCCGATTGAAAAACTGTGCCTTATGCTCTACTTTTCGGCGATTAAATTACGACATTACATGTTACCATCAGTTGTCCGCATAATTTCAAAAACAAATTTAATCAAATACATGCTAACTAGGCCGATCATCGAAGGCCGAATTGGAAAATGGACAATGGCACTTTCTGAATTCACTTTCAAATACGTGGCTCAGAAGTTAGTTAAAGGACAGGCATTGGCCCAATTCCTCACTGATCACCCTTCTGTTGAAATTTGAAGATATGGAGAACGTTGAGATAGATACTGCACAAATCGGCCAGATGTGTCATGAGCCTTGGTTATTGTATTTTGATGGCTCGAGCACAAGTGACTCTGCTGGGGCAGGGATAATGCTTGAAACTCCAACCGGCCAAAAAAATCAATATGCTTTCAAATTAGACTTTGAATGTACAAATAACCAGGCCAAGTATGAAGCCTTAATAATTGGCCTAGATGTGTTGGAAGAACTTGGAGCAACACGAGTTAAGGTATTTGGGGACTCATTATTGGTCATCAATCAAATACTCCAAGTTTTTAGATGTTCAAATCTTTCACTAGCCGCTTATTACGCCGCAACACAACAGTTACTTAGTTGCTTTCATGACGTAGAACTTCATCATTTGCAGCGAAAACTCGTGAAGCAAATGAGATGGCTCAAATTGCTTCTGGCGTCAGTATTCCGGAAGGCCAGATAAACAAAATCATCACAATTGAGAGAAAATCGTTGCCATCTTTGGCCGAGAGAGGTTTGCCAGCCGATGTCTTTGACCTTGATGTGCCACTTAGTGAATGGAGGTGTCCCATAATTCAACACCTTTTGATGAAAACTGATGGAGGTGGGTGTAATACTAGCAATTTTCATTTTAAACTCGAGTAATTGTATTGAACGATTATTGTGTAATTTCACGAATGTTGTTCGATAATATTTCACCTTTTGAATTATCGAAGGTTTGAAACGATTATTTTAACGAAAAGCTCGAAATGCTCGGTTTGAGAAATCGACTTTTTCTACGTGCAAAATTTGGAGAAACTTCCTTCATGAAAGTTGTAGAGCTTGTCGATACGAGTTCGTACACGTGCGGAACACAAAGATCGGATTTTTTCTGAATTAGTTATTGAATTTAGAAGAAATTCTGAAACATGTATATATAGAAAAACCCTAATTTTTTTGGAAACCCTTTTTTTTTTTCCACCGGCCTCCCTTTTTTTTTTTTTTTTAAGACGTAGCGGGAGTATCGAGGTGAGTAAAACTCACGTGGTTCATATTACGAACGAGCATTTTAAATTTATTTATTTTTGGTAATTGTGTGAAAAATATTGGCAGATTAAATATTTGTTTTAAAATTTCATGGACTCGAATCACTACAATCCATAGGTAAGTAAAATGAATTTTAATTATACAAATGAATTTCACGATTTTCTTGTGTGAACTATAGATTGTATTAGTGGTCATTCCTGAGTGGATGATTACGTATATATATATATATATTTACGTGGAAAATATATATTGATGAGTGGATTGTTGAGTGATGATATGATTGAGTTGAATTGATGAATTGATTATATTTCAATTGTGTAATTTCATAATAATATTGTGCATCTTGGTTGGGTTGATTTCAGTATGTGATATTATATGTTGTGCTCATTTATGGGTTTAGGGTCGACGTAGTGACCGGTGTGGGGTAATCGGACGCTCTAATCCGGGGTGGATGATGGGATACGATTGGTTGAGTATGTGAAATTATCGGACGTTCTAAGTATGTAAATAAATATACATATTGATGAAATACGATAATGACAATATGTCGGATGCCATAACCTAGGCCAGGTGACGGGCTACGATTCAGTTAGAGCTCTAGTCTGTCAAGTACCGTATTTCTATAAATATGATGTTGAGGTTTTGTGAAGAAAGGTGTGAGTTGGGGTTTGTCTTGATTTATTGAATTGGTGTTTGATTGAGATTGTTAGTACTTCGTGGTTGTGGAAATTGTTGAGTGTTGATTTGAGTGGAATTAATTATGATTAAATTAAACAACAGTCCCTTCTCTTTACTCATACGAGCTTTCATAAGCTTACCGGGTTTTGTGTTGTTGCAATCCCGGTACACTATTCAAATGATGTAGCGGATATTCCTGCAGGTCAGGATAACCAGGGAGGTGATCAAGCTGCTTAGGTGTTACAGCAGTTATTGTTATTTCATTTAGTTGTGAGGTGTGTATGCTCATTTAGAGTTTTACAGTTCATTTTGTATTTGAATTGTAATAATGAACCGAGACTAAAATTCGGTTTTGATTTTATTGTGTGTGGTGAGGTTGTTAAGAAAAGAAATTTTCAGGATGATTATTTGAGTTGTGGTAATTTTCATGTTCCGGATTTTAAATTTTTATTCTAAAATTCGGGGCGTGACAGTGGGATTCAAAAAATCAAGATGTTGTCAAGCAATTCACTATTAAAATCGGCAAACTGTTAAAAAAAAATCCTGATGACGATCTCCTTCTTCGTTGCCTTAGTGCTACAGACGCCCAGCTTGTAATGGCTGAAGTTCATGAACGTATTTGTGGAGCACACCAGACTGGGATAAAAATGAGGTGGTTAATTAGGTGACATGGCTACTACAGGCCTACTATTCTTAAAGATTGCATTGAATATGCTAAAGGATGTACTCTTGATAGCTTCACGGGTCAATTCAGAGAGTTTTAGCTTTCCCCATGAACCCAATAGGCAAGCCATGGCCATTTTGGGGTTAGGCAATGGATATAATTGGCCAAATCTATCCCTCATCTTCCAAACAGCACAGATAGATTCTGGTAGCCACAGACTACTTCAAAAAATGGGTCGAGGCCATTCCATTTACCTCGATAAGTAATGTTGAGGTGATCAGATTCATTGAGCAACATATCATTCATCGCTTGGGTATTCCAGAAACTATAACGACCGATTGAGAGTTTGTGTTCATCACCGAAGCGATCATACAAAGGATGGCCGAGTATAAGATTAAGATGCAACAATCAACACCCTACTATGCTCAAGCTAATGGACAAGCGGAGGCTACAAACAAGGTTCTCATCTAGATTGTGGAAAAGATGATTACAGAAAATCCACGTAATTGGCACAATCTTTTGTCAGAAACGTTATGGGCTTACCGGACCTCCAAACACTCAGCTACAGGAACAACTCCCTTTGACAAAAGACGGCCACTAGCTTGTAATGTGTATCTGTTTAGGCCATCTTGCTTGCCGATGTAGTATAGCCGAGACGTTTTACTATTTTTATTACTTTGCCAGTTTATCTGCTTGACCACTGTGCTTCATTTGTATTAATACACAAGATATTATCCATAAATCATACAACAGTGTTTATGCTAATTTCTGAACAAGCAGATAACTGGTCAAAAACTTTGGCATTCATTTGTTCAATGGCCAATGATTTTTAAGTATTTGCAAAACTGGCCAATGGTCAACAAATAGCCAAATACATAAAACATCATTACTCGGATAATAAAGCCCTAAGAGCTCCCAAGGTAAAACTAGTGTCCAGCAGGTCACTCTCAAGTTGCATATGCTTGGGCTCTGAATTTCAATTCGGCCTCCATATTTTTCAGTTGGTCTTGGCTTTGGAAACACTGTTTACTCCTTTGAAGGAGCTTTTCCCCCACTTCTTGTCTTTCTTGTTTCAAGGATGCCAATTGTTTTTCCAACTCGCTTATCTTGCCTTCGAGAGACTCCACAACCCGTTTTTGCTCCATACACCACCCAAACTGGTGAACCATATCTTTCTTCATTTACTCACATGGCAAGGTTTGTTGTCTCCTTTTTTTCTATTTCTTGATAGGAACTAGCTACATGAGATATTTGTTGGGTCAACACTTCTAGCTTCTCACCAATAAGGGCTATCTTGGGAATGGCAAAGTATTTGGCTCCAAGTAACACATCCATGGTCGCTTTCACTTTGGGTAGTTGGTCTATTTCCACAAATTCTTTCAATGGCTGAGATAATGTTTCATTTACTACCTTCAACCTTCAAAGCCCCATCAATTTCCTCTCTTAACGCAATTTGAGAAGTAAGTAACTGTGAATTGGCCGAGAGGCATTCAGATTGGGTTATAGCATCGGCTGAAAATGCCCTCTGAAAGCTTGAAGTTCGGCTTCAAACCCTTGATTACCTTCCTACAATGTCAGCCACTAACAATTAGTTCTTCAGCATAACAGAAAGGAAAATAATCACAAAACATGTTTGGTGCATACTTACCGGCTTGTTAGCCGACACCAATTTCTCAATAAGTGATGAAGTTACTGATAAGGGAGTACTGGCTTGCGTTGAGATTTGAGTGAGTACAATTGTCTCCTCAATATTCTTTGTCACCACTTCACTGTCGGCCATCCTCTCAAAAGACACTATCTCTCCAATAGGTTCATCACTAACTGGTTGGCCATTTTTATCAGTGGTTAGCTCTACAAATTCCTCTATTTCACTGGGAATGGCATTTTGGATGCTTGATAGATGAAAATTCATGATATGCGCCAAGTGTGTCACATGTACTCAAGCTTATAACTCATTATTCACTATGATGATATGTCATATCTTGAGTATTTCTTGGCGGTTTCGTTTTGTCGAGCACAATTCTTCACTTTCAGAGGATTGCTCGTCTTGTTTTGGAGATTGTTTAGATGGAGGAGACTGAGACGTTGAAGACATGGTGACACCATCTGTTATTCAAAGAAGACAAATTAGCAAAGGCATTAACCATCAGCCATGATCTATTACATAATGGTCGAATGCAATTCAAATTCATTTCGGCCTACCTTTGGCTGAATCAGTAGTCGAACTGTTGGTGGCCTCTCTCTTTTTACCCACTTTAGTACACTTCTTCAAAGACTATTGGCCACCTACAATCAACAAACCATAAGTTGGTGAACAAAATCACTACATATGCATAAATGAAAGGACAGTTGGGGGGGGGGGGGGGGGGGGGGGGGGGGGGGGCACCAACATACTTATAGTTGGGATTGCTTTGGCAACTTTGCTTGTTGTCTTACTACGCTTTACAGCTTTAGGCTTTAGGCTTTTCTTGTGCCCATGGATTTCCTGCAAAAGTCGTTCGCCTAGCTGCTATCAGCCCGCCTTTAAAGCAACCCCCTACTCGTTTCACCCACCACTCTCTGAACTGAGCGAAACTCTTGCTAGCTACCACTCTTGTCTTCATAGCAAAGCTCATATTGTACAGAGTCACAGTATGTGTGAACAATTGCATGGAAACAAGTCTGGAGAAAGTTAGTCAAACATGCAATTATTTGTAAAGTGGCATTAAACATGACTTCATATATTCAAGACAATTATAAAGTTGGGTCTAACTAGATTCTTTGACTATGGGTCTCTATTGACAAGGTCAAAAGTCATTTTTGATTAATGGAAAAATCTGGGAACTTGAGACGAGTGAAAGACGTGCAAGTTCCTAATTAACTTCAAAGATGCAATTGTTTGCAGAGTGGCACTAAACAAAATCTGAGAGCTTGGCATATAATTGCAACAAAGACATAATTGCATGGTGAGCTTACATAATAACAATACATGTAAGTGGATATTGATTAGAAGTATTATACTGAAGTAATTATGGACTGAGAACAAGCTGTTATGGGTTAAATTAGCTAACCCAAAATATAAACTTGCATTTTAGAACTAAGAGCCGTACCTGCGATTCCAAGATAATATTTGGTCACCGTATCGCACTAGAGTGGGATTTGTCCAAAATCAAGAGGTACCCAGCCATGATTTCAACTCTAATTTTTGCCATTGTTCACTTATTAGCCAATTTCAGTTCCATCAATCGGCTAAAGTCGAGTAAGTTAATTGTTGGCCTTCGTTAGCAAATTTGCCTATTCATTCTTCTGTTAACCGATTTGAACATTAATACTCATTAGCTTCCTTGTGTCTATTGACTTGTTGGCCACCATAAGCTACATTCACATATTGTCCTACTTAGATAAGTTTGTTCTTTGGCTTACTCATGAACGATTCCCTGACATACTCGAAGTTACTTACGAGAGCACAGGTATAGCAGCCAACTTATCAACTTGGATTTCGGCCATTAAATTTGACTTGCCAATTTAGTGAAAGCATACTCTAGCGATCGGGGAGGCAATGAGGGACATGTTTACATGAATTTTCAGAAGTTGATCACGCAGGCAAGGTTGACTCAAATTTCTCAACAACTCAGCGATATTCGCCAATGCTTAAGAAACTTGGGGGGAGGCAATGTTTGTACCCACATTTGCATGTCCACTCAGACATAGCTAATGTGCAATGATTTCGAATTACAATGAACCACTCAACAAGTAATTGGGCCGATAGCCAGAAATGTTGGCTGATGAATAATTGGACAGTTTGGTCCAAGACAAGTCAGATAAAGCTATGCTTTTGGTTATTGGCCGGCTAGTAGTCATTAGTTTGAAAATGAGATTTATTGTCTAAAAGGCCATCGGCCAATTGTTCCAAATCATATGAGTCAATTTCCAACTCAATTCAGCAATTGAGAAGATCATAGCCGATTGACAGATAAGGCCAGTGAGTGATAAAGATAAAAAGTTGATCAAGTTAGTATTCCAATCGAATTGAAGTTCGGAGAGTTCAATCCACTACAGTTTATTTCAAGATTAATTACAGCAGTTGATGACGACCATCAGAGCCGGTCAAGAAAGAGTCCAGCGCCAAGTCAGCCGACGATAAATATTGAAGCCAAATTAAGATAGAGTCATTGAGCTAAGAGGAGGCCGAATTCCACTCATCTTCAAAGAGTCAAGAGATAAGTTCAAGTCACAAAGCAGCCAATATAAATAGAAGAATCAACAGAAGAAAACACACACAACTCCAGAAACTTAAGCCATCAAGCTTTTCTTATTTTCATCTTACCTTTTGCTTAGGTAGAATTTCTGTCTGTTCGTTAGTTAGTTTGCTCTGCTAGTTACAACTTCAATTACTTTACTTTTCTTGTAGCCTAGTATCGATTTTGAATTTTTTCCTTTGTTTTCTTTCAAACAATAGTTAATAATTTTCAGCCATTCCAGATTTCAGTTTCATTGTTATTATCTTTTATTTGCTCCTTATTGTCTTTATGCTTTATTTGTTTGATCATGTTATTTACTGTTCGTAGTCACATAGTAGCTGTCAATCTTGAGAATTATATTCTTTATGAGTTTACTTTTACAGTTACATGTTATTACTTGGATCCAATTGACTTAAGCCTTGTGACCAGACAATTCGTTTTCACTCATACTCTCACAACCACACCCAATTCACCCGACCTTCAACCATCAAGTCCTTGATCCAAAGGCAGCGAACCATCGGCCGAGAATTAGTTCCTTCCTCGACCATCAATTGCTTGATAAGTCAGAATCACACGCGCTACATATACAATTGCACACTTGGCCTTTTGGCCATGTGCTAGCACGCCTCGCAATATACTTATCTAGAAGGATGTGTGTTCCTTGATCTCTCGGCTATCTAGGCCGAAGTGATTTTCAGAGGCAACGTCTATATATCACAATTTGTATCTACTTGCTCTCTCTTAGTTTGTATTGATTCAGGCTTTCTTTTGAATTTTTTGATTGGTTGACACATCCTTGGACCAATAAGTTAATTCCACATCATCAAAGCTACATCATCTCTTCAATTCATGTTCAATGTGTACTCTATGGGGTGTTGGACGTCACATGCGTCTCTACAACCTTCCAAAGCAGTATCTCTTCAACTTGTAATATTAAGGTTCTACTTTGTTTTGCCGTGATACTTGGGGGTGCTGGACAGGTGAACGTCACATACCATTTCACTATGGCGACCTGAGTAGGTATACCACAGCGCTGAAATATTAAGCCCCAGCATCTTGATACATCGTAGACGTATCGTAGACCTACCAACTTAATACTACAAGGCCTATTGAAAAAACAAATTTTTAGAAAATAAGAAACAAATAAAACTTAAATAGGGCTTTCGATCAACAACCCAACATTCTAGTTAGCAACTCTGGAAATACTTTAAAATAAAGTAGGCAAATACACTGTGACGCCTTAGGGCTTACATCAAAACCAAAATAAAAGGAGTTCAACATCAACAAATAAACAAAGAGTAAGGCACGCTCCCCGGTAGGCGGACCTCACAGAATTCAACTGAGTACTGAGTATGACATTGAAAGGAAAGCGGGTAAATTGATAGAGTACCAAAAGAAAAGGACCTCAGGCAACAGAGACAACAACACACAAACTAGGCAAAAGACCCACTTCTAATCCAAATCATCCGGAATGACGTCGTTGTAACCTGAAATGTAGAGGTGAGTATTTCGTCCTTGCTAGGCCAATAGGGGCCAACCTAACCTTATTTAGGTTTGAAAACTGATAAGTAAAACATAACTACTAGAATATAGATTACGCACATTCGTAAAATCGAGTAAAACAAATTCAAACAAAAACAATCCTTGTTGTCCTTTTTCAGGAAATCATATGGAGCTTGCTTCACACAACTTGGAGCTTCGAGATACTTACCTGCCGGCTAATCTAAAATAATCGGTGACCGATCTGGTTTGTCATCGTTCGAGAACCAGCCAACTACTCTGTAGTCCTTGTGATTACGAGTAGCAAAAGTCTCCATTTCCTGGCCATGAGTGTCCTATGACTGGTTCACCGTTGGTGCTCACCTTTCCTCGACGCACATAGGAGCACAACCCCCTCCGGTGGTTCGGTTTTCAACACTGTAGATAGCTAGGAATCAACGAGTCTAGGTCTCATTCACTTTCAGGTCACAAGTACAACATACCATGAGTGCAGTATCTCAACATGCAAGTCTAGCATCGGTTTTCAAAATCAGCAATTATCAATTATGAAAACACAGATATCACAAGGTATCGACTAATGAATAACTAAAAACGTACTTGCAGGCAACATACTATTATACTAGAGCATTCAACATATATAGAAAAGTCTCTAACAAGGAAGGGACAGCTCACCCTGCCTAGAAATGTCGGCGTATTCCACATTCTGGTGCTTCCCGCTTAAACTTCCTTAACGATCGTGTTTCTTAAACCATTACTTAGTTTGTAAGTTATTATCCAGGTAAACATCGTGACCAAATTTAAGTAACTGCGCATACTAAATCCTTTTTATTTCAATGAGGCCCTTTATTATATCTTTCAACTTATACCAATTTGGGAAACTAACTTCTTTCTTAAAAAGGAAAGCATCTTTATCGCTCCATAAAACTATCATCAATCCGAGAGACCAAAGTCGAGTTGACTTTTGACTTTGACTTTTGACCAAGTACCCATTTATTTACCATTATTTCTTATTTCTTAAAAATAAATAAGTAAATAATTCAAAATAAAGTTTTATGATTTGAGCGTTTTTCGTTCGCCTATCGAGTAACAATCAACATAGTCATCAACGATGGGAAGTATTTACGTCACAGTTTATCGTACCTCCGGGATTACGAGCTAGCTAAGAATCTTATGGTTCTAGGTCACCGAAAATGACTTGCACAAACAAATAAAAATTGAAAAAATGCTAAACCAGGCACCAAGCCTCATTCAAGCATGACTTTGCATCTAACAAAGTCATATAGATGGCCTTGCTTGCACCATGCAAGGCCTAGATAGGGCCGTGAAACACACAAAAGTGCTTGTAATGGTCACGCTCGCATGGATTTACACATGAATGGTAGTGGGAAAGTCACAATATTTTTTGGATTTTCATAAATGATAAATGAACTAACTACCTATAACATAAAAATAAGATAGATAGAAGGATGGGATGAATCGCATCAAGGGTCACCATGGAATTCAAGGTTCTCCACACAAATCTAAAATCATATGGAATAAAGATGATTAATTTAAATGATGCTTCAAATGTTTTGTCGGATTTCCATTTAACATTAAGAGGTCGAAAACAAAGCTAAATTGGTTGTCATAAAATAGTAGTCAAACCCTAAGCAAAAACAAGAAGAAGAAAGAATACTTAGTTTTTGGCTACCCTATATGTCACCGCTCCGAATTTTGAATACAGAAATTCAAATCCGAAACGCGAAAACAAACACAAGAAAACACATAGAAAATTTTTCATTTAAATTAAGCAACAAAACAACTGAGCTTACAATGTCAATACCGACTCATTCTTTAGAGTCACATATTACATTACAAGCGTTTACAACTTAAACTGAATATCAATTCAATATGTAACTACACTCACCAACGCACTACACAGTGAAAGACTATTAGTATAAGCGCCCTTCCACACCCACGTGATGGAAAGCCCACCTTAGCTTCAATAACAATCACTCGATATTCTAACCTGCACAATAAACCCTGCACCATAGAATAGTGCATCGGGATTGCAAACAACAAACCCGGTAAGCTTTTCAAGCCCGTATGGTAAACTAAATTAAAGTGACTCACGTCACGCATACTTATAATTTCTCAACTCGTGAGACAAATTAAAACAACAATATTTAATTCCACAAAATACATGTTTTCACCATCTTAGTCTAATAGAGTCAATATGCAATTATTACAACAAAAACGTTCATATCAATCAATATCATACTCAATAATTTCAACCCAACTAAAACCCACATGTTCTGTCTCTTAATTCATTTTATCTCTTTTCCCACAAACTCCAATTACACAATTAACTCCAAATATTTTAACATTTTACATCCCCACAATCTATCATATCACCATTCCTTTGCCTCAACGGCACAACCACGAAATCATACTCATTGTCTCACAATATAAACCAACTGTCAACTTTAAGGCATCACAACTCAGTTCACACCACTACAAATCCCACAACACAACTGTACTCACAACTATAATTAAGTAAAATCAGTAATCCCTGCATAGAAACTTAGTTCAGGAGATCACATTCAAACTATCAACAAAATCATAGTAATCCCTGCATAGAAACTTAGTTCAAGAGATCACAGTAAAAGAATCAAAAGAAATCATAGTAATCCCTGCATATAGTTTAGTTCAGGAGATTACATTAAAATCAAACAAAAGAAAGCATAGTAATCCCTGCATATAGTTTAGTTCAGGAGATTACATTAAAATCAAACAATCGAACTGAAAAAGGAAATTAATTAACTAACCAATAACTCACACAAAACATACTTTTACAAACATGTTCTCAAGAGCACGATAACACGAAGTTATCCCCCAAGCAGTACAATGACAGATAGGCTAGAGCTCTAATTATCGTAACCTGTCACATTGGCCGAGGTTCAGCCTTACGATAATACTTGCCTCAATCGTAGCCCGTCACCAGTTAAGGTTATGGCGTCCGACATACTCGCCTCAATCATAGCCTGTCACCGGTTAAGGTTATGGCATCCGATATACATCACACAGATCATCACACATGCCACTGATATACATCACACAGATCATCACACATACCACCACACAGGCACTCACACAGATCATCACACATATACTCACACAGATCACGTCATATGTACTCACACAAATCGTCACATAATATTGTTTCCTCATCTCTCACAATCTCAACAATAGCAAAACCAATTCCAAGTAATATGTTCTCATCTCCAAGCCATCATCAAAATAGAATCTCACATGTTTAAATAATTTCCCAAATCAAATCATGAATCAATCAAGTCATACAAATCGACACCACAACCAATAATGATTCAAGTCCCTCATGGATAATAAATGAAAGGATCACACTTTACTCAATTACTCTTTATCAAAATCAATTCAACAACATATGATCATTTATATCTTCGAAGAGTAATGCTCGAAATAATAAATCAATTCATCAAATCAATACCTCATCCAATACTATACCATCCAATATATATTCCATGCAAATATATATATACGTAGTCACCCACACAGAAGTTACCACTAATACCAACTACAATTCACACGTAGTAAAAACCGAGAAGTTCATTTTTATATACTTAAAAACTCATTTTCTGTCACGTCCCGAATTTTGAATAATAAATTCAAATCTGAAACATGAATAATAATGAATACAAATAACGTTCTGAATTTTTTTCTCAGAAACAACCACTTCTCACACCACTCAATATTACATAAACCAATTCCTCAAGTTACTTATTACAGCACACTCTCACCAAATAAAATCGTAAAGCTCAATGAGCATAAAAAACCTCACAATACAACGCTGTAAATCAATACTATCACTCTAAACCGCACGATCACTACCTTGGTTCTTCTGACCTGCAGGGTTATTCGCTACACCGTTTGAATAGTGTACCAGGAATGTAAACACAAAACCCGGTAAGCTTTTTGCAAAGCTAGTATGAGTAAATTTAAACAAACATAAAGTCACAACTCAATCACAACATTTTCAACATAAATCAAACATTCATTCTCGATTTCAAAACCATTTCAAGTAAAGTCTCACCACTCGACCCCCTCTTAACCACCAATACGTGTTCATGATCACGAGTAACTTAACTCGATACATTCATGTCACACGATGGTAGGCAAACTAGAGCTCTAGCTGAATCGTAATGTGTCACCTTGGCTTAGGTTCACGCTTACAATATAATCACCACACTCCCTACGGTGGCATCAAATATTTAAAGGTCCCTCAGACCCAAATGTTATCACAAGACCAATTGGTCGAACATTTCTAGGTCCCTCAGACCCTAATGTTATAACAATCCTCACATATATGTCCTCACAATCAAATCGGCAATTACAATATAAATTGTAATTCTATAATCATCACGTGTTTTAAATAATAATCTAAAACAATCACCATTATTCTTTCATTCAATGTCATTTTAAATCATGGCAATTCTCAAAATCAATAACATATCATAACCCCAGTTATCACACATTCACACCATTCATATATAGTCACGTAAATATATATATATATATATATATATATATATATACGTAATCATCCACTCAGGAATGATCACTAATACCAACTATAGTTCACACGTAGTAAAACCAAGAAATTCATTTTTTTATATACTTTAAAATTCATTTTCTTAAAACCATTTTCTCACACATAACAAATAATTGTGCAGTAAGGAAATTCGGTTTGCAAAATGAACCATGTGAGATTTACTCACCTTTAATCTCACTGCATCTTCTCAAACAGCTTAAAATACAGTTCACAATTGTCCGCCAACTCAATCCATCAATCACATAACCAAATACGACAATTAACTTAGCGTACAATTCAAAAAACGCACTTCTATGAGATCCAACGGTCAGATCTTCACCCGTGACCACACAAGGTCATCGGGACAATCCTACGATCACTATATCAAAACTTAAAGTCAAACGGACGGTCTGATCTTCACAGATCACAAATCGAAAGATCGAAATCGATCAAAATCGTCAAAATTCATAACTTAATCATACGATCTCCAAAATTCACATGCTATATATCGACGTATCAATATGTAGAACATAAAAATGGGCAGAAACTGCCCTTGGAACCCCCGGAGGTGGCCGGAAAAAACCGTCGGAGTTAGAGGCAGAGCCATATCCGTCCACCGCCAATGGCATCGGAGTCAGGCTACTCCTTTTCGTCTCATCGAGTTGAACAACTTTTCTAACTAGCATGAAGTGTAAAAATGATGGGAAGATATCAAAAATTACCTTAGAAGCTTCGGTTTGGCCAGAATATTTTCATAAACCGGCGATAGCTCCGTGCAACGTGAAAAGCTTCACCTCAGGCACTGTCCTTCTTGGAGCATGATGAGGAGGTCGAGGTGAGTTAAGAAAGCCAAGGAACTCGGGTTGTGGTGGCCGAAGCTAGGAGAAAATGGCGTCAACTCCAAATTCTAACCTGAAACGGGTCGGGGTTTTCGAGGCGGCGCGAGGCCACCACCAGCAGGTGAGGGGGACTGAGGCGTAGCCGTGCAATCCCTGGGTGACGCTTCTCGTGACCGGACGATAGCGCTGCAGGCGGAGGAAGAAAAGCCTAGAAATGGCTCGGGAGAGAGGAGAAAGAAGAGAGAGAGGTTAGGGTCGGTTTCCAATTTTGGGATACTTTGCTATTATTGGAAATTTCCGGAAATAGCAAGGTACATATAAGTAAAATGGAAACTTTTCCAAACGCGATAAATTCTTCATACCAACTCTGATTCTTGTGTTTCACATATGCACGAACTCGTATCAATGAGCTCTATGACTTTTGTGAAGGAAGTTTTCCCAAATTTCGTAAGTATAAAAAGTCGATTTTCACGACCCCCTAAAACGTTCATCGTTCGAACTAACTCCACCACTTCTCCAAGCTTCGTACTCGCACCCATGACCACGAAATCATTTCTAAAAGTTAACAGAAAATATTTTGAATTGTTTAGGATATTACACTATACTAGTCTCAAACCTTATGCCTTGTTAGGGCCATAAGTGCTCAAAACAAAATGCTTTATGTTTACACAATTGATTGTAACACACTCTAGCAACCATCACCATAAATAATAAGGTCGAAAAGAGTACTTGTGATAACAATTACCTTACCCAACAATTCTGAATACCATTCCAACAATCAAGGGTAATAATACTCAAAATTGAGTGATTGGAGAACCACAATCTGAGAAATCCAAATGGAAATAGAGATATGCAATGGGCAAATTCCACCATACTCATGCCATAATCTAAATTGAAATATAAATTCCTCAATTTAATATTCTAATTCCAACACACCAAACATAGATTAAAGAGGGGAAAACCTAAATCATACATCTAGAATGAAGAAATTAAAGCAAGAGTACACAAATCATATGCATAAACATCAATTTTATTAATTCCTCAACAAAATCATACGAAACTAAACTTGGGTTTCAAAACCCTAAAACCATTAAAGGTCACACACAAGTATATATCAATACACATCAAACAACACCATAAGTAAGATATAAGAGACAGAACGAAGAGAGAAAGAGAGGAGAAATCCATGAAAGTTAAGGCAAAGCTTGTCACTAGCTATTGTCATAACTTCATGGCTTCTCTTGCTACCCTTATGAAGCCATGGTGTAAAGATGGTGGCCTAGATACAGGAAATGTATGTGCCTCCTCCTTGTGCAAGCTTACATGTGAAGAATGGGGGATGAAGAAGAGAAGAAGAGATCAGAAGGGAGAAAAATCTCAAAATGGGTCTTAAGCTTGTGCAATGTGTGTGCAATTATCTTTAAATACCCCATTGGGTTCTAGGGTCAAGATTAGACTTTAGGGTTTAGGGTATAGGCTAAAAAACAAGTAGAAAATAGGGTAAAATGAAAAGACTAAAATAATCTAGTAAAAATGTAGAGAATTAGAAGTTAAGAAAACATTTTTAAAAATATAAAGAAAACCGGATGGCAAAAGTGTAAGTGAGTGTGTGCCTAGTGTGACCACAAATAAATATATCATCCACATGTGTGTGATCAAGGTGTGTGGTTCACTAATTATTATTGTTATTACATTCATTTTGAATTTGAAATTTGAATACATAGATATAATACAAATAAGCTTGGATCTTCACTTGTGTGCTTCTTTGGTCTTGGACCTTAGACTTATTGCGATTGGACCAAGTTGACTTGGTTGACCCGAAGGTCAACAAGTTGACTTTTTGTCCATTAGTCAGATGTTGACTTTTTACTCGAATTTGCTACTTCTTTCGTCTTTTTCCTCTTTTGACCATAATTTTCTACAAATGAAGAAAACAGAGTATTACTATGAAATAATACTTGAGTATTCGGAAATTTCAAGGTAATTAGGACTAGAAATACACGTAAATCATGTGTGAATCATTTTACTCCTACTTTTATCCTCTTACTCCTTCTTTTTCACATTTTTACTTTTATCGTGATTTTTACATCCTCACTTTCACTTTTACCTTTTATCTCTTTTCATTGAATTTACCTTTACTTTCACCTTCTTCACTTTTTACCACTTTACCATGATAAAACTCATTTAATCCAACTTTTACTCCTTTCTTCATTTTCTTTTTTTTTTCAAAAATGAACACTTTCTTTCCTTCTTCCTTTTCTTTTTCTTTTGGTCTAAATTTACACATCAAAACCACCAAAATCTTCGACACCAATTTCCAATACTTTGAAAATTAAACCAAATAAATTCCTACTAATTGAACCCACCTCAAATATTCAATTTTCACAATTTTCCACCAACATAAATAGCTCAACAAAATCAAAATCAAATTCTAAAAATTATAGTGTTTGTCCAAAACCCAGTCCTTACCCTTTCTTCTCCAAAACTCACGGCTTCTCCTCCTCCTTAGCCTTCTTCACCTACAAATCCGTCCAAAATCAACGTCACAACCAAAAACTCAAAACGAGGTTGCATGGATAGATCCTTACCACAAATTCTTACCCAACCTGTAGCCTAACCTCTTGGTTTAAGGGAAAATCGAGTTCATGCACCAAAATTACAAATTAAAATCAAAAACTCAAATTTCGGATGAAATAAATATAGATCGGATGAATACAGGTTAGATTAGGAGGAAGATTACCTTGATTTGAGCTTAGATTGAATGGCTAAATCTCACGATTTTGGTTTGAGAAATGGGTAGAGGGAATGAAGAGGGAAAAATCTAGAAATTTTGGCTCCGGCAGCCGACGGTGGCACGATGGCGTGCGGAGAGAGAGTTAGATGAAAGAGAGGGAGAGCTATAGAGAGAGAGAGAGAGAGAGAGAGAGAGAGAGAGAGAGAGAGAGAGAGAGAGAGAGAGAGAGAGAGAGAGAGGAAAGTGAGAAAATGAGGCTTGGTGGCTAGAGTTTGATGTTATGAGCCTTTAAATATCTCCCCCTAAATTTAATTGTGAAAGATCTAAGTTACCCTTCCTTTTGAGCCAAATGGGCTTGGACTGCTCCTATTTCCTTTTCCTCTTAATTTTCCTCAAGCCCACTCCGAAAATACTAACTCCAAATATTCTTATTCCTCCAACACTTCACCGAATCCTTTCGGAATAATTTTCCAAGCTTGTTCTAAGCCTCGATACTTCAAGAAAGGTTTCCTAGACCCAAATTGGATTTTCTCTAAATTCTTGATCCTTTAAAATAGCCTCAAAGTCTTAACCTAAGCGCGAATACGTAGTCCCATACGTTGTACGACAAAATAAAATGAACAATAAAAAATACAAGGTCTACACTGCGCCACGACCCCGAGCAATGAGAAACCGACATGTCACGAATCACATCCCGATGACTCATTAACCCCAAACCGCAAGGCCTTTTGGTTCTAGTTTGTTGGTTTACAAAACATTTCTTTGGGAAAATTATTCTAGCAACCGAACAGCATATCTTCAAAAGCAGAATTTAAAATGGGCTAAAAGCTTTGGGCTTACACTAGGAGCCCTTGGAAACAATCAGTGGACTTCAAGTATGAGAGACCGCGATCCGGGTTACCGGCCATTCGAAGTTTTTAAATAGCGAGTAGGAAACAAATAAAAAGTAAATGAATAAGTGACTTCAAAACCCGATAAAGAACCAAAACCTTCTTTTGATAAAGTCAAAGTGAAATGCGCCAATCCAAGATATGTGCCTCTCTTGTGCGCTTCCCGACCTCATGCTCGAAACCTGCATACTGTTGTAGGGTTAGCTTTCGTCCTCGAATGCCCAGTAAGGGCCGACCCTACCATGCTAGGTTTGAAAAATAATATATTTGAAAATACTTACTACATAATATTGTGCAAGTTTATCGAAAATACTTTAAAAATAGGCAACCACAAACAGTTATCCTCTTTTATAAAACATATGCAGCATGCTTCACACAACTTAGAGCACTGAGATACTTACCTGCCAGCTAACCTAAAACAATCGGTGACTACCCGGTTCGTCATCCTTAGAGAACCAGCCAACTACTTTGTACCCCTTATGACTACAAGTAGCGAGAGTGTCCATTTCCTGGCCTTGAGTGTCCTATGACTGGTTCACCGTCGGTACTTATCTTTTCCTCGACGCACATAGGAGCACAACTCCCTCTAGAGGTTCACAGTTATCGACACCATGGGATGCGTAGGAATCAATACATCTAGGTCCCATTCACTTTCAGGTCACAAGTACAAACATATAATGGGTACAGTATCTCAACATACAAGTCTCGATTTTCGCAATAAGCAATTATCAGTTATGCAAACACAAATATCATGAGGAATCGACTGATGAACAACCAAAAACGTACTTGTAGGCAACATACTATCATACTAGAGCATTCCACATATAGAAAAGTCTCTAACAAGTAAAGGACAGCTCACCCTACTTGGAATTGGAGTGCTCGCCCAAACTTAGCTTCGTTTCTGACTTTTGATGTTTCTTTCAGTTTCATGTGCACACGCTCGAGTCCTTTAACAAAAATTATATCCGATAAGTTACTAATTCATAACTCACTTTAAAATTCACCAAATAACCCATGATTGATAATTATTAGAAACCACTCCCAAACAATTCACTTAGAATAGTAAGCTCATTCGGGATATGGTGATCATACTTCTTTCGATAATATAGTTCGGGTTAAATATTTAATGCCATTGTCCAGCACTCCTTTCTTAAGCAACAAATACACTTACCATTCCCAAATAATCCTAGTAATGTAGCATTTGAATCATTTAGGATATGGTGATTATACTCAGCATTTTGACCAAAATTTGTTTAGCATTTCTACTTTAAGAAAACAAATGACAATTACCATTTCCGTACGATTTCACCTCTCAAAATCATTTCGGGATATGAAAGATACAAAGAACTTTAATCAAAATTTTGCCTCATTCTCTATATTGTTACCCACCACACTATTTTGCTGGTCATAAGTGGTAATTCTTATTTACCAACTTCTTCAATGTGCTCACCAAATTAGCTACTTACTTCCCACATTACATTGCTAGGACCTAAATCCTGGTGACTTAGTAATTACCATCAACTCACACTTAACTTACTCTTATAGCCCATCTCTATAATTTCAATTGTGAATCACAATACCAAAACTTAGTCGAGTCACATATCTGGTACTAATAACTTCACATATTAACCACACTCATTCATCGATCAAACAATAGATTACAACCACAATAGTTTCACCAACAGCGGATTTAAAACCAGGACCCTTACCAATTTTTCTTCTCCAAACTGAGAGTTAATTCCAATTGCTGCAATCTACCATCAACAGTCGTGTAAACACCTATAAAATACCAGAGCATTAATAATCAACCCTTGACCATTTCGGCATCCAAAAACAGAACCTGTACATGGTTCTTACCTTTTCCAGTTTCAATTGAAACTGACCCAGCAGTCTTCTCCTTCTCCAAAACTCCAAAGATGCATATTCCATAAACCTCAATTCCTCCGAATCAAATAACACATAATTAGGGCTTCCAATTCATAACAGAATAAAGGCCTCAATCAAAGAGAGGTATCAAAAATTACCTAGTTAAGTCAATCTGAGAGTCAACGGAGTTACAAACTTTCACACATGCACAGCGGAGTGACATTTCGGGGTAGCGCCGGATTTCGGGGTTTTGAGGGTTGGAGGTTTTTGAGGTATTGATTCCATTTCTGAAGGTGGTTTAGCTTGCTTCGAGTTGGATATTGGAGAACGTTGAAACCTAGAGCTTTGAGCTCCGGTGATGGCGCTTATGGGTTCCTCCGATGTCGGGTCGGTGGTGAGGCTTCTGGGCTTTGACAATCGGCTCGCCCGGGCTCGTTGGTGGCAGCGTGAGCCAAGGAAACGTCCGAAAATCAAAGAAGGATGATGAACAGTGGTTTCGCAGGTTTGGAAATCAAGTGTGAAGGTTGGGGCTGATGCATGGCTGTAATTTCTCTTTGGATTGTGGTTCGACTGGTGGTAGTAGTGACGAGAGGTGATGGCTGGACCCTGTGTTTCCGGCGTTGGCAGAGAGGGAGGACGAGAGAGAGAGAGAGAGAGAGAGAGAGAGAGAGAGAGAGGGATACGGCTGAGAGGGACAGAGAGGAGAGTTTTGGGGTCTTTAGGGTTTTCTATTCCTATTTATACTAGTGTATGAGAAATACCGAATTTACCCTTGCAACGAATTACGAGACTCTCCTAGCTGATTCCTTTCGGTTTTGGGCTCGTAACTTTTCTCTTATTCGTTTTTCGTCGAAAACTTACTAAGTTATTCCTCGACTTCGTCCTAGGCCCAAAACTCGATCTCGTAAAAACCCAAAATCCAAAACTTTGTTACAACTCAATTTATCGTCTTTGAAACTTCAACAATGTTTGCCTCACTAAACTTCTGTAACCTTCTAGGTCCAAATGAAAAAAAAAATTTTCAACCCAAACTTAAATTACAAGGCCCAATAAGCAGTCTTGACACCAAAACAATTTCCAAAATCAATTCCTTCACTTAAATCACCTTGCGAAAATCTTAGTGGCGAAAAAAAATTACCTTTGGAAATTAACTAAAATTTTCAGGGGCTCACAGTAGCCTTTTTTTAAACTCTGCCTTGATCATTTTGTCGCCTAAGATCCTTATGGTGTACGTCACAATAACCAAAACAGCCCTGTCTCAACCTAGGATACATAGGGAAGCTTCTCCTTGCCAGAATGGGAAAGAGAATCCTACCCCGAAGACCTTACATGCATGCCTACAGATCCTTTGAAGCCGACACCACCGACTCAGAGCCACCACAAACTGACATCGCTGGTAACAATGAGACAGTTAACAATGACTTAATGAGACAAATAAACATATTCTAACTGCCTCATTGTTCTTTATTCTTCGATTTAGATCCATAATTAGTTTAGCACAACTAAGTTAAAAATCAATTCAATACTAAAATAGAACTCAGGTAGTCATATATTTGCTCCATGAAGATTTTATTCTTAATTCTAATCACTAGAAACCCCTTCTTTTTTCGCCAATGAGGAGGCTGAATAGTGGGGTGGTAGGAGAGGATTTTTTTTTTTTTTTTGCTCGGACAAGAGTGATGTGCCTTCTTTGGAGAGCATGCATTCTTCAAATAAATATAATTTGAAAAATTAGTGACTGATGAAATGAGTCGAAAAATCCAATTACTCTCATGATTGATAGAAGCATATTGATGCGATATTTTAATAGGTAACTCCTCATATTTTGCTTAGTTATTTCATTTACTTAATCATTTTTAATTTAGTTTCTATTTTCTAAGTACATTGGAATAAATGAAGAGGAAATGAGCTTAAAGTCATATAAGAAGCAAAACAGATGTTGGAAATGATAAAGGCAAGGCACAAGGATGTAGAAATGAGCTTAAATGAAGCAATGATGTTTTCCTGGTCCATCCAGGAAATCCTGGCCTGACTAGGAAACCCAATCAAAGTAGGAATTCTATGACACAAGGAGTCCCAGTTGAACTAGGAAAGCAAAAGAAGATTCTGGAAAGTTCAAGAACATTGCACATGAGGAGTCTTGATGAGGCTAGGAAACCTGAGAGCATTAGGAGATCATGTGGCTTCAAGATTACTCAAGAAAGCTCACGATTCTTCCAGAATAGTTTGGGATTTTTGACAATTGAAGCAACCTAATAACTCTAGGGCTTTTGGGACGTGAAAAAGAGTATTTTAAGGGATAAATACATGATTTTCTGTGAAAATAAAAGAAGATTCAAGAATGTGATGTTTTGAACTTATCCTGGAGAAATTCAAGAGATTACAACAAACAAAAAGGTTGAAAACAAGTTCAGATACATTCCTTGAGCTCCACACTCCATTCTTGGCCAAAATTGAGGAGATAAATAAGAAATAATCATGTAATTAGAGAAAAATAATCTCCCTAGAATCAAGGTGCTAATTTGAAGGCTTCTTATGAGTTGGATGATGCTATGTGGATCAATCAGATAAATCCTAGAAAATAAAAAGAAGAATTTTGAAGGCTTGGAGACTAAGTTGTCGTCCCCTATAAATAGGAGCATCATTGGGACATTTCGTCCCCATATGCCATCTCACTTCTAGGTCAAGAAGTAGGGAGTCACGGACGTTGCTAAATCTTTCTTCGAGTGAGACCCACAGCCTTCTGGGGTCTTCTTCATTCATACACTCGTACTGGAGCGAATCATCCATATGACGAGTCATTAGGATGATGGCTTTCGCCTTATTTGCCTCTAAGGCTACTCTATTTTCTTCCAAAGCTTGAGCTTGCTCAATAGTTAGCACGTCCTGGCTAGGCTCGAGAATCGTATCCAGGATTCCATCGGCCTTGAGATGCTGGCGGACATCACGAACCCACCTGTGATATCCAGAGCCAGTTGTTCCCAATGGAGCAAAGTCCAATTTTTTCAGGTTACTCATCCTGAAAGAGAACAAGAAATTAGGGTTAGTTTTGGAGCGTAACGTAAAAAAAGGCTACCACGAAAGCATGTAAAATTTCTGAGTGTAGTCGCTTCCAAGAAATTTAGGGATTTCTAAGCGTAGTTGCTTCTAAGAAATCCGATTCCAAGAGGAATTGGATTAGATCGAAACAATGATGTGTTTGCGGTCGATCATAACATCTCAACAAACTCTCTAAGTTTGGAGGACTCTACAAGCTCCAAGCTTGGAGTGAGCGCGAACCCCCATAGTTCGGCTTTCGGTCTCCCCTATGAAGAAGAAAGGGGGGTAGAAGAAGGGAGGTTGGAAGTCCTTGAGAAAAAGAAGAAAATCAATGAAAAACTTCAAAACGGGAACTTTTAGAAGTACCTCGAAAAGATGTCAGAAATCTTGGCCGGAAAAGTTGTTGGCTTGGCAGTGCAGGGATACTGCAGGGTCGCTGCAAGGATGCCACGAGGACGCTGCAGAGATTCCGCAAGGACTATTGTGGGACGCGACTGCTATAGGGATGTCGCGAGGTCACTGTAGGGGTAGCTGCGGGGTCGCTGCGGGGGCTGTGGAGATTTAGGGTTTTGGTTTTTAGGGCTAGAGTTAGAGCTAGTGCTGATAACGTGTTTTAGAGAAATGGAATTGAGAGAGAATTGCTGTGTATTCTCATTGAAAATAGAGGCCTCTTTATATAGAGGATTACAATGCATAGAATCTGAACATACAAAGAAAGTAATTCTTCATTGAATATGATTCTAAATCCTTCTATAACCCTATTACCATTAGGTCAAGTAACCTAGAGTTTGGGCCAGACACATAATCTGGATTTCCTTGAACAGAAATCAATTAAGGAGTATTGCAAATAGATGAACTTTTTCATATTAGGTTGTGCGCTTTGGTTGACATCCTTTCTTTATTCTTCATACGTTGAATGTGTTCTTGATTAGCTGACTTTCTAGACTATGATTCCATGTTCAATAGGTTTAATTTAGGTGGTTTTACTTAGATTAAATATTCAAGTAAAGTAAAATATGAGAAACCGTTTACTATTTAACGTTTCACATGGTCAACTTCTTTCTCATGGCATAGATAATCAACTATAGGAATTGTAATTGGATTTCATTTATATGATTGTGGTTTTGATCTTTGTTCCTTGCGTTCCACCCTTGTATATGTATTTTTACATTTTCTTTGTTTTATTTATTTTAATTTTCGATTTTATTTGTGTTTACTTGTATATATTTCTATTATTTGTTTTATTTTTATAAATAATACTTTATAATTATATTAGTTCTTTATTTATTTATGCAATTACAACAATACCCTCAATCCCCCGCTTGAACGATCCCTACTTATTCTATATTGACAACTACATTTTACAGGGTTAAATTGCGTGCTACTTTTAGCATGTCAATATATGGCCAAAACCATCGTAATCCTATGATTCCTATCAATATAAACGTCAAATGCATACCCTCGAAAAATAAATATGGAAACCACGGGACTTGAAATTACAGACACCATTGCAGAAACATACCTACAGATACAACATGATCTAATACATACAAAGCTCAAATATCATTAGTGAGACACAGAGAGAACACATGGAAAGAGACACAGAGAGAACACATGGAAACAAGAAACTTAATAGACCAATGCTCAGCATTAGTACCAATTAGATATAAAAGTGAAAAATAAAATAAACAAATGAAATTCAAATAGCCAAACAAGAGGTTGATCTATCATTCTATCTAATGTAATCAAATAGCATGACAGATATCAGTATAAATACTCCATATCTACTTCCTGCATCTCCAAGCTGACACAGAAAATAGGGGTCGATCTTGCCACGACATCAACACACAGCCATTCTCTTCCCTGATCCTATATCCATCACAACCATAACCCTGCAACAACCTCCTTGCCTGAAGCATACCATAATAGCTCAAAGGTACATTTCCAAAGCCAGCTAAATCGAGCCTTTGAATCCACTTCTCAAGTTTTTCATGTCTTTCTTTCCTCTCAGATCCCTCACAAGCTATAATGTTTTTAATTTCCTCCCCAAATAGCATTTTCTCTACCTTCATTCTTTCCAATGAAGTTCTTGACATCGTAGACTCCAAGCAATCAAACAATGCAGCATACGAGTATAAAGCTTCAAATAGCCTCTCCATTAGAGTGGAGCCATTATGGTTGGAATCTTGTTCGGTAACTACCATGAGCTTCGGTGTCAAACCCCAAAATGCATTAAGAAAGCTGTCCATCTTCACTGAACCAACTGGGGATAGTGGGGATGACGAGGTTGAGTCAGGACTGGGGCTATACCCCTTGCCCATATCTTTCTCTAGCAACTCACCCAATGTGCCTTGGCCCATCTGCAACATTCCAGGTGAGTGAACTCTATTTGGATTCTTTGATTCCAGTGAGAATTTCTTTCTATGGAAATCATCATCAGATGACAAGAGGGAGTGAAATTGGAGAACTGAGCTGATAGCTAGAGCCTCACCGGTTTTAACACGGAGCTTTTCAAAATCAAGTGTTTCCAACTTGCTGACTATGGGATTGAACTGAAATGGAATATCCAATTTTTCTGCTTCCTCAATCAAGCTATGAGCCATTTGATCTAGTACTTCTTTTTGTTGATGGACACCAGTAATTCTCAAATGAGGTGGACCCTCAGGCCTTGCACTTAAAACATGAAGAAGAGCTATCCACTGTGCAGGTTCAGATGAATTAAGGTCAATTATATGGACCATCTTTTCTTCTTCCATGGCTTCAATAATAGCTTGGTTTGTGAGCACATAAGCCACCTTTAGGAATGGAAGCATCTCAAAAAACACTTTCCGAACTAGAAATTCTTCAGAAACTGAAGATATTCTAGTGGAATATAGGGCCTTATAAAGACCAGGCCAAGTTTTGAGGATTCGGTCAGCAAGAGCCTCGGTGAAGTAGGCTGCAATCCGCTGCATGGTATCACCATCCGAAGAGGCAAGCAGGGAGATCTGCTCAAGGGCAACATTTGCATTTTCGAGGTTTCCCGCAGCAACATAATTTGCACAAGTGAGCAACAAGTGGATCAAACACAGACCCCGCTCCTCGGATTTGAGCTCTCTTTGCCAAGGGTATGGTGGTCCTAAACTAGGTGACGTCATTGTAAAGAATTGGAGAGGAGATTAAGTTACAGATGATGACCCTTCATCGTGGAACATGTATGCCCTACAACAATCAAGAATGACTTGGTTACAGGCCAGGGTAGAAAGAGGTGGGATCAAAATCACTTCACAAAACAATTCAAGTCCCAAGTGGAGATAAGTTGCACATTTCTACTGAAAAATCTTACTGCTCATGCAACAACCAAATTTTAATGAATTCCCAGTTTGAGGAAAAAAAAAAAAACTAAAAGCAAAAATCCTCAAACAAAGCATTCACAAGAAATAGTAACTGAGAAGCAGAGTGGTTGAAGAGTAACACCTGAAAGCCTAGGAATTTACATGATCATGTCAAACATGCAAACAACAGGCCAAACAGTTGTGAATTTAGATTTTATCAGCAACTCCGATTAATACCATATCATAGACTCAGAAAAAATATCAGAAATTTAATCTGGATTACACTAGACAGACAGGCTACAACTACAAGGCTTAAAATTCTCCGATCAAGTCTTTAAAATTTATGAGCTTAAAATTCTGATCAACTCCAATAAAAGGAACAGAGAACATTAACAAAACCAGCCTAAGAAATTAATAGTACCAGAACTAACCAATTGAATGAAGAAAAGCGAATCCTTAGTGGGTTTTAAATTGATCAAAACCCCACTTACAACCCAGTAAGACTCCACAGAATTCTTGTTCAGTCTCCAGAGAGCTGGTGCAGGTTTTTTTTAAAAAAAAAATTCTGGGTTTCCTCTGTTTATATCAGAGAGCAATTAGCAGTTCAGTTGGGTTTAAATAAAGCTGAGAGCTTTGGATGACAGAGGAAGACTTCATGCTACGTTGTCGACAAAGTTTTTGTCCTTATTAGTTTGTTGTCCTTGACAACATTGAATTGCAGGTTCTCGCTTTTACTCTCTCTCTCTCTATCTAGATTCTAGTACCTGTCCGTCTCTCTCTGAAACTTCGCCTTTATTTGCTTCTTTTTGTCTTGGCCTAATGTGGATGAGCAATTAGTGCTGCTGCCCAAAACGAGGCTCTAAAATTTTGTTTCCTAGTGAGGTGGGAATTTCGTCTTTTTTCCAAATGGCCACGACCGTAACTTCTTTATATCGAGACAGAGACGAGGAGGTTAAGCAAACCTTCCGAAGGCGCCGGAAGCCTCGATCTAACTTTCTCCAATTTTTGGATTCACCCTTTTTGGGTAATTTCATGATTTAGAACTGTTGGTTATATAATTTATGTTTTAAAAATATTTCGGTTTAGAGTTAAATCAAATTGAAAATTATTTTATCATGTTCATTTTATCCACTTTGTTTTTTTATTTTTTATTTTTAAGAATAAGTTTTAGAGAAATTAATTATAGAATAAACTATTAATTAGTTCGCAACATATAAAGTCTCTTTAATAACTTAATTAAACACAGAATCAGAAACAAACAACAAAAGTGTTAAGAGATGGTTTACTTACGACAAGGCTATATATGTATCCAGATGTAATAGTTGAAGGTGACTCTAAATTACTGATTGACTCTCTCATTGGTAAATGTGATGTTGCTTGGAGAATTTGGATCCTCGTGCAGAATATCAACACTCTGGCTCGACAGTTCAAATCCATTAGTTTTCGGCATATTTATCAGGAAGCAAATTTTGTTGAAGATCATCGAGCTTTACTAGCTCATACAGCTCAAAACAATGCTGCTTAGTTCTTTTGTTTACCTCTATATGCATCCTCAACGTTCTATGTGGATCAGTTGAGAATAGGAGTTTGTAGAGTTTTGTGTTTTAGTTTTTTCTTTTTGTCATAAAAAAAAAAAAAACAAACAAACAAACAACAAATGTGTTAAGGTTATGCCATATACTCAAATAAGCATATGGCTCAAATCATCCATGTTGCTAACTGCCGACACTGATTAAGTAGTTTTTCATCAGATTTTATGACTTTTATGTACAAGGACAAAAATGATGAGGAGATGTCATGGTTTGGTGAATCACACTGGTGAAAATGAAAATTAGGTGACATTCAATTGTTGTAATAGCAAGGACAAAATGCCGACATTGATTAAGTAGCTTTTCATCAGGTTCTTTGACTTTTATGTACAAGGGCAAAAATGATATGAGATGTCATGGTTGGGTGAATCAAAACAGGTGAAAACGAAAACTAGGTGATAATATTCTATTGTCGTGGTACCAAGGACAACATTGGATGGTTTAGTTTTCTTCTGTTTTGGTTAGTTCAATTCAAAAGTCTTTCCAGGGTCATGTTTACCTATTGTTTTGGGGTGTTTTTTTTTTGTTTTTTTTTTTTTTTTTGCCAAATGTATGGTTGAGGGTGGTCATTTTTGCAAATCATTTTCTGGTTGAAATACCCTGAACTTGATATTTGGTAGCAAACTAGAAAACTTGACATGGACTTGAAAAAGTGAGTACAAAGTTAAGAGTTCACAATAAATAGAACTCTTTTGAGTCCATGTCAAGTTAACTAATCAAAACTGTATAATGAGTAACATTCTTTTTTGTTTTTTCTTTTTCGGCTTTGGAACAATGACAAAGTAAAATAGGACAAAAGATAATAGTTTAGAGGAAAATCCAAGCCACCTATAAAGGAGGAGAGTGGAGGTGCTTACAAAGGAGAGAGGCTTGATTTCTCAGCCAATTTTGTAGTTTGTTACGGAGTAGGCAAAATAAGGGATTTGATTAGGCATGCAGCCCTTAAAACTTTAAATTGCCCCAAGTTAACATTGACTTCCATGACACCATGAGATTTTTAGATCTTATCCCTATGGAACCTTTTATTTATTTATTTATTTATTTATTTATTTATTTTTGTATCAGTAAGCCATCATCCGTTCCGACGTTAGAAACTGTTATAAGTAGGATTACAGTATCAACAGGGGCCATAAAACTTAAAAGTTAGATTAACTAACCCAAACATACCTTCCTAATGCTAAAAGTGCAAAAAAGACGGATCTTTACAGCAACTAGAACATCATGAGGTAAATAAATAAATAAATAAATGGATAAATAAAGAAAGGGTGGTGCTATTCACACACCCCCTCTATTTTTCTATTATTTTAATTCAATTTATTTTTACAAATTACTTTAACTACCCTCTCTTGCAATTTATTCACACACCCCCTCTATTTTTCTTGTTTTTATACATCAATACATGTAAAACTAGTACAGTAGTATGTGCTTATATATATGATGAGGTATCCAGAAGGAAAAAAGAATCATCAACAACTTCAAAATTATCAATCAACTCAAGTCAAAACCAAGATTAACACGCTGCCCATACCAAAATCAAACTAAAATGAATAGAACACACAATTTTAAAGCTCCCTGATCCACCAAATCGCTGAGAAACTGACCAAGAGCAATGGATTAAAACACACCAAATAATTTGAGTTAGAATGTTACCGGAAATGGTGTATTCAAAGGGGCTCGAATGATCACTAAATTTATATTTTTCTTCCATGTCACCATTGCAACAAATTGCTTGTGTAATAACAGCAATTTCCATTTTAATTTTGTGTAATTGTGTTGAACGATTGTTGTACAATTTCACGAATATTGCTCGATAATATTTCATTTTTAGAATTATCGATGGTTCGAAACGATTGTTTTAACGAAAAGCTCGAAATGCTCGATTCAAGAAATCGACTTTTTATACATGCATAATTTGGGAAAACTTCCTTTATGAAAGTTGTAGAGCTCATCGATACGAGTCCGTGCATATGTTGAACACATTGATCGGATTGTTTTTGAATTAGTTATAAAATTTAGAAGATATTTCTATTTTGAGTATATATAGAAAAAACCCTAGATTATTTTCGGAAAGGTTACTGTTCATCATCTTCAACCTCTCTCTCCTTCGTCCGAAATCGTCCGAGAAAGAGAGCAATTTTCTCCAAGCTTGTTCCCTCTCCACAGGCCATCAATCGACCCCAGACCACGTCCCATGCCTTCATCTCGAGCTGCTCTACCTGCTGGATGGCGTCGCTTCCTCAGTCACGGCCTCCAGGTCCGGTAAAATTGATCGAACCAGTCGCACCTGAAAAAGGACCAAACCGACCTCCTCGTGTTTTTGGCCACCAAACCACGTGAAACTTCTCCTTCTACAACAACTCAACATCCTGAAGCTCCCAGAGGCAACTTCACATGGCGGCATGGCTTGTGGTGGCGGCTGGAAGCCAACCCCGATCGGATCGAACGGAACTTTCGATCCGAATATCTCAAGCTGTAGACCTCCGTTTCTTATGATCGGTGAGTTCACCATGAAGTTCTGAACAAGTTTGCAGAAGAGATCGAGGCGTGAAATTGCAGTTTTTACGTCAAAATCAAGCTCGCCGGTTTTTGGGTATTTTCCGGCCACCCAACTGTTTTTGGTATGTTTCGGCCTCTTCCCGTTATTTTCTGGTCTTGTGCTAGTTATGAAAGTTGCTCAAAATGATGAAACGAAAGGGAGAAGCTCAGCACCGACACCATTGGCGGTGGTTGGCGGCGGCTCTGCCACTAACTCCGGCGACCCTTTCTAGCCACCTCCAGAGGTCTAAAATATAGTTTCTGTACATTTTAAGATTCTACGTTTCAATACGATCATTTTGGCATATTATACGCATTTTTCGGATATCGTATGATTTAGTTATGAATTTTTAGATTTCGATCGTTAAAATTGTGATCTGTGAATTTAAGACCGTCTGATGAACTTGTAGTTTTTATATGATAATCATATGACTGTCCCAGTAGCTTTGTGTGGTCATGGATGAAGATCCGACCGTTGGATCTTCGTATAATTACAAAACGGTGATTTGGGAGGCGATTCGTGAGAATCCGTCCGTCGGATTTTCTTATAATTTAGAATCCGACCGTAGAATGGTAGTTTAAGTACGTTTTGGAATTATTGGCTAAATACAAGTTGTCACACCCCGAATTTTGAATAATAAATTCAAATCCGAAACATGAATACAACTAAACAAATAACGTCCTGCATTTTTTTTCTCAAAACCAACATCTCACAAACCATAATACAAACCTCGTAGCAAACTATCTCTCGAGTCAATTATTACAATACTAACATAAATACAAAGTTATGCTCAAAAGAGTCTACAAAACACACCTAAATAGACCAAGTGCTGGTCTCGACCCTGCTGCCCTACGCAGCTCGCTCTCCACCCTAATTATCCTGACCTGCAGGATTATCCGCTACACCATTTGAATAGTGTACCGGGATTGCAACAACACAAAACCCGGTAAGCTTTCTGAAAGCTCGTGTGAGTAAATAAGAATGAACGGTTGTTTTATTAAACCACAACTCATTTATCTCAAGTAAACATCCAACAATCTCAACAGCCACAAGAAACATCAATCCAACACACATGAAACAATATGGAACACATTTCCACAATCACCAAATCATAACTCTCGCCACTTTGGCACCTAATCACAACTATCGCCACTTTGGCCCCACGTTAGAGCTCTAACTGCCTCGTTACCTCTAACACCTTGGCCCAGGGTCAAGTAACAGCACCTCCAGGTTACTTAGTAACCCGCGAACTTTGGACCATTTCATGTCCTCAGAACAATATATCCCCGTTATTATTTAACGGTCGAACTTTGGACCTCCCTGTCCTCAGAACACATACACTCCGGTTATCATTAACCAAAGATCCTTGGACCATTCGATCCTCGGAATCCTACGTTTCTCTACCTTCTATTCAACTCACAAAATCAACATGCTTATCACCAACATTTATCAAATATTAACAACATAATAAAATCATATTATCAACATTTATCAACAACATATTATCACAATTCCACACCTCAATGTCACACCATTCAATATATAATCACGTAAATATATATATATATATATATATATATATATATATATATATATATACACGTAACCATCCACACAGGAATGATCACTAACACCAACTATAGTTCACACGATGTAAAATCAAGAAATTCATTTTTAATATACTTTAAAACACATTTCTTAAAACCATTTTCTCACACATAACAAATAAATTGGGCAATTAAGGAAATTCGGTTCGTAAATGAACCAAGTGAGATTCACTCACCTCTAAACTCCTGCTGCGTCTTCTTACAGCCCAAAATACGATTCACAATCGTCCGCTAACAAATCGGTCAAACACCTAATCAAAACGATAATTAACTTAGCGTATAATTTCAAAAACACACTTATATGAAGATCCAACGATCGGATCTTCAACCGTGATCACACAAGGTCATCGGGACAGTCCTACGATCATTATATCAAAACTAGAATTCTATCGGACGGTCCAAACTTCATAGATCACAAATCGAGCGATCGAAATCAATCGAAATTGTAAAATTCATAACTAATTCATACTATATCCAAAATTCACATGCTATATATCAAAATGATCATATCGACATGTAGAATCTAAAAATGAGCAGAAACTACTCATGGTACCCCCGGAGGTGGCCGGAAAGGGCAGCCGGAGTTTAGGGCAGAGCCGCCCCCGACCATCTCCAATGGTGTCGGGGCTGAGCTTATCCTCTTCGTTTCATCATTTTGAGCAACTTTCATAACTAACACGAAGTGAGAAAACGAGTGGAAGTGGTCGAAACTTACCAAAACAGTCCGGTTTGGCCGGAAAACCGAAATTTTCCGATAGTTGCTCCGTTCGACGTCAAAAGCTTCACTTCTGGTTTGGGTCTTTTTGCTGCGTGTTCTACCCCTTAATACGAGTTCAACAAGATAAAGAACTCAAGTTGTCGTGGTCAGACCTAGGAGAAATCGCCGCTGGTTCGTTTTAGGGCTCGGATTTATTTTTGAGTTCCACCGCCGTGTAGTCGCCACGAGAGGGGAAACCGTGACCACCAGTCGACTCACAAGAAGGAGTAGAGTCGATCTGGGCTTTGGTTCACCTCAAACGGTGGCCGGAGCTGTGAGAAAAGGGCCGGCAAAAAATTGCTATGTTTTGGACTGATGGAGGAAAAGAGAGAGAGAAGATGAATAGTAACCCGTGGTTTCCTTTTTTGGATAATTATGCTATTTTCGGATATTTCCGAAAATAGTAGCATATATATATATACCCGAAATGGAAACTTTTCCAAATGCGATAACTTTCTCATACGAACTCCGATTCTTGCGTTCCACATAGGCACGAACTCGTATCGACGAGCTCTACGACTTTCATGAAGGAAGTTTCCTCAAATTCCTTACATATAAATAAGTCAATTATAACCCTAAATAACGTTAAATTTCGATACTAAAATCTTTCGAAACCAAATTTCTCAAATAACGATATTCGAATCACACTCACAACTCATAATTCATATAATTTGAGAAATATTGAATTATGAAATATTTAACTGAAATTTCGGGTCTTCACAGTCTACCCTCCTTAAAGGAATTTTGTCCCGAAATTCAAGCAAACTCATCAACAAACAGTAGTGGGTACTTAGCCCTTATGTCAGACTCTAATTCCCATGACGCCTCACCCTCATCATGATGACTCCACAACACCTTAACCAACTCAACTTCCTTCCTCCGAAGCCTCTTCGTGGACCTATCCAAGATACGAACAGATTCAACAACGAAGGTCACATCCGCACTCACCTCGATCATACCGTGATCAATCACATGAGACTCATCTCGAATGTACCTTCTAAGAATGGACACATGGAAAACATTGTGTACACCGGCCATGCTAATAGGTAAAGCAAGCCGATATGCCAATTCTCCGACCCTTTCCAAAATCTCAAAGGGTCCAACGTATCTCAGTGCCAATTTCCCCTTCCTGCCAAATCTCACCACACCTTTCATAGGTGAGACTTTCAAGAATATAATCACCCACCTCAAAGTCCAACGGTCTCCTTCTAAGGTCGGCATAACTCTTCTGTCTACTCTGTACAGTACGGATCCTGTCTCGGATAGTAGTAACCTTCTCTGTAGTCTCTAGAACAAGCGCAGGACCCAAGAGCTGTTTCTCTCCAACATCCGCCCAACAGATAGGAGTCCTACATGGCCTGCTATAGAGTGCATCATATGGGGCCATGCCGATACTAGAGTGATAGCTGTTGTTGTAGGCAAACTCTACCAATGGCAGATGATCCCCCCAACTTCCCTTGAAGTCCAAAACACATGCTCTAAGCATATCCTCCATCACCTGGTTCACCCTCTCTGTCTGCCCATCAGTCTGTGGATGAAATGCAGTGCTCATAGCCAAAGATGTGCCGAAAGCCTTATGGAATCTACGCCAAAATTTTGAAGTGAAACGAGCAACCCGATCAGAGACAATCGATACAGGCACACCATAAAGCCTCACAATCTCATTAAGATACAACTTACACAAAGCATCACCTGAGTAAGTCTTTGCCACATGAAGAAAGTGTGCTGACTTTGTCAATCGATCAACAATCACCCAAATAGAATCATAACTTTTTCTGGACCTAGGCAATCCAGTCATAAAGTTCATGGAGATCTCTTCCCATTTCCATACTGGAATCGGCAAAGGTTTCAACATTCCCGCAGGCCTCTGATGCTCTGCCTTCACTTACTGACATGTAAGGCACCTGGATGCATACTCAGCCACATCCCTCTTCATCCCTATCCACCAAAACTGTCTTCGTAGGTCCATATACATCTTGGTACTCCCTGGGTGTACCGTATATTGAGATCGATGTGCTTCCCGCAGTACCTCCTCCTTGCAGTTATCACCGCCCGGGACATACAATTTCAATCGAAATCTCAATCCACCATCAGTTCCAACTATCCACTCTGATGGACCTTCCTCGTTGGCATCAAGGATAATCTCTGAAATCACTATTTGAGCGAACTCATCATGTGTCTGACTCTGAATGATCCTAGAAATCAAGGTCGGCTGTAAAGTGATACTACCGAGAAAGATTCCCTGTCCTTCTCCTGTGGGTATAAGGTCAAACTCAGATACAGTCTCTAATATACGCCACTCCTGAACCATAAGTGATGCTATGATCCCTCGGGGTTTCCTGCTCAAAGCATTCGCCACTACATTGGCCTTTCCGGGATGATACTCCAAGGTAAAATCATAGTCTTTGATGAGCTCCATCCATCTTCTCTACCTCATGTTCAACTTCTTCTGGGAGAATAGATACTTCAAACTCTTATGATCAAAAAAGAGTTCGAACTTCTCACCAAAAAGATAATGCCTCCAAATCTTCAAGGCAAACACCACTGCAGCCAGCTCTAGATCATGAGTGGGGTAGTTACGCTCATGCACCTTCAACTGTCTAGAACCATACGCTACTACACCCCCATTCTGCATCAAAACACAACCCAAACCCTGATGAGATGCATCACTGTAGATAACTAACCCACCACCACTAGATGGGACAGTCAACACTGGAGCTGTAGTCAATCTAGTCTTTAGCTCACTAAAGGCCTTCTCACATTCATCTGTCCACACAAACTGAGTATCCTTCCTTGTTAACTTAGTCAAAGCCGAAGCTATACTAGAAAACCCCTCAATGAATCGCCTGTAGTATCCTGCCAAACCAAGGAAACTACGGATCTCTGTAACTGTAGTGGGGCGACTCCAACCCATCACTACTTCAACCTTCGAAGGATCCACAGAAACTCCATCCTTCGAAACTACATGACCAAGGAACTTGATCTCTTTTTGCCAAAACTCGAACTTCTCAAACTTTGCATATAACTTTGCTCTTCTCAAAATTTGCAGCACAATCCTCAAATGCTTCACATGCTCATCAGACAACTTTGAATATATCAAGATGTCATCAACGAACACCACCACACACTTATCTAAGTAAAGACTGAAAGTGCGGTTCATCAAGTCCATGAATACTGCAGGTGCATTAGTTAGACCAAAAGGCATGACAAGAAATTCATAATGCCCATACCTGGTCCTAAATGCCGTCTTAGAAATATCTTCATCTTTCACCCTCAACTGGTGATATCCAGATCTCAAATCAATTTTGGAGAACACCGTAGCCTCCCTAAGCTGATCGAACAAGTCATCAATCCTAGGCAAGGGGTACCTATTCTTGATGGTCACCTTGTTCAGCTGTCGATAATCCACATATAACCGAAATGAATTATCCTTCTTCTTCACGAATAATACTGGTGCGCCCCAAGGAGATACACTAGCCTGTATGAACCCTTGTGCAAGTAATCCTTCAATCTGAACCTTCAACTCCTGAAGTTCAGCTGGAGCCATCCGATAAGGTGCTCTCGAAACCGGTGTAGTACCTGGTATCACATCAATGGAGAAATCCATTACCCTTTTCGGAGGAAATCCTGGTATCTCCTAGAACACGTCAGCATACTCTGCCACTACCGGAATCCCTGCAATTTCTGAAGTGCTATTCACTTATTCTATGTGTGCCAAGATCCCTGCCCTCATGGCAACGTCAGATCTCAGGTATCGATAATGAAACACTGGTTGCCCAGGGGCATGAAAAGACACAATCATTCTAAAACAATCAATCATTGCATAGTTCAGACTCAACCAATCCAAACTTAAAATCACATCATACGTGTGATCCGGAATCACAATCAAGGATGCAGTGAACTCTCTTCCACAAATTGCAATAGGGCAATCATCACAAAACATGCTAAGCTCAAGAGATATGCAAAGAGGCGATGTAACACACAAAGGTCTAGTAAGCGGTATAGCAGTCAAACCCAAAACATCTACCACAGAACTAGATATGAACGAGTGGGAAGCACCCGTATCAAACAGTACTCTAGTAAGATAGTTATAAACGGATAAGGTACCTTCCACCCCGGTGCTTCTCTGGCCGATGGCAAATACTCTGGCTGGTGCTGGAGGTAAGGTTCTCTGCTGGTTACCCTGTCCTATAATCTGAGGTTGAGTACAGTCCCTGGCAATATGTCCAGTCTGTCCGCATCGAAAACATGCTCTAGGCCTGAGTTTAGGGCAAGTCCTAGCAAGATGACCAAACTCATTACAGCTATAACACCTCATAGGGGCTGCTGGTGCTGCTTGCCTGAATAGGGACAGGTGCTGCTGCTATCCTGGCTGGAGCCTGATGATGAAAATAAGGCCGCTGTCTCTTCCAGAGCCCACCTCTATAATCTCTGGACCCACTACTTCCTACAACTGCCTTCCCTTTTCCCTGAGAATTCTCAACTTCATGCTTCTCCTTGTGGATCAGATTCTGCTGCTCCATGATTAGGGCTTTAGCTAAAATCTGCTCCTTTGTCTTCAGCTCCATAATGGCCACATCTCGCTCAATAGAGGCATTCAACCCCCGCTGAAACTTCTTAGCCAAGTCTTCAACATCTAATAGTTTCACAAACCGATATAGCTTGGAGAACTCTGCCTCATATTCTCTCACATTCATCTTCCCTTGAGTAAGCGAGAGAAATTGCCTCTCCAGCTGTTCCTTCACCGATGCTGGGAAGTATTTCTCTCTAAAGATCTTCACAAATCCATCCCAAGTCATGGTAGAAACATCAATAGTCCTCTGAGTGCAATTCCACCACACCCTAGCCTCATCTTTGAGCATGAAAGTGGCTAGCTTCCTCTTCTCGATCTCATCACAGACAATCAACTCAAAATAGGTCTGCAAATCCTCGATCCATTGATCAGCCACCATATAGTCTGTGTCTCCCACAAATTTAGTTGCTCCTAACCGATTAATGTCCCTCGCCAACACTAACAGACGAGCGGGATCATTAACCAAAACTTCCGGCGAAACAGGCTGCTCCACAAACGGTGCCTCCACCTCTTCCTCATGTACTCCCACATGTGGAATCTCACCCCTACCTCGGCCTCTACCTCTACCTCTGGGTCTACCTCGACCCCTACCTCTGCCTCCCACAATATCCATTACCTAAGGAGCATAGCATACCTGGTTAATACATGTATAATACTTAAATCAAAGCATAAGTAAATACAAGTCCATATTAACCAAGCTACTAACACAAAGAGGTTAATTCAACTCCTAATACATCCTAACGTTCTAGACAACTCCCAATACTCCCACATACCCAATGACATTGTTAATACCGAAAAGCACCCAATGGGGATCCGCTGCAGACGGGCCATCACTCGGAATGTATTAACTTATCACTAAATATGTACCTTACGCTCTGATACCAAACTGTCATACCCCAAATTTTGAATAATAAATTCAAATCCGAAACATGAATACAACTAAACAAATAACGTCCTGCATTTTTTTCTCAAAACCAACATCTCACAAACCATAATACAAACCTCGTAGCAAACTATCTCTCGAGTCAATTATTACAATACTAACATAAATACAAAGTTATGCTCAAAAGAGTCTACAAAACACACCAAAATAGACCAAGTGCTGGTCTCGACCCTGCTGCCCTACGCAGCTCGCTCTCCACCTTGATTATCCTGACCTGCAGGATTATCCGCTACACCATTTGAATAGTGTACCGGGATTGAAACAACACAAAACCCGGTAAGCTTTCTGAAAGCTCGTGTGAGTAAATAAGAATGAACGGTTGATTTATTAAACCACAACTCATTTATCTCAAGTAAACATCCAACAATCTCAACAGCCACAAGAAACATCAATCCAACACACATGAAACAATATGGAACACATTTCCACAATCACCAAATCATAACTCTCGCCACTTTGGCACCTAATCACAACTATCGCCACTTTGGCCCCACGTTAGAGCTTTAACAGCCTCGTTACCTCTAACACCTTGGCCCAGGGTCAAGTAACAGCACCTCCAGGTTACTCAGTAACCCGCGAACTTTGGACCATTTCATGTCCTCAGAACAATATATCCCCGTTATTATTTAACAGTCGAACTTTGGACCTCCCTGTCCTCAGAACACATACACTCCGGTTATCATTAACCAAAGATCCTTGGACCATTCGATCCTCGGAATCCTACGTTTCTCTACCTTCTATTCAACTCACAAAATCAACATGCTTATCACCAACATTTATCAAATATTAACAACATAATAAAATCATATTATCAACATTTATCAACAACATATTATCACAATTCCACACCTCAATGTCACACCATTCAATATATAATCACGTAAATATATATATATATATATATATATATATACACGTAACCATCCACACATGAATGATCACTAACACCAACTATAGTTCACATGATGTAAAATCAAGAAATTCATTTTTAATATACTTTAAAACACATTTCTTAAAACCATTTTCTCACACATAACAAATAAATTGGGCAATTAAGGAAATTCGGTTCGTAAATGAACCAAGTGAGATTCACTCACCTCTAAACTCCTGCTGCGTCTTCTTACAGCCCAAAATACGATTCACAATCGTCCGCTAACAAATCCGTCAAACACTTAATCAAAACGATAATTAACTTAGAATCCGACCGTTGGATCTTCGTATAATTACAAAACGGTGATTTGGGAGGCGATTCGTGAGAATCCGTCCGTCGGATTTTCTTATAATTTAGAATCCGACCGTAGAATGGTAGTTTAAGTACGTTTTGGAATTATTGGCTAAATACAAGTTGTCACACCCCGAATTTTGAATAATAAATTCAAATCCGAAACATGAATACAACTAAACAAATAACGTCCTGCATTTTTTTTCTCAAAACCAACATCTCACAAACCATAATACAAACCTCGTAGCAAACTATCTCTCGAGTCAATTATTACAATACTAACATAAATACAAAGTTATGCTCAAAAGAGTCTACAAAACACACCAAAATAGATCAAGTGCTGGTCTCGACCCTGCTGTCCTACGCAGCTCGCTCTCCACCCTGATTATCTTGACCTGCAGGATTATCCGCTACACCATTTGAATAGTGTACCGGGATTGAAACAACACAAAACCCGGTAAGCTTTCTGAAAGCTCGTGTGAGTAAATAAGAATGAACGGTTGATTTATTAAACCACAACTCATTTATCTCAAGTAAACATCCAACAATCTCAACAGCCACAAGAAACATCAATCCAACACACATGAAACAATATGGAACACATTTCCACAATCACCAAATCATAACTCTCGCCACTTTGGCACCTAATCACAACTATCGCCACTTTTGCCCCACGTTAGAGCTCTAACTGCCTCGTTACCTCTAACACCTTGGCCCAGGGTCAAGTAACAGCACCTCCAGGTTACTCAGTAACCCGCGAACTTTGGACCATTTCATGTCCTCAGAACAATATATCCCCGTTATTATTTAACGGTCGAACTTTGGACCTCCCTGTCCTCAGAACACATACACTCCGGTTATCATTAACCAAAGATTCTTGGACCATTCGATCCTCAGAATCCTACGTTTCTCTACCTTCTATTTAACTCACAAAATCAACATGCTTATCACCAACATTTATCAAATATTAACAACATAATAAAATCATATTATCAACATTTATCAACAACATATTATCACAATTCCACACCTCAATGTCACACCATTCAATATATAATCACGTAAATATATATATATATATATATATATATATATATATATATATATATATATATATATATACGTAACCATCCACACATGAATGATCACTAACACCAACTATAGTTCACACGATGTAAAATCAAGAAATTCATTTTTAATATACTTTAAAACACATTTCTTAAAACCATTTTCTCACACATAACAAATAAATTGGGCAATTAAGGAAATTCGGTTCATAAATGAACCAAGTGAGATTCACTCACCTCTAAACTCCTGCTGCGTCTTCTTACAGCCCAAAATACGATTCACAATCGTCCGCTAACAAATCGGTCAAACACCTAATCAAAACGATAATTAACTTAGCGTATAATTTCAAAAACACACTTATATGAAGATCCAACGATCGGATCTTCAACCGTGATCACACAAGGTCATCGGGACAGTCCTACGATCATTATATCAAAACTAGAATTCTATCGGACGGTCCAAACTTCATAGATCACAAATCGAGCGATCAAAATCAATCGAAATCAATCGAAATTGTAAAATTCATAACTAATTCATACGATATCCAAAATTTACATGCCATATATCAAAATGATCGTATCAACATGTAGAATCTAAAAATGAGCAGAAACTACTCATGGTACCCCCGGAGGTGGCCGGAAAGGGCAGCCGGAGTTTAGGGCAGAGCTGCCCCCGACCACAGCCAATGGTGTCGGGGCCGAGCTTATCCTCTTCGTTTCATCATTTTGAGCAACTTTCATAACTAACACGAAGTGAGAAAATGAGTGGAGGTGGTCGAAACTTACCAAAACAGTCCGGTTTGGCCGGAAAACCGAAATTTTCCGATAGTTGCTCCGTTCGATGTCAAAAGCTTCACTTCTGGTCTAGGTCTTTTTGATGCGTGTTCTACTCCTTAATACGAGTTCAACAAGATAAAGAACTCAAGTTTTCGTGGTCGGAGCTAGGAGAAATCGTCGCTGGTTCGTTTTAGGGCTCGGATTGATTTTTGAGTTCCACCGTCGTGTAGTCCCCACGAGAGGGGAAACCGTGACCACCAGTCGACTCACAGGAAGGAGTAGAGTCGATCTGGGCTTCGTTTCACCTTAAACGGTGGCCGGAGCTGTGAGAAAAGGGCCGGCAAAAAATTGTTCTGTTTTGGGCCGACGGAGGAAGAGAGAGAGAGAGAAGATGAACCGTAACCCGTGGTTTCCTTTTTTGGATAATTATGCTATTTTCGGATATTTCCGGAAATAGTATCCTATATATACCCGAAATGGAAACTTTTCCAAATGCGATAACTTTCTCATACGAACTCCGATTCTTGCGTTCCATATATGTACGAACTCGTATCGACGAGCTCTACGACTTTCATGAAGAAAGTTTCCTCAAATTCCTTACGTATAAATAAGTCAATTTTAATAACCCTAAATAACGTTAAATTTCGATACTAAAATCATTCGAAACCAAATTTCTCAAATAACGACATTCGAATCACACTCACAATTCATAATTCATATAATTTGAGAAATATTGAATTACGAAATATTTAACTGAAATTTCGGGTCTTCACAGTCTACCCTCCTTAAAGGAATTTTGTCCCGAAATTCAAGCAAACTCATCAACAACAGTAGTGGGTTCTTTCTTTTTACTCATACGAGCTTTCAAAAGCTTACCAGATTTTGTGTTGTTGCAATCCCGGTACACTATTCAAATAGTGTAGCGGATATTCCTGCAGGTCAGGATAACCGGGGAGGTCACCGTGCTGTTGTGAAGACCCAAATTTTCATATAATAAATTTATGTAATTCAATAATTTTTATATAAATTGAATTATGATATTTGGGATTAATTGGAATGTCATGGTTTGAGAAAGTTGGGTTTGGATGTTTTTATTTTCTAAAACGAACGTTATTTAGGAGGTCGTGAAAATCGACTTTTTATACGTTCAAAATTTGGGAAAACTTCCTTCATTAAAGTTGTAGAGCTCGTCGATACGAGTTCGTGCATATGTGGAACATAATATTCAGAGTTCGTATGAGTAAGTTATGAATATTTGAAAATTAGAAATTTTCAATAAATATCATGAAAAATCAGAGTTTTTTATGAAGGACGAAAAAATTACTTTTTTGCATTTACCCCTTGTACTCATTATGGATTTAGGATCAACATAGTGACCGGTATGGGGGAATGAGACGCTCTAATCCTAGGTGGATGATGGGATACGATTGGTTGAGTAAGTACGATTATCGAACGTTCTAAATATGTATATAAGTATACATATTGATGAAATACGATAAAGATAAATATGTCAGATGCCATAACCTAGGCCAGGTGACGGGTTACGATTCAGTTAGAGCTCTAGTCTGTCAATACTGTATTTTTATAAATACGATTTCGGGGTTTTGAAAAGAAACATGTGAATTAGGGTTTTGGTATTGTTTTGTGATTGGTGATAGATTTTGAGATTGTTGGTTTCTTGTGGAGTGTTGACTTGGGTGAAAATAATTATGATTTAATTAAACAATCGTTCTTTCTTTTTACTCATACGAGCTTTCAAAAGCTTACCGAGTTTTGTGTTGTTGCAATCCCGATACACTATTCAAATGATGTATCGGATATTCCTGCAGGTTAGGATAACCAGGGAGGTGACCGGGCAGTTTTGGGGTTGCAGTATTTATTTGTTTTTCATTTGAGTGGTGAGATTTGTTATGCTCATTTAGATCTTTACATTTTATTTGTTGAGTGAGTTGTAATAATTAACCGAGACTAAATTCGGTTTTTGAAATTAAATTGTGTGGTGAGGTTGTTAAGGAAAATAATTTTTCATGATGGTTATTTCATGTTTCGGATTTTGAATTTTTATTCTAAAATTCGGAGCGTGACAGTTTGGTATCGGAGCATGACAGTTTGGTATCAGAGCATAAGTAACATATTTGGTGATATGTCAATACTTTCCGAGTGATGGCACGTCTGCAGCGGATCCGCATCATGTGCTCTTCGGTATTGATAATGTCATTGGGTATGTGAGAGCGTTAGGTTGCCTAGGAACGTTAGTAGGTCATAAGAACTTTAGGCGTTGTCTTGTATGCTTAGATTACTTGGTTAATATGGACTTGCATTTGACTTATGCCATGTTTAAGTGTTATGCGTGTATTAATCAAGTATACCCTACTTATTAGGTAATGGACATTGAGGGGAACGAAGCAAGAGGCTGAGGTAGAGGCAGACCTCATGATAGGGGTAGAGGTCGAGGTAGGGGTAGAGCCACTCCGGTCGATGATGCATATGAGGCGGAAGTAGAGAGACCTTATGAGGATCAGCATATTCCACCCGTGGGCATGGTTGATGATCCTGCTCGCTTGTTGGTGCTAGCGAAGGAAATTATCCACTCGGGAGCAACCAAGTTTGGAGGAGGCACTGATCATATGGTTGTAAATAGATGATTGAGGATTTACAGACCTATTTTGATCTGTTTGATTGCAGTGAGATTGATAAGAGGAAGCTAGCCGCGTTCATGCTGAAGGATGAGGCCAGAGTGTGGTGGAATGTCACACAGAGGAGTATTGAGGTGTCTACCTTGACATGAGATGGCTTTGAGAGGTTGTTCAGGGAGAAATACTTTCCATTAGTTGTGAAGGAAAGGTTGGAACGAGAATTCCTCGCACTTGTACCGGGGAAGATGACCGTGATCGAGTACGATGCGGAGTTCTCCAGGCTGTACAAGTATCTGAAGCAGATGGATGACGAAGACTTGGCCAAGAATTTTCAGAGAGGTTGAGTCATTCGATTGAGTGTGATGTGGCTGTAATAACCGCAATTTTCATTTTAAATTCGTGTAATTGTGTTGAACGATTATTATACGATTTCACGAATGTTGCTCGATAATATTTCATTTTTTTGAATTATCGAAGATTCGAAACGATTATTTTAACGGAAAAGCTCGAAATGCTCGATTTGAGAAATCGACTTTTTATACGTGCAAAATTTGGGGAAACTCCCTTCACGCAAAATTTCGAGTCCGTACATATGTGGAACACAAAGATCGGATTTTTTCTGAATTAGTTATCGCATTTAGAAGGAATTTCCGAAATGTGTATATAGGGAAAAAAAATCCTAATTTTTTTTGAAACCCTTTTCTTCCTCCCAGCCTCCCTTTCTTTTTTTGGAAAAGAACTGTACCTCTCTCTCTCGCGTTCTCTCTTTCTCGGTTAAAAGCCCAGAAAACAGAGCACGGACAAACCGTGCTCCCTCTTCCTCATCCGGCCAGCCCACGACCTCAATCCACTTCCCAGAGCTTCGTCCCGACCTTACGCAGCTGCCATAGGCAGCCTTGCACCTCGACACGGCCGGCAGCGGCGGCGGCAAGGCCCGAACCGATAAAGCTCGATTTCGTTCCAATTTCAATATCTCGAGCTATAGGTCACCTTTTCACGTGATTCTTGGCTCATTGGACTCGCCTAAACTTCCTTAACAAGCACCAAGAAGGACAAGACCTGGGTCGATCGTTTTCACGTTCGTTGGAGTTCGACTTGTTTAGATCAAAAAACAACCTTTCGATACGGATATCTCGAGTTATACATGATCGTTTCTTGTGATTCTTGGCCTGATGAGTTCGCAAGGAAGTTCTGAACAAGTTTCCAGAAGAGATCGAGGCGTGAGGTTGCAGTTTTTACTTCGGTTTTCAAGCTCGACGGTTTCTGGAAAAATTCCGGCCGCCTACTGTGCTTGGTACTTTTCGATCCCTTCCCGTCATTTTTGGTCTCGTGCTAGTTATGGAAGTTGCTCAAAATGATGAAACGAAGGGGAGAAGATCGGCCCTGACACCATTGGTGGAGGTCAACGGCGGCTCTGCCCCTAACTCCGGCTGCCCTTTTCGGCCACCTCCGGAGGTCTAAAATTTAGTTTCTGTCCATTTTATGATTCTACGTTTCAATACGATCATTTCGGCATATTATACGCATTTTCAGATATCATATGATTTAGTTATAAATTTTGAGATTTCGGTCGATTTCAATTATTAATTGATGATCTATGAAATTTGAACCGTCCGATGGAATTGTATTTTTGATATGATAATCATATGACTGTCCCAATGGCTTTGTGTGATCATGAGTGAAGATCCGACTGTTGGATCTTCGTATAAGTGCAAAACGGTGGTTAGGGGAGCGATTCGTGAGAATCCGTCCGTCGGATTTTCTTATAAATTAGAATCCGGCCGTTAAATGGTAGTTTAATTATGTTTTGGAATTATTAGATAAATTCAAATCACATTTGATTAGGTGATTGACGGATTATATTTGGGTGAGCTGTTTCGGTGGGGTTTATATTTTATTTGAAGACGCAGCGGGAGTATCGAGGTGAGTAAAACTCACGTGGTTCATATTACGAACCGAGCGCTTTAAATTATTTATTTTTGTAATTGTGTGAAAAATATTGTGGATTAAATATTTGTTTTTAAAAATCACATGGACTTGATCACTACGGTCAATAGGTAAGTAAAATGAATTTTTAATTATACAAATGAATTTCACGATTTTATTGTGTGAATTATAGATTGTATTAGTGGTCATTCCTGAGTGGATGATTACGTGTGTGTGTATATATATATATATATATATATATATATATATATATATATTTATGTGGAAGATATATATTGATTGGTGTGATTTTGAGTAATGATATGATGATTTGGATTTTATTTCAAATGCTTAAATTTCATAATAATATTATGTATGTTGGATGAGTTGATTTAATTGTGTGAAAACATATTGTTGCACTCTTTATGGATTTAGGGTCAACGTAGTGACCACTATGAGGGAATCAAATGCTCTAATCCTAAGTAGATGATGGGATACGATTGGTTGAGTATGTACAATTATCGGACGTTCTAAATATGTATATAAGTATACATATTGATGAAATACGATAAAGATAAATATGTCGGATGCCATAACCTAGGCCAGGTGACGGGCTACGATTCAGTTAGAGCTCTAGTGTATCAAATACCATTTTTTCCTAAATATGATGTTGAGGTTTTGTGAAGAAAGATGTGAGTTAGGGTTTGGTGTTGATTTGTTGATTTATTGAGATTGTTGGTTACTTGTGGTTGTGGAAATTTTTGAGTGTTGATTTGAGTAGAAATAAGTATGATTTAATTAAGCAACAGTTCTCTCTTTTACTCATACGAGCTTTCATAAGCTTACCGGGTTTTGTGTTGTTGCAATCCCGGTATACTATTCAAATGGTGTAGCGGATATTCCTGCAGGTCAGGATAATCAGGGATTGGACCGAGCTGCTTAGCTGTTACGGCAGTTATTTTTATTTCATTGAGTTGTGAGGTTTGTATGCTTATTTAGAGCTTTACAATTCATTTTGTATTTGAGTTGTAATAATTAACCGAGACTAAATTCGGTTTTGAATTTGTTTCATGTGATGAGGTTGTTAAGAAAAGAAATTTTCAGGATGACTATTTTATGTTGTAGTAATTCATGTTTCGGATTTTGAATTTTTATTCTAAAATTCGGGGCGTGACAGTTTGGTATCAGAGCGTAAGGTACATATTTAGTGATATGTCAATACTTACCGAGTGATGGCCCGTCTGCAGCGGATCCCCATCGTGTGCTCTTCGGTATTGACAATGTCATCAGGTATGTGAGAGCGTTAGGTTGGCTAGGAACGTTAGCATGTCTTAAGAACTTTAGGCGTTGTCTTGTATGCTTAGTTACTTGGTTAATATGGACTTGCATTTGACTTATACCATGTTTAAGTGTTATGCGTGTATTAATCAAGTATACCATGCTTATTAGGTAATGGAGATTGAGGGAAAAGAAGCTAGAGGTCAAGGTAGAGGCAGAGGTAGGGGTAGGGCCCCTCCGGTCGATGATGCTTATGAGGCAGAGGTAGAAGCACCTTATGAGGATCAGCATATTCTGCCCGTGACCATGGTTGATGATCCTGCTCGCTTGCTGATGCTAGCAAGGGAAATTACACGCTTGGGAGCAACCAAGTTTGGAGAAGGCACTGATCATATGGTGGCGGATCGATCGATTGAGGATTTGCAGACCTATTTTGATTTGCTTGATTATAGTGAGACCGATAAGAGGAAACTAGCCGCTTTCATACTGAAGGATGAGGCTAGGGTGTTGTGGAACGTCACACAGAGGAGCATTGAGGTGTCTACCTTGACATGGGATAGCTTTGAGAGACTGTCCGCCAGCTGTGAAGGAAAGGTTGGAAAGAGAATTCCTCGCACTTGTACAGGGGAAGATGACCGTGATCGAGTATGATGCGGAGTTCTCCAAACTGTACAAGTATGTGAGGCAGATGGAGGATGAAGACTTGGCCAAGAAGTTTCAGAGAGGGTTGAGTCCTTCAATTGAGCGTGATGTGGCCATCTTAGAGCTGAAGACCAAGAGAGAGATCTTGGCTAAGGCACAGATTATTGAGCAGCAGAACCTGATTCGTAGAGAGAAGGAGTCTGCTGAGAGAGACTTCTAGGGCAAGGGAAAGGCTATAGCAGGAAGCAGTAGATCTAGAGACTTCAGGGGTGGTTTTTGGAAGAAACAGAGAACTCAGTTCCAGCATCAGGCTCCAGCGAGGGCAACAGTAGCTCCTCCCGTTCAGGTTATGCCTATTAGGCAGATAGCACCAGCAGCTCCGGTGATGTGCTTTAACTGTGGCGAGCCGGGCCACATTTCTCGTGCGTGCACGAAACCACGGGGTAGGATATGCTACAGCTGTGGACAGGCAGGGCATCAGGCCAGGGAGTGTCCCAAGGAATCAGGGTAGAGTGCAGGGTAACCAGCAGAGGTAGCTACCGCCTGCACCTGCTGGAGTCTTTGCCATCGGTCAGGTAGGCAAAGGGAGTGGAATTAATAACAGCATGGTTCGGGCTCAACTAATCCATACCCAAAATCACATCATATGTGTGATCCGGAATCACAATCAAAGATGCAGAGAACTCTGTGCCACCAATCCCAATAGGGTAATCATCACAAAACATGCTAAGCTCAAGAGACACACCGAGAGGTGATGTAACACATAATGATCTAGTCAGAGGCATAACAATCAATCCCAAAACATCCACAACCGAGCTAGATATGAAGGAGTGTGAGGCTCCCGTATCAAATAGTACTCTAGCCTGTGACTATTGTCTTTGATCGTGATGCTCATTTCACTTCAGAATTTTGGCGTAGGTTCCATAAGGCATTTGGTACATCTCTTGCTATGAGCACTGCATTTCACCCACAGACAGATGGACAGACCGAGAGAGTGAACCAGGTGATGGAGGATATGCTTAGAGCTTGTGTCCTGGACTTTAAGGGAAGTTGGGCGGATCATTTGCCCTTGGTAGAGTTTGCCTACAACAACAGCTATCACTCCAGTATCGGTATCGCCCCATACGAGGCTCTTTACGGTAGGCCATGTAGGACTCCTATCTGTTGGGTGGAAGCAGGGGATAAAGGGTTCATCAGTCCTGAGATTGTACAGGAGACTATAGAGAAGGTCACTACTATTCGGGACAGAATCCGAACCGCTCAGAGTAGACAGAAGAGTTATGTTGGACCCTTTGAGATTCTGGAAAGGGTTGGAAACTTGGCATATCGTCTTGCTTTACCTGTTAGCATGTCGGGTGTGCACGATGTCTTCTATGTGTCTATGCTCAGGAAGTATGTCCGAGACGGGTCTCACGTGATTGATCACGGTACGATCGAAGTGAACACAAATGTGACATTTGTAGTTGAACCTGTTCGTATCTTCGATAGGTCTATGAAGAAGCTTCGTAGGAAGGAGGTTGATCTTGTGAAGGTGTTGTGGTTGATGCGTCATGGGAGTTAGAATCTGACATGAGAGTGAGGTATCCACAGCTCTTTGGAGAAATGGATACTTGAATTTCAGGACGAAATTCCTTTAAGAGGGGTAGATTGTAATAACCGTAATTTTCATTTTAAATTCGTGTAATTTTGTTGAATGATTATTATACGATTTTCACGAATGTTACTCAATAATATTTCATTTTTTTTGAATTATCGAAGATTCGAAATGATTATTTTAATGGAAAAGCTCTAAATGCTCGATTTGAGAAATCGACTTTTTATACATGCAAAATTTGGGGAAACTTCCTTCACAAAAGTTGTAGAGCATACGAGTCCGTATATATGTGGAACACAAAGATCAGATTTTTTCTGAATTAGTTATCGCATTTAGAAGGAATTTCTTAAATGTGTATATAGGGAAAAAACCCTAATTTTTTTTGGAACCCCTTTTCTTCCTCCCGGCCTCCCTTTCTGGTTTTCGAAAAGAACTGTACCTCTCTCTATTGCGTTCTCTCTCTCTCGGTCGAAAGCCCAGAAAACAGAGCACGGAGAAACCGTGCTCCCTCTTCCTCATCAGGCAACCCCACGACCTCAAACCACATCCAAGAGCTTCGTCCCGACCTTGCGCAGCTGTCAGAGGCAGCCTTGCACCTCGACACGGTCGACAGCGGCGGCGGCGGGGCTCGAATCGATAAAGCTCGATTTCGTTCCAATCTCAATATCTCGAGCTATAGATCACCATTTCACGTGATTCTTGGCTCATTGGACTCGCCTCAACTTCCTTAACAAGCACCAAGAAGGACAAGAACTGGGTCGATCGTTTTCACGTTCGTCTGAGTTCGACTTGTTTAGATCGAAAAACAACCTTTCGATCTGGATATCTCGAGTTATGCACGATAGTTTCTTGTGATTCTTGGCCTGATGAGTTCGCAAGGATGTTCTGAACAAGTTTCCAGAAGATATCGAGGCGTGAGGTTGCAGTTTTATGTCGGCTTTCAAGCTCGCCGGTTTCTGGAAAAATTCCGGCCGCCGCCTGTGTTGGTACTTTTCGATCCCTTCTAGTCATTTTTTGGTCTCGTGCTAGTTATGAAAGTTGCTCAGAATGATGAAACGAAGGGGATAAGTTCGGCCCTGACACCATTGGTGGTGGCGGCTCTGCCCCTAACTCCGGCGACACTTTCTGGCCACCTCCGGAGGTCTAAAATTTAGTTTCTGTCCATTTTATGATTCTACGTTTCAATAAGATCATTTCGGCATATTATACGCATTTTTCGGGTATCGTATAATTTTGTTATGAATTTTGAGATTTCGATCGTTAGATTTATTATCTGTGAAATTTGAACCGTCCGATGGACTTGTAGTTTTGATATGATGATCATATGACTGTTCCAGTGGCTTTGTGTGATTATGGGTGAAGATTCGACTATTAGATCTTCGTATAAGTGTAAAACAGTGATTAGGGGAGCGATTCGTGAGAATTCGTCTGTCGGATTTTCTTATAAATTAGAATCCGGCCGTTAAATGGTAGTTTAATTATGTTTTGGAATTATTGGCTAAATTCAAATCACATTTGATTAGGTGATTGACGGATTATATTTGGGTGAGCTTTCGGTGTGGTTTATATTTTATTTGAAGACGCAGCGGGAGTATCGAGGTGAATACAACTCACGTGGTTCATATTACGAACCGAGCGCTTTAAATTATTCATTTTTGTAATTGTGTGAAAAATATGTGGATTAAATATTTGTTTTTAAAAATCACATGGACTTGATCACTACGGTCAATAGGTAAGTAAAATGAATTTTTAATTATACAAATGAATTTCACCATTTTATAGTGTGAATTATAGATTGTATTAGTGGTCATTCCTGAGTGGATGATTACATGTATATATATATATCCATGTGGAAGGTACCTTATATGTTTATCACTATCTTGCTAGAGTACTGTTTGATACAGAAGCCTCACACTCCTTCATATCTAGTTTGGTTGTGGATGTATTGGGTTTGATTGTTATGCCTCTGACTAGATCATTATGTGTTACATCACCTATCGGTGTGTCTCTTGAGCTTAACATGTTTTGTGATGATTGCCCTATTGGGATTGGTGGCAGAGAGTTCTCTGCATCTTTGATTGTGATTCCGGATCACACATATGATGTGATTTTAGGTATGGATTGGTTGAGCCCGAACCATGCTGTGATTGATTGCTTTAGGATGATAGTGTCCTTCCATGTTCCAGGACAACCGGTGTTTCATTACCGTTGTCTGAAGTCTGACATCGTCATGAGGGCAGGTATTTTGGCCCATATTGAATCAGGGAGTAGTGCTTCAAAGATTACAGGGATTCCTGTAGTTTCAGAGTATGCTGACATGTTTCAGGAGATCCCAGGGTTACCTCCGAAAAGGGGAATGGACTTCTCCATTGATGTGATACCAAGTACTTCACCTGTATCGAAGGCACCCTATCGAATGGCACCAGTTGAACTTCTGGAGTTGAAGGTTCAGATTGAGGTATTACTTGCGCAAAGGTTCATTCAGGCTAGTGTATCTCCTTGGGACGCACCAGTGTTGTTCGTGAAGAAGAAGTGTAATTCCCTTCGGTTATGTGTGGAATTATTGACAGCTGAACAAGGTGACCATCAAGAACAGATACCCTTTACCTAGAATTGATGACTTGTTCGATCAGCTTGGGGAAACTACTGTGTTCTCAAAAATTGATTTGAGATCTGGATATCACCAGTTAAGGGTGAAAGATGAAGATATTCCAAAGACGGCGTTCAAGACTTTGTGACGAGGGATGTGGCAGTTTAGATCAGGATATTCCAAATCTACGAAGGCAATTTTGGTGGTATGGAATGAAGAGGGATGTGGCAGAACTTGTGTCGGAGTGTCTTACATGTCAACAGGTGAAGGCAGAGCATCAGAGACCCGCAGGAATGTTGAATCCCTTGCCGATTCCTGTTTGGAAATGGGAAGATATCTCCATGGACTTTGTGACTGGATTGCCTAGGTCCAGGCAAAGTCATGACTCGATTTGGGTGACTGTTGATAGGTTGACTAAGTCAGCACACTTTCTTTTGGTGGCAAAAACTTACTGAGGGGATGAGTTGTGTAAGTTGTATGTGAAGGAAATAGTGAGGCTTCATGGAGTGCCTGTGATGATTGTCTCTGATCGTGATGCTCATTTCACTTCAGAATTCTGGCATAGGTTCCATAAGGCATTTGGTACATCTCTTGCCATGAGCACTGCATTTCACCCACAGACAGATTGGCAGACCGAGAGAGTGAACCAGGTGATGGATGATATGCTTAGAGCTTGTGTTCTGGATTTTAAGGGAAGTTAGGCGGATCATCTGCCATTAGTAGAGTTTGCTTACAACAACAGTTATCACTCCAGTATCGGTATGGCTCCATATGAGGCTCTTTATGGTAGGCCATGTAGGACTCCTATCTGTTGGTCGGAAGCAGGGGATAAAGGGTTCATCGGTCCTGAGATTGTACAGGAGACTACAGTAAAGGTCACTACTATTCGGAACAGAATTGATTTTTTATACATTCAAAATTTGGGAAAACTTCTTTCATAAAAGTTATAGAGCTCGTCGATACGAGTTCGTACATATGTGGAACGTAATATTCGGAGTTCGTATGAATAAGTTATGAATATTTGAAAATTAGAAATTTTCTATAAATATCATGAAAAATCAGAGTTTTTCATTAAGGACGAAAAAAATTACTTTTTTGCATTTACCCCGTCTCTCTCTCTCCCGCGCGGAAACCTCTCCTCTTTGGCTCGCCGAACCGACTCGGCTGGACGACGGCCTTCCCGGCCTTGCTGCCGCCGGACTCGGCCCTCCCTGCCTTCGCCCCGAGCCGCCCAGCCGATCCCCGCCCGCGCCTCGTTTCGCCGCTGCTTCTAGGCCCGAATCGAAGCAACCTCAGTAACCAAACGGTGACCCGGCCGGATCTCCACATTTCCGGCATCATCTCAGCCGATCCTCCCCATTTTCGTGACGTGCTCTTCCTCCTCATCATCCCCATATGTGCCTTGCATCACGATTTTGAGGGTAGAGTGGCAGATCAAGAGTTGAAGGTTTCGACGTCCCTGATTCAATCTGGAAACTGATCAGAGGGTCGAGATTAATCCAACTTCAAAGCCCGATCTAGGACGATCTAGCCCTTATCTTGGAAAAAGTCAGGAATTAAAGTTGTTCACAATTTCATTTTGAAGAAGTTTGTAGTTGACAACTTGTGCCTTTGAGGTGGTTGACCGGCGTTGACCGCCGTGTGTGGGGGCGCGTCAGACCAAATTTTGAGTTTACATTATCTGGACGATGATCTATGCATTCATACGAGCGTTTTGATATATAACATGGTCATGTTAGAAAAAGTTAATAAATAGTCAATTTAAGTTTTGATGTCACTATTTACGGTTTTACAGTTTACCTTCGGTTTACGATTTACAGAGATCAGACCATCGGTTTTACTTTAAATTTTAATATGATGTTCATATGACTGTCCCGATGACTTTGTGTGGTCACGGACGAAGATCCGACCGTTGGATCTTCGTATAATTCTAAAACAGTAATTCGGGAGGCGATTAGTGAAGATCCATCCGTCGGATTTTCATATAATTTCGATAGGATGTTTCTAAGGGCGATCCGTGAGGATCTAACTGTTAGATCATCATTTAAATTTGATCCGACCGTTGGATCATCATTTAAGTTTATTTCTTGCTTCGTTTGCTATGTAATGACCATACTTGATTAGGTACTTGACGGCTTGAGTTGACGAGTATTTGGATTGTTGTGATTTATATTTAAGTGAAGACGTAGCGGGAGTTTCGAGATGAGTAAAACTCACGTGGTTCATATTACGAACCAAGTATTTTAAATTATTTATTTTTGTAATTGTGTGAAAAATATTTATGGATTAAATATTTATTTTTAAAATCATATGGACTTGATCAACTACGGTCCATAAGTAAGTAAAATGAATTTTAATTATACAAATGAATTTCACGATTTTCTTGTGTGAATTATAGATGGTATTAGTGGTCATTCCTGAGTGGATGATTACGTACATATATATTTACGTGGAATATATATATTGATTGGTGTGATTTTGAGTGATGATATGATTGAGTTGGAATGATGATTTGGATTATATTTCAAATGCTTAAATTTCATAATAATATTATGTATGTTGGATGAGTTGATTTAATTGTGTAAAACATATTGTTGTACTCATTATGGATTTAGGGCCAACGTAGTGACCGATAGGTTGGCTAGGAACGTTAGCATGTCATAAGAACTTTAGGCGTTGTCTTGTATGCTTAGTTACTTGGTTAATATGAACTTGCATTTGACTTATGCCATGTTTAAGTATTATGCGTGTATTAATCAAGTATACCCTACTTATTAGGTAATGGACATTGAGGGGAACGAAGCAAGAGGCCAAGGTAGAGGCAGACCTCGTGGTAGGGGTAGAGGCCGAGATAGGGGTAGGGTCCCTCCGGTCGATGATGCAAACGAGGCGGAGGTAGAGGCACCTTATGAGGATCAGCATATTTCGCCCGTGGGCATGATTGATGATCCTGCTCGCTTGTTAGTGCTAGCGAAGGAAATTATCCGCTTGGGAGCAACCAAGTTTGGAGGGGGCACTGATCACATGATTGCAGATCGATGGATTGAGGATTTGCAGACCTATTTTGATCTGTTTGATTGCAGTGAGATTGATAAGAGGAAGCTAGCCGCTTTCATGCTGAAGGATGAGGCTTGAGTATGGTGGAACGTCACACAGAAGAGTATTGAGGTGTCTACCTTGACATGGGATGGCTTCGAGAGGCTGTTTAGGGAGAAATACTTTCCGGCAGCTGTGAAGGAAAGATTGCAACGGGAATTCCTTGCACTTGTATAGGGGAAGATGACCGTGATCGACTACGATACAGAGTTCTCCAGGCTGTACAAGTATGTGAAGCAGATGGATGACAAAGACTTGGCCAAGAAGTTTCAGAGAGGGTTGAGTCCTTCGATTGAGCGTGATGTGGCCATCTTAGAGCTGAAGACCAAGAGAAAGATCTTGGCTAAGGCACATATCATTGAGCAGTAGAACCTGATTCGTAGAGAGAAAGAGTCTGCTGAGAGAGACTTCCAGGGAAAGGGAAATGCCATAGCATGAAGCAGTAGGTCTAGAGACTTCAGGGGCGGTTTCTGGAAGAAACAGAGAACTTAGTTCCTGCATCAGGTCCCAGCTAGGGCAGTAGTGGCTCCTCCCATTCAGGCTATGCCTATTAGGTAGATAACACCAGTAGCTCCAGTGATGTGCTTTAACTGTGGCGAGCCGACCCACATCTCTCGTGCGTGCACGAAACCACAGGGTAGGATATGCTACAGCTATGGACAGACAAGGCATCAGGCCAGGGAGTGTCCCCGAAATCAGGGTAGAGTGCAGGGTAACCAGCAGTGGCAGCTACCACCTGCACTTGCTAGAGTCTTTGCCATTGGTCAGGCAGGCACGGGAGTGGAAGGTACTTTATCTGTTTATCACTATCTTGCTAGAGTACTGTTTGATACAGGAGCCTTACACTCCTTCATATCTAGTTCGGTTATGGACATGTTGGGTTTGATTGTTATGCCTCTTACTAGATCATTATGTGTTACATCACCTTTCGGTGTGTCACTTGAGCTTAGTATGTTTTGTGATAATTGCCCTATTAGGATTGGTGGCAGAGAGTTCTCTGCATCTTTGATTGTGATTTCGGATCACACATATGATGTGATTTTAGGAATGGATTGGTTGAGCCCGAACCATGCTGTGATTGATTGCTTTAGGATGATTGTATCCTTCCATGTCCCAGGACAACTGGTGTTTCATTATCGTTGTCTGAAGTCTGACATCGCCATGAGGGCAGGGATTTTGGCCCATATTGAATCAGGGAGTAGTGCTTCAAAGATTACAGGGATTGCTGTAGTTTCAGAGTATGTTGAAGTGTTTCAGGAGATCCCTGGGTTACCTCCGAAAATGGTAATGGACTTCTCCATTGATGTGATACCAAGTACTTCACCTGTATAGAAAGCACCCTATCGAATGGCTCCAGCTGAACTTCAGGAGTTGAAGGTTCAGATTGAGGGCTTACTTGCACAAGTTTAATTCAGGCTAGTGTATCTCTTTGGGGTGCACCAGTGTTGTTCGTGAAAAAGAATGATAATTCACTTCGGTTATGTGTGGAGCATCGACAGCTGAACAAGGTGACCATCAAGAACAGGTACCCTTTACCTAGGATTGATGACTTGTTAGATCAGCTCAGGGAGGCTACTATGTTCTCAAAGATTGATTTGAGATCTGGATATCACCAGTTAAGGGTGAAGGATGAAGATATTCTAAAGACGGCTTTCAGGACTAGGTATGGACATTTTGAGTTCCTTGTCATGCCTTTTGGTCTCACGAATGCACCTGCAACATTTATGGACTTGATGAACCACACGTTCAGTCCTTACATGGATCAGTTTATGGTAGTGTTCGTTGACGACATCTTGATTTATTCAAGGTCGTCAGGTGAGCATGAGAAGCATTTGCAGATCGTGCTACAGACTTTGAAAGAGAAGAAATTCTTTGCCAAGTTCGAGAAGTGCGATTTCTGGTAGAGTGAAGTCAAGTTCCTTGGTCATGTGGTCTGGAAGGATGGAGTTTCTGTAGATCCTTCGAAGGTTGAAGTAGTGATGAGTTGGAGTCACCTAACTACGGTTATAGAAATCCGTAGCTTCCTTGGATTGGCAGCGTATTACAGGCGTTTCATTGAAGGGTTTTCTGGTATTGCTTCGGCTTTGACCAAATTGACAAGGAAGGACACTTAGATCGTGTGGTCGGATGAGTGTGAGAAGGCTTTCAATGAGCTGAATACTAGATTGACTACAACTCCGGTGTTGACTATTCCTACTAGTGGTGGTGGATTAGTCATTTACAGCGATGCACCTCATCAGGGTTTGGGGTGTGTGTTGATGTAGAATGGTAGCGTTGTTGCTTACGGTTCTAGACAGTTGAAGGTACATGAGCGGAATTACCCCACTCATGATCTAGAGCTAGCAGTAGTGTTGTTTGCCTTGATGATTTGGAGACACTATCTTTACGGTGAGAAATTTGAACTCTTTTATGATCATAAGAGTTTGAAGTATCTATTCTCCTAGAAAGAATTGAACATGAGGTAGAGAAGATGGATGGAGCTCATCAAGGACTATGATTTCACCTTGGAGTACCATCCCAGAAAGGCGAATGTAGTGGCAGATGCTTTGAGTAGGAAACCTCGAGTAATCATGGCATCGATTATGGTGCGAGAATGGCGCATGTTAGAAGCTGCATCAGAGTTAGACCATATGCCCGCAGGAGCAGGACATGGAATCTTTCTCTGTAGTATCACCTTACAGCCCACCTTGATCTCCAGGATCACTCAGGGTTAGACACTTGATGAGTTTGCTCAGGAGAGGATTGCTGAGATGACTGTTGATCCGAATGTGGAGGGTCCTTCCAAGTGGATGATTGGGGCAGATGGAGGGTTGAGATTTCGAGGGAGATTGTATGTACCGAGTGTTGATAACCTCAGGGAAGAGGTCATGCGGGAAGCACATAGGTTTGGATACACTATATATCCATGAGGTACTACAATGTATATGGATCTACGAAGGCAGTTTTGGTGGTATGGAATGAAGAGGGATGTGGCAGAACATGTGTCGAAATGTCTTACATGTCAACAGGTGAAGACAGAGCATCAGAGACCCGCAGGAATGTTGAATCCCTTACCGATTCCTGTTTGGAAATGGGAAGATATCTCCATGGCTTTGTGATTGGATTGCCTAGGTCCAGACAAAGTTATGATTCGATTTGGGTGATTGTTGATCGGTTGACTAAGTCAGCACACTTTCTTCCGGTGGCAAAAACGTACTCAGGGGATGCATTGTGTAAGACTGTATGTGAAGGAAATAATGAGGCTTCATGGTGTGCCTATGACGATTATCTCTGATCGTGATGCTTGTTTCACTTCAGAATTCTGGCGTAGGTTCCATAAGGCATTTGACACATCTCTTGCAATGAGTACTGCATTTCACCCACAGACAGATGGGCAGACCGAAAGAGTTAATCAGGTGATGGAGGATATGCTTAGAGCTTATGTTCTGGACTTTAAGGGAAGTTGGGCGGATCATCTGCCATTGGTAGAGTTTGCCTACAACAACAGCTATCACTTCAGTGTTGGTATGGCTCCATATAAGGCTCTTTATTTTAGGTCATGTAGGACTCCTATCTGTTGGGCGGAAGTAGGGGATAAAGGGTTCATCGGTCCTGAGATTGTACAGAAGACTACAGAGATGGTCACTATTATTTGGTACAGAATCCGAACCGCTCAGAGTAGACAGAAGAGTTATGCTGACTTGAGGAGGAGACCTTTAGAGTTTGAGACAGGCGATCATGTGTTCTTGAAGGTCTCACCTATGAAAGGTGTGGTGAGATTTGGCAAGAAAGGAAAACTCGCACCGAGGTATGTTGAACCATTTGAGATTCTGGAAAGGGTTGGAAACTTGGCATATCGACTTGCTTTACTTGTTAGCATGTCGGGTGTGCACAATGTCTTCCATGTGTCTATGCTCAGGAAGTATGTCCGAGACGAGTCTCACGTGATTGATCATGGTATGATCGAAGTAAACACATATATGACATTTGTAGTTGAACCTGTTCGTATCTTGGATAGGTCTACTAAGAAGCTTCGTAGGAAGGAGGTTGATCTTGTAAAGGTGTTGTGGAGTCATCATGACGAGGGTGATGCATCATAGGAGTTAGAGTCTGACATGAGAGTGAAGTATCCACAGCTCTTTGGGGAAATGGATACTTGAATTTCGGGACGAAATTCCTTTAAGCGGGGTAGATTGTAATAACCGCAATTTCCATTTTAATTTCCTGTAATTGTGTTGAACGATTGTTGTACAATTTCACTAATGTTGTTCGATAATATTTCATTTTTAGAATTATCGAAGGTTCGAAACGATTGTTTTAACGAAAAGCTCGAAATGCTCGATTCAAGAAATCGACTTTTTATATGTGCAAAATTTGGGAAAACTTCATTCATGAAAGTTGTAGAACTCGTCGATACTAGTCCGTGCATATGTTGAACACATTGATCGGATTGTTTTTGAATTAGTTATGGAATTTAGAAGATATTTCTATTTTGAGTATATATAGAAAAAACCCTAGATTATTTTCGGAAATGTTGCCATTTTGGTCCGGCCTCCCTTTTATTTTCGGAAAGGTTATTGTTCATCATCTTCAACACCTCTCTCCTTCGTCTCGAGCTGCTCTACCTGCTGGATGGCGTCGCTTCCTCCGTCACGGCCTCTAGGTCAGGCAAAGTCGATCGAACCAATCGCACCCGAAAACGGACCAAACCGACCTCCTCGTGTTTTCGGCCACCAAACCACGTGAAACTTCTCACCCTACATCAACTCGACCTCCTGAAGCTCCCACATGCAACTTCACACGACGACGTGGCCTGTGGTGGCGGCTGGAAGCCAGCCCCGATCGGATCAAACAGAACTTTCGATCCGAATATCTCGAGCTGTAGACCTCAGTTTCAATTCTTGGCCTGGTGAGTTCGCATGAAGTTCTGAACAAGTTTCCAGAAGAGATCGAGGGTTGAAGTTGCAGTTTTTACGTCGAAATCAAGCTCGCCGGTTTCTGGGTATTTTCCGGCCACCTGACGGTTTTTGATATGTTTCGGCCTCTTCCTATTATTTTTTGGTCTTGTGCTAGCTATGAAAATTGCTCAAAATGATGAAACGTAGGGGAGAAGCTTGGCCCCGATACCATTGGTGGTGGTCAGCGGTGGCTCTGCCACTAACTCCGGCGACCCTTTCTAGCCACCTCCAGAGGTCTAAAATATAGTTTCTGTACATTTTAATATTCTACGTTTCAATACGATCATTTTAACATATTATACGTATTTTTCGGATATCGTATGATTTAGTTATGAATTTTTAGATTTCGATCGATTTTGATCATTAAAATTGTGATATGTGAATTTAGGACCGTCTGATGAACTTGTAATTTTGATATGATGATCATATGACTGTCCTAGTGGCTTTGTGTGGTCATGGGAGAAGATCCGACCATTGGATCTTCGTATAATTGTAAAACAGTGATTTGGGAGGCGATTCGTGAAAATCAGTCCGTCGGATTTTCTTATATTTTAGAATCCGACCGTAGAATGGTAGTTTATGTACGTTTTGGAATTATTGGCTAAATACTTGGGTGAGCTGTTTTGATGTGGTTTTATATTTTAATTGAAGACGCTGCGGGAGTCTTGAGGTGAGTAAAACTCACGTAGTTCATATTACGAACCGAGTACTTTAAATTAATTTTTTTTGGTAATTGTGTGAAAAATATTTATGTATTAAATATTTGTTTTTAAAATCATATGGACTTGATCAACTACGGTCCATAGGTAAGTAAAATGAATTTTAATTATACAAATGAATTTCACGATTTTCTTGTATGAACTATAGATGGTATTAGTGGTCATTCCTGAGTGGATGATTATGTATATATATATTTACGTGGAATATATATATTGATTGGTGTGTTATTGAGTGATGATATGATTGAGTTGGAATGATGATTTGGACTATATTTCAAATGCTTAAATTTCATAATAATATTATGTATGTTGGATGAGTTGATTTCATTGTGTGAAAACATTTTGTTGTACTCCTTATGGATTTAGGGTCAACATAGTGACCGGTATGGGTGAATCGGACGCTCTAATCCTAGGTGGATGATGGGATACGATTGGTTGAGTAAGTACGATTATCGGACGTTCTAATTATGTATATAAGTATACATATTGATGAAATACGATAAAGATAAATATGTCAGGTGCCATAACCTAGGCCAGGTGATGGGCTACGATTCAGTTAGAGCTCTAGTCTGTCAATACCGTATTTTTATAAATACGATTTCGGGGTTTTGAGAAGAAACATGTGAATTAGGGTTTTGTGTTGATTGGTGATTGGTGACTGATTCGAGATTGTTGGTTTCTTGTGGATGTGGAAATTGTTAAGTGTTGACTTGGGTGAAAATAAATATGATTTAATTACATAACCGTTATTTCTTTTTACTCATATGAGTAAATTGGATGCCACAACCCTTGTCGGGTAATGGGGCTAGATTGAGTACGAGTATCAGACGTTCTAAATATGTATATATGTATATATATTGATGAACTACGATAATGATAAATATGTCGGATGCCATAACCTAGGCCAGGTGACGGGCTAAGTTTCAATTAGAGCTCTAGTCTGTCAGATACCGTATTTTTATAAATACGATTTCGGGGTTTTGAGAAGAAAGATGTGAGTTTACATTCCGCGTTGAATTGTTGATTTGGTGATTGATTATTAAGATTGTGGTTTCTTTGTGGATGTTAGAATTGTTGGGTGTTGACTTGGGTGAAAATAAATATGACTTAATTAAACAACCGTTCATTCTTATTTTACTCATACGAGCTTTCAAAAAGCTTACCGGGTTTTGTGTTGTTGCAATCCCGGTACACTATTCAAATGGTATAGCGGATATTCCTGCAGATCAGGATAATCAGGGAGGAGACCGTGCTGTTTAGAAGTTGCAGCATTTATTTGATTTCATTTGTGTTGTGAAGTTTGTTATGCTCATTTAGAGATTTACATTGTTATTTGCGAGTTTGAGTTGTAATAATTAACCGAGACTAAATTCGGGATTTGAAATTAATTTTTTGTGGTGTGGTTATTAAGAAAAAAATTCAGGATGATTATTGTTGAGTTGTAGTAATTCATGTTTCAGATTTTTGAATTATTATTCTAAAATTCGGGGCGTAACATGTAAACTTACAGGGATTTGAACACTAAAAACACAGTTGTATGAGGTCTATCTGACTAGAGAGCTTTTGTATGATTTTGAAATAAGGTGGGTGGCGGTTTCAAAATTTGATAAAAGAAACAAAAGGTGATTAACAGAAAGGTCCTAAAGTTTTCATTGAGATACAAAAATATTCTTGAAAGAAGGTTTCTTCTTTCACTTTTGGTACAGCTTAAGATAACGAACTTCCATAAAAGAAAGACCATCCCTTTAGGAATTCCACAATAGCACTGTTTTGAAGAGAAGATCTATTTTAAGGTCCTATAAGAAACAACAAGAAATTCATAGAGATGGTGGGATGTATGGAAGAAAAAAACAGGCAAACATGGTAATCACCTTTTCTGCTCTCCAAGTTAGGTATCGATGTTGCGCTTCACGGTTACGTTTAATTTGAGAGGCATTTGTCTCCACTACTGCTTGGTCCATCAGCTCGAGCCATGCCTGTGGAAGCAAGAGGATCGTAACCATTTCAATATTCTCTAGTATACGAACTAGCATACGGATGTTGACAATAAAATTTCAATTAACGGCATCATTAAAACTATCACAAACAACAGAATTTTTTTGCCATAAAAACCGTCAACTCTGTACCTTGTAATAATCCATGAAAGCCGAATATAAAACCTCATATTTTTGTGGACTTGACGTATATCTTGTCCATATAACAATGGGTGAAAAAAATTTCAATGACTCGCTAGTAAGCTTCCCACCCCATGGTAAAAGCTGCATGAAATCTGTTATCAGTCATCACCATATCTCTTAGAAAGGAAGTGTAGATAACGATGAAATCAATATATGCAGTATATGTGCCAGTTCTAGTGATTGTACTCACCTCAGCATATTTGACACCAAGAGGTATTAGGCCTTTATAGTATTTATCTCTGTATTCTCTTTCAATAATGATGTTGTGCAAAGGGTTGAGGTCCCTATCAATTTAAAATACCGGTAAGCTCCGAACTCTTCAGTATTCAATTGCTAATATATTCTGTAATGGATAGATAGATAAATACCAAAATGACCTCAGAGGAATAGTATTCAATAATAAATTGCAGTAGAAGAATTATTAATTTCAGAGGAACAGTGGTTTGGCCTCAAAAAGAGAGGTAAAAAGGTGGTGTCATTAGATGCACCAGATTCAACATGAAGAATGTACAAATACATCAAGCCAGAAAAAGTAGTACTAGACATTCTTATCCAATTTTGATAGTCACCTTTTAGTCTTATTTGTTTTTCCACATAATAATGTCATTGAAATCCAATGCAACAGGATATCATGAATCTGTAGCTATCTCTTGTTGTCGAAAGGCCCAAATGTAAGCACTAGGAATGGAAAAACAGAAGGAAGAGAAGAACTATAAAATAAAATTCTCTTATGACAATTAAGTAATTAACAGACTTAGGATTAGTTTGTGATCTTCCTATGAATCAGTAATATGACATTCAGTTGTAACATTACTCTCACAATTTCTTATAACCCAGTTCATCACGATGCTGAAAAGGTGTTGAGACTGAGCATCATTTAATCAATCAATGGGTTAATAAAGGCTTGAACGGTGTTATCTTGCTAGCCTCAATACAAATATTATTACGTGCACGTTGCTTTCATTTAAGTCTTGTATCGAGACCCAATTTTATCATTTTTATTTCTTCTCTCGAGACAAAGCAACATATTAAAAAGTTTAACAAAAGCAATTGTCCATTATTCAGGAAACCAACAGATATTCGATAGTAAGTAATAATGCAGTGCATGTTAAAAAGAAAAAAAGAGAGTAATAATGCAGTGCATATGTAGTGTTTTATAATTGAATCTATGTTAGTTAACCAAATTTGTGAAAGCACTGAAGAGTAAAGCTATGGCATCATGTAAGCATTTAGTACTTATACACATGACTTATCTTTTTCTAGAGAGTTATGTCAAGTATTTTGATAACAATAAGAGCAGCTGCAATGATACTCCCTATATTTCAACATTTTTTTTGAAAAAAATAGCTAAAAGTTAAATTAGAGCTACTTTGAGAACCTTAAAAATGTTGCTCCAACCATGCTCAACACTCTAGGGAGCCCTAAATTTTATTTTCTTCTAAACAAAATATTTGTTGAAAAAAAAAAAATAGAATCAGATATTTAATGCATTAGGATCTCCTAAGAGTCACCTTTCTCCTCAAACTTAGGAGCTCTCGATTTCCGTATTTTAGGAGCGTTGTTTGAGCGTTTATTTTATTTTTCATTTTTAGTTTCCCTCTTAATTTGACTAAAGAGCTTGAATAGGGAGCCTCTAACTTGGTAGGGATGACAATACTACAGTAATGAATTAAATAATTACTACAGAAGAGCGTTGATCCTATTATTGATCCTATTATTATGTATAGAAAATTATAAAAAAAAAAATGAGAGCTTACAGCACTACTATGTTTACATTCGCACTGGTGCAGAAGTTGGCACAAAATATTGGCATATCAAGTTCTGGTTCTGGTTCTGGGAAGACAGCAAAATCCAAAACCTGCAATCATTTACAATTCATGAGTTACTGCGAAGGTAATTGTGAATTGTGTTGTTCAAGTATCAATAATAACGAAATACACAACGTACACACACATCTTTCAAAGAAAAACTGTGTTTCAAGACCTATGCTCATTATGCATAGCATACAGATTCTCAGGCCATATGACCACTATAACAACTTAAGCTTCTAGATTAATATATTATTGAGCAAGATATCAATGTTTATAAATCGGGAACACACCTATTTTGATTTTAGATCCGCACATAAATGCCTTACATATGAGAAGAGTGTAAACAATATATTTCTCACCGTCTAACTAAATGTTGGACAACAGAGAAATTACAAGTGTTACATCCTTCAATACAGTTACTTGACTCCCTTCCTTAACTTGTCCCATTGTGTTGTCCTTTTCTTTTAATTTCCAAAAATCTCCAACCGCCTTTGCTGACCAAGGTGGTCAGCTTCCTGTAAGGCATCAATGATGCCAGATTGTGTAGACACACACTAATGAAAGTAGGAATTGCTAACATTTTTTCAGAAATTATATTTCAGCTGTTATTTACAGGTTCTAACATAAATAGGAAAAGATAGTCACAAACAGAAAATCTGAACCTCTAATTGAGACCAAAAACGATAAAATTATGCTTCCGAAAGGAAAAGAGATCTTTGAGCACCTTCCTGTAGTGTTCATTTCCTACTTTTAGAGGCCAAATAAAAATATGAGATATTGTTATGTATATTCTCCTGAAGATGATAAATTTGCCCGATTTGGAGCCTCAAATGTTGGTGCAATTTGGTGGAGGACCTTACCTTCTCCCTTTCTTGCAGAGTATGGTGGAGACTTGTCTTCAAGAATCAATTATCGTTTCTCCTAATTAATGGTTTCTCGTAAATCTTTGGATAATCTTTTGTTCCTGTTGGATTGTACTTCCTTATACTGTTTACCTGTTATTCCTTTGCAAGTCTTGGGTATGCTCAGCTTGTATGCCTCTTGGAAGTGGTTTTGGCCTAGTCCCCCCTTCTTCCTGTTCCTCTATCTTCTTTTATCTTATTCTTGTCTGAGGATGAAGAAATATTTAACTTAAAAAAAAAAAAAAATTCTCCAGAAGATGAGTTTCGAAATGGGATGTTTGAGAGGCATCCCCACAATGAGCAACCTTTACTTTAATATGTTAGTGAAATAATGATTTAACATGGAGTAGTCGGTAGCGGGCAATGACTCCACTTAACAGTATGATAGCGATATAAGACAAAACAAGAATATTAAATTAAACAGTATCATTGATTTATAGCTAATAATATAAAGTACACAGGGTGACATGGCCAAAGTCAACATTATCATTGATCTATAGCTAATAATTATGGATTTCTATCTCATTGATCCCTCCGAACATTTGCTTGTTTGCCTCTTTGGTTTACTGTCAATATGCTCTTCGCTGGGTTGCTTCTGCACTAGGCTGGCATTATAAATTACTTGAGGGCTGCTACTGCATTATTCTTTAATTATTGGCGCTGCTGTTTCTTTTCTTTTGCTGCTGCAACTTTTCTCACATTGTGCTGCTGCATCACTTTTCATCTCATGGTGCTTGGTTGCTACCGGTGCTGCGGGTGTCCTACTGGAATTTGCATCCTTTTGCTACTAGCCTTTTGTTTTTGCTCTGTCTTGTACAATTTTTGACTTTATGCAATAAATTTTGTTCTAAAAAAAAAAAAAAAACAAAACATAGGCCAAAGTCCACACCTGCATTGTTTGAGTCTCAATACATAGGCTACGTACAAGCCTAATCTTAGTAGCTTTGAATGATGACATTTGAAGTTCTGCATTACCATCCATGGAAACCATATAATTATATCTTTCCTGAAGACAAAAACTTATTGTTAGTCATAAATAGCAGAAATAATAACTATGATGATGGTTATTAGCGATTGGTGAATATGTATTAGTAAACTGAGAGTTTTCTCCGATAAGAAACATAAAACACATTATTTCAAGGAGGAAAAAAACAGTAGAAAGCAAGATGGAGAAGAAGTCCATCAGGAACCGCAAACAAGGAGAACCAGAAAACCTTGCCGTATGGAAAACCAGAACATGAAGAAGAAGGAATGCTCTTCTTCTAAAGCTACTATAATCTAAAGCCGAATGACCTTAACTATTCAGAAAGGTACGAAATGACTGTATTGCCCTCATTTTTGTCTGAATTACCATGCTGCCATTTCCGTCAATATATAAGCAAAATCCCTACTTCTTTGTGTCTTCGGGAAGATCGACACTCACTGTTTCGCAGCCATCAACATCAACAACAAAATCGATATTTCTTCTTTTTGTTTTGTATCTCTTGAAGAAACGCATGCCTAATTCTCAAAGCTCTCTATCAAGAGTAAATCCATGGCCCGGTGAGCGATGTTCGGCATATATTTTTTCTTTTCTCTGTTTTTTTTTTTTAGTGGAGTCTTTAATTTATGTTCGGGTTTGCTTTGTTCTGGGCCTAATAGTTTGTTCTTTTTTCTTTTGCAGGCTCCTTGTTGTACACACCGAAAACGACAAAAAAGTGATATAAACTTAACCGAAGAAAAAGAAGAAGAGAAAAACAACAGAAGAGAACCCTACTGTCAGTAACAGCAGCGGCTTCATCCCTGTGAGGTAGGTGCAAGGGTTTTAGGGTTTTAGAATGGGCATGATAGATAGTGGAAGTATGGAGCAGTCGCACAAGGCACACAGGTCTCGGCAGTCGGGTTCCAAGGCCGATAAGAAGAAGCCCCAAAAAGATTCGAAGAAGCAAAACCCCAAGGCATTCGCTTTCAGCTCAACTGTCAAAGCCAAGCGTCTCCAGTCTCGTGCCGTCGAGAAAGAGCAGCGAAGACTTCATGTTCCGACCATTGATCGCTCCTACGGCGAACAGCCTCCTTTTGTTGTTCTTGTTCATGGACCTCCCAAGGTATCATTCATTCATTCGCTGATACATTTTCCTCTGATTCTACGTATTACGTTGTTGCTTACTCCTGGTATTGATTCTAGGTTGGCAAGTCTTTGTTGATCAAGTCCCTTGTAAAGCATTATACCAAACATGATTTACGGGAGGTGAAGGGCCCGATTACCATTGTATCAGGTGCCAAATTGCATCTCTAATTCTCTTCCCGTACTTGCAATTATTTAATCTTGTTTGATATCAACTTTCACTGTTATTCACCTTCCTTTTGATAGGGAAGCAGAGGCGGGTTCAGTTTGTTGAGTGCCCCAATGATATCAATGGTATGATTGATGCCGCAAAATTTGCTGATTTAGCATTGCTTCTTATAGATGGAAGCTATGGTTTTGAAATGGTGAGAACAACAGACTTCTACTCTTTCCACTCAGATAAATGTGTCATTTCTATGTATTGTGGGATATTGTTCTTACACTCTTGGATTCTGATAATTTGTGATGCGCTTCATTTCCTTTTGCAGGAAACATTTGAGTTCCTTAATATATTGCAAGTCCATGGCTTCCCAAAGGTCATGGGAGTTCTCACTCACCTTGATAAGTTCAAAGATGCAAAGAAACTGAGGAAAACAAAGCAGCATTTAAAACATCGGTTCTGGACTGAAATATATGATGGAGCTAAATTGTTTTATTTATCAGGTCTTATTCATGAAAAGTAAGTAATGAAGTTTCTGTATTGTCATCCACTCGTGGATATTGACAGGTATTTTGACTGATGTTGTTGTTGTTGTTAATTTTTTTCTTTTCTTTTCCCTTTCAAACAAATAGGTATGTCAAACGTGAGATTCACAATCTGGCTCGTTTCATATCTGTTATGAAGTTCCATCCTTTATCTTGGAGAACTGCTCATCCTTATGTTCTAGTAGATCGTTTTGAAGATGTCACTCCCCCTGAAAAAGTGCGCTTGAATAATAAATGTGATAGAAATGTCACACTTTATGGTTATTTGCGGGGGTGTAACATGAAAAAAGGAACAAAGGTATGTGCTGGAATTATGAAGCTATTCTTGCTTTGACTATTCATAAATTTTATAATCAAAATATATTCTTTGAAGACAAGATCATGATCAGATATACAATACTCTCTCTCTCTCTCTCTCTCTCTCTCTACCATCAAAATAATTCTTCTAGGAAACAGTTTCAGAGGTAGCAGTAAAAAAATTCGATTGAATGGAATGGTGACCGTAACTTCAGATGTTCAGTTGAAATTTAGGATTGCCTTATTGGATGCTTCTGAAGATTTATTGCATAGTTTTTTTCATGCCTTTTTTTTTATTTTTTTTTAAATTTCTGTCATAAGATTACAGGATTTATTACCAAAAAAATTTGGGAGATTGATTATAATGTGTCTTTATCATTTTGGACAGATTGACAGTGTAGTACAGAAATAATATGCATTGCTTAAAATTTAGTGTCTCACATTCCTTAATCCTACAAACATTGTACTGCTTTGAAACTAGATGTCATAGATGTCATGTGATTCCGTTTTGTATGCTATATGATTATGTTTTGTATATTGTCCAGGTTCACATGGGTGTTGGTGGTTGCAGTTAATGTTTTGATTTTTTGTTTGGAATGATATATTTTTCTGATGTACATTGTGTGTCAGATTCATATTGCAGGTGTTGGTGATTACAGTGTCGCTGGTATGACAGGCTTAACTGATCCCTGTCCTTTACCCTCTGCTGCCAAAAAGAAGGGGCTGCGTGATAAAGAAAAATTGTTTTATGCACCTATGTCTGGACTTGGGGATCTCCTGTATGACAAAGATGCTGTCTATATAAATATAAATGATCACTTTGTTCAGTTTTCAAACCAGGATGAAAAGGAGGAAGCAGCGAACAAAGGTTGATTTTTCTTTTATATTTTTTGTTTGATTGTTCAAAAAATACTTTTATTTGTTGGCTGAATCAGAAGGAAACATTTTATTTCTACTGCACTCTGTCACCATTTTGTTAATGTGAAGTTTTATTTTATTATTGATTCACTACACACATTTTCATGTTTCAATGTAAAATCAAGTTTCTATCCTCCTTTTTCACTTCCATCAATTTCATTTGTTGATTTCTTGGGTCCGTGTCACAGGGGAGCTTGAGGATGTGGGTGCGACCATGGTTAAAAGTCTTCAAAACCCAAAATATTCGCTTAATGAAAAGTTGGAGCAGAGCTTCATTAACTTTTATATCCAGAAACCTAAATTGGAATCTCAACATGATGAAAAAGATGTTGATGAATCCAGAAAATGCATCAGTGTGATAGAGCCTTTAGAGGAACATCAGTTTGGGGAAACAATGAAAGCTGGGGGTTCTGGTCAAGAAAGTAATGTTGAGGATATTGATGGCTCAGAATCAAAATCTTATCAGAATGATGCCGCTCGTAATGTTGCACTAACAAAAAGTGATTCTAGTGGATCTGATAGAGAAAATGGTGATGTATCAGATCAAGATGTTAACCTTAAAGATCACTTGAAGGAACATGTTGAGTTTCATGATGGAAGGTCAAGGAGAAAAGTTATCTTTGAAAATGACCTTAATCCTACTGATATGGAGGTGAGCAAAGCGTAATATCATCATTAAATATATGTTTTAAATAAAGGCGCGTACATTTCGGCATGTAGAATTTGGTGGTCCATATACTGTACTGTACACTTAAGAGCTCTAAATTGTTTTCACTACTTGGGTGTTTTTCTGGAGTTCACATCACTCTGCTATAATCACAGTAAAGCTACTTTGAGTAGTGAGTATAATAATCAGATATGATCCCATTCTTTGTAATCTTATTGGCTTTTACTTTGTTTTATGACTTTATCTAATGATCCTCATGGGCTGGTCATGGTTAGGTGGTACTAAAGCACTGTTATATTTTATTTCCTTCTAATCCCTTGTTTTTCTATTATGTCTTTGAACTATGCTATCCTGGTGTTAAATTTTCAATTGAGGATTGGATGCATGCTTTATATCAGATGGTATGCACCATGTTTAAACTACAAGCCATGATCTTGGTCTATATTACTAATGTTCTATGCTTCATTATAGGATTCAGAAGAGGAGTCAGAAGATGATGGCGACGGTGGCGATAATGATGCAGATAATCATACCTCTTCTGGTTCAGAGTCTTCAGAGGAAGATAGAGAAATCGATGAGACAGATGGTACACATTGCATTTTCAATTTTTATGTGGTAATGTTCTCATTTTCGGTGGCGATAATAATTTTTCTCATACTAAGGCTTTGTGACAATTAAAGTTTTTGCAGCCTGGTTGCTTATATTACAATTAAAGCCCCGAGTCATTTGCTACTAGTTCTCTTATGAGTACAAACAGTAATATATACTATGGATTTGTAATGCATAAATCACAAAATTTCATTCACCAATGGCTCATTCACTGGAATCTCTCAATTGTTGTTCCAGACTGCATTGACAAAGAAATTTTCATTCTGTGTCTGATGCTTTTACCCTTTTTGGCCTCATACTAGATGATGTGGGAAACATAGCAAAGTGGAAGGAGTCTTTGGCAGAACGGACATTTTCGAGACAAACTACTAACCTTATGCAACTTGTATATGGGAAATCTTCATCGGTTTCAACTAAAGCCAATGAAGAACAAGACAGTAGTGAAGAGGAAAGTGATGGAGATGACTTTTTTAAGCCAAAAGGAGACGGAATTAAGGTTTGTTGTAGAGTGCTTGTTTATAATTTTTACATATCTGAAACTAAATTTGTTGATGAGCGTTGTTTTATTATTTTCTTTGTTTGTTTTTTGCAGAAACATAGAGTAGAAGCAGAAAATTGGAATGTTGAGGATTCTTCCAAATTTACAAATCATTCAATCAAGGACTGGAATGATAAAAAGCTTATAGAGAGTGTGCGCGATCGCTTTGTCACTGGTGATTGGTCGAAGGCTGCTAAAAGAAATCAAGACACAGAGGCGACATTTGAAGATGAAGATGCTGTCTTTGGTGACTTCGAAGATTTAGAAACGGGTGAGAAGCATGATGGATATCATACAAATGAGACGAGAAAAGTTGCAAACAACAAGAAAGCTGGCTTAGATGAAGAGGAGCGGAGGCTCAAAAAGCTTGCTCTTCGTGCCAAGTTTGATGCTCAATATCCTTTTGACACCAAAGGTTTCTTATAGTTTTCAAACAATTTTGTTTATTTAATGTCCTTCACCATCTGTTCTACCAAGAACCAAAGAAAAGTTCTTGTCGATTCCATTTTCATTTGTGTTTGAGAGTTTAATTAGGTTGATGGGTCCACATTGAAGGTTCTTGGTTATATCACATTTGTTCATATGTGAAGTCATAGTGTCTATGAACTCTCTACAGTCTTGCATGTTTAGACGGAATTTCTTTTGTGACCTTAATATTATCTACATATGATGAACCTGATACAAGTGAGGAGGAACCTGATGATACACATGTAAGCCAGTTTGGACGAGATCGAGCCAAAGAAAGCGGCTATGTTGACAAGGTAAGTTTCTATCTTAGATGCAAGATCATTTCTACACTAGCTGGTGGGAGCTGACGCCAACTTCTTTCAGCTGAAGGAGGAGATTGAACTCCAGAAACAAATGAATATAGCCGAACTCAATGACCTTGATGAGGACACCCGATTAGAGGTTGAGGGTTTCCGGACCGGGACTTACCTTCGGTTGGAAGTTCATGACGTTCCTTATGAGATGGTTGAATATTTTGATCCCTGCCAGCCTGTTTTGGTGGGAGGAGTTGGTCTTGGGGAAGAAAGCACTGGATACATGCAGGTTAGTGTACATCAAAAGTATTTATCTATTGGGTTTTATTTCTACTGTTTTATGCTAGCTCTCCTGTTCTGCGTTGCTAATTTAAGATAGCTGCCCATATCTTATTGCTGATAGGGTGATTTTAGACAATTAGAACTATTCACATTCAGGTTAGTGTACATGAAAGGTGGTTTCTATGTTTTGTACTCACTTTCCAGTCTGCTCTCCACATCTAACATTGCTAATAGGATGTCTAAACAATTAGATAACTTGAAACACAATAGGTGATTTTATGAAAGCTTAGAGTATGGTGAAGCGTAGTTGACCAATTTGTTATATTTTTTTAAAAGAAACAGCTTTTTTTATTCAGTAAACAAATGATCAACTGTCCCTAAAACAAACCAGACAGAGAAATTTAGACTACAACAGCTTGAAAATCTAGAGTGATAGAAGAAAGGTGTAATCTTTAAACTGCTCAGATATAGAGGCCCAAAGAGTGCCGAGAACTTAACTCTCCCCAAGTTTCCAACTGCGCACCAACACAGCTTCAAAGTTATTTTTTTTTATTTTTTATTTTTATCGGTACCATCCCTGTTGAAGCTAACACTCCGCAGCCCCAAAGAATTTTGGCCTTCTTTCACTTGATGATCCAGGCACCACCTTCTTTCACTTGATGATCTAGGCACCACCATCTTCTTTCACTTAGTTTTCCGTGGAAATTTTGTTTGAACAAAGACTGGGTCTGAATCGTCACCAATTAGGAAGCTATGAAAAGATTTGCAGCAGAAATTCCAAGCAAACTCTAGCCTTCATCTCCTTCCCAGGAAAGACTTATTCCTTGCTGACAAGTTCCTAATTCCCAGGCCTCCTCTCTCTTTGTTCTAGCAACACAATCTCCCACCAAACTAATTGATCCTTCTTACCTTCTCCATCTCCATCGCACATTAACATGCCCACTGGAATTTGAAATAAAGACAAGTAATAGGTAGGGAGACTCTTCTTGAATTACTGTCAATCTGCACCCTTTAGATTAAATAGCCTCTTTCCAACTCGATTCTCTTCTCAGCTTTCTCTACCACTGGATTCCAAAACAATGCGATTTTAGGGTGGTAACCCAAAGGAAGACCTAAATATCTCATAGGCCAAACTCTTACTTCACATTCAAGTCACCAGCCAGTCTCTCTACTCTATCAGGCCTTGTGTTTATTGCAACTAGTGAGCTGTATTTATTGATTATTGATCCCTGATTTTGAGCACTTGTATTAGGTTATTCCAATTGTGATCATCCTTCAAAAAGAATATGGTATTATAAGTGAATTGCAAGCTTGTAATTTCAGCCTTTTCCCTCTTGGCTACTAGATCTTCAATTAATTTACAATCCCTTGCTCTCTCCATAAGTCTGCTAAAAAGATCCACCCCAAGTGTAAAAGAAAAGGTGATTGGGGATCACCTTCTCCTTTATCAAAAATAGAAAAATTCGTCAACCTCAATCAACCCTCTATCCGTTTTCTTCTTCCAGCTCCAAAACCTATATTTTCCAAGTTCAACGCACACGTGGTCATAGGCTTTCTCGAAATCTATTTTGAAGACCCGCCCGTTTTTTTATATTTTTTTTCCCTCGTTTCGCTCATTAGTGACAAAAACTGCAACTAAAATCTGTCTCACTTCTTTGAAAGCATCCTGAGCATGAGAAATAGTATCACCCTAAGCATGGGTACCTTGTAAATGAGAATTTATTTGTCTTTTGTATTCATTTTAATGAACCAATCATATTAAAAGGTTATCAAAAATAAATAAAGAGGAGTGAAATTCACACACTTAAATTTTACAATCCACAATCCATGTTTCATTTTTAGTAATCCACACTACAAAAAGACAAAACTTAAGATATTATAAAAGGAAAAATGGAGAGTGGATTGTAAAATTGGGTTGTGAATTTCAGTGTAAACTTATGAACTTGGAATTTTTCATCTTTACAATGTTGTGCTCTGTTCTACCAGGCCAGGTTAAAGCGGCATAGATGGCACAAGAAAGTGCTAAAGACCAGTGACCCCATCATTGTATCTATTGGGTGGAGGCGTTACCAAACAATTCCTGTTTATGCCATTGAAGATTGCAATGGAAGGCATCGCATGCTTAAGTATACTCCAGAACACATGCATTGCCTTGCAATGTTTTGGGGCCCTCTTGCCCCTCCCAATACTGGTGTGGTTGCTTTCCAGAATTTATCAAACAATCAGGTTTGACCAGTTTTGTATTCTGTTTCTATTAATTTTCTGTTTCATAGATATACATTTACACATACTAGCAAATGGAAAACTTTGTGTTTTTAATGCAAGGATTTGTCAATGTCATGAGCACTTAAGCTGCGCACTTAACTTGAAGATCACTGTCAAGGCCATCTTTTCTGTTGCTTTCATTGATCACTGTAATAAAAGACTTCAGATAATAAATTGCTTGCTTGAAGTGATTAAGTAAACATTGAAATGGTCATGATGATTTTCAAATAGCTAAAGATTTATGATGTAATGGCACTAGATCCCTAATTCGTTTACCTAACTTTAGGCACATGAATATTCTATTGTTATAAATAAATAATGTCCACATTAATGAAACATTGGCTCATCAGTTACCCATTTACTGTCTGGTTCATACATGATCCTTGTAGGGGATCTGAAAAGAAATGGTCTGGATCATAGCATAGCGTTGGTGGTGGGTCTATACATGATACTTTTTGGGGAACTAAAGAGAGATTGTTTGGATCATAGCATAGTCCCAAATAGATCTCTAAATGCAATTGCTGAGAATCCCTTTGTTGTTTTTGATCTGAATACTAATTCAGTTGAAAACATTCCTCCTTTATACTTTATAACGAGAGAATGGCTTGAAAGAAACATGCTCTCTGTGAATGAAATTTTATGATAAATATAGGTGCACCAACCCAGTAGCTTTGGAAGGAAACTCATAAGTAGATCCATAGAATTTAGGGTTTATTTCAAGTGGTCACAGTAGGCTTGAAAGAAACATGCTCTGTGATTTAAATTTTACGATGAATACAGTTGCAGGACCCCAGTAGCTTTTGAAGGAAACTCGTCAGTACCATAGAATGTAGGGTTTATTTCATGTGGTCTCAGTGGTCCACAACTGACAAAACTATAGCAGCAAGTAAAAAAAACTCTTCTCGGTCTAAGCAACAGAAAATGAAAATAATAGACATTGAATCTTAAATTACAGTGCCTTAACTCACTTCTGCTTTCCAATTCCACAATACGTAGGGAACAATGACGGACGCCCAAGTAGCATATTACAAGCAAACAGTTCACTTGCATCAACCCGCATAAGTCCCAAAGTTTCTTCTATTTCATTCAATGCACCGTTGTTAATTGGATCACTGGAATCCAGATTTCTCTTCTATATGTTTTCAAAAACAAAAAGTAGTGCTAGTCTCTAATGCCGAAGTTATTTATCCTAGTTTTATTTAATTTTCTGATATATATATATATATATATATATTTTTTTTTCTAATATAACTTCATGCCTTTTATGGTGTTCCTCTTTGGTTGGTCAGGCAACATTTAGGATCACCGCCACGGCAGTTGTGCTCGAGTTCAACCATGCGTCGCGAATAGTGAAGAAACTCAAACTAGTTGGTTACCCTTGCAAGATATTCAAGAATACAGCACTTATAAAAGATATGTTTACCTCAGATCTTGAAATAGCTCGATTTGAAGGTGCTTCTGTTCGAACGGTCAGTGGCATCCGGGGGCAGGTGAAAAAGGTACGGTTCATGCTGGAATATCTATCTTCAGGCCCTTATATCTACTGAAGTTATTTTGTCAATGTGAATCCGTTAGTTGCATTTGCTTTCAAAAAACATCTTCATTTATGGATCTTGTAGGTTTTATTTGCTGGCTTTGTTTATATCCTTGTGATTAAGCGATTTCTATTCACAGTCATATTTTCAATGCTGGTATTGAATGATGGTTGGAATAGACTTTAAAAGTGATGACTTTTGATGTCTTGACTGTTGCACTGGCATTGTGGCCAGGCATCTTTTTATATGATCTGTTATGCTGATTAATGATCTGGCCAGGCTGCAAAAGAAGAAATTGGTAACCAACCGAAAAAGAAGGGTGGACAACCAAAAGAAGGAATTGTTAGGTGCACCTTTGAGGACAAAATTAAGATGAGTGACATTGTGTTTTTGCGCGCTTGGACTCAAGTTGATGTTCCTTGCTTTTACAACCCATTAACCACATCTCTGCAACCCCGCGCACTGACCTGGCAAGGGATGAAAACTGTAGCTGAGTTGAGGAGAGAACGCAATATTCCTATTCCTGTTAACAAAGATTCACTCTACAAGGTATGTCATGTAAAGATGAGCAACACAGTGGCACACTCCATCCCAGAAACAATACCCTTTGCTTATGCTTAGGCAACTAAATTTGTCTGTTTGCTTGCTCAACAGCCAATTGAAAGGAAGCAGAGGAAGTTCAATCCACTGGTGATTCCCAAGGCAGTACAAGCAAGTCTTCCATTTAAATCAAAGCCTAAGGATACACCGAATAGAAGAAAGCAACTTCTTGAGGATAGAAGAGCTGTTGTGAGGGAGCCTCATGAACAGAAAATTCATGCTCTGCTTCAAAATCTTCGGTTAATCAAATCTGAGAAGGTATTTAGACTAATATTGTCTTCCCAAACATCATAATTGATGATCAGATTTGTTGTAAATCAAATTGGGGGCACATACACAAGTAAAAGAGGTTTTCACACACACCGCAGTTTACTTTTTGATGTCTTGTGGAGGGCTTTTTTCTGGGGGGTTAAATATACATGGTAATCAATATATCTGGAAATGTTTTATCTTCATGGGCCTAGCTATCAGATCGTTATTTTTAGGTCTTTGTGATTAACATAATAAATACCTGATGTCTAGTGAATGCACGGTGAATATATTTGTTTTCTAGTTGTAATAGTTGTCTGTTAGATAATTATTCTTAGCTTGTCTTGTTTGTTTTTCTCTTCAGATTATGCTTTTATTTAATTTATATAATCTTTTGTTGGAGTTTTGAAAGTTAATTGAGTCAACTTCACATGGTCTTGCAGTTAAAGAAGCGCAAGATAAAGGATGAGAAAAAAAGAGAAGAAATTGAAGCACAGAAAGCCAAAGATGAGCAGTTGACAAGAAAGCGCCAGAGAGAAGAACGACGAGAGAGATACCGGGTGCAAGACAAAGCTCAGAAGAAAATGAGGAGACACGCGGAGGACTGATGGTAGTTGTTTGCAACAACTTTTTGGTTAAATAGGTGGTGTACTGCCTGCAAAGAAACAGCAGTGCTAGGAAGTATAGAAGCATGAAGAAAGAAAATTTGTTGCAGTTTTACTCTACTTGTATTTGATGCTGGGTCAAAGAAATGATCGTAATTAGGGTATTCATTGAATACCTCTGCTGCAGAGCCATATGTCTGTTCTTGGCTTTGATAAAGTTGGATGGAATTCACTCCGGATGAAACTTTTTCTTCCTCGAGTTAACTGTATGTCGGATAAATTAATCCAGATTACGTAATATATCGTTCTGTTATGTTGTGAATTGTATTGGTATTAGTTTTTTTTAATTTTTTATATTTTGAGAAAGATAGTATTAGGTTGAAATTTTGAAAGTAAACATATTTAGATCCCTAGCAACGCTACATGGTAAAAAAAAAAAAAAAAGTAAAAAAATTAAAATATATAGCGGCCTTCTGGTCGTTAATTATAAATATTTAAATCTTGTTTTAGAGAATAAGAAATTATGAAAAATTCGCTGTGTATTCTCATTGATAATAGGGGTCTCTTTATATAAATGATTACAATGCATAGATACTGAACATAGAAGGAAAGTAATTCTACATTGAATAAGATTCTAAATCATTCTAAAACCCTATTACCACTAGGTCAAGTAACCTAGAGTTTGGACCAGACACATAATCTGGATTTCCTTGAACATTCCCCCTTGTGTCGTCCAAACGTGGTGTTTCTCTCGTTGCCTCATTAAAAACCTTGCCGAGTAAAAAAAACCCAGTGGGACAAAAATAACCTCGGTCGAAGGGGAAAAAGAGTACAACACACCCTTCACGTTTTGAGACCATACATGTAGACATTTTCCCCTGATGTCTGCGCCTCCCCCTGATGATTACGATCATGGGAGTTCAGATAGTTTCCGCAAGCCAATTCTTGCCACATGTTTTTCGAACGTGGATTTAGGCAATGACTTAGTAAACAAGTCTGCCACATTATCCTCAGATCAAACCTGGTTTACTTTGATCTTGAGGAGCTTCTGTTGTTGTTGATTGTAGAAGAATTTGGGCGATATATGCTTAGTGTTGTCGCCTTTGATGTAGCCTTGCTTCATTTGTTCAATGCAAGCAGCATTATCCTCATAAATGCTTGTTGGCTCATATGTGGTAGACTTCAAACCACAATTACTTCGAACATGCGTAACTATGGATCGTAACCATATACATTTACGAACTGCTTCGTGAAGAGCAATAATCTCTGCATGATTCAAAGAGGTAGCGACTAAGGTCTGCTTTGTAGACCTCCAAGATATCGCGGTGTTTCCCATGGTGAATACATAACCAGTTTGGGAACGACATTTGTGTGGGTCAGAGAGATACCCAGAATCAGCAAAACCTTCCAAAACACCTATATCATTTTGGGATGGGGAGAGGGAACGCAATCCACCATGTGTGGTGTGATGGGTCCGAATCCATCATCTCTCTGCAGGGATAGAATAAGCCCATATCGATCGTACCACTTAGGTATCGAAAGATATCTTTAACACCAGTCCAATGGCGTCGTGTTGGCGCGGAGCTATATCTAGCTAACAAGTTCATAGCGAATGAGATGTCCGGTCTTGTGCATTGTGCTAAGTACAATAATGCGCCTATTGCACTTAGATATGGCACTTCTGCCTCTAGTACTTCTTCGCCGTCATCTTTTGGACGGAATGGATCTTTCTTTGGATCAAGACTACGGACGACCATTGGGGTGCTTGAAAGCTTAATCTTATCAGTATTGAAACGCCTAAGCATCTTTTGGGTATAAGCTAATTGATGAATCAGAATACCATCTTCACGGTGCTCAAGTTCCAAACCGAGGCAAAACCGTGTTTTCCCAAAATCTTTCATCTCAAACTCGGATTTCAAGTGTTCAGCTGTTTCCCTTAACTCTTTAAGGGTGCCAATTATATTCATGTCATCGACATAGACCGTTACTATTGCAAATCTGGAACTTGTCCTTTTTATGAACACACATGGGCATAGTTCATTATTGACATATCCCTTCCCAATCAAGTAGTCACTTAGACGGTTATACCACATCCGTCCGAATTGTTTCAATCCATATAGTGAGCGTTTTAATCTTATGGCCAACACGTTCCGTGGTTTAGAGCCACTTGATTTGGGTAACTGAATTCCATCTGGAACTTTCATGTATATTTCCGTATCTAGATCCCCATATAGATAAGCTGTAACCACGTCCATAAGCTGCATGTTTAGTTTTTCTGAAACTACCAAACTGATAAGGTAGCGGAACGTAATGACGTCCATTACGGAAGAATAGGTCTCCTCGTAGTCGATTCCAGGGCGTTGTGAGAAGCCTTGCGCCACAAGGCGAGCTTTGTACCTTACAAACTCGTTTTTCTCATTACGCTTTCTAACGAATACCCATTTATGACCAACTGGTTTGGTGTTAGGCGTTATTGGTACAATTTTGCCAAATACCTTTCTTTTCGTTAGAGAATCAAGTTCTGCCTGGATCGCATCTTTCCATTTTGGCCAATCAGCTCTACGTTGGCATTCATCAACGGAGCGTGGTTCGATGTCATCGGTCTCAATAATCTCACGCGCTACTGAATACGCGAACACATCATCAATGATGATGGAGGTTCTTTCCCACGTCCCATGTACACTAGTGTAATTCACAGAGATCTCTACGTTCTCAGGGATAGGTTCTGACATTGGAGCGTCCCCCAATGATGTCTCTTGGACATAACCATAATCCGGAAAATTCTCATGGGACGGATTTTGAGTGTCGATGATTAAAGGATTTATTTGTGCCTCATTCGCTCTCTTTCTAGGGCGAGTATCCTTTAAACCAATTGGTCTACCGCGCTTCCTTGCGGGACCTGCTGCCATAGATGCCACATCATTGCCATGCTGGGCAATGGTGCCATCTCCTGGTGTCACAGGAGTGGCGTTATGTCCATTATTAGGGACATCAATCCTTGCAGGCACGTTTGCAGCAGGTATATGTGATCTCATCACTTTGGTAACATCAGAAGGCAGAGTGTCTGCTACGTTCTGGAGCTCGATTATTCTTCGCACTTTAAGTTCGGACTGTGCGATACAGGGATCGAGATAAGACATAGTGGGGACAGACCACGACAATTCTTGTCGTTCCTGTTGAACATATGTGTTCTTATCTCCCCCTAACGACGGGAAGACTATCTCATCAAAGTGACAATCTGCAAATCTAGCGGTAAAGAGATCTCCTGTCAAAGGTTCAAGATAGCGGACGATAGTTGGAGATTCATAACCAACATAAATGTCCATTCGTCGTTGTGGACCCATCTTTGTAGGCTGTGACGGCGTAATAGGCACATAAATAGCACACTGAAAAATGCGTAAGTGCGAGATATCAGGCTCGTACCCAGTCACTAGCTGTAACGCAAAATAAGATTGAGTTGCAGTAGGTCGTAGATGAATGAGCGTCGCTGCGTGCAATATTGCATATCCCTAAGCAGAAACAGGAAGACTGGTGCGCATAACCAATGTCCGAGCTATCATTTGTAGTCGTTTGATAGCAGCTTCTGCGAGACCATTTTGGGTATGAACATGGGGAGCTGGATGCTCAACATCAATCCCCAATGACATGCAATAGTCATCGAATGTTTTCAATGTAAACTCCTCAGCATTATCAAGTCGAATTGACTTAATTGTATGGTCGGGGTAGTGAGCCCGTAGACGGATAATCTGGGCAAGGAGTTTAGCATAAGCAACATTGCGAGTGGACAACAGCGCGACATGTGACCAGCATGTTGACGCATCAACCAATACCATAAAGTATTTAAAAGGTCCGCATGATGGTTGAATTGGTCCACAAATATCGCCTTGGATTCTCTGTAAGAACGGAATAAGTATTTTGGGATCCTTTGTGTAGGACGGTCTCGGTCCTAATTTCCTGAATGAACAGGCTTTGCAGAATGAGCGAGGGGCCTTAGAAGCAACCAATGAAGATTTTGGTTGGGTCGGAGCGTCTGTAACGCTATTAGAAGCAAAATGTGTGACTATATCTCCCATGATGGTGTTAGAGCCATGAAAATTGGTGTGTGTGGCCTCATGGCCACTGGAAGGAGTAACCATGGCATCATTCTCATGGTTGGCGCCATTTGTGGCATCATCACGAGGGACAAGAGCGGCCATACGGCGGCCCAAGACAGCAGCAGCGCCTGAGGTTGCAATTTTTGTGGTCTTGCTAAGTTCGAGAATCAACGTTTGATTCTTGCTTCTTCTCATTTTGAAGAATGGATGTCCGTGTGAAGTCTTTAGTATACGGAGCATCATATCACGACCAGGATGTCCTAGTCGGTCATGCCAAAGCCAATATGTGTCTGAATCCAAGAGATATTCTCTTATGACATTATTGGATTCAATTGGTCGAATTGTAGTGACATAAAGTCCACTAGATTGACACGTAAGCTTCTCTAAGATGCACTTTCTGCCGCAATCATTAGAGGTAATGCAAAGGAATTCTATTCCGTTCTCATTATGCGTTTCCGCATGGAATCCGTTGGCTCTTATATCTTTAAAGCTCAATAAGGTTCGATTTGCCTTAGGAGCGTAGAGAGCTTCAGTGACTTTAATCAAGGTGCCATTTGGCAAAAGGAATTGGGCCATTCCATGTCCTTGAACTAAACCTGATGGCCAGCCATCGTAGTCACAGAGGAATACGTAGGCAACATCTCTAAGAAAAATTGCCTATGTCGTAGAATGGTATGCGTAGTCGCACTATCCGCGAGACATTGCAGTTCATCCATTCCTAAAAGAAAAGCTCATAATTAAAAAGGAGTCATAAAGAAAAGAACTCAACTTTTATTGATAAGCCAAACGGAATTACATCATCGTTTAATCAAAGAAGATCTAATCCAAAAAGAAACTAGCTAATGCAATGAATGGCAGTCATCTAACTTCTTTCGGTAATTTCAATGTAAATGTGACCAGGTGAGTAGAAAGATGTCGGTGGAGCAAGACTCGCTTAAGTACCACTTATCTCAAAACCTTCCTAGACATCACATTTACAAGGAGTAAGCCTACTTTGAAGTAAGATTAAACCATTGGCATCTACTACAAATAATATGGCAATTGCCTACATCTCTTGGAAAATAAAAAAACTTAATCAAAATCGCCAGTTTCTGGGTCTTGACTTTGTAGTCTTCCACCCTTAGATCAAGATCGCCATCTTGATCTTCTTGTTCCATGTAGTTGGCCTCCCTTGCTTCACGATACATTTTGTATGCGTTTGCAACGTTCTGGGATGCACTACACTTCTTTGCCCAATGTCCACTTGATCCACATCGAAGACAAACATCTTTATGGTCAGGCTCCCTTGATCGAGGTGCATTTGATGCACGAGTTGGACGGCCATTGTTCTTGGTGGTGTCACCACCATGGCCGGAGGCTCCGCCTCTCTCTCTTCACATGTTGACCTCTACGGTTCTGTGCACGCCTATCTTGGCGATTTTCTTCCTCTTAGGGCTAGAATATGGACCAGAATGTCCGGAATTGTCCCTACTCTTAGGGTTTCACTCCTTGCGTCCTCCCTTAGGGGCACGACTATAATTAGACTCCGGAATAGACTTAGTTCCCACAGGTCTAGCATTATAGTTCTTCACAAGGATATGGTCGTGCTTCTCAGCTACGTTCATGGCGCCAATGAGCTCATGAAACCTTGTGATACGTCCTGCATTCACATCAATCCGATAATTCTTCAAAATCATCATGGCAGAGACGGGGAAGGTAGAGAGAGTCTTCTCGATCAACATCGTATCAGTTATGGTTTGTCCACAGAACTCCATCAAGGACTTGATACGAAGGGCTTCCGAGTTATAATCAAGTACGGACTTGAAGTCACAGAAGCGGAGGCTATGCCATCTTACTTCTAAATCAGGAAGCAGGGAGTCATGAACGTTGCCAAATCGCTGCTCAAGTTCCACTCATAGTTTTCTGGGGTCTTCCTCATTGAGGTATTCACTTTGGAGAGCATTATTCATGTGCCTTGTCATAAGAATTATAGCCTTGGCTTTATTTGCTTCGAAAGCACGAAGTTGCTCTACATAAAGCATGTTCTGACTAGGCTCTTGGATGGTTTCCAGAAGTCCATTAGCCTTAAGATGTTGGCGCACATCTCGGACCTACCTATGGTATCCTGCGCCAGTTGTCTCTAGTGGAACAAAGTTCAACTTATTCAGGTAACTCATCCTGAAAAACAACACAAGATTAGGGTTAGTTTCAGAGCATAAAAGGCTACCACGAAAACAATAAGAATTTCTGAGCGTAGTAGCTTCTAAGAAATTAGGGATTTCTGAGCGTAGTCGCTCCCAAGAAAATCCGATTAGAAGAGGGGTTTTGGATTAGATCGAAACAATGATGTATATGGTCGATCGTTTTTCTTCTCAACAAGCTCTAAGTTTGGAGGACTCTACAAGCTCCAAGCTTGGAGTGAGCACGAACCCCTACAGTTCGGCTTTAGGTATCCCCTATGAAGAAGAAAGGGGGGTAGAAGAAATGGATGTTGCAAGTCCCCGAGAAAAAGAAAAGAAATTGAAATTATGGAAGCAAAAGAAATTAAATGAAATTAAATTAAAAAATACCTCGAATGTGGATGTAGGCTTCCTTTCCTTTTTTTTTTCTTCTTCTTCTTTCCGGGCTGCAGGCCCTCTTCCTTTTTTTTTTTTTCCTTCTTTTTCTTCTTTTCGGCCCACCTCATTTTTTTTTTCAGTAGGTGCATGTGGGCAGCGGCTCGGCGGCTTCGAGTGCGACTGGCGGCTTGGTTGCTTGGCTGCTTGGCTGCTGCACGTGGGCTGCTGGTGGATCCGCTTCTGCTTCTGGGCCTAGGGCTGCTTCTGGGCCTTGGTTGACTGAAGCAGAGACAGAGGATGCAGGTCGCCGGCAGTTCAGTGGTTCAGCCGGCCGGTTCAGGTGGTTAGAGGCCGGTTCCGGTGGTGATTTTTCGGCTCCGGTAATCTGGGGTCAGGCTGTAGCTTCTGGTGAAGTATGGTAGCAGTGGGCAGGGAGGAAAGCTTCGAACCGGACAGAGAGGTTTAGGGTATTTTCGGGGGCCGGTTCGGGTATTTTCCCGCCGGTTTTGGGGGCAGCGTCGCTGGTTCTGGGTTTCTGGAGGTGAGAGCTTCAAGGTGTGTGGCGGAGGTTTCCGTGGTTTGAAGACTACGAATATTAGGTTTCAGGGTTAGGGCTTCGTGCTGATAACGTTTTTTAAGGAATCAGAAATTGAGAGAAATTCACTGTGTATTCTCATTGATAATAGGGGCCTCTTTATATAGAGGATTACAATGCATAGAATTTGAACATACAAGGAAAGTAATTCTACATTGAATAGGATTCTAAATCCTTCTATAATCCTACTACCACTAGGTCAAGTAACCTAGAGTTTGGGCCAGACACATAATCTGGATTTCCTGGAACAAATCTTAAATTATAATAATTTTTATTTTAATTGTTTAATTTTTTATTTTTTATTTTTTATTAAGCATTTTTTTTAAAAGGGTTTGAAACCCAGCCAAGTTAGGAGGCTCTTTCTCATGCCTGACTTATTGAATTAAAAAAAGCATCGAGGGGGGTATAGGGCATTGACCTCGAGTGCAATTACAAAAATCTTCATAGAGGACATCCTGAATAATAATAGGAGCCTCCTCTAACCATGCAACATTAGGATGGTTTGAACTAGCAAGATGAACTAATCTGTTTGCTACACCGTTTGCTTCATGAAAGACATAACAAATCTGAATTGAGTGTAAAGATGTCAAATATGACTTACAATCATCGATCATGCGCCCAACTTCAGATCGGTCTTCCAAATTTTGATTCAAAGCAGCAACTATCAGTGAGCAATCACTTTCAAGTATAAAGTCATCCCACTCTTGGTATGAGAAGGCTAAGAGAAGGCCTGCCCTACAAGCTTCTGCTTCCATGTGAAAAGCAGAGAGTACAAATAACGTGCCATAGTTGCCAAACATGTACCTCTGTCATCCCGTATCACAACACCAATGCCACCATCACCAAACTCGGGCCTGTAGCTTCCATCAATGTTGACCTTAAGTCTTCCCGTAGGGGGGTTTTGCCATTTTGCTTGTGGTCTTCGAACCTTGGTCTTTCCTAGTGGATGGACTTGTTGATATTCACCAAGAAATTTAGTTGCCCATTGTGCAAATGAGCAAGCATTACGCCAAGGAACTGAGAAAGCATTACGCCAACCCAATTAAATATGAATATTTACCATCTCTGCCACAGTACACTTCGTTTCAGACAAAAAATTAAATCGGGATGAATTTGAGACACAAGTCCCTTAAGTCCTTGAATTGTCCAAGGGTTCCCAAGCCCTTGGCAATTCCATGACAACACATTCATGACTCGTGATGGGTCGAAGCCGGACCCATCACAGAAGAACGTTGGCGAGCACGTCTGTAGATTGTTTTTTCATAACCTTTATAGATTACCGAAAACAAGTCGCTGAGCAGCAAAACTGATGTAAACAAAGAGAGCTTCTCTCTCTAGGTTTTAGAGAGAACATATATGAGAACTACTCCCCCTCCCCTTTCTCTATTTTGCCTAGATCTTTGAGCCATCCAGGTTTAGATCGACGGCTTGAGAGTGGGTGGCAGGTCTATTGTTCAGGCTTTATCACAAGTTCATTCCATCTCCATTTTTCAAACTTTTCCATATCCTTCCTCATCTTTGTGGTTGATAGGAGCATTATACGACGTTTTAAGAGTGTTCTTCTAACATTTTGCTAACTTATTCTCTTAACATTATCATTTCTAATTTAGCTTAGTGTCTTTAGGTACATTTGAGCTGCACGAAGGAAATGAGCTATAGAAAGCAAGAAATGAAAGAAATGAAGGCAAGGAAGAAATGAGGCGCAAAAATGGTCAAGAAATGAAGAAATAGAGTATTCCCAATCCTATTAGAAAAAGAATCCCAGTTGAAGAAGAAATCCAAGATCAAATAGAAATAATCCTATGGCATGAGCCTGATGATATTAAGAAACCTGAGAGCACTAGGAGACCATGTGGATGATGCTTCTAGAAGACAAAAGATATTTTGGCAAAATATCTCTAGAAGATGAGAGATATTTTGGCAATTAAGGAGTCCTAATTCAATTTGGCTTCTACAACTTAAAAGAGATATTTTGGCAAAAGGGAGAGTTCTAATTCAATTTAGAAGTTAGTATTTACCTAAAAGGGATATCTTGGAAAAAGAAAGAGTCCTAATTCAATTTGATTTCTACTTACTTTTGGAGGATATCTGTTGGTTGAATAATGGAGAAGAAGTAGAGAAGGACTACAACTCAAGACTTTTCCATCCCCTATATATAGATGCATGTGAGACATAAAGGGGAATTCTTTCATTCTTTCACTTACAAATTCAGAATTCCATTCTCTAGTCTTCATAGTTTGCATTACCAACCAAGGAGAAGAAGAAGTTGTGCGATACATCTACATCATAGCACCGTCACCTTCATTGCCTTCCCTTGGAGGTGCTTGCTTTCAAGATCTTTAAGTGTTCAATGTCTTCAAAGTTTTATCTTCCATCTTTCATGGTGTGTTTCATCTTTTTCTTTACGAACTCTTTTAGTTTTTCTTGGTTTGATTTCAAAAACTATGTATGATTACTTAACATGACGTAAATGGCAAAGTTTAAAGCCCGTTTATGTTTGATAGTAAAGTTATGTTTCCTATATCTTGATTTCTATATTGCTTATGTGAGATTGCATAATTGATTTTGGATTACAGAAAACTTTTATATGTATGTGTTCTTTGAGTGCATGCTTAGGATATATGCATGTAATTGGAGCTAGATTCAGGTAAACAATTCACCTAATAGTTTTGTGAACCTATTTCAGAAGTAGTAGAGGCTTTGGACAAAGGTCGAGATCAATTAAGGAGGATCACAAATAGATAAGCTTTCTTATACTAGGCTGTGCACTTTGGTTGACATCCTTTCTTTGTTCTTCATGTGTTGGATGTTCTTGGTTAGCTAGCTTTCTAGACTATGATTGCATGCTTAATTGGTTTAATTTAGGTGTTTTCACTCAGATTACATATCCAAGAAAAGTAAATATGGGAAATCGTTTGCTTACTAACGTTTCACACGGTCAATTTATTTCTCATGACATAGATAATCAACTATAAGGATTGTAACTTGTTTTCTCCATATGATTGTGGTTTGAATACTTTGTTCCTTCTGTTTCACCATCATCATTGTATATATGGAAAATCGTTTGCTTACTAAAGTTTCACACGGTCAATTTATTTCTCATGACATATATAATCAACTATAGGGATCGTAACTTGTTTCCTCCATATGATTGTGGTTTGAATACTTTGTATATGTGTTTACTTTTTATGTTTTGATTCTATGTTTTGATTCTTTTAATTTGTGTTTACAAAAACCCTACTACCCCCTTAATTCAATTTTGTTATATTCTTTGATTCTTTGTTTGTATTTTCATGTAATATAGCATAAACTATGTTTTAACTCTTTATTGTTTATGCAATGACTTATGTACACTCAATCTCTCGGTTTGAATTATCCCTACTTATTCTATACTAACAATGATATTTTTCAGGGTTAAATTGCGTGCTACTTATAGCATATCATTTTTCGGCACCGTTGCCGGGAATTGAAGAATCTATTTGTTACTGCGTAAATAAATGTCTATCACACACACACACACACACATGCCTGTGAAACATTTTAAATTGTTTTGTAATTCGTGGATAATAGTGGTTGATAAAAGTATGAGTTTGATTATAAGTCTTAAACCATAAAGGAATATGTGAGTGACTCTTTCTTTAACGTTAGCCACTCAACCCTTCTCTCTCAAGTAGGCACATCTTAGTAGGACATGGTGTCTAGGCTAATTGGATATGAAAAGTGCATACAAGTAGGTCTTGTGCCATGCCAAAATCGTTCTTCTACTATCTGGCCGTCTTTGAAAGGAGTTACCAAAAGATTGAGAAGGGAGATTAGTGTTAATTAGGTTGGAGTCGTTGGGCCGTACTTCCAAATCTTGGTTAAAGGCTTGTAATTGAATTTGGGCTTCTGTTAATTATTAATTCACGTTTTACACCATTGTATAAAAACTATACGTTATATACTTGTAAAAATCTTTTTGGCATTTTAATTTACATTTGTACTTGAACACAGCGACATATTTGGTATATCATAATTTGATATAAACTTGTAGTTTGTAAGTTATTGTAAATACTAACTTCCATCTAGTTTTCATATTCAGATTCTCCATGAATGTCCGAGTCTTCTAGTCATACCCCATTTTCTGTTATCCTAGCAAGAATTGAAAGACTAAAGAGTCCGAGCTACTTAAACACTCCCATTGGTATAAGCCCCTTCCGATTACTACATTTGATCCACAAGAAGGTCGTATTCTAGAAGAATTTGAAGGCTCTGCATCACCACCATCATTATCAAAAAGTTCTGAGGAAAAAGAAGACAAAATGGGAGACAGAAATCAATCCATTAGGCAACTCTCTTCATCTGTGGTTTGAGGAGGGATCCCTACAAGAATTGTGTACCCTGCTGCTGCTGAGGGGAAGTCTGTGGATTTTGAGCTGAAAAGTGTTCTATTATATAAGCTCTGTGTTTCATGGCCTTACTGTGGGGGACCCTAACAAGCACCTCCAAGAGTTTCAGTTTGTATGTACAAGCATGACTCTACAAGGGGCTGATGAAAATATTCTAAAGTCGAAGGCTTTCCCCTTCTCCCTTGCTGACATGGCCAAAGGCTGGTTATATGAGCTTCTTTCAGGGCACATCACCTCATGGGACCCCATGATGAAAGCTTTCTTGGGAAAATACTTCCCAACATCAAGAGTTATTATACTTAGGAAGACGATCAGTGGTATTTAGCAAGCTCAAGATGAATCATATGCCGCCTACTATGAGAGGTTCAAATCCCTACTTGCTCGGTGTCCTCAACATCAAGTAGAGGACAAGAACCTACTTACATGCTTCTTTGAAGGACTCATGCTTCAGAATGCCAAATGCTTGACTTTGCAGCTAGAGGGGCCTTTATGGACAAATCACCTGCTGTTAGGAAAAGAATTGATCGCCATTCGTGCCCTAAATGCCCAAGAGTATGAGGGCATAGGTTAAACAACTCGAAGGGTAATTGAGGTATGCTGTAACCTAATTCTGTTTTTAGCTAGTTAAATCACATAATTGATGAAGAGATTGTATATGTGATTTTAGTGAAGATCGGAGAAGTTTTGAATCGATTATGAATTTTTAAAATTTAGATTTCGATTATCAATTTAGGAAAATCCGACCATTAGATTTCGTTCCAATTCGTTTTGAAATTCGTAAATCGAGGAACCGATATTGTTGGCAAAGCGTGGATAGGATTTGATGCGATGTGAAGGCGTTAGGTTTAAAGAGGATGTTTGGAATTTTGATTTTTCTTATTATCCTATAATTAATTAGTTATGCACATCATTTTTATACAGGACGTGAAGAGCCTCCATTAGTGGAACATATAGAGCAACGACAGGATTAGCCGTACACTGTGAGTGGACTTTCGTTTTTACATAATGATGCATGCATTTATTTATTGATCTAATGTTTTTTTTTTTAATTATTACCTTCCATTCTGAGTATGTCGTTTCATCTCGAAATTTAATTTCGATTTACCTCGTGCTTCTGTTTATAATTATGCTTTTCAGAGATTTATTCGATTTATTTGATCTTGAATTTCGGACGTGAATTTGTTATGTTTTTATTTGAATTTTTGATTTTGTTTTTTTGGGATATGATTTAATTGACGGAGATTATAATTTATCTTGATTATTACTTGAAATTATGATTTATGGCGATTTTCGATGGCAATATATTTATTTATCATCTCTTGCGTGATTGCTGGTGCACTTGATGAGATTTTCGGATACTTATGATTTTGGCTCTCAGAGTTAGGGGACTTTATGGACTCATGGATTTACTGGTTTTCGGATTTCTTGTGCCATACTTTGGGGTGATTATTTATCATGCTAGCATTGAGTCTGCCCTTGCGAGCCACAATGGGCCCTAGTGAGGGTAGGCTAGCTGGGGGCGCATAGGGAGCTGCCTATGGCAAGGTCCCTGAAGCCTAGTATCCTATCGCTACATATAGTGGTATAGAGGTATATAACGGGAGTATGAGAGTATTGGCCTTGGAGGCCATCACCCGAGCCTAGCCTGGGAGGCTCATTTATATGGCTACTGATATTTCCCATACTCTTCTTTATTTATTTCGGGCTAATGGGGTCTAGTCCGATGATACGATACTCAGCGGGATTGATTTACAGTTTCTAGTTTCATGATTTTAAGAAATAAAATTTTATAAACGTCGCATGCATCAAGAGTTTATATATTTAAAATTATGGGAAAGTATAAACCGTTATTTTATTTCTTTCATTGTAATTATTTATCTTTGTCCACTCACGCTAACGTTTTCTTAAAGTACTTTCCCCTGGGCCCTTCGGTTTCCAATGCCCAGTTCGCAGAGTAACGGGTCGGTCTAAACATCGAGACTAGCACCATCACAGTCATTTTCCAACAGTTGGTCGTCTTTCACCAGTAGGTTATCCATTAACCTACCTTTGTATTATATATTTTTTTTATCTGTAGATTGCTCTGATTACCTGGGAGTTGTTATCTAAACTTATAGTATCGTTACTTAAGATTTATGGTCGGACTAATAGTCTTTATTGTAATGTTATGGGTTGTTATGGAGTACTGAGTAATCAAGATCCTATTTCCCTTCTATGGTTGATTGTTGGGTTATGTGGAAATTAAGGAAGCCGGGTGGCTCCAGGAGTATAAGGGTGGACTATTTTTAGGAGCGTAACTGAGATGTGCAGGTTTTAGGGTTGCCTACTTATAGGGGAGGTTCTGTCAGATTTTCAGCAAAGTCTTCTTTATAAGTGGGTCCTGCAGGGCCAACTCGGATTTTAGATAAAGTTCGGGACGGGTCCTGTCATATGCACTAGCTTCTACTATTCAAGATAAATTGAATAAAGTCACCCTTGTTGTGAATCAGGCTTTAGGTCCCAAGGGACAAGGTACAATGTCAGCTTATGGGGTGTGCTCAATGCAAGGGCACGTGACTGATCAATGCCCCAAACTCATAGACAATGGAGGGTGGGAGTCCCTGAATGCTATTAGGTGAAATTCGAAGGTCAGGAACTATAGAGCAACTGCTAAGCATGGGCTTCCCCACCGAACTGGCCGCCGAAGCCCTCTAGCGGCAACTCCACTCTCAAAGCCACCGATTGGATTCTCAACCTCAATTCCTTCACCACCACCACCACCCCCACTCCCACCGCCACCTCTCAACCCAAAATCGATCGCTTCTTCCTCTCCCAATCCACAAATTCACAATCCTAAGAGAAACAAGACCAGAAGAACAACAGTCCACCCTAATCTCCCAACTCCCCAACCGCTGCAAACTTCTCACCCCGGAAACCCCGCTGCCCACTACCTCCGATAAACCCGCAACCGCAGCTGCCCACCACCAGCCCTCGTCGGAGAACATGAGGCCCAGGACCCTAAACGACATCGTCGGCCAAGACTTTCTCTTGCTCCTCTCTGATCTCTCCTCTCTCTACTTCAACCTCATTGCTCTTTGATTCGACGTCTTCAAGCTCAACACCAAAACCAACAACATCCACATCGCAGTACTCGACCCACTTTCTTGACCAAATCCCACAACCTAGATTCTGTACTACATGTTTGGCCGGAGAGCGTCGTCGAAAGACGGTGTTGAGGACGACGACAACTGGAGCGGAGATTTCTCCAAGTCGAGATCGGTGAGGAGGAGGCTTTCTCGGCCACCAGCTACGTGGATCGAGTCAATGTCCACCTTGTCTGATACGCTGCATTTCACTTACTCTGAAACTCTAGGCAAATGGCCGATCGGCAACTCTAGTCTTTCCACCACGACCTCCACGTCTCCCGCCACGACTCCGATCGCTTCAGCTGCCTCCCTACAAAGACATATAAGAATCGGGATCGGGATTGGGTTGGACCGATTCGTGAAGGTAAGAATATGAGGAGTTTTAAAGATTTGGACTTTGTTGGATTTGATCAATTTGGTTTAGGTTGAGGTTGGTATTGATAGAGAGTTGATTTGGTTTAGGGGAAGGTAAGAATCCGAGGATGGTTTGGTTTGGATTTTCGCTGATTTCATAATCGTCGGTGATGAGGATGGTGAAGCATCCAACATCTTCGAGCTCCATGAGGTGATGGCGAGCAAGTCCAAATTCTCCTCCTTCTTCAGTTGAAAGAAGAAGATGGAGAGGGAGCTGGGTTTGTTTTTGGAAGAAGAAGACAGAGGGGGGGGAGAGAGAGTTGGAAGAAGAAGGGGTCCAGAGAAAAAAGAAAAAAGAAAAAAAAAGACAGAGAGAAAAAAACTGAAAAAAAACGTGAGGGTAAAATCGACATTTTAGCGTGAAATGGATGCTACGTCAGTAATTTAACAGACAATTTGGACAGAGCTTGACGACATGGACTAATTGGGAGGAAATTGAGAGTTCGAGAAGTTTTTAGATGAAATTCAAAGGTTAGGGACTGAAACGATGAAACCCTATAAATATAGGGAGTAAACAGTATTTAATCCATAAATAAATCTCCATGTCAATTAATATATAATTAATCTATTTTTATTTACTTTGTAAGAAATAAACGGAGTCATGGAAATCAAAAGCAAAATGACGCAAAAATGGAGCTATTCGGAATTTTCAGCAAAAGGACGAAATGGTGGAAAGCTTAATTAAACAATTAAGTTCAATTGATTAATTATGTAATTAAGCTTAATTGGTTAATTAAGCTCAAAGGAAACGTGCAGCATGCAAAGAGATTGGGTTAATTACCCATGCCATTGGTCACTTGACACGGGGCAATCTTTTTCCCATTTCATGCTCTTCCAAGACCTGTCAGCACATGGCTTCATTCAATTAAGCAACTAAACCCTTCCATCTTGTTTTTTAGCCGTAGGATTATCCCTTGCTCTGATCCCAGCCATCCATCATATCCCACTTCTCACCAGCCACCACAATCATATAACCCATTATCCTCTCGAGAGAGAGAATACCAACAGTAGCCGCACCATCAAAACACAGGCTGCCCTCTCTTTCCTCTCCTTCCTCATTTTTTTCTTCTTACCAAGATCCACTCCACCTCACCAAAATTCCTTCTCTTCACCAAGATCTTTAGTTTTATTTTAGGAATTTGAAGGATTCATTCACCCAAAGCTTCAAGGATTCATCAAAGATTTATTCTCTACAAGATTCAAGACATGGGTAATTGTAGGAGTTGTAATTCAAGGATAGTCATGCTAACTTTCTAGCTAATTGTGGCTACCATTGTTTTCTCTTACACTTCTATACTCTTTTCTCTTTGAATTTTGAAAGAGAGGAAAATAAGGAAGGGAATGTACTACACATGGAGAGGAAGAGAAAATAAGCAAGATTCAAAATGTTTTTTCCTTTTTTTTTTCTTCTTCTTCTTCTTCTTCTTCTTTTCTTCTTCATTCTATTTTTTTTTTCTCTTCTCGCCTGCAATTGGGGGCAACCGGATTCCGCTATCTTGATGGCATTGACCACAGTTGACCCGCATTGACTATTTCATTCTTTTGTCGGAAACTCCACTTTGCTCAATTTTCGTGTCATTTTCTTTCGAGATACCAAACAAGTAAATAAAAATGAATTACTTACATAATAATTGACTTGAAGATTAGCTCAATTCTAGTATTTAGAGTGCAATAACGCGCATAGAAATGCGTGTAATCAGATTTGGAGGATGAGGCAATCACCGGGGTGAGTATCCAATTCTGATTATGACTTTTATTTTGTTTACATCCAAAGAAAATTTGAAATTTAAGTTTCCATGTTCTTCATATACCCAACATTAACCAAGATAGTGAAGAATGAGAGACTTTACTGCCGTAGTATAACCCGTGCAGTTAATATATGTGTGTGTGTGTGTGTGTGTGTGTGTGGAAAATTCTAACAACAGTACATGAAAAAGGGCCCACTCAGAGTTTTGGTGAATTTACTTTCGGAAATATCAGAAGGGTACATGACTTTCAGATCACGACCCAATGTTAGTACATGGCGCGAATAATACTATTAGGCTGATGCAAGTATTCTTTTTTGAAAGGGAAATTTTGTATTTTCACCTATATATATGTATGTGTGTGTGTGTGTATATGTATATATATCTATATCTCCCTCTCTTCCCCTCCCTGATATCAAGGTTTGATTTGGACACTTGAATCTGATTTTTTCTCCTCCTCCTTCTTCTTCGTCATCACCCCCCCCCCCTCGGGGCCCCGGTTATCTCGGTACCCAAATATAATTATTTTCTCCTCCTATTCCTCCTTCCTTCTCATTCTTCTCCTCTTTTTTTTTTGGGTTTATCAATCGTTGAAGAGTCAGATTTGCCTTTACTAATTTGAATGTAATGACATGCACTAATTTTGGGTTGGGATTACAACTTCATGCACCATTTTGATCTTTTTTTAAAGATAATGTACTAAAATTCAGATTAAGCCCTTTTTTGTTGACTGTTGTTAAAATTTTCTCTAATATATTTACTGTTTTTTAGTTTCTGGTTGTGTACTCCCATAATATAGGTGAAAGTGTGCATAACATATTCAGTGTTTCATATAAGGTGAATTGGTGTGATGATACTGCCTTTTGTTTTTGTTTCTATGATTACATTTGCATGATTAATTAATAGATTCATGATTTTTTACAATTTAAGATCAAATTTTGCTCGTTTACTTTAAAAGTTGGGTATTATTGTTATACATATAAAAAAAGGCAATGAGTGAGATAAACTTATTGATGGTGTAGGGATGACATTTGTTTGCGAGGATATCATAATAGTTTAGCACTAAAAGTAGGGCAATAATTATTGTAATACACCAAAAATTTGTTATTAATTTCTTAAAATTTCTTGGAATTAATAAAGTGTTCGTTAGTATGATTTCGTGTTCTGAGGGTGGAGCAAAGTGTTTCAAACGAATAATTACTCGAACCGTTTTATTCTCGAGGGGTCAAAGGGTTGACTTTTTAATCATCGAGTTTCTCCAAAAACTTCCTCAATCAAAGATGTAAAGCGTATTGATACGAGTTCGTGGACACGCAGAATGCTATTTTAGAATTGGAGTTTGTATGAAGAAGTTATGGCTAATGAAAAAAGTTTCCAATTTTGGATAAACAGGAAAAAATAAAAAAAATTTAGAAAAATCATAGGTTTCTATTTTTGGAAACCCGAAAACCCTTGTCTCTTTTCAGCCGTCGAACCGGCCATAATTCATTTTTTGGTGATATCTTCACCGTCCTGCCACATATTGGGGCACCACCAGTGCCGTTGGAAAGCTCTCTTCCCCAACTTCAAGTTTGTGGTTTGGTATCTCGATTTAAGTTGTAGAAGGTGCAGTAAGGTGAAGAAGGTAGTGGAGGTAAGATCTTAGAGCAGACGTGATTTCTCATGTTTTCGGCCACCTCCGACGCCAATTCTTGAGGGGTTTTGAAGCCCATGAGATACTGATCAATCCTTCCAAGTATCTTGAACCAATTTTCAGCAAGGAAGAGAACCAAACAAATTGGGATTTTAGGGTTTCTCCGATTTCTTGATTTTTCGAGGTAAATTTCGGCCAAATAGCTTAGACGCTGACTTTGTGTTAGTTGGGACTATTGTTGTGGTTGTTGAGATGAACATATTAGCATATGTCTTATGACCCAATTTTGGGGTTACCGGCAGGTGTGGTCATGCGTTCGGCCAGTTTATGGGTTTCTGTTTTCATAGTTGTCATCTACTCGTCGATACAAGTTTGTTGATATATTATGGGGTCATGTTGTAATTTCTCGAAGCATGCTAGATTTAACATAGTTTTGATTTTCTCGATTTGCAATCCGTGAGGATTCGACTGTCAGATTGTTGTATAATTTTGAGAAATTGATCTAGAAGTGTTCCAAATACTTTGGCAGGTATCGAATGAAGTTTTGTCTCGATTGACGAAATCTTCAGTTTTTGGTTCAAGTGCTTGGTTCGAACCGTAACCGCTTTGCTTTAATCGGTACTAAGTTGCGGCCTTATTTAATTTAGGTGATTGATGGAGAATGATCTGTACTTATCTCGACTATAAGAGAAGATGCAGTGAGATTTAGAGGTGAATAAATCTCACGAAGTTCATTTATGAACAGAGTTCCCTTTATTATTTTGGATTATAAATTGAGAAATTGTGTTCTGAAGATTAATATTTGTGTTAAATTATGAACTTGATCATCTAAGGTTCATAGGTAAGTTAAAATGAATCTTATTATGAAAATGATTTTCTCGAGTTTTGTGATTGTGGACTATAGTTCGTAGTAATGGCATTCCTGGGTGGATGACTACGTGTGTGTGTGTGTGTGTGTGTCATATATATAAAATATATATCTATTGATGGTGTGGCAATGTGATAAGCACAGTTTCAAGTTATTGTTTTGAGCAATTACTCTTTTTAGGAATGCAATATATCATGTAATTGTTGATTTATATTTTGTTGAAAAAATACTAGAGTTTTGGTGTAATATTTTGAGTGATATGAGACTTTTGAATTGTTTTCAATCTACGGATCTAGTGTCGCAGTAGTGACATAGACAAATATATTAGGATACCAAGCCTTTGGCCGGGTGATTTATTACTATTTAGTTAGAGCTCTAGTCTGTCTGATATTGTCTGTCATGAGAGTAACGTGTGGGTTACTTGCGACTCATGAGTACACATTTTTAAAAGAGAGTTTCAGGTGCTTTCTTTTATTGTCCATGTAATGACCTGGATTTTCGTATTAATTTCTTGTATTTTTTCGTGAAACTAATGAAGGTCCAAGTTGGTACAAATTATCATTTCGATGCCTTATTTTTATGTTAATCAAGAGATAGAAATTATTTCGGAGAATTATTCACTCGGAATGATTTGATTCAAAGGTTGACTTTTTATATGTTGCGTTTCGTGAAAATTTCTTCACAGAAATCGTAGAGCGCATCGATATGAGTTTGTGGACATGGGGAATGCGAAAATCGGGTTTGTATGAGGAAGTTATGTCCAATAGGAAAAGTTTCTATATTTGGTTAAATAGAAAATTTTCATAAAAATTAGAGAAAATCCCTAGTTTTCTTTTTTGAAACCGTGCCTCTCTCTCTCTCCCCCCCCCCCCTCCCTCCCTCCCCGCAATTAAAATCATTGCACTTCTTCTTCTCACCATATCTCAATCGTTTGGCGATCCTTGATCGCGCCACTAGTCTCAATCGCTTCGTCCTTCCTCTCTCGTCAAGTCTGTGGTAGCCTTGTTGCATGATTTTGGCTGTAGAAGGCGCAACAAGGTGGAGAAGATGGGTGGAGGTGTTGTGTCAAGGCACTGTTGAAAATCTTGATTCCAGCCACCTCCCGTGCCAATTTTTGAGGGTTTTGAAGCACAGGAGACACACATCTGTTAGCCAAATAGCCACCCTATAAGCGGTACAAGTAATAGTATAGAGACTTAGAAAGGTTGTCTAACCCACGAGAATTGGATTCCTTTCACTAGTTAGGGTGTGAACCTAAGGTTACCTAGAATGTGCAAATGTACAATCACGAATCTAGAATCACAAGTAAATCTGCGCTCATAGTGAGTATGTGCAAGACAGAGTAGTGATTTGATTTTGGTTTTCTGAAAGTAGTTTTGAATTGAAAATAACTAGATGCTTAAACATAAACTAAATTACTCGAAACTAAACTAGTGAGTGGATGAAAGTTAGGATTTAGATTGTCTACCACTAACCTTCCTTGCAAGTATTGATGCATTTCAATATGAATGATGCTAAATTAATTAAACAATTCCCCTCCTTGCATCCCTCTCAGGTATGACAAGGGACATGCTTTTTTTGTGATATCAGCAGCCCCTCTCGGGTGTAGTACTTAACTACTTAAGTCATGTATTTCAGTCCGGTTCGATATCTAGTGCATTACCCTAAGTACATAAAGTTTGGAGATGAAGAAATCAAGCAAACCAACCAATCTTATTTCTAATTAATTGTAATTCATAACCCCTTTAACATTCATAGGTTACCATGCTCTAAACATTATATTATGACATAGCAAACACATACTCGAAGTGGTAAAGTCTAAGCATATCTATTCAACTCTTGAACTAGTATGTAGGCATATTAAAGAAAATTGCATCACATAATATTATAACATCAACCCATACAAGATTGACTAGGGCTTTCAACCTTCCCAAACAAAGTACTACTCACTCATAATTACATATACTAACTTCATGATCAAATTAGACACCAAAATATAATGTGGAATAGAAAGGATAGAGTTGGCTTAGTTGTGTGTTGGATGGTCCCCAAGCTCACGTCTTGGTGGTAGTGATTCCCTCTCCTTCTTGCTCTTGAAGATTTGATGATAAAAGATAGTGAACTTGTATTATGTATTGTGTGAATATGTGGAGTAGATAGAGAAAATGATGATAGAAAAGAGAATGGAGAAATGATGCAGTAGTGATGGTGTTAAAAAGAGGTAGAGGATAAGAAATGGTGGTGGTGATGAAGGAGATAGAGTAGTATAGTTAATATGGGTTTGGATTTCGGGAGGTGAAGATGGAGGTTTTGTGGTGGAGATAGAAAAGAAAGGAGAAAGGAGATGTAATGGGGTGGTATGAGTGATGCCTTAAGAGTCTGATGAAGGGATGCTTATATAGAAAGAGAGAAAAGAGTAAAATAATGAATAGAAGCAAAAGGGAGCAGCTCAAGCATTGTAAGAAGCATGAAGGTGAAGTATTAGAGTGATAATAAATCCTAAAAACAAAGGAAAATAGTATGGAAGAGATGAAGTAAAAGAGAGAACTAATGATGAGCTATGAGAGTATAGAGTAGAAAAGATGACTTAGGAGAAGAGAGGAGCATCTGCTCGCTTTATTGTGCATGAGAAACATGAAAATGAAGAGTGTTGGGGTGGTTTTAGGTCACCAAAGTCAACATAGCAACCAAAGGAGATAATGTGCATAGGGATACCTATTATCCAAAGAATAATATGATGGACTAATCTTGCCATAATCTTGTAGGATTCATTTAGAGCCCTCTTTGATAATTTCAGCATCATAGACCTTCCAAAAATGCACAAGAAATCCGCTCAAAGAAGGTTCTTAGCCAAACTGCCACGTTTTGACTATGATACATTTTCTTTCTCTAAAGCTTCTTTCAATTAAATCTCCACCGAGACTTCGAAATCGACCTTCGACTTCTTCATACCAAATGTCCCTTGGTAAGATATAGATCATTCTGGTAAAATTTCAGTGCTTTGTTCACCATGGTTTGGCCTTAACTTCTACTGGAATCCTTACAGGTACGGTTTTGCCGTTTTCATCTTTTAGTCAAAAACTTGGACCGGTCTTTTGAAGGCTTTACACTCTGATGTCCAAACTAGCTCTTGCAATCTCATAAGAAATATTCTTAGTATGTCTAGAATGGATCTGAAATATTTCAACTCATTTGGAGTTCGTGTGGTCAGGCTGCCGCCGCTCCTTCCTTGTCTACCTCACTTTCTCCTAGCCTCAATAGGAAAATGTGCTAAGTTTGACTTTTTAGTGCATTTCCATGCTTCTCCATCATTTTCTAGCATGATAAGGAAAACATAATAATTATATATAAATAAACACAAAGGTTAAGCAAAAGTACAAGATTTGAAGTTCTAGGATTTCATCGATTTCTTGGATTTTTGAGGTAAATTCCGGCTAAATAGTTTAGATTCTGACTTTGTGCTAGTTGTGAAAGTTGTTGTACATGTTGAAGTGAACACTTTGGCATAGGTTTATGACCCAATTTGGGGGTTGCCGGTGGCGTGTGGAGCCTACACTCAGCCACTACCAGTAGTATGTCCGACAAGATTTTTGGGTTCTGTTTTCATGGTTGTCACCTACTGGTTGTGTCGCACCCTAACCAGGAAATCTGCAATTTTTTTTCTCCTGAGGAAGGATGTGAATAGCTTTTAATTTTCAAAGATAAGAAACATTTTGTCAAATAAAAACTAATAGAAAAGTAAGAATAAGAGTTGATATGGTTGTTGAGCTCTTTATTACATAAATTTATTCTTACAAGAAAAACAAAAGCAAGCTTATCAAATAAGCTTTATTATACAAAGATAAACCAAAACAACAAGCTAATACTCCTTATCCTAGATCCAAATTTCCAGAATTTAAGTTCTAACCCTCAAGATTATCATTTGCACAATGTCATAAAAGGGGTGAGGACAAAGCTCAATAGAGCAAACCTCATACATGTAATTTAGTGATGATATATAACATAAAATGACTCCATAATCTCCAGTAGTCTTGTACTAATCTTGGTCACCAGTGTCTTCTTGCCAAACAACATATTGTATTATCAATAATAATTGAAGGGGATTTTCTCCCCAAGTGTATATATCATTGGCTGACATTGCTGGTCCCTTACGAGTATTAGACTCAACTACACAACCATTTTCCCTCTTTCTTCCCCTACCTTCAACCTGGTTTAGTAAGGCGTCAGCTTTGTTTCCAGACCTCTAAAAGCTTGTTTCTGGACTTTGCTGATTCCAAAGTCTCTAAATAGTTTTCTGCTCCGTTTTCTAACTTGTGTTTTCTTACTACAGGTAAGAACATCTTTTATGCTTGATCGCTGAAGGAGACTCAAAGCATTAAAACTGTATCAGACGCTTTACAATGACTCTGTGGATATTAAGGACTCTAATTAAAGACTCCAGGATATTATCTTTAGGCATACTTATAGAGAAGTTAATTTTGTAATTGATCGTTTAGCAAATTTAGCCTATAATCATTCTCATCCTAGAATTTGGTTTTACAATCTATCTCTTTCTGTGTGCCCAGCATTCTAGAAGTATTAGTCATGGTTTTTATTTCTCGTTGTAATTTTTTCAGTCACATCTTGATCGAAGATTCAAAGAATATATGTGAGTGAATACCTTAACTAATGAGACCAAGCTCCGGTGAATACCTTACTATGTGAGTCGATGCATACTATTATAGGGTCAGCTACTAAGGATGAAATTAATCCTATAATATACAATTCCTTGCGGCATCACATATGAAATAATAGAAGTACGTGAATATATAGCACTCATGAAATTAGATCGATAGGTTAGAAATTACTCATTTAGCTGATCATTTTACATAATTTTTGTTTAATGGGGGCCTATAAACTTAAGACCTCTTTCATCACTGTAAAACAAAATATCATTGAATTTACTAAATCTTGATGAAATACTCAATATATAATATATACAGTACAAAAGATCGTAACTAAGTAATTGCACATCAGCACATTAATGGGTCAATTACATTATCTAATGATAATCTTCTCAAGTATGAGGGGAGTAGAATGAAAGAAGATATTACAAGGTCTATTGTTTAGAGCCCAACAAGCAAGAGTGTGAGCAGCATACCTCCCCTCCCTATAAAGATGAGTGAATGTACTTCCTGACAGTTGAGAAAAGAGAGTTAGGATGTCCTCATATACCACTCTCAAATGAATAGTAGAGTCATGAATAGAGTTCATGCATGGATTGCACAAGTAGAAGGGAGTCCGATTCAAATTCAACCGGAGCTAATCCTTGCTCCAATACAAGCCTGCAAGCAACTCTACCAACAACCTCAATCTGAGCAGGTGCAAAAACCTGGGAGTAAGACAAAGCCATCCCACAAATAAAATTACCATACTCATCCCTCAACACAATACCAACACCACCTGAATGTGTAGGCATATCTAGAGCGTCATCCATACAAACACTAAACCAACCACTATTAGGCTTCTTCCTCCCATGCCTTAAGCGAGAAGATTTTGAGGGAGATGAATTGGCCTGAAGAAACTTTGCATACCAAACTTGGGCACTAAGTAGCACACGTTGAGGATAACATGCTTTGTTCTCCCAAACCTTGTCATTTCATGCTTTCCAAAGGAACCACACCTTTACCAAAAGACGACAAAAGGAGAATTTTGACATCATTTCAGAACAATAACACAACCAATCCTTAAGAAAGGAAGAAGATGAGTGACTCACCATGCTAGTCAAGTGGTGAGTGAGCTTAATGGTAATTGGCAGTTACGGAACAAATGGAAAGTAGTCTCCTCCTCATCCTCACATAAAGGACAATAGGGGCAATATCAACATGCTTTTAATCAGGTTAATTATTGAGTAATGCTAGGTGAACAACTTTTTGGGGAACCACCTAGAGCCCACCTTAGGTGGCAGCTTATGTGGCATATCCATATCATTAAAACATAATTTCTAATTTTTATATTTCTATATTTCTATATTTTCTTAATTACAAAAATTCCTTTTTTTTTTCTTTTTTACTTTATTGATTTTGTCTCTTAAACCTTTTTTTTTCTTTATGATATTATCTGGGCAACGTCTTCTCTATCAAACGTTGTTTTCTTTTCTCCTCCTCTCACCTTTCACCTCTTCTTTAATTGATCAATGCCTTCTCAATTTGATCTCAGTTTCCTCGCAAGTATCGTCAACAAACCCTCTGCCTAAACGTGGTTAGTTCTTTTTCTTTGTTTTTCCCTTCCTAAGTATGAAACACGAATAGCATAGCTTGTTCGAAATTAGGGTTTAGGGGGAAGTGGATTTGAATTAGGATTTGATTAACACATTCTCAGTCTGATTTAGTTTCCTCACAAGCATTGTTAATTTGCTTTTTTTTTTTTTCCTTTTTTTTTTTGAGTGAAATCACGAATAAAATGTGTGTTGGGGGGGGGGGGGGGGGTAGTGGATTTGATATATGCTTCCACATCCTAAGTATGAAATCTACTTGATTAAACTATGCTTCAATGTTCCACTTGATTTACATGCTTTGGTTTTGACAAGAGAAAGAGAGAGTTACGTATGATTTAGCCTATAGATATAAGCCAGTGAGGTAGTGCCAATTTCAATTCATCAAGAAAGTAAAAAAGAAAAAAAAAAGGAATTTTTGTAATTAAGAAAACATAGAAATATAAAAATCAGAAATTATGGTTTAATGATATGGATACGCCACATAAGCTACCACCTAAAGTGGGCTGTATAGGTGGTTCACCTAGCATTACTCAATAATTAACTTGATTAAAAGCATGTCAATATTTCCCCTATTGTCCTTTATGTGAGGATGAGGAGGAGACTACTTTCCATTTGTTCCGTAACTGCCAATTACCCTGCAGCTCACTCACCACTTGACTAGCATGGTGAGTCACTCATCTTCTTCCTTTCTTAAGGACTGGTTGTGTTATTGTTCTGAAAAGATGTCTAAATTCTCCTTTTGTCATCTTTTGGTAAAGGTGTGGTTCCTTTGGAAAGTATGAAATGACAAGGTTTGGGAGAACAAAGCATGTTATCCTCAAAGTGTGCTACTTAGTGCCCAAGGTTGGTATGCAAAGTTTCTTCAGGCCAATTCATCTCCCCCAAAATGAATACACTGCAAGCTTTCCACAAACACAACTTCACCTTACCTGGCACCTTAATTTTCTAGAACATCTTCCAGAAAGGATCAATAAAAACAGAGAAGGATGAACTAGAACTGCCATGGTAGGGAGTACCATGCTATCCCTAGCCATTATGTAGACACTGCTCATCGAAAAGACGCCATTACTATCATAATGCCACACCAATTTATTTTTCGAGTTTTATAAACTCAAAGGAATAGAGATAATGGCCATCCTCCAATGGAAATAAATTCTCAAGCAATGGAATATTTCAACTTTCTTTATCCGAATGAACAATTTGAGCCACATACCTCAAAGTGGAAGAGACATGAAGAGGAAAAAAGAGGCCATTACAAGTGAGCCCTAGGGATCCATATGTCTTTCCAGATTCCATCACCAACCTGCCACCTTGAACTCAATTCAACCACTTGCCGTGCAAGATGCTCTTCCAAGAGTACGAGGGGGCACCAACAATGCCTCCCAAAACATTTTTGAGTGGAAATAACGTGCTTTTTAAATTCTTCCAACTAGAGTTTGGATTTTGACTGATTCTCCATGCTTGCTAGACCAATATGGCTAAACTAAAAGCATAAGGATTATGAAAACTGGAGCCTCCTCGTTCCTTAGGTGCACACATATTATTCCAGGAACACTAATGGAATTTTCTTTCATTCTTCGAATCACCCCATCAGAAATTAGCATACATCTGCTAATTTTCATTACAAAAAGATTCATGTGATAAAAACCAACTCATAGCATAATTGGGCAGGGATTGAGCTACCACTTTTGTTAGTAGCTTATTTCCAGCCCCACTAAGTAGCTTCCCTTTCCCACCTGCCAGTCTCTTCCATAACATGTCCTTCAAAAAAGCAAAATTCTTCTTTGAGTGACCCACCAATGTAGGCAACCCAAGATACTTCTCATGATACGGCAGTAGCTTCACACCCAATGAATTAGCCAAATCCTATTGCCCCTCCTCAGATAAATTTCGACTAAAACATGCATTACTCTTCTCAAAATTAATAAGATGACCTGAGCAGTAGCATACACATCCAGAAGTTGCTTAATCTGAACACAACTAGCAGGTATGGCTTGAGCAAATAGAAAATTGTCATCAGTATATAGAAGATGCACGGTAAAGGACAGAAGCATGCCTACACACTTTTATACCCACCAATGATCCATTATTTTACATCTTCTAAACAAGAGCTAAGAAGCCTTCAGTACAAAGCAAGAACAACTATGAGGAGAGAGGATCCCCTTGCCTGAGACACATAACCCCTAGGACTTCCATTACTGAGAAATGAATAATTCACTGACATTCCATCACCACAGTAACCCACTGGCTTGGAAACCCCAACCGTAGTAAAATAGCTTTCAAGTACGGCGACTCCATGTGATCGTAAGCTTTACTGGCATCCAGCTTGATAGCCAGTTGTCCCTCATCATCATCACTCTTCTGCCAAAGATAGTAGGTCTCCCCATTTGCAACCAGAGTATTATCTGTTATTAATCTACCAAGCACAAAAGCACTTTGATTTGATCAAGAATAGGCTTCAACTTTTTGGCTAACACTTTAACACATATTTTATACACAATATTACATAATGCAATAGGCCTAAAATTGATTTCTTTCAAAAGCATGCTAGTAGATAAAAATTCACGCATAACAGTCATAATATCCTCACCCACAGTGTGCCAATATTTTTGGTAAAATAAAGGAGGCAAACCATCCGATCTTGGGGAATTTGTAGGGTACATATGGAATAGTGCATATTTAATCTCCTTTGCAGAATACTCTAGTAATAAAGTGGAACCCATTTCCGGTGTAACAACCAGCAAAACAGATGATAATACTAGCTCCATGTGCTCTTCCGAAACATTAGAGGACATAAACAGTTGGGATTCCTGGGAATAATATTTCAGAGCCACTTCCTCAATATCTGCAGGATAGTCCTATCAAGCACCATCTGAATCAAATAATCCCTTCATATATATATATATATATATATATATATATATATATATATATATATATATTTTCCTACTGGAAGCACGTTGGTGAAAGAAGCGGGTATTCTGTCACCGTCCTTCAACCACCCGGTCTTTAACCTCTGTTTCCAATTAGCATCTTCCAAATCAAGGAAATAATCCAACCTCTCTTGCTACAGCTTCCTCTGGGGAAGATCAAAGGCATCAAAAGGCAAAGAAAGAAATTGTTCAAGCTACCTGCTGATGAGTTGAGTTTCTTCATGTCTAGCCCCAAAAACATTTCTCTTCCAATTCAACAAACCCATCCTGGTACTATAGAATATCCCCTGCAAGCAAAATTGCTCACATCCAACCCATTCTGTTGTCCATTTTTCACATATAACATCCTCACAAGACTCAACCCTGGTATACATTTCTTCGAACCGAAACCTTGCTCTTCGAGAAGGGAATTTAATTGGTGTTTGAAAACACACCCCCGCTAACACAAGAACATGGTTTGAGCAAGAAGGTGGGAGATGGATCACCTGCGTCAATCCAAAAGCTTGCTGCCATTCCTGTGTTGTAACTGCTCTGTCAAGCCTGCATTGTGTCTCTGAGTTGTGCCGGGTGAACAAGCTACCTTCATAACCCGAATCCCCCAACGCCCAGTCATCCAAAACATGTTGGAACACATCCATCTGATGCACAGGATGAAGTCCACCACTAGATTTTTCACATGAGTTTGTGGCAATGAAGTTGGCAACCACCAACCATCGTGGTGCACCCGGCATGGTACCTAACAATCGCAATAGATCCCAACCAGATACGTACCTAGGGACAGTAACCCCGACCCAAAATACGTACCTGGGAATAATAAAACTGTTAACGAGGTTAACTTTTCAAGGGTATAGTTGACATTTCACTGTTCATCTTCTCAAAACCTCTCTCTTATCTCTCTGCAATCCCAGATTTTTCACTTACACAATAGTTCAGCTATACACAGAGAGAGAGGTTGCCATTTGTGTATATTACCTTTCTCATATATCCATATTCATCTACAAATCAACGGCGGTGACTTCTTGTTGGAGATGGACGAGCTACAACCACAAGATTTGTCGCCGCTGGTGGAGTTTCCAAGGAACTACCACACATCGAGGGAGCTGAAGTTTCGATATGCACACTACAGCTTAAAATCAGAGTTGTAGGCTCTCTCACAGTGTACCTTCACGGGAAAATTCTAGATAGAGAATCAAAAAATTTAGAGAGAGAGAGATGGCAAAATCTTAGGTTTCTTCATCAATCCAAGAAAACCCAAATGAGGAGGAAACAAATGAGTTATTGCAATCAATCTTTTCTTCTTCTACATTCAACCGACAAGTGGAGTGGGAATAAGGAGAATTGCCCAAGCTACGGAGCTTATCGTCGAGCGGCAACAAGAAGAAGAATAAGAACCAGGTTTTGCTTGAAGGGTGTGTTGATTTGGCCAATAAGGACGATCTATTAAGGACCAAGAGCTTGACAGATGAGGATCTCGATAAGCTCAAAAGATGCTTAGATCTGGGATTTTGGTTTAGTTGTGAAGAAATTCCCGAGCTCTGTAACACCTTGCCTGCTCTTGAGCTTTGTTACTCTATGAGCCAGAAGTTCATGGACAAGTCGCCGGAGACCTCTCATATTGCCCTGGATTCCTGCTCTTCTATGTCCAGTCCGATTGCCAATTGGAAGATCTCTAGTCCTGGTTAGTGATCTGGGTTTCTCTCCATTTTGTTGCTCAATGTTATAGATTTTTTCTGTCTTTTGTTCCTATTTTTTTTATCCATTTCGATTGATTAAAGTGCTTAAACATCTGAACTGTGGTGAATCTTTGCTTATCCAGGTGACCATCAAGAGGATGTGAAGGCGAGGCTCGAATACTGGGCACAGGTTGTGGCATGCACAGTTAGATTATGCAGATAGCTGATATAGATTAGGATTTATGCTTTAATGCCAAAGAAAATTTTTAAAGGGACCAGCATTCTCGGGTGGAGATGAAACATCAATAGGTGAGGGTGGGTAGACCTTCCGATGCAGCTTGTGCTGTATGGTTTATTCCAGAATGACTTCGTTATCAGGAACTGTCCCTGCAATTCGTTAGCTGGAGATTAGCTCCAAGAACTTGTTGACGATGGGTCTACTTTAAGGAAGATGGAGAAGATTATTTCAGGTTTGAGATACGAGAGAGGTTTAAAGAAGATGAACAGGAAAGGACGACTATACCCTTGAAAAGTTAACCCCTTTAACGGTTTTATTGATTCTAGGTACGTATCTTGGGTCGGGGTTAAAAGTCCAAATACCAATTTGATATTTTTTGAACTTGAGGTACGAAAGTTATTAGTGGCCGAAAGTTCAGATATTGTTTGTGAGATTTTCTCTAAATCAGTAGAGTGTGGTGTAGTAGGACCTACGTGGCAGAACTAGTGTGGAAATTTTGAGTAGATTTGTTGGGTCTGCTGTTGTTTACAATGATCATGTTTGGTGCTTTAGTGATTCATGTTTAGTTTAGGTGAAAGGAGACTATTGTTTGTGTGAAATTACATTATTAGTTGTTAAGCAAATTACCTTCATGTAATCACCTGAACTAAAATCATACACAAGGATTACCATTCTCAGTATTGATTTAATTACATGTAATCTTCTTAACTAAGTTATATGCAGGGAATACTAATTTTCTGTATTGTTTTGTCTTCATGTAATCACCTGAACTAACACCACCTGAACTAACACCATATGTAGGGGTTACCATATTGTTTGACTTGTTTGATTTTATTATTGTAGTTTTCTATTTTATTTATTGGAGTTTACTCATCAAGTTGTCAAAAGCTTACCCCGGTTTGTTGTTGCAACCCAGTGTACTATTCAATGGTGTATAGGTTGATCCTGTAGGTCAGTCTAATCCTGGCTGAAATAGGGTTTGTGTTGTCGTAATGGTAGGTGTTTGGAAGCTAATTTTGTTGCTTGATTTTATTTAGACTTCCGTTTTGTAGTAAGCTCTGAGAAAACACTTACCTATTAATTTGTTAGCGCAACTTAATTCGTAAACTATGTATAATGTAATTCTAAAGAACAAGTCTGTATTAACATTGTGGGTTCTAGACATTATCTTGTACTTATTTTAAGAAGGAAAATGTTATAGATATTTAGTGTTGATGTCTAAACCATCACGACTTATATATTTGTATTGTATAAATCGTATATTAATTGTGTTTGAAAATCATTGCGTGACATGTGATACAGATAATATGTTTATATAGGCTGGAGGCATGTTTTGGAATTTAGGGGCTGTTCGTTATCATTTTACAAAATCATTTTCTGTTTTTTAAAAAGAAAAACGACCATAGTTGACGTTCGATTAAGAATCTCAGAAAACACTGAAAACAATATTCTGAATACGGATTTAGAATTATGCTTAAAGTTTGGAAAACGTCTCTAGCATGTTTTCCTTGTTTTCAAGAATATGGATCCTAAACATCGAAACCAAAAATTCCTTAATTGGTTCTCGATTTGTACATCTATTCTATCTTGCAGAGGCTTATCCTGCATCTCTCGTATGCCCACAGACTGGTAATAAACATGCCATGAGAAATTCAAATTCTTGTGGCGTTGATCTTACAACCTAGTCTTGACAGAGAATTGAAGCTTCTACCTACTTCTTCATCGATCTTCTTTGTCAAACGTAAATCACCGGCCATTAAGACCATCGCACCCAAAACATGAATCTTTTCTAGTCTTGGTGATTTCTGAAATGATTTGGCGCTAATTACATGAATATGATACACAAGATTTTGATTTTGACTATTTCTGGATAGGTCTGAGGCTTGTCAAGTCTCTGGGAAAGATTAAGGGGTTGCTGATTACCCACCATAGTGTCTAGACTCATGTGGTTTACTATAGAAATGTATGGTTTTCAAGGGTCGAATCATATTACAGTTCAGATACCAACGAATTTGTTTTTTTTTTTTTTTTATGCGGTAGAGATAATGCAATGAAGAATTTTTTTTTTTGCTCTCTTTTGGCCTGTGGAAAATGTTTAGCTAAAAATTTCACAATCTATATAGTTATATAGTAGAGTATGTACATGAGTTCAGAACTGGTGTATTCCATTTGTTCATCTTTGCATTTGACTCGTCCTATATTTTTGTTAAGGATGTGTCTTTTATGTTGACTTTATATAACTTACCAAACATGTTTTCGGTTTTCTTCTTCTCAGTTTCTTTTATGAATTTTGCTACCAAACACATTCTTAATTCTTCAGATTACAAAATTTAATTTCTAATTTTCATTTTGCAAAACAATTTTTCAAAAATCAATATTTGTAAAACATTACAGGACAAGCCCTTAATTTCCCAGTCCACCAATTTGACTTCCAATGCCAAAATTTATGTAGGTTAATAGTTAGGGTATTGTTCACTAGGGAAAATAATTGTAGGATGGTTGGGATAGCAAGTTAAAAGTACTGATATTTTGATTGTGTATATTGATTATATACATTTATATGCGTGTAATTATATTTAACACTACTACAGAAAATGAATCACACGATACCTCTCATACGACCCCACACTGTTTTCCGTGGTGTGAACGATTTTTCATATTTGGGACAACGGTTTTAAAATGTCTGTCTTCAAATATATATTCAACCAACGGGTGTTTTTCATGCTGGAATATGAATTGTTTCAGAAGATGTTTATAAATGGAAGCGTGGTGTGAGTTTAAAATGATTTTAGGTGTAGCAAGTTTCCTACCATTTGACACCACTTAAATTTCCTTAGCATGTAGTGACGATACAACAGTTAGTTTAAAACCGTGGTATGAATCTATAGATTTGCAAGTGCAAACATGTCCACCGACATTTCCTCCGACATTTCCCAGCATTCTCTCCACCAAAATTTGATTCCCTCTCAGCAGGCAACAAGAGGCGGCAAAACTGAAATTTTTTAAGTGGCATTTAGACAACAGATAAGTGGAAAACCATGGTCTGATGCCTGCATGATGAAATTAATGGCTTATGTGGCCATGTGTCCTACCGCTAGACAACTACACAATAGCATCTATTCAGACCAAACTATTAGAACACTTGAGAAGAAATCCATTCAGACCAAACTAATGCCCACAGCTATACCCCGACACGGCATTCACTCCACAAAACCCCACAGCTGTCCGATTCTCACTCTGACTCACTCCACAATCCTAAACCCTAAATCCACCGCCTCCGAAGCCCTAAATGGGAGATTTCTCTTATAAGCCGGTAAGGCCTAAAATTTGGGGTTTCTTGTTTCTCGTCCTCTCGTCATTTTGATTTCACAAATAACTCTCTTCATTTCGGGTTGTTTACTTTTGATTTTAGATTTTGATTAACTGGAGGATTTCGGGTTCTTCAAAAATCACACTTTTGATTTGGGTTTTTTTTTTTCGGCTTTTGATTCCTTGAACATTGAAACTTTGAGCCATCACTTGACTGTGTAACTTTGAAGCGTAGAGGTTTATACTTTCTGTTTGTCAAGGTGAAGTTGCTTGTAATATGGATTCAGTTCTTTTAATCTATGGTTATGTAGATTGGGATCTTATTTTGACGTGGATTCACATCGGAGCAGCCTTAGACTTGGATTCACACCGGAGCCCTAAACAATTTCGTCATCTCGAACTTCGATTTACGCCTTTGATTCTATTTCTCTCGAACCTGGTAAGTTCTCGTCGTCTCCTTTACTGTTTTGATTCAATTTTGATTTGGATTTATCAGCTTTCGCTCTTCTTTACTGTTTCAATTCATTGAGATGCAAAATTTAGGGTTCTGATCTTAAAATTGTGCACTCTAGTCACCGGAGTTTAATAGAGACTCGGATCTCCATCTCCAACCATGGATTCCGAGCCTTTCGAGAGAGAAAAGAAGGTGACTTTTCTGGGGATGATGTACCAGCTCCTCCCACACCAATACCAGATCCAAGAGATCAACCGCCTCGACCTCCTCCATGCTCTCCACTGCGTACGTCATCCCTCCTCCTCAATACGTTGTCGTTTAAGGAGTTCAGTTTTTTCATTCACTAATTAGAAGTTTGGATTTTCATATTAACAAGGACGCAGTTGCGGATTGGGTTTTGTTACTACAAGCTCACCCCAGAGACAGCGACCAAGTCAACAATGGTATTAATTGAATTCAGGTTTTAATTCTCTTTTAGTTTAAAGTTTATAAATTCTATGGAAAAGAACGAGCCTTTGATTTGTTGCACATCAATTCTATAAGTTTTATGGTTCCAGTTGATGAATGTGAAATGGGGCTTGTGGGATTGGAAACCTGTTACTGTTTTGATTGAGTTTTTTTGTTAACGAAGTTCCTTTTTGAATTGAATTTGTAATTGGGTTTTGTGGAATTGAAAATATGAAACTGTTTTGGTTACTGTTTACTTTGTTTTTTTTTTTTTTTAGCATTAACTATGTGATTGAGACCTGATTGTGGTGGTAGTAGTGTAATTAGGCTAGATCGATACAATGTGCTGTTTTTCATTTTAATGTTCTGTGATAAAATCTAGAATCGGCATGGTCCTCTTTATTCTCCTTCTTACTAACCCACTGGCAGCCTAGTAAGTTTTTTGTACTTTATTTTCTGAAATTTGTTTGATACAAGTCTGATTAAGTTTTGGTGTTTGGTATTTGATTGCTAGGTTAGTATTCAAATCTGTATTGAATTGTAGATATAACATGTTAGTTACAAGATATATTGTGATTCGTCAATAACTTGATACAAGGTAAGATTTCTTATTAATGAAGTATTAAAGTTTGTACTCAACTTTTCTGTGGCTTAATTGGTTTTGTACTTGAACTCTAGCTCTACAAGTTACAGGACTCTCAAGCCTTTTGTTTTCCAGGCCCTACTTTTTCATCTATGATATTTCATGATGGTTACTCTCTTTCTTGTTTACTTTGATTTTTTTAGACTTATGTACTCTTTCTAATTTCTAATGTAGGGTGTTGATATTCAACTTGGAATGGCAATTGAGAGTATAAAAGAAGTAACTCTAGAATGGCAAGTGAAAATTAGAAGTAACTCTCATGACTTACACTCCCTCTTGACTTGTTATAATCTTGCTTCTTTTTTTTTATATATATTTTTTTTATTTTGGGAACTTAGTATGCTTCAGAGTCACTTGCTTTTTTTTTTTTTTTTTAAGTTCTTGTGGGAGACAGTTGAAATGTATGTTATAGTGTGCACAAGAAGATGGGTTTGGCTCTAGTTTGATGCAAATCCCTTGAGATTCTTGATCTGGGCATGATTAAATTTAGATACTTGAATTCACTTTTGATTAGTTTGTTTTTACTGTCAGTTGCATATGTTTCATTTGCTCAAGAAAGGAAGTTTAAGTTTTTTACTTCTGTTTTATTTTTTTGGTTTGGCTTTTGGTATGAAATGGTAGTACGTAGTAGTGTAACTAATTCAAATGGTTTTAATACAATCTTGGACTATATGTTGATGATATAGGCATAATTGGGACCTGGTAAATACTTGGACTATATGCAAGATAAATAGCTTATGTAGGTTTCTCTCTGTTATTTTTTTTTCCATCTGTACAGCTTTTAAGATTGTTTAACTGTTAATATGTTTCCAGGTGTGGGATGCAACTGCAGCTGGTCCTAAATTGCTGGTCTTTTTGAAATCGTACAGGAATTTCGTACACATGGAATCTGGTAATTAGATCTACCTAGCTTTTCTAATTCTACTCTGGTTTAGATTAATCAGCGGTTCATGAAATATGAGATTCTGAGTGCATACGATGTTCACGAAGTCATCAAAATGTAGTGTATAGAATTAAAAATGCAGAATAATAGGGGAATATGGGAATGCTAAACTAACACTTTCTATAAGCCGTGGTCGTCTTCTATTACTAACTTTCTTCCAGTTTTATTTAACAAAAGAACATAAACATGCTCACCTGCAGTTCTAGGTATTCTGTGAACAAATTGAAATGCCAGGAATTTCTTACTAGTAATTGGTGTTTGGCAAAAGTCACCCTTGATTGATTTACCTTCATATGTATCTGCTAGTGTTGATTGGGGGATATAGGCCATATTTGGGGATATACTTAGCATTGTCACGCCCCGCCGAATTTTAGAATAAAATTTAAAATCTGAAACATGAAAATTACCACAACTCAAAATAATCATCCTAAAAATTTCTTTTCTTAACAACCTCACCACACGAAATAAAATCAAAACCGAATTTTTGTATCGGTTAATTATTACAACTCAAATACACAATGAATTGTAAAGCTCTAAATGAGCATACATACCTCACAACTCAATGAAATAAAAATAACTGCTGTAACACCTAAGCATCTCGGTTACCTCCCTGGTATCCTGACCTGCAGGAATATTCGCTACATCATTTGAATAGTGTACCGGGATTGCAACAATACAAAACCCGGTAAGCTTATGAAAGCTCGTATGAGTAAAAGAAAGAACGGTTGCTTAATTAAATCATATTTATTTCTACCTAAGTCAACATGCAACAATACTACAACCACAAAAACCAATAATCACAATCAATCAACAACTCAACACCAAACCCTAACTCACATCTTTCTTCACAAAATCCCATCATCGTATTTATAAAAATACGGTATTTGACAGACTAGAGCTCTAACTGAATCGTAGCCCATCACCTGGTCTAGGTTATGGCATCCGACATATTTATCATTATCGTATTTCATCAATATGTATATTTATATACATATTTAGAACGTCCGATAATTGCATACTCAACCAATTGTATCCCATCGTTCACCTAGGATTAGAGCGTCCGATTCACCCAAACCAGTCATCACGTTGACCCTAAATCCATAATAATTACAACCGTATGTTCTCACACAATGAAATCAACTCATCTAACATACATAATATTATTATGAAATTTAAGCATTGAAATATAATTCAAATTATCATATCAACTATATATATTCCACGTAAATATATATATATATATATATATACACACACACACGTAATCATCCACTCAGGAATGACCACTAATACCATCTATAGTTCACACAAGAAAATAATGAAATTCATTTGTATAATTAAAATTCATTTTACTTAACTATAGATCGTAGTGATCAAGTCCATATGATTTAAAAACAAATATTTAATCCACAAATATTTTTCACACAATTACAAAATAAATAATTTAAAGTACTCGGTTCGTAAGACGAACCACGTGAGTTTTACTCACCTCGAAATTCCCGCTGCGTCTTCAATAAAATATAACTCACAATAATCCAAATGCTCGTCAACTCAAGCCGTCAAGTACCTAATCAAGTACGGTCTTTACTTAGCAACGAAGCACGAAATAAACCTAAATGATGATCCAACGGTAGAAATTCAAAATAACTACAATCCAACGGTCGGATTCTAAAATAAAGACAGTCCAACGGTCAGATCGAATTTAAACGATGATCGAACGGTTAGATCTTCACGGATCGTCCTTGGAAACATCCTATCAAAATTATACGAAAATCTGATGGACGGATCTTCACTAATCGCCTCCCTAATCATTGTTTTACAATTAAACGAAGATCCAACGGTCGGATATTCCCCCGTAACCACACAAAGTCATTGGGACAGTCATATGAACATCATATTAAAATTGAAGTAAAACCGATGGTCTGATCTCCGTAAATCACAAACCGAGGTAAAATGTAAAATCGTAAATAGTAACGTCAAAACTGAAATTGACTATTTATCGACGTTTTCTAACATGACCAAGTTATATATCAAAACGCTCGTATGGATGCATAGATCATCGTCCAGATAATATAAACTCAAAATTTGGTCTGACGCGCCGCCACACGTGGCGGTCAAACGGCGGTCAACGTCGGTCAACCACCTCCGATGCAAAAGTCGTGAACTACAAACTTCTTCAAAATGAAATTGTGAATAACTTTAATACCTGACTTTTTTGGAGATGAGGTCTAGATCGTCCTAGATCGGGCTTTGAAGCTGGATCAATCTCGGCCCTCTGATCAGTCTTCAGATTGAATCAAAGACGTTGAAACCTTCAACTCTTGATCTACCACTCTACACTCAAAATCGTGATGCAAGCCACATATGGGGATGATCAGGAGGAAGAGCACGTCACGAAAATGGGATTGATCGGCCCGTGCACCGCGGGAAAATTGGTTTTCCGGCCGGGTCGGATTGGAGCTTCGGAAGGAGGCTCCGATCCAAGCCTAGGAGCGGCGGCTGGCCGAGTTGAGGGCGGGGATCGACCGAGCAGCTAGAGGCCCACGCGTGGAGGGCCGGGTCGGCGAAGGCGGAGGCCCGTGGCGGCGTGTGGCGTCGGGTCGGGTCGAAACCAGGTCGGCCGAGGGTTATGCCACAGTCGCGAGAGAGAGAGAGAGAGAGGGAGAGGGAAGGACTTTTGTGCAAAAATCTGATTTTTTCATCTTTAATGAAAAAATCAGATTTTTCTTACTATTTATAGAAAAATTTCAATTTTCAAATATTCATAACTTATTTATACGAACTCCGAATAATACGTTCCACATATGCAAGAACTCGTATCGACGATCTTTACAACTTTCATGAAGGAAGTTTTCCTAAATTTTGAACGTATAAAAAGTCGATTTTCACGATCTCCTAGATAACGTTCGTTTTCGATAATAAAATCATTCGAAATCAATTTTCTTAACCCACGACAATCCAATTAATCTCAAATTTCAAAATTCAATTAACATAACAATTATTGAATTATTTAAATTTATTATATGAAAATTTGGGTCTTCACAAGCATATTGTATAGGTTTTATTCATTTTAAAGGTACTAATGTTTCTGCTTTGAACTTTCAGAGGCCATCCCATAATGCTTAGTGCTCTGGAGTTCATCTATAATTTTAATATTATAGACTGCTGATTTGAGTGTAGAACTATACCATTACTGGTATCTTATCGGGACTTGATTGATTTTGCAGGGTAAACACGGTATCGAGAAGCAACCGTTTTAGCTCCCTGATTTCATTGCTGCAACTGGTACTGAGAAAATTAGACAGGTAAATTGGTCATGAGGTTTTTTATTTGGATTATTCTTTGAGCACCGTACGTAAGTGCTCCTCTTACTATCAATGAGAACTCTGACTCTTATGTTTGTACCGTTACAGAGACGTTCCTCAATAGGATAGGTCCTGAGGTTAGTATGTTTACTGTAATATCTCATATAGCCTTAGCAGCATACATGATTCTAAGGAGATGGGTTATGTGACGTTTCCATCTTTTTATTTTTAGGGGGAATCTGCATTATGGAGGCTTGCCTGGCACACATTAAATCATCAATGAGGATCACCATGGGGCACTCATCCACCACCTCTCTTTAGTTCGCAACAAACGCTGAAGTTGATGAACTGCATAATGAACTCGCAAATTATGAGGTGAAGAACCTGCTAAAGTTGGGAAGTGTGCTGGGATGAATCATTATTGGTCTTTTTTGGGTATATGTAAGGTCTGAAGTGCATTAGGCAAGATGCTGGTCCTTTTTGGGTTGGCTTGAATTGCATTTCTTCTATAGATGTGATTATGTACGGATGGGACTATTTTAGCCACATTTGTAGATTTTTTTTTTGTATGAGAGACCCGTAGATGTGATCTTTTCTATTTTTTGGATACAATAGCATTATCGGATCCATTCACGGGATTATAACAACTACTTATTGTGAGAAAATTATTGTTCATTTGGTCAATTTTTGGTTCCAGCTAAATCTGAATCTTGCTATTACCAAATCCAACAACAGTAGGAAAAAATGAAAAATACGTTGTCTGATGAGGATTTTAGGGTAGAATCAAATAAAATTTCTACAATTCACACGATGGTTTTTATTGATATCATTGTTGGATGCACACAGACAACAAGTATTAGCAAAAACCATTTTCTCAAATGTCACAGTACAACGGTTAGTGTTATACCTGGCATGTGAAAGCACATATGCACTGAATTTTTAAGTCGTCACACCACATCTATGCTGGGAGAACTGTTGTGTGAATACAATTTACACAACGTTTTAAAAATAAAACTGTGGTATGAATAAAAGTCACCAAGGAAAATTTCTGTCGACAGCATGTCGACAGATCTACTGATCCATCAGACGACGGAGTCAGCTGCAAACTGTCGACCGAATGATCGGTATACGATGGTTGACCATCGTCTGACGACGTTTCATCAGACGACGCCTCGATAAATGCAAAATGTGAGATGAAAGTTTTAAACCGTCGTGTGAAGCCTTTTGTGTATAGTGTAAAACGCTAGAAATCAGCAATCCCCCATGTCAATTAAAATGTAATAATGTATTTTTATTTATCTTGTAGAAAAAACTAAGCAGAATTGTGGAAACGAGAGAAAATGATGCAAAAATTAGAGAAAAATAGAGTCTGTGATTAAATCAACGTCAACTAATGAGCGAAACCCGATTATGATGATGTGCATGAAAAGTCGTAAGATAATTGAAGATAAAAGAAAAAAAATTATATATTGTTCAAGTAAATCCAGAATATGTGTCTGGCCCAAACTCTAGGTTATTTACTCTTGTAATAGGGTTTGTATTAGAGATAATCTCGGAGAATCTTTACAGATATCCAATCAATGTACGATTATGTTTCCTTGTATAACTCTAATTCTTTGCTTCTAATCCTATATATCAAGAAGACCCCTATTATCAATTAAAGCATGACTCAATTCTCTCCCAATTTCAGTTTTCCTTAAACACGTTATTAGCACAAATTCCTAACCCTGAAACTCTAATTTCGTAGCCTTCAAAGAACTAGACAAAAAGGCGACTGAACTGACCTAGTTAGCCTCGCCAACCCCCCGCGCGCCTCCGATCTTCTTTGTGTTGCTCGTTAGCCTAGCTTCAGGCCTTGGTTAGCCTTGCTCATCAACGTGTTAACCTCTCTTGCCTCTGCGCTGCTAGCCTCGCTCACCTGCCAGTTAGCATCACTTTGCTCGACAGAGGTTAGCCTCGCCTCAGCGCCCTCAGCACCCCTGCGCAGCAGCTTCGCGCAAGCCCCTTGTGCCTCCTCCCAATAGCCTCGTAGGCCCCTTGCAACCTCGAATACCAGTGCAGTGCAGCCCCAACGCAAGCTGCACAACATATTAGCCTTGCCAGGACCCAGAAGGTTAGCCTCGCCTGTAGCCACCCCCAGCCACCCCCGGCCACCGCCAACCTCCTCCAGCCACTATTTTCTGCAGATTTTCGACGACTTTTTCCAGCAATTTTTCGACACTTTTTGAGGTATGTTTTAAAAGTTCTATAAGTTCAAGTTTTTGAAGTTCTTTTTATTCTTTTTCTCTTCTTTTCTCGGAGACTTGCAACCTCCATTCTTCTACCCCTGTTTCTTCTTCATAGGGGAGACCATAAGCCGAACTGTGGGGATAAGTGCTCACTCTAAGCTTGGAGCTTGTAAAGTTTTCCAAACTTAGAGTTTGTTGAGAAGTTATGATTGACCACAAATACATCATTGTTTCGATCTAATCCAATACCTCTTGGAATTGAATTTCTTGGAAGTGACTACGCTCAGAAATTTGTTTTATTTTCATGGTAGCCATTTTGCTCCGAAACTAACCTTTTCTCTTGTTCTCTTTTAGGATGAGTAACCTAAACAAAATGGACTTCGCTCAATTGGGAACATCTGGCTTTGGATATCACAAGTGGGTTCATGATGTTTGCCAGCATCTTAAGACCGATGGAATTCAGGAGATGATTCTCGAGCCTAGCCAGGACGTGCTAACAATTGAGCAAGCTCAAGCTTTGGAAGAAAATATAGTAGCCTTGGAGGCAAATAAGGCGAAAGCCATCATATTAATGACTCATCATATTGATGATTCACTCTAGTATGAATATATGGATGAAGAAGACCCCAGAAGGCTGTGGGCCTCACTCGAAGAAAGATTTGGCAACATCCGTGACTCCTTGCTTCTTGAACTAGAAGTGAGATGGCATAGCTTCCGCTTCTGTGATTTCAAGTCAGTTGTTGACTACAACTCGGAAGAACTTTGCATTAAATCCTTAATGGAATTCTATGGAAAAGATATCACAGATACGATGTTGATTGAGAGGTCTCTCTCTACCTTTCATGTTTCTTGTAAATAACTATAATTTGAGACTCATGGGAACAGAACATATTCCGGAGTTTAATTATAGTTGCGCCCCTAAATGAGGGGGCCAAGAGAGAAACCCTAAATCTAGGGACAATTCTAGAATTTTTTGGTCTATATTCTCGCTCTAATGAGGAAGGTAACCACCAAAATAGGCGATCATGGAACCGAATAGGTCAATGTGGAAAGAGAGAGAGGCAACGCCTCCGGCCATGTTGGTGGCGCCACCAACATTAAGAGCTATCCAAATGATGCGTTCAAAGCACCTTAATCAATAGAGTCTGAGCAAAGAGATATATGCTCCCAATGTGAAGTGTCCGGTTATTGGGCACATATTTATAGAGCTCGTGGAGACATTGTCACCGCCTACAAAGCATATTGTGAAACAAGAAAATCTGACTTTATGGAACAAGAGGATCAATATAGTGATCTAGAGCAAAGGGTTAAAGACTCCAAATCAGGCCAAGATCAAGAGACTGGCAATTCTGAATTAGTCTTTATTTTTCCAAGAGATGTAACAGGCAATTGCCATATGTTTCATAGTAAAGGCCATTGGTTTAATTTTCTTCACATAGGCTCATCTAAAATGAGTATGATGTCTATGAGGGTTTTGAGATCAGTGTAACTTAACTGAGCTTTGCTCCACCGACATTTCTCTACTCACCTGGTCATATTTATTTTGGAGTCACCAAGTCACCAAAAGAAGTCAAGTAATGATTTGCATTAGGTAGTATATTTGGATTAGATTTCCTTGGTTAAAAGACATAATGGTGTAATTCCGTTTGGCTTATGAATAAAATTTTGAGTTCTTTTTATTATGACTCCATTTTGATTATGAGCATATTACTTTGTGACTATGTTGAAGGACATAGAATAGCCCAAGTTCCCCTTGCCAAATGGTACCTTGATTATTGTCACAAAAATTCTCTACGCTCCTTGGGCTAATAGTACCCTATGAATAGCTAGCATATTCCATACAGAAATACATGAAGAGAATGAAAAAGAATTCCTTTCCACTACCTCTAATGATTGCGAATAGAAACGCATCTTAGAGAAACATATGTGTCGCTTTAGTGGACTTTATCACTACCCGAGCAATTAAATCCAATACAATTATGAGAGAAGATCTCTTGGATTTAGACACATACACATATTAACTTTGTCATGATAAGATAGGTCATCCTAGTCATGATATGATGATCTGTCTACTAAGGTCTTCAAAAGAACATCCACTCTTTCGAGTGAAATGAAGCATGAATCCAAATTTGATTCCTAGACTAAGTGACACCACCGCCTCCACCATCCACCACCAGCCTAGGGCTAGCATAGTCCTAATCCATGACGCCATGAATGGCATCAATCATGGTGATGGCACCATAGGTGATGCTGCAATCACTAACTTTGCTTCCAATAGCATTTCAGATGCTCTGGCCCAACCAAAATCCTTATTGGTTGCTTCTAAGGCCTCTCACTGGTTCTACAAAGTTTGCTCCTTAAGGAAATTAGGACTGAGACCGTTCTATGCAAATGATACAAAAATATTCATTCTGTTCTTACATAGAATCTATGGGGATTCTGTGGACTGATTCAGTCAATTTGCAGACGCTTAAATATTTTATGATGTTGGTTGACATGCAAACACACTGGTCATGTGATGTGCTATTATTGACCTGTAAATGCTGCTTATACTACACTCATATCACATATCATATGACAACGGGCTCACTCCCAGATCATCTTATTCAGTCAATTAGACTTGACAATGCTAGAGAATTTACAACAAAGACTTTCGATGGTTATTGCAATAGGACTGATGTTGGACATCATATTCCCATGTACACACTCAAATAGTCTCGTGGAAACAACTGCGATGGTAGCTTGAAAATTGGTAATGCACCCCGATCTCCTTCTATCCGCTTTGGGTGATGCAATATCGCATGCAACTATGCTAATTTATCTTTGACCCATCGCCAATCAACCTACCACTACATCACAGCTAGTGACTGAGTACCAGTATCTCATACTTATGCATATTTAAGTGTGCCATTTTTGTGCCGATTGTGCTGCCACAGAGCATTATGATGGGTCCTTACAGATGAATAGGCCACTCAATCGTCCGCCACTTAATGCCCTAGCTAGGTGATCACCTTACCGCTAGATTTATGGATTATCACTTTGATGAGATAGTTTTCCCATCGTTAGGGGAAGATAAGAACACGGATGTTCAGCAGGAACGACAGGAACTGTCGTGATCTGTCCCCACTATGTCTCATCTCGATCCTCGCTAAAGTGACGTGATCACACATATCTGCTGCAAACATGCCTACAAGGATGGATGTCCCTATGAGAGGGCATAATGCCACCCTACATAGAGGTAGGCCACCAACGCCATAGAGAGTGGCACTCTGGCATCATAGGTCATGGCCACAACTAGGATGTGTGGAGGCCCTTGAGTTTGAAGGATACTTTGGCACAAATCAATCCTTGGATCATCTTCACTCAAAATCCATCTCATTAGAATCGGACACCTCAACGTCCGAACCTAATCCTGAGAATAGAATTCTATGAAAATTACACTAGTGTACATGAGACGTGAGATAAGAACTCCATCATGATTGATGATGTATTCGCACATTTCATTACGCATGAGTTTGTTGAGTCTGATGATATCGAACTACAATCTGTTGATGAATGAGTGCCAACGCAGAGAAATTGGCATAAATAAAAAGATGTGATCTAGCTTAAGTTGGATCCTCTAACGAAGAGGAAGGTTTTTGAGTGAGTAATGCTAACACCTCCCAACATAAAACTTGTTGACTAATGGGTCTTCATTAGAAAGCGCGATGAGAAAAAGAGATGGTAATCTTGCCTTATGGCTCAAGGCTTCTCACGAAACACCCTGGAATCGACTACGATGAAACATGTTCTTTCGTAATAGATGTCATTGCACTCCACTACCTTCTCAGGTTGGTCATATTTAAATAACTAAATATGTAGCTTAGAAATATGATCACTGCGTATCTCTATGGGGATCTAGATATAGAATATACATAAAGGTTCATGGTGAACTTCATTTACCCAAGTCAGGTGGCTCTAGACCACTGAGCAAGTTTACAATGAGATTGAAATACTCACTAAAGTAACTACTTGATTGGAAAAAGATATGCCCACGCGTTTTTAAGACAAGTTCAGGATCCTATCGCGGTTCATGTTGGACATGATCTTCATTAGAAGCCCTTAAAGTGTTAAGGGAAAACTGCTGAACGTTAGAAATCCGACTTTGAGATAAAGGATCTTGGGAGAACACGATTATGTCTCGGTTTAGAACTTAAGCATCGTGTTGATAGATACTTAGAAATTTTGACAAGGTCAAGCCTTCAAGCACCCCTATGATCGTCTGTAGTCTTGATCCTGAAAAAGATCCTTTTCGTCTGAAGGATGATGGCAAAGATGTGCTAGAGGCAGAAGTGTCTTACTTAAGTATGATATGCGCATTATTGTACTTAGTTCAATGCACAAGACATGACATCTCATTTCCAATGAACTTGTTAGCTAGATATAGCTTTGCGCCAATGCGACACCATTGGATTTGTGTAAAAGATTGTACTTACATTAGCATTTGTCAAGCATAATTAGCTAGAATAAGCCACGTTCACGCTACCACCAGCAGTACCAACTACCACCAACTGCGTGACCAACAGAAACATAGCCAAGCAGGCTACAGCCTGAGCCCTAGGTCACCCTTAGATCACCTGGGAACTAAAACATGTCAGTCCTACATTGAAAACAAGGAAGAGGTCAACCTCTTCCCAACCTACAAAAGGTTCTTTCCTCTCTCCTTATTAATTACGCAATCAATTGTCTATTTGTTGTTATGTTATCTATATACACATCAACTAATTTAGGCATCGGAGAAGAGAAGACCGCCCGACGCGGTCTCCCTCTGACGCTTTGTGTCTTATCTAACAACTAGGATGAGGCTTTCATTGTATCAAAATCAGCGGTCCGTCCATACGAGTATCGTTAATTGAACCTGCTACCGCCGCACAAATATAGACATTAACAAACATATCTTTCGATACTTGAGAAGTATGATTGATATAAGTTTGTTCTATCCATATAGAGAGATGATGGATTCAGACTCATTACACGTTAGGAACGCTGCCAACACTAGCCTGCATTCTCTAACCCGTACAAATGTCATTCCTAAATTGGTTATGTGTTCATCATGGGTAAGACTGCAGAGTCTTGGAGGTCTACAAAGCAGACCCTAGTCGATATATCTTCAGACGATGCATAGATTATTGCTCTTCACGAAGCGGTTCATGAATGTATGTGGATTGGATCCATAATTACTCATTTTCAAAGTAATTATGGTTTGAAGTCTACCATAGATGAGCCTACGAGCATTTATGACCACAATGCCGCTTACATTAAATAAATGAAGCAAGGCTACATCAAAAGAGACGATACCAAGCATAATTAGCAACAACAGGCTCTCCTCAAGATCAAATTGAACTAGGTTTAATCTTAGGACAGTATGGCAGACTTGTCACTAAGTCATCGCCTAATTGCACTTTCGAGAAACATGTTGGTAGCATCATTTGCTGAAGTTATCCGAACTCCCATGACCGTAGTCATCAGGAGGAGAAGCAGACATTAGGGGGGGATATCTACATGTATGGTCTCGAAACTTGAAGGGTGTGCTATTCTCTTTTTCCCTTTCGACTGAGGTTATTTTTGTCCCACTGGGTTTTTGTTACTCAGCAAGGTTTTTGATGAGACAACGAGAGGAGCACCACGTTTGGGTGATACAAGAGGGAGTGTTCAAGTAAATTCAGAATATGTGTCTGTCCCAAACTCTAAGTTACTTGCTCTGGTTGTAATAAGTTTTGTATTAGAGATAATTTCAGAGAATCTTTGCAGACACTACTACAAAAAGTTAATCACACAACACTAATCACACAACGAAACAGAAATTACATGTTGTGTGTTTAAGTGAACTCTATTATACAACAGTATTAGTGATGTTCTGTTGTGTGAATCTCAACAAAGTGATTACTTTTTTTCCAGAACTACATTGCACAATACAATTAAGTATTGCCTGTTGCCTAAGTCTTAAAAAATTTAGTGCCTGATTTTCCTCTATTCTAGAGTCTTGGTTGCCTCTTGAAATCTAAAATTTTAGCTATTAGGCACAACAGTGCTTAAGATTTCTGTTGTGTGATTGGAAACTAGCCGTAAAATTTTGAGAAAGCTTGCTTGAATGTTTGTAAGATGTAGAAATTAAACAACAGATTTAAGCTATTCTGTCATGTGAAGTAGCTGCATGGGCGGCAACATTTTGAGCCAAATTGCGGTAGGCGGCATGTTTCCCTCCATGTTTGCACATATTAAATTTTTGTAGTGTACTCATACAACAGTCAGTGAGGTTTCTGTTGTGGGAGTGACTTTGACAATTTTTAAGTTTAATTGTTACGCCACATGGTGTCCAAAAGAAAAAAGAAACAATACAAAACCTCTGGGCATTTGAAACCCTAATTGACCAATTAGTGCTCGCTCTTCATCTTTGATTGAAATCGATCTCATTGGTGGGACGATATCAACGAGAGAAAAAGAGAAAGAAGCCATGAACACGATGCGCTATGCGGAGGGTGAGCACCACCGGAGTCGAGGTCAGTGATGACCAAGCTCTTCCCAACTTCTTCCTCGACCCCATGTACGCCTGACCTCAAGTAAACTGGTCTGCAAAACTGGGCATTTGAAACTGAAGGGCCCAGGGCAAAGTAATTGAAAAACACATTAGCGTGAGTGGACACAAATAATAAACAAGATCATTTAAATGAAATAAGCTTTAATACTTCCCATAATTTAATGTAGTCCAAAAACCTCAATGCATACAATGTTTAATTAACATATTTTTTAAAACTTGAAATCTCACAAAAACATACCAGCCATGTTGGTTAAGAGAAATCGAACTAGCCCCGCTAGTCAAGTAATAGTAGAGTATGGGGAAGAAGAACTCACTCTACGAGTAGGGGAGCCTCCCAGGCTTGGGTCAGAGCCTCCCAAGTTCTGCTCAACTCAACCGCAAACACATAGTAAGCGGGGAGAAGTATTGATAGGCTAGCTAGCAATAAAATAATACGACCCAGGTATGGTGGGGTAAAATCAATAGAAAACTGAAAATATGTTCCGTTGATTCTACTCACCTCTCTAGGTTGACTAGGGAGGGAGGTCACTACGGAAATTAGTGGCACTTCAAGGTGGTTCAGATTTCCTATTGGCCGTTCAATGGATCGAAAACATGGAGACCTACTTTGATTTGGTCATCTGTACTGACGTGAAGAAGAATGAGATAGCTACGTTCCAATTCAAAAGTGAAGTAGGACGGTGGTAGGATTTTGTGCTTGGGATTAAGATTATATCAGTAATGACTTGGGAGGGTTTTGTGGAACTCTTTCAAAACATGTACCTTCCTGTTCCAGTGAGGGAGAGGTTAGAGAGTCACTTCAATTACTCTAGTTTAAGGGATTAAGAGTGTTAAAGACTATAAGGCCTAGTTCTCGTGGTTGTTTCGGTTTGTTTGGCTGATGGATCTAGTGTCCTTGATTGGAAATCCCAAGGGGAACTGAGTCTAGTGATCAAAGAGGGAGTGGTTCTTTTTTAGTTGCCTCATGTAGCAATCATCCTTGCTAGTGGTTTGGCAATAGAGCGAGAACTCCAGACTTCTCATAAGGAGATGACAACTACAAGAGATTCTCGAGAAAAAGGGAGAAGGTAGTTACAAAGAGCAGTAGTGTGCTAGTTACTCAGGGTAGGTCCTGGAAAAAGGCAGAGGACCCATAAGTAGACTTCAATTGGTGTAGAGTCTTAAGATATTTTAGATTGGGAGGTGTTTAGCATTTATTAATCCTTGATTTTAGTGAAGCATTGTATTTCTGCACATTTGTTTTGTATTTGGTTGACTCAGATGATTCTAGCTAGATCACGGTGTGACTTGTTTTATTAGTGTGCTTTTGAGAGTGAATAGTTTTGGTGATACATTTTTATGATGTGTGGTGTTGGATCTTTGCTTGATATCAATAGTTAGACTTATGCATATGGCTTCCTTTATGGAGTAATGCATCTCTATTGTTGTGCAGTGATGATTTTCTACGATTGAGATTTGCATTGTAGAATGTCTTGTGATGATTTATGTGTGGGTTGGTCGAGGCTAGAACTTAGCAAGATTTTGTGATGCATACTCTATTGTCTTTATGAAAGAGTTTTTTTTTTATGGTTTGATGTATGAAAAGCTTGATGTGACCTTGTGATAGGATAACTTTGAAGGAACATCGTGTTGATGTTCGAGTTGAAGTGTTAATGACGTTCAATTCTAAGACTGCTAGTGTTGCCTATATTGTTATGAGGACAGGATTCTGGTGTAATAACCGCGATTTCCATTTTAATTTCGTGTAATTGTGTGGAACGATTATTGTACAAGTTCACGAATGTTGTTTGATAATATTTCATCTTTAGATTTATCGAAAGTTCGAACGATTGTTTTAACGAAAATCTCGAAATGCCCGATTCAAGAAATCGACTTTTTATACGTGCAAAATTTGGGAAAACTTCCTTCATGAAAGTTGTAGAGCTCCTAGATACGAGTCCGTACATATGCGGAACACAAAGATCGGATATTTTATGATTTAGTTATCGCATTTAGAAGAAATTTCCAAAACTAGTATATAGGGAAAAAACCCTAAATTTTTTTGGAAACTTTCCTTTTCCTTTGGCCTCCCTTTCCCCTTTGGGAAACTGTTCACTCGTTCTCCCTCTCTAACTCTCTGCGCGGCCGAGCCCAGTAAAAACAGAGCACGGCTTCACCGTGCTCTCTCTTCCTCCTCCGTCCACCTCACCCTCAAATCACTTCCCTCGTGCTAGCCTCGACCTTGCGCCGCGACATGGCCGGCAGCGGCGGAGGTGTGTCCCGAACGGTTAAAGCTCGATTTTGGTTCGATCTCGATATCTCGAGCTACAGATCATCATTCCACTTGATTCTTGGCTCATTAGACTCGTATCAAGTTGCTGAACTAGCATCAAGAAGGACCGGACCTAGGTGTAACAATTTCACGTTCATCGGAGCTCACTTCGTTTTAGATCGAAAACCACTTTCAAATCCGGATATCTCGAGTTACAGATGATCTTTTTTTATGATTCTTGGCTTGGTGAACTCACCTTGAGCTTCTGAAGAAGTGTGAAGACCCAGATTTTCATACAATAAATTTATGTAATTCAATAATTGTTATATAAATTGAATTGTGATATTTGAGATTATTTGGATTGTCGTGGGTTGAGAAAATTGGTTCCGAATGATTTTATTTTCAAAAACGAACGTTATTTAGGGGGTCGTGAAAATCGACTTTTTATACGTTCAAAATTTGGGAAAACTTCCTTCATGAAAGTTGTAGAGCTCGTCGATACGAGTCCGTGCATATGTGGAACGTATTATTCGGAGTTCGTATGAATAAGTTATGAATATTTGAAAATCGAAATTTTTCAATAAATAGTGGAAAAATCTGAGTTTGTTGTGAAGGACGAAAAAATTCCATTATTGCACATCAGTCCCCCGTCTCTCTCTCTCGGCCTGGTCACTGTGCCTTCCGACCCAGCGACCCGACCCGACTGGAAGTCGGGCCTCCCGACCCCGCCGCCGCCGGACCCGGCCTTCTCCCGCGTCGCCGCCTCACGCCTGGGCGATCCCCGCCATCGTCGCGCCCCGCCGCTGCCTCCAGACGTGGATCGAAGCTTCCTCCCGAAGTGAAAACCCGACCCGGCCGGAAAACCCCTTTTCCGGTGGTGCACGGGCCGATCGTCCCCATTTTCGTGACATGCTCTTCCTTCTGATCATCCCCATATATAGCTTGCATCACGATTTTGAGTGTAGAGTGGTAGATCAAGAGTTGAAGATTTCGACGTCCCTGATTCGATCTGGAGACTGATCAGAGGGCCGAGATTAATCAAACTTCAAAGCCCGATCTAGGACGATCCAGACCTCATCTCCGAAAAAGTCAGGTATTAAAGTTGTTCAAAATTTCATTTTGAAGAAGTTTGTAGTTGACGACTTTTGCATCGGAGGTGGTTGACCGGCGTTGACCGCCGCGTTGACCACCGTCTGACCGCCGCGTGTGGCGGCGCGTCGGACCGAATTTTGAGTTTTTATTATCTGGACGATGATCTATGCATCCATACGAGCGTTTTGAGATATAACTTGGCAATGTTAGAAAAAGTTGATAAATAGTCAAATTCTGTTTTAACGTTACTATTTACGGTTTTACAATTTACCTTCGGTTTGAGATTTACGAAGATCAGACCATCGGTTTTACTTCAAATTTTAATATGATGTTCATATGACTGTCCCGATGACTTTGTGTGGTCACGGGCGAAGATCCGACTTTTGGATCTTCGTATAATTATAAAATAGTGATTCGGGAGGCGATTAACGAAGATCCGTCCATCGGATTTTCGTATAATTTTGATAGGATGTTTCCAGGGGCAATCCGTGAGGATCTAACCGTTGGATTATCTTTATTTTAGAATCCGACCGTTGGATTATCTTTATTTTAGAAATTCCAACCGTTGGATCATCAATTAGGTTTATTTCATGCTTCGTTGCTAAGTAAAGACCGTACTTGATTAGGTACTTGACGGCTTGAGTTGACGAGCATTGGATTTTTGTGAGTTATATATATATAGAAGACGCAGCAGGAGTTCGAGGTGAGTAAAACTCACGTGGTTCATATTACGAACCGAACATTTTAATTTATTTATTTTGGTAATTGTGTGAAAAATATTTGCGGATTAAATATTTGTTTTAAAATTTCATGGACTTGAATCACCACGGTCCATAGGTAAGTAAAATGAATTTTAACTATACAAATGAATTTCATAATTTTCTTGTGTGAACTATAGATGGTATTAGTGGTCATTCCTGAGTGGATGATTACGTATATATATATTTACGTGGAAAATATATATTGATGAGTGGATTATTTGATTGATGATATGATTGAGTGGAATTGATGAGTTGATTTTATTTCGATGGTGTAATTCCATAATAATATGATGTATCTTGGTTGGGTTGATTTCAGTATGTGAAATTATATGTTGTGTTCATTTATGGGTTTAGGGTCGATGTAATGACTGGTGTGGGTAATCGGACGCTCTAATCCTAGTGTGGATGATGGGATACGATTGGTTGAGTATGTGGAATTATTGGACGTTCTAAATATGTATATAGGTATACATATTGATGAAATACAATAATTGATAAATATGTCGGATGCCATAACCTAGGCCAGGTGACGGGCTACGATTCAGTTAGAGCTCTAGTCTGTCAAGTACCGTATTTGTTATAAATACGATGAAGAGAGTCGTGGGGAAAGTAGTGATTGGAGTTGACTATATATATTGAATTGGTGTTGATTGAGATTGTTATTATTTGTATATGTGGAAATAATTGAGTGTTGCTGTATGTGGGAATAAATAAGTTTAAATTAAGTAACAGTTCCTTCTTTTACTCATACAAGCTTTCATAAGCTTACTGGGTTTTGTGTTGTTGCATTCCCGGTACACTATTCAATGGTGTAGCGGATATTCCTGCAGGTCAGGATAACCAGGGAGGTGACCGAGCTGCTTAGGTGTTATAGCAGTTTTGTTATTTATTTAGTTGTGAGGTGTGTGTATGCTCATTTAGAGCTTTACATTACTTTTGAATTTGTGTTGTAATAATTAACTGAGACTAAGTCGGTTTGATTTTAATTCGTGTGGTGAGTGTGTTAAGAAAAGAAAAAAAAAATTCATGTTTCGGATTTTGAATTGTTATTCATAAAATTCGGGGCGTGACAGTTTGGTATCAGAGCGTAAGGTACATATTTGGTGATATGTCAATACTTACCGAGTGATGGCCCGTCTGCAGCGGATCCCCATCGTGTGCTCTTCGGTATTGACAATGTCATTGGGTATGTGAGTGCGTTAGGTTGGCTAGGAACGTTAGTATTTTTAGGAAATTTAAGCATCGTTATGTATGATCAGTACTTGGTTAATATGGACTTGCATTTGACTTATGTTTTGTTTAAGTGTTATGCGTGTATTAATCAAGTATATCATGCTTATTAGGTAATGGAGATTGAGGGAAACGAAGCCAGAGGTCGGGGTAGAGGTAGACCTCGTGGCAGGGGTAGAGGCCGAGGAAGGGGTAGGGCCCCTCCAGTTGAAGAAGTATTCGAGTCGGAGGAAGATGCACCTTATGAGGATCAGCCTATTCCTCCTGTGGCTGTGATTGATAATCCTGCTCGCTTGCTGATGCTAGCAAGGGAAATTACTCGCTTGGGAGCAACCAAGTTTGGAGGAGGCACAGATTATATGGTGGCGGATCGCTGGATAGAGGATTTGCAGACTTATTTCGATCTGCTTGATTGCACTGAGACCGACAAGAGGAAGCTAGCCGCTTTCATGCTGAAGGATGAGGCTAGAGTGTGGTGGAACGTCACTCAGAGGAGCATTGAGGTGTCTACCTTGACATGGGACGGCTTTGAGAGGCTGTTCAGAGAGAAGTACTTTCCACCAGCAGTGAAGGAGAGGTTGGAGAGAGAGTTCCTTGCACTTGTACAGGGGAAGATGACAGTCATTGAGTATGATGCAGAGTTCTCCAGATTGTACAAGTATGTGAGGCAGATGGAGGATGAGGACTTGGCCAAGAAGTTTCAGAGAGGGTTGAGCCCTTCGATTGAGCGTGATGTAGCTATCTTGGAGCTGAAGACCAAGAGAGAGATCTTGGCTAAGGCACAGATCATTGAGCAGCAGAACCTGATTCGTAGAGAGAAGGAGTCTGCTGAGAGAGACTTCCAGGGCAAGGGAAAGGCCATAGCAGGGAGCAGTAGAGCTAGAGACTTCAGGGGTGGGTTCTGGAAGAGACAGAGAACTCAGTTTCAGCATCAGACTCCAGTTAGGGCAGCAGTAGCTCCTCCTGTGCAGGCTATGCCTATCAGGCAGATAGCACCAGCAGCTCTAGTGAAGTGCTTTAACTGTGGCGAGCCGGGCCACATCTCTCGTGCGTGCACGAAGCCACGGGGTAGGTTATGCTACAGTTGTGGACAGGCAGGGCATCAGGCTAGAGAGTGTCCTCGAAATCAGGGTAGAGTGCAGGGTAACCAGCAGAGGCAACTACCACCTGCTCATGCTAGAGTCTTTGCCGTTGGTCAGGCAGGCACGGGAGTGGAAGGTACCTTATCTGTTTATCACTTTCTTGCTAGAGTACTATTTGATACGGGAGCCTCACACTCTTTCATATCTAGTTCGGTTGTGGACGTTTTGGGTTTGATTGCTATGCCTCTGATTAGATCATTGTGTGTTACATCACCTCTCGGTGTGTCTCTTGAGCTTAGCATGCTTTGTGATGATTGCCCTATTGGGATTGGTGGCAGAGAGTTCTCTGCATCTTTGATTCTGATTCCGGATCATACGTATGATGTGATTTTGGGTATGGATTGGTTGAGGCCGAACCATGCTGTTATTGATTGCTTTAGGATGATTGTGTCCTTCCATGTTCCGGGACAACCGGTGTTTCATTACCGTTGCCTGAAGTCTGACATCACCATGAGGATAGGAATTCTGGCCCATATTGAATCAGGGAGTAGTACTTCGAAGATTACAGGGATTCCTGTAGTTTCAGAGTATGAAGACGTGTTTCAGGAGATCCCTGGGTTACCCCCGAAAAGGGTAATGGACTTCTCCATTGATGTGATACCAGGTACTTCACCTGTGTCGAAAGCACCCTATCGAATGGCTCCAGCTGAACTCCAGGAGTTGAAGGTGCAGATTGAGGGCTTACTTGCACAAGGGTTCATTCAGGCAAGTGTGTCTCCTTGGGGCGCACCAGTGTTGTTTGTGAAGAAGAAGGATAGTTCACTTCGTCTATGTGTGGATTATCGACAGTTGAACAAGGTGACCATCAAGAATAGGTACCCTTTACCTCGGATTGATGACTTGTTTGATCAGCTTAGAGAAGCTACTGTGTTCTCGAAGATTGACTTGAGGTCTGGATATCACCAGTTGAGGGTGAAGGAGGAAGATATTCCAAAGACGGCGTTCAGGACCAGGTATGGACATTTTGAGTTTCTTGTCATGCCTTTTGGTCTCACGAATGCCCCCGCAGCATTTATGGATTTGATGAACCGTACGTTCAGTCCTTACTTGGATCAGTTCGTGGTAGTGTTCGTTGATGACATATTGATATATTCAAGGTCGTCAGCGGAGCATGAGAGACATCTGCGGATAGTGCTGCAGACATTGAGGGAGCAGAAACTATTTGCCAAGTTCGAGAAATACGACTTCTGGCAGAGTGAAGTCAAGTTCCTTGGTCATGTGGTCTCGAAGGATGGAGTTTCTGTGGATCCTTCAAAGGTTGAAGCAGTGATGAGTTGGAGTCGCCCTACTACGGTTACAGAAATCCGTAGCTTCCTTGGACTGGCCGGTTATTACAGGCGCTTCATTGAAGGGTTTTCTGGTATTGCTTCGGCTTTGACCAAATTGACCAGGAAGGACACTCAGTTCGTATGGTCGGATGAGTGTGAGAAGGCTTTCATTGAGCTGAAAACTAGATTGACTACAGCTCCGGTGTTGACTATTCCTACTAGTGGTGGTGGATTAGTCATTTACAGCGATGCATCTCATCAGGGTTTGGGGTGTGTGTTAATGCAGAATGGTAGTGTTGTTGCTTATGGTTCTAGACAGTTGAAGGTACATGAGCGGAATTACCCTACTCATGATCTAGAGCTAGCAGCTGTGGTGTTTGCCTTGAAGATTTGGAGGCACTATCTTTATGGTGAGAAATTTGAACTCTTTTCTGATCACAAGAGTTTGAAGTATCTATTCTCTCAGAAGGAATTGAACATGAGGCAGAGGAGATGGATGGAGCTCATTAAGGACTATGATTTCACCTTGGAGTATCATCCCGGAAAGGCGAACGTAGTGGCGGATGCTTTGAGTAGGAAACCGCGGGTAATCATGGCATCGATTATGGTGCAGGAGTGGCGCATGTTAGAAGCTGCATCTGAGTTCGACCTTATGCCCGCAGGAGCAGGTTAGGGAATCTTTCTCGGTAGTATCACCTTACAGCCCACCTTGATCTCCAGAATCATTCAGGGTCAGACACTTGATGAGTTTGCTCAGGCGAGGATTGCTGAGATGACTGCTGACCCGGATGTGGAGGGTCCTTCTGAGTGGTTGATTGGGGCTGATGGAGGGTTGAGATTTCGAGGGAGATTGTATGTACCGAGTGTGGATAACCTCAGGGAGGAGGTCATGCGGGAAGCACATAGGTCTCGATATACTATACATCCAGGAGGTACTAAAATGTATATGGATCTACGGAGGCAGTTTTGGTGGTATGGTATGAAGAGGGATGTGGCGGAACACGTGTCGAAATGTCTTACCTGTCAACAGGTGAAGGCAGAGCATCAGAGACCAGCAGGAATGCTAAACCCCTTATCGATTCCTGTATGGAAATGGGAAGATATCTCTATGGACTTTGTAACTGGATTGCCCAGATCCAGGCAAAGTTATGACTCGATTTGGGTGATTGTTGACCGGTTGACCAAATCAGCACACTTCCTTCCGGTAGCAAAAACATACTCAGGTGATGCATTGTGTAAGATATATGTGAACGAGATAGTGAGACTTCATGGAGTGCCTGTGACGATCGTTTCGGATCGTGATGCTCGTTTCACTTCAGAATTCTGGCGAAGGTTCCATAAGGCATTTGGTACGTCTCTTGCTATGAGCACTGCATTTCACCCACAAACAGATGGACAGACCGAGAGAGTGAATCAGGTGATGGAGGACATGCTCAGAGCTTGTGTTCTGGATTTTAAGGGTAGTTGGGCGGATCATCTGCCATTGGTAGAGTTTGCCTACAACAACAGCTATCACTCTAGTATCGGTATGGCTCCATATGAGGCTCTTTATGGTAGGCCATGTAGGACTCCTATCTGTTGGGCGGAAGCAGGGGATAAAGGGCTCATCGGACCTGAGATTGTACAGGAGACTACAGAGAAGGTCACTACTATTCGGGACAAAATCAGAACCGCTCAGAGTAGACAGAAGAGTTATGCCGACTTGAAGAGGAGACCGTTGGAGTTTGAGACAGGTGATCATGTGTTCTTGAAAGTCTCACCTATGAAAGGTGTGGTGAGATTTGGCAAGAAGGGGAAACTCGCACCGAGGTATGTCGGACCCTTTGAGATTCTAGAAAGGGTTGGTAACTTGGCATATCGTCTTGCTTTACCTGTTAGCATGTCGGGTGTGCACAATGTCTTCCATGTGTCTCTGCTCAGGAAGTATGTACGAGACGAGTCTCACGTGATTGATCACGGTACGATCGAAGTGAACACGGATGTGACGTTTGTAGTTGAACCTGTTCGTATCTTGGATAGGTCTACAAAGAAACTTCGTAGGAAAGAGGTTGATCTTGTGAAGGTGTTGTGGAGTCATCATGATGAGGGTGACGCGTCATGGGAATTGGAGTCTGACATGAGGAAGAGATATCCTCAGCTTTTTGTGGACGAACATGCTTGAATTTCGGGACGAAATTCTTTTAAGGAGGGTAGACTGTGAAGACCCAGATTTTCATACAATAAATTTATGTAATTCAATAATTGTTATATAAATTGAATTGTGATATTTGGGATTATTTGGATTGTCGTGGGTTGAGAAAATTGGTTCCGAATGATTTTATTTTCAAAAACGAACGTTATTTAGGGGGTCGTGAAAATCGACTTTTTATACGTTCAAAATTTGGGAAAACTTCCTTCATGAAAGTTGTAGAGCTCGTCGATACGAGTCCGTGCATATGTGGAACGTATTATTCGGAGTTCGTATGAATAAGTTATGAATATTTGAAAATCGAAATTTTTCTATAAATAGTGGAAAAATCTGAGTTTGTTGTGAAGGACGAAAAAATTCCATTATTGCACATCAGTCCCCCGTCTCTCTCTCTCGGCCTGGTCACTGTGCCTTCCGACCCAGCGACCCGACCCGACTGGAAGTCGGGCCTCCCGACCCCGCCGCGCCGGACCCGGCCTTCTCCCGCGTCGCCGCCTCACACCTGGGCGATCCCCGCCATCGTCGCGCCCCGCCGCTGCCTCCAGACGTGGATCGAAGCTTCCTCCCGAAGTGAAAACCCGACCCGGCCGGAAAACCCCTTTTCCGGTGGTGCACGGGCCGATCGTCCCCATTTTCGTGACGTGCTCTTCCTTCTGATCATCCCCATATATAGCTTGCATCACGATTTTGAGTGTAGAGTGGTAGATCAAGAGTTGAAGATTTCGACGTCCCTGATTCGATCTGGAGACTGATCAGAGGGCCGAGATTAATCCAACTTCAAAGCCCGATCTAGGACGATCCAGACCTCATCTCCGAAAAAGTCAGGTATTAAAGTTGTTCAAAATTTCATTTTGAAGAAGTTTGTAGTTGACGACTTTTGCATCGGAGGTGGTTGACCGGCGTTGACCGCCGCGTTGACCACCGTCTGACCGCCGCGTGTGGCGGCGCGTCGGACCGAATTTTGAGTTTTTATTATCTGGACGATGATCTATGCATCCATACGAGCGTTTTGAGATATAACTTGGCAATGTTAGAAAAAGTTGATAAATAGTCAAATTCTGTTTTAACGTTACTATTTACGGTTTTACAATTTACCTTCGGTTTGAGATTTACGAAGATCAGACCATCGGTTTTACTTCAAATTTTAATATGATGTTCATATGACTGTCCCGATGACTTTGTGTGGTCACGGGCGAAGATCCGACTTTTGGATCTTCGTATAATTATAAAATAGTGATTCGGGAGGCGATTAACGAAGATCCGTCCATCGGATTTTCGTATAATTTTGATAGGATGTTTCCAGGGGCAATCCGTGAGGATCTAACCGTTGGATTATCTTTATTTTAGAATCCGACCGTTGGATTATCTTTATTTTAGAAATTCCAACCGTTGGATCATCAATTAGGTTTATTTCATGCTTCGTTGCTAAGTAAAGACCGTACTTGATTAGGTACTTGACGGCTTGAGTTGACGAGCATTGGATTTTTGTGAGTTATATATATATAGAAGACGCAGCAGGAGTTCGAGGTGATTAAAACTCACGTGGTTCATATTACGAACCGAACATTTTAATTTATTTATTTTGGTAATTGTGTGAAAAATATTTGCGGATTAAATATTTGTTTTAAAATTTCATGGACTTGAATCACCACGGTCCATAGGTAAGTAAAATGAATTTTAACTATACAAATGAATTTCATAATTTTCTTGTGTGAACTATAGATGGTATTAGTGGTCATTCCTGAGTGGATGATTACGTATATATATATTTACGTGGAAAATATATATTGATGAGTGGATTATTTGATTGATGATATGATTGAGTGGAATTGATGAGTTGATTTTATTTCGATGGTGTAATTCCATAATAATATGATGTATCTTGGTTGGGTTGATTTCAGTATGTGAAATTATATGTTGTGTTCATTTATGGGTTTAGGGTCGATGTAATGACTGGTGTGGGTAATCGGACGCTCTAATCCTAGTGTGGATGATGGGATACGATTGGTTGAGTATGTGGAATTATTGGACGTTCTAAATATGTATATAGGTATACATATTGATGAAATACAATAATTGATAAATATGTCGGATGTCATAACCTAGGGCAGGTGACGGGCTACGATTCAGTTAGAGCTCTAGTCTGTCAAGTACCGTATTTGTTATAAATACGATGAAGAGAGTCGTGGGGAAAGTAGTGATTGGAGTTGACTATATATATTGAATTGGTGTTGATTGAGATTGTTATTATTTGTATATGTGGAAATAATTGAGTGTTGCTGTATGTGGGAATAAATAAGTTTAAATTAAGTAACAATTCCTTCTTTTACTCATACAAGCTTTCATAAGCTTACCGGGTTTTGTGTTGTTGCAATCCCGGTACACTATTCAATGGTGTAGCGGATATTCCTGCAGGTCAGGATAACCAGGGAGGTGACCGAGCTGCTTAGGTGTTATAGCAGTTTTGTTATTTATTTAGTTGTGAGGTGTGTGTATGCTCATTTAGAGCTTTACATTACTTTTGAATTTGTGTTGTAATAATTAACTGAGACTAAGTCGGTTTGATTTTAATTCGTGTGGTGAGTGTGTTAAGAAAAGAAAAAAAAAATTCATGTTTCGGATTTTGAATTGTTATTCATAAAATTCGGGGCGTGACAAGAAGTCTCCAGAAGGGATCGAATGGAGTTGTTGTAGTTTTTATGTCGAAATTAAGCTCGCCGGTTTCAGGGTATTTTCCAGCCACCCCGACTGTGTTTGGAAAATTTAGACCTCTTCTCGTTAGTTTCTGGACTTGTGCTAGTCATGAAAGTTACTCAAAATGATGAACCGAATGGGAGAAGCTAGGCCCTGACACCATTGGCGGTGGTCGGCGGCGGCACTGCCTCTAACTCCGGAGGATCTTTCTGGCCACCTCCGGAGGTCTAAAATATAGTTTCTGTACATTTTAAGATTTTACGTTTCAATACGATCATTTTGGCATTTTATACATATTTTTCGGATATCGTATGACTTAGTTATGAATTTTGAGATTTCGATCGATTTCGATCTTTAGATTTGTGATATGTGAATTTAGGACCGTCTGATGGACTTTGTAGTTTTGATATGATGATCATATGACTGTCCCAGTGGCTTTGTGTGGTCATGGGCGAAGATCCGACCGTTGGATCTTCGTATAATTGTAAAACTGTGATTAGGGAGGCTATTCGTGAGAATTCGTCCCGCGGATTTTCTTATAAATTAGAATCCGGCCGTTAAATGGTAGTTTAGTTATGTTTTGGAATTATTGGCTAAATTCAAATCACATTTGATTCGGTGATTGACGTGTTATACTTGGGTGAGCTGTTTCGGTGTGGTTTTGTATTTTTAATTGAAGACGCAGCGGGAGTCTCGAGGTGAGTAAAACTCACGTGGTTCATATTACGAACCGAATACTTTTAATTAATTTATTTATTTTGTCATAATTGGGTGAAAATTATATATGAATTAAATATTTGTTTTTAAAATCATATGGACTTGATCAACTACGGTCCATAGGTAAGTAAAATGAATTTTAATTATACAAATGAATTTAACGATTTTCTTGTGTGAACTATAGATGGAATTAGTGATAATCCCTGAGTGGATGATTATATATATATATATATATATATATATTTACGTAGAATATATATTGGTTGGTGTGTTTGTTGAGTGATGATTTGATTGATTTGGAATGATGATTTGGATTATATATTGGTTGGTGTGTTTGTTAAGTGGGCGTGGTTGATGATCCTGCTCATTTGTTAGTACTGCCGAAGGAAATTACCCGCTTGGGAGCAACCAAGTTTGGAGGAGGCACTGATCATATGGTTGCGGATTGATGGATTGAGGATTTGCAGACCTACTTTGATCTGTTTGATTGTAGTGAGATTGATAAGAGGAAGCTAGCCGCTTTCATGCTGAATGATGAGGTTAGGGTGTGGTGGAACGTCACATAGAGGAGTATTGAGGTGTCTACCTTGACATGGGATGGCTTCGAGAGGCTGTTCAGGGAGAAGTACTTTCCAGCAGCTGTGAAGGAAAGGTTGGAACGAGAATTCCTCGCACTTGTACATGGGAAGATGACCGTGATCGAGTACGATGTGGAGTTCTCCAGGCTATACAAGTATGTGAAGCAGATGGATGACAAAGACTTGGCCAAGAAGTTTCAGAGAGGGTTGAACCCTTCGATTGAGCGTGATATGGCCATCTTAGAGCTGAAGACGAAGAGAGAGATCTTGGCTAAGGCACAGATCATTGAGCAGCAGAACCTGATTCGTAGAGAGAAGGAGTCTGCTGATAGAGACTTCCAGGGCAAGGGAAAAGCCATAGCAGGAAGCAGTAGGTCCAGAGACTTCAGGGGCAGTTTCTGGAAGAAACAGAGAACTTAGTTCCAGCATCATGCCCCAGCTAGGGCAGCAGTAGCTCCTCACATTCAGGCTATGCCTATTAGGCAGTTAGCACCAGTAGCTCCAGTGAAGTGCTTTAACTGTGGCGAGCCGGGCCACATCTCTCGTACGTGCACGAAACCACGGGGTAGGGTATGCTACAGCTGTGGACAGACAGGGCACCCGGCCAGGGAGTGTCCCCGGAATCAGGTAAAGTGCAGGGTAAAGTGCAGGGAAACCAGCAGAGGCAGCTACCGCTTGCACCTGCTAGAGTCTTTGCCATTGGTCCGGCAGGCACGGGAGTGGAAGGTACTCTATATGTTTATCACTATCTGGCTAGAGTATTGTTTGATACAGAAGCCTCACACTCCTTCATATCTAGTTTGGTTGTGGATGTGTTGGGTTTGATTGATATGCCTCTTACTAGATCATTATGTGTTACATCACCTCCTGGTGTGTCTCTTGAGCTTAGCATGTTTTTTGATGACTGCCCAATTGGGATTGGTGACAGAGAGTTCTCTGCATATTTGATTGTGATTCCGGATCACACTTATGATGTGATTTTGGGTATGGATTGGTTGAGCCTGAACCATGCAGTGAGTGATTGCTTTAGGATGATTGTGTCCTTCCATGTTCCTGGATAACCAGTATTTCATTACCGTTGTCTGATATCTAACATCGCCATGAGGCCAGGGATTTTAGCCCATATTGAATCAGGGAGTAGTACTTCAAAGATTCTTGTAGTTTCAGAGTATGCTGATGTGTTTCAGGAGATACCTGGGTTACCTCCGAAAAAGGTAATGGACTTCTCCATTGATGCGATACCAATTACTTCACCTATATCGAACGCACCCTATCGAATGGCACCAACTGAACTTCAGGAGTCAAAGGTTCAGATTGAGGGATTACTTATGCAAGGGTTCATTCAGGCTAGTGTATCTCCTTGGGGTGCACCAATGTTGTTCATGAAGAAGAAGGATAATTCACTTCGGTTATGTGTGGATTATCGACAGCTAAACAAGGTGACCATCAAGAACAGGTACCCTTTACCTAGGATTGATGACTTGTTCGATCAGCTTAGGGAGGCTACTATGTTCTTAAAAATTGATTTGAGATCTGGATATCACCAGTTAAGGGTGAAGGATGAAGATATTCCAAAGACGGCATTCAGGACCAGGTATGGATATTTTAAGTTCCTTGTCATGCCTTTTGGTCTCACGAATGCACCTGCAACATTTATGGACTTGATGAACCGCACGTTCAGTCCCTACTTGGATCAGTTTGTGGTAGTGTTCGTTGACTACATCTTGATTTATTCAAGGTCATCAGATGAGTATGAGAAGCATTTGCGGATTGTGCTCAAGACATTGAGAAAGGAGAAATTATTTGCCAAGTTTGAGAAGTGCAATTTCTGGCAGAGTGAAGTCAAGTTCCTTGGTCATGTGGTCGCGAAGGATGGAGTTTTTGTGGATCCTTCCAAGGTTGAAGCGGTGATGAGTTGGACTCGCCCTACTACGATTATAGAAATCCGTAGCTTCCTTGGATTGACAGGGTATTACAGGCATTTCATTGAAGGGTTTTCTGGTATTGCTTCGGCTTTGACCAAATTGACAAGGAAAGACACTCAGTTCGTGTGGTCGGATGAGTGTGAGAAGGCTTTCAATGAGCTGAAGACTAGATTGACTACAGCTCCGGTGTTGACTATTCCTATTAGTGGTGGTGGGTTAGTCATCTACAGCGATGCATCTCATCAAGGTTTGGGGTGTGTGTTGATGCATAATGGTAGCGTTGTTGCTTATGGTTCTAGACAGTTAAAGGTACATGAGTGGAATTACCCCACTTATGATCTAGAGCTAGCAGCAGTGATGTTTGCCTTGAAGATTTGGAGGCACTATCTTTATGGTGAGAAATTTGAACTATTTTCTGATCATAAGAGTTTGAAGTATCTATTCTCCTAGAAAAAATTGAACATGAGGTAGAGAAGATGGATGGAGCTCATCAAGGATTATGATTTCACCTTGGAGTACCATCCTGGAAAGGCGAATGTAGTGGCGGATGCCTTGAGTAGGAAACCTCGAGTGATCATGGCATCGATTATGATAGAAGCTGCATCACAGTTTAACCTTATGCCCGTAGGAACAGGACATGGAATCTTTCTCGGTAGTATCACCTTACAGCCCATCTTGATCTCCAGGATCATTCAGGGTCAGACACTTGATGAGTTTGCTCAGGTGCGGATTGCTGAGATGATTGCTGATCCAGATGTGGAGGGTCTTTCCAAGTGGATGATTGGGGCAGATGAAGGGTTGAGATTTCGAGGGAGATTGTATGTACCGAGTGTTGATAACCTCAGAGAGGAGATCATGCGGGAAGCACATAGGTCTCGATACACTATACATCCATGGGGTACTAAAATGTATATGGATCTACGAAGGCAGTTTTGGTGGTATGGTATGAAAAAGGATGTGGCAGAACATGTGTCGAAGTGTCTTACATGTCAACAAGTGAAGGCAGAGCATCAGAGACTCGCATCAATGTTGAATGCCTTGCCAATTCCTGTTTGGAAATGGGAAGCTATCTTCAACGACTTTTTGACTGGATTGCCTAGGTCCAGGCAAAGTCATGACTCGATTTGGGTGATTGTTGACTGGTTGACTAAGTCTGCACATTTTTTTTCCGTGGCAAAAACGTACTCAGGGGATGCGTTGTGTAAGTTGTATGTGAATGAAATAGTGAGGCTTCATGGAGTGCCGGTGACGATTGTCTCTGATCGTGATGCTCGTTTCACTTTCAGAATTCTGGCGTAGGTTACATAAGGCATTTGGTACATCTCTTGCTATGAGCACTGCATTTCACCCACAGACAGATAGGCAGACCAAGAGAGTGAACCAGGTGATGGAGGATATGCTTAGAGCTTGCGTTCTGGACTTTAAGGGAAGTTGGGCGGATCATCTGCCAATAGTAAAGTTTGCCTACAAGAACAGCTATCACTCTAGTATCGGTATGGCTCCATATGAGGCTCTTTATGGTAGGTCATGTAGTACTCCTATCTGCTGGGCTGAAGCAGGGGATAAAGGGTTCATCGGTCCTGAGATTGTATAGGAGACTACGGAGAAGGTCACTACTATTCGGGACAGAATCTGGACCGCTTAGAGTAGATAGAAGAGTTATGCTGACTTGAAAAGGAGACCTTTGGAGTTTGAGACAAGCTATCATGTGTTCTTGAAGGTCTCACCTATGAAAGGTGTGGTGAGATTTGGTAATAAGGGAAAACTCACACCGAGGTATGTTGGACCTTTCGAGATTCTGGAAAGGGTTGGAAACTTGGCATATCGACTTGCTTTACCTGTTAGCAAGTCGAGTGTGCACAATGTCTTCCATGTGTCTATGCTTAGGAAGTATGTCCGAGCAGAGTATCACATGATTGATCATGGTACGATCGAAGTAAACACAGATGTGACATTTGTAGTTGAACTTGTTCGTATCTTGATAGGTCTACGAAGAAGCTTCATAGGAAGGAGGTTGATCTTAAGAAGGTCTTGTGGAGTCATCATGACAAGGGCGATGCGTCATGAGTTAGAGTCTGACATGAGAGTGAGGTATCCACAACTCTTTGGTGAATTGGATACTTCCTTTAAGGGGGGTAGACTGTAATAACCATAATTTTCATTTTAATTTCGTGTAATTGTGTGGAACGAATATTGTACAAGTTCACGAATGTTGTTCGATAATATTTCATTTTTAGATTTATCGAAGGTTTGAAACTATTGTTTTAACTAAAAGCTCGAAATGCTCGATTCAAGAAATCGACTTTTTATACGTGCAAAATTTGGGAAAACTACCTTCATGAAAGTTGTAGAGCTCGTCGATACGAGTACGTACATATGCGGAACACAAAAATCGGATTTTTTCTGATTAAGTTATCGCATTTAGAAGAAATTTCCAAAACGAATATATAGGGAAAAAACCCTAAATTTTTTTGGAAACTTTCCTTTTCGTTCTGGCCTCCCTTTCCCGTTTGGGAAACTGTTCACTCATTCTCCCTCTCTCTCTCCGCGTGGCCTAGCCTAGCAAAATCAGAGCACGGCTTCACCGTGCTCTCTCTTCCTCCTCCGTCCACCTCAAGGCCTCAAATCACTTCCCTCGTGCTCGTATCGACCTTGCGCAGCAGCAAGAGGCAACCTTGCGCCGCGACACGGCTGACAGCGGCAGCGGTGAGTCCCGAACGGTTAAAGCTCGATTTTGGTTCGATCTTGAAATCTTGAGCTACAGATCATCATTCCTCTTGATACTTGGCTCATTAGACTCGTATCAAGTTACTAAATAAGCACCAAGAAGGACCGGACCTGGGTATAATGATTTCACGTTCGTCGGAGCTCACCTTGTTTTAGATCGAAAACCACCTTCAAATCCGGATATCTCGAGTTACAGAATATCATTTCTTGTGATTCTTGGCTTATGAACTCGCCTTGAGCTTCTGAAGAAGTCTTCAAAAGGGATCGAAGGGAGTTGTTGCAGTTTTTACGTCGAAATCAAGTTCGCCGGTTTCTGGGTATTTTCTGGCCACCCTGACTGTGTTTGGTAAATTTCGACCTCCTCCCATTATTTTCTGGTCTTGTGCTAGTCATCAAAGTTGCTCAAAGTGATGAAACGAATCTGAGAAGCTCGGCCCCGACACCATTGGTGGTGGTCGGCGGCGGCTCCACCACTAACTCCTGCGGCCCTTTCTGGCCACCTCCGGAGGTCTAAAATATAGTTTCTATACATTTTAATATTTTACGTTTCAATACGATCATTTTGGCATATTATACGCATTTTCCAGATATCGTAAGATTTAGTTATGAATTTTTCGATTTCGATCGTTAGATTTGTGATATGTGAATTTAGGACCGTCTGATGGACTTGTAGTTTTGATATGATGATCATATGACTGTCCCAGTGGCTTTGTGTGGTCATGGGTGAAGATCTGACCATTAGATCTTCGTATAATTGCAAAACTGTGATTAGGGAGGCGATTCATGAGAATCCGTCCGTCGGATTTTCTTATAAATTAGAATCCGGCCGTTAAATGATAGTTTAGTTATGTTTTGGAATTATTGCCTAAATTCAAATCACATTTGATTAGGTGATTGACGGGTTATACTTGGGTGAGCTGTTTCGGTGTGGTTTGTATTTTTAATTGAAGACGCAGCGGGAATCTCGTGGTGAGTAAATCTCACGTGGTTCATATTACGAACAGAGTACTTTTAATTAATTTATTTATTTTGTCATAATTGGGTGAAAATTATATATGGATTAAATATTTGTTTTTAAAATCATATGGACTTGATCAACTACGGTCCATAGGTAAGTAAAATGAATTTCACAATTTTCTTGTGTGAACTATAGATGGTATTAGTGTTCATCCCTGAGTGGATGATTACGTATATATATTTACGTGGAATATATATTGGTTGGTGTGTTTGTTGAGTTGGAATGATGATTTGGATTATATTTCAAATGCTTAAATTTCATAATAATATCGTATATGTTGGATGAGTTGATTTCATTGTGTGAAAACATATTGTTGTGCTCATTATGGATTTAGGGTCAACATAATGACCGGTATGGGGGAATCGGACGTTCTAACCACAGGTGGATGATGAGATACGATTGGTTGAGTAAGTATGGGTATCGGACGTTCTAAATATGTGTATAAGTATACATATTGATGAAATACGATAAAGATAAATATGCCGGATGCCATAACCTAGGCCAAGTGAAAGGCTACGATTCAGTTAGAACTCTAGTCTGTCAATACCGTATTTTTATAAATACGATTTCGTGGTTTTATGAAGAAAGATGTGAATTAGGGTTTTGTGTTGATTTGTCATTTGGTGATTGATTTGAGATTGTTGGTTTATTGTGGACGTGGAAATTGTTGAGTGTTAACTTGGGTGAAAATAGATATGATTTAATTAAACAACTGTCATTTCTTTTTACTCATACGAGCTTTCAAAAGCTTACCGGGTTTTGTGTTGTTGCAATCCCGGTACACAATTCAAATGGTGTAGCGGATATTCCTGCAGGTCAGGATAACCAGGGAGGTGACCGTGCTGTTTCGGTGTTGCAGCATTTATTTTTATTTCATTTGAGGTTTGTATGCTCATTTAGAGCTTTACAATTTATTTTGTGAGTGAGTTGTAATAATTAACCGAGACTAAATTCGGTTTTTGAAATTAAATTGTGTGGTTAGGTTGTTAAGGAAAAGGAATTTTCAGGATGGTTATTTTAAGTTGTAGTAATTCATGTTTCGGATTTTGAATTTTTATTCTAAAATTCGGGGTATGACATCTGGACTATCGTGTAATCAATGTGATGTGCTACAATTGCAGAGTTTTGTTGTGGTATCAGATGTTTGACCTAGACATGTCTTACTTCGTTGAGTGGAGACTATTCTACAAAGCTGCGAGGAATTACTCAAAGTGCGAGTGCAGCATTTTATCAACAGATTTTAGATGGACTGAACGAGTGACTTAGGTGTTGGAGGTTATGTTGAAGGCATGTGTTTTTAACTTCAAACGTGAAGTTAAAAATGAGGTCTGTCAAATCGATTACGATAGTGATGTTAAGTGGAGCTTCGGTGTTCAGATTTGCCTTATCTCCTAGACTATTTGTTATGCAGAATGTTTTAGGTGCCTTTAATGGAGAAAGATAGCTATGATGGAGCCAGTGTGCTTGATCATGGTACCAATGAAGTGGAGGTTTGCGCGACCATCGTTGGTGGTCTGTTTGTATTCCAGATAGGACTACGGAACAGCGCTTGAGTGAAAGTTTTTGACTTGTTTACAAGTTGGCAAGGTCATCGTGATGAGAGCAATGTTATTCTAGGGCAAGAGGCAGAATTGAAGATGTATTATCTGTCCCTGGACAACCGATATTTTGTTATCGATGTCCGATGTCAGATGCTGCTATAAGCAGCAGGTTTTGGAGAAGGCATCATGTGTGGACATTTTGGATTGTCATCATGTCTTTTAGTCTAATCGTTGCACCTGCTACTCTATGGAAGTAATGAATAGTATGTTCAATCCCCATTTGGATATGTCGTAGTAGTATTCGTGGATGATATCTTGAATTGCTCCAAGTCTTTTAAGGATCATGATAAGCATTCTTGGATTGTACTACAGGTTCTGCAAGAGGGAAAGTTTTATGCTAAGTTTGAGAAGGGTGAGTTTTGGCAAGAAGGGAAGTTTGCATCAAAGTTGTCGGACCTTTTAGAGATTTTGGAGAAGGCTGGAGATTCAGTATATCTGCTTGCCATACTTCCTAATAGGTTAGGAATGCAAAATGTTTCCATGTGTTCATACCGAAAGAGTATATCCAGGATGAGTCAATTGTGTTTAATCATGGTAAGATCGAGGTGGAAGCAGATGTGACCTTCATTGTTGAACCTGTTCTATCTGGATAAGTTGACAAAGCAACCTTGAAGGAGGTGAGTGACTTGGTCGAAGTTTTGCGAAGTCACCATGACATGAGTGATGCATCGTGAAAGCACAAGTGAGTTATGAGAACAAGGTATCTGCATCTTTTAGTGGACTGTAGTATGCTTAAAATTTGGGACGAAATTTCTTTAAGGAGGGTGGAATGTAAGACCCCGGAAATTCGTTATTAATTCCTAATGGGTTCCGGCAATTAATAAGGTGTTCGTTAGAACGATTTCATGCTTCAAGAGTGGAGCGGGAAATTATTTCGAACAATTATTTGCTCCAAATGCTTTTTCTCAAGGTTGACTTTTATACGTTAGGATTCCATGAAAGCTTCCTTTACAAAAGTTGTAGAACGCATCGATACGAGTTCGTAGACATGCAAAACACGAGACTCAGAATTCGTATGAAGAAGTTATGGCCATAGAAAAATGTTTCCGTTTTGGGAATATAAGAAGAATCCAAAAAAATATTAGAAAATTCCAAGTTTCCAAATCTAGAAACTCCTTCTCTCTCTTCTAGCCCGACCCCATTTCTGCCACCCTATTTGCAGCGGTGATATCTCTCAGCTCTGGCCACCAATCGACGAGCTACTTGTCCCATTCTCTTCACCTCACTCCAACCTACAACTATATGAAGTTTCATGACGTAGGTTAGCCCATCCACGGCGCAGCAACGCCAAGAAGTGGTGGCGGCGCTGCAACAATTTGCCATCTTGGAACTCACGATTTCGGCCACCATAGCCGGCGATCCTCGGGGGATTTTGGAGCCCAGAGGATGTAGAAGCTTTCTCCTAAGGTGGCTTGCAACAATTCAACTTATGGAGATCGAATTTTGAAGATTGGGATTCTAGGGTTCTTCAGATTTCAAATCTTTTGAGGTAAATTCTAGCCAAATGACTTTTATTCAGACTTTGTGCTAGTTATGAATGTTGATGTACATGTTGAGAGGAAGAGTTTTGCATAGGACTCGCTACCTAATTCAGAGGTCGGCGGCGGTTCTGCCACTTTCTGTGGAGGAGTTTTCCCGCGGCTTTCGGCCACCTCAAGGACTGTTTATGTCCCTCATTGCAATCTGCTCGTCGATACGAGCATTCTAATATATAGTTTATAATTTTTGGAAATCATATGAGCAAGTTACGATTATAGGGTTTTAGGATTTTTTGTTCGATCGATTTTCGATCCGTGAGGATTTGGCTGTCCGATCAACATGTAAGTTGGATATATTGACTATAAAAGTGTTCCGGAGACTTTGGGTGGTCTCGGATGAAGTTTTACCTTGACTGACATTACTTTTGGATTTTTGGATTAATTCGGGAGTTTCGGAATCTAATTGTTTAGCAATTCGTGTGCTGAATCAAGGCTGTAATTTCTTTAGGTGATTGAGCGTAAGTTCGGTAATTTATCTTGACTATTAGAGAAGACGTAGCTGGAGTTAGAGGTGAATAAATCTCACATGGTTCATTTACGAACGAAATTTACTTTATTATTCGAAATTGTTGGATAAAATGTGAAATCATTTTCGAAAATAAATATTTGTTTTAAATCATATGAGCTTGATCGCCTACGGTTCATAGGTAAGTAAAATGAGTTTTTAAAGTATAAAAATGATTTTCTCGAGTTTTTAGAATTGTGAATTATAGTTGATATTAGTAGTCATTCCTGAGTGAATAACTACGAATATATACATTTATGTGAAATATATATCTGAACGGCGTGGTATTGGATGAAATAATAATTGTTATTTTATTTGGATCATTATTTTGAGCATTTACCCTTTTTGAAAATGCAATATATCATGTGTATGATTGAGGTGATTGTGTTAAAGAGTACTTGAGTTTGGAATTGGTTTTGTACTGTAAAACTGAGCATTGTAAAAAGTACAGTTTTGCTATGGTGTCCATGACCTGATTTCGAGGGAAACAATATATTTTGAAAATGTTGAATTTTGTTGTTTTGAAGGGATTTGGGGTTGTGGTGTAACATTTTTGGGTCAAATGAGACCTTTTTAAATGCTTTCGGATCTAGGGATCCGGGTCACAGTGGTGGCAGAGGCAGTTATTATCGTAAGGCTGAACCTCGGTCGAGGTGACATGTTATGATTCAGTTAGAGCTCTAGTCTGTCTGCAGTTATACTGCTTGGGGGATAACTTTGTGTTATGACACTCAGGAGTACATGTTTTTGAAAGAGAGTTTCGAGTGTATGCTTTCTTTAATTGTCCGAGGAGGGACTTGATTTTCAAATTATGGTGTGAGTTAAGATAATATGATTTTATCACTTTTGTGATGTATGTTACCGTTAAGAGATAAGGATGTCGAGCTTTGAAAACGAGTTATTTTATGAGATTGGTATTCGGAGTTGAAAGGGTGATTTCGTGGTTTCAACGTGAGTTGTTTGAATTCTTTATTTATTTTCCTATTCCATTTCTACTGTAAATTTTTAAGTAATCTCCTGAACTAAACCATAGGCATGGATTACTATGATTTCTTTTATTTGATTTTAGGGCTAAATACTGTTTAGTCCTTGAACTTTTGACCATAAAACACTTCAGTCCCTGACCTTCTAATTTCACACGTTTAGTCCCTGTACTTCAAAATTTCAGACCAATAGGTCCTTGCCGTCTAAAAGTTACGGTGAAATGTCTATTATGCCCTAAGTTTTTTTTTTTTAAATAAATTTATTCCTTTCTCTTTTTTTAATTCTTTTTTCTTTATTTTATTTATTCTTTTTTTTTCAAACAGAAAGAAAGAAGGGAAAAAAACAGAAAGAAAGAAAGGGAAAAAAATTCCTTTTCCAAAAAAAAAAAATTAATTAATTAAAAAAATAACTGAAGATAATTAATTAATTATAAAAAAAAGAACTGAGGGCATAATAGACATTTTACCGTGACTTTTAGACGACAATGACCTATTGGTCTGAAATTTTGAAGTAGAGGGACTAAACGTGTGAAATTAGAAGGTCAGGGACTGAAGTGTTTTATGGTTAAAAGCTCAAGGACTAAATAGTATTTAACCCTTGATTTTAACATAATCTCCTGAACTAAACCATATGCAGGGATTACTATGATTTCTATTTTGGACTGTGTGCTTTTTGATGATCTCCTGAACTAATTTTCTATGCAGAAATTACCAGGTTTTATTTAGAATGATTTGATTTGTCACGATAGTGACCTGTGTGTTCCTTAAAAAGAAAAAGATTTGTTGTTAGAATTAATCATTGTGCTGATTTGTTGTTTTTGGGTCAGAAATTGTTTTAGTGGTTTTCTAGGTTTACTCATATGAGGTTGCAAAAGCTTAACGGGTTTGTTGTATCAACCTGGTGCACTATTCCATGTCGTAGAGTTATTGTGCAGGTTAGGATATTGAGTGTTCATCTTCGAAGCTGAGGTGTACATTCGATAGCATGGACCTTGATGGATACTCTTAGTTTTAATCTTCCGCTGTGTAGTGAGAGTGATGGGTGTGTTTACTTATTGAATTATTGTTCAATTTAATTTGTAAACTCTTTATAATGTAATATGTGACTCTAAAGAACGAGTCGGTATTAATATTGGTCAGCTTGATTTGTTTAGTTGCTCAACTTAAATGAAAAAAAATTCTGAGCTTAGTTTACATCCGTTTATCCAAAATTCGGGGGGTGACACCTCCATACGTCACCAACAGTCCCACGCACCGCCAGCCAACTCCGATTCCGGTCACCAAAATTCACTAGCAGCATCATCTCAACATTCTAAGCATCTTGCATAACTGCGACAAAGCTCAATTTCAAGTCTAAGTATCCGAAATCATCTCAAACCTGTGAGATGCTTTTCATCGTCGATTTGCCATAATTTGGCAAAATTGTTGCTACCTATTGGTACGGCTCGAACCATGATGAAGAGGACTCTAAGAAATGGGTGGTGGCGCGGCCGGAAATGGAAGAATTTGCCAGAAGACTCCGAAATGCTACAGTAGACTTTGAAGCTTCAATCTACAGTTTTCCGGCCAAATTGTCGTGAACCACCACCACTAGCGTGTGCGGAAGGAGGAGGCGGTCCTAGCCCAACCATGGCGCGCCAACTAGACGCCAGACGGTGGAGATATGCCGGAAAAAACTAGAGAGGCCGAAGGGAGGGGAAGAGAGAGCTCGGGGGAGGGGACAGAGAGAGTTAACCGGGGTAGGTTGATTTCTGACCTAGCACAGTAACTTTCCATATATATAGAAAGTTATCATGAATAGAAACTTTACTACTTCATCCATAACTTTCACATATGAACTCCGATGTTTACGTACCACATACGCACGGACTTGGTTTAACAGCTTCTACAACTTTCATAAAGGAAATTTTCTCAAAAACTGATCTGACAAAAAGTCAAATTTTAGGGCCTCTAAAAGATCGAAACAGAGTCAAAAGTAAAAAATATATGTCATCTACCATCTGAAAGACTAGTAAACCGGTAATCGACGTTCGGGACGTAACATTGATAGTCATTTAGGCATTCAGGTTGGACAGATTTGGTTCATTCTTTGATTTAATCTAGTTTGATACCTTAATAAAAACAAAACAAGTAATAATCCCAAACTCACCAACGAATGTCGCATGTAGGGAAACAAATATGACTAACTCATTGTATTGTTAGTTGGGCTTAATGGTGCTTTTGGCTTCTAAAAAAAAATTTTAGAACAAACTAAGATTTTATAAATATAATGAATAATATCGTGCTTTACAATTGACATAATTTTCGGGTTATTATAGTAATTGTTAAGAAGGTAAAATGAAATTAGCCCTTACTTAATATAAAGTTACCTTAAGGGTTTAGAAATTGTTGTACAACTTTAAATTTGTTGTGTGTGTGTATTAGATTTTGTTAGTGTTAAATTGCAATCTGTGAGGATTATAACCTGCAGTGAGACGTTATTGTATATATAAGAAAATTCTTAAAAAAAACTACTCCAAATGGCACGGGATATACACGCTTTGGCATACCTTCGATATTAGCTTGTTAAGATGTTGAGGCATATTAATGCAACTCTGAGTAAAGCCAGCCTTGATAACATCCACTGTACTCCCCAACTGAGAATAAAGAACCTCTCCATCTCTAGTAATTGCTTGACTGCTGTGCACAAGTGTTCTCAATAGCTTCATTAATTTCTTGAAGTAACTTAATCCCATCTTTGACAGCGATGAGTTCCATGCATAGATGGTAGACAATAAACTGTATACTAAAAGAAAAGGCAGCAACAACTCTCCCTTGTACAATGGTAAGTAGAACTAATTAAAGAACCATCAATACTGAGCTTCAAAAAGTCATATACAGGGTCTCCAACTACTCACTATCTTCACAGCAGCCACAGAAGCACCAACTAACCCAATTATTTGCTTTGAGCTCTTCATACCTAGCCATAGACAATAAAATAAGAACTCTTCCAGGTCTCTCCACATTAATCCTCAACTTATAATTCGATTCTTATTCTTCCAAATGTTCCAAAGAATGACAAGTAATTGAGCATAAAATCGGAAGTTAGAGAATTTAGTTGTTTCGACATCCATTCTATAAAATTAAACATATGAATTAGGTAACTTTGTAGATCTAGCATTGCCTAACCCTGTAGATCTACAATAGTAATTTGCATCCATTAATGTCTATCTTTCTCTCTCTCAAGAATATTACTTAGAGGGTACAAACGCCAACAATTCTTCTACCTAAATAGTTGGCCTGTAGGCCTGCTTTATTAATTAGCTAGCTAGCACATCACAAAGGATGATGTGTTCATATCCATCGACCTATGGATGTAAATACGAGATCTCTTCTGGTTCAAACTGAAGCTTTATATTCTATATATAATAGAAGCTTTATATTCTATATAGTATTATATAGACACACACACACAACGTACCACACTTACGCAAACATATATACAACTGCAAGCTAGAATCAACGAAAATGGAGTTTGGCGAAGAAGGATTACTACAAGAGGGTCAGTTCATCAACAGCTTTGTCTTATCTCTTGCAATTCTTGCCATTTTGGAGTCACAAGTTCCAATCGACGATTCTCAAACGTTTTTCCTTCTGAAAAATGTCTTCCTCCCTATCAATCCACGCTTCTCATCCATCACGGTACTATCTCTCAGGACTTAGCTAAAGGACTAAGTATTTCCCTAAATTGTTTGCGTATGACGTTAATTACTTAATAAATAAAAATGATTGTTGTCCTCAGATGAGGCCTAAAATTTATGGTATCAATCTGATGTGGCATATGCCATGTCAAGCAGCGTATCACCTATTTATCACGTCATGTCATTTAAAAAGATTATTTTATCTATCCAAAATCTGATGGCTCTAAATTATATATTTTTTTTCTTCTTCTTTTTTTCATTGCATTCATGCTTAAATTAAAACAACAAATCGTGTTTCTTCAATTAAGAAAAGGGAAAAAAATTATTTATTGAGTGATTCTACAATCATTTAAAATGAGAAAGAAAAAAAATTCTTCTCATACTTAGATTACAATTGATTATTGCCAAACAACAAATCATGTTGAATCCCAGTTCTCAAAAATTGTTCACCATGCAGATAAAAAGACAAAGCAATACACATAATTTGATCAATAGATTTGAACATACATCTAGGGTATACATCAAATCTCTCACACGTTATATGAATTTGAAGTTTGTTGGGTTCTAGCACATTGTAGAATTTTTTTTCTCTTCATTTATTACTTTTTTTTCAATTTAGTTTTTGCCCTAATTTAGGCGTAATGTATGACATCAACAGCTCAAATTAAGGAAATATTATCTTACAAATACATGTTGTCCCCAGCTGGTGAGAATAAGCAAGTTCATATAATGGAGCAAGGTCGGCCCTGTATTTGTTTTTGTACCTAGGGTTTAACGTATGATTTGAGTTTATTAATATTTTTTTTTGTTTAGATTGTAGATAATAATCAATGACTGCTATTATCACACATTATTTTCTTTCAGCCACCTAATTAAATACATAAATATGCTATTTGAAAAGAAAATTACAAGAAAGAACTTAATTAAATGAAGAACAATGTAGGTGAAAAAACTTGCAGTCATATCCCTTAAATTAATACATCAATGATTTCCATTGATATGTAATATTTTCTTTATGTCACTTAATTAAATGAATTAATACTATTGATCTGCCCCTTACAATCTATAAGGAAATATAAAAGGGTAAATTTGTTGTTGCATGATTATGATTTGGCAGGATATATTATGTGAAATTGAAGATAAAATTATTTACTTATATGGCATGACACCTAATATTTAGACAGTGAAGTCCTGCGCCTATCATTGCCCTTTGAAAAAAAAAAAATTAATGCATGCAGGTTGAAGGTGCAGATAAAAAGAATAAGCAGTGGAAGAGAGTTATAGTGAAAGTGGAAGACCATGTCTCTTCCATCAACCACCACCAAAATCCATTCTTTTCCTCACTGCAGTAGATTATACCGCATCAAATCTTTAGCCATAGCAAGCTCTCATCTTTTGCAACTCATGATGTATTTTTGGTTCTCACGCCACATGTCTTCTTGCAATCCTTTCCATGTACTTTTGTTCATCTATCAAAGCTATATGAAGTTTCGGCCAACAAATCAACGAAAGCATGCCACCGCAGCAGGCCAACATTACTACAAGGGAGCTTATGGGAAGACGCTACAAAGCTTTTTGAAGCTTTGGACTTAGTTTCTGAACTCAGGGGTAAATAGAGGAGATCAACCCAATCAAGCAATCTTAGCAGTCTATATAAATTCACCCGAACATTATTAGGCCTTGATCTAAAATCTTTTTGAATTTTCAATTTTTTCCGTTCTTTTAGCAATTCTATACTAGCTAGTTTCTTTGCAAATAGTATGCAATCCTACTATAGTAAGGAGTGAAATAACAAAATAATGAAAATTAACTGTTTACCTTTGAATGTAGAGAATATATCTTAACTACAAAATGTCAAACAAATAAATTCAAAAATATGGGCTCACTAAGCTCCATCAATTCTCATATTTTACTGAAGGTAAAGCCGTAAAATAAGTTAGATTTTTGTTTGACAAAAGAAGAGACAAAAGTGGTCCGCATATACTGTCCTAATTGGCCACTAAAGGACTACGGGCAGCCACATTTATTTGTTTATTTATTTTTATGACAGACCATGGGCAGTCCTTGCTGACCATAGCTGGACAGCAAATTTTTTTCCGATCTAAACCAGAGCTACTGCCTAACGGTCTTGGAAAGCAAATAGTGCTCGATTCGTACGCACGTAATTAAGGACCAACTCCCTACGTGTCGGTCTTTTTCCATCTCTCACGTACACATTAGTTAGAGGATACAAACCCCATGAATTCTGTTTACCTAAATAGCCAGCCTGTGGGTCTAGCTAATTATTATCACCAAGAATGATTGGTTCACAACTTCACATCCATGCATATCGATCTTTCTCCAACTCTCTCCTATACAGTAGTTGGAGGATACAAACCCCATCAATTTTTTTTTTTTTTTACCTAAACAGCCAGCCTGTAGGTCTAGCTAATTATCACCAAGAATTATTGGTTCACAACTTCACATCCATCCTATGGCTATATATACATCGATCTCTCTGCCGGTTCCAAGGAACACGGGAAATATATTATATGGAGAAGGCAAAACATAGCCAAGCTAGCTAGTATCAAATAATATGGAGTTTGGAGAAGAAGGACTACTATTAGAGCCGGTGAGCCCTGGTGGTCAATTCTTCAACAGCACTGCCTTATCTCTTGCAATTATTGCTGTTTTGGAAATACAAGTTCCAATCAACGATTCTCAAACTTTTTCACTTCTTAAAAATGTCTTCCTCCCGATCAATCCACGCTTCTCTTCCATCATGGTACTCTCTCTCTCTCTCTCTCTCTCTCTCTCTCTCTCTCTCTCTCTCTCTCTCTCTCTCTCTCTCTCTCTCTCTCTCTCTCTCTCTCTCTCTCTCTATATATATATATATATATATATATACACACACACACACACACACACACACACATATAGACACGCACGCACACAGACATATATAGACACACACGAGGTAGGGAGATCTTGCAGATGGGTCGACAGTAATGCTTAATAATTTGTAACTTTAATTAATGAATGCAGGTTGAAGGTGTGGATGAAAAGAATAAGCAGTGGAAGAGGGTTCAAGTGAAGCTGGAAGACCATGTACATGTCCCCATTTTCCCATCCGGAATGTCACTTGAATCATATGATATGTACTTTGATGAATATATAACGAAGATAGCATCAGAAACATTCCCACAAAGCCGGCCATTATGGGAAATTCATCTTTTCAAGTACCCAACAAGTCATGCAGCTGGGCAACTAATATTCAAGATCCATCATGCCCTTGGCGATGGCTACTCTCTCATGGGCGCTCTTCTCTCTTGTCTCCAAAATGCTCACAATCCTTCTCTTCCTCTGACATTTCCTTCACTAAAGGGTGCAAAGAATGAAACTAGTAGTCGATCTCGTGCGTTTGAGTTTGTGCCTAAGATACTTTCTGCCGTTATCAACGGTGCATGGGATTTTAGTTGGAGCACTTTGAAGGGCACTTGGATTGAAGATGATCGAACACCAATAAGGTCCGGCGTTGATGGAGTTGAGTTCCGGCCTGTGTCCATATCGACTTTGATGCTGTCTATTGAGGAAATCAAACTTATCAAGAACAAGCTTGGAGTGGTAAGCTAGATAGACTAATCTTTTACTTGTATGTAGTTACGTACCTCATTAGTTATTAAGGTACGTAAATCTTTTGGTTAGATTGTGTTGGTGCACTGTTTGTTTGCTGTACAATGATGTATTGATTAGGGTTAGGAAGAACAAATGGACGAAAGGGGCTAGCAATACTAGTTATATATATATGTCATTATATTGTTATTGAAACAGGTTTTAGCTAATGTAAATACAATTGGTTGCGTGCAGACGATAAATGATGTTATTGCTGGAACAATCTTTCTGGGCACCCGAATGTACATGCAACGGATGAATAGTGAAAAATCAAGTAGCCAGAATTGCACGGCATTGGTGTTGCTGAATACTAGACTTGTTGCGGGTTACAAGTCAGTGCAGGAGATGTTGATGGAACCAAGCAAGTCTTCTTGGGGCAACCGATTTGTCTTCTTGCATGTCCCGGTGCCCAAGTCGAGTGAAGTTTCCAAACCATTGGATTTTGTATGGGAAGCACAGAAGATAGTCAAGAGACATAGAAGCTCTTCAGCTTGGTACCTCACTATTAGGCTCTGGGACATTTTGAAAAAATTTAGAGGCGCTGAGGTAACTAATTATTAACAATGCAATTAAAACTTTTAGCTATATTTCTTTCCTCCATGTCTCATTAGCTAACTTTCTTTTTGTACCTAAAACAAAGTGGTAAATTTTTTTAATTATAAGTGATAAAAAAATCCATTTTGGGTATTTTTTTTATTTTACTTTATTTATTTATTTATTATCTCAATTTTATTCATCTCAAATCAGAATGATCATTACATATTTTTTTCACTGCCATCTATAGACAGATGAGAAAATGTGATACATTGAGATAAGTCCATTCATTGAACATCCAAAGCTCACGAAACTAGTAAGCCTAAAACTAAACACTTCTAAGGTGCATGAAACACATAGGGTTTATGTGCAAGAAAGTGCATAGCATAAAATTAAAACTTAAAAAAAAAAAAAAAAAAAAAAACATCCCAAAAGGCCCAAAAGAAAAGTCACTACCCTTGGCCCTACCTCCCTGTTTTGATGGGTTTTACAAACATGTATTAGTGATTTAAGGAAACACTTCCTCGTACAAAAGTGTGTTTTGTCAAGTCTGATAAAATCTTTTAGGCTTTTCACACCAAACAACCCTTGTGTACACATTTTCGGTTTTCCCTTTATTAAAGCATCTTAGCAAATTTTTTTTTTTTTTATGTTTAAAAATATACCTCAAAGTTAGTTTAACAAACCATTTTTGAAAATTTGCTCTAACAATATTACTTTACTAAATTTAGATATATGTGAATAAATCTTTATTTCTAATTTATTAGTCAAAAGAAAATTATTAAATCTTTAGTGATTAATTGCATTTCCAACATAAAAAGAAATAATTGATTTAATGTTGCTGTCGTTACCTATATTCTTCATGATGTCCAAACCTAATCATTAAAGTTCAAGAAAACATTCTCAAATTAATGTCTAATCATTCCCGTGGTTTATTGTGGGTCATAATAGTTTACGTTTAGTCAATAATATCTGTTCGGGGTCGCAAAATGTTTATCATGTGTCAATAAAGTGTGAAGGGTGTAGGGGGTCTTAAGGCTTGTTCTTACAATCTGGAGGTGTGCCTGATAGAACCAGCCGAAAGTTTAACCATAAAATCTTGTGAAGCCCAAATTAGGTGAAGGCCCAAATCCCACTTGCTACACAAGTTAACGTCATAGTTGTCTACCTAACACAAAAAACCACCCAAATACTCTCCACTAGAAAATACACCCCCATATCTAATCTCAAGAGTAAAATTGTCCGGATCAACTGTACAAAACACACACAAAAAAGAAAAAGGAAAAAAAACATTTGATTAGTTAATCAAAAGACTATATATATACAGAACAAGCATGCAATGCTGATCATAAAGATGATAGCTTTGTAGATATATATACATTAATTAAATAAGCACCAGCTGTGTGTGTGTTTATGTATGTGTCTGTGTGTGTATATATATATATATATACAGATTTTATCTAAAACAGAGCTCCGCTTTGAAATTAATGTATGAAGTTCTATATACATAAGTCAAGTCAACATATAGAGAATCAACCCACATGATGGGTAAGTTTGAGTAGTTAAAAAGACCTAGATAACATAAAATTGTAATCCAAGGAGTTAAACTATTAAAGCATGAACAAAGCCCTAAAATAAAGTGTAGTTGTTGTTGACTTCCCTAAAATCAATTGAAGTAGGAAACTGAATGACAAGGTTCATATATTGACTCCAAGTCTTCTTCTGCATTATTGACTGCAAGCCTATGCATATCTTTCGATTAAGAAAGACACAAGTTGACATGAACAACTCTTACCTCTCTATTCTCTTTAGCTGTTAAAGAATCTAGCTAAGAAAACTATTCTTGAAGAGTGAAAACTAGAATGAACCAACCATTTGATAGCAACCTTTCATTGGGTAGTTTGAAGAACATAGATTTTAAGAGAAATTGTAATTGAAGTGATTAAATCATGAACAGGGCTGTTTCCTTACAGAACACAAGGACTAAAGGAAACCAAGCATTGTTCTTCAGCATTATTGACTGCAAACCTAAACATTCATTAACCAACTTTTAATATATTCATTGCAATCTTCATGGGTAAGTTTTAATAGGTAAAAAGGTCAGGATTAAAATTGTAATCCAAGGAGTTAAAGCAGCGAAATAGAAGCAGTAGTAGCAGTTATTCTTTCATATAATTGTTTGATCAACACAAAAGCCAATTGAGAAACCCTAATTGATTAAACAAACCAAACAAAAGAATAGAGTTTTGGGACCATATATACATCAGTCCACCGAAATCAACTTTTCCAGAAAACCCTAATTTAAATCTCACTAGAACTCAAAGACAAGAAAACATCTAGATGTTAGTCACTTACAGTAGTTTGGAACGTCCCCATTATTCTTTAACTTCACCTTATCCATTCCAAACTCAAAGATATAATCAGTCTTGGTTCAATAGTTTCTACAATAAATGTTTCATCGCTTCCATGTTTAAAGAAAAAAAGGAACGCTTCATGTCTTCCATGTTTAAAGAAAAAAAGAACACTTCATCTCTTTGCTTTTTTCCTTTGATTTCTCTAGAAAAGAAAAGAAAAAAAAAGTGTCTCATTCTCTTCCTTGACGTATGCTTAAGTTTTTTTTTTTTTTGGATGACAATTGAAAAGACAAAAATGCCCAGCATGTGAGGTCAAATTAACGGAAAAATTGGATGGAAAATCAAAAAGTTAACGGTAGGGTGTGAATCGGCAAGAATTAAAAAAGCTAGAATTTAAAGAATCAAAATTGAAATGTCAGCGGGTAAATTAGTAGTTATGAAAAAAGTTAGGAGACAATTTAGCTATTTTGCCTAAAATAAAACCACATAACCACACACCCCCTGTAAAACTCTTTGGCTTTTAATTAAAGAGAAAATATAAAGTTCAATTCAAAATGTCTGTAATAAGACAGGTATCAAATTATGGCTATCTTCTAAACAAAACAATGCCTAATAAATATATCTAAAACAATAAAACTACAAAGTCTGTCAAAACAGTAGCACTAGATAGGTGAATACAAAGCTGAAAATATGACAATCAAAACAAACAATGATAAAAATTGGGGATTGAAATCCACACTCTTCATTTTACAATCCATACTCATTCTTTCCTTTTTTTGGTTTAAATTCTTATGTAAAAATAAAATTCAAGTTATTAAAGACAAAATTTAAGTCATTAAAAAAGGAAAGGAAGAGTATGGATTGAAAAATGGAGTGTGGAGTTCACTCCCTAAAAATGAAACCTTGCTGTTTTGGGTTTGGGCTATCATATCAACGGCGTTGGTTTTGTTACTTTGTAGGTAGCAGCTGGATACATTCATAGCACACTCAGAAACTCAAGCATGGCAATCACAAATATGATTGGGCCACTGGAACAAATGGCTTTGGCTGATCACCCCATTAAAGGAATCTACTTTATGGTGGCTGGTTCACCTCAGGTACTATATACACCTATATTATTTTAAATAATTAATCAACTATTTTACCCAAATTTTATGCATATTTGTTTTTCATGAAATATATATGTTTGTTAATCACTGACATATGAGAATGATCACCCTAGATTATTCAAAGGCACTCTGACAAGCTTTGAGCAACACCTATTCAGCATCAGATCCACAAAATTTTATACTATTCTTTGCAACTATACTTGTGTTGTAGTTAATGAAATAGGATTTCTATATCAACATTTAATCGTAAGTTAGGGCATAAATTTATATTTAAATCTTACGCGAATTTATAATAGTTAAGTTTAATTTGGGATTACTGTGACTTAAAAAAAAAAAACAAAAACTGCTTCTGATGTATGGTGAGAATAATTAGTTGTGAATTAAAACAGTTTCGTGTTTAGTAAACAATAATCTTAAAAGTGTTGTCAGTATATAAAACAACTTCACAACATGTTTTGATAAAAAGTAGCTTCTAAGAGTGACTTTTGGGTTGCTTTTAATAAAATCTGTTACCAATGACTTATAATTTATAATTAAAACTGCTTTTACCAAACACCATAAAATCTAAAATTTTACACAAAAGCTGATTTTTTAAAAAGCAAAACAATCCCAACCGGGGCCTCTCTTTTCAAGGATTAGATTTGAGACCTTCTTCAATCCATTCCTTGTCCTAAGAATTTAGAGATTGATCCTCGTGAGGACCACTTTGATCCATTTTCAAAGTAATAGTGTTTGAATTGGAAAGGTAATCTACTCCAGAAGCTTTGAAGTTAAACTCAAATTCATACAACTTTTTTTTTCTGTTGATATTCAACACCAATCAAAGAAACACACAAAGAGAAGTTAAGAGAGAACACATAAGGAAGAAGGAGAAAGTTGGGGGTGTGTTGCCAATATCCATCTTGGCAGCCTATGGATTAGGAAAAATTATACTATGCGCCAACGATGCAAGTCAACCAACAGATCTCAGCTGTTGATCTGTTGGTATTTATAGGCAACCTTTTTATTAGTAACAGAAAAATATACTTAATTTTATTCACCCGTCTATTTATGTTGGTGTAAGTACATGCCAGTGCGAATACTCTTTGATGGATTAGGCTAGAAATATGGATCTTCAAATACGTTGCAATCATCTTCTTTCTCTCTTTTTTCTTTTTTTGATTTTTTTTTTCCCGAATCTTATTGATTTGATTTTGTTATTTAATTTTGGTAAATTATGGGAAAAATTGGATTTTTATGGAGAAAACTTGGATTGTGGGGTACATTGAGAAAACTGATAGGTGTCAGTGGTCACACCATTTTTTTAATCTTCAATGGGTATTAATACGTGGACAGTTCATCACCGATCCATCTATTTGATTAATTTTAGAATGATATTCTATTCAATTTAGTTTTTGCATACGGTTCGCATTTTAAAATTATAGCATGAAAATTCAGTAAGCATCAACAAGTTCACCCAATGGTGAATCTACGAATTGTCCAATTTTATATAGCTTTTTCTCATTTAAGTGATTTAACTATAATCATAATATATTTAATATATTTTTCTTACGTCTCTGGTCTTGTAGAGTCTTACTATAACAGCAATGAGTTATATGGGAAAGCTAAGGATTGCCATAGGAGCTGAAAAGGGCTTCATAGATACCAATAAATTGCAAGCATGCATGAGAGATGCATTTCGGGTGATATCTGAAGCTGCGAATTAATCTCCGATACACTAAAGACAATCTATTTAATTATTGCTTCTTTTTTTTTTTTTTTTGCATATTCGTTAAGCGAGTTTGAGAATAAGTATTGGAGAAGTCTCGTATCAGTTTTATGTGTGGAACTTCTAGAAAACTCCTGTATGGCTTGTATGATTGTTCTTCTTTTAAGGAACGCCATTGGTTTGACCCTCTATCCCATATTTGAAAAAAATTGTGAGGGGTGGGGGTGTGGTGGTGGGGGGTTGAGGAACCTTCCTTTCTCACATGTAAAACAAAAAAAGAACAAAACAAAGTATTGGAGTTTCCTTAAAGTTAATATTAATAAAGTCTCTTTTCGTCATAAACATTCATACGTTTTTTTTTCTTTCTTTTCTCGTTTGATCGAAAGCATTCATATCACTATGCCAATAATAGCTTCAGAAGATAGATGATATTTGTCATCTGATATGCAAATTATCTGTAGTGTATCCAGTTGTCATCTCTTACAGCATCAGACGACAGATATCCTCCGTCGTCTATCCTCATTCACACAACAGAAGTTTCGCAAGGCTCTGTCGTCTGAACAACCCAACTTTGAAGGATTTGGGACTTTCTGTGGTTAGTAATCACATACAGCGACACATTAATGTTGTTCAAATCCTTTCAAAATGTTGTTCAAATCAATTACACACTATAATTTTTAATAAAACTGCTATTGTCTGAAATTAAATAAGAACACATTTATATGTTGTCTGAGGTTACCAAAATAAAGGCATGTTTGACAATCTGTTGTTTAAATGCATTTTCAAAGACATTTAATTGTTGATATAATCTAAGAACAACGTTATTATGAAATTTTATTTTGTTGTGTGATAATTAAATGAACTTTGCTTTTCTGTTGTTGTTGTTAGAAGAACTTTAGTTGTTTGATAATGAAAAAAACTTCACTTTTATGTTGTTACAAGTACGTAGGAACAACAGACAGTTGTTCTTTTTGTTGTTATTATATTTGTGGTACAACATATCATAAACTTACATGTGTTGGATTTGTCCCAAATCAAACCTCATTCATTCTGAACAGTCATCAAAAGCATATTATAGGACCTAAAATTAGCAAATTTTTCAAATATTGCATCAATTAACCTACCAAAATACAATCCCATCAGTTTCATGATACTAAACTAGCTAGCGGCTAGCTTTTACATTAGCTAATTTCAAGTACGGCCATTGTTGTGATCAGCATAATATCTTGAAAACTACTGAAATTGTTTTTCTATCACTAACTATAGAGTACAAATATATTAATAAGTGTCGATTTCACCGACTTCCTTCATACACTTTTAAGTATTTCATCTTAGAACTGCGCTCAATATGAGCTCGTCCCTGCATGCCAAACATAATTGCTTATTATACAGAACTAAAAGGCATTGTGGAAGCATAGTTCTGTAAGTAGGTAGGCTATAACTCATACATTTCATTGAGAAGGCCACTAAAGTAGAGTAGTTAATACACATCACCATGCCTATATGGTCTGCTCCAACACAATAATAGAATATGAACAAGTCCACAGCATATAATGTTATAAAGTAAAAAGACCAAATTCAACAGGGTTCTCATATCCAAGAAATAATGTTATCTTTTCAAAATGAACTTGAATTATGCAATGTGATTTTGCTAACATGCGTCACTTAAAAGGTATTTGTCAGCTTATGTTTCAAAATTACAAACCGCCTAAAGGAATTTGCACGTTCTTATAGTGTTGACAGGCTTTACAATGATTCAGATGAGCATAGAGCTCTGAACTAATAAACTACATGTAATGAGAAGAAGCAGTTCAAAGTGTGAAGTGAAAGATAAATTTGATTTAACAACAACTAACAATTAATATACTGAAATTTCCAGGATAGTATTCATATACTAGATATATTATGACACTTACCAGGCCCAGAGTGCATAAAAAGCCATACTCTTCTAAGGCGGGTTCCACAATAGGCCATGTTCTTTGCAGCACATCTGTGTCTGCACAACACAGCCCAAAGTCTGGTAATTGATAAATGGAGCTTTCCACTCGGCTATAATGAACAACGAGGCATGCCCAACCTTCACTACTCCACAATGAGGCTTAACAAAGAGATATTACAATAAGACACAACATTTTCAAATTTTACAATTTCATGTAACATATTTCCATCAAATTTTGCTTCTATCTTACACTTTTCTTTTTCACAATGATGATCTTACTTATTCAGTAAACTAAGGCTAATGTTAAAAAAATACCTACACGAGCAAATATCTAATTGACTGGAATTGGAAGTAGAAGAAAGCAATTGCTGCCACCCCCACCGAGCTCGTGAGGCCCCGAAATGGAACTACCAGAAGAGACACATCATTGGGAAGACACACAATCAATATTGATATATTGCATGGGAACTTGCAATGCAACTTGCAATGCAACTTGCAATATTGATATATTGCATGGGAACTTGCAATTACAATAACATCGTCCATAACTTCAAATGAAATAATGATCTTTTGAAATAGAAAAACTAAAATTTCAAATGGAGAAGCATCCTTACTTGCAATGCTGCTATCTAGGTCAATTCCAAAATTTAAATTTTTAAACAAAAGGGGTCCACCAAGATACCCACATCGTGCATCACTACAAATACATATAATCAACAACATAAGTACTCGGTCCATGGTCTGAAGGCAAAAGTGGAATAATGAAAGGCAGAATAAACTTGAAAAAAAAAAAAAAAAAGCTTGAAGTACGTAACGGATTTACTTGCAGAAAAGAAATGAAAGCTACAATTAAAGCACTCCTAAAAGTCTAAAACAAGAGTTTCCTGGGGATGTTGTGTGTGCACAACTAGGCCTATATGCTTTTACAAACCTGAAACTTAATATAGGAGCACCAGCTCTGTCGTCTGGAGTTGGGAATTCAAATTTATAGTTGCGTATGAAAATGCCAGATGGATTAGTAAAGTAAAGCTGGGAAGAGAAACTATAAGAAAATTTAATTAAAAAACTGTTTATAGACCACGATAACATATCAGTACATACTCAACCGGTCCAATGTCTGGATACATGTAACAAAAGAAATAGAGAAAAGCACTGCATTCTCCACAAGTGCAAGATCAAAATTCACTAATTTCATGGTGAGCTTTCCGCTAAGAAGACAAATAATAAAAACAAACTAACTAGAAAGTGTTCAAAAAATTTGGCTTGATAATCCCCACATATACAAAAAGAAACATTAACATAGTACACAATAGTAGGAAACTGTGAGAAGGTTATCTCTCTGGCGAGCTCTTGCATCTTGGGATTCAGAAATAGGAAAGCTTCTGGGTAAGCCAGAGGTGGGACGAAATCACCGGTCCCCAATTTAGCTGTCCCATTTTGTCCCGTCCACTGTTATTCTGACACTTGTGAATCACTGTTAACCTATCTAACTCTGTTAACTCATTAAAAAACAAATAATACTTAAAAATGAATCCAGCCATTCCATTTGCTTCTTTACTTTCCTTTTCTTTTTCAATTTTTGGTTCAGCATTCCATTTGCTTCAAACCACCCTTTCTATTCTTCTGTAAAACTATGCTTACCATTCTTCCTACCTAGATCAAAAGCTTCAAGATAATCCAAATCCCAGGTTACAATGAAGGTAAGCAATTTAATGGGTTTGAGTTTGCGATTAGAGTGAGAAGTGGGTTGTAGGTGATGGGTAATCTCAGTTTTAGTCTGAAAGAACTCGCCTTCCAAATGAGGCTGTGATTTAGCATAGCAATGAAGGGATAGGAAGTCAGAACAGGTGGTGATTAGAGTGAGAGGTGGGATATAGCTGATGGGTAATCTGAATTTCAAGCCTATATAATGGATTTGGACCGATTGAAAGAGCCAATTGGTCTCTCAATTTTCTTTGAGTTGCTCAATTTCTGGGCACTTCGATTTCAGTTGGGTAAGGTATCTGGTGGAAGCTTAATTTATTTGGACCAAGATGCAGAGTTTTGTTGGGAGAAGGGGAAAGCTTGGTTTGCAGAGAAGAGAAGATGATAAGATTATAGTCATTATACAAGAAGAATATTATCCAATTGATAGTAAAAGGATCGGTTTGCAGAGTTCCATCCTCCAGATGATTGATTTATCTGGGTTTTTTCTCTACTTCGCAACTAATCGATTATATTGTTGAAAGAAAATGATTATAATCGTTAATGAAAAATAATAAAAGTAAAAGATTTAACAGAGTTATATGGGTTAACAGTGATTCACATGTGTCAAGATAACAGTGGACGAGACAGAATGAGACAGCTAAATTGGGGACTGGCATCTTCCTGACATCCGGTCATTAGGTAGGGGCGTGTATCTTTGCCTGTTGTCTGATATAGCCATGTATTGGAACCTGTTCCCCAGGTTGAATTATTATTAATTCAGCGACATGTACTAAACTACCAAAGAGATTATGATATTAAGACTTCTATGTTTGAGCACATGAAGATGGAATAAGTCACTAGATGATGTACAACACACAACTAGCAGAGAAGTAAACGAAGAGATAGAGTATAAACACAAAGCCAATTCGTTCTCATTGGACTTCCATTAGGGCTGTTAATTCTGACACGACCTAATCACACGACTTGAAACGCACACGAAATAAAGCGGGTTGAATCTGCACGATTAAAAAGCGAGTCGATCGTGGGACAATCCTCCATGACCCATTTAATAAATGGGTCGGCCACAGGTCAACTCGCCAACACGAAATGAACCCGTATAACCCGATTATGCTATACTTCTTCTTGAAATTTTGGGCTTTGGGAATATTTGATCATAGGATTAGACAATTTGAAATATTTTGCTTTATAATTATTGGATTTAGTTATTCATGAATATATATATATATATAATTATTTATATTCTTTGTCTTTTATAGTTTTTAGTGAATTTAATCAATTTATACTTTTTTTCAGTTAATTGGGTCGCATTGTTAACCCTTAAATGAGTCATTTTGCCTAACACGACATGACATAATTGTTAACTGGGTTAAGCGGGTTGGAAACGGGTAAAACGTTTAATAAATAGGTTGGGTTTAGGTTTAAATTTTTAACATGAATATTAAATGGGCTGGGTTTGGGTTTGTATTTTGCGATACGACAAATATCTTGACCCGACACGACCCATTGACAGTCCTAACTTCCACAGAGCCTTGACTAAATTGAATTTCTAAGATCTGGAAATCGAATAAATCCACAAGTTCCAAAATTTCTCCAAGATGACCTCGATTTCTCAACTAGAAAACCTAAAAATATCACAATTGAAGATAACCAAGATTAAACAATAGAAGCTCAAATTAAACCCAAACTTCAGGTCTCACCATGTGGCATGATTTACCTATGTGAATGAGGGTGAATGACTTAACGAGCTCGGTGACTGCGACAACGACAATGGTGGAGGAAGAGAGCGCAAAACTGGAAGGTCAGTAAATGTATAAGAACCAACGAGCTCGGTGATTGTGACAACAGCAGTGGTGGTGGTTTTTGATAGTTCGTCTTCTTCCTCATCTTCGTCCATGTACTTGAATTGGAGGTTGTCCATTACTTCCCATTCCTCCGCTCACGAAGGAAGTGTAGCTGTTGCTACATAGAAAATTGAGAGAGATATAAAGATTGAAATTTTAGGGTTTGAGAATCTCGATTTGGGGATGTTGGGGCTTCTTTGATTGGATTTCTCCGAATTGAATCAAATAGGAAACTAATGAAAGCCAAGCTAGCTGTGGGAGATGAATCGACGGAGCCGATAGCTAGCACTTGCTACGCTAGGTTAGGAGAGACCGATGGTAAGAAAGGTAAGCTTTTGAAAATTTCAGCTTAGTGTGGGAAAAACATGGGGTCTTAGTCTTAGGGGAAAAAGGGCTGAATAGATTTAGTGGTGTCAAAAATTGTTTTTGGCCAAATTTGGGTATACTTTTTCTCCGTTTACTCAGACAACATATAAATTCTCACGCTCCGTATTTTTTTGAATAAAATTCAAAATTCGAAATATGAAAATTTCCACAACTCAAAATAATCATCCCGAAAATTTCTTTTTTTTCTTAACAACCTCACCACACAATTTAATTTCAAATCCCGAATTTAGTCTTGGGTAATTATTACAACTCACTCACAAATTAAATTGTAAAGCTCTAAATGAGCATAACAAACCTCACAACTTAAATGAAAAAAAAATAAATGCTGCAACACCTAAACAGCACAGTCACCTCCCTGGTTATCCTGACCTGTAGGAATATCCGCTACACCATTTGAATAGTGTACCGGGATTGCAACAACACAAAACTCGGTAAGCTTTTGAAAGCTCGTATGAGTAAAAGAAAGAACGGTTATTTAATTAATTCATACTCATTTTCACCCAAGTCAAGCTCAACACTTTCCACATCCACAAAGAACCAACAACCTCATAATCAATTACAAAATCAACAAATCCACACAAAACCTTAACTGGCATCTTTCTTCTCAAAACCCCGAAATCGTATTTATGAAAATATGGTATTGACATACTAGAGCTCTAACTAAATCGTAGCCCGTCACCTGGCCGAGGTTATGGCATCCGACATATTTATCTTTATCGTATTTCATCAATATGTATACTTATATACATATTTAGAACTTCTGATAATCGTACTTACTCAATCAATCGTATCCCATCATCTACCTAGAATTAGAGCGTCTGATTCCCCCATACCGGTCACTACGTTGACCCTAAATCTATAATGAGCACAACAATATTTTTTCACAAAATGAAATCAACTCATCCAAGAGACACAATATTATTATGAAATTTAAGCATTTGAAATATAATCCAAATCATCATTCCAACTCAATCATATCATCACTCAACAACACACCAACCAATATATATATTCCAAGTAAATATATATATATATATATATATATATATATATATATATACGTAGTCATCCACTCAGGAATAACCACTAATATCATCTATAGTTCACACAAGAAAATCGTGAAATTTATTTGTATAATTAAAATTCATTTTACTTATCTATGGACCGTAGTTGATCAAGTCCATGTGATTTTAAAAACAAATATTTAATCCATAAATATTTTTCACACAATTACAAATATAAATAGTTTAAAGCACACGGTTCGTAATAAGAACCACGTGAGTTTTACGCACCTCAAAACTCCCGCTGCGTCTTCACTTAAAATACAAATCATAATAATCCAAATGCTTGTCAACTCAAGCCGTCAAGTACCTAATCAAGTACGGTCTTTACTTAGCAAACGAAGCACGAAATAAACTTAAATGATGATTCAACGATCGGATTCTAAAATAAAGACGATCCAACGAGATCCTCATGGATCGCCCTTGGAAACATCCTATCAAAATTATACGAAAATCCGACGAACGGATCTTCATGAATCGCCTCCCGAATCACTATTTTACAATTATACGAAGATCCAACGGTCGGATCTTTTCCCGTGACAACACAAAGTCATCGGGATAGTCATATGATCATCATATTAAAATTTGAAGTAAAAACGATGGTCTGATCTCCGTAAATTGTAAACCGAAGGTAAAATGTAAAAACCGTAAATAGTAGCGTAAAAACTTAAATTGACTATTTATCAACTTTTTCAAACATGATCATGTTATATATCAAAACGTTCGTATGAATGCATAGATCATCGTCCAGATAATATAAACTCAAAATATGGTCCGACGCGCCGCTACACGTTGCGGTTAACGCCAGTCAACCACCTCAGATGCAAAAGTTGTCAACTACGAACTTCTTCAAAATGAAATTATGAACAAATTTAATACCTGACTTTTTCCGAGATAAGGTCTAGATCGTCCTAGATCGAGTTTTGAAGTTGGATTAATCTCGGCCCTCTGATCAGTTTCCAGATTGAATCTCAGCCATCGAAAACTTCAATCCTTGATCTTTCGCTCAACACACAAAATCGTGATGCAAGGCTTATATAGGGATGATCAGGAGGAAGAGGACATCACGAAAATGGGGAAGATCGGCCCGTGCATCGCCGGTACGGTGGAAGTCCAATCGGGTCGGCCTCACGGGGTTGAGGTTGCTTCGATCCAAGGCTGGGGACAGCGGCTGGGCGGCTCGGGGAGAAGGCGGGGAGGCCCGGGTCAAACGGCGGCGTGGCCGGAGGAGGGAGATGGGGCCGGGTCGGCGGGTCGGCAAGCATGGGGAAGGGGTCGCGAGAGAGAGAGAGAGAGAGAGAGAGAGAGAGAGAGAGAGAGAGAGAGAGAGAGAGAGAGAGAGAGAGAGAGAGAGAGGTGGGGGGCTAAATGCAAAAATCTGATTTTTTCGTCCTTAACGAAAAAATCAGATTTTTCTTATATATAGAAATTTCTAATTTTCAAAAATTCATAACTTATTCATACGAACTCTGAATATTGTGTTCCACATATGCACGAGATCGTATTGATGAGTTCTACAACTTTCATGAAGGAAGGTTTTCCAAATTTTGAACGTATAAAAAGTCAATTTCACGACCCCCTAAATGATGTTCGTTTCGAAAATAAAATTTGTTCGTAACCCCTTTCCTCACACAACGATATACGAAGCAAGCCCAAAATTCATAATTCATATTATTGAACAAATAATGAATTACATTTAATTTATTTAAATTAAATTTCGGGTCTTCACATAAATGTTGTCCCAATTTTTAACATTTTAATGAGAAATCCTCAGTTTTTTAAGACGACAGTTATCTGTTGTCCCAGTTTTCCAATTTACAAAATAGATGAAAAAACCAAAATAGTATGGATTCTCATGCTATTCAGACAACAAAATTAATTTATATATTGTTTGAAGAAGTTTAAAAAGTTCAAAAGACAGAAAACAAAAATTATGTCGTCTGAAGGCATTATTGGCATAGTGTATGTGTTCGTTACGGAACCAATATTCTCTTAGTGAAGTGAAGTTAGGTTAGGTTATTTATCTCATAGGGTCTATTCATCTCATCTCTTACAATTTTTGTCTCTGTAATTGAACTAATCTGAGCAAAAATTGTAGATGGTCTTTGTTAATTTGGTTTAAGAAATTCAATATTTTTGTTTTAGTTCTAATGCCAATTTGGTCTATTATAGGTGTAAACATTATGGAAATTAGCGTCTTAGGTTTTGGATTGGAGACCTTGTTTTCTGGCATATGGGTTGACAGGACCCGTCTCAGATTTCACCCTGAAATCCAAAGTGGCTCTGCGGGGCCCACCTTAGAAAAAAATCTACTAAAAATTTGGCGGAACTTCCCCTCAAAATAGACTACCCAAAACCTGTAGAAAGATATCTAAACTTCTAAACCATCCATCCTTATTCTCCTGGAGCCACCCTGCTCCTAAATCACAACATCTCCCAATTCACATTACACAAGTCTCAACTTAAAAACATTAATTCCATGGTTATCATAGCAATTCTAAAACAGGTGTAATAGAATAAAAAGTAAAGATGGTAAAGGATCGATAAATCCTACAATGTGGAAGCAATAACAACTATGCCCCAGCTCCATGTATGCCCGAACTCAACTAATCTAGCCTACAATTGGGCATTTGAAATCAAAGGGACAAGGGAAAAAAACATTTAAAAATGCGTTAGCGTGAGTGGACAAAAAAAAAAAAGATAATTTAACTTTCCCACGCTTTTCCCTGTAAGAACCCGATGCAGGCCACAATGATAAAACATTTAACTTTAAATTTGGGAATCTCGTAACAACAAGCCAACCCCGCTGGTTAAGTACAATCGGACTAGCCTTGCTAGTCAAAAATAATTGTGTGTAAGTAAGGGAAGTTGATAGCCATACGAATGAGCCTCCCAGGCTAAAGTACTTCCATACTTCCGTATATACACTTACGTCACTAAGTATAGTGATTAGGATACAGGGATTCGGCATTACTGTCACAAAGACAGTAACCAGCGCCACAAAGGCAAACTCAATGCTAGCATAACAAAAATCACCCAAAGTACGGCACAAGAAAACATATTCGATAATCCAGTAAATCCATAAATACATAAGTATAATACCCCAAAAATCCAAATTAAATTCTGTGGATTTTTAGAAATGATTTCGTGGTCGTGGGCGTGAATATGAAGCTTGGAGAAATTGTGAAATTAATTCGAACGATTTTAATTTCGAAACAACTGTTAGTTAGGGGGTCATGAAAATTGACTTTTTGTACGTACGAAATTTGGGAAAACTTCCTTCATGAAAGTTATAGAACTCGTCGATATGAGTTTGTACATATGTGGAACACAAAAATCAGAGTTCGTATGAAGAAGTTATGAGGGTTTGAAGTTTGGGATTTTAGTACAAATATAGAAAAATTCTGGATTTATTCATAAATCCAAAATTTTCTCATTTTGCGTTTCAGCCCCCCGAGCTCTCTTCCCTCTCCCCCATTTTCGACGGATCTGGGCTCCTCTTCTTCCGGCCATATCTTCCTCCTCCAGGCGACCAATCGACTTGATTCCAAAAGCAATTTTGCTTGCCTTGAAGTCATTTAAAACCTCTTAGGAGACATCGAAGTCAAAAAAACACCGTGGGAGGCGCTACAAGGCCAAGAAGCTGTACAGCTCGAGCTGAAATCGCCCGAGCTGCTCCTCCCTTCGCCGATTGATTTCTTCCCCCTCTGGCTACCAATCGACCAGCTGCTTGTCCCTATCTCTTCACCTTGAAACAAGCTTTCTACACATATATGCCTTGCATCCTATCATTCACCATAGACAACGAATCGGAGCAAAGAACGTCAGATCATTGTTTTGGTATTTCTCCAAATTTTGGCCAACTCCGGCCAAAGTAGGAGGAGAGACCAACTGGGCTTTGTTCGTCTTGCCATGCTCTACAAACTCACCAAGTTTCACATCTCCATTTAACCCGAGGAAGACGAATTTCAGATTTGATCGATTTTGGGCGATTTCGATTGATTTCGATCGTTCGATTTATGATATGTAAAGATTGGACTCCGATAGACGTGTAGTTTTGATATGATGATCGTAGGACTGTCCCGATGACCTTGTGTGGTCACTGTCACGCCCCTAATTTTATTGAATAAAAATTCAAAATCCGAAACATGAATTACCACAACTCAAAATAATCATCCTGAAAATTTCTTTTTCTTAACAACTTCACCACATAATTTAATCTCAAATCCTGAATTTAGTCTCGGTTAATTATTACGACTCACTCAAAAATAAATTGTAAAGCTCTATATGAGAATAACAATCCTTACAACTCAATGAAAAACAAATAGATACTGCAACTCTTAAACAGCACGGTCGCCTCCCTGTTTATCCTGACCTACAGGAATATCCACTACACCATTTGAATAGTGTACCGGGATTGCAACAATACAAAACCCGATAAGCTTTTGAAAGCTCGTATGAGTAAAAGAAAGAACGGTTATATAATCAATTCATAATTATTTTCACCCATGACAACACCCAACACTTTCCATGTCCACAAAGAACCAACAACCTCCAAATCAGTCATCAAATCAACAAATCAACACAAGACCTAAACTCACATCTTTCTTCTCAAAACCCTGAAATCGTATTTATAAAAATACGGTTTTGACAGACTAGAGGTCTAACTGAATCGTAGCCCATCACCTGGCCCAGGTTATGGCATCCGACATATTTATCTTTATCGTATTTCATCAATATGTATACATATATACATATTTAGAACGTCCGATACTCGTACTAATCTAGCCTCATTACCCGACAAGGGTTGTGGCATCCAACTCACTCCAATCGTATCCCATCATCCACCTAGGATTTGAGCATCTGATTTTCCCCTACCAGTCACTATGTTGACCCTAAATCCATAAATGAGCACAACAATATGTTTTCGCACAATGAAATCAATCCATCCAAGACACACAATATTATTATGAAATTTAAGGATTTGAAATATAATCTAAATCATCATTCCAACTCAATCACATCATCAATCATCAACACACCACCCAATATATATATTCCACGTATATATATATATATATATATATATATATATATATATATACACACACATACGTAATTATCCACTCAGGAATAACCACTAATACCATCTATAGTTCACACAAGAAAATCGTGAAATTCATTTGTATAATTAAAATTCATTTTACTTACCTATGGACCGTAGTTGATCAAGTCCATGTGATTTTAAAAACAAATATTTATTCCATAAATATTTTTCATATAATTATGACAAAATAAATAATTTAAAAGCACTCGGTTCGTAATATGAACACGTGAGTTTTACTCACCTCGAAACTCCCGCTACATCTTCAATTTAAACACAAATCACACCGAACCAGCTCACCCAAGTACAAACCGCCAATCACCTAATCAAATGTGACTTGAATTTAGCCAATAATTTCAAAACATACTTAAACTACATCCAACGGTCGGATTCTAAATTATACGAAAATCCGACAGACGGATTCTCACGAATCGCCTCCCTAATCACTGTTTTGCATTCATACGAAGATCCAACGGTCGGATCTTCGTCCATGACCACACAAAGCCACTGGGACAGTCATATGATCATCATATCAAAACTACAAGTCCATCGGACGGTCCTAACTTCACAGATCACAAATCTAACGATCGAAATCTAAAAATTCATAACAAAATCATACGATACCAAAAAATGCGTATAATATGCCGAAATGATCGTATTGAAATGTAGAATCTTAAAATGTACAGAAACTATATTTTTGACCCCCGGAGGTGGCCTGAAAGAGCCTTCGCCGACCACCACCAATGGTGTCGGGGGCGAGCTGCTCTTCTTCATTTTAACATGCTAATCATTTTTCATAACTAGCTCAAGGTCAGAAAATAACGGAAGAGGTCGACAAGTACCGAAATAGTCACGGTGGCCGGAAAATTTCCAGAATCCGGCGACCTTGAGTTCGACGTAAAAACTTCCACCAATGGCTTCGATTCCTTCTGGAGAGTTGTTCAGCAACTCAAGGCGAACTCCCCAGCTTAAGAATCACTCGAAACGAAGCTCTACAACGTGAGATATCCTGATCGAAAGTTCCGTGAGATCCAAAACGGGGCTGGCTTCCAGCCGCCACCACGGGCCACGCCACCTTGCAAGGTTGCTTTTGGGAGCTTCAGGAGGTCGAGGCGAGCTTGAGGATGAAGTTTGGCAAGGATTGATGGCTTGTAGCTCGAGATATCACGATTGGAATCAAATCGAGCTTAAAAAGATCAGAGCTTCCCGCCACCGCTGCCGGCCGTGTCGCGGGGCAAGGCTGCCTCTGGCAGCTGCGCAAGGTCAAGGAGAAGCCAACAGAAGTTGTCTGAGGTCGTGAGGTGGACAGAGGAGGAAAAGATCGATCACAAAGCCTTTGCTCTGTTTTCTGTGCTCGGCCGCGCGAGAGAGAGGACGAAGGAGGAACAGTTTCCAAAAGAGGAAGGCTGGATGAGAAAAAAAAGAGGAAAGTTTCCAATTTTACTAGGGTTTTTTTTCCTTAAATACCTAAAATGTAAAAATCTTCTAAATGTGATAAATAATTCAAAACAAATCCGATCTGTGTGTTTCGCATATGCACGGACTCGTATGAACGAGCTCTACGACTTTCATGAAGGAAGTTTTTCCAAATTTCGCACCTATAAAAAGTCGATTTCTTGAATCGAACATTTCGAGCTTTTCGTTAAAACAATTGTTTCGGAACTTCAATAATTCTAAAAAATGAAATATTTCGAGCAACATTCGTGAAATTGTACAATATTTGTTCTACACAATTACACGAAATTAAAATGAAAATTGCGGTTATTACAATCTACCCCCCTTAAAGGAATTTCGTCCTGAAATTCAAGTATCCAATTCCCCAAAGAGCTGTGGATACCTCAGTCTCATGTCAGACTTTAACTCCCATAACGCATCACCCTCGTCATGATGACTCCACAACACCTTCACAAGGTCAACTTCCTTCCTACGAAGCCTCTTCGTAGACCTATTCAAGATACGAACAGGTTCCACCACAAAGGTCACATCTGTGTTCACACTGATAGTACCATGATCAATCACGTGGGACTCATCTCGTACATACTTCCTGAGCATAGACACATGAAAGACATTGTGGACACCAGACATGCTAACAGGTAAAACAAGATGATATGCCAAGTTCCCAACCCTTTCCAGAATCTCAAAGGGTCCCACATACCTCAGTGCGAGTTTTCCCTTCTTGCCAAATCTCACCACACCTTTTATAGGTGAGACTTTCAAGAACACATGATCGCCTGCCTCAAAATCTACAGATCTCCTCTTCAAGTCAGCATAACTCTTCTGTCTACTTCGAGCGGTCAGGATCTTGTCTCGAATAGTAATGATCTTCTCTGTAGTCTCCTGAACAAGTGCAGGATCCAAAAGTCCTTTCTCTCCAACTTCCGCCCAACAGATAGAAGTCCTACATGGCCTACCATAAAGCGCCTCATGTGGCGCCATACCAATACTCGAGTGATAGCTGTTGTTGTAAGCGAACTCTACCAATGGTAGATGATCCGCCCAACTTCCCTTAACGTCCAAAACAAAAGCTCTAAGCATATCCTCCATCACCTGATTCACTCTCTCTGTCTGCCCATCTATCTGTGGGTGAAATGCAGAGCTCATAGCTAAAAATGTGCCAAAAGCCTTATGGAATCTACGCCAGAATTCCGATGTGAAACGAGCATCCCGATCAGAAATAATCGTAACAAGCACACCATGAAGCCTCACTATCTCATTCACAACAACTTACACAACGCATACCCTGAGTAAGTTTTCGCCACAGGAAGGAAATGTGCAGGCTTCGTCAATCGGTCCACAATCACCCAAATCGAGTCATAATCTTGCCTGGACCTAGGCAGTCCAGTCACAAAGTCCATGGAGATAGCTTCCCATTTCCATACCGGAATTGGCAAAGGTTGTAGCATTCCTGCGGGCCTCTAATGCTCTGCCTTCACTTGCTGACATGTAAGATACTTCGACACATGTTTTACCACATCCCTCTTCATTCCATACCACCAAAACTGTCTTCGTAGATCCATATACATTTTGGTACCCCCTGGATGTATCGTATATCTAGATCTATGTGCTTCCCGCATGACCTCCTCTTTGAGGTTATCAACACTTGAGACATACAATCTTCCTCGAAATCTCAACCTCCCATCTGTCCCAACGGCCCACTCAGAAGGGTCCTCCACATTCGGCCACCCCAAGAGCAGTTTCTGCTCATTTTTAGATTGTACATGTCGATACGATCATTTTGATATATAGCATGTGAATTTTGGATATAGTATGAATTAGTTATGAATTTTACGATTTAGATTGATTTCGATCGTTCAGTTTATGATATGTGAAGATTGGACCGTTCGATAGACGTGTAGTTTTGATATGATGATCGTAGGACTGTCCCGATGACCTTGTGTGGTCACGGGTGAAGATCCGACTTTGAATCTTTGTGGATGTTGGAATTGTTAGGTGTTGACTTGGGGTGCAAATAAATATGACTTAATTAAACAACCGTTCATTCTTATTTTACTCATACGAGCTTTCAAAAAGCATATCGGGTTTTGTGTTGTTACAATCCCGGTACACTATTCAAATGGTGTAGCGGATATTCCTGCAGGTCAGGATAATCAAGGAGGAGACCGTGCTGTTTAGGAGTTGTAGCATTTATTTGATTTCATTTGTGTTGTGAGGTTTGTTATGCTCATTTAGAGCTTTATAATGTTATTTGTGAGTTTGAGTTATAATAATTAACCGAGACTAAATTCGGGATTTGAAATTCAATTCGTGTGGTGTGGTTGTTAAGCAAAAGAAATTTCAGGATGACTATTGTTGAGTTGTAGTAATTCATGTTTCGGATTTTGAATTTTTATTCTAAAATTCGGGGCGTGACAATAGGGCTTCTCCATCTCTCATAAATGAATTTCCAACGACGTGTCCCACACGCCAAGATAATCTTAAGTTCAAAATAAATAGGTGAGAAACAATAATAAATATTATTTCATCAAAAAATATCATTTCCAATAATATTCCAAAATTCTCAAAGTCAACGAATAACATGTAATAGTAAATACCAGAAATCACATCAAATAATAAACAAAATAAAACATAGTCTCCATAAATCGAAATCAAATTCCGAAAACAAATCATAAATCCAAACCCGAGCATAATAAATTCATATCCAAAATTAATATGGAAAAACAATGCCAAAATTTTAATCCAAGGTAAAATATTATGCTCGATAAATGAAATGATAAATAAGTCAATCATTATTTCGGGGAGATAATTGCATGCATCATTATTTAAAATAAAAGTCTATCCACTCACAGTACTATTTTGGGGACCACGCATACAGGTTTCTTCGTCGAGCAGTAGCTCGTTACGTCGCCCTGTAAACAATTATACTCTGTGAATAACAGTTCGGCAATTAAATATGATTCCAAAATCAATCCTCTTAAGTCAACATCTCCATTTCCTTCACGATTCCAAAATCAATCCTCTTAAGTCAACATCTCCACTTCCTTCTCCGATCCAACCCAAACTTTGCCACTAACGCCATTTCATTAATTTACAAGTTCTAGGACAGATTTGAGAGAAATCCGACGGTCGGATTCTCGTAAATCGATAATCGAAATTCTAAATCTTCGGAAATTAGAAATCGATTCCAAACTTCTCAAATCTTCACCAAATTCACATATATAAACTCTAGATCAAATATAGGATTTAACTAGCTAAAAACTGAAGCCAAAATCCTGTCCTACATGCCTCCATGTGCCACCCATAGTGGCAACATGTGGCCGCTGGTCACCACCTCTGATAGCCACCGAATTTCATGTACAATATCATTTCAACATTCTAAACAACTTTCTCAACTATGGCAAAGTCAAAAAATACCTCTAAGTGGCTGAACAATTAAGCAATGCAAAGTACAGTGAATTTTTCCAATTATGCTTTCTTCCTCCACGCTTCAAATCGCTGCAAAAGACTGAGGGAGCATTATCTACGTCTCAAGGCGCTTCTAATGTACCAAGGTTTGTTGTCTGTGGTGGCTGGAATCGGGAGAAATGGCGTTGACCTCAATCTGCTACAGTGAACTTCCATGGCTTGGTTCTTCATTTTCCGGCTAAGACTCGGTGAGCTACCACTGTAGGCGTGTCGAGGAGGAGGAGAGGAAACCAACGATGGTCGCGGTTCACTTCTAGGTGGCCGGACTCAAGAAATGGCCGGAGTTGCGGGGGGGGAGGGGGGGAGAGAGGACTTACCCAGCCACAGTAAAAATTCGAATTTATACCAATTTACCATCTATAGTAACTTCCATATTTCGCTTATAACTTTCGCATACGAACTCTGATTTTTACGTACCACATATGCACGCGCTCGGTTTAACGTCCTCTATAGCTTTCATGAATGAAATTTTCTCAAATTTTGACCTGAACAAAAAGTTAACTTTAGAGCAACTAAAAGTATTGAAACAAAGTAAAAAGTGAAAGTAATTGCCGTTTACCGTCCAAATGACTAGTAAACCGATAAATTGAAATGCAGGACGTAACATGGGTTTTGTTGGAGGATTCAAGGTTTCAATGAGAAATTGAGGATCTGATTTTGGTAGATTGAAAAAGGTGGTGGGGAAAAGATGATGCCCCGTCAAAGTGATTCCCGGATCAATACTTCGGAGCTGAAAGGTCTAATTATCCAGAAGATTGGGCATCAGAGAGCTGATAAATACTTTGATATGACCAAAAGATTGTTTAGTTCCAAGATTAACAAGTGTGAATTCGACAAGTTTTGCAATTTTGGACTATTGACGGGTTGTTGATTGATCAAGACCGACAACTTTGTCTCTAAACAAAACCCAAAAGCATGGTGTCTTGATTGCCTCGGATATAAATGTGAGAGATGAGATGAATCTAAAGTGCTGCAAGTGAAGATTGTAGCGAGAGATGATGAAGTTGCTGGTCACCGAGAGGTAGGATGCTTCTGGGGATGTGGATATGCGATTGAAAAGTAGGTCTATCAAGAAAATCCTTAGATATTAATATCTAAGGACTTCCTTAGCAGAGAAAAGTTGTACACACACGCACATGTGCGCGCGCGCGCACGCACACACATATATAGAGGGTCCTTCCCTTAAGGGATCTTTTTTTTTTGTCTTTTATAGGGATAGGACATTAGACCAACTTTTCGATCACATTTCGGCATCTCAACCATTCAGTTTTTAAGTTCTAATGTGTGGATCATGTCTGCAAATTTTCAACCAAATCAGTGATCGTTAAGATATCAAACTAGATTAAATCAATGGATGAACCAAATCTGTCAAACTTGAACCGTTCATACCTATAATCATAAGTCGCCGTTTTGAATGCTTTAACGATAATCAATGTGGTTGAAAATTTACAGAAGTGATCAGGACCTAAACACTGAACGGTTAAGATGTCAAAATATGATCGAAAAGTTTGTCTAATGCCCTATTCTTAGAAAATATATTTAAAAAATGATCCCTCACTAGAAGGGCCCTCTGTGTGTGTGTGTCAACTATAGTTCACAATTAATATAAGTAAATCCGACAATAAAGAAATTCCATTCATAAATGAACCTCGTGAGATTTACTCACCTCCATATACCGCAGCTTCTTCACACGCCCACGAGATAAATCACATAACCATCAACTTTGCTGAATCGACTTCGTCAACCACCTAATCACATCAAGGCCACAACTCGTCACGACACGAAGTATGAATGCATTTAAACACGTGAACTAAAAATCGAAGACTACGTCAATCGAGACGAAACTTCATCCGAGACCACCCAAGGTCTCTGGAACACTTCAAGGATCAATTTTGTCAAAACAACAAATTGATACAAAATTGATCCAACAGTCGGATCCTCACGGATTGAAAACAGAACGAACCAAAACTACGTTAAACCTAGCATGTCACAAACGATCGAAATTTACAACCCATATATCAAAATGCTCCTATTGACAAGTACATGATAACGAAGCAAAAACAGCTCTAACCACGGCCGGATGCACTGCCACAAACGGTTGCGTATAAGCCCCATGCGCCACCACTCAGACCTCAAAACCAGGTCAATCCAACCGTCTAGAATGTAGATCATGGTAAGAGAAGCAACTTTCATACCTGGCACCATGGCCAATTAGGCCTAGATCGCCGTCGAAAGCTCAAAACTTCAACTCTGAAATGAGTGTTCCATGCTTAAAATCGACTATCATGGCTATCGTGGATTGAACAAGAATGAAGAGAGCTTCAAAACCCGACAAGTTTCACATCTAGCCGCCGACGGAAAACGGAGTCCCAATCTGGTTCGTCGCCTCCACCACTTCCGCCGTTAGATCCGCCATCTGCGGTGAAAATTGGTGAAGATGAGAGGCAGGGATCCCAAGAGGAAGAGGAGGCGTCGGTCTGCACCGGTTTCGCAGCTGGAGGACACCAGACAGCCGAGTTTCGGCCGGGTCTAGTATAGGTCTCGCGGGCCGGATCTGAGGGTTTCAGAGAGAGAGAGAGAGAAACTTTCGGAAAATTCCAGGAAGTTTCCAAAATGGGAAACTCTAATTTTTTTTTTCTATATACCATAACTTCTACATACGATATCCGATTTTCACATGCCGCATGTCCACGAACTCGTATCGATGCGCTTTATAACTTTAATGAATGAAGTTTTCAAAGAAAATCAATGAATAAAAAGTCAACCCTTGACCCCTCGAAAATAAAACGTTTCAAGTAATTATTCCACCGACACACTTTCACTTCACTAACGAAACTTACTCGAAATAAATTTCGAAAAACACACGAACTTAATAAGGAAATTCCGGGGTACTACATTCAACCCTCCTTAAAAAAATTTCGTATCAAAAGAGAATAAGGATGGAAGGTTGTTGAAACCCCTCAGAAGGTTGACCGCGACTTCATTGATTGCCAAACCTCCCTGTACAATAATTATAAGAAAACAAATTAAATAGAAAATTTCACTTGCACAGACTTTGGCTTCTAATTAGGCCAGATCATTGGGTGGGCAAAGGATGTTGCTTTTTAGCTCAACTCTGAACGTTTGCATTGTACAAGCATGTTGAACACCAATTTCATAGCCACTACGTAGACGCCTTCATACTCACTGATTCTTTATATTTGTATACAATTTGTAGTAGATTCCTCTAGAAGCATTTTTTTAACATGGTCTTCATGCAATTTTCTACCATACCTTCCGGCGAAACATCAAAAATCAGGTTATCCCTTTCATTCAGGACTTCTTTCTTCATAATACCCCTCTTCATCTTATCAATCAAACTAATATTATTTTAATTCCTATGATTGATGAACTGAACTTGTGAATCATTTTCATCCAATTAATCTTCGTAATGTAAGAAATCATCTCCAAAATAATTGTTAATAGACTAAGACCTCTTCTTTCCAAATGTATTTCACATAATGCCTTTGCCCCTGGGAGATCTATTCTTGATAACATTCTTATTGCTCATGAGCTTTTCTCTTCTTTTAACAAAACCAAAAATAAGAAAGGTGCTCTGAACTTCAAATTGGATGTGGAAAAAGCCTACGATTTTTTGCATTGGGATTACATTGCCCATTGTCTAGCTAAATTTGGTTTTCACAAGCACTGGATTGATCTGAGGAGTGTTAGACAAGGTGATCCTCTTTCCCCTTATATATTTATTCTTTGTATGGAAGCTTTAACTCGAAATCATGTGGGCTTATTAAGTTCTTCTAATGGTATCAAAAATTCCAATCTCTACTTTGCTGATGATTGTCTGATCTTTAATGGAGCTACTGCTACAGCGGCCAGAAATGTTCTCCAGGCCTTAAATCTTTTCAGTAGAGCAACTGGACAGTAGATCAATTATCAAATCTACTTTATATTTTTCTCATAACATTCCTACTGCTCTTAGGAATCACATTAGTCATATTTTAGCAATTCAACGTTAAACTACGATTGGCCGCTATCTTAGAATTAATGATATTTTTCTTTTGGAAAGATATTAATTCTAAAGACCTGGTCCTTAAAATGTAAAAGAAGTTAGCAGGTTGGAAGCCACCTCTTTATCCAAAGGTGGCAAGCTGATTCTCCTAAAGGTCAATATTTCAGGTATGCCAAACCATGTCCTTTCTTGCTTTAATGTTCTTCAGATATTATTCAGGCTATGGACTCAAAATGTAGGAAATTGTTTTTGGGGCAATCTTACTCAAACCCCTATTGCTTGGAGCTGTATCTGTACTCCTAAAGATAAAGGGGGATTAAGCATTAGAGCTTTCTCAACTTTTAATCAAGCTGCCCTTACTAAATTAGGCTAGAAAATTCTTACTGAACCAACTAATTGGTGGGTTCGATTAATTAAAGCAAAGTATCTTGGACGTTTTTCCTTTTGGACTGTTAAGAAAAAATCATCTGCTTCTTTTGCCTGGAAAGGAATTCTGGATTCACGGAATTTACTAACTGTAGGAATGCTGGTCTATTGGAGATGGTAAGACTACTATCTGGTTGTTTGATTGGGCTCATCCATTCCCTCTTCTGAATTTCATTCATGATTCTCAAAAGTATAGTATTAACACCTTTGAAGTTGTCGCGGATTATATTCAAATTTCCCATTGGAATGAGACAAAATTGAATGATGTTCTGCCTCCACAAGTAGTCAATCATATCCTGTCTATTCCCCTTCCTTATTTTCCTCACAATAATGAAATGGTTTGGGGTCCAACAGGTAATGGCTAATTTTCAATTAAGTCAGCATCTTCTCTTCTTTATCAGAACGTTGCTGCTCATTCTAAATCTAAGCTCTTGTTAAAAATTTGGAAACAAAATTTACCTCCCAAAGTGTGAGTTTTTGCTGCAAAAGAAAAGGTAAAACATCAAGCTCAAGCGTTTGCCAGATCTGGATAAAAATACTTTGGAGCTAGTGCTTACTCCAAACCACCTGTCAAAAGTAAAACTTGCAGTTATTTACACGTGAACGAAAAGGCAGCTAAATTGTACCAGTAAATTCAAGTACTCTGCACACCAACAAGGAATAACATATTTAGTCTGGAAACCAGTGCTAATTCTATCGAATTCTCATGTAGGTATTCAGAATGATGACAGGATTCTATCATCTGTAGTTCAATCTTTCACAATTAGATATTGTCGGTTTCTGAATTAGGAAACAATTAAAAGTTGCCAAGGAGATGTCAACTATACAGTAAAGATACAATAACTAGAATGCAAGGACAAGAAATTGTCAAGATAAAAAATCCAAAAAGAATGGCAATATGAAGAATTACTTCCATGACAGAATTTTCCACATGTGAAAAGGAACGCTGTAGTTTTTCTTTGAAATAGTTACACCAAAAGATAAACAAAAGGCTAGTTTCAAAAGCTCCATTTTAAATTTTATTATTAGAAATCTAGCTTGTTAACCACTAAGCATCCCTGGTAAAAAAAAAATACAAAAAAAATACAGATATATCAACAACTTCCCCAAGAAACTGGCTGATGAATAAGTAATTGAAACACATCTCTGCAGCCATATGCAATCCACATCTACTCACATGCTTTCACTCTGCTAATCATATTATTAATAGTGATATATCAAATCATGCTCTATGGGGGCACATTTGCTTTCTAAGTTGCCTCATAGAAAAGAAATCAGAAAACCTCTTACCAGTAGACAGGATCCATCCAACTAGATGATAAGACTCTCCCTACCCCCTCAACACAGCCCCACGTAATACTAAACTCCAACTTCCACAAAATATCGCAGGAAAGAGTCCACAAATGATAAATTCCTTTACTTTTACGATGATCTCAAACAGAAAGAGTATTGCTAAGGTTAACATTTAACCATCATTAATTGATTGGCTGCCCTTTCAGCAACCTGAAGCCACTTAGTGCAGCTTTGTTTTGTCTCTTTCTGACTACTATATGACATGACCAGTCTATTCATTACTCAGTAATTGTTTCTTTAACACATAAGTGCATGAACTCTTTTGTCATTATTATGGCAAAACGCAAGTATAACCCACCTTTTCTACAACATTCTCTGATCTGGGAAAGTGCTACAGCAATTTTAGAACCAACAAGTGCATTATTCTTCACCAGGGCAATGTCTAACTATTGGTTAAAGAGGCTTAATCAGACGACATGAAAAGTGCATTATTATTTGTAATGCAATGCATAAGAAATCTTTCAAGTCAGCCTCCACTATGCTTAAACTTGGTTGTCATCATCATTATTTCAACTGAGAATATAAATATGGCAAAATGGTAAACTTGGTTGTCATCAGCATTATTTTCACTGAGAATATAAATATGGCAAAATGGTTTTCGATAGAAATATTAAAGGATACTCGAAGCCAAAGATGCTCCTCCAGTTAGTTCATTTACTCTTGCAAGCAAGAATGGAGTAGCAGCATTGCCTGTTATGTTCTTATCCCTGCAAAATGCAAATTTCCTTTTAGTATATATAGAAAATGAACCCTAAATACTATGAAGTGAAAAATATTATGCATGGGCAGAACAAGTTCACCTAGCTTCTCTAAGAGCTGTCTGTATTGCAGACTCAATTAAATTTCCAGAAGCCGAGTGTTCTTTAGGAATTGGAACAGCAATCAACATTCCAGTTCCAAGCTCAAGTTTTAGGTTTGCATCTGTAAAATGAAAATATTTGAGAAGAAAAGGTATTACTCTAAACTTCGATACAATTTCTTCTAGGTAAAATAACGAATTACCTATAAGCCGAGCGCAATCATCTGGGGTATCTACACGGCAAGGCACCTAGATTTTGAAGTCACGATGGAATGCACACAGATTTATTTTGAAACAATGTATTGACAAGGAGACACAAACACAGAATGGTAGTATTTATTGTTAAGGCACCATTATAAAGCATAACATGAATCAATACGTTGTTTAGTATCTTGAGAACTTCTACCAAGTAACATTTTAAATAATATTGACCATCGAACCTTGCAGCCACTTGCTTCTGTGAAAAATGCTGGAAATTCATTGGTCTTGTAAGCAGCTACACAAACTCCCTGTGTTTCCTGTTTAAAAAAAGGTGCGACTTTAAATTAATAATCTTTTGGATATAATATAATTCCAATTATGTACATGGAGATAGTTTACTACAGACCAAATATTCGAGGGTCCTTGGGATATCCAAAATTGATTTTACACCAGCAGAGATGACAGCTACAGGTGTCCTTCCAAGCTCAGTAAGATCAGAAGATATGTCCATTGCTGCAAAGGACAAAAACAAAATCTTTTATAACATTTTCCCACCCAACAGCACACTCCTTAAAGCACTAACCTTGCTACACACATTTCTCTGGCCCAAGGTCAAGATTTTAATAACATTAATTTGTACATATGTTCCACGTGAGGCAAGAAAAATTGGTAGGCGTATTACAATGAGTTGCTGCACAGACACATAAAAGCGAAAGCAAAAACAATTGGTTTTTATAGAATATTAGGTTCTTTCAAAAAATAGCCAAACAGCCTACACAATTCAGGTATCCATTTGAGGTACTTATATATGAATAATGATTTTTGCACATGTTAAGTCTCACTAATCACATTTTTAGTTTTTTACTCTTTTCTTTTTCAAGTTTTTTTTTTTTTTTTTGTTTAACTGATAAGAAACGTTCATTAGAAGGAACAAGAAAAACAATACAATACAGGGGACAAGATGTCAATAGCATGAGAACTATATAGCAGCAAAATACCAAAAAAAGAAAAAAAAAAAACAACTAAAAAGAGACTAACAGATTGTAAAAAAGAATAATCTCTAAACTGAAGAAAATACCAATGCCAAAAGCAGGACCAAAAAAAAAAAAAAAAAAACGATTTTTACCCACAAGAGATCAACCTCTTCATCCCTTACTCCCTAAAATATCATCCAATTCCTGTCCAGCACACACCACTGAAACACTGCCAACACAGGACCTCTCCTTCGCATAAGAAACCTCTGTTTTCCTCCAATGAGCTTTTAACTTTCACTTATTAAGGCACCACATGAACTGGGATTGTCCCAGATCACTTGGATTTCCCTAAACAATCTTCGTCACAGGGACACAACAACTGGACAGTAGAGCAGCATGTGGATTCACCTTTCAGGATCTCTTTTACACATCAGACACCAATGGGTTGAGGCACCAAGAATGTCATGGGTCCTCTGAACCATATTGTGTTCATCATTCCATGAGCTAACACACATACCTTGGGAGGTAATTTGGCCTTCCAATTTGCATGAGAGGGAGAAAAAAATTAAAAGTAAAAAATTTAAAAACAATTTAAAAAAAATATAAAAATATATAAAAAGAGAAAAGCTTTGATATTTTGCATGAGAAAACTCCTAGTCTCCAACTTCCATAATTTCAATCCTGCCTAGATGGAACCAACAAGACATTTTCTAAGGCAAGACCTTATCCTCCTTTTTCCTTACCAAATTTCCAACACTGAAGTCCCTTTCCTTCACCTGTCTCTAATTTCATCTACCCAAATGATCTCTTTGCCCTTCCAACATGCCTTCCCATAGAAAATTCTGTCAAGCTTTTAATTCTTTTCGCCACAATAATAGGGATACGAAAAAGTTAAAGTAAATAAGTTAATCTTCCCCCTCTAAATTCTTTTTGCCACAATAATAGGATACTGATTGAATAATAGTTAATGTTCCCCCTCTAAATCGAGATACTTTGCCCCAATTGTCTAATCGTTTATCCACCTCTTCCAACATCAGATCCCAGAAACTCATTGGCCTCAAAAGGCAGGCCAGAAACATTTCACAGGCCAATATACCTATATCGTACACAAAGACCATCGCTCACTCCTCAATTTCTTTCTTCGGTATGTATCCCTGCGATTGAACATTTACAAATATTGATATTCAATCCTGCAACAGCACTGAAATATCCAATATGAAAAGTAAAACTCTCAGACACTAATCTCCCTTTGATAGGAAATAAAATTGTGTCATCTGGAAACTGCAATTGAGTGATCTCCACTTCATCCCTCCAAATTACCAGACTCCTTAGAAAATGCCACTATTTAGCTCTTCCAAAAAATGCTCGGACTGTCAACCACCGTAATACATAAGCCGAAAGTGGATAACCCCCTACATGCTCCAAACTTTCCCCTTGTCATCCCATTAATTGAAATTGAAATGATTGCCAATATCAAACATACCCTTTTCGATTTCCTCCAAACAAAACTGAAACCCTTTTTGTGCAAAAGAAAAATTCAAGACATTCCAATCATAAAGGGTCATAGGCCTTCCTCCACGCCTCAGTATGTATTTCATAAAAGCATCTAAGATCTGCTGCCTTTTACAACTACCCTCGAGTTTGTCGTATAATTTCAGCATTTCCCTAGTGTAAACTTACTAACGAGGATGACAAATCTCAGTAACGAGGATGAAAACAAAGCCTCAGTCAGTATGTATTTAATAAGAGCATCTATAATCTGCTGCCTTTTACAAATACCCTTGAGTTTGTAGTATAAGTTCTGCGTTTCCTTAATGTAAACTTAGTAACGAGGATGACAAAACTCTGCTACTTATTTTGTTTTCCATTTCTTATTATCCCAAAATACAAGGTAACTACACTTAAAGTATGTACTGAAGTGAATGACGACAAATATCATTGACATTGGCTCTTTTTCCTACGAGGGCCTCTATTCGCTACAGATAGACTACTTTGAGGAGGATAGGTTCAATTAATATAAAAGACAAATGACTTGGCCTGCAATTTCGAGAAAACATGAATGTAGATATGAGAAATATGGACAAAATGGTTGTGACTATCATAGCATCACAAAAGATGGTAAAAGAATAACCAAGGCATAGGTAGTCAAATATTGAAAAAGAAGGCTTCCATCATGATATCTTAGTAATATCTAACACCAATATGTATATACAACTGACTTACTATGCTCGCCATGTTGATGTACTCCTCCAATTCCTCCCGTTACAAACAGTGGGATGCCAACCTGCAATATTATGCACATTCAAAAGCTACCAAGCATATACATTCGTATAACAACAAACACATATTCTTTCATTTTACTTATACAAAGTGGGGGGAAAAAAAAAAAAGGAATCCCCAAGTAAAGCCAATAAAAGAGCATTTACCATATGAGCAAAAATCATGGTTGCAGAAACAGTAGTTGCACCGCTCCCTCTGGTTGCCACCTACAAATGAGAGAACAAGTAACCTTGTAAAATTCAGCATCAGAAATGACCATGAAAGAATTACAATAACGGAGAAATTTTATAGAAAATAATAACAACAGTTAGAAAATCCCGTCAGAATGTGAGTATGCAGTTTATTGACTTTATTCCATAGGATCCAGCATTCTAATAAAACCGATAATATGTTACATACACATTTACAGAAATGCAGGCAATGCAACTGACGGAAACCTACAATATAACCAGTTTTGGGCAATTCCCACCTGTAAAAGCATAAAGGTAAACTAAGACAATGATATTTGTCTCTCCAAATAAATGGTGGTATATGTATATGTGTGTATTTGTAAATTAAGCATTCGTTCTATAACCTCCAGTACAACAAATGCAATGCATTATTTACTTACAACATGTGCAATGTCTCTTCGAGCTGTCTTCTGAGCTCTTGGACCCAATCTGGCAAGCCTCTCCAGTTCTTCCATACTTAGACCTACACAAAACATATTATTCTGAATCAAAAAAAAAAAAAAAAAAATCACGTAATCAAGTCCCAGAGTAATAATCTGTAAAAAAGTCCCTTAGCAAACGAGTATTATCAATTCATTATCATCTATCAGTATCTACTTTCCTCTGAATCAGAAGACTAATTCATAAAAAAAAGCTCTGAAATTAATTAGATCTAATAAACAGAAACTCAAAAGGAGATCAAATCTTTTATGCTGACAAATGAAGCTATAACCTATTTTGAATTTGGTTGTTGCTCTAATTTGAACATTGTGGCAGGCTATCCGGTTCCAATGATATACTATGCATTCTCCTTAAGTCTGTCAAAACTTCTCTTTCCCAAACCATATCCAATAGCAAACGAAGTCAGTCATACACCCACATGCATTCTCCAATTGTATATACACTGATCTAAAATGCAGAAGAATAGAGTCGAATATAAAGACCTATGCAAGGTGTGCCATCCAAGATAGCAATGGTGGCAGGAACAGCTCCATTTTCCCTCACAATTGCCTCAACCTCCTTTGCAGTCTCCAAATTCTTGGGATACGGCATCCCTAAGATACAAAACTCACAAAATAATATTAGCAGAGTTCCGGATTATGATAGAATGGGGAGAATGAACGGGTTTCACTCACCATGGGAAATAATGGTGGACTCAAGAGCAACGACGGCACGCCCATTTGACAAAGCTTCGGAAACCTCTGGAGAAATCTTGATTGAGGCCACACCGTCCTTGAAAACAAGACAGACAGCTCCCAGTGTGAAATTTGGAACGCAGGTTAGCAAAAGAGAGAGAGAGAGAGAGAGAGAGAGAGAGAGAGATAAAGAGAATTGGGAGGTCACCTTGTTTGCGTGGGAGGGATTGAAGTGTCTGCTGATACTGGACAGTCTTGAGAGAGCTGAAGACGACGCCATGCTTGATTGATACCACTCGATCGTCAAATGCTAAAACCCCAACCCTTTCTGTAAATAATCCAAGTCCCACCGCCGATCACCCAAACAAACTTAAGCCTCTTGATTTCAAGCTCCAATCACCTTGATTCTACAACTCCTCCTATCGCTTCGGTTCAAAGTTCAAACTCCCCTCACTCTATAATTTCCTGCCGCCTTGAACTCCCTCACCCAAAACGCTCTTGAAAGGCTAAATTCGATCGATTTCGTGCCGTGCACTTCTAATTTCATAACGTGTATCTTTATTCTCTTCAATTTAAAATAGAGCCAATATTAATTTTCTCGTCGTCAATTATTTTAAATTAATAAAATGGCTTCATTGGGTTTCCTAACTTTCCTTATAGGATGATGGTTTACAAATGGAGAATACAATTATCCCGTATGTAACGAGAATTTCAAAATATATTTGCAAAAAAGATAAGGATTTGACTTGAAATTGGTCAGTACAAGTATATCATTGATAAAATTAAAAATGTAAGAGCATAAGTGATTTAGGATATAAAAAGTCAGAGAGGTAAAATAAGATTTGCTCCAGAATTATGATGTCTTGATTTCTTACTTTTTTAATGTAATTAGTTGACCATTATGAATAAAATCAGTATACTATTAGTTTCCAAATGTATAAGTTTGTATCAATATATTAGGAAATATAGAGAATAAAATCATGTCAAGATTCCCGAATCGTAAACTCCCTTGCACACCACACCCACACCCACACACTCTATAAAACCTTAGGGTGTCATCAAATGCTTCACCAAAAATTCAACTCTCTTCAACTTTGAAGTGAAGGAGGCTGGGGTCTGAAGAAAATCAAGTGTCAGTGAAGAGATTGACATTGTTTTCGGGCTGGCCGAGAGAATGTTGCAGCACAGTGCTTAGATGTCTAGTGTTAGAGTTGGATATAAGTGGTGGGGCTAGTTTTGGGTGTTAGACACAACAACCACTGATTTGGGTTTGGAACCAAAGTATAAGGGTCATGAATCTCAATAGGTTTTGGTTTAGGCGGTGTCTCCACCGTCTAGAGCCTAGTCTCCAATCAAACTCAAGAACAAGGAAGAGGAGAACGGGCTTGGGCCTTTGGGCCTTGGTCATGATATACTGGGTAACCTAGTCCCATGTGCAAGACTGTAGTTTATGGGCTTGGGTTTGGGGTTGGCTGACGTCATTTTGGGGTCATTTTGATGGCATGTTCATGGCAAGCTCATCTTAATTTATTAGTATGTTTATACATCAAATGTGGTCTCTAGCAAGGTTACCCGTTTTAATTGCTTTGAGTGATGTATCATTTAATAAGTTATGATTTTCTCTTATTAGTCGCTTGAGGTAATTGTCGATTTTGTAATTGCTTGCCCCTCAATCAATGATTATTATTTTTTTCCTCAAAATTCAGAAGAGTTTATTCTACTTGCAATTTTCTATCTTTAGAAAGAATTAGTATACATGTTGACCATGGGTTATCACAACAAAAACTAATTGTTCATATCCTACAATATCTTCTCACGTAAGTTAACTCAAAACCAAAACCCACATGCTCTGACTCTCAACTCATGCATCTAATTTCACAAAACTTCAACTAAACAATCAAACTCAAGTAACGTTTTAAAACTTTTAAAACCCCAATAATCCAAAATTATTCTTCATTTATCTCAACAGAATAACTGTCACCTCGATGACCTTTCAAAATCATTGAAATCTCAACAACCACTTCTCGAAAAATGTAAAGCACTCATAATCTAAATCAAATAAAAAGTAATCCCTGCATATGAATTAGTTCAGGAGATCACATCAAAAGCACATCAAGCAAATCGTAGTAATCCTTGCATGTAAGTTAGTTCAGGATATCACATTAAAATCAAATCAATAGAAGTCATAGTTGTAATACGCCGGAAATTTGTTATTATTTTCTGAGGATTTTCTGGAATCTAAATTATGGATATAGGACGGTTTCGTGGCTCGTGGACGGAGCGGAAGTCTTTCGGACGGATTATTTATTCGAAGAATATGGTTTAGGGGGTGCAACGGTTGACTTTTAATATGTTGGGATTCTAAGAAAACTTCCTTCACGAAAGTCCTAAAGCGCGTTAATACGAGTTCGTGGACATGCGGAACGCGAGAATCGGAATTCGTATGAAGAAGTTATGGACTTCGAAAGAACTTTCCATTTTTGTATAAAATGACCAAAGTTTGGGGAAATTGCAAAAGAGCCCAGATTTCCCAAAAAGGAACCCGAGCCTAGTTTTTTTTCTCTCCCGAGCCGTGTGTCAGCCTCTCTCTTCTCCGGTGTCGTTCTCCTTCCTCCGGCCACCATAGGACTCAATCCAAGGTACGTTATGTTCGCCTTGCAGCCCTCTACACGTCTGTGGAAGCAATCACGTGTGGGTCAAGCTGTAGGTCGAGCTACAACGGCGAGAAAAAGCCACGACGAGGTCAAAATTGCCTCAAATCACCAGCCTTCGTTCTCCTTCCTTCGGCCACCTTTGGTCGTGGTTCCAAAAGAGATTTTGCATTTCAAGGGACATAGATCATTTACCCCAAGGTGGGTTGCATTGATTTCATCTGTGGAATCAAATTTGATCAAATTTGAAACTAGGATTCATCGGATCCGTCGACTTCTAAGGTAAAATTCGATTGATTGGTTCATAATTAGACTTTGATGCAGTTATGAAAGTTGAAATTGGAGTTGAGATGAAGAATTTTCATGTTGGAAGTTTTGTCAAATTCTGACTTTTGATTGGCGGCGACGCGGCCACTGTTGTGGTGTTTTCCAAAGGCTTTCGGCGACCTCAAGGATAGTTTCTATTCCTGATTTCGATCTACTCATCGATACTAGTATTTCTATATATAATACGTAATTTTTAGAGTTTGTATGAAATTGTTATGATTTTTACGGTTTCAGACCGTTCGATTTATTTGATTCGTGAGGATTCGAGCATCCGATCGACTTGTGGTTTTGGCACATCGATCGTGGAAATATTCCGGAAACTTTGGAAGGTCTCGGAAATGGTTTCACCTCAATTTACGTTGCTTTGATATTTTAATTCGATTAGGGGATTCGAACTTTATTTAATTATGATTCGTTGACTGAATTAAAGATGTATTTCTTTAGGTGCTTGACAGAGAGCATTCTGTAAGTAGTCTAGTGGTGTGAAAACGCAGCAAGAATTTCGAGGTGAGTAATCTCACAAGGTTCATTTATGAACGGATTTACTTATTATTCAGAATTAATTTATAAATTGCGAAAAAAATTTTGAAAATGATATTTGTTTGAAGTGATATGAACTTGATCGACTACCTTTCATACGGTTCACATGTAGGAAAATGAGTTTAAGTATATTATGTTTTACTTGGATTTTCAATTGTGAACTATAGTTTATATTAATAAGCATTCATGGGCGAATGACTACGTGTGTATGTGTGTGTGTGTGTGTGTGTATTTAAGTGAAATATATATTTTTTGGAGAAATTGTGGGTTGATGAAAACAATATGGATGAATGATGCTTTTTATTGTTTTGGGTTATGGCTTTCGGAAAACAAATGATTACGGAAATGTTGATTTCAATTATTTTGAAAGCGTTGAGATTTGTGTAACATTATGAGTCATGTGCGACTGCTTTAATGTTTTGCTCCATGGGACTGAAAATTTCGAGGAACGAAGGTCTATGACCTTGGGCAGAATATCAGGTAATCACGTCTTTGGTCGGACGAGTGGTTACGAATTCAGTTAGAGCTCTAGTCTGTCTGCCTTATAGGTGATTCATGAGGTAATGGAAACTGGTTATTGATAACTCATGATATTGCGTGCTTTTAAGAAACAAGGTGTGAGTTACTTTCCTTATTAATGGTTTTTAAGGGGACAAGGTGTAAGTTGTTTTCCTTACCATCGATTCGATAGAAATCAAGGAGTGAGTTGTTTTCTATGTTGCGTGCTTTTAAGGTATAATGTGTGAGTTGCTTTCCTTATTAACTATTTTTAAGGTAACAAGTTGCGAGTTGTTTTCTTTATTAACGATTTGATAGAAACCAAGGAGTGAGTTGCTTTCTATGTTATTTTTAATCGAAACCAAGGAGTGAGTTGCTTTATATGTTATGTTTTCAAAGAAACCAAGGTGTGAGTTGCTTTCTTTTACTTCAATTTGAAAGAAAATCAAAGTGTGAGTTGTTCTCCTTATCATTTTGGTGAGTTGCTTCCTTGGGTCGCATTACCATGACTTTGGACATTGTGATTTGGAAATCCGTCTTTGAGCATCAAATATGATTTCAATTACGACAACAAAACGTACAAATCAATGTTGTTAAAGCAAACTCAGGACGACAGTAACTTTTCAAACTATTGTTTATAGTGCTGTACATCGACATATATCTGTGGTGTGAAACTCAGTCAGACAATAGCACAGCTCAAGAATCTCTTCACTCACACGATTTAATTATGTCGTTTGAACAGAAAAGAAACAACAGAATGTAATAAATATATGTCATTCACAATTGATTCACACAACAGAAAATAACCAAGATAGGTCAAAACTCTAGATATTCACACCACAGATTACTGTCGTGTTAACAAAATACATACGGTAGAGTTTTATAAGTGAATGTTGTCCAAAATCTTTTATAACAACATATTTCTGTCGTTTGATTATATATTCAACCTCAGAAAGTCATAATTCGGCATATCTTGACACAATCAGACAACAGATTATTGGTCGGCCTATGTTGTTTGACTGAACTATAGATCACGGGTAATATCTATCGTCTGAAGGCCTAAGAGATATCAGGCTACTAGACAACAGAAATTTTCTGAATCAGACAACAGTCCTCGGCTGTTGTCTGATGAGTTTATTGACATAGTGATATCCTTTTCATTATAATCATCACAAATATCACCACAACGGTTATCACCACACTGGTTCCGCCACACAGATCCTACTGCATAAACTATCACCACATTGGTCACCACCTTGGTTATCATCACTTGATAAATTCATCATTCTCAAAACAATATTGAAAACATTTTCAAAATATTATTTTCACACCTCAAACCATCACCCAAAATCATACATACTCCTTCAAAACTCAATATCGACAAAACCGTATTTTCTTTCCAAATCCATTTATTTCCCTCAAAATCATATTGTACAACAACAATGATTAAAACACGCTAAACATAATGTTTTTCATTTCACCAAACAATTCCAATTATATTTCACAATTTACTCAATCAAAAATCAATTGTAATAAATCCTTATTTTTACTTACCCATGAACTGTTGACAATCAAGCTCATATATTTCAAAATAAATATTTATTTACAACAATTAAGATTTTACAGCTAACAATTAATTCTACTAAAACTATCACCTAACTAATTTAAAACAATGTTAGATTTACTCACTTCTATATCCTACTGCGTCTTCACACACAAACCGAGACAAACACAATACATCAACTCTGCTTACACAATTCCGTCAATCATTGAATCACATTAAAGTCACACTCAATACAACACAAAACACACAGACGTTTTAAAGTTCGAAACACGTGAACTATAAATCGAATGATATGTCAATCGAGATGAAAGTTCATCGGAGACCACCTAAGGCCTCCAAAACACTTCTAGGATCAAACCGCCCAAACAAGAAGATAATCCAACAGTCAGATACTCACGGATCGAAAATCGAACGAACAGAAACCGTGCGAACACAAAACTAAACATACCCACATGTTCGTATAGACGAATGGACGCTAACGGGGCAAAGAACTACTGCTGAGGAGGTCAAACGCGCCACCACAAGTGGCTGCATGTGACCCCAAGTGCAGTCGAGCTGACTTTAAAACCAAAAAGATCAACTTCGCCCATCTTGCAGATTACAATACGATGAACAATTTTTATAACTGGCACTAACGCCGACTTGGCCTAGATCGAGCTAGATAAAGCTCAAAGAATCTCAGCCGCTCATCTTCAAACCATGATTTCTCCCTCCACACTTTGAGTCGATCTTTAAGGCTGGCATGGATGCAAAGAGCATGAGAAGAGCTATAAAACCTGGCCAATTTCATGCCCCATCGTAGCCGAAGGAGGAAGATCGCTCCGGGTCGGCGTCGCCTCCACTTCCGCCGTTCGATCCGCTGTGTACGGTGCATCTAGGAGCAAGTCAGTGGCTGGGGGAAATAGAGAATGAAAATCTGAGTCAATTGATGCTGGTTTCACCACCAAAGGACGTCAGAAAAGCGATGTTCGGGTCGAGGGTTTGGGGAAATCTTCTAGAAAAATCCAGAAAATTTCCCAAAAAGGAAATTATGAAATATTTTCTGAAAAATGTTATTTATAATAAAATTTTCAAAAATGAAAATAACTTCCATCGCGCATAACTTCTTCATACGATCTCTGATTTTCACGTGCCGCATGTCCACGAACTCGTATTGACACGCTCTACGACTTTCGTGAAGGAAGTTTTAGAGAAACCTAACGGAATAAAAAGTCAACTCTTAACCCCTCAAAAATAAAGTGTTTCGAGTAAATATTCGTTTGAAGTTTTTCTACTACACCCTTGAACCAATTAATCGCACAACAACCAACAAAATAAATTCCAGAAAACACTTGAATATTAATAACTAATTTACGGGGTATTACAGGTGGCTTGCCTTGAATGAGAGGAGATGTATGTATATATAGTGTAGGTTTGGGCTTGTCACCATTGCCTTTTCCAAGGTGGGCCTAAATGTGGCCTACCCAAGTAGGTGGTGTGAGATATGTCTAAACTAATAGCGAGTACTTGTGATGTTTTTACTCAGAGTATAGCGGGTATGAATAGTCCCAAATTTATCTATGTAATTCCTCAACCAAAAATTACTAAGTCTTCCTCCTTGCTGAACCGCAATCACATTAACAGACTACTTAAGCTGGATGACAACAAGTTTCGCTTGAACAGAGGAATTTGAAGGGTAATCGTAGGAGTGCTTTATCTCAGGATAAAATTAAAAGTTTAACTGGTCTTGCTCGGTCTGAGTGACATTATACTCTATTGGCTAACTTCAAACCTCCGCATTTTGGAGTTCAACCTTACTATTCTGCTGCAGTAGCTAGATCTGATGAAGGCATTAGTCCATCTATTGAAAAATATATTACTCCCTAGTGAAGTTCCACCTTTACCTGAGCCTACAACACTCGAGGTCTCTCAAACCTTCTTCTTTTCTCAACTAGAATGGCCACTAATATCGGATTTGTCAGCTATTTTCATTATTTCTTCTTTGTTTGTTCAATCCAATAATCTCTATTATCATCTACCTCACTATACTTTTTCTATTGATAATGGCGATCATAAACTATTTAGACCATATATCTAAAAATATGGAAATAGACCTTCCTTTTAGCAGTCTTAAGAAAGAACCTGGCATGACTTCAGTGAACCTCAAATTGTGCAAGGCCCTTTTGTAAATTTACCCACACTTGATGATAATTTGGTGTTTGATTTTTTTTTCAAAATTATTTTCCTAGACAATTACATGCATTCATTTATTCATGGAATATATTTATAGCTATTGTTGATTTATTCACATGCATTTACGTGTGTATTTATACCCCTAATCACTTGAATAATGCTTCCCAATGCTAACATGCATCATTAATTTACTTGTATGTATATTGTAGATTACATAAAAAAAGGGTGTGAAAATGAGGTGGAATGGTGTGATTTTGGACCAAATCGGGAGTTTCGGGAAAAATGACCAATATTCAACGGACTTACCCGAAAGTCAATTCTCGTCAACCAAGGTTTAGAACCGATCATACAATGGAATTCAACTCCCCAAAGTGATAGCAAGAGGATTAGCACAAAAAATGATAAAAAAAAATTAAAGAAAATGAGAGACCGGAGCAAAACAACATTAAACTGGGAAGTTCGCCGGATTCCAGTTGTCCACCACCCTCCACTATGATCGATGGTGGCTGCCATATATCTAGGTCGTTCAGACCAAGGTGGTCCCTCTTCTCATTACATATTTTCTCAGTTTAATCTAAAACTGAATGATGATGTCACCCAAATGCACCTTATCACCAAAGATTAATTTATGACCAATCACCAAAAATTAATTTATGACCAATCCTATTACTGTCAAGGACCAAACTGACCCTCTTATTCCTTAATTGAGGTATAATCTTAGCATTTGAATCAATCCAAGGGTTAGGATTAGTTCCAGCTCATTAAAATAAAAGTTTGAATCTCCATTGTTCATCACCAAATTGCATCCAACTCCTATCTACAAGTCCCTACACCTTAGGACATCTCCAGCTCTCGAGGGCTAAAATAATCCCCAAGCTAAATTTTAGCCCCCAGTAATTACTATTCATGAAAATAGTAAGGACTAATACTTGACCATTTCCAACCCTTAAGGGCTATAAGATTTAAAACCAAGTATTTCATTGTTTTTATTATATATGCTTTTCTTATATATAATATTATCTAATTATACTACTATTTTTACTCTTATATAATTTCCAGCAACCTTTCAGATTCTTGATTAGATTTTATAGGAATTATTTTGTTATTTAATTTTTTTAATCAGTCGTCGATCCAGAGGCAATGGATTTTTGAAAAGAAAAAAAAACTATATCTTATATCAACTTGTTGACATCAACAAGCATCTGTTGGATGTCAACGGCTTATTAATCTCAACCCTTCATATTTTCCATAAAATATCATTTGTTTTGTGTGGCCCAAAATTAGTGGGCTCCACTCCATTAGTTAGTGGCTAAAGCAAGTACTATATGTAGCCTACCTCTTTCCCCTTTAGGCCATCTCCAATAATAAGAGGGTCAAATTGAGATCTCAATTTCTTTTTTCTAAATTATGAGCTCCAACAATAAAAGGTCTAAAGAGCTATATGTCTAAAGGGGATGGAGAGGCTGAAAATAGCCTTATAAGTGGCTCTTGTGGGACTCACAGAAAACCAACATCAATTAAGCATAATTGACATGGCTTCTGATGCAAGGCATGCATTTGAAAATAAATCTAACGGCCCGTATGATTTAACCATTGTGACCCAATTGTATATAATCAAGCAGCTTAATTAAACATGCATGCGACTAGTAGCCGTTGGTCATTATTTTATTATTTTATTTTATATATATATATATATGTATGTATGTATTACTAACGTATAGATTTGTATTACCAAGAAGAAGAAAAAAGTCATTTTTCCCACTATACCTATATATACATACATTCTATCTTCCTAATTTCTCACACTTTCTACCTTCTCTTTTACCGCTTCTACTTATTTGAAACATATCCACTCCTCTTTCAAAGATGTGAATTGGACAAGAAAAGAAGATGAAGCTCTTTTGTTGTATATATGAAAATCTCCGAAAATTCTACAAATGCTAATGGCCAAAAGGGAGACAGCATTTGGAAAAGAGTGGAGCAAAAACTAAGTGACGGTTTCATTGGCAATCCTCCAAATGCAATAATAGAACTAGCCCCGGATTTCACCCTGAAATCCGAGCTGGCCCTGCGAGGCCTACTTTAGGAGAAATTCTACCTAAAATTTGGCGGAATTTCCCTTAAAAGTGGACTACTCAAAACCTGTAAAAAAACACATTTACACTTCTAAACAATCCATCCTTATTCTCCTGGAGCCACCCTGCTCCTCAAATCATAACATCTTCCATTTCACAAGTACAAGTCTCAACTTGATAATATTAATCCCATATGTTATTAGAGCAATTCTAATTCAAAAGGTATAAGAGAAATTAAAAGTAAGATAAAGATACAGAAGCTGCGATGTTGACTATGCATTGACTCCAGGTATGCCCGACTTTAACTAATCTAGCCTACAAACTGGGAATTTGAAACCGAATGACCCAGGGGAAACTATTGGGAAACACATTAGTGTGAGTGGACAAAAATAAATAATTGTAATAAAAGAAATAGGGGAAGAATTTATACTTTCCCACAGTAAAATCTTAATGCATGTAACGTTTAGAAAACATTTTTCTTTGAATTGGAAAGTCTCGTAAGAACATACCATGTCACGCCCCTGATTTTTAACACAAATAAAAACCGATATACAATCCCATAATTATACATGTGTGATCGTGCAGCCATCAATATCAAATACCTGGAAATTTTTTCCCTTTAAACTAAATACATATTGATGTCCTGAACCCACTATGTCAATATTGATCCTATGCGCAGAGTCATATATTACATAAGCTTACAAATTAAATTGTCAACAACAAAATAAAGCATAAATGCTCCTCAGAGCTTACGACAACGGAAGTCCAAATAACGGTAAAGTCACAAAATTGGCTTCCTACCGTTGAACTGCAAGTACGCTACCCCAACTTCAGCCATGATTATCCTGACTTGCAGGATTAACCCCTACACCATTGGATAGTGCACCATGTTATCACATAACAAACACGGGAAGCTTGTTAAAGCTTGTATAAGTAACTCAAAACAACCAACACAACTCACACTGAAAATAAGGAAAACAACTCACACTTTGATTCCTTAAAATCACGTAACATAGAAAGCAACTCACTCCTTGATTTCTATCAAAACGTAACATAGAAAGCAACTCATTTCTTGATTTCTATCAATCATAACATAGAAAGCAACTCACTCCCTGATTTCTATCAAATCGTTAATAAGGAAAACAACTTGCACATTGTCCCCTTAAAAACCGTTATTAAGGAAGTAACTCACACCTTGTTCCCTAAAAACATGTAATCTCATGAATTTGATAGAATCTTGCCCTGTTTCTCCATGAATTACAAATGACAAACAGACTAGAGCTCTAACTGAATTCATAACCACTCCTCCGGCCAAATACGTGATTACCCGATATACTGTCCAAGGTCGCTCATAGACCTTCATTCCTCGGACTTCTCAGTGCCTCGGAATAAAACATTAAATAAGTCGCACAGGACTTAAAATGTTACACAAACCTCAACACTTTTCAAAACAATATAAATCAACATTTCCACAATCATTTGTTTTCCGAAAAGCCATAACACAAAACAATAAAAGCTTCATTCATGCATATTGTTTTCATCAACCCACAAAATCCACCAAAACATATAATATATTGCACGTAAATATATATACGTAGTCGTTCATTGTTATACTTCAACTCCTTTTCCTACCTGTGAACCTAAGTCTTATGAACCGTAGTCGATCAAGTTCATATTATTTCAAACAAATATCATTTTTGAAAGCTATTCAAAAATAAACCAATAATTCCGAATAATAAATAATTTTGTTCGTAAATGAAACTTGTGAGATTACTCATCTCGAAACTCCCGCTGCGTCTTCACACCACAAGACTGCTTACAGAACGCTTTCTGTCAAACACCTAAGGAAGTACAACCTTGATGCAGTCAATGAATCACAATTAATTAAAGTTCAAATCCCCAAATCAAACTAAAATCTCAAAGTAACACCAATTGAGGCGAAATCACTTCTGACAATTAAATAAAATTCGAATCCCCAAATCAAACCAAAATCTCAAAGTAATGCCAATTGAGGCGAAACCACTCCCAAGATCTCCCAAAGTCTCCGGAATACTTCCACGATCGATGTATCCAAACCACAAGTCAATCGGATGCTCGAATCCTCACGAATCGAATAAATCAAACGGTCCGAAACCATAAATTTCATTACAAAATCATACGAACTCCAAAAATTACGTATCATATATCAAAACGCTCATATCAACAAGTAGAAGATATAATACCAGAAACAGTCCCTTACGTGGTCAAAAAACCGCCAGAACGCCACCATAGGCCGTGGCGCACCGCCGCCTGCCATAACTCAATATTTCACAAAACTCCCAACATCAAAGATGTTCATCTCAGCATGCTTATCAATTTTCATAACTAGCACGAAGTCAAAATCAAAGCGTAATGGGTCGAAAACTACCTCGCAAAACGAGAATCATTGTTCAATCCGAGTTGAACAAAGTTTCATGTGAATTGATCCAAACAACCACCATAGATCGACCAAGGAGGCTTTTACGAACTCAAAGCATGAAGTATGAAGCCATGATGTCGCCGGAACTGCATTTTCCGACCAAGTCCAAATACCCCAAATTTCGCAGCTTTGATGCACCACTTTGGGCGAGAATCGCCACTAGAGGCCGCCACAGACACGATCGTAGCAAAGAGGCGAGTCGATGTGGAAAGTTTCACCAACAAAGACTGCCGGAGCTCGCTGGAAAAGCCGGGTTAGGTCGGCAGGGTCCGGGTCAGGTCAGTCGGGTTTCTTCGATACTGAAGGTATCAGTTGAGAGAGAAGAGAGAGAGAGAGGAGAATTTCTGGAAACGGAAATTAGAATTATGAGATAATTTTCAGAAATTCTCTATTTACACCAAAATGGAAACTTTTTCCTAAAACTATAACTTCCTCATACGAACTCCGAGTTGACGTACGCATGTCCACGAACTCGTATCGACTCGCTCTACTACTTTCTTGAAGGAAGTTTTCGAAGAATTCTAACGTATAAAAAGTCAACCTTGAACCCCCTAAATCCACGCTTTTTGAATAAATAATTGTCCGTAACAATTTCACTTCACATACGACATAAGAATAAATCACAATAACAATAATTCGTATAGCTGGTCCATTATTAATTACCAAAATTAAATAACAAAAATCCAGGTCATCACATACCAGCCCCGCTGGTTCAGTAAAATCGGACTAGCCCCACTAGTCAAAATAGCAAATTAAAATAGGGGAAGATGATAGCCGTACGAGTGAGCCTCCCAGGACCGGGTGATAGTCTCCCAGACTAACGTACTCTCATAATCCCTTATATACCCTTACGCCACTAAGGCGAATAGGATACTAGGCTTTAGAGTTACCGCCACAATGGCAGCAACCCAGCGCTACAAAGGCGGACAACATGCTAGCATGATAATATAATCACCCAAAGTATGACATAAAAAAACATTTGAAAACCAGTAAATCCATAAAATTCACAAGGCTTCCCCAAAATCTCGCAAATGAAATCATGAGTATGATTCCCAACCATACTCAGAGAAACTCATGATAACTCAATTAAATCAACGACGTGTCCCACACGTTAAAATAATCTCAAATCGATAAATAGATAGGCAAGATTAAAGTAAAATCATTACTCCAAATAAAACCATTTACCGGAGAAAAATCAAAGTCAAAGTAAAGGGTAAAGCAAAAATCATTCCCGAAAGTCAACATCGAACTAAATCACAAATAAACTCCGAAATCATCATTGAAAGCAAATCCACGAGATAAAATGAAATCAAATTATAATCCAAAATAAAAATATATGCTCGATAAATGAAACGATAATTAACAAATCATCAATTCAGAGATAAACGCATCCATCATTTAAAATCAAAGTCCACTCACAGCATACGACTAATCATGTCGTCGATCAGCACTCTCCTCATATGGGGTCTCCTCTTATCTTGTACAAAGCAGCACTTATAAACAACTAAACTATTGATCAGAAATTAAGTTTACTTGAATTTATAATTGACTCTAAACCGCCAATCAACATCTCCATTCCTCCTCGGATTTATCCCAAACTTCACCATTAACACCAATTCTTTAATTTAAAGGTTCTAGAACAGAACAGAGAAATCTGATGGTCGGGTTCTCTTAAATCGATAATCATAACTTCAAACTTCGGGAACCTACTATCAATATCAAAACAACTCCAATTTCCACTAACATTATATCTATCCTAAACTTTAAAAGTCACTCAACCATTCAAATTAGAAGGCCGGAACCAGCTCTATGCGCCTCCATGTGCCGTTGGCTAACCCCACACTTATGCCAAAATATTTCTCTCTTCAAGTCCAACAACTTTCACAACTACAACAAAGTCCAATTTGAAGCCAAAAGTCCGGAATTTACCTCGAAAGCAAAGAGGGCCAATTTGGAACCCTAGAATTTCAAGACTTTGATTCGTGCTCCACACTTCAACCCTAGGATTTCAAGGCTTTGATTCGTGCTCCACACTTCAAATTGGATCAAGAGGCTTGGAAGGATTGATGTGTGTTGCAAGAGCTCCAAAACCCACAAAGTATTGTCGTCGGAGGTGGCTGGAAACTCAAGTTCTGACCAAAACGGGAGAACGACGACGCTGACACTTTTTCTCTTCCTTGCTACGACTTCCACAGTTCAAACTAAGCCGCCAAACCACCCAAGAATTGAAGAGGACAACGAGGCACTTTCCAACAGTACTTGTGGCACAAAAATCGTTTTCGGACGAAGCAGAAATCGTAGGAAGAAGATAACTGGGTCAGGGAGAGAGAGAGATAGAAGAGAGAGAAACTGTTGTGGGTAAGTTTCTGAAAATAGAAACTTACTACAATAACTCCTCCTTTTATAGAAAAATTACCATGAACAACAACTTACATTTTTGATCATAAGTTCCGCATACAAACTCCAATTTAAGCGTGCCACGTGTCCACGAACTAGATTTAACGTGCTCTATAACTATTGTGAAGAAAATTTTCTCAAATTGTTATCCCATAAAAAGTCAACTCTTAGGACTCCTAGAAAGTCCGAAATGAAAGTAAAAGTAAAAATAGTTGTCGTTTACTATTTAATTTCCAGTAAACCGGTAACTTGAGATCCGGGATGTATCATGCAAGATCAGATGAAAGTTGCAAGTCTCGATGGCAAATGTTTCTCTTTACATACATGAATAAGTGACATTCTTGCGTCACATGTTTCGAGAGGAGGCTTCATAGTGGAGCAAATCACATAGATCAAGTGAGATTTCTTTCTTATTTTTTATGTATTGTACTTCAGTATCATTTCATGAATTATTATTCTTATTTATTACTGTTGAAAATATTGTTAGAGCAACACCTCGCCGAGGATATGTTTAGGGAAGACATGAACGAAAATTGTTCAATTTTCATAGTTACTACGATTTGTGCAAAGGTTGGATAACATTTGACAAACCCTCAAAAGAACATTTTGGCCCACCCCCAGTGCAAAGAAACCTCCCGGTGTCCTTGGAACATGATGATGATCTTATCAATAATAATTCAACACCAACTTCATTTAGGGATCCAATTCATAGGCCGATAGGAAGAAATGTGGCAAGAACAAAGCAAATCAAAGACCAAGAAAAAGAGAAGAAAGCCTTTGAAGATAAGTTATTAGCTCGCATAAATTGATTGGCGGAAGATAATGCAAAGGCGGAAGAGGCAAAAGCAATAAGGGAGAAGATGAAGAAGGATCGACGAGAAAGAGATAGAGAAGAAGCTATTTTAATGATGCAAACCGTTAATTTTACTCCAAAGAGCAAGGCTTATTTTGATCGGAAAAAGAGGGAAGCACTTGAAAAGCTAAGTGCACGGGAGTTGTTTCCGAATACCAGCTCAACATCGAATGACTATCATCTACAAATGTCATTTGATGAAGAAGAATTTTAATTAATATAAATTAGTTTCTTTTAAGTGTATGTAATTTTTAATTTATTGATTTTGTATCATGTTAATGAAGTTTATCTATCTAACATTTTATTTATGAAATAAATAGTAAAAATAAAGTAGAATTAAAGTAAACTTTTATTCATTACAATTGAAACCAAACAAGCCACACAATAAAAATTAAAGCAAATAAAAACAAGTCACACATTAATAAAAATAAAAAAACTAAGACCTCAGCACTATGACATAACAATGAATTGTCAATTATTAGGATGACAATGCAATTGTCATACCTCTAGCCTTGTCCTCCTAGTCCTCTTCTTGAACAAACATGTTTGACAAGATCTTTTCATAGATTATTGTTTCCAATATGCGAGCGTATCCTCCAGTAACAAGACATGTATTTAGCCATTGTAATTTGTCCGGTTCTTAGATTAAGAGGTAAGTTTGGGCCATCATATATTCTTGCTCGAGCTCTCCTTGACATATTTGGGTTTGGTTCATCATCATCGGACTCATCATTATATTAGTCATCTCGCTCGTCCTTCACAATCATGTTATGAAATATTATGCAAGCCAACATGATTGTCGGTAATGAATCCTTATCCTAACCTCTTGCAGGTTGCCTAACTATTGCAAATCGTGCTTGTAGAATTCCAAATGCTCTTTCAACATCCTTGCTGTACGCCTCCTGTTTTGTGGAAAAATACTCCTCTTGTTCATTCTCAGGTTGTCTGATAGATTGCACTAGCATCACGTACTAAGGGTAAATACCATCAGTAAGGTAGTACCCAAACTCATAACGAATCCCGTTGACATAGTAGTTAAGTTGTGGTGATTGACCTGCTGTGACAGTATCAAACAAAGGGGAGCGTCTGAGAATAGTGAGGTCATTTTGAGCTCCTAGGATTCCAAAGAAAAGCATGCTAGATCCAGGTGTCAGGACCTGCTACAGCTTCGAGAACAATGGTTGGCTTTTTTGTTTTGTAGCTAAAGCTACCCTGCCATCCTATTGGACAATTCTACCATTTCCAATGCATGCAGTCAAGCGAACCTATCATTCCAGGAAAAACCCTCATCTCTCGGATCTTTAGGAGCATATCTAGATCATCTATTATAGGAGCTTGAATGTAGTGTTCTTGATAAATTGTGACAATGGTACTACAAAATTGACTAAGATTCTCAATGGCAGTTAATTCTGGTATACGGAAGAATTCATCTGAGGAATCAGCCGAGCATGCAATGGTTAGCATTCAAAGTGCGCACATTAATTTATGGTGAAGCGAGAAGCCCCGACGCCCAGCACAATCTTGTGACTGCCTAAATTATGGGTCCGCCGTTTGGACATGCTCTAATATGTGGAGGAACACTTCACGCCTCATCCTGTAACATCGTCTGAAAGTTTCAACAGGGTATACAAGGTCAACTATGAAGTAATCGTTTAACAATTTTTCATTAGCTACCTCATGTGATCTATGATGGGTAGCGCGACCTAGAACAGAACCACCCCATTGAGGTTGTTATTGAAGTGGGTTAGTAGCCAACCAGCTAGCTACTTCCGCCATAACTTGTGTTGTATTTTTTTCTCTCTGCAAATCATATTCTTCATCTTCTTCGTCATCTTCATGGTCTTCACGTTGCCTCTCATTCAACTGAGAAAACCAGTTCGAATTCATTGCAGAATATAACGAAAAGTTATAAACTGAACAAACAATTATATAAGAGATAGTGAGATATGCATCTGAAACCATCCTTTTTTATTGAAGTTTGAAGCTAAAGATAGAACCGCCATGTATGCATAAAATCTAATCGGAAATCTAGAGAGTTGATCACAACACGAAACGTGGCATTCAAAAATCCTATTGGAAATTTTGATAAGACTCTATAATGGTTAGTTTTGCCACATTGACACTACATCTAATCGGGAATCTACAAATTTGCTTCCGAAGAGGCACTTAGTGCTTATTCTATCAGAAAATGTTATCAATAATACCACATAGATACCTCATCCATATATACACCTTAAAAATTATTTTTTGTCTCAAAAATTAATTTTAGTCTAAATTAAAATATTATTAAAATAAAATAAAATCATAAAATTGAAAAATATAATGTAAAATTATAAAATACTTGAAATGACTAAAATTTAGCCTTACCTTACTAGATATGGTTCACTTGCTCATGAATAAAGAATAATATTTCTTAAGGCTAAATTATAACCTGGCCCCAATATACCTCCCTCCTATTGAAGATTACCTTAACCCCTCAAAATCATTTTTGGTTTAGCATAGCCCTTCCATTGGAGATAGAACACTTTGATTTAGGGGCTAAAAGTGGCCCATAGCCCGGGGCTAGAGGTGGCCTTAAGAACCTCTTCAAACCAGATTTTTCACTTTCTCACCTACAGAAAACATCCACACACTCTCCACCCATAGATCTTGTGATCCAAGGGTCATCCTTCCTCCAATTTTTCACTTTTCTTCTTTTATCACCCAAAAAACTTATTCCATTGATTCCCTCCTCTCTCAAACTGAGAGCACCCATTTTGGGACTGCTCTCTTTCTTCTCTCTCCTCTTTTTCTCTTTGTTCTTGATTTTTCTGTAAATTTTCTTTGTGTTCATCACAATATCGGGTGAATTCGGGGTAGAATCAAGTTGGGAGCTCTTCATCAAACTTGTCAAGCTCACTCTCCTCTATAGTTTGATAGTGATATTGAATGAAAAACATAAAAAATAAAGAAGCAAATCTCAAGGAAGTCATATCGACCCTATACGCTCTCAACCGCCATAATTTAAATGCATTTATAATGCAAAAATATATACTCATACATACATAACTAGAAAAAAAAAAATGGAAACCACTAGAGTCCCCTATTTGGAAAATCGATGCTTTAACTCTGTTCTCTAAGTTAGGCCAACACCGTGATGGCTTGCTTTCTGAGTAAGTTTACATTCTGAGTTACTATAGTCCCTACGTATGACAATAACACTTCGACTAAAATTTAACCAATATTTACACCAAATATGTTTGAATGAACAATTCTTGGGTGTAGACTTTCCCAATTATTCCGGACACCCAACAATTAATCTGTTTACCCAACAATGAATTTCAATTGATCGAAAGTAATGAATGATGTTCCAATGACCACTTTTCATTAACGAATAAGATCACTTAAATCAGCAACCTAACACCATGATACTTACCATGCATAATTAAGGAAGTTTAAGGAAGATTTCTTTCTTGGGACATGCATGGCCTAGTATTGGCTTCTCCAGCTTGCAACCTTCTTGAACCTCAATTACGTTCCCAGTTATTCAATCAAAGAAGGATAGGACAAATATACTTACAGCTTCATCAATAATTCTTGACATTGCTTAACCAATTGAGGTGCACACTGAAGAAACACATTTTTGTACCTGAAATTGAAACAGAGGCAAAATTGTTAAAGAAATTTTGCTTGGCAGCCTGATTGGGAAGTATTTAATTTTGTTGGGCAAATTTTTGACCTTTTTAGTATATATTCTTTGAATTAATGACCTAACTGAAATTTTGGCTAATTAAATTATGGTGACAGAAAATTTTGGGTGCATTTTGGTAAATCTAGTTAGAATCATAACGACCACATATAACTGCTGTTTTGATTACCCTGTTGGTTTCCCTCCCTCCTCTGCTATTTGCTCTGATCTCTTTGCTCTTTCATGGCTTTCAGACTCTCACTCACTTCCACTCCCAATTTTCAAATCTCAACCCCAAAACTCCCTCGACAATTACCTCTTCCTCTTCTGGGTTTTCAGTTAAAATGTTGCTCCAATTCCATTTCGCGCTCAAAAGCGGGAGCAGTTCATGCTGTTCAACAGGAGCAGGAGGTCCTCCAGTCCCCAGCTTCAGATTCCAATTCTGTCCCTTCTTCCTCGTCCAAGCTCGTTCTCATCGTCGGTGGTACCGGCGGTGTTGGTATTCCAATTCTCTTCTTAAATTGTTTTCGATGACCTTTTTTGAATCTTGTTCATTGCTTTGTAAGTTGTAGTAGTTTAAACTCGTTTCAGGTCAGCTGGTAGTGGCTTCATTGCTGGATCGGAATATCAAGTCTCGCCTACTATTGCGTGACACTGAGAAAGCAACTGTATTATTTGGTGAACAAGACCAAGAAACATTGCAGGTACCAGTTTCTCTGTAAGTTAATAATCAAGAAATTACTATCAGTCAAACATATGCATAGCTTCTCTGTTAACTTGGACCTTCTAACCCAAATCGACTTCCTTTGGGACTATTATATTTTAAGGGTTGATTACTTATATTAGGCTAGATTTTCACATGTGGGTTTACTTATACCGTGTAAAAAAAATGTTGTGTCTGGACTCAAAACTATTTAGTAATGGATGCAAAGACCTTAAATCATGCTTACTAAGATGCATTGTCTTGCTTTAACCTTGTTTTCTTTACTGAGTAGTGTTGACTATGTCTATAAAGCTTCTAAAATTGATAGGTATTCAAAGGGGACACTCGCAACCCAGATGATCTAGATCCATCTATCTTTGAGGTTTGTGCTTTTGGTTGAGTTACACCTTTTTCTTTTTTCTTGTTTCCTTTTCCTTTTCTGGATTGATTATGTGGACTATGATTAGTGATTTCTGAACAACAAATTTGACATCTTGTCTTCTAGGGAGTCACACATGTGATTTGCTGCACTGGAACTACAGCCTTTCCTTCGAAGCGTTGGAGTGGGGATAATACACCAGAAAAAGTTGGTTAGGATTTATCTATTTTAAAAGTTGAGCTTTAGGAGTGACCAATTACCTGCAGTACTGAGAAATTTGCACCATATTTTTTCTGTTTAAAATATGTACGTTGACGAACAACCTTTCATATCCGAATATTTCATAATTCATGTACCAATAATAGATGAAGTTATGCATGGAAATTCACACAAAAAGGATTGCTTACTCATCTATACATATGCTTTCATCACTTTTGACTTCTGTCTGCTTTTCATTGAAGATTGGGAGGGTGTGAGAAATTTGGTATCTGCACTGCCTCGGTCACTGAAGAGAATTGTTCTTGTATCATCAGTTGGTGTAACCAAGTACAATGAACTTCCATGGAGGTAAGTCACTTCTTTGTCGATGAGGACTGATACCAACAACAACTTTTCTTTTGTAAGTGGGAACTTACCGGAGATTACATTTTGTAACTCAATTTATATTAGGGTCATTAAATACTAATAGTTGAGTGAAAGGTGCATAACTTCACAATAATATCTAGCAAGGAAACTCTTATCAACAAAAATCCTAGTAGACGAGGTGATAGTTCTCAAGAAGAGAATGTAGATCTGTCCTGCTATGAAGAACAGGGACGGTTTCTATGGTGCTGAAAATTTTGATTAACCAGAAAACTATTTCAGTGTTGGAAACTTGTAATCAATACTCCTAGAAAAAGTGTATTATTATTTTTCATCCACAATGTTAATGAGACGAAATTCAATCCGTCCCTTCCCCTCCCCCACGAACAGAAATTTTAATGAAAAAAAAAAAAAACAGTAAGGTTGGATAACCACTAGATGGAAGCTCCACATGCCCAATGGTATAAGGAAAGTGCTTTAGTATCATTTACCAACACATTGGGAACATTTTCCATCACATTTCATACTTCTATATTTTCTTGTTCCCTATAAAGGCTGGGAATGGAGTCACTAGGGTTTCTCATTTCTGCTGTCGATCAATGTCATTTCAGGCCGAACTCTTAAAACATCCGTAAGCTAATATTAGTTCCATGGCAGTTTCCTATTTATATCCATCAATATGCTTGTGCAATTTGAAGTACACTAAGTTTTCACTCAGAATTAAAGTTATAAGAACCAACACTCCGTAAATTAACATTTAAAGGAAAATCACAAAACTGCATAAATGCAAAAGTTGGATTTCATAATATCTGTTTTAGCATGGTGAAATTGTGTGTGGGTAGTATAAGCTTCATTTCTTGTGTTCTATATAAATAGATTCATTATAATCTCTGACCTCCATATTCTGACAATAAATTTCTCTGATCAGTAACCTCTCCTAGACAATGAAGGATTTCTCATGAAAAATTAGGAACAAGTTATTCTGTTCTCTCTTTCTGTTTCTACATCTGTCTCTTTCCCTCTCTGGATATCAAAGAGTCTTGCAGACACTGTTTTCTTATACCAAGAATATTATCCTGTGGATAATTTAGTTTGGATCCTTAGCATAATGAAGATATCATATTGTGAATGGCCCATTCTTCATGATTAATACGTGTTTAAGAAGCATAATTTCAAATTGCATCATGTTATGCATCCCATCAGCTCATATGCAGTGGGTTTTCTCTTTTCTATTTCTTTTCAGATAGATTAATGATTTAAGATACTTTATTTTTTGTAGCGTTATGAACCTCTTCGGTGTTCTCAAGTATAAGAAGATGGGGGAGGACATTCTTCGTAATTCTGGTCTACCATTTACAATAATCAGGTTTCGACACGTTCTAAGAAACTAAACTAGGGCAGCTTTCAGCTTAGTAATAAGCTGTATATTCTTAAAATTGTTGTTTATCATGAATATAATTTATATGTCTTTCAGGGCTGGTAGATTGACTGATGGACCTTACACATCATATGATCTTAATACATTGCTCAAAGCTACAGCTGGCCAACGACGTGCGGTCCTAATAGGTCAAGGTACCATTATATGTTTACAGAAGTGGAAGTGAGCATCACGTATATAATTATAGGTTTAGTTCCTGAGGCTTAATAACGCGTCCTGTAATTATAGGCTTGCTTATGTCATATCTTGTTGCATAAATGCTCCTTCAGGGTTTGTGATGCATCTGAGTCATTCAAAACATTCTATTCCAGTTATGAATGTGTTTAAGGAAAAAATTAGAAAGGCAGACTGAGATACCATAATAATAACTATAAAAATCACTTCTTTTGTTTGAAGTTGTCTATTCTAGGCTCCTGCAGTTCAATATTATTGACGCTCTCTATTAGGTGAATCCGGTCTGGTTCCGGGAACATTTCTCAAAAACCTAGAAATTAGCCACACATTGAGCCACTTTCAATATGTGGGGAGGATTATTTAGTTTGGTTGAATGTGTGGTGATTTACATAAGGAATTGCTGTAGGAATTTTGCACTAGATACCAATATATTAGGTTTTCCTGGTTTAGGAAAAGGATATTGCCTGTGTATAGTGTTAGTAGTTCCTTTGTATCCTATGCCTTTATTTTGATGGGTTCAATTATTTATGTGATCCAGGAGATACACTAGTTGGAGAGGTTAGCAGACTTGTTGTTGCTGAAGCTTGCATACAGGCGCTGGACATAGAATGCACCGAAGGAAAAATATATGAAGTCAACTCAGTTGAGGTAAAAGATGATTGCAGAAATTAGGGGCCTAATGATATGCAGAATTTCTGGTTTGTTTTTGTATGCTTTTTTAAGACAGTTACTGCTTCTACCAACTTAATAGAAAAGAGCATACTTAGCTTTTGGAGCATCACCTTATTAGCGGCTGGCTGTGCATTAGTTTATCTCACAAACATGTATAGCCCTCAATCCTTTTAGCAATTAGCATGCTAGATTCATGTATGTTATTAGCCTAGCAGCAAACCATATGAACACATAAGCCAAAGTAGAGGTGTGAATACTTGGAACCAAAAAAAAAAAAAAAAAACAACAGAGAGGTGTGAATACTATACTAGCTTGGCCAGGATTTAGATCCTGGAAGTCCCTTCAAAGTTTGTATAGCTGCTGAAATAATAGTGGAGGTTGATTAAGTAGCTGTTATATTACAAGTATATCATCAAGATACAGTAACAAAATAACTGTCCTTGGAATGAACTATAGTTCAAATAGTCCAAGTCTCAAACTCTCCCAAACTTAATGTGAGTTATGAATGTTGCTTGCTTCTTCCTTTGATTAGTTCCTTTTCGGCTTGTTCTCAAGAGCACGTTGCCTTTGCTCTTTTGTGTAAACGATTTGGAACACATTTGTTGTTGCGAAGTTTATGAGCTAACTCCTATTTGTGTTGGACTCTAATGTACCGATTCCTAATAACCCTGCCATACTCTGCTGCTTTGAGAACTTTCTTTCCATTACTGAAAATCTAGTACTGCACAGGGAGAAGGTCCCGGAAGCGATCAGCAGAAGTGGTGGGAATTATTCAAAGCTGCCCAAGCTCAGTAACTGGATTCTTAAACTCTATTTGGTGCATCCATATGTACCAGTGATACTGCTTTATAACAAGAATTACAATGGTGATTAAAAAATGAGGGCACCTTTGTCACAGGAAGAGGGTCAGGTTACCTTGTTTATCTATACTGGAGTGGGTGAATTGCCTACACACTGTAAATAATTACCCAGTAATATATTTTTATATATGTGTGTAAATGTTGTCTCTGTTAATTTGGGTGTAACCATGAATTCTTGCAGCATCCAAACCAGCTCTCAAAGAAAGAGCTTCAGCCAACAAAGTATTACGTAACCCAGGTTTTAGCATAAGCTAATTGTCTTTACCCACATTTGCATGTCCACTTTTTATGAAAGAAACTGTAAGCATTTTATTAATGGTTCAAATGGTTACTCTCATGGAGTAGTACATCAGCAATACAACCAGGAGTATGGGAGAGCCAAGTCTCAGTCTGATGTGACTCAAATCCAATGCTAGCAAGACGATGAGCCACCCTGTTACAGCTTCGAGGAGCGTACTTGATTTGCAGTTTTGCACATCTGGCATGCTATGTAATAGCATCAGAATATCATCTATAATGCTGCCCAAGTCTAACAATCCGTCTCACTATGGCCTTACCAATATTCAATTGTCGAAGAAGATCCAAGCCTTCTCTTATAGCTAGCAGCTCTGCATGCTTGGCTGAAGAAACATGCGGCACAGAGTGAGCTAAGGCAGCAATAAATTGGCCCTTAGAGTCACGAACTATGCCTCCAAGGCCCCCATGATTAAATGATGGCATAAAAGCTCCATCCACATTAATCTTAACTGACGAACCATGTGCAGCTTGCCATCGTTCTATGACCTGTGACCGTTTGACCTCAGAAGATGCATGAGCTTTCCTAAACTCATCCAGCCAAGTCATGGCACTTAGAAAAAGATCAGTAGCCGGTTTTGACTGATTCTCCCATAAATACAATTCCTGTTCTTCCAGAGCGACCATTACCCATCAAAAGCCTCTCAAACACATCAGCTGGTAGGTTTAATGCTCTTTCTAACATCCATTCGTTGAAGACAACATTAGGTAGAAAGGAATTCTGCAGATGAAAAGGAGTAGAAAAGAATTCAACAGCGACTGGACACTTACAAAAGAGATGAGCAGTGTCTTCAAATGACTGCATACATAGCAAGCATCTTGAGTCTCCTTCGTAGCCCTTTGTGAGAAGTCGATCTCTGGTAGGTAACAAGTTGTGACATGCCCTCCAAACACATATTTGGACTTTTCCAGGAACCTTGGCTTTCCAAAGTCTTTTCCATAGCTCAGAAAAAGGATCCCCAGTTGATGTAGAAGCCAACACATCACCTAATATATGCTCCCTGGCCACCCAATATGCTGTCTTAACTGTGAAAAAACCCCTACGTTCTGGTTTCCAATACAATCTGTCCCTTACAGGATGTCTACCAAGAGGGATAGATAAAATGTGTTCAACAATCTCAGGAGGAAAGAGGGTACTCACCGAGGCAGTGATCCAAGACCTCTCATTGGAGTTGATTAATTCTGCTACTTTTTCAACATGGCAGTTTGTAGGTCTTCGAACTTGATATTGAGGACAGTTAGGAATCCAATCATCATGCCACACATTTATACTCATTCCATCACCAACTCTCCATTTAACCCCTGCTTTGAGTATTTCCCTTCAAGGATACTCCTCCAAGAGAAAGAAGGAGCATCCAAAACGAACAATTTGGAAAATATTTTGCCTTATACAGTCTAGCAATAAGAGATTGGGGATTTGAAATAATCCTGCAGCCCTGTTTTGCTAGCATGGCATTGTAAGCATATAAATTTTTGAAGCCCATCCCTCCTTTTTTTGGTTAGGCATAGCCTTTCCCAACTCCTCCAGTGAATCTTTTTCTTGTCATCAGTGTCACCCCAGAAGAATGAGGCACAAAGTTTGTGAATGTCATCACATAGACCTTTAGGTAATAAGTAACAATTCATAGCATATTGAGGCATAGTTTAGGCAACAGCTTTTATAAGTATTTCCTTACCTGCACTGCTTAGGATCTTTGACTTCCAATTCACCAACTTCTTGGTCAACTTCTCTTTGATGTACTGAAACCTTTCGACCTTAGATTCGCCTACACGCAGGGGTAGGCCCAGGTATCTATCATGCTCTTCAACTCTCTACACTTCAAGAATAGATACCAAAATAAATTTTTGCAAATCAACCGGCACATTTCTACTAAAAACCACACTATTTTTCTGAAAATTAATCTTTTGTCCCAAGGCTTTTTCAAAAACATTGAGAATTCCTCGAATAGTCTGACATTCGTGAATATTTGCAGCTCCAAAAAGGAAACTATCTGTAATACCCTGGAAATTCGTTATTAATTCCTAATGGTTTTGGGGAATTAATAAAGTGTTCATTAGTAGGATTTCGTGATTTGGGGGTGGAGCGAAAATTATTTCGAACTATTATTCGCTCGAAATGTTTCGATTCAAGAGTTGACTTTTTGCACATTTTGATTTTGTGAAATCTTCATTAACAAAAGTCGTAAAGCGCGTCGATACGAGTTCGTGGACATGTGGAACGCGGAAATCAGAGTTGTATGAAGAAGTTATGGCATTTGAAAAAGTTTCCATTTTGGTTAAATAGCAAAAAAATCCGAAAATATCAGAAAAATCAGAATTTCCCTTTTTGGAAAGTTTTTCTCTCTCCTCTCCCCCGAGTTTTCCTAAGCAGCCACCTTCGCCGAGCTCATTCTCCCTCCTCCAGCCACCAATCGACGCGATTCTTGTCTTTATCTCTTTGCCTCACTCCCATCTACAACTCTGGGGAGTTTCACAACGTGGGTGAGCCCGTGCACGACGCAACAACTCCGGGAATTTTGGCACCCAAGCTGCAAATCGCCTTGATCGAAGTCGGTGATTCCGGATGTAGTTTCGCCTTGATTGGCATGACTTTATGCATTTTAGTGCAAACGGGGGTTCGAAACTTAATCGTTTTTTATTCGTGTACTAAGTGTGACGTACATTCCTTAGGTGATTGACGGAGAGTTGTCGATACCTTATCTCTGCGGTAAGGGAAGACGCAACAGGATTTTGAGGCGACTAAATCTCACGTGGTTCATTTACGAACCGAGTTACTTAATATTTGGAATTAATTGATAATTGTGAAATCGTTTTCGTAAATGAAGATTTGTTTTCAAATGATATGAACTTGATCGACTACGATTTATAGGACTGCGGTTCACTGGTAAGAAAATGGATTTTAAGTATAAAAATGAATTTCTCGGTTTTTGGTGCGTGCAAATTATAGTTGGTATTAGTAGGCATTTCTGAGTGAATGACTATATATATATATGTGTGTGTGTGTGTGTGTGTGTGTGTGTGTGTGTGTGTGTGTGTGTGTGTGTGTGTGTGTGTGTTGATGGCGTGACATTGTGATATGAGTGAATTGTGATTTATTCATAATATCGTTTTGAACTTTTACTTATTGTGTTGAATGAGTAGTCGAGTTCAGTGAGGTGTTGAGTCACGAGGTGACAGGTTATGATTTAGTTAGAGCTCTAGTCTGTCTGTCAATATACTTCTTGGGGAATAACTTTGAGTTATTATGTGCCCTTGAGTACAATGTACTTCTTGGGGGATAAATTTGAGTTATCATGTGCCCATGGGTATATTTGTTTAAAAGAGAGTGTCGGTGTCTTTTCTTTTGCCGTCCATGTGGGAATTGATTTCGAATGAATTGTGAAGGTGATGTTGATTGCTTTAGTTTGATTTTGGGTTGAAAAATGATTAAACTGAGATTGTTTATTTTTAACGTAATCTCCTGAACTAAACTGTACGCAGGGATTACTATGGTTTTGGTTGTATACTTTTGGTGATCTCTTGAACTAATTTTCTATGCAGGGATTACTGTTTTTATTTAGTTTATTTACAAGTACAATTGTGGTTATTTAGGTTTACTCATACGAGCTTCACAAGCTTACCGGGTTGTTGTTTCAACCTGGTTCACTATTCCATTGTGTAGGGTTTATTGTACAGGTTAGAATATCGAGTATTCGTCGTCGAAGCTGAGGTGTACCTTCCGTAGCGTGGACATAGAGGTGTTTTGGATTTAGTCTTCCGCTGTGTAGTGAGTGTGGTGGGTGCATTTACTTATTAAATTGTTATTCAGTTTAATTTGTAAACTCTCTATAATGTAATACGTGACTCTAAAGAACGAGTCAGTATTGACATTGTGAGCTCAGTTTGTTTAGTCGCTTAATTTAAATTAAAAAATTTCTAAGCGTTTTCTTGTGCTTGTTGAGTTTTCACGTTTTGGATTTGAATTCTTTTATTAAAAATTCAGGGCGTGACGCTATCATCGGGAAAGAACAAGTGATGCAGCGTAGGAGCTTCAGGACACATCTTCAAACCTTGCATGTCCACTTATAGATAGGTAATTTGCGGATAGTCCTAATTTTTAGGATCGACTGGCTAGAAAATGTAATGAGCAGCTCAATGAGTAATCAGGCCAGTCGTTAGGTCCATAAGTAGATGGTAAGGGATTGATGCCCCGACCCACTAAATGTATTGGCCAATGACTATTTGAATAATCTATTTAGTCCAATACTAGCCAGTGAAGAGCTAGGCCAAGGGGTTGCTTCAACATTTAGGCCGTTGGTTATCGGTCGACCCACGATCATTAACTATTAAGAGTTGTGCATCATCGGCACCTAGACATCGAAGAAGGACATCACCATTGGGACTTTCTTAGCAATTCGCTTCTTAATAGTGAATTTGCTAAACAACATTGTTGATCTTTCGACTCCCACAGTCGGTTTTCCTCAAAAGGTGTTGGATTATGTGAAATCTCCAATTACTAGTTGATACGTCGAGCTCAAAAACATTGGCCAGCATTCCTCTTTCGGCCATGTATGCAGCAACTTTCTCGTAATGGTGATGGCTATGCTAATTTGGCCTTCTAGAATACTAACCCCATGAGCAATTTGAGCCATTTCATTTGCTTTACGATTGAGTTTCTCTTGGCAAGTGTTGAAACTTCTTCGTGAAAGCAACCAACTAATTGTTGTGCCGCTGCTTAAGAAGCAGCCATTGATAGATTTGAGCATCTGAAAACTTAGAGCATTTGATTGATAACCAATTGCAAGTCCCAAAATACCTTAACTACCCAAGCTTTTTCAAAACGTCCAAGCCAATTATTAACGCCTTATATTCGGCTTGGTTATTTATGCAATCAAAGTTTAACTTGAAGGCCCATTGGTACTTTTGGCCAGTTGGGAATTCAATTATTATTCCTGCCCCAGCTTGAGTGACCAATGACCACGCCTCGTGATACATTTGACCGATTTGTGCGGCGTCTATTTCAACATTTTCCATATTTTATATTTCAATAGATTGGTAGTTTTTTTTTTATTCAAGTAAAACTTCATTCAATAAACTACAATTACAAACTGACAGTAATTACAGTCCTCAAAGAGTGATACAACTGCACCGATACACTTCAAACTAAATCTAAAAACTCCTACTCAAGAGAGAAGAGACTGATCTGCCAAAGAATCCAAACACATGACCAAGATTAAGCAACTGACAGAGCCAAATTGACCAAATAAAACAGCAATAACTGGGACACACCCAATTGACAGACTATTGAGCTATGTACATGAAGTAAATTTAGAAAGTGTCATAGTCCATTATCCAATTCAATCTTTGATGATCAGCCGAGTGAGCATGTATTTGATCAAATCCGTTTGTGAAATTATGTGGATAGCCAATGGAAACATGGCAATTCATTTGCCGAAAAGTAAAGTAAGAGGCATAATTTTTCAATCAGCTAATATCTTATTTCAATGAAGTAAAGTACGACGTATAATTGGTTGTGGAAATAATCGTCTCTAACGTTTTCTCATCATATTTCAAAACCATGAATCGATTTCATCTTCTTCCATTTTTCTATTTTCAAAAATAAATCCTAAAACCTCCTTTGTTTTCTTATCTTCTTCTTTCGTCGAGTTTCGTTAATCTACTCCTCCCTTCAAAAAACTCTCTTCTTTCTTTTCTTTTATTTGCCAAATTTAAGTTTCTAAAATCAACGCGTACTCTCATTTTCCATTCTTATTCCATACATGTACCACATTGGAAATCCATTCTACATATCTAGTAGGTCTAATAAATTTGGATTGAACTCCGTAAAACCGAGTCCCTTCAAGTTTTGTTTAGCTACAACTATTACTGTACAAGATCTGGATTCAAAAAAGCAGAAAAAAGAAAAATCCACAAAGTAAACAAATGAAACAGATGGTAAGACAAATTTATATTACAATCTAACTTTCAAAATTGCTACTAACAAACTCTCCTTTTCTATCCCACGGGCGACTTTCATAAGACTTTCCAATTATGCTACGTTTCTGATTTATAGTCCCATCCTCACAGCAGTACTCGGGAAAGTATTCCAGAAAACTTTTGCTTCCTAGTTTATCAATTCCATTGAACAGGAAATTCACCAGCAAATCCTATGGATTTGGATTTGAAATTAGCAAAATGGAGTGATGTAAGAAAATCAAACAAAAATATTTAATACCTTTGCTTGTGTCTCCCCAATCAGCCTTTTCAGAACTCCATGTCCAGGATCCTGTTATCATGTTGCCTCATCAAATAAGTCAAGCAAATGAACAATGAGACAAGAACCGAGCCAATTAACAATGCTACAGTTAATTCCTTTCAGTTCTTATATTTTCTCAAGGTTGACATCAAGAAAGCAAGCTTAGTGCTTCATAAAATCAGAAATCATTCCAGACCGTTTCAGAATGCATATTTTCTAATTGTCTGCAAATATTGACTAAAGGTTAAACCATTAATGTAAAATTACAGGGATTTGAACACCAAAAACACAGTTGTATGAGGTCTGTCTGACTATAGAGCTTTTGTATGATTTTGAAATAAGGTGGGTGGCGGTTTCAAAATTTGATAAAAAAAAAAAAAAACAAAAGGTGATTAACAGAAAGGCCCTAAAGTTTTCATTGAGATCCAAAAATATTCTTGAATAAGTTTCTTCTTTCACTTTTGGTACAGCTTAAGATAATGAACTTCCATAAAAGGAAGGCCATCCCTTTAGGAATTCCACAATAGCACTGTTTTTGAACAGAAGATCTATTTTAAGGTCCTATAAGAAAGAAACAACAAGAAATTCATAGAGATGGCGGGATGTATGGAAGAAAAAAACAGGCAAACATGGTAATCACCTTTTCTGCTCTCCAAGTTAGATATCGATGTTGCGCTTCACGGTTACGTTTAACTTGAGAGGCATTTGTCTCCACTACTGCTTGGTCCATCAGCTCGAGCCATGCCTGTGGAAGCAAGAGGATTGTAACCATTACAATATTCTCTAGTATACAAACTAGCATACGGATGTTGACAATAAAATTTCAATTAACAGCATCATTAAAACTATCACAAACAACAGAATTTTTTGCCATAAAAACGGTCAACTCTGTACCTTGTAATAATCCATGAAAGCCGAATATAAAACCTCATATTTTTGTGGACTTGACGTAAATCTTGTCCATATAACAATGGGTGAAAAAAATTTCAATGACTCGCTAGTAAGCTTCCCACCCCATGGTAAAAGCTGCATGAAATCTGTTATCAGTCATCACCATATCTCTTAGAAAGGAAGTGTAAATAACGATGAAATCAACATATGCAGTATATGTGCCAGTTCTATTGATTGTACTTACCTCAGCATATTTGACACCAAGAGGTATTAGGCCTTTGTAGTATTTATCTCTGTATTCTCTTTCAATAACGATGTTGTGCAAAGGGTTGAGGTCCCTATCAATTTAAAATAATGGTAAGCTCCGAACTCTTCAGTATTCAATTACTAATATATTCTGTGATAGATAGATAGATACCAGAATGACCTCAGAGGAATAGTATTCAGTAATAAATTGCAGTAGAACAATTATTAATTTCAGAGGAACAGTGGTTTGGCATCAAAAAGGGAGGTAAAAAGGTGGTGTCATTAGATGCACCAGATTCAACATGAACTATGAAAAGAACAATATACAAATATATCAAGCCAGAAAAAGTAGTACTAGACATTCTTATCCAATTTTGATAGTCACTTTTTAGTCTTATTTGTTTTTCCACATAAGAATGTCATTCAAATCCAATGCAACAGGATATCATGAATCTGTAGCTATCTCTTGTTGCCCAAATGTAAGCACTAGGAATGGAAAAACAGAAGGAAGAGAAAGAACTATAGAATAAAATTCTCTTATGACAATTAAGTAATTAACAGACTTGGGATTAGTTTGTGATCTTCCTATGAATCAGTAATATGACATTCAGTCGTAACATTATTCGCACAATTTCTTATAACCCAATTCAACACGATGGCTGAAAAGGTGTTGAGACTGAGCATCATTTAATCAATCAATGGTTTAATAGAGGCTTGAACGGTGTTATCTTGCTAGCCTCAATACAAATATTATTAGGTGCACGTTGCTTTCATTTAAGTCTCGTATCGAGACCCAATTTTATCATTTTTATTTCTTCGATCAAGACAAAGCAACATATTAAAAAGTTTAACAAAAGCAATTGCCCATTATTCAGGAAACCATATAAGTAATAATGCAGTGCATGTTCAAAAAAAAAAAAAGAGTAATAATGCAGTGCACATGTAGTGTTTTATAATTGAATCTATGTTAGTTAGCCAAATTTGTGAAAGCACTGAAGAGTAAAGCTATGGCATCATGTAAGCATTTAGTACCTATACACATGACTTATCTTTTTCTAGAGAGTTATGTCAAGTATTTTGATAACAATAAGAGCACCTAGCCAAATTTATGAAAGCACTGAAGAGTAAAGCTATGGCATCATGTAAGCATTTGGTACCTATACACATGACTTATCTTTTTCTAGAGGGTTATGTCAAGTATTTTGATAACAATAAGAGCACCTGCAATGATACTCCCTATATTTCAACAAATTTGTTGAAAAACAAACATAGCTAAAAGTTAAATTAAGAGCTACCTTGAGAACCTTAAAAATGTTGTTCCAACCATGCTCAACACTCTAGGGAGCCCTAAATTTTATTTTCTTTTAAACAAAATTTTTTGGAAAAAAAAAATAGAATCAGATATGAATGCGTTAGGATCTCCTAAGAGTCACCTTTCTCCTCAAACTTAGGAGCTACCGATTTCCGTATTTTAGGAGCGTGGTTGGAGCATTTATTTTATTTTTTATTTTTAGTTTCCCTCTTAATTTGACTAAAGAGCTTGAATAGGGGGCCTCTAACTTGGTAGGGATGACAACACTACAGTAATGAATTAAATAATTTCTACAGAAGAGCATTGATCCTATTATTATGTATAGAAAATTATTATAAAAAAAAAAAAAATTGAGAGCTTACAGCACAACTATGTTTACATTCGCACTGGTGAAGAAGTTGGCACAAAATATTGGCATATCAAATTCTGGTTCTGGGAAGACAGCAAGATCCAAAACCTGCAATCATTTACGATTCATGAGTTACTGCAAAGGTAAGTGTGAATTGTGTTGTTCAAGTATCAATAATAACAAAATACACAATGTACACACACATCTTTCAGAGAAAAACTGTGTTTCAAAACCTATGCTCATTATGCATAGCATACAGATTCTCAGGCCATGACCACTATAACAACTTAAGCTCCTAGATTAATATATTATTGAGCAAGATATCAATGTCTATAAATCGGGAACACTCCTATTTTGATTTTAGATCCACACATAAATGCCTTACATATGAGAAGAGTTTAAAAAATATATTTCTCACCGTCTAACTAAATATTAGACAACAGAGAAATTACAAGTGTTAAATCCTTCAATACAGTTTACTTGACTCCCTTCCTTAACTTGTCCCAATGTGTTGTCCTTTTCTTTTAATTTCCAGAAATCACCAACCCCCTTTGCTGACCAAGGTGGTCAGCTTCCTGTAAGGCATTAATGATGCCAGATTGTGTAGACACCAATGAGAGTATGAATTGCTAACATTTTTTCAGAAACTATATTTCAGCTGTTATTTGCAGGTTCTAACATAAAAAGGGAAAGATAATCACAAACAGAAAATCTGAACCTCTAATTGAGACCAAAAACGATAAAATTATGCTTCCAAAAGGAAAAGAGATCTTTTGAGCACCTTCCTGTAGTGTTCATTTCCTACTTTTAGAGGCCAAATAAAAATATGAGATATTGTTATGTATATTCTCCTGAAGATGAGTTTCGAAATGGGATGTTTGACAGGCATCCCCACAATGAACAACCTTTACTTTAATATGTTAGTGAAATAATGATTTAACATGGAGTAGTCGGTAGCGGGCAATGACTCCACTTAACAGTATGCAAGCGATATAAGACAAAACAAGAATATTAAATTAAACAGTATCATTGATCTATAGCTAATAATATAAAGTACACAGGGTGACATAGGCCAAAGTCCACACCTGCATTGTTTGAGTTTCAATGCATAGGCTACGTAAAAGCCTAATCTTTTTAGCTTTGAATGATGACATTTGAAGTTCTGCATTACCATCCAGGGAAGCCATGGAATTATATCTTTCCTGAAGACAAAAACTTAGTGTTAGTCATGAATAGCAGAAATAATAACTGGAGAGTAGGTTATTAATGATTGGTTGATATGTAGTAGTAAACTGAGAGTTTTCTCCGATAAGAAACATAAAACATTATTTCAAGGAAGAAAACAGTAGAAAGCAAGATGGAGAAGAAGTCCATCGAACAGAAGATGCACTAGGCCAGGAGGCAAAGTAACACCTTTCAGAACAGAAAAACAGACCAATTCCAGAACCAATTAAACTTAATCCTCCTTGTCAACAAATTAAAAACAACTTAACCCCATCACAAATGAATCCAACCCCCGCTCGCGGCACTAAAAATATTTGATGAAGCAGCTTGAATATTCTGAGTAATGACCTTTTCCTAAGCAAAGTCTACATTGTTAGTAGCATTCACAAGAAGCATGAAGAAGTGAAACGGAAAGAGACCTGGAGGGGAGAAGGGGCCAAATGGGTGCGGCGTTTGGATTCATCCAAAGCGAAGTGAATGAATTTGTTGTAGGAAATTGCAGAGAGTTGGATAAGGGGCCGCCGCCGCTGCTTCTGCTGCTTCATATAAATGGTGGTAAATGGTGGTACAAATGGGCAAGGCTTTCGCAGCATGGAAAAGCTGCTTAAAGAAGATGAAGAAGAAGAGCATTCCATTGATCGAGGAGAAGAGAGCACCGACCAACACTAGAATGCTCTCTCTCTCTCTCTCTCTCTCGCCCCGGTGTTGGACTGTTCGTATAGACAGTAATGCTCACTCACTGTCCGCACAAAATCTACGCCACCATTTCTTTATTTTTATTTTTTTTGTGAAGTTTTATATACACGTCCTCAAGCACACCCCGTATATTTTTTTATCATCAAGTTATCATCTATACTCCTCCTTATAGATTAATAAATAAAAATAAGGAGAAATATGATCAATGGTCACTAAGTTATGACTTAGGGTTCATTATATATAAGTGCATCTTTAAATGTTTTTTTAGTCATAAAGTCATCAACTAGTTTTTTCCCTCATAAGGCCACTATATTAAAAAGGGTGTTATATTTTAGATATAAAAACCAATATATTTACAGAAATGCCACTAAAGTAAAAAGTCAACAATCACTCTCTCTCCTCTCCGGCGAGACATCCAGTCAACTCCGGCGGGTCTCCGGCCGACCTCCGATGAACTCTAACACCAAAAGCTACTGTGGCTACCAACAAAAGCTACTCTGGTGAGATTTCCGGCAACTCCGGCGATGTCACAAAATCTACTGTCACTAGCACCAAAGGCTACTGTTGCTAGCAACAAAAACTACTCTAGTGAGATTCCCAGCAACCTCCGGTGAGGTCACAAAAGCTACTGTCACCAGCAACAAAAGTTACTATTACCAACAAAACCTATGCTCACCAACACCAAAAGCTACTATCCTCACCAACAAAAACTACTGTCACAGACACCGAAAGTTATTCTAACCAGCAAGAAACGCTGTTGTCACCAACACCAGAAAGCTACTCTTACCAGTAACAAAAGCTACTCTCACCGTTACCAAATGTTACTCTCATCAACATCAAAAGCTATAACCAAGTAGAACAAAAGCTACTCTCACGCAGAACAAAAACTACTCCAAGAGATTGAGAAAACTATTGTCAAAGACTAAGAAAGCTATGGAAATGTAAAGAATACAACCAAAGTAAAATGCTACTGCAATCGAGAAAATAAAACATATTAGATGATACAAAAAGTATGCAGGGTTCAACAATGATATAATTATGTAAAAAGCTACTTTCATAATTGTAAAAAGTCACTACCATAATCATGAAGATTTATTACAATAGTTAAATAAAACTACTGCCAATGTTGTAATGCTACTGTCCTCTTTCAATACTGACACTCTAAACCCATAGGCATAATTTTGTCACCTTCAGCACGAGACTTCATTTCAACATTTCTTGGTTAGTTGAATGATCTCTTGTTCAATGGAGGCTTCAACATCCAAATTCACATGATTTTAGAAATCTACTGCTACAAATGCAAAGGGCAAAAATTCTGCAAGAACAAAGATACAACAAAATATTAGTATTTAAAATGAAAACTAAAATAGCAATGTACCGTTATGCAACAAACGTGACACTCTTTATCAACTTGATAATAAAAAACAACCAATCTAAAATACTACTGACATAGGTATAGAAAGCTACTATAACACATGTACAAAGCTACTGGACCAGTAATAAAACGCTACTAACATAGGTACAGAAAGCTACTATAAAACATTTACAAAACTATTGGACCAATAATAAAAACTTACAGCCATAGGTATAGAAAACTACTATAATACATGTTCAAAGCTAATGGACCATCAATAAAAAGCTACTAATATAGATACTGATTGCACAACTCGATCAACTAGATTAGTAAACAGGCGTGAATGAAAAAACATGAATCTAAAACTCGATCAACTAGATTATTAGCTTCTAGTTTTGACATGAATGAAAATACAGAGTAACTAACAAAAATGCATAGTAGGTTGTTTATCATCGATAGTAGTTTTTCAAAAGTATGCTTGTAGCATTTTTAACCAGTATTAGTAGCTTTTTTTATTAACACATATCAGTTAGTTTGAAAAAACTAACAATAGGTTTGTTTGACAATAATACTAGCCTTTCAAAACCATAATTGTAGCCTTTTAAAACTGATCAAGTAGCATTTTCAAAGAGTATCTGTATCTCAAAATCAATCTACAAATGAAACTCAATAAGCAATCATATAATTTCCATCGTATTTTAAGTACGTAGAATTGGATATAAGATTTTGCTTGACATCTTATTTTAAGCCAACAAAACTTGCAAGATATGGCTTCTAATCGATTAAATTGAAAAATGATTTAGCTCTGCAAGCTTTCATTGTTACAAATTTGGTGTGTGAAGAGATGTTCCTACAGTAAGCGTCAACTTAAAACTTAATTTTGATAGAACAAGTTATCTAGATTATAGTCAATGAAACAATAATGGTCCACAACGGAGAGAAAACAAAAGGCAAAAACCAGCCAGCTACACCCAAAGTGATTATTTATGTCTATAGTTTTCTCTTTCGAAAGCTGAAAATCATCAAGAATATTTGTATCTTTTGTGTGCAAAGTCAATTAAATTTCACAAATTAAAAGTAATTACTTGAGAAAAATATTGTTGTGAGAATTGAAAAGGAACATACCGCAACACTGGATATGTTGCCTTTGGACACCAAGGCACCAACTATAAACTCAAGAGCAGCTAGATCTCCAATATTTGATTCTATCGCAAGATTAATCACTATTAAAACTCCGATGATACAAAGTAAACCCCAAACAATTCAAAGCTGCAAAATCAAACTAAATACATAATTATCTACATATGTAATTACCTTTCCGGTGGTACCGAAGTAGTTGAGGATGTAGTTCTTGTCTATCCACTTAAGCAACTAGCCGATCCAGAGCGATTTGATCTCATCGGATCCCTAACTCGACGTCGCGCAGTCTCATCGGTTCCCTTGGCCGCCGCGGCCTCACCGTTTGGATTTGTAGATCCGAGTCTGAACTACTCTGGAATCAATGACGGCGTTTTCGCATCGGACATGTGTTGCCGGAGCCGAGCGAGTTGGTGTCGGAGGAAGGGTTTTCTGGTGCATGTAATACCCGCAATTTCCTTTTTAAATTCGAGTAATTGTATCGAATGATTATTATGCGATTTCACGATTTATGTTCGATAATAATTCATTTTTACAATTATCGAAGTTTCGAGACGTTTATTTTAACGAAAAGCTCGAAATGCTCGATTCGAGTAATCGACTTTTTCTACGTACAAAATTTGGAGAAACTTCCTTCATGAAAGTTGTAGAGCTCGTCGATACGAGTTCGTACACGTGCGGAACACGAAGATCGGATTTTTTTCTGAATTAGTTATCGATTTAAGAAGTTTTTCTGAAACTAGTATAAATAGGAAAAAACCCTAGCTAATTTTTCAGAAAACTATCATTTGGTCCGGCCTCCTTGCATTTTTGAAAAACACTATTCATCATCCCTAACCTTCGTTCCTCGACCAAAATCGTCCGAAAAGGAGAGAAAACTTCTCCTTAATTGTTCTCCCTCCACAGACCACCTCTCGACCTCAAACCAAGTCCTAGGCGTTCATCTCAAGCTGCTCTAGCTCCCGGAGGCAGTTTTACAAGGCGGCGCGGCCTGTGGCGGCGGCGGCACGGCCCGAACCGAAAACCACCGATTTCGGTTTGAGCTTGATATCTCGAGCTACACTCCACCATTTCACTTGATTCTTGTCTCATTGAGCTCGCCTCAACTTCCTCTACAAGCACCAAGAAGGACCGGAACTGGGTCGAACGTTTTCACGTTCGTCGGAGCTCGACCCGAACAGATCGAAATACCGAAACTTTCGATCAAGATATCTCGAGCTATGCACGATCGTTTCTTGTGATTCTTGGCTTGTTGAGTTCGCAAGGAAGTTCTGAACAAGTTTCCAGAAGGGATCGGGGCCTGAGGTTGCAGTTTTCACGTCGGTTTTCAAGCTCACCGGTTTCTGCATTTTTTCCGGCCGCCGACTGTAAATCGGTAATTTCGATGCCTTCCCGTCATTTTTAGGTCTTGTGCTAGTTATGAAAGTTGCTCAGAATGATGAAACGAAGGGGACAAGCTCGGCCCCGACACCATTGGCGGTGGTCGGTGGCGGCTCTGTCCCTAACTCCGGCGGCCTTTTCCGGCCACCTTCGGAGGTCTAAAATTTGGTTTCTGTCCATTTTATGATTCTATGTTTCGATACGATCATTTCGGCGTATTATACGCATTTTTCGGATATCGTATGAATTAGTTATGAATTTTGTGATTTCGATCGATTTCGGTCGTTAGATTTTTGATCTGTGAAATTATGACCGTCGGATGAACTTGTAAATTTGTTATGATGATCATATGACTGTCCCAGAGGCTTTGTGTGGTCATGGGCGAAGATCCGACCGTTGGATCTTAGTATATGTGAAAAACGGTAATTAGGGGAGCGATTCGTGAGAAACCGCTCGTCGGATTTTAATGTAAATTAGAATCTGGCCGTTAATTAGTAGTTAAATTATGTGTTGAAATTGTTGGCTAAATTCGAATCACATTTGATTAGGTGATTGACGGATTTTATTTGAGTGGGCTATTCGGCGTTAATTATAAATTATAATTATATTGAAGACGCAGCGGGAGTTTCGAGGTGAGTAAAACTCACGTGGTTCATATTACGAACCGAGCATGTTAATTTATTTATTTTTGGTAATTGTGTGAAATATTTGCGGATTAAATATTTGTTTTAAAATTTCATGGACTTGAATCACCACGGTCCATAGGTAAGTTAAATGAATTTTAACTATACAAATGAATTTCATAATTTTCTTGTGTGAACTATAGATGGTATTAGTGGTCATTCCTGAGTGGATGATTACGTATATATATATTTACGTGGAAAATATATATTGATGAGTGGATTGTTGTGTGATGATATGATTGAGTAGAATTGATGAGTTGATTATATTACAATTGTCACGCCCCGAATTTCGAATAATAAATTCAAATCCGAAACATGAATACAACTAAACAAATCACGTCCTAAATTTTTTTCTCAAAACCAATATCTCATAAACTATAACACAAACCTCGTAGCAAACTATCTCTCGAGTAACAATATCACTTAACTTACTCTGTTTTACATCCATCTTTCACTTAACTCACTGTAGTTAATTCTATCGTTAGAAGTCGTTAACATTAAGGGTATATTTGTCAAAACATTTAAAAATCATTTTTAACTTTTAAAAACTACATTTACTAGACTTTTTTTCAATTTTTTTAAATTTCTGAAATTTCTAATAAAAATGATTTTTTTTAACTTAAATATAATTTGAAAAAAATTGTCTTTGTTTTTTTTTTAAAGTTAGAAATGCATTTTTTTAGTGTTTAGACAAATATACCCTCAATTTACATTTATTAGACTTTTTTCAATTTTTAAAATTTCTGAGATTTCTAAAAAAAATGATTTTTTTAACTTAAATATGATTTGAAAAAAAAATGTCTTTTAAAAAAAAAAGTTAGAAATGCATTTTTTTAGTGTTTGGACAAATATACCCTCAATCTTAATAGCTTTTAACGGCATAATTAACGACAGTGAGTTAAATGAAAGACGGATGTAAAACTGAGTGAGTTAAGTGATATTGTTGAAAATACAGTGAGTTAAATGTCGAATAAGTCATAACTCAGTGATCATTGGTGATGTTTTCCCATAAAAACAAAAACAAAGAAATGTCCACAAAAATAAAATAAGAATCAAATGCTTTAGATATGAAAATATTAATTAAATATTTTATTATAGGTTAAATTTTCTCCTCGTCTTCATAATACAATCGACCTCTCTTCAAGATCATACTTGAAGTCAATGACAGAAAAAATAATTGTAGTCAACTTGAAAAATTAGCAAGCAATCAAATTGGTTGAAACATATTAAAAGAATTTGTAAAACCATCAAATACATCATAGATACATGAATACATCATGATCAATCACTTTGTTTGCAAAACAACCACCATTCTTTATCAATTTTAATAGGGTGCGGCTATTGCCACCCTACGAGCCACTTTGTTCACCCTACATGCTCTTCTCACCCTACATATATTTTTTAGTTTCAAGTTTATTTTGTTCACCCATTTATAGTACCAAAAATACCATTTTTCCTACATGCTCTTCTCACCCCACATATATTTTTTTAGTTTCAAGTTTGCTTTGTTCATGCTACATGCTCTTCCTTTTTTTTAGAAGCAAGAAATCCTCATAATCAAGCTTAAAGGATCGACCTCCTCAGGGAGCTCGGCAAAACCCATTATACAAGAAGCAAAGATGAGGGTCTTCCAACTCCATCTTAGGATGTATGTTCTTCATGTCATGCCCCGAATTTTTTTGAATTTTATTCAAAAATCCGAAACATGAAAAATACTACAACTCAAAATAATCATCTTGAAAATTTCTTTTTCTTAACAACCTCACCACACAATTTAATTTCAAAACCTGAATTTAGTCTCGGGTAATTATTACAACACACTCACAAAATAAATTGTAAAGCTCTAATTGAGCATAACAAACCTCACAACTTAAAAGAAATCAAAATAAATGATGCAACACCAAAACAGCACGGTCACCTCCCTGATTATCCTGACCTGCAGGAATATCCGCTACACCATTTGAATAGTGTACCGGGATTGCAACAACACAAAACCCGGTAAGCTTTAGAAAGCTCGTATGAGTAAAAAGAAAGAACGGTTGTTTAATTAAATCATAATCATTTTCACCCAAGTCAACGCACAACAATTTCTACATCCACAAGAAAACAACACTATCAATCAATCAACAAATCAACACCCAAACCCTAATTCACATCTTTCTTCACAAAACCCCAACATTGTATTTATAAAAATACGGTATTTGACAGACTAGAGCTCTAACTGAATCGTAGCCCGCCACCTGGCCTAGGTTATGGCATCCAACATATTTATCATTATCGTATTTCATCAATATGTATACTTATATACATATTTAGAACGTCCGATAATTCCACATTCTCAACCAATCGTATCCCATCATCCACCCAGGATTAGAGTGTCCGATTACCCCACACCGGTCACCACGTTGACCCAAAATCCATAAATGAGCACAACATGTATTATCACATAATGAAATCAATCCAACCAAGATACACAATATTAATATGAAATTAAGCATTTGAAATATAATTCAAATCATCAATTCAACTCAATCATATCACCACTCGACAATCCACCAATCAATATGTATATTCTACATAAATATATATACGTAATCATCCACTCAGAGATGATCACTAATACCATCTATAGTTCACACAAGAAAATCGTGAAATTCATTTGTATAATTAAAATTCATTTTACTTACCTATGGACAGTAGTGATCAAGCCCATGTGATTTTAAAAACAAATATTTAATCCACAAATATTTTTCACATAATTACAAAAATAAATAATTTAAAGCGCTCGATTCATAATATGAACCACGTGAGTTTTACTCACCTCGATACTCCCGCTGCGTCTTCAATTTAACAAATTCATCCCGAAATCGTCCACCAAAGTAAAACCATCAATCACCTAATCAAATACGATAATTAACTTAGCGTGCAATTCAAAAACGCACTTATATGAAGATCCAACGGTCGGATCTTCACCCATGACTACATAAAGTCATCGGGACAGTCCTACGATCATTATATCAAAACTACACGTCTATCGGATGGTTCAATCTTCACAGATCATAAATAGAACGATCGAAATCAATCGAAATCGTAAAATTCATAACTAATTCATACGATATCTAAAATTCACATGCTATATATCAAAATGATCGTATCGACATGTACAATCTAACAATGAGCAGAAACTGCTCTTGGGGTGGCCGGAGGTCACCGGAAACCACCACCACAGTGGCGGCGCCGCCGCCATACCAAAGTCAAAATTTGCCAAAACTCCTAACATCAAAGTTCTTCATCTCAACTCTAATTTCAACTTTCATAATTAGCACAAAGTCAAATTTCAAGTCTAAGGGCCAAAATTTACCTCAAAAAGAAAAAGGTCGAAATAGCCCAAAATCCATCAAATCTGAAATTCGTCTTCCTCGGGTGAAATGGAGATGTGAAACTTGGTGAGTTTGTAGACCATGGCAAGACGAACAAAGCCCAGTTAGTCTCTCCTCCTACTTTGGCCGGAGTTGGCCGGAATTTGAAGAAATGCCAAAAGAATGATCTGATCTTCTTTGCTTCGATTCGTTGCCTATGATGAATGATAGGATGCAAGACATATATGTATGGAAAGCTTGTTTCAAGGCGAAGAGATATGGACAAGCGGCTCGTCGATTGGTGGCCGGAGGAGGCAGAAATCTGCCAGCGAAGGGAGGTGCAGCTTGGGCGATTTCAGCCTGACCTCTGCAGCTTCTCGGCCTTGTAGTGCCTCCCACGGTTATTTTTTGACTTCAATGTCTTCTAGGAAGTTTTAAATGACTTCAAGGCGAGCAAAATTGCTTTTAGAATCAAGTCGATCAGAGGTCTGTGGAGGGAGATATGGCCGGACAAAAGAGAGCCCAGAAATGGGTGACGGACGTGGGGAGAGAGAGAGTTTAGGAAGATTGGAAATCTGGAATTTTTTGGTTTTTTTCTGAAAAATTCCTCTATTTATAGGAAAAACCCAATTTTCAAATATTCGTAATAAATTCATATGAACTCCGAATATTACGTTCCACATATACACGAACTCGACTTTCATGAAGAAAGTTTTCCCAAACTTTGTACGTATAAAAAGTCAAATTTCACGACCCCCTAAATAACGTTCGTTTCGAAAATAAAATCGATTCGAAACCGAATTTCCCGTACAATGACTTACGAAATAGTCTCAATATTTATAATTCAAATATCTGAATAATTATTGAATTACAAAAATTTATCTAATGAAATTTCGGGTCTTTACACTTCAAGAAATCAATATTCAAGTCCACTCAATTCTAGGTATGTTGTATGCGTATGTATGTTTTCATATAGCAAGAGAGTCCAACTTGAAGAAAAGAAAACAAAAACTGATTACATCATTTTCAGGTTCCAAGTAGGTGTTTTCATACTCCATTAGCGTTAATATTTTTGAGGCATAGTTGTTTACATAGCATGCGAATGATTGAAGATGATGAGTGCTAAAAAAGAAAGTGTTAGGGTTTAATGATGATTGAAACGATTAAACTTCAAGTTTAAGTACGTGTCCTATAGAGAATAAGAAAATAAATTGTAATTTTTAATAAGATACTATCCTTTATTGTAATTTTGTTTTAGGGAAATTTGTCTTTCAATAAATCAAAAAGTTGTAGGGTGAACAAAGTGATTCGTAGGGTGGCAATAGCCGCACCCTAATATTGACCATGACTATATCGATCACGAATATATTATATTGAATATCTTAAAATCTTAGATGCATCAAAGTTGTTCAACTTGAAATATTACAAAGGTAAGAAAATTAAGTTATTCAATCTTTTTGCGATATACCAATCTCATTTATGTGAGAATGAAGAAATTTAATTAGTAATTACCATATTGATAAGTATCGAAATTAATTAGCAATTAATTCCACAATAAAATAAAAAAGAATGTATTAAATAAAAATTTATGATACATAGCCGACCCATTTCTCTCTAGTTTTTCTCATTTATTTATTTAATGAGTAGGGGCATAGATGGAAGTTTGATAAAAAAATGAGATAAAAAAATATAAGGGATGTGCATTAAGTAATTGAGGGGGTGTATTTAAAATTTTCTTTTTTCAAATATATATATATATATATATCATTTTAAAAAGAGTAAATTCCTTTATGGTACCTGAGGTATGTTCAATTGGGACAATTTGGTACCTAGTCTTCAAAAAATGACAATTTGATACTTGAGCTTACGTTCTGTTTGACCTTTTGGTACTTCTGTTAATTTTTCAGTTAAATGTAAGGATAAAATCGACATTTAGAATCTAATTATAAAAATAAAATTAAAAAATGAGTTTTGTGGATTAATGACCATCAGCTCTAGGTGTTCATCATTTTCTGAGTCTTTTAGATGCATGTGTAGTTGGTGAATGCTCTTTAATTTTCACTTTTTATTTATTTATTTTTAATTTTTTTATGTGTGTTTCCCTTTTTTGAATTATTTTTATTTTACTTAAATCACTATAATAAAATATTTATTTTTTTAGACTGAAAGAGCATTTTGGGTAGTTCATAGTATTCAAAAAAGAAATATTACCAATACCAATTTAGACTTTGAAAAATAAATACAAAAAGCCTTGATTCTCGACACATCCAATTTGTGCTACTAAAATCATACAAATTTGCCGCACTTGCCTTGGCGTGAGTCATGTGGCATTTCTCAAAAGCAATCAGGGAAGGAAGGAAAATGGTCAGTCTTGACTGAATCTTTTGTGAAACGAAAGAACAATTCTGTCATTATCCCCTTCGTAAAGTTAGCATACAATATAAACCACCCTATATCCTCCTTCCACAATTTAGAATGTTTCATCTTGTTTTACTGTAGCAAATTTTTGTAGTTCACGAGTAAACACGGCAAATTGCCTTGTAAAAAAAGCTAAAAAGAAATTAAATATACATGGAAATCATTTGTACAACGTGACCTATTACTGTAAGAATCAGTGTCAGCATATTTGAACCCTGTCCTTATATTCAGTTCATCCCATCATTGTAAGCAGTTATCTTGCTCATCTGGGTCTGCTCCAACACTCATACCCTTGCGCGCTGTGTGTATATGTTGCTGCGGAAATTCCAATTCTGCTAGAGAGCCCTCATTCTGGAGATGATAAGGAAAATTCCGTGGAAGTATTGTGAACTGAGAAACTGCTTTCTTCTTCACCATCATTTTCGCTGCTACATGTTTCAAGATAAGCATCGTCGCCTTCTTCCTAGAAAAGTGAACAAAGGTAAGACCATGTAAGTAGTTAAAAGGTGGATTACTAACAAAAATAGTGAACCCAGAAGATCAACTAGGTACAAACCTCTGTATCCTCATCATCAGTAGGATAAGAAGAATCTAATTTGTTGTACAATGCTTCATCTCCACGATGTTTCACAGTATCCATTTGCTCCTATCAATGTGCATACAAGCCACTTAGAATGAAAAAGAAAGGCAGTATTCTAAATTTCTCTTGCCAAGTAAAATAGTTAGACTTGTAATAGCAATGACTAAAATGTGTAAAGAGCCATACAATTTCAGATCTCAGTCTATCCACCCTACTCTGCACAGCTGCAATATGTTTCAGAAGGGCCTGTTCGACAAACAGAAGATTAGTCAGGAAAATCATCGTTCAAAAAGCTATGATGGTGGAGTGATACTTAGATCATTAAAAAATCCTATCTTATGAATCCAAAAGCATTAGATCAATAGCATTTAAATTTCTAGTGATACCTCCTGCCTTTGAAGCTCAATAGAACGTGCCAAAGCTTTCCTTTTGGTCAAAAGATTCTTTGGTCTCAACGTAGAAGGTCGCTGATAGTCATGTCCCCGGTACACAATTATAGCATATTTTTTTGAGACTTTGTCTACTGAAACCAAGACACCTCCACTTTCAGCTTCAAGTGCTAATGCAATTTTTTTTACTTGATCAAAAGTTTTAGCATTCACCATTATCTTGACCAATTCACGGTACTTCCAGTGCAAATGCATGTTCTCGACTGTACCATCAAAAACTCCACGTCTACCTGAGTAAATCAAGCTTCTGTAAGTAGCCATAATAAAAGCACAGACAAGTTAAATGAGGAGTTGGAATTATTTTACCAAGAAGTAGGAAAGCTTTCATCTTCAAACCAAGCTTACGAAACATAAACCTCTCCTCATCAGTAATGCTTTCTGGGTCTGCTTGCTGCTTTGATGGTTTCAATGACTCCTCTACCTTAGATAAGGCTTGTTCAGCTCTCATGAGCTTTCGTTCAGCCTAGTAGACAAAATTAAAAAGTTCAAACTAGCGGAATTTGTACCACCGAAGCAAGTGAGAAACCAAAGTAGCATATTAAGCATTCAAAGGGACATTGACTGAAGGACACTGTTAGACTGCAAGATATTTCTTATATACCAGGCTTCAGGGAACTTACAAAGGCAAGCTTCTGTTCAAGCTTTCTAACCAGATTGGCATGCCTTAATATTCCTGCTTCTTGCGTCACCTTTTCCTTATGATGAACATCCAAATTCTTTCCCCACTTAGCATCTGCATCCAGAGTCTCCCCAAGTGTACCAGCTGTACCAAAATGTTGAGCTGGTTCAACACTTGGCATAACCATCGCTGATGCTCTCAACCTGGCCTGTTCCTCTTCATCTTGAAGGGATTTTGCCAATCTCTCCCTTTCCACTAATGCTTCAGTGACTTCTGCGGACAAAAAATTCTTTCCCCTATAGAAGACCAAGAAGTCCTTGTTTCGAGATAGCAGCACACCCCCTGTCAATTTCTGCAGCAAATAAAATAAGATTTTTGTCAATTATCCAACATTTGTCAGCAGAGAGCTAATACAAACTCAGATGAGATATTATATCGGCCAATATTCCATGTCATAAAGCCCAGTATTGTATAAGTAATCTTTGAAATAAATTGACCAGAGCACCCAGAACCTCATTCTCACAGCTTTAATTTCTCATCTTATTACAAAATAATAAATCTGGTGACCAATTTTACTCCGATTTTAATGCATGTTGAAAAAGGATGAACAACAAATTTAGGAAAACAAAGAAAACTACTTTTCTCTGGCGCACCCATAAAGTATTTACAATAGATATATAGCAAATAGAAATGTAATACTTTCACCCTTTCTTCAGTTTCTGACTCTTTTTTTTTTTTTTTTTTCAATTTCCTAGTAACAATGGGTGATGATATACTGCCTAAAGAACTCCCAAGTGTTATGTTAAAGAGTTGATTTGATTGATAGCAGAAAATAAGTAATTACATTGAGTAGACAACAGTCAGAATGATATTTATGCAAGGAAATCAAGACAGAGATTACAGTGCCTTCTGCAAAGATAAACCTGTTTCTAACGTTTGTTGCATGATGCAATCCCTTTCTAATGTAATGCCTCTGTAAGGAAGTAAGCTTATGTTGCATTCTAACCTCTTAAATAATCTCTAACAAGAAACTTGGACCAGTTGGCCAACCTTTGCTTTTTGATAAGTGGTGACTGGCTGGCCAACAGTGCCAGTCTATCAATATATGGTCAATAACATCATATTCCAGTTGCCCTGATTTCACTGTAATTTGCCTACTGAAATTTCACATGAAAGATGCCGAAAGCTAGACTCAGTAATCAAATATATAAGATATTATTCGCCCACCTTATTTAGAATCTGAGCATGCCAATTTTGTTTAGTGATAATTACTACCTGATGAGTCATAAATTGAACGTTTTCCATTACCTTGATGTCTTCAGCCATTCTCTCACTAGTAGTCAACTGAACACCACGTTTCAGTGCAATCTTTGCAATCAAACTTCTTTCCCATAGTTTACTCATAGCCACTGCTAAGCCCTGCAGCTGCCTATTTCGACCTACAGGCAGAGATTACAGAGGATCAATAAGAATCTTGAATATCATGTGTCACCTAAAAAAAAAAAATTATAAAAAAAAAGTACCTAAAGCAAAATGTGGTGGAAGAACCCTAGCAAGCCTTCTTAAAGATGTTGCCTCCTTTAAACCAAGAGTTGATCGCACTCCATAAGGAAGTATTCTGAATGGCGGTTGGAAACCAGGAACTATCCCTGGGAGCATGTCTGCATCTACAGGTAATGGGTCACATCCTGGCCAATCCTTGAATCGAGGGCCTATGCTATCTAAAAGTTGGTCTACTTCATCTTCATACTTCACTTCTGTCAACTGTTCTGTCTCTTCCTTCTCCTGGGATGTATTCTCTGACACTTCTGAGGGTGTCTTTACAATACTATAAGAAGCAAGCACAGAAGGTTCCCCCACTGACTTATCAGCTACAGTTGGCGAAGATGTAGAAGAAATTTCATTTCTCTTGAATATTCGCTTGTTTAGTTGCACGGAAGGAACTTCATAGCTCACACCTCTGTACAAAGAAAGCGATGTGCCAGACCTCCAGATCACCAAACCACCAGTTTTCCGCTGTCATGATAACAAATAAATAAATAACCTATGGAACAATTATATGGGAAATAACCAACAATAAATATTAAAAGTTCTGCTTCTTCTTCCTTTACAATTTCCTAGATGACATGTTTTTGTTGCAGAAGAAAGTAATGAATGAAAAGGCAATGAGCAAAGCTTGTAATGTGGACCATCTACCAATGCTATTTGTAAAAGAATTTGGACAAGACTCTCAAGATTTTCTACCACCGACATCCACCAATGTTCCTAGGACAGCATCAGGTGCTGAAGTGGTAACAAAATTGTATAATATAAGAACGAGAAAACAAAATTGCATACAGAAAGTGGTAACAAAATTCATTAGGAAGCAAACCTCCAATATCTCATGCATTCTCTTCATGTTGAGTGCAGGTGGACCTTCGATTTTCAATCTCACAATCTCGGACGTCTTCCATCTCTCATGAATCATCTCCACTACTGCTTGAGTAACACCAGCACCTCCAATCCTAGTCTTGTGCTTCTTCTGAAATGTCATATTCCTTAGCCTCCTCAGCTCTGACTCAGGAAGAGTCAATTCTGCCAATGAAGTCCTACTCCTCCTCCTGACCGAACCGTCTTCTTCCTTCTCTTTCTCCCTCGGCTTTTCCCACGGAAACCTCACCTCACCACCATCATCTCCAAACACATTCTCCACCCCTAATGGCGATTCTGCCGAGAACCCACCTCTAGTATTCGGCAACATTCCTTCCTCAACATAAAATAAATCCTCCACAGAACCCTTTTCGATCACTCTCTCCCTCACTTGACCTTTACCCTCACTCTTATCCGCCGCAATGTACCCAAATTTCTTTAATTTCTCCACAATTTTGTCCATTGTACTACCCCCATCATTGCCCGAACTACTCAAATTCCCACTTTCATTGCTCTGATAGTCCAACACGGCCCGAGGCGCCCTGGGCCCATTTTGTTTCCGGGATTCATTCCATCTATCAATCCAACTACAACTAGATAAATTCTTGGTGGGTTTGTATTGAGAACTCAACAAACTTGATTTCCTGGGTGGGTTTTGCTCACCAGAGCTGATAAAGTAGTGGGTTGCATGGAATTTGTGCTTCTTGAAAGGAATTGAGGAGCCATACCTGAACAAGTGGATGTGGGTGCCATGGAACTTTGACAAGGAGCTCTCCAATAAGCTCGTTGGGTAAAGTTGGCGACCGGGCACAAGAGCCATCACAGATTCTCCAGGTACATCAATTCAGTTGAGTTGATGAAACTGAGATTCTCCGGGTTCTGGGTTTTTCTAAAACCTCGGAGGCTAAAACCTTCAAGGGACGGAGCCAAGTCACGAGTGGCGACTAGCTGACCGCGTTATCTACAATTAGCCTCTTTCAAGTTTCATACGTACTGACACAAATTATACAAAACTACAACAACCAAACACACGAGTTGAAGAAATTTTCACCTCCTCTGGTTGGAGATAAATAGGCGCGGTTAAAACTTTCACTAATTACAATTTTTTTGTTTTCCTGCTCTCTCCGACATATTTCGACGGCCATTTTGGTCACTTATGTAACCAAAGAAAAAGAAAAAGTTCAAATTGTCCTAATGAGTAAAAATCTTTACCCATAAATTTTCATATCATAAACGTAGATTTTATAAGACTATCCCTACGGAGTGGTCAAATCCATGTGGAAAATAAAACAGTAGCAAATGATTGATGAAACGCTCCTCCAACCTATACGTCATACACACGTGGATTTGACATCGAGTTTTGCTCTGTCAAATTTGACAGCCCCAACTCTCTCTGTTCTTTCTTTTTTATTATTGTTTCTTTTGTTCTCTCTCTCTCTCTCTCTCTCTCTCACATCCTACCTATACCAAAACAACTCATAAAAAACCTTCATGAATCCTTCTGGGCTTTGATGGAATGGCAATTTGAGATCTGGAATTCGTGAAGGCGTAGAACATAAAGTTGAGAATCAAGCAGATTTTTATTGATCTGGGCTTTGATTGATCAATAATTTGGGAAGAATAGTCGGGTACCACTTGATTACATAAACAAAGAGAAGAGTAAAGAAGATCGTAGTTGGGTACCATTTGATTATAGAAAGGAAGATTGTTCAATGGGTGGATGGGGTGAGACTTGATTACAGAGAGAGAAAAGAAAGAAGATACTGAAAGAAATGGAAGAAGTAGAGAAATATATGGGGATGAGATCTGTTTTTTTTTTTTTTAATAAAAATTAATTATATTGAGAAAAACAAAATATATTAAAATAACATATAATTTTGACACATCAGTTGGAGTATGATTAGACAAAAATGAAGGTTGTAATGACACATATGAAATTTGAATTTTACACAAGCTAAAAGAAAAGTCCATTGGAAATGCTCTAATCACTTGAAAGACTCAGTTTATTGGATTCATCTTTATACTTGTTGATAACTCTATGTTAGCTGCATCTACATTGCCTTCAACAATCTTCCTTGGATGCTCGGAATGTCTCATATCAAAATTACATGTCTTAGCGAGCTTGTATGAACATATACCTACGATGAATGTGTATTTTAGGTTAGGGTTTATTTTAATTTTTTTTTTTTGGATAAATTTCATTTTACCTCCCTAATCTTTACACCTTAAATTATTCGTACCTTTAGACTTTTAATTTCATCTTGGGTGCCCCTGTACTTATCAATTTTAATCAATTTTGTCCGACCCTTAGCTTTTTTGCCAACTATTGTGTGATATATTTTGAAATTCTCATCACTTATATTATGATATAACTTCTCATCATCTACAATTAACTCCACCAAAGCCACATTTTCAATTACAATCTTGATGAAAATTAGAAGTGCATAGGCAGCATCGATTTAAGGTGTAAAGATTAGGGAAGTAAAATTAAATAAACCCTTTATATATATACATACATACATACATACATACATACATCATATTTTTTTAAATAAAAGGCTGGTGTGGCTGCCCTCAAGCCTTGATTAATGAAATTATCGAATACAAGGGGGGACAGTGAGCCTAAACCCCTTAATACAATAAGCATATAAAGAACGATCTGAAATGATATCAGAAGTCTCTACCGAAAAAATGTATTCAACTAATTCAACTAGGCACCAACTAGCAAAGAGCACTCTACTAGCGACTATATTTGCTTTGACATAGCGGTGACATAACAGAAAGATAACTCAATATATAACACGATTACAACGTAACATAATTACCAATAGCACAATTTTCCTACTATGTTACACCGGGAAATAAATCCAACGACACTTAGTCTCATCCTGCCACTAGGAGGTAGTGACCATTTGACAAGTAAAGAACTCGCCGCCTACCCAAAGCAAACAAGGCACATCGAGTGCATACACAGGCAAAAAGCCCGACTCGCCCTTCATCACTGACGTAGGGATTTATTGCTCGCATGAAACGCAACATAAATAACCAACATAAAAAAAAATTAAAAACATGAACTAAAAACTCAACTTGGGAAGTGCCCAAAGGTTAGCCCAAGCCCAAGCCCAAATAGTAATGAGACCGCAGCCAACCAGTCAAGCCCAACCCAAATTTACCATCACCTGCCTCTAGTCGCCACCACCTACAGACGCCACCGCCTGCATTGGAGCCTCTCCTACATTGAGTCGCCATCTACCACAAACCACCGTCTGTAATAGATCGCCGCCTGCATCGAAACTCCACAGTCTGCCCCAGATCGGCCCAGCCTACATCAAACTCCTACCTGCCGACGGTCACCACTGCCACTTCTTCTCCAACCTGATTGTCACAAAGACAGGCTTTTCTGGCTACTCTATCTAGACCGGATCCGGGAATAATATCCATAGCACCAATCAAGGATAGCCTAGTCTACAAAAACCAGCCTCACAGTAGGTGTCGAACGACCATCGCAGATCCCACCCCCTTCTTCCCTCCTAAACCGGCAAAGACAACCAGGTTCACTGACGGCCCTTCGACCCGCTACTGAATCCTACAAAAATCAAGCCACAACCTCCCAGCAACTCCAATCTCACCTACCACCAGCCACCTACCCGATCGATCCAGAGTGAAACCACTCCAATCAAGAAAGTCATGCTCACTCAACACCAGATTCTGTCAGACGACAGCGTCCATAGATGCGCCGTCAGACGGAGGCTATAACACTGTCTTTGAAAACCCTAAAGCAGTGGCCCTAGAGAGAAAACCGAAATTTTCAATGGTGTTCAACCAAATCTATAACGAATATTATTTGTTTGGGATTTTCTCCTTATTTAGGCAGAAAAGGCAAGACAATATGTTGCCTTCGGGAACCAGACTCTGGTATATATAACTTCATGACAGTGACTCAGTAAAGTCATGAGAATGAAGGGTGATTTTGGTGCAAAACCGACCACCTAGACACCCTTACTAGAGCTGAACTGACTTTTGTTAGTTCTCAACATTTTCAACTGAAATCTAACCGCCGAAGTCAATATAGTGACTTTATTAGTACTAGTTTCTATTTTAGTTTAGACCATAACAATAGTTTGAAATACTATTATGTGGATCAAGACTACATAGTAGTTTCATTCTTTCTTCTCCGGTTGGTTTTCCTTGGTCACATTAGCACCATCCACATGAGGCAATGTCTGCACACAAAGCGAAACATAAAAACCACATCATTCATATAAACGACTCAACAAATTTCATCAAACATTCTGTATCTGCTGTAAGAGAAGACGCAGCGGGATTTAGAGGTGAGTAAATATCACGTGGTTCATTTACGAACAAATTTACTTATTATTCGGAATTAATTGATAATTGTAAATCGTTGTCGGAAATGAATATTTGTTTTAAATGATATGAACTCGATCGACTATGGTTCATAGGACTACGGTTCACAGGTATGGAAAATGATTTTCTCGAGTTTTGCGATTGTGAACTATAGTTGGTATTAGTGGGATTCCTGAGTAGATGACTACATGTGTGTGTGTGTGTGTATTTATTTGAAATATATATCTGAATGGTGTAGCATTATATGAAGTAATAATGATGGTTTTATTTGGATTATTATTTCAAGCATTTATTTTCTGCTGGAATATAATATATCATGTAATTGTTGATGTTATTATGTGAAAGAGTATTCATTTGGAATCAGGTGTGACTTTTAAATGTTTCGGTCTAGTGTCACATTAGTGACAGAGGCAAGTATATCGGATGCCATAACCCTGGTCGGGTGGCGAGCTACTATTTAGGTATGTATATCGGATGTCATAACCCTGGTCGGGTGACGAGCTACAATTTAGTTAGAGCTCTAGTCAATCTGCCAATGTACTACTTGGGGGATAACTTTGTGTTATTGTGCTCATGAGTACATGTTTATAAAAGAGAGTTTCAGGTGTTTCTTTTGTTTATTGTCTGTGAGGGACTTGGATTCTTATTGATTTGTGAAGTTGTGTTGGTTGCTTAAATTATTCATGAGTTGGGGAATTGTTAAGCATGTGGTTTCGTGTCGTTATATTTGAGTTTACTCATACGAGCTTAAAAAGCTTACCGGGTTTGTTGTTTGCAAGTCCATGCACTATTTCATGGTGTAGGGATTATTCCTGCAGGTCATGACCACCAGGGCTAAGATCGAGGAGTGTAGTGCAGCAGTGTTAGGTTCGTAACATATTTTTGTTATCGTACTTCTGTTTGTGGTACCCCCCTAGTGAGCTCTTACATTGTATTTTGATACATCGAGTTTTTTTAAACATTTGGTGATGTGATATTTAACTCTAGTGATTGAGTCTGTATTAACATTTGTGATTTCGATTTATTTTAGTTGTTTAGTTTAATTGAAAATTTTTCTAAGCATTTGAGAGTTTTGTTTAGTTATCGCATTTTAGATTTGAATATCTTTATTTGAAATTCCAGGCATGACAAGTTTTGTTTAGTTATCGGGTTTCAGATTTGAATATCTTTATTCGAAATTCGGGGCGTGACAGTTTGGTATAAGAGCATAAGGTATATATTTGGTGACAGTCAATACTACTCAAGTGATGGTATGTCTGCAGCGGATGCCCATCATATACTCTTCTGTATTGATATAGTCATTGGGTATGTGGGAGTGTTAGGTGTCATCTTGAACATTAGGTCGTCTTAGGAGCATTGTGTGCCCTCCTTGTGTTAGTGTCTTGGTTAATGTGGTCTTGTATTTAACTTATACATGTGTTTGAGTTTTATACGAGTAGTAACCAAGTGTTGCTATGCTTCTCAGGTGATGGACCCTTTGAGAGGCCGAGGTAGGCCCCGAGGAGAGGGCAGAGCTAGGGGTAGAGGCAGGGTCCCTCCTATGAAGGAGTTTTATGAGGAGGAGGTGGAGATACCTTATGTTGTGCATGTTCCACCTGTTATGGATGTGATAGATGCCACTCATCTGGTGAGATTGGTGAGAGAGATTACTAGGTTGGGAGCAGTTTCATTTTAAGGGGTACATACCACAAGTTGGCTTATCAGTGGATCAGTAAAATGGAGAACTATTTTAGCTTGGTCATTTGCATCGACAATGAGAAGAGGGAGCTAGATAGTTACCTTTCTGTTCCAGGATGAGGCACAGGTATGGTGGGAGTGCATAGAGAGGGTTGAGGATGTGTCCACGAAGACTTGGGTGGGTTTTTTGAGACTCTTCAGGGTGAAGTGCTTTTCAACTTCAGTGACGAAGTAGTTGGAGGTGGAGTTCCTCACTCTAGTTCAGGGAACTATGAGTGTTAGGGACTATAAGGCGAAGTTCTCGCGGTTGTATCGATTTATGAGACTGTGAGATGCTCTAAGTTTGGGCCAAGGAGTTTCAGCGAAGGCCGAATGCTTCTCTCAGGCATGATGCAACACTTCTGGACTTGCCTACTGTGGCACTCATTTTGGCTAAGGCCCTTTGGAGGATTCTCGGAGAAGGGGAAGGGCAACTGCTAAGAGCAGTGATGGGATAGACAGTCAGGGTGGGTCCTGGAAAAGGCAGAGGACTCATCAGTAGAAGTCGGCTAGGGTAGCAGCTGCACCTGTTGGACCTGCAGCACCAGCTGCACTTCTGACATGTTACAAATATGGCGAGATAGGCCATATTTCTAGAGCGTGCATGAAGCCAAAAGGTAGGGTGTGCTATAAATGTGAGTAGGCAGGCTATTTCACCAAAGAATGGACCCAACCTCAGGATGGAGGGCAGGGGAACCAGCAGAGACTGTTGCCTCCAGGTTAGGCTAGAGTGTTTGCTATCGGTCAGCAATGTAAAGGGGCAGAAGGTACTCTATCTAATTTTGCTTATCTTGCTAGAATGATGTGTGATGGTAGAGTACTTCTTCCTATGTGTGGTGTTGTGTTGGGTTTTGCATGATGTTTATGGTTAGGCTTTTGCGTGTGACTTCCTATTGTTGAGTGTAGTATGTTGTGTGATGCATGCTCTAGGTTTGTTTTGATTTAAACCGAAGGTTTCGTTTTCAATTCTTGTAATGCTGGAGTTGCATGATTGGTGAAATGATGTTGATATTGTTGTGATTACAGGATTCGAGACTCTTGTGTAGTCTGTGCATAGAGCCATAGTTTTGCAGACTTATTACAATTTTGGTAATGGTGGAGATTCGATTGTTAGGATGACCGTACCTGATTTCTTTTTTGGTAGTGCACTTAAATTTTAGGATGAAATTTCTTTAAGGAGAATAGAATGTAATACCCCGAAAATTTGTTATTAATTTCTGATGGTTTCCTGAAATTAATAAAGTGTTCATTAGTACGATTTCGTGGTTAGAGGGTGGAGCGGAAGTGTTTCAGACAATTATTCAATTAGAATGCTTTGATTCAAGGGTTGACTTTTTATACGTTAGGATTCTGTAGAAGCTTCCTTCACTAAAGTCGTAGAAGACGTTGATACGAGTTCCTGGATATGCGGAATGCAAAAATGAGAGTTCGTATGAAGAAATTATGGCTTTCGGAAAAACTTTCCATTTTTGTATAAAGGATGAAAATTTTCTGAAATTTGCAGAAAAGGACAGATTTCCAAATTTAGAAACCCGCCCCTTTCTCTCTCTCTCTCGACCTAAAATCGCTTCTCTACCGGCTATATCTTCACCGTCCGACCACCTATGGATGTGAAACCAATTGCGTTAGCTTCGCCTCATCCTCCTGTACCTGCCTATGGTAGCATCTCAGCCCATCTCCGCCGCTACACAGCGCAGTAAAGCAAACCCGATTCGATCTCATTTTTCGGTCAACGCCAATTACTTCCTCCTCCGGCTACCATAGCTTTTGGCCACTTCAGGGATAGTTTCTATTCCTAATTTTGATCTACTCGTCGATACGAGCATTTCGATATACAACATTTAATTTTTAGAGATCGTATGAGCATGTTAGGGTTTAGAGTTTTCGATTCAATCGGTTTTCGATCCTTGAGGATTCAACAGTTTAAACGACTTGTAGTTTTGATATATTGATCGTATGAGTATTCCAGAGATTTTGGGTGATCTTGGGTGAAGTTTCGCCTCTATTGGCATTACTTTCAAGGTTTTAGTTCAAACAAGAGTTCGAAACTTAATCGCTTTTGATTCGTGTATTAAGTTGTGATGTATATTACTTAGGTAATTGACAATGCGTATTCGATACCTTATCTCTGTTGTTAGAGAAGACGCAACATGATTTAGAGGTGAGTAAATCTCACGTAGTTCATTTACGAACGAATTCACTTATTATTCGGAATTAATTGATAATTGTAAATCGTTGTCGAAAATGAATATTTGTTTTTTAAAATGATATGAACTCGATCGACTACAGTTCATAGGATTGCGGTTCACAGGTATGGAAAATGAGATTTTATGTATAAAAATGATTTTCTTGAGTTTTGTGATTGTAAACTATAGTTGAAATTAGTGGCATTCCTGAGTAGATAACTACGTGTGTGTGTCAATATATATATATATATATATTTACGTGAAATATATATCTTGATGGTGTGACATAGGTGAAGTAATAATGATGGTTTTATTTGGATTATTATTTCGAGCATTTTTTTCTGCTGGAATACAATATATCATGTAATTGTTGATGTTATTGTGTGAAAGAGTATTTGAGTTTGGGGTAACATTTGGAGTCAGTGTGACTTCTAAATGTTTATGTCTAGTGTCACAGTAGTGATAGAGGCAAGTATATCGGATGTAATAACCCTGGTCGGGTGACGAGCTACGATTGAGGCAAGTATATCGAATGTCATAACCTTGGCCGGGTGACAGACTACGATTTAGTTAAAACTCTAGTCTGTCTATCAATGTATTACTTAGGGGATAACTTTATGTTATCGTGTTCATGAGTACATGTTTATAAAAGAGAGTTTCATGTGTTTCTTTCTTTTATTGTCCGTGAGGGACTTGGATTCTTTTTCAATTGTGGAGTTGTGTTGGTTGCTTAAATTATTCATGAGTTAAGGAATTGTTAAGCAGGTGGTGTTCGTATCGTTTTATTTAAGTTTACTCATACAAGCTTAAAACGCTTACCAGGTTTATTGTTTGCAACCCAGTGCACTATTCCATGGTATAGAGATTATTCCTGCTGGTCAGGACCACCAGGGCTAAAATCGATGAGTGTAGTGCAGCAGTGTTAGGTTCATAACCTATTTTTGTTATCGTACTACTGTTTGTGGTAGGCTCCTATTGAGCTCTTACATTATATTTTGATATATAGAGTTTTTGTAAACACTTGGTGATGTAATATTTGACTCTAGTGATTGAGTCTGTATTAACATTTGTGGTTTCAGTTTATTTTAGTTGCTTAGTTTAATTGAAAATTTTTCTAAGCATTTGAGAGTTTTGTTTAGTTATCACGTTTTGGATTTGAATATCTTTATTCGAAATTCACGGCGTGACACATTTGCTCATTCCACCACTAATTATGGTTTACATATATGATTCATTTCCATCCTAACTACTATAAAAATTAGCTTAGGAAAGTTTGAGAGAGAGACTAAAGAATAATAGAGTTTCAACATTATATATTCATTAAAATTTCAAGTTCGAATTTCCTCTTCCCATTATCACTTCATAATTTCAGTAAAGTGAAGAATTTTTTTTTTTTTTCCAAAGTAAAACCTCGTAAGAACAAGACAAATTTATTGCAAAGAGGAAATGCTACAGAGCGGGGAATCAAAACCAAACCTTACCAACAAGAGAATTAACAATCAGCGAAAATGATAAGAAAAGTATAATACTTATATGATTGATAAGAAAAGCCATAACTAAACTGTTATTATTATTAGCTCTTAATTACTATCCCACACATAACTACAAATGTTAGTGAAGAAAATCTCCGCATTGGATTTTGACACAGAGATTTTCATCCCCAATAGCAGAGTTGATATATGAGTCCAATTTTTTCATCAAGTCTAAGATCATGAGCCCCAGCGTATATAATATATATAACATATTTTTTTTCAAAAATTTTAATTGGGGCACGGGATATAGTTGGCCCCAAACATTTTAACTTGAAATTTTATGGCTCCCTCCACAACTGATTGTGAGTTACATATATAGTTGTTTTTATTTTTTTTTACACTAATTATGATTAGGCGATATTAGCTCCTTTGCAGCAGTCTGATAGAGTGACAAGCACCCACACAACCCTGAAGGGGATTACTACAACCGGGAGACCACCTCTCGTCCCTTATTAGAATTATATTAAACCAAACCAAAATTACAAAAATGGAAAGGCGGACTAGACCAAAACCTTTCCCAATAAAAGTGAAAAAAATTCCACTTAGTACAATAAGGAACCAGCATAACAGAAAAAAGAAACAATCTACAAGCACATAAAACAACCCTATCAAAAGGACACAAACGCTAACCAAAACGATAATTAACTCTAGAAGCCAAGTCTCTTCCATATTCAGGAGTAAAGGTACTAGGCAAAGATCTCCACCAAACTACACCTTCATTAGTAGCACTATATCTTACAAATCTATCAGCCAAAGCATTCCCTTCCTGAAATATATGTGAGATGCATAAGGTAATTTTACTAACCAGAGACAAACAATTGAGCCACTGAACCCTTAACCTCTAAGGAATTAAAGAAGGGGATTCAAAGTATTTCGCCATTGAAGTAGAGTCTGTTTCTAACCAAATATAAGTCCAACGCCAAAGAAGTAGAGTATGTTTCTAACCAAATATAAATCCAACGCCAAACCAAAGCCACATTTTATTGCTTCAATTACAGCAAGGACCTCAACATCTATAGCACATGACACCAAAGCATTATGAGAGAAGCCACCCATAAAATAGAGTATCAGAGTCTCTGAATACAATGCCAAAACCCGCATTTGAAGGGTCAGAGAATGACCCATCTGTATTCACTTTTATCCAGCCAGTTGGAGGAGGCTTCTAAATAGCAGGAATGAATTTGGTGGCCCAGGCTCAAAGGAGAGAAACCCCTCGCAAAGCATATACTGGCGCTACATTGGTGGGCCTAACATGGTGTAAAATAACACATAGCTGACTCTTTGAATGAAAGTAGAAAAAAAATGCTTGAATCTCACAAATAAGAACAATAACCCATCAAACCGTAATCTATTTCTCTCAATCTAATTAAATTCAGCTAGAATATCTCAATTACTTTGCACCATATAGTCATGTCACGCCCCGTCCCAAGAAAAATAATATTCTCTAGTTAGGGCCTGAGTTAAAATAAGGAAAAGAAAATAAACTGTAAAACAATTAAGAAGACTTCCAATCTTCATAAATTCATTATTTAATAACGGTTCAAACGACCTTCTAGTATCTTTCTAGAAAGAAAATAAAACTTTCCATAAAAATTTAAGAAAAAGAAAGGTTACAAGCATCTATAAGCAACTTTTGAGTTCAAAAAAATAATAATTGCCTGGCTCCTTACAAAGTAAATCCCATCATTACAAAGAAAATTAAAAATAGAGAAAAGTCTAGCACGTCCCGAAAATTACAAACAGAAAAGAAAAATCACAAGTTTCTTTAGCTCAAGCCCATCACACCCAGAAAAGTCAACGAAGGGTAACTTTACATGCAAAAATAATAGTAACATAGGGGTGAGCTACCACCACTTAGTAGGGGAAAATCATCCTCACATACTAATGTCTCAATAACTTCTCAGGTGAAGTAAGAAACACACACAAGCACCAAGCAATAGTCGCAACTCAAACTCCAATCTTTCATAACGAACCTTTACCCATTAACCTTGTTCATCCCAACTATAACCCATTTTGCTAATCATCTTGTTCTCCTGATCCAAATCATCCACTCCGAAATCACTGACTATGCCCCCGTCAATATCCCATCCCGAAGTCACCGACTATCAACATCTCATCTCAAAATCATCGACTACCGAGGTCCCATATTGGAATCACCAATAGGATACCTGATATCCTATTCTTTGTGCACACAAACTTGCCTCAATCCTAGTTCATACGAGGTTTGGACTCAACTACGCAAAACATTTTCCATAACTCATCGTTCACCTTTTGTACAAAATATTAAGCGTCGTCAATAATACTTACAATTTAATACAAACATACGCCCACGACAAATACAATTCCATAATTCTCATTACTATCGACAAAATCAAGCTCAAATAACGATATGTAGGCGATAAATCATGCATTATAAAAATATTCTTACAGTAACAAACGCACAAAGATTCACACAAGATTTTAGAAAGAAAGACATTAAATATATATTTATCATTGGAATCAAAACCCCTACCTTAAACAAAAGAAAGTGAGCCTAGCCTTGTTCCTGCTCCACAATAGTAGTCCTTCCTTTGTAGTACGTGCTGCCCACTAAAGTACCAAAAAAACACTACTTTCTTCCTTAAACTCTCATTTTGTTTGTTCTAAGTGATGTGTGTCGTGATTGTAGAGACCATGTTTTCCATTAAAATACTCCAACAGAAATAAATTGATTTCCAACTTGAATTTCAAACTTGCCTTTGTCAGCCTTTAATAACAACATAAATTTTAAGTTTAATTCTAACTTTACCTTCTTAACTTTTTATAAGAACATAAGTTCTAAATTTATAATCCAACTTTTTCTTCCATAACTTCTCTAACAACATAAATTCTAATCATATTTGAAACTGATTGTTCGGTGCTAGTAGCAGTTGTTAATCAAACTGAAAGTGATTTCTCCATGCTCAGCCATGTCATTGAGGATTTGAAGACCCGAGTGTAGGGATACGCAAATTTCAAGGTAGTTTTTGTGCTTCATGAGGCAAATAGAGTAGCTCATTCACTTGGTAGTATAGCTCTAAATATAAATGTTAGCCAAACATGGTTTGGTATCGCTCCCGAGTTTATAAGGGATGTCATTCTCAACGATTGTACTCGTTAGTTGATTTAATGAAATCCATTTCAAAAAAAAAAAAAACACATAAATTCTAAAATCCAGAATAAATTATAAATCCCTAACAAATTCTAGACTCACAAAAATTATTCCATGCAATAACTCCTAATTAAACTTTCACTAAGTCATAATAGATTTCAAATCAGAAAATTTCATACAATAACTCATAATGAAAGCCTCATTACATCATACTAAATTTTAAACCAGAAAATTTTCTTTCTAAAATAATATTACCCGCAAGAGAAAACATAAAATAAAATAAAAATGAAAATTTAGGGACTGGTAATAACAAGTCACTCACATTTTCACGAAGAAATGGCAAAACAATGGGGTTGACTTCTAGCCTAGAAGCCGATGAGTAACCCAACTAACAATCATTCTAGAATAAAATTTTCTTCCATTACGCACAAGCCAATTAGAATTGTTAACAATCACAGGCCAGAGTTGTCGCAAACCAGTCCAAATTGAAGAGCATTATTAATAGTAAGAATACGTTACCAAGACCTCCTTGAGGAATCTCTCTCTTAAAATAAGCACTGCAGTTTGAGAAATTCCAACTAACATATCCCAGCAGCGCTTCAGAAGGAGAGAGCGGTTCAGATTGAGGATTTCTTCATACCCAAACCACCACAGTCTTTAGGTAAGCAACAAGTCTTCCAAGAAATTAAAGCAGCACCATTCTTCAAAGGGGCTTGACCAATAAAAATTCCGCATCCAATCTTGAACCTTTTTTAGAAGAGAGCAGGGCTATTGGTGCATCTAAAAACTATAAATAAGAAAACTTTGGATGACCGGGGAAATAAGCTGCAGACGAGAAAACAACAATTAAAAATACCAATTGGGTCAAAAAACAGAAAGCATATGCTTAATAACATCATTAAAGCTGTACGTCTTCTTCATTGAATCTATTTTCAGCGTTTCCGTGAGGGTTTGGAGCCTGGAATGATCACAACCAAGGGAAAAATAACATATCAGATATTTCAAAGTTATAGCAATAAGAAGTTTAAATTTTCAGACATAGCAAATAATTAACCAAACGACAGAAATATCTGACATTCATCACACCTAACTTGATAGTCTTATTTAAAAGACTAAAAACAAGAAATTAAAGCTTTTAATAATATTAAGCACAAATGAGGTCAATGAAAAATGTCATCCTTCAATCCTCCCAATATCAAAAAACAAATAAGACTTGTGAAATTAGAAGATATAGAAAAACAATTGTCAAGTCCAATAATGGCATAGTTATTCATAAACAACATCAACAATACAATAAAACTAAAAACTTGAAAACAACAATTGAAAATACCAATTGGGTCAAAATACTTGAGCTTTCAGTTTGTAGTAAAATCAAATCAAACTAAGCAAACTAAAGGTACAGAAAACAGAATAGAGATACAATATGATATCCAAACAATGAATCCCACCTATTGCCAATAAATTCTTGCTACATTTCTATACCTTAAAAGAAAGCCTACAAAGGATGCATACTAATACATGTGTCAACATAGTGCTCTGTATTCAGCTTCATCAATAGATTTAAACACTAGACTTTAAAAGATATTAGTTGAAATAAAAAAACATATGAATTCTTAACATAATAAATAGACTTACGGGTCTTTTGGATGATAAACGAGAGTTATTTTAATTTTCGACTCCGTTTTGACCGTTTAGGGGGCCTAAAAGATGTCTTTTTGTTCGAATCAAAATTAGAGAAAACTTTCTTCATGAAAGTTGTAGAGGACGTTAAACCTAGCGTGTGCATATATAGTTCGTAAAACTCGGAGTTCATATGAGAAAGTTATGGCCAAGATACTAAAGTTACTATTCATGATAATTTTCTATAAAAGTGCGAGTTACTGTGCTCGGAAATTTACCGAGTCTTCCTCTTCCTCTCTCCCCGATTCTCTCTTCCTCCCAACCCCTTCACATTCTTCCAGCCATATCTCCTCCATCCGGTGACGGATTTTGACGCATATGGTGTCGTTGGAAAGCTCTCTTCATTCCCTTCATTTCTGGATTTGTTTGGTAGCTTAATTTGAACTATGGAAGGGTCACTGTAGCAGAAGAGGACGGTCACTGTAGCAGATTGAGGTCAACGCCGGTTTCTCCGATTCCGGCCACCACAGACTACAAACCTTAGTCCTTTGGAAGCGTCTTGAGAGGGAGATGATGCTCCCCAAGTATTTTGCAGCAATTTGAAGCGTGGAGGAAAAATCGACGGTTTGAAGTTTGGGGTCACTATTCACAAATCGAGTCCAAACTTCTCCTTAATTAAGGTACTTCTACTCATTTTCTGACTTTGTCACAGTTGAAAAATATGTTGGAAATGTTGAAAAGGTGCTACTGCCAAAATTTGGTGGCCAGAGGTGGAGGTTACCGCCTCATGAACAGTGTCGACGCGTGAACAGTAATTTAAATTTTGTATTTAGTTAGTTAAATCACATAATTATTGCAAAGCTTATATATGAAGTTTGGTGAAGATTGGTGAAGTGTTGAATTTATTATGAATTTCTAAAAATTTAGAGATTCGATTATCGATTTACGAGAACCCGACCGTCGGATTTCTCTCAAATTTGTTTAGAAATTGTAATCGAGAAATTGATATTATTGGTGGAGTTTAGATAGAATTGGATCAGAATCGAAGATTGTGAGACGTAGAGAAGAGGATTAGAAACTCAATTTCTATTGTATCGTAAATTGAATTTCTGTCCTATATTCATTCGTTTACGGATTATAATTGTTCGGGGCGATGTATCGGACTACTAGTTGGTAAAGGAGCTTTATTGCGTGGTCGCCCAAATAGTACTGTGAGTGGACTTTTATTTTCAAATAATGATGCATGCATTTAGTTTTCCCGAAATAACATTTATTTATTTCCTTCATTGGTCGAGCATAATATATTTTGCTTTGGATTATAATTTTGGGTATTGTTTTTTACGTACGAATTTCGGATATGAAATTATTATGCTTGCATTTGGAATTATGATTTGTTTTCGGGAATATGATTTAATGTTGGAGATTGATTATGTTTTGTGTGATTTTCGACGAATTATTTTCCGAGGTGATTTCCGGAAATTTATAATACATTTCTATTCCTCGATATTGAGATTTCTGGAATATTTTTCGAAAATGGGATTTTCGATGGAATTATATTTATCAATTATTTCTCGCCTAATGGTTTATGAATTCGAGATTATTTTGGCTTGCGGGGCCACGTCGTTGGAATAGTATTTTCTCGTGAGTTATTGGGGAAGCCTTACTGATTTTCGATTTTCGTATGATTTTAACTCACCATACCTGGATCATATTATTTTATTGCTAGCTAGTCTATTAGTACTCCTCCCTGCTTACTATGTGTCCCGTGGGTGAGTAGAGCAGAGCATGAGATGCTCCAGAGTGTGGGACACTCTGACCCGAGCTTGGGAGGCTCCCTTATTTGTATGGTGAGAACTTCTTCCCCATATTTGATTGATACCTTCAGCTGGCGGGGCTAGCTTGATTTCTTTTGACCAGCGGGGTTGGAATGTTTTTCACAGATTTTTTCGTGTTGCGAGAAACATGTTTTATCCACGTTGCATGCATCAAGGTTTTTAAAAGATGAACATGTGGAAAAGTATTAAAGCTTTACTTTCATTTGAATTATCTTATTTATTTATTTTTGTCCACTCACTCTAACATGTTTTAAATTACTTTCCCCTGTGTTCTTCGGTTTTTAAATGCCCAGTTTGCAGGCGATATAGTTGAGGTCAGGCATACATGGATTTGAGGCATAGTCGACAGTATGACTTCCGCTTATCTTCATTCTTTTTGTTCTCCTTGTTTACATCTTTATTGTTAGTATTGCTCTGATGACCTACGAGATTAATGGTTGTGAGTTGTGGCTCGTGTTTGTGAATAATGAGTTGATGGTATTTTGGGAGCAGGGTGGCTCCAGGAGTATACGTTTGGTTGTTAGAAGTGTAATTGTGTGGTTTGCAGGTTTTGGGTAGTCTACGCAGGGCCTCTTTGGGTTTCAGGGTGAAATCCGTGACGGGTCCTGTCATAAGCATGTACTAATAGGCAATGAAACACCATAGTTAAGCATGTAATTTTAAAGAGTAGAGTTGGAAAACCCTAACCCAATCTTCCAATTGCACAAAGTCATGGATCAAAGGCTTGATGTAAACCCTGGCCTCGCCATCTTTGATATCTCTCTAATCCACTTGCAGAATCAGTCCGAGCATCTCCCCCACAAGACGAAGAGTATCAGCTGTAAGTTGTACCGATGATATTCCTTACAACTCGACCCAAATCCAGATGAAATCTAGCGGCACCATCTTGATATCCGAGAAACCATCATACTTATTCAACGGGATCATGATAATTTGAAAACACCAGGGTCCCCTTTCTTCACCATGTGTATATCTCGCTCGATAATTGGAGACGATAAACAGTAACTTGTTTGCCCTAGCTTGCACGTCCACCGTGCTAGAGAGCTTCCACATTGACCGAACTGCACTTTGAAATGAGACGCTCAACTATAAAATTATTGGTTGAGATGAAAGATTTCCCTCATACTCAAAGGTTCCCTAGATCCACCGATCCTCACCATCCTTTACCAAAGCTTGGTAAGTAATCTCACGGGTCATCAAAGCTATAGCAAACCTTAGAGTTCTTGCTGTACAACTAACCCTAACCCTAACCTTAACCCTAGTAGAGCGAGTTGAGATAAAATAAGTCGCAATATAATTGTTAATTATGATTATTTGGCACATTTTTGGTGGTAGTTTTATTTAGTTGTTTCCTAAGAAATTGACTCTGGTCAAAGCTCTTTTTTCATTTCCATTCATAGCTAGAGATGTATAAAAAAAAAAAAACTATTTGATGGAATGAAAATCATTTCATATTTTGGTGTCTTCTAAGTTATGGATGCAACTAATTCGTAGACCTAAAACATCTCAGCATGTCTGTTTCATATAAACATAAGCTTTAGTTTCACTTTGAAACATTCAACAATCCTAAGGGCTAGATTAATGAATGCATAGTAAGAAATTAGTCATTTTCTAGGTAATCGATGATGGTCAATATTCCAAGAACCTATTGATGATATAATTCTGAAAGTTTATAACCAAAGCATTGTATGTATGATAGTTAATAACTTAGTGCGATCATATTAAATATATATTCGGGTTCCATAAACTACACCTACGTAGCCCATACACAAGCGCAATGAGATGAAGAAACCAATCTAGGTTTAATGACACACTCAACCTTAGATATATCTACTTAAACCGACCTATTAATAGTTGGCAACATGACTGAAATGAGCTTGTAAGATTAAACCCTTCAGTGTAGAACCAAAATCCAAGTAGCCAGACTCGAAAATTCTTATAAATCCGACAAATAAATTAGAGCTCGATCAAGTCTTGGATTGGTCCTTGATCCCAAAACAAAGAAAGGAAAAAACCCCCCCAAAACCCCTATTGTTGGCACCAACGCTAGAAAACCTATTGTGTTTCTCTTGGGTCAAATTAAACAGTATCCCCCCTGCACGCCACGTGGAGCAACCTCATTAGTTATTCATATTGAACCTACAAATTGGTCAAGTTAAAATGAATAAACACCTGGTTTAGAGAGAGAGAGAGAGAGGCTCTATAAACACGTTTCTCCAAAAAAATAAAGCCTGAATTGTCATATCTCTTCTAATTTTTATTTTTTACCCCCATTCCCTCTCCTAAACTTCCCAACCATCACCGTCGCCGGAAACCCCCTCCCTCCGCCTCCGATTATCGGACGCCTTCATCTCCGGCGCATCTTAGCCTCCGACCACCGATTATAGCCCCCCGAAATCCGACCAATAATCCGACCCGGCGAACCAAATTGAAACACTCGTATCCTTTCTCGCCCGGCGGGCCATTTTCCGGCGAGTCCACGTGGCAAAGGTGCGCCTGATTGCTCACCTCCGCACATCCTCTATTTCTAGTCATGGATTTAGGGCTCTTTTCCGGTTTTAGGGTTTTTCAAACTAGTTTTCAAGGGCTTTGCCGGCTGATTCTGTTCATTTTTTTTTGAATTCGCGCTTTGATCTATTACCTCCTCTGTTTTATTTGACTATATGATTGCTCGTGTGCCATTGATGAGTTTTTCAATTGTTGGATCGGATTTTGTCGAATGTTGAATTGCTTTTGGCTTCGTATTCGTGGTCTGGCTACTATGCTGCTCACTAAGCTTTGAGTTAGGAATTTTTACTGCTACTGGTTGTTTCAAAGTTTTTACTGTATCTGTAATCAAATGAGAATTAAATGCTGCTTGTTTGGTTGCTGAGAAGATGTGAGGATAGAAAGAAGCAGGGGATTTTGATTCAGGAGGATGAGTCTGGTCCGAGCAATACACTTCTTCGTTTTCTTTTGTTTCTTGTTCTTAGATTAGTTTTTTTCTTCACATTCTTAGTCTCTGTGCTACTGTTCCCATGCGGACTGTTGATTTGTATTGGTCTACACTTCGCTGTAATTTATTTTCTTTTGAAGAGAGTAATGATGGTAATCTTTGTTTGCCCCTTCTCGAGTATAATTTATCGGTGTTTCTGCTTCACTGCTAGCTCACATTCCAGATAATTTTAAAGAATATCAGTAGTTAATAAGTTTCTTTTCACTCTTTACAGGGGCGGTGATCATTTATATGATTCGATAGAAGTTCCAGGTGAAGGGATGGCCTTTTTCAGGAACTACTCTAATGAAACAGTTTCACATAGTTTCCTGGAAGGCCAGAGCCAGGGACCACGTGATGATAGAATTCACAGCTCCTCAGGAAATGTGGATGCACATGGAATGTCTTGTGATAAGGAGTTTGATATGAATATGGATGTGAAGTATCAAAGTGAAGATGAACAAGATGGTCCTAGTAGGTTGCAAAATGAGGCAGCTGCTGATGAGGGTGCCAGTGCCCGAGTGTCCAATTCCCAGTCTTCTGGGAGGAGGTCAACTGTGGCTGGAAAATGGGGTTCAACCTTTTGGAAGGATTGTCAACCTATGTGCCCTCAGGGTGGATCCGATTCTGGACAGGACACTAAAAGTGGGTCTGAGTACAGAAACGCGGTTGGATCTGAAGATAATTCTTCGGATGTCAGGGAAGATAGATTAGATTCTGAAGATGATGGCAGACCTAAAGCAAGAAAGGGACAACGGGGCCATTCTGATATACCTGCAGATGAAATGTTGTCTGATGAATATTATGAGCAGGATGGGGAAGAACAGAGTGACTCAATGCATTATAAAGGGTTTCATCATTCAGTTGGGTCCACTTCCAGGCCACAATCAAAGCCAGCCCCTGTCACCAATCACATGCTTAGGACTTCTAAACTTTTAAATAATAATGGAAATTATGTTGATGGCGAAGATGACAATGAAAATATTGATGCTGCTGATGCTGATTACGAAGAAGAGGATGAAGATGGTAATTTTCTTTGCAATTTTTCTTTTTACTCTATTTTATCATAATATTGCGCCATATAAGGTTCAAATGCCTGGCTTTACAATACTTCTAATTTTAAATAGACATATACTCTGATGATGTTGCAGTTCTTGACTACTCTTCATAGTGGGAACTTAACTGTGAGTTTATGCTGTCTTTTTGGTTGCAGAAGATGATCCTGATGATGCAGATTTTGAACCTGATTATGGTGTTCCAAGTGGTCGCACTGCAAAGAAGGTTATAATCATAATTACATATATGAAAATTATATTGCAAGTATTTATTCATTTCCTTAAAGTGTTTGGAATTTTTTACACTAAAATTATAACAAGATAATCTGTCAGATAAATTCAATTATTGTCTTCTGCCTTTGCCGTTTATATAGTTTTTAATTATATTCTTTTACTTGCAACTGATAAGGGACAGTTATATCCTAACCATAATACATGCACCATCAATGGTGCAGGCATGTGCCAGTGAACCATGAAGATCAAATCTTCGCAAATGCCATTTGAAAAATACTCTGATAGAACAATTATGTTATTGTTGGCTTGCTTTAAGCAGAAAGGTTACAAAATATTATCTATATACGAATTTTGCATATAATATGCTAATCTTATTACATACTCTCTACATATTTCTGTCTTTTCTGTTATTTTCTGTAAGTATGAACTTACATATCTTGGTTCTCTCTCTCTCTGTCTCTCTCTCTCTCTAAGGTGGGCATGTGTTTCTTTAGGGGAGACATATTAGTGTTATGGAGAATTTTCAAGGGTTCTGACTAATATTGTAATATGCTGCTTTCTGTTGCACACTAATGAACTTGTTGTTTGACAACACCAGGATAAAGATTGGAATGATCAAGATTCTGATGAAGATAATGACAGTGATGATGAACTTGACGTCTCAGATGAAGATAATTCTTTTTATGCGAAGAAACCAAAGGGTCGGCATCGTGGTAAAGGTGCACATACTGTTAAACTTAAAAGAGAACGCAAATCATACCATGGATCTAGTCGACAAAGAAGAAGAAAGTCATCATTTGATGATGATGAGTCCTCAGCAGAGGACTCTGAGAGTGACAGTGATGAGGGTTTTAAAAGCACGAGAAGGAAAGGTGCACAAATCCGCAAAAGTAATGGCCGGACAACGAATGTCTCTGGACGAAATGGTGAAGTACGAACTTCTACTAGGTCTGTTCGAAAGGTGTCATATGTTGAAAGTGAAGGGAGTGATGAAGCTGATGAAGGCAAGAAAAAGAAGTCGCAAAAGGTACAGTCTACTCCGTGACATTACTTTCATGTACTGTGGTAGACATTCGTATCCTGTTCTTTCTGATGCTTCATTCTCTCTAATTTTGTAATATGCTCTCTTAGGAGGAGATTGAGGAGGAGGATGGTGACTATATTGAAAAGGTGCTCTGGCATCAACCAAAAGGCATGGCTGAAGATGCTATTCGGAATAATAGATCCACGGAGCCTCTGTTGTTAAGTCACTTGTTTGACTCTGAGCCAGATTGGAGTAATACAGAATTCTTGATCAAATGGAAAGGCTTGTCACATTTGCACTGCCAGTGGAAATCATTTTCTGAGCTACAAAGTGTATGCCTTCTAATTTTGTTGTTTGTTATGCTTTAGTTCTAAATTGGTTTGAATCAATAGTGGTCTTCTTTTATTTTTTTAACGTTTTCTGATGATGAATACATTATATTGAAAATTTAACTGCTATACCAACATTCGTTATTTGTTTTAGCTTTTCTTTGATTATCAAGATGCTCTATCTGTTTTCTCCTTTGCAGCTTAGCGGTTTTAAGAAGGTTTTAAACTACACTAAAAAGGTGATGGAGGATGCCAGGTACAGGAAGACCATCTCACGTGAAGAGGTACATTTTTCCTTTCTACTATTATAGAGGAGATAGAAGGTGCTAGAGTTAGTTGTGTGATGTCTGTTGAATAGAGTTAGTCTGTGCTTTTCTTTGTCAAAACATTCACATTTTATTAACACTATACTAGCATAGTTATTCCGCCGCCCCTGTGGTTGTTGGACTGCTTTTCTCTAAGATTTCTGATTCTTATACCAAAAAAAAGGTTCCTATATGAAGAGTTGTGAGAACAAGACACAGGTATTTGTTGAAATAAAGTTCTTAAAAAGAAAAAGAAAAAAAAAACAAATACTTCAGCCTGCCAGATCTTTTACACCAACTGTATTGCTCTTAGATGATGCTGTCATAAATGTGAGAAATGCAAATTGGTCGAGGCAATGAATATAAATGTAGAACAAAGCTGTAGGTATTCCATCAAAAAATTTATTTGGTCAATACCTTTTGTACTGCTGCTCTTTGGTTCCTTAATAGTGTGCGCATTGCGACACTATTCCTTATGTTGAAAGTTGTCATTAATATGGAATGTGGTAAAAGATTGGGAAACTATCCTGTGTCCTCATGGAAGTTTTAATTTGATGCTGCCCTAGAATGCTCTTTTGACATTCAGGTTGTTTTGCTTCAAAAGAATCTATTATATGGCATCATTGTCTAACTTTGAGATTTCAGTGCAAGTATTTCATGAGATAAATATGCTTTTTATTATTTTCAGTATATTTAGACATTATTATTATTATCCGTATATTTAGACAATATAATTATTATTATTATTTATTATTATTATTATTATTATTATTATTATTATTGTTATTATTATTATTATTTATAACTACTACTACAATGACTTATTTTGATGTGAAGTAACTGATCATCAATTTTCTGTTTCTGGGGTTCTGTATATTGTACTAGATTGAGGTTCATGACGTGAGCAGGGAAATGGACTTAGATCTCATCAAGCAAAACAGTCAGGTTTGCTTTCATGCATCACCTCATTTTGGTGTATTCCCCAAGCTACATTTGTAGATTCACTTTCAATTGTTTTTACTGGGTTCTCAGGTGGAGAGAATAATTGCAGACCGCATCAAGCAAGATAGCTCAGGTGATGTAGTACCTGAGTATCTTGTCAAGTGGCAAGGATTGTCTTATGCTGAAGCGACATGGTATGTAAAGTTTGATTGAAGTTCAATGATGTTTTTTCTATTACTGCTGATGTAATTGTTCCTTTTCCATGCTTCCTATAGGCCTATATGGTTATATCTTTCATACATGCTTTGGATGCTAATTTTTACATCATTTTAATATATCATTTATTAACTCTCACACATTACTAGTGCTTTTATTAGGTAGTGATTGTCTCTTTAGTGCTCTGGTGTTTGTTCAATTTTAGTGGTAGTAATGGAATCTTATATTTTTTAGTGGTATGTGATACTAGGGAGAAGGACGTCGATATTGCATTTGCACAAGATGCTATTGATGAGTTCAAGGTATTGTCCTATGAACATTGGCAGCTATGTTTTTTTCTTTCTTTCTTTCTTTATTTTTTTTTACAGCAGTTGTATGATCTTGTGTAGTTGTGCTGGCCAAGATCTTCATTTTTTTGGTCTGTGCTAGCTTTGACATGTACACATTTACTTATATGTCATGCTTGATATGCTTATGGTACAGACCAATATACTTCCCATATTGATGTGTGAGGATGCATGTTTGGCATTGAATATATGTTATAATTACCTGATTATTGTAACGAATTTACATATAACTTGGATACTATGTAAAACATGGTATGGAAAGTTTGGAATTACCATCCATGGAATTTGTGTCTACAATTGAAGAGTCCCAAACTAGTTAAATAAAAGGGAACAAAAGGGTGTCCCTGATACAGTGTAGAGTAGCCAAAGTTTACTTTTGTATATAGAGTTCAAATCTGATACCAATGAAGCTACTGTTGATTACAGAAGTCTCATTGTTAAATTCATGTGTGTGGAAAAAAAAAAAACACTAGATGTATGACTTACAAATTGTTAAAGCCACTTGAAGAAAAACAAGAAAAAGGAGTATGATGAATTCATACAGCTGTGTGTAATTTGAAATGACCTTTGTTGAATAGGATGATGGACACGCTTTCTTTAGTCTCCTAGGAAAAAAATGATCGGTATTCTTTTGTTTATGGCTGATGAATAGGCGTTAAAATATATTGTTTATGGGAATTTGTTCGTTAACATATTCTATCCTTTTTGCCATTTCGTTGGGGTTCTTTTCCTCATAAAGTGTTTCTAGGATGTCCGTTTTCATTCTCTAATGTTATCATATAAATATTTTTGTTTGCCAGTTCGGTGGAGGTGAATTCTTTATGAGTCTGGATGCACATGTACAGATGATTATAAATTTTTATTCTAACAAGGCTTGTTGACTGTAATCTATGAGCAGGCTCGTGAGGCTGCAATGGCTGTACAAGGGAAAATGGTCGATCTCCAACGCAAGAAAAGCAAAGGTTGGTGTTTCGGTTTTCAAACTTGTATGGTAACAAGCTTCACTATGAACAGCTGTTGTGACATGCTATTTTTTTTCCCCCTAAATTTTCAGATTTTGTGAGCTAATCTTGATTTTGATTGCTTCTTCTTTTAGCAATGAGATATATTTCCTAGCAAAAATAAATTGGTCTTGGTAGTTTAAATGGTGACAATTCTTGCCACATGGTGAATATATCTTCTTGTTGATTTTGGGGATACGGTAATAAAATGGAGGGGAACAAAGAATTTTTGAGAATGTGAGCTTGGGTAGAGTGTTTCTGGGAAATTATGGGCTTTGGTTTCTTCAGATGTTAGGAACAGCTTCTTTTTGGCAACTCTCTCAGAGTGGAATGCAGTATTTATGTTGGGTTCATTAACTGTGCTTTTTGTTTCTGCCTGATCTGATTGATGATTTCGCTGATGTACTTAGATTTTTTCTCTCACTTATTTCTCAGCCATTCTGTACTTTACCCACCTTTTGTTTCTGTTTGAAGTGGTGATGTTTTAGCAGTTGTATTTAGGTGTTTTTTCTCAGTTATTTCTTGTCAACTGTTCTGTACTTTATCCACTTTTTGTGAATGAATCTTTTAAGAAGTGAGAAAGATTGGTGATTTCCATTTCATGGAGCACACCAGCCATGAACCTGACAGGGAGAACATTGCAATTAATTCATATGGTTCAATAAAAATGAACCATAGTCAATAATTGACTGCAATGCACAAAAATACTTATACAAGGAGAGCCATAAAGACGCAACTGATATGCTCAAAAAAATTCAACAAGTCCTTTTATCTTTCAACATTTTACTGCTTCTTTTCATCTAATTAATATAAGTTCCCAGATTGCAGTTAGGCTGAAGCTACCTATTAGCACCAAAATATGAGACATGTCTTTGGATGTGCCACAATAAGTTAAATAACCCATGGACCTACGCATCAGTATGAGTTATTCGGCTCCTTCCTTCCAACTCTAGGGATTTAGGGGCAAATTCAATTTTCTTGATTAGACTATGACAGTCCACATAGGTCATGATTTGAATTAGGAAAGAAAGAGGAGCGAAAACGAATTTAAAACTTTTTTGCATCTGTTTTTAGTTTATCCCATATTGCATCTAGTTAGATCAAATAAGTTGTATCTAATGTTTTATATATCTTTGTAACAGATCTGTAATTTTTTTTTTGTCCAAATCTAGCCTTTGTTATCAGTGGTTATTGTTGATGGAGCATTAGAAAATTTATATCTCTTTTTTACTTCTTTCTTCATTGTTTTTTTTTTTTGCTCTCTTGTAAAACTGTTTATTATTGTTGTTTTAATTAATTTAATTACTTAGGAAGTCTAAGGAAGCTTGATGAACAGCCTGAATGGTTGAAAGGGGGAAAGCTTCGTGATTATCAGCTTGAGGGTTTGAATTTTCTTGTTAATAGGTATGGTTTGTTTATTACTTATAAGTAAATAGCTGGTATAGTTGGATAATAGATTCCTTAAAATGCAATTCTATCAAAATGTCCTAATCAGCGGCCCTTGGCATGTGGCAGTTGGAGAAATGATACCAATGTCATTTTAGCTGATGAAATGGGTCTTGGCAAAACTGTTCAATCAGTTTCGATGCTTGGTTTTTTACAGGTGAAGATTTGTAGTCTTTGATTAGAAGTAACTTTTATTAGATGTATCATATTACCAGTACCAACATAGTGGAATAACGTCACCTATTTTTTTTTTTTTTTTTGGTGCTGCAGAACGCTCAACAGATCCATGGGCCATTTCTCGTTGTTGTACCATTATCTACTTTGTCAAATTGGGCAAAAGAATTTAGGAAATGGCTTCCTGATCTGAATGTTATAGTGTATGTTGGTACCCGTGCAAGCCGAGAGGTAAGCTGAGCTTTCTTGTACGTGTCACAAAGTTCATATATGGTTAGCGGTTGATAATATGATTTTGCTTGCATTGTTAGTTTCTTGTGCCTATTGAATAAATGCTTCCATAGCTAGTATGCTGATCAGCTCTCTGCTTTCAATGTGGAACTTTAATTACTGTACAAAGTTGAGTGATCTTAAGATGAACTCTCTCTCCTTCAGCCCTCCTTTTATTGAGTGCACTTCTTTGAGTTCTTTTTTACTATATATATGGTAGGCTAAAGTGCCTCCTAAGGTACAGGTTTTTGCTTGGGGCTATTGCTCACAGGAGAGTTATACCTGTGAGGTCAACAGCAAAGCCCTTCTGTTTGACTTTGGCCACTTGAAAGAAAGAGGCAGTTGAGGGTATTGGTAACATTTTCCTTCATTTTGTTGTGGTGTTGAGATTGGATAGAAGTGTCTGTGGCTATGGTGAATGTGGTTCCATCAGCTGGGGTATTTGGTGTGGAGTGATTGCATCATGTGTTTTAATGTTGCCATTGTGTATGGAGTAGCTGTATTTTTATCTTCTGGTGTAGTGATCATGGTCAAATGAGTACTTGCTTTTAATTTTGTTAGGGTCAATACAGTTGCCCCTGCATCTTCATGGTCAATGTATTTTTGTGATTGAAAAGTTATTTTGGCAAACCTTATTTCCCCTTTTTCCTGTCTATTTTTCTCATTTTCAGAGGCATTCTGTAAGCCATAGGGGTGGGACTATACCTGGTGTCCATATGCTTGTTTCTTTATTAATTATTTATCTGTTTGTTGTTTTCTTTTTATTGCAGGTTTGTCAGCAGTATGAATTCAATAATGAGAAAATAGTTGGTCGGCCTATAAAATTTAATGCACTGTTGACAACATATGAAGTGGTTCTAAAGGATAAGGCTGTTCTTTCCAAGATCAAGTGGAATTATCTGATGGTGGATGAAGCTCATAGGCTAAAGAACAGTGAGGCTCAGCTGTACACAACTCTCTTGGTATGCGATCATGTTGGTAAATTGTTCAAGACATGGTATAGAAAACTATCTTGTAATTTTGTCTTCTGATATCTATGATTTTTATCCTTGTGTGGCAGGAATTTAGCACAAAAAACAAGTTGCTTATAACCGGAACCCCATTGCAGAACAGTGTGGAAGAGTTATGGTAATTATTTTGTTTGCTTTTTGTAATATTCCAGCTTGTTCATGCTAGAGTAGTGTATGGTAATTTGCGATTGATATTTTAAATCATGTATGTCTGTATGCTTGCAAGCACCATAAAATGGGAATATAATACTACATATTTATAATTAAGTTTTATTTATATATAAGGCTTCATCATGTGCTTTGTTTTTTCAGCTTTTAAGAATAGCTTTTTCTTTTGCTATGCAGAAGTTATCTACTTTTCACTATGTTTGTGCTTGTTTCTGTTGTTGATTCTAGGAGTTTCCTCAGTGGATGACTTATCTACTTTGTAATTCTTCCTTTTTTTTTTTTGTTAGTAATATCATTCTGTTTTTTATTTTTATTATTATTATTATTATTTTTTTTTTTTAAATCGTGGTTCATCTCACCATGAATATTCATCTTTGATCGCAAATTTATGTCTTTGGATTCAATGGTGCTAGTCTCTGTGAAAGTTCATGCATGTCTTTCTTCGCCTGCATTAAATCATTTTAGAAATGACTACTAATTTGTTGATGTGTTATGTCTTCATTGGGACCCGAGATTTTTCTCTGTAGAGCCTTGTTTGACTGGCACTGCCATTGTGCACTGCTTTTTTCCACTTGTCTGTTTCTACAGTTTTTTGTCTTCTAATAGTTTTCAATTTTTATATTAGGGCCCTGCTTCACTTCCTAGATCCCCACAAGTTCAATAACAAAGATGATTTTGTTCAGAACTACAAGAATCTCAGTTCATTTAATGAGATTGAGGTACTGTTTGACAATTCTCTTTGTACAATCTTGCATCTTCAGACTGACAAAAAGAAGATATTTCTACACCTTGGTTTTGTATATGTTGAGATCAATGTTGTTTTTGGTTTATGTTTAGCTTGCTAATCTTCACATGGAACTGAGGCCTCACATTCTCCGAAGAGTTATTAAGGATGTTGAAAAGTCTTTACCTCCAAAAATTGAACGAATTCTTAGGGTTGAAATGTCTCCTCTTCAGAAACAGTAAGTGATTTTTGTAATGAAGTGGCTTTACTGTACAACACTTAGACATTTGACTATTTGCATCTTTGGTGCTGGATCATTTATTAAGGTACTACAAGTGGATTTTGGAGCGCAACTTCCATAACTTGAACAAAGGAGTTCGTGGGAATCAGGTTATAATTTTTTGGCTTTGAGACATATCTGCAGTTTTCTTTGTTGCTCTCCAAGTAGTTTATATCTGCAGTTTTCTTTGTTCATCTGCAAGTAGTTTACTGAATTCTGGAAGCATGGGATGCCAAGAGAAAATTACATTGCCTTGTACAAGCTGAGTAGATTATAGGGACACTGTTGGAGAGTAGAAATTTAATAAAGAAATCTGCGGACAAGAAGTCTACATATAGTAGGACTCCACAGACAGTAGATTACAAACTTAGTTGAGATGCCTTCCAGTTCCACAAAAGCACCCCCAAAATCTACTGAAATAGAAGCCCATCAACATGATGACAAACAATCTTTTCCTACAAGTCCTCCTCCCCCTCTTTATGCTCCTCAAAAATCTTTTCATTTCTGTCCAACCAAATGATGCATATAACACCAACGAATTATGCAATTCCCTAAAATTTTTTCGCTCCTCTCCTCTCCTCTGTAATCCTTTTAATCTTTGTGGTTAAAAGTGAATAGTGTCCATCTGGAGAATCGAAAACCAATTTGGCTTCCTTTCTAGTTGGTTTATGTTTGAATATATAGGATTGTTGGAGTCTCCTGTTATTAGTTGGGATGCTCTCTCGTTGCTTATCGTAACCAGAGCTTTAGGTTTTAGCGTCCTTCAACACATAATATACCAAATTGGAAATCTGCAAGCATCTGGTCTTCTTTCCGAAGTGAGTAACAGGTGTTTAGCTTTGTATGAGCTGATATCCAGGCCAGAATGTTGACTTTGGATTGGACACAAATTATCACTATGTTCATTCAATCATTCCATTAAGTCAGTGGTACCACATCTTCCGAGTCTGATATGAAATAGTTAACAAATGCTCCATACTAAGTCAAGAGAAGCTCAAATTGTATTCGTTTTGTGGGATAGTTGTTGAAATTAATAACGTGTTCATTTTTTTTCCTTTCCAGGTTTCATTGTTGAATATTGTAGTAGAATTGAAGAAATGCTGTAATCATCCCTTCCTTTTTGAAAGTGCTGACCATGGTTATGGTGGGGACTCAAGTAGTAAAGATGGCAGTAAATTGGAGAGAATTATTTTAAGCAGTGGGAAGTTGGTTATACTTGATAAGCTTCTTGTTAGATTACATGAGACGAAACACCGTGTTCTCATCTTTTCCCAGGTTTGTTGGCAATACAAATATTTATGCCTTGGATATTAGATTACCAGGACGATCAACCAGACATAGTGGATTTCTATAAATGCTTAAATTTGTTTGAGGAAACGACATTATCAGTGCACTTGGGATTGAATAAAGAATTGGAAATTTTGGGGAATAAATGTTCACTTTTTCATGCGTCATTTTCTTACATGTGTGCATATGTAGAAGTGTTACTTGTCTAAATGGTAATAGATTACATGATCTCGCTGAAGCAGTTGCCCAAATACTTTAGTTTATTATCTAGCAGCTCAGGCACATGAGTCCATTGGTTGTATTTATTCAATCTAAGTGTGTCAATCTAAGTGTGTCATATGATGGTACATTTATTACACGTTAGGGGAGATGAGGACTGAGATTATGTTTTTATCGAAAGTTGGTAAATACAGAGATGTCATGTATACTAAATCACTGACATTCTTCATTGCAGATGGTAAGAATGTTGGACATACTAGCTGAGTATATGTCGCATAGAGGGTTTCAATTTCAGCGACTTGATGGAAGTACAAAGGCTGATTTACGTCATCAGGCTATGGAACATTTCAATGCACCTGGTAGTGAAGATTTTTGCTTCCTTCTTTCAACACGGGCAGGTGGCTTGGGAATCAACCTTGCCACGGCGGACACGGTTATAATATTCGATTCAGATTGGAATCCTCAAAACGACTTGCAGGTTTATTTTTCGCTGATATCTCGGTCATATTATTTGTTATCTTAGTTTTACAGGGCTTCGTTTAGAGATAAGCAAATAACCATCTCTCTCTCTATATTATTGGACAGGCAATGAGTAGAGCTCACAGAATTGGGCAACAGGAAGTTGTCAACATCTATAGATTTGTAACAAGCAAGAGTGTTGAGGAAGATATCTTGGAGCGAGCTAAGAAAAAGATGGTAGATTACGTGATGTTATCTTTACATTTGTGACAAATTAGTATGTGGTTAGAGGTGTGTGTAAATAATGTCATCATTTCTTGTCATTCATTTGATATTTTTTTTTGTTCCCATGTGCTCTATAGGTGCTAGACCATTTGGTGATTCAAAAGTTAAACGCAGAGGGAAGATTGGAGAAGAAAGAAACGAAAAAGGGGACTTTGTTTGATAAAGTAAGGACATCTTTGCTTTTAACTTGGATTCTGTAGGGGCTTTTGATTGAAAAAAGGGAGAATTCTTAGCTTATTTGCTTTTTAAATTGCAGAATGAGCTATCTGCTATCTTAAGATTTGGAGCTGAGGAACTGTTTAAGGAAGAGAAAAATGAAGAAGAAAGCAAGAAAGGACTATTAAGTATGGATATTGATGAGATTCTTGAGAGGGCAGAAAAGGTTGAAGAGAAGGAAACTACAGAGGATGGACATGAATTGCTGAGTGCTTTTAAGGCAAGTTTGTGCAATTATGTCATAATGGTCTTTTTATTTTTTATTTTTATTTTTTTTTGAAGTGTAGTTGTTTTGTGCATATGCCTCTTCTTCATTGGTGCTATTGTTTTTACGGTTGTTTGCATCTGAATGGTGTTGTATGGTAGCAGACAATTAGGTTAGGTTAAAAGTATTTTAATAAACTTCTGATTTTTGGGATATATGTCCAGGTTGCAAATTTTGGAACTGCTGAAGATGATGGGAGCTTTTGGAGTCGTTGGATAAAGCCAGAAGCAGTGTCCCAAGCTGAAGTATGAAGCTGTTCTGTTATCTTCTTTCTTGTACTTACCATTGCTGTTAGTGAAATTCATACATCATGTATTCATATATGGTATTTCCTATAGTTAGATAAAAGGATTAACTTTTTTTTTTTTTTTTCCTTTCAGGATGCTCTTGCTCCTCGCGCTACAAGGAATACCAAGAGCTATGCAGAAGCTGCTCAGCCTGATAGGATCAATAAAAGGAAAAAGAAAGAATCTGAGCCTCAGGAAAGAGTTCAGAAAAGGCGCAAACCAGATCATTCAGTTCCCTCAGCACCAATGATCGACGGAGCATCTGCTCAAGTAAGAGGATGGTCATCTGGAAATGTGTCTAAACGAGATGCATTGCGTTTTTCCCGTGCGGTATGCTTCTATTTATTTACTCATACATCTAGGTTTGGCTTGCCGGGCATGCTCATAAATCTTTTCATTGGCCGACACTCAAAAGTTTGATCAGGAAGAAGACCTATTACTCTATACTCTTTACCCCTTGAGGAAAAAAAAAAATGCAAACACAACACCACACACAACAAACACCACCACACAATAAAGGGGATTTACTTCGGCATTTGGATGGCTAGGTATTCTTTATATCACTATGATATACTTGCATTTGACATGAGTTGCATGTATTTGTAATGTCTTTGGCATCTTTGGCTCTATTAAGTGAACACTTTCATTCTCCATCTGAAATAAGGTTATGAAGTTTGGGAATGAGAGCCAAATTGGCTTAATAGTTGAGGAGGTCGGTGGCGCAATAGCAGCAGCTTCACCGGAAGCCCAGGTTGAGCTTTTCAATGCATTGATCGATGGTTGCAGAGAAGCAGTGGAAGTGGGGAGTTTGGACCAGAAGGTTGTCTTAGAGATTATCTATTCATTCATCTTCTTTCTTGAATGCTTATGTTTCATTTTTATCTGCTGTGAGTGACAACTTCTTGGCTGCTGACATGTTGAGATCTGTTTTACTTGTAGGGACCTTTGCTTGATTTTTTTGGTGTCCCTGTGAAGGCTAGTGATCTGGTCAACCGCGTTCAAGAACTTCAGCTCCTGGCAAAGCGCATTATTCGATATGAAGACCCCATTGGACAGTTCCGTGTCCTGATGTACCTCAAACCTTCAAACTGGTCAAAAGGTTGTGGCTGGAATCAGAGTATGTATTACTTCTTCCCTTCAGTTGTATTTGTCGTTTGTCCTCCACTGAAAGACAACGATGGTGATGTGACATTTTTCGTTTTTAATAGTTGATGATGCAAGGTTACTTCTCGGAATATACTACCATGGGTTTGGCAATTGGGAAAAGATAAGATTAGATGAGAGGCTTGGCCTTATGAAGAAGATTGCTCCTGTAGAACTTCAGCACCATGAAACTTTCTTACCCCGTGCTCCAAATTTGAGAGACCGTGCTAATGCTCTTTTGGAAATGGTATGTAATCACTTATTGTCTAACTGATGTATTAAAGGACTATATGTCTTCCATACATGCTCACGATTCTTTCAAATGTAAGTTGAGGAAAATTCTTGTCGAGTTCCACTAGGAAATTTAGTGGAAGAGTTTTGGTTCTTTCGTCTGCTTTGGTGAAACTTTTTAGCATCCAATTGTAGATCTCGCATAGAAGTCTAAAATAGATTTGAACCTCTGAAACCTCTTTAACATTTTTTTTTCTTGAATTTTTATCTAAATGGGTTTCCTGGATTTATGCCTTCTAATGAGTAGTATCATTGTTTCACAATTATTTGTTTTATGTTGGTCTGGCCTGGATAATGAGGATGACATTTATTGTAATGTTGGTGTACATGTAGCAGAAAGCATTTATGAATGGACAAAGAAAGATTTTTAAATTACAAATTTTTTGTTTTTTGTTTTTTTGCATCAGTCCTCCATGGCTAGGCTGGTGCATCCTGATACTTTAATCCTGTTAATCTGTTCATTTGCCTGTGCATCAGTGTGTGTTTGCACACATTTTTGGGTCATTGTTCACGAGTTAATGAATGAAATCTCTGTAACCAGGAACTTGCAGCTCTTGGGGGAAAGAGCGCAAATGCTAAAGTTGGTCGTAAGGCTTCCAAAGAGAGGGAAAATCCTGTCCCTGTTTCTGTGTCTCGCACTGGGGTCAAGAAAGGAAAAGCAGGTTCTTCTAGACTTAATGTCCAAATGAACAAGGACAAACCGCTGAAACCCCAGAGAGTTGAACCTTTAGTGAAAGAAGAGGGTGAAATGTCTGACGATGAAGAAGTATATGAGAAGTTTAAGGAAGAGAAATGGATGGAATGGTGTGAAGAGATGATGACTGGTGAAATTAAAACCCTGAATCGTCTTCATCGGTTGCAGACAACTAGTGCCAATCTTCCAAAGGAGAAGGTACGTCTTAGTATGCGTTGTCTTCTTTGTGCCATTTATTTTCCTTATCATCATTTTCATGCCGGTATTGTTATTCTCATTTTATTTTCAGGTGCTTTCAAAAATTCGAAATTATTTACAGCTTCTTGGACGAAGGATAGATCAAATTGTTTTGGACAATGAGGAGGAACCATATGGACAGGATAGTATGTGCTTCTTCCTGAATATGATCTATTTGTGTCAGCTCTCTTTTAGTATTGATTTTCTGTCCGTCTTTCCCTCCTGCTTGCATGCATGTAATTTTTAAATTGTGTTTCTTGCCAATATTAGACTGCATATGTATCAAATTATGGTCTGTGTCATTGAAAATATAGAAAAATGTCTGCCTTGACTGAGTAGTCGTATCTGACTGCACAGTTGACAATCCTGAGGACTACATATAATATTAAATTCCTCATTTAATTTTGGTTTACGTGTTTGAAGTTCAAGTCAATACAGCATCTATTTACTAAAATACCATGTACAGGGATGACCACGCGCTTGTGGAACTTTGTTTCTACATTTTCAAACCTGTCTGGAGAGAGACTTCACCAAATATATGCGAAACTTAAACAAGAACAGGATGAAGAACCTGGTCCTTCCCACATCAATGGCTCTGCATCTGGTCCTTTTGGCAGAGACAGTGACCCTACTTCCTTCTCCCATCTTGCTGAGAGGCAAAGAGGGTACAAAAGTGTTAATAACCAAACATTTGAACCTCTGAAGGGTTTTGATACAGCTAAATTTGAAGCATGGAAACGAAGGAGAAGAGGGGAGACTGATAGTCCATCTCAAAGACCTTTGAGTAATGGTTCTCGGCCAGCTGATCCAAACTCGATGGGAATTCTTGGTGCAGGACCATCTGAAAATAGACGCTCTGTCAATGAAAAGCCTTATAAGACTCGTCAAACTGGTTTACCACCAAGATAAGATTTTACATCAGGTATCGAGGATTTACATTGCAATGTGGTAGAAATACGGCTGATCAAAAAGTTGAGGCAATCGGCTGTCACCTAGGGGTACTTATGGCATATTCTCTGGATTTTTTTTTCAACCATGAGAATAAATTTTTGGAGATACTATTTGGCTATCTGAGATGGTCAGAACAGGTTACCCGCCAAATGGGATTTTGCATGATCAAACTAAAGGTGCGGAGGAAAAGAGGCCGAGGATTGTCTCTCATCTGCAAGGCTCATTGAAGAATTGTGCTGCAAATTTTCTTCCCTCCTGAATATGAGTTCGGCTGGCATATGATCATGTATATAGAGCAGTTTCATAAAAAGAAAAAAGAAATGTTTCTGTGCCCTTCGGTATATACATACATAAAAGGAAATACCGTATGTTGTTTGTATTATGCCTTCAGGAATTGTACATTATCAATTTTGAAATAAGTTTTGGTATTTTCTTCACTCCCAAGTTGAGTTGGCAATGTTCTTTCTTTTTTTTTTTTTTTTGGTTAAATTTTTTGAGTTGGCCATTTAAATACTAGCATCTATCCTTTAGTAGTATAGAAATTGAAAAATCCAGCTCAGGACCATAATCTCTTGACATGAATGTTCTCGGCTACTTGCTATATTTTGACTCTCTTTTCAATTTTAGTTTTTAATGGTTATGAGATTTGTGTGTAGAATATGTGGAAGTTTGCGCCTATTTCCTGTGTGTTTGATGTTACTCTTAGCACTTGTATCACATTGGTGAAAGGAGAAATCTCTTTGCGTGTCTTTGCCATTCCCAATACGTTTGTTTTGGACTTCTGAATTGGTCTTAAACCTCATTAAAACCCCTGCAGGTGCACAACATAAATTTGTTAGTAAAATCTAAGAAGGAAAAACAGGACAAGGATTCAAATCCTCCAACAGTTCCAGTTCAGCAGTCACATACGGTGGTCGCGGATAAAAACAAGGTTGGGAGACAAAACAAGAAAGACAATACGTGGTAAATGCAGCACGAGAAGGCCTGTGTGGTCTTGGTTCCTATAAAATTGGTGTGGTGTGCAGCCCTTTATCACTTTATCTTTCATACCTGTTTTCTCAACCTCAGCCTTCTTTTTCTAATGTGCACCATTATTTCCTGTTTTTTGTCTCATAATCCTTTTTTCTATTGTCTACTAATTCTGCCACCATACGATTTGAACTGTTTGCACGAGTCCACATTATCCAAAAACGGTTCAGCTTCTTTTTTGTTTCCCTCTTTTTCTTTTTAAATCTTTTTTTTTTTTTTTTTGGTATTTAAGTGAAATAAGATGACAGACTCATTAAAAAATAAAGGGTTACACAATAGTACTATTTGATCATGAAAGTGTTATTTTTGTAGAAATTCAAACATAATCGTTCGTATAACCCTTTTGGTGCTATTCTTGGTTTCTCATCTAGAAAATATTTTCTTTTTCTTTGCAATGGTAGGATATTACAAAAAAAAAAAAAAAAAGCTTAAAAATACGAAAGTGATTTTAAAGTGGAAATCCAATGCAGATCGACTAGACTGTAGTGTGTGTCTTGAGTTGCAAGATGCCAGGACGGATGGATGCACCGGGCGTGCTCTTATCTGCCACGTTTCATAAAGGTGGCCCCCACGCTCGGAGGGTGATTGGCTCTCCCGCGCTCTAAATATAGAAATATATATACCCACCTTGGCTCTTCTCAACTGTCCAATACTTCCACTCCTTCTAAGCTCAAAGAGTTGTGCACAACTCGGAGTCCTCCATAGTTTCAGGGTAATCTCACTCTCTTCTTTCTTCATTATTCTCTCTCTCTCTCTCTCTTTTTCAGATTGATATGATATCTGTGTGCTTAATTAACTGTTTATGTTTTGTGCTCTTATTGATGATGTTATGTATAAGGCTTTCTCTGATTGTTTGCATGGTCAGATTGAATCACGGCTCCATCTGATTCTGAATTTTGTTGATTTAATTTTCTTATGCTTTTACCACCTATATCTAGCTTGTTGTGTCAGTCTTGTTCTAATGGAAGATGTGGAACACAGTTCTTGTTTCTCCATGGAAGAAAATTGTTAATTTGCTATGGCTTTTTCTGTTTGACTGGAAATATTTCTGTTAGCTTTATTTTTTCCCCTTCTTTTTTCTACCACTGAGCAAATAAGAATTGCTTGTTTGTTCCTTTTTGCTTACCTGTTTCTTGATCCTTTGTTGAAACTAGTGTCAACTATTGTTTAAAGGAGTTGCATATCGTGAGCTTCCTTCCTCGTAGTATAGACACTCATTTGTGCTTGGGTGGTTTCAAAGAATTAAGTTGCAGTTAATCTGTCAGAAATCTGAAACCTCAACATTTGCGTGCGGAAAAAGAATTGAAGTTGAATTAATTGCTTTATTCCTCTCGTGTTCCTACCTCCTGGTAGCAGTTGCTTAGGATTGACTCTGTCAATGTTTCCATTAGCTTCAACTCCTTATAATCCCTTCATGCTAGTTCTCAGAATGTTGGCTTTGCATTCTTTTATATTGAGACCCATTACCTCAGTGAAAGTGAGAGCTTTGTATGAAACAGACAGCGGTGTTCACCTGACCAAAAATATTATACTCAATCATCTTTAGGTGTAAATTCAATAGTGGAGAACAAAACAAACTAAATTTAAAAATAGTTTTTCCTACCCTTGGATTTACATCTAACGATGGTTCAGCATAATTTCTCTTGGTTAGTGTCAATAATGTTCACCTGGTCAATAATTGACCAAGAGAATTATTTCCACCATTAGGTTTACATCTAATGGTGGAAAAAATAATTTTTAAGTTCAGTTGTTTTGTCTCCACCGTTGGATTTAACATCCAAGGGTGACTGAGTACAAATTTCTTGGTATAGACAGGTACTTACGCAAGTGTGTATGGGTCAATGAGTAGAGGTGGTTTAGTTCTTTTATTGTAAGCTTTTCATGTGTGAGGCTCGGTTGGATAGATGTTTTCTTTGCTTTAACTTGGATTCATGGGGTTTGCAGCCAAGGGCCGTGGAAGCTGCAAGAGTGGAAAAATGGACAATGTCTACGCACCAGGAAGGAACCATCTCTTTGTTCCAGGGCCGGTCAATATCCCGGAACCCGTCCTTCGGGCAATGAACAGAAACAATGAGGACTATCGTTCTCCAGCTCTTCCAGCAATGACAAAAGTCCTGCTCGAGGATGTCAAGAAGATTTTCAAGACTACTACTGGAACTCCATTTATGATCCCTACCACAGGTTTGTTAATTTATAGTGAACATGGTTTAGCTTTCCTTCTAGAGATCACATCTTTATGGATGCATATTTAATTTTTCATTGCACTGGTTTCCATTTTAAGATGTAGTGCTGCAAGTAAAATGAGTGTTTCTGGTTTTCCATTTTTATTTTAGCCAGTGACAAGATAGTAAATTATTTAAACATGATTGAAGTACAAAATTAAAGTTTGGAACTGCAAAATTTCTAAACTGATAGCAAACTGTTGTCCTGTTCTGGTATACCATGATTGACACGCACACTGACTGTGAAAAACTAGGAGGGATTTTATGTTCCTGATTTTGGTAAATGGCTGAGTTGCTTTGTGTACATAATGTTGCTCTAGGTACCGGTGCATGGGAGAGTGCACTTACAAATACATTGTCCCCTGGAGATCGGATTGTATCTTTCCTGATTGGCCAATTCAGTTTGCTGTGGATTGATCAGCAGCAGCGCCTTAATTTCAAGGTCGATGTTGTGGAAAGTGAATGGGGCCAAGGTGCCAACCTTGACATTCTAGCATCAAAAATTGCCGAAGACACTGCGCACACTATAAAGGCAGTATGCATTGTTCACAATGAAACGGCAACTGGAGTTACCAATAACTTGGCTACAGTGAGAAAAATACTCGGTAAGCATGTATAGATATAATCCACAAGTGAGACTATACTTCCATTTTTTTCATCCATTAGCTACCACTCTGCCTCATCAGTTTGTATTGATATTTAGGTGTCTTTCCAATATAAACATCCATTTGTTATGTTTGCAATTTGCATATGAGTAACAAAGTCCTATCTTGTTAGTTTCTTGTGAACATGATACATTGATTATCCTCCACTTCATCAAACATGCTTCTCATGGTTTTCTTTGAACCTCAGACCACTACAGGCATCCGGCTCTCTTTCTTGTTGATGGAGTGTCTTCCATATGTGCTCTGGATTTCCGTATGGATGAATGGGGAGTAGATGTAGCCTTAACTGGCTCCCAGAAAGCTCTTTCCCTTCCCACTGGCATAGGGATTGTGTGTGCAAGCCCCAAAGCTCTCGAGGCATCTAAAACTGCAAAGTCAGTAAGAGTTTTCTTTGACTGGAATGATTACTTGAAGTTTTACAAGTTGGGCACATATTGGCCATACACCCCTTCCATTCAGTTGCTATATGGGCTGCGAGCAGCTCTTGATCTTCTGTTTGAGGAAGGACTTGACAATGTGATTGCAAGACATAGCCGTTTGGGCAAAGCAACAAGGTACGCTCCAGTTTTACCTGGTTGCATCCCCCTCTGAACGTCACGTAGTATTGAAATTTCAGATACTTGTGAAATGAGCTGCTGCAACTTTGGTGTTTCTTAATGGTATTAAATGCTATATTTGAACATTTCTCACAATTATGAAATGTGCGCAGGCTTGCTGTGGAGGCATGGGGCTTGAAGAACTGCACCCAGAAAGAAGAGTGGGTAAGTGACACAGTGACTGCTGTCCTTGTTCCTCCATATATTGACAGTACAGAAATTGTCAGAAGGGCATGGAAAAGGTACAATCTGAGTTTAGGCCTTGGCCTGAACAAAATCGCTGGCAAGGTTTTCAGAATAGGGCATCTTGGCAATCTGAATGAGGTAATGCCAACTTTCTCAAATCACATTCCAAGCATAAAATGATTAGCTAAATTGAGGCTTGTGAGTAAAGTACACTCAAGAGCTGTGTTTGTGTTGCAAGAGAAACATCTTCTATATCTTTTATCATTTTGTTTGACATTGTTCTTTATTTTTGGCTGTTTGAAAAGAGGATGGGGAAGTTTGACATAATGTGCTGATTGCTAGGGGGAAGTCAAATGTGATACAGTACTAAAATTGCACCCATTCTTTTCTCACTTATTGGTTTCTGTTTCCAGTTGCAATTGTTGGGTTGTCTTGCTGGTGTTGAGATGGTGCTTAGGGACGTGGGCTACCCGGTTAAGCTAGGAAGTGGAGTAGCAGCTGCTTCTGCATACTTGCTGAACAACATTCCTCTCATCCCTTCCAGGGTTTGATTCAGCCTGCTGCTATGTATGTTTGCCCATGTAATTCATTTACCACGTTCTGTCATTTGCTTCAAGATGCTCTGTAAATAACGCATATATGTTCCTCTTCGTGCACTCTTTTGAGGCTCCCCAAACTCTCTTCTTAATTAATACATGGTAATTTGGACGTTCCTATATCTGAAACTCCTTGCTCGAGTTTCTACTGCATGTTCTCAACTAAAATTTTCTTGGTTTAGTGTGCTATTAGTATTGTCCATCTTAAAAAGAAATTGTTGGCAGTAGGTCTGTAGCATGGATGCTGTGAATACGATGAAAGTTTTCTGTATAGCGAGTCTACACACAAAGTTATGTTCATAAGACTTTGATTTTCAGATGGAGATTACTAAAGCAAACTGTGAATACTGTGACTTTCATATATCGTGTATAGCCTTGTTAAATCAAACATACTAAACTTGACTCCAGCAGACTAGCCATCCCCAAACCATTTATCTTGGTCCCAACGCTGGCTGAGGCTGGCCGAAGTCTTCCTAGAGGGAGGCACGGAGCTAATCACTATTTGAAATTTAAAAGTGAAAAGGAATTGAAGTATTCAAGAGTAGCCCATAAATAGCTAGAAGCTAGCACTAGTGGAGATTTTGCGACAGCAATTCTGAGCCAAATTCCATTAGCATTATTGAAATTTCTCTTATATTCGTAGTCCAAATCCCTTGATGCTTGGTATGCCCCCTCATGGTTTTTTGTGAACTTCTACCAAATCTTTTGAAGAATTGAAATGCCTTGGACTTCAAGTCAGTTGGCTTGTGAACCTATGGTTAATGAATTATAATGATATCAAAGTAACGAATATTATGGGGCAAAACCAGCAAAAAGTTCATATTAATTTTGTTTCTCCTCAACGTGCAAAGGATCTTAGAGTTGCACTCATCATATGATAGATGAGTGCAAGTGCTTTAACTTGCGAACGCTAACAATTCCACTTATACTAGGGAAGAGTGAGAGTACCGACGCTAGTGCGTGTTATAAAAGAATTATAGCAAATTACTACCAGGTACAATTTCAGCCCATATATTACCATTAGTCGGCCTGTTGTTTTTTCATATCCCTTGCGGTACTATAGTTGACCCATGCGCAAGCCTTCAGCCCATGCGACATTTTCCTTCTATTTTTGAATTGGTTTCTGTTAACGTATAAATTATCAAACTGATCTGCAGAATTAGTGTGATTTAACGTTACTGACCTTCAATATCATTCTGAAGGATACTTCATTCTTATCTTTTGTTATTTTCTTTGATTATATTGTTTCTAGAGCTCAATTTGTTGGCTAATAAGTCATTCTACATCTACATATATTGAATAGTTCAATGTGTCAATAAGCTCAGTTTTCTCTATCCCATAAATCAATCTCTTCCCACCCATTATTACATGAAATAGATAATTGATTAGTAACTAAGTGTTTCCAGCTTGAGCTAAGAAAATTGATATTAGATATAAATAGAAAAATAAGATATACAAGCTCAAAATTTGATCATGATCAGCAATAGTCAACCTGAAGTCATATAACTTTAAACACTCATATAATAGAGCTGAACTTATAATCCCCAAAACGGTATTTTCTTAAGCTTTTGCTAATCTTCTCTCCAATTGTTGTTCTGTAGGTGTCTATGGTAGCCCAGAATGCATGCGAATTGCATTTATGTTGTGTGTAATTGGGTCTCTGTGCTCTTATCTTCTTCCTTTCAGTTGTTGTATCCTCTTCTCTAGTTGCAGCAGCCTTTCTCTTTTGTCTTTCATTTGAGTACTTGTTGCTCCTTCCACAAGTGCTTTCCTCTTCCTCTTTGCCATTGCGATTAAGCTGTATATATGATATGTTAATATATGAGTATAGACCCTCAGCAGAACATCTTTATGAAAAAATATTGACCCTTAGTAGCTTACTCATTAAATACTGACCCTCAGTAGTTTACTCCATGTATCTGATCCTAATTATGTTATGATAGAACATGAAGGACAAACTTAAAGCTGCACACATATTTCACCCAAAGCAACCAAAGCTAAGAAGGCATGAAACAAAGCAAAGCATCTAAAACTAAAACTACTCACCCTTAATAGGCTACTGATCCGTAGAAATTAATTGATAAATGAGAACACATAAAATTCATATGTTATGTATTTACACAATCATGCGGTACAAATAATAAAACTATAAGAAAATCATATAATGCATCCCATATTTTCAAAGCAATGAAACATATAGATGCTATAAGTCAACAACTTTCATGAGATTCTGAAGCTATAGCAACACATCCAAAGAATTGATTAGATGACTATATCATACTGAGCTAGCTAAATTCACAAACTAGGCATGCCTTAGCATCAATGTAGATTTCAAAAAGGAAACTTAACTTGCCTTACACAGAATTACTAACAATTGCATAAAACACAGTGAATGCAACATACACTCAATTACATTTCATTCTTCCACTCAAGCCTATACCTGTCACTCCCCGAATTTTGAATAAAGGAATTCAAATCCGAAACGCAAAAACTCAACAAACACAAGAAGACACTTAGAAAACTTTTCAATTAAATCAAGCAATTAAATAAACCGGGTTCACAATGTCAATACCGACTCTTTCTTTAATAAAATTATTGCTATGTTTTTACTCAAAAAAATTTAAATAACTTTTAATAATTGAGTGGTAGTATGGTAAATAACAAAATAAAAATTACATAAAAAAATTTCTGACATTTTTTCAGACAATTAAGTATAACCTCCAACTTTCTTTTTTCTTAAATAACTTTATTTTTTTCTAAATAATATAATAAGAACAACAAAAGCAACAACTTTTTTACCATAGTATGTGAGCAAAAGACGAGTATATGTTATCAGAATTCATTTGTATGTGTAAAATTGATCAGGTAGGATTTACTATTTTACTAAATGGGTTACATGGGTGATACTAATACACGACTATTTTACTAAATGGGTTACATGGGTGATACTGATACATGTTACTCTATAAATGAGTTGGGTTATGACACATTTATGAATATTGGGTTTGGTTTTGCATATTTCGATTTCTTATTTGCGTGACACGATCTATTCACACCTCTACACACATGTTTTTCTTTTGATATGTAAGAGGAAAATAAAGAAAAACCTGAAAAAGTTAACATATGATTAAAGCAAAGTAAAACCAGGGCATACATCACAAGGAACAAATCCAAAGAAAGCATTGGTAAGTTTATTTCAACGCATTTTGCTAGTTTTGCATGTGTTAGCTAGCTTTATTAGATCTGGGGAGGGCAACCATTAATTCCTCTTGATCTGCATGCACACTTCACTACGTACGTAGGTGGATGTAGAAGGTTTTGATCGGACATAGCTGGTGTGCTCTGAACACAATTAAATCAATGCATTCCTTCCTTAATAAACAGCACGAGGCTGGCTGCCTTTGTCGTTTCCACTGCTCAACTCTGTAGAATTTTAATTATGACATCATATATCCCATATATGTAATGTTAATAGAAATTAAGATTGATTAGTTATGTAGATGTACGAACCATAGTTGTGGTTATGAAAGCCGATGGCATTGTCATGAACTGGTTGGCTGGGGTCGAGGCAAATACACTGTGACAACTCTGGTGGATAAACAATTGTACAAGCTGTTGGAAAATAAACATGTCTTTAATTAGTTGGTATTTGGTGTTTAATTAGAAGGTTAATGTGTGAGTTTGCATGAGTTAGTGGGTGTAATGCATGAAATAATGGGTATTTCCGTTATGTAAGTTAGTGGTCATTCATGGGTGATTATGATAGGAAGTTATGAGTCAATAAGTTGGACGTCGGTTATGGACATTATAGAGTCTAGAATTATGATTAGTGTCCTATATATTTGTAGGTACAAGTTTTGACCAATTTGGTGTATTGACATTCCCATACAAAACGTTGAAGTATCTTCCAAGCTAATCCAAGAGAATCTCAGGTAAATGCATCCATGCATACATGGTCAGTCCCGTGTGTTGATTAGTGGTTGGTCTAGGAAAGTATCCTTGGGGTTTAATATTTTGTATTTAAAGATATTTTTCTGTTTGTTATATTGTGTTATTGATTTCCTAAGTATTTTAGGATTTGGTGTCTTTAATTGATTATCTTTAACACAAAAGATTGTTTCCTTGTAGAAGTCGAATTAGGGTTGAATTCTATTTGATTGAGTATTGCATGGCCCTTTTATATATTGAGAAAAAAGACGGTCATAGGGGGTGACGCAAGAATTAGTTTTGTAGTCTTGCTTGCTTAATATTGGTTTTGTCATAGGAGTCAAAGACACTTGTCCCTTGTGTAAGTGTTCTTGGTCATGTTCCTCATATGCATAGATTCTCTTGAGATCAGTAGAGAAGATGCGAAGAATGAAGAACGATAATTGGTGATTGTTCAAGTGAAGAAGGAGTTCAAGATTGAAGACAAGCTTCTAGTTAGTTTTGTCTAGCAAGTGTAGCAAGTTGAGTGCTACTTGAGTTTTGTAAAGAACATATCCTTCGTTATAAGTTAATTGTTCTTTTTAGGTTCTCAAGAGTAAGATCCCGACAGTGTTTTTAATCTCATATTTGAGGTTTTCACTGTGTAACCAAAAATCTGGTGTTCTGTGTGAAATTTTTGGTTTCTGTCCAGTAAGGATTGAAACTTGCCTATCAATCCCCATTTTCCAGAAAAATGTTTCATCCAAGTATTTTCACTTGGTATCAGAGTAGCTTCTAAAAGTTTTTTAGTTGATCCGTGGTCAAGGATGGAACGTGAAAGTGACAGAGCCTCTAGTTCTATAAATTGCTCACCTTTGTTTGGCGAAGACTATTCACAATAGAAGATTATGATGAGGGCTTTTCTCTACTCTCAGGATCAAAACATGTGGAATATAGTTGAGAATGAATGGGAACACCCAACTAAGGTAGAAGACTCGAAGAAAGTAGAAGGGCCATATGCAAGAGTCCCTAAGCTTAGGAAGGAATGGACAGAAGAGGAGGTTTGTGATAGAAAGTGTGACTTTAAGGCAAGAAATTTACTATTCACAGCTTTGTCTAGAAAAGAGAGGATGAGAATTAGCCATTGTGGTACAGCCAAGGAAGCATGAGATCTCCTTCATGTCATTTATGAAGGGAACAAGAAACCTCTAACCTTCTTGTTCCCTTCTGTCCATTCCTTCCTAGGCTTAAGGACTCTTGCAGAAGCTTCAGAGGTTGGTTTTGGAATTTGAGAACATGACAATGGGGGAAGATGAATCAATTGATGATTTTCACGCTCGGTCAATGCCGTAGCTTGGATGATCCATTTGAGGGGCACCAAGTTGTCAAGAAATTTCTCAGAGCAGATTGCCATTGAGGAAGCTCAAGACCTTGACATATACACTCTTGATGAATTGGTAGGAAATCTCAAAACTTTTGAGATGAGACTTAAGCCTGAAAAGAAGGCAAATGTGTCGCTTTTTCTTCCATCAAAAAGAAAGAAATTATTGATGATTCTATTGATTTAGGCTTGCTAACTAAAGAATTCAAGATTTTTTTGAAAAGCAAAAAATCTTATGGGAATACTTCAAAAAACTTTTCTGATTTAAAACGGGGTCAAATGTTTGAAAATCGATTTGACAAAAATTCAAAGTTTGCAAAATTCCCTCAAAAGAAGAGTTTTCCTGACAAGCCTAAATGTTTTGATTGTGGTGGAAATCAGACATCTTGCTACCGATTGTGGCAACAAGAGGTATAATTTGCGTGGAAACAAGGCTTTAAAGTTTACTTGGAGTGACAGTGATGAAGACACTCAATCTGATGGCGAAGAGGTAAATCTTGCTCTTAATTCGTCCTTTGATTCTGAATTATCTGATGTTTCTGATTTAGAAGATGACATTCTTGATGAAGAAACAAATGAAAAATGTAAGCAATTGTATAATGCCTCAAGAATTGTTCTTAGAAAAAATAATAACCTGAACAGGAAGTCGAATCCTTAAGAGGTAAGAAAGAAAAAATTGAGCAAAAATTTGAAATATCTTTGAAAGAATGGGAAGAAGAACGTACTGACCTTGTTGATAAGATTAAAGTTTTGTAGAGTAAGGTCAAGTCTCAAGACTGGGACAAGGAGCATGATGAGATTACTAACAAAATCAAAGTTTTGCAGGTTGAAATTAAGGCCATACCCTTTTAAAATGTTTCTCTAACCCTTGAAAAAGAGAAATTGCAGGAAGAATTATTGAGGGTCGAGGAAAGCTTTAACAAGTTCTCTATATGGTACGAAAAAGTCTCTAAAATGACTGGATTTGGCAAAGCTCATTGTAATAAAAAAGGATTAGGATATAATGGCGAGTCCTGCAAACCTTTGGCTTTTGTAAAAAGTGTGGAAGGTGAGAGTTCATCAAGTTAGTCATAAAGCGTTAGTGACAACAAGTCGTGCACCAAATTGGCTGTAAGACCAGAACCTCGTGAAGCCATCCAATCACATCAGAAAAGCTTTTCGGGGTAAGTTCTGATAAGCACACCTCTGTGCATCAACCCAGATATATTCACAATTTCAAAAACTTGTTTCCTACTTGTCATTACTGTGGAAGATTAAGACACATACGTCCTAGATATAATATGCTTCGCAGGGTCACTCAAATTCAGAGGAAAGCATTGAAGAATAACTCGACTGCCTTGCTGCAAGTCAAGTTGAAAGAGGGTCTGAATATGATCGCAAAGCTCGCTGTAATCCCCTTGGGTCTGGAAACGAAAACCAAATAGACTTGGGTTAAAAAAAGGCCAAAATGTTTTTAAAGCTAAGATCAATAATGATGAAACATGCTTTCTGAATTTATTGATGCAACATGTTTACTTTCTACTTGTAGCCCTAGCAATGAATTTGAACATGTGGAAGCCACTTGTCTCGTGGCTTTGACTGCACTTGTCGATAAGAAAGGTGATGTTTGGTATGTTGACAGTGGGTGCTCAGGACATATAACCGGTGAAAAGAGCTGGTTTGTGTAATTTTCAAGCAAGTTTACAAGTGGGTCAGTCACCTTTGGAGATGGAAAAAAGGCCAAGGTAATGGGTAAGGGAACAGTAAATACACCAGGTATTCCTAATCTCCAAAATGTCTTGTTTGTTGAAGGACTACAAGCCAATCTCATAAGTGTGAGTCAATTAACTGGTGATTATGAGGATGTAAATTTCAATAAAACAAGATGTGTAGTTACTAATAACAATGGCAAAAATATTATGGGTGGTTTGCATTCTAAGAATAACTGTTATCATGTACATGCTAATAAATTTGTTGAAGTGCAGACATGTTTGAAAGCCAAGACATCAGATGATGTTCTTGAACTTTGCCATAGACGTCTGGGGCATGTGAACTTTCAAGACTTGCTGAAACTTTCTCACAAAGAAAGTGTAAGAGGTATGCCTTCTCTGGGTGGTAAGCCAGACAAGATGTGTGACGGTTCCAAGGCAGGTAAGCAAACTCGTGCCTCATATGGAGCAGTTAACTCAGCCACTACAACTCATCATTTGGAGCTTATGCATATGGATCTAGTTGGACCTTCACAAACCGAAAGCATGGGTGGTAAGAAATATATTTTGGTTGTAGTTGATGACTTTTCACGAATGGTTGAATTTCCTTAGAGGAAAGAGTGATACTTTTGAAAGCTTTAAGGGATTGTGCAAAAGAATAACAAATGAAAAACATTCATCAAACTTATGCATTGTTAGAGTTAGGATTGATAATGGGACTGAATTTAAGAATGATTCGTTTGCTGATTTTTTCCTTGAGCATGGAATTTCACATGAGTTTTCAGCTCCGATTACTCCACAACAGAATGGTGTAGTTGAGAGAAACAACAGGGTGTTGCTAGACATGGGCAGAGTGATGCTACACTTAGCTGGACTTACTCCACACTTTTGGGCTGAAGCGATTACCGTGCATTCATGAGACCAGGCAGTGGTGGAACCAGGATCTAAAAATGGGTTAGGCTAATTTTTAGTACATAAAAATTTTGCGAACTTCTATTTTTTTGAGGTTTGGAACCTAGTGGGAGGCTCATCCTCACGCCTTTATTTTTATCATTCAAAACATACAACCGGGGGGGGGGGGGGGGGGGGGGGGGGGGGAGACATAAAACCAAAACCCCATAAATTAAAAGTTACAAGCATAAATCCAAAACTAACTGAATCGTACCCTCCGAGCCTCACTTACTTCAAACTCAGCAATCACAGAATCATTATCAATACTATCAGCGAACTCCTTTTTAATGTAAAGAACCATCAAGTCATCAAGAAATTCATCTTCAATCTTATTTCTAAGTTTGTTTTTTATGATATTCATAGATGAAAAAGCTCTCTCTGTTGTTGCTGTAGAAACTGGTAGAGTCAACACGAGACAAATCAACCTATAAATCATAAGAAAGAATGATAACTTTCTAGATTCAACTAACCACCTATATAAATCAGACACAGAAGTTGTCTTGGCAAATCTTGGATCCTTCTGAATATCTGTTACAAAAAACCCACACTCCATATCTAGAGCAAGCATATCATATGATGTAAAATCTTGAGGATAAAACTTCAAAGCAAGATTGCAAACATCTTCAGATTTGAATGATTGAAAATTATCTCGTGGATCAGATGTAGCACTGTTAACGCTAGTTTTACCGTTATGTGATACCGGCTTCCGTTAACGTGGACTAGGGTCCAATCTTTCAATATGTGTATGATATGTGGAGTTCTGCCAATCTGTCAAGAGAAATACAACGACATCAAGAGGGGAGACCGCGGTTGACGGTTTTCGCTCCTCTGGTGCTAAAGTTAGATGATATACTTGTATTGACAAATGTGGCGGTTGATAGCTATATGAATGCGTAATCAATAGAGAGAGAGAAGTGGACCTTTATAGCCAAAGTAGTGAGTTGCCTCACTCTTCTTTTTGATGTGGGACTGACATGCTTCAGTTTGTTAGGTTCTGGCTCTTTTTGTAGAGACAACTTCAGGTGGTGCGTGTTGGCGCATGGAAGCATATTTTGGCCTGGGGCCGGTTTGTCGGTGTAGACTGTGTTGTTGTGTTTTCGGTAGTCACACAGCTGAGGTATTTTGACAAGTAATAACGGTGGCATAAGTGCTGATATGGCAGGCAACTACATGATGTATATACAAGTCCCCTAGTCCCTAGTCAAGGAGGGATTTCTTGGTTGGGGAGTTATCACAACTAAGGCGGTACCTTTAGTTATATGTCAGGCATAATCAGTGCGAGTGCGTCGTCAATCATGGATTTTTTTCTAAGCGAGTGCTTGTTCCTTTTTGGGTGGGCCCCTACTAGGCCCTCTAGGGAGTCCCCCACTCCCCGACGAAGAAAGACCTCCGTTTGGTCGGTTGATTGTTTGTTGAGGGGAGCTACCCGGCAGTATGAGGTGGTAGGTATGCTGATAATATTGACGGTATGTCCGAGGTGGCCTGATCAATGGCTGCCTTTGGCTGTATTAACGGTTCCCTTACTCTTTCCGGAGAAGAAAACAAATTTTATTGCACTGCCTCGTTGAGGTCGGTGTGTTGATAATATCGACGGTATGTCCCTGGTTGGGTGTGTTCCGCCAAACCTGGTTTGGTTCGCATACCATGCCTTTTTATTGTTTGGCGGGTTAGCGATGTTGGGTTTTGTGACTTGGAGTTTATTGGTTTGGTGAATGACAATGTATTTGTTCTTCGTAGATAGGAGAGTTGATGTCAGGGGGTGCACTTCGTATCGGGGAGTGCACTTTGTATCGGGGAGTGCACTTTTTTTCGTGGTACTTTCAGTTTGGTGGAGGATAAAAGAGTAAACCGGTTGCCAACTAGTGTTGCATTGTAGATTTTACTTAGCGGTGAGTAGGGCTATATGGCGGATAAAATCTGATTTTGGCAAGGTTCTCTGCTTTTCTGACAGGGTAGGGTGACACGTGGAGATTGTTGATAGGGGTGGCGTACGCGGAAATGCCGCTGCCGAACCATTATTGCTTCGTCATAAATGTTGCTTTTATGAGTGCGTTGATTTAATCGAGGCATCACCTCGGTTAGTGGGGGGGGGGTACGTGTTGTGATCTAACAGTAAGGCTACTCAAACGGTGACGGTCGTGATTTAGGGTAAGAATTTGTATTTAAGGGGGAACTAACTCGCGTTTGCAGTCAGTTCCTGCGCTACTGTTATTTTGCATCTTCTTCGTCGACTGAGAGAATCAGAGAGAGGTCAGGTGTGGTGGGAAGAAGAGAGGGAGGAAGATAAAGGCAGGACCTTTGCCAGAAAAGGGGGATGTGGGTGAGCGAGACCTCGTTTCGACGTTGTGGTCTTCTTCGTTGCTTTCTGCGGATTCAAGGTACGTTCTTGACTACGTTGATGGCTGTTTCTCTTTGCTTTGGTACACCTTTGTGCTTCTGGACTCGTGTGTTTTTGGTGTGATTTTGCGTTGTGCTGTGTTTGAGGGTCTGCAGGTGTCTGGGTTCGTTATTTATTTATTTTTGTTTGAACGATTGCCCTTGGGTTTGTTCTTGTGGTTTGAAGGTGTGTGGTGTAGGTTTAGATCTAACGTGAATGCTAACTTCTAGGCTTAGAGTGTTTGTGGGGCACGTCGGGCGTTATCGATATTTCAAGTGGCGAAGAATCGGACGTGTCGTCGCTTAATTCATCGGAGAGGGATTTTGTTGATTCATTTCGTCGTCCTACTTCTCCAGGAGGGGGCTTGGAGGAACCGCTGGATATTGTCCCACTGCAGACCATTTCACCGCCACCTATGGCAGCGCGTCAAAGTGAGGAGCATGAGATTTTTAGTCGTGCTAGAGAGGAGGAGGTGTCCGATAGTAGTGAAGAGAGTGTCAGGGCTTCTGGGCTGAGCGATGACGGACTCGAGGTTGGGGAAGAAGGTCAAAGTTCCCGGCCCGCTAACTTTTTGTGGATTCTCAGCGATGGTGTCGGAGTGGAGGAACCTTCGTCCATCTTGTCGTGCCGGAGACTACACCAGTTGCGGTATAGGTTTCGTCTACTGGACATTGTGAAGTTGCGACCGTTGGAAAAGGGGGAACGAGTGACTGACTTTCCGGAGGGTTACGCTACTATTCACTAATCTATACTTCATCATGGCGTGAAACGTCCGCACTTCCTAGCCTACAATACCTGCTCCACGAGTTGAATGTTGCCGTAGGTCAAGTTTCCATAAACATGTGGAAAATGCTGCTGGGCTTGACCGCTTTGTGGGATTTTTCGGGATGTGAGTTTCCAACAGTGGCAGAAGTCTTACTTTTCTATGAGTTGACGTACAACGAGCGGAAACATTGTGGCGGTACCGTCAAGTTGACTCATCGCCCTGGTGCCCCGAAACTTTTGGAGCACACCTCGGATTCTTCAATAACCTGGCGAGCTGCTGTGTGTGTTGCCACCGAGGGTTGGGAGTATGATACTAGGCTAGAGGGGGCCAAAGTTCCTCGTTTCAGGGTGCCGCCGAGATTTCAAGCGATAAAAGGTTGTTATCTGTGTTTAGTGCCTGGGTTTTGTGTTAACTGCTAACATTTGTTTATTTGCCTACTTGCCGCTAAGTAAAATCTTGTGTTTGTCTGTTATGTGATCCCACATTTGTTTCATTTGCAGAGGGCTGGAGACCTAAGATGGCCGACATCGAGTGGGAGAGAGTGTGTCGGGTGCACTATTGATGGGAGCATAAGAGCTGTTTAGATTTGCGAGTTCTTTTGCATTGGTCCGTGCTTATTCGTCTGCGTCTGACTCGCGAGCCTGGTAAGTATAATCTTTATGATTCCAGATTCGTTGCACTGTTATTTTTTGGCATAACGGTTTTTTTTTTTTGTAGCGGTGATCCTTTTGAACAAAAGAACTGACAAAGTGCTAAAGAAGGCGTTGGCAGATCTTGGTGGGATCAAGAATTATGTCAACTTTATGCTTGATGAGGCGCCAAAGGTGTAAAAACAGACTGTTGATCTGCAAACGAGGGAGATAACAACGGCAAGGGAGGCCAAAATTCTGGCTCCTCCGCTACATTCCAATCATGCCAAGTTGAAGAAGAAGAAATCAGGTGGTAAGGAGAAGAACGTGGCGGATGAGGGTAGTTGGTGCATCTATTGGGGATGTTGGCGGTCCGTCAGCTGGGCCTTCCGCAGTGTTGCAAAAGACGAAATTTCCTTCTTCCACCGTAGTTTCATATCCTTCCAAGAAAACCAAGGTTGGGGAGAAACATGTGTCGGTTGTTCAGAAGGATGTCGGGAGCGGTAGATTTGCTTCTGACAATCCTGTTGTCGGGCTTGTGCAGGATTTCTTCATAAAGTGTGTGAGCAGCTGGGTTTTGGCAGTGATGCACGAGTTACGAGGACAGTGGTGTCTTCGAAACTGGAGACTTCCCTCTATCTAATTTTGAGGGGGGCCCATGAGTTTTACCTTTACGAAGGCTCCGCAGAGGAGCGTAAGTTGAAGGAAGAGTTGTTGCAGGCCCGACGTAACTTATCAGAGGAGAGGGAAAAGAATAAATCCACTGCCTGGGATATTGCGAAGCTTGACATTGCTCTCGCTGATGTGAGGGAGAAGTTCAAACTGGAGGTGGACAAGACTCTCGCTGATACAAGCACCATCAGTATCCTAAATGCTGAGTTGGAGGCTTTGAGGCGAGAAAAGACTGAGCGAGAAGATACTATAACTCAGCTGCAGGAGGCGCTTACGGCCAAAGAGAAAGGGTTGGCGGATCTTCAGTCTGTAAGGCAGGAGGAGGCGGCTAAGTTGGCCGAGGATGAAAAAAACAAGGTCCGTCAGGAAGCGGTGGAAGTGCTTAAGAAATCTGATGCGTTCTCAGAGCTACTTACTAATGTCGATCGGCAAGGTGCGGCCACCAACTCTTCAGGAGCTTAGGGACAAGGAGTATCTGAACATGGATAAGACTATCGCTGAACGGGCACCGCCTCATGCTGAGCTAGGAGATACCGAGGGGACTGGGGATGACGAGTCGTCAAGTGGTGAATCTTTTGGTAGTGGTGAGGATAGTTCTTCCAGTGAAGAAGTGTGGTCTGTTGGTAATCCAGAGACTCCGAACCCGACAACTAAGGAGCAGAAGAGACAAATGCACGCTTGCCAACCTGTCGACAAGCGTCGTGTTGGTGACCGCATTGTAGAGGGTTGTCGGGATTAGAGCCTAGTAGCGATAATCGTATTTGCTGTCTTTATTCTTTTTGTAATGTGACGGTCCGTCACGTGTTTTTAAGTAATGTGAACAACTTTAGATTTGGAATATATATATATATTTTTTATGACCTTGGGATTGTGACGTTAATTTTTTGTAATCGTCAATGAAACATTAAAGGGATTAAGATTGGCCCGTTACATGCATGTATACCGCCTTTGTTCCTCTGGGGCATGCAGGTGTCGGTCTCTGACCGGACTTGATATATTTTTGGGGTTTTTTTTTTTGGTGCATGTGTGGGCAATGGTTTGAATAATTCCTCGTTTCATTGATGACCGGGCGAACCCAGTTTGTTACAAAAATAAGTACCAGTAGGGTAGCTTTTCTTAGCTAAACTTTGCAAAAATTAGCTAAGTGAAGATGCTCGTGGGCATGTTGTACCGGTACTTGTAATAGTAACGGAGATGTTGAGTGTTCCACGGGTGTGTGGATGTGACGCCTTCCTTGTTCTTTAGGTAAAATGTGCCAGGGCTTACTACCTCTATAATTTGATAAGGTCCCTCCCAGGTTGGATGTAGTGCTTTTGGCGGTGGTATGACTTCTTTCATGACCCAATCGCCATGTTGTAGATTCCTGGCTTTCACACGGTTGTTGTAGAAACGGGATGCCCTCTGCTTGTTTTGCAAGTTATGCAAATGTGCCTTGTCTCTTTTTTCTTCTAATAGATCTTTGTCGAGGTTGATGCCGGCAACGTTTGTTGTGGTATCATGTCTATCGACCCGGGCTATTGGTTGGGCTACTTCGATGGAAAACACAGCCTCGGTGCCGAACATCATGCAAAATGGAGTTTTGCCGTTGGCAGATGTTGGCGTTGTCCTGATGGCCCACAGGACTTCTGGGAGCTTCTCGGCCCATAAGCCTTTTTTGTCTTCTAAATTCTTTTGAGTAGCTTTTTTATGACTTTGTTGGCGGCTTCAACCTGGCCGTTGGTTTGGGGGTGTGCCACAGAAGCGAAACGCATTTTGGTGCCCAGTTTAGCGGTGAAGCTAATGAGTTCTTCGTTGTTGAATTGCATTCCTTTGTTAGTGATGATTGTGTCAGGGACTCCATAATGGCATTAGATATTCCCCCACAAGAAATGTTGGACTTAGCGGTTGCGATCGCTATTAATGGTTCTGCTTCGACCCATTTGGTGTCAAAATCGATGGCTACAATTATGTATTTGAATTGACCTTTGGCCGTTGGGAGTTTTCCGACAATGTCCAACCCCTACATGGAGTGAATCCAAAGTGTGATAATGATAGATAATGGCTCTGCTAGAGCATGGGGCAGGTCTGTGAACTGTTGGCACTTGTGAAAGGATCATGATATTTCCTTGGTGTCATTTCCTAGTGTCGGCCAAAAGTAGCCCTGATGCATGGTGCGGTTGGCTAATGACCTGGCTCCTGAATGGTTGCCACACTCTCCTACATGTATTCTGGTCAGGACTTGTTTCCCGTCTTCTGGAGTCAGGCACTTTAAGTTGGGATGTGTGAATCCTTGGCGATAGAGTTTTCCGTTTTGAATGTTGTACCTTGTTGCCCTTCGAACCAATCTCCTGGCCTCAACCTTGTCAGGTGGTAGTGTGCCGCCACGTTTGTAATTGAGTATCTCGTCCATCTAATTGGGGCTTGTCTAGATTTCCGCCAATGTTTTAGCGATGCTGGGTTTGCCGAGGGTTTCCACCCTAGTGTCTGTTGGGCACTCGTGTGGTTGAGCTGTTGCAAGGCATGCCAAGGAATCAGTCTTTGCATTCTTTTCGCGCGGTATCTGCATAATGTTGGCGTACCTTAGGTATGCCGCCAATTATTTGTCCTTGACTTGGAAAGTGTTGTTGACTTGATTCACCACAAGTTGTGAATCACTGAAGATGTCGACATTTTCTGCTCCGCAATCAATGGCTAGCAACAGTCCAACGATGAGTGCCTCATACTCGGCCATGTTGTTGGAGGCTTTGAAATCAAATTTGAGGGCATATTCCACATTAAGTCCCCCCAGGTCCTGTGAGGATAATGCCAACACCGCAGGCCTTGGCGCATGCGGAACCGTCCATGTAAAGACTCCATTGCGATGATTTCTTTGCCTAAGTGGTTTCTGGGTATTGAGTGTTATCTTCCGATTGTATCCCGTTGATGTGTTCCGGCTGAGGCTCAGTAAGCTCTGTTATGAAATCAGCTATCGCCTGTCCTCTGATGGCGGTTCTAGGTTTGTAGTCGATGTTAAACTCACTGAGTTCTATTGCCCATTTGCTGAGGAGTCTGGAATGTTTCGGACTTTGTAGCACTTCTTTCAGCGGTTGATTTGTGAGGACATGGATTGTATGTGCCAGAAAATATTGGCGCAACCGCCTGGCTACCATGATGAGTGTCAACGCTAGTTGCTCTAGTGGGGGGGGGGGGGGGGTACCTTGTTTCTACTCCATTCATGCCCCTGCCTGGGTAAAATACTAGCAGCTCTTCTGATGCTTCTCTGCGGGCGATTGCGCAGCTGATGGCAGATTTTGATACCGCAAGATAGATGTATAGTATTTCGCTCGACACTGGGGTTGAGAGTAATGAACAGAGGCCAGGTATTCCTTGAGGCTTTGAAATGCTGCCACACAATCGGGTGTCCAGTCCACCACCTTGAAGTGGGACCGCTTCATTGCCTTGAAGAAAGGCAAACACTTGTCGTTGAGTCTGAAGACGAACCGGGAGAGAGCTGTCAGTTTTCCCTGCAAGCTTTGCACTTCGACCTTTTTTCCAGAGAATTCATTTTTATGATTGCTTGTACTTTGTCGGGGTTAGCCTTTATTCCTCTTTCGCTTACAATGTATCCAAGGAACTTGCTGGCGGTGACGATAAAGAAGCACTTTTCTGGGTTCAGGTGCATTCCGTATGCGAGCAATATGGTGAATACTATACGGATGTTAGCGACATGGCCGCTAGCTTTTATGCTCTTGACAAGCATGTCATCGACATATACTTCAATAATCTTGCCCAAGTGTTCTGCGAACATTGCATTCATCAGGCATTGGTATGTGGCTCCGGCATTCTTGAGGCCGAAGGGCATGACATTATAACAATATAAACCCTTGTCGGTGGTGAATGAGCATCCATCATGCTGAGTAACTCGTGCCCCGCTGTTGCAAGCTGGTCAATGCAAGGCAAAGGAAAGCTATCTTTAAGATATGCCTTGTTTAAACCTTTGAAGTCGACACACATCCACCATTTCCCATTGGGCTTCTTTACAATTACTACGTTGGAGATCCATTGCGGATAATGCACTTGACGAATGAAGTCGATGTCTCGTAACTGGGTCACCTCTTCCCTGATGGACCGATATCTCTCTTCATCAAACGCCCGTCGTTTTTGCTTGACGGGATAGAATGATGGCTTGATGCTGAGTTTGTGTTGAATTATGTCGGGAGATATTCCTGGCATGTAGGCGTACTACCATGTGAATACTATACGAATACTGCGGCATTTTCTTTTAGAAACTGAGTGCGTTCAGCTGCTACCTCAGGGGAGAGCGGGGAGCCAATGCGCACAGTTCTGTCTGGATGCTCGTCGGAGATGCTTATGATGTGGAGCGATGTCTCAGGGTTAACGGGCTCCTTCTTGTAGTATTTCTCTTCATCATCCCTAGGATCATCAATCTTATCCGTCAATTGCGGCGTGCTGGCTACCGTTAAAATTTCATGGCGGTACCTCAACTTTGATACCGTTGTTGAGTAACATTCATGTGCAACTGATTGACTTCCTCTGACTACCTCAGTGCCATTAGGTGTTGGGAATTTCATGAGCAACATATATCCAACATTGATGCATTTGAGTTTATTAAGTGCTGGTCGACCGATAATGGCATTGTATGAGTTGAAGCAATCTATCGCAATGAACTTAGTGTGTATCTCTACTGTGTACGGGGCTGTTCCGATGGATAAGCTCATATAATCTGATCCCAGGGGTTGGGTTACATCATCGGAGAACCCGAGTAGTGGTTCGTGGTCTTGCAGAAGCTTATTATTGCACTGTAGCTGTGTGTAACACTTATTGAATATGACATTGACGGCTGATCCACTATCCACCAATATTCTTTAGACAGAGGACCTATCGAGTACAGCATCTATCAAGAATGGGTCGTTATGTGGTGACTGGATACCGCGCTCTTCTTCCTCAGAGAAGGTGATTGGTTCCCAACCAGTTTTGGCCATTTTTAGGGATCGGTCATAGCGGATGTTGAACACTTCTTTTGGGTGGTTAGCGCGCTCATAAGGCTTTCTTGCTCTGTGTGCTAAGTTGCCTATGAAAGCACCGCCTTCAATAGTGTTTATTCTCCTTATTGGTTCGATGTTGGCGACAACTGGTGGCAGCTGTTACACCTTGTATCGTTCTAGCTTTCCGTCGCGGCATAATGACTCAATTGTAGTTTTGAGGGCATTGCAGTCATTGGTGTTATGACCGCTATCTTCATGGTGTTTGCACCATTTGTCGGCGTTTCTATGCTTTCCTACTCTGGGATATTTTCTTGGGGGTGGTGGTGGGATTTGGTCTTTGCACTGATCATATATTTCTTCATATGAAGCCGTTAAGACTTCGAATCTTTGTGCATTTGTGGCGGGCTTATTGTGGCGGTTATCGCGGTTGTCGCGACGGTCATTATGGAAAGTTCTGTGGCCTTTGCTGTGATATTGCTGATCTTTTTGCCGCTTATCTTGGTAACTGCTTTGTTGCCACTCTCTTTTGTTCTCGTTGGGCAATATGGTGGTATTTGGACTGGTGGTGGTATTTTTGTTTTGGGGCATGGTATGGTTTATGGCTTTAAATGGAGTTTGTGGTGGTGGTGGTGGCGTGGAGCAGTATATGCTATACTCGGCTTGGGCGTGTGTGACTGCCTCACTCATGATGTAGTCATATATGGCGTTTGTACAATTATAGTTGAGATGGTACAAGAAACTTGCCTTGAGGAGTCCTTGCTTGAAGGCTGCTAGCGCTATTGTATTATCCAGATCCCGACATCTTGATGTGGCAGTTCTCCATCTTGTGACAAATGATTTTAATAACTCATCACTGCCTTAGTAGATGCTGAATAACTGGCTGGAGTTGTGGTAACCATCTGTCATGAAGATGAATCGCGATAGAAATGCATTTGAGAGAGCAGAGAATGAGCCCATGGAGTTTGGCGGGCATTCGAAAAACCAACTCATTGCCTCGCCATCCAATTTTTCATTGAACAGGTGGCAGAGAGTGGCGTCATCAAATCCCTTATTTTTGGTTACCTTTTTGAAAGTATCCTTGTGTACAAATGGATCTGTCGCGCCACCGAATGGGGTTATCTTGGGAGTTTTGGCAAATGTGGGTCTAACGGTTTGCAAAATCCTGGAGGTAAATGGGCCTGTTCAGGGCCGCAAAGAGTGGATTTTGTGTTGGCGGTGGTGTACCGGCTTCTACTCTGAGCAACCTCTCTTCTAGTTCCCTCATTTTTTCCAGTATCAAAGTGGTAGCGTCGACAGTTGGCCTAGGCATTTGCTGGGTAGGTGCCGCCAATTGTTGGTGGGGTGCCAGTGCACTCCCCGTGCCTCTCTGCTGTCTAGCACTGAATGAGTTATTGTATTGTGGTTACGAGTCCGCTACTTGTTCTTTTGCCAATGTTGGTGGCGGTGGTGGTCCTCGCTCTGCTAGTTCAGCTGGGTTAAGGGCAATGCCCATCTGGATTATGTGTATTGGTGCTGCTTTGGTTCCTGTACTCGGCATAAGCCTCGCGCTCCGCGAATGTCTACTTTGAGTTGATCATGTATTTGCCCCTAATGCTTTTTTCAATTCGTCAAATTTTGACAACAACGTCGCTACCTGATTCTGAGCCTCAGCTTTTGCCTTTCGTTCTCTTTCTCGCTCTCTATTTGCCTTGTGTAGGTCCGCGAGGGCTATTTCTTGCATGGCGACCAGATCCTGACCTTGCGTTTGACGGCTTGGGCCAGTCTGATTTTCTACCATAGATTGTGGTTGGGGTACCTCTGGGTGTTAAAATTTTCACCGTTAGTGTTTGCCGGTGTGGTGAACAATTTGCGGGTGACAGCTACTAGGTTGGCGGGGTTGGGCTGAGGGTTGACGGGCTCGCTTGCTTGTTCCTCAATGCCATCGTCACTTCCACTAGCCATGGTAGGTTACAGGGAATGACTTGCTTTAAAATTGAGTTCCCACAGACGGCGCCAAATGTTAACGCTAGCTTTACCGTTATGTGATACCGGCTTCTGTTAACATGGACGAGGGTCCAATCTTCCGATATGTGTATGATTTGTGGAGTTCCGCCAATCTGTCAAGATAATATAACAGGGTTAAGAGGGGAGACCGCGGTTGGCGGTCTTCGCTCCTCAGATGCTAAAGTTAAACGATATACTTGTATTGACAAATGTGGTGGTTGATAGCTATATGGATGCGTAATCAATAGAGAGACAAAAGTGGACCTTTTATAGCCAAACTAGTGAGTTGCCTCACTCTTCTTTTCGATGTGGGACTGACATGTTTCAGTTTGCTGGGTTCTGGCTCTTTCTATAGAGACAACTTCATGTGGCGCGTGTCGACACGTGGAAGCATATTTCTGCCTGGGGCCGGTTTGTTGGTGTAGACTGTGTTGCTATATTTTCGATAGTCACACAACTGATGTATTTTGACAAGTAATGTCGGTGGCATAAATGCTGAATATGGCCGGCAAGTATATGATGTATATACAAGCACTAAGAATAAGGAGTTCCAATGAATTATCTGTAAATCTACTATCCAGCTCTACCAACTGAAAGTCTATCACAACATTTAGTATATTGACCCGATAATAATGCTCATTTGTAATACCTTGTTCACAAGCCCTTGTACCTTTCTTGTAAGGAGCAGACATATCCGGCAAAATAATATCATGTTCACAACAAAATGATTCAACCTTCATAATCAAATCATCCCAACCATCTTCTCTCATATCTTGAAGTTTTGATTTTGTCATTGAAAGAAAATTTAGAGCATTCACGATGTCTATGGTTTTTTTTGCAATGCCTGACAAAGAAAGTCAGTAATCCTCATGACATGTTGCACCAAAATCAAGCAAAACACAAAATCAATACACTCCAAAGCGTTACCTACATTCTTTGCTTCTCCTTGTACTTTATTTGGTCCATTACCAACCAAATATGCAAGAGTTGTTTTGGTACCTCCAAATAATCTAATCAAACTTGAAATAGAGCGAAGATGTGAACCCCAACGAGTAGCCCCTGCCCGTTGTAAAGTGCAAGTCTGATTAGCCCCTCTACATGCCTGAAGTGCACCTGCAGCTACTAAATCTGCAATTTCTTCTTCTCTGATAGCTTTTAATGCTGAAAAGAACTCCCAAATATCATGCACCCCTTTAGCTGTAGCATTTAAAGTCAATTGTAACCGATGGGCAAAGAAATGCACATAATATGCACATGGACACTCTTGACGAAACAAAGCTTGTAAACCATTAAATTCACCCCGCATATTACAAGCACCATCATATCTTTGGCCACGCATATTTTCTACTTGAAGATCATATTGAGCAAGGACTTTGGAAATCTCATTTTTAGAGTTTGAGAACAAGTGTCTGCAACACTAATAACTTTGAAAATCCGTTCTCTAATAAACCCATCACAATCACACAAATCGAAGAATGATAGCCATTTTTTCCCTATTAGATACATCAACCACTTCATCAACAAGGATGCAAAACTTGGCATGTCCCACTTCCTCCCAAATCTTAGTTCTAACTTTGTTACCAAGAATATTTGCAATTGCTTTTGAATAAGTGGACAAGTATACTTGGCATTCCCAGGAGCATTTTGTAAGACTTTGTGAACTTCTATATTCATTCTTCCAAAAGAATTCACAATTGCAATGAAATTGCCAGCATTGAATGATACGACCGATTCATCATGACCTCTAAAAGCACATCCTCGGTGTGCCAACAACCTCACACTCTCTATAGAAGTAATAAGACGGAGTCAATTATCTGCTAGTTCTTGTGATGATTGTGTGCTAATCACTCTTTCAATGTGCTTAGATGGGTTTCTTAGTGACTCCCACTTGTGCATGGCAATATTATGTGGAGAATTTATGGCTCCCATATGATTAACTAGAACAGATTGTTTTGACATAACATTTTTCCAACCTTGAAACCCACACTCAGTGAATGTCGAATGGTGGGAAGGATAACTATCAAACAGAAAACAAAGGTAGCAATATGTCTATGGAATACTCAAGCCAAGGCCACTTTTTGAACTATTTGTAATTAAATTTTTGACCTTGACCTCCATCAAAAGAAGATGGATAACTACTTAAGTGAGGTTGATATGGCCCTAAAACCACATAAGCTCTTTGAATACTGTCAAGATCACTCAAATGATACTTGCATATTGGACGTCGTAATCCTGGATCACTCTCAAGAGAAGTAACACCAAAAATTTCTTCTCTCTTAATTCTTTCATTATGACATTCTTCTAGAATAGATGGAGAAGCATTTAGAGGTACATCGTTCATAGAATTAGACGTCACATTAATACTCCCACTTTCACTCCTAATCTCACTCCCACTACTACTTGATGGAGTATCATTTGTAAACCATGACAAAAGATTTTTGTATCGCTTGGTCTTCGGTGATCCATCATTTAAATCAATACCTATAATATTATATATGTATCAATATTAGAATAATATGCAAAACAACAGATGATTAGATGAAGAGAGAATTTAATTGGACTAAAGATAATTATCCAACTACCATAGTCATGGGTCATCCAATATAGTGATTGACCAAAACAAAATTCCTTCTGATAGTTTGACCATTTCTATCTTTTGACTCTTTCATAATTGATAATCAAACAAGTTACAAGCCCAAGCATATAAATGAAGACCCACAGACGCATAAATGCATAATCAAACTCAACAAGCCACATAATCAATTTATCAAACAATAAAGCAATTTCATTCCAGAGGAAGACTCACAGACGCACGCGGCATGCCGACATGTCCATACAACCACACCTCCAGTCTGAAATCTGAAAGCAATCACCAAGACACAGACTCACCGCGTCGACCTTCAGACTCCGAGCCTCCGATCAGCTTCATGCTTGGCTGTTTGCCTTCTGGAGCGGCTGTCAACTGAGCTCCTCAATTTGAAGCAAAAACACATAGGTAAGATAATTTCAAGCAAAACCCATCAATTTTAATATGAAATTCAAAGTGGTTGACTGCTTGTTTGAAGAATTCGTACCTGCACTGAGTTGAATGAAGTAGGTTCATGAAATTTCAGATAGGTTCATGAAATTTCAGATGAGACTTAACTACTTGAGAGAGAGAGAGAGATTGAGGACTGAGGACTGAGGACTGAGGAGTGAAGATTGGAGAATGAGGGCTCGGTCAGCAGATCAATGAGTATATCTTTTTTTTTTTTCCTATAGGCTTAGTTGTAAGAATAGATATACCCATACTTGAGACATTTTTAGCCCAAATCTCGCTTGGGCTATAGCCCAAGGAGCCTACTATACCGTTCCGTCCCTGAGACCAGGTACTAGCAAAACACCATATGAGCTTTGGAAAGGTAAGAAGCCTAATGTAAGTCTTCTTCGTGTCTTTGGTTCTCCTTGCTATATTTACAGAGATGGAGAATATCTTGCAAAATTTGATGCTAGGAGTGATAAAGGCATTTTTGTTGGTTATTCTTTGGATATTAGAGCTTATAGGGTGTACAACAAGCAAACCATGTCTGTTATGGAGTCCTATAATGTTTCCATTTATTGTGTTGTAAGTAATGTACAGGTTAACCCGGATGAGGATCAAGCCTCAGGAAGCCGAGTAAGTGTGGAAATAAATGAAGTAGAGGATGACTCTCCAAATGATCCTATTTTTGATCCTCCACCAGTTCCAAGAACCCCTCAAACAAGTTCAGAAAGATCACTCCACTTAGGATGTTATTGGGGACTTACATGGAGGAATTCAAACTCGCAGACAAGCTGCATCCCAGGTAAGTATTGATTTTGCTCTTGTTTGTTTTCCGACTGAAAATGAAGTGAACATTAACATAATTTCAAATTGTGGTTTTGTCTCACTTATTGAACCAAAAAATGTTAAAGAGGCCTTGAATGATGATGATTGGATAAAAGCCATGCATGAAGAATTAAATTAGTTTACTCGAAATGATGTGAGGTATCATATTCCTAGGCCTAGTGAACTCAATGTTACAGGCACCAAGTGGATTTTTCAAGATAAAAGTGATGAGCATGAAAATGTTACTAGGAACAAAGCTAGACTTGTTGCTCAAGGGTACACACAGGTTGAAGGACTTGATTTTGATGAAACCTTAGCCCTGGTTGCAAGGCTTGAATATGTTAGACTTCTTCTTGCTATAGCTTGTCATCTTCAGTTTAAGTTGTACCAAATGGATGTAAAAAAGTGCCTTTTTGAATGGTGTATTGCAAGAGGAAGTTTATGTTGAACAACCACATGGATTTAAAGATCCTTGCAAACCTGATCATGTGTATTAACTTAAAAAGGCTTTGTATGGTTTGAAACAGGCTCCAAGAGCCTGGTATGAGCGTTTGTCTGCTTACCTAGTGAGTAAAGGATACCTTAGAGGTTCAGCAGATAAAACTTTGTTTGTAAAAAGGGATAAATACCATGTCATGATTGCTCAAGTTTATGCTGATGATATCATATTTGGCTCTACTTTTGATACTTATGTTAAAGAATTACTCACATCATGGAAAGTGAATTTGAAATGAGCATGTGTGGGGAGCTGAATTACTTTCTAGGTCTACAAGTTCGTCAAGTGAAAACAGTTATATTTCTATCACAAACTAAGTATGCTGAATCTTGTGAAAAAGTTTAGACTTGAATCAGCAAAGATTGTCACTAATCCAATGAGTATGAGTTGTACATACATGAGCTTTTGCCAAGCATAATTAGCTATAATGAGCCACGCTTATACTACCGCCGGCGATACCAACGACCATCAATGATGTGACCCATGGAAACACCGTCAGATAGAATATCACCTGAGCCCCGACTCACCCCCAGATCATCGCTAACATGCCACACCAAAATAGCATCAGAAGCTTCAAAAGCTGGGATTTAGCATGTCAATCCCACATTGAAAACATAGTTCAATCCTATCTCCTCATTAAATACGCATTTACTACTTACCTACTATTATCCTGTCAACGTAAATACATTGACTAACTTAGGCATCGGAGAAGAGAAGATCGCCCAACGCGGTCTCCCTCTGACGCCATTTGTATTTCATTTGACAGGTGATGGAAGCAACAAGAGCATCACAAGTAGCGATCTACCCATCAGATCAGCGTTATCGAGATTTGGCTACCACTAAATCTTAGACATTAACACGAGTACCAAACTTAGTGAGGATCTCACAGGTAAGCCTGTTGATCAAACTCTCTACAGGAGTATGATTGGTAGTCTTATTTATCTCACTGCTAGTAGGCCTAACATATCTTATAGTGTTGGAGTTTGTGCCCGTTTTCACACAAATCCCAAAGAATCTCATTTGGAGGTAGTAAAAAGGATCATACAATATGTATCATGTAATTGTGGCATCTATTTTACCTTTGCTACTAACATTGAAATTGCAGTTTATTCAGATGCATATTGGGGAGGAAACTTGAAAGATCGAAAAAGTACATTTGGTGGTTGCTTCTTTGTGGGAAACAACATGGTGGCCTGGCATAGCAAGAAGCAAAACTGCATATCACTTTCCACAGTTGAAGCAGAGTATGTGGCTGCAGGTAGCTGCTGTACTCAAATGCTATGGATGATGCTATGGATGAAGCAAATGCTTCGTGACTATGGAATATCATAAGGTTAGTTTACCATCTTTTGTGACAACTCAAGTGCTATCAATATTTCCAAAAATCCAGTGCAACACTCTCGCACTAAGCATATTGACATGAGATCAATATTTCCAAAAATCCAGTGCAGCACTCTCGCACTAAGCATATTGACATGAGATATCACTTTATCCGAGAGTTGGTTGAGAAAGATATATTGTACTTGCATTTGTTCCCACTGAGTATCAATTAGCAGACTTGTTCACAAAACCCTTGGATAATGCACGTTTTGAATCACTTAGAAGTGCCATAGGTGTTCTAAGTTCAAAGACTCTTCCTTAATTTCCGTATCTCTCTGCATGTATTAATATTGCATGTCTTCATGGTAGTATAAGTGCATTTTCTTTACGCTTCTGCATTGTTAGGTTCAGTTTCTGGAAAGTAAGGATTAAAATGGTGGTTTGTATCACCAAGTGTCTGACAAATTATTTTAAACTTAGATTGACAAGGGTCGTACTCTTTTCCTTAAATCTGTGTGCAATGAGGTGCCTAGCACATTTTGAATTTGCTCTTGCACCACTCTATAGTTGTGAGCTTGAACAACATATTCTCTATCACCTCGAATCTTCACATGCACACATACTCTAAGTGGTGGTAAGTCATATTTGTTGGTTAGCCTGTTCTCAATACTCTTGTACGAAATTATTCCTTATTTTTGCTGCTCCTTGATAAAAAAAAGAAAGAAAAAAAAAGAATGATTTATGGAGCATGGCCAGGCTATTCCCAAAGTAAACAGGTTTCGGTCGTGCCGAACGAAATGAGGATCGGGAAGAAAAGGGAATGGTTTAGTCACCCCGGTGGATTGTGAAACTATTAACTTGAGTAAATGTGATCTTTGGGATGTCCTTGTTACATCTAGCACTCTAAAGTCATCTAACTTGGGAGCTGCTAGCATAATACTCATTACATGGGTCGTAGTATTCTTGAGCAAAAATGTTACTTTGTGTGAAAGGCAAAAAGAAAAAATCAAAATCATGCCCACACGGTGTTATAAGAGGCAATAAAGGTTACGTGCTATAAATCGTTTCGTATATGAGTTTTGATTTTCAGGTTTCCACAAATACTACATGAGTTGCATGTAACCATTGGTGCATTGTAGTAAAAACATTCTCCTTCCATAATATTAAGTGTGTATTCTCCATCCAGTTCTAACAAACTGGTATCAGAGTTTGTGAGAGTGAGAGACCACCAAAAGAATGGCCAATGGTCAAAACAATGCCCATTTCCAAGTTTCCAATTGGAGTGTTCAGATGAAGACTTTGATAGTTTATTTTGATACTTGGGAAGTTGTTGAGATAGAGTTTGTGGTACCTTAAAATGAAGCGGCTTTGACACAAGCCCAAAAGGAGGCACTGAAAGATTCAAGGAAGAAAGACAAAAAGGCATTAAGTCTCATCCATCAAGCTTTGGATGATAATACATTTGAGAAAATCTCAAATGCGGCGAAGGCACGTGAAGCTTGGGAGATCCTCAAGAACTTCTGTAGAGGTGTTAACAAGGTAAAGAAGGTGCGGCTCCAAACTCTGAGAGGAGAATTTGAAGGTCTGCATCAAAAGGAGTCAAAATCAATTTCTGACTATATGTCACGAGTCCAAGCAATCGTGAACCAGATGAAAAGAGACGGTGAAGAGATTACCGACACTCGAGTGATTGAGAAAATCTTATGATCACTAAACTCAAAATTTGAGCATGTGATTGTTGCAATTGAAGAATCCAAAGATTTAGATACACTGACTGTTGATCAACTCTCTGAGTGTCTAAAATGCCATGAGCAAAGAATGAAGAAGAAGAACAAAGAACCGGTCCTAGAGATAGCGCTTCAAACAAAACTCACCTTCAACGATGGAGAAGGTTCTGGCAATGATAACAATTTCAATAAAGCAAGAGGTGACAATGGAAGAGGACGTGGAAGAGGATTTATAGGAGCAAGAGGTGGCAGAGGAGGAAGAATTGGAAGAGGTGGCTACAAGTCCAGCTACAATAAAGGAAGAGACCAAAATTCAAACTCTTCAAGAGGAAATGGAAGATGGAGAAATTCACACCAATAAGGAAATTTCAGGTTTGGTAAGTCTCAAATTCAATGTTATAGATGTGGAAATGTTAGGCACAAATTTATTGAGTGTGGAAATGGTGCTGGATACTACAAAGGGAGGAACAATTATGCAGAAGTAGATGAGGAAGGAACCTTGCCATTAGCCTTCCAATGTGAAGAAAAAACAAAGCAGAATGACAAGCCATGGTATTTGGACACTGGAGCAAGCAATCACATGTTCGGTGAAAGAGACATGTTCGTGAATCTTGATGAATCATTCAATGGCAAGATCATATTTGAAGATGAGTCCCGTGTTGCTGTTAAATGGAGAGGTAAAATCCCAATTTATTTAAAGGATGGGAGTCAAGAATTTATTTCAAATGTTTATTATGTGCCCTCATTGAAAAACAATATTTTGAGTCTGGGTCAACTTCTGGAGAAAAGATATACCATTCTGTTGAAAGAATTTTGTCTTTCAATTAGAAATCAGAGGAATAAGCTAATTGCCAAAGTTCTAATGACGAAGAATAAAATGTTCTTACTGAAGCTGCAAACTGAATTGGCAAGGTGTTTAAAGGCTTCTGTCAAAGACTTTTCTTGGCTTTGGCACTTGACGTTTGGGTACGTGAATTTTGAAGATTTGTCTATGTTGCAGAAGAAAAAAAATGTGAAAGGCTTGCCAACAATTCATTCTCCAAATCACTTGTGTGAAGGGTGTCTTTTTGGAAAGCATTCAAGAAAAAGTTTTCCTAAGGAGGCAACTACAAGAGCAAAAGAGCCACTGGAGCTTGTTAGTGTTGATGTCTGCGACCTAATCAAACCAAGTTCTTTTAGTAAGAATAATTATTTTCTGCTATTTATTGATGATTTTAGCAAAAAACTTGGGTGTATTTTTTAAAGGAGAAATCTGAGGTATTTGGTGCATTCAAAAAATTCAAGGCTGTTGTTGAAAATATGAGTGGCTGCAAAATTAAAACATTGAGATCTGATCGAGGAGGGGGATTCACTTCAAATGAATTCCAAAAATTCTGTGACGACAATAGAATTCGCCGCTTCCTAACGGTGCTCTCCTCAACAAAATGGCGTAGTGGAGAGAGAAAATAGATCAATTCTCAATATGGCCCGAAGTATGATGAAGAGTAAGGGCATGCCAAAAGAATTTTGGGCTGAAGCTGTGGAGCGTGCAGTTTATTTTTCCAATCGGTGTCCTATTAGAACCTTATTGAATCAAACACCCCAAGTAGCATGGAGTGGAAGAAAGCCCAGTGTGTTCCATTTAAGAGTTTTTGGGAGTATTGCATAACTCATGTACCAGACCAAAGGCGTTCCAAATTGGATGACAAAAGTGAGAAGTTTATTTTCATTGGCTATGATGCTTCATCCAAAGGCTAAAAATTGTACAACCCCAACAAAGGTAAGGTTGTTGTTAGCAGAGATGTGGAGTTTGATGAAGAAGGTAGCTGGAATTAGGAAAATCAAAAAAATATTACAATTTCTTTCCTTTTTGGGAAGAAGAAGAAGTTGCGTAGAGACATGAAGAGGAACAACAAACTCCTCCTCCATCACCACCACACACTCCTCCTCCATCACCAATTCAAGATGATTCACCACCAAATACAGGACCTCAAGGAAAGAAGAGCATGAATGAAATCTATGAGGTAGCTTTATCGGTTGATGATGTTAGTTTATTTTGCATACTTGCTGAATGTGAGCCAATAAGATTTGAAGCGGTTGTTCAAGAAAAGAATGGAGGAAAGCAATGGATGAGGAGATTGAAGCAATCAAGAAGAATAATACATAGGAGCTTGCTGCCTTGCCGGAAGACCAAAAGATCATTGGAGTAAAATGGGTCTACAAGGCCAAGAAGAATGCAATTGGAGATGTACGTGGAGAGGTACAAAGCAAGGCTTGTTGCCAAGGGTTGCAACCAAAGACCTGGCATCGACTATGATAAGGTATTTACTCCTGTTGCTAGATTGGAAACCATAAGATTGATTATTTCTTTGGCTGCATAAAATAAATGGAAGATTTATCAATTAGATGTGAAGTTTGCTTTCTTGAATGGAATGTTAGAAGAGGAAGTCTATATTGATCAACCCATGGGATATATGGTGAAACGGCATGAAGATAAAGTACTTTGTCTCAAGAAGGCTCTTTATGGGCTCAAGCAAGCACCAAGAGCATGGAATAGCAGCATTGACAAATATTTTCAAGATAATAGTTTCAAGAATTTTCCACATGAACATGCTTTTTATGTAAAGGTGAATAATGATGGTGATATGTTGTTGGTTTGCTTATACGTGGATGATTTAATTTTTACAGGCAATAATCCAAGAATGTTTGAAGATTTCAAGAAAGCAATGGCCAGAGAATTCAAGATGACCGATATTGAGCTCATGTCAAACTACCTTGGCATTGAAGTGAAGCAAATGGAAGAAGGCATCTTCATTTCAGAAGAGAGCTATGCAAGAGAAGTCCTCCAAATATTCAAGATGGATAAGGGCAATCTTGCAATCACACATGTGGAGTGTGGAGTGAAGTTATCCAAGCACGATGTTGCTGAGAAGGTGAATCCAACTACTTTCAAGAGTTTGGTTGGAAGGTTGAGGTATTTAACATGCACTAGACCTGATATTTTTTATGGAGTTAATCTTGTTAGCCGTTACATGGAGGAGCTAACTAGCACCCACATGAAGATAGCCAAAAGAGTAAGCACATTGACACAAGGTATCACAAAATCAGAGAATTTTTGAGTAAGGAGATTCAACTCAAGTTTGTCAAGTCAGCCGATCAGATTGCTGATATCTTCACAAAACCTTTGAAGATAGAGACATTTAGTAAATTGAGAGCTTCACTTGGAGTCGGTACCTATAAGTCATGTTTAAGGGGGGATGTTGGAAAATAAACATGTCTTTAATTAGTTGTTATTTGGTGTTTAATTAGAAGATTAATGTGTGAATTACATGCATGAGTTAGTGGGTGTAATGCATGAAATAATGGGTATTTCTATTATGTAAGTTAGTGGTCATTCATGGGTGATTATGATAGGAAGTTATGAGTCAATAAGTTGGACATCGGTTATGGACATTATAGAGTCTAGAATTATGATTAGTGTCCTATATATTGCATGAGTTGCATGTAACCATGAGTGCATTGTAGTGAAAAATATTCTCCTTCCATAATATTGAGTGGGTGTATTCTCCATCCAGTTCTAACACAAGCACATGCATTTTCACATGATTGCTTGCAATCTTTATATGGAATAGGCACGATTTTCCCTTTAACTTTTCCTGTAAATTAAAATTGATTAATACAATACTTAGGTTAGAGATTGTAATAATAGGGCGGGCTTAATTCATTACCAAGGTAAGGTAAACATAGAGTGATAAATCAGGCGGCCAAACTTGAGTGCGAGCACAAATCTTACAGGATTGGATGCATTCTCTATACGGAGATAGGTTTGATATTTCTGCATTTAAAATCATCATGAATTCATGGTCCTATATATAACTACATTTAAAACATGTTTGGCGAAACAATACTAGAATTGAGAAATGGTGAATTCTTGCTGGGAATGGAAGTGGAATTGGTAGAATGATAATGCCCATAACTGAATATGTCCACCAAGCCTATTAAGGTGCGAGCATGAGACGAAGTCGATGATGCAGCCGCAACCAACACCAACATTAATTGAACCTTCACCATCTTCAATCTTCTCTTCTTCGACTTCCTGCTCAATGACCAAGAGCTTATTAATCCACATTAGAAACTTTATACTAGCTATATTGCCTAGCTGTAGACATGCATGATACAATATCATATACGTACGTGTTCATTTCCGGATCAAGACACCTAATACATAATGCAACACGTCAAATTTAATGTATGCATGCATGGGAATACCTTCAAATCAAAAATGAAGGGGAAAAAAAAAGGTATGCGAATAGTTGACACATGTAGAAGTTATGTATTAATTATTATATTTTATGTCTTCAATTCACAAGTACGCACTTACTGTATTTTTTCATGAGGACATGCATGTTAAGAAAACTGATAAAAGTAGCAATGAAATAACATTCTTTTCCATTCACGAGATACACTACAGGTAAATGAGAACCATAACCTTGATCATCACAGATATTGGTTCAACTATTATATCAAAGTACTATGATGATATAGATCGATCGATGACCATAACTTTTTTCCTCCATGGACTTTCTTGTCCTTGTTTGCGGGGCAATCTTTGTCAATTGTGGCATTTGAGAAATTGTGCAACACAATGACTTCTTTTTGTCGTTCCTTTTAAATATGTCAGTAGTGTCAGTATGTAATTTCGCTGGTATGAATAATCCTTATGTGGAATAGTTGGGACAGTTTAACTTTGACATGATGATCTTCCGTAACACATGCATGCTTTCGCAAATTATCGCATAGCTGCGTGCATGTTGCTTTAGGATATATATCGATCTCGTGAAGAAAAAGAGATTTATCAGCCAATTCTATCTTAGACCTCTTTATATCTATCGTCTGTCATAAACGTTGGCTCCATATAGAGAAACAAGTCAAAGGATTATCTCAATATGCTACGATCCTATTGTGTTTTTGACGTGTTCAAAACTTCTAATATGTACGTTTTGGGTGTATTGATCTCATTATCAACAAGTATGTGAATGAATCATTTGCGCATGCACTCGATGATATATATTTCCATTATTATAATTGCATCTGAAGCAGATACTAATAGAAGAAGGAAGGTGCAGGGACTCAGTATCCAGTCAAGTTGAAGAAGAAGAAGAATTAATGGAGGTCTAGGTGTTGAACAGTATGACGGTTACTCCATTGGTGTTGTTTTTTATGATGGCTGCCGCTACAACAATGTCTTGCGCTCGCAGCTCCCCAGGACTTGAAACCTATGGTATTCATCACAGTAACTATTTTAGTTGGTACGAACTATAATTATATAAAAATTGTTGTGCGGAAGTGTAACAAACACAATATTGATATGGAACTAGATGAGCAACCAAACAATGAAAAAGAAAGCAAACACAAAACACAAGAATTTATAGTGGTTCACTCAATCAATGTGATTGAGCTGCGTCCACTTTCAGAGCCGGCGAGAAATTCTACTATAATTAATTGGAGAGAATACAATTAGAGTTTGAGAATAAATTCTCTACCCAAAATCCCAATACACTAATAACCTAGTTAACTCTCTCTCTCTCTCTACAATAATGATGGTTGCAGCATATATATATATATATACAGATCCTATCCAGAGTAGGGTTTCACTCTGAAATTAACTTGTGAGGTCGGAGTTTAGGATAATTTTTCGGTCTCATAATCACATCTCGACCGTTTAGTTTTTAGATACTAATGTATAGATCATCTCTGCAAAGTTTCAGCCAAATTGATGGTCGTTAAGACATTGATAACTGCCTTAAAGCTAGTACGGTTCAGGGTGGACAAATTCAGTTCGTCCATTGGTTTAAGCGAGTTAGATACCTTAAAGACCATCAATTTAGCTGATACTATGCAGAGATGATCTATACATTAATATCTAAAAACTAAATAGTCGAGATGTGGATATGAAACCGAAAAGTGACCATACACTCCAACCTCACACGTTAATTTCAGAGTGAGGCCTCACTCTGGATAGGATTTGTATGTGTGTGTGTATATATATATATATATATATATCCTAATTAATCTAGACATACATATATATATCCCATCCTAATTAACCTGGGTTTCTTGCCAACGTCATCTTCACAATGGACTTCTCGATCAACTTTTTTTCCACCTATTCAATTTAAAGCCAATATTCAGTAATCTCTACCTTGGCTTTACTTGATGTAAATTCTCTAAAGTAGAACTTCAAAACCAATCACCGCTCTGACATCCCCGTAGGGAATTTTGAATTCGACAAACACCAATCAAGTTGAAGCATTACAAGTTCAAGCAATGCTTCAACTTGCTCAATGGAACTGAATTTGTCAACATATCAGCAGGATTATATGTACTTCCAATTTTGAGGAGTTGAACATCACCATCCTCCACCATCTGATGAATCTTGTGAAATTTGACATTGATATGTTTAGTACGAGCATGAGTAGTTCTCTGCTAAATGAATAACACTTTGACTATCATAATAAGTATCCAGATATTCTTGAATAATTCCGAAGTCCTCAAGCAAACCATGAAGTCAACTGCTTCTTTTGCACCTTCTGTTACCGCCATGTATTCAGCTTTTGTAGTAGACAAAGCAATTGTAGATTGCAAATTTGACTTCCAACTCACCGGTCCACTAACAAGAGTAAACACATAAGTTGTAGTAGATCAGCACTTATCCAAATCACCTACGAAATCAGAGTCCACATATCTAACAACATACTAACTCATCTTCTCCTACTGAAAAACCAATCCAACATCCACAGTACCAAGAATATACCGTAGAATCCACTTCACTGCTTGTCAATGACCTTTACCTAGGTTATGCAGATATCTGCTCACCACACTTAAGGCCTATGAAATATCCGGTCTAGTACACACCATACAATACATCAAGCTACCAATAACACTAGCATAAGGAACTTTGGCCATATATTGCATATCATCATCTGTGCTAGGAAACATAGTGGATTTAAGCTTAAAGTGAGAGGCAAGAAGTGTACTTATAGGTTTAGATTTATCATTCATGCCAAACCGATGCAGTACCTTCTTCAAATATTGCTTATGTGACAAATAAACTCTGCCTCTTGATTTATCTCTTTCAATTTCCATGCCCAAAATCTTTTTAGCCTCTCCCAAGTTCTTCATCTCAAATTCACCACTCAATTGTGATTTCAATTTATTTATCTTCACCTTGCTCTTAGATGCAACTAACATATCATCAACATATAAGAGCAAATTAATGAAGGTCCCTTCATGTAGCTTGCGAAAATAAACACATGGATCATAAAGACTCCGAGTGTACTTCTGACCAAACATAAATTTATCAAACCGCTTGTACCACTGTCTTGGAGATTGTTTCAAACCATACAATGATTTATGCAGTTTGTAGACCCAATTTTCATTACCAGCAATTTTAAATCCTTCTAGCTAAGTTATATATATCTCTTCTTTTAATTCACCATGTAAGAAAACAGTTCTTACATCAAGCTGTGCTAACTTAAGATCAAACTCAGCAACCAAGGCCAATAAAATTCAAATAGAAGAATGCTTAACAATAGGAGAAAATACCTCATTGTAGTCAATTCCTTCTTTTTGTGCATAACCTTTAGCTACCAACCTAGCCTTATACCATGATCTTCAAGATTGTCTGTACTTACCTACACATTAACCAGTAGGGGGGTATGGGGGCACTCCCCCATCAGGTTAAAGAGAAGAGTTCTAAGAGATAAGTTAGCAAACACCTACTTGCAACCAATTGCTCTCTTCCCATGTGGTAACTGAACCAACTCCCAGGTTTTATTATTGTGAAGAGACTTTATCTGCTAACCCATATCTTTTTCCCACTCTATACAATCTGCATGTATGACAGCTTCTTCATAAGTAGTAGGAATTTCTTTTTTAGTAACTAGAAGTGCATAAGTCACCATATCATTAAGCCAAGCTGGCTTTTGAGCATTCATTTTTCACTTTTTAGTTGCAATTGCTCCATCTTGCTGTGTAGGCTTTTGGGTTAGAGCCTCTAATTCAACACTCATGTCTTCAATATTTGAATCATCTAAATCAACAATAGGACTCACTGGATCAATTGGAGTTTCAACAATTTTTTTTCTTTAACTCCACCTGCTGCAAACTCTCTATGGTCATTCTATGCTCTTCAGAATTTTTCTGCTTGTTCTGATAAACCATAATAGTCTCATCGAAAGTCACATCTCTGCTTACAACAACTTTTTTCACATGTGGACACCAAAGCCTAAATCCCTTAATACCCTCATTAAATTCCAAGAATATAGCTTTCTTGGCCCTTGGATCAAGCTTGCTTTCCCTAACATGAAAATAACAGGACAACCATAAATATGTAAATAATGATAATCAGTAGCAAGTTTACCAGACCATACCTCCATGGGAGTTTTTCCCCCAAGTGCAGTAGTAGGTGACCTATTAATGAGATGACTTGCATACATAACTGCCTTAGCCCAAAATTCTTTGGTTAATCCAACATTAGACAACATACACCAAATTTTCTCCAATAAAGTCTGATTCATGCGCTCTGTCACCCCATTCTGTTGTGGTGTCTCTCTAACTGTGAAGTGTCTCACAATACCCTCATCTTGACATAGTTTCAAGAACGGATCAGATTTGTATTCACCACCATTATCTGACCTGAGCTTCTTAATTTTTTGACCGGTCTGAGTCTCAATCATCTTCTTCCACTTCACAAATATATCTAGGACTTCATCTTTATACTTCATGGTGTACATCCATACTCTTCTAGAGAAGTCATCGATAAAAGAGACATAATAATGCTTACCTCCCAAAGATGCAGTTTTGGTAGGTCCCCATACATTAGTGTGAACATAATTTAGAGTACCTTTAGCCTGATGAACTGCGATGCCAAATTTAACGGTAGTCTGTTTTCCTAAGACACAATGTTCACAAAATTCGATTTTCCGGTCTTCGTACCTTTCAATAGACCTTGCTTCACTAATCCCTGCATTGCTTTCTCACCAGCATGTCCAAGACGCATATGTTATAATTTTGTATTGTCTGCATCATCATCTATAGTCTTAGATATTGCTGTTTCACCTATCACTGTGCTCCCTTATAGAAAATATAAATGTGAAGACCCGAAATTTAATTTAAATAAATTAAATGTAATTCAATATTTGTTTAATAATATGAATTATGAATTTTGGGCTTACTTCGTATGTAGTTGTGTGAGGAAAGGGGAACGAATTTTATTTTCGAAACGAACGTATTTATGGGGTCTTGAAAATTGACTTTTTATACGTTCGAAATTTGGAAAAACTTCTTTCATGAAAGTTGTAGAGCTCGTCGACATGATCTGGTGCATATGTGGAACGTATTATTTGGAGTTCGTATGAATAAGTTATAAATATTTGAAAATTAAAATTTATCTATAAATATCATGAAAATCAGATTTTTCATTGAGGACGAAAAAATCACATTTTTGCGGATTAGCCCCCAGCCCTCTCGCGCGAAACCCCACTCCCTTGCCGACCCGTCGACCCGACCCAACCCCATCTCCCTCCTCCGGCCTCCACCACTGCCGACCCGGACCTCCCTGCACTCGGCCCGAGCCGCCTGGTGCAGCTGCCTTGCTGCGCCGCTGCCTCCTGTCGTGGATTGAAGTACCTCAGCCCCGTGAGGCCGACTCGACTTGATCTCGGCCGTGCCGGCGTTGCACGGGCCTATCCTCCTCATTTTCGTGATGTCCTCTTCCTCCTGATCATTCCCATATGAGGCTTGTATCACGATTTTGAATGTAGAGTTGTAGATCAAGAGTTGAAGGTTTCGACGTCCCTGATTGGAGATGGAATATGATCAAGCGATCGAGATTAATCCAACTTCAAACTCGATCTAGGACGATCTAGACCCTATCTCGAAAAAAGTCAGGTATTAAAGTTGTTCATAATTTCATTTTGAAGACGTTTGTAGTTGACAATATTGGCATATGAGGTGGTTGACCGACATTGACCGCCGCGTTGACCAATGTCTGACCGCCACGTGTGGCGGCGCGTCGGACCATATTTTGTGTTTATATTATCTAGACGATGATCTATGCATCCATACGAGCGTTTTGATATATAACATGATCATGTTAGAAAAAGTTGATAAATAGTCAATTTAAGTTTTTACGCTCCTATTTAATGTTTTGATGTTTTATCTGCGATTCGCGATTTTGGAGAATCTGACCGTCGGTTTTGCTTCAAATTTTAATATGATGATCATATGACCGTCCCGATGACTTTGTGTGGTCACGGGAGGCGATTCGTGAAAATCCGTCCGTTGGATTTTGGTATAATTTTGATAGGATGTTTCCAAGGGCGATCGGTGAGGATCTAACCGTTGGATCATCGTTTAAATTCGACCGTTGAGTCATCATTTAAGTTTATTTCGTGTTTCATTGCTAAGTAAAGACCGTACTTGATTAGGTACTTGACGAGTATTTGGATTATTGTGAGTTGATTAATTGAAGACGCAGCGGGAGTTTCGAGGTGAGTAAAACTCACGTGGTTCATATTACGAACCGAGTGCTTTTAATTTATTTATGTTGTCCTAATTGTGTGAAAAATATTTTTAGATTAAATATTTGTTTTTAAAATCATATGGACTTGATCAACTACGGTCACGATTTTCTTGTGTGAACTATAGATGGTATTAGTGATCATCTCTGAGTGGATGATTACATATATATATATTTACGTGGAATATATATATTGGGTGGTGTGTTGTTGAGTGATCATATGATTGAGTTGGAATGATGATTTGGATTATATTTCAAATGCTTAAATTTCATAATAATATTGTGTATCTTGGATGGGTTGATTTTATTGTGTGAAAATATATTGTTCTGCTCATTTATGGATTTAGGGTCAACGTAGTGACTGGTATAGGGGAATCAGACGCTCTAATCCCAGGTGGATGATGAGATACGATTGGTTGAGTGAGTTGGATGCCACAACCCTTGTCGGATATTGAGGCTAGATTAAGTACGAGTATTGGACGTTCTAAATATGTATATACGTATATATATTGATGAAATACGATAAAGATAAATATGTCGGATGCCATAATCTGGGCCAGGTGTCGGGGTACAATTCTGTTAGAGCTCTAGTCTGTCCACACCGTATTTTTATAAATACGATTTCGGGGTTTTGAGAAGAAAAATGTGAGTTAGGCTTTTGTGTTGATTTGTTGATTTGGTGATTGATTATGAGATTGTTGGTTCCTTGTGATTATCGAAAGTGTTGAGCGTTGACTTGGGTGAAAATGTTTATGAATTAATTAAACAACCGTTCATTCTTTTTACTCATACGAGCTTCAAAAGCTTACCGGGTTTTATGTTGTTGCAATCCCGGTATACTATTCAAATGGTGTAGCGGATATTCCTGCAGTTCAGGATAACCAGGGAGATGACCGTGATGTTTAGGAGTTGCAGCATTTTTTTGATTTCATTTAAGTTGTGAGGTTTGTTATGCTCATTTAGAGCTTTACAATTTAATTTGTGAGTGAGTTGTAATAATTAACCGAGACTAAATTCGGGATTTGAAATTAAATAGTGTGGTGAGATTGTTAAGAAAAAAGAAAATTTCAAGATGATTATTTTGAGTTGTGGTAATTCATGTTTCGGATTTGGAGCTTTTATTCTAAAATTCGGGGTGTGACAACAAATTTCTAAATCTTTCACCTCTCATCATCACAAGTGAACCAGAGACAACTTTAGCAACTCCACTTTTCAATGTAATTATGTGCCTTTTTGATTCTAAAGTTCCCAAAGAGATAAGATTTTTCTTCAAATTTGGAACATACCGCACATTATTTAATTCTCTGATTACTCCATCATGCATCTTGAGACGAATTGTACAAATCCCTCTTGTTTTGCAAGGACTATTATCTCCCATCAAAACTACTCCACCATTCAACTCCTTGAAAGTAGAGAACGATTCCCTATTAGGACAGATATGATGTGAACAACCTGAATCCATAATCCACTTGTCAGAATAATCAACTGCAGATGAACTAGCCAAAGCAAACTTAATCTCATCTTCTTCAAAATCTTCAAAAGCTTATAAACAACTCAAAGCAAAATCAAAGTCGTCATCTTCATCATCTCTTACAACATTCACTTTAGAACCCTTCTTGTCTCTATTCTTCAACTTAGGACAATCTTTCTTCCAATGACCTTTGTTGTGACAAAAAGCACTCATCTTTTGCAGGAAATTTACTTCTTGACTTGGAACGAGATTTACCTCTTTTCCCAATAGGTTTTTTCTCATCAGATCTGCCCTTTACTACAAGTGCTTCAAATCACACATTCTGAAGATGCGTCTCTTTCTTTCGACACTCATTATTTAACAGTGAATTACACACATCATCAAATTTCACATCATTCTTTTCATGCAACAAAGTTGTAATCAAATGCTCATACTCGTCAGCAAGAGAATTTAGCAAACACAAAGCTTTATCCTCATCACTAATTTGCACATCCAAATTAGTCAAATTTGCAAGTATTTTATTGGGTTAAATACTAGTTACTACCCTATGGTTTAGGTCCAAAATCAATTCAGTCCCTGGACTTCTATTTTCATAAAAAACACCCGTACACTTTCAATTTTGATCTAATAGGTCCAATTCGTTAATATTCTATTATGGGTTCAAGTTATAGTTGGATTATTTGTTGAAAAACTATTTATTTTTAATAGTAGGACGCACTCTTAAATTTACTAGAGATGGCCTACAGACACCACATCATAAAATATAGGCTATATATGAGCCACGTTAACAAGTTAAATAACTCAATTGTCGGAAAACTAACAAATTGGACCTATTAGTTCAAAATTGAAAGTGTAGGGGTGTTTTTGATAAAATTAGAAGTTCTGGGACTGAATTGATTTTGGACCCAAACTACATGGTAGTAATACGTATTTAGCCCTATTGGGTATTGAAATCACTGATGTGTTCAGACACAGAAACACCTGTCGATAATTAAATCGGAAAAGCCGCCTCTTCAGGTGAAACTGGTTTTCAGCACTCTTGATCATATATTGGTCTTCTAATTTCTTCCACAACTCTTTTGCAGAAGTTTCTTTCATGACAAAGAATTTCTTGTTACGTCCCGGATCTCAAGTTACCGGTTTACTTGCCTTTCAGACGGTAAACGATATTTATTTTTACTTTCGACTCCGTTTCGAACTTTTAGGGAGCCCTAAAAATGACTTTTTGTTCGGGTCAAAATTTAAGAAAATTTTCTTCATGAAAATCATAAAATTAAACCGAACGCTTGCATATGTGGTTCGTAAAAATCGGAGTCCGTATGTGAAAGTTATAAGCGAAAATGTAAAGTTATTATTCATGATAACTTTCTATATATATGGAAAGTTACTATAGTAGATCAGAAATCAACCTACCCCCGGGTGACTTTCTCTCTTCTCTCCCTTTCTCTCTCCCCAACCCCGTCGTCATTGACCGGCGGTTTCTCCTCCGTCTGGCGACAAATTTGGACGTCGCTAGTGGCTATGGAACCCTATCTTCCTCCTCTTCATGCCTAAGGTACTTTGGTGGCTCGATTCGGATCGGAGAAGTCACAGCAAGGCGGTGAACACGGTGGTCACTTCAGGTTCCCAGTGATTTCCCATTTTTCTACCATTTTAGGCGGCCCCACCGTATGGGCTTTGTTGCCCCTTCCTTCAGCGTCCTAACCCACCACCTTTCTTGCTTCGATTCAGCCGGAGGAAGGAGAATCGAAGATTTGAGCAAATTTTGGGGGTTTTGGTGATTTCCCATTTTGAGGTAAAATCTAACCTATACACTTGAAATTGATCAATGTTGTAGTTATGGAAGATGCTTAAAATGTTGAGATGATGATGCTGGTGAAATTTGGTGACCAAATTCGGAGGATGGTTTGCGGCGAGTGGGGCCCATGCGCTGCCACTGTAGGCGGCGTGTGGCGGCGGTTAAGGCATGATTTTGGCTTCGATTTTAGCTAGATAAAATGCTTATAAATTGTAGTTTTTATAAATGTGATTTTGGTAGAATCGGAGAAGTTGAGTATTTAATTTGAATTTCTGAAATTTAGAATTTTGGTTATCGTTCTATGAGAATCTGATTGTCGGATTTCTCTCGAATCTGCCCTAGAATTTTTAAATTAATGAAATAGTGTTAGTGTAAAGTTTGGGTTGAATCAGAGAAGGAAATGGAGATGTTGACTTAAGAGGATTAATTTTGGAATCGTATTTAATTACCGAATTGTTATTCACGGAATATAATTGTGTACAAGGCGATATACCTTGCTACCTATCACGCCCCAATTTTGAATAAAGTAATTCAAATCCAAAAAGGGAAAATGCAACAATTACAAGAAGACATTTAGAAAATTTTTCAAAATTAAATCAAGCAGAAATTTTTTCAATTAAATCAAGCAACTAGATAAACCGAACTTACAATGTCAATACTGACTCGTTCTTTAGAGTCACATATTACAAAGAGATTACAATTCAATAAGTAAACACGCTCACCAACTCTCTACACAGCGGAAGACTAAAACCAATACACTTCTACGTCCAAGCTACAGAAAGTACACCTCAACTTCAACGACGATTAATCGATATTCTAACTTGCTCAATAACCCTACACAATGGAATAGTGCACCGGTTTGAAACAACAAACCCGAAAAACTTTTTAAGCTCGTATGAGTAAACTCAAATAAAATGATTCAAGCCACGCATGCTTATAATTTTTCAGTTCGTGAGATAATTAAAGCAACAACATATAACTCCACAAAGCTCAAACAAATATACTATCACACTAGGTAAAAATTAGTAATCCCTGCGTAGAAATTTAGTTCAGGAAATCACTGAGAAGCACACAATCCAAATAGAAATCATTGTAACCCCTGTATAGAAATTTCGTTCAGGAGATTACCAATAATATACAAACCAAAACAATAGTAATCCCTACATATAGTTTAGTCTAGGGGATTACAATTAAATCAAACAATAAAATTCATGGAAATTTAAATCTCACGTAAACACTAAAGAAAGAACCTCAGAAACCTTCTTCGAAACTACGACAGACTAGAGCTCTCACTGAATCTTAATCTTTCACCTCGGCTAAGGTTCAACCTTACGATATCATTGCACCTAGGTTACCACTGTAACCTTCGGATTTCGAAACCTTCGGACCTTAGAAAAAAACCCAGGTTACCATTGTAACCTTCGGACTTCAGACCACTTGGCCTTTAGAACAAGACATTTAAGGAAATCCCACACGACTCACAAATGTCACATCACAACATCAAATCCCTCTTTCAACAATATAATCATCAAATATATACATATCACAATGCCACACCATTCGGACATATATATTCCACGTAAATATATATATATATATATATATATAAATATACGTAGTCATTCACGCAGGAATGACCACTAACACCAACTATAGTTTGCACGCACCGAATAATAAGCGACTCGGTTCATAAACGAATCACGTGAGATTTACTCACCTCAAAATCTCGCTACGTCTTCTATTATAGCCGAGATAATGTATCTAATACGTTCCGTCAATCACCTAAGTAATATACGACATAGCTTAGTATACAAATCGAAACGATTATATTTCGAACTCCCATTTACCCTAAAATTCCGAAAGTAATGTCAATTGAGGCAAAACTTCATACGAGACCACCCGTGGTCTCTGGAATACTGAAACGATCAATATAACAAAATTGTAAGTCGATCGGACGGCTGGATCCTCACGGATTGAAAACCGATCGAACCGAATACCTTATAACGCTAAAATTCATAACTTAATCATACGATCTCCAAAAATTACATATTGTATATTGACATGATCGTATTGACATGCAGAACATAAAAATGAGCAGAAACTACCCTTGGAGAGGCCGGAAACCACCACCACAGTGGCGGCGCCGCCGCCCACCCAAAGTCAAAATTTGACAAAACTTTCAACACGAAAGATCTTCATCTCATCCCCAATTACAACTTTCGCACAAAGTCAAATTATGAGTCAATTGATCAAATTTTACCTCGCAATATTTGAAACCCGAAGAGCCCTAGTTTTGAAATCGTTCCAATTCAATCTCCACAAATCGATTCGATGCAACCCACCTTGGGAGAAATGATCTACGTCCCTTGAAGTGTAGAATCCCTTTTTGAATCACAGCCAATGGTGGCCGGAGCTAGGAGAACGAAGAGCTGCGATTGGAGACGATTCGCAGCTTTGCCGTGCGGCTTCTCGGCCTTGCAGCGTCCTCCACGGCTCGTATCTCTCTTCCATGTCTTCTACAAAGTTGTAAGCCAGCTCAAGGAGAGCAAAATCCATTTTGAAATCAAGTCGATTGGTGGCCAGACGTGGGAGATATCAGCTGGTGAAAGGGAGGTGATTTCTTACTCGATCCTGTGGCTTTCTAGCCTTGTAGCGCCGCCTATGATGAACCACCACCACAGACCTGTAGACGGGATCAAGACGAGCAAAAGCCCTATTGGAATCGAAGCAAAAGGTGGCTGGATGACGGAGAAATCGCTGGACAAAGCGGAGGAGGCGATCGAGCTCAGGGAGAGAGAAAGCTTTCTGAAAATGGAAAGTTTGGTAATTTCTGAAATTTTCGCATTTTTTTCCTATTTAACCAAAATGGTAACGTTTTCCGTAAGCTATAACTTCTTCATACGAACTCCAATTCTCACATTCCATATGTCCACGAACTCGTACCGACGCGCTCTACGACTTTCATGAAGGAAGTTTCCACAGAATCAAACTTCTTAATCCCTGTAAAACATGTATTTCAAATGATCAATCGTCTGAATAATGTCGCTCTATCCTCAAACCACGAAATCGCACTAAGGAACACTTTATTAATTCCACGAAATTCTGAGAAATTAATAACGAACTCCCGACATCTTACACTACTGTTCGACGAAGAAAACAGTATGCTGATTTGAAAAAAAAAAGAGAAGAAAAGAAGTGTGGGGAAAAATGACAAGAAGATATTGGAACATCAACGGATGTGTGGAATAGCAAGTTTAAAATTTATTAATTCTATGATTCCATTTTTTCTTAAGATATGAAAGAATAAAAACCCGAAAACTATTCTAGTGTTTTGATAGAACATAATAGAACATTCATATTACCCTCTGAAAGAAATAGAACTAAAAAAGGAATTATTTTGATTCAACCATCTTTTTTTCAATTTGCCTACTTGAATTATATATTTTAATTATATATTTTTAATATCAACTAATCACAGAAAATCTCCGGTTTTTATCTCTTTTATGCTAGTCAAGAATAATAACCGATTCAATAAATCGATTCTATGAAGTTCCCCCAAAAATTTACTTATCTTATTATTAATCAAGAATTTCGTATATAGCTAGAACGACCCTCATAAATTGCAAATACTAATTTGTTAAGAATTAATCGGATTGAAGCTATAGCGTCATCGTTGGCTGGAATCGAAATATCTGCGAGATCCGGGTCACAATTTGTATCGATTAAACAAATCGTTGGAATTCCCAAAGTAATACATTCTCGAAGAACCGTATATTCTTCTTGCTGATCAACGATTATTACAATATTGGGTAACCCCGTCATATATTTTATTCCGCCCAGATATGTTTGCAAGTGAAATAATTGTCTCTTCAACACAGCCGCATCTCTTTTCGGAAGACGGTTAAGTCTCCCCGTCTTTTGTTCCGTTCTCAAGTCCCTGAACTTATGAAGTCTCGTTTTTGTAGTATACCAATTCGTTAACATACCACCGAGCCATTTTTTACTAACATAATGACACCGAGCCCTTATTGCAGCCCGCGCTACTGAATCAGCCGCTTTATTTTTTGTACCGACAATTAAGAATTGTTTTCCCCTACTTGCTGCATCAAAAACTAAATCACAAGCTTCTGATAAAAACCGAGCAGTTCTAGTAAGATTTATAATATGAATACCTTTTCGCTTTGCAGAGATATAAGGTGCCATCCTAGGATTCCATTTCCTAGTACCATGACCAAAATGAACTCCTGCTTCCATCATCTCTTCCAAATTGATGTTCCAATATCTTCTTGTCATTTTTCCCCACACTTCTTTTCTTCTATTTTTTTCTTTATTTAAAAAAAAAAAGAGAAGAAGTACCCTGAAAATAAAAATAAAAAATTGTTCCCATGGAACCTTCTCTTCTAATGGAAATTGGTCGTTGATACAGATGCAAACCGTTCGTTTCTTTCCATTCGCTATTATCTTTCTTTATTACTATTGCCAAATCAAATGGCCATCAAAGGACTCATTCGCTCTTAGGAATCCTTAAATCCGAAAAAAGATTGTTCTGATGTATCATGTAAATTTTTTGAAATGCAAAAATCAAATAATTCTCTGTGGTGGACCAAAATATCTCTCATTTCCCCCTCGAATAAACTCTTATTTTTGGTTTCCAAAGAAATGTTGTTATGTTGCCTTGAACTTGAACGGTGCACAAATCCTTTGAATCCGGTACCAACGGGTATCATCCCTCCTAGAACAACGTTCTCTTTCAGACCTTTCAACCAATCGATACGACCCCGGAGGGCAGCTTTGGCTAAAACTCGAGCAGTTTCTTGAAAACTTGCTTCGGATATGAAACTTTGAGTATTTAGAGACGCTTTCGTTATTCCTAATAATATGGCTCGGTAACAAATCGCTTCTTCTAAAGCGCGCCCCGTTCGTTCAGCTCGCAGCAATCCAATTAGTTCTCCGGGTGAAAAACATTAGACATTCCATCTTCTGAAACCAACACTTTTGATGTTATTTGACGTACAATGATTTCGATATGCCTATTATGGATCTATATCCCCTGGGATCTATAAACTTTTTGGATCTTATTAACCAAAGAGATACGACTTTGCGCTATAGTTAGCTCAGCGCCAATCAAGAATCCCCAAGGAATTCCAAGAATTCTTGTTATACACTCATTCCAACCCTCAACTCTCTTTTCTAGGTTCATCGATATTGAATCAATCGAACGTACCTCTAAAACCTGTTCTACTTTTGGAAGACCTTGCGTTATATCACCAGATTGAGATTTTTCATATATAAATGTAACTAATGTATCTCCTTCGGAAAGGATTTCTCCATAATGTCCATGAACAGTTGCTCCTAGAGTAGCTAAATAAGGCTTCGCCGATCTTATTACTAAATAGTCAAGTTGAACGACTATAACTTGACCCGATTTTAGGGGCGATCCTTTTTTGGCTATACATAGATTTTCACAAATAAACTGCCCGAGACTAATTATTGTGGATGTTTCCTCACAATAATTATGGTCGAGAAAATGCCAATTCAAGTTAAGTGGATTCAAAAGGATGCTACTGCACGGATCGGAATTCGAAATTCTCCCGTTTTCATCCATTAAATAATACTTAAATACTTGAAAAGTCTGTTTTAAATTGTCGAGTTGCAAATAGAAATATTTAGTTACCGAAATAGGATTATGAGTTAGTAAATGGTAAAACGAATAAAAAAGATCAATTTGAGAGGCTATTCCTAAGGGGCCTAACAAATTTGTAATTTGAATTAGGGAATCCCTATCTCTTTTAATTGATTCTTTTATCCCATCGTAATATTTTACATCGTTGAATGGACTCATTTGAAAACAATTATATGATGACAAAATTATCAAAGATTGGGATTCCTTATTTCTATTCAACAACGTACGAAACGTTCCTTGATTTTGTCTAAGCGATTGTTGAATTCTTTCCTTGGAATAAAAAGAATAAAATGGATTGATATTGGTACGATCCGACCTATTATCAGAGATCAATCCTGAACCTAATGGATCATTCCTTTTTCGGATATATGAAGTATGGGATTTCACTAAGTTGATTCTGAGGAAATCTTGAATCAGACCATTCGCACTTACTTCAACAAAGGAAGCGTGGGCCTCTTCGATAGAAGAACTTTTTTTGTTTTTGTCCCAGTTCAAGATTAAACAGGTCCGAACTAATTGAATACTTGTGCCAGAAATTCCCTGAATTGGTTTGCCATTTCCATAAAGTATATAATTTACAACTCGAAGTTCTAGATTATCCCTTTCCCGCAATGGATCCTGGGGGAAAAGTGTTGCTAAATTTATACCGTCCGTAATTTCATATATGATTACGGGTCGAACCAAAACAAAATACTTTTTCTTGGTGGGTGTGATCCATTGGACATAAATCCAATTGTTCGGCTTTTTTGATTCCTTAGAATTTGTTCCTGGAGGTATCAAGATGCCATTGTGTCAGAATATCTTATCCATCTCTCCAGGAAAATGGATATCTCCAGAAAAGATTTTAAGTTCAATCTTTTTTTTTTTCTCTCTATTCGGACCAAGCCACCTACTCTGCTTCTTGTATTTAAAGTGATTCGTGTATCTATCCCAATGATACTATTGTTCCGTACCATTATGGAAGAAGACTCGGGTAAAATATGCACTTCCTCAGGAATGAAAATCGATCTACTTTCGTTTGGTATTTTGGCTTAAATTCTTTGACTCCTCGGTACTCAATTAAATCCTCTTTTTTGAGGATTGAATGCAACCCTACAGTTCCATATTTAGTAATTCCTGAACTTTTTCTTCTGTATTGAGGATCGTCGAAATAAGCAAGAATACTATTTCTACGAAAAATACCATTTATCGGTATTTCAATCGAAATATCGGGACGGGGCATCCGTTCTTTCTCTTGTTCTTGAATCGATTGGAACGGAATAATGAATCTATTTCTTCGCCTCTTTGTCAATAAAAAATTATCATGGCGAATAGGAGGAAATATGAGATTACAATGACTCGTATATATGATTCGATTCAATTCTGAATAATCAGGAATACTGCTTTCTTTTTTACCAGAAAGATTCAAACCAAAGAATTTGTGTTTCACTTGATCATTATTTACTGAAAGACTAGAAAAATATCGTCCTTTAGCCGAAAGAGAATGAACGTTCGTTTGATCTTGATCCTTGTGGAGTGAAGGGGGGACTGCACTGAATCTGCACGAACCTCCTGATAATATCCACAAATGACTTGTTTTGGGTAAAAGATGTACATTACTATATGTAAATTCTGGCGCATGATATACATCGGTACTCCAGTGCATTTCTCCCTCTGAGTCAGAATAAATATGTTTTCGAACCCTCTCTTTAAAATTAAAAGTGTATGCTCCCGCGCGAATTTCAGCAACAACTTGCTCTAATTCTACGTATTGGTCATTTTGCACTAAAATCAAACTTTTTCGTGGAATAGTCACGTTATGTATAATATTTTCACTTTCAATTGTTACATACAAGTCTATATAACATAGAAAAGCAGGATGCCCATGACGTGTATGTGTGGGATGAACCAAATCCTCATTGAATTTTATTTTTCCATTAGAAGGGGCTCGTACATGTTCTGCAGTACCCCCTGTGAATACTCCACCGGTATGAAAAGTTCTTAATGTTAATTGAGTGCTCGGTTCTCCAATAGATTGACCCGCAATAATGCCTACAGCTTCCCCCAACTCGACCAAGTCGCCATGAGTAGGGCTTCGGCCATAACATAATCGGCAGATCCCAGATGTACTCTTACAAGTAAAGGGGGTTCGAATAGGTACTGTTTGTGTTTGAAAAGTTATGAATCGATTGACAAGTCCAATTCCAATATCTTGATTTCGAACGGCAATGCATCTCGGTCCTATATATATATCGTCTGCTAATACACGGCCAATCAATGGTTGGATAAAAATTCTTTCCGGCATCATCCCATTTCGAGGACTCACAGAAATACCTCGGACGGTGCCACAATCTGTTCTACGTACAACAATGTGTTGAACTACTTCAACAAGTCTGTGTGTAAGATATCCAGCATCCGACGTTCGTACAGCAGTATCCACAACGCCCTTGCGGGCTCCGTAACAAGAAATGATATATTCTGTTAAAGACAGCCCTTCACGTAAATTGCTTTGAATAGGTAAGTCAATCATTTGTCCTTGTGGATCCGACATTAACCCTCTCATACCTACTAATTGGTGTACTTGAGATGCATTTCCTCTAGCTCCCGAAAAAGACATCATATGGACTGGATTAAAAGGGTCCGTCATCCTAAAATTAGGATTCATTTCTTGTCGCAAATATTCACTTGTAGCATACCATATCTCAATAGATTGGCGTAATTTTTCTACCGCGTGTACATTACCATAGTGATGATGTTTTTCCAAAATCAAACTTTGTTGTTCGGCATCTTGGACTAGCCACCCCTTAGAAGGTATTGTTAAAAGATCATCAATTCCTAATGAAATGGATGTAGCAGTGGCTTGTCGAAACCCTAGAGTCTTTACTTGATCTAGGATGTGTGATGTATATGCCATTCCGAAGTGATCTATTAATATACTAATAAGTCGTTTAATAGCGGTTCCATCGATCACTTTATTGTGAAAAACCAGACTGGCCCGTTCTGCCATAAGTACCTCCCTATTCCGCTGAGTGGGGTTCGACAATGGGTTTGAGTCAGTGATTGGAAAACTTCCTTTTCTCGATCTTGATTCGCATAGAAATTCAGGAACTATGGTCCTAGCTGAACTGGAGAAATCAAAAATCACACGGGTGTCATAGAATTACTTAGCTTCGATACGATATGATTAGGTACCATACGAGTAGGCTAGGCAAAACCCTTGGATAGCTTCTTCGATTTCTCGATAAAGAGAAATATGACCAACTGTGGTTCGAACATATATACAAAGAACTTCTTTTTTTCTACTTCTTACTATTACATAGTGCCCATAAATCTCATGAGAAGTACCCAAAGACTCATAGTGAACTTCGATGGGAGTTTCTCTTGAAGTAATAACACGTTGATCTAGCCGCCACTGGAGCCACAAGGGGCTATCTAAATTGACTCTTTTTTGTCGATAAGCTCCAATTGCATCATAGGAATTACAAAAAAAAGGTTCTTTCGTATATTTATAATTATTATCGGCAATTCTTTCATTTTTCGAATTTGTACGATTCCATGGATTATACCTATTTGCACAAATACCTCGGTTCCTTTTTTCAAAATACTTCAATTGGTACGCGCAAGAAATAGGCCAATTCAGCAGCTTTTTGCTCAATTTCTCGTGGAGTCAAATTCTCATCAGTACGCGTCAAGGGAATGGCCCCCTGGCCCCTGATTTCCATATAAAGGACCCGACGAGCAAAAAGACCCTCTTTATTTTCTATTCTGATGGACTGAATATCTTTCATAAGGAATCGCAGAAATATGCGACGGTTTTTTCCAGGAAATCCCCAAAGATCTTATCATTTTCGAAGAAACTGGAGTTACATCTCTTTTCCATTTTCATTCAAGAGTTCTTATGTGTTTCCACGCCCCTTCGAGACCCCGAAAAGTCCCTGCTTCCTCAGGCGGAACTCCAGGTTGAGGAGTTACTCGAAATGCTGCCAAGATATCAGTATCTTTGGTTTCATACTCCGGAGTATAATAAGTCAATTTATAATCTTTAACACCAGCTTTGAATCCAACACTTGCTTTAGTCTCTGTTTGTGGTAATCGCAACGACCCAATTGCAAGAGCGGAGCTCTACCAACTGAGCTATATCCCCCCGAGCCAAGTGGAGCATGCATGAAGGAGTCAAATGCTTCTTCTATTCTTTTCCTTGGCGCAGCTGGGCCATCCTAGACTTGAACCAGAGACCTCGCCCGTGAAGTAAATCATCGCAACGGCCCTTCCTATCTGATAGAAAGGATCCCATGATCCTGAACCGATCTTACTTGGGAATATCTCGATCGGGGAAGAGAACGGGGAAATACCGTATGCCCAATATATCTGACAAGTCGCACTATACGTCAATCCACAATGCATCTTCCTCTCCAGGACTTCGAAAAGGTACTCTTGGAACACCAATAGGCATTAAATAAAAGAAAAATTAAGTACTATATCTCACTTTGATGTGAAAGCGTAATAGTGGGTTTAGTGGCCTAATACTATTGATTTTATTATCCTATTTTATCCACAGATTGACATTGACTAAGTTCATAAAAAAAGAAGACAAAATGAATAAAGGAAAATTCTTACAAATGAGTCCTTTGAATGATGAACAAATATATATATATTCACCCATATAAAATGGTATCAACCCCCTTACCATTGCGTATTGTTACTTATCGGGTGTAGAATAGATCTGCTTCTTTTTGTTCCTACGAACAAAATAGTTTCATTATTACTAAAAGTAATTATTACGAAAAGCATCAAACAAATATTAATCCTTTCCCCGAGAGAATCCCCTAAAAAAGGGGTCTATAGCATAGCTTTTTCCAATGCAATAAAGTTACATTGTGTCTATTTTTCGTTGATAAAGGGGTATTTCCCTGGGTTTGCCTTGGTATCGTGTTCATACCGTCGTATTGAATGATCCCGGTCGTTTGATTTATGTCCATATAATGCATATGGCTCTGGTTGCTGGTTGGGCCGGTTCGATGGCTCTATACGAATTAGCCGTTTTTGATCCCTCTGATCCTGTTCTTGATCCAATGTGGAGACAGGGTATGTTCGTTATACCCTTCATGACTCATTTAGGAATAACGAATTCATAAGGCGGTTGGAGTATTACAGGGGGGACTGTAACGAATCCGGGTATTTGGAGTTACGAAGGTGTGGCCGGGGCACATATTGTGTTTTCTGGCTTGTGTTTTTTGGCAGCTATCTGGCATTGGGTGTATTGGGATCTAGAAATATTTACTGATGAACGTACAGGAAAACCGTCTTTGGATTTGCCTAAGATCTTTGGAATTCATTTATTTCTCTCAGGGGTGGCTTGCTTTGGTTTTGGTGCATTTCATGTAACAGGATTGTATGGTCCTGGAATGTGGGTGTCCGATCCTTATGGACTAACCGGAAGGGTACAGGCCGTAAATCCAGCGTGGGGTGTGGAGGGTTTTGATCCTTTTGTTCCGGGAGGAATAGCTTCTCATCATATTGCAGCAGGGACCTTAGGTATATTGGCAGGTCTATTTCATCTTAGTGTTCGTCCACCCCAATGCCTATACAAAGGATTGCGTATGGGAAATATTGAAACCGTCCTTTCCAGTAGTATTGCTGCTGTCTTTTTTGCAGCTTTTGTAGTTGCTGGAACTATGTGGTATGGTTCAGCAACTACCCCAATTGAATTGTTTGGTCCCACGCGCTATCAATGGGATCAAGGATACTTCCAACAAGAAATATATCGAAGAATTGGTGCTGGCTTAGCCGAAAATCAAAGTTTATCCGAAGCTTGGTCTAAAATTCCTGAAAAACTAGCTTTTTATGATTACATCGGCAATAATCCGGCAAAAGGGGGATTATTCAGAGCGGGCTCAATGGACAACGGGGATGGAATAGCTGTTGGGTGGTTAGGACATCCTATCTTTAGAGATAAAGAGGGGCATGAACTTTTTGTACGTCGTATGCCGACGTTTTTTGAAACATTTCCAGTTGTTTTGGTCGACGGGGATGGAATTGTTAGAGCCGATGTTCCTTTTAGAAGAGCAGAATCAAAATATAGTGTCGAACAAGTAGGTGTAACTGTTGAGTTCTATGGCGGCGAACTGAATGGAGTCAGTTATAGTGACCCTGCTACTGTGAAAAAATATGCTAGATGTGCTCAATTGGGTGAAATTTTTGAATTAGACTGTGCTACTTTGAAATCCGATGGTGTTTTTCATAGCAGTCCAAGGGGTTGGTTTACCTTTGGGCATGCTTCGTTTGCTTTGCTCTTCTTCTTCAGACACATTTGGCATGGTGCTAGAACCTTGTTTAGAGATGTTTTTGCTGGTATTGATCCGGATTTAGATGCTCAAGTGGAATTTGGAGTATTCCAAAAACTTGGAGATCCAACTACATGAAGACAGGTAGTTTGATACAATATTGCTTTGTTACTTTTCGTTTTTATTTTATTTGACTGACTATAGGTTGGGGTACCGGATAAATCTTGATTTGACATTTGACTCGCTGCTTTTTCTTTGACTTTTGTTCTTTCTTTATCTTGGAGACGGTCCAAAATAAACAGGTATGGAAGCTATAATTGTAAACCACGATCGAATCTATGGAAGCATTGGTTTATACATTCCTTTTAGTCTCAACTCTAGGAATAATTTTTTTCGCTATCTTTTCTCGCGAACCGCCTAAAGTTCCAACTAAAAAGTAAAAGGGTGAAATGATTTTTCATTATCTTAATTGAAAGTAATGATCCTCCCACTATTGGGAGGATCATTACTTCGACTAGTCCCCGTGTTCCTCGAATGGATCTCTTAGTTGTTGAGAGGGTTGCCCAAACGCAGTATATAAGGCGTACCCAGTAAAACTTACAAGTAAACCAGATAAAAACATGGCGACTAGGGTTGCTGTTTCCATTATTATATAGTTTTAAGACATTATGTAGTTTTAAGACCACAATGGATCTATGATAAGATCATTTATTTACAACGGAATGGTATACAAAGTCAACAGATCTTAATGAATATAAAATATTATGGCTACACAAACCGTTGAGGGTAGTTCTAGATCTGGCCGCCCAAAACGAACTAATGCCGGGAGCTTATTGAAACCATTGAATTCAGAATATGGTAAAGTAGCTCCTGGTTGGGGAACTACTCCTTTGATGGGTCTTGCAATGGCTCTATTTGCAGTATTTCTATCTATTATTTTGGAGATTTATAATTCTTCCATTTTACTAGATGGAATTTCAATGAATTAGATTTACAAGAACCATTAACTAGCTTTTTCAATCGAAAGTGAAGCGTTTAGTTTTCTGATTTTTATCCCATTCTATTTTGGTAGTTCGACCGTGGAATTTCTTTTTTTCTGTATTTCCGGAATATGAGTGTGTGACTTGGTATAATTGATCCTATGGCTAGTACAGAGAATAGATCTGTCATCTTGATAGAGATGGTTTTACTTCGTCAGATATCCGTTTTAGTATCTGGAGCACGGAATATATGAAATAGATTACTATAGATTACTAAAGTATTAGAACTATGATTCATACTTAATAGTCAGACCTCGTGGCCGTACTTCAAAAAATTTTTAAAAGAGTTAGAAGTTATAAATAGAAAGATTTTGATTCTTTCAAACTTCCGTTTATGCTTATTTTGATCAAAGGACAAAGATTTCTTTTGATTTTTCGTCATTAGATCTAGTCATTGAATAAGTGATGATCCAACGGTTCTTAACTCAGGGAATTTTGGGACTTAGTTTGAGAAGGATTTATTGAATCATCGTGGTTCTAGTATGAATCTGAGGTTTTAATCGATTCATAGGGTCTTAACAAGAGAATTCCTATCAATAAAGAAAAAAAAACAGCAGTAAAGCCGCATTACACATAAATAACAACAAAGAAAATAGGTAAATAGAAGATTCAAGAGGCCTATAACGATCAATATAGAGACGAATGAGCCGACTTGATTTTTTAGCATTATAACCACAAAGAATAGTTTTCGGGTTTTTATTCTTTCATATCTTAAGAAAAAACGGAATCATAGAATTAATAAATTTTAAACTTGCTATTCCACACATCCGTTAGAACTATAGTATTGGGGTGTTTCTGTTTGAGCCGTACGAGATGAAATTTTCATATACGGTTCTCGGGGGGGGGGGGGTCTCCTTGGTTTACCTATCTCAATAAAATCTATGATTGGTTCCAAGAACGTCTTGAGATTCAGGCAATTGTAGATGATATAACTAGTAAATATGTTCCTCCTCACGTCAACATATTTTATTGTCTAGGAGGAATTACGCTTACTTGTTTTTTAGTACAAGTAGCTACGGGGTTTGCTATGACTTTTTATTATCGTCCGACCGTTACAGAGGCTTTTGCTTCTGTTCAATATATAATGACTGAAGCTAACTTTGGTTGGTTAATCCGATCAGTTCTTCGATGGTCGGCAAGTTTGATGGTCCTAATGATGATTCTGCACGTATTTCGTGTGTATCTCACTAGTGGTTTTAAAAAACCTCGTGAATTGACTTGGGTTACAGGTGTGGTTTTGGGTGTATTAACCGCATCTTTTGGTGTAACTGGTTATTCCTTACCTTGGGACCAAATTGGTTATTGGGCAGTTTAAATTGTAACGGGCGTGCCTGATGCTATTCCTGTAATAGGATCGCCCCTGGCAGAGTTATTACGCGGAAGTGCTAGTGTGGGACAATCCACTTTGACCCGTTTTTATAGTTTACATACTTTTGTATTACCTCTTCTTACTGCCGTATTTATGTTAATGCATTTCCCAATGATACGTAAACAAGGTATTTCGAGCCCTTTATAAGGAAGACTCTATACCATTAATATTTTGAATCAATCATTTATCACTTGGGGTAGGAACAACAGTATTTCATTGCTACAAATATGGATTATTGAAAAAAATAAGACATGTATTTGGATATTTCTCTTCAACTCTACAAAAATCTACTTTTTTTGACACTTATAGTTGAAGCAAATTCTCCGAAGATAAAATGGATTATGGGAGTGTGTGACTTGAACTATTGATCGGGCCGTGCAGATACATGTCTTTATCTGCCACATTTGAATTTACAACAAAAATGTGTCTTTGTTCCAACCATCGCGTAAGCCCCATACAGAGGATAGGTTGGTTCGTTTGAAGAGAATCCTTTCTATGATCAGACCTGGTCGTGTCGTATATGATATAAACTAGCTCCGTAAGATCCAGTAGAATAAGTGATTGGCATAATTCAGATTATGCTTTATCTATTGCACTTACTAAATAGTATAGAAATGTATTCATTTCCTCTGCATTGACTCGATTTATGTATGATACTATCGGAGTGAAACAAGGGATCTAAAGAAGAACAGAGGCTTGACTATATTAGTAACAAGTAAATCCTTTGTATGTAAAAAGCCTCGATAGGGGGATAAAGGCCAATTGCAAGGTCTGAGACGACCCATAAAGCACTTGATTATAATCAACGTTGTAAGCCTACTTGGGTATTGAGCATTTATCTGTAAGGTCCGAATTCCTTGCAATGGGTAGTTGTTACACCTGCGAAAAAGGGAATCTGATGAATTTTTTCTTACATAGAATCATTCATATATGTGTGGATAACATATCCATTTTTTTATATGGATCCGATCCATTTGGTTCCGTTGATTCATGCTCGAGCTGGATGATGAAAAATTATCATGTCCGGTTCTTTCGGGGGATGGATATAGAATAATTCACCTATCCTAATAACAAAAAAACCTGACTTGAACGATCCTGTGTTAAGAGCTAAATTGGCTAAAGGGATGGGTCATAATTAGTATGGAGAACCCGCATGGCCAAATGATCTTTTATATATTTTTCCAGTAGTAATTTTAGGTACTATTGCATGTAACGTAGGCTTAGCTGTTTTAGAACCATCAATGATTGGTGAACCCGCGGATCCATTTGCAACTCCTTTGGAAATATTGCCTGAATGGTATTTCTTTCCCGTATTTCAAATACTTCGTACAGTGCCAAATAAGTTATTGGGTGTTCTTTTAATGGTTTCAGTACCCGCGGGATTATTAACAGTACCTTTTTTGGAGAATGTTAATAAATTCCAAAATCCATTTCGTCGTCCCGTAGCGACAACCGTTTTTTTGATTGGTACTGCAGTAGCTCTTTGGTTGGGTATTGGAGCAACACTACCTATTGATAAGTCCCTAACTTTAGGTCTTTTTTAAATTGATTTGATTGTTAAAAAAAAAAAAGTAGATTACGACATGTGTATCTAGGGAATCGTCGCTTCAAAGTGAAAACGATGTGGTAGAAAGCAACGTGCGACTTGAAGGACATGATCTGCTGTGGAGTCTTTCTATTTCTTTGTTCAAGATCCCTCTTACCAACTGGAATCAAAGAATTAGTAGATCTGTTCCACCCAAAATAGGTATTGTCTATAATGATAGGCAAATAAAAGACTTGCACAAAATTTTTATTCATCCACTTGATATTTTGAAAATAGGTTTTGATTGAACTTTTGAATTTACTTGGGTTCTTCCAATAACTAAAAAGTGTATCATGCCTGAATCTAACTGGGGTTCGCGGTGGTGGAGGAACTGGATCGGAAAAAAGAGGGATTCTAGTTGTAAGCTATCCAGGTCTGATCATAGAAAGGATTCTCTTCAAACGAACCAGCCTATCCTCTGTATGGGGCTTACGCGATGGTTGGAACAAAGACACATTTTTGTTGTAAATTCAAATGTGGCAGATAAAGACATGTATCTGCACGGCCCGATCAATAGTTCAAGTCACACACTCCCATAATCCATTTTATCTTCGGAGAATTCGCTTCAACTATAAGTGTCAAAAAAAGTAGATTTTTGTAGAGTTGAAGAGAAATATCCAAATACATGTCTTATTTTTTTCAATAATCCATATTTGTAGCAATGAAATACATTTTTCATGATATATCTGATCCATGCATAATATCATGGCGAATTCTTCAGAAAAAATTGTGTCTTCCACATTGGAATATGATAACCCATTCCCATTTTGGGCGGAACAGATCTACTAATTCTTTGATTCCAGTTGGTAAGAGGGATCTTGAACTAAGAAATAGATTCTAGAAGTTAAAAAAGGGTATCCTGAGCAATTTCAATAATCGGGTTCATTGATACATAGATTTTCACAAATAAACTGCCCGAGACTAATTATTGTGGATGTTTCCTCACAATAATTATGGTCGAGAAAATGCCAATTCAAGTTAAGTGGATTCAAAAGGGATGCTACTGCACGGATCGGAATTCGAAATTCTCGTGCAAATAGGTATAATCCATGGAATCGCACAAATTCGAAAAATGAAAGAATTGCCGATAATAATTATAAATATACGAAAGAACCTTTTTTTTGTAATTCCTATGATGCAATTGGAGCTTATCGACAGAAAAGAGTCAATTTAGATAGCCCCTTGTGGCTCCGGTGGCGGCTAGATCAACGTGTTATTACTTCAAGAGAAACTTCGATATGGTCGCCTAAACAACATTGTGACTTGCAGTGATTATTGAGGATTTACGGAATTAATATTGAGTTTTCTTTTTCGGAAGTATTTATTGATTTTTGAGTTGTTGAATTGAGAATTGACTGACTAAGAAAATATTCTGAGAATTGTTGTTTTCAATATCGAATTATTTGATGATATACGAGCAGGAATGGTTTATTGAGTATTTGAGCATGACTTTATTTTTCGAGATATTCCTGAGTTATGCTTTCGGTGATTTATTGTTGATTTATTGAATTAATATCGGGTTTCTTTCCAAAAGCAATTATCTAAAGAGATTGGTTCCAGTTTATTGAGGAGGTAAATAAGTTAGCGCATGCATGCTTTACCTGGTCGGCAGTCCCCTCCAGGTAATGGTCTGGTCAGCAGTCCTCTCCAAACAATATTCTGGTCGGTAGTCCACTCCATAATATTCAGGTCGGCAGTTCCCTCCGATGCGTTATCTGGTCAGCAGCCCCCTCCAGATGGCATGAGGTAGTTAGTCGGCAGTCCCCTCTAACCATCACTTCCTCGTCCGATCGGCGCCTCCGATGCATCATTGGTTGACAGTTCCCTCTAGGTGGCATGAGATGACTAGTCGGCAGTTCCATCTAGTCATCGCCTCTTTTAAGAGATGAGCATTTCAAAGAGTTTTCGAGATAAGACCTATAATATGATTTGAGTTATCAAGTTATTCTGGAGATTTTGAATGATTTTATGGTATTTTTCTTGTGTGCATTTCAGTGAGTTTCTGAGAAGGTTTTCAAGATGACTTGGTATTTTACCGAATTATACTGTGTGTTGGATTTTAAGAGTTCAAAATTGGGAAAGTATTAAATCTTATATTTGTTTTCCTTCGAGATTAGTTATTTTTCATCTACTCACTCTAGCTTTTTTAAATGCTTTTTCCCTGAGCCCTTCAGTTTTAAATGCCTAGCTTGCAGGCTAGATTAATTGAGGTTAGGCGTATATGGATTTGAGGCATAGTCGTCACTGCTTCTGCATTGTAGGATTTATCGATCCTTCATCCTTTTTGTTTTGGATTCTTGTGTATTACATTGCTCTGATAATCTAGTGGTTCTATATTGATAAATGAAGTTTTGGGTGATGTGAACTGGGAGATAATGTGATTTCGGGGAGCAGGATGGCTCCAGGAGAGTAAGGATGGACTGTTTAGAAGTGTAATATCTTTTGTCACGCCCCGAATTTTAGAATAACAATTCAAAATCCGAAACATGAAAATACTACAAACTCAAAATAATCATCCTGAAAATTTTTCTTTTCATAACACCCTCACCACACGAAATAAAATCAAACCGAATTTAGTTTCGGTTAAATATTACAACTCAAAACCAAATGTAATTGTAAAGCTCTAAATGAGCATACACGCCTCACAACTAAATAAATAACAAAACTGCTGTAACACCTAAGCAGCTCGGTCACCTCCCTGGTTATCCTAACCTGCAGGAATATCCGCTACACCATTGAATAGTGTACCGGGATTGCAACAACACAAAACCCGGTAAGCTTATGAAAGCTTGTATGAGTAAAAGAAAGAACTGTTACTTAATTTAATCTCATTTATTCCCACACACAGCAACACCCAATAATTTCCACATATGCAAGTACTAACAATCTCAATCACACACCGATTCAATATATCACAACAAACCAATCTCACAACTTTCTTCATAACTCACAATCTCAATCACACACCAATTCAATATATCAAGACAAACAAACTCACAACTTTCTTCACAACTCTCATCATCGTATTTATAAAAAATACGGTATTTGACAGACTAGAGCTCTAACTGAATCGTAGCCCGTCACCTGGCCTAGGTTATGGCATCCGACATATTTATCTATTATTGTATTTCATCAATATGTATACCTATATACATATTTAGAACGTCCAATAATTCCACATACTCAACCAATCGTATCCCATCATCCACACTAGGATTAGAGCGTCTGATTACCCATACCGGTCATTACGTCGACCCTAAACCCATAAATGAACACAACATATAATATCACATACTGAAATCAACCCAACTAAGATACACTATATTATTATGGAATTACACAAATTGAAATAAAATCAATTCATCAATTCTACTCAATCATATCATCACACAACAATCCACTCATCAATATATATTTTCCACGTAAATATATATATACGTAATCATCCACTCAGGAATGACAACTAATACCATCTATAGCTCACACAAGAAAATTATGAAATTCGTTTGTATAGTTAAAATTCATTTTACTTACCTATGGACCGTGGTGATTCAAGTCCATGAAATTTTAAAACAAATTTTTAATCCGCAAATATTTTTCACACAATTACCAAAAATAAATAAATTAAAATGCTCGGTTCGTAATATGAACCACGTGAGTTTTACTCACCTCGAAACTCCCGCTGCGTCTTCAATATAATTATAATTTATAATTAACGCCGAATAGCCCACTCAAATAAAATCCGTCAACCACCTAATCAAATGTGATTCAAATTTAGCCAACAATTTCAACACATAATTTAACTACTAATTAACGGCCAGATTCTAATTTACATTAAAATCCGACGAGCGGTTTCTCACGAATCGCTCCCCTAATTACCGTTTTTCACATATACGAAGATCCAACGGTCAGATCTTCGCCCATGACCACACAAAGCCTCTGGGACAGTCATATGATCATCATAACAAATTTACAAGTTCATCCGACGGTCATAATTTCACAGATCAAAAATCTAACGATCGAAATCGATCGAAATCACAAAATTCATAACTAATTCATACGATATCCGAAAAATGCGTATAATACGCCGAAATGATCGTATCGAAACATAGAATCATAAAATGGACATAAATCAAATTTTAGACCTCCGGAGGTGGCCGGAAAAGGCCGCCGGAGTTAGGGACAGAGCCGCCACCGACCACCGCCAATGGTGTCGAGGCCGAGCTTGTCCCCTTCGTTTCATCATTCTGAGCAACTTTCATAACTAGCACAAGACCTAAAAATGACGGGAAGGGATCGAAATTACCGATTTATAGTCGGCGGTCGGAAAAAATGCAGAAACCAGCGAGCTTGAAAACCGACGTGAAAACTGCAACCTCAGGCCCCGATCCCTTCTGGAAACTTGTTCAGAACTTCCTTGCGAACTCAACAAGCCAAGAATCACAAGAAACGATCGTGTATAGCTCGAGATATCTTGATCGAAAGTTTCGGTGTTTCGATCCGTTCGGGTCGAGCTCCGACGAACGTGAAAACGTTCGACCCAGTTCTGGTCCTTCTTGGTGCTTGTAGAGGAAGTTGAGGCGAGCTCAATAAGCTAAGAATCAAGTGAAATGGTGGAGTGTAGCTCGAGATATCGAGATCGAACCGAAAATGGTGGTTTTCGGTTCGGGCCGTGTCGCCACCGCCACAGGCTGCGCCGCCTTGTGCAACTGCCTCCGGGAGCTAGAGCAGCTCAAGACGAACGCCTGGAACTTAGTTTGGGGACGAGAGGTGGTCTGTGGAGGGAGAACAATTAAGGAGAAGTTTTCTCTCTATTTCGGTCGAGTGAGGCGGATGCGAGAGCTGAGAGAGAGAAAAACTCAGTTTTTTTCCAGAAACAGAAGGAAGAAGAGAAAGAGAGGAAAAGGTAGAAAAAATTAGGGTTTCCCAAAATTTTTCTATATATACAAGTTCGGAAAACTTCTAAATTCGATAACTAAATCAGAAAAAATCCGATCTTTGTGTTCCGCACGTGTACGGACTCGTATCGACGAGCTCTACAACTTTCATGAAGAAAGTTTCTCCAAATTTCGTACGTAGAAAAAGTCGATTTCTCAAACCGAGTATTTCGAGCTTTTCGTTAAAAATAGTCGTTTCGAAACTTCGATTAATGTAAAAGTGAATTATTATCGAACAATAATCGTTAAATCGTACAATAATCACTCAATACAATTACTCGAATTAAAATGAAATTTGCGGGTATTACAATCTACCCCCCTTAAAGGAATTTCGTCCCGAAATTCAAATACCCAATTCCCCAAAAAGCTGTGGATACCTCGTCCTCATGTCAGATTCCAACTCCCATGATGTATCACCCTCATCATGATGACTCCACAACACTTTCACGAGATCAACCTCTTTCCTACGAAGTTTCTTCGTAGACCTATCCAAGATACGAACAGGTTCAACTACAAATGTCACATCCGTGTTCACTTCGATCGTACCGTGATCAATCACATGAGACTCGTCTCGAACATACTTCCTGAGCATAGACACATGGAAGACATTGTGCACACCCGACATGCTAACAGGTAAAGCAAGACGATATGCCAAGTTACCAACCCTTTCTAGAATCTCAAAGGGTCCAACATACCTCGGTGCGAGTTTCCCCTTCTTGCCAAATCTCACAACACCTTTCATAGGTGAGACTTTTAAGAACACATGATCACCTGTCTCAAACTCCAACGGTCTCCTCTTCAAGTCAGCATAACTCTTCTGTCTACTCTGAGCGGTTCGGATTCTGTCCCGAATAGTAGTGACCTTCGCTGTAGTCTCCTGTACGATCTCAGGACCGATGAGCCCTTTATCCCCTGCTTCCGCCCAACAGATAGGAGTCCTACATGGTCTACCATAAAGAGCCTCATATGGAGCCATACCGATACTAGAGTGATAGCTGTTGTTGTAGGCAAACTTTACCAATGGCAGATGATCCGCCCAACTACCCTTAAAATCAATAACACAAGCTCTGAGCATGTCCTCCATCACCTGATTCACTCTCTCGGTCTGTCCATCTGTTTGTGGGTGAAATGCAGTGCTCATAGCAAGAGACGTACCAAATGCCTTATGGAACCTACGCCAGAATTCTGAAGTGAAACGAGCATCACGATCAGATACAATCGTCACAGGCACTCCATGAAGCCTCACTATCTCGTTCACGTACAACTTACACAATGCATCCCCTGAGTACGTTTTTGCCACCGGAAGGAAATGTGCTGATTTAGTCAACCGGTCAACAATCACCCAAATCGAGTCATAACTTTGCCTGGATCTGGGCAATCCAGTCACAAAGTCCATAGAGATGTCTTCCCATTTCCAAACAGGAATCGATAAGGGGTTCAGCATTCTTGCTGGTCTCTGATGCTCTGCCTTCACCTGTTGACAGGTAAGACACTTTGACACGTGTTCCGCCACATCCCTCTTCATACCATACCACCAAAACTGCCTTCGTAGATCCATATACATTTTAGTACTTCCTGGATGTATAGTATATCGTGACCTATGTGCTTCCCGCATGATCTCCTCCCTGAGGTTATCAACACTCGGTACATACAATCTCCCTCGAAATCTCAACCCTCCATCAGCCACAATCATCCACTCAGAAGGACCCTCAACATCCGGGTCAACAGTCATCTCAGCAATTCTCGCCTGAGCAGACTCATCAAGTGTCTGACCCTGAATGATCCTGGAGATCAAGGTGGGCTGTAAGGTGATACTACCGAGAAAGATTCCCTGTCCTGCTCCTGCGGGCATAAGGTCGAACTCAGATGCAACTTCTAACATGCGCCACTCCCGCACCATAATCGATGCCATGATTACCCGCGGTTTCCTACTCAAAGCATCCGCCACTACATTCACCTTTCCGGGATGATACTCCAAGGTGAAATCATAGTCCTTAATGAGCTTCATCCATCTCCTCTGCCTCATGTTCAATTCCTTCTGGGAGAATAGATACTTCAAACTCTTGTGATCAGAAAAGAGTTCAAATTTCTCACCATAAAGATAGTGCCTCCAAATCTTCAAGGCAAACACCACAGCTGCTAGCTCTAGATCATGAGTAGGGTAGTTCCGCTCATGTACCTTCAATTGTCTAGAACCAAAAGCAACGACACTACCATTCTGCATCAACACACACCCCAAACCCTGATGAGATGCATCGCTGTAAATGACTAATCTCCCACCACTAGTAGGAATAGTCAACACTGGAGCTGTAGTCAATCTAGTCTTCAGCTCAATGAAAGCCTTCTCACACTCATCCGACCATACGAACTGAGTGTCTTTCCAGGTCAATTTGGTCAAAGCCGAAGCAATATCGGAGAACCCTTCAATGAAGCGCCTGTAATACCCGGCCAGTCCAAGGAAGCTACGGATTTCTGTAACCGGAGTAGGGCGACTCCAACTCATCACTGCTTCAACCTTCGATGGATCCACAGAAACTCCATCCTTCGAGACCACATGACCAAGGAACTTTACTTCACTCTGCCAGAAATCGCACTTCTCGAACATGGCAAATAGTTTCTGCTCTCTCAACGTCTGCAGCACTATCCGCAGATGCCTCTCATGCTCAGCTGAAGACCTTGAATAAATCAAGATGTCGTCAACGAACACTACCACAAACTGATCCAAGTAAGGACTGAACGTACGGTTCATCAAGTCCATAAATGCTGCGGGGGCATTCGTGAGACCAAAAGGCATGACAAGAAACTCAAAATGTCCATACCTGGTCCTGAACGCAGTCTTTGGAATATCTTCCTCCTTCACCCTCAACTGGTGATATCCAGACCTCAAGTCAATCTTCGAGAACACAGTAGCTTCTCTAAGCTGATCGAACAAGTCATCAATCCTAGGTAAAGGGTACCTATTCTTGATGGTCACCTTGTTCAACTGTCGATAATCCACACATAGACGAAGTGAACTATCCTTCTTCTTCACAAACAACACTGGTGCACCCCAAGGAGACACACTTGCCTGAATGAACCCTTGTGCAAGTAAGCCCTCAATCTGAACCTTCAACTCCTGAAGTTCAGCTGGAGCCATTCGATAGGGTGCTTTCGACACAGGTGAAGTACCTGGTATCACATCAATGGAGAAGTCCATTACCCTCTTCGGAGGTAACCCAGGGATCTCCTGAAACACATCTTCATACTCTGAAACTACAGGAATCCCTGTAATCTTTGAAGTACTACTCCCTGATTCAATATGGGCCAAAATCCCTATCCTCATGGTGATGTCAGACTTCAAACAACGGTAATGAAACACCGGTTGTCCCGGAATATGGAAGGACACAATCATCCGAAAACAATCAATAACAGCATGGTTCGGGCTCAACCAATCCATACCCAAAATCACATCATACGTGTGATCCGGAATCACAATCAAAGATGCAGAGAACTCTCTGCCACCAATCCCAATAGGGCAATCATCACAAAGCATGCTAAGCTCGAGAGACACACCGAGAGATGATGTAACACACAATGATCTAGTCAGAGGCATAGCAATCAAACCCAAAACATCCACAACCGAACTAGATATGAAAGAGTGTGAGGCTCCCGTATCAAACAGTACTCTAGCAAGAAAGTGATAAACAGATAAGGTACCTTCCACTCCCATGCCTGCCTGACTGATGGCAAAGACTCTAGCATGAGCAGGTGGTAGCTGCCTCTACTGGTTACCCTACACTCTACCCTGATTTCGAGGACACTCCCTAGCCTGATGCCCTGCCTGTCCACAGCTGTAGCATAACCTACCCCGTTGCTTCGTGCACGCACGAGAGATATGGCCCGGCTCACCACAGTTAAAGCACTTCACCGGAGCTGCTGGTGCTATCTGCCTGATAGGCATAGCCTGAACAGGAGGAGCTACTGCTGTCCTAGCTGGAACCTGATGCTGAAACTGAGTTCTCTGTCTCTTCCAGAACCCACCCCTGAAGTCTCTCTCAGCAGACTCCTTCTCTCTACGAATCAGGTTCTGCTGCTCAATGATCTGTGCCTTAGCCAAGATCTCTCTCTTAGTCTTCAGCTCTAAGATGGATACATCACGCTCAATCGAAGGACTCAACCCTCTCTGAAACTTCTTGGCCAAGTCCTCATCCTCCATCTGCCTCACATACTTGTACAGTCTGGAGAACTCCGCATCATACTCAATTACGGTCATCTTCCCCTGTACAAGTGCAAGGAACTCTCGCTCCAACCTCTCCTTCACTGCTGGTGGAAAGTACTTCTCCCTGAACAGCCTCTCAAAGCCGTCCCATGTCAAGGTAGACACCTCAATGCTCCTCTGAGTGACGTTCCACCACACCCTAGCCTCATCCTTCAACATGAAAGCGGCTAGCTTCCTCTTGTCGGTCTTAGTGCAATCAAGCAGATTGAAATAGGTCTGCAAATCCTCTATCCAATGATCCGCCACCATATAATCAGTGCCTCCTCCAAACTTGGTTGCTCCCAAGCGAGTAATTTCCCTTGCTAGCATCAGCAAGCGAGCAGGATTATCAACCACAACCACAGGAGGAATAGGCTGATCCTCATAAGGTGCATCTTCCTCCGACTCGAATACTTCTTCGACTGGAGGGGCCCTACCCCTTCCTCGGCCTCTACCCCTGCCACGAGGTCTACCTCTACCCCGACCTCTGGCCTCGTTTCCCTCAATCTCCATTACCTAATAAGCATGATATACTTGATTAATACACGCATAACACTTAAACAAAGCATAAGTCAAATGCAAGTCCATATTAACCAAGTACTGATCATACATAACGATGCTTAAATTTCCTAAAAGTACTAACGTTCCTAGCCAACCTAACGCACTCACATACCCAATGACATTGTCAATACCGAAGAGCACACGATGGGGATCCGCTGCAGACGGGCCATCACTCGGTAAGTATTGACATATCACCAAATATGTACCTTACGCTCTGATACCAAACTGTCACGCCCCGAATTTTAGAATAACAATTCAAATTCCGAAACATGAAAATACTACAAACTCAAAATAATCATCCTGAAAATTTTTCTTTTCATAACACCCTCACCACACGAAATAAAATCAAACCGAATTTAGTTTCGGTTAATTATTACAACTCAAAACCAAATGTAATTGTAAAGCTCTAAATGAGCATACACACCTCACAACTAAATAAATAACAAAACTGCTGTAACACCTAAGCAGCTCGGTCACCTCCCTGGTTATCCTGACCTGCAGGAATATCCGCTACACCATTAAATAGTGTACCGGGATTGCAACAACACAAAACCCGGTAAGCTTATGAAAGCTTGTATGAGTAAAAGAAAGAACTGTTACTTAATTTAATCTCATTTATTCCCACACACAGCAACACCCAATAATTTCCACATATGCAAGTACTAACAATCTCAATCACACACCGATTCAATATATCACAACAAACCAATCTCACAACTTTCTTCACAACTCACAATCTCAATCATACACCAATTCAATATATCAAGACAAACCAACTCACAACTTTCTTCACAACTCTCATCATCGTATTTATAAAAAATACGGTATTTGACAGACTAGAGCTCTAACTGAATCGTAGCCCGTCACCTGGCCTAGGTTATGGCATCCGACATATTTATCTATTATTGTATTTCATCAATATGTATACCTATATACATATTTAAAACGTCCAATAATTCCACATACTCAACCAATCGTATCCCATCATCCATACTAGGATTAGAGCGTCTGATTACCCATACCGGTCATTACGTCGACCCTAAACCCATAAATGAACACAACATATAATATCACATACTGAAATCAACCCAACCAAGATACACCATATTATTATGGAATTACACAAATTGAAATAAAATCAATTCATCAATTCTACTCAATCATATCATCACACAACAATCCACTCATCAATATATATTTTCCACGTAAATATATATATACGTAATCATCCACTCAGGAATGACCACTAATACCATCTATAGGTCACACAAGAAAATTATGAAATTCGTTTGTATAGTTAAAATTCATTTTACTTACCTATGGACCGTGGTGATTCAAGTCCATGAAATTTTAAAACAAATATTTAATCCGCAAATATTTTTCACACAATTACCAAAAATAAATAAATTAAAATACTCGATTCGTAATATGAACCACGTGAGTTTTACTCACCTCGGAACTCCCGCTGCGTCTTCAATATAATTATAATTTATAATTAACGCCGAATAGCCCACTCAAATAAATTCCGTCAATCACATAATCAAATGTGATTCGAATTTAGCCAACAATTTCAACACATAATTTAACTACTAATTAACGGCCAGATTCTAATTTACATTAAAATCCGACGAGCGGTTTCTCACGAATCGCTCCCCTAATTACCGTTTTTCACATATACTAAGATCCAACGGTCGGATCTTCGCCCATGACCACACAAAGCCTCTGGGACAGTCATATGATCATCATAACAAATTTACAAGTTCATCCGACGGTCATAATTTCACAGATCAAAAATCTAACGACCGAAATCGATCGAAATCACAAAATTCATAACTAATTCATACGATATCCGAAAAATACGTATAATACGCCGAAATGATCGTATCGAAACATAGAATCATAAAATGGACAGAAATCAAATTTTAGACCTCCGGAAGTGGCCGGAAAAGGCCGCCGGAGTTAGGGACAGAGCCGCCACCGACCACCGCCAATGGTGTCGGGGCCGAGCTTGTCCCCTTCGTTTCATCATTCTGAGCAACTTTCATAACTAGCACAAGACCTAAAAATGACGGGAAGGGATCGAAATTACCGATTTATAGTCGGCGGCCGGAAAAAATGCAGAAACCGGCGAGCTTGAAAACCGACGTGAAAACTGCAACCTCAGGCCCCGATCCCTTCTGGAAACTTGTTCAGAACTTCCTTGCGAACTCAACAAGCCAAGAATCACAAGAAACGATCGTGTATAGCTCGAGATATCTTGATCGAAAGTTTCGGTGTTTCGATCCGTTCGGGTCGAGCTCCGACGAACGTGAAAACGTTCGACCCAGTTCCGGTCTTTCTTGGTGCTTGTAGAGGAAGTTGAGGCGAGCTCAATGATCTAAGAATCAAGTGAAATGGTGGAGTGTAGCTCGAGATATCGAGATCGAACCGAAAATGGTGGTTTTCGGTTCGGGCCGTGTCGCCACCGCCACAGGCTGCGCCGCCTTGTGCAACTGCCTCCGGGAGCTAGAGCAGCTCGAGACGAACGCCTGGGACTTGGTTTGGGGTCGAGAGGTGGTCTGTGGAGGGAGAACAATTAAGGAGAAGTTTTCTCTCTATTTGGGTCGAGTGAGGCGGATGCGAGAGCTGAGAGAGAGAAAAACTCAGTTTTTTTCCAGAAACAGAAGGAAGAAGAGAAAGAGAGGAACCGGTAGAAAAAATTAGGGTTTCCCAAAATTTTTCTATATATACAAGTTCGGAAAACTTCTAAATTCGATAACTAAATCAGAAAAAATCCGATCTTTGTGTTCCGCACGTGTACGGACTCGTATCGACGAGCTCTACAACTTTCATGAAGAAAGTTTCTCCAAATTTCGTACGTAGAAAAAGTCGATTTCTCAAACCGAGTATTTCGAGCTTTTCGTTAAAAATAGTCGTTTCGAAACTTCGATTAATGTAAAAGTGAATTATTATCGAACAATAATCATTAAATCGTACAATAATCACTCAATACAATTACTCGAATTAAAATGAAATTTGCGGGTATTACATCTTTCTACAGGTTATCGGTAGTCCATTTTTAGGCGAAGATCCGCTAAATTTTTGGTAGAATTTCTTCTAAGATGAGCCGCTGCAAGGCCACTTCGAATTTGAAGGTGAAATTCGGGGCGGGTCCTGTCATTTCTGATCTTGAGCAAGGCACATTCTGATAGAACCACAAGCCCACTTGTTAATTCTCGCCCACTCCATATCATCTATGTCTGCAGGTTTATCTTCCAAAGCTATATCCAATTTTTGTTGACACAAGACATCCATCATCTCACACTGCCACATGCCATAATTGTTGGTGCCATTAAACTTTTCAACTTCAAATTTGGCATTACCAATTGATGGCCTGGAAGTTGACCAACGCGAAGAACCTGAAGACTCAACCCCTTTATTTTTCTCGTCAACCATGGTTTCCAATCAGTGAATCAACTCCCAATTCAGAACCAAAGCTCTGATACCAGTTTGTTGTGCGGAAGCGTAACAAACACAATATTGATATGAAACTAGATGAGCAACCAAACAACAAAAAAGAAAGCAAACACAAGAACACAAGAATTTATAGTGGTTCACTCAATCAATGTGATTGAGTTACGTCCACTTTCGGAGTCGGCGAGAAATTCTACTATAATCAATTGGAGAGAATATAATTAGAGTTTGAGAATAAACTCTCTACCCAAAATCTCAATACACCAATAACCTAGTTAACTCTCTCTCTCTCTGTAATACTGACAGCATATATATATATATATATATATATATATATATATATATATATATATATACAGCGGTTCTCCACTGCGGAAGTCCGCAGTTTTTCGATCCGTACGGATTTCCAGTTTTGACCCACTTTCCGATCACATTTTCACATCTTAACCGTTCAATTTTTAGGTCCTAATGTATAGATCACATTTGCAAAATTTCAGCCAATTTGGTGATCGTTAAGGCATTCAAAACTGCAAATTACAATAATATATACGAACGGTTCTGGTTCGACAGATACGGTTCGTTCGTGTAAATTGCAGGTTTGGATGCCTTAACGATAACCAAATTGGCTGAAATTTTGCAGAGGTGATCTATACATTATGACTTAAAAACTGAACGGTTAAGATGTGAATGTGTGATCGAAAAGTGGGGAAAAACACAAAATCCGTACGTTTTTGCTTAGGTGCAGATATCCGCACCTGAGCAAAATTATATATATATATATATATATATCCTAATTATTCTAGACCTACATGGATATCCTAATTAACCTAGGTTTCTTGCCACGTCATCTTCACAATGGGCTTCTCAACTTTTTGTCCACCCGTTCAATTTAAAGCCAATATTCAATGAAAATCTAGTAGCCAGCACTACTACTAATTTCAAGCTTATACATGCATAATTAATCTATTTTAAGAAAGTATAACTGAGCATATGATCGATTAATATTTATGCAGAAATATCAAACTTGAGTAAGGTCCATACAAAGAAGGTACCGAATCTTGTTTTTTGTTTTTGTTTTTGTTTTTGTTTTTTTTTTTAAAGTATGTACCAAATCTTTTTATAAGATTTGGCCACCGGACTGTGTTTGCCTCGACTCCATCGACTCTGGTTCTGGTTCGTACGTAACTATAATACTTCTATTCAATCTAATAACATGATCAGATACTAATTGACGTGAACTTAATTTGCAGAAAAGGGTAGAGAAAAATCAGAATCCATGCCTTACAAAGAATGCATTCAATCTTGTGAAAGTGAAACTGCATGCGCTTGTACACTTATATATCCAACCCAGTTATCGAAGTGTATTTGCCTCCAACCCAAGCAACAAGGTAAGTAAAAACGTTCGTCGAATTAATTAACAAGCTATATTTCAGTGCCTCATATATCTCTAATCTCCGCTGCAGCATTATATATTAACTATCTGTCATAGTTAATTAATTAATGAATCAATTTCAGAAAGTGCTTGGCTCTAAAAATCGCATGGATATGGATTTGTTAATTACTTTAGTGACATCATGATATTTGGTTTATCTTAATTTTACGTATAGAAAAAGTTCGACGAAAGTCAGATGGCTCTACTGCTCCATACAGACGATGCGTTCAATCCTGTGAAACATGTGCTTGTACGCTTGTCTATCCACAAGAACTATCCAAGTGCATTTGTCTCGATTACCCAGCATCTCAAAATTCTGGTACAAACCTGTATATATTACCTAATTATATATATATATAGACACACACACACATATACAGCGCTTCTCCAATCTCCACTGTGGACGTCCGCAGTTTTTCTTAGGTACGGATTTTAGGTTTTGACCCACGTTTCTATTATATTTTCACATCTTTACCGTTCAGTTTTTAAGTCCTAATGTATAGATCACCTCTGCAAAATTTCAGCCAAATTGGTGATTGTTAAGGCTTCCAAAACTGCAATTTACAACAATGTACACGAACGGTTCCGGTTCGGCAGATTCGGTTCGTTCGTATAAATTGCAGTTTTGGATGCCTTAACGATCATCAATTTGGCTGAAATTTTACAGAGGTGATCTATACATTAGGACCTAAAAATTGAACGGTTAAGATGTGAAAATATGATCGAAAAGTGGGTCAAAACTGTAAATCCGTACCTTTTTTCTTAGGTGCGGATATCCACACCTGAGCAAAGTTATATATATATATATATATATATATATGAGGGGGAATCTAGATAGGATATCCTTACTTTAAAAATTTTACGATTTTTATTTATTTACACTAACGTATGACAAAAGATTTCAACCGTTGATCCTTTACATTCCTATGTAAAAATTGTGTATATAAAAAATCAACTAAATCCGTAATCAATTGGTCACTCAAAATTGTGTACACAAATGTAGTCCATTAGGTAAAATTAAAGCGAACTTTGTGCTAATCAAATAGTTAAACATTTTCTGATTTGGCTAATTCTTTGTAGGATTCATATGTGTGTGGGTAAGTAGAGAATGAGTGATTTTGATTATTAAAATACATGCTAAAAATAGAAACATCTTCACTTTTCAAGTTTAAGGAAGTTATGTCTTAGATTCTCCCTCACTTTCGGTACCATACAAAGCCAACTTAACGAAGCAAAAGCATAATTGGCTAATTTCGCATCAATGTGACGCACTGGTGATCCAAATTTTTGGCGCTCAATAGCACGCTCCTTAATTTTCTTGCCCAAAATTTCATATCACATGGGCATGGTAGAGACGTTAACCGATGAGCAAATATAGAACAACCAACATTCATTTTTTCATTTAAAAGATTTCCACAACTATTTGGTTTCAACAATTGTGGTATGACTATGCTGACATACAATAAAGCTCCTTCCAACGTGTTGGTTTAGAGCTTCAATTCATTTACACCTAAACCACCCTTCGGTCGATAGCCATGTGAGTCATGCCATTTAATTTTCTGGCGTTTACTTGCATAGATTTATGGGCATGACAGTAGAGACGTGAACACATGCACAAATATGGAACAGCCGACAGTCATATTTCATCTACAATTTTTCCAAACTGTACGTAAGAACTAATGGTTTCATCTACATGGCCTGACAGGTATTGAATTGATTTAACTCTCTTCACTTGGCTCACCAGTATATGTAATGGTTAATTCCATACAAGCTTCTAATGCAGAGGCAGCTACTGGTGCAGTAGTACAGTTGAGCGAGAATTAAGCGTATCAGATTCAGATATGGGGCTTCTGGGACACTAGGTGGCCATACTCATAACGTCCTGTGCTTATATCTGGGGGAGGAAATGGAATTTACTTGACCTAGTCACTGCTGCGATGTTTGTGTCGATCCATGTCCTTGCTTTATTTGCACCCTTTCATTTCAACTGATCTGCATTTTTCGTAGCATTGGCTCTCGCTTATGCCATCGGATTGGGAATAACTCTGTCTTACCACATAAATCTTGCTGCCTATATCGCCGTTCTTTCCGCTGAGGTACCTACCGAGCTATGGCGTAGCTACAATATTCATAAATTTATTTTGCTACTTTCCCATCCTGAAAATCCCATTTTCTGAATGAGGAACAAGTTTAAATATTTAGTTTTCGTTTAAGCTACTTCAAATCAATTACGTAACATATTACCATGAAAGTTTCCATGAGTAATATTTAGGGTTTGTAAATTGATACGTAACTACTTGACTCTGATTTTTCAGGGAATTCCAATTGACTCGGTGAGTACGCATCGTTAAATTAATATACCCTCCCCATTGCTATCCCAAAAAAGTTTGGTTGAAACTACTTTAATTCTCATCAAAACACTAGTGATCCAACACTAGTACTACCTTTTGGCCATCTCATTTCCAGAAAGCCTCATATAGTGAGATGAAGGCACTTGTCATCGGCTCATCAAGTCCTAACCATGCAAGCAAACCATTCCATGAGTAACTACAGATGTAGATATACTTTGGCATTTTCTACTCAAGTGTGTACTAACCAAAAGTTCAATACATGTCATAATTACGCACGATGTTGATACCATGACATTGAATGAACCAATAGAGAATTACATGTCATAATTACGTACTAACCAAAAGTTCAACTCATGGTGAGGACCAGTTGGATACAAATGCACCTAACACTTTACTGACATTGAAAAGAAATAAGAAAGAGAGTTTTTCGTATTGGAATTGTGGTATTGTGATGTCGGCCGAAGAGAGAAGATGGATGGTATTAATTATGGATGAGTGTACGGGGAAATTGAGAAGAATGGAGAGATAAGGTGGACGTGATAAGACAGAGGAAAAGAGAAAATAAAAAAAAATGAAAAAAAAGGATAAACCTGAGGGCGTGAGGAAGAAGGAAAAATGAATGGAAAACTAATGATGATGTCATTGCTGACGTCATCATGACCTCAGTAATAATCAGATTTTTTTTCTTTTCTTTTCCTTTTCCTTTTCTTTTTCTTTCATTTTCTTTTTTCTATTTTTGTTTTTTTTTCTCATATCTTTTAGTGGAAAATTCTGTTTAGTTTCTGTACTATGACTCTGTCATCGTTTCAGTTCCTGACATTCTAATTAATCTGAAAAGTCTATGAGGTCACAATTTCCATCTAATAGGTTCTCGCCGTCTAGATTCCGTCAAATTGGCCCGTTAATTTGCTGACGTGGCAATCCATTTTACGTCATCTCAGCACGATTGTGGTGAAATTCCTATATAACCCTATGTTATTTCCCCATTCCTTTTTAACTTCTTTTATTCCCCCCCTCCCTTTTTTCCCCCTTTTTTTCCTATCTCCTTTTTCTTCACACCCAAACCACCATAACCACCACCATCAAGCTCTCTCTCTCTCTCTCTCTCTCTCTCTCTCTCTATCCACTAAAAGGAAATCTAGAAATGGATCTTAGAGCAATTTCAACAGTTTCTCCATATTTTGATTTTTCTCTATTATTTTAAGAAAAAATGAGCCTCTTTTGCTCCAACAGATTCTCTATAACTATACTCATTTTAGGGATAGTAAGGAAAGAGAATCAAATACCCTAAATTTACAGCAATCTCTAAAATTTTAAGGAAAAATTATGGAGATCTTAGAGATTGCTATAAATAAAGAATCTGTTGGAGTTGGAGAACAAAAAGAAGTTAAATATTTGACTTTTGCTTTCCTATGATATAGAAATTATAAAAAAAACTGTTGGAGTTGCTCTTATCATCACTATCAGTATACATGAGTCTTATCCCATCTTGATCATACTCATCAGACCACCATCATCAAAATGGGTCTTACCCAGTGATTCACTAACATCAACTTCCAAAGTTCAATTTCATAGAAATCTCAATCAAAATCAAGGTTAATTTAGAATCCAATGTCATCAACAACACAACACAAACCCCAATTCTGGAGATAGTGGTGGGATTAAGGTGAGTTGAAATTTTCGATTGCTAGTCAGGCCTCGGCATAGGCTCGCCGGCCTCCATCACCAACTCCCCCTCGCCGCAGTTGCTGACCACCTGCCAGTCCATGGCTCACCCCCCTTAACGATATGCACCGATATCCTCACCGCGACGGGGATCGAGGCTGTCAGCATGAACTTCCCGGATGACAGAACCGTCGGCGATCCACTTAGCCCACTGTGCATCACGTTTTCTACCCCGGCCACCTTCACCGCCGTCCTCATCCTGCTGCCCCCCATCGAAAATCGAAACCCCTAGAAGAGGAGACTCTGGTTTTTGGGTTCCTTGAGATTTTCGCAATTTAATCGCCAAAGGATTTTAGAGAAGAGAAGGAAGGGCTGGTATTTATGGTGGCCTGAAAAAAAGAAGAAGAGGCTTTTGATGAGCTAGGTGTTTGGGTAAAAGAACAAGAGGAAGAAGAGATTGCAGCAAAAACAAAAAAGAAGAATTACAAAAATTAAAAAAAAAATTAAAAGAGGACTAGGGTTATTCTCGACATTTTAACTTGCATTATGGTTACGTGGTGCTGAGTTGGTGTCTATTTATCTACCACGTCAGCCAGTTAATGGAGCATTTAGACGGCGAGGACCTATTAGAAGGAAATTGTGACATTGGAGACTTTTCAGATTAAATTAGAATGTCAGGGATTGAAACGATAACAGAGTCATAGTAAATGGACTAAACAGAATTTTCCCCTATCTTTTATCTTCTCCATGATTACATCTATGGTTACAAATAATTTGACATTTCCTGATCAAATACGTACTAACCCTCAATACATGTCATAGTTAAGCACGATGTTGATGCCATTGAATCGAACCACTAGAGAATCAACTCATGATGAGGACTAGTTTGATACAAATGCACCTCAAACATTACCAACATTGAAAAGAAATGAGAAAGGGAGGTTTTCATACAGTTGACTTTTTAGTGAGTCATAATATGTTAGTTACCTAACATATTTAGAGAGCATGCATGTATTCAAATCTCACTAACATCAAAGTAAAGATGACAAAACTTCCCATCATGTAAGGTAACTATTAGTAAGGCTACCCATCAGGTATTTGACCTTGATGGAGATGAATTCAGGTTAAATTGAGTAACTGGACGACCATCCCCAGTATTCAATTTTTTTTAATCGAGGATAATGAAGGGATGGTATTTTGATCCTCATACCTAGCCCCTTCCCCACCCATTATTAATTATTATTTTCAAATTTAATTTGAACGAATTGTTGTGTAAGAAACTGTAAATAACTATTAAGCATAATTCTACTAATATATAAGAAAGTCAAATTCTTTAACATGTTTAATATATTTTATGATATTTTAATTGTAATTTCATATTTAAAGTACGAGTTATTGAATATTATTAAAACGAATTTGGTATGTTTGTGCGTGTGTATATTTTTTTTAATTTTTTTTTTTTTGAAAAGACGAATTAAGTATATATCTTAGTGGAGATTCAGGGCAAGTATGGGGAGTTGATCACCAACATGTATGGGATAGAGAATCCTCAATATGTTATACCGGGGACCTGGGCCCGGGCAGGGTTAAGAAGCCAATTTGGGATAGTGATGGTATTTTAATCACCAGCCCCTATCCTCCGCATTGCTATCTCAAGAAAGTTTAGTTGAAACTGCTTTGATTCTCGTCAAATCCTCCTACACTAGTACTCTTATTTCCAGAAAGCTTCATATGTAATGAGATGTATGCACTTGTCATCGGCTCATAATGTCCTAACCAAATCATTCCATGATTAACCATAGATATACTTTGGAATTTCCTGTGTATGCACTTGTCATCGGCTCATAATATCCTAATTACCAAATCATTCCATGATTAACCATAGATTTACAAATACTTTGGCATTTCCTGATCGAGTACTTACTAACCAAAGGATCAATACATGTCATAGTAAAGCACGATGCTGATGCCATTAAATGGAACCAATAGAGAATCAAGTCACGATGAGGACTAGTTTGATACAAATGCACCTCAAACTTTACCAACATTGAAAACAATGAGAAAGGGAGTTTTTCGTACTGTAAACTTTTTGGTGAGTCAATCTGTTAGTTACCTAACCTAATGAGAGGGCATGAATTAAAACCCCACTAGGTAGCATCAAATTAGAGTTGACAAAAATCTTCATTGGGCCATTGAGAAGGGTACCCATAAGGCATTCAACCCCCTAATGGAGATGAATTTGGGGAAAATCGGGTTACGGGACAGCCATTACCAATATTCAATTTTTTTAATCGGGATGAGGTGAGGATGATATTGAGATCCTTACTCCCATCCTCATCCCTACTAATTAGTAATTAATATTTTCAAACAAAACTCCATTAAATTATTATGTAAGAAACTGTAAATAACTATTGAACATAACTCTAGAGGGTAGAGTGTTAGGTGGATTTGTCTGACTAGTATGGAGACTAGTGTTAGGTGGGGCAATACTTTACCCTCTAGACAAATCCCCAATATATCACAACAGGTACGGGGACGGGGAATCCCCAACCCCTGCCCTCCCAATTACCATCCCTGTATTTGATAGAGGCATTTCACTTCTAACCAAGGAAAAGTAGGCGATCTAAATGATTTAAGCAAGGAAATAATTTTTGGTTATGTATAAAACCAAACGGAAATGTCAAATACACAATGAGACAGACAGATTAGATAAGCAAAACTGCAAGTGAAGAATTTTGAATATATCGTTAAAGAATAGTTTAGGTATGTGAGAGTTGAAGGGGAACAAAGAGTAGAGGTCAATTCCCGAAGAATGCGTTGGTGCGTATGACAATTTTTGGCCTAAAAAGGCAAAAATAAAGGAAAACAATCGAACATTCTGTTATGATAAGAGGGGAGAACAAAAATCAGTTCAATACAAAACAATTGAGTATTATTTCACATTTTCTAGGGTTCTTGTTAGGCAAGGGGAGGATATCGATTTAGTTTGGTTTGAAAGCAACAAGCAGATAGGTGTTGAATTGCTAGGGTATCATTTTAAATGGTGTGAGAATATTTGAGACAGTTTGCAATAGCTTGCTTCTCTTCTCCTAGTCTACTGCACATCTTATTCGCGAAGAAAAGGCAGCGAGCGGTTCTTCACTTAGTAGAGCTACCGGTCGCCGGACGACTACCACTTCTTGTTCTCGCCCAGCCACTTCTTTTGATTTGATTATTATTTAGAATCCTAGACTAAAGAAGAAGCTCCTGAATCAGCGCAGGGCCAAACCGCTATAAAAGAGTTACTTTGCTCTCTTTAAGGAGTTTTCTTAGTTCTTTTCCAAAAGTGCTATCCGCCGCGAGGTGTGACGTTTTCAGCCGAAGCTGAATGGTTTGAGTGAGAATGGAACAATCTATCTCTCATATCCCCGGGTAGAAGGGTGATCAGATGGTAGGGGTAGCTTGCCCACTCTCTCCGGGTCGATTCTACTTCATGTCTGACTAGATAAGTCACAAGGCCTGTCCTTCTTCATGCCCTGGCCATCTAGTCGGGGTCGACCGCAATTTCCCAAGTAAGAAAGAGATAGAATTTCACTAGGAAGGAAAAGGAGGGCTTCGATCCATTGCAATTAGGTTCTTTGGCGTGGCGAGATCTCTGCCATAAAACAGAGAATATGTCCATGGTTGAAATTGATAATTCGTCGATTGTATAATTTTTGGTCATGCAAAGTCAACTTAATGAAGCAAAAGAGTAATTAAGTAATTTCGCGTCGATGTGACCCACTGTTGATCCACCTTTGTGGCGCCCAGTAGCACTATCATTAACTTGCTTGCATTTATAACTTGCATATCGTATGGGCATAACATGAGTAGAGACGTTGACAGATGAGCAAATACAGCGGATTGGTTTCAACGATAATAGTTTTTTTATTTAAAAGATTTCCAAAATGAATTGGTTTCAACAATTGTGGTATGACCAGGGTTTACGATATTTTCGATATATTTTCTGATATCTTCATTTTTCGACCGACTGATATATCATAAGAGGTGAATATCTTATTTTTTACCGTTTCTTCGAAATTTCTCCAACATTGTCAAATATCCTCAATATATTAGATATTTAGGATATATCCTCGATAAAGTGAAGATATATCTATAAAATCTGATAAAAATAAAAAAATAAAAAACTCAGTAATTCTGTAAATGGATCTGTGTGGAGAGATCTCCTCAAGACCAATCTAGGTGAGGAAAAATTCCCCTCAAGGAGAATCTAGGTGAGGAGAAATTGTGAAGACCCAAACTTTCATAGAATAAATTTATGTAATTCAGTAATTGTTATATTAATTGAATTATGATATTTGGGATGATTTGGATTGTCGTGGGTTGAGAAAATTGGTTTCGAATGATTTTATTTTTGAAAACGAACGTTATTTAGGGGGTCGTGAAAATCGACTTTTTATACGTTTAAAATTTTGGAAAACTTCACTCATGAAAGTTGTAGAGCTCGTCAATACGAGTTCGTGCATATGTGGAACGTATTATTCGGAGTTCGTATGAATAAGTTATGAATATTTGAAAGTCGGAATTTTTCTATAAATATAAGAATTTTTTTGGAAATTTCAGAAAACCAAAAAATTTATCAAATTTTCTCTCTCTCTCTTCTCTCTCGGCTGAAGCCCGAAGAATTGAAGAAATTAGACCGACCCGACCAGGACCAAGGTGACCCGACCCGACTGCACCGGCGCCGTCCGACGTCCAACGGCGACGAAACCACCGCGAGGCAGCTTAGACCGACGTCGCCTGCCTCCCTGTCGATCTCGTTGCCGCAAGCAGGAGATCGGAGCAGCTCAGCCTCGAACGCCCGACCCGGTCGGATCTCGATGGTGCCAGCGTTGCATGGGCCGATCGTCCCCATTTTCGTGACGTGCTCTTCCTTCTGATCATCCCCATATGTGGCTTGCATCACGATTTTGAGTGTAGAGTGGTAGATCAAGAGTTGAAGGTTTCGACGTCCCTGATTCAATCTGGAGACTGATCAGAGGGCCGAGATTAATCCAACTTTAAAGCCCGATCTAAGACGATCTAGACCTCATCTCCGAAAAAGTCAGGTATTAAAGTTGTTGACAATTTCATTTCGAAGAAGTTTGTAATTGACGACTTTTGCATCGGAGGTGGTTGACCGGCGTTGATCGGCGTCAGACCGCCGCGTGTGACGGCGTGTCGGAACAAATTTTGAGTTTATATTATCTGGATGATGATCTATGCATCCATACGAGCGTTTTGATATATAACTTGGTCATGTTAGAAAAAGTTGATAAATAGTCAATTTTAGTTTTGAAGTTACTATTTACAGTTTTACAGTTTACATTCGGTTTGCGATTTACGGAGATCTGACCATCGGTTTTACTTCAAATTTTAATATGATGTTCTTATGACTGTCCTGATGACTTTGTGTGGTCACGGGCGAAGATCCGACCATTAGATCTTCGTATAATTGAAAAACAGTGATTCGGGAGGCGATTAGTGAAGATCCGTCCGTCGGATTTTTGTATAATTTTGATAGGATGTTTCCAAGGGCGATTCGTGAGGATCTAACCGTTGGATCATTGTTTAAATTCAATCCGACGGTTGGATTGTCTTTATTTGAGAAATCCGACGGTTGGATCATCATTTAGGTTTATTTCGTGCTTCGTTGCTAAGTAAAGACCGTACTTGATTAGGTGCTTGACGGCTTGAGTTGACGTGCATTTGGATTATTGTGAGTTAAATTTTAATATGAGTTAGGGTTTGGTGTTGAGTTGTTGATTGATTGTGATTGTTGGTTTTTGTGGTTGTAGAATTGTTGCATGTTGACTTAGGTAGAAATAAATATGATTTAATTAAGCAACCATTCTTTCTTTTACTCATACGAGCTTTCATAAGCTTACCGGGTTTTATATCGTTGCAATCCCGGTAAACTATTCAAATGGTGTAGCGGATATTCCTACAGGTCTGGATAACCAAGGAGGTAACCGAGCTGCATAGGTGTTACAGCAGTTATTTTTATTTCATTGAGTTGTGAGGTGTGTATGTTCATTAGAGCTTTACAAATTATTGTGTTCTTGTGTTGTAATAATTAACCGAGACAAATTCGGTTTTGATTTTTACTTCATGTGGTGAGGTTGTTAAGAAAAGAAATTTTCAGGATGATTATTTTGAGTTGTGGTATTTTTTCATGTTTCGGATTTTGAATTTTATTCTAAAATTCGGGGCGTGACAGAAATACACTCAAGGCGATTTTGGGTGAGAAGTAATTCTCTAAATGCAAACCTGTGTGAGGAGAGATTTGGTACTGTGTAGTCTGTGACTGTCACGCCTCGAATTTCGAAACGCGATAACTTAACTAACTTCTCGAAATTGCAGAGAAACTTTTCAATTTAATATAAGCAATAACAATAGTCCAAAAGCATACTCTTAATAAAGACTCAACACTCGAGTCGAATGTTATCAACAAGTGTTTACAAAACCGGAATGAAGTGAATTACGAATGTAAACGCTCACTAAGAGCATAATACAAACAACAGTGAATAACAAAATTAGGTTAATAACCTAAACTGCTGCACTACGTCTCGAACTCAGCCCTGGTGGTCCTGACCTGCAGGAATAACCGCTACACTATAGAATAGTGCACCGAGATTGCAAATGTGAATACCCAAATTTTCATATAATAAATTCATGTAATTCAATAATTGTTATGTTAATTGAATTATGATATTTGAGATTATTTGGATTGTCGTGGGTTGAGAAAATTGGTTTCGAATGATTTTATTTTCGAAAACGAACGTTATTTAGGGGGTTGTGAAAATCGACTTTTTATACGTTCAAAAGTTGGGAAAAATTCATTCATGAAAGTTGTAGAGCTCGTCGATACGAGTTCGTGCATATGTGGAACGTATTATTCGAAGTTCATATGAATAAGTTATGAATATTTGAAAATTGGAATTTTTCTATAAATAGTAAGAAAAATCTGATTTTTTCATTGAGGACGAAAAAATCAGATTTTTGCACAAAAGCCCCCCTCCCCTCTCTCTCTCGCGCGACTGTAGCCATACCCTTGCTTGCCGACCCGACCCGGTGCTAGCGGCGCCGTCACGCCATTGTCGGCCATGACCCGGCATTGCCGCCTCGCGCCCAGTCTATCCTCGCCCTCACCTCTGCCAGCCGCCGCTCCTAGGCTTGGATCAGAGCCTCCTTTCGAAGCTCCAACCCGACCCGGCCGGAAAACCAATTTTCCGGCGGTGCAGGGGCCGATCAATCCAATTTTCGTGACGTGCTCTTCCTCCTGATCATCCCCATATGTGGCTTGCATCACGATTTTGAGTGTAGAGTGGTAGATCAAGAGTTGAAGGTTTCGACGTCCCTGATTCAATCTGGAGACTGATCAGAGGGCCGAGATTAATCCAACTTCAAAGCCCGATCTAGGACGATCTAGACCTCATCTCCAAAAAATTCAGGTATTAAAGTTGTTCACAATTTCATTTTGAAGAAGTTTGTAGTTGACGACTTTTGCATCGGAGGTAGTTGACTGGCGTTGACCGCTGCATTGACCGCCATCTGACCGCCGCGTGTAGCGGCACGTCGGACGAAATTTTAAGTTTATATCATCTGGACGATGATCTATACATCCATACGAGCGTTTTGATATATAACTTTGTCATGTTAGAAAACGTTGATAAATAGTCAATTTCAGTTTTGACGTTACTATTTACGGTTTTATAGTTTACATTCGGTTTGCGATTTACGGAGCTTAGACCATCGGTTTTACTTCAAATTTTAATATGATGTTCATATGACTGTCCCGATGCCTTGTGCGGTCACGGGCGAAGATCCGATAGTTGGATCTTTGTATAATTGTAAAACAGTGATTCGGGAGGCAATTAGTGAAGATCCATCCATCGGATTTTCATATAATTTTGATAGGATGTTTCCAAGGGCGATCCGTGAGGATCTAACCGTTGGATCATCGTTTAAATTCGATCCGACCATTGGATTGTCTTTATTTTAGAATCCGACTGTTGGATTGTCTTTATTTTGAAATCCGACCGTTGGATCATTATTTAGGTTTATTTCGTGCTTCGTTGCTAAGTAAAGACCGTACTTGATTAGTTACTTAATGGCTTGAGTTGACAAGCATTTGGATTATTGTGAGTTATATTTTATTGAAGGCGCAGCGAGAATTTCGAGGTGAGTAAATCTCACGTGGTTCATATTATGAACCGAGTACTTAAATTAATTATTTTTGGTAATTGTGTGGAAAATATTTGTGGATTAAATATTTTTTTTTAAAATCACATGGACTTGATCACTACGGTCCATAGGTATGTAAAATGAATTTTAATTGTACGAATGAATTTCACGATTTTCTTGTGTGAACTATAGATGGTATTAGTGGTCATTCCTGAGTGGATGATTACGTATATATATATTTACATGGAATATATATATTGATTGGCGTGATTTTGAGCGACGATATGATTGAGTTGGAATGATGATTTGGATTATATTCAAATGCTTTAATTTCATAATAATATGATATATGTTGGATGAGTTGATTTCTTTATGTGAAAATACATGTTGTGCTCATTTATGGATTTAGGGTCAACGTAGTGACCGGTATGGGGTAATCGGACGCTTTAATCCTAGGTGGATGATGGGATACGATTGGTTGAGTATGTACAATTATCGGACGTTCTAAATATGTATATAAGTATACAGATTGATCAAATACGATAAAGATAAATATGTCGGATGCCATAACCTAGGCCAGGTGACGGACTACGATTCAATTAGAGCTCTAGTCTGTCAAATACCGTATTTTTATAAATACGATGATGGGGTTTTGTGAAGAAAGATGTGAGCTAGGGTTTGGTGTTGAGTTGTTGATTGATTGTGATTGTTGGTTTTTGTGGTTGTAGAATTGTTGCATGTTGACTTAGGTAGAAATAAATATGATTTAATTAAGCAACCGTTCTTTCTTTTACTCATACGAGCTTTCATAAGCTTACCGGGTTTTGTATCGTTGCAATCCCGGTACACTATTCAAATGGTGTAGCGGATATTCCTGCAGGTCAGGATAACCAGGGAGGTGACCGAGCTGCTTAGGTGTTACAGCAGTTATTTTTATTTCATTGAGTTGTGAGGCGTGTATGCTCATTTAGAGCTTTACAATTCATTGTGTATTTGAGTTGTAATAATTAACCGAGACAAAATTCGGTTTTGATTTTATTTCGTGTGGTGAGGTTGTTAAGAAAAGAAATTTTCAGGATGATTATTTTGAGTTGTGGTAATTTTTAATGTTTTGGATTTTGAATTTTATTCTAAAATTCGGGGCGTGACAGCAAATAACAAACCCGGTAAGCTTGTGAAGCTCATATGAGTAAACTCAAATAACCACAATTGTACTCACAAATAAACTAGATAAAACAGTAATCCCTGCATAGAAAATTAGTTCAGGAGATCACCCAAAAGCACTCAATCCAAAGTCATAGTAATCCCTGCGTGTATATTAGTTCAGGAGATTACAATTAAATCAAACAATAGAATTCATAGAAATTCAAATCCCACGTAAACACTAAAGAAAGAACCCTAAAAACCTTCCCCGAAATTACGATAGAGTAGAGCTCTAACTATATCTTATCCTGTCACCTCGGCCGAGGTTCAACCTTACGATATTTTTACACCCAGGTTACCACTGTAACCTTCGGACTTCAGACCCTTCGGCCCTCAGAACAAACCCAGGTTTACTACTGTAACCTTCGAACTTTGGACCACTTGGGCCTAAGAACAAAACCCTGGTTACCATTGTAACCTTCGGACTTCAGACCCTTCGGCCCTCAGAACTAGACATTTAAGGAAATCCCACACGACTCACAAATGTCACATCACAACTTCAAATCACTTTTTCAACAATATAGTCATCAAATATATACATATCATAATGTCACACCATCCAGATATTTCCACGTAAAATATATATATATATATATATATATACACGTAGTCATTCACGTAGGAATGACTACTAATATCAACTATAGTTCATACACATTAAAACCAAAAAATTCATTTTATATTTTAATTCATTTTCCATACCTGTGAACCGCAATCCTATGAACCGTAGTTGATGAAGTTCATATCATTAGAAAACAAATCTTTATTTGCATAAAACGATTTCACGATTTAGTGATACAATGTACAAAAAGTAATTTGGTTCGTAAATGAACCATGTGAGATTTACTCACCTCTAAATTCCCGCTGCGTCTTCTTAACAGCTCAAAATATGATTCACAATTGCCCGCCAACTCAAACCGTCAATCACCTAACCAAATACAATATTTAACTTAGCGCACAATTCATAAAACGTACTTATATAAAGTCATTGGGACAGTCCTATGATCATTATATCAAAACTACAAGTCGATCGGACGGTCCGATCCTTACGGATCGCAAACCAAACGATCGAAATCGTAAAATTCATAACTAAATCAAACGATCTCTAAAAATTATGTGTTGTATGCAAGTCGAAATAATCGTATCAATATATAGAACAAACAAATAAGCTGAAACTGCCCTTGGCGTGGTCGGAAATGGCCCACACAGAGGGCGTCAAAGCCACCGTCAACCACCACCAATGGCGGTGCAACTAGGCTGCACCTCTTCGTTTCAATGTGGTGAATAACTTTTATAACTAGCTCGAGGTTAGAAAACAACGGGAAGAGGTCGAAAATTACCTTAGAAGCTTTGGTTTGGCAGGAAGTTTTCTAGAAACCGGCAACAGCTCCGACGAACGTGAAAATGACCACCACTCGGCCCAATCCTTCATAAAGCTTGTTCAGCATGTCAAAGCGAGTTCAACAAGCCAAGAAATTCGAAGAATGGTGGCCTGAAACGCTAGATATCGGCGTTGACTCAAATTTGGACCTAAATCGGGTCGAGCTTGTAGCCACCGCTACCGGCCATGTCGCGGCATAAAGCTGCCACTGGCAGCTGCTCAAGGAAGATGAGAACATGATGGAAGAAGATTGGAGTGATTTGTTGGCCTATGGAGCAAGAACAACGCCGGCAAAGGAAAGCCCAGAATCGGGCTCGGGAGGGAGGAGAGAGAGAGAGAGAGACCGCTAGTTTCCAGAATGGGAAAATGGAATAGTTTTGAAAAATTTCCAAAAATAGTAGCTTTATACTAAAATAGAAACTTCTTCCAAAATTCATAAATAATTCATACGAAATCTAATTTTTTGCATTCCACATATGCACGAACTCGTATCGACGAATTCTACAACTTTCATGAAGGAAGTTTTCACAAAATCGAAACGTACAAAAAGTCAACTCTTGAATCGAAACATTTCGAGCGAATAATAGTTCGAAACACTTTCGCTCCACCCTCGAACCACGAACTCGTAAAACAAACACTTTATTAATTCCAGGAAACATTTAAGAATTAACAATGAATTTCCTAGGTCTTACACTGACTGTGTCTGTAACTCTGTACTCTGTAGTTGAAGAATAGAAATAAGATAAAGGTTCAATTATTCAAATAAGGCCAAGCGGATATGACGCTTATGGATATAATCAATATGGAGAAGTATATATGATTAGTCATCCAGTTGGACTCATGCATCCCTATAATTCCCTTATAAGGGAAACAGTTGACAGCTCTAAAGAGATTTATAACTATCATGTTCATCACTACAACTCGTACTATATGAGTCATATATCTTGGTCTGATTATTGCATTTTCGTAAACCAGCTAGCGGCTTTTTAACCACCTAGAGTTTCTTTTTAGATGTAGATGAAATTGACATTCATATATATTTATATGTAATTCTAATAAATTGACTCTTTCAAAGTGATATATTTTCTGCTATATTATCGATATTTTTGATATCTCTCTTTTTTAAAGTTCTGATAGATATTTAAAACCGTTATTTAAAACCTTGGATATGACTATGTATCTCTGTCTGACATATAATAAAGCTCCTTCAAGAGGGTTGGTCCAGCGCTTCAATAGTCCAATTCATGTACACAGTACACCTAAATAGAGCCGGTTATTGATACCATTTAATTTTCTGGAGTTTATTTATATATCATTGGCCATGACAGTAGAGACGTTAACACATGCATAAATATTAAAATATGTAATAGCTGATAAAAGTTTTCCAAACCGTACGTACCATGGCCTGACAGGTATAGAGATTATTAAACTCTCTCACTTGGCTCACCAGTATAAATAATGGTCAGTTCCACACATGCTTCTCATGCAGAGGCAGCTACTGGTGTAGTAGTAACAGTTAAGCGAGAGGTAAGCTTAACAGAGTCAGATATGGGGCTTCTGGGAATCTGGGCGGCCATTCTCTCTACGCCTTGTGCATATTTCTCAGGGAGGAACTGGAATTTACTTGACCTAGTCACAGCAGCGATGTTTGTGTCGATCCACGTCCTTTGTTTATTTGCGCCATTTCATTTCAACTGGTCTGCGTTTGTCCTCATGGTGGCTCTCAGCTATGCCACCGGCTTGGGAATAACTCTGTCTTACCACAGAAACCTTGCGCACAGGAGTTTCAGGCTTCCCAAGTTTCTCGAGTACTTGTTTGCCTATATCGCTGTTCTTTCCGCTCACGTACCTACCAACCTATGGCTCAGCCACAACAAGTACATAAATTTATTTTCGAGGGTTTTATGTGCAGCTGTGTGCCAATTTTGCTACTTCCCTTCATGAAAATCCCATATTTTGAATGGGGATCAAGTTCATGTATTTACTTTTGGTTTAACCTAGTGTACTTCAAATTAACTATGTAACATATTACTATGAAAGTTTCCATGAGTTGTATATTTAGGGTTTCTAAATTGATACGTAACAACTTGACTCTGGTTTTCCAGGAAAGTCCAATTGACTGGGTGAGCACACACCGTTACCACCACCAGTATACAGATACAGAGAAAGATGCTCATAGCCCTCTAAAGAGTTTTTGGTTTAGTCACATTGGATGGATTTTGGATAGCAATACGCGCTTCAAAAGAGTACGTAATTAATTTACAAATACATACACCAAACGTTTTATATAGTATTATGGGATAATAAGTTTAAGGTGTGTTGATGTTTGTCATACATCAACTTTTTAATAAATATATATTACATTAAATTAGTTGGTGAAACCTATTGTACAGGTCAACAGGTTATTCACTTATAATTTGACATGTGTACTTAAAAAAATTACCATTCTAAGTACTGATTTATTGTTTTACATGTAAATCGTTCAAAAACTTGTAATGAAGATCATAAATGTAGTAATTACTTTGATTACAACTATAATTATCACTAAATACGTCCAATGTGGTTGTTTGTTGTAAAATGTCTCATCGATGATATAATTTACAAAACAAAGGACTCTAGTTACAAAAATAACAACTGGATTACAAGAATAAGGACCTGAAAAGTTTTAGGTTTAATATGATTATTTACCATATAAACAAAACATTTGTTGTAGCAGTAGTAAAGTGATAGTTTTTTTTTTTTTTTTTGTAAATGGAATCATAAAAACAACCATAATTACAATGTTATACCTCAATTGTTGTAATTTATAGTAAAATGCATTGTCAAACTAGTAATTATCTCATGAATGATGAGATTTACACAAGAAAAGTATTAAATTACAAAATATAGAACTTTAATACACAATTAAGGACTCGCGCCTCATTTACAACATATACATAAAGTTTTACCACTTTGACAGCAATTCGTTGTGACATTAGTAAAATGGTTCTCAGACTTGTAATATAAAAATTACCACAAATAAGAGCTTAATTACTACTTCTACAACAATTCGTTGTCTCACCGGTTAGATGGTTCTTAACTTGTAATATTGAAGAATTACCACAAATACAACCTTGGTTATTACTTTGGACCTCAATTGCAGTAAAATCTAGAAAAAAACATTGTCAAATAATTAAATAACTCCTAAACAACAGTAGTTACAAAATAGACAACCTTATTACACCGTAAAGGACTCACCGCAAATTTACTTAAATATATGAAGTTTTACCATTATAACAACACAGTAGCTGTTTAATTAGTAAAGTGGTTTTGAAAACTTGTAATAGTTAAGTATTAAAACTTAATACAACTAAATTACCACTTTTTACCACAATTCATTGTTTTATTGGTAAAACAGTTCTCAAACTTGTTATAGTGAAATATTTACACTAATTACAACTTGACTACCACTTTTTACAATAATTCGTTCTATCATCAAGTCTAACTTGGGGTTGGAATATTGAAGCATTATCATAATTAGAACCTTAATTACTACCATTGACCATCAAAAGAGAACATGGTTAGTCAAGTGATTTATTTTTATTTTTTGGAACTGAGGACGGGTCTTCTCTATCTGCCTTTCTTTTCCTTTCTCTTTCTTTCTTCTTCCTTCTTCCTTCTTGGTCCATAGTTGAAATTCTAGCGTGTTAGATCTATGGCGGCTTGAACATCACTCCGCTATCACTTCTCCGCTGCAATTCTCTCCATCCTTAGTTTCTCTTGTCTTTGAATTTACAGAAATCTAATCGAAGAAGCCCCAAAACCCCCAAATCAGAATTCTCAAACCCTAAAGTTTTCAATTTGTCTTAATCTCTCATCAACCTTTTTTCGGGACCTAGCGTCACAAAACTGTAATGAAGAAATGACGGTCGAAATGGCGGCATTACCCGTCCAGTGAGACTCGATGTGATTCTCGGTAGAGTTTCTTGGACTGATTTGGTGAGACTCGATTTGGGTTCTTTACTATTATTTTACCATCAAGGTCTTGTTAAGTTTGTGAATTTGATGTAATATTGGAGGTGGATAAACTGATGTTTATTGATTTTTCTATTGAAAATTTGAATTTAGACCTGTTAATATTGTAGTTTATCTCTTGGTTATATAACTATCATGATTCAAAGCATTTGGTCTTCCATACGCTTTTCCAGTAGCGCGTCTAAGTTTGGACCGGCAAGGCGATTTACCGTTGCCTCACACCGGAGCACGCCTCGGGCTCGCCTCAGCATCGCCTTTGAAAACAATGGTTTGCTCCATTGACAGATTAAATTTTTATATGACTTTCAAGCAGGATACTATAGTTTTAATTGATAATCTCCACAGTTTCCATCATCGATAAAATCCATGGGATAAAATTTAAATGTCTTCTTTATGGAATCAAGCCCAAAAAGAATTTAAATGTTCCATGTTTTTGGTGATAAACAGATTAGCATTAGAGATGTAATAGCCATAGAAATCAAAGTGACTACATGAGAGCACACGCATTTACAAATCACAATCTCAATAGAGGCCAAGTTTATCAGTATTCCAAGCTTTGTACTATGCATCCGAGAACAAAAGCCAACATTCAAATTAGTAATTATCCATCAAGTGTGTGTGCATGTGGTGAGATACTAAATTGGCCCTGAAATTTAATCCCTTTGTTTTCCTTTCTTTGTGAATGTGTTGAATAAGAAACATAAATAGAGGAGAAAACTCATCGAATTAATTTGGGGGAATAAGGGATCAAATAAAGCTCTCCAGCTTACGATGGCCAAAATGACATTCAATATAAAGTCTAGAAACAAAATCTCTTTTAATGTGTTATAACAAAACAGAAACCCATAACACCGGGCTATGAAGTGCAGAAAGAGCCTTGGTATCATCTCTCCCAATGCTCATACATTAAGATCCTACAATCAATGATCCCAAAAACCATGCAAACACAGCAAACCCAAAAACTCTTAGGAAAAAAAAAATTACAAACACCCATAAACAGATTGAGTTGCGATTCTCGAAAAAAAAAATACCGATTGTTCTGCGGAATCAAAAGAAAACTGTGACTATAACGTCCTGAACCTCAATTTACTGATTTACTAGTCATTTGGACGGTAAACAACCTTTACTTTCACTTTTACAATAGTTTCGGTACTTTTAGTGGCCCTCAAAGTCGACTTTTTGATCGGGTCAAAATTTGATGAAACTTTCTCCATGAAAATCGTAGATGATGCTAAACTGAGCCCGTGCATATGTGGTAGGTAAAAATCGGAATTCGTATGCAAAAGTTATGAGCGAAATACAAAAATTACTGTTCATGGTAACTTCCTATATATATGGAAAGTTACTGTGGTAGCTTCCATTTTGGGAAACTGCCCCCGGGTAACTCTCCCCATTTTCTCTTTCCTCTCTCCCGATCTCTCTTTCTCCCCTCATCGGTTTCTTCTTCCATTTGACGCCTTCCAGCCACCAAAAGGCCGCCACAGTGGCGGTCGACTTTCCTCCCCCTCCTTTACACAGCTGTGGTCGTGGGTCACGGTGTCTTGGTTGGATAGAGGAGATCGAAGCCCAAAAGCCCGATGGTAGCAGCTGAGGAATTTCGGCATTTCTTCCGATTCTGGCAGTCTCGGTGACAATATATGGTTCAATAGACGCGCCTCCAGCCGTGGATCATTTTCCCCAAGCCTCTCGCCTCGATTTGCTGTGTGAAGGGAGAATTGAAGAAATTTCGAAACTAGGGTTTTCATGCCCCGATTTTTAACACAAATAAAAATCGATCTATCATCTCATAATTATACATGCGTGATGGTTCAGCCATCAATACAAAATATCTAGAAAACTTTTTCTTTTTAAACCAAGTACATACTGATGCCGTGAACCCACTAATCAATACAGACTCGCTCCGCAGAGTCAAATATTGCACAAGTTTACAAATTAAATTACTGCAAAAAAATAATAAGTGAATGCTCCTCAGAGCTTACTTCAAGCGGAAATCTTAATAACGGTAAAGTCACAAAATTGGCTTCCTACCGTAAAGTTGTTAGCACGCTACCTCTGTTTCAGCCACGATTACCCTGACCTGCAGGATTAACCCCTACACCATTGGATAGTGCACCGGGTTGCTATACAACAAACTCAGTAAGCTTATGAAAGCTTGTATGAGTAAACTCAAAATCACAAAGCAGTAATACATTCCTAAGTCACCTCAACCTAAACACGATACACATATAACTCACGCCTACAACCATGAATTTCATATCCTTCCATATCATGCTTATATAAGTCAACTTGTGACTAAAGTCTCATGCTCAGATTCTCAATCCAACATCCAATTACACAAATTCAGTCAAACAAAACTTACTCAAGTAATGTTTGATGCCATTCTAATGCACTGCGGTGAATTCCAAAATCACACTCATTCCCTCTCCATTAGAAGCTTTTGTCATCAACATGGCATCAAAGGTGAAAACAATGAATCACCTTCCTATTCTCATTGCAGAGCCCAATCATCACCACTATGGCTTTTAAGATCAATCAAACCATAAATCAAAAAAATCAAGAAGAAAGCATGGGAATCACAATTCAAGACAAGCAAAACAATTCATAGTAAAACCTGCGTATAGTTTAGTTCAGGAGGTTACATTAAGACAAACAATTCAAGTCATAGTAATCATCATAATCCCACACTCTATCATCTGTAGGTAGTTCTGACCCGTCACAATAGCCTCTTGATCGTTGTTAACTTAATAACAATTCAGCTCTGCAACCGAGCAGTCATCACACTGATCATCGCACAGATTCCACCGGTCATCACACAGATGGCCATTATCCTACTGATCATCACAAAAATTCCACGGTTCATCACACAGATAGCAATTGTCCAGCTGGTCATCACACAAATTTCGTCGGTCATCACACAGATAGCAATCATCACAAAGATTCATCACACTGACGTCAGCTATTCATTACACAGATATTCCTACACAAGCTTTACATGGAAATCACCACAAAGATTCATCACACTGATTTCAACGATTCATTACACAAATATTTCTACACAAGCTTTACATGGAAATCATCACACTGATTTCAAAGATTCATTACACAAATATTCCTACACAAGCTTTACATGGCAATCATCACAAAGATTCATCACACTGATTTCAACAATTCATTACACAAATATTCCTATACAAGCTTTACCATATCTTAAATCACCACTTAAGATGGTCATACTAGACCCATGGTATCTTAAAAAATGAAATTCTATTACCACAACTCAATACTCAATTTCACTATTTCTAACGAAAACGAACTCAACACGTCCTATGTTGCCCATATCACAACAATTAGACCAACACATATATATTTCACATAAATATATATACACACACACACACACACACACACACACACACATAGTCATCCACTCAGGAATGCTACTAATGCCAACTATAGTCATAGTAAACCTAATAACTCTAAGACAATATGGTAATTATGCTCATAACGAATATCGTGAGATTTACTCACCTTTGAATCCTACTGCGTCTTCTCACGCTAACCAAAACAAGCGCAAATCACCGCAATCTCTTCAACACAAGTCCGACAACCACCTAAACATATAGGGTCTCAATTCAGTGCACGAATCATAAAATGATTAAAGTTCTAAACTCCTAATTGAGCAACAACCTTGAAAGTAACGTCAATCTAGGCGAACCTTCATTCAAGACCATCCAAAGTCCCCAGAGTGCTTCTATGATCGATGTGACAAAACCACAAGTCGATCGGATAAACAGATCCATACAGATTGAAACCCGAACAGTTCGAAATCACAAAACCCTACCATGCTAATACGATCTCCAAAAATTAAGTGTTGTATATCGAAATGCTCGTATCGACAAGTAGATTAAAATTAGGGACACAAAATATCCCTGAGGTGGCTGTAAATCCCTGGAAAACACCACCACAGTGGCAGCGTCGCAGCCGGCCCAAAGTTGGAATTCGGCTAAACTTCTAATATAAAAGTTCTTCATCTCAACTCCAATTACAACTTTCATAACTACACCAAAGTCAATTATAAACCAATCGATCAAATTTTACCTTTGAACAAATCGGGCCGATTGAAACTCCAGAATTTCAATTCCAAAATTCAACCTCCACACTTTGAATCGATACAAGCCACCCTGTGGAAAAGCATCTACGTCCTCTGGGCTCCAAAAGCCCTTAAGAATCACCGGCAAAGGTGGTCAGAATCTCCAGTTTCGATGAAGGAGATTTTGTCCTCGACTCGACTTCTTCTCGGCCTTGCAGCGACCACCACAGGTCGACTCATGCTCGATGGCTTCCACAGACCTCTAGAGGAGGATGAGGCAAAGAAAGCCCACTTGGAATTGTGTCCAACGGTGGCCGGACGGTAAAGAAATGGACCGGCGAAGGTGAGAGGCGAAACCGGGGTCGAGAGAGAGAGAGGGTCAGTTTTCTGGTTTTTGAAAATTATGTCCTTCTTTGCAATTTCCGGAATTTTCTCAATTTTCAATCGCTCATAACTTTCTCATAAGAACTCCGATATTCGCGTTCCACATGTCCACGAACTCGTACGGACGCGCCTTACAACTTTCATGAAGGAAGTTTTCAAAGAATTCCAAAGTATAAAAAGTCAACCTTTGTGCCCCCTCCAAACCATAATTTTCGAATAACAATTCGTCCGAAACACTTCCGCGCCATCCACGAGCAAATAAATCGTCCAATAACCACTAATTAAATTTCAAAAAATCCTTAGCAAATAATAACTAATTTTCGGGGTACTATAGTGGGGCTGCCAAAATTTGGTGGCTATCAGAGGTGGTTGCCAGCGGTGAGTGGGGCCCACGTGCCGCCACTGTAGATGGCGCGTGGAGGCACGTAGGGCAATTTTTTGGCTTCTATTTTTAGCCAGTTGAATCCTATAATTGATGTAGAAATTGTTTATGTGAATTCGGTTAGAATTTTTTGAACTTAGCATTTTAATTATTGATTTACGAGAATCCGACAATCGGATTTCTCTTGGTTCTGCCCTAGAACATTTAAATTAACGAATTGGTGTTAGTGCTGAGGTTTGGGTTGAATCCGAGAAGAATTGAAGATGTTGGTTTACGAGAGGGTTTTCGATTTCGTTTTCGTTTTAGAATCGTAATTATTTGTCGAGTTGTCGTTTACAGAATATAATTGTGTACAGGATGAGGTATCAGACCATCGCTGGAAAAGAATCATTACGCTTAGGCGCCACGTTAGTCGTATACTGTGAGTCAACTTTTATTTTCAAAGAATGATGTATGCAATTATTTTTTTCCGAAATAATAATTTATTTATCGAGCATAATATTTTGCTTTGGATTATAATTTTGGCATTGTTTTTCCATATGAATTTATTATGCTCGGATTTGGAGTTATGATTTATTTTCGGGAATATGATTTAATTTTTGGAGATTAATTATAATTTATTTCAATTATGCTTCGGAAACCGATTTTAAGCCTTCGATAGTTTATCTCCGATATATGCTTTTAATTGAAATCATGATTTATGTGATTCTTGATGAATTATTTTCCGAGGTGATTTCCGGAATTTAGTAATATATTTTATTTGTCGATTTTGAGATTTCTGCCATATTTTCGGACTTAAGGTTTTTGGAAGGATTGTTATATTTATTATTTCTGGCCTATTTGTTTATGTTTTGGAGAATGTTTTGGCATGTGGGGCCACGTCATTGGAATATATTTGTTTTCTCATGAGAAATTAGGGAAGCCTTATGGATTTATGGATTTACTGGATTTGAATGTTTTCTTTACCATACCGGGGCCATTCTACTAATTCTCCTCCTCACATACTTTGTGTGTGTGGGTGGCAGTTGAGGTGATTGGTTCTTCTCTTCACGTGAGTGGCAGTCGAGGCTGTTAATTCTCCTCCTCACATACTCTGCGTGTGTGGGTGGCAGTCGAGAGTAGAGCCTAAGGGGCTCCTTTAACCGTATGGTGATCATCTCTTCCCCATATTTTACCGTTATTTGACTAGCGAGGCTAGTTGGATTTCTTCTGACCAGTGAGGTTGATATGTTTTCACGAGTTTTCGAGTGGCGAGAAATTTTTTTTTTTTAAATGTTGCATGCATCGGGTTTTCTAAAGAATTAAATGTGGGAAAGTATTAAAGCTTTGCTTCTTATAAATTATTTATTTAGTTATTTATTTTTTTGTCCACTAACACTAACGTGTTTTTAAATGCTTTCTCCCTGGGCCATTCTATTTCAAATGCCCAGTTTGCAGGCTAGATTAGTTAAGGTCGGGCGTACATGGAGTTGAGGCATAGATGTCACTGCTTCGGTATTATAGGATCTATCGATCTTTCATCCTCTTTACGTTTTATTCTAGTATACCTTTTGTTTTAGAATTGCTCTGATAACTTGAGATTTGAGTAATGTGAATTGGAAGATGTTGTGATTCGAGGAGCAAGGTGGCTCCAGGAGTTGAGGATTTTGACATTAGAAGTGTAAATTTCTTTTTACAGGTTTTGGGTAGTCCATTTTCAGAGGAAGGTTTGCTAAACTTTTTGTAGAACTTCTTCTAAGGTGGGCCCCGTAGGGCCACTTTGGATTTCATGGTGAAATCTGGGGCGGGTCCTGTCAGTGACCGCTTCCCGTCCCCCTCTTCCATTGCTCTGAGTTATCTACCTTCTTCCCCTGTAAATTTCATATATTACCAAGCAGATTACTTCAGCTCTTCCAATTATGGGAAACAAATGAAATTGAATTACCAACCTTATTAACCAGCGAAGAATTTCAAGCTCCTTTATTCTTTCTTCTACTAGCCTGATGTAGGTTTCGATTTGATTCTTCGCTCTCTCTCTCTTTCTCTCGGTGTAGAATTTCAGTCATTTGGGCAAAACAGAGCTGAGGTTTGACGAAATCACACACCTTAACCTCTCTCACCCTAGCGGTCGTTCGGTGGAGAAAAGAGGAGAAGACATGCGGAAACAACACGGTGCCATGTAAATCGTACAGGTGGGCGGTGCAATTCTCTATAACACATAAAGGCAAAATTGGAAAAACACTATTCATAAGGATGGAAACTGTTCATAAGGGTTGCATCTATTTTTTTTTTTTTTTTTTTTTTGAAAAAAAGGGTTTGGAATCCAGCCTAGCTGAGAAGCTCAGCCCCACGCCCGGTTCCATTTATTATATTAATAGTAGAATTTTGCATCGGGGTGGACATAAGACCTGAACCCCGAGCTACATAAGAACACTAACACATATCCTCGTAGAGAACACCCTGAATAATAGAAGGAGTCTCATCTAACCAAACACCATCAAGAGCAAAACAACTAGCAAGGTGGGCAAGCCTATCCACCGCACCATTTGCTTCATGGTAAATATGTCGAATTCTAACATATTAGAAAGCATCTAAGTAATCTCTACAATTATCAAGGACTCCACTTACCTCCGAGCAATTCTTCTCTTCACTTCTTAGGGCAGGAATCAAAATATCATAGTCGCTTTCGATATCAATTTCAGCCCAACCTTGGTGAATACCAAGAAATAGACCAGCTCTACACGCCTTCGCTTGCATATTGAGAACCGAGTGTGCATGTACAAAAGGCCTAGCAGGTGCAGGAATACCCATACCAGAATCGTTCTTGACTACTACCCCAATGCCTCCACAACCATTGTCAACTCGAAAAGCTCCATCTACATTTATTTTCAGTCTGCCTTTCGGTGGATGCTGCCACTTAGAAGGTGGCCTTTTCTTCTTTTTCATAGCCTTAGGGTGGTACCTCTGAAAATCCTCCAAGACATGTACTGACCACACCATCATGTTCATCGGTTGAAAGGAAACATTCTTCCACACAACATTGCTTCTCTCAGCCCATAGATTAAGGGCTTGCATCTTTAGAAGAGAGAATTAGAAAAACTTTGGGGATAACTCACATGATGACTTTTGGCAAGAGACACATGTTTACAATGTCTTCAGACTTGCTAATTCAAATAAAAATGGAAAAAGCGGGATTTATTGGAGATATGTGGGGGAGAATGCGAACTAGAATTTATCATACGTTAAATTATGTGAGGCAGCTGAATTAATTATATAAATACATTCACCAATAAAGTCACTAGTCTAGAACGCAATACCAATCTTACCCTTTTTAGAGCAAATAACTAAGGCAGTATTCTTAGCAATAGGTTTGAGGTTATTAAATAACTTAGTGGATAGCTAATCAATTTCTAACAGATTGCACCGGACATTCTTGCAGTAGTTGCTACATTTGTGTGCATGCTATTGCAAATAAAAACAAAAAAACACTCAACGATGAAGAATTAATAACATGATCCAGACTTGAATGTAGAAAAGATATAGTATAAGGAAAAAAAGTCTCTTCTCTCTCTCCCTCGCATGGCTTTAGAGAGTTAGGGTTTCCGAAGCGTCCTTGTCGGCGTTGTAGGAGGTGTCTGGCGTGACTTGAAGGACAAATCTGCATGTCCTGGTGCCCCCCGTTCTTGGTGGTGCATTCTTAATCTCTACGGAGCAGGTGATTGGGACTTTCGTAAGTAAGATGGCCTAGGAGGCTAATGTGGTTGAGGTGGTTCTACCAGAGAACGTTGAAAACACCAGATGAAACAATCAATGGAATTCGATGAACAAGTAGTACTAGTAAATGGGGACACAAGCAATTGCTAACGCAGTGTAAACCTCTCCACTGAGGAAACTTCACTGTGTGGCTTTTAACGTAGCCAACACTAGAATCAAATCCAATATGAATCAAATCGTTACAGATCACAAGTACTGGTATTCAACACAACCACATTTACTAGCAACAATACTAACTTGTTCACAACTGTAAAAGACCTATTCTAGATAACTATGAAGCAATTTGTTTTGATGAAGAATTCTGAACACGTCTTCAGATTCAATCTTGCCTTGAAGCCTCACTGATCTCAATCACATATGCAAGTGATGAATGCAATGAACAAGCAATATAATCAAACAATCAAATACACAATGAGAGTTTTGTAATGCAACACAATTAAAATCTCAATCAAAAACACTACGCCCATCATACAGTTTCAAAACCCATTATATAGGATAAAGACTCCCCCTCAATCCAATCACCTTAAACACCGATTGAGAAAAACATGGAAAGGTTTTTAAAACTGTTTTAAACAAATAATCGGATATGCATCTTAAAACAGATTTTGTAAGATCAATTAAAATTAATGCATATCAATTTAGGATTATGCACAAAAATGATATGTAGCTTGAGACCTTTATCTTAAAAACAGTGAGGTAACTTCCTTGAAACTCTTTTCATGTCATCTTCCTTTATTTCCTTTGATTCTCTGAGCAAATAGGAGAGATACTCGCCTAATGCTTTGCCTCACCTATTGTCCTTGATGCCTTGGGAAAGTCATGTGTCGAATGGGGATCATCCAATATACTTACAAACGTCATTCAGAGAAAGCAACGACGTTTCTACAAGGTGGGGGAGTTGCTTACATGTTGATCCTATAGCAAGGAGGCACTGATTAGTACTTTGAGGGCGTTGTGGACTCCAAAGTCGGGGTCGGCGGATCGGTCCAGATTGACAATATGTACGTTGGATGGGAGCGATCAGCTTCTGACTTCATTCCAGTTTGAATCTGATCTAAAATGGGTTGTCAAAGGCTGTCCATGGACGTTTGAGAAGTCGTTGTTTGCAGTGGCAGTGACGGATGGTATGAAGGATCCTCTGAAGGGTGTCTAGCCACCCAATAATTCTAGGTTAGGGTTCATGGTGTACCGCCAAGTTACATGGAAAATTATACAGGGAAAGGCATTGGGACGGCTATGGGGCATTATGTTCGAACCAAAGTTGACAGACAACGTCTTTGCTTGGGTAGCTATCTTCGTTTCTGGGTGGTAATTAATGTGGAGGTGCCTCGAGTGAGTGAGGTGGATTTCAAGCCGGCAGGGTAGCAAGTGAGTAAACGGTATGGGGTGGAGTATGAGAGACTCCCCTAATTATGTTTTTTCTGTGGGTTATTATCTCACCTAGGCTTTCGGTGGCCGGAACAAGAGGCGGGGGTTGTGTCTGAGCTGGTTTATAGTGTCTTGCTGAATGCAGATAAGAAAAGAAAAAGGGTTAAAGTTACAACGTTAGCAAGAGGAGCATTCCGGGAGACTCTTTGCACAACCTGGGGAGGGGTGGCGGTTTGGCTTGTTCCCTCATAAGACAAGTGGTTGGTCGATGGTTGCCCCAGACTTTCAGTTACACCCCGTATCCGATTTACCTTTTCTGAGTCTAAAGGAATTATTATCCATTTTACCGTCTTTGATTTCGGTTTTTATCAATTAGGGGATGCTAGAAGTTGACTTTTGATGGGTTAAAAATTTGAGAAAATTTCCATCACGAAAGTTGTAGGGGACGTTAAACCAAGTCTGCAGACATAAATTGGAGTTCGTATGTGAAAGTTATGGCCGAAAATGTAAAAATGATTGTTCATGGTAATTAATACTGTTGGTAGATTTCTATTTTCGGAAATCTACCCCAGCTCGATAACTCTCTCTTCTTCTTCCCCGATTCTTTCCTCCTCTTCGGTCCAATTTTTCCTCCTTCGATTTCTTCCTTCTCCGGTCGACCCACGATGGAATCCGGGCATCTCCAAGCTCGCCTCTTCCCCCTTGTTACATATGTGGTGGTGTTTTGCTGAGATTTGGTCGGAGGAGTTCGATTTTGAGCCATGTAGTCTACTATAGCAGTTTGAGATTTTCGTCGATTTCCGGCGATACCGGCCATCTCCGATCACCAAACCGGCGTCGAAGGTTCGGTTTTTGCCATAGATCATTTTGCCCCTAGCCATGAGCCACGATTTCCAATATGGAGGTCGAATCGACAATTTCAAAATCCTAGGGTTCTTGAATTTTCTGGAAATTTTTCACCGGCCAAATTGGAGCCCTTCAAGGTAAAATTGGAACTTGTTGTAGTTGAGAAAGAGGTTGGGTTTGTTGAGTAGGTGGTGCTGCCAAATTTTGGTGGCCATTGGAGATGTTTTCCGGCGGCACGTGGGCTTATGGCGCGTGGTGGCACATAGGGGGGAGTTTTGATATCTATTTTTAGCTAATTAAAATGTACATGAGTTGTAGGGTTGTAAATGTGACTTCGGTGTAGTTTGGTTGGAATCCGACGTGGATTGGAGGAGTTGGGTTTAAAGGAAATGTTTAGAATATCAATTTCTAATTATCGTCGATTTAATTTCCCGTCCTGGAATCATATTTTTTTAACAAATGCTATTCGTACAGGACGAGAGGAGTCTCCACATAAGGAGAATATCGATCAACGACAGGATTAGTTGAATACTGTGAGTGGACTTTTAATTTAAAAAATGATGCATGCATTTACTTTATCAAATCAATGCTTTACTAATTACCAAGAAATTTATCGAGCATATTATCTTAATTTCGGATTATCCCATTATTATTTGATTAATGCTTCTAGTATGATTTCGATTTTAAATTCTCTATGCTCGATTTGGATAAAATTGTTATTGTATGTTTGTCTTTGACAAATCATTTTCGTGGTAACTTCTGAAAATTTTTATTATAATTAATTATCAATTCTTGAGATTTTAAGAGAGATTCGGAAATGGTTTTGGATTATATGATTATTCGAAAGTATTATGGCGTGCGGGGTCACGTCATTGGAATATGCTTATTTCTCTCCTATTTATTTTGAATTTGAGTTTATCTTGGCGTGTGGGACACGTCGTTGGAAATTCATTTGCTAGAGTTGGGGAAGCCTTATGTATTTATGGATTTATTTGTTTTCAGATTTCTTTTGCCATACTTTGGGTGACTATTATCATGCTAGTATTGATGTCCGCCTTTGTGGCGAGGTGATGGGATCACAGAAGCCTGTCCGCCTTTGTGGCGCTGTTTACTGTCTTTGTATCAGTAATGCTGAAGCCCAGTATCCTAATCGCTACACTTGGTGGTGTGTGGGTATACAACGGGAGTATATGGGAGTACTTTAGCCTCGGAGGCTATCACCTGAGCCTGGGAGGCGTATGGCTATCTTCTTCCCCTACTCTTATCTTATTTTTGACTAGCGGGGCTAGTCCGATTAATATTAGCCAGCGGGGTTGGATTATATTTCCTTTCTTACTCTCTTTTGAAGTTAAGGAAGTAAAATTTTTACAAACGTTGCATGCATCGAGGTTTTATAAATTTAAATAAGTGGGAAAATATGAAATCTTTTTCTTTAAAATTGTTATTTTTTTTTGTCTACCCACGCTAACGTTTTTCGTCTACTTTCCCCTGGGCCTTTCGGTTTCAAATGCCCAGTTCTCAGAGTTGCTGCTTGGCGTACTAGAAGCGAGCCATAATGACCGCATCAGTTTCCCGCCATATCATATTGTAGGTTACCTGTTTAACCTACTGTATTCTATCCTATTTTCTATTTAGTTGCTCTGATTACTAAGGGAGTTGTGACCCGAAATTGTAATGAATTATATTTGAGGTTTATGACCTAACTTTGGTGAATTATTGTATTTTAATTTATGGAGCTTCATTGAACTTTAAGTTTGAATTTATTTTGCTATCTTTGAATTGAGGTAGTTGGAATATGGGAGCGGGGTGGCTCCAGGACGTTATGGTTGGGTTATTTGAAGTGTATTCAGTTTCTTACAGGTTTGGGTTGCCTACTTTTAGGGAAGGTTCTGCCGAAGTTTTCGGTAAAATTTTCTTTAAAAGTGAGTTCCGCAGGGCCACTTCAGATTTCAGGATGAAATCTGAGGCGGGCTCTATCAGTTGGTATCAGAGCATTAGGTTGCTAGGTTCTGTAGACTTCTTTGTTTCCTTGCTACTTTATATGCCTAATGACACCTAGTACCTCCCGAGTGATGGCCCGACTGCAGTGGATCCCCATCGTGTGCTCTTCAGTGCTAGTGTGTTGTTATGCATGTAAAGTGGATACTTTGTTGTACTAATCCTTGAACTTCTTGATACTCTTTCTTCAGGTACTATGGCTCGTAATCGCCGAGCACGTAGGGGACTCCTCCTGTTGAGGATGATGAGCAAATACCTAGGAGATTTGGAGATTCTTTTGGTCAGTTCTTTCGACAGATTGCTGCAGCGTTTCCCGGTTCACATACCGACTATACTGTGGAGCGTACTAGGAGGAATGGGGCTCAAACTTTTGCTTCCGCCACCTCACCTATAGAGGCTCAGCGGTGGCTTGATAGGATGGAAAGAGTTTTCTCCCAGATGGATCTTCCAGAGGACCAGAAGGTTAATTTGGTGGTGCAGTTCCTTGAGGATACTGCCTGGCATTGGTGGACTGGTGTTGTCAATGACCCTGCAAATGCTGGGCCGATGACATGGGATATGTCCAAGGCCCATTTCTATGGACGGTACTTTAGTGATGCCCACCTTAATTGGATGCAGGACCAGTTTTTGAATTTGGAGAAGAGAGATGATCAGTCAGTCTTAGAGTTTGAGCAGGAGTTTCTCTCATTGGCTCACCATGTGCCGGATTTGGTTCTTACTGAGCAAAGTGAGATTCGTAGGTTTTTCCAGGGGCTTGGAGGAAAGTTTAAGGATAAGATGTAAGGCACACCGTACAAGAGTTTTGGTGAGGTAGTATCTTATGCCATGGACATTGAGTAGGACTCACCTGCTGGTTTTCACCGTAGGGATCCTGGTGGCCCTAGCCAGGGTCTATCTAAGAGGGCTACTTTTACATCCGGTTTAGGATCTTCGGTTGGTAGTGGGAAGAGCAGTGGTTCCAGTTCGAGGTCCCGTACTAGATTCAGGGGACGTGAAAGGAGATTCTCTCGTGGTCAGTTTAGTGGATGACAGTCTGGACAGCTTGGGAGGTCCAAGTAATCTTGGTGGTTCGAGTGGGGCTGCTACTAGTCAGTCAGCTCAGTTTGGGCAGTATTAGACAGTGGGGTGTTTCATGTGTGGTCAGCAAGATCACTTCAGGAAGGATTGCCCTCTTTTGACTCAAGGAGCCAAATCTATCCCCACTCAGAATGTTGGCCAGTCTTCTATTGGCGGTTCTACTAGTGGTGCCCGTACTAGTTCGGTAGGCTGAGCTGGTTCTCAGCAGAGCAGGGGTCAGTGAGGTCATCCTATGACACATGCTAGACTTCACACCATGGCCCAGCAGGAGGGCTGCGACTCACCTAATGTTATCATCTGTACATTATCCATTTTTGGTCAACCTGCTTATACTTTAATTGATCCTGGTGCTTCACTTTCTTTTATGTCGAGTAGATTTACATGTTTTGCAAATGTGCCATCGTCGCCCCTTATTGGCGATTGGTATGTATCCTTGCCTGCGAGAGCATCACTTAAGACAGAGTGGGTTTTTAAAGATTGTAGCTTTCTGGTTGATGGTGTTAATTTGGAAGTTGACCTAATTCCTTTAGATATTGTTGAATTCGATGTAATCTTGCGGATGGAGTTTTTAGTGACTCACCGCGCCAATATTGATTGTTTTCTCAAGATTGTAGAGTTTCAAAGTCCAGGGAAGCCGATAATTTTCTTTCAGTGTGATCGGAATGTCCTTTCTTCTTGCCTAATTTCAGCTTTAACAGCTGAAAAGCTTTTAAGCAAGGGTTGTCAGGCTTACTTGGCTCACATGGTGGATACCAGCAGGGGGAGCTGAGTATTGCGGATATACCAGTTGTTAGGAAATTTCCAGATGTATTACCGGATGAATTACCTAGCTTACCCCCTGTAAGAGAGATATAGACTTTACTATCGATTTGATTCATGGTACAACGCCTATATCTCAGGCGCCTTACCGGATGACCCCCGCTAAACTAAAAGAGTTGAAGACTCAACTACAAGAATTAGTGGATAAAGGATTCATTCAATCTAGTGTGTCTACTTGGAGTGCCCCCGTTTTATTTGTTAAGAAGAAAGATGGCACCTTGAGATTGTGTATTGATTACAGGAAGTTGAATAAAGTCACCATGAAGAACAAGTATCCATTACCAAGAATTGACGATTTGTTTGATCAGTTAAGGGGGGCTAAGGTCTTTTCTAAGATTGATTTGAGATCCGGTTATCATCAGTTGTGGATAAGGGAGTCTGATGTACCCAAGGCCGCTTTCCGATCACGTTATGGTCACTACGAATTCAGGGTAATGTCGTTTGGGCTAACCAATGCTCCTACGGCTTTTATGGATCTCATGAATCGAGTGTTCCGCCCTTACCTGGATCGTTTTGTGATTGTATTTATTGATGATATTCTGGTCTACTCTAAGAACGATTCCCAGCATGCCAAACATTTGAGGGTTGTACTGCGGACCTTGAGGGAGGCTCAGCTGTATGCTAAGTTTAATAAATGTGAATTTTGGCTCAACAGTGTAGGCTTTTTGGGCCATATTATTTCTGCTAAAGGCATTAGTGTAAACCCTCGGAAGGTAGAAGCGGTGTTAAATTGGGAGAGACCTACTATAGTGACAGAGATTCGTAGTTTCTTGGGTCTCGCAGGCTATTATCAGCTATTGTGCAGGATTTTTCAAAGATTGCAGCTCCTCTTACTCGGTTGACTAGGAAGGGTGTGAAGTTTGTTTGGTCGGAGGAGTGTGAGCAAAGTTTTCATGAACTTAAGAGATGTCTAACTAGTGCCTCGGTTCTAGCTTTGCCTGATGATAGCGGGGAATATGTGGTGTACAGTGATGCCTCAAGGCAAGGCTTGGGTTGTGTTTTGATGCAACATGGAAACGTGATTGCCTATGCCTCTAGACAGTTAAAGCCACATGAGTAGAACTATCCAACACATGATCTTGAGCTTGCTGCTGTAGTACTTGCACTTAAGCTATGGAGACATTATCTATACGGAGCTCGATGTCAAATTTTCACGAACCACAAGAGTCTCCAACATTTTGTTACGTAAAGAGATATACATTTGAGACAAAGAAGATGATTGGAGTTAATTAAAGATTATGATTGTACGATTAAGTATCATCTAGGAAGGGCCAATGCAGTAGCTGATGCTCTTAGTAGGAAACCTTATCCTACCATGTTACCCTCTCCTTCCTTGTCGCATTTGAGAACAGTTCGGGTTCCACTTCTTTACGAATTACGAGCTATTGGAGTTAATTTGGAAGTGACGAGAGAATCTGCAGCTTTAAAAGCTAGTTTCCAGGTGAGACCAATTCTTATTGAGAAAGTACGGGAGACACAGTATCACGATGAATATCTAGAACAATTGAGAGGGGCAGTGGAGAATGGTACTAGAGTAGACTTCACTATCAGAAGGGATGGAGCTTTGATGTCCGGGAATAGAATTTTTGTACCAGTCCAAGATGATCTTAAACAGGAAATACTAGAGGAGGCCCATAGTTCTGCTTACGCCATGCATCCTGGAGGAACAAAAATGTACCAAACTTTAAGGGAACATTATTGGTGGCCAAATATGAAGAGGGAAATTGCAGCGTATGTAAGTAGGTGCTTGGTCTGCCAACAAGTAAAAGACAAAAGCCTTCAAGATTGCTGCAGCCGTTGCCGATTCCAAAGTGGAAGTGGGAGCATGTCACCATGGATTTTGTTTCTGGCCTTCTTCGAACTCATAATGGTCATGATAGTATTTGGATGATTGTGGATCGTCTCACTAAATCTGCTCATTTCTTACCGGTCAACAAGACTTACGGGATGGACTAGTTGGCGGAACTTTATGTGAATGAAATAGTAAAACTTCATGGGCCACCTGTTTCTATTGTCTCTGATCGAGATCCTCGTTTCAGTTCAAAATTTTGGAAGAGTTTACATGAGTCTTTGGGTACCTGATTGAGTTTTAGCACTACATTTCATCCATAGACTGATGGATAATCAGAGATAACTATCCAAACTTTGGAGGACATGTTGAGATCCTGTGTTATGCAGTTCAAAGGAAGCTGGGATAACCATCTGGCATTGATAGAGTTTGCTTACAATAATAGTTACCATTCCAGTATTGACATGGCTCCTTATGAAGCTCTCTATGGGAAGCAATGTCACACTCAACTGTGTCGGGATGAAGTAGGAGAGAGAAAGCTCATAGGTCCAAAGATTGTATGGATTACCACTGAAAAAGTTAAGGTGATCAAGGAGAAACTCAAGGCAGCTCAAAGTAGACAGAAGAGCTATGCGGATAAGCGCAGAAAAGACTTGGAGTTTCAAAAAGGTGATTGGGTATTCTTAAAATTATCCCCTTGGAAGGGCGTTGTGAGATTTGGTAAGCGGGGGAAGCTCAGTCCTCGTTATATTGGACCTTTTCAGATAAAAGAGCAAGTTGGCCCAGTTGCCTATGAGTTAATACTACCTCCAAAGTTGTCAAAAATTCATGATCTTCCACGTGTCCATGCACCGCAAGTATATTGTTGATCCTTCTCATGTTTTAGAGGAGCAGCCTATTCGGTTGAAGGAGGATCTGACTTATGAGGAGGAACCGATCTAGATACTCGATAGGCGGGAGCAGCTCCTCAGGAACAAGACGATACCGTTGATTAAGGTACTGTGGAGTAATCATTTGGTGGAGGAAGCTACTTGGGAACCAGAAGACCAGATGAGACAACAATTCCCCCATCTTTTCTAATAGGTATGTAAATTTCGAGGATGAAATTCTTATAAGGGGGGGGGGGGGGGGGTGAACTGTCACACCCCGTATCCGATTTATCGTTTTCTGAGTCTAAAGGAATTATTATACATTTTACCGTCTTTGATTTAGGTTTTTATCAATTAGGTGGATGCTAGAAGTTGACTTTTTATGGTTAACAATTTGAGAAAATTTCCTTCACGAAAGTTGTAAGGGACGTTAAACCGAGTCCGTAGACATGTGGTGTACTTAAATCGGAGTTCGTATGTGAAAGTTATGGTCGAAAATGTAAAAATTACTGTTTATGGTAATTAATATATATATATATGGAATGTTACTGTTGGTAGATTTCTATTTTCAGAAATCTATCCCAGCTCGGTAACTCTCTCTTCTTCTTTCCCGATTCTTTCCTCCTCTTCGGTCCAATTTTTCCTCCTTCGATTTCTTCCTTCTCCGGCCATGTAGTCTACTGTAGCTGAGATTTGGCCGGAGGAGCTCGATTTTGAGCCATGTAGTCTACTGTAGCAGTTTGAGATTTTCGTCGATTTCCGGCGATCTCCGGTCACCAAATCGGCATCGAAGGTTCGGTTTTTGCCATAGATCATTTTGCCCCTAGCGTTGAGCCACGATTTGCAGTGTGGAGGTCGAATCGACAATTTCAAAATCCTAGGGTTCTTGAATTTTCTAGAAATTTTCACCGGCCAAATTGAAGCCCTTCAAGGTAAAATTGGAACTTGTTGTAGTTGAGAAAAAGGTTGAGTTTGTTGAGTAGGTGGTGCTGCCAAATGTTGGTGGCCATCAGAGATGTTTGCCGGCGGAGCGTGTAGCTCATGTGCCGCCACCGTGTATGGCGCGTGGTGGCGCATAGAGTGGAGTGTTGATTTCTATTTTTAGATAATTAAAATGTACATGAGTTGTGGGGGTTGTAAATGTGACTTTGGTGTAGTTTGGTTGGAATCCGACGTGGATTAGAGGAGTTGGGCTTAAAGGGAATGTTTAGAATATCAATTTCTAATTATCGTCGATTTAATTTCCCGTCCTGGAATCATATTTTTCTACAAAAGTTCCATTATGATGGAACCATTAAGAGACACAAGGCTCGATTAGTTGCTTGGAGATTTACTCAAACCTATGGAGTGGATTACAAGGAAACCTTTGCACCAGTTGCAAAAATGAATAATGTTAGGGTATTATCGTCTGTTGATGTTAACAAGGCTTGGTCACTACACCAAATAGATGTCAAAAATGTATTTTTGCATGGAGAACTAGAAGAGGAAGTGTATATGAAGCTTCCTCCTGGTCATCCCCAATCCAGTGATCCTAAAATGGTGTGCATGCTTAACAAAGCCATCTATGGCTCTAAGTAGTCTGCACGAGCTTGGTATGCTAAACTCAGTTCTGTTCTTGAAGAAGTTGGATTTTACAGAAGCAATACTAATTCTTCACTATTTGTTCACCATGGCACTCATGGAAAACTTGTTGTTCTCATCTATGTTGATGATTTAATCATCATTCGTGACAATGCAGATGAGATCAAGTCTCTTAAACAAGCACTTCAAACCAACTTTGCTATAAAGGATCTTGGCTCTCTCAAATACTTTCTTGGTATCAAGATGGCTTCTACTCGTAACGGTATTTTCATGAACCAAAGGAAATATGTGCTTGATCTTTTGCAAGAAGCAAAAATCATGGATTTCAAACCAGCTCGTACTCCTCTTGATAGTAAGCTTAAATTGGATATCAAGAGTGAATCTCTTCTGAACTTGAGTTACTACTAAAGGTTAGTCTGAAAACTCATTTACCTCACCATTACTCGACCGAATATCTCTTATGTTGTAAGTATTGTTAGTCAATTTATGCATGCTCGCAGTATTTCTCACTCAAACAATGTCGAGCGCATCCTTAGATATCTTAAGGGCTCAGGTGAAAGAGGCATCATTTGAAGACCCAAAATTTCAGTTAAATATTTTGTTTCAATCATTGTCTAATTATATGAATTATGAATTGTGGGTGTGATTCGAATGTTGTTGCGTGGGAAATTTGGTTTCAAATGATTTTAGTTTTGAAAATTAATGTTATTTAGGGTTTACTAAAATTGACTTTTTATACATAAAGAATTTGCAGAAACTTCCTTCATAAAAGTCGTAGAGCTCATTGATACGAGTTCGTACATATGCGGAACGCAAGAATCGGAGTTCGTATGAGCAAGTTATCGCGTTTGGAAAAGTTTCCATTTTGGGTATATATAGGTTACTATTTCCAGCAATATCCCAAAATAGCAAAAAAATCCAAATTTGAAAACTGTCGAATTACTGTTCATTCTCTTTTTCCCCGAAACCGACCGAAAACAGAGCAAGAGAGTTTTCGGCCGAGTTCTCCCTCCTCCGGCAACCAAACGACTCCAACCCAATTCCTACTGCTTCGTCTCATCCTTGCGCAGCTGCCAGTGGCAGCCTTGCACCGTGGAAGGCCGGTAGTCGCTGCGGGAACAAGTTTTCTATTTCCGGCCGAGTTGAGTTCCAACCAAGATTTCTCCTAGCTCCGACCACCAAAACTCGAGTTCTTTGGCTTGTTGAACTCGTATCAAGGAACTGAACACGCACCAAGAAGACCCAGACCTGAATCGAAGCTTTTTACGTCGAACGGGGCAGCTATCAGAAAATTGCAGTTTTTCCAGCCAAACCGACTGTTTTGGTAATTTTTGACACTTTCCACTTGTTTTCTCACCGTGCTAGTTATGAAATTTACTCAAAATGATGAAACGAAGGGGAGCAGCCTGGCCCCGACACCATTGGTGGTGGTCTGCTGCGGCTCTGCCATAAACTTCGGCAGGCTTTTTCGGCCAGCTCTGGGGTCCCAAGAGCAGTTTCTGCTCATTTTTAGATTCTACATGTCGATACGATCATTTTGATATATAGCATGTGAATTTTAGATATCGTATGAATTAGTTATAAATTTTATGATTTCGATTGATTTCGATCGTTCGATTTGTGATCTGTGAAGTTTGGACCGTCCGATAGACTTGTAGTTTTGATATAATGATCATAGGACTGTCCCGATAACCATGTGTGGTCACGGGTGAAGGTCCGACCGTTGGATCTTCATATAAATGTATTTTTGAAATGTACGGTAAGTTAATTATCGTATTTGGTTAGGTGATTGACGGAATTGAGTTGGCAGGCGATTTTGAATCGTATTTAAGCTGTTGAGAAGACACAGTGGGATTTGAGGTGAGTAAATCTCACTTGGTTCATTTACGAACCGAATTTCCTTATTTGCACAATTAATTGCTATGCGTGAAAAATAGTTTTAAGAAATGAGTTTTAAAGTATATATAAAATGAATTTCTTGAGTTTTACTCCGTGTGAACTATAGTTGGTATTAGTGGTAGTCCCTGAGTGGATGATTATGTATATATATATATATATATATATATATGTTTACGTAATTATATATTGAATGGTGTGACATTGAGTTGTGGAATTGTGATAACGTGATTTTTAATATGTGGTTATTTTAGAAACTATCGTGATAAATTGTGATAATGATTTTTGATGAATGTTGTGATAATTATATTGATTTTGTGAGTTGAATAGAAAGTAGAGAATGTAGGGTTCCGAGGGCCGAATAGTCTGCAACAGGTAACATAAATGAACAAGTTTCTTTTTGGGCGTATAGATACATTACTTCATTGTTCTATGAGGCGTTGCACTAAGCACATACTCGGATAGGGTCGCGGCGATGATCCACTTCGGCATTATCAAGAATAGGTATACTTAAATAATCCGAGATTAACTTCCCTAAACTACTACACTCGACCAATGATCAATACGACAAGATGAAGCCGTTTTTCGGCCGGACGACTACTGGTGGTGGGCTTATTAGAAATGCTGGTCTGGACTTGATCTCTGAGGTTGCGAAGCAAAAGATATTTTAGGCATTGGAGGATTTTTCTTTTTCTCTTTTCCTTTGTCTTTGGCTACAAGATTCTTTCTTGCCATAAAAATAAACCAGAAAAGAAAGGGCTAAATAAGGGAAAAGGCGGGTTTAAGGTTCTTCGGTTAAATGATGACCGAAGTGTATGTGGTCTGAGGACAAGGAGGTCCGAAGTTCGACGGTTAAATATTAACCGAGTTATATTGTTCTGAGCACAGGGGGATAGTCCAAAGTGCAAAGGTTATTGAGTTAACCTGGGATTATACCGTACTTGCACCTAGGCCAAGGTGACAAGTGACGATGTGGTTAGAGCTCTAACGTGGGACCAAAGTGGTGATAGTTATGATTAGGTGATTGTGGGAATGTATTCCTTGTTGTTTCCCGTATGTTGGTTTAATGTTTCATTGTGGATGCTAAGATTGTTGGATGTTTACTTAAGTTAAAAGATTTGTGATTTAATAAATCAACCGTTCATTCTTTTTTTACTCACACGAGCTTTCGGAAAGCCTACCAGGTTTTGTGTTTGCAATCTCGGTATCAAACGGTGTAACGGATAATCATGCAGGTCAGGATAATTGGGGTGGTGAGTGAGCTGAGTAGCACAGCAAGGTTGAGACCAGCGCTTGGTCTATTTTGATGTGTTTTATAGACTCTCTTGAGCATAACATTTTATTTAGAGCTAAATACAGATTACTACGCTGTAGCTTGGGTCTAAAATCAATTCAGTCCTTAAACTTCTAGTTTCATCAAAAACACCTTTGCACTTTCAATTTTGATTTAATAGGTCCAATTTGATAGTTTTCTGACAATTGAGTTATTTAACTTGTTAATGTAGCTCATATATAGCCTATGGTTTATGATGTGGTATCTGCAGGCCACCTCTAGTCAATTTAAGAGTGAGTCCTACTATTAAAAATAAATAGTTTTTCAACAAATAATCCAACTATAACTTAAACTCATAATATATATTAACGAATTAGACCTATTAGATCAACATTAAAAGTGCAGGGGTGTTTTTGATGAAATTAGAAGTTCAGGGACTGAATTGATTTTGGACCCAAACCACAGGGTAGTAACCGGTATTTAGCCTTTTTATTTATGTTGGTATTGTAATAATTGACTCGAGAGATAGTTTGCTACGAGGTTTGTATTATGATTTGTGAGATGTTGGTTTATGAAAAAAACTCAGGACGTTATTTGTTTAGTTGTATTCATGTTTCGGATTTGAATTTATTATTGGAAATTCGGGACGTGACACATCATGCTAAAAAACAATGGTAATATAAACATCGAGGGATATGCTGATGCTGACTGGGCAGAAAATGCACTTGATCGAAAAAGCACAACTGGTTTCTGTACTTTTTTTGGTGGCAACCTTGTAACATGGAGAAGTAAGAACAAAATGTAAAATCAACTGCTGAGGCTGAATATCGTGTCATGGCCTCTTCTGCTTGTGAATTGATTTGGCTTAAGGGTTTCCTTTCCGACTTAGGATTCTCCGGTAATGAACCTATATCTCTTTTTTGTGATAACTAAGCTGCAATGCACATTGCCTCAAATCTTGTGTTCCATGAGCGTACCAAACACATTGAGGTTGATTGCCACTTCATCAGAGGTCAAGTTCAATCTAAAGTGATTGAAACCCATTACACCAGAAGTCAGGATCAGGTGGCTGACATTTTTACTAAATCTCTTCCTACTGCTCATTTTCAGAAGATTCTTAGCAAGCTTGGTTCAATAAACCCTCTTGACCCAACTTGAGGGGGAGTATTGAAGATTTGGTGATATGGTTAAGATATGGTTAACTTGCAATTTATGTTTGTGCATGTGGTGAATCCTCTATTATTGCAAAGCAAGCATGCTGCTGTAGCATGGTATAGATAGTCCTTTCTCATTCAATGGAGTTTAAAGCATGGTGAAGCAAGTCTAAAGCATGGTGTCCTTTCTTATTGACTTTCTTCTATTGTAATCAGTTTATGTAGGATTCAAGTATTGTGAATCCTCTTAGTCTTCTTTCTTTTTCCTTTGTAGTGTGAATCCTCTTAGTCTTCTTTCTCTTTTCTTTGTCTATATATTTACTCATTCATGTAAAGGTTCTAGCACAATTCAATACAAAGAAAATTTGCACCATTAGTTTGTGTTTTTCTACAAGTAGAGCTGGCGGGTTGTGTTTACTTTGGAATGATGATTTGGTGGTGCAGCTACAATCGATGTCGGAGAGCCATATTGACATTGTTATTGGGGAAGCTAGTGATCTCAAACGGTGGACGTTTACAGGTATCTACGGACAACACAAAGTTGAAAACCGGCACAAAACTTGGACTTTATTGAAGAATCTTAGTCTTTAAAGCAATCTTCCTTGGGTGGTGGGGGGAGATTACAACGAGATTTCTTCATTGTCCAATACGCTGGGAGGGGTACTGAGGAAGGCCAGACAAATGGAGGGTTTACAAAAAGCTATGGAGTTCTGCGAGTTAAGTGATATCCAGTTTTTAGGACCAAAATTCAAGTGGTATGGTATTAGGGGGGTGAGGAGGTAAAGATTAGGCTGGATAAGTTTACAGGGTCTGTTGGTTGGAAGATTTTATTTCCTGCGTCATGTGTTAGGCATTTGAATCCATCATCTTCTGATGACTTGCCTATTGTTCTTGAAGTTAGGGAACAAAACAATGTCGAAAAAAGAGGAGGAGACGTTTCAAGTTTGAAGATTTTTGGCTCAGGGAGGATACGTACAAGGAGGTAGTTCAAATAGGTTAGGAGAGTGCCACGGGTCCTGATCCATTCCTAAATCTGTGGAACAAAATTCAAATTACACGCAATGCCTCGGGGGATTGGAGTTCGGAGCATTTCAGGAATTTGAAAAAAGAGATTGAAAGGATAAGAGCCCAGCTTTCTGTGTTTTTTGACTCTTCTCTTTCGGCTCCACCGGATGAGAACAGGATAGTGCTAGAGTCCAAGTTGAACTCCTTACTTAGGCAGGGGCATGCGTTCTGGAAACAACGAGCAAAATTTTCTGGCTCTCTGACGGTGAGATGAATACTAGGTTTTTTCATCAACATGCTTGTAACTGGAAAAAGAAGAACATGGTCATTGGTTTGTTTAATAGGAATGGGACTTGGTGCACGAAAGATAAGGCGTTGGAGGAAATAGTCTTGAGTTACTTTCAAAAGTTGTTTACGTTGCTCAACCTTCAGACTTCCAGAATATTTTAGAAGCAATTCCCCTTATTATGTCTACTAGTGATAATGTGATGCTGACGCGCAGGTTGGAGGATGATGAAATCTTTGGGGCTTTAAAGAACATGCATCCCTCTAAGTCTCCTGGTCCAGTGGTTTTGCTCCGTGTTTTTACCAAACGTTTTGGGATTTGGTAGGCTGTGATGTGAAGGAGGCGATTAGGGCAGTCATTGGGTCGGAAAACAGGTTGAAGATTATTAACAATACCTTTGTTGCTTTGATTCTGAAAGTTAAAACTCCATAACATATGAGTGATTGCGTCCGATAAGCTTATGTAACGTGCTCTACAAGATTGTATCCAAAGTGTTAGCTAATAGATTGAAGCCTCTGTTGGATTCCATAATTTCTCCATTTCGGGGCGCCTTTGTGCCAATTAGATTAATATCAGATAATTCTTTGGTTGCTTTTGAAATTTCTCATTGTTTGAAGAGGCGTCGGAGTGGGAAGAAGGGTTATTGTGTTTTGAAGTTGGATATGAGTAAGGCATATAACGGGGTTGAATGGACGTTCTTAGTAGTAGTAATGTGGAGGATGGGTTTCTGTACTGAATGGGTCAGATGGATTATAGCGTGTGTGAGAACGGTATCTTATTCTTTCCTTGTGAATGGTGAACCTTGGGGTCGGATACTTCCCTCTAGAGGACTCCTGCAAGGGGATTCCATTTCACCCTATCTTTTTTTGGTGTGTGCTGAGGCTTTTTCAAGGCTGATTACTATGGCAGAGAGGTCAAATAAATTGCATGGGGTGGAAATTTGTCGTGGTGCTCCTAGTATTTCTCACTTATTTTTTGCGGACGACTCTTTCATCTTTTTCAAGGCTGAAATGTCAGATTGTGTTGCTTTAAAGAGTCTTCTGCATGAAAATGAATGTGGGTCTGAACAGTAAATTAACTATCTCAAGAGGATAGATTCATGTGGCATTTTGACCGGAAGGGGCTGTATAGTGTAAGAAGTGGGTATCATGCTCTTTACAACTCTATTAACATATGCAACAGGGGAGCCTCTACTTCTGCTGAGTTGGAGGGTGGTGTTTTGCGCGAGTATTAGAACAAGGTTTGGAGTGCATGTGTTCCACCAAAGGTAATGGCCTTTGTTTGGCGTTTATTGCATGGGATCCTTCCTACTCGTTCTGTCCTTAAGTCACGAACAGTGGTTCTGCATGAATTATGTTGTTTGCGGTGTCAAAGTGGGGAGGAGACAAGCTTGCATTTATTTAAGAATTGTGATGCCCTACAATGCTTTTGGATTTGTGGTCCCTTGAAATTGCATGCAAAAGACCATCCTGCATGTTGCATGAGAATGTGGTTATTTGATATGCTTGACGTCTTGAAAGCTGAACAAGTTAATATTTCTTGCTTGCTTATGGAATAATTTATTATGGAAAGATGGTAGTTTTCGGCCTATACATATGATCAGGTGGTGTGCTAGCCACCTTGAAGAGTACCAAAAGTTTCATCCTAAAGTAGAATGTAAGCGTCGCAGACCTGTGGCAAAGTAGCAGAACCCACCAAGTGGTAGGCTCAAGATCAATATTGATGGGGCTTATCGTGCAGATAGTGGTAATGGTGGGATTGGAGTGGTAGTCAGAAATGATTCGGGTATGGGCATTGCGGCTATTGTTAGATCCTTTGTACATGCACACTCGGCTCTAAATATGGAAGCGGAGGCGTATAGAGCGGGTCTTCTTCTTGGTATTCTCCAAGGTTGGTCGGAAGTTGATATTGAAAGTGACTCAACCTTGTTAATTGTGGCCCTCCAGAGTAAGGAGAAGAATTATTCGTAGGTAAGTCGAGTTTTAGATGATTGTAAAGATTACTTGTTGACTTTTCAATCAGTTAGAATTCAGCATATTTTCTGCGAAGCAAATGATGTTGCAAATAGGTTAGTTCACCTTACTAGTTTGTTTTAGTTTGATGATGTTTGGATAAATGAGACTCCTGCTATTATTCAGAATGTTCTCTACGAGGATTATTGATTTCTCTGTAGCTCGGGGTTCAGATATTATGTCCCCCTGATGCAAAATCATAATTATAATATAATAAATAGAACCAGGCATACGGCTGAGCCTCCCAGCTAAACTGGGGTCAAACCTCTTTAAAAAAAACAAAAAAAAAACAAAACAAAAAAACAAAAAAAAAAACAAAACTATCAGGCGATCAGTCGTTAAATTGTTGGCAACCAGTCATGGCAGTTGGTGAACAATGAATAATCTCAAACCCTAAATTTCGGGTTTGTTCCAAGAACGAATCTTCTAATGGAGAAAAGACAAATGAGCAAACCTCAATAATGAGAGGTAAAACTCAGAAATCGAAAGAACAAAGAGTTGAGTCTTAATAGGATCTTTGCTCGCAACAAGGTAAAACTTAGAAAGAACAAACAGTCAAAGTCAAGAAGAACTCAAAGTTCGAGTGAATATCTAGAATATTTATTCATCGATCTCTCTTAGAGGCAAATTCAGGCATATATATTGAGTTACAAAGGTACAATTTAGTCAATCATAATTATACTGTTATTCAACCTAAATTCAATTAGTATAATGAGTATTTAATTACTATCAACTTATATGAGAAGTTTTGACTCACGCTAACGCAGTCTCTCTATCTTTGCAAAGGTTTGGGTACAGACATGAGAGTATAACTTGAGACAGCCTCCTCAGATCACCGCTTTTCAATGGGTCACTAAACAGTGGAGTTTATATTATAACAAATTACATATAATTTATTGATAAAATATGACTTAACAAATACATCCTTTAAAAATTGAATTAAACATATAAGGGCTAAATCTTATAAATAAGGATAATGTGTTTTCCACTTACCACATGTCATGAGTTAATTTACTTTGTTACCATTAATTACTTCTTTTGACTTCTAATCCCTTTATAAGGATTAAATCTTACAAATAAGGACAATCTAATCTCCACTTGCCACATGTCATGAGTTAATTTATTTTTTTTTTACCCTCAACTACTTCTTTTGACTTCTAATCCCTTTATGTTAACTTTTTTTTTCTTAGAATAGTCCATTTATGTTACTTTGTTGTCATGTGTCAATAAAACATTTACAATTCTAACCTCCATGCATGGATAACTAAATCTTAATTATTTGCTTTAGTCCATATATATATATATATATATATATATATATTCCCAAATCCTGCTGCTGCACTAGTCCAATCCTGCTACTGCACTCGTTGCACTCATACTCGTCTAGTTCTGCTATTGCACTCGTACTTATGTTTTGCTATTGCACTCGTACTTATGTTCTGCTACTGCACTCGTCATGGGATAATCCTACTACTGCACTCGTCGTACTCATACTCCTTTAGTTCTGCTACTGCCCTCGTATTCGTGTTCTGCTACTGCACTCGTCATCGCTTTATCCTACTGCACTCGTTCAATCCTGCTACTACACTCATACTCGTCCAGTTATGCAACTATAGTTGTACTCATATTCTGCTATTGCACACGTCCAATCCTACTACTCCACTTATACTTGACCAGTTGCTATACACTTGCACTCGTGTTCTGCTACTGCACTCGTCATCATCTAATCCTGCGACTGCATTGATCCAATCCTGCTACTGCGCTCATAATTGTCCAGTTCTGCTGCTACACTTGTGCCTGTGTTCTGCTACTGCATATTGCTTGTACCCGTGTTGATACTTGTCTTAATTAGTTAATAAAAGCAACCAGCTTGCAAATCATACCAAAGATGTAGCATATTCCAAATTAGTAGCCATTAGTTTTGAATACTCTTCACAAGTGTACCCAGTAGTAGCTTCCTTATGTTTGTCCCAACATTATTCACTTAGTTCCACCATGACACCATACACCAATTCAGAATTGAAGTGACACCCATAATCAATTGTCTGATACATTTATACAAAATAATAGTGGGCCAAGGTTTTTAGCTTACAAATATGTTGAACTTCCCGGTGAAAGAACCACCCACTAGCTCTATTAGTTTTTCTCTTTATCGAATTTAATCAAAACATCAAAGACAAACCCAGTGACATGGAACTCCTTAGCCGACCATTTCTTAACACCTTTCTTCAAGTTCTGCCGAGTTCCAAGAACAGGTGAACACAAACACACCAAGCGCAGCTAGCTCCTCCATTGCGGCGTACCCAATTCCCCGAGTGCAGTCGGCGATGAGTCGTTCCCCTGAGGGACCATCTCGGACTTGCGAGGTTACCGCTGCTCTCTGCCATTTTCGTCGTGTTCCAGCAACTTCAAGGTGGTTGTCAGCAATCACTGCTGCAAAGACCATGAGCATCACCACATTCCCACCATCATCTTTCATATTTGAATCTTTTATATAGAAAAGGAAATTCCGACGAAGCCCATAGGCTCAGACCAATCCTGAAACTGATTGGGATGAGGAGTGAATAGACTGAGAGATTTGACCAGACATGGTTGAGTGAGAGAGAGAGAAGTTTGGGTCTTGGTCAATGAAGAGAGGGAGCTGAGGAAAAAAGTCATAACCTTTTTCATAATGGTATCGCGGTAATTTTAACGAAAAATTATATTAATTCGTAATTACACATGAGATCTCAGGGATTAGGTCTACTTTATTCTCCTTGAACCTGGTTTTTGTGTCCTTAATAAATCTAATAGAAGATGAGTTTTCTGTTTTTTTTTAAATTTGGTATGTTACTTGTATGTAATTTTCTATTTATATTATTATGGTCATTTTACTCCTATATAATCGTCTTTTGTGTGCGTAGTATTGTTTGTGTAACTTTGTGAGTTAATTTGGTAGTGCAGCTGCCTAATCATGTTACAGCCCACCAACCCTCAAACATTTATGATGGCATTTAAATTGATTTTTCGCTTTCTTTTTCATTTTGAACAATAATGTTTCTATTCAGACCTTTAGATCTATTGTGTGTCCCTCTTTAATTTTTTGAAAAAAATTATTTCCCATTTTTTCCCTATAGAAAATTGAAAGAGAAAAAAAAATTATAACCCGATGGCATATCTCTCTCTCTCTCTCTCTCTCGTTGTCTCAATTGTTTCACTTGTACACCTTCTTCATCTTGTTTGGATGTGAAATAGCGGTGACTACTCTATTAGAATTGGATGATTGAATTTTGCAGTACTATTTTGTACATCTGGAAAACATTATATGAATTTAAAATAATGTTTCTTAAGATGATCATGGATATTATATTCTTTCGTTGAATTTCAAACTTACCCGAAGTTGAATAAAGACTATGACTTTCATTGTATATATTGAAGTTCTATCAAATTTCAACATTAAAATGAAGATTAATGATTCATCTATGCTAATCATATTAAATGTTACGCTTCAAAATAACCCCATATTCAGAAAGTGTAGATTAAAATAAGAAATTGAATCATCATTGTTCCAAGGAACTACAAGCAAAAATTTAATTTCCATAACCAAAGTCGGCATCGGCATCGAAGTGAAATTCTTCAACTTGCTATAAATTTTAAAATATTTCTTGCTTGTAAATCATATCCACTTTGTAAATGCCATGAAGAAAATGACGAGATTCACGAGTACGAGGGAAAAAGGAGAAAGAGAGAGTGAGGGAGGAAGGAAGGGAGCAGAAGATAGAAGACGGTTATGGAACTTGTGATGTAAATTTTTTATTTTTTTTTAAGTTTTCTATAATTAAGGATAAAATGGGAAATAAATTTTACAAAAATTTGAGGAGATCCATATACGAAATGTTGTGGTACGAATAAGTTATCTTTTACGGAAGATTTTCACCTTAAACTAAAAATTTGACCCTGCTCTTTTACTTCTTTTTTTTTTTTTGAACAAATGAAAAATTTCATTAATAATCGCAAGCTAAAGCGGCACATACAACTTTTCCACAATAGGGAGATAGGTGCCATTACACTTAAAACAATTCCGCTCCTTTATTCAGAAGCCTATCATAATAAAAAATTCCAAATAAAATACCAGCCAAGAAAACTCCAACTATCAATGCGCTTAATTGCGGTACACTATGGAACTCTAAAATAGTAGAATCAAAATTTTGTAGGCTAAAGACACACTAAAAACAAACCTCAGACTGTCTCCTTGCCCTTCAGATTAGGGTGGGAGGGCTGCCAGAGTAAAGAACACTCAGAACAGCTTCAATAGAGACCTTGGAAGCCTTTGGAGGATTTTTATTTCTCACCCCGAGAGGACGTCCTTTTTTTTTTTTGGTACCACTATCCATAATTTGCAGAGGAGATTTTTTTGAAGTTAAGAGCGCCCCTCCCAACCCCCAACACGCCCCCCCCCCCCCCCCCCCCCCCGGGCGATGCTTCCTGCAGTCCTAGGGCTTTAGCAGTAAACTGAAAGGTTATGACAATAAATACGGTGTTTCTGGCCCCTGGCAAGAAGATATTTATCGAAGTTGGGGACCCAAGACATGGCATTTTCAACTTTTTTTTTTAGGGAGATCCTTCTCCATGGGGCTGGGAAACACATTACTACCCAGTTTGAGTTTCTTTGGAGATACAATAGGAGAAGGAGGCCTACCTCGTTTGTCCATTTGAGTCTCCACAACTTCATCTTCCTATGTTGATTGCCCCATGTTAGCCGCAAGGTCCAGCTTCTCAGTTACACCATCCACAGCAGCCACACCATCAATTTGTTTCTCAACTTCCCCATACTTATTCTCAATCGCGGTAATGTGCTCCTGGCTCACACAAACAACTGCATCGGATGTTTGGTGTGTTGTGACACCCATAAGATCATCCACCTGCGTTTCACTTCGACCCTTAGACAGTAGAGACTCGTCCACATCCTCGGACTCAACGTTTGTGTCGTTCAGTGCCAAAGGTTAGGAGCTCCTCTCCTTCCCCGAACCAACCAGTCTCTCTTTGCGAATAACCACTGGGTTTGAGCACTTTGGCAGCATCCTTCACACCACAGAGCGTACACGAGAGTGATGGGCTTGTGCGATCACCCTGAAAACTGAAACTCGCAGTGAGTGCAGTCTGGAAAGTACTTGGCAGTGTAATCTGGTTTTCTTTGTGCATAACCCCCTGCTTCAAGGTCGAAGGAGGAGAAGCCATACATTTTCCATTTCCATGCACAATCAGGTTACATGCTTTGCATAATCCCACCAAATTCTCAAAAAAGAACTCTATCTCTTCAATAACACCTGGTGCCATTTTCAGAGTTTTTTTCAGAAAAAAAGGCTTGTCTAGGGCATGAGAAACCCTAACCCGAATGGTTCCCTTGGTGATAAAAAGCTTCTCAACAAGATCCATATAGCTACCAGCAACGTTTGCCACCGCTTGGATGGTTTTAGGCTCCTCCAACGCATGAGGGATGTTGCAGATGCGTACCCAGAAAAAGAGCGATGCCATGTTGATGGTGTGAATTGGATCCAAGCCATTGTATTCCTGAATAACCATCGGTGCCTAGTTGTAATACCAAGGTCCTCCCCAGAGCACCCTATTGCGATCACACCTGAGATCGAAAGAGATAACAAAATTCTTCTGAGGTCATTCTTGAACACGAAACTTTCCATCTAGAACCCAAACACGTCAGAACTAACGTGTGAGTTCTTACGTTGTAACCTATTTGGGCGTCAAAGGACGAGCCAAGAGGTAGGACTGTGAACCTCTTCGAGTTTGCACCCCCGCAGTCGCACCAATTGTGCGGGAGACGTCAAGCACATCATCCCCTGCAAGCGCCATGGACGCTGCAAAAATGGCAATGACTTCATCAATCGCAGACATACCGAAGATTGTTGTGAAAAGTAGCCGGATCTAACCAAAGATGGCCGATGCTTGGAGTAGGGTTTAGGGCGTGTCAGAGCGGCTGCGCGTTAGGGGTTTTTATTAATTAACCCCTACTCTTTTACTTATTAAACTCAACCCTATATATAATTTGGGTGTGGCTATATCTACAATTTGGGTGTGGCTATATCTACCCTACCAAATACTTATCACACCCCACGTATTTATTTTTATGATAATAATCCAATTTTACACTTGAGTATTTGAAAAATGAATAATAATTCTAGATAACAAAATCAAATAAGGCAGCGGTCCTATTCACCCTCAAGCTATCATCAATCTTGCGAGCAACCTAAACCTATGATGTTTGCTGGCAGCCCACATCCGCTCTCTCTCTCTCTCTCTCAATTGAGCCGTTCAGTTTCCTACATTCAGCCACGCCCCCCAAACTTCTTCTAGGTGGTAATAGCCTCACTGTATAATTTTAGATTTGATTAGTTTTCTTGTATGAGGCCAAAAAGAAGAATAGCTTATAGGACCGGCCCCAAATTTCACTTTGAAATTTGAAGTGATCTCATGGGGCCCACCTTAGGAGAAATTCTATCAAAAATTCGACAGAAGTTCCCTTAAAATGAACTACCCAAACCTGTAAATCAAACTATACACTTCTAATAGTACAAGTCCAACCTTAAACTCCTGGAGCCTACCTGCTCCGCACAATATCAACCACACTCCAACTCAATCATAAAAGGGGTTACAGACCATCATATCTCAGTCATGCATATACATATCATAACATACATATATCGAATTAATTGCATAACGGTCACCAGTTTATCTCCTCTCTCCTGGTGCCATAATAATAACCATGACCACCAGTACATCCCCTCTCTCTTGGTGTCTCAATATCGGTGGCCACCAGTACATCCCCTCTCTTCTAGTGCCACTGATCGAGACCACTAGTCCATCCTCTCTCTCCTAGTGTCTCCAACAACATAACATTCAATCAACGATATCAATTTCACAAATATAATTATCTCAATGAATGGTCATCAGATCCATCATTTAATGATAATCCAAGTATCCATAATTCACAACCAAAATTATAATCTAACCCATTTATCTCCATTCACACTCATTAAAATAAGTTTCCACCAATGACCATAACATCCATAAATCATAATAAAAATAAACAAGGGAAACATAATTTGGGAATGGCATACAATCCGAAATATTCAATGAAAATTATAAATTAAATATATAAGACACAAATCTGAAATATTTATCGAAATTATCCATCAAATGTAAACTCAAATCCAAGTAATTGAAAATCATAATCAATGCACGAATACAACATCCTCGCCCGAGATGAATTAATATTTAACTATAATGCGTTCAAACGAAACCCCGAAATAGTAATTTAATAATTTATCTAAATTTCTGAAAATCTGAAATCACATCGGAATCAGCTCAAAATTCCAACAATGTAGGGAAAAATCATGACAATCTAACGGTTGGATTTTCCCTAATCGAAATCCGAAAATTCGAACTACATAATTTCTGATCGATTACCAAAAGTTACATCAGTATGTTCCTAACACCAAGACGACTCAAAGAGATAAATCAGATGACCAAAAGTGGCGACACGCCCCCACGCGCCGACACTCCAACCCCAAATCGAGGACAAAACTTATCCCAACTTTTTACCTCAACATGCACAACAACTTCAACTACACTAAAACCAAAATCTAGACGAGGAACCCAGAAATCACCCTAGAAGTGCCGAAACTATACCTCAATGGTACGGTCTCCATGCTTTGAATTGATCCAAAACCACTTGAGGAGTTTTGATTAGCGACTAAAGGGCTACTAAGCCCAAGAAGAATCGCAGCCGACAATGGTCGGAGGAGGGAGTTCCGGTGGGGTCAAAGTTCGAGGGTTCGAAAGTAGGGATATAGGTTGATAGAGGAAGGATAGTCGATCATTTTTTGACCGATGGCGAGTCCAGCAGAGGCCAGATGGCGGAGAACCCCCCGGGTTCCAGTTTCGAGTCGGGTCGACCAAGTCAGTTTTCTCTCTCTCACACTCTCGGTATCCGACCGAGAAAAAGAGGCCCCTTCCCCAAAATCTAGGGTTTCCCTCCTATTTATTCTATGGCAAAAAAATGTCAAATTGTCCCCCGAAAATTTCGATGAAATACATAAACTTCTGTAGACCGTATTTTACTCTTACAAACTTTAATTTTCTGCCACATGTCAACGAACTCAGTTTACCGGGCTCTATAACTTTTATGAATGAAGTTTTCTCAAAAAATACACTGAAAAAAAAAAATCAACTCTGAAGCCCCCCCCCCCCTAAATGTTTGAAATAAAAGTAAAATCGTCTTATATAATCGAAATGACTAGTAAACCAATAACTCTAGGTACAAGGCATAGCAATAATGGTGTTGTATAATTATTTGTGTAATATTCTAGAAATTCGTTATTAATTTTTGATGACTTTTCAGAAATTATTGAGTTGGTCGCTAGTACGATTTCGTACTTCGAGGGTGGAGCGAAAGTGTTTTGGATGAATAATTACTCGAAACGTTGTATTTTCGAGGGTCAAAATGTTGACTTTTTATTCATTGGTTTTTTCTAAAAACTTCCTTCACGAAAGTTGTAGAGCGCGTCGATACGAGTTTGTGGACATGCGGCATGCCAAAATCGGATTTCATGCATCCCTTTATTTTAACCACTTTGAGCCTACATTGAGCCTTCTCTTTCATCACCCTCAAAATTCCTTAACCCCTTAACCTAGTACAGTTACATACTTGCCCTTTGCGTGGAGTTTTGGAGTCAAGGAAGAATTTTGAAGACATGAAGAAGTTTAAGTGTGAGGGTAGACTTGTCCATGAAAAGAAAAATGTATGTATTGCCGAAAAAAAAATTGAAATCTTAAAAGAAAAAAAAAGTGTTAATATTTATGTTTAAGGATTTTAGTCCTCTATACTTTGTGGATTTGGAGTTTGCTTTGAGTGAAGGCCAATTGTTGAAGAAATTTGGTCTTTGTCCAATTCACACTTGTCTAGGAGAAGGTTAGAATAAAGCTTGGACCCAACATGATGACATTTGGCCCTTTATAAAGCCTTGATGGATATTTGACGTTTGCTGTGAAGACCCAAAATTTCAGTAAATATTTCGTAATTCAATATTTGTCAAATTATATAAATTATGAGTTGTGGGTGTGATTCAAATGTCGTTATTTGAGAAATTTGGTTTCGAATGATTTTAGTATCGAAATTTAACGTTATTTAGGGTTATTAAAATCGACTTATTTTTACGTAAGGAATTTGAGGAAACTTCCTTCATGAAAGTCGTAGAGATCCCCAATACGAGTTCGTGCATATGCGGAACGCAAGAATCGGGGTTCGTACGAAGAAGTTATAGCATTTAGAAAAGTTGCCAAATTGGGTATATATATATATATATATAAATGGAAAGTTTCCGAAAATAGGGTTTCCATTTTCAGTCGGTGGCACTGTTCACCTTCTCCCTCTTTCTATCCCGTGCGCGCGTCCGAGCTCCAAAAACAGAGCAATTTTCGTCGGCCTCTTTCTCATAGCTCCGGCCACCGTTTGAGGCGAAACGAAGCCCAGATCGACTGTACTCCTTCTTGTGAGTCGACTGGTGGTCACGGTTTCTCCTATCGTGGCGGCTACGCGGCGGTGGAACTCGAAATCCATCCGAGCCCTAAAACGAACTAGCGGCGATTTCTCCTAGCTTCGGCTACCAAAACTTGAGTTCTTTATCTTGTTGAACTCGTATCAAGGAGTAGAACATGCAGCAAAAAGACCCAGACCGGAAGTGAAGCTTTTGACATCGAATGGAGCAATTGTCGGAAATTTCGGTTTTCCAGCGAGCCGGACTGTTTTTAGGTATTTTCGACCACTTCCACTTGTTTTCTCACTTCGTGCTAGTTATGAAAGTGGCTCAAAATGATGAAACGAAGCGGATAAGCCCAGCCCCGACACCATTAGCTGTGGTCGACGGCGGCTCTGCCCTAAGTAGTTTCTGCTCGTTTTTAGATTCTACATGTCGATACGATCATTTTGATGTATAGCATGTGAATTTTGGATATCGTATAAATTAGTTATTAATTTTACGATTTCGATTGATTTCGATCGCTCGATTTGTGATCTATGAAGTTTGGACCGTCCGATAGAATTCTAGTTTTGATATAATGATCGTAGGACTGTCCCGATGACCTTGTGTGGTCACGGGTGAAGATCCAACCGTTGGATCTTCATTAAGTGTGTTTTTGAAATTATACGCTAAGTTAATTATCGTTTTGATTAGGTGTTTGAAGGATTTTTTAGCAAATGATTGTGAATCGTATTTTGGGCTGTAAGAAGACGCAGCGGGAGTTTAGAGGTGAGTAAATCTCACTTGGTTCATTTATGAACCGAATTTCCTTGATTGCCCAATTTATTTGCTATGTGTGAGAAAATGATTTTAAGAAATGAGTTTAAGGTATATTAAAAATGAATTTCTTGATTTTGCTTCGTGTGAACTATAGTTTGTATTAGTGATCATTCCTGTATGGATGGTTACGTATATATATTTACGTGATTATATATTGAATGGTGTGACATTGAGGTGTGCAATTGTGATAATATGTTGTTGATAAATGTTGATAATATGATTTTATTATGTTGTTAATATTTGATAAATGTTGGTGATAAGCATGTTGATTTTGTGAGTTGAACAGAAGGTAAAGAAACGTAGGATTCCAAGGATCGAATGGTCCAATGATCTTTGGTTAATGATAACCGGAGTGTATGTGTTCTGAGGACAGGGAGGTCCAAAGTTCGACCGTTAAATAATAACGGGGATATATTGTTCTAAGGACATGAAATGGTCCAAAGTTCGTTGGTTACTAAGTAACCTGGAGGTGCCGTTACTTGACCCTGGGCCAAGGTGTCAGAGGTAACGAGGCAATTAGAGCTCTAACATGGGGCCAAAGTGGCGATAGTTATGATTAGGTATCAAGTGGCGAGAGTTGTGATGTGGTGATTGTGGAAATGAGTTCCATGTTGTTTCCTTTGTGTCGGTTTGATGTTTCTTTGTGGATGTTGAGATTGTTGATTGTTCACTTGAGTTAAAAGATTTGTGATTTAGTACTCAACCGTTCATTCTTATTTACTCATACGAGCTTTCAGAAAGTTTATCGGGCTTTGTGTTGTTGCAATCCCAGTACAATATTCAAACGGTGTAGCGGATAATCCTGCAGGTCAGGATAATAAGGGAGGAGAGCGAGCTGCGTAGGGTAGCAGGGTCGAGACCAGCACTTGGTCTATTTTGGTGTGTTTTGTAGACTCTTGTGAGCAGAACATTTTATTTATGTTAGTATTGTAATAATTGACTTGAGAGATAGTTTGCTACGATGTTTGTGTTACGGTTTATGAGATGTTGGTTTATAAAAAAAATTCAGGACGTGATTTGTTTAGTTGTATTCATGTTTCGGATTTGAATTTATTATTCGAAATTCGAGGCGTGACATTTGCTATGCCTTGGTGGATTTCAAAAATGGTCTCTCTACTTCAACAAGTGCTCTTCTAGGTTTTTAGGATATTCCTATTCCTTCGTTTCTTTTAAATCTTAAGCCTTGGCCCCATTACAACCTTAATGATAAGACATTTTCTATCCTTAAGATGGGACAGCTTTTGATATGTGGAGATGAGTTATAACTGTTGAACTTATGGTTTGGGTCCATTTGTGTGAGTAATTGATATCATTCATGAAATCTTTTGAAAAAAAATATACATATGCTTTCATTTCTTATGTATGCGAGCTATCTGTTTGAGTATACATGCTATCTCTCACATATACTTGAGTGAATAAAAGCTTTTAAGCACAAGTCTTGAATCTGAGAGAATAAAGAGTGATATATCCATGTGAAGTTTGAATCATGACTTGTTTGATACATGTTGAGCTCCAACCATCACCATTGTTACCCCTCAGGTCTTACATGCTTATATGTGGATTATACTTTGTAATTAACTCTCGAATATTTTGATAATGTGATTCTTGGTTAAATGCTAATCTTTGTATCTTGAAAGTATGAGATTTCTGAGACAACAAATTAAAGGGCATGGAAGTCTTTTTGAAGAGTCAATGTTTTTGTGTCTTAGTCCTTAATGTTTTTGGTTTTTGTTTTATGTTTTTGGTTTCTTTGTGTCTTTGATTTTCGTTTTCCATACTTAGTTGTTTTTTGTTTGGTCTTTTGTTTTGTTTTGTTTGGTTTAGTTATGTTGATTTTGCTAAGGGACTAGCAAAAGCTAAGTGTGAGAGTATTTGATAGAAGCATAAATGCTACGTTTATAATGTTTAACTCCCTATATTTTGCTAAGTTATTTCTTTTAACATGATCATATTAACTTCGTTAGTGTTTTATAGATAAAATGAAATCTCAAAGACCAGAAATGCTACAAATAGCGCAGAAATGAGAGAAATGAAGAAATGGAAGTGCTACTAGTTCGACTAGGAAAAGGAATCCCAGTTGGAGTAGGAATCAAAAGCTGACTTGGACTCAAACTCTTAAGTCACAGAAGTTAGGAGTTCTACTTGAGTCAGGAGTCCCAATTCAAGTTGGATAAGGAAACCTAGTGCCACAAGGAGTCCTGTTGAACAAGGATTGTTCGAGAAATTCTGGAAGCTTGTAGAAGGTTTCGGTCAAGAAGTCCTATTTGGACTAGGAAACTGGTTGGCAAATGGAGTCCTGATGAGATAAGAAGACCTGTAGAAGCTAGGAGAAGTCAAGGAAGGATTATGAAGCTTCTAGAAGGTGTCAAGATGTCATGAGCAAGGCATGTGGCCGTGCAACACTTATTAATTTCAAAAATTGGAATAAATATGGAGATAGGAGTCCGAGTTGCATTCTACCTTATTTTACAATGATACTTGGAAGGTTCTAGAGAGGCATGTGGAGGCAAAGCATTCAAAATTAGACAAGCAATCCTAATTGGACACAATCAAAGTCAAATCCATTTCAAAGTAGGAAATCTGTAGATCAGTCCACTTCGACAGAGTCTTGAGAGCAACTCAGAATGAACTAGATGATGATCCTTATATGGTTGGAAAGCTACAGATGTCTAACTTCTAGAAATTTTTATGGTTTGTCAATACCAATTTTCTAGAAGAAGTTATGGCTGATTTAGTACATGAAGGTCAATCTGCCCATGAAGCTGTTTTGCTTAAATAAGGAGTGTTTTGGACGTGAATATCTTTTGGACAAGTTTGGGAAGGTCTCTACTTCTTATTTGATTCGATTTTGGGGATATATTGTAGCTCTGATGATGTGGAATTATTTTTATTGGTCCAAGAATGTGTCAGCCAATCAGAAAATTCAAAGGAAAGCATGCATCAATACGAACTAAGAGAACTCAAGTAGATACAAATTAGGAGAAGTCTTGGACGTCTCACTCTATATACAAGTCATTCTACACGTCACAATTACACCACATGTTCTCCACAATTTCGTATTCTCACTTGTTGCTTTCTAGTTTCAAATTTTCACATCATAAGGAAGCTTTTAGTTTTTAAATCCAAAAAAAAATACAAATTCTAACACAAAACTAACTAAGAAAACATATACAAGACGAAAACTAAAAGCTAAAAACTAAAAGTTTTAGTTCGCATGTTTCGAACTTAGATGCTTTCGTATCTCAAGTTGTATTAAAATGTGACATTGATGTGACTAAGTATGTGACGAAGTTGTTTTGGACGGATTGTTGTGATTGTATTATCTCGGTTCTGTAAGAAGACGCAGAGAGATTCAGAGGTGAGTGAATCTTACTAGGTTCATTTATGAATAAATTTCCTTTAGATTATTCGCTAAATTGTGAAATTGTTTTCTGGAAATAAATATTTGTGTTAAATTATATGAATTTGATCGTCTACGATTCATAGGTAAGCTAAAATTGAAGACCATCATTATTAGAATAGGGTTTACCTCAGTTTGGATTAATTGGATAATGTGCTGTGTCCGGCAGGGCTATCCTTAGTTTGTAGAGATGGATGAAAAATTTAAGGCCCTCACATTTCCATATGAATATATATGCTTTGTGTTTTGGTGTGTTATTTATACATAATAAAAATTAACTTAAGGTAATTAATCATTCTTATACTAACAAGTTAATATAGAAAGTCAAAAATTGAATTGAATCCACAAAAATAGAATGAACATATATTCAAATCGTAATTTGAGCCCATAAAATGTGATAATAGGAGCAGTATTAAATTCTTTTAATAAATGATGAAAAATTAAGTAAGAGTTAAGAGTGGATCTAACTAGTAATAAATTATTTAATTATTTTATTTTATTTTATTTACAAAAATTCTATATGTGAATTATAAAATTTGGAGGCCCATTTGATTGGAGGCCATAGGCTCAGGTTACGTGTCCGCACAGTTTCCTACTCATTCAATGTCGATGGGGAACCTAAAGACATGCTCAGACCTTAAGACTGCGGCGAGGTGACACAATTCCACCGTACCTTTTTGTCTTGGGCGCTGAAGGTTTGTCCAGAGTGGATTGTACAAGCAGAAGTCCGAGAGCTGATTCATGGTGTTTTAGCGTGTAGCAGTGCTTCGAGGTGTCAGCCATCTCTTCTCTGCAGATGATCATTCATCTCCTTCACGGTGGAGGTGGCTGAGTGTCAGGCGATAAGGAAGCTATTCCAGGACTTTTGTGCCGCCTATGGGACAACTTGTTAATTATCAGAAACGTTTCATTTCCTTTAGTAAGAATGTTCCCCGTAGGATGCAGGATGAACCGACGGCAATGTTAGGGTGTTAGGAGTGGCGCGAAGTGGATAAGCATGATAAATATCTGGGCATTTCTGTGGAAATTAGTAATTCCAAAACTGAAGGTTTTCACTTTGTCGCGGATGAGGTTTGGGAGACTGCTCTCACAGAATCAACAAGTCTGTAGCTATGGAAATTAACAAGCCAAGTAGCCTTCCCCTCGCCACCCAACCAAAAACCAGCTTCGATTGTCAGTAAAACCAGTAACTACTTTCAAAGCCTAAACAAGCACTGAACTCCAAATTATATCCAGAATATAGCCAATACCATGCCACACAGTCACCAACACAAAGCAAAGATATATAAAGAGATGGGTATTATAATCCAAATTCTTGAGCAGAAGGTAATCTGAATACATGTGATGCATCTGATTAATAATAGAGTTACCAATATCTAGACCTTGGTTGTTGCCCGGGTCAGCAGCAATAGCGAATCCTTGCACATGCATATCTTTGGCAGAAAGTGAAACGAGGCACAAGCAAACTCAAACAAATAAATTTCCCGGCTGTTATAGCCCTAAAGGTGAGGTAAAAACAGATATTTTGAGTCTAATTCAGCAAGTCATTAAGTTAAGAAAGAGAACTCATCATGTTGATATTTCTTTAAAACATACGGAACTTCAAGCAGGTATATATAAGCTAGCATTCATTTTACATCTAATGTAAAGTTTTATGAACAGGGCCCAGATCGGTCAAACAACAGAATTCAAGGAGGATGTTCATCTGATATAGTTTGCAAATAGGTATAGGGTCTAATCACTTTTTCCGAGCCACGGCCGCAGCAATTCCACCAGCAATCAGTCCAACAGCAGTTGCAGCAATACCTATCCCTATCGCACCATCTACATTTTAAACCAAATGGAGATAGAATTGTCAGCGGCTGAGCTATACAAACACAAGCGTAAAGAGAGAAATATTTCTACCTCTTTTGATCCGGTCTTCATTCATTTTCTTAAGGGTCAGTGCCTGTCTCCAAGCAGGTGCAATCTACCAAAAAAACCACAATTTGATCTAATGAAAAACTTAAAAATACTTTCAAGGAATTTAGGGAAGAAAAAACAACAACACTGAAAGCATGGTTTTTTTTTTTTTTTCCCAGTTTTTTTCTTATTAAGGATCAACTACATACAAGTCTCAAAAGCAGTTAGTGTAATTATTCATAGAGAAAGCCAAATACTGAGTCCTAAAGTCAGTTTTCGCAACTAAATACATCCTAATTTGTTTTCAAAATATTTGCAAGACTTCAATAAAGATAGATTGATCTAACAAAATGAAAAGCAAGTGATTTCAAAGTACATAGTCATGCAGTATGCTCTGAATTTTTACATAATCTAATCAAGTAACTAAATCCATACCATTAAACACTGTTCAACAAGTTCCCTACTCTTAGAATAGTCACCACTTCTGTAATACCCAACAGCAAGAAGATATATAGTCTCTCTCAGTTGCAGAGGGCTGCTATTAGCATCACTTACAGAAGCTGCAAATCACCAACATCAAGTCAAAACAATGAACAGAAATAATCCCTACACTCAGCAACAATAAAGAGATGAACTGCCCAAGTAAAAGTTATCATATACACAACAGAAACTTGGAAAGTTCACTAATGAGAGAGAGAACCTTCAAGCATTGCTATTCCACGTAGCACATCTTCTGGATGCCTTGAATGAACAAGAGACCATGACAATCGCATGAGACATTCTTTGAAAAATTCATCAGAGGAACCTTTCTGAGCCTCAGCAACTTCTCTTTCACATCCCTGTCATAGCATACATTCAGAAACATGCAATCACATAAAGACATCTTATTAGTACAGTACACAGCATGACCTTGTAAGGCAATATTCATCCAAGCTTATAAATAAATTCTAAAACTTCTTTTCTTTTCACGAATGCTCAACAACTACATGTCATTTATTTCCCTCTAGTGGAAGACGTATTATGCTAAGAACCAGTCAGTACTAAAAAGCTCCAGCTTCTGACCGACTGGAAGACTTAACCACGCTCTAGAAGCCAGACTTCTTCATCAGCCAGCCATTTATGTTAGTATGCTGGTAGCCATCTACACTAGTAGCTTCATTCATCACCCAGTATTCAACGATTTAGCACTATGCAGGCAATAAGTTAGAATGGCAACACACAAATCCGAGGGAAATCCCCAGACTGCTGCGTTTCTAGTACATAGCAACGAAATTTTCTCATGCCAAAAAAAACACTACTTTCTGGGAGTGCATCAAGAAGTAGTCAGCAGCAGCCTCAGATCTAAATTGCTTATCCAAATCAGAAAAAGAGAACTATGTAGAGTTTACTTCTCGGACTTGCTCTCAATGAAATTCTAGTTGTTTTTCTAGAAGTCATTACAGATCAAGTGCTGAAATTTCCTCTCAGAGGGGAGGGGAGATTTAATAAAATTATTGTGTTACAAAATCAAAATAATTGGAAGAACTAACCAAATGATTGTAATGAAAAGCCAAATAGGAAAAACAAGGACCGATTACAAACTTGAAGCTAGTGATAATACCTGACAAACCAAATCTTAGAGCAGAAAATCGATATTCGATAAATTAATTTTCTAAAACTAAGAGGCAGTTCAAACGCAATTCACATGGTATATGAGAGAAAAGAGAAGAAACGGGAAGGAAAAGTAGTTACGGCGATGATGTCGCGCTCGCACCAGGGGATCTGTTCACCTCCAGTGAAGAAATTGCCAACCGACTCAAAGAATTTCCCAATATTCGCCTCCATTTTCGTTTCCTTCGCTTCTTCACCTTTTAGGTGTGGACGACTATCTATTTACTTTGGAGCCTTTTGTTTTGTTTTCGCTCAATTCTCAAGGGCTAAGTCCTCTTTCGGCCCAAAAACAACAATGCAAAAAATCAAAAATGCTTAAAAAAAAAAATGGACAAAGTCGTTTTGTATTTCTTTTTTTGTTTTTTTTTTTTAACAACTAGTTAAGCTCACGAACTTCTCACTTATGAAGTGGAGAGAGATTTCTTTTTTCTGTTCATTTCTTGTAAGAATTGTTTTTTCTTTTCAAGGAAAATTAATAATATATTAAAGGATAAAGATTACACATGACGTCTTACACTTTTGAAACAGAAAGAGATAATGTCTTATACTTTTTGAAATAGAAAGAGACAATCTTATTCAAAAAAAAAAAAAGACATAATCTTTAGTGCAGTAGTCTAACCAACAATTAAAAATCTTAGGATTTAGAGCTTTCTATCTTGTTCTACCTAAAAAATTAAGCCTCGAGAGAGATTAAACAAGAATTTATTCTTGGTATTTGTTTTGTGTAATTAGAACAGTCTTATGCGAGACAGACTTAATGTTCGGTTAGACGTTAAGCCTGCTCTGGCTCTGAAAAATAAGAATGGTGTCCTGCTGGTGTCACCTACCAAGAAGCATAAGGTAGGACGTCCCACAGAAGGGAAAAAAAAAAAAACGCAAGACCAAGAGCTTGAAACCTCACAAACTCACTATGCAGGCTGAGACTAGAAGCCGAGGAAGAAGCATACTGCTCAGACCTCTGTTGCAATGGATAATTCACTGACAAAGAAGGGCATGGATGCTACTAGTTGTATCCTAGGGGATACTCCCTCCTTTTGAGGGGTTTCTTCGGAAACATGAATAAATTAGAGTTGGTTTTTTGACTTTGAAACAAACAGTCTTCCCTAGTAGTATCAGCCTTCCCTGACAAGGTTGTATAAGATTGCTTTTAAGATTTTCTAATCATGGCTCAAATTTATCTCAACCCAATACTTTCACACTCAAAAAAAAAAAAAAAAAAAAAAAAAAAAAAAAAAAAGTCGACCAGTAGCAAGAACCTATTACGCTCTCAAAATGAACTTTAATAAACAACACTGAAAAATAAACCACACCGGAACACACAAAAATATTGCCTATTTTAGCAAGTTCAATTCCTTCATTGGCTTCGATCTCCTTCATGAACCAAGTCCTGCAAGTCTTAATCTTGACAAATTAAAGTCCAGCTGTTATGAAATCCGGGTGTTCATGCGTGTACTATAAGGCTTCCATATAAATTTACATTCAAAGCTAGAACACTTTAACAACCGGAACATGATGTGTGCATATTCAATATCAATGTCAATCCATTCCTTGCTATTCTAAAGAGAGCACCCATAACAAGGTTACCTGAACAACATATGGTGATTCCTGCACTTTATATGTGGAATTGACTAAAATAGGGCAGTATAGAATCGTTTAATGCACAGTGGCGAAAGAATGGATTGACCTTGGTTTTTCCTTTTTCTGTATGTACATGATATAGGATGGCATCATCCAAGAAGGTGTGATCTAGTACAAATCTTGTCTTCTTAATGAAATTTCCTCAGAATACGACTCTTCTTCATTTTCATCATGTTTCAATGAGTCTCCATTCCCACTACAGAGACGCGCAGATAATGAAGGGGATACAGACATATAGCTACCTGCATTAACTTCAACAAGCATGAGGCCCAAATTAATTGAAGGCTTAACATATCTGCTAAGAAATAAATCGTTGTAGAGAAAAATTAAAGGGAAAGTGAAAGAGCAGTTGGTCTCACACCTCTAAAGGATGAGCTTCTCTCAAATTTTTTTGTTGAATGCAATAAGATGGTTCCAGATAATACAACAAAAAATCCACATATTTCTGATATGATCGCTCCTCCACTCTGGTCATTCCAATCCTAAAATCACAAATTCCATCACTAATTATAGTCATCAAGCTACACCTACAATCTGATGAGAAAAAATTTTAAAAAATATAATCAAGAATTTTTGGTTTTACTAGCAGAATAGGAACTAAACTGCTATAAAGAATGATAATGTAGTATTCTAGGTGGATATCTTTTCAACAATTAGTGCCCTGGAAGCCAAATTTGGACAATGTGTGAGATGCTTTACATTATAAGTGTTAGAAACTGAGTTCTTTAAACCACAAAATGTGGAGCAATGGTTGTAAAACTCTTCCTTCCATAAACTTGGATCCACAATAGTGAGTATCTGGGCTTAATTTTGCTAATAGTTTAATTTTTTCATTAACTATACTAATAGGTTAATATTAATGTTAGATTCTGACCATGAAAAATTGAACATAAGTACTGATAATGTACTCTTCTTCCACAGCTGCTATCTAAATTTAACAGACTTGATTAAGCTCATAGCAAGCATGAATTTCTTAATCGCGGTGAAAATTGTTGCTTGAAATGCTAATTGAAATGTCATTATCTACACAAGGCAAGCATTTTGGACCTACATTTCAATGTATGCCCTGTTTCCATTTCCATGCCTTAAAGTTCAAAATGAATCAAATTAACAAAAGTCCAACTTGGAATTAGAGCTAGATTTGATAAAGAGGTTTAGAACCATGACATATGCAACTTATAATAACTACTGAGTAATACCTTAAACATTATGACACTAGCGATAATTGCCAGTGTCGTAAACATGACATAATAAATGGGGGACACGACAGCTGTGTTGAATGTATCAAGCGCCTGCAAAATCAAAACTGAGTTGTTAGACAGCTTTTCAGCATCCTTAAAACTCTCCAATGATAACAAATACATATGCAATAAAGATGGATGTGTGTGTGTGTGTGTGTGCACGCAAAATGCAGATTACTCATAAACCAAGGAACAACAAGGTAGAACCTAAACACTAAATGTCAAGTTAGTTATATTTTTATCTATTGTTCGTGTATAAAAATGATTCATAGATGTGTAACAGAAAAATTGTGCTGTAAGATACTACGTGTCCCCAGTAGTTGGATCAATTTAAATAAATATGAGAGGATGCATAACTACGATCTGTGAGCTTGCTTTTGAGCCAATATCTTTCCGATAATTTGAAACACCCACCAGATATGTTCTATGAATTAAAAGGATTCATTTGGACCGAATGACTTAGAAGAGAGGATTCAAATTCCATAATAAGGCTACGACTAGTTAAAACAAAATTTATATGAATAAATATAGTAGAATCCGTCCGTTTTCTTTTTGTATTCTAGTGCAAATGGATTGTCAGAATACAATCAACCAGTATGTAACATGAACTAAATCTCCATGTTTGAAATCACACCTCCCATATGGAATAGTTTAAGTAATATGAACTAAACCTCTCCAAACAAAACAATGAGAGAAAATCCAGGACATTTCAGAAAATGATCATTTCTACTCAAGTCATTACCATAACGCCAGTTCATTTGAATTCTTCACTGACTATTGATATAGAATATTACTAAAATTATCTTAAAGGATAGGTTTCACCAATTCACTGCAAAGACATAAAACCTTTCATTAGTATAACCTAGGCAATTTGGCAATCAATAAATTGTTGGACGAGAGCAAAAAGAGATAGATGCGGACTCTTCTGACCTTTGGAATCGCACAAAAGTTTTATCAGAGTGATAAAGAAATTACATAATCCGGCATCACATTGAAGGTGTCTTGCCATGGAACTGATCCAAGTCAACCCATGCTTTATGGACAGTGCGAATGACAGAGGATAAACTTATTTTCAAGGGGTACAAATTATCACTTTTTAAATGTCAAACGGGGTACACGACTCATGAAATAGACCGAAATTAGAACACTTAAATGCTAAAGACATTTCATGACACCCATTACCTAATACATTGTTTATAAGACACAAAGAGACTCAAAAGACGATGAGTATAAACTCCAAGATAATAGACCTAAATGCAGGTGCTCTTAGCGTATAAATACTCTTATCAGGGGGGTGCTTGGTTTTTGAATGAGCTTGTTTACACTTCAGAAGTTGACTCCTGTAATACTTGTCGAAAACCATATTCTTGCTGGCAAGAATTGACTCTCTGACATACAATCGTGAGGAATTCTGTCAACAAATCATACTTGACAACCACTTATCAGAAAACAAGGTCTCAAGGTCAAATAACTCCGCATTCAGAATAGAGCCTCTACCACATCTAATCATTTTACACCAAGTCCTCTTGGTTACAATTCACGCAATCAAGTTGTTGCAGTTAGTTATTGGTAGCACTTAGGGAAAGATTAGAAAACTTAGTCCTGTGGCTTATCTCGTTTTGCAGTTTGGTCCCCAACTTTCACATCCAAAATCCAAACATCCGTAACCAAATAGAGTGGCATGTAACAATGGGAGGGATGAACTGAACTAAAAACTATCATCATAACCCTGCATGCGGTCACACTTAAATTTTGCACCCACAAAATGCCTTGAAAGGGGCCAAAATTGTAACTCCCATTTTCAATTCCACTAATCTGCTCTAGTCAGATAACTGTTAGCTTGTACTTGTCAATTTTTAACAAAGTTATAGACTGGAACTGATTTATAGTTTCTAAGAGTTCCTTCTATCAAAATTTAGGTGCGTCCAATATTATATAGAAAAGTGGAAAGATCATATCTACTCACAACATGAAGATACCCTATTATCAATTATATTTGTAAACAGCTATGAAGATCCAATGGAGGCAGTTTAAGATTTTATTTTTTCCAGTCTATTATTTCTTTTTGCATAGGTCACTAGTGAGTTGCTTCTGTACCTAGGTCAAGGAAATTGCTGGAAATATAAAAAAAACAAGAACTAAAAAATAATATGACTGATCTTCTAGCGGAAAGTTTGAAAATCTTATAGACAGAAGAATGCATGATTAAATATTTAACTAAAGCGAATTCTAGTATATTAATGGCCGTAAGAGCATTTAGCAGGAATTGTCAGGACTCCCAATATGTTTATGAATCAAAGCTTTGAACCACCTAATGACACCTAAATGGTTATTGGCTACAATTTCATGTCTCCAAAACATTGCCCGGTCCCAAGCAAGGGTCCAACAAGCAGATTGGGGGTTTTCTTGGTATCAAATTAAACGGCTGGAACTTCAAACTTTCTAAGTGCTCAACACGAGCATGCTGCCATGGAGTAGTCTTTGCAAAGCAAAATAGCAATAGGACCAAGCATCTGAATCTAAAATCTTTTCATGTTCGTTCAAGTCATGAAGATCTAATATCTATAGAAAGCATAAGGAAAAAAAAAATCCTCAGAAAATCTTGGTAGAACAGCACATCATAGAAAAAATCATATTTATATGCTAAAAGAAAAGAAAATAGTTGTACGGGAAAAGAGCACTGTAAAAGATTTTCATGGTATAGGCATGAGAACATGCCAAAAGCAAGAAGATAAATACTCCTCACAGTCAGCCAATGAGTGGTCATAACTAATATATGCACAACGAAACAGAAATTCTAACCTTGTTCAGATAATTCATCTGAGTGATGACACATGTAGTTACAACCAACATAAAAAACCATGTCTCTGGATAGATTAACTGATTCTTTCCCTCAAAAGTTAATTTTAGAGCAGTTCCTAGGGCTTTAACACTCATTACCTGCAGAACCATGAAAATATAAACAAAGAATACAGTACCCCAAGCTATTGAAAGAAAACAATTTCAAGCCAAAATTCAGTACAAGAAATCAGTAAAGCAAACATTTGGACAAAGAAACTGTGTTAACAGAAATTTGTCTCCATGCAACCAAGGGCTGCAATACTCACTCAGTCTACTGGAAGAATCCTTTGCAATACATATCCCTACTTCATAATGAAATTGATATGAAATTGGTGCATTATTTCATGATATCAAGAACATAAAATGTATATACAACACCAGGATTATATGTAAACTTTGTACTTCAAATTTTATTGAAATGTGGCATTCTAAATGAGTCACTATTAATACGTAATTTATTCTAGCAGTTTTCTTTTGGTCCAGGGAAGAACACAATAGTTTGATATAAGAATAAGTCAGTAAACTACAACATGAATCGAGAATGACTACTAGAGCTTGTAATAACTTACTGATAGAGAACCCATCAATGAACAAATGCCAGTGAAAACTAGCACATTTGTTTGCCCACATCGTGGCACAAAATGGAATATTAGTATGAAAACCAGAACAATCACCGAGCCCACATAAAGCATGAAAGCTGAAATACATAGTATGTTGTAAACTACCCGGGAAGTATAATATAAATCTGAAGAATAGTGGGGAAAAAGAATATAACATAAAATGAATGTCCGCTATCGAACCTGGTTGAGTTGCCATACGCCATATTTCAAGAACATTATTGATAGGATGCTCCTGTGGTGCATGGATAACAATTATGACCGACCCAGAAATGCACATTACACAGCCCAAAACCCCGAGCCAGTGCAACCTCTCTTTCAAGATAAAATGAGCCAGCACAGCACTACATCTTACCATTCAAGTTATTAAACCTACCAGCATCATATTACATGATAACGAACAATCACGTAATCAATAGTGATCCATGAAAAGTTACCTGATAATTATACTTAATGCACCAAGAGGGGTAACAAGGACAGCTGGAGCAAATGCATATGCAATGAAATTCGCAACCTCTCCCACAACCACTATATCATAAATAATACATCAACACAGATTCTGCAAACCATTAATCCACTTCAAACAGCAAGTAGCCATCTCAATAACAATGCAACAACACCCAAAAAAAATTCACAATCTTTTGCCAAATAAGTGGCAAAATAACAGATTGATAAAACTTACTTGTAATCAATCCCAGCCACCACAGAGGCTCCAAGAGATAAGAATACCCACCATAGCCTGCAAAAACACAGAACCAAATGACAAGGTCATTTGAGAAAAGGAACCAAACTGAATAGGACAAAAATGAAAAAGAAAATCACCAGCTCTGACCCCAGAAGCAGCTGCGGCTCTTCGGAGGCCTTTCTTCTTGATGATGAAGCTTGCCCCTATGAACCCACTTGATAGGAGAGCTAGAAGAAGGCCTTTAAGATTGTCTTTGGAGAAACCCATGATGACAATTTTTCCTTCGTTTCTTCATGGGAATGCAACCGGTCAAACGCTTTGGGAGATCATCCTCTTTGGCTCTGCTTCTCGTTACGAAATGTGGCATTACATGATTGTGTTAAAAAGAGTACACAGCTAATTTTTACAGATGGGCTCCTCCTTTTAGTTTTTTGTCTTTTTTTTTTTTTTTTTTTGTTAATCTTTTAGGTAGGTCTTCATTAATATGAAGACTTTATGAGGACTTTCTTACAATATCCATTTTTTCGAAAATATTTTCGCAAATCAACGCTTAAATATTTATGTATATATAAGTAGATAACTTATGCTAGATGAGTTGCCCAATGATCATAGAGATTTCTTCTTTGTGGGCTTGTGGGCAATATGGAGGGAAAGAAATAAAATGGTCTGGAATGATGCTGCGTACCTGCCTATGTTTTTAATTGATTGGGCTGTTCATTTTTTGAATGATTACCAGAAATATCATCCTAAAGTTGTGAAGAAAAAGAAGAGGCCTTTAACCAAATGGCAATGCCCACCTAGTGGTAGGCTGAAAATCAATGTGGATGGGGCTTTTAGAGCAGATAATGGTTGTGGAGGTATTGGTGTAGTGGTCAGGAACGACGCTGGTATGGATATTCCTGCTCTGCCTTGACCTCTTCTAGTTGGTATTCACCAAGGTTGGTCTGAAATTAACATTGAAAGCGACTCTGTCATTCAGGTTGCTGCACTCAATAGTTCGAAGAAGGATTTCTCTGAGATTAGTCGGATTTTAGATAATTGTAACGATTACTTTAATGCTTTTCAGTCAGTTAGAATTCATCATATTTACGGTGAAGCAAATGCTGTTGCTGATAGACTTGCCGACTTTGCTAGTGTTTGCTATTGATGATGTTTGGTTAGATGAGACTCCTGCTATTATTCAGGATGTTCTCTACGAGGATTATTGTAAGTGTTTTCCTGTAGCACAGGGTTCAGATTTTATGTCCTCCCCTTCATTGCAAAATCATACTATTAATATAATAAATGGAACCGAGAGTGGGGATGAGCCTCACAGCTAGGCTGGGTTCCAAATGCCTTTAAAAAAAATCCAAACCCCTTTAAAAAAAACTTATGAAAATTTTCTTCCAAATTACTGATTGTTAAGGCATTCAGAATCGTAATTTATTATTTATGACATGAACGATTCGGGTAAAGGTTTGGTTCCTATTGATTTTATATAGTTTGATACTTTAACAATTAATAATTTGGAAGAAAGCTTTTAGAGGTGACATACTTATGCATATAAAAATATCTAACAATTGATTTGCAGTAATGTGGGTCTCCATGAAGTTTTCATTTTAATGGTCCTCATTAAAACCTCTCCTTATAATTTTTTATGTTTTTAACATTACCAAAATTACCACAAGATACATAATCTAGGACACAAAGCCCATGCATAAGCCTTATTTTTCTGAGATCCATGCGGACATCAAATTGATCCATGTGGAAAAGAGTAGGTTAGGTATAAATGAATTAAAGCATTGGCTAATTCCAATGTGAGCCCCGAAAAAATATGTCGAGCTTAGTGGAGATCGTACGAGAAATTGTTTAATGATCTCGATAAACGTTAAGGTGCTTGGGAATATTTTCAGAAATTTTCATGAAGTGAAATCCTCAATTTTGGAGTTTCATAATAAAGTACACGTCACGACTAGTTTGTAGAAATTTTCGGGGAATTTTTCGGATACCCGACCTATTTGTTATGATTTTCTGAAGTTTTGAGATTTTGGGAACTAATTAGGAAAATGGAAAACATATGGTGCGATCTTAACCACCTATTTTCCCCACCGTTTGATCTGGACCATTGATCTCTCCTTAAAGGAAGGGAGACCTAGTCACCTCGCTCCAGAACACACGTGCGAGAGGGAGAGAGAGAGAGAGAGCTCGCCAGCTCGGTGCTCTCTGACTCGGACGTCACCGACCCGAGGGAGAAAACCCGACCAGAACGCCATCCTCCGTCCATGACACAGCGGCGGACCACCGGCAGGAGCTTCGTCTCCGCGTTGCCTACCTCCATACATCCTCAGATCGTCCATGCACAGACGGTGAACGGAGCAGCAACGACGGGAAGCTACGAGCTTTCTCCAGCCACCTCTGCAACTTCCGGCGACCGATTAAGCTGCGTCTGGTGTGAAACTTCATCTTCCCGTCCTGGTCTACATGCCGGTGTGTTTAGTTTTAGAATTTGATTTGAGTTTTTGGTAGCCACGGCTCTGCCGTATTCTTCATTACCAGCCACGTTTCCAGCTATTCTGGGCTTCGTCCAGGCTCCATTGCATCTGTAGAAGAAAACTGATCACGAATTGTTGGGATGATTGCATCGAAACCATCTGCTCCTCCCTAGTCGAGTTCCGGCAGTGAGTTTGGCTCGGTTGCAGTCGATTACCAAAGGTATAACTCTAAACTTTGAATTAAAAGGTTGCTCCTGTGGTGGAATCGAAACTGTGAAGTGCTTTTGATTTACTTCTGTCCTGGAGAATTGGTTGAATTATGGTTTATGCATAGTTTGATCGAGTTGTGTAGTTTGGGATTTGAGGATTTCTATGCAGATTGTAGTAGTGGAGCCAATATCAAGGTTTTGGCGGAAATGTTTCTGTTTGTTTGGCTGGAGAATCGATTGGGTTATGAATGAGTTATTGGTATTGTGTTGTATGTTTGATATGTGGCTGTTGTTATTGAAGAGGTAACAGTATAGAAATTGTGAATTGATTGTGGAATAATCGAAAATTTGGTCAAGTTATGAAGCTTGGGTGTCCTTAGTAATTTGGGCACACCTTGTATAAAAATGGAATCATGTTGAGTGTCCATAGTAAATTCCATCGAATTACTATGTGACGAAATTATTAAGTAGAGAAAAGAAATTATGTATAGTAGGTGACCTTAATAAATCGGGTACACTTAATATATATTTTTGGTTGATATCATGATTTCAAGTAAGGGTTCGGTAATTTAGGTCAATTATCAAACAAGTCTCGATTGGTCAAACATTTGTCACAGTTAGTCAATTCCTAGTCAAACTTATCACAGTTAGTCAACTCCTAGTCAAACTAAGAAAAGTTGATTGTACGATTTGTTGATCGTCGAGATTTCAATTATTAGTTCAATGCGATATTAACTATCGAAATGTCAGAATTTAGGACTCCAGCCACCCGAGGAACGGAAGGTTCGTGATCTCTGAACAATGTGAAATGGTGAAGCTTTGGAATTCAGGTAGGGGACTCGGGACTCTCTACTGGCTAATGGTTTTCCATATTTGATTATATACGTGATGCATGATGAAAGTGTATTGTTAGTTCAAATTTAAAATGTTTTTAAGTAACGAGCGTATAAGATTGTTGATGGCGGTGTGTGAGAGCGGAAAGGTGGTCGATGACTTCCTTGGGGATTAGCCACCCCTAAATCTCCGAAGGGTTAGTTACACCGGTCGGACGGTGCGCGATCGCAATGACGATCCGGTTCCGTGTGTGTAGCTAGTGTGTTAAGTTTGGCGCTCTGTGACTGGTAAGGTCAGATGTTGGTTCTACGAAACCAGGCCATCAAGTAAATCGCACGTAGTTTTATACTCATGCATCGGGTTTTAAGAAGAATGATATTTTAAGTTTGTCGTTCTTACATATATATTTGCTTGGTTTTCACACTGGGTCCAAATCCAAATTATTACAAAGTTCTAGTTGATTTTTAAACTTAGCCATGGTGGGTCCCAAAGAGCAGTGAGGACGAAAGCTCACCCCTACAATAGTGTATGTGCAGGTGTTGTGCACTAGTAACGGGATTGTAGCGGACGGAGCTGGGTGCGCGGAATTTGATAACTCTTCCAGACGGTAATCGAGTTTCCGATGTATCTTGATCTTTACTTCTTGATCCAGGCTATTCCAAAACTTGTTGTCGAATGTTCATTGTGTGGTTAAACCTATAAATCCTTGACTATTCGCAAATGACAAGTTCTAGACGAACAAATTAAATTTTTGTAATTTCAAGAAGCTTTCACCTCAAAAGTAATTCAACTTCCCGCTGTGTGTTTTACGAAAAGTTAGTCAACAAAGATTGCCTTGCGGTTCTCTAGAATGTAAATCGAGCATTCTGTTTATGTTTTAGAGTCTCGCGGCACTGTGACGTGCTCAAGCTGGTGAGGTGCAGTTTGGGGCGTTACATCCAAACCAACCCACTTGAAGGAGTTTTATTATACGTCATGTATATTTTATTTCATTTTTAGAGAAATAGTCAGTCTCTTCAAGTAAATCTCTATTCTGTGTCTGGTCCAAACTCTAGGTTACTTGACCTAGTGGTAATAGGGTTACATTAGAAGGATCTAGATTCCTATTCAGTGTACGATTACTTTCCTTGTACAATTTGGATTCTATGCATTATAATCTTTTACATAAAGAGGCTCATAATATCAATAAGAATACATAACGATTTTCTCTCAAATTTTGTTTCCCAAAAAAAGTTATCAACACGAAACCATAATCCTGAAATCCTAAATTCGTAGCCTTAAAATCCCAAAAACCTCCACCTCCCACTTTGAAGCTCTCACCTCCAAGAGCCCAGATTCAGCGGCGTTGCCCCAGAACCGACCGGAATCAACCTGAACCGGCCGTCGGAAGTGACCAAACCGGCCTCCCAAGAAGAATATGAAGATCTCCTACCTGGTTCACTATCTTTCCATCCACCGTTCACTGCCACCTTTTTTCAGAAGCTGCACCTCGTCCTCAGTTTCCGGGAACCGGAAAAATCATCACCGAAACCGGCCGGAAAGTAGCCGGACTGGCCTGCAAAATCGCCACATCCGTGAACCATCAGAAATTGATGCTCAGTCCTTCTCCAACCGAGCCCAGCCAAAGGAGCAGCCCAGACTATACGTAGCCGAGCCCAGGGTAAGAAGCAGCCCAAAAGAAAGAAAGAGGAGGTGTGGCCCAGCAAATAAAGAAGGCAGCCTGCAGCCCAGAAAAAGAAAAAAAGAAGAAAAAGAAAGAGGAAAAGAAAAGAAGGGCGGACCCAAAAGCAAAAAAAAAAAAAAAAACAGAGAAAGAGGAAGCAGCCACGTGTTGGGAGAAGAAAAAGAAAGGAAGAAGGCGGGCCAGAAGAAGAGAAAGGAAAAGAAAAGAAAAAAAGGGGAAGCCAAGCCCATATGCGAAAAAAGGAGAAGAAAAAGAGAAGAAAGAGAAAAAAAAAGGTCAAAGTCAACAGAAAAAAGGTAATTTTTATTAAACGTTTCTGCTTTCCGTGCTTTTAAATTCTTTTCTTTTTCTCGGGGACTGGCAACCTCCCATCTTCTATCTCCCTTTTTTCTTCATAGGGGAGACCAAAAGCCGAACTATGGGGGTTCGTGCTCACTCCAAGCTTGGAGCTTGTAGAGTCCTCCAAACTTAGAGTTTGTTGAGATTTTATGATCAACCACAAACACATTATTGTTTCGATCTAATTCAACCCCTCTTGGAATCGAATTTCTTGGAAGCAAATATGCTCGGAAATTCCTAACTTCTTGGAAGTGACTACACTTGGAAATTCTATTGTTTTCGTGGTAGCCTTTTACGTTCCGAAACTAACCCAAATTTCTTGTTCTCTTTCAGGATGAGTAACCTGAACAAACTAGACTTCGCTCCATTGGAAACAACTGGCTATGGATATCACAAGTGCGTTTGTGATGTCCGCCAGCATCTCAAGGCTGAAGGAATCCTGGATACGATTCTCGAGCCTAGGCAGAACGAGCTAACTGTTGAGCAAGTTCAAGCTTTGGAAGCAAATAGAGCAGCCTTAGAGGCATATAAGGCAAAAGCCATCATCGTAATGACTCACCATGGATGATTCGCTCCAGTACGAGTATATGAATGATGAAGACTCCAGAAGATTGTGGGTCTCACTCGAAGAAAGATTTGGCAACGTCCGTGACTCCCTACTTCCTGACCTAGAAGTGAGATGAAATAGCCTCCGCTTCTGTGATTTCAAGTCAGTTCTTGACTACAACTCAGAAACACTTCGCATTAAATCCTTAATGGAATTCTGCGACCAAGAGATCACAGATGCGATGTTGATTGAGAAGTCTCTCTCTACCTTTCACATCTCTACATTGATGGTTGCTAAGAACTATCGAATCAATGTTATTGCAGAACGGATCACAAGGTTTCATGAGCATATTTCGGAATCCAATTATAGTCGTGCCCCTAAGAGAGGGCGCTAAGAGCGAAACCCTAATTAGAGTTACTTATGGACGTTGGTAACCGCCAAAATAAGTGAACACGGAACCGAAGAGGTCAACTGGAAAGAGAGAGAGAGGCAAGACCTCTGGCCATGTTGGTGGCACTACCAACACTAAGATCCATCTAAATGACGCTTTTAAAGCACCTCAATCAATGGAGTTTGAGCAAAGAGATGTATGTTCTCAATGTAGAGTGTCTGATCATTGGGCACACATTTCTAGAGCTCGTGAAGAAATTTTCACCGCATACAAAGCATATTATGAAGCAAGAGAAGTTTACTATGTGGAACAAGAAGATCAAGAAGATGATCTAGAGTCAAGGGTTGAAGACTACAAATCTGACTGGGATCAATAAATCACCAATTCTGTTTAAGTCTTTATTTTTCCAAGAGATGTAATAGGTAATTACCATATATTTTTGCAGTAAATGCCAATGGTTTAGCCATTCTTCAAAGTAGGCTCACCCAAATTAAGTGTGACGTCTAAGAAGGTTCTGAGATTAGTGGTACTTAAGGGAGTCTTGCTCCACCGACATCTCTCTACTCACCTGGTCACATTTATTATGGAATTACCGAAAGAAGTTAGACGACTACCATTGTTTTGCATTAGCTAGCATTTTGGATTAGGTTTTCTTTTGTCAAAGAGACAATGATGTAACTCCGTTGGCTTATGAATAAAATTTTAAGTTCTTTTCATTATGACTCTATTTTGATTCTGAGCATATGACTTTGTGACTACGATGGCTGGGCCATCAATATTAATTCAAGGACATGGAATAGCCCAAGTTCCCTTGTCAAACAGCACATTAATTACTGTCACAGAAACTCTCTATGCTCATAGGGCAAATCGCACCTATGAATAGCCAACGGATTCCATGCGAAAACGCATGTAGAGAACGGAAATGTGTTCCTTTGCAATACCTCTAATAATTGCAAACAAAGGCATATCTTAGAGAAGTTTATGTGTCTTTCTCTAGTGGACTCTATGTCACTATTCGAGCAGTTATGAGAAAATATCTCTTGGATTTAGACACATATTGGCTTTGTCATAACAGGATTGATCATCTTAGTCCTGATACGATGATCTGTCTACTGAAGACTTCACATGACCATCCATCCTTTTGAGCGAAATGAAGCAAGAATCGAAAATTGATTCTCAGACTTAGCAAGACCACAACAACTGCAGCCTCTGGCGCTGCTGCTGTCATGGGCCATCGAAAGGCTGCCCACGTCCCATGTGATGACACCATACATGGCGCCAACCATGAGCATGATGCCATGGTTGTTCCTCCTAGCGGCCATAACGTCATACATGCTAATTTCCATGGCTCCAATGCCATGATAGGAGATGTAGTCACACATTTTGCTTCTAATAGCGCTACAGACGCTCAGGCCCAACCAAAATCCTCATTGGTTGATTCTAAGGTCTCTCGATCATTTTACAAAGCTTGTTCCTTAAGGGAAGTTAGGACTGAGACCGTCTTATGCAAATGATATGAAAATACTCATTCTGTTCTTCCATCGTGTAATACCCGCAATTTTCATTTTTGAATTCGAGTAATTGTATTGAACGATTATTGTGCGATTTCATGAATGTTGTTCGATAATATTTCACTTTTTGAATTATCGAAGGTTCGGAACGATTATTTTTAACGAAAAGCTCGAAATGCTCGGTTTGAGAAATCGACTTTTTCTACGTGCGAAATTTGGGGAAACTTCCTTCGTGAAAGTTGTAGAGCTCGTCGATACGTGTCCGTGCGTATGCGGAACACATTGTCCATATTTTTTTTGAATTAGTTATAGAATTTAGAATTTTTTTCTATTTTGGTATAAATAGAAAAAAAACCCTAGCTATTTTCAGAAGATTTCCATTTTGGTCCGGCCTCCTTCCATTTTCGAAAGGTACTGTTCATCATCTTCCTCCTCCGTTCCTCGACCGAAAACAACCGAGAGAGAGAGCAAGTTCACCATAATCATTCTCCCTCCACAGACCACCTCTCGACCTCAAACCAAGTCTCAGCCGTTCGTCTCAAGCTGCTCTACCTCATAGAAGGCGTCGCTTCCATAGACAAGGCCCCCAGCTCCGGCGATACCGTCAGAAACAATCGGACCCGAAAATAAACCAAACCAAGCTCCTTGCGTTTTCGACCTCCAAACCAAGTAAAACTCCTCCCTCTACATCGACTCAACCTCCTGAAGCTCCCAGAAGCAGCTTTACAAGGTAGCACGGCCTGTGGAGGAGGCTGGAAGCCAGCCCCGATCAGATCGAACGAAACTTTCGATCCAAATATCTCGAGCTATACACGATCGTTTCTTGTGATTCTTGGCTTGTTGAGTTCGCAAGGAAGTTCTGAACAAGTTTCCAGAAGGGATCGAGGCGTGAGGTTGCAGTTTTTACGTCGGTTTCAAGCTCGCCGGTTTCTGGAAAATTTCCGGCCGCCGACTGTAATTGGTACTTTTCGATCCCTTCCCGTCATTTTTTGGTCTTGTGCTAGTTATGAAAGTTTCTCAGAATGATGAAACGAAGGGGACAAGCTCAGCCCCGACACCATTGGTGGTGGTCGGCGGCGGATCTGTCCCTAAATCCGGCGGCCTTTTCCGGCCACCTCCGGAGGTCTAAAATTTAGTTTCTATCCATTTTATGATTCTATGTTTCAATACAATCATTTCGACGTATTATACGTATTTTTCGGATATCGTATGAATTAGTTATGAGTTTTGTGATTTCGATCGATTTGGATCGTTAGATTTATGATCTGTGAAATTAGGACAGTCAGATGAACTTATAAATTTGATATGATGATCATATGATTGTCCCAGAGGCTTTGTATGGTCATGGGCGAAGATCCGACCGTTGAATCTTCGTATATATGCAAAATGGTAATTAAGGGAGCGATTCGTGAGAATCCGCTCGTCAGATTTTATTATAAATTAGAATCCGGCCGTTAAATGGTAGTTCAATTATGTTTTGAAATTATTGGCTAAATTCAAATCACATTTGATTAGGTGATTGACGGATTGTATTTGAGTGGGCTATTTCGGCGTTATTTATTGTTGTATTGAAGACGCAGCGGGAGTGTCGAGGTGAGTAAAACTCACGTGGTTCATATTACGAACGGAGCATTTTAAATTTATTTATTTTTGGTAATTGCGTGAAAAATATTTACGGATTAAATATTTGTTTTAAAATTTCATGGACTTGAATCACCACGGTCCATAGGTAAATAAAATGAATTTTAATTATACAAATGAATTTCACGATTTTCTTGTGTGAACTATAGATGGTATTAGTGGTCATTCCTGAGTGGATGATTACGTATATATATATATATATATTTACGTGGAAAATATATATTGATGAGTGGATTGTTGAGTGATATGATTGAGTTGAATTGTTGAATTGATTATATTTCAATTGTGTAATTTCATAATAATATTGGGTATCTTGGTTGGGTGATTTCAGCATGTGATATTACATGTTGTGCTCATTTATGGGTTTAGGTCAACGTAGTGATCGGCGTGGGGTAATCGGACGCTCTAATCCTGGGTGAATGATGGGATACGATTGGTTGAGTATGTGAAATTATCGGACGTTCTAAATATGTATATAAGTATACATATTGATCAAATACGATAATGATAAATATGTCGGATGCCATAACCTAGGCCAGGTGACGGGTTACGATTCAGTTAGAGCTCTAGTCTGTCATGTACTGTATTTTTATAAATACGATGTTGAGGTTTGTGAAGAAAGATGTGAGTTGGGGTTGTCTTGATTTATTGATTTGGTATTTGATTGAGATTGTTAGTACTTCGTGGTTGTGGAAATTGTCGGGTGTTGATTTGTGTGGGAATGATTATGATTAAATTAAACAATAGTTCTTCCATTTACTCATACGAGCTTTCATAAGCTTATCGGGTTTTGTGTTGTTGCAATCCCGGTACACTATTCAAAGGGTGTAGCGGATATTCCTACAGGTCAGGATAACCAGGGAGGTGACCGAGCTACTTAGGTGTTACAGCAGTTTTTGTTATTTCAATTAGTAGTGAGGTGTACGGTCATTTAGAGCTTTACATTTCACTTTGGATTTGAGTTGTAATAATTAACCGAGACTAAATTCGGTTTTGATTTTATTTCGGGTGGTGAAGTTATTAAGAAAAGAAATTTTCAGGATGATCATTTTGAGGTTGTAGTATTTTTCATGTTTAGGATTTTGAATATTTATTCTAAAATTCGGGGCGTGACACATCGAATCTGTGGGGATTCTGTGGACTAATTCAACCAACTTACGGATGTTTAAATATCTCATGATGTTGGTTGACATACAAACACGCTGGTCACGTGTGGTGCCATTGTCCACCTGTAAATGCTGCTTCTACTACACTCCTAGCACATATCATATCACAACGGGCTCACTCCCCGTATCATCCTATTCAGTCAGTTGGATTTGACTATGCTAGAGAGTTTGCATCGAAGACTTTCGATGGTTATTGCAATGGGATTGATGTTGGACATCACATTCCTATGAACACACCCAAATGGTCTCGCAAAAATGACTACGATGGTAGTCTGGACATTGGTAATGCGCACCAATCTCCTTATATCTGCTTGAGGTGACTTGGTATAAGTATTTTGTACTTACGTACATTTGAGTGAGCCATTTATGTGCCAATTGCGCCACCACAGCTCACTATGATAGGTCCTTACAGACGAGTAAGCAACTCAGTTGGATTTGAGACTCTAACAATCGTCGGCCACTTAATGCCCTTACAAGGCGATCTCTTTACTGCTAGATTTGCGGATGTCACTTTGATGAGACAGTCTTCCCGTCGTTAAGGGAAGATAAGAACACAAACGTTTAGCAGGAACGACATGAATTGTCATGGTTTGTCCCCACTATGTATCATCTCGATCCGTACTAAAGTGATGAGATTACACATGTGCTACAAATATGTCTGCAAGGAAGTACGTCCCTCGAGAGGACGTAGCACCACCCTACACAGAGGTAGGCAAGGCGCCAACGCCATAAAGAGTGGCACTCTAGCGTTACAGTTCATGGCCACAGCTAGAATGTATAGGAGGCCCGTGGGTTCGAATGATGTTTTGGCAGAACCTAATCCTTGAATCATCGACACTCAAAATTCATTCCATGAGAATCTTCTGGATTATGGTTATCGTTGGGGGACGCCTCAACGTGAAAACTTATTCCTGAGAATATAGAGCTCTATGAAAATTACACTAGTGTACATGAGACGTGGGATAGAAACTCCATCATAATTGATGATGTAGTTACACATTTCGTTGTGTATGAGTTTGTTGAGTCTGATGATATCGAACCACGCTCCGTTGATGAATGAATACCAACGTAGAGAAATTTGGCCTAAATGAAAAAAATGCGATCCAGGTTAAGTTGAATTCTCTAACGAAGATGAAGGTTTTTGTGCCAGTGATACCAACGCCTCCTAACATAAAACCTATTGACTAATGGGTCTTCGTTAGAATGCGTGATGAGAAAAATATATGGTAATCTCACCTTATGGCACAAGGCTTCACACAAAACATCCTGGAATCGACTACAATGAGACATATTCTCTCGTAATGGATGTCATTAGAACGGCCTTAGAACCCTAATCCCCAGGTAAAAAAAAACAAAAGGAGGAATTTGGGCAAGATTCATAAGTGGGCAGATAAAAGAAATTATTTTTGGAAAGGCAAAGCCCTTTCTTTTAAGAATGCATCTGGTTCCATCTTTCTTTAGTTAGTTAACCCACCCTTTTCTAAAAGGGATTGTAGTAATTCTGGTTTTATACGCACTCCACTGCCTTTTCAGTTTGATAGTTTCTAAATAACTGGACATGCAGCTTACAAATGTGGTCACTACGTATCTCTATGGAGATCTAGATACGGAATGTACATGAAGATTCATGGTGAACTTCACTTGTCCAAGTCAAGTGGCTCTAGACCACAGAGCGCGTTTGCAATAAGGGTGAAACGCTCACTGAAGTGACTACTTGATTGGGAAAGGATATGTCTGTGCATTTTCATAACAAGTTTCGGATTCTATCGCGGTTCATGTTGGACATGATCTTCATTGGAAGCCCTTAAAGACTTAAGGGAAATCGCTGAACACTTGAAATTCGATTTTGAGATTAAGGATTTTGGGAGAACACGATTATGTCTTGGTTTAGAACTTGAGCATCGTGTTAAGAGATGCTTAGGCATTTTGACAAGGTCAAGCCTTCAAGTACCCCCATGATTGTCCGTAGTCTTGACCCTGAAAAGGATCATCTTCGTCCGTAGGATGATGGTGAAGATGTGCTAGAGGTGGAAGTGCCCTACATAAGTACAATAGGCACATTATTATACTGAGCTCCATGCACAAGACTGGACATCTCATACGTTGTGAACTTGTTAGCTAAGTTATACCTCTGCGCCAACGCGATGCCATTGGATTGGTGTAAAAGATATCTTTCGGTACTTGAGATGTACGATTGATATAGGCATACTTTATTCCTACAGAGAGATGATGGATTCGGACCCATCACACGTCAGGAACGCCGCCAACACTGGCCTATGTCCCCTCTCCCCATCCCAAAACGAAGTTAGCATTTTGGAAGGTTTTGCTGATATTGGGTATCTCTCTGACCCACACAAAGGTCATTCCCAAACTGGTTAAGTGTTCACCATGGGTAAAGACTGTAATATCTTGGAGATCTAGAAAACAAACCATAGTCGCTATATCTTCGAACCATGTAGAGATTATTGCTCTTCATGAAGTGGTTCATGAATATATATATATATATATATATCTACAGTGTCCAGAAGAAGCCAATTCCAGCTCAAACCAGAGTTTGGGATTAGATGACTTTGGTTATCACAATCTGGAGAACGCTATGGAAGCATAGTGGACCCACACTGCATTACCGACAGAAACGACAAGATAAAAAGTCTACAGTCGATTCGAAGGCGGTAGAGGTTTGTAGATATTGTATAGATGTCACTTTAACCTAACCATGGTTAGTGACTTGATAACTTGTAACCCTAGTTAGGTTATTTTTGCAACTGTAGTTAGTTAACTCAAGTTACTTTTTGTTAACCATAGTTACTTCTCAATTGTATATATAGGAGTTAAGTTGCAAGTTGAGGGGCACGGTTCCTTGCACAACCAGACTTCTCCTTTGTAATCCTTTCATTGTAAAACATTTCCGCTTTATAAATAAAAGTTTCCCCTTTTTGTGTAAGTGGTATCAGAGCCTAGTTCTAATCAAGGGCTAGTCAGTGAGTAGCTTTCAAGCCTCAGGCTTGAGGAAACTCAAGCATCAGGAGTTCATCCTTGTATATATTCATTAAGTATCCTTACTATGTAAATTATTTTTGTTTATTATCTGGTTATTTTATTAGCTTGTTCATCTATTAAAGCTTAAATCTTGTTACAAAAGATTTGTTACTGATATTTCATAGTAAAACCCATACTCTCTCGAAGCTCATATCCCTACATAGCCGTTTAAACCAAGTGGTGGTTGTCAGGCTTTTCTGGGAATCGGTCTTAAGCACCAGAGAGAACCGGTTTTAGGTACCACCTATGAAATATTAATGACAAGACTTTTTGTAACAGAACCTTTAGAGTGTTTATATGATGAACAAAATTATGATCATACTTTACATATTCCAAAGAATTATAATAAAGATATTTCTGTTCTCAGTAGTACTGTAAATTCTATTTGTGATATGTTACATATGTTATCAAAAAATCAAAAAACACATAATGAAAAAGTTGAACAACAACTTCCTAATCTAAATAATACAACAAGCAAGATTGAACAAAAAATTCAATCTCTTGCTCAAATTGTAGACATAGATCTCAAAACAGAGACTAAAGAACAGATACAAGAATTAACTAAAACAGTTAATACTCTTATTTTACAACAAGATGAGATGAGTTACCCAGGAGATAACCAAATCCCCAGATTGTTCTACGGAACAGAAGATATAATGGTTCTTCAAAACAAAGAACCAAAGCAAGATGAATATAATAATATAGTAGAAATTTTGGACTATTAGAAAACGATATATAAGGATCCAAAGTCAACAATTGAGGAAAGAAATCATATTTTAAACCAAATAAGAACAACTTGTTTGGAATACGAAGACTTGCTTTCACATTTCAACTATGACATTAATATGTTGTCTGATGATGAAACAATATCTTCAGAGTCACAAGAAGATGAAAATGAAATAAACACGTTAAGTCATGAAGACACAGATACAGAAGAAAAGTCTTCTGACACACAAAAGAAAAGAAAGGCTAAAGAGTTTTTTCCTGAGTTTAATAATCAAGAAGCTTTTGAAGAATATTTGAGCAATTCAGTGGAAACACCACATCTCAATGTACTGAAGAAGGAACAATGGAAATCCCATTGTTTGATAAAAGGAGAATAGAAAGATGGAGGAAAAAACATCCAGAAATGAGATATGTTCATATTGGTCTAATCCAGACCACTATAACTGCTTTATTTAGGCAAGGTTTGGATACACCAATACTTGTTGTAGTCTTTGATAAAAGACTAAATAATCCACTTCAGTCAATGATTAGAGGTATTCAATCTAATCCGGTCAATGGAATAGTTTGGTTTAACATCAAGCTAAATTATTTTGTATCTATAACAGATAGAAATATTGAAAATTCAATAAAAATAAAAATTCAGCTTAAAAACTTAAGCATGGATCACAACTCTCAGGATTTAGCAATCCAATGGAGGACAATTCATGAGCTAACAAGGCTTCCTCAAATATCTTTAAAGGATTTAGACAAAAATATTGTTGAATTGTTCGAACCAAGACCATTCGACACAGAAATTCAACCAACGCTATTATGTTGGAAAGACTTAGAAGTACCAAAACAATGGTTATTTAATAACTTTGTAGGAGACAGTCTTAGTAGTAGCAAACCAGCTACTATAGAGTTTCAAGTCTCTGGGAACAATCTCTATTTTAGAGACAAAAGAACACAAAGCCAAAAGTGGTTAGAATTTCCACGAAATTCAAGTGTGCAAGAAAATAAGTCATTAATCATAAACAATGATGGTGACAAGACAAATGAGAAAGAAAAAAATAAAGAAAAAGAGGAAGAAGAAACTATTGCACTAAAACAAGTGCAAATCCCAATCATGTCGGGAACAAGTTATGAAAACGAAAAAAATGAAAATAAATAACGAAATCATAATTTTTTTTGAAATGTATTACATTCCAAACGAGAATGAAGATATCCTCTTTGCCCCTAGCCAAAGGAAAAAGAGATACACCTATATTTTAGGAGAATTTAAATTTGCAGGCTATAAACCATATAGTCTTTGTTCGTTAATAGATACAGGAGCAACAATCTGTGCATGCAGGCCTAATGCTCTAAAAATGGACATTAATGAAACACCCCATTAATATCTCAGGTATAAAAGGAAAAGATATAAAAATTGAGCATAAGCTAAAAAGGTAGCAATATGGTTAAACGGTGTTAAATACATAATACCAAAGATTATAGCTTTTCCAGAAATGAATGGAGATGTGATATTAGGTAACAACTTTACGTTTGCCTATTATCCGATTCTGCTAGACATAGGGTACATCGCCCTTAATGTCAACAACCTTCATAGTAAAATACACAAAATTTCATTCCTACCACAGCACAAATATAAGCGTCATAAAAGTTTCGCGCCAAGCAAGCGTGGTGACCAACATGATAAAGATAAAGAAGAAGACATTGCAAACTCTATTATTGAAAAAATGGACAAGACAGATGAAGAAGAAAACATTGCAAGCTCTACTATTGAAAAATTGACAAACAACCTACCAAACCTAACCTTCCTACCAAATTTGGAGAAACAAAACTTCACGTACTCAGCGAAACACACTGGGTATACAAAATCTTAGAAAAAAACTTTAGTGAAGATCCATTAAAACTTTGGATAAAAAAGTCCAAGATACTGTACACTTAAACTTCGCAATCCTGAAGTAATAATACGACTCCTTTTATTGCTCTTCATGAAGTGGTTTATGAATATATATATATATATATATATATATTTATATATATATATATATATATATATATATATATATATATAGATTGGATCCATAATTATGCATGTTTGGAGCAATTGAGGTTTGAAGCCTACCACTGATGAGCCTACAAACATTTAAGATAATGCTGCTTGTTTTGAAAAAATAAAGCAAGGCTACACCAAAAGCGATAACACCAAGAATAATCAGCAACAACAGACTCTCCTCAAGATCAAAGTGAACTAGGTTCGATCTGAGGACAGTGTGGCAGACTTGCACACTAAGTCATTGCCTAAATTCCATTTTCGAGAAACATGTTGGTGGCATTTTTTGCGGAAGTTATCTGAACTCCCATGACCGTAGTCATCAGGGGGAGATGTCTACATGTATGGTCTTGAAACGTGAAGGGTGTGTTGTGCTCTTTTTCCTCTTTGACTAAGGTTATTTTTGTCCTACTGGGTTTTTGTTACTCGGTAAGCTTTTTAATGAGGCAACGAGAGAAGCACCACGTTTGGGCGACATAAGGGGGAGTGTTCAAGTAAATCACTATTCTGTGTCTGGCCCAAACTCTAGGTTACTTGATCTAGTGGTAATATGGTTACATTAGAAGAATCTAGATTCCTATTCAAAGTACGATTACTTTCCTTGTACAATTTGGATTCTATACATTGTAATCCTCTATATAAAGAGACTCATATTATCAATGAGAATATACAATGATTTTCTCTCAAATTTCGTTTCCCTAAAAAACAGTCAATTTTATTAATAAAAATAAGAAAGATTACAGCTTATAAATGTAGAAGCTACAACAAAATGAAAAATAACCAAAACAATACTAGATGCAACAAGGCATCGGAAAGAAAACATAGTAAGCACCGGATAGAACCCGGGCTATGTAAAAAGTTACTAATAGTTTGATCGACTATATTTCCACGCAAAAAGATACGTCGATTACAGGGCAATCCCCATCAAAGCAACCAGTAGAGTGACTGACCGATCTTGCCTATCTTATGCAATAAAATACGTCGAATAGAGAACAATCTTCTTCCTAAAATCCGATTCCAAAACGCCATAGAAAAACAGGCTCATAAGTCTCCCGGAGCCCAAGTAAGAATCCAGGCCCAAACAACTGCCCCTCTTAAGCCCAAGGAAGCCCAGGCCCATTTCCTTCGAGCACCCAAACTTTCTCTGGGCACCCAGGCAGAAGTTGTGCTTGACCTCGACCACTCTCGCCGGCGGAGGTCCAATTCACCTGTGCCTGACTAGCTTCTCACCGTCCCAGGCCAGAGACCAAAACACACCGCTGCCGTCAACATCTTAAAATACCACCATCACTCGCCGGGAAATTTCTGCCTGCACAAAGCCAGACTGATCGACACCTTCACCTTTAAGCCGCGCTCGCCGTGGTCGCTCTGATCCGCCACAGCTCTCAGCCGGCATCAATTCTCCTAGAGATCGAATAGACAATCCACACACCGTCCAACTTGTCGCAGCAAATTGTCCACCGCCGGACGTCGTACCCTTCAAAATGGGCCTCAATCGGTCAACCAAAGTTCTGATATGACCGATCTTAGACGACACCTTCAACTCTTAGCTAAAACCCAATCACAATCCAAAGATTCCGGTCTCTTGACCCTCCAACAGCTCCTGTCGCATGGCACCGCCAGACAACAAGAGCACTTCATCTGATCCCAATAATGGTATTGGAAACGAGCCCCATCGAGGATGGAGGACAACTCTTAAGAAGCCAGGCCAGAGGCGGCAAACTCCCAGCCCTGGCAGAGTGGCTTGCTAGGGTTCATTGCTGTATTTTCTTTCATGTACATTGAGAGCTTTGTCCTGCTTTATGTTGCTCACCACCACTTAACTCTGCAAGTAGATAAACTTTGGTTCATCTCCGGTATCTTTTGTCTAACTATCTGTATATCAAGTATCCCAAACATATAACACAAGATCATTTAGGTGGAATCAAATAAATGTGCTGAACAATGGGCTAGAACAAGAACACTACATGTTCCATCCATTGATGCAAGCTAGGGTCTACTGCAGTTGTTCCAGTTTCAAATAATATTTCTGTCGGGCAACATGTTTAAGAATTATTGTTAAGAATTATCCCTAGCAAGTTCAAATTATTTGATATTATTCAGGCTAGGGACTCAAGGTGTGATACCGGTAGGCACATTCTGCATAATCCATTACAGAATCAATTTGTTCAACGATCAATCCACAAAGCACTCCGTTCGTCCACACCTCAAACCCACACCACTCACCACTGTTTAGAGGACATGCTCGACTGTGACATACACCTAATATATATGGCTATACCAATCTTCAACTCTACTTATTAGCAAGGCAGCGGGCTAGGTCGTGCCATGCTTATTATGAGCTATATCCAAGTTTTTGTTTTGAGAAACTGATCTCCTAGCTTTTACTGTGCCTGAAACTTAATACACGTACGAGATCAGAGCCGAAAGTAAATGGTGCATGTGATGAATCTTTGACACGATGGTAGCTAGCTGAAATGGCAGCATAGCTTTTGATGTAAGCATGCTTGCAGAGAAAAATGTATTTTTCCGGTTTGATATGTCTTCATTGTTGTTCAAATTCGACATATACGTACCACTAGAATAGCTGAGGTTTTCATACGAGATTAGGAGAATACTGGATTCTTTCTTCAGTTAATAAAAATCTCATAATATTTTAACTCTAATCGTTTTTGACCATTTTTTTTGTGTGTGCGGCTATTGTCACCCTACTATATTCTTAGTTCACCCTACAAACATTTGAATTATTGAAAAACTATATTACCCAAGTGCAAAATGACTAATAAGTACACTAATTTTCTAAAATCCAAATATTTAAGAAAAATAAATATATAAGTAATTAATTAAATACAAAGACTACTTAATTTCTCATTGAATAACATTAATCTTTATTTTCTCCACCTAAATTTGAATTTATTACTAATTTTTTGTCTTTTTATTGCATTCTCATCATTAATTTGTTATTCAATTTACAAAACTATTACCTTTAACTTTTTTTTTTATCAAATAAGAACTTCATTAATAATGAAACTGCTTACAATGAGTTATAGGCGACACCTCTTACTCAGAAATTGCCTCTAAACTTCACACTGGAAATTTATACTGACTGACTCTTTTAACTCCATCAAAATTTTTGCGATATTGTAAAAATTTAAAACACAAAGAAAAAAAAAAATCAATCTCTTTTTTATTGATCATAGTTGTAAATTTACTAATCTTTTTAGATAGATTGAAATAGAGAACATTGAAATTCAAAGAAAAAATTAAGAAAAAAAGGGAGTAAATCAGATTATGATTTTGTTAGGAAACTTTGATAAATTTTAATTGTTTTATGAGTATAAATTAAATGAGAGATTTTTGTTAAAAATATTTATGTTTTAATTAGATATGTCATATAAGAATATTCTTGGAAAGAGAAATGAGTTAACAAAAATCTCTATGTTTTAATTGGATATGTCATATAAGAATATTCTTGGAAAGAGAAATGGGTTAAATAAGTAAATTTAATAATTGAAATTAAAATGTATGGTGTAATGAGCAAGTAGGATAAACAAAGAAATGATAGAGTGACAATAACCGCACATTTTTTTTTTTTTACGAGAGAAAAATGAATGCACACCCACTCTTGGATTCAAAGCTACTAACCATCTAACCGTTAGTGGTGGTATCACCACTCAATGAACACATGCCACGTGGTAGACAAATTAACTCTAGGTAAATGTAATCAAAATTAGATTATTTAAATGTATTTTAATATGTTATTATCTATACTAATATTAAAATAAGAAGTTAGGATAACGATCTCCTTTAATTTGGTGAGTTCTTAGACAGTACAGTTTCCACGTCCCCAGTAGATTCGATGTAGGAGAGGATAGATTTCGGGAATTCACCGCCCAAGGAGATGGTTGTGGGATGGATTCGGTCTGAGAACTTTTTATGGACTTTGAGTGTGAATAGAGAGATAGAGGCTATGGTATTCATGAAGGCTAGAGTTGCAAGACTTGCAGCTGTGGTGGTGGATGCGAGAGAGAGAGAGAGAATAATTAGTAACAGAATTTAAATATTATTAGTTTTTTATTATTAACCATAGTTAAATTATAATAGACTTATAGACATGGTGGCATGTGTTAATTGAAAAACTAAATAAAGATGCAAACGGAAATAGGACTTTGTGCCATTATCATGCAATCCTATACAGCAACTATGATAGTAATGAATGCATACCCACTCCCAAAAAATGAATTATGCATGCACACCGAATCTGTTCGTTGTTTTGAAAAACCAGATTTTTTTGTGTTTGAACAATATTTAAAATATTAGGTTATATGTCCTTATCGTTGTACAACCATCCTTCTTCTATTAATAATATTGGGGCTAGCGCTGACGACGGTTTACCGCCAAACAAGAGGAAGGATCGAAAAGGGTTTGCTCTCTAACTGCGCTCCCTTGCAGCTACTAGGTCAGAGATTTCCTCTGTGCCAATATGTGCTATCCTATACAACTATGATGATGATGATGATAATAATAATAAGTTTCTTGAATGATCATCTCAAAAAGTACGGAAAAGAAAAATCAGAAATAATTTATCATTATAAGTGCGCTAATCTTTTGTTTTCTACACTTGTTATTTTTTTTGTTTTCCTTTTAATTTTGTAAACTTCAGTTGATTATTGGATAATATTTGTATATGCATAAAACGAACAACTATGAAGGGTGGAGGTCCGCAAATGGCAGACCTTTATAGTCTATATCATAGAATCTGCCGGTCCCATAAAAACCTTTGTTGAAGAGAAATACATTATCAGCAGACTAAATGCTAGTCTTGGTCTTGTGTTAAAAACAATATGGATTAATAAATCTTAAACCAGATGGAGAAATATAATCAGATTAGCGTTAGGCTTTAGTTGAAAGTGATGCACCAAGTTCAGCTAGAATCGATTTCTATTATTAGCTAGAGTCCAAACTGATCATGCATTATGCACGACTCTCTTCATCAGAACGTACATAAAATAAAGTAGGCCACAAGGCTAGAGGCTAGTACGTAGTTATCCATATTACATAAATAATAGCAAATTAAGCAAACCAATTAATCTTCGTAGCTTATTTCATGAGTAGCCATGGTTGTTCTGGTCTGGAAAGCTTTGCGTTTCATATGAGCTTCGGATGGTAGTTTCACATCTTTTGCTAATCCTACGGTTTCAAGAAATTTTATGATGTACCAAGTCAGGTCAACCTGCCACCATTCGAGGCCCTGCCGAGCCGAGTATTCGAAAGCGTGGTGATTGTTGTGCCATCCTTCTCCAAGTGCAAGCCATCCCAACCACCTAATGAAACAATTAAACATGAAGATAAATGTATAGTGGATCATTAATCTAAATTCTCAATATTAATGAACCTTGATTACTTAATTAAAGATCCCTAACTAAGTTCTTAATTACGTACCAAAGGTTCTTAGATAAATCATTGGTATTCCATGCTTGATACCCCCATGTGTGGCCAGCCGAATTTACTAGCAAAGTGCTGTGGAAAACAATTACCATCCTCACTCCCTGATGAAATAATTTAATTAATTAATCTATTTAATATAATGACTTCATAATGAAATTGCAACAAACGACTTCTTAATGATAAATATTTCTTTTGGTCGAAAAAAGAGAGAGAGAAATTAATCTGATCTCACGAACCATTCCCCAAACGATGAAGGGAAACCCACCAAGGGCATACAGAATTCCTCCCAGAATAAACGAGTGTAGAAGGAACGTATGGTGAAGAAACCTATAGAATGGTTGCCTTTTCAAATCTTCAACATTCTTCAGTCCTCCATACTGCATTATTCATTTAAAAAACCTAATTCTCAGCTTAAAATAAAGAGTACAAATAATTTAACCAAAACAAGAGTAAAAAAATAGGTATATATAGAAATTATTACTACATAAAATGTTAATTTATGTTTTTTGAATGTGTGGTAATTCTTAATTAAATAATTACATACTCTTCCAAAGCGTTTATTGCTATCGAGAATCCATCCCATGTGACTAAACCAAAACCCCTTCAGAGGACTATGAGCATCTTTCTCTGTATCTGTATATTGGTGGTGGTAACGGTGTGTACTCACCCACTCAATTGGACTGCCCTGCAAAACCAGAGTTAAGTACTTACGTATCAATTTACAAACTCTAAACATTAAATTCATGGAAACTTTCATAGTAATATGGTTAAGTAGTTAATCAAAAATAGGTTAAACTAAAAGTTAATATTTATATTTTTCCCTCGTTGAGAAAATGGAATTTTCGATCATGACAACATACATAACGGGAAAGCAGTAAAATGGCACACTGCACATAAAACCGTCGGGTAGGTACCTCAGCCGAAAGAACAGCGATATAGGCAAACAAGTACTCGAGAAACTTGGGAAGCCTGAAACTCCTGTGCGCAAGGTTTCTGTGGTAAGACAGAGTTATTCCCAAGCCGGTGGCATAACCGAGAGCCAACATGAGGAAAAACGCTGACCAGTTGAAATGAAACGGCGCAAATAAAGCAAGGACATGGATCGACACGAACATCGCTGCTGTGACTAGGTCAAGTAAATTCCATTTCCTCCCGCAGAAATATGCACAAGGCATCATGAGAATGGCCACCCAGATTCCCAGAAGCCCCATATCTGAATCTGATCAGCTTAACTCTCGCTCAACTGTATTAATTCACCACTAGCTGCCTCTGCATGAGAACCTTCTGTGGAACTGACCGTTATATATACTGGCGAGCCAAGTGAAAGAGAGTTTAATCAATTCAATACCTGTCCAGCCATGGTAGGTGAAACCATTAGTTTTTACGGTTTGGAACCTTTTAAATGAAAAATAACTGTTAGCTCTACATTGGTGCGTGTGTTAAAGTCTCTACTGTCATGGCCATATGAGATGTAAGCGAAGGTCAGAAAATTAAATGGTATGACTAACTGCATATCGACCAAAACGTGGTTTAGGTGTACATGAATTGAAGCCCTAAACCAACCCGCTTGAAGGAGCTTTATTATATGTCAGAGATACATTCAGTCCGAGTGTGCCAACTCAACCCCACAGTCTTATATCGCAATTGCTTCCAACTTAAATGCATAGTCTTCACAGCTGCCTCTGCAAGTACAGCATGAAATCAGATAATGATAGGGATAGCCGGATAGAACTGATCAGTTTGGTTTTTTTTATATTTTTTTTATATATTTTTTAAATTTAAAAGCACCACCCATGCCATCATTCTCAAAAAGAGAGAGAGAAAGGAAAAAAAAACACCACCCATCTTTCTAGAGCCCTCGCGGCCCCTTAAATTTGAGGTGGATAAATCTTCACAATTGATTTTATTTCTGCTTTATCTTTCGAGCCTCTACCCGTTTGTAATCTTGCATTTCATTTATTCTTGTGTACCCTATTGGGTGCTGTTCTTTTTTATCATCCCAGCCTATTTTTAATTGGTCGTCTGTTAATTCTGTGCTAAAGGTTTATTTAATCTGACACAACTGTAATTCAATTGTCCGTTGGGTTATGACTTTTCACCTGTTTTTTTTTTTTTTTTTTCATTCAAATACATGTGTAGAGCGGTGCAAGAACTTGTAACCCTAATACTATTTGTTGGCACATTTGGAAAGCGAGAAATGATGCTATCTTCAAGAACTCAGCCCCTAACCCGAGAACGGTCTCTATAGCTGCAGCTGCGACTGTGCTTAGCAGCTCAACATACATGGCCACAGTTCGCAGGGTGCTGCCAAACCACCAACCAAACTCAATACATTGGCAGCCTCCTTCAAGAGATTACATTAAAATAAACTTTGACGGATCTGTTTTCCCAGATTTTGCTGCGGGGAGATTCGTATTACAAGATACTGACGGAAGACCCTTGATAACGGTGACTTGAAATTTGGGGGAAGACTACGGTTCCGGTTGCAAAAGCCACTGCCTTACGCAACAGCTTAGCATGTGCTCGAGATAAGGGTAACAGACAGATTGAGGTGAAAGGGGATTCCAAACTTGTAATTGATGCAGTCATTGGGAACACTAACCCGCCTTGGAGACTAATCACTCTTGTTAGAGACATTAGGGAGATTGCCTCTTGCTTTGATTCGATTTCTTTTAAACATGTATTTAGAGAAACAAACTTTGTAGCTGACGAAGTCACAAATCTTAGTCACACTATTACCTCTGAAGTTTCCTGGTCTGGAAGTCTTCCGACCGGAGTTTCTAGAGCCTTCTTGTTTGACCATGTAAACTCTGAGTGCCCCAGAGGTTTTAGTATTTAATGGTATTTTCTTCTTTCGAAAAAAAACTTGTAACCCTAACGTTAAGTGACTGTTATGGACATTTATCATTTAATCATATAATTAGCGGGAAGCCATGAATGATTCAAGAAGGACATATGCCCCAAGCCCCCAATTTTATTTTTTGAGAAAAAAGTAGAAAACGAATTATTTGGTATTTTGATTATAATGCACCTAAAGTGTGTCATGTAATTGTTATACATTTGCGTAAGAAACTTTCCTCATTTCCAATGGGGTGTCTTTCGATTGCTTGCTAAGGTCCTTGGTTCCTATTTTGGTCTTTGCAGTACCTCATGGTAACGTATATATCAATGGGGATTGAGTATATTTTTAAGCCCATTTCTAATTTTTTTTATCTTTTATTAATTTTTTTATATTATTATTATTATTATTATTTAAGCATACTTTTCTAAATGAAAATATAAATCAGAATAAATTCATAAAAGTATGATCCAAAAAATATGACCGATAAGCTAGAACAATTGCGCCGCATGCCCCAAAACCCTAGCCACCAAAGCCTGGTTGAACAGCGATGTCGCAATGGATCGAATTTATCCACAATCAGCATTAGTGGTGGTCAACAACTTCTTTGTTTCCACAATCCTACTAATGAGTTGGGATTCAATTTGGTTTGCTGCTGTTGATGAGCTATGTGGTTGGCTTACTTTAGTTGGCTCATTTTGGTTATGATCCCAACGATTGTGAGAGAGGGGTTGTCATGATCAAAGCTAGCTCTACGTCCGTGCAGAGGATGGCTTCGAAATTGATAACAAGCTGCCATATGAACCATTGATTTTGTTGAAGACCCTCATAGCCTAGATGGGTGGAGAGGATTCCTGAGAATCAGAGTGACTCCCGTCAACCACTCAGATCTGGCTTTGGTTTTCGACGTTCAACCGACACTTGAATGCCAGCCCAGATTCGCTATAAAAGATTATCTGAAATTTGTTACAAATGCGGAAGACTAGGACATGTGACCCGGTCCTGCTCTCATCCTCCCAACCTATGCCTACAGAGATATGGGTCCTCAGTCCTAAAATATGGGAAAGGGATGCTGGCTCCGATTCCTAAGCGTTTCCTACCCCCTCTCAATGGCCCACCTCAGCACCATTAACATGCAGACGGCAATAAGCAGATGAATACTGAGCAACCCATCCTTGCCCCTCCCATCTCATTTCGACCCTTTGAAGACTTGTCCTTAATCTTTTACCAGGCTCTTCATCCCCCTCCCCTTACTCATGTTATCATCATTTCTCCTCCGCATGACCTCCCCCCTCCCATGTACCACACAGAACATAGATGTAGAGCTCTCATCATCAATGAGTCGTACCAAAACCCTAACTCTAGAAGGGATGCTGATATGATCGATCCTTAACCGGCCCTCTAGAACTCCCCTGAAGGACCGAATTTGGGCCCACAAGACAAAGGAAAGTCCAAGCTCTTTGATGAGCAAATGGAGGCTATCTTGATTGCTAACCCATTTCTTAGGCCCAATACACCTCCACCTCTACCTCCACCGGATGCCATCTTTGACCTTTAGTCTTCGTTTGTTCTGGATTCCTCCCCCAATTTCTTTATTAGGACCTCCTCTAGAGAACCTGCAGGCACAATAACTCTTACTCTCGAGTATCAGGCCACCCATTTTTATCCAATCACCCCTCCACAACTTAGAACCTGATACATGTGCCCATCAGTCTTATCTTTCCTCATTAGATCCCCCTTCTTCATCCACTATAGTCAAACAGATTTCCCTCACCTCTATGTTTTCCCCCTAAACCTCGAACCTCTGTATGACCCTCTTTGCCCCAATCCCAAACCTCATCACAGCTTCCCTTGACCCATCTCTTACCGAACCTAATTTCCCAATTCCCCCTTAATGATCCCACCCTCACCTTCATATCTTCCTCTTTCCAGCAAATCAACCTCAAAAGGTTGGGTTCTCAATTAGATGATACTACATCCCCGAAATGATCCCACAACCCCAAAAATATTTCACCCCATACTTTCCCCCAACCTGAGGATCATACCCCACCTCCTAGTGGTGGTTGAGGTAAAGGCTGTGGTTGAAAATCTGGCCAAGCTTCCTAGTCTCTGGCAAGTCGTAGTTTAGGAAAAGGTAAAAACCAGAACACAAGGGGTTGTGGTTGAGCAACTCAGAATACACAAGCTGAATTCACCCAAGACCTAACCACCCAATTTCAAAGTATGATTTCTAAGCGAAAGCTATTTATGAATACAAATTCAAGTAGCTGAACATGTGCAAATCATCTATAATGAACTCTCATCTCTTCCAAATCCCCCCACAACCTGTATTGATGAAGTTCCCGATCCGGAGACTGTTCATGGCTGTGGTGGCTGGCCTGGGACAACCACAGACCAACCATGAGATTTATCTAATGGAATGGTTAGGGTTTTGAATCTGACTTGACTAGTAAAACTCTGAAAAAACTTTACTCCAAGCAACATCCTCAGATCTTGTTTTTTATGGAAACAAGACAACTGGTCTCCGTCCTTCTCTCTTGGAGGAAATCTCTCAAGTTCATTGACCATGTGGTGGTTGATCCTGTTAACACTAGGGGTAGCCTCGCTCTCTTTTGGAATGATGAAGTCCAAGTAACTGTGGATGCATGAATCTTCCCCAAACTTGTTGATACCACGGTATGTTTTGTTTCTGCAGTTTTTGTTTGTAAAATAAGCTGGTTGTATGGTAACCCCCATAACAATGAAAAGCATGCCTTTTGGTGTTCTATGTACAATCTTTTCTCTACAACTTCCTTGCCATGGCTGTGTTTGGGTGATTTTAATGAAATTATGTGGCCTTTGGAAAAATGGGGTGGTGTTGCCCTTCATCAATGAAGAATGAAATTGTTTCAGCATTTCATTAACAATGCTCACCTCTGGGATCTCAATTTTAAGGTCCTCAATTTACTTGGTTTGCCATTCAGAATTGAAAAGTTTATCTTAAGAAGCATTTGGACAGGGCCCTTGGGAACCCTGCCTAGTGGTCTGCTCAGAATCTTACTCAAGTCTTCCACCTGCCCCTTATTGGCTTTGATCACTGAACCATCCTTATTGATACAACCCCTTTTGAAATGAAAGGATCAAAGCTATTCCGTTTTGAATAATGCCGGAACACTCATTAAGATTGCTCCTCTATCATTCAAAGTGCATGGAGACCCCTCCCTAGCCAGTCTCCAATGACAACATGGTTGTTGAATCTTGACCGATGTCACCTTTCTTTGCAAGCTTGGAGTAAATATGCTTTTCCTAATTCACAAGCTCAGGTTCACTCCTTATTACTTGATCTGGAGGCACTCTACGAATCTGACCTTCCTAATATTACTGACCACATTAACGGAATCATTGATTCTATTGCCACTCTATCGGAAATATATGAGGTGTACTTGAGACAACGCTCTCGCATCAATTGGCTTCAGTTGGGAGACCAAAATATTGCATTCTTTAATCAAACTACTCTCCAAAGACGCCAATACAATAAAATTCTACGCTTGCAGAATGACGCAGGTACCTGGCTGGAGTTGGAAAGTGATTTTAGTTTGACATTTTTCTCAGTAGCTCTTCACATCTTCTGGTCTCTTGCAGTGGTCAGAGGTTTTGGATTTCATTGACCCTATCTATTGTCATTGACCAGATGAATAACTCCCTCATGTGTCCGGTTTCTCTCCATAAAAAGCTATTGCCTTTGTGAAATGTTAATTAAAATTGGCAAACGCATGAATCGTCATTAGTATAATGTGCAAATACGAGGTCGTTCAAACTGAGGATTGATAACCAATTTAAATCCCAACTCAATTCATCCAAACAAAAAATCACAGAAATACAATGAACAATCAAGAGAAAGAAGATATTGTTTTTTAGATTCTCGAATAAAGAAATATTGTGAAAATTAAGGAAAGAAACAAAGAAACAAAATATGTGTTGAAAAACAAAGATGATGAAACTTAGGGTTTTGGAATCGATCACTAACAATCCTATTTATGTTTTGATGCAATTAACAGATTCTTTTGTTTCTCTAGATGACAATTCCCGTATCTAAGTCTTTCTCTGGTACTCTAGACCATAGTTTTCCTTAAGTGTATAATTCTCTTCACGTACGGCAGAGGTTGTATATCCTAGCATGCAGTTTATCCAAGTACAACTTAAATTTAACACAAAGGACTCATTATGTTCTAGAAAACAAGGGAATCATGCAAACCATTACTTCAGGTACTGCAATAATGTAATTTACAACTCTTAATCACAAGAAGCTAATTTGAATTATATTGTAAGTATGCCTCAAATTCATCTTCTAATTACTAGATGCAAAGCCCTAAGGTGATCAATCAATGAACTTAAACATAAAGCATCAATTCAAATAGTGACTAAGAATTCATCACAAAGAAACTACAAATCTATCAATAAAACATCAAAGTACATAAACAATCTTGTTAAGGCATCATCCTAACCCTAGAAAAAGGATTACCAAAAGATAACTAAATGAAACATAGGAACAACATAAAAAGGATGGAAAGGAAAAGAAGGGGAAGATAGTTGAGTCATCTCTGCTACTTAGGCGTCTACATTGTGCTCCCGAGACATCTTTCTCATGTAAAATCCATGCTCCCTTATATGGGGAAGATTTCTGCTCATCTCTGGCTTCAAGTTTCCTTATAAAACTTGGGTTTAGATTCTTTTCTTCATTTGAAATGGGAAAACCTTGAAATATATTAAGTAAAAGTATGAATAAGTGCAACATTGAATCCTCATCTAAATTAACTTCTGTGAAACATTAGGATTGACGATCTTGGGCATTTGAACTCGAATTCTCCATGGATGTTAGTGAACTCCCGAGCAGGTTTCCTGTTCTAACCTATCTTCACTCAAACAATCATAACTTTACCGATGTGACAACAAATTGCTGTAAAAATGGTAAAACTTTATGTATATACAATAAATGAGGCGTGAGTCCTTAGTTGTGTAATAAAGTTCTCTATTTTCTAATTAATACTTTTCTTATGTAAATCTCATCATCCATGAGATAATTACTCGTCTAACAATACATTTTACGATAAATTACAACAATTGAGGTGTAAAGTGGTAATTACAGTAGTATTTATGATACTTACTTGAAATATGATTCCATTTACCAAAAAAAAAAACGATCACTTTACCAATGTGACAAAAAATGTATTATCAATATGTGATAGGAGCATTTTAATGTGACGTTTTAAGTGTTATTTCCTCATATTTACTTAATTATTTTCTTAAATAAATCATTTTGGTTTAGGAAAGTTTCTATTTCCTATTTTTAGAAAGTTTCAATTTCTTATTTGTAGAATGTTTCTATTTTACATTTTTAGGACGTTTCTATTTTTAGAAATAATTTCTATTTTCAGGTCCTTGGGATAAACAAGCTGAAATGAGCTCAAAAGAGGAAAGAGGAGTTAGAGAACGTTGAAGGGAGCTAAGATAAGACACGAAGGGCTGCATGAATGAGCTGAAATGAAGAAAAGAAGTTTTCCTGTTTCAACCAGGAAACCCTGTTCAGAAAAGGAAACTTTGACAAAGTAAGACTCCTAAGCCAACCAGGAAGTATGGTCGAATTAATGAAGAAAAATGATGTTGAGAGAAGAGTCCTGAAGGCACTTGGAGACTATATGGCTTGAAGTGGACACATGGATGCCCAAGAACCTTCTAGGTTAATGTGGATTTCGGCAAAATGGTGAAAACCCAATTAATTTTGGGTTGTTGGACGTAAGGAAGATATTTTTGGGAATTAAATCTGATTTTACTGTGGGAAATCATGAAGATAAAGTGAAAAATCAAGAGGAAATCAAGGAAAAACGTTGGAAATAATTTTGGGAGAGTTTCAAGGGATTGTGCAACAAGAAAATGCTAAAAAGAAGTCCAGATTCGTTCCTCAAATTCCTCAAGATACGTTGGCCGAAATTGAAGAATCAAATCTGCATTTTCCACGAAAATCAAGAGATAATCAAGGGAGAGATTTAAGGGAGAAAATGTCCAAAATGCATCCAGATACATTGTCTAGGTTCACACCTAGATATTGAGAAAAATCCTCAAATAGTACCTGAACCATGGTCCAATGCACATTTTGGTACCTAAACTTTCAAAACTACCCTAATGGTACCTGAACTATTGCTCCGTTTCTCCATATGGTACTTCCATCAAATGTGCCGTTAACATTGCTTATAATTTTTTTTTTTGGAGATAAACGTCATCCAATAAGAATGAGCCACGTAGGTAAAGTTAACGGCACATTTGACGGAAGTACTATATGGAGAAACGGAGCAATAGTTCAGGTACCATTAGGGTAGTTTTGAAAGTTTAGGTACCAAAATGTGCATTGGACCATAGTTCAGGTACCATTTGAGGATTTTCTCCCCTAGATATTTGACCGAAAATTGTGAATAAAATCAGATTAAATCATTGAAAATTATGAATAAAATAAGATCTCCATCTCCATCTCCACTCACGATGTAATTCATTCATTTTCCTTGTAATCACTTTTGATTATTCCTTGTTTGAATTCGTAAGTTGTTCTAGTTAACAATAACGTTTGGAGCAAAGTTTAAGCCCAATTTTTATGATTGAATAAAGTTTTCGAATTCCATAATTGTAATTCTAAGTTGCTTATGTGAGTTTGTTCGATTGAATTTGCTTGATTGATATCTTTCCTTTTTTGAATTCGTATGAAGTTGTTCTAGTTAACAATAACGTTTGGGGCAAAGTTTAAGCCCAATTTCTATGATTGAATAAAGTTTTTCGAATTCCATAATTGTGATTCTAAGTTGCTTATGTGAGTTTGTTCGATTGAATTTGCTTGATTGATATCTTTTGTATGTTTATCTTATATGGTTCGAAACATCTAGGGTTTACATATAATTGGTGCTAGATTTAAGTTAACATTCACCTAATAGTTTTGTGAACTTAAATCAAAAGTAGTAAGGGCTTTGGACAAAGTTGAATTCAATTGAAGATGTCACGCCCCGAATTTTAGAATAAAAATTCAAAATCCGAAACATGTATTACTACAACTTAAATAACCATCCTGAAAATTTCCTTTTCTTAACAACCTTACCACACAATTTAATTTTAAAAACCAAATTTAGTCTCGGTTAATTATTACAACTCACTCACAAAATAAGTTGTAAAGCTCTAAATGAGCATAACAAACCTCACAATTCGAATGAAATAAAAATAAATGCTGCAACACCTAAACAACACGGTCACCTCCCTAGTTATCATGACCTGCAGGAATATCCGCTACACCATTTGAATAGTGTACCGGGATTGAAAGCTCGTATGAGTAAAAAGAAAGACCAGTTGTTTAATTAAATCATATTTATTTTCACCCAAGTCAACACTCAACAATTTCCACGTCCACAAGAAACCAACAATCTCAACAATTACCAAATCACAAATCAACACAAAACCCTAATTCACATCTTTCTTCTCAAAACCCTGACATTGTATTTATACAAATACGGTATATAACAGACTAGAGCTCTAACTGAATCGTAGCCCGTCACCTGGCCTAGGTTATGGCATCCGACATATTTATTTTTATCGTATTTCATCAATATGTATACTTATATACATATTTAGAACGTCCAATAATCGTACATACTCAACCAATCGTATCCCATCATCCACTTAGGATTAGAGCGTCCGATTCCCCCATACCGGTCACTACGTTGACCATAAATCCATAATGAGTACAACAATATGTTTTCACACAATGAAATCAACTCATCCAACATACATAATATTATTATGAAATTTAAGCATTTGAAATATAATTCAAATCATCATTCCAACTCCATCATATCATCACTCAATAACACACCAATCAATATATATATTTTACGCAAATATATATATATATATATATATATATATATATGTAATCATCCTCTCAGGAATGATCATTAATACTATCTATAGTTCACACAAGAAAATAGTGAAATTCATTTATATAATTAAAATTCAATTTACTTACCTATGGACCGTAGTTGATCAAGTCCGTATGATTTAAAAAAAAAAAAATATTTAATCCATAATTATTTCCCATACAATTACAAAAATAAATAATTTAAAGTACTCGGTTCTTAATATGAACCACATGAGTTTTACTCACCTCGAAACTCTCGCTGCGTCTTCACTTAAAATACAAATCTCAATAATCCAAATGCTCGTCAAATCAAGCCGTCAAATACCTAATCAAGTATGATCTCTACTTAGCAAACGAAGCACGAAATAAATTTAAATAATGATCCAACTGTCGGATTTTAAAATAAAGACGATCAAATAGTTGGATTCTAAAATAAGGACGATCCAATGGTTAGATCCTCACGGATCGCCCTTGGAAACATCCTATCAAAATTATACGAAAATCCGACGGACGAATCTTCACGAATCGCCTCTTGAATAACTGTTTTACAATTATACGAAGATCCAACGGTCGGATCTTCACCCGTGACCACAAAAAGTCATCGAGACAGTCATATGATCATCATATTAAAATTTGAAGTAAAACCGATGGTCTGATCTTCATAAATCGTAAACCAAAGATAAACTGTAAAACCTTAAATAGTGACGTCAAAACTTAAATTGACTATTTATCAATTTTTTCTAATATGATCATGTTATATATCAAAACGCTCGTATGAATTCATAGATCATTGTCCAGATACTATAAATTCAAAATTTAGTCCAACGCGCCGCCACATGCGGCGGTCAGACGCCGATCAATCACCTCAGATGCAAAAGTTGTCAACTACAAACTTCTTAATGAGATTGCGAACAACTTTAATACCTGACTTTTGCCGAGATAAGGTCTAGATCGGGCTTTGAAGTTGGATTAATCTCGGCTACTCGATCAGATTCCAGATCAAATCAGGGACGTCGAAACCTTCAACTCTTGATCTACAACTCTACACTCAAAATCATGATGAAAGCCACATATGGAGATGATCAAGAGGAAGAGCACATCACGAAAATGGTGAAGATCGGCTCGTGCACCGCTGGAAAAATGGAGTTCCGGCCAGGTCGGATCGGGGGCTTCGGCGATCTGGGCCTAGGAGCAGCGGCGGGACGAGGTGAGGACGGGGAGCGGCTGGGCTGCTCGGGGAGAAGGCGGGGAGGGCCGAGTCCGGCGGCGGCCTGGCCAGGAAGGCGGTTATCCAGCCGGGTCGGGTCGGCGGGTTGGCGAGCCAAATAGGGGAGGGTTTCCGCGTGGGAGAGAGAGACGGGAGGGGGGACTGAAATGCAAATATTGATTTTTTTCGTCCTTAATGAAAAATCTGATTTTTCATACTATTTATAGAAAAATTCTAATTTTCAAAAATTCATAAGTTATTCATACGAAATCCGAATATTACGTTCCACATATGCACAAACTCATATTGACGAGCTCTACAACTTTCATGAAGGACGGCTTCCCAAATTTTGAACGTATAAAAAGTCGATTTTCACGACCTCCTAAATAACATTCGTTTTCGAAAATAAAAACATTCGAACCCAACTTTCTCAAACCATGACATTCCAATTAATCCTAAATATCATAATTCAATTAATATAACAATTATTGAATTACATAAATTTATTATATGAAAATTTGGGTCTTCACAGAAGAGGATTGCAAATAGATGAACTTATTCATACTAGGTTGTGCACTTAAGTTGATAACCTTTCTCTATGCTTCTTGCGTTGAACATGTGTTGATTAGCTAGCTTTCTAGACTTTGATTGCATGTTTAATAGGATTGATCTAAATGCTTTCATTTGGATTAATTGGTAAAGGAAAGTAAGATATGAGAAATCATTTGCTTCGAATGTTTCACATGATCAACTTCTCTCTCATGACTTAGATGATCAATTATACGGTTTAAATTAGATTTGATTATATGAAATTGATTTTGATCTTTGTTTCTTATGTTTCATTCTTGTATAAATGTTTGTATATTTTCTTCCTTTTTATTTTAATTTTTGAAACCCCAAGTCTAAAACCCCCCTTAATTTCGTTACTTGTAAATATTCTTGCAAATATTATACTTTGTACATAATAATTCTTTATTTATTTCACAATGACAGGTGTACCCTCAATCCCCGGATTTGAACGATCCCTATTTACCGTATATTAACGATGACATTTTTCAGGGTTAAATTGAGCGTTTACTTTTAGCGTATCAATATGGTAAATAATCATATTAGACCTAAAATTTCTAAAGTCCTTATTCTTGTAATTTTACAAGTTTTAGAACAATTTACTTATAAAACAATTAATGAGTACTTAATATGGTAAAAAAAAAATTAAAAAGTACACATGTTAAATTATAAATGGATAACTTGTTGACCTGTACAACAGGTTTCACCAACTAATTTAATTTAATATATATTCATTAAAATGATGTATGACAAACATCAACACACCTTAGACTTACCCTCATTTTTCCATCTTTGACTGAATCTTATCTACTACAAAATTTAGGTTTTGACTTTCAATTATCATTTGATTAACTACAAATTTAGGTTTTCAATTTCATTGTTGTTTGATAAAGTAGTACTGAAGTCTGAAACTTATTTGATAAACGAGGTCCTCCAGATCTCCATACATCAATTTTATAGGGGTGTATGACAAGATCGTATCACCTCTTTATAATTTAATCTTTACTTTATAATTGTTACATGACTTATATAGAAGGTTCCAGACTCCTGCACTTTTTTTTTTCTTTTTCTGTTGGCATCTTATTTGGAATGCATACAATGTTTCTAGGAAGGACTAATAAGCTACTTTTGCATTGGAAAATAGATTTACAAATCAATTTGACAAGCTAGGAATTTTACTTCAAAAATAATTCGAGAGCAAAGAGAATAGTTGGGCAACTTGAGATCAATGGAGGTAAAGATGAAAAGTGGATATAGATCACTTAACTGGGAAGATGCTCGCCTCTTCATTTATTTACAGTCTTTCAGATGTATGTATTTAGTAAATATGTATGGTGTATTGTGAATGAGGATAGTTTAGGAAGTTTAGAGTTGTGTTTCTAGTATAATGTTAAAACAAAAAAGTCAATAGGTGGTGTATTTAGTAAGGAATGTGTATCTGGTATTTAGCAATGTGTGAAAAAAATTTCTCTTATTTTTAGTTTCCATAAAAAAAAAAACAAAAACAAAGATTTACATCGATCTCCTTCAAGTTACTTGCTACAGTGGTCCCCTAGCTTCTTTTTCATGTATGTACATCTTCCTTCACACAACACAAACCCTTCACTGTTCTTGTTCATTATAAGTTATAACCCAAAAATACATCATTTCATGTAGTCACTTTCCCAAAGCACTATCATTTTGTTCAACTCTGAGCAGAAGCGCCTATCAACAATGAGATTTTGATTTTTTAAATTAAGAAGTGAGAATAAGGGGGTGTTGAACTTGAAATCTTTGTCATTAAATCAAATAGCAGTTGGCTAAAAATGGGGATTGATATGTACCATGATAGATTGATTAAAAATGAAAAAGATAAACAAAGTACAATATTAGCTTCTTCTTCTTCTTCTTCTTTTTCCAAAAAAAAAAAATTCTAGTAGTTAAGCATTGATGTTTGTAAGAATGTTGATAATCTTGAATAGAAGTTCGTTGAGATAAAAAAATTGTTAAGCTTAATAATCAAGTTTTCTGATGGAATTATGGGTCCTTTTGGTTCGTCGAAATTTGAACACAGATACTTCAACAATATGAATTCAAAATTGAAAGGACTCCTCTAAACCCGATTCCCTGCGTTCCTTCATCCACCGGTGTCCCTCTCATCGGCGACGGCTCCACCGATTTTCACTTTCTCAGCCCTCCCTTTGGGGGGAGGTGGAGAGGAAACGGTTTCCTCTCTCCCACACTAGAAACGATAGGAGCCGTTGATGTACTGTGTAATAGACTGCAAGCTTTCCAGGTAACCTCATCACCTTGTCGGAATCTGAAGTTTCCATCTAACGGAATTCAAAACTATATGTTTTGATCAAAATCTTCAAGGTGACAAGGGCTTTGATCGAAGATGATGAATTAAGCGGTTAAAGAAAAAGAAATTGGCTTGATGATTATTATTAGCTTTTATTTTTTAACGAAGAGTAAGTTAACAGAGTTAGTGGGTGTCAGGTCAGTATGTACGTGTCAAAATGTCATTCGTGGGACATGGTTGGGATAAGTTTAATGGGAACAGGTGATTTAGTCTCTAAATATTGATATTGCAATATTGATCACATTAGTTGGAGAATGTCGGCCTCACAAGTCACAACTACTATTTTCTGTTTACGGGGTTGAAAGTTTAGTAATTACCTGTTAATTAGGAGCTAAGAATAGGGTTTTTGAACATAGCAGCAAGTAGCGACCATCATTTCAATTTTTTTTTTTTTTTTTTTGGGTTTAATGGCCACCCCCTACTTTGTGGGGTTGTCGTTCTTGGTTCAAGTCTTTAGCCTTGTAGATTAGGTAAGCCACATAGCTTCTAGCATCTCTTCTTCTCTTTCTTCTTCAATCAATTTTTTTTTCCCTCTTAATTATAAACATTGTAGAAAAAAAAATTATATCACTCTTTTAAGCCTCAGTACACCCTTCACGCGCGATCGCAGATTAGAGTACAAGAAACTTTTATATTGATACTAGTTCAGGTTATCAAAAATATTATAGAATTCATTAGTTTGCTAAGGTTAATCGAATTCCAATAGAATTAATATGCATTGATGGTGTTGGAATATAAAAGATTGAAACCAAATTAATCAACATACATAATCTCCAATATAATAGAATTTTGCTGGTTGGCACATGGTCGGATCAAATTAAAGTCAATATATGAATTGAACCAGGTATGGTGATCCCAAAGCCAAGGTTAGAACATGTAAATTTAAAGCATGATCGATCATGCATGTGGGGTTTATACAGAGGGTGTCGCTGTTACTGGACCTACATCTGAATTAGGAAATAAAATCATAATGTCTAAATGAATTGATTGATCATTTCCATCAACACACCCATACATGTTCCTCAAAACAAGAAGAGAAACAACTCCCCTAAAACGAATTTTGATCAAACGGTCAAATCAACAAGAACAGTGTATCTCGATTGTTTCATTGTATTAATATATGCATTGTTGAAAATCAAATGTCTTTTCTATATAGTACGGACTTTTCATTGTTTTTTTTTTAATATTATTTTATAACCAATTAAATAAAGAGTAAAACTATGATTTATAACATTTTTCATACATGTTTTATTTTATGTAATATTTTATATTTTAAGAATTTATATTTTCACTTCAACAACTCATATGGTAACTATTATATCGTCATTAAGGTAAATAATGATCCACGTTAAAATAAAGTAGGATTTCCTTTGAATAATTAAATATTATTGGTGATATTTGTATATATGCTATACCATAACAAATTGTACAATTTCTCATTAAATAATTTTCACGCACACTGAAAATGGCGACAAAAATTTCGACACTACTTAATAACCTATGTCTCATAATTAAAAACTGTTTCCCATTATCTATTTCTCATCATCCGAGATCAACATAATAATAATATTTAATAATATTGTTTGTTGGATATGGAACAACGCGCGCATCTAATTAAGGCTAATATATGAGTTAATTAAAAACAGAGCCGTCTCCTTTCTCCTAGGGTTATGTTTTCTGCTGTGTTTATGTGCAACCATCAACAATGTCTTCTGTTGATGCAATGGCTGCTCGACTGGCCTCTTCTCTTGCGATTGCTGAGGGGAGGAAGCAAGTCGATATGCGACCTACACAAGGGAGGGGTCTACGGCAGGCAGACGTGTTTATGGTGGGGAAGCTTCTCACCGCTCGGGAATACAGGAATAGATCTTTCTTGGGGATGTTCCGGAATGCATGGAGGGTGAATGGTCCACTGCGAGGGGAGGAGGGGGAGGGGCAGAGGATTCTTTTCACTCTATCTGGAAGGGAGTTCTATGGGGATACAATCATGCTTTGGTTGCCCTAGCCTGCTACGATGGTGTGGCTGATATTGAATTGGTCTCTTTCACCACAGCCTCGTATTGGATCACTTTGCAAGGCATCCCTCTTGCGTTTCGATCTGAGAGGGTGATGACTATGATAGGGTTTACCCCGGGTGACTTTAAGGAGATTGACAAGCAGGCCAAGAAGGTTGGAAAGCTTCGAATCCGGATGGAAATCCCTTTTAACTGGCCTCTGCCCTTTCAATGATGGTATTGGGTGGAGGATGAAGTCGAGTTCTTATGCAAGTTTAGGTTTGACAAACTATTTGGTCGATGCTCGACTTGTTTCTTGGTAACTCATGTTGGCCTTCCTTGCTCTGGACCTCCTTTGGAGGAGAATGATGCAACAACACGCATGGTCTTAGGTGCACAACAGGGGACTAATGTTTCTGTACCGGAGCTGCAGCTTGTTGAGAGTAATGTTCCGTCCTCGAGTTCAGCGTCGGTTAGCATAATGAATGCAGGAATCCGCACTAGGGTTTTTATGGGAGGACAGGAAGTGGTTTTCCGAACTGTACTTCCTAATCAACTGCCGAAGCGGCTGCTCGACAATCCGGCTGAGCTATTGAACCGACCTCGGCGTAAAACTCTCATCGGAGAACTGACTGAGATGATAGCTGTACTTGATAGTTTCACGGGGAAGAGAAGTCAGAGGGAGGATGACAACATCACTATTTCTCCGAAAAAGCTTAAGTTGAGTCTAGCTGTTGGAAAAAGAAACTTGAACTTGGAACCGGAAAAATTAGGTTTGGTACCGGTGCAGCAGACTGAGGAACAACCTCTCCAGGTGAAGAGGAAGAGGGGGAGACCTGCAGGTAGCCGAAACAAACTACTCTATGGGGAAAAGAAGAAAACAAAGCAAGGAGACGAGAGCAGGGCAACAAAGAAAAAACTTCTCCCTACTCTTGACAAGGCAGATGGCGGAGCGGGCTCCAATCCGAAAGGGAAGGAGATAGCTCTTTACTAATTGCAATTTTATTTTCTTCAAGTCTATTTCAAGGTGATGAAGCTTCTATATGTCTGTTATGACGTTTCTAATAAGTGTTTGTACCACAACTGCGTGCTTGGCAAGTAAGGGTTAGTTGAATATTTCTTCCGTAGGAGGCGAGGCTTAATTGCTTTGTATAGGCTTGCAAATTTGCGAGTGCATAAGAGACTCTAGTAGTTTGCTTTAGCTTAGATAGGGCAATCATTTGTTTTTTGATTTTGGCTTTCTTATGTAAGCTTTGTAGACTATAGCCATTTGGCAATTGATCTATTGATATTCAACTTCTATTTCAAAAAAAAAAAAAAAAACGCATCTAATTAAGGCTCCAAAATCTTAAGCCTTGATAATAATTTTCATTTACAGAAATCCATTTGCAACAATTCAAAATATGACTGAAAACTATAATTCTTTTTCAAGAGATGTATCAGGAATTAATAGAAAAGAATAATAATATACATTGTTGGGGAGTAGGGTGGGAGAGCTTTTCCTCTTGGCCGTCATTGAGTTGAAACCCTAGCCTAGGGTTTTGTGCAAATTGGCGGCGATTGTCTGTGGTCTGACACCGGTCTAGGCTGAGTGAGGCTATTTTCTAAACACCTTCATCAGTACGTGGAGCGAGATTGATTCTTGATTTGAGTTGGTTGTTGTTAGTCGGCGAGGGTAGCAACACCTTTGTTTTCCGACGAGGCTAGAGCGTGGTGATGGGTAATTTCATTTGGCGAGGGATTTCTGATCGACTCGAGATCGCGAAAGTTAGGACAGATTAGTGTTGATTTTTTTATCTGATCTGTTAACCGTGTTGTGGTGGTGGACTGAACTTAGGGTCTCGGCCGGACGACACTAAGGTAGCATCGTGGGTCGAAGAGCAAAAGGCAGATAGGCGACTTCCCAATCCGATCCTCTGGTTTTCTTTTTTGGTGGGTCGTTGATTGACGACAAGATGGTTTGGTGGAAAGGCCAGCCGCCAAAGGATCTGCTGTCAGCGGCGGCTATGAAGGCTAGGCAGCATGAATGGGCTTCACTTCACTTAGCTCGGGTTTGGGCTTGGGTTGTTAGGCCTGGGCTCACTTCGAGCCAGCAGATTTCCGAGAAGAGCGTGAAGACCAACTTGTTGCCGAGATTGTTGGCTACTAAAGAGTCTAAGGCAAGTGCTAGTTCCAACCTCAAGGGGAAGGAAAAAGTACTTGCTTAGGGTTTCAAAAATATAGACATTCTGAACTCAAGCCTCTTAAAGTAGGAGTAATTTCTATAAGCTTATCTAAGATGTTTCTAGTTGATATTTATATCACAGATGCGTGTTGACATATTAGAGTAGATGAATAATTTTTCCTTAGAAAGCGAGATTGTTCTTGCTAAGCTTAGGCTTGCTGTTCAGCGAGCGTCCATTTAGACCTTAATGAGTTTAATTTGGTTTAGATAGATTATCTGATTTTTTTCGAATTTTTTTATGTAAGTTCTGTTAACTTTAACTTATTTTCATGATTTGATTAGTAATGAAATCAATTTCTATAATTAATAGATGTTGTTGGATGGATTAAATATTGTTTGTGGACCACTAACAAATAGTGCATCAATTGATGATGAAGAGGGTACGGAAGTGTGTAACTACACATGCATTGGAGAAATTATTATATAAACCAGACCACTATATGCTCTGTGGTTCGGGTTAATGTGATTCATCTTTGTAAAATAGTTCTTTTGTCATTCTGCGGAGATGTCGTGTCTATAATCAACTCACCAATCGGAAATAATTACCCAGTCATGATTTTGCTGTGGTCTTTATGACTCACCAATTATGTATATGAATTTTCTTTTTTTGGTCGAACCAATTAGGCATATGATGGCAGGGAGAACTGGAAGTGTGGTATTTCGCTCACATAAGAAAGGGGTGATTTGAGGACTACATTGTTGAGATGCATGAATGATTGTAAAAACCCATGTATGCATATATGAAAGAAAACATATTGGTTCATGTTAATTAGTATAAATATACGAGAATGTAAAGTGCAGGTTTTCTCGGGGGCAAATGTGGTATAGGGAGGAGAGGACAAAAAAAACAAAAAGGAGGCTTAATAAGACCACATTTAAAACACGTTGTAATAAGTTGGAGTTTTAGTCTTCCTTCCTTTCAATAAATTGGTTACCCTTTCTGATATTGAAAAAAAAAATTTATTTTAATAATTGTAATTATAAATAGACGGGAATCTTTCTAATGAGGATCACTAAAATGATGACTAGCTGAAAACTTTCTAATTAACGGTTTGAAAGACCCACTTTTCGATTATATTACGGCAAATCAATCGTCAGATGTTTATGTATACATAAGTAAACCACTTTTGAATTTTTTTTTCAAATTGTTAATCTTTAAGATACCAAATTAAATCAAATCAATGGACAAATTAAATCTGTCAAACATAAACCGTTTATGTTCATAACTGATAAATTACGAGTATGATGTCTTATCAAAATTTTGATTGAAAAATTACGTAAATGATCTACACATAAATATTTAAACACCTAACGGTTGATTTACGGAAATGTGATCGAAAAATGAGTTTCACAAAATAATTCTCATTTTAATGGTCCTCATTAGAAGGGCTCCCATAAATTGACTACAATCACAATACCTATCATTGAACTACAATAATAACATAGGTCAATAAACTAAGACTAAATATCTTCACTTAAATCGGTAAAAAGGAAAATGAAGATAAAACAAACCTAGAATGTTGTAAAATAGCTGGTCAGATGCTCAAACAGGATACAAAACTCTAATTGCAAAGTCTTGGTTCTTTTTTTTTTTTTTTTGGTAAGGGAAAGTACTCAAATGTAGTAATTAAGTCAAACATAAGAATATAATATAAATGCATGGAGACTATATAAATGAGCAAGAAGAGTTTGGAATAGAGGTTGATACTGTAACATTGGTCACATTAAATGAAGAGTATAGTAGATGCTGACATCTTATTCTACTATTTGCCGATCACCTGGCCACCTCGAGGGCAGGTTTGGAATTATATTAGCATGCTCATCTTCTCTTTGTTTATTATTATTATTATTATTATTATTATTATTATTATTATTATTTTTACTGGATAGTTGCTGTCTTTGCTCTCAGGGCCTGCCCTGAGGGCTGCCGCCTGAGGCTGCTGCCTCAGGCCACAAGCTGTCAGGGAATCCAGAGTTTATGTATATAAGTTAAATATATTGACATATATATATATATATATATATATATATTTATAAGCAAGAAGTTGCGCGTTGCTCCAGCGGAACGGAAGTCATATCGCATCATTGTCCACCAAGGTTCGAATCACGTTCCTAATTCAACCGCTTCACCCTTTCAGTTTTTTTTTCCCTAATTCATAACTCTTTAATTTTTGTCAATCAATTAAGCAAGGTTTTAAGTTTCTCCGAAACTGCCGAAATTTCCATAAATTTGAAGTACCAAAACGAAATTTATATACTATATTATTTCCGTCAGGAGTTTCCCGAAATTTTTGAAAGTTTCCGTACATTTTCGCAAAATTCTTAATTTCCGAAATATCTACACACAAAAATATATTTAAAAATTCATACCGAAATTTTGTTCGAAATTTCTTTGAAATTTCTATGAAATTCGTTTGTCACTGACAAAATATGAAATTTTGATTTTTTTTTTCCCCAATCAAGTTGAAATTGAATACAACAAAACCCTCTTTGCTCTTATCTGCTACCAATCGTTAGGCAAATTATGGAAATGACAAGGGGAGTGGCAAATCATGGCACTACAACCAATATAGTAGTGATGATCATACTACTTATCATGGTGCAAATTGTGAATACAATTCTAGAGCTAGAGATAAAAAAGGAAGACGCGATAGCCATTTGTCTCTAAATGAGTTTGAATAACTTTTTCAAGTTTTGGCTCAATGGACATAAACTCAATATAGTGATAACCCTAATCCATTACATTCTCATTATCCTCATCATGAAATGAGTTCTACCTCAGAAAGTACTTACTGAATTGGATTAAGCTCACAAGGTGGAAGCACATATGGCCTTTTAAATCATTCGTCGTCCCAAATGCCGTATGCTTCATACAATGAAACACCATATTAGGTAATTCCACAATATCCGATATATGGATTGCATGTGGGAAGAGATCAACACAAATACATTACCCATGTGATGAAGTACCAAAATCATTTCCAAAATTCATGTAATAGGGAGCAGTATATATTATATTTTACTAAATGGGAGCAATTCAACCACATGGATCGAACCACATCATAGTAGCTTTTATTACTAATACTTTATATTAATTGCTTTTGTTGTACTTTTTCATTTTCATTCACGGGGTTTTGGTATTACATTCCTCTCCGGTTGTATTTTTCTAATTATTAGTGAAAAAAGGCTTGATGGCCAAGCCTCCTACCGGGTTCCAGTCATAAAAAAAAAAGAGTAAATCACAGTCACATTATCAATATATAGAACATTTATAATTACATATAAATAAAAACACTAGTTTAGCAACTTACTAAAGTTTTAGTTAATTACTAAAGTTTAGCAACACTAGTCCATATTAAAATATTAAATATCACAATTTATGTATAGTTATAGAGATGTTATATTGCAAATAGGTTTATTATAGGTTAGTTTAGTCTATGTAAATGTTTCATTCAAAAAAATCATTTTATGAATGCAATTAATGTGATTTCTTTATTTTTAACCAAAATTTCCACCGAAATAGATGTTTTCTTTGAAATTTCCTTAAATTTGAAGTATCAAAATCGAAACCGAAACTTGAAACCTTGCAATTAAGAGACTTGAGTGGGGCCCAACCGCTTCACCCTTTCAGTTTTTTTTTTTAAATCACTTAAGGTAATTATTCAAAATACATAATTTTGTACTATTATTTGGCACAAAAAAATAATAATATATATATGTATGTGCATACATACGTACGTACATACATACATACATACATACATACATACAGGAGGCCACATTTTAATTCTTTGCCTCAGGCCGTTAGAATGTCAAGACCGGCCCTGTTTGCTCTTGTTGTTTGTTATTGGTCATTTGTATGATTTCACATTTTTCTCTCTTTCACAATAAAATTAGATCATTACGAAAAGAAAAATAGCCACAAAATTGCATGCATATTCACACTAGTAGTTTTGATAACTAGAAAATGAGTCGTCTCTTTGTTATCATGCTTGTCCAACATTGTCTAACTTTCAAATTTCAATGATATAAGAATAGATTTGCTTAATATTTTGTAAAGATAATTTCCAGATGAATGTATAGTACCAAACACAAAGACTGTCACACCGGCCGCACGCAATGGCGACAAGATCCACATAAATGGAAACTCCTAATTATAAATTCAGAACGAAAGAGACAGATGGAGACAACTTTCTTAAAAAGAAAGGGCTTGAACACTCGTTTTCGTATATAGTTCATGACCATACACTACTAAATAACACAGACTTCTACCACGTACATGCGTACGTAATAACTTGGAAATTATTGCGTGCAATTAATTAATGTAATTATTGGTACTCAGTTCAATATTTCTTGAGGGCTTTGCGACCCATCTGAGATTCAGTGGGAACTTTGACGTCAGTCGCCAACCCAATTGCTTGAAGAGCTCTGATTACATACCAAGTCAAGTCGACTTGCCACCATTCCAGACCTTGTCGAGCTGAGTATTCAAATGCATGATGGTTGTTGTGCCACCCTTCTCCAAGTGCGATCCATCCCAACAACCTATTAACCAAAGCAAAATTATATATGTCCCAATTAGTGATCGTTGATTAATCTAAATGTAGGGAGCAAGGTCGAATCAATCCATACCAATTGTTTTTTGACAGGTCGCCGGTGCTCCATACTTGCTTTCCCCAGATGTGACCGGCCGAATTTACTAGCAAAGTGGTGTGGAAAACATATACCATCCTCACTCCCTGCAATCATTCACTAATCATAATGATAAATTGTATTTGATTTTCAACTATTTCTATCAAAAATAAAATTGACTACAGAACGCCTCCGTACTTTAGCTACAGTGTGGACGTCCTCTTTAGGACGCTTTTATATATATATAAATACATCTATATATATAGATGTATTTATATATTACCATACATTTGAAGCGAAGCGCCGCAATTGCAATCAAGTACGTACCATTCCCCAGATAAAGAAGGGTAGTCCACCTAGGGCATAGAGCAAAGCTCCAATAACAAATATGTGTACAAGGTATGTACGATGAAGAAATCTGTAGAACCACTGCTTTTTCATATCCTCAACGTTCTTCAGTCCTCCATACTGCCAAAATTCATAACATCAGTTTCAACTTAATCTTCCTTATACATGTATAAACCTAAACTTATTCCTACTTACTTTTCCAAACCGAGAAGTGCTATCAAGGATCCAACCCATGTGACTAAACCAGAAACCCTTCAAGGGGCTGTGAGGGTCTCTCTCTGTGTCTGTAAACTGGTGATGGTATCGGTGTGTGCTCACCCATTCTATCGGACTTCCCTGTAAATAAACCATGGAAATTAAACAACAGAACTATTTTTTTCTTTTCTTTAGTAAAGGAACAAAACAATACTCAAACATGAAAATCACGTATATAGTAGCACTTGGTAATCAATTACCTGAAGTGCTAGAACCCCAAAATAGGCAAACAAGTACTCGAGCCATTTGGGAAGCCGTAAACTCTTGTGCGCAAGGTGTCTATGGAAACCCAGAGTGACTCCCAAACCGGTGAGAATGTAGAGTGCGGCGGCCACCCAAAAGGCAGCCCAGGTGAAGTGAAATGGAGCAACCAAACAGAGGCTGTGGAGACCTAGAAAAGTAGCCGCTGTGAGTATGTCTAGCAAATTCCATGGTCTCCCCCAAAGTTGTACAAAGGGAGTCATCACAATACTGACCAGAAGGCCCCCCATTTGTGGCTATCAGTTGCTGAACTAAAGTCCAGGCCCCAGGTATAAATATAGTCGTAGTCGATGAACTTAATAAGAAAGTTGAAGATGAGTTTAATTTATAGAAATGTATGTTGCCAGGCCACTAAATATATAGACCAGCTAATAGCGATAGTTTCGCACCGAAAGATGAAAAAAGAAAAAAAGAAAGAAAAAAAAAGGATAGCTGTAATATTGGACTTGAGTGCACTTATGCTCCTTAATTTCTAGATGCTTGATTTTCTATTTTCATCAATTTAGAAAAACGTACTCTAACTCATTTCAAATTCTAAGATTCTAAATTGGTACTGCAGGTACTACTGAATATCAAATTATCAATATTTTGTGGTGTAAATGTTATGATATCACTTACCGGCCATATGACTCAATTTAGAAAAACGTACTCTTAATACATTAATGGTACAGCTTAGTCTCTGGAATGGCTTGTTTCTTGTATTATGTAAAATGAAAAGGATGATTATCTGTTTTCTTTGTTTTGCTGGGCACCGAATTATTGACCAATTAACTTCCGTCGGAGGTGGCTATATTTTTCAATATTGCCGACTTTGTGGTTTTTATTCACTTTAGTTTTTTCTCTTTTGCTCTTTTGCCAATGTTCACTTCATTTTGATGAGAAATTTGAGGTTCTTCACCAATGAGGTCAAACTAAGAAAGTTTTGTCCATTCAAACATAAGAAAAATAAAATTTCCCGGTTAGTTCATTGTCCAATAATAAAGTGATTTACTATTTGACAATAAATTTTAGTTTTTCCACATTTTCAGGCATAAAATTCTCCTACCCACATATATATGGCCATAATAATTCTAAAAACAAGTTAATACAGAAATGTAAAATAATTGTTGTCTTAAACTAGAAGTTTAATTGTCTAACGATAAAAAAAACTTAATGTGGGAAATAAAAGTTTGTGTTGATTACATGGACAAACTTTCATAAAATATGATCTGATTGAGAAGTTTTCTTTAAATTTGTTGTTTTTATTGAAGTTTATATATGTCGATATTGTAATGATAGGATTTTTTTTTTAATTTGTTCTTTAATTTATTAAAAATTACAATGAGTAGTTGGCTATTAATTTAATTATCGATCAGTAGGTATTAATTGCCCAACCATATAACTGCAACAAAATCATGGACTAGAGGCCAAAATTGCGAAAAATATGCGCTGATCTTCGCTCTTACATCAAAAGCAACTATGTAGTTGCTGAAATCTTATTCACTATTTGGTGAATCATATTAACTATTTGGTGAAATCATATTTAATGCTTGGCATAGCAATAACTGATCGATCGAGTATCTAGAGTACTTAGCGCAGGAAAAAAAAACCTTCCACCGTTGTATGTCTCCATTAATTTTACCAAAACAAAACTACAAATCAATTGTGTATCTGTAATATATAATAACTTCTGGCCAACAACGCAAAAACTTTTTATTTATTTTTCAAGCAAAAATGACAGTTTGGGCGGAGTACCGTATACCAATTACATGAACTTTGATAAGAAAGTGCAAAACCAGAATTGTAGAAGGAAAGCCACACACCCAGGGCCTCACAAGGCATGAACAAAACGCCCCGCCTTACCTCTTTATTTGTGAAAACAAGGATCTATAGTGAAGTGACGTGAAATGATATATGGAAGACCTAGAATAGAGCTGAGACGGACGCTATGATTCTCATCTCATTATCCGGTGTGGTATGGTTTGATTCGTATAGCTAATTAACTTGGCTACTCCTGCAAATATCATGTAATAACTGATCGAGAGAGCATTAATAGATATGCATTAATGACATTACCAGTTTACCACGTACAATGCCTATCTGCTTACGGTCCAGAGATAATTAAGTTCTCTGCTCTGCTGCTTACCATTCCGAATACTAAATGAAACAGTAAAAGCTGCTCGGCACCACATGTACATTTAAGTTTCAAACAAGAAACTATTAACTCTTAATTGTAACTACTATTCGTTCTCATGTAGTTGATGGAGGACCGGTGTGCGTTCAGATGATCATCAGTTATTGCACCATGCTGGTGTATATATTTTTCGTATTTCAATTAATGAAAGTTAGATATATAGGAGATGAGAAAACTGGATCTATCCGCAACCTCGATGGATCTCCACATGAACTGAACCCCAAATAAGAAGCAGGCGGAATGTATTTTGTTGACAATATTTTTGAGTTTACGTATTCGATTGGTTGATTGCTAGCTCCTTCCATTCCATATACGCACGTTCCAGCAACGACTGCAAACTAATTACGTTTCAAATTTATTTTTGAAAGAAAACGGTTCACATGCTCAATTAATTTATATCGCTCCTACCCCCGTCAAGTTGTCTTGCATTGTGATCACCTTGTATCGACAAATGTGACACCTTGACGTGGAAGGCGTATGATTTTCCGGCACCTTGCGCCTATGGAAAACTCCAGCCCAATCTCTGAAACAAACATAACATTGGCTTTGACGGTCTTAAGAAGTTTTTGGTTCTTATCCATCCTTATTGGAATTCTCTTCTTTGTCCCACTAAGAATAGCATGAATTCTTAACCCTATTGTAATGCCACGCATCTTCTCCAAATGTTCTAGATATAAAAGAGGCTCAGAATTCTCATCTTGAATACACTGTTCGCTGTTCATTTGGATTTGAACTCTCTTCATTTTTGCATTAATCATAGCAGGAATTTCCAACTTTATTGTAATGCCACGGGTCTTCTTCACAGGTTCATCACAATTGTCATTTGTATTGGGTTGCTCAAGTCCATCTATATTTGTGTTCTCTTTGAAGCATTGACTACTACATAATGAGTTGCTAACCATACCATATTGTCACAAGTTTTCTTCATATATCCTTGAAATGTATGAGGCAGAAAACGACCAACTCAACCTATTTTTTTTTTTTTTTAACCTAGCTCAAGATTCTAAACACTAACTTACAAAAAAAGAATATCAACTATCAAGATGTAATATAATAGATAAATGTTGCAGCTCCACAGCCTAAAAGCATGCAAACTATCGTCTGACTTGCTCTTCATTCCATTTATCCGGAATAATACATGAACAAAAAGAGTTAACCAAATTCAAATTAAGAAAAAAAAGAATGAAATTCACACTCCTCATTTATAATTCACACTCCATGTTTCTCTTTTTAGTTTTAAAAAAAATTACCCTTTAGGTTTGTTGCTTTTGTTCTTATGAGAAACAATATATTTGAACTAGTTGTTGTTCTATTTGGTCTTTTTCTTTCCGTGAGTTGGATTAGTATTTATTCTTACTCTTTAATTAAGGAGTAATTGATACTTGAGTTTGAGTGTTAAACACCTTATAATCTGCCTTCGTATTAGTAAAATTTCCTCACGGTTTCCATTTGTGGATATAACCCGTTTGACTTTGGGGTGAACCACATAAATCCTTTATCTTGTGGATTTTTTGTTAATATTTATCTTCATGTATTGTTGATACTTCATACTTCTTTTGACACTTCTAAACAATAATCTAATGCCAATACCCTTCAAAAATAATATTGAAAACAAAATTAGAACTCAGTTGACGAAAGTTAGAACAAGCAAGAATTGCAGTTGTAGGAAAATGGACAAGAAAAAAAAATAATACACTCGCGGTTTCCCGAGTAAATTACTAAAGACGCCTGTACCTACAAATCTATTAAGAGTCACTTTAATAAAGATGTAGAGAGAAGCATCCTTAACATATGTCTATTGTCTACTAATAAACTACTGGGCCTCCACATGCATTTAGTTCAGCTCGAGCTACTTCAACGAATCAGTAACAAAATAATACATAGAACATTTTAAAAGGAAATCGAATATTAAAAGTTAGAGCTAATTTCATTTTACCTCCTTAATCTATACATGTTAAATCAGTTGTGGTCCTATACTTTTAATTTCATCATATATACCCATGTGCTCTCCAATTTAATCAATCATATCTAATTATTATTTTTTTGTCAAGTATTTTGTAAATTGAAAATGTGGGTTTAATGGACTCCCATGTATGATGATGATTCACTGATGTGGCATGCAAAATTGTATTGTATGTGACTACATTATCAAAATACATCACACAATAGTTGGCAAGAAAGCCAGGGGTTAGACAAGATTGATTGAAATTGATAAATACATGGACATCCATGATGAAGCTAAAAGTCCAGGGTACAAATAATTTAGGATCTAAAGATCATGGAGGTAAAATGAAATTTACCCTAGAATATATTTACACTTTGTTAGAGAACGCCAAGAGGAGAATGAGTACAAGTGATAATAGGAAATGACAAAAACTGTTCTGGTCACGGTTACAATTTACACTACTCGAATGACCTTGTAGTGCAATATGCCTCTTGGCATTTGGTCTTGTTTTAGTTACATTTTATTCTTGATGTGTTTATGTATCTTGTTTTGTGTTTTATTTCATTTCGTTGTTTTTACATTGTCGCATTGTACTTCTTAGTTTGCATTTAATATATTGATTATCGTTTTCCTATAAAAAAAATAAGAAGGAAATGACAGAAACTATGGACACAATTCTAATTAAAAACAACCAGGAATAAGCATACAAATTAAGAAGGAACGCAGCAGTAAAAAGAAAAACGACACCGGCAGTAGATACCAGTAATCGTCAATCACCAAAAGCATCAATGAAGGCAATCGGTTTCCTTTCCAGAAATTAGAATTTACTATGGTGTTTTAGCTAACTAGAGAGTAAAGAATGAGGATCAGAGCTCAGAGTTTTATTAATCTATTGTGAGTACCGAATGACAAACAAATTATAGATGAACCAATATTACTGACATGCATAACCCTCTAACACACTACCTGATTTAGTAGTAGTCCAAACAAAGACTTCTTAAAAACTTGGATAGAGAGGAACAGAGCCGCATAGCCAAGTTGAAACTAGGGCTTTTCGAAAAGTGTGTCTAGTCTCCGTCTGACAATGCATCTATGTACACTGTAGTCGAACGGTTTCAGTTACAAAATTTTTAGAGAAATTATCAACTGACACTTTTGTTATTCGCATGACAATTTTTCTTAAAAGAAAAAAGCATTGCCGATAATCTTGAACAAATGAGATCATTCGAGCACTATTCAATCTGACCATTTTTGTTTATGTAATCTTATCTAACATTTTAAATACGTGTCATTATCACCTTATCATATTTTTTATAAAAAAATGTCAATAAATATACTTCATTACTTCACTTCATTCGCAACAATCAGCAAATCTTCGTCTCTCATATCTCACACAGTACACATTTATTCGCATCCCATCATTTAATGAAGAGGTTGTTGAATAAGTAATTATGAAGCGCCTAACCACATGGGTCTTGTCGCATCAACCTTCTCCATCTTCGGTTTAGTCAGCACCCAAGTCAGACAGACTGAGCTTCTTTTTATCGCTGGGCTTGGGTTTTCCAAATTTTTTTCATTTATGCGGCTCAACCCAACTAGTAACACGGCAATAGAAGGCCCAATAGACTTGCTCTTAGAGTTGGTAGAAAATGATGAAGATTGATAGGTATCATGAAGTTTCAATATTTCCATAGTAATCGAGTATTTGTTATTTTGGCAAGAATCTATCTATGAAAATTGCAATTTAGTTTTCCTTTTTTCAATTCTTATCTCTTTTGCTCTGCTAGGGTTTACAACCCTACCAATACCCGTCAAACAGAGGGAGCTTGCTTGCTTAGTACACTTGGGCTAAGATTTGTAACTCTCCACCATTAATAACGAAGACAAATGACTTCGATGACAGATACATAATGAGGATGCTCTGCTTTCTCATGGCTTGTGGAATAGTATTATCTGCAAAGCTTCCAAGTCAACTAATTAACAAAATCAAATCACTGCCACCAGAAATAGTAAAATTGATAAAGAACAGAAAAGAAACCAGTCGCCAAGAACCAACATCACCTTACAAAAAATTAAAAAAATCAACAAAAAAAATCAGTCCATACTAAGTACTTAATTGCAGTTAACAGAATTCCAGATGAAAAGAAAAAGCCACTCCTATGAGGGGAAAAAAAATCTCAACTTGCTGGCCAAGATAGCAATAAGGAGATAAACAACAACAGAACAGAAATACTAATCACCCCAAACTCCATACTGTCTAACTGAACATCCAAAACACCATTGTAAATAGAACAAGAATCGTTTTTTATTCTACCGGAATGCAACCGAGATTAATATGACTTTCCACAATGTATCAATGCACCAGCACTTAAGAAAAGGCCAAAAACAGCTGCACTGCCAATCGTCCTTTGTCCAACATACCTGATCTTCTCTACCCCTGGCACCTGCATCAGCCAGAAGATGCATATAAAATGTACATGCATATCATTTCACTTTCCCAGAAAGCACACAAGCATGACAGACTCTTATAACCATTTTGCTCTTGCATGTAAACAATAGAGTAAAACTGGAGAAGTACAAATAGAGGAGTAAGCCTATGAGCTAAGAACCACAATTACAATTTGATGCACCAGTAAAACTTGGATACAAAAGAAATAACCTTTTCTACACCTCTTAGCCAAGTCTGTTAATCAGACCTGGGGTATATTCCTTGGATACTGGAGCTCCCCAGATAGTTGGAGCATCCAACTGGACACACAACGGCATTGATATTTAATATCTTGTGAAGATATCGACTAATTCTTCATGGATGGATTAATATTGATTAACTAATCAAGAATGGAATATGATTCTAGGTCAGTCTGCCAGCTGGCACAGACAACACTTTCAATCTTTATCTTATTTGGGTTATCCGGATCTACTCTTAATGTTTTCTTCAAAGCACATAATGCAGAATATTGGATAAGTACAAAATGTGTAAACCAAAAGACATTTCTCACACCTGGGATCAGTGGAAGAATCCATTGTACTTGAATTTTAAGAAAAAGGAACATAAGCCATTCATCCGAGGTCCATATGACGCTATTATGAGCATCTGATCATGATATGGCTAAGTATATCTTCGAGGAGCCTTGCATTGCCTAATTGCTAGGAAGTTGTGGGTGCAACCTTGTTGTTATTGGGTTCACTGATCGATGGCAGACTTGGAATTGTTAATGGCTGGTTGGCATGGGTGATGTGTGAGGAAAAATTTAAAGACAGTTAGAAAGGCTGGTGGCTGGAGACAAACTGCAAACCTTTTGAAGGAATAGAAACCATTCAACCACATAAACAAAACAGAATAGTTTTTTTAAATGATTGATTTACAGAATACCAATACTACTATTAGTCACAGGAATGCTTCCGTATTATCATTCCGTATTGAGAAATGCATATGGTAAAAGGAATAAATACAAGGGAAAAAAAAAGAGAGAGAAAGAGAGAGTGAATGAAGGAAAGTGGAGATTATATAAAAAGTGACAAGCACAAAGTATGTAATTTGTACTCAAAATATAAGAGATGAATTGCTGTTCAGCCTGAGATGTGAGAGTGTACCTTACACCTTATAGCCTCAAATGACCCATACATCACACCTGGATACAAAAACATAGCCAGATAAAACATCATTTGGGTTCGAGTTTCAAATTGATAACCGGTTCTCAAGCCAGCTGATTATTTATCTAAAACAATTTCCATCCTAGTTTTCATGTATGAAGAAAAAATAATCCTAGAAAATACTCATGACAGAAGTGGTCCTAGAGTGAATAGATGGTTAGTTTTAAATCTAACTGGTTCTAGGTTTTCACTTGACACAAACGTTAAGCATTACATCACATTTCAAAACGTCATTATATGGATATTATCATGTTACAAAACAAAGTGGAATTGAAATTCTGACGAACCTCACTAAGAAAGGAGTACTTGTGCACATAGAAAACCGACAGGGAAGAAACTGAGAAAGACTTCTTCTCATCCTTGATGTTCTTAGATTTATTATTATGACTAAATTTTACCCCCACTGGTTAAAGGCCTTTTAGAATTCCTTCCCATATGATAAGGATGTGTGGATCATTCAACAGTACAAGTATAACCTAATTACTCAGAACCCAAACAAAAATTGACTTCAAGAACAAGTCCAGTTTATCAAAAACCAAGCAAATCGAAAACACTTAAAAGAGTCTTGCAGAGAAATCCCTGAAATACCTAAAGGGGGGAATACATGGAAAGCAAACATAATAGAGGTGAGATAGAGAATTACCGACGGCACAACCGACAGCGCCCCCGACAGCTGCGCCGGCGGCCATGCGACTCAAACAGCTATCCTTGGCCATCTCAAATGTTGTGGGTTTCTTTCAAATAGCTGCTGTCTAAGTGAGATGAGTCGGGGTTTTTGTTGGACTGTGGGGCGTGGGGGTTAAGTCGGTTTGCTTGGACACTACTCTGTAGTGTACACTGGTTTTTGTATTGTTTTTTTAAATTTTTTTCTTGGGTTTTTTTAATTTTTTTTTTCCTTGGGCATGATTCAACCCTTAATGGCTTAATGTGTCTTTTTTTTTTTTTTTTTTAACCGACTTGATAAATAGACCTTTTGAAGCTGATCAGAGGGAGCTTTGGTGCTCCGACTTATATTCTTGATGTTTTATACAATATGATTGTAATCCTGAAACTTAACTATTTATGAAATTCATTCTCTTTAGAAACAAAAAAATATATATTTATTAACAAGGTCATTTTTGATTATGAAAAGATATTTACGCTTTTGAATTTAAACAATTTCCTTTTATGTCTTGTGAAGTTGTTAATTACTGCTTCGCTTGTTTCTTACTTCTTTTGATTGTTGTTTTGAAGACAAAGGCAGTTTCTGCTAGTCATCTTCATCTTGATGCTCGACAAATGAACTGCTTGAGAATTGTGTTGCTTTATCTTCAAGTTTGTTATTTGATTTTTATCTTCTAGTTGGTACAGTGATTTTTACTGAAGATTCCATATATTTTCACGATTGTGAAGTCTTCATCATCTAAGTCATCCCAAAAATTTGTATCTGCATATATTCAATATTAAGATAAAATCATCATACATCAATTTTTTAGCCGATGCATAACAAAAAACCGACCCATATCTTTGCGGATGTAGAGAAAGATCATGAAATCACAAACATCAATTTATAGCCGATGTCCAAATTGAAAACATATATCAATTTACCATCCTCAATCAATGTAAAAGTGTTACATTGATCACAGATTTATATGTTTAACTATTGTCAAACCTTCATATTTTCGCATTTAATGTTTGTTGAAGTATAGGTCCAACAAGACAACTATGCCTATTAACATCATTTTGTCATAACACAATCGATATCTTTTAGTCTTTGGCACATCAGTTCTCACTATTTAAGGATGTCCAACAACTCCTAAGACATCATTTACTGGATCTGTATTGATGTCCAATCTAAATCACTATATTATAATTCAATGTGCACTAACTTTTGGGACATCAATTCTGTTGTAATATTTCAACATTAACAGGCTAATAGGGCATCGATTTTTCCTTTTAAAATTGATGCATTACTTCTTATTGAGTTCATTGTTTTAGTTATGCACTAATTTGTAATTGCAGCTAGGAAATCTAATCCACATTTCTCAACATATGTAAAATGATTAAAGAGTAATTGTAATATTAGGCATTGCATTTGTTCCTGTTTGTTTTAATGAAGTTTCTTTGCCAAAAGAATAAATAGATAAAAATTCATGTTGAAACAATAAGACTTATCAAGATAAGCATAACCTCAGAACATAAACTCTAGCTGCTCATATCATTGCCTGACCACATTTATATCTGGTGCAGAAAAGAAAGCGAAAAAAATCTGCAAATGCATTTACTTAAGGAATTTACATGGCAGCTGCTTTCCACAAGAGCCAGCGACCTACTACAAATTTACATTTCTTACCCTCAAACCCCCACACAAGTACCATAGGGAAAAAAAAGATGGAATACAAAACCAAGGAGAATAAGAGAAAAAAAAATTATAAGAAAAAGGGAAAAGCAAACAATCAAACCCATCTAAATTCTCTCCTATACCAAGCCTCGGCTCCCTCACTCCTCTTTAGGAATGAAAGAAAATTCTAATTAACCACTTCGACCTCGATAACCCAAGCTTGATCTGAAATAGACAATTTCATGTACAAATGATTGTATGTATCCACATGTCAGTGAGCCAAGTCTACACTCCCAACACCTACACTAGACTTGTCTACCATACGCACATTGTATTGTTCATATACTCTTGCCCGGTTCTCTGCCCACCACTGTTCTGCTTGTTTTTCACTAAATCGCTTACGACTGCATTCAACAACAATAAATTGTTCCATAAGTTTAATGAGGAGAAGCTCAAACTCTAGAATGCAAGTAAACACTAAAGATTTTCTCACTCTTCACAGCTGCTGCTGCACCTACAAACCTCAAGTCAACACTCCTTTTCGAATTCTTTATTATCCTCTTAACAAATTAAAATTTGATATGATACATATATTATTAGTAATCCATCTAAATGGGGCAAGGTTTATTAAGACCAACATAAACTGATTCTTGTCTCAAGATCTAATCCTCTGGTTTTTTTTTTTTTTTTTTTAAACACACACGTGTACATGCACATCAATTTCCTAATGTAGGCATGTATAACATACCTGAAGCGAACTCTCTTGAGATCCTTGACACCTCCTGGTAGTGAAGTAAGTGTAATATATACACCAGGCTCGTCTTGCTCAACCCATTCAGTCTCATTACAAGATTCACTTTCTTTGGTTCTGTTCCCATTTCTAGTCGCCGAGTCTGAATTCCCCTGTTTGTTGTGACCTGAACTGCGGTTACTGGTGGTACTGGACCCATTACAAAGCAACTGGCTGTTTGATCCATTGGAGTCTCCTTGGCATGTTGCTTGACCATTCAATTGGTCAATAGAAGCACCAGAAACTTCATTGGGAGGATCAGAACCCAAAGAAGCAAGAGAGGGTGATTTGATATTCCGTGCTGCTCCAACAGGCAGTCTTTCAGCCATGTCCTTCAACTGATCAACAGATACAAAACACAAAGAATCATTGGCAAGAGAGCAATGAGAGCCCAAGCGACAGTACTAAATAAGCTTGACTTAATTTTGATAAGAAACTAAAATTTATTGCAAAAAGGTACAATTACAACCACTATAGACAGGTCCACAACAAATAGGCTACTAAGTTTTATATGAACGGAGGAATTTCTGGGCAATGAAAGTGAGGAATATCCTATGTGGAAAATATGTTGACACACATTTGTCATGAGACAGGAAAAGTTTGATCTATAGCACAGAGAATTATCAATAAACCAATGTCAATGAAAACTATAAATCAGATTGAGGCGCACATTTATTCACCATTCTAGAATCTAGATACAATGGAATCACATTTTTCAAGAGCTAGCAGAACTTACAGCAAAAGGACCCAATGAAAATTAATCGAGATTAATGTTTGTCACAATGGTTGATCTTTACCAGATGAAAAATAAGTCAGAATCAGGATTAAACTGGTATGGGAGTTTTGGAGATAAAACTAAATTAATCTCACTTCCTCCACCTAGGTACTAATGGAGCCAAAAGAACAGTAATAAAATTAGCTACCACAAACTAAGAAAGTATGTTTGCAATTGAAAACATAAAATGAATTTTTGAAATTTTGAAATTGTGTTTTTATTTACTTTAAAGTTTGTTTCTGAGGAAGTTCTCTTTTTTCAAGAAGATGAGGAATTTCTCTGAATGCACATAACTAGGAAAAAAAACATTTTGTTGATAAAACAGGCTAGTCAAGTTTACAGGGTACATCCCAGAAGAAAACCAAATGATCAATATAACCAGGCACATAAATATCCATCTTACTTGTGCAGTCAGTGACTGGATTACTTCTTTTGCGGCTTTGCATTTTGCAGTCTCTGCATCTGCAATTGCTATTGCATCTTTCAGCTGTTTAGCTGTTCTTTCCAGCTCCACTTCCTGTAGTTGGGATTTTCGAGCAAGACTTTCAACCTAAGAGACAAACTTGGTCAGTCATAATGCAGAAAGAGAAAACTGAAGAAATCTAATATAAAAGTCGATCCTGGAAAGGAAAATTGAATGGTGTAACCTGAAAACACTTGTAAAATCATAACATAAAACAACTCTAGAAACACTTATTTGGCTAACAATTGAGAAAGTAACATGGTTGTTTTAATTTCTCAACTGTCTCTTCCCTTTACCCTTAGCGACATCTCTCATTAATTGCCCTGTCACTAAAGGACAGGCTCATGGAGTTGCCTGGCACTCACCTGAATACAATGAACTTTATCATCCAAAACATTGTGCCTAGTTGTTTTCTTCATTATCTGCAAATACTTGTTTCAGTTGAATTTATTCAAGTCATTTCAACATAGATATTATTTTCCTTTGTGTCAAAATACTTCTTTTTCTGTTGTGGCAGGCCTGATATCAAATTGTTCATTACTACCGTAACTTCAAAAAGTTACAAGGACATGCAGTGAACCCAGGCCGACCTAAGTGTAAACAGAACAACAGGTCTTCACAGTTACCAAGTCAACCAAAAGCCAACACCAACCGTTCAAAATCCCTATCGACTCAAAGCTGAGTCAGCAAAAAAAATACCTATTACAATGAAAGCTGCTGTGGATCAATGGCAATTATGGATTGCACCATGCAACCTAAAAGCACACCATAACTAACCTATGATGGACCTGAAAAGAAGTCTTAACCGCCATGGTGCTTCTCCCATACTAAAAGATATGAATTATACATATTTACTGATCAGATATTCACAAGACTAAAATCGCCACTTTATGTTGGAATTGTTTCTATTGTTGTGGGACTGAAAGGATTGATTATACCATGTAAAAACTAACTAGTCAATCTTTAAAGTTAAAATGCAAGTCACTGAGAAGCCGTAAGCATCAGACAAAGATACATACATATCAAATTTGATGATATCGATAGATGGTCAATTTTTTGATAATCTGAAGTTCAAATGCCAGAACAAAAATAAGTTTCCAAAATCAAATTGCAAAGGCTATTTAATTTCTACAACTAGGTGCACAAACTAAATTTTATTTCATCAAAATTAAAATTGGTGAAGGGAAACAGATAAAATAAACAACTAAATTTACAACAGACACTACACCTGTGCTCTAGTTGTTGAAAAATAAAAAGAACGGTAGTGGGTACCTGTGCTCGTAGCTTGATAACCTCCTGACTAAGGCTTTCATTGGTCCTTTTAGCACTATCCTCTACAGCAATCTTTGGTGATGTAAGTCCTCCTAGAGTTGGAGTTGGCGTTGTAGAACGAGGTGGGCTGGGGCGCCTAGAAATGGGGGATGTTGCTCTAGAAACAATTCTGGATCCAGGAACCGAAGCAGAGAAGAACTTCTTGGATGACCCAAATACTGGATTAAATGATTTAGAAATATTCAGAGCTCCCCACTGCGAACCTCCATTTGGAACAGGCGAGACTCGACTACTATTGAATTCTAGTTTCTTGTTTTTCTTTGAAGAACGTGTTTCCACATTCTTCAGAGATTCCATAGAAGAAAATCTAGCAAGCTGCACACGAGATCTGGAATCCAATTTATCGTCTTTATCAATGCTGTCACTTGAGCCCTGATTGATACTTCCTCTTCTGCTCACAGAAGACTGGGATGAATAATCAGTTTCAATAGCTTTTCTCAGTTTACTAAAACAATTGTCACAGACACGATACGGTTTGTTGGGATTTGGTGCCATAGAAGCCTTGAGTGACTTCTTACTGCTGCAAGAATGACAGAAAACAAGACCACAATTATAACAATTATGGCGTTTTCTTTTAAAATTGAATGGAAGGCGGCAGCCTGAACACATTGATTGATCAACTCCTGAAACCCATTTATGAAGGCAGATAGCTGCAGTAAAATTAGCACCACAGGCAATACTTTTGACTTGCTTATCTTTCAGAGCTTCAACTAATGTGGGAGAATTACGATCATCAATGTTCCCATGACCTAAACGACCATTTGCTCCTTTTCCCCATGTATAAACCTCAGTTCTTGAAGTTAAAACTGCAACATGATAGGCACCACAAGAAATTTCTTCCACAAAACTCTTGAAGAGCTTTCCCTCGACCCGACTGGGGAGCTTTCCATCAGCTTGAGGGTTTCCTAACTGGCCATAAACAGGACTGCCCATTGTGTATACATGGCCAGATGTAGTAAGTGCAACTGTCATACTATGTCCACAAGCAACTTGACAAAAGTTGGGATCGACAAGAGCTGCAACACAGGTAGGCACAAGTTTTGCTTCCTTGTCACCATGCCCAAGCCGACCTTTATCGCCATCTCCCCAGGTGAACAACTTTCCTAAAGAACAGTTGCTCGAACTTGAATTGCCAACCATGACTTCTACAACAGCAGCAGTATGCCACACCCCACAAGCTGCTTGCACAGTGCGAAGACCCTTAAGGGATTCCACTTCCCTGGGAATTGAAACACTTTTCCTATCTCCATGTCCCAGAACACCAAATGTGCCATCACCAAAAGTAAACAATTGCCCGGCAGAGGTTACAACAGCTGTGTGCCAGGGTCCACAAGATATAGATGAGACATGTATACCCTCCAAGGGCCCATTTACTCTTTTGGGAACCCAGTGACTCACTTCATTTCCGTGCCCAAGGAGACCAAAATTGTAAGTGCCATCACCCCATGTGTACAGATCACCAGAAAAGGTAACAGCACTTGTATGGTACTCACCACAAGCAACAAGCTCAATGTTCACATTACTGAGGGCATCAATAAGCTTTGGATGCAAAACATCTACATCTACACCATGCCCAAGCCTACCCCCAGATTCCTCTCCCCAAGAAAAAATCTCTCCTTGCTTGGTTACTAGAGCTGCATGTCGTCCACCACATGCAATGTTTTGGACGTCGAGTACCACTGCAGATTCTAAAGGTTTAGGCAATAAAGAATCCATTTTGGCAGCAAAACTACTTCCAACTCTATGAGAACCACCACCAACAACACCATCTCCTGTGCCTTCCCCCCAAATGAAAACATCTCCCAAGGCATCACCATCATCATGACCAGAACCTTGGCTTGATGAGCTAACAGCACTGGATAGACTAACTCTAAATGCATCCATTGCCATTGCCTTCATCTGACTGTGTACACTTTCCGAGCCTCCTGACGACACAGAATGTACTGAACCACTAGCTGAATCTGAAGGGAAAAAACCCTTGGGATGGACAGCATATAGTATCACATCTGATAGTGCCTTATCCAGACCATTTTTAGGAGGACTTTCAAATGGACTATGAAGGCGAAGGTGATCTGCACCATCCTGAATTTAACAAAGAAGAGTATAACTTCTGTTTTTCAACATAAGCAATGGAATCATACAAACGAGATGGAAACTGTACCTTCTGTAAGCTATCATTACTCCCAAACGGAGAATTCAGAGGAGAACTTCTCCGTGTATAAGTTCTCGGACTATTTGCTTCAGATGTAATTCCATCGCTCCTTGACTCTGTTCTCCATTTTCGATGGTGGCTGCGTGATATTAATGCTTTTAAACCACTGAACCATACCTCAGCTTCATCTTTATCCTTGCAAATCTAGTAAATAAGAACCATGGTTAGATTAGAGTAAACTTGAAGACACCCACATTAAACAAAATTAATATGACACAGGATAGAAACTGATTATAGGAGAATGATGTAGAAATTAAAACAACAGAGCAACCCTTACCAAATCCAGTGATCTATCATTATATATAAGAGAAAATGACTGATACTCCTTTTCAGGCCGTGGATACCTCTGAAAGATTGGCTGGAAGAAACATAAATGGTTGATCAGGACATATTAGAACAACATGAAGCTTTTGAAAAGAATAAAAATAAATAAAAAATTAAGAAAATACAAAGCACAGTAACTGACATATATGGTAGTGACGAAAGTGTTAGTGGGACAACTACCACTAAAATCAGAATACTTGAAAAAGTAACAAACTGTTGTAAGAGCCTTAAACAAACTTAAGGAGCAAGAGCAATGAAAAAACAACAACATTTGATTCGTCATGCACTCACAACATAACAACTTTATAATATAGTCATAACAATTCAAGTACAGATAATATAGATGTTGTATTTTCAAAGAGACTTACAGTGCGTTGCCCGGATATAATTCTAGAAACATGGCTTAGTTTAAGGTGTTTTTCCTCCTTCCCTGAGAACCATATTAGAACGGACTCATCCTGAGGGCAAAAATTCAATAACAATTAATATCTATTGGCAAAAAGAACTTGTTGGAAGATTAGCTGCATTGACATGAAACTACTGCCACGAAGATCGCACAAATGACAACCACAATTCCTGCCTTGTAAATACAATACACACAGACACACACACGCACGCGTGCGTGTAAGTAATAAAGTAATCTGATGAAATTGTTGCAGAGGAATGTGCATAGGTGTAACTAATGGTAGCACTTACAGGAAAGGATTCTTTTTTGATATCATTATGGTTATCTACTTCGGAATATTCAGTTTCCTTAATTTTGATAGACTGGAACGCTGCTGTGTTGTAATGATCTAAATAGGTGGTTCTAATGTATTTTCTGTTTCCAGGTATAGTAGCCTAGCCATTTCAAGGCTTTAGTGTCCATACCCACAATCTGTATATTATTCAAGTATTGTACAAAAATTTGGTTTCTTATAATAAAAAGATGAAGAAGGCAGACACAAACTGTGTTTCCTATGTAAGGGGGGAAAAAAAAGAGCCAGACACAGACACTATTGCAATACTATATCCAGATATTCAGCAGTAAACTTACATTAGAAAGGCGGAAGGGGCAGAACTTGGGCTTCCCCCTTCTTCCATACTTGAGCAAGTATGCTCCTTTCTTTAAAGCAGTAATGGCCTGTTGTTAAGATCAACCAAGAATCCAACTTAAGCACTTTCAGCACATTTGCAAGTGGGAAGAAATGAATGAACAGGGCAATGAATAAAATCCACAACATGTGAATAGGACGTATGGATTTTAAAGAAAAGAATGGAAGTGTATCAATACGTGGAAGCAATCATTTGAAATCTGTTGTGGTATTAGGACCCCATTAACAATTTTACAGTGGATTTCACCTTCTTTTACTATTTTCCAGAACCCAGAATCTCAAGTAACTTAGCAACATATCTCATGTGATTAGGTAATTTCACAGATCAGACATACAACATTTTTGAGAGTTTTCGGTCTTAATCAAGATAGGTTTTTTTTTTATATCAATGGACAATCGAGTTGCAGTACAAGGTTAGGAATACAGTATTTGTAACTGCCAGTCTAAGCCGTTGATACAAGAGAAACATATTGGCAATGGAAGGTGCTGAAGAGGGAAAAAGCTCTTTTATCCAAATCTTGCCGGGAACTGTTGTGGTGAACAAATTGAGATATCCTATTCCACCAACCCCCAATTATTATTTCCTATCTTATTTTTTCCATAATTATACCACTATATTGAGAATATCCGTTGTCAATGATAAAACAGTATCAGCATAGAAGCAAACATATAAAAAGACAGTAACGACTAACTCAGCCCGATGATCTATGCAATCAGTTCATTGCATTCCCTTGTTTACAAGGTAACTGCAACTAAGAGTAGCCGATATTGTGCTAATTCAGTAACTAGCCCTCGAAACAATTCCACCAAAGCACGAAAAAAAATGCAAACAATAATACCACAAGTATGATCATCAGTAAAGCACCTTACAACAAACAATCCTAGTCAATCAAAACACTTGCAGCTAATCAAAGCAATAAATCCAACACTTGCAGCTAAACAATTCATAACGGAACTAAACAATTCGTAACGGAGCTAGTAATAGTACCTGCTCGATGTCTCTTTCGACCGGACCGGTCCTGCTAAGATCAGAAGTCATCCTATCCGTCCGCGACATTACTTTTCCTCCTCACAAAAACCCTAAATGCATATAACCAGTGCCAAACAGTGCCAGTCGCCGATTCTCAACTCCGCCTCCAAATCCAGCCGCCTCGCCGGTACCGAACAGCTTGAAATCTCCACCAACACTCGAATCTATCATTGCGGCCACTCAGTTGAACTCGAACTCGGTCAGCTTCTTACGCCGTTAAAAGAGTCTTGCAGAGTGTGAATGAAAGCAGGCGAGAATGAAAGCTATATTCCGGGAATTGCTGAAGCGCTGAGTTGGCGAGCTCCGAGTTAACCGAGTCCACACAGTCAGTGACGAGGAATCTGGCGAGCAAGTGAGAAGAAAGGTGAGAAAATCCAGGTGAGGTATGATCTGATTATGAGTTGCAGAAGAAGAGAGAGAAACAGCTTTAACTCCACAGAGAGAGAGAGAGAGAGTGGTGGAATTCTTTTTTTCTTTTTCTTTTTTTTTCCCTTGAGTTTCTATACGAAATAGATGAAAGGGAAAGACGATGATTATCACAGTGCACATGTTAATTAAACATTTTCCTTTTGCTTTTTTTTTTTACATCTCTTCCGTTCTTTTCCGGTTTTCCTTTTCTGTTTTATGCTTCGGGACAAATTTCTTTTTGGGTAAAATAATGGAGAAAACGAAAGGTAAATAGATAATGTTCTGGGATCCCTTCTTTGCATGCGTTAAAAAAAAGAAAAACAAAAAAATGGCCTCAGGGATAACCATATGCAGCTGTAAAAAATTATTATAAGCCGTTATAGTTGTAACTATTAGTCTTGAATTGGAATATAAATTATAGAGGAAATATCACCAATGGTCACTGAGTTATGACTTATTCGACACTTAACTCACTGTGTATATCACTTAACTCACTCAATTTTATACCGTCTTTCACTTAACTCACTGTCGTTAATTCTACCGTTAGAAGCCGTTAAAATTAAGGGTATATTTGTCAAAACACTCAAAAATCATTTTTAACTTTAAAAAACTACATTTATTAGACTTTTTTTCAATTTTTTTAAATTTCTGAAATTTCTAATAAAAAATGATTTTTTAACTTAAATATAATTTGAAAAAAAATTGTCTTTTTTATTTTAAAAAAAATTAGAAATACATTTTTTTAGTGTTTAAACAAATATACCCTCAATTTACATTTATTAGACTTTTTTCATTTTTTTTAATCTGAGATTTTTAATAAAACATGATTTTTTTAACTTAAATATAATTGGCAAAAAAAATTGTCTTTTTAAAAATAAAAAAGTTAGAAATGCATTTTTTTTTGTGTTTGGACAAATATACCCTCAATTTTAATAGCTTTTAACGGCATAATTAACGACAGTGAGTTAAGTGAAAGACGGATGTAAAACTGAGTGAGTTAAGTGATATTGTTGAAAATACAGTGAGTTAAGTGTCGAATAAATCATAACTCAGTGACCATTGGTAATGTTTTCCCTAATTATATATACACATCGTATTCAAGGATATATCGGTGCTCACTTATAGGTGGTTACCTATCTAATCAATTATGGTTTCTATTTTTTTTAGAAGAAGAAAATTCCACTAATAACCAAACATATTACAAAGCATTGGAACGATCAGTTGTGGTATCATGTTCGTTGTTGTGAGCTTTTAGAAGTAGCTTTGAAATATAAAGCTCCATTACATAGTTATGTTCAAAAGGTAAATGAATCGCGTTCTTGCAATTTGGCATTTCCAAATGAACAAGATTAGTTGATAGCTTATTTAATTTGTGGTTTTCTAGCAATCTTGACTTCTTCAACGAAAATCTGCTTTGGTGTTTATTATCCTACATCTAGTAGAGTTGTGAATTGTTTATGTGATATTCATCAGACATTTGATGCATATTCTCATATCTCTATCTTCAAAGATACTTTAGCTGCAATGAAAACAAAATCTGATAAATATCGGTCTAAGTTTCCAATTGGTTTATGCTTTGTTACTATTATGGACCTTAGGCTCAAGTTATTTGCCATTGGAGAGTGGTTAAGGTGTATGGGTGTTGAGGAATCAGATATAGATGCAACACTATCATCCACAAAGACTTTGTTGCATCAATATTATGAAATCTATAAGAGAAATGTTGTTCCTAGTGGTCCATTGAGTATGCCTACTACTAGTTCTTCCACCCCTTTGAGTACCTCATTTGCATCGACAATAGTTCCAATTGTTCGAAATTTTTCTATGCAAAGCTTAAAAAGGGCTAGGGTATCATCTAGCTCTTCTTGCACTAATAGTTCTGATTTACATGTTTATCTTGATTTAACCACAATAGAGGTGGACAATGATAATCAGTTTAGCCTTTTTGGGATGGTGGAAGGCCAAATCAAGCTCTATATCCTATTCTTTTCCTCATGCACGTGATTTACTAAGCATACCAGCTTCAACAGTTGCATCAAAAGCTACTTTAGCGCTGGTGGTCGAGTTGTTTATGAGAAGAGGGCAAATTTAAGTCCAAAAACCATAGAAGCTTTAATTTGCTTAAGGGATTGGAGGTTGGCAGTTTCAAGAAAGCAAGATATGACACAAGAACAAGAATATGCTGAAGAACTAATGAATATAAGGACTTCAAGACCAGATTGGATGGTTGATAGTGAAAGTGATGCAGAAGGTGCCAACCTAGTTGGGATGTATACATTCTATAGTGATGCAGTCTCTCACCTTTTCTTTTGTTTTTAAGAGTAATCATATGTGATAAAGACTAATATGGTGATCTATACATATTTCATAATTTATTTGACAAAGTCTTATGCTTTGTTGTCTAATTCCTAGTTCTACTATATGAGATTCTTGTTTACGTTGCAAAATGATAATGGGCATGTGTATTTGTTTTGGAAATGAATGGATGTTCTGTTTTTTTTTTTTTTGAAGTAGTTACACACCCATAAAAATAAACAAATTGAGAAATGAAGGATTGCAGGTTTTTTGCCCATTATCAAATAAAGATGGCTCTGACATTAGCTTGGTACATGGTTTTGCAGGTGTTAAGTGGGTATAAAATGGTGGTGCTAAATAGTTCCTATGGCTCCTCAAGTGGCCTCTGATATAGATAATAGATTAGAGATTCATCTTATTTTGATGAATTGACACTCATTATTCTCACAGTAGTATAGATTTGAATCATTTGATGATATTTGTTTGATAAATTGTATCAATTTTTTGGTGTAGTGTTAAGCCCAAATATGTGTGTGTATATATATATATATATTAGAATGTGAAAAATTTTCTAATAAAAAAAAAGAATGTAAAAATTTTAATAATACATGATTGAAGAATTAGGCATAGCCCGGCCCATTTAAAGAGCCTGGCCTGGCCCAGAAAAGCCCGCGAGGCCTTAGGTCTAGGGCTAGGCCCAGGCCCAGGCTTTGATTTTTCAAAAAAAGCCCGGCCCGACACATAAAATTGCATAAACATATTAAGGCCCAGCCTGAGCCCGTCAATTTTGGGCCGGGCCGGCCTGGCCCGGGTTATTGATGACCCCCAATTGTATGCATTGAGAATGGAAGAATTATCCAACCACTTGGGTCTAAGCATACTTATGAAAGAACAGTCATCTAACTATTATTCTTTAGGTAGTAACTTCATATGATCATGTAGATGTGACGCGTTCTTTTGAAACCCAAGATCTCAAAATGACATCGACGTGTTTGAAAGGTCTCAATTGTTTCAACTCATCATCTTTGGAAGTGCCTTGTGAGAGATATTCCATGTCAATCACAAGAAAATTTGCAACAAAACTATTTTTAATGTCAAACGGAAGTAATTTACCAAAGGTGGTTAGTATTGGTAAAAAGAATTCCAAGCCCAAGAAAGAATGCGCAAATTATCTTAAAAAAAAAAAATAGGCACACAGTAAAGATGTTGCGAAGTGTTTCGGTGTGTTTCGGTATCTTCTAATCTCGTTTGCCATAATTCGTTGAGGCACGCATTTGTTTAATTTATGAACTCTCTAAGCCATCATGATAGATGGCATAATTCTTCACAATATGATTGTGGAGGATAAGTTTGTTGAATATGATTGTGGAAAGCTCAACAAAACTGAGAAAATGAACCTGAAGCTGCTACATCTGTGATCGTACTTTGGGAAATGATGGGGTGCGCCTATTGCTTTCCAACCAGTAGACCTTGGTGGATCAGATTCAGTTCGCCCATCTCCACAAGCATCTTCAGGATGCTTAAGTGCCCAATTGAGATTTAAAAGTTTGTGAAGAATAATCGTCAAACTTTGTTGTTTTGTATAAATGACTTTGTATGACTTGCTTTATCATTAATGAAAGTTAATCATGCTCACCTAAATGACAGTTTTAAGGGATTGTGAGGAACAAGTAGATCTCAGACACATGAACATATTTATCAATTTTTATTTTTAATGTTTTTATACAATAGAATATATATGATCAATTCTTGACTTTTATTAGTGTGAATTTAGTTGTCACTTATTGTTTAAAATGGTTGTGCTTCTTCCTTATGTTTTCCTTCAAAGGCAATGTATATTGAAACATTTAAACTCTATAGGAAAAATTTTAAGAACAGTACATGAAATGTTAGCCATTCCGATGTTCGGTGTATCAGGTTTCAAAGAATTAACTTTGATACATGACGTTACAATCCCGATCCAAAATCAATGTATGCAGTTACGGCCCCCGTTAGTCAATCTGATTTTAGTCAAATTTGTAAGGGAAAATCCGTCTCTTCATGAATTAACAAAAAAAATTGCATAAGAAGAAGGAAGAAGAAGGAGAAGGAGGAAGGAGAAGGGAGAAGAAGAAGGAGAAGGAAGAAGAAGAAGAGGGAAGGAGGAGAAGAAGAAAATCATATTTGGGTACCCAGATTCGGGTGTCCAAATAAAATCGGGGAGGGAGGGAGGAAAAGAACAAGGAAGAAGAAGGAGAAGGAGAAAATTAGATTTGGGTGTCCAAATAAAACTTGATATCAGAGAGGGAGGGAGGGAGGGAGGAAGAAGAAAGAGGAAGAGAAGGAAGAAGAATAAGGGGGAGGAAAAAATCAGATAATCTGGGTATCCAAATCAAATCAGGGAGGGAGAGAGCAAGAAGAAGGAGAAGAAGAAGGAAGGAAAAAGAAGAAGCACAAGGAGAAAAAAGAGGAAAAAGAAGAACAAGGAAGGAAAAAGAAACCCAGAATTGGGTGTCCGTATGTGTGTGAGAAAGAGAGAGGTGAAAACTCAAAATTATCCTTTGAAAATTAAATAATTTCATAGGTTTAACGGTGTTATTGATGTCATGTACTAAAAGTGGGTCGGGATTGGAACTTTATGTACCAAAGTTAATTCTATGAAACCAAATACACCGAACTTCGGAACGGCCTATACTTCATATACTTATTAAAATTTTCCCAACTCTATATATCAAGCCAGATGAATCTAGAAGAATGTTTAAACTATAAGCTAATCAAGTAAATCAAGAAGCATTATAATATAAAGTTAAGAAGTATTGTTGCTCTCCTCTGATTCAAACACTTCCTCCTAAAAATTTTCCATGACAATAGATTCCAAAATATGCGATGATAAGTAATATAAATGTCGCATATTATGCTTCTATCAATGAGCTAGCATTAGAGTCTTTGATTCCATGAGTGAGATTCAGGCTCTTTCAATCATTTATGGACTTGCCTTTGATAGTATGAATCCTTCAAGGATTCCAAATAAGCACTAGCTTATAATGGATACTTAATCTTCTATGTTTTTAGCAATATACTTTAAAGAATTTTGTAACATGATATGATAACCTGCCATAAACGTCTTGTCAATATTACAACTATATATAACACCATACTTATAGAAAAGTTGTCACTTAGAGAAGAATGATAATCTCATGCCTCTATAAAGAGAGATAGTGTGTCAGTGATTCCAAATCTTTGGAAAGAACACTGTTTTGTAATTAGGGATTGTAAGGTCTAAATATTTCTACCATATTTCTAATATTCATTAGAGTTGTCTCTCTCTAATTTGGCCAATAATATATGGTTGTTGACATGTATCATGAAACATGGTTAAATGCATGGCAACAACAGCAAGTTTTTATGGCAACAAGTTCCAATTTGGAGCAGCCTTCAATACCAAGAGTTGATGGTCATTATAACCATTGGAGCATGCTGATGGAGAGTTTCTTAAGATTTAAGAAGTATTGAGTTATTGTTGAAACCGGTGTCAGTGAACCAGCCAACGGTATGGTGCAAATGAAGGATCAATAGAAGAAATTGGAAGAACAGAAATTGAAGGATCTCAAGACCAAAAACTATCTATATCAAGCTATTGATCGTGTCATTTTAGAGACTATTCTTCAAAAATACACATTGAAACGAATCTGGAATTTGATGAAGTAGAAGCATCATGGGACAACAAACGTGAAAAGGCAATAACTAGAAGCTATGGGATTAATTCTCCACATGAAGGAAAGAGAGTCTGTTACTGAGTATTTTTGCAGAACACTTATAGTAACAAATAAGATGAGCATTTATGGTGACAAATTGAAAGATGTTGCAGTGGTGGAGAAGATTCTTTGATCCATGACTGTAAATTTTACTTATGTGGGTAATTTAATAGAAGAGTTGAAGAACATGGATGTCTATTGATGAATTTCAAAGTTCATTATTTGTGCATGAACAGAGAATGAAGAGTAATTCTATAGTTACATGGAGGAATAAGCTTTGAAGGTGCACACATGGTGAATTCCAACATGGAGAAGTTTTGGTAGATATAGAGGAAGAGGCAGAGGAGGGCGTGATGGTGGTATGAGAAGGTTTTGACAAGTACAATATCGGGTACTACCACTGTCAAAGGTGCATTTTAGATATGAATGCAGAACATATTTGCACTATGATAGAGAAAAATAGTCTAATTTTGCTAATATTGAAGAAAAGGAAGAATATATTTTGTTAATGGCTTACCATAAAGAAGCTATTTCAAATGTGTGGTACTTGGATACTGGTTGTAGGAATTACTCAAGTACTTATTTTCAAATTTTGATGAGTTTTTTAAGGATATTATGAAGCTTGGAAACGACTCCAAGCTATATGTAATGGGGAAAAATGATCTTAAGTTGCAAATTGGAGATAATATCTCATGAGTCGATGAGAGTTGCAAGAAAGAGCGTACAATCATAATTTGTAGAGATTGTTGTCAAGTTATACATCTAGAGAATGGGTTGATTGCTTAAGTCACAATGATAGCAAATCATAAGTTTCCTTTACACTTTCAACATGATATATAGACTTGTTTCATTAGAAAATGTCATATTCATCTTGGTTGTGGCATATGAGTTATGTTCATCTTAATTTTAATGGATTGAAGCTGCAACAAAAGAAATTAGTTACAGGTCTTCCTTATACTAGCCCCTCAAAAATTATGAGGAATGTGTCGTTGGTAAGCAACATTGTGATCCCTTTCTAAAAGTAAATGCATAGAGGGCTAAAAAGGCATTGCAGCTAGTTCACTCAAACATTTGTAACTCGATCAGTCAAATGACAACAATAAGTACTTCATTACATTCACGATGATTACAACATGAAAACTTAGGTATATTTCTTGGAGTAAAAGTCTGAAACTTCTATTGTGTATAATAGCCCTAAGATTTCAATTAAGAAGAAATCTAGGAAAGAAATTAAAATTCTTTGAACGAACGGAGTGTCGAATTCAATTCAAGTTTATTCATGAACTTTTGTGAATCATATGAAATTCGTAGACAACTGACAGCTGGCTATTCACCACAACAAAACTATGTGTCTGAAAAAAAGAATCACCCAATTCTAAACATTGTGTTGAAGCATGTTTAAAACTATTAGCATTTCATAGTTCTAACCTAAAGCAGTGAATTAGAGTGTACATGTGTTGAATAGAAGTCTACTATTGCTATTAAAAATATAAAGTCAAATGCACATGTGCATAGCATATTCTCATTTTGTAGATGAGAAGAGGAGACAACTGGTGGACAAAGGAGTCAAGTGTGTCTTTCTTAGAGTTAGTGAGGAGTCCTAGACATACATGTTATTTAATCCCATGTAAGGCTGACAATTTGGGTCGATTGGGCTGAACCAGTTGATTTTCGAATCGTGCCATACCGAAATGGGTCGAATATTTTGGCCTACCAACTTTTGACTGGGTCCAGTTGTACTAAATTAGGCTTTTGGCCTGACTATGGTATGAAGATTTTCATATCTTTGGTATACCAGAGGATGGAGTTGAACCTCTAACCTCATAAATAGCAACTTAGCTCTCAACCGCTAAAGCACGAGCTACTCTCAATATATATACTATAAATTTTATATTTATTTACTTCTTAAGCTATAGAATTAAAAAAAGCCCTCATGGTGTTCTAATGCTTCATCATATTTAGAAGCCATTTCTTTCCTCCTTTCTTATATTTCATCTTCCATCAGATTCTTCTCCCTTCTTTTATCTTCCTTCAATTTCTTCGAGTTCTTTCATCTTCCTCTTCTTATTTCTTATCTTTCCTACCTCTCCTATTTTTCTCCATCATCATCCATAGCATCAGATTCAGATCATCCTCATCTCCAAGCTAGAAAAAATTATGAACAACCCAGAGTTTCTGTGATTACGAATAATCATAGAACAATGTCGTCTCCATCGCAATTGGAAGATGAGTTGTTCCCGTCGACACCGCAAAATTTCAAGATCAAGCGGGCCTCTTCTTGATCACCCTTACAGTGTCATATTTGAGTTTCAGAGCTTTATTGACTCCGACAGCTAGTACTTCTTGGCCTTCAGGGGAGGAATCTAGTGGCAGAAGCAGGTCCACAACTCCCCCCCCAGATCCACCGCTCCGGCCATAAATCTCTCAAACTGACAGATACCAAACTGAAATCTAGGTTACCGATAGTTGGTATACCGACTATGTGGGATCAATAATGGTTTGAAACATCTTATACTAACGATAGTAGGTTTGAGGAAAAAACTGAAGCTAACCATAATCCCATTGCCATCACCAAGAAAATAATCACCAGCTATGATGTTGTATTTGATGAATAAAGTACTAGTGATTCTTAATCAAAGAACAGTTGAAAATGAGACAAGCTAGGAGTTATGATCATCTAATGGAAGTTTATAACCTTCAGCAGCAAGAATTCCAAATGAATACCAGTCATAAGCCTGCCAAGTCCAAGAGCTCAATGCCAAAGGAAGAGACCAACTTGGATGAGGGGATGAGTGTGGAGGTGAGTTGTTTGATGATTAAACAATTGCCCAATTGGCTATCTTTTCTGATTGTGATCCAATAACATATAAGGATGCGATAAAGAAACAAAGTGGAAAACACCATGGATGTTGAGATAAACTCTATAGAGAAGAATGATACTTGGGAACGGTCAAATCTTCCAAAAGAGCAAATGTCACACCCCAAAATTTAGAGGTGAAAATGTACTTTTATTAGGACAAAATGATGTAAAGAAAAGCTTCAAAAGGTAGTTTTGTAAATTTGGAAATAAAAGTTCAAAACATAGAGGAAGCTCCTTTCCAAAAGAAAAAAAGAAAAAAAAAGAAAAAGAAATCTTAAACGAGATACTTAAACTTGTATCTTAGGGGATCTCGACACAACCATTAGCTACTACCAAGTCTTTAAAGCATTCAATTCCTCTTCCATACCTGGAATCACAACAAATTACTGACTGTCAAAGATGCTGTTAGGGTTTACATTGCTTGGCCGAGGGACCTCATAATTCAATCCCCTCCCCAGACTAAGGCTTACTTTGGTATTGAAGTGAGAATAATCAGTGGTAGAAAAACTCAGTGGTGAGAATAATTAGCTAAAAAAAAACTCAGTTACGCGTTTGGTAAATTGTAAATTTAAATGTAGGCGATTGAAAAAAGCAATATCAAGGTGTTTGATATATTTTGATAAATAAGTGAAGTAACCATGTATAATGACTAAAATAGTTATAAGACTGCTGTTTTTTTGTCATATATTTCATGACAGACCACAATATTTCAAAGTTTTTAGTTTCTCGTGCTAATATTTTCATTAAAGATAGAAATGAATAATTATTAGCATGTTCATGCCTTTTTCTTTGCTCATTGATTCCTCTAGATTGAATTAGATTTGTCCTTTATCATTCATTCAGCTATGGCTATTAGTTTTTTTAGTGTGAGTCTCGAACGAAACAATGAAATGAAGTTTTACGAAGAAAAAAATTATCAAGAGTGATGGCTATTATATGCAGATCAGATATAAATTTCCTATACAGCATCTCATCCACCACCACTTTCCCCTTCTTCCTTTTGCCTTATCTTGAGTACCAAGATACCAAATTGAAAATGGGTTCTTAGTACGAGAAAATACGATCTGACCAAGGACACAGATACAAGACCACGAAATGAAGTAGAGAAACTAATTCAAATAAAGCTTTAAGTGAGTGCAATAGACACTGATTGGATTTCAGAGTGGTCATGGCGAAATGAGTAGATAGCAAAGGAGTCCCAATTGAAGACACATAAGTTGAAATGAGTGAAGGTGGGGGATTTGAGGACATGGAGAAGAGGAAAAGGTAAGCAGACGGTGATGAAGAGGAGAATATTAACTACAAGAAGCTACCACAAGATTACCCTGCACCTTTGAAGTGCTTGTGATTGTGGGTAAGAAAGACGCACTGGCAGATGGGATGACAATCTCCTTCAACATGGAAGAGAAATTTTTTGGTATCAAGAGGAAGCAATATATGTTTAATGAGACATTCATGCATTATGTACCATGAGTGAACTATCAGGTGGCATCATCTGCATGTATATGTAGTAAGTTAGGAAAATCAATCATTCATAATGTATTTAGCTTATAAATGTATTCCAATATTTATACTCTACTACTTTGCAAATCTTGTATATTAAGGCTGTGTACTATTGCAGCTACTTGCATGAACTATTGAAAAAAGCAAAGATGTCAGACATAGTTGGCTTTGTGGATCCTTCATAGATTAAAGCACTTGGATGTGGAAATACAATGAAAATGTCGCGCCATTTAGCAAATAGGTTCAAAAATGCAAAGAAAGGCTAGATTTTTATGTTGCCATATAATGCAAGGTGAGTGACTTATCTTTAACTTGTCTAATTAATTACTTGAATATGTCATTTAATAAATCAAGTGTGTGTGTGTGTAAAATACAAAAATTGGAGCTGACTTAATTTCTTGTATAAAACTATGGGTAAGCATTGAATGTTGACTGTTGTCAACTTGGAGGAAGAAACTATCTACTTCATGGATCCACTGAGGCATTAGCTAGTTGGCTGAGAATGGCATAATGGTGTGGAGAAGGAAGTTTGGAGCATGCATGAGTTTGTTTGTCTTCGATATATTAAACCTTAATGATTAGTTGTTATATTGTTGAAGTGGGATCAAAATTTATAATGCTCAAAGGAATAGATCTGGCCGGAAATCAATATTGTTACAAAACATGAGGGTAGTCTAGTATTTATTTTCTTGTTCAAATTTTATACATGGTACATGTATGGTTTGGTTAGTGAAATATTAAAATGTTGTAATTCTTTTTTTCAGAAATATTGGAGCATTGTGGGGTTGGATGTTTGTGTAGCAATTCGAAACTTTCTAAAACATTACATATCTGTGTCTTATTCCAAAAATGCCAAATCCTACTTATGCATCTCATTTTTGTCCCATAGCCCTATGCAATATTCTTTACAGAATCAGTTCCAAAGTCATTGCTAACAGATTGAAGAAATGGCTCCCGAAAATTATCTCCCCACTGCAAATTAGTGCATATGTGCCTGGACTTTAAATTTCTAACAACACCCGGATTGCTATTGAAACAGTGCATTTTATGCATAAATTGAGACATCAGGAGACATATTTTTTGTCTCTCAAGTTAGACATTAGTAAATCTTACAGTCTCCTTGAATGGAAGTTCCTTCATGCCATTTTGACTAAATTGGGGTTTGATTCAAAGTGGATTATGATTATGAGCTGTGTAAAATATGTAACTTAATCATGCTATTGTTGTCAATGGTGAGCAAAGCACAACAATTCACTCCAATAAGAGGTATCCGGTAAGGGGACCCGCTCTCACTATATCTTTTTAGTCTATGTGCTGAGGGCTTATCTGCTTTGATGTCTTAGGCAGTTGATTCAAAGTTGCCTTTGAAAATCACCTCGCCCAAGATAGCCTAGAGATCAGGGAACAAACGTCCTTCTCAATGAATATATTGTGGGGAGTGCCAGCACAAGGCCAAAAGGCCAAGTGTACAATTGTAGATGTAGTGTGTTTTTCTGACTTATCAAGCAATTGTTAGCCGAGGAATGAAATCATTCTCGACTAATAGTTTGCTGCCTTTGGATCAAGGACTTAGTGGCTGAAGGTCGGGTGAATTGGGTGTAGTTGTGAGAGTGTGAGTGAATACGAATTGTCTTGTCACAGGGCTAAGGTCAATTGGATCCAATTAATAACACTTAACAATAAAATTGAACTCGTAACGAATGAAATTCTCAATATTGATAGATACTATGCGATTGCTGATAGTAAATAACATGATCAAATAAACAAAGTGTAAAGGAAATAGAAAGCAAATCAAAGACTAATAATAGAGTTGAACTCTAGAACGGTTGAAAAAATAAACAAAATGAATTGAAAATTATTAACTATTGTTTAAAAGAGAACAATGAAAATAATTCAAAATCGATACTAGGCTACAAGAAAGGTAAAGTGATTGAAATTGTAACTAGCAAAGCTAACTAATTAAGGAAGCAAACGAGCATTCTCCCTAAGCAAAGGGTAAAATGAAAACAAGGAAAGCTTGATAGCTTGAGTTTCTGGAGTTGTGTATGATGTCTTCTGTCGATGCTTTTATATATACTGGCTGTCTTATAACTTGAACTGATCTCTTGTCTCTTTGAAGTTGAGTAGAATTCGTTCTCCTCTTGACTTATTGATTCTCTCTTGCTTTGGCTCCAATGTTTATCTTCGGCTGCCTTGATGCTGGACTCTATCTTGATCGGATTTGATGAGCATTATCAATGGCTGTAATTAATCTTGAAGTAAACTGTCTTGGATTAAACTCTCCTTATCGGCTGATGTGAACTTCAAGTCGATTGAAATACTAACTTGATCAAATTTCATCTTGATCACTTATCGATCTTCTCTGTCTATGGGGCATTATATTCTTAAGTTGCTGAGTCCAAGTTGGAAACTAACTTGAGTGATTTGAACAACTGGCTGATGGGCTTCTAGGCAATAAACTTTCTTTTTGAATTGATCACTATGAGTCGGCCGATAACCAATGGCCTAACTTTCAAAACTCTCTGTCGGCCTAATTTTTATCCGATTTGTCTTGGACCAATGAACTGTCCAATTATTCATCGGCTGATATATTTAGTCATGGGCCCATTTTTTCATTGAGCGGCTTATAAAATTTCGAAATCATTCAATAACTATATGCACATTAGCTATGTTTGAGCGGACATGCAAATGTGGGTACAAACATTGCCCCCCCCCCCCCACCAAGTTTCTTATGCATCGGCGCATGTTGTTGAGTGGTTGAGAAATTTGAGTCAACTTGACCGCCTAATTGATCTTGAAAATCTTATGTTTTATGTTCCACATACACTAACTTCCTGATGGCTAAAATGTATTTTTCTGTATTGAACAAGCTTTAGGAAATCGACTTGAATGTTGAGTCCTCGTTCATTAAATTAGCGAACCAATTTTTGTGGCCGAAATCCAAGTTGATAAGTTGACTTTTATACCTATGCTTGAGTAGGTAAAGTAACTAGACAATTTGAGCAAATGACATTCAAGTAGGTAAATGAGTTGTTCATGAGTAAGCCAATGAATAAGCCAATTTGAGTAGGCTAACAAGTGAATATAGCTGATGGTAGCCAATGAGTATTATTGTTTTAATTGGCCATTAAAAGAGCAAGTGCGCCAAAGGCCAATAAAGAACTCTATAGAGAACTTATTAGAGTAAGCCGATAGATAATACTTGAGTTGGCGGCCATTAAATGAGAGTGGCTCATGGAAGCCAACAAGTGAAAGAATACTAAAAATTGGCTAACTCAATTGCATACATTACAAGAAAGCCAAGTTGTAGCTCCTGTTGGCCAATACATGAAAAATTTCAAGTTGGCCAAGTAAGAGAGAGTAAGCCAAAAAGAAATATTATTTTCAAGTTGGCCAAGTGAGAGAGGGTCAGCCACTACATGAAAAATTAAAGTTGGACAACTAAGAGAATTTAGCTAACAGGACAAAGCCAAAAATTTCCATTCTTACGGGTTGGTTGAATACCAAGTTCATTTCAGCTGGCCCGTTTGCAACTTTCAGTTGTACTTATTTATTCATTTTTTGTTACTTATCTTCTCTCTCCCCTCAGCTCTTCACAACCACAAAATGAGACATCCTTCACTTCCATTTTGAAAAAAGATCAGTTGCCCCCTATCAAGCCTGGTTTCGAATTCATAGATCCCATCTTTCCTTACACCCATCAAGTCCCTAACCAAATGAATTGGGCACGGATTGGGTAAGAAGCAAAATGGATTATCATGAAAGGTATGCAAAATTCAAAATTCATATTTGACATTGAAACCCAGCAAAACTCAGATCTAATGAATCTCTTGTATGTAGATTTCGAGTTACGCCTTGTGTAGTCATCTCTCCTGTCGTCCCATAGTTGAAATCTAGGCTGGACAACCCTTGATTTTGAGCAAAATCGATTGGGTATCGAATCAAAAGGTATGTGTTGTACTCTCCGCTGCCCTTCTATTCTCTTTTCTAGGCTCTTCAAATCGATTTTTTTTTTTCAAATAATCAGTTTATTTACCTTGAACATCTACACATATTTTCTTCATTTTCACCGTTTTGAGGACCTGGTATCTTCCAATATCACTGCGCAAAATCTATCAATTGCGGGTATAGCGTTTGCTCTTTTCCTTTGAATTAAAAGTTCTTATTTGAAGAGGAAGAATGAAGTGAATCTTTCATTTTATGAAGTCATCATTTTTGAAGTTAATTATGCACTGACATGTTTTTGCACTTTTCTCAAGGTCTCAGACTTAGTTTAATGTCATTAATCAAACAATTGTAATATTTGAATAATTAAATTATTCAAATCAAACAAATAACTTTTGGCATTATGTTCCAATATGCAAATGCATCAAGTTAGCCAACACATAATCATGCTTTGTTTCTTCATTCAAGTTGGTATCACATTCTGGTTGATGTACTATTCATATTGATTATAATCGTACCCGGCCAATTTTCTTTTACCTCTCAATTTATTACTTCCTCCATTCTACACTTTTACTTCTCGATAAATATTCATTTTGCACTTGTTGGTTTTTTTTTAATCAAGAATATCTTGGCTCATATGCATGTACTATGCCTTTGCCCCCCTCTAAGTTTTTTGGGCAAATGTCACCAAATAATTACTAGAAACTTAGTGTACACTTATGATAGGACCATGAAATGCTACGTTTATAATGTCTAAAACCCTATATTTTGCTAAGTTAATTATTTCCTTTAATTTGATCAATTTAACTTAGTTAGTGTTTTGTAGGTACATTGTGTTCGTGAAGATACTTTAGGAGCTAAATGAAGTCTCAAAGTCCAGAAATGACTGAGGAAGGTAAAAATGGCACAGAAAAGAAGAAATGTAAGTTCTCCCAGTTCGACCAAGAAAAGGAATCCCAGTTGGAGTAGGAATCAAAACTGACTTGGACTTAAACTCTTAAGTCACAAAAATTAGGAGTTTTACATGAATCAGGAGTCCCAATTCAAGTCGGATAAATCTAATGTAACAAGGAGTCCTTGTTGAACAAGGATTGCTCGAGAAAGTTCCATAAGTCTCCAGAAGATTTCGGCCAAGAAGTCCTAATTACACTAGGAAACTGGTTGACATATGGAGTCCTGATGAGACCAGGATACCTGTGGAAGGATCACGAAGTTTCTAGAAGGATGTTAGACATCATGTGCAAAGCATGTGCCTATGGATTGCATTATTATTTCAGAAATTGGAATAAATGTGCAACAAGGATTCCAAATTGAATGTGGATTACTTTGCCATGAAAATTAGAAGAGTCTAGAAGGTCAGGTGTCGTCCAACATCTCATGGAATACATGTTTAATTCGGATTTTGGAGAAAATATGGAGAATGAATCCGAGTTTACTTCTAATTGCTTTTTCCATGATATATAAAGGTCTCTAGAGAGTTCTTTTGACGTCAACACTTCATGGAGATAATACTGGATATGAATTGAAGAGGTTACGCGGTTTTGATGATGTGGAATTAATTTATTGGTCCAAAGATGTGTCAACCAATCAAAAAATTCAAAAAAAGGCCTGGATCAATACAAAACTAAGATAATTCAAGTAGATACGAATTGGGAGATGTTTTGACATCTCACTATATAAAGAACCTATTTTTGATGTCAAGGACTCACCATTCTTTCCCTAATTTCCGTATTCTCACTTGTGTTCTCTCTAGATTCAAGTTTTTCACATCTTCAAGGAGCTTAGCCATGCCACCACCTTCCATTGTCATGATCACCACCTTGTGCCGCCATCTTAGAGCAGTTTTGGATCTTTGGGACGTAGTCAAGAGTTGTCCATATGCACTTTCCATCCATTCTTCACGGTTATGTGTAACTGTAGTTAGAATTTCTGCTTTGGATTTTCTTTGTGTAAATAGAAAACTATGGGTTCATAATCTGATTTTTGGGAACAATTTTGATGCTCTCTTCAAAGTGATATTCGTTTATGAGTTCTTGGTCTTCGATGGTTGCATTTTCATGGAATGATAATCTGATTTTGTTTAATTGAAAACGTTTACATGTTCTTATTCTTTGGTTCGAAACATAGGATCATTGCATGCAATTGGAGCTAGTAATTAGGTTTATGCTATGTAATCCTAATTTGAATAAGTAGTTGTGAGCCCCCGAAAATTTTGTTTAATTTTTAGAAGGTAATTTTGTGCCAATAAGATTTTCGCAAGGTGACTTAAGTGAAGAAATCGATTTCAGAGATTGTTTTGGTGTCAAGACCACCTATTGGGCCTTATGATTTAAGTTTGGGCCTAGAAGGTTACATAAGTTTAGTGAGGCGATCGTTTGTTGAAGTTTCAAAGACGATAAATTGAGTTGTAACAAAGTTTTGGATTTTTAATTTTTACGAAATCAAGTTTTGGGCTTAGGACGAAGTCGAGAAATAACTTAGGAAGTTTCTGACAAAAAACGAATGAAAGAAACGTTACGAGCCCAAAACCGAAAGTAATTAACTAGAAGAGTTTCGTAATTTGTTGCAAGGGCAAAATGGATATTTCATGGATACAAGTATAAATAGAAAGTTAGCAAGGAAAAACCCCATACTGCCATTCTCTCCCTCTCTCCTCTTAGCCGCATCTCTCTCTTTCTCCCCCACTATTGCTCTACCCTCGCCGGTTTCCAGCCATCCCTTCACCACACCACCACCGTCGATCCACTCAGTAAGTAGAGAGAAGCAAAACCCATAAACCCCTCCATCCGCCGGCGCATGACAATGTCGTTCGAGGATCATCGGAGCTCTCAGCTCTGCATGTCTTCGTTTTCCGGCCTCCAGTCCAAATTGAGCGAAACCACCTTCAAGAATAAAATCAGTGCCTTGTCAAACACCAAAACCCTAGGGCCCCAACCTCTAACTCCGACTAGAGCCACCTCGTTTGCCGTACGTGCCGCCGCAAGTGCTTGAGAAATTTCTAGCTCCACCGCTCACGGCTGTTGGAGCTTCAGACCGCCTTTATTAGGTAATCTTCGTGTTTCCCTTTGATTGGAGCTTCTGGTTTGACTTGAAATGAAATCCCTAACTCTTTTATTTAATTGGGATTGTGTGAGGTTTTTTGGAATCTGAGTTTTTGAAGAATTTGGAGAAGAAGGAATTGTTGGGTCAGTTTCAATTTGAATTGAAAATGGTAAGGTTTAAAAGCAGACTCTGATTTGGTTACAAGATTGGTCAGTGGTTGGTTGTTAATCCTTAGGTGCCTTAGGTGTTGAGATGACTGTGGTGGTGAATTGCTTCATCGACAAATTGGTCTCTGAACTGGAAAAGAAGAATGGTAAGGGATTGTATATTTTGGAATCTGTTTAGCCGTGTACTGTTTGTACTGACCAAAGTCATGGTTTTATTGAGTATGCGTGATATAAATTTGGTTGTGGTACTTGAGTGATTAAAGGATTTTGTGAATTACCAGTTATGCTGGGAACGTGGCTTGTTTATAAACAGATGAATTGACATATTGTAAAAAGAGAAATGGTTTTTCTTGAGTAATGAGATGAATCTGTCATAAAATTCTGGAAAAATGTCAAAGTACAAGGTGGACAAAGAATACTTATTTTGGTGAGCTCTATAGAGAAGTTGATAATTGAGAATGTCTTTGCTGTAAATGAAAATAAAAAGCTGAGTGATTACCTTGTTGAAAGAAATAGAGGAGACTGGTGGATTTTATTTAAGAGAGTTGAATTAAGTTTTCAATTAAAGTTAAAGAAACAATTACAAATGAAGTACTTTAAAGCTATCATATTCTCGGATGACTTTAAGAAGTGAGGTCATTTAGGAATGGTAATCGTTATTCACTTATCTGCCTGAGATTTAAAAACTAGGTAAAAGTGGCTGAAACCGGTTGACGTAAGTTACATTGAGGAAAGAAGGACGATCACCATATTCCGAATGAGCTTACTACGTTAAGTGAATTGTTCGGGAATGGAAATTGTGATTTGTTTTCCTAAAGTGAAAAGGTTAAAGAGATGAAGTCAAAGTGCTAAGTATAATTACCATATCCCAAATGGTTCAAATGAAATATCATTTCGATTATTTGGGAATGGATAGTAGATTTTTATGTTAAAGGATAATTTGATGGACTTTAATGAAATTAAGTGAATGCCTTAGGTGCTCGATTGATTAAGTTAATGACGTCAAGTTACTTATTGGTTTAATTTTATTATAAAGGACTTGAGCGTGTGCACATGAAATTGGAAGAAGTATCGAAAGTCAGAAACGAAGCTAATAGTGGATGGGCACTCCATATCCAGGTAGAGTGAGCTGTCCTTTCCTTGTTAGAGGCTTTTGATATACGTGGAATGCTCTAGTATAATAGTATGTTGCTTGCAAGTACGTTTTTGGTTGTTCAATAGTCGATGCCTCGTGATACCTGTGTTTTCATAACTGATAACTGCTGATTGCGAAAACCGAGGCTAGACTTGCATGTTGAGATACTGTACACATTGTATGTTTGTACTTGTGACCTGAAAATGAATGAGACCTAGACGCGTAGATTTCTAGGGATCCCACGATGTTGATAACCGTGAACCTTCGAAGGGGGCTGTGCTCCTATGTTTGTCGAGGAAGGGTGAGTACCGATAGTGAACTAGTCATAGAGACTCAGGGCTAGGAAATGAACACTTTCACTACTTGTAGTCACAAGCACTACAGAGTAGTTAGCCGGTTCTTGAAGGATGGCAAACCGGGCCGGTCCCCGATTATTTTAGGTTTAGGAAGGTTCCCAACCGCAAAAGGACAGTTCAAGTACATCATCGTCGCCATCGACTACAATAGCAAGTGGATAGAGGTGAAACCGCTGACAGCAATAACTACAGCCAAGGTAATGCACTTCCTCTGGACGAACATCTACTGCCGCTATGGCGTCCCCCATACAATCATCACAGACAATAGCACGCAGTTCAATCCCAGATGAGTTTTGCATCTGTCGCTCACCCCTAAACTAATGGCCAGGTCCAGCCAGCAAACAAGATAATCAAATAGCTGCTAAAAAAGAAACTCGACGATGCAAAAGGTTTATGGGCGGAGAAGCTGCCTGAAGTCTTGTGGGCCATCAGGACTACCCTAACTTCCGCCACTAGTGAAACACCATTATGCATGGTGTTCGGAACAGAAGCTATCCTACCTATTGAGGTCACTCAACCCACAGTTAGAGTCGAAGGCTACTGCCCCTATGACCAACGGCGAAGGCATCAGCATGGACAAGGACCTCATAGAAGAGAAACGACACAAGGCCTATTTGCACAATTTGCAAAACAAACAGCGGGCATCGCATTTCTACAACGCCAGGGTTAAGGCCCAGAACCTCCAACTGGGGGACTGGGTAATGAAGAAGGTCATCCCACCGCCAACGGCACTCCACCCAACTTGGGAAGGTCCATACAAAATTATGGAAGTCGTTAGCCCCGGCACATTTTACTTAATGGACAAGGATGGCGTCACAACGACCCACTCTTGGAATATCGAACACCTTCGATATTACTACAAATAGTCATGCCGCTACCTAAGAACATCTTGACTTAGCTAAATTTTTGTTCAATATTTAGCTAAGGGAAGCTACCCAACGGGTACAACCCCACTTTTGTAAATGCTGATCCGTCAGGTACCAATGAAATGAGGAGTTATTCAAACCATTGTTGCCAAGCCCATGCACAAGAATTAACTGGCAACACCAACAACATTCGGCGGACCACATCCACTACCTCGTGCACTTGGAACAATTTTAATTCCTTTAATGTTTTGATTGATTAACAAAAACACAGGTCAAGACTCTAACAGTATGGGCATGCAACCAACACAATCAACGACAAGTACCACAAAAAAAAAATCTTGAAATCAAGTAACCAGTTGAATTAGGGATCGGGATTCCTCTCTCAATATGAGGCTGACTCAAGGCCGCCAGAAACAACTGATGTAACCCGACAGACAAGTGCCCAAATGCAAAGCTGAAGGGCTATTGGTCAAGGGCGGTGGAGCGAACAATCTCCTCCAAGCCGCCGAACCCCAGCCTCTCACACTGGTGATATAGAAACTCCCGCTCAAGGTCCGTCAGAAAATCGGCATAGGCGGCGAACGAATCCAGTTCACTCGTCCGAGCCTCCCTACCAGCGGAGACGGTCGCCTCTGGCACAGCCTGCTTCAACTTTTTCTGTTGACGGGCCCCTATGGTCTCCGCCTCTTCGCCTCGTCATTCTGACGCTGCTTCTTCTACAACACTTGCGTAGCACCAGCGACAACAGACCTTGAGGCCACTTGCATCTCCACCCCCGTAATCATAACCGGTGCCTTCGTGGCCACCGTTTTCTCTTTTTGGGACCCATGCCGGGTGGCGGCCACTCTCTCCCTCGTCTATACAGTGGATGCAGGAGCCGCCCTCCCGCCAGCAACGCCACGATTGACCGCAGCCCCCGCCTGAACGGCTGGTAAATCATCGGCACCAAGATGGGAGTGATGAGGCATCGACAACACCACAGGCACCTCGGACTGGCTCAGCGCCAGTGTCTCCGGGTCGACTGCAGTCTTCTGGGCCGGCAGTCCTTGAGCATACATGCTCTCCAAGAAATTGTTCATCTCTGCACGATCCATTGCCTTGGCAAAAGAGTCTTTACTCCTTCTATTTCCTGACTTAGATTCTACATAAAAAATAACAAGTTAGCTCGCCGCAAACTGGACTAGAACACAAATCACCGAAAGTTACCTACCAAGGAAGCGAGCCAACTCTTGGGCGACCAACAATTCCCAACTAGTGAGAAGCCTAAGGTCAAGCAGGTTGCGGTTCTGCCAACACCCTCTAATCCTCGCCACGCGACACTCTTCCTCGCGAGTCAAGTTGTAACGCAAGCCCGCTACAAAAAAAAAGTGAGAAGCGATTAGAACTATAAAAGTTGACAAGCAAGGCCAAAATCTGGAGTGGCGGAGGTTGACGACAACCTCTGATGGGCTGAAACTCCGACTTAATCCGAAAGGTCGGCGGCCCCATATTCGGCCTCGCTAGGTATTCCCACCCGTCGGTGGCAACGCAGAAGGTCCCCCTCCATTGCGACATGGAATCCTTCATGTTCTCAATTAACTTGGGCGCCCTTTGCCACTGACTCAAATTCACTTGACCGTTACAACCTCGGTGCCTGACGTACACCAACTCAAAGAAATGTAGCACCTCTGCCACGGTTGGACCCTCGCAACCAGACAAGCGCTATAGCGAGTTCAGCGCCATCAGCAACCACCACATGCTAGGACAAATCTGCCCAAAGGCAAGGCCAAACTCGCATACCAAAATCTGGAGATTGGGCAGTAGCGGAAGAATCAAACCTTGGCGGAAGATGGCCTCATGAACAACAGCGTACCCCCCAGCAAAATGGATGCCTTCTCATTACCGGCCGGCGGGCGCAACTTCACCACTCTAGGTAAGCGGAACACCCGCTTCAGGTGACTGACGGCAGCCTCGGTCATCGCCCCTCCCGCCTCATCAACGGACGTTCCGTCAAATAGGAACTAGGCGGACTCCATTTCCTCTCCACTGACGTTTTCCCCATCGACGGAACCACTAGCTGCGCAATTGCTCGCTACCCTCTCCACACGCCACTCGCATCCGCCATCATCCTCCCTGGTCTTAGAACTCTCCGGTCGCCCACCTCGAGCCATGGCCACGTCCCCGGGTATGGTTTGTAAGGGTTCGATGTCTAGCGGTTCTGACAGTGTGGTTCCTGCAGGGGCAGACAGACACAACGAATCAATAAATATCCAATCCGCCTCTCTGAACGACATGTCAGACCCAAAATCCTCACTGCTAGAAATCTCTACGAAGCTAGCCATCACAAACCCTAAAACCCAAACCAGTTAGTTCACATAAGATCTAAGCTACCCCACCACAATTTTCATCTAGGAACGTCAAGAACAGTTACCCAGATTTGACCAAAACATGAACACCAACCCACACTAACCCAGATTCGATCATCTAGCAAAAATCCCTAAACCTCATCTCTGTCAAAAACACCAAAAGAAACCCTCCAAAACGCGTGTTGCACCCTCAGGACACACTAGCGAGACAAAAAAACCACTCAAATCGAAAACCCAGAAAGTGGCAGAGCAAAAAAAAAAAAAAACTGAAGAGGCTCAGAATCACTAACCTGCTGGTGTGGGAAATCAAGAGAGTTCGAACTTTACGCCTTTACTTCCGGGGATCCCTTTCACCAAAACACCGATCTCTCGCTCCAGTGGTAGAGGTCACTTCTCGAATGCCAGAGGACAGAGCTTGAGGACGATGAGAAAGTTTGAAATAGAGACAATGGCCACAACCTTTGGGTTTCCCCTCTTTTAATGTTAAAATCAATCAAATCTAGGCCCTCAGCCAAAAAGCGACGTTACTCTCTAGCCGCACACGTGTCCCACGATCGCATTCAGCTTCAGGAATAACCGAGGCATCACCTCGGAGACTGATTCGATAATTACTCACATTAATGACAAAGAGACGGGCGTGCTGAGGATTTACAATCCCAAACGCTAGACCGACACATGACTGCCACGTTGCAGAAGCCATCAAAGGAAGCGAGTACGCAAATTGTCTAGGTTCGATGCCCCTACGCCTGAGGGAACTTCTCTCCTTATCATGCAAGCGAGTCTCCGCTATGCGCAAGACCGTTAGCGGAACTTCTCTCCTTATCATGCAAGAGAGTATCCGCTACGTGCAACACCGCTGGCAAAACTTCTCTCCTTATCATACAACCGAGTCTCCGCCATGCGCAACACCACTAGCGGAACTTCTCCCTCTTATCTTGCAAGCGAGTCTTCGCTACGAGCAACACCGCTAGCAGAACTTCCCCTTATCTTGCAAGCGAGTCTCCGCTACGCACAACACCGCCAGTGGTACTTCTCCCCTTATCTTGCAAGCAAGTCTCCTCTACGCGCAACACCGTTAGCGGAACTTCTCCCTCTCACCTGGAAGGCAACAGTCGCCGCTAAGCAAAACATCGCTAGCGGAATTTCTCCCTCCCTTTGCAAGTGAGAAAATCGCCGCTAAGCACAATACCGCTAGCAAATGTCTCGCAAACATCAGTCCCGCGACTCTACCACCCCTTTACCCTCGGTGGAGGGATTCCTACCACCTCCGATTCCTCAGGCTAAGCCTCATACGGATAGCGACCGCCACGTGGTGTTGCATTAAAACCATGGTCCTCTAGGATAAGTATGGGGACACGTCAACAGTCTTCGACGGCCCTGATCAGGCATGTTGACCCCCGCCACTTGGGTATCAAAGTTTGGGCTCGCTACCCAACACCCTCACTACCAAGACGGAGGTCCATCTTAGCTGGAGAGTGGGGGACTCCCTAGGGGGCCTAGCAGAGGTCCACCCGAAAGGGTATAAAGCGTTTGCTCAAATAAAGTCCATGGTTGACAACGCACTAACACTAATTATGGTTTGCAAGTCCAGCGGGTGTAACGCTTCAAACCGCTAGGCAACTCCCCAACCAAGATTGCCCTCCTTGACTGGGGACTTGGGGGATTTGTACTTATATGAGCATTTGCCTAGCATAATTAGCTTTAATGAGCCACGCTCATACTACCGCCAGCAATACCAGCTCTCACCATAATAGTCACATATGGGAACACAATGATACGCTACAAGTAAGCATATACTTTAACCCTATAAGATATCATCGTTAGTATACGGTAAATAGGGATCGATCTAATCCGGGGATTGAGGGTACACCTGTCATTTTAAAACAATTAAACAATTAATTAAGACACAAAGTATATTATTTACAAAAATAAAATAAAGTATATACATATTTATGAAATAAGGGGGGATTTTTAGATTTTGGTTTTCGAAAATAAAAAAAAAACAAAATAAAGAAAATACAAAAACACATATACAAAAAGGAAACGTAAGAAACAAAGATCAAAACCAATTCCATGTAAATTTGATTCAAACCCTATAATTGATCATCTAAGTCATGAGAAAGAAGTTGATCATGTGAAACATTTGAAGCAAATGATTTCCCATATTTTACTTTCCTTTACTAATTAACCTAAGTGAAAGCACCTAGATCAATCCTATTAAACATGCAATCAAAGTCTAAAAAGCTAGCTAATCAAAAAATGTTCAACGCAAGAAGCATAGAGAAAGGTTATCAACTTAAGTGCACAACCTAGTATGAATAAGTTCACTTATTTGCAATCCTCTTCAATTGAATTCGACATTTGTCTAAAGCCTTTACTACTTTTGATTTAAGTTCACAAAACTATTAGGTAAATCGTTAACTTAAATCTAGCACCAATTACATGCATATATCCTAAGTTGGCCACCAAAGAACATAAACATATAAAAGTTTTCTGTAAAGCAAATTCAATCGAGCAAACTCACATAAGCAACTTAGAATCACAATCATAGAATTCGAAAACTTTATTTAAACATAGAATTAAACTTTGCCCTAAACGTTATTGTCAACTAGAAACAAGTTCTTACGAATTCAAGCAAGGAAATCAAAAGATTACAAGGAAAAAAGAAAGAATTACACCGTGAGGGGAGATGGAGATGGACGGCTTCAATGTTGGATCTTGAATCTTGGAAGCAAGTCTTCAAGGTGGATGATGGAGGCTAGGGCTTACGGCTGCTTCTTCTTATTCCTCTCCTTGCTTGAAAACGCAGAACTTGAAACTAGAGAGTGGAGAGAGGGAGAGAGAGCTTTGACATTATGGGAGTATTTTCTGAATGGAGAATGTGTGTTCTAAACGTTAAGCATAGGGGGGTTTATATAGGGGACATTGGCCTTGGTCTCCAAGTCTTCATGAATCTTCTATTATTTTCCAAGGAATTATTAGAAAATGCCATATAACTTCAACCAATCACAAATTGCCATGTAAGCCCTATTGTGCTGTCCAACCAATCAAAACTCTCCAAAATAATTTCCTAGTGAATAGTGCCGAATTTCCATGAATATATTCTGATCTTTCTCTTTAATTTCGGCCAAAATTCCTTTAGGGAATTTAGGAATGAATCTGTATTTGTTTTTGAACCTTCTCTTCCTTAAATCTCTCCATGGACTACCTTTAACGTCATTCACTTGATTTTCTCTTGATTTTCATGGCAAAAATCTGATTTATTCTCCCAATAATATCTCCAACGTGATCTTCTTATAATTCTCCCTTGAGAATTAACGGCAAAATGCATATATCCTCCAAAAATATCTCTTTGTGCGTCACAAACCCTAAATCATATGGGCTTTTATACATTTTGCCGAAATCCACAATAATCTAGAAGGATCTTGGGCCTTCTTGCGTTATCTTCAAGCCTTAAGGTCTCCTAGCGTCATTTCCTTTCATTATTTCGATCATGCTTCTTGTTTGGCTTAGGAGTCTTGCTTTGTCAAAGTTTCCTCTTCCGAACAGGATTCCTGGTTGAAACAGGAAAACTTCTTTTCTTCATTTTAGCTCATTTATGCAACCCTTTGTGTTTTATCTTCACTCCCTCCAACGTTCTCTAGCTTCTCTTTCCATTTCTGAGCTCATTTCAGCTCATTCATTCTAAGGACTTGAAAATAGAAACTATTACTAAAAATAGAAACTTTCTAAAAACAAGAAATGGAAACTTTCCTAACCTAAAATGGAAAAAATTTCTAAAAATGAAAAATAGAAACTTTCTACAAATAAAACAGGAAACTTCCCAAAAATAGAAAATAGAAACTTTCCTAAAGGAATAACTAAGTAAATATGAGGAAATAACACTTAAAACGTCGCATTAAAATACTCCTATCACACAACCAAGCAGGCTACCGCCTAGGCCCCGGTTTACCCCCATATCACCACTAACGCGCCGCCACGCCCCGCGCCAACACATCATCAAGAGCTCCAGAAGTTGGGAACTGAAGCATATCAGTCCCACATCAAAAACATGGAGAAGATCAACTCTCTCCTCACCTATAAAAGGTTTTCTCATCTCTCTTCATTAATTATACATCTACTACTTGTCTACTGTTATCATGTCAACGCAAATACATTGACTAACTTAGGCATCGGAGAAGAGAAGACCGCCTGACGCGGTCTCCTTCTGACACCCCCTCTGTATTTCACTTGACAGGTAGCGGAGGGGATATCAAATAACGATCCGCCCACCGGACTTGTGTTGATCATAGTTTAGCTACTGCTGAACTTTGAACATTAACAATAACCAATGATACTATCTAATGTGTAGGATTCAATCGGCCAAGCAATGGCTTTGAAAGTGGCCGAAGAAGACAATTGTGAAGGCAAACAAAAAAGTATTACTAGATGCTCGTTTGCATTTGCAGAATCATTAAACCAAGCCACAGAAAAGAATACCATGGCATTCATGAATAAGGTAATACAAAGAGTCCCCAACGAAGGTGGAGTACGTCAACTCGACCTAAGCTTCTATAGTGAGATACCGGCCGATGTGGAGAAAGTTTTGTGCAAGCATGAAGTTGATGATTCTAGCTATTTTAGTGAAGGAAAAGTATGGGGAGCATAGGGAACAAAACCTAGGAAATGGCCTAGTGAAACGGCCAATTGGATTCTTTAGGTAGAACGAGTTGAGAAGCAATTTGGGGATGTATGGAAGTGGCTTGAGATCTACGACGCCATCAAGCTTTCCACCATTACTATTCCTTGCAATCGTCCTTTATTGGCTACAGCTTTGTGCTTTTGGAGTTCTTAGATGAATTCCTTGGAGGTTCAGTTTGGTGCACTTAGTCCGACCTTGATTCATATAGCGGGCATTATTGGCCTACCTCCACATGGTTAAGTGGTGGACATTGTATTTGCAGAAGGAAAGTTTGACATTGATCTTGGTGGCAAGCAAAGAGACCGAAGTAAGGGCAGATTGGCCTTTACTAATTTTAATACATAGATTGAGACGGCTTGGTGAGTAAGTTGCTCGATATCAAGACAGCAGAGAATAGAATGAGGAAAGCCAACAAAAGACAATGGAAGTTACTCGTGCTGAGCATGCTGCGTTGCTTGCCTTTTGGATATGTTAGTTCTTAGCATGCACAACCTCGAAAGAAGTGAATGTGGAGTACTACAAGTTGGCTAAAGCATGCAAGAAAGTGATCAACCATTAGCTCTTGGTCCATTTGTGCTTGCCCATTTATACAGATGTCTCCACCATTATATGACCGAAGGATTAAATCCAAATTGGTTTGGGCCATTGTGGATTTTATAGTTGTGGCTTCATATTTATTTTCCTATTTTCAGATAGTAGACTAATTGTTAGTGACTTTGAAATTGTAGGAAGGTAATCAAGGGTTTGAAGCCAAGCTATAAGCTTTCATGAAGGCTTTTTCGGCTGATGCTCTAAACCAACTCGAAGGCTTCTCAGCCAGTTTGCAATTACCGACCTCTCAACTGACTTCAAGAGAGGAAATTGATGGGGCTCTAAAGGTAGTACGTGAAGCTTATCTCAGCCATTGAAAGGATTTGTAGAAAATGACAAACTACCAAAGGTTAAGGTGGCCATGAATGTGTTACTTGGAGCAAAATGCTTTGCCCCACCTAAGGTAGTCCTTATCGGCGAGAAGTTAGAAGTATTGACCCAAAAAATATCTCGTGCCCTATCAAGAAATAGAAGAGAGAAGACAACAAACCTTTGCTTGTGAGCAAATAGAGAAAGCTATGGTTCTCGAATTCGGATGGTATATGGAGCAAAAACGGGTTGTGAAATATAAAGCAAAAACGGGTTGTGAAGTCTCTCGAAGGCAAGATAAATGAGTTGGAAAGACAATTGGCCTCCTTGAGGCAAAAGAGACAAGAAGTGGGGGAAAAGCTTCTTCAAAGAAGTAGGTAGTGTTTCCAAAGCCAAGAACAACTAAAAAAGATGGAGGCCGAATTGAAGAGTTTCGAGCCTAAGCACATGCAACTCGAGAGTGACCTTTTTGACATTGGTTGTACCTTGGGAGCTTTAGGGGCTTTATTAGCCAAGTAGTGATGATTTATGTATTTGGTTTTTTTGTTGGTCATTGGCCGATTTTGTAAACACTTTAAAATTATTCGCCAAGGAACAAATGAATGTTAAAGTGCTTGACTAAATATCTACTTGCTCTTAAATGATCATAAACATTGTTTTATCATGTATAGATAATATCTTGTATTGAATACAAATGGAACATACTGATCAAACAGATAAACTGGAAAAGCAATAAGAATAATAATCTTCTCAGCTTAACTACATTGGCCAAAAGCAAGACGGCGTAAACATATATACATTACAAGCTAGTGACCGTCATTTGGTCACACCATTACTAAATAACTCTCGCTTCCCATATTGTGGGGTAATATATCTTTAGGTACTAACCATTAATAGGCATTGCGTGTCACTTTCCAACTTTATCTCGTAATGATATGCACATTTTCCTAGAACATTGTCAATAATAAATGCACCCTCTCAGTTTGGTGACTATTTTTCAAATCGGGGATCCTTCGTGCTGAAGGGTAAAACACCGCTTTTCAGATCAACACTTCTTCCCTAAAACTCTTGTATCTGGTCTTTTTATTGTAAGCACAAGCTACATCATTCTTTTGAGCTTGAAGCCTATCATAGGCATCCAAACGCGCTTGGTCAAGGTCTTCTAGTTCTTGTAACATTACCTAACTATATTCGTTTTCCGTCAGATTGTTTTGCATTACTACTCTTAATGATCTGACTGTCATTTCTATTGGCAATATTGTGTCGTATCCATAAGTCAGAGTAAAGGGAGTTGTTCCTGTAGCCGAGCGTTTGGATGTCTAATAAGCCCATAATGTTTATGACAAAAGATTGTGCCAATCACGTGAATTTTCTTGAATCATCTTTTCCACAATCAGGATGAGGACCTTGTTTGTAGCCTCAGCTTGTCCATTAGCCTGAGCATGATAGGGTGTTGATTGTTGCGTTGTAATCTTATACTCGGCAACTCTTTCTATGACGGCTTCAGCTATGGACACTGATCCTCGATTGGTCGTTATAATTTCTGGAATACCGGAGTGATGAATGATATGTTCTTTGATGAATCTGTTCACTTCGGCACTACTTATCAAGGTAAATTGAATAGCTTTAACCCATTTTGTAAAGTAATAAGTGGCAACTAAAATCCATTTGTGCTACTTGGAAGATGGGGGAGAAATTTGGCCAATTATATCCATTGCCTAGCCCTGAAATGGCCATGGCTTTACTATTGGGTTCATGAGAGAAGCTGGAACTCTCTGAATTTACCCGTGAAGTTGGCATTGAACACATGTTCGAGCATATTCAATGCAATCTTTAAGAATAGTAGGTCAGTAGTAGCCATGTCTCCTAATTAACCACCTCATTTTTATCCTAGCCTGGTGTGCTCCACAAATACCTTCATGAACATCAGCCATTACAAGCTGGGCGTCTGCAGAGCTAAGGCAATGAAGAAAGAGGTCATCATCAAGACTTTTTCATAGCAGTTCACCATTTTTAATAGTGAATTTGCTGGACAACATTTTGATTTTTTGACTCCCATGTCCGTCTGTTTTCATCAAAAGATGTTGGATTATAGGAAATCTCTAATCACCGAGTGGCACGTCAAGCTCAAAGACATCAACTGGCATACCTCTTTCGGCAAGAGATGGCAACGATTTTCTCTCAATCGTGATGATTTTGGTAGTTTGGCCTTCTGTGATGATGACACTAGAAGCAATTTGAGTAATTTCATTTGCTTCACGATTGGGCTCTCATGGGAGATGATGAAATTCTGCGTCATGAAAACAACCAAGTAATTGCTGTGCTGCGGCAAAATAAGCTGCCATGGAAAGATTTGAACATCTAAGAACTCGGAGCATTTGATTGATCAATGACCAATAGTGAATCCCAAACACCTTAACTCGTGTTGCTCCAAGTTCTTCTAACACATCAAGGCCAATTATTAAGGGGGCTCGGTTATTGGTGCATTCAAAGTCTAGTTTGAAAAGCACATTAATACTTTTGGCTGGTTGGAGATTCAATTACTATCCCTGCCCTAGTAAAGTCACTAGTGCTTGAGCCATCAAAATACAATAGCCAAGGCTTGTGGTACATTGATATGCTAAAAGTAGCACCCAACTTAACCCTAAAAAATGTCATCATTAGTATATGATAAATAAGGATCGTTCAAACCGGGGATTGAGGGTACACCTGTAATTGTAAAACAAATAAAGAAGAGGAAATTACTGGTCACTCCCTGGACTTTTAGGGCGTCAACAGTTCAGTTCTTACTATCCCAATTTTAACAAATTACTCTTCAAACATTCAAATTTCACACAATGTAGTCCAAAATGACTATTTTACCCCTCACATCTTCTTTATATATATATATATATATATATTTACCACGCTTCATCTTTTATATATGTATATATATAAATTTATATATATTTACTTTTCACTACATCTTTTGTATATATATATATATATATATATGGCTTAAATACTGTTTACTCCCTATACTTATAGAGTTTCATCGTTTCAATCCCTGACCTTTGAATTTCACCTAAAAAGTTCCTGAACTCCCAATTTCCTCCTAATTGGTCCCTACCGTTAAGTATCCGTCAAAAACTCCGTTATCTCCCCTTAAAAAGTCTATTATACCCTCAATTACTTAAAAAAAATTTATCTTCCTCTGGTTTTTTTTTTTTTTTTTACCTATTCTTCTTTTGGCTCTCTCGCCTCATTCTCTTCATCTCCTCGTTAAGATGGTTCCAATCCACAAACTATCAAGAGGTGAAATAGAAAAAAAAAAGTGAGGGCATAATAGACATTTTCGGCAACTTTCACAGAAAATTTTGACGGCAAGGACCAACTAGGAGGGAATTGAGAGTTCAGAAACTTTTTAGGTGAAATTCAAAGGTCAAGGACTGAAACGATGAAACCTTATAAGTATAGGGAGTAAATAGCATTTAATCATATATATATATATAGACACACACATATATATCTCACTGGATACTTGGCAAGACGGAGGAGGCGGAGATGTTTCGTGAGAGCAAGAGAGAGACTGAGGGGTAAATATATATATATATATATATATATATATATATATATATATATATATAAAGATGGAGAGAGAGAGAGAGAGAGGAATTAAAAAAAGAGAAAAAAAAAGGAAATAAGGGTAAAATAGTCATTTTGGACCTATTGTGTGAAAATTAGAGAGAATAAGGCCTAAACTGTTTAATTTAAAAGACGAGGAACTGAACTCTTTTTTAGAGAAAAATACAAGGAGTGACCAGTAATTTTTCCAATAAAGAATTAATATAAATATGAAGTATTATTTACAAAAATAAAACAAAGAATATATACATGTTAACGCAAAAGGGGGTTTTAGGATAAAGTAATCGAAAATTGCAAAGAAATAAAACAGAAATATAAAATACATATACAAGATAGGGTGAACGTTAGGTACAAAGATTAAAACCAAATCCAAACTATTGAATTCAATTGGAAATCCTATAGTTAATCATTTAAGTCATGAGAGAGAAGTTGATCATGTGAAACGTTAAAAGCAAACGATTTCCCATATTTTACTTTCCTTATTTAATTAATCTAAGTGAAAGCACCTAAATCAATCCTATCAAACATGCAATCAAAGCTTAGAAAGTTAGCTAATCAAGGCATGTTCAACTCAATAAGCATAAAGAAAGGATGTCAACTTGAGTGCACAGCCTAGTATGAAGAAGTTCATCTGCTTGCAATCCTCCTTAATTGATTTTGACTTTTGTCCAAAGCCTTTACTACCTTCGATTTAGGGTTACAAAACTATTAGGTAAATTGATTACCTAAATCTAGCACCAATTACATGCAAATCCCAAATGTTTTGAACCAATCAAGATTTCAATCAAACAAAATCAATCAAGCAAACTCATAAAAGTAACTTAGAATCACAACTATAAGAATTTGAAATTTTATTCAAACATAGAGATAGGCTTAAACTTTGCCCTTAACGTATATGTTAATTAGAATTCAAGTTCACACGAAATCAAAACAAAGAAAACCTAAAATAGGTTATAAGGAATAAGATGGAATTACACCGTGAATGGAATGAGTGGTGGAAGGCTTGAGACGTTGATCTTGAATCTTGAAAGCAAGGCTTCAAAGCTCACGGCACAAGGTTGATGATGGCGGGAGAGAAGCATGTAAAATGTCTCAAGGGTGAGGCTATATATAGGGAATGGCAAAGTAGTCTCCAAGGCTTATCTGGTTGCTCCACACAGCTCCAACCAATAAAATAATTCCACGGAAGCCCTGTTGTGTCATCCAACCAATCCAAGACCTCCAAAATTAAGTGAATTAAGTCCATAAATCTTCAAAAAGATATATTTTCCGTATTATCCAAGAATTTATCTGATTTTTCTGTCCAATTTTTGGCCAAATAATCTTGAGTGAAAATAGGAATGAATCTGGACTTGTTTTGGACCTTTTCTTGTTGCACACACTTTGCAATCCCTTAAAACTCTCCATGGCGTCATTATCCTCTAGATCCTTCCATTTATTCATTAACTTCATGATCTTCTACCCATTTTCACGACAAAAAGATTTTATCCTCCCAAAATTACTCTTTTCACGTCCCAAAAACCCTAAATTAATGAGGTCTCTTCCTTTTTTGCCTAAAATCACAATTATTCTAGAAGGATCTTGAGCTTTCTTGCGTCTTCTTCAAGCCATGTGGTCTCATAGTGCCTTCAGGACTCCTCTCTTTCACCATTTTTCTTTATTTTTCCACCCATGCTTCCTAGTCTTGCTTTGACAAAGTTTCTTATTCGGACAAGGGTTTCCTGGTTGAATGAGGATTTCCAAGCTGGACCAGGAAAATTTCATTTCTTCATTTCAGCTCATTTTTGTAGCCCTTAGTCATTTCCAATGTTTTCTTGCTTCTCCTTTTGCCTTTAAGCTCATTTCAGCTTCATTTGCTCCATGGTACCTAAAAATAGAAAATTTATTAAAAATTGATTTATTTAAGAAAATAACTAAGTAAATATGAGGAAATAACATTTAAAACGTCGCATTAAAATGCTTATATCATACATCTAGTCGATTTGTGCAGTATCTATTTCAACATTCAACAAAAGGATGATCAACGAGAAATTAAGCCAGTGCCTTGCCTTTAACTGATTTATGAGCCATGTATTTGAAAGTAAACTCAGAAAGTGCCATAGTCTATTTTCCAATTCGGTCTTTTATGATCGGTCGATTCAACATGTATTTAATCAAATACGTTTGTGAAATTATGCCGACAACTGATGGTAACAGCTAATGTCGTAATTTAATCGCCAGAAAGTAGAGTACAAGGTACAATTTTTCAATCGGCGAATATCTTATCTCAACAAGCATTAGGATTCTGCCAAATAATGGATGGCTTGTTTTTTTCCTTGATCATTGTCTTGAGCCAACATACTCCCAATTGAGTCATTTGTAGCCGCGGTGTAGAGATTCAATGGCTTTCCTCTTTGTGGTCGTACTAACACCAGGGGTTGTGTTAGATACTTTTTGAGTTCGTCGAAAGCTTTCTAATGTTCCAGTTCCCACTTATATTCATCTCCAATTTTCAACTTCAGTAAAGAAGAGAAAGCCCAAAGTTTACTGCCCAAGTTGGATATGAATCGTCTAAAATTAACCTGATCAAGGAATGATTGTAGTTGTTTTTTGTTCGAAGCAGTGGGTGCATCTATAATGGCTTTAGCGTTATTTTTGTCGACTTCTATTCCCTTTTGGTGAATGAGAAAATCTAGAAAATTCCCTGCTGATACTCCAAAAACACACTTCTTGGTGTTCATTTTAATTTATGTTTTCGCATACATTTGAATGTTTGCTCAAGATCGGCTAGATGCCCCGATCTGGTTTTTGATTTGACAACTACATCATTTATGTAAACTTCCACAGTTTTGCCAATTAAATCGTGAAAAATGGCATTCATGGCCCTTTGATAAGTCGCTCCAGCATTCTTTAAACTAAAAAACATCACTACCCATTTAAAAGTTCCGATAAAACCTAGACACTGGAAGATAATTTTTGTACATCTTCTTCAGCTACAAATACTTGATTATAGCTAGCATGACCATCCATAAAAGATAGTATGTTTGGCTGCTCCATCAATTAAGAGATTGGCCATTGGCATAGGATATTTATTTTTGGAGTTGCAAAATTCAGGTTTCTGAAATCAACGCATACTCTCATCTTGCTATTTTTTTTTCTTACAGGTACAACTTTAGAAACCTATTCCACATATCTATCAGGTCTAATAAATTTGGCATGTAACAATCTTTCAATTTCTTCTTTCATTTCGATTTATAACTCAGTGGAACATCGCCGAGGAGCTTGTTTATAAGGTTTACAATCATCTCTAACAGGTAATCTATGTTCTACTAAACTTCTGTGTAGTCCAGGCATTTGATGGTACTCCCATGCAAAACAATCCTTGTATTCTCGTAATAAAGTATCCATCGCCGTTCTGGTTCTGGTTCAAGAAGTCTACTGATGGAAATCAGCCGAGGATGATCGTCATCTCCCAAGTTAATTTGATCTACCGAATCGTGAGCTTCAGCTTTAGTATTTTCTAACTCGGCCGGTGCTGGGCTGATATCATCCAACTGCAGTTCTTCTTCTTCCTGTTGTTCTATAATATATTCCATCAAGTTGATGGTCGAGTTACTTGGTAGTCCTGTCGACCTACTAGGCCAGCAAACGTCCTAAAATAGATCAGACTGCGGCCTTCCTTTTTAGAGACCATTGATATTTTGTTTGAATAGGTCAACCAGGGTTGGACGCTCTATGTCTTGCAAACCGTCCTCACCCCCTAGGTTGTCAATTTTCTGAGCCATGACTTGGGTAGGTTGGCCCTTGCTATCTTGTCCACTGAAAGTAAAATATCCAATATCATCTTCGTAAACCTTTGCTTCCACCATATCAGTGGAAACTTGAAATGGGTTATTGTCTACTTGAATTACCTCAATTTTATCTTCATGCTAGAAGATTAGAACTTTATGTAGGGAAGAAGGTACACACATGTTTTGATGAATCCAATCGCGGCCAAGTAATGCATTATAATGAGTTGATGAGTCGACCATAAAGAAAGCTGTCATGTTTGTCTTTTGCCCCACGGTGACATCAAGTGGGAGGATACCTCTTAGCCTACTCTTAGTTGCTTACTGTAATATTTGAAGGGAGCAAATCTGATTCAGTTTGGCGTAATTTCTTTATGACGACTGTAGGTAACAAACACATTAACTGTTGCACCGTTATCTACCAGAACTTTTGTTATCGGATATCCTTCTATGTAAGCCGTGATGTATAACGGCTTCAAATGTTGGGCCATTTTGGCCTTTAGTTTTGTGAGTACCACACAGCCTTCCTCATCATTCAACTAGGCATTGACTTCATCAATCTCAAATCAAGGTTATTGATTGGCAACAAAATCGCCGATCAGTTCATTAGACTGACCTGGCTAAGCTTGGAGGTCTGTATTACCTTCTCCTTTTCTAAAGGTGGCATTGCCTTTGTAAAATGGGGATAAGATTTCTATATCAAGAGCTATATCATCTCCTATGTTGTAATCAATTCCAGTCTCGTTATCATAATCACCTTGTTCTTCATCTTCACCATAGTCGACATCCTCATCACTATTGTCTCCAAAATCATCCTGCTTGTCATTGTTCATGGCAATACCGCCTACCATTTCCTCATCCTTATTCTACCGATTGAGACAAGCTTGCTATTAATTTCTTTAATTCTTCAAAAGCTCCAATTGTTAGCTTAGTGGCCACCTTTTCTGTCTCTGCTTGCCACTCAATTTCTTGTACCCTCAGGTATTTGGACAAGTTGTCCAACAATTTGCTCTTGGCGGACGTGAAACCATACATTTCAGCAGCTGGATGTTGCTTATGGTAAGTGTGAAGGTAGACAAGGTTGGAATCTGAAATAGGCAAGTTATTGGTGTTGGCTTCCAGCTTAATGTTCTCTATCATTGCTTGATAACTAATCTTTAAACCGATGCTAGAATTCCCATTGACGAGGTATGATTCTAAGGATAGATCATTTTCCAACATCTGCATCATCGCACGTTCTTCCTCAGTTAGGCCATAAGTGGCCAATGCTGAATACATCTTATGGTATTTCTTCATCATACCCATTTCTTGATTTGAGAAGGGTGGACTTTGTCCTCTCAATACTCTGATGGTGGGGATTTTCCCACTTGGTATTTTATCCTAAGCAGCCTTTTGTATTTCCTTCTCTTGTTCAATGGCCTTAGCTTTGGCATCGGCCTTCGCTTGCTCTTCAATTGTGAAGTCTTTCTTCTCCAAATATTCATCAAGTTCCCTTGCAAGTTGGACCTCTTCTGATGTTATACCATAGATTTCTTCAGCCGAGTGGCTTCTGTGAAAACATTTAAGAAAATGAAAGTCTGTTTCTGAATCTAGAATTTGAGTGACTATATCCTTCTTTTGTATTCCCCTATGATGTGCTTGATACAAAGCTTTCAAACCAGGTATAATGAATCGGCTATGGAAACCCTGCCGAATCAGAGCATGATTAGCATCATAATTTGCTATTCTTGTATTGAGAATATAATCTTGACTCCTTGGAAGCCTATAGATTGCAACAATTGAATGTTTCTGGTGGAACTTTCTCATTGTTTCCAACTCAGCCAACTTAAATGGAGAGTTGAGATGTTTGAATACCTTAACCCCTCTATTTGTAAACCGCAAGTGAGGTAGCTTTGGGAAACTCAAAACGTTTTCAAACTGGTCACTGATGGTCTCGAGTTCCATAGGTTATCCTGCATCCTTGTGAAAGACCTCTCTTAGTATGGAGGTTTCTCTATTATCTATCTCAGTTAGACGTCTGATTTCCTGCCCTTCTGACCCTTACTGCCTTGCGACCGCCACTTCCCTTTGCATGCGTCTCTTTTGAGTTTTTGTCAAACCGCTCGGCCATACCATCTGATGTCATGAGTAACTGGTGGCCTAAGTCATGTACGGTCTACGACCTCTATTTCTAGCAAAGTAATCTTGGTTGTAAAACCGATCGTCTTGGTCAAAACCTGATCGCCGTCGGCCATTGAAACGGCCATCAAAATTTCCCTCAAGATCGTCAACCTCCTCTTCACCGAAAGTCATCCGCTTTCGGCGTTTTTCAGATTCCTTTATTCTCTTAAAAACACTTTAATAGGTTTGTTGTCCCTAATAAAGTTCCTTGGGACTGTGAGGGCCAAAGAGTTTAAGTATTTCAACCTCGGCTAGATTGGCAGTGGGAGTCCCCAACTCACTTCCATCATGTTTCCCATCTACATCTCGTTTCTCACTTTCTTCACAACTAGTTGGAGCTTTTAATTCATGTTTTACCTGTTGATCAATAGCCAACTCTTGCTTCTTAATTTGCAGAAGATTTCCTAGGGTTACTTCACAGTTGCATCGACTGCACAAAATCACGGCACTAGCCTGTGATGTTGTTAAAGTAGATGATGATGTGGCCTTCAAAGCCGATGGCATGCTCATATTGTAGGCGGATCATTTTGACTATCATAAACTGGCTCCGTCCTCTGGTCTTGAAACATAAACCTCCTACGAGCCATAGGGTCAGACAAGTTCATATTAGGCCAACTCCTTCTGTGACCTCTTGGGAAGTTGATTGTACACCATGTTGACTGGAAAATGGTCAGTATTGACAAGCTGAGCCAGTTTGCTCGGCTTGGGAAACTTCAACTTTCCTTTTTCAATACGATCCTGCAAAGCATCACTATAAACCACATAATTATTAGTAGAATGTTTCCATGCACTGTGAAATTTACAATAAGACTTAGTTCTAATCTCATCTGCCTTAGGTATAACATGGCCGTTTGGCAATTTAATTATTTTCTTTGCAAGAAGTTGATCGAAAATTATGTCAGCCTTTGTGATATCAAAAGTGTAAGTGCGGGTGGGTGTTAATCTTAAAGGTGTGCCATATTTGTTATGGTAGGTTATTGCCTGAGGTTTATCCTTGACTAGGTTTGTTAGCTTTGCAAGGGCTTTATAAACCACTGCTTGTTTACAAAATGTTCAGCAACATTGATATCGGCTTAATCTTCTTCCTCGACTTTCAAACATTCAAAGTCGGCCTCCACGACATGAACAGTAGGGTTCTTGTAATAAGTTCCCTTTGAGGCTGATCTGCCTCGGGTCTCTTCTCTTATGATTGCTTCATATATGGCTACGCTGGTAGTTAATTCAAAGATGTCTCTAATATCAACTCCCTTATATTTTTTGCGCAATTCATAATTCAAACCTTACTGAGCAATCTGAACAAACTCTAGCTCTCCCAAATTGACTCTGCACTTGTTTCTCGCAGCCTTAAATTTATCCAAGAAATCTTGGGGCGATTCATGTGCCTCTTGATACATCTTTGCCAAATCGGCAATTGTGACATCTGGTTCATCTCTATAGAATTGCTCATGGAAAGCTCTTTCCATGTCGACCCAATTTTGAAAAGAACTAGGAGCCAAGTTAACATACCAAGCATAAGCAGGGCCAGTCAGTGAGTTCTCAAACCACTTAAACTTCAAGTCATCATCTCTTGAGTGCTCGGCACATCATGCTGTGAATCGAGAAATATGTGCTATGGTTGATTGGTAATCATCTCCATTGAACAGAGGAAAGTCGGAAAATTTGAATCCCCTCAGATACTCTCTATTGTCAACCTTTTCCGAATACGGTTTGGTGTATCTCAGCTTGACCGTTCTCCTGGGAGCCGGCCCTATAGTTTCTTCACATATTCTTCTAATCTCTTCAACTGTCAACTCATTCCAAGGTGAATTTTGTCCTCTTAAACCGTTGTTATTCACTGGCTGTTGCACATAATTGTTGGCTATGCCAAACTGAGGTTGAGCTTGAAATGGCTGTCTACCAATTGGAAACTGAGCCTCTAGCTGTTGAACATAAGCATGAGCTTGCTGCCACAGAAGTTGAAGTGCTTGGTTCAGTTGGCCTTGTTGATTTTGTATAAGCAAGGTTTGCAAAGTGTTCTGACCATTCACCATAGCCGCCATTGTTTGGTTCAACTGCTCAAGAGACGTTTGCAATCCTCCGATTGATCGGGTAGTATTATCTCTCAAAATATTGGCTAACTGATCTACCAAAGTTCTATTATTGATTTCTCCCAGAATTATGATCTCATTCGTCTGCAATTTAACAACCTCAATTAATACTTTATACATATATTCGGCTGACACTCCGGTAGATTCAAAATAATCAGCTTCCACAATATCTCTTACTCCTCCATCTCGCACTGCATATAGGATAGTGTCGGGAGTGATTGCGCTATTTGATGCACTCTGAAAAGCATTAGATTGTGAGCCTCTGGTTGAACTCTTAGTAGATTTTCAAGCCAAGGCTACTTCAACGGCCGCTCGTCTTATCTCTTCTTGACTTGTAGCGACGTCGGCTGCTGCTGCTCATGTAGCCTCCTACCTTGTAGCTAGTTCAGCTGCTACAGTTTTTACTGCTTCTTGAGCTCTAAGTTCATCGGCTGATTGCTTTGCCGATGAAGAGTCTGAAATTCCATTCCCGCTTGACACAATTAACATTCTGATTGGAGGAAAATTGAGCTTCGTCCGTAATGGACAAAAAGTTGAATTGTCTCCTGACTCTCCACACCGAAGACACTTCTTTCCCCCGATTACACTGTATGAATTGTCCTCTTTTTTTTTTGACTGAATTCTTTCTCTTGCATTCAACCTTACTAAATAATTAGTAATCTTGAGTCCCACTAGGCGTGCCAAAAGATATTGCCTCTGAAAATCACCTCAGCCAAGATAGCCGAGAGATCAATGAACAAACGCCCTTCTCGATGAATATATTAAGGGGGGTGCCATCACACAGCTAAAAGGCCAACTGTGCAATTGCAGATGTAGTGCATTTTTCTGACTTATCAAACAATTGTTGGCCGAGGAAGGAACTGATTCTCGGCCTATAGTCCGTTGCCTTTATATTAAGGACTTGGTGGCTGAAGGTAGAGTGAATTCGGTGTAGTTGTGCGAATGTGAGTGAATACGAATTATCTGGTCACAGGGCTTAAGTCAATTGGATCAAAATAATAACACTTAACAGTAAAAGTGAACCTGTAACGAATGAAATTCTCAATATTGATAGCTACTATGCGACTACGGACAGTAAATAACACGATCAAATAAACAAAGCATAAAGGACATAGAAAGCAAACCAAAGACAATAATAATAAAGTTGAAATCTAGAACAGTTGAACAAATAAATAAAACAAATTGAAAATTATTAACTATTGTTTGAAAAAGAATAACGAAAATAATTCAAAATTGATACTAGGCTACAAGAAAGGTAAAGTGACTGAAATTGCAACTAGCAGACTAGTTAAGGAAGCAGACGAGCATTCTACCTAAGCAAAGTGTAGAACGAAAACAAGGAAAGCTTGATGGCTTGAGTTTCTGGAGTTGTGTGTGATGTCTTCTGTCGATGCTTCTATATATGTTGGTTGTCTTGCAACTTGAACTGATCTTTTAACTCTTTGAAGTTATTAGAATTTGGCCTCCTCTTAACTTATTGACTCTATCTTGATTTGGCTCTAATGCTTATGTTTAGCTGACTTGATGCTCATTATCAATGATTGTAATTAATCTTGAAGTAAACTGTCTTGGATTGAACTCTCCTTATTGGCTTACATGAACTTCAAGTCGATTGAAATACCAACTTGATCAAATTTCATCTTTATCACTTATCGATCTTCTTTGTCTATCGGCCATTATCTTCCCAAGTTGCTGAGTCCAAGTTGAAAACTAACTTGAGTGATTTAAACAACTGGCTAATGGGCTTCTAGACAATGAATCTTCTTTTTGAATTGATCACTATGGGCCGGCCGATAACCAATGGCCTAACTTTCAAAACCCTCCACGGGCCTAATTTTTATCTGATTTGTCTTGGACCAAATGAACTGTCCAATTATTCATCGGCCAATATATTTAGTCATGGGCCCATTTGTTCGTTGAGCGGCTTATAAAAATTTGAAATCATTCAATAACTTTATGCACATTAGCTATGTCTGAGTGGACATGCAAATGTGAGTACAAATATTTAGGTTATGTTAAGAGCTTAAAAATGAGCCCACAGGCACCTACCCTACATCATTTACGTTTTGTAGATGATAGTTTTTTATTTGGGGAAGCTATTGTTCAAGAATGACTCACATTCGTGCAATCCTTGATACTTATGCAAGAGCCTCTGGACAAAGAATCAACTTTTAGAAAAGCAGTGTTGTTTTCAGTAAAAATGTGCATGTTGATTTACAAGCTGACCTGGCTGCAGTACTTTGAAGTCAAATGTGTGGAACAGCATGATAGATACTTGGGCTTGCCTTTGAGAGTTGGCAAATCAAAGACAGCTATTTTCTAGTACATCAAAGAGAAATTAACAAAGAAGCTTGTGAATTGGAAGTCTAAAATTCTAAGTAATGCAGGTAAAGAAATTCTTATCAAGGCAGTGGCTCAAATCATGCATTTATATACGATGAATTGCTACTTGTTGCCAAAGGGATTGTGTGATGACATTCACCAATCACTAGCTTCGTTCTTTTGGGAAGATATTGATGCTAAGAATAAAATTCATTGGCGCGGCTGGGAGAAGTTATTTCTTACCAAACAAGAAGGAGGTATGGGGTTTAAAAATATTTATGCTTATAATCTTGCAATGTTAGCCAAGCAGTGTTGGAGATTGGTGTCCCACCCAAATTCTCTAGTGGCACCAGTATTCAAGGCTCGGTATTATCAACACTGCTTATTTTGGGAGGCTCAACTTGGAGATTCACCATCTTTCTCAGGGAGAAGCATTCTTGAAGGCATCTATCTTGAAAGCAGGTGTAAAATGGCGAATTGGAGATGGCAGTAATGTTCACATATGGTGTTAATGTCTAGATTTAGCGGTAACCAAATCTCAGTTAACGCTGGTCCGATGGGCAGACCGCTACTTGTGAGACTTGTCGTTTCCGTTATCTGTCAAATGAAATACAGAGGGCGTCAAAAGGAGAGACCATGGTGGGCGGTCTTCTTCTCTCTGATGCCTAAGTTAGTCAATGTATTTATGTTGACATGATAATATTAAGTAAGTAGTAAATACGTAATTAATGATGAGAGAGGAGTGAACCTTTTATAGGTGGGGAAGAGGCTGACCTCCTCCATGTTTTCGATGTGGGACTGATATGCTTCAGTTCCCAGCTGCTAGAGCTTCTGATGCTATTTTGGTGTGGCGCGTGGCGGCGCGTCAGTGGTGATCTGGGGATGAGACGGGGCTCATGCGATAGCCTATCTGGCGGTATTTTCCTAGGTCATACTGTTGATAGTCATTGGTACCGCTGGGGGTAGTATGAGCGTAGCTCATTATATCTAATTATGCTTGGCAAATGCTCATGTAAGTATGGAATGATCATTGGATTTCAAATTGCTCTAGATACTTGATTCCCAGAACACATCACTCTGCTTTGTTTACTATGGTTTCTGACCTTATTGATCATCAGCATTGTACATGGATTCATGCCACAGTCTATACCCTTTTTCCACCGAATATTGTAGACCTCATACTCAGCATTCCTTTGAGCAGAAGATACACACCAGATAAGCTCTTGTGGGAACCAAAAAGAAGAGGTTTCTTCACCATTAAAACTACATATTGGGTTGCCCAGGACCAGATTCTGGGTTCTGTACTCGGTACTTCTTCTAGTGGTGATCCCTTTAAGGAATTATGGAAGCAACTATGGAAGGCGAAAGTTCTGGGCAAGGTGCATATATGTGTTCGGCGTGCTTGCCAAAACATCCTGCCCATAAGAAAGAGGCTACTGACAAAAGGGTATACAGGAGATCACCGATGCTTATTGTGCTCTGCAACCTTGGAGGATACAACGCATTTGTTTTGTAAGTGCCCTATTGCTGTGGAATTATTCTCGGCCTCCCCATTTAATCTTTACACTTCATTGCTATCTAACTTAGTGTTCAAGGAGTGGATGCTAGGCTGTGCACTTAGGCTCAAACCGGAGATCTTTGAAAAGCTTTTGATGCTTATTTGGTCTCGTTGGAAGAATAGAAACGATACTCTGTGGGAGACCGAGACAATGTCGGCTTCTATTCTTTTTTCCAGTGCTATGGCATGGCTAGAGGAGTTTCATAAGGCTAGGAGCCATACAGTGTAGCAGAAAACAACAGTAAAGCAAAGATAGAGGCCAACTGATGGAAACCAACTCAAGATAAATGTGGATGGAGTTTTCTTACCATCTGTCTCACTTGTGGGTATTGGGGGAGTTAGTCATGGCCCTCAAGGTAGTTTAGTGGCTGCCTTTGCTCATTCTATTCCTCATCTACTTTTTGCCAAACAGGTAGAACTTTTGGCTACGTTAGGGACTTGATCTTGCACTACAGATGCAACTATCATCGATGATTATTGAATTTGATTGCTTGGCTACAGTTCAGGCCATAAATTAGTCTGATGACTCTGAGTTGGGCAGTATCATTGTTGATATACAGGAAGTACAACTTCTTCTACACAATGCGAACATTATTTTTGCTCCTAGAACATGTAATTTGGTAGCCCATCGATTAGCCGGTATTGGCTTTGAATTGGGTCAACGAGAAGCTTGGTTTGGGGAACCTCCTCCTCATATTAGTGATGTAATTCAGTTTGATTCTACTAGACAGATTGAGCTAGCCTCTTTTCTTAATACAATACTTCTTTACCTCAAAAAAAAAAAAAATTGTTGTAATGTATTATTTTTAGGGTCTTTTGGTGTAACAAGGCAATAAGGATTGTTGGATTTTCATCATGCGATATATGAAAGAGATAGTTGAGGATGAGAACCTGGAATTTTCTTCAAAAGTAAAGACTAAATTTTAGCTTTGGTGAGTCTGTAATTTCATTTTCTTATTGCTACATGAATTTGTGATGGGGTAAAATTTTGATCTGGCACCTGAACTATCATGAAATGCACTTTTTGATACCTATAAATTTTTAGGGAGTCTAATGGTGCCTGTATTATCCCTCCATTAACCATTTTAGTACTTCCGTCAATTATTCAGTTAAAGTATGAGTAAAATCGTAAAAACATATATTTTTCATATTTCTTTTACAAATTTTTGATTAAACTAAATTAAAACAAATTAGACTAGGTTAAAAGAAAGACTTAGAATTGAATTTAGTGAATATCTAGATTTACCTACCATCTCTATTGATTAATCCTGTTAATTGTTCGAGAAAAAGTTATCTCTAAGTTAATATATATATATATATATATAAAATTTTCATAAAATAAAAAAATACTAAACAAAAATAAAAGTACTTAAATGAATTGATCCAAGTATCCTGATGACAGTGAAGAATAATTGGGTATTTTTTTTATGTGTCAAAATGTTTTTTAATAATAGATATTCAATATATTAAATTTTATAATTCTAAATATGAATGAAAAGACTATTTTAACCTTGCTATTTTACTCACATGAGTGTCACGTAGGCATTTTTAATGGAATAATGGACGGAGGTACTATTATATATATATATATATATATATATATTAAATTTTCATAAAATAAAAAATATTAAACAAAAATAAAAGTATTTAAATTAATTGACCAAAGTATCCTGATACTAGTGAAGAATAAATTAGGTATTATTTTTTTTTTATGTGTCAAAATATTTTTTAATTATAGATATTCAATATATTAAATTTTATAATTCTAAAAATGAATGAAAAGACTATTTTACCATTACTATTTTACTCACATGAGTGTCACATGACTACCACGTAGGCATTTTTAACGGAATAATGGACGGAGGTACTATAAGGGCAAACGGAGGGATATACCATGAGACTCCCTGAAAATTTGTAGGTACCAAAAAGTGCATTTTGTGATAATTCGGGTACTATATGAAGATTTTACCCATTTGTGATGATGAGATTGTATGTCCAATTGTATCTGTCTAAGTGGCAGCAATGACCGAAACTGGTTTACACCCGAAAGGATCTTAATGCTATCAGGTTAGAGTAAGCTAGGTTCGTCATGAAGTATCATACATAGATATATGGTTAATAAAGGCGCCTGGTTAATGTTTTGGTATTTTGGCTAGTTTGCTTTTGGCCTTTAGGTATATAGGCATGGTTAATGTGCATGGGACACATTGATGGACAAGTATATGTTTCTGGCCTTTATGTTTGGGCAGGGTTAGTATGTGTTAATGTTGGGATACACATACTGCTGATGGATTGAATTGGTTTTAGTTAGATGCAATATGAAAAATGTATGTCTTGTGACTCTCTCTCAAACATTCAGTTCCAAATAGAAACTGTTGTCTAAGAATTCTCTAACAATGGAACATCATAAAATGAAATTCAAAAACTGTTGTACGAAAAATCTAACTACAATACTTTTCAAACACTTTCAACTGCCCAACTAGAAAAAACACAACAATAAAGTAGCGTATTTTGTTGTGTGAAGTTAAGGAGGACGACATTGAATAGACAAATGACTATTGTATGAAATTTTGAACTCCAACAGAATATTAACCAAGTCATTGTCTAACTTGATTAACCACTACAAGATTTTGGAAAAAGCATGGTTGGAAATAGACTTAAAAGACAACAGGAACAAGAGAACCATTGTTCAACAAAATTTAAAACATCAGCTCTTTAGAGAATGTATCAAATATAAACAGACAATGCTTTCTTCATTTTTTCTGTTGTCTTGTATAAATCCACACAACAATAATAAGCCAATCCTTGATGTAGAAGCTTCATAAAGACAACAGTTTCCCTACAAGTCGTGTTCTCTGACTAACATTCACAAGTTTCTTTTTATATAAAGCTGCTAATTTAGTTGGATTTGCACAACAGACTTTGGACCACAATTATCCAGCTTCAGACAACACATTTTCTCATTTTTGCTTTGGTAGAAATTTCAATCACACGATAGTTTTCTTCCGCTGTCTGACCCTCGCCGCCTCCTTCCAATCAGATGGCAGGAGTATTAACAACAGCAAACTCACCAATCAGAGGACAGGTAAAAACGGTCATTTGATTCATTTTTTGGCCTAGTGTAGTTGTACCAATTGATTTCGTATCTAAGAAATCTTGTCGTTCTCCCCTCCAAAAATATTACGGGGTATATTTTTAAAACTTTTTTTCTAGGGAAGTTAACAATTTGTTCAAAAGTGAAAGACAGTTTTGCAATTAACTGTACGTTGAGTAGGTAAGTTATATTTATGTTTAATTTAAAATTTGGGTTGGACATAAGTCACGGAGTTTGAATTAAATAAAAAGATATAGTTGGATGAGTTCAACTTAGCAGGCAACCGAGTTTACATTCAAGGAGTTTGTGATGATGATGTTGATAGTAGTTATTTTTTGGCGAATAATGTACATGCGAATGATGCTATGGCTTAGCGTAGCTGGAGTTTGAGTGCTAAACTTATTGGGCTTCATACTAGGGCTGTGGTCTTAGGCTTAGTTTATGTGCTTAGACTGGACTATTTATTTATTATTTTACTTTTATCTATAGTTTTTATGGAAAATAGGGTTGCGACTAAACCTGTCAATGAATTAGATTTTGATTCAGATCTAGTCCAAATCCGTGGTTATTGGACAGTTTTGGATTGAAAATTTAATACATTGATCCAGTAATTGTTCGGATCTGTTATTCTATTTATTTAACTGATCAAATACGAGTTTAGGTTGATCCGATTCGTTAATGATCCAGTCCATTTTTATAACAACTAAATATATATATTTATAAAGACAATAATATTTGTATTTTGCTTACTTTAGTGTAATGTTCTAAGGAGTACTTTGGTTATTGTGATACTCTTTATTTTGTTTCAATGTTTTATTCAAGTTTTATGAAGTATCATGATAAAAAATTTAATATTATTATTTAAAATTTAAGTATATTCATGATAATAAACGGATCAGACTAATGGACCAAGTATCGTTAATCCACGAGTTATTGGATCGTGTCGGATTGAATTTTGTTGTTACTTAATGGATTCGGATTTAGGTTGGTCTACTCCAAACCCGGTCTATTTACAAGTCTAGCTAGTTGTGACCTCTTCTTTTAGAGAAGAAGTTGTTGTGTTTTTGGATTTTTGTCTATTGGGCATTTGGGCGTATTATTAAAAGGCAGGTGTATTGTCTATGATAACTTTATATGACAGCCCCTTGGGACTGACTTATTATTTTAGTGTTTACTAAATTTCATAATTAATCACAATTAACAAAAAAAAGAGAAAAAGTTGACATTTTTGTCCAAATTAGTAGGTGTCTATATAATAGGCTATTCTAATTATATATATATATATAATAGGCTTCCTAGCCTTTTTGTTCATTCTTGCCTAAAATTTTAAAGGAAAAAAAAATCGTGACCTTAAAATTATAGAAAAACTCTTATCCTTGCCATGAGCCACCAGATAGATAGATCCTTGGTAGATTAATAGAGTTCCCTCATCCATATTTTCTCATTGGTTTTTCAGTGTTGTTATTACTAAAGGCTCATAAACATTCATTTTAAGTGTTTGTGCAATTTATAATTATATTTAAATTATTTTTTCTTTAATGGAAAATGATAAAAATTTGAAAGTAACTAAATAGAGAGAACAGATGGGACATATTTAAAAGTCGCCAGCCAATAATAATTATTTAGTCATTTTGGCTAACATTTGAATTAAAAGTATATAGTATTGCTAAAGATGATGCTCTCAAGTCTCAACACTTTAAGGACTCAAACAAATCAATAACTTCAGGCGATGGCCAGCAAGAAGAAGGAATATGATTGTAATAAGCCACAATAGTGTTTTAGTTGATTCGCTTTCCAAATTAGATTTCATGTATTATTAGTGTAAGATTTCAAGGCATGCATCTGGTCTCTAATGTTTTTAACCCTAAGAAGAAGAAAAAAGAAAAAGAAAGTCCTTGACAGAGGTTCATGATGCCCTTGTCAATTCCACGCTTGCTGATTGATTAATACCAACATGACCATGGGATTGGTAAGTGCACCTTTTACAAAAGTTTCTTAACAACCGGTTCCTTTCTCAAGTGGTCCCTAACTTCACCTTTCTATTGAGATAGTCTCATGCATTGCGTTAGTGGGATGTTGTGGTTATCAATCCATGATGCAACATTCCTTATAAAGGTCATAGTCTCATTCCTGCATCCATCCCTTGTTTAGGAGTTCGTTCTATCAGTGTTAGCAGCACGGAAGTCGTTATGCTTTTTCAAGATTTTGCGAGTCCAAATCTAAATTTGGTGGTCCTCGACACCAAGGCAATGAATCATGTTTTTTTTTTTTTTTTCCTCTTTCTCCTTTTCCTTTCTTGAACTGATTGGCAATTAAGTGAAGCATCGACTTCTGGTCAAGAAAATAGAAAAATAAAAGAAAAAATAAAAATGTTAACGAAGGAAGACATCCCACGTTCCTTGAATATGTTTTAGCCTTGGCCATACGCAAAGTTTCCTACCTACCACATATGGAATATTGCCATGTATCTATAAATGACTAGATTCACATAATAATTTTTCATTTTTTTATTAAAAAAAGAACAGGGTTTTTGTCCATTTACTCAATTTCTAGAGATTTTTTCCTACTTACCCCATTAAATTTTTTTTAATTCGCTCTTACTCAAAACACTCTAAGGAGGTCTTTCCTAATATCCCATTAAGATTTTGTTTTTGTTTTTTTTAATATCATTTTACCCTCGATCACCTTTGTTACTTAAAGAGAGAGAGAGAGAGAGAGAGAATGGAGAAGAGAGAAACCATAGAGGACTTCACTGGAGCCTGGACACCGGCCGCCGAATTCCTGTCACCTGTCGCCAGAATCCTGTCATCGGCTGCCGCCCACTAGATTTTTCTAAAAACCTCACCGGAAAGGTTATTACCCCAATAGATGTCTATTGGCTCCCAATAGAGGGGCAATAGAGGTATTGCCTCCCAATAGACGTGTATTGCCCCTAATAGAGGGACAATAAACCTCTATTGCCCCTCAATAGACGTCTATTGCCCCCTAATAGAGCTTTAAGTTGCTAAAATTGGAACTAATCTATCTAATTTTAGACAAATAAAACTTTGATTAAAGAAAAAAAACGACGAGATTACATCAATTCAAAACGTCTATTGCCCTCCCAATAGACTTTTAACAAACCTCTATTGCCCCAATAGAACCCTTTTTTTTCCTTTTGGGCCTTCTGTCCCCAATTTACCAAAAAAAAAAAAAGGCAAAGGAAAGAAATAAATTGATTTGTGGCCCCAATAAAACTTTTTTTTTCTTTTTCTTGCATTATAGGGCCTTCTGCCCCATTTACTAAAAAAAATATAAAAAAAATCAGAACGACACCGTCCAACAGAACCATGCGGGGCGATCCCTGATGGTAAAGCCCGACGAAGTTGCATGTGGAGCAGAAGCATCTGGAACCCAAATAGACTCCGACCTTGAAATCGAAGCTTGCCTTGAACTCAGATTGACTTCGGAATCTAGACGCAATCCGGGCCTCCAACGAGGCGTCCGAGTAGTGCAGCTTCGCCAAGCAGGCACCGACTTGATCTCGTCTGCGACGTGTTGTTCTTCACCTGTAGAACCTTGTACAGACTCAAGGATGTGGCTAGATCAGATCGTGAGAGAGAGAGAGAGAGAGAGAGAGAGAGTGATCGGAGAGAGAGAAATGCGACGGGGTCTCACTGGAAAGAGACAGGACACAGTGGCATGCTTTGTAATTCTTAAATTGGGTTGAGGGGAAAATTATCATTTTTTGTTAATTTGGGTAGGTGGGAATAAAAATCTCTTGCTGGGGTAAGTGGGATAATTTTTTCTCATTTTGGTGCTTTGGGTCAAGGACAAAAAGAATATTCTATTTTCTTATAGATGTGATGGCATTTGCAGCGAAGTTAACTACGTTTATTGCCCTCCTAATAGACCTTTAACAAATCTCTATTGCCCCAATAGAACCCTTTTTTTTTCATTTTTTTTCCTTCTGGGCTTTCTGCCCCCGTTTTACCCCAAAAACAAAAAGGCAGAGGAAAAAAATAAAAATCAAAACAACACGGTTCGATCCCTGACGGCAAAGCCCAGCGAAGTTACGCGTGGAGCAGAAGCATCTCAAACCCAGATCGACTCCGGCCTTGAAATCGGAGCTTGTCTTGAACTCAGATTGACTCCAGAATCTCGACGAAATCCCGGCCTCCGATGAGCCATCCGGGTAGTGCAGCTTCACCAAGCTCCTATACACCGACTTGATCTCCGTCTGCTACGCGTTGTTCTTCACCTGCAGAACCTCGTAGAGACTCAAGGATCTGGCAAGATCAGATCGTGAGAGAGAGAGAGAGAGAGAGAGAGAGAGAGAGAGAGAGAGTGATCGGAGACAGAGAAATGCGACGGGGTCGCGCTGGGAAGAGAGAGAGGACAAAATGGCATGCTTTGAAATTCTTTAATTGGGTTAAGGGAAAATGGTCATTTTCTGTTAATTTGGGTAGGTGGGAATAAAAAGCTCTTGCTGGGGTAAGTGGGATAATTTTCCTTCATTTTTGTGCTTTGGGTCAAGGACGAAAAGAAAATTCCATTTTCGTATAGATGTGATGACATCTGCAGCGAAGTTAACTACGCATATTGCCCTCCCAATAGACCTTTAACAAACCTCTAATGCCCTAATAGAACCCCTTTTTTTTCATTTTTTTTTCCTTTTCTGTCACGCCTCGAATTTCGAATAATAAATTCAAATCCGAAACATGAATACAACTAAACAAATAACGTCCTGCATTTTTTTCTCAAAACCAACATCTCACAAACCATAATACAAACCTCGTAGCAAACTATCTCTCGAGTCAATTATTACAGTACTAACATAAATACAAAGTTATGCTCAAAAGAGTCTACAAAACACACCAAAATAGACCAAGTGCTGGTCTCAATCCTGCTGCCCTACATAGCTCGCTCACCACCCTGATTATCCTGACCTGCAGGATTATCCGCTACACCATTTGAATAGTGTACTGAGATTGCAACAACACAAAACCGGGTAAGCTTTCGGAAAGCTCGTGTGAGTAAATAAGAATGAACGGTTGATTTATTAAACCACAACTCATTTATCTAAAGTAAACATCCAACAATCTCAATAACCACAAGAAACATCAATCCAACACACATGAAACAACATGGAACACATTTCCACAATCACCAAATCACAACTCTCGCCACTTTGGCACCTAATCACAACTATCGCCACTTTGGCCCACGTTAGAGCTCTAACTGCCTCGTTACCTCTGACACCTTGGCCCAGGGTCAAGTGACGGCACCTCTAGGTTACTCAGTAACCCGCGAACTTTGGACCATTTCATGTCCTCAGAACAATATATCCCCGTTATTATTTAACGGTCGAACTTTGGACCTCCCTGTCCTCAGAACACATACACTACGGTTATCATTAACCAAAGATCCTTGGACCATTCGATCCTTGAAATCCTACTTTTCTCTACCTTCTATTCAACTCACAAAATCAACATACTTATCACCAACATTTATCAAATATTAACAACATAATAAAATCATATTATCAACATTTATCAACAACATATTATCACAATTCCACACCTCAATGTCACACCATTCAATATATAATCACGTAAATATATATATACGTAACCATCCACACATGAATGATCACTAATACCAGCTATAGTTCACACGATGCAAAATCAAGAAATTCATTTTTAATATACTTTAAAACTCATTTCTTAAAACCATTTTCTCACACATAACAATAAATTGGGCGATTAAGGAAATTCGGTTCGTAAAATGAAGCAAGTGAGATTTACTCACCTCTAAACTCCCGCTGCGTCTTCTTACAGCCTAAAATACGTTTCACAATCGTCCGCTAACAAATCCATCAAACACCTAATCAAAACGATAATTAACTTAGCGTATAATTTCAAAAACACACTTATATGAAGATCCAACGGTTGGATCTTCACCCGTGACCACACAAGGTCACCGGGACAGTCCTACGATTATTATATCAAAACTAGAATTCTATCGGATGGTCGAAACTTCATAGATCACAAATCGAGCGATCGAAATCAATCGAAATCGTAAAATTCATAACTAATTCATACGATATCCAAAACTCACATGCTATATATCAAAATGATCGTATCGACATGTAGAATCTAAAAATGAGCAGAAACTACTCATGGTACCCCCGGAGGTGGCCGGAAAAGGCCGCCGGAGTTTAAGTTAGAGCCACCGCCGACCACCGCTAATGGTGTCGAGGCCGAGCTTATCCTCTTCGTTTCATCATTTTGAGCAACTTTCATAACTAACACGAAGTGAGAAAACGAGTGGAAGTGGTCAAAAATACCTAAAAACAGTCTGGTCGCCGGAAACCGAAATTTTCCGATAGTTGCTCCGTTCGACATCAAAAGCTTCACTTCCGGTCTGGGTATTTTTACTGCGTGTTCTACTCCTTAATACGAGTTCAACAAGATAAAGAACTCAAGTTTTCGTGGTCGGGGCTAGGAGAAATGGCCACTGGTTCGCTTTAGGGCTCGGATTGATTTTTGAGTTCCACCGCTGTGTAGCCGCCACGAGAGGGGAAACTGTGACCACCACTCGACTCACAGGAATGAGTAGAGTCGATCTGGGCTTCGTTTCACCTCAAACGGTGGCCGGAGCAGTGTAAAAAGGCCGGCAAAAGAATTGCTCTGTTTTCAGCCGACGGAGGAAGAGAGAGAGAGAAGATGAACAGTAACCCGTGGTTTTTTGGATAATTATGCTATTTTCGGATATTTCCGGAAATAGTAGCTTACATATACCATACCCAAAATGGAAACGTTTCCAAATGCGATAACTTTCTCATACGAACTCCGATTCTTGCATTCCACATATGCACGAACTCGTATCGAAGAGCTCTACGACTTTCATGAATGAAGTTTCTTCAAATTCCTTACGTATAAATAAGTCAATTTTAATAACCCTAAATAACGTTAAATTTCGATACTAAAATCATTCGAAACCAAATTTCTCAAATAACGATATTCGAATCACACTCACAACTTATAATTCATATAATTTGAGAAATATTGAATTACGAAATATTTAACTGAAATTTCGGGTCTTCACAGTCTACCCTCCTTAAAGGAATTTCGTTCCGAAATTCAAGCAAACTCATCAACAAACAGTAGTAGGTACTTAGCCCTTATGTTAGATTCTAACTCCCATGACGCATCACCCTCATCATGATGACTCCACAACACTTTAACCAACTCAACTTCCTTCCTACGAAGCCTCTTCGTGGACCTATCCAAGACACGAATAGGTTCAACAACGAAGGTCATATCCGGACTCACCTCAATCGTACCGTGATCAATCACATGAGACTCATCTCGAATGTACCTCCTAAGCATGGACACATGGAAAACATTGTGTACACCGGCCATGCTAATAGGTAAAGCAAGCCGATATGCCAATTCTCCGACCCTTTCCAAAATCTCAAAGGGTCCAACGTATCTCGGTGCCAATTTCCCCTTCCTGCCAAATCTCACCACACCTTTCATAGGTGAGACTTTCAAGAATACGTAATCACCCACCTCAAAGTCCAATGGTCTCCTTCTAAGGTCGGCATAACTCTTCTGTCTACTCTGTGCAGTACGGATCCTGTCTCGGATGGTAGAAACCTTCTCTGTAGTCCCCCGAACAAGCGCAGGACCCAAGAGTTGTTTCTCTCCAACATCCGACCAACAGATAGGAGTCCTACATAGCCTACCATAAAGTGCCTCATATGGGGCCATGCCGATACTAGAGTGATAGCTTTTGTTGTAGGCAAACTCTACCAATGGCAAATGATCCGCCCAACTTCCCTTGAAGTCCAAAACACATGCTCTAAGCATATCCTCCATCACCTGGTTCACCCTCTCTGTCTACCCATCAGTCTGTGGATGAAATGCAGTGCTCATAGCCAAAGATGTGCCGAAAGCCTTATGGAATCTACGCCAAAATTCTGAAGTGAAACGAGCATACTGATCAGAGACAATCGATACAGGCACACCATGAAGCCTCACAATCTCATTAAGATATAACTTACACAAAGCATCACCTGAGTAAGTCTTTGCCACAGGAAGAAAGTGTGCTAACTTTGTCAATCGATCAACAATCACCCAAATAGAATCATAACTTTGTCTGGACCTAGGCAATCCAGTCACAAAGTCCATGGAGTTCTCTTCCCATTTCCATACTGGAATCGGCAAAGGTTTCAACATTCCCGCAGGCCTCTGATGCTCTGCCTTCACTTGTTGACATTTAAGGCACCTGGATACATACTCAGCCACATCCCTCTTCATCCCTATCCACCAAAACTGTCTTCGTAGGTCCATATACATCTTGGTACTCCCTGGGTGTACCGTATATCGAGATCGATGTGCTTCCCGCAGTACCTCCTCCTTGAGGTTATCACCGCTCGAGACATACAATTTCAATCGAAATCTCAATCCACCATCAGTTCCAACTGTCCACTCTGATGGACCTTCCTCGTTGGCATCAAGGATAATCTCTGAAATCACCATTTGAGCGAACTCATCATATGTCTGACTCTGAATGATCCTGGAAATCAAGGTCGGCTGTAAAGTGATACTACCGAGAAAGATTCCTTGTCCTTCTCCTGTGGGTATAAGGTCAAACTCAGATATAGTCTCTAACATACGCCACTCCTGAACCATAAGTGATGTTATGATCCCTCGGGGTTTCCTGCTCAAAGCATCCGCCACTACATTGGCCTTTCCGAGATGATACTCCAAGGTGAAATCATAGTTTTTGATGAGCTCCATCCATCTTCTCTGCCTCATGTTCAACTCCTTCTAGGAGAATAGATACTTCAAACTCTTATGATCAGAAAAGAGTTCGAACTTCTCACCATAAAGATAATGCCTCCAAATCTTCAAGGCAAACACCACTGCAGCCAGCTCTAGATTATGAGTGGGGTAGTTACGCTCATGCACCTTCAACTGTCTAGAACCATACGCTACTACACCCCTATTCTGCATCAACACACAACCCAAACCCTGATGAGATGTATCACTGTAGATAACTAACCCACCGCCACTAGATGGGACAGTCAACACTGGAGCTGTAGTCAATCTAGTCTTCAGCTCACTAAAGGCCTTCTCACATTCATCTGTCCACACAAACTGAGTATCCTTCCTTGTTAACTTGGTCAAAGCTAAAGCAATACTAGAAAACCCCTCAATGAATCGCCTGTAGTATCCTGCCAAACCAAGGAAACTACGGATCTCTGTAACTGTAGCGGGGTGACTCCAACCCATCACTGCTTCAACCTTCAAAAGATCCACAGAAACTCCATCCTTCGAAACTACATGACCAAGGAACTTGATCTCCTTTTGCCAAAACTCGCACTTCTCAGACTTTGCATATAACTTTTCTCTTCTCATCTCAAAATTTGCAGCACAATCCTCAAATGCTTCACATGCTCGTCAGACGACTTTGAATATATCAAGATGTCATCAACGAACACCACCACACACTTATCTAAGTAAGGACTGAATGTGCGGTTCATCAAGTCCATGAATGCTGCAGGTGCATTAGTTAGACCAAAAGGCATGACAAGAAATTCATAATGCCCATACCTGGTCCTAAATGCCGTCTTAGAAATATCGTCATCCTTCACCCTCAACTGGTGATATCCAGATCTCAAATCAATTTTGGAGAACACCGTAGCCTCCCTAAGCTGATCGAACAAGTCATCAATCCTAGGCAAGGGGTACCTATTCTTTATGGTCACCTTGTTCAGCTGTCGATAATCCATACATAACTGAAGTGAATTATCCTTCTTCTTCACGAATAATACTGGTGCGCCCCAAGGAGATACACTTGCCTGTATGAACCCTTGTGCAAGTAATCCTTCAATCTGAACCTTCAACTCCTGAAGTTCAACTGGAGCCATCCGATAAGGTGCTCTCGACACCGGTGCAGTACCTGGTATCACATCAATGGAGAAATCCATTACCTTTTTCAGAGGAAATCCTGGTATCTCCTGGAACACATCAGCATACTCTGCCACTACCGGAATCCCTGCAATTTCTAAAGTGCTATTCACTGATTCTATGTGTGCCAAGATCCCTGCCCTCATGGCAACGTCAGATCTCAGGCATTGATAATGAAACACTGGTTGCCCCGGGGCATGAAAAGACACAATCATTCTAAAACAATCAATCACTGCATAGTTCTGACTCAACCAATCCAAACCTAAAATCACATCATACGTGTGATCCAGAATCACAATCAAAGATGCAGTGAACTCTCTACCACAAATTGCAATAGGGAATCATCACAAAACATGCTAAGCTCAAGAGATACGCAAAGAGGCGATGTAACACACAAAGGTCTAGTAAGCGGTATAGCAGTCAAACCCAAAACATCTACCACAGAACTAGATATGAACGAGTGGGAAGCACCCGTATCAAACAGTACTCTAGCAAGATAGTTATAAACGGATAAGGTACCTTCCACCCCTGTGCCTCTCTGGCCGATGGCAAATACTCTGGCTGGTGCTGGAGGTAAGGTTCTCTGCTGGTTACCCTGTCCTACAATCTGAGGTTGAGTACAGTCCCTGGCAATATGTCCAGTCTGTCCGCATCGAAAACATGCTCTAGGCCTGAGTTTAGGGCAAGTCCTAGCAAGATGACCCAACTCATTACAGCTATAACACCTCATAGGGGTTGCTGGTGCTACTTGCCTGATAGGTGGTGCCTGAATAGGGACAAGTGCTGCTGCTATCCTGGCTGGAGCCTGATGATGAAAATAAGGCCGCTGTCTGTTCCAGAGCCCACCTCTATAATCTCTGGACCCACTACTCCCTGCAACTGCCTTCCCTTTTCCCTGAGAATCTCTCTCAACTGTCTGCTTCTCCTTATGGATCAGATTCTGCTGCTCAAAGATCAGGGCTTTAGCTAAAATCTGCTCCTTTGTCTTCAGCTTCATAATGGCCATATCTCGCTCGATAGAGGCATTCAACCCCCGCTGAAACTTCTTAGCTAAGTCTTCAGCATCTAATGGTTTCACAAACCGATATAGCCTGGAGAACTCTGCCTCATATTCTCTCACATTCATCTTTCCTTGAGTAAGTGAGAGAAATTGCCTCTCCAGCTATTCCTTCACCGATGCTGGGAAGTATTTCTCTCTAAAGATCCTCACAAATCCATCCCAAGTCATGGTAGAAACATCAATAGTCCTCTGAGTGCAATTCCACCACACCCTAGCCTCATCTTTGAGCATGAAAGTGGCTAGCTTCCTCTTCTCGATCTCATCACAGACAATCAACTCAAAATAGGTCTGCAAATCCTCGATCCATTGATCAGCCACCATATAGTCTGTGCCTCCCGCAAATTTAGTTGCTCCCAACCGATTACTGTCCCTCGCCAACACTAACAGACGAGCGGGATCATTAACCACAACCTCAGGTGGAACAGGCTGCCCCACAAAAGGTGCCTCCACCACTTCCTCATGTACCCCTACATCTGGAATCTCACCCCTACCTCGGCCTCTACCTCTACCTCTAGGTCTACCTCAACCCCTACCTCTGCCTCCCACAATATCCATTACCTAAGGAGCATAGCATACCTGGTTAATACATGTATAACACTTAGATCAAAGCATAAGTAAATACAAGTCCATATTAACCAAGCTACTAACACAAAGAGGTTAATTCAACTCCTAATACATCCTAGCGTTCTAGACAACTCCCAATACTCCCACATACCCAATGACATTGTTAATACTGAAGAGCACCCGATGGGGATCCGCTGCAGACGGGCCATCACTCTGAAGGTATTAACTTATCACTAAATATGTACCTTACGCTCTGATATCAACCTGTCACGCCCCGAATTTCGAATAATAAATTCAAATCTGAAACATGAATACAACTAAACGAATAACGTCCTGCATTTTTTTCTCAAAACCAACATCTCACAAACCATAATACAAACCTCGTAGCAAACTATCTCTCGAGTCAATTATTACAATACTAACATAAATACAAAGTTATGCTCAAAAGAGTCTACAAAACACAACCAAAATAGACCAAGTGCTGGTCTCAACCCTGCTGCCCTACGCAGCTCGCTCACCACCCTGATTATCCTGACCTGCAGGATTATCTGCTACACCATTTGAATAGTGTATCGGGATTGCAATAACACAAAACCCGGTAAGCTTTCTGAAAGCTCGTGTGAGTAAATAAGAATGAACGGTTGATTTATTAAACCACAACTCATTTATCTCAAGTAAACATCCAACAATCTCAACAACCACAAGAAACATCAATCCAACACACATGAAACAACATGGAACACATTTCCACAATCACCAAATCACAACTCTCGCCACTTTGGCACCTAATCACAACTATCACCACTTTGGCCCCACGTTAGAGCTCTAACTGCCTCGTTACCTCTGACATCTTGGCCCCGGTTCAAGTAACTGGACCTCCAGGTTACTCAGTAACCCGCGAACTTTGGACCATTTCATGTCCTCAGAACAATATATCCCTGTTATTAGTTAACGGTCGAGCTTTGGACCTTCCTGTCCTCAGAACACATACACTCCGGTTATCATTAACCAAAGATCCTTGGACCATTCGATCCTTGGAATCCTACTTTTCTCTACCTTCTATTCAACTCACAAAATCAACATGCTTATCACCAACATTTATCAAATATTAACAACATAATAAAATCATATTATCAACATTTATCAACAACATATTATCACAATTCCACACCTCAATGTCACACCATTCAATATATAATCACGTAAATATATATATTCGTAACCATCCACACATGAATGATCACTAATACCAACTATAGTTCACACGATGCAAAATCAAGAAATTCATTGTAATATACTTTAAAACTCATTTCTTAAAACCATTTTCTCACACATAACAATAAATTGGGCAATTAAGGAAATTCGGTTCGTAAATGAACCAAGTGAGATTTACTCACCTCTAAACTCCCGCTGCGTCTTCTTACAGCCTAAAATACTATTCACAATCGTCCGCTAACAAATCCGTCAAACACCTAATCAAAACGATAATTAACTTAGCGTATAATTTCAAAAACACACTTAAGATCCAACGGTCGGATCTTCACCCGTGACCACACAAGGTCATCGGGACAGTCCTACGATCATTATATCAAAACTAGAATTCTATCGGACGGTCCAAACTTCATAGATCACAAATCGAGCGATCGAAATCAATCGAAATCGTAAAATTCATAACTAATTCATACGATATCCAAAAATCACATGCTATATATCAAAATGATCTTATCGACATGTAGAATCTAAAAATGAGCAGAAACTACTCATGGTACCCCCAGATGTGGCCGGAAAGGGCCGCCGGAGTTTAAGGCAGAGCCGCCGCCGACCAACGCCAATGGTGTCGGTGCCGAACTTATCCTCTTCATTTCATCATTTTGAGCAACTTTCATAACTAACACGAAGTGAGAAAACGAGTGAAAGTGGTCGAAAATACCTAAAAACAGTCCGGTTCACCGGAAAACCGAAATTTTCCGATAGTTGCTCCGTTCGACATCAAAAGCTTCACTTCCAGTCTGGGTATTTTTGCTGCGTGTTCTACTCCTTAATTCGAGTTCAACAAGATAAAGAACTCAAGTTTTCGTGGTCGGAGCTAGGAGAAATCGCCGCTGGTTCGTTTTAGGGCTCGGATTGATTTTTGAGTTCCACCGCCGTGTAGCCGCCACGAGAGGGGAAACCGTGACCACCAGTTGACTCACAGAAAGGAGTAGAGCCGATTTGGGCTTCGTTTCACCTCAAACGGTGGCCAGAGCTGTGAGAAAAGGCCGGCAAAAGAATTGCTCTGTTTTCGGCCAACGGAGGAAGAGAGAGAGAGAGAGAAGATGAACAGTAACCCGTGGTTTCCTTTTTTGGATAATTATGCTATTTTCGGATATTTCCGGAAATAGTAGCCTATATATATCCGAAATGGAAACTTTTCCAAATGCGATAACTTTCTCATACGAACTCTGATTCCTGCGTTCCACATATGCACGAACTCGTATCGACGAGCTCTACGACTTTCATGAATGAAGTTTCTTCAAATTCCTTACGTATAAATAAGTCAATTTTAATAACCCTAAATAACTTTAAATTTCGATACTAAAATCATTCGAAATCAAATTTCTCAAATAACGACATTCGAGTCACACTCACAACTCATAATTCATATAATTTGAGAAATATTGAATTACGAAATATTTAACTGAAATTTCGGGTCTTCACATTTTCGGCCTTCTGCCCCCATTTACCCAAGAAAAAAAGGCAAAGGAAAGAAATAAAAATAACAACGACATCGTCCAACAGATCGACGGGGTCCGATCCCTGATGGCAAAGCCCAGCGAAGTTGAGCGTGGAGCAGAAGCATCTCAAACCTAGATCAGCTCCAGTCTTGAAATCGAAGCCTTCCTTGAACTTAGATTGATTCCAGAATCTCGATGAAATCCCGGCCTTCGACGAGGCTTCAGGGTAGTGCAGCTTCGCCAAGCACTCCTATACACCGACTTGATCTCCGTCTGTGACGCGTTGTTCTTCACTAGCAGAACCTCGTATAGACTCAAGGATCTGGCTAGATCAGAAGGTGAGAGAGAGAGAGAGAGAGTGATCGGAGATAGAGAAATACGACGGGATCGTGCTGGGAAGAGAGAGAGGACACTGTGGCATGCTTTGTAATTCTTTAATTGGGTTGAGGGCAAAATGGTTATTTTTTGTTAATTTAGGTGCGTGGGAATAAAAATCTCTTGCTGGGGTGAGTGGGATAATCTTCCCTCATTTTGGTGCTTTGGGTCAAGGATCCAAAAGAATATTCTATTTTCTTATAGATGTGATGACATCTGCAGCGAAGTTAACTTCTTGATGCACATAGAATGTCACACCCAGAATTGTCAAATAATAAATTCAAAATCCGAAACATGAATTACTACAACTCAACAAATATTATCTTGAATTTTTTTGTTAACAAACACACCAAACGAATTGAGTTTCAAATCCCCAATTTAGCCTCGATTAGTTATTTCAACTGAAATTCACAAATAAAATTGTAAAGCTCTAAATGAGCGTAACAACCTCACAACGTAAATGAAATCAAATAAATGCTGCAACTCCTAAACAGTACGATCACCTCCCTGATTATCCTGACCTGCAGGAATATCCGCTACACCATCTAAACTCACATTTTTCCTCTCGAAACCCCAAATTTGTATTTATAAAAATACGGTGTCTGACAGACTAAAACTCTAACTGAATCGTAGCCCCTCACCTAGCCTAGGTTATGGCATCCAACATATTTATCATTATCGTAGTTCATCAATATATATATATATATATACATATTTAGAACGACCGATACCCGTACTCAATCTAACCCCATTACCCGACAAGGGTTGTGGCATCCAACTCACTCAACCAATCGTAACCCATCATCCATGTCACGCCCCGAATTTTAGAATAAAAATTCAAAATCCGAAATATGAATTACCACAACTCAAAGTAATCATCATGAAAATTTCTTTTTCTTAACGACCTCACCACACAATTTTAATCTCAAATCCCGAATTTAGTCTCGGTTAATTATTACAACTCATTCAAAAATTAAATTTTCTATATGGGCATAACAAACCTCACAACTCAAATGAAAAACAAATAAATGCTGCAACTCCTAAACAACACGGTCGCCTCCCTGGTTATCCTGACCTGCAGGAATATCAGCTACACCATTTGAATAGTGTACTGAGATTGCAACAACACAAAATCCGGTAAGCTTTTGAAAGCTCGTATGAGTAAAAGGAAGAACGGCTATTTAATTACGTCATATTTATTTTCACCCAAGCGAACATCCAATAATTCCCACATCCACAAGGAACCACAATCTCAACAATCAATCACCAAATCAACAATTCAACACGAAACCTATACTCACATCTTTCTTTTCAAAACCCCGAAATCGTATTTATAAAAATACGGTGTTTGACAGACTAGAGCTCTAATTGAATCGTAGCCCGTCACCTGGCCTAGGTTATGGCGTCCGACATATTTATCTTTATCGTATTTCATCAATATATATCAGTATATACATATTTAGAATGTCCAATACTCGTACTTAATCTAGCCTCATTACCCGACAAGGGTTGTGGCATCCAATTTACTCAACCAATTGTATCCCATCATCCACCTAGGGTTAGAGCGTCCGATTCCCCCATACCAGTCACTACGTTGACCCTAACTCCATAAATAAGCACAACAATATGTTTTCACACAATGTAATCAACCCATCCAAGACACACAATATTATTATGAAATTTAAGCATTTGAAATATATCCAAATCATCATTCCACCTCAATCATATCATCACTCAACAACATACCAACCAATATATATATTCCACGTATATATATATATATATATATATATATATATATATATATATATATATATATACGCACGTAATTATCCACTCAGGGATGACCACTAATACCATCTATAGTTCACACAAGAAAGTCCTGAAATTCATTTGTATAACTAAAATTCATTTTACTTACTTATGGACCGTAGTTGATCAAGTCCATGTGATTTTAAAAACAAATATTTATTCCATAAATATTTTTTCATACAATTACGACAAAATAAATAAATTAAAAGCACTCTGTTCATAATATGAACACGTGAGTTTTACTCACTTCGAAATTCCCGCTGCGTCTTCAATTAAAATACAAACCCACACCGAAACAGCTCACCCAAGTACAACCCATCAGTCACCTAATTAAATGTGACTTGAATTTAACCAATAATTCCAAAGCATACTTAAACTACCATCAAACGGTCGGATTCTAAATTTTACGAAAAATCCAACGGAGGGATTCTCACGAATCGCCTCCCTAATCATTGTTTTGCATTCATACGAAGATCCAACAGTCAGATCTTCACCCATGACCACACAAAGCCACTGGGACAGTCATATGATCATCATATCAAAACTACAAGTCCATCGGACGGTCCTAACTTCACATATCAAAAATCTAAAGATCGAAATCGATCTAAATCTAAAAATGCATAACTAAATCATACGATATCCGAAAAATGCGTATAATATGCCGAAATGATCATATTAAAATGTAGAATCTTAAAATGTATAGAAAATATATTTTTGACCCCTAGAGGTGGCCGAAAAGGGCCGCCGGAGTTAATGGCAGAGCCGCCGTCGACCACCACCAATGGTGTAGGGCCCGAGCTGCTCTTCTTCATGTTAACATACTGATCATTTTTCATAACTAGCTCAAGGTCAGAAAATAACGGGAAGAGGTTGAAAAGTACCGAAATAGTCACGGTGGCCGGAAAATTTCCAGAATCCGGCGAGCTTGAGTTCGACGTAAAAACTTCCACCAATGGCTTTGATTCCCTCTAGAGAGTTGTTCAGCAACTCAAGGCGAACTCCCCAGCTCAAGAATCACCTAAAACGAAGCTCTACAACGTGAGATATCCGGATCGAAAGGTCTGTTCGATCCAAAACGGGGCTGGCTTCCAGCCTCCACCACAGGCCACGCCGCCGTGCAAGGTTGCTTCTAGGAGCTTGAGGAGGTCGAGGGGAGCTTGAGGATGAAGTTTGGCAAAGATTGATGGCTTCTAGCTCGAGATATCACGATTCGAACAAAATCGAGCTTAAACCGATCGAAGCTTCCCGCCACCGCTGCCGGCCATGTCGCAGCGCAATGCTGCCTCTGGCAGCTGTGCAAGGTCTAGGCGAAGCCAACGGAAGTTGTCTGAGGTCGTGAGGTGGATGGAGGAGGAAGAGATCGATCACAGAGCCTTTGCTCTGTTTTCTGCGTTCGGCCGTGAGAGAGAGAAAGAGAGAACGAAGGAGGAACAGTTTCCAAAAGAGGAAGGCCGGGTGAAAAAAAGAAAAAGGAAAGTTTCCAATTATGCTAGGGTTTTCCTTAAATACCCGAAATGGAAAAATCTTCTAAATGCGATAACTAATTCAAGAAATATCATATCTTTATGTTCCACATATGCACGGACTCTTATAAACGAGCTCTACTACTTTCATGAAGGAAGTTTTCCCAAATTTCGCACGTATAAAAAGTCGATTTCTTAAATCGAACATTTCAATCTTTTCGTCAAAACAATTGTTTCGGAACTTTGATAATTCTAGAAATAAAATATTTCGAGCAACATTCGTGAAATGGTAGAATATTCGTTCCACACAATTACATGAAATTAAAATGAAAATTGCGGTTATTACAATCCACCAACAATTAGAGCGTCTGATTCCCCCATATCAGTCACTATATTGACCCTAAATCCATAAACGAGCACAATAATATGTTTCACACAATAAAATCAACCAATCCAAGATACACAATATTATTATGAAATTAAGCATTCGAAATATAATACGAATCATCATTCCAAATCAATCATATCATCACCCAACAACACACCAATCAATATATATATTCCACGTAAATATATGTATATATATATATACGTAATCATCCACTCAAGGATGACCACTAATACCATCTATAGTTCACACAAGAAAATCGTGAAATTCATTTGTATAATTAAAATTCATTTTACTTACCAATGGACCGTAGTTGATCAAGTCCATGTGATTTTACAACAAATATTTATTCAGTAAATATTTTTCACACAATTACGAAAAAATAAATTAATTAAAAGTACTCGGTTCATAATATGAACCATGTGAGTTTTGCTCACCTCGATACTCCCGTTGCGTCTTCAATTTTAACACAATCAGACCGAACCCGCTCACCCAAGTAAAAACTGTCAATCACCTAATCAAATGTGACTTGAATTTAGCCAATAATTCCAAAACATACTTAAACTACCATCCAACGGTCGGATTCTAAATTATATGAAAATCCGACGGACGGATTCTCACGAATCGCCTCCCTAATCACTGTTTTGCAATTAGATGAAGATCCAACGGTCAGATCTTCGCGCATGACCACACAAAGCCAATGGGACAGTCATATGATCAACATATCTAAACTACAAGTCCCTCGGACGGTCCTAACTTCACATATCACAAATCTACGGATCGAAATCGATCGACATGTCAAAATTCATAACTAAATCATACGATATCCAAAAAATGTGTATAATATACCGAAATGATCTTATTGAAATGTAGAATCTTAAAATGTACAGAAACTATATTTTTGACCCCCAGAGGTGGCCGGAAAGGACCGCCGGAGTTAGTGGCAGAGCCGCCGCCGACCACCACCAATGGTGTCGGGGCCAGGCTGCTCGTCTCCATGTCATCATGCTTATCAAAAAACTCTAAAGGCATGATATCAAATAAATCAGGAAGGGATCGAAATCTACCTTAGAAGCTACGGTGGCCAGAAAATTTCCAGAATCCGGCGAGCTTGAGTTCATCGTAAAAACTGTACCACTCACTTCTATCCCCTCTGGAGACTTCTTCAGAAACTCAAGGCGAGTTCACCAAACCAAGGATCACAAGAAACGATGGCCTACAACTCGAGATATAGGGATCGATAGCTCGGTTTTGATTTAGATTGAGGCTGGCTTCCAGCTGCCACCACGTGCAGCGCCGCCGTGCAAGGACACCTCTGGAATCTTCAGGAGGTTGAGGCGAACTCGTGGATGAAGGTTGGTGAGGTTTGGTGGCCAGTAGCTCGAGTTATCAAGCTTGGAACCAAATTAGGTTCAAAACAAAACCGGATCTCCACCACTGGTGCTGGTCGTGTCACGACACAAGGCTGTCCCTGGCTGACAGAACCAGCCTCGGATTTGACCTGAAATCAGAAGTGGCCCTACGGGGCCCATCTTAGAAGAAATTCTACCCAAAAAATTTGGCGGAACCTCCTTTAAAACGGCCTACCCAAAAACCTGTAGAAAAACAAAATACTTCCAAACAATCCAACATTATTCTTCTAGAGCCACCCTACTCCCAAAATCACAACATCTCCAATTTCACAAAACAATTCTGATACTTGAGAATATTAATCTTATGGGTTATCAGAGCAATCTAATACACAGGGTGTACAAGAGGATAGAATACAAAATAAATGACCGATACTTTTTATAATGCGGAAGCTATGACAGCTATGCCTCAACCTCATGTACGCTCGACCTCAAGCTACTCTGGCCTGCAAACTGGGCATTTGAAACCGAAGGGCCCAGAGGAAAAGCATTTAAAAACCGTTAGAGTGAGTGGACGAAAAATAACTAATCTCGAAGGAAAACAATTATAAGATTTAATGCTTTCCCAAATTATTCTCTTAAAACCCAAACAGGCAGTGAAAATCTTGAAAATATTTTTAATCATCATCTTTACTCAAATCTCAATCCTTTTATTTTGAGATATCCTTTTTTTTTTTTAAAGAAACCTCGTTTGATGATCGGAGAGGACTGCTGTCTAGTTATCTCATGTCATCTGAAGGGGACTGCCGCCCAGATGACGCGTCGGAAGGGACTGCCGACCGGATTTAGGAGGCGATGATTAGAAAGGGCTGCCGACTAACCACAGGTACTTAGAAGGGACTGCCGACTAACTACCTCATGTCACCTGGAAGGAACTACCGACCAGGTGACTCACCGGAAGGGACTACCGACCGGGATGTAGTATGGAAGGGATTGCCGACCAGACTATTACCTAGAAGGGACTGCCGACTAGGTAATGTACGCATGCGCTGTAAATAGCCTCCTCAATGAACTGGAATCAAATCTCTTTAAAATAATTTCTTTCGGAAAGAAACTCGATATTAATTCAATAAATCCTCAATAATTCACCGAAAGCATAACTTAAGAATATCTCGATGATTCCATCATGCTCAAATATTTGCTAAATCATTCGTACTTGTATCATCATATAAATCTATATTTGAAATCAATAATTCTCATAATAATTTCTTAATCAATCACTTCCCGAAAATCACTTATTAACTCAATAACTCATAAATAAATAGCTCGAAAATCTATTGAAAGCCCTCGGGAAGGAAATCCACTAATAATCCCATAATTCATAGATCATAAATATACGTCAAGAAATCAAGCTCATAAAATCATAAAACTCAATAATTCAAATCATAAATTAAATCTCAATTGGAATAATTATACTGCATGCATAATTAATTTAAAAAAAAATGTCCACTCACAGTACTGTTTAGGTGACCATACAAACGGTTTCCTTCGTCGAACAGTAGTTCGGTACGTCGTCCTGTACACAAGTATAATTCATGAATAACAATCCGAAAATTAAATACCGTCCCCACATCATATCCTCATAAATCACCTATCCACTTATTCTCGAATTCAATCCAAACTTTATCACTATTATCAATTCATCGATTAAGAATTCCAAAGCAGAAACAAGGGAAAATACGAAGGTCGAATTTCCATAATCGACACTCGTTTCACTAAACTTCAGAAATTCCTAATCCATAACAAATCACTCCAAAATCCACCAAAAATCACATTTACAAATTCTACAACAAATATAGATTTAACTAGCTAAAAAAAAACAAAGATTTTAAATCACTGTTCATACACAGCACTATTCACCGTCGCACTATTCATGCGGCGGCCAACTCCTCCTCCGGCCACAAAATTTCATCTACAGCAACATCTCAACATTTCCAATAACTTTCTCAACTGTGACAAAGTCAAAAAATACCTTAAAGTGGCCGAACAATTAAGCACTCCGAAGTACACTGAAATTTTCCAATTATGCTTTCTTTCTCCATGCTTTGATCTGGGTTATGAAACTTGGCAAGCATGAAGAGTGGCTCAAGGCACTTCTAATGGACCTGAGTTTATGACCGAAGGTGGCCAGAAATCAGCGTTGACTAATTTGCTACAGTAAAAATGTGGGCTTCGATCTCCACATTTCCGGCCAAATCGCCGTAAACAACTCTCACATGCATGTTAAGGTGGAGGAGACGAGTCTATCGATGCTCGCAGCTCGCCATTTGGTGGCCTAGAGGTGGAGAAACAGAGAGTTGCAGAAGAGAGAAAGAGAGAGTTGCAGCAGAGAGACAGAGAGCACAGGGGAAGAAGAGAGAAAAGAAAGAAAAGTTACCCGGTTACAGTAACTTTTCAAATTTATATCAATCTATCATAAACAGTTACTTTCATATTTCGCTTATAACTTTCGCATACGAACTCCGATTTTTACGAACCAAGTATGCACGCTCTCGGTTTAATGTCATCTACGACTTTCATGCGGAAATGTTTTTCAAATTTTGACCCGAACAAAAAGTAAATTTTTAGGGCCACTAAACTAATCGAAAACAACTAAAATGTAACCGAAATAGTTAATTTCCGTTTTTCCACAAATAAACAAATGACATTTTGGTTCGGGGTGTAACACTGGCAGGTGCGCAAGGTCGAGGCGGTGAAGACCCGAAATTTTCATCTAAATAAATATATGTAATTCAATATTTGTTCAATAATATGAATTATGAGGTGAAGACCCGAAATTTCAGTTAAATATTTCGTAATTCAATATTTCTCAAATTATATGAATTATGAGTTGTGAGTGTTCGAATGTCGTTATTTGAGAAATTTGGTTTCGAATGATTTTAGTATCGAAATTTAACGTTATTTAGGGTTATTAAAATTGACTTATTTTTACGTAAGGAATTTGAAGAAACTTTCTTCATGAAAGTCGTAGAGCTCGTCGATACGAGTTCGTGTATATGCGGAACGCAAGAATCGGAGTTCGTATGAAGAAGTTATAGCATTTATAAAAGTTGCCAATTTGGGTATATATATAAATGGAAAGTTTCCCAAAATGAGGTTTCCATTTTCAGTCGGTGTCACTGTTCATCATCTTCATTTTTTTTCTCTCCCGTGCGCACGGCAGAGCTCCAAAAACAGAGTAATTTTCGCCCGCCTCTTTCTCACAGCTCCGGCCACCGTTTGAGGTGAAACGAAGCTCAAATCGACTCTACTCCTTCCTGTGAGTCGACTGGTGGTCACGGTTTCCCCTCTCGTGGTGGCTACACGGCGGTGGAACTCAAAAATCAATCCGAGCTCTAAAACGAACCAGCGGCGATTTCTCCTGGCTCCGGCCACGAAAACTTGAGTTCTTTATCTTGTTGAACTCGTATTAAGGAGTAGAACACGCATCAAAAAGACTCAGACCAGAAGTGAAGCTTTTGAAGTCGAACAGAGCAACTATCGAAAAATTTCGGTTTTCCGGCGAACCGGACTGTTTTTAGGTATTTTCGACCACTTCCACTTGTTTCCTCACTTCGTGCTAGTTATGAAAGTTGCTCAAAATGATGAAATGAAGAGGATAAGCCTCGCCCCGACACCATTGGCGGTGGTCGACGGCTGCTCTGCCCTAAACTCCGGCGGCCCTTTCCGGCCACCTCCGGGGGTACCATGAGTAGTTTCTGCTCATTTTTAGATTCTACATGTCGATACGATCATTTTGATATATAGCATGTGAATTTTGGATATCGTATGTATTAGTTATGAATTTTACGATTTCAATTGATTTCGATCGCTCGATTTGTGATCTATGAAGTTTGGACCGTTCGATAGAATTCTAGTTTTGATATAATGATAGTAGGACTGTTCCGATTACCTTATGTGGTCACAGGTGAAGATCCGATCGTTGGATCTTCATATAAGTGTGTTTTTGAAATTATACGCTAAGTTAATTATCATTTTGATTAGGTGTTTGACGGATTTGTTAGCGGACGATTGTGAATCGTATTTTGGGCTGTAAGAAGACGCAGCGGGAGTTTAGAGGTGAGTAAATCTCACTTGGTTCATTTACGAACCGAATTTCCTTAATTGCCCAATTTAATTGTTATGTGTGAGAAAATGGTTTTAAGAAATGACTTTTAAAGTATATTAAAAATGAATTTCATGATTTTACATCGTGTGAACTATAGTTGGTATTAGTGATCATCCCTGTGTGGATGGTTACGTATAAATATATTTACGTGATTATATATTGAATGGTGTGACATTGAGGTGTGGAATTGTGATAATATGTTGTTGATAAATGTTGATAATATGATTTTGTTATGTTGTTAACATTTGATGAATGTTGGTGATAAGCATGTTGATTTTGTGAGTGAAATAGAAGGTAGAGAAAAGTAAGATTCCGAGGATCGAATGGTCCAAGGATCTTTGGTTAATGATAACCGGAGTGTATGTGTTCTGAGGACAGGGAGGTCCAAAGTTCGACCGTTAAATAATAACGGGGATATATTGTTCTGAGGACATGAAATGGTCCAAAGTTCGCGGGTTACTGAGTAACCTGGAGGTGCCGTTACTTGACCCTGGGCCAAGGTGTCAGAGGTAACGAGGCAGTTAGAGCTCTAACGTGGGGCCAAAGTGGCGATAGTTGTGATTAGGTGCCAAAGTGGCGAGAGTTGTGATTTGGTGATTGTGGAAATGTGTTCCATGTTGTTTCATGTGTGTTGGATTGATGTTGCTTGTGGTTGTTGAGATTGTTGGATGTTTACTTAAGATAAATGAGTTGTGGTCTAATCAACCGTTCATTCTTATTTACTCACACGAATTTTCAGAAAGCTTAACTGGTTTTGTGTTGTTGCAATCCCGGTACACTATTCAAATGATGTAGCGGATAATCCTGCAGGTCAGGATAATCAGGGTGGTGAGCGAGCTGCGTAGGGCAGCAGGGTTGAGACCAGCACTTGGTCTATTTTGGTGTGTTTTGTAGACTCTTTTGAGCATAACTTTGTATTTATGTTAGTATTGTAATAATTGACTCGAGAGATAGTTTGCTACGAGGTTTGTATTATGGTTTGTGAGATGTTGGTTTTGAGAAAAAAATGCAGGACGTTATTTGTTTAGTTGTATTCATGTTTCGAATTTGAATTTATTATTCGAAATTCGGGGCGTGACATATGAATTTTGAGTTTGCTTCGTATGTCGTTATGTGAGGAGAGAGGTTTCGAACGAAATTTATTTTGAGTTGACGAGCATTTGGATAATTGTGATTTGATTGATAGAAGACGCAGCTGGACTAGAGGTGAGTAAATCGCACATGGTTGATTTAAGAACCAAATTTAGTAAATTATATTGATTTGATAATAATAGACATTACTATGTGAATGTCTATATATATATATATATATATATATATATATATTATTTATGTGATAATATATATTTGTTGATGGATTGTGTTGAGGAAACAATATGCATGATTGTGTTGTGTTTATTGTTTAAATGTTTTCTTTTCGTGATTAATATGTTGAGAAAGGAGTTGAGTTTTATTGTTTGAAAAATAATAAATTGTCTTGATCTGTGGAGATCAATAGGTCACAAGTGTGACCATGGCATAATATCAGTGAATCACGCTCTTATACCGGGCTGGTGGTTACTAATAGCATTATAATCGTGAACCACGCTCTCGCGTCGGGCTGGTGGTTGCGATCAGTTAGAACTATAGTCTGTCTGCCAAATGTGAGGGGTCTTATGAGGGTAACGTTGAGGTTACTTGTGACTCATAAGTATGAGTTTTAGAAGAGAGTCTTGAGAGTATTCATTTCTTTATATTTTAGGATATTTTGGAGTTACCTTGTGAGTTTATATCTATTATCCTAAATTGTGCAATCTTTAAATTTACTCATACGGGTTTTCAAAAGCTTACCGGGTTTTGTGTTGTTGCAATCCCGGTATACTATTCAAATGATGTAGAGGATAATCCTACAGGTCAGGAGAACCAGGGTGGTGATTGAGCTGCTTAGTGTAGTAGTATATGATTTATCGCATTTGCTTTTGTGAGGTTTGTTATGCTCATTGAGCTTTACAATTTAAGTTTGTGAGAGTGTGATGTAATAAGTAATTTGAAGATTTTGTTTTCGTATTATTGAGTGAGTGAGGTGTGGTTGTTTATGAAAAAAATTCAGGACGTTTATTTGATTAAGTGGTTTAATTCATGTTTCGGATTTGAATTTGTTATTCAAAATTCGGGGCGTGATAGTTTAGTATCAGAGCGTAAGGTACATATTTGGTGATAATCAGTACTCCCCGAGTGATGGACCGTCTGCAGCGGATCCCCATCATATGCTATTCGGTACTGGTATAATCATTGGGTATGTCGTAGTGCAGAGTCTAGTTAGGGTCTAGGTCCTTAAAACGGTAGGTTTGACCTTTAGGTTCTTGTTGGAACAAGTATAGTTCCTTGAATTACCTTAGATGTGTTCATATCTTGGTTAATATGTACTAGTATTTGACTATGCTATGTTTTAAGTGTTATACATGTATTGGCTAGGTATACTTGTACTACTATCCATAGGTAATGGATCTTGTGGGAGGCAGAGGTAGGGGTCGAGGAAGACCCAGAGGTAGGGGCAGAGGTAGAGGTAGGGGTAGGGCCCCTCCTGTGGATCACTATGAGGATGAAGTGGAAGCACCAGAGTTTGAGCTACCAATTCCACCTGTGGCTGATCCCTCTCGTTTGTCGAAATTGGCAAGGGAGATTTCTCGTCTGGGAGCAGTTCTATTTAAGGGAGGCACAGACTACAAGTTGGCAGATCAGTGGATCGAAAACATGAAGGGCTACTTCCAGATGGTGATTTGTGACGAGCAGGAAAAGAGGAAGATAGCGTCGTTTATGCTTCAAGAGGATGCACGGTTGTGGTGGAGTGGCACAGAGAAATGATGGATGTGACTACCCCAACCTGGGATGAGTTCATGGAACTTTTCAGGAAGAAATACTTCCCTGTTACAGTGAGACACCAGTTGGAGAGACAGTTTCATTCTCTAACTCAGGGGAAGTTGAGTGTGAGAGATTATGAGGTAGAATTCAACCGGTTGTATCAGTATGTGAGATAGCTAGATCCTGAGAGTCTGGCCATGAAGTTTCAGTTGGGGCTGAACCCTTCGATTCGGCGTGACGTAGCCATTTTAGAATTGACGGAACTAGGACTCGTGGTGGCTAAGACATTGGCCATTGAGCGGGAAAACCAGATTCTCTTGGAGGAACAGACAGTTGAGAGAGATCTTCAGGGTAAGGGAAAGGCAGTTGCTGAGAGCAGCCATACAGTGAGAAACCGAGGTAACTTCTGGAAGAGGCAAAAGACTAACCAGCAGACACCAGCTAGGGCTATAGTTCCTGCACCTGCTAGGGCGGTACCTATTAGACAGGTGGCGTCTCTGAAATGTTTCAATTGCCATGAGTTGGGGTACATTTCTCGAAACTGCTCGAAACCAAAAAACGCGGTGTGCTTTACTTGTGGCCAGGTAGGATATATCTCCCGAGTTTGTCCACAGCAGTAGGATAGGGGTCAAAGGAATCAGCAGAGGCAACAGCCTCAAGATCAGGCTAGAGTCTTCGCTATTAGCCAGATAGGCACTGGGGTGGAAGGTACTCTATCTGTTTATAATTATCTAGCTAGAGTATTGTTTGATACAGGAGCCTCCCACTCCTTTATATCTAGTTTTGTGGTAGATGTTTTGGGATTAACTGCTACAGCACTTGCTAGATCTTTGTGTGCTACATCGCCTCTTGGCATCTCTCTTGAGCTTGGTGTGTTTTGTGATGATTGCCCTATTGGGATTTGTGATAGAGAGTCTACTGCTTCTTTGATTATGCTTCCGGATCACACGTATGATGTGATTTTGGGTATGGATTGGTTGAGCCCGAACCATGCAGTGATTGATTGCTTTAGGATGATTCTGTCTTTCCATGTTCCTGGACAACTAGTGTTTCATTACCGTTGTCTGAAGTCTGACATCGCCATGAGGGCAGGGATTTTGGCTCATATTGAATCTGGGAGTAGTGCTTCTGGGATTACAGGAATTCCTGTAGTTTCAGGGTATGCTGATGTGTTCCAGGAGATACCAGGATTGCCTCCGAAAAGGGTAATGGATTTCTCCATTGATGTTATACCAGGTACTGCCCCTGTATCGAAAGCACCTTATCGGATGGCTCCAGCTGAACTTCAGGAGTTGAAGGTTCAGATTGAGGGATTACTTGCACAAGGGTTCATACAAGCTAGTGTATCTCCTTGGGGCGCACCAATGTTATTCGTGAACAAGAAGGATAATTCACTTCGGTTATGTGTGGATTATCGACAGCTGAACAAGGTGACCATCAAGAACAGGTACCCTTTACCTAGGATTGATGACTTGTTTGATCAGCTTAGGGAGCCTACTGTGTTCTCATAGATTTATTTGAGATCTGGATATCACCAGTTAAGGGTGAAGGATGATGACATTCCAAAGACGGCGTTCAGGACTAGGTATGGACATTTTGAGTTCCTTGTCATGCCTTTTGGTCTCACGAATGCACCTGCAGCATTCATGGACTTGATGAACCACACGTTCAGTCCTTACTTCGATCAGTTTGTTGTGGTGTTCGTTGACGACATCTTGACTTATTCAAGGTTGTCTGATGAGTATGAGAAGCATTTGCGAATCATGCTACAAACATTGAGAGAGAAGGAATTGTTTGCCAAGTTTGAGAAGTGTGATTTTTGGCAGAAGGAAGTCAAGTTCCTTGGTCATGTAGTTTCGAAGGATGGAGTTTCTGTGGAACCTTCAAAGGTCGAAGCGGTGATGAGTTGGAGTCGCCCCACTACTGTTACAGAGATCCGTAGCTTCCTCGGATTAGCAGGGTATTACAGGCGTTTCATTGAGGGGTTTTCTAGTATTGCTTCAGCATTGACCAATTTAACAAAGAAAGACACTCAGTTTGTATGGACGGATAAGTGTGAGAAGGCCTTCAATGAGTTAAAGACTACGTTGACTACAGCCCCAGTGGTGGTGGGTTGGTTATTTACAGTGATGCATCTCATCAGGGTTTGGGGTGTGTATTGATGCAGAATGGTAGCGTTGTTGCTTATGGTTCTAGACAGTTGAAGGTACACGAGCAGAATTACCCCACTCATGATCTAGAGCTAGCTGCAGTGGTGTTTGCCTTGAAGATTTGGAGACACTATCTTCATGGTGAGAAATTTGAACTCTTTTCTGATCATAAGAGTTTGAAGTATCTATTCTCCCAGAAGGAATTGAACATGAGGCAGAGAAGATGGATGGAGCTCATCAAGGACTATGATTTCACCTTGGAGTATCATCCCGGAAAGACGAATGTAGTGGCGGATGCTTTGACTAGGAAACCTAGAGTAATCATGGCATCGATTATGGTGCGAGAGTGGCTTATGTTAGAAGCTACATCAAAGTTTGACCTTATGCCCGTAGGAGCAGGACATGGAATCTTTTTCAGTAGTATCACCTTACAGCCCACCTTGATTTCCAGGATCATTCAGGATCAGACACTTGATGAGTTTGCTCATGCGAGGATTGCTGAGATGACTGCTGATCCGAATGTGGAAGGCCCTTCCGAGTGGATGATGGGAGCAGATGGAGGGTTGAAATTTCGAGGGAGATTGTATGTTCCGGGTGTTGATAACCTCAAGGAAGAGGTCATGCGGGAAGCACATAGGTCTCGGTACACTATACATCCAGGGGGTACTAAAATGTATATGGATCTACGAAGGCAGTTTTGGTGGTATGGAATGAAGAGGGACGTGGCAGAACATGTGTTGAAGTGTCTTACATGTCAGCGAGTGAAGGCAGAGCATCAGAGACCCGCAGGAATGTTGAATCCTTTGCCGATTCCTGTTTGGAAATGGGAAGATATCTCTATGGACTTTGTGACTGGATTGCCTAGGTCCAGGCAAAAGTTATTACTCGATTTGGGTGATTGTTGACTGGTTGACTAAGCCAGCACACTTTCTTCCGGTGGCAAAAACTTACTCAGGGGATGCATTGTGTAAGTTGTATGTGAATGAAATAGTGAGGCTTCATGGTGTGCCTGCGACGATTGTCTTTGATCGTGATGCTCGTTTCACTTCGGAATTCTGGCATAGGTTCCATAAGGCATTTGGCACATCTCTAGCAATGAACATTGCATTTCATCCACACACAGATGGGCAGACCGAGAGAGTGAATCAAGTGATGGAGGATATGCTTAGAGCTTGTGTTCTGGACTTTAAGAGAAGTTGGGCGGATCATCTGCTATTGGTAGAGTTTGCCTACAACAACAACTATCACTCCAGCATCGGCATGGCCCCATATGAGGCTCTTTATGGTAGGTCATGTAGGACTCCTATCTGTTAGGCAGAATAGGAGAGAAGGGACTCTTGGGTCCTGCACTTGTTCATGAGACTACTGAGAATGTCACTACTATTGGGGACAGAATCCGAACCGCTCAGAGTAGACAGAAAAGTTATGCTGACTTGAAGAGGAGACCTGTAGAGTTTGAGACAGGCGATCATGTGTTCTTGAAGGTCTCACCTATGAAAGGTGTGGTGAGATTTGGCAAGAAGGAAAAACTCGCACCGAGGTATGTTGGACCTTTTGAGATTCTGGAAAGGGTTGGAAACTTGGCATATCAAGTGTGCACAATGTCTTCCATGTGTCTATGCTCAGGAAGTATGTCCGAGATAAGTCCCACGTGATTAATCATGGTACGATCGAAGTAAACACAGATGTGACCTTCGTGGTTGAACCTGTTCGTATCTTGGATAGGTCTACGAAGAGACTTCATAGGAAGGAGATTGATCTTGTGAAGGTGTTGTGGAGTCATCATGACGAGGGTGATGCGTCATGATAATTGGAGTCCGACATGAGGAAGAGGTATCCTCAGCTATTTGTTGACGAGCGTACTTGAATTTCAGGACGAAATTCCTTTAACGATGGTAGACTGTGAAGACCCGAAATTTTCATTTAAATAAATATATGTAATTCAATTTGTTCAGTATGAATTATGAATTTTGAGTTTACTTCATATGTCGTTATGTGAGGAGAGAGGTTTCGAATGAAATTTATTTTCGAAACGAACGTTATTTAAGGGGTCGTGAAAATTGACTTTTTATACGTTCGAAATTTGGAAAAACTTCCTTCATGAAAGTTGTAGAGCTTGTCGATACGATCTCGGCATATGTGAAATGCAATATTCGGAGTTCGTATGAATTAGTTATGAATATTTGAAAATTTGAATTTTTCTATAAATATTAAGAAAAAACTGATTTTTTCATTAAGAATGAAAAAAATTCCTTTTTTGCGGATTAGCCCCCAGCCCTCTCCGCTCTCTCTCTCTCTCTCGCGCAAACCCCCCTCCCCCCCTGCACCGACCCGCCGACCCGACCCGGCCCCATCTCCCTCCTCTGACCTCAGGCCACCGCCCCTAGCCCGGCCCGAGCCGCCCAACTGCCTTGCTGCGCCGCTGCCCCCAACCTAGATCGAAGGCACTACAGTCCCGTGGGCCGACTCGATCGGATCTCCCCGTGCCGGCAATGCACGGGCCGATCCAACACCTCATCGTGATCTCCTCGTTCTCCTGATCATCCTCATATCCTCCTTGCATGACGATTTTGAGTGTGGAGCAAAAGATCAAGAGTTGAAAGTTTCGACGTCCTTGATTCGATCTGGAAACTGATCGTGTGACCGAGATTAATAACTTCAAAGCTCGATCTAGGACGATCTAGACCTTGTCTCGAAAAAAAGTCAGGTATCAAAGTTGTTCATAATTCATTTTGAAGAAGTTTGTAGTTCACAACTTTTGCATCTGAGGTGGTTAACCGCCGTGTGTAGCAGCGCGTCGGACCATATTTTGACTTTATATTATCTGGACGATGATCTATGCATCCATATGAGCGTTTTGATATATCACAAGGTTATTTTAGAAAAAGTTGATAAATAGTGGATTTACGTTTTGACGTTACTATTTACGGATTTTACAGTTTTTTCTTCGGTTTACGATTTACGGAGATCAGATCATCGGTTTTACTTCAAATTTTAATATATTGATCGTATGACTGTCCCGATGACTTTGTGAGGTCATGAGCGAAGATCCGACCGTTGGATCTTCGTATAATTGTAAAACAGTGATTCCGGTGGCGATTCGTGAATATCCATCCATCAGATTTTCGTATAATTTTGATAGGATGTTTCCAAGGTCGATCCGTGAGGATCTGACCGTTGGATCATCATTTAAATTCGATTTGACCATTGGATTGTCTTTATTTTAGAATCCGACCGTTGGATCATCATTTAAGTTTATTTCGTGTTTCGTTACTAAGTAAAGACCGTACTTGATTAGGTACTTGACGGTTTGAGTTGACGAGCATTTGGATTATTGTGATTTGATTAATAGAAGACGCAACTAGACTAGAGATGAGTAAATCGGACATGGTTCATTTAAGAACCAAATTTAGTAAATTATATTGATTTGATAATAATAGATATTACTGTGTGAATGTCTATGTATATATATTATTTATGTGATAATATATATATTTGTTGATGGATTGTGTTGAGGAAACAATATGCATGATTGTGTTGCTTTTATTGTTTAAATGTTTACTTTTCATGAGTTATATGTTGACAAAGGAGTTGGGTTTTATTGTTTGAGAAACAATAAATTGTTTTGATATGTGGAGATCAATAGGTCACGAGTGTGACCATGACATACTATTAGTGAACCACGCTCTTATATCGGGCTGGTGGTTACTAATAGCATTCTAATCGTGAACCACGCTCTCGCGCCGGGCTAGTGGTTGTGATCAGTTAGAGCTCTAGTTTGTCTGCCAAATGTGAGGGGTCTTATGTAGGTAACGTTGAGGTTACTTGTGACTCATAAGTATGAGTTTTAGAAGAGAGTCCTGAGAGTATTCATTTCTTTATATTTTAGGATATTTTGGAGTTACCTTGTGAGTTTATATATATTATCATAAATTGTGCAATCTTTAAATTTACTTATACGGGCTTTCAAAAGCTTAACGGGTTTTGTGTTGTTGCAATCCCGGTACACTATTCAAACGGTGTAGCGGATAATCCTGCAGGTCAGGAAAACCAGGGTGGTGATCGAGCTGCTTAGTGTAGTAGTATATGATTTATCTCATTTGCTTTTGTGAGGTTTGGTATGCTCATTGAGCTTTACAATTTAAGTTTGTGAGAGTATAATGTAATAAGTAATTTGAAGATTTGGTTTTCGTATTATTGAGTGAGTGAGGTGTGATTGTTTATGAAAAAAGTTCAGGACGTTTATTTGATTAAGTGGTTTAATTCATATTTCGGATTTGAATTTATTATTCAAAATTCGGGGCGTGCCAGAGGCGGTGCCGTGGGACGTGGTCTGGGCTCAAAAGGTGGCATGTGGAGGAAAAGCTCGCCCAGCGAAGCCGTGCTCTGTTTTTGCTGGGTTCGGCCGCGCGAGAGAGAGAATGAACAATTTCCAAAAAAAAGAAAGGAAGCCGGATGAAAATGGAAACCTTCCAGAAAAATTTAGGGTTCTTTCTATATATACCCGAAATAGAAAAACCTTCTAAATGCCATAACTAATTCGTAAAAAATCCAATTTGTGTGTTCCGTATATGCACGTACTAGTATCGAAGAGCTCTACAACTTTCATGAAGGAAGTTTTCCCAAATTCTGTATGCATAAAAATTCGATTTCTTGAATCGGACATTTCGAGCTTTTCGTTAAAACAAATTGTTTCAGAACATCAATAATTCTAAAAAAGAAATATTTCGAGTAATATTAGTGCAAATGTACATTATTCCTTCTACACAATTACACGAAATGAAAATGAAAATTGCAATTATTACATAGAAAAAAAAAACCGAAATGTAGCAGGTAGCAATATCTTCGACTAAAAATTTAATTCTCCAATGAGTGGCAGCTTTACCATCGAAAATATTGATAGAAGCTTATATCACCATCAACTAAGAAGATATGCTCATGGCCTTGAGAAATTGCATGAAGAAGTCCTCCGAGATCTAAAGCCATAAATGAAAGTGTAGTAGACTTGGGATTTGAATGCCAATATTGCATTGTCGTGCGATCAACAATAACGTGAAGAATTTGTATTGTAGCCTGCCTTTTTTTTTTTTTTTCTTTGGTCTGAACCTGCCTTTGTTTGAGAGTAAGATTATTTTTTGCATGCCTGAAATTAAAAAAAAAAAAGTAAAAGCTTATGATATGCAACAAAGATTGTTATCACGCAGTGTGTGTCCTCCTTTCGTTACTCTTTCCAAATTAATGGTCAACCTAAAGGGTATCTGAGTCCTACTCGTGGCTTGCGGTAAGGGGATTGTGAAGACCCGAAATTTTCATTTAAATAAATATATGTAATTCAATATTTTTTCAATAATATGAATTATGAATTTTTGGTTTGCTTCGTATGTCGTTATGTGAGAAGAGGGGTTTCGAACTAATTTTATTTTCGAAACGAACGTTATTTAGGGGGTCGCGAAATTGACTTTTTATACATTCGAAATTTGGAAAAACTTCCTCCATGAAATGTATAGAGCTCATCAATACGATCTCGTACATATGTGGAACGCATTATTCGGAGTTCGTATGAATAAGTTATGAATATTTAAAAATTGAAATTTTTCTATAAATATCAAAAAAATCTGAGATTTTTCATTAAGAACAAAAAAATCTCATTTTTGCATATTGGTCCCCCAGCCCCTCCGATCTCTCTCTCTCTCTCTCTCTCTCTCGACCTCAAACTCGCCGGGTCAGACGCGAACCGACCCGACCCCATCTCTCTCCTTCGGCCTCCACCGTCGCGGACCCAGGCTCCCCCGTGCTCTTCGCTCCACACCCAGCCGCCCCCTGCCGTCGCCTTGCCGAGCCGCTGCCCCCATGCCTGGATTGAAGCGACCCTAGACGGAGAAGCCGACCCGATCGGATCACCCCTTGTGTCGACTTTGCAAGGGCCGATCCTCCACCTCTTCGTGATCTCCTCGTCCTCCTGATCATCCTCATATCCTCCTTGCACGACGATTTTTGAGTGTGAAGTGAAAGATCGAGATTTGAAGTTTTCGATGGCTGTGATTCAATCTGGAATCTGTTCAGATGGCCAAGATTAATCCAACTTCAAAGCTCGATCTAGGACAATCTAGACCTTGTCTCGAAAAAAGTCAGGTATTAAAGTTGTTCATAATTTCATTTTGAAGAAGTTTGTAGTTGACGACTTTTGTATCGGAGATGGTTGACCAGCGTTGACCGCTGTCTGACCGACTGGGTGTGGCGGCGCATCGGACTATATTTTGAGTTTATTTTATCTGAACGTTGATCTATGCATCCTTACGAGCGTTTTGATATATTACAAGTTTATTTTAGTAAAAGTGGATAAATAGTGGATTTATGTTTTGACGTTATTATTTACGGTTTTTACGTTTTATCTTCGGTTTACAATCTACAGAGATCAGACCATCGGTTTTGCTTCAAATTTTAATGTTGATCGTATGACTGTCCCAATGACTTTGTGAGATAACGGACCAAGATCCGACCATTGGATCTTCGTATAATTGTAAAATAGTGATTTGGGAGGCTATTAGTAAAGATCCATCCGTCGGAATTTCGTATAATTTTGATAGGATGTTTCCAAGGGTGATCCGTGAGGATCTGACCGTTGGATCATCGTTTCAATTCGATTCGACCGTTGGATCGTCTTTATTTTAGAATCCGACCGTTGGATCATCTTTTAAGTTTATTTCGCGTTCATTTGCTAAGTAAATACCATACTTGATTAGCTACTTGACGGTTTGAGTTGGCGAGCATTTGGATTATTGTGATTTTGATTGATAGAAGACGCAGCTAGACTACAGGTGAGTAAATCGCACATGGTTCATTTAAGAACCGAATTTAGTAAATTATATTGATTTGATAATAATAGGCATTACTGTGTGAATATCTATGTATATGTATTATTTATGTGATGATATATATATTTGTTGATGGATTGTGTTGAGAAAACAATATGCATGATTGTGTTGCTTTTATTGTTTAAATGTTTACTTTTCGTGATTTATATGTTGAGAAAGGAGTTGGGTTTTATTGTTGGAGAAACAATAAATTGTTTTGATATGTGGAGATCAATAAGTCACGAGTGTGACCATGACATACTATCAGTGAACTACGCTCTTGTACCGGGCTGGTGGTTACTAATAGCATTATAATCGTGAACCACGCTCTCGCGTCGGGCTAGTGATTGCGATCAGTTAAAGCTCTAGTCTGTCTGCCAAACGTGAGTGGTCTTATGAGGGTAACGTTAAGAGTATTCATTCCTTTATATTTTGGAGTTACCTTGTGAGTTTATATTTATTAACTTAAATTGTGCAATTTTTAAATTTACTCATACGGGATTTCAAAAGCTTACCGGGTTTTATGTTGTTGCAATTCGGGTACACTATCCAAACAGTGTAGCAGATAATCCTGCAGGTCAGGAGAACCAGGGTGGTGATCGAGCTGCTTAGTGTAGCAGTATTTGATTTATCGCATTTGCTTTTGTGAGGTTTGATATGCTCATTGAGCTTTACAATTTAAGTTTGTGAGAGTGTGATGTAATAAGTAATTTGAAGATTTGGTTTTCATATTATTGAGTGGGCGAGGTGTGGTTGTTTATGAAAAAAATTCAGGACGTTTATTTGATTAAGTTGTTTAATTCATGTTTCGGATTTGAATTTATTTATTCAAAATTCGGAGCGTGACAGGGATCCTCTCTCACCATATTTATTTCTATTGTGCACTAAGGCCTTTTCAGCTCTACTTGAGCGCAAAGCGCTACAGGCTTGCTTTAAGGGATCCATGTTTGTGCAAATGCTCCTAGTATTCATCATTTGTTGTTTGCTGATGACAGTCTTATTTTTAGGAAGGCAACAGAGGAAGAGTGTGGTCACATTCTAACTGTTTTGAAAGACTATGAGATGGTCTTTAGCCAGAGAATCAATTTTTCTAAGAGTAGCATTGTGTTCAGTAAAAAAGTGAATGTACAATTGCAGCAGCGGCTTGCAGATTTGTTAGGGGTTGTCATTGTCCCTAAACATGAAAAGTACCTTGGTCTTCCCACATATGTTGGTAGGAAGAAGTCGAGAACTTTTTCGTACATCAAAGAACGGTTGAGCAAAAAACTTGAAGGTTGACAAGGGAAATTGCTGAGTGGTGCAGGTAAAGATTTAGTTATTCGTGTTGTAGCTCAAGCTCTTCCTTCTTATGCTATGAGTTACTTTCTTCATCCAAAGACTTTTGTCATTCTCTTCATCAGATGTGTGCAAGGTTTTGGTGAGGAAGTAAAGCGGAGAATAAGAAAATTCACTGGCTATCTTGGGAAGGTTTGTGCAAACCTAAAGAGGAGGGAGACATGGGCTTCCATGATTTATATGCTCACAATCTTGCTCTTTTAGCAAAGCAAGGATGGCGTTTAATACGCTATCTGAATTCTTTACTTAGTCGAATTTATAAGGCGAAGTATTACCCTCAGGGTTCTAAAACTTGGCCTAGGCGACCGCCTAGGTGCTAGGCACCTCTAGGCCGTTCGGATTTTAGCCTAGTCGATCGGTCTAGGCGGTTCCTAGAAGGCCTTGGCGAGTCTGACTGGGCGCTAGGCGGTCGGAGATTAGGAGCTTTGTGAAGACCCGAATTTTCATATAATAAATTTATGTAATTCAATAATTGTTATATTAATTGAATTATGATATTTGGGATTAATTGGTATGTCGTGGTTTGAGAAAGTTGGTTTCAAATGATTTTATTTTCGAAAACGAACGTTTTTTAGGGGGTCGTGAAAATTGACTTTTTATACGTTCAAAATTTGGGAAAACGTACTTCATGAAAGTTTCGTATCGTGCATATGTGGAACGTAATATTCGGAGTTCGTATGAATACGTTATGAATATTTGAAAATTAGAATTTTTCTATAAATATCATGAAAAATCAGATTTTTTTATTAAGGACGAAAAAAATCTGATTTTTGCATTTCAGTCACCCCCCCCCCCCCCTCTCTCTCTCTCGTGCCCAGCTTCCCCCACCCCCCCCCCCCCCCCCCCCCCTCAGGGATCGCCCCAACCCGACCCGGTCGGAAAGCCGCCTTCCCGGCCACGTCGCCGCCGAGCCCGGCGCTCCCCGCCTTCGCCGCTCCTCGCCCAGCCGCTCCCTGCCCTCAGTTTCCCCAGCCACTGGCCCCTGCTCTGGATCGAAGCCTCTTTCCGAGCCTCAAACCCGACCGGGCAAGAATTCCATTTTTCCGGCGGTGTACGGGCCGATCTTCATCATTTTCTTGATGTCCTCTTCCTCCTGATCATCCCCATATGTGGCTTGCATCACGATTTTGAGTATAGATTTATAGATCAAGAGTTGAAAGTTTCGACGTCCCTGATTGGATTTGGAATCTGATCGAGCGACCGAAATTAATCCAACTTCAAAGCCCGATCTAGGACGATCTAGACCTTATCTCGGAAAAAGTCAGGTATTAAAGTTGTTCATAATTTCATTTTGAAGAAGTTTGTAGTTGACAACTTTTGCATCTGAGGTGATTGGTCGACGTTGACCGCCGTCTGACCGCCACGTGTGGCGGCCCGTCGGACCAAATTTTGAGTTTATATTATCTGGACGATGATCTATTCATCTATACGAGCGTTTTGATATATAACATGGTCATGTTAGAAAAAGTTGATAAATAGTCAATTTAAGTTTTGACGTTACTATTTACGATTTTATAGTTTATCTTCGGTTCACCATCGGTTTTACTTCAAATTTTAATATGATGATCGTATGACTGTCCCAATGACCTTGTGTGGTCACGGGAGAAGATCCGACCGTTGGATCTTCGTATAATTGTAAAACAGAGATTCGGGAGGCGATTTGTGAAGATCCGTCCGTCGGATTTTCGTATAATTTTGATAGGATGTTTCCAAGGGCGATCTGTGAGGATTTAACCGTTGGATCATCGTTTAAATTCTATCCGACTGTTGGATCATCATTTAAGTTTATTTCGTGCATTGTTTACTAAGTAAAGACCGCACTTGATTAGGTACTTGATGGCTTGAGTTGACGAGCATTTGGATTATTGTGAGACGCAGCGGGAGTTTCGAGGTGAGTAAAACTCACGTGGTTCATATTACGAACCGAGTGCTTTAATTTATTTATTTTTGTAATTGTCTGAAAAATATTTATGGATTAAATATTTGTTTTTAAAATCACATGGACTTGATCAACTACGGTCCATAGGTAAGTAAAATGAATTTTTAATTATACAAATGAATTTCACGATTTTCTTGTGTGAACTATAGATGGTATTAGTGGTCATTCCTGATAGGATGATTATGTATATATATATATATATATATATTTACGTGGAATATATATTGGTTGGTGTGTTTGTTGAGTGATGATTTGATTGAGTTGGAATAATGATTTGGATTATATTTCAAATGCTTAAATTTCATAATAATATTATGTATGTTGGATGAGTTGATTTCATTGTGTGATAATATATTGTTGTGCTCATTATGGATTTAGGATCAACGTAGTGACCGGTATGGGGGAATCGGACACTCTAATCCTAGATGGATGATGGGATACGATTGGTTGAGTAAGTATGAGTATCGGACGTTCTAAATATATGTATAAGTATACATATTGATGAAATACGATAGAGATAAATATGTCAGATGTCATAACCTAGGGCAGGTGACGGGCTACGATTCAATTAGAGCTCTAGTCTGTCATATACCGTATTTTTATAAATACGATGTCAGGGTTTTGAGAAGAAAGATGTGAGTTAGGGTTTTGTGTCGATTTATTGATTTGGATTGATTTGAGATTTGGTTCTTTGTGGATGTGGAAAGTGTTGTGCGTTAACTTGGGTGAAAATGATTATGATTTAATTAAACAACCGTTCTTTCTTTTACTCATACGAGCTTTCAAAAGCTTACCGGGTTTTGTGTTGTTGCAATCCCGGTACACTATATGGTGTAGCGGATATTCCTGCAGGTCAGGATAACCAGGGAGGTGACCGTGCTGTTTAGATATTGCAGCATTTATTTTTATTTTATTTGAGTTGTGAGGTTTGTTATGCTCATTTAGAGCTTTATAATTTATTTTGTGAGTGAGTTGTAATAATTACCTGAGACTAAATTCGGTTTTTGAAATTAAATTGTGTGGTGAGGTTGTTAAGAAAAAAAAAAATTCAGGATGGTTATTTTAAGTTGTAGTAATTCATGTTTCGAATTTTGAATTTTTATTCTAAAATTCGGGGCGTGACAAGCTTTCTTCTTTTTTTTGTTTTTTGGTCGTCAAAACTCAAATGCATCATAAACTAAAGACTACTGCAGTCGCTATGTCTCCTCTCTCTCTCTCTGACAAGGTTGCACGAGCTCTGTCCCTCTCAACCTCTCTCCTTGACTATCGAGGTGTGGACACCTTTGCTCTCCTCGAATGTGACACCGTGACGGATGACTGACTCAGCTGTATCTCCTCAATCAGATCCAGACTCTGATTAAATCATAAGTCCATCTCTCTCAATTTGAAAGGGGGGGGGGGAGAGAGAGAGAGAGAGAGAGAGAGAGAGAGAGAGGTGCAGTCATGTAGAAGATGAGAGAGAATAGAGATGCAGGAGATGAGAAAGAAGATAGACAAGGAGATGGGTCCACATGAACTATTAAGCGGTTTGTGGTTTTTTTTTTTTTTTTGTTCTTTTTTCTTTGAGAAAGAAGTGGTATAGATGTGTAGTGATTGGCAACTATCATTATCAATTAATCTGATAAGGTTCGGAATGAGTTATGCATTATCAATTAATCTGATAAGCTTTAGGATAAGTCATGCATGCTATTAGGTGATAAATAATTCATTATTTAATAATTGTATGCCATAAAATAATTAAAAATTAAAAAAAAATATAAACCGCCTAGTCCCTGCCTAGGCCCCTAGGTGCTAGTTCCCGGGTCACCGTCCGATTAGCGTCTAGCGATTTTTAGAACCTTGATTACCCTGATGGTGACTTTTGGAGTTCCTCTTTAATGTCATCACCTTCCTCTTGTTGGCGGGGAATTTTTGAAGCTAGATTAGTGCTTAAAGGTGGAGTGAGATGGCAGGTGGGAGATGGTCAATCTATTCATATTGATCCTTGGTTACCTAGACCTAACTCATTCCAACCTTTTAATATGAGGGATGGTGGCTCGACTTTGGTTAGGGAATTATTGCTCCCAGGGTTGTCTTGGAACTCTGATTTTATAGCTCAGTGGTTTGAGATAGAAGATGTAAGGCTAATTCTGTCTATTCCTCTTAGCCAACGGAGTGTCTCTGATAGATTGATTTGGCATTTTGATGCGAAAGGGTTATTCTCAACTAAAAGTGCCTACAAGCTTGTTATTAATTTAATTCATGTTGATTTCCCTCCTGCCTCCTACCCAGCACATTTTGTGGAGACTTGCAAACGTATTTGTGCTGCTAGAATTCCTGGTAAGGTTAAGGTTCGCATGTGGAAGGTATGTGCTTCTATTCTTCCTACAGTAGCTCAACTTCGAACTAAGAGAATTTGGGTTAATGATGGTTGTGTTTTCTGCAATGATGGAAATGAAGCTATTCATCATATTAGGAGAGATTGTTCTTTTGTGCATGATATGTTAAGAAAGGTTACAGGCTTAAGTTCGGTGATATCTTCTGGGAGTGATTATCAAGCTTCTATCTTGGATTGGTTATCTCATTGTATGCAAAGTCTCTCTTCTGAGTTATTTGATTTCCTCTTGTATCTGTTATGGGCAGTATGGAAAGAGAGGAATCAAAGAGTTTGAAATAGTAAGACCCTCGATTTGGATCAGCTCTTCTTCCAAGCAGCTTCTGGTTTCTCCTTGTTTACTTCTCTCCGTCCGGGTAGGAGTTCCAAAACTAAACGAGCTTCAACTCCTTGGTTGTCTCCTCCTACAGGGTGGCTTAAGGAAAATTTGGATGGAGCTTTTGACAGCAGAACTAACATGGGAGGGATAGGTGTTGTGGTACGTGACACTAAAGGCCTAATTGTTGGCGGAACTTGTTGCAGAGTCTCGTTAGTTAGTGCTCCTAACGTAGTAGAGGCTTTGGCTGGGAGGGCTGCATGTGCTTGGGCTGTGGAGTTCAAACAGGCACCTATTATCTTTGAAAGTGATTGCATGCAGTTGGTTAATTCTTTGAAGTCTGAAGAGGAAGATCACTCAATTATTGGGAGGGTAATTGATGACATTGTGGTCCACTTAGCTTTTATTCCTACCTCTTTTTTTCAACATGTCTACAGAGAGTCCAATTTAGATGCACACAAGCTTTGTGCAAAGCTTGCGTTGTATTCTAATGTGTCTGCTAATTGGAAGGATCATGTACCTTCCACCATTGGAAGCCTTGTTGCTTCCCATTGTAACACTTCTTCTCATTGAGTAATCAAATGCTATCGTCTCTCTCTCAAAAAAAAAAGATTGTTAAGCCCTTCTGAGAAGGATGCAGTCTAAAAGTATTAAGCCATCCAACAAAATTGCAATTCCAACATTACCATATCATGAGCGAAACCTTGCCTTATTGGTTCACTACCTATGACCTTTTTTTTTTTTTTTTTTTGTGTGTGTGCGCGCCGATGAAATCCCTGGAGACGAATATTGATGGTGTTTTACAATTTATTGCATACTTTTTACTATATAAAGAAACAGATTAGACGTTCCTTTGCAATCACTTTGCATATGCAGCTAGAAGCCATTACCTCCAAAGACCCCATTGAATCTTGGATTATATATATACGAGAATAATAAGTGGGTGACAATTAATCTCTTCTCATCAATAAACTTTGATAAGTGAAGTTGAATTTTAATTTTAACAAGTGACGTTTTGATGGTTCAGTGGTTGAGCATAAAAAGAGGCAGCATCTAGTTTTCTCCTTCGAGACAACAGAGGTATATTCTGGCTTGTGTTAAATCCTTATCTAATTTTCTTTGGCCCTAAGAGAAGGCCTAACTTTTTTTATTTTTTTTTATGTATATTTGTTATCAATTAAAGTAAAAATAATGAAATGAATCATATTCATTTGATCTTAGTCCAGTGGTTAGAGCACCTACTACCTAAAATCCAGGTCATAATTTCGAGTCACCATAGGGGTAAAAGTGAAATCCTTTGATCCTCTTTTTATGAGAAAAATTTCATGAAGATGGGTGTAAATTGACAATTTTTGCCAAGTTTATGAGATTTTTACAACTGCAAATTTAAAGTGTAAATTAAAATTACAGCCAAATGTAAGAGGTATATCAGTAATTATGCTAATTGCTACTGACAAGGGATTTCAACATATTCAAGTTGAAGGAGACTCAAATCCTTACAGACAGCCTCAAGTTCATGACAATAAAAATTTTGCTTAGTTGTTCTTTTAATTATTTGAGGCACATTTTGAGGGAAGCAAATTTCACAAACTCCTTGACAGGCCTTGGCCACAATCGACATATCCCTTTGGCATCATTCTCTGCCTTTAAGAGCTTTTCATGCCATGTAGTTCGACTCTTTAGATCTAGTTGTCTGCAGCCTCTTGTTTTCTTCTGTAAACGAAAAAGAAAAAGAAAAAGAAAAAACAGAGGAGGTCATAATCGCCTCCAATTGCAAAATCAAAACAAAGAAAAATCTAGCTGCAGTACATTTAACAACCAAAAAACAATAACATTGTTGAAACTTGGATCAGCTTTGATTTTAATACCCTACCCTTATCAGATCCAGACAGATCAGATTTACAATTGAACTGTCGTCTCTTTTATCTTCTCTTAAATCAAATAAAAATTGACGCAAAAAATATATCGCTACACATATTAACAGATGATAACCAGATGGGCAAAACAAACCGGTAATTATTGAATATTGCCACAAAAAGCATTTCCGATGTACTTAAAATTAATACATCTATTCAACTGTACATCTCTGTAGACTTGGGAAGCCCTTCAAGCCAGTCATCCTTTAAATGCGGGATCCTCAATCAACTGAAGAGTTTGTTTCTGCAGTCTCATCCTCACTGAAGCTAGATGGCATCTCCATGGCAGTCCTAATATATGCACAACGCAGTCAGAATTGAATCAATGTATATTTATGTAGGATGCAGAACATTTGCACCAAAAAATATAAGAAAAAAGAACAAATGATGCTCACACCATAAATAAGTTTTAATCCTCAAAAGGAATTACAATTAAAAGACAATAATAATTATATTAAGCTGACACAGTAGTGAGGACGTGGGACACCGTTCCTCTCTCATGCATCTAACTTCGTGTAATTGTCCAAAGAAACAAAAATCTAAATTTGTGTAAAAGCTTTTAAAAAGTGGTTGATGAATATTCTAACAAGTGACAAATCCCTTTATACAAAAACCAAGGGGCATAAGATCAACTCATCAAAGTCAAAGCCTTGTAAACAGGTTGTTTGATGTTAAAAAAGTATAAAATACCTGTAATTTATTCCTAATATTAGCGTGTCCATCTATGACATCTTTCAATAACCTTGATACTTCACAATCAGTAGCTAGACTCTAACAGGTGACATCGCTTATATATGTTATGGGGAAATATGGCCCTTTTGCATACTTAAACTGAACAAGTCAATAGAAAAATATAAAGCCACTTTTTAAGAAGAAAGAAAAGCAAATACAAAGAAGAAGAAGAAAGGACATAACTTTACGGAAAAACAGGTACACAAGTATACTATAGACATGCAATTCATAGGATGACAGATTACCCTTTAATCTGATTTTTACGCTCTGGAATTTGAGAAAACGGCGTTGCATAGTCTTGGTGAGGGAAATTAACTCTGCCTTGTTTTCCAACCTTCATCAAAAGGAAAAAGGCTGTCAGTAAAAAGCAAAACCCTCCGTACATACACAAGTAATGGTAGGCCATATACGGAAACCTATTAGTAGGTAAGTATGCCATGCATACGCATTGAGATATAAACATTGCCCCACCAAAATTCAAACTCACCACCATTTCATCTGTCATCGTTACTCTAAGTGGATTGTGATAATCTTTGACTGCCTTACATTCTCCATCAACTTTCTCCTCCTGGCAGAAGTAGATATTAGAAAATAGTCACAAGCCAAGGACTTTATATAACACAGTTATACGGCAAAGAGGAGTACCCGTGGGATCATCGTAAATAGTCCTCTCTCTGTGTCATGAGCTTCGGAATGCTTAACTACAGAATTTGAAGCCTTTAAATTAAAGTAATCGCTTCTTTGGCCAATGTTGGGGCTACAAACTTTATCGGACTCATTTGGCCATGGCTCTGTTGTCTCACTAGTGATTTTCCTGCTGCGGTGGCCATGCTTAGAGCTCATTCTGTTCTTCCTATTGCCATTATAAGCAGACATTCCTCCAGGAAATGCATCATACATATCTAAGGAAGAGTTTTTGCCAGCAGAAGAATTGATATCTTTAAGATAAGTGGACTTTTGCCTCAATTGCTTGCGAGATTTTCTCTCCACCATATCAACCCCATGCATTATACCACGATTTTCCTGGTGCATATACAAACCCTGGGAACTCAACTTGGAATTATATACTTCATATCTCTGCAAGGCCATCAAAGGAGGAAGCATATCACAAGAGGGAAGGGAGACCTCAACAATGTCAAGAGTGTTAATATGCATTTCATTTAAAGATTCCAGGTAAAAAAAAAATCAACAAGTAAATTAGCTCTCCCATGTACTTGTTACATCTCAGAAACAACCACAATATTTAAATCAGTGTTCCCCCACTAGATACGCCAAAATATTACACAAATGTCTGTCCACTTACAGTGCTTGGACTTGATTGCCTTTTTACTCCAGATGTGTCAGGGGAATCAAGACCAGCAGCATCCCCACCAATTGATGGTCCTGCAATAGCGTTGAACAAAACAGAGTATAAGACTGTGTGTGTTTATTATATGTACGATATACATGCACACATATTCAAATGATGATCTTTTTCTTTTCCAAGTTTCAGTGGTTTAGATTTGGGTTACTCTAATTGGGTACTCAAGATATTGTGCTAGTCACCTCCACCTAGTTCACTCAAACTTCATACGAAGATATACTGAAGAATGTGAATAAATGTAAACCATACACAGCTTGAGACGTACTACAGAAAACTTCTAAGAGAACTAATAAGCAGCTTCTGTAACCACCATGCATAAGACAAGAGAAATCCTGAGTAGGGTTTAAATTAAATTTCTCTACTTCAAGTGCATACACCTAATGGTGCAAAAATGAGAATTATAGCAAAAGAGATGGATGTGATAATAATTACAGCAAATTGGTTTTCTTTTTCTTTTTCTTTTTCTTTTCTTTATATTTCTTTTTCTTTTTCTTTTCTTTATAATTTTTTTTTTTCTTGAATGCCCCTCCATCCCTTCACCCAAATCCAAGCTCCTTTCCCCATTCCATTCTTTGTATAGAAAAAATTGTCTGTGACATCATATTTCCGTGACAAAGATTGACCTTCCTTAACTTGACATATTTTAGTTTAGTTTTAATTTTGATTTATGAAATTTCATTAAAAAAAATTTTAAAAAAGGAGTCTTTATGTCGCTTTACCGACCTCGTTTAAAAAAAAAATACGCCGTCTGGGGGCTTTACTGGGGCTAACTAGATTTTATACATACACGACACTCATTCGGTTAAAATCAAACGGAGACAGCATTACAAACAGAAGCAAATTCTTAAAGTGGAGCAAAGATAGTTCTAACAGCTAGAACAATATAATTCCTGATAACCCTAGGTTAAATAAACACCAATCCCCCTAACTTACCATAGTATTAAAGTAATATCCTTATTTAATTCTACTTTGCATCAAGCCACCTCAACTCGTCGACAGTAGCCATTGCTAAGCCGTAAAAGAAGACCTAGACATCAGTGACCATAAGTTTATAACAGAGGAGCGGCAACTCACTTGTAAAACTAGTGAGTTGCCAAAAAAATATTACCTAGAAAATGGGTAAATGTCCAATGCCAGGAGAGATAACGTGAATTTCAAAATGTCTTAATAAACAAAAAAATACAATGAGAGAGAGAGAGAGACAGAGAGAGTTTTAATTATCTTCAGTAAAACCTATTTGTATTTGCAAGTCTAAAAGAAATACAAAGTTCATGATTCCACTAACCATCCTAACTCCTAATGTAATAGAACATAAGAAAGATCCAACTAGTTGATAAAAGCCAACTAGTTTCATTCTATAAAGACAAATAATCAAACCTGATCAACAGACAGACCAATGTAGAAGAACAGAAGAAACAGAAAGATCTTAAAATTCTAAAGAGATCAAAGCCCAGAAGGAGGTCTGAATCTACTCTTCCCCGAAGATCGTCTGCCCCAAGCTAATATTGATCTTCAGAAAACCTTTCGTTCCTCATCATTCAAATTAGCTAAAACACAACTAGCATCATGGATCCCCAAAAACATAGCCTTCCTGACATACCAGAACCCATTACAAATAGAAAGAAAAGCACAGCACAATGGAACCACCCAAATCACATTAGCCTTGCACTAAGCAACTTCCACTGGACATCAAGCAATTGGTCTACATAGAAACACATGACCAATATTGGCCGCCGCTCCTGCCCCCACCTATGGCATTATGCACCCATGAGGCAAAGACAGCATTATTACCTGTTTAGATTGTATCACATGATCTTACAGTTTCATGCACCATGATCCAAGGTAACATTAGGCAGGACTGCTTCCAAGATCATACCAGAGGGTACAAATGTAGCAAATCAGAATCCTCACTCAGAAAAACACCCAAACAGAACTTGGAATTACAAAAAGAACACCTGGAAAATTCTAGCCTGCATCTTCTTGCATTCTCCTGTAGCAGGATGGAAGCAAGGATTTCCAGAAAACATGACATCGAAGATAGTTCCCCCATTACAAGCATCATTTATATATTGCCAAAACCAAAATCCCAACTTATGGGAAAAGACAAGGGTCAACAAAGCTAGCATTGGCAGAATTGTGATACCTCGACAAATTACAAAGTCCATGGAACAAATTCGTCAAGATTTATACTCCACTGGAACTGTCCCTAAGTCTCCAGCCATCAATTCTACGATCAACTGACATCACACAGAAGATTCAAAGCCTCAGGATATGCCTCTCTATGGACTTCAATTTGAACACTCAAAATATCGCGACCCATTTTCATTGGTTCATATTTATTCAGAATTACAGCATGCCACAAGGTTCTCATTCCAAAAGGAAGTTCCAAAGCCAAATACAGAAAGGTTAAAAAGCTTTGCTGTTTACAATTGGATTGCCTACCCCTAGAACTGAGATACATCTCTCCAGACTTCCGCTTGAAGCCTTCAACTATTTTTGCTTCCTGACCATTTCCATTGATCCACATCTATTCCAATTACAGCAGGTCCCCAAGGGCTATTTACAAATGGCATCTCCAAAGCCACTAAACAAGAAAAGCTTCAAAATCTCTTGCTTCTCACAATAGACTATCTACCTCCAGACAACTCAATCTTTATTTGAATCACAAAATCCCAGCTGACTAAAAATGCTCTGTCCTGTCTTCCTCTACATCAGCCCTCGAAAGTTTCTTTCCAGATTTTCCAATTTGTCAGCCACTCTTTATACGGAATTCTGAACAATTACGAAAATAGTAGGCATGCTTCCATAAGTAGACTGAGGTCAATTTGCCTCTTTCAAAAGAGTAGCCTTCCAATTGTGCAATCTTATTTGTACCTTTTCAACAGCCATATCCCACATCAGGTCCTCATATTTCCATCTTTGGGGCCCCGACACCCTTCTTAGAAGATCATGGTTGGCTGGCAGTGCACCCAAAAGAGATCCCACCACTCAGCTTCTGCTGCACCTTACAGGTTTAATCGCCTGTTGACTCATTTGCACAGTTCTTGATCTGTGTTTCACCATGGGCCAAAAGGTGCACCCATAAACTTCATAGGCACAAGTTCCACCATCCTACCCCATAGCCCATAGAACTGATAGGCTCTCCACATTGCTCTATTCCAAGCTTATGCCCGATAAAGAACATTTCTATTAGTTCTGTTTTTCTCCATCAGAAAAAAACTTCGTTAAAGACTTAGAGAAGTAAAAAGAGTGAACCAGGAGTCCACTGAAAGTAATTTGACTTGCTAATGACCCAATCATTGGGCAAAGAATTTAGAAGTTGTGTAGTTGGGTTGTATGTTCTTGCTACCATGTGTCTACGATTCTGAATGACTCATTCGTTGGCCAAATAAAATCTTAACCTAGACAAGGCACAGACGTAGTCAGTGAAACAAATTAAACCAGCTCAGCTCATTTTGGAACTATATCATCTGCAAATGGCAGGTATCTGTATCTAGTAGAGCTACACACAATGATAGACACAGGATTCCCTCTGTGTCGACACTTTTTCCTTTCCAAAAACTATTCCTCGTATACAAACACACACCTTTCCAAAAACTCAACACACCTTATCCCATGAGGAAAATTTTATTTATTATTTACACAACACACACTAAATGCCAGTGCCCATGACCATTCGGTCTAGAGGCACAAGTCTCTCCTCTATAAGTGGGAGGTTCTGACTTTGACTCACAGATGAGTACTTGTACTGTAACACTAAATCCCAGTAAACCCTCTTCCTGCAATTATTCCAATTTCCTCCCAACTACCCATGTGCTAAGATTTAATTCAGGACTCAAGCCCTTGTTAGAGGGCTAGTTTATGTTAATCACAGTTCCAAAACCCAAGTTTTACATGAATTCATCTGGCAGGAGCTTATAACATAAAACATCAAATTCACTTGAAGGCTCTGTTGAAACAAACTGAGAAAAATTACAAATGTGAACCAGAAATCCACACAAGGAGCGTACTTTATGAGAATGAAAAGAAAACAAAGAGAGAAACTTAGAAGCTGACTAACTATTCACTACCTTCTAATTCCACAATGCAAGACATACTTAAAGTTAATATTTCCGTAGCTTTAAAGAATGCCAAGCCAAGAGGCAAGACTATAAATATCAGCCTCCCATATACAATAGCTTGCATAATCATCATTGAAGTGTAATGACATGTCATACACTTTAAAAGTCTTGTTTAAATGTTTTTACTCAAATCGGCAATATCTACATTATCCATGCACACAGCAGATTAACAGATTTTGTAGTAAAATACTTGAGCAACAAGATCTGAAAATACAGTAATCAGGGAAATTAGAAAATATTTATGACTCACCTTGCACTGGATCCATAATCGGGGATTCAAATGCACCAGGAGGAAGTGGATCAAATTCTACACCTAATGGAGGACCATCCTCCCGAAAATGCCTCCCAAGTTGCCTCTTAACAGCTGTAATAGCAGCATTTTCTATTTCACCTTTGACTTTCAAATACCCTGAGGGCTTATATCCCATGTTTTCTGCGCCCTTCGTATTTAAGGGTGAAAAGACCCCATTATCCGTTACATATCTAGATGTTTCCATATCATATGGATCTTCAGTTTGAGTAAGAAACCTATCTTGTAAAGATGAGCTACTTTCTGAAGATGTATTGTCCATGCTAACTCTTTCTGTATAATGAATCCGATGCTCACGAGTGAGATCTGCAGGAGGGAAATCATACCCAGAAAGCCTCCGACTTTCAACCTCCCTAGGATCAACGTACCTATAGTCTCCATGTTTAGTGCTACCACATGAGTCTTGCCCAAGTCCACTAGCGCGATCCTGAATAACACCACTTGAACGATCTTGCCGTCCATTAGCATATGTTTCATCTCTAGACAATCTTTTGTCTTTCAACCTTCTGTGGCAAAACCATCCAGATATCTGCTTTTCTGACAATCCCAACTCCTCAGCGAGTTGTGATTTCATTTCCTCTGTAGGATACTTATGCTCTGGAAAAAGTCAATATACTTTTCCTTGAGAATTATGAAGATTGAAAACTGAGCAAGGTTAATAGGAATTTGAAAAGAAAGGGTTCTCACCATTATAAAATTTCTCCAAAGCCATAAGCTGGGCTGGTGTCTTGAGTACTCTTTTCTTATTATCAAAGGAAGTTTTATTCTCTTCTGAATGAACTTCATTTGACTCTGCACATCAACCACAAAATCAAAGAGCTAAACTAGTCACAAAATGAAATAATAGAATGAATATAGTAGATACATAGAGCACATGACGACATATTTGCTACACAATCAGCTAACAGGTATGGATATAATATCCCATTTAAATGTCAAACAACTAATAGTTTTGTGGCATTTGATGGCAAATAATATGTACATGAACAAAAATAGGAATGGACAAAACCACAGTTTTATTGCTTGGGTTAAGCCCAAGGTTTAAATATCGATCATTCCAAAAATAACTGATACTCAATGTTATAAATTATGGTTGGATTAATCATTATTGAGACAATTTCTACTGCTATTTTATTTAAAGGATCATTTATGTGCACATTCGATGATACCTTCAACATTGGGGAAAATTCTATAGATGACAAGTCCATCAACATCCAAAGACAGTTCCCCTGCAGTTCAGAAGTAGATGTCTGTCCATCTACTAGCGTATAACAATGGAATCATGTTATAACACCAACATAGTTTGAATTACAGTAGTCAACATGATAGTCATGTTGTTCTTTTAAGCTCCCTACTGCTTCTCCTTGGAAGTGATAGTCAATAGATGTGACGTAAAGCAAGTATTTGAAAAAAATTCTCTACTTCCTTCTACACCACACCGCTCAAATAGAGCCGCAAAGAGCACATGATGCATGGTAGCTCCCCAAATAAACTTATAAGGACCAGCCAGACAAGAAACTAAACTTTGGTGGTAACCCAGCTTTCCAAATAAACTATAGGACCAAAGGTTATGGTTGGATTTTCTAACAACAAAAGAAAGGACATGCAAAAAAAAAAACACGGAACCCTGGACAGCCCTAACTCTATTGTCAGAACACAAGCAACATCATTAATGCATGATGTCAAATTGTAGCATTTCTCTATCACTTACATACCTCCTAGAATTCAGACTCCAAACCTCCCATTAGTGATAGAAGAAAACTAATGAAAAGCTTATAACCACATTACGAAGGAGAACCTATTAACTCTTTTGTCTTTTTCCTTTTTATGCGTTTGTTTATTTTTAAGACGAAACCAAATCTTACAGTCCAAAACACAGGCTTCCAGGATAACACCAAAGATTAGGAAATAACAGTATAAAGGAAGACTCAGTAACTCGCCCCACCACCAATATCATCCAAAAAAGAATTTAGTTTGTCCACCACCAGAGACTTGGTAAAAGGAGAAAAATGAGGGTACCATGAGGGGGGGTGGGGGGGGAGGAATTAAAAGTTGCCACCATCCAATACTCAGGAGCGCCAACCATTCAAAAGCAATCCAAATATACATTCCAGAACTCCTAACAGTTATTCTAACAATAATCTTCTCATGGATAACTTTCTTCATTAGTATTACCATAACTGTGGGTACCACAGACTTCTTTTGCGACAATAGGTCATAAGATAATTGTTCGTATTGATCTTCTAAATGATAATATAAAATGGTGGGAAGAGTATGCAATTCCTTCCTAACTAGGTTGCAGGACTCTAATAAAATATTCCATATCCTAGATTAACTGAACCTCTCTAAAAGAAAATTTCCAAAATCAGTCACCAAGTCAGTTATAAATACACAAACTGGAAAGTTAGAAAATGATCCCTTGTAATAAGAGAAATGAGCATGATTATCAAAAAGCTGCACCTTCCACCTCTGCAACTTTTGTGAAGGTCACACCTAAAGGTTACGGTTGATGAGACGATTACATCGACTTTGTTTTTTAACTAAACACATTTAACTCATAATTGCACAACCATACAAAGAAATATACCACTGTATATTCAAAGCATGCAAAATTTACAAATATAGCAGCGCCAGACTCTTAAGGGAAGGGCACACTTTTAAAATACAGTATGTGAAGCGTATCCATCGTAGAAGTCCCTTCCAGGGCTATAAACATATTAGTCAACTGTGCCCATGTTGTAAGGCTCATGCCTTACAGCAACCTGGTTTCACAAGCTTTTTCCTTCCGACTTTTTTTTTACCATCAAATCAGTTAATATTGCCACCCATCCATTTCAAAATGCTTCAAAACTTACAAATGTGTAACTATATTTCCCTTTTTCTAGAAAAATTTACGTGATACTATCCACCCTTACCTCACTTTATCATATAGTATCTAAACCCCCAAACTGGTTTTTCCCTTTTGTATTTCTGTGTTTGAAACAAATTGCCATCTGAATCATGGCAAACAGATAGAAACACATGAGATTTGCTAGTCGAGCACTAGAAGTCGGTAAAAGGAAGGACAAGAATACCAAGGAATTTCATCAAGGCATAATTCCCCACAAACATTCCAGCATTGCCTAAAATTTCCACTAATCTCTGTGCCAATTAATATATGAATTTCAAAAGTAAACCCTAAGGCCGAAACTTCTGTGTGTGTAAAAGAAAATGTAGGGAGCCTAAGCAATAGAAAATATATCAAATCATGAAAATACATTACACTCTGATAGCATTGGTACTCATCAAAAACATAATATCACTGCAAATCAAAAACCCAGTTCCCCCTTCACTGTTCTCAGTTTCTTAGCAACCAACCACCCAATATTCGAAATCCGGGGATGCGTACAAAACAAATCAAAATCCCAACAACCCAATGCACGAAATTCACAAAAATCGATCAGGAAATAGAAAACCCAGTATCTGAAAAACGATATCGGATAGAAGAAAAGCGAGAATACCTTCCATGGTGTGAGGGAGGGATTTTCTCCGGTGGTTATTGACTTGTATCGGCCTAAACTGCGATAGCCATTCCTCGACCCGACCCGCTTGCCCAGATAATTGTTTTGTTTTGCACCCAATTCAATTCTGATTTCAGAGATCCTTTTCTCTCTTTAATGTTTTGTCTTCGTTTGCGTTTGCTTCTTCATCCAAATAAAACCTTTACAGTTTCCAACTAAAATAAATAAAACTTTTATGGTTAGCCTTTTACTGTGTTTTTATTTTCTTTTTTTTCAGTGATATATATTTTTTTTTTCCGAGGGAACTTTCATTTACTAGCCTCGACACCCAAGATGTGCATGCCATTTCACAATTTGTTTTCTCTAATATAAATGTGAATTAGCAAATAACAAGGGAGGTGTATTCAATCCAGATTTTAAAACATTATGTTTGACTTTTTATAATCAGTGAATTTTGCTAGATTCTACATAATCCAACGGATTGTTTTAATTACATATGGATTTAGATAGATTCTAAAGCATTGTTTTATTAGATTAGTTTGGATTTTAAAAAGTCCATGGATTGTGATAGACAAAGAAAATTACGAACTTCAATTTTGTGTCTGCGAACCACTTGACAAGATTGTGTCTGATCAAACTTTAATTTTTTATCTTTGACTTCGACATAAACAACTTGTTCACAGGTTCACCAGATCCCTCTTTAAGGGCATTCAACAAGTCTTCTGTCTTTGCATTTGAGTAAGCATGTTTCTTTATATATGCAACAAGTGACCTTTGAAAGGGTTCAACATTAAGATAGTTCTGTAGCATCCAAATAACAAAAGAACCTTTTTATAACTTAAGGCACACCAAGTGGCATATACAGGATCTGAATATGGGATGGGCTGGATTTAAGTGCATAAAAATTTTGCAAGCTCATAAATTTTTTTTATTTTGAGGTTTGGAACCCAGTGGAAGGCTTATCCTCACGCCTTTAATATTATCATTCAAAACATAAAACAAGGGCGGGACATAAAACCAAAACCCTTTAAATTAAAAGTTACAAGCATAAACTTGTTGTAAAATAATAAAAACTAACTGAATCGTACCCTCCGAGGCCCACTCATTTCAAACTCAACAATCACAGAATCATTGTCAATACTATCAACAAATTCTTTTTCAATGTTGAGAACCATCAAATCATCAAGCAATTCATCTTCCATATTATTTCTAAGTTGATTTTTGATAATGTTCATAGCCGAAAATGCTCTCTCTGTTGTTGCTGTAGAAACTGGCAGAGTCTACACAAGACAAATCAATCTATAAATCATAGGAAAGAATGCTAACTTTCTTGATTCAACTAATTAACCGCCGACACAAATCAGACACAGAAGTTGTCTTGGCAAATCTTGGATCTCTCTGAATATCTGTTAGAAAATATTCACTCCATATCTAGAGCAAGCATATCAGATGATGAAAAACTCGTAGGATAAAACTTCAAAGCAAGATTGCAAACATCTTTAGATCTGAATGATTGAAAATTATCACGAGAATCAAATGTAGCACTAAGAACAATAAGCTCCAATGATTATCTGTAAATCTACTATCCAGCTCTGCCAACTGAAAGTCTATTACAACATTAAGCATATTGACCTAATATGTGAAGACCCGAAATTTAATTTAAATAAAATTAAATATAATTCAATATTTGTTCAATAATATAAATTATGTGTTTTGGGTTTGCTTCGTATGTCGTTGTGTGAGAAAATGGGTTATGAATGAATTTTATTTTCGAAAACGAACGTTATTTAGGGGGTCGTGAAAATAGACTTTTTATACATTTAAAATTTGGGAAAACTTCCTTCATGAAAGTTGTAAAGCTCTTTGATACGATCTCGTGCATATATGGAACGCAATATTCAGAGTTCATATGAATAAGTTATGAATATTTGAAAATTGAAAATTTTCTATAAATATCAAGAAAAATCTGATTTTTCATTAAGGACGAAAAAATTCCAATTTTGCGGAATAGTCCCTCAACTCTCTCTCTCTCACTCTCTCTCCCCCGTGCCCCCCCACCCCCCCCCCCCCCCCGTCTGACCCGACCTGGCCGGAACGCACCCCTCCCGGCCACGCCTCCGCCAGACCCCGGCCTCCCCGCCTTCGCCCCGAGCCGCCCAGCCGCCTGGTGCCGTCGCCTCTAATTTCACGATTTTCTTGTGTGAACTAAAGATGGTATTAGTAGTCATCCCTGAGTGGATGATTACGCATATATATATATGTATATATATATATCGCATATATATATATATATATGTATATATATATATATCGCATATATATATATATATGTATATATATATATATATCACATGTCACTTTAACCTAACCATGGTTAGTGACTTGATAACTTATAACCCTAGTTAGGTTATTTTTGTAACTATAGTTAGTTAACTCAAGTTACTTTTGTTAACCATAGTTACTTACCAATTGTATATATAGGAGTTGAGAATGTTAGTTGGAGGGCACGGTTCATTCCACAACCAAACTTCTCCTTTGTATTCCTTTTATTAAAAAACACTTCCGCTTTATAAATAAAAGTTTCCTTTTTGTGTAAGTGGTATCAGAGCTAGTTCTATTCAAAGTCTAGTCAGTAAGTAGCTTTCAAGCATCCGAAAATCATCCTTGTATATATTCATTAAGTAAGTATCCTTACTATATAAATTACTTTTATTTATTATCTTGTTATTTTATTACCTTATTCATCTATTAGAGCTTAAATTTTTGTTATAAAAAGATTTGTTACTGATATTTCATAGAGAAACTCATACTCTCTCGAAGCTCATATCCCTACATAGCCGTTTAAACCAAGTGGTGATTGTCAGGCTTTTCTGGGAATCGGTCTTAAGCACCAAAGAGAACCGGTTTTAGGTACCATCTATGAAATATTAATGGCAAAACTTTTTGTAACAGAGCCTTTAGAATGTTTATATGATGAACAAAATTATGATCATACTTTACATATTCCAAAAATTATAATAAAGATATTTCTGTTCTTAGTAGTACTGTAAATTCTATTTGTGATATGTTACATATGTTATCAAAAAATCAAAAAACACATAATGAAAAAGTTGAACAACAACTTTCTAATCTAAGTACTACAACAAGCAAGATTGAACAAAAAATTCAATCTCTTGCTCAAATTGTGGACATAGATCTCAAAACAGAGACTAAAGAACATATACAAGAATTAACTAAAACAGTTAATACTCTTATCTTACAACAAGATGAGATGAGTTACCCTGGAGATAACCAAATCCCCAGATTGTTTTATGGAACAGAAGATATAATGATTCTTCAAAACAAAGAACCAAAACAAGATGAATATAATAATATAGTAGAAATTTTGGACTATTGAAAAACGATATATAAGGATCCACAATCAACAATTGAGGAAAGAAATCATATTTTAAACCAAATAAGAACAACTTGTTTGGAATACGAATACTTGCTTTCTTATTTCAACTATGACATTAATATGTTGACTGATGATGAAACAACATCTTCTGAGTCACAAGAAGACGAAAATGAAATAAATACGCTAAGTCATGAAGACACAGATACAGAAGAAAAATCTTCTGACACACAAAAGAAAAGAAAGGCTAAAGAGTCTCTTCCTGAGTTTAATAATCAAGAAGCTTTTGAAGAATACTTGAGAAACACTCAAGATGACACCTATGATGATTTTATTAAAACAACAAATTATGCTTCATCTTCTGGTGTCAAAAATGAACCTATGGACCAACCAAGTCCAAGTTATACTAGAAGAGATGATATGAATAAACAAACAGTTGCCCAAAATGGGACATATCTTGACTTAACTCATATACCTTTTAAAGATCAAGAAAGAACAATAGAAAATTGGGCACAATCCATGTCCATTCTTATAACTAATTATAAAAACGTGTGGACAAAAGAAAGATTCTTAGATTACATAGCAGCAACATTGCAAGGAGACACTTTGCAGTGGTTAAAACAATGGGAAGGATCCCCAGAAGGAAAATTACAAAAATTAAATTTATTAACCAATTTTAAAGACTTTGACTCAATACTACATGACTTTACACAAATAATAAAAGAACATTTGTGTGGGGCAACAGATGAAAAAATCATCCATGAAGATGCTGACTATATATTGTCAAAGATAGAACTTTGCGATATATGTCGGTTTGAAGAATATGCTCAAATGTATAAAAAGTACTATTTTAAAGTGAGACCAGAGTCAAGCATATACTGGTTAACACAATTTTTTCATAAACTCCCAAACCCATGGGATGAATTAGCATTAAAAAGTTATCCCGACTTCTTAAACAGAATAAATAAAAATGATAATTTAGGTTTCAGAATTAACTTCGTTCTGAGACTTATCACTGATAGATGTGTGGAAGTTAGAGCTAAAAAGCAGGTAAAAAGCCAAATTAGCAACGATGCAAGAGGCAGAAAATGTTGCGATAATATACTTAGAGAAAATTGGAAAATAGGTTGCAACCCACAACCAAGATCTTCTAAAAAGAGAAGATACAAATGGAAACCATTTAAAAAGAAAAAATTTTCAAAAAAGAAAAAGTATATTAGAAAGAAAAAGCAGAAGGGAAACAATCCTAAGCATAAAAAATGCTGATGTTATATCTGTAACGAAGAAGGACATTATGCTCCAGAATGTCCTAAAAAATGAAAGAATACAAAAAAAATGGTCAAGATGGTTGAAGAAAACAACCTAGAGATATTGTTAGGAGAGGAAATCTCTGACGATGAAGACATTCTCTATGAGCTAGAAACTGAAAATGATAGTTCAGATGAAGAAGAATTCATTTTTATGCTAAAAGAGCATATTGAAGAAAACTCTGAAGAAGAACTTCAGAATATAAAATTAAAAGACGTCATTGGCGAAGAAATAAGCTTTTCTAATGAACAGCTACAAAATTTAGAAAAGACGAAATACGCTATAAATAAAGACGCTATTTATAACAATTCAAGATTTCAAATATTTTCTCACATAATATTTGAGCAATTCAGTGGAAACACCACAGCTTAATGTACTGAAGAAGGAACAATGGAAATCCCATTATTTGATAAAAGGAGAACAGAAAGATGGAGGAAAAAACATCCAGAAATAAGATATGTTCATATTGGTCTAATCCAGATCATTATAACTGCTTTATTTAGGCAAGGTTTGGATACACCAATACTTGCTGTAGTCTTTGATAAAAGACTGAATAATCCACTTCAGTCAATGATTGGAGGTATTCAATCTAATCTGGTCAATGGAATAGTTTGGTTTAACATCAAGCCAAATTATTTTGTATCTATAACAGATAGAAATATTGAAAATTCAATAAAAATAAAAATTCAGCTCAAAAACTTAAGCATGGATCACAACTCCCAGGATTTAGCAATCCAGTGGAGGACAGTTCATGAGCTAACAAGGCCTCCCTCAAACATCTTTAAAGGAATTAGATAAAAATATTGTCGAATTGTTTGAACCAAGACCATTCGACACAGAAATACAACCAACGTTATTATGTTGGAAAGACTTAGAAATACCAAAACAATGGTTATTTAATAACTTTGTAGGAGACAATCTTAGTAGTAGCAAACCAGCTACTATAGAGTTTCAGGCCTCCGGAAACAATCTCTACTTTAGAGACAAAAGAACACAAAGCCAAAAGTGGTTAGAACTTCCACGAAAGTCAAGTGTGCAAGAAAATACGTCATTAATCATAAACAATGATGATGACAAGACAAAGGAAAAAGGAAAAAATAAAGAAGAAGAGGAAGAAGAAACTATTGCACTAAAACAAGTGCAAATCCCGATCATGCCGGGAACAAGTTATGAAAAAGAAAGAAATGAAAATAAATAAAGAAATAATAAATTTTTTTGAAATGTATTACATTCCAAACGGGAATGAAGATATCCTCTTTGCTCCTAGCCAAGGGAAAAAGAGATACACCTATGTTTTAGGAGAATTTAAATTTGTAGGCTATAAACCATATAGTCTTTGTTCGTTAATAGATACAGGAGCAACAGTTTGTGCTTGCAGGCCTAATGCTCTACCACCAGAAAAAATGGACATTAATGAAACACCCCATTAACGTCTCGGGTATAAAAGGAAAAGTTATAAAAATTGAGCATAAAGCTAAAAAAGTAGCAATCTGGTTAAATGGTGTTAAATACATAATACCAAAGATTATAGCTTTTCCAGAAATGAATGGAGATGTGATATTAGATAACAATTTTACGTTTGCCTATTATCCAATTCTGCTTGACATAGGATACATCGCCCTTAATGTCAACAACCTTCATAGTAAAATACACAAAATTCCATTCCTACCACAGCACAAATATAAGTGTCATAAAGGTTTCGCGCCAAGCAAGCGTGGTGACCAACATGATAAAGAAGAAGAAGAAGAAAACATTGTAAGCTCTACTATTGAAAAAATTGACAAACAACCTACCAAACCTAACCTTCCTACCAAACTTGGAGAAACAAAACTTCATGTACTCAGCGAAACACACTGGGTATACAAAATCTTAGAAGAAAACTTTAGTGAGGATCCACTAAAACTTTGGATAAAAAGTCTAAGATACTGTACACTTAAACTTCGCAATCCTGAAGTAATAATACGGGTCAAACCAATGATCTATACCAGACAAGATATAAATGAATTTGACATTCAGATAAAGGAACTAAATGAAAAGCATCTCATAGAAGAAACTGTGAGTCCACATTCTAGCCCTGCATTTATGGTAAGAAACCATGCAGAAATTAAAAGAGGAAAAGCGCGTATGGTAATCAACTATAAGCTTTTAAATGAGCATTTAGAGTTCGATGGATATTTTATCCCTCGAAAAGATGTTTTAATTAATCAAACCAAAGGAGCCAAAATCTTTAGTAAATTTAATTGTAAATCAGGATTTTGGCAATTAAAATTAACAGAGGAGTCAAAACCATTGACTGCTTTTAGTACTCCATGCGGACACTACCACTGGAATGTTATGCCTCTTAGATTAAACATAGCACCCCAGGTATTTCAAAGATGGATGGACAGTATCTTTAAAGACCTTAAAGATTTCTGTGTTGTTTACATAGATGATATCTTAATTTTCTCTAAAAACAGAGAAGATCATAAAAAACATCTTCAAATTCTGTGTAGTAAATTCCAAAAACATGGAATTATACTATCACCCAAGAAAATTTATATAGAACAAGAATCTATAGACTTTCTTGGAATAACTCTAAACCATTCAGGTATAAAACTCCAAGAGCATATAGTCTCTAAAGTAAGAGACTTTCCTGAAGAATTAACTGATAAAAAACAGTTACAAAGTTTATTAGGAGTTTTAAACTATGGAAGAAGTTTTATTAAAGGCTTATCTCAAAAAGAGATTCCTTTAATAGAAAAATTAAAGAAAAACAAAGAATTCTGCTGGACAGAAAAGGACAAAAAAATCCTACAACAAATTAAACAGGATTTAAACAAAATCCCAGAAGTTTATTTCCCAAAATCAGGAGATAAACTAATCCTAGAAACGGATGCTTCAGATAACTGTTGGGGATGTGTATTAAAAGCAATCCCTGCAGATAAGTGGGAAGAAAAAAATCCTCCTATGTCTGAAAATAAAATAAGAGCTAGGAAACAACCTATTTCCAAGAAACTTCAAAAAGAAGAATTAATATGCGAATATAATTCCGGAAAATTTAAACCAAATGAGATTAAATACATAATCTTTGAAAATGAGCTCTTAGCAATAAAACTTGCTTTAAAAAGATTTCATATTTATCTAGCTCCTGAGAATTTTATTATCAGAACTGATAATCAAGCAGTTCGTGACTTCCTTATCAATAAAAGAAATATTTTAGAAGGAAGAAGATTAAAATGGTATAATCATATTGCCATGTATACTTTTGAGGTAGAACATCTCAAGAGTTCTAATAATTTTCTTGCTGATTATTTAAGCAGGTATGGATAAAGGCAAGGAAATTATAGATCCATCTTACACATGATGGATTACCATTGCTAAAAAGGCAACATCTCAAAATGCTTCCAGTTCACAAAGGCCAAACCAGCCTCAGCAAAGACCAAGCCAGCCTTATTTTTAGAACAAAGCTAAACCAGCTTATGTTTGCTATGTTGTCTTTGAAGGATTCCAAACAGGCGTCTTTCATAGTTGGGCAGAATGCTGTGCCGCGATAACCAGATATCGTGGGGCATATTGGAAAGGTTATACAAATGTTGATATTGCTGCGTTGGAATACCAAAAATATGTTGCAGCAAAATTAAGATGTCAAGTGCAAAAAACACAAGATATCACAACCCAATCATCTCAATCAGAGGTGAAGGATTTTTATAATCCAGGCCTTCCTGGAGAAATTTATAATTATGTAAATGGAGTATGGAAAACCCATATTTCAGGAATCAAAAAGGACTTCAGAGTGCAGGTAACCCAGCTGTCAACTCAAATCTCAAATTTGGTAGCACAACTGGATGCTGAGAAGGTTAAAAATTTTAAATATAAACATGCCATCCTCCAACCATTGAAACAAATAAATTGGAGTGAAGATTTTACGCTAGAGAAAATAACCAGTTTTCTCCAGTTATCAGAATTGTTGGATGATATTATTGACCCAACATTTGAACAAATTAAAAGGATATGTCTTTTTGAAAAAGCAAGAAGTCATCTTCCTGGTCATATTTTCTCTGATATTTATCTTAAAATTCATAATCATGAGCAGGTAATACAAGACTTGTTTATGGAGTATTCAGAATCCGTGAATATGAGAGAGTTTGATATTTCAAAGCTCAGTTTCATCATAAACCATGATGACTGCGAACTTGCAGCCATTGAATGGGGAATAGTTAATCAGATTATTTGTCAGAGCTTAAAAATTGATGAAATAAAAAATTTTCCTCAATTCATTAAAACAATGGTGTATCATGTAGCAAAAAGCTACAGACTCTCCAAATATTTGACTTTCAGTATTGTAAGTACAATCGGATGGAGAGAAAGAGAAAAGTTCTTCCAACCATACCAAATATAGTTGTTAACTGAAACAGAGGATCATCAAGTTAACCAGGCTATGGTCCCCAGCGAGGAAGTTAATAGGGAAATCAGCACCCTAAATTTAGAGCACTATGCAACCAAGTGTGGAGCTCAGCTGAAGCAAGTTGCTGAAGAGGTCAGACAGAGTAATCTACTTAAACTGACCGATGGAAGAAGAATTTTTGCTACTCATATGGCAAGCAGCTATCAGCCTACTCCTGAACAACAGAAGGAGGCAGAAGACCTTTTGGCTACCATAGCCACAGATGTCACACAACTTGACATCGCAATGATGAAGGCACACGAGATTGAAGAATTCGCATACATACAGTGTCCAGAAGAAGCCAATTCCAGCTCAAACCAGAGTTTGGGATTAGATGACGTGGGTTACCACAATCTGGAGAACGCTATGGAAGCATAGTGGACCCACACTGCATTACCGACAGAACCGACAAGATAAAAAGTCTACAGTCGATTCGAAGGCGGTAGAAGTTTGTAGATATTGTACACATGTCACTTTAACCTAACCATGGTTAGTGATTTGATAACTTATAACCCTAGTTAGGTTATTTTTGTAACTATAGTTAGCTAACTCAAGTTACTTTTGTTAACCATAATTACTTACCAATTGTATATATAGGAGTTGAGAATGTAAGTTGGAAGGCACGGTTCATTCCACAACCAGACTTCTCATTTGTATTCCTTTTATTGAACAAGACTTCCGCTTTATAAATAAAAGTTTCCTTTTTGTGTAAGTGGTATCAGAAGCATCTAGGGCTTTAATACTCATTCGAACAACGCATTTAAAGATTTAGAAGCAAGAAGTGTGGAAAATCACTGTTCATAAACTCAAATTAGAAACAAAGTGTCCAATTGTTTGAAATGAATGGAAAGCATCTAGGGCTATATATATATATATATTTAAGGATATCTTCACAAATGGTGTATGAACTTTAGGCCATTCTACATTTTGGTGTACCAACTTTCATAACTATCAGAATGGTGTATAAAGTTTGCTCCAATCTTTCATTTTGGCATACGCCGTTAAATTTTTCGTTATCTTTGTAAAAAAAAAAAAAAATTCATTATCTTTCTTTTAGTTTTGTCAGTTTTTTTTTTTTTTTTTTTTTTTTATAAAGATAACGGAAAATTTAACGGCGTATGCCAAAATGAAAGATTGGAGCAAACTTGATATACCATTCTGATAGTTATGAAAGTTGGTACACCAAAGTGTAGAATGGCCTAAAGTTCATACACCATTTGTGATGTTTTCCCATATATCTGTATCTATATATATGTATGTATATATATTGGGTGGTGTGTTGATGAGTAATGATGTGATTGAGTTGGAATGATGATGTGGATTATATTTCAAATGCTTAAATTTCATAATAATATTGTGTATCTTGGATGAGTTGATTTCATTGTGTGAAAATATATTGTTGTGCTCATTTATAGATTTAAGGTCAATGTAGTAACTGGTATGGGGGAATCGGACGCTTTAATCCTAGATGGATGATGGGCTACGATTGGTTGAGTAAGTTGGATGTCACTACCCTTGTCGGGTAATGAGGCTTGATTAAGTACGAGTATCGGACGTTCTAAATATGTATATACATATATACAAATGAATTTCACGATTTTCTTGTGTGAACTATAGATGGTATTAGTAGTCATCCCTGACTAGAGCTCTAACTGAATCGCAGCCCGTCACCTGGCCCAGGTTATAGCATCCGACATATTTTATATAATACGATAAAGATAAATATGTCGGATGCTATAACCTGGGTCAGGTGACGGGCTGCGATTCAGTTAGAGCTCTAGTCAGGGATGACTACTAATACCATCTATAGTTCACACAAGAAAATCGTGAAATTCATTTGTATAATTAAAATTCATTTTACTTACCTATGGACCGTAGTTGATCAAGTCCATGTGATTTTAAAAACAAATATTTAATCCATAAATATTTTTCACACAACTACGAAAATAAATAAATTAAAACACTCGGTTCGTAATATGAACCGCATGAGTTTTACTCATCTCGAAACTCCCACTGCGTCTTCAATTAAAATACAACTCACAATAATCCAAATGCTCGTCAACTCAAGCCGTCAAGTACCTAATCAAGTACGGTCTTTACTTAGCAAACGAAGCATGAAATAACTTAAATGATGATCCAACGGTTGGATTCTAAAATAAAGATTATCCAACGGTAGGATAGAATTTAAACGATGATCCAACGGTTAGATCCTCACGGATCACCCTTGGAAACATCCTATCAAAATTATACGAAAATCCGACGGACGTATCTTCATGAATCGCCTTCCGAATCACTGTTTTACATGAACTGAGGAAAATTTGTTATTTCATCAATTTTTAAGCTCTGCAAAATAATCTGATTAACTATTCCCCATTCAATTGCTGCAAGTTCCCAGTCATAATGGTTTATGATGAAACTGAGTTTTGGAATATCAAACTCTTTCATATTCAGGGATTCCGAATATTCCATAAACAGATCTTGTATTACCTGCTCCTGATTATGAATTTTAAGATAAATATTAGAGAAAATATGACCAAGAAGATGACTTCTTGCTTTTTCAAAAAGACAGATCCTTTTAATTTGTTCAAATGTTGGATCAATAATATCATCCAACAATTCTGACAACTGGAGAAAACTGGTTATTTTCTCTAGCGTAAAATTCTCACTCCAATTTATTTGTTTTAATGCTTGGAGGATGGCATGTTTATATTTAAAATTTTTAACATTCTTAGCATCTAGTTGTGCTACCAGATCTGAGATTTGAGTTGTCAGCTGGGTTAGCTGCACTCTGAAATCCTTTTTGATTCCTGAAATATGGGCTTTCCATACACCATTTACATAATTATAAATTTCTCCAGGAAGGCCTGGATTGTAAAATTCCTTCACCTCTGATTGAGATGATTGAGTTGCGATGTCTTGCGTTGTTTGCACTTGACATCTTAATTTAGCTGTAACATATTTCTGGTATTCCAATGCAGCAATATCAACATTTGTATAACCTTTCCAGAATGCTCCACAATATTTGGTTATCGCGGCATAGCACTCTGCCCAACTGTGAAAGACGCCTGTTTGGAATCCTTCAATGTAATAACCTTGATTTTTTTAATCAGAGCAAAACATGATTGTAGTGCTTTACTTTACATGATTGCACTGCCTTACTTCACATGACTAAGCATAATTAGTAGCACTACAGCTTTTGTTATAGACCATGTCCTTAATCATACAATTGAGCATCTGAAAACTCCTCTCTCTCTCGGTCGAACCCAGAAAAAACAGAGCACAAGGATCTCCGGTCTCTCTCTTCCTCCTCTGTTCACCTCAAGGCCTCAAATCACTTCCCTTGTGCTCGCCTCGACCTTGCGTAGCTGCTAGAGGCAGCCTTGCACCACGACACGGCCGACAGCGGCGGCGGTGAGTCCCGAACTATTAAAGCTCGATTTCGTTTCGATCTCAATATCTCGAGCTACAGGTCACCATTCCACATGATTATTGGCTCATTGGACTTGCCTCGACTTGCTGATCAAGCACCAAGAAGGACCGGACCTGGGTATAACGTTTTCACGTTCGTCAGAGTTCGACTTGTTTAGATCGAAAAACAACCTTTCGATACGGATATCTTGAGTTACAGATGATCATTTCTTGTGATTCTTAGCTTGGTGAACTCGCCTTGAGCTTCTGAAGAAGTCTCCAGAAGGGATCAAAGCGAGTTGTTGCAGTTTTTACGTAGGATTTAAGTTCGCTGGTTTCTGGAAAAATTCCAGCCACCCGACTGTGTTTGGTAAATTTCGACCTCTTCCCATTATTTTCTGGTCTTGTGCTAATTATGAAAGTTGCTCAAAATGATGAAACGAATGGGAGAAGCTCGTCCCCGATACCATTGGTGGTGGTCGGCGGCGACTCTACCACTAACTCCGGCGGCCCTTTCCGACCACCTCCAGAGGTCTAAAATATAGTTTCTATACATTTTAAGATTCTACGTTTCAATCCGATCATTTTGACATATTATACGCATTTTTCGGATATCATATGATTTAGTTATGAATTTTTAGATTTCAATAGTTAAAGTTGTGATCTGTGAATTCAGGACCGTCGGATGGACTTGTAGTTTTGATATGATGATCATATGATTGTCCCAGTGGCTTTGTGTGGTCATGAGCGAAGATCCGACTGTTGGATCTTCGTATAATTGTAAAACAGTGATTAGGGGGGCGATTCGTGAGAATCAGTCCGTCGCATTTTCATATAATTTAGAATCCGACCGTTGAATGATAGTTTAAGTATGTTCTGGAATTATTGGCTAAATTCAAGTCACATTTGATTAGGTGATTGACGGGTTGTACTTAGGTGAGCTGTTTCAGTGAGATTTGTATTTTAATTGAAAACGTAGCGGGAGTTTCGAGGTGAGTAAAACTCACGTGGTTCATATTACGAACCGAGTGCTTTAAATTATTTATTTTTGTAATTGTGAGAAAAATATTTATGGATTAAAGATTTGTTTTTAAAATCACATGGACTTGATCAACTACGATCCATAGGTAAGTAAAATGAATTTTAATTATACAAATGAATTTCACGATTTTCTTGTGTGAACTATAGATTGTATTAGTGGTCATTCCTGAGTGAATGATTACGTATATATATATATTTACGTGGAATATATATATATATATATATATTGATTGATGTGTTGTTGAGTGATAATATGATTGAGTTGGAATGATGATTTGGATTATATGTCAAATGCTTAAATTTCATAATAATATTATGTATGTTGGATGAGTTGATGTCATTGTGTGAAAATATATTGTTGTGCTCATTTATGGATTTAGGGTTAACGTAGTGACCGGTATGGGGAAATCTGACGCTCTAATCCTAGGTGGATGATAGGATACGATTGATTGAGTAAGTACGAGTATCGGACGTTCTAAATATGTATATACGTATACATATTGATGAAATACGATAAAGATAAATATGTCGGATGCCATAACCTAGGCCAGGTGACGGGCTACGATTTAGTTAGAGCTCTAGTCTGTCAATACTGTATTTTTATAAATACGATTTTGGGGTTTTGAGAAGAAAGATGTGAATTAGGGTTTTGTGTTGTTTTGTGATTTGGTGATTGATTTGAGATTGTTGGTTTCTTGTGGACGTGAAAATTGTTGAGTGTTGACTTGGGTGAAAATATATATGTTTTAATTAATTAAACAACCGTTCTTTTTTTTTACTCATACGAGCTTTCAAAAGCTTACCGGGTTTTGTGTTGTTGCAATCCTGATACACTATTAAAATGGTGTAGCGGATATTCCTGCAGGTCAAGATAACCAGGGAGGTGACCGTGCTGTTTAGGTGTTGCAGCATTTATTTTTATTTCATTTGAGTTGTGAGGTTTATTATGCTCATTTAGAGCTTTACAATTTATTTGTGAGTGAGTTGTAATAATTAACCGAGACTAAATTCGGTTTTTGAATTTAAATTATGTAGTGTATTTGTTAAGGAAAAAGAAATTTTCAGAATGCTTATTTCGAGTTGTGGTAAATTTCATGTTTCGGATTTTGAATTTTATTCTAAAATTCGGGGTGTGACAGTTTGGTATCAGAGTGTAAGGTACATATTTGGTGATATGTCAATACTTTCCGAGTGATGGCCCGTTTGTAGCGGATCCCCATCATGTGCTCTTCGGTACTTGACAATGTCATTGAGTATATGAGAATGTTAGGTTGGCTAGGAACGTTAGCATGTCATAAGAACTTTAGACGTTGTCTTGTATGCTTAGTTCCTTGTTTAATATTGACTTGCATTTGACTTATGCCATGTTTAAATGTTATGCGTGTATTAATCAAGTATACCCTGCTTATTAGGTAATGGAGATTGAGGGGAACGAGGCTAGAGGTGGAGGTAGAGGCAGACCTCATGGTAGGGGTAGAGACCGAGGTAGGGGTAGGGCCCCTCCGATCGATGATGCATATGAGGCAGAGGTAGAGGCACCTTATGAGGATCAACATATTCCTCCCGTGGGCATGATTGATGATCCTGCTCGCTTGTTAGTGCTAGCGAAGGAAATTACCCGCTTGGGAGCAACCAAGTTTGGAGGTACCACTGATCATATGTTTGCGGATCGATGGATTGAGGATTTGCAGACCCATTTTGATCTGTTTGATTGCAGTGAGATTGATAAGAGGAAGCTAGCTACTTTCATGCTGAAGGATGAGGCCAGGGTGTGGTGGAACTTCACACAGAGGAGTATTGAGGTGTCTACCTTGACATGGGATGCCTTCGAGAGGCTGTTCAGGGAGAAGTACTTTCCAGCAGCTGTGAAGGAAAGGTTGCAACGAGAATTCCTAGCACTTGTACAAGGGAAGATGACTGTGATCGAGTACGATGCGGAGTTCTCCAGGCTGTACAAGTATGTGAAGCAGATGGATGACGAAGACTTGGCTAAGAAGTTTCAGCGAGGGTTGAGCCATTCGATTGAGCGTGACGTGGCCATCTTAGAGCTGAAGACAAAGAGAGAGATCTTGGCTAAGGCATAGATCATTGAGCAGCAGAACCTGATTCGTAGAGAGAAGGAGTCTGTTGAGAGAGACTTCCAGGGCAAGGGAAAGGCAATAGCAGGAAGCAGTAGGTCCAGAGACTTCAGGGGCGGTTTCTGGAAGAAACATAGAACTCAGTTCCAGCATCATGCCCCAGCTAGGGCAGGAGTAGCTCCTCCCATTCAGGCTATGCCTATTAGGCAGATAGCACCAGTAGCTCCAGTGAAGTGCTTCAACTGTGGCGAGCCGGGCCACATCTCTCGTGCATGTACGAAACCACGGGGTAGGATATGCTACAGCTGTGGACAGACAGGGCACCAGGCCAGGGAGTGTCCATGAAATCAGGGTAGAGTGCAGGGAAACCAGCAGAGGCAGCTACCGCCTGCACCTGCTAGAGTCTTTGCCATTGGTTAGGCAGGCACAGGGGTGGAAGGTACTTTATCTTTTTATCACTATCTTGCTAGAGTACTGTTTGATACAGGAGCCTCACACTCCTTCATATCTAGTTCGGTTGTGGATGTGTTGGGTTTGATTGCTATGCCACTTACTAGATCATTATGTGTTACATCACCTCTCGATGTGTCTCTTGAGCTTAGCATGTTTTGTGATGATTGCCCTATTGGGATTGGTGGCAGAGAGTTCTCTGCATCTTTGATTGTGATTCCGGATTACACGTATGATGTGATTTTGGGTATGGATTGGTTGAGCCCGAACCATGCTGTGATTGATTGCTTTAGGATGATTGTGTCCTTCCATGTTCCTGGACAACCAGTATTTCATTACCGTTGTCTAAAGTCTGACTTCACCATGAGGGCAGGGATTTTGGCCCATATTGAATCAGGGAGCAGTACTTCAAGGATTACAGGGGTTCCTGTAGTTTCAGAATATGATGACGTGTTTCAGGATATCCCTGGGTTACCTCCAAAAAGGATAATGGACTTCTCCATTGATGTGATACCAGGTACTTCACCTGTATCGAAGGCACCCTATCGAATGGCACCAGCTGAACTTCAGGAGTTGAAGGTTCAGATTGAGGGATTACTTGTGCAAGGGTTTATCCAGGCTAGTGTGTCTCCTTGGGGCGCACCAGTGTTGTTCGTGAAGAAAAAGGATAATTCACTTCCGTTATGTGTGGATTATCGACAGCTGAACAAGGTGACCATCAAAAACAGGTACCCTTTACCTAGGATTGATGACTTGTTCGATCAGCTTAGGGAGGCTACTGTGTTCTCAAAGATGAATTTGAGATCTGGATATCACCAGTTAAGGGTGAAGGATGAAGATATTCCTAAGACGGCGTTTAAGACCAGGTATGGACATTTTGAATTCCTTGTCATGCCTTTTGGTCTCACGAATGCACCTGCAGCATTTATGGACTTGATGAACCGCACGTTCAGTGGATCAGTTTGTGGTAGTGTTCGTTGACGACATCTTGATTTATTCAAAGTTGTCAGATGAGCATGAGAAGCATCTACGGATCGTGCTACAGACGTTGAGCGAGAAGAAATTATTTGCCAAGTTTGAGAAGTGCGATTTCTGGCAGAGTGAAGTCAAGTTCCTTGGTCATGTAGTCTCGATGGATGGAGTTTATGTGGATCCTTCGAATGTTGAAGCAGTGATGAGTTGGAGTCGCCTTACTATGGTTACAGAAATCCGTAGCTTCCTTGGTTTTGTAGGGTATTACAGGCGTTTCATTGAAGGGTTTTCTGGTATTGCTTCGGCTTTGACCAAATTAACAAGGAAGGACACTCAGTTCGTGTGGTCGAATGAGTGTGAGAAGGCTTTCAATGAGCTGAAGAGTAGATTGACTACAGCTCCGGTGTTGACTATTCCTACTAGTGGTGGTGGATTAGTTATTTACAGCGATGCATCTCATCAGGGTTTAGGGTGTGTGATGATGTAGAATGGTGGTGTTGTTGCTTATGGCTCTAGACAACTGAAGGTTCATGAGCGGAACTACCCCACTCATGATCTAGAACTAGCTGCAATGGTGTTTGTCTTGAAGATTTGGAGGCACTATCTTTATGGTGAGAACTTCGAACTCTTTTCCGATCATAAGAGTTTGAAGTACCTATTCTCCCAGAAAGAGTTGAACATGAGGCAGAGAAGATGGATGGAGCTCATCAAAGACTATGATTTCACCTTGGAGTATCATCCTGGAAAGGTTAATGTAGTGGAAGATGCTTTGAGTAGGAAACCCCGAGTTGTTATGGCATCGCTTATGGTGCAAGAGTGGCTCATGTTGGAAGCTGCGTTCGAGTTTGATCTTATGCCTACAGGAGGGGGACATGAGATCTTTCTTTGTAGTATCATCTTGCAGTCCACCTTGATTTCTAGGATCATTCAAGGTCAGACACTTGATGAGTTTGCTCAGGCGAGAATTGCTGAGATGACTGCTGATCCGAATGTGGAGGGCCCTTCTGAGTGGACTATTGGGGCAGATGGAAGATTGAGATTTCGAGGAAGATTGTATGTCCTGGGTGTTGATAACCTCAAGGAGGAGGTCATGCGGGAAGCACATAGATCTCGATACACGATACATCCGGGGGGTACCAAAATGTATATGGATCTACGAAGACAGTTTTGGTGGTATGGAATGAAGAGGGATGTGGCAGAACATGTGTCAAAGTGTCTTACATGTCAGCAAGTGAAGACAGAGCATCAAAGACCTGCAAGGATGTTGAAACCTTTACCAATTCCTGTATGTAAATGGGAAGATATCTCCATAGACTTTGTGACTGGATTGCCTAGGTCCAGGCAAGGTTATGACTCGATTTGGGTGACTATGGACCGATTGACGAAGTCTGCACACTTTCTTCCAGTGGCGAAAACTTACTCAGGGGATGCATTGTGTAAGTTTTATATGAACGAGCTAGTGAGGCTTCATGGTGTGCCTGTTACGATTGTTTCTGATCGGGATACTAGTTTCACATCGGAGTTCTGGCGCAGATTCCATAAGGCTTTTGGCACATCTTTAGCTATGAGCACTGCATTTCATCCACAAACAGATGGGCAGACTGAGATAGTGAATCAGGTGATGGAGGATATGCTCGGGGCTTGTGTACTGCACTTTAAAGGAAGTTGGGCAGATCACCTGCCATTAGTAGAGTTTGCCTACAACAACAGCTATCACTCCAGCATCGGCATAGCCCCATATGAGGCACTTTATGGTAGGCCATATAGTACTCCTATCTATTGGGCAGAAGTAGGAGATTAGGGACTCTTGGATCCTGCACTTGTTCAGGAGACTACTGAAAAAATCACTACTATTCGAGACAGGATCCGAACCGCACAGAGTAGACAGAAAAGTTATGCAGACTTGAAGAGAAGACCAGTTGAGTTTGATGTGGGTGATCATGTGTTCTTGAAGGTCTCACCTATGAAAGGTGTAGTGAGATTTGGCAAGAAGGGAAAACTCACACCAAGGTATGTTAGACCCTTTGAGATTCTAGAAAGGGTTGGAAACTTGGCATGTCGTCTTGCTTTATCTATTAGCATGTCTGGTGTACACAATGTCTTTCATGTGTCTATACTCAGGAAGTATATCCGAGATGAGTCTCATGTGATTGATCATGGTACGATCAGGGTAAACATGGATGTGACCTTTGTGGTGGAACCTGTTCGTATCTTGGATAGGTCTACGAAGAGGCTTTGTAGGAAGGAGGTTGACCTTGTGAAGGTGTTGTGGAGTCATCATGACGAGGGTGATGCGTCATGGGAATTAGAGTCTGACATGAGAGTGAAGTATCCGCAGCTCTTTGGGGAATTGGGTGCTTGAATTTCGGTGAGCCCCGAACTATGAAAGCTCGATTTCGTTTCGATCTCAATATCCCCAGCTACAGGTCACCATTCCACGTGATTCTTGGCTCATTGGACTTGCCTCGACTTGCTGATCAAGCACCAAGAAGGATCGAACCTGGGTATAATGTTTTCACGTTCGTCGGAGTTCAACTTGTTTAGATAGAAAAACAACCTTTCGATCCGGATATCTGGAGTTACAGACGATCATTTCTTGTGATTCTTGGCTTGGTGAACTCGTCTTGAGCTTCTGAAGAAGTCTCCATAAGGGATCGAAGCGAGTTGTTGCAATTTTTACATCGGATTCAAGATCGCCGATTTCTGGAAAAATTCCGGCCACCCGACGTGTTTGGTAAATTTCGATCTCTTTTCGTTATTTTCTGGTCTTGTGCTAGTTATGAAAGTTGCTCAAAATTATGAAATGAAGGGGAGAAGCTCGGCCCCGACACCATTGGTGGTGGTTGGCGGTGGCTCTGCCACTAACTCTGACGGCCCTTTCCGGCCACCTACCGAGGTCTAAAATATAGTTTCTGTATATTTTAAGATTCTTCGTTTCAATACGATCATTTTGGCATATTATATGCATTTTTCAGATATCGTATGATTTAGTTGTGAATTTTTAGATTTTGATTGATTTCGATTGTTAAAATTGTGATATGTGAATTTAGGACCGTCGGATGGACTTGTAGTTTTGATATGATGATCATATGACTGTCTCAGTGGCTTTGTGTGGTCATGGAAGAAGATCCAACCGTTGGATCTTAGTATAATTGCAAAACGGTGATTAGGGGGGCGATTCGTGAGAATCCGTTCGTCGGATTTTCTTATAATTTAGAATCCAACCGTTGAATGGTAGTTTAAGTATGTTCTGGAGTTATTGGCTAAATTCAAGTCATATTTAATTAGGTGATTGACAGGTTATACTTGGGTGAGCTGTTTCGGTGAGATTTGTATTTTAATTGAAGACGCAGCTGGAGTTTCGTGGTGAGTAAAACTCACGTTGTTCATATTACGAACCGAGTGCTTTAAATTATTTATTTTTATAATTGTGAGAAAAATATTTATGGATTAAAGATTTGTTTTTAAAATCACATAGACTTGATCAACTACGGTTCATAAGTAAGTAAAATGAATTTTAATTATACAAATGAATTTCACGATTTTCTTATGTGAACTATAGATGATATTAGTGGTCAATCCTGAGTGAATGATTACATATATATATATTTACGTGGAATATATATATTGATTGGTGTGTTGTTGAGTGATAATATGATTGAGTTGGAATGATGATTTGGATTATATTTCAAATGCTTAAATTTCATAATAATATTATGTATGTTGGATGAGTTGATGTCATTGTGTGAAAATATATTGTTGTGCTCATTTATGGATTTAGGGTCAACGTAGTGACCGGTATGGGGAAATCGGACGCTCTAATCCTAGGTGGATGATGGGATACGATTGGTTGAGTAAGTACGAGTATCGGACGTTCTAAATATGTATATACATATACATATTGATGAAATATGATAAAGATAAATATGTCGGATGCCATAACCTAGGCCAGGTGACGGGCTACGATTCAGTTAGAGCTCTAGTTTGTTAATACCGTATTTTTATAAATACAATTTCTGGGTTTTGAGAAGAAAAATGTGAATTAGGGTTTTGTGTTGTTTTGTGATTTGGTGATTGTTTTGAGATTGTTGGTTTCTTGTGGACATGGAAATTGTTGAGTGTTGACTTGGGTGAAAATAGATATGATTTAATTAAACAACCGTTCTTTCTTTTTACTCATACGAGCTTTCAAAAGCTTACCGGGTTGATAGAAGCACAAAGTGCCACTATTTTAATGAGTATACACCCCATTTTAGTCTTGTTTCTCCCTTAATTTCGTGTTTTGAGTCATTGAATCGTTTTCAGAGTCTTGTAGAGTGTTTGGCATGAAATAGGCGGAAAACGCAAAATTCATGAAGAATCCTAGCTTGATCAGGATTCCTTACCGTCATGCTAATCCATAGGCCTTAAGAGAGAATTTATGGGAGTATTTTTTCTGAAATTAAATTGTTTTAATTCCATTTATTTTCTCTAAAAGAATTTAATTTTATTCCCTTTATTAAATCAGGTTGACCAAGCAATGAAGAAGGAAAATAAAGGAGAAAGACTTTCAATTGGGAAATTAAAGGAATTGCCCCATTATGAAAGGGAATTATGGCCATCAGTGTCCCATTATGAGAAATAAGAAACAGCAAATAAAGGAGAAGATGAAGAAAGCTATGCAATCTCATCCGTCCAAATGGTGAAGGGTATGATCGACAAAACCAAATCAATGTTCCCCTATAAATAGGCAACATCCAGAACAGAATTGTATGACTTCCTTGCCTATCACTTCCTGGCCAAAAATTCTTCCGAGACTCTGCCCAATTCACTCATTAATCCTCCATCACCTACGAGACTGTGACCACCATCCATCCAGCAATCTACGAAGCTCTTAGGCGCTGAGTCAAAGACGCTCCACCACCATAGCAGAGACGAGTTCACCACCTTATTGCCAAGCCGCTGAGGAAAGCTTCAAAGTGTAACTATGACTCTACTTTCAATTTTTGTTTCGGTTTTGTGTGTTTGGATTTGCGAGTTGTGTAATTGGAGACATGAAATGTTCAGAATATTTTTATTAATATTTTTGAGATTTTCAGTTTATTATTGAGTTAATTTCGAGAATTCTTTGATGATGCATGTTACAATCTTGTGCCCTTTTACGTGTTTAGGTAATTTTCAGAGTTAGGTTAATAAGTTCCCATGCTAGAATCACGCTGAGTGTTCTTGTTTGTTTGCTTAATTTGCCAAGAATAATTGTTATTTGTTAAGACGCTGAGTTAAACAAGTAATATTTAGTTCTAAAGTGGTAAAAAACCATGTTTCAATGGTTAAACGATTCTGGAAATTACGTGTTAAATTCTATGTGTAATGGGTAATTTGCATGTATGAGTCGATTCAGGGGTTAGATAATACTACTGATTAAGAGAATTACGCTTAGTGTTTTCAAAAATTAGTAGTATTGGGCATGGTAAGGACTCTTCCGATCCAAGCCCACATTAGAACGAATTAGATAAATAGATTGATCCGCTGAGGCTTTTCATTTGGGCTCTTATCTAGGTATTTAAGATGGACACGTTTTTGTAGCATGTTGAAATGGATTTTCTGTTTCTACACTTAGTAATTTCCAAGTGGTATTGGTTTAGGTTAGGGAAGTCGATTATTGTATATAGTTTTATTTATTTTATTTTTTATTTTTTATTTTAAGTAGATTAGTAACTAAATCTCATACCCCCCATTTTATTCTTTTATTTGTTAATTGACTTTTTTGTGTAGGTGTACCCTACAATTCCCTGACTGAACGATCCCTGCTTATCTTATACTGACAACTACATTTTACAGGGTTAAATTGTGAGGCTATTTCAGACGCATCATGGATTTTGTGTTGTTGCAATCCCGGTACACTATTTAAATGGTGTAGCGGATATTCCTGCATGTCAGGATAACCAAGGAGATGACCGTGCTGTTTAGGTGTTGCAGCATTTATTTTTTATTTCATTTCAGTTGTGAGGTTTGTTATGCTCATTTAGAGCTTTACAATTTATTTGTGAGTGAGTTGTAATAGTTAACAGAGACTAAATTCGGTTTTGAATTTAAATTATGTAGTGAAGTTGTTAAGGAAAAAGAAATTTTCAGGATGATTATTTCAAGTTGTGGTAATTTTCATGTTTCGGATTTTGAATTTTATTCTAATCTTCGGGGCATGACATTCAAAGACAACATAATAAACATAAGTTGGTTTACCTTTATTCTGAAAATAAGACTGATTTGACCTTTGCTGAGGCTGGGTTGGCCCTTGTAAACTGGAAGCATTTTGGAATGATGCCTTTTTAGCAATGGTAATACATCCTGTGTTAGATGGATTTACGATTTCCTTGCCTTTATCCATACCTGCTCAAATAATCAGCAAGAAAATTATTAGAACTCTTTTGAGATGTTCTACCTCAAAAGTGTACATTGCAATATGATTATACCATTTTAATATTCCTCCTTCTAAGATATTTCTTTTATTAATAAGAAAGTCACAAACTGCTTGATTGTCAGTTCTGATAATAAAATTCTCAGGAGCTAGGTAGATATGAATCTTTTTAAAGCAAGTTTTATTGTTAAGAGCTCATTTTCAAAGATTATGTATTTAATCTCATTTGTTTTAAATTTTCCGGAATTATATCCGCATATTAATTCTTCTTTTTGAAGTTTCTTGGAATAGGTTGTTTCCTAACTCATATTTTATTTTTAGACATGGGAGGATTCTTTTCTTCCCACTTTTCTGCAGGGATTGTTTTTAATACACATCCCCAACAGTTATCTGAAGCATATGTTTCTAAGATTAGTCTATCTCCTGATTTTGGAAAATAAACTTCTGGAATTTTGTTTAAATCCTGTTTAATTTGTTGTAGGATTTTTTGTCCTTTTCTGTCCAGTAGAATTCTTTATTTTCTTTAATTTTTCTATTAAAGGGATCTCTTTTTGAGATAAGCCTTTAAAATTCCTAATAAACTTTGTAGCTGTTTTTTATCAGTTAATTCTTCAGGAAAATCTTTTACTTTAGAGACTATATATTCTTGGAGTTTTATACCTAAATGGTTTAGAGTTATTCCAAGAAAGTCTATAGATTCTTGTTCTATATCAATTTTCTTGGGTGATAGTATAATTCCATGTTATTGGAATTTACTACACAGAATTTGAAAATGTTTCTTATGATCTTCTCTGTTTTTAGAGAAAATTAAGATATCGTCTATGTAGAAAACATAGGAATCTTTAAGGTCTTTAAAGATACTGTCCATCCATTTTTGAAATACCTGAGGGACTTTGTTTAACCCAAAAGGCATAACATTTCAGTGGTAGTGTCCACATGGAGTACTAAAAGCAATCAATGGTTTTGACTCCTCTGTAAATTTTAGTTGCCAAAATCCTGATTTACAATCAAATTTACTAAAGATTTTAGCTCATTTGGTTTGATTAATTAAAACATCTTTTCGAGGGATAAAGTATCTATCGAACTCTAAATGCTTATAGTTGATTACCATACGCGTTTTTCCTCTTTTAATTCTGCATGATTTCTTACCATAAATGCAGAGTTAGAATGTCGACTCATAGTTTCTTCTATGAGATGCTTTTCTTTTAGCTCTTTTATTTGATTGTCGAATTCATTTATATCCTGTCTGGTATAGATCATTGGTTTGACCCGTGTTATTACTTCAGGATTGCAAAGTTTAAGTGTACAGTATCTTGAACTTTTTATCCAAAGTTTTAATGGATCTTCACTAAAGTTTTCTTCTAAGATTTTGTATACCCAATGTGTTTCGCAGTGTACGTGAAGTTTTGTTTCTCCAACTTTTGTAGAGAAATTAGGTTTGATAGGTTGCTTTGTATTGTCAATTTGTTCAATCGTAAGTTTTGTATGGTCTATTTTTTCAATAGTAGAGTTTGCATGGTTTGCTTCTTCTTACTGGTCACCACACTGGCGTGGCGCAAAACCTTTCTGACATTTATATTTATGCTGTAGTTGGAATGGAATTTTGTGTATTTCACCATGAATATTGTTGACATTAAGGGTGATGTACTACCCTATGTCAAGCAGAATAGGATAATAGGCAAATGTAAAGTTGTTACCTAATATCACATCTCCATTCATTTCTGGAAAAGCTATAATTTTTGGTATTATGTATTTAACACCATTTAACCATATTCCTACTTTTTAGCTTTATGCTCAATTTTTATATCTTTTCCTTTTATACTGGAGATATTAATGGGGTGTTTCATTAATGTCCATTTTTCTGGTGGTAGAGCATTAGGCCTGCATGCACAGACTGTTGCTCCTGTATCTATTAACGAACAAAGACTATATGGTTTATAGCCTGCGAATTTAAATTCTCCTAAAACATGTGTATCTCTTTTTCCCTTGGCTAGGGGCAAAGAGAATATCTTCATTCCCGGTTGGAATGTAATACATTTCAAAAAAATTTATTATTTCTTTATTTATTTTCATTTCTTTCTTTTTCATAACTTGTTCCCGGCATGATCGGGATTTGCACTTGTTTTAGTGCAATAGCTTCTTCTTCTTCTTCTTCTTTATTTTTTCCTTTCTCCTTTGTCTCGTCACCATCATTGTTTATGACTAGTGACTTATTTTCTTGCACACTTAACTTTTGTGGAAATTCTAACCACTTTTGTCTTTGTGTTTTTTTGTCTTTAAAATAGAGATTGTTCCCGGAGGCTTGGAACTCTATAGTAGCTGATTTGCTATTACTAAGACTGTCTCTTACAAAGATATTAAATAACCATTCTTTTGGTACTTCTAAGTCTTTCCAACATAATAGTGTTGGTTGAATCTCAGTGTCGAATGGTCTTGGTTCGAACAATTCGACAATATTTTTATCTAATTCCTTTAAAGATGTTTGAGGGAGCTGTTGGGTCATAATTCATTTACATATTTGTTGCCCTAAAATATGAAAATTACTTGTTCTAAAGTTCAATTTAATGTTGATTAATCCAATTTTATTATTTTCTTAATCTTATACTTTTGCTTAAGATTTGTGTTTATTTATAAATATTTATTATGTTTTCTTTATCATGTTAGGAAATGATGGAAGCATGGAAATGAAAAGTCAACTTTAGCATTTTTTCCTACTTCGGTTAGGAGAAACCGAGCTAAACAAGGAAGGAAGGGCTGCAGACTAACCAAATGAAAGCTAAATGAGCTAAAATTTTTCAGATCCATTCTAGACATCTCAAAGATCATTTTTTATGAATAGTGCAAGAGGTAGATTGGAGTGGAAGACCTTCAGACAATCAGTCCAAATTTCTGAAAGACAAAACTGGAAAACCCGACCTGTAAGGAGTCCAGAAGCATTTCCGGCCCAACAACATGGAAGTAAGCTCTGAAATTTTACTAGAATGATCTACACTGATGGTAGATAATTTGATATGAAGAAGTCGAAGGCCCATTATGAATTCTTGGTGGAGATATAATTAAAGGAATAAAGGAGAAGAAAGTGACCAAAAACCATCTCCATCACTTATCATTTTCATGTCTCCCACTCACAATAAAGAGAGTTTAGATGCTTTTCTCTTTTCCTTTAGCCATGTTTTTTAACTTTCTTTAATCATTACTTCCACTCATACTCCACCTCCATACTTCCACTATCATATTTCACCTCATTTATTCTACTTTCATCATTACTTTCACTATCATACTTCTCTTTATCTTCTCTATATAAGCATCATTTCATTACACTCTTGGGAGACCACCCCATATACCACTTCATTAGATCTTTTTCTCTCTATATTCTCTACAATCCACTATCATCTCATCTACAAAACCTCCATCACCACCACCATCAATCCATAACATCTATTACCACCACCACCACCACCAAAGTCATCATCTTTCCCATCTACCCATTCTATTTCATATACATAAAGTTTCACCATTCCACCATTTCACAACTTGATCATTTCCACTTCTCATATTCCATCATCAATCTTTGAAGAAGAATGAGAGGAGTCTAGCATCACTTGAGGAATCATCATCACCATGACAAAACCTCCATGAGTTCATCTACATCATCCTCAATTTGACCATCACTAATCACTTCTCTATCCCTACTTTTTAATTTGATGTTCATAAATATGTTGGAGCTTATATATTTGATTATGAGTGAGTAGTTAGTTTGTTGGGGCTAGGGTTGAAAGCCCTAGTCAATCTTGTTTGACTTGATGTAAATATTATGGTTGATGCACTTTTCTTTAGCACTTTAACATGCTAGTTCAAGAGTTGAATGTTTATGCTTAAACTTAATCAATTTGGGTATGAATATTTTCCATGACATGAGAAATAATTAAGGCTTGATTAACCTTGGTTGTTTGAAGCATGATATCATATCATATGTGCATGTTAGGGTTGTGAACTACAATCACTTAGAGATAAGCTTGGTTGGTTTGCATAATTTCTTCATCTCCAAGCTTTATGCACTTAGGTATATGCATTAGATACCTAACCGGATTGAAATGCATGATTTAAGTAGTTAAGTACTACACCCGAGAGGGGTTGCTTGATATCATCAAAGGAGCATGTCCCTTGTCATACCCGAGAGGGATGCAAGGAGAGAAATTGGTTAATTAAAATGACATCATTCATTATAGAAGCATCATTGTTTGCAAGAAAGGCTAGAGGTGAAAACCTTAAGTCCTAACTCTCATCCATTTTATTATATCTAATTTATCTTAGGCTATTTTACATTTCAAGTATTCATTTAGCTATTTCCGAATCAAATCATCTCTAAAACTAAAATCAAAACACTACCACATCTTGCATATAATCACCATGAACTTTGGTTCATTTGTGAGCCTTTGTTTGTAATTTGTACATTTGCATATTCATCTAGCATCCTTTAGGTTTTCCTTAGCTAGAGTGGGTTTTTCAATCCCTTGGGTACGATATCCCCCACTTATAATCCCTACACTATAACTTGGCCCTTATACTTGAGGGTAACTATTTGTCTAACAGGAGCCTTATTAGCTCATGAATTGTCCTTCATTGGATTGCTAAATCCTGGGAGTTGTGATCCATGCTTAAGTTTTTAAGCTGAATTTTATTTTTATTGAATTTTCAATATTTCCATCTATTATAGATATAAAATAATTTGGCTTGATGTTAAACCAAACTATTCCATTAAACATATTAGATTGAATACCTCCAATCATTGACTGAAGTGGATTATTCAGTCTTTTATCAAAGACTATAGCAAGTATTGGTGTATCCAAACCTTGCCTAAATAAAGCAGTTATAGTGATCTGGATTAGACCAATATGAACATATCTTATTTCTGGATATTTTTTCCTCAATCTTTCTATTCTCTTTTTATCAAACAACAGGTTTCCATTGTTCCTTCTTCAGTACATTGAGCTGTGATGTTTCCACTGAATTGCTCAAATATTATGTGAGAAAATATTTAAAATCTTGAATTTTTATAAATAGCGTCTTTATTAATAGCGTATCTCGCTTTTTCTAAATTTTGTAGTTGTTCATTACAAAAACTTATTTCTTCTCCAATGACACCTTTTAATTTTATATTCTGAAGTTCTTCTTCAGAGTTTTCTTCAATACGCTCTTTTAGCATAAATATGAATTCTTCTTCCTCTGAGCTATCACTTTTAGTTTCTAGCCCATAAAGGATATCTTCATCGTCAGAGATTTCTTCTCCTAACAATATCTCCAGGTTATTTTCTTCAACCATCTTGATCATTTTTTTTGTATTCTTTCCTTTTCTAGGACATTCTGGAGCATAATGTCCTTCTTCATTACAAATGTAGCATCTGCATTTTTTATGCTTAGGGTTTTTTCCCATCTGTCTTTTCTTTCTGATATACTTTTTCTTTTATACATTAGAGCATATTCTTCAAACCGACATATATCGTAAAGTTCTATCTTTGACAATATATAGTTAGCATCTTCATGGATGATTTTTTTCATCTGTTGCCCCACACAAATGCTCTTTTATTATTTGTGTAAAGTCATGTAGTATTGAGTCAAAGTTTTTAAAGTTGGTTAATAAATTTAATTTTTGTAATTTTCCTTCTGGGAATCATTCCCATTGTTTTAACCACTGCAAAATGTCTCCTTGCAATGTTACTGCTATGTAGTCTAAGAATCTTTCTTTTGTCCATACGTTTTTATAATTAGTTATTAAAATGGACATGGATTGTGCCCAATCTTCTATTGTTCTTTCTTGATCTTTAAAAAGTACATGAGTTAGATCAAGATATGTCCCGTTTTGGGCCACTGTTTGTTTATTCATATCATCTCTTCTAGTATAAGTTGGACTTGATTGGGCCATAAGTTCATTTTTGACACCAGAAGATGAGGCATAATATGTTGTTTTAATAAAATCATCATAGGTGTCATCTTGAGTGTTTCTCAAGTATTCTTCAAAAGATTTTTGATTAGTAAACTCAGGAAGAGACTCTTTAGCCTTTCTTTTCTTTTGTGTGTCAGAAGTTTTTTCTTCTGTATGTGTGTCTTCGTTACTTAACATGTTTATTTCATTTTCGTCTTCTTGTGACTCTGAAGATGTTGTTTCATCATCAGACAACATATTAATGTCATAGTTGAAATAGGAAAGCAAGTCTTCGTATTCCAAACAAGTTGTTCTTATTTGGTTTAAAATATGATTTTTTTCCTCAATTGTTGACTGTGGATCCTTATAGATCGTTTTCCAATAGTCTAATTTCTACTATATTATTATAGTCATCTTGATTTGGTTCTTTGTTTTGAAGAACCATTATATCTTCTGTTCTGTAGAACAATCTGGGGATTTGGTTATCTTCAGGGTAACTCATCTCATCTTGTTGTAAGATATGAGTATTAACTGTTTTAGTTAATCCTTGTATCTGTTCTTTAGTCTCTGTTTTGAGATCTATGTCTACAATTTGAACAAGAGATTGAATTTTTTGTTCAATCTTGCTTGTTGTAGTATTAAGATTAGAAAGTTGTTGTTCAACTTTTTCATTATGTGTTTTTTGATTTTTTGATAACATATGTAACATATCACAAATAGAATTTACAGTACTACTAAGAATAGAAATACCTTTATTATAATTTTTTGGAATATGTAAAGTATGATTATAATTTTGTTTATCATATATAAACACTCTAAGGTTCTGTTACAAAATTTGTTGCCATTAATATTTCATAGAAGGTGCCTAAAACTGGTTCTCTATGGTTCTTAAGACCGATTTCCAAAAAAGCCTGACAACCACCACTTGGTTTAAACGGTTGTGTAGGGATATGAGCTCCGAGAGAATATGGGTTTTACTATGAAATATTAGTAACAAATATTTTTATAACAAGATTTAAGCTCTAAATGATGAACAAAGTAGTAAAATAACAAGATGATAAACAAAGGTAATTTACATAGTAAGGACACTTACTTGATGGATATGTACAAGGATGAACTCCTGATGCTTGAGTTTCCTCAAGCCTGAAGCTTGAAAGCTATATACTGACCAGACCTTGATTGTTTCTAGCTTTGATACCACTTACACAAAGGGGAAAATTTTATTTATATAGCGGAAATGTTTACAAGAGTTTGGACATATATATATATATATATATATATATATTAAGTGGACTATTATGGGCAATACCTATACTTGGGGCTTTTTCTCCTTGATTCTCGGTTGGGCTATAGCCCAACCAGCCCTGTGACTGGTTACGCCCCTAGGCACACCAAAATATCTGTAGAAAATATCATCGTTGTTTTGTATTAAAATACCAAAAGGAACAATGCAGCATGAGCACATAGGAAATAAAAATTTGAGTAACTACTACTTATTGTCTACAACATGCATGAAGTGTAATGACATATTATAAAATGAATAACCAATAATCCTTTTTGATATATAAACATACTGCTTATACAATTCAAGCCTCTTAACAGCAACCTACCAAGCAAATATGTAGTTCTAGATACAAAACTGTCTTCAGATGTTACTTTTTCTCCTGAAACGTAACCAACATGTTGGAAAGAGCTACTAATTCAGATGATATATCTTCTCATGTAATTTTGAACGTAGCCTGTAAATCACAGCACTAATAAGAAACAATTAATAATACCCAGTCATTAGATCTACAAGTGCCACATTTTAATTGAAAACACGTACTATTTGTTATTCTGAACTGAAGATACATAACTAGAAAACTATGAACATGATCCAGTCTTGATTTAAACACGATACTAGAACAAACCAAGACTTAAACCAACTGTGTGTGTGAGAGAGAGAGAGAGAGAGAGAGACCTTGCAAGCAGGTTCGCCCCAACATGCAAAGCACTGCCTGGCATCAACTGGTTCAAACTGTTTAACTGCCATGTTTTTCTTCTCCCCATTATGCTCAGATGTATTGCACAGAATTCAAATCAAAATTTCATTGGAAAAGTCTGCAACACTTCCTACATCAGAATAATAATACCTTATATAAAATCCTTTCATATTGTCTTTCAAAATTCCTTCGAACCCAAAAGCCAAAACTCCCAGCCCAAGTGGGCGCTCAAACTCCATAACCAAAATGCCATCTTCTTATGGCTTGGAAACCTGACCAAGCATTCAGTTATTCATCTAAATTAGTGAATGTACCATGCCTTCAAATTGATGTCATTGATTTCAAAAATTAAGACAGACATTAGTTTAACAATCAATTGATCAATTAATGCCCTTAAAAATTACTGATTGAATGTCAGATAGTATGACAAAGATGTGCAGATCAATGATACCTAGGAAGAGTCTCATTGAGAGAAAGATACAGAAGCGACATTGATAGAGAGCGATCTCGAGGACTATGAATCAGGTAACAGCGATCTCCAGCCGACGAGGTCCCACTTCACCGTTATGTAGTATCATCTTGAAGCGGAGAATTTCAAAAAAAAAAAAAAAGAACAAAACGAATGAAGGTTCATCAGATCAGAGTAACGTTGGTTATAGAAGAACAGAGAAACATTGAGGTTCTCATCAGTTCGTGTTCTCCTATTGAGCTCTATTCATCTTGAGAATGAGAGAGTTCATCAAAATTTTACGCCTGATGAGTGGATTTCTGATGAGGTTTTGTATTTATACCAGGCACTTTAAAATCCTATAGAATCCGGCATCTGATAAAATCTTTGAGAATCGTTAAACTTTTGAATAACATCGGATTTGAATGGATATTTTAAAATCATAATTGAATACCACAAGATTTAAAAGGATTTTTTAAAAATCTTAATCGAATACCTATAGAGTTTTGAAATACAAAACAATCTCTTAGACTCTTAAATGAATACACGCCCCTAAATTGCCTTAAAATTGAAAAATAGATTTTCTAATTAAAAGTAGGTTTTTCCGCTTTTTGTGGTTAATGATAGTTCTTCCTATGTTATCCTTTTATATAAAAAAAAAATTTCTTTTTGCATATTGATAAATCATGGGCATAAATTGGCTTAAGGGCGGTTATAGTAAGACCTCCTTATTTGTTCTTTGGACATTCTTTCATATATTTGCTCAACAGAGTTCCAATCTTATTATCTCTTGCGACGGGCACGACGACCTCTGTCAAAAGCACCATCCACTAATCTTCAATGACTCTCTCTCTCTCTCTCCCCCCCTCCGATATATATATATATATATATATATTGTTATAAATACTACAATTATGTGGCCGTCCACATAATTATTCTAAGTTAACATGTAATACTTATTTAGAGTCCATTATGTAAACTGAGAAAACTTGAGATTGATCATTAAAAAACATTAAAGAGCGGTCATCAAGCTTTACCCTCTTATTCAATGAGCTGCTTTCTACTTCCAAAAGGATTTTGTGCATCTCTTCATCAAATGTGTGCAAAGTTTTGGTGGGGTAGAGCGCAAATAGGAGAATAGGAAAATTCATTGGTTGGCATAGGATTGTTTATGCAAACTGAAGGAGCAAGGAGGTATGGGGTTCCGTGATCTTTATGCTCATACTAGCTTTACTTGCTAAACAGGATTGGCGCACTCTAAGATTTCCTCACTTCATGGTTGCTAGACTATTTAAAGCTAGATACTTTCCTACCAGTGATTTATGGTCTACATCTGTCACTGACTCTTCTATGTGTTGGAGAGGTATTATGGGGGCTAAGATGGTTTTATTAAGGGGAATTAGATGGCAAGTAGGCAATGGTTCTTCTATTCGAATTTGGGAAGATCCTTAGATTCCTAGGCATTCTCTTTTCAAGCCTTTATTCAGGCAGAATATTTCTTTGACATGGGTTAGTAATCTGATTACTTCATCTTGTTGGAATGTTGATATTGTGAATAATTTATTTGATCTGTATTTACAAAGTAGATATTAGCTATTTCTTTGAGCTCGAGAACTGTTTATGATAAACTTGTGTGGCATTTCGATGTTAAAGGCTTTTTTACTACAAATCAGCTTATATTTAGGCCATTGAATGGATTCATGCTCTAGCTTCAACCTCAGGTGTGGGCGGGGGGGGGGGGGGGGGGGGGGGGGTGTCTGGATTGTGGAAAGGTATTTGGCAGACGAGGTTTCGAGTAGGATTAAAGTTCATGCTTGGAGAGTTTGTACCTTCATTCTTCCTACTATCTCTCAACTCCGTAAAAATCATATGTTTATTGATGATGGTTTTGCAATTGTGATGTTGAAACAATTGAGCATGCTAGTAGAGATTGTCCTTTTTTCAAGGATAGTTTAAGCTGTGCCCAGGGTTAGAAATAATTTTCACTAATCAATTAGGAGTTTCGTGCTTGAAATGGTTGGAGTCTTATTTTGGTTTGCTAACAAATGAGTGATTTTTCTTGCTATTATGTGGTATTTAGTCTCTTTGGAAGGAAAGAAATAGGAAAGTTTGACAAGGGAAGCTATCCCCTACTAGACACGTGAGGCATATTTTTTTCCTCCCAACATGTTCTTTATAAATATGTGGAGTGGCATCAACAATGTATTGTAGGTAGGATAGCTAGGTCGTGGGCTACTCTTCCAATTGGGTGGCTTAAGGCTAACCTTGATGGTGCTTTTGATTTGTAATCTCACTATGGGGGTCTTTGAGTGATCATTAGGGATTCAACATGTTTGATAGTGGGTGGTTGCTGTAAGAAGGTTTCTAATATTACTCTTCCAATTATGGTGGAAGCTTTTGCTGCTAGGTTGGATTGTCAGTTTGCAGTTAGCTAGTCAGAAATTGATCAACGATACTATGGCAAATGAGAAGGATGATTAAGGTTATGGAAGGATTGTGGAAGATGTTTCTTCTTTACTAGCTTCTTTGCCAAGGTCTTATCTTACTCATGTACATCGAAAATCTCATATATACCAAAATATAAACTTTTTCCAATAGTCATAACTTCTTCATACGATCTCTGATTTTCATGTTCTGCATACCCACAAACTCGTATCGACGCACTCTATGACTTTTGTGAAGAACGTTTTCAAAGAAACCCAACGTATAAAAGGTCAACCTTTGCCCCCCCCCCCAAAAAAAAATCATATTCTTCTACTAATAATTCGTCCGAAACACTTCTGCTCCGTCCACGAGCCACGAAACCGTCCAATAACCACAAAATTAATTTTGGAAAATCCTCGGAAAATAAATACGAATTTACAAGGTATCACAATACTATTGGCCTAGAATGGATCAACGTTGAGTTATACATCAAGACTTGTGTGGTGTGCCAACAAGACAAGTCCGAAAAGAAGAAGGCCTCTACAGCAACCCTTGCCTATACCTGAGAAGCCATGGCAATCTGCTTTCATGGACTTCATTGGTGGATTACCAAAGGTAGATGGGATGAGTTACATCATGGTCGTTGTAGACCATTTCTCCAAATAAGTTGTTTTCATACCAGCGCCACATGCATGTCCTGCAGAAGTTGCAGCGGAGCTGTTCTTCAAGAATGTGGTGAAATATTTTAGGTTACCCAAAGACATAATAAGTGATAGAGACACAAGGTTTGCTGGCAGGTTTTGGACAATATTGTTCAACATGATTGGCATGGAGTTGAAGTTCTCAACAGCCAATTACCCTCAAACGGATGGCCAAATGGAGAGGACTAATGCCTTACTTGAGGAGTATTTGCGGCATTATATGATAGAAGCCAAAAGAATTGGCTAAGTCTTCTGGATGCAGCATAATTCTACTCCAACCTGCACCGGTCTTCAGCAACTGGTATGAACCCATGCAAAGTAGCATTTGGGCAATAGCCATTAACTCTAGTTGAAGTAGCAAGGCGGAAGACAAGAGGTCAATCCCCTGCTGCGTATAAGTTTTCCTTAGAAAAACAAGATCTGATTGAGCAAGCAAGAGATAGCTTGGCCAAGAAAAGGTTACTTGAATTCAACGTGGGGGACTTGGTGTTATTGAAGTTCACACCGTAGATTTGGAAGAAAATTAATTCCAAAGTTGTGCACCGAGGCTTGATTCCAAAGTACGATGGTCATTTCGAGGTGGTCAAGAGGATTGGAAAGGTAGCATACCAGATAAAGCTACCCGAGCAATTGAAGGTTCATCTGGCATTCCATATGAGTTTTCTAAAGCCTTTTCACAAAGACTTGGTTGCTAGCGGACGTCAACAAGAAAAAAGAGCTCCTCATGTCATTCGCAAGCAGTTTGACTAGCAAGTGGAGAGGATACTCGACCATAAGACCTTGGGGCAAAGCAAGAAAAATCGGCAGACCGACTTCTTGGTACAATGGAAAGGTGACAACGTGGAGGATGCTAGTTGGGAAAGGGATGTGACGCTTTGGCAGTTTGAAAAGCACATCAATGAGTACCTCAAAGCCCTGCCGACGATGAGGGTGTCATCTAGCTCTGGTGGGGGTGGTTGATAGCCCCTTAGCGCCGCGGGACACCTAGACAAGGCATGAACCTTGTGTCATATCGAGGTGAGGCATGCACATGCTAGCTGGGAGCATGCGCAAGTAAAAATGCAAGGCAGATCAATAGGCAAAGAGTTAGCCTCGCTTAGTTAACCTTACCGAGAGCCTCGCTAAGCGCTGATGGCTGGCGATTATCAGTAGGCAAAGAGTTCACCTAGTCGGGATAGCCTCGCTAAGCACTGATGATAGGTCAGCATGCAAGGAGGAAAAGGGTAGCCTCGTTAGCATTGATGGCAGATCAGTGGGTTAGGGGAGGGGAGATGTTAGCCTCGCTAGCACTGATGGCAAACACGAGGACAGGTGACAAGCAAGCAAGTGGTGGGCTGTTGGGCATCATGGGCCAGGTTAGGCCAGCCTCGGCCAAGCCTAGCAGACCCCAGCCACGTAGTTGGCAGCAAGGTGTAGGCATGTGAGTTGCGACACATGGCCTACAAGGCAACAGCACACATATGCCTCTTACATGGGATGCTTAATTCTTGGTAAGCGAAGTTACCTAGCAGTTGCGGGCAGTTACCATACGGTTACCAAGTGGTTACTTAAGCAAGCAAGTTGGCTGCCCAAGGATAACGTCAAAGCTGTTAACGGGAGTTGCAAGGATTGCTTAGCAAACATGCATGCTGCCACCTTACCCTAGGGCAGTTGGGGGTGTCAACCGCCATGCACATGGTTGTGTAATATAAACCTAACCCATGGGGATGTCATGGGAAGGGGGGAGAGCGAGAGAGAGAGAGTCTATGTTGTTGGCACATAGATCCAAGTGATGGTACTAGGAGCAAGTGCACACTTGGTGAATGGCTAGGCAGATTGAGTTTGTTGGATCACTAAGGCTAAAAGCACTCATGATAGCCGCTAGGCAAATCAGGCATGTTGGATTGCCAAGGCTGAAAGCACTATTGTACTCTTGTAATCATTTAGTTGAGTTAAAGGTTGGGAAGAGGGCTTCTCGTAAACACTTGTGTCTTGGTTGTGTGTGTGCATGCTTGCATACTCGTTGCTATTTACTTGATAGTTTCGCTGCGTACTCAAGCAAACGAGTGAGAGATGAGGGCTGGTTAAGTAGAGAGGGCTACTTGGCGCTATCACAAGGGAAAAAGTTTAGGATAAAACTACACCCTTGTGACAGTTATGTCTTGTGTGTGTTTATAACTGATGGGTTGTAATCATTTCGAGCTGAACTTCAACTAGGTTAAGTGAGGAAAAAGACATGGTTTGCCCTCAAAATTTTGACAGTAATCACACAAAGTAATGGAGAAACTGACGGCATGTACTGAAATTGGGCCGAATCACCATTGTGATGTTTTGAAAAATAAATTTACCTACTCATTAGCCCATACCTCATGTATTGTTCTTAAAAATTTCTCTATCTTTTACCTAAACTATCATTTGTATCTTTGAAACCTCTTTTATCATTTTTCCAATATAATAAGCAACTTTTTTTTAAAGAATAAAATAAGCAACTCCATGCTTTATAGGCTCTGGACTCTGGAGTTCGGAGAGCCTGGGGGAAGAAACAAAAACGCTAATTTACTTACTCTATTATACTATAATCTAAAGACCAAAAAATTGGAACACTGTTCATAAGCACAGTGCTATTGTGTTGGAAAATGAAAGTTACTATTGAATGAATAGTTCCGTGACTTTTTGGCCATTCCATTCTTTAGATATTTACTATATTGCCATGGACATTATTTATTATATATATATATAGGAAAAATTTATGGTTCCTCCCTATACTTATGGTGTGTCGACAGTTCAGTCTCTGCTATTCCAATTTTAACAGATAACTTTCAAAACATTCAAATTTTACACAATTTAGTCTAAAGTTACCATTTTACCCCTCACTTATTCTTTTTTTTATTATTCTTCTCTCTCTCTCTCTTTTATATATATGTATATGTGTGTGTGAGAGAGAGAGTATATATGTATGTATGTATGTAAGGACCAAATGATGACCCCTAATCTGACTAGTGCTTACTATATACTAAACACGAGTGCACTGCTCCTGACTGTTCATAAGAGACAAATCCTCACTTAATCTTTTTTTACGCCTCTGCCATTGGTGTCTGAAGCTATGTCGGTTTTGGGGCCGTGTCTTTCGGCAATAGAAGACGGGATAGGTTCAGAAAAAAAGGGAGAAGAAGAGCGATTGGTGTTGGTTTGAAGAAAAGGGGGAAGAAGAGCGATTAGTTCGAATATTATTCAGAGATCGAAGGTTTGGAAGTTTTTCTCGCTGAGTTCTTTGGTTTGATTAAAGCATGTGGAAATTTTCTTTTGGTTTCTGGGTAGATTAACCTTTGTGTTTTATGCAGTAGAACAAAAGCATGTGGTATTCTGATTTCTGGTTTTGGTGGGTCTTCTGCTTTTGTTTTTTGTTAGCTGGATTTTTAGTCGTTGTTGGTCTTCACCGATTTCTGTTTTGCCTTATAATTTTCTGTTTTAACCCTTGAATTGAAACTCTACGTGTTTCTGTGTTTGAGCATTGGTGATTTCTTATTGAAATAAATACTGGATTTGAGGATTTGGTAGGGTAGGGTAGGCGAGTGTGAGCACTACAATAACGTATTCAATTACAGAATCCTGAGCTTTAGAGAGTCCATTTAGAATTGCCCGTCTATAAATGATAGGTTTGAGTTTTGTTTCAAATTCAGCGCTCCTCTTCACGGAATCAATCAAGGTTCAATTTTTGTATCCTTATGCTTATTTACTGGGTTTTGAATTTTGATCAAGAATTGATATTCTAACTTGTCCTAAATTGATCTTAGATTCGTCATCACTTTCTTTACAATCCTTTACCTCATCAATGGCTGCTTTGCTTGCACCCTTTGATTCAGAAGATTCAGGATTGACTGCTGGTGTTGGTGCTTTTGAATTAGATGTATCCGCGATAATTGGGGGACTATTCTTAGGAACTTCCTACAGACCAACAATGAAAATAGAACTTGTGTGTTAGCAATAGAATATCTAAATCAGTATATAGCAGATTCTATTCATCTTGCAGTTGGCACTTGCTTGAAAAATAGAGCAGTAATTGCAATAAAGGTGTAATGAAGTATGAAGAAGAGCGAGTACTACTATTTCTGCTTTGAAATTATTGAAGGTTGGTGAAGGGTGTGAAGGAGTATGGCATTACGGTTGGGTATGAATAGAAGGATTGAGTGGGAACCCACTGCTGCAAGTTGATAAGTTAGTTGATGGGGGAGTTAAGCATAGAGACAAAAGTTTACTGTGAGGGAATGGATGTGGAGCAAGAAATTGCCCAACTTTCGGCCTGTGATTTTATCCAAATTTCCTGTGGTTTTTCGGTTTGTGAGAACTGAAAACTGACTTCCAAATATAAGAGGAAACCTGGAGGTTAGGGTTTGATCAATTGGGAAAGCAAGAGGTCAAACTAGAATTAGAGAGAGAGAGAGAGAGAGAGAGAGAGAGAGAGAGAGGCTGTTTGGTCGTTAACATAAGGTCTTACCATATATGCTGATACGTATTTATTTTTATTTTTATATTTTGTGAGAATGCTGATAATTGATTTGATGTGGTCTTTCAGCTGTGAGAATAAAAGATATCCCTTTTAAAGTTGGGAACTTTAGGAAGGAACCCAGACAATTCAAACCCCAGTTGCACTTTATTATCCAAAAATAAAAGATAAAGGCTATCCATTTATCATTAGTCATTGGTGCAATGAACTATTTCTTTCTTCTGCTTCTGTTCTTTTTTTTTTTTTTTTTTTTTGCTAAGAGCATGAACTGTGTTTGTAATACAGGGGTGTGGTTCTTCCTCTGGAAGTGTCAAAGCTACTTCCAGAGAATTGGCTTTTTTTTCTGAGGTCGGTTTATAGGGCTGGCTTTTTTATTTTTAGAGTGATTGGCTCTGTTTATGTTGTTAATTGGAACAATATTTGTGTTTGATTGCTGTGGAAAGGATTTAATCACTGAAATTTTGTTATGCAAATGTGTGATCTCACAATTTAGTGGGTATGTCATTTCATTGGGTTTATGTTTCGATTTTGGAGATATGTATCATACAAACCCCAATTGGATATTTAACTGGGTTAATGCTTGAATTTATTGTCTAAAGAATTTCATGTTTAGTTATTACTGTATCCCCAATTGGTGCTTTCCCTTTTTTCTTTTTAACTTATTGGGTTAATGCTTAGTAAATCATAACTGAAAGATTGAGACTTTTTATGGTTTGCCTCATTTATGATTGATTTCAGCACCACTACTGAAGCTGCACTAAATTTCTTTATGCCATGCATATAGACTACAGTCATTTGAATAAGGCATTCAACATGCTTTGGTCAAGTACAACTTACCAACTCCCCCTAATCCCCAATTCCTCCATCAAAATCAAAGAGTTCAAATCAAATCAAATCAAATCTGTAATCATTTGTTTTCCACATTACATATTTCGAATTCGTTAATAAAAATGAATCCCGCAGCAAAGCGCGGGCATATTCTCTAGTATCTGCTGATATCTGAATCCACTTCTGAACAGGGAGAAGCCACAATATGGGCACCCATAGGCCGCTTCTGCATGTGAGAACCCTCACGACCTTCATAAAACACCCAGTAGTGTTTCACTCTCAGAGACCCCATTCTATATCTTCTTGCCCATCAAACCGCTACTCGGAAACTGGTGTTACACTCGTGCAGTCCAAGGGTACCAGCCAAGAACCCTTTTTATCAGCTTCTCTGTCAGATTCTCTTTTGGTGGAGAAGCTTTTTTTGGGTTTGAAGCAAGGTGATCTCAATTATTTGTGTAACTATCTGTTTCGGTTAAACCCACTTCTTGTTGTTGAACTTGTTTCCCGTTGCCGTGAAAATCTGCATCTGGGTTTGAAATTCGTTGACTTGATTATGTTAAATTGTCCAAATTTCAAGCACTCGTCACAGTCTCTGTGTGCAATGATTCATATTTTGGTCAGGGCCCGAAGGGTTTCAGATGCTCAAGCTTTAATGCTTAGAATGGTTAGGAAGAGTGGCGTCTCCCGAGTTGAAATAGTTGAGTCTTTGGTTTCGACCTGTAGCAGTTGTGGCTCTAGCTGCTTTGTTTTCGACTTGTTGGTTAGGACTTATGTGCAAGCTAGGAAGTTGAGAGAAGGATTCGAGACGTTTAAGGCACTTAGAAGCAAGGGAGTTGCTGTTTCGATAAATGCTGGTAATAGTCTTCTTGGTGGGCTTGTGAAGGTAGGATGGGTAGATTTGGCATGGGAAGTATATGGGGAAGTTGTTAGCAGCGGGGTTCAGTTAAATGTTTATACACTAAACATTATGGTTAATGCCTTGTGTAAAGATGGTAAAATCGATAGGGTTAAATTGTTCATATCGGACATGGCTGAGAAGGGGGTTTCTACAGATATTGTGACTTGTAATACTCTAATCAATGCCTATTGTCGTGAAGGGCTTGTAGAAGAAGCTTTCCAGTTGAAAAACTCTATGGCTTCTAAGGGTTTGAGACCTGAGCTTTTCACATACAATGCTATCATAAATGGATTATGTAGGGTAGGAAATTATGCAAGGGCAAAGGAAGTTTTGTATGAGATGCAGCAGAATGGATTAAGTCCTGATACTACTACCTTTAATACACTGCTGGTTGAGAGTTGTAGAAAAGATAATATTTCAGAGGCTGAAGGAATTTTCCGTGAAATGTCATGTAGAGGTGTTGTTCCTGATTTAGTCAGCTTCAGTTCAATAATTGGGGTTCTTTCAAGGAACGGGCATAGTGATCATGCCCTATTATATTTTCAAGCAATGAAAACTGCAGGCTTGGTTCCAGATAATGTGATCTATACTATCCTTATAGACGGATATTGTAGAAATGGCAAGATGTTAGAGGCGTTGAAGTTGCGGGATGAAATGCTTGAGCAAGGCTGCGTGGTGGATGTTATTACCTTCAATACTATTTTAAATGGACTTTGTCGGGAGAAGATGCTTGCCGATGCAGAAAAACTCTTCAATGAGATGGTGGAAAGGGGTGTCTTTCCAGATTTTTATACTTTCACAACACTTATTCATGGTTATTGCAAAAATGGGAATATGACTAAATCCGTAAGTTTGTTCGAGGCAATGACTTATAAAAATATCAAGCCTGATATTGTCACGTACAACACATTGATTGATGGATTCTGCAAAGTAGGTGACATGGATAAAGCTAAGGAGCTATGGAGTGACATGGTTTCTAGAAGAATATTCCCTAATTACATTTCATATGGCATTCTTATCAATGGATTCTGTAGCATGGGACTTGTCCATGAGGCGCTTCGTTTGTGGGACCAGATGATTGAAGAAGGTATCAAACCCACTCTGGTGACTTGTAATACTGTCATAAAGGGCTATAGCCACTCTGGTGACACAGAGAAGGCATATGAGTTCTTAGGCAAAATGATTTCAAAAGAAATTGTTCCTGATAGTATTACTTACAACACTCTGATTAATGGATATGTAAAAGAAGACAACCTGGATAAAGCCTTTTTTTCAGTTAAGGATATGGAAAAGCAAGGACTACTGCCAGATGTGATTACATACAATGTCATTCTATATGGGTTCTGTAGACAGGGTAGACTGCATGAAGCTGAGTTGGTTTTGCGAAAGATGATTGAGAAAGGTGTAAATCCTGATAGATCCACCTATACATCATTAATAAATGGACATGTGACCCAGGACAATTTGAGAGAGGCATTCCGCTACCATGATGAAATGCTGCAGAGGGGATTTGTACCAGATGATGAATTCTAGTTATTGGGTTTTCTCTTGGAGCTCAAGGTGGGATATCTCTCCTAATTTCCTCTTTCTTAATTATAATCAGCTATGCCACTATAATGTTGTTATTATACAGACCTTGTTTCCTGTTAACTTGTAATGAAGGTGGGTTCTTTTTTGTCTTGGCAAATTCATTTTGATAGATAACTGTTTTCTTGACCAGAAAAAAAAGAAAGATAGATAAGTGTTTTTAAATAATGGAGATACAATATTTTCTGTTTTACAGGGTACGCTGGATATAGAGAGTATATACTCGCGATGATAGCTACGATCGTGAATTCAGGATACTTGATCTTCATCAGCTTAACACTAGGTATAAATATATGGCATAAATTGAATATTTGTGGATTCATGATGTCTTACTCTCTTCCAAAAATTTGGTTGCTATTAATCTTATTTGTCCACATTTTTTGAAACATGAGCGTACAGTCGTACATGCTCTTTAGTCTCAAGACTCTCAGTGACATTCACATAGTTGAATTTTTATATATATCAAAGTGAAATCTATGATTTCTACAATTTTTGCACTTTAACAATTTACCTTTTCAGTTTTCACTGCATTAGAGTTCAATTTCAGCAATTGAATATTGATGTCAACCAGAAACAGAAAAGGGGAATGTTGTGGATAAGACAAGGTGGGTTGTTGTCTATGACTATGAGTGGGTTTAGATGAAAGCAATTTTAGTTAGGATTTATATCTGGACGGATGAGCTATTGTACTGCCTACAGGACAATTACTGGAGAGATGCGACCGTTACCTGTTACCTGTTGACAGAAGACAGACAGAAGAGCGGGAAGTTGCTCTATTTAAAGGACGGGAATTGCACATTAAAGGAAGGCAATCGTGTACTGAGCTAGCCTGCCTTGAACTTGAAGTAGGTAGTCTCTCCTATATCTGATAGCTTTAACTGCCTTGCAGGGAATTCCTTACTCAAAAGTATGAGAGTGCGGCATAGCAAGAGTGAATCCTCCTACCTCCTTCTAACGCTTATCTTGTTTTTTGCTTCCTTGCTTTAATCCAATAGGCCGGATTCCTTGCTTGCATCCTTTTGATTACGTAGTATCTCCTCCTTGCTGCACTCTTCTGGTACAAAGCAAAGGACTAGACTTTTGATTTTGCGTCTTTTTTTCACGAGGTTTTGTATATAATCCAATGTTGAGTGAGATAACTTTCCTACTGACTGAATCGCTTGAAGTTGTCAAAGGAAACGAACCCACTGGAGAGGAGAGTTTTTACTGCGAGTGGCGCGTCTGATGGTATCGTATATAAGATCACGGCTGCATTTAGGAGTGATCTTTCCCTCTTCAACAAGCCGGTGGCTTTCAAAGGAGAGTCTCGACGTGGTAGTATACACGTAGCTCCATAGTGGAGCTAGTCACTGGCTACAGGTTTCTTTCCTACCAGACCGGAGGCGGCCGAGAATGTTATGTCAGAAGGACCAACGACGATGAAAAAGGAGAAGGAGTAGGAGCGCTATGCTCAAAATAGAATGAGAATGATTACGAGATAGAATGGATCTCTGTTATGAAGTAAAAGGAAAGGGGAGGTCCGGGACGGAGCCGTATGACGCAAGAGTATACTTGGAGCTAAAATAAGTTCAAGAAGCTATGAAGAGGGGTAAACTCCGAAAGATGGAAACAGGGGAGTTGGCTTATAGAGATGGATAGTAAGGATCGCGTTTACAATGCCGAGGGGGATAAGTTTACAGATCATAAAGCTGTTAGTCAAGAGGCTGTCTCCTTTTGCCAGCATCTTTTTGGTGGCTTTGGAAAAAGAGTTGGTGGTGAGGGATTTTTTATTTCACCTAGGGTTTAAAAGAGAAAGCAAAGGAGGATATATCTAGGCGCTAAGCTCTCATTTGAGTTATTCAGGCCTTCCTTAGGTCAGTAATTGGAGGAATGGAGAGGATGTCTTTGCAAAGTAGTATATAGAAAACGGGCTAGATCTTGGGACTAGTTTTGTGGCTTTGCCTTTTCTTTTCAACATCACTTGAAAACCATTTGATATTTGTAGGCTATTTATTGGTGTATCTCTGAACTTATTTTCTTAATTTTCTTAATTTTCTCCAAGCAAATTTTTATTTGAAATTTGCCTTCTTTTATTTGTTTCTTACCTTTCTCCTCTCTCATTTATATTTTTCTCTTTGAGGAACAGTGGCTTGACTTAGAATTTCTACTTCTCTATCTAGTATGAAGTGGAACCAATATATGGTTTGAAGTTAGACTACTTGAACTAATCTACGGCTTATACGTTGGTGCATCTCCATAATATCTGGTGATTGATAACTTAAAGGAATCAGTTAGAATTGTTAAATTGTGAATATAATATACCTAGTGTGTTTTCATCTGCCCTGGTCCTTGAAAATTCCTTGCTACTGATGTATGGCTGTTAAATTGTCTAGGTATAATATATCAGTTAGCTGGTAATCTGTGATCCCACATCATTTATAAGTTACACTAAGAAAATTAGTCTGATAACTAAGCCTTAAATATGAAATCTTTATCAAGATTAATTATAATATTGCAATAGTGTCCTTAGAGCTTGCTCTTGGGTCCCTTTTCTTTCTTTTTTTCTTTTTTTCTTTTTCTTGTTTTGTTTTCCCACTTTCGATGCAAGTCATGCAACAAAGTACTTTTTCATGGTTATCATTAATTTTTGTTGCATTAAATAAATTTTAATATCATAAGACTTTTAAGCATAAGATAAGAGTGATCAATTTCTAGATTTTTCTCTGTACATTCCTTTTCTTTATTTGTAGTTTTGAAGTAACAACGAACTTGTTGTAGTGGATAACATAGTGGGTGCTTGCCCATGTGAATATGATGTAGATTTGTTTCTCTTTGTAAACACTAATGGTTATCACATTTTTATAGCCAGCATTCACATTTTAAAATTGTTTTTGTTGCTGATGTGCAAGGTTTGAAAGGATTTTCATTCAAAGTTTCATCTTAACTTGAATATTTTTCTTGAGGGTACGGGTTTTACAATTTTAGGGTGACAACTTAGATTGATAAATGCATTTGCATCTTCCTGTTTCTTGTACTTCACTGAAAGTGATTCATTGAACTTAAGCACCAAACGAGTGAGAGATAATTTGTTTCCTATATATAGAAATCAGTAATCACTATATAAGATAAGTAACTGTTTCTGGCTTTGTGTACTGGTGTCCTGTCCTCTTTGGGGTGTGACCTGAAAATCAATAACTGGTTGAATAATGGTCTATATTTGTAGATGACCGAGTCCGGTGAATTTGGCTGGCAAAACTAGTTTTGTCTGAATGTTTTGCTGTTTTAGTTGCTTTTCTTTTTAATGCCAGTTGTGAAGCAAATGTTTCTAATTAAAATTTTGTTGCAGGTCTGAAGATGTGAAATGGCCTTATCCTGTAGAAACTAGAAAGTTTGGAACTGATACTATAATGGGAAAGAGGTTATTGAAGGGGAAAATTAAATGGGCCTTTCATGTGCCCACCCGAAACAGAACATGCAAATATTCGAGAGGGCTCTTTCTAACATTCATTTGTTGTGCTTGGAATTCTCTGTTCTTGGTGTTCAGAAGCTATTCTGCAATTGAGTTTTGCAATTGAGTTTGCGGTGATACAGCTGCTTCTGTCACAATCTCTTATCTCCGCTGCGGCAGTTCAGGTTGGAGAGGAGAAATTTCAGGTATCAACGAGCCAACGAGGATCTGTCTGAGAGATGAGATTTAAAGATGGAGAGAAATTTAGGGTGAATTTTCCTTGTATCCTTTTAAGATCAAGAAATGAGTTGTTTTGCACCCGAAGAAAACGAGTATTAAGGAACTTAGATATGCACCACTACTCAGCCGGTGTCCTCTTCTTCTTTTTTCTGTAAAATTAACGGCTTATGGTAAATCTCATTTTGTCCATCTTAACTACAAATAACTCGATGGAAATGAAGTGAAACGCTAATATGTGGACTACTTCAAACTTTTGTTGTTTCCAATGGCACGGATTGTATTAGAGCATGGGCAATTCATGTGTGTTTGTTAGACGTCAATGTCTTGCATTTTCTGTTTATAACTCTATATTCAGTACTTGTGCACTAGAAAATGCACGCTTCTATGGGAACCCATTATTTTAACTAATTAAGTAATTAATCATTATTTAATCGTGGCTGCTGGTTTTGTCTCTTAATTATATTTAGAAATTGGATATGGTATGAACGTATAATCTTTGTGTTGTCACTTGATTGACATATGTTTTTAGATAAGGATGAACAAATGACAATGATCTGAGTCTACTAGCTGGAAATTTGCTACAAGTCTATCGATGAACTAAACTAATAGCCTGTCATTTTAACTAATTAGCATATTTTTGTCATGTTTTAACTTGAACTACAAAACATGAGTTTCATATACTCGAGTGATATTATACAATATACAATCATCAATAGAGGCCTTCCCATTTAAAGTACTGGTTTAAGAAACTGTGAGGAATAAGTGAATCTGATAACTAAAAATAAATATTTAGTTTTAAATTATTATAATTTCAATTTTTAAATTTAATACATGTTATTGTGATGCATTTCTCATAATACCTTAAAAATATCCCTTAGATTAGCAAGACTAATCACCAATATTCAGAGTCAGTGAAACATATTTAAGCAAAATAGTATTGTGGATAATCTTGGGTTGAGGGTTTAGAATTTATGTTAGGACATTATGTTGGGATAGTTGTACACACTTGTTTTTTTTTTTTTATCAAGTAAAATTTCATTCAATAAACTGTAATTACAAACTGATAACAATTGCAGTACTCAAAGAGTGATGCAACTACACCGATACAGTTCAAACTAAATCTAAAAACTCCTACTCGAGAGAGGAGACTGATCTGCCAAAGAATCCAAACACATGACCAAGATTAAGCAACTGACAAAGCCAATTGACCAAATAAAACAGCAATAACTGGGACAGGTGGCCACAATAGCGAACTATTGGGTGGGCCATCCCAGAATCTCTCGCTGGCATGTACACAGGCTGATACTAAAACGCACGGTATTAACTCGGCAAGAGACTAGGTCATATGGACAATGTACCAGCTACCTAAAACTCGACACATGTGTGAATTCATGACAACAACCCTAAGTTGAAAGAGCACGGACCTATTTGAGATCTGAAAACAAATCCAAAAACTAAACAAAATTAAGTAACTGAAATAAATAACAACAAAACAAGATGTCATGTAGTCGAAGTAGAGACCCAATAGCAAGCCCAACGAGCAGTAGATCCAGTGCAATCCAACCCGGTGTGTTGACCCTCCACCCACTGCCGTACCACTGCTGCCCAACCACCGTCTTCAGGCCGGATGAGCGGACCAAGTGACCACGACCCGAACAAAAAACCACCCATTGCTGCCCTTCCCAGTTGTGCGCAATTGTTGAGCTGCCCTAATAATAACATTATTGAGCTTCGTTTTAGATTCAGGATTTAGGATTTACATTTGCAGATTATGCTTGCTGTTGATACGGCTAGCATAATTGTACGTACAATATTTGAAGAGATAAGGCACTTTCATCCTTGCGAAAGGACTAAATATACGTACATTATTTCTTCCACTAACTAAAGTCAATTAATAGCTATCAAAATTTTATCATGTGTCAAAATCAAGATAAAAGGTGAATTTTGTACATTTATTATACTGTAAACATTGTGCTCCGCAGTTATAGTGCTTAATTTATTATGATTACTATCGCTATTGTACTCGTCATATGAACAATTCTAATCAAAATTGATTAATCTTATGGGAAAATGATCATTTATTCAATTTTAGAGTTAATTAACCCCACTTGCTCAAACACTCTAAGAGATTGTCCACTTACCCAAACACTCTAAGTGATTATTTCCTTAATACCCAATTAATTTTTTTTTTATTCTTTTTTATTTATTTTTTGTACTTTTTTGCCCTCTCCTTCTTTCTCACTTAGAGAGAGAAGTCATCAGAGACATTGCCGGACTCCGGTGACCAGTGGCCGGCTGCCGACTCTGGTGACCGGAATCCAGAAAACTCGACGCCGACAGTTGTAATACCTCGAAAATTCGTTATTAATTCCTAATGGTTTTCGGGAATTAATAAATTTGTTATTAATTCCTAATGGTTTTCGGGAATTAATAAAGTGTTCATTTAGTATGATTTTGTGGTTCGAGGGTGGAGTGAGATTATTTTCGAGCGAATAATTATTTGAAATGCACATTGTAGGGGGGTTACGAAGTTGACTTTTTATACGTAAGGAATTTTTGGAAACTTCCTTCACGAAAGTTGTAGAGCGCGTTGATACGAGTTCGTGGACATACGGAACGCAAAAATCGGAGTTTGTATGAAGAAGTTATAAACGATAGAAAATTGGAATAATTCTAAAAATATAAGAAAATTCCCGATTTTTTCATAAATCTCAAAAATTCCAAAAATCTCATTTTCCTCCCCCAAATTCGCTCTGATCTCTCTCCTCCCTACTTGCGCTATCCGACCCCAACCCGGTTCCTGACCCGATTCAATCTCGCAACTTCGACCACCTCCAGCGACGGGACAAGCCAAGGACCACTCATACTTGCCTAGCCGACTTCCCTGTGGTGGTGGGTTGCTCGGTGCCTCACTAGAAGTAGCAAATCAGAGCGCCCAAAGTGTGAGCTTTCGGGATCCGACCGGTTTTTCCAGATTCCGACGTCATCTTGGCCGATCTTTCTCGGTTTTGGAATCTCCTCTTCCTCCTGATCATCCCCATATAAACCTTGCATCACGATTTGGAGTGTAGAGCAAAAGATCAAGGTTTGAATATTTCAACGGTCCACAACGAATCTGGAATCTGATCAGAGGGTCGAGATTAATTCAACTTCCAAGCTTGATCTAGGACGATTTAGACCGATTCTCACTTAGCTCTATGCATGAAAGTTGCTCATCTTTTCAATATGAACAAGTTTGTAGTTGATGACTTTTGCATTAGAGGTGATTGACCCGGCATTGACCCTGTTGTTGACCTCCCGCTAACCCGCCGCTTGTGGCAACACGTCCGGTCTTCGATTTGGATTCTTTTTTTAGTTTATTAATCTACACATCGATACGATCATTTCAATATATAGTTTGTAATTTTTGGAAATCGTATGAGCAAGTTATGAATTTTCAAAGTTTTAGAATTTTCAGTTCGATCGATTGTTGATCCGTGAGGATTGGGCCGTCCGATTGATTTGTGGTTTTGATATGTTGATTGTATAAGTATTCTGGAGATCTCGGGTGGTCTTAGATGAAGTTTCGTCCCAATCGGGATTACCTTCAGAATTTTAGGGCAAATGGGAGTTCAAAATATAATCGTTTTCAATTCGTGGACTAAATTAACATCATATTGTACTTAGGTGATTGAAGGACCGTCTTCGATCCCTTATCTACTGTAAGAGAAGATGCAGCAGGAGTTAGAGATGAGTAAATCTCACGTGGTTCATTTACGAACTGAATTACTTTTTGTATTATTTAATTCTAAATAGTGAAATCGTTTATGAAAATAAAGATTCTTTTTCAAATGATATGAACTTGATCGATTGCGGTTCATACGAATGCGGTTCACTGGTAAGAAAATGAATTTCTTGGTTTTAATACGTATGAAATATAGTTGGTATTAATGGTCATTCCTGAGTGGATGACTACGTATATATGTATATATATATATATATATTTCCGTGAAATACATATATGTTGATGGCGTGAAATTGTGATACGAGTGAACTGTGATTTATTCAGAATATCGTTTTGAACTGTTACTTATTGTGCTGAATGAGTAGTTGAGTTCAGTGAGGTGTTGAGTCACGAGGTGACAGGTTATGATTCAGTTAGAGCTCTAGTCTGTCAGCCAATGTTCTTCTTGGGGGATAACTTTGGGTGTTATCGTGTGCCTTTGAGTACAATATACTTCTTGGGGATAACTGTGAGTTATCGTGTGCCCATGGGTATATTTTGTTTTTAAAGAGAGTGTCGCTGTCACTTCTTTTTTCGTCCATGTGGGACTTGATTTCGAATGATTGTGGAGGTGATGTTGGTTGTTGTAGTTTGATTTTGGGTTGAAAAATGATTAAACTAAGATTGTTGATTTATCTGGTTTTGAGTTTACTCATACGAGCTTCATAAGCTTACCGGGTTTGTTGTTTGCAATCCCGGTGCACTATTCCATGGTGTAGCGGTTCTTCCTGCAAGTCAGGACCACCAGGGCTAAGTTCGAGGCGTAGTTGCAGCAGTTTAGGTTCAGACCATAGTTTTGTTAGTGTACAGTTGTTTTTGGTATGCTCTTAGCGAGCGTGTACAATTGTATATTAGTTCTCTCGAGTTTTGTAATACTTGTTAATGTGATATTCAACTTAAGTGATTGAGTCTTTGTTGACGTTTTGTTGTTGCTCGGATTTATTTGAAAAAGTTTCTATGTAATTTCGGGAAGTTGGTTATGTTATCGCATTTCGAATTCTAATATCTTTATTCGAAATTCGGGGCTTGACAACGGTGGACAAGGCTAGGTGCTCGAAAGCGAAGGAGAGAAGCGTGTCACCGGCCAAAACGGCAACGTCTTCGCTGAAAACCTTGTGGTAGGTGGGCTTCCCGCTTTGGAGGTCGTCGTTATCCATGCACGGTAAGTCGTCGTGGATCAATGACACAGTGTGGATCATCTCGACGGCGTAGGCCGCCGGCGTGGCGACGGACTCAGACCCTCTGACGAGCTCGCACGCTGCGACACACAAAACGGGTCGAGCCCTTTTGCCTCCTGCGAGCAAAGAGTACCTCATCGCTTCGTGGATCGTAATCAGGTCTTTAAGCGAAACTACAGTGTCTAAGGCCCGGTTGACTGACTTGGCCTTCTCCACCATGTCGGTCTTGAAATTGAAATTGGGCTTCCCGGATTCCTCTTCCTTTTGCTCCTTCACAGTCTCCTGCTTGGTCAGGATTGCCATGACGGAACTGGGTCGGCGTCCTTTCGGAGAAGCGAAGGAAACAGGTCGGGTCTTTGAACTGAGAGAGAGAGAGAGAGAGAGAGATGAGTTTAGGGATAGAGTCTAGTTTGTTAATTAAAATGAAGGTAAAACTGTCATTGATGTCTAAATTGAGTAAATTTGGTTAAAAAACTCTTAGTAAAGCAAGTTGGCAAATTTGTTTAAAGTCTATGTTTGTAAATAAATTCTTATGACCGGACTCTTTTTTTAGCATAATTAGTAAAATGCAGGATGTGTATAAGACATGAACATTACATATGTGTATTATTCGAACATTTTATCAAATAATTCGATAAAAGTTCAACAAAATATTTTTAAGTGATTCATTTTGTTATATTAATTTGCATCCATTTTTGTTCACTAATATCTGTAAAATACAAGAGAAAAAAAAATGTAAAAATCAAGTTTAGTACGTGTATTATATTTTTGCTTCAAAAATACTAAAAATTTAGTAAGACCCTTCTAAAAATACAAATTATAGAAGTTGTTTTGAAAATAAAAGTCAATTTATGTTTTATTCGCATATTATACAAAAAATTACGTACTAACAGTCTTTTTAGTTTGAAGTAAATTTCGGGACAAGAGTAAGACAACTATATCAGTCTACTTTTCTTAACTACTCCATGTATTCGAGGACTTTATAAAGTCCTCAAGCATGAACAAGTCAAAAGACGATTTTGAATAAGAAACTTACTAGGAGTAAGAGTTAAAAGGACAAAATTGTACAAGGAATCTTAGCAGGAATATTTTTTTTTTTTCCTTTTCTTTTCTTTTGGTCAAGAAACGTACGTAGCATGGTTCATTGTACTAAATCTTAGCAGTATGTGGTTAGGAAAAGCCACATGCTTATTTAAGGGCCAAGTGGCCAACCGTTTTTGTTTGAACAAATTGGTTCACCACGTTCATATGTATTCTCTTTACTGCTAAAACACGGCAAAATATAAAATTATCACGGAAAACACCATTTAGTAAAGCATGATCAACAAAAAAGGCAAATAAACACGCATATATACTGCTAAGGGAATGCGATACATACATCCAAGATACGTATGCCAAAGGAAAAGAAGGATGAAAAGAATGTATACATGATGATACATGTAAGTTTGATCGTATATAGATACGTATATAAACTTACCAGAAAAGTAAAAAAGCAAATAACATGTATATATACATAAGTACATGAATGTGATATGCATTAACGTACATATATTCTCCAAGGGAATGTGGATATGATCGTTCATGCATGATGCATGGGCGAGGGTCAACGTATCGTGCCTGTTCCAGCATAAATAGCAGACATATACAAATAACTTGGCTTAGGTGAATATTAGACGATCCATGAGCCCTAAATTTAGGACGAAGCCTTGGTATATCTAATCTGACTAGGCAAAGTTGCCAAAATGGGCGCCTGGCTACTATTGGCACGTACGTATTAAATGACTCGGTTGAGACACATATGTATGATAAATGACGGTTGAGACACATATGTATGAGAGAATGCATGCATTAATTTCATTTTAGGGTAACAACTAACAACCAAGTCCCTTCTAAATTTAATTCTAATCGAAACTGAGAGTCAAACAGACAACAAACATATGTGGAATGGGACCTTACGTACAGTTTGTGTCAAGTGCGTGTGACACTTAGTCACTTGTTTGAAATCTTGAATATTATTTAAATAGTTAGTTCGACACGCAGTTGATTAGATATGTGCTATCATTTCTTAATAACGTCTAAATTCATTCAAATGAACTAAAAATAAATGAATTATTGATGTTTTCTTTAATTACCCTACGTGTGATTTGAGGTTTTTTTAGAGCGATTCATATGGCTGAAGCTCTTCACTATTAGTCTACTACCGGTAAGGTTCTGTGACTTTAGCCTTAGATTAATCTAGACATGGACTGTACACTGGTTAATGGTTATATACAACCATTTTTTCAGCAAAAGGCAAAACTCTAGCTATTGTTTGAAAAGGCACGTACTACTGATAATACAATATCTCGACACTTTTCTCGCGTATACTTTATAATTCTGAAGCATGCATGGTTGTTCCTGCTCTCAACAATTATTTTGTCTTGCTGCTCGATCTAAATATTTTGTTACATATGAATGCTCATACTGCACATTACCGTTTTTGAAAGTAGAAATATAATGTTACGCCAATCATTTATATAATTGAGAACTGGGACGGTGAGACCGAGAGAATGTCAAAGCTAGCCGACATGGATGACCACCGACTTATCTCTCAAATCCCATATAAATTCTAAATTTCCCTTCTTATAAAACAAACGATGACTTTCTCCAAGTCAAATCCATCCCCTCCCGGCTTCTATCTTGTATATAATAAACCCCACTTCTCTTCCCTGAAGCCAACCGTAATCCTAACTTAATTGAAATCTGCTTCTTCCTCCCCTTTCTCTCCGTATGGGTAATGCAGTGTCTCCATGTTTTCAACAAAACCCAAACTCAGCTGTTAAAGTAATCTTTTCCCAAGGCACCACCAGACTCCTCAGAGGAAAACACGTCGCCGGAGAGATCATGTTCGAGTTTCCCGACCAAATGGTTTGCCATGCAGACTCCTTCTTCATCGGTCAACCTATTCCGGCCTTGTCCATCGACGACGAGCTTATGCTCGGCCAGACCTACTTCGTTCTTCCCCTCGATCGCTTCGCAGGCAGTGTGCTCTCCGCCTCCTCTCTTGCGGCGTTAAACTCGTCAAGCCCTAAGAATTTTCCGATCAAATTCGGGGAGAGCCCATTCGAGTACATAAAGGGTTCCAATGGAAAGGTGTTGATCAAAGTTGCGCCGGAGTTCATTACCAGGCTGATTACAAGAGGTCAGGAAATGAAGTCCGAAAGTCCAGGCAATCGTTTTCTCTGTAGCACACCGGAGCTTCAGAAACACTACGAGCAGCTTGTTGGTTCTAAAGAGCAATTGTGGTCGCCCAAGCTTGAAACCATTTCTGAGCATAAAATTAGGTTTTCACCATGCAGATTCATAGGGCTGGAGTACTGGAAACCGAAAGAAACGCAAGTGTAATACAATTTACTTCTTCTGTTTTTTTTTTTTTTTTTCAGACAGATCGATGAAATCACTTGATTTTTCCCTGGTGGCACTGTGGCAGTAATTAGAAGACAAAGAGATACATATGCTTAATTAGTGGCAAAAAGAAAAAAAAAATTATGTGTATTCTTGCTGTTTTGGTAATTTCATTCTTGTCAATGGATTAGTTGTTCTTAAAACTTTAGTTCGTAACTTGTATATACAGTCACTTATTAACTACGATCTCAGTCTTTTTCCCATATCCATCTTCTCTTCTTCTTCTTCTTCTTCATTTTTTTTCCCTTTTTTTTTTCGTAATTACTAGTTGGAGTTGCCTAGTGTGTTGGAAAGACGATGATTGTCTGGTGGTTCAGTTCCATCGTTGTTAACTTAACAGATGAATTACGAATGCATGGACCTATTACCATCCTATTTGATTAATTTTTTCATTCTAATGACTAATTATAACATGCATATATACCTGGTTCATTATCTCCTAATGACTAATTACAACATGCATATTCATGTCTATCCTTGGGCTTTCTGGATCAACAGATTTAGGTGCGGACGTTGACAACAATTCTCTGTTTATTCAGTGAGTGACTCCGCCTCGAATGAGTCTGCGGACGGGGGATTTTGAGAACCAGGATATTTCAGTATTAAACTGTTGTCTTCTCAGGATACCCGTGTAATGAATGAAGAGTGTAAATTCAAAATCTAGAACAATTACACTCTCAACTAGAATAAAATTTTTCAATAATTCGAAGAAAAGTTCCTAATTGCTTGGGCGATGACAGTCACAATTTGTAAATTTGCTTATTGCCTTTGTCTTCCTGTTTTGCTTATCTACTTTCAATCTTTAGTTTTGCTCAACCAGTTATATAGGGTTTGTATTTGAGACTTTGTTGTTTGAGTTACTTTAACGTCATTTAGTTTCAAATTTATTTTAATTTACTTATCATGTTATCTAGGGTTTTTTCGTGAGACTTTGTTGTCAGCGTTGCTTTAACCTTATCTTGATAACTCAATCCTTCCTTTTGGTCAGCAAGTTACTATTAACCTTATCTTTAAAAAAAATAATGATAAAATAAAGAGATAGCAAGTAATTAATGATGTAGAATCAAGGAACTATGAACTAGTAGAACTACGAAAAGTCACAATTCCCACTCAATTCTCAAGCACTATATATATGATCGACAAGGGACGTGAATCCAAGGTTCGGCAAAACCATATTTATTCTTTTCTTTCTCTTTTTCTCTATAGAAAACTCATCGATGGCTCTGAATTTTTCGCCTTTGTAGAGTGGAGATTGCCATTGCTCCAATACAATGATTTTGCCTCGGTTTCGGCCCAAAACGGATGCACCTTTCTTCTCTCTCTTTTTGTTGTGTTTTCCTTCGGTTGGTCGCGTTGTCTCTGGACACCTCTCTCATCAACCCAATTCTCATTCTCCCAATACTCTTAACAGTGTCTCATATCTGATTCTCTTTTTAAGCACCGACAATTTCAAGCCTATTATCGTTTCCTTTCACCCAAAGTTGAAGTTCTTGCAGCATGGAGCTCCCTATTAAGTATTAACATGGTTTTTCCGCAAGTGCAAATCAGTCTCTACTTGCCGGTGCAACTTAAAATGGATCATCCTTTTGGGTGCATGTCATTTCAATTTTCAATCCTTCCGTGGATTTCCTGGTTTTTATTTACTTCTTTATCTTTGTTTAATATTCTCCAGTGTGATGTGATGTGATGTGATGTGATGTGGGGAATAGCCGAATAGGTGGGTTAGCTGTTGGGCTTGCCTAGATTGGCTACTTTGGGCCCTGACGTGTTTCATTTTTACCCGATTTGCTGGGTCATGTTGAAAAAATCACAAATATTATATGCAAGAATTAAACTTAACCAGAGTTGGTGAGGAGTTTAAGGAGAATGTAATGGATCTGAACAGACGGTCCGTGACAAAAACACTGTTACTGAAATGGAGCCGTAGGGGCCCCCCATTCCCCCAGCCACCGTAGCCCTTTGCCTAGGCTAGGCTTCTCTTTTTGGCTCTCAGCATTCCGAACACAAAAGCAAATCCCGATTAAATCTTCTCACACGCCAGCCCAACCTCAGACCGAGGAGGCGCGTGGGACAAGACAAAAGTAGGTGTAGTTGGTGGAAGTTGAGTGGTGTTTTGCAGGGCTCGAGGCAACCTCGGCATGTGCGTCCCTTCTCTTCCTTCCTTCCCTAGGGCCATACAAAAGGGAGCGCGTGGTTTACACGCTCCTAGGGGTTGGGTAAATAAAGTATGGTGTGTGGTAGATAGGGACTGGAGAGAGTCGGGGTCTGAGAGCGCCGTTTTCATTTTGGAAAAGTTAGCAGTGATTTTTGTGCCGTGTTACTTACTGGGCTCTTCTGCGGGGACAACACCAGTACTACTAGTTACTAGGGGAGTTAGTAGTCACTAGCGTAGTAGCCAACTCTACTCCTTACGTGTAAAACTCCTATCAGATCTAAACTAGTTCTCAGTGGATACACTATGCTCTGTCTCCACTCTCGTTACTTTCCTCTTTTATTGTCTCGGTAAGGTCATCACGGTCCTCACTTCTCCCCCTCCTCCTCCTCCTCTTTTTTTTTTTTTTTTATCTATCTTTCACTTCAAAGTTCAAAATGAAGATGATAATAGGAAAAGATAAATTAAGAATTTTTTTTTTTAAAGAGAAAGGAATTTTATTAATGAGTACGAGGGAGATCATACATGAGGGCATCCAGAATTAAGTCTGGAGCATTAACAAACCATTTATGATGAACATTAGAATCAAAACTATGACTGGCAAGCCTATGAGCTAGTGTATTAGCCTGACGAGAGGCATACCTAATCGATACATCGTTACTAGAACGAACCAGATCTTTAACCTCTGCAAATAAAGCACTAAGAGAAGATAGGTCCTCCACCTCAGTGTTAATATCCCCCACTGCTATTAGGCAGTCGCTTTCAACCACAGCTTCAGTTACTTGCATGTCTTGCAGAACCGTGTTTTAAGGCCAGCAGCTCGAAGTATAATGGAGAACTAACAAAAGTCACCCTGTGAGAGAACACCACCAATGCCTCCATAAGGAACATGGGGCATATATGCACCATCTACGTGTAGTTTCAGCGAGACCCCAACAGGAGGGGTCCATTTCTTAACTAGCCTCTGTCTACCTCGAGACGAACTCTTAGACAAGTTAGCTTGCAAATATTCCTCATACCAAGCCGAGGAAGAGGCCACTAGGCTTGAGCTAGTTTGTGAGTGATTCCGCCACAACATATCATTCCGATTTCGCCAAATACTCCACGGGAGAATGAGCAACTTATCGAAAAGAATTGAGGATAGAGAGATGGCCCTCTCCAGGAACCATTCCTTCCACGGTAAAGTCGATGGCTGAATGGAGTAACGTGGGGGCACTCAATATAGAACGAGCAATAGGGCAATCATAGAACAAATGTTCAAGTGTCTCAGCTGCCCGAACACACGGTGCACTGCAACTCACCCGTGTAGCCCTTTAAAGTCAGAGCCACCCTAGTGGGAGATAAATTTAGATGATAATGGGAAAACCAAATTTATCTTTTCTTGCTTGCCACTTCTTCTTTGGGTAATTTACATTTATCTTTCTGATTCAACCAATTAAAACCTAAGTCAAGAAAGAAAAGATAACATAAAAGCAAAACCACAATCATTTATTAGTAAAATTAGAAAATAAGAAAAATCATCAACGAAAAGGACACATTACATATGAATGTAAAAAAACTAGAATATATGAGGTCATTTGTGTGTGTGTGTCAGTGTGTGTATATATATATATTTTTTAATCAAGAAATAATATATTCATCACAAGCCAGAATAGGCCGTTACATACCATTTCACTGTCATTTAAGGACATAGACAGACAAAAAGTTAGTGGTAGTACCCACAAATGGTACATAGAAATAGACCTACTCATTGTACATTCAAATACGTAGAGGTAGGGGCTACCTTCCTTTAGTACTACTCTAGAGGCGCTAGAGATACATAGAGTACATAACAATGCTTAGCTTCCTAAATACAAAGAATTTATTGTAATTTAGACTTAACTAAAAAACATAGAAAAGAACTTAGGGCTAAAAAAACCCCGCCTAAATTAGAAAGCCCCATAGGACAGACCCAAAAAGAAGAGGCCCAACTCAAGGCCCAAAAAGACAGGGTTGACCCAAGCCTAGACCACCACTCCACCACGCCTACAGCCGCCTGTGCAGCGCCGCCCACGAGTCTCGCCACGAAATTAGCCTGGCCACAAGCAGCGCCATCAAGCTCGGCCACGAGCCACTGCCGAAGTAATGCCCAGCCCCAAGCCCCATGAGCTGCACCATCGCCCAAACGCTCCAAGATCCACGCCGCCACTGGATCTGGAACGGCCGTCCCTGCACAGGAACCACCACAAATGCCTAGAAAAGCCGCTCGAACCTGTCATCAAACCAACCAGCCAAACCACAAGCCAAACATCTTCTCTCCTGACCTTAGCCCAGGGCATTGAAGTGCCCGTCCGGCGGCCAGCACAGTGACAACGCGGCAATGCTGGCACCATCTTGGCCTCCACCAGACAGGGAACTGTTTTGTGTTTTTGCTCTCTCGCGGCGCTAGGGCTAGAAAGCTATTGGTTTCCTTACCTCCTTAGTAGGTCATTTGTATATATAGAGTTATAGACTATAGATAAATTTGAATCATTTCTTATTAGTCCCTCTAAAGTCTCACTGTTGTGACTTTGAAAGTCATCATTTAAAATAAGGATCGATGATGTTTAAGGCCCTTTTAGTAACTTTATTATTCTCTAAACCACCTAATCTTTTTTTCTTTCAAAAGACCACTAAAATACAAGAAATATTAATCTTTCTAAGAATGCGGTATTTTCATTATTTATGAAAATACCACTGCGTCAAAACTACTATTGTTATTAATTTAAAAGTTATTGCCAATAAATAGAATAGCTATAGAAGAATAACAAAAAAATTTCAAAAAATCAAAAACTACTGTCATTTTTTAGAAATTTTTTATCATTCATTATAAAAATCATTACCATATTTTCAAAATATATTGTTGAGAAACTAAAAAGTCATATTATTTTTCAAGAAAAGCTATTGTTATTCACGATAGTTTTTGAGAAGTTATTAACATTTTCTAAAGAGCTATTGTCGACGAATAAAAAAATTGATGTCGACAAAACGAAAAGCTACTAATCTGTTCTCTGACCAAACCTGACCCAGCCGAATATTCTCTATTTGGTCACATTTTGACAATGAACCAGCGAAAATGTCATATGTGTGTCTCTGAGACACCTTTTTTTTTTTTTTTTTGCCCTTATGGTGATAAAAATATATGATCGCTTAATTAATAATTTAAGTCTTAAAAAATACATATGGATAATTTTCAATTAAAATAAATGCCAACGACAAAAGTTATCTTAAGTACCCAATAACTAAACCACGTGGTGTGGTGTGTTGGTCGAATGACCTAGTCTGGAACCCCCAGGTCTAGCGTTCGAATCTCAGCTTCATCCCGTGCGTCTGCAGTGCAGTTGATTAGTCTGGTTTTGCCTGGCTTTCGCCACAATGTCGGTGCAGGTGTCCTGGCGCTGGGATACCACTGCATGGGTGTGTGAGTTACTAACAGCTAACCCGATCAAAAAAAAAAGTACCCAATAACTAGAATAGAGAAAGGATGCGGCTATTACCACCCTACTATTTTTTAGTTCACCCTACAAACATTTGAATTATAGAAAGATCATATTACCCAAATATAAAATGACTAATAAGTGCACTAGTTTTCTAAAATTCAAATCTGTAAGAAAAATAAATATATAACCAATTAATTAAATATAAAAAAACTACTTAATTCCTCATTGGATAACAATAATCTTCATCTTCTCCACCCAAATTTGAATTTGTTACTATTTTTTTCTCTCTTTTTGTTGCATCCTCATCGTTGATTCGTTATTCAATTCACAAAATTATTAGTGTTAACTTCATCAAAATCTTTGCAATACCCTTTGTGAACAGCAAAAGTAAAATTTAAAACACTAAAAAATATCAATCTCTTTTTCATTGCTCAAAGTTGTTAACTTACTAAGCTTTTGACATGGATTAAAATAGACGAACATTGAAAAGAAAAGACAATTAAAAATAGAAATAAATCATATCATGATTTTAATTAGAAAACTTGAATATATTTTAGTGTTTTATTGGTATAAATTAAATGAGAGATTTTCCTTAAAAAACAAATATTTTTAATTGGATATGGTATATAAGGATATTCTTGGAAGAGAAATGAGTTAGTTAAGTAATTTTAATAATTGAAATTAAAATATAGGGTGTAATGAGCAAGTAGCTAGAGTGAACAAAGAAAATAGTATGGTGGCAATAGCCGCACCCATAGAGAATTGTGTGTAGAATTTTTCGATTGTAACTTTTGTCAAGGCCATTATTATAGGGAGAAAACCCTAAAGGCCTTTTTGTTCTAGGATTTCATCCTCGTTGGGCGGCGCCTAGGTGCACCGTCGTCACGAGGTTTGGCTGCCGGACGGGTATTGGATGGGCTATTGCTCATGGGATGGCATCTGATGAGGATTTTGCTGGGGTTTGTGGCCTGTCCGGCTTGGATGGAGTCTGAGGTGGTGGTCGTGATCTTAGATCCGGGCAATCGAACCCTGATGTTGGTGTCACTGATCTGGCTGCTTGGCGGTGGCTCGGGGCTGGTTTTTCTCCGAGGCGTCGTGCCTCAAAGCGACATTGCTCGTGCAGGTTTGGGTTGTCGACGGTCTGCTTGTGGCGGTGCGAAACAAGCGGTGCAGGTCGTGGTGGCGTGTCCCGTGAGGTTTTGAGTCGCAGGAGGTAGATCGTGGGGAGCGGATCAAAACGGTGCTGGTCTACGGAGCTTGGCTGGCTGGTTTGTGTGACGGGGTGGCATTTGGCTGGCAGGTGGACTGGACCGGACCGGACCAGGTTTTGGGCCATGGGTGGACCTTTGCTGATGGTTATCTTGTGTGGGCTTAGAGTTTTTGGACTGGGATTTGACCCTGGTCCAGTTAGCTTTTCAATTGGGCTAGGGTTTTAGGCCCTTGGTCCAACCCTATGTTTTTAGTTTTGTCTAAATTCAATAAATTCTTTGTATTAGGAACCTAGATCTCTAGTGCCTCCAGCGTAGTACTAAAGGAGGATCTCCGCTATCTCTACGATCTGAAATGTATAATGAGCGGGTCTATTTCTACGTACCATTGTGGGTACTACCACTGCCTTCTTGTTTGTCTATGTCCTTAAATGACAGCGGAAGAGTATGTAACGGCTTATTCTGGCTTGTGATGAATATACTAATTCGTCCCGTGGGCTTGATTAAAAAAAAAAAAAAACCATTATTGTAGACTTTATAGTTGTTCTTTGTTAGGAAAAAAAATTACAAAGAATGTCAGTTAGTATTTTTTATTAAAAATGTTTTTTGGAAACGAGTGTATCAGTTAGTATTTAAATGAGCTTAAAATCTAATAGCTTGTCTTCTTTTTGTGAGAACGATTAAAGATCAATGGAGTTTTAATCTTCTAAGATTTAAATTCTAGTGAAGCATTTTACATGAAAAAGAAGAAGAAGAAACTAAGAGAGACGCTATTGTTGGATCAGCAGCACCCCATGCCAAGGTACAGTAAAAGATGAAGAATGTCACAAATCATATGTAAAGGAGATTGATCGATGCATGTCAAATTCCATTCAAGGAGGGAACTGTAGAGTGGTCAACTGTGAGAGCCTCTGAGATGAAATTGTATTATGACATTTTGGAGTGACTTCAGGCCTGATGTGACTTGGATATGATGGAATGGTTAACCTACCATCAGTTTTAAGTCGAGATATGGTTGTTTGCTCATGAACTCACCACACAATTATTTTAAAAATTGTTTAACAAATATTTGGTGAAAAAATTCAAAAGCAATTAATTTTAAAATTTACACAATTTGACTACAATTTACAAAAATTTGTAAAATATAGTTTTCATACGCTAAAATTTAAATATGTTTATTACTTCCATAGAGGTGAAATTTTTGGATCCAAAATCGACAAATTGCAGCAAATACATAACTCATAAAGGGTTAGCCCCAATTGAACCTATTTACATATTTTAGCTATGGACTTTGTTCTACGTTAGACTTTCTATGGTTCTTAGTCTTCAACATCAGTAAATAAAATGATTTCTTTTTATAAGGAAAAGGCCACAACTCTATTAAATTTAAGATCTTTATTAGAATATTTTTGCTTCTTATTTCGAGCAATTAGCAATAATTTTTTGAGAACTTCCAGAAATTTATTTCATGTAGAACAATTTTCACAACAGATAGAGCTGTAAAAATTATGTATGTTACATGAAAAATAAGGAGAATAATACGAGATACAATAAGGCATCAAAAAATAAACCTAATAAGAATTGTAAGACAACATTTAAGAAAGCATAAAATATAAATCAGATGATGTAAGAAGCAGTTAATAATATGACTAACCAAACGCATTTCACGTAAAAACAATGTCGAAATGAGAGACCATATAAACTTTAACCATATACATATTTCACCAAAAGTAACTGATAATATGACCGACCATATTACGAAGATATTTTTTTCTTAATCAAACCTATAAGGGCGACAATCAAGCCAGAATGATCATTACATATTATTTCAATGTCATATATAGACAGATAAGAAGATGTGTTAGTACTCACAATGGTACATAGAATTAGGTCCACTCATTAACATGAAATACATCAAAAATCGAGTCTCTTCATTTGGTAATACTCTAGAAGATTTGCTAAAAAGCACATAAAAGTGCATAGCTCTCGAAAAGTTAGAGAATTATTGAAAATAGACTAAACTACTGACGTAGGGTTCTCTAAATAAAGAGAATTTTAACAGAAAGAAAATCTAACTAATACTATGGGCCCTTGGGCAAATAACTAAGCCCAAATCACCAAGCCAAGAGACGCCCAAAGAAAGGGCCTTGCTCAAAGCCTAGCAAGTTGGCCTTGACCTAGGAACTAGTCGTCATCTCCTCCAACCACTCTAGTCATACGAACAACAACTTCGAAGCCTCCCCCAACCACGTTGCTACAGCTTGGGCTACCATGACCTGCTCCGCTTCACCTCGACCCGCATCTCCACGACCACCCCTGTCACCAATTATCTAACATACACATGCCGCTAATGATGCAACACCTCTATGTCGCCGTCGGTAAGGAAAGCACCCCCACTCTGTACACACTCAACCACAACGCTTTAGAGGCTTCGAATCAGGAATTTGTCGCCAAAACCGCTTTGCCAATACATTGAGCAACCACTGCTCCCAAGAAACCGCCCCCGAGTCATGGCATCAATCATTCGTCCGGCAACAGATCACACAACATCGAGGAGACGTCGGTGTGCCACCGAACTAGAATGAGATTGCAGAAGTCAGTCTCGGCTCCTTTTAGGCCTCGTTTGGTTCACAAAAATGAAAAGTAATTCCTTTGTCTTTCCCATGAGAAGTTCATTTCCCAAGAACTTTCCATTCGAATATTTGGTAACGTAAGAAAAATTATTAGAAAAGTTGTTAAAAAGTTTAATATAATAAAATAATATGTTGTGAGTAATACATGCAAGGAAATAAGAGAAGAAAGTGATTCATTTGGGGTTTGGAACGAACCACTTTTCCTCTTATTTTCCCTTCCTTCCGGAAATGATTTCCTTTCATTTTGCATCCAAAACACAAGAAAGAAACTGGTTCTATTTCTTGATGCTTACTTTCCGCGAACCAAATGTGACCTTAGGGTTTTCATATGTTATGAAGATATATACATTGAAAAAGAGAGTAATATCCCACCACATTACGAAGAATAAAATAGAGTAGTTTATTTTAGAAGCCCAACACAATAGAGCTAGAGTTAATTTGTATCATGAGAATATATATATATATATATTGTGTGTGTGTGTATTATGAGAATCATAATACATATAGCGGGAGGTTATAGAAAAAACCTCCTTAAATTTGAAATTTGAGGATATTTTTATTTTATTGTGTAATTTAATTATCTAAACCACTCATTTTATAGTGTTAGACACACACACACATACATGAGTCCTACAAAAAATAACCAAATATGAAAACGTTTATCCATTTGATTAGTGTCACAGCCTAGTCCGCATAGCAAGATATTATCCCCTTTAGACCTTGCCCTCACAGTTTTGTTGTTGGGATCCCACCCAAAACGCATCTTGCTATGGGGAGATGAATCTGCACATATAAAGCACATCACCTCCTTTTCTTTGGGCGATTTGGGATCTCACAATACCCGCCTTAGAGGCCCAACACCCTCGTCAATACACTTCCTATCGAGAAGTGACTCTGATGCCATTTTGTCACATCTCAATCCACATAGTAAAATATGGTCCGCTTTGGACCCTGCCTTCACGATTTTGTTCTTGGGCTCCCAACTTGCTATAGAGATGTGAGTAATTGAGTATGCACATATAAAGCACATCACATCCTTTCCTCCGAGCAATGTGGGATCTCACAATTAGCACCATATTTGTTCTAATTTTATTTACCTTGCTACATTTGTTTCCACATTTTCAATGATCAAATAATTATGTATTTGATTATTTTTTATAGACACAATTCTTGCATATGAATATAAATGATCAACTGTTGAATTATGTCGTATACAAATAATAACACACTTGTATATTTCCCCTCACTCTCCTTTCTCTAATATGAACCTGGAGTCATCAAAGCCTTTCCAACTTGAACGAGCCCCTGATTTCTCATGTAGACTCCATTAAAACTAGTACCATATCCTTAACGCACAACTCAAAGAAAAACGATTTTTTTTATTGTCTACAACTATGAAAATTGTTCATGTGCTTTCTTTTATTGTTTGGATACAACAACATCAACTTGATTGAAGAAGCCATTAACGTTGGGGGTGCATCTTTTTAATTGCTATCTCTCAAGGTCCCAGTTTCACTGGAAAATTAGAAGGTCACAAACTGCCCTCTACAGTTGCAAATGTGAAATAGTGCTAAAGCAAGACCTGTGACTATTAAAAATGAAAAATGACTGCTCAATCAAGAATGTTTTAATGTTTTGCATCTTGCTATTTTTATTATTATCAGATTTGTTGTTGATAAAAAATAATAATATAAGATATTATGCAATAAAGGAAAAACTTTAGGTAAACAAATAAAGAACTGTTGTGAAATGAAAGTTTTGCACCTCATATGGTGGCCATGGGATACCGGTAATTGAGTTTTTTTTTTAAGTATCAAAATTTATTTCAAAACTTTTGTAATTTAAATTTACCGATATTTATACAATATTCAAAATATTTTCAAAATTGAATATTACTTACTAGTATTAATCGATGTCACAATTTACTCCGTGAAATTTCCATTCAAATTTTAATAAATTTTGACTATTAAATGAAAAATAAAAAATTGACATTGAAACTGACAATTAATGTAGCATAAGTGTGATTAGTATTTGATATCTGTTCAAATAGAAATTTTATTTACGATGGTGCAAGTGATGAAACATACATTCAATAATATTATCTGTTCATATTTATTGTTAACAGTTTTTTAATAATTAAAAAATCATTCATTTACCCTCGGTCCGAGAAGACTGTCCAAACAAGACAGAGGTTGATGCGATTGCAATAGACGCGCCGCATGTGAGCTCTACGATGAGGTGGGCCACCACCATTTTCGGAGGAATAAAAAACAGCACGCGGTAATGAGAAGTGGGTATTACACGCTCGGTGAAGCAGAAGTGATAGAAAGAGAAGCACTTAATTTGCCCTAGCTACATGAAATGAATGAGAGTTGTCATGTGACTTTAGAGTTCAGAGAGCCCATAAAATTACAAAAACTAGAGAACAAAAGTCTTCATACCCTCCTCTCTCTTTATATTTTATTGCTTTTAATTCTCACACACAAGCAATCACACACACTCTCTCCCCTCCTATATGCCATTCAGCTATTGTTTGTGACTGATTATTGGAGTGATAGAGAGCGAAAGGAACCCACCTCAGTTTGCTTTCAAGGAAACATATTGACGAAGCCTTTGGTTGTTTTTAGGGAGAGAAGAAAGAGATAAAACAGAAGTGAGTTCGGAGAAGGAAGTAAAGGAAGAAGAAAGAAGCAGGGAAGATCCATGATTATGATGAGAGAGAAAGGTTACTGGGCACAATAGAAGAAACAGCAGAGGAAAGGTCGTTATTGCCATTTTCTTTCTTGCTCTCTTTGTCTGGCTCTCTTTCTTTCTCTGTCACTCATTCATTCACTCAGTGGTACTGGATCAGTGGATTAGTGTGAGCATTGGGCCGGCCCCCACCCAGAAGCTAGAGAGAAGCACAAGTCGTCTCCCTATCGCTGCTCTGCTCTGCTCGATCTGTTTTGGTTATCAGAAACCAACTCCTTTACACATAAAAGCCAAAGTGGCAACGCAACCAGAAGCTGCTGCTGCAGCAGTAGAAGAGAGGAAATAGAAAGGAACAGCAAAAAAAAAAAAAAAAAGTAAAAACTTGAGCTAGATGAAATGAACAACTTAGCCTTTTTTCCCATGTCCATCCATTTCGATCGATCTATTCTTTTCTTTTCTTATTGAGTTGCAGAGACCCCACTCCACTCTACCACTTCGTTTACAAACACATAACACCCAGACATAGATATTATCAGTGTTTACATGCACTTGCTGAAGTTCCTAGCTTCCATGGATTCGGAGAGCTAGCCTAGCTCGGCTCTGCTCCCAATTTCTTCTCTCTCTCTCTCTCTCTCTCTCTCTCTCCTCTTTCTTACTTACTTCTTCTTGTCGTCTTTTATCTACTGGTCAGATGACACGAAGAAGAAGATAGTATATAAATAATTCATGAGTTGAGATCTATATATCCACCGAATTTAGCTTTTGTTGTAAATTAAGGGCTTTCAGTTGTGGCTACCACAAGGAGGCTGCCTTCAGATTCTGGTGCTTTTGCAGATTGGGTGGGGGGCTCATCAGCTTCGTCTTCGGCAAACGATCTCTGTCTAGGCTTCAATGCTGGGCCTACTGCCGGACCCTCCCCCTCTGCCTCAGCCGCCGTGTGGGCGTCATCATCAGGCCCTTCCAGGCCTATCAACTACGGCTTCCCACCGGAGATGGGTATGCTCGGCCTTCGAGACGTCTTCCTTGTTGCTCCAGCCGCAGCCTACCACAATCACCCGCACCACCACCACCACCACCCCCACCACCAACAAGACCTTCTCTCATCTGATCATAATTCCATGAATGCCTCTAATCCCGCCACGGCTCTCGGCGTCGGCGTCATTCCACTCCTCACCACCACCCCTGGCCTGGGCCCTCCCAACATGAATGATGACAATGATGACGATGATGATCACAACATGATGAGCGGTCGCAACAGAAACAGTGCAGGTGGAGGAGGAGGAGGAGGAAGTATTCACTTGTGGCAGCAGCCGACCCAGCAACAACACCAACTTTTCCTCAAGAAAAACCAAAACCTTCACGGTGGCGCCCATTTGATGGCGCAAGGTGGTGGTGGTGGTGGGAATTTTGGTGCCTCGGCGGCGTCGGCATCGTCGGCTCTGACTTGTCAAGACTGCGGGAACCAGGCCAAGAAAGACTGCAGTCATCGGCGGTGCAGGACATGCTGCAAGAGCCGTGGTTTTGATTGTGCCACGCACGTGAAGAGCACATGGGTCCCAGCGGCTAGACGCAGAGAGCGGCAGCTCATGTCCGAGGGAATGGCGGCGGCCGGGTCTTCTGCGTCTACCTCTCACACTAATAATACTAGTTCCAATGCCAAAAAACCAAGACTGGTTACTTCGCAAAACACAACTCCCTCTCATACCAACTCCACTTCAAACACTACGCCACCCAGAAGCTATGACAGTACCTCCAAACACCAACACCAAGGTTCTCTCTCTCTCTCTCTCTCTGTTACTTTGTTAGCATCATCAAATTCATATTTTACTTGTCGTTGTGGGTGAATTAATTGATCTGATCAAGTGGGAGTACTAGTAGTGTGGCTTTTGAAAGTTGGAGTTAGTTTTGTTGAATTAATTCATAAATACTTGCACATTGTTACAGATGGTGGTTTTCCAGAGACAATGCCGGGCCAAGTACGGGCGACAGCGGTTTTTAAGTGCGTTCGAGTAACGGCCGTGGATGATGGTGCAGAGGATGAGTATGCCTATCAAGCTGTCGTCAAAATCAACGGTCATGTGTTCAAGGGGTTCTTGTATGATCAAGGGGTTGAAGGTCAAGGTAGAGATCATCATGGCTTCCCTAATATTTCTGATTTGCATTTGGGTGGTAGAAGCGGAGGTGCCACTAGTACCCCAGCTGGAAGAAATGGAGGTGCTCCAATACTCGACCCCTCGGATGCTTATGCAGCCGCTGCAGCGGCCTCCACTAGTGGAGGATTGCTGCTGGGAGGTTCAAACTTTGGTAACTCAATAAATTAAATTGATGATCGGTAATCATTCTTGTTCCTGGTTTCCGGTAGTAGATTCATCAATGAAATGAGAGTAAACCTATAACATAAATTAGTCAAATTTACTTCTTCATGAACTAATTAATTTTCTTATAATTAATCATGTATGAAGAATGATCATCCAACCTAGTTTCCTCAAATCGAGTATAGTTTACATATATACATTCGCATCACAGCAAATCAGCAATAACACTGTCATCAGAAAAATCAGCAATAACACTTGGGTGGAGGGTTTGTCTCATGCGAAAAAGCTGCAAGTCTGATCTTTGCCTAATCTTATAATTAAGTGAATAGAATATATATATATGTACAATGTGTATATATATATACACACACACACACGAGAAATTAATCACTTCCAAGTTGTATTGTTTTCTTCTTGTAAGGAAAGTTATTTCAAGCACATGCAACAAAAATAGAAAAAGATGAAAATTAAATAAGTAATTAACAAACTTTTCTTCGGTATCATAGAGGAAGAGAGGTTTCTATTATTTTCTTTCATTTCTTAATTTCTCTTTTTCCATAGTAGTAGTAGGTGGCTTTCTTCTTATCTCATTTTTCACCTATTCTTATAAGTGAAATGGGATCATTTGAATGGAAGTTATATGCTTTCTTATTGAATATGAAAATTTAGGCAAGCAGTAACAAAAAATATAGAAAAATATTGATCAAAGAAGAGATGTTTTTGTTCCTATTGATATATACTTCTTTTCTCCCATAATGGTAATAGTTTGTTTTCTTGCTATCTGTCTCTTTCCTCTTCACCAGTCTTTTTGCTTGTCAAAGGTGAAATTCACAGCATAAAGCAATTTATTTTCTCCTTTATGGTACAACTATTTTTTTTGACTTTGTGCGCACTATTCATTCATGTGCCACAGTGCAAGGCTTATAATTTATTCTAACTAAAAGTAATATCTACACTAGCTCACAAGTCACAACGCAAATCCCCTTAATTAAAGGATTTTGTTTGTGAGCTCCATTTATTAATTTCATCTGTTTTGTTAATTTCAGCTGTCATGCATATCTATATTTTCGGTCCTGGTGCATGCGGCATGCCTGCTAGCTAATTACTACTATTCACTGCTTAGCTAGCCAGCATAATTTGATTTGGCTCTACTTCATCTTCATCTTCATTCTCAAAGCTAGCTATATCGAAGTGAATGAACTGCAATCCAAACTACTTCTGCTTGCTTAGGGCTTTAGCAAGTTTGTAGTACTTTGTTGTAGTCTAACCATCCTTGATTTGTTTCCAACTAGAATAAGTATTTCAATACTGTTTACTTCAAGTCCTTTTCAAAATACTAGTCCTTTGCATACGCTAGCATATTGATCCATCCTCTCTGCACTACTATGATCATCAATAAATATTAGTTGTTTGTTTCAAAGTTAAATTCTTTTAATTTCCTTATTTTGAAAACCTTGATTGATGATTGAATGAGTAATTCCTTGTGTTCAGTACTTTGTATCATTACTTTGTAAACCCCAAGGTCATGACCGATCATAGCTAGCTGGTGTATGTTTCCTGTATTGTATGTCATTTTCGCTTTTCGCTTAATTAGCAGCGATGCCCTATTATGCGTAGAGAATATGAATGGCGGCTTCTTTATTCGTTCTGATGGCTTGTCTGTGTTTTGTTGGAACTGACTGCAAACATTTGTTCAGACAAGAAAAAGAAAAAGTAAAAAAAATTGCATACATTTGTTGACGAATTAATCAATCAATCTATTAATCAATTAATGTTTTGATTAATATTATTAAGAAGCTGGTGTGTCTAAATTCAATGCTAGCGTATATACATGTGCGGAATGGATTTAGTTCTCTGACGTCTTACCCTCGCTCACATGCTGTTACTATTAGCTAGATTGCTTTCATCATGTGGATTTCATTCACATTCTTTTCTAAAATATCTGTATATCATATATTAATTAATTCATGCTACATATGCTGCTGCACATGATATATCACTTTCTTAGCTTCCATGTACACTCGCGACTTATGAGGCAACCAGTCACCCAGTTTTTGATGAGTAGCTAGAACCAGACTAGGTAACAAGTAGCTGTATACCCTGATATGACACGGTTCATGTTAGGTATATATATGGCTCTTATTTAAGAATTAAGTTTGTTTTCTTTACTCAAATTTTGAAGTCTGACCGGTGTGTTAAATAAAATCTTTTATTTTCTTTTCCTTTTGGGTATGTTGATAGTCTAGGTTTCGTTGAGATCGATGAGCATATATGTGTACTCAAAGCACTACTAGATACTCATGCAGGATGGTTAATTTTTCTCAAATTTGTATCTTTCCTCCTGAAATTTAAAAGATAAAATTTTCTTCAACTGTTATCTTTGATAAGGTCTGTGTATATCAGATTAGAAACCAGGTCGTACGCATTCATAAATGAGTGGGTTGTGATATAAGTGTTCTCAATTAACTAGGGTTAACAACATAATCTGTTCGATTGCAAAGTATGCATGCGAAAATCTTACCCCTTAAAAAACTAAATGGGTCCACAGTATCCGAAAAGTGGCATTCCGTGAGAGAGATCTCACAGCACCGCGACCTGAGTCAATGAGAAACTGATATGTTATGAATAATATCTTGATAACTCATTGATCCGAAAACATAAGGCCTTTTAGGTGAAGGTTGTTATTTTACAAAACAATTTCTTTGAGCATATATTATAGCAACTCGATGAAAATTCGCTGTTAGGTCATGTCATGGCGGCGCACCGATGCTAATTGAATAACCCATTAACCCGAAATCGCAAGGTTTTGGCGTTTAGGTTGTTATTTTACAAAACAGTTTGTTTTTTTGAGCAAATCATTATAGGCTTATAGCTATCCGACGAAAATTCGCTGTTAGGCTACATCATGGTGGCGCACCGTTGTCGTCTTTCCATTAGGCTTAGTTTTTTCAATTGTTAGGTGTGGAGAGAGAATCGAAGCCGAGAAACTTTGGTGCTTCCGACGAGTTTTTTACAATTTCCGGAAATTTCGGTCGCCGATGATAATGAACAAGGTATGAAACTTGATCGGGGCATCAAGTTCTACTTGGCTATATACCTTAAATCAATATTTAGTTGATGATTCAAGATACAATTCAGCCTCAACCGAAGTTACTGTGAATTTGGTGAAACTGTTATTGTTCCATCCTAAATTCGTAATTATTTGTATTAATTAGGGTTTGGGTTGTTGCACGTAGGACATTAATTAGCAACTGATTTTTATATGAATTTTTTTTCTTCAAATAACTACATATAAGTTTTATTGCAAGATTGAAAACAATAACTAGAAAATAAAAAAGCATATGAAATAAAAATATAGAATATTAAAAATTTGGCTTTTTATTTTTATAGATTAAAAAGTAAGTGTCTAAAAAAAACAAAAAATGAGTACTAACGTATTAAAGCGGCCAAATACCAAAGAGAAATTAAAAATACCATAAAAAGTCAAAACAGGGCCAAGATGAATAATACCTGGGTCTAGGGGTGGGCGCGGTGCGGTTCGGTTTGGTTTAAGGCCCAAACCGCAACCAAACCGTTTTTTTCTGTTGGCCTATATATCAAACCGCAACCGCATTACAAAAAGGATGAACCGATTATTTCGGTTACACCATTTTTCGGTGCTGTGCGGGTCGGTTTCAGTTTGGACCGATTTATTAATTTCAACTAGAAAGAGAGGGCCAAAAACAAAATGTATTTTTACCTAACAGTTTCAATAAAGCATAAATAATTTTGAATGCATTTGGAGTTTACACAAATTTGCAAATGTCACCCAAATATCAAGTAACTTGCAGAAAGACTATATTTGAACACTTAGCAAACCCTATATATATATATATATATATATATGATCAAGCAAACATAGCAACTCATTACAAACTAAAAAACTAAACAAAAATGGATTTCTTATATATTAAAAACCAACATTTCCTTCAATAGATAAATAATAAATAAATAAAATATAATTAAAATAAATTCGGTACGGATCGGTTTAAATCCGGCGGTTTATGACCCGAAACCGCAACCGAACCGCTTTTATGACGTTCGGTGCGGTGTGACCATAAAACGACACCGTTTTAGTTCGGTGCGGTTACCGAACCGCTTTTTCGGTACGGTTCGGGTCGGTAACCGCATTTTCAGTACAAATTGCCCTCGGTCTTTCAGACCAAGTAAAAAACGCTCATTACTAGGCTACACACGGGTAGCATGTTGTGCGGTTAGAACAAATATATATATATATATATATATATATATATATATATATATATATATATATATATACAGGTTCTTCTAGTTAGTGATCTCTTTTTTTGGCCTTTTATAGGGATAGAGCATTAGACCAACTTTTCGATCATATTTTCACATCTCAACTGTTCAGTTTTTAGGTCCTAATATTTAGATCACTTTTGCAAATTTTCAGCAAATTTGATGATCGTTAAGGCATCCAAAACTACAATTTACTATTATAAACACGAACGGTTCCGGTTCGATAGATTCGATCCGTTCGTATAAAATGCAGTTTTGGATGCCTTAACGATCACCGATTTTACTGAAAATTTGCAAAAATGATCTACACATTAGGATCTAAAAAATGAACGGTTGAGATGTCGAAATATAATAAAAAGTTTGTCTAATATATATGATTAATTTCAGTTTACCCCCTTGAGATTTGAGGGTGTCATCATTTTACCCAATCTACTCTTAATTTCGAATTTTTACCCCCAAGCTTTCCAATTTCAGTCTTCCGTGTTCAATGTCCCATTCTCCGTCTAATTTGGAAGTTAAGTTCGACAAAGCAGCCCACTCTTAGGGATAAAATTGTCATTTCGCACAAAAAAACCCCTAAAAAAAAAATATCATACTTCTTCAGTTCTTCTTCTTCCTCCGATCCCCAGAGCTTCCTCAACCTTGCAAAAGTGCAAAATCCAATCCCAGAAAACCCATTACCGCCCAGCCAAAACCCACCTCATACGTGTTTCACAGCACACATCCATAACCTGTTCTGACAAAAATCACCACAAGCTCGCGTCGCGGGAGAAGTAGAAGAAGACCTAGGCGGCGTGGCGTCGGGTCAGTGTCGGAAAGGATTGAAGGGAGGCGGAGGGCGGTTGGGTCGGCGAATTCGGACCACGGCCTGTGCGCGGCCATCGCCAATTGGCAGGCTTCCTTGAATCGGGTCAAAGACAGAAGGAATGCAGTACCAGCCTGTGTGAAATTCTTACGCAATTCCTCGTGTCGAGTGAACTTCCTCTGAAACTCATCAAAAATCTTTCGGGAGTAAAGCGCTCGTTGTCGTCGTCACTATCCGAATCGGTGGGCTCCTCATAGGAATTGAGATCCCCAGTGGCCTTGAAATTCTCCTTCTCAAGCTTCTCTATCAATGGTGTGACACGCATGTAGTCCTCCTCTATCTTCTTTGTCAATGTGAACATTTCCGAACTTTGTGAATTGGGTCATCTGAAAGAGGCCGTCGAAATGGTGTGCGGGCCTGAAAACTCCGACCTTGAGTTGGTGGCTTACTGCTCCGTGTTGGAGCTCTGTGCCAGAACCAAGTCACTGAAAGATGGGAAGAGGGTTCACTCTGTTCTTTGTGACCATGGAGTGGGTGTTGATGGGTATGTGGGCGCAAAGCTTGTGTTCATGTATGTGCATCGTGGGGATTTAAGAGAAGCGAGGCGGGTTTTCGATGAATTATGTGATGCGAAAGTGTTTCTGTGGAACATTTTGATCAATGAGTATGTGAAGAGAAGGTGTTTACTTATTTGGGAAGATGCAGCAGTTGTGTACTTATTTGGGAAGATGCAGCAGTCGGGCATTTTGAAGTGTTTTGATGCTCTTGGGTGTGTTAAGGAAGGTGAGTGGGTTCATGGGTATGTGTGAGCTGGGTTTTAGCTCTGATAATACTGTGGGGAATCCTCTGATGGCTTTCTGTTTCAAGAATAGAAGAGTTGAAAGTGCACGGAAGGTGTTTGATGAATTGCTTAACCCCTGAAGAGGGTTTGTTTTCTGCTTTTGTTTTGGTTTTTGTTTTTTGTCTTGGAATGACAATTTTAACCTTGAGAGTGGGCCTCATTATTAGACTTGACGTCCATTATTAGACTTGACGTCCAGATTGGATGGAGAATGAGACATTGAACACGGAAGACTAAAATTAGAAAGCTTTTATTAGACTTAATGTCCAGATTGGATGGAGAATGAGACATTGGACATGGAAGACTAAAATTAGAAAGCTTAAGGGGTAAAAATTCAGAATTAAGAGTAAACGGAGTGAAATGATGACACCACCTAAACTTCAGGGATAAACTGAACTTAATATATATATATATATATATATATATATATATATATATATATATATATAGACACACACACACGTGTATTTTGGGCCAGGCCGGGCTAGCCCTGCCCAGGGCCTTCCGGGCTTTGTAATAAATTTTAAGGATGGGCAGAGCCACAAGGGGCTTTTCGAACCGGCCCAGGCCTAATTGTACTTTCACGGGCAGGGTTGGGCTTTTTTAACCATACCTATTTTGAGATGACTTCTGACTTTTACAGATGAATTCTGTTCCATAATCCCTATAATGGAGCATTACAAATTTAGAAAACCAACTTTAAGTACTTCTATAATATAATTTCAAAATAGCAACGTTGTCATAAACATCTCGCTTTATCACCATATCATTTAAATCTTCCATCAGTTTAGCATCAGTCTAAACAGAAAACCTAGATGGAGGCCACCACCATAGTATTGTACTCAAAAGTAAAGCCATCTACTGAAAATGTTCAAATGGCTTCATAAATTTTGAAAAAGACCATAAGTTACTGATAACTTGAGATACACTTTTTGTTTTCTCAAGGATGTCCCAAACTTCTTTTGCACTCTTCATACTGAGATTTGTAAGGATAAGATTCAATGATGCAGCATATGATATAGCAACTTCTGCTTGATGGGCAGATAACAAAGATGATAAAGGATTAATAAGATTTAAAGCATCTAGTTGCAGTATTGATTTGGGTAAAAGGCTAACTAATTTTACTGTCACATTTGCTGCCGTGCTCAACATGGATCCCTTGTTAGACTGAAGTATCCACACTAATGCTGCAATGATATCCGCAGCTATAAATCTGGAAACGAATTGCCTAAGTACTGCAGAAAACATGAAGAATAGCATCGATGTCAGACTTTTTTATACATATACAAAACCAAAATAGCCTCTAAAAGTCTAAAGTAAACACTTTGAGTAAAATCATTGAATCTATTAGTCTTCATTCTCCAACAACACCAACTACATAACTACTACATGTACTGGTTAGGCATTTAAAGTCTCAAAATAATTTGAAGATAAATGATCCCAGCAATGGATGATAAAGCATAAACTAATATGCAGCAGATTGTAACCAGACTAGCCTTATAATCCTAAACACCAAAAAGGCATATGGTTACTCCTAAACAAAAAGAGAAAAGGGCAGATAATTTTTGAATTCTTCAGTTTCACAAAAAAGGCATATGGAAATCTCCAATTTTTAGTCTCCACGGGTTGCACTTTCAGTTTCATTTTCAGGTGTGCTTCATTATCATCTTCACTATCAACCATCCAATCTGGTCTTGCTGCCCTTATGTTCATTAGTTCTTCAGCGTGTTCCTCTTCTTGTGCTGCATCTTGCGTTCTTCTACTTACCAAGCTCCAATCCTTCAAACAAACTAAAGTTTCTATGGTATTTGGATTTAAAGTAGCTCTTTTCTCTGAACAACTCGACCACCAGCACTAAAAGCAACCTCTGATGCAACTGTTGAAGCTGGTACATTTAGTAGATCACGGGCCATAAGTGAAAGAACAGGGTATAATGTTTGATTGGTCTTCCACCATCCCAAAACTAAAATAACTATCATTGTCCACCTCTATTGTTGCTAAATCAAGATAAACTTGTAAATCAGAAGAGTTAGTGCAAGAACTAGATGATACCCTAGCCTTTTTCAAGCTTTGCATGGAAAAATTTTGCACTCTAGGAATTGTTATAGATGCAGATGTGGTTTCCAAAGGGGTAGGGACTCCATCACTAGGCAAACACGATGCATAGATATCATAATACAGATGCAATAGTCTTAATGTTGCTTCTGATCTGCTAACGCTTCAAAAACCAAGCCCTAAACCCATCAAAAGCCAGGCCATTATTCTCCACAATTAGGATTAATTGTAAGACAAGATAAACAATAAGAATGAATAGCAAAATGGGTACCTGACTCACAAATTTTTAGAACAAGAGAAGAGAAGCTCATGCAACACTTGGTGGCTTTCACATCATCTAGTGGTCTCCAAATCTCAAACTCGCAAGAACCAGAAATAGGGATCTAGGAAAAGATGAGCTTAGAGAAATTGAGAGGTTTGGGAAACAAAGACCAAGTGTTTTGTTTTGGTAAACAAAGAACAAGAGGTCTGAGAGATTGGAGTATTTGTTTCGCAGGTTTGGTATCAGACTACCAAAGAAGATAGAGAAGTTTGTATGGTGGAGTCGTGGTCTTTGACTTGGTATTTATTTCAAGCGGTCTAACATAAATTTTTTTTTTTGTACAAAGGATAAACGGAGGCTCTACTATTTAAGTGTGTAACGTTAATAAATGTTTGTACACTAGGTAATAGAGAATACTGGGCCTTGGGCTTAATTGGTAACCTAATATATACAAATTAGAATAGAAAAAAAGGAAATAGGCTTTATGGGCTGGGTCGGGCTGGGAGGGCTTGTTCCGGGCTTCAATGGGTCGGGCCACTGGTAGAGCTCGGGTTTTGAACCCTCTTTCCTAACCCTGTCTCATGCCCAACCGGGCAGGGTCGAGATTGGCTTTGCTGCGGGCCAGGCGTGCTGTCATTGGCTTTTGGGCCCGTGGGCCAAAAGATTACCTCTTAATAATATATAAACCTCTTGATATTTTAAAATTAGATGACTGGAGGTCTGGTGGTGCTCGGTTGTCACGCCCTTAATTTTGAATAAATAAATTCAAATCCGAAACATGAATTAAACAACTTATTCAAATAAATGTCCTGAATTTTTTTTTTTTTATAAACAACCACACCTCACCCACTCCATAAGACGAAAACCAAATCTTCAAATTACTTATTACATCACACTCTCACAAACTTAAATTGTAAAGTTCAATGAGCATAACAAACCTCACAAAAGAAAATGCGATAAATCAAATACTGCTACACTAAGCAGCTCGACCACCACCCTGATTCTCCTGACCTGCAGGATTACCCACTACACCGTTTGAATAGTGTACCGAGATTGTAACAACACAAAACCTGGTAAGCTTTTGAAAGCCCATATGAGTAAATTTAAAGATTGCACAATTTAAGTTAATAAGTATAAACACACAAGGTAACTCCAAATTTCCTAAAATATAAGATAATGAATATTTTCAAAACTTTCTTCTAAAACTCATACTTATGAGTCACAAGTAACCTCAACGTTACCCTCATAAGACCACTCACATTTGGCGGACAGATTAGAGCTCTAACTAATCGTAACCACCAGCTCGGCGCGAGAGCGTGGTTCACGATTATAATGCTATTAGTAACCACCAGCCCGGTACAAGAGCGTGGTTCATTGATAGTATGCCATGGTCACACTCGTGACCTATTGATCTCCACAGATCAAAACAATTTATTATTTCTCAAACAACAAAACTCAACTCATTTCTCAACATATAAATCACGAAAAGCAAACATTTAAACAATAATAGCAACACAAGCATGCATATTGTTTTCTCAACACAATTCATCAACAAATATATATATCATCACATAATTAATATATATACATAGACATTCTCACAGTAATGCCTATTATTATCAATTAATATAATTTACTAAATTCGGTTCTTAAATGAACCATTTGCGATCTACTCACCTCTAGTCCAGCTGCGTCTTCTATCAATCAAATCACAATAATCCAAATGCTCGTCAACTCAAACCGTCAAGTACCTAATCAAGTACGGTCTTTACTTAGAAACGAAGCATAAAATAAACTTAAATGATGATCCAACGGTCGAATTCTAAAATAAAGATGATCTAACGGTCGGATCGAATTTAAACGATAATCCAACAGTCAGATCCTCATGGATCGCCCTTAGAAACATCCTATCAAAATTATACGAAAATCCGACGAACGGATCTTCATGAATCGCCTCCCGAATCACTGTTTTACAATTATACAAAGATCCAACGGTCGGATCTTTTCCCGTGACCTCACAAAGACATCAGGACAGTCATACGATCAATATAACAAAATTTGAAGTAAAACCGATGGTCTGATCTCCGTAAATCATAAACCGAAGATAAAATGTAAAAACCGTAAATAGTAACTGCAAAATGTAAATCCACTATTTATCAACTTCTTCTAAAATAACCTTGTGATATATCAAACGCTCGTATGGATGCATAGATCATCGTCCAGATAATATAAACTCAAAATATGGTCCGACGCGCCGCCACACGCGGCGGTGAGACGGCAGTCAACACCAGTCAACCACCTTCGATACAAAAGTCATGAACTACAAACTTCTACAAAATGAAATTATAAACAACTTTAATACTTGACTTTTTTTGAGACAGAGTCTAGATCGTCCTAGATCGAGCTTTGGAGTTGGATTAATCTCGGCCCTTTGATCAGTTTCCAGATTGAATCTCAGCCATCGAAAACTTCAAATCTCGATCTTTCACTCCACACTCAAAATCGTCGTGCAAGGAGGACATGAGGATGATCAGGAGGTGGAGTACTATCCAAAACCAGTGAGGATTGGCCCGTGCAACGCTGCCATGGAGAAGAACTAGCCTGGTCGGGTTTGAGGCTCGGGAGGGAGCTTCGATCCAGCTCCTGGGGTGGCGGCAAGGCGAGGCGAGGGCAGGGAGCGGTGACCACGGGGAGGGCCGGGTCGTAGGCCTGACGGGGCTTGATGGCGCCGCTGGCGCTGGGTCGGGTCGACGGGTCGCCAAAGGGGGGAGGGTTTCGCGCGAGAGAGAGAGAGAACGGAGGGCTGGGGGACCAAAACGCAAAAATGAAATTTTTTCATCCTTAATGATAAAATCAGATTTTTCTTGATATTTATAGAAAAATTCCAATTTACAAATATTCATAACTTATTCATACGAACTCCGAATATTGCGTTCCACATATGCACGAGTTCGTATCGGCGAGCTCTACAACTTTCATGAAGGACGTTTTTCCAAATTTTGAACGTATAAAAAGTCAATTTTCACGACCCTCTAAATAACGTTCGTTTCGAAAATAAAATTCGTTCGAAACCCCTCTCCTCACATAACGACATACGAAGCAAACCCAAAATTCAACATTCATATTATTGAATAAATATTGAATTAAAATATATTTATTTAAATGAAAATTTCAGGTCTTTACATCGGTGGCCTTGGGGCTGACCTTGGTTATTACTATAAACTAAAATGGCTCTCAATGGGACATGGATGCTTTGCTTAAACTTTTGTAATCAAGGACTAGGATTAATCACATTCAAGGGGAAAAAAAAACACCCACAATCAAAATTATGAAAAAGAAAACGTTCTAGCAGCTTTGCTGTTCGGGATTTAATTGACCAATTGGTTCACTTGCCAAAATTATTTAATAAAATATTTGCATATAAGTGAATTTTTGGCATATGCCCTAATTTCCATGAGAAATGCTGCTCAACAATTGAGACTTGGGATTGTGCCTTGTTGCTTGCGAGTATCTCTACTTTTATGTCAATAATTAAATAACAGATTACATATAAATTATTGACAAAAAATGACTTAACAAGTACATCCTTTAAAGATTGAATTAAACATATAAAGACTAAATTTTACAAATAAGGACAATATGTTCTCCACTTGCCATATGTCATTAACTAATTTACTCTTTTACCCTTGACTACTTCTTTTGACTTCTAATCCCTTTAAAATGATTAAATCTTACAAATAAGGACAATCTGCTCTTCACTTGTCACATGTCATAAGTTAATTTACTTTTTTCTCCTTAACTACTTCTTTTAACTTTAATCCATTTATGTTACTCTTTTTTTTTAGAATAATTTCTTTATGTTACTTTTTTTTTCTAAATTCCTTTATATTACTTTTTTTTTCTTTGAGAATAATCCATTTATGTTACTCTTTTTTTTTTTTTTGCACTCGTCTAATCTTGCTATTGCACTCATTCTCGTCCAGTTCTGCTATTGCACTTGTACTCGTGCTCTGCTATTGCACTCATCATTGCCTAATCCTGCTACTGCACTCGCTACACTCATGCTCGTCTAATTCTGCTACTGCTGTCAGAACCCATCCCGAAAATCCTCTCAAATTTTCAAGATGGACTCTGCGGAGCCCACTTTTAAGAAAAATTCGACAGAACTTCCCCTAAAAGTGGACAACCCAACCTGTAAAAAAAACAACAAAAGCAAATTTTTCTAAATCCAAGACCCAACAACATGCAGTCATCCTACATTTCACAACCACCACAAGTTACTAAGCTAAAAACCAAGCGTAAAGGCAGTAAAATTTTATACAATACAACCTGGGGGTTCTAATCTTCAACTCCATAAATAAAACACATCTCCGACAACGAAATTAATACACAATAATACTAAGCCTCTCAAGGTTATCAGAGCAATCTACGATAAAATCAAATATATTACATGATGTAGGTTAATATTAACTTACGAAAGACAAGTGGCAGGACTGGTGCTAAGCCTCGATCCTACGCCGAACAGCAGCACTGCGAACTGGACAAAAGAAACCGAAAAGCCCAGGGGAAAGTAAGCAGTAAAACGTTAGTGTGAGTGGACAAAAATATTTAATTAAGAAGGAAATGTTCCTTACTTTCCCGCACTTATTGTTTAGAACGTTATTATGCATGCGATAGGGAACTAAAATTTCAAATCACTTTCATGACTAAGCCAGCCCCGCTGGTTTGAGGGAAGTTCGACCGACCCTGTTAGTCGAACGAATAAATAAATAAATAATTTAAAAGGTATGGGGAAAGACGTCATCACCATACAATAAAATAAAGTGAGCCGCTAAGGCTCGGGTCGGAGTGTCCCACACTCAAGAGCATCCCATGCTCGGCTCTACTCACCCACAAACACAAAGTAAGTAGGGAGGAGTACTAATAGGCTAGCTAGCAATAACTTATATCGATCCAGGTATAGTGGGTAAAACCATATGAAAATCGAGAATTAGTGAGACTTCCTCGAAGTCTCACAAGAAAGGAATTTAGTCCAACGACGTGGCCCCGCACGCCAACATGACTCAAAATCATGAACCAATATACGAAAATAAAGTAAGTTCATAATCTCGAAGAAATCTCCCATTTCCGAAGATTTTTCGGAAAACCCGAATCTACTAATAAATAATGATACTTTCATTTCCGGAAATAATCTCGTCGAAGATTATTTCTAATAAGAAATTCGAAATGGAACATAACCACTTCTAATCGGCAATTCGAACTATAAATAATTCCACAATCAAAAATCGAATAATATGCTCATTAAATAAAAGATAATTTAAATAGTTTCGTAACTTAGAAAATTTAATCACATGCATGAATTAAAATCAAACGTCCACTCACAGTATACGGCTAAGCTTGCCGTCAATCCGAACCCTCCTCGTGAGAATCCTCCTCACGTCCTGTATAATGTAACGTTCATAAACCGATAAGTACAGGACGGATAAAAATTAAATTCACCAAAAACACAACCATATCCCAATTGTTATTATTTACTTAAAAATCTCCAATTTCACTTTTCTAACTTCATTTCTTTACTTTGAGCTTCCGATTAAGGAATTCCGATTAAGGCGAACCTAGGGATGTCTGGGTTTCGTCGTGGGGTGGCAGGAAACGAAGAAATTTGGAGGAGGGAGAATCGGGCCGAACGGGAGGAGGAAGGGTCGGGGGAGAAGAGAGAGAAGAGGTCGGATAAGTTTCCAAATTTGGAAACTTACCACAGTAACTCACTATTTAAAGAAACTTACTATGAACAGTAACCGAGAATAGTAAATTTAGTTTTTCGCTTATAACTTTCGCATACTAGCCCCGGTTTTTACGAACCACGTATGCATGTTCTCGGTTTAACATCCTCTACGACTTTCATGAAGAACATTTTCTCAAATCATGGCCTAAACAAAAAGTCAACTTTTAGGGCCACTAAAATCGTATAACGGAGTAAAAATTAAAAGTAACTGACATTTACCGTCAAATTAATTAGAAAATTGAAAATTCTAGGTTCGGGACGTAACAACTGCACTCGTTGAACTCATACTCGTCCAATTCTACTACTGCACTCGTCCAATCCTGCTACTGCACTCGCTGAACTCATATTCGTCTAGTTCTGCTACTGCACTCGTCCAACCTGCTACTGCACTCGTCCAATCCTGCTACTGCACTCGCTGAACTCATATTCGTCTAGTTCTGCTACTGCACTCGTCTTCACCTAATCTTGCTACTACACTCGTCCAACCTGCTACTGCACTCGCTGAACTCATATTCGTCTAGTTCTGCTGCTGCACTCGTCATCGCCTAATCCTGCTACTGCACTGGTCCAATCCTGCTATTGCATTCGCTGCATTCATACTCTTCCAGTTTTGCTATTGCCTTCGTACTCGTATTCTGCTACTACACTCATCATCGCCTAATCCTGCTACTGTACTCGTCCAATCCTGCTACTGCCTTCGTACTCGTTCTGCTACTGCACTCGTTAAAAGGCAAAAACAAGAACTTAAGGAGCAATTTCTGAATCCTAAAGGTGGAAAAACACATCTTTGGTCTCCTCAAAAAAAAAAAAAACACATCTTCGGTAATCCTTGAAAGCAATGCTACATTACATTACACACAGTGATTGATTCTGAGCATTGTAACCACAAATCAAACCGAAAGCTTAACAAGCAAAAACACAAGGCAGTAGCAAGGAACAGCCAAAGCACACAGCTTTCCAAAATTCGTATAATCAATCTACAAAGCACCCAATCACCATGTCACGCCCCGAATTTCGAATAATAAATTCAAATCGGAAACATGAATACAACTAAACAAATAACGTTCTGCATTTTTTTCTCAAAACCAACATCTCACAAACCATAATACAAACCTCGTAGCAAACTATCTCTCGAGTCAATTATTACAATACTAACATAAATACAAAGTTATGCTCAAAAGAGTCTACAAAACACACCAAAATAGACCAAGTGCTGGTCTCAACCCTGCTGCCCTACGCAGCTAGCTCACCACCCTGATTATCCTGACCTACAGGATTATCCGCTACACCATTTGAATAGTGTACCGGGATTGCAACAACACAAAACCCGGTAAGCTTTCTGAAAGCTCGTGTGAGTAAATAAGAATGAACGGTTGATTTTATTAAACCACAACTCATTTATCTCAAGTAAACATCCAACAATCTCAACAACCACAAGAAACATCAATCCAACACACATGAAACAACATGGAACACATTTCCACAATCACCAAATCACAACTCTCACCACTTTGGCACCTAATCACAACTATCGCCACTTTGGCCCCACGTTAGAGCTCTAACTGCCTCGTTACCTCTGACACCTTGGCCCAGGGTCAAGTAACGGCACCTCCAGGTTACTCAGTAACCCCCGAAATTTGGACCATTTCATGTCCTCAGAACAATATATCCTCGTTATTATTTAACGGTCGAACTTTGGACCTCCTTGTCCTCAGAACACATACACTCCGGTTATCATTAACCAAAGATCCTTGGACCATTCGATCCGCTGAATCCTACTTTTCTCTACCTTCTATTCAACTCACAAAATCAACATGCTTATCACCAACATTTATCAAATATTAACAACATAATAAAATCATATTATCAACATTTATCAACAACATATTATCACAATTCCACACCTCAATGTCACACCATTCAATATATAATCACGTAAATATATATACGTAACCATCCACACAGGAATGATCACTAATACCAACTATAGTTCACACGATGCAAAATCAAGAAATTCATTTTTAATATACTTTAAAACTCATTTCTTAAAACCATTTTCTCACACATAACAATAAATTGGGCAATTAAGGAAATTCGGTTCGTAAATAAACCAAGTGAGATTTACTCACCTCTAAACTCCCGCTGCGTCTTCTTACAGCCCAAAATACGATTCACAATCGTCCGCTAACAAATCCGTCAAACACCTAATCAAAACGATAATTAACTTAGCGTATAATTTCAAAAACACACTTATATGAAGATCCAACGGTTGGATCTTCACCCGTTACCACACAAGGTCATCGGGACAGTCCTACGATCATTATATCAAAACTAGAATTCTATCGGACTGTCCAAACTTCATAGATCACAAATCGAGCGATCGAAATCAATCGAAATCGTAAAATTCATAACTAATTCATACGATATCCAAAATTCACATTCTATATATCAAAATGATCGTATCGACATGTAGAATCTAAAAATGAGCAGAAACTACTCATGGTACCCACGGAGGTGGCCGGAAAGGGCAGCCGGAGTTTAGGACAGAGCCGCCTCTAACCACCGCCAATGGTCTCGGGGCGGGCTTATCCTCTTCGTTTCATCATTTTGAGCAACTTTCATAACTAACACGAAGTGAGAAAACAAGTGGAAGTGGTCGAAAATACCTAAAAACAATCTGGTTCACCGGAAAACTGAAATTTTCCGATAGTTGCTCCGTTCGACTTCAAAAGCTTCACTTCTGGTCTGGATCTTTTTGCTGCGTGTTCTGCTCCTTAATACGAGTTCAACAAGATAAAGAACTCAAGTTTTGGTGGTCGGAGCTAGGAGAAATCGCCGCTGGTTCTTTTTAGGGCTCGGATTGATTTTTGAGTTCCACCGCCGTGTAGCCACCACGAGAGGGGAAACCGTGACCACCAGTCGACTCACAGGAAGGAGTAGAGTCGATCTGGGCTTCGTTTCACCTCCAACGGTGGTCGGAGCTGTGAGAAAAGGCCGACAAAAGAATTGCTCTGTTTTCGGCTGACAGAGGAAGAGAGAGAGAGAAAGAGAGAAGATGAACAGTAACCCGTGATTTCCTTTTTTGGATAATTATGCTATTTTCGGATATTTCCGGAAATAGTAGCCTATATATACTCGAAATGAAAACTTTTCCAAATGCGATAACTTTCTCATACGAACTCCGATTCTTGCGTTCCACATATACACGGACTCGTATCGACGAGCTCTACGACTTTCATGAAGGAAGTTTCCTCAAATTCCTTACGTATAAATAAGTCAATTTTAGTAAACCCTAAATAACATTAAATTTCAAAACTAAAATCATTCGAAACCAAATTTCTCACGCAACAACATTCCAATCACACTCACAACTCATAATTCATATAATTTGAGAAATATTGAATTACGAAATATTTAACTGAAATTTCGGGTCTTCATAGTCTACCCTCCTTAAAGGAATTTCGTCCCGAAATTCAAGCAAACTCATTAACAAACAGTAGTGGGTACTTAGCCCTTATGTCAGACTCTAACTCTCATGACGCATCACCCTCATCATGATGACTCCACAACACCTTAACCAACTCAACTTCCTTCCTACGAAGCCTCTTCGTGGACCTATCCAAGATACGAACAGGTTCAACAACGAAGGTCACATCCGGACTCACCTCGATCGTACTGTGATCAATCACATGAGACTCATCTCGAATGTACCTCCTAAGCATGGACACATGGAAAACATTGTGTACGCCGGCCATGCTAACAGGTAAAGCAAGCCGATATGCCAATTCTCTGACCCTTTCCAAAATCTCAAAAGGTCCAACGTATCTTGGTGCCAATTTCCCCTTCCTGCCAAATCTCACCACACCTTTCATAGGTGAGACTTTCAAGAATACGTAATCACCCACCTCAAAGTCCAACGGTCTCCTTCTAAGGTCGGCATAACTCTTCTATCTACTCTGTGCAGTACGGATCCTGTCTCGGATGGTAGTAACCTTCTCTGTAGTCTCCCGAACAAGCGCAGGACCCAAGAGCTATTTCTCTCCAACATCCGCCCAATAGATAGGAGTCCTACATGGCCTACCATAAAGTGCCTCATATGGGGCCATGCCGATACTAGAGTGATAGCTGTTGTTGTAGGCAAACTCTACCAATGGCAGATGATCCGCCCAACTTCCCTTGAAGTCCAAAACACATGCTCTAAGCATATCATCCATCACCTGGTTCACCCTCTCTGTCTGCCCATCAGTCTGTGGATGAAATGCAGTTCTCATAGCCAAAGATGTGCCGAAAGCCTTATGGAATCTACGCCAAAATTTCGAAGTGAAACGAGCATCCCGATAAGAGACAATCGATACAGGCACATCATGAAGCCTCACAATCTCATTAAGATACAACTTACACAAAGCATCACCTGAGTAAGTCTTTACCACAGGAAGAAAGTGTGCTGACTTTGTCAATCGATCAACAATCACCCAAATATAATCATAACTTTGTCTGGACCTAGGAAATCCAGTCACAAAGTCTATGGAGATCTCTTCCGGTTTCCATACTGGAATCGGCAAAGGTTTCAACATTCCCGCAGGCCTCTGATGCTCTGCCTTCACTTGATGACATGTAAGGCACCTGGATACGTACTCAACCACATCCCTCTTCATCCCTATCCACCAAAACTATCTTTCGTAGGTCCATATACATCTTGGTACTCCTTGGGTGTACCGTATATCGAGATCGATGTACTTCCCGCAGTACCTCCTCCTTGAGGTTATCACCGCCCGGGACATACAATTTCAATCGAAATCTCAATCCACCATCAGTTCCAACTGTCCACTCTGATGGACCTTCCTCGTTGGCATCAAGGATAATCTCCGAAATCACCATTTGAGAGAACTCATCATATGACTGACTCTGAATGATCCTGGAAATCAAGGTCGGCTGTAAAGTGATACTATCGAGAAAGATTCCCTGTCCTTCTCCTGTGGGTATAAGGTCAAACTCAGATACAGTCTCTAACATACGCCACTCCTGAACCATAAGTGATGCTATGATCCCTCGGGGTTTCCTGCTCAAAGCATCCACCACTACATTGGCCTTTCCGGGATGATACTCCAAGGTGAAATCATAGTCTTTGATGAGCTCCATCCATCTTCTCTGCCTTATGTTCAACTCCTTCTGGGAGAATAGATACTTCAAACTCTTATGATCAGAAAAGAGTTCGAACTTCTCATCATAAAGATAATGCCTCCAAATCTTGAAGGCAAACACCACTGCAGCCAGCTCTAGATCATGAGTGGGGTAGTTCTGCTCATGCACCTTCAACTGTCTGGAACCATATGCTACTACACCCCCATTCTGCATCACACATAACCCAAACCCTGATGAGATGCATCACTGTAGATAACTAATCCACCACCACTAGATGAGACAGTCAACACTGGAGTTGTAGTCAATCTAGTCTTCAGCTCACTAAAGGCCTTCTCACATTCATCTGTCCACACAAACTGAGTATCCTTCCTTGTTAACTTGGTCAAAGCTGAAGCAATACTAGAAAACCCCTCAATGAATCGCCTGTAGTATCCTGCCAAACCAAGGAAACTACTGATCTCTGTAACTGTAGTGGGGCAACTCCAACCCATCACTACTTCAACCTTCGAAGGATCCACAGAAACTCCATCCTTCGAAACTACATGACCAAGGAACTTGATCTCCTTTTGCCAAAACTCGCACTTCTCAAACTTTGCATATAACTTTTCTCTTGTCAAAATTTGCAGCACAATCCTCAAATGCTTCACATGCTCGTCAGACGACTTTGAATATATCAAGATGTCATCAACGAACACCACCACACACTTATCTAAGTAAGGACTGAATGTGCGGTTCATCAAGTCCATGAATGCTGCAGGTGCATTAGTTAGACCAAAATGCATGACAAGAAATTCATAATGCCCATACCTGGTCCTAAATGCCGTCTTAGAAATATCTTCATCCTTCACCCTCAACTGGTGATATCCAGATCTCAAATCAATTTTGGAGAACACCGTAGCCTCCCTAAGCTGATCGAACAAGTCATCAATCCTAAGCAAGGGGTACCTATTCTTGATGGTCACCTTGTTCAGCTGTCGATAATCCACACATAACCGAAGTGAATTATCCTTCTTCTTCACGAATAATACTGGTGCGCCCCAAGGAGATACACTAGCCTGTATGAACCCTTGTGCAAGTAATCCTTCAATCTGAACCTTCAACTCCTGAAGTTCAGCTGGAGCCATCCGATAAGGTGCTCACGACACCGGTGCAGTACCTGGTATCACATCAATGGAGAAATCCATTACCCTTTTCGGAGGAAATCCTGGTATCTCCTGGAACACATCAGAATACTCTGCCACTACCGGAATCCCTGCAATTTCTGAAGTGCTATTCACTGATTCTATGTGTGCCAAGATCCCTGCCCTCATGGCAACGTCAGATCTCAGGCATCGATAATGAAACACTGGTTGCCCAGGGGCATGAAAAGACACAATCATTATAAAACAATCAATCACTGCATAGTTCGGACTCAACCAATCCAAACCTAAAATCACATCATACGTGTGATCCGGAATCACAATCAAAGATGCAGTGAACTCTCTACCACAAATTGCAATAGGGCAATCATCACAAAACATGCTAAGCTCAAGAGATACGCAAATAGGCGATGTAACACACAAAGGTCTAGTAAGCGGTATAGAGGTCAAACCCAAAACATCTACCACAGAACTGAATATGAACGAGTGGGAAGCACCCGTATCAAACAGTACTCTAGCAAGATAGTTATAAACGGATAAGGTACCTTCCACCCCGGTGCCTCTCTGGCCGATGGCAAATACTCTGGCTGGTGCTGGAGGTAAGGTTCTCTGTTGGTTACCCTGTCCTACAATCTGAGGTTGAGTACAGTCCCTGGCAATATGTCCAGTCTATCCGCATCGAAAACATGCTCTAGGCCTGAGTTTAGGGCAAGTCCTAGCAATATGACCCAACTCATTACAGCTATAACACCTCATAGGGGTTGCTGGTGCTACTTGCCTGATAGGTGGTGCCTGAATAGGGACAAGTGCTGCTGCTATCCTGGCTGGAGCCTGATGATGAAAATAAGGCCGCTGCCTCTTCCAGAGCCCACCTCTATAATCTCTGGACCCACTACTCCCTGCAACTGCCTTCCATTTTCCCTGAGAATCTCTCTCAATTGTCTGCTTCTCCTTATGGATCAGGGCTTTAGCTAAAATCTGCTCCTTTGTCTTCAGCTCAATAATGGCCATATCTCGCTCAATAGAGGCATTCAACCCCCGTTGAAACTTCTTAGCCAACTCTTCAGCATCTAATGGTTTCACAAACCAATATAGCGTGGAGAACTCTGCCTCATATTCTCTCACATTCATCTTTCCTTGAGTAAGTGAGAGAAATTACCTCTCCAGCTGTTCCTTCACCGATGCTGGGAAGTATTTCTCTCTAAAGATCCTCACAAATCCATCTCAAGTCATGGTAGAAACATCAATAGTCCTCTGAGTGCAATTCCACCACACCCTAGCCTCATCTTTGAGCATGAAAGTGGCTAGCTTCCTCTTCTCGATCTCATCACAGACAATCAACTCAAAATAGGTCTGCAAATCCTCGATCCATTGATCAGCCACCATATAGTTTGTGCCTCCCGCAAATTTAGTTGCTCCCAACCGATTAATGTCCCTCGCCAAAACTAACAGACGAGCGGGATCATTAACCACAACCTCAGGTGGAACAGGCTACTCCACAAAAGGTACCTCCACATCTTCCTCATGTACTCCCACATGTGGAATCTCACCCCTACCTCGGCCTCTACCTCTACCTCAGGGTCTACCTCTACCCCTACCTCCCACAATATCCATTACCTAAGAAGCATAGCATACCTGGTTAATACATGTATAACACTTAAATCAAAGCATAAGTAAATACAAGTCCATATTAACCAAGCTACTAACACAAAGAGGTTAATTTAACTCCTAATACGTCCTAACGTTCTAGACAACTCCCAACACTCCCACATACCCAATGACATTGTTAATACGGAAGAGCACCTGATGGGGATCCGCTGCAGACGGGCCATCACTCGGAAGGTATTAACTTATCACTAAATATGTACCTTACGCTCTGATACCAAACTCTCATGCCCCGAATTTAGAATAATAAATTCAAATCCGAAACATGAATACAACTAAACAAATAACGTCCTACATTTTTTTCTCAAAACCAACATCTCACAAACCATAATACAAACCTCGTAGCAAACTATCTCTCGAGTCAATAATTACAATACTAACGTAAATACAAAGTTATGCTCAAAAGAGTCTACAAAACACACCAAAATAGACCAAGTGCTGGTCTCAACCCTGCTGCCCTACGCAGCTCGCTCACCACCCTGATTATCCTGACCTGTAGGATTATCCGCTACACCATTTGAATAGTGTACCGGGATTGCAACAACACAAAATCCGGTAAGCTTTCTGAAAGCTCGTGTGAGTAAATAAGAATGAACGGTTGATTTATTAAACCACAACTCATTTATCTCAAGTAAACATCCAACAATCTCAACAACCACAAGAAACATCAATCCAACACACATGAAACAACATGGAACACATTTCCACAATCACCAAATCACAACTCCCGCCACTTTGGCACCTAATCACAACTATCGCCACTTTGGCCCCACGTTAGAGCTCTAAATGCCTCGTTACCTCTGACACCTTGGCCCAGGGTCAAGTAACGGCACCTCCAGGTTACTCAGTAACGCGCGAACTTTGGACCATTTCATGTCCTCAGAATAATATATCCCCGTTATTATTTAACGGTCGAACTTTGGACCTCCTTGTCCTCAGAACACATACACTCCGGTTATCATTAACCAAAGATCCTTGGACCATTCGATCCTCAGAATCCTACTTTTCTCTACCTTCTCTTCAACTCACAAAATCAACATGCTTATCACCAACATTTATAAAATATTAACAACATAATAAAATCATATTATCAACATTTATCAACAACATATTATCACAATTCCACACCTCAATGTCACACCATTCAATATATAATCACGTAAATATATATACGTAACCATCCACACAGGAATGATCACTAATACCAACTATAGTTCACACGATGCAAAATCAAGAAATTCATTTTTAATATACTTTAAAACTCATTTCTTAAAACCATTTTCTCACACATAACAATAAATTGGGCAATTAAGGAAATTCGGTTCGTAAATGAACCAAGTGAGATTTACTCACATCTAAACTCCCGCTGCGTCTTCTTACAGCCCAAAATACGATTCACAATCTGTCACGCCCCGAATTTTAGAATAACAATTCAAAATCCGAAACATGAAATACTACAAACTCAAAATAATCATCCTGAAAATTTTTCTTTTCTTAACATACTCACCACACAAAATAAAATCAAACCGAATTTAGTCTCGGTTAATTATTACAACTCAAATCCAAAATGTAATGTAAAGCTCTAAATGAGCATACACACACATCACGACTAAATAAATAACAAGACTGCTGTAACACCTAAGCAGCTCGGTCACCTCCCTGGTTATCCTGACCTGCAGGAATATCCGCTACACCATTGAATAGTGTACCGGGATTGCAACAACACAAAACCCGGTAAGCTTATGAAAGCTCGTATGAGTAAAAGAAGGAACTGTTACTTAATTTAATCTCATTTATTCCCACACACAGCAACACTCAATAATTTCCACATATGCAAATAATAACAATCTCAATCAACACCAACTCAATATAACAAGACAACCCAACTCACAACTTTCTCCACAACTCTCATCATCGTATTTATAAAGATACAGTACTTGACAGACTAGAGCTCTAACTGAATCGTAGCCCGTCACCTGGCCTAGGTTATGGCATCCGACATATTTATCAATTATTGTATTTCATCAATATGCATACCTATATACATATTTAGAACGTCCAATAATTTCACATACTCAACCAATCGTATCCCATCATCCACACTAGGATTAGAGCGTCCGATTACCCACACCGGTCATTATGTTAACCCTAAACCCATAAATGAACCCAACATATAACATCACGTACTGAAATCAACCCAACCAAGATACATCATATTATTATGGAATTACACAATCGTAATAAAATCAACTCATCAATTCCACTCAATCATATCATCAATCAAACAATCCACTCATCAATATATATTTTCCACGTAAATATATATATACGTAATCATCCACTCATGAATGACCACTAATACCATCTATAGTTCACACAAGAAAATTATGAAATTCATTTGTATAGTTAAAATCCATTTTACTTACCTATGGACCGTGGTGATTCAAGTCCATGAAATTTTAAAACAAATATTTAATCCGCAAATATTTTTTCACAAAATTACCAAAAATAAATAAATTAAAATGCTCAGTTCGTAATATGAACCACGTGAGTTTTACTCACCTCGAAACTCCCGCTGCGTCTTCAATATAATTATAAATTATAATTTATAATTAACGCCGAATAGCCCACGCAATTAAAATCCGTCAATCACCTAATCAAATGTGATTCGAATTTAGCTAACAAATTCAACTCATAATTTAACCACTAATTAACGGTCAGATTCTAATTTACATTAAAATCCGACGAGCGGTTTCTCACGAATCGCTCCCCTAATTACCGTTTTTCACATATACGAAGATCCAACGGTCGGATCTTCGCCCATGACCACACAAAGCCTCTGGTACAGTCATATGATCATCATAACAAATTTACAAGTTCATCCACCGGTCATAATTTCACAGATCAAAAATCTAACGACCGAAATCGATCGAAATCACAAAATTCATAACTAATTCATACGATATCCGAAAAATGCGTATAATACGCCGAAATGATCGTATCGAGACATAGAATCATAAAATGGATAGAAACCAAATTTTAGACCTCCGGAGGTGGCCGGAAAAGGCCGCCGGAGTTAGGGACAGAGCCGCCACCGACCACCACCAATGGTGTCGGGGCCGAGCTTGTCCCCTTTGTTTCATCATTCTGAGCAACTTTCATAACTAGCACAAGACCTAAAAATGACGGGAAGGCATCGAAATTACCGATTTACAGTCGGCGGCCGGAAAAAATGCAGAAACCGGTGACCTTGAAAACCGACGTGAAAACTGCAACCTCAGGCCCCGATCCCTTCTGGAAACTTGTTCAGAACGTCCTTGCGAACTCAACAAGCTTGGAATCACAAGAAACGATCGTGTATAGCTCGAGATATCTTAATCGAAAGTTTTGGTATTTCGATCCGTTCGGGTCGAGTTCCGACGAACGTGAAAATGTTCGACCCAGTTCCGGTCCTTCTTGGTGCTTGTAGAGGAAGTTGAGGCGAGCTCAATGAGACAAGAATCAAGTGAAATGATGGAGTGTAGCTCGAGATATCGAGATCGAACCGAAAATGGCCGTTTTCGGTTCGGGTTGTGCCGCCGCCGCCACGGGCCGCGCCGCCTTGTGAAACTGCCTCTGGGAGCTAGAGCAGCTCGAGACGAACGCCTGAGACTTGGTTTGAGGTCGAGAGGTGGTCTGTGGAGGGAGAACAATTAAGGAGAAAATTTCCTCCCCTTTCGGCCGAGAGCGACTGTGAGAGAGAGAGAACAATTTTTTTTTCTCTTCAGAAACAGAAGGAAGAAGAAGGAGAACCGGTAGAAGAAAAAAAATTAGGGTTTCCAAAATTTTTCTATATATACATGTTTCAGAAAACTTCGAAATTCGATAACTAATTCAGAAAAAATCCGATCTTCATGTTCCGCACGTGTACGGACTCGTATCGACGAGCTCTACAACTTTCATGAAGGAAGTTTCTCCAAATTTCGTACGTAGAAAAAGTCGATTTCTCAAACCGAGTATTTCGAGCTTTTCGTTAAAATAAACGTTTTGAAACTTCGATAATTGTAAAAATGAATGATTATCGAACATAAATCGTGAAATCGCATAATAATCATTCGATACAATCACTCGAATTTAAAATGGAAATTGCGGTTATTACACAATCGTCCGCTAACAAATCCGTCAAACACCTAATCAAAACGATAATTAACTTAGCGTATAATTTCAAAAACACACTTATATGAAGATCCAACAGTTGGATCTTCACCCGTGACTACACAAGGTCATCGGGACAGTCCTACGATCATTATATCAAAACTAGAATTCTATCGGATGGTCCAAACTTCATAGATCACAAATCGAGCGATCGAAATCAATCCAAATCATAAAATTCATAACTAATTCATAAGATATCCAAAATTCACATGATATATATCAAAATGATCGTATCGACATGTAGAATCTAAAAATGAGCAGAAACTACTCATGGTACCCCCGGTGGTGGCCGGAAAGGGCCGCCGGAGTTTACGGCAGAGCCGCCGCCAACCACCGCCAATGGTGTCGGGGCTGGGCTTATCCTTTTCGTTTCATCATTTTGAGCAACTTTCATAACTAACACGTAGTGAGAAAACAAGTGGAAGTGGTCGAAAATACCTAAAAACAGTCCGGTTCGCCGGAAAACCGAAATTTTCCGATAGTTGCTCCGTTCGACTTCGAAAGCTTCACTTCTGGTCTGGGTCTTTTTGTTGCGTATTCTACTCCTTAATACGAGTTCAACAAGATAAAGAACTCAAGTTTTGGTGGTCGGAGCTAGGAGAAATCGGCGTTGGTTCGTTTTAGGGCTCGAATTGATTTTTGAGTTCCACCGCCTTGTAGCCGCCACGAGAGGGGAAACCGTGACCACCAGTAGACTCACAGAAAGGAGTAGAGTCGATCTGGGCTTCTTTTCACCTCAAACGGTGGCCGGAGCTGTGAGAAAAGGCCGGCAAAAGAATTGCTCTGTTTTCGGCCGACGGAGGAAGAGAGAGAGAGAGAAGATGAACAGTAACCCGTGGTTTCTTTTTTTGGATAATTATGCTATTTTCGGATATTTCCGGAAATAGTAGCATATATATACCCGAAATGGAAACTTTTCCGAATGCGATAATTTTCTCATACAAACTGCGATTCTTACGTTCCACATATGCACGAACTCGTATTGACGAGCTCTACGACTTTCATGAAGGAAGTTTCCTCAAATTCCTTACGTATAAATAAGTCAATTTTAGTAAACCCTAAATAACATAAAATTTCAAAACTAAAATCATTCGAAACCAAATTTCTCCTATTTCTCACAACTCATAATTCATATAATTTGAGAAATATTGAATTACGAAATATTTAACTGAAATTTCGGGTCTTCACACACCAAGTCATCGAAAAAAAAAAAAAAAAACCAATCACCAATCACATCATACAAAATCCACAACCAACCCAATCACTCTCCTTGACGCCGCAGTCTGCTTCAAGTACCAGCTCCCCGGCGAGGATCTCGACGCCCTCATCTCCGTCACCAACGATGAGGACCTCGACCATATGATGATTGAGTACGACCGCCTCTATCGCGCCTCCGCTAAGCCGGCGCGTCTCAGGCTTCAACGAGTCCAAGTCTGAGCACCATCGTTCATCGACGTCTTGGCCCTTTCAGATTCAGACCTCAGAAAGCTCCTCTCCCACCGCTCCGGTCTTTGCCTCCTCCACCAACCTCGATTTCCTCTTCGGATTCGACAAGGGATACGCCGCCGTCGTTCCCGCTGTGAAATTGCCTGATTCCGTCACACCTTCGACGATTCATGATTCTCTTGTGAAGAACATTATGGCCGCCAGATCGGAATTCGTCTCAGAGCTGACACAGTCTCAGTTGAAGGATTTGCTCGGCGGTTATTTGAACAGGGGCTAGCGTTTTATTCTTAACTAATGACAATGCGCATAAATATTGATAAAAACTGAGTATTTTGGTAATTTTATATTAAAATTTGGAGTCAGGCCTGTATCATTTATTATCATTTAATTTTTGGGCCTGAACTCGTGTCCTTATTTGTATAAATCTAATTCAAAGTAGGTTTTCTGTGTTTATATCTTTGGTCTGTTACTTGTATGTAATTTTCTGATAATTAAAATCAAATTCAAAATATATGGCATATTGGGCATGTTGTTATTTTGCAACTTACTCTCCACCTGACATGTTTTATTCAAACAATATTTTATTATATCTCCAACTCTTCCAAGCTTTTTATATCGAGAAATTTGACACCCTAATCATAATTGGAGAGAAGCTAATGTTGTAATAGATGCCATTGTAAGTATTGGTCATTCAGTTAATGTCTCTATTTCGGATGGAACCTAGCTTTTAAATGCTGCTAATGCTTTCCATCTAGACCAGCTGAGATGTGGTTGTGCTAGAATTTTATGGTGTTGTAATTTATTTTTCTATTGAGAAAAAAAAAATTGACAACACAACACTTTGTGTTAATAAATATGCGGGTCCCTATGTTACATTACTTAGAAAATACAAGTGACAATTGTTCTTTGGTACAGTACCTGTGTAATACTGAAAAAATAAGTACGTGTATTATTATGACATTTCATGCAATTGCTATCATTGAAAAATTTAGCAAAGTAGTTTAATATCTTAATTTTTTTTAGGGGCAATTACATATAAGGCCATTTAAAAATATTTTTTAGCCATAGGACAACCAACTGATTTTTTTTTTCCTCATAAGGCCACTAGATTAAAAATTGTGTTAAAATTTGGATATAAAAATCAACATATTTACAAAGCTATGGACATGTAAAAGATACAACCAAAATAAAAATGCTACTGCAATCGAGAAAAGAAAACATATTCAATGATACAAAAAGTACCCAAGGTTCAACAATGATATAACCATGTAAAAATCTACTTTCATAATTGTAAAAAACTACTACCATATTTGTGAAGATCTACTGTCAATGTTGCAATACTACTGTCATTTTTCAATGGTGACACTCTAAACTCATAGGCATAATTTTTCCATCTAAGCACGAGATTTCATTTCAACATTTCTTGGTTAGCCGAATGATCTATTGATCAATGGAGGCTTCAATATCCAAATTCACATGATTTTCGAAATCTATTATTACAAATGTAAAGGGCAAGAATTCTGCAGGAACAAAGATACAACAAATATTAGTATTTGAAATGAAAACTAAAAACAGCAATGTACCGATGCGTCGCAAACAAGGCACTATTTATCAACTAGGTAATAAAAATAAGCAATCTAAAAAGTTACTGTCATAGGTACAGAAATCTACTATAATACACGTACAAAACTACTGAACTAATAATAAAAGACTACTGACATATGTACAGAATGCTACTATAAAACATGTACAAAGCTATTGACATAGGTATGTAAAGCTACTATAACATATGTCCAAAGCTACTGAACTAGTAATAGAAAGCTACTGACATAGATACAGGAAACTACTATAACACACATACAAAGCTACTGGACCATAATAAAAAGCCACTGACATAAATACTGATTATACAAAATCAGCTGATTATACATGTTGATAGTGTAACACAAATTCCAAACAAGAAATTCTAGAGATACGAAATCACAACAAGAAGAATTTCATTCAGAATCATGTTTTTCCAATTTGATAAGCTATTGACAAAAGACAACTTGAAATCAATCAAAATGAAAACAAAAAAAGCTATTGACATCAGATTGAAAAGTTACTAACATAGGGATAGAATGCTACTATCACTATGTTGAAAAACAACTATAACAGTTATAGAGCTACTGACTTGAAATCAATCAAAACGAAAACAGACTAGCTACTAACATCAACTTGAAAATATACTAACGTAGCCATAGAAAGCTACTATCATCGTGTTGAAAAGCCACTATAATAATCATGGAGAGCTACAAACACAAGATGTAAATTGGCAACCAACATAAAGATGAAACTCTAAAGTAGGGTGCAACAAACAGAGCAACTATCCATCCTAATCAAATATTAGATCTTACAAGCTGAAGAGATCATAAGACTCTTTTTTACTATAACTTGAAAGTACCTAATATGCTAAAGTTTTGAAAATGCATACCTTGAGATCAACATTTGAACGCAGATGCAAAATAGCACCATACTTTTAGTCTGAGAGAATCGTGCGCCATTGCCTGCCCCATGCTTAAGTACTCCAGCTTTAAGGGCTTCTTCTTCTTTTAGAGTCAACTTCTACTTAGGAGCACCCATCAACAGAATTCCAAAACTCTTTAGCACAAATCTACACGCATACATTCAGCACCATATAATTACTTTTTAAACAATCAAACTCTGAAATAGTAAATTTTCTCAAGTATAATATAAGAACTTGAATTTACCCGTTGAAATATATTTCATTACTTTAAGAACATCATGTATTCAAGTTCAAAGTTCAATTTAAATGAAAAATAAAAAGCTTCCGTCGCAGGTTCTAATAACCATTGGCATCCTAATAGGTTGTCAAACAATGGTGGACATTAATTAAATGCTACTCTTATAGTGCTCAAGTTGAATTGCTTTTAAATTTCTATCCATATCAAATAGATGCACATCTTGAAGCTTGTGAATTTCCCTAAATTGGGGACAAAGGTGACAAATGCTTTCAAAGTCATCCCTTCAAGAACAATACATCTTGAGTTCTGAAGGATAAGAGCCACAAAGATCTAGAAATTGCACCGTCCCATCGACCATTGTAAGAACAATTAGCAAGTTGCCATAACTCTGACAATGGCCAACATATCACAGCCTAAATGAAGCTTTACATATACTTTAACAAGCTACCAATGCATACACATATTAAGAAACTGCTGCTGGTCTAAAATTTTCCAATTCACTTTCAATTACATGCTCAATATTTTAATCAAATCAAATTTAGGGAAGATTAGATTGATAGGTTAACGAAAATAGAAAATTAGGGATTTGAGATTTACCAATGGACAAGAGGACTCGTCGTGGAAGCAATAATCAAGGAACTGCAGTACATGAACTCTCCATGGAGCACATTAGACGCGGCGTCGTACAATCGGACAGCCTAAGATAAAGAGGAGAGAGAAGATAAGGAGATGAAGATGAGGATCTAGAGAAGGCTTTAGAGATGAAGCAAGAGGCCATGGAGGAGGCTACTGGCAATGAGGTCAAGAGGTCACCAAGAAGGCTGCTGGCTTTAATTGCTGTAGAGGAGGCTACCAGTGAACAGAGAGAGAGAGAGGATCTGGTTTAGGAATAAATCAAACCTTTTTTCACTAAGAGCATGTCCACCGATCTTGTTTTGACCGGCCACCAGCAGGGATTAGTGACGTGGTGACCGGCAAGAAGCAAAAACTCTCCTCCACAGGCCCAAGAGTGACAAGCCAATCTTTGGTTTTTGATGACCAAGTCAAAAAAAAAGCCAAGCCTGTGACTAAATTTTTGACCCAGCAGGCCCAGCTGCCAGCTCGGCCCAAGAGGAAACGTAGCTGACGTCAGCCATAGACGAGCAGAGAGAGACGTGGAGGAGAGGAAGCGTGGAGGACACGAACAAATGAGGCAGTGCCGCATTTGCTGACTGCGTGGAAAGCAATCGTTTGTCGCCTAGTGACAAAGAGTGGGACGGAGGAGGGACGCGTTGAAGCTAGCCGTTGGGTGAACAGAAGATTTGAAAGCAACGGTCCTTTAATCTGGGCCGTTGGTTTCAATTAATGTTGATATCCGACGGTGGTGTAATTAATAGGTATGTATAGGGTTGTAACGTTAAGAAACGGTAAGAAAAAAATTGAAAAAAATTATAAAAATTTCTCTATAAATACCTGCCATGTTTTTTAATCTCACACCAAAAAAATTATATTTCATAGTTACACCTTCCTCCTCTTCATATAGCTCTCATCTTCCAAATTTGTTTATATCCAATATGGCCGAACAAAGGGGAAACACAAGCCCAGTGGCCGAACAAGGGGGCGATCAAAGTGAAGATGAAAATATTGAATTCGGGAGGAGATGGACGAATGAGGAAGATGTTCAATTGTGCAAGTCTTGGAAAGCTGTAAGCCAAAATTCGGCTGTGGACATAAATTAAAAAAAAATCGACCTATGGAGGGGTGTGAAGCGACACTTTGCCACAAATTGGAGTGGAAAGGGTCGATCATCTTCCTCTTTGCAGGGAAGGTGGAAAATTTTGAAGGTTGAACTCTTTGAGTGACATTATATATTAAGACAAGCTTGTAATTGGTACAAGAGCGGTTCGAATGTGGTTGATGAGGTATGTATTTGTTGATAAATCATCTAATTTGTTGATACATTAAAATTAAATATTACTTGATAAATAATGTAGTAATTCTAATATTGTTATAATTGTAGTAATTATTTTTCGTTATAATTAAAATAATTACTTGTCAACCGCTGTTGAGAGTATAGCGAGCAACCAAAAATAGGCAACCGCTGGCAAGAAAAAACTTGATGAGGAATTTGCTTGAAGCCTCCAAGAGGAAAATCAACGTCTGATTACAAAGAGATATACAAAAAGAGGCATTCCGAGAACAAGAGAGGGAAAAGTGAATTAAGGAGAGGGAAGAGCGAAATATGGAGATGGATACAAGTCAGATGACACCAACTAAAAAGCGTTATTGGTTAAGAAAGCAAAAAATAAAAAAGCAGAGAGATAAGATCTTAGCGAGCATACGCCACCTTCTATGGGTAGATACTATCTGCAATCCAAATTTTGTGGTGCATTCTCACAACCTCCTTACCCCGATGAATTCCCACAAGCTTCCTTCACCGGTGAACTCCCACAACCTCCCTTCACAGGTGAATTCCCACCAGCTCCCTTCACCGGTGGTTTCTCACAACCCCCTTACCCCGGTGGATACAATCCGCAACCACCTTATCCCGGTGGATATCCTACACAACTACACTTTTCACATTTCTCTACAGGTGATTCCACCAACTCTCACCCTAATGATGACCCTTCAAACACAAATTAGATTCCTAGAGAGGATGATGATCACGATGAGAATAATTATGTGTAATTGTATTGTACTTATTCCTAGTTTTTCATTTATGTAAGCATAAATTTTATGAAATAAAAGTTGTATTTGAAAATTGCTCTTATTAAAGCACACACTTTATATTATAAATTATAGCACATAAAACATAATACAAGCCAAATTAAATGCACACAAACATAAAAAACATGATACAAGCCAAATTAAAAGCACACAAACATAAAAAACATAGACATTAAGCCAATTATTCCTAAAAACCTATACCAAATCTAGATCTCTAAGTTGCCTTGAATGTTCCAGAAATGCTCTATCAGATCTTTTTGAAGGTCTGACTGACTGTTTGCACATCTAATGACATCGTATCGATCCATTAATCAGTTGAAATAATAACCATCTTTACCAACAGGGTCAAAGTTAACACCGGTCAGTCCTTCCCAAACCGTAGCCATCTTGGGCCTCATATTGTTATCATTTTCCTCATCGGACTCCAAATCCTCATCGCTGTCATCTGGTCTTCATCCTCGATTATCATGTTGTGTAATATAATACAAGTCAACATGATGTATTGAAGGTCTTCTCTATCCCACCCACGGGCCTCTCCTCGAACAATACTAAAGCGCTACTGTAAAATAACGAAACATCTTTCCACATCCTTCCTGTACCCCTCTTGAGCCTCGGATTCAGATCCCTGGAGTCGCCCATCTAGGATAGATACCATCAGCGAGATAGTAACCTAAATTGTGAATTCTGTTATTCACTTGAAATTGGATCTAAGGGGCTTGATCAGCAGTTAGCTCGTCAAACAACGGAGACTTAGCAAACACATTGAGGTCGTTGCATGATCTAAGCATTCCAAAGAAGGCATGCCATATCCATGTGTCATAAGATGCGACCGCTTCGAGGATGATAATGGGGATACATTTTTGACCACTGTATTCTTCAACCCAACTTGTCGGGCAATTCTTCCATTACCAGTGCATGCAGTCGATGCTTCCAATCATCCCAGGAAAACCTCTTCTCTCAGCTATGGCGAGCAGTCTTCTGAGGCCAGCCGGAGTAGGAGCCTGGAGGTATTTTTCCGAGTACAGATTAATGATTCCTCTTGTAAATTGATTAAGAGCCTCGATGAAGGTAGATTTCGTCATCCGACAATACTCAGCGCATTGATTTGCCCCAGCACCGTAAGCAAGCATTCTTAAGGAACATGTTAGCTTCTGCTCGGGAAGTAGTCCGACTTTCTTAGCAACATCAGATTTCTGGACTAAGTACCGGTCATAGTGACAAAGGTCATTGGAGATGCGGTTGAAAACATTGTGACTCATCCTGTAGCGTGTCCAGAATTCCTCATCACTGAAAACTGGACCTGAACAAAGTAATCTTCCATCATGTTTTGGCCTGTTAATTCCCTAAATCGCTCCTCATTTGGTGCCCGCCCCGGTCGAGAACCCTCGTCGTGTTTGATTAGAAGATTCAGCTTCAGCGACTGCTGCAATCACAAGGGCATTAGTCGTACACATCTCTTCATGATCTTCATCTCGAGATTGTCGATACTTAGCCCACAATCTCTTCATTGAAATGAGGGAAGGAGAGGAAATGTTTTGGATATGGAGATATGAAAAAGAAGGAGATTTGCAACAATATCAGATTGTGTGTGAATGGAGTGCTGCCTCTTTCTCTATTTATTTAAATTTTCACATCAAACATGATCAGATGATAAGGACACGTGTCTGCTCCTGGTTCTACGTAATTTGATCCAAAATCTTAGATAGGATTACATCGACAATAACCTTTAGATTGAATAGTATGCAAATGATCTGGTCTGTTCAAAGATGTCTGTGGTTGTTTCAAGCGTTTCAAAAAAATTGTCGATGGTGGCTTCACTCATTTCAAGAAAAATTGTCTGTGGAAAATTGTTGGTAATTGTAGGTGGCTCATAATTTGTCCACCGGAAATATTAGAAAAATAGTAAATTACATAATTATAACATTAATTATCTATAAATCTCCATTATTATCATCTATTTACATCAAATATATTTCAATTTACAAAAAATAAAAATAAAAATTAAATGAATAGTGAAAAAAAGATTCAATGAACAGTAACTGACTGGTCAAGAAACAGAACGGTGGAAACTCATGTCCAGTAGCAGTAAACAGTTCCTTGACTGGTCGACCTAGTGACTTTTTGACCTTGACATTTATCCCCAACGGGTGGACTTGCTCTAAAGGTGGAGAGGCATAATAGTCATCGCATAAGAGGCCTTATGAACACAAAAAAGATTAAGTGATTTTATGGCTAATTAAAATTTTAAAATGACATTTATGAGTAATTATATATATATTTTTAATTTTAAAATATTAATTTAAATTATTTTTGTTCCATAAAATGTGTAAAATATAAAAATAAAAATGTAAAAATTGTGTATAATAGTTGCATAATATTTTTGAAAAATATGAAATACAAATTTATTTTTAAAAAAAGTCATTACGTATATTATTCGCTTTTGATACAAAAATTTATTAGAAGAAATGGTAAAGGCGGCAATAACTTATGAGTTGGAGATGGTTTCTGACTATTCAACTACATGATAGCCTGCACTTGAATTTTGACATATGAAATGAAGTTAAAAGTCAATTTTTTAAATTTGATATACGTGATATTCTCGAGAGTTTAGTATATAGTCAATTTTGTATCGTTCTCTCTTGGAAAACAAAAAAAAAATAAAAAGAAAAATAGTGGCAAGGAGAAACGTGTAGACAAAATACAGTACGCACCTGACATCTCATCGCATTCCGACGTGTTGACTCTTCTGGCCAGAGTCCCAAAAGACCGGAAGATCGTAATTGGATTTTATTTTATTTTAAATTTATTTAATTAAAATAGGACCAACCAAACTATTTATGTCATCCACAAACTCATGGCTCTGTTTCGCAGGGCTTTCATCCCCAAAGAGGGCCTCTCTCTGTGTCTTCTCTATCTCTAAAAAACCTTCTCAGTATTATAATGACATGTAGCATAGAAGAATCAGAATAATTTTCCAGCATCTATATTATATTCTAGGGAATATCTATATATAAATTCGTGTAGAAGCCTGGTTTGATTTCTCAGGCAGCATATGATTCAAGTTAGATCAGTAGAAAAACTTAAGAGAGGTTATCAAATCGATCATGACTTCAGTCATCAACGTTGACGGCCACGATCACCTACCTTTGGATCTTTGCAATTCATCCACCCATCAACACCAGGTACCGCTTCTTGCTCTTGCAGCCATCAGATCCAGTTCATGTCTTTTTTTATTTTTATTTTTATTTTTATAATTTTGTAAATTATCTTTGGATTTTTGGCTCAATATGAATAAATTTAATTTAGTTTGATAAATTTTAATTTTAATTTTTTTTGGTTTTCATTGATTGTGATGATTTTTCAGGGGGAAATGGAAGGCAAAGAAGATAATAGTGAGAAGGGGCGATGTGGGAACCATGGTGGGGTGTGTGCAATATGTTTGGATGAGATTATGCTTCAGGAAACGGCTCTTGTAAAAGGTTGCGAGCATGCCTACTGGTTTGTCCTACCATTCTCTTTTATCTTACTGTTTCTTTATTTCTTTTTCTAAATTTTGACTACTGCATTGTTGCTTTTCTTTTGGGATCATATATCTTGGTTTCTGCATTTAGTGTTAATGCGCGTTAATTTATATATAATGCTGCTTTGTAATTTTACTTGTTTGGTCTTGGCTTTTGTGGAATTTTGCTCTTTTTGGATTGAATGCCTCTTGATTTATTTTACAGTAGGACACTTATCTGTTTGTCTTTCTCTGGGGCAAAGGGTTGGATTGACTGGGATTTGTCATGTTAGTGTCGTTCAGTCATGTTCTATAATGAAGGTTAATCTAACGATTGCGTGTCTTTAGATTGACAGAGAAACTAGGGCTATTGAAGTTATTGTTTTGACACGTTTTGGTGTGTTTGGATTTCTTGAATGAATTGTTTTGTTGGATTTAGCTTAGACTAGTCTGGCAGGGGGGTGTGTGTGTAAGACTAGGCATGTGAATAGAAAGAGAAATATACACGTTCTTTCAAAGGCTTTCCCGCAACTTCATTGTGACACCAGATTGATTTTGATCTAGCTGGTGCTGCTGGAATGCTTTAGATGCTAGTTAATGACATTGAGACTGTGTACTTTTAAACCATCGCTTTATTGCTGGGACATATAATGTGCAATCAATTATCCCTTATTTCTTCAATATAAAATAACATGTAATAATTCATTTCTATTGATATTGCATGTGGTGTCAAAGCCTCAGCATTGTGACATTTTTGGAATTTTACAATTGTTGTGGTAATAAATAAAATGGAAATGCAACTTTGAGATTCTTTACTGTGTTTCCTGTGCGTCATGCTGTCAAAGCAGTCCTTGATGCTGACTTGATTGTTCAATATTTGAAAGTAACTGAGAAGGTGACTGGAAACATGAAATTCCAGTCTTAGGGGAGTAGATTTTACTTTGCTTTGTGTATGCTTTGGATAATCCAGACAGAAGGTCTGTTTAGAAATGTGTGAGATTCTGTTCTATACTTCCTGTGCATTTGGGGAAACCTTGATGATAGTGCTACTTTACTAAAATAACTGATCGCTTCTCTATTTTTCTCATGTGCATCTTTCCTATTTGGCAAAGGATGGGAATCTCGTAGTTATTTGTTAACATATCTTTTTGTGGTTGTTAGTGTGTTCCATTAGATCTTTTCTCTCTATATTCAGCTTCGCAGCCATGTTTTGATAAATTTTATTCATTTTTCTGAATAACTGAGTGTTTCATACTCAGAACAATGGTAGTTTTTGCCCTGCTACAATCCTTTTGGAGCTTTCAAGAAATTAAATAAGTACTGTTGTTTAATCTTAATGAAGCATTTAACAAGCGAAGCAAGGCAGTAAGGCCCGGCTTGGAAAGTGGGCTTGGGCTTGGATATAGATTTGAGACTCTAATCTTAAGATTTCAACATTTCAACGTTTTGTTGTTTATATTATATCCTGCGATGGGGTGAGGAAAATTGGAAGGATTAAATGCACCTGAAATCTAATTTTATTATGATTTGCCCAAGCTTCCTGCTCATTTTGCTGGGGCTGAGTGATATATTCTGAAATCCAAGTTAGAAACTAATTTCAAATCCTTGGATCTAAAGCTTTTAAACTTTTGGATGGATTTCCTTTTTTTTGTTTTTATCAATTATTCTTTTGTTTTAAAAACTGGCGCTTGACTTTGGTTTTCATAATTTCATTGTGGTTCTGTGCAGTGCAACTTGCATTCTTCGTTGGGTGACATACAGCAAATCACCCACCTGCCCTCAGTGCAAACATCCATTCGAATTCCTGAATGTCCATCGATCACTTGATGGCAGGTATTTAAAGGCCTCCTTTTTTTTTTTTCCTCCTTTTCCCAGAAAAGGATAAATATAGTTATGAACTCTGAGGCAAGTACTCCCTAGTTTGAGAGGGGGAAGATATTTACGCATATAACAGTTCACTGATAAATATTCTGGGAAGATTTTCAAAGAAGTTTGTATTACACCGAAAAAGAGAGAAGAAAAAAGAGATGTTAATTGATATGAATGTCAAGGACTGAAGGTTAATCTTGACTGGCAACACGTTTACTAGGGTATTCACAACAGTACATACTAGGACATGCTATTTGTTAGTAATCAGTTGGCATGCCTAAAGAAATGCCTGTGCTGTAATCTTAATCACTATGTTGGCTTTACAGCATACATGATTATATGTTCGAGGAGAGTGTGTGTCTACTGCTTAGAGCCACATGGTTTGAGCCTCTAGTTGTGGAGGATCGCGAAGATGTGTATGCATATGATGATTCTGAAGATTATTATCCCTACGAGGATGAAGAGGATGACCTAGATGAAGCTTACTTCAGCAGTTCATCGAGTATCCGTATTGGTAATCGAAGGTGGGGAGATAATGGGTATGTGAGCGCTGGACGGCAAGAAGCAAGGCCTGTGTACAGATCAAATATCCAGGAAGCAGGTGCTAGTTCTTCACGTGAACCTAGAAAGAAAGAGGCTTCAATGGATAAAACTGGGAGACGGGCAAAGAGGGCACTTAAGCGAGAAGCCGCGGATAAGGCTGCTGCAGCAAAACATGAGCTGCATCTGGCAAGGTTGGGCCGGAAGTGATTCCTGCAACATCATATGCCAGATCCTCAACCCCCACCTGTTCACATGTACAGTTTCCATGACTTTTTTCTTTGAGTACATTTCAAATTTGAAATAATGTACCATTAAATTGACCGCAAAAAGGGAACAAAAAAAAAAAAAAATTAGTGAAGAGGACACCGACAAATAGTAACTGACTGGTACTCCATTGCATCCTTTTGATGTTCAGAAATCTAGTTACAGCTTCATTACAATGCTTTGCTTTCCTACCGTGCTGTCTTAATTAATTGTTTGTCTTAATTAATTGTTGATAATTTTTTAAGGCCCTTTCAGTCTGTCCTTTTTATGAAATGGAAGTCCAAAGAAATGGCAATTGCTGCCCACCATTTTTTCTCTTTAAGTTGAAGAGTTTCTTGCGAGTAAATTAATTGAAGATTTTCTTACAGAAGTTGTCCCTTAAAACAGAACCAGTAAAGCAACATGAGACATTGTTGCGAAGGCTAACACAAATGGTGATTGGCTTCAAGGTTCCGTATGATTCTCACTTTCTCAGGCTTTTTGTCCAAGTAGTAGCTGTTAAAGGTTGAAGAAGTCCCACAAAAAGTTAAGGCTTATGCTCCAATAGCAACATTTTACTTCGTTTTCGTCATTCTTTATCTTGTTTCTTTGGATCAGATGAGAAACTCTCATTGATAAAGCTTGGTCAATTACTACCATAAGCCTCCCATGCTAGTCTGCTCTCCAATGCCTGTGTATCTCAATTGGCACGGTTTTTTTTATCTTCACTTGCAAAACATGTGGTTCTTATTTCAACCGGAAAAATGATGCGACCCCATGGAATTTTACAAATAAGGAGAAAATGATGCGACCCTACAGAATTTCACAAGGACTTTTACCCTACCTCTTTTGTGCAATTTTTATTTGTGCTCATCAAAACTAAAAATCCTGATTACTATTATATATCAAGGGCAATTGCTTCCCCCGATTCTTAACCCGTATCGGTGGTATGGGGCTGTTTAGACATTTTGTTCCAAGAGAGTTGCCTCGTAACTTTGGAGAGCATCTTAGTGAGCGAGAAAAGGTGGAAGATGGAGGGCCTCCAATTAGCTTAGTGGAGCAAGTTTAGAAATTGAAGTGGAAGCTGTAATGTCAAGCAAAACAACCCCCCTCTTCAGAAATCACCATCATTCCACCCACCCCCCTTACAAAATAAAGGGCATGAGAAAAAGGTGGTTAAAAAAACAGCCATAAATTAACATCAACATCAACATCATTTTTTTCTTCCTTTGTTTGGTTTCCTTCCTTTCTTCTTTTCACTTCCACCACCTACTACCAAACCCACCACAAAGCAAGCTCCACAATTCCACTGTAAGTCTCTCTCGCAGCTCAATTGGCATTCCTTTCTATTGTAAAATGCTTTGCTTCAATATATAGATTGATCCTGAAAACTTCAGTAGAACTGTTACAGTTGTAGAAGCAAAGGCTTTAGTTTGTATTTGGTTAGGACGTCAATTTGTTATTTCTCTCCTGACATTGCTTCAAAATCTCACGTTTTAAGCATGAAACAAACCTACTCTAAAATGTTATGTTGAGCAATCATCTATATCAATTCTGTTTCTCTTCTGTTGTTGTAGAAGAAATATTTTTGCTACCAAGCAGAAATTAGTAATATAAATTACCAGGAAGCTATTAGAACATCAATGGAATCATTCAGTCAAACAACTGGATTCCGGTACAACCTGAATTCAAACACAACAGCGGGCGATGATGCCGAGTTTTCAGGGATTCTTGAGATCTATGCTCATCATGCAAGGAACCTTCACAACATATGCATCTATGAAAACCAAGATGTCTACGCAAAATTCTCTCTTACTTACAATCCAGATGAGACCCTCTCAACTAGGATCATCAATGGAGGTGGCAAGAATCCAGAATTCAATGAAAACTTGAGGATGAAAATCACTCAAATTGATGCTGTTCTCAAATGTGAGATTTGGATGCTTAGCAGGGCCAGAAACTATATGGAAGACCAGCTCTTGGGATTTACTTTGGTCCCAATTTCACAAGTGATTGGGAAAGGAAAGCTGACTCGAGATTATAGTCTTTCTTCCACTGACCTCTTCCATTCCCCGGCTGGAACTGTCCAATTGACTCTTTCTCTCATTCCATCTTTGCCTATCAAATCGTCTGCCAACTCATCCATAACTTCAGAAGTAGTATTGCTTGATCGAAAGAATTCAGAAGAAGTAATGTTAGACCCAGTTGAGTATTCGAGGATCGAATTTCCTGATATCAATGCAGTGAGTCAGAATCAGCAAATGGTGACTCAGTACTTTGACTTGGCAAAGCACAAGCATGGTTCTGAAGGACTAGTTGCCTCATTTCTTCGTCTCGGTGCATCTCCTGATCAGGACTATGAAATGATTGTGAGCTCATCGCCTAATGAGAGCATCCACAACTCTGGCTTCTTAAGTTCCACCACAACAAGCTTGAGTGATGACCGAAACAACAGTTCTGCTGATTCAATCGAGAAAAAGAGTCGTGTGGCTTCTGTCACCAGTGGAGTAGCTAATCAAAATTTTGCTGCTTGTCCAGACACTCCAACCTCAAGAAAGGGAAGAGAAGCCTCTTCCGGAGATGAAAAGTCAAGTTTCTTGGGCAAGGAAGATGAAGAGGAAGAGGAGATGAAGAAGGATCAAAAATCTGGTTCAGGTCAATTTGGTCAGGTGTATTCTGCTCCACAAGGGAATATGAACTCAGAGGCTGAGCAATCTGCAATGCAGCAACAAATAGTCGACATGTACATGAGAAGTATGCAACAGTTTACTGAGTCTCTGGCAAACATGAAGCTCCCGATGGATCTTGATAAACCTGAATGTGAAGACCGTGGTGAAGTAATTCCGAACAACAACAACTTAGAACTTGATAAAAAGAAGGATGGATCAAGAGTCTTCTATGGTAGCAGGGCCTTCTTCTGAGTCTGAGTAGTAGCTAATTGATTCTGTAATGCTCTTGAGGGTACAAATTAGTTTATTTAGAAACAACAATGAGGTTTAATTATTATTAACATTCTTACTTTCATAGGCTGCATTGAATATCTTAGAAATTTGTAATAACTGTTATCCCTTGTTTATGTGAATAGCTGCTTCATATCCAGGTTTCATTGTTGCTTTAACTACAACGACCAATTGTTAATGTCTGCTAAATCTGCCTAATAGTGTGCTAATGTAATTTACATTTGTGTTCTGGAGAGATTTTGTTGGTTACTGATCATTGTTTTGGCTGTAAGGATTCAGGAAATTTTCCTTGATCTTACAAACAATATATTAAGCATGGTCTGACAACTCCTATAATTAAGTATAACAATCAACAGGAGACTTTCGGTGCAATTTGCAATATCGTAAAGCGTTATCCTTGAACTAGCTAATATTCAACAGCCATTAATGAAATGAATTATTACTGTACAACTGCAATAATATGCTGCCTTATCCAATAAACTTGAGTAACAAGCTATTGAGGTCTGACCATGGCGAAGAAGCTGAACCGAGCGATCCTTTTGACCCTAGTGACGGTGAGGATGATCTCAAATACTATTAATTGCAGGATAAATTTATAAAGTAGTTATAAGCTCTGCAATTAGTATTGACAATTAGTTGCATCAGTTGATCTCCACTCGTTATTGATCCAGCATGTGTTAAATATAGACATTAACTTTGCCAAAACTAAATCAGACCTTAGAAATATATATGGGATCGAAAGATGACAGAAGAAAAAGGAGAAGAAAATACCAAGCAGCAAACTGCAGATAGCTTACAAGACCAGTGAAAGGTCTACGCAGTCTCCTTGAAGATCATCAATGCCCTACGCAGTCTATTGGAGTCTATTGGTGGATGAAGAAGAAGAACGAATATGCAGTCCACGATTCAGTCATCATTTTGTTTCATCAATCGCGCAGCAGTGGAAACAAAAGGATAATTGTTGAAGAGGATTATACTGCAGTTCAAGTGAGTAATGGAAAGCCCAACAATGGCCCAATCTATCGGGTCTAGTGACGCGCATGTCGTTTAGTTTAATAATTTATCTTAATTTTTTTGGGCCGGTGACATATAAGAGCAACTCCAACAGCTTCCCTATAATTTTTGTAAAATAGAGAAGTAAAAGTCAAAGGTTTAGCATATTTTTATTCTCCAACTCCAACAGATTCTTTATTTTACAGCAATTCTTAAAATCTCCATAATCTTCCTTAAATTTTTAGAAATTGCTGTAAATATAGGGAATTTGGTTTTCTCTTTCCTCACTTTCCCTAAAACAGGGATAGTTATAGGGAATCTGTTAGAGCAAAAGAGGCCCATTTTTCCCTAAAGTAGAAAAAAAATCAAAATATAGGGAAGCTGTTGGAGTTGCTCTGAGCATCTCTAATGGAGATGTCAAATAGTGTGTGCCAAAATTAAATTTAAAACTTGACATGGCAATATTATTTTGCTAAACTTCTTTTCCAATGGATGGGTTAGATAATAAAAGTTTTTTATTTCATTTTAAAATTATTTTATTTACAAACAGTTAAATTTATTTTATCACTCATTCTCCTTCTCACCTTCTCGTTCTATTTTTTTTTTTGTGTTCTGTTTTTACAAGAATAAATATTAGATGCCTCAACTGACTCCTTAATTCCTTATTTATCTTTCCTTCTGATTTTTAAACCGTCTGTTGCCTCTACTAGTAGGCCTGAAAAAGTGCGGGTTCTTGACAGGTCGACACGGTAAATTCGGCGGGTTTGCAGGTTACGCGTTGGAACCCGTTAAAACCTGTGAATAGATTTTTTGTTTTTTTTTTGTTTTCCAGACCCGTTGGAATTCGTTCAGACCCAAAAGCATAATATTCTTTTTTTTTTTTTCCAAACATTTTTTCAAAGCCATTGGAACCCATTAAGACTTATGTATATAATTATTTTAAACTCAAAACAACTTGGTTTTAATATCTACCGCCAATACCAACTTGGTTTTGATCTAAACCGTGACGGCATCCCTAAACCGTGTCAGGCAACATATGAGCTGTGGTATTGATCTAAAACTCTACCGCCAATACCAAATGCCAATCTAGATGCAACAATAGCAATAGGATTTGATAGCATCTCACGAGCTATATGACAAATAATAGGATATTCTCCATTTTCCACCAAGAAAATACATCCAACTCTTGCTTTCTTTCTAGCCTTGCTTCGTCTAGATACTTGCTTCTCGTCTAAATACTTGCTCAATTCTGTCTTCATAGTTGAACTTGAACCAATTTTGTAAGCGTCATAAATAGCCTACAAAAATAGAAAAATAAGAGGAGCTACATATTACTAAATCAATTTGATAATATCTACTAGTAGACATGTGACGCCATCTTTGTCCTTTAAGTAGAAAGTGCCAGGTTGATGAATTCCACTATTTGGTATGGGCTTTCCCAAGTAAGGCGAAGGGCGGTTGGCTGAGCAATTACTTCCTTCATGACCTAGTCCCCCAACTGGAGGTTTTTGTCTTTGATTCTGGCATTATAAAAACGTGACACCCGTTGCTTGTTCTACAAATTGTGCAAGTGTGTCTTGTGGCGCTTTTCTTCGAGCAAGTCTTTGTTGAGGCTGAAGCCGTCATTGTTGGTTTTGGCGTCATAGCCCTCAACCCTAGCGGTTGGCTATGTGACCTCAATTGGGAGGACTGCCTCTGTACCAAAGATCATGCAAAATGGCGTTTCGTCATTGGCGGATGTTGGGGTTGTCCTTATGGTCCACAAGACTTTCGGGAGCTTTTCAGCCCACAAGCCTTTGGCGTCATCGAGCTTCTTCTTGTGCAACTTTTTTATGATCTTGTTTGCCTCTTCGACTTGACCATTGGTTTGCCGGTGTGCCACAGATGCGTAGCGCATCTTGGTGCCTAGCTTAGCGGTGAAATTGATGACCCCTCTTCATTATTGAACTGTTCCCCGTTGTTTGTGATAATTGTGTATGGTACTCCGTAGAGGCAGTAAATGTTTTTCCAAAGGAAATGAGTTACTTTGGCGGTTATGATTGCCGTTAGCGGTTCAGCCTTGATCCACTTGCTATAGTAGTCGATGACAATGATGATGTATTTGAATTGACCTTTGGCAGTTGGAAGCTAGCTCACAAGGTCGAGGCCCCAAGTTGAGTGGATCCAAGGACCGATGATGATTGACAAAGGTTCCACTGGTGCATGCAGGAGGTCAACGTAATGTTGACATTTGTGGCATGACTAGAGATTTCCTTGGCGTCATCGCCTAGCGTGGGCCAGTTCGATTCACTAAGGATCTTGCACTTGAATGATTTCCACCCTCTCTCACATGAGTTTTTTGCTAGTACCACCTTGCCTTTTTCTGGCATTAAACATCTGAGGTTTGGGTGAGTGAATCCTTGGCTGTACAGTTCGCTGCTTGAGTTGTTGAGTGTTCCGTTATGTTTGTACTCGATTATCTCGTCCATCTAGCTGGGATTAACCTCAATGTTAAATATTTCCGCTAGAGTTTTGGTGATGCTTGGTTTGTCAAGGCACTCCACTCTAGTGTCCGCTGGACTTTGATGAGGTTGGGTGGTTGCTAGCCTTGCCAGAGAATCTTCCTTGGCATTCTTTTCTCTAGGGATCTATGTGATGGAGTGAAATTTAAATTTTCCTATGAGGGTCTTTACGTACCCCAAGTATGCCATCAACTGTCTGTCTTTGGCTTGGTTGACGACAAGTTGGGAATCACTGAATTTGTTGACGTTGTCAGCGCCGGAATCTATGGCAAGGAGTAATCATGCGATGAGTCCTTCATACTTTGCCGTGTTGTTTGAAGCTTTGAAGTTGAACTTCAAGGCATATTCCATATTTAGTCCCCCTAGCCCTGTTAGGATTACTCCGGCGCCACAAGCCTTGGAGTAAGCGGAGTCGTCGATATGGAGGTTCCATTCTGACCTTTGATTTGTAGGGACAATGTTGATTGAGGCTGAGGTGGTGCTCTTTGTTGGCGCATCGAGAGTAGGCTCCTCTTGGCGCTCAGTCAGTTTAGTGATGAAATCCGCTTCCACTTGGCCTTTTATGACCGTTCTTCATTTGTACTCGATGTTGAATTCGCTGAGCTCAATTACCCACTTGCTTAGGTGACCAGAGTGCTCAAGGCACTGCATGATTTGCCGTAGCAATTGATTGGTCAGAGCATGGATGGTGTAGGCTTTATTGTATTGGCAGAAGCGCCTAGCGGCAACAATGAACGTTAGGCCAGTTGCTCCAGGGAGTGTATTGTATTTCTGCCCTATTCATGCCTCTACCGGCATAGAAAACTGCGAGCTCTTCGTGTCCTTCCCTTCGTACAATAGCACAGCTTACGACTGATGCCGATATCGCTAGGTATATATACAATATTTTACCTGGTACAGGTATGGTGAGAAGTGGGACTGCCGCTAGATATTCTTTCAAACTCTGGAATGCTGCTTTACAATCTAGCATCCAATCCACCTTCTTATGGTGGGATCTCTTCATGGCTTTGAAGAATGGGAGACAACTTATCAGTGAGTTTTGAAATGAAGCGGGATAGCGCTGTCAACTTGCCTTGGAGGCTTTGAACATCCACTTTCTTCTGATGGGACTTCATGTTGAGGATGGCTTGTACTTTGTCGAGTTTGCCTCTATGCCACATTTACTGACGATGTAGCCAAGAAATTTGCTGGCGGTGATGCCGAAGAAGCATTTATCTGAATTGAAGAGCATACCGTAGGCCAATAGGATGGTGAATATGATGTGGAGGTTAGCCACGTGCTTGCCATCCTTAATGCTTTTGACGAGCATGTCATCCAAGAATACCTCTATGATTCGACCGAGCTGTTTTGCGAACATGGCGTTCATCAACCTCTGATATGTGGCGCATGTGTTCTTAAAGCTGAAGGGCATGACATTTTAACAATATAGGCCTCTGTCAATTGTAAAAGTGGTGCATTCTTGGTCGCAGGGGTGCATCTTGATTTGGATGTGGCTAGAGAAAGCATCTTGATTTGGATGTAGCTAGAGAAAGCATTCATCATGCTAATAAGCTCGTGTCCCGCTGTGGCGTTGACTAGTTGATCGATATGCAGTAGCAGAAACTGTCCTTGGGGCATGCCTTGTTCAGACCTTTGAAGTCTATGCATATTCTCCACTTGCCTTTGGGCTTTTTTTTACCATCACCATGTTAGAGATCCACTATGGATAGTTGACTTTGTTGATGAATCCTATGCTCTGTAGTTTGGTTACCTCTTCCCTGATTGCATGGTACTTCTCCTCATCAAAGGCTCTCCTTTTTTGTTTGACGGGATAGAAGGATGTTTTAATACTTAGCTTGTGTGTGATGATATCAGGGGAGATGCCAGACATATCGGCGTAAAACCATGCGAAGACAGCCGCGTTCTCTCACAAGAACTATGTAAACTCGACTGCTATCTCAGGGGAAAATGGGGTGCCAATGCACACCATTTATTATGGATGTTCATCAAAGATGCTAACGACTCATAAGGATGTCTTCGGGTTGACGGGATCCTTTTTGACATATTTCTCTTCTTCATCTCTGGGATCATCAATCTTATCTGTTAGAGATGGTTGACTGCCTACCATTAGGATCTTGTGGCGGCGCATCAAGCGAGTCACAATAGTTGAGTAACACTCTCGTGCGATTTGCTGGCTTCCCCTCAAGCAACCAGTACCCCTAAGAGTGGGAATTTCATGAGTATCATGTATCTAGCAATGATGCACTTCAGCTTATTGAGGGTTGCACGGCCGATGATAGCGTTGTAAGAACTAAAACAGTCAACGACGATGAATTTAGTGTGTATCTCCGCCGTACAGGGGCTAGTTCCGATTGACAAGCGCATGTAATCAAAACCCAGCGGTTGTGTGACGTCGCCAAAAAAACTGAGCAAAGGTTCATGATCCTAGAGGAGTTTTCTGTTGCACTCAAGTTGGTTGTAATAGCTATTGAAGATGACGTTAAAGGCGGATCCGGTATCCACTAGCACTCTTCCCACTGACCATTTGTCGAATATTGCGTCGATTAAGAATGGGTGGTCATGAGGGAGGTGGACACCTCGTTTCTCCTCTTTACAGAAGGTCATAAGCCAGCTTTTAGCGTTTTGGCTGATCTCTCATAGCGGATATTGAAGATTTCTTTTGGGTGGTTTGCGTGTGCAAAATGCTTTCTTTCCCTGTGATACATGTTGCTGATGGGCGTGCCGCCATCGATTGTGTTGATATGGCGCATTTGCTCAATACCACCAGTGCTGGTTGGTGGACCTTGAATTGCTCCAACTTGCCATCATGGTAGAGTGTCTCAATCGAAGTTTTTAGGGCATTGCAATTGTTGGTGTTGTGACCGCTATCTTCATGGTATTTGTACCACTTACCCGTGTTTCTTGGTTTTCTTACCCTTGGGAACTTTCTTGGCACCGGCGGAGAAATTTGGTCTTTGCACTGATCATAAATTTCTTCATAGGATGCTGTGAGGATTGTGATGAACATTGCATACTGTTAGGAGAAAGTTGCCAGCTGCTTGTTGCCTCGATTGTCATTATGGAAAGAACGATTACCCTTGTTGTGGTATGGTTGATCTTTCTGACATTTATCCTGATAGTTTCTCTGTTGCCATTCTCTTTTCTTGTCGTTTGAGGGCGGTGAATTTGTTGGCCATTTCCTGCTGAGAGGAAGAAGGTAGAGTTGTCTTAGTGGGGGTTTGCGGCAGCGGCGGCGGCTTTTCACCATATATACTGCATTATGCATGTGTGTGGAGAACCGCCTCACCCATGACGTGGTCATATGCCATGTTTGGACAATTGTAATTGAGATGATAAAGGAATGGCCCCTTTACGAGCCCTTGTTTAAAGGCTCCCAGTGCCATCGTCTTGTCAATGACTCCTCTCGTAACGAATTTCTTTAATGACTCCTCAACGCCCTATTTGACGTTGAACAACTGGCTTGTATTGTGGTATCCTTCTGCCAAGAGGATGAACTGTGACAAGAAAGCATCTGAAAACATGAAGAATGAATCAATGGATCCTGGTAGGCACTCAAAGAACCAGCTCATGGCCTCGCTATCCAGCGTCTCGCTGAATAGGTGACATAAAGTGGTGTCGTCGAACCCTTTTGTTATTGGTTACCTTCTTGAATGTTTCCATGTGGATGAATGGATCTGTGAGGCCACTGTATTGGGCTATCTTTGGTGTCTTTGCATATGCCAGCCTGATGCCCTGAAGTTTTTGATGGTGAATGAGACTGGTCGTGTTGTGAAGAGCGGATTTGGGGTTGGCGCTGGAGAGCCTACTTCTGCCCTGAGAAGTCTTTGCTCTAGTTGCTGTACCTTTTCCAAGATTAAGGTGGTAGCATCGGCGGCAGTCCTGGCTTGGAAATTACGTGGCACCTGGGACTAGTGTTGCCTGGGGGCTGGCAGAGTTCCTACTGTTCTTGCTCGACCCGCACTGAGATTGGTGCGTGGTTGTAACTCTGCCTCCTGTTTTAGCATTGGGCATGGACCCAATCCCGCTAGCTCGGGTGGATTTAGAGGGATGCTAATCTATATTACCGGCATTGATTTTACCCTTATTCCAGCATTTAAGCCGAGCCTTGTGCTTTGTGAATGGCTTATTTGTGCTGGGTTAGTGTTCTCCTCCAGTGCCTTTTTTAGGTGGTCAAACTTGGACAATAGCGTGGCCACTTGTTTCTGGGCTTTTGCCTTTTCCTTTCTTTCTTGCTCATGTTCTCTGTTTGCATTGTGAAGATCTGCTAGTGCCAATTGTAGCTTGGCGGCAAGATCCTGTCCCAGTGGCTACTACCAGGTTGATTTTGCACCACTGATTGAGTGTGTGGAATTAGAGGAGTGTCTTGGGGTTCAACGCTAGTGTTGGCCGGAGTGCTGAAGAGTGCACGGTTAACAGTAATTGTTGGGTTGGTGGGTTGGGGGTTGACGGATTGGTCTACTTGCTCGTCAGCAATTTACCGCTACCGTTAGTCATTGTGGATTATGATGGGATGACCTTTTTGTTCAAGAATTCCCACAGACGGCGCCAATGTTTATGTCTAAGATTTAGCGGTAGTCGAATCTTGTTAACGCTAGTCTTGACTCGGATCGCTACCGAGAGGATTGTAGTGCTAGCGTCACCTGTCAAGTGAAATACAAAGGGCGTCAGAGGGAGACTGCAGTTGGCGGCCTTATCTACTCCGATGTCTCAGTCTATCAATGTATTTATGTTGATAGAGTAACGTTAGGTAAGTAATAAGTGCATAGTAAATGAGGAGAGAGGAGTGGACCTTTTATAGGTGAGGGAGAGACTGATCTCTTCCTTACTTTTGATGTGGGACTGATGTGCATCAGTTTCACAGCATCTGATGCCTCAACAAGACGACCTTAACCCGACGCGTGGAGGTGCGTTAACGGTGATCTTGTGTTAAGCCGGAGCTCAGGCGATAGCCTATCTGGCGGTACTTTCGTAGGTAACACCCTTGGCGGTGTTGGTGACGCTGGTGCAGTGTGAACGTGGCTAGTTATAGCTAATTATACATAGGAAAATACTTATGTAAGTACAATTGATACTGTGAAACCTTGCCAAAATGTTAATAGTAGTTAATTACATCCTTATTTCGTTCCATTCATCTATATCTACTTGATTGTGTTTTGGTGAGTCACCTGTATATTATTTAGTTGTTAAATTAAAATACAAATCCTAAACTCCCCTTTCTTTGTAATTCGTAAATAATAAATTATAAATATATATATTTTTTATTTGATGTTTTATTTTGCAGGAATAAATACCCATAATCCCCGATTTTATTTTACAATTCCTAAACCTTGATTGAAGACTTGTGGTTGAATTTGAATTCTTATAAGTTGCATGATTTCATGTTTTACACCCTAACTTGTAAAAATCACGTTTTACACACACACACACACACAGACACACATGGCGTCACATATGCTTATACAAATATACTTGTATTTCTTATGTGACATACTTCTTACCTTGTATAAATATCAATTTGTATTTTGTTTATTGTATAGTTTATTCACTTAGTTTGATTTTTGATTTCTTCAGGATATCCATGAATGTTCGAGCCTTCTACGCTTCCTGATATTGATGAAATACAAACAAGATTTGAACGTTTGAAGTATCCTCCTAAAATTGAACATAGAAGACCTTCTCCTTTGAGATTCAGACCATACACATTTAACGATCAAGGGAAGAGACTTCTCAACGAATCAGAGGATTCACATCACCAACTCCATCACCTTCACCACCATCACATTTTCCAATTGCACAAATATCATCTCCATTTTCACCAAAACCACCTCTTTTCCCAGGCTCAACATCCTCTGATCCACCAATGGCTGACGACACTCAGAAGTATTAATGACCTTTCAACGTCCACTGTTCAGGGAGGGCTTCCTCTCTCCATTGTGTTCCTAGCTGCTGCTGAAGGTAAGTTTGCCCACTTTGAGATCAAAGGTGGAGTCCTTAATCGCCTACCTATTTTCCATAGACTCTCCATGGAAGACCCAAACAAGCACTTGAAGGAGTTCCAATTTGTGTGTGGAAGCATGACTCCCCAAGAGGCAGATGAGAACATTTTCAAGCTGAAGACAAAATTATAAAAGAAAGAAATAATTTTAAATATACAATCAATAATAAAACCTCAACCAAATGCGTCACGCGCGGAGAAAAACCAGAGGGAGATCGAAAGTGCTCTCTCCCTGCCGAACTCTGTAGGCACCTTGCCGTTGCGTTCCGGTCCGGGAGAGGATGATTGCTTGGGTTTGCGGCGTGGTTCTTGGGCGAAGGCCTGGCTCAGGGATGGTGGAAGGCGCAGTGGTGGCTGCATCTGGATCTAGGGTGTGGCTGAGGATTGAGACTGGTCCAGCGTTGGATCTTAGTCGGATTGGGGAGGCGTCTTACGCCGGTCGAAAGGTGTGGTGGGATCTACGGTTTGCTGCTGCTGATCAGTGGATCGACGGTGGTCCTTTGTTGTTTGAATTCGGATCCTATTGTAGATCCATGGGTTTTGGATGTTTGGGTCTACGGAGGTGCGAGAGGACATGCAGGTATGGGAGCACTGGTCCTCAGGATCTGACGCTGGTGGTGGAGCGGCAAGAGTGGTGGGGAAGCGACGGTGCAGGTGCAGCGGTGACGTGGACTGTGAGGGAGGTTGGATGAGGGTTGACAAGGATCATCGGCGTGGTGTGATTTGTTGGTGGGTTACGATTTGCATGCAGCAGCCTAGGTGGATCGCGACGCTGGGTCCTTGTGGGGAGTGGTGGTTGGGACGAGTCTTTGTGATTGGGCCTTGCTGTTTGGCTGGGCTTTTGTGTTTAGTTTTTTCTTCTGTTTTTGGGTTGAGTCGTTTAGTGTTTTGCAGTATTTGGGTCTTTCTGACCCCAACTAAATCCCTTCTCTTTCAAGTTAGGGTATTTAGTGTCATGAGTTCTGACGATTGGTTTGGATTGGGCAGCTGGTTTAGGGTTAAGAGGACCCAGTCGTCTGTCGGCTTTTGGCCGTGCATTTTATTACCAGCCTGTGCTAAGGTTTCCGAGAGATCCTAAGATGGCCCGCCCAATAGATTTCTATTGTGGTTTGATTCCATCCTGGTCATTGCTGCCTTTTTTGGCCTTGCTAACTCGATTAACCATCCAATTCAGCCTTCGTCGTTGAAATCATTGACATGTCAGTGCAGTGTCTTAAGAGTAAGTATGCGTAGTACTAGTCACTTGCTGCTTCACTCTACTGTAAACCCGTATTTGGGTGCTGTAATTGCGGCAATGTTGTAATTGCAGTTTGAATGAATGATATTTCACTTGATCAAAAAAAAAAAAAAATGCATACCCACCACTTAATTTTGAAAAGGGTGAGGCTATTTCCACCCTATCAAATGCTTAGTTCACCCTACAATTAAATTTTTATCATAAAATTTCCAATTTCACCCTTAAATAATTTTAAAAATAAAAAAGATATTACCATTAAAAATATGAAATCGGAAAAGAAAAAGGAAAAAGAAAATTAGCACACCATCAACCCTATGCCTTCTAGTTTCTTTTTACTCCTTTTTTTTCCTCTTCTCTGTTTTCTTCATTCATCAACTACTATGACATAGAATCAAACACGAGTCACATAAAGTAGAACAAAATAATACTAACCAACAATTTTTTTTTTGTGAGAATGCTAACCAAAAATTCTTTTCACTTATTGCTATAGCTCGAAAATTTCGTCTAATTATTTGTTTGGTCGGTTAGCGATGAAGAAGCTAAGATGATAATTATTATTTTTTGGTATAGAAAGTTGTTATGATAATTTATAATTGGGATGTCTGTTGGGTAAAATTTTAGTTAAAACAAAATTGATTTCTCATTTTTATTGTTTTCTGTTCATAATTGTTGTTAAGGATAATTTTGCAATTTTAAAGAAAAAATTTGGTTATAGGGTGAACAAAGTATTTAACAGGGTGAAAATAGACGCACCATTTTGAAAAATAGAAAATCAATTTCATTATTTTAGTTAGTGGTTGGTGACCAACAAACAAATTAATGACACTGAATCTATTCTTAGTCTAAATATTTTATTTTCGAGTAAAGCAAAAATTTTATTATTTCAAGAGCCAAAACGGTACATACAATAATTTAATATATTTGTGTCCCACATTCAAAGCCAAATAAATTAGAAAGAATCAGTAACATTCACTAGTACATTAACGCTCACATATTAGTTTAAATACGAGTTTTTGTCTAAAAAAATAAAAAATATATAACAGCGGTTCCTATCAATTTGTTTTTGTTTTTGTTCATCTTGAATTTTTAAGAGAAGAAACTCGGGAAGTTTTTTTTTTTTTTTTTTGAGAAAAAGGGCGGTGCGGCAGCCCTCAAGCCTTGATAGCCTTAATTAACGAAACTGTCGAATACAAGGGGGGGACATTGAGCCTAAACCCCTGATTTACAATAAGTAGCTAGAGAACCTCCTGAAATACTATCATGAGTCTCTACTAAACGCTTGTACTCAACAAAGCACCAACTAGCAAAGAGCGCTCTACTGGCGACTCTATTTGCTTTAACTGCATTAACACAGCAGTGACACAATGGAAAGATTACTTGATCTGTAACCCGATTACAGCAAAGCATAACTACCATACGCACAACTTTCCTGTAATGATGCCACTGGAAACAACTTCCAGTGACACTTAGTTTCATTCTGCTACTAGGAGACAGCGCCCATTTGCAAGTGTAAGGAACTCGCCGTCTACCTAGAGCAAAACAGGCACATAAGGTGCAAAGACTGGCACATAGGCCACTGGCACACATGCCACTGGCTCCAACCAGAACACGGTTGGAGCATATTTCCGACAAAGCAAAAACAGAAACACTGCAAGTAAATAAAACACTGAAGACAACAATAACAAATAAAAACAAAGAAAAGCTCAAGCAGCATGGCCCTGACACAAAGGCCCGACCCAACCAGTGGCATGACCCAGACACAAGGGTCCAGCCCAACCACCGCTCACCACAAACCACTAGCGTCGCCGTCCACCTAGCAAGCTGCCAGCAATCTCCACAGTCTCGTCGCCTTGCACTGGACCGCCGCAACAACGCATCCCAATGCCACAACACCTCTACCTCACAAAGCTGGCTGTACCAAAACCTGGCCGACGTCAGAACCCATATCTCAGAAAGACACAGACCCACTATGGGCTCATCTCTGCCATGAGATCGAAGACCCAGCCACCGCCAAGCACCCAGAACCGGCCTTGACGTCCGAAGCCGCTGCAGCTGCTCCATGTCCGGTCCCACCCATGATCGGAGAAGAAGAGATCCAGATCGCTCTTCCCCGTCCGAGATGCAGCCGCTATCCTCCATCTCTGAGCCAGGCCTCTACCATCGCACCCAGAAACCCGAGCAGATCTCGATCGATCTGCCCCCACCGAGCTCAAGTATCCGCACACCAAAACCAGGGCCGCAGCACCGCCATAGGACCACGCCGCAGGGCAGCACCGCCATAGGACCAGCGACTGGAGCACCGGCGGCGTTCGGCCGGGAGAGGGCTTGCTTGGAAACTCGGGAAGTTATAAAGAAGAGAAGTAGAAGAGAATGTGGGTCCGCAATGGCACAATAGCACAGTAGCTGAGCTAGCTCAGACTTGTAGCTGCTTCCAGCATCATACATCCATCACTGTAACTCTGCCCAAGCAATAGTAGTGCAATTGGGTCCACAAGGGGGGCCCGTATCCATACTTCTCAATCAATTAATGAAACCTGACTAGCTTAGCTAGCTTATACTCAGAGTCAGAAAGTACCTCCTGACTCGAATCCTGCATATAAGTTGAACGCTTTTCATGTGTCTTTCAACTCTCCCTAAATCTCTCTCTGTGTCATTGGACTCTTATCTTTCTGGTTTCCAATGGCGGACTACGGCGGCCAGGGCCTAAACTTCTCTGCTCTCAGCTCCGACGACGATGACTCCGACCACAGCCCCAAGAGCATGGCCGGCGCTTGTGGTGGAAAATCATCATCATCATCAACCAGGGTGGTGAAGCTCGAACCAGTTTTCAAAAGTCCTCATCAGCTTAGCGGCGTAGAGTTGAGAGGAAAAGGATCACCTAGTAGAGCTGGGGAGATGATGATGGTGGCAAGTTCGAGCAGGAAGCCGAGAGGAAGACCCCCGGGTTCGAAGAACAGGCCGAGACCTCCGATTGTGATCAACAAGGAGTCCGAGTCGGGCATGCAGTCAGTGGTGATCGAGATCTCTGCCGGGTCGGATGTGGTGGAGAGCCTGGTGCAGTACGCGCGTAGGAGACGGGTAGGGATTACCGTGCTCAGTGGTTGTGGCTCGGTCTCAAGCGTGACACTCCGACGCCCTTTGCTCCAGTCCCACCACGCGCCGGTGCCGGCTATGTCGCTTCACGGGCCGTTTAACCTGCTCAGTCTGTCGGGATCGTTCATGGAATCTCTCGCTACTTGTTCCTTTGGAATATCTCTGGCAGGATCACAAGGCCAGGTGTTTGGAGGGATTGTCGGAGGCCAGGTCATAGCGGCGAGTCTGGTTGTGGTTGTGGCTGCCACTTTTCGCAATCCTAGGTTTCACAAGTTGCCGGCTGGCCCTGGCCTTGCTAGTGGTGATGAATCTGATGATGATGATGCTCAGGATACCAAGCCTTCCTTGTTATTGGGTGGCTGTGCTACCGGTAATGTTGTTGTAACTCATGCTCATGAGACTACTAGCTGTGGTTTTGGTGGTGGTTCTGGATCTGGTTCGAGTAGTGCTACTACTGCGGCGGCTGTGTCCACGTGTGTTTACGGTGGCGGTTTGAGTCCACAGCCCATGAATTGCCTGCAGGTCTCTCATAGTCACCATGATCAACTAGTCCAGCCTTGGGGTGGTCCTCCCTCTCGCCCTCCTCTTCCTCCTCATTACTAGTATTACTGCCCTTTCTAATATCATATATATACAATCTCCTTCAAGTTGTTTAGTTGCTTCATGTCATGATCATCGTCACTGATCGATCACCTAGCTATAGGGTGCCTAGCTTGATCAGTCTTTTGTGTTTGGAAACTAGGCATTTGGTAAAAGCCGTATTTGTGATTAGCTTGCGTTATGCTGATTAATGGTGTTCAACTTCTACCCTTAACCCTTAGAATGTATGAATATAATAGTGTGGTTAATCTGGGTTGTGCATATATAGTGTGCTAGTGCTAATGCTAGCTGAGAGCCTTGGGCAATGCTGTTGTTACTGTGTGTGAAGGCAGTGAAATAATGTCAGGACATCGGGAAGGGACCATTGTTACCATGTCCAAAGCAAAAGCAAAGCATGGGTTAGAGATACATACAACGACATGAAACTTGTCTTCTTGAAAGTTGCGACTGATTTATCAGAACGTAGAAGCCTTGACTTGACTAGTCACTACTCAGTACACAAATATTGACCCAGAACAATACAAAGCCTATGGTAAACGGTATCTCTTCAAACCCTTCCTTTAGAACAAACTGAGCTTTCAGAGATGCAACCTTCACAGTTCACACTATGCAATAATTACCTTTCAGACGTAAGCTTCCAGAGTCCAGACCCAGACCCAGACCCAGTTAGCTACCTCTGAATCTGTGATCCCTTCTTTTGAATGCATGTGACTATATGAGTAGTAATTAAAGAGTTACCACAGTAAGTACATCATGTCGAGCTGGGCACGGCAACGGTGATGAACTCATGGTCATGGTTCTTTGTGGTGGAGGTGCCTGCAAAACACTATAAAGTGATAGCACGCGCAACTCGGAACATTCAAGTACATGGATCACAGATCCCAGTCCTTCCGGTCCTAGCTAGCAGCATTGGCCAAGTCATTTTCACGGGAATCTAAATCTTAAGAGAATTGGAGCAATCAAAAGCTGCATTGACTTCTATCCTTTTACCACACACACTGTATTAACTGTTGTACCTTCGTCTTGGTCGTCAAAGCTCAGAAAACCTGTGCTGGATTTGGCATTCCCAGTCTCTGCGTTTGCTTTGAAAAAATGCACAACATGTAATCTATCCACTGTGCACAACAAGACACAATTGGTGCTACGGTGGAATCAAGTTATCAGCAATTAATTGGGAAAATTCAAACTCCTTTACATTGGTTGAACATTTATAAGCTTTATTAGTTAGGCTTTATGGTATTGGATTAATAAATTTTATATGCAAAAGTTGGTTAAGGGCAACTCAAATAATTAGTTCTATTTGAGGGTGCTATTCTCTCCCATTCTCATTGGGAGAGGATCCTCTCCTGAGCATTTTATTTACCTGAGCTGTCTGAGCTTTTCAGGAGATTAAGACACATGACAATATCAGATCTAATGGTCTACAATACATCTAAAATTGTTTCCATCTCTTTGGAGATGTTTCCATCACCTGTAAGTTTTTGTCTTCCACCCAATGCCAATCTGTTGTTCTCTCTCTACCCCCTTCTCCTTTCTTCTTTCTTTCTTTCTCATTCTCTGCCGATCTATCATGTTGACCCATTTCTAGAGCCCTATGACCCATTTCTTTCTCGTTCTTCTCTAGAATCAAGTGCGGTTTGTAATAAAGAGATAGTAGTTTTTTTGGTAGTGTTATTGGTTTTGGTACTTGGGTTTGCTTTGATTTTGAGAAGATGAACGATAAGTGGAGGTTCAATCGGTTTAGAAACCCTTTGGGGGTTGTGGGTGTGGTGGTTGTGTGGTTTCTGTTTCAGAATCTGAGCTTGTGTTGATCTTTGAATGATGAAGGTAATGGAATTTGAGTTACTGGGTTTCTAGTGTGTTGGTTTTGTTGCTTTGGTTCTTGGGGAAGTGAAGGAAAATGCTTAAAGTTTATGTCTCTGTTCTGGACCAAATTTGTGCCTTTCTTGATTTTACTTCCACACTAGTTCCACTTCGGTTCAAAATTATTTTGGTCTTTGCTAAGTTCTTGACTCATCCTTATGAGATATATTGAAAATTTATAGGTTTAATTTCTTTTTTGGTTTTACTGCCATTTTATGAATTTTCCTTTGGGTTTGTTTTCTACTCTTGATTGGCAATATTATAGATCGAGATGAAGAGAATTGGAAACAGATGGGCGGAGAACCGGTTTCGCCACTGAGAGATGGTAAACTCATAATTAGATGGGAAGTGTTATGGTGAACTCTCATATTCTTCATTTGCATAAATTACCCATTTTTCTAATCACAAATCATGGAAAGATCTATATGCGTCAGAGGATAATAAAAGGAAAACTAAACAAACCATTACCTAGCTGTTGCATGAGATGAGAAATCAGAGGTGAAATAAAGCAGGACTAGAGCTGATATTGAAGTCTGAGAAATACCCAGCTTGGGTTGTGAGAGTGGAGAACAGAAAGAAAAGAACAGAAGAGGGAGAGAAGAAAGAACGTGGAGGAAAAGAAGGGAAACAAAAAGAGAAATTGTGGACCGTTAGATGTAACAATGGACACGTGTCGTCATCTAATAAAAAGCGCAGGTAGTTCAGGTCAATAAATTGCTTCTGATTTTAATCCCTCCTTGTTGCGCTATTCATATATGATTCATTCTTATTTTCAACAATGAGGTGCTATATGGAGGTGCTATTTTCACTACTGTTGATTAAAATAGTATATGAGTATAATATTTATGAATTATATTAAAAAATATTAATTTAATTAAATAAGGTAAAAATCTTAATTATAATTTTTTTCATAAAATATAAAAATGATTCTTATCATTTAATGATTTTTTTTTAAAATTTATAATAAATACTTTTGTCGTGTTGTGTTGGCATATATGACAAACAATCAAACTATTTAGAAGATATTTTGATGTGTTGTGTCGGCATATATAACAAACAACCGAATTTGGCTATGATTTTCATGAGCCACGTGTCAATCTCTAATTGACCGTCCAAATTACGGTTGAGTATTTGTCTGCCACATGTCATATCTTGTCTGATGATATTATTTCAAACCGTCCATAAATACGGGGTCATTGTCATCCTCATCTCTCACAAATTCACAAACACTTCTCATATCCCAATCCTACAAATCTCCATATTCTTTTCCTTTTGATTTTGTCAAACCGTTTCTGCAATGAATCGTTTGACGAAATGGTTGCGGAAAGATCAAGAAGAGGCCATCACGAGAAACCGTCGAAGAGCCATGATGATGTCTGCCGCTGCTTTGCAAATCCAAACTCTAGAAGATGAGGATCCACAATGGGGTGGTTCTTCGGAAGGTTGTAACTATTAAACCAGGGATCGAGAGCTTATGTATCTTCGACTCAAAGCTTAATACTTCACGATCCGTGCATGTATGAACCAAACATATTTCTTAGGCGATATAGAATGCAACTTTGGGTCTTTGACAGGTTGATGCGCGACGTGACCAACTACGACCCATATTTTGTTCAGACAAGAGATGCTACTGGGAGAGTCAGCTTATCCACTGAACAAAAGCTTAGATACGCCATGAGGATGCTCGTGTATGGCATTACAGTTGACTTCTGCGATGGTTACCTAGATATTGCGAAGTCCACTGCCATTTAGATTTTAGAGCACTTCACGAAGCAATCTGGAATGTGTACCATGAGACTTACCTCCGCTGACCAACACCTGCAGATTTGCGATGGCTACTCGACAAAGTTGCAGAAAGGGGGTTCCCGGGGATAGTCGGGAGCCTAGATTGTATGCACTGGCAGTGGAAAAATTGCTCTAGCGAATGGGTAGGGCAGTATATTGGCTACAAGGGGAAGCTGACAATCATCTTGGAGGTGGTGGCCTCCAACGATACTTGGATTTGGCACGCCTTCATCAGATTTCCAGGTTCCCTGAATGATATTAACGTCCTTGGATGTTCACCATTGTTCAATGACGTATGCCTTGGTGAAACCCCTCAAGTGAGCTACCAGGTAGGTAATAGGCATTATGGTTGATGGCATATACCCTAAATGAGGGACATTTGTGTAAGCAATTAGAAACCCGATGATGCTGTAGACACAGCATTTCACAAGGACGCATGAAACATACATAAAAGACGTAGAGAGAGCATTTGGTATTCTCCAAGCTCGTTGGGTAATCATAAGAGGACCAACTCGTGGGTGGAATAAGGAGAACCTTCAATACATCATGATGACGTGCATTATCTTGCACAACATGATTGTTGAAGATGAACATGATGAAGATGCAACAGAGCCATTTGATCTGAATGATATCCCAATCAGACCAAAGAAAGCAGAGATATATGCCAGATCAGAAATTGACACCGATGTTGATCGTAACTTGCAACAACTAAATAAATTCTTGCGTCATTATAGGGAGATTAGATGTCTAGTGATGAATAAGAACCTCCAAGATGATCTAATCGATCACTTATAGACCATGAAGCTACAAGCTGATCAGAACCGCCAGTGAGGAGTTTTCAATTTATTGCTTTCAATAAGTGGCCATGTTGTCATGACAAGTGTCACGCCCCGAATTTTAGAATAACAATTCAAAATCTGAAACATGAAAATACTACAAACTCAAAAATAATCATCCTGAAAATTTCTTTTCTTAACATACTCACCACACGAAATAAAATCAAACCGAATATAGTCTCGGTTAATTATTACAACTCAAATCCAAAATGTAATGTAAAGCTCTAAATGAGCATACACACACCTCACAACTAAATAAATAACAAAACTGCTGTAACACCTAAGCAGCTCGGTCACCTCCCTGGTTATCCTGACCTGCAGGAATATCCGCTACACCATTGAATAGTGTACCGGGATTGCAACAACACAAAACCCGGTAAGCTTATGAAAGCTTGTATGAGTAAAAGAAGGAACTGTTACTTAATTGAATCTCATTTATTCCCACACACAGCAACACTCAATAATTTTCACATATGCAAATAATAACAATCTCAATCAACACCAATTCAATATATCAAGACAACCCAACTCACAACTTTCTCCACAACTCTCATCATCGTATTTATAAAAATACGGTACTTGACAGACTAGAGCTCTAACTGAATCGTAGCCCGTCACCTGGCCTAGGTTATGGCATCCGACATATTTATCAATTATTGTATTTCATCAATATGTATACCTATATACATATTTAGAACGTCCAATAATTCCACATACTCGACCAATCGTATCCCATCATCCACACTAGGATTAGAGCGTCCGATTACCCACACCGGTCATTACGTCGACCCTCAACCCATAAATAAGCACAACATATAATATCACATACTGAAATCAACTCAACCAAAATACACCATATTATTATGGAATTACACAACAATCCACTCATCAATATATATTTTCCACGTAAATATATATATACGTAATCATCCACTCATGAATGACCACTAATACCATCTATAATTCACACAAGAAAATTATGAAATTCATTTGTATAGTTAAAATTCATTTTACTTACCTATGGACCGTGGTGATTCAAGTCCATGAAATTTTAAAACAAATATTTAATCCACAAATATTTTTCACACAATTACCAAAATAAATAAATTAAAATGCTCGGTTCGTAATATGAACCACGTGAGTTTTACTCACCTCGAAACTCCCGCTGCGTCTTCAATATAATTATAATTTATAATTAACGCCGAATAGCCCACTCAAATAAAATCAGTCAATCACCTAATCAAATGTGATTCGAATTTAGCCAACAATTTCAACACATAATTTAACTACTAATTAACGGCCAGATTCTAATTTACATTAAAATCCGACGAGCGGTTTCTCACGAATCGCTCCCCTAATTACCGTTTTTTCACATATACGAAGATCCAACGGTCTGATCTTCGCCCATGACCACACAAAGCCTCTGGGACAGTCATATGATCATCATAACAAATTTACAAGTTCATCCAACCGTCATAATTTCACAGATCACAAATCTAACGATCGAAATCAATCGAAATCACAAAATTCATAACTAATTCATACGATATCCGAAAAATGCGTATAATATACCGAAATGATCGTATCGAAACATAGAATCATAAAATGGACAAAAATCAAATTTTAGACCTCCGGAGGTGGCCGGAAAAGGCCGCCGGAGTTAGGGACAGAGCCGCCACCGACCACCGCCAATGGTGTCGGGGCCCAGCTTGTCCCCTTCGTTTCATCATTCTGAGCAACTTTCATAACTAGCACAAGACCTAAAAATGACGGGAAGGCATCGAAATTACCGATTTACAGTCGGCGGCCGGAAAATATGCAGAAACCGGTGAGCTTGAAAACCGACGTGAAAACTGCAACCTCAGGCCCCGATCCCTTCTGGAAACTTGTTCAGAACTTCCTTGCGAACTCAACAAGCCTAGAATCACAAGAAACGATCGTGTATAGCTCGAGATATCTTGATCGAAAGTTTCGGTATTTCGATCCGTTCGGGTCGAGCTCCGACGAACGTGAAAACGTTCGACCCAGTTCCGATCCTTCTTGGTGCTTGTAGAGGAAGTTGAGGCGAGCTCAATGAGACAAGAATCAAGTGAAATGATGGAGTGTAGCTCGAGATATCGAGATCGAACCGAAAATGGCCGTTTTCGGTTCGAGCTGTGCCGCCGTCGCCACGGGCCGCGCCGCCTTGTGAAACTGCCTCCGGAGCTAGAGCAGCTCGAGATGAACGCCTGGGACTTGGTTTGAGGTCGAGAGGTGGTCTGTGGAGGGAGAACAATTAAGGAGAAAATTTCCTCCCCTTTTCGGTCGAGAGTGACTGTGAGAGAGAGAGAAACCCAGTTTTTCCAGAAACAGGAAGAAGAAGAAGAAAGAAAAAAAAAGAGGAACCGGTAGAAGAAAAAATTAGGGTTTCCAAAATTTTTTCTATATATACATGTTTCGGAAAACTTCGAAATTCGATAACTAATTCAGAAAAAATCCGATCTTCGTGTTCCGCACGTGTACGGACTCGTATCGACGAGCTCTACAACTTTCATGAAGGAAGTTTCTCCAAATTTCGTACGTAGAAAAAGTCGATTTCTCAAACCGAGTATTTCGAGCTTTTCGTTAAAATAAACATTTCGAAACTTCGATAATTGTAAAAATGAATGATTATCGAACATAAATCGTGAAATCGCATAATAATCATTCGATACAATCACTCGAATTTAAAAATGGAAATTGCGGGTATTACAATCTACCCCTTAAAGGAATTTCGTCCCGAAATTCAAGTACCCAATTCCCCAAAAAGCTGTGGATACCTCGTCCTCATGTCAGATTCTAACTCCCATGATGCATCACCCTCATCATGATGACTCCACAACACCTTCACGAGATCAACCTCTTTCCTACGAAGTTTCTTTGTAGACCTATCCAAGATACGAACAGGTTCAACCACAAACGTCACATCCGGGTTCACTTCGATCGTACCGTGGTCAATCACGTGAGACTCGTCTCGAACATACTTCCTGAGCAGAGACACATGGAAGACATTGTGCACCCCCGACATGCTAACAGGTAAAGCAAGACGATATGCCAAGTTACCAACCCTTTCTAGAATCTCAAAGGGTCCAACATACCTCGGTGCGAGTTTCCCCTTCTTGCCAAATCTCACCACACCTTTCATAGGTGAGACTTTCAAGAACACATGATCACCTGTCTCAAACTCCAACGGTCTCCTCTTCAAGTCAGCATAACTCTTCTGTCTACTCTGAGCGGTTCGGATTCTGTCCCGAATAGTAGTGACCTTCTCTGTAGTCTCCTGTACAATCTCAGGTCCGATGAGCCCTTTATCCCCTGCTTCCGCCCAACAGATAGGAGTTCTACATGGCCTACCATAAAGAGCCTCATATGGAGCCATACCGATACTAGAGTGATAGCTGTTGTTGTAAGAAAACTCTACCAATGGCAGATGATCCGCCCAACTACCCTTAAAATCCACAACACAAGCTCTGAGCATGTCCTCCATCACCTGATTCACTCTCTCGGTCTGTCCATCTGTTTGTGGGTGAAATGCAGTGCTCATAGCAAGAGACGTACCAAATGCCTTATGGAACCTACGCCAGAATTCTGAAGTGAAACGAGCATCGCGATCAGATACAATCGTCACAGGCACTCCATGAAGCCTCACTATCTCGTTCACATATAACTTACACAATGCATCACCTGAGTACGTTTTTGCCACCGGAAGGAAGTGTGCTAATTTAGTCAACCGGTCAACAATCACCCAAATCGAGTCATAACTTTGCCTGGATCTGGGCAATCCAGTCACAAAGTCCATAGAGATGTCTTCCCATTTCCAAACAGGAATCGATAAGGGGTTCAGCATTCCTACTGGTCTCTGATGCTCTGCCTTCACCTGTTGACAGGTAAGACACTTCGACACGTGTTCCGCCACATCCCTCTTCATACCATACCACCAAAACTGCCTTCGTAGATCCATATACATTTTAGTACCTCCTGGATGTATAGTATATCGAGACCTATGTGCTTCTCGCATGATCTCCTCCCTGAGGTTATCAACACTCGGTACATACAATCTCCCTCGAAATCTCAACCCTCCATCAGCCCCAATCATCCACTCAGAAGGACCCTCCACATCCGGGTCAGCAGTCATCTCAGCAATCCTCGCGTGAGCAAACTCATCAAGTGTCTGACCCTGAATGATCCTGGAGATCAAGGTGGGCTGTAAGGTGATACTACTGAGAAAGATTCCCTGTCCTGCTCCTGCGGGCATAAGGTCGAATTCAGATGCAGCTTCTAACATGCGCCACTCCCGTACCATAATCGATGCCATGATTACCCGCGGTTTCCTACTCAAAGCATCCGCCACTACATTCGCCTTTCCGGGATGATACTCCAAAGTGAAATCATAGTCCTTAATGAGCTCCATCCATCTCCTCTGCCTCATGTTCAATTCCTTCTGGGAGAATAGATACTTCAAACTCTTGTGATCAGAAAAGAGTTCAAATTTCTCACCATAAAGATAGTGCCTCCAAATCTTCAAGGCAAACACCACAGCTGCTAGCTCTAGATCATGAGTAGGGTAATTCCGCTCATGTACCTTCAACTGTCTAGAACCATAAGCAACAACACTACCATTCTGCATCAACACACACCCCAAACCCTGATGAGATGCATCGCTGTAAATGACTAATCCACCACCACATGTAGGAATATTCAACACCGGAGCTGTAGTCAATCTAGTCTTCAGCTCAATGAAAGCCTTCTCACACTCATCCGACCATACGAACTGAGTGTCTTTCCTGGTCAATTTGGTCAAAGCAGAAGCAATACCAGAAAACCCTTCAATGAAGCGCCTGTAATAACCGGCCAATCCAAGGAAGCTATGGATTTCTGTAACCGTAGTAGGGCGACTCCAACTCATCACTGCTTCAACCTTCGAATGATCCACAGAAACTCCAAGGAACTTGACTTCACTCTGCCAGAAGTCGCACTTCTCGAACTTGGCAAATAGTTTCTGCTCTCTCAATGTCTGCAGCACTATCCGCAGATGCCTCTCATGCTCAGCTGACGACCTTGAATAAATCAAGATGTCATCAACGAACACTACCACGAACTGATCTAAGTAAGGACTGAACGTACGGTTCATCAAGTCCATAAATGCTGCGGGGGCATTCGTGAGACCAAAAGGCATGACAAGAAACTCAAAATGTCCATACCTGGTCCTGAACGCCGTCTTTGGAATATCTTCCTCCTTCACCCTCAACTGGTGATATCCAGACCTCAAGTCAATCTTCGAGAATATAGTAGCTTCTCTAAGCTGATCGAACAAGTCATCAATCCTAGGTAAAGGGTACCTATTCTTGATGGTCACCTTGTTCAACTGTCGATAATCCACACATAGACGAAGTGAACTATCCTTCTTCTTCACAAACAACACTGGACTACCCACTCAAATAAAATCCGTCAATCACCTAATCAAATGTGATTCAAATTTAGCCAACAATTTCAACACATAATTTAACTACTAATTAACGGTCAGATTCTAATTTACATTAAAATCCGATGAGCGGTTTCTCATGAATCGCTCCCCTAATTACCGTTTTTTCACATATATGAAGATCCAACGGTCGGATCTTCGCCCATGACCACACAAAGCCTCTGGGACAGTCATATGATCATCATAACAAATTTACAAGTTCATCCAACCGTCATAATTTCACAGATCACAAATCTAACGATCGAAATCGATCGAAATCACAAAATTCATAACTAATTCATACGATATCCGAAAAATGCGTATAATACACCGAAATGATCGTATCGAAACATAGAATCATAAAATGGACAGAAACCAAATTTTAGACCTCCGGAGGTGGCCAGAAAAGGCCGCCGGAGTTAGGGACAGAGCCGCCACCGACCACCGCCAATGGTGTCGGGGCCCAGCTTGTCCCCTTCGTTTCATCATTCTGAGCAACTTTCATAACTAGCACAAGACCTAAAAATGACGGGAAGGCATCGAAATTACCGATTTACAGTCGGCGGCCGGAAAATATGCAGAAACCGGTGAGCTTGAAAACCGACGTGAAAACTGCAACCTCAGGCCCCGATCCCTTCTGGAAACTTGTTCAGAACTTCCTTGCGAACTCAACAAGCCTAGAATCACAAGAAACGATCGTGTATAGCTCGAGATATCTTGATCGAAAGTTTCGGTATTTCGATCCGTTCGGGTCGAGCTCCGACGAACGTGAAAACGTTCGACCCAGTTCCGATCCTTCTTGGTGCTTGTAGAGGAAGTTGAGGCGAGCTCAATGAGACAAGAATCAAGTGAAATGATGGAGTGTAGCTCGAGATATCGAGATCGAACCGAAAATGGCCGTTTTCGGTTCGAGCTGTGCCGCCGCCGCCACGGGCCGCGCCGCCTTGTGAAACTGCCTCCGGGAGCTAGAGCAGCTCGAGATGAACGCCTGGGACTTGGTTTGAGGTCGAGAGGTGGTCTGTGGAGGGAGAACAATTAAGGAGAAAATTTCCTCCCCTTTTCGGTCGAGAGTGACTGTGAGAGAGAGAGAGACCCAGTTTTTCCAGAAACAGGAAGAAGAAGAAGAAAGAAAAAAAAAGAGGAACCGGTAGAAGAAAAAATTAGGGTTTCCAAAATTTTTTCTATATATACATGTTTCGGAAAACTTCGAAATTCGATAACTAATTCAGAAAAAATCCGATCTTCGTGTTCCGCACGTGTACGGACTCGTATCGACGAGCTCTACAACTTTCATGAAGGAAGTTTCTCCAAATTTCGTACGTAGAAAAAGTCGATTTCTCAAACCGAGTATTTCGAGCTTTTCGTTAAAATAAACGTTTCGAAACTTCGATAATTGTAAAAATGAATGATTATCGAACATAAATCGTGAAATCGCATAATAATCATTCGATACAATCACTCGAATTTAAAAATAGAAATTGCGGGTATTACAATAAGTGACCATGGCCTAGTTTGGTTGTATTATTATGTGGTGTGATTTTACTTTGTGTGGTGTGTTTTTACTTTGTGTGATTATGCTTTATTATGAAAATAAAAGTTCAATGCTTTATTATGAAGATGATCTACTCAAGAAGATAATTTTTATTTTCATAACTTAAAACACAAACAATTCAAAGCAACTAACAAATAACAACAACAACCACAATAGTATAAACTAATATTGATTACATCCAAGATGTCTCATGAAGGATCATAAATGGCTGAGCTTGAATTGTCTCCTTCAGGGGGTGTAGGATCTTAAGATTGTTCCGGGATGCTTGAGGTTCCTACCTCTTTATCAATTATCTATTGTTGCTTCCTCTCTCAATAACTCCTCTTTCTTGGGGTAAATATTGATGGATCCACCATCATCGTGCAAGCATCCTCAGTGCGTTGCTCCATTAGTTGACCTTCTTCGAATTATTGTTGCCTTTGTTGGTACTTGCGCTCGCATTGTTCTTGAAATTGTTGCATTTGAAGTCGTAGGTCATCCGCATCCCGCTTATTATCTATTTTTCTTAGCTAGCTTCTGAGCTTTCTGTTCTTGAGGACGTACCTTCCTTGATGAAGTGGCACCCTCCTCATTTGTGGGTGTTTCACTATCATCCAAGTCGATAGGAGTAGGAAAATTGTGGTCGGTATTTTCCATTGTTGGTGTGGGACAAAATTTTTCCGTATTTTTCAAGTAAACCCAACAATGCTCAAAGCAAAAATCTTTGCCGTTCGAATTGTAGTATGTCGACTTAACATTCATGAGATATATACAATATTAAGTAAATAAAATATTAAGAAAAATGACAGCTTAGTATAAATCAATTAATAAACTATATAACAACATTTTACTTTTCACAACTATATGACAAATAAAAAAATTATGAACCAAACATATTTCAATATAATTACCTCGTCCTCCATATTTCCTCCACTTCGTCGTTGAAAAGTCTCGACCTTGTTAAGACCTTGCCACCACTTCATACATGCTGCACTTATTTTTTTCCAACGAACCTTACAACTAGAAGGTGTTCTAGTTACACAATCCGGACTTATTTTTTTCCAACGAGCCTTACAACTAGAAAGTGTTCTAGTTACACAATTCGCTGGTTTGTGCGAATTGTACTCCTCCGCAATACAATTCCACAATAAATCCGACGTTTGCTTAATTCCGATAGCACCATCACCACCAACGGTGATCCAAGATTGGCAAAGAATAACTTCTTCATTGTGCCTCCAGGAATTCTTTCTTGGACCCATTTTTTCCAAGAGAAACAAAATTTAAGATCAAGAAGATGGGTAAATAAATGAATAATTTTGAAGGAGATGGATGATATTTGGTGTGAGGAATTAGGAAGGAATGGGTTGGTATTTATAAAATTTTCTAAAATTTACTGTTCTAATGGGTATTTTTTTCCATTTTCTGGTAATTCTTTTATTTTTTTTGGTTAAAAATGGAATTAATAACCTTTGATTTTTTTTTTTTGAAAGCTAATAACCTTCGATTTAACACGAGCCCTTGATCATTTTTTCTCTTCAACTCTCAACCCTCAGGTTAAAACTATAACCGTTATAGTAAAAATAAAAAATAAACAAAAGGACGACATCAGAATCGTCCATATTCAAAATGGATAGATTAGAGCCGTCCTTCTCATGATTGTTGCACAGTCCTTAACGGTTGGCAGGGGACAGCTTTGTCAGGCGGGGCCCACAGCAACAGCTGATTTGCGGTCTTCTTCTTCCTCCAGCGCACCACGCGTGTGTTCATGCTTTTTCTTCCCTCCAGCCCAGCGCGTCACTTTCTTCTTCTTCTCTCGCTCGTTTCGTTTGGCCTTGGACTAACACAGCCCAACTTGTGGCCCCAATGCACTGTACACAAGTCTTGGTTATGAAAATGTCTCATATATCAGACTAGGTTTATGATGGGTGCATCATGAGTATGAAAATATGTAAGCAAATTTTACTCTCAAGTATAGGAGGTCAAGTTTTAGTAAAGAGAAAGTGAGAGTATCGTACCCAAAGGATTGAGTAATTCCATCCTAAGCTAGATTACTGCGAAAATAAATCTAGAAAACACATACAAAGTCTATCTTTTTACAAGTTCAATAGTTTTGGTCCTTTGGAAGCTAACTACCAAATAGTGAGATTAACAATGGATAGTAGTGAATCAGCTTTTGAATTGATTTTAACTATATTAAAACTAAATTGCAAATAAAGAAACTAAACTAACAAAAGTTTAAGGGATTTGGTCAAATGAGATGAAAATAGGGTTGTAAGGCATCACACCTAACCTCCTTTGTGCAAGGTCTAAGTAACCAAATCTAACATGCTCATGCCAAGATGGACTGCCCCTCTGTTCTCTTGATTATCGATCAAGAAACAATTATACTAGAGAATGTATTCAAGCTACCCCTTGATTACCGGAAATAACTCTCCTACAAACCTTTTAGTTTCTATCCATTCCTTGATTATCGGATACAAGTAAACTTATGTAGATGCAAGCTAAGATTCCTTGATTATCGGAACCTAACCTATACCCACATGATGAGCCCAATTGTAAGGAACCCAAGCAACCTTATTTGATTATCACACGATTACCATTTCTACATTTGCAAGCGTTAGTTTACTAAGTTTGTCAAGCCTAGCATACTTCCATGAAATTATTAACACTTACCAACCTTAGGTGATAATCCAAGAGAAATAAATGATGAAAAACTAAACTAGCAAAGTAGAAATTCATGGCATGATCCATATTAAATTTAACTACATAGTTTGTACACAAATTCGGCTAGGGCTAAACTCTAGCCCTAAATTTATTCTACTCACAACCCATAGTTACATAAATTAAGCCATAAACTTGTAAAGCATCATGTAAAGAGAGAAAAGAGTAGAGAAAGGAAGGAATACCCACGGGTTTGGTTTCAAAAAGAACCAAACTGTACCTCTAAGAACACTTTCTACCGTCCAAGATACAAAACAAAGTGAGAAATGCTTCCTCATATGGTATTTTTGGTTTCTAATAAGAGAAAGAAACCAAAAACACCATGCAGTTCCACAAATCTCTTAGAACTTTGATGAACAAGGCTTGAATGTATGAAGCTAGAGTTGTGATTGATCAAAAGTGTATAGATACTTCGGGTTTGGTAAGGAAAAATCAAGAACCCAAGAATCTATACACCTATCCTACACAAAGCTTAGAAGCTATGAACTAAAGCAACGAAACTAAGAGATGTGTGAGAGAGTGAGAAGAGAAGATGAAAAACGTCCAAATGAAGGGAGTGTGTTTTTATAGGCCAAAAGTGATGAATGGAGGGTGGAGATCTAAGGAAATGAAGAGCTAGATATGATAGTCAAATGTATAAGCACAAAATATGGATCTAGTCTTTAACTTTACATGAAAATGACTTAGAAAACCCATAGATATTTTGGTGAAGGAGAAAATTAAGGGTAGAAGAGTCATTGTGTAAGGGAACAAGGTAATAAATGAGAGACAAATGTGTAAGATGTAACAATGAGACCATTTGTCATCTTTCAAATTTTGAATTTCAAAATAACCTAGACCTAAAGTCTCTAATCCTAGTCAGCTCTTCCTTGTCCTCCACATATGTTCTTGGCCGACCAACTTGGCCGGAAATGTCCGGAATCCAGTGTTGACCTCCGTTGACTTCTTTTTCGTCCGTTTGAGAACTTTCTTCTCCTTTCTTCCTTCACTTAGATTTCCACCAAGACTTCCAAATTAGCCTTTGACTTCTTTATATAAAATGTTCCTCCATGAATATAGATCATCTGGGTAAAATTTCAGAGCTTAATTCACTATGTTGTGGCCAAAAATACTGCCGGAATCTGTACAGGTCCAGTTTTGCAGTTTTTGTCTTCTAGTGCAGAAACTTGCACCGATATTTTGAAGGCCTTCCATTCTGAATTAGCTCTTGCACTATTCATAAAAAATGATCCTTAGGATGTCTAGAATGGATCTGGAAAGTTTCATCTCATTTTGAGTTCATTTGGTCAGTCTTTCGCTCCTCCTTCCTTGCCTAGCTCGGTTTCTCCTAGACGGAGTAGGAAAATGTGCTGAAGTTGAGTTTTTAGTGCATTTCCTTGATTCTCCATCGTTTTCTAGCATGATAAGAAAATTATAATAAATAGATATAAATGAAGACAAAGGTTAAACAGAAGTGCAAGATTAGGGGATTAATTACTAGGTAATTATGGACCTAACAGTTTAGGGCCAAGTCCTATAATTTCAGAACTAGATCCCCCTCAATTGGCCCATTGGAGAACAAAAGTTCTATATTTGACCCAATTATGGTATGACATCCAATGGTTGGAGTTGCCCTAAGAGTGATTTATTTGGTAGTTTGTAGAAGACTTTATCAAAGCCTTAGCAACTTTTAAGCTGGTAGAAGAAAAATAGAGAATTATTAGAGATCAACCCGTGCGATGCTGCGGGTAAGTTATATGTTCAACTACAGCAAATACAAATATTTTAAAGATTGTACAAGTAACCAAAGTATCTTTTACAGATTCCAAAATTTGGTATCGTAACCAGATACATACTTATTGCAAAAAAATGGTTACGGTTAGCAAAAGTTATTACATACCGTACCCAAATTTACAGGTTTGCTTGTCATTTGGACGGCAAACGACAATTCTTGTTGCTTTTTACCTTTTCGAAATTTTATTGGACCCAAGGTTGACTTTTCTTTTCGGTACACTTGATGAGAAAACTCTTTTCTAGAAAGATGTAGAAGATGTCAAACCGAGTATGTGGACACGTGGCACGCAAAAACCGAAATTCGTATGAATAAGTTACGATCTACACAAGTTAGTTATACATCAGAATTTTCTAGTTCTGGAGACTTTTCTAGCGGCCAATTAGACAATTCACATTGGTAGACCCTAGCCTCTCTTTCATTTTTTCTCCTTCTCTCTCTCTCGGCCGCACGATCTTTCTCTCTCCTTCCTCTTGCCTTTTCTGTTACCACCGGAAATCACCATTTTTAGCCACCATTTCATGACACTGCCACCACCTGTCGAACCTAGATCAAAATTCGCCTAAAACCCAGTCTTAACGTGTTACGTCCTGTACCTCAATTTACCAGTTTACTAGTTATTTAGAAGGTAAACGACCTTTACTTCACTTTTACTGTCGTTTTGGTACTTTTAGTGGCCTTAAAAGTTGACTTTTTGTTCGGATCAAAATTTGAGAAAATGTTCTTCATGAAAGTTGTAGAGGACGTTAAAACGAGCGCGTGCATATATGGTACGTAAAAATCAGAATTCGTATGTGAAAGTTATAAGTGAAAAGGTAAATTTATTGTTCATGGTAGCTCTATATATAAGGAAACTTACCGAGGTAAGTTCCCATTTCAGAACTTACCCTGACTCTCTCTCTCTCCTCTCCCTTTTCCCCCACGTCGCCTCCCTTCTTCTTTTGTTGATTTCTTCGCCGTCCGGCGTCCGATCGACGTGATTCCAGTTTATTGAGGAAGTAAATAAGTCAAGGCATGCATGCATTACCTAGTCGGCAGTCCCCTCTAGAATATACCGGTCAGCAGTTCCCTTCGATGCGTCATTTGGTCGGCAGTCCCCTCAAGATGACTTGAGGTAGTTAGTCAGTAGTCCCCTCTAACTATCTATGGTTAGTTGGCAGTCCCTTCTAACCATCACCTACTCATCCGGTCGGCAGTCCCCTCCGATGTGTCCCTGGTTGGTAGTTCCCTCTAGTCATCACTTATTTTTGAGACATGAATATTTTAACGAGAATTACGAGACTAGGAGATTTTGAGACGTTTTTTCCAGATGATTTATAGTAAGTGTTTGTGATTTCAGTAAAAAGAAAGATTAAGAGAATTTTCAAGAGTTTACTGCATGTTTGGTTTTTAAGAGAATAATTTGGGAAACCATTAAATCTTATAATTGGTTACCTTCGAGATTAGTTGTTTTCGTCCACTCACTCTAATTATTATTTTTAAATGCTTTTCCCCTGGGCCCTTTCTGTTTCAAATGTTCAGTTTGCAGGCCAGATTAGTGTGAGGTCCAGTGTACATGGGGTTGAGGCATAGCTGTCATAGCCTTCGCATTATAAAAAGTATCGATTCTTTATCTTGTATTCTATCCTCTTGTCCGCCATGTGCATTAGATTGCTCTGATAACCCAAGAGATTAATATTCTTAAGTTCAGAATTGTTTTGTGAAATGGAAGATGTTGTGATTTAGGGAGCAGGGTGGCTCCAGAAAAATAAGGGTGGATTATTTTAGAAGTGTAAATGTCTTTCTACAGGTTTTTGGTAGTCCACTTTTAAATCAATTAAACTTTCAATGTGTTTAATGCGTTAAGAATGGTTTTATTAGTGATTAGCTACCACTAATAATTGCAAGATTAATAGGGTTAACTATGGTGCATTCATCTAGTTAATTTAATAAGGGCTAAATACTAGTTACTACCCTGTGTTTAGGTCCAAAATCAATTCAGTCACTGGACTTCTAATTTCATCAAAAACACCCCTGCACTTTCAATTTTGATCTAATAAGTCTAATTCGTTAATATTTTGTTATGGGTTCAAGTTATAGTTGGATTATTTGTTGAAAAACTATTTATTTTTAATAGTAGGACTCACTCTTAAATTGACTAGAGGTGGCATGCAGACACCACATCATAAAACATAGGCCATATATGAGCTACATTAACAAGTTAAATAACTCAATTGTCGGAAAACTAACAAATTGGACCTATTAGATCAAAATTGAAAGTGCAGGGGTGTTTTTGATGAAATTAGAAGTTCAGGGACTGAATGATTTAGGACCCAAACTACAGGGTAGTAATCTGTATTTAATAAGGAAAGTAAAAAGAACTTTGTATGCGTTCATCTTTGTTCTTGAGTCATTTCTTCATTCACATGTTTTGATCCGTGATTTATGATTAGAAAACTCATTTTCATGTTAATGGTTGTTAACTTCATCATACATATTTCATTCTTACTTCTATCTTGATTCATGGTTTGATCGATCACATGTATTATATAGTTAGATTAGAATATAAACTCTTATAAATCCCTCCTTATCTTGTAATTTTTGTAAATATATACATTGTTTTATTTTTGTGAATAATACTAATTTGTTTAACATTTTTGACAGGAAGTATACCCCAATCCCCTACTTAGAACGATACCCTACTTATTCTATACTACAATCTGATGCAGGGTTTAAATTGACACTCATTTTGAGCGTATCACTTTGTCGGCTTTCGGCCTTCTTTTCCACACACCACCACCTTGGCTCAGCCCAGCAGACAAGGCGGAGCAAAATCTAGAAGTTTTGTCACCCACCGATGCTAGACGAGGCCGTACATGCTGTCGTCGGAATCTGGGTTTCTGTTTGGATCAAGTTGTCATCTCCGACCATGTCTGAGCTACATCACCACCATAAATGGAGTTAGCACCTGGTAATCTATTGTCACGCCCCGAATTTTAGAATACAATTCAAAATCCGAAACATGAAAATACTACAAACTCAAAATAATCATCCTGAAAATTTCTTTTCATAACACCCTCACCACATGAAATAAAATCAAACCCAATTTAGTCTCGGTTAATTATTACAACTCAATCCAAAATGAAATGTAAAGCTCTAATTGAGCATACACACCTCACAACTAAATGAAATAACAAAACTGCTGTAACACCTAAGCAGCTCGGTCACCGCCCTGATTATCCTGACCTGCAGGAATATCCGCTACACCATTGAATAGTGTACCGGGATTGCAACAACACAAAACCCGGTAAGCTTATGAAAGCTTGTATTAGTAAAAGAAAGAACTGTTACTTAATTTAATCTCATTTATTCCCACACACAGCAACACCCAATAATTTCCACATATGCAAGTACTAACAATCTCAATCAACACCAATTCAATATATCAAGACAATCAAACTCACAACTTCCTTCACAACTCTCATCATCGTATTTACAAAAATACGGTACTTGACAGACTAGAGCTCTAACTGAATCGTAGCCCGTCACCTGGCCTAGGTTATGGCATCCGACATATTTATCATTATCGTATTTCATCAACATGTATACCTATATACATATTTAGAACGTCCAATAATTCCACATACTCAACCAATCGTATCCCATCATCCACCCAGGATTAGAGCGTCCGATTACCCCACACCGGTCACTACATCGACCCTAAACCCATAAATGAGCACAACATATAAAATCACATACTGAAATCAACCCAACCAAGATACACCATATTATTATGGAATTAACAATTGAAATATAATCATTTCATCAATTCAGTCAATCATATCTTCATTCAACAATATATATTTTCCACGTAAATATATATATACGTAATCATCCACTCAGGAATGACCACTAATACCATCTATAGTTCACACAAGAAAATCATGAAATTCATTTGTACAGTTAAAATTCATTTTACTTACCTATGGACCGTGGTGATTCAAGTCCATGAAATTTTTAAAACAAATATTTAATCCGTAAATATTTTTCACACAATTACTATAAATAAATAAATTTAAAACATTCGGTTCGTAATATGAACCACGTGAGTTTTACTCACCTCGAAATTCCCGCTGCGTCTTCAATATAATTATAATTATAATTAACGCCGAAATAACCCACTCAAATAAAATCCGTCAATCACCTAATCAAATGTGATTCGAATTTAGCCAACAATTTCAACACATAATTTAACTACCATTTAACGGACGGATTCTAATTTACATTAAAATCCGACAAGCGGTTTCTCACGAATCGCTCCCCTAATTACCGTTTTGCACATATACGAAGATCCAACGGTCGGATCTTCGCCCATAACCACACAAAGCCTCTGGGACAGTCATATGATCATCATAACAAATTTACAAGTTCATCCGACGGTCATAATTTCACAGATCAAAAATCTAAAGATCGAAATCGATTGAAATCACAAAATTCACAACTAATTCATACGATATCTGAAAAATGCGTATAATACGCCGAAATGATCGTATCGAAACATAGAATCATAAAATGGACAGAAACCAAATTTTAGACCTCCGGAGGTGGCCGGAAAGGGCCGCAGGAGTTAGGGACAGAGCCGCCACCGACCACCGCCAATGGTGTCGGGGCCGAGCTTGTCCCCTTCGTTTCATCATTCTGAGCAACTTTCATAACTAGCACAAGACCTAAAAATGACGGGAAGGGATCGAAAATACCTATTTACAGTTGGCGGCCGGAAAAATTCCAGAAACCGGCGAGCTTGAAAACTGAAGTGAAAACTGCAACCTCAGGCCCCGATCCCTTCTGGAAACTTGTTCAGAACTTCCTTGCGAACTCAACAAGCCAAGAATCACAAGAAACGATCTTGTATAGCTCGAGATATCTTGATCGAAAACTTCGGTATTTCGATTCGTTCGGGTCGAGCTCCGACGAACGTGAAAACGTTCGACCCAGTTCCGGTCCTTCTTGGTGCTTGTAGAGGAAGTTGAGACGAGCTCAATGAGCCAAGAATCAAGTGAAATGGTGGTGAGTAGCTCGAGATATCAAGCTCGAACCGAAAATGGTGGTTTTCGGTTCGGGCCGTGCCGCCGCCGCTACAGGCCGCGCCGCCTTGTAAAACTGCCTCTGGGAGCTAGAGCAGCTCGAGACGAACGTCTGGGACTTGGTTTGAGGTCGATAGGTGGTCTGTGGAGGGAGAACAATTAAGGAGAAGTTTGCTCTCTATTTCGGTCAAGAGAGAGGGATGCGCGAGCTGAGAGAGAGAAGCACTGTGCTTTCTGGAAAAAGAAAGAAAGAGAGAAAGAGAGGGAGGCCGGTGGGAAATTAGGGTTTCCCAAAAAATTTATATATATACAAGTTTCGGAAAACTTGTAAATTCGATAACTAAATCAGAAAAAATCCGATCTTTGTGTTCCGCTAGTGTACAGACTCGTATCGGCGAGCTCTACAACTTTCATGAAGGAAGTTTCTCCAAATTTCGTACGTAGAAAAAGTCGATTCCTCAAACCGAGTATTTCGAGCTTTTCGTAAAAAAAATAACTGTTTCGAAACTTCGATAATTGTAAAAATGAATTATTATCGAACATAAATCGTGAAATCGCATAATAATCATTCGATACAATTACTCCAATTTAAAATGAAATTTGCGGGTATTACATCTATCATCCCTCAACCTCTGAAGTCTGGCGCTACATAGGAATACCGCACGCACCTCCCGGACTGCCTTTGCAGCTCCACCGTGCTTGGTTGTCGGATTTCCAGATTGTTCTTTTTAGGTAATTTTTGACACCCTTTTTGTGGTTGAGCCTCTTTTTTGAGTTTGACAATATTAAACCCTAATTTAATAGCTTGTCTTGGATTGTGTGAGGTTTGTGGAATTGTGAGATTTTGGGAATTTCGTACTAGGAGTATTGGAGAAGAAGGTTGGGTCAGTTTCAATAGAAATCGACTAAGGTAAGGGCTATGTGTTCTTTTGAATCAGTTTGGGTTCGATGAACTTTGGAGATGAATTTTGGATGCAATTGTGCTTAATTGTGAAGTTTACAAAATCTGGAGATTTATGGTTAGATGAAAGGAATATGGAGCAATGTGGTGGCTTTGACAGTAAAGAATTTTTTTTGAAATGGGAGATGACGATGTGGTAAGGGCCATGAATAACTATGAACTGTCAAATTGGTGGCGTTCTGTTTCTAATAGTCGTCAATTAGTTTATTGAATGTTATTTTGGAGTAAGTAATAATTTGACAGCAAGTTGTATTAAGTGACTCATAAATAGAAAAGAGTAAAAATAGTGTTTTTGTCGAATGGCTAAATTATACATTCGGTATTGAATAATTATAAATTGGAATTTGTGGACTTATCCTAGATCGAAGGATAGAGTTTGGTTTATAGAATTAACGGGATGGATATTTGGTAATGGTTTAGATGGTTATATTGCGAAACCAGTAATCTGCACGAGTGAGTAAGGAATAATTAAAGTGGGAGGTGTCAGGCCTCAATTTTTAAATAAAATTAAAAATTAATATAAACTCAGCATTATACGTGCATCATGGTTTAGCCATCAATATAAAATACCTGAAAATTTTTTTCCTTTTTAAACCAAGTACATATTGATGCCCTGAACCCACTATATCAAACAGACTCGTTCCGCAGAGTCATATATTACACAAGTTTACAAATTAAATTGCGACAACAAAATAATAAGTAAATGGTCCTCAGAACTTACTACATAGTAGAAGTCTTAACAACGGTAAAGTCACAAAATTGGCTTCCTACCGTACAACTAAAATTATCGGATCTTACCTTCAACCACGATTACCTGACCTACTGGATTAACCCCTACACCATCAAATAGTGCACCAGATTTCCACACAACAAACCCGGTAAGCTTATGAAAGCTTGTATGAGTAACTCGAATACAAAAACCCAACAACTCACACCAACCATGAGAAAACCACACAACTCACACAAAAATGAAGAAACCCTTTCAACTCGAGTAAAAGGGAAACATACCATGATTCCTTTAAAACCCAGTATTCTTTTCCCAAAATAAACAACACAAATCACACCGTGACAAAATTATGTAAATTGTTCCACCAACAATTAAATATGGAAATCAAGTCCACCTTGGACAATAAAAGAAGAATCCCCAAAACTCCCTTTTAAAATACGAACTCCTGAGAATCAAGTAACTCTCAGCTACTCCCCATGAAATATAATGGTAACAGACTAGAGCTCTAACTGATCGTAACCACTCACCCAGCCAAAAGCATGATGTCCCGATATATTCGCCTGAGGTCACTCCTAGTGACGCTGGATCCTCAGGTCACCCGACTTTCAGACCAAAACATTTAAAAGCGGTCTGTACTTACATGGTATTTGCCAAGTATAATTAGCTATAATGAGCCACGCTCACGCTACTGCCAGCGGCACCAACGACCACCTATGGTGTGACCTATGGAAACACCGCCAGGCGGGCCATCGATTGAGCCCTGGCTCACTTTCAGATAGCCGCTGACGCGCCACCACGTACAGCACCAAAGTACACATCAGAAGCTTCAGAAGCTGGGAACTGAAGCATATCAGTCCCACATCGAAAACATGAAAGAGGTCAACCTCTTCCCCACCTATAAAAGGTTCTCTCCTCTCTCCTCATTAATTAAGCATTAACTAGTTGCCTACTGTTATCTTGTCGACATAAATACATTGACTAACTCAGGCATCGGAGAAGAGAAGACCGCCAACCGTGGTCTCCAGTTTTACGCCCTTTGTATTTCATTTGACAGGAAGCAGTATCAGCGCAAGCATCATAAGTAGCGGTCCACCCATCAGATCAGCGTTAACCAAGGTTTCAGCTATCGCTGAATTGTTAGACATTAACATGGTCACTCACGATCAAAATGTTACCAATTAAAAAGGAGAAATCACAACCTATGACTCCCAAATCCTCAGACCCCCGGTCTTCAAATCAAAACATTAAAAATTGTAACGCCCCAAATTGCACCTCGCCAGCTTGAGCACGTCATTCGGTTCATGTTTTAGAGTCTCGCGGCACTAGGACGTGCTCAAACTGGCGAGGTGCAGTTTGGGATGTTACAAAAATGGTCACCCCAGAGCAGAAAATGTTACTCAATTCTCAAAAGGAGAAATCAAAACTTATGGCTCCCAAATCCCAACACTTTTCAAAACAATAGAAAATCACATTTTCCACAATAACTGTTCCCCGAAAAGTCACATCACAAAACTGAACTCACTCACACATATTGCTTGTATCACAATAACACCACAAAAATATATATATCTATACACAAACTGATAGAAGCACAAAGTGCGATGATTTTAATGAGTATACGCCTTATTTTAGCCTTATTTCTCCCTTAGATTTGTGTCTTGGGTCATTAAAGTTGTATTTAGAGTCTTGTAGAGTATTTGGCATGAAATAAGCTGAACACGCAAAATTCATGAACAATCCTAGCTTGATCAGTATTCCTTACCGTCATGCTAATCCATAGGCCTTAAGAGAGAATTTATGGGAGTATTTTTTCTAAAATTAAATTGTTTTAATTCCATTTATTTTCTCAAAAAGTATTTAATTTTGTGCCCTTTATTAATTCAGGTTGACCAAGCAATGACGAAGGGAATAAAAGGGAAAGACGTTTTAGTTGGGAAATTAAAGGAATTGCCCCATTATGAGAGGAATTATGGCCATAAGTGTCCCATTATGAGAAATGAAGAGGAGAAGAAATAAGAAACAGCAAATAAAGGAGAAGATGAAGAAAGCTATGCAATCCCATCCGTCCAAATGATGAAGGGTATGATCGACAAAAGCCAACCAATGCTCCCCTATAAATAGGCAACGTCCAGAACAGAATTGGCATCACTTCCTTACCTATCACTTCCTGGCCAAAACCTCTTCCGAGGCTCTACCCAATTCACTCCTCAATCCTCCATCACCTACAAGACCGTGACCACCATCCATCCAGCAATCTACGAAGCTCTTAGACGCTGAGTCAAAGACGCTCCACCACCATAGCAGAGACGAGTTCACCACCTTGTTGCCAAGTCGCTGAGGAAAGCTTCAAAGTGTAACTATGACTCTACTTTCAATTTTTGTTCGGTTTTGTGTGTTTGGATTTGCAAGTTGTGTAATTGGAGACATGAAATGTTCAGAATATTTTTATTAATATTTTTGAGATTTTCAGTTTATTATTGAGTTAATTTCGAGAATTCTTTGATGATGCATGTTACAATCTTGTGCCCTTTTACGTGTTTAGGTAATTTTCAGAGTTAGATTAATAAGTTCCCATGCTAGAATCACGCTGAGTGTTCTTGTTTGTTTGCTTAATTTGCCAAGAATAATTGTTATTTGTTAAGACACTGAGTTAAACAAGTAATAATTAGTTCTAAAGTGGTAAAAACCATGTTTCAATGGTTAAACGATTCTGGAAATTACGTGTTAAATTCTATGTGTAATGGTTAATTTGCACGTGTGAGTTGATTCGAGGGTTAGATAATACTACTAGTTAAGAGAACTACGCTGAGTGTTTTTGAAAATTAGTAATATTGGGCTTAGTAGAGACTTTTCCGATCCAAGCCTACATTAGAACGAATTAGATAAATGGATTGATCCGCCGAGGCCATTCATTTGGGCTCTTGTCTAGGCATTTAAGATGGGCATGTTTTTGTAGCATGTTGAAATGGGATGAGTGAGGGGTCCCTCCTTACCTATTTTTATGATGAGAGTGGTTTGTTAGATGCTGCTGCTGGAGGGTCCTTTATGGATAAGACACCTGATGAGGCCAAGGAGCTACTTACAAATCGTGCACTAAACTATCAACAATATGAGGGGGTGCTTTTTTCTCAAAGGAGGGTACATGAGGTGTCCACTAACTCTGCCCTTGAAGACAAGGTCAACAAGATGTCTACTCTGCTGTCTCAAGTCTTAAACATTAATAGAGGAGGAGCAATGGCTGAAGTGTGTGGCCAAGGAGGCCCGAGGTATTACCCTTACTCCCGATACGTACAATCCTGGGCTCAGAGACCACCCTAACTTTCGTTGGGCCAACAATGATAACACCTTGAGACCACCTCAAGGCCCAGGTCAGAATTCTCACCGCCCACCAGGTTTGTTTTTGAGGCCTCAGGTACCTCAAACTTTTGGTATTCCTAATTCTGTCCCTCCACCTCCTACTTCCAACACTTTGAGTGCCCCTAATTATGATGAACTGCTGAAGTTAAACTTAACACTGCTACTCAAGCTTTGGTTGTAGGACAGGCGACCCATTCAAAGGATATTGCAGAGCAAGTAGTGGATTTCATGGGCCGGATTGCTGAAACAGGGATGCTACCAAGCAACACGGTGCCTAACCCAAGGAATAAGCACGCCCAATCCATCATCACTAGGAGTGGGCGAATGCTACTAGTCCCTCCTAGAGCCTACAAGAAGGCCCAAGTGGCCCCTAATGAAGAAGAAGATGTTGTGGAGGTGTCCAAGAAGGATGATGAAAAAGACCTAGCTACATCAAGGGTGGAAGTTAACGTGCCCCAAACTGAGGCACCCAAAGGTACAATTCCTAACTCTACTGGTTTAGCTAAGACTAACCCAGTTGTTTCTATACCTTTCCCGAGCAGGTTTGCCAAGACAAAGAAAGATAAATCTGATCAAGAAATCTTGGAAATCTTCAAGAAGGTTCAAGTGAACATGCCCCTGATCGAGTGCATCAAATAGGTGCCTAAGTACTCTAAGTTCTTGAAGGAGCTATGCACCACAAGGAGGCAGACAAGAGAGAAGGAGGTGGTGAAAATGAGCGAGACGGTATCAGCAGTTATCCAGAGAAAACTACCCCCAAAGTTGAAGGACCCAGGGAGTTTTTCTGTTCCCTGTTTGATTGGTGACACCAGGTTTGAAAATGTGATGTTAGACTTAGGGGCATCCATAAATGTCATGCCTTATAATTTGTATGTGTCCCTAGGTCTAGGCCCTCTTCAAAGGGATAATGTTGTCATTCAACTTGCTGATAGGTCTAACAAATACCCTCAAGGGTATGTTGAGGATGTTCTTGTGCAGGTAAACCATCTGATATTCCCTGCAGATTTCTATGTTTTGGACATGGAGGAATCACCCTAAATACCACTCTATTACTTTTAGGGCGTCCCTTTACGAGGACTGCGAGAACGAAGATCGACGTGTACAAAGGGACTCTCACCATGGAGTTTGATGGTGATGTTATACGCTTCAACATTCTTGAAGCCATGAGGTACCCTGTTTCTGATTTGAAACCTTGCTTTGGTATTGATGTAGTTGATTCACTCGTACAAGTATTCTCCAAAGCAATGGTTGAGGATGAATTAGCTCTGACCCTAGAGGAAGGGGTCGGATATGATGCAAATGGCGAACCTATCCCTAAGGTTGAGTGGGACGTTACGGAGCCCAGAGTGATTAAGACTGTGGCCTCACTCGAAGCTCAGCCTGTAAAGTGGTCCATTTCCTATTTCTCAATTCCGGTTTCTACTAATAAAATGCTATCCTCTATGGTTCAAGCACCCAAGTTGGAATTAAAGGTACTCCCTAGACATTTGAAGTACGCGTACCTAGGAGAAAATGAGACCCTCCCAGTGATCATATCATCAACGCTGGATGTAGAGCAAGAAAGGAAGTTGGTGAACGTGTTGAAGAAGCATAAGACTGCCATTGGTTGGACTCTAGCAGATATCAAGGGAATCAGCCCAACCACATGTGTCCACCGGATCCTATTAGAAGATGGAGCCAAGCCCACAAGAGAAGCCCAAAGACGTCTACATCCTGCCATGATGAAGGTGGTCCAAGATGAGGTGATCAAGTTGCTCGATTGTGGGGTAATCTACCCCATTTCTGATAGTAAGTGGGTCTCTCCAGTGCAAGTGGTGCCCAAGAAGTCTGGGATGACTGTGGTAAAGAACGATGATAATGAGCTAGTGCCCCAAAGATTAGTGACAGGTCATAGGGTATGTATCGACTACCGGAAGCTGAATGCCACAACGAGGAAGGATCATATGCCCTTGCCTTTTATTGACCAGATGTTGGAGCACTTAGCGGGCCATTCCTACTATTGCTTCTTGGAGGATATAGTGGATACAACTAGATTTGCATAGCCTATGAGGATCAGGAGAAGACGACCTTCACGTGCGCCTTTGGGACCTTCGCTTATAGGCGCATGCCCTTTGGCTTGTGCAACGCACCAGGTACTTTTCAAAGATGTATGTTGTCCATTTTCTCAGAATACATTGAAAATATTATTGAAGTCTTTATGGACGACTTTAGTGTCTTCGGTAAAGATTTTGATACTTGTTTAGAGAATCTAGGATTGATACTGGAGAGGTGTGTAGAAACTTACCTTGTACTGAACTGGGAGAAGTGTCACTTCATGGTAACACAAGGAATAGTGTTAGGACACATAATATTCACTAGGGGCATTGAGGTAGATAAGGCTAAGGTTCATCTTGTACGTCACTTACCCTCCCCGACAACTGTGAGGGAGGTACGCTCTTTTCTTGGCCATGCAGGATTTTACAGGAGGTTCATCAAAGACTTCTCCAAGGTGGCGAGACCTATGTGTCCCCTATTGCAGAAGGATGTGCCCTTTGTGTTCAATGAGGATTGCAAGAAGGCGTTTGAGAAGCTCAAGGAGTTGTTGACCACGACCCCCATCATTTGCCCTCCAGATTGGAGTCTACCCTTCGACCTTATGTGTGATGCATCAGACTGTGTTGGGCCAGAGGAAGGATAAGAAGCCCTATGCTATTTACTATGCTTCTCGGACCCTCAACAATGCAGCTCAACTACTCCACCACTAAAAAAGAACTCTTGGCTGTAGTCTTTGCTTTAGATAAGTTTTGTTCTTATTTATTGCACCCTAAAGTAATTGTTTACTCTGACCATGTAGCCTTGAGATATTTGATGATCAAGAAGGAGGCCAAGCCCAGATTAATTCGATGGATCTTGTTGCTTTAGGAGTTTGATCTAGAGATCAAGGACAAGAAGGGCTGTGAGAATGTGGTGGCGGACCATTTGAGCAGGATAGTCCATGAGGAGGACGCCCACCCCCTACAGGAAACTTTCCCAGATGAGCAGTTCTTTGGGATAGAGGTTAGTGTGCCCTGGTATGCTGATATAGTTAACTATTTAGTCACTAGGACATTTCCTGATACACTTTCCAAAGCTAGTAAGGATAAATTGAAGAAAATGGCTAGGCACTTTATTTGGGATGAGCCCTATTTATGGAAACATTGTAGTGACCAAGTCATTAGGAGATGTGTCCCAGAGTCTGAGCATAGGTCAATTCTGTGATTTGGCCATAGTGAAGCGTGTGGAGGCCACTTTGGGCCTCGTAGAACTGCCCTAAAGGTCTTAGACTGTGGATTTTATTGGCCTACTATCTTCAAGGATGCAAACTTGTTCTGTATTTCTTGTGATAGGTGCCAACGGACTGGTAATCTTGGCCCAAAAGATCAAATGCCCATGAACCCAATAATAAATGTAGAAATTTTTGATGTTTGGGGCATTGACTTTATGGGCCCATTTCCTTCGTCTAATGGCTGTTTATATATACTACTAGCTATGGACTATGTATCAAAGTGGGTGGAAGCAAAAGCCACCAAGAGTAGCGATTCAAAAGTGGTTGCAGGTTTCTTGAGAACTAACATATTTACCAGGTTTGGAGTGCCACGTGTGCTGATCAGTGATGGAGGTCTCACTTTTGCAATCGTACAATCGAGGCTTTGCTGAAGAAGTATGGGGTAGCCCATAAGGTGTCAACGCCCTACCACCCTCAGACCAGTGGCCAAGCGGAGGTGTCCAACAGGGAAATCAAGAGGATACTCGAGAAGACAGTGGGCCCAACAAGGAAGGATTGGAGCCAGAGATTGGATGATGCATTGTGGGCCTACAGAACGGCTGTCACGCCCCGAATTTCGAATAATAAATTCAAATCCGAAACATGAATACAACTAAACAAATCACGTCCTAATTTTTTTCTCAAAACCAATATCTCATAAAACCATAACAAAAACCTCGTAGCAAACTATCTCTCGAGTCAATTATTACAATACTAACATAAATAAAATGTTCTGCTCACAAGAGTCTACAAAAACACCAAAATCGACCAAGTGCTGGTCTCAACCCTGCTGTCCTACACAGCTCGCTCACCACTCTGATTATCCTGACCTGCAGGATTATCCGCTACACCATTTGAATAGTGTACCGGGATTGCAACAACACAAAACCCGGTAAGCTTTCTGAAAGCTCGTGTGAGTAAATAAGAATGAACGGTTGATTTATTAGACCACAACTCATTTATCTCAAGTAAACATCCAACAATCTCAACAACCACAAGCAACATCAATCCAACACACATGAAACAACATGGAACACATTTCCACAATCACCAAATCACAACTCTCGCCACTTTGGCACCTAATCACAACTATCGCCACTTTGGCACCCACGTTAGAGCTCTAACTGCCTCGTTACCTCTGACACCTTGGCCCAGAGTCAAGTAACGGCATCTCCAGGTTACTCAGTAACCCGCGAACTTTGGACCATTTCATGTCCTCAGAACAATATATCCCCGTTATTATTTAACGGTCGAACTTTGGACCTCTCTGTCCTCAGAACACATACACTCCGGTTATCATTAACCAAAGATCCTTGGACCATTCGATCCTCGGAATCCTACGTTTCTCTACCTTCTATTCAACTCACAAAATCAACATGTTTATCACCAACATTTATCAAATATTAACAACATAATTAAAATCATATTATCAACATTATCAACAACATATTAACACGATTCCACCCCTCAAGGTCACACCATTCAATATATAATCACGTAAATATATATATACGTAACCATCCACACAGGAATGATCACTAATACCAACTATAGTTCACATGATACAAAATCAAGAAATTCATTTTTAATATACTTTAAAACACATTTCTTAAAAACCATTTTCTCACACTTAACAATAAATTGAGCAATTAAGGAAATTCGGTTCGTAAATGAACCAAGTGAGATTTACTCACCTCTAAACTCCCGCTGCGTCTTCTTACAGCCCAAAATACGATTCACAATCGTCCGCTAACAAATCCGTCAAATACCTAATCAAAACGATAATTAACTTAGCGTATAATTTCCAAAAACACACTTATATGAAGATCCCACGGTCGGATCTTCACCCGTGACCACACAAGGTCACCGGGACAGTCCTACGATCATTATATCAAAACTAGAATTCTATCGGACGGTCCAAACTTCATAAATCACAAATTGAGCGATCGAAATCAATCGAAATCGTAAAATTCATAACTAATTCATACGATATCCAAAATTCGCATGCTATATATCAAAATGATCGTATCGACATGTAGAATCTAAAAATGAGCAGAAACTACTCATGACACCCCCGGAGGTGACCGGAAAGGGCCGCCGGAGTTTAGGGCAGAGCCACCCCCGACCACCACCAATTGTGTCGGGGCCAAGCTCATCCCCTTCGTTTCATCATTTTGAGCAACTTTCATAACTAACACGAAGTGAGAAAATGAGTGGAAGTGGCCGAAACTTACCAAAAACAGTCCGGTTTGGCCGGAAAAACTGCAGAAACCGATATGCTCTCCGACGAGCGTGAAAACCTCCACTTCTGGTGCTGTCCTTTTTACTGCATGTTCTACTCTTCCATACGAGTTCAACGAGATAAAGAACTCGTAATTTGGTGGTCTAGAACTCGAGATATTCGCTTCGCACTCAAAACTGCCGAAAATGGAAAACCAGCTTTCCGCCGCTGCTACAAGCCGTGCCACGGCGCAAGGCTGCCTCTGGCAGCTGCACAAGGTCAAGGCGAAGCCGTGGGAGGTGGTTTGACGTCAAACGGTGGCCGGAGGAGCAAGAACTCAACCGGAGAAGTTTGGCTCTGTTTTTGCCTTTGGTTTGGTGCCGCGCGAGAGAGAGAGAGAAAAATCTAGGTTTCTGATTTTTTCCAGATTTTTCCCAAAAATGTTAACCTATATATATACAAAATCGAAAACTTCTAAATGTCATAACTTCTTCCTACAAACTCCGATTCTTGTGTTCCGCATATGCACGAACTCGTATCGACGAACTCTACGACTTTCATGAAAGAAGTTTCCTCAAATTCCTTACGTAAAAATATGACAATTTTAATAACCCTAAATAACGTTAAATTTCGATACTAAAATCATTCGAAACCAAATTTCTCAAATAACGACATTCGAATCACACTCACAACTCATAATTCATATAATTTGAGAAGTATTGAATTACGAAATATTTAACTGAAATTTCGGGTCTTTACAGTCTACCCTCCTTAAAGGAATTTCGTCCCGAAATTCAAGCAAACTCATCAACAAACAGTAGTGGGTACTTAGCCCTTATGTCAGACTCTAGCTCCCATGACGCATCACCCTCAACATGATGACTCCACAACACCTTAACCAACTCAACTTCCTTCCTACGAAGCCTCTTCGTGGACCTATCCAAGATACGAACAGGCTCAACAACGAAAGTCACATCCGGACTCACCTCGATCGTACTGTGATCAATCACATGAGACTCATCTCGAATGTACCTCCTAAGCATGGACACATGGAAAACATTGTGTACACCGGCCATGCTAATAGGTAAAGCAAGCCGATATGCCAATTCTCCGACCCTTTCCAAAATCTCAAAGGGTCCAACGTATCTCGGTGCCAATTTCCCCTTCCTGCCAAATCTCACCACACCTTTCATAGGTGAGACTTTCAAGAATACGTAATCACCCACCTCAAAGTCCAACGGTCTCCTTCTAAGGTCGGCATAACTCTTCTGTCTACTCTGTGCAGTACGGATCCTGTCTCGGATGGTAATAACCTTCTCTGTAGTCTCCCGAACAAGCGCAGGACCCAAGAGCTGTTTCTCTCCAACATCCGCCCAACAGATAGGAGTCCTACATGGCCTACCATAAAGTGCCTCATATGGGGCCATGCCAATACTAGAGTGATAGCTGTTGTTGTAGGCAAACTCTACCAATGGCAGATGATCCGCCCAACTTCCCTTGAAGTCCAAAACACATGCCCTAAGCATATCCTCCATCACCTGGTTCACCCTCTCTGTCTGCCCATCAGTCTGTGGATGAAATGCAGTGCTCATAGCCAAAGATGTTCCGAAAGCCTTATGGAATCTACGCCAAAATTCCGAAGTGAAACGAGCATCCCGATCAGAGACGATTGATACAGGCACGCCATGAAGCCTCACAATCTCATTAAGATACAACTTACACAAAGCATCACCTGAGTAAGTCCTTGCCACAGGAAGAAAGTGTGCTGACTTTGTCAATGGATCAACAATCACCCAAATAGAATCATAACTTTGTCTGGACCTAGGCAATCCAGTCACAAAGTCATGGAGATCTCTTCCCATTTCCATACTGGAATCGGCAAAGGTTTCAACATTCCCGCAGGCCTCTGATGCTCTGCCTTCACTTGCTGACATGTAAGGCACCTGGATACATACTCAGCCACATCCCTCTTCATCCCTATCCACCAAAACTGTCTTCGTAGGTCCATATACATCTTGGTACTCCCTGGGTGTACCGTATATCGAGATCGATGTGCTTCCCGCAGTACCTCCTCCTTGAGGTTATCACCGCCCGGGACATACAATTTCAATCGAAATCTCAATCCACCATCAGTTCCAACTGTCCACTCTGCTGGACCTTCCTCGTTGGCATCAAGGATAATCTCCGAAATCACCATTTGAGCGAACTCATCATGTGTCCGACTCTGAATGATCCTAGAAATCAAGGTCGGCTGTAAAGTGATACTACCGATAAAGATTCCCTGTCCTTCTCTTGTGGGTATAAGGTCAAACTCAGATACAGTCTCCAACATACGCCACTCCTGAACCATAAGTGACGCTATGATCCCTCGGGGTTTCCTGCTCAAAGCATCCGCCACTACGTTGGCCTTTCCGGGATGATACTCCAAGGTGAAATCATAGTCTTTGATGAGCTCCATCCATCTTCTCTGCCTCATGTTCAACTCCTTCTGGGAGAATAGATACTTCAAACTCTTATGATCAGAAAAGAGTTCGAACTTCTCACCATAAAGATAATGCCTCCAAATCTTCAAGGCAAATACCACCGCAGCCAGCTCTAGATCATGAGTGGGGTAGTTCCGCTCATGCACCTTCAACTGTCTAGAACCATATGCTACTACACCCCCATTCTGCATCAACACACAACCCAAACCCTGATGAGATGCATCACTGTAGATAACTAACCCACCGCCACTAGATGGGACAGTCAACACTGGAGCTGTAGTCAATGTAGTCTTCAGCTCACTAAAGGCCTTCTCACATTCATCTGTCCACACAAACTGAGTATCCTTCCTTGTTAACTTAGTCAAAGCCGAAGCTATACTAGAAAACCCCTCAATGAATCGCCTGTAGTATCCTGCCAAACCAAGGAAACTACGGATCTCTGTAACTGTCGTGGGGCGACTCCAACCCATCACCGCTTCAACCTTCGAAGGATCCACAGAAACTCCATCCTTCGAAACTACATGACCAAGGAACTTGATCTCCTTTTGGCAAAACTCGCACTTCTCAAACTTTGCATATAACTTTTCTCTTCTCAGAATTTGCAGCACAATCCTCAAATGCTTCACGTGCTCGTCAGACGACCTTGAATATATCAAGATGTCATCAACGAACACCACCACACACTTATCTAAGTAAAGACTGAATGTGCGGTTCATCAAGTCCATGAAAGCTGCAGGTGCATTAGTTAGACCAAAAGGCATGACAAGAAATTCATAATGCCCATACCTGGTCCTAAATGCCGTCTTAGAAATATCTTCATCCCTCACCCTCAACTGGTGATATCCAGATCTCAAATCAATTTTGGAGAACACCGTAGCCTCCCTAAGCTGATCGAACAAGTCATCAATCCTAGGCAAGGGGTACCTATTCTTGATGGTCACCTTGTTCAGCTGTCGATAATCCACACATAACCGAAGTGAATTATCCTTCTTCTTCACGAATAATACTGGTGCGCCCCAAGGAGATACACTTGCTTGTATGAACCCTTGTGCAAGTAATCCTTCAATTTGAACCTTCAACTCCTGAAGTTCAGCTGGAGCCATCCGATAAGGTGCTCTCGACACCGGTGCAGTACCTGGTATCACATCAATGGAGAAATCCATTACCCTTTTCGGAGGAAATCCTGGTATCTCCTGGAACACATCAGCATACTCTGCCACTACCGGAATCCCTGCAATTTCTGAAGTGCTATTCACTGATTCTATATGTGCCAAGATCCCTGCCCTCATGGCAACGTCAGATCTCAGGCATCGATAATGAAACACTGGTTGCCCAGGGGCATGAAAAGACACAATCATTCTAAAACAATCAATCACTGCATAGTTCGGACTCAACCAATCCAAACCTAAAATCACATCATACGTATGATCCGGAATCACAATCAAAGATGCAGTGAACTTCCTACCACTAATTGCAATAGGGCAATCATCACAAAACATGCTAAGCTCAAGAGATACGCAAAGAGGCGATGTAACACATAAAGGTCTAGTAAGCGGTATAGCAGTCAAACCCAAAACATCTACCACAGAACTAGATATGAACGAGTGGGAAGCACCCGTATCAAACAGTACTCTAGCAAGATAGTTATAAACGGATAAGGTACCTTCCACCCCGGTGCCTCTCTGGCCGATGGCAAATACTCTGGCTGGTGCTGAAGGTAAGGTTCTCTGCTGGTTACCCTGTCCTACAATCTGAGGTTGAGTACAGTCCCTGACAATATGTCCAGTCTGTCCGCATCGAAAACATGCTCTAGGCCTGAGTTTAGGGCAAGTCCTAGCAAGATGACCCAACTCATTACAGCTATAACACCTCATATTCTCTCACATTCATCTTCCCTTGAGTAAGCGAGAGAAATTGCCTCTCCAGCTGTTCCTTCACCGATGCTGGGAAGTATTTCTCCCTAAAGATCCTCACAAATCCATCCCAAGTCATGGTAGAAACATCAATAGTCCTCTGAGTGCAATTCCACCACACCCTAGCCTCATCTTTAAGCATGAAAGTGGCTAGCTTCCTCTTCTCGATCTCATCACAGACAATCAACTCAAAATAGGTCTGTAAATCCTCGATCCATTGATCAGCCACCATATAATCTGTGCCTCCCGCAAATTTAGTTGCTCCCAACCTATTAATGTCCCTCGCCAACACTAACAGACGAGCGGGATCATTAACCACAACCTCAGGTGGAACAGGTTGCTCCACAAACGGTGCCTCCACCTCTCCCTCATGCACTCCCACATGTGGAATCTCACCCCTACCTCGGCCTCTACCTCTACCTCTGGGTCTACCTCGACCCCTACCTCTGCCTCCCACAATATCCATTACTTAAGGAGCATAGCATACCTGGTTAATACATGTATACACTTAAATCAAAGCATAAGTAAATACAAGTCCATATTAACCAAGCTACTAACACAAAGAGGTTAATTCAACTCCTATTACGTCCTAACATTCTAGACAACTCCCAACAACCCCACATACCCAATGACATTGTTAATACCGAAGAGCACCCGATGGGGATCCGCTGCAGACGGGCCATCACTCGGAAGGTATTAACTTATCACTAAATATGTACCTTACGCTCTGATACCAAACTGTCACGCCCCGAATTTCGAATAATAAATTCAAATCCGAAACATGAATACAACTAAACAAATCACGTCCTAATTTTTTTCTCAAAACCAATATCTCATAAAACCATAACAAAAACCTCGTAGCAAACTATCTCTCGAGTCAATTATTACAATACTAACATAAATAAAATGTTCTGCTCACAAGAGTCTACAAAAACACCAAAATCGACCAAGTGCTGGTCTCAACCCTGCTGTCCTACACAGCTCGCTCACCACTCTGATTATCCTGACCTGCAGGATTATCCGCTACACCATTTGAATAGTGTACCGGGATTGCAACAACACAAAACCCGGTAAGCTTTCTGAAAGCTCGTGTGAGTAAATAAGAATGAACGGTTGATTTATTAGACCACAACTCATTTATCTCAAGTAAACATCCAACAATCTCAACAACCACAAGCAACATCAATCCAACACACATGAAACAACATGGAACACATTTCCACAATCACCAAATCACAACTCTCGCCACTTTGGCACCTAATCACAACTATCGCCACTTTGGCACCCACGTTAGAGCTCTAACTGCCTCGTTACCTCTGACACCTTGGCCCAGGGTCAAGTAACGGCATCTCCAGGTTACTCAGTAACCCGCGAACTTTGGACCATTTCATGTCCTCAGAACAATATATCCCCGTTATTATTTAACGGTCGAACTTTGGACCTCTCTGTCCTCAGAACACATACACTCCGGTTATCATTAACCAAAGATCCTTGGACCATTCGATCCTCGGAATCCTACGTTTCTCTACCTTCTATTCAACTCACAAAATCAACATGTTTATCACCAACATTTATCAAATATTAACAACATAATTAAAATCATATTATCAACATTATCAACAACATATTAACACGATTCCACCCCTCAAGGTCACACCATTCAATATATAATCACGTAAATATATATATACGTAACCATCCACACAGGAATGATCACTAATACCAACTATAGTTCACATGATACAAAATCAAGAAATTCATTTTTAATATACTTTAAAACACATTTCTTAAAAACCATTTTCTCACACTTAACAATAAATTGAGCAATTAAGGAAATTCGGTTCGTAAATGAACCAAGTGAGATTTACTCACCTCTAAACTCCCGCTGCGTCTTCTTACAGCCCAAAATACGATTCACAATCGTCCGCTAACAAATCCGTCAAATACCTAATCAAAACGATAATTAACTTAGCGTATAATTTCCAAAAACACACTTATATGAAGATCCCACGGTCGGATCTTCACCCGTGACCACACAAGGTCACCGGGACAGTCCTACGATCATTATATCAAAACTAGAATTCTATCGGACGGTCCAAACTTCATAAATCACAAATTGAGCGATCGAAATCAATCGAAATCGTAAAATTCATAACTAATTCATACGATATCCAAAATTCGCATGCTATATATCAAAATGATCGTATCGACATGTAGAATCTAAAAATGAGCAGAAACTACTCATGACACCCCCGGAGGTGACCGGAAAGGGCCGCCGGAGTTTAGGGCAGAGCCACCCCCGACCACCACCAATTGTGTCGGGGCCAAGCTCATCCCCTTCGTTTCATCATTTTGAGCAACTTTCATAACTAACACGAAGTGAGAAAATGAGTGGAAGTGGCCGAAACTTACCAAAAACAGTCCGGTTTGGCCGGAAAAACTGCAGAAACCGATATGCTCTCCGACGAGCGTGAAAACCTCCACTTCTGGTGCTGTCCTTTTTACTGCATGTTCTACTCCTCCATACGAGTTCAACGAGATAAAGAACTCGTAATTTGGTGGTCTAGAACTCGAGATATTCGCTTCGCACTCAAAACTGCCGAAAATGGAAAACCAGCTTTCCGCCGCTGCTACAAGCCGTGCCACGGCGCAAGGCTGCCTCTGGCAGCTGCACAAGGTCAAGGCGAAGCCGTGGGAGGTGGTTTGACGTCAAACGGTGGCCGGAGGAGCAAGAACTCAACCGGAGAAGTTTGGCTCTGTTTTTGCCTTTGGTTTGGTGCCGCGCGAGAGAGAGAGAGAAAAATCTAGGTTTCTGATTTTTTCCAGATTTTTCCCAAAAATGTTAACCTATATATATACAAAATCGAAAACTTCTAAATGTCATAACTTCTTCCTACAAACTCCGATTCTTGTGTTCCGCATATGCACGAACTCGTATCGACGAACTCTACGACTTTCATGAAAGAAGTTTCCTCAAATTCCTTACGTAAAAATATGACAATTTTAATAACCCTAAATAACGTTAAATTTCGATACTAAAATCATTCGAAACCAAATTTCTCAAATAACGACATTCGAATCACACTCACAACTCATAATTCATATAATTTGAGAAGTATTGAATTACGAAATATTTAACTGAAATTTCGGGTCTTTACAACGGCCTACAAGACGCCTATTGGGATGTCTCCCTTTAGGTTGGCCTATGGAAAGGCATGCCACCTTCCAGTGGAGCTAGAGCACAAGGCTTGGTGGGCTGTCCAGATGTTCAACATGGATTATGATGAAGCCGGCCTACATAGGAAGCTACAGCTAAATGAGCTTGAGGAGATAAGGAATGAGGCCTACGATGCTTCATGGATCTACAAGGAGAAGACAAAGGCCTACCATGACAAAATGATCCACGGAAAAAGCTTCCAAGTGGGCCAGAAAGTTCTGTTATTCCATTCCAAACTTAAGCTATTCCCAGGTAAACTTCGTTCTCGTTGGATTGGCTCATTTATAGTGACTAATGTGTTTACTCATGGTGTTGTAGAGATCAAGAGTGAGAAGACAGGGAAGGAGTTCAAGGTTAATGGGCATCGTCTCATGCCCTACTATGAGTCCTTTGTGGAGCACACAGTGGAAGACATACCCCTCCATGAGGCACCCTAAGACGTGTGAACAAGGAGGAGAGTCCAGGCTGATGGACTATAAATATTAAGCACTGCGTGGGAGGCAACCCATTTCAACCGAAGCTGTGGAGGAGCCATCAATGAGAGTTTGACATTTCTATCCCTTCACTTACTTAAATTGAATTGTACTTGTCTTTGTTAGTTTGTCTGTTTTACCCTTTCCTTATTTCCGTAGCCCCCCATATTTAGGGTCTATATACCATTTTTTTTCCTACATTGAGGACAATGTAGATTCTAAGTGTGGGGTGGGTTACACTTTTATTTTAGAATATTTCCAATTTTCAGTTTTTTTAAAAAAAAAATTTAAAAAAAACAAAATTTTGTTGGTTTTATAGAGTCTTTTTGTTTGTTTGAGTCTTAGGATGCTCCTAACGTCTGGGATGAACATATCTCTGAATTGATGGCTGAAGGTTTTCACAATCGAAATAGGACTTAATTGAATTCTGTGGTTAGTCGATATTGTGATACTTGTATGAAGATTTGAGATAGGATTGTAACTTGGTTCATTAAGCATGCTAGGATTAAGTCTGATTCATTTGACCCTAAGTGAGCTGTTGAGCTGAAATACTTTCTTTTTGAGTGCTTAATTGATAAATTCAAAATTTCATGGCTGTATTTGCTAGACCTCATTATTCTTTGGAAATCCAATGATCGTGTGCCATAGAGTTTAATGGACTAGAGAGTACTAGAACTCGACTTTTGTGACTGTCAAAACTTGTGTGCCATAATATGCTCTGATCTTGGATAGGATAGAAGGCATTAGGATAACCACCATAGCCAAACAAGCATGTGTCCCCAATTGTGCCCGTTGTGGGACTCCTTAGAATGAACCCCTTTGAGCCTACATTGAAAACCTTTGTTTCATCACCCTCACTACCGTACCATGAGCTTAGTACAAGATATCTCTACCCTTGTGCTAGGGACTTAGTAGAGCATGACATAGTGTGTAGGGGTGACGATGAAAGACAAGTGTAGGGTGGGGAAAGCCCAAGAGAGAGAAAAACAAAACAGAGATTGCAGTGAAAAAAAATGAAAATGAAAGAAAATGAAAAAGGAAAGAAAGAAAAACGACAAAAGAGAAGAAAAATTGAAAAAAAAAAACTCTTGGGAAATTGTTAAAGTGTGGTTCTGGACTTTCATATTTGAAGAAGGCTCAAAGTTGAAAATTAGGCCTTTGTCCATTTCCATGTTGGTTAGAGTGAAGGTTGGGCCCAAAACAATGATAATTGGCCTATAAAAATGGTGACATAAGGTGGTCCATATATGCTCTGTTAGGTCCTTAGGATTTTTGTATCCTTAATCTTCATTTCGAAAACCCTAGCTTAGCCCCATTACAACCTGTTACAAGTCCTTACTTGATCTTTGAGATGGGTAGCGTTTGGTTAGTGGAGTTAGTTACAAAGTCGAGCTTATGGTTTAGGTCCATTTGTGCACTTAGTCATTTCTTGAGGTCTTTACAAATTCTTCACAAAATGCTTTTATTGATGAAATATGCAAGCTGTTTGTTGCCTTACAATTTGTTCTCTTGCATATACTTGAGCGTGAAGCTTTTAAGCATTGCCATTTCTGAGAGAAAAATCGAGAGTACGCCTTGTGAGTTTGGATTGGACTTGTTCGAAACATGCTATCATTCACTGCATAACCTAAGTTCTCCATATCTTATTTAGTCATATGAGTGCCACATGTTTATTAACCTTGAAATTATCTATGTGATTTTGATTAAGTGTTTAACGTGAAAGCTATGAGTTTCGAGTCTCTGAGACAACAATTAGGGGCAGTAGAGTCATTTACTTGTTTTTTGTCGAGTCTTTGTTTTGTACCTTTGTTTTGCTAAGGGACTAGCAAAAGCTAAGTGGGGGGGGTAGTTGATAGAAGCACAAAATGCGATGATTTTAATGAGTATACGCCTCATTTTAGCCTTATTCCTCCCTTAGATTTGTGTCTTGGGTCATTAAATTTGTTTTCAGAGTCTTGTAGAGTCTTGGGTCATGAAATAAAAGGAAAATGCAAAATTCATGAACAATCCTAGCTTGATCAGGATTCCTTACCGTCATGCTAATCCATAGGCCTTAAGAGAGAATTTATGGGAGTATTTTTTCTGAAATTAAATTGTTTTAATTCCATTTATTTTCTCTAAAAGATTTTAATTTTGTGGCCTTTATTAAATCAGGTTGACCAAGCAATGAAGAAAGGAATAAAGGGGAAAGACGTTTTAGTTGGGAAATTAAAGGAATTGCCCCATTATGAGAGGAATTATGGCCATAAGTGTCCCATTATGAGAAATTAAGAGGAGAAGAAATAAGAAACAGCAAATAAAGGAGAAGATGAAGAAAGCTATGCAATCCCATCCGTCCAAATGATGAAGGGTATGATCGACAAAAGCCAACCAATGCTCCCCTATAAATAGGCAACGTCCAGAACAGAATTGGCATCACTTCCTTGCCTATCACTTCCCGGCCAAAACCTCTTCCGAGACTCTGCCCAATTCACTCCTCAATCCTCCATCACCTACAAGACCGTGACCACCATCCATCCAGCAATCTACGAAGCTCTTAGGCCCTGAGTCAAAGACGCTCCACCACCATAGCAGAGACGAGTTCACCACCTTGTTGCCAAGCTGCTGACGAAAGCTTCAAAGGGTAACTATGACTCTTCTTTCAATTTTTGTTTCGGTTTTTTGTGTTTGGATTTGCGAGTTGTGTAATTGGAGACATGAAATGTTCAGAATATTTTTATTAATATTTTTGAGATTTTCAGTTTATTATTGAGTTAATTTCGAGAATTCTTTGATGATGCATTTTACAATCTTGTGCCCTTTTACATGTTTAGGTAATTTTCAGAGTTAGGTTAATAAGTTCCGATGCTAGAATCACACTGAGTGTTCTTGTTTGTTTGCTTAATTTTCCAAGAATAATTCTTATTTGTTAAGACGCTGAGTTAAACAAGTAATAATTAGTTCTAAAGTGGTAAAAACCATGTTTCAATGGTTAAACGATTCTGGAAATTACGTGTTAAATTCTATGTGTAATGGTTAATTTGCACGTGTGAGTTGATTCGAGGGTTAGATAATACTACTAGTTAAGAGAACTACGCTGAGTGTTTTTAAAAATTAGTAATATTGGGCTTAGTAGAGACTTTTCCGATCCAAGCCTACATTAGAACGAATTAGATAAATGGATTGATCCGCCGAGGCCATTCATTTGGGCTCTTGTCTAGGCATTTAAGATGGGCATGTTTTTGTAGCATGTTGAAATGGGATGAGTGAGGGGTCCCTCCTTACCTATTTTTATGATGAGAGTGGTTTGTTAGATGCTGCTGCTGGAGGGTCCTTTATGGATAAGACACCTGATGAGGCCAAGGAGCTACTTACAAATCGTGCACTAAACTATCAACAATATGAGGGGGTGCTTTTTTCTCAAAGGAGGGTACATGAGGTGTCCACTAACTCTGCCCTTGAAGACAAGGTCAACAAGATGTCTACTCTGCTGTCTCAAGTCTTAAACATTAATAGAGGAGGACCAATGGCTGAAGTGTGTGGCCAAGGAGGCCCGAGGTATTACCCTTACTCCCGATACGTACAATCCTGGGCTCAGAGACCACCCTAACTTTCGTTGGGCCAACAATGATAACACCTTTTTTCAATTGCACCTCTTGAAGGTCGGTGGATTGGAACTATCTTGATAAGGAGATGAATAGAAGGATACGAGAGAGCCGGAGAAGAAGTAAAAAGAAAAAAAATTAAAAAATTAAAAAATTAAAAAATTAAAAAATTAAAAAAAGAGAGGAAGATATTTTTTTTTAAGTAACTGAGGGTATAATAGACTTTTAGGAAAGAGATAACGGAGTTTTTGATGGATGCTTGATGGTAGAGACTAATTGGGAGGAAATTGGGAGTTCAAGAACATTTTAGGTGAAATTCGAAGGTCAGAGACTGGAACGATGAAACCCTATAAGTACATAGAGTAAGCAGTATTTGACTCAATAAATAACTCCCAAAATGATAAGGTAACTTCGTTCGTAAATGAACATTGTGAGATTACTTACTTATGAATCCCGCTATGTCTTTTTACAGAACCGAGATCACACAATCACAAAATATCCGTCCAAGACAACTTCATCAAGTACCTAATCACATACGGTCGCAATTCAGTACACGGAACACAAAGCGATTAAAGTTTGGATCCCTTATTTGAACTAAAACCCTGAAAGTAATGCCAATGTAGGCAAAACTTCATTTGAGACCACCAAAAGTCCCCAGAATACTCCTACGATCAATATGACAAAACTACAAGAAGATTGAATGGTCGGATTCTCACGGATCGTCCAACCGTCTAACTTGGAGACCTCAACATAAGGATCAACTTTAATACTTGGAGTAAAGCCCAGCTCGGCCTAGATCACAGTTGCAAGCCAAAAATCACTGTTCACAGTGAGTTGAAGCTTCTCCGGTGCAAATCGATCAAAACCACCACTATCGATCAAAAGAGGAGGCTTCCACGAGAAAGACAAGACTAGTTTCGTGCTCAGCTGTATCTAGAGGAGAGTTCCGATTAGGTCCGACTCCACCTAGCTCCACCGTGCACTGTGTGAAGCACCTCTAAAGATCATTTTTTTCTTTTCATTTTTTTTTCCGGCTTTCACAAATTTTTTTTATTTTTTTTTATGGACAAGTCTACCCCCACACTTGAACTTTCACCTCTTCTCAATCTTCATCCTTAGCACCAAACCCATGTAGTATGTCTCAAAAGATAGCTCCACTAAGTTTTTAGAACAAAGGGTAAGGTTCTAACTATACTAAGGTTCAGGGTTAAAGATTTTAAGGGTGATGAACGAAAAGGCTTAATGTAGGCTCAAATGGGCTTATCTAGCGGAGTCCCACGACGGGCACAAATGGGGACACAAGTTTATTTGGCAATGGTGGTAATTCCTAGGGTGCCTCTATCCCTTCCAGAATCAGGGCCATATCTTGATACCATGTCTCAACAAGCACAAGAGCGAATTCTAGCATTCTCTAGTTCATTAAACTTAATCTATGGCAAGTAATCAATCAAATGAAAGAATAATGAGATCATCAAAACATCGCCAAGAAATTAAGAATATTTTTTCATTTCACTCCAAAAGAAAGGGACATGGCTCAAATATCTCACATGGGCTTTTCTGAATCAAAACTCATCTTAACATGCTCATATTCTGTACCAGGGTCACGAGATCCATATCCACTACACATGCATACATTTTTCGCATATCTCAATTAACCAAAGAATACCATGTTGAAATCATCTCAATATTGTGATCCTCTTTTAGTCATAATTTCAGAGATATAGAATCATCCTAGATAGTTGAAAGGCATCCTTTGACTCAATAAACAAAAATAAAAGCAACGAAAAGTTTTTTTAATTTTTTTTATTTTTGACATTTTTCGATTTTTTTGTATTTTTCTAATATATAAGACTCAAAACAAAAGTATAAGTCCCTTCCCCCACACTTAAATATTGCATTGTCCTCAATGTAATCAAGAATAAGCATGCAATGAAACACTTAGACATATAGGGATGAAATTTATGAAAATAACTACTAAAACAAAGAGAAAATGAAAAAGTAAAAGGGAAAGAGAAAGCAAATCTGTGTTTGTAGACTCCTTCACAGCTACTTCTGAATTGGGTTGCCTCCCAAGCAGCGCTTAATGTTTATAGTCTTTCAGCCTAGACTTGTACCTCCATTTAATCCTCTGGTTGTGGGGCGTTTTGGAGGGGTACATCCTCCACTTCTTGCTCCACAAACGCCTCATAGTAAGGCTTTAGGCGATGGCCATTCACTTTGAACTCGTTGCCAGTGTGCTCACTCTTTATTTGCACAGCTCCATGGGAGAATACATTAGTAATAATGAAAGGCCCAATCCAACGAGAACGAAGCTTACCTGGGAAGAGTTTGAGACGAGAATGGAAAAGAAGAACTTTCTGGCCCACAACAAAAGTCTTTCCACGAATCATCTTATCATGGAAGGCCTTTGTCTTTTCTTTGTAGATCTTTGCACTCTCAAAAGCGTCATTCCTTATCTCCTCCAACTCTTGCAATTGCAATTTTTTTTTTCACACAAGTTCAAATTATTTTCAACACTTAGGTACGAGAACAGGAAATCTTGATGTGCAATGAGACTGAAACAGCTACCCTTTTCAAGACTATGTTTTATCCAATATTCCTTAGTGTATCACAACATTGTCTTTTGTTATAAATACTATTGATATCAAATTTAATTCCAAGCGGTAAATCAAGTGGACGTGCGGCCCAAGTATAATCGCCTAGACACAAAGTCCCTCCTACATCTTTTGGGCAACCTTACTGAAATGGCCAGGTAGGGGTGGGCGAACACGAGAGGCAGAATCCATTTTGGCATGAGCTACTCCCACATAGTGGTTTAGGCCCATTTGTAAGCACTTCTGGATCCAGAATCCATCATGAACGTTGTCCCCTTCCTAGATACCATCCCACATAGGCTATACTTACTAGGATGCAAAAGGTCCTAGGTGTGAAGACAGTTCAATGAATGTTAATAAAGGCCGCCCTCAACCTTAAGGGACCTGAACTAGGTACCAATAAGGGGTTTAGGCCAATATTAATAAACACGACTTCACCTATTCCTCTTTAATTTACAACTCACAATTAAAATTTGTGTTCAATAACATAAATAACATCCTAAGTAATTAATCTAAGTTAAATTTTCGAACAATATATACATAACAAATATTCACAATTTAACAAGTGATTTTTCAATCCCCGGCAACGGCGCCAAAAATTGATACGCTCAAAGCAAGCGCATAATTTAACCCTGAAAATATCATTAGTAGTATAAGCAAATAGGGATCGTTCTATTCCGGGGATTGAGGGTACACCTGTCATTGTCAACCAATTAAACAATTAAAATTAAAACAAAGTATATTATTCACAAAGATATTCACAAGTATAAACATTATTTATGAAATTAGGGGGGGTTTTTTGGATTTAGGTTTCGAAAATAAACTAAGTAAAGAAAACAAAGAAAACTAAAAACACAATTACACAAATGGAATGAGAGAACAAAGATCAAAACCGAAACTATGATCAAATTCAATTAAACCCTAATATTGTTCATCTAAGTCATGAGAAAGGAGTTGATCATGTGAAATATTCAAAAGCAAATAATTTCCCATTTTTTTACTTTTCAATGCTAATTAACCTATAGATCAATCCTATCAAGCATGCAATCAAGCCCTAGAAAGCTAGTCCATCATGACATGTTTAACGCATGAAACACATAGAAAGGCTATCAACTCAAGTGTGCAACTTAGTATGAAAAAGTCCACATAATTGCAATCCTCTTTAATTAAATTCGGTTTTTGTCCAAAACCTTTACCATGCATTCAAGCCCTAGAAAGCTAGTCAATCATACATGGTTAACGCAATAAGCACCTAGAAAGGCTATCAACTCGAGTGTACAACTTAGTATGAAAAAGTCCACCTAATTGCAATTCTCTTTGGTTAAATCCGATTTTTGCACAAAACCTTTACTACTTTTCGATTTAAGAACACAAAACCAATTAAGTATTTAACAAAATTCATAATCACAATTTACTACTTTTCTTTTCTTTTCTTTACAAGTGCAATTAGACAAATTATGTACAAAATTTTTACACAACACACATGTACAAAACGTCAACTTTTTTTTTTTTTTTCTTTTTTTTTTTACTATTATTTTCAACACTTAGGTACGGGAACAGGGAATCTTGTTGTGCAATGGGACTGTAACAGCTACCCTTTTCCAAAATTATGTTTAATGCAATATACCTTAAGTGTCACAACAAATTTTTACATTTTCTTTTGTCATAAATAATATTGATATCAAATTTAATTCCGAGCGGTAAATCAAGTGGACGTGCGGCCCAAGTATAATCGCCTAGACACAAAGTCTCTCCTACATCTTTTGGGCAACCTTACTGAAATGGCCAGGTAGGGGAGGGCGAACACAAGAGGTAGGATCCATTTTGGCATGAGCTACTCCCACATTGTGGTTTAGGCCCATTTGTAAGCACTTCTGGATCCAGAACCCATCATGAACGTTGTCCCCTTCCTAGACACCATTCCACATAGGCTATACTTACTAAGATGCAAAAGGTCCTAAGTGTGAAGACAGTTCAATGAATGTTAATAAAGGCCGCCCTCAACCTTAAGGGACCTGAACTAGGTACCAATAAGGGGTTTAGGCCAATATTAATAAACACGACTTCACCTATTCCTTCTTTAATTTACAACCCACAATTAAACTTGTGTTCAATAATATAAATAACAACCTAAGTAATTAAACTAAAAAAAAAAATCGACAATTACAAAACAATTAACAAAAAAATTTTTTTTTCTTCGGTCACAATATACAAAACATATATTCACAAAGTGACAAATGATTTTTCAATCCCCGGCAACGGCGCCAAAAATTGATACGCTCAAAGCAAGCGCATAATTTAACCCTGAAAAGATCGTTAGTAGTATAAGCAAATAGGGATCGTTCTATTCCGGGGATTGAGGGTACACCTGTCATTGTCAAACAATTAAACAATTAAACTTAAAACAAAGTATAATATTCACACATATACACATTATTTACGAAAAAGGGGGGGAATTTTCATTTTCATTTTCTGAAAAATTAAACTAAGTTAAGAAAACAAATAAACATAAGTAAACGAATGGAATGAGAAAACAAAGATCAAAACTGAAAACCATGATTAAATCGATTCAAACTCAAACATTGTTCATCAAAGTCATGCAAGAGGAGTTGATCATGTGAAATGTTAAAAGCAAACAACTTCCCATATTTTACTTTTCAATGCTAATTAATCTAAGTGAAAGCACAAAGACTAATCCTATCAAACATGCATTCAAGCCCTAGAAAGCTAGTCAATCATACATGGTTAACGCAATAAGCACCTAGAAAGGCTATCAACTCGAGTGTACAACTTAGTATGAAAAAGTCCACCTAATTGCAATTCTCTTTGGTTAAATCCGATTGTTGCACAAAACCTTTACTACTTTTCGATTTAAGAACACAAAACCAAAAAGTTGATTCATGTTCTTAAATTCGTAGCACCAATTATATAAAAACCTTAAAAGTTTCGAACCAATTAAGATTAACATACAAGAGTTATCTATCATGCAAATTTAATCAAACACTCACACAAAAACAACAATGAATCGCAATATATGAATCTGAAAATTCTCAATTAATCATAAAATTCCAGAAATAATACTTTGTTCAAACACATATTGTCAACTAGAACAAAACCAACGAAATTAAAGCAAAGGTTACAAAGGAGAATCGGATTACACCGTGAGATGAAGATGGTGATGAACGATTGATGTGGTGGTCTCTTGAATTTCGAAAGCAATCTTCAAGGATGGTGGTGGATGATGATGCTCACGGCAATTCTTCTTCTCCCTTGACCTTGCTTGAACTCGTGGCTTGCTCTAGAGGATGGAAGAACTCACGGCCATGCTAAGGGATTTTCTGAATTTTTCTCTAAAGTCTAAAACGTAAAACTTGGAACCCTTGACGTTTAGAAGAAGGGAGCATATATAGGGAACGTATGCCTTGGTCTCCAAACCGTGTAAACCTCTAAGAATCCTCACGGCAATTGCTTGATAATCTCCACATAATTTCCTCCAATGCTTGCTTGCCACATAAGCCCTATGATGTGTTCCAACCAATCACAAAATTCCATTTAATTCCCTAAATAATCTTGCCGAAATTCCATGGATATATTCTGATTTTATACTTTAAATTCGGCCAAAACTTCTTTAGGGAATATAGGAATGAATCTAGACTTCTTTTGAGCTTTTCTTGGTCTCCACACATATTTTCTTTCCTTAAAAATCTCAAGAGAATATTTCTTGGCGTCATCTTTGCTTGGCTTTCACGTTGCTTCCTCTTTTCTCTCTTAATTCCTCACGGCAAATACACAAGATAATTCTCCAAGAATATTTCATTCCAAGAAAATCTCCCTAGAAAATCTCCACCGAAATCTTCTTTTAATTTTCTGATTTTCCATGTCAATTCCTCCTTTATCTCTTAGTGTTTCACGCAATCTCTCTCTCCTTCTTTGTATTTCCACGGCAAACTCTCTCTAGGGTTTCTTCATTGCGTCACAAACCCTAAATCCATGGGCTTTTGTGGGCCTTTGATCATTTTGCCGAAAATCCAATAAGTCTTGAGAGTTCTTGGGCCTTGTTGCGTCAACTTCAAGCCTTTATGCATTCCAACGCCATAACACTTCATTCTTCCATTTCTTTTTCATGGTAACGTTGGAAACTTCATTGGTAAGCTTTCCTCCTTTTCGCAGGGTTTCCTGGTTGAAGCAGGAAAACTTCTTTTCTTCATTTCTACTCAATTGTGTGGCCCTTTGTGTCTCATATTTGCTCCCCTTAACGTTCGTGAGCTCCTCTTTCCATTTGTGAGTTCATTTCCACTTTTTAGCTCTAAGGTCCTGAAAATAGAAACCGTTAAAGAAAAATAGAAACTTTCCTAAAATGAAAAATGGAAACTTTCCTAAACTGAAATGGGAAACTTTCCAAAAATGAAAAATAGAAACTACAAAATGGAAACTTTCTACAAATAGGAATTTTCCCAATCGAAGAATGGAAACTTTCCCAAACAGGGATTTTTCAAGGAAATGGCGCAGAAAATGTAGGGAAAAGCAGTTAAAACGTCGCATTAAAATGCTCCTATCAAATTCCCCCACACTTAGCTTTTGCTAGTCCCTTAGCAAAATCACACAAAGACACACACTAAGACTCAACGAAAATTTAAAGACTCTAAATATAAAGACTCTAATGCCCTTCAACTTTTTGTCTCAGCAATCTCTTACTTTCACAACACCAAGATTAACACTCAACCAAGAATCAATGTTTAAGCATTCGAGAGTTAATTAAAACATATAATCCACACATACACAAGTAGGACTTGGTTGTAACAATGGTGATGGGGTTAAGCTCAGCATGCTTTAGTCAAGTATGATTCAAATCCTCACAAGGTATATCCACTCTTTCTTCTCTCAGATCATGGCAATGCTTAAAAGCTTATTCACTCAAGTATATGTGAAAGATAAACAAAGTGAATCACATATATATAGAAACGAAAGCACATATAATTTTTTTCTTTTAAAGATCTCATGAAGGATATCAACTACTTGCACGAATGGACTGCCATAAGTTCAACTCTTGTAACTCATCTCCACATCAAGGGCTGTCCCATCTTAAGGATCAAGAAGGTCTTATCAAGGGTTGTAATGGGGCCATGGCTCAAGGTTTTAAAGAAACGAAGGGTAAGGAATTTTAACAAAGTGTCCTAAAAACCTAGCAGAGCTCATGTAGATGTAGAGAGACTCCTAGAAATCCACCAAGTATGCAAAAACGTCATATTCCCATGAGGGTGTTATAAAGGGGCCTAATGTCTTCATGTTGGGCCCTAACTTCATTGTAAACTTCCCTTTACTCTAGTGAATTGGACAAAGGCCAAATTTTTCTATAGTAGGCCTTCAATTCAAAACAAACTCCAAAATCACTAAGTATGGGGGACTAAAATCCATAAACATATATTTTTCATTCTTTTTCTTTTTAGCCGTACATATTTTTTTTTTTTCGGCTTTCACAAATTTTTTTTTTTTTTCTTTATGGACAAGTCTACCCCCACACTTGAACTTTCACCTCTTCTCAATCTTCATCCTTAGCACCAAACCCATGTAGTATGTCTCAAAAGATAGCTCCACTAAGTTTTTAGAACAAAGGGTAAGGTTCTAACTATACTAAGGTTCAGGGTTAAAGATTTTAAGGGTGAAGAACGAAAAGGTTTAATGTAGGCTCAAAGGAGCTTATCTAGGGGAGTCCCACGACGGGCACAAATGGGGACACAAGTTTATTTGGCAATGATGGTAACTCCTAGGGTGCCTCTATCCCTTCCAGAATCAGGGCCATGTATTGATATCACGTCTCAACAAGCACAAGAGCGAATTCTAGCATTCTTTAGTCTATTAAACTTAATCTATGGCAAGCAATCAATCAAATGAAAGAATAATGAGCTCATCAAAACATCGCCAAGAAATTAAGAATATATATTTTTTTTCATTTCACTCCAAGAAAAAGGGACATGGGCTCAATTATCTCACATGGGCTTTATGAATCAAAACTCATCCTAACATGCTCATATTCTGTACCAAAGTCACGAAATCCATATCCACTACACATGCATACATTTTTCATATATCTCAATTAACAAAAGAATACCATGTTGAAATCATCTCAATATTGTGATCCTCTTTTAGTCATAATTTCAGAGATATAGAATCATCCTAGACAGTTGAAAGGCATCCTATGACTCAATAACAAAAACAAAAGACTCAATAAAAGCAACGAAAATTTTTAATTTTTTTTTTTTTTTTTTGACATTTTTCGATTTTTTTTTTGTATTTTTCAATATATATGACTCAAGACAAAAGTGTAAATCCCTTCCCCCACACTTAAATATTGCATTGTCCTCAATGTAAGCAAGAATAAGCATGCAATGAAACACTTAAGCATATAGGGATGAAATTTACGAAAATGATTACTAAAACAAAGAGAAAATGGAAAAGTAAAAGGGAAAGAGAAAGCAAATCTGCGTTGACAACTCCTCCACAGCTACTTCAGAATTGGGTTGCCTCCCAAGCAGCGCTTAATGGTTATAGTCTTTCAGCCTAGACTTGTACCTCCATTTAGTCCTCTGGTTGTGGGGCGGTTTGGAGGGGTACATCCTCCACTTCATGCTCCACAAACGCCTCATAGTAAGGCTTCAAGCGATGGCCATTCACTTTGAACTCATTGCCAGTATGCTCACTCTTTATTTGCACAGCTCCATGGGAGAACACATTAGTAATAGTGAAAGGCCCAATCCAACGAGAACGAAGCTTACCTGGGAAGAGTTTGAGACGAGAATGAAAAAGAAGAACTTTCTGGCCCACAACAAAAGTCTTTCCACGAATCATCTTATCATGAAAGGCCTTTGTCTTTTCTTTGTAAATCTTTGCACTTTCGAAAGCATCATTCCTAATCTCCTCCAACTCTTGCAATTGCAATTTCCTATGAAGCCCAGCTTCATCAAGGTTCATGTTGAATTTCTTCACAGCCCACCAGGCTTTATGCTCTAACTCCACAGGTAAATGGCAAGGTTTGCCATACACAATCCGATATGGGGACATCCCAATGGGGGTCTTGTATGCAGTCCTGTAGGCCCACAAAGCATCCTCCAAGCGTTGGGACCAATCCTTCCTGTTAGGGTTCACAGTCTTCTCCAATATTCCCTTGATCTGACGATTTGAGACTTCAGCCTGCCCACTAGTTTGGGGATGATAAGGTGTTGAAACCTTATGTGTAACATCATATTTCCTCAACAAGGCCTCAATCGTTCGATTGCAGAAGTGAGATCCACCATCACTAATAAGGACTCTAGGCATTCCAAACCTGCTAAAGATGTTAGACTTGATAAATCTCCTGTAAAACCCTGCATGGCCAAGAAAAGATCGAATCTCTCTCACAGAAGTGGGAGAGGGTAAGTAACGCACAAGGTCTACCTTAGCTTTATCTACCTCTATTCCTCTAGAAGAGACAATATGCCCTAGAACTATACCTTGTCTAACCATAAAATGACATTTTTCCCAATTAAGCACAAGGTTAGTTTCCACACAACGCTCCAAGATTATTTCCAGATTATTAAGACAATCATCAAAACTTTTTCCAAAAACAGAAAAGTCATCCATGAACACCTCTATGATTTTCTCAATATAATCTGAAAATATACTTACCATACACCTCTGAAAGGTACCTGGGGCGTTGCAGAGTCCAAAAGGCATGCGACGATAGGCAAATGTCCCAAAGGGGCAAGTGAACGTTGTCTTCTCTTGATCTTCATTGGCAATGGCAATCTGATTGTAGCCTGAGTATCCATCCAAGAAGCAGTAGTAGTCACGTCCAGCTAGGCGCTCAAGCATCTGATCAATGAATGGAAGAGGAAAGTGATCCTTCCTTGTTGTTGCGTTGAGCTTCCTGTAGTCAATGCAAACTCTGTGGCCTGTGACTGTCCTTTGGGGCACCAATTCGTTCTCAGCATTCTTCACCACAGTTACCCCAGACTTCTTGGGTACAACCTGAACTGGGGACACCCATTTGGAGTCTGAGATGGGGTAGATGACCCCACAATCTAGGAGTTTGATAACCTCCTTCTTTACAACTTCCATCATGGGAGGGTTGAGTTGACGTTGAGCCTCTCTAGTAGGTTTAGACCCCTCCTCCAGAAGTATCCTATGGACACAAGTAGTAGGGCTGATTCCCTTGATGTCCGCCAATGTCCATCCTATGGCGGTCTTGTGTTGCTTCAGCATTTCCACCAACCTCTCTTCTTGTGAAACAGTAAGTGCAGAAGAGACAATCACTGGTAAGGTCTCCTTGTCCCCTAAGTAGACATACTTCAAGTGGTCTGGTAAAAGTTTAAGTTCAAGTTCTAGTGCCTGAACCACTGAAGGTAGAGTCTTGTTAGCAGATAACTGAATGGACAAGGATGAAGTAGACTTACCTACGAAGGGTGATGCCTCAAGGAAGGACACATTTTCAATGATTTTGTCCTCACAAGTTTCCTTGAGCACAGCCTCTTGGATTGTGACGCCATCTTTGGTGTAGCCTACTCCTTGCTCGAGTGTAGGGACTAAGGTATCCTCATGCATAATGTCGAACATCTGTTGCGCAAGTTCATCCAAGATATCCACAGAGAAACAGTCATGAACATCTAGGGGATACCTCATGGCTTCAAAGATGTTGAAGCCAATAATGTCACCATCGAATTCCATAGTGAGAGAGCCAGCATACACATCTATCTTTGTCCTAGCTGTTCTTAAGAAAGGACGTCCCAAAAGCAACGGAGTTGAATTCACAGGGGAGTCCTCCATCTCCAACACATAGAAATCAGCTGGAAAAATAAGATGGTTAACCTGCACAAGCACATCTTCCAACAAACCTCTAGGGTATGCATTGGATCTATCAGCTAACTGAATGATAACATTGTCAGATTTAAGTGCCCCTAGACCTAGGGTTTCATAAACAGAATAGGGCATAACATTAACAGATGCTCCTAAGTCGAGCATGGCATTCTTAAAGTTCGAGTTACCAATAGTGCAGGGAATTGTGAAACTTCCAGGATCCTTACACTTGGGAGGCAGCTTCCTCTGAATGAGGGCAGAAACGTTCTCACTTACCTTTACCACCTCCTTTGCTCGATTGTTCCTCCTTGTGGTGCAAAGCTCTTTCAAAAACTTGGCATATTTGGGTACTTGCTTGATGGCCTCAAGGAGGGGTAAGTTCACTTGCACCTTCTTGAAAATGTCCAAGATAGCTTGATCACTTTCGTCTTTCTTAGATTGGGCAAACCTGCGTGGGAAGGACATGCAAGGAGAAGAAGAGTTAGCACTAACCGAATTGGACAAGTTAGAAGTTTTACCTTTATCTTCAGGAATTGCCTTAGGAGGTGAGGACGTTCTATCCTCTACCCTGGATGTTGCAGGGTCATTCTCAATTCCCAACTTGGTGGGCTCTTGTTCTTCCTCAAAGCTTGCTTGGGCCTCTTTGGTTCGCTTAGGTGGATCCACAAATGTGCGTCCACTCCTTGTAGTAACAACTGAAGCATTCTCCACATTACCCTTAGGGTTAGGTATTGTGTTACTAGGGAGCTTCCCAGACTCGTGAATCTTGCCCATGAAGTCCACAACTTGGCCCATTTGCCTCTTAAGGTCTGCAATATCCTTAGTATGGGTCTGTTGTCCTTGAATCAAAGCCTGTGTAGAGTTTGTCAATGCTTGAGTAGAACTAGTCAAGGCCTCCAACGTTTTATCATAATGGGACATTGAACTCCCTGAGTTCTGTTGAGGAGGCGTGTAAGGTCTCTGAAAGGAAGGTCCTTGAAATGAAGGCCCTTGAGGACGTTGGAAGTTCCCACCCAAAGGATTCTGAACGTTCTCATTGTTGGTCCACTTGAAGTTGGGATGGTCCCTCCATCCAGGGTTATAGGTATTCGAATAAGGATCATGCCTAGGACGTTGATGTCCTCCCTGATATCCTCCTTGATACCCTCCAATAGCATTTGCAGATTCCCATCCTCCATTGTCATTGAGTTGAGGGCATTGATCTGTAACATGCCCTTGCATCGAGCATACCCCACAAGCTATTGTAGGACCTGGCCCCTTGGAACCTATGACTTGATTCATAAGGAGGGTGAGCTTACTCAGTTGATCTTCAATGGCTGTGTTTCTGCTCACTTCATGTACCCTACGAGTAGAGTGTCTCACACCCTCATATTGCTGACTGTTCAGGGCACGGTTTGCTATAAGTTCCTTTCCAGCAGCAGGTGACTTATCCACAAAAGCTCCTCCAGCTGCAGCATCAAGCATTTGTCTTTCTAAGGGCAAGAGTCCTTCGTAAAAACATGTGAGTAGGGTCTCATCCTTCATCTGATGTTGAGGACATTGTGCAAGTAAGGAATTGAACCTCTCATAATAAGCAGAATAGGACTCATCTTGGTCTTGCTCGATTCCACTGAGCTTCTTCCTGAGTGTGATGACCTTCGAAGCTGGGAAGTACTTTTCCAAGAAGGCCTGCATCATAGTTTCCCATGAAGTGATGCGTCCAGCTGGGAGCTCATATAGCCAATCTTTGGCTCTGTCAGCTAAGGAGAAAGGAAATGCCTTCATCTTGAGAATGTTCTCATCTGCTCCCTGTGGTTGCATGTTTGTACACACAGACTGGAATTCCCTGATATGCTTGTTAGCATCCTCCATATTAAGGCCATGGAACATAGGGAGCTTGTGCAACAATCCACTCTTAAGCTCGAATTCTGCCTGTCTTCCTGCAGCAGGGGCAGGGTATACAATACTCGTAGGAGGTCCTCCTTCGACTGTTGCTGTAGAGAGTTCCCTAATAGATGCCATTCTTTCAGGTGGTGGTGAAGAAGGTGGTGAAGAGTTGGAAGAAACCAAAGGTGAGGGTGAACGTGAAGGTGGTGATGGAGATGGTGTAGGTGAGGTGGAATCTTCCGACGGGTCAAAGATCCTTTTCCCTTGAGCGTTGAATGTATATGGTCTGAATCTCAAAGGTGAAGAAGGTCTTCGTGGTTCAGGTTGTGGAGGATTCTTCAAACGAGCGAGCCTTTCTTCAATCTCTTGTTTACTAGGTATTTTATAAGGCTCGGACATTCATGGATATCCTGAATAACACAAAACTTAACACAAGTTAGTAAATTACAAAATACAAGAAATACAAGTTAATATACAAGAAAACGTCACTATTCACAATATACACCAAAAGGGACACGTAACAAGTTTGTACACAAGAGAAAAAGTATAAAAACAAAACAAAACACGTGAAAGTTATATACAAGTATTTTTCTTTTTGTTTTTAATAATTATAAACATCGTTAATATCCCAATTGATTCCAAGTTGTAAGTCGAGCCCAATAGAAACCACTACTATTGGTGAGATACGACCTAGGGATAGTCATCTAGACATAAGTCTATTTCCTTTGTTTCAGAAGGCTAGATGGCCAGATTAAGAGGTAAGTGAGAGGGAGGACTCATTTTGGTGACACTACGGAGGCTACTCCCTCATTGAGGTTTAGGCCCCTATTGGCTACTCCCACATTGTGGTTTAGGCACAGTCTATAGTGTCTCTGAGATCCAATTTGAACCCATCACCCAGGGTCTCAACCTAAGACACCATCCAAATGCCCCTTACTCAGCTTGAAAATGACTCATGTGTTAGATTGTTCTCCTAATGTTAATAAAGGCCGCCCTCAACCTCATAAGACCTTAGAAAGGTACTAATGAAGGGTTAAGGCCAATATTAACAAAAGGGCCCTTGTCTACTCATACGATTTTACACACTTACAACAATTAAGTATTTAACAAAATTCATAATCACAATTTACTACTTTTCTTTTCTTTTCTTTACAAGTGCAATTAGACAAATTATGTACAAAATTTTTACACAACACACATGTACAAAACGTCAACTTTTTTTTTTTTTTTTTTTTCTTTTTTTTTTTACTATTATTTTCAACACTTAGGTACGGGAACAGGGAATCTTGTTGTGCAATGGGACTGTAACAGCTACCCTTTTCCAAAATTATGTTTAATCCAATATACCTTAAGTGTCACAACAAATTTTTACATTTTCTTTTGTCATAAATAATATTGATATCAAATTTAATTCCGAGCGGTAAATCAAGTGGACGTGCGGCCCAAGTATAATCGCCTAGACACAAAGTCTCTCCTACATCTTTTGGGCAACCTTACTGAAATGGCCAGGTAGGGGAGGGCGAACACAAGAGGTAGGATCCATTTTGGCATGAGCTACTCCCACATTGTGGTTTAGGCCCATTTGTAAGCACTTCTGGATCCAGAACCCATCATGAACGTTGTCCCCTTCCTAGACACCATTCCACATAGGCTATACTTACTAAGATGCAAAAGGTCCTAAGTGTGAAGACAGTTCAATGAATGTTAATAAAGGCCGCCCTCAACCTTAAGGGACCTGAACTAGGTACCAATAAGGGGTTTAGGCCAATATTAATAAACACGACTTCACCTATTCCTTCTTTAATTTACAACCCACAATTAAACTTGTGTTCAATAATATAAATAACAACCTAAGTAATTAAACTAAAAAAAAAAATCGACAATTACAAAACAATTAACAAAAAAATTTTTTTTTCTTCGGTCACAATATACAAAACATATATTCACAAAGTGACAAATGATTTTTCAATCCCCGGCAACGGCGCCAAAAATTGATACGCTCAAAGCAAGCGCATAATTTAACCCTGAAAAGATCGTTAGTAGTATAAGCAAATAGGGATCGTTCTATTCCGGGGATTGAGGGTACACCTGTCATTGTCAAACAATTAAACAATTAAACTTAAAACAAAGTATAATATTCACACATATACACATTATTTACGAAAAAGGGGGGGAATTTTCATTTTCATTTTCTGAAAAATTAAACTAAGTTAAGAAAACAAATAAACATAAGTAAACGAATGGAATGAGAAAACAAAGATCAAAACTGAAAACCATGATTAAATCGATTCAAACTCAAACATTGTTCATCAAAGTCATGCAAGAGGAGTTGATCATGTGAAATGTTAAAAGCAAACAACTTCCCATATTTTACTTTTCAATGCTAATTAATCTAAGTGAAAGCACAAAGACTAATCCTATCAAACATGCATTCAAGCCCTAGAAAGCTAGTCAATCATACATGGTTAACGCAATAAGCACCTAGAAAGGCTATCAACTCGAGTGTACAACTTAGTATGAAAAAGTCCACCTAATTGCAATTCTCTTTGGTTAAATCCGATTTTTGCACAAAACCTTTACTACTTTTCGATTTAAGAACACAAAACCAAAAAGTTGATTCATGTTCTTAAATTCGTAGCACCAATTATATAAAAACCTTAAAAGTTTCGAACCAATTAAGATTAACATACAAGAGTTATCTATCATGCAAATTTAATCAAACACTCACACAAAAACAACAATGAATCGCAATATATGAATCTGAAAATTCTCAATTAATCATAAAATTCCAGAAATAATACTTTGTTCAAACACATATTGTCAACTAGAACAAAACCAACGAAATTAAAGCAAAGGTTACAAAGGAGAATCGGATTACACCGTGAGATGAAGATGGTGATGAACGATTGATGTGGTGGTCTCTTGAATTTCGAAAGCAATCTTCAAGGATGGTGGTGGATGATGATGCTCACGGCAATTCTTCTTCTCCCTTGACCTTGCTTGAACTCGTGGCTTGCTCTAGAGGATGGAAGAACTCACGGCCATGCTAAGGGATTTTCTGAATTTTTCTCTAAAGTCTAAAACGTAAAACTTGGAACCCTTGACGTTTAGAAGAAGGGAGCATATATAGGGAACGTATGCCTTGGTCTCCAAACCGTGTAAACCTCTAAGAATCCTCACGGCAATTGCTTGATAATCTCCACATAATTTCCTCCAATGCTTGCTTGCCACATAAGCCCTATGATGTGTTCCAACCAATCACAAAATTCCATTTAATTCCCTAAATAATCTTGCCGAAATTCCATGGATATATTCTGATTTTATACTTTAAATTCGGCCAAAACTTCTTTAGGGAATATAGGAATGAATCTAGACTTCTTTTGAGCTTTTCTTGGTCTCCACACATATTTTCTTTCCTTAAAAATCTCTAGAGAATATTTCTTGGCGTCATCTTTGCTTGGCTTTCACGTTGCTTCCTCTTTTCTCTCTTAATTCCTCACGGCAAATACACAAGATAATTCTCCAAGAATATTTCATTCCAAGAAAATCTCCCTAGAAAATCTCCACCGAAATCTTCTTTTAATTTTCTGATTTTCCATGTCAATTCCTCCTTTATCTCTTAGTGTTTCACGCAATCTCTCTCTCCTTCTTTGTATTTCCACGGCAAACTCTCTCTAGGGTTTCTTCATTGCGTCACAAACCCTAAATCCATGGGCTTTTGTGGGCCTTTGATCATTTTGCCGAAAATCCAATAAGTCTTGAGAGTTCTTGGGCCTTGTTGCGTCAACTTCAAGCCTTTATGCATTCCAACGCCATAACACTTCATTCTTCCATTTCTTTTTCATGGTAACGTTGGAAACTTCATTGGTAAGCTTTCCTCCTTTTCGCAGGGTTTCCTGGTTGAAGCAGGAAAACTTCTTTTCTTCATTTCTGCTCAATTGTGTGGCCCTTTGTGTCTCATATTTGCTCCCCTTAACGTTCGTGAGCTCCTCTTTCCATTTGTGAGTTCATTTCCACTTTTTAGCTCTAAGGTCCTGAAAATAGAAACCGTTAAAGAAAAATAGAAACTTTCCTAAAATGAAAAATGGAAACTTTCCTAAACTGAAATGGGAAACTTTCCAAAAATGAAAAATAGAAACTACAAAATGGAAACTTTCTACAAATAGGAATTTTCCCAATCGAAGAATGGAAACTTTCCCAAACAGGGATTTTTCAAGGAAATGGCGCAGAAAATGTAGGGAAAAGCAGTTAAAACGTCGCATTAAAATGCTCCTATCAAATTCCCCCACACTTAGCTTTTGCTAGTCCCTTAGCAAAATCACACAAAGACACACACTAAGACTCAACGAAAATTTAAAGACTCTAAATATAAAGACTCTAATGCCCTTCAACTTTTTGTCTCAGCAATCTCTTACTTTCACAACACCAAGATTAACACTCAACCAAGAATCAATGTTTAAGCATTCGAGAGTTAATTAAAACATATAATCCACACATACACAAGTAGGACTTGGTTGTAACAATGGTGATGGGGTTAAGCTCAGCATGCTTTAGTCAAGTATGATTCAAATCCTCACAAGGTATATCCACTCTTTCTTCTCTCAGATCATGGCAATGCTTAAAAGCTTATTCACTCAAGTATATGTGAAAGATAAACAAAGTGAATCACATATATATAGAAACGAAAGCACATATAATTTTTTTCTTTTAAAGATCTCATGAAGGATATCAACTACTTGCACGAATGGACTGCCATAAGTTCAACTCTTGTAACTCATCTCCACATCAAGGGCTGTCCCATCTTAAGGATCAAGAAGGTCTTATCAAGGGTTGTAATGGGGCCATGGCTCAAGGTTTTAAAGAAACGAAGGGTAAGGAATTTTAACAAAGTGTCCTAAAAACCTAGCAGAGCTCATGTAGATGTAGAGAGACTCCTAGAAATCCACCAAGTATGCAAAAACGTCATATTCCCATGAGGGTGTTATAAAGGGGCCTAATGTCTTCATGTTGGGCCCTAACTTCATTGTAAACTTCCCTTTACTCTAGTGAATTGGACAAAGGCCAAATTTTTCTATAGTAGGCCTTCAATTCAAAACAAACTCCAAAATCACTAAGTATGGGGGACTAAAATCCATAAACATATATTTTTCATTCTTTTTCTTTTTAGCCGTACATATTTTTTTTTTTTCGGCTTTCACAAATTTTTTTTTTTTTTTCTTTATGGACTAGTCTACCCCCACACTTGAACTTTCACCTCTTCTCAATCTTCATCCTTAGCACCAAACCCATGTAGTATGTCTCAAAAGATAGCTCCACTAAGTTTTTAGAACAAAGGGTAAGGTTCTAACTATACTAAGGTTCAGGGTTAAAGATTTTAAGGGTGAAGAACGAAAAGGCTTAATGTAGGCTCAAAGGGGCTTATCTAGGGGAGTCCCACGACGGGCACAAATGGGGACACAAGTTTATTTGGCAATGATGGTAACTCCTAGGGTGCCTCTATCCCTTCCAGAATCAGGGCCATGTATTGATATCACGTCTCAACAAGCACAAGAGCGAATTCTAGCATTCTTTAGTCTATTAAACTTAATCTATGGCAAGTAATCAATCAAATGAAAGAATAATGAGATCATCAAAACATCGCCAAGAAATTAAGAATATATATTTTTTTTCATTTCACTCCAAGAAAAAGGGACATGGGCTCAATTATCTCACATGGGCTTTATGAATCAAAACTCATCCTAACATGCTCATATTCTGTACCAAAGTCACGAAATCCATATCCACTACACATGCATACATTTTTCATATATCTCAATTAACAAAAGAATACCATGTTGAAATCATCTCAATATTGTGATCCTCTTTTAGTCATAATTTCAGAGATATAGAATCATCCTAGACAGTTGAAAGGCATCCTATGACTCAATAACAAAAACAAAAGACTCAATAAAAGCAACGAAAATTTTTAATTTTTTTTTTTTTTTTGACATTTTTTGATTTTTTTTTTGTATTTTTCAATATATATGACTCAAGACAAAAGTGTAAATCCCTTCCCCCACACTTAAATATTGCATTGTCCTCAATGTAAGCAAGAATAAGCATGCAATGAAACACTTAAGCATATAGGGATGGAATTTACGAAAATGATTACTAAAACAAAGAGAAAATGGAAAAGTAAAAGGGAAAGAGAAAGCAAATCTGCGTTGACGACTCCTCCACAGCTACTTCAGAATTGGGTTGCCTCCCAAGCAGCGCTTAATGGTTATAGTCTTTCAGCCTAGACTTGTACCTCCATTTAGTCCTCTGGTTGTGGGGCGGTTTGGAGGGGTACATCCTCCACTTCATGCTCCACAAACGCCTCATAGTTAGGCTTCAAGCGATGGCCATTCACTTTGAACTCATTGCCAGTATGCTCACTCTTTATTTGCACAGCTCCATGGGAGAACACATTAGTAATAGTGAAAGGCCCAATCCAACGAGAACGAAGCTTACCTGGGAAGAGTTTGAGACGAGAATGAAAAAGAAGAACTTTCTGGCCCACAACAAAAGTCTTTCCACGAATCATCTTATCATGAAAGGCCTTTGTCTTTTCTTTGTAAATCTTTGCACTTTCGAAAGCATCATTCCTAATCTCCTCCAACTCTTGCAATTGCAATTTCCTATGAAGCCCAGCTTCATCAAGGTTCATGTTGAATTTCTTCACAGCCCACCAGGCTTTATGCTCTAACTCCACAGGTAAATGGCAAGGTTTGCCATACACAATCCGATATGGGGACATCCCAATGGGGGTCTTGTATGCAGTCCTGTAGGCCCACAAAGCATCCTCCAAGCGTTGGGACCAATCCTTCCTGTTAGGGTTCACAGTCTTCTCCAATATTCCCTTGATCTGACGATTTGAGACTTCAGCCTGCCCACTAGTTTGGGGATGATAAGGTGTTGAAACCTTATGTGTAACATCATATTTCCTCAATAAGGCCTCAATCGTTCGATTGCAGAAGTGAGATCCACCATCACTAATAAGGACTCTAGGCATTCCAAACCTGCTAAAGATGTTAGACTTGATAAATCTCCTGTAAAACCCTGCATGGCCAAGAAAAGATCGAATCTCTCTCACAGAAGTGGGAGAGGGTAAGTAACGCACAAGGTCTACCTTAGCTTTATCTACCTCTATTCCTCTAGAAGAGACAATATGCCCTAGAACTATACCTTGTCTAACCATAAAATGACATTTTTCCCAATTAAGCACAAGGTTAGTTTCCACACAACGCTCCAAGATTATTTCCAGATTATTAAGACAATCATCAAAACTTTTTCCAAAAACAGAAAAGTCATCCATGAACACCTCTATGATTTTCTCAATATAATCTGAAAATATACTTACCATACACCTCTGAAAGGTACCTGGGGCGTTGCAGAGTCCAAAAGGCATGCGACGATAGGCAAATGTCCCAAAGGGGCAAGTGAACGTTGTCTTCTCTTGATCTTCATTGGCAATGGCAATCTGATTGTAGCCTGAGTATCCATCCAAGAAGCAGTAGTAGTCACGTCCAGCTAGGCGCTCAAGCATCTGATCAATGAATGGAAGAGGAAAGTGATCCTTCCTTGTTGTTGCGTTGAGCTTCCTGTAGTCAATGCAAACTCTGTGGCCTGTGACTGTCCTTTGGGGCACCAATTCGTTCTCAGCATTCTTCACCACAGTTACCCCAGACTTCTTGGGTACAACCTGAACTGGGGACACCCATTTGGAGTCTGAGATGGGGTAGATGACCCCACAATCTAGGAGTTTGATAACCTCCTTCTTCACAACTTCCATCATGGGAGGGTTGAGTTGACGTTGAGCCTCTCTAGTAGGTTTAGACCCCTCCTCCAGAAGTATCCTATGGACACAAGTAGTAGGGCTGATTCCCTTGATGTCCGCCAATGTCCATCCTATGGCGGTCTTGTGTTGCTTCAGCATTTCCACCAACCTCTCTTCTTGTGAAACAGTAAGTGCAGAAGAGACAATCACTGGTAAGGTCTCCTTGTCCCCTAAGTAGACATACTTCAAGTGGTCTGGTAAAAGTTTAAGTTCAAGTTCTAGTGCCTGAACCACTGAAGGTAGAGTCTTGTTAGCAGATAACTGAATGGACAAGGATGAAGTAGACTTACCTACGAAGGGTGATGCCTCAAGGAAGGACACATTTTCAATGATTTTGTCCTCACAAGTTTCCTTGAGCACAGCCTCTTGGATTGTGACGCCATCTTTGGTGTAGCCTACTCCTTGCTCGAGTGTAGGGACTAAGGTATCCTCATGCATAATGTCGAACATCTGTTGCGCAAGTTCATCCAAGATATCCACAGAGAAACAGTCATGAACATCTAGGGGATACCTCATGGCTTCAAAGATGTTGAAGCCAATAATGTCACCATCGAATTCCATAGTGAGAGAGCCAGCATACACATCTATCTTTGTCCTAGCTGTTCTTAAGAAAGGACGTCCCAAAAGCAACGGAGTTGAATTCACAGGGGAGTCCTCCATCTCCAACACATAGAAATCAGCTGGAAAAATAAGATGGTTAACCTGCACAAGCACATCTTCCAACAAACCTCTAGGGTATGCATTGGATCTATCAGCTAACTGAATGATAACATTGTCAGATTTAAGTGCCCCTAGACCTAGGGTTTCATAAACAGAATAGGGCATAACATTAACAGATGCTCCTAAGTCGAGCATGGCATTCTTAAAGTTCGAGTTACCAATAGTGCAGGGAATTGTGAAACTTCCAGGATCCTTACACTTGGGAGGCAGCTTCCTCTGAATGAGGGCAGAAACGTTCTCACTTACCTTTACCACCTCCTTTGCTCGATTGTTCCTCCTTGTGGTGCAAAGCTCTTTCAAAAACTTGGCATATTTGGGTACTTGCTTGATGGCCTCAAGGAGGGGTAAGTTCACTTGCACCTTCTTGAAAATGTCCAAGATAGCTTGATCACTTTCGTCTTTCTTAGATTGGGCAAACCTGCGTGGGAAGGGCATGCAAGGAGAAGAAGAGTTAGCACTAACCGAATTGGACAAGTTAGAAGTTTTACCTTTATCTTCAGGAATTGCCTTAGGAGGTGAGGACGTTCTATCCTCTACCCTGGATGTTGCAGGGTCATTCTCAATTCCCAACTTGGTGGGCTCTTGTTCTTCCTCAAAGCTTGCTTGGGCCTCTTTGGTTCGCTTAGGTGGATCCATAAATGTGCGTCCACTCCTTGTAGTAACAACTGAAGCATTCTCCACATTACCCTTAGGGTTAGGTATTGTGTTACTAGGGAGCTTCCCAGACTCGTGAATCTTGCCCATGAAGTCCACAACTTGGCCCATTTGCCTCTTAAGGTCTGCAATATCCTTAGTATGGGTCTGTTGTCCTTGAATCAAAGCCTGTGTAGAGTTTGTCAATGCTTGAGTAGAACTAGTCAAGGCCTCCAACGTTTTATCATAATGGGACATTGAACTCCCTGAGTTCTGTTGAGGAGGCGTGTAAGGTCTCTGAAAGGAAGGTCCTTGAAATGAAGGCCCTTGAGGACGTTGGAAGTTCCCACCCAAAGGATTCTGAACGTTCTCATTGTTGGTCCACTTGAAGTTGGGATGGTCCCTCCATCCAGGGTTATAGGTATTCGAATAAGGATCATGCCTAGGACGTTGATGTCCTCCCTGATATCCTCCTTGATACCCTCCAATAGCATTTGCAGATTCCCATCCTCCATTGTCATTGAGTTGAGGGCATTGATCTGTAACATGCCCTTGCATCGAGCATACCCCACAAGCTATTGTAGGACCTGGCCCCTTGGAACCTATGACTTGATTCATAAGGAGGGTGAGCTTACTCAGTTGATCTTCAATGGCTGTGTTTCTGCTCACTTCATGTACCCTACGAGTAGAGTGTCTCACACCCTCATATTGCTGACTGTTCAGGGCACGGTTTGCTATAAGTTCCTTTCCAGCAGCAGGTGACTTATCCACAAAAGCTCCTCCAGCTGCAGCATCAAGCATTTGTCTTTCTAAGGGCAAGAGTCCTTCGTAAAAACATGTGAGTAGGGTCTCATCCTTCATCTGATGTTGAGGACATTGTGCAAGTAAGGAATTGAACCTCTCATAATAAGCAGAATAGGACTCATCTTGGTCTTGCTCGATTCCACTGAGCTTCTTCCTGAGTGTGATGACCTTCGAAGCTGGGAAGTACTTTTCCAAGAAGGCCTGCATCATAGTTTCCCATGAAGTGATGCGTCCAGCTGGGAGCTCATATAGCCAATCTTTGGCTCTGTCAGCTAAGGAGAAAGGAAATGCCTTCATCTTGAGAATGTTCTCATCTGCTCCCTGTGGTTGCATGTTTGTACACACAGACTGGAATTCCCTGATATGCTTGTTAGCATCCTCCATATTAAGGCCATGGAACATAGGGAGCTTGTGCAACAATCCACTCTTAAGCTCGAATTCTGCCTGTCTTCCTGCAGCAGGGGCAGGGTATACAATACTCGTAGGAGGTCCTCCTTCGACTGTTGCTGTAGAGAGTTCCCTAATAGATGCCATTCTTTCAGGTGGTGGTGAAGAAGGTGGTGAAGAGTTGGAAGAAACCAAAGGTGAGGGTGAACGTGAAGGTGGTGATGGAGATGGTGTAGGTGAGGTGGAATCTTCCGACGGGTCAAAGATCCTTTTCCCTTGAGCGTTGAATGTATATGGTCTGAATCTCAAAGGTGAAGAAGGTCTTCGTGGTTCAGGTTGTGGAGGATTCTTCAAACGAGCGAGCCTTTCTTCAATCTCTTGTTTACTAGGTATTTTATAAGGCTCGGACATTCATGGATATCCTGAATAACACAAAACTTAACACAAGTTAGTAAATTACAAAATACAAGAAATACAAGTTAATATACAAGAAAACGTCACTATTCACAATATACACCAAAAGGGACACGTAACAAGTTTGTACACAAGAGAAAAAGTATAAAAACAAAACAAAACACGTGAAAGTTATATACAAGTATTTTTCTTTTTGTTTTTAATAATTATAAACATCGTTAATATCCCAATTGATTCCAAGTTGTAAGTCGAGCCCAATAGAAACCACTACTATTGGTGAGATACGACCTAGGGATAGTCATCTAGACATAAGTCTATTTCCTTTGTTTCAGAAGGCTAGATGGCCAGATTAAGAGGTAAGTGAGAGGGAGGACTCATTTTGGTGACACTACGGAGGCTACTCCCTCATTGAGGTTTAGGCCCCTATTGGCTACTCCCACATTGTGGTTTAGGCACAGTCTATAGTGTCTCTGAGATCCAATTTGAACCCATCACCCAGGGTCTCAACCTAAGACACCATCCAAATGCCCCTTACTCAGCTTGAAAATGACTCATGTGTTAGATTGTTCTCCTAATGTTAATAAAGGCCGCCCTCAACCTCATAAGACCTTAGAAAGGTACTAATGAAGGGTTAAGGCCAATATTAACAAAAGGGCCCTTGTCTACTCATACGATTTTACACACTTACAACAATTAAGTATTTAACAAAATTCATAATCACAATTTACTACTTTTCTTTTCTTTTCTTTACAAGTGCAATTAGACAAATTATGTACAAAATTTTTACACAACACACATGTACAAAACGTCAACTTTTTTTTTTTTTTTTTTTTCTTTTTTTTTTTACTATTATTTTCAACACTTAGGTACGGGAACAGGGAATCTTGTTGTGCAATGGGACTGTAACAGCTACCCTTTTCCAAAATTATGTTTAATCCAATATACCTTAAGTGTCACAACAAATTTTTACATTTTCTTTTGTCATAAATAATATTGATATCAAATTTAATTCCGAGCGGTAAATCAAGTGGACGTGCGGCCCAAGTATAATCGCCTAGACACAAAGTCTCTCCTACATCTTTTGGGCAACCTTACTGAAATGGCCAGGTAGGGGAGGGCGAACACAAGAGGTAGGATCCATTTTGGCATGAGCTACTCCCACATTGTGGTTTAGGCCCATTTGTAAGCACTTCTGGATCCAGAACCCATCATGAACGTTGTCCCCTTCCTAGACACCATTCCACATAGGCTATACTTACTAAGATGCAAAAGGTCCTAAGTGTGAAGACAGTTCAATGAATGTTAATAAAGGCCGCCCTCAACCTTAAGGGACCTGAACTAGGTACCAATAAGGGGTTTAGGCCAATATTAATAAACACGACTTCACCTATTCCTTCTTTAATTTACAACCCACAATTAAACTTGTGTTCAATAATATAAATAACAACCTAAGTAATTAAACTAAAAAAAAAAATCGACAATTACAAAACAATTAACAAAAATTTTTTTTTTTCTTCGGTCACAATATACAAAACATATATTCACAAAGTGACAAATGATTTTTCAATCCCCGGCAACGGCGCCAAAAATTGATACGCTCAAAGCAAGCGCATAATTTAACCCTGAAAAGATCGTTAGTAGTATAAGCAAATAGGGATCGTTCTATTCCGGGGATTGAGGGTACACCTGTCATTGTCAAACAATTAAACAATTAAACTTAAAACAAAGTATAATATTCACACATATACACATTATTTACGAAAAAGGGGGGGAATTTTCATTTTCATTTTCTGAAAAATTAAACTAAGTTAAGAAAACAAATAAACATAAGTAAACGAATGGAATGAGAAAACAAAGATCAAAACTGAAAACCATGATTAAATCGATTCAAACTCAAACATTGTTCATCAAAGTCATGCAAGAGGAGTTGATCATGTGAAATGTTAAAAGCAAACAACTTCCCATATTTTACTTTTCAATGCTAATTAATCTAAGTGAAAGCACAAAGACTAATCCTATCAAACATGCATTCAAGCCCTAGAAAGCTAGTCAATCATACATGGTTAACGCAATAAGCACCTAGAAAGGCTATCAACTCGAGTGTACAACTTAGTATGAAAAAGTCCACCTAATTGCAATTCTCTTTGGTTAAATCCGATTTTTGCACAAAACCTTTACTACTTTTCGATTTAAGAACACAAAACCAAAAAGTTGATTCATGTTCTTAAATTCGTAGCACCAATTATATAAAAACCTTAAAAGTTTCGAACCAATTAAGATTAACATACAAGAGTTATCTATCATGCAAATTTAATCAAACACTCACACAAAAACAACAATGAATCGCAATATATGAATCTGAAAATTCTCAATTAATCATAAAATTCCAGAAATAATACTTTGTTCAAACACATATTGTCAACTAGAACAAAACCAACGAAATTAAAGCAAAGGTTACAAAGGAGAATCGGATTACACCGTGAGATGAAGATGGTGATGAACGATTGATGTGGTGGTCTCTTGAATTTCGAAAGCAATCTTCAAGGATGGTGGTGGATGATGATGCTCACGGCAATTCTTCTTCTCCCTTGACCTTGCTTGAACTCGTGGCTTGCTCTAGAGGATGGAAGAACTCACGGCCATGCTAAGGGATTTTCTGAATTTTTCTCTAAAGTCTAAAACGTAAAACTTGGAACCCTTGACGTTTAGAAGAAGGGAGCATATATAGGGAACGTATGCCTTGGTCTCCAAACCGTGTAAACCTCTAAGAATCCTCACGGCAATTGCTTGATAATCTCCACATAATTTCCTCCAATGCTTGCTTGCCACATAAGCCCTATGATGTGTTCCAACCAATCACAAAATTCCATTTAATTCCCTAAATAATCTTGCCGAAATTCCATGGATATATTCTGATTTTATACTTTAAATTCGGCCAAAACTTCTTTAGGGAATATAGGAATGAATCTAGACTTCTTTTGAGCTTTTCTTGGTCTCCACACATATTTTCTTTCCTTAAAAATCTCTAGAGAATATTTCTTGGCGTCATCTTTGCTTGGCTTTCACGTTGCTTCCTCTTTTCTCTCTTAATTCCTCACGGCAAATACACAAGATAATTCTCCAAGAATATTTCATTCCAAGAAAATCTCCCTAGAAAATCTCCACCGAAATCTTCTTTTAATTTTCTGATTTTCCATGTCAATTCCTCCTTTATCTCTTAGTGTTTCACGCAATCTCTCTCTCCTTCTTTGTATTTCCACGGCAAACTCTCTCTAGGGTTTCTTCATTGCGTCACAAACCCTAAATCCATGGGCTTTTGTGGGCCTTTGATCATTTTGCCGAAAATCCAATAAGTCTTGAGAGTTCTTGGGCCTTGTTGCGTCAACTTCAAGCCTTTATGCATTCCAACGCCATAACACTTCATTCTTCCATTTCTTTTTCATGGTAACGTTGGAAACTTCATTGGTAAGCTTTCCTCCTTTTCGCAGGGTTTCCTGGTTGAAGCAGGAAAACTTCTTTTCTTCATTTCTGCTCAATTGTGTGGCCCTTTGTGTCTCATATTTGCTCCCCTTAACGTTCGTGAGCTCCTCTTTCCATTTGTGAGTTCATTTCCACTTTTTAGCTCTAAGGTCCTGAAAATAGAAACCGTTAAAGAAAAATAGAAACTTTCCTAAAATGAAAAATGGAAACTTTCCTAAACTGAAATGGGAAACTTTCCAAAAATGAAAAATAGAAACTACAAAATGGAAACTTTCTACAAATAGGAATTTTCCCAATCGAAGAATGGAAACTTTCCCAAACAGGGATTTTTCAAGGAAATGGCGCAGAAAATGTAGGGAAAAGCAGTTAAAACGTCGCATTAAAATGCTCCTATCAAATTCCCCCACACTTAGCTTTTGCTAGTCCCTTAGCAAAATCACACAAAGACACACACTAAGACTCAACGAAAATTTAAAGACTCTAAATATAAAGACTCTAATGCCCTTCAACTTTTTGTCTCAGCAATCTCTTACTTTCACAACACCAAGATTAACACTCAACCAAGAATCAATGTTTAAGCATTCGAGAGTTAATTAAAACATATAATCCACACATACACAAGTAGGACTTGGTTGTAACAATGGTGATGGGGTTAAGCTCAGCATGCTTTAGTCAAGTATGATTCAAATCCTCACAAGGTATATCCACTCTTTCTTCTCTCAGATCATGGCAATGCTTAAAAGCTTATTCACTCAAGTATATGTGAAAGATAAACAAAGTGAATCACATATATATAGAAACGAAAGCACATATAATTTTTTTCTTTTAAAGATCTCATGAAGGATATCAACTACTTGCACGAATGGACTGCCATAAGTTCAACTCTTGTAACTCATCTCCACATCAAGGGCTGTCCCATCTTAAGGATCAAGAAGGTCTTATCAAGGGTTGTAATGGGGCCATGGCTCAAGGTTTTAAAGAAACGAAGGGTAAGGAATTTTAACAAAGTGTCCTAAAAACCTAGCAGAGCTCATGTAGATGTAGAGAGACTCCTAGAAATCCACCAAGTATGCAAAAACGTCATATTCCCATGAGGGTGTTATAAAGGGGCCTAATGTCTTCATGTTGGGCCCTAACTTCATTGTAAACTTCCCTTTACTCTAGTGAATTGGACAAAGGCCAAATTTTTCTATAGTAGGCCTTCAATTCAAAACAAACTCCAAAATCACTAAGTATGGGGGACTAAAATCCATAAACATATATTTTTCATTCTTTTTCTTTTTAGCCGTACATATTTTTTTTTTTTCGGCTTTCACAAATTTTTTTTTTTTTTATCTTTATGGACAAGTCTACCCCCACACTTGAACTTTCACCTCTTCTCAATCTTCATCCTTAGCACCAAACCCATGTAGTATGTCTCAAAAGATAGCTCCACTAAGTTTTTAGAACAAAGGGTAAGGTTCTAACTATACTAAGGTTCAGGGTTAAAGATTTTAAGGGTGAAGAACGAAAAGGCTTAATGTAGGCTCAAAGGGGCTTATCTAGGGGAGTCCCACGACGGGCACAAATGGGGACACAAGTTTATTTGGCAATGATGGTAACTCCTAGGGTGCCTCTATCCCTTCCAGAATCAGGGCCATGTATTGATATCACGTCTCAACAAGCACAAGAGCGAATTCTAGCATTCTTTAGTCTATTAAACTTAATCTATGGCAAGTAATCAATCAAATGAAAGAATAATGAGATCATCAAAACATCGCCAAGAAATTAAGAATATATATTTTTTTTCATTTCACTCCAAGAAAAAGGGACATGGGCTCAATTATCTCACATGGGCTTTATGAATCAAAACTCATCCTAACATGCTCATATTCTGTACCAAAGTCACGAAATCCATATCCACTACACATGCATACATTTTTCATATATCTCAATTAACAAAAGAATACCATGTTGAAATCATCTCAATATTGTGATCCTCTTTTAGTCATAATTTCAGAGATATAGAATCATCCTAGACAGTTGAAAGGCATCCTATGACTCAATAACAAAAACAAAAGACTCAATAAAAGCAACGAAAATTTTTAATTTTTTTTTTTTTTTTTTTGACATTTTTTGATTTTTTTTTTGTATTTTTCAATATATATGACTCAAGACAAAAGTGTAAATCCCTTCCCCCACACTTAAATATTGCATTGTCCTCAATGTAAGAAAGAATAAGCATGCAATGAAACACTTAAGCATATAGGGATGGAATTTACGAAAATGATTACTAAAACAAAGAGAAAATGGAAAAGTAAAAGGGAAAGAGAAAGCAAATCTGCGTTGACGACTCCTCCACAGCTACTTCAGAATTGGGTTGCCTCCCAAGCAGCGCTTAATGGTTATAGTCTTTCAGCCTAGACTTGTACCTCCATTTAGTCCTCTGGTTGTGGGGCGGTTTGGAGGGGTACATCCTCCACTTCATGCTCCACAAACGCCTCATAGTAAGGCTTCAAGCGATGGCCATTCACTTTGAACTCATTGCCAGTATGCTCACTCTTTATTTGCACAGCTCCATGGGAGAACACATTAGTAATAGTGAAAGGCCCAATCCAACGAGAACGAAGCTTACCTGGGAAGAGTTTGAGACGAGAATGAAAAAGAAGAACTTTCTGGCCCACAACAAAAGTCTTTCCACGAATCATCTTATCATGAAAGGCCTTTGTCTTTTCTTTGTAAATCTTTGCACTTTCGAAAGCATCATTCCTAATCTCCTCCAACTCTTGCAATTGCAATTTCCTATGAAGCCCAGCTTCATCAAGGTTCATGTTGAATTTCTTCACAGCCCACCAGGCTTTATGCTCTAACTCCACAGGTAAATGGCAAGGTTTGCCAATGGGGGTCTTGTATGCAGTCCTGTAGGCCCACAAAGCATCCTCCAAGCGTTGGGACCAATCCTTCCTGTTAGGGTTCACAGTCTTCTCCAATATTCCCTTGATCTGACGATTTGAGACTTCAGCCTGCCCACTAGTTTGGGGATGATAAGGTGTTGAAACCTTATGTGTAACATCATATTTCCTCAACAAGGCCTCAATCGTTCGATTGCAGAAGTGAGATCCACCATCACTAATAAGGACTCTAGGCATTCCAAACCTGCTAAAGATGTTAGACTTGATAAATCTCCTGTAAAACCCTGCATGGCCAAGAAAAGATCGAATCTCTCTCACAGAAGTGGGAGAGGGTAAGTAACGCACAAGGTCTACCTTAGCTTTATCTACCTCTATTCCTCTAGAAGAGACAATATGCCCTAGAACTATACCTTGTCTAACCATAAAATGACATTTTTCCCAATTAAGCACAAGGTTAGTTTCCACACAACGCTCCAAGATTATTTCCAGATTATTAAGACAATCATCAAAACTTTTTCCAAAAACAGAAAAGTCATCCATGAACACCTCTATGATTTTCTCAATATAATCTGAAAATATACTTACCATACACCTCTGAAAGGTACCTGGGGCGTTGCAGAGTCCAAAAGGCATGCGACGATAGGCAAATGTCCCAAAGGGGCAAGTGAACGTTGTCTTCTCTTGATCTTCATTGGCAATGGCAATCTGATTGTAGCCTGAGTATCCATCCAAGAAGCAGTAGTAGTCACGTCCAGCTAGGCGCTCAAGCATCTGATCAATGAATGGAAGAGGAAAGTGATCCTTCCTTGTTGTTGCGTTGAGCTTCCTGTAGTCAATGCAAACTCTGTGGCCTGTGACTGTCCTTTGGGGCACCAATTCGTTCTCAGCATTCTTCACCACAGTTACCCCAGACTTCTTGGGTACAACCTGAACTGGGGACACCCATTTGGAGTCTGAGATGGGGTAGATGACCCCACAATCTAGGAGTTTGATAACCTCCTTCTTCACAACTTCCATCATGGGAGGGTTGAGTTGACGTTGAGCCTCTCTAGTAGGTTTAGACCCCTCCTCCAGAAGTATCCTATGGACACAAGTAGTAGGGCTGATTCCCTTGATGTCCGCCAATGTCCATCCTATGGCGGTCTTGTGTTGCTTCAGCATTTCCACCAACCTCTCTTCTTGTGAAACAGTAAGTGCAGAAGAGACAATCACTGGTAAGGTCTCCTTGTCCCCTAAGTAGACATACTTCAAGTGGTCTGGTAAAAGTTTAAGTTCAAGTTCTAGTGCCTGAACCACTGAAGGTAGAGTCTTGTTAGCAGATAACTGAATGGACAAGGATGAAGTAGACTTACCTACGAAGGGTGATGCCTCAAGGAAGGACACATTTTCAATGATTTTGTCCTCACAAGTTTCCTTGAGCACAGCCTCTTGGATTGTGACGCCATCTTTGGTGTAGCCTACTCCTTGCTCGAGTGTAGGGACTAAGGTATCCTCATGCATAATGTCGAACATCTGTTGCGCAAGTTCATCCAAGATATCCACAGAGAAACAGTCATGAACATCTAGGGGATACCTCATGGCTTCAAAGATGTTGAAGCCAATAATGTCACCATCGAATTCCATAGTGAGAGAGCCAGCATACACATCTATCTTTGTCCTAGCTGTTCTTAAGAAAGGACGTCCCAAAAGCAACGGAGTTGAATTCACAGGGGAGTCCTCCATCTCCAACACATAGAAATCAGCTGGAAAAATAAGATGGTTAACCTGCACAAGCACATCTTCCAACAAACCTCTAGGGTATGCATTGGATCTATCAGCTAACTGAATGATAACATTGTCAGATTTAAGTGCCCCTAGACCTAGGGTTTCATAAACAGAATAGGGCATAACATTAACAGATGCTCCTAAGTCGAGCATGGCATTCTTAAAGTTCGAGTTACCAATAGTGCAGGGAATTGTGAAACTTCCAGGATCCTTACACTTGGGAGGCAGCTTCCTCTGAATGAGGGCAGAAACGTTCTCACTTACCTTTACCACCTCCTTTGCTCGATTGTTCCTCCTTGTGGTGCAAAGCTCTTTCAAAAACTTGGCATATTTGGGTACTTGCTTGATGGCCTCAAGGAGGGGTAAGTTCACTTGCACCTTCTTGAAAATGTCCAAGATAGCTTGATCACTTTCGTCTTTCTTAGATTGGGCAAACCTGCGTGGGAAGGGCATGCAAGGAGAAGAAGAGTTAGCACTAACCGAATTGGACAAGTTAGAAGTTTTACCTTTATCTTCAGGAATTGCCTTAGGAGGTGAGGACGTTCTATCCTCTACCCTGGATGTTGCAGGGTCATTCTCAATTCCCAACTTGGTGGGCTCTTGTTCTTCCTCAAAGCTTGCTTGGGCCTCTTTGGTTCGCTTAGGTGGATCCATAAATGTGCGTCCACTCCTTGTAGTAACAACTGAAGCATTCTCCACATTACCCTTAGGGTTAGGTATTGTGTTACTAGGGAGCTTCCCAGACTCGTGAATCTTGCCCATGAAGTCCACAACTTGGCCCATTTGCCTCTTAAGGTCTGCAATATCCTTAGTATGGGTCTGTTGTCCTTGAATCAAAGCCTGTGTAGAGTTTGTCAATGCTTGAGTAGAACTAGTCAAGGCCTCCAACGTTTTATCATAATGGGACATTGAACTCCCTGAGTTCTGTTGAGGAGGCGTGTAAGGTCTCTGAAAGGAAGGTCCTTGAAATGAAGGCCCTTGAGGACGTTGGAAGTTCCCACCCAAAGGATTCTGAACGTTCTCATTGTTGGTCCACTTGAAGTTGGGATGGTCCCTCCATCCAGGGTTATAGGTATTCGAATAAGGATCATGCCTAGGACGTTGATGTCCTCCCTGATATCCTCCTTGATACCCTCCAATAGCATTTGCAGATTCCCATCCTCCATTGTCATTGAGTTGAGGGCATTGATCTGTAACATGCCCTTGCATCGAGCATACCCCACAAGCTATTGTAGGACCTGGCCCCTTGGAACCTATGACTTGATTCATAAGGAGGGTGAGCTTACTCAGTTGATCTTCAATGGCTGTGTTTCTGCTCACTTCATGTACCCTACGAGTAGAGTGTCTCACACCCTCATATTGCTGACTGTTCAGGGCACGGTTTGCTATAAGTTCCTTTCCAGCAGCAGGTGACTTATCCACAAAAGCTCCTCCAGCTGCAGCATCAAGCATTTGTCTTTCTAAGGGCAAGAGTCCTTCGTAAAAACATGTGAGTAGGGTCTCATCCTTCATCTGATGTTGAGGACATTGTGCAAGTAAGGAATTGAACCTCTCATAATAAGCAGAATAGGACTCATCTTGGTCTTGCTCGATTCCACTGAGCTTCTTCCTGAGTGTGATGACCTTCGAAGCTGGGAAGTACTTTTCCAAGAAGGCCTGCATCATAGTTTCCCATGAAGTGATGCGTCCAGCTGGGAGCTCATATAGCCAATCTTTGGCTCTGTCAGCTAAGGAGAAAGGAAATGCCTTCATCTTGAGAATGTTCTCATCTGCTCCCTGTGGTTGCATGTTTGTACACACAGACTGGAATTCCCTGATATGCTTGTTAGCATCCTCCATATTAAGGCCATGGAACATAGGGAGCTTGTGCAACAATCCACTCTTAAGCTCGAATTCTGCCTGTCTTCCTGCAGCAGGGGCAGGGTATACAATACTCGTAGGAGGTCCTCCTTCGACTGTTGCTGTAGAGAGTTCCCTAATAGATGCCATTCTTTCAGGTGGTGGTGAAGAAGGTGGTGAAGAGTTGGAAGAAACCAAAGGTGAGGGTGAACGTGAAGGTGGTGATGGAGATGGTGTAGGTGAGGTGGAATCTTCCGACGGGTCAAAGATCCTTTTCCCTTGAGCGTTGAATGTATATGGTCTGAATCTCAAAGGTGAAGAAGGTCTTCGTGGTTCAGGTTGTGGAGGATTCTTCAAACGAGCGAGCCTTTCTTCAATCTCTTGTTTACTAGGTATTTTATAAGGCTCGGACATTCATGGATATCCTGAATAACACAAAACTTAACACAAGTTAGTAAATTACAAAATACAAGAAATACAAGTTAATATACAAGAAAACGTCACTATTCACAATATACACCAAAAGGGACACGTAACAAGTTTGTACACAAGAGAAAAAGTATAAAAACAAAACAAAACACGTGAAAGTTATATACAAGTATTTTTCTTTTTGTTTTTAATAATTATAAACATCGTTAATATCCCAATTGATTCCAAGTTGTAAGTCGAGCCCAATAGAAACCACTACTATTGGTGAGATACGACCTAGGGATAGTCATCTAGACATAAGTCTATTTCCTTTGTTTCAGAAGGCTAGATGGCCAGATTAAGAGGTAAGTGAGAGGGAGGACTCATTTTGGTGACACTACGGAGGCTACTCCCTCATTGAGGTTTAGGCCCCTATTGGCTACTCCCACATTGTGGTTTAGGCACAGTCTATAGTGTCTCTGAGATCCAATTTGAACCCATCACCCAGGGTCTCAACCTAAGACACCATCCAAATGCCCCTTACTCAGCTTGAAAATGACTCATGTGTTAGATTGTTCTCCTAATGTTAATAAAGGCCGCCCTCAACCTCATAAGACCTTAGAAAGGTACTAATGAAGGGTTAAGGCCAATATTAACAAAAGGGCCCTTGTCTACTCATACGATTTTACACACTTACAACAATTAAGTATTTAACAAAATTCATAATCACAATTTACTACTTTTCTTTTCTTTTCTTTACAAGTGCAATTAGACAAATTATGTACAAAATTTTTACACAACACACATGTACAAAACGTCAACTTTTTTTTTTTTTTTTTTTTCTTTTTTTTTTTACTATTATTTTCAACACTTAGGTACGGGAACAGGGAATCTTGTTGTGCAATGGGACTGTAACAGCTACCCTTTTCCAAAATTATGTTTAATCCAATATACCTTAAGTGTCACAACAAATTTTTACATTTTCTTTTGTCATAAATAATATTGATATCAAATTTAATTCCGAGCGGTAAATCAAGTGGACGTGCGGCCCAAGTATAATCGCCTAGACACAAAGTCTCTCCTACATCTTTTGGGCAACCTTACTGAAATGGCCAGGTAGGGGAGGGCGAACACAAGAGGTAGGATCCATTTTGGCATGAGCTACTCCCACATTGTGGTTTAGGCCCATTTGTAAGCACTTCTGGATCCAGAACCCATCATGAACGTTGTCCCCTTCCTAGACACCATTCCACATAGGCTATACTTACTAAGATGCAAAAGGTCCTAAGTGTGAAGACAGTTCAATGAATGTTAATAAAGGCCGCCCTCAACCTTAAGGGACCTGAACTAGGTACCAATAAGGGGTTTAGGCCAATATTAATAAACACGACTTCACCTATTCCTTCTTTAATTTACAACCCACAATTAAACTTGTGTTCAATAATATAAATAACAACCTAAGTAATTAAACTAAAAAAAAAAATCGACAATTACAAAACAATTAACAAAAATTTTTTTTTTTCTTCGGTCACAATATACAAAACATATATTCACAAAGTGACAAATGATTTTTCAATCCCCGGCAACGGCGCCAAAAATTGATACGCTCAAAGCAAGCGCATAATTTAACCCTGAAAAGATCGTTAGTAGTATAAGCAAATAGGGATCGTTCTATTCCGGGGATTGAGGGTACACCTGTCATTGTCAAACAATTAAACAATTAAACTTAAAACAAAGTATAATATTCACACATATACACATTATTTACGAAAAAGGGGGGGAATTTTCATTTTCATTTTCTGAAAAATTAAACTAAGTTAAGAAAACAAATAAACATAAGTAAACGAATGGAATGAGAAAACAAAGATCAAAACTGAAAACCATGATTAAATCGATTCAAACTCAAACATTGTTCATCAAAGTCATGCAAGAGGAGTTGATCATGTGAAATGTTAAAAGCAAACAACTTCCCATATTTTACTTTTCAATGCTAATTAATCTAAGTGAAAGCACAAAGACTAATCCTATCAAACATGCATTCAAGCCCTAGAAAGCTAGTCAATCATACATGGTTAACGCAATAAGCACCTAGAAAGGCTATCAACTCGAGTGTACAACTTAGTATGAAAAAGTCCACCTAATTGCAATTCTCTTTGGTTAAATCCGATTTTTGCACAAAACCTTTACTACTTTTCGATTTAAGAACACAAAACCAAAAAGTTGATTCATGTTCTTAAATTCGTAGCACCAATTATATAAAAACCTTAAAAGTTTCGAACCAATTAAGATTAACATACAAGAGTTATCTATCATGCAAATTTAATCAAACACTCACACAAAAACAACAATGAATCGCAATATATGAATCTGAAAATTCTCAATTAATCATAAAATTCCAGAAATAATACTTTGTTCAAACACATATTGTCAACTAGAACAAAACCAACGAAATTAAAGCAAAGGTTACAAAGGAGAATCGGATTACACCGTGAGATGAAGATGGTGATGAACGATTGATGTGGTGGTCTCTTGAATTTCGAAAGCAATCTTCAAGGATGGTGGTGGATGATGATGCTCACGGCAATTCTTCTTCTCCCTTGACCTTGCTTGAACTCGTGGCTTGCTCTAGAGGATGGAAGAACTCACGGCCATGCTAAGGGATTTTCTGAATTTTTCTCTAAAGTCTAAAACGTAAAACTTGGAACCCTTGACGTTTAGAAGAAGGGAGCATATATAGGGAACGTATGCCTTGGTCTCCAAACCGTGTAAACCTCTAAGAATCCTCACGGCAATTGCTTGATAATCTCCACATAATTTCCTCCAATGCTTGCTTGCCACATAAGCCCTATGATGTGTTCCAACCAATCACAAAATTCCATTTAATTCCCTAAATAATCTTGCCGAAATTCCATGGATATATTCTGATTTTATACTTTAAATTCGGCCAAAACTTCTTTAGGGAATATAGGAATGAATCTAGACTTCTTTTGAGCTTTTCTTGGTCTCCACACATATTTTCTTTCCTTAAAAATCTCTAGAGAATATTTCTTGGCGTCATCTTTGCTTGGCTTTCACGTTGCTTCCTCTTTTCTCTCTTAATTCCTCACGGCAAATACACAAGATAATTCTCCAAGAATATTTCATTCCAAGAAAATCTCCCTAGAAAATCTCCACCGAAATCTTCTTTTAATTTTCTGATTTTCCATGTCAATTCCTCCTTTATCTCTTAGTGTTTCACGCAATCTCTCTCTCCTTCTTTGTATTTCCACGGCAAACTCTCTCTAGGGTTTCTTCATTGCGTCACAAACCCTAAATCCATGGGCTTTTGTGGGCCTTTGATCATTTTGCCGAAAATCCAATAAGTCTTGAGAGTTCTTGGGCCTTGTTGCGTCAACTTCAAGCCTTTATGCATTCCAACGCCATAACACTTCATTCTTCCATTTCTTTTTCATGGTAACGTTGGAAACTTCATTGGTAAGCTTTCCTCCTTTTCGCAGGGTTTCCTGGTTGAAGCAGGAAAACTTCTTTTCTTCATTTCTGCTCAATTGTGTGGCCCTTTGTGTCTCATATTTGCTCCCCTTAACGTTCGTGAGCTCCTCTTTCCATTTGTGAGTTCATTTCCACTTTTTAGCTCTAAGGTCCTGAAAATAGAAACCGTTAAAGAAAAATAGAAACTTTCCTAAAATGAAAAATGGAAACTTTCCTAAACTGAAATGGGAAACTTTCCAAAAATGAAAAATAGAAACTACAAAATGGAAACTTTCTACAAATAGGAATTTTCCCAATCGAAGAATGGAAACTTTCCCAAACAGGGATTTTTCAAGGAAATGGCGCAGAAAATGTAGGGAAAAGCAGTTAAAACGTCGCATTAAAATACTCCTATCAGTCCAAAACCTTTACTACTTCGATTCAAGTTACACAAAACAAAAAGTTGATTTCATGTTCTTAAATCTAGCACCATTCGTATCAAAACCCTAAGTGTTTCGAACCACATAAGATTAAAATACAAAAGATATCTATAAAGCAAATTTAATTAAACAAACTCACATAAGCAACTCTCGAATTACAATAATAGAATCTGAAAAATTCATTCAATCATATAAAATTTCAGAATTGAAAATTTTGTTCAAACATAAACGTCAACTAGTACATAACCAACGAATTCAAAACAAGGTTTACAAAAGAGAGGTTGAATTACACCGTGGATGAAAGATGAAGATGGATGATTAATGTTGTGGTCTCTTGAAACTCGAAAGCAAGCTTCAAGGATGGGGATGAATGGTGGTGCTCACGACTTCTTCTTCTCCCTTTGGCATTGCTTGAACCCGTGGCTTGCACTAGAGGATGGAGAGAGGAGAAGAAAAGCTCACGGCTATGCTAGGTATTTTTCTGATTTTTTTCTAAGTGTGTAGTGTGTCTTGTGTTCTCCAAAACGTCTAGAGAGGAGGGTATATATAGGGGAAGGCAAGGCTTCATGAATTTAATTTCCAAAGAATTTTCCGGTTGCACCACACAGCTTCGACCAATCACGTAGCGCCATACCAGCTCTGTTGTGTCATCCAACCAATCAAAAAGCTCCAAAATCAATCCCTAATATGCTTCCAAATTTCCAATGATTTAATCTGATTTTATTCACAATTTTCGGCCAAATATCTAGGCATGAACCTAGGCAATGTATCCGGACGCATTTTGAACCTTTTCTCCCTTAAATCTCTCCATGGCTTTATCCTTAACATCCTCCCCTTGATTTTCTCTTGATTTTCACATTAAAACTGCAGATTTTACTTCCTTAATTTCGGCCAACATATCTTGAGGGAATTGAGGGATGAATCTGCACTTGTTTTGAGCATTTTCTTGTTGCACAATCCCTTGAAACTCTCCCTTGATATTCTCAACGTAATCTCCTTGATTCTCTCCTTGATTTTCACATTATCTCCATCATTTCCCATGAAAAAATCAGATTTAATCTCCCAAAATATCTCCAACGTCATCTTCAAGCCATGTGGTCTCCTAATGCCTTCAGGTTTCCTAGCCTCATCAGGATTCCTGCGTTGACTGGGATTCCTAGTCAGACTAGGAAAACAGCATTTCTTCATTTCAGCTCATTTCTGCAGCCCTAGTGGCTTGTCTTTACTCCCACCAACGTTGGCTAGCTCCTCTTTCCATTTATGAGCTCATTTCAGCTCATTTATGCCAAAGTCCTGAAAATAGAAACTGTTACTGAAAATAGAAACTTTTCTAAAATGAAAAACGGAAACTTTCCTAAACTAAAATGGGAAACTTTCTAAAATTGAAAAATAGAAACTACAACATGGGAACTTTCTACAAATAGGATCTTTCCCAATCGAAGAATGGAAACTTTCCTAAACAGGGATTTTCTAAGGAAATAACGCAGGAAATGTAAGGAAATAGCAGTTAAAACATCGCATTAAAATGCTCCTATCAACCGAGACTTAGGACAAGCCCGGAAAATTTTCCCGAAATGATTCGGTGAAGTTTCGGAGAAATAAGGATGTTTGGAGTTGTATTTTCGGAGTGGGCTTGAGGAAAATTAAGAGAAAAAGGAAATAGGAGCAGCGTAAGCCCATTTAGCCCAAAAGAAAGGGTAAATTAGACTTTTCACAATTAAATTTAGGGAAAGATATTTAAAGTTTCATAACATCAAACTCTAGCCACCAAGCCTCATTTTCACACTTTCCTCTCTCTCTCTCTCTCTCTCTCTCTCTCTCTCTCTCTCTCCCCAGATGCCGCCACACCGCTGCCACCGGAACTCCAATCCAAGCCAAAATTTCCAGATTTTCTCCTCTTCATTCCCTCTAACCATTTCTCAAATCAAAATCGTGAGATTTAGCAATTCAATCACCCAAAAACCCTTGAACCCGAGGCCTATTTAGGGAGTTTTTGTGATTTCTTCATTCTAAGCTCAAATCAAGGTAATCTTCCTCCTAATCTAACTCTATTCATCCGATCTATACTTATTTCATCCCAAATTTGAGTTTTTGATTTTGATTTGTGATTTTGGTGTATGAACCCGATTTTCCCTTAAACTAAGAGGCTGGGCTATGGGTTTGGCATGGATTTGTGGTAAGGATCTATCCCATGCAACCTTGTTTCGAGTTTTTGGTTGTGATTTTGATTTTGGACAGATTTGTAGGTGAAGAAAGCCAAGGAGGAGGAAAGGCTGTGAGTTAAAGGTTAAGGATTGGGTTTTGGACAAACCCTAGAATTTTTGGAATTTGTTGTATTGATTTTGATTTTTCTTGAGCTATTTTTGTTGGTGGAAAATTGTGAAAATTAGATACTTGAGGAGGGTTTAATTAGTAGGAATTTATTTGGTTTAATTTTCCAAGTATTGGAAATTGGTGTTGAAGATTTTGGTGATTTTGATGTGTAAATTTAGACCAAAAGAAAAAGAAAAGAAATTCTTTGTTTTTGGAAGAAAAAAGAAAATGAAGAAATGAGTAAAAGTTGGATTAAGCAGAGGAGGAAGGGTGGGTAGCAGGTACCACGAGCCCTCTGTCCCACACATCTATCCAGAAGCAAGTGTAGACTCCTCCTCTTTATTTCCGTCTGCTATTCCCGAAGTGAGTGAATTGCAGGTATAGAAAAAAAGGTCGGATGGCCGAAGATCAAAACCTAAATGTGCCAGGGTGGACGATGAACGAATCCCTCTACCAGAGAATCCATGAATTCTGGGCACCTGCAGTAGCTGCAGGGATGGGAAAGACAAATAACCAGCCAACTATTACAACAATCTTTTCGTGCTAGTCTTTCCCAAAACCCTTCAGCTTCGGTGCCTTTGGCGCCTCGATCAAACTTGCGTTCCCGGCCTTCACCTATCGTATGCGTCGACTTGGCTTCATCCAGAACCAAGGGGCATTCTGGCGTATTAAATAAGTTTTATCGTGGTAAAGTGGTAAAAAATGAAGAAGGTAAAAGTAAAAGTAAATTCGGTAAAAAGGAGGTAAAAGGTAAAAGTGAAAGTGAGGAGGTAAGAATCACAGTAAAAGAAAAAAGGTGAAAAAGGAAGAGTAAAAGGGTAAAAATAGAAGTAAAACTTTATTTATAATTATTTACTTATTTATTTTTTATAAATAAGAAATAATGGTAAATAAAGTCAGAAGTCAAAGTCAAAAGTGAAAAGTCCACTCCGAGGGTTGACCTAGGTTGACTACCTTGTAAAACGAGAGGATTGACTCGACTCTAGTCGCTCGGATTGGCAATAGTTTTATGGAGCGATAATGATGTTTTCCTTTTTAAGAAATAAGTTAGTTTCCCAAATTGGTAAAAGTTGAAAGAAATAATAAAAGGCCTCATTGAAATAAAAATGATTTAGTATGCGCGATTACTTGGATAATTTCTTACAAACTAAGTAATGGTTCAGGAAACACGACCGTTAAGGAAGCTTAAGTGGGAAGCACCAGAGTGTGGAATATGCAGACATTTCCAGGTAGGGTGAGCTGTCCCTTCCCTGTTGGAGGCTTTTCTATATACGTGGAATGCTCTAGTATAATAGTATGTTGCCTGCATGTATGTTTTTGGTTGTTCATTAGTCAATGCCTCGTGATATCTGTATTTTCATAATTAATAATTGCTGATTGCGAAAACCGAGGCTTGCATTTTGAGATACTGTACCCATTGTATGTTGTACTTCGGACCTGAAACTGAATGAGACCTAGACGCGTTGATTCCTAGGTATCCTACGATGTCGATAACCGTGAACCTCCAGAGGGAGCTGTACGTCGAGGAAGGGTGAGTATCTACGGTGAACCAGTCATAGGACACTCAGGGCCAAGAAATTTACACTTACGCTATTTATAGTCACAAGGACTACAGAGTAGTTGGTCGGTTCTCGAATGATGACAAACTGAGTCAGTCACTGATTGTTTTAGATTAGCTGGCAAGTAAGTATCTCGGAGCTCCAAGTTGTGTGAAGCATGCTGCATATGATTTCCTGAAAAAGGACAGAGAGAGAGAGAGAGAGAGAGAGCGAGAGAGAGAGAGAGAGAGAGAGAGAGAGAGAGAGAGAGAGAGAGAGAGAGAGAGAAAGAAAGAAAGAAAGAAAGAAAGAAAGAAAGAAAGAAAGAAAGAAAGAAAGAGAGGAAAAAGGAAGAAAGATCTTCCGACGCCGATTCCGACAATTTCCGGTAGCAAAAATGTTAAGAAAAATGCTAAAGATGTTGAGATGAAGCTGCTGCTAAAATTTGGTGACCATCGGAGAAGTTAACCGCATGAACAGTGTGGTGCATGAATAATGATGGTGTTTGAACTGTAATTGAAATTCTATTTTTTAGCTAGTTAAATCCTATAATTTTGTAAAGGTTGAATATGTGAATTTGGTTGGAATTGGAGAAGTTTTTAATCGATTATGGATTTCTGAAAATTTAGGATTTCTATTATCGATTTACGAGAATCCGACCGTCGGATATCTCTTGGTTATGACTTGGGACCTTTAAGTTAACGAATTAGTATTAGAGGTAAAATTTGGGTTGAATCAGAGAAGAAGTGGAGAGATGATTTTTGAGGATTTGATTTTGAGAATTGTATTTGATTGTTGAATAGTTATTCACGGAAAATAATTGTGTACATGGTGACGTACTGAGCTATTGCTCGACGAAGGAACTCGTATGTGTGATCGCCTGAATAGTACTGTGAGGGGACATTTATTTTAAATTAATTGTGCATGCAGTATATTATTATTTTCCGATTAAAGTTTCATTTATTATTTGAATTATTGAGTTTTATGATTTTTATGAGCTTGATTTCTTGAGATTTATTATGCTCTATGAGTTACGAGATTATTAGTGGATTTTCTTTCTGAGGGCTTTCAATAGATTTTCAAGCTATATAGTTATGAGTTATTGAGTTGAGAAATGATTTTCGAGAAGTGATTGATTAAGAAAATATTGTGAGCATGATTGATTTCGAATATCGATTTATATGGTGATATACGAGTACGAATGATTTAGCAAATATTTGAGCATGATCGAATTATCGAGATTGCTAGAGTTTTGAACTCCACACTTATCAGCTTTGAAGTTAGATTGAGATTTCTATCTGAAAGCATTTATTGATTTATTGAGTATTGGATTTATGCTTTCGAGGATTTATTGAGATATGGAGCTTTGAGTTATCGAGATATTCTTAAGTTATGCTTTCGGTGAATTATTAATGATTTACTGAAGTAATATCGAGTTTCCTTCCGAAAGCAAGTAATTGAAAGAGGTTGTTTCCGGTTTATTAAGGAGGCTATCTTCGGCGCATGCGTACATTACCTAGTGAGCAGTCCCTTCTAGGTAATAGTCTGGTCGGCAGTCCCTTCCAGACTACATCCCGGTTGGCAGTCCCTTCCGGTGAGTCACATGGTTGGCAGTCCTTTCCAGGTGACATAAGGTAGTTAGTCGGCAGTCTCTTCTAACTACCTGTGGTTAGTTGGCAGTCCCTTCTACCCGTCGCCTCCTAATCCGGTTGGAAGTCCCTTTCGATGCATCATCTGGGTGGCAGTCCCCCCCTGATGGCATGAGATGACTAGATAACAGTCCTTTCTAGTCATCAAACGAGCCTTTGGAAAATGATGTTTTTTTTTTATAAGGATTGAGGATGAGATTTTAAGAGACTGCAAGATGTTCTATTTTTAGGTGATTAAGATTGCAGTAAAGATGATGATTAAAAGTATTTTCAAGATTGTTACTGCATGCGAGATTTTAGAGAATAACTTGGGAAAGCATTACGTTTTACTTATTCATTCGAAATTACTTATTTTTCGTCCACTCACTCTAACGGTTTTTAAATGTTTTCCCCTGGGCCCTTCGGTTTCAAATGCCCAGTTTGCAGGTCAGTTTAGCTTGAGGTCGAGCATACATGGGGATAAGGCATAGCTGTCATAGCTTCCGCATTATAAAAGTATCGATCATTTATCTTGTATTATATCCTCTTGTACACCCTGTGTATTAGATTGCTCTGATAACCCATGAGATTAATATTCCTAAGTATCAGAATTGTTTTGTGAAATTGGAGATGTTGTGATTTAGGGAGCAGGGTGACTCCAGAAGAATAAGGTTGGATTGTTTGGAAGTGTTTTGTTTTTCTACAGGTTTTTAGGTAGTCTGTTTTAGAGGAGATTCCGCCAAATTGTTGGTAGTATTTCTTCTGAGATGGGCCCCGCAGGGCCACTTCGGATTTCAGGGAGAAATTCGGGGCGAGTCCTGTCAGTTGGTATCAGAGCATTAGGTTATTAGATTCTGTAGACTTGTTCCTATCTTGTTACTATATATGCTTGATATTACTCAGTGCCTCACGAGTGATGGCCGAACTGCAGCGGTTCCCCATCATATACTCTTCGATGTTGTTGTACTCATCAAGTGTGTACGGTACATGTCTAGTTAGTTTTCCTTCAGGTGCTATGCCTCTTATACGCCGACCTCATAGGAATTTCTCTACGTATCAGATTATTTACGTATCTTGCACCTTTTCTTGGTGATGGTAAAGTTAGATTACTCTATAGGTTTGAGTTATGCTACGAAATGTGATCCGAGGGAATGTGGTGGTTATCTCTCCCTTGATGTCAACAAGTTTGTTTGGGCAAGGTTTAAGATGCAAGACTAGAGTACGATTTTGTGTTTGATTGTTAGAGATGAGTGGACATAGTTTTGGGCTGTCTCTGATTTATGTAAATTGCTTTGGAATCAGAATTGTTGAGGGAAATGGAACTAGTGGTATTTTTGTTTCTGACATTGAGCCAAGTTTCAGGAGTTGTGTTAGATTATGTGATATTTTATGTAAGCAACATTTGGAATATCATTGATAGTTGTTGGAGATTACTTGGAAATCATGACTGGTTATTTTGGGCCTTTGACCTGACCATGATATTTGGATTTAGATATGTTCGGACTAGAAGAAATTGATTCTAGATACATTGAGTTATAATAAATCCTTTGAAGTTTTGGATTGTATTGAGTAAGGAGATGGACAGAATTTAAGTTTTTGAAATAGTTTTATGTTTGAAACTTGAGTATTTAGTTGGACGCTTAGAACTTTACAATCGAGCTACGATCTTTGGCAGTTTTTAATTGGGAGGATTAGAAACAACTTTTGGTATATGAGATTGTATCGATGCGTGTACTTGGTTATCCGTTTTTGGCTGAAATGATTGTACCAAATGATATGCTAAAAGTAAGCATATAATTTAACCCTATAAGACATCATCGTTAGTATACGGTAAATAGGGATCGTTCTAATCCGGGGATTGAGGGTACATCTGTCAATGTAGGACAATTAAACAATTAATAAAAACACAAAGTATAATATTTACAAAAATAAAATAAAATCTAAACATATTTACGAAATAAAGGGGGATTAGGTTTTTGATTTTCGAAAAATTAAAAGAAATAAAACAAAGAAAATGTATAAACACAAGTACAAGAATGAAACAGAAGAAACAAAGATCAACACTAATTCCATAATCAAATTCGATTCAACTCTACAATTGTTCTTCCAAGTCATGAGAAAGAATTGATCATGTGAAACATTTGAAGCAAACGATTTCCCATTTTTTACTTTCCATCACTGATTAACCTACGTGAAAGCACAAAGATTAATCTTATCAAACATGCAATCAAATTCTAGAAAGCTAGATCATCAACACATGTTTAACGCATGAAGAACATAAGAAAGGTTATCAATTCAAGTGTACAACTTAGTATGAAAAAGTTCATCTAATTGCAATCCTTTTCAATTAAAATCGGTTTTTGTCCAAAACCTTTACTACTTTTGATTCAAGTTCACAAAACAATTAGGTGAATCATGTTCTTAAATCTAGCAACAATTATACATAAACCCTATATGTTTCGAACCACACAAGATAAGCACATAAAAGATATCAATCACACAATTTTAATTGAACAATCTCACAAAAGCAACCAAGAATCACAATTATAAGAATCTGAAATTTATTCAATCATAGAATTCGAAATTAAAATCTTGTTTCAAATGTTATGTTAACTAGAACAGAATCATACAAATTCAAACAAGGAAAACCGATAGAGGCCACAAGGTTGAAGGTCGAATTACACCGTGAATGGAGATGGTGATGAAGGACTCGAATTGATGAACTCTGAATCTTGAAAGCAATCTTCAAAGGTCACGGCTTCTTCTTCCTTCTTCCTCCCTTGCTTAAAATTGCAGAAACTGAACTAGAGAATGGAGGAGGAGAGGACGTTATGGAGAGAGTATTTCTGAAAATTCTAAAGTGTAGAAGGTATGGAGAATGTCAAGAATGAGGAGTATATAGGGGACGGCAAGGTATTGCCCTAGCTTCTTGATTCTTATTTTATTTTCCAGAGAATTTAATTAATAATTCCAGATAGCTTCCACCAATGAGAATTCGCCAAGTAAGCTTTAGTGTGTCTTCCAACCAATCACAAAACTCCAAAATAAGTCTAAATTCCTTAAATATATATCCTTGCCGAAATTATATAAGGATTTTCTGATTTTCTTCATGAATTTCGGCCAAAATTCCTTTAGGGAATTTAGGGATGCACCTAGACTTGTTTTGGACGTTTTTCTTCATGCGCACACTTCTTCTTTCCTTAAACTTCTCCCTATTTCTTCTCCCAACGTTTTTCTCTTGATATTTTCTGATTTTCACGTTTCTCTCTCTCTTTTCATTGCAATGACACACAAAATTAATTTCCCCAAGAATATTTCCTTCCTTAAAAATCTCCCTAGAAAATATCTTGGTGTAATCTTTTATTCTTCTCTTTATTTTCACACCATCTTTTTCTCTTCCTCTTAGGATTTCACGGCAATAACTCTTAAGCCTCCATAAATATCTCTTGGCATCACAAAACCCTAGCTCATTTGGGCTTTTATCCATCTCTGCCGAAATCCAATGTCTCTTGAGAATTCTTAGGCCTTCTTGCGTCCTCCTTGCCATGTCATCTTTTAAGGTCTTCAAAGAAGCTTCTCTCATACCATGACACTTTAATATTTCAATCACACTTCTTGGACAGCCTAGGAGCCATTTCCTTTCTTGGACATGATTTCCTGGTTGAAACATGAAATCTTCTTTTCTTCATTTCTGCTCATTTATGTAGCCCTTTGTATCTCATATTGCCTCCCTCCAACGTTGACTAGCTCCTCTTTCCATTTATGAGCTCATTTCAGCTCATTTATTCCCAAGTCCTGAAAATAGAAACTATTACCAAAAATAGAAACTTTCCTAAAACAAGAAATGACAACTTTCCTAAATTAAAATGGGAAAACTTTCTAAAAATGAAAAATAGAAACTTTCTACAAATAAAACAGGAAACTTCCTAAAAATAGAAAATAGAAACTTTCGCAAAGGAATAACTAAGTAAATATAAGGAAATAACACTTAAAATGTCGCATTAAAATGCTCTTATCAAATTCCCCCACACTTAGCTTTTGCTAGTCCCTTAGCAAAATCACACAAAGACTCAACTAAGACTCAACCAAAATTTAAAGACTCTACACATACAATGACTCTATTGCCCTTCACCATTTTTGTCTTAGCAATCTCTTACTTTCACAACACCAAGATTAGCACTCAACCAAGAATCAATGTTTAAGCTTTCAAGAGTTAATTGAAACATATAATCCACACATACACAAGTAGGACTTGGTTGTAACAATGGTGATGGGGTGGAGCTCAGCATGATTCAGACAAGTATGATTCATATCCTCACAAGGTACATCCACTCTTTCTTCTCTCAGATTCAAGGCTCATGCTTAAAAGCTTATTCACTCAAGTATATGTGAAATATAGACAAGTGTATCACATATGTAAGAAACGAAAGCACATATATGTATATATATATTTTAAAGATCTCATGAAAGATATCAATCACATGCATAAATGGACTCCAGCCATAGGTTCAACTCTTGTAACTCATCTCCACATCAAAGGTTGTCCCATCTTAAGGATCAAGAAGGTCTGACAAAAGGTTGTAATGGGGCCAAGGCTCAAGGTTTTAAGAAATGAAAGGTAAGGATTTAACAAAGTGTCCTAAAAACCTAGCAGAGCTCTTGTAAATGTAGAGACTTCAAGAAATCCACCAAGGCATTGCAAAAACGCATCACCCCATAGAGGCAACATAAAAGGGCCTAATGTCTTCATGTTGGGCCCAAACTTCACTCTAAACTTCCCTTGAACTCTCGTGAATTGGACAAAAACCAAATTTTTCAATAATGGGTCTTCAATTCAAAACAATCTCCAAACCAAGTATGGGGGACTAAAATCCATAACATATATTTTTTTCTTTCATTTTTCTTTTCTTTTTAGCTGTACATATTTTTTTTTTCTTTCTTTTCACCGCTTTCACATAATTTTTCTTTTCATGGACAAGTCTACCCTCACACTTGAACTTTCACCTCTTCTCAATCTTCATTCTTGCGCCAAATCCATGTAGTAAGTCTTCAAAAGATAGCTCTACCAAGTTTTTAGAACAAAGAGTAAGGTTGTAACTATACTAAGGTTCAGTTTTACGGATTTTAAGGGTGATGAAAGAAAATGCTTAATGTAGGCTCAAAGGGGTTTATCTAGGGGGGTCCCACGACGGGCACAAATGGGGACACAAGTTTATTTGGCAATGGTGGTAATTTCTAGGGTGCCTCTATCCTTTCCAGAATCAGGGCCATGTATTGATAAAACGTCTCAACAAGCACAAGAGTGAATTCTAGCATTCTCTAATTCATTAAATAATCTATGGCATGCAACCAATCAAGATGAAAGAATAATGAGATCAACAAAATCATCGCCAAGAAAATAAGAGTATAATTCATTTTTTCATTAATCACTCCAAGAAAAAGGGACATGGGCTCAATATCTCACATGGCTTTTATGAATCAAAACTCATCTTAACATGCTCATATTCTGTACCAGGGTCACGAAATCCATATCCACTATAGATACACATGCTTTTCATATATCTCAATTAACCAAAGAATACTATTTAAAATCATCTCAATATTGTGATCCTCTTTTAGCCATAATTTCAGATATATAAGCTCATCCTAGACAGTTGAAAGGGCATCCTAAGACTCAAAACAAACATAAAAGCAACGAAAATTTTTATTTTTTTTGTGACATTTTTTTATTTTTTTTGTATTTTTCAATATATATGACTCAAGACAAAAGTATAAATCCCTTCCCCCACACTTAAATATTGCATTGTCCTCAATGTAATCAATTATAATCACGCAATGAACAATTAAGCATATAGGGATGGAATTTACGAAAAGACACACTAAAACAAAAGAAAAGAGAAAAATAAAAGAAGTAGGGAAGAAGAAAGCAAATCTGCGTTTGTAGACTCCTCCACAGCTTCTTCTGAATTGGGTTGCCTCCCAAGCAGTGCTTAATGTTTATAGTCATTCAGCCTAGACTTGTACTTCCTTTTATTCCTCCGGCTGTGGGGCACTTTGGAGGGGTACAGCATCGACTTCATGTTCCACAAACGCTTCATAATAGGGCTTTAGGGGATGGGCATTGACTTTGAACTCATTGCCAGTTTGTTCACTCTTTATTTGCACAGCTCCATGGGAGAACACGTTAGTAATAATGAAAGGCCCAATCCAACGAGAACGAAGCTTACCTGGGAAGAGTTTGAGCCGAGAATGGAAAAGAAGAACTTTCTGGCCCACAACAAAAGTCTTTCCACGAATCATCTTATCATAGAAGGCTTTTGTTTTCTCCTTGTATATCCTTGCACTTTCGAATACATCATTCCGTATCTCCTTTAACTCTTGCAATTGCAATTTCCTATGAAGCCCAGCTGCATCAAGATCCATGTTAAACTGCTTCACGGTCCACCAAGCTTTGTGCTCTAACTCCACAGGTAAATGGCATGGCTTGCCATACACAGTGCGATATGGTGACATTCCAATGGGAGTTTTGTATGCAGTTCTGTAGGCCCACAAAGCATCCTCTAAGGGTAGGGACCAGTCCTTCCTAGTAGGGTTCACAGTCTTCTCCAATATCCTCTTGATCTCACGATTGGAGACCTCAGCCTGCCCACTTGTCTGGGGGTGATAAGGTGCAGAAACCTTATGTGTAACATCATATTTTCTCAACAAGGCCTCAATCGTTCGATTGCAGAAGTGAGATCCACCATCACTAATAAGGACTCTAGGCATTCCAAACCTACTAAAGATGTTAGACTTGATAAAATCTGCAACAACCTTAGAGTCATTAGTTCGAGTGGCCTTTGCTTCCACCCATTTCGAAACATAGTCCACAGCAAGTAAGATATAGAGAAATCCAAAAGATGAAGGAAAGGGTCCCATGAAATCTATACCCCAGACATCAAATATTTCAACAGTTATGATATTAGACAATGGCATTTGATCTCCAGGACCTAGATTTCAGGTTCTTTGGCATCTATCACATGTTAAACAATAGGCATATACATCCTTAAATAACGTTGGCCAAAAGAAACCAGACTCTAGCACCTTGAACGCAGTTTTCTTGGACCCAAAATGACCCCCACATGCTTTAGAATGGCAAAAAGAAAGTATGGCATTTTGTTCATGTTCAGGTATGCACCTCCTAATCAATTGATCAGAGCAATACTTCCAAAGGTAAGGTTCATCCCAAACATAATGTTTAATATTTTTCTTAAACCTATCCCTATGAGCACGTGACATGGTATATGGAATTTTCCTAGAAACAATGTAGTTTACAATATCTGCATACCATGGTTCACTTACCTGGAGTCCAAAGAGTTGCTCATCTGGAAACGTCTCCACTAGAGGGAGGGGGTCCTTTGCATGCACTAAACGACTCAAGTGGTCAGCTACCACGTTTTCACTACCCTTTTTGTCCTTGATCTCCACATCAAATTCTTGTAGGAGTAGAACCCATCTGATAAGCCTTGGTTTCGCCTCTTTCTTAGTCATCAAGTACTTTGAGCTGCATGGTCAGTATAGATAATGACTTTAGTACCAAGTAAGTAAGAACAGAATTTTTCAAGTGCAAATACCACTGCAAGTAACTCTTTTTCAGTAGTTGAATAATTCAGTTGTGCATCATTAAGAGTTCTTGAGACGTAATAGATGGCATAGGGTCTCTTGTCCTTCCTTTGCCCTAAAACAGCTCCTACTGTGTAGTCAGAGGCATCACACATCAATTCAAAGGGCAAGGACCAATCTGGAGGTAACATGATTGGGGCAGACGTCAAAAGCTCCTTAAGCTTGTCAAAAGCTTCTTGGCATTCCTTGTCAAAGGTAAATGTCACATCCTTCTGGAGTAGTTGGCATAGAGGTCTTGATATCTTTGAAAAGTCTTTGATAAACCTCCTATAGAACCCTGCATGACCAAGGAAAGAACGAACCTCTCGCACAGAAGTGGGAGAGGGTAAGTAACGCACAAGGTCTACCTTAGATTTATCAACCTCTATACCCCTAGAAGAGACAATATGTCCTAGAACTATCCCCTGCCTAACCATAAAATGACATTTTTCCCAGTTTAGCACAAGGTTAGTTTCCATGCAACGTTTGAGAATTAATTCCAGACTATTAAGACAATCATCAAAACTTTTTCCAAAAACAGAAAAATCATCCATGAATACCTCTATGATTTTCTCAATATAATCTGAAAAGATACTTACCATACACCTTTGAAAGGTACCTGGTGCGTTGCAGAGTCCAAAAGGCATGCGACGATAGGCAAATGTCCCAAAAGGGCAGGTGAACGTTGTATTCTCCTGGTCTTCATTGGCTATGGCAATCTGATTGTAACCTGAGTAGCCATCCAAGAAGCAGTAGTAATCATGTCCAGTAGTCGCTCAAGCATCTGGTCAATGAATGGAAGAGGAAAGTGGTCTTTCCTTGTGGTGGCATTGAGCTTCCTGTAGTCAATACAAACTCTGTGGCTTGTAACTGTCCTCTGGGGCACCAGTTCATTCTCAGCATTCTTCACAACAGTCACTCCAGACTTCTTGGGTACAACTTGAACTGGGGATACCCATTTAGAGTCTGAAATGGGGTAAATTACACCACAATCTAGCAGTTTGATGACCTCCTTCTTCACAACTTCCATCATTGGAGGGTTGAGACGACGTTGGGCCTCTCTAGTGGGTTTGGATCCCTCCTCAAGAAGTATCCTATGGACGCAAGTTGTAGGGCTGATTCTCTTGATATCCGCCAATGTCCATCCTATGGCAGTCTTGTGTTGCTTCAGCATTTCCACTAACCTCTCTTCTTGTGAAACCGTAAGTGCAGAGGATACAATCACTGGTAAGGTCTCCTTGTCTTCTAAGTAGACATACTTCAAATGGTTTGGAATAATTTTAAGCTCAAGTTCTGGGGCCTGGACCACTGAAGGTAGAGTCTTGTTAGATGATAACTTAATGGACAAGGCAGAAGTAGACCTACCTATGAAGGGTGATGCCTCAAGGAAGGACACGTTTTCAATGATTTTGTCCTCACAAGTATCCCTAAGCATGTCCTCTGGTATGGTGGCGCCATTTTTAGTGTACCCTACTCCATGTTCGAGTGTAGTGACTAAGGTATCCTCATTCATGATATCAAACATTTTCTGCGCAAGATCATCTAAGATATCAATAGAAAAGCAATCATGAACGTCAAGAGGATACCTCATGGCTTCAAAGATGTTGAAGCCAATAATGTCACCATCAAATTCCATGGTGAGAGATCCTTCGTACACATCAATCTTTGTTCTAGCCGTCCTTAGGAAAAGGCGACCCAAAAGTAATGGCGTAGAACTCACAGGAGAGTCTTCCATTTCCAGGACATAGAAGTCAGCTGGGAAGATAAGATGATTAACCTGCACAAGCACATCTTCCAACAAACCTCTAGGGTATGCATTGGACCTGTCAGCTAACTGAATGATAACATTATCAGATTTAAGTTCTCCTAGACCTAGGGTTTCATAAACAGAGTAGGGCATAACATTAACGGACGCCCCTAGGTCTAACATGGCATTCTTAAATCTAGAATTACCAATAGTACATGGAATAGTGAAACTTTCAGGATCCTTACATTTGGGAGGAATTTTCCTCTGAATCAAGGCAGAGATGTTCTCACTTACCTTTACCACCTCCTTTTCTCGGTTTTTCCTCTTAGTGGTACAAAGCTCTTTTAGGAACTTGGCATACTTGGGGACTTGCTTGTTGGCCTCTAGAAGGGGTAGGTTCACTTGTACCTTCTTGAAAGTTTCCAAGATGGCTTGGTCACTTTCGTCCTTCTTGGATTGGGCAAACCTGCGTGGGAAGGGCATACAAAAAGAAGAAGGGTTAGCAATAACCGAATTTGATAAGTTAGAATGGTTACCTTTATTTTCCGGATTTGCCTTTAATGGGGAGGACATCCTTACTTCTATCCTGGACGTTGCAGGGTCCTTTTCAAGTCTCAACTTGGTGGGTTCATTCTCTTCTTCAGCTTCAATATCCACTTGAGTGTCCTTTGATCTTTTAGGATGATCCATAAACACTCTTCCACTCGTAGTAGTCACAACAGATGCATTCTCCACATTACCTTTTGGATTGAGTATTGTGTTACTAGGAAGCTTCCCAGTCTCATGAATCTTTCCCATGAAATCCACAACTTGACCCATTTGCTTCTTGAGATCCACAATGTCTTTTGTATGGGTTTGGTGTCCTTGGATCAAAGCTTGTGTGGAATTTGTTAAGGCCTCAAACATCTTATCATAATTAGAGTTTGAACTTCCGGAGGCCTGAGGATGAGGTGCATAGGGTCTTTGAAAAGATGGCCCTTGAGGGCGTTGAAAACTTCCACCTAGAGGATTCTGAACACTATCATTGTTGGTCCACTTGAAGTTGGGGTGATCCTTCCACCCAGGGTTGTAGGTATTCGAATAAGGATCATACCTTGGATGTGGGGGACCCCCTTGATAACCACCTATAGCATTTAGAGACTCCCATCCTCCATTATCTATGAGTTAGGGGCATTGGTCAGTCACATGCCCTTGCATAGAACATACCCCACAATCTTGCAATGGTCCCTTGGTGCTCACAACTTGGTTCATGAGAAGGGTCAGTTTGTTCAGCTTTTCCTCAATGGCGGAATTGGTACTTATCTCATGCACCCTTCGAGTTGTGAGTCCTACACCCTCGTATTGTTGGGCGTTTTGAGCACAATTAGCAATGAGTTCCTTTCTAGCAGCTGGTGACTTATCCACAAAGGCTCCTCCAGCTGAAGCATCAAGCATTTGCCTTTCCAAGGGCAAGAGTCCTTCGTAGAAGCATGTGAGCAGATTCTCATCCTTCATCTGATGTTGAGGACATTGGGCAATTAAGGACTTGAACCTCTCATAATATGCTGCGTAGGATTCATCTGGGGCTTGCACAATTCCACTAATCTGCTTTCTTCCAACAGGAAGCTCATATAGCCAATCTTTGGCTCTGTCAGCTAAAGAGAAAGGGAATGCATTCAACTTTAGGATATTCTCATCAGCTCCTTGTGGTTGCATGGTGGTACACACAGTCTGGAACTCTCGGAGATGCTTGTTAGCGTCCTCCACACTAAGGCCATGGAACATTGGTAACCTATGCAACAATCCACTCTTAAGCTCAAAATCTGCAGTTCTTCCTTCAGCAGCTGCAGGGTACACAATGCTCGAAGGGAGTCCTCCTTCGACCACTGATGAGGAAAGTTCCCTAATGGACTGATTTGCGTTTCCACCCATGTCTTCTTCCTCTTCTTCTTCTTCTTCTTCAGGGGGTGGTGAAGGTGAAAGAGGTGGTGTGATCTGAGGTGAATTTGATGAAACCAAAGGTGAGGGTGTACGTGAGGGTGGTGATGGAGATGGTGTAGGTGATGTGGACTCTTCAGAAGAAAAGATCCTCTTCCCTTGCTCGTTAAATGTATAGGCCTTGATTTCAAAGGAGAGGGCCTTCTGTATTCAAGTTGTGGAGGATTCTGTAAACGAGCAAGTCTTTCTTCAATCTCTCGTGCACTAGGGATTTTAGAAGGCTCGGTCATTCATGGAAATCCTGAACACATTAAAAATTAAAGAAGTTAGTAAACTACACACTAAAACATATAAAACGTCACTATTCACTTTTTTTTTTTTTAACAAGAATAATTAGACAAAATACACACAAAATTTTCACACAAAACTACAAGCAACAAACGTCAAATCTTTACAAGTAAGGGTGACTCTCATAGTTACCAAAAGCTTGAATCTCATTATGAACCTTTAACCAAAGTTTAGATGTACGGCCTAAGGGCTCTACCCTTAAAACTAGTTGTATGACTAACGTTAAAGATAAAGTCCTTCACCTATTCTGTTTATGGTTAAAAACTCATAATAAAATCCTCACTCTTACCAACCATTAATTTTTCACGAAAATATGTACAATTATTTCTTTCTTTTCTTTTATTTACAATTATTTGGGAACAGGGAATCTCGGTGTGCAATGGGGCTGAAACAGCTACCCTTTTTCATGATTATGTTTAATCCAATATACCTTAGTGCGTCACAAAATTTTATTTTGTTATAAATATCATTGATATCAAATATAATTCCAAGCAGTAAATCAAGTGGACGTGCAGTCCAAGTATAGTTGCCTAGACACAAATTCCCTTAAGCATCATTTGGGCAACCTTACTGAAATGGCCAAGTGGGGGAGGGCGACCACGAGAGGCAGAATCCATTTTGGCATGAGCTACTCCCACATAGTGGTTTAGGCCCATTTGTAAGCACTTTTGGATTCAAGAACCTGTCATAAACGTTGTCCCCTTCCTAGACACCATTTCACTTAGGCTATACTTACTAAGATGAAAAAAGTCATAAGTGTAAAGACAGTTCAACAAGTGTTAATAAAGGCCGCCCTCAACCTTAAGGGACCTGAGCTAGGTGCCAATAAGGGGTTTAGGCCAATATTAACAAACGCGACTTCACCTATTCCTTTCAATTTACAACCTACAATTAAAATTCGTGTTCAATAATATAAATAACATCCCAAGTAATTAATCTAAGTAAATTTTTCGAACAATATCTACATAACAAATATTCACAATTTAACAAGTGATTTTTCAATCCCCGGTAACGGTGCCAAAAATTGATACGCTAAAAGTAAGCATATAATTTAACCCTATAAGACATCATCGTTAGTATACGGTAAATAGGGATCGTTCTAATCCGGGGATTGAGGGTACACCTGTCAATGTAGGACAATTAAACAATTAATAAAAACATAAAGTATAATATTTACAAAAATAAAATAAAATATAAACATATTTACGAAATAAAGGGGGGATTAGGTTTTTGGTTTTCGAAAAATTAAAAGAAATAAAACAAAGAAAATGTATAAACACAAGTACAAGAATGAAACACAAGAAACAAAGATCAACACTAATTCCATAATCAAATTCGATTCAACTCTACAATTGTTCTTCCAAGTCATGAGAAAGAATTGATCATGTGAAACATTTGAAGCAAACGATTTCCCATTTTTTACTTTTCATCACTGATTAACCTACGTGAAAGCACAAAGATTAATCCTATCAAATATGCAATCAAATTCTAGAAAGCTAGATCATCAACACATGTTTAATGCATGAAGAACATAAGAAAGGTTATCAATTCAAGTGTACAAGTTAGTATGAAAAAGTTCATCTAATTGCAATCCTTTTCAATTAAAATCGGTTTTTGTCCAAAACCTTTACTACTTTTGACTCAAGTTCACAAAACAATTAGGTGAATCATGTTCTTAAATCTAGCAACAATTATGCATAAACCCTATATGTTTCGAACCACACAAGATAAGCACATAAAAGATATCAATCACACAATTTTAATTGAACAATCTCACAAAAGCAACCAAGAATCACAATTATAAGAATCTGAAATTTATTCAATCATAGAATTCGAAATTAAAATCTTGTTTCAAATGTTATGTTAACTAGAACAGAATCATACAAATTCAAACAAGGAAAACCGAAAGAGGTTACAAGGTTGAAGGTCGAATTACACCGTGAATGGAGATGGTGATGAAGGACTCGAATTGATGAACTCTGAATCTTGAAAGCAATCTTCAAAGCTCAGGGCTTCAAGGTGGATTATGGAGGGGATGCTCACGGCTTCTTCTTCCTTCTTCCTCCCTTGCTTAAAATTGTAGAAACTGAACTAGAGAATGGAGGAGGAGAAGACGTTATGGAGAGAGTATTTCTGAAAATTCTAAATTGTAGAAGGTATGGAGGACATCAAGAATGAGGAGTATATATAGGGGACGGCAAGGTGTTGCCCTAGCTTCTTGATTCTTCTTTTATTTACCAGAGAATTAAATTAATAATTCCAGATAGCTTCCACCAATGAGAATTCGCCAAGTAAGCTTTAGTGTGTCTTCCAACCAATCACAAAACTCCAAAATAAGTCTCAATTCCTAAAATATATATCCTTGCCGAAATTATATAAGGATTTTCTGATTTTCTTCATGAATTTCGGCCAAAATTCCTTTAGGGAATTTAGGGATGCACCTAGACTTGTTTTGGACGTTTTTCTTCATGCGCACACTTCTTCTTTCCTTAAATTTCTCCCTATTTCTTCTCCCAACGTTTTTCTCTTGATATTTTCTGATTTTCACGTTTCTCTCTCTCTTTTCATGCAATCACGCACAAAATTAATTTCCCCAAGAATATTTCCTTCCTTAAAAATCTCCCTAGAAAATATCTTGGTGTAATCTTTTATTCTTCTCTTTATTTTCACGCCATCTTTTTTTGTTCCTCTTAGGATTTCACGGCAGTAACTCTTAAGTCTCCAAAAATATCTCTTGGCATCACAAAACCCTAGGTCATTTGGGCTTTTATTCATCTCTGCCGAAATCCAATGTCTCTTGAGAATTCTTGGGCCTTCTTGCGCCACCTCCTTGCCATGTCATCTTCTAAGGTCTTCAAAGAAGCTTCTCTCATACCATGACACTTTATTATTTCGATCACACTTCTTGGACGGCCTAGGAGCCATTTCCTTTCTTGGACATGATTTCCTGGTTGAATCAGGAAAACTTCTTTTCTTCATTTCTGCTCATTTGTGCAGCCCTTTGTATCTCATATTGCCTCCCTCCAACGTTGACTAGCTCCTCTTTCCATTTATTAGCTCATTTAAGCTCATTTATTCCCAAGTCCTGAAAATAGAAACTATTACCAAAAATAGAAACTTTCCTAAAACAAGAAAGGACAACTTTCCTAAACTAAAATGGGAAAACTTTCTAAAAATGAAAAATAGAAACTTTCTACAAATAAAACAGGAAACTTCCTAAAAATAGAAAATCGAAACTTTCCTAAAGGAATAACTAAGTAAATATGAGGAAATAACACTTAAAAAGTCGCATTAAGATGCTCCTATCGCCAAAAATCAGAGAATAACGGTAGTGATATCGTTGGGTATTCATAATAACGATAGGTTCTTGGTGGAGGTTTTGCCTGACAGATGGGTCGTGTACGATAGGTTCTTGTTGGCGGAATAACTTTAAGGAAATAAGTTTCTAGTAGGTTCCAGAAATATTGCTAATTAAGGTTTGACCAGAATTCTTATATATATATATATATATATTTAGCATTATCGAGAAAAGGTCTTGTGAATTGTGTTAGCTATATTGGGGAATTGGTTATTGCTTCAACTGAATACCTCTAATAGATTTCTTTGGAGGAATTGAGCGAGTTTTGCCACCTGATGACCCTTAAATAGGAAATGTATAGGAAGTTATTGGTACGAGTGATAACCGGTCACCACTTGTCTAACGGTAAGAAGACTTGAACATGTAGTATGAGTTGAGTTTGAATTAATTGATTGGGCTTAAGTTTTATCAAGGTTCCAACCGACCATTAAAGTACTAAATTGTTTTATGGTCGAGTCGTGTTGGATTATTTCCTAGTGAGAAGAGACTTAGAAAAATTGTGGTGCAAGGTTTGTCAGCACAGGGAAGTCATCGGGATTGTAGTGTAGCTATAGTCATTTTAAGTGATTGTTGTTCGATAAGCGGATTTCAACTATTTTATTGTTATTTCAGTGAAGACAGTGATCATTTGTGAGTATTGACTGTGAGCCAAGTAGGAAGAGTGATGACATTGTAGTACATACAAGTTTGATGTTATTTGACAGGACTGATTTCGGATGATTGTTACCACATCGGATGATACACTTTTTAGATATCTTTTTTTTTTCCTTGGTTGGGAAGTAGAGTTCATTTTTCTACGGTATTTGAGGTGTTATATGTTTAAGTAGTTGACCTTGAGTTTTTCATTGTCGATATTCTATGACTCATATTTAGGCATTTATTTGACATTTTCTTCAAGCTGTGTTTTCTTTATCAGTTGGCAATGCATCTTTGTAACACTTGAAGGCAGATCTAAATTTTATTAACTATTAAATTGAACGAGGGACGTTGTGGATATGATTTGATTGCCTCCACTGGCCAGGTTCCATCTTGAGGACTGCTTATTTCAAGTGTTGAATTTCTTTTCCAGTTGGTCAACTTTGGATCAAGTTTGGAGAAATTTCTAATGTTGTTGGATATATCATAGTCCATTGGAGGATTTGACACATGCAGAATTTAGAACTTTTCTATAATGTCGTACCTGAAGTAGAATTATCATTTGTGGCATTAGAGGCTAGCGAGAATGACATGGATTCAACTAGACTTTAGATGTATGATTATTTTAGATGTGGAGCTTCAACTATGAACGGCTTGAATGTGATGCATCTTCTTCCGGATTTGAATCGTTGAGCTGGAGTAGAGGTAGTAGTTATAATTCTTGCTTGCACCGGATTTTTGATGACGTGGTACATGACATGGTAGTTAAGTCAGTATTAACTTGTGGGAAATATTAGCAGTTATGATTGGAGACATTAGTAGAGCTCTTGAGACGAATTCGAGTTAGAGAAGTTTTCCACATTATCGTATTTACCAAAAGTTTTTGAGGGACAACACTACTTAGTTAGTTTAAGGCGTTATAAATGTGGCCAACAAGGTACATATCAGAGAAGTTTCCCTAATTGACTTAGATGTCATCTCAATGCTGGATCAATTGTTACGTCCCGAACCTAGATTTATCGATTTACTAACCACTTAGACGGTAAATGTCATTTACTTTTAAACTTTTTTTTTTACTTCGTTCCGATATTTTAGTGGCCCTAAAAGGTTGACTTTTGTTCGAGTCAATTTTTGAGAAAATTTTCTTCATGAAAGTTGTAGAGGACTTTAAACCGAGCACGTGCTTATATGGTATGTAAAAATTGGAGTTCGTATGAGAAAGTTATGAGTGAAATACGAAAGTTACTATTCATGATAAAAATTGAGTTAAATAAGGAAATTTACTGAGGTAGGTTTCCAAAACTTGAAACCCACCCCTTCCCTCTCTCCTCTCCCCCGACTTTTCTTCCTTCCCTTTCAGGTTCTCCTTCCTCCTTCGATTTCTTCCTTCTCCGGCCGACCCACGACGAAATCCGGGCATCCCCAGGCTCGCCTCCTCCCCTTTGTTGCAAATGTGGTGGTGTTTTGCAGAGATTTGGCCAGAGGAGCTCGATTTTGAGCCGTGAATTTTGTTGTAGCAGTTGGGGATTTTCGTCGATTTTCGTCGATTTCCCGAGTGAAGGTTCTTTTTTTGCCAAGGAACACTTTGCCCCTAGCCTTGAGCCACGATTTGCAGTGTGGAGGCCGAATCGACGATTTCAAATTCTAGGGTTCTTGGATTTTTCTGGGTTTTTTTCACCGGGCGGTTTCGACTGTTTTAAGGTAAAATTGGGATGTGTTGTGGTTGAGAGAAATAATCAGTGGGTTGAGTTGATGTTGTACATGGAATTTGGTAGCCAGTTGTGGAAGTTGTTACCGGCGCGTGGCCAGCACTCGCCGCCACTGTGGATGGCGCGTCGTGGCGCATATGGTGGAGTTTTGGTTTTTATTTTTAGCTAATTAAAATGTACATGAGTTGTGGGGGTTGTAAATGTGACTTTGGTGTAGTTTGGTTGGAATCCGACGTGGAATGGAGGAGTTGGGTTTAAAGGAAATGTTTAGAATGTCAATTTCTAAATATCGTCGATTTAATTTCCTATCCTGGAATCATATTTTTACAAATGCTATTCGTACAGGACGAGAGAAGTCTCCATACGAGGAGAATGTCGATCGACGACAGGATTTGTTGAATATTGTGAGTGGACTTTTAACTTAAGAAATGATTCATGCATTTACGTTATCAAATTAATGCTTGACTAATTATCAAGAAATTTATCGAGCATATTATTTTAATTTCGGATTATCCCATTATTTATTTGATTAATGCTTCCAGTATGATTTTGATTTTAGATTCTCTATGCTCGATTTGGATTGTTATTGTATGTTTTTCTTTTACAAATCATTTTCGTGGTAACTTCCGGAAATTTTTATTAGCAAATAAATTATCGATTCTTGAGATTTTAAGAGAGATTCGGAAATGGTTTTGGATTATATGATTATTCGAAAGTATTATGGCGTGCGGGGTCACGTCATTGGAATATGCTTATTTCTCTACTATTTATTTTGAATTTGAGTTTATCTTGGCGTGTGGGACACGTCGTTGGAAATTAATTTGGGAGAGTTGGGGAAGCCTTATGTATTTATGGTTTTACTTCGTTTTCGGATTTCTTTTGCCAAACTTTAGGTGATTATTTGTCATGCTAGCATTGATTTCCGCCTTTGTGGGGAGGTGATGGGATCGCCGAAGCCCGTCCACCTTTGTGGCGTTGATTGCAATCTTTGTGACAGTAAAGCTGAAGCCCAGTATCTTAATCGCTACATTTAGTGACGTGTGGGTATATAACAAGAATATATGAGAGTACTTTAGTTTGTGAGGCTAACACCTGAGCCTGGGAGGCGTATGGCTATTTTCTTCCCCTACTGTTATTTTATTTTTGACTAGCGGGGCTAGTCCGATTTATTTTAGCCAGCGGGGCTGGATTAGATTTCCTTTCTTACTCTCTTTTGAAGTTAAGGAAGTAAAAAAATTTACAAACGTTGCATGCATCGAGGTTTTATAAATTTAAATAAGTGGGAAAGTATGAAATCATTTTTCTTTAAAAATTGTTATTTTTGTCCACTCACGCTAACGTTTTTCGTCTACTTTCCCCTGGGACTTTCGGTTTCAAATGCCCAGTTCTCAGAGTTGCTGCTTGGCATACTACGAGAGAGCCATAGTGACCGTATCAGTTTCCCGCCATCTCATATTGTAGGTTACCTGTTTAACCTACTGTATTCTATTGTAGTTTCTGTTTAATTGCTCTGATTACTAAGGGAGTTGTAAACCGAACTGGTAATGAATTATATTTGAGGTTTAAGACCTAACTTTGGTGAATTATTGTATTTTAATTTATGGAGCTTCGTTGAACTTTAAGTTTTTGAATTTATTTTGCTATCTTTGAGTTGAGTTAGTTGGAATATGGGAGCGGGGTGGTTCCAGGAGGATATGGTTGGGTTATTTGAAGTGTTTTCGGTTTCTTACAGGTTTGGTGTAAGAACCGTAATATTCATTTTAATTTCGTGTATTTATGTTGAACTATTATTGTACAATTTCACGAATTTTGCTCGATAATATTTCATTTTTTGAATTATCGAAGGTTCGAAACGATTATTGTAACGAAAAGCTTAAAATGCTCGATTTGAGAAATCGACTTTTTTTACGTGCAAAATTTGGGAAAACTTCCTTCATGAAAGTTGTAGAGCTCGTCGATACGAGTCCGTCCATATGTGGAACACAAAAATTGGATTTTTTCTGAATTAGTTATCGCATTTAGAATAAATTCCGAAATGAGTATATAGGGAAAAAAACCCTAATTTTTATGGCAAACCCTCTTTTCTTCTCCTGGCCTCCCTTTCCTTTTTTTGGAAAAACTGTAGCTCGGTCTCTCTCTCTCCCTCCGCGGGCCCGAAACCCAGAAAACAGAGCACGGAGAAACAGTGCTCTCTCTTCCTCCTCCGTCCACCTCAAGGCCTCAAACCACATCCATTAGCTTCGTCTCGACCTTGCGCAGCTGCCAGAGAAGAGGCAGCCTTGCGCCGCCACACGGCAGGCAGCCTTGCGCTGCCACACGGCCGGCAGCGGCTGCGGCGAGGCCCGAATGGATAAAGCTCAATTTCGTTCCGATCTCAATATCTCGAGCTACAGGTCACCATTTCTTGTGATTCTAGGCTCATTGGACTTGCCTCAACTTCCTTAACAAACACCAAGAAGGACAGGACTTGGGTCGATCGTTTTCATGTTCATCGGCGTTCGACTTGTTTAGATCGAAAAACAACCTTACGATCCGGATATCTCGAGTTATACACGATCATTTCTTGTGATTCTTGGTCTGGTGAGTTCATAATGAAGTTCTGAACAAGTTTCCAGATGAGATCAAAGCGAGTGATTGCGGTTTTTACGTCGGTTTCAAGCTCGCCGGTTTCTGGAAAAATTCCGGCCACCCGACTGTGTTTGGTTCTTTTCGATCCCTTCCCGTTATTTTCTGGTCTTGTGCTAGTTATGAAAGTTGCTCAGAATGATGAAACGAATGGGAGAAGCTCGGCCCCGACACCATTGGTGGTGGTCGGAGGCGGATCTGTCCCTACCTCCGGCGGCCCTTTCTGGCCAGCTCCGAAGGTCTAAAATATAGTTTCTATCCATTTTATGATTCTACGTTTCAATACTATTTCAGCATATTATACATATTTTTCAGATATCGTATGATTTAGTAATGAAATTTTAGATTTCTATCGATTTCGATCGTTAGATTTGTGATCTGTGAATTTAGGACCGTCCGATGGACTGGTAATTTTGATATGATGATCATATGACTGTCCCAGTGGCTTTGTATGGTCATGGGCGAAGATCTGACCGTTGGATCTTCGTATAAGTGCAAAATGGTTATAACGGAGGCGATTCGTGAGAATCCGTCTGTAAGATTTTCTTATAAATTAGAATCCGGCTGTTAAATGGTAGTTTAGTTATGTTTTGGAATTATTGGCTAAATTCAAATCACATTTGATTAGGTGATTGACGGATTATATTTGGGTGAGCTATTTCGGTGTGGTTTATATTTTATTTGAAGACGCAGCAGGAGTCTCGAGGTGACTAAAACTCACGTGGTTCATATTACGAACCGAGCGCTTTAAATTATTTATTTTTGTAATTGTGTGAAAAGTATTTGTGGTTTAAATATTTGTTTTTAAAATCACATGGACTTGATCACTATAGTCCATAGGTAAGTAAAATGAATTTTAATTATACAAATGAATTTCACTATTTTCTTGTGTGAACTATAGATGGTATTAGTGGTCATTCCTTAGTGGATGATTACGTATATATATATTTGCGTGGAATATATATACTGATTGGTGGATTGTTGAGTGGTGATGCGATTGAATTGGATTGATGATTTGGATTATATTCAAATGCGTGAATTCATAATAACATTGTGGATCTTGGATGGGTTGATTTCATTGTGTGTTAAAACTGTCACGTCCCGAATTTTAGAATAACAATTCAAAATCCGAAACATGAAAATACTACAAACTCAAAATAATCATCCTAAAAATTTCTTTTCATAACACCCTCATCACACGAAATAAAATCAAACCGAATTTAGTCTCGGTTAATTATTACAACTCAAATCCAAAATGTAATGTAAAGCTCTAAATGAGCATACACACCTCACAACTAAATAAATAACAAAACTACTGTAACACCCAAGCAGCTCGGTCACCTCCCTGGTTATCCTGACCTGCAGGAATATCCGCTACACCATTGAATAGTGTACCGGGATTGCAACAACACAAAACCCGGTAAGCTTATGAAAGCTTGTATGAGTAAAAGAAAGAACTGTACTTAATTTAATCTCATTTATCCCCACACTCAGCAACACCCAATAATTTCCACATATGCAAGTACTAACAATCTCAATCAACACCAATTCATCATATCAAGACAATCCAACTCACAACTTCCATCACAACTCTCATCATCGTATTTATAAAAATACGGTACTTGACAGACTAGAGCTCTAACTGAATCGTAGCCCGTCACCTGGCCTAGGTTATGGCATCCGACATATTTATCATTATCGTATTTCATCAATATGTATACCTATATACATATTTAGAACGTCCGATAATTCCACATACTCAACCAATCGTATCCCATCATCCACCCAGGATTAGAGCGTCCTATTACCCCACATCGGTCATTACGTCGACCCTAAACCCATAAATGAGCACAACATATAATATCACATACTGAAATCAACCCAACCAAGATATACCATATTATTATGGAATTACACAATTGAAATACAATCAATTCATCAATTCTACTCAATCATATCATCACACAACAATCCACTCATCAATATATATTTTCCACGTAAATATATATATACGTAATCATCCACTCAGGAATGACCACTAATACCATCTATAGTTCACACAAGAAAATCATAAAAATTCATTTGTATAGTTAAAATTCATTTTACTTACCTATGGACCGTGTGATTCAAGTCCATGAAATTTTAAAACAAATATTTAATCCGCAAATATTTTTCACACAATTACCATAAATAAATAAATTTAAAACATTCGGTTCGTAATATGAACCACGTCGAAATTCCCGCTGCGTCTTCAATATAATTATAATTATAATTAACGCCGAAATAGCCCACTCAAATAAAATCCGTCAATCACCTAATCAAATATGATTCGAATTTAGCCAACAATTTCAACACATAAATTAACTACCATTTAACGGCCGGATTCTAATTTACATTAAAATCCGACGAGCGGTTTCTCACGAATCGCTCCCCTAATTACCGTTTTGCACATATACGAAGATCCAACGGTCGGATCTTCACCCATGACCACACAATGCCTCTGGGACAGTCATATGATCATCATAACAAATTTACAAGTTCATCCGACGGTCATAATTTCACAGATCAAAAATCTAACGATCGAAATCGATCGAAATCACAAAATTCACAACTAATTCATACGATATCCGAAAAATACGTATAATACGCCAAAATGATCGTATCGAAACATAGAATCATAAAATGGACAGGAACCAAATTTTAGACCTCCGGAGGTGGCCGGAAAGGGCCGCCGTATTTAGGGACAGAGCCGCCACCGACAACCGCCAATGGTGTCGGGGCCGAGCTTGTCCCCTTCGTTTCATCATTCTGACCAACTTTCATAACTAGCACAAGACCTAAAAATGACGGGAAGGGATCGAAAAGTACCGATTTACAGTCAGTGGCCGGAAAAATTCCAGAAACGGGCGAGCTTGAAAACCGACGTGAAAACTGCAACCTCAGGCCCCGATCCCTTCTGGAAACTTGTTCAAAACTTCCTTGCGAACTCAACAAGCCAAGAATCACAAGAAACGATCGTGTATAGCTCGAGATATCTTGATCGAAAGTTTCGGTGTTTCGATCAGTTCGGGTCGAGCTTCGACGAACGTGAAAACGTTCGACCCAGTTCCGGTCCTTCTTGGTGCTTGTAGAGGAAGTGGAGGTGAGCTCAATGAGCCAAGAATCAAGTGAAATGGTGGTGTGTAGCTAGAGATATCGAGATCGAACCGAAATAGACCCTTTTTGGTTCGGGCCGTGCCGCCGCCGCTACAGGCCGTGTCGAGGCGCAAGGCCGCCTCTGGCAGCTGCGCAAGGACGAGACGAAGCTCCTGGAAGTGGTTTGAAGTCGTGGGGTGGCCGGATGAGCTGGTGGTGGCTGCTTGAACTTCTGCCCTGTTTTGAGTCTCGGTCGCGCGGAGGGAGAGAGAGAGAAAGCTGCTTCCTTTCCAAAAACAGAAAGAGAGAGAGAGGGAGGCCGGTGGAAAATTAGGGTTTCCCAAAAAAAATTTTCTATATATACGAGTTTCGGAAAACTTCTAAATTCGATAACTGAATCAGAAAAAATCAGATCTTTGTGTTCCGCACGTGTACGGACTCGTATCGGCGAGCTCTACAACTTTCATGAAGGAAGTTTCTCCAAATTTCGTACGTAGAAAAAGTCGATTTCTCAAACCGAGTATTTCGAGCTTTTCGTTAAAAATAATTGTTTCGAAACTTCGATAAATGTAAAAGTTAATTATTATCGAACAACAATCGTTAAATCATATAATAATCACTCAACACAATTACTCGAATTCAAAATGAAAATTACGGGTATTACAATCTACCCCCCTTAAAGGAAATTCGTCCCGAAATTCAAGTACCCAATTCCCCAAAAAGCTGTGGATACGTCGTCCTCATGTCAGATTCTAACTCCCATGATGCATCACCCTCGTCATGATGACTCCACAACACTTTCACGAGATCAACCTCCTTCCTACGAAGTTTCTTTATAGACCTATCCAAGATACAAACAGGTTCAACTACAAACGTCACATCCGTGTTCACTTCGATCGTACCGTGATCAATCATTTGAGACTCGTCTCGAACATACTTCCTGAGCATAGACACATGGAAGACATTGTGCACACCAGACATGCTAACAGGTAAAGCAAGACGATAAGCCAGAATCTCAAAGGGTCCAACATACGTCGGTGCGAGTTTCCCCTTCTTGCCAAATCTCACCACACCTTTCATTGGTGAGACTTTCAAGAGCACATGATCACCTGTCTCAAACTCCAACGGTCTCCTCTTCAAGTCAGCATAACTCTTCTGTCTACTCTGAGCGGTTCGGATTCTGTCTTGAATAGTAGTGACCTTCTCTGTAGTCTCCTGTACAATCTCGGGACCGATGAGTCCTTTATCCCCTGCTTCCGCCCAACAGATAGGAGTCCTACATGGCCTACCATAAAGAGACTCATATGGAGCCATATCGATACTAGAGTGATAGCTGTTGTTGTAGGCAAACTCTACCAACGGCAGATGATCCGCCCAACTACCCTTAAAATCCAGAACACAAGCTCTGAGCATGTCCTCCATCACCTGATTCACTCTCTCGGTCTGTCCATTTGTTTGTGGGTGAAACGCAGTGCTCATAGCAAGAGACGTACCAAATGCCTTATGGAACCTACGCCAGAATTCTGAAGTGAAACAAGCATCACGATCAGAGACAATCGTTACAGGTACTCCATGAAGCCTCACTATCTCGTTCACGTACAACTTAGACAATGCATCCCCTGAGTACGTTCTTGCCACCGGAAGGAAGTGTGCTGATTTAGTCAACCGGTCAACAATCACCCAAATCGAGTCATAACTTTGCCTGGACCTAGGCAATCCAGTCACAAAGTCTATAGAGATATCTTCCCATTTCGAAACAGGAATTGATAAGCGGTTCAACATTCCTGCTGGTCTCTGATGCTCTGCCTTCACCTGCTGACAGGTAAGACACTTCGACACATGTTCCGCCACATCCCTCTTCATACCATACCACCAAAACTGCCTTCGTACATCCATATACATTTTAGTACCTCCCGGATGTATAGTATATCGAGACCTATGTGCTTCCCGCATGATCTCCTCCTTGAGGTTATCAACACTCGATACATACAATCTCCCTCGAAATCTCAACCCTCCATCAGTCCCAATCATCCACTCAGAAGGACCCTCCACATCCGGGTCAACAGTCATCTCAGCAATCCTCGCCTGAGCAAACTCATCAAGTGTCTGACCCTGAATGATCCTGAAGATCAAGGTGGGCTGTAAGGTGATACTACCGAGAAAGATTCCCTATCTTGCTCCTGCGGGCATAAGGTCAAACTCAGATGCAGCTTCTAACATGCGCCACTCCCGCACCATAATCGATGCCATGATTACCCGCGGTTTCCTACTCGAGGCATCAGCCACCACATTCGCCTTTCCGGGATGATACTCCAAGGTGAAATCATAGTCCTTAATGAGCTCCATCCATCTTCTCTGCCTCATGTTCAATTCTTTCTGGGAGAATAGATACTTCAAACTCTTGTGATCAGAAAAGAGTTCAAATTTCTCACCATAAAGATAGTGCCTCCAAATCTTCAAGGCAAACACCACTGCTGCTAGCTCTAGATCATGAGTGGGGTAATTCCGCTCATGTACCTTCAACTGTCTAGAACCATAAGCAACAACACTACCATTCTGCATCAACACACACCCCAAACCCTGATGAGATACATCGCTGTAAATGACTAATCCACCACCACTAGAAGGAATAGTCAACACCGGAGTTGTAGTCAATCTAGCCTTCAGCTCCATGAAAGCCTTCTCACACTCATCCGACCATACCAACTGAGTGTCTTTCTTGGTCAATTTGGTCAAAGCCGAAGCAATACCAGAAAACCCTTTAATGAAGTGCCTGTAATACCCGGACAGTCCAAGGAAGCTATGGATTTCTGTAACCGTAGTAGGGCGACTCCAACTCATCACTGCTTCAACCTTCGATGGATCCACAGAAACTCCATCCTTCGAGACCACATGACCAAGGAACTTGACTTCACTCTGCCAGAAATCGCACTTATCGAACTTAGCAAATAGTTTCTGCTCTCTCTCTGCAGCACTATCCGCATATGTCTCTCATGCTCAGCTGACGACCTTGAATAAATCAAGATATCATCCACGAACACTACCACAAACTGATCCAAGTAAGGACTGAACGTACGGTTCATCAAGTCCATAAATGCTGTGGGGGCATTCGTGAGACCAAAAGGCATGACAAGAAACTCAAAATGTCCATACCTGGTCCTGAACGCTGTCTTTGGGATATCTTCCTCCTTCACCCTCAACTGGTGATATCCAGACCTCAAGTCAATCTTTGAGAACACAGTAGCTTCTCTAAGCTGATCGAATAAGTCATCAATCCTAGGTAAAGGGTACCTATTCTTGATGGTCACCTTGTTCAACTGTCGATAATCCACACATAGACGAAGTGAACTATCCTTCTTCTTCACAAACAACACTGGTGCACCCCAAGGAGACACACTTGCCTGAATGAACCCTTGTGCAAGTAAGCCCTCAATCTGAACCTTCAACTCCCGAAGTTCAGCTGGAGCCATTCGATAGGGTGCTTTTGACACAGGTGAAGTACCTGGTATCACATCAATGGAGAAGTCCATTACCCTTTTCGGAGGTAACCCAGGGATCTCCTGAAACACGTCTTCATACTCTGAAACTACAGGAATCCCTGTAATCTTTGAAGTACTACTCCCTGATTCAATGTGGGCCAAAATCCCTATCCTCATGGTGATGTCAGACTTCAGACAACGGTAATGAAACACCGGTTGTCCCGGAACATGGAAGGACACAATCATCCTAAAGCAATCAATAATAGCATGGTTCGGGCTCAACCAATCCATACCCAAAATCACATCATACGTGTGATCCGGAATCACAATCAAAGACGCAGAGAACTCTCTGCCACCAATCCCAATAGGCAATCATCACAAAGCATGCTAAGCTCAAGAGACACACCGAGAGGTGATGTAACACACAATGATCTAGTCAGAGGCATAGCAACCAAACCCAAAACATCCACAACCGAACTAGATATGAAAGAGTGTGTGGCTCCTGTATCAAACAGTACTCTAGCAAGAAAGTGATAAATAGATATGGTACCTTCCACTCCCATGCCTGCCTGACCGATGGCAAAGACTCTAGCATGAGCAGGTGGTAGCTGCCTCTGCTGGTTAACCTGCACTCTACCCTGATTTCGAGGACACTCTCTAGCCTGATGCCCTGCCTGTCCACAGCTGTAGCATAACCTACCCCGTGGCTTCGTGCACGCACGAGAGATGTGGCCCGACTCGCCAAAGTTAAAGCACTTCACCGGAGCTGCTGGTGCTATCTGCCTAATAGGCATAGCCTGAACAGGAGGAGCTACTGCTGCCCTGGCTGGAGCCTGATGCTGGAACTGAGTTCTCTGTCTCTTCCAGAACCCACCCCTGAAGTCTCTAGCTCTACTGCTTCCTGCTATGGCCTTTCCCTTGCCCTGGAAATCTCTCTCAGCAGACTCCTTCTCTCTACGAATCAGGTTCTGCTGCTCAATGATCTATGCCTTAGCCAAGATCTCTCTCTTGGTCTTCAGCTCCAAGATGGCTACATCACGCTCAATCGAAGGACTCAACCCTCTCTGAAACTTCTTGGCCAAGTCCTCATCCTCCATCTGCCTCACATACTTGTACAGTCTGGAGAACTCCGCATCATACTCAATTACGGTCATCTTCCCCTGTACAAGTGCAAGGAACTCTCGCTCCAACCTCTCATTCACTGCTGGTGGAAAGTACTTCTCCCTGAACAGCCTCTCAAAGCCGTCCCATGTCAAGGTAGACACCTCAATGCTCCTCTGGGTGACGTTCCACCACACCCTAGCCTCATCCTTCAGCATGAAAGCGGCTAGCTTCCTCTTGTCGGTCTCAGTGCAATCAAGCAGATCGAAATAGGTCTGCAAATCCTCTTTCCAACGATCCGCCACCATATAATCAGTGCCTCCTCCAAACTTGGTTGCTCCCAAGCAAGTAATTTCCCTTGCTAGCATCAGCAAGCGAGCAGGATTATCAACCACAGCCACAGGAGGAATAGGCTGATCCTCATAAGGTGTATCTTCCTCCGACTCGAATACTTCTTCGACTGGAGGGGCCCTACCCCTTCCTCGGCCTCTACCCCTACCACGAGGTCTACCTCTACCCCGACCTCTGGCTTCGTTTCCCTCAATCTCCATTACCTAATAAGCATGATATACTTGATTAATACACGCATAACACTTAAACAAAGCATAAGTCAAATGCAAGTCCATATTAACCAAGTACTGATCATACATAACGATGCCTAAATTTCTTAAAAGTACCAACGTTCCTAGCCAACCTAACGCACTCACATACCCAATGACATTGTCAATACCGAAGAACACACGATGGGGATCCGCTGCAGACGGGCCATCACTCGGTAAGTATTGACATATCACCAAATATGTACCTAACGCTCTGATACCAAACTGTCACGCCCCGAATTTTATAATAGCAATTCAAAATCCGAAACATGAAAATACTACAAACTCAAAATAATCATCCTAAAAATTTCTTTTCATAACACCCTCACCACACGAAATAAAATCAAACCGAATTTAGTCTCGGTTAATTATTACAACTCAAATCCAAAATGTAATGTAAAGCTCTAAATGAGCATACACACCTCACAACTAAATAAAAAACAAAACTGCTGTAACACCTAAGTAGCTCGGTCACCTCCCTGGTTATCCTGACCTACAGGAATATCCGCTACACCATTGAATAGTGTACCGGGATTGCAACAACACAAAACCCGGTAAGCTTATGAAAGCTTGTATGAGTAAAAGAAAGAACTGTACTTAATTTAATCTCATTTATCCCCACACACAGCAACACCCAATAATTTCCACATATGCAAGTACTAACAATCTCAATCAACACCAATTCATCATATCAAGACAATCCAACTCACAACTTCCATCACAACTCTCATCATCGTATTTATAAAAATACGGTACTTGACAGACTAGAGCTCTAACTGAATCGTAGCCCGTCACCTGGCCTAGGTTATGGCATCCGACATATTTATCATTATCGTATTTCATCAATATGTATACCTATATACATATTTAGAACGTCCGATAATTCTACATACTCAACCAATCGTATCCCATCATCCACCCAGGATTAGAGCGTCCGATTACCCCACACCGGTCATTATTTCGACCCTAAACCCATAAATGAGCACAACATATAATATCACATACTGAAATCAACCCAACCAAGATACACCATATTATTATGGAATTACACAATTGAAATACAATCAATTCATCAATTCTACTCAATCATATCATCACACAACAATCCACTCATCAATATATATTTTCCACGTAAATATATATATATACGTAATCATCCACTCAGGAATGACCACTAATACCATCTATAGTTCACACAAGAAAATCATAAAAATTCATTTGTATAGTTAAAATTCATTTTACTTACCTATGGACCGTGTGATTCAAGTCCATGAAATTTTAAAACAAATATTTAATCCGCAAATATTTTTCACACAATTACCATAAATAAATAAATTTAAAACATTCAGTTCGTAATATGAACCACGTTAGTTTTACTCACCTCGAAATTCCCGCTGCGTCTTCAATATAATTATAATTATAATTAACGCCGAAATAGCCCACTCAAATAAAATCCGTCAATCACCTAATCAAATATGATTCGAATTCAGCCAACAATTTCAACACATAAATTAACTACCATTTAACGGCCGGATTCTAATTTACATTAAAATCCGACGAGCGGTTTCTCACGAATCGCTCCCCTAATTACCGTTTTGCACATATACGAAGATCCAACGGTCGGATCTTCGCCCATGACCATACAAAGCCTCTGGGACAATCATATGATCATCATAACAAATTTACCAGTTCATCCGACGGTCATAATTTCACAGATCAAAAATCTAACGATCGAAATCGATAGAAATCACAAAATTCACAACTAATTCATACGATATCCGAAAAATACGTATAATACGTCGAAATGATCTTATCGAAACATAGAATCATAAAATGGACAGAAATCAAATTTTAGACCTCCGGAGGTGGCCGGAAAGGGCCGCCGGAGTTAGGGACAGAGCCGCCACCGACCACCGCCAATGGTGTCGGGGCCGAGCTTGTCCCCTTCGTTTCATCATTCTGAGCAACTTTCATAACTAACACAAGACCTAAAAATGACGGGAAGGAATCGAAAAGTACCGATTTACAGTCGGTGGCCGGAAAAATTCCAGAAACCGGCGAGTTTGAAAACCGACGTGAAAACTGCAACCTCAAGCCTCGATCCCTTCTGGAAACTTGTTCAGAACTTCCTTGCGAACTCAACAAGCCAAGAATCACTAGAAACGATCGTGTATAGCTTGAGATATCTTGATAAAAAGTTTCGGTGTTTAGATCCGTTCGGGTCAAGCTTCGACGAACGTGAAAACGTTCGACCCAGTTCCGGTCCTTCTTGGTGCTTGTAGAGGAAGTGGAGGCGAGCTCAATGAGCTAAGAATCAAGTGAAATGGTGGTGTGTAGCTCGAGATATCGAGATCGAACCGAAATCGACCCTTTTTGGTTAGGGCCGTGCCGCCGCCGCCGCTACAGGCCGTGTCGCGGCGCAAGGCCGCCTCTGGCAGCTGCGCAAGGACGAGACGAAGCTCCTGGAAGTGGTTTGAAGTCGTGGGGTGGGCAGACGAGCTGGTGGTGGCTGCTTGAATTTCTGCCCTGTTTTGGGTCTCGGCCGCGCGGAGGGAGAGAGAGAGAAAGCTGCTTCCTTTCCAAAAACAGAAAGAGAGAGAGAGGGAGGCCGGTGGAAAATTAGGGTTTCCCAAAAAAAAATTTCTATATATACGAGTTTCGGAAAACTTCTAAATTTGATAACTAAATCAGAAAAAATCCGATCTTTATGTTCCGCACGTGTACGGACTCGTATCGGCGAGCTCTACAACTTTCATGAAGGAAGTTTCTCCAAATTTCGTACGTAGAAAAAGTCGATTTCTCAAACCGAGTATTTCGAGCTTTTCGTTAAAAATAATTGTTTCGAAACTTCGATAAATGTAAAAGTTAATTATTATCGAACAACAATCGTTAAATCGTATAATAATCACTCAACACAATTACTCGAATTCAAAATGAAAATTGCGGGTGTTACAAAAACATTGTTGTCCTCATTTAAGGATTTAGGGTCAACATAGTGACTGGTATGGGGGAATCGGATGCTCTAATCGTAGGTGGGTGATGAGATACGATTGGTTGAGTATGTACAATTATCGGACGTTCTAAATATGTATATAAGTATACATATTGATGAAATACGATAAAGATGAATATGTCGGATGCCATAACCTAGGCCAGGTGACGGGCTACGATTCAGTTAGAGCTCTAGTCTATCAAGTACCGTATTTTTATAAATACGATGTTAGGGTTTTGTGAAGAAAGATGTGAGTTAGGGTTTGTGTTGATTTGCTGAATTGGTGATTGATTGAGATTTTTGGTACTTCGTGGATATGGAAATTGTTGAGTGTTGATTTGAGTGGAAATAAATATGATTTAATTAAACAACCGTTCTTTCTTTCACTCATACAAGCTTTCAAAAGCTTACCGGGTTTTGTGTTGTTGCAATCCCGGTACACTATTCAAATGGTTTAGCGGATATTCCTGCAGGTCAGGATAACCAGGGAGATGACCGAGCTGCTTAGGTGTTGCAGCATTTGCTTTTATTTCGTTTGAGTTGTGAGGTTTGTATGCTCATTTAGAGCTTTACAATTTATTTTGAGAGTGAGTTGTAATAATTAACCGAGGCTAAATTCGGTTTTTGAATTTAATTCGTGTGGTGAGGTTATTAAGAAAAGAAATTTTCAGGATGATTATTTTGAGTTGTGGTAATTTTCATGTTTCGGATTTTTAATTTTATTCTAAAATTCGTGGCGTGACAGTTTGGTATCAGAGCTAGGTTACATATTTGGTGATATGTCAATACTTTCCGAGTTATGGCCCGTCTGCAGCGGATCCCCATCGTGTGCTCTTCGATATTGACAATGTCATTGGGTATGTGAGAGCGTTAGGTTGGCTAGGAATGTTAGCATGTCATAAGAACTTTAGGCGTTGTCTTATATGCTTAGTTACTTGGTTAATATGGACTTGCATTTGACTTATACCATGTTTAAGTGTTATGCGTGTATTAATCAAGTATACCATGCTTATTAGGTAATGGAGATTGAGGGGAATGAAGCTAGAGGTCGAGGTAGAGGCAGACCTCGTGGTAGGGGTAGAGGCCGAGGTAGGGGTAGGGTCTCTCCGGTTGATGAGGCGGAGGTAGAGGCACCTTATGAGGATTAGCATCGTGGCCATGGTTGATGATCCTGCTTGCTTATTGGTACTAGCAAAGGAAATTACCCGCTTGGGAGCAACCAAGTTTGGACGAGGCACTGATCATATGGTGGCGGATCGATGGATTGAGGATTTGCATACCTATTTTGATCTGTTTGATTGCAGTGAGATCGATAAGAGGAAGCTAGCCACTTTCATGCTAAAGGATGAGGCTAGGGTGTGGTGAAACGTCACATAGAGGAGTATTAAGGTGTCTACCTTGACATGGGATGGCTTCGAGAGGCTGTTCAGGGAGAAGTACTTTCCACCAGCTGTGACGGAAAGGTTGGAACGAGAATTCCTCGCACTTGTATGTGAAGCAGATGGATGACGAAGACTTGGCCAAGAAGTTTCAGAGAGGGTTGAGTCCATCGATTGAGCGTGATGTTGCCATCTTAGAGCTGAAGACCAAGAGAGAGATCTTGGCTAAGGCACAGATTATTGAGCAGCAGAATCTGATTCGTAGAGAGAAGGAGTCTGCTGAGAGAGACTTCCAGGGCAAGGGAAAGGCCATAGCAGGAAGCAGTAGGTCCAGAGACTTCAGGGGCGGTTTCTCGAAGAAACAGAGAACTCAGTTCTAGCATCAGGCTCTAGCTAGGGCAGCAGTAGCTCCTCCAATTCAGGCTATGCCTATTAGGCAGATAACACCAGTAGCTTCGGTGAAGTGCTTTAACTGTGGTGAGCCGGGCCACATCTCTTGTGCATGCATGAAACCACGGGGCAGGGTATGCTATAGTTATGGACAGACAGGGTACGAGGCCAGGGTGTGTCCCCAGAATCAGGGTAGCGTGCAGGGTAACCAGCAGAGGCAGTTATCGCCTGCGCCTGTTAGAGTCTTTGCCATCGGTCAGGCAGGCACGAGAGTGGAAGGTACTTTATCTGTTTATCACTATCTTGCTAGAGTACTGTTTGATATAGGAGCCTCACTGTAACGTCCCGAACCTAAATTTACCCGTATACTAGTCATTTGGACGGTAAACGATAATTAATTTCACTTTTTACTTTGTTTCGATACTTTTAGTGGCCCTAAAAGTTGACTTTTTGTTCGGGTCAAAATTTGAGAAAATGTTCTTCATGAAAGTTGTAGAGGACGTTAAACCGAGTGCGTGCATGTGTGGTTCGTAAAAATTGGAGTTCGTATGCGAAAGTTATAAGCGAAATACTAAAGTTAATGTTCATGGTAGTAAGTATAAATTCGAATTTTTTACTGTGGCCGGTAATTTTTTTTCTCTCTCCCCTTCCCCACATTTTTCTTCTTCTTCTCCCCGAACTGTCGCTTTTTCTCTCTCTCGCCTGCAACTCCGGCCTTCTTCCTCCTCCGGCCACCTAACGACGCAAAGCAAGCATCTTTGAACTCGTCTCTGCCCCCTCTAGGCGCCTGTGGTGGTATTTTGCGGTGCCTCGACCCGTGGAGCTCGGATTTGAGCTATGACGTTTACTGTAGCAATCCAGAAGTTTCGTCGATTTTCGGCCATTCCGGCCACCTCCGGCCACCAAACCAGCGTCGAAGGTCGGGCTTTTGCCAAGGATCATTTCCCCCCTAGCCTTGAGCCACGATTTGCAGTGTAGAGGAGGAATTGAAGATTTGAAAATTTCGGGGTACTATTCATGATTCGGGTACAAACTGCTCCTTAATTGTTGAGGTACTTCTACTCATTTTCTGACTTGGTCTCAGTTGAGAGAATTATTGGGTGTGTTGAGAAGGTGCTGCTGCCAAAATTTGGTGGCCGTTGGAGCTGGTGACTTTGGTGGCGGCGCCGCCACTGTGGGCGGCGGTAGCGATGGCTAGGGTAGCTGTTTAATTCCAATTTCTAGCTAGTTAAATCCTATAATTATCGTAGAACTTATCTATGAAGTTTGGTGAGGATTGGTGGAGTTTTGAATCGGTTATAAATTTCTAAAGATTTGGATTTGGATTAATGTTAATCGTGAATCTGATTGTCGGATTTTCTCCATAATTGTTGTAAAGTCTGAATTTGACGTTTGGGCGGCGTTGGTGAAGTTTGGTGGGATGTGGAAGAGAATTGGAGGAGTTGAGGTTATGGGTTTAGGATTTAATTATTGTTTATCGTAACATTATTTTCTTCCCGTCCGGTAATTGTTAGTTTATGAATAATTGTGTACAGGACGAGATACCGACTCATTACTTGACGAGGATCCTTACGCTTGGATACCACATTAGCCGTATACTGTGAGTGGACTTTTGGTTTTCTAAATATTGATGCATGCAATTGATTTTCCGAAATAAGTATTTACTTAATTAATAAACATATTATTATATTTTACTTTCGGGAAATTGATATTGATTATTGTTTTTGTTTTGGGAAATGGATTAGTAATTTAAATTATTGTTTTAATTTATCGGGCATATTATTCGGATTTAAATATTCGTAATCATGCCTATTAGAAGTTGTTATGCTCCGTTTTAAATTTGTTATTTGAAATAATCTTCGACGAGTTGTTTCCCGAGATTATTTCCGGAAATGAAAGTATTATTTATTAGCGGATTTGCTTTTTCCAAGGAATCCTCGGAAATGGGATTTTTCATCGGAACTTAGGAACTTATTTGATTTTCGTTTATTGGTTTATGATTCCGAATTTATATTGGCGTGCGGGGTCACGTTGCTGGACTAAATTTCTTTTCTTGTGAGACATCGGGGATGTCTTACTGATTTTCGATTTTCGTATGGTTTTTACCCACCATACGTGGGTCGATATATTTTATTGCTAGCTAGCCTATTAGTACTCCTCCCTACTTACTATGTGTTCGTGGGTGAGTAGAGCAGAGCATGGGATGCTCTAGAGTATGGGACACTCCGACCCGAGCCTGAGAGGCTCCCTTTTTTGTGGTGATACTTCTTCCCCATATATTATTTTATTATTTTGACTAGCGGGGCTAGTTCGATTCCCTAACCAGCGGGGCTGGTCTTATTTTCTTGAGTATCGGAATTCTTTCCTTTTTGCTCGGTTGTGACTAGCGGGCCTAGTCGGTTTTCTTGAGCTAAACTAAAGTTATTGTGTTTCTTTAAATTGCTGCATGCATCGGGTTTTTAAGAAGATATGTGCGGGAAAGTATAAATTTATTTTCTCCTTACAATTACTTATTTTTGTCCACTCACGCTAACGTTTTTATATACTTTTCCCCAGGGCCCTTCGTTTTCAAATGCCCAGTCTGCAGAGTAGCTGGTTCGGCATAGTAGGATTCGGGGCATAGCATCTGCCGCTGTTGTTTTCTATATTATAGGTCATTTATTGAACCCACTTGTATCTCGAATTCTTTTCCTTTTAGATTGCTCTGATAACCTGTGGGACAAATATTGTAAATTTGGTTTAAGTTGTATGATTCGGATTTCGTTGCTTCTTGTGGTATTGTCGTGTTGTGGGGAGCAGGGTGGCACCAGGAGATATTGATGGGTTATTAGAAGTGTGAATGTGTTTTTATAGGTTTTGGGTAGTCCATTTTTAGGGGTGACTTTGCTGAATTTTCGGGGTGAAATTTGGGACGGGTCCTGTCACTCACACTCCTTCATATCTAGTTCGGTTGTGGATGTATTGGGTTTGATTGCTATGCCTCTGACTAGATCATTATGTGTTACATCACCTCTCAGTGTGTCTCTTGAGCTTAGCATGTTTTGCAATGATTGACCTATTGGGATTGGTGGCAGAGAGTTCTCTGCATCTTTGATTGTGATTCCGGATCACATATATGATGTGATTTTGGGTATGGATTGCTTGAGCCCGAACCATGCTGTGATTGATTGCTTTAGGATGATTGTGTCCTTCTATGTTCCGGGACAACCGGTGTTTCATTACCGTTGTCTGAAGTCTGACATGACCATGAGGGTAGGGATTTTGGCCCATATTGAATCAGGGAGTAGTACTTCAAAGATTACAGGGATTCCTATAGTTTCAGAGTATGCAGACATGTTTCAGGAGATCCTTGGGTTACCTCCGAAATGGGTAATGGACTTCTCCATTGATGTGATACCAGGTACTTCACCTGTATCGAAGGCACCCTATCGAATGGCACCAGCTGAACTTCAGGAGTTGAAGGTTCAGATTGAGGGATTACTTGCACAAGGATTCATTCAGGCTAGTGTATCTCCTTAGGGCGCAGCAGTGTTGTTCGTGAAGAAGAAGGATAATTCATTTCGGTTATGTATGGATTATCGACAGCTAAACAAGGTGACCATCAAGAACAGGTACCTTTTACCTAGGATTTATGACTTGTTCGATCAGCTTAGGGAAGCTACTATATTCTCAAAGATTGACTACAGCTCCGGTGTTGACTATTCCTACTAGTGGTGGTGAATTAGTCATTTACAGCGATGCATCTCATCAGGGTTTGGGGTGTGTGTTGATGCATAATGGTAGCGTTGTTGCTTACGGTTCTAGACAGTTGAAGGTACATGAGCGGAATTACCCCACTCATGATCTAGAGCTAGCAGCAGTGGTGTTTGCCTTGAAGATTTGGAGACACTATCTTTATCGTGAGAAATTTGAACTCTTTTATGATCATAAGAGTTTGAAGTATCTATTCTCCCATAAAGAATTGAACATGAGGCAGAGAAGATGGATGGAGCTCATCAAGGACTATGATTTCACCTTGGAGTATTATCCCGGAAAGGCGAATGTAGTAGCGGATGCTTTGAGTAGGAAACCACGAGTGATCATGGTAGCTATTATGGTGCGAGAGTGGCGCATGTTAGAAGCTGCATCAGAGTTTGACCTTATGCGCGCAGGAGCAGGACATGGAAGCTTTCTTGGTAGTATCACCTTACAGCCCACCTTGATCTCTAGGATCACTCAGGCTCAGACACTTAATGCGTTAGCTCAGGTGAGGATTGCTGAGATGACTGCTGATCTGGATGTGGAGGGTCCTTCTGAGTGGATGATTGGGGCAGATTGAGGGTTGAGATTTCGAGGGAGATTGTATGGACCGAGTGTTGATAACCTCAGGGAAGAGGTCATGCGGGAAGCACATAGGTCTCGATACACTATATATCCAAGGGGTACTAAAATGTATATGGATCTATGAAGGCAGTTTTGGTGGTATGGTATGAAGAGGGATGTGGCTGAACATGTGTCGAAGTGTCTTACATGTCAACAGGTGAAGGCAGAGCATCAGAGACCCGCAAGAATGTTGAATCCCTTGCTGATTCCTGTTTGGAAATGGGAAGATATCTCCATGGACTTTGTGACTGGATTACCTAGGTCCAAACAAAGTTATGACTCGATTTGGGTGATTGTTGATCGGTTGACTAAGTCAGCACATTTTCTTCTCATGGCAACAACGTAGTCAGGGGATGCACTGTGTAAGTTGTATCTTAATGAAATAGTGAGGCTTCATGGAGTGCCTGTGACGATTGTCTCTGATCGTGATGCTCATTTCACTTCAGAATTCTGACGTAGGTTCCATAAGGCATTTGGTACATCTCTTGCTATGAGCACTGCATTTCACCCACAGACAGATGGGCAGACCGAAAGAGTGAATCAGGTGATGGAGGATATGCTTAGAGCCTGTGTTCTGGATTTTAAGGGAAGTTGGGCGGATCATCTGCCATTTGTAGAGTTTGCCTACAACAACAACTATCACTTCAGTATCGGTATTTCTCCATATGAGGCTCTTTACGGTAGGCGATGTAGGACTCATATTTGTTGGGCTGAAGCAGGGGATAAAGGATTTATCGATCCCGAGATTGTACAGGAGACTATAGAGAAGATCACTACTATTCGGGACAAAATCCGAACCGCTCAGTGTAGATAGAAGAGTTATGCTGACTTGAGGAGAAGACCATTAGAGTTTGAGACTGGCGATCATGTGTTCTTGAAGGTCTCACCTATGAAAGGTGTGGTGAGATTTGACAAGAAGGGAAAACTCGCACCGAGGTATGTTGGACCCTTTGAGATTCTGGAAAGGGTTGGAAACTTGGCATATCGTCTTGCTTTACCTGTTAGCATGTCGGGTGTACACAATGTCTTCCATGTGTCTATGCTTAGGAAGTATGTTCGAGACTAGTCTCACGTGATTGATCACGGTGCGATCGAAGCGAACACAGATGTGACATTTATAGTTAAACATGTTCGTATCTTAGATAGGTCTACAAAGAAGCTTCATATGAAGGAGGTTGATCTCGTGAAGGTATTGTGGAGTCATCATGACGAGGGTGATGCATCATGGGAGTCAAGAACTTAAGAGATGTCTAACTAGTGCCCCGGTTCTAGCCTTGCATGATGATAGCGGGGAATATGTGGTGTACAGTGATGCCTCTAGGCAAGGCTTGGGTTGTGTTTTGATGCAACATGGAAATGTGATTGCCTATGCTTCTAGACAGTTAAAGCCACATGAGTTGAACTATCCAACACATGATCTTGAGCTTGCTGCTATAGTTCTTATACTTAAGCTATGGAGACATTATCTACATGGAGCTCGATGTCAAATTTTCACGGACCACAAGAGTTTCCAACATTTGCTTACGCAAAGAGATATAAATTTACGACAAAGAAGATGGTTGGAGTTAATTAAGGATTATGATTGTACGATTGAGTATCACCCGGGGAGGGCCAATGTAGTAGCTGATGTTCTTAGTAGGAAATCCTATCCTACCATGTTATCCTCTCCTTCCTTGTCACATTTGAGAACAGTTCGAGTTCCACTTCTTTACGAATTACTAGCTACTGGAGTTAATTTGGAAGTGACTAGAGAATCTGCAGCCTTAATAGCTAGTTTCGAGGTGAGACCAATTCTTATTGACAAAGTACGGGAGGCACAGTATCACGATGAATATCTAGAACAATTGAGAGCGGCAGTGGAGAATGGTACTAGAGTAGACTTCACTATCAGAAGGGATGGAGCTTTGATGTCCGGGAATAGAATTTGTGTACCAGACCAAGATGATCTTAAACAGGAAATACTAGAGGAGGCCCATATTTCTGCTTATGCCATGCATCCTGGCAGAGCAAAAATGTATCGAACTTTAAGGGAACATTATTGGTGGCCAAATATGAAGAGGGAAATTGCAGCGTATGTGAGTAGGTGCTTGGTGTGCCAACAGGTAAAAGCTGAAAGACAGAAGCCTTCGGGATTGCTGCAGCCGTTGCCGATTCCGGAGTGGAAGTGGGAGCATGTCACAATGGATTTTGTTTCTGGCCTTCCGCGAACTCGTAATGGTCATGATAGTATTTGGGTGATTGTGGATCTCACTAAATCTTCTCATTTCTTACCGGTCAACAAGACTTACGGGATGGACAAGTTAGCGGAACTTTATGTGAATGAAATAGTAAAACTTCATGGGCCACCTATTTCTATTGTCTCTGATCGAGATCCTAGTTTCACTTCAAAATTTTGGAAGAGTTTACATGAGGCTTTGGGTACCGGATTGAGTTTTAGCATTGCATTTCAGCCACAGACTGATGGACAATCATAGAGAACTATCCAAACTTTGGAGGACATGTTGAGATCCTGTGTTATGCAGTTCAAAGGAAGCTGGGATAACCATTTGTCATTGGTAGAGTTTGCATACAATAATATTTACCATTCCAGTATTGACATGGCTCCTTATGAAGCTCTCTATGGGAAACAGTGTCGCACTCTACTGTGTTGGGATGAAGTAGGAGAGAGAAAGCTCAAAGTAGACAGAAGAGCTATGCGGATAATCGCATAAAAGACTTGGAGTTTCAAAAAGGTGATTGGGTATTCTTAAAATTATCCCCTTGGAAGGGCGTTGTGAGATTTGGTAAACAGGGGAAGCTCAGTCCTCGATATATTGGACCTTTTCAAATAAAAGTGCGAGTTGGTTGATAGAAGCACAAAGTGCGATGATTTTAATGAGTATACCCCCCATTTTAGCCTTATTTCTCCCTTAGATTTGTGGCTTGGGTCATTAAAGTTGTTTTCAGAGTCTTGTCACGTGTTTGGCATGAAATAAGCGGAAAACGCAAAATTCATGAACAATACTAGCTTGGTCAGGATTCCTTACCGTCATGCTAATCCATAGGCCTTAAGAGAGAATTTATGGGAGTATTTTTGCTGAAATTAAATTGTTTTAATTCCATATATTTTCTCTAAAAGTACTTAATTTTGTGCCCTTTATTAAATCAGGTTGACCAAGCAATGAAGAAGGGAATAAAGGAGAAAGACGTTTTAGTTGGGAAATTAAAGGTTTGCCCCATTATGAGATGAATTATGGCCATAAGTGTCCCATTATGAGAAATTAAGAGGAGAAGAAATAAGAAATAGCAAATAAAGGAGAAAATGAAGAAAACTATGCAATCCCATCGGTCCAAATGATGAAGGGTATGATCGACAAAAGCCAACCAATGCTCCCCTATAAATAGGCAACGTCCATAATAGAATTGGCATCACTTCCTTGCCTAGCACTTCCTGGCCAAAAACTTTTCCGAGACTCTACCCAAGTCACTCATCAATCCTCCATCACCGACAAGACCGTGACCACCATCCATCCAGCAATCTACGAAGCTCTTAGACGCTGAGTCAAAGACGCTCCACCACCATAGCAGAGACGAGTTCACCACCTTGTTGCCAAGCCGCTGAGGAAAGCTTCAAAGTGTAACTATGACTCTACTTTCAATTTTTGTTTCGGTTTTGTGTGTTTGGATTTACGAGTTGTGTAATAGGAGACATGAAATGTTTAGAATATTTTTATTAATATTTTTTGAAATTTTTAGTTTATTATTGAGTTAATTTCGAGAGTTCTTTGATGATGCATGTTACAATCTTGTGCCCTTTTACACGTTTAGGTAATTTTCAGAGTTAGGTTAATAAGTTCCCATGCTAGAATCGTGCTGAGTGTTCTTGTTTGTTTGCTTAATTTGCCAAGAATAATTGTTATTTGTTAAGACGCTGAGTTAAATAAGTAATAATTAGTTCTAAAGTGGTAAAAACCATGTTTCAATGGTTAAACGATTCTGAAAAGTATGTGTTAAATTCTATGTGTAATGGTTAATTTGCATGTGTGAGTCGATTCGGGGGTTAGATAATACTACTGATTAAGAGAATTGCGCTGAGTGTTCTAAAAAATTAGTAGTATTGGGCATGGTAAGGACTCTTCCAATCCAAGTCCATATTAGAACGAATTAGATAAATGGATTGATCCGCTGAGGCTTTTCATTTGGTCTCTTATCTAGGCATTTAAGATGGGCACGTTTTTGTAGCATGTTGAAATGGATTTTCTGTTTCCAGTATGATTTCGATTTTAGATTCTCTATGCTCGATTTGGATTGTTATTGTATGTTTTTCTTTTACAAATCATTTTCGTGGTAACTTCCGGAAATTTTTATTAGCAAATAAATTATCGATTCTTGAGATTTTAAGAGAGATTCGGAAATGGTTTTTGATTATATGATTATTCGAAAGTATTATGGCGTGCGGGGTCACGTCATTGGAATATGCTTATTTCTCTCCTATTTATTTTTAATTTGAGTTTATCTTGGCGTGTGGGACACGTCGTTCGAAATTCATTTGGGAGAGTTGAGGAAGCCTTATGTATTTATGGTTTTATCTCGTTTTCGGATTTCTTTTGCCATACTTTAGGTGATGATTTATCATGCTAGCATTGATGTCCGCCTTTGTGGCGAGGTGATGGGATCGCCGAAGCCCGTTCACCTTGGTGATGCTAATTGCTGTCTTTGTGATAGTAATGCTGAAGCCCAGTATCCTAATCGCTACATTTAGTGGCGTGTGGGTATATAGCAAGAATATATGAATGTACTTTAGCCTGTGAGGCTATCACCTGAGCCTGGGAGGCGTATGGCTATTTTCTTCCCCTACTGTTATTTTATTTTTGACTAGCGGGGTTAGTCCGATTTATTTTAGCCAGCGGGGCTGGATTAGATTTCGTTTCTTACTCTCTTTTAAAGTTAAGGAAGTAAAATTTTTTACAAACATTGTATGCATCGAGGTTTTATAAATTTAAATAAGTGGGAAAGTATGAAATACCTTTTCTTTAAAAATTGTTATTTTTGTCCACTCACGCTAACGTTTTTTGTCTACTTCCCCCTGGGCCTTTCGGTTTCAAATGTCCAGTTCTCAGAGTTGCGGCTTGGCATACTAGGAGCGAGCCATAGTGACCGTATCAGTTTCCCGTCATCTCATATTGTAGGTTACCTGTTTAACCTACTGTATTCTATCGTATTTTCTGTTTAATTGCTCTGATTACTAAGGGAGTTGTGACCCGAACTGGTAATGAATTATATTTGAGGTTTAAGACCTAACTTTGGTGAATTATTGTATTTTAATTTATGGAGCTTCGTTGAACTTTAAGTTTTTGAATTTGTTTTGCTATCTTTGAGTTGAGTTAGTTGGAATATGGGAGCGGGGTGGTTCCAGGAGGATATGGTTGGGTTATTCGAAGTGTATTCGGTTTCTTACAGGTTTGGGTTGCCTACTTTTAAGGAAGGTTCTGCCGAATTTTTTGGTAAATTTTTTCTTTAAAAGTGGGTCCCGCTGAGCCACTTCGGATTTCAGGGTGAAATCTGGGGTGAGCCCTGTCATCAATGATTTTAATCAGGTATCAGAGTAGCGCAGAGAAAGTGTAGTGGCCCCATAACCTACTTGATTAAGAACTTATACTTGACAATTGTGGAACCTTTATGTGAATGATATTTGATCAACAATCTGTGCACAAACAGGCAAAAAGTAAGTGTTGTTTTGTGGTAACTAAGGAAATTACTTGTTTTGGACTTGTTGGTTAACAGTAACCATCTTGTGGCATGTTAGTAGAGGTTAGGTTACCCCATGAATGCACGTAAGAAGAGAAAAATGTTTTAAGTACGGATTAATATATTATCGCAATGTTGTTTGAGAATGGGGTAGATCTTCAACTTGCGATTTAAATACAAATGTTATGGATACTTCTATTCCAACCGAATGACTTGTGATACTAATACTTTGTGCTATCTATACTATAAAGATGTCGTGATTTACTTGAGTAGTTGGGATGGTCAGAGACTCTATGGATGGTTAAAGTAGTGACTTGAGGTTGTAAAAGAAAACTTAACTCAAGGAAGAGACAATAAGTATTGAGTTTCAGGCAGCATCGAATCGAATGAGGATTGTTCCTTTTAAGGGGTGATCTACTTATCAATCGGTCACCCCTTGGATCATTTTGAAACCAAGTTCTACATGTTTTGAGCAATTTGGTACATCTTTCATGTGTCTTACCATCCCCACTGTTGTGAGATTGATGTGTTACCTTTCTTCGTAAATGTGTGCTTCGGGTTGGTGTGTACTGTTCAGCAGTATGAAATTTCGAGTGCGAAATTTTTATAAGGAGAGGAGATTGTAAAGTTCCGAACCGGAATTTACCGGGTTACTAATCATTTGGATGATAGACGACAATTACTTTTACTTTTACTTCGTTTTGACACTTTTAGGGGACCCTAAAAGTTGACTTTTTGTTCGGGTAAAATTTTGAGAAAACTTTCTTCACGAAAGTTGTAGAGCATGTTAAACTGAGTTCGTAGACATGTGGCACACTAAAATCGGAGTTCGTATACGAAAGTTATAGATATTTTCGTATGAGGGGTATTTTAGTATTTTCACCCTACCCTATCTTAATTAAATCAGATCCTTACCTTCCCCTTCCCCTTCCCCTTTCACGGCAGAAACCAGAAAGAAGAGAGAGAGAGAGAGAGAGAGAGAGAGAGAGAGAGAGAGAGAGAGAGAGAGAGAGAGAGAGAGAGGAAAAAGGAAGAAAGATATTCCGGCGCCGATTCCGACAATTTCCGTAGCAAAAATGTTAAGAAAAATGCTAAGGATGTTGAAATGAAGCCGCTGCTAAAATTTGGTGACCATCGGAGAAGTTGACTGCGTGAACAGTGCTGTGCATGAATAGTGATGGTGTTTGAACAGTAATTTAAATTCTATTTTTTTAGCTAGTGAAATCCTATAATTTTGTAGAGGTTGAATATGTGAATTTGGTTAGAATTGGAGAAGTGTTTAATCGATTATGAATTTCTGAAAATTTAGGATTTCAATTATCGATTTACGAGAATCCGACCGTCGGATATCTCTCAGTTATGACTTGGGACCTTTAAGTTAACGAATTGGTATTAGAGGTAAAATTTGGGTTGAATCAGAGAAGAAGTGGAGAGATGATTTTGAGAATTGTATTTGATTGTTGAATAGTTATTCACGGAAAATAATTGTGTACAGGGCGATGTATCGAGCTGTTGCTCGACGAAGGAACTCGTATGTGTGATCGCCTGAATAGTACTGTGAGTGGACATTTATTTTAAATTAATTGTGCATGCAGTATATTATTATTTTCTTATTGAAGTTTCATTTATTATTTGAATTATTGAGTTTTATGATTTTTATGAGCTTGATTTCTTGAGATTTATTATGCTCTATGAGTTACGAGATTATTAGTGGATTTTCTTTTCGAGGGCTTTCAATAGATTTTCAAGCTATTTAGTTATGAGTTATTGAGTTGAGAAATGATTTTCGGGAAGTGATTGATTAAGAAAATATTGTGAGAATGATTGATTTCGAATATCGATTTATATGGTGATATACGAGTACGAATGATTTAGCAAATATTTGAGCATGATCGAATTATCGAGATTGCTAGAGTTTTGAGCTCCACACTTATCAGCTTTGAAGTTAGATTGAGATTTCTATCTGAAAGCATTTATTGATTTATTGAGTATTGGATTTATGCTTTCGAGGATTTATTGAGATATTGAGCTTTGAGTTATCGAGATATTCTTAAGTTATGCTTTCGGTGAATTATTAATGATTTATTGAAGTAATATCGAGTTTCTTTCCGAAAGCAAGTAATTGAAAGAGGTTGTTTCCAGTTTATTGAGGAGGCTATCTTCGGCGCATGCGTACATTACCTAGTCGGCAGTCCCTTCTAGGTGATAGTCTGGTCGGCAGTCCCTTCCAGACTACATCTTGGTTGGCAGTCCCTTCCGATGAGTCACCTGGTTGGCAGTCCCTTCCGGTGAGTCACCTAGTTGGCAGTCCTTTCTAGGTGACATGAGGTAGTTAGTCGGCAGTCCTTTCTACCCACCGCCTCCTTATCCGGTTGGCAGTCCATTCCGATGCATCATCTGGGTGGCAGTCCCCTCCTGATGGCATGAGATGACTAGATAGCACTCCTTTCTAGTCATCAAATGAGCCTATGGAAGATGTTGTTTTTTTTATAAGGATTGAGGATGAGATTTTAAGAGATTGCAAGATGTTCTATTTTTACGTGATTAAGATTGTAGTAAAGATGTTGATTAAAAGTATTTTCAAGATTGTTACTGCATGCGTGATTTTAGAGAATAACTTGGGAAAGCATTACGTTTTACTTATTCATTCGAAATTACTTATTTTTCGTCCACTCACTCTAACGGTTTTTAAATGTTTTCCCCTGGGCCCTTCGGTTTCAAATGCCCTGTTTGTAGGCCAGTTTAGCTTAAGGTCGGGCATACATGGGGTTAAGGCATAGCTGTCATAGCTTCTGCATTATAAAAGTATCGATCATTTATCTTGTATTCTATCCTCTTGTACACACTGTGTATTAGATTGCTCTGGTAACCCATGAGATTAATATTCCTAAGTATCAGAATTGTTTTGTGAAATTGGAGATGTTGTGATTTAGGGAGGAGGGTTGCTCCAGAAAAATAAGGTTGGATTGTTTGGAAGTATTCTATCCTCTTCTACAGGTTTTTGGGTAGTCCGTTTTAGAGGAGGTTCCGCCAAATTTTTGGTAGAATTTCTTTTGAGATGGGCCCCGCAGGGCCACTTCGGATTTCAGGGAGAAATCCGGGGCGAGTCCTGTCACTATATTCTAGTAGCTATATTTTACTTATTAGTTTTCAAACCTAACTAAGGTTGGGTAGGCCCCTATTGGGCTAGCGAGGACGAAATGCTCACACCTACATTTCAGGTTACAATGAGGTCATTACGGAAGATTTGGATTAGAAGTGGGTCGTTGGCCGAGTTCGTGTATTGCTGTCTCTGTTGCCTGAGGTCATTCTCTTTTGGTACTCTAATTATCTGCTTTCCTCTCAATGTTGTACTCAATTGAATTCTGTGAGGTTCGCTTACTTGGGAGCGCGCCTCACTCTTTGTTTATTTGTTGCTGTTGAACTCCTTTATTTCGGTTGTGATGTAAGCCCTAAGGCGTCACGGTTTACTTGCCTACTTTATTTTGAAGTATTTCCAGACTTTTTAACTAGAATGTTGGATTGTTGATCGAAAGACCTTTCTGAAAAGTTTTATTTGTTTCTTATTTCTAAAAATTTGTTTTTCAAAAGGCCTTGTAGTATTACGTCGGTAGGTCTACGATATGACTACGACATAGCGAGCTCTTATTGGCTTAATATTACGGTGCTGTGGTATACCCACTTGGGTCGCCACATAAATTCTGGAAAAATCCACGGAAAATAATAACCAATTTCCGGGGTATTACATACTACCTTCCTTAAAGAAATTTCATCCCGAAATTTAAACATACCACACGCCAACAGGTACGGATAAATCATCATCACATCCATTCTCATTCCTCAGCAAAATGCTCACCTCTCGAAGTACAGCCTACCTCGATCAATACTGGATACTGGTACACTACTCATATCACAACATTAGGAATCATTACCATACCACTTGGTGGTACTCGAAACATTTCATGGATCTGATCCTCGTACACAACACCATAAAGACCCTATAACTATTGTGCCACACACAAACTACACAAGAGTCCAAAATCCTATTATCACAACAGTATTTGTCTCACTTCATTGATAATGCAAGGGTTGCATTACAGAAATTGAAAATGAAATCTTCATTTCAACTCAAATTAACAATAGAATATGCATCACAACTCGATAAGTGTCCACCCATCTTAGAACATGAAATCAAGCTATGGTCTGGCTCGCTTAACCCACACATAAATCATCACCTGTCAATTGTGGTAGAGACCCTCTACTACCACAACAATGAACGATGCATCGCACAATATGCCACACTCAAAAGACTAACTATAGACAATAGGCAAAACCCAACACAACACAGCACACGGAAAGAAGTACTCCACTATCACACGTCATTCTAGCAACATAAGCAGAAATAGATAAAGTACCTTCCTCCCTAGCACCCTGCTGACCAACTGCAAACACCCTTGTAAGTCCCTGAGGTTGTTGCCTCTATTGATTTCCTTGTCCCCCACCATGTGCCTGGGTGCAATCCCTGGACGAATACCATGACTGGCCACATCTAAAGCATACTAAATTCTTCAGCTTCGCACAATCCCTGGCAGTATAGCCTATCTCGTTGCAATTAAAACACCACAGGGGTGCCACTTGCCCCACAAGTACAACCCTAATAGGTGCAGCTGTCTCCCTAGCTAGCATCTGCTGATGAGTCCTCCGCCTATTCCAAGATCCACCTTGATTGTCCATCCCATCACTACTCTCAACAGTTGCCTTTCCCTTCCCTAGGGAATCCCTTAAAGCCGACAACTCATCTTGGCAAGTCTGGTTTTCCTGTTCCATTGCCGCAATAAGTGCCACAGTAGGGAGCTCAAACATGGCCACATCATGCTTGAGGGAAGGTTTCAATCCCCACTAAAACTTCTTGGCCAAGCTCAAACATCCATCTCCCTTACAAACCAGTACAATTGGGAGAACCAAGCTTCATAGTCCATGACACTCATGTCCTATTGGACTAGAGCAATGAATTCCATCTCCAACTACTCCCTCACCGAAGCTAGAAAATAGTTGTTCCTGAAGAGTTTCGCAATACCCTCCCAAGACAGAGTGGATACATCACCTCCCTTTCGTGTGCACTCCCACCACACACGTGTTGCGCTTTGAAATAGAAAGGCATCTATCTCCCTCACCGTTGGTGCATACGACCATCCTAAAATAGATCTCCATGTTATCGATCCATTGATCTGCCGACATGTGGTCTGTAGCCCTTTGAAATGGAATAGCTCCCAACTTTATAATCTCTCTAGCCAACCTCGACAAACGAGTGGCATCCACCACTCCAAAAATAGGTGGAGCATGCTGCTTAACATGCGATGCCTCCACCTCCTCCTCATGGTAAGCCTCTTCCACAGGAGGAATTCTGCCTCTTCCCCTGGCCCTACCCCTGCCTCGGGGTCTACCTCAGCCCCTAACTCTGCCTCCTTGTGAATCCATCACCTAAGGAGCATAGCACACTTGGTTAATACTTGCATAGTCCTTAAACACAAGTATAAGTCAAACAACATGACCTCAACAACAAAACAAATACCCCCGCATGAAAGGATACTGTTTTCCATGAAAACCATCTTTAATAACTCCACTAGAGGTTCCCATTCCTCAAAAGACTATAGCTTAAAGAAGCTATACAAAGCACACAACTTCACTAACAGAGCAGACCAATGCTCTGACGATTCCACACTCTAACCCACAACTAACACTCCTACATACCCAATGATTATATCAATACTGAAGAGTATCAGATGGTGATCCGCTGTAAATGAGTCATCGCTCGAGTAGTACTGATTATCACCAAATATGTACCTTATGCTAAAATGATAAGGTAACTTAGTTCGTAAATGATAAGGTAACTTCATTCGTAAATGAACATTGTGAGATTGTTTACCTTTGAATCCGGTTGTATGTTTACACAAAACCGAGATCACACAATCACAAAATATCCATCCAAGACAACTTCATCAAGTACCTCATCATATACTGTCTTATCTCAATACACGGAACACAAAGCGATTAAAGTTTGAATCTCTTATTTCAACTAAAACACTGAAAGTAATGCCAATCGAGGCGAAACTTCATCCGAGACAACCCAAAGCCTCCAGAATACTCCTATGATCGATATGACAAAACTACAAGTCGATCAAATAGTTGGATCCTTACGGATCAAAAGTTGAAATAATCAAAAACGATAAAAATCCTAACATGCTCATACCATCTCCACATGCTACTAACCATATATCAAAACTCTTGTATCAAGGAGTAGATGATATTTGGTTAAAGAACCCACCTAACCATGGCTGAACTCGCCGCCACGTGCTGCCATAGGCAGCTGCATGTGCATCGCACGCACCGCCATGCTAAACTCAAAACCAGCTTAATCCAACCGTCCAACTTGGAGAGCTCAACATAAGATCAACTTTAATACTTGAGGCTTCTCTAGTGCAAATCGATCAAAACAACTAGTATGGATCGAAAGAGGAGGCTTCCATGAGAAAGACAAGACCGGTTTCGTGCTCAGCCGTCTTCGGAGAAGTGAGCTTCGGTCGGGTCCGACGCCGCCTAGCTCTACCGTGCTCGATGTGAATCGCTACTAAAGACCACCACATAGAGGACCAGAACAAGGAAAGCAGTCGATCTGGGTTGGTTTCCCCACCCAGTAACACCAGAAAAGCAATCGATCTGGGTTGTGTTGGTTTCACTGACCATAACTTTCTCATACAAACTCCGGTTTACGCGTGCTTCATGTCTGCAAACTTGTATCGACGCACTCTACGACTTTCGTGAAGGAAGTTTTTAGAGAAACCCAACGAATAAAAATTCAACTTTTTGACCCCTCAAAAATAAAATGTTTTCAGTAACTGACCTGTACAAAATTAGTGCTCAATTTAAAACCATATCAATATAGTAAGAATAAGTAGGGATCGTTCTCAACCGGGGATTATGGATTATTAATTTCTGAAAAATAAACTTTAGACAAAACTAAACTTTATCTTATAAACAATATTTACATTTTTTACGAAAAATACAAGGGGATTTAGGATTCATTTTCTAATTTAACAACTAAGTAATTATATACATATGTGACACATCAAAACCAGAATCAAGTAGAATTATATGAGTGGAACGAAAATAGAGAGGATTAACTACTATTAACACGTATGTAAGGTTTCAAACATCAAATCACAAATCAAAATATGTTTAAGCATAGAATCAATCAAGCACAAAGATGAACGCATACAAAGCTCTTTTTACTTCCCTTAATTAAATTAACTAGATGAAAGCACCATAGTTAACCCTATTAATCATGCAATTACTAGTGATAGCTAATCACTAACAAAAACACTTTCAATGCATTAAGAATCATGGAAGTTTGATCAATTCAAGCCAAGATCACAAGTTAGAACGCTAATCAAGCATGCAAGACTCATTGTTAATTTACCTAAGTAATCATAGGTTTTCCACTTTAATAATCAAACCCTAGAACACTAGCACCTTAATATGGATTCAGTCACATGTTTATCAACCTAAGTATGAATCCAAAGATCAATTAACACATAAAAGATGGGATTAAAGTTCGAAATTAACAATCATGCAAACATATATTGAAATTGCAAATTTTAAATTGAAAAATGTAAAACATAAAACAAGCTTCATAGTATTCAAAAATCACATAACTAAATTCAATCTTTCATCCACCATAGAAATCGCAAATCACAATTCCAAGAATGAAAACCAAATCGCAATTTCATAGTAACCCGAAATAAAATCCTTATACAAAACCGAAAACAATTCAAGGTGTTCATGGTTACACTTTTGATATTCGAAAATCACATAACTAAATTCAATCTTTCATCCACCATAGAAATCGCAAATCACAAATCCAAGAATGAAAACCAAATCGCAATTTCATAGAAACCCAAAATAAAATCCTTATACAAAACCGAAAACAATTCAAGGTGTTCATGGTTACACTTTTGATCTTCAAGGACGCAAGAAGCTACAAAAGATGGTGGAATGTTGAGGATCATGGCAATGGTGCTTGAATGGAGAGGAGAATTGCTCACGGCCTTGCACTTGGAACTTCTTGGAATTGCCAAAATTATGGAAGAGAAAGGGGAGTGTTTGTTGCTTTTGATTCTGAATTTTTGTGGTGTGTAGAAGAGCTTCACAAACCTCCTTTATATAGTGAATGGCAAGGGTTAGGGATCCCTTGAATTTCTCTTTAATTGCATCACTCGGCCAATAGAAAAATAGAATGAGAAGTGGAGAGCAAGTAACCTTGTAATTGCCGAATTCTTCCATGTATGTAGACTCTATTTCGACCTCCCTTGTATGTACATAGAGTCATAATTCAATACTTATTCCTCTATTTTCTCTCCAAAAATTCCATAAAAATCCAAGAAATATCCTAAAAAGGATTTACCTAAAATCTTCTTTCTTCTCTTGTAATTCTCACGGCAAAAGCAAACCTTCTAGGTTTAGGGTTTCTCCAAGACGTCAAGGAATATTCTAGAGCCTCATGTGCAAGTCACATGCTTCAAACTTCAATCCAAACTCTCCCGAAATGGGCAAATTCGAAATCCATATTTAATGTTGCCGAAATTCCTTCATTATTCCAGAACATTTTTGTACTATCTTGAGTTATCTTCAAGCCACAACATCTACTAGCGTCACCAGGTCTCCTAGCACGGTCAGGACTCCTAGTGTGATCAGGTTTCCCAGTCCAACTGAGACTCTTTCATTTCTTCATTCCCAAACATCATTTTTCTGAGCTCACTCTTAGTTGACTTAGGATTCCTACTTCAATCGGGATTCTTTTTCCTAGTAGAACTGAGAAGACTTCATTTATCCATTTCTTTGTCATTTCTGCGCCTCATTTCCTCCTTGCCTTCATTTCCATCATTTCCAGCTCTTATTAGCTCATTTCTTGCATTTGAAGCTCATTTCTACCTAAAAACAACAAAGTAAGTTAGAAATGACATTGTTAAAGGAATAACTAAGTAAAATGTAGGGAAAATGATACTAAAAACATAAAAAATATTACTCCGATCACACCTCCACACTTAGCTTTTTGCTTGTCCCTTAGCAAAATCACATAAATAAACAAAATATTAAACTAACTAAGACTCAACAAAACACTAAGACACAAAAACAAAAACAAACGAAAATCACAAGACAAAACTAATGAAAATTAACAAGTACAAAAGATTCAAAACACTCTAATGCCTTTCAACATATTGTCTCAGAAATCTCATACTTACACGTCACCGAGAATAACACTCAACCAAAAATTAATCATGTATTTTTCGAGAGTTAAATAAAAGATATACACAACATATAAACATGTAGGACTTGGGAGAAACAATGGTGAGTGGTTGGAGCTTAGCATGCATATACAAGTAATTGATTCACCTCACAGTGGATATACACTCTTTCTTCTCTCAGAATTCAAGGTCATGCTTAAAAGCTTCTTATTCACTCAAATATATGTGAGAGATGATATTTTTTTTTTCAAACAAGTAGCTCACATATAAGAAAGAAAAGCACATGTATCATTTTTTTCAAAAGATCTCATGAAGGTTTTCAATCACTTGCACAAATGAACCCAAGCCATAAGTTCAACAGTCATAACTCATCTCCACAGATCAAAGGCTACCCCATCTTAAGGATCAAAGAGGTCTTCTAAAAGGATTGTAATAGGGCCAAGGTTTAGGGTTAAAGAAACGAATGGATAAGGAAATCACAAAAGTGTCCTAAAAACAAAGTAGAGCTCTTGAAAACTTCTTCATTGTAGTCTTCAAAGCATCTTCAACATCAAAGCTCCATAAAGGCCTAAATTCATCTTGTTGGGCCCTTGCTTCATTCTAGACTTCAAATCCACAATGCAAAAATACAAAAGTCTCCAAAAACTTGTACAATTTCAAGCCAAAGCTGTATGCACATTTTTTTCTTTTCTTTTCTTTTCAACTATTTTTTTTTTACGGCATACACATTACAAAATAAATCACATGGACAATTATACCCCCACATTTGAACTTTCACCTCTTCTCAATCTTCAATCTTGACGCCTTCTTCCTTTCCAAAGTCTCGAAATCCGCTCCACTAAGTCTTTAGAACAAAGGGTAAGGATGTAACTATACTAAGATTAAGGATTTTAGAGTGATGAAAGAAAAAGGCTAAAAGGGGTTAAACTAGGGGAGTCCCACAACGGGCACAATTGCGGACACATGCTTATTTGGCAATGCTGGTAACATCCTAAAATGCCTTTATCCTTTCCAGAATCAGGGGTATGTATTGATAAAAGTTTTGACAATTATAAAAGTGAATTCTAGCATTCTCCAGTCTATTAAATTAAGGGTTAAATACTGTTTACTCCTTGTACTTTTGCTCGAAAAACACTTCAGTCCCTGACCTTCTAATTTCACACGTTTAGTCCTTATTCTTCAAAATTTCAGACCAATAGGTCATTGCCGTCTAAAAGTCATGGTAAAATGTCTATTATGCCCTCAGTTCTTTTTTTTAATTAATTACTTATTTTATTTTTTTTTTGGAAAATGATTTTTTTTTCACTTTCTTTCTTTCTGTTTTTTTTATTTTTTTCTGTTTTTCTTTCTTTCTTTCTTTCTGTTTGAAAAAATAAATAAATAAAGAAAAAAGAATTAAAAAAAAGATAAAGGAATAAATTTATTATAAAAAAAGAACTGAGGGCATAATAGACATTTTACCGCGACTTTTAGATGGCAAGGAACTATTGGTCTGAAATTTTGGAGTACAGGGACTAAACGTGTGAAATTAGAAGGTCAGGGACTGAAGTGTTTTATGGTCAAAAGCTCAAGGACTAAACAGTATTTAACCCTTAAATTAATCTATGGCATGTAACCGATCAAATGAAAGATAATGAGATCTACTAAGTATCGCCAAGAAATCCAGTAATATAATTCAACTTTTTATAATCACTCAACAAAGAAAAAGCTCATGGGCACAAAAGCTCACAAAGGTCTCTGAATCATAACTCATTTTAGCATGCTCATAATCTGTACCATGTTATCAAATCCATATCCACTACACAGTTATATATCACATATAAGTCTTATTTAACCAAAGAAAAATAACAAACTTAACCTCAATATTGTGATCATCTTTTAGCCATGCTTTCAGAGATATAAAATCATCCTAGACAGTTGAAAGGGCGGTCCTAAGACTTACAAACAAAACAAAAGACTCAAACCAAAACTAAATGAATTTCGACTCAACTAATAAAACCTAAAACGATTTTTTTTCGGACACTATAATTTTTCTTTTTCTGATTTTTAATTTTTTTTTTGGATTTTATATTTTTCACTAACCTAAAAACAAAATAAAGACCTAAAAACTAATAAAGTTAACGTTAACCTTCCCCTCACATTTAAATCATACATTGTCCTCAATGCAAAATAATTCAAAGCATGCAAAGCACAAGATAAACATATAAGGGATAAATCACAAACCAACTTTATTGAATAACCAAAAAGGATACAAAATTACTAACCAAAAATTGTTCCAAAAATAAAGACTAACGAAAAATAAAAGGAAAGATAGAGAGATTATGTCACGCCCCAAATTTCGAATAATAAATTCAAATCCGAAACATGAATACAACCAAACAAATCACGTCCTAAATTTTTTTCTCAAAACCAATATCTCATAAAACCATAACACAAACCTCGTAGCAAACTATCTCTCGAGTCAATTATTACAATACTAACATAAATAAAAAGTTATGCTCAAAAGAGTCTACAAAACACACCAAAATAGACCAAGTGCTGGTCTCAACCCGGCTGCCCTACGTAGCTCGCTCACCACCCTGATTATCCTGACCTACAGGATTATCCGCTACACCATTTGAATAGTATACCGGGATTGCAACAACACAAAACCCGGTAAGCTTTCTGAAAGCTCGTGTGAGTAAATAAGAATGAACGGTTGATTTATTAGACCACAACTCATTTATCTCAAGTAAACATCCAACAATCTCAACAACCACAAGCAACATCAATCCAACACACATGAAACAACATGGAACACATTTCCACAATCACCAAATCACAACTCTCGCCACTTTGGCACCTAATCACAACTATCGCCACTTTGGCCCCACGTTAGAGCTCTAACTGTCTCGTTACCTCTGACACCTTGGCCCAGGGTCAAGTAACGGCACCTCCAGGTTACTTAGTAACCCGCGAACTTTGGACCATTTCATGTCCTCAGAACAATATATCCCCGTTATTATTTAATGGTCGAACTTTGGACCTCCCTGTCCTCAGAACACATACACTCCGGTTATCATTAACCAAAGATCCTTGGACCATTCGATCCTCGGAATCCTACGTTTCTCTACCTTCTATTCAACTCACAAAATCAACATGCTTATCACCAACATTTATCAAATATTAACAACATAATAAAATCATATTATCAACAATTATCAACAACATATTATCACAATTCCACACCTCAATGTCACACCATTCAATATATAATCATTTAAATATATATATATACGTAACCATCCACACAGGAATGATCACTAATACCAACTATAGTTCACACGATGCAAAATCAAGAAATTCATTTTTAATATACTTTAGAACACATTTCTTAAAACCATTTTCTCACACATAACAAATAAATTGGGCAATTAAGGAAATTCGGTTCGTAAATGAACCAAGTGAGATTTACTCACCTCTAAACTCCCGCTGCGTCTTCTTACAGCCCAAAATACGATTCACAATCGTCCGCTAACAAATCCGTCAAATACCTAATCAAAACGATAATTAACTTAGCGTATAATTTCAAAAACACACTTATATGATCCAACGGTCGAATCTTCATCCGTGACCACACAAGGTCACCGGGACAGTCCTACGATCATTATATCAAAACTAGAATTCTATCGGACGGTCCAAACTTCATAGATCACAAATCGAGCGATCGAAACCAATCGAAATCGTAAAATTCATAACTAATTCATACGATATCCAAAATTCACATGCTATATATCAAAATGATCGTATCGACATGTAGAATCTAAAAATGAGCAGAAACTACTCATGGTACCCCCGGAGGTGGCCGGAAAGGGCCGCCGGAGTTTAAGGCAGAGCCACCGCCGACCACCACCAATGGTCTGGGGGCCGAGCTTATCCTCTTCGTTTCATCATTTTGAGCAACTTTCATAACTAACACGAAGTGAGAAAACGAGTGGAAATGGTCGAAAATACCTAAAAACAGTCCTGTTTGCCGGAAAACCGAATTTTCCGATAGTTGCTCCGTTCGACGTCAAAAGCTTCACTTCTGGTCTGGGTCTTTTTGCTGCATGTTCTACTCCTTAATACAAGTTCAACGAGATAAAGAACTCAAGTTTTCGTGGCCGGAGCTAGGAGAAATCGCCGCTGGTTCGTTTTAGGGCTCGGATTGAGTTTTGAGTTCCACCGCCGTGTAGCCGCCACGAGAGGGGAAACCGTGACCACCAGTCGACTCACAAGAAGGAGTAGAGTCGATCTGGGCTTCGTTTCACCTCAAACGGTGGCCGGAGCTGTGAGAAAGAGGCCGGCGAAAATTTGCTCTGTTTTGGGCCGACGGAGGAAGAGAGAGAGAGAAGATGAACAGTAACCCATGGTTTCCTTTTTTGGATATTATGCTATTTTCGGATATTTCCGGAAATAGTAGCCTTTATATACCCGAAATGGAAACTTTTCCAAATGCGATAACTTTCTCATACGAACTCCGATTCTTGCGTTCCACATATGCACGAACTCGTATCGACGAGCTCTACGACTTTCATGAAGGAAGTTTCCTCAAATTCCTTACGTATAAATAAGTCAATTTTAATAACCCTAAATAACGTTAAATTTCGATACTAAAATCATTCGAAACCAAATTTCTCAAATAACGACATTCGAATCACACTCACAACTGATAATTCATATAATTTGATAAATATTGAATTACGAAATATTTAACTGAAATTTCGGGTCTTTACAGTCTACCCTCCTTAAAGGAATTTCGTCCCGAAATTCAAGCAAACTCATCAACAAACAGTAGTGGGTACTTAGCCCTTATGTCAGACTCTAACTCCCATGAGGCATCACCCTCATCATGATGACTCCACAACACCTTAACCAACTCAACCTTCTTCCTACGAAGCCTCTTCGTGGACCTATCCAAGATACGAACAGGTTCAACAACGAAGGTCACATCCGGACTCACCTCGATCGTACCGTGATCAATCACATGAGACTCATCTCGAATGTACCTCCTAAGCATGGACACATGGAAAACATTGTGTACACCGGCCATGCTAATAGGTAAAGCAAGCCGATATGCCAATTCTCCGACCCTTTCCAAAATCTCAAAGGGTCTAACGTATCTCGGTGCCAATTTCCCCTTCCTGCCAAATCTCACCACACCTTTCATAGGTGAGACTTTCAAGAATACGTAATCACCCACCTCAAAGTCCAACGGTCTCCTTCTAAGGTCGGCATAATTCTTCTGTCTACTCTGTGCAGTACGGATCCTGTCTCGGATGGTAGTAACCTTCTCTGTAGTGTCCCGAACAAGCGCAGGACCCAAGAGCTGTTTCTCTCCAACATCCACCCAACAGATAGGAGTCCTACATAGCCTACCATAAAGTGCCTCATATGGGGCCATGCCGATACTAGAGTGATAGCTGTTGTTGTATGCAAACTCTACCAGTGGCAGATGATCTGTCCAACTTCCCTTGAAGTCCAAAACACATGCTCTAAGCATATCCTCCATCACCTGGTTCATCCTCTCTGTCTGCCCATCAGTTTGTGGATGAAATGCAGTGCTCATAGCCAAAGATGTGCCGAAAGCCTTATGGAATCTATGCCAAAATTCCGAAGTGAAACGAGCATCCCGATCAGAGACGATCGATACAGGCACGCCATGAAGCCTCACAATCTCATTAAGATACAACTTACACAAAGCATCACCTGAGTAAGTCTTTGCCACAGGAAGAAAGTGTGCTGACTTTGTCAATCGATCAACAATCACCCAAATAGAATCATAACTTTGTCTGGACCTAGGCAATCCAGTCACAAAGTCCATGGAGATCTCTTCCCATTTCCATACTAGAATCGGCAAAGGTTTCAACATTCCCGCAGGCCTCTGATGCTCTGCCTTCACTTGCTGACATGTAAGGCACCTGGATACATACTCAGCCACATCCCTCTTCATCCCTATCCACCAAAACTGTCTTCGTAGGTCCATATACGTCTTAGTACTCCCTGGGTGTACCGTATATCGAGATCGATGTGCTTCCCGCAGTACCTCCTCCTTGAGGTTATCACCGCCCGGGACATACAATTTCAATCGAAATCTCAATCCACCATCAGTTCTAACTGTCCACTCTGATGGACCTTCCTCGTTGGCATCAAGGATAATCTCCGAAATCACCATTTGAGCGAACTCTGAATGATCCTAGAAATCAAGGTCGGCTGTAAAGTGATACTACTGAGAAAGATTCCTTGTCCTTCTCCTGTGGGTATAAGGTCAAACTCAGATACAGTCTCTAACATACGCCACTCCTGAACCATAAGTGACGCTATGATCCCTCGGGGTTTCCTGCTCAAAGCATCCGCCACTACATTGGCCTTTCCGGGATGATACTCCAAGGTGAAATCATAGTCTTTGATGAGCTCCATCCATCTTCTCTGCCTCATGTTCAACTCCTTCTGGGAGAATAGATACTTCAAACTCTTATGATCAGAAAAGAGTTCGAACTTCTCACCATAAAGATAATGCCTCCAAATCTTTAAGGCAAACACCACTGCAGCTAGCTCTAGATCATGAGTGGGGTAGTTCCGCTCATGTACCTTCAACTGTCTAGAACCATATGCTACTACACCCCCATTCTGCATCAACACACAACCCAAACCCTGATGAGATGCATCATTGTAGATAACTAACCCATCGCCACTAGATGGGACAGTCAACACTGGAGCTGTAGTCAATTTAGTCTTCAGCTCACTAAAGGCCTTCTCACATTCATCTGTCCACACAAACTGAGTATCCTTCCTTGTTAACTTAGTCAAAGCCGAAGCTATACTAGAAAACCCCTCAATGAATCGCCTGTAGTATCCTGCCAAACCAAGGAAACTACGGATCTCTGTAACTGTAGTGGGGCGACTCCAACCCATCACTGCTTCAACCTTTGAAGGATCCACAGAAACTCCATCCTTCGAAACTACATGACCAAGGAACTTGATCTCCTTTTGCCAAACCTCGCACTTCTCAAACTTTGCATATAACTTTTCTCTTCTCAGAATTTGCAGAACAATCCTCAAATGCTTCACATGCTCATCAGACGACTTTGAATATATCAAGATATCATCAACAAACACCACCACACACTTATCTAAGTAAAGACTGAATGTGCGGTTCTTCAAGTCCATGAATGCTGCAGGTGCATTAGTTAGACCAAAAGGCATGACAAGAAATTCATAATGCCCATACTTGGTCCTAAATGTCGTCTTAGAAATATCTTCATCCTTCACCCTCAACTGGTGATATCCAGATCTCAAATCAATTTTGGAGAACACCGCAGCCTCCCTAAGCTGATCGAACAAGTCATCAATCCTAGGCAAGGGGTACCTATTCTTGATGGTCACCTTGTTCAGCTGTCGATAATCCACACATAACCGAAGTGAATTATCCTTCTTCGTCACGAATAATACTGGTGCGCCCCAAGGAGATACACTAGCTTGTATGAACCCTTGTGCAAGTAATCCTTCAATCTGAACCTTCAACTCCTGAAGTTCAGCTGGAGCCATCCTATAAGGTGCTCTCGACACCGGTGCAGTACCTGGTATCACATCAATGGAGAAATCCATTACCCTTTTCGGAGGAAATCCTGGTATCTCCTGGAACACATCAGCATACTCTGCCACTACCGGAATCCCTGCAATTTCTGAAGTGCTATTCACTGATTCTATGTGTGCCAAGATCCCTGCCCTCATGGCAACGTCAGATCTCAGGCATCGATAATGAAACACTGGTTGCCCAGGGGCATGAAAAGACACAATCATTCTAAAACAATCAATCACTGCATAGTTCGGACTCAACCAATCCAAACCTAAAATCACATCATACGTGTGATCCGGAATCACAATCAAAGATGCAGTGAACTCTCTACCACTAATTGCAATAGGGCAATCATCACAAAACATGCTAAGCTCAAGAGATAAGCAAAGAGGCGATGTAACACATAAAGGTCTAGTAAGCGGTAAAGCAGTCAAACCCAAAACATCTACCACAGAACTAGATATGAACGAGTGGGAAGCACCCGTATCAAACAGTACTCTAGCAAGATAGTTATAAACGGATAAGGTACCTTTCACCCCGGTGCCTCTCTGGCCGATGGCAAATACTCTGGCTGGTGCTGGAGGTAAGGTTCTCTGCTGGTTACCCTATCCTACAATCTGAGGTTGAGTACAGTCCCTGGCAATATGTCCAGTCTCTCCGCATCGAAAACATGCTCTAGGCCTGAGTTTAGGGCAAGTCCTAGCAAGATGACCCAACTCATTACAGCTATAACACCTCATAGGGGCTGCTGGTGCTGCTTGCCTGATAGGTGGTGCCTGAATAGGGACAGGTGCTGCTGCTATCCTGGCTGGAGCCTGATGATGAAAATAAGGCCGCTGTCTCTTCCAGAGCCCACCTCTATAATCTCTGGACCCACTACTCCTTGTAACCACCTTCCCTTTTCCCTGAGAATCTCTCTCAACTGTCTGCTTCTCCTTGTGGATCAGATTCTGCTACTCAATGATCAGGGCTTTAACTAAAATCTGCTCCTTTGTCTTCAGCTCCATAATGGCCACATCTCGCTCAATAGAGCCATTCAACCCCCGCTGAAACTTCTTAGCCAAGTCTTCAGCATCTAATGGTTTCACAAACCGATATAGCCTGGAGAACTCTGCCTCATATTCTCTCACATTCATCTTCCCTTGAGTAAGCGAGAGAAATTGCCTCTCCAGCTGTTCCTTCACTGATACTGGAAAGTATTTCTCTCTAAAGATCCTCACAAATCCATCCCAAGTCATGGTAGAAACATCAATAGTCCTCTGAGTGCAATTCCACCACACCCTAGCCTCATCTTTGAGCATGAAAGTGGCTAGCTTCCTCTTCTCGATCTCATCACAGACAATCAACTCAAAATAGGTCTGTAAATCCTCGATCCATTGATCAGCCACCATATAGTCTGTGCCTCCCGCAAATTTAGTTGCTCCCAACCGATTAATGTCCCTTGCCAACACTAACAGACGAGCGGGATCATTAACCACAACCTCAGGTGGAACAGGTTGCTCCACAAACGGTGCCTCCACCTCTTCCTCATGTACTCCCACATATGGAATCTCACCCCTACCTCGACCTCTACCTCTACCTCTGGGTCTACCTCGACCCCTACCTCTGCCTTCCACAATATCCATTACCTAAGGAGCATAGCATATCTGGTTAATACATGTATACACTTAAATCAAAGCATAAGTAAATACAAGTCCATATTAACCAAGCTACTAACACAAAGAGGTTAATTCAACTCCTATTACGTCCTAACGTTCTAGACAACTCCCAACACTCCCACATACCCAATGACATTGTTAATACCGAAGAGCACCCGATGGGGATCCGCTGCAGACGGGCCATCACTCTGAAGGTATTAACTTATCACTAAATATGTACCTTACGCTCTGATACCAAACTGTCACGCCCCGAATTTCGAATAATAAATTCAAATCCGAAACATGAATACAACCAAACAAATCACGTCCTAAATTTTTTTCTCAAAACCAATATCTCATAAAACCATAACACAAACCTCGTAGCAAACTATCTCTCGAGTCAATTATTACAATACTAACATAAATAAAAAGTTATGCTCAAAAGAGTCTACAAAACACACCAAAATAGACCAAGTGCTGGTCTCAACCCTGCTGCCCTACGCAGCTCGCTCACCACCCTGATTATCCTGACCTGCAGGATTATCCGCTACACCATTTGAATAGTGTACCGGGATTGCAACAACACAAAACCCGGTAAGCTTTCTGAAAGCTCGTGTGAGTAAATAAGAATGAACGGTTGATTTATTAGACCACAACTCATTTATCTCAAGTAAACATCCAACAATCTCAACAACCACAAGCAACATCAATCCAACACACATGAAACAACATGGAACACATTTCCACAATCACCAAATCACAACTCTCGCCACTTTGGCACCTAATCACAACTATCGCCACTTTGGCCCCACGTTAGAGCTCTAACTGTCTCGTTACCTCTGACACCTTGGCCCAGGGTCAAGTAACGGCACCTCCAGGTTACTTAGTAACCCGCGAACTTTGGACCATTTCATGTCCTCAGAACAATATATCCCCGTTATTATTTAACGGTCGAACTTTGGACCTCCCTGTCCTCAGAACACATACACTCCGGTTATCATTACCCAAAGATCCTTAGACCATTCGATCCTCGGAATCCTACGTTTCTCTACCTTCTTTTCAACTCACAAAATCAACATGCTTATCACCAACATTTATCAAATATTAACAACATAATAAAATCATATTATCAACAATTATCAACAACATATTATCACAATTCCACACCTCAATGTCACACCATTCAATATATAATTATTTAAATATATATATATGCGTAACCATCCACACAGGAATGATCACTAATACCAACTATAGTTCACACGATGCAAAATCAAGAAATTCATTTTTAATATACTTTAGAACACATTTCTTAAAACCATTTTCTCACACATAACAAATAAATTGGGCAATTAAGGAAATTCGGTTCGTAAATGAACCAAGTGAGATTTACTCACCTCTAAACTCCCGCTGCGTCTTCTTACAGCCCAAAATACGATTCACAATCGTCCGCTAACAAATCCGTCAAATACCTAATCAGAACGATAATTAACTTAGCGTATAATTTCAAAAACACACTTATATGAAGATCCAACGGTCGAATCTTCACCCGTGTCCACACAAGGTCACCGGGACAGTCCTACGATCATTATATCAAAACTAGAATTCTATCGGACGGTCCAAACTTCATAGATCACAAATCGAGCGATCGAAACCAATCGAAATCATAAAATTCATAACTAATTCATACGATATCCAAAACTGACATGCTATATGTCAAAATGATCGTATCGACATGTAGAATCTAAAAATGAGCAGAAACTACTCATGGTACCCCTGTAGGTGGCCGGAAAGGGCCGCCAGAGTTTAGGGCAGAGCCGCCGCGGGACCACCACCAATGGTGTCGGGGCCGAGCTTATCCTCTTCGTTTCATCATTTTGAGCAACTTTCATAACTAACACGAAGTGAGAAAACGAGTGGAAGTGGTTGAAAATACCTAAAAACAGTCCGGTTTGCCGGAAAACCGAAATTTTCCGATAGTTGCTCCGTTCGACGTCAAAAGCTTCACTTCTGGTCTGGGTCTTTTTGCTGCATGTTCTACTCCTTAATACGAGTTCAACGAGATAAAGAACTCAAGTTTTCGTGGCCGGAGCTAGGAGAAATCGCCGCTGGTTCGTTTTAGGGCTCGGATTGAGTTTTGAGTTCCACTGCCGTGTAGCCGCCACAAGAGAGGAAACCGTGACCACCAGTCGACTCACAGGAAGGAGTAGAGTCGATCTGGGCTTCGTTTCACCTCAAACGGTGGCCGGAGCTGTGAGAAAGAGGCCGGCGAAAATTTGCTCTGTTTTGGGCCGACGGAGGAAGAGAGAGAGAGAAGATGAACAGTAACCCATGGTTTCCTTTTTTGGATATTATGCTATTTTCGGATATTTCCGGAAATAGTAGCCTTTATATACCCGAAATGGAAACTTTTCCAAATGCGATAACTTTCTCATACGAACTCCGATTCTTGCGTTCCACATATGCACGAACTCGTATCGACGAGCTCTACGACTTTCATGAAGGAAGTTTCCTCAAATTCCTTACGTATAAATAAGTCAATTTTAATAACCCTAAATAACGTTAAATTTCGATACTAAAATCATTCGAAACCAAATTTCTCAAATAACGACATTCGAATCACACTCACAACTGATAATTCATATAATTTGAGAAATATTGAATTACGAAATATTTAACTGAAATTTCGGGTCTTCACAGATTAATTCTAGTTTCTTATGGGGTGCCTCCCATTGTAGTGCTTGGGTTTAACGTCTTCTCAGCCTAGACGTGGCCTTCCTTGCTCTTTAAGTGTTGGGACCTTCAAAGCCTCCCTTGTTCATGGCACTTGGCCATGAAGTCAACCACTTGTCCCATTTGCTTCTTGAGATTGGCTATGTCTTTTCCATGGTTTTGTTGCCCTTGAATCAAAGCTTGAGTTGAGGAGTTAGCATCTCAATCTTGTTATAGTTAGGGGACGTTCCTTGAGCTTGAGAAGATGCTTGAGGTCTTTGATAAAATGCTCCCTGAGGTCCTCTGTTGTAGGTGTTCTGCTTTGCATTTTGGACATTATCATTGTCCCTCCACCTAAAGTTAGGGTCTTCCCTCCAACCAGGGTTGTAGGTGTTGAAGAAGGGGTCATTCCTTGGAGGAGCTTGCCCTTGATTCTGATTCTGATACCCTAAGTAGTTAACACTTTCCCATCCACCATTCTTTATCAATTAAGGACATTGATCAGTCATGTGCCCTTAAGTAGAGCACACCCCACAAACTTGCGCCACTCCTTGAACCTTTGGCGTTAATACTTGTGACATAAGAGAGGTCAGTTTGTCCAATCTAGCATTGATGTCTGAATTGAGAGACACTTCTTTCACTTGGCGAGATGTACTTCCAACACCCTCATATTGTTGAGCATTGGCAGCCCTATCAGCTATCAACTTCTTCCCAGCAGCTGGAGTCTTATCCACAAAAGTACCTCTACTAGCAGCATCTAACATTTGGCGCTTAAGAGGGAGCAAACCCTTATAGAAGTATTGCAAGAGGCTTTCATCCTTGAATTTGTGTTGGGGACATTATGCCAAAAGAGATTTAAACCTTTCATAGTGGTTGGCATAAGACTCATCTGCAGCTTGTTGAATTCCAGTGATCTTCTTCCTCATAGTTATAACTCTTGAAGCGGGAAAAAATTTATCAAGGAATGCTTTCATCATTGCGTCCCAAGAAGTGACATGTCCATCAGGAAGTTCATAAAGCCAATCCTTAGCTTGGTCAGCTATAGAAAAGGGGAATGTCTTCAACTTGAAAATATTCTCATCAGCCTCATTGGGTGTCATGCTTCCCACAACAAATTGGAACTCCTTCATATGCTTGTTAGGGTCCTCCATGGAGAGTCCATGAAAAGTAGGTAATCTATGAAAAAGTCCACCTTTGATCTCAAAGGTAGCAGACTTACCCTCAGCAGGGGTTGGGAAAACAATGGAAAGAGGAAGCCCTCCTTCAACAGTAGATGTAGAGAGGTCCCTGTTACTTTGATTAGCCTCATTGTTGTTTCCTAATTCGACCATTGCTTCTTCTTCTTCAGAGGGTGGCGTATGAGGTGGTGTAGGTGAGAGAGGTGGTGTGAGTTGAGGTGATATTGAGTTGGACGCAATGAGTGGTGATGGCGTAAGTGATGGAGGAGATGGAGTAGGTGTAGGTGAAGTGAATTCCTCTAACAAGTTAAAGATCCTCTTCCCTTAAGAGTTCAATGTGTACGGTTTGAATCTCAAAGCAGAGGAATGTCTTCTTAGTTCAGGTTGTGGAGGATTCTTCAAACATGCACTAGGGATCTTAGAAGGCTTGGACATTCATGGAAATCCTTCACAAAATTAAAAATTAAATAAGTTAGTAAACTATACAATAAAAGAAATACAAGTTAATATTTTGTACAAGTTAACATCACACACAACAATTGCAAACGCCCAAGTATACTTTATACAATTTACACGAAAATTTACAAGTATAGTGTAGGTACAAAACGGGTTTTTACAATTTTAGGGGTGGATTTGTGAAATCAAGCAACTTATAAGAATTCAAATTCGACCACAAGCTTTCAATTGATCGAACGTTCGGCCCAAGTATAGTCATCTAGACACAAGCTTCCTTTCAAATCCTTTGGGCAACCTTACTGAAATGGCTAGGTGGGGGAGGACGAACACGAGAGGTAGAAATCATTTTGGCTTGAGCTACTCCCACATAGTGGTTTAGGCCCAATTGTATGCACTTATGAATTCAAAACCCGTCATGGACGTTGTCTCCTTTCTAGACACCATCACACATAGGCTATACTTACTTAGATAACAAATTTCACAAGTGTGAAGATAGTTCAACAAGTGTTAATAAACCTTAAGGGACCTAAACTAGGTGCCCTTAAAGGGTTTAGGCTAATATTAACAAAAGAGACTTCATCTATTCCAATCAAAATCAACTCATAATCAAAATTAAACTCATACAAATTACCATCAATCAAAAATCTCAAAAACAATTTTTTATTACATTTGACAATTTCCAACGCCATTTGTCAAGAAATAATAAAATTTAATCCCCGGCAACTTCTCCAAAAATTGACCTGCACAAAATTAGAGCTTAATTTAAAACCCTATCAATATAGTAAGAATAAGTAGGGATAGTTCTCAACAGGAGATTAGGGATTATTAATTTCTTAAAAATAAACTTTAGACAAAACTAAACTTTATATTATAAACAATATTCACATTATTTACGAAAAATACAATTTAGGATTCGTTTTCTAATTTAATAACTAAGTAATTATATACATATGTGACACATCAAAACCAGAATCAAGTAGAATTATATGAGTGGAACGAAACTAGAGAGGATTAACTACTATTAACACGTAGGCAAGGTTTCAAACATCAAATCACAAATCAAAATATGTTTAAGCATAGAATCAATCAAGAACAAAGATTGACAGGACCCGACTCAGAATTTTACTCTGAAATTCTAGGTGGCCCTGCGGGGTCCACTTTTTGAGAAAGTTCAACAGAACTTTCCACAAAAATGGACAACCTTAACCAGCAAAGAATTCAAACCACACTTCTAAGCATGCCTTCTTTATACTCCTGGAGCCATCCTGCTCCCCAAATACCATCAACTCTATTTTCACATTAAGTAAAATTTCATAGGTTATCATAGCAATCCTAAACACAACGAAAAGAGGATAAAGGATCGATAAATCCTACAATGCGGAAGTAGTGCTAGCTATGCCTCAACCCCATGTATGTCCGACATCAACTACTCTCGCCTACAAACTGGGCGTTTGAAACCAAAAGGCCCCAGGGGAAAGTAATTTAAAACACACGTTAGAGTGAGTGGACAAAATAATTAACAGTATAATTTAATTGAACAAAACATTAATACTTTCCCACAATTTTGAAATATTTACAAAATCTCGGTGCATGCCACATTAAAAAATAATGTATATTTCTCACCACATGAAAAACTCATGAAAACACACCAGCCTTGCTGGTTAGAAGAAATCGAGCTAGCCTCGCTAGTCAAATAATAATATGAAGAAAAATGTGGGGAAGAACGATTATCACCATACGAGTATAACAGAGCCCCTTAGGCTTTACCCTCGACTCACTTACATATAAATTGTGTGATGAGGAGAACTAACAACCTCTACTACACTCACGTAAAATCACCTCGACTTCACCCATAAACACAAAGTAAGTGAGAAGGAGACACAACAACCGACTCAAGTATGGTGAAGGAAAATAATCTAAAAACTTATAAATCCAATCAACTTCCCCAATTCCTTGCAAAAAAAATACGTATATTGCAATGATGTGGCCCCGCACGTCAAAATATTCTCAAATTCATAAACAAGTCGGCGAGAATAGTAAGCGTAAATAATTTCCTCGAAAATCTCATCTCCGATAATATTCCAGAATCTCAAAATCGACGAATAAAATATAATGTTGAATTACGGAAATCACTTCAGAAAATAATTCTTCAAAAATCACATAAATCACATTTTCAAATAATAATCATATATCGGAGATAAATATCGAAAGCTCAATATCAAAAAAATAATATCACGAATCCATTTCTCAAATCATAATCAAAATAAATCATAATTAATCTCCGAAATCAATTCATATTCTCAAAAATAAATCATAAATCCAAATTCGAGCATAATAAATTCATATCCGAAATTCATATGGAAAAACCAATACCAAAATTATAATCCAAAACAAAATATTATGCTCGCTAAATAGAACGATAATTAAATAAAATAATAATTTCACAATAAATGCATGCATCATTATTTAAAACAAAAGTTCACTCACAGTATATGGCTAAACTTGCCGTTGGTAAGAACTCTCCTCCAACAGAGGCTCCTCACGTCCTGTACGAAAATATTATTAGTAAACAACTAAATAATTAATATTAATTTCTATACGTAAACTTTTGAATAAATCCTTCAATTCTCCTCGGATTTAATCCAAACTTCATCAATAAATTCTATTCGTCAATTTGCAATTTCTAGGACGAATTCGAGAGAAATCCGACGGTCGGATTCTCGTAGATCATAAAACGAAATCCTAATTTTCGATAATTCAAAATTGATTCTAAACTTCTCTGATTTTCACCAAACTTCATATACAAGGTATACAATAATTTTATGATTAATGAGCTAAAAAGAGGAATTTTTCACCGTCCCACGCGCCACCACGTGCTGCCCACAGTGGCAGCGCGGTGCCATGGCCACCACCTCCGATGGCCCTACAAGTTTTACAGCAGCTTTCTCTCAACTATGTGATCAATTTTCCCAACTACGACAAATCGAGGAAAGGACCGGAAGTACCTCAACAATTAAGGTGAAGATTGAACCCAAAATATTCCAATTATGCTTTCTTCCTCCACACTGCAAATCGCTTCAAGAGATTTGGGGAGCTTCAAGTACGCCTCAAGGCGCTTCTAAAAAGCATGGCTTTGTCGCTGGTGGTGGCCGAAATTGAGGGTCAACGGTCAATTACCACAGTAAATTTCTTAGCCTTGGTTCTCCATTTTCTGGCAATTTTCTTGAGATATCACCATCGAGAGGAGAAGGAGACAAAGCCAACGACGCCGGTCACCCATTGTCAGGTGGCCTGGAGGCGGAGAAAGAGGGAGTTGCAGAGAGAGATAGAGTTGTAGAAGAGAGAGAGCACGGAGAGAGAGAGCGCGGGGAGGAGAGAGAAGAAAAAAAAGGAATTTACCGTGCAATAGTAAAAATTCGAATTTATACCACTTTAGTATTTTAATAGTAACTTTAGTATTTTCCTTATAACTTTCTCATACGAACTCCGATTTTTACGAACCAAGTATGCACGCACTCAGTTTAACGTCCTCTACAACGTTCATGAAGAAAGCTTTCTCAGATTTTAACCCAAACAAAAAGTCAACTTTTAGGGTCCCCTAAACGGTCAAAACGGGAGTTGAAAATTAAAATAACTCGCATTTCCCATCCAAAAGACCCATAAATCTATAAATTTAGATTCGGGTCATAACAAAGATGAACACATATAAAGTTCTTTTTACTTCTCTTAATTAAATTAACTAGATGAACGCACCATAGTTAACCCTATTAATCATGCAATTACTAGTGGTAGCTAATCACTAACAAAAACACTTTCAATGCATTAAGAATCATGGAAGTTTGATCAATTCAAGTCAAGAACACAAGTTAGAATGCTAATCAAGCATGCAAGACTCATTGTTAATTTACCTAAGTAATTATAGGTTTTCACTTTAATAATCAAAGCCTAGAACACTAGCACCATAATATGGATTCAATTACATGTTTATCAACCTAAGTATGCATCCAAAGATCAATTAATACATAAAAGATGGGATTGAAGTTCAAAATTAACAATCATGCAAACATATATTGAAATCGCAACTTTTAAATTGAAAAACCTAAAACCTAAAACATGCTTCATAGTATTCAAAAATCACATAACTAAATTCAATCTTTCATCCACCATAGAAATCGCAAATCACATATCCAAGAATGAAAACCAAATCGCAATTTCATAGAAACCCGAAATAAAATCCTTATACAAAATCGAAAACAATTCAAGGTGTTCATGGTTACATTTTTTGATCTTCAAGGATGCAAGAAGCTTCAAAAGATGGTGGAATGGTTGAGGATGACGGCAAGGGTGATTGAATGGAGAGGAGAATTGCTCACGGCCTTGAACTTGGAACTTCATGGAATTGTCGATACTGTGGAAGAGAAAGGGGAATGTTTGTGGCTTTTGATTCTGAATTTTTGTGGTGTGTAGAAGAGCTTCACAAACCTCCTTTATATAGTGAACGGCAAGGGATAGGGTTCCCTTGCATTTCTCTTTAATTGCATCACTCGGCCAATAGAAAAATAGAATGAGAAGTGGAGAGCAAGTAATCTTGTAATTACCGAATTCTTCCATGTATGTAGACTCTATTTCGGCTTCCCTTGTATGTAGAGTCATAATTCAATACTTATTCCACTGTTTTCTCTCCAAAAATTCCATAAAAATCCAAGAAATATCCTGAAAAGGATTTGCCGAAAATCTTCTTTCTTCTCTTGTAATTCTCAAGGCAAAAGCAAACCTTCTAGGTTCAGGGTTTCTCCAAGATGTCAAGGAATATTCTAGAGCCTCATGTGCAAGTCACATGCTTCAAACTTTGGGCCAAACGCTCCGAAAATGGGCCAATTTGAAATCCATATTTAATGTTGCCGAAATTCCTTCATTATTCTAGAACATTCTTGAACTATCTTGAGTAATCTTCAAGCCACAGCATCTCCTAGCCTCACCAGGTCTCCTAGCATGACCAGGACTCCTAGTGTGATTAAGTTTTCTAGTCCAACTAGGACTCTGTCATTTCTTCATTCCCGAACATCATTTTTCTGAGCTCACTCCTACTTGACTTGGGATTCCTACTTCAACTGGGATTCCTTTTCTTGGTAGAATTGGGAAAACTTCATTTCTCCATTTCTTTGTCATTTCTGCACCTCATTTCCTCCTTGCCTTCATTTTCGTCATTTCCAGCTCTTATTAGCTAATTTCTACCTAAAAACAACAAAGTAAGTTGGAAATGACATTGTTAAAGGAATAACTAAGTAAAATGTAGGGAAAATGATATTAAAAACATAGAAAAATATTACTCAGATCAGTAATTATTCGTCTACAATAGAAAAATATTACTCAGATCAGTAATTATTCGTCTACAACAATTCCACATCATCCCCAAAACTATGTACTCGTCCTAACAACTACTAAATAAATTCCGAAAAAATCATCGAAAAATAATAACAAATTTTCGGGGTATTACAAAAGGATACTCAAGTATGTGATCAAATAGTTAAAGGAATTATGGAGAGACGAGCGATAAAGGAAGTACCAATAGAGTCAAAGAACCTATGTTTGTGTAATAAGATTTGTGGTTGTAAAGTGAATGATAGAAATTTATCGTAAGCTCATTGGTTAATGTTTGGCTGTTTAGGGTATGACTCGAACTATCAGTTGTCATTAAAGAATAGATATTCATTTCTTAACCGATTATTTATCAGTTTTATTTTCTTTAAAGGCCAGGCGCGACTACTTGCAAATCCGATGAGGGATCAAGAAGATTAAAAGCGAGTTGACTAGAAGAATTGTTGAGCCGTGGGCTTGGGAGGGCTCAGCTTGACGGCTATTGCAATTGATTCACAGTGAGTGGACATTTGATTTTAAATTAACTGTGCATGCAGTATTTTATTATTTTCCTACTTAGATTGATATATGAGTTTTACGATTTAATGATTTCCTTACATTAATTATTTATCAAGATTTCTCGGATTATGCTTTCGATGATTTGTTGATGATTTACGGATATTACTGATATGAGCATAAAATGCGATGTTTATAATGTTTAAACTCTATATTTTGTTAAGTTATTTCCTTTAACTTTATCAATTTAACTTAGTTAGTGTTTTGTAGGTAAAATAGAGTCTCAAGGTCCAAAAAAAACTACTGGAATAAAGAGCAGAAAAAAGGTAGATACAAATCAAACTTAAAATATTAATCATAACAAACATTTTTGGTTTTGAGGATAATTGTATTTATTTTGATTGAGTTATTAATAAATTAAATTGAGTTTTTTATTATTATAAATAGAGTATTATTGATAGAAGAAAAAAAATGAATAAAAATAAATAAGAAAGACCAAAAAACTTTCTTTGATTTGAATTCACCTAATCAAAAATCCTTCTATATCTCAAATCAAAAGAGAATAGAATAATCATACTTTCGTACAATATCTTAATTCAATTATATGTAATGACTAAGGAAGGCATAAATGGTGCAGAAATGGAAAGAAATGAAGAAATGGAAGTTCTCCCAGTTTGACTAGGAAAAGGAATCCCAGTTGAAGTAGGAGTCTTAAACTGACTTGGACTAGGAGTTCTACTTGAACAAGGAAACCCAATTCTACTCAGATAAGGAAACCTAGTGTGACAAGGAGTCTCTGTTAGATAAGGATTACTCAAGAAGGTTTCGGAAGAGTGTGGAAGCATCTCAGAAAAGAAGTTCATATTTGACTAGGAAACCTGATTGCATATGGAGTTCTAATCATACTAGGAAACCTGTGGAAGCTAGGAGAAACCATGGACCATTCATGAAGCAGCTAGAACGGTGTGGAAGGCATGTGGAGGCATGTGACGGCAAGGAAATCCTAAATGGACATGAGTTGTGCTTTGAAAGTCAAATCAATTACAGATTCAGAAATCTGTCTGTGTAGATTAGTCAGTTTCAAGGGAGAGTAGAAAAACAGCTCAGTGCTCAGAAAATTATGATCTTTATATGGTTGGAAATCTACAGATGCCTAGTTTCTAAAGCTTTTTATGGTTCATCAATAGGTATTTTCTAGAAGAAGTTATGGTCGATTAAGTGCATGGAGGTCAAGTCTACCGGAAATCTATTTTGTGTCAAACAAAGTCCTACATCAACAAAACTTAGGAGAACTCAAGTAGGAACGAATTGGAAGTGCTTTGGACGTCTCCCTATATATACCTAGTGTATATGACATTCAAAGGTTCACCACATATTCTCCACGATTTCGATTCTCACTTGTTCTCTCTAGTTTTCAGGTTTTCATAATCTTCAAGAAGCTTTGCCGATCACCCACCTTCCTAATAGTGATCACGTCTTGTACACTACCTTGGAGCTGCTTTGGACCTTGGGACGTAGTCAAGGGTTGTTCATACCATCATCTTCTCATGTATTTTCACAGTTTAGTCTTTCTTGTAGTTAGAATTTCTGCTTTGGAATTTCTGTTGTGTAAACCAAAACTAGGATGTGACAAACCTATTTTTGAATTCAATTTTGATGTTCTTTTCAATGTTTGATGTGTTTATATGTTCTTGATCTTGATTAGTTGCTGAATTAATGGAATAATAATCTGATTTTGTGGTAAACGCATGTAACTATTGTCTTGGTGGCCAACGTAGGAATATTTGCATGTCATGAGCTAGTAATTAGGTGTATGCTTTGTAAGCCTAATTTGAATAAGTAGTAGAGGCTTACTTTGAGTCAAAATCAGATTATGCATGTAATGAATTGACTTGCTTTGAGTGCTTGGATTTACAGGTTTATCAATTGTTTCTTGAACTTAATGATTTGAAAACGGATTTTCAACGCAGTTGCTTTGATTGTGTGATGTCGACTTTTCAAAATATATTGTCTTGGTTCTTTTCTAATTCAATTAGCTTAAGAAAGAAAGTTAAAATGGACATTGGTTGCTCTGATCTTTGTGTCTTGGTTGATATTGTTTCATGGTAACTAAAGAAAGATTAAGGGATGCATGAATATGTTGATCTTGAATGGTTCTTGATAAATTGTTTTCGAAAATTCTTCTTTTCCCACCTATGTATATAAAACATTTTTTTTACTTTATGTTTTATGAAATTTATGTTTTTAATCTTCAAAACCCCCCCTTGTTCTTGCGTTTTCTTGTTCCTGTAAATATTAAAATCGATTTAGGTTTTTAGGATTGCATATAAACGTAAATAGTAAAGCATATACTCTGAAAATAACTTAGTTAAATCGTAAATATTGTGTTCTTGCATTTAGTTACGCCGAAATTATGCTTGGTGTTTTCTAGAATTGTTTTGGTGGTTTTAGGAATTTGTTTTGTGTTTTTTAGGGATTGCTAAATTTTTGGGATTCTCTTGGTGTTTTTTAGGGATTTAGCTTCCTACTTGCATTTGGACTCCTAATTTGTGTAGACTTAGTCATCCTCGTTCTATATGATTTTCCTAATGTGAATATGACTTGTAAATTGTATATAAGTAGGAGTAGGATTTCCAAAACCCATTTTAACTTGTTTTCTCTCTAAATTTCGGCAATGCTTGTATATATATACTTTATTTTCGTTGCTTTATCATTCTTGCTCTCTAATTTCATGTTAAGTGTATGTTTCTATCTCTAGTTCTTTGTTGTTTCTAACTTTAAACCAGGCTTGTATTTGTAAACTTGTAATTTTCGTGTAAACTTGTAAATGGTTTTGAATGATTTCGTGTAGATATCTATTCTCCTTCTTGATTTTGTGTGTTACATATTGTACCCTCAATCCCCGGCTTGAACAATCCCTGCTTACTCTATACTAACATTTGAAATCTTTTCAGGGTTTAAATTGGCATATGCTTTGCACGTATCAATTATCTTTGAATGCATTCATTTAATTGTCAAGTTATGTGAATGCTGAGAATTATTGAGCTATTAAGATTTTCCTTTAGAAAATAGAGATTTAAATATTATGATTAAAGTTTAGTTTATTTGAGGAGGTTATTATGTTAGCGCATGCATGCATTACCTGGTTAGCAGTACCATCTAGGTAATAATCTGGTCAGCAGTACCCTCCAGATAATATTCTGGTCAGTAGTACCCTCCAAAATATTCTGGTTGGCAGTATCCTCCAGATGGCATGAGATAGTTAGTCGGCAATACCCTCTAACTATCTATGGTTAATTGGTAGTACCCTCTAACCATTACCTCCTCATATTCCAGTCGGCATTACCCTCCAGGTGGCATGAGATTACTAGTCGGCAGTTCCCCCTAGTCATCACCTATTTTGAGATTTGGTTATTTAAATGACATTATGAGATTTCCAAATGACTTTGAGGTATATATCACATGAGTAGTTTAACGAGATTTTGGGATAGTTTTCGATTTGATTTCCATCACGAGTTGAGATTTCAGTACCAGTAAATGATATATTTTACTTGTACTACATGCCGGTTTTAAAGAAAAGTAAATGGGAAAGCTTTCACCTTATTTTAATTTATTTAGTAAATTACTTTATTTTTGTCTACTTACTCTAACGGTTTTCAAATGCTTTTCTCTGGGCTTTTAAGTTTTGCGTACCCAACTTGCAGATAGGTTAAGATTGAGCATGCATACGCGTTTGGTAGAAGCATAAAATGCGACGTTTATAATGTGCTAAACAACATTTTGCTATGTTATTTCCTTTAACTTGATCAATTTACCTTAGTTAGTGTTTTGTTGGTACATTATGTTCGTGGAGATACTTTAGGAGCTAAACAAACTCTCAAAGTCCAGAATTGACTAAAGCAAGGCACAAGTGGCGCAAAAATGAAGAGAAATGAAGGAATGGAAGTTCTCCTAGTTCGACTAGGAAAATGAATCCCAATTGGAGTAGGAATCAAAAGCTGACTTGGACTCAAACTCTTAAGTTGCGAAAATTAGGAGTTCTACTTGAATCAAGAGTCCGAATTCGAGTTGGATAAGGAAACCTAGTGTACAAGGAGTCCATTTTGAACAAGGATTGCTTGAGAAATTTCGGAAAACATCTAGAAGATTTCGGTCAAGAAGTCCTTATTGGACTAGGAAACTGGTTGGCATATAGAGTACTGATGAGACTAGGAGACTTGTGGAAGCTAGAAGACATCTTGGAAGAATCATGAAGCTTCTAGAAGGTACTTGGAAGTCATAGCAAGAATTGTGCAGTGTGATACACATGGAATTTGGAATTTGGAATAAATATGGATAAAGGAATCCGAGATGCATTCTACATGCTTTTGCCGTGCATATAGGAAGGCTCTAGAACCTATTCTTGATGTCAACTTCATCTAGAGTACATATTGGATACGACTTGAAGAGATGATGCAGTTTTGATGATGTGGAATTAATTTATTGGTCCAAGGATATGTCAACCAATCAAAAAATTCAAAAGAAAGCCTGGATCAATACAAACTAAGAGAATTCTAGTAGATATGAGTTGGGAGAGCTTTTGATGTCTCATTATATGTAAAAGCAATTCTGGATGTCTCAAGGTTCACCCTTCTTTTCCCAATTTTCATATTCTCAGTTGTTCTCTCTATAGTTTCAGGTTTTTCACATCTTCAAGGAGCTTAGCTATGCCATCAACCTTCCATTGCTGTGATCACCACCTTGTACTGCCACCTTGGAGCTACTTTAGATCTTTGGGATGTAATCAATGGTTGTTCATATGTCTTCATCATCATATCTTCATGGTTATGTGTAATTGTATAAAAAATTTCTGCTTTGGATTTTCTTTGTGTAAACTGAAAACTATGAGTTTATAATATGATTTTTGGGAACAACTTTGATGTTCTTTTCAATGTGATATTCATGTATGTGTTCTTGATCTTTGATGGTTGCGAATTTCATGGAATGATAATCTGATTTTATTTTATTGAAAACTTTTACATGTTCTTGTTCTTTGGTTTGAAACTTAGAGCGATTGCATGTAATTGGAGCTAGTAATTAGGTTTATGCTTTGTAATCCTAATTCACATAAGTAGTAAAGCTTAGGACATAAGTTGAAATAAGATTGTGTATGCTTTGAATTGATATGCTTTGCGTACTTGGATGAGCATAATTATTGACCAGACTTGCACATGAACTTAAAGATTCAAATATGATTTTTACATGATTTCTTTGATTGTGTGATGTATGTTTCGAATATATTGTTTCGGTGCTTTCCTAAATCAATTGAGTAAAGGAATGTAAAATAAGGGACATTGTTATCTTTTAACTTTGTTTCTTGGTTGATAACTTTTTATGGCAACTAGTAAAGGATTAAGGATGTATGTAACGAATTGAGCTTGAATTATGGTTGGTAAATTGTTTTCCAAAGATTTTCTTCACTCATTCTTTAAATTTAGAATCGTTTTTAGGTATTAATGTTTCTGAAAATTTTGTTTTAAATCTTCAAAACCCCCCTTAGTGTTTGTGTTTATGTGCTTGTGTATATATGTAAATCATTTTAGGTTTTTAGGTTGTATAGAAATCGTAAATTATACGTAATATAATCTTAAAATACTCAATTAATCTCAAATGATCTTATACTTAGTTAAATCATAAAATATGTTTTAAGATTTGTTTGTGACGATATATGTGTTAGTGTTGTATATAGATTTGTGTAGTAAGAATTTGTTTAGGATTTGTTGTTTGTAGTCATGTTTGTTTTGATTTCTAATTCGTGTTAGTTTAGAATTTGTTTTCCAATTGGATTTGGTTTCCTACTTTGTATATGATTAGTATTCCTTGTGTGAATAGGATTCCTCGTTTGACTATGACTTGTATTCCTTATATGCTTTGGTTTAGGATTCCTAATCTGTGTCTAATTTGGATTATGTGTTTGACTAGGATTCTAATTCTTTGTAAATTTTGACTTACATGTCTATAAATATACTTTGATTTCTTGATTTATACTTGTATATTCTTGTTGTTTCGTGATTATATGTGAGTACTCTCAATCCCCTGTTTTGAATGATCCCTGCTTGCTCTATACTAACATTTGATATTTTTCAGGGTTTAAATTAATTGGCACTCAATTCGAAATCTCCCTTCGGGAAGCTGACGGGTCGAGGGGAGACAAGAAGCTTGGTAAGAAGATATCAAAATAGATTCGTGGTCAAACCCTTAGTGAAGATGTCGGCAAGTTGATTACATAACCAACTTGAATCTCCTTTCGAACTACTTTTTCCCTAATGTAATGATAATTAACTTCCACATGTCTTGTTCTTGTATGAACATAGGGTTCGAAGCAAGAGATATGGCACTAATGTTGTCACACCAAAGGTGAGCAGACCGAAGAGGAGACCTAAGTCACAGAATAAAATCTAACACCAAGAAAGATGGGCAGCAGTATAGGCCAATTGACGATACTCTGCTCTGTGCTAGAGCAAGATACTCCACTTTGCTTTTTAGAACTCCATGAAATTAGGTTTGAACCCAAGTTTATGCAAGTGCCACCAGTTGAGATTCTTATGTCCGAATCCCCATCATAATTAGAGGAACTATAACCTGTCAAGTGCGAGGTGCTTGAAGTGTAGAACAACCCATAGGCTGGGGTATGTTTGAGGTAGCGGAGAATCCATTTGACAGCTACCCAATGCACATTAGTTGGAGAATGCAAAAATTGGCATTCCTGATTAACTACATAGGAGATATCAGGACGAGTTAGTGTTAAGTACTACAAGGCTCCTACAATACTGCGATATTAGGTGCCATCATGAAGACGAGTACCACTAGCCGCAGGAGTTGAAACAAGCTTAGCATCTATCATGTTTATGCAATGTAGAAGATCCAGAGTATACTTGGTCTGAGTTAAAGCAAGACCATTGGACGACCGCACAGCTTCAATGCCCAAGAAATAGTGCAATGGACCCAAATCCTTCATGGAGAAGAGTTTACTCAAATTAGCGATAAGAGTATTGATGTGATCGACATGTGTGTCAGTGATAAGGATATCATCCACATATATAAGCAAATAAAGTTTGATAGATCCTAACAGAAAAACAATAGAGAATAGTCTGCTTGAGATGTAGTGAAACCCAATTCCTCCAAATAAGCAGAGAAACAGGAAAACCAAGCTCGTAGTGTCTGTTTGATACCAAGGAACAACAAACATGCTGAGGAAATTAGGGATCAATGAAACCCTGTGGTTACTGCATATAAACATCTTCTGACAATTATCCATGTAGAATGGCATTCTGAACATCCAATTGTGTAATGGTCTAGCCAAAGGAAACTGCGATAGCTAAAAACAATCTAATAGAACAGTGCTTAATTAACGGATTGAATGTTTCACCATAGTAAATTCCTTGCTGCCGACAACTTTTGGCAACCAGTCAAGCTTTGTACCGCTCCACTGAACATGCTTCCTCTTAATGCGATAGACCCACTTGCTAGGAAGAACATTCATTGAAGGTGAATGCGGAACGAGATGTCAAGTACCAGCTTGAATGAGAGCATTAAATTCACTGTTCATTGCTAAGCGCCATTTCTTTTGCTTTACTATCTGATTGTAATAACAAGGTTCAATTTGGTGAGTCAGGAATTCACAACCATGGCATATTTGGGATTGGGTTTCACAATTCCATATTGACTACGAGTGACAAGGCCCAGAAATATTATTCATACCTTGGCTTGAATTGGGATCGACAGAAGTTGTCACAAGGCTTGCAACAAGCAATTGAAAGGAGGAAGAATGGGCTTGGGAGTTGGCCAGATAGAGAGAGGCATTTGGGGGATTGGGGGGGTGTGCATTTAGTGGGGAAACCAATGGCAACGAGGGTTGTGAAGATGAGGAGATTGTCGTGTTTTTGAGATTGGGTGAAAGAAGATGTGGGTCTAGTTGAGAGGTCGACTACACGTTTTGAAATGGTAGAGGAGATGGGCTAGTATGTTGGAATGGGTAGTAGTGATTTTAAAGGTATTGAATTGTGTTAGGGAGTAGCAATGGATTTTTTTGAATGGAAAACTGGACTGGAGAAAAAGAACATGACGTGAAAGATAAATCTACTATTAGACAAATCTAAACAACGGTAACCTTTTTGATTAAGAGAATAACCAAGGAAAACATATTTTGTGGAAAGAAAATCCAACTTATCTTTTGTGTAGGGACAAATGTAAGGAAAGCAAACACAACAAAAAATATGAAGAAAAGAATAATTGGGAGTGAAATAATTTCTCAAAAGGAGAGGAGAAGTTTAAGACACATGTTGGTAAACGATTTACTAAATAGAGGGCAGTGTTAATGGTTTGAGCCTAATAAGATTTAGAACTGAAGAATGAGCAAGAAGAGTTAATGTTGTTTAGACAAGGTGACGGTGTTTACGTTCTGCTTAACCATTCTGCTCAGGATGATGAGGACAAGAGAGTCTATGATGAATTCATTTTTGAAGCAAAAATTATCTAAAGGCATGACTAGTGTATTCACCCCCACTGTCTGTTTGGATAGTTTTTAGTGATTTGGAGAACTGATTTTGAATGTAAGTGAAAAATGTGACAAAAATGGTGAGTACTTCAGATTTGGTTTTCATGTGAACACAACATAATATTTGAAACCTTGAATTGATAGAGTCGGAAAGGTATACAACATTATGAATTAATTCGAAAGAAAATGGAGTAACAGACTTAGACAAATGAAAGAGCAATTTGGTGGATTTGCCCAATGGATACGAATGACATTTTGATGAAGGATAATTGTCTAACAAAGAAATCATAGATGCAAGACGGCGAAGAATTTGTGTTGATGGATACCCTAAGTGAGAGTGCCACATATCTGCAGCAACTCTATCTGCTGATAAAGTATGAAAAAGACTCAATTTATTGGATGATGATGAACCATTATTGACGGGATAAAATCTACTATAACTCTGACCCTCCAAAAGCGTCCTCTCTGAGCTCAGTTCCTTGACATAAAAGGCGTTGAGAAACATTAGAATATAGCAGGAGTTGTCAGAAAGTAATTTATGAGCGGATAAGATATTGGCAGAGGTATGTGTGCAATAAAGAAGATTAGAAAGAGTGAAAGGACAGTGGGAAGAAGGTAAAGATGTATTTCCAATTTTTGAAATGTGCAAACCTTGACCGGAGACAATGCCTCTAACTGTGCCAGAACCATAGTATTCTCTATGATTGGTTAATGTATAGGATCATTGGTGATGTAGATATTGGACCGATGTCAAGAAGTTATAGTAGCAGCCATGGCAGACAAACAAGAGCTTTGTGTTTGACCTTCGTAAGCTATGTTAAGTCAGTGGAAGTAATCAAATGCTGTATAACCATTGCGTTTGCAGATTTGGCATGAACCACGAGAGTCATAAGTATATGGAGGTCGATTAGATGGAGTCGAATCAAGAATAGAACCACCACGAGAAGGAAACCGAGAGCTGGAACCACGGTTGTAGGTGGAAGGACTAGAAAAGGATCCGCGGCCATAAGTGTTGGGGCGGCCTCTTTTCAATCTAGAGAATGTGCCACATCCATAATATCCACCAACCTAATGTTTGTGAGTAAGGAGAGCAGTGGGAGTTGACTCCAAGCTAACAAGAGCCTAATTCATCAAGCGACTTTCAGCACCCAAAAGCAATGATTTAAGGGCATCGTAAGTAATTGGTGTATCATGAGTTTGGGCAGAGCTAATAGTGTTATCATAGAGAGGGCCAACTTTGTTCATAATGATAGAGATCAAGTCAGGGTCATGAACGAGATGCCAGATAAAGCAAATGTATCAGCAATCTGATTAACATTATCCAAGTAATCAAAAATAGATAGATCACAACTAGTAGTGCGGAGCAAGTTGCCACAAAGCTGAAGAATCTGATTATGATTTTGAGAAGCATAGCATCGTGCAAGAGAAGACCCGATATAACCCACTAAATTCACATAGGTTCACTAACTATTACCGCTCAAATGTTTAGGAGCTACATGTATTTCACTCAAAAGCAATTTCACAATACATGCCGCCATATGCTTGCTTTTCAATCTCATCTCCACTAGGTAGCTTCACTACTACAAAGCATTGATATAAGGACACCAAACAAGGACACATAATTTATCAAATGTCCTTAAAGGTTATTTAAGACACTCACAATATAAATCAAACTTAAAAGTGAAAGAGCGGTTTTTTTCAAGGACAACTGGATTTCAATAGTGTGTCCTAAAAACGTTTTCAACATAAGGACATAATCCCAAAAGCAATTTTTTAGTCGACCTGTTCAACAAAAGAAAAAATCTTTTGCCCACTTTCCCATTTTCCTTCCCTAAATTTCAGATTCCCTCTTCCATTGAAACCCACCAAATTCATTCTCTCTATTTCTATTTTATATGTTCTATACTTTGTTCTTCGCAACAGAGGAAAAACAAATTGGTTTCCTGTTCTCCTATCGGTGTTATGTTCTCCCTGAACTAATTTCGTTCTATCAACCCAGATAGAAGGTTGAGGAGTCAATAACTCCAAAATCAGGACTATAGAAGATGCGGACTTTCAGGTACTATTATCTCCCTAATTTTCAATTGGTGGGTATTCAGATTTATGGGTTCATGGTTGGGGATTACACTGTTTATTCTCATGGGTACTCTCAGCTTTAAGAGATAATTGCTTCTTTGAATCATCTTGCAGCTGGAGGATAGATCTGGATCTCTAACTAACAAGTCATGTACAAGCCGAAGGTATAGAATTCCTATTGAGCTAGCTTCACTCAATACATTCCTTTATCAACACCAAGTTCTCATTTTTTTCTGAACAATCCAGGTTATCGATTTTTGCCTTTATTCATTTGATTCCCTTGTCTGAGTCGCTAAACCGTTAAAAGAGATGTAGTGGTTATTGCCTAATAATCCAGGTTGCCAATTTTTACCTCTTTCAAAGAAATTTATTTCCACCATCAAGCCAAGGAAGTCATTAACCTTGGGTTATCTTTTAAACATCTATTACTTTTGAAATTTGAATTGATAAGAATTCTTTGAAATGTGAGGCAAATGATCTCCTTGGTGAAGTTAAAATGCTTGAGAACATCATGTGTGTGCTTGGCTTCACATGCACACCATCTGTTTGTTGAAAGTTCCAAGTGACTAAAAAAAGTGCAGGTTTTTTAACAGTTGTATACCATTGACTACCATATCAGTCAGTTCGTTGATTTTGTATATTGCTCCCTTATTAGTCTAGCTTTGAGATCTCTACAAGACCCTAAACTAACTTCTTTGATCTTATGTAGTAAACTTAATGGTCTAAACCTCTCTAGGTATATTATTGCTAAGATATATTATCTCTACAGTTTGAAGCAACTGTAAGTGTTCTACTATTTTTTCAACTTACTATAGTGTTAACATGTGTAATGGTTAATATAATGAAGGTTGAGGAGAATATCGTGCTTGCATTAGCCCAACAACGACGACCAAACTGTGCTCGGTTATCCATCTTGGGTATGCATTGTACTTCTATTACCTCTTAGGTATGTGTGATTCGATTTTGTAATGATTGCTACCCAGTCCAACTATTCTTATTCATAACTGATATTCTCATATATGAAATCACCAGCTGATCCAAAGTTTATGGAGGCACTTGAAGATGTTCTATTTAAAGAGGTATGAAATTTCATTTGAGTTGTATTTGTATCTCATTCAATTACAATACATGTGTATGCATACAATTAAATGTGTGCTTTAACTGCAGTAACTAAGACTTTCATGGTAAAAGAACATCTGTCTGTTTCAGGTGAGTCCTTTGTCCTAATTAGGTCTTATAAATGAGCTTGATTTCATCACCCTTTGTCGTACACTGTTTAAGCACTCTATTTTCACCAATGTTAAGCATTTCACTTCATAATGGATCCTCTTACTAAATAAAGCAAACTATTTCAAACTGAATAGCATGGTTTTTTAATGACATGGTTCAAATAGTCTCTTATCATAACATTGTTTAAACTCAGTAGTCTTTTATTTATTTTTTGGTTCACGAATACACTAATCTTGGCATACTTCTTCTAATCCATTTTCCACATTGACCTACTTCTTCATTTTGAGGTGGGTGTCTATTAAAAACTGATTATGGGTGATAATAGTTTTGTAAATTAGTTCAAATTTTGGTGCAGATGAACGTATGCAGTGACATGTGCTTCAGTTCATTCTTTTGGTTTCCCAAGTAATTTTTTTGTTGATCCTTTCCTTTATGTCCAGGTAATTGCTCCTCTTTTTGTTGATATTCATTGGTTGTTGCAATTCCGATAAAACAACTAGTTGCATGTCAATTAAGTTCCCTATTGATTTTCAGAACATAAGCAAAGATTTGATAGTAGCGAGAAACATGAACTTTGAGGTACAGCTGAAAAGGACATGTTTTGATTGTTTATAACCTTGAGGCCTAGATGGTTATAACTTGAATTTATTGTTATGGTTCTGTTAAAAGCTTGGTGACTAAATGGTTATAGCTTAAAAGGACAGGTTTTGATTGTTTGTTATTCTTATGTGTAGCAGCAGTAGTAATAGGTTTAAACAAGGTCATTACTGTTATTTTAGTAGTTATAGCAAGCAAGATTTACCATATCTTTTTTGCCATATGATCAATAGAAGAAGCTGAGTAAGTACGTCAACTTTTGGGGGAAAAGTTTTTCTTTATGCTTACTTTGGTGGTTAACTTTTGTTTTTCTTGAACACATTCATCATCTCAACTTCTTCTGCCAATTATGTTAGTTTATTGTTTATGGATGGTTAAATTGATTATTACACATGAATGTTTGAGAAAATAATAGTGGTTGGAATCACAAACATAAAGTCAACATATGGAGTTGAGAAAACTTGGCAAGAAGACCCATGTGCTCCATAAGACTACGTCTAGAAAGGTCGAGACTGCAGCTCAGATGATCCATTAAGAATCAGATCCTTGTGACTTTATCCTAGCATTTATATATGTTCATTTTTAGAGGTGAAGATCGTGCTTTTAATTGACAATTATAACTTAGCTGTCACCATGACTCACTTAATGATTTACTTGAAACTTGGAATTAGGGACTTATCCTCAAGCGGATTGACAAGAGAGATAACTTCATATATATCCAATCATGACATGTTACATCTTTGTAAGTATTCCAAGCTTGATAACTTAGCAATAGCTGACTTTATGTGTGCATATATCTGTTGGAAACTTGTAACCCTAGTCTTTACTAACACAATATGGAGCTCAAAGCCGCTGAATCTTTATTGAATGAATAATAGTTGGCTTTATACTAGCCTTGCAATACAGGAATGATAACAAATAACAACCACGTTTACGAACCCTACTAACATGGAGCATTAGTTGAAGAATAATTCAAACCTAATCTAAAACCCTAATGACTAGGGCTTTATTAACAGACTAACAATAAACCCTATAATAAATGAGACTAAGTCAAAGTGACTTAACTAACAAGAAACACTAACAAATCCTCCCTTAAACTGAATTGCAATCTGCAGTCAGTTTACACATGCCAAGTTGCTCTCTCATCTTCAAGAACACGTCCAGCTTCAAGGGCTTAGTCATCACATCAGCAACTTGATCTTTTGAACCACTATGCACTAATTCAACTACTCCATTTCGATAAGTCACGAAGAAAATAAAATCTGATATAAATGTGTTTACTCTTACCATGCATGACTGGATTCTTTAAGAACCTATGGCTGAGGTATTATCATAAAAGATGGTGGTGCACTTGGTTTGTGATCAAGCTTTTCAAGAATTCTTTGCATCAACACACATTGACATACACAGGAGGCTGCAACAATGAACTCAGCCTCCGTAGTAGACAGTGTGACAACTGATTATTTCTTTGAGGACCAAGCCAGTACACCGAAACTCAATAGAAATACATAGCCTGAGGTGCTCTTCCGATTGTCAATGTCTTCGGCGTAATCACTATCGGAGAAAGCCAGCAAGCTTCCATCTCCACCTTTCTTGTATAGGATCCCTAGCTTAACTGTACCTTTTAAGTATCTTAAAACTCTCTTCACAGCTTGATGATGCAAGTCAGTAGGCTTTCCATAAAATGACTAATTAAGCTTAGTCGGCCCTGGTGGCCGCTAGATATATGAGGCTATGAGGCTGCCCACCCTTTGTTTATAAGCTGTGGCATCAACACATGCACCTCCTTCATTCTTCACAAACTTGGAGCCTGGGACAATCGGGTTCTTCACAGGATTGCAGCGTTCTATGCCAAACTTTTCTAGCACTTCATTAGCATACTTCTTCTGGTTAATGAATATCCCATCAGAGCTTTGAATAACCTCCACACCTAGGAAATACCTCATTTTTCCAAGGTCTGACATATCAAAGTGCTGCTTCATGGAGTCTTTAAATCTCCCAAACATAGCCTCATCATTTCCTGTGAAGATAAGATCATCAACAAACAAACTTACCACTAGAAGCTTCCCAACTTCTCCAGTCTTAATGAACAATGTGTGCTCACTAGGACAACGCTCAAACCCTTCAGCAGTGAAGTAATACTCTATTTTGCTGTACCAAGCTCGAGGAGCCTGTTTGAGTCCGTATAGGGCCTTTTTAACCTATACACCTTGTCTTCTTGGGGGTTTTTAACCTATACACCTTGTCTTCTTGGGCCTTTTTAATCTATACACCTTGTCTTCTTTACCCTTCTTTTCATACCTCAGAGGTTGATCAATATAAACTGCCTTATTGAGTTCACCGTGCAAAAATGTACTCTTCACATCAAGTTGGTACACACTCCATCTCTTGTATGCTGCAAGAGCTAAGATCATTCGAATAGTATCCCATCGAGTTAGGAGGCAAACATTTTGTTGTAGTCGATCCCACGCTGCTGAGTGTAACCCTTGGCTACAAGCCGGGCTTTATACTTTTCAACCTCCCCATTCTCATTCAACTTGGTCTTATATAGCCACTTCACTCCTATTCTCTATGCCCCTTCTGGTAATGAACATAACTCCCAGGTGCCATTCTTCTCGACAGCTTTGATTTCACAATCCATAGCATCTCTCCATTTTAGACTATTAATTGCATCTTCAAAGAACACATGATCAGCTGATGAGGTGTACATCACTAGGTTTTCTTTCTCCTCGGATAAACCTTCTCCGCTCACATAATCCTCCATCCATGGAGGTGTTCTTCGTATCTTCCTTTGAACTGGACTAGGTGGTAAATCTGGCTCATTAGGTGATGTTCCTGAGGTTTTCTTCTTCGGTATTCTGCTCCCCTGCATCACTTTCTTCTTCTTGTTCACTTCCTTCCATCTCATCTTCATCTCCATATTCTAGTACATCAATCCTGCTACCTCTATTAGCTGCATCCCAATTCCACCTCTCATCTTCCTCGAACACTATATCTCTACTTATCACTATTTTCTTCAACACTGGATCATACAATCTATAGGCTTTCGACTCCTCACTTAAGCCTAAGAAGACACATTTGTAGCTCTTGTCATCGAGCTTTTGTCTCTTGTTGTCAGGAACATGCACATGCCCTACACATCCAAACACTCTTAGGTGAGCTACTGAAGGCTTGTACCCACACCATGCTTCCTTAGGAGTCATATTCTTCACTGCAACTGTAGGACATCTGTTGAGAACATGGACTGCCCAATTGACTGCCTCCGGCCAGAATTCCCTTGGAACTTGCTTCTCTGCTAACATGCATCGTACCATATTCATAATGGTATGATTTCTTCTCTCTGCCACCCCATTTTGTTGTGGGGTGTAGGCTGTAATGAGTTATCTTCCAATCCCATTCGAGCTACAGAACCAGTTGAACTCTTGTGAGGTGAACTCACCTCTTTCTCAACTAAACTCTTGAATTTTTTGAACATGACAAAAGATTCTGACTTGGTATTCAAGAAGAAAGATGATACTTTTCTACTATAATCATTGACAAAAGTAATTAGGTACCTCTTTTGGCTGTTGGACTCAGGTGTAATTGGACTGCAAATGTCTGCATGAACTAGCTATAATCTTTGTGATGCTCTCCACAAAATTTTCTTTGGAATAGCTTCACGGTGTTGCTTGCCTACCATGCAGCTAGTGCACATCTTTGTGGAAGCATTGAGTGATGGCAGCCCTTTCACTAGTTTCTTGTAGGACAAGGTTCTCAGGCCTTTGTAGCTAAGGTGTCCAAGCCTCCGATGCCATAATTCAGTCTCATCCTCTTCTGTAGCCTTAAAGCATGTTGTAGCTTGAGTTTGCACTGATGCAAGTAGGATGAACATACGATTGGCAGACATGGCAGTCTAGATGATCAACCCTCTCATAGGGTGATAGATTTTGCACATGCCAAGGTGAATCAAAATGGCCAAATTTTTCTCTTGGAATTGGCCAATACTAAGAAAATTGTTTTTCAATTGAGGAATGTAAAATACCTCACTAATCACCTGAGTTATCCCATCAACCTGTAACCTGATGCATCCTTTCCCCATCACTACCATCTTCATGTTGTTGCCAAGTTTCACTACATGCCGGAATGACTCATCAAGGTTGAAAAACCATTGTTTGTTGCTACTCATGTGGTTGTTACAACCTGAGTCAAGGAACCAAACTTCCTGTCTTCTTGAGTTGTGGAACTACATATATGCCATTAACAACATCTCCTGCTCTTCATGAAGTTCTGCATAGTTAGCGCCTTTCTCCCAGCTAGGGTACTCATATTGGAAGTGTCCTAGCTTATGACACTTGAAGCACTCTACTATTGCCTTGTTGAATGGCTGCCTTCCACGACATCTGCCTCTTCCTCTAAACATGCCTCAGCCTCTGCCTTGGACTTCAATCGTCTCCTCATAGCTTACTTTCAGAGCTTGTTCTTCACTCTCATGGCCATTCATCCTTTGCTCATGGACTAGTAAACTACTTTGTAGTTCATCTACTGCCAATGTATCCAAATTATTGGATTCTTCCACCGAGCATACCACATAGTCAAACTTTGTGGTCATAGACCTCAGAATTTTCTCAATAATGACCACCTGCTCCATATTTTCCCCATGGATTTTCAATTTGTTGACAATTGTGAGAGTCCTGGCAAAGTATTCATCTACTTTCTCTCCTTCCTTCATCTGCAAGACTTCGAACTCTTTCCTAAAGGCTTGAACTGTGCACGCTTGACCCTAGTTGAGCCTTGATATTTCTGATTCATGGAATCTCAGAAATGCATGGTTGTGTCTTTATTGAGGATTGTTTCCATGATTGTGCGGTCAATGGCAGAAGAGATAGTTCTTTGCCTTGAGATCTTTCAGTTTTTGATCCTCAATAGATTTGCGTTGACCTTTTGTCAACTCAACTCTTTCTACTGCTACTGTAACTCCATTCTTGATCAATCCCCAATACTCCTTGGAGCGTAAGAAGTTCTCCATCAACATGGCCAAGTGATCATAATGGCCATCAAATTTTAGGATCACTGGCTACACAAAGCTGCCCTCAGTTGCCATCCTCACCCACTCTTTTTCTTACTCGTCTTTCTCTTCTCTCTCACTTAGAAATCTAATCTTGGTCAGGCTCCATGGTGGAGCTCTGATACCACTTGTTGGAAACTTGTAACCCTAGTCTTTACTCAACACAATATGAAGCTCAAAGCCTCTGAATCTTTTTTGAATGAATAATAGTTGACTTTATACTAGTCTTGCAATACAGGAATGATAACAAATAACAACCACTTTTTACAAACCCTAATAACATGGAGCATTAGTTGAAGAATAATTCAAACCTAATCTAAAACTCTAATGACTAGGGCTTTATTAACAGACTAACAATAGACCCTATAATAAATGAGACTAAGTCAAAGTGACTTAACTAACAGGAAACCCTAACAATATTTGCAGTAATTAGTACCTGAATTTATAAATTAATGTATGTATATGACTGGATTCAGAAATTTATCTAACAATAGATTAACTGGATCAATACCTGAATTTCTGTCTAAATTGCCAAACCTGAAAGTTTTGTGAGTATTTTGATTTGAATTATTACTTATACTTGGTTGTCTGGAATGGGTTTTTAAATTTTCTCTACCTCTGCCGTAACTTGGAGAAGAAGAAGCTCAAATGGTTCACTTCCGAGTATGCTTATTGAAAAATCGACAAGTGGATCATTATTGTTAAGGTTTGTTTCTGTCCAAAGCCATTATCTAATATATTCATAGTATTTCCTTCTGTTTTCGGTTGCAATCTTATATTCTTTGATGTGGAGAAAGTTCTATATTGTTAGGCGTTGTTTTTGTACTATACAAATTGAATACTATATTGTCGACTAAATTTCCGTGACTGATATGCATGCATCAACCTTATTCATCCTAGGGTCAGAGAAAATGAAAACTTATGTGTAGCAATATCATGCAAAAGGAAGAAAACCAATGTATTCATTCCCATAATAGCAGCAGTTAGTGGATTTGCTATTCTGTTTGTAGCATCAGTTATGTTATTTAGCATGAGAAGAAAAGTGAACAAGGTAAAGCTGTAATATTTATTACTAACAATTGAAAGGTAAACAGAGAAACTGTTTGATGTGTCATATGTATGCAATTTTGAAAATATAAGAATATATTTTTTGTGTCCTCTTATGGATTTAATGACTCAATTTTCTGAACTTTGAGGACATAATTTGTGTCCTAGTATAGAAAAGAGGACACATTTGAGAATGTATTTTGTGTTATTTTATGGATTTAAGAACTCCATTTTTAAATGTTTAATGACACTAGTTCTATGTCCTAGTACAGAAAAGAGGACACATATGAGAGTGGATTTTTATGTCCTCTTATAGATTCAAGGACTCAATTTCCAAAGCTTTTAGGACACAATTTGTGTGTCCTCATATAGAAAAGAGGACACATATTAGATAATATGAGAATGTAATTTGGGTGTCCTCTTATGGATATAAGGACACCTCGTCCAAAGCTTTTAGGACACACAAACTGTGTCCTCGTATAGAAAAGAGGACACATTTCTAGTGTCCTTGTATGAGACTTATGATGACTCCCGGATAGATGACTCTTTAAAAAAAAGTCCTTGTATGTATTTAAGGACACTGTCTCAATGTCCTTAAATCATGTTTTTGTAGTAGTGCTCACAACATTGAAAATCAAGAGTCATTTATTTGGTTGTAATGGGCCTAAGGGTAAGAGGCTAAAAGAAATAAAGGATAAGGAAATACAAAGCCCATGGAAGCCCATGAAGCAACTCTCACTTTTAGAGATATAAGACTTTTACTTTCAAATGTGTATGTGTTGAAGTGAAATATATATATATATATATATATATATATATCTGTGTAAAACAATATATTTTGAGACTGACGATTTATGTTGTTTTGGAAAAAGTGTTTTCAAGTTATGTGAAGTCTTTTATTGAGATTTGTGTAACATTTTTGGGTCTTGTATGATCTCTTTAAATGTTTTTGTCGTTGTACCAAGGGTCACAGTAGTGATCGAGGGTAAGTAAATTGGGAACCATGCTCTTGGATGCCCTTTGGGTGAATAGTTACGACTCATTTAGAGCTCTAGTTTGTCTGTCATTGTACTTGATGGGAGTAACTGCGTGTTACTTGTGACTCATGAATACGTGTTTTAAAAGAGAATGTTCTTAAGTGTATTCTTCCTTTTAATTGTTCGTGAGGGACGTGGTTTCATATTTAAATTGTTGAGCAAACAAATAATATGATTTTGTCACTGTAGTGACTTCTGTTGTTCCTTATGAGAAAAGAATGTTGAGCTTTGAAATGAATCAAAATGTGATTTGTTTTTCATTGAGTTGAAAAAGTAATTTTTTTGTGATTGGTTTTGTTGCATGTGATGATTGGTTGATTTTATTTGAATTTACTCACATAAGCTTAAAAAGCATATTGGTTTATTGGCTTATTGTTTTATCCCGGTGCACTATTCAATGGTATAAGGGTTATTCCTGCAGGTCAAGGTAATTACGGTTGAAGCTGAGATCTTGTGGTTTTAGTTGTACATGTAGGAAGCTATTTTTGTTGTTTTGCTATTGTTGGACTTCTGCGTTTTAGTAAGCTCTGAAGAAGCATTTACGTATTAATTTGTTAATACAACTTAATATATAAACTATGTGTGATGCAATATATGACTCTAAAGAATGAGTCTGTATTGACATGGTGGGTTCTTAACGTCATCGAGTACATGTTTAAAAGAAAAAAAAAAAACAAGTATTTTGTTTTAATGTCTGAACCATCACACCCGGTGTATCTGTGTCTGTTTAATTGTTTATTATTTTCCCTTGAAAATCAGGGTGTGACAGAGATGATGAACGACCAGCCTCATCGTGTGTAAAGAGAAAAACTTTAATAGACTTTTTCAAATCTTCGATCTAGTGGCTGGAAAATTATTGGAGTTTGGTATGTGTAGTTAATACTACAAATTCCATAATTATCCATTCCATAAGTATGAATCATATTTTGAATACCTCTATACTTTGATTCATTTATGAAACTCCTAATTAAATAACCCTAGATTTTGATAGAATTCATGAAGTCATGAAAAATCGTAGTTGAGTACCCCAAGACTTGCATGGACTGCTAAACATGAATTTTGAATACATACAAACTTTAAATTCCATAGATTTCTTTAAAAGTTCCACAATTTTCATATACAATACACCAAGCTTCAAGTTAGAGAACAACTTAGCTTGTTCTCCTAAATTGTTGATATATAATCTATCTAAATTATTTACCAAAGAAATTACCATCAAGGTGGGGTTTATTTGGGAGTAGCTTGTTCTTAGAAACCTTATCACTTATCACTTATCACTATGCCAATAAACTCATAAGACGACAGAGCTCAGACGACATAGCAACATTGTGAGCTTTCAACACTATTACGCGTGACAAAGTCAGATCAGTTCAAAACAGTGGGGTTTTTTTAGTTACATATGCAATGCAAGTTACTAATGCAAAGGATAATAACTCCAAAACTGATGATATGGACTTCTACTGCAAGATACAACAAATCTGGGAAGTGGACTACTACAAGTTTAGGGTACCGGTCTTTATGTGTGATTGGGTTGAGTCAGCTAGGGGTATTATAGTAGATAAACTTGGCTTTACTTTGGTTAAACTAAATAGAATAGGGCATTTAAATGACTAACTTGTCTTAGCCACACATGTCAAACAAATTTTCTACATAGATGACCCCCTTGATGATCAATGGTTAGTGGTAGTACGGTGCCGGGATAGAGACTACCAAGGGGCCGGTAATGATGAAGAGCTAGAAGATATTAAAGCGGCAGAACACGCATTTATTCCCATAATGCCATCAATTGAGACATTTGATAATGTACTTGGTGAAGAGCCAAGCTCCTACATTCGAGATGGCAATGAAGGAATATGGGTGGATTGGTGATTAGGAAAAGATAAGTGATCTGAATGTATGCATATTACTATAGGTTGGGTTTTTTTGTTTAGGATTTTTTTTTTTTACTTTGTTAAGTTGCAGTAAAGTTTTTGTTATATAAAGATCACTTTCATTCTTGAATTTCCTGCTTCACTATTATTTTTGCCTAAGTATTTGTTTCTTGATTAATAATTAATTGCTGTTCATCTGAATACTTGTCATGTTATTTAACATGTAGCTAACTATATTTTCTCTGTGTTTCAGATAATGTCACTGTCTACAAGATCATCAGCATCTACAAGATTCATAACACTAAGGATTATTAGTGCAGCGATGCAATGGCCAAGATCAACATCTGCCACACCAATAAATGCAAGTATTTCAGAAGTAGCTGCCTCCCCTGAGAAGCTGGTGACACAACGAAAAAAGGCTGTTGTCCAAATGAAGTCTAAAACTGCAAGATAAGCTTCCTCCCCCAAGAAGTGTCAAACTACATCAAGAAAAGTGAAGATGAATAGGACTGCTGAGTTGAAGAAAGGTGCATCATCCAGTAAGTTGTCCAAAAAGTCAATTTTCACAAACAGCAAGGTTGCTGCTCATGACGATGATGAAAACAAAACCAGCGGATTGAAGCTGTTGATGCGAGGGATGGTAACCGTGAGCCACATCACAAATAGACTTATCCGAGGAAAGAAGTTAACTGTCAAGTTCAATGATAAAGGGGAACCTGTTGGTAAGGTGGCAAATGAAATGCAGTCTTACACAGGAGTGTTGGCTCGTGCAAAGATCCCAATCTCAGTAATGGATTGGAGAGATATTGATCCAGATGAAAAGTAAAAAATTTGGAAATCGATAACGGTACTTATACTCATCATAGAACTCAATTTTTACAAATTACATTGAAAAACACATGGTTTTTATGTTATCCGACCATTATTAGTACTCTGATTTGAAATTGATTTTTGCTATGTGTTTAGGATGCAATTGTCATACCTAAAGAATTTCGGAAAATAGTGATCACATCAGCTGCAAATAAATGGAAAGAGTTCAAGAGCAAGTTAACCAATTTATACATTATCCCTTACATGAATGAACCTGATCTCTTAGGATTTCCACCGGATGATTACCGAAGCATAATGATGGACAATTGGCAAACCTTTGTTGCTGACAGGCTTTCAGCTAGTTTTCTGGTTTGTTGTTCATTTAATGAATTCTGTTTTTTTGTGGAAGTTGTTAAATCCTACAATATGTAACTTTCTTTTGGTTTGGCTTGCAGGAGGTACGTGAGGCCCAATTATGAAATGAAAGGAGAATAAATACCCTCACCGTATGACAAGTAAAGGATATGCAAATTTGCTGGAAGAACTGGTGAGTTTTAATTAGATGGCTAACTAAGTTAAAATGTTTTTAATGAGCATCCTTATCAGTAGAAATATCTATAGTTGATTACCTAATTGTGGGTTCTTTTTTTTGGCCATTTAGTATGAAAGTATGCCGTTAGAACAACTTGATCAAGCTACAATGTGGATTAAGGCAAGGCAAGATAAGAATGGTCAGTTCAAACAAGCTGAGGTAGAGGAGACCGCAAAAGAAATTGTAAGTACATATAAGATAGCAACTGTTTTTCTACACATTATGTTTTACAAGTCCACTTATGTGAACCTATTTTTTATGACTCATATATTTTGGACTATTTCATGGCTTTATACATGAATGTAATGTTGCTCGACACATTTGTATATAGAATATTCATCTAATCTATCAGTTCAATATTTGCATTTGATTCCTTGAGTTGGTTAACTGTACTTTACTTCAACTTTTCATAAACTCGTAAACATTTATTGGGACGGTTGTATAATGATATTATCTTCAATCAGGAAAACTTAAAGAAAAGGGAGGTTGAAGGGGAGATCACTACATCTAGGTTTGATGTTGTGTTGACTATTGCATTGGGAAATCTCGAGCATCATGGAAGGGTTAGAGGTCTTGGTGGAACTGTAAAGCTGGTTGCATATTTTCATTTGCCAAAATGACAGAGAAAGAGTGTAGAAGAGACAGTGTTGTCATTACTGAAAAAGATATTGGAGGAAAAAGATTGTTTAATTGCTAAGGAAATAGCTAAATGGGAGGAGGAGAAGGATAGACAATTGGCTGAGGAAAAAGCTTAGTAGAGTGAGAAGATTGCAAGGATAGAAGCAAAGATTGACAGGAAGAAGTTGCCTGTTGATTCAACCAAATCTGCCACACCAGTCAACTAACTTGATTCAGGACAAGGAGTTGTTCCTAACTAGGTGAAAAGGGTGTTATAATGGGGAAACTAAAATAGTGATAGCTGCAAAGAAGAAGTTGGATTTAAGAGACGATGTGACCAATATCATACCTGAAAAGGAACTTGTGCATGTCACTGATGGGAAGACAAAACCAACCGCGATATTAGAAGAGAACTCAAGAGGTGTCTTTGCTATTCCAATGGTAAGAGTAAATGATGCAGAGGTAATTTCATGCTTGCCTAATCAAAGTTGAATTAGACATGTTATGCTGATATAGCTTTCATTATGTGAATGGTGAAAAGGTAAATTTCATACTTGCTTAAATAAAGTTGAACCGGTCATGTCTGCTGAACTTGTTATGTTATGCTGGTATAGGTCTCATTAGGTCAGAACGAGTGCAAACTAGCCATTGATTTGGTGAAAAACATTATAGCCATTGGAACAATCATTAATGTTGACCTTGAGACTAACTAGCGAACTATCCATAATATTTCATTGGGAGAGGAAAATGTACTAGTCTATATCATTCGGACTTTGGTTCATGAAGCTTTGATACCATTTCCCATAAAAGATGAGATAGTGATGGTTAAGAATGCCATTGAGACTTGTGTTGCTTGGACAAAGAACCTAGTCATTACCCACGCAACAGATGCCAAGGTAATTCAATTTGTTAGTCTTTACTTTAAAATGGATGTCACTTGGTCAACTAAACTGATAACGTGATATGGCAGTTTATACCAACTTATTTTTTGAAACAATAGAAAAAACCAATGCGTGTAAATCAAAAGAGGACATTAACGGATATGTTTGAAGATAATGAAGATTTACGAAACCTGCCACCAAATCTCCCAACAGCTGTAAGTGCCCTGTCCATTTGGGCCAACCATGAACTGCGAGATGGGGCCACCATCCACACCACTCTTGATACTGAAATTTTAGGTCATCGAAGGAAAACTGTTGTCTTTATAAGTGACATCTATGCCATGGCAAACATGTTGGAACTATTAGGAGGCTGCATTGTTTTTTTCATGAGGTAAATATATTAAAACTAGTTAGCAATTGTTTACCATTCGATTGGAACAATCATGATGTTTATGTGTTTATGAGGTAATCAATTTATTATAGGTAGCTACATTGTTGTTTATGTATTTATGATTTGTCTTATGTGAATCAGTGTTAATATTATGAATTTGAAATGTTTATGTAGCTACCTTCATGATGTTTTGAAGATATCAAAGATGACTGACATGGTAGCCTTTGTCGATCCTAATCATACGAGTGCACTTGGTTATGGAAATCCTACTGAACGAGCTCGATCTTTCTCTAATCGGTTCCAGAATGGAAAGCCTGGCCATATTTTTATTTAGTGTCGTATAACTTGGGTATGTAAACTGGATTACAACAATTTGATTGCTATTAAATATTACTTCTAGGTAGCTAGTTTATATAAACTATCTTAAACTGAAAATGAGTTTTGTTGTGGCATAGTTCTCATTGGATGTTGTCTGTTGTGAATCTCAATAAAGAGATCAGTTACTTCATGAATCCATTAAAGAGGCGCCTCATAACTAGTGAATGGAAAACAATTTTGGATAAGTACGTCTCTTTTCCACTATATAAGTTGATCAGTACTTGACGTTAATTGCACATCATATAAATGCTGTACTTATGTAGGTGTTTTTCTATTTATTTTGAAGCTCTATTAAAATCTACAATGAGAAAAAGAATAAGGGAGGAAATTAATCCAATGGAAAAAAATCTTGTTGTAAGTTGATAGAGGGATTTGAAGTATCTTTGCTTCTTAATGTTTATATAGCTTAGTGCTTCAGATATGGTGCCTTGTGTTATTTTCAGAGCATTCCTGAGCAAAATGGTGGCAAGAGTTGTGGTTATTGGATCATGCGTTACATCAAGGAGATAGTGGAAGATACCAATACTATAATATACTTTATTTCATGGTTTGATGAATATAATCTTCATATATCATATATAAAGGTTAGTCTCAGCAGTGGTGGAGTGAAATTGATTGAACTTATTCCATAATTTGATAAATCATTGGAACGACATAGAAGTAAAGTAGATGAAGAAGATTTTCGGGGATAACTCCACTCATCTACTTTATTCTCAACTCTGACAGTTGGAGAAGTATGCCTTTACCATATATACAAGTAATGTGTTTCAACTAATATATATAGAGATAGATTGGATTGGAGGACTGATTACTTCAAGAATTTTGCATTTGAATTCATGTCGTGTGTACATTACATCTAGTTATAACAATGATGAAGAGAAAGAGTACACGACTACTTACTACCATCGGAAAAGTGATCCTCGAGTAGTATGCTCTTGCAAACTTTATGAATATGAAGGCATTCCATGTTCTCATTTATTTAATGTAATGAAGCACAAGCGCATGAGGGAGATACATTTGTCCTTGGTATTGAAGCGGTGGACAAAGTAAGCAAAATCTGAAGTTCACTCCGTAGTTCCCTAGGAAAATATGCCTAGTGAAGCTGTATGATTGGCCAAGTACATAAACATCCTTGATAATATTGGTTGTAATTTTTTTTATTGTCATATAATAAGTTAATGTAATAAAAGCAGCTCTTTTATAAATGTAACTATAACAATAATTATTATTATTATTATTTTTGCACCTCTTTTAACTTGTTGAATCTTTTTTTTTTTGGTTAATTCTTGTGTTAATACATTGCAGGCATGGAGATTTAAGTAGCAGGGTATCATATCATGCATTACAGACAAAGGAGGGTACCAACATTTTGAAGAAAGAACTCAGCAGATTGGAGCATACTTGGAGATGTTTTGAAGCAACAAAAGGATGTAGGTAATAGTCCAGACCCATATAATAACATTGTAAGATATGCTATCAGGATAAAGAGCAAGGGCATGCAAGGAAACAAACAACCAAAAACAAAGCCAAAATGCCGTTTATGGAGAAGCTATGGACACAATAAAACTACATGCCCACAGAAGAATGGAGTGCGTGGCAGAGTTAGAGTTGTGGCCCATAATTATACTCGAAATTCAAGTAAGGTGCAAGAACTTCCTGCCGAAAAGAAACCGAAACTTTGACAGCTCAGTGATATTGAAGATTGAGACATGCTCTAAATTCTATAACAGGAGCAATTGTAATTGTTCTTATTTTTTCCCCCCACTTGACCTATACTTTGTTGGTTTGAATGATGATGAACCTATTTCTGGTTTTCCATATATATGTTATGACCAAATTTAATGAAAACTTCAATAAATTTGTAGGGATATGAAGACAAAAAATGCAAGAATCCATCGACAAGTTTAATGTTAATTTCCAAATTTGAATATGATAATGAATCATAATATAAAAGATATGAAGATAAAACTGAACAAAAAGAATTGGTGTTCCTAGAACTCGAACCTCAGACCCATAAAGTGAAAACTAGGCATCCAAACCAATTGTCCGATAATACATTTGGGTTTTAATAGGGTGTTGTGTATATATATATATATATAGTTAATTACATTTCCGGAGGTGGCCCTGATTATTAGTTACTATGAAGTCATACAACCATACATGATTATTAGTTGTTGGTTATGAATAAGACCCATTATCAATAATATAGAATAGGTCTATGAAATCATATAACCCTTCAAGTCAGTTTGTAACTCCTAGACAAGAGATACCCTCCTAGACAACATATATGGTTCTAGATGAGTATTTCATCTTAGATAAGATATATGTTTCCCTACACCTTCATAAGATTTATGCTCTTAGAAAAGAGCATACCTCCTAGACAAGATATATGGTTCTAGACCAGATATTTTATCCTAATTAAACAAAATATATGTTTCTCTACACCTACTTCACAAGATTTATGCTCCTAGAAGAGAGCATACCTTTGAGACAAAATATATGCTCCTACACTAGCTATTTCCTCCTAGATAAGATATATAGTGCTAGACGAGATATTCCATCCTAGATAAGATATATGTTCCTCGACACCTCCTTGCTAAGATTTATGTTCCTAGACGAGAGCAAACCCACTGAGCAAATACATGCTTCTGGACAAGATATTCCCTCCGAGACCCAAATTTGAATCCTTGTAGATAAGTGAATATTATTCTATGCAATTGAACTTGTTTTGATATAACTGGACTAGACGTACGTACAAGGTCCATAAATCACCTATCTGATTGAAGAATCAATATGAGAAGACTGAAATTATCTGGGTGCCGATGTTTTACGACCAAGTTAAAAACTCTATAGGAAATTAAAGGTTTGTTTGTTAATTACAGTAAACTAGCAATTGAGAATCATTTAGGGTTTTTGGTTTAGGTCTATTTTGTTAAATTATGAAAAAAAAACAGTAATTGAGTAAATCATTACTAGTTTCCTTAACAAACATAGAAAATATGAAAAACATATATAAAACTTTGTAATTAAGTAAACCATTAGTAGTTTCCTTACCATACTATGATTCTTTCGGAAATAATATAACTTCTTTTTAGTAAGATCATGTAATTCTCAAACCTTTTCTCAAATTTGACCTATCACGCCGTTCTCTCCTTCAATATATGTAATTGGCTACTCTCATCTTGTCTTTGAGGGAACTGTTTCCAGATTCTCAACAAGTTCATATTCTCATTCTATCTTGGGGGAATTGACGTACTGCTTGCATTCTGAACAAATTCAAGCTCTGCCTCATTATTTAAGATATTAGGTCTTTGTTTTCTTTCATATAGTTATGAATTGCTTTAATTTGTATGATATATGTATTTAGATTTTAGGTCTAATTGCAAGTTATTTGATGATATGGTGTAAAGTAGATTATGGCGCCGAAGAAAATAAAAGACGACAAAGCAATCAATTTTGGTAAAGCGGCCAAAAACGAGAAAGTGACGGTTGGCCAGTATGCCTTTAACCGATAGCTGTAAGTATCACTTTCTATTTTTGATATAAGTCATGTTACTTGATATGTACCCAAATTTATATTCCATTTGAGTATTTATCATACCCAATGACAAAATATCATGTCACTTCCTATTTGCAATTCTGAGTATCATGTCTTTCTTTAGGAAAATTCAAGCCAATAAGAAAAAGGAAAAGACAGATAATAAGCTGAGATATATAATCTCCAATTTCTCAGATGTTTAACGTTTTCCCTATAACATGTTGGTATTAGCTGATTGATTCTAATAAATTGTAGTTTATAAAAGAGGTTGCTTTGAAATGGCATACATTGAAGCTTAGTCAGAAGGCCGAGTATTTTGTTCCAAACTCGAATGATTCAAATGCAATACCTATGGTCAATAGGTATACGTTAGCATACTCAAAATTCATGGCAACACGGTGCAGTCTGAAAAAGTTTCAAGGTGTTGTTTCCAGATTTTTAGAAGATCAAATTGCTGCAGTCAAGGAAATGGGATTTGGCACCTTGTTGCAATTTTCCTGCACTAGAGTACAGCATGATTTGTGTGGCTTCTTGATAGATAAGTTTGGCACAAAAAATCGTTCAATTGAGTTGCATGGTAGGATAATGAATATTTGTTCTTCGAAATTTCAACATATTATAGGTGTACGTGAAAGAGGAACGAATATCGATTTCATTGGCTCTAGTGACGTCAACTCTGAGACGAAGGTGCTATGGATTTTTTTGTTGGAAAATCTGACAGCATATCAATTCCAATCCTATTTCAAAGGTTTGATGAAGCAAAGACAACAGATGACAATTTCATAGTCAGTTTCATTTTATTAGCATTGGGTACTTTACTTTGTCCCACTACATCAACAACCATTCATCGAAGTATCTTCTGCCATTGAGAGATCTGAAGAAAATAAGACTCTTAAATTGTGTAAGTTATTCTTTTCAATTTTTGGGGGACAGTAGGTCTTTCAAGTAGAAGAAATCACAGTACGTGTGCGGGTGCATCCTCTTTTTACAACTTTATTATTACAATATTATTGCATACAGGAGAACCCTTATAGATTATTCAAAGATCTTGTTACTGTTTGGGGGGGAAAGGAGTCATCAAAATTGATTAAGAATCTCAAAAAAGGAGGTCATGAAAGTCTTGCTATTAATCTAGTTCCCAAAATTGATACCGTGAAGAGACATGAGCATGAAGTGGGAGACATGTCTGCTTTGAAAGATGATATAGAATCATTGAAGAATGTTGTTTGTAATATTGAGAAATCTGTTGATGAGCTGAAAGGTGTTGTTGATACCATTCTTCTAAATGTTGTGGGAGAGTTGAAAGCTGTTTTTGGTAGTAACATGATTACAAACACTTTGGGGGAGCTAAAAGATGAATTTTTGAAAGCGATAAATGAACTGAAAGAGAGTGGGAAATAGCTGAAAGAGAGAAAATGTGCACACCAGCATTTCAATCGAGGGCTCTGTTCTTTTTGGTTTTTCTCTCAGCTTAATATGTTGTGAACCGAAGTGTGCACTCCAGGTGTTTATGAAAATGCTTGTGAAAATTTCAAACAATAGCAGCTACTTTGTTCCCTACCAAAAATCTCCAATTTTATGTTTTAAGTTTCATGGAATGGGTTTGATCAATTTGTTACCTTGGTATCCATTACTGCCTTTGATAACCTAAACCAAAGATCAAGTTTAAATTTTAAGTGGATATAATTATCTCTGAGTGGATGGGATACTTTTTGTTGTTTGATAAACATGTTGAATACATCCTCTATGCTCGTGATAAATGGCTTGTAAGTAGGTAGATGATGGAATGTGACAGCTATTGATGATAGAATATGCTATTGTTTATATAGCAATACTAGTAATCAAAATTTTGCTTAGGATTAGATGAAATAGGTGGAGTGAAACATGTCTACGATGATTTTGAGGATGACATCTACTACTAATCTCACTGTGCTTTGAATATTACAATTCCATTATGTTCTGTCTTGCAAAAAGAGTTCCAAATGGTTGTGCAGAAAATATTCTTATCTTGCTTGTTATATCAATGTTCTTATCTTGCTATATGTGAGACCTGAGATATACACTCATTAAAAACCTCCTTATGCATAATATGTTTCTTGTTTTGTTTGCTAGTAATGCAAATTTCATATCTCAACTACTTTGCTATTACCTTTAAAATCATTGTTTTGATGATCTATATTATATGCTTATGTTTTGTTTAGATTAGTAATATTATCAATCAGATTTACTTACAATATATAGCATTGTCTTATCATATTGCAAAGGTTATGAAACTAGACATCTTGCATCAATTTCCTTTGTTGGAGATTTTGTTTGAAACCAAATATGGAGCCTAAAATATGATTTTCACTTCTATAGGATCATCTACCATTTCACTATCCCACCACTCAATCATTCTAGGAAAACTTGTTTTGGGGAGCCAATTTTGAACTGAGATTCTCATAGATCATGTAAAGAATAAGAGATAGATGATAGATAGCAAGGCACAACCTTCACATCCCTCTATTTTGATTATTGCTATATTAATTCCACTCCAGTACATGACTGTTTTGAATTAATGTTTCTTTTAGTAGATATCTTACTTCTTTCAATTACTTTGTGTGTGTTTCCTTGGTCAATGTGTATTATTGTTATGTGCTACTATGTGTGCAGTACATATTCTTCATGAATGTATTTGTGAAGTTTATTTGAAGGTTTTTGTCTCTTATTAATCAAAGGTTCTTTAGTTTACTTTGATATACAAGAGGAGCATATTCATGAATTTAGTATCACTAAGGTTCTGTAGTTTACTTTGATATGATCGGCTATTGTCAATGATATGATTTGCTACTGAATTGATTTGCTAATTTATAGTTTATGGTTTATGTTAATGATATGATATTCATTGTTTATGGTTAAAATTGGCTACTTGTGTAGGTGCAAAAGGGTGATGACACATGGAATAATCGAACAAAACCAGTGAGAAGAAAAGCTCTGGCACGTAGGAAAAAGTTTCCAAGCACAAGAGTAAAGAGACAAAAGCATAAAGAATTGGAACAAGACAGGGAAGAAGAGGTGGATGAAAAAAATGAGGAAGAACAAGATGGGAGAGAATAGGAGGAAGAAGAAGAGAACGATGGAGCAAGGAACAGAGGCAAAGGCCAGAAACAATCATATTGCCAATACAGGTGCAATATTATTGCTTTCCACGACATACTTCATAAAGTGTATGAGCAGCTCAATCGTGAAGAAAAGATGGGGTTGAAAGCCGAGTTGAAGAAGACACCATTTTGGAACTTGATTGAAGCTTATGATAAAAGATTGATAACTAAGAACGTAGCTGTAAAATCAGATTGAGAGATACATAGGTTAGTATAATGCTACAAGCCGACTTTGAAGAAATTTAAGTTTGGAAACAAGTTGGCAGAAATAAGTGTATTTGATGTGCACTATATTTTGGGTTTGCCAAATCGAAAATCAGCTCTCACAGTGCCAAACCCAATAGATGATCCTAAGAAGCCGATTGATCATCCTCTTGTTCGAAGGTTCTTTGCAAATGACCAAAGGATAAAAAAAGCAAGAAGCTGTATTGATGAGTTAAGCGAAAAAGCTCCGGGGTGGATAGAGAACATTACAAAGTTGCTACTGCTGCATTTTTTCATCGTGCTACTCTTTGCAAGCTCGGGGTCAACCTTAGGATGGAGCTTCGTGAAATGCATCATGGATATTGAGACAATGAAGATATATAACTGGGCACGAGCTGTTAGAGACTATTTGCTATTGTGTTTGCAAGCTGCTATAAAGGGAAAAGCAAGGCAAATCAGTGGATGTGTAACATTAATCCGGGTAAGTCACTACTGCTATTACTAGTATTGATATTGTACTGTTTTGTTTTTGTTATAGTATTGGATATCCGAGAGGAGTACTATGCTTGTTGAAATTAAAGACAGAGAAGAAATGACTCTAGGGTGCGTCAAGTGGAGTCTCCCTCAATTCACAAAAGAATTGCAAGAAATGCAAGTTACGGAAATAAAGGTGATGGATATGCTATTGTCTGCTACTACATGTGCTTTTACTACTGTGCAATATGCTATTAACTCAAAAAATATTTTATTGCAGATTGATAATGCAGTTGTCGACAACAATAGAAGCAAAGATGGTGAGGAAAACAGTGATGATGACTTTGAGAACCCTCTATAAAGCTTGTTGGTACTGCACAGGCAAAGTGGGCTGAAAAGAAAAAGAGAAGAAAAGAAGGCCACAGTAGTTGCCAAAAAACCAGCCAAAAAGCGGGTGGCAGAAAAGAGAGCAAAAAGTGAAGAAAATAAGATCTTGAATAAGGATACTACTGCAGAATAAGGATACTACTGCATCAGCTGAAAAGGAAAAGCTTAGAAATGAAGAAGAGATAACTCATAATGAATCAGAAGGTTTCGAAGACGAACATGAAGACATGAGATTAAGAGATTCGGTAAGTACAATGAAAAATTACATTTATAGTAGCTATTTTACTAAAATCATCTTTGTTTTGTTTATTAGGTGGATATGAACAGTATGAATTTTGCGAAAAAGATGGACGAGAATGGAGGAGAGGAAGGGATCAAACGAAAGGCAAAAATGGAGTAAATGTCAATGATATGGATTTGGGTGCAACTGAGGAAGAAGAGGGAAATAAATTTAAGTTTCTCGGGTTTCTGCAGATTTCTTTTGGTCTACTTCACTTTGGATCTTTACCTTGTTTTGATATAGTTTGATCGGTAACAATGTGATACTGTATTATTTTCTAATTTTTTTGAATTATCATTTTCTTTTAGTTAAGGATGCTACGAATGGTATTGGAGATGACTTTAGCTTTGACACTGGATTGGGGGGAGGGGAGGCGGCAGGAAAATGAAACAAAATTTGTTGATTAGGATCGAGATGGAACTAAAGGAGGAGAACCGGATCAAATGGAAAGGAATGAAAAAGCTGCTACTAAGGCTGATGAAGCTGAAAGGAACGAAAAAGCTGCTATTGAGGCCAATGCAATTTTACGGATCAAATCCTAAAAAATATCATAGAAGAGATTGTGAATGAAGCTAAAAGGATCAAAAAATCTGCTAGTGAGGCCATTGAAGCTACAATGAATGAAAAAGCTGCTACTGAGGTCGGTGCAAATATTACGGATTAAATCCTGAAAAACATTGTAGAAGTGATTGTGAATGAAGAGATTTGTATTTATCTCTATTATTTTTGGATTAAGTTTATTTTTTTTTACGTTATATGGTTTGCATTTATATTGATCCATGTTGTGTGGATTGCAATGCTGGTTGTTTTGATGTTGGAATATAGAAAGTTCATAATTGGGTGAGGTTGTATGCTACTTTGTGCAGGAATGAACCAGCTTGGTTCAAGGAATAGGAAGACTTGTTGCAGAGTGAGTATGATGAATTTGCTTATGCAAGCACTGATGAAGAACGTGTCAACATAGTGGAGAATTAGCAAGATGTAGCAATGTTGAAACAAGATATGGTGGGAAGCACTATCGAGAGCTGCAAGAGGAAGTAAGCTTATATAGAGAGGTTGTGGGATGAAAAAGAAGAAGTGTCAAACAAATACAAAACGTTGAAGACAAAGATGAAGAAGAAGCAAGAAGAGATTAGAAAATGGAGAAACAAATGTAGACAACTAATGATGATAGTGCAAAGGGTAGAAAAAGATGAAGATGCCCCTGCTGCTGCTTGTGCTACTTCTCCTACAAATGAACCAAGGACATGATCAGCGATAAAAAGAATCAAAGAGAGAACGATATGAAAGAGAAGCAACTAAAAGGTTTTGAGATGCAGAAACCATCGAAGAAATAGAGGAAGAAGAGTAATTAAAGGACTTCATAAACATATTAGTAGTCTATTTTGGTGCACTAATTGTATGGGATTCGGTGTTAAGTTAGTCATCCAAATTAGTATATAATTTCATGTGCAGAAGATAGGGATATGTTTGTAGATTTGCTATTCCCTAGCATTTTTTTATCTTTGAACAAGCAGGATGGGAAGGGGATCAAAATCTTGAATTGCAAAGTTGCTTAAAAAGGTTGAAATTGGTTCAAGTTTTCTATGCCAAACCAAAATTTAATGTTAGGTTGTTGTGATATTTCGTTGGGGAACCAAAATTTTGGAATGCATTTGATTATGGTTTTTAGGTTTGGTGTCATTTACTCTTTGCTTCATTTGTGTGACCAAATATAAATAAAAAAGATTGAATATACAAGAAGGCAGAAGATTGAACATACAACAAGGCAGCATATTGTTGCACGCCAACAGGCCATGCTACTACACTAAAACATTCTGCTACTACACCACCTAAAAAAAGACAAAAGAGTGAACATAAACAAATTTGCTAGTTCATTACTGGAAATCAAAAATATCAATCACTGAAATTAAAATTTTTCTTTTAAATTTTGAAAGTCTTTAATTTGCTACAACGAAACAATGTCATCTGCTACTGTTGAATATGCTAGTGCTTAAAAATGATCATCCATGACCATTTATCCCTACAATACTCAAAAATATTTCAAGAGCTCAAAAAATTAATCTGAGGCACTGCCACTATATAAAATTGCAGTGCGAACATGTATGAATCAAAAAATTGTATGTGCTACTTTTGAATCATGCCATCTGCTACTGTTGAATCATGCTATATGCTACTATTACTGTTGAATATACTACTACTACTGCTAAATATGCTACTGTCTTAGATAGCCACATTGCATGACCCGCGGTTGTAGTGGCCAAGTTGATCACATCATGTACATCTCACTGGTCTAGACTCTTTCCCAAATGACTTGATCCTCCTTGTCCGTGGTCTTCCGGGAGGTTTTCGAGTCTTGGGAGGTTGAATCATTAAAACTATTACGATCGAGCTTATCAAGATCCGGGATTGGAAAAATGGGAAGATCATGTAACGGCAAGGGATACGGTTTGCATTACTTGAACTGCGTGAGCACATGGGAAGCACCTAAACTGCCAGCAAGCACAAGAACACTCCCTCTCAACCAAGTTCACCATGACGGTGCTATCCTCTGTACAAAATTCAAAAATATCACTAGTAGACTGGATAACTATCCAATTTCTCCCTCTTTCTATCCTTTTCAACAACTTTTTCTCAAGCTTAGGACATAGCACACTCCAAAAGTAGAACATTGAACTTCCTTTCACAAAACATCTCCATAAGTCTGACATGAATGCCTTCAAGCAACTGAGGCAGCGACATGTATCTCTTATCTTTGACCATGTTGTTGAAGCTCTTTGCCAAAAAATTACTTATTTTGCCATATCTTTTGGCAGGGAAGCAAGCAATAGCATAGTTTTTGGGTGGCAAGTTAGCAAGAAAGGACTAACCCTGTCCACGACTTTGCTTCCTAAATTGTTCCAACTTTTCATTGAAGATATCTAAAGTTCTAGCATATGCAGCTTGTGTAAAAAATCTCACAATGTGTTCTTTAAAAGAAGAACCATAGGAACTTGGATACCTACCATTCAAATTGTCCTTTAGATCTTGATACAGTAGGAGTGGGGCGCATTTGGAAAAACCTTTTATCCCCATCCAAAAGACGAGCTCCACGGTCTGTCATGAATACAATTGTCTGATAGTCACTTGCCAAGATTATTGCCAAATTTTCAAGGAACCACCTCCAATTCTCTTTACTTTTAGCATCAACAATGGCAAAAGCAAATGAGAAAACATCTGGAAAAAACAAAAACAAAAGCAAGAATAAATAAGACAAAAAAAAGATCGAACATAAGAACTACTACTGCTTTAAAATGCTACTGATACTGTTACCACTACTGCTACTGCTATTGACATAAAGAAAATCAAGTTGACAATAGGAAAGCATGCAAAACAAACTCACATCTGATGATCATGTGAAAATCACAAGAAAACAAAATAAGTGCTGCTACTGCTAGGTTCTCGGAAATTACACTAAAAATTCACAATTAATCAAAATTTACATATGCTGCTATTAAATGAATGAAGGAAGAAGGCATTAGCATTAGAAAGACTACAAAGCCATTCCGGGTCAGCAAACACCATACAGGCAAAATACCCGCAGGGAAATAAAGCATTTACATGGACAAAACAAAAAAATTCTAAAAAGAAAACTCAACTTTAGAAAAAGTTTGCATACCTTTGTTCCCTGTTTTAGCACAAGCACCCAATAGCATCCCCTTATACTTGTTTTTAATAAAAGTTCCATCAAGGAATAGCATAGGTCGACAATATTTGAAGCCGTTTATGCAAGCTCCATAAGATATAAATAATCGACGAAAACGATTATCAAGAGAGTCGAGGATGCTGTATGAACCGAGGTGAGTTCTCTTTAATGTGTCAATATACTAAGGCAATAGAGAATACTCAAATGCTTCTCTACCATGTAACATCTTATTAGCAGCCTCCTTGCCTCTATATACCATGTCATAAGGAATATCAAACTCATACTCATGCTTAAAATGCTTGACAATATCCTTGGGCTTATAATAGTGGAAATAACTTTAGATCCTAGCCTCTTATGATTTTGATACCGGACAACACCAACACAAGAATGATTATTCACCAACTTTATTATATGGAAATAACTACTAGTCTTGTTTAAGGAAGCATAAACGTACCATTCACATCCATTGAAATCTTTATTGGCACAAGTAGCACTAACACGACACTTGTCATTCTTAGCATAGTTAAACTCAAACCCCTTCTTAACTGCGAACTTGCATAACTTATCCCGAAATCGATGGCACCACCAATGAATACTTGACCAATCTTATATATATTGTCATTCCAATCACTAAACTTATACTTTCTTTTAGACTTGTTGCTCACAAAATATCCAATTATCATGTTGTTGTCATCCTCAAGGTTTGAATCATAACTACTCACATGATCTTCATCAACAAGTTCAGGGATATTCACAATAGCATTACCCACAGTAGTATGTTTCACAATAGCAGCAATTTCCTGTTTATAAATACACATCTTGGAACAAGCTCCAACATCAAGAATATGTATATCTGTAAAGGGACAAATTAGCAGTTGAAAGATATCCAATATGATCAAAATATCATCGTCACACTCTAAGTAACAATTGAGACAATCGTTAAGTGCATATCTAAAAACAAACTGACCATCCTAGAGGTTCGAAACCTTTAGGAAAATTTGGCATACAAATTTTCATACGTGGTGCTTGATGATAGCGATAAAAGAATAGTCTCTGTCGCATATGTAAATCTTTCAAATGTTGACTTTCACTTACTATAAAACACATTTGCAAAACTATTATTAATGTTATATATTGCTACTACACAACCTGAAATCAAAACAATTAAAACAGCTACTATGATAATACTAAAACTAAACATCACATCAAACTATGCTACTACTCTACAAGATATCAAACCTCACATACACAATAATCAACCACCTGTTACTGCTATTACACAAATTCAAACACTTCCTACTGCTCTATTATAATCATACCACAATTATAAACCATCAGACACTAAAATCACAATACTCCAATTATAAACCAATTCAAACCTCAAACTTCAGGATTGAATTTTTTTAACCTCGAAGTATATTCCTGTACCAATTATGCAAAAACACAGAAGGTAAAAAACCAATACACAAACTCAAAATTGAAAACGAAAAAGAAAAAAGAAGAATAAAATTCAACCTAAAAAGAGTTCAATAATGCAAAATGAAACAAATTGAACCAAAACTAGAAGAAATTCACAAGAAGTTGGATGAAACAGTAGATGATCAAAATCTTAGAAAGCATGAAATTGGCACAGAAGCATGAATTTGAAGCATGAAGACATGAAGAATCCTAAAACTAACCTGGAAATTCGATCACTTTCAATAGGAGAAGAGAAATTGAAAAGCTTCCATGCATTGGTTCTCTCACTGCATTCAAATTAAAGAAGAAGAAGAGGGGGTCGTCGATGAAAGAGACAGAGAGAGAGACGGTCTTTCCTTGACGTAGTAGAAAGGGAAAAAAGATCCAAAAAAAATAAGTTAAGGGTGAATAAGTAATTTACCTTATGACAGGTGGCAAGTGGAGAGTAGATTGTCTTTATCTGTAAGATTGTTTGTGGATGATTGATTTCTTCTTTAAAGGAGGTATCTATCAAGTAGTTTTTTGTCAATAACTTATATGCAACTCGTTAAATTGATATCCCAGTAGCTCCCCATTGGAAACCCCATTTGAAATTGAAAATGAATTTCAGCACAATACCACTTCATAAGTAGGGTGAGTGAGAGCAGTTCTACCTTTCTTCACAAAACGTTTCAACGTTAAAAAATGTTTCACATTCCTAATCTTCTTCTGCTTTTGTATCTGACCCTAATTTTCTGCACTTTTGTTTTGGGATCATGGTGTATCCTTGGCAAATCCAAAGAGAAAACCAGGTGAGAGAAGCCTTCTGAAGACTGGATCTGAACAAAGGGTTGGGTAGGAAGAGGAAGAGGTGGAGGCATTATAGAGATGAAGACATCGAGATCTTTGCCGGGGTGGTCTGGGGTTTTGTAGAGGGAGTAGAGCTCGATGTTGGGATCGACTTCGAGAATATTGAGAGAGAGAGAGAGAGAGAGAGCATGGTAAGGTTGTTTGGCGAAGCTCATAGATGAAGGAGAGATGGGGAGGATTAGGTTTGGGTGAAAGAGTGAATGAGAGTGTAGGAAAGGCATCAAGTCTTTCGTAGTTATGCCAAAAAAACAAAACTTGAACTCTCTGTATATTCAGACAAATTTTTTTTTTTAAATGTGTTGTATGATGTTATCACTCTTTTGACTTAGCTAGGGTTTGACCATTTTAAGAGGGAAATGGTCAAACGAGCATGGAGGGAGAATTTCAAAATTTCAACCATCTATATTCAGACAACATATTTTTCTTATCACTATTGTCTGAATAAGATTGCCTTTTAGACTTTAGATGAATGAAAACTATATGTATACTTCTATCTTGAGCTAACAACATTAATATGTTGAATCAAGCATGGGTGAAAATTAATGAGGCTTTAGATGGTCAAAATAAAAGTGACGGTGCCAAGAAAAGGATCAAGACAATAGAAGACATTGATGAAGCTGCTGAAATTAGTGCTAATCAAAATCATGGAAAAAGCTGTTCAAAAGTCATAATAAAAAAAATAAAAATAAAAAAACTACTACAAGCATGAATCGTGGTCGCCCTCGTGGTGCAAAGAATAAAAATTCTTAAGATAAATCTAAACATGAATAATTTATTTTTGGAGCTATATTAGTCTTACTTGAAATATTCTATTTAGATTTGGTGAGTTTTGATTTCTGTAGTGCATACTTAATTAGGATCCCTCATTAGAATCTTCAATGATTTGACTTCAGATATACATACTCTGTTGGACAGACATGACTTCAGTGCCAATACTTAATTTTGTTGCAACATAAGGATGATTGGATCTAGCATTGGATTTTACTCTATGGCGCCAACCATTGTACAGAAGGAGGAATGCTTGTAAGCGAATATTCATCTTGGAGCAAAATATCATGAGCCCCAAATGCTAAATATACTCTCTTGCCAAAAAAATATAAATAAATGCTAAATGTACTCCAAGGCCAACAGCCTCAAGAGAAATACTTCTAAGAAATGCAATTGTACCTGTAACGAAATTTTCTATGTTATGAACACCAAGAAGCATCACAGTATCAGTAAGCAACATACTTCTACATAGCATAGAATGAACATAATATATCAATTTTGCATTCAAAGCTAGTAAGCTCTGGACAGTTTAGAATTGAGTCAAGACTTATAAGACCACCTTTAGGTTAATTCCTATTGTAAATAAGTTTCTTTAGGTTCACTCTATACTGTATATCTCTTTAAGACTAGGATGGAATCGAAGTTCATCTTGCATAAAAATTTAAAATAACACCAAGAGTGATACATATGCTAGAATTTTAGGTATAATCTAGAGGTAGAAAAAGAAAATGAAAACGAAAGGAAAAGAAATGCGAAAGATCATGAAGAACTACCATGTTACTAATTATTACTAACTTGATTACCAATTATAAAATTACATGGACTTATATATCTCAACTGTTAATCACTACCAAAATTACCAAAGTACATCCCCTAACATACTCTTAACATCCCCCCTCAATCATATGCTTGCGTATCAAGCATAATGGTTGGAATACATGTGAATCCCAAATGTAAGACACCTTAATCCAAGCAAGTGAAGAATATGCTACAAGTGTTTTGGTATAGTATTCGGCTCGACTGACCTACATTCCTGCACAAAAAGCTATCACCTTAAGTGCATCATCAATACTACGAAGAGCAGTTATAACCATTGGATAGAGTAGTATCAATACAATCTTCAGTATCTTGGTAAAACACTATAGAGAAGTGTCCATGTTGGACTGCTGAACATGCATTTTCTGACCCTACAAAAATGAAGTACTTCTATCAAATCATCAGAAGAGAAAAAGAGCGAGTGAGAGAGAAGTGCCAACAATTCCCACTTATTTTAGTTCATCAAATCATTGCAGCAGTAACCACTATCCAACATATGAAGAAACACTCTCAACAAGCCATTCAGGCCACTTCTTCACCTTCAACACTCTCATCATCTTCATGACAATACATCTATCTTCGATCACTCCCCCCAGTAATAGGATAGTCTAGGAAATGCCTACAGCCTCAGCCCAGAAGAATATAGAAAAGAGAGGAAAAAGAAGAAAAGTGCAAAAGGCAGATGAAAATTGGTTGGTAATTGTACAGAAATGGATAGAGAAAACAAAGAATCTCTTGGTATTTTGACTGGTAATTGTACAAAAATGAATAGAGAAAACAAAGAATCTCTTGGTATTTTCATTGGTAATTGTACAGAAATTTATAGAAAGAAAAGTCTTAAAGGCAACCAAGAATAGTGAAAGAAAAGAAAACAGAAATGGGAAAGGTCGTGGCATGAGACAATTGAATATCTTTAAGCAGCATATGAACAATTTTCAATGTAACACCCCAGAAGGATTAAGTTACAGCGTCGCAAGCCTCTGAAAATGAGTGTGCGGCTTGTGCCACAAAAGCTTGCAAGGCCTTTTAGAATTATGGTGAAATAAACGTTTTCAATTGAGTTCGAGAGTACAATTCTGAGGCATAAAGATTTTGCAACAAAAGAATCCGTTATTTACATTCCACAGAAGCCGAGTCCAAGGTTTGGATTTCAAGATCACAACGAGTAACACATATCAAAAGATAGGCAGGCGTATGATAGCAACACATATCAAGAGATGAGCCTTGGGGACCCATGCTAGGGTTGGTTGGAGTGTTAAATAGTGCTTGGTTAACGTTGACCTCATAAGGGTAACATACGTCACCAAAGTGACAAGATCATATTATTTTCAACTCACAATTTAATATGAAATTCAAGTCCCTCGGAAAATTAAAAGAAGAAAACACCCAAAATTCTCTTTTAAAAACACGTACTCATGAATTGCAAGTAACCTGCTTATCACCCACCATGACATACAATGACGGACAGACCAGAGCTCTAACTGAGTCTTAACCATACCCTGGCCAAGGGCATGATTAAGATAACCACCCTCGGTACAAAGACCAAAACATTTAAAAAGTCACACAAGACTCAAAATGTTACACAACCTCAACACCAAATCACTTTAAAACAATATAAATCAACCTTCTCAATCAATGACATGATATATTGTACTTCTATATAAAATATGTGCTCGAAATAATAATCCAATACAAGCACCATTATTATTTCATCCAATGCCACACCATCCATATACATATAAAATAACGTAAATATATGTATACGTAGTCATTCACTCAGAAATGACCACTAATACCAACTATAGTTCGTACGTACTAAAAACTGAAAAAATCATTTTTATACTTGAAAACTTATTTTACTATACCTGTGAACCGCAGTCCTATTAACCGTAGTCAATCAAGTCCATATCATTTGAAAACAAATCTTCATTTATGAAAACGATTTCACATTTCTCAATCAATTCCGAATATTAAATAACTCAGTTCGTATATGAACCACGTGAGATTTACTCACCTCAAAATCCTACTGCGTCTTCTCTTACAGCAGATTAGGTAACGAATACTCTCTGTCAGTCACCTAAGTACAATACGATCTTAACTTAGTCCACGAATGGAAAACGATTATATTTTGAACTCTGATTTGCCCTAAAATTCCTAAAGTAATCCCGATTGAGGCGAAACTTCATCCAAGACCAACCGATGTCTCTGGATTATATGATCAATCTATCAAAATTACAAGTCAATCGGACGGTCCACTCCTCACGGATCGAAAATCGATCGAACCGAAAACTCTAAAACTTTAAAAATTCATAACTTGCTCATACAATTTTCAAAAATTATAAATTATATATTGAAATGATCGTATTGATGCGTAGATGAATAAACTGAAAACAAAACACAAAAAGGATGCTGGACGCGCTGCCACAAGCAGCGGGTCAACCGCGGTCAACGCCGGCCAACCACCTCCGATGACAAAGTGACCAACTACAAACTTGTTCATATTGAAGATTTGAGGAACTTTCATAAGTTGAGCTAAGTGAGAAGAGGTCTAGATCGTCCTAGATCAACTCTGGAAGTTTGATCAATCTCGGTCGTCTGATCACTTTTCCAGATCCAACCAGAGCCGTTGAAATCTTCAAACCTTGATCTTTCACTCTACACTTTGAATCATGATGCAAGGCCTATATGGGGATGATCAGGAGGAAGAGGAGATTCCAAAACCGTGAAGAAATCCACCAGAAGTCGTTGGAGGCGGGAGAATCGATCCGGTCACCTGTGCGCGTCTGGTGTGGCTTCGATCTTTGTCTATGGGTGGCGGTGGGGCAAGCTGACACCACAGGGAGGACGAGAAGGCCGAGCCAAATCGGTCTTGGCCGGGTCTGCCGCTGCTGGTGGCCGGAATCAGAATCTGGAACCGGGTCAGGTTAGACAGAACCCGTCAGTTCTGAGGAGTGAAAATGGAGAGTCTCGGGGGCCAAAACGCAAAATCTGAAAACTTTGGAATTTATGAATTAATCTCAGATTTTTTTGCTATTTATAGAAATTTCCCAAAATCAATCATAACTTCCTCATATGAACTCTGATTCCCGTGATTCACATATCTATAAACTCGTATCGATGCGCTCTACAACTTTCGTGAAAGAAATTTCCACAAAATCCTTACGTATAAAAAGCAACTTTGTAACCTGCCTAAAATGTGCATTTCAAATAATTATTCGCCCGAAAATAATTTCACTCCACCCTCGAACCAGTTAATCATACTAACGAACACTTTATTAATTCCCGAAAACCATTAGGAATTAATAACAAATTTTCGGGGTACTACAAAAGCTTCAACTATAATATTTACATATTTGACCATTGAATTACACTAACTACTATAATTGTGATCACAAATGGTAATTTTAGTTCCATTCGGTGTAATTAATATATTCTTGACCTCTGTTACATGTTTGGAACAACAAATGTGTTGTTAAATTGGTAATTTTTATTTTTTTTAAATTGCCACGTGTCAAAGTTTGAATGGGTAACGTGATGATCAATTCATCAGGTTACCATCATATTAACTTGTTATATGTTACAAAAAATAAAAATAAAACATGTATGGGATACCCCCCGAGGGGTGGGGCGTACTGTAGCATGAGGAAAAAAAAAGGAAAGAACATAACCAATGAGAAAAAAAAAAATAACCAAAAGAAACCAGAAAGACAAAAAGAATAAAAGAACGGAAAAAAAAAAAGGAGAGAACATAAAATGTAACTGTTTTGCCTCGAACGTGGGGTACTATACACATACCGCTACTTTAGACTAGCAAACTCTTGTAAAGCTGGCAAAGAACACACACACACACACACGCATATTGAAATATATATTAAAAATAAAAACTGTCAGAGGGCCATCAGAGACTGGTGGCCTGAGGCTACGGCCTCAGTCTGCAGCCCTCATGGCCGGCTCTGAATACAAAAGTACAAAATTCGTAGGTCATATAGTGAAAAAATTATAGAAAGCAAACTAGGTTTTAACCATACTTAAAAAAGAAAAAAAATCATACCTTAGAGCAAGGGTAAACCTTGTACTTTCTCTAATTTTAGAGGGCACAACTCTAGGTTTGACCAACATTTGTGGTGCTATAGTGTTCAAGGCCTTCAAAATTTTGTTGAAGTTTTGATTGGTAGTGAAATGTGAATGACCAAACTTTTGATGAATATTACAGTATCAATCATTGTGGCCCACAATCATTATGAATGTAGCTAGCATTTCTTCAACACATATATATCTTGTATCTTTCAAAAGAGTTCTCTCTCTAATAATAGTGTACAACTTTAGGAAACACATCCGGATACATTCTATGCAACTCTCAAAAACTTTGTGGGTCTTCCTCCAAAACTTTATGTATATAATATATCCTATCCTAGTAACTGGTCATCGTTGGAGCGAACATTCAATACGCTAGGCATCATAACCATAATCTCTCTTAACACAATGATCACTGCTGAATCACCCTCAATAAATGCTTAACTTCATAAAGTTCTTCATCTATTTCTTCTCCCAATACTTCTTCTTCCTCTATTTCTTCCTTCCCATTACTATAGAATGAAGTAATTTGCTGCATTATTTAAATAAGTGTATGCATAAGTAAACAGAAGAATCGTTCTATATATTATATAGATAAAAAGCCCTTCGAAGAAATAGATCAAATTAGTATTAAATGATACATAATGATAACAGGACACAATTATATATACTATGATAGCATAGGATAATGTTCAATTACCTAGTAGGCATACTAAATATATTGCTCTTACATGCATTGTAAGTTCTTAATTATATATCTCATCTAGATAGTCCAGCTAATATAGTTCTAATATACAAATTTAGTTGATTTCAAGTAGTGATTTTGAATTAGATTTGTGCCAAGCTTTGTCTGGCCATGATTACTAAATTGTTTAAGAAGACAAACCCCTTATGCACCTCTCTTGTCCTTAATTAATTGATGACCCTCGAACAGTACTACGATGCAAACATTATGTTTATTAATATCAACTTGAATCAAGCTAAACCCCTCCCTTCGTGTGGTTCTTGAGGCTTTAGGGGACAAATTGGACCAAGAACTAGAGTATTCTGTAGGTAAATTACATTCCAATTTAGACCAAGGTATATGAAGAAGAAGAAGAAGAAGAAAATGTAACGCCTTTCAATTATTTGTAGACAGAGGACAGAGATTCATTCATTCCCTAGAAAACATGCAGCTATGCATAGTTGACTTTTTCATAGACTCATTCACGTAATAAACATGCAAAATCAATACGAAACTCATAATTGACTACAGAATAGCTCCAGGAACTTTGCCTTGAATACGAACTAAACAGCAGCTAGAGTAACTCACAAGTCATACAATTGTTTAAACTAAAAGTACTCAAAATAACTCAAAAGACCAAACCTTGTGCAGATTCCTAACACAAGATAAAATATTCAAAACATATCAAATACATGACTGAAATAATTATAGTCCTTGCATCTTAGGGAATGTCCAATTTGCCCGTTCTTAAGGAGACATCTTCAGGAAGCCATCTTTTTTTTTTTTTGGTGTCAAGCATCTGAAACGCCTTGAAACAAATATCTTCTTCCAAATTTGGTATCTCCTTGATAGTATCCCAAATTGTACACTCTCTCTCCCATTCTCTTTTCTCCAATAGCCTCTCTCTTTTCTCCAATAGACTCTATAGAGTCCTTCAAAAGTTATCGCAATTTTATTAAGTTGTTCCATAATGCCATTTTGGAGGTGTTTCCAATTGAGCTAGAACTTCCTTCATATTTGGTTATATTTCTCTTGTTTTGGGTTCTTCCTTGCTTGGGAACCTTTAAAATTTAAGGGGACCCTATGTCACACCCTAAATTTCGAATAAAGAAATTCGAATTCAAAATGCGATAACTTTACAAGCACAAGAAAACACTTAGAAAATTCTTCATTTAAATTAAGCGCTAAAACAAACCGACCAACATCAATACGGACTTGTTTTTTACAATCACATATTAATGTGCAAAGAGTTTACAAATCAATAAATAAACACACTCACTACACAGCGGAAGAATAAAACTAATGTACTCTTCAACGTGCAAGGTACAACAGAAACCAACCCTAAGCTTCAATGACTGTCACTCCGACCTGCACATTAACCCCAGTAATAGTGCACCGGGTTGAAACAACAACCTGGTAAACAGCCCAGTAAGCTTTTGCAAGCCCGTATGAATAAACCTAAATAACCACAAAAACGCATTTCTGATACGAGGACAACAATAAACCGAATGATTAATTCCAACAACAAAATCCTTTTCTGATTAAGGAAAACACATGTCACCACCGTGATAAAACAAATTATTTGAAATCTTCACAACAAACCAAGAAATCACTTTTCTTTCCTCTCGAATGAAGCATTTATCACCACAACGACATAATAAAACATTACTCAGCTCACTAGAGCCTCAACCATAACTGCACTTACAACCAATCCAAATAAATACTAGTAATCCCTGCATAGAAAATTAGTTAAGGAGATCACCCAAAATCTCCGCCATTCAAAATAGAAATCATAGTTCAGGAGATTACATCTACAATCAAACAATTAGAATAAAACAGAAAATAGATAAAGAAGTCAAAACAACTCACACTAAAGTTAATGATCACCCATCAACTCCAAATAAATGATCTCACATCATGACTCGTTTTCAAAACTCGCCGTTTTCAAAATTCGACATCCTTACCCCTTAGTGTAACATACATCACTAAAGTGATAAAAATCATATTATTTCTTTTGCGTCCCGAATCTCAAGTTATCGAGTTACTGGTCTCTTGAATGGTAAACGACATATATTTTTACCTTCAACTCCATTTTGACCTTTGAGGGGACCCGAAAAGATGACTTTTTGTTCATGTCAAAATTTGAGAAAATTTTCTTCACAAAAGTTGTAGAGAATGATGTTAAACCGAGTCTGTGGATATATGGTACATAAAAGTCGGAGTTCGTATATGAAAGTTATAAGCGAAATACTAAAGTTACTATTTAGAGTAAATGGTATAAATTTAAATTTTTACTGTGTTTCACGATAACTTTCTATTTTTCTCTCTCTGCTCCCTCCGCGGTTCTCTCTCTCTTTCTCTCTTCTCTGTAACTCTTTCTCTCTCAGGCATATCTCCATCTCCAGGCCACCTGACGATGTTCCACTAGCGAGGTTAGCTTCGTCTCCTCTTCCTCTCGACGCCGACAGTGGTCGCTCACTAAATCTTGGACGGAAAACAGCGAACCAAGGTCGAGAAGTTTACTGTAGCAATTGAGGTCAACGTCAGTTTCTCTCAATTCCAGCCACCTCCGGCAAGAAAGCCAGGCTTTTTAGAAGCGCCTTGAGCCACCCTTCTTGCTCTCCAAACCTTTAGCATCAGATCGAAGCATGGAAGGAGAAATCACGTCGGGAAATTTTCTTCACTATTCCTCGTCGGGTCCTTTCGGGTTTGCTTGAATTCCTAGCCACCTTAAGGTATTTGTTGACTTTATGATAGTTGAGAAATTGTTGGAAATGTCGAGATGATGTTGTATATGAAATTTGGTGGTCGGAGGAGGAGGTTGCTGGCGTGGAGGCGCGTAGGCAGCTTTTTAATTCCTTTTTTGGCTAAATAATTTAATTGTGAGTTGTAGAACATGTAGATGTGTTTTCAGTGGAAATCAGAGGAGTTTTTTGTCGATTCTGAATTTTCTAGAATTTGGGATTTCTATTAACGAGTTACGAGAATCCGACCATCGGATTTCTCTCGGTTCTGCACTAGAATCTTTAAGGGCTAAATACTGGTTACTACCCTGTGGTTTAGGTCAAAAATCAATTCAGTCCTTAGACTTCCAATTTCATCAAGAACACCCCTGCACTTTCAATTTTGATCTAATAGGTCCAATTCGTTAATATTTTGTTATGGGTTCAAGTTATAGTTGGATTATTTGTTGAAAAACTATTTATTTTTAATAGTAGGACTCACTCGTAAATTAACTAGAGGTGGCCTGCAGATACCACATCATAAAACATAGGCCATGTATGAGCCACATTAACAAGTTAAATAACTCAATTATCGGAAAACTAACAAATTGGACCTATTAGATCAAAATTGAAAGTGCAATGGTGTTTTTGATGAAATTAGAAGTACAGGGACTGAATTGATTTTGGACCCAAACTATAGGGTAGTAATCTGTATTTACCCCAACCGTTAAACTAACGAATTAGAGTTAGTGGTAAAGTTTCGGTTGAATCCAAGAAGTTAGTTTACGAGGATTTGATTTTAGAATCGTATTTAATTTGTGAATAATTGTGTACAAAGCGATGTGCCAAGCTACTGCTCAACGAAGAAACACGTATTCGTGGTCACTAAAATAATTTTGTGAGTGGACTTTTGTTTTAAATAATGATGCATACTTTTATTTCTTGAATTTATGCTTTAAAAAATTATCATATTATTTTACCGAGCATTGAATTAGTTTTGGATTATAGATTGACTTATTGATTGATTTTTCTGTTATGAATTTTGGATTTGAATTTATGATTTATGTTGATTTTTGATAAATTATTTTCCGAGGTGATTTCCGGAATTAATCATATTATGTTTATTCGTCGATTTTGAGATATCTGAAATATTTCCGAAAATGGGATTTTCGAAGGTATTAAATTTATTTATTATTTCTTTGTTATTGTTGATGGATTTGAGAATATTCTTTTGTCGTGTGGGACACGTCGTTGATGCATTTGAATTATTATGAGATTCTCCGAACGCGGTTGGGAATCGTACTCATGATTTCATTTGCGAGAGTTTGGGGAAGCCTTATGGATCTGGTTTTTGAATGTTTTTCTTATGCCATACTTTAGATGATTATATTGTCATGCTAGCATGAGTTCACCTTTGTGGTGACGTGATGGGATCACGGAAGCCTGTCTACCTTTGTGGTGTTGGGTTAGCGATAACTCTGAAGCTTACTATCATATTAGCCGCACCTAGTGGCGTAAGGATATATTACGGGAGTATGAGAGTACTTTTGTCTGGGAGGCTCACTCGTATGTCCATTGACTTCCCCTGCTTACACACTGTTATTTTTGGCTAGCGGGGCTAGTCTGATTCTTTTAACCAGCGGGGTTGGTATGTTTTTACGAATTACGTGATGCGAGAAATATGTTTTATAAACATCACATACATCGAGATTTTGTAAATAATTCAAATTGTGGGAAAGTATTAAAGCTTATTTCATTGAAATGATCTTGTTTATTTATTTTTTGTCCACTCACGCTAACATGTTTTTCAATTACTTTTCCCTGGGTCCTTCAGTTTCAAATGCCCAGTTTGCAGACCAGATTAGTTGAGGTCAGGTGTACATGGAGTCGAGGCATAGTCAAGAGCCCAGCTTTTGCATATTCATCTTATTTTTGTTTTCCTGATTCACCTTTCATATTAGTATTGCTCTGATAACCTGTGAAGACCCTGATTTTCATACAATAAATTATGTAATTCAATAATTGTTATATAAATTGAATTATGACATTTGGAAGTATTTGGATTGTCGTGGGTTGAGAATATTGGTTCCGAATGATTTTATTTTCAAAAACGAACGTTATTTAGGGGGTCGTGAAAATCGACTTTTTATACGTTCAAAATTTGGGAAAACTTCCTTCATGAAAGTTGTAGAGCTCGTCGATACGAGTCCGTGCATATGTGGAACGTATTATTCGGAGTTCGTATGATTAAGTTATGAATATTTGAAAATCGAAATTTTTCTATAAATAGTGGAAAAATCTGAGTTTGTTGTGAAGGACGAAAAATTCCATTATTGCACATCAGTCCCCCGTCTCTCTCTCTCGGCCTGGTCACTGTGCCTTCCGACCCGGTGACCCGACCCGACTGGAAGTCGGGCCTCCCGACCCCGCCGCCGCCGGACCCGGCCTTCTCCCGCGTCGCCGCCTCGCGCCTGGGCGATCCCCGCCATCGTCGCGCCCCGCCGCCGCCTCCAGACGTGGATCGAAGCCTCCTCCCGAAGTGAAAACCCGACCCGGCCGGAAAACCTCTTTTCCGGTGGTGCACGGGCCGATCGTCCCCATTTTCGTGACGTGCTCTTCCTTCTGATCATCCCCATATATAGCTTGCATCACGATTTTGAGTGTAGAGTGGTAGATCAAGAGTTGAAGATTTCGACGTCCCTGATTCGATCTGGAGACTGATCAGAGGGCCGAGATTAATCCAACTTCAAAGCCCGATCTAGGACGATCCAGACCTCATCTCCGAAAAAGTCAGGTATTAAAGTTGTTCAAAATTTCATTTTGAAGAAGTTTGTAGTTGACGACTTTTGCATCGGAGGTGGTTGACCGGTGTTGACCGCCGCGTTGACCACCGTCTGACCGCCGCGTGTGGCGGCGCGTCGGACCGAATTTTGAGTTTTTATTATCTGGACGATGATCTATGCATCCATACGAGCGTTTTGAGATATAACTTGGTCATGTTAGAAAAAGTTGATAAATAGTCAATTTCTGTTTTAACGTTACTATTTACGGTTTTACAATTTACCTTCGGTTTGAGATTTACGAAGATCAGACCATCGGTTTTACTTCAAATTTTAATATGATGTTCATATGACTGTCCCGATGACTTTGTGTGGTCACGGGCGAAGATCCGACTTTTGGATCATCGTATAATTATAAAATAGTGATTCGGGAAGCTATTAAGGAAGATCCGTTCATCGGATTTTCGTATAATTTTGATAGGATGTTTCCATGGGCAATCCGTAAGGATCTAACCGTTGGATTATCTTTATTTTAGAAATCCGACCGTTGGATCATCAATTAGGTTTATTTCATGCTTCGTTGCTAAGTAAAGACCATACTTGATTAGGTACTTGACGGCTTGAGTTGACGAGCATTGGATTTTTGTGAGTTATATATATATAGAAGACGCAGCAGGAGTTCGAGGTGAGTAAAACTCACGTGGTTCATATTACGAACCGAGCATTTTAATTTATTTATTTTTGGTAATTGTGTGAAAAATATTTGCGGATTAAATATTTGTTTTAAAATTTCATGGACTTGAATTACCACGGTCCATAGGTAAGTAAAATGAATTTTTAACTATACAAATGAATTTCATAATTTTCTTGTGTGAACTATAGGTGGTATTAGTGGTCATTCCTGAGTGGATGATTACGTATATATATATTTACGTGGAAAATATATATTGATGAGTGGATTGTTTGATTTATGATATGATTGAGTGGAATTGATGAGTTGATTTTATTACGATTGTGTAATCCCATAATAATATGATATATCTTGATGTGTTTGATTTCAGTATGTGATATTATATATTGGGTCATTTATGGGTTTAGGGTCAATGTAATGACGGGTGTGGGAAATCGGACGCTCTAATCCTAGTGTGGATGATGGGATACGATTGGTTGAGTATGTGGGATTATTGGACGTTCTAAATATGTATATAGGTATACATATTGATGAAATACAATAATTGATAAATATGTCGGATGCCATAACCTAGGCCAGGTGACGGGCTACGATTCAGTTAGAGCTCTAGTCTGTCAAGTACCGTATTTTTATAAATACGATGAAGAGAGTCGTGGGGAAAGTAGTGGTTGGAGTTGACTTGTTATATTGAATTGGTGTTGATTGAGATTGTTATTATTTGTATATGTGGAAATAATTGAGTGTTGCTGTGTGTGGGAATAAATGAGTTTAAATTAAGTAACATTTCCTTCTTTTACTCATACAAGCTTTCATAAGCTTACCGGGTTTTGTGTTGTTGCAATCCCGGTACACTATTCAATGGTGTAGCGGATATTCCTGCAGGTCAGGATAACCAGGGATGTGACCGAGCCGCTTAGGTGTTACAGCTGTTTGTTATTTATTTAGTTGTGAGGTGTGTGTGTATGCTCATTTAGAGCTTTACATTACATTTTGGATTTATGTTGTAAAAATTAACCGAGACTAAGTCGGTTGATTTTATTTCGTGTGGTGAGTGTGTTAAGAAAAGAAAAATTTTCATGTTTCGGATTTATGAATAGTTATTCATAAAATTCGGGGCGTGACAGTTTGGTATCAAAGCGTAAGGTACATATTTGGTGATATGTCAATACTTACCGAGTGATGGCCCGTCTGCAGCGGATCCCCATCGTGTGCTCTTCGGTATTGACAATGTCATTGGGTATGTGAGTGCGTTAGGTTGGCTAGGAACGTTAGTATTTTTAGGAAATTTAAGCATCGTTATGTATGATCAGTACTTGGTTAATATGGACTTGCATTTGACTTATGTTTTGTTTAAGTGTTATGCGTGTATTAATCAAGTATATCATGCTTATTAGGTAATGGAGATTGAGGGAAACGAAGCCAGAGGTCGGGGTAGAGGTAGACCTCGTGGCAGGGGTAGAGGCCGAGGAAGGGGTAGGGCCCCTCCAGTTGAAGAAGTATTCGAGTCGGAGGAAGATGCACCTTATGAGGATCAGCCTATTCCTCCTGTGGCTGTGATTGATAATCCTGCTCGCTTACTGATGCTAGCAAGGGAAATTACTCGCTTGGGAGCAACCAAGTTTGGAGGAGGCACAGATTATATGGTGGCGGATCGCTGGATAGAGGATTTGCAAACTTATTTCGATCTGCTTGATTGCACTGAGACCGACAAGAGGAAGCTAGCCGCTTTCATGCTGAAGGATGAGGCTAGAGTGTGGTGGAACGTCACTCAGAGGAGCATTGAGGTGTCTACCTTGACATGGGACGGCTTTGAGAGGCTGTTCAGAGAGAAGTACTTTCCACCAGCAGTGAAGGAGAGGTTGGAGAGAGAGTTCCTTGCACTTGTACAGGGGAAGATGACAGTCATTGAGTATGATGCAGAGTTCTCCAGATTGTACAAGTATGTGAGGCAGATGGAGGATGAGGACTTGGCCAAGAAGTTTCAGAGAGGGTTGAGCCCTTCGATTGAGCGTGATGTAGCTATCTTGGAGCTGAAGACCAAGAGAGAGATCTTGGCTAAGGCACAGATCATTGAGCAGCAGAACCTGATCCGTAGGGAGAAGGAGTCTGCTGAGAGAGACTTCCAGGGTAAGGGAAAGGCCATAGCAGGGAGCAGTAGAGCTAGAGACTACAGGGGTGGGTTCTGGAAGAGACAGAGAACTCAGTTTCAGCATCAGACTCCAGCTAGGCCAGCAGTAGCTCCTCCTGTGCAGGCTATGCCTATCAGGCAGATAGCACCAGCAGCTTCAGTGAAGTGCTTTAACTGTGGCGAGCCGGGCCACATCTCTCGTGCGTGCACGAAGCCACGGGGTAGGTTATGCTACAGTTGTGGACAGGCAGGGCATCAGGCTAGAGAGTGTCCTCGAAATCAGGGTAGAGTGCAGGGTAACCAGCAGAGGCAACTACCACCTGCTCATGCTAGAGTCTTTGCCGTTGGTCAGGCAGGCACGGGAGTGGAAGGTACCTTATCTGTTTATCACTTTCTTGCTAGAGTACTATTTGATACGGGAGCCTCACACTCTTTCATATCTAGTTCGGTTGTGGATGTTTTGGGTTTGATTGCTATGCCTCTGATTAGATCATTGTGTGTTACATCACCTCTCGGTGTGTCTCTTGAGCTTAGCATGCTTTGTGACGATTGCCCTATTGGGATTGGTGGCAGAGAGTTCTCTGCATCTTTGATTGTGATTCCGGATCACACGTATGATGTGATTTTGGGTATGGATTGGTTGAGCCCGAACCATGCTGTTATTGATTGCTTTAGGATGATTGTGTCCTTCCATGTTCCGGGACAACCGGTGTTTCATTACCGTTGCCTGAAGTCTGACATCACCATGAGGATAGGAATTCTGGCCCATATTGAATCAGGGAGTAGTACTTCGAAGATTACAGGGATTCCTGTAGTTTCAGAGTATGAAGACGTGTTTCAGGAGATCCCTGGGTTACCCCCGAAAAGGGTAATGGACTTCTCTATTGATGTGATACCAGGTACTTCACCTGTGTCGAAAGCACCCTATCGAATGGCTCCAGCTGAACTCCAGGAGTTGAAGGTGCAGATTGAGGGCTTACTTGCACAAGGGTTCATTCAGGCAAGTGTGTCTCCTTGGAGTGCACCAGTGTTGTTTGTGAGGAAGAAGGATAGTTCACTTCGTCTATGTGTGGATTATCGACAGTTGAACAAGGTGACCATCAAGAATAGGTACCCTTTACCTCGGATTGATGACTTGTTTGATCAGCTTAGAGAAGCTACTGTGTTCTCGAAGATTGACTTGAGGTCTGGATATCACCAGTTGAGGGTGAAGGAGGAAGATATTCCAAAGACGGCGTTCAGGACCAGGTATGGACATTTTGAGTTTCTTGTCATGCCTTTTGGTCTCACGAATGCCCCCGCAGCATTTATGGATTTGATGAACCGTACGTTCAGTCCTTACTTGGATCAGTTCGTGGTAGTGTTCGTTGATGACATATTGATTTATTCAAGGTCGTCAGCGGAGCATGAGAGACATCTGCGGATAGTGCTGCAGACATTGAGGGAGCAGAAACTATTTGCCAAGTTCGAGAAATGCGACTTCTGGCAGAGTGAAGTCAAGTTCCTTGGTCATGTGGTCTCGAAGGATGGAGTTTCTGTGGATCCTTCAAAGGTTGAAGCAGTGATGAGTTGGAGTCGCCCTACTACGGTTACAGAAATCCGTAGCTTCCTTGGATTGGCCGGTTATTACAGGCGCTTCATTGAAGGGTTTTCTGGTATTGCTTCGGCTTTGACCAAATTGACTAGGAAGGACACTCAGTTCGTATGGTCGGATGAGTGTGAGAAGGCTTTCATTGAGCTGAAGACTAGATTGACTACAGCTCCGGTGTTGACTATTCCTACTAGTGGTGGTGGATTAGTTATTTACAGCGATGCATCTCATCAGGGTTTGGGGTGTGTGTTAATGCAGAATGGTAGTGTTGTTGCTTATGGTTCTAGACAGTTGAAGGTACATGAGCGGAATTACCCTACTCATGATCTAGAGCTAGCAGCTGTGGTGTTTGCCTTGAAGATTTGGAGACACTATCTTTACGGTGAGAAATTTGAACTCTTTTCTGATCACAAGAGTTTGAAGTATCTATTCTCCCAGAAGGAGTTGAACATGAGGCAGAGGAGATGGATGGAGCTCATTAAGGACTATGATTTCACCTTGGAGTATCATCCCGGAAAGGCGAATGTAGTGGCGGATGCTTTGAGTAGGAAACCGCGGGTAATCATGGCATCGATTATGGTGCAGGAGTGGCGTATGCTAGAAGCTGCATCTGAGTTCGACCTTATGCCCGCAGGAGCAGGACAGGGAATCTTTCTCGGTAGTATCACCTTACAGCCCACCTTGATCTCCAGGATCATTCAGGGTCAGACACTTGATGAGTTTGCTCAGGCGAGGATTGCTGAGATGACTGCTGACCCGGATGTGGAGGGTCCTTCTGAGTGGTTGATTGGGGCTGATGGAGGGTTGAGATTTCGAGGGAGATTGTATGTACCGAGTGTTGATAGCCTCAGGGAGGAGATCATGCGGGAAGCACATAGGTCTCGATATACTATACATCCAGGAGGTACTAAAATGTATATGGATCTAAGAAGGCAGTTTTGGTGGTATGGTATGAAGAGGGATGTGGCGGAACACGTGTCGAAGTGTCTTACCTGTCAACAGGTGAAGGCAGAGCATCAGAGACCAGCAGGAATGCTGAACCCCTTATCGATTCCTGTATGGAAATGGGAAGATATCTCTATGGACTTTGTGACTGGATTGCCCAGATCCAGGCAAAGTTATGACTCGATTTGGGTGATTGTTGACCGGTTGACCAAATCAGCACACTTCCTTCCGGTGGCAAAAACATACTCAGGTGATGCATTGTGTAAGATATATGTGAACGAGATAGTGAGACTTCATGGAGTGCCTGTGACGATCGTTTCGGATCGTGATGCTCGTTTCACTTCAGAATTCTGGCGAAGGTTCCATAAGGCATTTGGTACGTCTCTTGCTATGAGCACTGCATTTCACCCACAAACAGATGGACAGACCGAGAGAGTGAATCAGGTGATGGAGGACATGCTCAGAGCTTGTGTTCTGGATTTTAAGGGTAGTTGGGCAGATCATCTGCCATTGGTAGAGTTTGCCTACAACAACAGCTATCACTCTAGTATCGGTATGGCTCCATATGAGGCTCTTTATGGTAGGCCATGTAGGACTCCTATCTGTTGGGCAGAAGCAGGGGATAAAGGGCTCATCGGACCTGAGATTGTACAGGAGACTACAGAGAAGGTCACTACTATTCGGGACAGAATCAGAACCGCTCAGAGTAGACAGAAGAGTTATGCCGACTTGAAGAGGAGACCGTTGGAGTTTGAGACAGGTGATCATGTGTTCTTGAAAGTCTCACCTATGAAAGGTGTGGTGAGATTTGGCAAGAAGGGGAAACTCGCACCGAGGTATGTCGGACCCTTTGAGATTCTAGAAAGGGTTGGTAACTTGGCATATCGTCTTGCTTTACCTGTTAGCATGTCGGGTGTGCACAGTGTCTTCCATGTGTCTCTGCTCAGGAAGTATGTACGAGACGAGTCTCACGTGATTGATCACGGTACGATCGAAGTGAACTCGGATGTGACGTTTGTAGTTGAACCTGTTCGTATCTTGGATAGGTCTACAAAGAAACTTCGTAGGAAAGAGGTTGACCTTGTGAAGGTGTTGTGGAGTCATCATGATGAGGGTGATGCGTCATGGGAATTGGAGTCTGACATGAGGAAGAGATATCCTCAGCTTTTTGTGGACGAACATGCTTGAATTTCGGGACGAAATTCTTTTAAGGAGGGTAGACTGTGAAGACCCTGATTTTCATACAATAAATTATGTAATTCAATAATTGTTATATAAATTGAATTATGACATTTGGAAGTATTTGGATTGTCGTGGGTTGAGAATATTGGTTCCGAATGATTTTATTTTCAAAAACGAACGTTATTTAGGGGGTCGTGAAAATCGACTTTTTATACGTTCAAAATTTGGGAAAACTTCCTTCATGAAAGTTGTAGAGCTCGTCGATACGAGTCCGTGCATATGTGGAACGTATTATTCGGAGTTCGTATGATTAAGTTATGAATATTTGAAAATCGAAATTTTTCTATAAATAGTGGAAAAATCTGAGTTTGTTGTGAAGGACGAAAAATTCCATTATTGCACATCAGTCCCCCGTCTCTCTCTCTCGGCCTGGTCACTGTGCCTTCCGACCCGGTGACCCGACCCGACTGGAAGTCGGGCCTCCCGACCCCGCCGCCGCCGGACCCGGCCTTCTCCCGCGTCGCCGCCTCGCGCCTGGGCGATCCCCGCCATCGTCGCGCCCCGCCGCCGCCTCCAGACGTGGATCGAAGCCTCCTCCCGAAGTGAAAACCCGACCCGGCCGGAAAACCTCTTTTCCGGTGGTGCACGGGCCGATCGTCCCCATTTTCGTGACGTGCTCTTCCTTCTGATCATCCCCATATATAGCTTGCATCACGATTTTGAGTGTAGAGTGGTAGATCAAGAGTTGAAGATTTCGACGTCCCTGATTCGATCTGGAGACTGATCAGAGGGCCGAGATTAATCCAACTTCAAAGCCCGATCTAGGACGATCCAGACCTCATCTCCGAAAAAGTCAGGTATTAAAGTTGTTCAAAATTTCATTTTGAAGAAGTTTGTAGTTGACGACTTTTGCATCGGAGGTGGTTGACCGGTGTTGACCGCCGCGTTGACCACCGTCTGACCGCCGCGTGTGGCGGCGCGTCGGACCGAATTTTGAGTTTTTATTATCTGGACGATGATCTATGCATCCATACGAGCGTTTTGAGATATAACTTGGTCATGTTAGAAAAAGTTGATAAATAGTCAATTTCTGTTTTAACGTTACTATTTACGGTTTTACAATTTACCTTCGGTTTGAGATTTACGAAGATCAGACCATCGGTTTTACTTCAAATTTTAATATGATGTTCATATGACTGTCCCGATGACTTTGTGTGGTCACGGGCGAAGATCCGACTTTTGGATCATCGTATAATTATAAAATAGTGATTCGGGAAGCTATTAAGGAAGATCCGTTCATCGGATTTTCGTATAATTTTGATAGGATGTTTCCATGGGCAATCCGTAAGGATCTAACCGTTGGATTATCTTTATTTTAGAAATCCGACCGTTGGATCATCAATTAGGTTTATTTCATGCTTCGTTGCTAAGTAAAGACCATACTTGATTAGGTACTTGACGGCTTGAGTTGACGAGCATTGGATTTTTGTGAGTTATATATATATAGAAGACGCAGCAGGAGTTCGAGGTGAGTAAAACTCACGTGGTTCATATTACGAACCGAGCATTTTAATTTATTTATTTTTGGTAATTGTGTGAAAAATATTTGCGGATTAAATATTTGTTTTAAAATTTCATGGACTTGAATTACCACGGTCCATAGGTAAGTAAAATGAATTTTTAACTATACAAATGAATTTCATAATTTTCTTGTGTGAACTATAGGTGGTATTAGTGGTCATTCCTGAGTGGATGATTACGTATATATATATTTACGTGGAAAATATATATTGATGAGTGGATTGTTTGATTTATGATATGATTGAGTGGAATTGATGAGTTGATTTTATTACGATTGTGTAATCCCATAATAATATGATATATCTTGATGTGTTTGATTTCAGTATGTGATATTATATATTGGGTCATTTATGGGTTTAGGGTCAATGTAATGACGGGTGTGGGAAATCGGACGCTCTAATCCTAGTGTGGATGATGGGATACGATTGGTTGAGTATGTGGGATTATTGGACGTTCTAAATATGTATATAGGTATACATATTGATGAAATACAATAATTGATAAATATGTCGGATGCCATAACCTAGGCCAGGTGACGGGCTACGATTCAGTTAGAGCTCTAGTCTGTCAAGTACCGTATTTTTATAAATACGATGAAGAGAGTCGTGGGGAAAGTAGTGGTTGGAGTTGACTTGTTATATTGAATTGGTGTTGATTGAGATTGTTATTATTTGTATATGTGGAAATAATTGAGTGTTGCTGTGTGTGGGAATAAATGAGTTTAAATTAAGTAACATTTCCTTCTTTTACTCATACAAGCTTTCATAAGCTTACCGGGTTTTGTGTTGTTGCAATCCCGGTACACTATTCAATGGTGTAGCGGATATTCCTGCAGGTCAGGATAACCAGGGAGGTGACCGAGCCGCTTAGGTGTTACAGCTGTTTGTTATTTATTTAGTTGTGAGGTGTGTGTGTATGCTCATTTAGAGCTTTACATTACATTTTGGATTTATGTTGTAAAAATTAACCGAGACTAAGTCGGTTGATTTTATTTCGTGTGGTGAGTGTGTTAAGAAAAGAAAAATTTTCATGTTTCGGATTTATGAATAGTTATTCATAAAATTCGGGCCGTGACATAACCTGTGGGATTAATATTGTTTTTGGTTTGAGACTTTGTATTTCTGAAACTGGAGATGTTGTGATTTGGGGAGCAGGTAGCTCCAGGAGAATAAGGGTGGATTGTTTAGAAATGTAAATGTGTTTTCTATAGGTTTTGGATTGACCATTTTTAGGGGTGACGCTGTCGAAATTTTGATAGCATTATTCCTAAGGTGAGCCCTATAGGGCCACCTCGGATTTCAGGGTGAAAATCGGGGCGGGTCCTGTCAACTTGGTATCAAAGCATTAGGTTGTCAGATGGTTCTGTTTGCTCTTGGTAAGCGAGATGAAAGTGGGGATGCTTCTTCTTTGCTGAATAAATGAAGAATGGGTTCTATTGTTGCTTTAAGGTTGCCAGATCGATTTTCAGGACCTGACATCCTTTGTGGAGTACTATCTTTAATAGTTCCTGAATGTTCATTAATCTAAAATATACAAGATTATGAAACCATATTTTTGTGAATTTCATTAGAAATTATACTCAAATTTAATTTTAAGTCTTATAATCTCATTATGATGGAACTGAAAATAGTGTAATTGTTATATGTTGGGCATTTTGACAGCACTTTATTATGCAATATATAACTAAATTCATACTAAGTATTTCATCAGCATATTAGATCCTTTGGAATGTTCGTTAATGGGGTCATTTTGGCAGCACACAACATGATGAATTTCTCAATGAATCAGATATCAGTAACTTCAAACAAGCATATATATTATTTAGCATTTTTTTCATATCAATGACTATCTATCAGACATGAATGATATATGTACATAACCGTATGCAGATTATAACAAAATTTTCAGAAATCTTTTCAAAATAGATTTGTTGAAGTAGCAATAACATGTAACTCATCTGAGCATAGATTGTTGTGATACCAATTGTGAGAACTATACTAATCTTATGTTGTAATTCTATCTCAGAAAGAGCACAAGTAAACAATGTTTTTTGAGTGAACTACATTTAGAATTGTAGTAGTGATCATAGAGTATATTAGGATTACAGAAGCATATCTATCATAATATTTGAGTGAACTATATTTAAGAGTGTTGTAGTAGTTTAGGAAGAAACATCATATCTATCTTCATATCTGCAATGCATATAAACTGTACAATTTGTTAAGAAATCTTACATGATGCACTTGAATTATTCATCTTAGTCTTCTCCTGATTCCACCTCATGTATCCTCTTAGTATAACGAGACTAATTTATAAGAACAGATCGTGTATTAGAATGGACCAAAACATTATATATATAGCAATGTAATTACAGTTTCTTCCATCAAGAAACTGCCTTCACTCTTTAATTGTCATTTCAAATATATAATTTCTTGCAGCTGTCGTAATTTGATTTCAAATCAATCCATCAATCCAAATAGATTAGGATAACTGTTTAAACTTATATTAAATACAAACTCCAACAAATATATTTACTTGAGTATATATGCAGTACATTGATTCACACGCAATTTACGTGTGTTTCTAGCCCTAATTACCTTGAAATTAGCGAATACTCAAGCATTATTTCATAGTATTATTTTGTTTTCTTCATTTATAGGAAATTATGGTCAAGAGAGGAAAAAGACGAAAGAGGTAGGAAAGTCAACTCCAACTAAAGGATGAAAAGTCAACTGGTTGACCATCGGGTCAACCAAGTCCACTTGGCCCAAAAGCAAGAAGTCCAAGGCCCAAGACCAAAGAACCACACAAGTGAAGACCCAAGCTCATTTGTATTATATCTTTGTATTCAAATTTAAATTCAAAATGCATGTAATGACAATAATAATAGTGGACCACACCTCACACACATCTCACATGTGGATGAGATATTTATTTGTGTTCACATTAGGCACACACCCACTTACACGTTTAACCTCCGGTTTTCTTTATATTTTCCAAGATGTTTTCTACTCTTTTAATTCTCTACATTATTATTAGGTTGTTTTTGTCTGTTCATTTTACCCATTTTCTACTTGTTTTTGAGTCCTTAGATCTAGGGTACAAGTCCAATCTTGACCCTTGAATCCAAGGGGGTATTTAAGTACCTTTGCACATACATTTCACAAGCTTAAGACCCATTTTTCTTCACCATAGGCCTTTTGGCAGAATTTGGGACTTCTCTCCCTTCTCACCTTTTCTTCTCTTCTTTATCCCTCATTCTTCACATGTAAGCTTGCACAAGGACGAGGCATACACATTTCCGGTATCTAGGCCACCATCTCTACACCATGGCTTCATAAGGGTAGCAAGAGAAGCCATGAAGTTATGGCAATAGCTAGTGACAAGCTTTGCTTTAAATTTCATGGAATTCTCCTCTCTTTCCCTCTTCTTTCTCTCTCTTATTTCTTGCTTATGGTGTTGTTTGATGTGTATTGATATATACTTGTATGTGACCTCTCATGGTTTTAGGGTTTTGAAACCCAAGTTTGGTTTTGTATGCTTTTGTTGAGGAATTAATAAAATTGATGTTTATTCATATGATTTGTGTACTCTTGCTTTGATTTCTTCACTCTAGATGTATGGTTTAGGTTTTCCCCTCCTTAATCTATGTTTGGTGTGTTGGAATTGAAATATTAAATTGGGGAATTTATATTTCAATTTAGATTATGGCATGAGTATGGTGGAATTTGCCCATTGCATATCTCTATTTCCATTTGGTTTTCTTAGATTGTGGTTCTCCAATCACCCAATTTTGAGTATTATTACCCTTGATTGTCGGAATAGTATTCGGAATTGTTGGGTAGGGTAATTGTTATCACAAATACTCTTTTCGACCTTATTATTTGTGGTGATGGTTGCTAGAGTGTGTTACAATCGATTGTCGAAACATAAAGCATTTAGTTTTGAGCACTTATGGCCCTAACAAGGCATAAGCTTTGAGACTAGTGTAGGGTAGCCAAAAACTAAGTATTCTTTCTTCTTCTTGTTTTTGCTTAGGGTTTGACTACTATTTTATGACAATCAATTTAGCTTTTTTTCGACCTCTTTATGCTAAATGGAAATCCGACAAAACATTTGAAGCATCATTTGTATTAATCATTATCATTCCATATGATTTTAGATTTGTGTGGAGAACCTTGAATTCCATGTTGATCCTTGATGCGATGCATCCAATCCTTCTGTCTATCTTATTTTTATGTTGTAGTTAGTTAGTTTATTTATCTTTTATGAAAATCCAAAAATATTGTGACTTTCCCACTACCATTCATTTGTAAGTCCATGTGAGTGTGAGCATTAGAAGCACTTTCATGTGTTTCACGGCCCTATCTAGGCCTCGCTTGGTGCAAGGCCGTCTATGTGACTTTGTGTGATGCAAAGTCATGCTTCAATGAGGCTCGGTGCCTTGTTTAGCATTTTTTTTCTATTTCTATTTGTTTGTGCAAGTAATTTTCGGTGACCTAGAACCATAGGATTCTTACCTAGCTCGTAATCCCTGAGGTAAGATAAACAGGGACGTAAATACTTCCCATCTTTGATGACCATGTTGATTGTTACGCGATAGGTGAATGAAAAACACTCAAATCATACATCAAGGTTTCTATGTAATATCTTATGGTTCATCAAGTTTTCTAACATAACTTGAAATGCTAATATCACCAAAAGATTGAAAAATAGAGTATTGAGGAATCAAATTACCGCTTTTGTCTAAATGGATCGATGAATTTAATTGTGTTTTTTGAGCCCAGAAAAATCTACATGCCACCATCTACAAGGAGTCGAAACCATGAAGTAGTCAAACACTTGAATTATTCAAAACGAACAAACTTGAATTGTGTTTTTTGATTCGAAAAAGATAAGAAATACCTTGATGTACCCAGCACCCCAAATAAGAAAGAAAGTAAAGTTTAATTTCAGCAACTATCATCATCAATAAAATCCAAATCCTAAGAGCACAACAACAAAAGCAAAATCGGATTTAATATCTAAACAAACCAAACCAAGAAATCGAAGAGGAGAGCATGAACACATTATTATTAGCTAGCTTGCACATGAACGAAACAAAAACAAAATGAAGCATATGATAAAAAATCATGTAGGTAAAACTATGAATAGAGATTTTTGATTATAAAAAGATAAAAAATACCTTGGTTATTGGAGAACAGAAAAATGTTGAGGTCACTTCTCGTCAAGGTTAGTTCGTCTTCTGCTGTTGATGACTTTTCATTGTCAGAATGAGACAGAGACAGAGAGAGAGAGAGAGAGAGAGAGAGAGAGAGAGAGAGAGAGAAGGCATGAAAATCTCACGTCTAATGATCATAATTCTGATAGGGTTTGGTATTTATACATAATAGCCTATTTATACAAAATAGCCTAGAACCCAACATAATCAACCATCTAATAAAATCCTTGAAAGTCAACAAGCTTTTGAATACCACCAGATTTGGAAGGATATTTTAAAGTCCTGACTTAATAACATAAGATTTTAAATGACTTTTCAAAATCTGAATCGATTACCCATAGACTTTTGAAATACAAATCAATCTCGTAGACTCTTAATTGAATACACTCCCGATTTCAATAATCCCAGTACATAATCACTTTCAATTCTTTGATTTGTTAAAGCAATCAAAAAAATCCATAATGAAAGAACTAATAAAAGCATTGACAAAAATGAAAGCATCAAATTAAATTTTTTTTTCTGTTTTAATTGCTTCGGTGGTAACTTTCATTTTTCTCAATGTTTTTATTAGAGCATTGTTTAGCGATACCCATTTAAGCCGGTCTCTAGCAAGGCTAGCTGAGGTGGTGACCAAGATAGTCATTTTAGGCCCTTTCATTGGCAAAATTTTGACCGGCATCAAAGCAACCTTGGCTGACCCAGGTCACATAGCCAGGTCAGAAAATTGACCCACAAAGTACCCCAAAAAAGTTAGGTGCCCATGGTAGATCGTAGCCGACGTCATGCTATTCAGTGGAGAGAGAGAGGCGAGAAGGCGTAGATCAAAGTGCTGAATCCAGGACGAGATGGACGAATACTGAAGACATTCAATTGCGCAAGTGTTGGAAATATGTCAACCAAAATTTTCTTTTAGATAAAGATCAAAGGAAAAACGATTTATGGGAGGGCATTCGACAACACTGTGCCGCAACTTGGGGTGGAAGTGCTTGATCAACTTCAGCTTTTGTGGGAAGGTGAAACAATTTGAAGATAGAACTCTATGAGTGGCATTGTCCATTAAAGCAAGCTCATAATTGGTATAAAAGCGGTTAGAATTAAGTTGATTACTTATGAATTTGTTGATAAATAATTTAATTTCTTGATACATTGTAAATTAAAATTATTACTTGATAAATAATTAAGTAATTATAATGCCTTTTATATTCGTACTAACTGATTTTTTTATTCTTTGTGAAGGAGCACATAAATTGTCGCATATCTAGATGAAGAAAAATTGAGGGACATCCCCAGGCCATACCGCAACCACTGAAGGATAATTAAAGGAAGGAAATCAACGAATGCACACACAACCATCTATTGATAATTCTCACATCAACTTAGACATAGATGCAGATGAGATAATTACCGGTGTAACTCCAGATCCTTCAATGTGGCCTTAAGGAATGAAAGCTGCAAAAGAAGCAATCGGGGAAGGAAAGAACGTAGCCAAGGATTCCAGTCCTTTATCAGCCACTGTCAAGACTATAGCGAGCAGCCAAGGAGAGGCAATGTCGGCCAAGAAAAAATCGATGAGGATTTTGCCTGAAGTCTTCAAGAGGAATATCAATGAGTGTATATGCTTGTAAATCAATATGCGAAAAGAGGCATTTCTAATTCAAGAGAGGGAAGAGAAAATTATGGAGATCGATATAAGTCGGGTGACCCCAGCTAAAAAGTGTTATTGGCAAAGAAAGCAAGAGACGATAGTAGAGAAAGAAGATCATGAAACAAATGGTAGGTTAAATTTTCAAACACCTTTCTTCGATGGATACTATCCGCAACCAAATTTTACCGGTGCATTCTCACAACCATCTTTCAATGGTAGATTCCCACAATCACCTTTCATCGATAAATACTATCACAACTACCTTTTATCGGTGATTCCCATAACCACCTTTCATAGTGGATTCCCTACACAACCCCACATTTCACTGTCTCTACCAACCCGCACCCTAGTGATGACCCTTCAAACAAAAATTGGATTCCTAGAGAAGATGAGAATAAGAATAATTAGGTAATTTATGTATTTCAAATAATTGTATTGTTCTTATTCCTAGCTTGTCAATTATGTAAGCATAAATGTTATGAAATAAAAGTTGTATTCGAAAATTTCCTTTATTAAAGCACACAACTTAAATTAAAAAGGGTTAAATACTGTTTTGTCACGCCCCGAATTTTAGAATAACAATTCAAAATCCGAAACATGAAAATCCTACAACACAAAATAATCATCCTGAAAATTTTTCTTTTCTTAACATACTCACCACACGAAATAAAATCAAACCGAATTTAGTCTCGGTTAATTATTACAACACAATCCAAAATATAATGTAAAGCTCTAAATGAGCATACACACACCTCACAACTAAATAAATAACAAAACTGCTATAACACCTAAGCAGCTCGGTCACCTCCCTGGTTATCCTGACCTGCAGGAATATCCGCTACACCATTGAATAGTGTACCGGGATTGCAACAACACAAAATCCGGTAAGCTTATGAAAGCTTGTATGAGTAAAAGAATGAATTGTTACTTAATTTAGTCTCATTTATTCTCACACACAGCAACACTAAATTATTTCCACATATACAAATAATAACAATCTCAATCAACACCAATTCAATATAACAAGACAACCCCACTCACTACTTTCCCCACAACTCTCTTCATCGTATTTATAAAAATACGGTACTTGACAGACTAGAGCTCTAACTGAATCGTAGCCCGTCACCTGGCCTAGGTTATGGCATCCGACATATTAATCAATTATTGTATTTCATCAATATGTATACCTATATACATATTTAGAACGTCCAATAATTCCACATACTCAACCAATCGTATCCCATCATCCACACTAGGATTAGAGCGTCCGATTACGCACATCGGTCATTACGTTAACCCTAAACCCATAAATGAACCCAACATATAACATCACATACTGAAATCAACCCAATCCAAGATACATCATATTACTATGGAATTACACAATTGTAATGAAATCAACTCATCAATTCAACTCAATCATATAATAAATCAAACAATCCACTCATCAATATATATTTTCCACGTAAATATATATATACGTAATCATCCACTCAGGAATGACCACTAATATCATCTATAGTTCACACAAGAAAATTATGAAATTCATTTGTATAGTTAAAATTCATTTTACTTACCTATGGACCGTGGTAATTCAAGTCCATGAAATTTTAAAACAAATATTTAATCCGCAAATATTTTTCACACAACTACCAAAAGTAAATAAATTAAAATGCTCGGTTCGTAATATGAATCACGTGAGTTTTACTCACCTCGAACTCCCGCTGCGTCTTCAATATAATTATAAATTATAATTTATAATTAACGCCGAATAGCCCACGCAATTAAAATCCGTCAATCACCTAATCAAATGTGATTCGAATTTAGCCAACAAATTCAACTCATAATTTAACCACTAATTAACGGTCAGATTCTAATTTACATTAAAATCCGACGAGCGGTTTCTCACGAATCGCTCCCCTAATTACCGTTTTTCACATATACGAAGATCCAACGGTCGGATCTTCACCCATGACCACACAAAGCCTCTGGGACAGTCATATGATCATCATAACAAATTTACAAGTTCATCCAACGGTCATAATTTCACAGATCAAAAATCTAACGACCGAAATCGATCGAAATCACAAAATTCATAACTAATTCATACGATATCCGAAAAATGCGTATAATACGCCGAAATGATCGTATCGAAACATAGAATCATAAAATGGACAGAAACCAAATTTTAGACCTCCGGAGGTGGCCGGAAAAGGCCGCCGGAGTTAGGGACAGAGCCGCCACCGACCACCACCAATGGTGTTGAGGCCGAGCTTGTCCCCTTCATTTCATCATTCTGAGCAACTTTCATAACTAGCACAAGACCTAAAAATGACCGGAAGGCATCGAAATTACCGATTTACAGTCGGCGGCCGGAAAAAAATGCAGAAACCGGTGAGCTTGAAAACCGACGCGAAAACTGCAACCTCAGGCCCCGATCCCTTCTGGAAACTTGTTTAGAACTTCCTTGCGAACTCAACAAGCTTGGAATCACAAGAAACGATCGTGTATAGCTCGAGATATCTTGATCGAAAGTTTCGGTATTTCGATCCGTTCGGGTCGAGCTCCGACGAACGTGAAAACGTTCGACCCAGTTCCGGTCCTTCTTGGTGCTTGTAGAGGAAGTTGAGGCGAGCTCAATGAGACAAGAATCAAGTGAAATGGTGGAGTGTAGCTCGAGATATTGAGATCGAACCGAAAATGGACGTTTTCGGTTCGGGCTGTGCCGCCGCAGCCACAGGCTGCGCCGCCGTGTGAGACTGCCTCCGGGAGCTAGAGCAGCTCGAGACGAACGCCTGGGACTTGGTTTGAGGTCGAGAGGTGGTCTGTGGAGGGAGAACAATTAAGGAGAAGTTTTCCTCCCCTTTCGGCCGATTGCGTCTGTGAGAGAGAGAGAGAGAAACCAGTTTTCCAGAAACGGAAGAAGAAGAAGAAGAAGAAGAAAGAAAAGGAAAAAAAAGAAACCGGTAGGGAAAAAAAATTAGGGTTTCTAAAATTTTTCTATATATACATGTTTCGGAAAACTTCGAAATTCGATAACTAATTCAGAAAAAATCCGATCTTCGTGTTCCGCACGTGCACGGACTCGTATCGACGAGCTCTACAACTTTCATGAAGGAAGTTTCTCCAAATTTCGTACGTAGAAAAAGTCGATTTCTCAACCCGAGTATTTCGAGCTTTTCGTTAAAATAAACGTTTCAAAACTTCGATAATTTGTAAAAATGAATGATTATCGAACATATATCGTGAAATCGCATAATAATCATTCGATACAATCACACGGATTTAAAAATGAAAATTGCGGGTATTACAATCTACCCCCCTTAAAGGAATTTCGTCCCGAAATTCAAGTACCCAATTCCCCAAAAAGCTGTGAATACCTCGTCCTCATGTCAGATTCTAACTCCCATGATGCATCACCCTCATCATGATGACTCCACAACACCTTCACGAGATCAACCTCTTTCCTACGAAGTTTCTTTGTAGACCTATCCAAGATACGAACAGGTTCTACTACAAACGTCACATCCGGGTTCACTTCGATCGTACCGTGGTCAATCACGTGAGACTCATCTCGAACATACTTCCTGAGCAGAGAGACATGGAAAACGTTGTGCACACCCGACATGCTAACAGGTAAAGCAAGACGATATGCCAAGTTACCAACCCTTTCTAGAATCTCAAAGGGTCCAACATACCTCGGTGCGAGTTTTCCCTTCTTGCCAAATCTCACCACACCTTTCATTGGTGAGACTTTCAAGAACACATGATCACCTGTCTCAAACTCCAACGGTCTCCTCTTCAAGTCAGCATAACTCTTCTATCTACTCTGAGCGGTTCGGATTCTGTCCCGAATAGTAGTGACCTTCTCTGTAGTCTCCTGTACAATCTCAGGTCCGATGAGCCCTTTATCCCCTGCTTCTACCCAACAGATAGGAGTTCTACATGGCCTACCATAAAGAGCCTCATATGGAGCCATACCGATACTAGAGTGATAGCTGTTGTTGTAGGCAAACTCTACCAATGGTAGATGATCCGCCCAACTACCCTTAAAATCCAGAACACAAGCTCTGAGCATGTCCTCCATCACCTGATTCACTCTCTCGGTCTGTCCATCTGTTTGTGGGTGAAATGCAGTGCTCATAGCAAGAGACGTACCAAATGCCTTGTGGAACCTACGCCAGAATTCTGATGTGAAACGAGCATCACGATCCGATACAATCGTCACAGGCACTCCATGAAGCCTCACTATCTCGTTCACATATAACTTACACAATGCATCACCTGAGTACGTTTTTGCCACCGGAAGGAAGTGTGCTGATTTAGTCAACCGGTCGACAATCACCCAAATCGAGTCATAACTTTGCCTGGATCTGGGCAATCCAGTCACAAAATCCATAGAGATGTCTTCCCATTTCCAAACAGGAATCGATAAAGGGTTCAGCATTCCTGCTGGTCTCTGATGCTCTGCCTTCACCTGTTGACAGGTAAGACACTTCGACACGTGTTCCGCCACATCCCTCTTCCTACCATACCACCAAAACTGCCTTCGTAGATCCATATACATTTTAGTACCTCCTGGATGTATAGTATATCGAGACCTATGTGCTTCCCGCATGATCTCCTCCCTGAGGTTATCAACACTCGGTACATACAATCTCCCTCGAAATCTCAACCCTCCATCAGCCCCAATCATCCACTCAGAAGGACCCTCCACATCCGGGTCAGCAATCATCTCAGAAATCCTCGTCTGAGCAAACTCATCAAGTGTCTGACCCTGAATGATCCTGGAGATCAAGGTGGGCTGTAAGGTGATACTACCGAGAAAGATTCCCTGTCCTGCTCCTGCGGGCATAAGGTCGAACTCAGATGCAGCTTCCAACATGCGCCACTCCCGCACCATAATCGATGCCATGATTACCCGCGGTTTCCTACTCAAAGCATCTGCCACTACATTCGCCTTTCCGGGATGATACTCCAAGGTGAAATCATAGTCCTTAATGAGCTCCATCCATCTCCTCTGCCTCATGTTCAATTCCTTCTGGGAGAATAGATACTTCAAACTCTTGTGATCAGAAAAGAGTTCAAATTTCTCACCATAAAGATAGTGCCTCCAAATCTTCAAGGCAAACACCACAGCTGCTAGCTCTAGATCATGAGTAGGGTAATTCCGCTCATGTACCTTCAACTGTCTAGAACCATACACAACAACACTACCATTCTGCATCAACACACACCCCAAACCCTGATGAGATGCATCGCTGTAAATGACTAATCCACCACCACTAGTAGGAATAGTCAACACCGGAGCTGTAGTCAATCTAGTCTTCAGCTCAATGAAAGCCTTCTCACACTTGTCCGACCATACGAACTGAGTGTCTTTCCTGGTCAATTTGGTCAAAGCCGAGGCAATACCAGAAAACCCTTCAATGAAGCGCCTGTAATACCCGGCCAATCCAAGGAAGCTACGGATTTCTATAACCGTAGTAGGGCGACTCCAACTCATCACTGCTTCAACCTTCGAAGGATCCACAGAAACTCCATCCTTCGAGACCACATGACCAAGGAACTTGACTTCACTCTGCCAGAAGTCGCACTTCTCGAACTTGGCAAATAGTTTCTGCTCTCTCAATGTCTGCAGCACTATTCGCAGATGCCTCTCATGCTCGGCTGACGACCTTGAATAAATCAAGATGTCGTCAACGAACACTACCACAAACTGATCCAAGTAAGGACTGAACGTACGGTTCATCAAGTCCATAAATGCTGCGGGGGCATTCGTGAGACCAAAAGGCATGACAAGAAACTCAAAATGTCCATACCTGGTCCTGAACGCCGTCTTTGGAATATCTTCCTCCTTCACCCTCAACTGGTGATATCCAGACCTCAAGTCAATCTTCGAGAATACAGTAGCTTCTCTAAGCTGATCGAACAAGTCATCAATCCTAGGTAAAGGGTACCTATTCTTGATGGTCACCTTGTTCAACTGTCGATAATCCACACATAGACGAAGTGAACTATCCTTCTTCTTCACAAACAACACTGGTGCGCCCCAAGGAGACACACTTGCCTGAATGAACCCTTGTGCAAGTAAGCCCTCAATCTGAACCTTCAACTCCTGAAGTTCAGCTGGAGCCATTCGATAAGGTGCTTTTGACACAGGTGAAGTACCTGGTATCACATCAATGGAGAAGTCCATTACCCTTTTCGGGGGTAACCCAGGGATCTCCTGAAACACATCTTCATACTCTGAAACTACAGGAATCCCTGTAATCTTTGAAGTACTACTCCCTGATTCAATATGGGCCAAAATCCCCATCCTCATGGTGATGTCAGACTTCAGACAACGGTAATGAAACACCGGTTACCCCGGAACATGGAAGGACACAATCATCCTAAAGCAATCAATAACAGCATGGTTCGGGCTCAACCAATCCATACCCAAAATCACATCATACGTGTGATCCGGAATCACAATCAAAGATGCAGAGAACTCTCTGCCACCAATCTCAATAGGGCAATCATCACAAAGCATGCTAAGCTCAAGAGACACACCGAGAGGTGATGTAACACACAATGATCTAGTCAGAGGCATAGCAATCAAACCCAAAACATCCACAACCGAACTAGATATGAAAGAGTGTGAGGCTCCCGTATCAAACAGTACTCTAGCAAGAAAGTGATAAACAGATAAGGTACCTTCCACTCCCGTGCCTGCCTGACCGATGGCAAAGACCCTAGCATGAGCAGGTGGTAACTGCCTCTGCTGGTTACCCTGCACTACCCTGAATCCGAGGACACTCCCTAGCCTGATGTCCTCCCTGTCCACAACTGTAGCATAACCTACCCCGTGGCTTCGTGCACGCACGAGAGATGTGGCCCGGCTCGCCACAGTTAAAGCACTTCACAGGAACTGCTGGTGCTATCTGCCTGATAGGCATAGCCTGAACAGGAGGAGCTACTGCTGCCCTAGCTGGAGCCTGATGCTGAAACTGAGTCCTCTGTCTCTTCCAGAACCCACCCCTGAAGTCTCTAGCTCTACTGCTCCCTGCTATGGCCTTCCCCTTGCCCTGGAAGTCTCTCTCAGTAGACTCCTTCTCTCTACGAATCAGGTTCTGCTGCTCAATGATCTGTGCCTTAGCCAATATCTCTCTCTCTTGGTCTTCAGCTCCAAGATGGCTACATCACGCTCAATCGAAGGACTCAACCCTCTCTGAAACTTCTTGGCCAAGTCCTCATCCTCCATCTACCTCACATACTTGTACAATCTGGAGAACTCTGCATCATACTCAATTACAGTCATCTTCCCCTGTACAAGTGCAAGGAACTCTCGCTCCAACCTCTCCTTCACTGCTGGTGGAAAGTACTTCTCCCTGAACAGCCTCTCAAAGCCGTCCCATGTCAAGGTAGACACCTCAATGCTCCTCTGAGTGACGTTCCACCACACCCTAGCCTCATCCTTTAGCATGAAAGCGGCTAGCTTCCTCTTATCTGTCTCAGTGCAATCAAGCAGATCGAAATAAGTCTGCAAATCCTCTATCCAACGATCCGCCACCATATGATATGTGCCTCCTCCAAACTTAGTTGCTCCCAAGCGAGTAATTTCCCTTGCTAGCATCAGCAAGCGAGCAGGATTATCAACCACAGCTACAGGAGGAATAGGCTGATCCTCATAAGGTGCATCTTCCTCCGACTCGAATACTTCCTCGACTGGAGGGGCCCTACCCCTTCCTCGGCCTCTACCCCTGCCACGAGGTCTACCTCTACCCCGACCTCTGGCCTCATTTTCCTCAATCTCCATTACCTAATAAGCATGATATACTAGATTAATACACGCATAACACTTAAACAAAGCATAAGTCAAATGCAAGTCCATATTAACCAAGTACTGATCATACATAACAATGCTTAAATTTCCTAAAAGTACTAATATTCCTAGCCAACCTAACGCACTCACATACCCAATGACATTGTCAATACCGAAGAGCACACGATGGGGATCCGCTGCAGACGGGCCATCACTCGGTAAGTATTGACATATCACCAAATATGTACCTTACGCTCTGATACCAAACTATCACGCCCCGAATTTTAGAATAACAATTCAAAATCCGAAACATGAAAATCCTACAACACAAAATAATCATCCTGAAAATTTTTCTTTTCTTAACATACTCACCACACGAAATAAAATCAAACCGAATTTAGTCTCGATTAATTATTACAACACAATCCAAAATATAATGTAAAGCTCTAAATGAGCATACACACACCTCACAACTAAATAAATAACAAAACTGCTATAACACCTAAGCAGCTTGGTCACCTCCCTGGTTATCCTGACCTGCAGGAATATCCGCTACACCATTGAATAGTGTACCGGGATTGCAACAACACAAAACCCGGTAAGCTTATGAAAGCTTGTATGAGTAAAAGAATGAATTGTTACTTAATTTAATCTCATTTATTCTCACACACAGCAACACTAAATTATTTCCACATATACAAATAATAACAATCTCAATCAACACCAATTCAATATAACAAGACAACCCCACTCACTACTTTCCCCACAACTCTCTTCATCGTATTTATAAAAATACGGTACTTGACAGACTAGAGCTCTAACTGAATCGTAGCCCGTCACCTGGCCTAGGTTATGGCATCTGACATATTAATCAATTATTGTATTTCATCAATATGTATACCTATATACATATTTAGAACGTCCAATAATTCCACATACTCAACCAATCGTATCCCATCATCCACACTAGGATTAGAGCGTCCGATTACGCACACCGGTCATTACGTTAACCCTAAACCCATAAATGAACCCAACATATAACATCACATACTGAAATCAACCCAATCCAAGATACATCATATTACTATGGAATTACACAATTGTAATGAAATCAACTCATCAATTCAACTCAATCATATAATAAATCAAACAATCCACTCATCAATATATATTTTCCACGTAAATATATATATACGTAATCATCCACTCAGGAATGACCACTAATACCATCTATAGTTCACACAAGAAAATTATGAAATTCATTTGTATAGTTAAAATTCATTTTACTTACCTATGGACCGTGGTAATTCAAGTCCATGAAATTTTAAAACAAATATTTAATCCGCAAATATTTTTCACACAACTACCAAAAGTAAATAAATTAAAATGCTCGGTTCGTAATATGAATCACGTGAGTTTTACTCACCTCGAACTCCCGCTGCGTCTTCAATATAATTATAAATTATAATTTATAATTAACGCCGAATAGCCCACGCAATTAAAATCCGTCAATCACCTAATCAAATGTGATTCGAATTTAGCCAACAAATTCAACTCATAATTTAACCACTAATTAACGGTCAGATTCTAATTTACATTAAAATCCGACGAGCGGTTTCTCACGAATCGCTCCCCTAATTACCGTTTTTCACATATACGAAGATCCAACGGTCGGATCTTCATCCATGACCACACAAAGCCTCTGGGACAGTCATATGATCATCATAACAAATTTACAAGTTCATCCAACGGTCATAATTTCACAGATCAAAAATCTAACGACCGAAATCGATCGAAATCACAAAATTCATAACTAATTCATACGATATCCGAAAAATGCGTGTAATACGCCGAAATGATCGTATCGAAACATAGAATCATAAAATGGACAGAAACCAAATTTTAGACCTCCTACCAAATTTTAGGGACAGAGCCGCCACCGACCACCACCAATGGTGTCGAGGCCGAGCTTGTCCCCTTCGTTTCATCATTCTGAGCAACTTTCATAACTAGCACAAGACCTAAAAATGACCGGAAGGCATCGAAATTACCGATTTACAGTCGGCGGCCGGAAAAAAATGCAGAAACCGGTGAGCTTGAAAACCGACGTGAAAACTGCAACCTCAGGCCCCGATCCCTTCTAGAAACTTGTTCAGAACTTCCTTGCGAACTCAACAAGCTTGGAATCACAAGAAACGATCGTGTATAGCTCGAGATATCTTGATCGAAAGTTTCGGTATTTCGATCCGTTCGGGTCGAGCTCCGACGAACGTGAAAACGTTCGACCCAGTTCCGGTCCTTCTTGGTGCTTGTAGAGGAAGTTGAGGCGAGCTCAATGAGACAAGAATCAAGTGAAATGGTGGAGTGTAGCTCGAGATATTGAGATCGAACCGAAAATGGACGTTTTCGGGTCGGGCTGTGCCGCCGCCGCCACAGGCTGCGCTGCCGTGTAAGACTGCCTCCGGGAGCTAGAGCAGCTCGAGACGAACGCCTGGGACTTGGTTTGAGGTCGAGAGGTGGTCTGTGGAGGGAGAACAATTAAGGAGAAGTTTTCCTCCCCTTTCGGCCGATTGCGTCTGTGAGAGAGAGAGAGAGAAACCAGTTTTCCAGAAACGGAAGAAGAAGAAGAAGAAGAAGAAAGAAAAGGAAAAAAAAGAAACCGGTAGGGAAAAAAAATTAGGGTTTCTAAAATTTTTCTATATATACATGTTTCGGAAAACTTCGAAATTCGATAACTAATTCAGAAAAAATCCGATCTTCATGTTCCGCACGTGCACGGACTCGTATCGACGAGCTCTACAACTTTCATGAAGGAAGTTTCTGCAAATTTCGTACATAGAAAAAGTCGATTTCTCAACCCGAGTATTTCGAGCTTTTCGTTAAAATAAACATTTCAAAACTTCGATAATTTGTAAAAATGAATGATTATCGAACATATATCGTGAAATCGCATAATAATCATTCGATACAATCACACGGATTTAAAAATGAAAATTGCGGGTATTACATGTTTACGCCTTGTACTTTTGCTCGAAAAACACTTCAGTGCCTGACATTCTAATTTCACACGTTTAGTCCATGTACTTCAAAATTTCAAACCAATAGATCCTTGCCGTCTAAAAGTCACGGTGAAATATCTATTATGCCCTCAGTTCTTTTTTTATTAATTAATTATTTTATTTTGTTTTGGAAAATGAATTTTTTTTCCCTTTCTTTCTTTCTGTTTTTTTTTTTTTTCTATTTTGTTTTCATTCTTTCTATTTGAAAAAAAAAAAGAATAAATAAAATAAAGAAAAAAGCATTAAAAAAAAGAGAAAAGAATAAATACATTATATAAGAAAAAAAACTGAGGGCATAATAGACATTTCACCGTGACTTTTAGACGGCAAGGACCTATTGGTCTGAAATATTGAAGTACAGGGACTAAACGTGTGAAATTAGAAGGTCAGGGACTGAAGTGTTTTATGGTCAAAAGCTCAATGACTAAACAATATTTAACCCAATTAAAAATCATAAGCGTATAAACAACATAAAAAAATTTAAAAAAATTTAAACACACAAACAATAGGAAAAAAATTGAGAAGCAAAACCATGATCGAGTTTGGCAAAACATTAGCCAATTATTCAAACATCTATCAGATATAGATCTGCAAGTTGCCTTGAATTTCCAAAAATGCTCTAAGTGATCTTCTTGAAGGTTTGAGTGAGTGTACTCACATTTAATGACATCATATCGATCCATGAATCCGTTGAAATTATGACTGTTTCTACAAACAGGATCAAAGTCATCACCAGTTAATCCTTTCAGAACCGTAGCCAATCTAAGCCTCATGTTGTTCTTCTCTTCTTTATCGAACTCCAAGTCTTTATTGCTGTGCTCAGGTGTTCACCCTCGATTATCATGTTGTATAATATAATAGGGGTAAATACTATTTAGTCCTTAAGCTTTTGACCATAAAATATTTTAGTCCATGACCTTCTAATTTTACACGTTTAGTCCCTGTACTTTAGACCAAGAGGTCCTTGCCGTCTAAAAGTCGTGACGAAATGTCTATTATGCCCTCAGTTCTTTTTTTTTAATTAATTAATTAAATTTTTTTTCCCTTTCTTTCTTTCTATTTATTTTTTTCTGTTTTTTTTCCTTTCTTTCTTTCTGTTTGAAAAAAAAATAATAAAGAAAAAAGAATTAAAAAAAAGAGAAAAGAATAAATTTATAAAAAAAAAAGAACTGAGTGCATAATAGATATTTCACCGCGACTTTTAGACAGCAAGGACCTATTGGTCTGAAATTTTGAAGTACAGGGACTAAACATGTGAAATTAGAAAGTCAGGGACTGAAGTGTTTTATGGTCAAAAGCTCAAGGACTAAACAGTATTTACCCCATTATAATATAAGTAATTATGATGTATCGAAGGTCCTCTTTATCCCACCCACAAGCAGCTCGTCTAACAATACTAAAGCACGACTGTAAAATACCAAAATATATTTCCATATCCTTCCTGTACCCATCTTGTGCATAGGAATACTTGAGATCCTTGGGTTTTGTAGATTTTTGATAGAAGCATTATATGCAATGTTTTAAGTGTTAAACTCTCTACATTTTGCTATGTTATTCTCTTAACATTATCATTTCTAACTTAGTTTGTTGTTATTAGGTACATTTGAGCTCCAAACGCAAACAACGAGCTCTAAAGAGCTGGAAATGAAAGAAATGAAGGCAAGGAGGGAATGAGCAGCAGAAGCGATTAGAAATGGAGAAATGAAGTTTTCCCAATCCTACCAGGATAAGGAAACCTAATGTGACTAGGAGTTCTTGTTAAACAAGTAGAGTTTAGGAAGGTTCCAGAACATTACGAAATGAAGTATCCTTATTGGACTAGGAAATTTGTTGGCACAAGGAGTCCTGATAACACTAGGATACCTAGAAGACTAGAAGATCACGTAGCTTCAAGATGACTCAAGGAGATCAAAAAGGAAAATAAATAAATAAATCAAACAACTCACGCTGAAGCCAAGAAATCACCATTTTCAACTCAAGTGAATAATCACACATTTTTAATACAACACTCATATCCCTCTTGGAAAATAAAAGAAAGAAACCACTCGAAATTCTCTTTTAAAAATGTGTACTCATGAGTGCAATAACACACTGTTACCATCATGACAGTACAATGACAGACAGACTAGAGCACTAACTAAATCGTAACCACAGCCTGGCCAACTGCATGGTTCTGATAACCGACCCTCAATCACTACTGTGACCCTCGATCTGTAGACCAAAACATTTAAAAAGTCACTCAAGACTCGAAAATGTGATAGGAGCATAAAATGCGACGTTTATAATGTTTAAACCCTATATTTTGCTAAGTTATTTCCTTTAACTTGATCGATTTAACTTAGTTAGCGTTTTGTAGGTAAAATGGAGTCGCAAAGGTCCGAAAATGACTAAGGAGCATAAGTGGCGCAGAAATGGAAAGAAATGAAGAAATTGTAATACCCGAAATTTTCATTTTAAATTCGTGTATTTGTGTTGAGTGATTATTATACGATTAAACGATTATTGTTCGATAATAATTCACTTTTACATTTATCGAAGTTTCGAAACAATTATTTTTAACGAAAAGCTCGAAATACTCGGTTTGAGAAATCGACTTTTTCTACGTACGAAATTTGGAGAAATTTCCTTCATGAAAGTTGTAGAGCTCGTCGATACGAGTCCGCACACGTGCGGAACACAAAGATCGGATATTTTCTGAATTAGTTATTGAATTACGAAGTTTTCCGAAACTTGTATATATAGAAAATTTTTTTGGAAACCCTAATTTCCACCGGCCTCCTTCTCTTTCTTTTTCTGGAAAACTCACTGTTCACTCTCTCTCTCAAACTCTCGCATCGTTCTCTCTCTCGACCGAAAAGGAGAGCAAACTTCTCCCTAATTGTTCTCCCTCCATAGACCACCTCTCGACCTCAAACCAAGTCCCAGGCGTTCGTCTCGAGCTGCTCTAGCGCCCAGAGGCAGTTTTACAAGGCGGCGCGGCCTGTAGCGGCGGCGGCACGGCCCGAACCGAAAACCACCATTTTCGGTTCGAGCTTGATATCTCGAGCTACACTCCACCATTTCACTTGATTCTTGGCTCATTGAGCTCGCCTCAACTTCCTCTACAAGCACCAAGAAGGACCAGAACTGGGTCGAACGTTTTCACGTTCGTCGGAGCTCGACCCGAACGGATCGAAACACCGAAACTTTCGATCAAGATATCTCGAGCTATACACGATCGTTTCTTGTGATTCTTGGCTTGTTGAGTTCGCAAGGAAGTTCTGAACAAGTTTCTAGAAGGGATCGGGGTCTGAGGTTGCAGTTTTCACGTCGGTTTTCAAGCTCGCCGGTTTCTGCATTTTTTCCGGCCGCCGACTGTAAATAGGTAATTTCGATCCCTTCCCGTCATTTTTAGGTCTTGTGCTAGTTATGAAAGTTTCTCAGAATGATGAAACGAAGGGGACAAGCTCTGCTCCGACACCATTGGAAGTGGTCGGCGGCGGCTCTGTCCCTAACTCCGGCGGCCCTTTCCGGCCACCTCCGGAGGTCTAAAATTTGGTTTCTGTCCATTTTATGATTCTATGTTTCGATACGATCATTTCGGCGTATTATACGCATTTTTTGGATATCGTATGAATTAGTTATGAATTTTGTGATTTCGATCGATTTCAATCGTTAGATTTTTGATCTGTGAAATTATGACCGTCGGATGAACTTGTAAAATTGTTATGATGATCATATGACTGTCCCAGAGGCTTTGTGTGGTCATGGGCGAAGATCCGACCGTTGGATCTTCATATATGTGAAAAACGGTAATTAGGGGAGCGATTCGTGAGAAACCGCTCGACGGATTTTAATGTAAATTAGAATCCGGCCGTTAAATGGTAGTTAAATTATGTGTTGAAATTGTTGGCTAAATTCGAATCACATTTGATTAGGTGATTGACGGATTTTATTTGAGTGGGCTATTCGGCGTAATTATAATTATAATTATAATTATATTGAAGACGCAGCGGGAGTTTCGAGGTGAGTAAAACTCACGTGGTTCATATTACGAACCGAATGTTTTAAATTTATTTATTTATGGTAATTGTGTGAAAAATATTTGCGGATTAAATATTTGTTTTAAAATTTCATGGACTTGAATCACCACGGTCCATAGGTAAGTAAAATGAATTTTAATTATACAAATGAATTTCATGATTTTCTTGTGTGAACTATAGATGGTATTAGTGGTCATTCCTGAGTGGATGATTACGTATATATATATTTACGTGGAAAATATATATTGATGAGTGGATTGTTGAGTGATGGTATGATTGAGTAGAATTGATGAATTGATTGTATTTCAATTGTGTAATTCCATAATAAATTGGTGTATCTTGGTTGGGTTGATTTCAGTATGTGATATTATATGTTGTGCTCATTTATGGGTTTAGGGTTGAGTATGTGGAATTATTGGACGTTCTAAATATGTATATAGGTATACATATTGATGAAATACAATAATTGATAAATATGTCGGATGCCATAACCTAGGCCAGGTGACGGGCTACGATTCAGTTAGAACTCTAGTCTTTCAAGTACCGTATTTTTATAAATACGATGATGAGAGTTGTGATGGAAGTTGTGAGTTGGATTGTCTTGATATATTGAATTGGTGTTGATTGAGATTGTTAGTACTTGCATATGTGGAAATTATTGGATGTTGCTGTGTGTGGGGATAAATGAGAATTAAATTAAGTAACAGTTCTTTCTTTTACTCATACAAGCTTTCATAAGCTTATCGGGTTTTGTGTTGTTGCAATCCCGGTACACTATTCAATGGTGTAGCGGATATTCCTGCAAGTCAGGATAATCAGGGAGGTGACCGAGCTGCTTAGGTGTTACAGCAGTTTTGTTATTTATTTAGTTGTGAGGTGTGTATGCTCATTTAGAGCTTTACATTACATTTTGGATTTGAGTTGTAATAATTAACCAAGACTAAATTCGGTTTGATTTTATTTCGTGTGGTGAGTATGTTAAGAAAAGAATTTCAGGATGATTATTTTGAGTTGTAGTATTTTCATGTTTCGGATTTTGAATTGTTATTCTAAAATTCGGGGCGTGACAGAAATGCAAGTTCTCCCAGTTGACTAGGAAAATGAATCCCAGTTGGAGTAGGAATCTGAAGCTGACTTGGATTAGGAGTTCTACTTGGACAAGGAAACCCAATTCTACTCAGATAAGGAAACCTAGTGTGACAAGGAGTCCCTGTTGGATAGGGATTACTGAAGAAGGTTCCGAAAGAGTGTGGAAGTATCTCAGAAAAGAAGTTCATATTTGACTAGGAAACCTGATTGCATATGGAGTTCTGATCATACTAGGAGATCTGTGGAAGCTAGGAGAAGCCATGGAACATTCATGAAGTAGCTAGAAAGGCATGCTTCACATGTACAAAGCATGTGACGGTAAGGAAATCCTATATGGACATGAGTTGTGCTTTGAAAGTCAAATCCATTACAGATTCAGAAATCTGCCTCTGTAGATCAGTAAATTTCAACGGAGCATAGCAATTTTCTCAGAGCTCAAAAGATTCGGATCGTTATATGGTTGGAAACCTACAGATGTCTAGTTTTCCGATCTTTTTATGGTGTGTCAATAGCTATTTTCTAGAGGAAGTTATGGCCGATTTGGTGCATGGAGGTCAAGTCTGCCGGAAATCTGTTTTGTGTCAAACAAAGTCCTACCTCAACAAAACTTAGAAGAACTCAAGTAGGAACGAAGTGGGAGTGTTTTGGACGTCTCCCTATATATATCTAGTATATATGACGTTCAAAGGTTCATCACTCTTCTCCACAATTTTGATTTCTCACTTGTGCTCTTGAGTTTTTAGGTTTTTCACATCTTCAAGTTCTTAGCCGTGCCATCCTCCATCCTTGCCATGAATTCCACCTTGTGCCACCACCTTGGAGCTGTTTTGGACCTTTGGGTCGTAACTAAGGATTGTTCATACCACCTTCCATGAATTTTCCTCACCATTTAGTGTACTTGTTAGATAGAATTTCTGTTTTGATTTTCTTTGTGTAAAACCAAAACCATGAGTATGTAAACTGATTTTTAAATGCAATCTTGATGATCTTTTCAATGTTTGGTTTGTTTATGTGTCCTTGATCTTTGTTGGTTGCCGAAATATGGAATGATAATCTGATTTTGTTTGAATGTTATCTTTTATGTGTTCTTGTTCTTTGGTTTGAAACATAGAATGATTGCATGTAATTGGAGCTAGTAATTAGGTTAATGATTTGTGACCCTAATTCACCATGGTAGTAAAGGCTTAGGACATAAATCAAAATTGGATTATGCATGTAATGAAAAGACTTGCTTTGAGTACTTGAATTTGCATGTTTATTGACTAAACTTTCACTTATTCTTAATGATTCGAGTACATGAGATCATGAGTTGCTTTGATTGTGTGATACTTGTCTTCGAAATATATTGGTTAGCTGCTTTGCTTGATCAATTGTGTAAAGGGAAGTCAAATAAGGGACATTGGTTGCTTTTATCTTTGTTTCTTGGGTTGATAACGTTCCTTAGTAACAAAAGAGATTAAAGATTGCATGAATGAATTGATGTTGACTAGTTCTTGATAGATTGTTCTTGAAAACTCTTCTTTTCTCACCTACGTATATAAAACATTTTCTTTCTTTATTGTTTTCTGAAAATTTATCTTTTGATCTTCAAAACCCCTTTTTCCTTAATGTTTTCTTGTTCTTGTACATATTAAAATCGAATTAGGTTTTCTAGGATACATGAAACCGAAAATAACATGTCTATAATCTAAAAATACTTAGTTTAAATCGTAAATATGTGTTCTTGTAAAGTGTTTTTGCTGAAATTATGCTTGGTGTTTGCAAGGAATTAGTTTGGTACGTGGTTTTTAGGAGTTTGTTTTTGTGTTTTTTTGGGATTGCTAAATTTTAGGGATATAGTTTCCTACTTGTATTTGGACTCCAAATTTGTGTAGACTTAGTAATCCTTGTTCGATATGGTTTTCCTAATGTGGATATAACTTGTAAATTGTATATAAGTAGGAGCAGGATTTCTGTAATACCCGAAAAATTTAAATTAATTTCCGATGACTTTTTAAAAAAATGATTTCGTGGTCATAAGCACGATTACGAAGTTTGGAGAGGTGGTGAAATTAGTTCGGACGATTTTATTTCAAAAACGAACGTTATTTAAGGTTTATGAAAAATAAACTTTTTATATGAACGGAATTTGGGAAAACTTCCTTCACGAAAGTTGTAGAGCTCGTTGATACGAGTCCGTGGATATGTGGAACACTAGGATCAGAAATCGTATGAATTAGTTATCGCATTTTGAAGAAATTTAAGATTCAGGTATATAAGGAAAAAACCCTAGTTTTTTTTTTTGGAAACCTTCCATTTTCAAACGGCCTCCATTTTTGGTAACCGGCACTGTTCATCATCTCTCTCCCCCGCGTCCGAACCCAGCGGAAAACAGAGTACGGTTTCGCCGAGCTCTCTCTCCCTCCATCGGCCACCAAACGGCGTCGAACCACCTTAATTAGCTTCATCTCGACCATGCGCAGCTGCCAGTGGCAGCCTTGAGCTGTGACAGGGCCTGCAGCAGCTACAGGGAGCTCCGCTCGGTTTGACCCAATTTAGTTCCAAGCTTGATAACTCGAGTTACCGGCCACCAAACCTCACCAAACTTCATCCACAAGCTTACCTCAACCTCCTGAAGCTCCCAGAAGTGTCCTTATACAGCGGCGCGGTAGGTGGCGGCGGCTGGAAGCCAGCCCTGATCGGATCGAACGGAACTTTCGATCTGGATATCTAGAGCTGTAGATCTTCATTTCGGGTGATTCTTGAACTGGGGAGCTCGACTTGAGTTGTTGAACAAATCTCCAGAATAGATCGAAACCATTGGTGGAAGTTTTTACGTCGAACTCAAGCTCGCCGGATTCTGGATTTTTTTCCAGCCACCGTGACTATTTTGGTAATTTTCGACCTCTTCCCGTTATTTTCTGATCTTGAGCTAGTTATGAAAAATGATCAGCATGATGAGATGGAGAATAGCATCCCTGCCCCAACACCATTGGTGGTGGTCGATGGTGGCTCTGCTACTAACTCCGGAGGCCCTTTCCAGCCAACTTCGGGGGTCAAAAATATAGTTTATGTACATTTTAAGATTCTACATTCTAATACGATCATTTTGGTATATTATACATATTTTTTGGATATTGTATAATTTAGTTATGAATTTTGACATTTCGATCGATTTCGATCGTTAGATTTGTGATATGTGAAGTTAGGACTGTCCGATGGACTTGTAGTTTTGATATGTTGATCATATGACTGTCCCAGTGGCTTTGTGTGGTCATGGGTGGAGATCCGATCGTTGGATCTTCGTATAATTGCAAAACAGTGATTAGGGAGGCGATTCGTGAGAATCCGTCCGTCGGATTTTCGTATAACTTCGAATCCGACCGTTGGATTGTCGTTTAAGTATGTTTTGGAATTATTAGCTAAATTAAAGTCATATTTGATTAGGTAATTGACGGTTTTGATGAAATAATGTTCAATTTATTAGAATATTATTTTGAGCAATTATTATCTGAGAATATGTACTAGTGATTTTGTGGTGATATGCGACTTGTATGAGTGAGTTCGTTATCGTTTTGAGGGGTGATTTTTCGGGAAATAATATGTTGTAAGAAATAGTATATCTATTGTTTTGAAAAGGCGTTTGAAGATTTGGGAGTCACAGGTTGCGATTTCTCCTTTTTATGATTTGAGTAACATTTTGGATCCAGTATGACTCATTTCAAATGTTTTGATCTAAGGGTCAGGTTGGCCTAAGGATCTGGGGTTGCAGGTTGTGACCTCAGGCAAAATATCGTAATTACGCCTTTGGCCAGGTGAGTGATTGCCATCAGTTAGAGCTCTAGTCTGTCTGCCAATGTGTCCAGGTTGGACTGGATTTTTCATATCGATTGTTGGGTTAACATTTCGTATGATTTTATCACGATGTGACTTGTAAGAGTCCTTCTGGTAAAAGGTGTTAAGTTTTGGATGAGTTTAATAGAGTGAGTTGATCATGTTGTGATTAATCTTTCTGGTGACTTCTTTTGTTTAAATTTTTGTTGTTTTTCGTTTCCGTTTATGTTGTTTAATATCTCCATTTTTTTCCTTGTTTATTTCTTCCTTTTGATGTCCCTTTTATTTCTCTTTTTCATTTTTATTGTTTGATTTTAATGTAATCTCCTGAACTAATTTATATAAAGGGATTACTATGATTTTTTATTGCATGCAATTGGTTATTTCCTATATTAATTTTCATTCACGATTTATGTTTTATTTGTTTAATTGTGGAGGGGCAGTGATGGATGAGACTCGTAGAATGTTGAGAAATATTATTATATATCGTGGGGATAAATGCATCTTGTTAAGTGGAGAAATTGGTGATTCATCTGATTGGTTGAGATTCAATTGATTTGAGTTGTCACGGGTGTGACTTGTATATCCTTTGATTTTAGATATGCTCATTGTGTTGGTTCTCTGTATTGAGTCAGTCACCGTATTGGTATAAATACGACATCAGGGTTTTGAGAAGAAAGATGTGAGTTTAGATTCCGTATTTATTCTTGATGATTTGGTGATTGATTATTGAGGTTGTGGTTATTTGTGAATGTTGAAATTCTTGGGTGTTGACCTTGGTGAAAATAAATACGATTTAATAAAACAACTGTTCCTTCTTATTTATTCACACGAGCTTTCAAAAAGCTTACCGGGTTTTGTGTTGTTGCAATCCCGGTACACTATTCAAACGGTGTAGCGGGTGAGCCTACAGGCCAGGAGAATCAGGAAGGTGATCGAGCAGCTTAGAGTAGCTGCACTTGTGTTATTTTGATTTTCTTTTGTGAGGTGTGTTATGCTTATTTGAGCTTACTTTTTAATTTGGAGAGAGCGTGTTGTAAAAATTTAAATCCGAGGATTATTTCAGTTTTTGAAATACAATTCGTGTGGTGTGTTTATTAAGAAAAATATTCAAGATGATTATTGTTGAGTTGTAGTAATTCATGTTTCGAATTTTGAATGATTGTTCAAAAAATTCGGGGCATGACAATTTCCAAAATCCATTCTAACTTGTCGTTCTCTCAAATTTCGGCATTATGTTGATGTTTTGTTTCTTTCTCCATTGTTTCCTCTCTAATTTTGTGTAACATGTATGTTTCTATCTTTAGTTCTTTGTTGTTGTAAGTTTTAAAGCATGCTTGTACTTGTAATTTTGTATGAACTTGTATGATTTTGTGTGATATAAATTTGTACATTCTTCTATTTATTTCGTGTATCACATATTAGAACCCTCAATCCCTGGTTTAGAACGATACCCTACTTGCTCTATACTAACTATGATTCTTTTCAAGGTTTAAATTGGCGAATGCTTGTGCACGTATCAAATGTTACATAATCTCAAACACTCTTCAACATGTTACCCTAAAATATAATTGACTGCAACAAAATATTGTTTTCGAATCCTAACTCCAATCTCCAAAAGCAACATAGAAATCAATTTCAAAATATTGTTTTCATACCTTAAACCGCCACCATAAATTGACACATAAAACTCTCAAATAAGAAAAGTCAATAATATAATTATTTCCATACGAACTCATTTATTTCCTTAGAAAATCAAATCACAACACATACTAATTCTACCTCATTTCACAACTACACCAATATATATATTTCACGTAAACACACACACACGTAGTTATCAGCCCAGGAATACTACTACTAATACCAACTATAGTTCATAAACTGCAAAACTCGAGAAAACTTCATTTTTACATACCTATGAACCGTAGATGATCAAATTCATATAATTTTAAAAACAAATATCTATTTCTGAAAATGATTTCACAATTTAGCAAATAATCCTAAACAATTCTAGTGAACTCTGTTCATAATGTTCATAAATGAACCACGTGAGATTTACTCACCTCTAAATCTTGCTGCGTCTTCTCTCACAGCCGAGATAAAGTATAGAACTTAGTACTCTCCGTCAATCACCTAAGTAAAATATGGTCTTAATTTAGTACACGATTAAAACAAAAGTGGTTATGGTTCGAACCGAGCACTTAAACCAAAACCCGAAGATTTTGTCAATCGAGACAAAACTTCCTTCAAGACCTCATGAGGTCTCCGAAACACTTCCTGGATCCATTTTTCAAAATTATACGACAATCCAAAGGTTGGATCCTTACGGTCGCAAACTTACAAAACCAAAACTACGTTAAATCTAATACACTTCATGATCACAACATGACCTTTGTTGCTATAGATACCTCTCAGGCACAAGCATCAGAAGCACAAGGCTCATTAACCACTTAAAGTAACGCCAGTAAAGCCCAGACATGATACCGATACCATACACTTGTGGTATCGGGTGGATCACAGCTAGTCCTACATTGGAAATAAAGGGGTGACAAAACCATCCCCACACTACATGTCTCTCCACTCATTCAAGGTAATCCACCACTCTCCATTTACTTCTACCTAGTCTACATTCTTACATGTATCTGACTTAGGCATCGAATGGTTGAAAGCCAGCACACCTGGTCTTCCCTTTGACCCATGTTCATGGTTGGCAGGTACGGATCTTAGAGGTGGAAGCTCCCACGACAACCCTGTTTCTACCATAGAAACATTTGGCGCTAGAAGGAGGGCCTCTCAAGTGGAAAACACCCTCATAGCTCACCACAAACAATTTCATCGCTTGGCTGGAAATTTTTTTCTGACCACTCAGTTTTCTCTCTCCTCTTAGATCTCCCTCTGCTAATGCACCAAAAAGCTCATATCTTTGCATATCTTTTTAGGTTTTCATCTCCCTCACATCAAAGTCAAGGTTTTTAGCTTCTGGGTTTATGTTCATAGTGAGTGTTGAGGAGAGCGAAAGTGGATATGGGTTTTTCTTTCTCCTTCATTAAGGGATCTCATGGCACATACATGCCTCACCTCCACCACCACGGGACTCACCAACCCTTGACAAGTCACAACCAAGCCCCATGTCTTACGGCAACACCAAAAAACATCTCACATGTTGCCGCCGTGAGCACCAGAAATTCGCTTTGGACACCCAGAGTCTTTTCTCTCTCGGGCATTTTCTCCGACGCAGCTCAAGTTTCAGCAACTTGTAGCTAAAAAAGACTCAACTTCTCCATCATCTATTTCAGTCAACAATAAACAACAAAAGCACCTCAGATCAAGGTTCTTGAAATTGAATTTGAGGATCGAGAAAGTGGATCTCAGGATCTATCTCTCTCCTATAACGCCAGCATACAAGAACTGGTGTGACTCATAGCTGCCACGATGTTCCCTTTAAGCTCCAATCTACGCATTCATAACGCTATCAGAAATGCCTTGGCTCCGCCATTAATGGTTCATGACAATGAAATCATATTCCAACAATACGGTCGAAATCGAGCGAGTTACCAATTATACTTTAAAGTTGCAACAAGTCTTTGAATCGGGTCTCCACCAGCACACTTGATAATGCTCTCCCACACAACCCGACAACTCTCGGTCTCGCCTATTTGGCTCGATCACTGGTGACAACAACAAAGCAAAAACAAAGATAATACCACAACAATTTTGGACACCAATTTGATATCACTAGCTTCGGTCCAACACTAAACTCGGCTTTGAATCAGAGCGACACATAAGTTAAGTACTCTCGCCGAACTTACCTCTCGTCTCACTGCATTCACCTTGGTAACCAACCCGGCACCATCTCTTGGTATCGAAAATTTTCTCTCAGTATCATGATAGGAGCATTTTAATGTGACGTTTTAAGTGTTATTTCTTCATATTTACTTAGTTATTTCCTTAAATAAATCATTTTGGTTTAGAAAAGTTTCCATTTTCCATTTTTAGAAAGTTTCTATTTTTCATTTAAGGAAAGTTTCCATCTTCGGTTTTTAGTAACTTTAACTAAAGTTCCTATTTTTAGGTCCTCTAGAGCAAATGAAGTCAAAATGAGCTCAAAAGAGAAAGAGAGGCTAAAATGACGTTGGAGAGGATCAAGATAAGGCAAGAAGGCTGCGAAAGTGAGCAGAAATGAAGCTTTCATGTTTCAACCAGGAAACCTATTCAGAAAAGGAAACTCTACCAAAACAAGACTCTTGATGTGAAGACCCGAAATTTCAGTTAAATATTTCGTAATTCAATATTTCTCAAATTATATGAATTATGAGTTGTTAGTGTGATCCGAATGTCGTTATTTGAGAAATTTAGTTTCGAATGATTTTAGTTCCGAAATTTAACGTTATTTAGGGTTATTAAAATTGACTTATTTTTACGTAAGGAATTTGAGGAAACTTCTTTCATGAAAGTCGTAGAGCTCGTCGATACGAGTTCGTGCATATGCGGAACACAAGAATCGGAGTTTGTAGGAAGAAGTTATGACATTTAGAAGTTTTCGATTTTGTATATATATAGGTTAACATTTCTGGAAAAAATCTGAAAAAAATCAGAAAACCCTAAATTTTTTCTCTCTCTCTGTCCCGCACGGCACCGAACCGAAACCAAAAACAGAGCCAAACTTCTCTAGCCGAGTTCTTGCTCCTCCGGCCACCGTTTGACGCCAAACCACCTCCCACGGCTTCACCTAGACCTTGTGCAGCTGCCAGAGGCAGCCTTGTGCCGTGGCACGGCTTGTAGCGGCAGCAGAAAGATGGTTTCCATTTTCGGCCGTTTTGAGTGCGAAGCGAATATCTCGAGTTCTAGACCACCAAATTACGAGTTCTTTATCTCGTTGAACTCATATTGAGGAGTAGAACACGCAGTAAAGAGGACAGCACCTGAAGTGGAGGTTTTCATGCTCGTCGGAGCACATATCTGTTTCTGCAGTTTTTCCGGCCAAACCGGACTGTTTTTGGTAAGTTTCGGCCACTTCCACTCATTTTCTCACTTCGTGTTAGTTATGAAAGTTGCTCAAAATGATGAAACGAAGGGGATAAGCTCAGCCCCGACACCATTGCTGGTGGTCAGCGGCGGCTCTGCCCTAAACTCCGGTGGCCCTTTCCGGCCACCTCCGGGGGTGTCATGAGCAGTTTCTGCTCATTTTTAGATTCTACATGTCGATACGATCATTTTGATATATAGCATGCGAATTTTGGATATCGTATGAATTAGTTATGAATTTTACGATTTCGATTGATTTTGATCACTCAATTTGTGATTTATGAAGTTTGGACCGTCCGATAGAATTCTAGTTTTGATATAATGATCGTAGGACTGTCCCGGTAACCTTGTGTGGTCACGAGTGAAGATCCAACCGTGGGATCTTCATATATGTGTGTTTTTGAAATTATACGCTAAGTTAATTATCGTTTTGATTAGGTATTTGATGGATTTGTTAGCGGACGATTGTAAATCGTATTTTGGGCTGTAAGAAGACGCAGCGGGAGTTTAGAGGTGAGTAAATCTCACTTGGTTCATTTACGAACCGAATTTCCTTAATTGCCCAATTTATTTGTTATGTGTGAGAAAATGGTTTTAAGAAATGTGTTTTAAAGTATATTAAAAATGAATTTCTTGATTTTTCATCGTGTGAACTATAGTTGGTATTAGTGATCATTCCTGTGTGGATGGTTACGTATATATATATATATATATATATTTACGTGATTATATATTGAATGGTGTGACATTGAGGTGTGGAAATGTGATAATATGTTGTTGATAATTGTTGATAGTATGATTTTATTATGTTGTTAATATTTGATAAATGTTGGTAATAAACATGTTGATTTTGGGAGTTGAATAGAAGGTAGAGAAACGTAGGATTCCGAGGATGGAATGGTCTAAGGATCTTTGGTTAATGATAACCGGAGTGTATGTGTTCTGAGGACAGGGAGGTCCAAAGTTCGACCGTTAAATAATAACGGGGATATATTGTTCTGAGGACATGAAATGGTCCAAAGTTCGCGGGTTACTGAGTAACCTGGAGGTGCCGTTACTTGACCCTGGGCCAAGGTGTCAGAGGTAACGAGGCAGTTAGAGCTCTAACGTGGGTGCCAAAGTGGCGATAGTTGTGATTAGGTGCCAAAGTGGCGAGAGTTGTGATTTGGTGATTGTGGAAATGTGTTCCATGTTGTTTCATGTGTGTTGGATTGATGTTGCTTGTGGTTGTTGAGATTGTTGGATGTTTACTTGAGATAAATGAGTTGTGGTCTAATAAATCAACCGTTCATTCTTATTTACTCACACGAGCTTTCAGAAAGCTTACCGGGTTTTGTGTTGTTGCAATCCCGGTACACTATTCAAATGGTGTAGCGGATAATCCTGCAGGTCAGGATAATCAGGGTGGTGAGCGAGCTGCGTAGGACAGCAGGGTTGAGACCAGCACTTGGTCTATTTTGGTGTGTTTTTGTAGACTCTTGTGAGCAGAACATTTTATTTATGTTAGTATTGTAATAATTGACTCGAGAGATAGTTTGCTACGAGGTTTGTGTTATAGTTTATGAGATATTGGTTTTGAAAAAAAAATTTAGGACGTGATTTGTTTAGTTGTATTCATGTTTTGAATTTGAATTTATTATTCGAAATTCGGGGCGTGATAGTTTGGTATCAGAGCGTAAGGTACATATTTAGTGATACGTTAATATCTTCCGAGTGATGGCCCGTCTGTAGCGGATCCCCATCGGGTGCTCTTCGGTATTAACAATGTCATTGGGTATGTAGGAGTGTTGGGAGTTGTCTAGAACGTTAGGACGTAATAGGAGTTGAATTAACCTCTTTGTGTTAGTAGGTTGGTTAATATGGACTTGTATTTACTTATGCTTTGATTTAAGTGTAGACATGTATTAACCAGGTATGCTATGCTCCTTAGGTAATGGATATTGTGGGAGGCAGAGGTAGGGGTCGAGGTAGACCCAGAGGTAGAGGTAGAGGCCGAGGTAGGGGTGAGATTCCACATGTGGGTGTACATGAGGAAGAGGTGGAGGCACCGTTTGTGGAGCAACCTGTTCCACCGGAAGTTGTGGTTAATGATCCCGCTCGTCTGTTAGTGTTGGCGAGGGACATTAATCGGTTGGGAGCAACTAAATTTGCGGGAGGCACAGATTATATGGTGGCTGATCAATGGATCGAGGATTTACAGACCTATTTTGAGTTGATTGTCTGTGATGAGATCGAGAAGAGGAAGCTAGCCACTTTCATGCTCAAAGATGAGGCTAGGGTGTGGTGGAATTGCACTCAGAGGACTATTGATGTTTCTACCATGACTTGGGATGGATTTGTGAGGATCTTTAGGGAGAAATACTTCCCAGCATCGGTGAAGGAACAGCTGGAGAGGCAATTTCTCTCGCTTACTCAAGGGAAGATGAATGTGAGAGAATATGAGGCAGAGTTCTCCAGGCTATATCGGTTTGTGAAACCATTAGATGCTGAAGACTTGGCTAAGAAGTTTCAGCGGGGGTTGAATGGCTCTATTGAGCGCGATGTGGCTATTATGGAGCTGAAGACAAAGGAGCAGATTTTAGCTAAAGCCCTGATCATTGAGCAGCAGAATATGATCCACAAGGAGAAGCAGACAGTTGAGAGAGATTCTCAGGGAAAAGGGAAGGCGGTTGCAGGGAGTAGTGGGTCCAGAGATTATAGAGGTGGGCTCTGGAAGAGACAGCGGCCTTATTTTCATCATCAAGCTCCAGCCAGGATAGCAGCAGCACCTGTCCCTATTCAGGCACCACCTATCAGGCAAGCAGCACCAGCAGCCCCTATGAGGTGTTATAGCTGTAATGAGTTGGGTCATCTTGCTAGGACTTGCCCTAAACTCAGGCCTAGAGCATGTTTTCGATGCGGACAGACTGGACATATTGCCAGGGACTGTACTCAACCTCAGATTGTAGGACAGGGTAACCAGCAGAGAACCTTACCTCCAGCACCAGCCAGAGTATTTGCCATTGGCCAGAGAGGCACCGGGGTGGAAGGTACCTTATCCGTTTATAACTATCTTGCTAGAGTACTGTTTGATACGGGTGCTTCCCACTCGTTCATATCTAGTTCTGTGGTAGATGTTTTGGGTTTGACGGCTATACCGCTTACTAGACCTTTATGTGTTACATCGCCTCTTTGCGTATCTCTTGAGCTTAGCATGTTTTGTGATGATTGCCCTATTGCAATTAGTGGTAGAGAGTTCATTGCATCTTTGATTGTGATTCCGGATCACACGTATGATGTGATTTTAGGTTTGGATTGGTTGAGTCCGAACTATGCAGTGATTGATTGTTTTAGAATGATTGTGTCTTTTCATGCCCCTGGGCAACCAGTGTTTCATTATCGATGCTTGAGATCTGACGTTGCCATGAGGGCAGGGATCTTGGCACACATAGAATCAGTGAATAGCACTTCAGAAATTGTAGGGATTCCTGTAGTGGCAGAGTATGCTGATGTGTTCCAGGAGATACCAGGATTTCCTCCGAAAAAGGTAATGGATTTCTCCATTGATGTGATACCAGGTACTGCACCGGTGTCGAGAGCACCTTATCGGATGGCTCCAGCTGAACTTCAGGAGTTGAAGGTTCAAATTGAAGGATTACTTGCACAAGGGTTCATACAAGCTAGTGTATCTCCTTGGGGCGCACCAGTGTTATTCGTGAAGAAGAAGGATAATTCACTTCGGTTATGTGTGGATTATCGACAGCTGAACAAGGTGACCATCAAGAATAGGTACCCCTTGCCTAGGATTGATGACTTGTTCGATCAGCTTAGGGAGGCTACGGTGTTCTCCAAAATTGATTTGAGATCTGGATATCACCAGTTGAGGGTGAAGGATGAAGATATTTCTAAGACGGCATTTAGGACCAGGTATGGGCATTATGAATTTCTTGTCATGCCTTTTGGTCTAACTAATGCACCTGCAGCATTCATGGACTTGATGAACCGCACATTCAGTCTTTACTTAGATAAGTGTGTGGTGGTGTTTGTTGATGACATCTTGATATATTCAAAGTCGTCTGACGAGCACGTGAAACATTTGAGGATTGTGCTGCAAATTTTGAGAAGAGAAAAGTTATATGTAAAGTTTGAGAAGTACGAGTTTTGGCAAAAGGAGATCAAGTTCCTTGGTCATGTAGTTTCGAAGGATGGAGTTTCTCTGGATCCTTCGAAGGTTGAAGCAGTGATGGGTTGGAGTCGCCCCACTACAGTTACAGAGATCCGTAGTTTCCTTGGTTTGGCAGGATACTACAGGCGATCCATTGAGGGGTTTTCTAGTATAGCTTCGGCTTTGACTAAGTTAACAAGGAAGGATACTCAGTTTGTGTGGACAGATGAATGTGAGAAGGCCTTTAGTGAGCTGAAGACTAGATTGACTACAACTCCAGTGTTGACTGTCCCATCTAGTGGCGGTGGGTTAGTTATCTACAGTGATGCATCTCATCAGGGTTTGGGTTGTGTGTTGATGCAGAATGGGGTGTAGTAGCATATGGTTCTAGACAGTTGAAGGTGCATGAGCCGAACTACCCCACTCATGATCTAGAGCTGTCTGCAATGGTGTTTGCCTTGAAGATTTGGAGGCATTATCTTTATGGTGAGAAGTTCGAACTCTTTTCTGATCATAAGAGTTTGAAGTATCTATTCTCCTAGAAGGAGTTGAACATAAGGCAGAGAAGATGGATGGAGCTCATCAAAGATTATGATTTCACCTTGGAGTATCATCCCGGAAAGGCCAATGTAGTGGCGGATGCTTTGAGCAGGAAACCCCGAGGGATCATAGCGTCACTTATGGTTCAGGAGTGGCGTATGTTAGAGACTGTATCTGAGTTTGACCTTATACCCACAGGAGAAGGACAGGGAATCTTTCTCGGTAGTATCACTTTACAGCCGACCTTGATTTTTAGGATCATTCAGAATCAGACACATGATGAGTTCGCTCAAATGGTGATTTCGGAGATTATCCTTGATGCCAACGAGGAAGGTCCATCAGAGTGGACAGTTGGAACTGATGGTGGATTGAGATTTCGATTGAAATTGTATGTCCCGGGCGGTGATAACCTCAAGGAGGAGGTACTGCGGGAAGCACATCGATCTCGATATACGGTACACCCAGGGAGTACCAAGATGTATATGGACCTACGAAGACAGTTTTGGTGGATAGGGATGAAGAAGGATGTGGCTGAGTATGTATCCAGGTGCCTTACATGTCAGCAAGTGAAGGCAGAGCATCAGAGGCCTGCGGGAATGTTGAAACCTTTGCCGATTCCAGTATGGAAATGGGAAGAGATCTCCATGGACTTTGTGACTGGATTGCCTAGGTCCAGACAAAGTTATGATTCTATTTGGGTGATTGTTGATCGATTGACAAAGTCGGCACACTTTCTTCCTGTGGCAAAGACTTACTCAGGTGATGCTTTGTGTAAGTTGTATCTTAATGAGATTGTGAGACTTCATGGAGTGCCTGTATCGATCGTCTCTGATCGGGATGCTCGTTTCACTTCGGAATTTTAGCGTAGATTCCATAAGGCTTTCGGCACATCTTTCGCTATGAGCACTGCATTTCATCCACAGACTGATGGGCAGACAGAGAGGGTGAACCAGGTGATGGAGGATATGCTTAGAGCATGTGTTTTGGACTTCAAGGGAAGTTGGGCGGATCATCTGCCGTTGGTAGAGTTTGTCTACAATAACAGCTATCACTCTAGTATCGGCATGGCCCCATATGAGGCACTTTATGGTAGGCCATGTAGGACTCCTATCTGTTGGGCGGATGTTGGAGAGAAACAGCTCTTGGGTCCTGCACTTGTTCGGGAGACTACAGAGAAGGTTACTACCATCCGAGACAGGATCCGTACTGCACAGAATAGACAGAAGAGTTATGCCGACCTTAGAAGGAGATCGTTGGACTTTGAGGTGGGTGATTATGTATTCTTGAAAGTCTCACCTATGAAAGGTGTGGTGAGATTTGGCAGGAATGGGAAATTGGCACCGAGATACGTTGGACCCTTTGAGATTTTGGAAAGGGTCGGAGAATTGGCGTATCGGCTTGCTTTACCTATTATCATGGCCGGTGTACACAATGTTTTCCATGTGTCCATGCTTAGGAGGTACATTCGTGATGAGTCTCATGTGATTGATCACGGTACGATCGAGGTGAGTCCGGATGTGACCTTCATTGTTGAACCTGTTCGTATCTTGGATAGGTCCACGAAGAGGCTTCGTAGGAAGGAAGTTGAGTTGGTTAAGGTGTTGTGGAGTCATCATGATGAGGGTGATGCGTCATGGGAGCTAGAGTCTGACATAAGGGCTAAGTACCCACTACTGTTTGTTGATGAGTTTGCTTGAATTTCGGGACGAAATTCCTTTAAGGAGGGTAGACTGTGAAGACCCGAAATTTCAGTTAAATATTTCGTAATTCAATATTTCTCAAATTATATGAATTATGAGTTGTTAGTGTGATCCGAATGTCGTTATTTGAGAAATTTAGTTTCGAATGATTTTAGTTTCGAAATTTAACGTTATTTAGGGTTATTAAAATTGACTTATTTTTACGTAAGGAATTTGAGGAAACTTCTTTCATGAAAGTCGTAGAGCTCGTCGATACGAGTTTGTGCATATGCGGAACACAAGAATCGGAGTTTGTAGGAAGAAGTTATGACATTTAGAAGTTTTCGATTTTGTATATATATAGGTTAACATTTCTGGAAAAAATCTGAAAAAAATCAGAAAACCCTAGATTTTTTCTCTCTCTCTCTCTCCCGCACGGCACCGAACCGAAACCAAAAACAGAGCCAAACTTCTCTAGCCGAGTTCTTACTCCTCCGGCCACCGTTTGACGCCAAACCACCTCCCACGGCTTCACCTTGACCTTGTGCAGCTGTCAGAGGCAGCCTTGTGCCGTGGCACGGCTTGTAGCGGCGGCGGAAAGCTGGTTTTCCATTTTCGGCCGTTTTGAGTGCGAAGCGAATATCTCGAGTTCTAGACCACCAAATTATGAGTTCTTTATCTCATTGAACTCGTATTGAGGAGTAGAACATGCAGTAAAAAGGACAGCACCTGAAGTGGAGGTTTTCATGCTCGTCGGAGCACATATCGGTTTCTGCAGTTTTTCCGGCCAAACCGGACTGTTTTTGGTAAGTTTCGGCCACTTCCACTCATTTTCTCACTTCGTGTTAGTTATGAAAGTTGCTCAAAATCATGAAACGAAGGGGATAAGCTCAGCCCCGACACCATTGCTGGTGGTCGGCGGCGGCTCTGCCCTAAACTCCGGCGGCCCTTTCCGGCCACCTCAGGGGGTGTCATGAGCATTTTCTGCTCATTTTTAGATTCTACATGTCGATACGATCATTTTGATATATAGCATGCGAATTTTGGATATCGTATGAATTAGTTATGAATTTTACGATTTCGATTGATTTCGATCACTCAATTTGTGATTTATGAAGTTTGGACCGTCCGATATAATTCTAGTTTTGATATAATGATCGTAGGACTGTCCTGGTAACCTTGTGTGGTCACCGGTGAAGATCCGACCGTGGGATCTTCATATAAGTGTGTTTTTGAAATTATACGCTAAGTTAATTATCGTTTTGATTAGGTATTTGACGGATTTGTTAGCGGACGATTGTGAATCGTATTTTGGGCTGTAAGAAGACGCAGCGGGAGTTTAGAGGTGAGTAAATCTCACTTGGTTCATTTACGAACCGAATTTCCTTAATTGCCCAATTTATTTGTTATGTGTGAGAAAATGGTTTTAAGAAATGTGTTTTAAAGTATATTAAAAATGAATTTCTTGATTTTGCATCGTGTGAACTATAGTTGGTATTAGTGATCATTCCTGTGTGGATGGTTACGTATATATATATATTTACGTGATTATATATTGAATGGTGTGACATTGAGGTGTGGAATTGTGATAATATGTTGTTGATAATTGTTGATAGTATGATTTTATTATGTTGTTAATATTTGATAAATGTTGGTAATAAACATGTTGATTTTGGGAGTTGAATAGAAGGTAGAGAAACTTAGGATTCCGAGGATCGAATGGTCTAAGGATCTTTGGTTAATGATAACCGGAGTGTATGTGTTCTGAGGACAGGGAGGTCCAAAGTTCGACCGTTAAATAATAACGGGGATATATTGTTCTGAGGACATGAAATGGTCCAAAGTTCGCGGGTTACTGAGTAACCTGGAGGTGCCGTTACTTGACCCTGGGCCAAGGTGTCAGAGGTAACGAGGCAGTTAGAGCTCTAACGTGGGTGCCAAAGTGGCGATAGTTGTGATTAGGTGCCAAAGTGGCGAGAGTTGTGATTTGGTGATTGTGGAAATGTGTTCCATGTTGTTTCATGTGTGTTGGATTGATGTTGCTTGTGGTTATTGAGATTGTTGGATGTTTACTTGAGATAAATGAGTTGTGGTCTAATAAATCAACCGTTCATTCTTATTTACTCACACGAGCTTTCAGAAAGCTTACCGGGTTTTGTGTTGTTGCAATCCCGGTACACTATTCAAATGGTGTAGCGGATAATCCTGCAGGTCAGGATAATCAGGGTGGTGAGCGAGCTGCGTAGGACAGCAGGGTTGAGACCAGCACTTGGTCTATTTTGGTGTGTTTCTGTAGACTCTTGTGAGCAGAACATTTTATTTATGTTAGTATTGTAATAATTTACTCGAGAGATAGTTTGCTACGAGGTTTGTGTTATAGTTTATGAGATATTGGTTTTGAAAAAAAAATTTAGGACGTGATTTGTTTAGTTGTATTCATGTTTCGAATTTGAATTTATTATTCGAAATTTGGGGCGTGACACTTGAGTCAACCAATAAAGGAAATCGGAAAAATGAAGTGTCATGGCGTTGAGAGAAGCTTCTTGAATACATTAGAAGATGACATGGCTTGTAGGTGACGCATAAAGGCTCAAGACCCTTCTAAAATATTATGGATTTCGGCAAGACAATGAAGGCCCATTGGAATTAGGGTTTGTGATGCAAAGAGATATTTTTAGAGGGTTTAAAGTGTTTTGCCGTGAAATACCAAGAGGAATAAAAGGAGCCAATGTGAAAATCAAGAAAAATAAAGGAGATTGATGCCACACAAGGAAGGATATGCCATGGAGATTTCCTAGGGAGAGTTTTAAGGAAAGAAGAAGTGTGGACACCAAGAAAAGGCTCAAAATGCATCGAGATTCATCCCTACATTCCCTAAAGGAATTTTGGCCGAAATAAAAGAGAAAAATCAGAATATATTCATGGAAATTCGGCACTATTCACTAGAGAATTATTTTGGAGAGTTTTGATTGGTTGGATAACACAATAGGGCTTATATGGCAATTTTTGGTTGGTTGGAGTTATGTGGCATTTTCTGATAATTCCTTGGAAAATAATAGAAGAATCAAGAAGCTTGGAGAGCCTTTGTCGTTCCCCTATATATATACTCCCTCATTCTTGACGTTAAGAAACAACCTCCCATTCAGAAAATACTCTCTCCAACGTCAAGTCTCCCTCTCTCAATCCTCTAGTTCACTTTAAACATTTCAAGGAAGGAAGAAGAAGAAGAAGAAGAAGAAGGAGCCGTGAGCATCATCATCATCCATCGTCCACCTTGAAGATTTGCTTTCAAGATTCAAGAATCCAAACGTCAAGCCTCCATCCTCATCTCCATCTCACAGTGTAATTCGTCCTCTTTCTTTGTAATCCTTGTTTGATTTTCATTGGAATTGTTTCTAGTTGACAACAATGTTAGACCAAATTTTAATTCCAAATTTCTATGATTGAATAAAGTTTTCGATTCTTATAATTGTGATTCTAAGTTGCTTTTGTGAGATTGTTCAATTAAATTTCCTTGATTCATATCTTTTTATATGTTTATTCTAATTGGTTCGAAAATTTTAGGGTTTATGTATAATTGATGCCAGATTTAAGTTTATGATTCACCTAATAGTTTTGTGAACTTGAATCAAAAGTAGTAAAGACTTTGGACAAAGGTCAAATTTAATTGAAAAGGATTGCAAATAGATGAACTTTTTCATACTAAGTTGTGCACTTAAGTTGATAGCCTTTCTCTATGTGTATTGCGTTGAACATGTTATGATTAGCTAGCTTTCTAGACTTTGATTGCATGTTTGATATGATTAATCTAGCTACTTTCATTTAGATTAATTAATTAAGGAAAGTAAAATATGAAAAATCATTTGCTTCGAATGTTTCACATGATCAACTTCTTTCTCATGACTTAGATGAACAATTGTAGGGTTGAATCGAATTTGATTATGGAATTGGTTTTGATCTTTGTTTCTTTCGTTCCATTCTTGTATTTGTGTTTTTATATTTTCTTTCTTTGTATTTTAATTTCTAAAATCCTAAAACCTAAAACCCTCATTTTTCGTTGCTTATGTATATATCTCTTGTATATTTTTGTAAATATTATAATTTTTATTTTTATTAATTCTTTAATTGTTTTAAAATGACAAGTGTACCCTTAATCCCCGGATTAGAACGATCCCTATTTACCGCATACTAACGATGATATCTTATAGGGTTAAATTATATGCTTACATTTAGCGTATCAATTTTTGGCGCCGTTGTCGGGGATTGAAAAATCACTTGTTGAATTGTGAATATTTGTTATGTATATATTGTGGTTGAAAATTTAACTTAGTTTAATTAAATACTTAGGTTGTTATTTATATTATTGAACAAGAATTTTAATTGTGAGTTGTAAATTAAAAAGGAATAGGTGAAGTCACGTTTGTTAATATTGGCCTAAATCCCTTATTGGTACCTAGTTAAAGTCCCTTAAGGTTGAGGGCGGCCTTTATTAACACTTGTTGAACTGTCTTCACACTTAGGACCTTTTTCATCCCAGTACGTATAGCCTATGTGGGATGGTGTCTAGGAAGGGGACAACGTTCATAACGGGTTTTTGAATCCAAAAGTGCTTACAAATGGGCCTAAACCATTATGTGGAAGTAGCTCATGCCAAAATGGATTCTGCCTCTCGTGGTCGTCCTCCCCTACCTGGCCATTTCAGTAAGGTTGCCCAAAGGATGTGTCACGCCCCGAATTTTAGAATAAAAATTGAAAATCCGAAACATGAATTACTGCAACTTAAAATAACCATCCTGAAAATTTCTTTTCCTTAACAACCTCATCACACAATTTAATTTCAAAAACCGAATTTAGTCTCGGTTAATTATTACAACTCACTCACAAAATAAAATGTAAAGCTCTAAATTAGCATAACAAATCTCACCACTCAAATGAAAAGCAAATAAATACTGCAACTCCTAAACAGCACGATCACCTCCCTGGTTATCCTGACCTGTAGGAATATCCGCTACACCATTTGAATAGTGTACTGAGATTGCAACAATACAAAACCCGGTAAGTTTATGAAAGCTCGTATGAGTAAAAAGAAAGAACGGTTGTTTAATTAAATCATATTCATATTCACCCAAGTCAACACTCAACAATTTCCAAATCACCAATCAACACAAAACCCTAATTCACATCTTTCTTCTCAAAACCCCGACATTGTATTTATACAAATATGGTATATGACAGACTAGAGCTCTAACTGAATCGTAGCCCGTCACCTGGTCTAGGTTATGGCATCTGACATATTTATCTTTATCGTATTTCTTCAATATGTATACTTATATACATATTTAGAATGTTCGATAATTGTACATACTCAACCAATCGTATCTCATCATCCACCTAGGATTAGAGCGTCCGATTCCCCCATACCGGTCCCTACGTTGACCCTAAATCCATAATAAGTACAACAATATGTTTCCACACAATGAAATCAACTCATCCAACATACATAATATTTTATGAAACTTAAGCAATTGAAATATAATCCAAATCATCATTCCAACTCAATCATGTCATCACTCAATAACACACCAATCGATATATATATTCCACGTAAATATATATATACGTAATCATCCACTCAGGAATGACCACTAATGGCATCTATATTCACACAAGAAAATAGTGAAATTCATTTGTATAATTAAAATTCATTTTACTTACCTATGGACCGTAGTTGATCAAGTCCATATGATTTTAAAAATAAATATTTAATTCATAAATATTTTTCACACAATTACAAAAATAAATAATTTAAAGTACTCGGTTCGTAATATGAACCACGTGAGTTTTACTCACCTCTAAACGCCCGCTGCGTCTTCACTTAAATACAAATCACAATGATTCAAACGCTCGTCAACTCAAGCCGTCAAGTACCTAATCAAGTATGGTCTTTACTTAGCAAACGAAGCACGAAATAAACTTAAATGATGATCCAAAGGTCGGATTTTAAAATAAAGACGATCCAACGGTCGGATTCTAAAATAAAGATGATCCAACGGTAGGATCGAATTTAAACGATGATCTAATGGTTAGATCCTCACGGATCGCCCTTGGAAACATCCTATTAAAATTATTCGAAAATCGGACGGACAGATCTTCACTAATCATCTCCTGAATCACTGTTTTACAATTATACGAAGATCCAATGGTTGGATCTTCGCCCGTGACCTCACAAAGTCATCGGGACAGTCATATGAACATCATATTAAAATTTGAAGTAAACCGATGGTTTGATCTCCGTAAATCGTAAACCAAAGGTAAACTGTAAAACCGTAAATAGTAACGTCAAAACTTAAATTGACTATTTATCAACTTTTTCTAACATGACCATGTTATATATCAAAACGCTCGCATGGATGCATAAATCATCGTCCAGAGAATATAAACTCAAAATTTGGTCCGACGCGCCGCCACACACGGCAGTCAAACGACGGTCAACGACATACCAAATAATCCCAAATATCCCAAATATCATAGTTCAATTAATATAACAATTATTGAATTACATAAATTTATTATATGAAAATTTGGGTCTTCACAGTCTACCCTCCTTAAAAGAATTTCGTCTCGAAATTCAAGCATGTTCGTTAACAAAAAGCTGAGGATACCTCTTCCTCATGTCAGACTCCAATTCCTATGACGCATCACCCTCATCATGATGACTCCACAACACCTTCACAAGGTCAACCTCCTTCCTACGAAGCTTCTTTGTAGACCTATCCAAGATTCGAACAGGTTCAACTACAAATATCACATCTGTGTTTACTTCGATCGTACCATGATCAATCACGTTGGACTTATCTCGGACATACTTCCTGAGCATAGACACATAGAAGACATTGTGCACACCCGACATGCTAACAGGTAAAGCAAGTCGATATGCCAAGTTTCCAACCTTTTCAAGAATCTCAAAGGGTCCAACATACCTCGGTGTGAGTTTTCCCTTCTTGCCAAATCTCACCACACCTTTCATAGGTGAGACCTTCAAGAAGACATGATCGCCTGTCTCAAACTCTAAAGATCTCCTCCTCAAGTCAGCATAACTCTTCTGTCTACTCTGTGCGGTTTGGATTCTGTCCCGAATAGTAGTGACCTTCTCTGTAGTCTTCTGTACAATCTCAGGACCGAAGAACCCTTTATCCCCTGCTTCCGCCCAACAGCTAGGAGTCCTACATGGCCTACCCTAAAGAGCCTCATATGGAGCCATACCGATACTGGAGTGGTAGCTGTTGTTGTAGGCAAACTCTACCAATGGCAGATGATCCGCCCAACTTCCCTTAAAATCCAGAACACAAGCTCTAAGCATATCCTCCATCACCTGATTCACTCTCTCGGTCTGCCCATCTGTCTATGGGTGAAATGCATTGCTCATAGCTGATAGAAGCACAAAGTGCGATGATTTTAATGAGTATACGCCCCATTTTAGCTTTATTTCTCCCTTAGATTTGTGTCTTGAGTCATTAAAGTTGATTTTAGAGTCTTGTAGAGTGTTTGGCATGAAATAAGTGGAAAACGCAAAATTCATGAACAATCCTAGCTTGATCAGGATTCCTTTCCGTCATGCTAATCCATAGGCCTTAAGAGAGAATTTATGGGAGTATTTTTTCTGAAATTAAATTGTTTTAATTCCATTTATTTTCTCTAAAAGTATTTAATTTTGTGCCCTTTATTAAATCAGGTTGACCAAGCAATGAAGAAGGGAATAAAGGAGAAAGACGTTTCAGTTGGGAAATTAAAGGAATTGCCCCATTATGAGAGGAATTATTGCCATAAGTGTCCCATTACGAGAAATTAAGAGGAGAAGAAATAAGAAGAAGCAAATAAAGGAGAAGATGAAGAAAGCTATGCAATCCCATCCGTCCAAATGATGAAGGGTATGATCGACAAAAGCCAACCAATACTCCCCTATAAATAGGCAACGTCCAGAACAGAATTAGCATCACTTCCTTGCCTATCACTTCCTGGCCAAAAACTCTTCCGAGACTCTGCCCAATTCACTCCTCAATCCTCCATCACCTACAAGACCGTGACCACCATCCATCCAGCAATCTACGAAGCTCTTAGGCGTTGAGTCAAAGACGCACCACCACCATAGCAGAGACGAGTTCACCACCTTGTTGCCAAGCCGCTGAGGAAAGCTTCAAAGTGTAACTATGACTCTACTTTCAATTTTGTTTCGGTTTTGTGTGTTTGGATTTACGAGTTGTGTAATTGGAGATATGAAATGTTCAGAATATTTTTATTAATATTTTTGAGATTTTCAGTTTATTATTGAGTTAATTTCGAGAATTCTTTGATGATGCATGTTACAATCTTGTGCCCTTTTACATGTTTAGGTAATTTTCAGAGTTAGGTTAATAAGTTCCCATGCTAGAATCACGCTGAGTGTTCTTGTTTGTTTGCTTAAACAAGTAATAATTAGTTCTAAAGTGGTAAAAACCATGTTTCAATGGTTAAACAATTCTGAAAATTATGTGTTAAATTCTATGTGTAATGGTTAATTTGCATGTGTGAGTCGATTCGGGGGTTAGATAATACTACTGATTAAGAGAATTACGCTGAGTGTTCTAAAAGATTAGTAGTATTGGGCATGGTCAGGACTCTTCCGATCCAAGCCCACATTAGAACGAATTAGATAAATGGATTGATCCGCTGAAGCTTTTCATTTGGGCTCTTATCTAGGCATTTAAGATGGGCACGTTTTTGTAGCATGTTGAAATGGATTTTCTGTTTCTACACTTAGTAATTTCCAAGTGGTATTGGTCTAGGTTAGGGAAGTCGATCATTGTATATAGTTTTATTTATTTTGTTTTTATTTTATTTTAAGTAGATTAGTAACCAAATCCCATACCCCCCATTTTATTCTTTTATTTGTTAATTGACCTTTTTGTGTAGGTGTACCCTACAATCCCCGGACTGAACAATCCCTGCTTATCCTATACTAACAACTACATTTTGCAGGGTTAAATTGTGAGGCTATTTCAGCCTCATCAATAGCAAGAGATGTACCAAATGCCTTATGGAACCTACGCCAGAATTCTGAAGTGAAACAAGCATCACGATCAGAGACAATCGTCACAGGTACTCCATGAAGCCTCACTATTTCCTTCACATATAACTTACACAACACATCCCCTGAGTAAGTTTTTGCCACCAGAAAAAAGTGTGCTGACTTAGTCAACCAGTCAACGATCACCCAATCGAGTCATAACTTTGCCTGGACCTAGGCAATCCAGTCACAAAGTCCATTGAGATATCTTCCCATTTTCAAACAGGAATCGGTAAGGGATTCAACATTCTTGCGGGTCTCTGATGCTTTGCCTTCACTTGTTGACATGTAAGACACTTCGACACATGTGCTGCCACATCCCTCTTCATTCCATACCACCAAAACTGCCTTCGTAGATCCATATACATTTTAGTACCTCCTGGTTGTATAGTGTATCGAGACCTATGTGCTTCCCGCATGACCTCTTCCCTGAGGTTATCAACACTCGATACATACAATCTCCCTCGAAATCTCAACCCTCCATCTGCCCCAATCATCCACTCGAAAGAACCCTCAACATCTGGATCAACAGTCATCTCAGCAATGTTCGCCTGAGCAAACTCATCAAGTGTCTGATCTTGAGTGATCCTAGAGATCAAGGTGGGCTGTAAGGTGATACTACCGAGAAAGATTCCATGTCCTGCTCTTGCGGGCATAAGGTCAAACTCTGATGCAACTTCTAACATGCGCCATTCTCGCACCATAATCGATGCCATGATTACTCGAGGTTTCCTACTCAAAGCATCCGCCACTACATTAGCCTTTCCAGGATGGTACTGTAAGGTGAAATCATAGTCCTTAATGAGCTTCATCCATCTTCTCTGCCTCATGTTCAATTCTTTCTGGGAGAATAGATACTTCAAACTCTTATGATTAGAAAAGAGTTCAAATTTCTCACCATAAAGATAGTGTCTCCAAATCTTAAAGGTAAACGCCACTGCTGCCATCTCTAGATCATGAGTGGGGTAATTCCGCTCATGTACCTTCAACTGTCTAGAACCATAAGCAACGACGCTACCATTCTGCATCAACACACACCCCAAACCCTGATGAGATACATCGCTGTAAATGACTAATCCACCACCACTAGTAGGAATAGTCAACACCGAAGCTATAGTTAACCTTGTCTTCAGCTCATTGAAAGCCTTCTCACACTCATCCGATCAGACGTACTGACTGTCCTTCCTTGTCAATTTGGTCAGCGCCGAAGCAATACCAGAAAACCCTTCAATGAAACTTCTGTAATACCCTGCCAATCCAAGGAAGCTACGGATTTCTGTAACCGTAGTAGGGCGACTCCAACTCATCACTGATAGGAGCATGAAATGTGACGTTATAAGTATCTAAACCCTATATTTTGCTAAGTTATTTCTTTTAACTTGATCAATTTACCTTAGTTAGTGTTTTTCAGGTAAAATGGAGTCTCAAAGTCCAAAAATGGCTAAGGAAGCACAAGTGGCACAGAAATGGAAAGAAATGAAGAAATGGAAGTTTTCCCAGTTTGACTAGGAAAAGGAATCCCAGTTGGAGTAGGAATCTGAAGCTGACTTGGACTAGGAGTTCTACTTGGACAAGAAAACCCAATTCTACTCAGATGAGGAATACTAGTGTGATAAGGAGTCCCTGCTGGATAAGGATTACTCAAGAAGGTTCCGGAAGAGTGTAGAAGCATCTCGGAAAAGAAGTTCGTATTTGACTAGGAAACCTAGTTGCATATGGAGTTCTACTCACACTAGGAGACCTGTGGAAGCTAGGAGAAGTCCTTGGAACGTTCATGAAGCATCTAGAAGTCTCAAGAAGATCATGTGCCGTGCACACTTGGAGGAAGTCTCAAAGAATTCTGATTTCAAAGCAATGAGGAGTTTGGATTCTAGTTGAGTTTGGATTGGATTTTTCGTGAGATTCTTGAAGGTTGTAGGGAGTTCTTGACGTTTCATTCTTCAACAAGGCATGAAAGACATGTGAGAGGCATGTGATGTGAAGGAAATCCTAAATGGACAAGAGTTGTGTTTTGAAAGTCAAATCCATTACAGATTCGGAAATCTGCCTGTGCAGATCAGTCAACTTCAACGGAGTGTCAAAAACAGCTCAGAGCTCAGAAAATTATAGTCTTTATATGGTTGCAAAGCTACAGATGTCTAGTTTCCAGAAATTTTTACAGCTCAGTGATATCTGTTTTCTAGAAGAAGTTATGGCCGATTTGGTACATGGAGGTCAAGTCTGCCGGGAAACTGTTTTGTGTCAAAGAAGTCCTAAATCAACAATAACTTGGAAAAGTCAAGTAGGAACGAATTGGGAGTGCCTTGAGACGTTCTCCTATATGTACCTAGTGTATTTGACGTCTCAAAGGTGACACATTCTTTTCTCCACAATTTCGATTTCTCACTTGTTCTCTCTAAGTTTCAGTTTTTGCAATCTTCAAGGAGCATAGCCGTGACCATCCACCTTCCTAGCCGTGTTCATCACTTGTGCATCATCTTGGATCTGCTTTGGACCTTGGGACGTGATCAAGGGTTGTTCATACCATCATCTTCTCATGTTAATTTGCGGTTATGGCTTTCTTGTAGTTAGAATTTCTGCTTTGGAATTTCTGTTGTTTAAACCGAAACTATGATGTGACAAACCTATTTTTGGATTCAATTTAGATAGTTCTTTTCGTGTTTGATATGTTTATGTGTTCTTGATCTTTGTTAATTGCCGAATTGATAGAATGATGATCTGATTTTGTGCTTCAGTACATGTCAACGATTCACTTGGTCTGACAAACATAATAGGATGAATTGCACGTAACTTGCTAGTAATTAGGTTTGCTTTGTAAACTCTAATTCAATATGTAGTGAAGGTTTGCTTTGAGTCGTGAATCAGATTATGCATGTGATGAATAGTTTTGACACGCTTGGATTTGCATGTTCATCAATTCTTTCTTGAACTTAATGATTCGAAAACGAATTTTCAACGTATGTGTGTATTCGGGTTTTCAAAATAAATTGATTTGGTGCTTTGCTATTTCGATTAACTTAAGAAAGAAAGTTAAAAGGGACATTGGTTGCTTTGATCTTTGTGTCTTAATTGATGGCGTTCTTGGTAATAAACAAGATTAAGGGATGCATGAATATGTTGTTCTTGAATTGTTCCTGATGAATTGTTTTCTAAAAATTCTTCTTTTCCCACCTATGTATATAAAACGATTTCTTTGCTTTTATTCTTTTATTTGTTTTCTGAAAATTTACATTTTAATCTTCAAAACCCCCCCTATCTTTATGTTTTCTTGCTCGTGTATATTTGTAAATAATTAAATCTAACTTAGATTCTTAGGTTGCATGTTCATGAAAATAATAAAATAAATGTTTTTAAAAATTCATGAATAGTGTCTCCGTGAATAGTAAATATGTGTTAGTGTTTTCTAGGAATTAATTTGGTGGTTTTTAGGATTTTGTTTTGTGTTTTTTAGGAGTTGTTAAAAAACATAGGAATTCTTTTGGTGTTTTTTAGGAAAAGTAGTTAGAGTTAGTTTTGACTTAGGATTTCTTGTTTGACTTGATTTAGACTTTGTATCCTTGTTGTTTATGGTTTTCTAACTTGACTATGACTTGTAAAATGTATTTAAGTAGGATTAGTATTTCCAAAACCTATTCTAACTTGAATTCTCTCTTCCTTTCGAATTATGTGTATATATATACTTGTGATTTTCGTTTCTCTCTCTCATTCTTTCTCTCTTACTTTCGTGTGATACATGTATGTTCTTCTCTCTAACTCTTTGTTGTTCTAACTTTAAAGCATGCTTGTAATTGTCTTGTAAAGTGTTCTAATAATTTCATAACTTGTAAATTCTTCTCTTTGATTTCTTTGTTTTCGTTTCACATGTTTGTACCCTCAATCCCCGATTTTGAACGATACCCTATTTGCTCTATACTAATGATGATGTTTTTCAGGGTTTAAATTGGCGTAGTTTTTGCACGTATCAATCACTGCTTCAACCTTCGAAAGATCCACAAAAACTTCATCCTTCGAGACCATATGACTGAGGAACTTGACTTCACTCTGCCAGACATCGCACTTCTCAAACTTGACAAATAATTTCTCATTTCTTAACATCTGTAGTACGATCCGCAGATGCTTCGACGAACTTGAATAAATCAAGATCTCGTCAACAAACAATACCACAAACTGATCCAAGTAGGGACTGAACGTGCAGTTCATCAAGTCCATAAATGCTGCAGATGCATTCGTCAGACCAAAAGGCATGACAAGGAACTCAAAATGTCCATACCTGGTCTTGAACGCCATCTTTGGAATATCTTCATCCTTCACCCTTAATTGGTGATATCCAGATCTCAAATCAATCTTTGAGAACAGAGTAGCCTCCTTAAGCTGATCGAACAAGTCATTAATCCTAGGTAAAGGGTACCTATTCTTGATGGTCACCTTGTTCAGTTGTCAATAATCCACATATAACCGAAGTGAATTATCCTTCTTCTTCACGAACAACACTGGTGTGCCCCAAGGAGATACACTAGCCTGAATGAACCTTTGTGGAAGTAAGCCCTCAATCTGAACCTTCAACTCCTGAAGTTCAGCTGGAGCCATTCGATAGGGTGCTTTCGACACAGGTGAAGTACCTAGAATCACATCAATGGAGAAGTCCATTACCCTTTACGGAGGTAACCCAGAGACCTCCTGAAACACATCAGCATACTCTGAAACTACAAGAATCCCTGTAATCTTTGGAGTACTACTCCCTCATTCAATATGGGCCAAAATCCCTGCCTCATGGCGATGTCAGACTTCAGACAACGGTAATGAAACACCGATTGTCCCTGAACATGGAAGGACACAATCATCCTAAAGCAATCAATCACAGCATGGTTCGGGCTCAACCAATCCATACCCAAAATCACATCATACGTGTGATCTGGAGTCACAATCAAAGATGCAGAGAACTCTCTGCCACCAATCCCAATAGGGCAATCATCACAAAACATGCTAAGCTCAAGAGACACAACGAGAGGTGATGTAACACATAATGACCTAGTAAGAGGCATAACAGTCAAACCCAACACATCCACAACCGAACTAGATATGAAGGAGTGTGAGGCTCCTGTATCAAACAGTACTCTAGCAAGATAGTGATAAACAGATAAGGTACTTTCCACTCCCATGCCTGCCTGACCGATGGCAAAGACTCTAGCAGGTGCAGGCGGTAGCTGTCTCTGCTGGTTACCCTGCACTCTACCCTGATTTCGGGGACACTTCCTGGCCTGATGCCCTATCTGTTCATAGCTGTAGCATATCCTACCCCGTGTGCATTGGTGCACGCACGAGAGATGTGGCCCGGCACGCGACAGTTAAAGCACTTCACTAGAGCTACTGGTGCTATCTGCCTAATAGGCATAGTCGGAATGGGAGGAGCTACTGCTACCCTAGCTGGGGCCTGAAGCTAGAACTGAGTTCTATGTTTCTTCCAGAAACCGCCCCTGAAGTCTCTGGACCTACTGCTTCCTGCTATTGTCTTTCCCTTCCCCTGGGAGTCCCTTCAGCAGACTCATTCTCTCTATGAATTAGGTTCTGCTGCTCAATGATCTGTGCCTTAGCCAAGATCTCTCTCTTGGTATCAGCTCTAAGATGCCCACATCAAGCTCAATCGAAGGGCTCAACCCTCTCTGAAACTTCTTGGCCAAGTCTTCGTCATCCATCTGCTTCACATACTTGTACAGTCTGGAGAACTCCGCATCGTACTCGATCACGGTCATCTTCCCCTGTACAAGGGTGAGGAATTCTCGTTCTAACCTTTCCTTCACAACTGCTGGAAAGTACTTCTCCCTGAACAGCCTCTCGAAGCCATCTCATGTCAAGGTAGGCACCTCAATACTCCTCTGTATGACATTCCACCACACCCTAGCCTCATCCTTCAGCATGAAAGAGGCTAGCTTCCTCTTATCAATCTCACTGCAATCAAACAGATCAAAATAGGTATGCAAGTCCTCAATCCATCTATCAACAACCATATGATCAGTGCCACCTCTAAACTTGGTTGCTCCCAAGCGGGTAATTTCCTTCACTAGTACTAACAAGCAAGCAGGATCTTCAATCATGCGGAATATGCTGATCCTCATAAAGTGCCTCTACCTCCGCCTCATATGCATCATCGACCGGAGGAGCCCTACCCCTACCTCGACCTCTACCCCTACCACGAGGTCTGCCTCTACCTCGACCCCTGGCTTCGTTCCCCTCAATCTCCATTACCTAATAAGCAGGGTATACTTGATTAATACACGCATAATACTTAAACATGGCATAAGTCAAATGCAAGCCCATATTAACCAAGTAACTAAGCATACAAGACAACACCTAAAGTTCTTATGACATGCTAACGTTCCTAGCCAACCTAACGCTCTCACATACTCAATGACATTGTCAATACCGAAGAGCACACGATGAGGATCCGCTGCAGATGAGCCATCACTCGGAAAGTATTGACATATCACCAAATATGTACCTTACGCTCTGATACCAAACTGTCACGCCCTGAATTTTAGAATAAAAATTCAAAATCCAAAACATGAATTACTACAACTTAAAATAACCATCCTGAAAATTTCTTTTCCTTAACAACCTCACCACACAATTTAATTTCAAAAACTGAATTTAGTCTCGGTTAATTATTACAACTCACTCACAAAATAAAATGTAAAGCTCTAAATGAGCATAACAAATCTCACCACTCAAATGAAAAGCAAATAAATATTGCAACTCCTAAACAGCACGGTCACCTCCCTGGTTATCCTAACCTGCAGGAATATCCGCTACACCATTTGACTAGTATACCGGCATTGCAACAACACAAAACCCGGTAAGCTTATGAAAGCTCGTATGAGTAAAAAGAAAGAACAGTTGTTTAATTAAATCATATTCATTTTCACACAAGTCAACACTCAACAATTTCTAAATCATCAATCAACATAAAACCCTAATTCACATCTTTCTTCTCAAAACCCCGACATCGTATTTATACAAATACGATATATGACAGACTAGAGCTCTAATTGAATCGTAGCCTGTCACCTGGTCTAGGTTATGGCATCCGACATATTTATCTTTATCATCCACTCAGGAATGACCACTAATGCCATCTATATTCACACAAGAAAATCGTGAAATTCATTTATATAATTAAAATTCATTTTACTTACCTATGGACTGTAGTTGATCAAGTCCATATGATTTTAAAAACAAATATTTAATCCATAAATATTTTTCACACAATTACAAAAATAAATAATTTAAAGTACTCGGTTCGTAATATGAACCACGTGAGTTTCACTCACCTCTAAACTCCTGTTGTGTCTTCACTTAAATACAAACCAAAATGATCCAAACGCTCGTCAAATCAAGCCGTCAAGTACCTAATCAAGTATGGTCTTTACTTAGCAAACGAAGCACGAAATAAAAGACGATCTAACGGTCGGGTTCTAAAATAAAGACAATCCAACGGTCGGATTGAATTTAAACGATGATCCAACGGTTAGATCCTCACGGATCGCCCTTGGAAACATCCTATTAAAATTATACGAAAATCCCGACGGACGGATCTTCACTAATCGCCTCCCGAATCACTGGTTTACAATTATACTAAGATCCAATGGTCGGATCTTCACCCGTGACCACACAAAGTCATCGGGACAGTCATATGAACATCATATTAAAATTTGAAGTAAAACCGATGGTCTGATCTCCGTAAATCGTAAACCGAAGGTAAAGTGTAAAACCGTAAATAGTAACGTCAAAACTTAAATTGACTATTTATAAACTTTTTCTAACATGACCAGGTTATATATCAAAACGCTCGTATGGATGCATAGATCATCATCCAGATAATATAAACTCAAAATTTGGTCAGACGCGCTACCTCACACGGCGGTCAGACGACGGTCAACGCCGGTCAACCACCTCAGATGCAAAAGTCGTCAACTACAAACTTATTCAAAATGAAATTGTGAACAACTTTAATACCTGACTTTTTTCGAGATAAGGTCTAGATCGTCCTAGATCGGGCTTTCAAGTTAGATTAATCTCGGCCCTCTGATGAGTTCCCAGATTGAATCAGGGACGTCGAAACCTTCAAATATTGATCTACCACTCTACACTGAAAATCATGATGCAAGCCACATATGAGGATGATCAGTAGGAAGAGCACGTTACGAACATGGGGTTGATTGGCCCGTGCACCGCCGGCATGGGGGAGGTCCGATCGGGTCTGTCTTCCTTGTATGGGGTTGCTCCGATCCAAGGCTAGGGACAACGGCTGGCGAAACTGAGGGTGGGGAGCGGCTGGGCGAGGGGCGGCCATGCCGGGAACGCCCGGGTCCGGCTGCGGCGTGGCCGGGAAGGCTGACTTCCAGCCGGGTCGGGTCGACGGGTAGGCAAGCAAAGTGAAGAAGCTGCGTGAGAGAGAGAGAGCGGAGGGGGGGGGGGGGGACTGAAATGCAAAATGTGATTTTTTTTCGTCTTTAATGAAAAATCTGATTTTTCATACTATTTATAGAAAAATTCCAATTTTCAAAAATTCATAACGTATTCATACGAACTCCGAATATTACGTTCCACATATGCACGAACTCGTATCGACGAGCTCTACAAGTTTCATGAAGGACGTTTTCCCAACTTTTGAACGTATAAAAAGTCGATTTTCACGACCCCCTAAATAACGTTCGTTTTCGAAAATAAAATCATTCGAAACCAACTTTCTCAAACCACGACATACCAAATAATCCCAAATATCATAATTAAATTAACATAACAATTATTGAATTACATAAATTTATTATATGAAAATTTGGGTTTTCACAAGATGTAGGAGGGACTTTGTGTCTAGATGACTATACTTGGGTCGCACGTCCACTTGATTTACCGCTTGGAATTATATTTGATATCAATGATATTAATAACAAAACAAAATGTTGTGATACACTAAGGTATATTGGATTAAACATAATCTTGGAAAAGGGTAGTTGTTACAGTCCCATTGCACACCGAGATTCCCTGTTCCAGTACCTAAGTGTTGAAAATAATTGTAAATATAAGAAATACTTGTACATACCCTTCACGTGTAAATAGTTTTGTTTCTTAATTTTTATACTTGTACAAACATTTTACGTTTCTCTTTAATTTTATATTTGTGGATTTTGTGAAAGTTCTATTCATTGTATTTCTAATTATACCTAAAAAAAATAATAAAAATAAAAGTAAAAATAAAAAAATATTTGTGACGTTTTATTGTATAAAGTGTTGGTTTGTATTTCTTTTATTGTATAGTTTACTAACTTATTAAATTTTTAATGTTGTTCAGGATTTCCATGAATGACCGAGCCTTCTAAAATCCCTAGTACAAAAGAGATTGAAGAAAGACTTGCTCGTTTGCAGAATCCTCCACAACTTGAATACAGAAGACCTTCCCATTTGAAATTCAAGGCCTATACATTTAACGAGCAAGGGAAGAGGATCTTTGATTCTTCTGAAGAGTCCACATCACCTACACCAACTCAATCTCCGCCCTCACGTACACCCTCACCTTTGGTTTCATCCAATTCACTGTCATCTCAAATCACACCACCTCTTTCACCACCTCTTGAGGAAGAAGAGGACGAGGAAATGGAAGGAATGCAAATCAGCCCATTAGGGAACTTTCCTCATCAGTGGTCCAAGGTAGACTTCCTACGAGCATTATGTACCCTGCAGCTGCTGAAGGAAGAACTGCAGATTTTGAGCTCAAGAGTGGACTATTACAGAGGCTCCCCATGTTTTAGGGCCTTAGTGTGGAGGACGCTAACAAGCATCTCCAAGAATTCGAGACTGTGTGTACAACCATGCAACCACAAGGAGCTGATGAAAATATCCTTAAGTTGAAGGCATTTCCTTTCTCCCTAGTTGACAGAGCCAAAGATTGGCTATATGAGCTTCTTTCTGGACATATTACATCATGGGACGTCATGATGAAGGCCTTCTTAGTGAAATACTTCCCAGCTTCCAAGGTCATTACGCTCAGAAAGAAGATTAGTGGAATTGAGCAAGCCCTAGATGAGTCCTACGCAACTTACTATGAGAGGTTCAAGTCCCTACTTGCCCAATGTCCTCAACACCAAATGAAGGACGAGAACCTACTCACATGTTTCTATGAAGGACTGTTGCCTTTAGAAAGACAAATGTTGATGCTTCAGCTGGAGTCACCTGCTACTGGGAAGGAATTGATAGCTAATCGCGCTCTAAATACCCAACAGTATGAGGGTGTGGGACAATCAACTCGAAGGGTAAATGAGGTAAGCATCATTCTGCCATTGAGAATAAATTGAACAAACTTACCCTTCTTGTGAATCAGGTTGTGAGCACTAAAGGATAAGGAGGAGCCTTTGCTTGTGGGGTATGCTCTACCCAAGGACACTCTACAGATCAATGTCCTCAACTAATTTAGAATGGTGGGTGGGAGTCTGTAAATGCCATAGGAGGATACCAAGGGAGCCAAGGGAGGCCACAACGTGTAAGAACTGCAATTTTCATTTTAATTTTGTGTATTTGTGTTAAACGATTATTGTACCATTCACGAATGTTGCTCGATAATATTTCATTTTTTGAATTATCGAAGGTTCGAAATGATTATTGTAACGAAAAGCTCGAAATGCTCGATTTGAGAAATCGACTTTTTATACGTGCAGAATTTGGGAAAACTTCATTCATGAAAGTTGTAAAGCTCGTCGATACAAGTCAGCACATATGTGGAACACAAAGATCAGATTTTTTCTGAATTAGTATCGCATTTAGAAGAAATTTCCGAAATGAGTGTATAGGGAAAAAACCCTAAATTTTTTTGGAAACCCTCTTTTCTTCTCCGGGCCTCCCTTTCCTTTTTTGGAAAAACTGTAGCTCAGTCTCTCTCTCTCCCTCCGCGCGACCGAAACCCTAAAAACGGAGCACGGAGAAACCGTGCCCTCTCTTCCTCCTCCATCCACCTCAAGGCCTCAAACCACATCCATTAGCTTCGTCTCGACCTTGTGCAGCTGCCAGAGGCAGCCTTGTGCCGCGACACGGCCGACAGCGGCTGCGGCGGCGAGGCCTGAACGGATAAAGCTCGATTTCGTTCCGATCTCAATATCCCGAGCTACAGGTGACCATTTCTTGTGATTCTTGGCTCATTGGATCAACTTCCTTAACAAGCATTAAGAAGGACCGGACCTGGGTCGATCGTTTTCACGTTCGTCGGAGTTCGACTTGTTTAGATCGAAAAACAACCTTTCGATCTGGATATCTCGAGTTATACACGATCATTTCTTGTGATTCTTGGCCTGGTGAGTTCGCAATGAAGTTCTGAACAAGTTTCCAGAAGAAATCGAAGTGAGTTGTTGCGGTTTTTACGTCGGTTTCAAGCTCGCTGGTTTCTGAAAAAATTCCGTCCACCCGACTGTGTTTGGTACTTTTTGATCCCTTCCTGTTATTTTCTGGTCTTGTGCTAGTTATGAAAGTTGCTCAGAATGATGAAACGAAGGGGAAAAACTCGGCCCTGACACCATTGGTGGTGGTCGGCGGTGGCTCTATCCTTAACTTCGGCGGCCCTTTCCGGTCAACTCCAAAGGTGTAAAATATAGTTTCTGTACATTTTATGATTCTACATTTCAATACGATCGTTTTGGCATATTATACACATTTTTTAGATATCGTATGATTTAGTTATGAATTTTGAAATTTCGATCGATGTAGGTCGTTAGATTTATGATCTGTGAAATTAGGATCGTCCGATGGACTTGTAATTTTGATATAACGATCATATGACTGTCCCAATGGCTTTGTGTGGTCATGGACGAAGATCCGACCGTTGGATCTTTGTATAAGTGCGAAACCGTGATTAGGGAGGCGATTCGTGAGAATCCGTCCGTCGGATTTTATTATAAATTAGAATCCGACCGTTAAATGGTAGTTTAGTTATATTTTGGAATTATTGGCTAAATTTAAATCACATTTGATTAGGTGATTGACGGGTTGTACTTGGGTGAGCTGTTTCGGTGTGGTTTATATTTTATTTGAAGACGCAGCGGGAGTCTCGAGGTGAGTAAAACTCACGTAGTTCATATTACGAACCGAGCGCTTTAAATTATTTATTTTTGTAATTGTGTGAAAAATATTTGTGGATTAAATATTTGTTTTTAAAATCACATGGACTTGATCACTACGGTCCATAGGTAAGTAAAATGAATTTTAATTATACAAATGAATTTCATGATTTTCTTGTGTGAACCATAGATGGTATTAGTGGTCATTCCTGAGTGGATGATTACGTGTATATATATATTTACGTGGAATATACATATTGATTGGTGGATTGTTGAGTGGTGATACGATTGAATTGGATTGATGATTTGGATTATATTTCAAATGCTTAATTTCATAATAATATTGTGTATATTTGATGAGTTGATTTCATTATGTGATAATACATGTTGTGCTCATTTATGGATTTAGGGTCAACGTAGTGACCGGTATGGGGTAATCGGACACTCTAATCCTAGATGGATGATGGGATACGATTGGTTGAGTATGTACAATTATCGGACGTTCTAAATATGTATATAGGTATACATATTGATGAAATACGATGAAGTTTAAATATGTTGGATGCCATAACCTAGGTCAGGTGATGGGCTACGATCCGGTTAGAGCTCTACTCTGTCAAATACCATATTATTATAAATACGATGTTGGGGTTTTGAGAAGAAAGATGTGACCTAGGGTTTTGTGTTGATTTGTTGATTTGGTGATTGGTTGAGATTGTTGGTAATTAGTAGATGGGGAAATTGTTGAGTGTTGACTTGGGTGGAAATAAATATGATTTAATTAAACAACCGTTCTTTCTTTTACTCATACGAGCTTTCATAAGCTTACCAGGTTTTGTGTTGTTGCAATCCCAGTATACTATTCAAATGGTGTAGCGGATATTTCTGCAGGTCAGGATAACCAGGGCGGTGACCGAGCTGCTTAGGTGTTACAGCATTTATCTTTATTTCATTGAGTTGCGAGGTTTGTATGCTCTTTTAGAGTTTGACAATTCATTTTGTATTTGAGTTGTAATAATTAACCGAGACTAAATTCGGTTTGAATTTATTTCGTGTGGTAAGGTTGTTAAGAAAAGAAATTTTCAGGATGACTATTTTAAGTTGTAGTAATTCATGTTTCGGATTTTGAATTTTATTCTAAAATTCGGGACATGATAATTTGGTATCAGAGCATAAGGTACATATTTGGTGATATGTCAATACTTTCCAAGTGATGGCCCGTCTGCAGCGGATCCTCATCGTGTGCTCTTCAATATTGACAATGTCATTGGGTATGTGAGAGCGTTAGGTTGGCTAGGAACGTTAGTATGTCATAAGAACTTTAGGTGTTGTCTTGTATGCTTTGTTACTTGGTTAATATGGACTTGCATTTGACTTATACCATGTTTAAGTGTTATGCGTGTATTAATCAAGTATACCATGCTTATTAGGTAATAGAGATTGAGGGGAACGAAACTAGAGGTCGAGGTAGAGGCAGACCTCGTGGTAGGGGTAGAGGCCGAGGTAGGGGTAGGGCCCCTCCGGTCGATGATGCATATAAGGCGGAGGTAGAGGCACCTTATGAGGATCAGCATATTCCACCCGTGGCCATGGTTGATGATCCTGCTCGCTTGTTAGTACTGGCGAAGGAAATTACCCGCTTGGGAGCAACCAAGTTTGGAGGAGGCACTGATCATATGGTGGCAGATAGATGGATTGAGGATTTGCAGACCTATTTTGATCTGTTTGATTGCAGTGAGATTGATAAGAGGAAGCTAGCCGCGTTCATGCTGAAGGATGAGGCCAGGGTGTGGTGGAACGTCACAAAGATGAGTATTGAAGTAGCTACCTTGACATGAGATGGCTTCGAGAGGTTGTTCAGGGAGAAGTACTTTCCACCAGCAGTGAAGGAAAGGTTGGAACGAGAATTCCTAGCACTTGTACAGGGGAAGATGACCGTGATCGAGTACGATGCGAAGTTCTCCAGGCTGTACAAGTATGTGAAGCAGATGGACGATGAAGACTTGGCGAAGAAGTTTCAGAGAGGGTTGAGTCCATCGATTGAGCGTGATGTGGCCATCTTAGAGCTGAAGGCCAAGAGAGAGAGATCTTGGCAAAGGCATAGATTATTGAGCAGCAGAATCTGATTTGTAGAGAGAAGGAGTTTGTTGAGAGAGACTTCTAGGGCAAGGGAAAAGCCATAGCAGGAAGCAGTAGGTCCAGAGACTTCAGGGGCGGTTTCTGGAAGAAACAGAGAACTCAGTTCCAGCATCAGGCTCTAGCTAGGGCAGTAGTAGCTCCTCCCATTCAGGCTATGCCTATTAGGCAGATAGCACCAGTAGCTCCGGTGAAGTACATTAACTGTGACGAGCCGGGCCACATCTCTCATGCATGCACGTAACCACGGGGCAGGGTATGCTACAGTTGTGGACAGATAGGGCACCAGGCTAGGGAGTTGTAATACCCGCAAATTTCATTTTAATTCGAGTAATTGTATTGAGTGATTATTGTACGATTTAACGATTATTGTTTGATAATAATTCACTTTTACATTAATCGAAGTTTCGAAACGATTATTTTTAAAGAAAAGCTCGAAATACTCGGTTTGAGAAATCGACTTTTTCTACGTACGAAATTTGGAGAAACTTCCTTCATAAAAGTTGTAGAGCTCGTCGATACGAGTCCGTACACGTGCGGAACACAAAGATCGGATTTTTTCTGATTTAGTTATCGAATTTAGAAGTTTTCCGAACTTGTATATATAGAAAAATTTTGGGAAACCCTAATTTTTTCTACCGGTTCCTCTCTTTCTCTTCTTCCTTCTGTTTCTGGAAAAAAAAAAACTGAGTTTTTCTCTCTCTCAGCTCTCGCCTCCGCCTCACTCGACCGAAATAGAGAGAAAACTTCTCCTTAATTGTTCTCCCTCCACAGACCACCTCTCGACCTCAAACCAGGTCCCAGGCGTTCGTCTCGAGCTGCTCTAGCTCCCGGATGTAGTTTCACAAGGCGTCGCAGCCTGTGGCGGCGGCGGCACGGCCCGAACCGAAAACCACCATTTTCGGTTCGATCTCGATATCTCGAGCTATACTCCACCATTTCACTTGATTCTTGTCTCATTGAGCTCGCCTCAACTTCCTCTACAAGCACCAAGAAGGACCGGAACTGGGTCGAACGTTTTCAAGTTCGTCGGAGCTCGACCCGAACGGATCGAAACACCGAAACTTTCGATCAAGATATCTCGAGCTATACACGATCGTTTCTTGTGATTCTTGGCTTGTTGAGTTTGCAAGAAAGTTCTGAACAAGTTTCCAGAAGGGATTGGGGCCTGAGGTTGCAGTTTTCACGTCGGTTTTCAAGCTCGCCGGTTTCTGCATTTTTCTGGCCGCCGACTGTAAATCGGTAATTTCGATCCCTTCCCGTCATTTTTAGGTCTTGTGCTAGTTATGAAAGTTGCTCAGAATGATGAAACGAAGGGGACAAGCTCGGCCCCGACACCATTGGAGGTGGTCGGTGGCGGCTCTGTCCCTAATTCCGGCGGCCTTTTCCGGCAACCTCCGGAAGTCTAAAATTTGGTTTCTGTCCATTTTATGATTCTATGTTTCGATACGATCATTTCGGCGTATTATACGTATTTTTCGGATATCGTATTAGTTATGAATTTTGTGATTTCGATCGATTTCGATCGTCAGATTTTTGATCTGTGAAATTATGACCGTCGGATGAACTTGTAAATTTGTTATGATGATCATATGACTGTCCCAGAGGCTTTGTGTGGTCATGGGTGAAGATCCGACCGTTGGATCTTCGTATATGTGAAAAACGGTAATTAGGGGAGCGATTCGTGAGAAACCGCTCGTCGGATTTTAATGTAAATTAGAATCTGACAGTTAATTAGTAGTTAAATTATGTGTTGAAATTGTTGGCTAAATTCGAATCACATTTGATTAGGTGATTGACGGATTTTATTTGAGTGGGCTATTCGGCGTTAATTATAAATTATAATTATATTGAAGACGCAGCGGGAGTTTCGAGGTGAGTAAAACTCACGTGGTTCATATTACGAACCGAGCATTTTAATTTATTTATTTTTGGTAATTGTGTGAAAAATATTTGCGGATTAAATATTTGTTTTAAAATTTCATGGACTTGAATCACCACGGTCCATAGGTAAGTAAAATGAATTTTAACTATACAAATGAATTTCATAATTTTCTTGTGTGAACTATAGATGGTATTAGTGGTCATTCCTAAGTGGATGATTACGTATATATATATTTACGTGGAAAATATATATTGATGAGTGGATTGTTGTGTGATGATATGATTGAGTAGAATTGATGAATTGATTTTATTTCAATTTGTGTAATTCCATAATAATCTGGTGTATCTTGGTTGGGTTGATTTCAGTATGTGATATTATATGTTGTGTTCATTTATGGGTTTAGGGTCGACGTAATGACCGGTGTGGGTAATTGGACGCTCTAATCCTAGTGTGGATGATGGGATACGATTGGTTGAGTATGTGGAATTATTGGACGTTCTAAATATGTATATAGGTATACGTATTGATGAAATACAATAATAGATAAATATGTCGGATGCCATAACCTAGGCCAGGTGATGGGCTACGATTCAGTTAGAGCTCTAGTCTGTCAAATACCGTATTTTTTTATAAATACGATGATGAGAGTTGTGAAGAAAGTTGTGAGTTGGTTTGTCTTGATATATTGAATTGGTGTGTGATTGAGATTGTGAGTTGTGAAGAAAGTTGTGAGATTGGTTTGTTGTGATATATTGAATCGGTGTGTGATTGAGATTGTTAGTACTTGCATATGTGGAAATTATTGGGTGTTGCTGTGTGTGGGAATAAATGAGATTAAATTAAGTAACAGTTCTTTCTTTTACTCATACAAGCTTTCATAAGCTTACCGGGTTTTGTGTTGTTGCAATCCCGGTACATTATTCAAATGGTGTAGCGGATATTCCTGCAGGTCAGGATAACCAGGGAGGTGACCGAGCTGCTTAGGTGTTACAGCAGTTTTGTTATTTATTTAGTTGTGAGGTGTGTATGCTCATTTAGAGCTTTACAATTACATTTGGTTTTGAGTTGTAATAATTAACCGAAACTAAATTCGGTTTGATTTTTTTATTTCGTGTGGTGAGGGTGTTATGAAAAGAAAAATTTTCAGGATGATTATTTTGAGTTTGTAGTATTTTCATGTTTCGGATTTTGAATTGTTATTCTAAAATTAGGGGCGTGACAGGAGTGTCCACGGAATCAGGGTAGAGTGCAGGGTAACCAGCAGAGGCAATTACTGCATGCGCCTGCTAGAGTCTTTGTCATCGGTCAGGCAGGCATGGGAGTGGAAGGAACTTTATCTGTTTATCACTATCTTGCTAGAGTACTATTTGACATGGGTGCCTCACACTCCTTCATATCTAGTTCAGTTGTGGATGTATTGGGTTTGATTGTTATGTCTCTGATTAGATCATTATGTGTTACATCACCTTTCGGTGTGTCTCTTGAGCTCAGCATGTTTTGTGATGATTGCCCTATTGGGATTGGTGGCAGAGAATTTTCTGCATCTTTGATTGTGATTCCGGATCACACATATAATGTGATTTTGGGTATGGATTGGTTGAGCCCAAACCATGCTGTGATTGATTACTTTAGAATGATTGTGTCCTTCCATGTTTTGGGACAATCGGTGTTTCATTACCGTTGTCTGAAGTCTGACAGCGCCATGAGGGCAGGGATTTTGGCCCATATTGAATCAGGGACCCAGTTAGAGCTCTAGTCTGTCAAATACCGTATGATTATAAATACGATGTTGGGGTTTTGAGAAGAAAGATGTGACTTAGGGTTTTGTGTTGATTTGTTGATTTGGTGATTGGTTGAGATTGTTGGTAATTAGTGGATGGGGAAATTGTTGAGTGTTGACTTGGGTGGAAATAAATATGATTTAATTAAACAACCGTTCTTTCTTTTACTCATACGAGCTTTCATAAGCTTACCGGGTTTTGTGTTGTTGCAATCCCGGTACACTATTCAAATGGTGTAGCGAATATTCCTGCAGGTCAGGATAACCAGGGCGGTGACCGAGCTGCTTAGGTGTTACAGCATTTATCTTTATTTCATTGAGTTGTGAGGTTTGTATGCTCTTTTTGAGTTTGACAATTCATTTTGTATTTGAGTTGTAATAATTAACCGAGACTAAATTTGGTTTAAATTTATTTCATGTGGTGAGGTTGTTAAGAAAAGAAATTTTCAGGATGACTATTTTAAGTTGTAATAATTCATGTTTCGGATTTTGAATTTTATTCTAAAATTCGGGACGTGGCACAATATCCAAGGTATGACCCATATTCGAATACCTATAACCTTGGATGGAGGGACCACCCTAACTTCAAGTGGACTAACAATGACAATGTTCAGAATCCTCTTGGTGGCAGTTTCCAACGTCCTCAAGGCTTCTTTCAGAAGCCTCAAATCCCTCAAAACTTTGCTTCTAATTCTAATAATTTTTCCAATCCTAATTATGATAAGATTATTGAGGCACTAACCAATTCCACTCAAGGACATTGCAGACCTTAAGAAGCAAATGGGCCAAGTGGTGGACTTCATGACCAAGTTTCATGAAACTGGTAAGCTTCTGAGCAACACGATTCTAAACCCAAAGGGAGGCTTTGAAGGTCCAACCAACTGTGGACAAGAGCAAAACAAGTCTGGGCTGAGAAGATGTTAAAACCAAGCGCTATTTGGGGGGCAACCCAAACAAATCAGATTTGCTTTCTTTATCCTTATCTTTTATTTTTCGATTTTGCTTATTTGTTTTAGTATTTATTTTCATAAATTCCATTCCTATATGCTTATTTGTTTCATTACATGTTTATGATTGATTACATTGACGACAATGCAATATTTAAGTGTGGGGGAAGGGATTTATACTTTTCTCTTGAGTCATATATTTTGAAAAAAAAAATTAAAAAATGTCAAAAATTAAAAAAAAATTGTTGCTTTTATTTTTGTTTTGAGTCTTAGGATACCCTTTCAACTGTCTAGGATGAGCTTATATCACTGAAATTATGGCTAAGAGAGGATCAAAATATTAAGATGATTTTAAATGGTATTATTTGGTAATTGAGATATATGAAAAGAATGTGCATCTGTAATGGATATGGATTTTGTGACCCTGGTACAGAATATGAGCATGTTAAGACGAGTTTTGATTCATAAAAGTCATGTGAGATATTGAGCCCATATCCCTTTTTCTTGGAGTGATTAATGAAAAAAATGAATTATACTTTTTTTTTTTTTGCGATGATTTTGTTGATCTCATTATTTTTTCATCTTGATTGGTCGCATGCCATAGATTAATTTAATGGACTAGAGAATGCTAGAATTCACTTTTGTGCTTGTCGAGACGTTTATCAATACATGGCCGTAATTCTGGAAATGATAAAGGCAGCTTAGGATTTTACCACCACAGCCAAATAAAGCCTGTGTCCATATTTATGCCCGTTGTGGGACCCACTAGTTTAACCCTTTTGAGCCTACGTTAAGCCTTTTTCCTTCATCACCCTCAATATTCCTTAACCCTTAATCCTAGTATAGTTATATCCTTACCCTTTGTTCTAAAGACTTAGTGGAGCATATTTTTGAGACTTTACTTGGAGTTTTGGCGTCAAGGAAGACTTTTGAAGACATGAAGAAGTTCAAGTATGGGGGTAGACTTGTCCATAAAAAAATTGTATGTATATGCAGTGTGAAAGAAAGAAAGAAAAAAAAAGTACGGCAAAATAAAGAAAAGTGTGTTATTGTTTAAAGTTTTATGGATTTTAGTCCACTATACTTAATGGATTTGGAGTTTACTTTGAAATGAAGGCCCAGTCAAGAAAAATTTAGCCTTTGTCCAATTCACAATGAAGCCTCTATGGATCCATGATATTGAAGACATGGTGGATAGTCTCTCTACTAGGTTTTTAGGATACTTTGTGATTTTCCTATTCCTTCGTTTCTTTAAACGTTATGCGTTGGCCCCATTACAACCTTAATTATAAGACCTCTTTGATCCTTAAGATTGGACAGCTTTTGATGTGGAGATGAGTTATGACTGTTGAACCTATGGCTTGGGTCCATTTGTGCATGTGATTGGTATCTTTCATGAGATCTATAAAAAAAATGATATATATGTGCTTTCGTTTCTTACATATGTGATACACTTGTCTATCTTTCACATATACTTGAGTGAATAAGATTTTAAGCATGAGCCATGAATCTGAGAGAAGAAAGAGTGGATATACCTTGTGAGGATATGAATCATACTTATCTAAAACATGTTGAGGTCCACCTTATCACCATACTTACAACCAAGTCCTACTTGTGTGTGTGTGGATTATGTGTTTTAATTAACTCTCGAATGCCTAAATATTGATTCTTGGTAGTGTGCTAATCTTGATATTGTGAAAGTAAGAGATTTCTGAGACAAAATGTTGAAGGGCAATAGAGTCATTGTATGTGTAGTTTCTTTGTCTTTCCTTTCTTTAAATTTCGTAGGTGTCTTAGTTGTTTCTTTATTGTGATTTTGCTAAGGTATTAGCAAAAGCTAAGTGTGGGGGAATTTGATAGGAGCATTTTAATGCGACGTTTTAAGTATTATTTCCTCATATTTACTTAGTTATTTCCTTAAATAAATCCTTTTGGTTTAGAAAAGTTTCTATTTTCCATTTTTAGAAAGTTTCTTTTTTTCATTTAAGGAAAGTTTCCATTTTCAGTTTTTAGTAACTTTAACTAAAGTTCCTATTTTTAGGTCCTTTAGAGCAAATGAAGTCAAAATGAGCTCAAAAGAGAAAGAGAAGCTAAAATGACGTTGGAGAGGATCAAGATAGGGCAAGAAGGCTGCGAAAGTAAGCAGAAATGAAGCTTTCCTGTTTCAACCAGGAAACCCTGTTCAAAAAAGGAAACTCTGCCAAAACAAGACTCTTGAGTCAACCAAGAAAGGAAATCGGAAAAATGAAGTGTCATGACGTTGAGAGAAGCTTCTTGAAGACATTAGAAGATGACATGGCTTGTAGGTGACGCATAAAGGCCCAAGACCCTTTTAAACTATTATGGATTCCGGCAAGACAATGAAGGCCCATTGGAATTAGGGTTTGTGACGCAAAGAGATATTTTTGGAGGGTTTAAAGTGTTTTGCCATGAAATACCAAGAGGAAAAGAAGGAGCCAACGTGAAAATCAAGAAAAATAAAGGAGATTGATGCCACACAAGGAAGGATATGCCATGGAGATTTCCTAGGGAGAGTTTTAAGGAAAGAAGAAGTGTGGACACCAAGAAAAGGCTCAAAATGCATCTAAATTCATCCCTACATTCCCTAAAGGAATTTTGGCCGAAATAAAAGAGAAAAATCAGAATATATTCATGGAAATTCGGCACTATTCACTAGGGAATTATTTTTGAGAATTTTGATCGGCTGGACAACACACTAGGGCTTACATGGCAATTTTCGGTTGGTTGGAGTTATGTGGCATTTTCTGATAATTCCCTGAAAAATAATAGAAGAATCAAGAAGCTTGGAGAGCCCTTGCCGTTCCCCTATATATACTCCCTCATTCTTGACGTTGAAAAACAACCTCCCATTCATAAAATACTCTCTCCAACGTCAAGTCTCCCTCTCTCCATCCTCTAGTGCACTTTCAACGTTTTAGGCAAGGAAGAAGAAGAAGGAGCCGTGAGCATCATCATCCATCCTCCACCTTGAAGACTTGCTTTCAAGATTCAAGAATCCAAACGTCAAGCCTCCATCCTCATCTCCATCTTATGGTGTAATTCGTCCTCTTTCTTTGTAATCCTTGTTTGATTTTCGTTGGAATTGTTTCTAGTTGACAACAATGTTAGACCAAAGTTTAATTCCAAATTTCTATGATTGAATAAAGTTTTCGATTCTTATAACTGTGATTCTAAGTTGCTTTTGTGAGATTGTTCAATTAAATTTCCTTGATTGATATCTTTTATGTGTTTATTCTAATTGGTTCGAAACTTTTAGGGTTTATGTATAATTGATGCTAGATTTAAGTTTATGATTCACCAAATAGTTTTGTGAACTTGAATGAAAAGTAGTAAAGGCTTTGGACAAATGTCGAATTTAATTGAAAATGATTGCAAATAGATGAACTTTTTCACACTAGGTTGTGCACTTAAGTTGATAGCCTTTCTCTATGTGTATTGCGTTGAACAAGTTATGATTAGCTAGCTTTCTAGACTTTGATTGCATGTTTGATAGGATTAATCTAGCTACTTTCATTTAGATTAATTAATTAAGGTAAGTAAAATATGGGAAATCATTTGCTTCGAATGTTTCACATGATCAATTTCTTTTTCATGACTTAGATGAACAATTGTAGGGTTGAATCAAATTTGATTATGGAATTGGTTTTGATCTTTGTTTCTTTCGTTCCATTCTTGTATTTGTGTTTTTATTTTTTCTTTCTTTGTATTTTAATTTCTGAAATCCTAAAACCTAAAACCCCCATTTTTCGTTGCTTATGTATATATCTCTTGTATATTTTTGTAAATATTATAAGTTGTATTTTTATTAATTCCTTAATTGTTTTAAAATGACAGGTGTACCCTCAATCTCCGGATTAGAACGATCCCTATTTACTGCATACTAAAATATCTTATAGGGTTAAATTATATGCTTACTTTTAGCGTATCATATCGGCATCTCCTCTCGGTATCGCAACTATCTCAGTATCACTCCTCTCTCAACTATTGCTTTGGTTGCTCCACCTCGGTCTCGCTTCCTTGCTCCATCTCGATCTTGCTGACTTATCTTGCTTGTGCTTGTGAAAATATCATATCGCTCTCATTAAAGCTTATATTGCTCTCACAAACCCACCTCTCTCTCGCTTCCTCCTATCTGGGCCCCTACAACTCTTGGCATCGCAATTCGGTCTCACCACTCTAACTCGTTCACTAGAAGACTATGAAAATGGATTTTGGGTCTTTGGCAGAGACCGACACAAAAGTTGGGAACATTATGGCCACCCATAGCACCACTGCTGTGGACACTTAGCTGCAACAAGACTACAAAAGCAAACAGCTCTAGTTTTAGTGAAACTCAGCCTCTGGATGTTACTATTTTGCCTTTCTCTCCATGTTCATCCTTCTCTTTGCTAGTTTTCACTCTTGGAGAGCTAACCTTGGGCTGGGCCTCACCTTTATAATCAAAATGAAACTTGGCTCCTCCTGCAACAGCGGCAGTGGAATCACTACACATCCTCAGCGAAAGTATTCTGAGATAATTTACCTCTACCTTTTATGAGCTGCTGCAATTCACTATGGACACTAGGCAACATTTGACGCAATCGGACGCGCAGCCTACCTCCACAGATAAGTTGTTTATATACACTTAGTTCAAGTGAAATATCAAGACATGCATTGACCATCTCGGTGGCTCCTTCTATTCATGACATTTGCTTGATGCATAAGTGACCACTAGCAGAATTTGGTTACAATAGAGTACTTAAAGAGTATATGTTTACTATAGTCTATACACACAATTCAATTGTTCAAGCACTTGTAGTCCGCCGCTACAAGTTGTGGTTAGTACCATGAGCATTATGCATAACACCTTCCCTGCCGCACACACGAGTACACTTTGTTTCGATCTCATGTGTCCACAGACCTCGTCTGTTAGACACCTATCATCTATAATGAGATCCACAAATCTACTTTGTATTTGTTTATATGCACGTATATATCTTCTGCACGTATGTCTTTAGAACAAAGGGTAAGGATATAACTATACTAAGGTTAAGGGTAAACGAATTTTGAGGGTGATGAAAGAAAAGGCCTAATGTAGGCACAAAGTGGTTAAACTAGGGAGTCCCACGATGAGCACAAATAGGGACACATACTATATTTCGCTATGGTGGTAAAATCCTAAGTTGCCTTTATCCTTTCTGAAATCAAGAACATGTATTGATAAAATTTTCAACAAGAATAAAAGTGAATTCTAGCATTCTCTAGACCATTAAACTTAATCTATGGCATGCAACCAATTAAGATGAAAGAATAATGAGACCAACAAAATCATCGCCAAGAAAATAAGAGTATAATTCATTTTTTTCATTTATCACTCAACAAAGAAAAGGCACATGGCTCAAATTCTCACACTGGTTTATCATAACTTATCTTCCACGTGTTCATATTTTGTACCAAGGTTACGCATACACCATATCTACTACACATTCATATGCTTTCCATAAATCAAATTAACAAAGTATATCATCAAACATTATCCCAATCTTGTGATCCTCTTTTAGCCTTAATTTCAAAACACAACAAACATAAAGGTGACGCAACAAACATGACAAAAATATTTTGGACTTCGGGATATTTCTCTTCTCCTTTCGGTAACTCCTTTGGAACATGACTAGGTGAAGAAGGGATCGATTTTGGCAAAGCTACTCCTACATAGTGGTTTAGGCTCACTTGTAATGCACTTCACTTCTCGGATCCAAACTAGACCTTAGACATCACATCCCATTGGATGCGCCTACGATGAAGATATTTACCCAAAATTCATTTTGACGCTTACAATAAATAAACAAAGAAACAAAACAAACTACAATTATAAATAAAAACGAAACACAAATATGAAACCTAAAACAAAAGTTAACGAAATTTTTTTTTTTCTGATTTTTTCAATTTTGCTTTTTGTTTTCTTTTTATAACCACAAAACTAGCTCCTAAAAACAAAGTGAAACGTTAAACCCTTCCCCCACACTTAAATCATGCATTGTCGTCAATGTATAACAAGTATAAAGCATACAAAGCACAAATCAAGCAAGGTATAAGAGATAACGCAAGAAACCTAAAAACAAAGAACAATTTACAAAAATAAAAAGAAGGAAGAGTTCAAGAAAGCAAATCTGCGTTGATGCCTCCTCCACAGCTAAGGTTGAAATGGGTTGCCTCTCATGCAGCGCTTAATGTTTATAGTCTTTCGGCCTAGAGTTGTACCTCCATTTATTCCTCTGGTTGTGGCGCATCTTAGAGGGGTACTTCCTCCACATTCTTCTCCACAAACGCCTCATAGTAAGGCTTAAGACAATGTCCATTCACCTTGAACTCACTTCCAGTTACTAGGCTCTTTATCTGTATAGCACCATGAGGACAAACATTAGTAACAATAAAAGGACCAACCCATCTAGAATGTAACTTACCAGGAAAGAGTCTTAATCTAGAACGAAACAATAAAACTTCTACAAAGGCCTTTCCACAAATCATCTTATCATGAAAAGGCTTTGTCTTTTCCCTGTAAATCCGTGCACTATCATAGGCTTCATTTCGAATTTCCTCAAGCTCTCGAATTTCCTCAAGCTCATTGAGTTGCAACTTTCTGTGAAGTCCAGCTTCATTCAAGTCCATGTTAAACGCTTAACCGCCCACCAAGCTTTGTGCTCCAAATCCACTGGTAAGTGATAAGGCTTACCAAACACCAAACGAAATGGAGACATCCCAATTGACATTTTGTAGGCCGTCCTATATGCCCAAAGAGCGTCCTCCAAACGTTGACTCCAATCTTTCCTTGATGATCCCACGATTTTCTCAAGTATCCTCTTGATCTCTACTTCTTAAGCAAAGCTTCAATGGTCTTGTTACAAAAGTGAGAACCTCCATCACTAATGATGACTCTAGGCATGCCAAACCTACTAAAGATGTTAGAATCTTATAAACTCTACAACAACCTTAGAATCATTAGTCCTGGTGGCATTCACTTCCACCCACTTAGAAACATAATCAACAGCTAAGAGAATAGAGAAAACCATTAAATGAAGGAAAATGACCTATAAAGTCAATACCCCAAACATAAAAAATTTCGACAATTATTATAGAATTCAAAGGCATTTGATCTTTAGGTCCTAAATTACCCCTTTTTTTAGCATCTATTATATGTCATACAAACTTCATATGCATTTTTAAACAACGTAGGCCAAAAAAAAAAACAAATTTCAACACCTTCCTAGCAGTTCTATCAGAGCCAAAGTGACCACCACATTGTTTAGAATGACAAAACTCAAGTATAGCTTTTTGTTCATTATTAGGAACACATCTCCTTATCAATTGATCATAACAATATTTCCACAAATAAGGATCATCCCAAACATATTGCCTAGCTAAAAACTTAAGTCTATCATGTTGTGCATGATTTATATCATCAGGAAACTTCCTAGAAACCAAGTAATTAACAATATCTACATATCATGGCACACTTACCTGGATTCCGAAGAGTTGTTCATCTGGAAACGTTTCCACTAAGGGTATGACAACCTCATCATGCACAATCTACTCAAATGGTCTGCCACTACGTTTTCTGAACCCTTCTTGTCCTTGATCTCAATGTCAAACTCTTGGAGTAAGAGTATCCAATGAATTAGCCTAGGCTTTGCCTCATTCTTTGACATCAGGTACTTCAAAGCTGCATGATTAGAATAAATGATAACTTTAGTACTTCAAGGCAAAAACAACAGCTAAAATTTCTTTTTCAGTTGTAGAGTAATTGAGTTGAGCATCATTGAGGGTCCTTGACGCATAGTAGATGGCATAGGGCTTCTTGTCCTTCCTTTGGCCAAGCACGGCCCCAATGGCATAGTCTGAAGTGTCAGACATGATCTCAAAGGGAAGATACCAATCTGGTTGAAGCATGATGGGTGCAAACGTTAGAAGCTCCTTCAATGTGTTGAATGCATCCTTGCAATTCTCTTTGAACTCAAACGCCACATCCTTTTGGAGAAGATGACATAAGGGCCTAGAAATCTGGGAAAAGTCCCTGATAAAGTGCCTGTAGAAACCTGCATGTCCAAGAAAAGAATAGACCTCCCTCACACTTGTGGGGTATGGTAAGTATCTAACAATATTTAGTTTAGCTTTATCTACTTCAATTCCACGTTTAGAAACAATATGCCCTAAAACTATTCCTTGGTTAACCATAAAGTGATATGTTTCCCAGTTTAAACTATTCCTTGGTTAACCATAAAGTGAAATTTTTGAAGCCTTTACCAAAAACAGAAAAGTCATCCATAAAAATTCAATAATTTTCTCAATAAAATAAGAAAAGATACTTACCATGCACCTTTGAAACGTATCTGGAGCATTGCAAAGTCCGAAAGGCATCCTTCTGTAGGCAAATGTCTCAAATGGGCTTGTCAATGTCGTTTTCTCTTGATGCTCATTAGCAATGGCGATTTGGTTGTAACCAGAATACCCATCGAAAAAGCAATAGAACTCATGGCCACCTAATCTCTCAAGCATCTTATCAATGAATGGCAAAGGGAAGTGATCCTTCCTAATAGTGACGTTGAGCTTCCTATAGTCTACGTAAACTTGGTGTCCAGTCACAGTTCTCTGAGGCACTAACTCATTCTCTGCATTCTTCACAATAGTTAATACAAACTTCTTTGGCACAACTTGAACTGGTGAAACCCATTTGGAGTCTGAAATTGGGTATATGACGCCACAATCAAGGAGTTTGATGATCTCCTTTTTCACAACTTCCATCATGGGTGGATTGAGACATCTTTGAGCCTCCCTAGTTGGCTTGGCTCCCTCCTCAAGCAAAATCCAGTGCCACAAGTGGTAGGGCTTATTCCCTTAATATCTGCTAACGTCCAATCTATAGCAGTCTTGTGCCTCTTGAGCATAGCTACTAATTGCTCCTCTTGAGTTGATGTTAGAGTAGAAGAGATGATCACAGGTAATGTGTCCTTATCCCCTAAATATGCATACTTCAAGTGATCCGGTAATTACTTAAGTTCTAAAGTAGGTGCCTGCATCACTGAAGGTAAATGTCTATTAGTAGAAAGAGGAATAGACAAAGGAGAATCATTACCTAGATCAAGTGGTGTTGCATTAAGAAACGCAACATGCTTGATAATGGCGTTATTAGTGCAATCCACAAGCTTTTTTCTTTAATGGTGGCGCCATTTTTAGTATATCCAACGCCATGTGCAATGGTGGAAGTCAAAGTATCCTCATCCATCAACTCCATGAATTTCTGCGCAAGATCATCAAGGATATCAATAGAAAAACATGAAGGCAAATCAATTAAAGGATACCTCATAGATTCAAAGATGTAGAAGCCATAGATTCAAAGATGTAGAAGCCAACAACTTCTCCATCAAATTTCATTGTTAAGGAGCCTGAATAGACATCTATCTTTGTTCTAGCCGTCCACATGAAAGGACGTCCTAACAAAACTGGCGTTGATTCTTAAGGAGAGTCCTCCATCTCCAAGACATAGAAATCAGCTGCAAAGATTAGCTCACCAACCTGCATAAGTCAACTAACCCCTTAGGGTATGCATTAGATCGATCAGCCAATTGAATAATAACATTGTCATGTTTAAATTCACCTAGACCTAGAGTTTCATAAACAGAATAAAGCATTACATTAATAGAAGCTCCTAAGTCTAGCATGGCATTTTCAAATCTAGCAGTTCCAATAACACAAGGGATAGAAAAACTCCCTAGATCCTTATACTTTTAAGGAATTCTGCGTTGAAGCATAGCTGAGACATTTTCACTTTCCTTCACCACTTCCTTCTCACGGTTTTGTCCTTGTGGTGCAAAGCTACTTCAAAAATTTGGTATACTTATGAATTTGCTTTATGGCCTCAAGGAGAGGGATGTTCACTTGCACTTTCTTGAAGGTTTCCAAGATGGCTTTTTAGGCCTCATCTTTCTTGGACTTAGCAAATCTGCTTAGGAAACGCAAGGGAGAAGAAGGAGAATTAGCAATAACCGAATTGAAAGAGTTAGAAACATTACCTTGAAGATTCGGTTTTGCATTAGAAGGTGGAGACGTCTTCCCTTGGTCCTTAGCCGTTGCAAGGTCAACTTCCTTCTCTAAAGTTGACATTGTGGTTTAAGCTCATTTGAATGCACTTCTGAATTCAAAACCCGTCATGAACGTTGTCCCCTTCCTAGACACCATTTCACATAGGCTATACTTACTTAGATAAGAAAAGTCCTAAGTGCAAGACATTTTTCAAGTGTTAATAAAAGCCGCCGTCATGCAATCTCATCCGTCCAAATGATGAAGGGTATGATCGCCAAAAGCCAACCAATGCTCCCCTATAAATAGGAAACGTCCAGAACAGAATGGGCATCACTTCCTGGCCGAAAACTGTTCCATAGCTCTGCCCAATTCACTCCTCAAACTTCCATCACCTACAAGACCGTGACCACCATCCTTCCATCAATCTACGAAGTTCTTAACCGCTGAGTCAAGGACGCTCCACCACCATAGCAGAGACAAGTTTATCACCTTGTTGCTAAGCCACTGAGGAAAGCTTCAAAGTGTAACTATGACTCTACTTACAATTTTTGTTTCGGTTTTGTGTGTTTTTTCTGTTTGGATTTGCGAGTTGTGTAATTGGCAACATGAAATTTTCAGAATATTTTTATTAATGTTTTTGAGATTTTCAGTTTATTATTGAGTTAATTTCGAGAATTCTTTGATGATGCATGTTACAATCTTGTGCCCTTTTACGTGTTTAGGTAATTTTCAGAGTTAGGTTAATAAGTTTGCATGCTAGAATAACGGTGAGAGTTCTTGTGTGTTCGCTTAATTTGTCAAAAGTAATTGTTATTTATTAAGACGCTGAGTAAAACAAGTAGTAATTAGTTATAACAGGTGATAAAAATCATGTGTTAATGATTAAATGATTCTGAAAATTACGTGTTAAATTCTATGTGTAATGGTTAATTTGCACGTGTGAGTTGATTCGAGGGTTAGATAATACTATTACTTAAGAGAATTACGCTAAGTGTTTTCAAAAATTAGTAGTATTGGTCTTGGTGAGGACTTTTCTGATCCAAGCCTACATTAGAACGAATTAGATAAATGGATTGATCCGCTGAGGCTTTTCATTTAGGCTCTTATCTAGGCATTGAAGACGGGCATAGCATGTTGAAATGGATTTTCTATTTTTATACTTAGTAATTTCCTAGTGGTATTGGTCTAGGTTAGGGAAGTCGGTCATTGTATATAGTTCTATTTGTTTTGTTTTTATTTTAAGTAGATTAGGAATCAAATCTCAAAACCCCCATTTTATTCTTTTATTTGTTAATTGAGGTTTTAGTGTAAGTGTACCCTACAATCCCCAGACTGAACGATCTCTACTTACCCTATACTGACAACTACATTTTGCAGGGTTAAATTGTGAGGCTATTTTAGCCGCACTAATTTTTGGCGCCGTTGCCGGGGATTGTTAAAATCCCTAATGCTTAAAGTGTCATCGATTTTGGTGTTTATATAGAATGCATGCTAAATTTTTGTATTACACTTGTGGAATGGTGACAAATTGCAATTTGTGTTAGGCCAAGCTATAATTGCGATTTAGTTTAAGTTTTATGAGTGTTACAAAATTAAGCATGTCTTTTCTAATTGTTGTACAATTTGTAGAAGTTGTTTTTTTTTTAGCATGTTGTAAATTGTATGTGTTTCACTTAGATTAAAATGTTGTAAATTGTATGTTTTTCATGTTGTAAATTGTATGTGTTTAACTTAGATTAATATACTTAGGTTGGTATGAATTTAGTTAAATACTTTATTGTCGTAAGTGTGTAAAATCGTATGAGTAGACAAGGGCGCTTTTGTTAATATTGGTCTTAACCGTTCATTAGTACCTTGGTAAGGTCTCTTGAGGTTGAGGGCGGCCTTTATTAGCACTTGGAGAATGGTCTAACACATAAGTTAATTTCCCAGCTGAGTAAGGGGCGCATACGGATGGTGCCTTAGATTGGACCCTAGGTGATGGGTTCAATTGGATGTCAGAGAGAATGAGCCTAAACCACTATGTGGAAGTAGCCGATAGGGGCCTAAACCTCAATGAGGGAGTAGCCTCCGTAGTATCACCAAAATGAGTCCTCACTCTCTCACTTACCTATTAATCTAGCCAGCCAGCCTTCTGAAACAAAGGAAAGAGACTTATGTCTAGACGACTATCCCTATATCATATCTCACCAATAGTAGTGGTTTCTATTGGGCTCGACTTACAACTTGGAATCAATTAAGATATTAACTATGTTTATAACAAACTAAAAAAAATGTTGTGTGACATGCTTAAGGTATATTGGATTAAACATGACCTTGTCGAGGGTAGTTGTTCTATAGTTTCATTGCACAACTGGGTCCTCTGTTCTAGTACCTAAGTATGTAAATGTAAAAGTAACTTAGAAAGTTTAGGAAAGGTATAATGTTTGTATCTGAACCTTGTATATGTTACTAACACTTGACCCAGGACGTGTGAACAAGTAGAAAAGTCCAGGCTGAAGGACTATAAATATTAACCGTTGCATGGGAAGCAACCCATTTCAACTGAAGTTGTGGAGGAGCCATCAACGAGAGTTTGACATTTCTATCCCTTCACTTGCTTAGGTTGAATTGTACTTGTGTCTTTGTTTGTTTGGTTTACCCTTCCCTTATTTTCGTAGTCCCCCATATTTAGGGTCTATATACCATATTTTTTGCCTACATTGAGGACAGTGTAGATTCTAAGTGTGGTGTGGGTTACACCTTTATTTTAGAATATTTTTAGTTTAAAAAAAATTAAAAATTAAAAAAAAAATCTTTGGTTTTATAGAGTTTTTTTTATTGTTTGAGTCTTAGGATGCCTCTAATGTCTAGGATGAACATGTCTCTGAATTCCTGGCTGAAGGTTTTCACAATCGAAATAGGACCTAATGGAATCATGTGGTTAATCGACATTGTATACTTGTATGAAGATTTGAGATAGGATTGTAACTTGGTTCATTAAGCATGCTAGGATTAAGTCTAATTCATTTGACCCTAAGTGAGCTGTTGAGCTAAAATACTTTCTTTTTGAGTGCTTAATTGATAAATTCAGAATTTCATGGCTGTATTTGCAAGACCTCATCATCCTTTGAAAATCCAATGATCATGTGCCATATATTTTATTGGACTAGAGAGTATAGATTTTATTGGACTAGAGAGTACTAGAACTCAACTTTTGTGACTGTCAAAACTTTTACGCCATAACATGCCCTGATCTTTGATAGGATAGAAGGCATTAGGGTAACCACCATAGTCAAACAAGCATGTGTCCCCAATTGTGCCCGTCGTGGAACTCCTTAGAATGAACCCCTTTGAGCTTACGTTGAAAACCTTTATTTCATAACCCTCACTACCCTACCATGAGCTTAGTACAGGATATCTCTACCCTTCTTTTAGGGACTTAGTAGAGCATGACATAGTGTGTAGGGGTGACGATGAAAGACAAGTGTGGGGTGGGGAAAACCCAAGAAAAAAAATGAAAAAAAATGAAAAAGGAAAGAAAGAAAAACGGCAAAAGAGAAGAAAATTGAAAAAAGAACTCTTGGGAAATTGTTGAATATGTGGTTTTGGACTTACAAATTTGTAGAAGGCTCAAAGTTGAAAATTAGGCCTTTGTCCATTTCCATGTTGGTTAGAGTGAAGGTTGGGCCTGAAACAATGATAATTGGCCAACAAAAATGGTGACATAAGGTGGTCCATATATGCTCTGCTAGGTCCTTAGGCTTTTTGTATCCTTAACCTTCATTGCAAAAACCCTAACTTAGCCTTATTACAACCCATGTCAAGTCTTTACTTGATCCTTGAGATGGGCAGCCTTTGGTTAGTGGAGTCAGTTACAAAGTTGAGCTTATGGTTTAGGTCCATTTGTGCACTTAGTCATCTCTTGAGGTTTAAAAAAAAAACATTGTTCACAAAATGCTTTTATTGATGAATATACAAGTTGTTTGTTGCCTTGCAATTTGTTCTCCAACATATACTTAAGTGTAAAGCTTTTAAGCATAACCATTTCTGAGAGAAAAATCGAGAGTATGCCTTATGAGTTTGGATTGGACTTGTTCGAAACATGCTATCATTCACTGTATAACTTAAGTTCTCCATATATTACTTAGTCCTATGAGTTTTACATGTTTATTAATCTTGGAATTATCTATGTGATTTTGATTAAGTGCTTAACGTGAAAGCCATGAGTTTGGAGTCTCTGAGACAATAGTTAGGAGCAGTAGAGTCATTTACTTGCTTATTTTTCGAGTCTTTATTTTGTTTTGTATTTTTGTTTTGCTAAGAGACAAGCAAAAGCTAAGTGTGGGGTAGTTGATAGGAGCACAAAGGGCGACGATATCAATGAGTATGTGCCTCATTTTAGCCTTGTTTTCAAGTCATTGAGTCATTTTGAGAGTCCTGTAGAGTGTTTGGCATGAAATACGCGGAAAACACAAAATTCATGAAGAATCCTAGTTGGATCAGGATTCCACACCGTCATGCTAATCCGTGGGCCTTAAGAGACAATTTATGGGAGTATTTTTCTGATATGAAATTGTTTTAATTCCCTTTATTTTCTCTAATAAAAGAATTTAATTTTATGCCCTTTATTAAATCAGGTTGACCAAGCAATGAAGAAGGGAAATAAAGGAGAAAGACGTTTCTGTTGGGAAATTAAAGGAATTGCCCCATTATGAGAGGAATTAAAGCCATAAGTGCCCCATTATGATAAATTAAGAGGACAAGAAATAAGAAACAAAAAATAAAGGAATTATGATGCAATCTCATCCGTCCAAATGATGAAAGGTATGATCGACAAAAGCCAACCAATGATCCCCTAAAAATAGGAAACGTCCAGAACAGAATGGGCATCACTTCTTGGCCGAAAACTATTCCATAACTCTGCCCAATTCACTCCTCAAACTTCCATCACTTACAAGACCGTGACCACCATCCTTCCATCAATCTACGAAGTTCTTAGGTGCTGAGTCAAGGACGCTCCACCACCATAGCAGAGACGAGTTTATCACCTTGTTGCTAAGCTGTTGAGGAAAGCTTCAAAGTGTAACTATGACTCTACTTACAACTTTTCTTTCGGTTTTGTGTGTTTGGATTTGCGAGTTGTGTAATTGGAGACATGAAATTTTCAGAATATTTTTATTAATGTTTTTGAGATTTTCAGTTCATTATTAAGTTAATTTCGAGAATTCTTTGATGATGCATGTTACAATCTTGTGTCATTTTACGTGTTTAGGTAATTTTTAGAGTTAGGTTAATAAGTTTACATGCTAGAATAACGATGAGAGTTCTTGTGTGTTTCCTTAATTTGCCAAGAGTAATTGTTATTTGTTAAGACGCTGAGTAAAACAAGTAGTAATTAGTTCTAACAGGTGGTCAAAATCATGTTTTAATGATTAAATGATTCTAGAAATTACGTGTTAAATTCTATGTGTAATGGTTAATTTGCACGTATGAGTTGATTAGAGGGTTAGATAATACTACTAGTTAAGAGAATTACGCTGAGTGTTTTCGAAAATTAGTAGTATTGGCTTTGGTAAGGACTTTTCTGATCCAAGCCTACATTAGAACGAATTAGATAAATGGATTGATCCGCTGAGGCTTTTCATTTAGGCTCTTATCTAGGCATTTAAGATGGGCATAGCATGTTGAAATGGATTTTCTATTTTTATACTTAGTAATTTTCGAGTGGTATTGGTCTAGGTTAGGGAAGTCGATCATTGTATATAGTTCTATTTGTTTTGTTTTTATTTTAAGCAGATTAGGAACCAAATCTCAAAACCCCCATTTTATTCTTTTATTTGTTAATTGACCTTTTTGTGTAGGTGTACCATACAATCCCCGGACTAAACGATCCCTGCTTATCCTATACTGACAACTACATTTTGCAGGGTTAAATTGTGAGGCTATTTTAGCCTCATCAGTCACACTAGGTTTCCTTATTTGAGTAGAATTGGATTTCCTTGTCCAAGTAGAACTCCTAGTCCAAGTCAGCTTTAGACTCCTATTCCAACTGGGATTCCTTCTCCTAGTCAAACTGGGAGAACTTCCATTTCTTGATTTCTCTTCATTTTTGCGCCACTTATGCCTTCCTAAGTCATTTTTGGACTTTGAAACTCCATTTTATCTATAAAAGACTAACTAAGTTAAATTGATCAAGTTAAAGGAAATAAATTAGCAAAACATAGGGAATAAACATCATAAACATGGCATTTATGTTCCTATCACAAGATCAATGATGTCTCATGCAGAATTGCCTCTTCATTTTGGGGGAGAGGCATTATCCACTACTTCATATTTACTAAATAGAGAAAATACCAAGACTAAACCATTAACACCATATGAATTATGGCACGGAAGAAAACCAAACTTGTCAAACTGAAAAGTTTGGGCTTGCAAGGCACATGTTTTGATTCCAAAACCACTTAGAGATAAGTTAAATTCTAAGCCTTTGGAATGTAAATTCATTGGATATCCGGAAAATAGTATAGGATATCGCTTTTATCACCAAGATAAAGAGTTGATAGAAAGCAGAGATGCTGTTTTTATAGAAGCCCCTAATGTGATTACTCTAATTCAAGACTTTGACTTGGAAGCAAACCAGGATGACTTTGATCATGACCAACTTGGTGATCATGCCATTGTTAATGATCAAGTGGGAGATATAGATATTGATGATCATGATAGTGACATGGATATAGATATGAATCACTATGCCAAAAAATGGTTCATACCATACCCCTCAGAGAACAAAAGACGTTATTTCTATTGTCTGCTTTTTTTTAACATCTTCAAACAATAGTTTTAACTATTTATGTTGTCTGAATGGTATGAAAATCAATACCAATTCAACTTTTTCAAGTTTGTTGTAATTTAGAAAATTCAAACAACAGAACTCTGTTGTCTGAGTAAATGGAGAAATTATTTCTCCTTGTTTGGACAAAAAAAAAATTTGGCTGAACTAAAACCTAAGTGAGCTAGACTCTGAGTTTTCTAAACACTTGGTTAAAAAAACAGAAGCCTTCTTTCCTTCTCCGCGAGCTAGACCTCAATTAAGCAATTGCAGCTCCCATTATGGTTCTTCTCCCCCGATCAGCAACATCCTTTCCCTTTCCCAATTATGGTTCTTCTCTCCCCGATCTAGGTTTTTTACACAGAAGAGTCTCATCGATCAACCTCTCACCGATCTAGGTCATGAAGACACTGTTGGTGGAGTTCTTCAATCTGATTTTACAAAGTATACTATTGTTGCACGGTAATTCTCAATCTTCGTGTTAGGATTTCGACCTTGATTTATGTTGGGCTTTAGGGTTTCGTTGAGATATCGATTTGGGGTTTCCTTTGAAATTAGATTTGTGATATCAATTTAGAGATGTGGTGGTTGAAATAGACTTGGGTGTTATTCTGGTTTTATGGATTTGGGGATGGTTTAGGGTTCATTTCGATTTAGGTGTTCGAAATTTGCTGAAAATTTATTGTTGTTCTTGAAATCGGGTTGGGTGTTTATCTTTTGGTTCTGGGTTTATAACTCTTGACCGAATTAAATGTTTGTTCCGTATATATATGATTGTTAATTGGGTTATATAGGATTTCTAGTCAAGGAGAGGAGTGAAGGAGAAATGGGTTCTGCACTCAGATGAGTTTTTAGCCTCTCCAAAGTCAGAAACGTTAAAGATCTTGCAAGATTAATAGGTTGTGGTCAATTGTTATAAAGGTATATATGAATTAATCATAATTTGAATGGCTAGTTGTGCTTCTATTATAAGTGGAATCCCAATAAACCTAGTTTACCATTAATTATGGTACTGGACACATGCTCTAAGTGTCTGTATATATATCTCCACTAGTGGAATTAACAAATTGGGTATCAAGTTTCAGAATTATGCTATAAAACTGGTCATGGTTGAAGGTATTTCAGGTTGGCTCTCCCTTTGATACGCATATCCAAATAGAAATTTGATTATTTGCCTTGGTTATAATGAATTGGAGTTTCAGCTTATTTTTGGAAAGATGTAATGTTGTTTATTTGGTTTTGATTCTTCTTTTATTGTCATGTTAGATGGGTAAGAGATGATCAGTCTTCAGTAATAGTCAAATTGTATTACCTGCAATTCGGAAGTGCAAGACTTGGTGTTTGGTAAGCAGTTTTAGGTTTAACTCTACAACTGAATTTTGATTTGTATTTTTGAGACTGAACTATTAATATATGTATATATATTACATGATTTCGAAAGATATAGGGGCAGGAGTTCTTGCTTCATGTGGGTCTTATTTTAAGGTGCTTTTGATACTTGTTTAATATATGCATATATCTACTTTTACGTTACTATGCACTAAACTGGAGTCTTTTAATCATGGTCGAAGGTCTATGTTTAAAATTTCTAGTTGGCTCTCCCCTTTCATACACATATCCAAATAGAAATATATCTTTCCCTTAAGCTATTCTGTTACATCCATCATTTTTTGTCTTGTTCTATTTGTACAATTTGAACTTGTTGTATACTACATATTGCTAATCGTGTGTTTTTTTTTTTTTTGTTGGTGCTATGTAGTGAAAGCTTGGAGTTAGGCTCATTAGGAAAGCATTGGAAGCGGATGATTGGCTTAGCTCTGACTTAAACAAATGAGGTAAGCATTTATAATCATCATAGAGTTTGTTCTTCATTTTATTTTTGTGAACTTTCTGTTCTAGAAGCACATGAATTATTGAAATTTTATAGTTCTAGTCTAGCATGTTTCATTTTGTGTTATAGAATTGAATGTTTTTTCATGGAGTGAACTATTTTCTACTAGAGTTAGGCTCACGAGTTATTGGAATTTTCTGTTATATTGATGCTCATGTTTGTCATGGAGTAGCTACATTCGAATGTTAAATTAAGCTCTGCGGTATGTTTATGAATTAATGTTGCTTCTATGTACTATGTCTGTGGTTATCTATAACATGGCTAACATGCTGGAAGTATCTGGAGGAGTCATTGTTTTTTACATGAGGTACAGATCAGTTTTCAATTACCTTATTCTTATCTTTTGTAATTGACCATACTCTGCTTAATCTTCATAATCAGGAGCCTTTTTTTTAGCCCTTTAATATTGCAATATTATTTGTAGCTACCTTTATGGAGACCTGAAGAAGTTTAAGATGCTTGATATGGTTGGCTTTATCGACCCTGCACACACCGGTACAATTGGGTGTGGAAATCCCACTGAACGGGCACAGTCTATTTCAAATTGGTACATGTTAGGGAAACCAGGGCAGATATTTTTGGTTCCATATAACTCAGGGTATGTAATCAGTATTACTACAATGTTAGGCATGTTATATTGCTTGTTGATAGCTTCTATGTATAGATTTAATGGACTTAATAAAAAAAAAAATTTACATCTTTTTCTATAGTGCTCATTGGATGTTGTTGGTGGTGAACCTGGATGAAGAAGTCGTGCATTTCATGGATCCGCTAAAAGACGACTTTGTGCTGGTGATGGAAAAGTATTGTCGACAAGTAAGTCTGCTTCCCAATTTTTCTTTTTTTTTTACCATGTTGAGCAGTTGATGTTGTTTCTTCATGTACTGAACTTGCTGCTTACTAATTATAATTTTTATGATCATCATTTTCAAACTCCATTAAAATCTTCAATGCCCAAAAGGGTAGGAAAGGAAGGAAAATAATCCAATGGAAGAATCTTGCTGTAAGTTGGTTGGAATATTTGTAGTCTCCATTAAGTCGTACTTCCTCATATGGTATGTTATATTTCCCGATGGTTAATGTTAATTTAATTTTCAGGGTATTCCAGAGCAAACTGATTCTAAGACTTGTGGTTATTTCGTCATACATTATATGAAAGAAATTGTGGAGGACAAGAACTTGGAGTTTGCTACCAAGGTAAGAATGATCAACTGTATAACTTGCTGCTTTTGAGGTATTTCATCATAACTACTTCCATATAATGGACTTGCTCCATTTGCTTCTCAAATTTAATGAACCTTATTATGTCCAAATCTGAATTATGCCTATAATATGAAATCTGATTGCATCATAATAACTTGCTGCATTTGCTTGTTTCAGTGAGAAAGGAAATCAAATCTTGCTTACACACAGAAGGATATTAATGTGGTTTGAACTGAATGGGCAAATCCTGTTATGAAGTTCTAACTTTGGTTCTGTTTAAGGTAGATGAGTACCACTAGGAACTGCTTTTGTACATTTATATATAACTGATGGAAAGTGTTGATGAACCTAAATTATGCATGCAGTTGCTTTGCCTAGCTACTCTTGCTTTACCTTATAGGTTTTTGACTTAGTACAATATTAGGTAAATGATCGAGATAAGATGGTTTTTTGGTTCTCTAGATCATTATGTAAATGTTGGCTAGGTTTAGAGTTGGAACTATGGATTGTATTTTGGATGATGTTGATGCAATGAAACGTACACATCATTTTGAATGCTGATTTTAGTCCAATTTTATGGTTTTGATGATTATAAATGAATGATGTTGAAATGGTTGAAAGGCAACAGATATATGCAGATTTCACAATTTATGTTGTATCAAGAAAATAGAAACAACAGAAACAAATAATCATCTGTTGTTTCTACCAAGTTCAAACAACATAAAAGTAGAGTTCAAAGAGCTCTCAAACAACAGAAGTAGGTGGTTGATATGTTGTTTCTACCAACTTCAAACAACATAAAAGTAGAGGTCAAACAACTCCCAGACAATTTATCTATTGTTTCAAACTACTTCAAACAACATAAAATTATACTTCTAATCACTCTCAAACAATAGAATTAAATGGCTCTTGTATTTCTATTAACACTCAAACAACAGAACATAACTAAAACAATGGTTGAAAGTCCAAACAAACAACAGAAAAATGAGATTGAATACTACTTCAGACAACAGAAATTTGAGTAAGACTATACTCCAAGTGACATTCAAACAACATAAAAAAACTAGAACTGTAGTTGGAAATCAAATCCAACCACAAGAATCACAATTATCTGTAGTCCAAACAAATCTCAAACAACATAACTCACGGTATAATCTTGTTGCATACGAAATGAGTCGACATATAACTGTCATTGTGCTTTAAATCAGACGACAGAAGCATCAACTAAGCTTAATATTGGTTCAATCAAAAGACAAAAACAACAAAAACTCTATCATCTTACATTAACTACATCGACAGTTATTTTTTGAATCCGTTGATGAAGTGAATTTCCAACAACATTAATATGTAGTGGTATGGTGTTTCAGACGACAGATAGACCCCGATTCTTCAATATTAGGTACTTCAGACGACAGTACCTTAAACTGAATCTGTCGTCTGAGTGCATTATCAACGACGGAGAATATCTATCGTCTGAGTGGCTTTGAGACGGCAGCCACCTAGACAACATATTTTTACTTCATCAGATGACAGATGTCTGAAGGCCTTTTTTGCATAGTGAATGATGATGATCAAAATATGAATGACGTTACGTCATTTGATCCTGATAACAATGTTCAAAACAGTGGGAGACGAAAAGAAAAAGGGAACCATCTAAAATATTAAAGGATCATTATATTTTCAATCTTGAAGAGTTAGGTGAATTAGTGGGAGACCCAAGAGCATATAAAGAAGCAATGGATAGATCTGATTCACAACAATGGCAAGAAGCCATGGAAGATCGAGGAAATAGATTGCATCAAGAAAAATGAAGTTGAAGAACTAGTTGATCTACCTATTGGAAGAAACTCATTGGTTGTAAACGAGTACTTGAGAAAAAGTTTAAAGCTGATGGTACTTTAGATAGATACAAAGCCCGTTTAATGGCTAAATGTTATACACAAAGACTTGGTATAGACTCTGTTGATACGTATTCTCCTGTTGCAAAGTTTCAATCCATTAGAATACTCATGGCAATTATAAGAAGAATGGATTTAGAACTCCACCAACTAGATGTCAAAATAGTTTTTCTTAATGGAGATTTAAAGGAATACATCAATATGGTTCAACTGGAAGGATTTCATGTGAATGGACATGGCAACAAAGTCTATAAGTTAAAGAAATCATTCTATGGACTTAAACAATCATCTAGATAATAGTATTTAAAGTTCCACCAAGCTATCCTTGAGATAGGTTAATGAACATACTAGATCACTGTGTATATATTTGGAAGTGTCAAGAGAAGTTTTGTCACTTGTCTCTTTATATAGATGATATCTTCCTTGCTACAAATTGCATGGATATGATTACTAAACAAAATCATATCTAGGTTCCCAGTCTGAGATGAAAGATATGGGAGAAGCTTTCTATTGTTAGGTCCATAATTACCTAGTATTTATTTCTCTAAATCTTGCACTTTTGCTTAACCTTTGTGTTATTTATATATATTTATTATGTTTTCCTTATCATGCTAGGAAATGATGGAGAAGCATGAAAAAGCACTAAAAGGTCAACCTTAGTATTTTCCTACTTCAGTTAGGAGAAACCAAGCTAAGCAAGGAGGGAGAGATGACAGCCTAACCAAATGAATTTCAAATGAGCTGAAACTTTCCAGATCCATTCTAAACATCTTAGTGATCATTTCTTATGAAGAGTGCAAGAGCTACTTAGGAGTGGAAGCTTTCAAAAAATCGGTCAAAGTTTCTGCACTAGAAGACAAAAATTGCAAATCTGACCTGAACTGATTCCGGCAGCATTTTCAGCCAAACCACTGTGATGGAAGCTCTGAAATTTTACCAGGATGATCTACACTCATGGAAGAATATTTGCTATAAAAGGATTCAAGGGCTTGGTGGACATAAAATTTGTCTTCCATCTATGACAAGTGGAAAGATATTTTGAGCTTTCTAAGTCATTTTTGGTAGGCTAGATCTACAATTTGTGTTCACACTTTGTCTATCATTTCTAGCCCTAAGATATTTTGAGCTTTCTAAGTCATTTTTGGTAGGCCAGATCTTCAATTTGCTTTCACACTTTTGTCTATCATATCTAGCCCTCCATTTCTTTTCATCTCCACCCTTCATTCATAATTTTTGGTCTATAAATACACCATCTCCTCATTTGGATTTTTTTAGACATACCTCCCTCCATCATGATTTTCTTCTCCTTTCTCTTTAGTTCCTTTTCTTAAGTTCATAGTTTTCTTAGCTTTGTGTAGAGATAGGTGTATAGCTTCTTGGGTTCGTGGTTTTCCCTCACCAAAATTGAAGTATCTATACACTTTTGATCAATCACAACTCTAGTTTCAATTCAAGCCTTGGTCATCATAGTTCTAAAAGATTTGTGGAATTGTATGGTGTTTTGGTTCCTTTCTCTTATTAGAAACCAAAAATACCATGCTAGGAAGCATTTCTTACTTTGTTTCGCATCTTGGAGAGTAGAAAGTGTTCTTAGAGGTACGGTTTGGTTCTTTTTGTAACCAAATCCGTGGGTATTCCTTCCTTTCTCAACTCTGTTCTCTCTTTACTTGATGTTTTACATGTTTATGGCTTTAACTTATATAACTATGGATTGTGAGTAGAATAAATTTGGGGGCTGGGGTTTACCCCTAGCCGAATTTGTGTAAAAACTATGTAGTTAAATTTAATATGGATCATACCATGAATTTCTACTTTTCTAGTTTGATTGTTCTTCATTTATGCATCTTAGCTTTGTCATCTAAGGTTGGTAAGTGTTGATAATTTCATGGAAGTATGCTAGGCTTGACAAACTTAGTAAACTAGAGCATGTTGCAAATGTAGAAATGGTAATCTTGTGATAACCAAGTAAGGTTGCTTGGGTCCTTACAATTGAGCTTATCATGTGGGTATGGCTAGGGTGTCCGATAATCAAGGGATCTTAGCTTGCATTTACATAGGTCTACCTGTATCCGATAATCAAGGAATGGGTAGAAACTAAAAGGTTTGTAGGAGAGTTAATTCTGATAATCAAGGGGTAGCTTAAATACATTCTCTAGTATATTTCTTTCTTGGTTACTCGATAATCAAGAGAACCAAAGGGGATTCCATCTTGGCATGAGCATGTTAGATTTGGTTACTTAGAGTTTGCACAAAGGAGGTTAGGTGTGATACCCGGCCTACAACCTCTATCCCTTACATTTTGTTAGTTTAGTTTACTTTATTTGCACTTTAATTTTAATATAGTTAAAGTCAATCCAAAAGCCGATTCACTACTATCCATTGTTAAAATCACCGTTTGGTAGTTAGGCTTCCAAATGGCCAAAACTATTGAACTTGTAAAAAGGTAGACTTTGCCTGTGTTTTCTAGGTTTATTTTTGCGGTAATCTAGGTAGAGTAGAGTTACTCAATCCCTTGGGTACGATACTCTCACTTTCCCTTTACTAAAAATTGACCTCCTATACTTGGGAATAGGTAATATCACACAAGTTTCCACATCTTTTTATACTCGTGATGCTACCAACACCTATGTCTTGGGAATACAAGTGACTAGAGATATAAACTTCAAACTACTCAACTAGGATCAAGAAAACTATTTGGATAAGATCTTTAAAAGATTCAATATGAGAGGTTGCAACTCAAGTAGTACACCCATTAGTAAGAGAACAATTCTTACAAAAGAGATGTGTCCTACACAAGAAGAAGAAATAGATTACATAAAAAATGTTCCATATGCTCAAACCGTGGGTAGCTTGATGTATGCAATGACAAGTACTAGCCTAGACATTTACCATGCTGTAGAATTAGACAATTAGTAAGCATATATTAATCTAATCATGGAGAATTATGAGATATTTGAAAGGCACTGAAGGTATGAAACTTTGTTTAGGAATAAGTGATTTAGATCTAATTTGTTATAGTGATGTAGATTTTGCTGGAGACTTGAATGACAGAAAGTCTACAAGCGGTAACATCATTTTATTTGGTGGAACAGTTGTTTCTTGGTTAAATAAGAAACATAAATGTGTTGCAAATCAACCATAGAGGCAGGATATATTTCTTGTTGCACATTGGTAAGTACTGCAGTGTGGGCCAAACGTTTCATAGATTATATGAATATAGGTATACCTTGTAAGTATGTTAGGCTATTCTCATTCAATACACACATTCCCAAAGTCACTAGGAGATCAGAAGTCGCACAAGACTATGAGAGTACTTATCCTACTTTCCCAGTGGTTCAAGGAAAATAAAGAAACATGAAGAAGATGAAGAGAAAATCAAGGAGAATCATTCTCACTGATCTTGAGTTAAAGGTGGTATTCACTTCATATCATTTTACATGATATAATTGACATACATAACAGTTGTAAACCAAGTTAGCTGTGTTGCTAGTGAATGTGATTGTAATAAACATCACTACTTGTATATTATAAACTTGTTGATTCATAGTGGATTTATTCTCTCATGTTGGCTACGTTACAAGTCACACAGTGAAGTTTTCTCAGTGGAGAGGTTTACACTGCGTTAGCAATTGTCGTGTTGTCTTTGACGTGCATTACTTATTCACAAAGCAGTTTTAGTTGAGTTATGTATACAGCATCTTAAACATTTTGTTCTATCCAATATTTACATACCTAAAAAGGTGGTTGATGTGTTTTGTGATAATAAGTCTGCCATATTCCTGATTAAAAGTGGAGTAAATAGTTCCCAAGGAAAACATATTCATGTAAAATATCACTATATACAAGATATAGTGGAAAAAGGCGAAGTAAAAGCTGATTACGTACCCTCTAAACAGATGGTGGCTAATCCAATGACCAAAGTAGATTCACTCTAGAAAAATTCGAAGAGCGTATTTGTAAAATGGGTTTAAAATCATCTAGATGTGATTAAGCATGCTTGTAAGTATCATTGTAGTGTTTTAGGGATGCCTAAAAGTGACAATTGATACAACTCTCTGATTAAAATTATCGAAAATGAGATAGAGGGCATTAACTAATAAACGAAATTATAACAAATCTTTTTGTCTGTAAAATCAACCTTAAGGGAGTAATAATGAATTTGTATAATATTTGGGTTAGTGCGAATTATAAAATCACCATTAACATTAGGTACGGATGGTTAAAATTCCTAATGTATGAGAAAGGTGCCAACTTATTAAATAAGATAAGCTGTGATCAAATGAAAATGATTTAAAAGCGTGCGCACGTGGTAAATGAAATCATTATCTAACGGTTGGAAAGTTCAGAATAATCAGGTATATGATACTCATAATGAATATCCAAATAAATCAGGATGGATAGTTAAGAGCGATTGCGATTGAAAAAGTAACACTCAGTAAAAAAATATCCAAAACTGGGAAGCCATAGAAACTTGAATCATCATGATCAAGTGGGAGATGTTGGAATATGATCATGTGATTTAATGGTTTCACAATGAGTATGCTATGTGTGAGGAGATGTATCATAAAATTGGTGCAACAAGATGCACTTGAACAAGGAAATTCACATATCTTGAAAGGGTACCATTATATGGAACTGAAGGGGTACATATGTGCTGATAATTATAATTATAGTGAAGATGTATAACTAGTAGTGAAGAGGTATAACTAATGAATAGTTACATCTATTCACTCAAGCGGCACAATGGTTGAGGTCTATGAAAGTAACCTCAATCCCTTCCATTATCATTCATTTAGAGATTTTTATTTTCTTTGTTGTGTCTAGAACTCTAGATCAAAGACAGCATACCATTGTGATCAATAGTGTAACGACAATAATCACAATTATCCTTTTCCTATATTTTCCATCAGCAACCAAGTTTAGCAAGAGCAACATTTTTTTTTCTTTTTGAAAGAATGAATGAACTTTTATTAAGAGTTTAGCATGGATTACAATCAAGAGCTAACATATCAAGAATACAATATGGGGAGGCATCCTTCTAGACCACACTATAACTATCATCAAAAGCCATGCTAGCAAGTCTGTGTGCGACCCGATTGCAGGTTCTAGGAGCAAAACATATCTGCACTTCTCATTTAGTATTCCACATAGTTTGAATGTCATCTATGATTGCTACATATGCTAGCAGTTCATAACTGGATTCTTGAGATCCAGAGCTGCTTCAAGACAATCAGTTTCCACAATGATGGATTGTCGAGGGAAGAAGCTTAGAAGCTTTGGACCCTCATTGATTGCCAATAGTTCAACCTGTTTTGCATGCTCAATATGTTGAACTGGGAAGGTGAAAGCAGCATTGAAATTTCCCTGTGTGTCACGTAAGACTCCTCCGAGGCCTCCCTTGGTTTGGTTTGGCACAAAGCTGCCATCAACATTTAATTTCCAGCTACTGTTAGTATATGGCTTCCATGTAGCTCTCTGTTTTGAAGCTCTAGTTTCTTGAGTTGGTTGCCATGCTTTTCAAAACTCATCCAGCCATGAGAGAGTAGCAAACATGAATTTAGAATGGGGTTGGGCGGTACCATTCCAGAACATATTGTTTCAGTTTTTCCAAATTTCCCAAAGTCCAATCAGAAGCTTGTCAAAAATATCTTGTTGCAAGATTAATGCCATTTCCACCATCCATGCTTTGAAGTCCATACTAGATGATATGTGATGTTGAAAATTAAAGGGAGTTACTGAGAGAATAGCTTGAACAGTAGGACACTTACAAAAAAATGTGAGTGCGATCCTCAAACCTAGCAGGACATAGGAGGCAGCCGGTGTCACCGGCAAAATCTTTATGAAGTAAAGAGGCCTTTGTATGGTGGAGGTTGTTGCAGGCACGTTAAGCGTTGATTTACACTTTGCCGCAAATTTTGGCCTTCCAAATTCTCTTCCACAAAGGTTGGAAAGGGCCACCTTGAGATGTAAATGTTAGGTGTACACACTAGGGAACACTTCACTAGGATTGGCACTATCAACTGAGGCCCGTAGGGATACCTATGTACCATGCCATGGACCTGGTTCACAACCCACCATGACAGTGCTCATCGGGGACGACACCATGGACACCCGAGGCCCGGGACCTAATCAGCAAAGCCCATCTAATTACACACTAGAAGGCTGATATAACTATAGAGGGACAACTTGCGTCCCACATCGAGTATTAAGGGATCAGCACAACAACCTTTTGAGGTTAATAACTCCTTTATTTACTATTACTCGATTCATTTATATATTAGTATCTTACTCAAGCATCGAAGAGGCATAAATCATCATGTATGGTTTATCCCTCTAACAATGTGTTCCTAGTATAGGATTTAGGAGTTGGATCGGTACCCCAGGTGGTATAGCATTCTGAGTGAGGTACCCGTAGAAAGCCATCAGAAACATTGACACGCCAGACAGGGGTACTGAATTATGACTGAGCCGGAAGAAACGACAGGTGAGGGCAGAAATGTTGCCCGAGCATTAATACTCACTCTAGGAACTTTATCAACAAGGATGCTAAGTGTCGGAAGAGAAACACATGGTCACGGATTCTTGGACCCGCAGAACGCAAGCAACCCTCAGGTACCTGATCCAACAGCCCCGGCCTCGGAGCTGGAGGATGAGAATACTGCACTCACCCGAGCGCTAGACTGACCACACCAACATAACGAAGCGCTAACTCAAGCCCTCGATCGAGCTTCTTAGATAACAATGGAATTAAATGCCTCCCTAGTTACAAGTGCGACAGGTGCCAGGCAAGGAATCATTCACATACCCATAGATTTGTACCTAGAAAGCCTAAGGCACATGCCGCCACCACCTTTACCCCGGCCGCTTCAAATTGAACCACTAGTAACTGACCCAAATACAGCACTGCTTTTACAAATAAGTATAACCTTGAGCTTCTCCAAGCGAGGATCGAGGCAGCAAAGCACCAGGAAGCCTGGTAGAATCTGACGACTTTTGAGGATCATCCGAGTACTTTCACCCAGGAAGTTCGAGGTGCGGTACGATCGAATACAACGAAGCCGCTTAAAATTGATTATACGGGAATCAGGGACCCATATCAACATTTGCAAGCCTTCTGTTGGCAAACAAGCACCAAAGGATACATGTATGAGGTTTGATACAACATGTTCCAAGAAAGGTTGTCTGGGAAGGCTTTGAGTTGGTTCTACGAACTACCGGCTGGTTCCGTAGCAAACTTCAACGAGCTCGCGGACAAATTCGTGGCTCGATTCATTCTATGTACTGATGGAATAAACACCCCGACTAGATTGCTAAAAGTGTAACAGGGGGAGAACGAGACGTTAAAATCTTTTGTTAACAGGTGGCAGGCGGCTACTGCCAAATGTCGGGATCTTAACAAGGAGTTGGCAGAGCTAGCTTTTAGGAGGGGCTTAAGGCCTGGGGATTTCCTCTATGGAATCAATCATCATCCCCCGGCTAGCTACGATGAGTTGACGGCCATGGCCATCAGGCACGTCCAGGCTGAGTTCGAAACATACGCGGATAACGTCAAACCAGAAAAGAAAAGAACTGCTAACCAAGCCCGACCCCGGTGTAGAGAGGCGAAGCAAGAAAGCGAGAATGGACACAGGATGCGCCCCGGTCACTGTACTCTATAGGAAAAAGAAGCAAGGAGTCTTACAGGCAGATTATACGAGAACACTGTCCCACTGGGATGACCGGACACAATACCCTAAGAAACCACCTCCACCCCGGTATGAGGTATTCACTCTCCTCACCGCCACGTACGAGACCATCTGGAATGAAAATAGAGACTAAATATCCGGGCCTCCACCTCATAAGTTCCCAAAAAGAAAATTCACACAGCAGGATACGGGCAGGTACTGTACTTACCATAAGGACGTCGGACATAATACCAATCTTTTTATGGCCTTGAAGAACACAATCGAGTCCCTCGTCTAGAAGGGAAAACTTCAGCGGTATCTACCTGCTAAAGAGATAGGAGCTATCAACGTATACAGCCGAATTCTCATGATCCATGGTGGCTGCCCGAAGGACTTACCTCCCCAGAGCAGGAAGCAACGCTACAGTTTGGGACACCCGGATCAATTTCCATAAGACCCCGCAACAAGGAAGCGATGTCAGGTGAAAGTATGTCACCTTCTTGGAAGTAGAAGAGGTTAACCTCAAGATGCCCTATGATGACCCCTTCCTGATCACGCTCCAAATGGACCGCTACATAACTTCTCGGGTGCTTGTGGATATCAGGGCCTCTATTAGTGTATTATTTTGTGATGCGTACAAAGCCTTGAATTGGGGACAGGCCAAGCTGTCATAGGATAATAAGCCCCTTATTAGCTTTTCAGGAGATATCGTCTAGCCACTTGGATCATATTACTTATCGATCACAGGGGAGAAAGTCCAAACTGTTCAACCATCAAACCAAAGTTCATTGTGGTCCACTGTGCTTCGTCCTATAATGCTATCTTGGGCCAGCCGGCACTCTGGCATTTAAAGACATTCATTGCAGGGCACATGCTCATAATAAAAGTGCCAACCCTAGTAGGAATAGTGACCATACGGGGTGATCAGGCTGTTGCAAGGCAATGCTATTCTTTAATTGTATCTCGGGGTAAAGGAAAGTCGGAAATGTTGCATGTAGCCACCGACCTTCTCACGGACAGGTACAAGGACCCCAGAGATGATACGAACTCTGATGGGGAATGGCTCGGTGCCGTGGAGGACATTGAGGAAGTAGTGTTATCCAAAGAATTCCCGGACATAATTGTCAAGATAGGTACCAAGTTAGCTCCGGCTATCAGGGAAAACCTAATCTCGTTCCTCTACTCCAATGCATCCGTTTTCGCTTGGTCATATAAGGACATGCCCGGTATACCAACTGACTTAGCCATGCACAACCTTAGCATTGTTCCTTTCTCAGCACCGGTAAGACAGAAGCACAGAGCCTTTACACATGATAAGTACCGGGCTATCTAAGTTGAAGTGAAGAAGTTAATGGCCATCAATTTTGACAGGGAAGTGACATATCCCCGGTGGTTAGCCAATATGGCCATGGTACCAAAGAAAGCACCAGGATCATGTCATATGTGTGTAGACTATACAAATCTCAATCGGGCATGCCCTAAGGACAGCTTCGCTCTCCCACGATTGACCAATTAATCGAGTCCACCGCCGGGTACCAGTTACTTAGCTTTATGGATGCATATAGAGGGTACAATCAGATTCGGATAAACCCCGTAGATGAGGAACACACCGCTTTCACCACATACAAAGGTCTCTATTGTTACCAGGTCATGCCTTTCGGACTGAAAAATGCAGGTGCCACTTATCAACGACTTGTAAACTCCATGTTTACAGATATCATCGGTACTATCATGAAGGTATACGTGGACGATATGCTAGTCCGGAGCCTAATAGCCAAGGACCACGTAACTAACTTATCAATTGTCTCGCCATCATATTACGTAACGGTATGTGGCTTAACCCACAGAAGTTCATTTTCGGGGTTGAAGTAGGGAAGTTCCTCGAGTACATCATTAGCCATAGGGGAATAGAGGCGAACCCAGAGAATGTGCAGGCTATATTAGACATGATGTCCCCCACCTACAGGAACGAGGTCCAATCCCTTACGAGTAAGGTGGCAGCTCTGTCAAGATTCATTTCAAGACTCACGAACAAGTGTACTCCTTTCTTCAAGTTACTAAAAACCCAACACGTCGGGGGTAATAGCCTGGACTGCTGAGCACGAAGCTGCTTTTCTCGGCCTAAAGGCATACTTGGCAGTGGTACCTCTACTATCCAAACCTGTTCTGGGAGAAATGCTTTACATATATCTCGCGGCATCTTCGACAGCCGTAAGCTCCCGGCTCTGATCAGGCAGGATTCCGATCTCGAGTACCTGATGTACTAAGCTTTAAAAGGTTACACTGGCACAGAATCAAGGTACCCGGACATTGGGAAGGTAGCATTGGCCCTGGTGTCGGTCCAGAAGCTCAGACACTACTTCCAGGCACACTCGATCACCGTTTTCACTAATCATCCATTAAGACAGGTTTTGCAGAAACCAGAGACATCGAGAAGATTAATTAAATGGGCCATCGAATTGAGAGAGTTCAACATCAAGTACCGGCCCCGGACAACTATTAAAGGCTAGGCACCAGCAGATTTCATTTCTGAACTTATTCCCCCTCATGATCCACCCACAGGAACACGTGAACCACCAAACCTGAACCCACAACCACCAAGCACTTGGCAATTGTATGTTGACAACGCATCTAACAAGAAGACAAGTGGCGTCGGTATTTTGCTAATCAGCCTGAAGGATCAAGTCTACGAGTACGCCCTCATGTTTGCCTTCAAGGCATCCAACAATGCCTCAGAGTACGAGGCACTCATAGCAGGTCTACAGATCACCCAGGAACTAGGAGTCTAGCACCTTCATATCTTCAGCGATTCCCAGTTGGTTGTGAATCAAGTCAGCGGTAACTTCGAGGCAAAAGAGCCTCATATGTCCTCTTACGAGGCCCTAGCCCAGGCATTAGTTCAGAGATTTATCTCCTACATCATCACTCAAATTTCCAGAGCAAAAAATGACAAAGCAGACGCTCTTGCTAAGATTGCAGTAACTTTTTCAAGTCTTGCATACGAGGCTGCCAAGGTCGAAATACTGGAAAAGCCGAGCACTTCTAAAACTGTGTCATAAATAATTACAGTGGATCACACTACCTCCTGGACGGATCCAATCTTGAAGTACGGTTTAGCTCTGGACGATAAGGTTGAGGCCAGGAGACTCCAATTGAGGTCATCTCGCTACACAATCATGGATGGAAAATTATACAAAAGAGGTCATTGCTTCCCCAACCTCAAGTGTGTGACACCAGAGGACGACCACAAGATAATGAAAGACATGCACGCTGGTGTATACGGCAACCATACAGGGACCTGGCCTCTTGTACACAAGACCCTGATGGCAGGATACTTCTGGCCAACCATGTCTGCCCTAGCTCAAACAATTTCAACCTCTTGCCACAAGTGCCAAATATATGCAAACATTCCAAGGGCTCTGCATATTGCCTTCTCCATACTCCTCGCACCCTGGCCTTTCTACCAATGGATCCTAGACCTGATCGGTAAGCTTCCCACAGCAGTGGGACAATTCAAGTACGCCATTGTAGCCGTTAACTACCAAACAAAGTGGGTAGAAGCAAAACCCCTCGTCGCTATCACCACGGAGAAAGTGAACAACTTCCTATGGAAAAACATTTATTACAGATTCGGAGTCCCAGACACCATAGTCACAAACAACAGTCCCCAGTTTGACAACGATGAACTTAGGGCTTACACCGAGAACATGGGCACTAGAATCCTCTACGCAACCCCAGCTCACCCCCAGACCAACGGTCAAGTTGAAAATGTCAACAAGATAATAAAAAAGATACTAAAAAAGAAGCTCAACGAGGCCAAGGGTCTTTGGGCTTCTAAACTCCCGAAAGTATTGTGGGCTATCAGGACCACTGCAATAGAGGCTACCAAAGAGACTGGTGCAGCCAAAAATAGCCTCACAATTTAACCCTGCAAAATGTAGTTGTCAGTATAGAACAAGCAAGGATCGTCAGTCCGGGGATTGTACGGTACACCTGCACAAAAAGGTCAATTAACAAATAACAGAATAAGATGGGGGTTTTGAAGTTTGGTTCCTAATCTATTAAAATAAAGACAAAACAAATAAAATTATCTACAATGATCGACTCCCTAACCTAGACCACTACCACTCGGAAATTATTAAGTGTAAAAACAGATCATCCATTTCAACATGCTACAAAAACGTGCCCATCTTAAATGCCTAGACAAGAGCCTAAATGAAAATCCTCAACGGATCAATCCATTTATCTAATTCATTCTAAAGTATGCTTGGATCGGAAAAGTTCTTACCAAACTCAATACTACTAATTTTCGAAAACACTCAACATAATTCTCTTAACTAGTAGTATTATCTAACCCTCAATGCAAATTAACCATTATACAAAGAATTTAACACGTAATTTCCAAAATCGTTTTATCATTGAGACATGAATTTACCACTCGTTAGAACTAATTACTACTTGTTTAAGTCATAACAAATAACAATTACTCTTAGTGAGATACGATATAGGGATAGTCGCCTAGACATAAGTCTCTTTCCTTTGTTTCAGAAGGCTGGATGGCCAGATTAACAGGTAAGTGAGAGGAAGGACTCATTTTGGTGATACTACGAAGGCTACTCCCTCATTGAGGTTTAGGCCCCTATCCGCTACTCCCACATAGTGGTTTAGACTCATTCTATAATATCTCTAAGATCCAATTGAACCCATCACACTGGGTCCCAATCTAAGACACCATCCGTATGCACCCCTTACTCAGCTGGGAAATTAACTTATGTGTTAGACCGTTCTCTAAGTGCTAATAAAGGCAGCCCTCAACCTCAAGAGACCTTAGCAAGGTACTGATGAAGAGTTGAGGCCAATATTAACAAAAGGGTCCTCGTCTACTCATACGATTTTACACACTTACAACAATTAAATATTTAACTCAATTCATAAACTAAGTATATTAATCTAAGTGAAACACATACAATTTACAACATGCTTAAACAAAAAAATTCTACAAATTGCACAACAATTATAAAAGACAGGTTTAATTTCGTAACACTCATAAAACTTAAACTAAATCACAATTCTAGCTCGGCCTAACAAAAATCGCAATTTGTCACCATTCCAAGAGTGTAGTATAAAAATTTAGCATGCATTCTATATAAACAACAAAATCGATGACACTTTAAGTGCTAGGGATTTTAACAATCCCCGGCAACGGCGCCAAAAGTTGATGCGGTTGAAATAGCCTCACAATTTAACCCTGTAAAATGTAGTTGTCAGCATAGGATAAGCAGGGATCGTTTAGTCCGGGGATTGTAGGGTACACCTACACAAAAATGTCAATTAACAAATAAAAGAATAAAATGGGGGTTTTGAAGTTTGGTTCCTAATCTATTAAAATAAAGACAAAACAAATAAAATTATCTACAATGATCGACTCCCTAACCTAGACCACTACCACTCGGAAATAACTAAGTGTAAAAACAGATCATCCATTTCAACATGCTACAAAAACGTGCCCATCTTAAATACCTAAACAAGAGCCTAAATAAAAAATTGGTGCGGCCGAGAATAGCCTGACAATTTAACCCTGCAAAATATAGTTGTTAGTATAGAATAAGCAAAGATCATTGATTGTACGGTACACCTGCACAAAAAAGTTAATTAACAAATAAAAGAATAAAATGGGGGTTTGAAGTTTGGTTCCTAATCTATTAAAATAAAGACAAAACAAATAAAATTATCTACAATGATCGACTCCCTAACCTAGACCACTACCACTCGAAAATTACTAAGTGTAAAAACAGATCATCCATTTCAACATGCTACAAAAATGTGCCAATCTTAAATGCCTAGACAAGAGCCTAAATGAAAAGCCTCAGCGGATCAATCAATTTATCTAATTCGTTCTAATGTAGAATTTGATCGAAAAGTCCTTACCAAATCCAATACTACTAATTTTCAAAAACACTTAGCATAATTCTCTTAACTAGTAATATTATCTAACCCTCTAATCAACTCACACATGGAAAGTAACCATTACACATAAAATTTAACACGTAATTTCCAAAATCGTTTAATCATTGAGCCATGATTTTTACCACTCGTTAAATCTAATTACTACTTGTTTAACTCAGCGTCTTAACAAATAACAATTACTCTTGGCAAATTAAGCAAACACACAAGAACACTCAACGTGATTCTAGCATGCAAACTTATTAACCTAACTCTGAAAATTACCTAAACACGCAAAAGGGCACAAGATTGTAACATGCGTCATCAATGAATTCTCGAAATCAACTCAATAATAAACTGAAAATCTCAAAAATATTAATAAAAATATTCTGAAAATTTCATTCTCCAATTAAACAACTCACAAATCCAAACACACAAAACCGAAACAAAAATTATAAGTAGAGTCATAGTTACACTTAGAAGCTTTCCTCAATGGCTTAGCAACAAGGTGATAAACTAGTCTCTGCTAAGGTGGTGGAGCGTCCTTAACTAAGCTCCTAAGAGCTTCGTAGATTGATGGAAGGATGGTGGTCACGGTCTTGTAGGTGATAGAAGTTTGAGGAGTGAATTGGGTAGAGTCTCAAAATAGCTTTTGGCTAGGATGTGATCGGCAAAGAAGTGATGATTTTGGCTTCAAGAGTTGCTGCTATTTATAGTGGAATCCTCCTCTCTTGTGATGCAATCATGGCCATTCCTTCATTTTCTCATGACAAAGTCTTAATTTTTCTAATCTCTTTTCCCTTAATGATTGATGGTATATTCCTTGGATATCTCCAGAGTTAATCATTTAATGCTTCTCCTCTTTTTCTTATATAGTGACCAGATACATCCCTTATTCCTCTCCTTTGAATTGCACTAATTTCTTCTTCCAAGAACTGTGCACACAATGAATTCCTACAATCAAGAAAAATCAGAAATTAATTAGTGTTTATAATCAATAGAAAATAAGACAATTAGGAATAAATAATGACTATAAACACTCCCTTTTATCTCCTTGAATTCTTCCTTATTTATGTAAGTCTTCTTATCCTTCAAGTTCCCATGATTTCATCACTCAAAAGCTTTTAATGGGATGGACTCTCTTTAAAACAAGAAAATCAAAAATAGGAAAGTTCAAAGAAACAAAGTTTCCTAAAACAAAATAGTAAATATTTCCTAAAATGAAAGAGGAAAGTTTCTAAAATGATTTATCCTTCATTTACGCTCATTTCTGCTCTTTTTCACTTCTTTCTCCATTTCCGACCTAAAAACAGAAACTATGTTATAGTTAGTAATTTTAAGAGAACAACTTAGCCAAATGAGGGAAAAAATATATTAAAAATGTCACACTTTGTGCTCCTATCAGAGACCCCTTTTCGGCATGGCTTTTGGGTTTAAGGTGATTCTTCCCATCGAAACACAAATCCCAAGTGCTAGGATGGAGTACTTCGATGCAGGTACCAACGCAGAGGGCCTACGGCTTGATGTTGATTTGCTCGAAGAACGGAGGGATGTAGCACACATGCACAATCTCGCAAACAAGAAGAGAATAGCTTGCTATTACGATGCCAATGTACAATCTCGGACACTGAAGTTGGGGGACAGTGTCATGAAACAGGTTGACCTAGAACCCTGGGGACTGGATCCCTCATGGACAAGCCCTTATGAGATCTTGGAGGAGGTAGGCCCCGTGACCTTTTACATTCGGGACATGGAAAGAGTCGTTTCCCGACATCCATAAAATAAGCAGCTCCTCCGATACTATTACAAGTACCTCCCAAAGCATCTAACCCTACCTTTTGATCATCCAACTATGGCAAGCTACCCATGGGGTACTCATTTTGTGTAAGCCATTAGTGCTGCTTTGAATGGAAAAATGGACTGTTCATACCATTACTTGAATTTCGGCCGTAGTTACCGGACGTACCGAACAACCAAGCTATATTGTTAGTTACTTAATTTCGGTAATGAGTAATTTAAACATACACGCTTCAGCATGGCATAAAATACAAGCAATTTTAATCCCTTTAAACATTTCCATTCAAAAAAAAAAAAAACAACCCCGCACTTCAAGGCAAAGGAATTTAATAAGGAACCAACACCAATACTGGCTCGAGACCATTGTTCAAAAAATGGGTGTAACAAAATAAAGGCCCCGGAAGGCAAACTTCCTAATTAAGAACATCAGGATGACCACCAGTTGCCCCTACCTCGGGTCTAGCACTCTGGCTTCCCTGTTCTCTCTCCTTGGCCTCATGTTCCTTCTTCTTTTTCTCAAGCAGTCCCTGCCTGAATTTGGCTTCATCCAGGTACCCGGCTGCCACCCACTCTTCGTACTTTGTGATCACAGCTTTGTCCTAAGCAGCGAATAGCATATCGACAAGCACTCGCGAGCCCTTGAACCCGGCAACAGCCTATTGCCTTTTAATAGGAAGGCGTTCCTCCAGATGCTCTATTTTTACCTTCCACGACTTGGCAGATTCTTCAACGTCTTTCACGGAGTTCCGGGCACTTCCTATCTCACTCTTTGCCTAAGCAAGTTCTCTTTCAAGCTCGGAGATCCTTTTCTCAGCCGCCTCCAGCTCGGTTACCTTGGGAGTTAAGGACTCTACCTTCCTCTTCAAGGAGTCCCGCTCCTTGTTTAGCCTTGCCTTCTCCCCATGAAGATACTTCACTAGTGTCAATTGCATATACATTGAACAATTGCGTATACATTGAACAATGCGTATCTTCCTCAGTAGTGTCAATTGCGTATACATTGAACAATGCCTGTAACAATGCCTGTAACACACGAATAGTGCAAACAGCTGGCAAATAATTTAAATTATAGAAATACTAGTACCCGCATCATTGATTCCCGGGGCGATACGTCGATTTTCTTGGGGGGTGTTGTCTTTCGCCCGTACCCGATCGAGGTTTATGTCCTTCAAATCGGCAAGCATAGAACGCATGAACCTCTCATCAGCAACCCCATACTTGCTCAACAATTGTTTTATGGGCTTCTTGGGGACTAGTGGTATGGTTGGAGATAAAAACGCAAGGGACGGCCACAACTCCGGTCCTAGATGACTTTTCTTTTACCTTTTGGGTCCCGTCCCTTTAATGTCTCGACTGGTGTAGGTAACCTCCTCCTTGTCCCCACTCCGATGGCGGTGCCTATGGAACCTCTTCTTCTCACCTAGAAGTAGGGCCTCCATGCTTCCAGCTAACCCAGTGGAACGGGAAGAGATGGAGCCAGACCCCGACGCCTTTCCTCTTTTGGAATCAGCAATGGAAATTACGGCCCCGGTAGTAGGCTGCTCACTCTGAGTAATGGGGGCTTCAGGATCAGGGTTCCCGTACCATTCGTGTGAAGACCCAAATTTTCATATAATAAATTTAAGTAATTCAATAATTTTTATATTAATTGAATTAAGATATTTGGGATTAATTGGAATGACGTGGTTTGAGAAAATTGGTTTCGAATGATTTTATTTTCAAAAACGAACGTTATTTAGGGGTCGTGAAAATCGACTTTTTATACGTTCTAAATTTGGGAAAACTTCCTTCATGAAAGTTGTAGAGCTCGTCGATACGAGTTTGTGCATATGTGGAATGTAATATTCGGAGCTCGTATGAATAAGTTATGAATATTTTAAAATTAGAATTTTTCTATAAATAGTATGAAAAATCAGATTTTTCATTAAGGACGTAAAAAATTGATTTTTGCACATCAGTCCCCCCTCCCCTCTCTCTCTCTCTCGCGCGAGTGCAGCCTCCACTCCGGCCGACCCGGCTGGAAGTCAACCTTCCCGACCACGCCGCCGCCGGACCCGGCACCCCTCGGCTTCGCCGCTCCTCGCCCAGTCGCTCCCCGCCCTCGCCTCTGCCAGCCGCTACTCCTAGGCTTGGATCGAAGCCTCTTTCCGAAGCTCCAACCCGACCCGGCCGGAAATCTAATTTTCCGACGGTGCACGGGCCAATCGTCATATTTTCGTGACCTCTTCCTCCTGATCATCCCTATATGTGGCTTGCATCACGATTTTGAGTGTAGAGTGGTAGATCAAGAGTTGAAGGTTTAGACGTCCCTGATTCAATCTGGAAACTGATCAGAGGGTCAAGATTAATCTAACTTCAAAGCCCGATCTAGGACGATTTAGACCTTATCTCGGAAAAAGTCAGGTATTAAAGTTATTCACAATTTCATTTTGAAGAATTTTGTAGTTGACGACTTTTGCATCTGAGGTGGTTGACCGGCGTTGACCGCCGTTTGATCGCCGCGTGTGGCGGCACGTCGAACCAAATTTTGAGTTTATATTATCTGGACGATGATCTATGCATCCATACGAGCGTTTTGATATATAACATGGTCATGTTAGAAAACGTTGATAAATAGTCAATTTAAGTTTTGACGTTACTATTTACGGTTTTACAGTTTAAGTTCGATTTACGATTTACGGAGATCAGACCATCAGTTTTACTTTAAATTTTAATATGATGTTCATATGACTGTCCCGATGACTTTGTGTGGTCACAGATGAAGATCCGACCGTTGGATCTTCGTATAATTGTAAAACAGTGATTCGGGTGGCGATTAGTGAAGATTCGTCCGTCGGATTTTCGTATAATTTTGATAGGATGTTTCCAAGGGCGATCCGTGAGGATCTAACCGTTGGATCATCGTTTAAATTCGATCCGACCGTTGGATCGTCTTTATTTTAGAATCTAACCGTTGGATCGTCTCTATTTTTAAAATCCGACCGTTGGATCATCATTTATGTTTATTTCGTGCTTCATTTGCTAAGTAAAGATCATACTTGATTAGGTACTTGACGGCTTGAGTTGATGAGCATTTGGATTATTGTGATTTATATTTAAGTGAAGACGCAGCGGGAGTTTCAAGGTGAGTAAAACTCACGTGGTTCATATTACGAACCAAGTACCTTAAATTATTTATTTTTCTGATTGTGTGAAAAATATTTATGGATTAAATATTTATTTTTAAAACCATATGGACTTGATCAACTACGGTCCAGAGGTAGGTAAAATAAATTTTAATTATACAAATGAATTTCACGATTTTCTTGTGTGAACTATAGATTGTATTAGTGGTCATTCCTGTGTGGATGATTACGTATATATATATATATATATTTACGTGGAATATATATATTGATTGGTGTGATTTTGAGAGATGATATGATTGGGTTGGAATGATGATTTGGATTATATTTCAAATGCTTAAATTTCATGATAATATTATGTATGTTTGATGAGTTGATTTCATTGTGTGAAAACATATTGTTGTACTCATTATGGATTTAAAGTCAACATAGTGACCGGTATGGGGGAATCGGACGCTCTAATCCTAGGTGGATGATGGGATACGATTGGTTGAGTATGTACAATTATCGGACGCTTTAAATATGTATATAAGTATACATATTGATGAAATACGATAAAGATAAATATGTCGGATGTCATAACCTAGGCCAGGTGACGGGCTACGATTCAGTTAGAGGTCTAGTCTGTCATATACCGTATTTGTATAAAATACGATGTTGGGATTTTGAGAAGAAAGATGTGAATTAGGATTTTGTGTTGATTTGTGATTTGGTAATTGATTGAGATTGTTGGTACTTCGTTGATGTGGAGATTGTGGAGTGTTGATTTGGGTGAAAATAATTATGATTTAAATTAAATAACCGTTCTTTCTTTTTATTCATACGAGCTTTCAAAAGCTTACCGGGTTTTATGTTGTTGCAATCCCGGTACACTATTCAAATGGTGTAGCGGATATTCCTGCAGGTCAGGATAACCAGGGAGGTGACCGTGTAGTTTAGGAGTTGCCGTATTTATTTGCTTTTCATTTGAGTGGTGAGATTTATTATGCTCATTTAGAGCTTTACATTTTATTTGGTGAGTGAGTTGTAATAATTAACCGAGACTAAATTCAGTTTTTGGAATTAAATTGTGTGGCGAGGTTGTTAAGGAAAAGAAATTTTCAGGATAGTTATTTTATGTTGTAGTAATTCATATTTCGAATTTTGAATTTTTATTCTAAAATTCGGGGCGTGACAATTCGTCAGGAATCTCTAGAAGAAATTCTTCAATTGAGCGACCCGTAGCCTTCGACGCCAGGTCAGCGTCAATGTGAATGGCATCCTCTCCTTGGCTCATGAGCATGTCCATCAACTTGTTGTCATTCATCTTGTCATCCTCCTTACCTTTATGGGGTTTCCTCTTCGGCACTTTCACTGCAAACAATTTGAAAAGTCAATCCTCAAACACAAGTGAGTTCAAAAAAAAAAAAATTTACAGAAAAACCAGCCTTACCGGGTAGTTTTCCTATGCCTTGCCTATCTAGTACCGAATGAACCTATAGGAGCTTCTTTCTTCTTCACTCCATACAGCGTATACCCGCGTTATCCGTTTTCTCTCGACCTCCGATAATGAGTACCACTGATCCCCGATGGCCTGAAACATACCCGTTAAGTGCCATTTCTTATTTCTAATCTGTCATTGCCTCCAGCAAGAAATACTTTGTTCCTCCACTTCTTGCTTTGAGAGGTTGGCATGTTGGTAACTAGAGGCTCATAGTCCTGAGCGGGGAACGTCACCGTACCTTGACAAGACTATTTCCTTAAGTATAGAACCAGGTACACAACTCTGAATTCGTTGATGGTGGGCCACCCTTGCTGGTACAAGTCCCACATGGCCATCATACTCAAAATTTGCCTCCAAGCATTCGGAGTCAACTGCCCCGGTGACAGGTTCAGCATCCTCAGCAGATACTGTAGGCACCAGCTCAGCGGTAATGACAACCCTCGGTGGAATTAGTTCTCGTGCAACGTCACCCATCCCAGAGGTGAATTCACTGCCATCTCTCCAGCCTTTAGAGGCCTATGTTTTGCCACGTCTGGTATTCCCCATTTCATCCTCATCGTATTGACCTCCTTCATTGTCATACTTCTCTCGGGCTCGTCGCACGCAGTCCCATCCACTAGCGTGTATCTTGGTTTAGGTATGCCCTCGAGAGTGGCTACCGTGACTCCTTGCGCCTCCGCCCCAGAATCATCCTTACTGTCATCTCCATCGGTACTCTCACTACTCTTTGAGAACACCCAGTAAAAGATCTGGTATTCTCTGCCAACCCCATACGAGCACTTCTGTCAGCCAGGTACCGGTCAATATCCGCTTCCGCTTGTCTCGCGGAGGATTGATAGGACGATCCCGCGTCCCCAACCTTAGGTTTTGATTCCATCCTAGAACTACGTGAACCCGAGCCTCAAATTCACTATCTAGAATCGAAAACACAGGGTTAGCCTAAGAATTTAGATCTACGGCCTTGTTGAAGTGCGGATCGTTCCCCACTTCAAACCCAGAAAACCAAGCAAACCTAGAAAGCTAAAAAAAAAAAAAACGAAGAAACCCAGTTTTTTTTCCTTCTTTCCCAATTCTATCCCAAAGCACTACCCACAGACAACCCACACCAGCATTTATTCATATTTATTTTTCCTTACACATACAAAAAACCTGGGGGGCCCGGGGGGGAGGGTGGGGTAACAAAAACCAGAACACATCCATGGCACAAAAGCAAGAAAAACAAAAACAAAACAAACAACAAAATCGCGCAAGCATACAAAAACCAGACTACATTTCCTACAGATAGGTTCTAACCTTTTTCTTCAGCAGTCAATCGTTCGCTCCCCCCAGAAGTATCAACACCACCTCTCCCCCATATTGTTTTCTTTTCCTCTCACTGCAAGTCATCGGAGAATTTTTAGAGAGTTTGAGTTTTCGTAAAAAGGGTGAAGAGAGATAGTCGATTTCCCTCTTAAACAACCTGCAAGCAATCACATCCGTTAAAGGCGAAAAGCCTTCAACTGTAGGATCACTACATGTGTCCCATGCATCTCTTCACGCCTCAAAACAATCAGTCGATGGGACAGGCATTTATTACACAACCCACTCATTATGCCCACGTGGCTGACATGCACGAACAACCCTACTGGGTACCAAAGGCCCAAGACCATAAAAACCCTATCGGGTACGAGACACTAAGCTCTCAATCCCACTGGGATCGAAGGCTCACTCACTTCATCAGGTACATGAGGCCCCTGGCCTATCTACTCTACCAGGTATACGAGATTCAGCCCAACCCCATCGGGTACCAGAGATGAAACCCTCACAAACCCTATTGGGTACGAGACTCAAGCTCCCTTCCTCATCTGTTGAACAACCCGCTCAAGACATCTCTTGCACGCGAACTTGGGGGACTCCCTACAGGCACACTAGTGCTAAAATCTATCAAGTCCCCACCCTACCTTGAACGCGAACTTTTAGGGGACTTGTACACACAAGGGAACACTTCACTCGGTTTGGCACTATCAACTAAGGCCTGTAGGGATACCCAGGTACCATGCCATAAGCCGTGTTCATAACCCACCATGATGGTGCTCATCAGGGACGACACCACGAACACCCGGGGCCTGGGACCTGATCAGCACAGCCCATCTAATTACACCACCAGAAGGCTGATATAACTACAGAGGGACAACTTGCGTCCCACATCGAGAGGATGGGGAACTCCTTGCCCATGCTCAAGTATTAATTGATCAGAATAACAACCTTTTGAGGGTAATAACTCATTTATTTACTATTACTCGATTCATTTATATATTAGTATCTTACTCAGGCATCGGAGAGGCATAAACTGTCTGGTACGGTTTATCCCTCTAATGTTGTGTTCCTGGTATAGGATTTAGGAGTTTGATAGGTACCCCAAGTGGTATAGCATTCTGAGTGAGGTACCTAGAGAAAGCCACCAAAAACACTAGGGTTGTGTCTCATTCTTACTCCATTGCGATCCAATAAGCCGTCTTTACAGAGCAGATACCCTTCTTTTCTGGCTTCCAGTACATTCGATCTTCAACTGTTCTTCTTCCCGAAGGAATACAAAGAACTTTTTCAGCAATATCTTGAAGGAACGCTGAGTATGTAGATCAGTTAACTTTGAGACTGTTTCCACCATGGAGTGTGCATGTTTATGGATTCAATATTGGGTACAATTAGGAATCCATTTGTCAGTCCATATGTTTACCTCTGCCATTACCAATGCGCCAATGCACTCCAGCATGTAATATCGGTATGCCTTGCAGTATGCTCCTCCAAGAAAAGGAGGGGGCTTCACCCAATTCTGCATCCCAAAAGGAGGAGTTGGGATAGTATCTAGCTTTGTAAAGCTTGGCAATGAGAGAGGTAGGGTTTGAAACTAGTCTCCATCCTTGGTTTGCAACATAGCTAGATTGTATGCATAAATATTTTTGAAGCCCATACCTCCTTCATTTTTTGTGAGACACAATCTTTCCCAACTGCGCCAATGAATTCTTTTATTTTCCTCCGTATCACTACACAAAAAAGAGGCACAAAATTGATAAATGTCATCACAAATTCCCTTAGGCAATAAGTAACAATTCATTGCTTATAATGGCATGGTTTGGGCAACAACTTTGATGAGGCTTTCCTTACATGCAATGCTAAGAATCTTGGATTTCGAACTGATGAGTTTCTTGGATAATTTCTCCTTGATGTATTTAAAATTTGCCGTTTTTGATTTATCAACTCTCAGAGGGAGACCAAGATTCGATCATGTTCCTGTACACATCTAACTCCCAAAATAGAAGCTAATTCCTCCTGTGTGCTAGGCTGGACATTTCTGCTAAAGACTACACTGCTCTTTAGGAGGTTTACTTTTTGTCCTGATACTTTTTCATAGACGCCAAGTATTCTTCTAAATTGGAAGCATTCTTCTGAATTTGCCGACCCAAATGAAAAATAGTCATCAGCAAATAACAAGTGATGTGAAGTGGGAGCTTGTGGACACATTTTGAGACCAGCAATAACATTTGTCTCCACTGCTTTGGAAATAAGAGCTGAAAGTCTTTTTACGCACAGGATGAAGAGGTAGGGTGACAAAGGGTCACCTTGCCTTGCCTTATGCCTTTAGATGGAGATATGACTGGAGTTGGTTCACCCTGAACTAAGAGAGAGTAATGTACATACACAACAAAATTCATAATCATCTGTATCCAATGAGGCAAGAAACCCAATTTTGTTAAAATGGCATGAAGAAATTTCCATTCAAGCCTATCATAGCCTTTACTGATGTCTAATTTCAAAGAGAAGAAACTTACTTCTTGATGTCTGAGCTTATGCATAAAATGTACTGCCTCTGTTGCGACAAGAGTATTATCTGAGATTAAACGCCCAAGAATGTACACACTTTGAAGGGGAGAGATATGGTAGCATTATTAAAAAAGGTAATTGGTCGAAGTCCAAGACCCCGAGCCTTGGGAAGAAAGTTGTAGATAAAATTTCCAAGAGAATGTCATACAGTTTCTTCAAAAAATTTGTTCACAGAAAAAAAAAAAAAAACACTCCGCGTGTCGTCTTTTCAAACCTGTAGTTTATTTCAGACCAAAAGAAAAAAACCAGCAGACTGGTCATCTAACTTTCTGAAAAGAAAAACAAAACATTTGCGTTTTGTAGAGTTGCAGGCGTTGAAAATCGTCCAAAGTCTTTCTCGTCGACTCTCATTACTCAGATGTTCAGTTCTCAGGTGCCCAGTTTGGACAGGTCTTGCTCTTTTTCTTAGACATTCATTTCTCTTTTTAACTTGTTTGTTCAGTTATCAACTGCCTTTATACATTGCTTCATCTCTCTTTGTCTCTCTCTTTTCTTCTCGTGTTGTTTGAGTTTTAATTGTGCCCGCTTGATTGTTTCACTCTAGATCTGTGTGGTAAGCTCATAATCATGTAACTTGTAAGTTTAAGTGTGTTCCTCGCTTTTGCTTTTGTTTGGATTGATGGGTTTGTGTTGTTCTGAATTCTTTGATATGTTGGAAAATTTGCACTGCTTTGTTGTTGTTTGATTGGTTTTGGAATTCAGACATGTGCTCCTTTTATTTCTTGTTGGAAATGTGGCTCTTCTAAATGTCAAATTTGTACATTAGCTTGTCAAAGTGATGCCGAATTGTTCGTTGCTTTTTTAGCATCGTGATTGACTCAACAGAAGTTTAGGAAAACATAGTAAGTAATGAGTTTGGAGTAAGTGTGGCTTTTTGTATATTGTGTAGTTGAGCTGTGGAGCTGAGGATTTCAACACGCTTAATGGGTTTGTATTCAAAAAGTTTTGTTGGCAGCAGAAAGGAGTTGAATTGAATTTTGGGGGATTCAGAACTGGTGTTCCTATTGAGACATAAAGGGATGATTGGGAGAAAAAGTATTGGACGCGTATCACCAATACTTTTGGTGCTTTTGGCACTTGGGTTTTCCTTTGCTACATATAACTTGCTAAGCATAGTAATACACAACAAAGCTTCCTACTCGGTGCTTTTGCTGGCAGATGAATCGGAATTATTAAAAGAACCAGTTATTGGGAGGGCCGAAAACGCAAGGAGAGCAGGAAATTTGAACTCAAAGTTTCATGTTGCGCTTACAGCCACTGATGCTCCCTATAGCCAATGGCAGTCTCGAATTATGTATTACTGGTACAAAAAGGTACAAGGCATGCCTGGATCGGATATGGGAAATTTCACTCGAGTTTTACATTCCGGAAATGCTGACAATTTGATGGATGAGATTCCAACTGTTGTTGTTGATCCACTCCCAGAAGGCTTGGATCAGGTGGGAATTTTTCCACTGTTCAATCTCTTATCTGCACCTTCCCGTAGCTAAAAAACTGAAAGATTTTATTTAAATTCATTCTTCCTGGCAAGTTGGGTTGTGCTTTGTCACTTGTATTATTGGTGTATATTTAATTTTCTCATCAGCTATTTTTATTTTCTTCAAATCTCGTTGTCTGACAGTGACTTTCTTTCTTTACTAATGTTCATCTTGGCTAGAAAGGCATGCGACTAATATCTCATAAAACATAAATTATGGGAGGAAGTGATTCAATTCAAAGCGATTAGGCACTTCCACTACTTCAAAGTAAAATATGTTCTTCAATATACAAGAAAGTACTCTTCTGTCCATAAGGTATCATTGGTATGAAGTGTAAATGAAGGAAGGAACTGATAAATTAATATCCTGTCTTTTCAGTACATTAAACCAACTGTTTAGTAGTTGCATTTCGTTTTCTGCAAGCATATTGTCATAGTCAAAAGTAGAAGTCATGTATAAGTTATATTAAATCTAATACTCCCGACCATGAATAATAGAGTAAGATATCTTGTAAATGACAGAAGAATCACCTAAGTGACAATGAAAATTGTAAGTTGTGGATCGATTTGCATTGTCTAAATTGATTTTCTTGTGTTTTTGCATTAGCATCTGTAATTTGCTTTCTTCCTTTTTTTCTCTTTATCCTTTTCACTAAAGCAGAGGCATTTATGGATTACTAATAGCATACAAATAAGAACTAGTGTTTTTCGTACCTCATACCAGTCCTCCTTCCTGAGCAGATTAATGCATATAGCAAGATGAAATGACACTTATTCTTAACATCATTAATAAAAATAGCTGACAGGAAGTAGATATTGAAACAGTCATATGTAAGAAGTGTCCCGACATATCTTAACTAGTAGGGGAGCTATGATATATGAAGTTGTCTGTTGTACCACTACATGATAAAGGGCTCGTATATTCCATTGGGGAAACTGTATAGATCCAGGTGATAATATAAGTGTTTTTTTATATTTATTTTTCTTTCTGGTATTTTCTTTGAAATCAATTCTGGTCATACCTATAGTTGTTACCATGCTTTATGTATTAAAAGAATTTTGAGATTTATAGCATTTAAATTAACCTAACTTGTTCGAGCCATGCAATTCGCAACATGATATATGCACACATGGAATAATAATTAAATAAACTTTCCCTTGTTATGAAATGAACGGGTGTCCCAAATTCAACTGCATACACAATTTAAATTACCTTACTTGATACCACTAGAACTAACACATGTGCGATAATTTGCTCTGTACTTTGTTTTTAACTGTCAGAGATACAACTCCGCTGTTCTTATTAGCAGATTCATGTCCTCGTGTCCACCTAACCAGAAAATTTAACCGATGTATTAACTGACCTGAGAACTGATTTCATTTTTCTTTTTCTTCTTTGATGTTGTATCCAGGGCTATATTGTCCTAAATAGACCATGGGCTTTTGTGCAGTGGCTGGAGAAAGCAACAATCGAGGAAGAGTAAGTTTTTTTTCCCCCTTCGTAATATCTTGAAAACTTGTCCTCCTCATTGATGAATTAAAAGTTGGGGTGTCTATCATGAACATTGCAGATACATTCTAATGGCCGAACCTGACCACATATTTGTAAATCCTTTGCCCAACTTGGCACATGGAAATAGTCCAGCAGGATTTCCATTTTTCTACATTAAACCAGCTGAAAATGCAAGAATAATTAGGAAATTTTATCCCAAGGAAAAAGGTCCTGTGACTGATGTTGATCCAATTGGCAATTCTCCTGTAATCATAAAGAAGGTGAAGTAATTTATTTGCTAATATAATATGAGTAATGTGATTCTGAAGGATCAAACATTTATAGCAAGAGGTGGGCACATGCCTGTGTTATGAATCACGCTGCCTATCTTACTTCCAAACCATACTTTTGAAATGAAGAAATAGTTTATAAATCATTCTGAGGATAACTGTCCTTCTGTGACTAATTTTGATCAAATTGGCAATTCTCCTTCAACTGTAAAAAGATACATATACTTTTGCCATTGTCGTTTCCAAATGATGTGGTTGTGAATGATAGAACATTGATTTTATATGCAGATGTTTATGTATGGATGTACTTATTTGTGTATACGTCATTCCTATCACCATCGTCGTATCTCATGACGAATATTGCTATGCTATTCTCTGGCTGAATATTTTCTGTCAATAAAAATCATGTCTTTGAAATATGTACTGATCAAGTCATTTGCTTTAGTCCTTGCTGGAAGAAATTGCTCCCACATGGGTGAACATTTCTTTGAGAATGAAGGATGACGTAGAGACTGATAAGGCTTTTGGATGGGTGCTTGAGATGTGAGTAATAATCCAGAAGATCACAAATTAGTTACCTTTTGTGCAGTGGGTATCATGAAATTGCTGATATTTAATCTGATTTTGGTCATTTCCCTGCTGAACTTAGGTATGCATATGCTGTAGCATCTGCATTGCATGGTGTGCAGCATGTTCTTCGTAAAGACTTTATGCTGCAGGTTTGAATGATACTTTTATTTATCTTGTCAATATTTTACTTGATTTTCTCTATTGCATCAAGTTACAGAGTGATCTTACATGCTTAAGTTCAAACTTGCAGCCTCCATGGGATTTGGAAGTTGGGAAGAGGTTCATCATCCATTATACATATGGATGCGACTACAATTTAAAGGTCTCTCTCTCTCTCTCTCTCTCTCTCTCTCTCTCTCTCTCTCTCTCTCTCTCTCTCTCTCTCTCTCTCTCTCTATCTCTATCTATCTATCTATCTATCTATATATATATATATATTTTAATTTATCATGAATGGCAGTTTAGCTGCAATCATAAGTTTCACTATCTCTTTCCAAGTGGCACTAACTTTTCTTTTCTATTCTTCATTGGGAAGAATTTTTGCTGACTTTAATATTGTTCATTTCTGAAGGGCTTTTTTTTTTTTAAAAAATTATTATTTAGGGGGAACTGACTTATGGGAAGATTGGAGAATGGCGTTTTGACAAGAGATCATATCTCAGTGGTCCTCCACCAAGAAACCTCTCCTTGCCCCCTCCAGGAGTTCCTGAAAGTGTGGTAAGGCCACTAATAGTATCTTCCCTAAAGTATATATCTACAATGCTCATATATTTTTTTTTGCTTTAGATATAAATATAATAACTTCATTTGATATTGTTTGTGTGTTCCTTTGATAAGTTAATGTATGTTAAGTTCCTCTATATGTGTGTAAGCATCTTTAAAAGTATTCTCTGATAATGTTTTATAACAGAATTATATATAACAGGAGAGCAGTAGCAGACATGTTTGTCGAGAGACATAGAAAGTCATCTTTAATTTACTCTAGCATTCAGGTTTATTTAAAGGTGTCCTTTGAGAAGATCTTGTACTAGATTTATATGTATAAGTTTAGAGCTAACCGAAGAGTAGTAGCAGATAATTCTGTTGTGAGGAGAACTCGACTTTGTATAACTGTAGTATTCAGGTACATTTAATGCAGGTGCAATATGTAACACCAGCAAACACTGTACACTATGCATGGTAGGAAGGAACAGTAAAATTGTGGAAAGAGCGAGGTAAAGGGGAGGGAATGATGGGGTGCTTGTTGTTTAGTAGCCACAAGGAAGAGTAGAGGAGAAACAAAGACAGAGAGAAGACCCACCAGGACTGCCAAGTTCGATGACTCCAGTATAGATTGTATTGGTGGATGGCAAATGGCTCTCTTAGCAAAAGTTCTGAAATTTGACTTTTGCAAGCCACTTTAGTAAGGGTGAAAAGTACACATATTTTGTTATCTTCTCCTGACCTCCCTTCTACCAACGTGAGAAGGGAAGAGGAACTAAATAAAACTAAAACAACGCACACTCATACACCCATACATTAACTAATGTACGCTTACACCCAAAAGAGTTTACTGTTATTCTAGCTGCTGGTTCTGATGTTTGTTTTTCATTCTGATAACTGGTATCAACATGTTTATGTTTTATTAAAATATTCATGTCTATACTAGTCATTGATTATTCAAGCATGCTATATGAAATTCTTCTATATCTGGTTAATAGAGCTTCCATCTTGTTTGCAGGTAAGGCTTGTGAAGATGGTTAATGAGGCAACTGCCAACATTCCTGGGTGGGACATTGACTAGTGGTTGAGATGAAAAGTAAGATATGCAGATCGATTCTTTTCTTGTTTACTGATACTTCAAAGGATTACAGAGTCTGTCAATACAAACTATGCATAGCAAGAGTACTGTGATAGTTAGATGAGGAATTTCTTGAGTCAAAGAGTATGTACGTTTTTGCTGTTGACGCTCTTTGAAATATAGCCCTGAAGAAGGATATTAAATTCTTTTTTATCTATACCATTCACTTGTTGGGAATACGTACATTTTGACCTCAATATCATAATTTTCCAACAAGATTTGGGAGGTTTTGCTAATTAGAATTAATTGTTGAATACCAAAGAATGCAGCTATTTTTCCAGCATGTTTATGTTTGTGAGTCAACGGTTTAAGATGCCTGGTACTGAAGCCTTATGCCTTCTGATTATTCTATATACATTTTGAAGATGTTGCATACATCTGTAAGCTCCAGAATTTTACCCTACAATAGCGTGCTTTAGAACAAAATAAAGATCAACTACTGTCCCCCTTCGCTTCTCTTTTTAATTATCCAGTTTTCCCATGTCTTTTCCCACTACCAGTCCTAAGCATTATTTCGGTTAACATTAACACAGAAGCAATAGACTTTTACCTTTTTTACAAACCAATTATTATATTCCAATGATTCAACTTTTTGTTGGAATATGACATGCACTTTGAGTTGTTCTATACCAAATGAGATCAATGGGAAATCTGAAATCTGTATGATTAGCCTTGACTTGCTAAATTGATACGCAAAAGGATAGCCTTGACTTGCTAAATTGAGACGCAAAAGGAGCTTTAAACTGCAAGAAGATAGTTTTTGCTTTCTTTCTTTCTTTTCTTTGTTAGGGGCTGGGGCTTACTCGGTCTAAGGGCTTATGGGAATTCTTCTGGAAAAAAAAAAAAAAAAGAAGTGCTTATGGGAATGTAATGTGATTCCTAGGAATTGCACTTACTAATGCTGCTTTGCTCATTTAGGCTCTGTTTAATCAAAGATGCATGTAATAGATAGACTCAGATATGTGTGGCTATAAACATTATGATACTTTATTAGAATAATTTCTTTCCTTATATCTGTATGCTTCTAGAAACATATGACTGCTCCCTTACATTTGCATGTAGGATCCAGGAACAGCTTTATCTCATTAATCTGTTTTGTCTGGTTAACTATGGGTGTTCTGGTGAAGTCTTGGATGATCTTGTTGTAAGGGAGGGCCTCATCTGGACAATTTGTTCTTCATTAACTCCCATTCTCTTAGCATAAAGCCCTGCCTCGAAGAATCGATTAAGTGCATCTTCAGTGTATTCCTTCCCTTCCTTGACAGTCATCTTCTTCCCCGTCTTTTCTGGGTAACTTGTAAATAGGTTATCTCCTTTTAGCACGGCTGCAAGTTGCAGTACCTCCTGCTGAAATTCACTAAGCTTGGCGTCTTCCTTTGCCGTGCTGTTTCTGGTTGGGACTGGTTCAGGTAGTTGCTCTACTCAAATTTAACATTGCAGGCAATAAACGATCAAACATTAGGAGCCATGCACTTTACAAATGGTCTTTTTCTAGTTGGTTAGCTAGTAATGAAGTCGATATGACTAACCTGGACAATCAGTCCTGGGTTCTGTCCTTGTTTGCACAATGCCTTCAAAGGTACCAGCCCATTCATCCCTCTTTGTTAGGAATGGTGCAGACAGGTTGAACACCTTCTTAACAGTTGCTGGAATTGACGAGTGTTCAAATTCCGAATTCGGAAATGGTGATCCATTAGGCCCGTGAACAACTGCATGCATCATTCATCATTGTCATACTCAGGGTTAACAATTTCAAAGATAATTTCTTTATTCTTGTTGCGTGTTGATATTCAGCCACAGATGTATAGAATCAATCAATTAATTAAGAAAAGTAAAAGCCCCTCCTCTCTATGTGAAGTAGCCTATAGTACCAAAATTCATTGGCAGTACCAAGAAATTCTGATGCCAATAATAATAAAGATTTGTGTCGGTTGGAATCGTATTAAATCATGGCGTACTGTTTTATGTAACTGAAACATTGCGTGTTGGAAAGCTTGTGCATTTGAAAATAGAGAGAATCCATACAAGTATATGTTGTGTTTATACCCAGTAACACAATGTCTTTTCAAGTATTGTAATTGAAAAGTTGTACCAAATGAATGATTATCTAACTCAATGACGGTGATAACGACTATATCCTGAGTGAAACCAGCAGCTAAATAGTTATGTATGCTTAACCAAGGCTATCAACCCCGCTATCTTTCATTTATTTATGTGAAAGTGATGCAATGATTTTCATTATTTCACACTCGTATCTAATGAGACATTGATTTGTTCCCCTCAACATGATACGTAACCTAGAAACAAAGACTCAATTGACAAGATAAAATAAAAATTTAAAAATTTAAAAAAAAAAACCATCACAGCAGTTCCCTTTCCTTTAGTTATCCCTGAAGTAATGAAGTATAATGCACGCAATAGGTTCTATCTTAATGCTTCTGCTTTTAGACTTCACTTTTTTTTTTTTTTTAGGGGCATATGCTTTTGTTTCTAGATTTTATTCCTAAACCTAGCAAGCGGGTGCTGCTGGTGAAAATTTTTACGGTACATTCAGTTACCAATATATCAAACAGACTAGATTTGATATAGAGGGGGACTGACTCCATGCATAAGCAGACTAGCTTAACTTAATTTCAAACTTTATATCGAACTAGTCTATTTAATGTATTAGTATATTAATATACTGTAGACAATCCTGTTGCTGGCAGCCATGAACACAATACCAACAAAAGAAATAACAAAAACCAGTTTAAAGATGTAGAGTACTGGTACTTACCGGTACCCTTTTCTATCCAGGGCGACACCAAGATGGTCGGAACCCTAACTCCCAATCGATTGAACTGGAACAAGAAAGGCTCCGGCCCTACAATCCCATCCGGGCTGGGAACCCCATCAACGGGAGTAGGCACATGATCGTAGAACCCACCATGTTCATCATATGTGATGACCAACAAGGTCTGGTTCCATTGCGGACTTGCCCTCAGTATCTCGTAGACCTCCTTGACGAACATTTGGCCGTGGTACACATCATGCGATGGATGGTCATCGTTTGCGGGTGCTAACTTGAGATCAAAGTATCTCTGCTCCACAACAGTGTAGGATGGCAGCTTCCCTTGCTTTGCATGGGCCTTGAAGGCGTCATATAGGTGGAAGTTGCCCAAGTACTTGAGCTTCCTCAAATTACGGTAGAACAATGTGGTCGGAATGTTTTGGTAGTATATTCCAAAGGATATTCCTTCATCGTCAAGGTTCTCGAATATGGTTCTTTGTGGGTAACCCTTGGCGAGGAGGGCCGCAATGTTGCTTGTTGCACCAGCAGATGTCCCCGAATGAACAAAGAGGCGATTCGGCTGTGTTGAGGATGGGACCGAGGCAAACCACCTACATGCAGAGCCAATTTTTTTAACATAGTTATTATTGCTTACAAGTTTGATAATTTTACAGCTTTTGTTTAGGAAATTGATAGTTTCAGCACTCGTGGGTGATTAGTTCTATATATGGTCGAAAAGAATAGCATCACTCTCATCAACTATAGTCTAGTCTAATGGTACTTCTCTCCTATGTTCTTGACCAAAAAGACAAAAATACAGATTTTTTATTTTCTAAGTTTTCCTTTGTTTTTATTTTTCCCATCTATCAGATAGTTCTGATTTTTTATCAACTCTAAATAAAACTCAATAAAATGATTATTGACTTTCAACAAACATTTTACTGACCCTTAATAACAGTTTGCAAATCGACAACAAACATTTTTCTGACCCCCCGACAAATTTTATTGATACATAGCAAATACTTTATTGACCCCTCAATAACCATTTGTTGTTCTTATTGGAAAAGTTTTAAAAAGACTTCCTTAATAGGAAAGGAAAAATCATTTGCACAATACCTGAGGTTTTGCCTAGCTAGGAGGTTTCTCGTTGTAATCTTTTTTTTTTTTCTCTAGTCAAAAAACAAAAACCTCCATTAAAAAAAAATATTTGAATTCAATCTCTACCCTCCAAACATTATTTGATAATTAAAAGCCACTCCTTGATGTGCAATAATACACAAAATTTTCCATTAGTTCGAACCGTAGAAATACATATGTCTAACAACCTCAACAGTTTGAACTATGTGACAATTTTGCATGTCCGCAAAGTGGCCTCCAAATGTAGGGGTTAGTTTATATACTCTATTGTACATATGTTAATTTATTAAAGGATTTAGGGATCCGATGACATAGAAATTTATAGTCTTTTACCATTGGATCTAAATCCAATATTAAGAAAAATAAATGGTAGACTATGGCCCAAAAAAATTGAAAGTCGATGAGTTCTATGATTTATTTTTCTAGATTTAAATGATTATTCTGGAATAAAATTAAAAATATTCATAACAATTAACCAAAATGAAGACTTATAAGCATTGGGTCTCGCGGCAAAACGTACCTAGTTAGACTTCATTTAACCGCTAATCAGATTGCTTGTATTTACAGTTTCCGTCTGTCATTACTAGTAGTTTACCGACACAGAGTTGAAACAGTCCATAACTACATTGACTGAACCGTCTGAACGTGTAAAGTTTAAGGACAAAACCAATGAAACCACCCTACCCTATATAAAAGCTAGCTAGGCTAGCTTGATCTTTGCGTTTGTTTTTTTCTTAATGTGTTTTGATTCCTTTGTGTCTCTCTCAGTCAGCTTTCTCTCTCATGAGTAACTGAGTATTACAATTTCTTAATAATTGATGAGAAACAGAGAACATTTGTGACTTCCTTCTACTGTACCACAAAGAAACAAAAAAGGTTTGTAGGTTTGCGCACAGTCACAACTCACGAGATTTTATGGAAACGAAAATAAAATGAATGGAAGAGATAGATAAGGTAATTAATTAAGGTAGCAGAAAAAGAAGAAAGAATGGATTATGAGTACCTGTCAACAACTGCGAATTCAGAAACAAGAGCTTTGTAGACGGCGATGATGTCGGGATCGAAGCCATTCATAACATCCTGGGACATGGTGGTGGTGTTGTCCATGGAATAAGCCTGCTGAGCAAACCCGTTCATCGGAGGTGGGTTTCCCGACGAGGTGTTGCTGGCGTTGGACCCGAATATCTGCTCTCTAATGGCTTGGAACGAGTGACCCGGGTCCGGGTCGACGTAGTGAGACTCGTTCTTGAAGAAGATGCGCTTCGAGTTTGGGTCACTGGTGTTGAGAGGGTTGGACTCGGAGCCATCCACGCCGTTTATTTCAGGGTTGAGTCTCTTCATCCACCCGATCATGTGGTCGAACGACCTGTTCTCCATCACCAGCACCACAATGGTCTTGATGGGGCTGCTGCTGCTGCCGCCCCCATGGAAGCCAAGAAGAAGAAGCAGAAATGTGATGAAAATGGAGCTGCCACGGACACCCATTAATTCAAGAATTGGATACCAAATATGAAATATTGGATATTAATTATTCTAGTGTTGCATGGATTGATGGATGAGGAGAGAGAATGACTTTTTTTTTTTTTTTGTTTGAGAGAGAATGACTTGTGGTTCTTGCAATTATTTGCAGTTGAATCCCGTGAGGAGTGAGGAGCAATTTTTATAGGGCCCGGATGGCGGGTGGGACAGGACTCGGCTTATTGCCTTATGATGTGAATGATTGTGTACGTGGATATAGTTTTATGTTTTTTCTTTTCTCTTTTTCTCTTTTTCTCTTTTTCATCAATTTGATTATTTGAATCTAGATTCATTCATGACATTAATTCTGTTACATAAAGTTTTGCTTTCTATTTTTGCTCATAGAATTAGACATTTAGTTAAGATCTAGGAGTCTTAAATAAAAGATGCAAAATCAGTTCAAATACAAAAAATAGGAATAGAAGATACAAGTTTAATTTTTGCTTGGTCACGATTCCTAAACTCTCAGTTTCGACCAATTAAGATTGGGTTGTTCTCGAGGCTCTAGTTTGTAATTTATTGTTTTGATAAAAAAAATTCATAAGGTAAAAGCCTAAAGATGTTAATTATTATTACAAAAATTAGGATAGTTTGGGATAATCTTTTACACTATTAATCATCTGGGCAATAATATTAATTCAGAGCTCTCTATCACATGTAGAAAAGTATAAAAAAAAATTAAGAATTATAAAATACAAGCATACCAATGAAACAGGCATAAAAATCATCATTTAGTAGCTAGTATAACTCGAATGTCAACAATATCGCGATAGATTATCCCCTATTATACAACGAGGGGTAAAGTTTCAATACTAAACATCAAAGGATAAAGCAAAATTTGATGATACGCATAATAGAAGACATACACCTTCTTCAATCAGTCAAGGGACTTAACCCTCAAACAAAATATGTAACAGTTTTCTTCGAGGGCGAAGCAAAGTTAGCAAACACTGCCAATGAGTTTTTCAGAAGTGGAAGTCAATCAAGCAAAATTTGATGATACCCATAATCAAAGACACACACCTTGTTCAATCAGTTAAGGGATTTAACCCTCAAACAAAATATGTAACAGTTTTCTTCGAGGGCGAAGCAAAGTTAGCAAACACTGCCAATGAGTTTTTCAAAAGTGGAAGTCAATCATCCCCAATATGCAAAAGTCACTACAAGAGGACAACATCTCTTTCATATCAATTGAGCACCATTATATCTATAATTTTCATCAAAGGTCATCTATTCATTTAGCAACATTATAGTATTACCGTTAGTCCGTTACCCATGATATCTCCACAAAAACATTAAGGTGAAACTTTCTCACCATTTCGCTTGTAACCAATTAAGCTACACAAGAAAACACCAATTTGCACCAACCTCTTACGTTTCCATAGTAGACCCAATTGTGGAATGGTGAGGCTTTTGTCCGACTAAGTTCTATTGGCGAGATTTTAATATCATGGATTTTTTCTTTTTAATATTTTGGACAAGATTCGGTTATTATTATTGAAAAATATAAATCAAATTGTGATTTTTTTTCTCAGACAGTTTATAAGGAATAAATTATTATTATTAAAATTAATATTTACAACAAGTTAGTCATATCTCTATATTTTTTCTTACATGGAGAAGAACGACCGTGGAAGGGATGATGAGCTTGACAAATGCTATGATGCATAATGCGGCCCGGAGATTGGGACTGGGTCCTGCATTATCTCTTGTTTTCGCAGAGACTAATTATAACCATTTCTCCATTAATTAAGAAGATACCCCTAATAACTACGGTATCTACTGCAAAGGAAATGATTGAAGAAAAAAAACAGAAACGAAGTAAGAAAACAACGACAGGACATCTTAGACAAAGAAAACAACTATGGGTGTGGCTACTGTCAATCTGTTATTTTCTTAGTTCATTCTACAAATATTTAAATTATTGAAAGATTATATTGCTCAAACGTAAAATAACTAATACGCACACTAATTTTCTAAAATCCAAATCTGTAAGGAAAGATAAATATATAACAAATTAATTAAATATAAAGACTACTGAAATTCTCATTGGATAACATTAATCTTCATTTTCTCCACCCAAATCTAAATTCATTATTATCCTTTTCAAAAAAAATTCATTACTATTTTTTTTGTCCTTCCCTCCTTATCGTTAATTCATTATTCATTTCACAAAATCATTAGTGTTAATTCAATCAAAATCTTTGCAATACTCTTTATAAACACCAAAAGTAAAGATTTATAACACACACACACACACAAAACTCTTCTTCATTACTCACAGTTGTTAATTTACTAATATTCAGACATGGAATCTAATAGACGAAGTGACGAACATTGAAACTTAAAGAGAAAATTAAAATGGAAGAAAATCATATTATGATTTTGTTATGAAAATATAATATATTTTAGTTCTTTTATTAGTATAATAAATGAGAGATTTTTTTTTTTTACTTGGATATGTCATATAAGGATATTTCAGAAAAAAGAAATGGGTTAAATAAGTAAATTTAATACTAAAATTAAAATGTGGGGAGTAATGAGCAAATAGCGTGAACAAAGAAAATTGCAGGGTGGTAATAGCCGCACCCAACAACTATTCAAATTATGTTAAAAAATCGAACCTAGCCCTGCAAATTCGAGTAGAAGGCGGCGCTTTCTCTGACCATGTTCAGAGTCGGCCTTGCCCAAGTGTAGTGTTCCTTTTTCTGGGTTTGTTCTCAGGCGTGATGAGGGAGCGTGGGCGGTAGGTGCAAAGTACAGAAAATTCTCGGCTTTCAGCGTGTCGGGGAGGCTGAGTGATCAGCGGTGGTTGGTTAGCTTGGTATGATCGACGTTTCAGTGATCGAGAAGACAGAGCGGGGTCGAGCGTAATGTGAAGGCGAATTTGTAGATCGGTTCAGAGTAGTGTTGATGGTCACAAATATGCAAATTGATTTTCAGAGCAGATTGAGCAGTTTTTCGAGTTGCAGCATCGAAGGCTTCTACCCATGTTTTTTCGGGGGCACCTGCAACTAGAGGTGTTGACGGCGATGGTGGAAGCTTAGCATTAGGGGCCAGCAAGGGATCTTGCTAACCATTTTGCCTGGGTTTGGGCCTTTGGGTCTGGGCTTGAGTCATGTGGGCTCAATTTCCTCTAGGCCTACTTAAGTAGGCTTGATTCTCTTCTGATTTGGGCCAGGTTGGAGGGTGTCTTGACACCCCCATCCATTACTTAGTGCTTTGCATCAGTAGCCACAGAGGTTGACCTATTTGGGCAGTTCGGGCCTTTTTAAGGTCTCTAAAGTGCTAGTTTAATTCGGATCATGATTCCTATGGAATTGGTAATTATCTCAAATTAGATTAGTATCTCAAGCGGCTTATGGATGAGGAATTGGCTCCTGTTTGTTTGCTAGAAGTAGCATTTTGTTTCGTACCACAATTGCATGTTGGTGGATGGAGGGCTAGTCGATGATTTTTTTTCCTAGAAGACACGGAGTTAGTCTTTGACTATAGGTTCGCTTTAAAAAAATTAAAAAAGAAAAGAGAGAGAAAGAGCTCAAATAGATTTGTAATGAATATGTAGTGCTTAATTAGATAGGAGTTTGGTTTTTATCCCGTCATTTTTCTGTTTGTAAGTGTTTGTAGACTCTGGTTTTTTGGTTGTTATGTGATATTTAGAAGATCAGAAGAATCTTCTAACAAAGAAGAGGATGCACATTAAAAGAAAATGGTACACTTAGACTTTGTTGATTCAAAACATGTTGTTCTGCCATGAGTTTGATCATGCTTCATCAGTCTGTTATTTGAAATTTCATATTGCAATGAGCCAATGATACTTCAATAGAATAGGGATGGTTATATTTAGTCAAATAAAAGACGTAGAAAGAAAGTTAGCACAGTTATGATTTTCTTATTTTTTTTATATCTCAATCCACTACAATTTGGTCTAGTGGCATTGGTTTCTTTTTCGTAAGTAAAAAGTTATGAGTTTGATTCTTAAATGAGTATTTATTATGTATTCTAAGTTGTTATATGATTAAAAAATATTTACAAAAGAAACCCTTAGTTTCAATTTAAAACAGTTCATTAATATAATTTATTAATTAAGAGGAAAGAGCACTTGTGAGTCACAAAATGATGGAAAACACTTGCATTCAAACCGGTTTGGACTTGTGTATCCAAACTCTCTCTTATTTTCATACAGCCGGCAATATAAATTCATTATTTAACTATTGAAAAGTTAAATCAATCATTGAAGATCATCTCTGCAAAAACTTAATAGAAACGAAAATTGTTTACGCATTCAATTGCATCAAACAAATGTACGGTGATCATGAGACTGTTAACTTTTACCCAAACTTTTCATTTGTTTGAGCAAATGATCTTTGTTTGCATTGATTATTTACATAGATGATCTTTAGAGGTTGATTTAATATCTGAACGGTTAAGTCATGAATTTAGATTTCCAAATAAAAGAGAGTTTGGACACATAGGTTCAAACTCGTTTGGATGTGAATGTTTTCCCAGGATGACCACCATATTTTCAATTACATTGTGAACACCATTCAATTGAACAATTACTATACGACAAAAGTCACTAGCCGCTTAGAATATTTATGTGCCTACTCCAATGCTTGTATCTTGTTCTTCATCAAATAAAGGGCTTCACATTTAGTGTTGAGTGTGACGCTACTCATGGCTTTGCTGGGTTGAGTTTGACTTTTTAAGTTGCTTAATTCGAGGATTTAAGATCTAGTTTTGCAGGTGATTTTTCTTCAAGTGGTGCTGATCTAAACTCCAATTAAGAAAAAAGTTGTTCCTAGATGAAGTTTTGTTTGCATTGGGTCTACTTTGGATCCGATCAACAATGATTGATTTTTCAGGTGAAGTTCACACCATGCTTGTGAGAACTCATGGCTTTGCTGCACTCGCACGTAGGACAACGGAGAGGTATGCAGGTGATAGTAGTTATTCTCCAATATTGAACAGGAGATTGGGGCCCACAGGAGAGGCTACTTACGGTTGTGTTTCTAAAATAATCTGGTTTATGATGTGATATGAAAATAAGTAGTTGTTAAGTAAAGTAACCGAGTATTTAGTAAACGCGATTTTTAAAAGTGTTTATAGTACTAATAATAGTGGCAAAATGTTTTACTTAATTTGAAACTAAAAGCATTACAGTAAAAAATAAGTTGTTTCCATAAGTTAGGTTGAATGAGCTTTTGCTTTTGACAGTAAAAGAACTCTGACTTAAAAAAATTATAATAAAAGCAGTTATTCTCATTTTTACCAAACACGTTGGTGCCTGATGTTTATAAGTTTTCTCAAACGCAGCCTTTGTAGCATCTATTATATCTCACTTGACATCCACAGTTTAGTTTTATATCAATCACTTTCGTAAGTTTCTAGTCTGTTACTTGGGATAATGATTCATTTCAGATATATATGGTAATGGTGATGAATTGGATTAGTTAAGTGGTTCTCTTCCAGTGTTTAATAGACAATGGGAGATGCTTCTGTATTGTTTCTAAGATGTGGCATTATGTTTGTACTATAATTGTGCACTCAAACGTGGTAGACTACGATCTTAATGATCGTGAAGTTTCTTCTAGGTTTGTAGTTTTAAGTTTGCTAAAATAGTCAGTTGCAATTTGATGAGTGGTATATTTCAATTTCCTTAGGTTGCTTTGGTCAAAGTATTGATGCAAGCTCGAGAAAATTGACGTACGGTTCATGCTGACTAGGCTCATAAATGATTAACTCATGATTTTTAAGCCTCATACAATAAAGACTTTGGTTCTCTGTTGTTGGATTTTCTTTAATGACGCACTAAACAAATAAGTGCATTGGTAAATGGGTACCGGGGGAGGACTAAGGCATCATTGGTGAAGTATGGAAGAACTCCTTTGGGCTAGTGTTCGCTATAGAGTGGGCATAGGAAACTTCGTAAAATCTGACCAAGTGGTTATCCTCCCAATGGACATTCAAGATTATCACATCCAAATCTTTGGAGGCAGATATAACGATTAATTAGCTCATTGGGTGTCCAGCTCTGTGGAATGTAGATTTATTAAGAAATTCTTTTTTTTTCTTAATAGATTCTGAAAAGATTTTATTTATCCTTTTGTGTGACAGAAGTCGGGGGGCAATGTAGTATGGCACCATAATGAAGATGAGCATTCTTCAGTGAAATCGGGTTATTGACTTGGTATGGAGTTGAAACTTATCGGTGTGGGAATTGTTATAGTGGGGAGAGTGGTGATTCTAACCACATGAATGTTTGGGGTACCATTTGGAGTCTAAGGATTATAATGTCAAGATCTCCTTATGAAGAGCTTGCTCTACATTCCTCCCTTGTACTCTCTGTATAAATTCAAAATTGGTTCCTATGTTGACTATGGTAGATATGGTGAGTCGGTTATGCCTAGCCTATGATAGTGTCCAAGATCTCCTTTGTCATGTATCCTCCACTGGAAACCAAAGAGAGATTGAATTGTTTTTTTTTTTTTTCTGCTTCTTTTTTGAAATCAGAGAAAGATCGAAGGTTACAAGAAATAATTGCTGCACGCCTACAAGTAAGTCTTATGCACGCCTACAAGTAAGTCTTAAAGAACAAACAAAAAAATACGGAACAAACAAAAAAATACGAAACAAACAAAAAAATACGAAAGGCAGTATGATCCAACATTCAACATAGAATGTGATCCACAATTATTATTACATGAAACTCCCCAACTTCATATGAAGGGTTGGATAATAATTCGTCATTGTTCTAAGCTCATAAAAACATAATAAGTCTCAATCAGGACACCAAGACCAATACCTTGTACTCACGACATAACTACCTTCAAAGTGCAATTTTTCATATATACCATCCCATTTCTGATAAGAGGGGTATTCATACCCAACAACCTGTCCACAACTCGAGCTCTCCAAAGCTTGTCGCAAGAAAGCACTCGAGTAGAATTACATACTATCACCTCCAAGCTGATGATAAATATCAAAAGCAATATATGCTTCAACAGTTCACTAGTGAGTCAGTACACCATTTTTATTACTCCACGAATTGCTGGAGGCAAAGGCCCCAAAACCATGATCTTATTAACACGTTCTATCCACCCCCAAGTAACCAGACAAGGCATTTACTTAGGAATTTCGCACCATGAAACATATATCCATATTTGTCATCCCCCGGGCTGGAGAGCTTGGCAAAACCTGTAGTAAACAATATAAAAGCATAAACAAATGACTGCCGGTTGACCGACTCTCTCAACGTAAAGTAACAGTTGCAACAATTCATCAGCATAAAAATTTGAAAAGTTAAGGCAAGTACAGCCCTGTCATGGAATATGGGTAGCTTCCAGATGACTGAACAAAGAAGAAAAAGGATGTTGTTACAACAATTCCTCAGCTAAAAATTTCAAAAGTGGGGCAAGTGGCCCAATGATAGAAGATGGGCGACCTCCAAATGGCTGAACAAAAGGATAGAGGATGTGCTTACTATTAATGGATGGGAATGCATGGAAGAATTCCCTAGTATGCTTATATTAAGGTAAAAGACGGTTCTTTACGTAAACTCTAGAAAGCATTGGAAATTGCAAATCAATCAATTATTAAAGTTACTTTCATCACAGGAAAAACAAACAGAGAAAACCAGTTTGGTTTTGGGCTGAGGTGACGCAACTCGGAAACAGCGTGGCTTTAAACAAAAACAAACCTGGGTATTTGTAAGCGCCAGCAAGAAGCCAAACCACCAATGCTCCAACAGAAAATTAACATTGACAAAGCTTCAAAGTTGGAGTTTGAATTTGGTAGCAAAAGGCAATGCGGACATTCACCAAATCATCCTCAAGAACCTAAACAACAACAACAACAGCAAGAAGGTCAACATCTGCATATAATACTAAATTTGTATGAAATAATCATAAACCAATGAACTGTAAACTAACAACTGTTTGTACTTCCCAGAAGTAGGAATGAAGGAATACTAAATCATCCCATATCAAATCTCAAAGGATTGTTTTTACCAAAGTTTATGTTAAATAAACAATTTGCCAATAAAATCTAAAAGAACTTCTAGATTCCAATATGCATGGAAGTGCTGCTGATACTGAAAACAAATGCATTGCTGATAACTAATAGAGAGAAAAATCTGTTGAATATGCAGAAAGAATCTGCAGACAAACAAATCTTGAATCTGCCCTTTCAAGCCCCAAAAAGAAAAGAAAGAAAAAAGTCAAAAAATACAAGCTCAAGAAATGAAGAAATGGCAATACAAGAACAATGCAAAAGAAAAATTGAATTACTTACTAAAAAGATATTTGCATTTTCTACTATAATAAAAATATAGTCAATTAAGCAAGTCTCACCATCACATTGATACTGGCATCACACAAAATAGCGGCCTGTCCAGACAGACTGTCCTTGATATTGCTCAGGTTGTTGCTGCTGCTGCTGCTGCTGCATTTCATGGTGAAGTTTAAGATCATCGAGCATATGGAATTCTTGCCGGCTTTTCTGGTTTTCTGCTTGGAATGGCATAGAAGGGCCCTGTTTACCAGGAAAGGGAAAGTTCACTGTTCCACTTAAGCCATTCCCATTAGGAAAGCGATGGAGATTTGAATGAGATGAGTAGTTAATGGAACTGCTGAATGCATTTCCTTTAGTTGAAGATGGCACCTGATACCCATCCAACCAGCTGTAATCATCCATCAGTGGATTTTCACCCATTGACTCTGAATTATAAATAGACTCATTCACTTGTTTAGCGGGAACATGGCTAAAACCAGGTGGCGGACCGAGGTGCCTAACAGGTCGACTAACTGGATTTTTTCGGATAGCAGCGGGCAAAGCTGATGATGTCTTCAATGGCAAACCATCTGCAAATGGTCCAAAAGATGCAATAGTATCAACCTTAAACGGCAACACAGCTTCTGGAGCCTTTGCATGGCTGTAAAACACACTACTAGTACTACCATTAACAGGCTGTTGGAACGGAACCGAACTTGAGACATGGTCAGATTTCAATACTTGCCCATTGCCCATAAATCCCAAACTCTTTAGGTTGTTAGCAAGAGATATTTCTTCTGATTTGAATGGTTCCAAAAGCTGGGGGATAGCCCATGTAGTGCCTTCCACATCAGGTCTCTTCTCAGCCACTATTGGTTTAAAAACTATTACTTCATCTTCCTCATCGCCATCCATGGTCAACTCTGGCTTTTGAAACTGACCTCCCAGTTTTGTGGTGTCCTCCACTTGATTTTCTTCCAGATTATCATTGGAATTAGCCATGCCTAAAAAGGAGGTAGGCATATAATCGCCATTCATTGAAGGCTCAACACCGATGACAAATTTCTTTGTCTGGGAATCAAAATAAATGGCTTTTTGATCAACCTTGACCACATTTGCTAAAGCCTTGCCTGCCGCCAGGATCCTTTTAACACGCGCACCTTTTTCCTTCTGGCCATCACTTCCAAAAGAATGCTTCCTCGAGAAATCCAAAATTGTCTGTGCTGGAAGAAGTGGCATGAATCCTCTCAACTCAAAATCCTCCCACAAAGCAAGGCGATTCTCAGTTTCCCCTTCTTCATATCTGCTCATATTATTAAAGCAAGTCTCATCTCCATCATCATCTATGGACATCGGAACAGATGATAAGAGATTATTCAACAAGTGTATGCAAGCATTCCAGAACTTTGCTCTAACAGAAGACTGTTTTTCATCTGCATCACTGCCAGCTGCTACATCAGGACAACATGCCAACCATTCTACAAAAACCAGAATGCCTGGTAACAGGTGACTTGAAGCTGGATCCCCCAGCTTCACGCATCTCTCTAAGACATGCCCCATCAACTCGAAGACAGCAGTAAATGCATTTTGCAGTAGAACAGCACGCTGTACAATTTCTGCATATGACTGACCTTCACTTTCCTTTTTCACATTATGAACCGTGAATATCAGTATAGAGACCAGTCGAACAATGACCAGTCCATTCTCAACAGCATCAGCACCAACACTCAGCTCCTCTTCTGCTCCAGAAGATAGAAGCTCATATAAACCACTGCTTACAACAGAGAGAACTTCTGCAAATGTCTCCAGGCTGCACAAATAAAGTCACAAAACAGATTTAATTTTATATTAAAATTGAGAGACTAGTTCAAAAACTTACCACCAACATTCAACAACGAAACATACCTAGTACGTGTAAAAAGAATGCCATTTAGACGGACAAAACGAATTGAAAAAGCTTTGTACTTTTCCTGATTACTGGATGATCTTTCCTTAACAAGGCCTGCTTCTGTGTTGTTGTCTTTAGCAGGTATTGCTTCCCCTTTCCCTCTACCTTTGCCAGTCAATCGTGCAGGCAACTCTTTGAGTGCAGAAGCATTAACAGTGCCAGACAGTTGCGAGTAACTCTGACGATTCTACAGAGGAAAGAAAGAGAAAAAAAAAAAAAAGAGTTAAATATATACATAAATCATGCACAAAGACTGTAATAAAGTAAGGTCCCGGGGGACAAGATTAACAGATGACCAAATAAGTAAGGGCTTTAGTGATGTAAAGCTAAGATATTGATTAGTAAAGCTGCCACATAACACGGTTTCTAGGTGGTAACAAAAATTGTTGTTCAACTAGCATTAGGAGGCAGGCCGCCTCTAACCCCTACCCGACATTTTCAAAGGGATTCAACACCTACTCTATAAAGATTCCAGATCAAGACCTCCATGTTTGATGAGAAAATATCGCTGTTCTACAAGAGCAGTTGGGCTAAGGATGATTTCTGGCTAACAAATATTAAAAGTAGCCACGGCCAGAATTGTAAAAACCATCTACTAAGTAGATCCAATTCCACAGAAATACAAGATATCCAAACATAAACGATAGGAGTGACCAAGTTTCCAAGGGTGTGCCACCAGAAACATAGGTCCAAAGTGAGAGATTGAACAACCCCCTTGGGACAGTGTTAACCAGTTCAAGGCGTCCCAAGCAAATGGGTAGGGTCACCCGTGTAACCCTCCCTCACTGAAGAATTGAGATCAGAGAAGCGAAAGATCTATCCTAGTACCAAAGTTAGAGATTGAACAACCCCCTTGGGACAGTGTTAACCAGTTCAAGCCGTCCCAAGCAAATGGGTAGGGTCACCTGCGTAACCCTCCCTCACTGAAGAATTGAGATCAGAGAAGCGAAAGATCTATCCTAGTACATAATACCAATTTGGTGTGATCTTAAGCATACCAAAAAGGTTCCCTCTTCCACCAACATTGAGCCAATGCAAGAGAAAGATACATAAAAAAAAGGCAAATTATATTCCACAAATATATCTAGACATATCTAAGCTTTCATGAAGTTTCCTTAAAAAAAGAATTAAAAATATTAATAAATTGGGAACTTGGGATATTTCTAATATTATGTCAAACTTTAACGACTTGTGAATTTAAGAGAAATGATGAAAAAAAAACCACATTTGTAATTTATGTTGTTTGAGCCTTAAACATTCCAAAATTAGCACTCAATCAACACTTCCTCTCTACTTCTTTCATATTTGGAGTCCTTCTCTAGTAACTATTCCTTGTTTCTTTTGACACAGAAAAATATTGGTAGCAGTGCCAAAAACAAAAATAAGTACTTCATAAGCCAATAGAAACACATAAACTCTGAAAATAGCAACCACAGTTATAAAAGAATATAAAAGTCGAGATAATTGATTATTTATCAGACTTATAATGGAACAGCTATAAGAATGCCGTACATCACACTAAAGACACAATACCTTCTCAAATGCCACAATCAAGTTATCCCTTGCAGTTGAAAAGGGATTATCCACGGCCAGGCTACGAAAATATCGATAAACAGTCACCAACTCATCCCCCGAATAAGAAGCCAATATAGCAAGCTGAAGTATAAAGAGGATCACAGTGAAAGATCAGAAATCATAAGCAAGAACATCCACAGCAATAATGCAGCTATTGTGCCTGCATAATTAATAAAAAAAAAATAACAAAACAACACCTGATGATGAGGGTTCCCACTTGATGGCAAACAAGATGCAGCTTGCAAGTAGTAACTTGAGGCAGCAGCATACTCACGAGTTTTGGAGTCCCCCTCCCCATACAGTCCTTTGTAGCGCGCAAGGTCACCCAAGTAAATCAAACAGCGGTGGCATGATATCAAACCTTTCTTCATATCAGCAGATTTCTTTCCATCCTTATCCATAACAATTCGATTTTCAGAATCCTCAGAGAAATAGCCAAGAGGAAGCCCATACTTTGCTCTGATCTTCACTATTAAATCATGATAAAATCCAGTCGCTTCTGAAAGGAATGTTTTAAACTGCAATCTTATTTTTGTAATACGATCAGGCCGAGTAGGGCCCTTCAAACCTTGTGATGAGTTTGAACCTGTAGAAGCCATAGCAGCACTGAAGTGTGTGCGCAATTCGTCAATCCGCTTGTAATGTAACTGCCACAAAGCATACTCAACATTGTGCTGCTCTGAAAATGCATGGTCCTCAAGAATTATAGCTTCATAATTCTCACGTATCTGTTGCCAGGCATTAGGATCTGAGGGAACTCGTGCTTGGGCAGACCTCCGACGCCTACTCTCCAACTCAGTAATCTGTAGAAGAAAAAGAAATGTAAAACAAATGCAGATAATGAGGCATAACCCTGAAGAAAAGGGGCAGGAATGCCCACACATAGATTCCTATTGTAAGTCTTCCAAATCAATACTATTGAGAAAAATAAGTTTCCTTATGATGAAAAAAGTATAGATATACCTTGTCGAACAATCGTTGGGCACGCTCCCATGATGGAGAAGCAGACATTTTATCCAATTTTGTGATCATCATCCATCAAATATGTTTGATTAAACAGCATTAAATCTGCAGAAAAAAAAATAACGAAAAAGCAAACCCCCACGTCAGATAAGGAATAATATAGTAAAACGGTTTCTAATACCCCTCCATGTTAGAACCTAGAGAATGGCACAACAAGCACATCATCATCACTATGTTCCCGCGAGCAAAAGGAAAAGATTACTTGCCAGAGTATTGATAGACAATTACCTAATAATCAATTTCGATATTCACATTGAAAAGGTTTAGATAAGCAACATAAATTACACACACAGCAACCAAATCTTCACGAAAAAAATTGAGGGGAACGAATAGCATCAACGCTTCAGCATTAATATAAAACCATATTTGGTTTCCATGCTATTTTAAGAGCAAACCCTAATTTAACAGGTTCGAGAAACCATAGCTGGGTTTAGAGGAAAATCAAAATAAAAAAATTAAAACGAAAGAGAAAACTTGAAAGCACATAGAAACAAAGAAAAAGTTCAGATCCGTCGAATCGAAATACAACATGAAACATAGATCAATCGGCTCCAAATTTTCCCAAAAAACACATGAATTGAAAGAATAGCGACAACAAATTGGAAAAGGGAAGAGGACAAACGCACCTGTCTAAGCCGGATCCGAGGAACAATTCGTGAAATTAGAGCATCGGATTGAGAATTCGAAATCTGAGAAGAAGAAGAAAAGTCTTCGTTTAGGGTTTGGTGGGAGAAGGAGGGGAGGGGAGGGGAGGAGGAAAGAAGAGAGAGGGATACGGTGTGGTTTGGTTTCTTTTGGTTTTGTGGTTTTTGGGTTCAAAACGAGATGAGGTTAGAGTCGCAATTTCTTATGCGTTTTCTTTTTCTTTTTCTATTTATTTCATTACCACAACCCCTAAAACAAGGACACCTTTTGTTTTCCAGGCGGCTACACCTTATACGTTGTCGTTTCAATGCAGCCGGTGCGCATATGTCACTTACCCTTTCTGTTTTATTTTCATTATTTTTCTTTCCTGAGTCAGCTTTTTCATTTTGGCCGGTGTAGGTCTTTTTTGAGTCAGGTTTGGCTTGGTGTCTTGTTTCCAAATTTATTATCGGAGTAAAATAAAACTAGTCTCTTCATATCATAAGGTTTTTTGCTGTTTAATTAAAACAAGAGAAAATGAAATTTTTTTTTTGAAGAGCAGTTATTTTGCTTGCTTGATGGGTTGGTTTACTATGTTATTCTCAAATAATAAACATGTCTCATTTTCAAAAAGCATTAATTTAAGGGGAAATTACTAGTCGCTCCTTGTATTTTTCTCTTAAAAACAGTTCAGTCTCTCGTCTTTTAAATTAAACAGTTTTGTCTTTATTCTCTCTAGTTTTCACACAATAAGTCTAAAATGACTATTTTACCCCTCACTTTTTTTTTAATTCTCTTTCTCTTTTTTTTTTATATATTATGTTTTCTGCGTCTCTCTCCCTCCCCCTCCTCGTCCCCCATTAAAAACAAAATCTTCCAGAACGACACTGTCATGAGCCCGGACCCGAAACAATTCGAAACCTTGGCTGCTGGAATCGATCTTGAACCTTCAAGGCTAGCTCACGCAGTCCAAGCTTCTCTTTTAGCATTGTATGCCATATGAAGAAAATGGATAATGCTCACACCTAAGATTTCAACCGACGACTAGAAAACTTATAGATAGTCCGGCGAGGGACCTCTAGTCGGCTTCCATTTCTAGCAAGTCTTTCCTTTTAAACACCACACTGCCTAAGGTGACTTCGTAATTGGGATGCCCCACCAAAACCTACACATTCCTTATTTTTAACCCTAGAAATCTTCAATTTCAAATTGAAAATCACATATAGTACTAAAATGAACTAATTGCCAAAAAGAAAAAATGGTAACCTTGGTGAAAGTGCTTTTGCTGGAACCGTTCTTGCCCATGACGGCGTGAACCTCACCTTCATAGACAGTGAGGTTAACGCCCCAAAGAATCTACTACTTCAATTCGGCAACCATGGCCATTAGGTCTTTGACTTGGAGGATGAGCTTCTTCTCTGGTTGACTGCCGAAAGTCTGTAACGAAGAATCGACAGCGAAGGAGAGGCCGGCGCGGAGTGAGGAGTGGCGATGGTTTGGGCGGGAGCAGTTGAGGAGGACGGGGCGATGGGCATGGAGTGTAAATTGGAGGGTGAAGGTCGGAGAGAAGGGGGCAAGGGTTGTGGTGGTGATGGTGATGGTAGTATATGAGGAGGGGAGGGGGAGAGAGAGGCAGAAAACATAATATCAAAAAAAAAAAAAAACAGAGAGAGATAGAGAGAAGAATTAAAAAAAGATGAGGAAGAATTTAAAAAAAAAAAGTGAGGGGCAAAATAGTCATTTTGGACCTATTGTGTAAAAACTAGAGAGAATAAGGACTAAAGGGGGTGTATTCAATTGAGAGTTTATATGATTGTTTTGTATATAAAAAGTACATAGGTATTCAATTAGGATTTTAAAGAATCCTTAAAAATCTTATGGTATTCAATTAGGACTTTAAATGTTCATCCAAATTTTGTGGTATTCAAAAGTTGATTGATTTTGAAAGATTTCATTAAATGGCTGATTGTGGATGATTTTAGAGGCCTTAGTATAAATACCAAACCTCCTAAGAAATCCACTATCTTCTGAAGATATTTTCTTGTATTCTCTCCCTTAGAAAACCTCCGCAGACGGACGAACAGGCCTGGGTATATTCTTGCACGAACCTAAGGTAGTTTCTCATCTTTCTTTGTAATTTTTTTTTCTATTTACGTTGTTTTTGTTAATTCAACCCATGAGTTGTGTTACTGTAATTCAAACTCTTTCTATAGAATTAGGGTTTTAGGGTTCTTGATCCGATAGTGATCAAATCTTCAGCTTCAATTTTTATGGGCTTTTTTTGAAGTAGCTAGTACGTGATGCCAAGTTATTTATTTTCTGTTTCTCCTATTTTGCTATCGTACATTCTTGTTTCTCATTTTTAGCAATACTTTGGGCATGAGAAAGTAGATTCAAATATCATGCTTGAATTTTTCTCTCTGGTTTGCTATTGGTATGAACAACAAAGAAATGGATTTATTAAAAAGTTTGCATATAATTCAGATGGGATCATCGATCACCAATGTTATTGTATCCTGAAGCTTATGGGACAAATTTTTTTCCACCAATGTCTTGTGGAGATGCATTTTAATCAATACTTTTCCTTAGACAACTTTTCAATCCACTTTTATCGGTTGTTCTAAATTATATATAGACTAGGCATTGTCATTCTTTTGTGGTGAAAGTTTAGTTATTTATTTATGAAGAGTGTTACTCTAGGAAAATGAAGCAACTTAGAAGTCATGCCTCAAGAATTATGCTCTTGAAAAGAGTACTGATATAATTAGCTAACTACAAAAGCTAACGAATGACAGGGATATTGATTGGAGATGTCATCTGATGAACTGTGGGAGTTGAAACACATACTCTGCTTTGGAGGAGAAGTGGAGAGAAGCCAAAGAAATCAATTGCTAATTTTTGTTTGTGGGTTTTGTTTCCTCAGAACTTGCTATCTTCACATTTTGAATGAGGTTGATATATTGAATAAATATACATTTGTTTGGAATCCAATTTGCCTTAAAACAGTGTTAGAATCTGTTTCATTGCTTTTATGATGATTTTCAAATAAGTTGTTTTAACATTTAACTATCCACATGATGCGATTTCTTAAAATGCAGTTGTTATAATGCAAACCGTTAATAATGATAGCATAGAATACACAGACACGCATACACAAAAAAAAATTCATAGGTATAATTGTGTTTAAGTTCAATGCATTGTCAAACTTTATATCATTCAATAATTAACTTCAATACTATTTGCATGAAGCTATTAGATATACACTTATTGAAACACTTACTGAAATCTAAACAAATCTTGCTAATACAATGCATTAAAATCTCTACGAATCCATATGGGATTAAAACAATCTGTGGAGTCTATAGAATCCATGACAATCCACGGATTATAAAAAGTCAGACAGAATCATTTAAAATCTAGATTGAATACACCTCCCTAAACTGTTTAATTTAAAAGACGAGGAACTAAACTGTTTTTAAGAGAAAAGTACAAGAAATTTCCCCTTAATTTAACCACCATCCTTACTTGCTTAATATGATCCTTGTTTGCTTAATACAAAAGATACAAGATTATTTCCCTTAAAAGTATTTTTTTTTTCCTCATAAATATTCAAATTTAGATCTTTTTACATGGATTTTTTACATGCAAGTAAAGACTTTCCTTTGCTTTGGCAAAAATATAATTTTTTTTTAATCACCCCGAGGGGCAATAATATTATTCATTACAAGCCAGAATAGGCCGTGACATACCATTCCGCTGCCATTTAAGGACATAGGCAGACAAGAAGATAGTGGTAGTACCCACAATGGTACATAGAAATAGGCCTACTCATTAGACATCAAACACGTAGAGATAGCCAGGATTCTTCATTGATACTACGCTGAAGGCGCTACAGATCTAGGTTTCTAATACAAGAAACATTATTATAATTAGACTAAAGCTAAAAACATAGGGTTGGGCCAAGGGCCTAAACCCTAACCCAAATAGCAATGGACTAGGGCAAAACCCTAGTCCAACAGTTCGCGGCCCAACAGGGGTAGTACACCAAGGAAGCTTGCTCCAGGCCCATCATTCTGGTTCAGCCTAGTCCACCTTGTCCTCCCACCATCTCGTTGTACCTCACCCTTCCGGCAGAGCTCCGTCGTTGACCCACGTCGCCTGACCAGTCACCACGCTTCGCCTTGCCTCCAAGCTGTCTGGTGCCAACGCCACCATGACATACCTCTAGCACAGAAAACCCATCCCTGATCCAGGCCCCGCAACGGTACCCCATCGATCGAAATCCAAGGCACCGTTGATTCGAGGACCCAGCTGCGAGAATCTACAACCAGACTTGTAAAGCACGATCGTCCCTTTGACCATCCCAGCCGAACTTTCAGACAAAACCCGAGCAAAAACTCCCTCCAACAAACCCATGGGCAGTAGACCTCCAGTCCGGCAGCAAACCCATCATAGCGGTGTGGCTAGAGACCAACCTCTACGTCCAGGCACCGCCGGACAAGAACGAAATTATAACTTATGTTCTTCTATTTCTGGTAACAATATCAATTTTTGGTAGCTCATGACATTGAATTAGAATAGATAAATACATCTTGTCAAAATCCTACAAAACAAACAAAAGGATTAGCTTGTAGTTAAGAGCCTTCAATTAATTATAAAGCAAAATAACTTCTCGTAGGAACTACTATTTTTGGCATCGTTATTGCCTCCTATCAACTACTTTTGTCATTTGTTTATGCAACTTGGTCAATGTTACTATTACTATCACCATTAACATCACTATTCTTGTTATTACACGATGACAATTGTCTAAGTTTTGTGATCCTGAGACCCAGTGTTAGACGATGTTGAACTCCCCCAGTCCCACTACTGCTCCCATCGTTGATCTCAAGTTCTCCTATTCCTTCCTTTATTTTTGTTACTTGGCCAATATCACACTACTTTCACCATTTAAAAGATGGCTATTTTTGCTAGTTTTGCTACACATTGTCGAAATTTCATGATCATGAGACTCATTGCTACACAATTGAACTTCTCCCACTCACACTACTACTCCCATCTTATGTCTCACACACATTCTCTTATCACCTTTTGCTCCTTTGTTTCTGTTCCTTGGTCAATATCACAACTACCACTTTCACCATCAATGACATCACTCTTGTTAAGCATCTTTGTTGATCTTGAAGAAGGTAGGCTACACCCGTTACCATCACTATCTGAACCACCATTTTTTGCCTTCTCAACCAAAACAAGAGCAAATTAAAGGTTGTTACCCACATCATAAAATGACAAAACTTGGATTACATATTTTGATCAAACACCATTTTTCTCTTGAACTTTGTTCCAATGCCTTTTCTACACATAACTTGAACTAATGTTATCGTTAACCTTATAAATGTCCACAACATAAAGGTTAGATCTTCATTCTCAAGTAGGGGATTCATAATCGAAACTGGCCGGGCCTTTTGAGCTGCAAGAAATTTATCTCATCTTCATCTAAGAAACTATTCAGTTTTGATTGGTTTCAAAGGCATTAACAACTAGTTAACATTACTAGCTTGATCAATATCAAATAGATGCTTCCCTATAACCATAGTCATCTTGGCATTTCAATTTTTTCAATCCCTTCCAATGTTTCAATCTTTCTTCTAAGATTAGGAGAAATTTTTTGTCCTCCCATAGAAGCAAGTCAAATTGACACATGGTCTGACGACTCAATACAATAATGCCACGTGGATTTTTTGACACCTCATATCATGATAAATTTACACTAAATTCTACTACAGTAAAACTAAACAACGTGAAAAAATAAAAAAATAAAAAAATAAAATATATATATATATATATGTATGTATATATCATAAACCTCCTTTTAGAAGTTATCGTTAACTATACACACCTTCTCAAAGAAACCCGAAAGAATTTTGTTTATTTCATCAACTAGAGAATTTGCTGCTACAATCCTACAATCTTGTTATTTTTTCTATAAAGACTGAGCTTCCTCTCTCCAACAATGAATAGAGATGCAGACGATAATCATAATCCAGGTACACAAAGTTGTTCAATCATGTTGTTTTAAGTCTGATATGTATGTACTTGGTACAAGTTCATAAACTTACTTTTGTGTTCTTCGAATTAGGTTCCAAAGCAGTAAGTCAAAGTTTACTGCTTTTTTTTTTTGTCGAAGAAAATAAAGTTTGTATTAGATGTTTCAAAGAATACACCATAATACAGGAGGTACAAAAGACCCCAACAAATAGAGGCACATAAGCCCAACAAATAAGGCACGTATGCCCAGCAAAAGAGAAACAAAGCCTCTAACTGACAGCCCATAATTAAAAATAAAAAAACCCTAGAACATTAGCTAGCAGCCGCCAAGAGAAAAACAGCTTCATCCCTAGAATGCTTCCACCGCCACCTCCATGTCGTTGCTTGAAGAGGATCAGCTGCCAAAGCACCATCTTACTTCCTTCTACATTGATTGGGTCATTATACACAGGGCTTAAGGACACCCAAGAAATACCAAGTAACCTAGCAGAGTGTGTTTGAGAAAGCAATCGAGCCACTCGCTATTGAGGAATGAAAATTCGCCGACAGACATAAGTTCGTTTAGAGGTGGTGGAGAATGAAGCAAATCCGGAAGCACTAGCAACTAATTCCATCCAAAGAGGCCATGGACAATTTCGTAGGTAAATCTGGACTAGAGGAGAAGAAAATTGGTGACAAAAGAGCATAATTGAGTGATATGGATGGAGAATGTAAGAGATGGAAATGGGGTGAAGGCGGTGAGGATGAGAGCTGTTATCATCAATGGAAAGCCTATCAGGGTAGTATGGTATGGAGAGATAGAGAAATGGAAGATGGGTGAAGTAGGTGGAGAAAAGAGAGGAACACGAAGGTGATTGTAGACAATAGGGGTTGCGTGCAAATAGTGGAGGGATGGACGAGATTGAAGAATTTGGGGTGGAGATGGAGGTAGAGGTGGGGGTCGGTAGACTCTCAAAATAGTGGCTAGGTTAGAGAAAAGGTAGACTCTTTTCTTTTGCATTGGTTTCTTTTATATAAAAGTTTGCTGCTTTTGTAGTACAAGCTAGTTCATGTACTTGATTATGGTTTTTTTTCCTTTCCCAATTGGGTTAAATTTGTTGCTTCTGTTATTGGAAGTTGCTACCATAACTTCTTGCTTTGCTCCTTTTTTTTCTCTCTCTCTCTCTTTTCCCCTAGCTACTTTGCTTACACTCTTTTATCTATTAGTTTGGCGTGTCCTTCTTCTCATTGCTTTCTTGGTTTCTTTTAGGAGTTGTGCTCTACGGTAAATTGATAGCTCTCTATTATATATATGATGATGATTGATGCTACATCAATGCAGAAATGGAATAAATAATTGGAGTGAATTACCAAATAATTTATTAGTCCAAGTTTATATACTTGCTTCAGTCTTTTTGCTCTGATTATTATGAACTACTTTCACATTGTTTGCACTACAAGTTTGAAATGCTATTTTTTTTAATGTGATGGTGGAGTCCTTAAATTTATTGGCATGTTATGTTACTCATCTTGATTCGATATTCTGTGTTATTTTTGCTGTAATTTGATGTGCATTGGCATGTTATATATGTTATTGATCTTGATTTTTTTTTAGCAATTCTTTGTTTTTTATTATAGCTACATATTACACAATATATATATATATATATGTTAATTTATTAATTAACATGCATAGAGTAATTGACATAGAAGACGATGGAGAACATAGTAGGGGAACTGATTTGGGAAAAGATTCAATAATTGTGAATCGTCAAGCTAGTAATGATGGAGTGATTGTGAATAGTGAGGAAGAAGCATACAACCTCTACTATGAGTATGGTACTAGAATGAGGTTTAGTGTTCAGATAGTGCAGAAGAGAAAAACCAACAATGTTGTGAAATAGGTTAATTATTATTGTTCAAAAGAAAGTTTTAAACTAGATAATAACCCTCCGAAAGTGAAAAAGGCTGATAGGCTGGACACTAGAACTGGTTGCACAACAAAAATTCAATTTGGATTGCAAGATAATAATGTATGAAAAACGACTCTCTTTATCCTTAAACACAACCATAAGCTTGCAGAGCCAGAAGAAAGACAATTTTTCCGCTCCAATCGAAAAGTTTCAAATGCTTATCAAGTGGTGATTAGATCAATGAAAACCGCAAGTATGAGTACCATAATGCATATTCATAATTAGCAGAAGAAGTTGGGGGATCTCAAAATTTTGGATTTACAAAGACTGACTGCTATAATCTTGTAAGCAGAGAGAGAATGATTATGCTTGAAACAGGGGATGCTCAAAGCTTGATCAATTTATTCAAGAGAAAGAAAATTGCAGATCCTATGTTTTTCTACACCGTGCAACTGGATTAAAAAATCGAATGACAAACTTTTTTTGGAGAGATGGAAAGTCGAAACCGACTTTAAATGCTTTGGGGACATAGTAATATTAGATACTATTTACCAAGGTTCTAAAAATCGTTAGGCGCTAGTCGGGCGGTGGCCAGGGGACTAGCGCCCAGATGACTAGGTGGATTTTATTTTTTATTATTTTTATGACATACTACAATATAATAAGAACATGTATATATATATATATATAGACACACTTAAAAAAAATACTTATTATAATTCAAATAAGAAATTTTAAAAGAATATATTTTGTTAACGGATTCCAATGTCAATCAAACATGACCTGATGGGTTCCGTAATCTTATTCAACACAAACCCAACAAATTTACATGGACACCAGTTCCTCTTCAAGGTCTCATCTACGGCCAGAACCATCGTCTGGAACATTCAAATGGAACCCAAAGATTCTATCAGGGAGAATGCATTAGACAGATTGCATTTGCGGCCACCGTCTGGGCATTCAAAGAAAACTCCAAGAACCTGAGACATTGCATCCGCAACTAACTCGTTCAGATCTATGTCGTCGTTCACCATAGTTCCAAATTCGCCTGCTTATCTAGAAAACACCCAGCCCCTACCGCCCAGCTACCTAGGCCGCTCAGGCGGGTGCATATGCGACCTCAACGCCTGTCCAAATCTTTACTGCCCAAAGCCACCGACTACACATTTGTCTTGTCACGCCTCAAATTTCAAATAAAGATATCTGAATCCGGAACGCGAAAACATAACAATTACAAGAAAGCACATAGAGAAATTTTCATTTTAAACTAAACCATAAAGCATCCGAGCTCACCGACAGCAATACAGACTCATTCTTTAGAGTCATATTACAAAGAGTTTACGATTCAATAAGTAAACACGCTCACCAACTCTCTACACAGCGGAAGACTAAAACCAAAACACTTATACGTCCAAGCTACAGAAAGTACGTCTCAGCTTCGACAATGATTAATTGATATTCTTAATGATTAATTGATATTCTTACCTGCACAATAAACACTACACCATAGAATAGTACACCGGGTTGAAATAACAGACCCGATAAGCTTTTTAAGCTCGTATAAGTAAACTCAAGATAAAATGATTCACGTCACGCATGCTTATAATTTCTTAGCTCGTGAGATAATTAAAGCAACTACATTTAACTCCACAAACACGACCAAACATCCAATCACACTAGAAAAAAATTAATAATCCCTACATAGAAATTTAGTTTCAGGAGATCACCAAATTCACACAATTCTCCTGCATATAACTTAGTTCAAGATATTACCAAGTAAACATACAATTCAATAATAGAAATAAATATAAACCAAAACTAAAACATCTATTTATAACGCCAATCATTACAACATCAATCACTCACAACAACCCACATCATTTATATAAAATCATCACACAGATCACCACACAAGTCATCACATTATATTGTTTCCTCATCTCCAACAGCCTAAAACAATAATAAAATCATTTTCCAAATATTGTTTTCTCAACTCAAAACCATCACCTTGCACAACAATAGTATACTACACACACAATTCCACCAATGTATACATTTAAAGTCCCACGTGACACAACACGTCACTGAACTCAACTACTCATACAACACAATAAGTAACAGTTCAAAACGATATTATGAATAAATCACAATTCACTCAGATCATAATGTTACACCATCACCATATATATTTCACATAAATATATATGTATATATATATATATATATACGTAGTCATTTACTCAGAAATGACCACTAATACCAACTATAGTTCGCACGCACCAAAAACCGAGAAAATTATTTTTATACTTGAAAACTCATTTTACTATACCTGTGAACCGCAGTCCTATGAACTATAGTTGATCAAGTTCATTTATGAAAACGATTTCACAATTTATCAATTAATTCCGACTCTTAAATAACTCGATTCGTAAATGAACTACGTGAGATTTATTTACCTCTAACTCCTACTGCGTCTTCTCACCACATATAAGGACTCAAATAAGCTCCGTCAATCACCTAAGTACAATACGATCTTAACTTAGCCCACAAATTGAAAACGATTATATTTCGAACTCCCATTTACCCTAAAATTCCGAAAGTAATGCCGATTGAGGTGAAACTTCATCCGAGACCACTCGAGCTCTCCGAAATACTTATACAATTGATATATCAAAATTACAAGTCAATCGGATGGCCAAATCCTCACGGATCGAAAGTCGATCGAACCGAAAACCCAAAAACTTTGAAAATTCATAGCTTGCTAATACGATTTCCAAAAATTACAAACTATATATCGAAATGATCGTATCAATGTGTAGATAAAAATGGGCAAAAATTCCCTTGAGATCCCCGGAGGTGGCCGGAAAAGGCCCCCGGAGTTAGAGGCAGAGCTGCTAGGATGCTTCTCTTCGTTTTTTATCGAGTTGAATAACTTTCCTGACTGGCTCAAAGTCAAAAAAATGAACGGAAGTGATCGAAAAGTACCTTGGAAGCTTCGGGTTCTCCAGAAAATTTCCAGAAACCGGTGATAGCTCCGACGAACGTGAAAACTTCCACTTCAGGCGCAATCCTTCTTGGTGCTTGTTCAGCAAGTTGAGGCGAGTCTAATGAGCCAAGAATCTAGAGCTTGGTGGCCGGTAACTCGAGATATCGGTGTTGAACTCAAATCATACTTATAAGGTTTTGCTTCCAGCCGTCGCTACAGGCCGCCCCGCGGTGCAAGGCAGCCACTAGCAGCTCCTGAAGGAAGGGGCGAACACGATGGAAGAAATTTGGAGTGATTTGGTGACTTGTGGAGCAAGAACAATGCCGGCAAAGGGAAGCCCAGAATCGGCCTCAAGAGAGAGAAAAGAGAGAAAAGTCGAAGGCCAAAATGCAGAAACTGAAAAATTTGGGATTTAAGAATTAATCTCGGATTTTTTTGCTATTTTTAGAAATTTCTCAACTTTTCAATCTATCATAACTTTCTCATATGAACTCCAATTTTCGTGATTCATATATCTACAAACTCGTATCGACATGCTCAACAACCTTTGTGAAGGAAGTTTCCACAAAATCCTTATGTATAAAAAGTCAATTTCGTAACCCCCCTAAAATGTGCATTTCGAATAATTATTCGCCCGAAAATAATTTCACTCCACCCTCAAACCATGAAATCAAAATAACAAACACTTTATTAATTTCTGAAGCATTTAGGAATTAATAACAAATTTTCAAGATATTACAAGTCTAGTCGGGAATCCGTTGCCCACCTCCGACCGCGGCCAATTTTTAGAACCAAACCAGTAAGTATAACACGATTTGTGCTCTTTTCATTAGAGTTAATCACCATTGGAAAAAAGTATTGTTTGGTTTTGCATTTTTGCTAGATGAGATGACTGCTTCATTTATTTTGTTATTTGAGACATTCTTAGAAACGATGGAATATAAGAAACCCAAGACTATTTTTACTGATAAATTTCAAGCAATAACAAATGCCATTGAGAAGGTCTTTCCTAAGACACTCAATTTGTTATGTTTGTGACACATATCAAAGAATGCGGTACAAAACTTGAATTGGTTGTATAGAAATATTTGAGTGACCTTTTCAAGAAGTTGCTTTTTGGACATGTGACAAAAAATGAATTTTAGTCTACTTGGAATGAAATAATAGAGAAGTTTGACCTGGCAGGGAACACATGGCTCAAGGCACTTTTTGATCTTCATGAAAAATGGTGTGCATTATTTAGCAATGATACATTTTCTGCCAGATATTATCTACACAAAGAAGTGAGAGAACAAATAATGTGTTTACCCTCATGTCTACTAAAACACTGAGTCTTATTGAATTTGTACATCATTATGATAAACAGGCAGAACAAATGCATTCAAGTAAATTGGGAGATTTTTCGTTGCAACAACGTTGCAAGAAGTAGTAGAATTAGGAAGCAAATTAACTGGTATGGTCTACACTCGAAAAATTTATAATTTATTTGAGTTTGAGTTTATTGCTAGCTAGCTTGGTAGTGAAGATGGAGGAAGTTGGAAGTGATGGAAAACTGTAGACATTTAAACTTAATGAGGAGGGCCATAAAAGAGTGTACATTGTCCACTTGAATTCTTCAAATCTGACTATCTCTTGTAGTTGTCAAATGTATGAATCTATAGGCTGGTTATGTGGTGAATTTTGGAGAAGATTGACTTTGATTGTGAATTTCCGAAATTTGGAGTTTTGGACGTCGATTTGTGAGATTCTGACCTTCATATTTCCCTTATTTCCAATATGGAATACTTTAATCGATGGACTGATATTAGTAGTGAAGTTTGGGTTGAATCCAGGAAGAAATGGAGTTGTTGGTTTACGTCAGGATTTCGGGTTTCGTTATAGAATCGTAATTATTTGTCGAATTTTTGTTTTTCGGAATATAATTGTGTACAGGAGGATGAGGTACTGACTCATCACTGGATGAGGATCCTTACACTTGGATATCACGTTAGTCGTATACTGTGAGTGGACGTTTGATTTTAATTATTGCATGTAATTAATTTTTCTGAATTGAGAATTTATTTAAATTATCGTTTTAATTATTGAGCATATTATCCTATTTTTAAATATTGAATTATTTGTTCGATTGGACTTTCGGATTAGAAATTGTTATGCTTGATTTGAAACTCATCATTCGAATGATTTTTGACGAATTATGTTTTGAGGTGATTTCCGGAATTAAATATTGTTTTCATTCATCAATTTTGAGTTCCCAAAGGATCTTCGAAAATGGGATTCATGGATTTACTTTAATCTTGCTTCTTGGTTTATGAATTCGAGAATATTTTGACGTGCGGGGCCACGTTAGTGATATTAATTTCTTTTCTTGTGAGACATTGGGGAAGGTTTTCTGATTTTCAATTTTCATGATTTTAACCCATCGTACCTAGGTCGCTATACTTTATTACTAGCTAGCCTATTCGTACTATTCTCCGCTTACTCTGTGTTTGGGGGTGAGTTGAGTAGAGCATGGGATGCTCAAGAGGGTGGGACACTCGACCCGAGCCTAGGAGGCTTCCTTATTCATATGGTATGTTCTCACAAGTTTTCGAGTTTAAAGAAAGGTATTTTACAAATGTTGCATGCATTGGTTTTTTGTTTTTGTTTTTTTTTTTTTATAAAGAATACATGTGGGAAAGTATAGACTTCATCTTCTTTACAATTACTTGTTTTTGTCCACTCACGCTAACGTTTTATTTACTTTCCCCTGTGCCATTCGGTTTCAAATGCTCAGTCTGCAGCGTAGCTGGTTCGGCATAGTAGGATTCAGGGTATAACATCTGCTGTTGTTGTTTTTATATTGTAGGTTATTTATTGAACCTACTTGTATCTTGAATTCTTTTCCTCCTTTAGATTGCTCTGTTAATCTATGAGACAATTGTTGTAAAGTTTGGGGAATTACTTTTGTGTATTGGAACATGTTGTATTTCAGTTTTCCGTTACTTGTTGTGGAGTTGTTGTGTTTTAGGGAGAAGGGTGGCTACAGAAGAATAAGGATGGTTTATTAGAAGTGTGAATGTATTTCTACAAGTTTTGGGTAGTCCATTTTTAGAGGTGTGAAATTTTCGATAGAATTATTCTTAAGGTGGGCCTCACAGAGCCACCTCGGATTTCAAGGTGAAATTCGGGGCGGGTCCTGTTATGCAATTATTAGTGGTAGCTAGTCACTAACAAAAACACAATCAATGCATTAAACATATTGGAAGCTTGATCAATTTAAGTGAAGAACACATGTTAGAACGCTAATCAAGCATGCAAGACTCATTGTTAATTTACTTAAGTAATTATAGGTTAATAATTAAGACCTAGAACTCTAACACTTTAATATGGATTCAATTACATGTTTATCAACCAAAGTATGCATACAAAGATCAATTAATACATAAAAGATGGGATTGAAGCTCGAAATTAACAATCATGCAAGAACATATTTAAATCTCAATTTTCTGTTTTGAAAACCTAAAACCTAAAACCTAAAACATACTTCATAGTATTCGAAAACTACATATCTAAAATCAACACTTCATCCACCATAGAAATCGAAAATCACATCCCAAAAACAGAAAACAAAATCGCAATTGATTAAGAAATCGAAATTGTTTTACATTCAGAAACTGAAATTGTTTTATATTCACAAACCGAAAATATAAAAAGTTATTCATGGTTACACTTTTTGATCTTCAAAAACACAAGAAGCTTCAAAAGGTGGTGGAATGGATGGTGGCTCACGGTAAGGATGCTTGAATGAAAGAATGGATGCTTCACGGTCTTGAACTTTTGAGATTGATGAAGTTGCCTAAACTTTGGAGGAGAATGGGAACTGTTTGTGGTTTTTGATTCTGAATTTTGTGGTGTGTAGAACATCTTTACAAACCCTCTATATATAGTGCACGGCATGGGCTAGGGTTTCCTTGGATTTCTCCTTAATTGCATCTTTCGGCCAATAAAAATATCTCATGAGAAGTAGAGAGCAAGTAAACTCTATCATTGACAAAATCTTCCATGAACCTAGACCGACCTCCATGGAATTAGGAACCCTAATTCAATATTTATTCTCTTTATTTTCCTTCCCATAATTTACACGAAGTAGATTTTCCCCAAAACTCTCCTTATTTGGACTTTGCCGAAATTCTCTTTTCTTTTCTTTTAATTCTCACGGCAAAAGCAAATATTATGGCCCATGGACTCCTCCAAAACGTCAAAAAGGATTTAGAGACTCATGTGCAAATTACATGCTTCAATTTTTGGGTCAGACATCTTGAAGACATAGCATCTTCTAGCCTCCCCAGGTCTCCTAGAAGCGTCAGGACTCTTAGTGTGATTAGGTTTCCTAGTCCAACTGGGACTCTGTTATTTCTCATTTCTGAACATCATTTTTCCAAGCTCATTCCTAGTTGACTTAGGATTCCTACTTCAAATGGGATTCATTTTTCTAGTCGAACTGGGAAAACTTCATTTCTCTATTTCTTGTCATCTCTGCGTATATAACTCCTTGTTTTCCATTTCTAGACTCAAAAGTACCTAAAAACCCAAAATAAGTTAGAAATGATATTTTTAAGGAAATAACTAAGCAAAATGTAGAGAGAAATCCATTAAAATCATAGTAAATATTAGTCTCAACAAAGCTCGATTCGTCCCCCACACTTCAATTCGGTTCAAGCCATGTGGAGGGATTGATTAGCATCTTATGGGCTCCAAAACCCGACAAGAATCATCGTCGAAGGTGGCCGAAAATGTGAGTTCCAGCAGGGTTGCGAAACGGACCCGCCGCCGCGCTTCTCCCCTTGTAGCACCTTCCACGGCTTGAAACAGGTCATCAAACCACAACCTATTATCATTACTGTTTACAATCTTCTTCCTTGGTTATGCATGAAAAAATCATACATTATGCTGTCGTTGATCATCCCATGCCCTAAAAATCTTGAAAATGACATAGATGTGTACCTACGATAATTGATAAATGAATTGATTATTCTATGAACAAAAGGGGTTCCTACATATGGCGCGTATAAAAAAGAGATTTTTCATATGATAGCTGTATTATTGTGGACTATAAATGACTTCCTTGCATATTCTATTTTGTTTGGGTATAACACAAAGGGATCTAATGCTTGCCCAACTTGTGGTGAAGAGATTGATTATTTTAGGTTGCATCATGAAAAGAAAAAAATCTACATGAGACGTTGAAAGTGGCTGCCAGATAACCATATTTTCCACACATGGCATAATAACTTCAATGGATCAAGAGTATATAGAGTATAGTAAACCACCCAAACCGATGACGGGTTTAGATTGTTTGATAGCGTTAAGTAAATTGAGGTTCCAGTTAAGAATAGTAAATGAAATTCCAGTGGTAAAAAGAAACGAGTTCAAAGCAATGATAACACAAAATGCACAGGACTACGGAGGAAACAAAGTATTTTTTTCAACTATCTTGTTGGAAAGACTTATTATTGCGTCATAATATAGATGTCATGCATGTTGAGAAGAATGTTACAAAGAGTTTTATTGGGACTTTGCTAGGAATTGATGAAAAAAATAAAGATAACTTAAAGGCACGCCTTGACATGGTGCTAATAGTGTTAAGCGTTTGCTCCATCCTAAGGCACTCAGTGATAGAACATGGTTTCCGCCAGCGAAATACACTTTTCCAATGATGAGAAGACACTAATGTGCAAAGTATTTTGCATTAATTTGGATTTTCAATGGATTTTCATTGAACATTCGTAGATGTGTAAGAGTTGATGAACGAAAATTGGTCTATCTTAAAAGTCATGATTGTCATATAATCATGTAGTATTTACTTCCAATGGCTGTTCGTTGTTTACTAAAACCAGACATAACCAAAGTGTTATTGGAACTCAGCGCGTTTTTCAGACAACTATGCACTAAAGTTGACACTATAATTGTGATTTGTCAAATCGGATTGCCGAAACACATTGCTAATTAGAGACGATAATGCTACGTACCATCTTTTTTTGACATCATGGTGTCACATTGTAATACACTTGGCAGACGAAGCAGCAATTACGTGACCTATGCAATTTCAGTGGATGTACCCAATCGAAAGGTACATCAAATAATGTTTTTTTTTTTCAAATAGCTACCTTTTTCTTTAAAAATTAAATTGTAATTACCCGATAGAACAAAATGGTTAAGAAATCTGCTTTGTAAAATATAGTATGCAATTTCAAGTCAACACAACAATTGCTAACGCAATGTAAACCTCTCCACTGAGGAAACTTCACTGCGTGCCTTGTAACGTAGCCAACACGAGAAAATCAATCCAATATAAAACAATGAGTTTATAGTATACAAGTGGTGATGTTCATAACAATCACTTTCGCATAGCAACACTGCTAACTTGGTTTACAACTGTTCTAACTTCTAACTCGATTTCCACACTATCTAGTTAAGCCAATCTTCCAATCTTCCATGATCTCGATGTCTCACTGATCTTGAGAATGAGGTATGCAAGTGAACAGAGTATGCAAAGAAAGATCAAATAACAAGCAAAGAGAGTTTTTCATAAAATGATTTGTGTAAACATGCAACACAAAATAAAATAACTTTTAGATGCTAAAAAATTCTGCAAAATGAAATCAGTTTCAAAACCTTTTATAGAGGAGCAAGACTCCCCCTTAAACAAATCTCTTTTTCAAATCACATAAAATGTCACGCCCCGAATTTTAGAATAAACATTCAAAATCCGAAACATGAAAATTACCCCAACTAAAATAATCATCTTGAAAATTTCTTTTCTTAACAACCTCACCACACGAAACAAAATCAAAACTGAATTTAGTCTCGGTTAATTATTACAACTCAAATCCAAAACTAACTGTAAAGCTCTAAATGAGTATACACTCCTCACAACTAAATGAAGCAACAATAACTGCTGTAACACCTAAGCAGCTCGGTCACCTCCCTGGTTATTCTGACCTGCAGGAATATCCGTTATACCATTTGAATAGTGTACCATGATTGCAACAACACAAAACCCGGTAAGCTTATGAAAGCTCGTATGAGTAAAAGGAAAGAACTATTGTTTAATTTAATCATAATTATTCCCACACAAATCAACACTCAACAATTTCCACATCCACAAAGTACTAACAATCTCAATCAAACATCATTTCAATATATCAAGACAAACCTCAACTCACATCTTTCTTCACAACACCTCAACATCGTATTTATAAAAAATACGGTACTTGACAGACTAGAGCTCTAACTGAACCGTATCACATCAATGGAGAAGTCCATTACCCTTTTCGGAGGTAACCCAGGGATCTCCTGAAACACGTCTTCATACTCTGAAACTACAGGAATCCCTGTAATCTTTGAAGTACTACTCCCTGATTCAATGTGGGCCAAAATCCCTATCCTCATGGTGATGTCAGACTTCAGACAACGGTAATGAAACACCGGTTGTCCCGGAACATGGAAGGACACAATCATCCTAAAGCAATCAATAACAGCATAGTTCGGGCTCAACCAATCCATACCCAAAATCACATCATAAGTGTGATCCGGAATCACAATCAAAGACGCAGAGAACTCTCTCCCACCAATCCCAATAGGGCAATCATCACAAAGCATGCTAAGCTCAAGAGACACACTAAGAGGTGATGTAACACACAATGATCTAGTCAGAGGCATAGCAATTAAACCCAAAACATCCACAACCGAACTAGATATGAAAGAGTGTGAGGCTCCCGTATCAAACAGTACTCTAGCAAGAAAGTGATAAACAGATAAGGTACCTTCCACTCCCGTGCCTGCCTGACCGATGGCAAAGACTCTAGCATGAGCAGGTGGTAGCTGCCTCTGCTGGTTACCCTGCACTCTACCCTGATTTCGAGGACACTCTCTAGCCTGATGCCCTGCCTGTCCACAGCTGTAGCATAACCTACCCCGTGGCTTCGTGCACGCACGAGAGATGTGGCCCGGTTCGCCACAGTTAAAGCACTTCACCGGAGCTGCTGGTGCTATCTGCCTAATAGGCATAACCTAAACAGAAGGAGCTACTGCTGCCCTGGCTGGAGCCTGATGCTGGAACTGAGTTCTCTGTCTCTTCCAGAACCCACCCCTGAAGTCTCTAGCTCTACTGCTTCCTGCTATGGCCTTTCCCTTGCCCTGGAAATCTCTCTCAGCAGACTCCTTCTCTCTACTAATCAGGTTCTGCTGCTCAATGATCTGTGCCTTAGCCAAGATCTCTCTCTTGGTTTTCAGCTCCAAGATGGCTACATCACGCTCAATCGAAGGACTCAACCCTCTCTGAAACTTCTTGGCCAAGTCCTCATCCTCCTTCTGCCTCACATACTTATACAGTCTGGAGAACTCCGCATCATACTCAATTACGGTCATCTTCCCCTGTACAAGTGCAAGGAACTCTCGCTCCAACCTCTCCTTCACTGCTGGTGGAAAGTACTTCTCCCTGAACAGCCTCTCAAAGCCGTCCCATGTCAAGGTAGACACCTCAATGCTCCTCTGAGTGACGTTCCACCACACCCTAGCCTCATCCTTCAGCATGAAAGCGGCTAGCTTTCTCTTGTCGGTCTCAGTGCAATCAAGCAGATCGAAATAGGTCTGCAAATCCTCTATCCAACGATCCGTCACTATATAATCAGTGCCTCCTCCAAACTTGGTTGCTCCTAAGCGAGTAATTTCCCTTGCTAGCATCAGCAAGCGAGCAGGATTGTCAACCACAGCCACAGGAGGAATAGGCTGATCCTCATAAGGTGCATCCTCCTCCGACTCGAATACTTCTTCCACTGGAGGGGCCCTACCCCTTCCTCGGCCTCTACCCCTGCCACGAGGTCTACCTCTACCCCGACCTCTGGCTTCGTTTCCCTCAATCTCCATTACCTAATAAGCATGATATACTTGATTAATACACGCATAACACTTAAACAAAGCATAAGTCAAATGCAAGTCCATATTAACCAAGTACTGATCATACATAACGATGCCTAAATTTCTTAAAAGCACTAACGTTCCTAGCCAACCTAACGCACTCACATACCCAATGACATTGTCAATACCGAAGAGCACACGATGGGGATCCGCTGCAAATGGGCCATCACTCGGTAAGTATTGACATATCACCAAATATGTACCTTACGCTTTGATACCAAACTGTCACGTCCCGAATTTTAGAATAACAATTCAAAATCCGAAACATGAAAATACTACAAGCTCAAAATAATCATCCTGAAAATTTCTTTTTATAACATCCTCACCACATGAAATAAAATCAAACCGAATTTAGTCTCGGTTAATTATTACAAATCTAAAATGAAGGTAAAGCTCTAAAGGAGCATACACACCTCACAACTAAAAGAAATAACAAAAACTGCTGTAACACCTAAGCAGCTCGGTCACCGCCCTGATTATCCTGACTTGCAAGAATATCCACTACACCATTGAATAGTGTACCGGGATTGTAACAACACAAAACCCGGTAAGCTTATGAAAGCTCGTATGAGTAAAAGGAAAGAACTGTTGCTTAATTCAATTCATAATTATTCCCACACACAACAACACTAAACAATTTCCACATCCACAAGAACTAATAATCTCAATCAACACCAATTCAATATATCAAGACAACCTAACTCACAACTTTCTCCACAACTCTCATCATCGTATTTATAAAAATACGGTACTTGACAGACTAGAGCTTTAACTGAATCGTAGCCCGTCACCTGGCCTAGGTTATGGCATCCGACATATTTATCAATTATTGTATTTCATCAATATGTATACCTATATACATATTTAGAACGTCCAATAATTCCACAAACTCAACCAATCGTATCCCATCATTCACCCAGGATTAGAGCGTCCGATTACCCCACACCGGTCATTACGTCGACCCTAAACCCATAAATGAGCACAACATATAATATCACATACCGAAATCAACCCAACCAAGATACACCATATTATTATGGAATTACACAATTGAAATACAATCAATTCATCAATTCTACTCAATCACATCATCACACAACAATCCACTCATCAATATATATTTTCCACGTAAATATATATATACGTAATCATCCACTCAGGAATGACCACTAATACCGTCTATAGTTCACATAAGAAAATCATAAAAATTCATTTGTATAGTTAAAATTCATTTTACTTACCTATGGACCGTGGTGATTCAAGTCCATGAAATTTTAAAACAAATATTTAATCCGCAAATATTTTTCACACAATTACCATAAATAAATAAATTTAAAACATTCGGTTCGTAATATGAACCATGTGAGTTTTACTCACTTCGAAATTCCCGCTGCGTCTTCAATATAATTATAATTATAATTACGCCGAATAGCCCACTCAAATAAAATCCGTCAATCACCTAATCAAATGTGATTCGAATTTAGCCAAAAATTTCAACACATAATTTAGCTACCATTTAACGGCCGGATTCTAATTTACATTAAAATCCGTCGAGCGGTTTCTCACGAATCGCTCCCCTAATTACCGTTTTTCACATATACGAAGATCCAACGGTCGGATCTTCGCCCATGACCACACAAAGCCTCTAGGACAGTCATATGATCATCATAACAAATTTAAAAGTTCATCCGACGGTCATAATTTCACAGATCAAATATCTAACGACCGAAATCGATCGAAATCACAAAATTCATAACTAATTCATACGATATCCGAAAAATGCGTATAATACGCCGAAATGATTGTATCGAAACATAGATTCATAAAATGGACAGAAACAAAATTTTAGACCTCCGGAGGTGGCCGGAAAAGGCCGCCGGAGTTAGGGACAGAGCCGCCACCGACCACCGCCAATGGTGTCGGGGCCGAGCTTGTCCCCTTCATTTCATCATTCTGAGCAACTTTCATAACTAGCACAAGACCTAAAAATGACGGGAAGGGATCGAAAATACCTATTTACAGTCGGCGGCCGAAAAAATTCCAGAAACTGGTGAGCTTGAAAACCGACGTGAAAACTGCAACCTCAGGCCCCGATCCCTTCTGGAAACTTGTTCAGAACTTCCTTGCGAACTCAACAAGCTAAGAATCACAAGAAACGATCGTGTATAGCTCGAGATATCTTGATCGAAAGTTTCGATGTTTCGATCCGTTCGGGTCGAGCTCCGATGAACGTGAAAACGTTCGACCCAGTTCCGGTCCTTCTTGGTGCTTATAGAGGAAGTTGAGGCGAGCTCAATGAGCCAAGAATCAAGTGAAATGGTGGAGTGTAGCTCGAGATATCAAGCTCGAACCGAAAATGGTGGTTTTCGGTTCGGGCCGTGCCGCCGCCGCTACAGGCCGCGCCGCCTTGTAAAACTGCCTCTGGAGGTAGAGCAGTTCGAGACGAACGCCTGGGACTTGGTTTGAGGTCGAGAGGTGGTCTGTGAAGGGAGAACAATTAAGGAGAACTTTGTTCCCTTTTTTCGATCGAGAGAGACGGATGCGAGAGCTGAGAGAGAGGGTGAACAGTGAGGTTTCCAGAAAAAGAAAGAGAAGGAGGCCGGTGGAAATTAGGGTTTCCCAAAAAATTTTCTATATATACAAGTTTCGAAAAACTTCGTAATTCGATAACTAATTCAGAAAAAATCCGATCTTCGTGTTCCGTACGTGTACGGACTCGTATCGACGAGCTCTACAACTTTCATGAAGGAAGTTTCTCCAAATTTCGTACGTAGAAAAAGTCGATTTCTCAAACCGAGTATTTCGAGCTTTTCGTTAAACATAATTGTTTCGAAACTTCGATTAATGTAAAAGTGAATTATTATCGAACAATAATCGTTAAATCGTATAATAATCACTCAACAGAATTACTGGAATTTAAAATAAAAATTGCGGGTATTACAATGACACGGCCGGCAGCGGCTGCACGAAGCTCCGACCGGTTTAAACTCGATTTGTTCCAATCTTGATATCTTGAGCTACTAGCCATCAATCTTTGTCAAACTTCATCCTCAAGCTCGTCTCGACCTCCTGAAGCTTCCAGAAGCAACCTTGCATTGCAGCATGGCCTGTGGTAGAGGTTAGAAGGTAGCCCCGTTTTGGATCGAACGAAACTTTCGATCCGGATATCTCAAGTTGTAGAGTTTCGTTTCAAGTGATTCTTGAGCTAGGGAGTTCGCCTTGAGTTGCTGAACAACTATCCAGAAGGAATCGAAGCCATTGGTGGAAGTTTTTACGTCGAACTCAAACTCGCCTGATTTTGGAAATTTTCCAGCCATCGTGACTATTTCCGTACTTTTTGACATCTTCCCGTTATTTTCTATGTCACGTCCCGAATTTTAGAATAAAAATTCAAAATCCGAAACATGAAATTACTACAAACTCAAAATAATCATCCTGAAAATTTCTTTTCTTAACATCCTCATCACACGAAATAAAATCAAAACCGAATTTAGTCTCGGTTAATTATTACAACTCAAATCCAAAATGAATTGTAAAGCTCTAAATGAGCATACACCCCTCATAACTAAATGAAATAACAAAAACTGCTGTAACACCTAAGCAGCTCAGTCACCTCCCTGATTATCCTGACCTGCAGGAATATCCGCTACACCATTTGAATAGTGTACCGGGATTGCAACAACACAAAACCCGGTAAGCTTATGAAAGCTCGTATGAGTAAAAGGAAAGAACTATTGTTTAATTTAATTCATAATTATTCCCACACACAACAACACCCAACAATTTCCACATCCGCAAGTACTAACAATCACAATCAAACACCAATTCAATATATCAAGACAAACCCCAACTCACATCTTTCTTCACAACCCTCAACATCGTATTTATAAAAATACGGTACTTGACAGACTAGAGCTCTAACTGAATCGTAGCCCGTCATCTGGCCTAGGTTATGGCATCCGACATATTTATCATTATCGTATTTCATCAATATGTATACCTATATACATATTTAGAACGTCCAATAATTCCACATACTCAACCAATCGTATCCAATCATCCACCCAGGATTAGAGCGTCCGATTACCTCACACTGGTCACTACGTTGACCTAAACCCATAAATGAGCACAACATGTAATATCACATACTGAAATCAACCCAACCAAAATACCCAATATTATTATGAAATTACACAATTGAAATAAAATCAATTCAACAATTCAACTCAATCATGTCATCACTCAACAATCCACTCATCAATATATATTTTCCACGTAAATATATATATACGTAATCATCCACTCAGGAATGACCACTAATACCATCTATAGTTCACAAAAGAAAATCGTGAAATTCATTTGTATAATTAAAATTCATTTTTTTTACTTACCTATGGACCGTGGTGATTCAAGTCCATGTAATTTTAAAACAAATATTAAATCCGCAATATTTTTCACACAATTATCAAAAATAAATAAACTTAAACACTAGGTTCGTAATATGAACCACGTGAGTTTTACTCACCTCGATACTCCCGCTGCGTCTTCAATACAAATATAATTAACGCCGAAATAGCCCACTCAAATACAATCCGTCAATCACCTAATCAAATGTGGTTCGAATTTAGCCAATAATTCCAACACATAATTGAACTACCATTTAACGGCCGGATTCTAATTTACAATAAAATTCGACGAGCGGATTCTCACGAATCGCTCCCCTAATTACCGTTTTGTTTATATACGAAGATCCAACGGTCGGATCTTCGCCCATGGCCACACAAAGCCTCTGGGACAGTCATATGATCATCATATCAATATTATAAGTTCATCGGACGATCCTAATTTCACAGATCAAAAATCTAACGACCGAAATCGATCGAAATCACAAAATTCATAACTAATTCATACGATATCCAAAAAATGCGTATAATACGGCGAAATGATCGTATTAAAACATAGAATCATAAAATGGACAGAAACCAAATTTTAGACATCCGGAGGTGGCCGGAAAGGGCCGCCGGAGTTGGGGACAGAGCCGCCACCGACCACCACCAATGGTGTCGGGGCCGAGCTTGTCCCCTTCGTTTCATCATTCTGAGCAACTTTCATAACTAGCACAAGACAAAAAAATGACGGGAAGGGATCGAAAAGTACCAATTACAGTCGGCAGCCGGAAAATTTCCTGAAACCGGCGAGCTTGAAAACCGACGTGAAAACTGCAACCTCACGCCCCGATCCCTTTTGGAAACTTGTTCAGAACTTCCTTGCGAACTCAACAAGCCAAGAATCACAAGAAACGATCGTGTATTGCTCGAGATATTTGGATCGAAAGTTGGTTGTTTCGATCCGTACAGGGTCGAGCTCCGACGAACGTGAAAACATTCGACCCAGTTCCTGTCCTTCTTGGTGCTTGTAGAGGAAGTTGAGGCGAGCTCAATCAGCCAAGAATCAAGTGAAATGGTGGTCTGTAGCTCGAGATATCGAGATAGAACCGAAAACGAACCTTTTCGGTTCAGGCCGTGCCGCCACCGCTGCAGGCCGCGCCGCCTTGTAAAACTTCTTTTGGGAGCTTCAGGAGGTTGAGTCGATGTAGAGGAACGAGTTTCACCTGGTTTGGTGGTCGAAAACGCACGGGGCTTGTTTTGGTTTCTTTTCGGGTCCGACTGTTTCGGACGGTTTCGCCGGAGCTGGAGGCCTTGTCGGTGGAAGCTACGCCATCCAGGTGGTAGAGCAGCTCGAGACGAATGCCTGGGACTTGGTTTGAGGTCGAGAGGTGGTCTGTGGAGGGAGAACGATTATGGTAAACTTTGCTCTCTCTCTCTCAGTCGCTTTCGATCGAGGAACGGAGGAAGGAGACGATGAACAGTGCCTTCCGAAAATGGAAGGAGGCCGGACTGAAATGGAAAGCTTCTGAAAATAGCTAGGGTTTTTTCCTATTTATACCAAAATAGAAATAATTTCTAAATTCTATAACTAATTCAAAAAAAATCCGGACAACGTGTTCCGCATACGCACGGACTAGTATCGACGAGCTCTACAACTTTTACGAAGAAAGTTTCTCCAAATTTTGTACGTAGAAAAAGTCGATTTCTCAAACCGAGCTTTTCGAGCTTTTCGTAAAAAATAATCGTTTCGAAACATCGATAATTCTAAAAGTGAATTATTATCGAATAATATTTGCGAAATTGCATAATAATCGTTCAACACAATTATTCTAATTTAAAATGAAATTTGCGGGTATTACATTCTAATTTTGTGCTAGTTATGAAAAATGATCAGCATGTTTAAATGAAGAAGAGCGGCTCGACCCCGACACCATTGGTGGTGGTCGGCGACGTCTCTGCCATTAACTCCTGCAGCCATTTTTGGCTACCTCTGGGGGTCAAAAATATAGTTTCTGAACATTTTAAGATTCTACGTTTCAATACAATCATTTTGGCATATTATACGCATTTTTTGGATATCGTATGATTTAGTTATGAATTTTTAGATTTTGATCGATTTCAATCGTTAGATTCATGATATGTGAAGTTAGGACAGTCCGATGGACTTGTAGTTTTGATATGATGATCATATGACTGTCCCAGTGGCTTTGTGTAGTCATGGGCGAAGATCCGACTGTTGGATTTTCGTATAAATGCAAAACAGTGATTAGAGAGGTGATTCGTGATAATCCGTTCGTCGGATTTTCGTATATTTTAGAATCCGACCATTGGATGGTAGTATAAGTATGTTTTGGAATTATTGGCTAAATTCAAGTCACATTTAGTTAGGTGATTGACGGTTTGTACTTTGGTGAGCTGGTTCGGTATGATTTGTGTTTAAATTGAAGACGCAGCGGGAGTTTCGAGGTGAGTAAAACTCACGTGGTTCATATTACGAACCGAATGCTTTAAATTATTTATTTTGTTGTAATTGTATGAAAAATATTTATGGATTAAATATTTGTTTTTAAAATCACTTGGACTTAATCAACTACGGTCCATAGGTAAGTAAAATGAATTTTAATTATACAAATGAATTTCACGATTTTCTTGTGTGAACTATAGATGGTATTAGTGGTTATCCTTGAGTGGATGATTACGTATATATATATTTACGTGGAATATATATATATTGAGTGGTGTGTTGTTGAGTGATGATATGATTGAGTTGGAATGATGATTTGGATTATATTTCACATGCTTAAATTTCATAATAATATTGTGTATCTTGGATGGGTTGACTTCATTATGTGAAAACATATTGTTGTGCCTATTTGTGGATTTAGGGTCAACGTAGTGACTGGTATGGGAGAAATCGGACGCTCTAATCCTAGGTGAATGATGAGATACGATTGGTTGAGTGAGTTGGATGCCACAACCTTTGTCGGGTAATGAGGTTAGATTAAGTATGAGTATCGGACGTTCTAAATATGTATATACGTATATATATATATATATATATATATATTGATGAAATACGATAAAGATAAATATATCGGATGCTATAATCTGGGTCAGGTGACGAGCTACGATTCAGTTAGAGCTCTAATATGTCAAACACCGTATTTTTATAAATACAAGTTCGGGGTTTTGAGAAGAAAGATGTGAGTATAGGATTTGTGTTGAATTGTTGATTTGGTGGTTGATTGTTGAGATTGTGGTTTCTTTATGGATGTGGGAATTGTTGTATGTTCGCATGGGTGAAAATAAATATGACTTAATTAAATAACCGTTCTTTCTTTTACTCATACGAGCTTTCAAAAGGTTACCAGGTTTTGTGTTGTTGCAATCTCGATACATTATTCAAATGGTGTAGCGAATATTCCTGCAGGATAGGATAACCAGGGAGGCGACCGTGCTGTTTAGGAGTTGCAGCATTTATTTGTTTTTCATTTGAGTTGTGAGGTTTGTTATGCTCATTTAGAGCTTTACAATTTAATTTTTGAGTGAGTTGTAATAATTAACCGAGACTAAATTCGGGGTTTGAAATTAATTCCGTGTGGTGGGGTTGTTGAGAAAATGAAATTTTCAGGTTGATTATTTTTAAGTTGTGGTAATTCATGTTTCGGAGTTTAAATTTTCATATTAAAATTCGGGGCGTGACATTTAGTCTTCTGTTGTGTAGAGAGTCGGTGAGCGTGTTTACTTATTGAATTGTAAACTCTTTGTAATATGTAACTCCAAAGAACGAGTAGGTATTGACATTGTGAGCTTGGTTTGTTTAGTTGCTTGATTTAATTGAAAATATTTCAAAGTGTCGTCTTGTGATTGTTGAGTTTTCGTGTTTCGGATTTGAATTCCTTTATTCAAAATTCGGGGAGTGACAAATGGCCAGGAAAATTTTATATCACAATTTGGGAAATTTTATATTACATTTACTTCTAGTTTATTTAGAAATAAATGAATTGAATAGTTAATGCTTATGAATTATATATAAAGTGGCTATTTAGAGTATGTATTCAATTGAGAAATCTCCGTTGTTTCACGTTTTCAATTGGAGAATTTCCACGATGGTGCATAGAGCAAGATTCAAGCTTTGAGTTTACATCTAACCTGAAATAAAGAGAAAAAACTGGAAATTTGAGCTGAACAAAATATCTTGTTACCGCCAATTATTTATTAAAATTCCTTGAAACTTCTTGATGAATAAGACATGTGTATTCTGCTGTGATAAACATATAAAACAACCACGTCTCTTGGATGTGAAGGTCATTATCAAAACCCTATCAATGTACATGGGAAGCAAAAACTTGGAGAAGCTTGAATCAATTCTCGATCCCTTTCATCTCTCTCGCCTCAGTTGGAGAAGATTTTGATATCTATGTTAATTACTATTTGTTTACTATTGTAAGTGTTTGATTTCCTCGATTCTGACTTGTTATTAATAAACATTTTAATTTTGACTTGTTATCATGCTCTAAACTAATTTCTTGCACAAATGGTGTGCTGATTATGCATGTATTTGTTGGTTGTAAGTTTGTAATGGATTTGATTATGATAGATTAATGAGGATTTTGTCATGTTCTAAACCATTGTTGAATATTAGACTTATTTCAAAAGTTATCTAGGTCTTTGGGTTAAGAGTGCACGTCATTCCATAGGAACACATCCAGATAGGTTGGAAAATTAACAGATAATATTGGCATGCTGGTAACATTTTCTCTACCAATGCTTAAGCCTTGGTTTGTCCAGCATGAAAAAAGACAGTATGTGATGAAGATTTTGATTTAGGAATGATAAGTATGTAGTTTGGATATACAATGACACATGTTACTGACCAAAATAATTAGTTTTATTGATTTTCATGGTTTTGACACACGAGTCACCTAATTGAGGATGAAGAGGGTTACAAAGAAATGGGTATTATGAAAGTGAGAGACAAGATGTTGGTGGCATATTTAATATTCAACAAGACGACGACAGCGAGACACAAGATATGGATGATATTTTTCATCAACAAGATGACATCAATGTTTCATTAGAGGCTCTTGGGAGAACAAAGAAGCACCGTGGTCCAAACAAAAAAAAAATTAGGCGATGAAGGGTCAGAAAAAATTCTTGTGGAATCGTTTTGGACTTCCCAAGGGTCCGCGATTGAAGGTGGCAAGATTCTCAAGATTTTTTGGTATTTTGATGAAAAATTTTACACATTTTCCAATTAGTACACCTGACTACCGGCATTTCAATGCTAGTGACAATCTTTAAAGGGCTTGCAATCTTGTTAAAGTAAATGTTGAGTTTTTCGATCCTTTCTTAACATCGTCTTATATGTCTTTCCATTATACTAATACATGTAACTAATTTGTATAGGACACCATCGACTGATCTAATTCTTGGTGAAAAGCAAGTTAAATGAACAGTGGAAGCAATGGAAATCTCAATTGAACAAAAAAATGGTATAAACTATTCATGAGCACATCGCGCAGGTTCCAGAAGCCTGATGATGATCGTGTTAATGAGCGTAAATGGAAAATTTTTGTTGCAAATATGAACAAGAAGAAGAAGCATTAGGTATAAAAAAATTATTTCATTTTCTTCATACAAAATTATTTACTGGTATTCACATGTGGAACATAGAGAGTAGTGAGCATCAACAAAATGAATCGATCTCAAAAGATGATGAACCGGTCAACATGGACTCAAACATATGCAAATGTGGCTCATAAATATGTAAGTAAAACCTCTTTCCTTTTATTTTTTATTTTTTTATAGGTCGGAGGACCTAACTAATTTGTTACAAAAGTCCATTTCTGTTTCTTATTCTCTGTTGCAAGAGTCCATTTTCTATTATTTTTTTCTTTCAAGGTTACACATCAGAGGTTGCATAGGAGCCTAATAAGTGCATCTTATTATAATATTTGATTGTGGTAGTATACATCTCTATTTATTTTTTGTGTGTGAAAGTATGTGTTGAGTTTGTTTCGCAGTCACACGCATTAGTGAACTTTAAATTAGAGTAGTCTTGACATTAGTGTGGACTCATTGCTAAATGTCTAATTTTCGGGTTTCAATGATATTTTAATCAACCTAGTAGTTCTTGGCTTATCTTCCGAATAGTTATGGGGAAAATAGCATTTTGCTGATTCATGAATCATGATTGACATTGGCTTGTTTTGTTTACCTAAAATTACCATCCGCTCCCTTTAATATCTTTTTTTTCTCTGATATCTATTTATATCCATTTTTTTCTGTAACTCTCCATCTTTTGCAATAAACTATCATACAATGTTTATGTTAATTCTTTGCTTTTACACCCCTTCACTGGTTTTAACAAAGTGGTGATTGTTGTGGGATTTCTCTAGTTATGTGTTTTTCCTATCTTTACTTTGATTAAAGGAGATGGTTATATTGTCTAGTTTTTTTTCTTTTGGTGACATTGATTGTTATTTTTTCCAACTTGGAACAAGGAAGATAATAGACCAATAGTGTGTTCTTAGGAAAGTGAACCGGATTCATTAGTGTATGTTATTTTTGTCTTTACCTTGCATGTTTTTGGAGGAATTCTTAGGCGTTTGTGGTTGATGTTATTTAGGAAATTTTTGCTACATATTTTAAGTATACAATCTGTTGCACAGAAAATTTCTCATGGTAAAGAGCCAGATAGGTGGGAGTTATATTAACACACCAATTGATGTGACATCTGTAAAGGCAATTGTAAGCTAATTTCTCTGTAACTTTATTTGTTTAGCATCCATCATTTATTTGAAGGTTAATATTTAGATACATAGTTTACACATTTGTTCAATTAAGAAATGTCTTCACTATTGGCAAAAGTTTCGGCTTGCTCGTCAGCAATAGTCAATTCAATGGTAATCACATTGTTATTGTCCGAGCTTGCAGGAGAAGTTTCTTCAGAAGAAGATGAACTTTGTTGTCCTAAGCCTGGAGATTTCTTGCAACCAGTGATAGTAGTCCACTTCCTTTTCCACCCAAGTTGACTATTCAAGATATCACCAACTCTTTGGACAATCCATTTTGTGAATAATTCCCTTAAATCTGGGTTAACAAATTTCTTTCAGTAATCTAACAACCAAATGATGAAAAGAGGTGTAGCCTTACAACTGGTCTGGTAAAGTTCCATCTTGAAACGATTAAGACATTCTTGGTAACATCATGAGACTCAATCACACATATCATGTGTTTTGAGCTTTTGAAGCCATGAACAGAGATGACTCAGTGAGTTGTTATAAAGAACAGGGAAACTTAGGAGAAATCCAAACTGACGAGCAAAATAGTTAGGAAGATAGACTTCCACCCCTGGCTAACAACGACGGCTAAGTGTTAGGCCATAGTTCAAGTCTCATGAAATTAGGAAACTACCCTAGGTTCCTTTCCATTCATCATCGGACAAGTATTGTTCTGACTCCTCATTGTTTACAAGAAATGCCATTTCAATTTGGTGTAGTAAACATGGAAGTTTTTTTAAAAAAAGTTTTTGAGTATATAGAACATGGTAAAACACTTTTCCACTAACATATGAGATGATGTTGTAGCCATAAGATAACACCCATACGTCTTCTTATAGTTGAATTCGGGTACGGCTGTTGACCACACCAGTCAAATTTAGCCAATCTGAATCTCTGACTTCATCAGTCAAATTCACCCAAACACAAAAAAAATCAAATCATTCTCAAATTACCCAAATGCAAATTCAAGGGCTCTAAACCCTCACAAATACCTCAAACACAAATCCAAAAATAAATGGGTCATCTACCGATTTAAATCCCAAATGCTGGAACTACATGTGGTTTGATCCCACAAGGGTATGTAGGCAATCTGAAATCAAATAAGCTAGATACAACCACATGCCAAACACTATTCTCATCCAAAAAATCCAAGCCTTTCAATGGGTCATTCACTCATTGGAACTCTTGAACTACGAGTGGTTTGATCCCCTCCCGGGTACGTAGGCAACCCATTCCAAAATTTGGGTGCAGCCGCAAAAACAAACAAACGCACATTAGTTTCTTTATAAGTGGAATCAAATGGTGTTGTCTTGTAATAAGAGATTATAATTAAGAGACACATTTTATCTTGAATGAGTCGAACCCGAAATAATTAAAACTCTATTATATTAATGAATACGAGTGAAATTACGTTGGGTGACATTTTACACTTTGTGCAATTTTTAACTCAACAGCGTTTCTGTTATTGATGACACATTTTATCTTGAATGAGTCGAACCCGAAATAATTAAAACTCTATTATGTTAATGAATACGAGTGAAATTACGTTGGGTGACATTTTACATTTTGTGCAATTTTTAACTCAACAGCGTTTCTGTTATTGATGCATGTTTTCATCACTTAATTACTGATCAAGTAGATGACCTCGTTAGGAAGTTTGAAGTAGGATTATGACGAGCTGATTACATGGTTCTAGAAACTTCCTTATGAGTTTGAAGTATTATGACAAACTGATTATTACGTTCTTTGGGATATTATGACAAACTGATGTTAAAAGGTTTATTTACTTTATTGAATCACATGTTGATAATTTTTATATATTGACTGGTGTAGGGAAAATCGTGATTGTCAATTGATGGATGACTTTGCTGAATAGTTGCTAAATTGCTGAATAGAAGGCTGGAAAAAAGGGTTGTTGAATTGCTCCTTCCGAATTTGGACTTTCTATTTGAATTACGGCTTTGTGTGTGAATTTGAACTTTGTGTTGAATTGCATGTCAAATTGTTCTTGACTTCTTGCATTTGAATGTAATACTCGTAAATTTGTTAGTATTTTTCGAGGATTTTCCGGAATCTAAATTATGGTTATAGGTAGGCCTGGGCTTAGGTCGGGCCGGGCCCGAAAATTAGTAAGACCGAGATTGAGCCCGAAACTGTTGATTCGGGTCGGTTCGGGCTTTTTCCAGAATGAAAACCGTCAAAAACCGAACTCAGACTTTTCGGTTCGGTCTTTCGGGCTTTTCGGGCCAGAAGAAAATATAGATCAGGAATGGCCACAGTGTGCTAGAGCCTAGAGCAGTGTAAAGATATCAAGAAATATGGCTGACATATTTTGTTCCACCCAAATATTCTTTGTTTCCTTCTTTTAGATAAACAAATACTACACCTTTCACTTTTTGATTCCACTCACCACAAACCCATGTGAACAACTCAAGAAATATCGCCGACATCATTTGATTTCACTCACCCAAATATTCTTTCTTTCCTTCTTCTTCATCTTCTACACGGCTACACCTTTCATTTTTTGATTCCTCTGACAAATATTCCACCTTTTTGGTCCTGTTTCAAGTTCTCCTGCTTTGCCTTTCTCTTCCTAGTCTCAAAAGCTCAAAACCAGTCAAGGCCATGAAAAAATCCCATCTTAGATCCTTATAAAACTACTCGTTTTTCATTTCCCATAATTCAATTTCCATTTCTCCACTCAAATAATCCAAAACCCAAAACTTTGCTTCTAAAGTTTCCATCTTTTGGTTCTTGCTACTGGAGTTCGGAAACGGAGAGTGGCGGAGGAGATGGTAATGGACTAGAGAGAGAGAGGAACTGAGATGGAGATTTGAACTGGTAATTTTTTCTTGGTTTCTTGCCTTCTGCAAAGTCTGAACTTTGAAACGGGGTTGAATCACCTGAATGGTTTAGGGTTTTAATCTGGGTTTTCAGAAATGGGGGAAGAACACGATATTCTTTGGGGCTGGGATGCTTTTGAAGAGAGGGAGGCTAAGATCAGTTCGGGTTCGGGCTTTCGGTCTCCGTAATTTTGAAACCCGAGACCGAACTGGTAAAATATATTCGGGTCGGGCTTTGCACCGAACCGATACTTTTCATATCAAAACTGAACCGAATCGGGCCTTTTTGCTCGGTTCGGGTCGGGTCCTCGATCTTTCGGGTTCGGACGCCTAGCCCTAGTTATAGGACGGTTTCGTGGTTCGTGGACGGAGCGGAAGTATTTCGGACGAATTATTTATTAGAAAAGTATGGTTTTAGAGGGGGGTGCAGGTGGAATTTTTATACATTGGGTATCTCCTAAAACTTCATTCACGAAATTCGTAGAGCGCGTCGATACGAGTTTGTGGACATGCGGAACGTAAGAATCGGAATTCGTATGAAGAAGTTATGGGCTTCGGAAGAACTTTCCATTTTTATATGAAATGACAAATTCTTGGGAAATTTGCAAAAGAGCCCAGATTTCCCAAAAAGGAAATCTGAGCCCATATTTTCTCTCCCGAGCCAATGTTGGGTCGCCAACTTCGCCGGCATCATTCTCTCTCCTCCTACCACCATAGGACTCGACCCAAGGTGCGTTGTATTAGCCTTGCTGCCCTCTACCCGTCTGTGGAAGTAATCGAGGATGGGTAGAGCTGTAGCTCGAGCTACAACGTCGAGAAATAGCCACGACGAGGTCAAAATCGCCGGCCTTCGTTCTCCTTCCTCCGGCCACCTTTGGCCGTGGTTCCAAAAAATATTTTGCACTTCAAGGGATGTAGATCATTTTCCCCATGGTGGGTTGCATCGATTTCATCTGTGGAGATCGTCGACTTCCAAGGTAAAATTTGATCAATTAGTTTATAATTAGACTTTGATGTAGTTATGAAAGTTGAAATTAGAGTTGAGATGAAGAACTTTCATGTTAGAAGTTTTGTCAAATTCCGACTTTGGACTGGCGGTGGTGCTGCCACTGTTTTGGTGTTTTCTGGTGGCTTCTACCACCTCAGAGATAGTTTCTGTTCCTGATTTTGATCTACTCGTCGATATGAGCATTTTGATACATAATACGAAATTTTTAGAGTTCGCATGAAATTGTTATGATTTTTACGGTTTTGGACCGTTCGATTGTACGATTGCAAAAGTGAGAACCTCCATCACTGATTAGCATACGTGGCACTCCAAACCTGGTAAATATGTTAGTTCTCAAGACACCTGCAACCACTTTTGAATCGTTAGTCCTGGTGGCTTTTGCTTCCACCCATTTTGATACATAGTCCACAGCTAGTAGTATATATAAACAACCATTAGACGAAGGAAATAGGCCCATAAAGTCAATACCCCAAACATCAAAAATTTCTACATTTATTATTGGGTTCATGGGCATTTGATCTTTTGGGCCAAGATTACCAGTCCGTTGGCACCTATCACAAGAAATACAGAACAAGTTTGCATCCTTGAAGATAGTAGGCCAATAAAATCCACAGTCTAAGACCTTCAAGGCCGTTCTACGACGCCCAAAGTGGCCTCCACACGCTTCACTATGGCAAAATGATAGAATTGACCTATGCTCAGACTCTGGGACACATCTCCTAATGACTTGATCACTACAATGTTTCCATAAATAGGGCTCATCCCAAATAAAGTGCCTAGCCATTTTCTTCAATTTATCCTTACTAGCTTTGGAAAGTGTTTCAGGAAATGTCCTAGTGACTAAATAGTTAACTATATTAGCATACCAGGGCACACTAACCTCTATCCCAAAGAGCTGCTCATATGGGAAAGTTTCCTGTAGGGGCTGGGCGTCCTCCTCATGGACTATCCTGCTCAAATGGTTTACCACCACATTCTCACTGCTCTTCTTGTCCTTGATCTCTAGATCAAACTCCTGAAGTAACAAGATCCATCGAATTAATTTGGGCTTGGCCTCCTTCTTGATCATCAGATATCTCAAGGCTGCATGGTCAGAGTAAACAATTACTTTAGAGTGCAATAAATAAGAACGAAACTTATCTAAACCAAAGACTACAGCCAAGAGTTCTTTTTCAATGGTGGAGTAGTTGAGCTGAGCATTGTTAAGGGTCTGAGAAGCATAGTAAATAGCATAGGGCTTCTTAACCTTCCTCTGGCCCAACACAGCTCCAACAGCATAGTTCGATGCATCACACATAAGCTCGAAGGGTAGACTCCAATCTGGAGGGTAAATGATGGGGGTCGTGGTCAACAACTCCTTGAGCTTCTCAAACGCCTTCTTGCAATCCTCATTGAACACAAAGGGCACGTCCTTCTGCAATAGGGCACACATAGGTCTCGCCACGTTGGAGAAGTCTTTGATGAACCTCCTGTAAAATCCTGCATGGCCAAGAAAAGAGTGTACCTCCCTCACAGTTGTGGGGGAGGGTAAGTGACATACAAGATGAACCTTAGCCTTATCTATCTCAATGCCCCTAGCAGATATTATGTGTCCTAACACTATTCCTTGTGTTACCATGAAGTGACACTTCTCCCAATTCAGTACAAGGTTAGTTTCTACACACCTCTCCAGTATCAATCCTAGATTCTCTAAACAAGTATCAAAATCTTTACCGAAGACACTAAAGTCGTCCATAAAGACGTCAATAATATTTTCAATGTATTTTGAGAAAATGGACAGCATACATCTTTGAAAAGTACCTGGTGCGTTGCACAAGCCAAAGGGCATGCGCCTATAAGCGAAGGTCCTAAAGGGGCACGTGAAGGTCGTCTTCTCCTGATCCTCGTGGGCTATGAAAATCTGGTTGTATCCAGTATATCCATCCAAGAAGCAACAATAGGAATGGCCCACTAAGTGCTCCAACATCTGGTCAATAAAAGGCAAGGGCATATGATCCTTCTTCGTTGTGGCATTCAGCTTCCGATAGTCGATGCATACCCTATGACCTGTCACTAATCTTTGGGGCACTAGCTCATTATCATCGTTCTTTACCACAGTCATCCCAGACTTCTTGGGCACAACTTGCACTGGAGAGACCCACTTACTATCAGAAATGGGGTAGATTACCCCACAATCGAGCAACTTGATCACTTCATCTTGGACCACCTTCATCATGGGAGGATGTAGACGTCTTTGGGCTTCTCTTGTGGGCTTGGCTCCATCTTCTAACAGGATCCGGTGGACACATGTGGTTGGGCTGATTCCCTTGATATCTGCTAGAGTCCAACCAATGGCAGTCTTATGCTTCTTCAACACGTCTACCAACTTCCTTTCTTGCTCTACATCCAGCGTTGATGATATGATCACTGGGAGGGTCTCATTTTCTCCTAGGTACGCGTACTTCAAATGTTCAGGGAGTACCTTTAATTCCAACTTGGGTGCCTGAACCATAGAGGGTAGCATTTTATTAGTAGAAACCAGAATTGAGAAATAGGAAATGGACCTCTTTACAGGCTGAGGCTCGAGTGAGGCCACAATCTTAATCACTCTGGGCTCTGCAACGTCCCACTCAACCTTAGGGATAGGTTCACCATATCCGACCCCCTCCTCTAGGGTCAGAGCTAATTCATCATCAACCATTGCTTTGGAGAATACTTGTGCGAGTGAATCAACTACATCAATAGCAAAGCAAGGTTTCAAATCAGAAAAAGGTTACCTCATGGCTTCAAGAATGTTGAAGCATATAACATCATCAAACTCCATGGTGAGAGTCCCTTTGTACACGTCGATCTTCGTTCTCGCAGTCCTCATAAAGGGACGCCCTAAAAGTAATGGAGTGGTATTTAGGGGCGATTCCTCCATGTCCAAAACATAGAAATCCGTAGGGAATATCAGATGGTTTACCTGCACATGAACATCCTCAACATACCCTTGAGGGTATTTGTTAGACCTATCAGCAAGTTGAATGACAACATTATCCCTTTGAAGAAGGCCTAGACCTAGGGACACATACAAATTATAAGGCATGACATTTATGGACGCCCCTAAGTCTAACATCACATTTTCAAACCTGGTGTCACCAATGAAACAGGGAACAGAAAAACTCCCTGGGTCCTTCAACTTTAGGGGTAGTTTTCTCTGGATAACTGCTGATACCGTCTCACTCATTTTCACCACCTCCTTCTCTCTTGTCTGCCTCCTTGTGGTGCATAACTCCTTCAAGAACTTAGCGTACTTAGGCACCTGTTTGATGCACTCAATTAGGGGCATGTTCACTTGAACCTTCTTGAAGATTTCCAAGATTTCTTGATCAGATTTATCTTTCTTTGTCTTGGCAAACCTACTCGGGAAAGGTATAGAAACAACTGGGTTAGTCTTAACTAAACCAGTAGAGTTAGGAATTGTACCTTTGGGTGCCTCATTTTGGGGCATGTTAACTTCCACCCTTGATGCTAGCTAGGTCCTTTTCAACATCCTTCTTGGACACCTCCACAACATCTTCTTCTTCATTAGGGGCCACATGGGCCTTCTTGTGGGCTCTGGGAGGGTCTAGTAGCATGCACCCACTCCTAGTGATGATGGCTTGGGCATGCTCATTCCTCGGGTTAGGCACCGTGTTGCTTGGTAGCTTCCCTGTTTCAGCAATCCCGCCTATGAAATCCACTACTTGGCCCATTTGATTCTTGAGCTTAGCAATATCCTTTGAATGGGTTGCCTGTCCTAGAACCAAAGCTTGAGTAGCAGTGTTAAGTTGTTGTTGTCCCGCAACAAGGGACTTCAGCAGTTCATCATAATTAGGGGCACTCAAATTGTTGGAAACAGGAGGTGGAGGACAGAATTAGGAATACCAAAAGTTTGAGGTACCTAAGGCCTCAAAAACAAACCTGGTGGGTGGTGAGAATTCTGACCTGGGCCTTGAGGTGGTCTCAAGGTGTTATCATTGTTGGCCTAACGAAAGTTAGGGTGGTCTCTGAGCCCAGGATTGTACGTATTGGAGTAAAGGTTATACCTCGGGCCTCCTTCGCCTCCTTGATACCCTAGGGCATTAACAGATTCCCATCCTTCTAGAGAGGCAAGCTGGGGACATTTATTAGTGGGGTGCCCTTGAGTCGAGCACATCCCACACACTTCAGCCATTACTCCTCCTCCATTAACGTTTAAGACTTGAGACAGTAGAGTAGACATCTTGTTGACCTTGTCTTCAAGGGCAGAGTGAGTGGACACCTCATGTACCCTCATTTGAGAGAAAAGCACCCCCTCATATTGTTGATAGTTTAGTGCATGATTTGTAAGTAGCTCCTTGGCCTCATCAGGTGTCTTATCCATAGAGGACCCTCCAGCAGCAGCATCTAACAAACCACGCTCATTAGCAGTGAGTCCTTCATAAAAATAGGTAAGGAGGGACCCCTCACTCATCCCATGGTTAGGGCATGATGCTATAAGGCTCTTAAATCTATCCCAATAATTGTAGAAATTCTCCTCATGTCCTTACATGATTCCACTAATCTGCTTTCTCAAAACAGTAACTTTTCAGGCAGGAAAGTACTTCGTAAGGAACTCACCCTTCATCCTATCCCAAGTGTTGATACTCCCAGCAGGCAGCTCAAATAGCCAAGTCTTGGCCTTGTCCTCCAAAGTAAAAGGGAATGCCTTCATCTTTAAGATATTGATATCAGCTCCTTTAGGGCACATACTCCCACAGACAAACTCGAACACATTGAGATGCTTGCTAGTATCTTCACTATTCATCCCATGAAACTTGGGTAGGTGATGCAAAAACCCACTCTTTAACTCAAAATCATCATTAAGCCCCTCTCCTGGTTCTGGATAGGCAATGCATAAGGGTGCAGCAACCCCACCTGTAGGATTAGATAGTTGCCTAATAGTCTCGGCCATTGGTGCCTGTACTTGCTCAACAGGGGCGTGCTCTTCCTCTTCTACGTCTGTAACGTCCTCTTCAGTGACCTCCTCTTCTTCCTCCTCAAAGACTTGTTCTTCTCCTTCTTCAGAATGGTCAGGTTTGTTGATCTCCTCGGTTGATCTTAAGGAGTTATAACCTGAGTAGCTAGAGTCCTCAGAGTCCCTCCTTTTTAGAGGAGGGCGGTCTGAAAAAGTGAGGTTTGCCCTTTGCTTAGCACGTTCCAGTTTTTTCGAGAGCTCCTTAGTCTTATTAGAGACAGTGGACATTCATGGACTTTTAAGACCAAATCAAGTGTTAGTAGCATATACAAGGCTCAGACTTACATTTACATTCACATACTTAGGTACTGGAACAGAGGACCTCGTTTGTGCAATGGGACTATAGAACAGCTACCCTCTACAAGGTCATGTTTAATCCAATATATCTTAAGCATGCCACAATACATTTTTTTTTTTTGAGTTTGTTATATACATAGTTAATATCTCAATTGATCTCAAGTTGTAAGTCGAGCCCAATAGAAACCACTACTATTGGTGAGATATGATATAGGGATAGTCGCCTAGACATAAGTCTCTTTCCTTTGTTTCAGAAGGTTGGATGGCCAGATTAAGAGATAAGTGAGAGGGAGGACTCATTTTGGTGATACTACGGAGGCTACTCCCTCATTGAGGTTTAGGCCCCTATCGGCTACTCCCACATAGTGGTTTAGGCTCATTCTATAGTATCTCTGAGATCCAATTGAACCCATCACCCAGGGTCCCAAATTAAGACACCATCAGCTGGAAATTAACTTATGTGTTAGACCATTCTCCAAGTGCTAATAAAGACCGCCCTCAACCTCAAGAGACCTTAGCAAGGTACTAATGAAGGGTTAAGGCCAATATTAACAAAAGGGCCATTGTCTACTCATACGATTTTACACACTTACAATAATTAAGTATTTGACTAAATTTATAACAACCTAAGTATATTAATCTAAGTGAAACACATACAATTTACAACAGGCTTAAAAAAAAACAACTTCTACAAATTGTATAACAATTATAAAAGACATGCGTAATCTTGTAACACTCACAAAACTTAAACTAAATCACAATTATACCATGGCCAAACATATATTGCAATTTGTCACCATTCCACAAGTGTAGTACAAAAATTTAGCATGCATTATATATATAGACAACAAAATGGATGACACTTTAAGCGCTAGGGATTTTAACAATCCCTGGCAATGGTGCCAAAAAATTGATGCGGCTGAAATAGCCTCACAATTTAACCCTGCAAAATGTAGTTGTCAGTATAGGATAAGCAGGGATCGTTCAGTCCAGGGATTGTAGGGTACACCTACACAAAAAGGTCAATTAACAAATAAAAGAATAAAATGGGGGGTATGAGATTTGGTTACTAATCCACTTAAAATAAAATAAAAACAAAATAAATAAAACTATATACAATGATCGAATTCCCTAACCTAGACCAATACCACTCGGAAATTACTAAGTGTAGAAACAGAAAATCCATTTCAACATGCTACAAAAACGTGCCGATCTTAAATGCCTAGATAAGAGCTCAAATGAAAAACCTCAGCGGATCAATCCATTTATCTAATTCGTTCTAATGTGGGCTTGGATCGGAAGAGTCATTACCATGCCCAATACTACTAATTTTTTAGAACACTCAGCGTAATTCTCTTAATCAGTAGTATTATCTAACCCCCGAATCGACACACATGCAAATTAACTATTACACATAGAATTTAACATATAATTTCCAGAATCGTTTAACCATTGAAACATGGTTTTTACCACTTTAGAACTAATTATTACTTGTTTAACTTAGCGTCTTAACAAATAACAATTATTCTTGGCAAATTAAGCAAACAAACAAGAACACTCAGCGTGATTCTAGTATGAGAACTTATTAACCTAACTCTGAAAATTACCTAAACACGTAAAAAGGCACAAGATTGTAACATGCATCATCAAAGAATTCTCGAAATTAACTCAATAATAAACTGAAAATCTCAAAAATATTAATAAAAATATTCTAAACATTTCATGTCTCCAATTACACAACTCGCAAATCCAAACACTCAAAACCGAAAAAAAAATTGAAAGTAGAGTCAGAGTTACACTTTGAAGCTTTCCTCAGCGGCTTGGCAACAAGGTGGTGAACTCGTCTCTGCTATGGTGGTGGAGCGTCTTTGACTCAGCGCCTAAGAGCTTCGTAGATTGCTGGATGGATAGTGGTCACGGTCTTGTAGGTGATGGAGGATTGAAGAGTGAATTGGGCAGTGTCTCGGAAGAGGTTTTGGCCAGGAAGTGATAGGCAAGGAAGTGATTGGCTTTTGTCGATCGTACCCTTCATCATTTGGACTGATAGGATTGCATAGCTTTCTTCATCTTCTCTTTAATTTTCTGTTTCTTATTTCTTGTCCTTTTAATTTCTCATAATGGGGTACTTATGGCCTTAATTCCTCTCAATAATGGGGCAATTCCTTTAATTTCCCAACTGAAACATCTTTCTCCTTTATTCCCCTTCTTCATTACTTGGTCAAACGTCTTAAATTTCATACAAAAAGGTGGAGAATATCAGAATTTTTTTAGAGAAAATAAAGGGAATTAAAATGTAAAGACCGCAAAAACATCGACGGTAAGGAATCCTGATCCCGTTAGGATTTTTTCATAAATTTTTCATTTTCCACCTATTTTACTCCAAGCACTCTGTAAGACTCTGAAAATGACTTTAATGACTCAAGACACAAATCTAGGGGAGAAGTAAGGCTAGAATGGAGCGTATACTCATGAAAATCGTCGCGCTTTGTGCTTTTATCAATACATTGCTTGAAGGGTTTTATTTTGGACTATGATCACGGTTTTGAATGCTAAATTTAGATATGAGCATATATTTTTATTGCTGGTTTTGAGTTACTCATACGAGCTTTTACAAACTTACTGGGTTTGTTGCATGGTAACTCAGTGCACTATTCCACGATGTAGGGGTTATCTTGTAGGTCAGGAAAATCGTGACCGAAGTTGGGGTAGTGTACTTGCAGCTTAACGGTAGGAAACAAATTTTGTAACTTTACCGTTATTTGGACTTCCGTTGTAGTAAGCTCTAAAGAGCATTTACGTTTTATTTTGTTGTTGATAATTTAATTCGTAAGCTTATGTAATATATGACTCTGTGGGCAGGTCAATATTGACATAGTAGGTTCATGGCATCAATGTGTATTAAGTTGAAAGGGAAAAAGTTTTCCAGGTATTTGGTATTGATGGCTAGACGATCACGTATATATAATTATGTGATTGTATATCGATTTTTAAATTGTGTTAAAAATCAGGGGCATGACATTGAATTTGGATAATGTGTATTTCAAATATGGATATTTGAATGTGCAGCTTGAACTTTGGATATGGATAGTGTTTTGAACTTCAACATGTTGAAATGAATAAAATATGGGGGCGTGTGTGTCTGTGTAGAGAGAGAGGCAGATAGCAAAGTAGAAAACTGGTATTTGGGCCCTAAAGCCCAGAAACCAAACCCGGAAGGAAACGGGTCGGTCCCTGTTAGTACCAAAATGCGCTTTAGGCCCAAACCATAAACAATGGGTCGGGGCCCGGCCCAGTGAAAGTTTGGTTGGACCCGACCCGTGCCCAGCCCTATGTTTTGGTCTTTGTCACAATGGTGATCCAGATTGGGAAATGTTTCGTTAGATTTATGTAACATTTTGGGTCTTGTGAGACTCGCTTAATGTTTTGGTTTTTGTACTTGGGGTCACAGATGGTGATCGAGATTGGAAATCTATTATTTAGATTTGGGTAACATTTTGAGTCCAGTGTGACTTCTTTAAATGTTTTGGTCTTTGTACCGGAAATTTGAAGACCAGAAGGGTAAGAAGATCAGGTCTGCAACAGATCAGTGCTACCTTTCGCTCTCAAGCCAACAACAGGTCTTCCGCGCACGTTAACATTAAACACTTGAACTTTAATTAATTGACACTTTGGAAAATCTCACAAACAGTACCTGAACTTTTGGCCATTATTAACTTTCGTACCTCAAGTTCAAAACATATTAGATTGGTACCTCGATTTTTAACCCCGACCAAATATTGGTACTTGAGAATAGTAAACTCGTTAACGGGGTTAACTTTTCAAGGGTAGCATCGTCATTTTACTGTTCATATTCTCCAGAAAATCTCACAAACGGTACCTGAAATTTTAGCCACTAATAACTTTTGTACCTCAAGTTCAAAAAATATCAGATTGGTACCTGAATTTTTAACCCCGACCCAATATTGGTACCTGAGAATAGTAAAATCATTAACAGGGTTAACTTTAGACTTGCCCAGCAAACTTTTTCAAAATTGACTTGGCCATAATAACATTATTGAGGAAGAAGAAGAAGGAACAAGGTAGAAGAAGGAAGAAGAAGAAAACGGAAGAAGCAGGAAGAAGGAAGAAGGAGGAAGAAGAAGAAGAAGAAGCAGGAAGAAGGAGGAAGACGAAGGAAGAAAAAGGAAGAGGAAGAAGCAGGAAGAAGAAGAAGAAGAAGAAGGATTGGTGGATGTCAATGGAAGAGAGTGGAAAGTTTTGAGTACACAAAAGAGGAGGCTTGCCAGGGAATGGTGGAAGGTGTAGTATTGTGATGAGCTGACGAAGAAGATAAGAGTGGTGTTACTAAAGAAGAAGATAATGAAAATTCTGGGATTGCAGAGAGACTGGTTCGTTTTGTTTGGAGAAGATGAACAGTAAAATGACGATGCTACAAGTCAAAAGTTAATCCCGTTAATGATTTTACTGTTCTCAGGTACCAATATTGGGTTAGGGTTAAAACTCCAGGTACCAATCTGATATTTTTTGAACTTAAGGTACGAAAGTTATTAGTGGCCGAAAGTTCAGGTACCGTTTGTGAATTTTCTGTTGAAGATGAACAGTAAAATGACGATGCTACCCTTGAAAAGTTAACCCCGTTAACGATTTTAATATTCTCAGGTACCAATATTGGGTCGGGGTTAAAAGTCCAGGTACTAATCTGATATTTTTTGAACTTGAGGTACGAAAGTTATTAGTGGCCGAAAGTTCAGGTACTGTTTGTGAGATTTTCCCATTAATTGACACTTTTTATCATGCATCACACATAAATTGAAAACTAAAAATTATTAACCAAGAGTGTGTCCCGTGTCCAATTCCTAATTTCCGATGCTCTTCTTCGTGTAATTCGGGAGTCACGAACCTTCCGTTCCTCGGGTAACTGGAGTTCTAATTTCCAACATATTAATCGTTATAATCTATCGACCAATTATTTGAAATCTCAACGATTAATAAATCGTCTAACCAACTTTTTTTGATTTGACCAAGAGTTAACCAAGGTTTGACTAGTGTTTGACTAATCATTACAAATTCGATAATTATCCCAATTACTGAATATTTGACCTTTTATCATTCTTCGACTTTCGACCAATCATGATTAGCTTGAATAATCAGAATGATCAGCATAATTTCATTTTCATACTAGGTATGCTTTCCACATATACTCAGGGCACCCAAGTCATGTAAAACCAATGCAACACATAATACGGTTAACCAAGAACCCATAATCCAATTTCAACTAACTTAACCCCTCATTCTTTGATTATAAACTTCAAACCTTAAGGACAGAAACACACAGAGATCAATCACACAACCCAGAAGAACTCAATCTCAACAACAATCGTAGTTCACTTATGAATTAGAAAGCCAACTCAACATAATTAAACTAATTCTTGAACATCTTCACAATTACCCAACAATTCCATAACAGAGTTAAACCTATAACCCAGAAAAATTCAAATTTCAACAACAACAACAATCAAATTCCTAGATTATATTGAATGTACAAACTCAAGAATGGTTAGTGAGCTGTTGCCTCTGCTCTTCCGACCAAGAACATGGCAAACCACCTATTCTACTCACACATTAGAGCAAATCTTGCAACTTGAATCTCCCAATTTAAACTAGCACGGTAGTATAAGCTTAACTGGACACAAGCTCGTGGTTTAGATATCAGCGATAAATTGACGAAGCCAGAAAAGCCGTTGTGGACGGTGATACCTGTAAACACCCAAAAACACAATTCATCAAAACTCAATCGAACTCAAGAATTAATGATACCATCATATAGAGCGTGACGAGGAGGTCAAGTTTCATACCTCATGCATCTCAACCCGTCACCAGAGTTGCATGAATTTTCCGAAGAACAGCTGAAAAAAACACAAAGCTTTCCAGCTCGAATCTCTTTCCAGAGTTGCTGATTGGACGATTTGACCCCAAAAAGACATCAGTAACGAGGAGAGGAAGTGATTGGACTAGTGCGCCATCATGACGTAGCCGTACGAAGAGGTTCCAATCGGGTCGTCTTCTTCGGTCACCGGGTTGACGAACTGGGTCACTAGCCCAGATGACTATCGATCATTCTGGGGCATTTGATATGATTGAGCCCTATTTATAGCCTCTTCCCAATTAATTTTGGACGGTCATGATAAAGCGGTGGAGGATTTGTGCGGACTAGATTGCACTGAGCTAATTTCCTTTTTTCTTTAATAATTTTCTAAAATCCCAAAACTTCAGAAAATTACAATAAATAGCTCGTATGTTTGAAAAATTTCTTGAAAATTCCTATAGACTAATGGCATCGCATACTTTATTATAGGGTCTAAATTTTGAAGATTTCATCTTGTGAAAAATTTTGAAAATTATTCCCGAGCTTCTAAATAATTGTCGAGATCGAAAATTTAATTCCTCAAACGATGTCACTAATTCCTCAAAATTTTATCATCTGGGTTTTGATTGCGTTTGTGTACCAGAATTCATGGTATGGGTTTTGATTGCGTTTTTGGATGTTCATGGATGGTCTGTTCCACCAATTCCACCTCCCCCAGTACAATTGCATTCACTGTAAGATTATATGATCCAGTGCAATTGCATTCACTGGATAGCTTTGTTTTTAAGGATTTAATATTAATTTGTATGTGCTTTTCTTAAATGTTTTCACTATGTAGATCTTTGTTGGATGTTGATTAGTTTTCTAAAATGTTCTAATGATGTTGTTAGGAAGTATTTAGAGGAATTCTGTTTCACTAGGGTCCAGGGAACGAAATAGTGTTTGATTAGAATCTAGAGAATATGCACTCTCTCAAAATCGGATAATCAGATTGGCCGATAAGATTTATAGACTACATTATAAAACTTCTCTTATAAATAACAGGGTAGGAGAGCCAATAAAGGGATAAGTGAATTTAGTTGGTCAAACAAATAGAATACAGTAAGAAGCATTTGCTCGAGTGTGTGGGTAATTGGGAGCTTTATTCGTATTATATAGTTCCTTTTGCTTCTGAATTTGAATTTGCTTTTTCCGTTTTTGTTTATTATGTGCTCTAATGTTAAGGGAAATGGTTGTGAGATTTTGCAGTGGACTTTGATTATATGTTCATTTTGATATCTGTATATATCATGGGAAAACTTACATGACAAACGATTTCATGGTCGTCACCAACAAAAAAAAAACATGATTTCAAGGTCTTAGTAATATAGTAATATGCCCAAAAATTGGTGCTGAATTTCAAATGTCAGCTTTATTTTTATGCGTCAAATATGATTCACTTTGTGATATGATTTTGTTTTCATTCGCATCTAATGTTGAGCGATTAAACAAGTTTATTTAGAGAAAGTGAAATGGAGTCACAGCAAAGTTTCGATGATACTGCTATTTATTGTCATCAAGTGAAGGCTGATCTGATTCCTATAAAGAACCAAGAATTTCATACACTAGAAGACGTTGAGACATTTTACAAAAGCTATGCAAAAGAATCAGGGATTGATGTCAAAAGTTATACTAGCAAGAAGAAGAATGGTGTGATTGTAAGAAATGAGTATGTGTGCTCTAAAGAAGGAACATCAAAGGTAACAAGAAAGAAAAGAAATCGGAATCAAACAAGAGAAAAGTGCAAGGCAAGAATAGTAGTTGTAAAACGTGCTACGATCAGCAAATATGTTGTCACTATTTTTTTTGAGGGTTACAGCCATCCTTTAAATACCCCACGAAGAAAACATTTAACAAAAGATCCGTCATGACATTTCATCGGTTCAAAAATCATTAACGAAGCAACTGATTGCAGTCAATGTGCCAACATGTACACAATTTGACTTTCTTGGAGTACATTCAGGAGGACTAGAAAACAGTGGGTGCTTGCAACAAGATATTTATAACTACAAAAGGGATTGTCACAAAGAATGTGACAGGGGCATGATGGAGATATGTTGCATGCTACAGAAAGAAAAAAGATCCTTCATTCATTTTCAAAATAAAGGCTGACAACCAAAACAGGATCACAAATATCTTTTGGGCTGATGCAATTTCTAGACAATCTTACAAGTTTTATGGTGAAGTTGAAATATTTGACATAACTTACAACACCAATACATATCGTTGATCTTTGCACCTTTGGTGGGAGTAAATAATCATGGGCAAACAATAATTTTGGCTTGTGCATTCTTAAGCAACGAGACAACTCATTCTTTTGTATGGTTCTTTAAAGAAATTTTGGATGCAATGCTCGGTGATGCTCAGAGGATGATCATTACTAATCAAGATCCAGCAATGACAAAAGATATCTTTGAAGTACTTCCACAGACATTTCACAGGTGTTGTAGCTGGGATGTCAAGTAGTCAATGAGCAGAAGGTGGGCATGCTTTTTACAAGACGTTTGTTTCTTAAGAAAATACATCATTAGATTTTATGGTTCAGTTTAATCGGGCTGTCACATGTCAATGACATATGGAATTAATGGAGGACCAGGTCGACATCAATGAGAAGCCAAATTTTGCCTCACCCTTTGAGATGACAGACCAAATGGCTCATGTTTATACACATAAATCCTTTAAATAATTTTATGATCAGTTGTTGCAGTGTTACAATTACAGATTTGAGCACTCACATGAGAATGATACGTATATGGTGTATATTGTATTGAGAAAGAAAATGGAGAACCCCAAGGGTCGTGAAATTATTTATGCCAAAGTGTCAAATTTTGTATTATGCAGCTGCAAAAAATTTGAGACAGTTGGGATATTGTGGCATTTCTCATATTTATATGACTTGTTGATAGATTACCAAATCAATACATCTTAAAGAGGTGGACGAAAGCAGGAAAAGCTGAGACAGTTCTTGATTATGTCGGTGTGGAGATAACAGATAATAGAGATTTGCTTGCCACCCGGAGTCGGTTATGCCAATATGATGTAGATGTAATTGATAAGATTATGGGTAGCGAAGACGCAAGTGGTTTGTTTTTGGATTCATTAAAGAGTGTTCTGGAGAAGTATAATGCCATGATGGCTTATGGTGAGACTGTTAAGTCTGCAATAGTGCCAGCTGAACAGAAAATTCTTCCTTCTCAACACATTTATAATGAACCTGTTCAAGTAAGGGCCAAAGGATGTGGGAAAAGATTGAAGGCAGGGAAAGAGAAGGGGAGATTGAAAGCTGCAAAGAAGGCAAATGGTAAAGGTAGATTTTGTCATGGATGTAAAAAAAATGACCAACAACATGATAAAAGAAATTGTCCTGAGTTGAAGAATAAAAACAGCATATCAATCCCTCAAACTGGGTAAGTATTTAGTTGTTGTATCTAATACTTATATTGCATGATCCCTCAAATGGCATATGAATTCCTGATGTTTTTTTTTCTTGTTTTTGATTTGCAGAGAGGATACAAGTGACCCAAGTATGGATAAGGAAGAGACGAGTCTGCGTAGCAAGCCGAGCATGATTAATTGTCAAATATTATTTGTCATCCCTTGTCGATTTTGTTTGATTATGCACTCATCTGCAATGCTAAACAATTTTCTCATGTAGGATTATTTAATTTATAACTATTGTTACTGTTCAAAGATGCTGAATCTATTGTAAGTCTATTGTTATGCCTTTTCCTTGCGAAGATGAGTCATAATTATATATGCATTGTTTGCTTTATATCCCTTATGCAGTAAACCTCCTTATATAGGATTATTCTGGAAACAATTTTGGGTTGGTTGCCTTCTGTGTTGCTGCGACTGTGATAGAGTTTTAGTTAGGTGATGTGTACTAATGTCATACAAACAAAGGCTGATAAAAAAACAAGAGCTTGTACTATTTCCTTTGCTGTATTCTACAACATAGAATTTCTAGCTCATTTACAATTAGTTGATGATGTATATACAAGGGACCAGTCCATCAGTTCTTCCTAGTATGTTCTCAACAGGGACCTCTTTTTTGTTTCTTTTGCACACTTGGAGACATACTCGTCACCTTTTACCAGTACCACAACATGCGCCAATGAAAGAATTAAACCGATCAGCCATTTGACATCATGCATTATTTTAAGAATGCCCAAGGGAGTGAAGGCAGAATATGAGACTGTAACATCACCAAAATGGTGAAAGGGGCTATATCCTATATCTCCTACAATTTTACATTTGCTTGACTCATTTAACTAGAAACCATTTTGCTACATAAAGAACACATTTATAAACATAGCAAATCGAAACAGGACCGAAGAAATAGCTCAAGCAAATCCAAATCGAAACAGGACAGATAAAACAACTCACTTTTCTCCACATTTATATACATAGCAATCGACATTGAAGCTAGAAAAAAAAAATCCTAGCTTAAAGCATGAACCCTTAAAAATCCCCAGACCTCTCATTGCTCTAGGCTTTTATAAACACTTCAGTAGTTTTCTAATAAATTTGTTACCCTCCCAGTCCTGGACCTATATCACCATACCCTTGACCCTTTCATGAAGTTTGAGAAGTGCATAACTGTAATAAACGCAATTTCCATTTTAATTTCGTGTAATTGTGTGGAACGAATATTGTACAATTTCACGAATGTTGCTCGAAATATTTCATTTTTAGAATTATAGAAATTCCGAAACAATTGTTTTAACGAAAAGCTCGAAACGTTTGATTCAAGAAATCGACTTTTTATACGTGCAAAATTTGGGAAAACTTCTTTCATAAAAGTTGTAGAGCTCGTCGATACGAGTCTGTATATATGCGGAACACAAAGATCGATTTTTTTCTGATTTAGTTATCGCATTTAGAAGAAATTTCCAAAACGGGTATTTAAAGAAAAAACCCTAATTTTTTTTTTTGGAAACTTTCCTTTTTCTCCCGGCCTCCTTCACCTTTTGGAAACTGTTTTCTCTCTCTCGCGGCCGAACACAGAAAAACAGAGCAAGGGCTCTGTGATCGATCTCTCCTTCTTCCATCCACCTCACGACCCCAGACAACTTCCGTTAGCTTCGCCTCGACTTTGCGCAGCTGCCAGAAGCAGCCTTGCGCGGCGACACAGTCGGCAGAGGAGGCGGGAAGCTCCGATCAGTTTAAGCTCGATTTTGTTCCAATCATGATATCTCCAGCTACAAGCCATCAATCCTTGCCAAACTTCATCCTCAAGCTCGCCTCGACCTCCTGAAGCTCCCAGAAGCCTTACACGGCGGCGTGGCCTGTGGTGGCGGCTGGAAGCCAGCCCCGTTTTGGATCGAACGAAACTTTCGATCTGGATATCTCAAGTTGTAGAGCTTCGTTTCTAGTGATTCTTGGCTGGAGAGCTTGCCTTGAGTTGCTGAACAACTCTCCAGAAGAAATCGAAGCCATTTGTGGAAGTTTTTACGTCGAACTCAAGCTCGCCGGACTCTGAAAATTTTCCCGTCACCGTGACTATTTTGGTACTTTTCGACCTCTTCCAGTTATTTTCTGATCGTGAGCTAGTTATGAAAAATGTTAAAATGAAGAAGAGCAACTCGGCCCCGACAGCATTGGTGGTGGTCTGCGACGGCTCTGCCATTAACTCCAGCGACCCTTTCAGGCCACCTTTGGGGATCAAAAATATAGTTTCTGTACATTTTAAGATTCTACATTTCAATACGATCATTTCGGCATATTATACACATTTTTCGGATATCGTATGATTTAGTTATGAATTTTTAGATTTCGATTGTTAGATTTGTGATATGTGAAGTTAAGACCATCCGATGGACTTGTAGTTTTGATATGATGATCATATGGCTGTCTCAGTGGCTTTGTATGGTCATGGGCGAAGATCCGACCGTTGGATCTTCGTATAATTGCAAAACGGTGATTAGGGAGGCGATTCGTGAGAATCTGTCCGTCTGATTCTCTTATAATTTAAAATCCAACCGTTGAATGGTAGTTTAAGTATGTTCTGGAATTATTGGCTAAATTCAAGTCACATTTAATTAGGTGATTGACGGTTTGTACTTGGGTGAGCTGATTCGGTGTGAGTTGTGTTTAAATTAAAGACGCAGCGGGAGTTTCGAGGTGAGTAAAACTCAAGTGGTTCATATTACGAACCGAATGCTTTTAATTTATTTATTTTTTCATAATTGTGTGAAAAATATTTATGGATTAAATATTTGTTTTTAAAATCACATGGACTCGACCAACTACGGTCCATAGGTAAGTAAAATGAATTTTAATTATACAAATGAATTTCACTATTTTTTTGTGTGAACTATAGATGGTATTAGTGATCATCCCTAAGTGGATGATTACGTGTGTGTATATATATATATATATATATATTTACGTGGAATATATATATATATATATATAGGGTGGTATGTTGTTGAGTGATGATATGATTGAGTTGGAATGATGATTTGGATTATATTTTAAATGCTTAATTTTCATAATAATATTGTATATCTTAGATGGGTTGATTTCATTGTGTGAAAACATGTTGTTGTGCTCATTTATGGATTTAGGGTCAACGTAGTGACCGGTATGGGAGAATCGGACGCTTTAATCCTAGGTGGATGATGACATACGATTGGTTGAGTGAGTTGGATGCCACAACCCTTGTCGGGTAATGAGGCTAGATTAAGTACGAGTATCAAACGTTCTAAATATGTATATACGTATATATAATGATGAAATACGACAAAGATAAATATGTCGGATGCCATAACTTGGGTCAGGTAATGGGTTACGATTCAGTTAGAGTTCTAGTCTGTCAAACACCGTATTTTTATAAATACGATTTCAGGGTTTTGAGAAGAAAGATGTGAGTACAGGTTTCGTGTTGAATTGTTGATTTGATGATTGATTGTTAAGATTGTGGTTTCTTTGTGAACGTGGGATTTGTTGGATGTTCGCTTGGGTGAAAATAAATATGACTTAATTAAATAACCATTCTTTCTTTTACTCATATGAGCTTTCAAAAGTTTATCGGGTTTTGTGCTGTTGCAATCCCAGTACACTATTCAAATGGTGTAGCGGATATTCCTGCAGAATAGGATAACCAGGGAGGCGACCGTGCTGTTTAGGAGTTGCAGCATTTATTTGTTTTTCATTTGAGTTGTGAGGTTTGTTATGCTCATTTAGAGCTTTACAATTTTAATTGTGAGTTTCAGTTGTAATTATTAACCGAGACTAAATTCGGGATTTGAAATTAAATTTGTGTGGTGTGGTTGGTAAGAAAAAGACATTTTCAGGATGATTATTTTTGAGTTGTGGTAATTCATGTTTCAGATTTTTGAATTTTTATTCTAAAATTCGGGGCGTGAGAATAACGGTAATAATGAGAAGAAACAGAATGTACATATATGTATCAGTTAAGCAGTGTTTATGACAAGGAACAGAAAACAGTAAAAACCGCCGGTACATATGCTACTAGACTACTACTATTTAATCAACAACATTGCCCTGATGAATATCCAACCTCCACAGAACAGGAATATGCCATATTTGAAATGGCACAACATTGACATGAAGGTTTGGGACACCAAAAATGTAGCTGCAAAGTTCACAGCAATCCCGATGCTCTGGCCTGTAGGTCGAATCTTCATGGGGAATATTTCAATTGGTATGAGCCAGTTCAAAGGACCCCATGACCAAGCAAAAGCGGCAGCATAGAAACACATCAACACCAGGACTAGTATGGCATAGCCCTTTGAGATGCGCTTGGTGCCGTCAGTACCTGTTGTTGGTGCTAGAACAATAGCCACCGCAACCTATACACAAAAAGACCAATTTATATATTCTGGTTCAAAATTTGAAATGAAAAATATATAAAATTAAATTTTATATTTTAGAAATGAAAATTACATTTGCCTACGTACCTCAGTAATGATCATTTGGATACTAGCTTCCGTCAACAAAAATCTCCTCCCACACCGATCAACCGCATAAGTAGACACAAGAATTGAAAGGATATTAACCATTCCGAGTATGATCGCGGCAATCAGAGCAGAATCATTTCCCAAACTCGAGATTCGTCTTTTTCAAATATCTAATTGTAGTTCTCACAGTTGTACATGGATACATAAAGTCGGTGCTGCTTCTTCACAGATTCCAGCTCTTTCGACTTTTCACATTCTTGCTCCAAAAGCTTTTCCAACTCGATATTCTCATAAATTAAGCCGGCTTTCTATTCTCGACAGAAGCTACATGTATGTATCAGTTATTTGGACGTCTTGAATGAGAAGAGCACAGCAGAGGAGAAGATCGAGCACAGCAGAGGAGAAGAGGATGAGACGTCTTGAGCGTGAGGTTTCCTTCAATTTGTGCGCTTGTTGTTTTTTTTTTCTTTTTTACTTTTTCTTATTGTTAACCCATGGGTTTTAACCCTGGTTAAGAGAGATAAGTTGTGGTCTATTAGATTTAAGTGAATTGATCCAAGGGCTAAAAAAAGAGGTTCACACTTTAATTTCGGAGCGGAATTCCGCTCTTGATAGGATCATAACCTTTTTGACAAGCCTTGATGGAATAATAACCTTTTTAACAAACGTTTATATTGTGGATGTTTAAATTCTAAACATGTTTGTTTTTTCTTATTAAATCTAGGGTGATGCAATTCATGCAGTCATTCATGAAGATAATTACCCTCATCTGACTGAAAAAATGGAAGAAGGTTTTGTATACAAGATCTTCCAGTTTTATACCAAGGAGAATTTGTCCAAGATAAAAGTGATTAATCATCAAGCACAAATTCACATGAATTGGAAAACAAAATTCATAAAAGTTCAAGAGAGTTTCCCACTGATTCCCCGCCATGCATTCCTCCTGATCGAATATGACAAAATGGGAGCAGTTATGGAGAAGCAAAAAGTGCTTATAGGTCAGTTTATCATGATTGAATAAGCAATCTGAATATTTATGTATCATATGCTTTATCAAATAGCTTATCATTTGAACTAATAATTATCGTGATTGAAGATGTATATGGCTGTCTGAAATTAGTCGTACCAGAATATCAGGTATTTGTCAGAAGTCAGGAAAAAATGGAGTCAAAAGTTGAACTCATCTTAGAAAACTTGAGGTATATTATTATAACAATCTTAGATACTTTAATATATTTTTTCATATAACTAATATTCCAAAATAAATTCTTTAAACTGTAAATACAGGAGAAAGGATTTAAAGATCACACTTTAGGGTGACACAGCAAGACGATTTGACATAGAAGCCATTCAAAAGTATGATCCACCATTGCTGATTGTGTTTACAAGCTTGAGGGTTACTCTATTCCAAGGTAACTACTGATTGATTAGAAAAGAGATCGAATAATCATAAATCAAAGATGCACATTTCGTTAGCTTTGATTCAAATTTATACTTTGACAGTCTACAATTTTGTAACAGGTTCTTCTTTGTTTGTGTTTGTTTTTTTAATTTTTTAATTTTTTTTCCCCTTTGATTTATATAACTCACAGGCCAGATCACTCCATCTACTACAAATCACAGTTGTTTGATCATAGATCCGTGTATTCCAGGCAAAGAAGAAAGCCCCACCCTTCAAAGCTCTTCTTTTCTCTCAAATGAACTATAATTTGAAATTTATTTAATGTAAATTTGAAAATTTTCAGATTTTCAAAAACAGGAGACAAGGTTAAGATAACACCAAATCCATTCAAGCAACCAACACAGCAGGAAGTGAAAGATCGCACAAAATGGAGAGTCTCCGACCTAAATGCGATGAATCCATCGTTGCACACGGTATTACAAACACTGTTATTTCCTATTAATAAACCTCTTTCTTCTTATTCATCTTCTTTACATTTCATTCTAACGACATATACATATATATGTAGAATGAGCTGTTGTACTGTGTTGCTTCAATAGCCAGGTTTAGTATAAGCTGTGTTGCTTCAATAGCCAGGTTTAGTATAAGCAGCAATTGGTGGTACGATAGATCAAAAAGAAAGAGGATATTAATCAGTTCTCCTGCATAGAGCACGATATCCAAATTCCTCTTCCATGGTATATTTTGAAATATTGCATCTGCATGAACTTAACTAATTTAAACTAATTTCATGTAAATACTATTGTTTCATTTATTTTACTATCTAAAACTCATATACCTTACTATCATGGATCTGCTGTTTTTTGCATTCATCCATAACTTTCTGTTTCATTGTTTCATGTCCAGTTATAGACTTTTTATGACAATTAAGGATAAAGACAGTGAGGTTACAGTTGTACTGATTGGAAAACAATTAGCTGAATATATATTTGGAATTAGCTGTCAAGAGCTGGTTAAAAATTGAAGATGTTCAAGTGAGGAAACAATCCCAAAAGAAATTCAAAACACAATTGGCCGCAAGTACCTGTTTGAGCTGAAAGTGAAGCCAAATGGTGAATTCATTGTCAGAGCAACATACCCCGACATGCAAGATTCTTCGTCATCAGCTCCAGCTACAGAGAAAAAAAGGATAACTGAAACAAGCAATTTGCCAAAAAAGAGAAAAAGGTAAATATTAAATAAATATGATTCTGCATAGTTTCATACATCATAATCTTAATTTAAATCACTATAATTTAAATTGATAGGGAAGCTGAACATGAGACAACCATATCATCTTCAATTGGTGAGGAAAAGAGTTGAAAGCAGTAGTGATCCATGGTAAACCAGTCTTTTGTATAAATGTATTTTATAGTGTACTAACTTATGGTATTAGACTGCACGTACATTGACCACAATTTATGTATGATATGCATGTAGTCAATGAATCAATTGGAGTCTTTTGTGTTATCGGAGTGAATGTTAGTTTTTGTGATAAACTCCAGAATTACTTTTTGGCAACAAGCTCCAGTTGTTTCAGCAGTTATAACTAAAGCAATCACTTTTTGAAAGGTAGAAGCAGTACTAGCATTTTTGTGTCAACTTCTACCAAACAATGTATAATATATGTTCTATTAATAATATATAATTAACAGTTTTCGTTCTGTAAGTTTCTGTGCTTTTGAATTTAATATTCTTTATTTCAAAATTCAAATCACATCTATATTCATGCTCAAGTTGAAATTTATTAAACAAAAATATACACATGACCATTTGATTAATCTGGGCGATCATGCTTTTAATTTAAAATTAGAGATATTGTTTTCTTCTCCAGTTTGTGTTAGTGTGAGTCATCGTTCCCTATTAGGAATAGACTACAAGGGAATATATTGTTGTAACTACTTACCTTGTATATGTTGTGTAGTACAGTAGTACACAATAGTTGTAGTACGATTGTAATCTGTTTATATACACCACAGAATGGGTGTAATTAATATCTAAAAATTCATTCTCAATCTTGTTATATTTGACTTGGTATCAGAGCAAAGATCCGAGAGGACTTTGTTTCTTATTCATTCTCAATTCGAGTAATCGATACAAAACCAAACCCCTTTGTTAGGGTTGTTTTTGTCATTCTCTACCCTTAATTCAAAACTGGTCTTCATCTCTTTTTAGAGATCGACCTTTGTCAAGTAAATCCTCCAGGCTGCATCAATCCTCACCCAGGCCGAGTCACCCAGGCCGAGTCGCCTCCATCTCAGGCCTAGTCCTCCAGGCTGCATCACCTTGAGTCGCCGCCGTCCTCCAGTCGCTCATCCAGGCTTCATCACCCAGACCACCCTCGCAGCCTTCGCGTCCGGAGACACCATTGCTGTCCAGATCGTGGTCATCGGCCCGCCGTCCTCCAGGCTGCAACCGACCCCTCAGATCGTCCCTCACCGCTTTCGTCTGCCTCCGACATCAGATTGGTCTTCGTCCGCCTCCTCGGTGCAATCGCCGGCGCCGGACTCTCTCTCCTCATCACCGCCTGTGTCTTTTGCTCACTGTGATTTTCTCTCCGTGTAGATTGCCAACGTTGCTCTCTCACCTCGTGTCCGCCCTCGTTTTGCCTCAGATCGTCGAATCCCTTCAGTCGACGTCCACGATTGTCTCGACTCAGTCCGGCGTCGCTCCGCTTCCGGTCGTCCCTGTCCCTATACACCACAGAACCAACTCAGTTCGGTAACTCGGTCAACTTGACCAACTCAGTCAATCTCAACAGTTTTCAAAAAAAAAAAAAAAAAGGAAGAATATATATATATATATATATATATATCGCTGCAATTGTTGGAATATCCTCTTTTTCCGCTGCATACTCTGTGATTTTTGCTACTGAATTGTTGTGATGGGTGGTGATCAAAGTGAAGGTCAGGGTTCTAAGACCAATGAGGTTCAGAAAGTTGAGGTCTCTGTTAAGAGCTCAGAAGGTGGTTCTTTTGGTGGTACCAAACTCACTGGTACCAATTTCCGAACATGGAAGAAGATTATGTCCGTTTATCTTCGCGGGATACACAGGATGGGACATGTGACAGGAACAATCAAGGTTCCTAGTGAAGATGACATCGAGGCCTATGCTAAGTGGGAAGATGATGATGGGTTAGTAATGTCTATTTTATTTAGAGCCATGACTGATGATGTGCTGCAGATGGTAGAGGAATGTGAAACTGCTGAGGCAATATGGAAGACATTGGGAGATCTCTATACAAATGAGTCTGATTTTATACAGGTTCATGAACTGATGTGCAAAGCTGCAGGAATGCAACAGAATGGGCAACCAGTGTCAGTGTTTTTCACCAAACTGAAGAATGTATGGGCTGAAATTGATCAGAAGCGTCCTTGCAAGATCAAGAATCAGGAAGATCTTGTGTGGTACCAGAAGGAGAAGGAGCTAGAAAGGGTTCATGTCTTCCTGAGAGGGCTTGATGAGAAGCATAGCAGTGCCAAGGGAGAATTGCTCAGAATGACAGACCCTCCTAGTTTGAACACAGCTTTTACATACATCCGCAAGGATGAGTCTCAGCAGGAAAGTGTCAAATCTGCACAGGTTGAAGTATCTAGCCTAGCCATTCAGGCCAAGTCACCTGCACCTTTCATTCAGGCCAAGTCACCTGCACCTTTCCTTCAGCAACAGAGTTCAGCCCCACTTCATCAGCAAGGTTTCCCGCAAGGCTTCTCAAACCGTCCTCGTCCTCAATGCTCTTATTGCAACGATCTTGGGCATGTTCGGGAGACTTGTTGGAAGTTGAACCCACATCTTAAACCTAAAAAGCAAGGTTATCGTCTTAAGGGGAAAGCAGCTGCGGTTCACTTGGTCCAAGAACCAGATTTCTATGGAGTGGCTGGCCAAGATCATCATACAGCAGGTGGAGCTACCCCTACAGCTTCTATAGCTGGTCGAGGTAAAATTGGTATGGCTTTACAGATTTCTAACTTTGTTGGTTCTGATACATGGATTATTGATTCTGGTGCCTCCTATCATATGACTTATGACAAATCATATTTTACTGAATTGTCTTCCTCATCAGTGTCCTATGTAACCAATGCCAATGGTGAGGCTTTTCCTGTGTTAGGGTCAGGGTCAGTGCGTATTACTCCCACTTTAGAACTTCATAATGTGTTATATGTGCCTGACTTATCTCGTCACTTGATATCTGTCCCACAATTGAACACTGAGTCTAAATGCTCTGTGACCTTTTATCCTATGTATGTGATTTTTCAGGATCTTCTCACCAGGGAGATAGTCGGTCGGGGGTATCTGAGGGGCCGGTTGTTCCATCTGGATCAGACATATGCAGGAGAGAAACCAGGAGCACAGTCCCGAGTCGCTTCGACTTCGAATTCTGATAAGCTAAGTGAGATTTGGTTGTGGCACCGCCGTTTAGGGCATCCATCTTTTAGTCTTATGAAGAAAACCATGCCTACTCTGTTTATTGGTGTGGATGAGTCAGTTTTACATTGTGAAACATGTGTTTTGGCCAAGAGTCATCGTGCTACTTATTCTCCTAGTATTTCTAATAAAAGTGTTATCCCTTTTGAGTTGATTCATTCTGATGTTTGGGGACCTTCTAGAGAGCCTACTGTATCGGGTATGCGATATTTTGTGGTGTTTATTGATGATTGTACGAGATTGTCATGGGTTGCTCTTCTTAAAACCAAAGATGAAGTCTTCCCCGCTTTTCAAACCTTTCGTAATCTTGTTCAGACACAATATCATAGCACCATTAAAGTCCTTCGTTCTGACAATGGGGGGGAGTATGTTAACCATGTGTTCAAAGAGTTTTTTAAAACTCATGGATTGTCCACCAAACCACGTGTCCGCAAACACCAGAACAGAATGGAGTGTCCGAAAGGAAAAACCGTCATTTACTTAATATGGCTCGTGCCCTTCTTTTTAGTGCTCATATGCCCAAGTATCTTTGGGGCAATGCTATACATGCTTCCTCTCATCTTATCAATCGTCTTCCATCCAGTGTCCTTCAGAGCAAAATTCCATTTGAGGTTCTCGCCTCTCATGTCTCCTTACCATCCTTTCACAATCTTCCAGCTCGTGTTTTTGGTTATGTTGCCTTTGTCCATATACCAAAAAATCAGAGGTCTAAGTTGGATGCCCGGGCCCTTAAGTGTGTGTTTGTTGGCTACGGAGGTCATCAGAAGGGGTACAAGTGCTATCATCCACCCACCAGAAAGTATTATGTCACTATGGATGTTACTTTCTTTGAAGACATGAGTTATTTCTCCTCTTCAGATACAGCTCTTCAGGGGGAGAATTCATATTTTGAAGAGCTATATCATGGAGAGGGGGAATCAGAGGGAGAGGGAGAAGCCACACAGCCAGGAGGTATTTTGACAGATCCGGTTGAAACTATTAGCTCGCCGCCTCCAGCAGCAGAAGCACCAGTTCCCATCACTCAGAATGAGGTTGAAGACACAACTGCCCCTCCTGCTATCGCTTCTACCCCTGACCCACAACTTCCTGGTACTGAAGATCATCCATTTGAGGTATGTCCATCCACTGATACTAGTAGTAGTGAGTCTAATGTTGAGCAATATGTGTTACCACATAGGACCACTCGAGGTCAATCAGCCAAAAGATATGAACCTACTCTTACTGCCAAATCAACATATCCAGTAGCCAACTATATGTCCACTAGGAGGTTGTCTAAGTCATATGCATCATTTGTGAATCAAATATCTGCTGTATTAGTACCTAACAAAGTGCAGGATGCATTGGGGGATCCAAAGTGGAGGAAGGCTATGGATAAAGAGATGGAGGCGTTGCAGAAGAACAGTACTTGGCAACTTGTGCCTCCACCACAAGGCAAGAAGGTTGTAGGCTGTCGTTGGGTGTTTACCGTGAAGCATAATACAGATGGATCAGTGAATCGATACAAAGCACGACTTGTAGCCAAGGGATTTACTCAGACGTATGGTATAGACTATGATGAAACTTTTGCTCCTGTTGCCAAGATGAATACTATTCGGGTTCTGCTCTCGTTCGCTGCTAGTTTAAACTGGCCACTCCGACAGTTTGATGTCAAGAATGCATTTCTTCATGGAGAGTTAGTCGAGGAAGTATACATGAGCCTCCCACCAGGGTATGTAGTTACTTCTCCTGGTGAGTTTGTATGCAAATTGAGAAAGTCTCTGTATGGTCTCAAACAGTCACCTCGTGCTTGGTTTGGAAGATTTTCACAGTTCATGCGGAAGGTTGGTTACAAGCAGAGCAACTCAGACCATACCTTGTTTCTCAAACATCAACAGGGGAAGGTAACAACTCTAATTATCTATGTGGATGATATGGTAATCACGGGTAATAACAGTGTTGAGATGGATAGACTGCAGAGACAGCTAGCTTCTGAGTTTGAGATGAAGGACTTGGGTGAGCTTAAGTACTTCTTAGGAATTGAGGTAGCCAGGGGGAGAGAAGGAATCTATCTGTGCCAGAGGAAGTATGTTCTTGACTTGCTGACAGAGACAGGTTTGTTAGATTGCAGACCTATTGACACTCCTATTGAGCAGAATCATGGTTTAGCTGAGTATCCAGATCAGGTACCTACTGATCGAGCTCGCTATCAGAGGTTAGTTGGGCGCTTGATTTATTTGGCTCATACCAGACCAGACGTTGCGTATGCAGTGAGCGTGGTGAGTCAGTTCATGCATAATCCGAGTGAGAGTCACATGGATGCTGTTATGCGAATTCTGAAGTACTTGAAGTCAGCTCCAGGTAGGGGAATACTATTTTCTAAGCACAACAACATTCTTGAGGTTTGTGGCTTCACATATGCAGATTGGGCTGGAAATATCACAGACAAGAGGTCGACATTAGGTTACTTTACTTTTGTGGGAGGTAATTTGGTTACATGGAAGAGTAAGAAACAGAAAGTTGTGGCGCGTTCTAGTGCTGAGGCCGAGTATAGAGGTATGGCTCATGGAGTGTGTGAATTGTTGTGGCTGAGAAATCTGTTACGTGATCTAGGTTTCATACTTACAAATTCCATGCAGTTGTATTGTGACAACAAGGCAGCTATTGACATATCACAGAATCCAGTACAACATGATCGTACTAAACATGTGGAGGTTGATCGTCACTTTATAAAGGAGAAGCTAGATGCCAAAATCATTAGCTTTCCTTTTGTTCCAACTGAAGAGCAACTTGCAGATGTACTTACCAAAGGAGTTTCCAGGAAGGCGTTTTATGACTCACTAAGCAAGTTGGGCATGGTTGATGTATATGCACCAACAGTAGTACACAATAGTTGTAGTACGATTGTAATCTGTTTATATACACCACAGAATGGGTGTAATTGATATCTAAAAATTCATTCTCAATCTTGTTATATTTGACTGTTTGAAATGTTAACGCATTGATATTGACAGTTAGCATTAATAGTAACGGTTCGATCATTGTTTTTTTTTTTGGCCATTCAAGTTATTCCAAATTATACTTCTTATGGTTTCTTTTATATATATATATATATATATATTATATATATATGTATATCTATGTATATATGCATACTTACATATCTAATCAAGTAATCTCATAACGTATTATATGCATCTAGTAAATTGAGAAAAGCATGTACAACAACTCTACTTTTTATTAATGCATAATCTACTGTTGCTCTCTAAACACTAGGTTTAAACAATCAGGTTTACTCAATTTTGATTATAGGTTAGACCACAGTCAAAAAAATTGCACCTTCTGGTTCTATTTTTTTTATTCAAATTAATTTACAATTTACACCTTTCGAATACCAATCTTCATTTCGTGTTTAAATTTTAATGTGAAGATACACACATTGATTACTTTTGAGTTCCCTGCATGGCTTTGCTGCAATGAAATATTATGATTACAGAACACTCATGGTTACAAAATCCAAAGAAAACTCCAAATGTTCCATTACCATATATTGTGAAGTCAAATAATTATTTTAAATTAAGTACTGGAATCCAAATATGAAATCATTCTGGAAAATCTCAGGTATAATATCGTGAAATCTTTTGATCAACTAAATTTTTATTTCAACTGACTAACAATGCAAACTATACTATTCAAACTTCAAATGTAGACAGGAGGATCTGAAGATCACTCTTTGGGGAAACATTGCAAGATGCTTTGATGTGCAAGCAGTTCAAAACCACCCTGTGCCAGTGTTGATTGTATTTACAAGCTTTGAGAATCGCTATATTCCAAGGCAAACAACATTATTTTACTCTTTTGATCTAATATCTTTTACTATCTGACTCGAAAAAGAAAACATGATCTTAATTTATATATCTCACCAAGATTTAAAATTGCCACTTCTCTCCAGAAGCACCCTGTTATGCTTTTGTTTTCTTTTTCCAAGGTCTCTAGGTATAAATATCTTCAACTTGCTTGGGTTGCGTGTGTTTTGGAGAGAAAGGAAGATCATATAATCTTACAATAAATGCAATTGTGCTGGGGGAGTTGGTGGAACAGACCATCCATGAACATGCTTTTCTTTTCTGTCCATAATATAGTAACTGTATTTTACAGGATCAGTAAAGACTGGACATCCATGAACATGCTTTTCTTTACTGGACTAGAACAAGCTAATGCCTACTTTAAGAGTGTTCGAATATTAATATTGTTGCCCTATTATCATGTATATTTGTATTTGCAAAATATTTCAGTTCCTAAATATCACTATAGATATTTTAGCTAATGCGTACTTTAAGTGTGTTCACATGTGAGCTGAAAGATCTCAACATCCGTTTGCAATGCTTTGAACTCTTTAACCTTTTCCTTTCGACAAATCACAGGCCGGATGAATCCATCAACTACAAACCATACCTGTGTCATCATCGATCCAGATATTCCACAAAGGCAAGAATATAGAAAAGATTGAGTTTTGTCATAAGACGATCCTTTTTTGTTCCTGTCTTTTTACATTTTGTCTTTGCATGTTACTTTGATTCATCAATATCCCATTTTTAAAATCAAAACATAGAATCCTTTTGTATCACAATTGAGTAGTAGGCAAGAAACACATATAAGGAAAGAATAGCCACTATAGTTTACAAATCAAAGCTTAGTCCAATGTGTTTTTAATAAAATAGAAATTTAACTAAAATAGCAGCAATGGTTGTGTTTAGCAATTGCAGGATTTTGGCAAATTTGAATATTTCAATGCTTTTCAATTAATCTCTCAATTGTCAAAGAACATGCTCTAAGAATGTTATGGATTTTTAGTCGTTGTTAGTCTTGAATTGTTATGGATTTTTAGTATCTAAGGCTTGGAACCATCAAAAAGATTAACATCAATGAATTGATAAAAGTAGTTTCTGTGAGCGAAAAGAACAGCTCCTTTCAGCAAAGTACAAGTAATGAATAAAATTATGGTCTATCTCTCATGTCAGCACAGGAAAATAATAAATAATTCATTAAGCACCAAAATATCTTTCATTCTTCCTCTCTCTATGCTAAAAATTCTAATACTTTTTGCAAATTGTTCTCTGAAATTCAGTGATAATCAACTTAAACTTCGGATTTGTACCATAGATAGTAATCGGTAGAAACCAGCCAAAATTTCAATTAAAATCGAAACTTGATCATGAAGCAGAGTTGAGATGAGCAACAAGAGGTACGTCTACCTCCATCTATGGAGTTATTGCTCCAGCAAATCTGTGAAGATAAAAAGCAACCTCGGCCAGATGCTGACGCCATAACGCACCTCACAACTCAGAGCAAGGACTCGGCAACGGAGACCTTGAAGAAAATTTCGATAGACAAAAACATCAAAATCATCCTCGGTCATTACATCAAGTGGATAATTGGTCAATGTAGCTCAGCTTCTCCATTGCCGTCAAAAATGGTACATCCCACTCACTCCTCATAGACTTTACTTCAGCCCTCTAGGTAATACAGAACCATTTTGATTCTAAAGGTTGAAGCTTTTTTATGCCAACCATGTGTTTGTTTGGTGTATGATTAAAACTCTATTGCTCATGTTAAAACTTTTGTTGCAGATGAGGTATTTACTGGTCTAGAGCACCTGGACAATCACCTTATTATTCCTTTAGTTCTCCACTCGCAGTTACGCTAAATGTAACACAACAAAAGCATAACAATGAGTATGAAGACAGCAAAAAATGGTCAGAAAGCTGAAGCAACTAAAAAGACCAGTTTCTTGATAGGAGCATAAAATGCGACGTTTATAATATTTAAACCCTATCTTTTGCTAAGTTATTCCCTTTATCTTGATCAATTTAACTTAGTTAGTATTTTATAGGTAAAATGGAGTCTCAAAGTCCAAAAATGTCTATGGAAGGCACAAGTGGTGCAGAAATGGAAAGAAATGAAGAAATGGAAGTTTTTTGAGTTTGACTAGGAAAAGGAATCCTAGTTGGAGTAGGAGTCTGAAAAGCTGACTTGGACTAGGAGTTCTACTCAGATAAGGAATACTAGTGTGATAAGGAGTCCCTGTTGGATAAGGAGTACTCAAGAAGGTTCCGGATGAGCGTAGAAACATCTCGGAAAAGAAGTTTGTATTCAACTAGGAAACCTACTTGCATATAGAGTTATACTCATACTAGGAGAACCTTGGAACGTTCATGAAGTATCTAGAAGTCTCAAGAAGATCATATGCCGTGCACATGGAAGAGAAAGCAACAAGGAATTCGGATTTCAAAGCAATGTGGAGTTTGGATTTCTAGTTGAGTATGGATTGGAATTGCCGTGAGATTCTTGAAGGTTCTAGGGAGTTATTGACGTTTCATTATTCAACAAGGCATGGAAGACATGTGAGTGGCATGTGATGTGAAGGAAAACCGAGTTGGACTTAAGTTGTGCTTTAAAAGTCAAATCCATTACAGATTCGGAAATCTGCCTGTGCAGATTAGTCAACTTCAACAGAGTGCCATAAATCGCTCAGAGCTCAAAAAATTATTATCTTTATATGGTTGGAAATCTACAGATGTCTATTTCTAGGAATTTTTACAGCTCATCGATATCAATTTTCTAGAAGAAGTTATGGCTGTTTTAGTTCACTGAGGTCAAGTCTGCCGGAAATCTGTTTTGTGTCAAACAAGTCCTAGATCAACAACAACTTGGAGAAGTCAAGTAGAAACGAATTGGGAGTGCATTGAGACGTTCTCCTATATATACCTAGTGTATTTGACGTCTCAAGGTGACAATCTTTCTCCACAAATTCGATTCTCACTTGTTTGCTCTCAAGTTTTCAGGTTTTCACAATTCTTCAAGGAGCTAAGCCGTGCCACCTTCCTCCATTGCCGTGTTCATCACTTGTTGCTGCGCTAAGGAGCTGCTTTGGACCTTGGGACGTAATCAAGGGTTGTTCATATGCTTTAACATACATTCATTCACGGTTTATGTGTAATTGTTGAATGGATTTTCTGCTTTGGATTGTCTATGTGTAAACCGAATCTTTTGAGTATGCAAAACTATTTTCAAGTATAATTTTGATGTTCTATTCAATGATTGATGTGTTTATGTATTCTTGATCTTGCTTAGTTGCCGAATATATGGATTGTTGATCTGATTTTGTGCTTCATTACATGGAACGTTCTTGTGGTTCGAAACATAGGAAGACTTGTATGTAACTTGCTAGTAATTAGGTTTGATGCTTTGTGAAACCTAATTCGAATAAGTAGTAAAGGCTTGCTTTGAGTCGAAATCAGGTTATGCATGTGATGATAAGTTGACTTGCTTTGAGTGCTTAGATTTGCATGTTTATTGATTCTTTCTTGAACTTAATTATTTGAAAACAGGATTTTTCAACACAGTTGCTTTGAGTGTGTGATATCGAACTTTTCAAAATAAAATTGATTTGGTGCTTTGCTATTTCGATTTAACGTAAGAAAGAAAGTTAAAAGGGACAATGGTTGCTTTGATCTTTGTGTCTTGGTTGATAGCTTTCCATAGTAACTAATAAAGATTAAGGGATGCATGAATATGTTGATCTTGAATGGTTCTTGATAAGTTGTTCTTCAAAAATTCTTCTTTTCCCACCTTTGTAAATAAAACGATTTCTTTGCTTTCTTTCTTTAATTGTTTTCTGAAAATTTATCTTTTGATCTTCAAAACCCCCCTTATTTTAATATTTTCATGTTTTTGTATATTTGTAAATAATTAAAATTGATTTTAGGTTTCTTAGGTAGCATGGTAATGTAAATAATAAGTAAAAAATCTGAAAATATGTTTTAGAATTCATGAATAGTGACTCCGTGAATAGTAAATATGTGTTGGTGTTTTCTAGGAATTATTTTGGTGTTTTTTTAGGAGTTGGTTTTGTGTTTTTTAGGGATTGCTAAAAAATAAGGATTCTCTTGGTGTTTTTTAGGGATTTTGTTTTCTTGTTGTATTTGGACTCCTAATTAATGTAGAATTACTAATTGTTGTTGTATATGGTTTTCCTAACATGACGATGACTTGTAAAATGTATTTAAGTAGGATTAGTATTTCCAAAACCTATTCTAACTTGTCTTTCTCTCTAACTTTCGGATTATGTGTATATATATACTTGTAGATTTCGTTTCTTTCATAACTCTTGCTCTCTAATTTCGTATAACATGTATGTGTTCTCTCTCTAACTTTTTGTTGTTTTCTAATTTTTATGTGAACTTGTATGTTGTGTATAATATTTTCGCATGATGTATATTATTCTTCTTTGATTTTCGTTTCACATGTTTGTACCATCAATCCCCGGCTTGAACGATCCCTGCTTATTCTATACTAACGATTGACATCTTTTCAGGGTTAAATTGGCGATTGCTTTTGCACGTATCATTTCTACATCATACAACAAACAAAGAATCAATATCATGACATATTTTCTGACGTTTAAATTGATTTTTTTTGTGTTCCCTTGTTTTCTGGCACATTTAAAACATTGTTTTATAATGTTTATACCTCCATATTTGTTATTCCTTTTCAACCATTTTCTAAACATTATAACCATTTTATAATGTATATCAATGTCAGCTTTTGTGTTTTTGTTAATCTTGATCTCTATTACAATAATTATGAATCCATATTCATGAACCAAGATGTAAATCTTTAGATTTCAATCTACTTTGTGCTTGCAAAAAAACCATGCATTTGGTGCTCAATTATTTTTTTGATTTCATTAATCTAATTCATCCAAATCCTTATAATCATGTAGGTGCAGCAGTTTGTCCTAGGTTTTCATACTCTACAATCTCAGCAGGGTACTATACTTTCCTAAGGTAAAGAGCAGACAATCACAAACACTTCTATTTGTGCTTTTATTTTCATATTTCTCAAATCTTGCGGTTTCTTTTACTTATCTCCATTAGCAGACCCAACTTTTGAACAAAACTAACTATAGATTGGTGGAAACGAAGAAGCTGAACTACATTGGCGATGGTGGTTCTGATGCTTTTGCCGGTTGAGATTTTCTTCAGGATCTCCATTGCCGATTCTTCCCTCTAAGTTGCGGGTTGCCTTATCGCATCAACATCCGGCCGAGCTTGCTTTTTGTCCACACAGATTTGCGACAGTAACCATTCCACAGACAGAAGTAGACACACCCCTCAGAAAAGCCAGTAGTAACCCCGGTAAGTCCATCTTACTTTTAATTTTTATGAATATTGCATGGTTACTTAATTGAATATATATACAAGAATTTTACATCAGCTTCATCAATTGTTTTGCCTCACATGGACAAAGAACAATACAGGAATGGCATTTGATTAAATATAGGATATTCAATGCAACTCATGAAATTTGATCACTTCATTCTTATTTTTATGTTGATAAGCAAAAAGACTAGATATGCATGACCTCTCATGTTTTTTTTTGCCAACATCTAACATAATATACCAACATACAATTGTAAGAGAATAATATACCCAATATGATTATTTGATCAGATTGAACATCATTGTTGTAGATTCTGCAACAGTATGAAAAGCTTATCAAGGAAAAAAAAGTTGACTTATATACTATCTGGTATTCATTGAATTTAATATGTATTTGATTTTAGAACTTCGTATATCTGTAATGTATTACTTATACTAATATTTCTCACCCTACATTTTTCTTTATTCTTTCATGCTCTTACAGAATTTTTTTTTTCCTGTAGGTCATCGACATTGGCAGTAAACATTAGGAATGAAATGAATATGCATTTCAACCTGTTCGACTGTAAGAAGAGGACTGCTGAAAGTAAGGTTGAGGCTTGGGGCAAAAGTTCAAATGAACTTCCACATGGAAGTTATATGTGCAAATTCATTTGAACTTTTGCTTCCAAGCCTCAACCTTACTTTTAGCAGTTTTCTTCTCACACTCCAACACCTTGAAACCTTTTATGATTTCATTTCATCGAACTCAAATTACATTATAGGCATTATCATAAACTTTCAATTGTATGGAAAAATTTACATTACAAAATATTAAGTACTTATTTCTTTGTTAGTTTGCAAGTTTCTGCTGTTATTTGCTCTTAGACTTGATCAAAGCTAACAAAATTGTCACGCCCCGAATTTTAGAATAACAATTCAAAATCCGAAACATGAAAATACTACAACTCAAAATAATCATCCTGAAAATTTCTTTTCTTAACATACTCACCACATGAAATAAAATCAAACCGAATTTAGTCTCAGTTAATTATTACAACTCAAATCCAAACGGTAATGTAAAGCTCTAAATGAGCATACACACACCTCACAACTAAATAAATAACAAAACTGCTGTAACACCTAAGCAGCTCGGTCACCTCCCTGGTTATCCTGACCTGCAGGAATATCCGCTACACCATTGAATAGTGTACCGGGATTGCAACAACACAAAACCCGGTAAGCTTATGAAAGCTTGTATGAGTAAGAGAAGGAACTGTTACTTAATATAATCTCATTTATTCCCACACACAGCAACACTCAATAATTTCCACATATGCAAATAATAACAATCTCAATCAACACCAACTCAATATATCAAGACAACCCAACTCACAACTTTCTCCACAACTCTCATCATCGTATTTATAAAAATACGGTACTTGACAGACTAGAGCTCTAACTGAATCGTAGCCCGTCACCTGGCCTAGGTTATGGCATCCGACATATTTATCAATTATTGTATTTCATCAATATGTATACCTATATACATATTTAGAACGTCCAATAATTCCACATACTCAACCAATCGTATCCCATCATCCACACTAGGATTAGAGCGTCCGATTACCCACACCAGTCATTACGTCGACCCTAAACCCATAAATGAACACAACATATAATATCACATACTGAAATCAACCCAACCAAGATACATCATATTATTATGGAATTACACAATTGTAATATAATCAACTCATCAATTCCACTCAATCATATCATTACACAACAATCCACTCATCAATATATATTTTCCACGTAAATATATATATACGTAATCATCCACTCAGGAATGACCACTAATACCATCTATAGTTCACACAAGAAAATTATGAAATTCATTTGTATAGTTAAAATTCATTTTACTTACCTATGGACCGTGGTGATTCAAGTCCATGAAATTTTAAAACAAATATTTAATCCGCAAATATTTTTCACACATTACCAAAAATAAATAAATTAAAATGCTCTGTTCGTAATATGAACCACGTGAGTTTTACTCACCTCGAAACTCCCGCTGCGTCTTCAATATAATTATAATTTATAATTAACGCCGAATAACCCACTCAAATAAAATCCGTCAATCACCTAATCAAATGTGATTCGAATTTAGCCAACAATTTCAACACATAAATTAACTACTAATTAACGGCCAGATTCTAATTTACATTAAAATCCGACGAGCGGTTTCTCACGAATCGCTCCCCTAATTACCGTTTTTCACATATACGAAGATCCAACGGTCGGATCTTCACCCATGACCACACAAAGCCTCTGGGACAGTCATATGATCATCATAACAAATTTACAAGTTCATCCGACGGTCATAATTTCACAGATCAAAAATCTAACGACCGAAATCGATCGAAATCACAAAATTCATAACTAATTCATACGATATCCGAAAAATACGTATAATATGCCGAAATGATCGTATCGAAACATAGAATCATAAAATGGACAGAAACCAAATTTTAGACCTCCGGAGGTGGCCGGAAAAGGCCATCGGAGTTAGGGACAGAGCCGCCACCGACCACCGCCAATGGTGTCGGGGCCGAGCTTGTCCCCTTCGTTTCATCATTCTGAGCAACTTTCATAACTAGCACAAGACCTAAAAATGACGGGAAGGGATCGAAATTATCCATTTACAGTCGGCGGCCTGAAAAAATGCAGAAACCGGCGAGCTTGAAAACCGACGTGAAAACTGCAACCTCAGGCCCCGGTCCCTTCTGGAAACTTGTTCAGAACTTCCTTGCGAACTCAACAAGCCAAGAATCACAAGAAACGATCGTGTATAGCTCGAGATATCTTGATCGAAAGTTTCGGTATTTCGATCCTTTAGGGTCGAGCTCCGACGAACGTGAAAACGTTCGACCCAGTTCCGGCCCTTCTTGGTGCTTGTAGAGGAAGTTGAGGCGAGCTCAATGAGACAAGAATCAAGTGAAATGGTGGAGTGTAGCTCGAGCTATCGAGATCGAACCGAAAATGGTCGTTTTCGGTTCGGGCCGTGCCGCCGCCGCCACAGGCTGCGCCGCCTTGTGAAACTGCCTCCGGGAGCTAGAGCAGCTCGAGACGAACGCCTGGGACTTAGTTTGAGGTCGAGAGGTGCTCTGTGGAGGGAGAACAATTAAGGAGAAGTTTTCTCCCCTTTTCGGTCGAGAGAGACGGTGAGAGAGCTGAGAAAGAGAAAAAAAAACTGAGTTTTTTTCCAGAAACAGAAGGAAGAAGAGAAAGAGAGGAACCGGTAGAAAAAATTAGGGTTTCCCAAATTTTTCTATATATACATGTTTTGGAAAACTTCGAAATTCGATAACTAATTCAGAAAAAATCCGATCTTCGTGTTCCGCACGTGTACGGACTCGTATCGACGAGCTCTACAACTTTCATGAAGGAAGTTTCTCTAAATGTCGTACGTAGAAAAAGTCGATTTCTCAAACCGAGTATTTCGAGCTTTTCGTTAAAAAAAATTGTTTCGAAACTTCGATAATTGTAAAAAATGAATTATTATCGAACATAAATCGTGAAATCGCACAATAATCATTCAATACAATTACTCGAATTTAAAATGAAATTTGCGGGTATTACAAAAATCGTTTTAATAAAAGCTGCACTTCAATAACCTACAGTCCACTAAAATTGAACCTCACTGTTTCAATATTTTTTACTAATGGGGATAACTTCAATGGGACAAAGGAAAGGTGAATAAGCAAAATGATCAATAACAGTGCAAGAGTTTTACTTTGCTAAGATCTTTGTTCTTTATGCTGCAAATAAACAACACTAACAACTGAACTTTGCTTGAACTTCCTTCCAAACTTTTTGAATTGCTCCTTTAATTTCTCATTCTGCCAAACACTTCAAATCTATATACATAAACAACCTATATATATACTCATTTTTTCCACAACATTTTTTCCATATGTATTTCCACCTTTCTTTACTCATCTATAATTTCTTTTGACAGCTTCCAACACATAACTATCTCTTAATCAACGTTCCTTTGACTTGCAAACAATCAACAATCAGTTTCGCGGCAACGCGCGGGCCTAATTTCCTAGTAATATCAATAATAAAGGTCTGGGACATTAACAATTGAGTAACATACTATGCATTATAAGCAACAAGAAAATCTGATTTGGAGAAGCAGTTATCAGATGATCTTTTATATTTTAGGACCTCGTTGATGCACTCTAATACCCTTTCTCACCAGTCAATGTTGGGTCAATAAAAGCAACCATGTCTAACATTTTGGACTCTTTTAATACATCATGTAAGTACCTAAAGAACAGGGAACATGCATATATTACACGCTAGTGAATAACCAAGTATGTACTTTACTTGGGATAAACATAAGTAGTTATATAATTGAACTTCATGTTAAAAAGCACAAATTTACCTCATGTACACTACTATGAGGTTTCCTATTACTTCTGCCATGGTTGCAACCTACTTAACATCTGAGTCCAGCAGGTAGCTCTTAGCATGATAACCAAAAACATCATATTCTTTACAGAAGCAAATGGCTTTCCCATCTTTGAATTCTTCTTCTCCCCACTCACATAACTTCCGCAATGAGGCTGGCAAGTTTGGATCGATTACCTGCAAGTCAAACCCTCCATCTGAATCCTCTATAAACTGATTCCTTTTATGCTTCCTACTTGCTTTACCACTCACTTTATTCTACATCAAGAAATAATACCATATATAGGATAGTGACCACAATATATAGGTAAAAATGTAGTGATCGTATACATATATATGTACCTTCTCATTAAAAATTATCAGGTTTTTCAGCCACATGACCCAAATCCCCATAGCTTGCTTCACTATCTTGATCTCATCCTCTATAAATGAAATCAAAGCTGTCTCCTCAAGAGTAGCATAAACAGAAACACACAAGCTGTCACCTCCTAATATAGTCCCCTGACAAATGCTAGATGGATTATCGCTAATCATTATTGTTGCAAGAGCAACAAAATGGTCAGTTGAACCCAATGCCAACTTGTATTTCTTCTCAGTAGGATTTACCTATTCTAACAAGAAGTAATAATTAGTGTTTCAATGATTTGATCACGCATATGCAAATAGAATATGTAAATAATAATGCGCATAAATATACCTATGTTCTTTTTTTTATCAGGGTCAAATCTACTTATTATATTTCCTCTTCTATATCATTTTTCACTATATCAAGGTGTACCTCATTCTCCTTGGCATTATCTTCATCTTCAACTTTTTCAGTTGCTGCTTCGTAGTCAATGTGGGACTTCTTAACCTTTGAAGTCTTCTTCCTCTGTTTTTGCACCACATTTCTCTCCATCTTATCAAATGTTTTGGTCAATGCTCCATCTTCCATAGGATTGTCCTATTTGTTAGCAGCCTTAGGACCTGCATCTGCCGCATGTGAACAACTTGGTTGGCCAGATACGTGCTCATTTACTGCAACTTTGCCTGGTTCAGCAGAAGGAACTGCTCATAGTAGGTTACATTAAGTTCCAATTGTTCAATCCTATCATACCAAAATGCTTTTTCAGCTGCTACTATATTTTCCTTCTCTTCGGCCACTATCTTTTCCCTCTCTTTAGCCAATATTTTTTTCCTTTAAATCATCCTCAAACTTTTGTTTCTCTTCTTCAAGTATCTTCCTCATGTTTTGTCTGACCAACTCATTAACACTCTCCTTTCTGTGCTTTGGAACGTGGAAGTACTCATTTGGGTTTTGAACATAACCCCCTATGCCTCTAACTCTCCAGTATGTTCCGGAGTCTCCAAAGCTAATGGCAGCACATCCTTACTTTCAATTATAGTTAGCTTTCCACTACGTTTCTTATGCTTCAGTGTTTCCTGCCATATGTAAGCAATTTAAAATCTGATTTCCAAATTCTACCCCAAAGGTTAAAATCATTAATTATACATGTAAAGTTGGTTATCTTATCAATTTACCTATTTATCAGAAAAATAGTTAAAACACATTAACTTCAACATCTCATATACCTATATATGTTTACATCTCTATTGGTATATGCTAAGATGAAACCAAAAGGCACAAGTATAAGGTACATACAATTTTCTGAGCAGTCTCTTTAATTGCATCATGTTTAAAAGTTTCCTGTTTGGTTTGGCGTCCTTTGATCCAAAGCATTGCTCTATCGATTTTCTCCTCCGGCATGGTTTTAGATTATGTACTAAAAAAGCTCTATCAATTTTATATTATAATGATATACCATCTGAAATACGGGGTTGTCTATAGTACTTGGATGTTTATCATACACTCATTTTACATCTAATTGAACCAAAATTACAATTTAATTCAACCAAATTTACAACATTGACAACAAAGTTATCACATTTGTTTTTCACATTTACATATAATTGAACCAAGTTACCACATCAACAACAATTTGTTCACAAACTTGTAAAAATATCGTAGGCGGAGTAATTACCTCTAATAGAACTAAAATTACTCAAAAAATAACTCTATTTGCCACAAGGAAAACAAAATTGTTGTCAAATTTGTAAATGAGTATATCACATACATGCAAGTACAGTAGAATTTCCCTCTGAAATACAACTAAAAATATTAAACACTTGTACTAACTAGCTCTTCCTTCAATCCTACATATCCCTTACGAGACATATTGTGATCATACACATTCTGATGATTGCCTTTTGAGCCTCATGCAATTCCTGCAATTCATTTACATAAATAAGCACACATCCATATAGCATATTGAGAAATGAAGGTTACAATCTGATCAGGCAACTTACCAAAAATTTGGTGCTTGTCCTTTCCTTAACAAAAGTATTTCAGTCATCAATAATATAACCCTATAATAATAAACCATCTACATACATGTGAATTAATAAAAACAAGCATCAGTCAAGTTGCATAATATCAATACATGCATCTAACATGAGAAACTCACTAAGAATTAAAATCAACACTTATCAGAACGGTCTCCCAATGAGTATTTTTTTTTCTTCTTCGGAACAATAGGCCAGGATGCTATTGAAATTGGGATCTTGGTGCTTGCCAAATTACCAATGCAGACATTGCATTGCATCTGTATTGCTCCCCACTGGATCCCCATTCTTATCGAACTGGACTACAAGTCTCTTCTTCAGAATCCTACTCTTTGTCATTCTTGATATTGTAACAGGGTGACGCTTTAGCAACTTAAGCTCTCTAGCACATCCATCATCCTCCTCCAGTTCATTCTTCTGCTCATGCTTCTTTCTTTACTCACACATGTAGCATAACTATTTGAAATAGATACCTTATCTTTGGGCTTTGAAGAGTTGGACTTCCTTTAAGCGACTTTGAAGTCTTCTTAGTTGGTGTTGAGACAGCCTTTGAATGCACCGTTATCTACACATATAGATAAAATAATTCAACAACAATCCAAAACATTCCAGAAATAATATAGAAGTACATTCAAATAGAAACAAATTAGTCACCATGCAACAAAATAACTTCAACATTGACATGAACCAACAACAATTCAATAACAGTAATATGAATTTCATTCATTAACAAAAACATTCATTCGTTAAGAGTAACATTACAATGAAATATCCTCATCAAAGATGAGCAGTAGTTCTATTATTCATTAACCAAAATACCTTTATTGTCTGCTCTAATTTAACCTATTTCTCCCTCTCAAATCTCAACAGATGGAATTCTATTAGTAAAGGATTGGTGATATATTAGTGTCTCTAAGCTCTTCATCATGAGCCAGGTAATTATAATCCCTTTGTAGGACTCTTAAAACAGCTGACCACCTAGGATTTATAGGATCTTGGACAAAAAAAAATTGATGGATAATGTAGCTATAGAAAATATATCATTCAGATGGCCTCTCTTATTCAAATTCGCTAAGGTGAAACAAGATAGTCCACTTTGACACCTTTTGAACTCTCAGCCTAATCACACTTAAAGACGGTTAGCCTAAACTGAGTATAACCAAGCTCCCACATTTCATCTATCACCCCATAAAAGTTCATATCATCATCTACGGGATTTTAGTCCTTAGTAGTAGCAACAACCATGGCTTACGTAAATAGCACTATTCTGACACACTCAAACATCGTCAAGAGACTTTGTGCAATACTGAACTTCGTTAATTTTGTTGCTGTTGAATTTTACTACTTCATGGCTTGGTCCATCTGTAATCCATCTAACTGTTTTAGATATGTTGTTTTTAGGTTCATTAATTTGTTGTCGCACCTGCACAGTTCAATTATACTAATGTCAGGTCTACATAAACAAGTATCAATTAACTAATTAGAAGCATAATACAACCAATGACTTTCTCGTATCTTCACCCATTTTGGAAATGATTTATTTTGTTTGTCCTTAAGCCACTTATTCTTTTTGAACTTGGAAAACCTCTCTTTAAATATTTCATATGCTCTCTATACAAAAAGCCAAAGAAAGTTGCAGGATTACTTAGTGCTTATGAAGAGATGAATATTACATATATAGAAGAGAAAATAGTGAAAACAGTAGACTTATCGAAAGTGGTTCTGAACTCTTCGGTGTTTTGTAGAACACAATGTGCTTGGTTGAACTCATTGCCGTAGACAAAGGAGACTTTACCACTAGAGGTAGGCTTGCAATCCTTAGAACGTTGTTTTGGAATTCCAATAGTTTGGTATAGCAATAAGCGTTCAGCTAAAAACTCAACAGCTTTTTCTACAATGCAATTCTTTGCCATACAACCCTCATGACGATTTCTATTGCAGACACAACCTCTACAAACATTCATGTATCTTTTATAAGGGAATATCTACCGATAGAAAATTGGTCCACATAGTTCAACTTTTCTAACTAGGTGAACCATCAAATGTATCATTATGTTGAAGAATGAAGAAGCAAAATACTTCTCAAGCAAGCACAAGGTCCAACAATATCACTTTAAATTTTGGATAGCTTTGAAACCGCAAATGATTTGCTGCAAATCTCGGTAAAAATTAGACATAATCTAATAATAGCAACTCTAATAGCTTTATCTAATACAACTCTTAATGCAACCGGAAGGAGTTGCTATATTAATACGTGACAATCATGAGACTTCATCCCATTAAGCCTTAGGTCATCTCATTGATTATGAATGTTAGAACAATAGTTTTGAGGAATCTTCAGACAACAAAAACAATCACAAACTGATTTCTTCTCATCTAAGGTCAAATTCCAACTCGCCAATGATAAGCGATTTTTTTGGACCATCAAGATTAGGTGCAAGTTCCATTCTAATACCCATCTCAACCAGATCCAAACAGGCCTTGATCCCATCTTTTGTTTTTCCTAAAATGTTTAACAATGACCGTGAACAACTATCACAAACATTTATTTCAATATGCATCGCATCTAGGCAGTGGTGAACTAGAAGAAATTTCCAGTATTCAAGTTAAAAAAAAATTGACTTCTTCTTCCAACAAGGTTTGTTTCCATCCTCATCACTCATATACGGAGGAACATGTTTCTTCCCAAACGGCCAAAGTTGTAATACCCCAAAAATTAGTATTAATTTCTCAAAATTTCCTAGAATTAATAAAGTGTTCGTTAGTATAATTTCGTGGTTCGAGGGTGAAGTGGAATTATTTTTGGATGAATAGTTATTCAAAATGCACGTTTTAGGGGGGTTACAAAGTTTGCATTTTTATACGTTAGAATTCTGTAAAAACTTCCTTCACGAAAGTCGTAGAGCGCGTCGATACGAGTTCGTGCATATGTAGAACGTGAGAATCGGAGTTCGTATGAAGAGGTTATGGCCATCGAAAAAGGTTTCCATTTTTGGATATATAGGAAAAATCCGAAAAAAAAAATATCAAAAAATTCAAATTTCCAAATCTGGAAACTTTTATCTCACTTCTAGCCTGATTTCTAGTTTTGGCCGCCCAACTTTCGGCCGCGATATCTCTCAGCTCCGACCACCAATCGACGCGATTCTTGTCCCTATCTCTTCATCTCACTCCCATCTATAACTCTGTGAAGTTCACGACGTGGGTCGTCCTGTGCACGGCGCAGCAAAGCTGAGAGGTGGTGGCGATGCTGCAACATTTCGCCACATAGAACTCACGATTTCGACCAACTTCGGCCAAACTAGGAGGGGACACCAACTGGGCTTTCTTCATGTTCTACAAACTCACCAAGTTTCACATCTCAATTCAATCTGAGGAAGACGAATTTCAGATTTGAGCGATTTCGGCCTCTTTCTTCTTGAGGTAAATTTCATCCCCTAGACTTGAAATTTGACTTTATGCTAGTTATGAAAGTTGTAATTGGAGTCGAGATGAAGAACTTTTGTGTTGGAAGTTTTGTCAAATTTTGACTTTGGTTTGGCGATGGCGGCGATAACTGTGGTGGTTTTTTCCAGAAGCTTTCGGCCATCGCTACGGAAGTTTCTTCACCTCATTGTGATATACTCGTCGATACGAGAATTTCGATATATAATTTGTAATTTTTGGAAATCATATGAGCAAGTTATGAATTTTCAAAGTTTTAGGGTTTTCGATTCGATCGGTTTTCGATCCGTGTGGATCCAGTCATCTGATCGACTTGTAGTTTTGATATATTGATCGTATAAGTATTCCGGAGACCTCGGGTGGTCTCAGATAAAGTTTCACCTCGATTGGCGTCGCTTTTGGATTTTTGGATTAATTCGGGAGTTTCAGGAATTAATTGTTTTTGTGTTTCGTGTACTAAATCGAGGTCGTATTTTATTAGATATTTGACAAGGTTGTTTAGATGAATTATTGCACTTGTGCATCTCGTATGGCATATGAAGGCACAACAGGATTTAGAGATGAGAAAATCTCACATGGTTTATTTACGAACCGAATTACTATTCGTACGTTTTATTTCTAAATCGTGAAATCATTTTATGCAAATAAAGATTTGTTTTCAAATGATATGAACTTAATCTATTATTCATAGGACTGCGGTTCACTGGTAAGAAAATAAATTTAAGTATAAAATGAATTTCTTGGTTTTAATGTGTATAAACTATAGTTGGTATTAGTGGTCATTCCTGCATGAATGACTACGTATTTATATATATATTTACGTGGAATATATATATTGAATGGTGTGACATTGGTGAAGCAATGATTGAGAGTTAATTGGATTGTTTGAGCATTTCTCTTACGAGCATACAATTATCATGATGTGTTGATTATTGTGTAAAAATGTGTTTTGCTTGAGGAAAGTATTTGACTCAAGTGGACTTTCAAATGTTCGGTTGAGTATCATAGGTTTCAATCTCGGTGGAGGTGACAGGCTATGATTGAGTTAGAGCTCTAGTCTGTCTGTCAATGTACTGCTTAGGGAATAACTTTGAGTTATTGTATGCCTTTGAGTACAATGTACTGCTTAGGGAATAACTTTGAGTTACTGTTGATGAGGCTGAAATAGCCTCACAATTTAACCCTGCAAAATGTAGTTGTCAGTATAGGATAAGCAGGGATCGTTCAGTCCGGGGATTGTAGGGTACACCTACACAAAAATGTCAATTAACAAATAAAAGAATAAAATGGGGGGGTATGGGATTTGATTACTAATCTACTTAAAATAAAATAAAAATAAAATAAATAAAACTATATACAATGATCGACTTCCCTAACCTAGACCAATACCACTCGGAAATTACTAAGTGTAGAAACAGAAAATCCATTTCAACATGCTACAAAAACGTGTCCATCTTAAATGCCTAGATAAGAGCCCAAATCAAAAGCCTCAGCAGATCAATCCATTTATCTAATTCGTTCTAATGTGGGCTTGGATCGGAAGAGTCCTTACCATGCCCAATACTACTAATCTTTTAGAACACTCAGCGTAATTCTCTTAATCAGTAGTATTATCTAACCCCCGAATCGACTACACATACAAATTAACCATTACACATAGAATTTAACACATAATTTACAGAATTGTTTAACCATTGAAACATGGTTTTTACCACTTTAGAACTAATTATTACTTGTTTAACTCAGCGTCTTAACAAATAACAATTATTCTTGGCAAATTAAGCAAACAAACAAGAACACTTAGTGTGATTCTAGCATGGGAACTTATTAACCTAACTCTGAAAATTACCTAAACACGTAAAAGGGCACAAGATTGTAACATGCATCATCAAAGAATTCTCGAAATTAACTCAATAATAAACTGAAAATCTCAAAAATATTAATAAAAATATTCTGAACATTTCATGTCTCCAATTACACAACTCGCAAATCCAAACACACAAAACCGAAACAAAAATTGAAAGTAGAGTCATAGTTACACTTTGAAGCTTTCCTCAGCGGCTTGGCAACAAGGTGGTGAACTCGTCTCTGCTATGGTGGTGGTGCGTCTTTGACTCAACGCCTAAGAGCTTCGTAGATTGCTGGATGGATGGTGGTCACGGTCTTGTAGGTGATAGAGGATTGAGGAGCGAATTGGGCAGAGTCTCGGAAGAGTTTTTGGCCAGGAAGTGATAGGCAAGGAAGTGATCCCCATTCTGTTCTAGATGTTGCCTATTTATAGGGGAGCAGTGGTTGGCTTTTGTTGATCGTACCCTTCATCATTTGGACGGATGGGATTGCATAACTTTCTTCATCTTCTCTTTAATTTTCTGTTTCTTATTTCTTGCCCTTTTAATTTCTCATAATGGGGTACTAATGGCCTTAATTCCCCTCAATAATGGGGCAATTCCTTTAATTTCCCAGTTGAAACATTTTTCTCCTTTATTCCCCTTCTTCATTACCTGATCAAACGTCTTAAATTTCCTACAAAAAGGTGGAGAATATCAGAATTTTTTTAGAGAAAATAAAGGGAATTAAAATGTAAAGACCGCAAAAACATCGACGGTAAGGAATCCTGATCCCGTTAGGATTTTTTCATAAATTTTTCATTTTCCGCCTATTTTACTCCAAACACTCTACAAGACTCTCAAAATGACTTTAATGACTCAAAACACAAATCTAAGGGAGAAATAAGGCTAGAATGGAGCGTATACTCATGAAAATCGTCGCACTTTGTGCTTTTATCAACTACCCCGCACTTAGCTTTTGCTAGTCCCTTAGCAAAATAAAATACAAAACAGAACAAAGACTCGACAAAAAGCAAGTAAGTGACTCTACTGCCCCTAACTGTTGTCTCAGAGACTCCAAACTCATGGCTTTCACGTTAAACACTTAATCAAAATCACATAGATAATTCCAAGGTTAATAAACATGTGACACCCATATGACGAAGCAAGATATGGAGAACTTAGGTTATACAGTGAATGATAGCATGTTTCGAACAAGTCCAATCCAAACTCACAAGGCATACTCTCGATTTTTCTCTTAGAAATGGCTATGCTTAAAAGCTTCGCGCTCAAGTATATGCAAGAGAACAAATTGTAAGGCAACAAACAGCTTGCATATTTCATCAACAAAAGCATTTTGTGAATTTTTTTTTTTTTTTAACAACCTCAAGAAATGACTAAGTGCACAAATGGACATAAACCATAAGCTCAACTGTGTACCTGACTCCACTAACCAAAGCTGCCCATCTCAAGGATCAAGTAAGGACTTGTAACGGGTTGTAATAGGGCTAAGCTAGGTTTTTTGAAAAGAAGATTAAGGATACAAAAATCCTAAGGACCTAGCAGAGCATATATGGACGACCTTATGTCACCATTTTTGTAGGTCAATTATCATTGTTTTGGCCCCGAGCTTCACTTTAACCATGGAAATGGACAAAGGCCTAATTTTCAACTTTGAGCCTTCTTCAAATATGAAAGTCCAGAACCACACTTTAACAATTTCCCAAGAGATTTTTTTTTCAATTTTTCTTCTCTTTCGCCGTTTTTCTTTCTTTCCTTTTTCATTTTCTTTCATTTTCATTTTTTTTTTTCACGGCAATCTCTTTTTTTTTTCTCCACCCCACACTTGTCTTTCATCGTCACCCCTATACACTAGGTCATGCTCTACTAAGTCCCTAGCACAAGGGTAGAGATATCCTGTACTAAGCTCATGGTGGGGTAGTGAGGGTGATGAAACAAAGGTTTTCAACATAGGCTCAAAGGGGTTCATTCTAAGGAGTCCCACGACGGGCACAATTTAGGACACATGCTTGTTTGGCTATGGTGGTTTCCCTAATGCCTTCTATCCTATCCAAGATCAGGGCATATTATGGCATACAAGTTTTGACAGTCACAAAAGTCAAGTTCGAGTACTCTCTAGTCCATTAAAATCTATGGCACATGATCATTGGATTTTCAAAGAATGATGAGGTTTTGCAAATACAGCCATGAAATTCTAAATTTATCAATTAAGCACTCGAAAAAGAAAGTATTTCAGCTCAACAGCTCACTTAGGGTCAAATGAATCAGACTTAATCCTAGCATGCTTAATGAACCAAGTTACAATCCTATCTCAAATCTTCATACAAGTATCACAATATTGATTAACCAAAGAATTCAATTAAGTCCTATTTCGATCGTGAAAACCTTCAGCCATGAATTCAGAGACATGTTCATCCTAGACGTTAGGAGCATCGTAAGACTCAAACAAACAAAAACTCTATAAAACCAACGAAATTTTTTTTTTAATTTTTTTTTAAACTAAAAATTGAAAATATTCTAAAACAAAAGTGTAACCCACCCCACACTTAGAATCTACATTGTCCTCAATGTAGGACAAAAAATGGTATATAGACCCTAAATATGGGGGGCTACGGAAATAAGGAAAGGGTAAAACAAACAAACAAACAAAGACACAGATACAATTCAATCTAAGTAAGTGAAGGGATAGAAATGTCAAACTCTCTTTGATGGCTCCTCCACAGCTTCGGTTGAAATGGGTTGCATCCCACACAGCGCTTAATATTTATAGTCCATCAGCCTGGACTCTCCTCCTTGTTCACACGTCTTGGGGTGCCTCCTGGAGGGGTATGTCTTCCAATGTGTGCTCCATAAAGGACTCATAGTACGGCTTGAGACGATGCCCATTAACCTTGAACTCCTTCCCTATCTTCTCACTCTTGATCTCTACAGCACCATGAGAAAACACATTAGTCACTATAAATGGGCCAATCCAACGAGAACGAAGTTTACCTGGGAATAGCTTAAGTTTGGAATGGAATAATAGAACTTTCTGGCCCACTTGGAAGCTTTTTCCGCGGATCATTTTGTCATGGTAGGCCTTTGTCTTCTCCTTGTAGATCCATGAAGCATCGTAGTCCTCTATCTCCTCAAGCTCATTTAGCTGTAGCTTCCTATGTAGGCCGGCTTCATCATAATCCATGTTGAACATCTGGACAGCCCACCAAGCCTTGTGCTCTAGCTCCACTGGAAGGTAGCATGCCTTTCCATAGGCCAACCTAAAGGGAGACATCCCAATAGGCGTCTTGTAGGCCGTTCTATAGGCCCACAATGCATCATCCAATCTCTGGCTCCAATCCTTCCTTGTTGGGCCCACTGTCTTCTCGAGTATGCTCTTGATCTCCCTGTTGGACACCTCCGCTTGGCCACTGGTTTGAGGGTGGTAGGGCGTTGACACCTTATGGGTTACCCCATACTTCTTTAGCAAAGCCTCGATTGTACGATTGCAAAAGTGAGAACCTCCATCACTGATCAGCACACGTGGCACTCCAAACCTGGTAAATATGTTAGTTCTCAAGAAACCTGCAACCACTTTTGAATCGTTAGTCTTGGTGGCTTTTGCTTCCACCCACTTTGATACATAGTCCACAGCTAGTAGTATATATAAACAGCCATTAGACGAAGGAAATGGGCCCATAAAGTCAATGCCCCAAACATCAAAAATTTCTACATTTATTATTGGGTTCATGGGAATTTGATCTTTTGGGCCAAGATTACCAGTCCGTTGGCACCTATCACAAGAAATACAGAACAAGTTTTGATAGGAGCTGAAATGTGACGTTATAAGTATCTAAACCCTATATTTTGCTAAGTTATTTCTTTTAACTTGATCAATTTAACTTACTTAGTGTTTTTCAGGTAAAATGGAGTCTCAAAGTCCAAAAATGGCTAAGGAAGCACAAGTGGCGCAGAAATGGAAAGAAATGAAGAAATGGAAGTTTTCCCAGTTTGACTAGGAAAAGGAATCCCAGTTGGAGTAGGAATCTGAAGCTAACTTGGACTAGGAGTTCTACTTGGACAAGAAAACCCAATTCTACTCAGATGAGGAATACTAGTGTGATAAGGAGTCCCTGCTGAATAAGGATTACTCAAGAAGGTTCCGGAAGAGTGTAGAAGCATCTCGGAAAAGAAGTTCGTATTTGACTAGGAAACCTACTTGCATATGGAGTTCTACTCACACTAGGAGACTTGTGGAAGCTAGGAGAAGTCCTTGGAACGTTCATGAAGCATCTAGAAGTCTCAAGAAGATCATGTGCCGTGCACACTTGGAGGAAGTCTCAAAGAATTCGGATTTCAAAGCAATGAGGAGTTTGGATTTCTAGTTGAGTTTGGATTGGATTTTCCGTGAGATTCTTGAAGGTTCTAGGGAGTTCTTGACATTTCATTCTTCAACAAGGCGTGGAAGACATGTGAGAGGCATGTGATGTGAAGAAAATCCTAAATGGACAAGAGTTGTGCTTTGAAAGTCAAATCCATTACAGATTCGGAAATCTGCCTGTGCAGATCAGTCAACTTCAACAGAGTGTCAAAAACAGCTCAGAGCTCAGAAAATTATGATCTTTATATGGTTGGAAAGCTACAGATGTCTAGTTTCCAGAACTTTTTACAGCTCAGTGATATCTATTTTTTAGAAGAAGTTATGGGCGATTTGGTATACGGAGGTTAAGTCTTCCGGGAAACTGTTTTGTGTCAAAGAAGTCCTAAATCAACAAGAACTTGGAGAAGTCAAGTAGGAACGAATTGGGAGTGCCTTGAGATGTTCTCCTATATATACCTAGTGTATTTGATGTCTCAGGGGTGACACATTCTTTCTCCACAATTTCGATTTCTCACTTGTTCTCTCTAAGTTTCAGTTTTTGCAATCTTCAAGGAGCATAGCCGTGACCATCCACCTTCCTAGCCGTGTTCATCACTTGTGCATCATCTTGGATCTGCTTTGGACCTTGGGACGTGATCAAGGGTTGATCATACCATCATCTTCTCATGTTAATTTGCGGTTATGGCTTTCTTGTAGTTAGAATTTCTGCTTTGGAATTTCTGTTGTTTAAACCGAAACTATGATGTGACAAACCTGTTTTTGGATTCAATTTAGATAGCTTTTTTCGCGTTTGATATGTTTATGTGTTCTTGATCTTTGTTAATTGCCGAATTGATAGAATGATGATCTGATTTTGTGCTTCAGTACATGTCAACGATTCACTTGGTCTGACAAACATAATAGGATGAATTGCATGTAACTTGCTAGTAATTAGGTTTGCTTTGTAAACTCTAATTCAATATGTAGTGAAGGCTTGCTTTGAGTCGTAAATCAGATTATGCATGTGATGAATAGTTTTGACACGCTTGGATTTGCATGTTCATCAATTCTTTCTTGAACTTAATGATTTGAAAACGAATTTTCAACGTATGTGTGTATTCGGGTTTTCAAAATAAATTGATTTGGTGCTTTGCTATTTCGATTAACTTAAAAAAGAAAGTTAAAAGGGACATTGGTTGCTTTGATCTGTGTGTCTTGATTGATGGCGTTCTTGGTAATTAACAAGATTAAGGGATGCATGAATATGTTGTTCTTGAATTTTTCTTGATGAATTGTTTTCCAAAAATTCTTCTTTTCCCACCTATGTATATAAAATGATTTCTTTGCTTTTATTCTTTTATTTGTTTTCTGAAAATTTACATTTTAATCTTAAAAAAAAAGCCCCCCATCTTTATGTTTTCTTGTTCGTGTATATTTGTAAATAATTAAATTTAACTTAGATTCTTAGGTAGCATGTTCATGAAAATAATAAAACAAATAAAATAAAACAAATGTTTTTAAAAATTCATGAATAGTGTCTCCATGAATAGTAAATATGTGTTAGTGTTTTCTAGGAATTAATTTGGTGGTTTTTAGGATTTTGTTTTGTGTTTTTTAGGAGTTGCTAAAACATAGGAATTCTTTTGGTGTTTTTTAGGAAAAGTAGTTAGAGTTAGTTTTGACTTAGGATTTCTTGTTTGACTTGATTTAGACTTTGTATCCTTATTGTTTATGGTTTTCTAACATGACTATGACTTGTAAAATGTATTTAAGTAGGATTAGTATTTCCAAAACCTATTCTAACTTGAATTCTCTCTTCCTTTCGAATTATGTGTATATATATACTTGTGATTTTCGTTTCTCTCTCTCATTCTTTCTTTCTTACTTTCGTGTGATACATATATGTTCTTCTCTCTAACTCTTTGTTGTTCTAACTTTAAAGCATGCTTGTAATGTAAACTTGTAAAGTGTTCTAATAATTTCGTAACTTGTAAATTCTTCTCTTTGATTTCTTTGTTTTCGTTTCACATGTTTGTACCCTCAATCCCCGGTTTTGAACGTTACCCTATTTGCTCTATACTAATGATGATGTTTTTCAGGGTTTAAATTGGCGTAGCTTTTGCACGTATCAAGTTTGCATCCTTGAAGATAGTAGGCCAATAAAATCCACAGTCTAAGACCTTCAAGGTCGTTCTACGAGGCCCAAAGTGGCCTCCACATGCTTCACTATGGCAAAATGACAGAATTGACCTATGCTCAGACTCTGGGACACATCTCCTAATGACTTGGTCACTACAATCTTTCCATAAATAGGGCTCATCCCAAATAAAGTGCCTAGCCATTTTCTTCAATTTATCCTTACTAGCTTTGGAAAGTGTATCAGGAAATGTCCTAGTGACTAAATAGTTAACTATATCAGCATACCAGGGCACACTAACCTCTATCCCAAAGAGCTGCTCATCTGGGAAAGTTTCCTATAGGGGCTGGGCGTCCTCCTCATGGACTATCCTGCTCAAATGGTCCGCCACCACATTCTCACTGCCCTTCTTGTCCTTGATCTCTAGATCAAACTCCTGAAGCAACAAGATCCATCGAATTAATCTGGGCTTGGCCTCTTTCTTGATCATCAGATATCTCAAGGCTGCATGGTCAGAGTAAACAATTACTTTAGAGTGCAATAAATAAGAACGAAACTTATCTAAAGCAAAGACTACAACTAAGAGTTCTTTTTCAGTGGTGGAGTAGTTGAGCTGAGCACTGTTGAGGGTCCGAGAAGCATAGTAAATAGCATAGGGCTTCTTATCCTTCCTCTGGCCCAACACAGCTCCAACAGCATAGTCTGATGCATCACACATAAGCTCGAAGGGTAGACTCCAATCTGGAGGGCAAATGATGGGAGCTGTGGTCAACAACTCCTTGAGCTTCTCAAACGCCTTCTTGCAATCCTCATTGAACACAAAGGGCACGTCCTTCTGCAATAGGGCACACATAGGTCTCGCCACCTTGGAGAAGTCTTTGATGAACCTCCTGTAAAATCCTGCATGGCCAAGAAAAGAGCGTACCTCCCTCACAGTTGTGGGGGAGGGTAAGTGACATACAAGATGAACCTTAGCCTTATCTACCTCAATGCCCCTAGCAGATATTATATGTCCTAACACTATTCCTTGTGTTACCATGAAGTGACACTTCTCCCAATTCAGTACAATGTTAGTTTCTACACACCTCTCCAGTATCAATCCTAGATTCTCTAAACAAGTATCAAAATCTTTACCGAAGACACTAAAGTCGTCCATAAAGACTTCAATAATATTTTCAATGTATTCTAAGAAAATGGACAGCATACATCTTTGAAGAGTACCTGGTGCGTTGCACAAGCCAAAGGGCATGCGCCTATAAGCGAAGGTCCCAAAGGGGCAAGTGAAGGTCGTCTTCTCCTGATCCTCGTGGGCTATGCAAATCTGGTTGTATCCACTATATCTGTCCAAGTAGCAATAGTAGGAATGGCCCGCTAAGCGCTCCAACATCTGGTCAATAAAAGGCAAGGGCATATGATCCTTCCTCGTTGTGTCATTCAGCTTCAGGTAGTCGATACATACCCTATGACCTGTCACTAATCTTTGGGGCACTAGCTCATTATCATCGTTCTTTACCACAGTCATCCCAGACTTCTTGGGCACCACTTGCACTGGAGAGACCCACTTACTATCAGAAATGGGGTAGATTACCCCACAATCGAGCAACTTGATCACCTCATCTTGGACCACCTTCATCATGGGAGGATGTAGACGTCTTTGGGCTTCTCTTGTGGGCTTGGCTCCATCTTCTAACATGATCCGGTGGACACATGTGGTTGGGCTGATTACCTTGATATCTGCTAAAGTCCAACCAATGGCAGTCTTATGCTTCTTCAACACATCCACCAACTTCCTTTCTTGCTCTACATCCAGCGTTGATGATATGATCACTGGGAGGGTCTCATTTTCTCCTAGGTACGCGTACTTCAAATGTTCAGGGAGTACCTTTATTTCCAACTTGGGTGCCTGAACCATAGAGGGTAACATTTTATTAGTAGAAACCGGAATTGAGAAATAGGAAATGGACCTCTTTACACGCTGGGCCTCGAGTGAGGCTACAGTCTTAATCACTCTGGGCTCCGCAATATCCCACTCAACCTTAGGGATAGGATCCCCATTTGCATCATATCCGACCCCCTCCTCTAGGGTCAGAGCTAATTCATCCTCAACCATTGCTTTGGAGAATACCTGTGCGAGTGAATCAACTACATCAATAGCAAAGCAAGGTTTCAAATCAGAAACAGGGTACCTCATGGCTTCAAGAATGTTGAAGCGTATAACGTCACCATCAAACTCCATGGTGAGAGTCCCTTTGTACACGTCTATCTTCGTTCTCACAGTCCTCATAAAGGGACGCCCTAAAAGTAATGGAGTGGTATTTAGGGGCGATTCCTCCATGTCCAAAACATAGAAATCCGTAGGGAATATCAGATGGTTTACCTGCACAAGAACATCCTCAACATACCCTTGAGGGTATTTGTTAGACCTATCAGTAAGTTGAATGACAACATTATCCCTTTGAAGAGGGCCTAGACCTAGGGACACATACAAATTATAAGGCATGACATTTATGGATGCCCCTAAGTCTAACATCACATTTTCAAACCTGGTGTCACCAATGCAACAGGGAACAGAAAAACTCCCTGGGTCCTTCAACTTTGGGGGTAGTTTTCTCTGGATAACTGCTAATACCGTCTCGCTCATTTTCACCACCTCCTTCTCTCTTGTCTGCCTCCTTGTGGTGCATAGCTCCTTCATGAACTTAGCGTACTTAGGCACCTGTTTGATGCACTCAATCAGGGGCATGTTCACTTGAACCTTCTTGAAGATTTCCAAGATTTCTTGATCAGATTTATCTTTCTTTGTCTTGGCAAACCTGCTCAGGAAAGGTATAGAAACAACTGGGTTAGTCTTAACTAAACCAGTAGAGTTAGGAATTGTACCTTTGGGCTCAGTTTGGGGCACGTTAACTTCCACCCTTGATGTAGCTAGGTCCTTTTCAACATCCTTCTTGGACATCTCCACAACATCTTCTTCTTCATTAGGGGCCACTTGGGCCTTCTTGTGGGCTCTGGGAGGGTCTAGTAGCATGCGCCCACTCCTAGTGATGATGGCTTGGGCGTGCTCATTCCTTGGGTTAGGCACCGTGTTGCTTGGTAGCTTCCCTGTTTCAGCAATCCGGCCCATGAAATCCACTACTTGGCCCATTTGATTCTTGAGCTCTGCAATATCCTTTGAATGGGTCACCTGTCCTACAACCAAAGCTTGAGTAGCAGTGTTAAGTTGTTGTTGTCCCGCAGCAAGGGACTTCAGCAGTTCATCATAATTAGGGGCACTCAAAGTGTTGGAAACAGGAGGTGGAGGGACAGAATTAGGAATACCAAAAGTTTGAGGTACCTGAGGCCTCAAAAACAAACTTGGTGGGCGATGAGAATTCTGACTTGGGCCTTGAGGTGGTCTCAAGGTGTTATCATTGTTGGCCCAACGAAAGTTAGGGTGGTCTCTTAGCCCAGGATTGTACGTATTGGAGTAAGGGTTATACCTCGGGCCTCCTTGGCCTCCTTGATACCCGAGGGCATTAACAGATTCCCATCCTTCTGGAGAGGCAAGCTGGGGACATTTATCAGTGGGGTGCCCTTGAGTCGAGCACATCCCACACACTTCAGCCATTGCTCCTCCTCCATTAACGTTTAAGACTTGAGACAGCAGAGTAGACATCTTGTTGACCTTGTCTTCAAGGGCAGAGTTAGTGGACACCTCATGTACCCTCCTTTGAGAGAAAAGCACCCCCTCATATTGTTGATAGTTTAGTGTACGATTTGTAAGTAGCTCCTTGGCCTCATTAGGTGTCTTATCCATAAAGGACCCTCCAGCAGCAGCATCTAACAAACCACGCCCATTAGCAGTGAGACCTTCATAAAAATAGGTAAGGAGGGACCCCTCACTCATCCCATGGTTAGGGCATGATGATACAAGGCTCTTAAACTTGTCCCAATAATTGCAGAAATTCTCCTCATGTCCTTGCGTGATTCCACTAATCTGCTTCCACAAAACAGTGACCTTTGAGGCAGGAAAGTACTTCGTAAGGAACTCGCCCTTCATCCTATCCCAAGTGTTGATGCTCCCAGCAGGCAGCTCAAATAACCAAGTCTTGGCCTTGTCCTCCAAAGTAAAGGGGAATGCCTTCATCTTCAAGATATTGATATCAGCTCCTTTAGGGCACATACTCCTACAGACAAACTCAAACACCTTGAGATGCTTGCTAGTGTCTTCACTATTCATCCCATGAAACTTGGGTAGGTGATGCAAAAACCCACTTTTTAACTCAAAATCATCATTAAGCCCCTCTCCTAGTTCTGGATAGGCAATGCATAAGGGTGCCGCAACCCCACCTGTAGGATTAGATAGTTGCCTAATAGTCTCGGCCATTGGTGCCTGTACTTGCTCAACAGGGGCGTGCTCTTCCTCTTCTATGTCTGTAACGTCCTCTTCAGTGACCTCCTCTTCTTCCTCTTCAAAGACTTGTTCTTCTCCTTCTTCAGAATGGTCAGGTTTGTTGATCTCCTCGGTTGATCTTGAGGAGTTATAACCTGAGTAGCTAGAGTCCTCAGAGTCCCTCCTTTTTAGAGGAGGGCGGTCTGAAAAAGTGAGGTTTACCCTTTGATTAGCACGTTCCAGTTTTTCCGAGAGCTCCTTAGTCTTATTAGAGACAGTGGACATTCATGGACCTTTAAGATCAAATCAAGTGTTAGTAACATATACAAGGCTCAGAATATAAATATTATGCCTTTCCTTAACTTTCTAAGTTACATTTACATTCACATTCACATACTTAGGTACTGGAACAGAGGACCTCGTTTGTGCAATGGGACTATAGAACAGCTACCCTCCACAAGGTCATGTTTAATCCAATATACCTTAAGCATGTCACATTACATTTTTTTTTTAGTTTGTTATATACATAGTTAATATCTCAATTGATCCCAAGTTGTAAGTCGATCCCAATAGAAACCACTACTATTGGTGAGATACGATATAGGGATAGTCGCCTAGACATAAGTTTCTTTCCTTTGTTTCAGAAGGCTGGATGGCCAGATTAAAAGGTAAGTGAGAGGGAGGACTCTTTTTGGTGATACTACGGAGGCTACTCCCGCATTGAGGTTTAGGCCCTTATCGGCTACTCCTACATAGTGGTTTAGGCTCATTCTATAGTATCTCTGAGATCCAATTGAACTCATCACCCAAGGTCCCAATCTAAGACACCATCTGTATGCCCCTTACTCAGCTGGGAAATTAACTTATGTGTTAGACCGTTCTCCAAGTGCTAATAAAGACCGCCCTTAACCTCAAGAGACCTTAGCCAGGTACTAATGAAGGGTTAAGGCCAATATTAACAAAAGGGCCCTTGTCTACTCATACGATTTTACACACTTACAATAATTAAGTATTTAACTAAATTTATAACAACCTAAGTATATTAATCTAAGTGAAACACATACAATTTACAACAGGCTTAAAAAAAACAACTTCTACAAATTGTATAACAATTAAAAAAGACATGCGTAATCTTGTAACACTCACAAAACTTAAACTAAATCACAATTATACCATGGCCAAACATAAATTGCAATTTGTCACCATTCCACAAGTGTAGTACAAAAATTTAGCATGCACTGTATATATCAACAACAAAATGGATGACACTTTAAGCGCTAGGGATTTTAACAATCCCCGGCAACGGCGCCAAAAATTGATGAGGGTGAAATAGCCTCACAATTTAACCCTGCAAAATGTAGTTGTCAGTATAGGATAAGCAGGGATCGTTCAGTCCGGGGATTGTAGGGTACACCTATACAAAAATGTCAATTAACAAATAAAAGAATAAAATGGGGGGTATGGGATTTGATTACTAATCTACTTAAAATAAAATAAAAACAAAATAAATAAAACAATATACAATGATCGACTTCCCTAACCTAGACCAATACCACTCGGAAATTACTAAGTGTAAAAACAGAAAATCCATTTCAACATGCTACAAAAACGTGCCCATCTTAAATGCCTAGATAAGAGCCCAAATCAAAAGCCTCAGCGGATCAATCCATTTATCTAATTCGTTCTAATGTGGGCTTGGATCGGAAGAGTCCTTACCATGCCCAATACTACTAATCTTTTAGAACACTCAGCATAATTCTCTTAATCAATAGTATTATCTAACCCCCGAATCGACTCACACATGCAAATTAACCATTACACATAGAATTTAACACATAATTTCCAGAATTGTTTAACCATTGAAACATGGTTTTTACCACTTTAGAACTAATTATTACTTGTTTAACTCAGCGTCTTAACAAATAACAATTATTCTTGGCAAATTAGGCAAACAAACAAGAACACTCAGCGTGATTCTAGCATGGGAACTTATTAACATAACTCTGAAAATTACCTAAACACGTAAAAGGGCACAAGATTGTAACATGCATCATCAAAGAATTCTCGAAATTAACTCAATAATAAACTGAAAATCTCAAAAATATTAATAAAAATATTCTGAACATTTCATGTCTCCAATTACACAACTCGCAAATCCAAACACACAAAACCGAAACAAAAATTGAAAGTAGAGTCATAGTTACACTTTGAAGCTTTCCTCAACGGCTTGGCAACAGGGTGGTGAACTCGTCTCTGCTATGGTGGTGGTGCGTCTTTGACTCAACGCCTAAGAGCTTCGTAGATTGCTGGATGGATAGTGGTCACTGTCTTGTAGGTGATGAAGGATTGAAGAGTGAATTGGGCAGAGTTTCGGAAGAGTTTTTGGCCAGGAAGTGATAGGCAAGGAAGTGATCCCCATTCTGTTCTAGATGTTGCCTATTTATAGGGGAGCAGTGGTTGGCTTTTGTCGATCATACCCTTCATCATTTGGACGGATGGGATTGCATAGCTTTCTTCATCTTCTCCTTTATTTGCTTCTTCTTATTTCTTCTCCTCTTAATTTCTCGTAATGGGACACTTATGGCAATAATTCCTCTCAATAAAGGGAATTAAAATGTAAAGACCGCAAAAACATCGACGGTAAGGAATCCTGATCCCGTTAGGATTTTTTCATAAATTTTTCATTTTCCGCCTATTTTACTCCAAACACTCTACAAGACTCTCAAAATGACTTTAATGACTCAAAACACAAATCTAAGGGAGAAATAAGGCTAAAATGGAGCGTATACTCATGAAAATCGTCACACTTTGTGCTTTTATCAACTGTATGCTTATGAGTACGATGTACTGCTTAGGGAATAACTTTGGGTTATTGTATTCCCTTGAGTACAATATACTGCTTGGGGGATAATTTTGAGTTATCATATGCCCATGGGTATATTTGTTTTAAAGAGAGTGTCGGTATCCTTTCTTTTGTTGTCCATGTGGGATTTGATTTCGAATGAATTGTGGAGATCACGTTGGTTGCTTTAATTTGATTTTGGGTTGAAAAATGATTAAACTTAATTGTAATCTCCTGAACTAAATTACATGCAGGGATTACCATGATTTCTATTTTGGATTGAGTGCTTTGGGTAATCTCATGAACTAATTTTCTATCCAGAGATTACTATTTTCATTTAATTTATTTGCGAGTGCACTTGTGGTTATTTAGGTTTACCCATACGAGCTTCACAAGCTTACCGGGTTGCTGTTTCAACCTGGTGCACTATTCCACGGTGTAGGGTTTATTGTGCAGGTAAGAGTAACAGTTGTCGAAGCTGAGGTGTTGTTGCTGTTGTAGCTTGGACGTAGTAGGGTGCTTTGGTTTTAGTCTTCTGCTGTGTAGTGACACTGGTGGGTGTGTTTACTTATTGAATTGTTATTCAGTTTAATTTGTAAACTCTAGGTAGTGTATTATGTGACTCTAAAGAACGAGACGGTATTGACATTGTGAACTCGATTTGTTTAGTTGCTTGATTTAATTGAAAATTTTTCTAAGTGTTTTCTTGTGTTTGTTGAGTTTTCGCGTTTCGGATTTGAATTCCTTTATTCAAAATTCGAGGCGTGACAAAAGTAACACTTCTTCTTCCATCATTTTCAGAACTTCTTCTCCACTCAGTGGAATAGTTACAACTTTAAGTTTTTGCTGTGACAGGACCCAACCCGAAATTTCTCCCTGAAACCCGGGGTGACCCTGCGGGGCCCACTTTTCAAGAAAGTTCGGCAGAATCTCCCCTTAAAGTGGATAACTTATAACCTGTTAAAACACATTTCACTTCTAATAATCCAACTTTATTCTCCATGAGCCACCATGCTCCCAAAATGAAACAACTCCCCAAACTAATTATCCAAAAAATAATCCAAATATTTCAAGTTACAACTAACTTAGGAAAATTCTATCTCCAATCAATCCATAATTTACAATGTTAATACATAAAATCTCAGGGTTATCAGAGCAGTCTAGGGATAATAGAAAAATGATACACAAAGTAGGTTAGCAAGTAACCTATGAATGATAGATAGTAGCGGTGGTGCTAAGCCTCAACTCCTAATGTCGAACAGCTACAATACGACTAGGCATTTGAAACCAAAAAGCCCAGAGGAAAACATATAAAAAAGTTAGCATGAGTGGACAAAAATAAATAAACAAGATGATTTAAATAAAGCAAGCTGTAATCCCACATGCTCATCCATTAGAACCTTGATGCATGCAATGTTGATAAAACATTTAGGAAAATAATCCGAAAGATGTTCAGTCATGAAAACTAACTAGCCCCGCTAGTTACAAACAACCAAGTAAATAGAATAAAACTCTGATACTCAAAAAAATAAGACCAGCTCCACTGGTTAAACAATATCAGACTAGTCCCACTAGTCAAGTAACAGAAATGTATAGGGAAGAAAATATCACCATACAATGAAGGAGCCTCCCAAACTCTTGAGCATCCCATGCTTATCCTCAACTTCGACTCACACACACAAAGTAAGTGAGAAGGAGTCTCCACTGCAACTCACATGAGGAGGAGCACTAAAAATAAAGCAACCCAAGTATGGCGAAGGAAACATTCAAAAACCAGTAAATCCATAAATGCATAAAGCTTCCCCAACTATCGGGATCAATAGCTACTAACCGTTACTCTGTCAATATAAATACATTGTTTAACTTTAGCATTAGAGGAGCGAAGACCGCTAACCGCGGTCTCCCCTCTTGACGTAAATGTATTTCTCTTGACAGAGACTTTGTGAACTCATAATATATCGAAAGATTAGACCCTTGTCTGCGTTATCGAAAGCCGACGCCTTGTGGCGGTATTCTGAGCATTAAAATTGGTGCCGTTTGTGGGAATTCTTTGAACAAAATATTACTCCCTACCATGGCTAGCGGTAGTGGAAATGGCATTGACGACCAGACAAACCAATTTGTCAACCCACGAACCCTACCAATCCAACAATCACCGTCAACTGTGAACTGTTCACCACACTAGCCAACACTGATGGTTGACCCCTTAACACCCCCGAGGTAACCCTAACATAATCCGCTGTGCAGAACCAACCTAACGCCAATCCATCAAGCACCAAGCTGGGACCTTGCTGTCATGTTGGAACTAGCTTTAGCTGACCTACACAAAGCAAATAGAGAGCAGGAAAAAGAACGAAAAGAGAAGGCGGAAGCTCAAAACCAAGTGGCAACACTATTATCAAAGTTCGACGAACTAAAAAAGGCGTTAGAGACAAATGCAAATCCGGCCCAAAGCAAACACTTGCAAAGCGCAAGGCTCAGCCCAAACACAAGAGTGAGGACAGTGCTGACATCAATAATCAAAATGGATGTTGCCTTGAACCCACCTAAACTGGCCGGATTAGGACCAAACCCACCGCCACAATTGGTGCAGGAGCAGGTAGCGGACTCACAGCTGTAGTATGATAACTCATTCAACGCATGCCAACAGAGGGGAATAGGTTATATGCCAGCGCCCCCCCCCCCCCCTCCGACAACAAATTTGGCACCAAATTAGCCACTCCCCATGCCTACTGTCAATGTCACCACCTTGATCCAAGAGAAAATGCAAGAACTCGAAGAAAGGTTAATTAGAGCTGAAACGAGCACCCTACCACCTACTCCTATCCCGCTCTTTTCTGTGCAGCTAGGCCCATTTACCACCAGAATTTTGCAAACCGTCAGACTATCATATGCCAAAACTCCTAAGATCGCTCAATTTAGCAGTTTGATATATTCATTAGTCCACATGGACAGGTTCAAAAAGGTAACCACCTTAGGAATAACTCTATCGAAAATTCAATAGAGTCACCCCTAAAATGGACTACCCAAAACCTGTAGAAATACATTCACACTTCTAATAAGCCTTCCTTATTCTTCTAGAGCCACCTTGCTCCCCGAAACACAACAACCAATTGAGATCTGAACCATACAACATAACGCCAAATACACAAATACAGCTCCCCAAAGTTTACAACATTTGTCCCACAGGTTATCAGAGTAATCTAAAAGCGAAAAAAAATTCATATTACAAGTAGGTTCAACGATTAACCTACAATATCAAAACCACAGCAGCAGATGCTATGCCTTGAATCCTACTATGCCGAACCAGCAGCTCTGTAGACTGGACAAAAGAAATCAAAGGGCCCAGGGGAAAGTAATTTAAAAACACGTTAGCGTGAGTGGACAAAAACAAGTAATAGTAAAACAAAAGAAGTTTATACTTTCCCACTTTATTCCTTTAAAAATCTCGATGCATGCAACATTTATAAAATACATTTCGTTAAGCTCGAAAACTAATGAGAACACACCAGCCTCGCTGGTCCAAAAGAAAACAGACTAGCCCCGCTAGTCAAGTAAGAACAAAGTATGGGGAAGAAGTCGTCACCATACGAATAAGGGAGCCTCCTAGGCTCGGGTCGGAGTGTCCCACACTCTTAAGCATCTCATGCTCTGCTCAACTCACCCCCAAACACAGAGTAAGCGGGGAGGAGTACTAATAGGCTAGCTAGCAAAAAAATATATCGACCCAGGTATGGTGGGTTAAAATCACGAAAAACTAGAATCAGAAAGGCTTCCCCAATGTCTCACAAGAAGTAAAATATATATCACTGACGTGGCCCCGCATGCCAAAATATTCTCGAATTCATAAATAAATAGACGAGGAGTAATAGATGAGTAAATTTCTCTCGAAAATCCAATTTTTGAAAACTTTTCAGAAATCTCAGAGTCGACGAATGAAAATATAAATAATTCCAGAAATCACCTCGGAAAATACCTCGTCGAAATTCAATATAAATCATAAATTCAAAAATCGATCATAACAAACTTCAATTCGAATTACCAATCGGCAAATAATTCAATATTTCAAAACTCGGATAATATGCTTAAATATTTAAAAAGATAATTTAAATAAATTCTTAATTCAGAAAATAATTGCAGGCAATATTTAAATTAAACATCCATTCACGGTATACAGCTAATGTGATATCCACGCATAAGGATCCTCGTCGAGTGATGAGTAGGTACCTCATCCTGTACACAATTAGTCGTACATAAATAATTACCGGACAGAAAAAAATAACTTTTGCGATAATTAAAATTCAATCCCGCAACCCATATCCTCAACTTCTCCAATTCTCTTCCACATCCAACCAAACTTCATCAAAATTTCCTAATCGTCGATTTAGACTATATAACAATTATGGAGGAAATCCGATAATCGAATTCTCAATTAACATTAACGGAAAACCAAATCTTTAGAAATTCATAACCGATTCACAACTCCACCAATCCTCACCAAATTTCATATATAAGCTCTAGGATAATTATAGAATTTAAATAGCTGGAAATTGAAATTAAAAAGCTACCCTAGCCACCGTCGCCGCCGTCCACAGTGGCTGCGCCACCTCCACCAATTCCAATGGGCACCAAAATTTGGTAGTAGCACCTCCTCAACAGGTCCATTAATTCTTTCAACTGTGACTAAGTTAAAAAATGAGCGGAAGTACCTCAACAATTAAAGAGAAGATTGAACCCGAACTGTGAATAGTAACCTAGAATTCCAAATCTTCGATTCCTCCTCCAAGCCTGAAATCTCTACACAAGACTCTGGGTATAACATCTACGGCCCAAGGTGCTTCCAAAGGATTCGACTTTGCCGTATGGGGTGGCCGGAATCGAGAGAAATCGCCGTTGACTCTAACTGCTACTGTAAACTTTCAAGGCTCGATGCGTCGTTTCGGGCCAAGCCACCGTGAGCCACCACCGCCAGTGTCAAGAGGAGGTCGAGACTAGTTCGCAGCCACTGGTTTCATTCAAATCCGTCGTCGGACGGAGAAGAAATCATGAAAAGAATAGAGGAGGCCGACGCGGGGAGGGAGAGGGAAAAGAGAGAGAGAGAGTGCGAGGGAGGGGAAGAAAAAGAGAGAAAAAAATATTTATCCCATGCACAGTAAAAAGTTTGAATTTATACTATCTACCATGAACATTAAATTTAGTATTTCACTTATAACTTCGCATTTTTGCGTATCACATATGCACACGCTCGGTTTAACGCTCTCTACAACTTTCGTGAAGAACATTTTCTCAAATTTTGACCCGAACAAAAATTCAACTTTTAGGGCCACTAAAAGTATCGAAATAAAGTAAAAAAGGAAAGTAATTATCATTTACCATCCAAATGACTAGTAAACGTATAAATTTAAGTTCGGGACGTTACAACAATTGCCCAAATACCATATACGACCACGTCATGAGTGAGGTAGTCTTACACGCCCAAGCAGAATACAACACTTATGGCGTCACCCTACCACCACCACAAACTCTACTAAAGACATCCCAGCAAGGAAACACCACCACAACCCCAAATACTACCACACCGCCAAGTGATAAAAAGAGGGAATGGCAACAAGGTAACTACCAGGACAAGCTGCAGAGAGACCAGCAATATCACAACAAAGGCAACAGATCTTTTCACAATAATCGCCGCAACAACCGCAACAATAAGCCAGTTGCAAACCCTCAAAAGTTTGAAGTATTTACAGTGTTCACAGCATCATATGAAGAAATCTATGATCAGTGCAAGGATCAAATTCCGCCACCACCCCCAAGAAAATACCCCAGAGTAGGAAAGCCCAGAAACACTGGCAAGTGATGTAAACACCATGAGGATAGCGGCCATAACACCAACGATTACAACGCCCTCAAAACTGTAATCGAATCGTTGTACCATGATGGGAAGTTAGAGCAGTACAAGGTCCAACAACCGGCACCTGTCGTTGCCAACATTGAACCAACGTATCGGATCAACACGATTGAGGGTAGAGCCTTCATCAACAGTAGTCACACAGAGTAAGAAAACGCTATGAATGCGCTAACCACCCAAAAGGGGTGTTCAACATCCACTACGATCGATCTGCCAAAATGGAAGAAACTGGCTGGGAACCAATCCCTTTCTGTGAAGAAGAAGAGCGAGGTATTCACTCACCCCATGACGACCCATTTCTGATCAATGTAATCCTCAACAAGTGGTCCGTGGGCCGAGTGTTGGTAGACAGCAGATCTGTCGTAAATGTTATATTTAACAGCTGCTACAAGTAATTGCAACGCAACAAAAAAATCCTGCAATACCATGAGCCACTACTCAGTTTCTCCGGCGACGTAACTCAACCTCTGGGGTCTGACTACATACGCCTCTCCATCGGGGCAACCCCATGTATGATAGAGATACACACTGAGTTCATTGTGGTAAACTGCTTCAGCTCATATAATGTTATTATCGGTAGCCCCGCCCTCAACAAGCTTAAGTGCATCATAACCGGAGACATTCTGCTCATGAAGTTCCCTACCCTTAATGGACTGGCTCTGTCAGGGGAAGTCAGTCGATTGCATGGGATTGTTACTCAACAATAGTGGCAAGGTCAAAAGGCCACCATGAAATTCTAACGTTGGGCAATGCACAACAATTGACGAACAAAATTGATGACCTCAGGGATGATGAGAAAAAGTACATCAAGAAAGAACCCGTCAACACAGAGACGTCATTTCATACTGTGCACATCTCCGATGAACACCAAGAAAGAACTGTACACATCAGAGCCCAACTCTTTCCTAAGATAGCGATAGAGCTCACTTAATTTCTGAAGGAAAATGCCACAGTCTTTGCATGGTCATACGCCGACATGCCAGGAATCTTTTCCAACATAATTACACATAAGCTCAGCATCAAACCATCCTTTTATCCCATCAAGCAGAAGCGATGGGCCTCTGAGCATTAACACCTTTCTCCTGGGCAACCAGAAGCATGTCCACTGATTCTTATTGTTTCTGTGGAAGAAACAGGGTGGTTATAAAAGCTTCCATCTCTGAATTCCGTACATGTTAACCATAAACAGAGGTCATAGGGAAGACCGAGCTAGCAGGCCTTTGACTCTCTAATGCCTAAGTCAGATACATGTAAGAATATAGACTAGGTAAAAGTAAGTGGAGAATGATGGCTTACCTTGAATGAGAGAAAAGACATATATTTATAGTGTAGGTTAGAGCTTGCCACCCTTTTGTTTCCAATGTGGGCAGGTGTGGCCTACCCGATACTGCCAGTGTATGGTATAAGCATCATATCTGGGTATTATTGCGTTGTTTTAAGTGACTAGTGAGCCTTGTGCTTCGGATATTTGTGCCTGGGAGGTATATATACCAACAGTTGGGACCCTTTATACTCCTCAACTGCTTGCTAGCATTATTCAGCGATCTGACTTTCCAAGTACTCAGCCTAGGCTCTGCATGAGTTGGCTTTCTCCTCAAGCCCAGCAGAGGTTCCAACTTTTTCCTCAGCTAGTCAACCTGACCCTCCATCATCGGGATCTTCTTCTTTTTTCTTCCAGTTCAGTCACCTTCACGGTCAAGGCTACAATCTTCTGATTTAGAGCCTCCCGCTCTTTCTCTAGCTTCCCTTTCTCCTCGTGAACGAACTTTACTTGCCTGAAAAGGTTGCTCACCTCCTCATTCAGCTTGATGTCCACCTCACTCACGTCAATCAAGTAGACATTATAGAGGGCTTGCGACAAATCATGTAAGCATAGAAACAAAGCAGTACAAGTACAGTTCACAGGTCTGCAGCCTTACCCGCATCATTGACTCCCAGGCTATCCTAAGGTTCTCATGCATAGTGTTGTCCTTAGCTTGCACCGGGTCAAGGTTTATGTCCTTGAGATCTGCCAGCATAGATCGGACAAATTTTTCATCCACCACACCGTACTTAGAGAGGAGCTATATGATGGGCTGTTTGGGGATGACTAGGACAGTTGGAGCTAAAAGGTAGAGACTCTGAGAGGGTCCCGGTGAAACCTTATGGCTAGGCCTGGGTCTCTTAGCACTGCATCCACAACGTCTTTTCTCGTGTAGGTCACCTCGGTGTTCCGGTGTCCGGTGATGGTGACGCCGGTGATTGATAGGAGCATTTTAATGCGACGTTTTAACTGCTATTTCCTTACATTTCATGCGTTATTTCCTTAGAAAATCCCTGTTTAGGAAAGTTTCCATTCTTCGATTGGGAAAGTTCCTATTTGTAGAAAGTTCCCATGTTGTAGTTTCTATTTTTCATTTTTAGAAAGTTTCCCATTTTAGTTTAGGAAAGTTTCCGTTTTTCATTTTAGAAAAATTTCTATTTTCAGTAACAGTTTCTATTTTCAGGACTTTGGCATAAATGAGCTGAAATGAGCTCATAAATGGAAAGAGGAGCTAGCCAACGTTGGTGGGAGTAAAGACAAGCCACTAGGGCTGCATAAATAAGCTGAAATGAAGAAAAGAAGTTTTCCTGTTTCAATCAGGAAACCACACTCAGAAGAGGAAACCCTGCCAAAACAAGACTCTTGAGCCAACCAAGAAAGGAAATCGGCAAAATAATGTGTCGTGAGAGAAGCTTCTTGAAGACATTTGAAGACCACATGGCTTGAAGATGACGTTGGAGATATTTTGGGAGATTAAATTTGATTTTTCCATGGGAAATGATGGAGATAATGTGAAAATCAAGGAGAGAATCAAGGAGATTACATTGAGAATATCAAGGGAGAGTTTCAAGGGATTGTGCAACAAGAAAATGCTCAAAACAAGTCCAGATTCATCCCTCAATTCCCTCAAGATATGTTCGCCGAAATTAAGGAAGTAAAATCTGCAGTTTTAATGTGAAAATCAAGAGAAAATCAAGGGGAGGATGTTAAGGATAAAGCCATGGAGAGATTTAAGGGAGAAAATGTTCAAAATGCGTCCGGATACATTGCCTAGGTTCATGCCTAGATATTTGGCCGAAAATTGTGAATAAAATCATATTAAATCATTGGAAATTTGGAAACATATTAGGGATTAATTTTGGAGCTTTTTGATTGGTTGGATGACACAACAGAGCTGATATGGCGCTACGTGATTGGTCGAAGCTGTGTGGTGCAACCGGAAAATTCTTTGGAAATTAAATTCATGAAGCCTTGCCTTCCCCTATATATACCCTCCTCTCTAGACGTTTTAGGGAAGACAACACACACTACACACTTAGAAAAAAAATCAGAAAAATACCTAGCACAGCTGTGAGCTTTTCTTCTCCTCTCTCCATCCTCTAGTGCAAGCCACGGGTTCAAGCAAGGCCAAAGGGAGAAGAAGAAGTCGTGAGCACCACCATTCATCCCCATCCTTGAAGCTTGCTTTCGAGTTTCAAGAGACCACAACATTAATCATCCATCTTCATCTTTCATCCACGGTGTAATTCGACCTCTCTTTTGTAAACCTTGTTTTGAATTCGTTGGTTATGTACTAGTTGACGTTTATGTTTGAACAAAATTTTCAATTCTGAAATTTTATATGATTGAATGAATTTTTCAGATTCTATTATTGTAATTCGAGAGTTGCTTATGTGAGTTTGTTTAATTAAATTTGCTTTATAGATATCTTTTGTATTTTAATCTTATGTGGTTCGAAACACTTAGGGTTTGGATACGAATGGTGCTAAATTTAAGAACATGAAATCAACTTTTTGTTTTGTGTAACTTGAATCGAAGTAGTAAAGGTTTTGGACAAAAACCGAATTTAATTAAAGAGGATTGCAATTAGGTGGACTTTTTCATATTAAGTTGCACACTTGAGTTGATAGCCTTTCTATGTGTTTCATGCGTTAAACATGTCATGATGGACTAGCTTTCTAGGGCTTGATTGCATGCTTGATAGGATTGATCTAAGTTGAAAACTTAGGTTAATTAGCATTGAAAAGTAAAAAAATGGGAAATTATTTTCTTTCGAATATTTCACATGATCAACTCCTTTCTCATGACTTAGATGAAGAATATTAGGGTTTAATCGAATTTGATCATAGTTTCGGTTTTGATCTTTGTTCTCTCATTCCATTCGTGCAATTATGTTTTTAGTTTTCTTTGTTTTCTTTACTTAGTTTATTTTCGAAACATAAATCCAAAAACCCCCCTAATTTCGTAAATAATGTTTATACTTGTGAATATCTTTGTGAATAATATACTTTTTTTTAATTTTAATTGTTTAATTGGTTGACAATGACAGGTGTACCCTCAATCCCCGGAATAGAACGATCCTTATTTGCTTATACTACTAATGATATTTTTAGGGTTAAATTATGCGCTTGCTTTGAGCGTATCAGTGATGGTGACGGTGGTGGTGCTTCCTTTTCTTTTTCTGCCCTAGGTGTAAACCTTCTTCACCCTCCAATGACCCACTAGAAAGGGACACCTGGGAAGCAGTCGCTTTTTCCTTCCCCTTCTCACCACCCACTATGGTGACAACGAGATGTGCAGTGTACCACTGGGAGTAATTATTGGGGAATCTGAGTCCTGTTCCCCATACCCGTCATCGGGTATCTCTAAGAGGACTTCCCCTTCAGTTCGATCAGCCTTCCTGATTAGGGGTGACCAAACTAAACCTAAAACCGAAAAAAACAGCACCGAAAACCGAACCGAGGCCGAAAAAACCGAACCAAAACACAAAAACCAAACCGAACCAAATATGGTCGGTTCGGTTTTCGGTTTTGGCTAGGTGAAAACCGAACCGAACCGAACCGAAAAATTTGTGAAATTTCATATAATCACTACTGTTGACCAATCCGATCGGGTTGTAAAATTTGCTAAATTTTTTACCACACACATAATTTATTGTAATAATCGCATCTAACGGTCGGTTTTTTCATTTTCTTTGAATTTATGGAGGTTTCTCTTTGGAGTGTTTATATATAAATATAGGTTTATAACAGTAACTAAGTTTGACCTAGTTGATCGAATTCGAAACGAGAACCAAATTGGCTAGATTTTTTACAACCACCATAAAACATTACAATCTCTCCATCGAGTGGTTGGTTTCACCAAATTTATTTGCCACTTCATGGTTACTTTAGAACGAACCTCAATAATTTAAATACAATATATAGGTCATACAACTTTATGAGGCAAATTGGTATAGGCCAATTTATTGGTAACTAAAATTGAAATTTTTATCTTATGTCTATGCACATTTATCAATGAAATATTTACAAACATGATGTAAAAAAATAAGCACGTTTTGCATTCGTCATGCCATTGGTCAACGAAGAAACATACAAGTAATTACGGTTAACCAATCTGATCGGATTCGAAACTATTGTGAAATTGGCTAAATTTTTAACTACATGCATAATTTATTGTAATAATCACATCAAACGGTTGGTTTTTTATTTTATTTGAATTTGTAGAGGTTTCTCTTTGGTGTGTATGATATTAGACTTTAGGGTTTAGGGTTTAGGACTTTAGGGTTTGGGGTTTGGGGTTTAGGGTTTAAGACTTTTTTTTTTTCGAATTTCTTGAGTTACAATACCAAAGGGGTAGAAGTAGAACTAGCAAAATCTATATTATTATCTTGCCAAAAAAAAAATTGTTTGCAGATTTTTTTTCTTTCTGTTTTACTAAAAAAAAAACAAAAAAACTGAACTGAACCGATCGGTTTGGTTAATGGTTCAAATTTCTGAAAAATGTAAAACCGAACCGAACCGAAATCCAATTCGGTTCGGTTTTCGGTTTCGGCCTAAAACCGAACCGAATAGAACCGAACCCACCCCTATTCCCGATGACAAGGTCCACATTAATATGAAGCGAGTCCTCTCCCTCATTTATCAGCCTGTTCACCAGGTCCAGATCATTCATCCTGTTTTTAGGCTTTCTGTTACGTGCCTTCTTCTTGGCAACTTTCACTACAAAAAGAAAAGAAGACACATATTAGCCAAAAATAAATAAATAATAATAATACTACAATGAAGCAGCACACAACTCATTGAGAACCCTTCCTAAACCACACCGACTAAGAATATCATATCTGATAAACCTATAGGAGCTCCGCTCTTCCTCACTATCCCAGAGAACAAATACCTGGGCAATATGTTTTCTCTCTACTTCTAAGAGTGTATAGGATTGGTTTCCGATGGCTTAGAAGGTCCCCGTTACAGCCCACTTCTTGTTCCTGATCTGCCATCTACACCCGCAAGAAAGAATTTGTTGCGCCACCTCTTACTCTGGGATGAGGGCATATCGGTAACTAAAGGTTTTTTGTGATGCCCCGAAAATTTGTATTTATTTTCCAAGAAATTTTTGGAATCTAAACTTTGGTTATTGGACGGTTTCGTGGCTCGTGGATGGAGAGGAAGTGTTTCGGACAAATTATTATTCGAAAAGTATGGTTTTAGGGGGGTTCGTAAATGTTGACTTTTTATACGTTGGGATTCTCCAAAAACTTCCTTCACGAAAGTTGTGGAGCACGTCGATACGAGTTCTATGCAGAACGCATTAATCAGAGTTTGTATCAAAAAGTTATGAGTGATTGAAAATTGAGAAAATTCTATAAATATGAGAAAAGTTGGGAAATTGCAAAGAAGGATAGAAATTTCAGAAAACCGAAACCAAGCCATTTTCTCTACCGAGCTCAGTTTCGCCCCTCTCCCTTTGCCGGCTGATTTCTCCCTCTTTCGGCCACCAATCGACGAGTCATTTGTTCCTATATCTTCACCTCACTCCCATCTACAACTCTGTGGAGTTTCACGACGTGGATTGGCCCGTGCACGATGCAGCAACTCCGGGAAATTTGGCACCCGAGCTACAATTCGCCTTGATCGGAGTTGGTGATTCCAGCCACCATAACCGGTGTTTCTTCAGGGCTTTTAGAGCCCAGAGGATGTTGATGCTTCTCCCAAAGTGGCTTGGGACGATTTCATTTATGGAGGACGAATCGAAGCTTTGAAATTCTAGGGTTCAATGGGTCCGATTTGTTCTAAGGTAAAATTCGATCGATTGGTGTATAATTGGACTTTGATGTAGTTATGAAAGTTGAAATTGGGGTGCAAATGAAGAACTTTGGTATTTGGACTTTGATTTATGTAATGAATCGTTGAAATCAGTGTGATGAATATTGTGATGTTAGTCATGAAAAGCCTGTGTAGGAATATTTGTGTAATGAATCCTTGAAATCAATGTGATAAATATTATGATGATTGCCATGTAAAGCTTGTGTAGAGATATCTGTGTAATAATTTGGTGATATCCTTGTGATGAATCTTTGTGATGAATATCATGTAAAGAATGAGTTTCTATATGTGTGATGATCAGCAGAATCTGTGTGATGATCAGCTGAACAATGACTATCTGTGTGATGACTGGTGGAATATATGCGATGATCTGTGTGATAACGGCTCGGTTGCGGAGCTGAATTATTATTAAGTTAATAACTATCGAGAGGACTACTGTGACGATTAGAACTACTTACGGATGATAGAGTGCGGGTTTATGATGATTATTATGACTTGAATTGTGATTGCTTTATTTTGCTTGTGTTTGAATGATGATTACATTGTTTTGTTGGTTTGAATTGCGATTGCCTTGCTTTCTTCTAATTTCTATTGATTTATGGTTTGATTTCTCTTAAAAGCCATAGTGGTGATGATTGGACTCTGTAGTGAGCATATGAGGTGATTCATTGTTTTCACCTTTGCTGTCATGATGATGACAAAAGCTTCTAGTAGAGAGGAATGAATGGGATTTCGGAATGGGCTGTAGTGCATGTGAATGGCATCAAACAAAGTTTAAGGAAATCTTGTTTGACTGAATTTGTGTAATTGGACGTTAAATTGAGATCTGAGCATGAGGCTTTAGTCACAAGTTGACTTATGTGAGCATAAGATGGAGGGTTATGGAATCGATGGTTGTACGTGCGAGTTATGTGCATTTAGCGTTTAGGTTGAGGTGATCTAATAATGTATTTTTGCTTTGTGGTTTTGAGTTTACTCATACGAGCTTTCACAAGCTTATCGGGTTTGTTGTATAGCAATAACCCAGTGCACTATTCAATGGTGTAGGGGTTAATCCTACATGTCAGGGTAATTGCGGCTGAAACGGAGGAGTTGTGCTGGCAGCTTTACGATAGGAAGCCAGTCTTGTGATTTTGCCGTTATGAAGACTACCGCTTGTTATGGCTCTAAGGAGCATTTACATTTTATTTTCTTGTTGACAATTTAATTTGTAAGCTTGTGTAATATATGACTCTACGGAGCGGGTCAATATTGACATAGTGGTTCAGGGCATCAGTATGTATTTAGTTGAAGGAGAAAAAGTTTCTAGTCATTTTGTATTGATAGCTGAACGTTCACGCATGTATAATTATGAGATTATATATTGATTTTTATTTGTGTTAAAAATCAGGGGTGTGACATTTATAATCCTGGGCGGTAAGTGTCACGGTACCCTTGCCTAGAAACTTTTTTGAGTACGACAAGCGGTACATAGCCCTAAACTCGTTGATCGACAGCCACCCTAGATCACAGAAATCCCACATAGCTGCCATATTGAGGATATGATGATTTGAGTTAGGCGTCACCTGCCTCGAGGCTATGTTCAGCATCCTTAGCAAATAGTGCGATAGCGGCAGACTATAACCTTCAAACAGTTGGTTCTCGTGGAGCGCCACCCAACCAGCAAGAAGGTTCGATGCTAGCTCACCCGGGTACATAGGCCTTAACTCCACCTCATCCTGAATTCCCCACTTCAGCCTTAGCGTGTTAATCTCCTTCACCGTCATGCTTTTCAATGGCTCATCTCATACTATCCCATCCACCAGAGTATATCTAATCCGAGGTATAACCTACGGTATGGCCACGGTTACCTCAGGGTTACTCACGGATTCGACCTCTGAACCCACAGAAACCTCTGAAACAGTCCCGAATGAGGACAGCCCAGTCCTGCTCACTTACGTCTATCTCCAGCTCCGGTTCTCTAATACCCCGGAAATTCATTATTTGTTTCCGAGGATTTTCCGAAAATTATTTTGTGATCGTTGGTACGAGTGCGTAGTTCGAGGTTAAGGTGTAAGTATTTCGGACAATTATTCGCTCGAAATGTTTTGTCTCAAGGTTGACTTTTTATACGTTAGGATTCTGTGAAAACTTCCTTCACAAAAGTCGTAGAGCACATCGATACGAGTTAGCGCATATGCGGAACGCGAAAATCGGAGTTTGTATGAAGAAGTTATGACATTCGGAAAAAGTTACCATTTTTGGATAAGTAGAAATTTTTCAGGAATTTTTCAAATAATCCAAAATTTCCGAAAATAGAAATTCGAACTCTCTCTCCCCTCACAATGCCGAAAAGTGCCTCTCATCTTCGACCAGCGATATCTCCCACCTCTGGCCACCATAGCTCGTGCTACCTAGCTTTCTAGAACCTCCAGAAGATGGTGATCATGCTCTAAGAAGGATCGAACCTCAAGTGACCCGTGGACGGAGAACGAAGCCTCGCCGGAAAACTGGGCGAAATCTCCGGCCACCGTAGCTTTTGAGGTAATTGATCTGCACAAAATTAGTGTTCAATTTAAAACCCTATCAATATAGTAAGAATAAGTAGGGATCATTCTCAACCTAGGATTAGGAACTAACTAATTCCTGAAAAATAAACGTTAGACAAAACTAAACTTTATATTATTATACAATATTTAGATTTACATATTAAAAGGGGATTTAAGATTTATTTCTAATTTAATAACTAAGTAACTATATACATATGTAAGACATCAAAACCAAAATCAAGTAGAATTATATGGATGGAACGAAAATTATGAGAATCAAGATCGAGAAAAGGAAGTTCTCCAATCACTGACTCAAACCCATTGGCGAATCCCACTCAGCGGAATAGGGAGGTACTTATGGCAGAACGGGCCAGTCTGGGTTTTCACAATAAAGTGATCGATGGAACCGCTATTAAACGACTTATTAGTAGATTAATAGATCACTTCGGAATGGCATATACACCAAAATATGTTTAAGCATAGAATCAATCAAAACAAAGATGAACTTATACAAAGTTCTCTTTACTTTCCTTAATTAAATTAACTAGATGAACGCACCATAGTTAACCATATTAATCATGCAATTACTAGTGGTAGCTAATCACTAACAAGAACACTTTCAACGCATTAAGAATCATGGAAGTTTGATCAATTCAAGCCAAGAACACAAGTTAGAACGCTAATCAAGCATGCAAGACTCATTGTTAATTTACCTAAGTAATTTTAGGTTTTTCACCGATATTATCAAAGCTTAGAATGCTAGCATCTTAATATGGATTCAATTACATGTTTATCAACCTAAGTATGCATCCAAAGATCAATTAACACATAAAAGATGGGATTGAAGCTCGAAATTAACAATCATGCTTATACATAATGAAATAGCAATTTTTCAATTAGAAAACCTAAAACCTAAAACATGCTTCATAGTATTCGAAAATCACATAACTAGATTCAATCTTTCATCCACCATAGAAATCACAAAACACAATCCAAAAACCAAAAACAAAATCGCAATTTAGATAAAACCCGAAATCATTTTACATAGCAAAACCGAAAACAAAAGATGGTGTTCATGGTTATACTTTTTGATCTTCAAGGACGCAAGAAGCTTCAAAAGGTGGTGGAATGGATGAGGATCACGGCAAAGATGCTTGGATGGAGAGGATGATTGCTTCACGGCCTTGAACTTTGATTTCCTTGGAGTTGCCGAAGCTATGGAAGAGAAAGGGGAATGTTTGTAACTTTTGATTCTGAATTTTGTGGTTTGTAGAAGAGCTTCACAAACCTCCTTTATATAGTGAACGACAAGGGTTAGGGTTCCCTTGAATTTCTCTTTAATTGCATCACTCGACCAATCGGAAAATAGCATTAGAAGTGGAGAGCAAGTAACCTTTCTTGTTGCCGAATTCTTCCATGTATCTAGACCTAATTTCGGCCTCCTTGTATGTAGAGTCATAATTCAATACTTATTCCTCTGTTTTCTCTCCAAATATTCCATAAAAATCCAAGAATATCCCAAAAAGGATTTTGCCGAAAACCTTTTATATTCTCTTGTAATTTTCACGATAAAAAGCAATCCTTTTAGGTTTAGGACTCCTCCAAGACGTCAAGAAGGATCTAGATCCTTATGTGCAAGTCATATGCTTCAAACTTCAGGCCAAATTGGCTCTCCCAAATTGGGCCAATTCGAAATCCATTATCAATATTGCCGAAATTCCTTTAATAATCTAGAACATTCTTGAACTATCTTAAGTTATCTTCAAGACACAGCATCTCCTAGCCTTACTAGGTATTCTAGCAGCATCAGGACTCCTAATGTGATCAGGTTTCCTAGTCCAATTGGGACTATCATTTCTCATTTCCGAACACCATTTTCCGAGCTCACTCCTAGTTGCATTAGGATTCCTACTTCAACTGGGATTCCTTTTCCTGGTAGAACTGGAAAAACTTCATTTCTCCATTTCTTTGTCATTTCTACGCTTCATTTCCTCCTTGCCTGCCTTTCCATCATTTCTAGCTCTTCTTAGCTCATTTCTTGCATTTGAAACTCATTTTTACCTAAAAACACAAAACGAAGTTAGAAATGATATTGGTAAAGGAATAACTAAGCAAAATGTATAGAGAAATGCACTAAAAACAAAGAAAATATTAGTCAGATCAGTAATTTTCCGGTCCTTCTGCTTTAATTTAGACTTTGTGCTAATTGGGAAAGTTGTTTGTTTTGTTGAGAGGAAGAGCTTCATGTAAGTTTTACCGCTATGTGTGGTGTTTGGTGGCAGCTCCGCCGCCGTCTGTGGCGGCCGTTTTCGACTGCTTCTAGCCACCCCAGGAACAATTTCTCTTCCTCTTTTTAATCTAACATCAATACTATCATTTCGATATACAACACTTAACTTTTGGAAATCGTATGAGCAAGTTATGATTTTTAGCGTTTTAGAGTTTTTGGTTTGATCGGTTTTGATCCGTGGGGATCTGGCCGTATGATCGACTAGTAGCTTTGGTATATTGATCGTTTAAGTATTCCGGAGATCTCGGGTGGTCTTGGATGAAGTTTAACCTCGATTGGCTTTACTTTCGGGATTTTAGTGCAAACAGACGTTCGACACTTAATTGTTTTCAATTCGTGTACTAAGTTGTCACGTACATTCCTTAGGTGATTGACAGAGATTAATCGATACCTTATCTCTGCAGTAAGAGAAGACATAACGGGATTTAGAGGTAAGTAAATCTCACGTGGTTCATCTATGAACGGATTTACTTATTGTTCAGTTTAATTTGTAAACACTTGGTGATGTGATATGTGACTCTAGAGAACAAATCGGTATTGACATTTGTGAGTTTGATTTGTGTAGTTGCTTAATTTAAATGAAAATTTTATGTTTATTCTTCTTGGTGTGCTTGTTAGTTTTTCACGTTTCGGATTTGGATTCCTTTATTCAAAATCGGAGCGTGACAAGTCATCTCTAAGTACCGGTCTACGCTATCCTCTGCCTGTCTCGTAGCGGCCTAGTGAGGAGATTCGATACCCCGGTTGTTTCTGATTCCATCCTAACCCTAAACATATGCTAGTCAGGCTGACAATGACACTTATATCTGGAATCAGAAATAAAAGGGCAAACCTTATATTACTAATTGGGAAAGCGAACGCGCGAAAACTAATCGGGTAAACCTTTACCTTGGTGGATACCCAAATTTTCATATTTCGAGGCCTAAAATTTAGCCCATCTTCTAAAAAAATAAAGGGCTAAAATTTAGCCCCAAGCCTTTTATTACCGAGTTACTAAAATTGACCTCATGGTGAAATTGTTTTAAGAATCAGCTCTTTGTTTCTTGTCCTAATCGAACGAAACAGAGAGAACAAAAATTACAAATGGAATCTTTCTCTTACAAGGGCGTGTGAACTATTGACGTCTCTGAGCGCGCCTCTAGATCCTCTCGTTTGGTTTATTCCTATTGGTTAAGAGTTAAGACCACGGCTTGACTGCATCACGACCACACTCTCCTCCTCCCTTTCCTCCTCCCAAGTAGGTGAAAAGCAAACTCTAGTCATTACCATAAAAGAACCACTGCTGCACTCTCTCTACCTAATCCAATTAATTAAACAAACAAAAAGAAAAAAAAAAAAAACGAAAAAGGAAATTGCTTTGTTCTCTCGTCTCTGAGAGCAAGTCAGATAATAATATACAGAGAGAGAGAGAGCCAGCGGGACAGAGTGAGAAGTAACTCTGGGTTGTTGCTTCTTTTAAACTCCATCCATCTGTCCCCGACCTAAAACCCTAAAAGCTTGTTAATCCATCACCAGCTCACTCAGATCGCCGTGATTCCTCTCCGATCTACTCCCGAGTTGACTCCGTTGCCAAATGTTGCTGAGCCAGCAATGTTAATCGGCCATGTCGGCGTCTTTAGCTGCTTTTGAGCGCCCCCGCCCCGGAGCTTCCAACACGGTATGGAATTGCAACCTCCACGATCTCATTTCTTGTTTACTTCGGCTTTTTTTTTTTTTTGTTATGGCAAGTTAGCAAAGGGAATATAGCAAGGTTTTTGTTTAATTTCTTTCCAATTTGAAAACCAGATAATGAACCTTTTTTTCGTTTTTGTTATTGAATAGAATTGATTCACCTTCCTTTTGTGTTGTGATTCATGAGAGGACTTTTCTGGGTCCAATGAAATTCATTGGTTTATGTCAAACGGAGAGTTGTTACCCAATGTACTTGGTGAAATGATTCAGGGTGCTTTAGGCTGTGTTTGCGCTACTCTTCTCATCTAATGTTGAAATGATTTGGGCCTGCAAACATTGCTGTTTCTTTTCCTTCATCTAACAGAAGTAAAAGTTTGCCCAGTTTTGAGGGATTTTGCTGAATCGGAGAAATCATTCCGATATGTTCATAATTTGCAGTTTTTAATCATTTAACATGATGCTTTGGGTGTTCTCCTCAATCTGATGGTGCTTAATTTGGGAATTAATTTGACAAGTTGCTTGGTGGGTGCTGATTATCCATGCTTTCTAACACATGACATAATCTTGCAGGTCTTCAAGAGTGGCCCATTATTCATATCTTCAAAAGGTTGGTAAACATTTTCCATGTCCCATTCTTTGTTTAGAGCTTTTTTATTGTTATTTTTTGTTTGATAGAAACATACTTTCAATTATAGGAACAAAAAGAAACAATGATACTGGAGGGAAGGAGAATACTTTTCTAAAGCTGCAATAATAATCTCAAAAATAAAAAAAACTGAAATCATAAAAGAGACTAGAAAAAGAGAACTAAATCTCAACAGCACTCCAATCATAAGGCGTTGCATGGATAGAACAACTCCCCAATTCAAAAGAAACCAATGGCCAACTCTATCCCACAGCAAATCCCCTCTTCACCCTTCGTTCTCTAAAGTTCCTTTCTATTCGTCTCCATCCACACTACCCGAAGAAGTTGCTCATAGCACATCTCCTAACACCATGCTCTTGTATTTCCACCAAAGAACTTGTGCCTCTCGCGGGCACAGGCATTAGGCACTACCAGCTTACGTGGCCTTTGTTTGATGGCGTTAGTATGGGAAAACATTTTAGTGATCTGGAATTGCATAGTTTGCTTCAGAATTATCTTTACTTCAATTACACTCTTCACCATTTTGTTTTTCAATATATTATAATGTTGAATCCCTAAGTTAAGATTATCTTAATTTAAGTCTAGAATTTTATCAACTGTAGTTTTAACTTCTCTGTAGTACTTTCTTATCATATGGTGATAGTATTTCAGACTCTTGTTTATTGACTTTGCAGGAATAGGGTGGAAGTCTTGGAAGAAGCGGTGGTTTATCCTCACACGGACTTCTTTGGTTTTCTTTAAAAACGATCCTGTTAGTATCAATCAGTAATCTCTTTATCATGTTTTTGGATATACTAGTATTCTTATGTTTATGTCTCCATTTATTCCTTTTATAACTAGTGGCAGTTGTTCTGCATGATTCAATATACTTATAGAAAAACAATGGTTGGTCAATTAAATTGATATTTCTTATATGTTAGCTGTATTGACTGTGAAATTTTGGGACATTGGGTTTTGAGTTTACATCTTGGACAAAGGTTATAGATATTTTACTTGGAACAGAGTTTGTCAGTTCATAAGTCTTTACAAGTCAATAAAGTTACTGAAAAAGAATCTTTTAAAGAGGAAAATTCTCTCTCTCTCTCTCTCTCTCACACACACACACACACACACACACACATATATCAACATGCATACAACAGACACCTAGACATGCAACACGGTGGAAGAATTGTGAGGTACTCAGTGTTGATAAAAATCCATGGTCTTGCATTAAATAAAATGTTTACCTGCATTTGTTGCCTCAAACATGACTGCAAAAGTGCAAATAATTTCATGGAGGAAAACACACACACACACGCACACGCACATGACACACCACAGTGGAGAAGAATTGCGAGAAACTCAGTGCTGATAAAAGTCCATAGTCTTGTAATATAATAACCTGCCTTTGTAGCATCAAACATGACTGCAAACAATTTCAGGGTTGCATTGCTTAGAAAAATTACAAGTCAATAGTAGTTGAAATGCTTATGTTTTGTTAGCAATCATGGTTGTATCAGGTGGTTGCTTGTTTTGTAAATCACATGTTCACAACTACTTAAATACTTTGCCATTACTAAGTAACTGATCAGTGACATGATGTTGTTTCTCAAGTATAATGTAATAAGTATATTCAATATTATCATAATATTACATCAGTATTATATATAATATTGTTAATACTCAACTCATACATCAAGTTTGTTAATTATGACTTTATGAGTTATTAATTAAATTAGTCTTTATAGTTTCTTTTTCTTTTTTCAGAGTGCACTTCCACAAAAAGGCGGTGAAGTATATTTGACTTTAGGAGGCATTGACCTGAACAATTCTGGGAGGTAGACATGGCCACTATAACTATTTGGTGAATAACTCTGTGCAATCTGCCTAATGAATGCATAATGAATGCACTGGTTTCTTGCAGTGTTGTTGTTAGAGAAGATAAAAAGCTGCTGACTGTTTTATTTCCTGATGGACGTGATGGGCGGGCTTTCACTCTTAAGGTTATTGCCTTATATATTCTCATTACTCTTATGCGAATATAGATTATAATTGCAAATTTCCTTATATTTATGTACAAAATTTACTCTGAGATTGTTCATGTCACAGGCTGAGACATCAGAAGACTTGTACGAGTGGAAGACAGCCCTAGAACATGCCCTTGCACAAGCTCCAAGTGCTGCCCTTGTCATGGGGCACAATGGGATTTTCAGAAATGACACAAATGATACAATAGAAGGGTCTTTCCATCAATGTTTGTACTTTTACTCTATTAAAAATTCTATGTTTCATGATTTCTCTATATTGAGCTAGTTTATATGTACATCTTTTTCGTTTTCAGGGAGGGATAAGCGTCCTGTTAAATCTTTGGTCGTTGGAAGACCAATTCTGCTTGCCCTAGAAGATATTGATGGAGGTCCTTCTTTCCTCGAGAAAGCTCTTCGGTTCCTTGAAAAGTTTGGTATGTTGTGATCTTGATGATACGAACAAAATTTCATACTCAAGAAATTATTATTTTTTTATTTTGTATTAGGTATTCATTTTATATTATATTAATAATCCCATACCTTACGACTTTTTAAGTTACCCCTGCACCTGCTGTTCTTGATAAAATTACTCAAAAACAAGAAAAATCTTCTCCTTGCATCCTGTATCCTTTGCCTATCAGGCCCATCCAAAAGTCAAAATTTGCCAAGAGGTCATATGGATACAAATTTGAACCATATGTTCCATGTTGAGGCTCTTTGGGCTTCCATTGGTATGGAGCTATGGATACTCCATACATCAATCTTTCTGAGTATATCTGCTTTATGTCATTTCATGTATATGTAGAAGACTGCAATATATAAGTTGCACACATTTTTCTTGTATTTTCATGTTTGGAATTTGGGAACTCATGTGTTAGACTCGTGTCTCTGTAAATGCATTACTCTCATTTCTGTGTTCAAAAAGCACATGATTAAACAGCAAATTTGGAGTATCTGTTACATGTTCTGTTTTTTTGGCAGCCCATTTGTATCAGAAACTCCATACCTGATTTTTTTTTTGGAGGTTTAATTTGTCATCTATAGATAGAGGACTATAATAATTAAGTTGCATACATCTGTTCATGTATTTTCATGTCTGGAACTTTGGAATTCGTGTTGGACACCATGTCTGGGAATGCATTACTATTATTTCTGTATCCAAAAAGCATATTATTGTTGATCTCCCATATCCAAATATTAGATATGAGCTCAAGATATCTTTGTTTACCATAATATGGAGACATCATCAATATGAACTGTTATTTCTAGTTGCCTTTAAACCTAATTGAAAACACAAATTTATCACAGTTTTCTAGGAGCGATACAAGATAGAGTGCACACAAAAGATTTAATCAGTATGGTTTACAATTTTACAATCTTTGATATTCCAATAGGTACTAAAGTTGAAGGAATTTTGCGACAGTCTGCTGATGTTGAGGAGGTAGAACGCAGGGTACAAGAGTATGAACAAGGTATCTATTGTATTCAAGTTCTCACTATCTGCTTTATCGATGATGGTAACTTGTTTGGATGTGCTTGCTGGATTGTGAGGTTGCCCTAACCAATTTTTCATATATAGGCAAGACTGAATTTGGTCCTGATGAGGATGCTCATGTTGTTGGTGATTGTGTCAAGGTACTCCCTTGAACTACTTGATCTTGTTGACTAATATGAGTGATGTATTTACTTCCAATATTAATTCAAGCTGTTTGACCTGCAGCATGTTCTGAGAGAGCTGCCCTCATCTCCAGTACCAGCTTCTTGCTGCACTGCCTTGCTGGAGGCTTATAGTAAGTTTAGCTCTATGTTATGCATCTTACCTATAGATAAAATTATAACTCTGCATGCTTGATGTGATTTACTTTCAACTTGTAGTTTCCTGGAGTTTCTGATTTAAAAGGACCATCATATATAATCTGAATGGAATAAATGATTTAAACTGTTCATTTTGTCCTGTTTGATAAGAAATTGATCGAAAGGAGGCTCGGATCAATGCAATGCGGTCTTCAATATTAGAGACATTTCCTGAACCAAACCGCCGTTTATTACAAAGGTAATCTATACATCCATCTCTTACATGACATGAAATGCCTTCTTTAGTCCTTACAAGGTAGTTTTCTGTAATACACTCCAATGATGTGTGAGTTTTTTAAGGGAGGAAGTAGAATAATCATGTATGCTTGTAGATGCATGTTAATTGAAAGATGATGAGTGCAAACACTATATAAGCACAGACAAAATTGTCAATATCGTTTGTCATTTGATTGATATATTGGATTGAAGGAACATTAATAAAACTACGAAGATAACACATGTTCCACAACTTGGAGACTTTAAAAGAAACATGAAGAATTCTTTTTAATTTTAATTCTTTCTATATTCTTATGAGAAACAAGCTTTTGCTAACACAGACACAAAACTATGCGTTAGGAATTGTTAAGCTAATTGATAATCCTTCGATTAAACTATTGTGTTATAGCATATTATGATATTGACTTGAGTTTTCGTTGTGCGGCACTACTATTACCCAATCATCTCAAACAAATGTTCAATAATACTTACAATTTTTTTTCCCTTTCTTCTGTGCAGAATTTTAAAGATGATGCATACCATCTCTTCTCACTCTCATGAGAATCGAATGAATCCATCTGCAGTTGCTGCTTGCATGGCACCCTTGCTCTTACGCCCTCTATTGGCTGGTGAATGTGAGTTGGATGATGACTTTGATATTAATGGTGATAATTCTGCCCAGCTTCTTGCTGCTGCAAATGCTGCCAATAATGCTCAAGCAATCATCACTACGCTTTTGGAGGAGTTTGAAAACATTTTTGATGTAAGGTCTCAATCTATTTCTTTAGGAATAGTGGGTTTTTTGCTTTCTCTGTTCTGGCTAATTCTACCATAGAACCTAGATTAATAATTTGCAGTGTCAAACTCGATAGAATTTGAAGTTTACTCCACTGTCCCATGATACGTTAGAACCTGTCAGGCTCTCCTCTTCAGTGTTCCTACCATGGCTGTTTCCTTTTGTTGATGTAGAAGGCAGCATTGGTTTAGCGAAGATCAGTGGGAATGAGTGGTTGAACTAATGAAGAAGATGAGTTTGGTAATGGCCCTTGCCAAAGGGGTACAGTTATAACTAAACGTGAGATAGAGGTTTAAGTTCTAGGAATGAGGAACTTAGCGTTCTAGGAATGAGGAACTTCGCTAAGAAAATGTTGGTTTTAAGGATAACCCAGATTTAGCTGTTCCTCAGGTAATAAATCTTAAGAATATTTGATAAAAGGTTGGCAGGTAAGTTTTTGCAGTATTTGGTTAAAAAGTAGCGTTATGTTGCCGTTTTGTGTAATGTTAGGGATATTTGGCCGTGAGATGTTAGATCCGTTTGTATCTCAGCGTGTGTTGTAGGGCAGTATGTTGTATCTCTGTGCAATAATAAAGGGGAAGCTCCTGAGTTGTGGTTTTCAGAGGTAAATACTGGCCTTGTCAGATTCAGCAGGGAGTAGCAGGGTTTTGGGAGGTAATTGTCTAGTTGTATGATTCAGTAGTCCAAGATGGTACTTTTGGGGCTGATTTTAAGTTTTAATGTGATTAGATTTGTCCTTTGACAAACTAATGGGGAACTGGGTGTTGGGTGGCTTGGTGGAAAAAGAGTTGGCAGGTTGATCTCAAGTAGTATTTTGTTTCTGCATAACAGAAAGGCAAGAAGCTCATGAGTTGTGGTTTTCAATGTCTATGGTGGGAGGTGCATTAGATTTTCTATAGAATGAATTGAGTGGGGTTGGGGCATGAAGGAATGACAGCTTTACTAGGGGAGTCTGAGTGAGGGGGATTAACTATGAACAGACGTTGTGCAGGCGGCTAGAAACTATATAGATTTTAGTGGGAGGAGTGTTATGCATCAGTCGGACGGATATATGTTTTTGTTACAATTAGAAGGCTGATAATCCTGTTAGTCCTGTTATTAACTATGAACTACTTTCCATTGACGTTGTGCAGGCGGCTAGACACTTTAGATTTTAGAGGGAGGAGTGTTATGCATCAGTAGGACGGATATATGTTTGTGTTACAATTAGAAGGCTGAAACTGTTAGTCCTGTTATTGAAAATGTGGACCAACACGTTTCTGGTGATTTGAGGAAACTGAATAGTGCTAGCATGCATTACCAAAGGAATTTGACAATTTTGGGGAAGTTTGGGACTGGGAGTATTGATCTTTATCTTACAAGAGAGAGGTGTGAACTTAACAATAATTTTGAAGATGTGACTTTAGGGTAGAAAAAATCTTTAAGAGCATCTCCAACAGTGATAGCTATCTTCATAGCTAAAAGTAGCTAAAATTAGAATATAGCTAGTTGAATATTGAGTTATGCTCCAGCAGAATACCTAAATCTCAAGTTAAATTTAATTGTTAGTTAAATTTCTCTCCTCTCTAGATAAATATAGCTAGGTCTTTTAGCTAAAGCTAATTTAGCTTTTGTTTAGCTAGTCTGCTGGAGATCAAACTTAGCCTATAATTAGTTAAATTTCAATTTTTTTTGAAATAAGTATTCTGAAGAGTGTTGGAGATGCTCAGGCAAGAGACTATTGTGGAGTGGATAAAGAATTGGAAAATTGATTCAAAGTCGTTCATAGGACAGCTATGATCTGAAGAGTGGAAAACCTTGGTGAATAAATAAGATGGCATTTCTAGTAAAGTAATTTCAAATAAATTTTATAATTTAAGATGAACTTAACTTTCAAACTTCATTTGGGATGGTGACAGTGATTTCTATGGGCTTTACATGTTTTTCACAAAGTCTTTATCTCAAGCAGATTAACTTATTCAATAGTTTTAGGTGGTTTTTACTGATTGGACTCTTGTTTCAGGATGAGAATTTACTGCGGTGTTCGATCTCAGCTGATTCTCGAATTGAAAATAGTGGCAGTGATGATTCATCCGACGATGACAACCTTGATATAAAAGATAATGGTTACCATGATGCCGAAAATGAAGTTGATGTGGAAACAGATGATGACCAAGATCGTGTACACAGTGGGAAATTGAGTGAAAGCAGTGGTTATGCTGGCAGTGACCTCTATGATTATAAGGTCTCTCTCTCTCTCTCATGTAATGCTTCATGTATAATTCTGTTAATGTGGGTATATTATTTATTTTAACTTCAAAATTCTTGTCCTGCCTATTTCATAGAGGTTGTTTCTACTGTCCCACTGTAACTTTTACATTATAATGTAAGAAGCCTTCCAATGCTGCCGATGGTGTTGACTTCATGAGACGTTAACTGAACAACGGGTTGGGGTCCTCCAATTACTTGTGCTGAAGTCAAATAAATAGCTTTCTGTGGCCTTTGATCTTTTAATTGTGTTGCATTAGTTTGATAAACACTTGGAAACTCGATAGCTGTACAACTTGTTTGTCACATTATGTTGATTTTCTGATGATAAGTAAAGATCCTTTTTTGTCACCAGATATTGCATTCTTTTTATATTAATTTGTTGTTTATAACCATTAACTCTGGGGTGTTCAAGACTCTTAAAGGCATACTAAGCCCTAAACTTCAATGCAAATTCCTTGTGTCTTTTTGAACCCTTTTTTATTAATTTTTTTTGTCTGTCCATTCAAATGTACTCCCACATGTTCATTTTGGTTGACATGTACGTTGATGTGCTCATACAGGCATTTGGGGCTGATGATTCTGATGTTGGATCGCCTAATGGAAATCATGCTTCAGCTGAGAGTTCAAAATCAGCTGTTCCTCAACCGAATCCAAGCGTCGAAGGGATGGATAGAGGAGGCAAACAGATAAAAGAAAATGAAAATTCAATTAGTGAGAATGGTGAAACGAGCATACCAAGCACATCACCTGCGGGAGAATCGTACAGATCAATGGGAGAGATTCTATCAGCAATGGATCCAGGGCATCCTTTACCAGTTGTGTCTGAATCAGGAGCTGTTAAGGCAGTGGGAAAAGTAACAGGGTCCAATCATAGTGCAAAGCGAACAGCATTTTGGGGAAGAAGCAATGTAAGTTGCCTTTTGTTCATATATCGGTCTACCAAATAGGGTTTTGAACACCCTATTTTTTCAAATTGCAAAAAAATGGTTCACTAAATAAGAGATATTCTATTGGAATTTTGGTCAAATCTTCGAGATACCAACCGAAAGCACGGCCCTAGTCTTGGGGGTATCTTTTTCATCCATTTATATCCATCAAATAGAGTTTATTCATTTTAAACATTGTATAAATAAACGACCTTCTTAACATTTTATAAGTGAAGAAAACGTGTAAATCTAGAAAAAATGAAGTCATCTAAAGTTACTAATGACTATAATTCTATGAGCATTAGTGTGATATTCATTTTGAAGAACCAGACATAACAGTATCTAGGCATTTGTTTTATCTGATAGCAGTATCTAGTCTGAAATGAATGGTTTGTATCGTGTAATGCAATGGCATCTGATGTCGTGTATTATTTTTTGTACAGGCAAGAAAGACACTATCCATGGAATCAGTCGATTCTTCTGGAGAGGAAGAGTAAGAAACTCAATATATGCACATCTTTCACTTATCATTTCATTTCATGCTCCATTTGTAGTGCCTGTATTTTTCACTAATCATAAAGAGTCTAGTTGTTAGTGGTTTGAAAGCTGCTCCATGGACACATTTCCTTATTCTGGTGTCAAAGGTGGATATTAGATTTTGGTCTCTGTTATTTGTTGCAGCAAGAATTCTCAAGCATCTGCTTTTCAGTTCAATCTTTTGGGGTTAACATGCTATATTAGGTCCTAAGAAAAATCTGAACTATGTTGTGATTTTCTTTTCTAGTATTTTTCAATGAAGAATGTTGTGTTTTTAGGCTTTCTATTCAGAGGCTTGAGATTGCTAAAAATGACTTGCAGCACAGGATTGCAAAAGAGGTAGCAAAATTTATGCTCAAGTTTTATTCAGATGTCAAATCATAAAAGGTGGCTTTGTTACTAACAGAATCAACCACCTCCCATTGTAGGCTAGAGGAAATGCAATTTTACAAGCTAGCTTGGAGAGAAGAAAGCAAGCTTTACATGAGAGGCGCCTGGCACTGGAACAAGATGTATGTTCATGAAATCATTCCACCTAATTATCTTTTTTTTCCCCACGGTATTATTTATTTTCAGACTGTCTACAATAGAAGTTCTACTCTTTTGGTAGGTAAGCATGAAATGACATGAACAGTTAGTTTTACAGGGGCTTGGCCTGTTCTGATTCCTACATTTCCCAACAGTTGTAACTGCAGGAAAACAGTTACTTTGTGTCGCTCGCTCTCTATATGCTTAATCAACTATTTAGAATAATTGAATAAATAATTTAAAAGTATTGAAAGGATTATTACTTAAAGGACCAGATCAAATAGTGATGGAAGTAGAACAAAGGACCAGTTGATATATGTATGCATGCATTTGATAATGTTCCGGTGTTACTCTTCACTTTGACAGTGGAAGTGGATTAACCGTCCAAACCCTGGACAGTGAATAGTGCGGAAGAGAGAGACCTTTTTGGTCTTTTTGAACTGAATGGGTTGGTAGTCTAGTAATGATAGTGCATCTACCTACACCATAGTTGCTAACAAAAATTAGGCCAGTGAAGGTGCTGGTGATGCCAGTTGCTTAGTAACAGGCTAAATACATGATTATTAAGGAGTTCAACAATTTTCAAGTTTTCTTTGTCATTTCTAATTTGTAAAAGGTAATAAAGTCACTTGATACCATATATATATATATATATTTATATATATATATTTATATATATATATATTTATATATATATATTTATATATATATATATTTATATATATAGAAAGATTATATATATATTATACAGCCTGCCTACCATGTTTCCTATCTTTAATTTTAGGTTGTGAATCTGGGAGGTACCTCTACTGTATGTAGCATGTGTGTAATATGACTAATATCTAATGGCATTTTTGGCACTACTTTAACACAATTTCAAAATAGCGTCCTTAGCTTGTCTCTGTATGCAATCGCTGCTTTACTCTTTATCTCTATTTGTCTCTAATCTAAGTGATATTATAGGTTTCAAGATTACAAGAACAGCTACAAGCTGAAAGAGATCTTAGAGCTGCATTAGAGGTTGGTTTGAGCATGTCTTCTGGACAGTTAGCCAGTTCACGTGGCATGGATTCTAAGGTTTGTGTACATATGTTTTGAGTGTTTTTTTTTTCCCATTCTATTTGATTGTCTCATATATTGTGTTATTACCTTCCTCTTATCAAATAAAAATAAAACAAACTAATTACTCAATTCTGATGTGAAGACAAGAGCTGAACTTGAGGAGATAGCTCTTGCTGAAGCAGATGTGGCCAGGTTGAAACAGAAAGTTGCAGAACTCCACCATCAACTTAATCAGCAGCGACAGAATCATTATGGTTCTCTCTCTGATGCATGTGACCGTTACCAGAACGTCCAAAATCATAATTCTCAACAGTGAGTGTGCAGAACCATTTGTTCTTTTAATTTCCTCCTTGTGTGAAGGATAACATGAGATGGATTTTTCTTCCTTTGAAGGCCAAACATTCGTTAACCTAATTCCATAATACATTTGTATCTTGGTGTTAAAAATAAGTTGAGTAAACACAAGACTGGTTCATGTTACAAAGTAGATTACAATGTGGTTGCGCTATTCATCTAATGGAATTTGCAGGATTTATTTCTTGGTGTGATAAGTATGGTTCTTCAGTATAGGCAACACTTTTTCGCATTACAAAGTATGTGGCTGAGCTCTTCATCTAATGCAATTTGTAGGATGTGTTGGCCCAATGGTCATATGAATAAAAATATGATATGGCTCTTTTTTAATCCTCATTTTTTATTTCTGTTATATGTTATTAATAAGCAACACTTTCAAACCAGTACATCTGAAAGTGGATTGTAGAGCTGTGACCCTCTTCGTCCTCTTCTTCTTGTTTTTTTTTATTTGGTTATTCAGCTTTCTTACATGTGTTTTCCATATGGAATTCTGTATGGGGCAGTGACAACAATGCTCTTTATGAGCAAATTTAAGTGTCTTTTTCTTTTCCTCTCTTTTATCTTTTATCCCCCTTTTTTTTTTCCTGGGAAAGAGCATTAGAGTCATGTCATTGGTTGCATAATATCATTTAACGTATGAATTGAGAGAAAAAAAAAATCATACATATATAAATAATCATTAAGCTAGTACATGTGGATTTACTTTTGACTCTGTGATCCCTAGTGGTCTTGGCAGCATGTGATGCGGGGATTTGCGTTAGTCATTAAAAAGGGTGGTGTAGAAGATATTGCATTTATCTGCAAGACTCAAAGTTGATGGTTCATGTGTTTTGGTTCAAAAGAATGATCTGATAATAATGAAAGTGATTATTTATTATCAGCCTTTTAATTTGAAGAATTGTTTAATTTCTGCAGGAGGTTTCTTCAGCAAGATTTTGATGCAACCCTCGCCTTTTGTAATCATGAACGGAAACAGAGGAATGAGGTGTTATGTTTTTCTATGTCATTAAATAATTAGTTATGAATCATTCTTACTTAGAATTTGTTTCTTATTTGCTAAATTATAAGTCATGCGTAAATTAATAATTTTTTTTTTCCTCAATTATTTACTAAAAGTTAATTGGTCAAAAGATGGTCTTGGCCACCTATTCTAACATATCTGATGACATCAGGGAAACTTCCTTGTTACTTAAACTTTTCTAAAACCCTGCTATTTTGTTTTCAGTGTACATGTTTAAAATGCTAATACTTGACTGTTTTGCACAGGAGAATTTGTTGGGGGCGGATTGGAGGAGTATCAAAGGACAAATTCTAGCATCTGGAAGTAGCACAAGGCAGTCATCAAGGAAGCAATTCATGGATCCAGGTAGCTTAAGTGAATCCAAAAGTACTGATGTATCCACAAGTTTGTCTGTTGATGAGCTTTCTGCTGTTGATTCTGCTTCCATTCCCTCCACTTCAAGAGCAGCAGAGGCGAGTGTTCATTTTTGCTGGGAATATCTTTTCAAGTTATTAAAATATTGCTATTCGGATTCTTTCCAACTTATATTTGCATGATCTGGTTTTGAACTCTGTAAATTATAATTTTGCACTCTTTCCCTTATTGATTCATGCCATTTGCTTTGTGACTATTGTTTCAGGTGGTGGATTATCCTAGACATCCATCAACAGCATCTTCAGCCTTGGTAGAATTAACAACTCGTCTTGATTTCTTCAAGGAAAGACGTTCTCAGCTAATGGAACAGCTTCATAACCTTGATTTAAATTATGGCGCAACATCTTTGCAAGACTCTGTCTATAGACCATCGTCCCCACCATGGAATTGACTGGGTGGAGAAGATACTCATCAAATGAGTTGGAAGATGAATGCCAAACACCTTATTGTTGTATAGTCTACGATAATGTTGCATATAGTTGTATCTCATGTGTGCTCTGTTTAATATTCTTATTTCTCATTCAAAGTGTCGTTCTTTTCTCAAGTGAGGATATCAATGAAATTCTCGTGAGATTTTTTTTGTTGGTTGGTTGTCAAAAGTACCCTTTAAGCGAACTACTGTATGTTGTGTCCATAGGTTGGGTGATGTTATTGAAACAATAATATTTATAGTGAGCAAAACCACTTGACGAGAAGGCACTCCAGATCTTTATTAGTGCGTACTTTTAATCTTTTCATAACAATTATATAGTTATATCAAGTTGGCATGAACTGTTTTTCTATTTATTCAGTTTATAGGTTTTGGTCACATGTATTTTTATTGGCTCCGTTGCTCATGGTTACTTTGGAGGGAAAATTCAAGTAAGAAGTTATATTCATATATTCAGTTATTTGCAGCCTACATGAAATGTTCTGAAAACCAACCTGTCTTTTTGAGATTGTCATCCAAAAGAAATATAATCAGTGTCTAATTTATACTAGTCAAGTCTAATCAATGCTGAGAAACCATTGGTGAAAAAGAGGCTCTGGTAATGGAGTGAACGTCTTCAGCTCTATTGTCCTTCACACATCCAACAGATGGAGGTGTGGGGAACAAGGTACAGAGTAGCATAAGGTGCTCGATGGTAATCAGGGAAAGGTGTTGTTGAGGTATGAACACCATATGAAGAGGAGTACAAATGCAAAACGGGTGTTTTTACACTTCTGTTTTCACTTTTAGTATGTTTTTATAATATATTTTTGACAAGAATATTTCATAAAACCCATGACTAAAACGGCACATACAGATCAAGAAATTCTATCTAAAGTACCTAGATCCATTGGAAGTGGCTCCCCAGATCATGCATGTCAGAATCCATCCCGAAAATCCTTTCAAATTTTCAAGATGGACTCTGCGGGGCCCACTTTTAAGAAAAATTCGACAGAACTTCCCTTAAAAGTGGACAACCCAATCTGTGAGAAAAACGACAAAAACACATATTTCTAAATCCAAGATCTCACAACATGCAATCATCCTATATTTCACAACCACCACAGTTATTAAGAAAATCCAAGCGTAAGGCAGTAAAATTTATACAATATAGCCTCTTAGGGTTATCAGAGCAATCTACGATAAAATCAAATATATTACATGGAGTAGGTTAATATTAACCTACGAAAGGCAAGTGGCAGAACTGGTGCTAAGCCTCGATCCCACGCCGAACAGCAACACTGCGAACTGGGCAAAGGAAACCGAAAAGCCCAGGGGAAAGTAAGCGATAAAACGTTAGTTGTGAGTGGACAAAAATATTTAATTAAGAAAGAAGTGTTTCTCACTTTCCCACATTTATTGTTTAGAACGTTCTTATGCATGCAATAGGGAACTAAAGGTTTTTAAATCACTTTCATGACTAAGCCAGCCACGCTGGCTTAAGGGAAGTTCGACCGACCCTGTTAGTCGGACGAATAAATAAATAAATAAATAATTTAAAAGGTATGAGGAAAAACGTCATCACCATACAATAAAATAAAGTGAGCCGCTAAGGCTCGGGTCGGAGTGTCCCACACTCAAGAGCATCCCATGCTCGGCTCTACTCACCCACTAACACAAAGTAAGTAGGGAGGAGTACCAATAGGCTAGCTAGCAATAAAGTATATCGACCCAGGTATGGTGGGTAAGAACCATATGAAAATCGAGAATTTGTGAGATTTCATTGAAGTCTCACAAGAAAGGAATTTAGACCTACGACGTGACCCCGCACGCCAACATGATTCAAAATTATGAATCAATATATTAAAATCATGTAAGTTTATAATCTCGAAAAAATCTTCCCTTTCCGAAGATTTTTCGAGAAATCCGAATCTATTATTAAATAGTGATACTTCCATTTTCAGAAATAATCTTATCGAAGATTATTTCTAATAAAAAGTTTGAAATGGAACATAACCACTTCTAATCGGCAATTTGAACCATAACTAATTTCATAATCAAAATCGAATAATTTGCTCATTAAATAACAAATACTTTAAATAATTTCGTAACTTAGAAAATTTAATTGCATGCATGACTTTAAAATCAAACGACCACTCACCGTATACGGCTAAGCCTGCCGTCGATCCGAACCCTCTTCGTAGGAATCCTCCTCACGTCCTGTACAATATAACGTTCATAAACCAATAAGTACAGGACGGATAAAAATTAAATCCACCAAAACCAAACCATATCCCAATTGTTATTATTTGCTTAAAAAATCTCCAATTTCACTTTTCTAACTTCATTTCTTTACTTTGAGCTTCCGATTAAGGAATTCCGATACACAGATTATTCGTGAATTAATCAATGAATTTCACACCATAACGAAAACCATATCTACACTTCACAAAATTAATCCGAGGTCACCAATATGCAAACTACATTATACCATTGATTTAATAACCAAATTACGACAATCAGAAACCTGCCCTACACCACCTCACGCGCCGCCCACAGTGGCGGCGAGTGGCGGTTATTCGCCTGAATCAACCTCCTCCTATGGCCACCAAATTTCATCCACAACATCAATTCTACTCACTGATCATTTCATTCAACTACAACACATCCAAATAACAATCAAAACCAGTCGAAATCAATGAATGAACATAAACCCAGAAATTGTCCAAGAACCCTAGAATTTCAATTCAACAATTCGACTTCTACACAGCAAATCGAGACACAAGGCCATAGGGGAAATGATCAGTGAAGAAAACCGAACCTTCGACACCGGTTTGGTGGCCGGAGACGACCGAAATCGCCGGAAATCACCGAAAAACCCAATCTGCTACAGTGAACTTTGTGGCTTAAATCCGAGCTCCTCCGGTCGAGATACCATGAAATGCGACCATGGGCATGACGAGGAGGAAGAGGCGAACCTAGGAACGTCCGGGTTTCGTCGTGGGGCGGCCGGAATCGAAGGAACTCAGAGGAAGGGGTTTCGGCCGAACTGGAGGAGGAAGAAATCGGGGGAGAGGAGAGAGAAAAGGCCGGGTAAGTTTCCAAATTTGGAAACTTATCACAATAACTTCCTATTTAAAGAATTTACTATGAACAGTAACAGGGAATAGTAAATTTAGTTTTTCGCTTATAACTTTCGCATACTAACTCCGATTTTTACGAACCACGTATGTATGTTCTCGGTTTAACATCCTCTACGACTTCCATGAAGAGCATTTTCTCAAATTATGACCCGAACAAAAAGTCAACTTTTAGGGCCACTAAAATCATATAACGGAGTAAAAATTAGGTGTAACTAACATCTACCGTCAAATTAATAAAAATCGAAAATTCTGGGTTCGGGACGTAACAATGCATATCCACTGCTTTTTGAGTGAGAATTGAGAACCTTCCCCGGATATAAACCTTGTGTATTACCAACCATGCACCCAATATTAGTTGAAGCACCATTATCAGCTGAAGCCAATTGGGCCACAAAGCTTGTTATGACTTCAACAATAGAGTCCATAAGGAATCAGAGAGAGGAATGGAAGGAAGAGAAGGGAAAGCGCTGACAAGATAGCGTTTAGGGTCTGCAGCAGCAGCTTAGGGCTCTTGTCGAATTTTGGTGGAATTTCTCCTAAGATGGTCACCGCGGAACCTTCGTAGGCTTTGAGATGGAACTCTAGGACGAATCCTGTCATAACTGCAGCTGCCACCAACCACGTAACCCTAGGTTTGCTCTTATCTACTTTTTGTTTAATAGCACATGAGTCACTAACAATGCGATATATACTCTCTTTAGTCTTTACTAATACGAGCAAAAAGCCTGCGTTTTTCTCGGGTGATATTGTAAGGTTAATGAAAAATGAGTCGACTAAAAAGAATATGTTCAAGTAAATCCAGTATATGTGTCTGGTTCAAATTCTAGATTACTTGCTCAAGTTGTAATAGGGTTAATCTTAGAGATAATCTCAAAGTTATCTTCGTAGATATCCAATCATTGAACGATTATATTTCCATGTACAACTTTAACTCTATACTTGTAATCCTCTATATAAAGAGGCCCATATTATCAATGATAGCACAACAAATTCCCTCCCAAATCTCGATTCCCTAAAACACATTATCAGTACAAAGCCCTAACCCTGAAACCCTAAATTTGTAGCTTTAAAACCCTAGCAACCACCGCCACACATATCGAAGCCCTCGATCCCAGAAGCCTAGATTCGGCGGCGGAACCACAAGAATAGGTCGGAATCTCCTTGAACCGGCCATCAGAAGTCCCTGAACTGGCAGTGTTAGCCTCATCTGCTGAGATCTGCTGAGCCCCTGTCGAGAGCCTGCATACACCTGCCGAGCATCTGCCGAGAGCCCGCATAGCATCTATCGAGAGCCTGTACAGCATCTACAGAGAGCCTGCGCGCGCCTACCGACCTCCTGTCGACATCTTTCGACAGCTTGCACGACAGCCCCATAAGCCCACCCACACACCTGCGCAGCCCTTGCCTACGCGGTTAGCCTCGCTTCCGGCCAAGCTCCTGTGATTTTTCCGGTGACTAGAGGCTTTTTCTGGCCACTCCGATGATTTTTTCAGCCAATTTTTCCAGTGACCTATTTTAAGGTAATTTTTGAAGTTTTTATTTTTTTTCTCGAGGATTTGCAACCTTCCTTCTTCTACCCCCCTTTTTTCTTCATAAGGGAGACCATAAGCTGAACTATGGGGGTTTGTGCTCATTCCAAATTTGGAGCTTGTAGAGTCCTCCAAACTTAGAGTTTGTTTAGAAGTTATGATCAACCACAAACATATCATTATTTCAATCTAATCCAATCTCTCTTGGAATTGAATTTCTTGAGAGGACTACGCTTAGAAATTTCTAATTTCTTGGAACCAACTAGGCTCAGAAATTTTATTTGTTTTTGTGGTAGCCTTTTTCGCTTCGAAACTAACCCTTTTTTCTTGTTATTTTTCAGGATGAGTAACTTGAACAAGTTAAACTTTGTCCACTATAGACAACAGGCACAGGCTACAACAAATGGGTCCGAGATGTGCACCAACATCTTAAGGCTGAAGGAACTTTGAATACGGTCCTTGAGCCAAGTCAGAATGTGCTCACTGTTGAGCAAGTTGCCGCTTTGAAGTGAATCAAGTTAAAGCCATAATTCTCATGACAAGGCACATGAATGACTCGCTCCAAAATGAGTACCTTAACGAAGGGGACCCTAGAAAGCTATGGGTAGAACTTGAAGAGCGATTTGGTAACGTTCGTGACTCCCTGCTTTCTGACTTAGAAGTGAGATGGAACAACTTTTGCTTCTGTGATTTCAAGTCTATACTTGACTATAACTCGGAAGCCCTTTGTATCAAGTCTCTAATGGGATTCTGTGGCAAAAACATCACTGATACGATGTTGATCGAGAAGACCCTCTCCATCTTCCCCGTCTCTGCACTGATGGTTGCTAAGAACTATCGGACTGATCTCAACGCATGACGTATTACACGGTTTCATAAGCTAATTGGAGCCATGAACGTAGCTGAGAAGCACAACAATATCCTTGTGAAGAACTATAATGTTAGACCAGTGAGAACCAAGTCTACTCCGGAGTCTAACTATAGTTGCGCTCCTAAGGGAGGGCGTCAGGAGTGAAACCCTAAAGCTAGGGATAATTGTGGACGTTTTGGTCCATATTCTCGCCCTAAAAAGGAAGAAAACCGCCAAGATAGGCGTGCACGGAACCGTGGAGGTCAACGTGTGAGAAGAAAGGGAGGCAGAGCCTCCGGCTATGGTGGTGGCGCCACTAAGGATAATAGCCGTCCCTAACATGCCCCTAGAGCGCCTCGATCAAGGGAGCCTGACCATAAAGATGTTTGTCTCAGATGTGGATCGTCTAGACATTGGGCCAAAGCTTGTAAAGCATCCCAGAATGTTGCAAACGCTTACAAGATGTATCGTGAAGCAAAGAAAGCAAATCACATGAAGCAAGAAGATCAAGATGACGATCTTGCTCTGAGGGTGGAAGACTTCAAAGGCCAAGATTAAGAGATTGGCGATTTTGTTTAAGTTTTTTATATTTTCCAAGAGATGTAGGCATTGCCATATTGTTTTTGTAGTAAATACCAACGGTTTAGGCTTTCTTCAAACTAGGCTCATCCAAAGTAAGGGTGATGTCTAGGAAGGTTTTCAGATCAATAGTACTTAAGCGAGATTTGCTCCACCGACATCTCTCTACTCACCTGGTTACATTTGCGTTGGAGTTACTGAAAAAAGTTAGACGACTGCCATTGTTTTGTATTGGCTAGTTCATTGGATTAGATTTTCTTTGGTTAAACAGACAATGATGTAATTCCGTTTGGCTTATTACTAAAAGTTTGAGGTCTCTTCATTATGACTCCTTTTTAATTATGAGCTTTTCTTTTTAGGAATGGATTTTGGAGAATTGAAATGTCTTGCGGACAGTGTGACTACGCACGCTATTCTCCACCACAGACAATTATTCTTAGAGATGTTGCTTACATATTCCTCTGTGACTACGATGGCTCGGCCATCAAAATTTGTTCAAGGACATGTAATGGCTCAATTCCTCTTGCCAAATGGCACCTTGATAAATGTCGCAGAAGCTTTCTACGCTTCTAAGGCAAATCAAACCTTATTGAGATTTAAAGATATTAGAGCCAAATGATTCCATGTAGAAACGCATACAAAGAACGGAAAAAAGTTCCTTTGCATTACCTCTAATGATTGCGGATGAAAGCGCATCTTAGAGAAGCCTAGTGGACTTTTATCACTACAATTTGACCTATTGAATCCAATAATGTGATAAGAGAAGATCTCTTGGATTCTGACACATATTGGCTTTGGCATGACAGACTAGGACATCCTGGTCATGATATGATGATCCATATACTGAAGAATTCATACGGACATCCATTCTTTTGAGTAAAACAAAGCAAGAATCAAAGATGGATTCCTGGACTTAGTGTGACCACCGCCGCCGCCTTCCACCGCCGGCCTAGGGTTGCCATTGTCCCTCCTCCCAACGCTATTGAAGGTGTCACCCATGGCCATGACACCATGGATGTCAATCCCCAAGGTCCTAACACGATGATGGGTGATGTAGTCAGAAATTTTGCTTCGAATAGCGCTTCAGATGCTCAGGCCCAACCAAAATGCTCCTCATTGGCCAGTCCCTCATTTTGTAAAGCATGTTCCTTAGGAAAATTAGAACCGAGATTGTCCTACGCAAAGGATTCAAAAATACTCATTTCGTTCTTATAGAGAATCCAAGGGGATATTTGTGGACCAATTCAACCACCTTACAGACCTTTTAAATATTTTATGGTGTTGATTGATGCTTCGACACGCTGGTCACATGCCACGCTGTTGTCCACATGTTGCATATGCTAAACTCTTAGCCCAGATTATCCGTCTTTGGGCTCATTACCTGGACCATCCCATTAAGTCTATTCGACTTGATTTTTTTTTTTTTTTGAAAAGGGTCTATTCGACTTGATAATGCTCGGGAGTTTACATCGAAAACGTTTGATACTATTGCATGTCACTGGGGATTGATGTAGAGCATCCAGTTCCTCATGTTCATATCCAAAATGGTCTAACGGAAGCCGCCATTAAGTGACTACAAATGATAGCTCAGACATTGGTTATTGATGAGCTCAAATTGAGTTCTCAAACCTGTTGACAATTGTTAGTATATAGCAAGTAGGGATCGTTCTATCCGGGGATTAAGGGTGTTCCTGCCATTTAAATGTCAAGAAAAGAATATTAATTAGAAGTATACAATATTTACAAAAATTACAAGAAAAGGGGTTTTGATTTATTTTTGTTTCTAAACTAAATTAACTAAGTATGATGAAGTTAGCAACCTTTAACACGAAATCAAGATCACAAGTCATAGTTTATGAATCAAAACACATACTTGAACGAAATCAATCAAGAACAATGATGAACACATACAAAGTTCTTTTTACTTTCCTTAGTTAAATTAACTAGATGAATGCACCATAGTTAACCCTATTAAACATGCAATGCTAGTGAGTGATCAATTCATCAACAATACACAATTAACGCAATAAGCACTTAGAAATTTTGATTGATTTAAGAAAAACACACAAGTTAGAACACTAATCAAGCATGCAATTCTCTTTGCTGATTTATCTAAGTAATTATAGGTTTTCCACTTAAATTAACAAGACCTAAAATGCTAGCATCTTATTATGGATTCAATCATGCAATTCGAAACATTAAAGGTGGGATTGAAGAACAAAACCAACAAACATTCAAGAACATATCAAGAAATCGCAAATTAGAAATATGAAAATCCTAAAACGAAATCATGTTTCAAGGATATTGGAAACTAAATATCACTACATACACTTTGATCTAACAAAGAATCTCATCATCCAATAAAACCAAAAACATAGAGCGCTACATAATCTGATTTTTAAGTTACAAAACAATAACCAAAAACAAAGTATTAGGGTTCATGGTTACACTTTTAAAGAGCTTCGAGGACGCAAGAAGATCTTCAAAGGTGGTGGACGGTAAGGAGGCTCACAGTAAGGATGATTGATGGATTATGAGGCTTTGCTTCATGGCTTCAAGTCTTGAACAATTGGAGAGGCCGAAACTTTGAGAGAAAAAGGGGAGCAAATTGCAATTTTGATTCTAGGATTGATGGTGATTTATACTCCCCCTATATACAGTGCACGACATAGGCTTGGCTTTCCTAAGTTACAAAACAATAACCAAAAACAAAGTATTAGGGTTCATGGTTACACTTTTAAAGAGCTTCGAGGACGCAAGAAGATCTTCAAAGGTGGTGGACGGCAAGGAGGCTCACAGTAAGGATGACTGATGGATTATGAGGCTTTGCTTCACGGCTTCAAGTCTTGAACAATTGGAGAGGCCGAAACTTTGAGAGAAAAAGGGGAGCAAATTGCAATTTTGATTCTAGGATTGATGGTGATTTGCATGTTGAATACTCCCCCCTATATACAGTGCACGACATAGGATTGGCTTTCCTAAAAATCTTGCCGAGTAACAAAAACCCTGTGGGACAAATATAACCTCGGTTGAAAGGAAAAAGAGCACAACACACCCTTCACGTTTCGAGATTAACATGTAGACATCTCCCCCTAATGTCTGCGTCTCCCCCTGATGACTATGATCATGAGAATTCAGATAACTTCTGCAAACCAATGCTTACAACATGTTTCTCTAATGTAGATTTAAGCAATGACTTAGTGACCAAGTCTGCCACATTGTCCTCAGATCGAACCTGGTTCACTTTGATCTTGAGCAGTTTTTGTTGTTGCTAATTGTAGAAGAATTTGGACGATATGTGCTTGATGTTGTCACCTTAGATGTAGTCTTGTTTCATTTGCTCAATGCAAGCAGCATTATACTTAAATTCTGGTAGGCTCATCTATGGTAGACTTCAAAGCACATTGCTTCGAACATGCGTAATTATGGATCTAAGCCATATACATTCACGAACGGCTTTGTGAAGAGGAATAATCTCTGCATGGTTAGAAGAAGTAGTGACTAGGGTCTGTTTTGTAGACCTCTAAGATATCGCGATCTTACCCATGGTGAACACATAACCAGTTTGGGAGTGACCTTTGTGTGGGTCAGAGAGATACCCAGCATCAGCAACACCTTCTAAAACACTATTGGTGGCATCCCTAACATGTGATGGGGTCTGAATCCATCGTCTCTCTGTGGGGATAGAACAAACCCATATTGATCGTACCACTTAGGTATCGAAAGATATCTTAAACACTAGTCAAATGGCGTCGTGTTGGCGTAGAGCTATGTCTAGCCAACAAGTTCACGGAAAATGAGATGTTCGATCTTGTACATTGAGCTAAGTACAATAATGCGCCTATTGCACTTAAGTAGGACACTTCTGTCTCTAGCACATCTTCGTCGTCATCTTTTGGACGGAATAGATCTTTCTTTGGATCAAGACTACGGACGACCATTTGTGTGAGCCCCTGAAAATTTTGTTTAATTTTTAGAAGGTACTTTTTCGCCAATAAGATTTTTGCAAGGTGATTCAAATGAAGGAATTGATTTTGGAAATTGTTTTGGGTGTCGAGACCACCTATTGGGCCTTATGATTTAAGTTTGGGCCGAGATTCTTCCATTTAGGCCTAGAATACTAAAGTTCATTGAAGCAAAAGATCGTCAAAGAAAATTTGAAAGGAAGGCCAATTGAGTTGTAGAGAAGATTTGAATTATTAGTTTTAATGAAATCGAGTTGTGGGCCTAGTACGAAGTCGAGAATTAACTTAGGAAGTTTCCAACGAAAAACGAATGAAAGAAAAGTGATGACCCCAAAACCGAAAGCAATAGCTAGAAGAGTTCCGTAATTCGTCGCAAGGGCAAAATTGATATTTCACAGACATAAGTATAAATAGAACAATTAGCATTGGAAAACCCTAGAACTCACTCTCCCTCTCTTCTTAGCCACGTCCTCTCTTTCTCTCCCCCGACCTCTCATTCCCTCTCTCTTCTTCTTCCCTCTGCAACCACCAGAGAACATCCGTTTCAGCCACCACCTCTTGTCAATGCCTCCACCCTTCGAACCAGCACCCAAATCCGGTCAAAACCTAGCCATTCTGCAACTATTGAACGCTCCTAACCACCACAGGCTGCCCAGAAAGCTACGACGCCACTGCCCTTCTCTTTCGTTGATCTCCGACCATTACCTTCCCAGCCTGATCCTACCATCCAACTCAGTAGATAAGGAAAGCGAAACCCATGAGCATCATCACCCATCGGTGTTGGGAGACCGCCATACAAGCATTGTCGGAGGCCTCGACCCTGCATGCCCTCATTCTCCGGTCTCTAGCTCGAATCGAGATAAACAACCTCTGTAGCTAGAATCAAGGCTTCACGATGCATCAAAGCCCTAGATCCCCGGCCTTTGATTCAGGCCAGAAACCTTACACATGCCTCACACGCTGCCACTGTCGTGTGTACCGCCGTAGCTCTGCCGCTCACGGTCATTGGATCGTCTCCGTTTGGTAATTTACGTCATCCTAGTCTGTGTTGAAGCCTCCAATTCGATTTAGATTGGAAACTCCAATTTGTGTTATTCCAATGTGAGGTTTTATGGAGTCTGAAATTTTGGGATTTTTGGTGAGGAAAAGCTCCTAAGAGGCTGAGATAGCTTTGATTGAAATCGGGAGAAAGAAAAGGATTATGTGCAGATTCTCTATGAAATAAGAAATTGGTTGAAGGTTGATTTTGACCATATTTTTCCTAATAGGGAATATGAAGGATTAATGGTGGTAGAGTGTAACTTCAACGATTCGGCTACTAATTTGGAAAAGAAGAATGGTAAGGGTCTAAGTATTTGGATCTGTTTTGCCGTGTGTTGTTCATACTTAGTGGAAATCTGGATAATTGGAAAAGATAGTGATATGTGTTGGAAACTTGTCATGGTAGTCAACAAAGATGAAAGTAGTTGAATGCTTGCATGTATAGAGAGAATTGGGTTGTCAATTAAATTGGTTTGTCTGTTATTAATTTTGGGAAAATGTTGTTTTGTAAGAATGGACAAAGAGAGACTGATTTTGTGGTTTTTGACAAATTAACTAAAATTGTGTATGATACTAAAGAAAGTCAGTAATTACTGATGTTGGAAGGAGTTGATAATGAAAATGGTGGATTTTATTTGATTGAGTTAAATTAGGATATTGGATTAAGGTTATGAAACCGTTACAATTAGAAGTGCTTTCTTAGTTACCATATCCCGGAATGAACATAGTAAACCAAATCATACGGGAATGGTACGTAAATGAATGCTAAAACAAAGGAAAAACAATAGAGTTGAACCGAACTATATTTAAGCTACATTTGGGTTAAGTTTACTCACCATATCTCAAATTCAAATGCCATTTCACTTGGCTTATTTGGGAATGGTAACTGTATTTGTTACTTAGGAAAGGAATGCTAGACAATGACATCAAATATTTAACCCAAACTATATTATCGAAAGAATATATGATCACCATATCCCGAATGAGCTTACCATTCTAAGTGAAGTGTTCGGAAATTGTTTCTAATAATTATCGATCATGGGTTACTTAGTGAATTTTAAAGTGAGTTATGAAACAATTATTTATCGGTATAATTTTTGTTAAAGGACTTGAGCGTGTGCACATGAAATTGGAAGAAGTAACGAAAGTCGAAAACAAAGCTAAGTTTCTGCGAGCACTCCAATTTCAGGTAGGGTGAGCTGTCCCTTCCTTGTTAGAGGCATTTTGATATACGTGGAATGCTATAGTAAAAATAGTATGTTGCCTGTAAGTACGTTTTTGGTTGTTCATTAGTCGATGCCTCGTGATACTTGTGCTTTCATAATTGATAATTGCTGATTATGAAAACCGAGGCTAGACTTGCATGTTGAGATACTGTACCCATTGTATATTTGTACTTGTGACTTGAAAGTAAATGGGACCTAGACGCGTTGATTACTAGGGATCCCACAGTGTCGATAACCGTGTACTTTCGGAGGGGGCTGTGCTCCTATGTTTATTGAGAAAGGGTGAGTACCGACAGTGAACCAGACATGGGACACTCAGGGCCAGGAAATGGACACTTCCGCTACTTGTAGTCACAAGCACTACATAGTAGTTGGCCGATTCTCGAAAGATGACGGCATGTAAGTATCTTGGAGCTCTAAGCTGTGTGAAGCATGCTACATATGTTTTATAAAAGATAACAAATGTTTGTGGTTGCTTCTTTTTAATGTATTTTTGATAAACGTTCACAATATTATGTAGTAAATATTTTCAAGTATATTATTTTTCAAACCTAGCATGCCCAGTAAGGGCATGCGAGGATGAAAGATCACCCCTACAATAGTGTGTAGGTTTCAAGCATGTGGTCGGGGTGCGTATAGGGGAGGCACATAGCCCGACTTGGCGTATTTCTCTTTGATTTTACTAAATTAAGGTCTTGGTCCTTTATCTGATTTTGAAGTCTCTTATTTATTTACTTCCTTACTGATTTGTTTATTTTTTTTCTACTCGCTTATTTACAAAACTTCGAGAGGCCGATAACCCTGGGGCGCGTCTCTCATACTGATTGTTACTTAGTGGTTTGTTTTCCAAATTGGGTTTCCATTGTAAGCCCAATCCTTTAGCCCATTCTAAATTCCGCTTTTGAAAATACATTGTTTGGCTGACCCCAAATCTTCAGACCCCTATTCTTCATATCAAAACATTCTAAATAACTCACACAAGAGCCAAAAATGTTTTACACAATTCAAACCACTTCCTGAAAAAATATAAACCACCTTTTCACAATATATTGCAATTCCGAATTGTCACATCACAAAACAATAAAATGAACACAAACACTAATATTGTCTCCATCACGCAATAAAACCACCAAGACATATATTTCATGTAAATACACACACACACACATAATCGTTCACTCAGAACTGCCATTAATACCAACTATAGTTTACAGTTAACTAAATAACACCAAAACAATAAGGTAACTTTGTTCATAAATGAACATTGTGAGATTTACTCACCTAGAAATCCCGTTGCATCTTCTTACACCGAATGAGACTAAGCACAAAACTATCAACTCCACTTAAAACAATCTTGTCACTTACCTAAACACAAGGTCACAACTCAATACAATGAAACCCAAAAATGTTTAAGATTTGAAACACTCCTAGGATAAATTGAAGACTATTTCTATCGAGACGAAGCTTCATCTGAGACTACCTGAAATCTCCGAAACACTCCTAGGATCGATATGTTAAAATGACAAGTAGATCCAAAGGACGGATCCACACGGATCACAAACCGAGCGAATCAAAACTACGTTAAACCTGCTGTACACACTAAGGAACACTTCACTAGGTTTGTCACTATCAACTGGGGCCCATAGGGATACTAAGGTACCATGTCATGGGCCGGGTTCTCAACCCACCATGAAGATATTCATCTCGGACGGTACCACGGGCACCAGAAGCCTTGGACCGGATTAGCACAACCTCTCTAATGGCACACCGCAAGGCTGACAATAGCTAGAGGAACAACCTGCTTCCCACATCGAGAAGAAAAAGAACTCCCTTCCCAGGCTCGAGTATTAAGGGATTAGCACAACCACCTTTTTAGGGTAATAATTCCTTTACCTATTATTTTCATATCCATTAATATATTAGTATCTTACTCAAGCATCGAAGAGGTATAAACGGTCCGGTATGGTTTATTCCTCTAACGTTGTGTTCTTGGCACACGATTTTGGAGTTGGATCGGTACCCCAGGAGGTAAAGCATTCTGAGTGAGGTACCTGGAGAAAGACACTAGAAACACCTGCCATGTTTTTAACGATCGACAAATGCTACAACCCATATATCAAAATGTTCGTATCTACGAGTAAATGATAATAGAGCAAGAAACAGTTCTAACCATGGCCGGACGTGCCGCCACAAGTGGTTGCGCATGAGCCCCACACGCCTCTATATCAACCTCAAAATGAAGTTAATCCAACCATCCAAAATAAAGAGGACACCAAGGGGAGAAACTTTTATAACTGGAGCAAAGGCCAATTCGGCCTAGATCGCAGCCAAAAGTTAAAAACTTCAAATCGGAATTCTGATCACCCCACTTTGAATCGAGCTTCAGGACTGGTATGGTCTAGGGTTCTCTGGAGAGAGATAATCGGAAAAATTTCCTAAAATGGAAGTATCTGGAATTTTCCCTATTTATACAAAAAATTTTGAAACAAGAAATAACTTTTTCATATGATCTTCGATTCTTGCATGCCGTATGTTCACGAACTCGTATAATGCGTTCTACAATTTTCGTGACTGAAATTTCAGGAGAAACTCAACGAATAAAAAGTCAACCCAAGAGCCCTCGAAAGTAAAACGTTTCGAGCAATTATTCACGCGAAAACACTTTCACTCCATTGCAAAACAAACATAAAGTACCCAAAATAATTAATCGCACTAATTAACCACTTATTAATTTCCAGAAATCACCCGAAATTAATAACAGAAATTCAGGAAATTACATTAAGCGAATACGAAATCAAAGTTCAAAGCAGCCAAAAGTCCAATAGTAATGATATGCTTTTGAACTTCATAAATTTCTAACAATAACCCAAACAAACACCGTGTTAGAAGAGAGTGTGATACTCATCGAAAAGCCCACAAAAGGTAAGTTTTCCCTAGGAATTCAACTCGAAGAGAGCTGATGGAATTATATTTGGTCAAGTCCAGTTATATGCCAAGAAGTTTACATGAATTCAGACATGCAAAATGAAACAAAAATTTCTCAATGAGTAGGAGAGTTGTGTATGTGTATTTGACCTAAAAATTGGGTGAAAAGATAAGAACTTTACTGTACAATGATCCTACCAATTATTGTAATCAATTTCAGAGGAAATTTGAGAAATCCGGGTACAATAAGAGGAAGAATACAAGCTCAAGTTTGGAGCAAACTCGTTTCTAAGCAGCTCCTACTTTGTTTGATGCATAAGTCTCAATATGCCTTTGATCAGGCTGGAATTTAGAGGGCAGATAGAAGAGACAAAGATGAATAACATTGATGAAGAAAACTTTTTGATCAGGGATCCCAAGATAGATGTTTCTGGATGTGCAAACAAGCGATGTGCTCAGGGACTAGCTGGGATGGTTGTTTTGGAGACGTCTCCATATCCATGGTGGCAACGTATGGGAGAGTAGTTGAATGAGGCTATCCTTTCTCTCTATCCAATTCGACAGGAACATGTAAAAGGTAGCTTGGTTTTTGTGTTTTAAGTAAAAGACTTAACTTGAGCAGTGAATAAAGTTTAAATCAGCTAAGTCATGTAGCAAGAAAATAGGTATTAATTTTAATGATAAGGAGAGAAAAGTATAATAGAAAAATAACAAGAGAACCTTTAAATTAAAATGTTTACAATATCATATAAAAATTGGGTTTTCGAAACTTGTATTTAAATGAAAAAATAACGGAGCAAATTTAATCGAATATTGCTAGAGTTAAAACAATATATACTGAGTAAAAAATATTTTTGTAAGACGGAGGAACAATTGATAAGTAAACATCGAATAAGATGAATAGATATTCCGTCTAGTAACATTGTTACTAAAATTCTTTTGAATTGTCGGCCCAAGTAGATGAAATACTATTTGTAGAGGACGTTACGTCCTAAATTTTCACCCATTGTTAAGATGCAAAGTAAAATAAGAAAATAATAAATACGAGCCCACGTAGAATTCAGATTATTCAAAGATGCTATCATGAGCTACAAGAACCTCATTAGGTCAAGGGAGATGCTCGGGTCAACTAATTTGTTGGGCTAGGTTCACTAGTATACTTGTTTGTTGGGTGTCCATTATGGATTCTAACACTAAGCTATTTTTGGGCATAAGGTCCAAACCCAAGCCATTTCTTGAAGTCCTTAACCACACAATTGATTGCGAAAAATTAGTTCGTCCAAAAGTGATGTTGAAAATTTCATGGGGCTAACAAAAATAACCAATTTTGCTATTTACCTTTTTTATAATCATTGTTTTGAGGGCGTAATCCAGACCTTTGATTGGCTCCACATTAAAGAATGTCGAAGCCATGAGAGTGAAAGTCTGATAGAGTTAGGCTGCCTAGATAAAGGTCAGAAATTCAAAGTGTTGAAAATGAAGTAGTATAGAAGGGCCATATGGCAAGTTAGCTTGAGATTTAAAGAGGTGTTGGGGTCCAATCAGAGCTTTGACGACGGTGCCGTCCACTTTGCACACAATCTCCATACCGTGGTGAGCCACGGAAGGTTGTTGACTAAGGAGAGAAAAAATATGGGATATGGTCTCTCCAATCTCCATCTCTCTCATCAATGAACCCAGAACCGTGGGTGTAGTGCTCAAATCTATAAATATTTGGCCACCCAAAATTGTGAATTGGACTTGGACTTGGACTTGGACTTGATGCTAGAAATGTATAATACCTAATCCAAGGTTGATGTCTCTTATTTTAGAGAGAATCCTAGGTAGCGCAGACATGCCATATGGTGGTATGCCCAGCCAATTAGTGCCTATGCATGGGGGGTGTTTTGAATATTTCATTTTAATTAAACATGGGTAGTTTCAAAATACAACTGAAAAATAGAAAAACATGATTGGTTGGGTGTTGCAGCCACGTGGCATGTCTGCCTTACCTAAGAATTTCTCCTTATTTTAAGTGCTCTCTCTCTCTCTCTCATTCAAGCCTTGCTGCTACCATCTCTGATTCGATACTACAAAACCTCTGCAACTCCTATAATGTTTAGAATTGCAAAAACGATTTGCAAGTTCTAATCAATTTTCACATACCCCAGAACCTAGAAACAATGTGAATTGTTTTGCCTTCTATGACTTAATCTCCATAACTAGAAAAAAGAAAAAACCAATAGATGATTTGATTTCATAAATTAAACCAGAAGCTAGGCACAAAGGATTGTGCACGTGGTGGAGGTGGAAGAAGATGAATTGTAGCAAAAATTTCTCTTTTAATAAGAGCTGTTGAGTTCATCTAAGACTAAATTTAAAGGTCTGCACCTGGTTTGCATAAAACGAGTGATGAGTGTGAAATTTCTTGTAAAAAAATGGTTGAAAATTTCTTCAACTGTTTTATTATTATTTTAATAGATTGGTGTAAGAAGACAATTTTGCGCTAAAAAATCAAATCACATGGGTAGCACGTGCTTTATTTTAATGGCTCAGTGATAAAACATGAACGAAGGTACGTCGTTGAAAAGAAAAACTGAGTCCAAGTATCACATTGATAACATAGTAATTTCATGTATCATTTTAAAAGTCATATAAGTGTCCAGACACTATTGATGTAAAAACCAGGCTTTTTAAATTCCTAAAGTTTTAATGGTTTTTGTTGATTTGTCAAAAGTTTGAGATTAGCGTTGTTTCTGATATCTTTTGTCAATGTCTGATTCCCCAGTAATTGTGTATTTGATGGGCCGTAATTATAAGATTGGTGCAATGAACATTGTTTCATGTTTCATAGTTTTATTGTTCTTAGGTTTAATGAGGTTTCATATCTGTGCATCAGCATGGACTCACAATGTCAGATAAAACAAAACAGAACAAGTGGTTAATTTTGGTTTATCAGTTTACTCACTTGCTTTTAGACGTTGGGATTTGGAATGAATGGAGTTTTCTATCCTATACTTCCCACTACACACGTCTCTCTTCCACAATTATTTCTCTATTTTGTTCAAGTAAATCCAGAATATGTGTTTGACTCAAACTCAAGGGTATTTGCTCTAGTTGAAATAGGGTTTATGTTAGAGATATTCTCGGAGAATGTTAGTAAATATCCAATCAATATACGATTATGTTTCCTTATAGAACTCTGATACTCTACTTGTAATCCTCTATATAAAGTGTTCAAGTAAATCCAGAATGTTTGTCTTGTTACGTCCCGAATCTCAAGTTATCGTTTTACTAGTTGTTCGGACGGTAAACGATAGTTATTATTATTTTCGGCTCCGTTTCGAACTGTTAAAGGGGCCCTAAATATTGACTTTTTGTTTGGGTCAAAATTTGAGAAAATTTTCTTCATGAAAGTTGTAAAGGATGTTAAACCGAGGGTTTGTAGACATGTGACACGCTAACATAGGAGTTATAACAAAGAAGTTATAAGGGTTTCAAGTCAGTGGCAGTTTTGTAATTTCATTGAAAACGTATTCCATAATAGCAAGTCTTTTTTTTTTTTTTTTTGAGAAAGGAAAAATATATTGAACCAATTAGATACGTACATCAGTAGTAAGTTCATCAGAAAGCCATTGCCCTTTCTCTACCCAAACTTGAAATGCAGGAAACAAAAGCACGTTCCTAGCTAACATGTGCGCAGCCTGGTTACATTTCCTAGGGCAATATGTACAAACAACCGAACAGAAGAGGTGAAACATTGCCTTTACCTCAATTAAAACCCCTTCAACAGATAGATCTGCTTCCTCTTTATTGATGTCAGAGACCATCGACAAAGCATCTAATTCCAGTATAATGTTGAAAGATTGAAACCCAGCTTGGGAGAGAACCTGTAGACCTAGCGTAACAACATATAATTCAGCAGCCTTTGCACTGAAGCATCCAACCATTCCCTTAGACACAGCAACCAATAATTCACCATTTTCATCCCTCAAGATTGCACCCATACCCCTCAGCCATGTCGCATCAGATAAAGCCCCATCCACAGTTAACTTTAAGAAAGGATGCTGTGGTCTAACCCAACAAGAGCTAGGAACCATTACATTCAGACTTCGAGCAGGAATAGTATTAGCAAAGAGAAAATCTAAAAAAGATATAAGAACCTGGGATAACAGAAGCTAAGCACTCACATACTTGTGTTGAAAGATTTCCTCATTTCTTGCTTGCCATATACTATGACATAACCACACTACTAGAGCCATCTTTGACTTAGGAAGAATAGAAGTAGCATATTGAAACAGATCATTCACAGATTCTTGTTGTCTTCCTTCAATGACCGTACCAAATGGTGAAATGCTCCAAACCGCCTTTGCCTTTGGACAAGACCACAAAGCATGAAGAATTGAGATAGGAGTAGGTGTCTTCTATGTAGATTGTATGCAGTTGGCAGAATATTAGACAAGGCTCTCCAAGTGAAGACTCGAGCTGTAGTAGGAACTTTGACGCTTCAAACATACTTCCATAACACATTTCCTTGTGAATCTGAACTGCCCTCACCACCTATACACCAATCTCTCTTTTGAAGAGCCAATCTGTACCCACTCTTCACAACATAGTGCCCATGCTTGGTGTAGTGCCAACAAAGCCTATCATGGACTGGTTGATGGGGAAAAGGAATAGGAACGATGGCCTCCGCCTCCATACTCCAAAAAATTGCAAATCTTATTGGAAGTCTGACTTGCCATTTCTGGAAATACCCAGAAAATTTTCAGATTTGCTTCTCCCGCCGACTTAACTTCCCGACGCCACTACCACTTCGTTCGACCACCTATGGCCATAAAATTAGAACCTATCTCTTTGTCTTGAAACAAGCTTTCCATCAATATATGGCTTGTATCCTACCATGCACCATAGACGACGAATTGAAGCCAAGAAGTTTACTGTAGCAAATTGAGTTTTCCAGCTATTTATTCAAATTCCGGCCAAATCTGATGTTGAGGTTAACTAGGCTTTGTTCATCTTGCCATGTTCTACCAACCTACCAGTTTCATCATCAAATTTGAGCCGTGGAAAGAGAATCGGAGATTTGAGCAAAATTGAGGGTTTTTCGGTTTTCCGGTAAAATCGACCCTGTACACTCAAAATTGATCAATATTTTAGTTATGAAAGATGCTTAGAATGTTGAGATGATGTTGTGGATGAAATTTGGTGGCCGGAGGAGGAGTTGGCCGCCAATGAACAGTACCGCTGCGTGAACAGTAACTTAAAATTTATTTTTAGCTAATTAAATAACATAATTGATGTAGAGTTTGTATATGTGATTTTGATAAAGATTGGAGAAGTTTTGAATCGATTATGAATTTCTGAGATTTAGAATTTCGATTATTGATTTATGAGAATTCGACCGTCGGATTTCTTTCGAATTTGCTTTAGAAATTGTAAATCGATGAATATAAATTATTGGTGAAGTTTGGATGAATATCAAGGAGAATTGAGAGAGTTAAGATTAAAGGAGACATTTAGGAATTCTATTTAATTATAGTAAATTTAGATTTCCGTCCTGTAATTATTTATTTAGGAGCGTTATATTATATCAGGACGTGAGGAGGAACCACACAGGGGAAACGTTGAATAAACGGCAAGTTTAGCCGCATAATGTGAGGGGACGTTTATGTTAAAATGTGATGCATGCATTTATTTCTTGAACTAATGCTCTATTTAATTATCATATTACATTTCGAGCATATGATTTGATCTTGGAATTTGATATCAATTTATCTCATGGATTTACTTGAATTGATGATTTTTGAAAGTTGATTTTCTCTCTAGACATTGATTTCGGAAATGGAATTGTGATTCAAATTATTGTTTTAAATTATAGACCATATTATTCGGATCTAAATATTTATTTGTTATATCGTTTGGAATTTCGAATTGAAGTTTGCTACGCTTGATTTTAAATTGGGCCCGTGACCACTTATCCAATTTTAGCTTAAGAATTGCCCCTCTACTAAGAGTTTTTTAACCCTATTTACCCAATCTAACATCCATTGACAGTTTTGCCCTTAACCCAATTAATTAATTACATGTTCATATCCATGTCTTTCTCCACTCTCCTCTGATCTGCTATTTCTCCCTCATACCTAATCTCTCTCTCTCTCTCTCTCTCTCTCTCTCTCTCTATGTGCCTCAGATCTGTTTCACCTGAAAGCTTCCATCAAATCCAATAGATGCACAAGTATGCCGAGGACAAAACCCAATCCTTTTTATCTCTTTTCTATTTCAACATATGCGCTCCAGATGCATATCTCAGGTCGGACCTTGAACTCGTTCTTGAGGATGAAATTGTTGTGGGTTCCCCAGATCCTGACGGTGTCGGAGACATCGGCGGACGCGATCCACTCGCCGTTGGGGGAGAATCTAGCGACGGTGGCAGGGTAGGTGTGCTCCACGCATACGACGACTTTGAGAGGGTTGTCGAGGTTCATGATGATCACGGATCTCGGCACTGGTGTCTTCGTTTGGTAAAGCGGCTCTGTAGTCTTGGGCCAGAGCAATCGCCGGTGTCTTCATCCCCATCCAATTCGATCTGGTGCCCAGAACTTGTTTTTTTTTATATACTTTGAGTTCCGAGAATGGGGAAGGAAAAAAAAAGAAAAAAAAAGTGAACTTGTACAATTAAACATATAAATTGATCAATTATGTCTGTAGTGTATCCATTTTGGTTTTGGGAGTTTATGCAATTCAGTTGGCAATAATATGATTATTGGAGGGTAATAATATGATTATTATGGGGCAATAATATGATTATTAGGAGCCAGTAATATAATTATTGGGAGACAATAATATGATTATTGGGAGGCGATAATATGATTATTGGGGGGCAATAATATGGTTATTGGAGGGTAATAATAACTGGGTATTATTAGGGGGCAATAAATTCAGACGTCGGAATCTGGTCACTAGCTCGGTAGCTGAATTCGGGATTCCGGTGAACGGTCGCGGGATTCCGGTCGTCGGTCGCCGGAGTCCGTCATCTGAGTCGGCGACCGGCCACTGATCACTGGAATCCAACAAGATCTCCGATGACTTCTCTCTCTAAGTGAGAAAGAAGGAGAGGGCAAAAAGTCCCAAAAATAAATAAAAAAGAATAAAAAATAATTAATTGGTTATTAAGAAAATAATCTATTAAAGTGTTTAGATAAGTGGGTAATCTCTTAGAGTGTTTGGGCAAGTGGGGTTAATTAACTCCAAAATTGGGTAAATGATCACTTTCCCTTTTAAATTTGTGATTTGTCAAAGAATATTTTCTGAGAAGAATTCTGGAAATTTATATTACACTTTATTAGTTCATGTGGAGTTTTCTGGATTGATATTGGAAGTGAGATTTTCGAGGAAATTATTTATATATCTTATTTCTCGTCTATTTGTTTATGAATTCGAGAATAATTTTGACGTGCGAGGCCACATCATTAGAATATACTTATTTTTCTTTCTCGTGAGAAATTGGGAAAGCTTTATGGATTTCACTGGAATTTGGATGTTTTCTTCACCATACTGGGGTCATTTTATAATGTCTCCTCCTCACTTACTTAGTGTTTGTGAGTGGCAGTCGAGGTGATTTATTCTTCTCCCCACGTGGGTGATAGTCGAGGTTATTAATTCTTCTCCTCACATAATCTATGTGTGAGTGGCAGTCGAGGGTAGAGCCTTTACCCGTATGTTGATATTTCTTATCCACATCCTATTATTACTTGACTAGCAGGGTTAGTTCGATTTCTCTTACCCAGCGGGGCTGATATGTTTTCACGGGATTTTGAGTTTAAAGAAATATGTTTTATAAACGTTGCATGAATCGGTTTTGTAAATTTAAATAAGTGGGAAAGTATTCAAGCTTGCTTCATTTAAATTGTCTTGATTATTTATTTTTGTCCACTCATTTTAACATGTTTTTCAAATACTTTTTCCTAGGACCCTTTAGTTTCAAATGCCCAGTTTGCAGGCTACATTAGTTGAGGTCGGGCGTACATGGAGTTGAGACATAGTTATCACTGCTTCCGTATTGTAGGATCTATCGATCCGTTACCCTTTTTACTATTTATTCTAGTATCCTTTTTGTTTTAGAATTACTCTGATAACCTGTAGGATTAATGTTAATAAGTTGAGATTTGTGAAATGTGAATTGGAAGATGTTGTGATTTAGGGAGCATGATAGCTCCAGGAGAATAAGGATGGATTGCTTAGAAGTGTAAATGTCTTTCGCAGGTCTTAGGTAGTCCACTTTTAGGGGAAGTTCTTCCAAAATTTTGGTAAAATTTCTTAGAAGGAGGGCCCTGCAGGGCCAATTCGGATTTCAGGGTGAAATTCGGGGCAGGTCCTGTCATGTTTGGCCCTAACTCTAGGTTACTTACTCTAATTGTAATAGGATTAATATTAGAGATATTCTCGTAGAATCTTAGTAGATATCCAATCAATGTACGATTATGTTTCCTTGAACAACTCTATCTCTATACTTGTAATCTTTTATATAAAGAGGCCCCTATTATCAATCAAATCACGACTCAATTCTCTCCCAATTTCAGTTTTCCTTAAACACGTTATCAGCATAAAGCCGTAACCTTGAAACAAATAGCCAAACTCTAACTCAAGAAGTTAAAGCCCTAAATTCGAATACAAAACTGATGCGGCTGAAATAGCCTCACAATTTAACCCTGCAAAATGTAGTTGTCAGTATAGGATAAGCAGGAATCGTTCATTCCGGGGATTGTAGGGTACACCTACACAAAAAGGTCAATTAACAAATGAAAGAATAAAATGGGGGGTATGAGATTTGGTTACTAATCTACTGAAAATAAAATAAAAACAAAATAAATAAAACTATATACAATGATCGACGTCCCTAACCTAGACTAATACCACTCGGAAATTACTAAGTGTAGAAACAGAAAATCCATTTCAACATGCTACAAAAACGTGCCCATCTTAAATGCCAATATAGGACCCCAAATGAAAACCCTCAGCGGATCAATCTATTTATCTAATTCGTTCTAATGTGGGCTTGGATCGGAAGAGTCCTTACCATGCCCAATACTACTAATTTTTTAGAACACTCAGCGTAATTCTCTTAATCAGTAGTATTATCTAACCCCTGAATCGACTCACACATGTAAATTAACCATTACACATAGAATTTAACACATAATTTGAAGAATCGTTTAACCATTGAAACATGGTTTTTACTACTAATTATTACTTGTTTAACTCAGCGTATTAACAAATAACAATTATTCTTGGCAAATTAAGCAAACAAACAAGAACACTCAGCGTGATTCTAGCATGGGAACTTATTAACCTAACTCTGAAAATTACCTAAACACGTAAAAGGGTATAAGATTGTAACATGCATCATCAAAGAATTCTCGAAATTAACTCAATAATAAACTGAAAAGCTCAAAAATATTAATAAAAATATTTTGAACATTTCATGTCTCCAATTACACAACTAGCAAATCCAAACACACAAAACCGAAACAAAAATTGAAAGTAGAATCATAGTTACACTTTCCTCAGTGGCTTGGCAACAAGGTAGGGAACTCGTCTCTGCTATGGTGGTGGAGCGTCATTAACTCAGCGCCTAAGAGCTTCGTAGATTGATGGATGGATGGTGGTCACAGTCTTGTAGGTGATGGAGGATTGATGAGTGAATTGGGTAGAGTCTCAGAAACGTTTTTGGCCAGGAAGTGCTAGGCAAGGAAGTGATGCCAATTCTATTCTGGACGTTGCCTATTTATAGGGGAGCATTGGTTGGCTTTTGTCGATCATACCCTTCATCATTTGGACGGATGGGATTGCATAGCTTTCTTCATCTTCTCCTTTATTTATTGTTTCTTATTTCTTCTCCTCTTAATTTCTCATGATGGGACGCTTATGGCCATAATTCCTCTCATAATGGGGCAATTCCTTTAATTTCCCAACTGAAACGTTTTTCTCCTTTATTCCCTTCTTCATTGCTTGGTCAACCTGATTTAATAAATGGCACAAAATTAAATACTTTTAGCGAAAATAAATGGAATTAAAACAATTTAATTTCAGAAAAAATACTCCCATAAATTCTCTCTTAAGGCCTATGGATTAGCATGACGGTAAGGAATCCTGACCAAGCTAGGATTGTTCATGAATTTTGCGTTTTCCGCTTATTTCATGCCAAACACTGTACAAGACTCTGAAAACAACTTTAATGACTCAAGACACAAATCTAAGGGAGAAATAAGGCTAAAATGGGACGTATACTCATTAAAATCATCACACTTTGTGCTTCTATCAACTATCCCACACTTAGCTTTTGCTAGTCCCTTAGCAAAACAAAGGTACAAAACAAAACAAAGACTCGACAAAAAGCAAGTAAATGACTCTACTGCCCCTAACTGTTGTCTCAGAGACTCGAAACTCATAGCTTTCACGTTAAACACTTAATCAAAATCACATAGATAATTCCAAGGTTAATAAACATGTGGCACTCATATGACTAAATAAGATATGGAGAACTTAAGTTATTTTAGTGAATGATAGCATGTTTAGAACAAGTCCATTCCAAACTCACAAGGCATACTCTCGATTTTTCTCTCAGAAATGACAATGCTTAAAAGCTTCACGCTCAAGTATATGCAAGAGAACAAATTGTATGGCAACAAACAGCTTGCATATTTCATCAATAAAAGCATTTTGTGAAGAATTTGTAAAGACCTCAAGAAATGACTAAGTGCACAAATGGACCTAAACCATAAGCTCGACTTTGTAACTGACTTCACTAACCAAAGGCTACCCATCTCAAGGATCAAGTAAGGACTTGTAACAGGTTGTAATGGGGCTAAGCTAGGGTTTTCGAAATGAAGATTAAGGATACAAAAATCCGAAGGGCCTAACAGAGCATATATGGACCACCTTATGTCACCATTTTTATAGGCCAATCATCATTGTTTTGGGCCCAACCTTCACTCTAACCAACATGGAAATGGACAAAGGCCTAATTTTCAACTTTGAGCCTTCTTCAAATATGAAAGTCCAGAACCACACTTTAACAATTTCCCAAGAGTTTTTTTTTTTTCAATTTTTCTTCTCTTTCGCCGTTTTTCTTTCTTTCCTTTTTCATTTTCTTTCATTTTCATTTTTTTTTCATGGCAATCTCTTTTTTTTTTCTCTCTCTTGGGTTTTCCCCACCCCACACTTGTCTTTCATCGTCACCCCTACACACTATGTCATGCTCTACAAAGTCCCTAGCACAAGGGTAGAGATATCCTGTACTAAACTCATGGTAGGGTAGTGAGGGTGATGAAACAAAGGTTTTCAATGTAGGCTCAAAGGAGTTCATTCTAAGGAGTCCCACGACGGGCACAATTGGGGATACATGCTTGTTTGGCTATGGTGGTTACCCTAATGCCTTCTATACTATCCAAGATCAGGGCATATTATTGATAGAAGCACAAAGTGCGATGATTTTAATGAGTATACGCCCCATTTTAGTCTTATTTCTCCCTTAGATTTGTGTCTTGAGTCATTAAAGTTGTTTTCAGAGTCTTGTAGAGTGTTCGGCATGAAATAAGCGGAAAACGCAAAATTCATGAACAATCCTAGCTTGGTCAGGATTCCTTACCGTCATGCTAATCCATGGGCCTTAAGAGAGAATTTATGGGAGTATTTTTTCTGAAATTAAATTGTTTTAATTCCATTTATTTTCTCTAAAAGTATTTAATTTTGTGTCCTTTATTAAATCAGGTTGATCAAGCAATGAAGAAGGGAATAATGGAGAATGACGTTTCAGTTGGGAAATTAAAGGAATTGCCCTATTATGAGAGGAGTTATGGGCATAAGCGTCCAATTATGAGAAATTAAGAGGAGAATAAATAAGAAACAGTAAATAAAGGAGAAGATGAAGAAAGCTATGCAATCCCATCCGTCCAAATGATGAAGGGTATGATCGACAAAAGCCAACCAATGCTCCCCTATAAATAGGCAACGTCCAGAATAGAATTGGCATCACTTCATTGCCTAGCACTTCTTGGCCAAAAACGTTTCTGAGACTCTGTCCAATTCACTCATCAATCCTCCATCACCTGTAAGACTGTGACCACCATCCATCTATCAATCTACAAAGCTCTTAGGCACTGAGTCAAGGACGCTCCACCACCATAGCAAAAGCTAAGTATGGGGTAGTTGATAGAAGCACAAAGTGCGATGATTTTAATGAGTATACGCACCATTTTAGCCTTATTTCTCCCTTAGATTTGTGTCTTGAGTCATTAAAGTGGTTTTCAGAGTCTTGTAGAGTGTTTGGCATGAAATAAGCGGAAAACGCAAAATTCATGAACAATCCTAACTTGGTCATGATTCCTTATCGTCATGCTAATCCATAGACCTTAAGAGAGAATTTATAGGAGTATTTTTTCTGAAATTAAATTGTTTTAATTCCATTTATTTTCGCTAAAAGTATTTAATGTTGTGCCCTTTATTAAATCAGGTTGACCAAGCAAGGAAGAAGGGAATAAAGGAGAAAGACGTTTCAGATGGGAAATTAAAGGAATTGCCCCATTATGAGAGGAATTATAGCCATAAGTGTCCCATTATAAGAAATTAAGAGGAGAAGAAATAAGAAACAACAAATAAAGGAGAAGATGAAGAAAGCTATGCAATCACATCCGTCCAAATGATGAAGGGTATGATCGACAAAAGCCAACCAATGCTCCCCTATAAATAAGCAACGTCCAGAACAGAATTGGCATCACTTCCTTGCCTAGCACTTCCTGGCCAAAAACGTTTCCGAGACTCTGCCCAATTCACTCATCAATCCTCCATCACCTACAAGACCGTGACCACCATGCATCCATCAATCTATGAAGCTCTTAGGCGCTGAGACAAGGACGCTCCACCACCATAGCAGAGACGAGTTCACTACCTTGTTGCCAAGCCGCTGAGGAAAGCTTCAAAGTGTAACTGTGACTCTACTTTCAATTTTTGTTTCGGTTTTGTGCGTTTGGATTTGCGAGTTGTGTAATTGGAGACATGAAATGTTCAAAATATTTTTATTAATATTTTTGAGATTTTCAGTTTATTATTGAGTTAATTTCGTTTTTTCTTTGATGATGCATGTTACAATCTTGTGCCCTTTTACGTGTTTAGGTAATTTTTAGAGTTAGGTTAATAACACTAGTACAAAAATTGCATCACACAACGGTGGTTAACCGTTGTCCCAAGAGGAAAATTCTGTCGTCTATCTCGGTGTTGTGTGATCACAACACTCAGACAACTGTGAAACACCGTTGTGTGTCGATCATAGGGTCTATTTAGAACCGTTGTACCAATTTTGGGCATGCCAATGCCAGAATTTGGATGCCAGGCACATATGCCGCATGCATTTGTTATTTCAATGGCCGCTTACACAACAGACTTAAGATACAAGATGATGTTGGTTACCTGATCAGACAACAGAAATACTGTAAACTGTTGTTGGACTATCTTTACCACTACAGATATTTCAAAATATCGGTGGTGTGATAGTTGTAATCGTATTTGTGAGCAAGCTATGACTGTTGTATGTGGGAGAGATTATTTGCATTTGTACAACACATCTTTTCAATATTGTTGTGTGATTTAGCAATTGGACAACTGGTTTTTGTTTCTTATGTTGTGTGAATTCAAATCTGAGGACAAAGTGCTTTTGCAACCGTTATGTGATTTATACCAAATTTGTTGTGTGATTCACAAACATACAACTTCTCATACAACGCAATTTATGAACTGTTGTTTCTTCATTATCTAATTCATAAAACCAATAATGAAAGCATTATATTCTAGCAAAAGCTGACCATATATATATTGAAAACAACATGAAAAAGCTGAAACTTGTCCTAAAAACATACATATATATATGTATATATATCCAACTGCATGCTGCAAGTAAAGAAACCACATTCTAGCTGCACCATTGAAAACAGCAGAAGACTCCAAAACCATATATATGCATCTATGTGCATGCACCTACTGTTAGCAACAATATTCATATATATGCATCTATCAGCAGAAGCACTAAACAAAATGATTTGCAGTTTCCTTTGGCCTACCACTAAATGGCTCCTACATATATGACTTGACGACAAACTTTGCCCACTCGCACCGCATCACATCAATGTCCTCTTGGCTATACACAAGGTTGCTTCTCCTTTCCCACTGAAATGATTTCAAGTAACAAAGCGAAGTTATATAGTGTCGGTCAACGGTACCAAACAGATCATCATTCAAACACATATAGCTAGAAGACCAAACAGATCTTAATTATGAGTGTATACCTTGTTCACAAATGTAAAATCCTTATCCTCAATTATATCTCTCATGTAGCGCATCACAAAGTACCCACATTCTTTAGCATTAGGTTGGGGAGGAATACCCTAAGAAATGAACATTAATGATAAATTCAACAACAAACAGAACCTAGTCAAAATATGCACCAGGTAAACAGAAGCATAATTTCAAGTTCCAAACTAGTGTAGTAGACATGCATGCGTACTGATAAATTTGTCCACAAAACTGAACTCCGGCCTTTCCTTCCCTTGTGTGCATTATACATAGCAATGGCACTAAAATAGAACTACCACAATATCAGTTTTTGCATGTAAAGAAATTGACACTTAAAGTTGGACGTTACAGTCAGTTTCTTGTTTCCATCAGTTTTAGTATTCGATAACTTAAAAATTGTAATATATGTAGACTATGACTTACATATCAACAACTGATCTCCATGAACCAATGAGTAACCGCCTTTTCATGGGATCCATGAAATAAACAATTTCTTTGTCCGAATCCACAACAGTGAGCATCCAATGTTGACTATATACAATGAATTAACAAGTGTACGTTTAGTTCTCCACTTTGAAAATCCTTAAGTAGAAATGCAAAGTATCACATGTATAACAGAAAACTTTCATGAATCACTTACTCTGAATTATAAGGCAACATGAAAATTTGGCCTGGTTTTGCCGTTATGAGCCTATCCTTGATGTGCTGTGACCTCGCATGGCCATCCCCACAACCCATTCCACCGATCAATGAAGGATCAACAAAAGTAACCATATCCAGCATTTTATATCGATTCAAGACATCATAAAGGTACCTAACATGCATAAATACCAAGTTTGAACTCAGCAACAAGAAATTCACATCAATACATTTAGGGATATAGAATATATAACAAAAATTATATAAAAAGACTTTTTATTTACCTCTGGTATACCACTATGCAGTTGCCAGTAACTTCTGTCATGCTTGCAATTCTTTGAACATCTGATGCTAGTATAAACGTCTTCCGTTGATACCCAAATAATTCATACTCCATTTCAAATGTGATAGCACGCCCATCTTTAAATGTTTCCTCACTCCAATTGCAAAGTGTCTTCAATGCAGCTGGCAAGGAAGGTCCCAATGACTTCAAGCTAGCTAGTGCCTCAGAGTTTTCATCTTCATCTTGAACCCCTTTCTTTCTCTTCCTCCTCTCAGTTTTATCCTTAGTAAGTTTCTACAACAAATTTCAACAATTAATGTAAGGCCTTTTGATATTTTGAGGTTACATGATGGAGCAAGTTAATATGAAATATCAAACTTATTGTACATTAATGATTATAATAAGAAATTACCTTTTCAGGTGCCCTAAGGACCAGATCTTTCGGCCATGCTACCCAACTTTACAAGGCTTGCTTAATAGTTTCGATTTCATCGGGCACATGACATGGAACTTTGGCTTTATCCTCTATAGCACAATAGATTGAAACTCGCATATTACTATCTCCTAGTGGATAACCATGACAAGTTTGGGAGGGGTCATCGCATTCAGTAACAGTAGCAAGAGCTACAATATGGTCAATTGAACCTAACGCTAACTTGGCCTCAACCTCAATTCCAATTGGCTGCAACAAACAACTAGGCATAAATTCCAATATATATATATATATGTGTGTGTGTGTGTGTGACTATACTAATCTGCACTAATTTCACAAACCAATGTGGATACCTTTGATTTGAATCATTCCTTTGTCAAATCTACATATTCAGCGGGCACATCATGCTCTTGATCTTCTTGCTGTTTTGCATTAGGGTTAAATACTGTTGACTCCTTGTACTTTTGCTCGAAAAACACTTCAGTCCCTGACCTTCTAATTTCACACGTTTAGTCCCTGTACTTTAAAATTTCAGACCAATAGGTCCTTGCCGTCTAACTAAAGTTTTAGATGCAATAGAGGAACAACTGCTGCCTTCCACAGTGCCAAAGAAGAAGAAGAAGAAGAAGGATATTCATGACAAATCTGTTTCTGTCTCCACCACTAAGGAGATTGAGGAAGTGTTTTGCGTGGACAAGGTTGCAGATAATGCAAAGGGTTAAATACTGTTTAGTCCTTGAGCTTTTCACCATAAAACACTTCAGTCCCTGACCTTCTAATTTCACACGTTTAGTCCCTGTACTTTCGACTTTTAGACGGTAAGGACCTATTAGTCTGAAATTTTGAAGTACAAGGACTAAACGTATAAAATTAGAAGGTTAGGGACTGAAGTGTTTTATGGTGAAAAGCTCAAGGACTAAACAGTATTTAACCCTTTGCATTATCTGCAACCTTGTCCATGCAAAACACTTCCTCAATCTCCTTAGTAGTGGAGACAGAAACAGATTTGTCATGAATATCCTTCTTCTTCTTCTTCTTCTTTGGCACTGTGGAAGGCAGCAGTTGTTCCTCCATTGCATCTAAAACTTTAGTTAGTGCCTTTTGAATTGATTTATCTTTAACAAGATTCATTGCTTCTTCTTCCACCCGATCCCTGCTTGGTTCTTCATGTTCAATGGTTTTGGAACAACTACCCTGCCCAGAAAGTCGTAGCGAACTTTTCTCAATCACCAGAGTACTTCCTGCTTTAGCTCTTCCATCTACCTTTGCTTCTAGCTGTGTAAATTGAGCAGCCCCAAATGCCTTCTCTTCTGCAATTATCTTCTCCTTGGCCTCTTCAATGATTTGGTCTCTGTGGTCTTGTAAAATCTTCTCCTCAATCTCCTCTTGTAGAATTTTCTGCACACTCACTCTAACCGTTTCTTGGATGGACTCCTTTATACGTTTAGGGAGGTGGAAGTAATATGAGGGATTCACATAGCCTCCCACGCCTCGCACTCTTCCAAGATGCTTAGGAGTCCCCAAAGGCAACGTCAATACATCATCACTTCCACAAGTGTTTAGTTCTCTAGTAGCAACCTTCTCCTTCAAGGTAACTTAACATATTGATAGTATAGAAAATAAGTATATCATCAACATAACATTAGATATACACATTGAGATCTTCACTGGATTGTACTCACAATTTTTTCAGCACACTTCTTTGTCTCTTCATCCTTGAATGTGCCTTGCTTGGTCTGCCGTCCTTTAATCCACAATGTTGCCCTATCAACTTCGTCGCTGTCCATTGATTCAGACTACCAAAAAGAAGCTAGAGTTCACTAAAAGTCAAAGATAAAAACAGGTCGGCAACTTAATTCAACACTAATTAGAAAAATCGTTAACTAACCAACTCTTCCTCCAATCCAGCATATCCCTTACGGGACATTCGGTGTGGATATTTTTTCCTAGAGCACCACTCTTGTTGGATCCGACGTAATTCCTACAAAACAGATTGACTGAATTAAATAGCTTTTCATATGGATTCATTACAAAAAACAATGTAATGCATTAATGTAATACAAACCAGAAACTTTTCCTGCGTCCGTTTATCCACAAATGCAGTCCAATGATCTGCATTGATGAATCTGTAATCATCTGGAGGATACTTTAAGGACTCTGGATCATTCAGGAAAGGGATAATGTAATTCCTAGTGAGTCGAGACTTGAATTCCCTCCATTTTGATGTAGCAGATTCAATTACCATTTTTCAGCTTTCAGGTCTAAGCACAAATGGCACCTACATACAGAAAATGAAATAAAGCAAGAGTTAATATCAGTTACAATCCTTCCTTTAATATAATAGTATATTCACTCATTTAGCTTAAGAACAAAAGCATCACATATCCAACACTACATACCTGCACACGTTGCCAAATTTTCTCTTTCTCCTCGGTTGTGACGGCCCTCCAAGTACTTCTTATTATAGGTATCTTCCTATGAGCTAAGACACCGATGTACGATTGCATCACATTTGCCACCTTCCCACATGGAGTTCCTTTTCTGTTGAAGAGAACTACCTTATTTTGTCTTAAGCTTTTGTGCCTTGAAATTCGAGACATTGTGACACAATGTCGCTTCAGTAACTTAAGTCCCCCGATCTCTTCATCATCTTTCCTCTTCTTAGACTTCCCCTTCTTGGTTGAGATTGATGCATCAGAGGATCTTGATGATGATGAATCCCCTAACTTGGACTTTCTCATCTTTGCTTTCAATCTCTTGTCCTTAGTCTTGCTTGGTAGTGGAGTAGATTTGGATGGTGCCATATCTACACAAAAAAAAAAGTAGTTTAGCAATAAAAAAAATCTCCAAATAACACTAACTTGGACACAAAGTTATTTAATGAGATAAAATTCCAGTGTAGGTAAACCATATATAAGATCTGCGAATCAACATGCATTGAAATATATAAACCATATACAATATCTGCGATCAACAAGCATTGAAATATATAAACCTTAAGTTTCATTTGACTTGATTTAACAACACAAATCAGACTTCAAACAATTCACCAAAAGTTTTAGATAAAAGAACACTACTGATCAAGTATAACTGATGCAACAGTCATGTTGATAATTGATCAGCAACCTAGAAGAATGAGTGAACTTAAAACAATAGCTTCGAACTTAAAACAGCAGCATCATCCATCAACAACTATATCCTCTTTTCCTGCCCGCATGTAGGCTTCCTTCTCTGCTAAGTTACCAGATAACTCAATTGATGGCATCACTGAGGTGATGGGACGGTGAACAAGTCCAATGTCACCAAGCTCATCATCAGTAATAAAGTCTTTGTAATCTCTTGTTGAGGTTCTTATAACAACTGACCACACATGATCAATAGGGTCTTCAACATAAAAGACCTACTCAACACAGTTTCCCAAAGCAAAAGTGTCCTTTAGATGACCTCTCCTATTCAGATTCACCAACGTGAACCCTATATCATCTACTTTAACACCCCCTCCATTCTCTACCCAATCGCACTTAAAGATAGGGATTCTAAACTTCTCATAGTCTAGCTCCCATATTTCATTAATCACCCCATAAAAGCTCATATCATCTATAATCAGCCTTTTATCCCTAGCACTCGCAACTTATGGTGTCTCAGCAAGCACGTATACACCACTATTTTGCATTGATCGAAGATCATCACGGGCCTTCGTGTTATACTGAACTCCCCTTATTTTGTAACCACTAAACTTTGGAACTTCATTGCTTGGTTTATCTGCAAGCCACCTCACAATCTCAGGTATATCACAATCTGATTCACCGAGTTGATCAGCAACCTGCGAAGTAAGCCGCAAAACAGTTAATGTCCTTTAGTTAGCAACATAATTATATGTGGTAATGTAAATAAAATTTAAACAATAAACAATTTCCATATATGAAGTTTAAAAATGCGGCTTACTGCATCAAAATACTTAGCCTCTCTTTCAACCAATCAGCAAATGTCTTGTTTTGCTTGTCCGTAAGCCACTTGTCATTCTTTTTGAATCTTGGAAACACCCTCTTCAAATATTCCATGTGTTCACTGCAATAACCAACAAACAGGGGTATAGTATTAGTGAATGTTTGTGTTAACTTAACTTAAAATATTAACAGAAATCATAAAGCTAGATAGAGGGACAGTAAATTACCTAAAGTAACTTCTGAATTCATCTGTGTTTTGAAGCACACAGAGGTGAGCTTGGTCAAATAACTTCCCATAAACACTAACAATTGTAGCACCTGAGGTAAGCTTGTCATCTGTGTTGGGGGCAGTCAGGATGCTAATAGTTTTATCATCGAAGAAAGTTTCTACCAAAAACTTAACCGCATCTTCAGCAATGTAAGACTCGGCAATGCAACCTTCCGGCCTATTTCTGTTTCGCACATATCCTTTACACACCTTCATATACCTTTTGAATGGATACATCCATCGAAAGCAAACTCGTCCGCATAACTCCACCTCTCTAACTAAGTGGACTGTTAGATGAACCATTATGTCAAAAAAGGATGGGGGAAAGTACTTTTCCAGCTCACACAATGTTTGAACAAGTCACTTTGGATTTTCAGCAGACTTGACACATCAATAGTCTTGCTGTAAATTTCATTAAAAAACATGCATAACCTGATAATGGCAATTCTCACCGGCTTTTCAAGCACACCTCGAATGGCAACAGAGAGGAGTTGTTGCATTAAGGCATGACAATCATGGGATTTAAGTCCACTAAGCCTTAAATCATCCATGGAAACCAGGTTTGATATATTGGAGGAATAGTCTTTAGGAACCTTCATATTAAAAAAAGACCTACACATACATGTTTTTTCACCTATTGTTAGGTTCCAGCTTGCCAATGGTAAGCGATCCTTTTTGGAACCTTCAAGATTAGGCCTCAATCCTAATCTAATACCCATTTCCACCAGATCCAACCGTGTTTTCACCCCATCCTTTGTTTTTCCTGGAATATTCAACAACGTCCCTATTAGACTATCACATACATTTTTCTCAATATGCATCACATCGAGGCAGTGCTGAACAGGTAGAAATTTCCAGTACTCAAGTTCAAAAAATATAGACTTTTTCTTCCAACAAGGCCTGGTTTCATCATCCGCACCTTTATAAGGAGGATGAGGCTATTTTTTTCCAAAAGGCCAGTTCCGAACTTCTTGCTCTACCATACCCAATACTTCTTCATCAGTCAAAGGCATAGGAGGAGGTGAATGCTCAGGGAAGTTATTGAAAGTAGCCTTTTGCTTTCGATAGGGATGGTTTCTTCCTAAAAACCTCCGATGACCAATGTAGGCCATTTTCCCTCCATTAACTAGCCTTGTAGGTCTTGTTTTTTCAAGGCAAATAGGGCATGCATTATACCATTTTACAATACTCCCAGAAAGGTTACCGTAAGCTGGAAAATCGTTGATCGTCCAGAATAGTACACCCTTAAAAGTAAAGTATTCATTTAGTCTTGCATCATAAACTCCCCTAACTCCTTCCCACAACAACTTTAAGTCATCTATCAAAGGTGCCAAGTACACATCAATGTCATTTCCTGGTTGTTTTGGCCCGGATATCAATAGTGATAGCATCATGTGTTTTCTCTTCATTATTAACCATGTAGGTAGATTGTAGATCACAAGAATTACCGGCCAACAACTATACTTGCTACTTAATGAACTATGGGGATTGAACCCATCTGATGATAAAGCAAGTCTTAGGTTTCTAGGGTCAGAACCAAAGTCCGGCCATTTATCATCTACTAACTTCCACGAAGCTGCATTTGCCGGATGACGCATTAAGCCATCAGGTTTTCGGTCCGTAGCATGCCAAATCAGACTCTTACATGTTTCACTTGACTGAAACATTTTTCAAAACCTAAGAATAGGGGGAAAGTACCATAGTATCTTTGCAGGTATACCTTCCCTCTCTTTGGAGTTTTTACCTACTTTCTACCTTGAAAGACCACATGTAGGACACTTAATTTCATTAGCATACTCTTTTCTATACAAAATACAATCGTTAGGGCATGCATGAATTTTAGTGTAATCCATTCCTAGAGCACTCAAGGTCTTCTTCGCCTCATACACAGAGGTAGGTATCTCATTGCCTGCTGGAAGAAACTCTGCAAAGGCAATCAGCCAATCAGAGTAAGCAACATCACTCATACTGTGCTTCGCTTTCAAGTTGTAAAGCCTTACGAGGACATTCAACTTTGTATGACTATCACAACCAGGATATAAAGGTTTTTTATCATCATCAACAAACTTTTTAAAGTCGTTACACTCATTTGAAAGCTCTTGATCCTCTTCACTTTCTAGCTCTACGTCACTTCCTACTTCTACTTCATATTTTGCCCTATCATTACCATGCACAGATTCTGATTGATCTGAATCTGTTTCTATGCCATTACTATCTTCATCTGTTCCTAATTCAAGATTAGCCTCCCCATGCTCAGTCAATTTCTTATAACTCTCATCCATTCCATTCACAAACAAATGATCCTTAATTACACCAGCAGAAAAATATTCAACATTTCCACAATTAGTGCAAGGACAGCTAATGTGGTTAGGGTCTCGAGCATTATCCAAGGCAAATTTATAGAACTCCATTACCCCTAACTTATATTGACAAGATCTCCTATCAGCAACCATCCATGTTCTATCCATCTATACTATGCACAAACAGAAAATGAAACAGGACAAAAACTTAATGAATGATCTGCTCAACAGGAACACAAACAGGAAAACACAATATTAAATTTTTTGTTAACTTTAAACTTATAGGTACTGGAACAGGGAATCTGGGTGTGCAATGGGCTGAAACAGCTACCAATCCAAGATTATGTTTTATCCAATATACCTTCAGTATAGAAGAACAAACCCAAAAAAAATATATATATATTAAATAAAAGAGAACAATATATGCAAGGCATAATAACAATACAAACAACCACAATACTTAGCAACAACCCAACACCAAACCCAACAATCAACAAGCTGCCTAGCAGCAACTAATTTCAAGTGATTTTAATTAAACTCAAGCGTAAATGGAACCATATGAATTCAATTGAACCCAACTGAACCCAATCAACCTAAGCTTAGTCAAGTCTATACATTCTTCCACCATCATTAACCAAAGGAATGCAGAAAAGTAACAATAGAATTCCCCGTCTTATATAATTAGCAAACAACATGAACAATCATATTCCAATTTTAATATAAACCTAGTCTTTCACTCAAGATTTTTCATAGTTCTTGCAAAAAAAACAACATCAACAATATAACCAGCAAACAACATGCATCAACCACATTCTTGAAAAAAAAGCCCAAATTTCACCAGAGAAGTAAAGCACACCTGAAATCATCTCTTGTTAAATCGAGCGGCGAAGTAACAGTCTGGGAAAGAGAGACACTTAAATTATCCGGCGAAGTAATGTTGAGCGTCGGTGGTTGATGGTCAAGACAAACCGAAATCTGTACAAATCCACTTAAATTATCCAAAGCTGAAGAAGAAGAAGAATAAACCGAGAAAGAAGAACAAACCAAAGAAGAAGAACAAACCTTTTTGGGGAAAGAAATTCCAAATTAAGTAGCAACGAGTAAACCTCAGTGCACCATCAGAACAACAAGGCGAAAGCAAATCGAATCGAACCAGAAGATCTCCGTAACGAAGCCCTAATTTCCAAATCGAAATCCAAATTGTAGTAGGGTCTTAGTAGAGAAATGGCCGGGTTTGATTTCTAGGGTTTCAGTAAGAGAGGGTTTGATTTCCAAATCGATATCTAAATCGTAGTAGAGATCTTCCCTTTGGTTGCTGGCTATTTTGGATTTGGTTTCGAGTAAGGGTTGCTGTTTTGGAAGGAGTTGAGTAGTTTTGGAAGGAGTTGAGTAAGAGTGACTGTCAGGTTTGGGGGAAGTAAGTAATTGGGGAAAAAGAAAAGGAGTAAGAGTGGTTGTCGGGTTTCAATTAAGTTTTTTGGTGGGAGACTTCAATTTTTCTCAAGTTTCTCCAACAACAAATAAGAAAGTGACCGTTGTGTGAGTATATGATGACAAAGCAGGCTGGGAGGGAAAATTTGCCGCCTGTACCTACATAGGTTTCATCAAATTAAAACTTTGCCCTTGTGCAACTTGCTTCCATGCTCGGACAACAGAAGTAAGACAATCTGCTGTACAAATTTGTACACCTTCCACTAGATGTACCTAGTATGATTTCTCAAAGTTCATACCACATTTCGTTACACAACAGATAAAAAAAAACTGTTGTGTGGTTAGTTCAAATTCCATTTTGGTGAGCTTGTCTTGGAGGGAATTATGTACTCATTTCCCTCCATTTTACGCCTCTCCATTACACAACATAAACTTCTTAAATCTGTTGTCCAATATCTTCCTAAAAAAATGGTTTTCAATTTGCTTCATTCACAAATCAGAAATAGATTTTGTACCGTTATATGATAGAGTTCGTGTTAATACACAACAGCAGATTTGTGTTCTGTTGTGTGATGAGTGTTGTGTGTTTTGATTTTTGTAGTAGTGTAAGTTCCCATGCTAGAATCACGCTGAGTGTTCTTGTTTGTTTGCTTAATTTGCCAAGAATAATTGTTATTTGTTAAGATGTTGAGTTAAACAAGTAATAATTAGTTCTAAAGTGGTAAAAACCATGTTCAATGGTTAAACGATTCTTGAAATTATGTGTTAAATTCTATATGTACTGGTTAATTTGCATGTGTGAGTCGATTCAGGGGTTAGATAATACTACTGGTTAAGAGAATTACGCTGAGTGTTCTAAAAAATTAGTAGTATTGGGCATGGTAAGGACTCTTCCGATCCAGGCCCACATTAGAACGAATTAGATAAATGGATTGATCCGCTGAGGCTTTTCATTTGGGATCTTATTTAGGCATTTAAGATGGGCACGTTTTTGTAGCATGTTGAAATGGATTTTCTATTTCTACACTTAGTAATTTCCTAGTGGTATTGGTCTAGGTTAGGGAAGTCGATCATTGTATATAGTTTTATTTATTTTGTTTTTATTTTATTTTAAGTAGATTAGTAACCAAATCTCATACCCCCCATTTCATTCTTTTATTTGTTAATTGACCTTTTTGTGTGGGTGTACCCTACAATCCCCGGACTGAACAATCCCTGCTTATCCTATATTGACAACTACATTTTGCAGGGTTAAATTGTGAGGTTATTTCAGCCGCATCAATTATGGCATACAAGTTTTGACATCCACAAAAGTCAAGTTCTAGTACTCTCTAGTCCATTAAAATCTATGGCACATGATCATTAGATTTTCAAAGAAATGATGAGGTTTTGCAAATACAGCCATGAAATTCTAAATTTATCAATTAAGCACTCGAAAAGAAAGTATTTCAGCTCAACAGCTCACTTAGGGTCAAATGAATCAGACTTAATCCTAGCATGCTTAATGAACCAAGTTACAATCCTATCTCAAATCTTCATACAAGTATCACAATATCGATTAACCACCGAATTCAATTAAGTCCTATTTCAATTGCGAAAACCTTCAGCCATGAATTCAGAGACATGTTTGTCCTTGATGTTAAGGGCATCCTAAGACTCAAACAAACGAAATTTTTTTGAATTTTTTTTTTTAAAAAAAAATTTTCAACTGAAAATATTTTGAAATAAAGATGTAAACCCACCCCACATATAGAACCTACATTGTCCTCAATGTAGGCAAAAATATGGTATATAGACCCTAAATATGGGGCCTACGAAAATAAGGGAAGGGTAAAACAAACAAACAAACAAACAAAGACACAAGTACAATTCCACCTAAGCAAGTGAAGGGATAGAAATGTCAAACTCTCGTTGATGGCTCCTCCACAGCTTCGGTTGAAATGGGTTGCCTCCCATGCAGCACTTAATATTTATAGTCCTTCAGCCTGGACTCTTCTCCTTGTTCACAAGTTTTAGTAACATATACAAGGTTCGGAATACAAACATTATGCCTTTCCCTAACTTTCTAAGTTACTTTTATATTTACATACTTAGGTACTGGAACAAAGGACCTCGTTATGCAATGGGACTATAGAACAGCTACCCTTGACAAGATCATGTTTAATCCAATGTACCTTAAGCAGGTCACACAACATTTTTTTGTTTTTTAGTTTGTTATAAACATAGTGAATACCTCAATTGATTCCAAGTTGTAAGTCGAGCCCAATAGAAACCACTACTATTGGTGAGATATGATATAGGGATAGTCGCCTAGACATAAGTTTCTTTCCTTTGTTTCAGAATGCTGGATGGCCAGATTAAGAGGTAAATGAGAGGGAGGACTCATTTTGGTGATACTACGGAGGCTACTCCCTCATTGAGGTTTAGGCCCCTGTCGGCTACTCCCACATAGTGGTTTAGGCTCATTCTATAGTATCTTTGAGATCCAATTGAACCCATCACTCAGAGTCCCAATCTAAGACACCATCTATATGCGCCCCTTACTCAGCTGGGAAATTAACTTATGTGTTAGACCGTTCTCCAAGTCCTAATAAAGGCCGCCCTCAACCTCAAGAGACCTGAGCAAGGTACTAATGAAGGGTTAAGGCCAATATTAACAAAAGAGCCCTTGTCTACTCATACGATTTTACACACTTACAACAATTAAGTATTTGACTAAATTCATAACATACAATTTACAACAATTACAACGTACTTAATCTAAGTGAAACACATACAATTTACAACATACTTAATCTAAGTGAAACAACTACAATTTACAACTTGCTTAAAAAAACTTCTACAAATTGCACAACAATTATAAAAGACATGCTTAATTTCATAACACTCATAAAACTTAAACTAAATCACAATTATAGCTTGGCCGAACAGAAATCGCAATTTGTCACCATTCCGTAAGTGTAGTACAAAAATTTAGCATGCATTCTATATAAACAACAAAATCAATGACACTTTAAGCGTTAGGGATTTTAACAATCCCCGTCAACGGCGCCAAAAATTGATGCGGTTGAAATAGCCTCACAACTTAACCCTTCAAAATGTAGTTGCCAATATAGGATAAGCAGGGATCGTTCAGTCCGGGGATTGTAGAGTACACCTACACAAAAAGGTCAATTAACAAATAAAAGAATAAAATGGGGGTTTTGAGATTTGGTTCCTAATCTGCTTAAAATATTAACAAAACAAATAGAACTATATACAATGATCGACTTCCCTAACCTAGACCAATACCAGTCGGAAATTACTAAGTATAGAAATAGAAAATCTATTTCAACATGCTATAAAAACGTGCCCATATTAAATGCCTAGATAAGAGCTCAAATGAAAAGCCTCAGCGGATTAATTCATTTATCTAATTCGTTCTAATGTGGGCTTGGATTGGAAGAGTCCTTACCATGCCCAATACTACCAATTTTTTAGAACACTCAGCGTAATTCTCTTAATCAGTAGTATTATCTAACCCCCGAATCGACTCACACATGCAAATTAACCATTACACATAGAATTTAACACATAATTTCAAGAATCGTTTAACCATTGAAACATGGTTTTTACCACTTTAGAACTAATTATTACTTGTTTAACTCAGCGTCTTAACAAATAACAATTATTCTTGGCAAATTAAGCAAACAAACAAGAACACTCATAGTGATTCTAGCATGGGAACTTATTAACCTAACTCTGAAAATTACCTAAACATGTAAAAGGGCACAAGATTGTAACATGCATCATCAAAGAATTCTCGAAATTAACTCACTAATAAACTGAAAATCTCAAAAATATTAATACAAATATTCTGAACATTTCATGTCTCCAATTACACAACTCGCAAATCCAAACACACAAAACCGAAACAAAAATTGAAAGTAGAATCATAGTTACACTTTGAAGCTTTCCTCAGCGGCTTGGCAACAAGGTAGTGAACTTGTCTCTGCTATGGTGGTGGAGCGTCCTTGACTCAGCGCCTAAGAGCTTCGTAGATTGATGGATGGATGGTGGTCACGGTCTTGTAGGTGATGGAGGATTGATGAGTGAATTGGGCAGAGTCTCGGAAAAGTTTTTGACCAGGAAGTGCTAGGCAAGGAAGTGATATCAATTCTGTTTTGGATGTTGCCTATTTATAGGGGGAGCATTGGTTGACATTTGTCGATCATATCCTTCATCATTTGGACGGATGTGATTGCATAGCTTTCTTCATCTTCTCCTTTATTTGCTGTTTCTTATTTCTTCTCCTCTTAATTTCTCATAATGGGACACTTATGGCCATAATTCCTCTCATAATGGGGCAATTCCTTTAATTTCCCAACTGAAACGTCTTTCTCCTTTATTCCCTTCTTCCTTGCTTGGTCAACCTGATTTAATAAAGGGCACAACATTAAATACTTTTAGCGAAAATAAATGGAATTAAAACAATTTAATTTCAGAAAAAAATACTCCTATAAATTCTCTCTTAAGGTCTATGGATTAGCATGACGATAAGGAATCATGACCAAGTTAGGATTGTTCATGAATTTTGCGTTTTCCGCTTATTTCATGCCAAACACTCTACAAGACTCTGAAAACAACTTTAATGACTCAAAACACAAATCTATAGGAGAAATAAGGCTAAAATGGGGCGTATACTCATTAAATTCATCGCACTTTGTGCTTCTATCAAAAACCTTGAAGCCTTTTCTATCTCCACCTCACACCTTAAAGAGCTTGAACCCACAAGTCCAAAACCGGCGACGGAATCCCGAAAACCGGCAGGAAATGGCCGTTGGAAGCTTCAAACAACCCGCAGCAAAACCATCGCCTATTCACCACCTTCCGGACCTTCGATTACCACCAAATTTTGCCAATAGCAGCGCCTTGATCTCATGATTCCAGAACCAGTCAGATCGTTCCAGGAACTGGTCTAAAACTTGTCGAACCAGCCGCCTGAATGATTGGTATGTAGGGAAAAAACCGGACGTAAAAGTGTTTAGGGTAATTCCAGCCACCACCGACCAGTTCCAACTATCTCAGGCCAGCAACAACCACCACTCGCTATCCTAATTTTCCGACGACCCTCTAATAATTTTCCGGTGATTTTTCAAGGGCCTTTTTCAGTAATTTTAAAGGTATGTTTTAAAGGTTATATAAGTTTCCATTTTTGAGTTTTTATTCATTTTTCGCTTCTTTTTCTTGGGGACTTGCAACCTCCCTTCTTCTACCCCCCTTTCTTCTTCATAGGGGAGACTAAAAGCCGAACTATGGGGGTTCATGCTCACTCCAAGCTTGGAGCTTGTTGAGGTCTCAAAACTTAGAGTTTGTAGAGAATTTTTGATCGACCACTTACATCATTGTTTCGATCTAATCCAATACCTCTTGGACCTAATTTCTTGGAAGCGACTACGTTAAGAAATTCCTAATTTCTTGGAAGCAATTAAGCTTAGAAATTCATAATTCCTTAGGAGCAACTATGCTAAAAAATTTTATATGTTTTTGTGGTAGCCTCTTTTTGCTTTGAAACTAACCATTTTTCATGTTCTCTTTTAGGATGAGTGACCTGAACAAACTGGACTTCGCTCAATTGTGAACAACTGGCTCAAGATATCACAAGTGGGTTCGTGATGTCTGCCAGTATCTCAAGGTCGATGGATTCCTGGATACAATTCTCGAGCCTAGTCAGGACGTGTTAACTGTTGAGCAAGCTCAAGCTTTGGAAGCAAATAGTTCAAGGACATGGAATAGCCCAAGTTTCCCTTATCAAATGTCACCTTGATTACTATCACAAAAACTTTCTATGCTCCTAGGGCAAATCGCACCCCATGAATAGCCAACGGATGTCATGCAGAAATGCATGTAGAGAACGGAAAAGAGTTCCTTTGCACTACCTCTATGATTACGAATAAAGACGCATCTTAGAGAAACATATGTGTCTCTCTAGTGGATTTTATGTCACCACTATCCGAACTATTAAATCCAATAAAGTTATGAGAGAAGATCTCTTGGATTTTGACACATATTGACTTTGTCATGATAAGATAGGTTATCCTTGTCATGATATGATAATCCGCCTACTAAAGACTTCACATGGACATCCATTCTTTAGAGCGAAACAAAGCATGAATCAAAAGTTGATTCCTGGACTAAGTGTGATTGCCGCCAGCTCTGGCGCTGCCACCATCCACCACCACCTAGTGCTGTCACAGTCCCTATCCATGATGCCATGGATGGCTTCTATCATGGTGATGGCCCCTCAAGTGATGTTGTAATCACCAACTTTACTTCAAATAGTGCTTCAGACGCTCAGGCCTAACCAAAATCCAATTGGTTACTTCTAAGGCCTCTCACTCGTTTTACAAAGTCCGTTCCTTAGGGAATTAGGACTGAGACCATCCTATGCAAAGGATATGAAAATACTCATTCTGTTCTTACATAGAATCCAAGGGGATTATGTGGAGTGATTCAACCAACTTGCAGATGTTTAAATATTGCATGATGTTAGTTGATGCGCAAACACACTGATCACATGGTGTGCCATTGTCCACCTATAAATGCTACTTATACTACAATCTTAGCACATATCATATGACAACAAGCTTACTCCCCGGATCATCCTGTTCAATCAATTGGACTTGACAATGCTAGAGAGTTACATAGAAAACTTTCGATGGTTATTGCAATGGGGCTGATGTTGGACATCATATTTCCATGTACACACCCAAATAGTATCGCGAAAAAGACTACAATGGTAGTCCGGACATTGGTAATGCACACCAATCTCCTTATATCTACTTGGGGTGATGCAATATTGCATGCATCTATGCTAATTCATCTACGACCCACCACCACTCAATCTACCTCTGCGTTACAGCTAGTAACTGGGTACCAGTATCGTACTTACGCATATTTGACTGTGTCATTTATGCGCCAATTGCGCTGCCACTGCACACTATGATGGGTCCTTACACACGAATGGGCAACTAAGTTGGATTTAAGACTCCAATAATCGTCTGCCACTTAATACCCTTGCTACGTGATCTCTTTACCACTAGATTTTCGAATTGTCACTTTGATGAGATAGTCTTCCCGTCATTAGAGGAAGATAAGAATATGGATGTTCAACAGGAATGACAGGAATTGTCGTGGTCTGTTTCTACTATGTCTCATCTCGATCCCCGATAAAGTGACGAGATCATAAATATCTGCTATAAACATGCCTGTAAGGATGGACGTCCCTACGAGAGGATGTAACACCACCTTACATGGAGGTAGGCATGGCACCAACACCATAGAGAATGGCACTCTAGCGTTATAAGCCATGGCCCCAGCTAGGATGCTTGAGAGGCCCATGGGTTTGAATAATACTTTAGCACAAATCAATCATTGGATCATTGACACTCAAAATCCATCTCATGAGAAACTTACAGATATAGTTATCGTGAAGGACGCCTCAACGTCAGATTCTATTTTTGAGAATATAGAGCTCTATGAAAATTAAACTAGTGTATATGAGACGTGGGATAGAAACTCCATCATGATTGATGATGTAGTCGCGCATTTAATTTCGCATGAGTTTGTTGAGTCCGATGATATTGAACCACGCTCTGTTGATGAATGAATGACAACGTAGAGAAATTTGGCCTAAATAAAAAGATGCGATCCAAATTAAGTTGGATTCTCTAACGAATATGAAGGTTTTCAGGCCAGTGATGCCAACACCTCCTAACATAAATCTTGTTGACTAATGGTTCTTGTTAGAAAGCGTGATGAGAAAAAGAGATGGTAATCTAGCCTTATGGCGCAAGACTTCTCACAAAACGCCCTGAAATCAACTACGATGAGACATATTCTCTCGTAATGGATATCATTGCACTCCACTACCCTGTCAGTTTGGTAGTTTCTGAATATTTGAATATGCAACTTACAAATGTAGTCACTACGTATCTCTATGGGGATCTGATAGGAGTATTTTAATGCGACGTTTTAATTATTATTCCCTCATATTTACTTATTTATTTCCTTAAATAAATCCTTTTTCTTTAGGAAAGTTTCTATTTTTAGGAAGTTTCTATTTTTAGTAATTTTAACAAAAGTTTCTATTTTAGGTCCCATAGAGCAAGTGGAGCTGAAATGAGCCTAAAGGAGAAAGAAAAGCTAGAGAACATTGGAGAGAGCTAAGGCAAGGCACAAGGGCTACAAAAATGAGCTGAAAAGAAGAAATGAAGTTTTCCTAGTCAAGCTAGGAAATCTTGATTCAACTAGGAAATCTTGTTCAAAAGAGGAAATTTTGTCAAAGCAAGACTCCTGAGCCAACTATGAAGCATTATCGGGAAAATGAAAAAAAATGGTGAAATGTGAAGATTCTTGATGGCACTAGGAGACCACATGGCTTGAAGATGAAGCAAGAAAGCTCAAGATTCTAGAATAATTGTGATTTTCGGCAAAAGGAAGAGACCCAAGTATACTAGGGTGTCTTGGACGGAAAAGGAGTGAAGCAGGCTTGAAGTAGGGTCGCTAACGTGCATCCTTTTTCTTGCTCGTTAGCTCTATTTTAAGTGAAATAATTGTTTTTGCCATGAGATATTTGGGGATATAAAAAGTGACGTTTTGGGATTAAAAATGTGTCTAGATACATTCCTGGAGAATTTCAAGGGATTGCAACAAGAAAAGGTTCAAAACAAGGCCAGATTCATTGTCTAGGTTCATTCTATTTCTTTGGCCGAAAATTAAGAGAAAAATCAGATAAATTCATGGGAAATTCGGCAAAAATATATTTGAAGGATTATGGACATATTTTTTTGGAGGATTTTGATTGGTTGGATGACACAACAGCTTACATGGCATTATGTGATTAGTCGAAGCTGTATGGAGCATTCAAATAATTCTTGGGAAAATTAAAAGAAGACTCATGAAGTTTTGCCGTCCCCTATATATACCCACACACCCTTGGACCTTTTTCACACATTCTCTCCCATTCAGAAAATCTCCCACGCCAAGCCCTCTGTCCCTCTCCATTCTCTAGTTTCAAGGAGAGGAAGAGGAAGAAGAAGCCGTGAGCATCCCTCCATCATCCACCTTGAAGTCGTGAAGCCTTGAACACTTGCTTCCAAGATTCAAGAGTCCAACGTCTCAAGCTCTCCATCACCATCTCCATTCACGGTGTAATTCAACCTTTTTCATTGTAACCTCTTTTGGTTTTCCTTGTTTGAATAGTATGAATTTGTTTCTATTTAACATAAATGTGTAGGGCAAAGTTTAAGCCCATTTTATGTTTAAATAAAGATTTCGAATTTTATGATTGTGATTCTAAGTTTGCTTTTGTGAGTTTGTTCGATTGAATTTTCTTGATAGAAATCTTTTATATGTTTATCTTATATAGGTCGACACTTATAGGAATTGCATGTAATTGGTGCTAGATTTAGGTTAAAAATTCACCTAATAGTTTTGTAACCCTAAATCATAAGTAGTAAAGGCTTTGGACAAAAGTCGAATTCAATTGAAGAGGATTGCAAATAGATCAACTTATTCATACTAGGTTGTGCACTCAAGTTGATATCCTGTCTCTATTCTTCTTGCGTTGAACATGTGTTGATTAGCTAGCTTTCTAGACCTTGATTGCATGTTTAATAGGGTTAGTTTAAGTGCTTTTACTTAGATTAATTAGTAAAGAAAAGTTTAATATGGGAACTCATTTGCTTCGAACGTTTCACATGATCAACTTCTTTCTCATGACTTAGATGATCAATTATAAGGTTTGAATTGAGTTTAATTACATGGAATTGGTTTTGATCTTCGTTTCTTACACTTCTCCTTTGTATATATGTTGTTACATTTTCTTTATTTTAATTTTCGAAACCATAATGTTAAAACCCCCCTTGGTTCGTTATTTTGTATATATCCTTGGTTTTAGTTTTGTAAATATTATACTTTGTATTTATTTTAATTCTTTATTTATTTTACAATGACCGGTGTACCCTCAACTCCCGGATTTGAACGATCCTTATTTACCGTATACCAACGATGATATTTTATAGGGTTAAATTGCACGCTTACTTTTAGCGTATCAGGATCTAGATATGAAATATACATGAAGGTTCATGATGACCTTCATGTACCTAAGTCAAATGGCTCTAGACTATGGAGCACATTTACAATGAGGTTGAGATGCTCAACAAAGTGACTACTTATTGGGAAGGAATATGCCCACGCGTTTCAATAACAAGTTTTGTATTTTATCGCGGTTCTGGTTGGACATGATCTTCATTAGAAGCCCTTACAGAGTTAAGAGAAACCACTGAACACTTGAAATCCGATTTTGAGATTAACGATTTTGGGAGAACATGATTATGTCTCGGTTTAAAACTTGAGCATCGTGTTGATAGATGCTTAGACATTTTTACAAGGTCAAGCCTTCAACCACCCCAAAAATTGTCCGTAGTCTTGATCCTGAAAAGGATCCTCTTCATCCAAAGAATGATAACAAAGATGTGCTAGAGGTAAAGGTGCCATGCTAGAGTACAATAGGCGCATTATTGTACTTGGCTCAATACACAAGATCAGACATCTCATTTGTAGTGAACTTGTTAGCTAGGTATAGTTCTGCACAAACATGATGCCATTGGATTGAAGCTAGGTATTATATTATTTCCAGAAGGACTCCAAATATAGTATATAGACAAGAAGTTATATACCTCAATATGAAGAACACCAAAGCAAGCAGATAATGTCCGTCAATCACTTTGGGTTCTCCAACTAGGTGCATCAGAACATAAGGGATCATATAGGCAGGAACCTTGTCCTGCAAAGGCAACCAAAAACATTGTTAGGACGGTGTTGGGTCAAGGGTCTCCTTGCTAAGTTGGCTCATTATAAAAGACTCCAAAATCTAGATTTAGGGAATAATGTGATCACAAGATGGTCAGATCTGAAGGTACTTGAGTTCAGTGGCGGATCCAGAAAAATTTCTCACATGAGGCAAGACTATTAAGTAGTAAGAGCATTTCTCTTTTTTGAAGCAAAAAATTCTTAACTTTTAACTGATGTCAATTAAATTATCTCAGACATGTTTGTTCTTGTTTTTTTTTTTCTTTTTGAAATTTAGATTTAGAACCCAACAAGTATAAATAAGTAGGAGCTAAACACTAAAACTGAAAATAGAATAGTGAAAGTAGAATTTCAAAAAAGAAAAATATTTCATGAAATGATTAGAGGCGTACTGTTGATAAGAGAGGTGTGTAGTAGAGTTTGTGCTCTAGAGAGACTCTTAAGCTTTTAAATAAAAAAGGGATAAAAGATAAACATCTTCTCTCAAATAAAATTTAAAGAAAGAAAAGATAAGAGGTGTATGCTAATATGCCACAGTTGTCACTATCAATACTGTGTCGTTTTGATAAGTTCAATTAAAGAAGGAGACTAGGAATTAGGGGTGGGTAAAAAAGCCCGTTAGCCTGAAAAACCGGCCCGGCCGATTTGGTCCGGATAGGTCCGGGCTTTTTAAAAAAAAATTGTAAGTTTTTTCGGGTCCAGGCCCATACCTATAAATTTCGGGCCGGTCCCGGACCTAAGATTCCACCAATCACAAAGCCCGAAAAACCCGAAAGTATATATATATTCCACATGTCGTTCATTTATTGGCTTCCTAGGTAAAGAATTATACACCCTACCACATGCAATCCCTCACTCCAATATTAAAATTTCATTATTCCTCTACCCCACTAGTGACCAGCACGTTCCTCTCCTCTCTTCTTCTTCTTCTCTCTTCTTTAGCTTTTGTTCTTCTTCCTCCTCAGCCAGTCAACCCCAAGTCTCCAACTTTGCACCTCCTCCAAAAAATAGAGATCAACCTTCTCCCCGTCGTGGTCTTATTCTCCTTCTCCCTTCCTTAGCCACGACCTCTCGCTCTTCAAGTTCAACTCTGGCACCGTCGTCGTGCTCGTTCTTTTCGTACTCCTCCTCCGTCGCCACAGCAAGTCGTGCAACGGCTAGGACATCAGGAACTAGAAGAACCCAGGATCATTCTTCTCTTTTCCTAGCAATCCAAATCTCTTCTCCCATTGAATTTTCAAAGCCAAACATTTTTCTTTCTCTCTGTCTCAAAGCGTAACACCTTCTCTCTATGTTTCAAAGCCAAAGATCTCAGTCATCTCACTGCGTAGAGGATGGAGAATTCATAATTGGAGATCTGCACATCTTTTTTTTTTTTTTTAAGGACGGGTTAGGCCCGAAAGCCCGAAAAACCAGCCCGTTTCGAGCCGGTCCGGGCTCAGTCCTGTCCCTAATGACAAAAACTGAAGGCCCGGCCCGAATTGAGTTACGCCGGTCCGGTCCCGATCCCTGGAAAAATGGTACCGGTCTGGGATCGTGCCCAGCCCTACCAGGAATCAAGAGCAGTATCTCGTCATCTTCAACCTCTTGCCTCTCTTTCATAAATTTTTTTCTATAAAACCTTCAAAGCACAAAAGCTTCCATGGCTTAGTGAAAGAATCAAGGTTGGGCAGCTGCCAAACCTCGCCAGCCCTGGATCCGCCCCTGCTTGAATTTTTTTTTTATATCTAAACGATTTTCATTTTATTTGAGGTTTTCATCTTCCGCGAATTTGAAAAGTTGCTGATAAAATTCTCATAAGGTAGCACCTGTTTCATGATTTGGTCTGAATAATTTGGTGGATGAAGATGGGTGCACAACAAGAAAAATTTGGTCCTAATAATCTTGGGCCTCATTCAAGCCCTATATCATTGCCTGCCCTAATATCATACGTGTATTGGACTGGACTATTGGAGAAAAGGAGTGGGAAAGTGAGGTAAGATTTTAACATTGAGGGTATTTATGATCTTTTATCACTATATATGGTCATTTGTCAATTATTTTAGAAATTGGGTTATATATCTATTTATGACCAAAAAAATGTCTGCTTCTCAAAACTTCTAAAAAAATTATTTCAGAAAAAAAAAACTTCTCAAAAAAAAAGGTTGGAAAACAAGACATAATATCATGGAAAATGATTTGTGGCCTCAATTCTATGTGTCATGTCATGTCACCTACATGCATCACCTATTGACCAAAACATGTCATGTAATTTTTGAGTAAAAAGACTCTTATTCTTCCAAAATCTAACGATTTTAAATTATTTTGGCTTTTTCTAAAAAAAAAAAAAAAAATTGGCTATGTTTTTTCTTTTTCCTTTTTATTATATACAAGCTGGATCAGAAGCGGATGTCCACATAGATGAAAAAGTGCAGACGTCCCTCCTCAGGCCTTGATCAGGCGGCAGATTCAGGTGCTGCGGTTGCTAGACGAACACTCTGGACAACCTGGACAGCGTCACCATCAAGGCAAAGTTTCAGCTGATCGAAATCAAAGGTGTGCGCAGCGAGCTTGCCTAAAATGATGGAAGCCCATCAAGGTCGACTTCGAACTCTTCATGGATGACTCAAGAGGCAAGCAGAGATGGTTCAGTGTGTGTGTGTGTGTGTGTACAAGCCTTCTCTGCTAAGGATATCCTTACCTTAGCTTATGGAACGGATTTCCATATTTTGACCACTTTTCGATCGCATATTCACATCTTAACCATTAAGTTTTTAGGTCCTAATGTATAGATCACTTATGTCAATTATCAGCTAAATTGATGATTGTTAAGGCATTCAAAACTGTAATTTACAATAATGAACACGAATTGTTGGGGTTGGACAGATTGAGTTCGTTCATTGATTTAATCGAGTTTGATACCTTAACGATTATCAATGTGAAGACCTGAAATTCGCAGTTAAATATTTTGTAATTCAATATTTGTTCAATTATATGAATGATGAATTTTGGGATTGATTCGTGTGTTGTTGTACAAGAAAATTGATTTCGAACGAATTTAGTTTTGAAAAAGAACATTATTTAGGGTTTACTAAAATTGACTTCTTATATGTAAGGAATTTGAGGAAACTTCCTTCACGAAAGTTGTAGAGCTCGTCGATACGAGCTCGTACATATATAGAACGCAAGAATTGGAGTTCGTATGAAGAAGATATCGCATTTGAAAAAGTTGTCAAATTGGGTATATATATAAATGGAAAGTTTCCAGAAATAGGGTTTCCATTTTTGGGCGCTGTCACTGTGCATTTCTCTCTCTCTCTCTTGAGCCCGAGCCGAAAATAGAGCTTGCCTTTGCCGGCCAAGTTCTCACTCCACAAGCCACCAAAGCCGCTAAACTTCCTCCAACAGCTTCATCTCGGTCCCCCGCACCTGCTGGTGGTGGCCTCACGCCGCCTCTCGGCTCATAGCAACCTCTACAAACCTCGACCCGTTTAGGGTCCAAATTGGGTCGACGCCGTTTTCTCCTAGCTCCGATGTAGTTTTCATATATTGATCGTATGGTTGTCCCAATGACTTTGTGTGTTCACGGGCAAAGATCCGACCGTTGGATCTTCGTATAAGTGCATCTTATGAATTGTGTGCTAAGTTGATATCGTATTTGGTTAGGTGATGGACGGTTTGAGTTGGCGGACGATTGTGAATCGTATTTTGAGCTGTTAAGAAGACGTAACGAGAATTTAGAGGTGAGTAAATCTCACATGGTTCATTTACAAACTGAATTTCGTTATTTACATTTAATTGTTATGTTTGAAAAATGATTTTAAGAAAATGAGTTTTTAAGTAAATAAAAATGAATTTCTCTGTTTTTACTGTGTGTGAACTATAGTTGGTATTAGTGGTCATTCATGTGTGGGTGACTACGTATATATATATTTACGTAGAATATATATTAGATGGTATGGTATTGGATGAGGTATTGATTGGTTGATTTATCATTCCGAGCATTACTCTTCGAAGATATAAATCATCATATATTGTTGAATTGATTTTGATAAAGAGTAATTGAGTAAAGTGTGATCCTTTCAATTATTATCCATGAGAGACTTGAATCATTATTGGTTGTGGTGTCGATTTGTATGACTTGATTGATTCATTATTTAATTTGGAAAATTATTAAGCATGTGGGATTCGATTTTGATGATGGCTGGGAGATGAGAACATATTATTGGGAATTGGTTTTGCTATTATTGAGGTTGTAGGAGATGAGGAAACAGTATTATGGGACAATCTGTGTGAGTACATGTGTGGTGATCTGTGTGAGTATTTATGTGATGATCTGTGTGAGTGCCGTGTGGTGGCATATGTGATGATCTGTGTCATGATTTTGAGTACATTGTACGGCTTGGGGGATAACTTTGTGTAATCGTGCTCTTGGGTACATGTTACTGTGGCAAGTATTGTCGTAAGGGTGAACCTCAGCTGAGGTGACAGGTTACGATACAGTTAGAGCTCTAGTCTATCTGTCATTGTACTGTTTGGGGGATAACTTCACGTTATCGTGCTTTTGAGTACATTTTTGTAAAAGTATGTTTCGTGTGAGTTGTTGGTTAGTTAATTAATTTCCTTTTTCATTTCTATTGTTTGATTTCCTTATCTATTTTCTTTTTTATTTCATTTTTTTTATTTTAATGTGATCTCCTGAACTAAACTATATGTAAGGATTACTATGATTTCATTTGTTTGTTTTAATGTAATCTCCTGAACTAAACTATATGCAGGGATTACTATGATATCATTTTTTTGTTTTAATGTAATCTCCTGAACTAAGTTTCTATGCAGGGATTACTATGATTTTGTTGATTGTTTGAATGTGATCTCCTGAACTAAGTTTCTATGCAGGGATCAGTGATTTTACTTAATTATTGTCGTGAGTACAGTGATGTTGTGGGATTTGGAGTATTGTGAACTGAGTTATGATGCTCTAAGGTTGGTAGTTGGTTTATATTATGAGACAATGTGAATGATGTCGTGGTTGTGCTGTTGAGGCAAAGGAATGGTGATCTGATAGATTATGGGGACGTAAAATGTTTAATATATTTGGAGTTAATAATGTAATTGAAGTTTGTAGGAAAAGAGATAAAATGAATTGAGAGACAAAGCATGTGGGTTTTAGTTCGATTGAAATTTTTTAGCATGATATCGATTGATATGATTTCTACGTTTTTGTTGTGAGAATTGCATATTGACTTTGTTAGACTAAAAGGGTGAAAGCATGTATTTTGTGGAATTAAATATTGTTGCTTTAATTTGCCTCACGAGTTGAGAAATTATAAGCATAAGTAACGTGAGTCACTTTAATTGAGTTTACTCATACTGGCTTGAAAAGCTTACCGGGTTTGTTGTTTGCAATCCCGATGCACTATTATATGGTGTAGGGTTTATTGTGTAGGTTAGAATATCGGGTGATCGTTATCGAAGTTGAGGTGGACTTTCCGTCACGTGGGTGTAGAAGGGCGCTTATACTTGTAGTCTTCCGCTATGTAGTGAGTTGGTGAGTGTGGTTACATGTTGAATTGATATTCAGTTTAAATTGTAAACTTAGTTGTTCAGTTGTTTAATTTAAATGAAAATTTTTCTATGTGTTTTCTTGTGTTTATTTTCGCGTTCCGGATTTGAATTTCTATACATTCGGGGCATGACAATCAAGTTAGTTGAAAATTTACAGAAGTGATCTATACATTAGGACCTAAAAAATGAACGGTTAAGATGTGAATATGTGATCAAAAAGTGGGTAAAATATGGAAATCCGTTCCTTAAGGATATCCTTACCTCACACCCTCACACACACACACACACACACACACACACACACCCTCACACACACACACACACACACACACACACACAGAGTAGCTTGCTACTGGAACCCATACGTGTCATCTTTTCGTTGCACTACAGCAAAGCTTGGCGCACCCTACCTAAAGAAAAAAAAAAAACACACACACAAGCCCGTTCCAAAGCTGACGTCCGCACTATCGTTAAAGTCCTGACGTCGATCTTTTGCAGCGTTTCAGGCCGCAACGGAGGTCGAAGGCATCCCAGACCTCTTTTGGGCAGCAATCGAGGTCAGAGGAGATCGAGGTTGCAGGTTTCTAGGCAGCGACCTCACTTGCAACTGTAGGTTCTGGGCAACTCTGCAACCACGTTGTCGGTGACTCCACCCGACTGCAGACTGGTCCGTCCGACCCCTGGCCTCCGTCCGGCAAGCGGCACCGTGCCATCGTAGCCTGATCAGGGCTGCAGCGTCGACGTCCGCAATTTAGCGAAAGTGTGGACGTCCTCTTTGGAACGGTTCCATATGTGTGTGTGTGTGTGTGTGCGCTATATATACATATATAGGCCTCATCATTTAGCCTGTGGATTAAATGGGTTGATGGAGGCCCACAAGCCCAATAGGTAAAAGCCCGGCCCAGCCCTCATAAAAGCCTGCAAAGGCCCTCCTCAGTGGGTAGAGGACTAGGCTTGGTTTAGGTGTTTAAAACTTGGCTTGGCTCGCCAAAGGCCCGTAAAAGTCCGCCAGGTCAAGCCTGTAAAAGCCCGTTAGACCTGGCCCAGAAAAGCTCGTAAATTAATATATATGATATAAAATTTTATGTATTTTATATAAATAAAGCTTAGAAATCCCAAAACAATCTCCCCTATCTTATATTTATCCTGAAGACACAAGCAGAAGATACATGAAAAAAGAAGCAAGCGATGATACAAATAATCTGGGCAAATGAAACTATGATTTAGCTAACAAATATTTGAACTATGGAGCTTCCTTACTTAGCTTTAGCTGATAGTCATGAAAATAAGCTAGTAATAATATGGATTAAATACTGTTTACTCCATATACTTATAGGGTTTCATCGTTTTAGTCCCTGACATTCAAATTTCACCTAAAAAGTCTCTGAACTCTCAATTTCCACCCAATTGGTCTCTGCTGTCAAAATTTTCTGTTAAAGTTATCAAAAATGTCTATTATGCCCTCACTTTTTTTTTAAAATTTATTTTTTCTTTCACTTTTATTTATTTATTTATTTTCATTTCACCTCTTGAAGGTTAGTGGATTGGAACCATCTTGATGAAGAGATAAATAGAAGGATGCGAGAGAGCCGGAAGATGAAGAAGTAAAAAGAAAAAAATTAAAAAATAAAAAAAGAGAGGAAGATAATTTTTTTTTTAAGTAACTAAGGGTATAATAGACTTTTTAAGAAAATATAACGGAGTTTTTTACGGATGTTTGACGGCATGGACTAATTGGAAGGAAATTTGGAGTTCAGGGACTTTTTAGGTGAAATTCAAAGGTCTGAGACTAAAATGATGAAACTCTATAAGTACAGGGAGTAAGCAATATTTAACTCTAATAATATATTGGATGATGGATGCAACTTACAAAAGAACACCTAATTAATGCTCTGGAAGTGGAACTGAATATATGATTTTGTTGACTAACCTTGAAGCAGCGAAGCTTGAAGTCCTTAGCAGATAAGTTTTGAGAATTTGGTGTAACAAATCTTAGTTTCGAGCTATTGTATCATTATTGTCAAGGTCGGTCATAGCCAAGATTTCATGTTAACTCTAGAATTAAATATTCTTCTTTAAAAATGAAGAGAAAACGACGTGCAAATTATGATTAACCAAAACAAAATCAAACCAGTTGTTGGGATTGAAAATAATGCAAAACTAGTTATTGCAGTATTTTTTGTAAATAAAGCCTTGCCCCACCTGAAAAAATGAGGGCTACCCGGCCTGGTTCAAAAAATCCCGCAAGATCCGCTTTATGTGGATGGTCTTATATCTTGTGATTTACAATAAAGCCCGAATCGGCCCATTGACTAGGCATGTGTGTGTGTGTGTGTCTCTGTGTGATTCGTCCAAAAAATGTACATATGTTTGTGAATATATGTATATGTGTGTGTCTATGTACTTTAAAAAAAAAAAGGTATATATACATATTCGATGTAGAATTAATATGGTATATGTGTATATATGTGTATAGACACATACATTTATATATATATATATATATATATATATATATTAATATCGTAATAACCCATGAAATCCGGTAAATTGAAGTAATATTAAACTCTTTATTAAATGAATTTATTAAAATTAATGGAAGATTAGTTACCTTACACTAACAAGTTAATTAGAAAAGTCATTAAATTGGATCCACAAAAATGAAAAGAAAATATATAGAAATCCTAATTCTTACCCACGAAATTTGGTAATTGAAGAGGTAAGAGAATATCTTCAACAAATTGAATTGATGAAATTCTAGATTCCATCATTTAAAAATTTCTCGAGGATATATATATATATATATATACATTTTTTGGACCAATTATAATATGTGTACTGACATGGCTAAAATAGCCTCACAATTTAACCCTGCAAAAATATCGAGGTTAGCATAGCACAAGCAATGATCGTTTAGTCCGGAGATTGTAGGATACACCTGCACAAAAGGTCAATTAACAAATGAAAGAATAAAATGGGGATTTTGAGTTGGTTCCTAATCTATTTAAAATAAAAACGAAACAAAGAAAACTATATACAATGATCGGCTTCCCTAACCTATACCAATACCACTCGAAAATTACTAAGTGTAAAAATAGAAAATCCATTTCAACATGCTACAAAAAGTGTCCATCTTAAATGCCTAGATAAGAGCCCAAATGAAAAGCCTTAGCGGATCAATCCATTTATCTAATTCGTTCTAATGTGGGCTTGGATCAGAAAAGTCCTTACCAAGCCCAATACTACTAATTTTTGAAAACACTTAGCATAATTCTCTTAACTAGTAGTATTATCTAACTCTCGAATCAACTCACACCTGCAAATTAACCATTACACATAGAATTTAACACATAATTTCCAAATCGTTTAACCATTGAAACATGGTTTTTACCACTTTGTAGAACGAATTGCTACTTGTTTAACTTAGCGCCTTAATAAATAACAATTACTCTTGGCAAATTACGCAAACATACAAGAACATTTAGCGTTATTCTAGCATGTAAACTTATTAACTTAACTCTGAAAATTACCTAAACACGTAAAAGGGCACAAGATTGTAACATGCATCATAAAATAATTCTCTAGATTAACTCAATAATAAACTGAAAATCTCAAAAATATTAATAAAAATATTCTGAAAATTTCATGTCTCCAACTACACAACTCGCAGATCCAAACAAGTAAACCACAAAATAATTCACAAGTCTTTACACACAAAACCGAAACAAAAATTGTAAGTAGAGTCATAGTTACACTTTGAAGCATTTTCTTTAACGACTTAGCAACAAGGTGATGAACTCGTCTCTGCTATAGTGGTGGAGCGTCCTTGACTTAGAGCCTAAGAGCTTCATGGATTGATGAATGGATGGTGATCACGGTCTTATAGGTGATGGAGGTTTGAGTAGTGAATTGGACAGAGTCTCAGAAAAGTTTTTGGCCAGGAAGTGATGACAATTCTGTTCTGGACGTTGCCTATTTATAGGGGAGCATTGGTTGACTTTTATCGATCATACCCTTCATCATTTGGACGGATAGGATTGTATAGATTTCTTCATCTTCTCATTTATTTGCTGTTTCTTATTTCTTCTCCTCTTAATTTTTCATAATGAGGCACTTATGGCCTTAATTTTGCCAACTGAAACGTCTCTCTCCTTTATTCCCCTTCTTCATTGTTTGGTCAAACTGATTTAATAAAGAGCACAAAATTAAATTCTTTTAGAAAAAATAAAGGGAATTAAAACAATTTAATTTCAGAAAATACTCCCATAAATTCTCTCTTAAGGCCCACATATTAGCATGACAGTGAAGAATTCTGATCTAGTTAGGATTCTTCATGAATTTTGCGTTTGCCGCTTATTTCATGCCAAACACTCTACAAGACTCTCACAACACGAAATTAAGGGAGAAACAAGACCAAAATGAGACATATACTCATTAATATCGTCGCATTTTGTGCTTCTATCATGTACATGCATATATATATATATATATATATATATATATTTTAGGGAACTATATGTACATACTTTTTTTTGACGAATTATATATGTATAATGAAAAAAAAAAAACCAAAATAATGAAAAGATTAATGATAAAAGATTTCATTTTGAAGTGTCTTATTATAATACATGTAACACAAATATTTCCATGATAATTAAGGTCACCTCTTTACAACGTACCACTAGAGTAAAACTTTATTACAAAAACTGCCAGCTGCATCTCTCTCTCCCAATCCATCTCAGTATATAATTAACCCCCTCACTCTTAACTGACCTCACCGCCTTGGCTCGACGATCAGTAGTGATCCTCTGACCTCCGCCACCTCCTAACAAAGCCCTGATAGGTCACCTTCATGCCCTTGACCAGGCGACAGAGCTCCGCATGCGGTAACCATAATCTCCAGCGACGGACTCGAACCCATCACGAACGCTGTCGTGCCTCTTGAATTCTTGCTCTGATGATGTAAAGGCAATCTTCACTGCTGTGATTGTCAAGGGCGAGCTCAGACGAGCAGGCTATGGCTCGGGCGAGCTTGGGGCTCCAATACCCTGAGCGGTTCTAGGGGGCGCCCTCCTACGCCGGTTTCGACGGATCTCCTCGCTCCTCCTCTAAAGCTGTTCGCTCCAAGTTCAACTCTGAGTCCGCTTTCATCCTCTACGCTCTCTATAAGCAGGTATTACTCGATCTCATTCCCCGAACATCGATCAATTCATCATTTTCTTGATCGCAATTGCATTAGAAATGTCAATATGGACTGTAATGTGATCCTAATTCTGTTAATTTTGGCTTCAAAAATTGGTTCTGTCGTGGTTTTGACTTGTGCTGTGGATTAGTTTTGAATTTTGATGCTCAATCATGATTTGATTTTTTTTTCGTGCTTACTCTATGTAATTGCTTATTGTGTGTGATTTTAGGTAGATCTGGAAATATTTACATTGTACTCATTGACATTGCACTATCTGAAATGTATATATAAAGTGAAGTTGCTCATCAGTTGCTTTTGGGTCTTTGACAGAGGATTCATGTCTTGAGGTAGTCTAGCGAATGTATTGGGTTTGCCACCACATTCATAGTTACAAGAAAACCCAAGTAGCTTCTCAAAATCTGATTCTGTCTTTCTCCGATTCATAATTAAGAGGGCAATAGTGTACCCTGCAGTTAGTGTTGTTTTTAATCAATTTGTGTTCGTAGACTTCTGATTCATATCTGTACAAGTATGGATTTTGAATTTGTTTTTGAGATTGCGAACTTTTGGAGCCGAAATAAAGCTCCTATATTTTAACATCATTGCAGCTATTAGATGTTTCAGGAATGGAAAAGTCTACATTTTGAGTCGTAATCAAAATAATAATTATGATGTTTTCAGTGATAGTGTTTTGGCAATCTTACTTAAAAGCAAAGAATTGATGGATCCGTTTTACTGCTTGGTAAATGAATATCAATCATAGATATTGCTGATTCAGGGAGGCAGTGGTACCATTCTGGTATTTTACGATCTTTCAGTGTAAGCTGGTATGTGATACATATAAATGACAAAATGCACTTCGAGGTTGTCTTGAAATTATTTCTCAGTAGATTGAAAGAATACTGTTGGCGTTAATCCCTTGGTATTGTGGTTAGGAATAATGTTGTCTAATCACTTGGCCCTTTTGCAGTCAGGTATTCAGCACCTGGATCTGAATTTTCGTGGAATCAATTACTATGCAGAAGTATATTTAAATGGGCACAAAAATGTCCTTCCAAGAGGGATGTTTCGGAGGCATTCTCTAGATGTCACTGATATAATACATGACGGTGAAAATATGCTTGCTGTTGTTGTTTAACGCCCCGCCCCCCCCCCCCCCCCCCCCCCCCCCCCGGATCATTGTGGTTATGTTTTATTTTGTTTAATGCGCTTATGGGAGGTCGTCCTAATTGAAAAAAGTGTTGCGGTTGTATTTGGACCAAAATCACTTGAAATCTTCTTAAAATTATAGTAAAATCTTCTTACTAGTGATTGAGCATATATTTTTGTCTTACGCTTGACCATGTCACTGATCATGACCATGTCAAGAATTATAGTAAATTACTGGCTATGTCACAGTCATTACCATGTCACTGATCATGTAACTGTCAAAGTCACTGTCAATCACATGTCATTTGCTAAGTTTGCTGAGGCACTGGCCAGGTCACATTGAATGTCACTGACCATGTCATTGTTATACATATGTCACTGACAAAGTCACTGGTCAGAACAAGTCTCTAGTTAATGAGGTCATTGGCCAAGTCATTGTTAATCTCAAGTCACTGGCCAAGTTACTAGCCATGTCATAGTCATGAACATGTTACAACAATCTCTAGCCAAGTCGTTGTTAACCTTAAGTCACTGACAAAGTCACTGACCATGTCATTGTCAATCCCTGATCAAGTTACTATTAACCTCAAGTCATTAGCTATGTTATGGGAAAGTTACTGGGCATGTCACGGTCATGACCATATCATTGTTAAAGTCACTGATTATGTCACTTTTAAAGTCTCAATCAGATGTAACTTGCAAAGTCACTGTCAATCTTGTAATACCTTAGAAATTCATTATTATTTTTCTGGAATTTTTTTTGGAATTAATAAAGTGTTCGTTAGTGCGATTTAGTAGTTCGAGGGTAGAGTGGAATTATTTTCAGGCGAATAATTATTCGAAATGCACATTTTAGGGGGGTTATAAAGTTTGACTTTTTATACGTAAGGATTTTGTGGATTCATAGAAGTTGTAGAGCGTATTGATACGAGTTCGTGAACATATAGAACGCGGAAATCGGAGTTCGTATAAAGAAGTTATAAGGGATTGAAAATTTGAGATTTTTCTATAAATATAGAAAAATCCGAGATTAATTCATAAATCCCAAAATTTCCAGTTTTTGTGTTTTGGCCCCTGGCTTTTCTCTCTTCCCTATCCTCCGCGCCTCCTCAGACCCGACGAGTCTCCGTCGACTAGACTTGTGTTTTCAGGCGCAGTCACACGTCCTCCGACCGTAGACCAGGACCAAACCGACTCGGCTCGGCCTACTCGTCCTCCCTATGGTGTCAACTCGCTCCGTCGCGTCCCCTAGAAGAAGATCGAAGCCACCCCAGATGCACAATCGGGACCCGATCAGTTTCGCGTGCTCGAGCAACTTTCCGGCTGATTTCTTTACATTTTTGGAATGTCCTCTTCCTCCTGATCATCCCCATATAAGCCTTGCATGGGAGACCAGTCATGGAGGAGAGAGAAAATCCCAGATCCACATTCTCTCTCCTCAAAACTTTCTATCAAATTGAAACCCAACAACTTAATTGCTTGATTTTCATGTGAAGGAGATGAAAATCAAGGAGACGTGAAGAAGATGAGCTACAGGAGTCGGAGTCGCCAGAGCATTTGTGGGTCGTGTCATGAAGGCCATGGCAGAGAATCCTTAATCCGAAGAGAGAGAGAGAGAGAGAGAGAGAGAGAGAGAGAGAGAGAGAGAGAGAAGTAGAAAAATAAATTAAAAAATAAAGAAAAAAAGAAATTGAGGGGTATAATAGTCATTTTAGGACCGGTTGTGTGAAAATTAGAAAGATTAAGGACTAACCTGTTTAATTTTAAAAGTTTGGACTAAATTGTTTTATGGAGCAAAGTAAAGGGAGTAACAAGTATTTGATCCTTTGTAATATATGAAAGGTCATCGGGGTTCAATCTAATTCGAATATACTTATGTATATGTAGATTTGGTGCACAACTTGGATACGAGGTCGGGGACCAAGGAGTACAGAACCATAAATCAAGACTAGAAAGGCAAACACCAATACAAAAGCATCTAAAAGCAAAACCCATACAGCGATCTAGATGTTGAGAACAAAGCAATAGCAATAAAATCATGGAAGGTTGAATTTGATGGAAAACCAACCAAGAATAAACAGATCATGAAAGTAACTAAGTTAATGACTAAGTCAAGCATGGAAATGAAGCTGAACCTGATGGTTACCGCATGCTTCACAGTCAGAGCAAGGCACATAAGTGACTATACTCCTCGTATCCACAATCAGAGCGACAATCTGAGGTGGTGTCCCAATCCACAGCCGCATCGTGTAGTACCTGATTCCAATTCCAAGTTCTAGAACCTTCAATTCACTACAACTACAAATACCATAGCTGAAAAAAAAAAAAAAAAAACTAAGGAGAATTGAGAAGAGAATCAAACCCTTTGGTAAGAAGATCATCGTAGAGCCTCATGTGCGCGTTTTGGCTTCGATCTCTGGAGATGTCGATTGTCAAAGGCTCGCCGGATTGTCGGCAACGCTTCATGAACTCGCCCACTGATCCCAAGGACGCGCCGTTCTTCGCCATTGACACACTCGAGAGGAGGTCTGTATTTCTGTGGATGAGAAGAAGAATACAGAGAAAATTGCATTGAAGGGCTCGGAATCAAAAAAATTAAAAACTGACTTTTCTAATATCACTTCATTATTAATAAGGGTTAAATTAATAATTTAATATTACTAACAATTCATAATAGACTTTTTTTATCAAGTGAGAAATTAGATGACATTTTTATCATTTCACACTCTAATGTGACATTTTCTATCATTTCCCTATAATAAAAAAAGAAAGAATTTTTTTTTTATAAGAAGAAAATCAAATAATTTAAAGTCATTGGATAGATAGTTTTTTTAACATTGAGGGTATTTATGTGTCGGTAACATGTCATGATACCTAAAATTGAGGCAACAAATCTTAGGCCTCATTAAGATGCCTATAACATTACATCATAGGTGTATTGGACTATTGGAGGAAAATAGTAGGAAAGTGAGGTAAGATTTTAACAATGAGGGTAGTTATGATATTTTGTCGCTCTATAGGGTCATTTGTCAATTATTTTAGAAAATAGGGTTATATATCAATAACAAATTATGACAAAAAAATGTCTGTTTCTCAAAACTTCTAAATTATTTCAGAAAAAAACAACTTCTCAAAAAAAAAAAAAAAAAAGGGATCCCATAGGATTTGTGGTGATAGGATATCCTTTATCCATGGGTCCAGCCCAGTATTAGAATCTGTACTCGCGATCCATCTCTCCGGCTGAAGTTTGACGTTTTCCGTCTCTTTGGTTGATCGGAGGTGCGTCTCCTTCTCCAAATGGTTGTATGTTCTCCTTTACTTTTCAATTCTGCCAATTTTTATGATTTCGGAAATTGTTGTTGGTTTGTTTTTCACCTTTTTAGATAGAATTGAAGCGCCTTGATGCACTCTGGCCCTTGTATTTTGATTGAATTGTTGGTGTTTTGTACAGATAGAGAGCTCTGCAAATTCATTGATAGGTTATATTGACACATATTGTGATGGTGGTGGCCAAATTGTTCTTAACAAAATGAACTTTGGGTTTCTTGGTAATCTTCTTTGGTTTCGAGCCCAACCAAACAGTCATCTCAAACCAACTACTAGTGTCTTTGTTGAACAACCTGAGCACAAGGCTGGTTTTGATCTCAAGTTGTTGGTTTCCTTTTTCCCATGGGTGGCAGTTGATTCTAAAGATAAGAATCGTCGAACCCCATCCACTATCAATCGCCAGCTGAGAAGGCGTGCGCAACCTCACGCCAAGGTTGCTCCTAATAACTTTTTGCGCTTCAGGCCCTATGTTTCGAGGGTTCCATGGCACACTGGTGTAAGAGGTTTTCTTTCTCAGCTGTTTCCCAGATATGGGCATTATTGTGGGCCTAATTTTTCGAGTGGCAAGGATGGTGGATCTCTTGTTTGGGACAAGCGGCCGATTGATTGGTTGGATTTCTGCTGCTACTGCCATGACATTGGATATGACACTCATGATCAGGCTGAGCTGCTCAAGGCTGATTTAGCATTTCTCGAGTGCCTTGAGAAGCCTAATATGAGTACTAAAGGAGATGCTGGTGTCGCGCTCCTTTATAAGACAATGTGCACCACAGGTTTGTGTTCAGTAGCTTAATATTATGATGTGTATAGATTATGTGAATGCCAAACATTTTGTGATTAAGACTTACTATGTTGGATGGGTTGGTGTTGGTGGTCTTCTTTTCAGTGTGATGACAATTCTTCTTTGGCTTGTCAGGTCTCAGGAATTTCCTTATACCGTATAGAACTCACCTTGTGAAGCTGACATCAGGACAACCTTTGATTCAATTTGTATGGCTAAGCAATGTTAGATGGAGAGGTTGGAGTTTTCAGAAAGCTTGAGATGGATCATGAGGTTAGAGAATTGGTAACTAACAATACGCAGCTGTTGCCCATTGCGACGGATGGTTTCTTTTCTAGTATTGTATTTTATCTATCCAAGTTTTTCTTTGCCAGAGGGAAACTAATGATATCAAGTCTTATTGACCTTGTTTAAACTTTGGGAGGTGCCTGAATCATGCATTAGCATTCTTGTATTGTGTGATGTGCCTCAAGTCTACCGATTAGCTGGTTTCATAGTATCTGTAAATAATGGACAAGATTTTTTTCTTCTATTTTTTATGCAATGTTCATCAAGTTTCGTTGTAGTCTACTTTGACCTGCTTCTGTTAGGCTCATCTAAAATGTAGCAACTCCCCTTTCAAAAGGAAAAAAAAAAATGTAGCATTTGCTGTGGAATATGAAAACCTAATATTTTAGTAGGATGGCTATAGCACATGCTTTTCTCCCATGTGGTATGAGATGGAAGCCCTCTACCTACCTGGCTAACCGGGTTAGAGGAATTTCTGGGTATCAACAGAGAGAGCGAGCCAGTTTAGAGTATTTATATATGTTACTTGTATCTTTTCTTTTCTTCTTTTTTCAGCTGCCTTTGTTTATTGTTTAATCTTTCATTTATTTACTCTTTTTTTTTTAATTCATTTGTTGGTTTCTGATTTCCTTCATTATAATACAGCAGTGGTTGGTATAAATTTTATAATTGTAAGTTGTGCTGGTATCTTCACTTGAGGACATTGCAAGTTGTTAGCAATCTATTTTTGCAATTGCACTGTCCTCCAAAATCCTTATAGGTGCAAATGTAAAGAATTGAAAAAGGGAAGTACTGAAACAGTTGGCAGAGATTAAACTTTGGTGACTGGCCCTTTTGATGTGGTCGTGGCTTGAGATGTATGAGAACTATCTCGTTGTTTCTAACCATCCACTTGGTTTTGTTCAACTCCATTAGGTTAATATGTGTGGCAATGATAAATCATTATCAAATTGGCCCTAATAATGTCAAGAGGGCTTAGAGTATAGAAAGTCTGAAACTCTAGTTTTAGGTTTATTGGGTAAAACAAATGATCAAGCCCAATAAATTGGGTGAAGGAGAAGGATCAAAAATCAAGGTATATAAGGAAAGTGGCATGACTCTCGACCAGAAACGATGAACACTTCATTTTACCTTCAAGCGTACGATATCGATGGCTCTAGGATGGATGGTAACTAAAGGGGGATTGTCCTACCTAAGGGATTGAGATGGCTTCTCTATCCCTGATGTGATGGAATCAAGCTTTGGTTTTCTTTTTTCAGAGATTATGAAAATTATAACCATGCACAAAATGAGTTAGCTAGTTTCCAAGCATGGTCTTGAGAGAGGAGTTTTGTCACTTTGAAAACAAGAAAAATTTAAAGAAAATGGGGAGAGAGAGAGAGAGAGAGAGAGAGAGAGAGAGAGAGAGAGAGAGAGAGAGGCCTTACATAGCATCATAGTTTGGGAAAAAGAGAACTCCGAGCAATTTTCAACTCCACCGAGGTGGATAAAATCACCACATCTTTATTTCTAGGAGTTAAAAGAAGAGAGAATACCATTGTCGATGCCACCACCATATAGAAGAGCCGGACCTCAGGAAAAACCTGCCTTACGCAACAACTCCTTCCCTGAGGAACCTATAGAGCCGATGAACTATAGCCAACAGCACCCTCCACACGTCGACCAGGCATCACATTGTCGCTGATGCAAAAGGGCCGTCGAAGAAGCAACAAAATCTGTTGTATGTAGCGGCTCCGGACTTCTCTCTCGTCTTTTTTTTTTTTTTATCTTCGATGCTAGTGGCAAAAATACAATTATTTCAAGGACAAATGTTCATTTATCTAAATTTGAGCTACACTAACTCCATTTACCCAAACATCTTATGAGGTTGCCCATTTACCTAATAAATTACTTATTTTTTGCCCTAATACTCAATTTAGTTTTTTTTTTTATTGTGGAACAATTTTTCAATCTCTCTCTCTTTATCAAGTAGAAAGAGAGAGAGAGAGAGAGAGAGAGAGAGAGAGAGAGAGAGAGAGAAGTCACTAGAGACTTTGTTGGAATCTGGTGACCAGAGATCGGAGTCCAGAGTCCGGTTTTATTGCCCCCCAATAAAAATGTATTGGGGTGTAATAAAAGTCTCTGGCAACCTCTAGATCGGTGACCGAGGTCTGGCTTTTGATTTTATTGGCCCCAATAATATCTAATAAACTTTTATTTCCCTCCAATAAAACTCAATAAACTTTTATTGCCCCTCAATAAATTTTTTATTAGGGGGTAATAAAATTTTCCAGCGATCTCTCTGATGACCTATAAGATCTCCTAGATCTTTTTGGGGACCTTCGGTGATAGGAGTCCAGCGTCCAGTTTTACTGCCTCTCAATAAAAATTAACGGGGTTTATATCAGGGGGAGGTAATAAAAGTCTCCAGCGACCTCCTTGACAACCTATAAGATCTCTGACGACCTCTTTGGGGACCTCCGACAACCTCCAGCCTGTGACCGGAGTCCCATGAAGACTCTATTGACTTTTTAATAATTTGAAGTACAAACTTGTCTTTTATATTTAAATGGGGTAAGCTAGCACACAAATCTTTTAGTCAAATAAGTGGGCATTTGTTAGGCCAAATTTGGACATTTAATCAAGAGCCCTCATTTCAATTTAACTTCTTGGGTCTCCTAAGTGGATTTGCTCTAAGTGAATTTGCTTGGCACGTTAGATCCAAAATCTTAGATCATGTACTTTACGGTTGTACTTATAATCGCATTTGCTTTATTAAAAAGTCGTACATTTGATAGCCGAAATTTAAAGGTACCTCTAGCAGGTTGCACCCTAATAAATAAACCACATTTTTCCCTTGGGGCCGTGACCACTTACCCAATTTTAGCCTAAAAATTGTCCACTTACTCCACTAAAAGTTTTTTTCCTCCGATTTACCCAATTTAAACGCAAGTGACATTTTTACTCCCAATTTAATTAATAAACTACAAACTTCTCTTTCTCCTCCTATCAGACTCTCTCTCTCTCTCTCTCTCTCTCTCTCTCTCTCTCTCTCTCTCTCTCTCTCTCTCTCTCTCTCTCTCTCTCTCTCTCCCCTTGTCACGTCGACTAAGCGAGTGACCACCATCTCCGTCGACTCAAAGACGCCGAGTTCACTACGGTCTTCGCTGGACGAGGATTGGACGGCGGTTCGTCAGGAGCTAGGCGTTGGGGACTGGACGGCGGCTTCCATCCATGGAGGCTTCACCGTTCCTCAGCAGATCCGCAACCGACTGGAACGACCGGTGTGGCTGACCTGAAATTGCAGCGGTCGAAGCTGGCGCTGGAACTTCTTCAGCCTCCAAGAAAGTCAAGTTAACAAGCCGATCGACGAAGTATATGATCACCGACTTGTCGTCCAAACCCGAATTTGGGTCTACCCGAACGTCAACTGACGTATAGCCTTATGAAGCCGGAGACGAAGCCACAGTGAGTGATTAATTGGGGAGCAGAGTCTGGATTTTGGTACGGCAGTGTAGGTTTTTTTATTTTATTTTTTATTTTTTTTGAGTAAACTGTGAGCTCTGAGAATGGGGAAGGAAAAAAAAATTGGACACGTAGAATTGAACATATAAATTAATCAATTATGCATGTAGTATATTTATTTTGGTTTTGAGAGTTTATGCAACTCACTGGAGGACAAGAATATGTTATTGGGGGGCAATAATATGAGTATTGGGAGGGGGCAATAATATGATTACTGGGTATTATCATGGGCCAATAAAATCAGACATCGGAATCCGGTCACCAGTTCGGTAGCCGGATACAGGATTTCGGTGACCGGTTACCGGATTCCTGTCATCGGTCGTCGGAGTTTGGTCACCGGAGTCCCCGACCGGCCACTGGTCACCGGAGTTCGGCAAGGTCTCCGATGACTTCTCTCTCTAAGTGACAAAGAAGGAGAGGGCAAAAAAGTCTCAAAATAAATAAAAAAGAATTAAAAAAATTAATTAGGTATTAAGAAAATGATCTCTTAGAGTGTTTAAGTAAGTGAGGTTAATTAATTCCAAAATTAAGTAAATGATCGTTTCCTCTTTTCCTTTTTTATTTTATTTTAAAAAAACCACATTTTTTTTAGCAAAGAGTTTCTAGGACCCGGTTTGTGGAGAGGCCCCTAAGGTTTTCTTGTTTTTGACACCCTAAACAGCCTTGAGAGTAGAGACTACAGCTAGAGAATTTCCCTGCAACATAACAGAAACACACTCTTTGGGTCGATCAATTTGGAAGGCAAGACAACATGTTAAGGATATGTCATCTGACACCAATAGCGCCTCCAGCTTTCAGTGCTCTTAGACTCTCTCTCACTTCCACCCTCAACCTCTCGACTCCTTTAAACCTTCACAAAATCTCTACTTGTTCTGCACTTTATCGTCTCTCCCAGACCTTCAAACCCATTTCGCCCTGTTCGTCCTTTTTGAGCGCCAACCGGGTTCTTCTGCGTGTCATGGGAAGTCCAGGTCCCAAGGGTTCAGGTAACCAAAACAACGCCTCGCCGCCCCCCCCCCCCCTAATCTTCGATGTTTGCTTCTTGAATTAAGCCAAATAAACTAGGAGCAGGAATGAAATTTCTGTGTGTCTTATGTCATGGCTAAGACTAAGCTAAAATGCCCACCTCCTTATAATCCACAGTTTGATGTTTAACTTGATATAGAGAACAAAATTAACTTGGTGGACCTTTGTAATGTCCCATGAGGATATGAGATTGTTTATGACCCCATTGAGACCACAACTTTCCATTTCAGAGAACTAGAGAAGAATACTAACAAGTGAAAAGAAGATAAAAGAAAGTTAACATTGTGTTGTTTTTGAGGAACTAAAGGGAAAGTTTTCCTGAGAGCCAATTCTTTTCTATTCAATCGCACATATTTTGTGATAATTTAGGGAAAAAGTATTGTGGTTTCTCCTGCATTACCTTTTAGGCCATTTGATCCTACTGCGGTAATGGAAATTGGTCAGCTGACTTTTTTTCTTTTCGCAATTTGAATTGGTCAACTGATTGGGTCTCCTCACGAAACTGAATTTTGAAATAAACTAGTTAATTAGATGGTCCAATGAGGAATGGATTGATCCCTTCAGAGTTATCGAGAAGTGAGAACTGGCCACTTCAAGAAATGTGTCTTTCACATTTTCATTGACAGTCAGCCCGAAGTACTGTGGTGTAGATCAATCCTAGTCTTCCATCCTATCGTTCCATGTATTATCACAAGAAGTCTAGTAGCTAATAACAATTGCTTTGCTAGTGTAGGCCAGTAGAAGAAAAGTTAGTGTCATGCTTTTGGTGGCCATGAGTGTAGCTAGACTGTGCGATATGGTACCAACTATGCTATTGGTTCTGATTTGGTTGTTGGGGGGTGGGGTGGGGTTGGATTTAGGAAAAACTTATAAATGTCGTAAACGAAAAATTGCGTCAGCTAGCACCTTCATTACCTGATAAGTCAATTTCATCTGAACACCCTAAATCATAGTACAGCGTGAGGTTGTCTAGGCTCAAATTATTAAACTGGAACTCAGCCTTGTGTGCACCTCGGGCTTGGCTTATTGGATATATTCAGTTGTCATGTATCCTCAATCTAATGAGTTGACAACCTTATTGTTGGGGAGTATCTCGCAACGCTGTCCCTTATCTGTGTCATCCATGTTTTAGGTCCTTCTTCAGGTATCACATCTGCAATAATCAACTAAATAGGAAATTGTTTATTCTATTGATTGGTTATCAGAAACATTATATTTCCTATTTATTTGATTACAATTACCATGCAAAACAATCTCCAATTTGGTGTATTTTTGCAGCGGATGAGACCACATTGTAGCGTAGGCGCCATTATTGGGACTCTCTCTCCCCCTCACTCTCACAAATGCTCACTAATAAGTTGTGTGCATCATCTACACACACACGCGCACACACACACTCTCTCTCTCTCTCTGTCTCTCTCTGTCTGTCTGTCTGTCTGTCTGTCTCTCTCACACACTCTTAACACAATCACACTCACAGTATTAAATTACATTTCCTTTTGTTGAAGACTTCTAAATATGTTCCTTTCAGCTTCATTTAGTGCTGAAAGTAGATCTGGTGATGGAAGGGAGATATTGGTCCAGCATTTACTTGTTAAAGAAGACAATCTTAAGCTTCTGTTAGATCTTCAGCAGAGAGTTTCACGAGGTCAGATCTCATGCTGTTATTTCAGAATTAATAGGATTTTATTTTATTTTATTTGTCTTTGAAATTTTGAAACATTTTTTTATTGAATTTTGTGGTTCCATAAATCATGATGAGTGGTGGACAATTATGCAATTTCTTTTGTATAAGTATTCTCTTCATATATAAAGTTCTTGTTTACTGTAAAAAAAAAAATCAATAATAATGGCGAAATGTCTAATTTATAATTCACATTCCCTTTTAAAATTTGATATTTACTGCGGTGCTGGTCTCGTGCTATTTGTTACATTCAGGTGAAGACCTTAGTGATCTTGCTGCAGAGTACTCTATATGTCCATCCAAAGAAGAAGGGGGAATGCTTGGGTGGGTGAGAAAGGGGCAAATGGTATGTTCATGAGTTTATGTGCATGAATCTTTCTAAAGCATTTGGGACACTTATCTTTACTTTCTTGTGTAATTGTGGTTCTCGAGTCTTTGTTATATATAGTAATTGCCATCGGATTCAGCAATTTTTTTTCCCCAGCTTGGAAATATCCAGTTCTTCCATATTTCTGTCTAGCTCAGCTGTGATATGTCTTCATAGGTTATCTAGTTTTTGTAAGGTAGTGCTCATTTTTCAGACTGGAACCCAATGAGATGAGTATTACAAAGAAACCATGATATATTTGTCAACTATTACCACACTGGAATATTCTAGTTGCTTAATGGATTATTGTTGTTTACCATAAAGTAGATGTTTGAATCATTTTTGTATCATGTGAAGATGAAATGAATGGCAGTGAAAAGGTTGATATGGAAAAAACTAAGTATTAGTTTTTGCTAGATTGCTAGATGTTTGTTTCTGGCACCAATATACTTTGATAGATATCTGATGGAAACATATCCCAGGTACCTGAATTTGAGGAGGCTGCATTTAGTGCATCTTTAAACAAAGTTGTTAGGTGTAAAACAAAATTTGGATGGCATTTATTGCAAGTACTGTCAGAGAGGTATGCAATAGTACTGAATATCTTACTTGACAATTCAGGCCAGGTGCTGACTCACACTTTACTATATTAATCTGGTTTTATATTTGCATTATATGCTGTTAGGGAGGAATCAGTACTTCAAAACATTCAATGCAAGGAGCTTCATGTGAAAATGCAAGATCCCAGTTTCTTAGATGAGGCACAGTTGATTGATGTTCGAGAACCTGAAGAAGTGTACTCATCTTTTATTCCTGCTCTTGCTGTCTAGATTTAAAAAAAAAAAAAATCTTTTAAAGGATGTTTCTGATTTTAAATCTCTCAAAATCACAGTTTTTTCAAGTATTGGCATGGTTTTGTTGGGTGTGTTAAAATATTTATGATCATACTATAGTGATGATTTCAATTTGAAAGTTAGTAATTGACTAGAAAACTATGGACATATAGTTTGTGAGGTATCATATAAGAAATTTGAGCTGCAATGAGATTAAGAATGCTTAAACGATATCCGACCGAAACTGTATAGCAATGAGAAAATCTTGGTTTGGGGTAAACTGAAAAAAAAATTGCAGTTAATTTGTGGCGTCTATGATACTTTACTCTATCTGAGGAAATTCCATGTAAGCATATTATTGCTTAGTGACTGGTGAGCTGGTGCATCATGTTCTCCACACAATTCAATTCCTAGAGATTTGGCACTTTGTTTTCCCTTAACAATAAGGAGTGAGTGCTACACTCCAATTGGTGTTTAATTCTCTTGCTGTTCGAGGTGGTTATTTTAGAAAACATTGCTGTAGTGATGTCTGAATCAGGGGTCTTAGAATATAACATTCAAGCTCTGGCACGAGAATATTATCTCGTATATATATTTATTTATGTATATATTGATTAAAACCCGACCAAATTTAATATATATATATATATATATATATATTCATTAGATTTAAATGAAGAAAAAGTTGAGTAACACATGGACCAACTCCTTGTAATTTTTGTGTCGATACAACTCTCTAGCTTTTTGGTACTGGTCAGCGTGTGTCTCTACATTGTATTGGCTACTATTTCAGTATTTCTTCAAGCCCCCTTTGTTTGACAGGGCCCAAGCTTCTTTATCGGGTTTCCAGGTCCTTCCCCTTCGACAATTTGGAAGCTGGGGACCTGACATAACCACGAAGTTCGATCCTCAAAAGGATACTTATGTTATGGTAGGTGCAAACTTTTTTGTTTTAAAGGTTTCTTTTCTTATATTATTAGAAGCCTAGTTTTGCTTATAATAATATTTTTATGTATAGAAGTTAGTTTGTCAAAATTGAATAAGAAAGAATTGAATTATGCTGGTACTTTTAAGTCATCTGGGTCCAATTTCCCAATTTTGGTAAGTGGCTAGTAGTAAGTTTCAGTTTTTAGTAACAAAGAAAAAAGGAAGTGAGTTGGGTAAAGAACTGCCATCTTGGGTTTTATAAGTGATCATCTTTGTTTGTTCCATTATGTTGATTTTGCGTCCTCTTGCAGTTGTATTAGTTGTTTGACTAGAATGCTGTTTATCAGCTATCAATTAGCCTTTCGGTTAAATATTTTATAAAACATCTTTGTCCTATTTCTGTTGTTGCATTGATTATTGATACACAGCTTATGGAACTTCAGTAATAGGTTTTGCTTGAACAAAAGGGGCAAACTTCCTGTGTTGTATCACCTTGTTCTTATGTATCGCTTACTGCTTGTTACTGACATTTCATGTTTCAAAATGCAGTGTCACCATGGTATGCGATCTTTACAGGTTGCCCAGTGGTTGCAGACGCAGGTAGAGCCCTCTCTGCTACGTTAATTTACTCTTAACTGGTTTCTGAATAACTGAAAATTTAAACAAAACTATAACATCCTATAAAAGTTAATACAAATCCATTTCTCTATTTTGTGTTGTCAAATTGAATTGAGCTGTATCATTAGCATTTATGCAAATATATTATTCCCATAATTTCTGGGCTCCTGCGTTTAATTTTTCACTACCATAGTGCATGCAATGTTGTCTTTAGGGAGAGTGGTCTGTTATTGACATTTGAGCCGAAGTTAAAAGGAAGTGTTAAACAGATTCAAGTAACTGGTTTTCCAAATAACTGAAAATTTAAAGAAAACTAAACATCCTGTAAAAGTTAATACAAATCCATTTCTCTATAGTGGTGTTGTCAAATTTAATTGAGCTGCATTATTAGCATTTATGCAAATATATCTTTCCCATAATTTCTGGGCTCCTGTAGTGATCATCTTAAATGTGTTTGATTTTTCACTACCATGGTGCATGTGACGTTGTCTTTAGGGAGTGAACGGTCTATTATTGACATTTGAGCCAAAGTTAAAAGGCAGTGCTAAACCAGTTCAAAGTACTTGTTACCATTTAATAGTAGCTCTCATAAAACCTATCTGTTAAAATGCCAAATGAGTCGGGTGTAACGAATTTCAGTTCCATCTTTCAGAAATTTCTGAAAAGTATACATCAGTCCTTTATATGGGAACTTATTTGTTCATGTAAAGTAGTGAAAATTTCATGACATGGAACAAGGAAATTAGGTTTGTATTTTTCTCAGTCTGATGTACAGGATTAGCATTTTTTGGTTCTTTTGCAAGTTTTGTATGATCATAAACAATACAGTCACAAAGTAATTTAGGGCTGAATAGTTTTTAATTTAACTCATTACTTCATTAGTTTAAAGTGAAAAGGTGCATATTTGCAAATTTTTTAAATGTATGGAGTGAAAAGGTATGTATTGAAGAATTTGGTAGTTGAGGAGTCCTTCCTTTATAATGTGTTTCTAGTAGTGCAATAATTGGAATTCTAATTTAATTATTTATTAATTTATTAATGTCTTTTGCGGAAGTTTTTTTGGAGAGATGGAAGCTAGTTGGATACTTGGGTTAAAGGATAGAATAGTAGATAGCTAAAACATTGTGGGGTTGTGTGACAATTTTCTGGGTTATTTGGATGGAGCATAATATAATTTTTTTTTTAATTAGGATTATAAGGTGCAGTATGGAAGATGTGTATTTTTGATCAGCGTTTCAGGCATTAATTTATTTTGATTATAGGGATTACTCTCTTTTATCAAGTTGGACATGCTAAATGCTGTGAAGTAATGCTTGTCTTTGTTTTTCAGTTTTCCTTGCTTGCTCTGAAGGTTGTAGAGATCATTGATATTTATGTATATAGAAGACCTTTGGAGTAGAAGGTTAATGTGCGAAAAAAAAGAACCAACCTTTCATACACTTTTCATATTATAGCCGTAGACCCATCCAGGCCATACTATATTAAAGCCTAACAGATGTACAACTGTAGGGTTTCATAGCATCACCTACACCTAGGTAGCCCCCCTATTAAATTTCTATTCATGTTCATTTGGATGAAGAACAATTTATTGCAAGTAGATGAACTCAGTTGTTAGCTTTAAAAATTCAAAGAATGACAACCGGCCCCTTTGGGGTAGTTATTTTGCACTGGGCGGGCTCGCAAGGTCAAACTGGGCAGAGGGATACTCAATGGTATCACCCTCTCACCCAAAGAACTAGGTCAGGTTTTCTTCAGGTTCAGTAAAGATTAAGAATGGATAAAGACATGGAATGATTGTAGAAGTTGGGTATGATATTCTTATCAGACGTCTCACTGTCACTGGTCCTTACCCTATCCCTGCTAGGCCATACTTTGTTCATAATAATAATGAAACCGTTCTTTTTTGTTTCTGTATAGGTTCTCCATGGAGGACAATGAGATATGCTAGGAAAATAAACTCATCAACCCACTTCATTCACCTTGTCTATTTTTCTTTAAACTATATATGCATACCGTTCTAGGAAAAATCCCTATATCGGATACATTTGCATGCCACATTGTTCAGTATCAGTTTGGAGTCGGGGGACTTCTTATTTTCACCCTTATATTAACTATAATTTCTGCTTTGTAAGATTTTTTGTTTGCTGGTTACAACTTTTGCAATGGTTCAGGGATTCAAGAGAGTCTTCAATGTCGCTGGGGGAATTCATGAATATGCTCGAACGGTTGATCAAACAATTCCCACTTACTGATATCTTCCGGATTAGAGATGTGCTTCCCATCACTTTAAGACCATTCAATTTATTGTTATTATTATTATTATTATTATTTTTTTTTTTTTTTGGTGTTTGTGTGCATATCGGAGCTACTTTAATCTATGACCAAAATGAAAAGGTACTAGTTTAACATGCATTTGTTTTCATTGTTTTTAAAACGAACACATTGTGGCATGCTGGCGCACAAGACGTCAAGACCTAACAGTCAATTTTCCAATGGACGACAAAAGCAGCTGCATAGCAAAGCAGGGTTATTTATAATTTCAACACAGCAGCGGATATATGGTCACGCCGAAAGCAAATGGAGTTATGACATGATTAAGCTAACAGACTGCCGGTAACCGTTTTGTTTTTCCCGTAAAAAGTTGGGAAATCGAAAGGGGTAAAGACTGTTTCAAACAGGTGGCTTTCTAAGTTTTGAATTAATTAAACTACCAAAAACTCCTACAATCCCTCATAATCGGTCCTCTGTAATATCCTGCTCAGTCCAAGCTGTAACCTACCTAATTGCATGCCTCTAATCCCTTTCTCTTTCTTTTGTCTCTCTCCAGCAACCTTTGTTCCCTCAGCCCCCAAAACCCAACATTGCCTGCCCCATAGCTTGGCCACACGTGAATCTGAGAGATCTCTCTCTCTTGCTCTCTTTCTCTCTCTCTTTCTCTCTCGCTCTTCCACCATGGGCAACTGTTGCTCTCAACGCAACACCGAGGATGCCCCCAACGATGTAAAGGGAGACGACAATGGTGGCCTGGATAACAATGCTGATGTGACAAACAATTCTGCAGGCAACCATAATCCAGCCCCCCAGGGTCACAAGGCTCCTCCCGCATCCCCTCCACCTGGGGGAAAGCCTGCGAAAACAGGGCCTATTGGACCTGTTCTAGGGAGGCCAATGGAGGATGTGCGTTCGACCTACGCTATTGGAAAGGAGCTGGGGCGGGGACAGTTTGGGGTGACGCACCTGTGCACACATAAACAGACGGGAGAGCAGTTTGCGTGCAAAACCATAGCCAAACGCAAGCTGGTGAATAAGGAAGACATAGAGGACGTGAGGAGGGAGGTTCAAATCATGCACCATTTGACCGGACAACCAAACATCGTGGAACTCAAGGGAGCTTATGAGGATAAGCAGTCCGTTCACCTGGTGATGGAGCTGTGTGCCGGTGGGGAGCTTTTCGACCGAATCATCTCTAAGGGGCATTACACGGAGCGTGCTGCAGCCGCCTTGTTAAGGACCATCGTTCAGATAGTGCACACCTGCCATTCCATGGGGGTCATCCATAGGGATCTCAAGCCTGAGAATTTCCTTCTGCTCAACAAAGACGAGAACTCTCCACTCAAGGCTACAGATTTCGGTCTATCAGTCTTTTACAAACAAGGTAATTTTATACAATCATTTATAATAAAAACCTAGCTAGCTTCTTCTTCCTCCACAAGTACACGTGTATGTAGACATTGTGGATACTAACATACATTAGAAATTTAGAAGAAAAGTAATAATGTAATATGATTGTGATTTCATAGGAGAGGTGTTCAAAGATATTGTTGGCAGCGCATATTACATAGCACCAGAGGTGTTGAAGAGGAGATATGGACCAGAAGTCGATATATGGAGTGTTGGAGTCATGCTATACATTCTTCTGAGTGGTGTTCCTCCTTTCTGGGCAGGTACGTACACTCCCACACACTAATTTACTAGTTAATTAGCATAACTTTCTGGACCGATGAGTTCTTTTATTGACCTGAAATATTAATAACCGACGGACAGAATCGGAACATGGGATATTCAACGCAATATTACGCGGTCACCTCGACTTTTCAAGCGACCCATGGCCTGCAATATCAGCTCAAGCAAAGGATCTTGTAAGGAAGATGTTGAATTCAGATCCCAAGCAGAGATTGACAGCCTTCCAAGTTCTAAGTAGTACTCCTATCCTATATGTGTATGTATATATTATCCAACTTAACATGGTTGATTAATGGTTATATATGTACGTGCGTGTGTGTCACTCAGGTCATCCATGGATCAAGGAGGATGGTGAAGCACCAGATGTTCCTCTCGACAACGCTGTGCTCAGCAGGCTCAAACAGTTCAAAGCAATGAATCAGTTCAAGAAAGTTGCACTTCGGGTATAGACCGATCGATGGTCATTTTGATGAAATTAATCTCAACTATATGTGCATGAATTAATGGGCATGTATGATCGAACTAGTTGTTTGTTGTTCCATTCGATCTCTAATTAGAAAATTAATAAAGCGATTGATATGCGTTGATTCCAGGTTATCGCCGGTTGCTTATCAGAGGAAGAAATCATGGGATTGAAAGAGATGTTCAAGAGCATAGATACAGACAACAGTGGGACTATCACACTTGAAGAGCTCAAGCAAGGTCTTGCTAAGCAAGGCACCAAGTTATCTGAAAACGAAGCTAAACAACTAATGGAAGCTGTAAGTAACACCTCCATTCATCTCTCTCTCTCTCTCTCTCTCTCTCTCTCTCTCTCTTCATTTTATTTTATTAACTTTATTTTTTTTTCATTTGAAATTAAAAAAGGCCGATGCTGATGGGAACGGAACCATAGACTATGATGAGTTCATCACAGCAACGATGCACTTGAACAGAATGGATAGAGAAGAGCATCTCTACACTGCCTTCCAGCACTTCGATAAAGATAGCAGCGGGTAATTACATATCATCGATCATGTCTTGAAATTTATTAAAAGTAATGACATTATAAAATGAAACTAATAAACCAACCATGTGAATATAGGTTTATCACGACTGAAGAGCTAGAGTCAGCCCTCCGCGAATACGGGATGCATGATGGAAGGGACATAAGAGAAATCATTGCTGAAGTCGACTCTGATAATGTAAGTAATTAGTACGTAAAGCAGCTGCTTTTCGCTCATTTCGGAGGATCGATCAAACAATAAATAATTGAATTGACTAATTGTGATGCAGGACGGTCGAATCAACTACGATGAATTTGTGGCAATGATGAGAAAAGGAAACCCAGAACCAAACCTGAAAAAGAGGCGGGACGATGTATTTGTTTGATCAATGAACGGAATGGAAAGAAAAAAAGTCAGTTACAGTGAATTTTTCTTATCCATGCAAGGACATCATCATGTATCTAAGAAAGGTAGCTGTGGACAGTGGATACGGGAATGCTCAATCATGATCCCCATGTACAGTAAATATGTATGGAAAAACAGAAGTGAAGAAAATTTGGGAATGGGAATGTGTTAAGCTAGTTGGGGCGGCAAGGGTTTTGAGGGGGAGAGGGGGTTAAAGTACGTACATACATCCTAATTTTAAACTGCAAGTCTGGTGTGGTCAAAATATATTAATTTAGGTCCTTCTCCTTTTGTCTTTTTCACCAGACTCAAACATATGACGTCATGGCTAACTAATGGTTAGGATCAATTTGTCCGTACGTGTTTTGCTAATGTGCATCTCTTTGTATACTGCATTCTTCTTTTTGGATTAAGATCCTCTGAAGCTACTTTTTTCTGTAAATTTCATAAAATCCGAACCACCAAAAAAATTCGATGGTTTAGAACAATGCCACATCATCTGGAATAAAAATTTGGCTTTTCCATAACAACTGATGGCAACTCCTGCTGTTAGCAGTCTTCTCTCTTTGATTCATATCCGAATTTACCAACTCCTGTTAAGCAATGATTTTCTTGGTCTATCGCTGGGATCTGACCAAGAAGGTAGACCAAGTTTGTTTAAACAATTAAACATGTTTGATGTGGACATGTTAACCCAAATTTGTTTGGGTCCTAATCATTTTGTGGCATAATTGATTGATGGGAATAGAATTTTTGTGATCCCAGGTTCATTGCGTTCTAAATTTCTGATACAAATGTGTTTGATGAGGGGTACCTCCCATTTTGTCTAGGCGTACTTTATCAATCTGAATGCTATGATTTCACTTTTTAATAAATCATAAGTAACAATTCGCAAAAAAATAAGATGTAATGCTCAGTTCTAAAGATTTGATGAAGAACACAGCAAGTCAGCAACCTATCTTCTCCCTCACAAACACCACACAAACCTGAAACAGAACAAATCATAGTCGCCAAATCAATTTCTAGTCGTGAAAATATGTTTTCTATGTTGTTTTTGTATTTCATATAGTCAATTCTACCGAGAATTTTGGGTTGCTTCCTCTCGACTTATATGCAGGTTCTACGGGAAGGAAGAGACACAATAGCGCAAGAGATGGTCATGGTACTGACGTTCCGTTAACCAAATTGTTATGCCAGATGATGTGGCGTAGTCCTCAACCATAGAATCTATTAATTATTCGGATTTTATGAAATTTACAAAAACTGCAGAGAAATTACTTTAGAGAATCCTTATCCTTGTTTTTCTGTAGTACCATACTAAACTTGCTCACCACCAAACTCCCCGTTATTTCTTCTTCTTTTTTACATTTTTTTGTATTATCTGTAGCAAGGTTTGACTTTGACAACTCCACAAAACAGTGCTTCATTACCAAATTCATCCTTATTCAAAAAGATATAACAGAGAAATAGAAAACAAAAACAAGAACTGGTCATAAAAACAGTAAAATTAAGTTCTAGTCATGGTTGAGCAACTTGATAGGACTTGCCTCAGATCTCACCCTTAAAATCGAAGTGATCATGTAGGACCCACTTTAGGGAAAATCCTACCGAAAAATCGACAGAATTTCTCCTAAAAATAGATAACCCAAACCTGTAGAAAAATACTCACTTCGCAAATCAACGTCTAACCTCGACTCCTGGAGTCTACATGCTTCCCACAAGTAAGCCCAACTCCATAATAAAATTTACCACAATAGTCTAACACTCATACAAAAAAAAAGGCAAAATTCTGTTTAGTCCTGGAAGTATGCTTTCGTCCTCGTTTCAATCTCTGTCTTTCTAATTTAATCCCAAAAGTCTCTGAACTCACAATTTCTGTGAAGACCCAGATTTTCATACAATAAATTTATGTAATTCATTAATTGTTATATTAATTGAGTTGTGATATTTGGGATTATTTGGATTGTCGTGGGTTGAGGAAATTGGTTCCGAATGATTTTATTTTTGAAAACGAACGTTATTTAGAGGGTCGTGAAAATTGACTTTTTATACTTTCAAAATTTGGGAAAACTTCCTTCATGGAAGTTGTAGAGCTCGTCGATACGAGTCCGTGCATATGTGGAACGTATTATTCGGAGTTCGTATGAATAAGTTATGAATATTTGAAAATAGGATTTTTTCTATAAATAGTGAAAAAAATCTGAGTTTGTCATTAAGGACGAAAAAACTCAGTTTTTGCACAAAAGCCCTTCTCTCTCTCTCTCTCTCTCTCTCTCTCTCTCTCTCTCTCTCTCTCTCTCTCTCTCTCTCTCTCGCGCGCGACTGTAGCAAACCCTCGGCCGACCCGGCTTCGACCCGACCCGACACTACAGGTCGCCACACGCCTCCGCCGCAGCCGACCCGGCCCTCCACGCGTGCGCCTCGAGCTGCTCGGTCGACCCCCGCCGTCGCCTCACCCAACCACCTCCCCTAGGATTGGATCGGAATCACTTTCCGAAGCTAAAACCCGACCCGGCCGGAAAACCATTTTTCCGGCGGTGCACGGGCCGATCCTCCTCATTTTCGTGACGTGCTCTTCCTTCTGATCATCCTCAAATATGGCTTGCATCACGATTTTGAGTGTAGAGTGGTAGATCAAGAGTTGAAGATTTCGACGTCCCTGATTCGATCTGGAGACTGATCAAAGGGCCGAGATTAATCAAACTTCAAAACCCGATCTAGAACGATCTAGACCTCATCTCCGAAAAAGTCAGGTATTAAAGTTGTTCACAATTTCATTTTGAAGAAGTTTGTAGTTGACAACTTTTGCATCGGAGGTGGTTGACCGACGTTGACCTCCGCGTTGACCACCGTCTGACAGCCGCGTGTGGCGGCGCGTCGGACTGAATTTTGAGTTTTTATTATCTGGACGATGATCTATGCATCCATACGAGCGTTTTGAGATATAACTTGGTCATGTTAGAAAAAGTTGATAAATAGTCAATTTCTGTTTTGACGTTACTATTTACGGTTTTACAATTTACCTTCGGTTTGAGATTTACGAAGATCAGACCATCGGTTTTACTTCAAATTTTAATGATGTTCATATGACTGTCCCGATGACTTTGTGTGGTCACGGGCGAAGATCCGACCGTTGGATCTTCGTATAATTATAAAATAGTGATTCGGGAGGCGATTAGCGAAGATCCGTCCATCGGATTTTCGTATAATTTTGATAGGATGTTTCCATGGGCAATCCGTGAGGATCCAACCTTTGGATCATCAATTAAATTCAATCCGACCGTCGGATTGTCTTTATTTTAAAATCTGACCGTTGGATTATCGTTATTTTGAAATCCGACCGTTGGATCATCATTTAGGTTTATTTCATGCTTCGTTGCTAAGTAAAGACCGTACTTGATTAGGTACTTGACGGCTTGAGTTGACGAGCATTTGGATTATTGTGAGTTATATTATTGAAGACGCATCGGGAATTTCGAGGTGAGTAAAACTCATGTGGTTCATATTACGAACCGAGCGTTTTAAATTTATTTATTTTTGGTAATTGTGTGGAAAATATTTATGGATTAAATATTTGTTTTTAATCACATGGACTTGATCACTACGGTCCATAGGTAAGTAAAATGAATTTTAATTATACAAATGAATTTCACGATTTTCTTGTGTGAACTATAGTTGGTATTAGTGGTCATTCCTAAGTGGATGATTACGTATATATATATTTACGTGGAATATATATATTGATTTGTGTGATTTTAGTGACGATATGATTGTGATAGAATGATGATTTGGATTATATTCAAATGCTTTAAATTCACGATAATATCATATATGTTGATTGAGTTGTTTTAATTATGTGAAAATATACGATTGTACGTATTGTGGATTTAGGGTCAACGTAGTGACCAGTATGGGGTAATCAGACGCTCTAATTCAAAGTGGATGATGGGATACGATTGGTTGAGTATGTACAATTATCGGACGTTCTAAATATGTATATAAGTATACATATTGATGAAATACGATAAAGATAAATATGTCGGATGCCATAACCTAGGCCAGGTGACGGGCTACGATTCAGTTAAAGCTCTAGTCTGTCGAATACCGTATTTTTATAAATACGATGATGAGGTATTGTGGTTAAAGACGTGAGTAAGGGTTGGTGTTGAGTAGTTGATTTATTGTGATTGTTGTTTTTTTGTAATTGTAAAATTGTTGCATGTTGACTTAGGTAGAAATAAATGTGATTAAATTAAGTAACCGTTCTTTCTTTTACTCATACGAGCTTTCATAAGCTTACCGGGTTTTGTATTGTTGCAATCCCAGTACACTATTCAAATGGTATAGCTGATATTCCTACAGGTCAGGATAATCAGGGAGGTGACCGAACTGCTTAGGTGTTACAGCAGTTACATTTTATTTCTTTGAGTTGTGAGGTGTGTATGCTCATTTAGAGCTTTACAAATTATTGCGTATATGTGTTGTAATAATTAACCGAAACTAGATTTGGTTTGATTTGATTTCGTGTGGTGAGGTTGTTAAGAAAAGAAATTTTCAGGATGATTATTTTGAGTTGTGGTAATTTTCATGTTTCGGAATTTGAATTCTATTCTAAAATTCGGGGCGTGACAATTTCAGTCCAAAATAATCCATTCCCTCCATTTCTTCCGGTAGTTGGATGACATGTCAGTCTCTCTCTCTTTCACTTCCTTCTATTCATCTCTCCTTCTTCACCTCCTCAATCTTCCTCACTTCGCACTTATCTAGTTATCTCAATCTCTCCCACTTTCCTCTCAAACTCTCTAATCTCGACATGTGACAGACCCAATCCCCGCCCAATCATGCCTTTTTTCGATCATACGAACTTATCTCCACTGTCTATCACTTCCACCCACGTCACCATATCGTCCTCTACAGTCTCGATCCAGTTCTCCACACCAAAAAAAAAAAAAAAAACAGAGCCCATTTCAGGTACTAATCGATTATCTCCTCTCTTGGATTTCTTGACTTTTTATAGCCACCCTCGCCGTCCTGGTTTGGTGGGTCAATAAACGATTGTGGTGATGATGGCAGGTTTGATCGAGATGGCGGTGGTGGAGGGTCAAGGGTGAGGAGGCCATAGGTGGAGAAGGTGGGGGAGATGATGTGGTCACTCATGGCGGAGCTACCAAGATGGGAGAAAAGGAGAGAGAGAGAGAGAGAGAGAGAGAGAGCTCAGATTCTAATTCCCTTAAAATCCCCTAAATTTGAGCACCACAATGGGCAACATGGACAAGTTGATGAACCAGATCATGGAGCTGAAATACACCTCCAACTCCCCCCACGATGGGCGGATGTTCCAATTCTGACACCTCGACACGAGGTTATGATTACGGTGAATGAACCGGCCAGTTCAGGAAGTGACGAGGGCGAAGAGAAAATGGGTTTGTCGTCAGGGAGTTTCTTTGCAGAGGAATTTGGGAGGAGGCCGTTGGAAACAAAACCCAGATTATAAAGTTACCTCCTTGGGTTCGACCTCAGCTCTCTTTCTCTCAACTTGGTGGTGCAACTGAACTGCGAGCTTCTTACAAACATGACATTGATGGAGGAGAGATAAACTGAAAAAAAAATAAAAGAGAGAGAGAGGAGAAAAACCTACACGTCATCCAGCTACCGGAAGAAATGAAGGGAATCGACTAGTTTAGACTGAAATTGTGAGTTCAGGGACTTTTGAGATTAAATTAGAAAGGTAGGGATTGAATCGAGGATGAAGGAATACTTCAAGGACTGAATAGTAGTTTGCCCAAAAAAAAAATTAAGTATAAGAAACTTAATGTAACCATAAAACTCAAATACAACTCCCAAATTATAACAATTATCCCAATAGGTAATTAGAGCAATCTAGAGATAGATACCGAATTACATTACAAGTAGGTTAAACTGGTAACCTACACAAAATTGTACCAGCAGAAGGATGCTATGTCTCAACTCCTACTATGCCAAACCAGCTAATCTGCAGACTGGACATTTGGAATCCAAAGGCCCAGGGAAAAGTATTTGAAAAATGTTAGAGTCAGTGGACAAAAATAAATAATTGAAATAAACGAATGAAGAGCATAATACTTTCCCACATTAAGAACACTTTTAAAATCAAGCATGTGATTCACTTTTGTATAAGAGAAAACTTTAAATCAACAATTACAAAAACACATTTATTAGGAAAGAAAGTCAACAAATAGAGGCTAACAAGTATCCTAGCCCAAGTGCACAACATTTATCATGGGGTTAACACAAATAGACATGTATACACCATCATACAAATCTCAGAATATGACTATCCAATCTAGGACTATGGCTATCCAATCTAGGCCTCTAGTACATCCCTTCTCTACTGGAGTTACAACTACTTCCATGGCCACCAGTACATACCCCTCTCTCTTGGTGTCTCCACTTCCACTATCACCACCAGTACATCCCTTATGTCTTGGTGTCTTCTCGTGGAGACCACTAGTTCATCCCCTCTCTCCTAGTGTATCCGTATCAACCATATAGCTACCAGTACATCCCATCTCTCCTAGCATCTCAAACAATATAAATCACAATTACAATCAACTGAAATATATCAAGTCAAACAATATTAATTCACATAATCACGATAGCTCCAAGAGTATGGTTCTGAACATTCCAAAGCATTTATCAACCCAAAAATTTCAAAGCATAACCAAGACTTCAATTCGACACTTCACCAATAATCACATTTCATACTTGAATTCAATCATAGCAATTTTCAATAGTCATACTGACAAGACCCACCCCGAATTTCACCATGAAATCTGAGGTAGCCCTACGGGGCCCATCTTAGGAATAATTCTACCGAAAATTCAACAAAGTCACCCATAAAGATGGACTACCCAAAACCTATGGAGGCATTTCAACACTTTTCAAAATTTACAAATACACAAATGATTGATAATTAGAGCAATCTAACAATTCCACATAATAGACAAAATAAAAGGAGAGGATAGATAATTCATACAATCCGAAAGCAGTGACAACTATGCATCAACTCCATGTACACCCGACCTCAACTAACATAATATGCAAACTAGGCATTAGAAACCGAAGGGCCCAGGAGAAAGTAATTGAAAAACGTTAGCGTAGGTGGAGAAAAATAAATAATCGAAATAAACAGAAAATCTTGAACTTATCACTTTCCCACAACATACTTTAAATCCAATGCATGCAAATTTAAGAAAATATATCAAATACCATTTAGTTCAAGGAAACCGACTAGCCCCACTAGTCACAAACAACAAAGTAAGAAAACCAAGGAATTCTGATAACTCATAAAAATAGTCAGGCGGGGCCAGCCCTTAGAGTGATTTTGTGTCCCAGGATAGGTAGACACTTAGTGAGTTCGATGCATAGGCTATAGTTGATTGAGTTGAAATGAAGGTTGCATTTTCAATTCTTGTAATGCAAGGGTTGCATTATCGATTAAGTGATGTAGATATTGTGGTGATACCAGGTAGGGTACCAGTATCCTATACTGATGTAGGTAAGTTATCAAAGCTAAGGAATGAGAATTTGAGCATGATTTGTCCATACTTGTTGGCATGGTACGTTTAAATTTCGGGACGAAATTTCTTTAAGGATGGTAGAGTGTAATACCTTGAATTTTTTTATATTATTTTCTAAGGATTTATTAATTCAATGCTTTTTGGTAGGAGCATGTGGTTCGGGAATGAAGTTGAATTATTTTCGGACGAATAATTATTCGAAAGGCACGTTTTAGGGGGTTGTGAAGGTTGACTTTTTGTACGTTGGGTTTCTCCAAAAACTTCCTTCAAGGAAATCGTAGAGCATGACGATATGAATTCGTGAATATATGGAACGCGGAAATTAGAGTTCGTATGAGAAAGTTATTGATGATAGAAAAATTTTCCATTTTGGTATATATGGGAAATTTTCGGAAAAATTCAGAAAAAGCTAAATTTCCATTTTTGGAAACTCTTTCTCTCTCTTCTCTCCAAGTGGGTTTTGCTAGCCACAATCCCCTCTAGAGTTCTGTGGAAGAATTGGAGCAAGAAACGAGTTGTAGAGGGCGCTCCAAGGCCGAGAAGTGTGGCAGCCAAGCTGCAAATCGCCTTGGTCGGAGTTGAAGATTCCGGCCACTATTGGTGGAATTTCTTGAGGGGTTTTGTAGCCCATCTGCTGGGGAAGGATTCTCCCAAGGTAGCTTGCAACGATTTCACGTGTGGAGGATGAATCGAAGCTTTGAAGATCTAAGGTTATAAGCGGCCTAATTTGTTCTCAGGTAAAATTCGATATTTTGGCTTATAATTTATCTTCGATGTAGTTGGGAAAGTTGAAATTCGAGTTGAGATGAAGATCTTTTGTTTAGGAAGTTTGGTCAAATTTTGACTTTGGATTGGCGGCGGTGCCGCCACTGTGGTGGTTTTTTCTGGCAGTTTTCGGCCACCTCAGGGATAGTTTCTATTCCTGATTTCGATATACTCATCGATACGAGCATGTCGATATATAATGCGTAATTTTTGGAGATCGTAAAAGCATGTTAGGGTTTTTGTGATTTCGAACCGTTCGATTATTCAATCCGTGAGGATTCGAGCTTCCGATCGACATATGGTTTTGGCATATTGATCGTAGAAGTATTTCGGAGACTTTGAGTGGTCTCTGATGAGGTTTTGCCTCGATTGGCGTCACTTTTGGGGGTTTTAGTTTAAACTAGGGTTTCGAACTTTAATCCATTTGTGTTCATGTACTAAGTTGAGACCGTATGTGATTAGGTGCTTGACAAAATATTTTTGGATGGATATTTGGTGATTGTGTTATCTCTGTTCTATATAGAAGATGCAGTAGGATTCAAAGGTGAGTAATCTCACAATGTTCATTTACGATCGGAGTTACCTTTATCGTTTTGAGAGTTATTTAGTTAACTGCAAACTATAGTTGGTATTAGTGGCGTTCCTGAGTGAATGACTACGTGTGTATGTTTGTGTGTGTGTGTGCGTGTGTGTGTGTGTGTGTATATATATAAGTTTGCTCAGGTGCGGATATCCGCACCTAAGAAAAAAGGTACGGATTTCCAATTTTGACCCACTTTTCGATCATATTTTCACATCTTAACCGTTCCATTTTAAGGTCCTAATATATAGATCACCTCTGCAAAATTTCAGCCAAATTGGTGATCGTTAAGGCATCCAACACTGCAATTTACACGAACGAACCGAATCTGCCGAACCGGAACCGTTCGTGTACATTGTTGTAAATTGCAGTTTTGGATGCCTTAACGATCACCAATTTGACTGCAATTTTGTAGAGGTGATCTATACATTAGGACCTAAAAACAAAACGGTTAAGATGTGAAAATATGATCAAAAAATGGGTCAAAACTGAAAATCCGTACCTAAGAAAAACTGCGGACATCAGCAGTGGAGAAGAGCTATATATATATATTTACGTGAAATATGTATATTCTTATGGGTTGATGGTGATTTAAGCAATAGGGATTGATGGGCATTTAGGGGTCATCATGGGCCGGGTTAGGGCTGGCTCTTACCCTAAATTTTAGGGCTTAGGGCTGGGCCTAGTCAAAGTCAACAAAATTTAGGGCCGGGTAGGGTAGGGCCGGGGCTTGAATATGCTAACCCTTACTCGCCCGAAAGGCCTGAGCAGCTAGGGCTGAAAGGGTCGGATCAGGCCGGCCCTTTGAATAGGGCCGAAATGGGCCAAAAAGGGTCTTATTTTGTTTAACAAAAAGAAATACATTTTTTTTATCTTAAAATGTGGCTCAATAATTATATAGGTATACAAGACTCATTATTTTTGTTGATCATATTTAACACACACACACACACACATATATTGAAATTAACTTTTAACATTATAAATATTAGTTAAAGTGGTTATATTCAATTAACTATGTGTCTAAATCTCCCAAAATTAATTGTTATTTAACAATGGAAATAATAATTAAAGAAAATAAAGCCTAGGACATCAATTACAAAGAAGATATAAGTTGTATGTTATAGAAAAAAAAACATGTTTTAAAAAATAGAAAAAATAAGAAATTATTAGGGCTTAATTGGGAGGGCTTAAAGGGCCGAGTCGGGCTTGGCCCTTACAGTCTCAAACGGGCGGAGCTTCATTTGGATGACGCATACCCTACCCTATTTGAGAAAGTGTTGGGCCGGCCCGCCCTAATGCAAGGGTCGGGTAGGGCCGGGCGGGCTTAGGGCGGGTTTAGGGCCGAAGGGCCAAATGATGACCCCTAGTTTCATTCTATTGTTTTGAGGGTTGACTTTTCAAAAAACATTGTTTTGGGAATTGCGAATTTCTATTGTTTGAAAAGTATCAAGATTTGGTGTGAGTTGCTTTAATGTGATTTGAACGTTTTGATCTAATGACCGGGGAGGTCTGACGATCTTAGAGTCACAGGTGGTGATTTCTCCTTTGGGTCTAGAGCGACTTGCTTAATGTTTTGATCTGACGATCAGGGAGGTCTGAGGATCGAGAGTGACAAGTGGTGATGTTTCGTGGAGAGTTGAGTAACATTTTGGTCCTGAGTGACCACTTTAAAATGTTTTGATCTGACCATCAGAGAGGTCTGAGGATTCGGGGTTGGGGGAAGTGACCTTATGCATATATATCGGTATTTTACACCTTTGGCCGGGTGAGTGAATACGATAAGTTAGATCTCTTGTCTGTTGCCATTGTACATCATGGGGAGTAACAGGGAGCTATTTGATGCTCATAAGTACATGTTTTAAAAGGGAGTGTCGGGGATTCTTTCTTTTAAATGTCCGGGGAGGACTTGTGTATCATATTTTAATTGTCAGAGTTTCAATTAATATGATCTTGTCACAGAGTGACGTTTGTTGTTTTGAGTACATGTTTTAAAGGGGAGTTTTGGGGATCCTTTCTTTTAAATGTCCGGGGAGGACTTACATATTTCAATTGTCATAGTTTGAATTAATATGATTTCGTCACGGGGTGATTTGTGTTGTGTCTTTTGGGAAAAGAATATTGTTTTGGAAAGCATGCTATGTGTTCTTTTTTCTCGAGTTGAAGGGTTTTCCTCATTTTGGTGTGAGTTGTGGGGAGGTTTGTTTAGAGTTACTCATACGAGTTTTCATAAGCTTACCGGGTTTGTTGTGTGGCAACCCGGTGCACTATTCAATGGTGTAGGGGTTATTCCTATAGGTCAGGGTAATCGTGGCTGAAGCTGAAATCCACTAGTTGCAGCTTTACGGTAGGAAGCCAATTTTGTGACTTTACCTTTATTAAGACTTCCGCTTGTAGTAAGCTCTGAGGAGCATTTACTTATTATTTTATTATGAAAATTTAATTTGTAAATTACTGTAATATTGACTCTGCGGAGCGAGTTTGTATTGACATAATGGGTTTATGGCATTAGTATGCACTTGGTTTAAAAGGAAAAAGTTTTCCAGGTATTTTGTATTGATGGCCAGAACCATCACGCATGTATAATTATGAGATTATATACTATTTTTAATTGTGTTAAAAATCGGGGCGTGACATGAATAGTTTTACAATTGTACTAAACCTCTAATTATAATTGGTACATATATTTTATTGGCGTAGTATACATACTCTAAATTACTATAATTCACTATGAAATGAAGGTTGTTCGCCATTTTTTTTTCAAATATAATAGATAATGGAACAAATAAGTAGCTCACAACGTTTCACTTAAAATTTCAATAATTTTCTCTTAGTTTCTACCATTTCTTTTGAAAATTTATCGATATCGATATTTTCGTCGAAATTTCCATTTTTTAGAGTATCGATATTTCCTCGATACTCGATATTTTGGTCCTTGGCATAGCGAGGGGAGGAGCAGAGAGAGGCATAGAGATAGCTGACAGTGGAGGCTAAGGAGGCGTTGTGGTCGGTGGAGATTGGAGCTGTGAATGTGGTCATCGAATTGCAACTAATCATGCTGCAGAAAGTAAAAACAAATATGGTACTAGAAAACTAACCCATCCTTCGTCAACACTTCCTCCTTCCTCGGGTCTACTCCTTTTCAATTTAGGGTTTCTTCTTAGCAAAAGGAAAATTTGTACCGGAAGAAACTTGAACAAGTTCATACCTGCACTTTCAATTTAGGGTTTTTCTGAGGGGAAATTCTATAATATGTTAAGGTATGACATGCTTAGAATTATTTTAAAGTGATAAAATGAGTCCTCAAAGTGATGATATTAGTCTTCAGAGTGGTAACATGAGTCCTTAAAGTGATAAATTTTCCTAGTTACTACATGAGTCCTTAAATTGATAAATTTTCCTAGTTACTACATGAGTCCTCAAGTAGTAAATGAGTCCTTAAAGTGGTACAATGAGTCCTCACAATAGTAAAAAAAATGTTGATGTATGAGAAATGTTAACATACTAACATTTCCCTTTTCTTAGAGAGTCTCAAATTTTATCTTGGATATATGTAATTTAGAAATTTGTAAAATAAATAAATAAATAAATGTTTATACAGGCTAACGAGTAAGCATGTTACCATTATTGAATATTCTTGACCATCAGATATATTTCGAATTTTAGTTATATCCGACGGCCTAAAATATTCAAAAAAATTAGTGTATGTCATACATTAACATACACTAGAATTTTCCAGGGCGATAATCCACATAATGCTTGTGAAATGGGTAACCTGGATTTGACCCTCAGGCTCTAATTTGTTTCTCTAATCACCACATCCAGATATGTATATCGCTACATTACTTGTACTCCGTATGCCTTTCAATTTGTTTTTTTTTTTTTCTTTCCCTTCGCTTTTTCTGTTATGTTCTGTTCTGATTCAATTTTAAATTTACTACTTTTCTAATGAACTTTAGTTTATTCATTTTGGTAGATTATTGTTATATAATATACAAAGTTTGGTAGCTCAATGAAATGTACTTCTGTCTCTATTGTCTTTGCCAATTTGTGTGCACCTACATTGAAAAGTTCACAATTTTTATTTTTATTTTTATTTTTTAGAAGCAGTATTAGCAGTACTAGCTACATATCTCATTGCAATTTCTAATATAAGGGGGGGATCCTTAATTCAAATATATATGCAGACGTTATACAAGACAAATGTAGCAAATTAGATTAAGTAGATGTAGAAGAACACTGCTACAATAAAACACAATTCTTCATTTTAGCATGGTCGATATCGATCCATCGATTATCATCAACATATATAGGATCTATATATCTATGGTGGTCTAATATATTTGGTGGATAGATTCTTATTGGTGTTGCTCCTGATTTGCTGTTTGATCATACATCTCTATTTCTCGGAGGTTGAGTTGTTGTACTGGCCTCGCATTCCTCTCTGCATACTGTAATTAATATTTAATCAAACTTAATATGTATGTCATGGCTGGCCTGATGTTATTATTTATTTATCAAATGATGAAAAGAGTTAAGAATTAGAAACTAAATGGAGTTGACAGAATCACTTACATCGTGCACAGCCGAACGGAATAGTTTTACTTGTTCCCTCGAGACATTTCTTATCTGAAGACAATTTGAGATATTTAGAATCACTTTGCTGTGGTTGCTGGCCTGCCAAACTAAATTATATTGGATGAAAGCTAATTAAAATGGCTTACAACGTTATGCATGTACCTGCTTATGGATTGTCCAAATGACACCTTCAGTACATGGAGGAACAGTGAGGGAGCCCATATATCTATAGTAGTTGTTGCCACCCATTTTGATTTCTCTTGGATCAATCCTCCCTTCTTTGTTCCTTTCGATCAGTCATGGATCTTACATGCCTCCTCAACTGAAATACATATATATGAATGTTAATTTGAATCTAGAATTAATTCTAATAACAAATTGAGTGAAACGATCTTGACATTTCATATTCATACTCTATTTTTACCTATTAAAAGTGTAGTGAAAAAAAATCGAGTGTGAATATCACTTTTTATAATTAATTAGCATATGCATCGCAGACCTACCTTAGAGAGGAAAGAATCAGGGTGGCGACCAAACTTGTAAAGGACTCCGACAACAGCAATCTTGTTTGTCACATTGGGATCTGGGCTGAGATGGACCATATGGAGCTCCATGTCATACCTCCTGCCGTTGATGGAGTGCTCGGACGGCGAATGCCAGTGACATTGTTTCAGCAAGTAGTCAGTTCCGTTGATTCGAACTGATCCTGCGTAGCCCTCCCATTGAAGCGAAATGTCGTGCCCTCTATTCTTGACGGTGGCATTCTGTAACTCTTTTTTAGCTTCCCCAACTTGGGTATTATCTTCACTCTCTTGTTTGAAAGATCGATGGGAGATTGCATGCCTCCATTGTTGCAGGCTACCCATTCTTTCTTTATTTGTCCCCAATGATTTGGCCCCTTTTCACTTCCCTCAACGTAATCTAACTCTCTCTCATCCTCTGCATCCATTAATACTTACTTAGTGAATCAAACAGCAACGTAATTCAAGTATTCAACTATGAAAAATTTAGATGGATGGATGCTTACCAACTTCTTGAGCTGTGACGATTGATAGAACTACAAGGAAAAGAAACAAACAACTAACATTGCAGACGCGATGCTTCATGTTAATATGACAGGCAGATCCAGATCCAGATGAGTGAAATGAACGATTGCCGGAATTAGTAAGTAGGTAGCACACACAGCCCCTTAAGTAGTATAATTAATCAAGTTGATACTTGATAGTATTACTTCTGGTGTTAATTCGCTGTGATACAGCTAGCTAATGGTATATATAAGCAGTCAGTCTGATCATCAGCTCAACACGCCCTTAGCTCAAATAGTATGAACGCGGGACTTGAGAATAAATTAAAGTATGACGACAGCTAGCTCACATGATTTCCCATTAATTTATTAACCGACCATGGAAAACGAGTAAGACTAGTACTACCAAAGACACGTGCATATACGGGTCCTAGTCTTACCAGCAGCTACCAATCCATTTTGACTTTGTGATCGATGATAAAAGAAAAAACGATGCAAATTTCCATTATTGTTGGACCAGATGTTTTGGCAGAGATATACCGGGAATCATATCAAATATGTAGGGGTCATCAACAGGCCGAGTCCGATCCGATCATAGTGGATTTGGACTGGGTCTTGCTATTTTTTTAAATAATGACGGGTCGGGCCGGGTTTTATTGTAAATCGAATGATCTAAGCCCGCCCATATAAAGCGGGCCTTGCGGGTTTTTTCGGGTCGAGTCTTGCGGGCTTAATTTATAAATAAATATTTAAAGACATTAATATTTTTTTTAATCAAGCTTTGAAAATTCATTGGATAATAATCAAATACAACCAAAGGGAACAAATATATATTGTACCAAAAATAAAAAATCTATATTTATATATAGACACTATTTCATTTATAAATAAATTTTTAAAGACACTAATTTTTTATAAATCTATATTTATATATCACACACTCCAAAGAGCAACATCTATCAATTCAAAGAGAATAGGAAAACCGGTCGTTAGATGTGATTATTATAATATATTATGAGTTTGATTAAAAATTTAGTCAATTTCACCATAGTTTCAAACTCGATCGGATTGGTCAACCGTAGTCGCTTGTATGTTTTTTTGATTGATCGATGACGTGATGACCGCAAAACTTGCTTATTTTTTTACATCACTTTTGTAAATATTTCATCGATGGATGTGCATGGACGTAAAATAAAATTTTCAATTTTAATTACAAATACATTGGCCTATACCAACTTGCCTCTTCAAAGTTATATGACTTATACATTACATTTAAATTGTTGAGGTTCATTCTAAAGCAACTATGAAGTGGAAAATGAATTTGGAAAAACCAACCGTTTGATGGAGAGGTTGTAATATTTTATGGTGGTTGTAAAAAATTAAGCCAATTTGGTTCTCGTTTCGAATTCGATCAACTAGGTCAAACCTAGTTACTCTTATAAATCTATATATATATCACACACTCCAAAGAGCAACCTCTATTAATGCAAAGAAAATGGGAAAACCGGCCGTTAGATGTGATTATTACAATAAATTATTAGTGTAGTTAAAAATTTAGTCAACTTCCCCACAGTTTCGAACCTGATCGGATTGGTCAACCGTAGTTGCTTGTATGTTTTTTGATTGACCGATGGCGTGATGACAGCAGAACTTGCTTATTTTTTTATATCACGTTTGTAAATATTTCATTAATGGATGTGTATGGATGTAAGATAAAAATTTCAATTTTAATTACAAATACATTGGCCTATACCAATTTGTCTCTTTAAAGTTGTATGACTTATACATTACATTTAAATTGTTGAGGTTCATTTTAAAGCTACCATGACGTGGAAAATGAATTTGGAAAAACCAACCGTATGATGGAGAGATTGTAATATTTTATTCTTGTTATAAAAAATCCAGCCAATTTGGTTCTTGTTTTGAATTCAATCAACTAGGTCAAACCTAGTTACTCTTATAAACTTATATTTATATATCACACTCCATAGAGCAACCTCTATCAATTCAAAGAAAATTGGAAAACCGGCTGTTGGATGTAATTATTACAATAAATTATGAGTGTGGTTAAAAATTTAGTCAATTTCACTATAGATTCGAATCCGATCGGATTGGTCAACCGTAATCGCTTGTATGTTTTCTTGATTGATCGATGGCGTGATGATTGCAAAACTTGCTTATTTTTTTACATCACATTTGTAAATATTTTATCGACGGATGTGCGTGGACATAAGATAAATATGTATTTATATATATCTATATGAATTTGTAAACACACACACATTTATATATATATATATATATACAGCTCTTCTCCACTGCAGACGTCCGCAGTTTTTCTTAGGTACGGATTTTAGATTTTGACCCACTTTTAGATCATATTTTCACATCTTAACCATTCAGTTTTTAGGTTCTAATGTATAGATCACCTATGCAAAATTTCAGCCAAATTGGTGATCATTAAGGCATCCAAAACTACAATTTACAACAATGTACACGAACAGTTCCGGTTCGACAGATTCGGTTCGTTCGTGTAAATTGCAGTTTTGGATGCCTTAATGATCACCAATATGGCTGAAATTTTGCAGAGGTGATCTATACATTAGGACCTAAAAACTGAACAGTTAAGATTTAAAAATATGATCGAAAAGTCGATCAAAACTGGAAATCCATACCTTTTTTCTTAGGTGCGAATATCCGCATCAGAGTAAAGTTATATATATATATATATGTATGTATATGTATATTGTATCTATATATATAAACACACACGTGTGTGTATATATATGTATGTATGTATGTATGTATATATATATATATATGCAGACACACACACTATATAGATATATATATATATATATATATATAAACACTCATAGACACATACATATCTATACACACACACACACACACACACATATATATATATATGTATATAATAGTTTACGGGCTTTTACGGGCCGGGCCTAGCCGGCTTTTATGGGCCGGGTTTCAAACCCCTAAACCAAACCCGGCTCTATGGGCTGGGCCTATGACGGGCTTTTTGGCGGGCATGGCTTTTGGCCCTGCGGGCCTCCATCGACCCACAAGGCCCACGGGCTAAATGATGACCCCTACAAATATGATATGTGAATGGGGCATTTGATGTAGACTAACGCTTCAAATGAATTAAGCGTGGTAGGAATCAAATGGGAATAAGCAAGTACGTTGGGGACAAATAGAGAAGAACAACAAATAAAATAGGGAGGGGCCAAGCCTGAAGCCCCGGAGTGGCAGTCCACACCACCATTTTCTATCAAAAAAGAAAAAGTAGAAACAGTGAAGAACAAAAGGATAGTGTCAAGCTTCTGTGGCATGATGATCAGCCTAATTCCCCTACGCGCATAGAAATCGTGATAAGCGTGTATTATAATTAGGCTGGCTGTCCTATATTATGGCATGGATTCATGTCTATGTAACCAAGAAATTGCTAAGAAACACAACTTGATTTCCTTGCAGAGAGATGACTATGTAGAATTGTAGATCGAATGCTAAATTTCCTTGCATATTCCTTTCCTTGAGAGGTTTAGTATGTCATTACGTTTTTATAAGAACCTCAACATCTAAACCCGTGTTTGTACCTAAATGGTATATCGACCCATAAACTCTTACTTGATATATGAGACACAAATTAATGATGTTTTTTTTTTCTCTCACATATGATGTTTTTTAGTTCCTAATCACAAAGGTGAAGCCATATTAAAGCTAATGAATCTCTTGCTATGTAGTCTTGTCTTTCAGTGAGATCAACAGAAGAGACATTTAAAATATGGCATAGGAGACTGGGACATATGAATTATCAAGATCTGCTAAAGTTATCCTCCAAGCAATGTGTCAGAGGTTTGCCAGCTCTAAAAGGTAAACCTGATAAGATGTGGAGGCTGTAGAATTGGGAAGCAAACCAAAGCACCTCACAGGGTGGTGAACTCTGATACAACCACAAAAGTTCTGGAGTTGCTTCATATGGATCTCATGGGACCAGCTCAATATGAAAGTATTGGAGGTAAAAGCTATATGTTGGTAGTAGTAGATGATTTTTCCATATTTACTTGCTAAATTTTCTGAAAGATTGGTAGTAGTAGATGATTTTTCCATATTTACTTGCTAAATTTTCTGAAAGACAAAGCTGAAACTTTTGAATCCTTTAAAAGCCTAAGTCAGAAAATGTTGATAGAAAAATAGTCATCTAATCTTTGCATGGTCAGAGTTAGGTCTGACAATGGAAATGAGTTTAAAAATGCTGCTTTCACTAACTATTTCAATGAGCTTGGTGTTTCCCATGAGTTTTCAGCTCTAATTACTCCTCAGCAGAATGGAATTGTTGAAAGAAAGATAGAGTATTATTGTATATGGCCAGAGTTATTCTACATGATGCAAGCTTAAGGACAAACTTTTGGGCTGAAGCTATAAGCACTGGATGCTACACCATAAATGGAGTCTTTCTCAGACCTGGCACTGACAAAACTGCATATGAACTTTTGAAAGGTAAAAAACCAAATGTCAGGCATTTTCATGTTTTTGGGAGTCCTTGCTACATCCTAAGGGATAGGGAACACCTTGGTAAGTTTGATGCAAGAAGTGATGAGGATGTGTTCCTAAGATATTCCATGAATAGTAGATATCGAGTTTACAACAAGAGAACTCATGTTGTAATGGAATCTATCAATGTTTCTATTGATGATCAGTTTGTTAAACATGAAGAATCTTATCCAGATGCGCCTTCAACCTCAAGCACATTGTCAAAAAATGAGCCAAAAAAGGATGGAGAAGAAATAATGACTGACAGTATTTTTGAGCCAGCCCCAACACTAAGACGAGGCTTCAAACAAGTTCAGAAGGATCATTCTAGTCAAGATATCATTGGGAAAGTGTTAGATGGCCTAAAGACTAGAAGTCAAGCTACTGCACAGGTAAGTTAGGATGAGGTAAGTTAAGACAATGTATTGCTTTGTTTTATCACTGAGAATCAGATAAATATGAATGCCATATACCAATTTGGTTTTATGTCATTGGTTGAACCAAAAAATGTCAAGGAGGCCTTGTTGGATGATCATTGGATTAGTGCTATGCAGGAAGAATTGAATCAATTTACTAGGAATGATGTGTGGTACTTAGTACCTAGACGTAGTAATTGCAATATCATCGGAACTAAGTGGATTTTCATAAACAAAAGTGATGAAAAAAGGAATGTAATTAGAAACAAAGGAAGGTTGGTGGCTCAGGGTTACTCACAGGTTGAAGGTCTTGATTTGATGAAACATTTGCTCCTATTGCTAGATTGGAATATGTGAGATTACTATTGTCTGTAGCTTGTCATCTCAGGTTCAAACTATTTCAAATGGATGTCAAAACTGCTTTCCTAAATGGGATTTTACAAGAGGAAGTTTATGTGGAACAACCTTAAGGTTTTAAAGATCCACATAACTTGGATCATGTTTACAGACTCAAGAAAGCTTTGTATGGACTGAAATAGGCTCCTCAAGCTTGGTATGAGAGGCTTTCCACTCACCTCGTGGGAAAAGGTTACTCTAAGGGATTAGTTGATAAAACGTTTTTTGTAAAACAAGTAAAAAATGACATTATCATTGCACACGTGTATGTTGATGACATTGTTTTTGGTTCTACATCTAAGTATCTTATCAAAGAGTTTCAGTCAGTCATGGAAAGTGTATTTGAGATGAGTATATGTGGTGAGCTAACTTTCTTTCTCGGATTGCAAGTAAAGCAGCTAAACACAGGCTTGTTTCTCTCTCAAACAAAATATGCTGAGAATCTGATCAAGAAGTTTGGTCTTAAGTCCAAGCCCATGAGCACCATTACAAAGCTTGGTGAATACAAGGATGACAAGTTTGTTGATCTTACCCTCTATAGGAGCATGATTGGGAGTTTGTTGTATCTCACAGCTAGTCGACCTGATATCTCCTATAGTGTTGGAGTTTGTGCATGATTTCAAGCCAATCCAAACAAATCCCACCTGGAAGCTATTAGAAGAATTCTTTGATACATTTCAGGTACAGTTTCTTGTGGCATTTTCTATACCTTTGATACTAATGTGGAGATTGCAGGCTACTCAGATGCTGATTGAGGAGGCAACCTTAAGGATAGAAAGAGCACCTCAGGAGGTTGTTTCTTTGTTGGAAACAACTTAGTAGCATGGCATAGCAAAAAGCAAATTGCATCTCTCTCTCGACTGCTGAAGCTAAATATGTGGCAGCTGGGAGTTGTTGTACACAAATTCTGTGGATGAAACAAATGCTAATGGACCATGGTATTTCCCAAGGTAAATTGTTTATCTTTTGTGACAATACTAGTGGCATAAATATCACTAAGAATCCAGTTCAACACTCTAGAACTAAGCATATTGATCTTAGATATCACTTCATTAGAGATTTGGTTAAGCAGAAAATTCTTGAGTTAAGCTTTGTCCCCACTGATAGTTAGTTAGCTGATCTTTTCACTAAGCCTTTAGACACAGCTAGGTTTGAATTATTGAGAAATGCCATTGGAATATGCTCTAAGTATTAGGGTAGCATTGTATATGTCTATATTTCAGTGAGAAAATTGTGAACTTAGTGTCCTTTGCCCACTGACATTAAAGGTTGCATATATTTCAGTTTCATGCTTCTCCATGCCATGTCTTGTTCTAGACAGTGATTGTATACTCTCTTTCAGCCTCTCAATCAATCATACTCATTTTGCACCATCACTCATAAATGTACGTGGTGGCATGTTATTTGCTTAGTTAGCTGAGAATGTAGATGAAGTGAGTGAATTGACTCCAAACATTCAGACCATCCTCTAAGCTGACAGGAGATTAGTGTCCCTCTTCTCAAAGTAATCAGGTCCTGGTTGTGGTGAACTTTCCAAGGTTTGTAAGAAACGAGAATGGATAATCATTTTCCCTCATCTCAAAGTCATCAGGTCCTGGTTGTGGTGAACTTTTCAATGTTTGTAAGAAATGAGATGGTTAGGTGACATAAGGAAAAAACTTGTGAAACAAAACAAAAAAACAAAAAAAAAACATCAACAACTCGAGACACATTTCGTCGAGCATTCTTGTTATGTTTAGCACCCTAAGATCATCTGATTTGGGAGTTGCTGAGCTGTGTCTCACTACATGAGTTCATGCTATTACGAGTGACAAAATGAAAATTCAATATGGATATGTTACTTCGATTATTTGGGAACAATGTTTCCTATCTCTCTTAGGAAATCTCAGGAGCCAAGAACAAGCCTTTGTTCCCTTACTTCACTTCTCTTATCTCTCTCTAAACATGTTTATAAGCTCCATTTACGGTTTATGCTCACATATGTCACAGGTTTAATGATTGAGTTATACTCTTGAGTACCAATACACTTTGTTGATAGAATACATCACGGTTGAGTCTCTTAACTAATATATGTGTCTGTCCATCCTTGATTATGTACCTCTATGTACTTCGACTATGCTATATTTTTTCACTGCAGTTGTGACCTAATTACATGCTCCTAGACTCTTGATAAAGGAATATGGTGTGATTGCTTATGTATTTCTTTCTCTTTTTGCCACATATCTAATTCTGCAATCTTTTCTAACACGACAACATTTTAGGGGGAGAGTTCAATTTGCTTGCGTTTTTCTTGGAACATTAACTTGTCATAACTCCTCTCATTCTTGGAGAAGCTATGTTGAAGTGGCATGTCTTTTGGTTCTCTACCCTTCACTGTGCTCTATTTAAAACCAATTTTGTCTCCCTCAGATTTCACTAGGGTTCCTCTAAGTGTGCAGATTTTCTCTCCATAAGTTCTCCACAATGGTCCACACCAAGACCCGGATTGGAGTCAACCAACGTCGTTCTCTTCTTTCTTTGGAGGAGGAAGGCCTCCAGACAGCTGCCTGAGCTGGCATCCTACACCTTGGAGACCCTTGTCCTTCTCGTGAGAATAGTCGGAGTCCTCCTCCTCTTCCTTGTCGATCGCCTCGGTTGCATGTCAGTGCATCCTCCTCCTCCCAACTTGCTTGCGCTCCTCGGCCTCCGGCAACCCTCGAAGGTCTTGCAGAATCCATTGATGACATGCGCTCTATTCTCCATGACAACATTATGGTGGCTAATTGGCGAGTCACATGTCTCGTCAACTATGCCATTGACATGAACTTTTCGCTGGTTCATTGCCACACCGTGCTGAACAACCTAGCTATAGAGGTCCAAAACATGCAAAGCCACTAACCAAGGTTCCCTCAAAGGGAGGTTGTGACAAGCAAGGCGGCTCCGGCACCCATGGCCACTGCTGGATAAGATCCCGGACCATCTACAATGGCTGCTCGTGAGGTGGTTGCGCTGGATGATGGGGATGACAGCGACGCCTTTATCGATACTAAGGAATTTCATGACCGGGTCACCAAGCTGATGGAGGAGTTTGAGGAGCCTTCCCCTTTAAAAGGGGAGAAGTAAATTTTCAGTTTGTTTTTCTTCTTCTTTCGCATTTTATCTTTGTTTGGACAATCTTTTTATTTAGATTTTGGTTTGTAAGTGCATAAGCACAGACTGCCTGGATGCTTATTTTGATGGATGTTATGTGTTTTGGTTTTAATTCTTACTTGGTTCTCAGAAAAGGATGGAAACTGATTCCTTTGATCCAAGTAAAGCTTCTAGGTGTAACTTTTGAATTTTGCATATGATTTGTGTTTATATATGAGAACTAACATGCATTATACATAGCGAAAATTTTGTGTGTTTAATGGGAATGCCCCAAAGGGGGAGATTGTAAGTAAATTGGGATATTCCCATTCACCACACAATCTCCCAAAGTCACTAGGAAAGTATTTCTCTCCTACTTTCTTGGTGCTCCATAAAGACTGAAGATTGAAGGATCATATCCGAAAGCCAAGAATCAAACTCACTGATCTCTTGATAACAATAGGTTGCATTTCATTTATACCTGCATGGATCATGGATCTAGATTGCTATGCTTTTATTTAAATTGATTTGAAGATCATATCTGTATTGAAAGTATTTTCAAAACTCATATCGGATAAAGATTGTAATTGTATTTAGTTAGTAAAGATTGATTGCATATCAAATTTGTTTTGAAAATATTTCCTTGTTTATCTTAATTTGTGATTAAAGAGATTTGAGAAAAGGGGAGTCTTGTACTCCTATAAAAGGTTTCGAAACTAGTTTTGGTTTTTTAGAGTTTTTATTGAGTAGTTGTTTCATTGTGTGTTGCATAGTCCTTACAAACTATTTTCCAGAAAAACTCTATTTGATTGTTGGTTAATTCACTTGCTCACTACATTCATCTCATACATCATACTTGAGATCAATTAGTTCCTGATACAAGCAAATGACGAGGAGATCGATCGTATAAAGTCAACATCTATTCATCTAAGTGAGTAGTGTAGGTCTTTCAATTGTAAACAAGTTAGCATGAGGCTAGTAAAGTGATTGTGCTCAATATCACTACTTGTAATTGTATCCTCCTTCTAAATAGTGGATTTGATCTTCGTGTAGGCTACGTTACAAGCCTGGCTATGAAGTTTCCTCAGTGGAGAGGTTTACACTGGGTTAGCATTTCTTGTGTTATTTGTTTCAATTACCTACCTAGTTCCATCAACTGTTTTTAGTATCGAATACGCTCAGTTATTGACCTAAGTAATATATGTCACGACTTATTATACGAACAAAAAACGATTAAGTTTCAAACCCCCGTTTGAACTAAAATCCCGAAAGTAATGCCAATCAAGGCAAAAATTCTTTCAAGACCACCCAAAGTCTCTGGAATACTAATACGATCAATATATGAAAGCTACAAGTTGATCGGACAGCCGAATCCACACAGATCGAAAACCGATCGAATTGAAAACCCTAAAACCCTAATAAGCTCATACGATCTCCAAAAATTAAGTGTTGTATATTGAAATGCTCGTATCGACGAGTAGATCAAAATTAGGAATTGAGCTGTCCCTGAGGTGGCCGAAAGCCGCCGTACAGCGCCACCACAGACAAGAACGGCGCCGCCGTCAACAGCTGAGTTGGGAGGTGAAACCTATATGAAATTGTTCCTCTCAACATGCCGTACAACTTTCTCAACTAGCATCAAGCCTAAATCAAAGCTTAGAGGGTTGAAAACTACGCCACAAACCAGTGATCTGTGCACAGTGGAGGGGCTTTAGGTGGCAATATTCGTTCAATTTCAAAGGACAAATAAATGGATAAATGATAACTAGACTCGATAAAGATTACAAGACATATGCAAACATTGAGTCCTACCAACAATATTTTCTTGAACAAGATTCACTTAATAACTCAACAAAGGAATATGAACAATTTGAAAGCGAATCCATCAACCAATTGAACATAACGTATGAACATATAACAGTTGGACTTGAAAAGATTACAAGTAATATCATAACAACTGAGTCTTGAGAGCAAGTAAGTAAATTAGACTCGACAAGATATCCAAAGAAGAATCAAATACCAAGTTCAATTACAAAGACAAGTCGGAACATAATTTATCAACATTCAAAAGAACAGAAAATCACACAAACACAAGTTCAATTACAAAGACAAGGCGGAACATAATTCGACTTTCGAAGAACGGATAACGATTTTTGGATTAAGGGATCCAAAGGAAGAACAAATGATAGTTCCGACTAACAAAAAGTCGAAGTTCGGAAAACAACTCTAGAGTCAACGAACTCATTATGGATTGCTGAATGATTTTCGTCTCACAAAACAAGAAATCAAGACTCTAGACGAATGTCAGAAAACTATTTAAATTAGTGTAAGGTTTTGTTCAAGAACCTAATGTATGCTCACAATAAAGTTATACAATAATTTCCACTCAAACTTGTTCTTTTCCGACAAACATGTCTTTTGACAAAAACTCATTTCGAGGTCTCGGGTTTAAACACATAACATAATAACCACCGAAATTCAAAACTTTTGTACACAGTACATTAATCAATACTACAAAAAGTTAATCAGGCAACGGTGGATTTCTGTTGTCTGATAAACAAGTCCACCGTGGTCTAAGTGAGTGTTGTGTGATTGAAAGATCACACAACAGTAATTCCACCAGTGTCTAACAAACAGTTGGCTCAACAGAATAGATATTTCTGTTGTGTGAATTCTGTGCAGGCATGACAACAGAAGAAGAAATTTTGTCGTTGTCTGAGATTCATAACACACGATAGTTATAACTTATTCTTTGTTGTCTGAGATTCATAACACACAATAGATATAACTCATTCTTTGTTGTCTGATATTAATAAAAGACAACATATATAATTCATTCTTTGTCGGCTGATGTTAATAACAGACAATAGATATAACTCATTCTTTGTTGTCTGAGGTAAGTAACACACAACTGAAGTGAAATTATATCCCTTGTTTGTTGATTCACTCAGACAACAGAGATGATTTTATTTCTGTTGTGTGTTATGAACGTCAGACAACATAATATTTTTTTTTTGAAAATGGGTTTGGAACCCAGCTTAACTAGGAGGCTCAGCCCCAAGTCTGAAAATATTATTAATAGAATAAGAACAATGATTGTACAGCGAGGGGGACATATTACCTACACCTCGAGTACCAGTACAAGAATCCTCAAAGAGAGCATCTCGGATAATCACAAGAGCCTCATCTAACCAGAAATCATCTAAGTAATTGATGAGGCTGAAATAGCCTCACAATTTAACCCTGCAAAATGTAGTTGTCAGTATAGGATAAGCAGGGATTGTTCAGTCCAGGGATTGTAGGGTACACCTACACAAAAAGGTCAATTAACAAATAAAAGAATAAAATGGGGGTATGGGATTTGGTTACTAATCTACTTAAAATAAAATAAAAACAAAATAAATAAAACTATATACAATGATCGACTTCCCTAACCTAGACCAATACCACTCAGAAATTACTAAGTGTAGAAACAAAAAATCCATTTCAACATGCTACAAAAACGTGCCCATCTTAAATGCCTAGATAAGAGCCCAAATGAAAAGCCTCAGCGGATCAATCCATTTATCTAATTCGTTCTAATGTGGGCTTGGATCAGAAGAGTCCTTATCATGCCCAATACTACTAATTTTTTAGAACACTCAGCGTAATTCTCTTAATCAGTAGTATTATCTAATCCCCGAATCGACTCACACATGCAAATTAACCATTACACATAGAATTTAACACATAATTTCCCAAATCGTTTAACCATTGACACATGGTTTTTACCACTTTAGAACTAATTATTACTTGTTTAACTCAGCGTCTTAACAAATAACAATTATTCTTGGCAAATTAAGCAAACAAACAAGAACACTCAGCGTGATTCTAGCATGGGAACTTATTAACCTAACTCTGAAAATTACCTAAACACGTAAAAGGGCACAAGATTGTAACATGCATCATCAAACAATTCTCGAAATTAACTCAATAATAAACTGAAAATCTCAAAAATATTAATAAAAATATTCTGAACATTTCATGTCTCAAATTACACAACTCACAAATCTAAACACACAAAATCGAAACAAAAATTGAAAGTAGAGTCATAGTTACACTTTGAAGCTTTCCTCAGCGGCTTGGCAACAAGGTAGTGAACTCGTCTCTGCTATGGTGGTGAAGCGTCCTTGACTCAGCGCCTAAGAGCTTCGTAGATTGCTGGATGGATGGTGGTCACGGTCTTGTAGGTCATGGAGGATTGAGGAGTGAATTGGGCAGAGTCTCGGAAGAATTTTTGGCCAGGAAGTGCTAGCCAAGGAAGTAATGCCCATTCTGTTCTGGATGTTACCTATTTATAGGGGAGCAGTGGTTGGCTTTTGTCGATCGTACCCTTCATCATTTGGACGGATGGGATTGCATAGCTTTCTTCATCTTCTCTTTAATTTTCTGTTTCTTATTTCTTGTCCTTTTAATTTCTCATAATGGGGTACTTATGGCCTTAATTCCTCTCAATAATGGGGCAATTCCTTTAATTTCCCAATTGAAACATCTTTCTCCTTTATTCCCCTTCTTCATTACTTGGTCAAACGTCTTAAATTTCCTACAAAAAGGTGGAGAATATCAGAATTTTTTTAGAGAAAATAAAGGGAATTAAATGTAAAGACCGCAAAAACATCGACGGTAAGGAATCCTGATCCCGTTAGGATTTTTTTCATAAATTTTTCATTTTCCGCATATTTTATTCCAAACACTCTGCAAGACTCTGAAAATGACATTAATGACTCAAAACACAAATCTACGGGAGAAATAAGGCTAGAATGGAGCGTATACTCATGAAAATCGTCGCACTTTGTGCTTTTATCAACTACCCCACACTTAACTGTTGCTAGTCCCTTAGCAAAATAAAATACAAAACAAAACAAAGACTCGACAAAAAGCAAGTAAGTGACTCTGCTGCCCCTAACTGTTGTCTCAGAGACTCCAAACTCATGGCTTTCACGCTAAACACTTAATCAAAATCACATAAATAATTCCAAGGTTAATAAACATGTAACACCCATATGACGAAGCAAGATATGGAGAACTTTGGTTATACAGTGAATGATAGCATGTTTTGAACAAGTCCAATCCAAACTCACAAGGCATACTCTCGATTTTTCTCTCAGAAATGGCTATGCTTAAAAGCTTCACACTGAAGTACATGCAAGAGAACAAATTGTAAGGCAACAAATAGCTTGCATATTTCATGAACAAAAGCATTTTGTGAATTTTTTTTTTAACAACCTCAAGAAATGACTAAGTGCACAAATAGACATAAACCATAAGCTCAACTTTGTACCTGACTCCACTAACCAAAGCTGCCCATCTCAAGGATCAAGTAAGGACTTGTAACGGGTTGTAATGGGGCTAAGCTAGGTTTTTCGAAAAGAAGATTAAGGATACAAAAATCCTAAGGACCTAGCAGAGCATATATGGACCACCTTATGTCACCATTTTGGTAGGCCAATTATCATTGTTTTGGCCCCAAGCTTCACTTTAACCCTGGAAATGGACAAAGGCCTAATTTTCAACTTTGAGCCTTCTTCAAATATGAAGTCCAGAACCACACTTTAACAATTTTCCAAGAGTTTTCTTTTTAATTTTTCTTCTCTTTCGCCGTTTTTCTTTCTTTCCTTTTTCATTTTCTTTCATTTTCATTTTTTTTTCACGGCAATCTCTTTTTTTTTTCTCTCTCTCTCTTTTGGGTTTTCCCCACCCCACACTTATCTTTCATCGTCACCCCTACACACTATATCATGCTCTACTAAGTCCCTAGCACAAGGGTAGAGATATCTTGTACTAAGCTCATGGTAGGGTTGTGAGGGTGATGAAACAAAGGTTTTCAACGTAGGCTCAAAGGGGTTCATTCTAAGGAGTCCCACGACGGGCACAATTGGGGACACATGCTTGTTTGGCTATGGTGGTTACCCTAATGCCTTCTATCCTATCCAAGATCAGGGCATATTATGGCATACAAGTTTTGACAGTCATAAAAGTCAAGTTCTAGTACTCTCTAGTCCATTAAAATCTATGGCACATGATCATTGGATTTTCAAAGAATGATGAGGTTTTGCAAATACAACCATGAAATTCTAAATTTATCAATTAAGCACTCGAAAAGAAAGTATTTCAGCTTAACAGCTCACTTAGAGTCAAATGAATCAAACTTAATCCTAGCATGCTTAATGAACCAAGTTACAATCCTATCTCAAATCTTCATACAAGTATCACAATATCGATTAACCACAGAATTCAATTAAGTCCTATTTCGATTGTGAAAACCTTCAGCCATGAATTTAGAGACATGTTCATCCTAGACGTTAGGAGCATCCTAAGACTCAAACAAACAAAAAGACTATAAAACCAACAATTTTTTTTTTAATTTTTTTTTAAAAAAACTGAAAATTGAAAATATTCTAAAATAAAAGTGTAACCCACCCCACACTTAGAATCTACATTGTCCTCAATGTAGTAGAAAAAAAATGGCATATAGACCCTAAATATGGGGGGGCTACGGAAATAAGGAAAGGGTAAAACAAACAAACAAACAAAGACACAAGTACAATTCAATCTAAGTAAGTGAAGGGATAGAAATGTCAAACTCTGGTTGATGGCTCCTCCACAGCTTCGGTTGAAATGGGTTGCCTCCCACGCAGCGCTTAATATTTATAGTCCATCAGCCTGGACTCTCCTCATTGTTCACACGTCTTGGGGTGCCTCATGGAGGGGTATGTCTTCTACTGTGTGCTCCACAAAGGACTCATAGTAGGGCTTGAGACGATGCCCATTAACCTTGAACTCCTTCCCTATCTTCTCACTCTTGATCTCTACAGCACCATGAGCAAACACATTAGTCACTATAAATGGGCCAATCCAACGAGAACGAAGTTTACCTGAGAATAGCTTAAGTTTGGAATGGAATAACAGAACTTTCTGGCCTACTCGGAAGCTTTTTCCGCGGATCATTTTGTCATGGTAGGCCTTTGTCTTCTCCTTGTAGATCCATGAAGCATCGTAGGCCTCATTCCTTATCTCCTCAAGCTCATTTAGCTGTAGCTTCCTATGTAGGCCGGCTTCATCATAATCCATGTTGAACATCTGGACAGCCCACCAAGCCTTGTGCTCTAGCTCCACTGGAAGGTGGCATGCTTTTCTATAGGCCAACCTAAAGGGAGACATCCCAATAGGCGTCTTGTAGGCCATTCTGTAGGCCCACAATGCATCATCCAATCTCTGGCTCCAATCCTTCCTTGTTGGGCCCACTGTCTTCTCGAGTATCCTCTTGATCTCCCTGTTGGACACCTCCGCTTGGCCACTGGTCTGAGGGTGGTAGGGCGTTGACACCTTATGAGTTACCCCATACTTCTTCAACAAAGCCTCGATTGTACGATTGCAAAAGTGAGAACCTCCATCACTGATCAGTACACGTGGTACTCCAAACCTGGTAAATATGTTAGTTCTCAAGAAACCTGCAACCACTTTTGAATCGTTAGTCTTGGTAGCTTTTGCTTCCACCCACTTTGATACATAGTCCACAGCTAGTAGTATATATAAACAGCCATTAGATTATGGAAATGGGCCCATAAAGTCAATGCCCCAAATATCAAAAATTTCTACATTTATTATTGGGTTCATGGGCATTTGATCTTTTGGGCCAAGATTACCAGTCTGTTGGCATCTATCACAAGAAATACAGAACAAGTTTGCATCCTTGAAGATAGTAGGCCAATAAAATCCACAGTCTAAGACCTTTAAGGCTATTCTACGAGTCCCAAAGTGGCCTCCACACGCTTCACTATGGCAAAATAACATAATTGACCTATGCTCAGACTCTGGGACACATCTCCTAATCACTTGGTCACTACAATGTTTCCATAAATAGGGCTCATCCCAAATAAATGTCTAGCCATTTTCTTCAATTTATCCTTACTAGCTTTGGAAAGTGTATCAGGAAATGTCCTAGTGACTAAATAGTTAACTATATTAGCATACCAGGGCACACTAACCTCTATCCCAAAGAGCTGCTCATCTGGGAAAGTTTCCTGTAGGGGCTGGGCGTCCTCCTCATGGACTATCCTGCTCAAATGGTCCACCACCACATTCTGACTGCCCTTCTTGTCCTTGATCTCTAGATCAAACTCCTGAAGCAATAAGATCCATCGAATTAATATGGCCTTGGCCTCCTTCTTGATCATCAGATATCTCAAGGCTGCATGGTCAGAGTAAACAATTACTTTAGAGTGCAATAAATAAGAACGAAACTTATCTAAAGCAAAGATTACAGCCAAGAGTTCTTTTTCAGTGGTGGAGTAGTTGAGCTGAGCATTGTTGAGGGTCTGAGAAGCATAGTAAATAGCATAGGGCTTCTTATCCTTCCTCTGGCCCAACACAGCTCCAACAACATAGTCGGATGCATCACACATAAGCTCGAAGGGTAGACTCCAATCTGGAAGGCAAATGATGGGGGCCGTGGTCAACAACTCCTTGAGCTTCTCAAACGCCTTCTTGCAATCCTCATTGAACACAAAGGGCAAGTCCTTCTGCAATAGGGCACACATAGGTCTCGCCACCTTGAAGAAGTCTTTGATGAACCTCCTGTAAAATCCTGCATGGCCAAGAAAAGAGCGTACCTCCCTCACAGTTGTGGGGGAGGGTAAGTGACGTACAAGATGAGCCTTACCCTTATCTACCTCAATGCCCCTAGCAGATATTATGTGTCCTAACACTCTTCCTTGTGTTACCATAAAGTGACACTTCTCCCAATTCAGTACAAGGTTAGTTTCTACACATCTCTAGAGTATCAATCCTAGATTCTCTAAATGAGTATCAAAATCTTTACCGAAGACACTAAAGTCGTCCATAAAGACTTCAATAATATTTTCAATGTATTCTGAGAAAATGGATAGCATACATCTTTGAAAAGTACCTGATGTGTTGCACAAGCCAAAGGGCATGTGCCTATAAGCTAAGGTCCTAAAGGGACACGTGAAGGTCGTCTTCTCCTGATCCTCGTGGGCTACGCAAATCTGGTTGTATCCACTATATCCGTCCAAGAAGCAATAGTAGGAATGGCCCGCTAAGCGCTCCAACATTTGGTCAATAAAAGGCAAGGGCATATGATCCTTCATCGTTGTGGCATTCAGCTTCCGGTAGTCGATACATACCCTATGATCTGTCACTAATCTTTGGGGCACTAGCTCATTATCATCGTTCTTTACCACAGTCATCCCAGACTTATTGGGCACCACTTGCACTGGAGAGACCCACTTACTATCAGAAATGGGGTAGATTATCCCACAATCAAGCAACTTGATCACCTCATCTTAGACCACCTTCATCATGGGAGGATGTAGACGTCTTTGGGCTTCTCTTGTGGGCTTGGCTCCATCTTCTAACAGGATTCGGTGGACATATGTGGTTGGGCTGATTCCCTTGATATCTGCTAAAGTCCAACCAATTGCAGTCTTATGCTTCTTCAACACGTCCACCAACTTCCTTTCTTGCTCTACATCCAGCGTTGATGATATGATCACTGGGAGGGTCTCATTTTCTCCTAGGTACGCGTACTTCAAATGTTCAGGGAGTACCTTTAATTCCAACTTGGGTACCTGAACCCTAGAGGGTAGCATTTTATTAGTAGAAACCGGAATTGAGAAATAGGAAATGGACCTCTTTACAAGCTGAGCCTCGAGTGAGGCCACAGTCTTAATCACTCTGGGCTCCGCAACGTCCCACTCAACCTTAGGGATAGGTTCCCCATTTGCATCATATCCGACCCCCTCCTCTAGGGTCAGAGCTAATTCATCCTCAACCATTGCTTTGGAGAATACCTGTGCGAGTGAATCAACTACATCAACAGCAAAGCAAGGTTTCAAATCAGAAACAGGGTACCTCATGGCTTCAAGAATGTTGAAGCGTATAACATCACCATCAAACTCCATGGTGAGAGTCCCTTTGTACACGTCGATCTTAGTTCTCGCAGTCCTCATAAAGGGACGCCCTAAAAGTAATGGAGTGGTATTTAGGGGCGATTCCTCCATGTCCAAAACATAGAAATCCGCAGGGAATATCAGATGGTTTACCTACACAAGAACATCCTCAACATACCCTTGAGGGTATTTGTTAGACCTATCAGCAAGTTGAATGACAACATTATCCCTTTGAAGAGGGCCTAGACCTAGGGACACATACAAATTATAAGGCATGACATTTATGGACGCCCCTAATTCTAACATCACATTTTCAAACCTGGTGTCACCAATGAAACAGGGAACAGAAAAACTCCCTGGGTCCTTCAACTTTGGGGGTAGTTTTCTCTGGATAACTGCTGATATCGTCTCGCTCATTTTCACCACCTCCTTCTCTCTTGTCTGCCTCCTTGTGGTGCATAGCTCCTTCAAGAACTTAGCGTACTTAGGCACCTGTTTGATGCACTCGATCAAGGGCATGTTCACTTGAACCTTCTTGAAGATTTCCAAGATTTCTTGATCAGATTTATCTTTCTTTGTCTTGGCAAACCTGCTAGGGAAAGGTATAGAAACAACTGGGCTAGTCTTAACTAAACCAGTAGAGTTAGGAATTGTACCTTTGGGTGCCTCAGTTTGGGGCACGTTAACTTCCACCCTTGATGTAGCTGGGTCCATTTCAACATCCTTCTTGGACACCTCCACAACATCTTCTTCATTATGGGCCACTTGGGCCTTCTTGTGAACTCTGGGAGGGTCTAGTAGCATGCGCCCACTTCTAGTGATGATGGCTTGGGCATGATCATTCCTTGGGTTAGGCACCGTGTTGCTTGGTAGCTTCCCTGTTTCAGCAATCCGGCCCATGAGATCCACTACTTGGCCCATTTGATTCTTGAGCTCTACAATATCCTTTGAATGGGTCGCGTGTCCTACAACCAAAGCTTGAGTAGCAGTGTTAAGTTGTTGTTGTCCCGCAGTAAGGGACTTCAGCAGTTCATCATAATTAGGGGCACTCAAAGTGTTGGAAACAGGAGGTGGAGGGACAGAATTAGGAATACCCAAAGTTTGAGGTACCTGAGGCCTCAAAAACAAACCTGGTGGGCGGTGAGAATTCTGTCCTGGGCCTTGAGGTGGTCTCAAGGTGTTATCATTGTTGGCCCAATGAAAGTTAGGGTGGTCTCTGAGCCCAGGATTGTACGTATTGGAGTAAGGGTTATACCTGGGGCCTCCTTGGCCTCCTTGATACCCTAGGGCATTAACAGATTCCCATCCTTCTGGAGAGGCAAGCTAGGGACATTTATCAGTGGGATGCCCTTGAGTCGAGCACATCCCACACACATCAGCCATTGCTCCTCCTCCATTAACGTTTAAGACTTGAGACAGCAGAGTAGACATCTTGTTGACCTTTTCTTCAAGGGCAGAGTTAGTGGACACCTCATGTACCCTCCTTTGAGAAAAAAAAGCACCCCATCATATTGTTGATAGTTTAGTGCACGATTTGTAAGTAGTTCCTTGGCCTCATCAGGTGTCTTATCCATAAAGGACCCTCCAGCAGCAGCATCTAACAAACCACGCTCATTAGCAGTGAGTCCTTCATAAAAATAGGTAAGGAGGGACCCCTCACTCATCCCATGGTTAGGGCATGATGCTACAAGGCTCTTAAACCTGTCCCAATAATTGTAGAAATTTTCCTCATGTCCTTGCGTGATTCCACTAATCTGCTTCCTCAAAACAGTGACCTTTGAGGCAGGAAAGTACTTTGTAAGGAACTCGCCCTTCATCCTATCCCAAGTGTTGATACTCCCAGCAGGCAGCTCAAATAGCCAAGTCTTGGCCTTGTCCTCCAAAGTAAAGGGGAATGCCTTCATCTTCAAGATATTGATATCAGCTCCTTTAGGGCACATACTCCCATATACAAACTCGAACACCTTGAGATGCTTGCTAGTGTCTTCACTATTCATCCCATGAAACTTGGGTAGGTGATGCAAAAACCCACTCTTTAACTCAAAATCATCATTAAGCCCCTCTCCTGGTTCTGGATAGGCAATGCATAAGGGTGCAGCAACCCCACCTGTAGGATTAGATAGTTGCCTAATAGTCTCGGCCATTGGTGCCTGTACTTGCTCAACAGGGGCGTGCTCTTCCTCTTCTATGTCCGTAACGTCCTCTTCAGTGACCTCCGCTTCTTCCTCTTCAAAGACTTGTTCTTCTCCTTCTTCAGAATGGTCAGGTTTGTTGATCTCCTCGGTTGATCTAATTGAGGAGTTATAACCTGAGTAGCTAGAGTCCTCAGAATCCCACCTTTTAGAGGAGGGCGGTCTGAAAAAGTGAGGTTTGCTCTTTGCTTAGCACATTCCAGTTTTTCCGAGAGCTCCTTAGTCTTATTAGAGACAGTGGACATTCATGGACCTTTAAGACCAAATCAAGTGTTAGTAACATATACAAGGCTCAGAATACAAATATTATGCATTTCCTTAACTTTTTAAGTTACATTTACATTCATATACTTAGGTACTGGAACAGAGGACCTCGTTTGTGCAATGGGACTATAGAATAGCTAACCTCCACAAGGTTATGTTTAATCCAATATATCTTAAGCATGTCACATTACATTTTTTTTTTTGAGTTTGTTATATACATAGTTAATATCTCAATTGATCCCAAGTTGTAAGTCGAGCCCAATAGAAACCACTACTATTGGTGAGATACGATATAGGGATAGTCGCCTAGACTTAAGTTTCTTCCCTTTGTTTCAGAAGGCTGGATAGCCAGATTAAGAGGTAAGTGAGAGGGAGGACTCATTTTGGTGATACTACGGAGGCTACTCCCTCATTGAGGTTTAGGCCCCTATCGGCTACTCCCACATAGTGGTTTAGGCTCATTCTATAGTATCTCTGAGATCCAATTGAACCCATCACCCAGGGTCCCAATCTAAGACACCATCTGTATGCCCCTTACTCAGCTGGGAAATTAACGTATGTGTTAGACCATTCTCCAAGTCCTAATAAAGGCCGCCCTTAACCTCAAGAGACCTTAGCAAGGTACTAATGAAGGGTTAAGGCCAATATTAACAAAAGTGCCATTGTCTACTCATACGATTTTACACACTTACAATAATTAAGTATTTAACTAAATTTATAACAATCTAAGTATATTACTCTAAGTGAAACACATACAATTTACAACAGGCTTAAAAAAAAAATTCTACAAATTGTATAACAATTATAAAAGACATGCGTAATCTTGTAACACTCACAAAACTTAAACTAAATCACAATTATACCATGGCCAAACATAAATTGCAATTTGTCACCATTCCACAAGTGTAGTACAAAAATTTAGCAGGCATTCTATATAAACAACAAAATCAATGACACTTTAAGCGTTAGGGATTTTAACAATCCCCGGCAACGGCGCCAAAAATTGATGAGGCTGAAATAGCCTCACAATTTAACCCTGCAAAATGTAGTTGTCAGTATAGGATAAGCAGGGATTGTTCAGTCCGGGGATTGTAGGATACACCTACACAAAAAGGTCAATTAACAAATAAAAGAATAAAATGGGGGGTATGGGATTTGGTTACTAATCTACTTAAAATAAAATAAAAACAAAATAAATAAAACTATATACAATGATCGACTTCCCTAACCTAGACCAATACCACTCAGAAATTACTAAGTGTAGAAACAGAAAATCCATTTCAACATGCTACAAAAACGTGCCCATCTTAAATGCCTAGATAAGAGCCCAAATGAAAAGCCTTAGCGGATCAATCCATGTATCTAATTCGTTCTAATGTGGGCTTGGATCAGAAGAGTCCTTACCATGCCCAATACTACTAATTTTTTAGAACACTCAGTGTAATTCTCTTAATCAGTAGTATTATCTAATCCCCGAATCGACTCACACATGCAAATTAACCATTACACATAGAATTTAACACATAATTTCCCAAATCGTTTAACCATTGACACATGGTTTTTACCACTTTAGAACTAATTATTACTTGTTTAACTCAGCGTCTTAACAAATAACAATTATTCTTGGCAAATTAAGCAAACAAACAAGAACACTCAGCGTGATTCTAGCATGAGAACTTATTAACCTAACTCTGAAAATTACCTAAACACGTAAAAGGGCACAAGATTGTAACATGCATCATCAAACAATTCTCGAAATTAACTCAATATTAAACTGAAAATCTCAAAAATATTAATAAAAATATTCTAAACATTTCATGTCTCCAATTACACAACTCGCAAATCCAAACACACAAAACCGAAACAAAAATTGAAAGTAGAGTCCTAGTTACACTTTGAAGCTTTCCTCAGCGGCTTGGCAACAAGGTAGTGAACTTGTCTCTGCTATGGTGGTGGAGCGTCCTTGACTCAGCACCTAAGAGCTTCGTAGATTGCTGGATGGATGGTGGTCACGGTCTTGTAGGTCATGGAGGATTGAGGAGTGAATTGGGCAGAGTCTCGGAAGAGTTTTTGGCCAGGAAGTGCTAGGCAAGGAAATGATGCCCATTCTGTTCTGGATGTTACCTATTTATAGGGGAGTAGTGGTTGGCTTTTGTCGATCGTACCCTTCATCATTTGGACGGATGGGATTGCATAGCTTTCTTCATCTTCTCTTTAATTTTATGTTTCTTATTTCTTGTCCTTTTAATTTCTCATAATGGGGTACTTATGGCTTTAATTCCTCTCAGTAATGGGGCAATTCCTTTAATTTTCCAACTGAAACATCTTTCTCTTTTATTCCCCTTCTTCATTACTTGGTCACACGTCTTAAATTTCCCATAAAAAGGTGGAGAATATCAGAATTTTTTTAGAGAAAATAAAGGGAATTAAAATGTAAGGACCGCAAAAACATCGACGGTAAGGAATCCTGATCCCGTTAGGATTTTTTTCATAAATTTTTCATTTTCCGCCTATTTTACTCCAAACACTCTGCAAGACTCTGAAAATGACTTTAATGACTCAAAACACAAATCTAAGGGAGAAATAAGGCGAGAATGGAGCGTATACTCATGAAAATCGTCGCACTTTGTGCTTTTATCAGTAATCAACACTAGCAAGGTGTGCCAATCTATGGGCCAATCTATCAACACTAGAAGGAATTGCACACAAATATACTTTGCAATCCTCAACAATGCAACCATCTTTAGAGCAGTCCTCCGTGTCACTTTTGAGTGCAGCAATCACCAAAGATCAGTCAGTTTCAATATCAACATTGACTAATCCTTGATGAATGAGGAGTAAAAGTCCTACTCTCATGGCCTCCAACTCCATCTAAAAGGCGGATCTAACATGGGGAAAGGGATGTGCAATTGTAGCGAGACACACACCATCTTCATTCCTGATGAGAGCCCCAATACCCCCTTGACCAGTAGTGCTGTGAAATGCGCCATCAATATTAAGTTTCAGCCTACCTCGAGATGGCAGCTGCCACTTAGTTTTCTGCCTTGACTTCTTCTTCGGTGACCCCGGATGGGCAGCATTGTAGTCCTCAAGGAGCTTGGTAGCCCAGGTAACAGTATTTACAGGACAAAAGGAGGTCCCCTTCCAAGTAACATTGTTGCGTTTCACCCATATTGCCCAAACAAGCATGAAGAATAGCTCCAGCCTGTGATTGGGTAGCAAATCATAAACATGTAGAAGCCATGCATGAGCATTAGATGAAGGGTGGTCACGTACCTCAAGTTGCAACGGGCCCTATAGCCAATACTCCTTAATTCTCTTGCAATTTTTTAGAACATGCAGTGCATCCTCTTCATAATTGTTGCAAAATACACATCTCGTATCCAACTGCACACATTTTCAAGCCAAAATGACTCTTGTAGGCAATATATTTCTATGCACCCTAAAGGATCAGACTTTTGGGGGGACATGAGTCTTCCACATTCTAGTCCAATAAGAATCAGCCACCCAAATTGAACTCCCAGAAGAAGAGGCACGGCTAGTGGCATTTTCTGTGAATCGACAAGTATGATACCCACTGCGGACACTATATACTCCTTTTTTATCAAAATGCCAAACTAGCTTGTCTTCCCGATCTCTAACACTCAAAAGGAATGCTGGCAATGATGTTGACTTCAGTGTGAGTGATAATGTCCTCCATGAACGATACTGCCCATTCTCTCTGGTGTTGATCAATGAGGTCTTCTACAACTAAATCCTCCAACCCAACCATTGGGGGTGTGAACGGTTGAAAGAGTAGTGCAGAGGAAGCCATGGGTCTTCCCACACCCTTATTGACGTGCCATTACCGACCCGAAAGCGCAGTCCCCTTCTAAGCACCTCTTGACCTTTCAAAATGCTTCGCCATGCAAAAGAGACATCACCCTCAATAGAAGCATGCATAAAATCTGAATTAGGGAAATACCTCGCCTGAAGAAGCCTTGCAATGAGAGTGGGGATTTTGGATTAATCTCCAATCCTACTTTGCCAAAAGAGCTACATTAAAATGGTGCATATTATGAAAGCCAAGACCGCCCTCCGATTTTGGCCAACACATGCGCTCCCATGATAGCCAATGGATTTTCTTGTCTTCCTTCGTGGAACCCCACCAAAACTTGGCCATCAAACTATGTATTTCATTGCACAAGTGAAGAGGAATTTCAAAACAGCTCATAATATAAGTCGGAATTGATTGAGCCACTGCCTTGATAAGGATTTCTTTGCCAGCTTGATGCGTTCAGAATGAGTGCTCAAAATTAACCTTGTTATCAGTTGTTAGTATATAGCAAGTTGGGATCGTTTTATCCGAGGATTGACGGTACTCCTATTAATTAAACATCAAAGAAAGAATTACTATTGACAAGTATAGGGTACTTACAAAAATTACAAAGTGAAAGGGGTTTTCAAAAGTTTGTATTCTAATCTAATTAACTAATTACAATGATCAATAAACCAAGAATCAAGGAGATGAGATGGATGGATAAGATGTAAGATGTAGTCATCAACCATTAACACAAAAACAGAATATCAAGTTGCAATTACGAATCAAAATATGTATTTGGGAGAAATCAATCAAGAACAGAGTGGAACGCCTACTAAGTTCTTTTTACCTTCCTTAGTTAGATTAACTAGATGAACGCACCATAGTTAACCCTATTAAACATGCAATGCTAGTGAGTGATCAAAACCCTAACAAAACACACTTAACGCAATAAGAGCCATGAAAGTTTGATTAATTTAAAAAGAAAACACAAGTTAGAACGCTAATCAAGCATGCAAATCTCTTTATTGATTTACCTATAGAACTATAGGTTTTCCACTTAGCAATTAAGACTTAGAACGCTAGCATATCTTAATCTGGAATCAATCATGCAATTGAGTCCTAAGCTGGACATCAAAGAACACAAAAAGATGAAAGGTGGGATTGCAGCACAAAATCAACAAACATCTAATAACAGATAATGGAATCGTAATTCATAACCTAAGAATCCTAAAACGTTTTCATGCTGCAAGGTTACAAAAAACTAAACATCAAAACATACTCTTTAATCTTACAAAGCTTCGAATCCAGAAAAACAAAACAAGATGTTCTGAATTACAAACATAGGAAACTGAAAGTAAAATAAAGATAAACATGGATACACTTTTGAAGAACTTCAAGAACGCAAGATGAACTTCAAGATGATGGAGGCTACGGCAAGGACGTGATGGAGATGATGGAGCTTGCTTCACGACTTCAGAAGAAGAAGGCCGAAACTTTGAGAGAGAAAAGGGAGAGAGTTGCGAAATTGATTCAGGGTCTGAAAGATGATGTTTTTTATGTCTAACTCTCCCCTATTTATAGCCTTGGTGTCATGATATTTCTTAATAATTCGACCAATAGGAATCTTCCACAAGCAAGTAGAAATCAAATTGAATTAGGACTCTTCTTTTCTCCGAAATATCTCTTCTAGGTTGTAGAAGTCAAATTGAATTAGGACTCTTCCTTTTTCCAAAATGTCTTTTTTTGGTTGTAGAAGCCAAAATTGAATTAGAACATCTCCTAAAATATTTCTTATCTTCTAGAGCTATTTTGCCAAAATATCATTTATCTTCCATCATGAAGCCACATGGTCTCCTAGTTGATCCAGGATTCCTACTTCTACCGCTATTCCTTTTCCTAGTAAGATTAGGAATACTTCATTTCTTCATTTCTTGACCAGTTTTGAGCCTCATTTCCTCCTTGCCGTTATTTCTTTCATTTCTTGCTTCCTAAAGCTCATTTTCTTTATTTGTAGCTCAGATGTGCCTAAAGACACTAAACTAAATTAATATGATTAAGTTAAAGGAAAGAACTTAGCAAAATGTGAGTAGAAAACACTTAAAACGTCGCATATAATGCTCCTATCACAGTTGCACTAAGTGTCTTCTCTCACCATCCCTTAGTTCTCTTCTTGATGCGTTCATTAAGAAAGTTGAAAGCTTCCGTCTGATTTCAATCGGAAGACCCATGTATTTATCATGTCTTTCGACCCTCAACACTTGTAAGAACTCTGCCAACGCATCTTGTAGGTCACGGTGCACATTTTTGCTAAAGCTAACACTACTTTTCTGATAGTTGATCATTTGCCCTGACATCCTTTCGTACTCCTTCAGAATTTTGTTTTCTTTTGTTGTTAGTTGTTAGTTCACACAACAACTATATTTAGTTAGCTCATATGTACTAATGAAAAGCCTTTTGCTAGTCACCAGCCATACAAATTTAAAGTGGAAACTCAACATTCCAGCATTCAAGCTCAAAATGTTCAATAGAGGACGATCAACTCTGACATTATAAATCTCAGTACAAGTTTGCAAATGAAAATACCATTTGTATTGACCAGATTTTAGGTACTAAGTTCAATTTGACATGAAAATAACCATTCAAAAGTTGATACAGGCAAGTAAGAATTGGTCTTACTGCTGAGCTTAAGAGGAAGAGAAAAACCAGAGTCTGAGTGTCAAGTGTGATCAATTGAGGAACCCAAAATAGCACCAATCTTTTCAACACAATTTGAGGAGGATAAAATATATGAAAAACTTTAAACTCCAAGCAAAGTCTTCCTTCTTTGGTCTGCATCCTAAGGTTATGGACTAGCTAATGTTCATACTTTATTCTTCAAAAAGCCAGCAATAACTGTAATCATTGGTTTTTACCAGTCGACTTAGAAACTAGCAGAACAAATCACCACAGACCAATACTCTTTGATTCATACCTTACTTTAATGCCAACCCACCAATCCAATTATTTAACCACAATATGCATTCTTTGAGATCAGCCAGGTTTAAACAAAGAAAATCGCCCTAAACAATTGAACAAATAGACTAAATCGATTCAAACCCTAAGTTAATTCAGCTAAGAAAACCAATGAAGGAAATAGAAAGATCAAAAGCAGTCCAAAAATAATGGGCATATGTTGATGTTTAAGTTCTTGTAATGCTAAATTGACACAGCTAAGTTAGATATCTTCACTTATTGATGAGCTTTTCTACTTCCTCAACAGCCCAACAGCAATAAAAAATCAACCAAGTCTTAGACCTCCAAAAATTAAAAAACTAAGAAGGTAGAAATAAAAGACAATGCTCAAAATCATTCAATTCATGCATGATATCATTAGTACAATGTTTCTAGGCCTATAAAGCAAGTATGTTGCTTGTTATTTTAGCATGTATTATAAACAAAGCTCAAAAGACAACTAGAAAACGAAGCAGGAATCAATTAAGGCATACCTTACATTAACGCCAACCTACTGATCAAAGAGACCTAGCAGAACCTGCCAATCCAATCTTTAACCATGCTGCTTATCCTTGTGTATACACTAATACCTTACCTTAAATGCTTGTACACAAGCTGAGTATCCTGCACCAAAAAGAAACCGATTCATGCACAACACCCAATTCAAGAAAGCAAAGCTGAAAGAATGCGAACAATTGCTTCAATTCAGATCACACAGAATCATAACAAATGGAAGAAATTATAATTAGTTAAAATACCATACCAAAAATAGACTTCTCATCCAGAAAATTGCCACTTCTCAGCTCTACTGCTCAAAACTGCAGCAACAAAAATAAAAATTTGAAACCTAATTTCTAATAACACAAACACATTATGCAGCCAAATGTTCACAAATCCTAATTCAAAAATCCACACATTCAACCACTCCAAAACAGTTCACAAAAACCCTAATCTTGAACAATTCATGAAGAAAAAATACAAAAGCTTGGAAACGAAGAAGACGAAGAAGAAGAGGAGGACCTTAGTTTTGATCTTAATTTTGACGTCGAGGGATTGGATTCAGTGAAGTCTTGGAGAGGATTCGGGCGACCCATTGACCGGTGCAGGGGCTTGCTCCCTTCAACAATCAGAATTCAAAGGATCGATATGTATTCCATTACAACTTGATACACTCAAAATGAGTGTCAATTTAAACCCTACAGAAGATTGTAGTATAAAATAAGTAGGGTATCGTTCTAAGTCGGGGATTGGGGTATACTTCCTGTCAAAAACGTTAAACAAATTAGTATTATTCACAATGTATAAAACAAAAATAAAACAAAGTATATATTAACGGAAATTACAAATTAAGGGGAGATTTCGAAAGTGTTTATATTCTAATCTAATTACTAAATATGATACAAGTGATCAATCAACCATGAATCAAGGAAAAGATGGACAGATAAGATGTAGGGATGGAGTTAACAATCATTAACATGAAAACAGGCAATCTAACCATAAACCATGGATCAAAATGTGTGAATGAAGAAATCAATCAAGAACAGAGATGAACGCATACAAAGTTCTTTTCACTTCCCTTAGTCAAATTAACTAAATGAACGCACCATAGTTAATCCAATTAATCTTGCAATTACTAGTGGTAGCTAGTCACTAATAAAACCATTCTTAACGCATTAAACACATTGTAAGTTTGATTGATTTAAGCCAAGAACACAAGTTAGAACATCATACAAGCATGCAAGACTCTTCATTGATTTACCTAAGGAATTAGAGGTTTTCCACTTAAGCAATTAAGATCTAGAATGCTAGCATATCTTAATTTGGATTCAATTATATGCTCATCACATATTAATATCATAATTTATGAATTCTAGAAACCTAACACGTTTTCATGCTTCATGATTATTGGAAACTAAACATCAATACATAAACTTTATTCTCACAAATATTCGAAACATCCATTTAAAACAAAAACCTAGAACACTAGTATAACTGTCTTTAAAGTTACAAACAAAGAAACGAAAAACAAAAGATAGAATGACATGGTTACACTTTTGAAGAACTTCAAGACCGCAAGATGATCTTCAAAAAGATGAAGGACTTGATGATGACTACGGCAAGGAGGTGGAGATGTTTCATGGCTTCAATGCTTGAACAATAGAGAGGGACCGAAATTTAGAGAGTAAAGGGGAGGAATTATGAATTTGATTCTGGGTTTGATGATGGAGAAAACATATCACAATCCCCTCCTTATATAGTGCACGGCTAGGCTTGGCATCCAAGTCCCCTGATCCTTTCTTTTAATTTCTAGGAATTATCTGATTGGTCCATACAGCTCCAACCAATTAAATAAATCCATGTCAGCTTTTCTGCGTTGTCCAACTAATGATAAACCTCCAAAATTAAGTAGATTTGCACCATGAATCTTTAAAGGAGATAATATTGCTGAATTTATGAAGATTTTTGTAATACTCCAAAAATCCAAGTTAAATTCCGTGGATTTTTAGAAAGGTTTTCGTGGTCATGGGTGAGGTTATGAAGCTTTGAGAAGTTGTAGGATTAGTTCGAACGATTTTATTTTCGAAAATGAACATTATTTAGGGGGTCGTGAAAATCAACTTTTTATACGTTCAAAATTTGGGAAAACCTCCTGCATGAAAGTTGTAGAACTCGTCGATACGATCTCGTGCATATGTGAAATGCATTATTCGGAGTTCGTATGAATAAGTTATGAATATTTGAAAATTTGAATTTTTCTATAAATAGCAAAAAATTCAGAATTGATTCATTAAGGACAAAAAAAAAATTCAATTTTTGCATTTCAACGCCCCCCGATTCTCTCTCTCTCTCTCTCTCTTGACCTCAGACCCTTTGGGTCTCGTCCGACCCGACCCGGCCGAACGGGCCTTCTCCGGCGTCTTCTGGCCCCTCCCATGCTCGCCACGCCCCGCCGCTGCTTCCTGGTCTGGATCGAAGGAGCCCTGAATCCTTGTGACCCGACCCAGCCGGAATTAGTCGACGCTGGCGTTGCACGATCCGATTGTTTACACTTTTAGGTTGTCCTCTTCCTCCTTATCATCCCCATATAAGCCTTGCATCACGATTTTGAGTGTGAAGCAAAAGATCAAGAGTTGAAGATTTCGACGTGCCTGATTCGATCTGAAAACTGATTGAGGGCCGAGATTAATCCAACATCAAGCCTTAATCTACGATGATCTAAACCTCATCTCGCTTAGCTCCATGTATGAAAGTTGATCGCCCTTTTATTTTGAAGAAGTTTGTAGTTGACAATTTTTGCATCGGAGGTGGTTGACCGCCACGTGTGGCGGCGCGTCGGACCATATTTTGAGTTTATATTATTTGAAAGATGATCTATGCATCCTTACGAGCGTTTTGATATATTACAAGGTTAGTTTAGAAAAAGTTGATAAATGGATGATTTAAGTTTTGACGACACTATTTAATGTTTTTACGTCTTACCTTCGGTTCGAGATAATTGAGAATCTGACCATCGGTTTTACTTGAAATTTTGATATGTTGATCGTATGAATATTCCGATGATCTTGTGAGGTCACAGGCTAAAATCCAACCGTTGGATCTTCGTATAATTACAAAAAAGTGATTCGGGAGGCGATTCGTGAAAATCCGTCCGTACCAGTTGTATAATTTTGATAGGATGTTTTCAAGGTTGATCCGTGAGGATCCTACCGTTGGATCATCATTTAAATTCAATCCGACCGTTGGATCGTCTTTATTTTAGAATCTAACCTTTGGATTGTCATATAAGTGTGGTTTATGAATAGTTTGCTAAGTTAAGATCGTATCTGATTAGGTGATTAACGGATTGAGTTGGCGACGATTCGTATTTTTATATTTTGGGCTGTTAAGAAGACGCAGTAGGATTAGAGGTGAGTAAATCACACATGGTTCATTTACAAACCGAAATTTAGTGATTTATATTGAATTGTGAATGTGTGGCAATTGCTTTAAGAAAATAAATATTTGTTTGAGATGATATGAACTTGATGGACTACGGTTCATAGGGCTGCGGCTCACAAGTAAAAAAATGAATTTAAATATAAAATGAATTTTGTTTTAATGCATGTGAACTATAGTTGGTATTGTAGTTATTCTTGCGTGAATGTCTATGTATATATATTATTTACGTGATGATATATATTTATTGATGGATTGTGTTGATGAAACAATATACATGATTGTGTTGCTATTATTGTTTTGGATGTTTACTTTTCGAGAACAATATATTGAGAAATGTCTTGAGTGTTATTGTTTGAAAAGTATTGAGAGTTGAGTAACATTATGAAGTCAAACGTGACTTCTTTAATTGTTTTGATCTATGGAGATCAATAGGTCACGAGTGTGACCATGGCAAATTATTAGTGAACCATGCCCTTAGGAGTTGTTGGTTGCTGATGTCAGTGAACCATGCTCTGAGGAGTTGTTGGTTGCCGATTATCGTGAACCATGCTCTTGCGCCAAGTTGTTGGTTGCGATCAATTAGTGCTTTAGTCTGTCTGCCAATTGTTGAGTGGTCTTATGAGGGTAACATGGAGGTTACTTGAGACTCATAAGTATGAGTTTTAAAAGAGAGTCTTGAGAGTATTCTTTCCTTTGTGTTTCTGTGTATTTTGGAGTTACCTTGTGTGTTTTATTATTAACTTAAATTATGCAATCTCTAAATTTACTCATACAGGCTTTCAAAAGTTTACCAGGTTTTGTGTTGTTGCAATCCCAGTACACTATTCAAACGGTATAGCAGATAATCCTGCAGGTCAGGAGAACCAGGGCAGTGTGGCAGTGTTTGATTTATCGCATTTGTTTTTGTGAGGTTGTTATACTCATTAAGTCTTACTATTTAAATTGGTGAGTGTGTTGTAATAAGTAACTAAAGGATTTCGTTTTCGTACTATTGAGTGGATAAGATGTGGTTGTTTATGAAAAAAATTCAGGACGTTAATTTTGATCAAGTTGTTTAATTCATGTTTCGGATTTGAATTTATTATTCAAAATTCGAGGCGTGACAATTTTTCTGATTTAAACTCCTTAAATTCGGCCAAATAGGGATGTACCATGAGTCTACCTTTCTGCATGTTGTAATCCCTTAAAACTCTTCAAGGATGATGCCAAACCCTTTGGAAGCCTCTAGGACGTCACTTGTGCAATAGTATCTGAAATATGAAGCATAAATTCAGCCATGGGCTTTCCGATGTGATTTGGGCCTCAAAACTGAAATTCTTGTCAAAAGTCTGATTTGCGCGCAACTTGACCTTCCTGTACTAAATCGGTAATAACTTCTTCTAGAATATTGATATTGACGAACCGTAAAAAGCTCTGGAAACTAGACTGTTATGCCCCGAATTTTAAAATAATAAATTCAAAATCCGAAACATGAATTACTACAACTCAACAAATAATATCCTGAAAATTTCTTTTTAACAACCACACCACACGAATTTAATTTCAAATCCTGAATTTAGTCTCGATTAATTATTACAACTCACTCACAAATTAAATTGCAAAACTCTAAATGAGTATAACAAACCTCACAACGTAATGAAATCAAATAAATGTTGCAACTCCTAAACAACACGGTCGCCTCCCTGATTTTCCTGACCTGCAGGAATATCCGCTACACCATTTGAATAGTGTACCGGAATTGCAACAACACAAAACCCGGTAAGCTTTTTGAAAGCCCGTATGAGTAAAGAAGAAAGAACAGTTATTTAATTAAGTCATATTTAATTCACCCATGTCAACACCTAACAATTCCCACGTCCACAAAGAAATGACAATCTTAACAATCAATCATCAAATCAATAATTCAACACGAAATCTAACTTACATCTTTCTTCTTAAAACCCCGAAATCGTATTTATAAAAATACGGTATCTGACAGATTAGAGCTTTAACTCAATCGTAGCCCGTCACCTGACCTAGGTTATGGCATCTGACATATTTATCATTATCGTAGGTCATCAATATATATACTAATACACATATTTAGAACATCCGATACTCGTACCCAATCTAACCCCATTACCCGACAAGGGTTATGGCATCCAACTCACTTAACCAATCGTAACCCATTATCCACCTAGGATTAGAGCGTCCGATTCCCCTATACCAGTCACTATATCGACCCTAAATCCATACACGTACAAATAATATGTTTCATACAATGACATCAAACAATCCAAGATACACAATATTATTTTGAAATTTAAGCATTCGAATATAATACGAATCAACATTCCAACTTAATCATATCATCACTCAATAACCCACCAACTAATATATATATTCCATGTAAATATATATATATATATATACGTAATCATCCACTCAGGGATAACCACTAATACCATTTATAGTTCACACAAGAAAACCGTGAAATTCATTTGTATAACTAAAATTCATTTTTACTTACCTATGGACCGTAGTCGATCAAGTCCGTGTGATTTTAAAAACAAATATTTAATCCACAAATATTTTTCACACAATTACGACAAAATAAATAAATTAAAAGCACTCAGTTCGTAGTATGAACTATATGAGTTTTACTCACCTCAAAACTCCCACTGCGTCTTCAATTTAAACACAAACCACACCGAACCAGCTCACCCAAGTAAAACCCGTCAATCACCTAATCAAATGTGACTTGAATTTATCCAATAATTCCAAACAATACTTAAACTTCCATCCAACGGTCGGATTCTAAATTATACGAAAATCCGACTGATGGATTCTCACGAATCGCCTCCTTAATCACTGTTTTGCAATTATATGAAGATCCAACGGTCGGATCTTCGCCCATGACCACACAAGCCACTAAGACAGTCATATGATCAACATATCAAGACCACGAGTCCATCGGACGGTCCTAACTTCACAGATCACAAATATAACGATCGAAATCTAAAAATTCATAACTAAATCATACGATATCTAAAAAAATGCGTATAATATGCCGAAATGATCGTATTGAAATGTAAAATCTTAAAATGTACAGAAACTATATTTTTGACCCCCATAGGTGGTCGGAAAGGGCCGCCGGAGTTAGTGGCAGAGCCACCACCGACCACCACCAATAGTGTCGAGGCCAGGCTACTCTTCTTCATCTCAACATGCTGAACATTTTTCATAACTACGTCACGATAAAAAAATAACAGGAAGAGGTCGAAAAGTACCAACATAGTCACCGTGGCCGAAAAATTTCCATAATCTAATGAGCTTGAGTTTGAAGTAAAAACTTCCACCAATGGCTTCGATTCCTTCGGGAGATTTGTTCAGCAACTCAAGGCGAGCTTCTTTAGTTCAAGATTCACCCTAAACGAAGCTCTATAGCTCGAGATATCGGGATCGATAGCTTAGTTTCGATCCAAATCGGGGCTAGCTTCCAGCCACCGCCACGCGTAGCGTCACAGTGCAAGGTCACTTCTGGGAGCTTTAGAGGTTGAGGCGAGCTTGAGGATGAAGTTTGGTGAGGATTGATGGCCGGTAGCTCGAGTTATCACATTTGGAACCATGTCACGCCCCGAATTTTAGAATAACAATTCAAAATCCGAAACATGAAAATACTACAAACTCTAAATAATCATCCTGAAAATTTTTCTTTTCTTAACATGCTCACCACACGAAATAAAATCAAACCGACTTAGTCTCGGTTAATTATTACAACACAAATCCAAAATGTAATGTAAAGCTCTAAATGAGCATACACACACCTCACAACTAAATAAATAACAAAACTGCTGTAACACCTAAGCAGCTCGGTCACCTCCCTGATTATCCTGACCTGCAGGAATATCCGCTACACCATTGAATAGTGTACCGGGATTGCAACAACACAAAACCCGGTAAGCTTATGAAAGCTTGTATGAGTAAAAGAATGAACTGTTACATAATTTAATCTCATTTATTCCCACACACAGCAACACTCAATTATTTCCACATATACAAATGATAACAATCTCAATCAACACCAATTCAATATAACAAGACAACCCCACTCATTACTTTCCGCACAACTCTCTTCATCGTATTTATAAAAATACGGTACTTGACAGACTAGAGCTCTAACTGAATCGTAACCCGTCACCTGGCCTAGGTTATGGCATCCGACATATTTACCAATTACTGTATTTCATCAATATGTATACCTATATACATATTTAGAACGTCCAATAATTCCACATACTCAACCAATATTATCCCATCATCCACACTAGGATTAGAGCGTCCGATTACCCACTCCGGTCATTACGTTGACCCTAAACCCATAAATGAACCCAACATATAATATCACATACTGAAATCAACCAAACCAAGATACATCATATTATTATTGAATTACACAATTGTAATAAAATCAACTCATCAATTCAACTCAATCATATCATCAATCAAACAATCCACTCATTAATATATATTTTCCACGTAAATATATATATATACGTAATCATCCACTCAGGAATGACCACTAATACCATCTATAATTCACACAAGAAAATTATGAAATTCATTTGTATAGTTAAAATTTATTTTACTTACCTATGGACCGTGGTGATTCAAGTCCATGAAATTTTAAAACAAATATTTAATCCGCAAATATTTTTCACACAATTATCAAAAATAAATAAATTAAAATGCTCGGTTCGTAATATGAACCACGTGAGTTTTACTCACCTCGAACTCCTGCTGCGTCTTCAATATATATATATAACTCACAATAATCCAAATGCTCGTCAACTCAAGCAGTCAAGTACCTAATCAAGTACGGTCTTTACTTAGCAACGAAGCATGAAATAAACCTAAATGATGATCCAACGGTCGGATTTCTAAAATAAAGATAATCCAACTGTCGGATTGAATTTAAATCATAATCCAACGGTTAGATCCTCACGGATTGCCCATGGAGACATCCTATCAAAATTATACGAAAATCCGATGGACGGATCTTCGTTAATCGCCTCCCGAATCACTATTTTATAATTATACGAAGATCCAAAAGTCGGATCTTCGCCCGTGACCATACAAAGTCATCGGGACAGTCATATGAACATCATATTAAAAGTTGAAGTAAAACCGATGGTCTGATCTTCGTAAATCTCAAACCGAAAGTAAATTGTAAAACCGTAAATAGTAACGTCAAAACAGAAATTGACTATTTATCAACTTTTTCTAACATGACCAAGTTATATCTCAAAACGCTCGTATGGATGCATAGATCATCGTCCAGACAATAAACACTCAAAATTCGGTCCGACGCGCCGCCACACGCGGCGGTCAGACGGTGGTCAACGCGGTGGTCAACGCCGGTCAACCACCTCCGATGCAAAAGTCGTCAACTACAAACTTCTTCAAAATGAAATTTTGAACAACTTTAATACCTGACTTTTTCGGAGATGAGGTCTGGATCGTCCTAGATCGGGCTTTGAAGTTGGATTAATCTCGGCCCTCTGATCAGTCTCCAGATCGAATCAGGGACGTCGAAATCTTCAACTCTTGATCTACCACTCTACACTCAAAATCGTGATGCAAGCCATATATGGGGATGATCAGAAGGAAGAGCACGTCACGAAAATGGGGAGGATCGGCCCGTGCACCGCCGGAAAAATGGTTTTCCGGCCGGGTCGGGTTTGGGCTTCGGATAGGGGCTTCGATCCAGGCCTAGGAGCGGCGGCTGGGTGTGGCGACGGCGGGGATTGAACGGGCGTGAGGCGGCGAAGTGGATGGGGGCCGGGTCGGGCGGCGGCGCGGCCGGGAAGACCGACTTCCAGTCAGGTTGGGTCGGCGGGTCTGCAGGCACAGTGACCAGGCCGAGAGAGAGACGGGGGGCTGATGTGCAAAATTAGGATTTTTTCATCCTTCACAACAAACTCAGATTTTTCCACTATTTATAGAAAAATTTCGATTTTCAAATATTCATAACTTATTCATACGAACTCCGAATAATACGTTCCACATATGCACGGATTCGTATCGACGAGCTCTACAACTTTCATGAAGGAAGTTTTCCCAAATTTTGAACGTATAAAAAGTCGATTTTCACGACCCCCTAAATAACGTTCGTTTTCGAAAATAAAATCATTCGGAACCAATTTTTCTCAACCCACGACAAACAAAATAATCCCAAATATCACAATTCAATTAATATAACAATTATTGAATTACATAAATTTATTGTATGAAAATCTGGGTCTTCACAGTCTACCCTCCTTAAAAGAATTTCGTCCCGAAATTCAAGCATGTTCGTCCACAAAAAGCTGAGGATATCTCTTCCTCATGTCAGACTCCAATTCCCATGATGCATCACCCTCATCATGATGACTCCACAACACTTCACAAGATCAACCTCTTTCCTACGAAGTTTCTTTGTAGACCTATCCAAGATACGAACAGGTTCAACTACAAACGTCACATCCGGGTTCACTTCGATCGTACTGTGGTCAATCACGTGAGACTCGTCTCGAACATACTTCCGGAGCAGAGACACATGGAAGACGTTGTGCACACCCGACATGCTAACAGGTAAAGCAAGACGATATGCTAAGTTACCAACCCTTTCTAGAATCTCAAAGGGTCCAACATACCTCGGTGCGAGTTTCCCCTTCTTGCCAAATCTCACCACACCTTTCATTGGTGAGACTTTCAAGAACACCAGATCACCTGTCTCAAACTCCAACGGTCTCCTCTTCAAGTCAGCATAACTCTTCTGTCTACTCTGAGCTGTTCGGATTCTGTCCCGAATAGTAGTGACCTTCTCTGTAGTCTCCTGTACAATCTCAGGTCCGATGAGCCCTTTATCCCCTGCTTCCGCCCAACAGATAGGAGTCCTACATGGCCTACCATAAAGAGCCTCATATGGAGCCATACCGATACTAGAGTGATAGCTGTTGTTGTAGGCAAACTCTACCAATGGCAGATGATCCGCCCAACTACCCTTAAAATCCAGAACACAAGCTCTAAGCATGTCCTCCATCACCTGATTCACTCTCTCGGCCTGTCCATCTGTTTGTGGGTGAAATGCAGTGCTCATAGCAAGAGACGTACCAAATGCCTTATGGAACCTTCACCAGAATTCTGAAGTGAAACGAGCATCGCGATCAGATACAATCGTCACAGGCACTCCATGAAGCCTCACTATCTCGTTCACATATAACTTACACAATGCATCACCTGAGTACGTTTTTGCCACCTGAAGGAAGTGTGCCGATTTAGTCAACCGGTCAACAATCACCCAAATCGAGTCATAACTTTGCCTGGATCTGGGCAATCCAGTCACAAAGTCCATAGAGATGTCTTCCCATTTCCAAACAGGAATCGATAAGGGGTTCAGCATTCCTGCTGGTCTCTGATGCTCTGCCTTCACCTGTTGACAGGTAAGACACTTCGACACGTGTTCCGCCACATCCCTCTTCATACCATACCACCAAAACTGCCTTCTTAGATCCATATACATTTTAGTACCTCCCGGATGTATAGTATATCGAGACCTATGTGCTTCCCGCATGATCTCCTCTCTGAGGTTATCAACACTCGGTACATACAATCTCCCTCGAAATCTCAACCCTCCATCAGCCCCAATCATCCACTCAGAAGGACCCTCCACATCCGGGTCAACAGTCATCTCAGCAATCCTCGCCTGAGCAAACTCATCAAGTGTCTGACCCTGAATGATCCTGGAGATCAAGGTGGGCTGTAAGGTGATACTTCCGAGAAAGATTCCCTGTCCTGCTCCTGCGGGCATAAGGTAGAACTCAGATGCAGCTTCTAGCATGTGCCACTCTCGCACCATAATCGATGCCATGATTACCCGCGGTTTCCTACTCAAAGCATCCGCCACTACATTCGCCTTTCCGGGATGATACTCCAAGGTGAAATCATAGTCCTTAATGAGCTTCATCCATCTCCTCTGCCTCATGTTCAACTCCTTCTGGGAGAATAGATACTTCAAACTCTTGTGATCAGAAAAGAGTTCAAATTTCTCACCATAAAGATAGTGCCTCCAAATCTTCAAGGCAAACACCACAGCTGCTAGCTCTAGATCATGAGTAGGGTAATTCCGCTCATGTACCTTCAACTGTCTAGAACCATAAGCAACAACACTACCATTCTGCATTAACACACACCCCAAACCCTGATGATATGCATCGCTGTAAATGACTAATCCACCACCACTAGTAGGAATAGTCAACACCGGAGCTGTAGTCAATCTAGTCTTCAGCTCAATGAAAGCCTTCTCACACTCATCCGACCATACGAACTGAGTGTCTTTCCTGGTCAATTTGGTCAAAGCCGAAGCAATACCAGAAAACCCTTCTATGAAGCGCCTGTAATAACCGGCCAATCCAAGGAAGCTACGGATTTCTGTAACTGTAGTAGGGCGACTCCAACTCATCACTGCTTCAACCTTCGAAGGATCCACAGAAACTCCATCCTTCGAGACCACATGACCAAGGAACTTGACTTCACTCTGCCAGAAGTCGCACTTCTCGAACTTGGCAAATAGTTTCTTCTCTCTCAATGTCTACAGCACTATCCGCAGATGTCTCTCATGCTCCGCTGACGACCTTGAATAAATCAAGATGTCATCAACTAACACTACCACGAACTGATCCAAGTAAGGACTGAACGTACGGTTCATCAAGTCCATAAATGCTGCGGGGGCATTCGTGAGACCAAAAGGCATGACGAGAAACTCAAAATGTCCATACCTGGTCCTGAACGCAGTCTTTGGAATATCTTCCTCCTTCACCCTCAACTGGTGATATCCAGACCTCAAGTCAATCTTCGAGAACACAGTAGCTTCTCTAAGCTGATCGAACAAGTCGTCAATCCTAGGTAAAGGGTACCTATTCTTGATGGTCACCTTGTTCAACTGTCGATAATCCACACATAGACGAAGTGAACTATCCTTCTTCTTCACAAACAACACTGGTGCGCCCCAAGGAGACACACTTGCCTGAATGAACCCTTGTGCAAGTAAGCCCTCAATCTGAACCTTCAACTCCTGGAGTTCAGTTGGAGCCATTCGATAGGGTGCTTTCGACACAGGTGAAGTACCTGGTATCACATCAATGGAGAAGTCCATTACCCTTTTCGGGGGTAACCCAGGGATCTCCTGAAACACGTCTTCATACTCTGAAACTACAGGAATCCCTATAATCTTTGAAGTACTACTCCCTGATTCAATGTGGGCCAAAATCCCTATCCTCATGGTGATGTCAGACTTCAGACAACGGTAATGAAACACCGGTTGTCCCGGAACATGGAAGGACACAATCATCCTAAAGCAATCAATAACAGCATGGTTCGGGCTCAACCAATCCATACCCAAAATCACATCATACGTGTGATCCGGAATCACAATCAAAGATGCAGAGAACTCTCTGCCACCAATCCCAATAGGGCAATCATCACAAAGCATGCTAAGCTCAAGAGACACACCGAGAGGTGATGTAACACACAATGATCTAGTCATAGGCATAGCAATCAAATCCAAAACATCCACAACTGAACTAGATATGAAAGAGTGTGAGGCTCCCGTATCAAACAGTACTCTAGCAAGAAAGTGATAAACAGATAAGGTACCTTCCACTCCCGTGCCTGCCTGACCGATGGCAAAGACTCTAGCATTAGCAGGTGGTAGCTGCCTCTGCTGGTTACCCTGCACTCTACCCTGATTTCGAGGACACTCTCTAGCCTGATGCCCTGCCTGTCCACAGCTGTAGCATAACCTACCCCGTGGCTTCGTGCACGCACGAGAGATGTGGCCCAGCTCGCCACAGTTAAAGCACTTCACCGGAGCTGCTGGTGCTATCTGCCTAATAGGCATAGCCTGAACAGGAGGAGCTACTGCTGCCCTAGCTGGATCCTTATGCTGGAACTGAGTTCTCTGTCTCTTCCAGAACCCACCCCTGAAGTCTCTAGCTCTACTGCTCCCTGCTATGGCCTTTCCCTTGCCCTGGAAGTCTCTCTCAGCAGACTCCTTCTCTCTACGAATCAGGTTCTGCTGCTCAATGATCTGTGCCCTAAACCCTAAAAATAAAATGAGAAAACATGGAAGGTAAACATGCCGCCTATAACATTTGGCTCAAAACGTTGCCGCCTATATTCCCACTTCACACAACAGAAAAGCATAACTTCTGTTGTCCAATTTCTAAAGCTTGCACTGGGTTTACCTTGTAAAAGACATTTAAGCAAGCTTTCTCAAAATTAGGTGCCCAGTTTTCAATTACACTGTCACGCCCTGAATTTTAGAATAAAATTCAAAATCCGAAACATGAAAATTACCACAAACTCAAAATAATCATCCTGAAAATTTCTTTTCTTAACAACCTCACCACACGAAATAAAATCGAAACTGAATTTAGTCTCGGTTAATTATTACAACTCAAATACACAATAATTGGTAAAGCTCTAAATGAGCATACACACCTCACAACTCACTGAAATAAAAATAACTGCTGTAACACCTAAGCAGCTCGGTCACCTCCTTGGTTATCCTGACCTGCAGGAATATCCGCTACACCATTTGGATAGTGTACAGGGATTGCAACAATACAAAACCCGGTAAGCTTATGAAAGCTCGTATGATTAAAAGAAAGAACAGTTGCTTAATTTAATCATATTTATTTCTACCTAAGTCAACATGCAACAATTCTCCAACCACAAAAACCAACAATCAAAATCAATCAACAACTCAACACCAAACCCTAACTCACATCTTTCTCCACAATACCCCATCATCGTATTTATAAAAATACGGTATTCGACAGACTAGAGCTCTAACTGAATCGTAGCCGGTCACCTAGCCTAGGTTATGACATCCGACATATTTATCTTTATCGTATTTCATCAATATGTATACTTATATACATATTTAGAACGTCCAATAATTGTACATACTCAACCAATCGTATCCCATCATCCACCTTGGATTAGAGCGTCCGATTACCCCATACTGGTCACTACGTTGACCCTAAATCCACAATATGTACAACCGTATGTTTTCACATAATTAAATCAACTCAACCAACATATATGATATTATCATGAAATTTAAGCATTTGAATATAATCCAAATCATCATTCTAACTCAATCATATCGTCATTCAAAATCACGCCAATCAATATATATATATATATATTCCACGTAAATATATATATATACGTAATCATCCACTCAGGAATGACCACTAATACCATCTATAGTTCACACAACAAAATCGTAAAATTCATTTGTATAATTAAAATTCATTTTACTTACCTATGGACAGTGGTGATTCAAGTCCATGAAATTTTAAAACAAATATTTGGTCCGCAATTATTTTTCACGCAATTACCAAAAATAAATAAATTTAAAACGCTCGGTTGGTAATATGAACCACGTGAGTTTTACTCACCTCTAAATTCCCGCTACGTCTTCAATAAATATAATTCACAATAATCCAAATGCTCATCAACTCAAGCCGTCAAGTACGGTCTTTACTTAGCAACGAAACACGAAATAAACTTAATGATGATCTAACGGTCGGATTTCAAAATAACGACAATCCAACGGTCGGATTCTAAAATAAAGACAATCCAACGGCAATATCAAATTTAAATGATGATCCAACGGTTAGATCCTCACGGATCGCCCTTAGAAACATCCTATCAAAATTATACGAAAATCCGATGCACGGATCTTCACTAATCGTCTCCCGAATCACTGTTTTACAATTATACGAAGATCCAACGGTCGGATCTTCGCCCGTGACCACAAAAAGTCATCGGAACAGTCATATGAACATCATATTAAAATTTGAAGTAAAACCGATGGTCTGATCTCCGTTAATCTCAAACCGAAGGTAAATTGTAAAACCATAAATAGTAACGTTAAAACAGAAATTGATTATTTATCAACTTTTGCTAACATGACCAAGTTATATATCAAAACGCTCGTATGGATGCATAGATCATCGTCCAGATAATATAAACTCAAACTTTGGTCCGGCGCGCCGCCACACGCGGCGGTCAGACGGTGGTCAACGCGGTGGTCAACGCCGGTCAACCACCTCCGATGCAAAAATCGTCAACTACAAACTTTTTCAAAATGAAATTGTGAACAACTTTAATACCTGACTTTTTCGGAGATGAGGTCTAGATCGTCCTAGATCTGGCTTTGAAGTTGGATTAATTTCGGCCCTCTGATCAGTCTCCAGATCGAATCAGGGATGTTGAAATCTTCAACTCTTGATCTAACACTCTACACTCAAATCGTGATGCAAGCCACATATGGGGATGATCAGGAGGAAGAGCACGTCACAAAAATAGGATTGATCGGCCCGTGCACCGCCTGAAAAATGGTTTTTCGGCCGGGTCGGGTTTGGGCTTCGGATAGAGGCTTCGATCCAAGCCTAGGAGCGGCGGCTGGGTGAGGCGACGGCGGGGATAGTCTGGGCGCAAGGCGGCGAAGCGGATGGGGGCCGGGTCCGGCGGCGGCGCGGCCGGGAAGGCCGATTTCCAGTCAGGTCGTGTCGACGGGTCTGCAAGCACAGTGACCAGGCCGAGAGAGAGAGAGAGGGGAGGGCTTTTGTGCAAAAATGGATTTTTTTTTCGTCCTTAATAACAAACTCAGAATTTTTCCACTATTTATAGAAAAATTCTGATTTTCAAATATTCATAACTTATTCATACGAACTCCGAATGATACGTTCCACATATGCACGGACTCGTATCGACGAGCTCTACAACTTTCATAAAGGAAATTTTCCCAAATTTTGAACGTATAAAAAGTCAATTTTCACGACCCCCTAAATAACGTTCGTTTTCGAAAATAAAATCATTCGACACCAATTTTCTCAACCCACGACAATCCAAATAATCCCAAATGTCATAATTCAATTAATATAACAATTATTGAACTACATAAATTTATTGTATGAAAATTTGGGTCCTCACATACACAAAGGAAATCTCAAGCACCGTTGTACCTAGTAGCTCAAATTTCTGATTTCAAGAGGCAACCAAGAGTCCAAAGTGGAGGAAAATCTGCCCTAAATTTTTTAAGACTCAGATAATGGACAATATTTAATTGTGTTGTGCAATATAATTCTAAGAAAAAGGTTATCATTTTGTTGACATTCACACAACAGAACATCACTATACCGTTGTACAATAGAGTGAAACTTAAACACACAACAGACAATTTATGTTCCGTTGTGTGATTAGTGTTGTGAGATTAACTTTTTGTAATAGTGAATGGGAAGTCAACCCTTTTTACCAAATCGCCTTTCAAAGCACCTTTGCTTTTCGCAACTCTTTTTTTTCGAAATCCTTTTTCCGAAACATTTTTAGAAAACCTTTCCGAAACACTCTTTGAAAACTTTTCTGAACTTTTTTCGAAACTTGAAGTCAAACATTTCAAACAATAATTAGAAATTTTCACAATTTTCCAAGTCAAAGGTTCAGAAACACTTCCTCGAACAAGAATTTTTCAAGTCGACTTGTCAACAAGATTGAAAAAAATTTCACGAATCGATAAAACTTTTTGTGGTCTCTGAGATCTTAAATCATTGAAAATCGAAAACTCAGAAGCACTGCTCTGATACCACTTCATGTAACTCCCCAAGCTGCACCTCACCAGTTTAAGCACGTTTCAGTGCTGCGAGTGTCTAAAACATAAACCAAACGCTTGATTTATATCCTAGAGAACTCTAGACATTTTGTTTAATAAACTTTTTGTAAACGCACAGCAGAGCGTAAAAATAATTTTGAGGTGAAATTCTTTAAATCACTAAATCAATTTGTTCATCCAAAACATTAGATGAATGTTCACCCGAAAAATAATGAACTTCAAGGAATAAGAATTAACACTACTAGAATTATGTTATAGACATCACATAATTTAAATCTGTTAGACTTGCACATGATGTAAAAAAGTAAGCTAACATTGCTTTCGAAAAATACCGATTTAAATATATATGATTAACATCGGTTCTTAAAATGACCGGTGTTAAAATTTTTGTTTAAAAATTTAGAGGAACCAAATTTTTGTGGAAGCGTCAACTGTTTAAGTGAATTTTGGGAAGCGGGTTCTAAAACTAAAAATTTTCGCACTTAGAAAAAAGCGGCCAACCCTAAAACAAAAACATAAACCCAAACTCGAGCTCTGTCTCAACTCTCAACCTCCATTCTGAACCATACTCGAGCTCCTCCTCCTCACTCGAAGTCGCCACCATTGTTACCCTCCTCAGCTTATTCGTCATCGACTTCGTCCAGTCCTTCATCTCATGCCCCTCCCACTAAGATGACGATGCCGCTGCTGCTCTCCCCTAGCTAAACCCAAATTCGTCGACGCCGACTTATCATTGTGTTTCGAGGAGGACAAGGACATCATCCAAGTCGTTCTAAATGGCGGCGTTCCTCTAGTGTCTCGAATCGAAGCTCGGCGACTGCAAGAGAGCGGTGTCGATTCGGCGCGAGTGACTTCAAAGAATGACTAGGAGGTCACTGCAGGGTTTGTAGGATTCGATTATGACTCCATTCTTGGACAGTGTTGCGTGTCGCCGGTCGGAGACGAAGTCATCTTTATAGGTATGATTATTTTTGGGCTATTGTTTTCATTTGGGCGAAATTATTGTATGGACTTGTGGGCTATTGTTGAAGTATGATTGTTTTTTGTTTAGAGTTTAAGAAGCAACGAATTTGTGGGTGGGTTGAAGAACTGTGAATTTCTGGAGAAAGTCAGTCCAGCTTGGGTATGTGCTCTCTTGCTTCCTTCCAATGTTTTTACAAATTGAAATTGTGAGCTATGAAATTTTGATTTTAATTGCTTTATTCTATGATTTGTATGGTCACCTTGAGTTTGAACTGTTGATTTTGTTATACTTTTAATACTGGGCAGTCTGGAGTTGACTGGAGAGGAAACGAGATTGGAGTTAAAATGATCCTAAAGTTCAGAACATAGGGTATGTGTTCTTCGGTTTACTAAGAATCCAAGTAGTTTCGATTGAAAAGATTTGGTTTACTGCTACCTTTTTCCGTTAATTTGGTTAAAGGTTTATTGTCTCCAACTTAGACAGAAATTTCGATTTGGGGCAAAAGTATTGAGCATTAATGTTGTACGAGGCATTGTGTTAATTGCAATATGATTTATGTAAATTATGGGTGTTAATTTGATTACTGATTGTTTTTCTTGTTTGCTGTGGTGGTGTTGGTGTTGCAAAACCTAGGGTCAGTTGCTGTATCTCATAAAATGGTGGGTGAAGCCTTTTTCTCTTAAATTAAGCCTCTTTCTCAAGGCTTCTGATCGACAAAAGCAATGTTCTTTTTCTGTTGTTGACAAGTATGCTTTCCCATTCTAAATCAATCTCTCTCTCTCCCCCCTCCCTCCCCAGATTAAGCATAGGAGGATCTCAGTTGATTTAACTACAAGCTTTACTTACAATGTTGTTTTGAGTAGTAATAACAGTCAAGATGATCAAAGCTAATCTGTAAATTGTGAGACTTGAAATCATGGAAAACACACAGGTTTTGTTGGGTGATCTATTATGGGTTTAGGGAATGTTTGGAAAAGTCACGTGAGTCTAATGTGTAACATTTGATGCTTGATGGCAGACCATTCACGTTTGTATGACTCTGCCTCAAGTTTTTATAGGTCCTAATTTCTAGAGTGGTCCTCTACAATTTTTGTTTTTTCCTTCTTCTTGTGGTATCCAACAGTAAGGGAAATAGATTGAGTTCTTGGAAAGTTGTGCTTACTTTGATTTGGTACTGGGTTAGTGGAAGTGTTTTGTAATTATACTATTAATCAGAGTCTGAATGGTACTTGTCGTGTTTTATTCCCTTTTCTAGTTCTAGGTGATTTCTTGTCAGATCTACCTTACATAAAACGATTCAAGTTTTGTTTTCTGGAATGTAGCTTTAGGCTTTTAATAAGCAGCCATGAAATCTTGCCAAAACCAAAATTACACCAGAACTTTTCACTATGAGTTTCTTTTTATTATTATGTTGAATTTTTATTTGTCTTTTACGCTTTTGTAACTAAATTACGTTTTTCTTATGTTCTAATAGAAGTTTTAGTGGGTGTTATCCTTTGAAATAGGTAATTAGTCCGATAATGGGTTAAAACTCTCGACCTCACTTTATTCATGAATTATGTAAGTATATAATTTATTAAATCCCAAGGAATTCTTGCAAAGAAGAATATGAAACAAGTTTAATTAACAATTGTTCGATTTGGGAGCATTAAGAAGGTTATGATTTTCCCTCAGTTTACAAAATCAAAAAATTTGGTTTTTTTTTCCCTGTTTTTTACATGTGTTAGTTCTAAATTAGCATCAACAAGTGCTTACACAACTCAAGAGAACTAATATACAAATGTACACGCTTGCTAGGAGCATACCAAAAACAGTAGAACATTAACAAAAATAGGTTCTGAATCTAACACTACTGCATTCCTCGCCTCGATCTCAACCCTGGTGGTCATGACCTATAGGAATAATCGCTACACCATGGAATAGTGCATCATGATTGCAAACAACAACCCTGTAAGTTTGTGAAGCTCGTATAAGTAAACTCAAATAACCCAATGAAGCTGAAGAAGATGAAGCAGGCTCGCAGCAGCCAAAGATGGAGATGGTGCCTCTCGGACTAACAAGGTTGGTCCACTATGGTCTATATTTGATTTAAAAAAAAGACAAGTAAAAATAGCCCAAATAAGGAAAATTAAGATGGTTGGTGCATCATTTAAATTGAAACTCAGCAATGCCCATCTGGCTTATCAACTTCTTCTGTAGACAAAGTTGGAATCTTTAGAGCCACTTACCCCCGAGTTATCACATAAATGAAGAATTTCTGGTTGGATATGTATCCCATGCATGATTTCTGGTTGGATATGTATCCCATGCATTGTGTAATGATCAAACAGCTCCCTCTAGGTGGTTGTGTTTCGAAGAACGTCAAAAAAGTAGTTCAAATGTGTTAAAGGGTCAAAAATTTGGGTTTTTTTTTTCCCTATTTTTTACCTGTGTTAATTCTGAATTAACATCACAAAACCAGGTAAGTGTAGCAAGAGCGTCCACTATCTCGCTACACACATGGAATCAAGTCATCATTGCGATCGCTTACTGCTCGACCGATGTAGTTAACCCTTCGGAGGTTAATGGGATCGAACCCAAGGAAGTTAGTATCACCCTTCGCTCTCAGGCCATCAACAATTCTCATACGGTTTGGTAAGTATGCTTCTCATTTTAACTTAACCAAGCCACACAACTTAACATACATCATGTTAAAAACAACTTAACGAAATAAAATCACACATCAAGGAGAGTCCCGAATCCCCTACTTGGATTCTGATGTTCTCCCTCACGTACTCCGAGAGTCGCGAACCTTCTGTTCCTCGGGTAACTGGAGTCCTAAATTCCGACATTTCGATAATTAATAATTCAATGAACCATATTTGAAACCTCGATGATTGATAAATCGTCTAACCAACTTTTCATGGTTTGATCAGGAGTTGACCAAGGCTTGACTAACCTTTCCTGCTTTGACTAGGATTGACCAAATTGACAAAGTTTGGCCTACTTTCACCAGGAGTTGAACAAGGCTTGACTAAGCTTTCCTGGTTTGACTAGGATTGACCAAGTTGACAAAGCTTGGCCAAGGTCCAACCAATCGCAACAAGTTTGATAATTATCCCAATTATCGAACATTTTACTCGAAAAATTAAGATATCGACCAAATACGACTATGTTGAAGTAAATTAAACAGCGACTTAATTCCAAACATATTAGGTGTACTCAAAATTTACTAAGGCCACCAATATGTTATTTTCCTTTATTTACTTATTATCAATCAACAAACTGCACAGGCAAATGATTTACAGTTTCATCAACGAAAGATTCCAATTTTTACTTAACAAATCGTCACATAGTAATTCGATAGAATTACTATGGACGCCCAATAATTCCATTCTCAAATGTAGTGTACCCAAAACACTAAGGGCACCCAAACCTCATCAAATTCTTTCCTTTTTCGTCCTAGTCTTTATCTTTCCAATCTAACTAGTCAAACAAGTCCACTGTCCACAATTACAATAATAATAACAGATGCATCAACAACCAGACTTTAATTAGACAATCATGCTTTGACAATCACAACCAATTCTAACTATAACACAAATAACCCAATCTGCATAAGCAAACAACACCGCATAGCCAACACAATTCCTCAGCTTTCAGGGATTATAAACTTTGACAGAACTTCTGAATTTACCTTCAGTGTTTGCAGGTGGAAAATGCAAGCCTCTAATCCAACTCAGCAACAACCTTCTAAGAACTCGATGATGAAATGGTATCCAATCTTCAACGTCCACAACCCAGAAATCTTCAGAACTTAACTCCCAACCGAGGTTAGGCCTCGTCTACAGAAGCAGTAGAACCAGAAACGAAGCCAAGTGCCAGAACAGCCGCTGGCACCGATGATCGTGACGAGACTGAACCAACCCCAGAAACTCAATTAGTAAAAATCGATCGTTTCAAAAAAATAATCAGAATATCGTGTAGAGCGTGACGAAAGGAGTAAAGTTCATACTACATGCAGCTCAATCGATGGCCGGAGTCGCGGGAATTCGTTGAAATTCGCAAGAAAAGTTTGAAGCTTTCGATCGTTGATTCTCCTCCCTGGTCCGATGCATGGATGATCTAAGACTATAGGGTTGTCGTCGACGGCGAGACGAAGATAAGGTGACCAGTCCGCCGGCCGGAGGCGGCCTGACGGAGGAAGTACGGTCGAGTCACAAAACCAGGTCGTCGGGTCTAGTTCCGGGTCAGAGAGCTTCGACCCTCTCGACTCTTCTGGATTGTTCAACTAAACAGAGGCTTGTTTATAGGCTGCTCTAATTAGTGCTCGACAACTGTGATCAAGCGGTGGAAGTTTTGGACGGCTGAGATTGCATCGTAGAATTTTCATATTTTCTTAAATCTCATAATTGCAGAAAATCATGATAAATAGCTTGGGTATCCAAAAACTTGCCCGAAAATTTTCAAGAACTCATCATATCGTGTACTTTATTATCCAACCCTTAAATCAAGAATTTCACATTGAGGAAATTTCTGAAAATATTCTCAAGAATTTGATAATTAACGAGAACGTAAATAGATAATTTGTCAAACGATCTCAATTTAAGCTCGATAAATTTTTCCGGGGCTCACAAAATTGAAGAGAAAATTTTTTTCCAATGTCCAAATAAAAATTTGACTATTTCGGAGATACCGTTTCTAATATTAGAAATCGTTGTAAGCTCATTATCTAGATCAACATACTTTTATTCCAACGTCATAAGAAATGAAATGAAATTGTAAAGTTTGTGCGTTATTCACATTTTTTACCATCATTTTCTATCACTATAGGAATGTGATCTGAGATGTTTCATAGGTCAAATGCAATACACAATTAAAGGAAATATACTTTTTTAATCCAATGAGTCCAATCCTCTATCATGCATTCCCTAGCGTCATTTCTCATCCACGTAAATTTCTTACCCATATAAGACAAGTCTTCAAGACCACATTCTTTAATGACATTCTTGAATGCCAATATCTTCGCAGGAGTTCTTTTGTGTCCACCACTTTTCCCTCACTGGTCTAAAATTTCATTAAAACGTCCGAAATATATCCATGAAATGCCTAATGTTTTTTTTTTCATAAGTTCTTGGGCGACTTCCATAAGCATGCTTTTATTTTCAGGTATTCATAGAATCCTGTCAACCATCATTTCTAGATATCATGACCAAAGTTAATTAACCACAAAATCAAGATAATTTCTCGTCTTATATGGAAGAACTCATGCCTAGCTTACATGACCTAACCAACACAATTATCTTTATTGACCGCAACTCTGCATTTAGAAAACTTGCTAAAATTATGGATCCCTAGGGAGGAAGAGACTTCTTTGATAACCCCGGACAAACAAACGAGTCTCTGTGAGGAAATAATATTAGGATTAAATATAGGCATAAGAACTTTCAACATGTGTTGATGTTTAATATTCAGCGGTAGCTAAACTATGATCTGCAGGTCTGGTGGGCGGACCGTTGATATTATCAGTATTTTCGCTACCTGTCAAGTGAAATACAAAGAGGGCGTCAGAGGGAGACCGCGTCGGACGGTCTTCTCTTCTCCGATGCCTAAGTTAGTCAATGTATTTTTATTAATATGATAACAGTAGGCAAGTAGTAGATGCGTAATTAATGAGAAGAGAGGAGAGAACCTTTTATAGGTGGGGAGGGAGCTGATCTTCTCCATGTTTTCGATGTGGGACTGATATGCTTCAATTCCCAGTTTCTGGAGCTTCTGATGCTGTGTTGGCGCGGCGCGTAGCTGCGCGTCAGTGGTGATCTGAGGGTAAGCCGGGGGGTAGGCAGTAGCCTGCTTTGCTGTCTTCCCATAGGTGACTCTTATGGCGAGAGCTGGTATTCCTGGCGATAGTATGAGCGTGGCTCATTATAGCTAATTATGCTAGGCAAATGCTCATGTAAGTATAAGTCCCCCAAGTCCCCAGTCAAGGAGGGCCATCTTGGTTGGGGAGTTGCCTAGCTGTTTGAAGCGTTGCTCCCGTTAGACTTGCAAAGCATAATTAGAGTCAGTGCGTTGTCAACCATCGACTTATTGAGCAAACGCTTTATACCCTTTCGGGTGGGCCCCTGCTAGGTCCCCTAGGGAGTCCCCCACTCCCCGGCTAAGATAAACCTCCGTTTGGTCTGTGTATTGTTTGTTGAGGGGATCTATGTTGAACATAGGGTGTTGGGTAGCGAGCCCAAACTTTGATACCCAAGTGGCGGGGGTCAACGTGCCTGATCAGGGCCGTCGAAGACTGTTAACGTGGCGGTCGTTGTACATATGAGGCGTAGCCTGAAGAATCGGGTGGCAGGAATACCTCTGCCGAGGGTAAGGGGGCGGTAGTGTTGCGGGGACTAATGTTTGCGAGACATTTGCTAGCGGTATTGTGTTAGTGGCGACTGTCAATTCCCAGATGAGAGGGAGAAGTTCCGCTACCGGTATTGCGCATAGCGGAGACTCGCTTGCAGGCTAAGTGGGAGAAGTTCCGCTAGCGGTGTTGCGCGTAGCGGAGACTCGCTTGAAAGATAAGGAGAGAAGTTCCGCCAGCGGTGTTGCGCGTAGCGGAGGCTCGCTTTCAAGATAAGGAGAGAATTCCGCTAGCGGTGTTGCGCGTAGCGGAGACTTGCTTGAAAGATAAGGAGAGAAGTTCTGCTAGCAGTGTTCCGCGTAGCGGAGGCTCGCTTTTAAGATAAGGAGAGAAGTTCTGCTAGCGGTGTTGCACGTAGCGGAGGCTCGCTTTTAAGATAAGGAGAGAGGGGTTCCCTCTGGTATAGGAGCACTGAACCTGGACGATTGGTTTACTCGCGCCCTTTGATGGGTTCTGCCACGTGGCCGTCATGCGTCGGTTTAACGTTTGGGATTGTGAGTTCTGAGCACGCCCGTCTCTTCGTCATAAATGCGAGTAATTATCGACTCAGTCTCCGAGGAGATGCCTCGGTTATTCTGAAAACCAAATTCGATCGTGGGACACGTGTGCGGCTGGAGAATGTAGTCGCTTTTTGGTGAACAGCCTAGATTTGATTGATGTTGACATTAAAAGGGGGGAAAACCAGAGGTTGTCACCATTATCTCTTCTTCAAACTTTCTCGTCGTCCTCAAACTCTGTTCTCTGGCATTCGAGAAGTGACTTTTGCCACTCGAGCGAGAGATCGGTGTTTTGGTGCAAGGGATCCCCGGAAGTGAAGGCGTAGAGTTCGAACGCTCCTGAAATTTCACACCTATAGGTTAGTGATTCTGAGCCTTTTCATTTTTTTTTGTTGTTTCTGTTTTGCTCTGCCACTTTCTGGGTTTTCGATTTGAGTGGTTTTTTGTGCCTCATTGGTGTGCCCTGAGGGTGTAAAACGCGTTTTTTTTTGGGGGGGGGGGTCTCTTCTGGTGTTTTTGACAGAGATGAGGTTTAGGGATTTTTGCTAGATGGTCGAATCTGGGTTAGTGTGGGTTGGTGTTCGTGTTTTGGATAAATCTGGGTAACTGTTCTTGACGTTCCTGGATGAAAATTGTCGTAAGGGTAGCTTAGATCTTGTGTGAACTAACTGGTTTGGGTTTTAGGGCTTGTGATGGCTAGCGTCGTAGAGATTTCAAGTAGGGAGGATTCCGGGTCTGATGTGTCGTTCAGCTAGGCAGATTGGATATTTATTGATTTGTTGCGTCCGTCTGCCCCTGCAGGAACCTCACTATCGGAACCGCTAGACATCGAACCCTTACAAACCATACCCGGGGACGTGGCCATGGCTCGAGGGGGGCGACCGGAGTGTTCTAGGACCATGGAGGATGATGGCGGGTGCGAGCGGCGTGAGGAGAGGCTAGCGAGCAATATCACAGCTAGTGGTTCCGCTGATGGGGGAGATGTCGGCGGAGAGGAAGTGAAGTCTGCCTGGTTCCTGTCTGATGGAACCGCGGTTGATGAGGTGGGAGGGACGATGACAGAGGGCGCCGTCACCCGCTTGAAGCGAGCTTTCCGCCTACCTGGAGTGGTGAAGTTGCGGTCGCCAGCCGCTAATGGGAAAGCATCCATTTTTCCGGCGGGGTACGCTGCCGTTCATGAGTCCAGCTTTCGCCAAGGTGTGACTCTTCCGCTGCAGGCCAATCTGCAAATTTTGGTTTGCGAGTTTGGCCTCGCCTTTGGGCAGATTTATCCCAACATATGGTGGTTGCTGATGGCCCTGAACTCGTTATGGCGCCTGTCCGGTTGTGAGGGTCCAACGGTGGCGGAGGTGCTACATTTCTTTGAGTTGGTGTACGTGAGGCACCGAAGTTGTAGCGGTCAAGTGAATTTGAGTCTGCGGCAAGGGGCGCCCAAGTTAATCGAGAACATGAAGGATTCCATGTCGCACTGGCGGGGGACCTTCTGCGTTGCCATCGACGAGTGGGAATACCAGGAGGTGCCGAATGTGGGGCCGCCGACCTTTCAGATTAGGTCGGAGTTTCAGCCCATCAGAGGTTGTCGTCGACCTCCGCCACTCCAGATTTTGGCCTTGCTAGTCGACTCTTATAATTCTAATCGCGTCTCACTTTTTTTGTAGCAGGCTTGCGTTACAACCTGACTCGCGTGGAGGAGTGCCGTGTGGCGAAGATTCTGGGTGTTGGCAGAACCGCAACCTACTTGACCTTAGGCTTCTCACTGGTTGGGAATTGTTGGTCGCTCAAGAGTTGACTCACGCCCTTGGTAGCTAACTTTCAGTGATTTGTGTTCTAGTCCAGTTTGCGACGGGCTAATTGTTATTTGTTTTTGTAGAATCTCCGTTGGGAAATAGAATAAGCCAAGACGCTTTTGCCAAGGCCAGGGAACGTGCAGAGATGAACGATTTTTTGGAGAGCATGTACGCTCAAGGGCTGGCAGCCCAGAAGACTGCGGTCGACCCAGAGACACTGGCGCTGAACCAGTCTGAGGTGCCTGTGGTATTGTCGATGCCTCACCACTCCCATCTTGGTGCAGACGGTTTGCCAGCCGTTCAAGCTGGGGCTATGGTCAGTCGCGGCGTTGCTGGTGGGAGGGCGGCTCTTGCATCCGCTGTGCAGACGAGGGAGAGAGTGGCCGCCACTCGGCGTGGGTACCAAAAGGAGAAAACGGTGGCCACGAAGGCACCGGTTACGATTGCGGGGTTGGAGTCGCAAGCGGCCTCAAGGTCTGTCGCCGCTAGTGCTACGTAAGTGTTGCAAAAGAAGCAGCGTTAGAATGACGAGGCGGAAGGGGTCGAGACCATAGGGGCCCGCCAACAGAAGAAGTCGAAGCAAGCTATGCCAGAGGAGACCGTCTCCGTTGGAAGGGAGGCTCGGACGGGTTATCTAGATCCTTTCGCCCCTATACCGAGTTTCTGACGGACCTTGAGCGGGAGTATCTATATCACCAGTGTGAGAGGCTGGGGTTCGGCGGCTTGGAGGAGATTGTTCGCTCCACTACCCTTGATCAGTCGCCCTTCACCTCTGCCTTTGGGCACTTATCTATTGGGTTGCATCAGTTGTTTCGAGCGGCGTTGAGTCAGCCCCGCACTGAGCAACAACTGAGGGAGGAGATTGGCAGTCTCCAAGGGGAGTTGGAGGGAGCCAAAGAGAGACTGGCGGAGGCTGAGCGGCGCCTGTCTAAGGCCAATGTGATCTGTTAGATGCCTGTGGCAAGCTGTCTGTCGCCGTTGAGCGTGACCTCGAGCTGAATAACGACGTCTCCAAGCTGTAGCAGGACATGACTCTGCTGAAGGATCAACTGGCGGCTAAGGTCAAGAAGATTGAGATCCTTTAGCGGGACTCTGCCGCCAAGTCCCCCGAGGTGAAGAGGTTGGCTGGATGAGGTTGCCTGGTTGGAAGTGGATAAGAGTCGCACGGAGGCCGCCGCTGTGGAGACGTTCAAGCAGTCCGCCGAGTATAAACATGCGATGGCGGAGGCGGTAAAGTCTGGTGCCGCCGCTAACCTGGAGCTGCTAAAGCAGAAGGGTGCTATCAATTGGGTGCAGGAGTCCCAGCCCGCTAGGCTGTCAGTTCAGACAGCGCCTCCTGCGAGTGGTGTGACGCCTACTCAAGCTGAGGGTGTTTGTTCAGGAAGTGGGGAAAGCAGTGATCATCCGGCGGACGACTCTCAGCGGACTCCACCTCCGACGCGGTCTGAGGTTTGGCGTACCGGCTTTCTGGTTGCATATACTCGACCGAATGGTACCATCGTGACTCCGAGTCCGACCGCTCGTGGGTCCGATCAAACGAGCCACATGTCAGAGCAATAACCGCTGCCGGCAGGCGAGGATGGCACTGCAGCTTCCCAGAACCCATGAAGACCGGCCACTGTAGTGCCGTTGAGACCTCTTTTTTTTTTTGTCGCCGCTAAGGCTCTTTTGTAATTTTTGGAAACATCTTTGGGCGTTGAATCCCGACCCCTAATAAATTCAACTGGTTATTTGATTTCGAGATTTTTGCTGTAGTACTCGTCGTTGATTTGTGTTAGTTGCATGCCACCATACTGTTAGAGCCTTGACCTGTGTTTGTTAATCAATCGAAACATTAGAGGAATTAAAATTGTGCCAAGTGCACGAGATAGCGGACGTGGTCCGCCGAATGTTGTTGGCGTTGCCAGTTACTTCTTGTGCATGGACTTGGCAACAATGGTTTGAATAATTCATCGTTCATTGGTAAATGACGGATCAGCGTTTACAAAAATAGGGTTGTACCGGTTGGGTAGCTTTCCTTAGCTAAATATTGAACAAAAATTTAGCTAAGTCAAGATGCTCTTGGGTAGCGGCATGACTATTTGTAGTAATATCGAAGGTGTATTCCAAGGGTGGGTAGTTGTGACGCCATCCTTGTCCATTAAGTAGAAGGTGTCGGGGCCAACGACTTCCATAATTTTGTATGGATCGTCCCAAGTTGGGCGGAGTGCCGTTGGCGGTGGGATGACCTCCTTCATTACCCAGTCCCCCAGTTGGAGGTTCCAGGCCTTGACCTTGGCGTTGTAGAAACGTGATACCCGCTGTTTGTTTTGTAAATTGTGCCAATGGGCCTTGTGTCGTTTTTCCTCTAGGAGGTCCTTGTCTAGGCTGACGCCTTCGCTGTTGGTCTCATGGCAGTAGCCTTCGACTCTAGCGGTGGGTTGAGTGACCTCGATAGGCAGGACAACTTTTGTTCCGAACATCATGCAGAATGGTGTTTCACTAGTGACGGAAGTTGGGGTAGTCCAGATGGCCCACAGGACTTCAGGCAGTTTTTCCACCCATAAATCTTTGGCGTCGTCGAGTTTCTTTTTTAGCAGCTTTTTGATTATTTTGTTTGGGGGTGAGCGACAGATGCAAAACTCATTCGGGTGCCCAAGTTGGCGGTGAAGGATATGAGTTCCTTGTTATTGAACTACGTGCCGTTGTTTGTAATGATTGTATGGGGGACGTCATAGCGGCAATAGATGTTCTCCCAGAGGAAGTGAATTACCTTGGCAGTAGTGATTGCTGTTAGAGGTTCCACCTTTATCCACTTGCTATTGTAGTCGATGGCAACGATGTTGTACTTGAACTGTCATTTTGCGGTTGGGAACTTTCCTATTAAGTCCAGGCCCCAAGTTGAGTGAATCCATGGGCCAATGATGACTGAAAGGGGTTCCGCCGGGGCGTGTAAGAGATTAGCATATTGTTGACATTTGTGGCAGGACTTCGATATCTTTCTAGCATCGTTGCTGAGAGTAGGCCAAAAGTAACCTTGTCTCATTGTGCGGTTGGCCAGGGATCTGGCGCCCGAGTGGTTTCCACATTCCCCGCTGTGTATTTTTGCAAGTACGACCTTTCCTTCCTCTGGGGTTAGACACCGGAGGTTGGGGTGAGTGAAACCCTGGCGGTAGAGTTTGCCATTTTGGATGTTGTACCAGGTTGCTCTCTGCTGGAGTTATCGTGCTTCGACTTTTTCCGTTGGCAGAGTCCCATTGCGTTTATACTCGATGATTTCGTCCATCCAACTAGGGCTGACTTCAATGTTAAAAATCTCCGCTAGGGTTTTTGTGATGCTTGGCCTGTCAAGACTCTCCACCCTTGTGTCCGCCGGGCTTTGATGTGGTTAAGCGGTTGCTAGTCTTGCCAGTGAATCAGCTTTGGCGTTCTTTTTCCTGGGGATCTGTGTAATGATGTGGAAGTTGAATTTTTTTAGAAGCGTCCTGACGTATCCCAAGTATGCCGCTAGCTGTTGATCTTTGGCTTGGAAACTATAGTTGACTTGGTTAATGACTAGTTGGGAGTCGCTGAATATGTTGACGATGTCAGCCCCAGAATCGATGGCTAGGAGTAACCCGACAATGAGTGCTTCGTACTCCGCCATGTTGTTAGAGGCTTTGAAATTGAGCTTTAATGCGTATTCCACGTTCAGTCCCCCCGGCCCCATCAAGATGATGCCGGCGTCACTGACCTTTCCGCAAGCGGAGCCGTCGACGTGTAAGTTCTAGTCTGAGTGCTGGGGGGTTGGGTCATCAGCGGTTATTATTTCTGCCGTCGACAGTGATACCGCTAGGTATATATACAATGTCTCATTTTGTATAGGAATAGAAAGGAGTGGGATCGCTGCCAAGTACTCTTTCAAGCTTTGGAATGCTGCCTCACAGTCCGTGTTCCAGTCGATGACCTTCTTGTGGGTTGTCTTCAGAACTTTGAAGAATGGGAGACATCTGTCAGTAAGTCTGGAGATAAACTGAGAAAGAGCGGTTAGTTTTCCCTGGAGGCTTTGAATGTGCTTCTTCCACTATGGAGCCTTCATGTTGAGGATGGCCCGTACCTTGTCAGGATTGGCTTCTATGCCCCGTTCACTGACTATGTAACCAAGAATTTTGCTGGTGGTGACGCCAAAGAAACATTTTTGTGGGTTGAGGTACATGCCTTAAGCCAAGAGAATGGTGAATATGATTCTGAAGTTTGCCACGTGTCCGCTAGCCTTGATGCGTTTTACCAACATGTCGTCCACGTAGACCTCGATGATTCTTCCAAGATGTTCAGCGAACATGGCATTCATCAACCGCTGGTAAGTTGCCCCGGCGTTCTTCAAATCGAAAGGCATGACATTCTAGCAGTATAGGCCCTTGTCGGTGGTGAAGGAGGTGCACTCTTGGTCGCCGGGGTGCATCTTAATCTGGTTGTAGCCGGAGAATGCATCTATCATGCTGAGCAGCTTGTGTCCAGTGGTATCGACCATTTGGTCTATGCGAGGTAGCGGGAAGCTGTCCTTGGGGCAGGCCTTATTGAGGCTTTTGAAGTCGACACACATCCTCCACTTTCCGCTAGGCTTTTTGACCATGACCAAGTTGGATATCCACTGGGGGTAGTTGACTTGGCGGATGAATCCAATGTTCTGGAGCTTGGCAACCTCTTCCCCTATTGCACGATACCTTTCCTCCTCAAGAGCCCTTCACCGTTGCTTGACAGGGTAGGAGGATGGTTTGATGCTCAATTTGTGCGTTATGATCTCAGGGGAGATGCCTGGCATGTTAGCATAGGACCATCCAAAGACGGCTACGTTGTCACGCAGAAATTAGATGAGCTCATCCGCTATCACTTGGTCAAGCTGAGCACCAATGCGGACTGTCCGCTCAGGGTGTTCGTCTGAGATGCTGATGACCCTCAAGGAAGTTTCTAGGTTGACAGGCTCTTTTTTGACATATTTCTTCTCGTCCTCCCTAGGGTCCTCAAAAATGTTTGGTGCTGGTGCATGGTTCCCCACCGTTAAGATCTCATGGCGGCTCCCCGAGCGTGCCACAATTGTGGAGTAACATTCCCGTGCCAGTTGTTGACTTCCCTTGACACAGCCTGTCCCGTTGGGCGTAGGAAACTTCATAAGAAGCATATATCCGGCTATGATGCACTTGAGCTTGTTGAGCGTCGGTCGACCAATAATGGCATTATATGAGCTGAAGCAGTCTACAATGATGAACTCTGTGTGGATTTCTACAGTACGTGGGCTAGTGCCAATAACTAGTCGCATGTAGTTCGAACCCAATGGTTGTGTGATGTCACCGGAGAAACTAAGCAATGGCTCATGAACCTGTAGTAATTTCCTATTCCGTAGGAGTTTGCTATAACAACCGTTGAAGATGACATTTACAGCGGAACCGCTGTCGACAAGGACTATTCCTACTGACCATTTGCCGAGTATGGTGTCGATTAAGAACGGATCGTCGTGGGGCAAATGTACTCCACACTCCTCTTCCTCTGAGAAGGTAATGGGTTCTCAACCAACCTCTGGGAGTTTTGCGGACCTCTCATAGCGTATGTTGGAAATTTCGTTGGGGTGGTTAGCACGCGCATAGAGCTTCTTTGCCCTATGAGACATGTTGGTGATTGAGGCACCACCGTCGATGGTGTTGATGCGGCCCATTGGTTCGATGTTGGCGACCATGGGTGGCGATTGGCCCACTTTGAATTGCTCCATCTTACCATCTCGGTATAACGTTTCAATGGCTGTTTTGAGGGCGTGGCAGTTGTTGGTATTTACACCATTTGCCAGTGTTTCTGGGTTTTCCCACCCTTAGGTACTTTCTTGGGGGTGGTGGCGGTATCTGATCTTTGTATTGGTTGAATATATCCTCGTATGATGCCGTAAGGACTGTAAACACTGCATGCTGCTGGGAGGGCTCTGTCTGTTTATTACGGTTATCCTCCTGAGATGAGCGGTTGCCCCTATTGTAATGTTGGTCCATCTGCCGCTTGCTCTGGTAGTTGTCTTGTTGCCACTCTCTCTTCTTGTCAATTGGTGGAGTAGCGGTGGTCTTGCTAGCGGTTTCCCGATGGCTAACATAGGGCTTGGCTACCTTTACACGTGTTGGTGGTGGTGGTGGGCTCTCTCCGTACGTGAGGAATTCTGCCTGTGCATGGATGATAGCCTCGCTCATGACATGGTCGTAAGCGGCATTTGTTTGGGGTGATAAAGGAATGGCCCTTTGAGGAGTCCCTGCTTGAAGGCTGCCAGTGCCATTGTCTTTTCAAGATCGCGACACTGAGACTTTGCCACCCGCCATTTGGTGACAAATGCCTTCAATGATTCCTCTGTCCCCTGCTTGAGGTCGAACAGCTGAATTGTATTGTGATGTCTGGCGGCTAACAGGATGAACAGAGCAAGGAAAGTATTTGACAGTCCTTGAAATGAGTCAATGGATCCTGGCAGGCATTCAAAGAACCAGCTCATTGCCTCACCGTCTAATGTTTCGCTGAACAAGTGTCAGAGGGTGGTGTCATCAAATCCCTTGTTGTTGGTGACCTTTTTGAAGGTGTCCATGTGGACGAATGGGTCAGACGTGCCGCTGTAATGTGACATCTTTGGTGTCTTTGCGTGTGCTAGTATGACCGCCTACAGGATCCCGGCGGTGAATAGCCCTGATCTGGATGTGAAAAGCGGATTTGGTATTGGTGTTGGGACACTTGCCTCCGCCAGGACTAGCCTCTGCTCCAATTGCTGCATCCTTTCTAATATTAGGGAGGCGACATCGCCAGCTGGCCCCGCTTGGAGGTTATGCCGGATTGACCCGTGCCTGGTGGCAGGTGGGTTACCTTCGGTCCTAGCTCTGACTGCCGAACGGTTAGTATTTGGTTGTGATTCCACTTCTTGCGCCATAATTAGGCGGGGCGGAGGAAGTGGGCCCCTTAATTCTGGCGGGTTCAGCGGTACTTGCATCTGTATGATTGGTACAGGTATAATTCCGCCGGTGTTGGGTTGACTGCGTCTAGTGCTCCGTGACTGTTCGCTTTGTGCTGTATTAGTGTTTGCCTCCAATGCCTTTTTCAATTCGTCGAACCTCGACATTAGCGTGGCCACTTGTTTTTTGGCTTCCGCCTTCTCTCGGCGCTCTTGTTCACGCTCCCTGTTTGCTTTATGGAGGTCCGTCAGTGTCAGCTAGTACATAGAGGCAAGGTCCTGGACTGTTGGGCGGTTGTTGCCCGGCTGGGCCTCCGCTGCAATTTGGGTCTGCTGGACCTGGGATGAGCCCTGGGGACCCATACTAGGGTTAGTTGGAGTGTTGAATAGTGCTCGGTTAACGTTGACTGCTGGGTCAACGCTAGCCGTGGGGTTGGCGGACTGGTCTGCTTGCTCCTCGACGTTTTTCCCGCTACCGTTAGCCATGGTGGTGGTGGGGTGACTTTTTGTTCAAAAGATTCCCACAGACGGCGCCAATGTTGATGTTTAATATTCAGCGGTAGCTAAACTATGATCAACGTAGGTCCGGTGGGCGGACCATTACTTGATATTATCAGTATTTCCGCTACTTGTCAAGTGAAATACAAAGAGGGCGTCAGAGGGAGACCGCGTCGGGCGGTCTTCTCTTCTCCGATGCCTAAGTTAGTCAATGTATTTGTATTGATATGATAACAGTAGACAAGTAGTAGATTAATGAGGAGAGAGGAGAGAACCTTTTATAGGTGGGGAGGGAGCTAATCTTTTCCATGTTTTCGATGTGGGATTAATATGCTTCAGTTTCCAGTTTCTGGAGCTTCTGATGCTGTGTTGGCGAGGCGCGTGGCGGCGCATCAGTGGTGATCTGGGGGTAAGCTGGGGCGTAGGCAGCTTGGCTGTGTTCCCATAGGTGACTCTTATGGCGGGAGTTGGTATTTCTGGCGATAGTATGAGCGTGGCTCATTATAGCTAATTATGCTAGGCAAATACTCATGTAAGTACAACATGATTGAATGAGTCGCCATATCCACAAAATTCTTAAACAACACAACACGTTACTTTTCCGGCGGAGATACTCTAAGCTGTATTTGTTATTGTGCTTTTGTTTTTTCGGCTTTAAACTGCTATATATCCTCACAAACAGTCTTACTCGGGTAGTCGGTTGATTATGTGATCAATCATGCTAAACTGTAGTTAGATTTTGATCTAGGGGTGAAAAATAATATGACAATTTGAATGTTCTTCCACCTTTAAATTTAAATATAAGGACAATTAGAGTACAAATTGATCACAGAACACGACTCGAGAAACAAAAAAGATGATGGTGGCCATGATATACATATACAGGAAAGACCAAAAAATGAAAGAAAAAAGGGGAACAGTGGACTGAAGAGAAGAGAGCGGTTGTACCTTGTGAGTGATAACAGCTCACACAGAGTTAACAACCGTATGACGGATACACCTGAGAAATCCCGAGAGAGTTTAAAAAGTATAAAATCCCATCGGGGGCGCTCAAAGCCAAAAGAGACTTTTAAGAGAGTGTCACTTCCGGACTTGCAGGGCTGGAACGAAGACCAAAATGCGGCTTTCCATGGACTCCAGCGTTCATCAACTGCTCTTCCCTCTTTTATCTCTCCTCCTCCTTCTCTTCGCCCTTCCTTCGACCTCCGAACTCGGCCAGGTACTCCTCTATTCATCGCTTTCCGTTTGCTTCCCCAGAAATCACTGCCAGGTTTTCATTTCGATTATTTTGTTCTGCTTACGTGTCTCAGTTCTGCAATTCTGGAATCGGATATGGTGATTTCGCCTGTGGGGCTTCGTCGTCGTCCAAGTTGTTGATCAAAGGAGGGACTGTGGTGAATGCCCACCACATGGAGATTGCTGATGTTTATGTGAAGGATGGAATCATTGTTGCTGTCAACCCCAATATCAAGGTAGACTTTAGCCGTTGACTTTCCAAATATCATGCGTCAATGTTTTCTTGTATTGGTTAAATACTTGTAGGTAGGGCTGTCATTTTGTTATGGCTGTAGCCGATTATCATACCCTGATTTGTTTGATTAATTGTCTCGGATTGGCTGACACTACCCTGACCTGTGTAGTTCATCTTATAAGATTCCATGCTAAACCAAACAGTTTATCAATCATGCTTCGCTGCGAGGTTCACCCATATAGACTGTGAACTAGAAATATAAAACTAACTTCTCCTTATTTCCAGACCAGACTTATTACTCTACACTCCTCATAAATTGAATACCTACTTGGTATCGGTATTAGAAAAACTAGAGGAAAGAATATTATTAATTGTAAGCATTCACTAATTACTTTATCAAGATCTTAAAGAAATTATAACTTTGGGTGTTTCATGTATGTACTAACCCAGCATGCTTATTGTTTGTGTTAGCAGGTGTTGTCAAGTAATTTCAATATAAACACTCACACACATCTTCATATCTATGGAAAATTGCCACCCGATTGTTGACCTCCTAGCTCCATTAAAAAATCTTGTAGTTTTCCCAAAAATTTTTTTTTGATGTCATCCTACCTTGCATATTTTATTTTATTTTCAATTCCATTGGCAGGTTGGTGATGATGTTACGGTGCTTGATGCCAGTGGAAAGTTTGTCATGCCAGGTTAGGTTTTCATGATCTGCTTATGTAACTAAAGCTTTTCAAAATTTTCCGAGTATTTGAGGCTAATAGTGAATAACAGGCCTCATATGCAAATATGAAATTGAAAGTTTTACATCAAAAGCTCATATTACTTATTATGTTTGCTGATATCTAGATATCTTTTGTTCAGTATCTATCCCCTCTTATAGTTAAACAAGTCTATTTCTCAAGGACAACTCTTTCCCAAGCATTTGTAATTGCAGGAACATGGATCTAAAATGCAAATTTTGTTTGACATTAATAGGAGGAATCGATCCCCATACTCACCTAGCCATGGAGTTCATGGGTACAGAAACTATTGATGATTTCTTCAGTGGGCAAGCTGCAGCGTTAGCAGGTGGAACAACTATGCACATTGACTTTGTTATACCAGTAAATGGAAGTTTAATGGCAGGATTGGAAGTTTATGAAAAAAAATCTGTGAAGTCCTGCATGGATTATGGCTTCCATATGGCAATTACTAAATGGGATGAAATTGTTTCACAAGAAATGGAAATAATGGTTAAAGAGAAAGGTTTGCTATCTATCTTTCCAGGTTTAGTTTTTCTGAATTTTAGATTTTGTTATGTTATGAGCCTAGTTATTGACTGCTATAGCTGTTTGAAATATCTGTATCTGTTTGTATATATTCATTGATATTATTCAGGTATAAACTCTTTCAAGTTTTTCCTGGCCTACAAGGGGTCTCTTATGATCAACGATGAGCTTCTACTACAAGGATTCAAAAAGTGCAAGTCTCTTGGTGCTTTAGCTATGGTGCATGCAGAAAATGGAGATGCTGTATATGAAGGACAGAAAAGAATGAAAGAACTTGGTATTACTGGTCCAGAGGGGCATTCTCTTTCAAGACCCCCAGTGGTAATTATAGAAGATATTGTTCTTGCAAAATTAATATGAATAAGATCAAATGGTTTTTCTTTCTACTTCCCTCCACATGGTTAGTATATTTGTATGATCTACAAAAATAGTAGGTCTTTGAAATTCAAATATTAGTTAGTTACTACAAATTCTGCATTCTCTCCCATCCATAAGAGAAATTATGTTGTAATAATTACTGGTTTCTGCTGCATTACTTTCCATAATAGAAACATTACCATCATTTTTTATTAAACAAAATTTTTAGTCCCATTTCAATGTATTAATATTCTTCTGTCATCAGATTTTAGTACCAAATTTACGAGATAAGAATTGAAATAGATAAAGCAAAAGCGGAGTAGATATTGTAGTACTCCTAATGTTGGTGGGGTTGTACTTTCTTGCTTTCAAACTAAGCGAATGCTTTGTCTTATTATCTTTGAAAGACACCTAGTTTCATAGTATGGAAGAAAATACCAATGTCTATATGCTTTTTTATATCCATCAAGTTCAACTTTTAGGGTTAATTCCTCTGAAAGACATTGATGGTTCTGTTTTTTTTTTTTTTGCTTTTCTTCTTTCCCATGAAGTCCATTTGAATGGACGTTACTGGAATTTTTTTCTGTCCTTTTCTTCAGTCCTGTAACTTTTGGGGAAATTTTACTGTGATGCAATTAATTTCACATTATCAACTATTTTCAATGCAATATTGAGCATATTTTCTCTCCTAGATGTTTTTTAGACATTCACACCTGTAACATGAGCCAAGAAGGAGCTAAAAGAATTTTTTTGTTAATTTTTGTATTTATTATTATTGATTTTTTTTTTGTGCTTTCTGTAATTTTTTTGGAAAATTTTACTGCAATGCAATATATTTCACATTATTGACTTTTTTCATTGCAACATTGAGTATATTTTCTCTTGTACATGTTATCCATACAATTTTACCCTTTTAGCATGAGCCAGAACAAGAGCTGAAAGAAAATTGATATTTGGATTTGTTTGGGTGTAGTTGCATTAGTTTTCAGTTCAGTATTTAATGACCGCATGGGGAAAAAGTGCTTCTATTCGGGAAATATTTCTGCAAAATGATCTTATTGGTAAATTTCCGATATTTTATAGCATGTAGGGTTCCAGGCATTTGTCTAAAAGATTTGGTAATGGCTAGACTACAACAAGCAGGATAACTACTTCTAGATGATCCCTATTGAGCTGCATGTTAAGTATTGGTTCCTTGAGTAATGAGTAATGACTATGCAATTTATCCGAATTTTATCTTTTCTATGGAACTCGGTCAGTCTTGCACTGATTGTTTCCCATTTATATATATTTGATCATATATACCTAGTGTATGATTCAACAACATGCAGCTGGAAGGTGAGGCAACTGCTCGAGCAATTCGATTAGCAGCTTTTGTGAATACCCCCCTCTATGTAGTTCATGTGATGAGCATTGATGCCATGGAAGAAATTTCTAAAGCTCGCAAATCAGGTTTAGCATTATTCTTGCTATGTTGGTGAAATTATTTTACAGCAGCTTTGAGTTTTGTTTCTGTTTTTTCTTTTTCTTTTTGATTTATCGGTATACAACCCAAGATTTTTCATGCCTCAGTCATGTTCAATACTCTTTCCTAATGTTTCATTATGTGATTTGGACCAATTCTGTTCATTATCTTTATTTAGGAATCTGGTTGTAAACAAGTATCAGTTTCTTGAACTTTACTCAATTTTTTAGCTTTTTTTCTCCTTCACCCGTCAAAATTACTGAGTGATGAGAGGTGAACATGTTGCAAGAGAATTGTGAAGATAGGTACTTTGCATCGGCCTTCTCTATTCCATTAAAAGGATAACTGAATGGTGGCATCTCTATCTCATTATTTGGAATTCAGTCTCATAAGTTATAAACGAAGTTGCAGAAGTTATACTCCAAACAAATTTTTCATACACCATATATTGCTCCTTTCTTTTATCAGTTTATCTATCATTTTCATAAAAATGATCGACTTTTTAAATTACAGGGCTTAAGGTCATTGGCGAGCCAGTAGTCTCTGGGTTAGTGCTTAATGAATCTTGGCTTTGGGATCCTGACTTTATCACGGCTGCCAAGTAAGGAGCTGCATTTTTTTTTTATAAAATATGATGTGACTTTTGCCACTCAAATCACATGTTAAGCACAAAGATCTCGTGATGTTTTAGGTATGTCATGAGTCCACCTATCAGGGCTGCAGGACATGACAGAGCCCTCCAAGCTGCTCTTTCAATGGGAATTCTTCAGGTGTCTCTCTTGTTTGAAAGTTATCTGAGAACTATTTTATTCAGTCCTTATGGTTAATTTACCCAAGTTTGAAAATGATGGAAGCAAGAAATAAGAATTTACTGTTAATGTTGAGACCAGATTATGATATTCCCTTGACATTATACTCCGAACCAGACAGCTACTTATTACTCTTAATACCCAGCTTCCTGTACTGTATTTATTTATAAATACTTTAGCTGCCAAAGTCTGATATTGAACAAATTTTTTTAACATATATTTGTTCCTTAAGAGAGTTTTTGTATGTTGCAGCTTGTAGGAACTGATCATTGTACCTTCAATTCTACACAGAAAGCTCTTGGAATTGATGATTTCCAGAAAATTCCAAATGGTGTTAATGGTAGTCGGAGAAAGTCTTTGATATTGTTAATAATATATGGTCTGCTTCACATACAAGGGAATCTTTTTTTCCTTTTCTACTAACCAAATTAACTGATAATTAGGTATTGAGGAGAGGATGCATGTCCTATGGGATACAATGGTGGTAAGCTGTTAAATAGTTCCTGCATGCACATCCTTCAAAATAAGCTGCTTGAATTGAGATTTTATTTATTATTTATTATTATTTTTACTTTTTTTTTGAAATCGCTCTTTTGCTGCATTACTTTCAGGAATCAGGTCAAATTTCTGTAACTGACTATGTCCGGTTGACAAGCGCTGAATGGTATCTTGTCTTTCCTTTGCCTATATCTGAAACTTGAAGTTTAGAGAAAAGCAGAGAATTGCACTTTATTATACAATTCCTGTTATGCTGCCTATATTATGGCAAATTGATTTCCATGCCCACAATACTCTCAGTGCTAGGATTTTCAATATATATCCGAGGAAGGGAGCAATTCGTGCTGGATCGGATGCCGATATCATTATATTAAATCCAAACTCAAGCTTTGAAATAAGTGCAAAGTCCCACCACTCTAAATCTGATACCAATGTCTACGAGGGATGGAGAGGGAAGGTAATCTGATCACTACTATTTTGTTATATGTGTCCTAATATCACATTTGTTCCCTCAAAACTTTTCTCTATTTACATGTCACAATATACCTCTATCATTAATTTTAGAATTGACGTGTATTTTATGACATCTGTATAATTTTCAACACAAATTCATTTTACATTGTTGTGATACCCTGGCATCAGAGTTAATGCTACATTTTCTCAGGGAAAGGTTGAAGTCACTATTTGTGGTGGAAGAGTTGTTTGGCAAAGTGATGAACTGAAGGTTGTTCCTGGTTCTGGCAAGTACATAAAAATGCCACCATTCAGTTATCTTTTTAATGGAATAGAGAAGGCCGATGTAAAGTACCTATCTTCTCTTAAGGCTCCCGTAAAGCGCTTAAGAACCACCACCTAGAATGCTTGTACCATACACCCTTTTCATTTCGTATTGAATTTCTGTACATGATGGTCCAGTATATATGCCCTTTGTCTTGATAAATAAGATGTACACATTTGTTTTTTTACCTTATTGTATGTCTAATAGTGAATTCAGTTTAAAAGTAAATAAATATATACCCGTTGCACTTTGAACATATTCGGTTCGTTCATTGATTTAATCTACTTCGATATCTTAACGATAATCAATTTGATTGAAGATTTGCAGAGATAATCAACTCATATTTATGATCAACACCTATATATACTGTCCTCTGGGCTCTGGCAATGCAAATAATGAACTTCTATTCTGATCTGAGTTTGTGACTTGTATTTACAACATAATATCACAGAATTATGCTCCTAAGGCCCAAAGTCCACCCGGTTCGTCAACTCTTTTCCGAAAAAAAAATAAAAAAATAAATACAATAGCTGTTTCACATTTCTCAGCTTCTGTTTGACGCTGCTTCTCACCATCACTATTCTATCATCTATCCCCAACTTCAATGACCCTGTAATTATATTACTTTTTGGCAATTTCCTAACACAAAACTCAAGTCTTTTAAGGGATAACTAGACTAACTCAAGTGCTGCGTCAGTTAAACAAATCCAAGAGCTCAAAGAATAGAAATTGCAATGGAATTTGACGATCAATATTTGTTGCGGAATATTAGTCTGTCTTCTCCCGATTGCGAAGTTAAGCGAGACTTAGAACCATATCATGCATATCTAGGTGATTAGAGATGTTTCGGTGGTACACATGCCCAGTCCAGTATAGTCATTTTTAGAATGTTGCAAAAGTTTTCCTTTAGTTTGATTTGTGTGCAAAGTGATTTTGGCTTGAAAATAAGTATCACCAAGACACCAAAAGCAGCAGCTTGGAGGGAAATTATGGAAGAAGTTTGGAAAACACTGCTACCTTTCAAGTGGCAGAGGAAGTCTTTCATTACTGTGACGTGGCCTGGGGCACTTGGAGTAGTGACCACAAATTTGGCTCATTTCAGGAAAGACGACCTGTATTACGTGTTACAGGTTTTTGAGCAGCTGTTTTTTTTTTTTGTGTAAAAACCGTAGAGCATGTAGGAAACCAATTCAGATTTGGCTAGGACTATTTGCAAGGTTTTAAAACCAAGTTTACATTTGTACTCGTAGAGGCTAGAGCCTGGTTTGTCTTCGTGACTATGAAAGTTCCATGAGTTTGGTGTGGCTCACAAGCTGGGAAGACAATTCTCCGAGTTTGCAGGTGTTCACATTATTGGTTATCGTTGGATGTATAGAAAGAAGTGGAATCTAGATAGTACAGTTGAAAGGTCAAGGACTGGTATTGCTAAAAAGTGAGACAAACTTATTGTCTCTATTATACGACAACATTCACTTCTGTGGCCAAGCTGAATTTGGATCAAATTGGTCTTTCGCTTGCCACCAATATTGACTGACCCTTTCAGAGGCTTGAAAGTTTAATTGCATATATGCAATACTGTGTGGTGATTCAAGTGAGATATATATGGCTCAAATACCTATTCCAAGTCCAAATGATAGTGTATTCAGCAAGATGGTGTCTACTATTGATCCAATGCTCTTCAGAAAGACAGATGGGGTTTGTTATTGTGATTTGGGTTGTTTTAAGAGACTACTTAAGAAAATGCATGATGTTGGTGACTCATGATGTTACTCTGAATATCTCTCATGAATTGAAAAAAAATAAAAAATTAAAAGCAATTCAGTTATGAAGTCATCATGTTGACAAACGCAGGAAGTTTGCAGTTGTATACTACCAAAATGATGTTTTTGTCCGGATAAATTCTTAATGAGAAATAAATAGAGCGTTCGTCTGGAATTACCTGCAAATCATTCCTAAGCACGATTAGTAAATTTACAACTAGTTGTGACTAGATAGTTGATAATTTGATATTTAATCTCCAGCTTGAGGAAGAGTTTCAGTAATGTTGGCAAATAGTCTATTATAGCTTGATTCCAGTTTCACTATATTAGTTTTTTTTCTTTTCTTTTTTTAATTTTATTATCAAAGGTTGATTTTATTAGGAGTGCTTCTATTCATGCCTCCACATTAGGCATTTAGACCTCCTCTAAGTTTTGTAAAATTTTAATTACTAGTCTACCCTCTAAAATGAGAACGAGCAATCTAGTCTTCCATCTACAGAATTGCACATTTCTTCTATAATTTTCTGCAGACTCATATTCCCATCTCTCTCTCTCTCTCTCTCTCTCTCTCTCTCTCTCTCTCTCTCTCTCAGAGTTTGCTTTCTGATTTTGTTTTTTTTTCTTTGTCCCTTCCCTCCATACATTTAGCCTATTCTGTTGGAAGGAGTGATATTCTGCAGATTAAGAACAGAACCTGACTTCCTATATCTTGAGATATACCCTGCTTTCTTCTTTAACTCCTCCTATCTATTACTTCTTTAATTATTTTACACAAATAAATTCCAGAAACTAGAGTTCTGCAGTTTTAGTTTCTAGAAACGTTGAGCCTCTTGAAACTTTCAATTGAGTGTTTGGTTGATCTTCATAAGTGCAAGATGCTGATCAACAATAGCAGGATTGCTAGGCTTCATTGTGTCCGCAAGGCTTATTTGCACTAACCCCTTTGCACACAAGTGTTGTAAAAAATATGGGACGGAATTCCTGTAAAATTAAAATAAAATAATATGGAAATATCTTGGGAAATAAGAATTGAAATATAGATAATGAATGAAATAAAGTAAGAAAATAATACAATATATAGGTTTTTATATAGGAAAACTTATCGAGTCGAGGCGTGCAAGTGCACTGTCCTAAGAGAAGATTCGTCCCCTACTGCACAGGGTTGAATGACGAACTTCCCCCAAGATACAACAACTCTTCGAGCTCCGTCGTGCAGCTAAGAAGCTCCATTGAACCTTAATCACCCGTGCACTCAAAACGGTGTATAAGTAAAGTATGTATATGTATAGTTTGTAAGAATATCTTTGGTAGAAGTATTTGGCTAGAGTGGTTGCATTATGGTGGATTATACCGTCATGTATACCCTCATTATCCGACAATCTAAACTCTCACACATGTACATATTTCATGTCTCACCATATGCCTTCCAACCATATGCCTTCCAACTCTAGCCATGTACCCTTATATAGGTCATACTTGCCATGACCATAATTAGCCTCATAAACCATATAACGGTTAAATAATAATAATATATTTATAACATAAAACTGTTAAACCATAAATAGAGTAATAAACACAAAATAAAAATAACCCCCAAAATAAATAAAGAAATAAATAATATAAATTTTAATTTTAAATCATAAAATTTCCAACAACAAGTAGTGGGGCAAATATAGTCTGAAAGAAAGTGTTGCGACAACGTGCTTTGAAGCGATAGGTTTTCTTAATTTGTCATAACCTACAGATCAAACTTCCTACCTTTCTCCAACAATTTTCAGGCTATATCTTGATATGGCATCTTTGAAGGAGTTCACAACAAACTTTGTGAAACTTTCGCTTTGATGGAGTAGATTTCAGACGATGGCAAAAGAAATTGCATTTCTTGTTGTCAAGCCTAAAGGTGGTATGTGCTTACTCCTCCAAAACCTGAAGAAATAGAAGATGAAACCTTTGCAGCGCAGCGTGAAAGAGTTAAGTGGGAACAAGATGATTACGTTTGCAAGGGTCACATCTACAATGCAATGTCTGATGCATTATTTGATTTCTACCATGAGATGGCTACTGCAAAAGAAATATGGGATGCACTTGAGGGCTAAGTAGATTTCAGAAGATGTTACCAGTAAGAAATTTCTTGTCTCAAAATTCTTTAATTATAAGATGACTGATGATAGATCAATTGTTGTACAATTCCGTGAGATTATGCATATACACAATCAGTTTAGCCAATTTAAAATGCATATATGATTCTATAATTGTGTCTGCAATTATGGATAAGCTTCCACCATCCTTGGAAGGAATGCAAAAAGAGCCTCAAACATAAGAAAGAGGACATCTCCATATAGCAGTTGGGAACGTTTCTTCGCATAGAAGAAGAGTGCAGAGTCCATGAGAAAAATGATGAAGCTTCCGCCTCCAAAATTCATATGGTGGACGAAGGGCCTAGAATCCCAAAAATTAACCATGAAAATAAGAAGAGGAAGGAAAAATTTCCCAATAAAAAGTCCCACCAAGTTCTGAACACAAACAACAAGAAGAAAGGAGCATGTTTCCATTGTGGCAAGCTAGGTCACTTCAAGAAGGATTGTCGTCATCTCAAGAACAAACAAGAAACTAACAAGGAAAAATATGTGCCAATATGATGGAGGATGCTGATTCTTGGTGGATAGATTCTAGTGCCACAAAGCATTTTTGCAAGAACAAGAATATGTTCAAGACATATGAATCAAGTGGAAGTTCGTATCAGGCAAAGTTCTTCCTCTTACTGATGTCAACCATGTTCCAGAAGTTAGAAAAATTTAATTTGTCCAAGTCTCTTGAATAAGTTTTGTTTCAAGATTGTCATGGAATCAAACAAGACTATTTTGACCAAAGGGGGTACTTTAGTTGGGAAAGGGTATATGTCTAATGGAATGTTCAAACTTAATATTAATAAAATATCTACATGTTCTGTTTATATGCTTGACTCATAATATTTATGGCATTACAGACTAGGTCATGTTAATATTAAGAAGTTGAATGATATGTCGAACTTAATGATATGCATGATAAATGTGTTACTTGTATGTGTTTAAGATAACCAGAAAACCATTCCCTAAGATTGAAAGAACATCTACCTTGTTACAAATTATTCATAGTGATGTATGTGATTTACATAGTACACCTTACTAAAGGAGGAAATAAGTATTTTGTAACTTTCGTAGATGATTTTAGCAGATTTTGTTATTTCTATCCTATGCTTAGTAAGGAAGATGTATTGGAAAAATTTAAATTTTTTAAGAACGTAGTAGAGATATTTTGTGAAACTAAGATAAAATATCTAAGATCTGATAGAGGTGGAGAATACCATTTTCCTTCTTATTGTGAATCTGTAGGTATGGTACATGAAACCTCTATTGCTTACACCCCACAACAAAACAGAGCGCCAAAACAAAAAATTGAACTCTTGTAGAGATGGTTAATGCAATGCTCCAAAATTCTAGTGTAACCAAGGGATATTTGGGAGAAGCACTACTCACTGCTTGTCACATTCTTAATAGGATGCCTACTAAGAAGTTAAGAATCACTCATTATGAATTATGGTTTAAAAGAAAACCAATTTAAATTACGTTAGATTTTGGGGTTGTACAGCCATAGTTAGATTACATGAACCTAAGATAAAGAAGTTGGGACAAAAGGCTATTGAATACATTTTCTTAGGATATGCAGAACATAGTAAGGGCTATATGTTTCTTATCATAGAACCAAATGATTTTATTTCTATCAATACTATGATAGAATCTAGAGATGCAAAATTTTATGAAAATAGGTTCGTGTCTTTGCCTAAAAATACTAATATGGAATATAAACTCCATAAGTAAAAGGAGAAGAAGTGAAAAATCTTTTGGTCCAGACTTTATAGTGTATCTTGTAGAAGGTACAAGAGACTCACCTAAAAAGAAAATTATGGTTTCTCCTTGTATAGAGGCTGATCCTTTAACCTATGAGGAAGCAATGAAATGCCAAGATGCTATCTACTGGAAAGAAGTAATTAATGATGAAATGGATTCCATCATGAGAAATAAAACTTGGAAACTAGTTGATCTACCTTCTGGATCAAAACCAATTGGATGTAAATGGATTTTTAAAAAGAAAATGAAAGTAAATGGAACCATAGATAAATTCAAAGCTAGCTTAGTAGCAAAATGATTCGACCAAAAAGAAGGAATTGATTATTTTGATACTTATGCTCATGTGGCTAGAACACCAAGCTAAGGGTACTTATAGCTTTTAGCTTCCATCTATAAATTTGAAATTCACCAAATGGATGTCAAAACCACTTTCTTAAATGGTGAATTAGATGAGGAGATTTATATGCAACAACTGGAAAATGTTGTCATGCCTGGATAAGAACAAAACGTCTAAAAATTATTTAAATCATTATATGGTTTAAAGCAAGCTCCTAAGCAATGACATGAGAAGTTTGATAAAGTTATAATATCAAATGGATTTAGAATTGATCAATCTGATAAATGTGCCTATAGTAAGTTTCAAAATTACAGAGGAGTGATAATTTGTTTATATGTTGATGATATGCTTATATTTGGAACTGATATAGAGAGTATAGACACAACTAAGAAATTTTTATCATCCAGCTTCGACACGAAGAATATGGGAGAAGCTAATATAATTCTAGGTATGAGAATTTAAAGATGTAGTAACGATTTGTTGTTAACACAATCACACAACATAGAAAAGATATTAAAGAAGTTTAATCACTTTGATTATAAATCTGTTTCTACACCTTTTGACACAAACATAAGGTTATATCCTAATAATGGTAAAGCAGTAGATCAATTGGAATATTCTAAAGTCATTGGATCCTTAATGTATGCCATGACTTGCACTAGGCCTGATATAGCCTTTGTTGTAAGTAAGCTTAGTAGATTTACTAGAATCCTAGTCAATCACATTGGCAAGCAATCTCTAGAATATTAAAATATTTAAAATGTACCATAGATTTTGGAATATGGTATAGTGGATATTTGTAAGACCCTAGAAATTAGTTATTAATTTCTCAGAATTTCCTGGAATTAATAAAGTGTTTGTTAGTACGATTTCGTGGTTCGAGGATAGATCGAAATTGTTTTGAACGATTAATTATTCGAAATACACGTTTTAGGGGTTATGAAGTTTGACTTTTTATACGTTTAGATTCTGTGAGAACTTCCTTCACGAAAGTTGTAGAGCGCGTCGATACAAGTTTGTGGACATGCGGAACGCGAGAATCGGAGTTCGTATTATAGCTATCGGAAAAAGTTTCCATTTTGGTTAAATAGGAAAAAAATCCGAAAATATCACAAAAATACAAACTTTCCATTTTCAGAAACTTTTCTCTCTCTTCTCTCCCGACCCGGTTTCTGCGCAGTCGGCTTTGTCGGGTTCATTCTCCCTCCTACGGCCACCAATGGACGAACCGCTTGTTCCTTTCTATTCGTCTCAATCCCAATTCCATCTCTGTGAAGTTTCAAGGTGTGGGTTGACCCGTGCATGACGCAGCAACGCTGAGAAGTAGTGACGGCGTTGCAACAAATCGCCCAGATCGGACCTCATGATTCCGACCACTGTTGGGTGCATCACGAGTATGCGATGACCTGAATTTTCATTATGTAATTTTCGCAATTAATAATGGACCAGTTGTACGAATAATTGTTATTGTACTTTATTCATAGGTTGTATTTGAAGTGGAATGATTTTCGTATGTATAATTATTTGAATTTCACAGTTTAGGGGGTCGTGTGAAGTTTGAATTTTTATATGTTGGTATTCTCAAAAAACTTCCTTCACGAAAATTGTAAAGCACGTCGATACGAGTTCATGGACATGCAGAACGCGTAAATCAGAGTTCGTATGAGAAATTTATGGCTATCGGAAGAAGTTTCCATTTTGGTATAAATATGGAAAATTAGAAAAATGATTTCATTTTTCCCATTTCCTTTTCCTGAAAGTCTCTTCCCTCTCTCTTCTCTCTCTCGGCTACACCTTCAGAAACTATAATTCCCGTCTGACCTAACCCGGAACCGGTCGACCCAACCCGCCGTTTCCGACGATTTCCGGCATCCTCCACTCGTGAAACCTTCCAGATCAACTCGCCTAGGCTGTCCGGTCCTCCCTCTGGTGTCATCTAGCCGCGATTCTCCTCCACGGCGGCGTTGCAACTCGACAAAGTTAGGAGATTTCAAACCCGACCGGAAAATGTAGCTTCGGTGACGGCACGACTTCAAGTTTCCTTCTTTCGCTTCGTGGGAGCCTTCTAGATCGATCTATGGTGTTGGTTTGGATCGATTTACTTGGAAATCGTATCAACTAGGATTGAGCAAAAATTCAAACTTGTGAGGTAGTTTTCGATCCTTTATGCTTGTTTTCTAACTTCGAGCTAGTTATGAAAATTCACAAGCATGCTTACATGAAACTTTTTGATGTTGGGAGTTTTGGGAAATAATGAGTTTTGGCAGGAGCCGGTGTGCTAACACCTGTGGCGGCGTTCCGGCGGCTTTCTGGCCATCTAGGGAACTGTTTCTGGTATTATATATGTTCTACTCGTTGATACGAGTGTTTTGATATATAATATTCAAATTTTGGAGTTCGTATGGATTTGTTATGATTTTTGCCGTTTCATACCAGTGAATTTATTCAATCCGTGAGGATTTAAGCATTGGATTGACTTGTGGTTTGGACACATCGATATGGAAGTGTTCCGGAGATTTTGGGAGGTCTCGGAAGTGGTTTCGCCTCAATTTGGCGTTACCTTGAGATTTTGGTTCGATTTGGGGATTCAAACTTTATTAAATTGTGATTCGTTAACTGAATTAGAGCTAAAATTCCTTAGGTAAGTGACGAAGTATTCTTTGGACGGCTATTTTGGGTGGTTTGGCTGTTTTGTTCTGTATTGAAGACGCAATGGGATTTTCAAGATGAGTAATCTCACAAGGTTCATTTATTTACAGATTTATTTATTATTTGGAGTTAAAATATAAATCGTATTGGAGCTATAGTTGGTTTTAATAGTCATTCCTGAGCGAATGACTATGTGTATATATATTTGCGTGATAATATATATATATATATATATATATTTTGGTGGATTGTGGATTGATGAAAACAATATGCATGATATGAGCTTTTTATTGTTTGGTGTTATGGCTTTTCTGAAAACAATGATTATGGAAATGTTGATTTCGATTGTTTTGAAAGCGTTGAGATTTGTGTAATGTTTTTGAGTCCTGTGCGACTGCTTTAAAGTTTTGCTCCAAGGGACAGAGAGGCTCTAGGAACGAAGGCCTATGACCTTGGGCAGAATATCAGGTAATCACGTCTTTGCCGGACGTGGTTACGAATTCAGTTAGAGCTTTAATCTGTCTGCCATTTAGGTAATTTATGGGGTAACGGGAATTGGTTATTGATTACTCATGAGATTACGTGTTTTTAGGGAAAAAGTGTGAGTTGCTTCCTGATTAACTATTTTTAGGGAGACAAAGTGCAAGTTGTTTTCCTTTTTAATGATTTATAGAGTTCAAGGTATGAGTTGTTTTTTATGGTACGGTTATGGTACGATTGATAGAAATCAAGGAGCGAGTTGCTTTCTATGTTATATTGATAGAATTTAACTGTGAGTTGTTTTCTATGGTACGATTTTGGTACATTTGATAGAAATCAAGGAGTGAGTTGCTTTCTATGTTTTGATTTAAAGGAAACTCAGGCGTATGTTGCTTTTTTTTTTTATTTCAATTTTGAATGTAAATTAAAGTGTGAGCTATTGTCCTTTATTTTCGTATTTTAAGGAATCAAAGCGTTAGTTGTTTTCCTTATTTCTGGTGTGAGTTGTGTTGACTGTTTTGAGTTACTCATACAGGTTTTCACAAGCTTACCGGATTTGTTGTGTGATATCCTGGTGCACTATTTAAATGGTGTAGGGCTTAATCCTGCAGTTCAGGATAATTGTGGCTGAAGTTGGAATAACACACTTGCAGCTTAACGGTAGGAAGCCGATTTTGTGACTTTGCCGTTATTTGGACTTCCGTTATAGTAAGCTCTGAGGAGCAATTTACATTTTATTTTGTTGTTGACAACTTAATTCATAAGCTTATGTAATATATGACTCTGTGGGCGGGTCAACATTGAAATAGTAGGTTCAGGGCATCAATACGTATGTTGTATAAACAGAAAACGTTTTCCAGGAATTTGGTATTGATGGCTGAACGTTCACACATATATAATTATGAGATTATATATTGATTTTTATTTATGTTAAAAATCAGGGGCGTGACAGTTTTGGTATCAGAGCGTAAGATGCATATTTGGTGACAATCAGTACTCCTCGAGTGATGGCCCGTCTCCAGCGGATTCCCATCATATGCTCTTCGGTATTGATATAGTCATTTGGTATGTAATGAGCGTTGGAATGTAAGTGTAGAAGTTTGGGTAGCTTCTACAAGTTAAGATCTTTTGAGGAGTGAGAACCTTTAGATTTAACTATAGGTTTATGTGGGGGATAGGATTGTTCCTCTGACGTAGTGTTGTGGTGAACTAGTCATGAAGTTGACTTATACTTGTGTTCGAGTGTTATACAAGTATTGACCACATGATTGTAGTGCTTCTCAGGAAATGGACCATCTGGGAGGCAGAGCTAGGGGTCGAGGTAGACCAAGAGGTAGGGGTAGAGCTTGAGGTAGGGGCAGGATTCCCCCTGTCGAAGAAGGTTATCATGAGGAAGAGGTGGAGGCACCTCATTTTGAGCTGCCTGGTCCACCTGCTGTGGAAGTTGTAGATGCTACTGATGCCACTCGTCTGTCGAAGTTTGCAAAGGTGATTTCGAGGCTGGAAGCAGTCTTTTTCAAGGGAGGTACGGATTTCATGTTGGCAGATCAATGGATTGAGAACATGAAAAACTACTTCAAGATGGTTGTGTGTGATGACATTGAGAAGAGGAAGATAGCCTCGTACATGCTTCAGGATGAAGCAAGAGTGTGGTGGAACAATACACAGAGAATTATGGATGTGTCCACCATGACTTGGGATGAGTTTGTGGAACTGTTTAGGAAGAAGTACTTTCCACCTTCAGTGAGGGAGCAGTTGGAAAGGGAATTCATCTCATTAGTCCAAGGGAGTATAAGTGTGAGGGAGTATGAGGCTGAATTCTTGAGGTTATATAGATTTGTGCGACAAATGGATGTCGAGAGTTTAGCTATGAAGTTTCAGCGAGGGCTGACTGCTTCAATTCAGCGAGATGTCGCTGTTCTGGAACTAAAAGAGATGGAGCTCATCTTTGCTAAGGCTATGGCTATTGAGCAGGAGAATCTGACTTTCCGAGAACATGAATCGGCTGAAAGGGACTTCAAGAGAAAGGGAAAGGCAGTTACTGGGAGCAGCAATGCATCTGGGAATCAGAGTGGATTCTAGAAAAGACAGAGAACTAATCAGCAGGCGCTAGTGATGAGGCTGAAATAGCCTCACAATTTAACCCTGCAAGATGTAGTTGTTAGTATTGGATAAGCAGAGATCGTTCAGTCCGGGGATTGTAGGGTACACCTACACAAAAATGTCAATTAACAAATAAAAGAATAAAATGGGGGGGGGGGGGGGGTATGGGATTTGGTTACTAATCTACTTAAAATAAAATAAAAACAAAATAAATAAAACTATATACAATGATCGACTTCCCTTACCTAGACCAATACCACTCGGAAATTACTAAGTGTAGAAATAGAAAATCCATTTCAACATGCTACAAAAACGTGCCTATCTTAAATGCCTAGATAAGAGCCCAAATGAAAAGCCTCAGCGGATCAATCCATTTATCTAATTCGTTCTAATGTGGGCTTGGATCGGAAGAGTCCTTACCATGCCCAATACTACTAATCTTTTAGAACAATCAGCGTAATTCTCTTAATCAGTAGTATTATCTAACCCCCGAATCGACTCACACATGAAAATTAACCATTACACATAGAATTTAACACATAATTTCCAGAATTGTTTAACCATTGAAACATGGTTTTTACCACTTTAGAACTAATTATTACTTGTTTAACTCAGCGTCTTAACAAATAACAATTATTCTTGACAAATTAAGCAAACAAACAAGAACACTCAGCGTGATTCTAGCATGGGAATTTATTAACCTAACTCTAAAAAATTACCTAAACACGTAAAAGGGCACAAGATTATAACATGCATCATCAAAGAATTCTCGAAATTAACTCAATAATAAACTGAAAATCTCAAAAATATTAATAAAAATATTCTGAATATTTCATGTCTCCAATTACACAACTCGCAAATCTAAACACACAAAACCGAAACAAAAATTGAAAGTAGAGTCATAGTTACACTTTGAAGCTTTCCTCAGCGGCTTGGCAACAAGGTGGTGAACTCGTCTCTGCTATGGTGGTGGTGCGTCTTTGACTCAATGCCTAAGAGCTTCATAGATTGCTGGATGGATGGTGGTCACGGTCTTGTAGGTGATGGAGGATTGAGGAGTGAATTGGGCAGAGTCTCGGAAGAGTTTTTGGCCAGGAAGTGATACGCAATGAAGTGATGCCAATTCTGTTTTGGCCGTTGCCTATTTATAGGGGATATTGGTTGGCTTTTATCGATCATATCCTTCATCATTTGGACGGATGGGATTGCATAGCTTTCTTCATCTTCTCCTTTATTTGCTGTTTTTTATTTCTTCTCTTCTTAATTTCTCATAATGGGACACTTATGGCCATAACTCCTCTCATAATGGGGCAATTCCTTTAATTTCCCAACTGAAACGTCTTTCTCCTTTATTCCCTTCTTCATTGCTTGGTCAACCTGATTTAATAAAGGACACAAAATTAAGTACTTTTAGAGAAAATAAATGGAATTAAAACAATTTAATTTCATAAAAAAATACTCCCATAAATTCTCTCTTAAGGCCTATGGATTAGTATGACGGTAAGGAATCCTGACCAAGCTAGGATTGTTCATGAATTTTGCGTTTTCCGCTTATTTCATGGCAAACACTCTACAAGACTCTGAAAACAACTTTAATGACTCAAGACACAAATCTAAGGGAGAAATAAGGCTAAAATGGGGCGTATACTCATTAAAATCATCGCACTTTATGCTTCTATCAGCTAGCTAGGGCTGCACCTGCTAGGATTGCCAGGGCTGCACCTGTTGGGCAGGGAGCACCCCTGAGGTGTTACAACTGCAAGGAGGTTGGCCATACTGCTAAGGCTTGCACAAAACTGAAGAACTTGGCGTGTTTTACTTGTGGCCATATTGGGCACTTCTCCAGGGATTGTACCCATCAGTAGGGTAGGGGACATGGGAACCAGCATAGGCAACTGCCATAGGGGTAGGCCAGGGTTTGCTGTTAGCAGAATACCGGAGTGGAAGGTACCTTATCCTTATTTGACTTCTTTGCTAGGTTATTGTTTCATACTGAGCGTCTCACTCTTTCATATCTAGTTATGTGGGTGATATGTTAGGTTTGACTCATAGGCCTCTTGCTAGACCCTTGTGTGTTACTTCCCCACTTGGTGTTTCCCTTGAGTTGTATATGTTTTGTGACGCATGCCCTATTGTGATTGGTGGTAGAGAGTTTACCGCGACTTTGATTGTGTTAGCTGATCATACATATGATGTTATTTTGGGTATTGATTGGTTGAGGCCAAATTATGCTGTAATTGATTGCTTTGAAATGGTAGTGTCATTTCATGTACCTGGACATCCGGTGTTTCGTTATCGGTGCCTTAGGTCATATACTGCTTTAAGAGCAGGATTCTTAGCTCATGTGGAATCAGTGAGTTCTGCTGCGACTATGGCAGAGATAGATGTGGTTTCCGAGTACATTGATGTATTCCAGGAGATACCAGGGTTGCCACCAAGGAGGGTAGTGGAGTTTGCTATCGATGTGATACCAGGTACTGTACCTATATCCATGGCACCTTTTCGAATGGCACCAGTTGAACTTAAAGAGTTAAAGGATCAAATCGATGGTCTACTTGAATAAGGGTTCATTAGACCTAGTACTTCTCCTTAGGGTGCACCTATAGTGTTTGCAAGCAAGAATGATGGTTTACTAAGGTTGTGTGTGGATTATCGGCAGTTAAACAAAATGATGATCAAGAATAGGTACCCTTTACCTAGGATTGATGACTTGTTTGACCAGCTTAAGGAACCTACTGTATTCTCAAAGATCGATTTGAGATCTAGATATCACCAGTTGAGGGTGAAGGAACATGATGTTCCTAAAACTGCTTTTAGGACGAGGTATGGACACTTTGAGTTTGTTGTCATACCTTTTGGCCTAACTAATGCACCTGCTGCATTTATGGACTTCATGAATTGTATGTTCAGTCTGTACTTGGATAAGTTCGTAGTAGTGTTCGTCGATGATATTTTGGTTTATTCCAAGTCGTTGGAAGATTATGATAAGCATCTACGGATTGTGCTACAGATTTTGAGAGAAAATAAGTTGTTTGCAAAATTCGAGAAGTGTGAATTTTGGCAAAAGGAGATTAAATCCCTTGGTCATGTAGTTTCGAAGGATGGAGTCACTGTGGATCCTTCTAAAGTGGAAGCAGTGATGAACTGGGGTCAACCCACTATAGTTACTGAGGTACGTAGTTTTCTGGGTTTGGCGGGCAGCTATCGGAGGTTCATCGAAGGGTTTGCTAGTGTAGCTTCTGCTTTGACCAAGTTGAGTAGGAAGGAGGTCCAATTTGTGCGGAAGGAAGAATGCAAGCGGACATTCAATGAGTTGAAGAGAAGATTGACTACAGCCCCAGTGTTGACTATTCCCACGAGTGGTGGAGGTTTAGTCATTTATAGTGATGCGTTTCATCAGGGACTGGGATGTGTGTTGATGCAACATGGCAGCGTTGTCACTTATGGCTCTAGACAGTTGAAGGTGCTTGAGCGTAATTACCCCACTCATGATTTGGAGTTGGATGCGGTTATTTTTGCCTTGAAAATTTGGAGGCATTAATTGCATGGGGAGATGTTCGAACTCTTTTCGGATCATAATAATTTGAAGTATCTGTTCTCTCAAAAAGAGTTGAACATAAGACAGAGAAGGTGGATGGAGCTCATAAAGGACTATGATTTCACCTTGGAATATCACCCCGGAAAGACCAATGTTTTGGTGGATGCGTTGAGCAGGAGACCCAGGATTATAGTTGCTTCTGTTATGGTTCAAGAGTGGCTTATGTTGGAGACTACATCTGAGTTTGACCTTGTACAAGCAAGAGTAGAGAATGGGAGTTTCCTTGGAAGTATCACGGTACAGCCTAGCCTAATTTCTAGGATTATTCAGGGTCAAGCAGAGGATGAGTTTTCTTTTTCAGAAAGTCTCTCCCTTCTCTCTTCTCTCTCTCGGCTGCACCTTCAGAAACCAAAATTCCTATCTGACCCGACCCGGAACCGGTCGACCTGACCCAACATTTCCGGCGTCCTTCGGTCGTGAAACCTTCCAGATTAACTCGCCTAGGCTGTCTGGTCCTCCCTCTGGTGTCCTCTAGTTGCGATTCTCCTCCATGGTGGCACTGCAACTCTTCCAAGTTAGGAGGTTTCACCTCAATTTGGCGTTCCCTTGAGATTTTGCTTCGATTTGGAGATTCAAACTTTATTAAATTGTGATTCGCTAACTGAATCAGAGTTGAAATTCCTTATGTATTTCGACGAAGTATTCTTTGGATGGCTATTTTGGGTGGGTTGGCTGCTTTGTTTTGTATTGAAGACACAGCGAAAGTTTCAAGGTGAGTAATCTCACAAGGTTCATTTATGAACGGATTTATTTATTATTTGGAGTTAATATATAAATCATATTTGAGCTATAGTTGATTTAAATAGGCATTCCTGAGCGAATAACTATGCGTATATATATTTGCATGATATAAATATATTTTGGTGGATTGTGGATTGATGAAAACAATATGCATGAATTGATGCTTTTTATTGTTTTGTGTTATGGCTTTTCTGAAAACAATGATTTTTGAAATATTGATTTCGATTGTTTTGAAAGTTTTCAAATTTGTGTAATGTTTTTGAGTCCTGTGCGATTGCTTTAATGTTTTGCTCTAAGGGATAGAGAGGCCCAAGGAACGAAGGTCTATGACCTTAGGCAGAATATCAGGTAATCACGTCTTGACCAGACGAGTGGTTACGAATTCAGTTAGAGCTCTAATCTGTCTGCCATTTAGGTAATGCATGGGGTAAGGGGAACTGGTTATTGATAACTCATGAGATTACATGTTTTTACGGAACAATATGTGAGTTGCTTCCTTATTAAAGGTTTTTAGGGAGACAAGGTGCAAGTTGTTTTCCTTATGAACGATTTATAGAATTCAAGGTGTGAGTTGTTTTCTATGGTACGATTTTGGTACATTTGATAGAAATCAAGAGTAAGTTGTTTTCTATGTTTAAAGGAAACTCAGGCGTATGTTGCTTTCTTTTATTTCGATTTTGAATGGAAATTAAAGTGTAAGCTATTCTGCTTTATTTTTTGTATTTTAAGGAATCAAAACGTAAGTTGTTTTCCTTATTTCTGGTGTGAGTTGTGTTGACTATTTTGAGTTACTCATACGGGCTTTCACAAGCTTACCGGATTTGTTGTGTGACAACCCGGTGTACTATTCAAATGGTGTAGGAGTTAATCATGCAGGTCAGGATAATTGTGGCTAAAGTTGGAATAGCACACTTGCAGCTTAACGGTAGGAAGCCGATTTTATACTATTCAAATGGTATAGGGGTTAATCCATTTTCCGGAGTCTCCTCGACCGATCGTTGGCATTTTCGTGATTTCATCATCCTCATAATTATCCCCATATGTGGCTTGTATCACGATTTTGAGTGTAGAGTTGTAGATCAAGAATTGAAAATTGACGGTTCTGGATGGATTTGGAAACGTGATCGAGGGCCGAGATAATCCAACTTTAAAGCTCGATCTAGGTCGATCTAGACCTTATCTCGAAAAAAGTCAAGTATTAAAATTGTTCATAATTTCTTTTTGAAGAAGTTTGTAGTTGACAACTTTTGCCGTGTGTGGCGGCGTGTCGGACCAAATTTTGAGTTTATATTATCTAGACGATGATCTATGCATCCATACGAACGTTTTGATATATAACATGGTCATATTAAAAAAAGTTGATAAATAGTCAATTTAAGTTTTGACGTTATTATTTACGGTTTTACAGTTTATCTTCGATTTACGATTTACGGAGATCAGACCATCAGTTTTACTTCAAATTTTAATATGATGATCATATGACTGTCCCGATAACTTTGTGTGGACACGGGCGAAGGTCCGACAGTTGGATCTTCGTATAATTATAAAGCAGTGATTCGGGAGGCGATTCGTGAAGATCCATCCGTCGGATTTTCATATAATTTTGATAGGATGTTCCCAATGGCGATCCGTGAGGATCTAACCGTTGGATCATCGTTTAAATTCGATCCGACCGTTGGATCATCATTTAAGGTTATTTCGTGCTTCGTTTGCTAAGTAAAGACCGCACTTGATTAGGTACTTGACGGCTTGAGTTGACGAGCATTTAGATTATTGTGATTTGTATTTAAGTGAAGACGCAGCGGGAGTTTCGAGGTGAGTAAAACTCTCGTGGTTCATATTACGAACAGAATGCTTTAATTTATTTATTTTCGTAATTGTTTGAAAAATAGTTATGGATTAAATATTTGTTTTTAAAATCACATGGACTTGATCAACTACGGTCCATAGGTAAGTAAAATGAATTTTAATTATACAAATGAATTTCACTATTTTCTTGTGTGAACTATAGATGGTATTGGTGGTCATTCCTGAGTGGATGATTAAGTATATATATATTTACGTGGAATATATATATTGGTTGGTGTGTTGTTGAGTGATGATATGATTGAGTTGGAATGATGATTTGGATTATATTTCAAATGCTTAAATTTCATAATAATATTGTGCATATTCGTTGAGTTGATTTCATTTTGTGAAAACATATTATTGTGCTCATTATGGATTTAGGGTCAACGTAGTGACTGGTATGGGGGAATCGGACACTGTAATCCTAGGTAGATGGTGGGATACGATTGGTTGAGTACGTACGAGTGTCAGACGTTCTAAATATCTATATACGTATATATATTGATGAAATACGATAAAAATAAATATGTCGGATACCATAACCTAGGCCAGGTGACGAGTTACGATTCAGTTAGAGCTCTAGTCTGTCAAATACCATATTTTTATAAATATGATTTCGGGGTTTTGAGAAGAAAGATGTGAATTAGGGCTTTATGTTGATTTGTGATTTGGTGATTGATTTAAGATTGTTGGTTTCTTGTGGACGTGGAAATTGTTGAGTGTTGACTTGGGTGAAAATAAATATGATTAATTAAACAACCATTCTTTCTTTTTACTCATACGAGCTTTCAAAAGCTTACCGGGTTTTGTGTTGTTGCAATCCCGGTACACTATTGAAATGGTGTAGCGGATATTCCTGCAGGTCAGGATAACTAGGGAGGTGACCGTGCTGTTTAGGTGTTGCAGCTTTTATTTTGCTTTCATGTAAGTTGTGAGGTTTGTTATGCTCATTTAGAGCTTCACAATTTAATTTGTGAGTGAGTTGTAATAATTAACCGAGACTAAATTCGGTTTTTGAAATTAAATTCTGTGGTGAGGTTGTTAAGAAAAAGAAATTTTTTTGGATGGTTATTTTAAGTTGTAGTAATTTATGTTTCGGATTTTGAATTTTTATGCTAAAATTCAGGTTGTGGTAGTTTTGTGGGAACATGAGGAATTTCAATGTGGATTAGGCTATAAAGTGTTGTGCTCCAGAAATTCCAGAGATTGTGCTTTAAATCTTTTGGAGTTCTGGGCCAAATTTAACTGTTCTACTTTAATGAGTCTGTGCAATAGATTATAAGCTCTTGGAAGTTTATTTCAATCTTCAAAGTTCTGTGAGATTTACAATCTGTTATGACATATTGATATTACACGAGCATTCAATCATTTTTTGTATTGTTGTCCTGTAATAGACTCATATAGAGTTCAACCTCTTTATGCTTTGGATTTGAGAAATCTATAGAGTGGGTTGATAACTCTTCCCTTGTAAAATTATTGTGAAGATTCAACGGATTCAGCTTATTCATCATTTGAGAAAACACATTATGAGTCTACAGAAGTACTGACCTTGAGAAAATCACAGGGCCTCGTACTGTCTCTGCTTTCAAGGAGAAAGGCGTCCTTAGCTTCTCCGAGTTCGTCACCACTGGCGATAACCTTGTCTCCAAGTGCCCTACCTGGTCCTGGTATTCCCCAATAATTTCCATTATTTTCTTTATTGCCAATTCAATTTCTTGATTTTTTTGTCTCTTCAACCGTAATTGTGGTTACATATTCAATGAAAGATTCGAGCTTTAAACCTTATGGTATGTTTTCATGATTGGTATTCGATCATTTGAGTTAAAGAGGGGTGCTTGCTAATGTGGATTCAATGATGATTGATTATACATATGATGCATATTAATATAGAAATTTTTTTTTTTTGAGGTATTGCTTGTTTGTTTTTCCAATGAGTTGTTTATGTTAGGGAATCTGGGGAGCCAAGCAAGAGGAAGCCATACCTACCATCTGAAAAGCAGTATTTGATTACTAAAAATGGTATACTCAACTAATTTCCCCTTTATGTCGCTGCATTTTAGTCTTATGCTTGCTTGTTCCTTGTGCCTTTACTTACGCTGGCAATTCTCTTTACTTATTCAGTCCCTTGTTTACGCAGCGCTGCTTGTGTGGAAGAGGAGTATGAAGCTGCAGGTGCGGAAGTTCTTATCAATAATGAAGATAATGATGGCTGGTTGGCAACACACGGGAAGCCAAAGCGTAACTCTCTTTTCCTTTTCCTTTTTTTTCCCTTTTTTTTTTTTCCAAGCATACGGCAGGATCTTTTTTCATGGAACCTTAAGACAAGGACTGTTTTTATCTTTATAATATAAAAGTAGTGAGGAGGAAAACTTCTCTTCCATTGAAAGTTTAGAAATCAGCAAGGTGGGGGTGAAGATGAAGATGATATCCCTGACATGGCTGATTATAAAGAAGCTGACAACGTTGAAATAGATCCTGTAAATGTTTAATTGTCATGCATAAGTTGTGAATATAATAATATTCTTAGTTTGTGATTAATACTTATCTAATTGTATACAGAATCATAATATGGTCGTTCATGTCTCATTAAAACTTACATGGGTGGATGCTGGCTGTGCTTAAGTTTCATCTCGTAAACTAAATTGTAGGTGAGACATGGTACAATTTTATTACTATCCTTTGTTTCATTGGTAGCAACTTTTGAGGGAGGTCAGATTTGACCTCCACTGTAAAGGAGAGGTGTAACCTTTAGTTGGTCTATGTCCAACCGGTCCAAGTCATAACAATTTCCTCAAACGGTTAAAACAGAGTTTGCTTGAACTTTATGGAAAAAAATCGATGTGTAAGAGAATACAAACTGCACTGTAAAACTGATTGTTTACAAGTTAAGTAAACAATTGATGACTGACCTATTAGGTTTATGTTGCACTGTGAAACTGACTTTGTCATTCTCTTGCAGGGCCTTGGATTACAAGTTGTGAAATATTTGGCTGCCAAATATGAAGAGATAGGGTGTGAAGTGAAATGGATGGGCAAGCCTGATAAGGTGATCTTGTCACATTGGTCTGGTTACCGCTGTTAACTTCACTTCATGTGAACCTTTAGCTTAATACATATTTCTCATGCACTTGACTACCAAGATGAATTTTGAGTAAGGCTAGTTTTTGCTTTGACCAAAGTTGGTGTAGAAATTTTGTAGATTGTTGCTCATATGTTTCTAGGCTATCCTTTGTAGGTTTTGGGGTTTTCTTTTGTGACATATGTTCAATCATGAATTTGAAAAGAAAAATGGAAAGCCCCAATTTTTGGATGATTATGAAATGCATTTCTTTTCCCAGCAGCAACTAGATGTAAACTTAGCACATTATGTTTGTCAAAATGAAAATCGATGTTTGTCAAAGTGAAGTATATAAAAAGCATAACAAAACAGTAATGCGAATGAAAATGAAGTCACTTCAGAGATTAGAAACCAATATCAAAATGAAAATCGATGTCTTATAATTATCAATATATCGAGTTGTGTCCGCAGAACCGATGTACTCAAAATCAGTGCACATCAATTTTACAAAACAAAAGCGATGTCTACAATGAAACAACATATCGGTATTAGAAACAATAAACGATGTCTACTGATACGTGCAAAAGCAATCGCCAATTTAACCCTGAAAAGATGTCAATCGTTAGTATAGAATAAGCAGGGATCGTTCAAGCCAGGGATTGAGGGTACAAACATGTGAAACGAAAATCAAAGAAGAAGAATATACATCATGCGAAAATATTATACACAACATACAAGTTCACATAAAAATTAGAAAACAACAAAAAATTAGAGAGAGAACAGATATATGTTATACGAAATTAGAGAGCAAGAGTTATGAAAGAAACGAAATCCACAAGTATATATATACACAATCCGAAAATTAGAGAGAAAACAAGTTAGAATAGGTTTTGGAAATACTAATCCTACTTAAATACATTTTACAAGTCATACTCATGTTAGGAAAACCATATACAACAAGAATTAGTAATTCTACATTAATTAGGAGTCCAAATACAACAAGGAAACAAATCCCTAAAAAAAAAAAACATCAAGAGAATCCCTATTTTTTAGCAATCCCTAAAAAATACAAAACCAACTCCTAAAAAAAACCAAAATAATTCCTAGAAAACACCAACACATATTTACTATTCACAGAGTCACTATTCACGAATTCTAAAACATATTTTCAGATTACTTACTTATTATTTAAGTTAGCATGCTACCTAAGAAACCTAGAATCAATTTTAATTATTTACAAATATACAAGAACACGAAAATAATAAAGAAAGGGGGATTTTGAAGATCAGAAGATAAATTTTCAGAAAACAATTAAAGAAAGAAAGCAAAGAAATCGTTTTATTTACAAAGGTGGGAAAAGAAGAATTTTCAAAGAACAACTTATCAAGAACCATTCAAGATAAACATATTCATGCATCCCTTAATCTTTATTAGTTACCATGGAAAGTTATCAACCAAGACACAAAGATCAAAGCAACCATTGTCCCTTTTAACTTTCTTTCTTAAGTTAAATCGAAATAGCAAAGCACCAAATCAATTTTATTTTGAAAAGTTCGATATCATACACTCAAAGCAACTGTGTTGAAAAATCCTGTTTTTAAATCTTTAAGTTCAAGAAAGAATCAATAAACATGCAAATCTAAGCAGTCAAAGCAAGTCAACTTATCATCACATGCATAACTTGATTTCAACTCAAAGCAAGCCTTTACTACTTATTCAAATTAGGTTTCACAAAGCATCAAACCTAATTACTAGCAAGTTACATGCAAGCCTTCCTATCTTTCGAACCACAAGAACGTTCCATGTAATGAAGCACAATCCATATATTGGGCAACTAATCAAGATCAAGAACACATAAACATATCAAGCATTGAATAGAACATCAAAATTATACTTGAAAATAGTTTTGCATACTCAAAGATTCGGTTTACACGTAGACAATCCAAAGCAGAAAATCCATTCAACAATTACACATAAACCGTGAATGAATGTATGTTAAAGCATATGAACAACCCTTGATTACGTCCCAAGGTCCAAAGCAGCTCCTTAGCGCAGCAACAAGTGATGAACACGGCAATGGAGGAAGGTGGCACGGCTTAGCTCATTGAAGAATTATGAAAACTTGAAAACTTGAGAGCAAAACAAGTGAGAATCGAATTTGTGGAGAAAAATTGTCACCTTGAGACGTCAAATACACTAGGTATATATAGGAGAACATCTCAAGGCACTCCCAATTCGTTTCTACTTGACTTCTCCAAGTTGTTGTTGATCTAGGACTTGTTTGACACAAAACAGATTTCCGGCAGACTTGACCTCAGTGCACTAAAACAGATATAACGTCTTCTAGAAAATAGATATCGATGAGCTGTAAAACGTTCTGGAAACTAGACATCTGTAGCTTTCCAACCAGATAAAGATCATAATTTTCTACGCTCTGGGAAATTTATGGAACTCCGTTGAAGTTGACTGATCTGCACAGGCAGATTTCCTAATTTATAATGGATTTAACTTAAGTCCAACTCGGTTTTCCTTCACATCACATGCCTCTCACATGTCCTTCACGCCTTGTTGAAGAATGAAACGTCAAGAACTCCCTAGAATCTTCAAGAATCTGACGGCAATTCCAATCTATACTCAACTAGAAATCCAAACTCCACATTGCTTTGAAATCCGAATTCCTTGTTGCTTTCTCTTCCATGTGCACGACATATGATCTTCTTGAGACTTCTAGATACTACATGAACGTTCCAAGGTTTTCCTAGTATGAGTAGAACTCCATATGCAAGTAGGTTTCCTAGTTGAATACAAACTTCTTTTCCGAGATGTTTCTACACTCTTCCGGAACATTCTTGAGTACTCCTTATCCAACAGGGACTCCTTATCACACTAGTATTCCTTATCTGAGTAGAATTGAGTTTCCTTATCTAAGTAGAAATCCTAGTCCAAGTCGATTTCAGACTCCTACTTCAACTGAGATTCCTTTTCCTAGTCAAACTCAGAAAACTTCCATTTCTTCATTTCTTTCCATTCTGCGCCACTTGTGCCTTCCATAGACATTTTTGGACTTTGAGACTCCATTTTACCTGTAAAACACTAACTAAGTTAAATTGGTCAAGATAAAGGGAATAGCAAAATATAGGGTTTAAACATTATAAACGTCGCATTTTATGCTCCTATCATCTACAATGAAACAACACATCGGTTCTAGAAAAAGCAAGCGATGTACATAAAACCATTGAACATCATTTTGCTTAAATGAAAACGATGTGCTGTGTTAAAGGAAACATCAGTCCTTAAAAAAAAAACTCCTGACGCCTAAAGATATAGACTTCGTTCTTAAGAAAATAATGTGCCAGCTACACGTAAAAATGGCCCAAAACAAACAAGAGTTTATAGAAATTGATGTCTTGAAGGGTTCGAGACATCACTTCTGAAATCGATGCAAATGTTCACGTAGGTATTTTTCGACATACTTTATTAAGCAAAAAAGGTGAAAATATGAAGAATTAAATATAGTTAACATACAAAATTATGATGATTATAACGATTATACATCGATTTATGTTTCGAAAGCGATGTTCTTTGTTGTTGTAGACATCGGTTGACAACTGATGTCTGATTTTTTTATCTTTCTCTACTCCCACTAAGACATCGGTCGAAAATTAGTTTGACATCGGTTCTGGACTGATGTCTATTAACAAAATTCTAGTAGTGGATGCATAAATGATGAACAATTAAACTAGAAAAGTAGAAATTCATGGCATAATCCATATTAAATTTAACTACACAGTTTGTTCTACTCACAACTCATGGAAATATACGTAAAAGCCATAAACATAATAACATCAAGTAAAACAGAGGAAGAGTGGAGAAAGTAGTTGGTTACCAAAGTAGCTCCCCTTGATGCAAAACTAGTTAGACATGTTTCAAAGTATGGAAATTTCTGTTTTCTTAAACCCAAATTGCCATAAAAATCCACAAAACTCTTAGAAGCTATGAAGAACAAGGCTTGTATATATGGAGTCTAGAGTGTGATAGGTCAAAGATGTATTGACTCTTCGATTTTTAGAACAAAACTCAAGAAGCTACACACTTTTCTCTACATAAAAACTAAGAACTATGAACTACATGATGAAGAACTATGGAAAATGGAGAGGGAATGGTGAGAGGAAGAAGATGAGAATGGATGTAGGAAGACATGAAAAACGTCCAAATGAGGGGAGGGCGCTTTTGTAGGCCAAAAGTGATGAATGGAGGATGGAGATCAAAGGAAATAAAGGGGTAGATGTAATTGACATATGTGTAAGCATAGCATGTGGATCTAGTCTTTAACTCTACAAAGAAATGTTCTAGAAATCTCATAGATATTTTGATGGAGAAGAAAAAGTAAGGGTAGATGGGTCTTTGTGTAGGGAACAATGTAATAAATGAGAGACAAAGGTGTAAGGTGTAAGAATTAGACCACTTGTCATCTTTTAAATTTTGAATTTCAAAATAACCTAGACTTAAAGTCTTTCCACCTAGAGTTTCCAACCTTAGTTAGCTCTTGCTTGTCCTCTACACATGTTCTTGGCCGGCCAACTCGGCCGGAAATCTCTGAAACCTGACGTTGACCACGGTTGACCCATTTTTGTTAGTTTGCGCCCTTTCTTCTCCTTTTTTCCATCAATTGAATTTCCACCAAGAGTTCAGAATTTGCCTTCGACTTCTTCATACCAAATGTTCCTCCATGAGTGTAGATCATCTTGGTAAAAGTTCAGAGCTTTGTTCGCAGTAGTTTGGCTGTAAATGCAGCTGGAATCTGTACAGGTCCAGTTTTGTAATTTCGTCTTTTAGTCTGAAACTTGGACTGATCGTTTGAAGGTCTTCCACTCCAAACTAGCTCATGCACTCTTCATAATAAATGATCCTTAGGATGTCTGGAATAGCTATGAAAAGTTTCAACTCATTTAGAGTTTATTTGTTCTGCCTGTCGCTGCTCCTTCCTTGTCTAGCACTGTTTCTCCTAGCCGGAGTAGGAAAAGTTGCTAAAGTTGAGTTTTTAGTGCAAGATTAGGTGAATAATTACTAGGTAATTATGGACCTAACAAAATTCCTCACACTCAGACTTTGCTTGTCCTCAAGCAAAAACGTAAACTAAACTTAGCACAAACAAACTAAAAGGCACACTTGCATCCTTGATGAGTTTAACAATTTCCTCTTAGAGAACCATTACTTTGTGGAATAATTTTCAATTGAGCAAATTTAGAAACCAAATTTTCAAAATGCAAAGCTAACAATTGGATTTGGAAAGTCATGATCAACATAATATGTTGAATGCATATGCCATGTGTGCCACCGTAAATGATTCACATGGGATTAACTTGAACTGCATTTGTCTAACCATCAACTCACATGGATATCACTCATTTTCACTTAAGTGTTTAATGGTTAGTGTTTGCATCATAGCATGATAAAAAAAACATAATAAATATATATAAATAAACACAAAGGTTAAGCAAAAGTGCAAGATTAGGGGAATAATTGCCAAGTAATTATGAACCTAACAAAATACCTCACACTTACACTTTGCTTGTCCTTAAGCAAAAACATAAACTAAACTTAGCACAAACAAACTAAAAGGCACACTTGCGTCCTTGATGAGTTTAACCATTTCCCCTTAGAGAACCATGACTTAGTGGAATGATTTTCAATTGAGCAAATTTAGAAACCAAATTTTCAAAATGCAAAGCTAACAATTGGATTTTGGAAAGTCATGCTCAACATAATATATTGAATGCATATGCCATGCGTGCCACCATAAATGATTCATATGGGATTAACTTGAACTTAGAGGTCATCATTTGGCCTTTAGGCCCTAAACCCGCCCTAAGCCAGCCCGACACGTAGGGCCGAAGCCCGACCCGGCCCTTGCATTAGGGCGGGCCGGCCTAACCCTTTTTAAAATAGGGTAGGGTATGGGCCATGCGAATGAAACCCGAACTGGCCCATTTGAGCCCGTTAGGACCAAGCCTGGCTCGCCCGAATAAGCCCTAATAATTTTTAATTTTTTAATTTTTAATTATGTTTCTCTTTTTTCTATAATATGCAATTTATCTCTTTCTTTGTAATTGATTTCTTAAGCTTTGTTTTCTTTAGTTTGTATTTTCTTTGTTACATAACAATTAATATTAGGAGATTTAAAGCGATAGTTAATTGAATATAACTACCTTAACTAATATTAATAAATGTTACAATTTAATTCCTATATGCACATACACATATTAAATATGATCAACCAAAAACAATGTCCTATACTACCTATATAACCATTGAACCACATTTTGAGGGAAAAAAATTTAAGTTTTTTTTTTTTAACAAAATAAGCCCTTCTCAGCCCTATTTGGCCATATTCGGAAGGCTGGCCCGACCCAACCCTTTGGGCCCTAATAGATCGGGCTTTTAGGGTGGGTAAGGGTTAGCATATTTAAGCCCCGGCCCAACCCTACCCGGCGCTAAATTTTGTTGACTTTAACTAGGCCTGGCCCGGCCCGACCCTAAGCCCTAAAATTTAGGGTAGAGCCGGCCCTAGCTTGGCCCATGATGACCCCTACTTGAACTGCATTTGTCTAACCATTAACTCACATGGATATCACTCATTTTCACTTAAGTGCTTAATGGTTAATGTTTGCACTAAAAAACAATTCAATTGACTGGTTTCCATAGGCTTGCTCTTCCATCTTTTCTCCACATGATCGTTGCAGGAGTTCTCTTAGATCACAAGGTCTTTTATTTAGGTTGTAATGAGGCTTAAGGCAGAGGGGTTAAAGAAATAAAGTAAAAGGTGATTCACAAATTCTAAGCCTTCTAGTAAGCAATTCTCTTGTTGAGTTCCTTTTTCTCTAAGACTCCAGGTGCTTTGTAAAACCTTCTTATTTTCACAAACCCAAAAACTAAAGAACTACTAAAAACTATTATTCCCCTCTTTGTACAACCCACACTCTTTTTGTACTTTCTTTTATTTATTTAATTTTTTTTCTACAATACTTTTTTTTTTCCTTTCTATTTTTTTTTGGGTGACCCTAATCCATATTGACTTTGAATAATTCTTTTGATATTTTGAACATGTTTCTAGGGTCACCCTTTTCTTTTCTTGGCTACAACCCGTAGCTCACACACACCAAACTCTCTACCCACCTCACACTTATTCTTTTACACACTTCTCAAACCCATTTACAAGCACCAAACTAACACTAGGACTCACATGGCTTACCACTTGGCTTAGAAAGAGTAGGAAAAGTGTTTAGATTTTAAAAAGGTAGACATTTGTGGCGGTGAAGAAATGAAAAGGCTAACAAAAATTTATATAGGCTCAAATTGGCTAACTAATGGATTTTTGATATTAAGGACAAAAGCTATTTGGCCATGGCGAATTCCTAATACCTTGGTCTTCCCTAATAACAACTCATGCTTTTGATATAAACTCTGGAAAGATTTGGAGCAAGTTCTAGATTACATGCACAATGAATTGATCACACAATGAAAGAACTAGTGCATTTTGACTATGTATGCATTCTCTTAGGTTCAAAAGCTCACATAATTAGGCATAGATAGTTTCAACAAATTTGGTCCTTATCTTTCCCACATGAATGTATCTAAAATGACATAAGCAATATGAGTTTAAATGCATGTGTGCACAAAATGCCAAATCCAATTATTAATTAAGCATTGATCTTCAATCGCTAAACATGCTCAAAATCAATCAATCCAATTAGACATAAGTTCGGTTTCATCATCGGAGGTTGTTTTATATTAGGAACCACACAAGTAAGCCAAAATATTTTTGGAATTTTCAAAATTTTCAATTTTCATGGATTTTTCAATTAGGGTAACAAATGAAGAAAATGATAAGGAATGTAATTACTTAGCCTTACCACCTCACACTTAAATCACACATTGCCCTCAATGTGCCGTTATGAACAATTGTGAAACATGTGCAAGGTACACGACCAAATAACGACTTCCAAATCAACACAATGTATTAACAATAACCATCGGCCTAACGAGCACCTCACACTTAAAACATCATATAGTCCTTAATGTATAATGAAGCTATTCAGATCCTATCAACGTTTTGGGGACATGCTCATATTGCCGAGACTAGCATTCAAAACAATTAAAACTAACACAAGACGAGAGAAATGGTAGCCACCTCACACTTGAACTTTGGATAATCCTTTCAATAAGAGCTAAATCTTTTGTGTCTTATCCATTGACCAAGGGTGAAATAACTATCCAAAACTCTTGAAGCCACAAATTTATTAACACTTAAACAATTAAACAAACAAATCATGCTAGGAAATATAAAAGGTAGAGATTAGAAAGTGCAAACTCTTTGAAGATCCTCCGATTAGCTCCATAATGCAAATAGGTGATAACCACACAAGGCCAATTTAGGCACTTGCCATCCATTAAGCTCCATGCAAGGAACAAAAGGAACCTCACAATTAGGCTAAAAAACACACTAACCATGCTCTTGGCCACTTCACCCTTCCAAACTCTCAAGCTTCGTCTTGGTTTATTTTCTCTTCATGTTGGAGTCCATCAATTTGGGTTTAAGTTTAAGGACATTAACAAGGTCCATAATGACTCAAATTAAAACTTTAACTATTTCTAGAAAATTAGAATCAAAGTATAATTTGTAATTAGAAAAGCAAAAGGGAAAGAAATCCAAATTTGTGTATTGTCTAACACTCAACAGTTTGGTAACTCCTCATGAAATACAACCTGGTAAGAGTATGAAGATATTTTGGTGGAGCTGAAGCTCACTTGAGTACATTTCTCTCATTCAAATATGACCTAGACATCGTATCCAATCGGATGAGCCTCTTGTGAATAGTGAATAAATTCGACGTTACAAAGATGGAATCCAAATCCTATTTACATAAAACTACAAGCTCTAATCAAATTCCAAGTTAAAGAAATAAGTCAAAGAACTATTTATTTAAATAACAAATTTTAAATAAGTAAAAAAAAAGGTGAAATTGCACAAGTAATAAGCAAATAGTAATTAGGCAAGACTAGTTTCATCATTTTCAACATGCTCAAATTTTTTTTTTGTTAGTCCTTCTATTACCACAATTTACCAACTTTCTTACCCAAAATACTTGTATCAATTTTGAAAATTAAACTACCACACCAAAACTACCAAATAAAAGCAAAGTAAAGATAAACTAAAACATTGGGTTCTCTAGTCCCACGGCAACTTAATAGGGATTGAGTTTTATCTCAATCCCCGGCAACGGTGCCAAAAACTTATTCGGTGAATCACGAGCATGAAAATTTGTGTAAATTTATGGATGATGTGCCCTACACCCAAGTATAGGAGGTCAAGTTTTACTAAAGGGAAAGTGAGAGTATCGTACCCAAGGGATTGAGTAACTCTACCCTAACTAGATCACCATGAAAAGAAACTTAGAAAAACACATGTGAGTCTATCTCTTTACAAATTAATAGTCTCGGCCCTTTGGAAACCAAAACTATCAATAATGATATTTACAATGGTAAAGTGGTGAATAGGTTTGGTTGATTTTAATTATTTATAAAGTAAACTAAGTTGCATAAAAAATAAACTAAGCTAATAAAAATAAAATAAAATAAAATAAAGACTTTGATGAATGAGATAAAGAGGTTGTAAGGCATCACACCTAACCTCCTTCTGCCAAATCTAAGTAACCAAATCTAACATGCTCATGCCAAGATGGAATCTCCCTCGGTTCTCTTGATTATCGAGTAACCAAGATACAATTATTCTAGAGAATGTATTGAAGCTACATCTTGATTATCAGACATAATTCTCTTACAAACCTTTTAGTTTCTACCTATTCTTTGATTATCGAACACAAGTAAACCTATGTAAATGCAAGCTAAGTTCCCTTGATTATGAGACACCTAAGCCACATCCACATGATAATCTCAATTGTAAGGACCCAAGAAACCTTATTTGATTGTCACAAGATTACCATTTCTACATTTGCAACAAACTTTAGTTTACTAAATTTGTCAAGTCTAGCATACTTCCATAAAATTATCAACACTTACCAACCTTAGGTGACAAATCTAAGATGCATGAATGATGAATAATTAAACTAGCAAAGTAGAAATTCATGGCATAATCCATATTAAACTTAACTGCATAGTTTGTACACAAATTCGGCTAGGGTTTATTCTACTCGCAACTCATGGAAATATATATGAAAGCCATAGCCATAAAACATCAAGTAAAAGAGAGGAAGAGTGGAGAAAGTGGTTGGTTACCAAAGTAGCTCCTCTTGATGCAAAACTAGTTAGAGATGTTTCAAAGTATGGAAATTTCGGTTTTCTCAAACCCAAATTGCCATAAAAATCCACAAAACTCTTAGAAGCTATGAAGAACAAGGCTTGTATATATGGAATCTAGAGTGTGTTTGATCAAAGATGTATCGACTCTTCGGTTTTTAGAACAAAATCCAAGAAGCTATACACTTTTCTCTACACAAAAACTAAGAACTACGAACTACATGATGAAGAACTATGAAAAATGGAGAAAAAATAGAGAGGAAATGGAGAGAGGAAGAAGATGAAAATGGATGAAGGAAGACATGAAAAACGTTCAAATAAGGAGAGGGTACTTTTATAGGCCAAAACTGATGAATGAAGGATGGAGTTCAAAGGAAATGAAGGGCTAGATGTGATTGACAAATGTGTAAGCACAAAATGTGGATCTAGTCTTTAACTCTACATAGAAATGTGCTAGAAAGCCCATAGATATTTTGATGGAGAAGAAAAAGTAAGGGTAGATGGGTCATTCTATAGGGAACAATATAATAAATTGGAGCCAAAGGTGTAAGGTATAAGAATGAGACCACTTGTCCTCTTTCAAATTTTGAATTTCAAAATAACTCAGACCTAAAGTCTTACCACCTAAAGTCTCCAACTTTCGTAAGCTCTTTCTTGTCCTGCACACATGTTCTCAGTCGGCCAACTTGGTCAGAAATGTCAGAAATCAGGTGTTGGCTATCGTTGACCCATTTTTTTGTGCGTTTGCGCACTTTCTTCTCATTTTTTCCTTCAGTCGAATCTCCACCAAGAGTTCAGAATTTTCCTTCTACTTCATCATACCAAATATTCCTCCATGAGTGTAAATCATCATGGTCAAATTTCAGAGCTTTGTTCGCAGTTGTTTGACCGGAAATGCAGCTGAAATCCGTCCAGGTTCGGTTTTGCAGTTTTCGTCTTTTAGTCTGAAACTTGGACCAATCTTTTGAAGGTCTTCTAGTCCAAACTAGCTCTTGCACTCTTCATGATGAAAGATCCTTAGGATGTCTAGAATGGATCTGGAAAGTTTCAATTCATTTGGAGTTTATTTGTTTAGCCTGCCACTCCTTCTTCCTTGCCTAGCTCAGTTTCTCATAGCTGGAGTAGGAAAATGTGCAAAAGTTTTTAGTGCATTTCCAAGATTTTCCATTAGTTCCTAGCATGATAAAGAAAACATAATAAATATATATAAGTAAACAAAAAGGTTAAGCAAAAGTGTAAGAGTAGGGAAATAATTAATAGGTAATTATGGCCATAACAACAACCTACGGAGGTGATTCTTGGGGGCTTTTGAAGCCCAGACGACGTAGAAACTTTCTCCTAGTGTGGGTTCCAATGACTCAACCTGTGGAGCTCGAATTTGGAAGATTAGGAAACTAGGGTTCTTCAAGTTTCAAACATTGCGAAGTAAAATTTGATCAATTGACTCATAATTTGACTTTGTGCTAGTTATGAAAGTTGGACTTGGAGTTGAGATGAAGATTTTTTGTGTTTGAAGTTTTGTCTAATTTTGACTTTTTATGGGCTGCACCACCGCCACTGTGGTGGTAGTTTCTGGCCACTTTCGGCCACCTCAGGAATAGTTTATGTTCCTCTTTTTAATCTACATATCGATACGATCATTTCGATATATAGTTTATAATTTTTGGAAATCGTATGAGCAAGTTATCAATTTTCAAAGTTTTATGGTTTTCGGTTCGAACGATTTTCGATCCGTGAGAATTCGGCCGTCCGTGAGAATTCCTCCGATCGACTAATAGTTTTGAATATGTTGATATGTTGATCATATAAGTATTCCAGAGACCTCAAGTGGTCTCAGATGAAGTTTCGTCTCAATCTAGGTTACTTTCGAAAATTTTGGGCAAATGAGAGTTCGATATATAATCGTTTTTGATTTGAGTACTAAGTTAAGATCGTATTGTACTTAGGTGATTGACAGAGCATATTCGTTACCTAATCTGCAGTAAGAGAAGACGCAATGGGATTTTGGATTGAGTAAATCTCACGTGGTTCATTTACGAACCAAGTTATTTAATTGTCGGAATTAATTGATAATTGTGAAATCGTTTTCGTAAATAAAGATTTTTTTCAAATGATATGAGCTCAATCGAATACGGTTCATAGGACTACGGTTCACTGGTAAGAAAATAGATTTTTATTGTAAAAATGAATTTCTCAGTTTTTGGAACTATGAACTATAGTTGGTGGTCATTCATGCGTGAATGACTACGTATATATATTGTCACACCCCGAATTTTTTGAATAAACATTCAAAATCCGAAACATGAAATTTACTACAACTCAAAATAATCATCTTGAAAATTTCTTTTCTTACACACTTCACCATCCGAACTAAAATCAAAACCGAATTTAGTCTCGGTTAATTATTACAACTCAAATCCAAAATGAACTGTAAAGCTCTAAATGAGCGTACACACCTCACAACTAAATGAAATAACAAAAACTGCTGTAACACCTAAGCAGCTCGGTCACCTCCCTGGTTTTCCTGACCTGCAGGAATATCCTCTACACCATTTGAATATTGTACCGGGATTGCAACAACACAAAACCCGGTAAGCTTATGAAAGCTCGTATGAGTAAAAGAAAAGACTGTTGTTTAATTTAATCATAATCAATTCTACTCAAGTCAACACTCAACCATTTCCACAACAACAAAGTACTAACAATCTCAATCAAATACAAAATCAATAAATCAAGACAACCCCAACTCACATCTTTCTTCACAAAACCTCAACATCGTATTTATAAAAATACGGTACATGATAGACTAGAGCTCTAACTGAATCGTAGCCCGTCACCTAGCCTAGGTTATGGCATCCGACATATTTATCATTACCCATAAATGAGCACAACATGTAATATCACATACTGAAATCAACCCAACCAAGATACACAATATTATTATGAAATTACACAATTGAAATATAATCAATTCTACAATTCAACTCAATCATATCATCACTCCACAATCCACTCATCAATATATATTTTTCACGTAAATATATATATATATATATATATATATACATAATCATCCACTCAGGAATGACTACTAATACCATCTATAGTTCACACAAGAAAATCATGAAATTCATTTGTATAATTAAAATTCATTTTACTTACCTATGGACCGTGGTGATTCAAGTCCATGAAATTTTAAAATAAATATTTAATCCACAAATATTTTTCACAAAATCACCAAAGATAAATAAATTTAAAACGCTCGGTTCGTAATATGATCCGCGTGAGTTTTACTCACCTCGATACTCCCGCTCCATCTTCAATACAAATATAAATAACGCCAAAATAGCCCACTCAAATACAATCCGTCAATCACCTAATCAAATGTGATTCAAATTTAGCCAATAATTCCAAAACATAATTGAACTACCATTTAACGGCCGGATTCTAATTTATAACAAAATCCGACGAGCGGATTCTCACGAATCGCTCTCTTAATTACCGTTTTGCACACATACGAAGATCCAACGGTCGGATCTTCGCCCATGACCACACAAAGCCACTAGGACAGTTATATGATCACCATATCAAATTTACAAGTTCATCGGACGGTCCTAATTTCACAGATCATAAATCTAACGATCGAAATCGATTGAAATCACAAAATTCATAACTAATTCATACGATATCCGAAAAATACGTATAATACACCGAAATGATCGTATTGAAACATAGAATCACAAAATGGACAGAAACCAAATTTTAGACCTCCGGAGGTGGCCGGAAAGGGCCGCCGGAGTTAGGGACAGAGCCGCCGCCGACCACCACCAATGGTGTCGGGGCTGAGCTTTTCCCCTTCGTTTCATCATTCTGAGCAACTTTTATAACTAGGATAAGACCAAAAAATAACGGGAAGGGATCGAAAATTACCAAATACAGTCGGCGGCCGGAAATTTTCCAGAAACCGACGAGCTTGAAACCGACGTAAAAACTGCAACCTCACGCCTCGATCCCTTCTGGAAACTTGTTCAGAACTTCCTTGCGAACTCAACAAGCCCAGAATCACAATAAACGATCGTGTATGACTCGAGATATTTGGATCGAAAGTTTCGTTCGATCTGATCGGGACTGGCTTCCAGCCGCCGCCACAGGCCGCGCCGTCTTGTAAAGCTACTTCTTGGAGCTTCAGGAGGTTGAGTTCATGTAGAGGGAGGAGTTTCACTTGGTTTGGAGGTCGAAAACGCAAGAAGATTGGTTTGGTTTGTTTTCGGGTCCGACCGTTTCAGACGGTTTCACCGGTGTTGGAGAACTTGCCGGCGGAAGCTACGCCGTCCAGGAGGTAGAGCAGCTCGAAACAAACGCCTGAGACTTGGTTTGAGGTCGAGAAGTGGTATGTGGAGGGAGAATGATTATGGTGAACTTTGCTCTCTCTCTCTCGGTCGTTTTCGATCGAGGAACAGTACCTTCCGAAAATGGAAGGAGGTCGGACCAAAATGGAAGGCTTCTGAAAATAGTTAGGTTTTTTTCTATTTATACTAAAATAGAAATAATTTCTAAATTCTATAACTAATTCAAAAAAAATCCGGACAACGTGTTCCGCATACGGACGGACCCGTATCGACGAGCTCTACAACTTTCACGAAGGAAGATTCTCCAAATTTCGCACGTAGAAAAAGTTGATTTCTGAAACCGAGCATTTCTAGCTTTTCGTTAAAAATAATCGTTCCGAACCTTCGATAATTCAAAAAGTGAAATATCATCGAACAACATTCGTGAAATCTCACAATAATCATTCAATACAATTACTCGAATTTAAAAAATGAAAATTGCGGGTATTACATATATATTTACGTGGATTATATATATATTGGATGGTGTGACATTGGTGAAGTAATGATTGAGAATTGTTAGTCCGAGCATTTCTCTTATGATTATACAATTATCATGATGTGTTGATTATTGTGTAAAATGTGTTTTACTTGAGGAAAGTATTTGAGTCAAGAGAACTTTTAAATGTTCGGTTGAGTATCGTTTATCATATTGGTGATTGAGGCAATTATTATCGTAAGGCTGAACCTCGGTTAAGGTGATAGGTTACGATATAATCAGTTAAAGCTCTAGTCTGTCAGCCAATGTACTTCTTGGGGATAACTTTGTGTTATCGTGTGCCTTTGAGTACAATGTACTTCTTAGGGATAACTGTGCCCAAGGGTATATTTTGTTTTAAAAGAGAGTGTCGGTGCCTTTCTTTTGTTGTCCCTGTGGGACTTGATTTCGAATGAATTGTGGAGGTGACGTTGGATGCTTTAATTTCATTTTGAGTTGAAAAATGATTAAACTGAGATTGTTGATTTTAAACATAATCTCCTGAACTAAACTGTATGTAGGGATTACTATGGTTTTGGTTGTATACTTTTGGTGATCTCATGAACTAATTTTCTATGCAGGGATTACTGTTTTTATTTAGTTTATTTATGAGTACAATTATGGTTATTTAGGTTTACTGATATGAGCTTCAAAAGCTTACCGGGTTGTTGTTTCAACCCAGTGCACTATTCTATGGTGTAGGGTTTATTGTGCAGGTAAGAGTAACTATCGTCGAAGCTGAGATATTGTTGTCGTCGTAGCTTGGACGTAGTAGGGGGTTTTGGTTTTAGTCTTCCGTTGTGTAGTGAGTGTGGTGGGTGCATTTACTTATTGAATTTTTATTCAGTTTAATATGTAAACTCTCAAAATGTAATATGTCACTCTAGAGAACGAGTCGGTATTAACATTGTGAGCTCGGTTTGTTTAATTGCTTTTTTTAATTGAAAAAATTTCTAAGTACCTTCTTTGTTTGTTGAGTTTTCGCGTTTCGGATTTGAATTCCTTTATTCAAAATTCGGGGCGTGACAATATCCTTCAGTATTGGAAGGATATACAGATGCTAATTAGATAAATGATCATGAAGATCATAAATCTAGTACTAGTTGGATTTTCACACTTGGTGGAGGAGCCATATCTTGGAGCTCTAAAAAAAAAACGTGCATATATCAGTCTCCACCATGGCATCTGAATTTGTAGCATTGGCTTCATGTTGTGTATGTTGTAAAGAAGTAGAATGGCTAAGAACTTGCAAGAGTTGGCCGAAACCAATGCCTCCTATCTCTACTTATTGTGATAGTCAAGCAACACTATCCAAGGCCTATTGCCAAGTATATAATGGCAAATCTAGGTATATTGGTTTGAGACATAGCACTGTGAGGCAAATGATTATTGATGGGGTTATTATAACCAATAGCTATGTGAGGTCATGTCTAAATTTCACTGACCCGTTAACTAAAGGACTTGCAAGAGATTTGGTGTGGAAGACATCAAAGGGGATGGGACCATTTGCCTGGCGGAAGGACCAGAAAAATTCGAAAAAACATAACGTCATCCAAGTTGAGAAATCTACAGCCATTAGCCTGAAGATGAAATTTGTTAATGCAACTATCATTGTTTGGGTTCAATGCTCTACTTCATCACCACCATACCCATCAACTTTCTCTGGAGACCCACCCTAGACACACAAGCCAAGCACATGTACACCTTCGTCTTGCACTCGTCTCCCACAGAAGATGGAAAGTGAATTCGGTTGAGCATATGGTGAGTTTTTAGAGGGTAAAATAAGAAACAATTTTTTACAAAAATTAGTGGAAATCAAATTTAGAGGTATGAATAGAAGCACTCTTTTGTTATTTCACCACAAAAAAAAAAAATTAAGGACACATAATTTATATGAAGTCCTTGAAGGTTATCAAGCACACACATCATTTACTTGTAATTTTTTTTTCTTTTTAGAGTATTTCAAGGACACATGGACATCTTTAATGATGTGTCCTAAGAAAAACTCAAATTTCGGCTCTAATTTTCACTGAAATAAGAAAAGAAACACACTGCAAGGGAAAACACGAATCTCCAAATTTCACTTTCTTCCTCCCTAATTTTCAACTTCCCTCTTCAATTGAAACTCACCACAAGAAATAGATGTTGTTTCATTCACTCTATTTCCAATTTTTAGGTGTAAGGAAAAAATAAATAAATAAAAAAAGCTGATAATACAATCGAGCTGATTCGAATCAACAGAGGAGGCGGCAACTCATAGTAAGGGTTCAACAGTAAGGTGTAAGAGATATTCTAGGTTGAGAGAGTATCAGTAAAGAGATTCAAATCTAGATTATTAGGGGTTGTTTGATTGATTATGCAGCATGATAAAATACAAAAAATTGTTTTAAATTGTGCTATATATAAAGCTCTACCTTAAATGAGAGATTGTTGGTAATTTTTGGATTTTAAAGATTAGAGAAACTGTATTATTGCTATTAATCAAAATATATAAGCTCCAGTAGTACATGGTAAACAACACATTTAAGAAAACTCACCCATTCTAATTCCCTGCTGCTTAACCTCGTCCTCTGAAATCCTCGGAACCTTGCCTTTCACTTTTCTCATTCTCGTCTGGCTGCGCCGCGGTGCTGGTTCAAGTCTCTGGTCGTGCCGGCACATGATGGATGCGGCCGGACGGGATATCTGGTTTGTGATCGTATCCTTGGCTCAGAAGTTGCGGTTGGAGAGGGTTTTCATTTACCTCTCTTGGTGTACTAAGGCGGCTGCATCTGGGGTTGGGATTAGATGGGATTTGGATCCCATGGTTGTCACGCCCCGAATTTTTTTAAATAAAATTCAAAATCCGAAACATGAAAATTACCACCACTCAAAATAATCATCCTGAAAATTTCTTTTCTTAACAATCTCACCATACGAAATAAAATCAAAATCGAATTTGTCTCAGTTAATTATTACAACACAAGAACACAATAATTTGTAAAGCTCTAAATGAGCATACACACCTCACAACTCGATGAAATAAAAATAACGACGGTAACACCTAAGCAGCTCGGTCACCTCCTTGGTTATCCTGACCTGCAGGAATATCTGCTACACCATTTGAATAGTGTACCGGAATTGCGACAATACAAAACCTGGTAAGCTTATGAAAGCTCATATGAATAAAAGAAATAATGGTTGCTTAATTAAACCACATTTATTTCTCCCTAAATCAACATGCAACAATTCTACAACCACAAAACCAATAATCACAATCAATCAACAACTCAACACCAAACCTTAACTCACGTCTTTCCTCATAAAACCCCATCATCGTATCTATAAAAATACGGTATTTGACAGACTAGAGCTCTAACTGAATTGTAGCCCGTCACCTGGCCTAGGTTATGGCATCCGACATATTTATCTTTATCGTATTTCATCAATATGTATACTTATATACATATTTAGAACGTCCGATAATTGTACATACTCAACCAATCGTATCCCATCATCCACCTAGGATTAGACCGTCCGATTACCCCATACCGGTCACTACGTGGACCCTAAATCCATAAATGAGCACAACATGTATTTTCACATAAAGAAATCAACTCATCCAACATATATAATATTATTATGAAATTAAAGCATTTGAATATAATCCAAATCATCATTCCAACTCAATCATATCGTCACTCAAAATCACGCCAATCAATATATATATTCCACGATATTATATATATACGTAATTATCCACTCAGGAATGACCACTAATACCATCTATAGTTCATACAAGAAAATCGTGAAATTCATTTGTATAATTAAAATTCATTTTACTTACCTATGGACCGTAGTGATCAAGTCCATGTGATTTTAAAAACAAATATTTTCCACACAATTACTAAAAATAATTAATTTAAGTACTCGGTTCATAATATGAACCACGTGAGATTTACTCACCTCGAAATTCCCGCTGCGTCTTCAGTAAAATATAACTCACAATAATCCAAATGCTCCTCAACTCAAGCCGTCAAGTACCTAATCAAGTAAGGTTTTTACTTGGCAACGAAGCATGAAATAAACGTAAATGATGATCCAACGATCGGATTTCAAAATAACGACAATCCAACGGTCGGATTCTAAAATAAAGACAATCCAACGGTTAGATCCTCAGGGATCACCCTTGGAAACATCCTATCAAAATTATACGAAAATCCGATGTACGGATCTTCACTAATCGCCTCCCTAATCACTGTTTTACAATTATACGAAGATCCAACGGTCGGATCTTCGCCCGTGACCACACAAAGTCATCGGGACAGTCATATGAACATCATATTAAAATTTGAAGTAAAACCGATGGTCTGATCTCCGTAAATCTCAAACCGAAGGTAAACTGTAAAATCGTAAATAGTAACGTCAAAACTGAAATAGACTATTCATCAACGTTTTCTAACATGACCAAGTTATATATCAAAACGCTCGTATTGATGCATAGATCATCGTCCAGATAATATAAACTCAAACTTTGGTCCGACGCGCCGCCACACACGGTGGTCAACGCGGCGGTCAACGAATGTCAACCACCTCCGATGCAAAAGTCGTCAACTACAAACTTCTTCAAAATGAAATTGTGAACAACGTTAATACTTAACTTTTTCGGAGATGAGGTCTAGATCGTCCTAGATCGGGCTTTGAAGTTAGATTAATCTCAGCCCTCTGATCAGTCTCCAGATTGAATTAGGGACGTCGAAACCTTCAACTCTTGATCTACCACTCTACACTCAAAATCGTGATGCAAGCCACATATGGGGATGATCAGGAGGAAGAGCACGTCACGAAAATGGGATTGATCGGCCTGTGCACCGCCGAAAAATTGGTTTTCTGGCTGGATCCAAGCCTAGGAGCGGCGGCTGGGTGAGGTGATGGCAGGGATCGACTGGGCGTGAGCCGGCGACTCGGATGAGTGCCGGGTTCGGCTGCGGCGCTGCCGGGAAGGCCGACTTCCAATCGAGTCGGGTTGAAGCCGGGTCGGCCGAGGGTTAGGCACAGTCGCGCGCGAGAGAGAGAGGGGGGAAGGGCTTTTGTGCAAAAATCTGATTTTTTCGTCCTCAATGAAAAAATCAGATTTTTTCTCACTATTTATAGAAAAATTCCGATTTTCAAATATTCATAACTTATTCATACGAACTCCGAATAATACTTTCCACATAAGCACGAACTCGTAGTGACGAGCTCTACAACTTTCATGAAGGAAATTTTCCCAAATTTTGAACGTATAAAAAGTCGATTTTCACTACCCCCTAAATAACGTTCTTTTTCGAAAATAAAATCATTCGAAACCAATTTTCTCAACCCACGACAATCCAAATAATCCCAAATATCATAATTCAATTAATATAACAATTATTGAATTACATTAATTTATTGTATGAAAATCTGGGTCTTCACAGTGGTGTCTTGCGGCAATTGGAGGGGAGGTCGGGCTCGATGGATAGTAGGATCGGATCGATGGGTTGACCGGTTGGTGGAGTGAAAAGGAGCGGAGGCGGATCTTTGCCGAATCGGAGTGGGGATTGCTGGGCGGATTCACGACGGTGGATTGGGTGTAGCAGAGCCATTCCAGATTGGTGGATCGGGATCGCTGGTTGGTGGTGGGTGGGAGGAGGGCGGTCGTGCTGGCCTATTTAGTGAATTGGATTTTCGATCTTGATTTGTTCTATACGGGTTTGGGAGTTTGATGGGGTGTGGGATCCTTCGCTGTTGGTCCATCAGCGGCAGGGTGGCATTGGTGGTGCGGGTCCGGCCTTGGGGGAAGTGCGGCGGCGGTGGCTGTTGCGAGGTGCAGCTGCTAGCTTGGACCAGGAGGGTTGGATACTATTCCTTTATTGATCCGGTCTTTTGGGCTTGGATACTATCTGTGGGCCCTAGCAGGGCAGGAGTTTGGGTTTGGGCTCGCTTAGTAAGCCTTGCCCTATGTTTTATTTTATTTAAAGTTTTTATTTATTTATGTTGTTTAGTTTGGTTACGCTTTTTGCGAGCAATAAGTCCTTACGCTTGTTGTGTAGGGCTAGTCAGGCTTTGTGCTTGTGTGTGCACTCAATGTGCCTTGTCTGTTCTAGGTAGGGGGTGACTTCTTTGCTTTGTCAAATGGTCGCTACCGCCTAGTGGCAGGATGAAGCTAAATGTTGTCGGATGTATCCTCCGGCGGCAACATAGTGGGAAAGTTGGTATTATAGTAATTATGCTATGTTGTAATCGTGTTACATATCGAGTTATCTTTCCGCTATGTCACTACTATGTCAAAGCAAATAGAGCAGCTAGTAGAGCGCTCTTTGCTAGTAGGTGCTTGTTAGAATACATATCTTTTATAGAGATTCCTGATATTATTTCGGGAAATACTCTAGATGCTTATGGTAATCATGGGTTTAGGCTTAATGTCCCCCCCTTGTATTCGATAGTTTCATTAATTAATGCTTGATGGCAGCCACACTAGTCCTTATTTCAAAAAAATATATTCAAAAATAAAAAAAGTCACCCAAGAGTTCTAATTTTTCCTTACGGTGTGTTTGGATGAGAAAATTAAAAAATTCAAATGAATTTGTAAATGATAGAATCTATAATTCCATCAATTAAAACTCCCATATCCAAACACACCCTTAATGTTTTCCATCAATTCACAAAGTTTGTGAATCATCCCAATAAGGATATATATGCTTTTTAAACGTTTTCTCAATAAGGACATGGTAAATAACACATTTAAGTAACATTACCTAAAGGTCTAACTTTCCCTTTAATTTTTCCATAAGAACAAAAATTGTTATTGACGAAAAGGCTCAGTTATTTTAAATAAGCAATAAGTCACAGCTTACCAGCCTTAGTAAAGTGTTTATTAAGCTTTTTTTTTTGTTTTTTTTATCGGCAGTGAGGAAACAAGTCATCTCAGTTATTGTCACGCTCCGAATTTTAGAATAAAAATTTAAGATCCGAAACATGAATTACTACAACTTAAAATAACCATCCTGAAAATTTATTTTTCTTAATAACCTCACCACATAATTTAATTTCAAAAACCGAATTTAGTCTCAGTTAATTATTACAACTCAATCACAAAATAAATTGTAAAGCTCTAGTGAGTATAACAAACCTCACAACTTAAATGAAAGCAAAATAAAAGCTGCAACACCTAAACAGCACGGTCACCTCCCTGGTTATCCTGATTTGCAGGAATACCCTCTACACCATTTGAATAGTGTACCGGGATTGCAACAATACAAAACCCGGTAAGCTTTTAAAAGCTCGTATGAGTAAAAAGAAAGAACGGTTGTTTAATTAAATTATATTTCTTTTCACCCAAGTCAACACTCAACAATTTCCACGTCCACAAGAAACCAGCAATCTCAAATCAATCACCAAATCACAAATCAACACAAAACCCTAATTCACATCTTTCTTCTCAAAACCCCGAAATCGTATTTATAAAAATTCGGTATTTGACAGGCTAGAGCTCTAACTGAATCGTAACCTGTCACCTGGCCTAGGTTATAGTATCTGACATATTTATCTTTATCGTATTTCATCAATATGTCTACGTATATACATATTTAGAACGTCCGAGACTCGTACTTACTCAACCAATTGAATTTCATCATCCACCAAGGATTAGAGCGTCCGATTCCCCCAAACCGGTCACTATGTTGACCATAAATCCATAATGAGCACAATAATATGTTTTCACAAAATGAAATCAGCTCAACCAAGAAGCACAATATTATTATGAAATTTAAACATTTAAAATGTAATCCAAATCATCATTCCAACTCAATCATATCATCACTCAACAACACACCAACCTATATATATATATATTCCACGTAAATATATATATACGTAATCATCCACTCAGGAATGACCACTAATACCATCTATAGTTCGCACAAGAAAATAGTGAAATTCATTTATATAATTAAAATTCATTTTACTTACCTATGGACCGTAGTTGATCAAGCCCATGTGATTTTAAAAACAAATATTTAATCCACAACTATTTTCACACAATTACGAAAATAACTAAATTAAAGCATTCGGTTCGTAATATGAACCACGTGAGTCTTACTCACCTCGAAACCCCCGCTGCGTCTTCACTTTAAATACAAATCACAATAATCCAAATGCTCGTCAACTCAAGCCGTCAAGTACCTAATCTAGTATGGTCTTTACTTAGCAAACGAAGCGTGAAATAAACTTAAATGATGATCCAACTGTCGGATTCTAAAATAAAGTTGATCCAACGGTCAGATTCTAAAATAAAGATGATCCAACGATTAGATCCTCACGGATCGCCCTTGGAAACATCCTATCAAAATTATACGAAAATCCGACAGATGGATGTTCGTGAATGGCCTCCCGAATCACTGTTTTACAATTATACGAAGATCCAACGGTCGGATCTTCCCCCGTGAGCACACAAAGTCATCGGAACAGTTATACGATCATCATATTAAAATTTGAAGTAAAACCGATGGTCTGATCTCCGTAAATCGTAAACCGAAGATAAACTGTAAAACCGTAAATGGTAACGTCAAAACTTAAATTGACTATTGATCAACTTTTTCTAACATGACCATGTTATATATTAAAACGCTCATATGAATACATAGATCATCGTCCAGATAATATAAACTCAAAATTAGGTCCGACGCGTCACCACATGCGGCGGTCAGACGGTGGTCAACGCGGGTAGTCAACGCCGGTCAACCACCTCAGATGCAAAAGTTGTCAGCTACAAACTTCTTCAAAATGAAATTATGAACAATTTTAATACCTGACTTGTTCCGAGATAAGGTTAGATCGTCCTAGATCAAGGTTTGAAGTTTGATTAATCTCGGCCCTCTGATCAGTCTCCAGATTGAATCAGGGACGTCGAAACCTTCAACTCTTGATCTACAACTCTACGCTCAAAATCGTGATACAAGCCAAATATGGGGATGATCAGGAGGATGAGGACATCACGAAAATGGGGATGATAGGCCCGTGCAACGCCTACACAGGGGGGATCCGATCGAGTCGGCCTTACTCGTCTGGGGTTGCTTCGATTCAAGGCTAGGGCAGCGGCTGGGTGGCTGGAGGAGGGAGTTAGGACTTGGTCGGGTCAACGGGTCAGCGAGCAAGGGGAAGGGGTCGCGCTAGAGAGAGAAGGGGGGGGGGGGGTTTCGTCTTTAATGAAAAAATAAGATTTTTCTTATTATTTATAGAAAAATTTCAATTTTCAAAAATTGATAACTTATCCATACGAACTCCGAATATTACGTTCCACATATACACGAGATCGTATCAAATTGCTCTACAACTTTCATGAAGGAAGTTTTTCCAAATTTTGAACGTATAAAAAGTCGATTTTCATGACCCCTTAAATAACGTTCGTTTTCGAAAATAAAATCATTCGAAGCTAATTTTCTCAAACCACGACATACAAATTAATCCCAAATATCAAAATTCAATTAATATAACAATTATTGAATTACATAAATTTATTATATGAAAATTCGGGTCTTCACAGTCTGCCCTCCTTAAAAGAATTTCGTCCTGAAATTCAAGCATGCTCGTCAACAAAAAGCTAAGGATGCATCTTCCTCATGTCAGACTCCAATTCCCATGACGCATCACCCTCATCATGATGACTCCACAACACCTTCACAAGATCAACCTCCTTCCTACGAAGCTTCTTTGACCTATCCAAGATACGAACAGGTTCAACTACAAATGTCACATCTGTGTTTACTTCAATCGTACCATGATCAATCACGTGGGACTCATCTTGGACATACTTCCTGAGCATAGACACATGGAAGACATTGTTCACACCCGACATGCTAACAGGTAAAGCAAGTCGATATGCCAAGTTTCCAACCCTTTCCAGAATCTCAAAGGGTCCAACATACCTCGGTGCGAATTTTCCCTTCTTGTCAAATCTCATCACACCTTTCATAGGTGAGACCTTCAAGAATACATGATCGCCTGTCTCAAACTCTAAAAGTCTCCTCTTCAAGTCAGTATAACTCTTCTGTCTACTCTGAGTGATTCGGATTCTATCTCGAATAGTAGTGACATTCTCTGTAGTCTCCTGTACAATCTCAGGACCGAAGAACCCTTTATCCCAACTTCCGCCCAACAGAGAGGAGTCCTACATGGCATACCATAAAGAGCCTCATATGGGGCCATACCGATACTGGAGTGATAGCTGTTATTGTAGACAAACTCTACCAATGACAGATGATCCGCCCAACTTCCCTTAAAGTCCAGAACACAAGCTCTAAGAATATCCTCCATCACCTGATTCACTCTCTCGGTCTGCCCGTCTGTTTGTGGGTGAAATAGTGCTCATTGCAAGAGATGTGCCAAATGCTTTATAAAATCTACTACAGAATTCTGATGAGCTCCATTCATCTTCTCTGCCTTATGTTCAATTCTTTCTGGGAGAATAGATACTTCAAACTCTTATGATCAGAAAAGAGTTCAAATTTCTCACCATAAAGATAGTGTCTCCAAATCTTCAAGACAAACACCACTGTTGCTAGCTCTAGATCATGAGTGGGGTAATTCCACTCATGTACCTTCAACTGTCTAGAACCGTAAGCAATAACGCTACCATTTTACATCAACACACACTCCAAACCTTGATGAGATGTATCGCTGTAAATGACTAATCCACCACCTCTAGTAGTTATAGTCAACACCGGAGCTGTAGGCAATCTAGTCTTCAGCTCATTGAAAGCCTTCTCACACTCATCCGACCACACGAAATGAGTGTCCCCCCTTGTCAATTTGGTCAAAGCCGAAGCAATACCAGAAAACCCTTCAATGAAATGCCTGTAATACCCTGCCAATCCCAGGAAGCTACGGATTTCTGTAACCATAGTAGGGCAACTCCAATTCATCACTGCTTCAACCTTCGAAGGATCCACAGAAACTCCATCCTTCGAGACCACATGACCAAGGAACTTAATTTCACTCTGCCAGAAATGGCACTTCTCAAACTTGGCAAAATATTTCTTCTCTCTCAATGTCTGTAGCACGATCTGCAGATGCTTCTGATATCATCTAACGACCTTGAATAAATCAGGATGTCGTCAATAAACACTACCGCAAACTGATCCAACAGTACTCTAGCAAAATAGTAATAAACAGATAAAGTACCTTCCACCCTTGTGCCTGCCTGACCAATGGCAAAGACTCTAGCAGGTGCAGGCGGTAGCTGTCTCTGCTGGTTTCCCTACACTCTACCCTGATTTAGGGGACACTCCCTGGCCTGGTGCCCTGTCTGTCCATAGCTGTAGCATATCCTACCCCGTGGTTTCGTGCACGCACGAGAGATATGGCCCGGCTCGCCACAGTTAAAGCACTTCACTGGAGCTACTAGTGTTATCTGTCTAATAGGCATAACCTGAATGGGAGGAGCTACTGCTGCCCTAGCTGGGGCCTGATGCTGGAACTGAGTTCTCTGTTTCTTCCAGAAACCACCCCTGAAGTCTCTAGACCTACTGCTTCCTGCTATTGCCTTTCCCTTACCCTGGAAGTCTCTCTCAGCTGACTCCTTCTCTCTACTAATCGGGTTCTGCTACTCAATGATTTGTGCCTTGGCCAAGATCTCTCTCTTCGTCTTCAGCTCTAAGATGGCCACATCACGCTCAATCAAAGGGCTCAACCCTCGCTCAAACTTCTTAGCCAAGTCTTCGTCATCCATCTGCTTCACATACTTGTACAGCCTGGAGAACTCTGCATCGTACTCGATCACGGTCATCTTCCCTTGTACAAGTACGAGGAATTCCCATTCTAACTTTTCCTTCACAGCTACTAGAAAGTACTTCTCCTTAAACAGCCTCTTGAAGCCATCCCATGTTAAGGTAGATACCTCAATACTCCTCTGTGTGACGTTCCACCACACTCTAGCCTCATCCTTCAGCATGAAAGCGACTAGCTTCCTCTTACCAATCTCACTGCAATCAAACAGATCAAAATAGGTCTATAAATCCTCAATCTATCGATCTGTAACCATATGATTCGTGCCTCCTCCAAACTTGGTTACTCCTAAGTTGATAATTTCCTTTGCTAGCACCAACAAGGGAGCAGGATCATCAACCATGCCCACGGGTGGAATATGCTGATCATCATAAGGTCCCTCTACCTCCGCCTCATATGCATCATCGACCGGATGGGCACTACCCCTACCACGAGGTCTGCCTCTACCCCGACCTCTAGCTTCGTTCCGTTCAATCTCCCTTACCTAATAAGCACGGCATGCTTAGTTAATACACGCATAACACTTAAACATGTCATAAGTCAAATGCGAGTCCATATTAACTAAGTAACTAAGCATACAAAACAACGCCTAAAGTTCTTATGACAAGCTAACGTTCCTAGCCAACCGAACACTCTCACATACCCAATGACATTGTTAATAAGAGCACACGATGGGGATCCGCTGCAGACGGGCCATCACTCGGAAGGTATTGACATATCACCAAATATGTACCTTACGCTCGGATACCAAACGGTCACGCCCCGAATTTTAGAATAAAAATTCAAAATCCGAAACATGAATTACTACAACTTAAAATAACCATCCTGAAAATTTCTTTTTCTTAACAACCTCACCACACAATTTAATTTCAAAAACCGAATTTAGTCTCGGTTAATTATTACAACTCACTCATAAAATAAATTGTAAAGCTCTATATGAGTATAACAAACCTCACAACTTAAATGAAAGCAAAATAAATGCTGCAACACCTAAACAGCACGGTCACCTTCCTTGTTATCTTGACCTGCAGGAATATCTGCTACACCATTTGAATAGTGTACCGGGATTGCAATAACACAAAACCCGATAAGCTTTTAAAAGTTCGTATGAGTAAAAAGAAAGAACGGCTGTTTAATTAAATCATATTTATTTTCACCCAAGTCAACATTCAACAATTTCCACGTCCACAAGAAACCAACAATCTCAAATCAATCACCAAACCACAAATCAACACAAAACCCTAATTCACATCTTTCTTCTCAAAACCCGGAAATCGCATTTATAAAAATATGGTATTTGACAGATTAGAGCTCTAACTGAATCGTAGCCTATCACCTGGCCTAGATTATGCCATCCGACATATTTATCATTATCGTATTTCATCAATATGTATTTGAATATACATATTTAGAATGTCTGATACTCGTACTTACTCAACCAATCGTATCCCATCATCCACCTAGGATTTGAGCATCCGATTCCCCCAAACCGGTCACTACGTTGACCTTAAATCCATAATGAGCACAATAATATGTTTTCACAAAATGAAGTCAACTCAACCAAGATGCACAACATTATTATGAAATTTAAGTATTTGAAATGTAATCCAAATCATCATCATATCATCACTCAACAACACACCAACCCATATATATATATTCTACGTAAATATATATATACGTAATCATCCACTCAGGAATGACCACTAATACCATCTATAGTTCGCATAAGAAAATAGTGAAATTCATTTATATAATTAAAATTCATTTTACTTACCTATGGATTGTAGTTGATCAAGTCCATGTGATTTTAAAAACAAATATTTAATCAATAACTATTTTTCACACAATTACGAAAAGAAAAATTAAAGCATTCGGTTCGTAATATAACCACGTGAGTTTTACTCACCTTGAAACTCCCGCTGCGTCTTCACTTAAATACAACTCACAATCATCCAAATACTCGTCAACTCAAGCCGTCAAGTACCTAATCAAGTATGGTCTTTACTTAGCAAACGAAGCATGAAATAAACTTAAATGATGATCCAACGGTCGGATTCTAAAATAAAGACGATCCAACGACCGAATCGAATTTAAATAATAATCCAACGGTTATATCCTCACAGATCACCCTTGGAAACATCCTATCAAAATTATACGAAAATCCGACGGACGGATCTTCGTGAATCGCCTCCCGAAATCACTGTTTTACAATTATACGAAGATCCAACGGTCGGATCTTCACCCGTGACTCACAAAGTCATCGGGACAATCATATGATCATCATATTAAAATTTGAAGTAAAACTGATGGTCTGATCTCAGTAAATCATGAACGGAAGATAAACTGTAAAACCGTAAATGGTAACGTCAAAATTTAAATCGACTATTTATCAACTTTTTCTAACATGACCATGTTATATATCAAAACGCTCGTATGGATGCATAGATCATCGTCCAGATAATATAAACTCAAAATTAGGTCCGACGCGCTGCCACACGCGGCGGTCAACGCCGGTCAACCACCTCAGATGCAAAAGTTGTCAACTACAAACTTCTTCAAAATGAAATTATCAACAACTTTAATACCTGACTTGTTCCGAGATAAGGTTAGATCGTCTTAGATCGAGCTTTGAAGTTGGATTAATCTCGGTCACTCGATCAGATTCCAGATCTAATCAGGGACGTCGAAACCTTCAACTCTTGATCTACAACTCTAAGCTCAAAATCATGATCTACAACTCTACGCTCAAAATCGTACACTAAGAAAACTATTTCGAATCTCCCTTCGTCAATGCACTCAATTGTGATACTCCAGGAAATTCATTAACTTGGTGTAAGAAGAAATCATAGCAATATAGACTGGGCCAAAACCCACTACTTTCCCAGAACAAACTAGGGAGTTATTGGAATTAAAAAAAAAAACCTGAGAAAATCCTAAAGCCCAAAAGAAAACCTTAACCCAAGGTCCGACCTGTGGTCCAGCCCATTCCAATCATCCCTCCCTAACCCAAGGTCCAACCCTAACCCAGGACGCTTGAAAGAACGATCACCAGAAAGCACTGATGAAGCCTGAGCAAGCCAGCCAAACTTGGATCGCCGTCTCAAGCTGCTACCAGCTCCCCCAGAAGTAGCCATCCCCGTCGCCGAAACCCACCTCTTGCCGTGAATCGCCTCCCTCCTCCATAGCCTCCATGGTGTAGAGAAGAAAGATCCCGAACTATGCTGTCACCATAGTCAAACCTTAGGCCAGAAATCCCTAAGCTTTTATTAGGATTTATTGAGGTCAATAAAAGTTTTATTGAATTTTATTGAGGGACGCCAAAGAAAACATAAAGGATCACAAGACAATATTCAAGACAATATATACAAAAGTTGTGGGAAACAAATATTAAATTTAAATAGGAAGATGTGGAAAACAAAATAAGGAAAAATATGGGGAAAAATTATGTTTTTTTTGGTCCCTTTAGTCAAGGATCACAAAACAATATTTACAAAAGTTCTTGATTAGATTTTCATTGATAATCAGGTCTCATCTATGATGAGATTACATGTTAATATCAGGTTACAAATGGCTAAATTTATGATTTACTAGCCTCTCAGGAAATCAAGGCCTGATACAACAATTTATGTAGGTCAGAATTGTCTTTTTCCTCTGCATGAAAAGAGAGACAAAAGAAAATTAAATGGAGATGATGTCTTTTTCGTCTGCATGAAAAGAGAGACAAAAGAAAAATTAAATCAACTACCAAGATGATATATATAGAATAATTGGATATCGAAACAAATAGTGTTACCGTAACAGAATCATCAGAATGATGATGATGAACATGATGGGCTTGAGTAGCCACTAATTCATGTTCATTTCCAAGGCTGTTGCGCTTGAACTCGGTCAAGTCAGTCTTATTTTGCTTCCGGTTAGCACGAGCTTGACTAAACACCACAGTATAGCTGGTAGGCTCTACTGCGGCGTTTTGTTCCCATCCTCCAAATTGAGGAATTGACTTCCGACCATTTCCCTGCATATATAAAACACCCTTATCATTCCTATATCTTGTCAGTTTGAAGCGAAATTGAAGAGGACAAGATATTGTACGCTTGACTTAAGCCCTGTATTCTTTGTTCAATGATACATTTTTATTGGAAAAATATCACAAATAGTCACTGACTTATGACCCGTTCGACACTTAACTCACTGTATTTTCAACAATATCACTTAACTCACTTACTTTTACATCCGTATTTCACTTAACATATTGGGGTTAATTATACCGTTAGACGCCATTAAAATTGCGGTAAACACCAAAAATGCATTTCTAACTTAAAATTTTTCAATGACAATTTTTTTTTCAAATTATATTTCAAATTAAAAAAAAAATCCATTTCTATTAGAAATTTCAGAAATTTAAAAAAAAAATTGAAAAAAGATCTAATAAATTTAGATTTTTTTTTAAGTTGAAAATGTATTTTAAAGTTTTTTGATAAATATACTCTCAATTTTAATGACTTCTAAATGAAAATTCAACTACAGTGAGTTAAGTGTAATATAATGTTAATTGTGAGTGAGTTAAGTGATATTTTTAAAATATCAATTAGTTAAGTGTCGAACGGGTCAAAACTCAGTGACTGTGTTAAGAACGCAATTTGAATCTCAGTGTCTCTTTTCCCGAATATTATGAAAGGGAAAAGAGATTTGAATCTAGAAGCCTCATTTCCAACCAGATGAAGAAAATAAATCTAGAATTTATACTATTCGGTAGATTTGATAAAAATGTATGGGAAATAAATCTAATTGAAATAGTCTGTAGACAATGTTTTGTTTTAATAATCTCGCAAGACATTGTACAAATAACAGAAAAATCAATTTTCTTTACACAAAAAGTTATCAAATCCTTACAGTTAGCCTAACCTTGATGGTCCTGGAATGAGTTAAGATATTGTGATAGATGATGGTTCAATTCCAAAGACGATATACCAAGATGCCAAACACCTAGATTAGGCTAAATCCTGATCGTGCTAGTGTAGCCTTAGAAATCTGATTGATCATGGATTCAATTTCATACAATGGTGAACAAGGAAAAGCAATAAAAAGAATGATAATCAAATCAATGCAAGCAGGAATATTCGTTGAGAGCAAAATATAATACCTCTTCAATCAATCTAGAACAACAAGAAGGATGTAACGCAATGGAATGCATTAAAAACATCAACGAAATAAAAAAAACAATTGAATGTCTTGTTCTGAGGCTTACCTCCTCCCGGCGTCCCATGTAATCCTGGAAGGAGAGTTAAGAGTACTACCATAAATTGTTTAATTGGTAATTTAAATAGTTTTGAAATTATATACCCATTTCTAATTCAAAACACTTCAGAATTATTTTCCTACACGGCAATGAATTATTGGAGGATGGGAAGGACAACCTGTTTCTCTCACCATTTACCATCCTTTTGTAAGATATATCTATAATTGAATTAACCCATTTTCAGTTAGAAACTCATGTTAAAATAGTAAAGTGAGAGAAAGAGAAAGATAACGTAGGCCACAAAATCTACCAACCAAGACAGTGCATCGGTTTTAGAAGAAATCTATTTATAAAACAGAAATGCTAGGATGAAAATATTAGAAATTAATAGGGCAGCACTATGTCAATAATGCATACACATTTCAGACGACAAAATTTTTGTTTTCTGTTGTCTGAATCTTTTAAACTTCTTTAGACGACATATAAATTAATTATGTTGTCTGAATAACATGAGAATCCATACTATTTTAGTTTTTTCAACTTTTTCGTAAGTTAGAAAATTAAAACAATAGATATATGTTGTCTGAAAGAACTGAAAAATTGGCATGAAACAGTGAAAAATTAAGACAATTCAAATGTTGTCTGAGTAAACTGGAAAATAATCTCTCTCAATCTCACCAAAAACTTTTTTCTGACATAACTAACTTATGGATTTGTTTTGGCCTTAGACCCCGAGTTTTTTCCACAAGATTCAACAGCTCTCTCTCCACAGAAACTCAGCCCCTCTCTCTCGACCTAGAGTGAACTTCCACATAAACTCAGATCAATTCATGTCTCAAAAACAGGAGAGGTTCTTCTCCCCCCAAAAGAGATAGAACCTACAAACGCACTCCCCGGGTTGAGTTTTGGTATAGAGAAGACTCTTCTCAACGTCTCTCCGATTTTGAGGCCCTCATCACTATTGGTCAAGTTCTTCAATTTGAAGAAGGAGCGAGTCTGATTCATTGTTGTTCATTGGTAAGCCTCTTTCTTCGTCAATCTTAGGGTTTCAACTTTGGTTTGTTTTGGGTTTTAGGGTTTTGTTAGATATCGATTTGGGGATTTTGCTAATAAGGTTTTGTTGGATATCCATTTGGCAGTCTAGGTGCGGGGACTGGGCATTAGGTGCAACGCTGTAATCAATTCTTTCACTTCGACGAAAACCCAGACCTCTCTCTGGGTCTCTTAGTCCCCTTCACCTTCGACGGTGGCAGCACAGTGGTCTTCTCATTCATTATCAAGTTCCTTTCTTTTCAACATTTCTGGTGTTAATTCTTGATTCTTGGATTTGGGTTTTGATCTTTCCTAGAATCAATTTCAAATATAGTTATTTATTGCAGCTTGACTTGCGGTCTGGAGCAAAGAAGTCACTAGCTGACCCCCCCAAAACAAACATTTGTTAGAATCTTGTGATATCAATTCCACTAGGCCTCATCTGCTATTAGTTGGTGGGAGGTATTTGTTGTTGATTCTTCTCAACGAGGTTAAGTATTTCAGCTACTCTTTCTATTTCAACTAATTTTTCTTCTCTGAATTTTTGCAGTGATGCATTTACGCGTTTATATGTTAGAAGGATGCTGCCTCCTCTGACATCCTGCCGGAAAAGGACGTCTCCACCTCCTTGTGCTAACTATTTATGTCCGATGCATCTCTCTGATCGTGTTAGTTTACAGTTCCTAATTATCTGCTGAAATTTGATCACGATCCTTGTGTCAGAATTAGAAGAATTTTTTTACCTTTTGAAACATAAAGCTCTTTGGTGCATCATGTTCCCCAATTTATTCTAGAATAGGAAAAAGTAATTGCCAATGAAACTTTTGGATATTAATTACTAATTGAAGTTATAGCGAATTGGCTTGCAAAACATACATATAAAAAGTCGATTTCTCAAATCGAGGATTTCGAGCTTTTTGTTAAAATAATCGTTTCGAACCTTCCATAATTCAAAAAATGAAATATTATCGAGCAACATTTGTGAAATCGTACAATAATCGTTCAATACAATTACACGAAATTAAAATGGAAATTACGGTTATTACAATCTACCTCCCTTAAAGGAATTCAAGTATCCAATTCCCCAAAGAGCTGTGGATATTTCACTCTCATGTCAGATTTTAACTCCCATGACGCATCACCCTCGTCATGATGACTCCACAACACCTTCACAAGATCAACCACCTTCCTATAAAGCTTCTTTGTAGACCTATCCATGATACGAACAAGTTCAACAACAAATGTCACATCAGTGTACTTCGATCGTACAATGATCAATTACGTGGGATTCATCTCGGACATAATTCCTGAGCATAGACACATGGAAGACATTGTGCATACCCGACATGCTGACAGGTAAAGCAAGTCGATATGCCAAGGTTCCAACCATTTCCAGAATCTCAAAGGGTCTAACATACCTCGGTGCGAGTTTTCCCTTCTTGTCAAATCTTACCACACCTTTCATAGGTGAGACCTTTAAGAACACAAGATCCCCCATCTCAAACTCTAATGGTCTCCTCCTCAAGTCAGCATAACTCTTCTGTCTACTCTGAGCGGTTCGGATTCTGTCCCGAATAGTAGTGACATTCTCTGTAGTCTCTTGTACAATCTCAGGATCGATGAACCCTTTATCTCTTGCTTCCGCCCAATAGATAGGAGTCATACATGGCCTACCATAAAATGCCTCATATGGAGCTATACCGATATTGGAGTGATAGCTGTTGTTGTTAGCAAACTTTACCAATGGCAGATGATCCGCCCAACTTCCCTTAAAATCCAAAACACAAGCTCTAAGCATATCCTCAATCACTTGATTCATTCTCTCGATATGCCCATTTGTCTGTGGGTGGAATGCAGTGCTCATAGCAAGAGATGTACTAAATACCTTATGGAATCTACGCCAGAATTCTGAAGTGAAACGAGCATCACGATCAGAGACAATCGTCACAGGCACTCCATGAAGCCTCACTATTTCGTTCACATACAACTTACACAATGCATCCCCTGAGTACGTTTTTGCCACGGGAAGAAAATGTGCTGGCTCCTGCGGGCATATGGTCAAACTCTGATGCAGCTTCTAACATGCGCCACTCTCGCACCATAATCGATGCCATGATTACTCGAGGTTTCCTACTCAAAGCATCCGCCACTACATTCGCCTTTCCGGGATGATACTCCAAGGTGAAATCATAGTCCTTGATGAGCTCCATCCATCTCCTTTGCCTCATGTTCAATTCTTTCTGGGAGAGTAGATACTTCAAACTCTTATGATCAGAAAAGAGTTCAAATTTCTCACCATAAAGATAGTGTCTCCAAATCTTCAAGACAAACACCACTGTTGCTAGCTCTAGATCATGAGTGGGGTAATTTTACTCATGTACCTTCAACTGTCTAGAACCGTAAGCAATAACGCTACCATTTTACATCAACACACACTCCAAACCTTGATGAGATGCATCGCTGTAAATGACTAATCCACCACCACTAGTAGGAATAGTCAACACTGGAGCCGTAGTCAATCTAGTCTTCAGCTTATTGAAGGCCTTCTCACACTCATCTGACCACACGAAATGAGTGTCTTTCCTTGTCAATTTGGTCAAAGCTGAAGCAATACCAAAAAACCCTTCAATGAAACGCCTGCCAATCCAAGGAAGCCACGGATTTCTGTAACCGTAGTAGGGCGACTCCAACTCATCACCGCTTCAACCTTCGAAGGATCCACAGAAACTCCATCCTTCGAGAGCACATGACCAAGGAAGTTGACTTCACTCTGCCAGAAATCGCACTTCTCAAACTTGGCAAATAATTTCTTCTCTCTCAACGTCTGTAGCACAATCTGCAGATGCTTCTGATGCTCATCTAACGACCTTGAATAAATCAGGATGTCGTCAACGAACACTACCAGAAACTGATCCAAGTAGGGACTGAACGTGCGATTCATCTAGTCCATAAATGCTGCAGGTGCATTCGTGAGACCAAAAGGCATGACAAGGAACTCAAAATGTCCATACCTGGTTATGAACGCCGTCTTTGGAATATCTTCATCCTTCACCATTAACTAATGATATCAAGATCTCAAATCAATCTTTGAGAACACACTAGTCTCCCTAAGCTGCTCGAACAAGTCATCAATCCTAAGTAAAATGTACCTGTTCTTGATGGTCACCTTGTTCAGCTGTCGATAATCCACACATAACCGAAGTGAGTTATCCTTCTTCTTCATGAACAACACTAGTGCGCCCCAAGGAGATACACTAGCCTGAATGAACCCTTGCTCAAGTAATCCCTCAATCTGAACCTTCAACTCCTGAAGTTCAGCTAGTTCCATTCGGTACGGTGCCTTTGATACAAGTGAAGTACTTGGTATCGCATCAATGGAGAAGTCCATTACCCTTTTCGGAGGTAACCCAGGGATCTCCTGAAACACGTCAGCATACTCTGAAACTATAGGAATCCCTGTAATCTTTGAAGTACTGCTCCCAGATTCAATATGGGCCAAAATCCCTGCCTCATGACGATGTCACACTTCAGACAACGGTAATGAAACACCGGTTGTCCCGGAACATGGAAGGACACAATCATCCTAAAACAATCAATAACAGCATGGTTCTGGCTTAACCAATCCATACCCAAAATCACATCATATTTGTGATCCGGAATCACAATCAAAGATGCAGAGAACTCTCTGCCACCAATCCCAATAGGGCAATGATATGCTAAAAGTAAGCGCCCAATTTAACCCTGAAAAATGTCATCGTTAGTATGCGGTAAATAGGGATCGTTCTAATCTGGGGGTTGAGGGCACACCTGTCATTTTAAAACAATTAAAGAATTAATAAATATACAAAGTATAATATTTACAAAAAAATAAAACAAAGGATATATACAAAATACAAAATAAGAGGGGACTTAACAATTAGGGTTTCAAAAATTAAAATAAACAGAATAAAGAAAGTACAAAAACACAAATACAAGAATGGAACGAAAGAAACAAAGATCAAAACCAGTTCCATAATCAAATTCAATTCAACCCTACAATTGTTCATTTAAGTCATAAGAAAGAAGTTGATCATGTGAAACATTTGAAGCAAATGATTTCCCATATTTTACTTTCCTTTACTAATTAACCTAAGTGCACCTAGATCAATCTTATTAAACATGCAATCAAAGTCTAGAAAGCTAGTTAATCAAAACATGTTCAACACAGGAAGCATAGAGAAAGGTTATCAACTTAAGTGCACAACCTAGTATGAATAAGTTCACCTATTTGCAATCCTCTTCAATTGAATTCGACCTTTGTCTAAAGTCTTTACTACTTTTGATTTAAGTTCCAAAATTATTAGGTGAATCGTTAACTTAAATCTAGCACAAATTACATGCGCATATCCTAAGTTGGCCACCAAAGAACATAAATATATAAAACTTTTCTGTAAAGCAAATTCAATCGAACAAACTCACATAAGCAACTTAGAATCACAATCATAGAATTTGAAAACTTTATTTAAACATAGAATTGGGCTTAAACTTTGCCCTAAATGTTATTGTTAACTAGAAACAAGTTCCTATGAATTCAAACAAAGACAAAATATTACAAGGAAAAAAGAATGAATTACACCATGAGAGGAGATGGAGATGGAGAGCTTGAACGTTGGATCTTGAATCTTGGAAGCAAGTCTTCAAGGTGGATTATGGAGGCTAGGGCTCACGGCTTCTTCTTCTTCTTCTTCCTCTCCTTGCTTGAAAAAGCAGAACTTGAAACTAGAGAGTAGAGAGAGGGGAAAAGAGGTTTGACTTTATGGGAGTATTTTCTGAATGGAGAGTGTGTGTCAAAAACGTCAAGCATAGGGGGTTTATAGTGGGGACGTTGGCGTTGGTCTCCAAGTCTTCATGAATCTTCTATTATTTTCCAAGGAATTATAAGAAAATACCATATAACTTCAACCAATCACAAATTGTCATGTAAGCCCTATTGTGTTGTCCAACCAATCAAAACTCTTCAAAATAATTCCTTAGTTAATAGTGTCGAATTTCCATGAATATATTCTGATTTTTCTCTATAATTTCTGCCAAAATTCCTTTAGAGAATGTAGGAATGAATCTGGACTTGTTTTTGAACCTTCTCTTCATTAAATCTCTTGTTTTTGAACCTTCTGTTCCTTAAATCTCTCCATGGACTACCTTTAACATCATCCCTTTGATTTTCTCTTGATTTTCATGACAAAAATCTGATTTATTCTCCCAATAATATCTCCAACGTGATCTTCTTATAATTCTTCCTTGAGAATTAACGGCAAAATGCATAAATCCTCCAAAAATATCTCTTTGTGCTTCACAAACCGTAAATCATATGGGCTTTTATCCATTTTGCCGAAATCCACAATAATCTAGAAGGATCTTGGGCCTTCTTGCGTCATCTTTAAGCCTTAAGGTCTCCTAGCGTCATTTCCTTTCATTATTTCGATCATACTTCTTGGTTGGCTTAGGAGTCTTGCTTTGTCAAAGTTTCCTCTTCCGAACAGGATTCCTGGTTGAAACAGGAAAACTTCTTTTCTTCATTTCAGATCATTTATGCAGCCCTTTGTGTCTTATCTTCACTCCCTCCAACGTTCTCTAGCTTCTCTTTCCATTTCTGAGCTCATTTCAGCTCATTTATTTCAATTACCTAAAAATAGAAACTATTACTAAAAATAGAAACTTTCTAAAAACAAGAAATGGAAACTTTCCTAAACGAAAATGGAAAAACTTTCTAAAAATAAAAATAGAAACTTTCTACAAGTAAAACAGGAAACTTCCTAAAAATAGAAAATAGAAACTTTCCTAAAGGAATAACTAAGTAAATATGAGGAAATAACAATTAAAACGTCGCATTAAAATGCTCCTATTAGGCAATCATCACAAAACATGCTAAGCTCAAGAGACACACTGAGAGGTGATGTAACACATAATGATCTAGTCAGAGGCATAGCAATCAAACCCAACACGTCCACAACCAAACTAGATATGAAGGAGTGTGAGGCTCCTGTATCAAATAGTACTCTAGCAAGATAGTGATAAACAGATAAGGTACCTTCCACTCCCGTGTCTGCCTGACTGATGGCAAAAAATCTAGCAGGTGCAGGCTGTAGCTGCCTCTGCTGGTTACCCTACACTCTACCTAGATTTCGGGGACACTCCCTGGCCTAATGCCCTGCCTGTCCACAGCTGTAGCATATCCTACACCGTGGTTTCGTGCATGCACGAGAGATGTGGCCCAACTCGCCACAGTTAAAGCACTTCACTGGAGTTACTGGTGTTATCTGCCTAATAGGCATAGCCTGAATGGGAGGAGCTACTGCTGCCCTAGCTGGAGCCTGATGCTGGAACTGAGTTCCTCTGTTTCTTCCAGAAACCGCCCCTGAAGTCTCTGGACCTACTGCTTCCTGCTATGGCCTTTCCCTTGCCCTGGAAGTCTCTCTCAGCAGACTCCTTCTCTCTACTAATCAGGTTCTGCTGCTCAATAATCCGTGCCATAGCCAAGATCTCTCTCTTAGTCTTCAGCTCTAAGATGGCCACATCACGCTCAATCGAAGGACTCAACCCTCTCTGAAAATTCTTGGCCAAGTCTTCGTCATCCATCTGCTTCACATACTTGTACAGCCTAGAGAACTCCGCATCGTACTCGATCACTGTCATCTTCCCCCGTACAAGTGCGAGGAATTCTTATTCTAACTTTTCCTTCACAGCTGGTGGAAAGTACTTCACCCTGAACAGCCTCTCGAAGCCATCCCATGTCAAGGTAGACACCTCAATACTCCTCTGTGTGACGTTCCACCACACCCTAGCCTCATCCTTCAGCATGAAAGCGGCTAGCTTCCTCTTATCGATCTCACTGCAATCAAACAGGTCAAAATAGGTCTGTAAATCCTCAATCCATCGATCCGCCACCATATGATCTATGTCTCCTCCAAACTTGGTTGCTCCTAAGCTGGTAATTTCCTTCGCCAGTACTAACAAGCGAGCAGGATTATCAACCATGCCCACGGGCGGAATATGCTGATCCTCATAAGGTGCCTCTACTTCCGCCTCATATGCATCATCGACCGGAGGGGCCATACCCCTATCTCGGCCTCTACCCCTACCACGAGGTCAGCGTCTACCTCGACCTCTAGCTTCGTTCCCCTCTATCTCCATTACCTAATAAGCAGGTATACTTGATTAATACACCATAACACTTAAACATGGCATAAGTCAAATGCAAGTCCATATAACCAAGTAACTAAGCATAGAAGACAACGCCTAAAGTTCTTAAGACATGCTAACGGTCCTAGCCAACCTAACACCCTCACATACCCAATGACATTGTCAATACCGAAGAGCACATGATGGGGATTCGCTGCAGACAGGCCATCACTCGAAAAGTATTGACATATCACCAAATATGTACCTTACGCTTTGATACTAAACTGTCACGCCCCGAATTTTAGAATAAAATTCAAAATCCGAAATTAGTCTCGGTTAATTATTACAACTCACTCACAAAATAAATTATAAAGCTCTAAATGAGCATACAAACCTCACAACTCAAATGAAATAAAAATAAATGCTGCAACACCTAAGCAGCTCGTTCACCTCCCTGGTTATCTTGACCTGCAGGAATATCCTTTACACCATTTGAATAGTATACCGGGATTGCAACAACACAAAACCCGGTAAGCTTTTGAAAGCTCGTATGAGTAAAAAAAAGAACTGTTGTTTAATTAAATCATAATTATTTTTCACCCAAATCAACACTCCACAATTTCCACATCCACGAAGTACCAACAATCTCAATCAATCAACAAATCAACACAAAACCCTAACTCACATCTTTCTTCCCAAAACCTCAACATTGTATTTATAAAGATACGGTATTTGACAGACTAGAGCTCTAACTGAATCGTAGCCCGTCACCCGGCCTAGGTTATGGCATCCGACATATTTATCTTTATCGTATTTCATCAATATGTACACTTATATACATATTTAGAACGTCCGATAATCATATATACTCAACCAATTGTATCCCATCATCTACCTAGGATTAGAGCATCCGATTCCCCCATGCCGGTCACTACATAGACCCTAAATCCATGATGAGTACAACAATATGTTTTCACAAAACGGAATCAACTCATCCAAGATGCACAATATAATTATGAATTTTAAGCATTTGAAATATAATCCAAATCATCATTCCAACTCAATCATATCATCACTCAACAACATACCAAACAATATATATATTCCATGTAAATATATATATATATATATATATATATATATATACGTAATCATCCACTCAGGAATAACCACTAATACCATCTATAGTTCACACAAGAAAATAGTGAAATTCATTTGTATAATTAAAATTTATTTTACTGACCTATGGACCGTAGTTGACCAAGTCCATGTGATTTTAAAAACAAATATTTAATCCATAAATATTTTTCACATAATTACAAAAATAAATAATTTAAAGCACTTGGTTCGTAATATGAACCACGTGAGTTTTACTCACCTCGAGACTCCCGCTGCGTCTTCAATTAAAATATAAACCACACCGAAACAGCTCACCCAAGTAAAATCTGTCAATCACCAAATCAAATGTGATTTGAATTTAGCTAATAATTCCAAAACATGACTATACTCCATTAAACGTCCGGATTCTAATTTATAAGAAATCCGACGGACGGATCTTCGCCCATGACCACACAAAGCCACTGGGGCAGTCATATGATCATCATATCAAAACTACAAGTCCATCGGACGGTTCAAATTTCACAGATCATAAATCTAACGATCGAAATCGATCGAAATCTCAAAATTCATAACTAAATCATACGATATCCGAAAAATGCGTATAAGATGCCGAAATAATCATATTGAAACGTAGAATCATAAAATGTATAGAAACTATATTTTAGACCTCCGGAGGTGGCCGGAAAGGGCCGTCGGGTTTGGGGTAGAGCCACAGCCGACCACCACCAATGGTGTCGGGGCCGAGCTGCTCTCCTTCGTTTCATCATTCTGAGCAACTTTCATAACTAGCACAAGACCAGAAAATAACTGGAAGGGATCGAAATTTACCAAACACAGTCGGCGGCTGGAATTTTTCCAAAAACTTGCGAGCATAAAACCGACGTAAAAACTGCAACCTCACGGCTAGATCTCTTCTGGAAACTTGTTCAGAACTTCATTGCGAACTCACCAGGCCATGAATCATAAGAAATGGAGGTCTACAGCTCGAGATATTTGGATCGAAAGTTCCGTTCGATCATATCTGGGCTGGCTTCCGGCCGCCACCACAGGCCACGCCGCCATGTAAAACTGCCTCTGGGAGGTTCAGGAGGTCAAGTCAATGTAGATGGAGGAGTTTCAAGTGGTTTGGTGGCCGAAAACACGAGGAGCTTGTTTTGGTTCGTTTTCGGGTCCGACTGGTTGTAGCCATTTTGGCGGACCTAGAGGCCGTGACAGTGGAAGCGACACCGTCCAGCAGGTAGAGCAGCTCAAGACGAAGGCGTGGGTCGTGGTTTGAGGTCGATTGATGGTCTGTGGAGGGAGAACAAGCTTGGAGAAGTTTGCTCTCTTTCTCGGTCGGTTTCGAACGAAGAGGACGAAGGAGGAAGATGATGAACAGTGACTTTCCGAAAATAAAAGGGAGGCCGAACCAAAATGGACACTTTCTGAAAATAACTAGGGTTTTTTCTATTTATACCAAAACTGAAATATTTTCTAAATTGCATAACTAATTCAAAAACAATTCGAACAATTTCCGCATACGCATGAACTCGTATTGACAAGCTTAACAACTTTCATGAAGGAAGTTTTCCCAAATTTTGCACGTAGAAAAAGTCGATTTCTCAAATCGAGTATTTCGAGCTTTTCGTTAAAATAATCGTTTCGAACCTTCGATAATTCAAAAAATGAAATATTATCGAGCAACATTCGTGAAATCGTACAATAATCGTTCAACACAATTACACGAAATTAAAATGGAAATTGCGGTTATTACACCATAACATATGCAAGGAATCGTAGAAGGGAAAAGTTTATAATAAAATTAAGGAAAGGAAACATGCAGCTTATCTATAACCATATAGTTACCTAAGCTTTCTTTTTGACGGTTTTTCAACTCGAAAATTGTGGATATGGTAGTGGAATTTCAGATACACGTTTACTTAATACAATTATCCCAATTCCAATTTGAAATAGTTGAGCATTGTAAAACACCTTTGGCTCCTATTCCTCTTGCTGACAGACCTGTAGTGAAAGCAAGGGTGGGTTTGAAGCTAATTTTCAGTTATTTTGAGGAGCAATGCTGTGAACAAATTTCTTAAAGAATTGGGTTTATCTATTACAAAAAAAAAAAGGAAAATAATGTTCATTATTTTCATGCATCTGGGTTCCTCATACTATTCTTCTAAGGAAACTATAGCAGATATAAAGTTGTGGCATCAATGGCTTAATAGACCCCGTCATATATCTGCCAGAGTATAATCACATATTCTTGCAATATCTGGTGCTTCTTGCTCTCAAAATGTTGTCAGCTTGGCTTGATAAACTACTTTATGATTATATGTTTTTTGTATATAGCTAAGAAACATGTGTTAGATCATGAATGAAGTGAGAGAAGTTTAATAAGTGTGGACTTTGGACCTGTCTTTGTTTTGGTAAAGTATTTTTTTTATTGATGAATGCTATTTTCTTGCAATTGGCCAAACATAAAGAAGCTGTAGAATTTGCTATGGCAGCACAATCTTTAGCTCCGTCAAATTCTGAGGTAACAGCACAATTGGAGAGTATAAAAAGAAAGCTTGCTGCAGGTTTGTGACTTTGAGTGTGTTGTGCATTCTTTGATTCCCAGTAAAGTAGATTGTATATTTTTGAGTGCATCCTTTGATACTTTACTGCAGGATTATAGATTTTTAATTCAACTGTTAATTTTATGTAGTGTAGTAACTAGTAACGGTGTGGCCTCTATATGTTGAACTGAGACTAAAACCTCTAGGGTAATAGCATACCGGAGTAATTTATTATTTACAATTTGTTATATCCCATTGTAGATAGACATTACTTTTTATGTTAACACAGACATGTCCATATTCGGCATGTCAACATCCTAAATCTAGATATATGGCCTGCTGATATATTTGTCTTGTTCATTTGGATAAAGATCTGAATTTGAATATGTAGCCTTGGGAAGGGGCTAAGCATGTTTTGAAATTCCCAGAAAATTAAGTATCAGCCTATATATATGCTTTTGTTTCTGATAGGTTATGAGCAATAGTAGTGTCTAGGAACTGTTTTTGTGCATTTTGACAGAACTGATGGAAAGTGTTGAACAAATGCATGCAGTTGCTGTAACTACTCTATGAATGCTACTAGGTTTTTGTCTTAGTTAGATTAGGATCCATGCAACAATGGCAGTAATTAAAATCGGTTAATGTAAAGACTAGCATGCTAGCTAGTTTAGTATTATGCTACTGATGGGAATGTATTTTGGTGGGTTAATTGATGCAATGAGGAATTTGCTGATTTCAAATCTTATAATAATATAATTAATATGCCTTTTTGATGACTAGTGTACAGGATGAGGTTTGCTGTGGTTCAAATCTAACAAATGCAGGTTTATGATATGTTGTATCACAAATACAGTAACAGCATAAAAGAATATCTTTGTATTGTTCCTTCATACTTGTAACAACAGAAAACTGAAGTTTATTTCACTATCAAACAATAGAGATGCCTTTAACAGACAACAGAAAACTGAAGTTTATTTCACTATCAAACAATAGAGATGCCTTTAACAGACAACAGAAAACTGAAGTTTAATTCACTATCAAACTACATAATACTTTTACTAGACAACAGAAAACTGAAGTTCAATTCACTATCAAACAACATAAATACTTCTAACAGACAACATAAAACTGAAGTTCAATTCATTATCAAACAACAGATCGAAGTTCTTCAAACAACTAACAGAAACGCGAATTTCATTTAATTATCACAGAACAGAAGAGTGAGTTTCTAAATTCAATCAAACTACAAAACTACATGATTACATATAGTTTTATTGTCTATCAGACAACATAAAAACTTAAAACTGTGGTTGGAATACAAGACAAAAGACATAAAAATAAAGTCTTACAACTATTTAGATGACAGATGAACATAATTTACCTAATTATAAGTGATTTACAGACAATAGTTAAATGTCGTTAAAAATGCATTCAGACAATAAAATGTCAAATTAGCCTTTATTTTGGTACCTTCAGACAACATATAGATGTTTTCTTATTTGTTTTCAGACGACAGAGGTTTTATTATAACTGTAGTTTGTACCTCATTTCAGCAACATTAATGTGTTGTTGTATATTGTGAAGACCCGGAATTTCAGTTAAATATTTTGTAATTCAATATTTGTCAAATTATATGAATTATGAATTGTGGGTGTGATTGAAATGTTGTTGCGTGAGAAATTTGGTTTAGAATGATTTTAGTTTTGAAATTTAATGTTATTTAGGGTTTACTAAAATCGACAATTTATACATAAGGAATTGGAGGAAACTTCCTTCATGAAAGTCGTAGAGCTCGTCGATACGAGTTCGTGCATATGTGGACAGGGCAAAAGGTTTTCGGTTCGTTCTCCCTCCTCCGGCCACCGTTTGACGCCAAACCACTTCCTACAGCTTCGTATCTTCCCTGCGCAGCTGCCATAGGTAGCTTTGCTCTACGTCTTGGCCTGTAGCAGCGGCGGGAGCTCGGTTTCGGTTATAGGCCGTTTTGAGTTCAAACCACTAGCTCCGGCCATCAAAACTCTAATTTTTTAGCTTGTTGAACTCGTATCAAGGAGTAGAACACGCAGCAAGAAGACCCATACCTGAAGTGAAGTTTTTGACGTCAAACGGAGCAACTATCGGAAAATTTCAGTTTTCCGGTGAACCCGACTGATTTTAGGTATTTTCGACCACTTCCGCTCGTTTTCTCACTTCGTGCTAGTTATGAAAGTTGATCAAAATGATGAAACGAAGGGAGAAGCCCAGCCCCGATACCATTGGCGGTGGTCGGCGATGCTTCTGCCCCTAACTCCGGTGACATTTTCCGGCCAGTTCCTAGGGTCTCAAGGGCAGTTTCTGCCCATATTTATGTTCTACATGTTCATACGATCATTTCGATATAAAGCATGTGAATGTTGGATATCGTATGAATTAGTTATGAATTTACGATTTCGATAGATTTTGATTGTTCGATTTGTGATCTATGAAGTTTGGACCGTCCGATAGAATTGTAGTTTTGATATAATGATCGTAGAACTGTCCCGATGACCTTGTGTTGTCACGGGTGAAGATCCGACCATTGGATCTTCATATAAGTATGTTTTTGAATTGTACTCTAAGTTAATTATCTTATTTGGTTAGGTGATTGACAGAATTGAGTTGACGGGCGATTTTGAATCGTATTTAAGCTGTTGAGAAGACACTGCAGGATCAGAGGTGAGTAAATCTCTCTTGGTTCATTTACGAACTGAATTTCCTTAATTTCCCAATTTATTTGTTATGTGTGAGAAAATGGTTTTAAGAAATGAGTTTTAAAGTATATATAATATGAATTTCTTGGGTTTTTACTCCGTGTGAACTATAGTTGGTATTAGTGGTCATCCCTGAGTGGATGATTACGTATATATATATATATATTTACGTGATTTTATACGGAATGGTGTGACATTGAAATATGTGGATTGTTGATGATTTCATTTGTATACTTGAATGAAAGAATTATTGCCATGATTTATTATGTTAAATGATATTGAGTGAAAGCATGATGATGGTGATTGTTTAGATTATGATTTAAAACACGTGATGGTTCTGCAATTACAATTGATATTGTAATTGTCGTGGGATGTAAGGATTGTTTTAACATTTGGGTCAGGGGGGCCTTTAAATGTTCGATGCCACTGTAAGGAGTGTGGTGACTATTTCATAAGGGTGAACCTTGGCCGAGGTGACACATTACGATTTAGCTAGAGCTCTATTTTGTCTGCCATCACGTGACATGAAAGCAGCGAGTTGGGTTTGTAATACTCGTAATTTTCATTTTAAATTCGAGTAATTGTATTAAACGATTATTGTGCGATTTCACGAATGTTGTTCGATAATATTTCAGTTTTTGAATTATCGAAGGTTCGAAACGATTATTTTTAACGAAAAGCTCGAAATGCTCGGTTTGAGAAACGGACTTTTTCTAAGTGCGAAATTTGGAGAAACTTCCTTCATGAAAGTTGTAGAGCTCGTCGATACGAGTTCGTACACGTACGGAACACAAAGATCGGATTTTTTCTGAATTAGTTATTGAATTTAGAAGATTTTCCGAAACTTGTATATATAGAAAAACCCTAGAAATTTTAGGAAACCCTATTTTTTTCACCAGCCTCCCTTTCCTTTTTTGGAAAACACTGTTCATCTATCTCTCTCTCTCGTTTTCTCTCTCGGCCGAAAGCAACAAAAACAGAGCACGGAGAAACCGTGCTCCCACCATCTTCTTCGGCCACCTCTCAAGCTGCAACCACCTGCAGGAGCTTCACCTCGACCTTGCGCAGCTGCCAAAGGCAGCCTTGCACCGCAACACGGCCTGCAGCGGCGGCGGTACAGCCCGAACCGAAAAGGCTCGTTTTCGGTTCGATCTCAATATCTCGAGCTATAGGTCACCATTTCACTTGATTCTTGGCTCATTGAACTCGTCTCAAATTCCTCTACAAGCACCAAGAAGAACCGGAGCTGGGTCGATCGTTTTCATGTTCGTCGGAGCTCGACCCCGTGTGGATCAAAAAACCACATATCGATCCAAATATCTCGAGTTATACACGATCATTTCTTGTGATTCTTGGCTTGGTGAGTTCGCAATGAAGTTCTGAACAAGTTTCCAGAAGAGATCGAAGCGAGTTGTTGTAGTTTTCAAGTCGGTTTTCAAGCTCGCCGGATTCTGGAAAAATTGCGGCCACCGACTATATTTGGTAATTTCCGATCCCTTCCCATCATTTTTTGGTCTTGTGCTAGTTATGAAAGTTGCTCAGAATGATGAAACGAAGGGGAGAACCTCGGCCCTGACACCATTGGTGGTGGTCGGCGGCGGCTCTGTCCCTAACTCTGGCGGCCCTTTCCGGCCACCTCCGGAGGTCTAAAATTTGGTTTCTGTCCATTTTATAATTCTATGTTTCAATACGATCATTTCGGCGTATTATACGCATTTTTCGGATATCGTATGAATTAGTTATGAATTTTGTGATTTCGATCGATTTAGATCGTTAGATTTATGATTTGTGAAATTAGGACCGTGTGATGAACTTGTAAATTTGATATGATGATCATATGACTGTCCCAGTGGCTTTGTGTGGTAATGGGCGAAGATCCGATAGTTGGATCTTCGTATATGTGCAAAACGGTAATTAGGGGAGCGATTCGTGAGAATCCGCTCGTCGGATTTTGTTATAAATTAGAATCCGGTCGTTAAATGGTAGTTCAATTATGTTTTGGAATTATTGGCTAAATTCGAATCATATTTGATTAGGTGATTGACGGATTGTATTTGAATGAGCTATTTCGGCGTTATTTATATTTGTATTGAAGACGCAGCGGGAGTATCAAGGTGAGTAAAACTCACGTGGTTCATATTACGAACCGAGCATTTTAAATTTTTTTTTTTGGTAATTGTGTGAAAAATATTGCGGATTAAATATTTTTTTTTAAAATTACATGAACTTGAATCACCACAGTCCATAGGTAAGTAAAATGAATTTTAATTATACAAATGAATTTCACGATTTTCTTGTGTGAACTATAGATGGTATTAGTGGTCATTCCTGAGTGGATGATTACGTATATATATATTTACGTGGAAAATATATATTGATGAGTGAATTGTTGAGTGATGATATGATTGAGTTGAATTGTTGAATTGATTATATTTCAATTGTGTAATTTCATAATAATATTGGATATCTTGGTTGGGTTGATTTCAGTATGTGATATTACATGTTGTGCTCATTTATGGGTTTAGGTCAACGTAGTGACCGGTGTGGGGTAATTGGACGCTCTAATCCTGGGTGGGTGATGAGATACGATTGGTTGAGTATGTGAAATTATCGAACGTTCTAAATATGTATATAAGTATACATGTTGATAAAATACGATAATGATAATTATGTCGGATGCCATAACCTAGGCCAGGTGACGGGCTACGATTCAGTTAGAGCTCTAGTCTGTCATGTACCGTATTTTTATAAATACGATGTTGAGGTGTTGTGAAGAAAGATGTGAGTTGGGGTTTGTCTTGATATATTGATTTGGTGTTTGATTGAGATTGTTAGTACTTTATGGATGTGGAAATTGTTGGGTGTTGATTTGTGTGGGAATGATTATGATTAAATTAAACAATAGTTCTTCCTTTTAATCATACGAGCTTTCATAAGCTTATCAGGTTTTGCGTTGTTGCAATCCCGGTACACTATTCAAATTGTGTAGCGGATATTCCTGCAGGTCAGGATAACCAGGGAGGTGACCGAGCTGCTTAGGTGTTACAGTAGTTTTTGTTATTTCATTTAGTATGTGAGGTGTGTACGCTCATTTAGAGTTTTACAGTTCATTTTGGATTTGACTTGTAATAATTAACCGAGACTAAATTCGGTTTTGATTTTATTTCGGGTGGTGAGGTTGTTAAGAAAAGAAATTTTTAGGATGATTATTTTGAGTTTGTGGTAAATTTCATGTTTCGGATTTTGAATGTTTATTCTAAAATTCGGGGCGTGACAGTTTGGTATCAGAGCGTAAGGTACATATTTGGTGATATATCAATACTTACCTAGTGATGACCCGTCTGCAGCGGATCCCCTTCGTGTGCTCTTCGGAATTGACAATGTCATTGGGTATGTGAGAGCGTTAGGTTGGCTAGGAACGTTAGCATACTTAAGAACGTTAGGCGTTGTCTTGTATGCTTAATACTTGGTTAATATGGACTTGCATTTGACTTATGCATTGTTTAAGTGTTATGCGTGTATTAATCTAGTATATCATGCTTATTAGGTAATGGAGATTGAGGGAAACGAAACCAGAGGTCGAGGTAGAGGCAGACCTCGTGGTAGGGGTAGAGGCCAAGGTAGGGTTAGGGCCCCTCCGGTCGAAGAGGCGTATGAGGTGGAGGTGGAGGCGCCTTATGAGGATCAGCCTATTCCTCCCGTGGTCATGGTTGATGATCCTGCTCGCTTGCTGATGCTAGCAAGGCAAATTACCCGCTTGGGGGCAACCAAGTTCGGAGGAGGCATTGACTATATGGTGGCCGATCGATGGATAGAGGATTTGCATACCTATTTTGATCTGCTTGATTGCAATGAGACCGACAAGAGGAAGCTAGCTGTGTTCATGCTAAAGGATGAGGCTAGGGTGTGGTGGAACGTCACACAGAGGAGCGTTAAGGTGTCTACTTTGACATGGGACGGCTTCGATAAGCTGTTCAGGGAGAAGTACTTTCCACCAGCAGTGAAGGAGAGGTTGGAACGAGAGTTCCTTGCACTTGTACAGGGGGAGATGACCGTAATTGAGTATGATGCGGAGTTCTGTAGACTGTACAAGTATGTGAGGCAGATGGGGGATGAAGACTTGGCCAAGAAGTTTCAGAGAGGGTTGAGTACTTCAATTGAGCGTGATGTGGTCATCTTGGAGCTGAAGACCAAGAGAGAGATCTTGGCTAAGGCACAGATCATTGAGCAGCAAAATCTGATTCGTAGAGAGAAGGAGTCTGCTGAGAGGGACTTCTAGGGTGGGTTCTGGAAGAGACAGAGAACTCAGTTTCAGCACCAGGCTCCAGCTAGGGTAGCAGTAGCTCCTGTTCAGGCTATGCCTATTAGGCAGATAGCACCAGCAGCTCCGGTGAAGTGCTTTGACTGTGGCGAGCCGGGCCACATCTCTCGTACGTGCACGAAACCACGGGGTAGGATATGCTACAGCTGTGGATAGGCAGGGCATCTGGCTATGGAGTGTCCCCGAAATCAGGGTAGAGTGCAGGGTAACCAGTAAAGGCAGCTACCACCTGCACCTGCCAGAGTCTTTGCCATCGGTCAGGCAGGCACGGGAGTGGAAGGTACCTTATCTGTTTATCACTATCTTGCTAGAGTACTGTTTGATACGGGAGCCTCACACTCTTTCATATCTAGTTCAGTTGTGGATGTATTGGGTTTGATTGCTATGCCTCTGACTAGATCATTATGTGTTACATTACCTCTTGGTGTGTCTCTTGAGCTTAGCATGTTTTGTGATGATTGCCCTATTGGGATTGGTGGTAGAGAGTTCTCTGCATCTTTGATTGTGATTCGGGATCACACGTATGATGTGATTTTGGGTATGGATTTGTTAAGCCCGAATCATGCTATTATTGATTGCTTTAGGATGATTGTGTCCTTCCATGTTCTGGGACAACTGGTATTTCATTACAGTTGTTTGAAGTCTGATATCGCCATGAGGACAGGGATTCTGGCCCATATTGAATCAGGGAGTTGCACTTCAAAGATTATCGGGATTCCTGTAGTTCCAGAGTATGCGTACGTGTTTCAGGAGATCCCTGGGTTACCTCCGAAAAGGGTAATGGACTTCTCCATTGATGTGATACCAGGTACTTCACCTGTATCGAAAGCACCCTATCGAATGGCTCCAGCTGAACTTCAGGAGTTGAAGGTTCAAATTGAGGGCTTATTTGCACAAGGATTCATTCAAGCTAATGTATCTCCTTGGGGCGCACTAGTGCTGCTCGTGAAGAAGAAGGATAATTCACTTTGGTTATGTGTGGATTATCGACAGCTAAACAAGGTGACCATCAAGAACAGTTACCTAGAATTGATGACTTCTTCGATCAGCTTAGAGAAGCTACTGTGTTCTTGAAGATTGACTTGAGGTCTGGATATCACCAGTTAAGGGTGAAGGAGGAAGATATTCCAAAGACGGCGTTCAGGACCAGGTATGGACATTTTGAGTTTCTTGTTATGCCCTTTGGTCTCACGAATGCACCTGCGGCATTTATGGACTTGATGAACCGTACGTTCAATCCTTACATGGATCAGTTTGTGGTAGTGTTCGTTGACGACATCTTGATTTATTCAAGGTCGTTAGGTGAGCATGAGAAGCACCTGCGGATCGTACTACAGACGTTGAAAGAGTAGAAACTATTTACCAAGTTCGAGAAGTGTGATTTTTGGCAGAGTGAAGTCAAGTTCCTTGGTCATTTGGTCTCGAAGGATGGAGTTTCTATGGATCCTTCGAAGGTTTGAAGCAGTGATGAGTTGGAGTCCCCCTACTACGGTTACAGAAATCCGTAGCTTCCTTGGACTGGCAGGGTATTACAGGTGCTTCATTGAAGGGTTTTCTGGTATTGCTTCGGCTTTGACCAAATTGACCAGGAAAGACACTCAGTTCGTATGGTCGGATGAGTGTGAGAAGGCTTTCAATGAGCTGAAGACTAGATTGACTACAGCTCCGGTGTTGACTATTCCTACTAGTGGTGGTGGATTAGTCATTTACAGCGATGCATCTCATCAGGGTTTGGGGTGTGTGTTGATGCAGAATGGTAGTGTCGTTGCTTATGGTTCTAGATAGTTGAAGGTACATGAGCGGAATTAACCCACTCATGATCTAGAGATAGCAGCAGTGGTGTTTGCCTTGAAGATTTGGAGGCACTATCTTTATGGTGAGAAAATTGAACTCTTTTCTGATCATAAGAGTTTGAAGTATCTATTCTCCCAGAAGGAATTGAACATGAGGCAGAGAAGATGGATGGAACTCATTAAGGACTATGATTTCACCTTGGAGTATCATCTCGGAAAGGCGAATGTAGTGGCGGATGCTGTGAGTAGGAAACCTCAGGTAATCATGGCATCGATTATGGTGCCAGAGTGGTGCATGTTAGAAGCTGCATCAGAGTTTGACCTGATGCCCACAGGAACAGGACAGGGAATCTTTCTCGGTAGTATCACCTTACAGCCTACCTTGATCTCCAGGATCATTCAGGGTCAGACGCTTGATGAGTTGGCTCAAGCGAGGATTGCTGAGATGACCGCTGACCCGGATTTGAAGGGTCCTTCTGAGTGGATGATTGGGGCAGATGGAGGGTTGAGATTTCGAGGGAGATTGTATGTACCGAGTGTTGATAAGCTTAGAGAGGAGACCATGCGGGAAGCACATAGGTCTAGATACACTATACATCCAGGAGGTACTAAAATGTATATGGATCTCCGAAGGCAGTTTTGGTGGTATGGTATGAAGAGGGATGTGGCAGAACATGTGTCGAAGTGTCTTACCTATCAACAGGTGAAGGCAGAGCTTCAGAGACCCGTAGGAATGCTGAAACCCTTATCGATTCCTTTTTGGAAATGGGAAGATATCTCTATGGACTTTGTGACTAGATTGCCTAGGTCCAGGCAAAGCTATGACTCGTTTGGGTGATTGTTGACCTGTTGACTAAGTCAGCACACTTCCTTCCAGTGGCAAAAACGTACTTAGGGCATGCGTTGTGTAAGTTGTACGTGAACGAGATAGTGAGGCTTCATGGAGTGCCTGTGACAATTGTCTCTGATCGTGATGCTCGTTTCACTTCAGAATTCTGGCGTACGTTCCATAAGGCATTTGGTACATCTCTTGCTATGAGCACTGCATTTCACCCACAAACAGATGGGCAGACCGAGAGAGTGAATCAGGTGATGGAGGACATGCTTAGAGCTTGTGTTGTGGATTTTAAGGGTAGTTAGGCGGATCATCTGCCATTGGTAGAGTTTGCCTACAACAATAGCTATCACTCTAGTATCGGTATGGCTCCATATGAGGCTCTTTATGGTAGGCCATGTAGGACTCCTATCTGTTGGGCGGAAGCAGAGGATAAATGGTTCATCGGTCCTGAGATTGTATAGGAGACTACAGAGAAGGTTACTATTATTCGGGACAGAATCCGAACCTCTCAGAGTAGACAGAAGAGTTATGCAGACTTGAAGAGAAGACTTTTGGAGTTTGAGACAGGCGATCATGTGTTCTTGAAAGTCTTACCTATGAAATGTGTGGTGAGATTTGGCAAGAAGGGGAAACTCGCACCGAGGTATGTTGGACCCTTTGAGATTCTGGAAAGGGTTGGTAACTTGGCATATTGTCTTGCTTTACCTGTTAGCATGTCGGGTGTGCACAATGTCTCAAATGTGTCTATGCTCAGGAAGTATGTTCGAGACGAGTCACACTTGATTAATCACGGTGCGATCGAAGTGAACACAGATGTGACATTTGTAGTTGAACCTGTTCGTATCTTGGATAGGTGTACAAAGAAGCTTCGTAGGAAAAAGGTTGATCTTTTGAAGGTGTTGTGGAGTCATCATGACGAGGGTGATGCATCATGGGAGTTAGAATCTGACATGAGAACGAGGAATCGACAGCTCTTTGGGGAATTGGGTATGTGAATTTTGGGACGAAATTCCTTTAAGGGGGGTAGATTGTAATACCCGCAATTTTCATTTTAAATTCGAGTAATTGTATTAAACGATTATTGTGCGATTTCACGAATGTTGTTCGATAATATTTCAGTTTTTGAATTATCGAAGGATCGAAACGATTATTTTTAACGAAAAGCTCGAAATGCTCGATTTGAGAAATCAACTTTTTCTACTTCCGAAATTTGGAGAAACTTCCTTCAAGAAATTTGCAGAGCTCGTCGATACGAGTCCGTACACGTACGGAACACAAAGATCGGATTTTTTCTGAATTAATTATTGAATTTAGAAGATTTTCCGAAACTTGTATATATAAAAAAAAACCTAGAAATTTTTGGAAACCCTATTTTTTTCATCGGCCTCCCTTTCCTTTTTTGGAAAACACTGTTCATCTCTCTCTCTCTATCTCGTTTTCTCTCTCGGCCGAAAGCAACAAAAATAAAGCACGAAGAAACCGTGCTCCCACCATCTCTTCCGGCCACCTCTCAAGCTGCAACCACCTCCCGGAGCTTCGCCTCGACCTTGCGCAGTTGCCAGAGGCAGCCTTGCGCCGCGACACGGCCTGCAGCGGCGGCGGCACGGCCCGAACCGAAAAGGCTTGTTTTCGGTTCGATCTCAATTTCTCGAGCTATAGGTCACCATTTCACTTGATTCTTGGCTCATTGAACTCGTCTCAACTTCCTCTAGAAGCACCAAGAAGGACCTGAGCTGGGTCAATCGTTTTCATGTTCGTCGGAGCTCGACCCTGTGTGGATCGAAAAACCACATATCGATCCAAATATCTCGAGTTGTTGCAATTTTCACGTCGGTTTTGAAGTTCGCCGGATTCTGGAAATATTCCGGCCGCCGACTGTATTTGGTAATTTCCGATACCTTCCCTTCTTTTTTTGGTCTTGTGCTAGTTATGAAAGTTTCTCAGAATGATGAAACGAAGGGGAGAAGCTTGGCCCCGACACCATTGGTAGTGGTCGGCCGTGGCTCTGTCCCAAACTCCGGCGGCCCTTTCCGGCCACTTCTAGATGTCTAAAATTTGGTTTCTGTCCATTTTATGATTCTATGTTTCAATATGATCATTTTGGCATATTATACGCATTTTTCGGATATCGTATGAATTAGTTATGAATTTTGTGATTTCGATCGATTTCGATCGTTAGATTTATGATTTATGAAATTTGGACCGTCCGATGAACTTGTAAATTTGATATGATGATCATATGACTGTCCCAGTGGCTTTGAGTGGTCATGGGTGAAGATCTGACCGTTGGATCTTCGTATATGTGCAAAACGGTAATTAGGGGAGCGATTCGTGAGAATCCCCTCGTCGGATTTTGTCATAAATTAGAATCTGGTCGTTAAATGGTAGTTGAATTATGCTTTGGAATTATGGGCTAAATTCGAATCACATTTGATTAGGTGATTGCGGATTAAATATTTGTTTCAAAATTACATGGACTTGAATCACCACAGTCCATAGGTAAGTAAAATGAATTTTAATTATACAAATGAATTTCACGATTTTCTTGTGTGAACTATAGATGGTATTAGTGGTCATTTCTGAGTGGATGAATACGTATATATATATTTACGTGGAAAATAGTAATTGATGAATGGATTGTTGAGAGATGATATGATTGAGTTAAATTGTTGAATTGATTATATTTCAGTTGTGTAATTTCATAATAATATTGGGTATCTTGGTTGGGTTGATTTCAGTATGTGATATTACATGTTGTGCTCATTTATGGATTTAGGTCAACGTAGTGACCGATGTGGGGTAATCGGACGCTCTAATCCTGGGTGGATGATGGGATTCGATTGGTTGAGTATGTGAAATTATCTGACGTTCTAAATATGTATATAAGTATACATATTGATGAAATACGATAATCATAATTATGTTAGATGCCATAACCTAGGCCAGGTGACGGGCTACGATTCAGTTAGAGCTCTAGTCTGTCATGTACCGTATTTTTATAAATACGATGTTGAGGTGTTGTGAAGAAAGATGTGAGTTGGGGTTTGTCTTGATATATTGATTTGGTGTTTGATTGAGATTGTTAGTACTTTGTGGATGTGGAAATTGTTGGGTGTTGATTTGTGTGGGAATGATTATGATTAAATTAAACAATAGTTCTTCCTTTTACTCATACGAGCTTTCATAAGCTTATCAGGTTTTGCGTTATTGCAATCTCGGTACACTATTCAAATCGTGTAGCGGATATTCCTACAGGTCAGGATAACCAGGGATGTGACCGAGCTGCTTAGGTGTTACAGTAGTTTTTGTTATTTCATTTAGTATGTGAGGTGTGTACGCTCATTTAGAGCTTTACAGTTCATTTTGGATTTGAGTTGTAATAATTAACCGAGACTAAATTCGGTTTTGATTTTATTTCGGGTGGTGAGGTTGTTAAGAAAAGAAATTTTCAGGATGATTATTTTGAGTTTGTGGTAAATTTCATGTTTCGGATTTTGAATTTTTATTCTAAAATTCAGGGCGTGACAGGGTTACTCGTGATCGTAAACACGAATTGGTGGTTAAGAGGGGTTGAGTGTTGAACCGTTACTTGAAATAGTTGTGAAATTGAGAATGAATGTTGTTGTGTGTGTTTGGATTGTTTTACTTGAATTAAAAGAATTGTGATTTAATAAATCAACTGTTCATTTCATATTTACTCACACGAGCTTTCAGAAAACTTACCGGGTTTTGTGTTGTTGCAATCCCGGTACACTATTCAAACGGTGTAGCGGATAATCTTGCAGGTCAGGAAAATCAGGGTGGAGAACGAGCTGAGTTGGGCAGCAGGGTTGTGACCAGCACTTAATCTTTTTTGGTGTGTTTTATAGACTCTCTTGAGCATAACATTTTATTTATGTTGGTATTGTAATAATTGAGTCGAGAGATAGTTTGCTACGAGGTTTGTGTTATGATTTGGGAGATGTTGGTTTATGAAAAATTTCAGGACGTGATTTGTTTAGTTGTATTCATGTTTCGGATTTGAATTTATTATTCAAAATTCGGAGCGTGACATATATGATTATTAACCACAGAAAGTCTCAAATACTTCAATGTTGGGTTGTTCAGACGACAGAGCCTTGAGAAACTTCTGTTGTCTGAGTGAGAAGAGGCGACAGAGGATATCTGTCGTCTGATGCCGTAAGAGACAGCAGCTGGATAGACTACAGATAATTTACATATCAAACGACAGATATCATCTGTCGTCTGAAGACATTATTAGCATAGTGCGGTTATATTTGCTCAAAATTTTGGATAAAATTTCATAGGATTCTTCGAGTCTTGCTTAATCTTCAATTGAACAAAATTTTTACTTATAGATACATGGGGTCTCCATGTCTATCCTACTGTAGCTTATAATATTTTTATGTTTTTATTTTTGGAGGAAAGATAAATTCCAAACTAAAGCCTCTACTATCCTTAAATTGGTAAACTTGAATGACATTAAGAGGCAGACCATGCCATCTTCCCAATATTTAGAATGCATATTCAAACATTAATATTTTCGTGTTAATATTCGAAGCGATTGAATATTACTACAACGAGGAAGGCTATGTCTAATCGAATCGAGCGAACTATGGCTACAAAATCGGTAAACACTAGTTAGTAACAAAACTCACTATCAAACGAACAACACAAAGGAGAAAAATTTTTTGAACTACAATACTAATGCAACTTGACAGACTTCAACTAAAAAAAGACAAAATTTGCACTTGTAAACCTTTTGAAAACATTAGATGATCAATTCACTACAAAATATTGGAGTGTGGCAAACCTCACTTTGCAATTGATAAGTACTCGGAATAAGCTTAAGCTTAACTTACTAGAGACATCTACATCTGCAATAAGATCCTTGAGAGAAAAAGTCAAGGTACTACTTTCTCTTATAACGTAAGATGTCCCAGCAAGAGAGGTGCACCCTAACTTAGACTTATTTTTAGCCACTCTAGCAGTCTAGCTAGGCCTTCCTTTTTTGTTCTTAAGAGTGGAAGAAGAGTTACTCAACTATGGCTTCTATGGCATGTCAACTCATACTTAAATCGCAATATTTTTTACTGCATATTGTATAAACATCTCATCTATGTATAAAAAAAATTAAAAAATTAAAAAAATTAAAAAATTTACCACAAAGGGTATCTTATGTACAGGATGGGTTCATGCACAAAAAATGTACCTACATATACCGAGAGAATCGGAGCATAATCGGCGAAATAACCTTCACACGGATCTGTGTCTCTGCTGACTTATGCAAATGAACAATCAATGTAGGAAAAAACAAATCATACAAGCACTTGTAGACACCTACAAACCACCTTTTATTAGGTACATTCCATGTATGGACGAGCACCAATGCTTGCACGGGAACAAACTATCTGCACACAGTGGTACGCCACATACTATGAGAAAGAAGCATGGCAGCCAATTGGATCTAGGCTTCTGCAGCAATCTAATCTTAGCAGTACAACGAATCCATTGTGGCTATCACGTAGCCATCTTGATTTATGCATCCCATTAACTCATTCAGGCATTCCATTTTAAACATCGGCTTCTATTTCCTGCATCTGCCTCCTGCATCTAATATCAACACGCATGAGATATACTCAGAGCAACTATTAGTAACAGTCACTCGAGACATCTATTACCTACAAAATGCTTCGGTACAAGTCTTCTTATGGCACACTTTAAAGGTTATATATACTATGACTCAAGTATCTACTGTTATGTCATCTACCTAAACTTACCTATTTATCGGTCATTTGGACGGTAAATAATTAAGAATCTTCCTTCTTGATTGGAATGGGATGACTATTTATCGGTCATTTGACCTACTTTTTGCCTTCATTTCGATCATTTCGGGGACTAAAAGTTGACTTTTTGTTTAGCTCAATTTTTTTAGGAAACTTCCTTCATGAAAGATGTAGAAGGCGTTAAACAAAGTTCGCGAACATGCGTCACGTTAAAATCTTTGTATGCAGGACTTACGATATGAAAAGTAGAGGTTACTATTTCGAGAAATTACTATAAATAGTAGGTGTTAAAGGGGAAACTTTCCATTTTTGGATGAAAACCTTAGCAAATTTCTCTCTCCCTTAGACCCGATTACTGACCCGACCCGAAACCAAGATCAGACAATATCTTCGCTATTCAGCTAACCCAAATCACTGAAACCGGTCACCTTTGGCGCGCCTATACACAACAGCCAAGCCTATGCCCTTCACTTGCCACAATTCATAGTTGGAAAAGATTATCTAAACCATAACTTGTACTGTCTTTCGTCTTAACCTAATTCAATCTCCGAACTTGACACTCTAAAAGTAAGCGCGCAATTTACCCCTACAAAATATAGTTGTCAATATAGAATAAGTAGGGATCGTTCTAGATGGGGATTGAGGGTACACTTGTAATTCCATAAAAAATTAAAGAATTAATATTTACAAAAATAAAACAAAGAATGAGAATATATACAAGTAAACACAAATAAGAGGGTTTTAGAATTATAAAATAAAAAATTAAAATAAATAAAATAAAGAAAATGTAAAAACATATATACAAGGGTCGAACGCAAAGAACAAAGATCAAAACCACATCCATATGCAAGAAATCCAATTACAATTCCTATAGCAGATTATCTGTGTCATGAGAAAGAAGTTGACCATGTGAAACGTTAATAAGCAAACGATTTTCCATATTTTACTTTCCTTGAATAATTGATCTAATTGAAAGCACATAAATCAATCCTATTGAACATGCAATCATAGTCTGGAAAGCAAACTAATCAAGAACAAATTCAATGCATGAAGAACGAAGAAAAGATGTCAACCAAAGTGCACAACATAGCATGAGAAAGCTCATCTATTTGCAATCCTTCTTAATTGATTTCGACTTTTGTCCAAAGCGTTTACTACTTATGAAATAAGTTCACAAAACTATTAGGTGAATTGTTAACATAAATATAGCCCCAATTACATGCATATATCCTAAGTTGGCCACCAAAGAACATAAACATGCAAAGGTTTCTGTAATCCAAAATCAATCAAGCAATCTCAGATAAGCAACATAAGAATCAACATAAAGAAATCACAACTTTATTTCAAAACATATAAATGGGTTTTAAACTTTGACCTTAAGGTCATGTTAACTAGAATTCATAAATCTACGAATCAATCGAAGGAAAACAAAATAAAATATGAAATACACCGTGAAAGATAGATGACAAGTATGAAATACACCGTGAAAGATGGATGACAAGCCTTGAGACGAAGAACTTGAAGATACTTAAAAGCAAGCAATCTTCTAGGGACTATACAAGGGTGGATGGTGGATAGGATCTTGATGTATTGCATGACTTCTTCTGCTCCTTGGTTGAGACGCAGAGCTTCTGAAGACTAGAGAATTGAGAGAATTTTTGGTGTGTCGAATTTCTAAGGGAGAGAGGTGTGTGTAGTGGTGTCAATGATGATCCAATTTATAGGAGGATGGCAACTTAGTCTCCAAGCTTTCAAGATTCTTCTTTTTATGTTCCTAGGATTTATCTGCTTGCGCACATAGCTCCAACCAATCAAATAATTCCACGTCAGCTTTGCTATGTCATCCAACCAATGAGAAGCCTCCAATTTAACACCTTGATTTAGAGAGATTATTTTTGCATTAATTGCATGATTATTTTCTGATTTATCTCCTCATTTTTGGCCAAGGATGGAGTGTAGAGCTCAAGGAATGTATCTGGACCTGTTTTCAACCTTTTTGAATATTGTAAATCCCTTAAAACTCTCCATGATAGCTTCAAATTTCAAAAACGTCACTTTCCAGAATCCCTTGAATATCTCACAGCAAAAACACTTATTTCACTTATAATTCCTTCCTTTTACATCCAAGAAACCCTAGTATACTTAGGGTCTCTTTATTTGCCGCAGTATCCCAAGTTTTCTAGAATATTCTTGAGCTATATTGAAACCACATGGTCTCGTAGTACTCTGAAGTTTCCTAGCTCCATCAGGACTCCTAGTCAAAAAAATCATATGAAAAGTTCTTGAACCTTCCAGAGTCTTCTTTTGCTTTCCTAGTTCAGCCGGCACCACCACCTACTTTTGGAAGCCTTGCCCTCGTGGTTCGGGCCTACCAAGCCATCGACACTGAATCGATTGAAGGAAGGAGAATCACCAGCTTGAAGATTTTGGGTTCTAAGATCTTTCAGGCATGACTTGTAGAATGAGCTTGTAATACCCGCAATTTTCATTTTAAATTCGAGTAATTGTGTTGAAACGATTATTGTGCGATTTCACGAATGTTGTTCGATAATATTTCACTTTTTGAATTATCGAAGGTTCGAAACGATTATTTTAACGAAAAGTTCGAAATGCTCGGTTTGAGAAATCGACTTTTTCTACGTGCAAAATTTGAAGAAACTTCCTTCATGAAAGTTGTAGAGCTCGTCGATAAGAGTCCGTGCATATGCGGAACACGTTGTCCGGATTTTTTTTGAATTAGTTATAGAATTTAGAAATTATTTCTATTTTGGTATAAATAGGAAAAAAACCCTAGCTATTTTCAGAAGCTTTCCATTTTGGTCCGGCCTCCTTCCATTTTCAGAATGCACTGTTCATCATCTCCTTCCTCCGTTCCTCGACCGAAAACGACCAAGAGAGAGAGAGAGAGAGAGAGAGAGAGAGAGCAAAGTTCACCATAATCGTTCTCCCTCCACAGACCACCTCTCGATCTCAAACCAAGTCCCAGGCGTTCGTCTCGAGCTGCTCTACCTCCTGGATGGCGTCACTTCAACTGGCAAGGCCTCCAGCTCCGCCGAACCCGTCTGAAACAATCGGACCCGAAAACAAACCAAACCAAGCTCCTTGCATTTTCGACCTCCAAACCAAGTGAAACTCCTCCCTCTACATCGACTCAACCTCTTGAAGCTCCCAGAAGCAGCTTTACAAGGCGACGCGGCCTGTGGAGGCGGCTGGAAGCCAGCCCCGATCAGATCGAACGGAACTTTCGATCCAAATATCTCGAGTTATACACGATTGTTTCTTGTGATTCTGGGCTTGTTGAGTTCGCAAGGAAGTTTTGAACAAGTTTCCAGAAGGGATTGAGGCGTGAGGTTGTAGTTTTTACGTCGGTTTCAAGCTCGCCAGTTTCTGAAAAATTTCCGACTGCCGACTGTAATTGGTAATTTTCGATCCCTTCCCGTCGTTTTTTGGTCTTGTTCCAGTTATGAAAGTTGCTCAGAATGATGAAACGAAGGGAAGAAGCTCAACCCCGACACCATTGGTGGTGGTCGGCGGCGGCTCTATCCCTAACTCCGGCGGCCCTTTCCGGCCACCTCCAGAGGTCTAAAATTTAGTTTATGTTCATTTTATGATGCTACTTTTCAATACGATCATTTCGGCATATTATACGTATTTTTTGGATATCGTATGAATTAGTTATGAATTTTGTGATTTCGATCTATTTTGATCGTTAGATTTATGATCTGTGAAATTAGGACCGCCCGATGAACTTGTAATTTTGATATGATGATCATATGACTGTCCCAGAGGTTTTGTGTGGTCATGGGCGAAGATCCGACCATTGGATCTTCGTATATGTGCAAAACGGTAATTAGGGGAGCGATTCGTGAGAATCCGCTCGTCGGATTTTATTATAAATTAGAATCCGGTCGTTAAATGGTAGTTCAATTATGTTTTGGAATTATTGGCTAAATTCATATCACATTTGATGAGGTGATTGATGGATTGTAGTTGAGTGAGCTATTTCGGCGATATTTATATTTGTATTGAAGACGCAGCGGGAGTATCGAGGTGAGTAAAACTCACGTGGTTCATATTACGAACCGAGCGTTTTAAATTTTTTTTTTTTTTGGTAATTGTGTGAAAAATAATAGCGGATTAAATATTTGTTTTAAAATTTCATGGACTTGAATCACCACGGTCCATAGGTAAGTAAAATGAATTTTTAATTATACAAATGAATTTCACGATTTTCTTGTATGAACTATAGATAGTATTAGTGGTCATTCCTGAGTGCATGATTACGTGTATATATATATATTTACGTGGAAAATATATATTGATGAGTGGATTGTTGAGTGATGATATGATTGAGTTGAATTGTTGAATTGATTATATTTCAATTGTGTAATTTCATAATAATATTGTGTATCTTGGTTGGGTTGATTTCAGTATGTGATATTACATGTTGTGCTCATTTATGGGTTTAGGTCAACGTAGTGACCGGTGTGGGGTAACCGGACGCTCTAATCCTGGATGGATGATGGGATACGATTGGTTGAGTATGTGAAATTATTGGACGTTCTAAATATGTATATAAGTATACATATTGATGAAATACGATAATGATAAATATGTCGGATGCCATAACCTATGCCAGGTGACGGGCTACGATTCAGTTAGAGCTCTAGTCTGTCAAATACTGTATTTTTATAAATACGATGATGGGGTTTTGTGAAGAAAGATGTGAGTTAGGGTTTGGTGTTGAGTTGTTGATTGATTGTGATTGTTGGTTTTTATGGTTGTAGAATTGTTGTATGTTGACTTGGGTAGAAATAAATATGATTTAATTAAGCAACTGTTCTTACTTTTACTTATACGAGCTTTCATAAGCTTACCAGGTTTTGTGTTGTTGCAATCCCGGTACACTTTTCAAATGGTGTAGCGGATATTCCTGTAAGTCAGGATAACCAAGGAGGTGACCGAGCTGCTTAGGTGTTACAATAGTTTATTTTTTTCATTGAGTTGTGAGGTGTGTATGCTCATTTAGAGCATTACAATTCATTATGTATTGAGTTGTAATAATTAACCGAGACAAAATTCGGTTTTGATTTTATTTCATGTGGTGAGGTTGTTAAAAAAAGAAATTTTCAGGATGATTATTTTGAGTTGTGGTAATTTTCATGTTTCGGATTTTGAATTTTCTTTTAAAATTCGGGGCGTGGCAGAGCTTGAGGAGAAATTCGTTGGACAACCATGACAACCATAATCGTAATTCTGTGAGTGTGATATTTGAGTATATCAGAATTTTTTTAAATTAAATATGCATGCAGTACTATATTTTAAATATTAATCTGTCTTATTGATTTAGATTGTGATATTTGAGTATATCAGAATTACTTTAAGTTATGTTTTGACATGGTGATAATTCTTTTTTTCCGAATGTTTTAGTTACTTATTGACTTTATTTGAAATTTGAGTCATTATGAAATTAATACCACTATTTCGATTAATGATAATTTCTTTTTGGAAAGTGGAGATTTAAATATTTGAGTACGGATAATTTATTGAGATTTCATGAATTATGCTTTGGACAATTCATTGATGATTTGCGAAGCTGATAGTGAGTTTCCTTTCCAAAAACATTTATTAATTATTGAGTTATTTGAATTTCAAATTATAGAGATTTTCTTTCAGAAAGATAATGAGTTAAATTTTACGAGAGCCAATGAGTTTGAGATTATGTATTTGAGGATGTAAATTGTGATTTGAGGGTGGAGCGGAAATTAATTCGAGCAATTTTTATTCGCTCGAAAAGTCGTAGAGCACGTCGATACGAGTTCGTATATATGCGGAACGCGAGAATCGGAGTTCGTATAAAGAAGTTATGGCTATTGGAAAAAGTTTCCATTTTGGGCTATCTCCCAACCGGAAAAAAAATCCGAAAAAATTCATAAATTCCAAGTTTCCAAAAACCGGAAACTTTTTCTCTCTCCTCTCTCCCGACCCCAGTTTCGCCAGCCACCTTCATCGGCCGATATCTCCCAAGGTCCGGCCACCAATCGACTTGATTCCAAAAGGGATTTTGTTCGCCTTGGTGTCGCCTACAGCTTCCCAGAATTCATCGAGGTGAAAAACGAACTGTGGAGGGCACTACAAGGTCGAGAAGCCGCACAGTCCGAGGTAGAAATCGCCTCCCGTCACCTCACTATGTTCTCCCTTCTCAGGCCACCATTTGCTTTGATTCAAAAAGGGATTATGCACATCAAGGGATGTAGATCATTTCCCCCAAGGTGGTTTGCATCGAATCGATCTGTGGAGATGGAATTGGATCGATTTCAAAACTAGGGTTCATCGGATTGCAGTGGCTTCAAAGGGTAAAATTCGACTTATTGGCTTATATTCTGACTTTGATGTAATTATGAAAGTTGTAATTGGAGTTGAGATGAAGAACTGTCACGTCCCGAATTTCAGAATAAAATTCAAAATCCGAAACATGAAAATTACCACAACTCAAATAATCATCCAGAAAATTACTTTTCTTAACAACCTCACCACACGAAATCAAATCAAACCGAATCTTGTTTCGGTTAATTATTACAACACAAATACGCAATAATTTATAAAGCTCTAAGTGAACATACACACCTCACAACTCAAAGAAATAAAATGTAACTGCTGTAACACCTAAGCAGCTCGATCACCTCCCTGGTTATCCTGACCTGCAGGAATATCCGCTACACCATTTGAATAGTGTATTAGGATTGCAACAATACAAAACCCGGTAAGCTTATGAAAGCTCGTATGAGTAAAAGGAAGAACGGTTACTTAATTTAATCACATTTATTTCTACCTAAGTCAACATGCAACGATTCTACAACTACAAAAACCAACAATCACAATCAATCAACTACTCAACACCAACCCTTACTCACATCTTTCTCCACAATACCCCATCATCGTATTTATAAAAATACGGTATTCGACAGACTACACCTCTAACTGAATCGTAGCCCGTCACCTGGCCTAGGTTATGGCATCCGACATATTTATCATTATCGTATTTCATCAATATGTATATTTATATATATATTTAGAACGTCTGATAATTTCACATACTCAACCAATCGTATCCCATCATCCACCCAGGATTAGAGCGTCCGAGTACCCCGCACCGGTCACTACGTCGACCCTAAACCCATAAATGAACACAACATATAATATCACATACTGAAATCAACCCCATCAAGATACACCATATTATTATGAAATTACACAATTGAAATATAATCAATTCATCAATTCAACTCAATCATATCATCACTCAACAATCCACTCATCAATGTATATTTTCCACGTAAATATATATATACGTAATCATCCACTCAGGAATGACCACTAATACCAACTATAGTTCACACAAGAAAATCATGAAATTCATTTATATAATTAAAAATTCATTTTACTTACCTATGGACCGTGGTGATTCAAGTCCATGAAATTTTAAAACAAATATTTAATTCGCAAATATTTTTCACACAATTACCAAAAATAATTAAATTTAAAACGCTTGGTTCGTAATATGAACCACGTAATTTTACTCACCTCGAAATTCCCGCTGCGTCTTCAATAAATATAACTCACAATAATCCAAATGCTCGACAACTCAAGCCGTCAAGTACCTAATCAAGTACGGTCTTTACTTAGCAATGAAGCATGAAATAAACCTAAATGATGATCCAACGGTCGGATTTCAAAATAACGACAATCCATTATCCTGGAGGATTTCAAAATCCGACAGTTGGATCATCATTTAGGTTTATTTCATGCTTCGTTGCTAAGTAAAGAACTTACTTGATTAGGTACTTGACGGCTTGAGTTGACGAGCATTTGGATTATTGTGGGTTATATTTATTGAAGACGCAGCGGGAATTTCAAGGTGAGTAAAACTCACGTGGTTCATATTACGAACCAATCGTTTTAAATTTAATTATTTTTGGTAATTGTGTGAAAAATATTTGCGGATGAAATATTTGTTTTAAAATTTCATGGACTTGAATCACCACCGTCCATAGGTAAGTAAAATGAATTTTTAATTATACAAATGAATTTCATGATTTTCTTGTGTGAACTATAGTTGGTATTAGTGGTCATTCCTGAGTGGATGATTACGTATATATATATATTTACGTGGAAAATATACATTGATGAGTGGATTGTTGAGTGATGATATGATTGAGTTGAATTGATGAATTATATTTCAATTGTGTAATTTCATAATAATATGGTGTATCTTGATGGGGTTGATTTCAGTATGTGATATTATATGTTGTGTTCATTTATGGGTTTAGGGTCGACGTAGTGACCGGTGTGGGGTACTCGAACGCTCTAATCCTGGGTGGATGATGGGATACTAGGGCTCGTCAACGGGCCGGGCCGGGCTCGGCCCGGCCCATTCATTGCGGGCTTGGGCCGGGCTTTATTAAAAATCGAAGGATCCAAGCCCGTCCATATAAAGCGGGCATTGCGGGCTTTTCCGGGCCGGGCCGGGCTTGGCCTTGCGGGCTTTTTCGGGCCTGGCCTTGCGGGTTTTATTTATAAATAAATATTTAAAGACACAAATATTTTTTTTTTTAATCAAGTCTTGGAAATTCATTGGATAATGATCAAATACAACCAAAGATAATAGATCTATATTGTACCAAAAAAAATCTATATTTATATATAGATACTAATTTATTGATAATTAAATTTTTAAAGACACTAATTTTTTATAAATTTATATTGATACATCATACACCCAAAGAGCAATATATAGCAATTCAAAGAAAATGAGAAAACCGACCGTTGGATGTGATTATTACAATAAATTATACGTGTGGTTAAAAATTTAGTCAATTTCACCGTAGTTTCGAACTCAATCGGATTAGTCAACCATAGTCACTTGCATGTTTTCTTGGTTGACTGATGGCGTGATAACCGTAAATATTGCTTATTTTTTTACATCACGTTTGTAAATATTTCATCGATGGATGTGAGTGGACATAAGATAAAAATTTCAATTTTAATTACAAATACATTGACCAATACCAATTTGCCTCTTAAAGTTGTATGACTTGTACATTGCATTTAAATTGTTGAGGTTCATTCTAAAGCAAACATGCAGTGGAAAATGAATTTGAAAAAACCAACCGTTTGATGGAGAGACTGTAATATTTTATGGTGGTTGTAAAAAATCCAGCTAATTTGGTTTTCGTTTCGAATTCGATCAACTAGGTCAAACCTAGTTACTCTTATAAACCTATATTTATATATCACACACTCCAAAGAGCAACCTCTATCAATTCAAAGAAAATGGGAAAACTGACCGTTGGATGTGATTATTATAATAAATTATGAGTGTGGTTAAAAATTTAGTCAATTTTACCATAGTTTCAAACCCGATCGGATTGGTCAACCGTAGTCGCTTGTATGTTTTCTTGATTGACCGATGGCTTGATAACCGCAAAACATGCTTATTTTTTCACATCATATCTGTAAATATCCTATCGATGGATGTACGTGTACATAAGATAAAAATTTCAATTTTATTACAAAGACGTTGCCCTATATCAATTTGTCACCTAAAGTTATATGACTTGTACATTGCATTTAAAACTATTGATGTCCATTCTAAAGCAACCATGAAGTGGAAGATGAATTTGGAGAAACCAACCGTTCGATGGAGAGATTGTAATGTTTTATAGTGGCTGTAAAAAATCCAGCCAATTTAGTTCTCGTTTCAAATTCGATCAACTAGGTCAAACTTAGTTACTATTATAAACCTATATTTATATATCATACACTCCAAAGAGCAACCTCTATCAATTCAAAGAAAATGGGAAAACTGACCGTTGGATTTGATTATTACAATAAATTATGAGTGTGGTTAAAAATTTAGTCAATTTCACCATAGTTTTAAACCCGATCGGATTGGTCAACCGTAGTCGCTTGTATGCTTTCTTGATTGACCGGTGGCGTGATGACCGCAAAACTTGCTTATTTTTTTACATCACGTTTGTAAATATTTCATTGATAGATGTGCATGGATATAAGATAAAAATTTCAATTTTAATTACAAATACATTGACCTATACCAACTTGTCTCTTAAAGTTGTATGACTTATACATTACATTTAAATTGTTGAGGTTCATTCTAAAACAACCATGAAGTGGAAGATGAATTTGGAAAAACCAACCGTTTGATAGAGAGATTGTAATATTTTATGGTGGTTGTAAAAAATAAAGCTAATTTGGTTCTCGTTTCGAATTCGATCAACTAGGTCAAACCTAGTTACTCTTATAAACCTATATTTATATATCACACACTCCAAAGAGCAACCTCTATCAATTCAAAGAAAATGGGAAAAACGACCGTTGGATGTGATTATTATAATAAATTATGAGTGTGGTTAAAAATTTAGTCAATTTCACCATAGTTTCAAACCCGATCGGATTGGTCAACCGTAGTCGCTTGTATGTTTTTTTGATTGACCGATGGCTTGATAACCGCAAAACATGCTTATTTTTTCACATCATATCTGTAAATATCCTATCGATGGATGTACGTGTACATAAGATAAAAATTTCAATTTTATTACAAAGACGTTGCCCTATATCAATTTGTCACCTAAAGTTATATGACTTGTACATTGCATTTAAAACTATTGATGTCCATTCTAAAGCAACCATGAAGTGGAAGATGAATTTGGAGAAACCAACCGTTCGATGGAGAGATTGTAATGTTTTATAGTGGCTGTAAAAAATCCAGCCAATTTAGTTCTCGTTTCAAATTCGATCAACTAGGTCAAACTTAGTTACTATTATAAACCTATATTTATATATCATACACTCCAAAGAGCAACCTCTATCAATTCAAAGAAAATGGGAAAACTGACCGTTGGATTTGATTATTACAATAAATTATGAGTGTGGTTAAAAATTTATTCAATTTCACCATAGTTTTAAGCCCGATCGGATTGGTCAACCGTAGTCGCTTGTATGCTTTCTTGATTGACCGGTGGCGTGATGACCGCAAAACTTGCTTATTTTTTTACATCACGTTTGTAAATATTTCATTGATAGATGTGCATGGATATAAGATAAAAATTTCAATTTTAATTACAAATACATTGACCTATACCAACTTGTCTCTTAAAGTTGTATGACTTATACATTACATTTAAATTGTTGAGGTTCATTCTAAAACAACCATGAAGTGGAAGATGAATTTGGAAAAACCAACCGTTTGATAGAGAGATTGTAATATTTTATGGTGGTTGTAAAAAATAAAGCTAATTTGGTTCTCGTTTCGAATTCGATCAACTAGGTCAAACCTAGTTACTCTTATAAACCTATATTTATATATCACACACTCCAAAGAGCAACCTCTATCAATTCAAAGAAAATGGGAAAAACGACCGTTGGATGTGATTATTATAATAAATTATGAGTGTGGTTAAAAATTTAGTCAATTTCACCATAGTTTCAAACCCGATCGGATTGGTCAACCGTAGTCGCTTGTATGTTTTTTTGATTGACCGATGGCTTGATAACCGCAAAACATGCTTATTTTTTCACATCATATCTGTAAATATCCTATCGATGGATGTACGTGTACATAAGATAAAAATTTCAATTTTATTACAAAGACGTTGCCCTATATCAATTTGTCACATAAAGTTATATGACTTGTACATTGCATTTAAAACTATTGATGTCCATTCTAAAGCAACCATGAAGTGGAAGATGAATTTGGAGAAACCAACCGTTCGATGGAGAGATTGTAATGTTTTATAGTGGCTGTAAAAAATCCAATCAATTTAGTTCTCGTTTCAAATTCGATCAACTAGGTCAAACTTAGTTACTATTATAAACCTATATTTATATATCATACACTCCAAAGAGCAACCTCTATAAATTCAAATAAAATGAAAAAACCGACCGTTGGATGTGATTATTACAACAAATTATGAGTGTGGTAAAAAAATTAGCTAATTTCATCATATTTTCAAATCCGATCTAATTGATCAACCGTTGTCACTTGTTTTTTAGAATATATATGCACATATTTACTATAAAAATATGAGAATTTCCACACACACATACATATATATATATATATAAATATAAACACACACATACACACACACACACATATATATATATATATATAAACACACACGATGCACACACATATCTATATATATATATATATATATATATATATATATATATCTCTCTCTCTCTATATATATATATAAGCACACACACATATCTATTATATATATATATATATATATATATATAAACATACACACATACACATATATATTAATATATATATCTATATATATATATTCACAAACACACACAAATATATATAATATATAAAAAATAGTTTACGGGCTTGTACGGGCCGGGCCTAGGCGGGCTTTTACGGGCCGGGTCTAGCGGGCTTTTGACGGGCCGGGCCTATGGGCCGGGCCGGGTTTTTGCGGGCTTTTTAGCGGGCCTCCATCGGCCCACCGAGACGGGCTTTTGCGGGCTTTTTGACGGGCCGGGCCGGGCTTTTGGCCCTCCGGGCCGGCGGGCCTCCATCGGCCCACTTGATCCGCGGGCTTTTTGATGAGGCCTATGGGATACGATTGGTTGAGTATGTGAAATTATCAGACGTTCTAAATATATATATAAATATACATATTGATGAAATACGATAATGATAAATATGTCGGATGCCATAACCTAGGCCAGGTGACGGGCTACGATTCAGTTAGAGGTCTAGTCTGTCGAATACCGTATTTTTATAAATACGATGATGGGGTATTGTGGAGAAAGATGTGAGTAAGGGTTGGTGTTGAGTAGTTGATTGATTGTGATTGTTGGTTTTTGTAGTTGTAGAATCGTTGCATGTTGACTTAGGTAGAAATAAATGTGATTAAATTAAGTAACCGTTCTTCCTTTTACTCATACGAGCTTTCATAAGCTTACCGGGTTTTGTATTGTTGCAATCCTAATACACTATTCAAATGGTGTAGCGGATATTCCTGCAGGTCAGGATAACCAGGGAGGTGATCGAGCTGCTTAGGTGTTACAGCAGTTACATTTTATTTCTTTGAGTTGTGAGGTGTGTATGCTCACTTAGAGCCTTACAAATTATTGCGTATTTGTGTTGTAATAACTAACCGAAACAAGATTCGGTTTGATTTGATTTCGTGTGGTGAGGTTGTTAAGAAAAGAAATTTTCTGGATGATTATTTGAGTTGTGGTAATTTTCATGTTTCGGATTTTGAATTTTGTTCTGAAATTCGGGACGTGACAAGAACTTTCATGTTGGGAGTTTTGTCGAATTTTGACTTTGGGTGGGCGGCGGTACCGCCACAGTGGTTTGATATAAAGATCTACACATCGGTATAATCATTTTGATATATAGTTTGTAAGTTGTAGAAATCATATGAGCAAATTATGAATTTTCAAAGTTTTAGGGTTTTCGTTTCGGCAGTCCGATCGACTTGTAATTTTGATAGATTTATCATATAAGTATTCTGGAGACCTCGGGTGATCTCGGATGAAGTTTTGCGTAATAACCGTAATTTTCATTTTAATTTAGTGTAATTGTGTGGAATGAATATTGTACAATTTCACGAATGTTGCTCGAAAATATTTCATTTTTAGAATTATCGAAGTTCCGGAACGTTTGTTTTAACGAAAAGCTCGAAATGCTCTATTCAAGAAATCGATTTTTTATACGTGCGAAATTTGGGAAAACTTCCTTCATGAAAGTTGTAGAGCTCGTCGATACGAGTCTGTACATATGTGGAACACAAAGATTGGATTTTTTCTGATTTAGTTATCACATTTAGAAGATTTTTCCATTTTGGGTATTTAAGGAAAAAAAACCCTAGCAGAATAGGAAACTTTCCTTTTTTTTTTTCTTCTGGCTTTCCCCTTTGGGAAACTATTCACAGTCTTCTCTCTCTCTCTCTCTCTCTCTCTCTCACGGCTGAAGCTCGGCCAGAACAGAGCACGGCTTCACCATGCTCTCTCTTCCTCCTCCATCCAGCTCTCGACCCCGGACCACTTCCCCCACCTTTGCCCCGACCTTGCACAACTGCTAGAGAGAAGACGGTTCATTGGACTCGCCTTGACTTGCTAATCAAGCACCAATGATGCGGCTGAAATAACCTCACAATTTAACCCTGCAAAATGTAGTTGTCAGTATAGCATAAGCAGGGATTGTTCAGTCCGGGGATTGTAGGGTACACCTACACAAAAAGGTCAATTAACAAATAAAAGAATAAAATGGGGGGTATGAGATCTAGTTACTAATCTACTTAAATAAAAATTAAATAAATAAATAAAACTATATGCAATGATCAACTTCCCTAACCTAGACCAATATCACTCGGAAATTACTAAGTGTAGAAACAGAAAATTCATTTCAACATGCTACAAAAACGTGTCTATCTTAAATGCCTAGATAAGAGCCCAAATGAAAAGCCTCAGCGGATCAATCCATTTATCTAATTTGTTCTAATGTGGGCTTGGATCGGAAGAGTCCTTACCATGCCCAATACTACTAATTTTTGAAAACACTCAGCGTAATTCTCTTAATCAGTAGTATTATCTAACCCCCCGAATCGACTCACACATGCAAATTAACCATTACACATAGAATTTAACATGTAATTTCCAGAATAGTTTAACCATTGAAACATGGTTTTTACCGCTTTAGAACTAATTATTACTTGTTTAACTCAGCGTCTTAACAAATAACAATTATTCTTGACAAATTAAGCAAACAAACAAGAACACTCAGCGTGATTCTAGCATGGGAACTTATTAACCTAACTCTGAAAATTACCTAAACACGTAAAAGGGCACAAGATTGTAACATGCATCATCAAAGAATTCTCGAAATTAACTCAATATTAAACTGAAAATCTCAAAAATATTAATAAAAATATTCTAAACATTTCATGTCTCCAATTACACAACTCGCAAATCCAAACACACAAAACCGAAACAAAAATTGAAAGTAGAGTCCTAGTTACACTTTGAAGCTTTCCTCAGCGGCTTGGCAACAAGGTAGTGAACTGGTCTCTGCTATGGTGGTGGAGCGTCCTTGACTCAGCACCTAAGAGCTTCGTAGATTGCTGGATGGATGGTGGTCACGGTCTTGTAGGTCATGGAGGATTGAGGAGTGAATTGGGCAGAGTCTCGGAAGAGTTTTTGGCCAGGAAGTGCTAGGCAAGGAAGTGATGCCCATTCTGTTCTGGATGTTACCTATTTATAGGGGAGTAGTGGTTGGCTTTTGTCGATCGTACCCTTCATCATTTGGACAGATGGGATTGCATAGCTTTCTTCATCTTCTCTTTAATTTTCTGTTTCTTATTTCTTGTCCTTTTAATTTCTCATAATGGCGTACTTATGGCCTTAATTCCTTTCATAATGGGGCAATTCCTTTAATTTCTCAACTGAAACATTTTTCTCCTTTATTCCATTTCTTCATTACTTGGTCAAACGTCTTAAATTTCCTATAAAAAGGTGGAGAATATCAGAATTTTTTTAGAGAAAATAAAGGGAATTAAAATGTAAAGACCGCAAAAACGTCGACGGTAAGGAATCCTGATCCCGTTAGGATTTTTTCATAAATTTTTCATTTTCTGCTTATTTTACGTCAAACACTCTGCAAGACTCTGAAAATGACTTTAATGACTCAAAACACAAATCTAAGGGAAAAATAAGTCTAGAATGGAGCGTATACTCATAAAAATCGTCGCACTTTGTGCTTCTATCAACTACTCCACACTTAGCTTTTGCTAGTCCCTTAGCAAAATAAAATACAAAACAAAACAAAGACTCGACAAAAAGCAAGTAACTCACTCTACTGCCCCTAACTGTTGTCTCAGAGACTCCAAACTCATGGCTGTCACCTTAAACACTTGATCAAAATCACATAGATAATTCCAAGGTTAATAAACGTGTAACACCCATATGACGAAGCAAGATATGGAAAACTTAGGTTATAGTGAATGATAGCATGTTTTGAACAAGTCCAATCCAAACTAACAAGGCATATTCTCGATTTTTCTCTCAGAAATGGCTATGCTTAAAAGCTTCATACTCAAGTATATGCAAGAGAACAAATTGTAAGGCAACAAACAGCTTGCATATTTCATCAACAAAAGCATTTTGTGAATTTTTTTTTGTTAACAACCTCAAGAAATGACTAAGTGCACAAATGGACATAAAACATAAGCTCAACTCTGTACCTGACTCCAATAACCAAAGGTTGCCCATCTCAAGGATCAAGTAAGGACTTGACACGGGTTATAATGAGGCTAAGCTAGGGTTTTCGAAATAAAGATTAAGGATACAAAAATCTTAAGAACCTAGCAGAGCATATATGGACCACCTTATGTCACCATTTTTGTAGGCCAAAACCAACATGGAAATGGACAAAGGCCTAATTTTCAATTTTGAGCCTTCTACAAATTTGAAAGTCCAAAACCACACATCCAAAAATTTCCCAAGTGTTTTCTTTTTCAATTTTTCTTCTCTTTCACCGTTTTTTTTTTCTTTCCTTTTTCATTTTCTTTCATTTTTTTTCCAAGGCAATCTCTGTTTTTTTTTCTCTCTCTTGATTTTTCCCCACCCCACACTTGTCTTTCATCATCACCCCTATACACTATGTCATGCTCTACTAAGTCCCTAGCACAAGGGTAGAGATATCCTGTACTAAGCTCATGGTAGAGTAGTGAGGGTGATGAAAGAAAGGTTTTCAACGTAGGCTCAAAGGGGTTCATTCTAAGGAGTCCCACGACGGGCACAATTGGGGATACATGCTTGTTTGGCTATGGTGGTTACCCTAATGCCTTCTATCCTAAATCCAAGATCAGGGCATATTATGACATACAAGTTTTGACAGTCACAAAAGTCAAGTTCTAGTACTCTCTAGTCCATTAAAATCTATGGCACATGATCATTAGATTATCAAAGAATGATGAGGTTTTGCAAATACAGCCATGAAATTCTGAATTTATCAATTAAGCAGTCGAAAAGAAAGTATTTCAGCTCAACAGCTCACTTAGGGTCAAATGAATCAGACTTAATCCTAGCATGCTTAATGAACGAAGTTACAATCCTATCTAACCATAGAATTCAATTAAGTCCTATTTCGATTGTGAAAAGGTTCAGCCATGAATTCAGAGGCATGTTCATCCTTGACGTTAGGAGCATCCTAAGACTCAAACAAACAAAAAGACTATAAAACCAACAAAAATTTTTAAACTTTTTATTTTTATTTTTTCATTTTTCAAATGAAAATTGAAAATATACTAAAATAAAAGTATAACCCACCCCACATTTAGAATCTACATTGTCCTCAATGTAGGAAAAAAAAACAAAAATATGGTATATAGACCCTAAATATGGGGGGGCTACAGAAATAAGGAAAGGGTAAAACAAACAAACAAACAAACAAAGATATAAGTACAATTCAATCTAAGCAAGTGAAGGGATAGAAATGTCAAACTCTCGTTGATGGCTCCTCCATAGCTTCGGTTGAAATGGGTTGCCTCCCACGCAGTTCTTAATATTTATAGTCCTTCAGCCTGGACTCTCCTCCTTGTTCACACGTCTTGGGGTGCCTCATTGAGCGGTATCTCTTCCAATGTGTGCTCCACAAAGGACTCATAGTAGGGCTTGAGACGATACCTATTAACCTTGAACTCCTTCCCTGTCTTCTCACTCTTGATCTCTCCAGCATCATGAGCAAACACATTAGTCACTATAAATGGGCCAATCTAACGAGAACGAAGTTTACCTGGGAATAGCTTGAGTTTGGAATGGAATAACAAAACTTTCTGGCCCACTTAGAAGCTTTTTCCGCTGATCATTTTGTCATGGTAGGCCTTTATCTTCTCCTTGTAGATCCATGAAGCATCGTATGCCTCATTCCATATCTCCTCAAGCTCATTTAGTTGTAGCTTCTTATGTAGGCCAGCTTCATCATAATCCATGTTGAACATCTAGACAGCCCACCAATCCTTGTGCTCTAATACGCTAAAAGTAAGCACGCAATTTAACCCTGAAATGTCATCGTTAGTACACAATAAATAGGGATCGATCTAATCCGGGGATTGAGGGTATACCTGTCAATGTAGAACACTTGAACAATTAATATAAACACAAAGTATAATATTTACAAAAGTAAAATAGAGTATAAACATATTTACGAAAAAAAGGGGGTTTTTTTGGATTTTGGTTTTCGAAAATTAACTAAATAAAGGAAACAATTAAAACCCAAAAACATAATTACACGAATGGGATGAGAGAAACAAAGATCAAAACCGAAATCACAATCAAATTCGACTCAACCCTAATATTGTTCATCTAAGTCATGAGAAAGGAGTTGATCATGTGAAACTTTAAAAAGCAAACAATTTCCCATATTTTACTTTTCAACGCTAATTAACCTAAGTGAAAGCACAAAGATTAATCCTATCAAACATGCATTCAAGCTCTAAAAAGCTAGACAATCATAACATGTTTAACGCATGAAACACATAGAAAGGCTATCAACTCAAGTGTGCATCTTAGTATGAAAAAGTCCACCTAATTGCAATCCTCTTTAATTAAATTCGGTTTTTGCACAAAACCTTTACTACCTTTTGATTTAAGTTACATAAAACCAAAAAGTTGATTCATGTTCTTAAATTCTAGCACCAATCATATAAAAACCCTAAGTGTTTCGAACCACACAAGATTGAAATATGAAAGATATCTATTAAGCAAATTTAATCAAACGATTCTCACAAAAACAACCAAGAATTACAATATAAGAGTCGAAATTCTCATTCAATTAAATAAATTCCAGAATCAAAAACCTTGTTCAAACATAATTGTCAACTAAAACAAAACCAACGAAATTCAAAGCAAAGGTTACAAGGTAAAGGTCGAATTACACCGTGGATGGAGAATGATGATGGATGAATAACGTTGGGAACTTTGAATCTCGAAAGCAAGCTTCAAAGGTGGTTGATGGAGGAATAGGTCACGGCTCCTTCTTCTCTTCCTTGGCCTTGCTTGAATTCCGTGGCTTGCTCTAGAGGATGGAGAGAGGAGAGGAAAAGCTCACGGCAACCAAAGGAGATTTTCTGATTTTTTCTAAGTGTGTAGTGTATGCCATTCCTAGACGTCTAGAATGAGGGGATTATATAGGGGACGGCAATACTTGGTCTCCAAGCCGTGTATTTCTTCTTTATTCCCCATGGAATTAATCTGAAGTTCCACATAGTTTCCTCCAATGATAGCTTGCCAAATAAGCCCTATGAAGTGGTCCAACCAATCACAAAACTCCATTTTAATTCCCTAATAATCTTGCAGAAATTCTCTTGCAAATATTCTGATTTTTGCTCTTTTATTTCGGCCAAACTTCCTTTAGGAATTCGAGGGATGAATCTAGACTCCTTTGAGAGCTTTTTGTGATAAACACATATTCTCTTTCCTTTAAAATCTCCCTAAGAAATCTCCACCGAAATCTTCTTTCATATTTTCTGATTTTTCACGCCATCTCCTTGTTTCTCTCTTTGCTTTGGACGGCAAAACATCTCTAGGGTTTACTCCTTGCATCACAAACCCTAATTCCATGGGCTTTTATGGGCCTTGATCCATTTTGCCGAAAATCCAAGTCAATTCTTAGAGTTCTTGGGCCTTGTTGCTTCAATTTCATGCCTTGTCACCTTCCAACGCCATGACACTTCATTTTTCCATTTCCTTTTCTTGGTTGCGTTGGAAACTTGCTTGGTAAGCTCTCCTCCATTTCACAGGGTTTGCTGGTTGGAACAGGAAAGGTTATTTCTTCATTTCTGCTCAATTGTGTGGCTCTTTGTGTCTCATTTTTGCTCCCCTTGACGTTTGCAAGCTCCTCTTTCCTTTCGTGAGTTCATTTCCACTTTTTAGCTCCGAGGTCCTAAAAATAGAAACTGTCACTAAAAATAGAAACTTTCCTAAAATGAAAAACGGAAACTTTCCTAAACTAAAATGGGAAACTTTCTAAAAATGAAAAATAAAAACTACAAAATGGAAACTTTCTACAAATAGGAACTTTCACAATCGAAGACTGGAAACTTTCCTAAACAAAGTTTTATTAAGGAAATAACGCAGAAAATGTTGGGAAATAGCAGTTAAAACATCGCATTAAAATGCTCCGATCAAATTCCCCCACACTTAGCTTTTGCTAGTCCCTTAGCAAAATCACATAAAGACACAAACTAAGACTCAACGAAATTTAAAGACTCAAACAAACAAAAACTCTATTGCCCTTCAACTTTTTGTCTCAGCAATCTCTTACTTTCACAACACCAAGATTAACACTCAACAAAGAATCAATGTTTAAGCATTCGAGAGTTAATTAAAACATATAATCCATACATACACAAGTAGGACTTGGTTGTAACAATGGTGATGGGGTGGAGCTTAGCATGCTTCAGACAAGTATGATTCATATCCTCACAAGGTATATCCACTCTTTCTTCTCTCAGATCATGGCAATGCTTAAAAGCTTATTCACTCAAGTATATGTGAAAGATAAACAAAGTGGATCACATATATAGAAACGAAAGCACATATATATATTGTTTTCTTTTAAAGATCTCATGAAAGATATCAATTGCTTGCACGAATGGACCCAAGCCATATGTTCAACTCTTGTAACTCATCTCCACATCAAGGGCTGTCCCATCTTAAGGATCAAGAAGGTCTTCTCAAAGGTTGTAATGAGGCTAAGGTTCAAGGTTTTAAGAAACGAAAGGTAAGGGATTTAACAAAGTGTCCTAAGAATCTAGCAGAGCTCATGTAAATATAGAGACCTCAAGAATTCCACCAAGGTATTGCAAAAAGCGTCACTTCCCATAGAGGTAACATAAAATGGTCTAATGTCTTCATGTTGGGCCCAATCTTCATTGTAAACTTCCCTTGAACTCTAGAGAAATGGACAAAAGCCAAATTTTTCTGTAGTAGGCCTTCAATTCAAAACAAACTCCAAAATCACTAAGTATGGGGGACTAAAATCCATAAACATTTTTTTTCTTTCTTTTTTTTTTCTAGCCGTACACAATTTTTTTATTTTCTCATTTTCTTTTTCACGGCTTCCATATTTTTTTTTTCTTTATGGACAAGTCTACCCCCACACTTGAACTTTCACCTCTTCTCACTCTTCATCCTTAGCACCAAATCCATGTAGTATGTCTCAAAAGATAGCTCCACTAAGTTTTTAAAACAAAGGGTAAGGTTGTAACTATACTAAGGTTCAGGGTTAAAGATTTTAAGGGTGATGAACGAAAAGGCTTAATGCAGGCTCAAAGGGGCTTATCTAGGAGAGTCCCACGACGGGCACAAATGGAGACACAAGTTTATTTGGCAATGGTGGTAATTCCTAGGGTGCCTCTATCCCTTCCAGAATCAGGGCCATATCTTGATACCACGTCTCAACAAGTACAAGACCGAATTCTAGCATTCTCTAGTCCATTAAACTTAATCTATGGAAAGCAATCAATCAAGATGAAAGAATAATGAGATCATCAAAACATCGCCAAGAAATTAAGAATATATTTTTCATTTCACTCCAAAAGAAAGGGACATGGCTCAAATATCTCACATGGGCTTTTCTGAATCAAAACTCCTCTTAACATGCTCATATTCTGTACCAGGGTTACGGATCCATATCCACTACACATGCATACATTTTTCACATATCTCAATTAACCAAAGAATACCATGTTGAAATCATCTCAATATTGTGATCCTCTTTTAGTCATAATTTCAGAGATATAGAATCATCCTAGACAGTTGAAAGACATCCTATGACTCAATAAACAAAAATAAAAGCAATGAAATTTTTTTTTTTTTTTTTTATTTTTGACATTTTTCAATTTTTTTGTATTTTTCCAATATATATGACTCAAAACAAAAGTATAAATCCCTTCCCCCACACTTAAATATTGCATTGTCCTCAATGTAATCAAGAATAAGCATGCAATGAAACACTTAGGCATATAGGGATGAAATTTATGAAAATAACTACTAAAACAAAGAGAAAATGAAAAAGTAAAAGGGAAAGAGAAAGCAAATCTGCGTTTGTAGACTTCTTCACAGCTACTTCTGAATTGGGTTGCCTCCCAAGCAGCGCTTAATGTTTATAGTCTTTCAGCCTAGACTTGTACCTCCATTTAATGCTCTGGTTGTGGGGCGTTTTGGAGGGGTACATCCTCCACTTCTTGCTCCACAAACGCCTCATAGTAAGGCTTTAGGCGATGGCCATTCACTTTGAACTCGTTGCCAGTCTGCTCACTCTTTATTTGCACAGCTCCATGGGAGAACACATTAGTAATAATGAAAGGCCCAATCCAACGAGAACGAAGCTTACCTGGGAAGAGTTTGAGACGAGAATGGAAAAGAAGAACTTTCTGGCCCACCACAAAAGTCTTTCCACGAATCATCTTATCATGGAAGGCCTTTGTCTTTTCTTTGTAGATCTTTGCACTCTCAAAAGCGTCATTCCTTATCTCCTCCAACTCTGGCAATTGCAATTTCCTATGAAGCCCAGCTTCATCAAGATCCATGTTAAACTGCTTCACAGCCCACCAGGCTTTGTGCTCTAACTCCACAAGTAAATGGCAAGGTTTGCCATACACAATCCGATATGGGGACATCCCAATGGGGGTCTTGTTTGCAGTTCTATAGGCCCACAAAGCATCCTCTAAATGAAGGGACCAATCCTTCTTGTTAGGGTTCACAGTGTTCTCCAATATCCTCTTGATCTCACGATTGGAGATTTCAGCCTGCCCACTAGTTTGGGGGTGATAAGGTGTAGAAACCTTATGTGTAACATCGTATTTTCTCAACAAGGCTTCAATCGTCCGATTGCAGAAGTGAGATCCACCATCACTAATAAGGACTCTAGGCATTCCAAACCTGCTAAAGATGTTAGACTTGATAAAATCTGCAACAACCTTAGAGTCATTAGTTCGAGTGGCCTTTGCTTCCACCCATTTGGAAACATAGTCCACTGCAAGTAAGATATAGAGAAACCCAAAAGATGAAGGGGAAGGACCCATGAAATCTATGCCCCAGACATCAAATATTTTAACAGTTATGATATTAGACAATGACATTTGATCTCTAGGACCTAAAATTTCCTGTTCTCTGGCACTTATCACAAGTCAAACAATAGGAATATGCATCCCTAAATAATGTTGGCCAAAAGAACCCAGACTCTAACACCTTAAACGCAGTCCTCTTAGACCCAACGTGACCCCCACATGCTTTAGAGTGACAAAAAGAAAGTATGGCATTTTGTTCATGTTCAGGTATGCACCTCCTAATCAGTTGATCAGAGCAATATTTCCACAGATAAGGTTCATCCCAAACATATTGCTTAACAGTTTTCTTAAGCCTATCTCTATGAGCACGTGACATGGTATATGGAATCTTTTTAGAAACAATGAAATTCACAATGTCTGCATACCATGGTTCACTTACTTGGAGTCCAAAGAGTTGCTCATTTGGAAACGTCTCCACTAGAGGGAGGGGGTCCTCTACATGCACCAAACGACTCAAGTGGTCAGCTACTACGTTTTCACTACCCTTCTTGTCCTTGATTTCCACGTCGAATTCTTGCAAGAGTAGTATCCATCTAATAAGCCTTGGTTTCGCCTCCTTCTTGGTCATCAAGTATTTTAAAGCTGCATGGTCAGTATAGATAATAACTTTGGTACCAAGTAAGTAAGAACGAAATTTCTCAAGTGCAAAGACAACTGCAAGGAGCTCTTTCTCTGTAGTGGAGTAGTTCAATTGTGCATCATTAAGAGTCCTTGAGGCATAGTAGATGGCATAAGGTCGTTTGTCCTTTCTTTGCCCCAAAACAGCTCCAACTGCATAGTCAGAGGCATCACACATCAACTCAAAGGGCAAGGACCAATCTGGAGGTAACATGATTGGGGCAGACGTCAACAACTCCTTTAGCTTGTCAAAAGCTTCTTGACACTCCTTGTCAAAGGTAAACGTCACATCCTTCTGGAGTAGTTGGCATAGAGGTCTTGAAATCTTAGAGAAGTCCTTGATAAACCTCCTGTAAAACCCTGCATGGCCAAGAAAAGATCGAATCTCTCTCACATAAGTGGGAGAGGGTAAGTAACGCACAAGGTCTACCTTAGCTTTATCGACCTCTATACCCCTAGCAGAGATAATATGTCCTAGAACTATACCTTGTCTAACCATAAAATGGCATTTCTCCCAGTTCAACACAAGGTTAGTTTCCACACAACGTTTCAAGATAATTTCAAGATTATTGAGACAATCATCAAAACTTTTTCCGAAAACAGAAAAATCATCCATGAAGATCTCTATGATTTTCTCAATATAATTTGAAAAGATACTTACCATACACCTTTGAAAGGTACCTGGGGCATTGCAAAGTCCAAAAGGCATGCGACGATAGGCAAATGTTCCAAAAGGGCAGGTGAACGTTGTCTTCTCTTGATCTTCATTGGCTATAGCAATCTGATTGTAGCCTGAGTATCCATCCAAGAAACAATAGTAATCATGTCCAGCTAGGCGCTCAAGCATCTGATCAATGAATGGAAGAGGAAAGTGATCTTTCCTTGTGGTTGCATTGAGCTTCCTATAATCAATACATACTCTGTGGCATGTGACTGTCCTCTGGGGTACCAACTCGTTCTCAGCATTTTTCACAACAGTTACCCCAGACTTCTTGGGTACAACCTGAATTGGGGATACCCATTTAGAGTCCGAAATAGGGTAGATCACCCCACAATCTAGGAGTTTGATAACCTCCTTCTTCACAACTTCCATCATGGGAGGGTTGAGACGACATTGAGCCTCTCTGGTAGGTTTGGACCCCTCCTCAAGAAGTATCCTATAGACGCAAGTTGTAGGGCTGATTCCCTTGATGTCCGCCAATGTCCATCCTATGGCGGTCTTGTGTTGCTTCAGCATTTCCACCAACCTCTCCTCTTGTGAAACAGTAAGTGCAAAAGAGACAATCACTGGTAAAGTCTCCTTGTCTTCTAAGTAGACGTACTTCAAATGGTCTGGAAGAATTTTAAGCTCAAGTTCTGGGGCCTGGACCACTGAAGGTAAAGTCTTGTTAGAAGATATCTGAATGGACAAGGAAGAATTAGATTTACCTATGAAGGGTGACGCCTCAAGGAAGGACACGTTTTCCATGATTTTGTCCTCACAAGTGTCCTTTAGCTTGTCCTCTGGGATGGTGAGGCCTTCCTTGGTGTAGCCTACCCCATTCTCAAGTGTAGTGACTAGGGTATCCTCATGCATAATCTCAAACATTTTCTGCACAAGTTCATCCAAGATATCAACAGAAGTTCATCTAGGGGATACCTCATGGCTTCAAAGATGTTGAAGCCAATAATATCACCATCAAACTCCATGGTGAGAGATCCAGCGTACACGTCTATCTTTGTCCTAGCCGTCCTTAGGAAAGGGCGACCCAAAAGTAATGGTGTAGAACTCACAGGAGAGTCCTCCATCTCCAACACGTAGAAGTCAGCTGGAAAGATAAGATGGTTAACCTGCACAAGCACATCTTCCAACAAACCTCTAGGGTATGCATTGGACCTATCAGCTAACTGAATGATAACATTGTCAGATTTAAGCGCCCTTAGACCTAGGGTTTCATAAACAGAGTAGGGCATAACATTAACAGATGCTCCTAGGTCTAGCATGGCATTCTTAAAGTTCGAGTTACCAATAGTGCAGGGAATTGTGAAACTTCCAGGGTCCTTACATTTTGGAGGAAGCTTCCTTTGAATGAGGGCAGAGACGTTCTCACTTACCTTGACCACCTCCTCTCACGGTTGTTCCTCCTTGTAGTACATAGCTCCTTTAGGAACTTGGCATATTTAGGCACTTGCTTGATGGCCTCTAGGAGGGGTAAATTCACTTGCACCTTCTTGAAAGTTTCGAAGATAGCTTGGTCACTCTCATCCTTCTTAGATTGGGCGAACCTACGTGGGAAGGGCATGCAAGGAGAAGAATTATTAGCAATAACTGAATTGGACAAGTTAGAATTTTTACCTTTATCTTCCGGAATTGCCTTAGGAGGTGAGGACGTTCTATCCTCTACCCTAGATGTTGCAGGGTCTTTCTCAATTCCCAACTTGGTGGGCTCTTGTTCTTCCTCAAAGCTTGCTTGGGCATCTTTGGTTCGTTTGGGTTGGTCCACTAATGTGCGTCCACTCCTTGTAATAACAGCTGAAGCATTCTCCACATTACCCTTAGGGTTAGGTATTGTGTTACTAGGGAGCTTCCCAGACTCGTGAATCTTGCCCATGAAGTCCACAACTTGGCCCATTTGCTTCTTAAGGTCTGCAATATCCTTGGTATGGGTCTGTTGTCCTTGAATCAAAGCCTGTGTAGAGTTTGTCAATGCTTGTGTAGAACTAGTCAAGGCTTCTAACGTTTTTTTTATCATAGTGAGACATTGAATTCCCTGAGTTTTGTTGAGGAGGCATGTAAGGTCTTTGAAAGGAAGGTCCTTGAAATGAAGGCCCTTGAGGGCGTTGGAAGTTCCCACCAAGAGGATTCTGAACATTCTCATTGTTGGTCCACTTGAAGTTGGGATGGTCCCTCCATCCAAGGTTATAGGTATTTGAATAAGGGTCATACCTAGGACGTTGAGGTCCCCCTTGATATCCTCCAATGGCATTCAAAGACTCCCATCCACCATTGTCAATTATTTGAGGGCACTGATCTGTAACATGCCCTTGCATGGAGCACACCCCACAAGCTATTGTAGGACCTGGCCCCTTAGAACTTATGACTTGGTTCATAAGGAGGGTGAGCTTATTCAGTTGATCTTCAATGACAGTATTCTTTCTTACTTCATGTACCCTACGAACAGAGTGTCCTATACCCTCATATTGTTGAGAGTTTAGGGCACGGTTTGCTATAAGTTCCTTCCCAACAGCAGGTGACTTATCCACAAAAGCTCCTCCAGCTGCAGCATCAAGCATTTGTCTTTCTAAGGGCAGGAGTCCTTCGTAAAAGCATATGAGTAGGGTCTCATCCTTCATCTGATGCTGAGGACATTGTGCAAGTAAGGAGTTGAACCTCTCATAGTAGGCAACGTAGGACTCATCTTGGGCTTGCTCAATTCCACTGAGCTTCTTTCTGAGTGTTATGACCTTCGAAGCTGGGAAGTACTTTTCCAAGAAGGCCTGCATCATAGTTTCCCATGAAGTGATACGTCCAACAGGAAGCTCATATAGCCAATATTTGGCTCTGTCAGCTAGGGAGAAAGGAAATGCCTTCATCTTAAGAATGTTTTCATTTGCTCCTTGTGGTTGCATGTTTGCACACACAGACTGGAATTCTAGGAGATGCTTGTTAGCGTCCTCCAAATTAAGGCCATGGAACATAGGAAGTTTGTGCAACAATCCACTCTTCAACTCAAACTCTGCCTGTCTTCCTTCTGCAGGGGGAGGGTATATAATGCTCGTAGGGGGTCCTCCTTGGACTGTTGTTGTGGAGAGTTCCCTAATAGATGCCATTTTCTCTTCCTTGTCTTCTTCAGGTGGTGGTGAAAGAGGTGGTGTAGAGTTGGAAGAAACTAAAGGTGAGGGTGTACATGAAGGTGGTGATGGAGATGGTGTTGGTGATGTGGAATCTTCAGAAGGGTCAAAGATCCTTTTCCCTTGCTCGTTAAATGTGTATTCCTTGAATTTCAAAGGAGAGGGCCTTCTGTATTCTAGTTGTGGAGGATTCTGCAAACGAGTAAGTCTTTCTTCAATCTCTTGTTTACTAGGGGTTTTAGAAGGCTCGGTCATTCATAGAAATCCTGAACAACATTAAAAATTTACGCAAGTTAGTAAATTACAAAATACAAGAATTACAAGTTAATAAACAAGAAAACGTCACTATTCACTATACACAACAAAAGGGAAACGTAACAAATTTGTACACAAAAGAAAAGTACAAAAACAAAACAAAACACATGAAGGTTATGTACAAGTATTTTTCTTTTTGTTTTTAATAATTATAAACATCGTTAATATCTCAATTGATTCCAAGTTGTAAGTCGAGCCCAATAGAAACCACTACTATTGGTGAGATACGACCTAGGGATAGTCACCTAGACATAAGTCTATTTCCTTTGTTTCAGAAGGCTAGATGGCCAGATTAAGAGGTAAGTGAGAGGGAGGACTCATTTTGGTGACACTACGGAGGCTACTCCCTCATTGAGGTTTACGCCCCTATCGGCTACTCCCACATTGTGGTTTAGGCACAGTCTATAGTGTCTCTGAGATCAAATTTGAACCCATCACCTAGGGTCTCAACCTAAGCCACCATCCATATGCCCCTTACTCAGCTTGGAAATAACTCATGTTTTAGATTGTCCTCCAAATGCTAATAAAGACGCCCTCAACCTCAGAAGACCTTAGAAAGGTACTAATGAAGGGTTAAGGCCAATATTAACAAAATGGCCCTTGTCTACTCATACGATTTTACACACTTACAACAATTAATTATTTAACAAAATTCATAATCACAAATGACTACTTTTCTCTTTTGTTACAAGTACAATGAGACAAAATCTACAACTTCTCACTAAAAACTTCAAAAACGTCAGAACAAACCTCTTTTTTTTTTTTTTTTTTTTTTTACAATTAGTTTCACAAAAGTTCAAATTATTTTCAACACTTAGGTACGGGAACAGGGAATCTTGATGTGCAATGGGACTGAAACAGCTACCCTTTTCAAGATTATGTTTTATCCAATATACCTTAGTGTATCACAATATTGTCTTTTGTTATAAATACCATTGATATCAAATTGAATTCCAAGCGGTAAATCAAGTGGACGTGCGGCCCAAGTATAATCGCCTAGACACAAAGTCCCTCCTACATCTTTTGGGCAACGTTACTGAAATGGCCAGGTAGGGGAGGGTGAACACGAGAGGCAGGATCCATTTTGGCATGAGCTACTCCCACATAGTGGTTTAGGCCCATTTGTAAGCACTTCTGGATCCAGAACCCATCATGAATGTTGTCCCCTTTCCTAGACACCATCCCACATAGGCTATACTTACTAAGATGAAAAAGGTCCTAAGTGTGAAGACAGTTCAATGAATGCTAATAAAGGCCGCCCTCAACCTTAAGGGACCTGAACTAGGTACCAATGAGGGGTTTAGGCCAATATTAATAAACACGACTTCACCTATTCCTCTTTAATTTACAACTCACAATTAAAATTCGTGTTCAATAATATAAATAACAACCTAAGTAATTAATTAACTAATTTTTTCGAGAATTACAAACAATTAACAAGTAAATTTTTTTTTCCAATCACAATATAAACAAAACAAATATTCAAAATTATAACAAGCGATTTTTCAATCCCCGGCAACGGCGCCAAAAATTGATACGCTAAAAGTAAGCGCGTAATTTAACCCTGAAATGCCATCGTTAGTACACAGTAAATAGGGATCGATCTAATCCGGGGATTGAGGGTACACCTGTCAATGTAGAACACTTAAACAATGAATATAAACACAAAGTATAATATTTACAAAACTAAAACAGAGTATAAACATATTTACGAAAAAAGGGGGGTTTTTTTGGATTTAAGTTTTCGAAAATTAACTAAATAAAGGAAACAATTAAAACCCAAAAACATAATTACACGAATGTGATGAGAGAAACTGTAAAGACCCGAAATTTCAGTTAAATATTTCGTAATTCAATATTTCTCAAATTATATGAATTATGAGTTGTGAGTGTGATTCGAATGTCGTTATTTGAGAAATTTGGTTTCGAATGATTTTAGTATCGAAATTTAACGTTATTTAGGGTTATTAAAATTGACTTATTTTTACATAAGGAATTTGAGGAAACTTCTTTCATGAAAGTCGTAGAGCTCGTCGATACGAGTTCGTGCATATGCGGAACACAAGAATCGGAGTTTGTAGGAAGAAGTTATGACATTTAGAAGTTTTCAATTTTGTATATATATAGGTTAACATTTATGGAAAAAAATCTGGAAAAAATCAGAAAACCCTAGATTTTTTCTCTTTCTCTCTCTCTCCCGCACGGCACCGAACCGAAACCAAAAACAGAGCCAAACTTCTCCAACCGAGTTCTTACTCCTTCGGCCACCGTTTGACGCCAAACCACCTCCCACGGCTTCGCCTTAACCTTGTGCAGCTGCCAGAGGCAGCCTTGTGCCGTGGCACGGCTTGTAGCGGCGGCGGAAAGCTGGTTTTCCATTTTCGGCCGTTTTGAGTGCGAAGCGAATACCTCGAGTTCTAGACCACCAAATTTCGAGTTCTTTATCTCGTTGAACTCGTATTGAGGAGTAGAACACGCAGTAAAAAGGACAGCACCTGAAGTGGAGGTTTTCACGCTCGTCGGAGCACATATCGGTTTCTGCAGTTTTTCCGGCCAAACCGGACTGTTTTTGGTAAGTTTCGACCACTTCCACTCATTTTCTCACTTCGTGTTAGTTATGAAAGTTGCTCAAAATGATGAAACGAAGGGGATGAGCTTGGCCCCGACACAATTGGTGGTGGTCGGCGGTGGCTCTGCCCTAAACTCCGGCGGCCCTTTCCGGTCACCTCCGGGGGTATCATGTGCAGTTTCTACTCATTTTTAGATTCTACATGTCGATACGATCATTTTGATATATAGCATGCGAATTTTGGATATCGTATGAATTAGTTATGAATTTTACGATTTCGATTGATTTCGATCGCTCAATTTGTGATTTATGAAGTTTGGACCGTCCGATAGAATTCTAGTTTTGATATAATGATCGTAGGACTGTCCCGGTGACCTTGTGTGGTCACGGATGAAGATCCGACCGTGGGATCTTCATATAAGTGTGTTTTTGAAAATTATACGCTAAGTTAATTATCGTTTTGATTAGGTATTTGACGGATTTGTTAGCGGACGATTGTGAATTGTATTTTGGGCTGTAAGAAGACGCAGCGGGAGTTTAGAGGTGAGTAAATCTCACTTGGTTCATTTACGAACCGAATTTCCTTAATTGCTCAATTTATAGTTAAGTGTGAGAAAATGGTTTTTAAGAAATGTGTTTTAAAGTATATTAAAAATGAATTTCTTGATTTTGTATCATGTGAACTATAGTTGGTATTAGTGATCATTCCTGTGTGGATGGTTACGTATATATATATTTACGTGATTATATATTGAATGGTGTGACATTGAGGTGTGGAATTGTGTTAATATGTTGTTGATAATGTTGATAATATGATTTTAATTATGTTGTTAATATTTGATAAATGTTGGTGATAAGCATGTTGATTTTGTGAGTTGAATAGAAGGTAGAGAAACGTAGGATTCCGAGGATCGAATGGTCCAAGGATCTTTGGTTAATGATAACCGGAGTGTATGTGTTCTGAGGACAGGGAGGTCCAAAGTTCGACCGTTAAATAATAACGGGGATATATTGTTCTGAGGACATGAAATGGTCCAAAGTTCGCGGGTTACTGAGTAACCTGGAGGTGCCGTTACTTGACCCTGGGCCAAGGTGTCAGAGGTAACGAGGCAGTTAGAGCTCTAACGTGGGTGCCAAAGTGGCGATAGTTGTGATTAGGTGCCAAAGTGGCGAGAGTTGTGATTTGGTGATTGTGGAAATGTGTTCCATGTTGTCTCATGTGTGTTGGATTGATGTTGCTTGTGGTTGTTGAGATTGTTGGATGTTTACTTGAGATAAATGAGTTGTGGTCTAATAAATCAACCGTTCATTCTTATTTACTCACACGAGCTTTCAGAAAGCTTACCGGGTTTTGTGTTGTTGCAATCCCGGTACACTATTCAAATAGTGTAGCGGATAATCCTCCAGGTCAGGATAATCAGGGTGGTGAGCGAGCTGCGTAGGACAGCAGGGTTGAGACCAGCACTTGGTCTATTTTGGTGTGTTTTTTGTAGACACTTGTGAGCAGAACATTTTATTTATGTTAGTATTGTAATAATTGACTAGAGAGATAGTTTGCTACGAGGTTTGTGTTATGGTTTATGAGATATTGGTTTTGAAAAAAAAAATTTAAGACGTGATTTGTTTAGTTGTATTCATGTTTCGGATTTGAATTTATTATTCGAAATTCGGGGCGTGACAGAAACAAAGATCAAAACCGAAATGTCACGCCCCGAATTTTAGAATAACAATTCAAAATCTGAAACATGAAAATACTACGAACTCAAATTAATCATCCTGAAAATTTCTTTTCATAACACCCTCACCACACAAAATAAAATCAACCGAATTTAGTCTCGGTCAATTATTACAACTCAAATCCAAATGTAATGTAAAGCTCTAAATGAGCATACACACCTCACAACTAAATAAATAACAAAACTGCTGTAACACCTAAGCAGCTCGGTCACCTCTCCGGTTATCCTGACCTGCAGGAATATCAGCTACACCATTGAATAGTGTACCGGGATTGCAACAACACAAAACCCGGTAAGCTTATGAAAGCTTGTATGAGTAAAAGAAAGAACTGTTACTTAATTTAATCTCATTTATCCCCACACACAGCAACACCCAATAATTTCCACATATGCAAGTACTAACAATCTCAAACAACACCAATTCAATATATCAAGACAATCCAACTCACCACTTCCATCACAACTCTCATCATCGTATTTATAAAAATACGGTACTTGACAGACTAGAGCTCTAACTGAATCGTAGCCCGTCACCTGGCCTAGGTTATGGCATCCGACATATTTATCAATTATTGTATTTCATCAATATGTATACCTATATACATATTTAGAACGTCCAATAATTCCACATACTCAACCAATCTATCCCATCATCCACACAGGATTAGAGCTTCTGATTACCCCACACCGGTCATTATGTCGACCCTAAACCCATAAATGAGCACAACATATAAAATCACATACTGAAATCAACCCAACCAAGATACACCATATTATTATGGAATTACACAACTGAAATAAAATCAATTCATCAATTCTACTCAATCATATTATCACTCAACAATCCACCCATCAATATATATTTTCCACATAAATATATATATACGTAATCATCCACTCAGGAATGACCACTAATACCATCTATAGTTCACACAAGAAAATCATGAAATTCATTTGTATAATTAAAATTCATTTTACTTACCTATGGACCGTTGTGATTCAAGTCCATGACATTTTAAAACAAATATTTAATCCGCATATATTTTTCACACAATTACCATAAATAAATAAATTCAAAACATTCGGTTCGTAATATGAACCACGTGAGTTTTACTCACCTCGAAACTCCCGCTGCGTCTTCAATATAATTATAATTATAATTACGCCGAATAGCCCACTCAAATAAAATCCGTCAATCACCTAATCAAATGTGATTCGAATTTAGCCAACAATTTCAACACATAATTTAACTACCATTTAACGGCCGGATTCTAATTTACATTAAAATCCGTCGAGCGGTTTCTCACGAATCGCTCCCCTAATTACCGTTTTTCACATATACGAAGATCCAACGGTCGGATCTTCACCCATGACCACACAAAGCCTCTGGGACAGTCATATGATCATCATAACAAATTTACAAGTTCATCCGACGGTCATAATTTCACAAATCAAAAATCTAACGATCGAAATCGATCGAAATCACAAAATTCATAACTAATTCATACGATATATGAAAAATGCGTCTAATACGCCGAAATGATCGTATCGAAACATAGAATCACAAAATGGACAGAAACCAAATTTTAGACCTCCGGAGGTGGCCGGAAAAGGCCGTCGGAGTTAGGGACAGCGCCACCGACCACCGCCACTGGTGTCGGGGCTGAGCTTGTCCCCTTCGTTTCATCATTCTGAGCAACTTGCATAACTAGCACAAGACCTAAAAATGACGGGAAGATTTACAGTCGGCGGCCGGAAAAAATGCAGAAATCGGCGAGCTTGAAAACCGACGTGAAAACTGCAACCTCAGGCCCCGATCCCTTCTGGAAACTTGTTCAGAACTTCCTTGCGAACTCAACAAGCCAAGAATCACAAGAAACGATCGTGTATAGCTCGAGATATCTTGATCGAAAGTTTCGGTGTTTCGATCCGTTCGGGTCGAGCTCCGACGAACGTGAAAAAGTTCGACCCAGTTCCGGTCCTTCTTGGTGCTTGTAGAGGAAGTTGAGGCGAGCTCAATGAACCAAGAATCAAGTGAAATGGTGGAGTGTAACTCGAGATATCAAGCTCGAACCGAAAATGGTGGTTTTCGGTTCGGGCCGTGCCGCCGCCGCTACAGGTCGCGCCGCTTTGTAAAACTACCTCTGGGTACTAGAGCTGCTCGAGACGAACGCCTGGGACTTGGTTTGAGGTCGAGAGGTGGTCTGTGGATGGAGAACAATTAAGGAGAAGTTTTGCTCTCCTTTTCGGTAGAGAGAGACGGATGCGAGAGCTGAGAGAGAGAAAGCTCAGTTTTTTTTTTTTCCAAAAAAAGGAAGAAGAAGAGAAAGAGAGGCCGGTGGGAAATTAGGGTTTCCCAAAAAAAAATTTCTATATATACATGTTTCGGAAAACTTCGTAATTCGATAACTAATTCAGAAAAAATCCGATCTTCGTGTTCCGCACGTGTACGGACTTGTATCGACGAACTCTACAACTTTCATGAAGGAAGTTTCTCCAAAATTTCGTACGTAGAAAAAGTCGATTTCTCAAACCGAGTATTTCGAGCTTTTCGTTAAAAATAATTGTTTCGAAACTTCGATTAATGTAAAAGTGAATTATTATCGAACAATAATCGTTAAATCGTATAATAATCACTCAACACAATTACTCGAATTTAAAATGAAAATTGCGGGTATTACAATCTACCCCCCTTAAAGGAATTTCGTCCCGAAATTCAAGTACTCAATTCCCCAAAAACCTGTGGATACCTCGTCCTCATGTCAAATTCTAACTCCCATGATGCATCACCCTCATCATGATGCTCCACAACATCTTCACGAGATCAACCTCTTTCCTACGAAGTTTCTTTGTAGACCTATCCAAGATATGAACAGGTTCAACTACAAACGTCACATCCGGGTTCACTTCGAGCATAGACACATGAAAGACATTGTGCACACCCGACATGCTAACAGGTAAAGCAAGACGATATGCCAAGTTACCGACCCTTTCCAGAATCTCAAAGGGTCCAACATACCTCGGTGCGAGTTTCCCCTTCTTGCCAAATCTCATTACACCTTTCATAGGTGAGACTTTCAAGAATACATGATCACCTGTCTCAAACTCCAACGGTCTCCTCTTCAAGTCAGCATAACTCTTCTGTCTACTCTGAGCGGTTCGGATTCTGTCCCGAATAGTAGTGACCTTCTCTATAGTCTCCTGTATGATCTCAGGACCGATGAGCCCTTTATCCCCTGCTTCCGCCCAAGAGATAGGAGTCTTACATGGTCTACCATAAAGAGCCTCATATGGAGCCATACCGATACTAGAGTGATAGCTGTTGTTGTAGGCAAACTCTACCAATGGCAGATGATCCGCCCAACTACCCTTAAAATCAAGAACACAAGCTCTGAGCATGTCCTCCATCACCTTATTCACTCTCTCGGTCTGTCCATATGTTTGTGGGTGAAATACAGTGCTCATAGCAAGAGACGTACCAAATGCCTTATGGAACCTACGCCAGAATTCTGAAGTGAAACGAGCATCACGATCAGATACAATCGTCACAGGTACTCCATGAAGCCTCACTATCTCGTTCACATACAACTTACACAATGCATCACCTGAGTACGTTTTTGCCACAGGAAGGAAGTGTGCTGATTTAGTCAACCGGTCTACAATCACCCAAATCGAGTCATAACTTTGCCTGGATCTGGGCAATCCAGTCACAAAGTCCATAGAGATGTCTTCCCATTTCCAAACAGGAATCGATAAGGGGTTCAGCATTCCTGCTGGTCTCTGATGCTCTGCCTTCACCTGTTGACAGGTAAGACACTTCGACACGTGTTCCGCCACATCCCTCTTCATACCATACCACCAAAACTGCCTTCGTAGATCCATATACATTTTAGTACCTCCTGGATGTATAGTATATCGAGACCTATGTGCTTCCCGCATGATCTCCTCCCTGAGGTTATCAACACTCGGTACATACAATCTCCCTCGAAATCTCAACCCTCCATCAGCCCCAATCATCCACTCTGAAGGACCCTCCACATCTGGGTCAACAGTCATCTCAGCAATCCTCGCCTGAGCAAACTCATCAAGTGTCTGACCCTGAACGATCTTGGAGATCAAGGTGGGCTGTAAGGTGATACTACCGAGAAAGATTCCCTGTCCTGCTCCTGCGGGCATAAGATCGAACTCAGATGTAGCTTCTAACATACGCCACTCCCGCACCATAATCGATGCCATGATTACCCGCGGTTTCCTACTCAAGGCATCCGCCACTACATTCGCCTTTCCGGGATGATACTCCAAGGTGAAATCATAGTCCTTAATGAGCTCCATCCATCTTCTCTGCCTCATGTTCAATTCCTTTTGGGAGAATAGGTACTTCAAACTTTTGTGATCAGAAAAGAGTTCAAATTTCTCACTATAAAGATAGTGCCTCCAAATCTTCAAGGCAAACACCACTGCTGCTAGCTCTAGATCATGGACCTACTGCTTCCTGCTATGGCCTTTCCCTTGCCCTGGAAGTCTCTCTCAGCAGACTCCTTCTCTCTACGAATTAGGTTCTGCTGCTCAATGATCTGTGCCTTAGCCAAGATCTCTCTCTTGGTCTTCAGCTCCAAGATGGCTACATCACGCTCAATCGAAGGACTCAACCCTCTCTGAAACTTCTTGGCCAAGTCCTCATCCTCCATCTGCCTCACATACTTGTACAGTCTGGAGAACTCCGCATCATACTCAATTACGGTCATCTTCCCCTATACAAGTGCAAGGAACTCTCGCTCCAACCTCTCCTTCACTGCTGGTGGAAAGTACTTCTCCCTGAACAGCCTCTCAAAGCCGTCCCATGTCAAGGTAGACACCTCAATGCTCCTCTGAGTGACATTCCACCACACCCTAGCCTCATCCTTCAGCATGAAAGCGGCTAGCTTCCTCTTGTCGGTCTCAGTGCAATCAAGCAGATCGAAATAGGTCTGCAAATCCTCTATCCAACGATCCGCCACCATATAATCAGTGCCTCCTCCAAACTTGGTTGCTCCCAAGCGAGTAATTTCCCTTGCTAGCATCAGCAAGCGAGCATGATTATCAACCACAGCCACAGGAGGAATAGGCTGATCCTCATAAGGTGCATCTTCCTCCGACTCGAATACTTCTTCGATTGGAGGGCCCCTACCCCTTCCTCGGCCTCTACCCCTGCCACGAGGTCTACCTCTACCCCGACCTCTGGCTTCGTTTCCCTCAATCTCCATTACCTAATAAGCATGATATACTTGATTAATATACGCATAACACTTAAACAAAGCATAAGTCAAATGCAAGTCCATATTAACCAAGTATTCATCATACATAACGATGCTTAAATTTTCTAAAAGTACTAACGTTCCTAGCCAACCTAACGCACTCACATACCCAATGACATTGTCAATACCGAAGAGCACACGATAGGGATCCGCTGCAGACGGGCCATCACTCAGTAAGTATTGACATATCACCAAATATGTACCTTACGCTCTGATACCAAACTGTCACGCCCCGAATTTTAGAATAACAATTCAAAATCCGAAACATGAAAATACTACGAACTCAAATTAATCATCCTGAAAATTTCTTTTCATAACACCCTCACCACACAAAATGAAATCAAACCGAATTTAGTCTCGGTCAATTATTACAACTCAAATCCAAATGTAATGTAAAGCTCTAAATGAGCATACACACCTCACAACTAAATAAATAACAAAACTGCTGTAACACCTAAGCAGCTCGGTCACCTCTCCGGTTATCCTGACCTGCAGGAATATCAGCTACACCATTGAATAGTGTACCGGGATTGCAACAACACAAAACCCGGTAAGCTTATGAAAGCTTGTATGAGTAAAAGAAAGAACTGTTACTTAATTTAATCTCATTTATCCCCACACACAGCAACACCCAATAATTTCCACATATGCAAGTACTAACAATCTCAAACAACACCAATTCAATATATCAAGACAATCCAACTCACCACTTCCATCACAACTCTCATCATCGTATTTATAAAAATACGGTACTTGACAGACTAGAGCTCTAACTGAATCGTAGCCCGTCACCTGGTCTAGGTTATGGCATCCGACATATTTATCAATTATTGTATTTCATCAATATGTATACCTATATACATATTTAGAACGTCCAATAATTCCACATACTCAACCAATCGTATCCCATCATCCACACAGGATTAGAGCTTCCGATTACCCCACACCGGTCATTATGTCGACCCTAAACCCATAAATGAGCACAACATATAAAATCACATACTGAAATCAACCCAACCAAGATACACCATATTATTATGGAATTACACAACTGAAATAAAATCAATTCATCAATTCTACTCAATCATATCATCACTCAACAATCCACCCATCAATATATATTTTCCACATAAATATATATATACGTAATCATCCACTCAGGAATGACCACTAATACCATCTATAGTTCACACAAGAAAATCATGAAATTCATTTGTATAATTAAAATTCATTTTACTTACCTATGGACCGTTGTGATTCAAATCCATGACATTTTAAAACAAATATTTAATCCGCAAATATTTTTCACACAATTACCATAAATAAATAAATTCAAAACATTCGGTTCGTAATATGAACCACGTGAGTTTTACTCACCTCGAAACTCCCGCTGCGTCTTCAATATAATTATAATTATAATTACGCCGAATAGCCCACTCAAATAAAATCCGGCAATCACCTAATCAAATGTGATTCGAATTTAGCCAACAATTTCAACACATAATTTAACTACCATTTAACGGCCGGATTCTAATTTACATTAAAATCCGTCGAGCGGTTTCTCACGAATCGCTCCCCTAATTACCGTTTTTCACATATACGAAGATCCAACGGTCGGATCTTCGCCGATGACCACACAAAGCCTCTAGGACAGTCATATGATCATCATAACAAATTTCCAAGTTCATCCGACGGTCATAATTTCACAGATCAAAAATCTAACGATCGAAATCGATCGAAATCACAAAATTCATAACTAATTCATACGATATCCAAAAAATACATATAATACGCTGAAATGATCGTATCGAAACATAGAATCACAAAATGGATAGAAACCAAATTTTAGACCTCCGGAGGTGGCCGGAAAAGGCCGTCGGAGTTAGGGACAACGCCACCGACCACCGCCAATGGTGTCGGGGCTGAGCTTGTCCCCTTCGTTTCATCATTCTGAGCAACTTTCATAACTAGCACAAGACCTAAAAATGACCGGAAGGGAACGAAATTACCTATTTACAGTCGGCGGCCGGAAAAAATGCAGAATTCGGCGAGCTTGAAAACCGACGTGAAAACTGCAACCTCAGGCCCCGATCCCTTCTGGAAACTTGTTCAGAACTTCCTTGCGAACTTAACAAGCCAAGAATCACAAGAAACGATCGTGTATAGCTCGAGATATCTTGATCGAAAGTTTCGGTGTTTCGATCCGTTCGGGTCGAGCTCCGACGAACGTGAAAACGTTCGACCCAGTTTCGGTCCTTCTTGGTGCTTGTAGAGGAAGTTGAGGCGAGCTCAATGAACCAAGAATCAAGTGAAATGGTGGAGTGTAGCTCGAGATATCAAGCTCGAACCGAAAATAGTGGTTTTCGGTTCGGGCCGTGCCGCCGCCGCTACAGGCCGCGCCGCTTTGTAAAACTGCCTCTGGGTACTAGAGCAGCTCGAGACGAACGCCTGAGACTTGGTTTGAGGTCGAGAGGTGGTCTGTGGATGGAGAACAATTAAGTGGAAGTTTTGCTCTCCTTTTCGGTAGAGAAAGACGGATGCGAGAGCTGAGAAAGAGAAAGCTCAGTTTTTTTTTTTCCAGAAAAAGGAAGAAGAAGAGAAAGAGAGGCCGGTGGGAAATTAGGGTTTCCCAAAAAAAAAAATTCTATATATACATGTTTCGGAAAACTTCGTAATTCGATAACTAATTCAGAAAAAATCCGATCTTCGTGTTCCGCACGTGTACGGACCTTGTATCGACGAGCTCACAAAGTGACCAAATTGTTTGAAAAACTAACTAGGGCTTCGAGTCTCACAAGAACAACGCATTTTAAAATTTTGAAGCCATTTTACTAAAAGACAAACCAAATCAAAGTGATTAGAAGCAAGAAGTTTGAAAAATAGAAACAAGGGAATCAAATGGTTTGAGGGAATGGAGAGCATCTAGGGCATTGAATCTCACTAGAACGACGCATTTTAAGATTTTGAAGCATTTTCACTAAAAGATAAACCAAATCAAAGTGATTAGAAGTATGAAGTTTGAAAAATCACTGTTCATAAATTCAAATTGAAACAAAGTGATCAAATTGTTTGAAAAAGTAACTAGGGCTTTGAGTCTCACAAGAATAACGCATTTTAAGATTTAGAAACCTTTTCACTAAAAGACAAACCAAATTAGAGTGATTAGAAGCAAGTAGTTTGGAAAATAGAAACCAAGTAATCAAATGGTCTGGAATGAATGGTGAGCATCTATGGTTTTGAATCTCACTCGAAAAACGCATATAAAGATTTTGAAGCAATTTCACTACAAGACAAACCAAATCAAAGTGATTAGAAGCAAGAAGCCTGCAAAACTCACTGCTCATCAACTCAAATTGATACAAAAGTGACCGAATTGTTTGGAAAAGTAAGTAGAGCTTTGAATCTCACTAGCACAATGCATTTAAATATTTAGAAGCCATTTCACTAACAGGCAGACAAAATCAAAGTGATTAGAAGAAAGAAGCTTGGAAAATAGAAATAAAGTGATCAAATTGTTTGAAATGAATGGAGAGCATATAGGGCTTTGAATCTCACTAGAACAACGCATTTAAAGACTTTGAAGCCATTTCACAAAAAGACTAACCAAATCAAAGTGATTAGAAGCAAGAAGCTTGAAAACTCACTACTCATCAACACAAATTGAATCAAAGTGAACAAATCGTTTGCAAAAGTAAGTAGAGCTTTGAATCTCACTAGCACAATGCATTTAAAGATTTAGAAGCCATTTCACTAATAGGCAGACAAGATCAAAGTGATTTGAGGCACGAAGTTTGGAAATCACTGTTCACAAACTCAAATTAAAACAAAAGCGACCAAATTGTTTGAAAAAGTAACTAGGGCTTTCAGTCTCACAAGAACAACGCATTTTAAGATTTAGAAGACAGTTTCATGAAAAGACAAACCAAATCACAGTGATTAGAAGCAAGAAGTTTGGAAAATAGAAACAAATTGATCAAATGGTTTCGAATGAATGGAGAGCATCAAGGGCTTTGAATCTTACTAGAACAATGCATTTAAAGATTTTGAAGCTTTTTCACTAAAAGACAAACCAAATCAAAGTGATTAGAAGCAAGAAGTTTGGGAAATAGAAACAAGGGGATCAAATGGTTTGAGGGAATGGAGAGCATCTAGGGCATTGAATCTCACTAAAACAACGCATTTAAAGATTTAGAAGCATTTTCACTAAAAGACAAACCAAATCAAAGTGATTAGAACCATGCAGTTTGAAAAATCACTGTTCATAAATTCAAATTGAAACAAAGTGATCAAATTGTTTGAAAAAATAAATAGGGCTTTGAGTCTCACAAGAATAACGCATTCTAAGATTTAGAAACCTTTTCACTAAAAGACAAACCAAATCAGAGTGATTAGAAGCAAGTAGTTTGGAAAATAGAAACCAAGTAATGAAATGGTCTGGAATGAATGGTGAGCATCTAGGGTTTTGAATCTCACTAGAAAAACGCATATAAAGATTTTGAAGCAATTTCACTACAAGACAAACCGAATCAAAGTGATTAGAAGCAAGAAGCCTGAAAACTCACTGCTCATCAACTCAAATTGAAACAAACTGAACAAATTGTTTGGAAAAGTAAGTAGATCTTTGAGTCTCCCTAGCACAACGCATTTAAAGATTTAGAAGCCATTTCACTAACAGGCAGACAAAATCAAAGTGATTTGAAGCACGAAGTTTGGAAATTACTGTTCATAAACTCAAATTGAAACAAAAGTGACCGAATTGTTTGAAAAAGTAACTAGGGCTTTGAGTCTCACAAGAACAACGCATTTTAAGATTTAGAAGACATTTTCACGAAAAGACAAACCAAATCACAGTGATTAGAAGCAAGAAGTTTGGAAAATTGAAACAAAGTGATCAAATGGTTTCGAATGAATGGAGAGCATCAAGGGCTTTAAATCTTACTAGAACAATGCGTTTAAAGATTTTGAAGCTATTTCACTAAAAGACAAACCAAATCAAAGTGATTAGAAGCAAGAAGCTAGAAAACTCACTACTCATCAACTCAAATTCAAACAAAGTGAACAAATTGTTTGAAAAAGTATGAGGAGCTTTGAATCTCACTAGCACAACGCATTTAAAGATTTAGAAGCCATTTCACTAACAGGCAGCCAAAATCAAAGTGATTTGAAGAACGAAGTTCGGAAATCACTGTTCACAAACTCAAATAGAAACAAAAGTGACCAAATTGTTTGAAAAACTAACTAGGGCTTCGAGTCTCGCAAGAACAACGCATTTTAAAATTTTTAAGCCATTTTACTAAAAGACAAACCAAATCAAAGTGATTAGAAGCAAGAAGTTTGGAAAATAGAAACAAGCGGATCAAATGGTTTGAGGGAATGGAGAGCATCTAGCGCATTGAATCTCACTAGAACGACGCATTTTAAGATTTAGAAGCATTTTCACTAAAAGACAAACCAAATCAAAGTGATTAGAAGTATGAAGTTTGAAAAATCACTGTTCATAAATTCAAATTGAAACAAAGTGATCAAATTGTTTGAAAAAGTAACTAGGGCTTTGAGTCTCACAAGAATAACGCATTTTAAGATTTAGAAACCTTTTCACTAAAAGACAAACCAAATTAGAGTGATTAGAAGCAAGTAGTTTGGAAAATAGAAACCAAGTAATCAAATGGTCTGGAATGAATGGTGAGCATCTATGGTTTTGAATCTCACTCGAAAAACGCATATAAAGATTTTGAAGCAATTTCACTACAAGACAAACCAAATCAAAGTGATTAGAAGCAAGAAGCCTGCAAAACTCACTGCTCATCAACTCAAATTGATACAAAAGTGACCGAATTGTTTGGAAAAGTAAGTAGAGCTTTGAATCTCACTAGCACAATGCATTTAAATATTTAGAAGCCATTTCACTAACAGGCAGACAAAATCAAAGTGATTAGAAGAAAGAAGCTTGGAAAATAGAAATAAAGTGATCAAATTGTTTGAAATGAATGGAGAGCATATAGGGCTTTGAATCTCACTAGAACAACGCATTTAAAGACTTTGAAGCCATTTCACAAAAAGACTAACCAAATCAAAGTGATTAGAAGCAAGAAGCTTGAAAACTCACTACTCATCAACACAAATTGAATCAAAGTGAACAAATCGTTTGCAAAAGTAAGTAGAGCTTTGAATCTCACTAGCACAATGCATTTAAAGATTTAGAAGCCATTTCACTAATAGGCAGACAAGATCAAAGTGATTTGAGGCACGAAGTTTGGAAATCACTGTTCACAAACTCAAATTAAAACAAAAGCGACCAAATTGTTTGAAAAAGTAACTAGGGCTTTCAGTCTCACAAGAACAACGCATTTTAAGATTTAGAAGACAGTTTCATGAAAAGACAAACCAAATCACAGTGATTAGAAGCAAGAAGTTTGGAAAATAGAAACAAATTGATCAAATGGTTTCGAATGAATGGAGAGCATGAAGGGCTTTGAATCTTACTAGAACAATGCATTTAAAGATTTTGAAGCTTTTTCACTAAAAGACAAACCAAATCAAAGTGATTAGAAGCAAGAAGTTTGGGAAATAGAAACAAGGGGATCAAATGGTTTGAGGGAATGGAGAGCATCTAGGGCATTGAATCTCACTAAAACAACGCATTTAAAGATTTAGAAGCATTTTCACTAAAAGACAAACCAAATCAAAGTGATTAGAACCATGCAGTTTGAAAAATCACTGTTCATAAATTCAAATTGAAACAAAGTGATCAAATTGTTTGAAAAAATAAATAGGGCTTTGAGTCTCACAAGAATAACGCATTCTAAGATTTAGAAACCTTTTCACTAAAAGACAAACCAAATCAGAGTGATTAGAAGCAAGTAGTTTGGAAAATAGAAACCAAGTAATGAAATGGTCTGGAATGAATGGTGAGCATCTAGGGTTTTGAATCTCACTAGAAAAACGCATATAAAGATTTTGAAGCAATTTCACTACAAGACAAACCGAATCAAAGTGATTAGAAGCAAGAAGCCTGAAAACTCACTGCTCATCAACTCAAATTGAAACAAACTGAACAAATTGTTTGGAAAAGTAAGTAGATCTTTGAGTCTCCCTAGCACAACGCATTTAAAGATTTAGAAGCCATTTCACTAACAGGCAGACAAAATCAAAGTGATTTGAAGCACGAAGTTTGGAAATTACTGTTCATAAACTCAAATTGAAACAAAAGTGACCGAATTGTTTGAAAAAGTAACTAGGGCTTTGAGTCTCACAAGAACAACGCATTTTAAGATTTAGAAGACATTTTCACGAAAAGACAAACCAAATCACAGTGATTAGAAGCAAGAAGTTTGGAAAATTGAAACAAAGTGATCAAATGGTTTCGAATGAATGGAGAGCATCAAGGGCTTTAAATCTTACTAGAACAATGCGTTTAAAGATTTTGAAGCTATTTCACTAAAAGACAAACCAAATCAAAGTGATTAGAAGCAAGAAGCTAGAAAACTCACTACTCATCAACTCAAATTCAAACAAAGTGAACAAATTGTTTGAAAAAGTATGAGGAGCTTTGAATCTCACTAGCACAACGCATTTAAAGATTTAGAAGCCATTTCACTAACAGGCAGCCAAAATCAAAGTGATTTGAAGAACGAAGTTCGGAAATCACTGTTCACAAACTCAAATAGAAACAAAAGTGACCAAATTGTTTGAAAAACTAACTAGGGCTTCGAGTCTCGCAAGAACAACGCATTTTAAAATTTTTAAGCCATTTTACTAAAAGACAAACCAAATCAAAGTGATTAGAAGCAAGAAGTTTGGAAAATAGAAACAAGCGGATCAAATGGTTTGAGGGAATGGAGAGCATCTAGCGCATTGAATCTCACTAGAACGACGCATTTTAAGATTTAGAAGCATTTTCACTAAAAGACAAACCAAATCAAAGTGATTAGAAGTATGAAGTTTGAAAAATCACTGTTCATAAATTCAAATTGAAACAAAGTGATCAAATTGTTTGAAAAAGTAACTAGGGCTTTGAGTCTCACAAGAATAACGCATTTTAAGATTTAGAAACCTTTTCACTAAAAGACAAACAAAATCAGAGTGATTAGAAGCAAGTAGTTTGGAAAATAGAAACCAAGTAATCAAATGGTGTGGAATGAATGGTGAGCATCTAGGGCTTTGAATCTCACTAGAACAACGCATATAAAGATTTTGAAGCAATTTCACTACAAGACAAACCAAATCAAAGTGATTAGAAGCAAGAAGCTTGAAAACTCACTGCTCATCAACTCAAATTGAAACAAAAGTGACCGAATTGTTTGAAAAAGTAACTAGGGCTTTGAATCTCACTAGAATAACCCAGTTAAACATTTAGAAGCCATTTCACTAAAAGACATACCAAATCAAAGTGATTAGAAGAAAGAAGCTTGAAAACTCACTACTCATCAACTCAAATTCAAACAAAGTGAACAAATTGTTTGAAAAAGTATGAGGAGCTTTGAATCTCACTAGCACAACGCATTTAAAGATTTAGAAGCCATTTCACTAACAGGCAGCCAAAATCAAAGTGATTTGAAGAACGAAGTTCGGAAATCACTGTTCACAAACTCAAATAGAAACAAAAGTGACCAAATTGTTTGAAAAACTAACTAGGGCTTCGAGTCTCGCAAGAACAACGCATTTTAAAATTTTTAAGCCATTTTACTAAAAGACAAACCAAATCAAAGTGATTAGAAGCAAGAAGCTTGAAAACTCACTGCTCATCAACTCAAATTGAATCAAAGTAAAAAAATTGTTTGCAAAAGTAAGTAGAGCTTTGAATCTCACTAGTACAATGCATTTAAAGATTTAGAAGCCATTTCACTAATAGGCAGACAAGATCAAAGTGATTTGAGGCACGAAGTTTGGAAATCACTGTTCACAAACTCAAATTGAAACAAAGCGACCAAATTGTTTGAAAAACTAACTAGGGCTTTGAGTCTCACAAGAACAACGCATTTTAAGATTTAGAAGCCATTTCACTAAAAGACAAACCAAATCAAAGTGATTAGAAGTAAGAAGTTTGGAAAATAGAAACAAGGGTATCAAATGGTTTGAGTGAATGGAGAGCATCTAGGGCATTGAATCTCACTAGAACGACGCATTTTAAGATTTAGAAGCATTTTCACTGAAAGACAAACCAAATCAAAGTGATTAGAAGTATGAAGTTTGAAAAATCACTGTTCATAAATTCAAATTGAAACAAAGTGATCAAATTGTTTGAAAAAGTAACTAGGGCTTTGAGTCTCACAAGAATAACGCATTTTAAGATTTAGAAACCATTTCACTAAAAGACAGACCAAATCAGAGTGATTAGAAGCAAGTAGTTTGGAAAATAGAAACCAAGTAATCAAATGGTCTGGAATGAATGGTGAGCATCTAGGGTTTTGAATCTCACTAGAAAAACGCATATAAAGATTTTGAAGCAATTTCACTACAAGACAAACCAAATCAAAGTGATTAGAAGCAAGAAGCCTGAAAACTCACTGCACATCAACTCAAATTGAAACGAACTGAACAAATTGTTTGGAAAAGTAAGTAGAGCTTTGAATCTCACTAGCACAACGCATTTAAAGATTTAGATGCCATTTCACTAACAGGCAGACAAAATCAAAGTGATTTGAAGCACGAAGTTTGGAAATTACTGTTCACAAACTCAAATTGAAACAAAAGTGACCGAATTGTTTGAAAAAGTAACTAGGGCTTTGAGTCTCACTAGAATAACCCAGTTAAACATTTAAAAGCCATTTCACTAAAAGACATACCAAATCAAAGTGATTAGAAGAAAGAAGCTTGGAAAATAGAAATAAAGTGATCAAATTGTTTGAAATGAATGGAGAGCATATAGGGCTTTGAATCTCACTACAACAATGCATTTAAAGACTTTGAAGCCATTTCACAAAAAGACTAACCAAATCAAAGTGATTAGAAGCAAGAAGCTTGAAAACTCACTGCTCATCAACTCAAATTGAATCAAAGTGAACCAATTGTTTGCAAAAGTAAGTAGAGCTTTGAATCTCACTAGCACAATGCATTTAAAGATTTAGAAGCCATTTCACTAATAGGCAGACAAGATCAAAGTGATTTGGGGCACGAAGTTTGGAAATCACTGTTCACAAACTCAAATTGAAACAAAAACGATCAAATTGTTTGAAAAAGTAACTAGGACTTTGAGTCTCACAAGAACAACGCATTTTAAGATTTAGAAGACATTTTCACTAAAAGACAAACCAAATCAAATTGATTAGAAGCAAGAAGTTTGGAAAATAGAAACAAAGTGATCGAATGGGTTCGAATGAATGGAGAGCATCTAGGGCATTGAATCTTACTAGAACAACGCTTTAAAGATTTCGAAGCTATTTCACTAAAAGACAAACCAAATCAAAGTGATTAGAAGCAAGAAGTTTGAAAACTCACTCCTCATCAACTCAAATTAAAACAAAGTGAACAAATTGTTTGGAAAAGGATGAGGAGCTTTGAAACTCACTAGCACAACGCATTTAAAGATTTAGAAGCCACTTCACTAACAGGCAGACAAAATCAAAGTGATTTGAAGCACAAAGTTTGGAAATTATTGTTCACAAACTCAAATTAGAAGCCATTTCACTAAAAGACATACCAAATCAAAGTGATTAGAAGAAAGAAGCTTGGAAAATAGAAATAAAGTGATCAAATTGTTTGAAATGAATGGAGAGCATATAGGGCTTTGAATCTCACTAGAACAACGCATTTAAAGACATTGAAGCCATTTCACTAAAAGACAAACCAAATCAAAGTGATTAGAAGCAAGAAGCCTGAAAACTCACTGCTCATCAACTCAAATTGAAACAAAAGTGACCGAATTGTTTGAAAAAGTAACTAGGGCTTTGAGTCTCACTAGAATAACCCAGTTAAACATTTAGAAGCCATTTCACTAAAAGACATACCAAATCAAAGTGATTTGAGGCACGAAGTTTGGAAATCACTGTTCACAAACTCAAATTGAAACAAAGTGAACAAATTGTTTGGAAAAGTATGAGGAGCTTTGAATCTCACTAGAACGACGCATTTTAAGATTTAGAAGCATTTTCACTAAAAGACAAACCAAATCAAAGTGATTAGAAGTATGAACTTTGAAAAATCACTGTTCACAAACTCAAATTGAAACAAAAGCGACCAAATTGTTTGAAAAACTAACTAGGGTTTTGAGTCTCACAAGAATAACGCATTTTAAGATTTAGAAACCATTTCACTAAAAGACAAACCAAATCAGAGTGATTAGAAGCAAGTAGTTTGAAAAATAGAAACCAAGTAATCAAATAGTCTGGAATGAATGGTGAGCATCTAGGGTTTTGAATATCACTAGAAAAACTCATATAAAGATTTTGAAGCAATTTCACTACAAGACAAACCAAATCAAAGTGATTAGAAGCAAGAAGCCTGAAAACTCACTGCTCATCAACTCAAATTGAAACAAACTGAACAAATTGTTTGGAAAAGTAAGTAGAGCTTTGAATCTCACTAGCACAACGCATTTAAAGATTTAGAAGCCATTTCACTAACAGGCAGACAAAATCAAAGTGATTTGAAGCACGAAGTTTGGAAATTATTGTTCACAAACTCAAATTGAAACAAAAGTGACCGAATTGTTTGAAAAAGTAACTGGGGCTTTGAGTCTCACTAGAATAACCCAGTTAAACATTTAGAAGCCATTTCACTAAAAGACATACCAAATCAAAGTGATTAGAAGAAAGAAGCTTGGAAAATAGAAATAAAGTGATCAAATTGTTTGAAATGAATGGAGAGCATATAGTGCTTTGAATCTCACTACAACAACGCATTTAAAGACTTTGAAGCCATTTCACAAAAAGACTAACCAAATCAAAGTGATTAGAAGCAAGAAGCTTGAAAACTCACTGCTCATCAACTCAAATTGAATCAAAGTGAACAAATTGTTTGCAAAAGTAAGCAGAGCTTTGAATCTCACTAGCGCAATGCATTTAAAGATTTAGAAGCCATTTCACTAATAGGCAGACAAGATCAAAGTGATTTGAGGCACGAAGTTTGGAAAATAGAAACAAGGGGATCAAATGGTTTGAGGGAATGGAGAGCATATAGGGCATTGAATCTCACTAGAACATCGTATTTTAAGATTTAGAAGCATTTTCACTAAAAGACAAACCAAATCAAAGTGATTAGAAGCATGAAGTTTGAAAAATCACTGTTCATAAATTCAAATTGAAACAAAGTGATCAAATTGTTTGAAAAAGTAAATAGGGCTTTGAGTCTGACAAGAATAACGCATTTTAAGATTTAGAAACCTTTTCACTAAAAGACAAACCAAATTAAAGTGATTAGAAGCAAGTAGTTTGGAAAATAGAAACCAAGTAATCAAATGGTCCGGAATGAATGGTGAGCATCTAGGGTTTTGAATCTCACTAGAACAACGCATATAAAGATTTGAAGCAATTTCACAACAAGACAAACCAAATCAAAGTGATCAGAAGCAAGAAGCCTGAAAACTCACTGCTCATCAACTCAAATTGAAACAAACTGAACAAATTGTTTGGAAAAGTAAGTAGATCTTTGAATCTCACTAGCACAACGCATTTAAAGATTTAGAAGCCATTTCACTAACAGGCAGACAAAATCAAAGTGATTTGAAGCGCGAAGTTTGGAAATCACTGTTCACAAACTCAAATTGAAACAAAAACGATCAAATTGTTTGAAAAAGTAACTAGGACTTTGAGTCTCACAAGAACAACGCATTTTAAGATTTAGAAGACATTTTCACTAAAAGACAAACCAAATCAAATTGATTAGAAGCAAGAAGTTTGGAAAATAGAAACAAAGTGATCAAATGGGTTCGAATGAATGGAGAGCATCTAGGGCATTGAATCTTACTAGAACAACGCTTTAAAGATTTCGAAGCTATTTCACTAAAAGACAAACCAAATCAAAGTGATTAGAAGCAAGAAGTTTGAAAACTCACTGCTCATCAACTCAAATTAAAACAAAGTGAACAAATTGTTTGGAAAAGGATGAGGAGCTTTGAAACTCACTAGCACAACGCATTTAAAGATTTAGAAGCCACTTCACTAACAGGCAGACAAAATCAAAGTGATTTGAAGCACAAAGTTTGGAAATTATTGTTCACAAACTCAAATTAGAAGCCATTTCACTAAAAGACATACCAAATCAAAGTGATTAGAAGAAAGAAGCTTGGAAAATAGAAATAAAGTGATCAAATTGTTTGAAATGAATGGAGAGCATATAGGGCTTTGAATCTCACTAGAACAACGCATTTAAAGACATTGAAGCCATTTCACTAAAAGACAAACCAAATCAAAGTGATTAGAAGCAAGAAGCCTGAAAACTCACTGCTCATCAACTCAAATTGAAACAAAAGTGACCGAATTGTTTGAAAAAGTAACTAGGGCTTTGAATCTCACTAGAATAACCCAGTTAAACATTTAGAAGCCATTTCACTAAAAGACATACCAAATCAAAGTGATTTGAGGCACGAAGTTTGGAAATCACTGTTCACAAACTCAAATTGAAACAAAGTGAACAAATTGTTTGGAAAAGTATGAGGAGCTTTGAATCTCACTAGAACGACGCATTTTAAGATTTAGAAGCATTTTCACTAAAAGACAAACCAAATCAAAGTGATTAGAAGTATGAACTTTGAAAAATCACTGTTCACAAACTCAAATTGAAACAAAAGCGACCAAATTGTTTGAAAAACTAACTAGGGTTTTGAGTCTCACAAGAATAACGCATTTTAAGATTTAGAAACCATTTCACTAAAAGACAAACCAAATCAGAGTGATTAGAAGCAAGTAGTTTGAAAAATAGAAACCAAGTAATCAAATAGTCTGGAATGAATGGTGAGCATCTAGGGTTTTGAATATCACTAGAAAAACTCATATAAAGATTTTGAAGCAATTTCACTACAAGACAAACCAAATCAAAGTGATTAGAAGCAAGAAGCCTGAAAACTCACTGCTCATCAACTCAAATTGAAACAAACTGAACAAATTGTTTGGAAAAGTAAGTAGAGCTTTGAATCTCACTAGCACAACGCATTTAAAGATTTAGAAGCCATTTCACTAACAGGCAGACAAAATCAAAGTGATTTGAAGCACGAAATTTGGAAATTATTGTTCACAAACTCAAATTGAAACAAAAGTGACCGAATTGTTTGAAAAAGTAACTGGGGCTTTGAGTCTCACTAGAATAACCCAGTTAAACATTTAGAAGCCATTTCACTAAAAGACATACCAAATCAAAGTGATTAGAAGAAAGAAGCTTGGAAAATAGAAATAAAGTGATCAAATTGTTTGAAATGAATGGAGAGCATATAGTGCTTTGAATCTCACTACAACAACGCATTTAAAGACTTTGAAGCCATTTCACAAAAAGACTAACCAAATCAAAGTGATTAGAAGCAAGAAGCTTGAAAACTCACTGCTCATCAACTCAAATTGAATCAAAGTGAACAAATTGTTTGCAAAAGTAAGCAGAGCTTTGAATCTCACTAGCGCAATGCATTTAAAGATTTAGAAGCCATTTCACTAATAGGCAGACAAGATCAAAGTGATTTGAGGCACGAAGTTTGGAAAATAGAAACAAGGGGATCAAATGGTTTGAGGGAATGGAGAGCATATAGGGCATTGAATCTCACTAGAACATCGTATTTTAAGATTTAGAAGCATTTTCACTAAAAGACAAACCAAATCAAAGTGATTAGAAGCATGAAGTTTGAAAAATCACTGTTCATAAATTCAAATTGAAACAAAGTGATCAAATTGTTTGAAAAAGTAAATAGGGCTTTGAGTCTGACAAGAATAACGCATTTTAAGATTTAGAAACCTTTTCACTAAAAGACAAACCAAATTAAAGTGATTAGAAGCAAGTAGTTTGGAAAATAGAAACCAAGTAATCAAATGGTCCGGAATGAATGGTGAGCATCTAGGGTTTTGAATCTCACTAGAACAACGCATATAAAGATTTGAAGCAATTTCACAACAAGACAAACCAAATCAAAGTGATCAGAAGCAAGAAGCCTGAAAACTCACTGCTCATCAACTCAAATTGAAACAAACTGAACAAATTGTTTGGAAAAGTAAGTAGATCTTTGAATCTCACTAGCACAACGCATTTAAAGATTTAGAAGCCATTTCACTAACAGGCAGACAAAATCAAAGTGATTTGAAGCGCGAAGTTTGGAAATTACTGTTCACAAACTCAAATTGAAACAAAAGTGACCGAATTGTTTGAAAAAGTAACTAAGGCTTTGAGTCTCACTAGTATAACCTAGTTAAACATTTAGAAGCCATTTCACTAAAAGACATACCAAATCAAAGTGATTAGAAGAAAGAAGCTTCGAAAACAGAAATAAAGTGATCAAATTGCTTGAAATGAATGGAGAGCATATAGGGCTTTGAATCTCACTAGAACAACGCATTTAAAGACTTTGAAGCCATTTCACAAAAAGACAAACCAAATCAAAGTGATTAGAAGCAAGAAGTTTGGAAAATAGAAACAAAGTGATCAAATGGTTTCGAATGAATGGAGAGCATCTAGGGCTTTGAATCTTACTGGAACAACGCTTTAAAGATTTTGAAGCTATTTCACTAAAAGACAAACCAAATCAAAGTGATTAGAAGCAAGAAGCTTGAAAACTCACTGCTCATCAACTCAAATTGAAACAAAGTGAACAAATTGTTTGGAAAAGTATGTAGAGCTTTGAATCTCACTAGCACAACTCATTAAAAGATTTAGAAGCCGTTTCACTAACAGGCAGCCAAAATCAAAGTTATTTGTAGCACGAAGTTTGGAAATCACTGTTCACAAACTCAAATCGAAACAAAAGTGACCAAATTGTTTGAAAAAGTAACTAGGGCTTTGAGTCTCACAAGAACTACGAATTTTAATATTTAGAAGTCATTTCACTAAAAGACAAACCAAATCAAAGTGATTAGAAGCAAGAAGTTTGGAAAATAGAAACGAAGGGATCAAATGGTTTGAGTGAATGGAGAGCATCTAGGGCATTGAATCTCATTAGAACAACGCATTTTAAGATTTAGAAGCATTTTCACTAAAAGACAAGCCAAATCAAAGTGATTAGAAGAAAAAAATTTGGAAAATGAAACAAAATTATCAAATTGTTTGAAATGAATGGAGAGCATGTAGGGCTTAGAATCTCACTAGAACAACGTATTTAAAGATTTAGAAGCTATTTTACTAAAAGACAAACCAAATCAAAGTGATTAGAAGCATGAAGTTTGAAAAATCACTGTTCATAAATTCAAATTGAAACAAAATGATCAAATTGTTTGAAAAAATAACTAGGGCTTTGAGTCTCACAAGAATAAAGCATTTTAAGATTTAGAAACCTTTTCACTAAAAGACAAACCAAATCAAAGTGATTAGAAGCAAGTAGTTTGGAAAATAGAAACCAGGTAATCAAATGGTCTGGAATGAATGGTGAGCATAACTAGGGCTTTGAATCTCACTAGAACAACGTATATAAAGATTTTGAAGCTATTTCACTACAAGACAAACCAAATCAAAGTGATTAGAAGCAAGAAGCTTGAAAACTCACTGCTCATCAACTCAAATTGAAACAAAGTGAACAAATTGTTTGGAAAAGTATGTAGAGCTTTGAATCTCACTAGCACAACTCATTAAAAGATTTAGAAGCCGTTTCACTAACAGGCAGCCAAAATCAAAGTTATTTGTAGCACGAAGTTTGGAAATCACTGTTCACAAACTCAAATCGAAACAAAAGTGACCAAATTGTTTGAAAAAGTAACTAGGGCTTTGAGTCTCACAAGAACAACGCATTTTACGATTTAGAAGACATTTTCACTAAAAGACAAACCAAATCAAAGTGATTAGAAACAACAAGTTAGGATTTCACTGTTCACAAACTCAAATTGAAACAAAAGTCACCAAATTGTTTGAAAATGTAACTAGGGCTTTGAGCATCACTAGAACAACGCATTTTAAGATTTAGAAGCCATTTAGACAAACCAAATCAAAGTGATTACAGGATAGAAGTTTGCAAAATAGAAACAAAGTGATCAAATTGTTTGAAATAAATAGAAAGCATCAGGCTTTTGCGTTTTTCGACAAATTGTGTTGTACGATTATTGTGCGATTTCACGAATGTTGTTCGATAATATTTCACCTTTTCAATTATCGAAGGTTTGAAACGATTATTTTAACGAAAAGCTCGAAATGCTAGGTTTGAGAAATCGACTTTTTCTACGTGCAAAATTTTGGGAAACTTCTTCATGAAAGTTGTAGAGCTCGTCGATACGAGTCCGTACAAGTGCGGAACACAAAGATCGGATTTTATGGAAAAATGTATATATAGAAAAAACCCTAGAAATTTTTTGGGAAACTTCCATTTTGGTCCGGCCTCCATTTCTATTTTTGGAAATCACTGTAGCTCTCTCTCTCTCTCTCTCTCTCTCGCGTCCTCTCTCTCTCGGCCGAACCCAGCAAAACAGGGCACTGCATCACCGTGCTTCCACTCCCTCCTTTGGCCATCTCAAGCTCCAACCACTTCTAGTACCTTCGTCTCAACCTTGCGCAGCTACAGAGGCAGCCTTGCGCCGCCACATGGCCAGTAGCGGCGGCGGCGAGGCCCGAACAGAAAAAGCTCGTTTTCGGTTCAATCTCGATATCTCGAGCTATAGGTCACCATTTCGCTTGATTCTTGGCTCATTGAACTCGACTCAACTTCCTTAACAAGCACCAAGAAGGACCGAAACTGGGTCGATTGTTTTCACGTTCGTCGGAGCTCAACCCCGTTAGATCGAAAAACAACCTATCGATCCAAATATCTCGAGTTATACATGATCGTTTCTTGTGATTCTTGGCCTGGTCAGTTTGCAATGAACTTCTGAACAAGTTTCTAGAAGAGATCGAACTGAGTTGTTGCAGTTTTCACGTCGGTTTTCAAGCTCGCCGGTTTTTGGAAAAATTCCGGCCGCCGATTGTAATTGGTAATTTTCGATCCCTTCTTGTCGTTTTTTGGTCTTGTGCTACTTTTAAATGTTGCTCAGAATGATGAAACGAAGGGGAGAAGCTCGGCCCCGACACCATTGGTGGTGGTTAGCGACGGCTCTGTCCCTAACTCCGGCGACCCTTTCCGGCCACCTCCGAAGGTCTAAAATTTAGTTTCTGTCCATTTTATGATTCTACGTTTCAATACGATCATTTCGACGTATTATATGCATTTTCGGATATCGAATGAATTAGTTATGAATTTTGTGATTTCGATAGATTTCGATCATTAGATTTAGGATCTGTGAAATTAGGACCGTCCGATGAACTTGTAATTTTGATATGATGATCATATGACTGTCCCAGTGGCTTCGTGTGGTCATGGGTGAAGATCCGATCGTTGGATCTTCATATAAGTGCAAAACGGTGATTAGGGGAGCGATTCGTGAGAATCCGCTCGTCGGATTTTCTAATAATTAGAATCCGGCCGTTAAATGGTAGTTCAGTTATGTTTTGGAATTATTGGCTAAATTTGAATCACATTTGATTAGGTGATTGACAGATTGTATTTGAGTGGACTATCTTGGCGTGATTATATTTGTATTGAAGACGCAGCGGGAGTATCGAGGTGAGTAAAACTCATGTGGTTTATATTACAAACCGAGCGTTTTAAATTTATTTATTTTTGGAAATTTTGTGAAAAATATTTGTGGATTAAATATTTGCTTTTCAAATTACATGGATTTGGTCACTACGGTCCATAGGTAAGTAAAATGAATTTTAATTATACAAATGAATTTCAAGATTTTCTTGTGTGAACTATAGATGGTATTATTGGTCATTCCTGAGTGGATGATTACGTATATATATATATATATATTTACGTGGAAAATATATATTGATGGGTGAATTGTTGAAGTGATGATATGATTGAGTTGAATTGATGATTTGAATTATATTTCAAATGCGTAATTTCATAATAATATTGTGTACCTTGGTTGGGTTGATTTCAGTATGTGATATTACATGTTGTGCTCATTTATGGATTTAGGGTCAACGTAGTGACCGGTGTGGGGAAATACGATAATGATAAATATGTCGGATGCCATAACCTAGGCCAGGTGACGAGCTACGATTCAGTTAGAGCTCTATTCTGTCAAGTACCGTATTTTTATAAATACGATGTTGAGGTTTTGTGAAGAAAGATGTGAGTTGGTGTTTGTCTTGATTTATTGAATTGGTGTTTGATTGAGATTGTTAGTACTTCGTATTTGTGGAAATTGTTGAGTGTTTGATTTGAGTGGAATTAATTATGATTTAACCAAACAAAAATCCTTTCTTTTACTCATACAAGCTTTCATAAGCTTACTGGGTTTTGTGTTGTTGCAATCCCGGTACACAATTCAAATGGTGTAGCGGATATTCCTGCAGGTCAGGATAACCAGGGAGGTGACCGAGCTGCTTAGGTGTTACAGAAGTTATTTTTATTTCTTTGAGTTTGTGAGGTGTGTATGCTCATTTAGAGCTTTACAGTTCATTTTGTATTCGAGTTGTAATAATTAACCGTGACCAAATTCGGTTTTGATTTTATTTCGTGTGGTGAGGTTGTTAGGAAAAGAAATTTTCAGGATGATTATTTTGAGTTGTAGAAATTTTCATGTTTCGGATTTTGAATTTTATTCTAAAATTCGGGGCGTGACAGCTTCGAATCTAACTAGAACAACGCATTTAAAGATTTAGAAGCTATTTCACTAAAAGACAAACCAAATCAAAGTGATCAGAAGAAAGAAGTTTGGAAAATAGAAACAAAGTGATCAAATTGTTTGAAATGAATGGAAAGCATCTAGGGCTTCGAATCTCACTAGAACAACGCATTTAAAGATTTAGAAGCTATTTCACTAAAAGACAAACCAAATCAAAGTGATTAGAAGAAAGAAGTTTGGAAACTAGAAACAAAGTGATCAAATTGTTTGAAATGAATGGAAAGCATCTAGGGCTTCGAATCTCACTAGAACAACGCATTTAAAGATTTAGAAGCTATTTCACTAAAAGACAAACCAAATCAAAGTGATTAGAAGAAAAAAGTTTGGAAAATAGAAACAAAGTGATCAAATTGTTTGAAATGAATGGAAAGCATCTAGGGCTTCGAATCTCATTAGAACAACGCATTTAAAGATTAGAAGCTATTTTACTGAAAGACAAACCAAATCAAAGTGATTAGAAGACTTTTAAAGATTTAGAAGTCATTTCACTAACAGGCAGAAAAAATCAAAGTGATTTGAAGCACGAAGTTTGGAAATTACTGTTCACAAACTCAAATTGAAACAAAAGTGACCAAATTATTTGAAAAAGTAACTAGGGCTTTGAGTCTCAATAGAATGACTCATTTAAACATTTAGAAGCCATTTAACTAAAAGACAAACCAAATCAAAGTGATTAGAAAAAAGAAGCTTGGAAAATAGAATTAAAGTGATCAAATTGTTTGAAATGAATGGAGAGCATCTAGGGCTTTGAATCTCACTAGAACAACACATTTGAAGACTTTGAAGCCATTTCATTAAAAGACAAACCAAATCAACGTGATTAGAAGCAAGAAGCTTGAAAACTCAGTGCTCATCAACTCATATTGAAACAAAGTGAACAAATTGTTTGGAAAAGTAAGTAGAGCTTTGAATCTCACTAACACAATGCATTTAAAGATTTAGAAGCCATTTCACTAACAGACAGACAAAATCAAAGTAATTTGAAGCACGAAGTTTGGAAATCACTGTTCACAAACTCAAATCGAAACAAAAGTGACCAAATTGTATGAAAAAGTAACTGAGGCTTTGAGTCTCACAAGAAAAATGCATTTTAAGATAGAGAAGCTATTTCACTAAAAGACAAACCAAATCAAGGTGATTAGAAGCATGAAGTTTGAAAAATCACTGTTCATAAATTCAAATTGAAACAAAGTGATCAAATTGTTTGAAAAAGTAACTAGGGCTTTGAGTTTCATAAGAACAACGCATTTTATGATTTAGAAGCCTTTTCACTAAAAGACAAACCAAATCAAAATTGATTAGAAGCAAGAAGTTTGGAAAATAGAAACCAAGTGATTAAATGATTTGGATTGAATGGAGAGCATCTACGGCTTTGAATCTCACTAGAACAACCCAGTTAAACATTTAGAAGCCATTTCACTAAAAGACATACCAAATCAAAGTGATTAGAAGAAAGAAGCTTGGAAAATAGAAATAAAGTGATCAAATTGTTTGAAAGGAATGGAGAGCATATAGGGCTTTGAATCTCACTAGAACAACGCATTTAAAGACTTTGAAGCCATTTCACTAAATGACAAACCAAATCAAAGTGATTAGAAGCAAGAAGCTTGAAAACTCACTGCTCATCAACTCAAATTGAAACAAAGTGAACAAATTGTTTGGAAAAGTAAGTAGAGCTTTGAATATCACTAGCACAATGCATTTAAAGATTTAGAAGTCATTTCACTAACAGACAAACAAAATCAAAGTAATTTGAAGCGCGAAGTTTGGAAATCACTGTTCACAAACTCATATCAAAACAAAAGTGACCGAATTGTATGAAAAAGTAACTGGGGCTTTGAGTCTCACGAGAACAACGCATTTTAAGATTTAGAAGCTATTTCACTAAAAGACAAACGAAATTGATATGCTAAAAGTAAGCATATAATTTAACCCTATAAGATATCATCGTTAGTATACGGTAAATAGGGATAAATCTAATCCGGGGATTGAGGGTACACCTGTTATTTTAAGACAATTAAACAATTAATGAAGACACAAAGTATATTATTAACAAAAATAAAATAAGGTATATACATATTTTCGAAATAGGGGGGATTTTAGATTTTGATTTTCGAAAATTAAAAGGAATAAAATAAAGAAAATACAAAAACACAAGTATAAGAATGAAACATAAGAAACAAAGATTAGAACTAATTCCATAATCAAATTCGATTCAACTCTACAATTGTTCTTCCTAGTCATGAGAAAGAATTGATCATGTGAAACATTTGAAGCAAATGATTTCCCATTTTTTTACTTTCCATCACTAATTAACCTAAGTGAAAGCACAAAGATTAATCCTATCAAACATGCAATCAAATTCTAGAAAGCTAGATCATCAACACATGTTTAACGCATGAAGAACATAAGAAGGTTATCAATTCAAGTGTACAACTTAGTATGAAAAAGTTCATCTAATTGCAATCCTTTTCAATTAAAATCGGTTTTTGTCCAAAACATTTACTACTTTTGATTCAAGTTCACAAAACAATTAGGTGAATCATGTTCTTAAATCTAGCAACAATTATACATAAACCCTATATGTTTCGAACCACATAAGATAAACACATAAAAGATATCAATCACACAATTTTAATTGAACAATCTCACAAAAGCAACCAAGAATCACAATTATAAGAATCTGAAATTTATTCAATCATAGAATTCGAAATTAAAATCTTGTTTCAAATGTTATGTTAACTAGACAGAATCATATAAATTCAAACAAGGAAAACCGAAAGAGGTTACAAGGTTGAAGGTCGAATTACACCGTGAATGGAGATGGTGATGAAGGACTCGAATTGATGAATTCTGAATCTTGAAAGCAATCTTCAAAGCTCACGGCTTCAAGGTGGATTATGGAGGGGATGCTCACAGCTTCTTCTTCCTTCTTCCTCCCTTGCTTAAAATTACAGAAACTGAACTAGAGAATGGAGGAGGAGAGGACGTTATGGAGAGAGTATTTCTGAAAAGTCTAAAGTGTAGAAGGTCTGGAGGAGTATATATAGGGGATGGCAAGGTATTGCCCTAGCTTCTTGATTCTTCTTTTAATTTCCAGAGAATTAAATTAATAATTCCACATAGCTTCCACCAATGAGAATTCACCAAGTAAGCTTTAGTGTGTCTTCCAACCAATCACAAAACTCCAAAATAAGTCTAAATTCCTTAAATATATATCCTTGCCGAAATTATATAAGGATTTTCTGATTTTCTTCATGAATTTCGGCTAAAATTCCTTTAGGGAATTTAGGGATGCACCTAGACTTGTTTTAGACGTTTTTCTTCATGCGCACACTTCTTCTTTCCTTAAACTTCTCCCTATTTCTTCTCCCAACGTTTTTCTCTTGATATTTTCTGATTTTCACGTTTCTCTCTCTCTTTTCATGGCAATCACACACAAAATTAACTTCCCCAAGAATATTTCCTTCCTTAAAAATCTCCCCAGAAAATCTCTTGGTGTAATATTTTATTCTTCTCTTTATTTCACGCCATCTTTCTCTCTTCCTCTTAGGATTTCACGGCAATAACTGTTAAGTCTCCAAAAATATCTCTTGGCATCACAAAACCCTAGCTCATTTGGGCTTTTATCCATCTCTGCCGAAATCCAATGTCTCTTGAGAATTCTTGGGCCTTTTTGCGTCACCTCCTTGCCATGTCATCTTCTAAGGTCTTCAAGAAGCTTCTCTCATACCGTGACACTTTATTATTTCGATCACACTTCTTGGACGGCCTAGGAGCCATTTCCTTTCTTGGACAAGATTTCCTGGTTGAAATAGGAAAACTTCTTTTCTTCATTTCTGCTCATTTGTGCAGCCCTTTGTATCTCATCATGCCTCCCTCCAACGCTAACTAGCTCCTCTTTCCATTTATGAGCTCATTTAAGCTCATTTATTCCCAAGTCTTGAAAATAGAAACTTTCCTAAAACAAGAAATGGCAACTTTCCTAAACTAAAACGGGAAGACTTTCTAAAAAATGAAAAATAGAAAATTTCTACAAATAAAACAGGAAACTTCCTAAAAATAGAAGATAGAAACTTTCCTAAAGGAATAACTAAGTAAATATGAGGAAATAACACTTAAAACGTGGCATTAAAATACTTCTATCACAAATCAAAGTGATTAGAAGCATGAAGTCTGAAAAATCACTATTCATAAGTTCAAACTGAAACAAAGTGATCAAATTGTTTGAAAAAGTAACTAGGCTTTGAGTTTCACAAGAACAACGCATTTTAAGATTTAGAAGCCTTTTCACTAAAAGACAAACCAAGTCAAAACTGATTAGAAGCAAGAAGCTTGGAAAATAGAAACCAAGTGATTAAATGGTTTGGAATGAATGGAGGGCTTTGAATCTCATTAGAACAACACATTTAAAGATTTTGAAGCTATTTCAATACAAGACAAATCAAATCAAAGTGATTAGAAGCAAGAAGCTTGAAAACTCACTGCTCATCAACTCAAATTTAAACAAAGTGAACAAATTGTTTGAAAAAGTAAGTAGAGCTTTGAATCCCCAAACTCCATAAGCAAGATGGGACTTTGCGAGCCTTGTAAAGTCTTTAAGTTAGAACGATGCCACTGTGGTCAGTGTCGAGCTAGTACCTGCAAATAAGATAAAAGTGTACAAATAGCTCAGTGAATGCAGTAGGGTAATCTAAGTGACATTTGAGTCTGATGCATCGAGCAACATAAATGTTTATATGAGATGAATATAACACATTGTGTGTATGCTCATATTGTCTAGGACAACGTATGAGTCTAAAATGTATGTGGTTGTGAAAGCATAACGACACATTCTTGGAGCCAAGAAACCTAGAAACATTCAAAATCAAGAAATTCCATATGGTCGAGTACACTACCCCACCAACAAAAACAACATTTTTCCAATCCTAACGATTCATCACAACATGTATTCATCAAAACAAAGCAAGATACAAGTCTAGATTTATCCAAACTACATGATCAAGGGAGATGAAGCCATACCTTAGAATACAATGACAAAATACATATCGCAAACACTAAGGCAGCTGGCAAACACCCTCACCGTCTTCACATCAGGGAATAGAACAAGGATTTCTGCTCTCAAACATTCACTGCTCTTAACCCCCTGGAAGACAAAAGATCAAGATCTGTTTCAATGAGGCTTCCCTTACACACCACATATCCTTTTATAGATGCCAAGGACCAATGAACAATTGCAGCGGTTTGACAACAAAAAGACATGATCGCTGAGATTATGACATGTGTACATATTTGACTCTCCATTCTCACCGCATGCGAGTCGTCACCTCGATTACGCAGCTCATTAATGAGGGGTTACAGAAAGGGAAAATACGCCTCCTTTCCCATGACCACCAACCCATGAGACAACACGTGTACCAGAATGTCTTCCATCACATGACATACAATGTGAACTGAACAGGAGAGATCACCTAAACAGTCAAGATGCGCCAAGTGTGCTCAATGGAAACACATTGGGACCCGGCCTTCAAATCCTCTTGACTAGGGACTTAGGGCCCTATGACAGGAAAGGTTCCAGTGACCATCTCGCTGTGTACTCCCGATGCCTGCACTTGGACAAACTCTCCACCCAAGATGACTCTTGACCGACCATTTTGGGGACTTGTGATGAGGCTGAAATAGCATCACAATTTAACCCTACAAAATGTAGTTGTCAATATAGGATAAACAGGGATCGTTCAGTCCGGGGATTGTAGGATACACCTACACAAAAAGGTCAATTAACAAATAAAAGAATAAAATGGGGGATATGGGATTTGGTTACTAATCTACATAAAATAAAATAAAAACAAAATAAATAAAACTATATACAATGATCGACTTCCCTAACCAAGACAATACCACTTGGAAATTACTAAGTGTAGAAATAGAAAATCCATTTCAACATGCTACAAAAACGTGCCCATCTTAAATGCCTAGATAAGAGCCCAAATGAAAAGCCTCAGCGGATCAATCCATTTATCTAATTCGTTCTAATGTGGGCTTGGATCGGAAGAGTCCTTACCATGCCAAATACTACTAATTTTTTAGAACACTCAGCGTAATTCTCTTAATCAATAGTATTATCTAACCCCCGAATCGACTCACACATGCAAATTAACCATTACACATAGAATTTAACACATAATTTCCAGAATCTTTCAACCATTGAAACATGGTTTTTACCACTTTAGAACTAATTATTACTTGTTTAACTCAGCGTCTTAATAAATAACAATTATTCTTAGCAAATTAAGCAAAATAACAAGAACACTCAGCGTGATTCTAGCATGGGAACTTATTAACCTAACTCTGAAAATTACCTGAACACGTAAAAGGGCACAAGATTGTAACATGCATTATCAAAGAATTCTCGAATTAATTCAATAATAAACTGAAAATCTCAAAAATATTAATAAAAATATTATGAACATTTCATGTCTCCAATTACACAACTCGCAAATCCAAACACACAAAACCGAAACAAAAATTGAAAGTAGAGTCATAGTTACACTTTGAAGCTTTCCTCAGCGGCTTGGCAACAAGGTGCTGAACTTGTCTCTGCTATAGTGGTGGAGCGTCTTTGACTCAGTGCCTAAGAGATTCGTAGATTGCTGGATGGATGGTGGTCACGGTCTTGTAGGTGATGGAGGATTGAGGAGTGAATTGGGCAGAGTCTCGGAAGAGGTTTTGGCCAAGAAGTGATAGGCAAGGAAGGGATCCCCATTCTGTTCTGCATGTTGCCTATTTATGGGGGAGCAGTGGTTGGCTTTTGTCGATCGTATCCTTCATCATTTGGACGGATGGGATTTCATAGCTTTCTTCATCTTCACTTTAATTTTCTGTTTGTTATTTCTTGTCCTTTTAATTTCTCATAATGGGGTACTTATGGCCTTAATTCCTCTCAATAATGGGGCAATTCCTTTAATTTCCCAACTGAAACATCTTTCTCCTTTATTCCCCTTTTTCATTACTTGGTCAAATGTCTTAAATTTCCTACAAAAAGGTGGAGAATATCAGAATTTTTTTAGAAAAAATAAAGGGAATTAAAATGTGAAGACCGCAAAAACATTGACAGTAAGGAATCCTGATCCCGTTAGGATTTTTTCATAAATTTTCCATTTTCCACCTATTTTACTCAAAACACTCTGCAAGACTCTGAAAATGACTTTAATGGCTCAAAACACAAATCTAAGGGAGAAATAAGGCTAGAATGGAGCGTATACTCATGAAAATCGTAGCACTTTGTGCTTTTATCAACTACCCCACACTTAGCTTTTGCTAGTCCCTTAGTAAAATAAAATACAAAACAAAACAAAGACTCGACAAAAAGCAAGTAAGTGACTCTACTGCCCCTAACTGATGCGGCTAAAATAGCCTCATAATTTAACCCTGTAAAATGTAGTTGTCAGTATAGGATAAGCAGGGATTGTTCAGTCCGGGGATTGTAGGGTACACCTACACAAAAATGTCAATTAACAAATAAAAGAATAAAATGGGGGGGGGGGGGGGTATGGGATTTGGTTACTAATCTACTTAAAATAAATAAAACTATATACAATGATCGACTTCCCTAACCAAGACAATACCACTTGGAAATTACTAAGTGTAGAGACAGAAAATCCATTTCAACATGCTACAAAAACGTGTCCATATTAAATGCCTAGATAAGAGCCCAAATGAAAAGCCTTAGCGGATCAATCCATTTATCTAATTCGTTCTAATGTGGGCTTGGATCGGAAGAGTCCTTACCATGCCCAATACTACTAATTTTTTAGAACACTCAGCGTAATTCTCTTAATCAATAGTATTATCTAACCCCCGAATCGACTCACACATGCAAATTAACCATTACACATAGAATTTAACACATAATTTCCACAATTGTTTAACCATTGAAACATGGTTTTTACCACTTTAGAACTAATTATTACTTGTTTAACTCAGCGTCTTAACAAATAACAATTATTCTTGGCAAATTAAGCAAACAAACAAGAACACTCAGCGTGATTCTAGCATGGGAACTTATTAACCTAACTTTGAAAATTACCTAAACACGTAAAAGGGCACAAGATTGTAACATGCATCATCAAAGAATTCTCGAATTTAACTCAATAATAAACTAAAAATCTCAAAAATGTTAATAAAAATATTCTGAACATTTCATGTCTCCAATTACACAACTCGCAAATCCAAACACACAAAACCGAAACAAAAACTGAAAGTAGAGTCATAGTTCCACTTTGAAGGTGGTGAACTCGTCTCTGCTATGGTGGTGAAGCGTCTCTGCTATGGTGGTGGAGCGTCTTTGACTCAGCTCCTAAGAGCTTCGTAGATTGCTGGATGGATGGTGGTCAAGGTCTTGTTGGTGATGAAGGATTGAGGAGTGAATTGGGTCAAGTCTCGGAAGAGGTTTTGACCTGAAAGTGATCCAATTCTGTTCTGGAAGTTGCCTATTTATAGGGGAGCATTGGTTGGCTTTTGGGATTGCATAGCTTTCTTCATCTTCTCCTTTATTTGCTGTTTCTTATTTCTTCTCTTCTTAATTTCTCATAATGGGACACTTATGGCCATAATTCCTCTCATAATGGGGCAATTACTTTAATTTCCCAACTGAAACGTTTTTTTCCTCTATTCTCTTCTTCATTGCTTGGTCAACCTGATTTAATAAAGGGCACAAAATTAAATACTTTTAGCGAAAATAAATGGAATTAAAACAATTTAATTTCAGAAAAAATACTCCCATAAATTGTCTCTTAAGGCCTATGGATTAGCATGACGATAAGGAATACTGACCAAGCTAGGATTGTTCATGAATTTCGCGTTTTCCGCTTATTTCATGCCAAACACTCTATAAGACTCTGAAAACAACTTTAATGACTCAAGACACAAATCTAAGGGAGAAATAAGGGTAGAATGGAGCGTATACTCATGAAAATCGTCGCACTTTGTGCTTTTATCACGAACTGTTGTCTCAGAGACTCCAAACTCAAGGCTTTCACATTAAACACTTAATCAAAATCACATAGATAATTCCAAGGTTAATAAACATGTGACACCCATATGACGAAGCAAGATATGGAGAACTTAGGTTATACAGTGAATGATAGCATGTTTCGAACAAGTCCGATCCAAACTCACAAGGCATACTCTCGATTTTTCTCTCAGAAATGACTATGCTTAAAAGCTTCACACTCAAGTATATGCATGAGAACAAATTGTAAGGCAACAAACAGCTTGCATATTTCAGCAACAAAAGCATTTTGTGATTTTTTTTTTTTAGCTACCTCAAGAAATGACTAAGTACACAAATGGACATAAACCTGATACGCTAAAAGTAAGCATACAATTTAACCCTGAAAATATCATCGTTAGTATGCGGTAAATAGGGATCGTTCTAATCCGGGAATTGAGGGTACACCTGTCATTTTAAAACAATTAAAGAATTAATAAAAATACAAAGTATACTATTTAAAAATAAATAAAACAAAGGATATATACAAAATACAAAATAAGGGGGGTCTTAACAATTAGGATTTCAAAAATTAAAATAAACAAAATAAAGAAAATACAAAAACACATATACAAGAAGGAAACGTAAGAAACAAAGATCAAAACCAATTCCATGTAAATTTGATTCAAACCCTATAATTGATCATCTAAGTCGTGAGAAAGAAGTTGACCATGTGAAATGTTAGAAAGCAAACGATTTCTCATATTTTACTTTCCTTCAATATTTAATCTAAGTGAAAGCACCTAAATTAAACCTATTGAACATGCAATCATAGTCTAGAAAGCTAGCTAATCAAGAACACATTCAACGCAAGAAGCATAGAGAAAGGATGTCAACCAAAGTGCACAACCTAGTGTGAAAAAGTTCATCTATTAGTAATCTTCCTTAATTGATTTCGACTTTTGTCCAAAGCCTTCACTACTTAAATCTAGCTCCAATTACATGCATATATCCTAAGTTGGCCACCAAAGAACATTAACATGCAAAAGTTTTCTATAATCCAAAATCAATCAAGCAATCTCACATAAGTAACATATAAATCAACATAAAGAAATCACAAATTTATTTCAAAACATATAAACGGGCCTTAAACTTTGCCCTTAATGTCATGTTAACTAGAATTCATAACTCTACAAATCAAACAAAGGAAAACAAAAGAAAGTATGAAATACACCATGAAAGATGGATGACAAGCCTTAAGACGAAGAACGTGAAGATCCTTGAAAGCAAGCAATCTTCTAGGGACGACACAAGGGTGGATGGCGGCTAGAATCTTGATGTATTGCATGACTTCTTCTCCTCCTTGGTTGAGACGCAGAGCTTCTGAAGACTAGAGAATGGAGAGAACTTTTTTGATGTTTATTTTCTGAATAAAAGTGTGTGTTGTGGTCTCTAAACCGTTTAGAGAGGAGGGTATATATAGGGGAAGGCAAGGCTTCATGAATTTAATTTCCAAAGAATTTTCTGGTTGCACCACACAGCTTCGACCAATCACATAGTGCCACGTCAGCTCTGTTGTGTCATCTAACCAATCAAAAAGCTCCAAAATCAATCCCTAATATATTGTTGCCAAATTTCTAATGATTTAATCTGATTTGATTCACAATTTTCGGCCAAATTTCTAATGTTTTTCATGGACAAGTCTACCCCCACACTTGAACTTTCACCTCTTCTCAATCTTCATCCTTGCACCAAATCCATGTAGTAAGTCTTCAAAAGATAGCTCTACCAAGTTTTTAGAACAAAGGGTAAGGTTGCAATTATACTAAAGTTCGAGGTTAAGGATTTTAAGGGTGATGAAGAAAAGGCTTAATGTAGGCTCAAAGGGGTTTATGTAAGGGAGTCCCACGACGGGCACAAATGGGGACACAAGTTTATTTGGCAATGGTGGTAATTCTTAGGGTGCCTCTATCCTTTCCAGAATCTGGGCCATATATTGATAAAACGTCTCAACAAGCACAAGAGCGAATTCTAGCATTCTATAATCCATTAAACCTAATCTATGGCAAGCAATCAATCAAATGATAGAATAATGAGATCATCAAAACATCGCCAAGAAAATAAGAATATAATTCATTTTTTTCATTAATCACTCCAAGAAAAATGGACATGGGCTCAAACATCTCACATGGGCTTTTATGGATCAAACTCATCCTAACATGCTCATATTCTGTACCAAGGTCATGTCACGCCCCGAATTTTAGAATAAAAATTCAAAATCCGAAACATGAAATTACTACAAACTCAAAATAATCATCCTGAAAATTTCTTTTCTTAACATCCTCACCACACGAAATAAAATCAAAACCGAATTTAGTCTCGGTTAATTATTACAACTCAAATCCAAAATGAACTGTAAAGCTCTAAATGAGCATACACCCCTCACAACTAAATGAAATAACAAAACTACTGTAACACCTAAGCAGCTCGGTCACCTCCCTGATTATCCTGACCTGCAGGAATATTCGCTACACCATTTGGATAATGTACCGGGATTGCAACAACACAAAATCCGGTAAGCTTATGAAAGCTCGTATGAGTAAAAGGAAAGAACTAAAGTTTAATTTAATTCATAATTATTCCCACACACAACAACACCCGACAATTTCCACATCCGCAAGTACTAACAATCTCAATCAAGCACCAATTTAATATATCAAGACAAACCCAAACTCACATCTTTCTTCACAACCCTCAACATCGTATTTATAAAAATACGGTACTTGACAGACTAGAGCTCTAACTGAATCGTAGCCCGTCACCTGGCCTAGGTTATGGCATCCGACATATTTATCATTATCGTATTTCATCATATTTAGAACGTCCGATAATTCCACATACTCAACCAATCGTATCCCATCATCCACCCAGGATTAGAGCGTCCGATTACCCCACACCGGTCACTACGTCGACCCTAAACCCATAAATGAGCACAACATATAATATCACATACTGAAATCAACCCAACCAAGATACACCATATTATTATGGAATTACACAATTGAAATATAATCAATTCATCGATTCAACTCAATCATATCATCACTCAACAATCCACTAATCATTATATATTTTTCACGTAAATATATATATATGTAATCATCCACTCAGGAATGACCACTAATACCATCTATAGTTCACACAAGTAAATCATGAAATTCATTTGATTAATTAAAAATTCATTTTACTTACCTATGGACCGGGTGATTCAAGTCCATAAAATTTTAAAACAAATATTTAATCCGCAAATATTTTTCACACAATTACCAAAAATAATTAAATTTAAAACGCTCGGTTCGTAATATGAACCACGTGAGTTTTACTCACCTCGAAACTCCCGCTGCGTCTTCAATACAAATATAATTAACGCCGAAATAGCCCACTCAAATACAATCCGTCAATCACCTAATCAAATGTTATTCGAGTTTAGCCAATAATTCCAAAACATAATTGAACTACCATTTAACGGCCGGATTCTAATTTACAGTAAAATCCGACGAGCGATTTCTCACGAATCGCTCCCTTAATTACCGTTTTGCACATATATGAAGATCCAACGGTCGGATCTTCACCCATGACCGCACAAAGCCTCTGGGACAGTCATATGATCATTATATCAAATTTACAAGTTCATCCGACGGTCCAAATTTCACAGATCAAAAATCTAACAATCGAAATCGATCGAAATCACAAAATTCATAACTAATTCATATGATATCCAAAAAATACGTATAATATGCCGAAATGATCGTATTGAAACATAGAATCATAAAATGGCCAAATTTTAGACCTCCGGAGGTGGCCGGAAAGGGCCGCCGGAGTTAGGGACAGAGCCGCCACCGACCACCACCAATGGTGTCGGGGCAAAGCTTGTCCCCTTCGTTTCATCATTCTGAGCAACTTTCATAACTAGCACAAGACCAAAAAATGACGGGAAGGGATCGAAAAGTACCAATTACAGTCGGCGGCCGGAATTTTTCCAGAAACGGGCGAGCTTGAAAATCGACGTGAAAACTGCAACCTCACACCTCAATCCCTTCTGGAAGCTTGTTCAGAACTTACTTGCGAACTCAACAAGCCAAGAATAACAAGAAATGATCGTGTATAGCTCGAGATATTTAGATCGAAAGTTGGTTGTTTCGATACGTATGAGGTCGAGCTCCAACGAATGTGAAAACGTTCGACCCAGTTCCGGTCCTTCTTGGTGCTTATAGAGGAAGTTGAGGCGAGTTCAATGAGCTAAGAATCAAGTGAAATGGTGGTCTGTAGCTCGAGATATCGAGATCGAACCAAAAACGAACCTTTTCGGTTCGGGCGATGCCGTCGCCGCTGCAGGCCGCGCCGCCTTGTAAAATTGCTTCTGGGAGCTTCAGAAGGTTGAGTCGACGTAGAGGAACGAGTTTCACCTGGTTTGGTGGTCGAAAACGCACGGGGCTTATTTTGGTTTGTTTTCAGGTCCGGTTGTTTCGAACTGTTTCGCCGGAGCTGGAGGCCTTGTCGGTGGAAGCGACGCCGTCTAGGTGGTAGAGCAGCTCGAGACGAACGCCTGAGACTTGGTTTGAAGTCAAGAGGTGGTCTGTGGAGAGAGAACGATTATGGTGAACTTTGCTCTCTCTCTCGGTCGCTTTTGGTCGAGGAACGGATGAAGGAGACGATGAACAGTACCTTCCGAAAATGGAAGGAGGCTGGACCAAAATGGAAGGCTTCTGAAAATAGCTAGAGTTTTTTCCTATTTATACCAAAATAGAAATAATTTCTAAATTCTATAACTAATTCAAAAAAAATCCGGACAACGTGTTCCGCATACGCACGGACTAGTATCGACGAGCTCTACAACTTTTACGAAGGAAGTTTCCCCAAATTTTGCACGTAGAAAAAGTCGATTTCTCAAACCGAGCATTTCGAGCTTTTCGTTAAAAATAATCGTTTCGAAACTTCGATAATTCTAAAAGTGAATTATTATCGAATAATATTGGTGAAATCGCATAATAGTCGTTCAACACAATTACTCGAATGTAAAATGAAAATTGCGGGTATTACAGTCTACCCCCCTTAAAGGAATTTCGTCCCGAAATTCAAGTACCCAATTCCCCAAAAAGTTGTGGATACCTCGCTCTCATGTCAGGTTCTAACTCCCATGATGCATCACCCTCGTCATGATGACTTCACAACACCTTCACGAAATCAACCTCTTTCCTACGAAGTTTCTTTGTAGACCTATCCAAGATACGAACAGGCTCAACTACAAATGTCACATCTGTGTTCCCTTCGATCGCACCGTGATCATTCACGTGCGACTCGTCTCGAACATACTTCCTGAGCATAGACACATGGAAGACATTGTGCACACCCGACATGCTAACAGGTAAAGCAAGACGATATGCCAAGTTACCAACCCTTTCCAGAATCTCAAAGGGTCCAACATACCTCGGTGCGAGTTTCCCCTTCTTGCCAAATCTCACCACACCTTTCATCGGTGAGACTTTCAAGAACACATGATCGCCTGTCTCAAACTCCAAAGGTCTCCTCTTCAAGTCAGCATAACTCTTCTGTCTACTCTGAGCCCTTTATCCCCTGCTTCCGCCCAACAGATAGGAGTTCTACATGGCCTACCATAAAGAGCCTCATATAGAGCCATACCGATACTCGAGTGATAGCTGCTGTTGTATGCAAACTCTACCAATGGCAGATGATCCGCCTAACTACCCTTAAAATCCAGAACACAAGCTCTGAGCTTGTCCTCCATCACCTGATTCACTCTCTCGGTCTGTCCATCTGTTTGTGGGTGAAATGCTGTGCTCATAGCAATAGACGTACCGAATGCCTTATGGAAGCTATGCCAGAATTCTGAAGTGAAACGAGCATCACGATCAGAAACAATCGTCACATGCACTCCATGAAGCCTCACTATCCCGTTCACGTACAACTTACACAACGCATCCCCTGACTACGTTTTTGCCACCGGAAGGAAGTGTGCTGATTTAGTCAACTGGTCAACAATCACCCAAATCGAGTCATAACTTTGCCTGGACCTAGGCAATCCAGTCACAAAGTCCATAGAGATATCTTCTCATTTCCAAACAGGAATCGATAAGGGGTTCAGCATTCCTGCTGGTCTCTGATGCTCTGCCTTCACCTGTTGACAGGTAAGACACTATGACACATGTTCTGCCACATCCCTCTTCATACCATACCACCAAAACTGCCTTCATAGATCCATATACATTTTAGTACCTCCTGGATGTATAGTATATCGAGACCTATGTGCTTCCTGCATAATCTCCTCTATGAGGTTATCAACACTCGGTACATACAATCTCTCTCGAAATCTCAACCCTCCATCAGCCCCAATCATCCACTCGGAAGGACCCTCCACATCCGGGTCAACAGTCATCTCAGCAATCCTCGGCTGAGCAAACTCATCAAGTGCCTGACCCTGAATGATCCTGGAGATCAAGGTGGGCTATAAGGTGATACTACTGAGAAAGATTCCCTGTCCTGCTCCTGTGGGCATAAGGTCAAACTCAGATGCAGCTTCTAACATGCGCCACTCTCGCACCATAATTGATGCCATGATTACCCGAGGTTTCCTACTCAAAGCATCTGCCACCACATTCGCCTTTCCGGGATGATACTCCAAGGTGAAATCATAGTCCTTAATGAGCTCCATCCATCTTCTCTGCCTCATGTTCAATTCCTTATGGGAGAATAGATACTTCAAACTCTTGTGATCAGAAAAGAGTTCAAATTTCTCAACATAAAGATAGTGCCTCCAAATCTTCAAGGCAAACACCACTGCTGCTAGCTCTAGATCATGAGTGGGGTAATTCCGCTCATGTACCTTCAACTGTCTAGAACCATAAGCAACGACACTACCATTCTGCATCAACACACACCCCAAACCTTGATGAGATGCATCGCTGTAAATGACTAATCCACCACCACTAGTAGGAATAGTCAACACCGGAGCTGTAGTCAATCTAGTCTTCAGCTCATTGAAAGCCTTCTCACACTCATCCGACCACACGAAATGAGTGTCCCCCCTTGTCAATTTGGTCAAAGCCGAAGCAATACCAAAAAACCCTTCAATGAAGCGCCTGTAATACCCGGCCAGTCCAAGGAAGCTACCAATTTATGTAACCATAGTAGGGCGACTCCAACTCATCACTGCTTCAACCTTCGAAGGATCCACAGAAACTCCATCCTTCGAGACCACATGACCAAGGAACTTGACCTCACTCTGCCAGAAATCGCACTTCTTGAACTTGGCAAATAGTTTCTGCTCTCTCAGCGTCTGTAGTATGATTCGCAGATGCTCCTAATGCTCACCTGAAGACCTTGAATAAATCAAGATGTCGTCAACGAACACTACCACAAACTGATCCAAGTAAGGACTGAACGTACTATTCATCAAGTCCATAAATGCTGCAGGTGCATTCGTGAGACCAAAAGGCATGACAAGAAACTCAAAATGTCCATACCTGGTCTTGAACACCATCTTTGGGATATCTTCCTCCTTCACCCTTAACTGGTGATATCCAGACCTTAAGTCAATCTTCGAGAACACAGTAGCTTCTCTAAGCTGATCGAACAAGTCATCAATCCTAGGTAAAGGGTACCTATTCTTAATGGTCACCTTGTTCAACTGTCGATAATCCACACATAAACGAAGTGAATTATCCTTCTTCTTCACAAACAACACTGGTGCGCCCCAAGGAGACACACTTGCCTGAATGAACCCGTGCAAGTAAGCCCTCAATCTGAACCTTCAACTCCTGAAGTTCAGCTGGAGCCATTCGATAGGGTGCTTTCGACACAGGTGAAGTACCTGGTATCACATCAATGGAGAAGTCCATTACCCTTTTCGGAGGTAACCCAGGGATCTCCAGAAACACGTCTACATACTCTGAAACTACAGGAATCCCTGTAATCTTTGAAGTACTACTCCCTGATTCAATATGGGCCAAAATCCCTGTCCTCATGGCGATGTCAGACTTCAAACAACGGTAATGAAACACCGGTTGTCCCGGAACATGAAAAGACACAATCATCCTAAAGCAATCAATAACAGCATGGTTCGGGCTCAACAAATCCATACCCAAAATCACATCATACGTGTGATCCGGAATCACAATCAAAGATGTAGAGAACTCTCTGCCACCAATCCCAATAGAGCAATCATCACAAAACATGCTAAGCTCAAGAGACACACCAAGAGGTGATGTAACACATAATGATCTAGTCAGAGGCATAGCAATCAGACCCAAAACATCCACAACTGAACTAGATATGAAAGAGTGTGAGGCTCCCGTATCAAACAGTACTCTAGCAAGATAGTGATAAACAGATAAGGTACCTTCCACTCCCATGCCTGCCTGACTAATGGCAAAGACTCTAGCATGTGTAGGTGGTAGCTGCCTCTGCTGGTTACCCTGCACTCTACCCTGATTTCGGGGACACTCCCTAGCTTGATGCCCTACCTGTCCACAACTGTAGCATATCCTACCCCGTGGTTTCGTGCACGCACGAGAGATGTGACCCGGCTTGCCACAGTTAAAGCACTTCACCGGAGCTGCTGGTGCTATCTGCCTAATAGGCATAGCCTGAACATGAGGAGCTACTGCTGCCCTAGCTGGAGCCTGATGCTGGAACTGAGTTCTCTGTCTCTTCCAGAACCCACCCCTGAAGTCTTTAGCTCTACTGCTTCCTGCTATGGCCTTTCCCTTACCATGGAAGTCTCTCTCAGCAGACTCCTGCTCTCTACGAATCAGGTTCTGCTGCTCAATGATCTGTGCCTTAGCCAAGATCTCTCTCTTGGTCTTCAGCTCCAAGATGGCTACATCACGCTCAATCGAAGGACTTAACCCTCTCTGAAACTTCTTGGCCAAGTCCTCATCCTCCATCTGCCTCACATACTTGTACAGTCTGGAGAACTCCGCATCATACTCAATTACGGTAATCTTCCCCTGTACAAGTGCAAGGAACTCTCGTTCCAACCTCTCCTTCATTGCTGGTGGAAAGTACTTCTCCCTAAACAGCCTCTTAAAGCTGTCCCATGTCAATGTAGACACCTCAATGCTCCTCTGTGTGACGTTCCACCACACCCTAACCTCATCCTTCATCATGAAAGCGGCTAGCTTTCCCTTGTCGGTCTCAGTGCAATCAAGCAGATCGAAATAGGTCTGCAAATCCTTTATCCATCGATCCGCCACCATATAATCAGTGCCTCCTCCAAACTTGGTTGCTCCCAAGCGAGTAATTTCCCTTGCTAGCATCAGCAAGCGAGCAGGACTATCAACCACGGCCACGGGATGAATAGGCTGATCCTCATAAGGTGCCTCTACCTTCGTCTCGGATGCTTCTTCGACCGGAGGGGCCCTACCCCTTCCTCGGCCTCTACCCCTGCCACGAGGTCTACCTCTACCTCGACCTCTGGCTTCATTTCCCTCAATCTCCATTACCTAATAAGCATGATATACTTGATTAATACACGCATAACACTTAAACAAAGCATAAGTCAAATGCAAGTCCATATTAACCAAGTACTAAGCATACATGACGATGCCTACATTTCTTAAGACGTGCTAACATTCCTAGCCAACCTAACGCTCTCACATACCCAATGACATTATCAATACCGAAGAGCACACGATGGGGATCCGCTGCAGACGATCCATCACTCGGTAAGTATTGACATATCACCAAATATGTACCTTACGCTCTGATACCAAATTGTCACGCCCCGAATTTTAGAATCAAAATTCAAAATCCGAAACATGAAATTACTACAAACTCAAAATAATCATCCTGAAAATTTCTTTTCTTAACATCCTCACCACACGAAATAAAATCAAAACCGAATTTAGTCTCGGTTAATTATTACAACTCAAATCCAAAATGAACTGTAAAGCTCTAAATGAGCATACACCCCTTACAACTAAATCAAAATAACAAAAATGCTGTAACACCTAAGCAGCTCGGTCACCTCCCTGATTATCCTGATCTGCAGGAATATCCGCTACACCATTTGAATAGTGTACCGGGATTGCAACAACACAAAACCCGGTAAGCTTATGAAAGCTCGTATGAGTAAAAGGAAAGAACTAAAGTTTAATTTAATTCATAATTATTCCCACACACAACAACACCCAACAATTTCCACATCCGCAAGTACTAACAATCTCAATCAAACACCAATTCAATATATCAAGACAAACCCAAACTCACATCTTTCTTCACAACCCTCAACATCGTATTTATAAAAATACGGTACTTGACAGACTAGAGCTCTAACTGAATCGTAGCCCGTCACCTGGCCTAGGTTATGGCATCCGACATATTTATCATTATCGTATTTCATCATTATACATTTTCCACGCAAATATATATATACGTAATCATCCACTCAAGAATGACGACTAATACCATCTATAGTTCACACAAGTAGATCATGAAATTCATTTGTATAATTAAAAATTCATTTTACTTACCTATGGACCGTGGTGATTCAAGTCCATGACATTTTAAAACAAATATTTAATCCGCAAATATTTTTCACATAATTAACAAAAATAATTAAATTAAAAATGCTCGGTTCGTAATATGAACCACGTGAGTTTTACTCACCTCGATACTCCCGCTGCGTCTTCAATACAAATATAATTAACGCCAAAATAGCCTATTCAAATACAATCCGTCAATCACCTAATCAAATGTGATTCGAGTTTAGCCAATAATTCCAAAACATAATTGAACTACCATTTAACGGCCGGATTCTAATTTACAGAAAAATCCGACGAGCGGTTTCTCACGAATCGCTCCCCTAATTACCATTTTGCACATATACGAAGATCCAACGGTCGGATCTTCGTCCATGACCACACAAAGCCTCTGCGACAGTCATATGATCATCATATCAAATTTACAAGTTCATCCGACGGTCCTAATTTCACAGATAAAAAATCTAACGATCGAAATCACAAAATTCATAACTAATTCATACGATTTCCAAAAAATGCGTATAATACTCGGAAATGATCGTATTAAAACATAGAATCATAAAATGGACAGAAACCAAATTTTAGACCTCCGGAGGTGGCCGGAAAGGGCCGCCGGAGTTAGTGACAGAGCCGCCACCGACCACCACCAATGGTGTCGGGGCCGAGCTTGTCCCCTTCGTTTCATCATTCTGAGCAACTTTCATAACTAGCACAAGACCAAAAAATGACGGGAAGGGTTCGAAAAGTACCAATTACAGTCGGCGGCCGGAATTTTTCCAGAAACCGGCGAGCTTGAAAACCGACGTGAAAACTGCAACCTCACGCCTCGATCCCTTCTAGAAGCTTGTTTAGAACTTCCTTGCGAACTCAACAAACCAAGAATCACAAGAAACGATCATGTATAGCTCGAGATATTTGGATCGAAAGTTGGTTGTTTCGATCCGTACGGGGTCGAGCTCCAATGAACATGAAAATGTTCGACCTAGTTCCAGTCCTTCTTGGTGCTTGTAGAGGAAGTTGAGGCGAGTTCAATGAGCCAAGAATCAAGTGAAATGGTGGTCTGTAGCTCGAGATATCGAGATCGAACCGAAAACGAACCTTTTCGGTTCGGGCCGTGCCGCCGCCGCTGCAGGCCGCGCCGCCTTGTAAAACTGCTTCTGGGAGCTTCAGAAGGTTGAGTCGATGTAGAGGAACGAGTTTCACCTGGTTTGGTGGTCGAAAACGCACGGGGCTTGTTTTGGTTTGTTTTCAGGTCCGGTTGTTTCGGACTGTTTCGCCTGAGTTGGAGGCCTTGCCGGTGGAAGCGACGCCGTCCAGGTGGTAGAGCAGCTCGAGACGAACGCCTGGGACTTGGTTTAAGGTCGAGAGGTGGTCTGCGGAGAGAGAACAATTATGGTGAACTTTGCTCTCTCTCTCTCTCTCAGTCGCTTTTGGTCGAGGAACGGAGGAAGGAGACAATGAACAGTACCTTCCGAAAATGGAAGCAGGCTGGACCAAAATGGAAGGCTTCTGAAAATAGCTAGGGTTTTTTTCCTATTTATACCAAAATAGAAATAATTTCTAAATTCTATAACTAATTCAAAAACAATCCGGACAACGTGTTCCGCATACGCACGGACTCGTATCGACGAGCTCTACAACTTTTACGAAGGAAGTTTCCCCAAATTTTGCACGTAGAAAAAGTCGATTTCTCAAACCGAGCATTTCGTGCTTTTCGTTAAAAATAATCGTTAAAAATTTTGCACGTGAATTATTATCGAATAATATTGGTGAAATCGCATAATAGTCGTTCAACACAATTACTCGAATGTAAAATGAAAATTACGGGTATTACAGGTCACGAAATCCATATCCACTACACATGCACATGCTTTTCATATATCTCAATTAACCAAATAATACAATTTTAAATCATCTCAATATTGTGATCCTCTCTTAGCTATAATTTCAAAGATATTGAATCATCCTAGACAGTCGAAAAGGCATCCTATGACACAAAAACAAAAACAAAAGCAAAGAAATTTTTTTAATTTTCTGAGATTTTTCAATTTTTTTTGTATTTTTCAATATATATGACTCAAGACAAAAGTATAAATCCCTTCCCCCCACACTTAAATATTGTATTGTCCTCAATGTAATCAATCATAAGCATGCAGTGAAACAAATAAGCAGAGATAGAAGGCATTTACAAAAATAAATCAAAAGAGAAAAAAATGAAAATAAAAGAAATAGGGAAAGAGAAAGCAAATCTGTGTTTGTCGACTTTTTCACGGGTACTTCTGAATTGGGTTACCTCCCAAGCAGCGCTTGAGTTTTAATGTCTTTCAGCCATACAGTACCTCCATTAAATAAAGTTAGTGACTATAATTAACAAAGAAATACAAAATATGCAAACAAGTAACTATGAATTACGAATTACAAACTATAAGTATAATTATCAAGTATATTGTACATAAAATACAAGTTAAGTACAGAAGTGAGCAAAACACGTTAAAAGTATTTTTACAAGTGTAAAATTTTTTTGTTTTTGTTTTTTTTTTTTAGTCAAGAGTTCAATTTATATTCAATACTTAGGTACGGGAACAAGGAGACTCGATGTGTAATGGCACTGAAACAGCTACCCTTTTCGAGACTATGTTTTATCCAATATACCTTAGTGTATCACAACATTTTCTTTTGTTATATAAACATCATTGATATTGAATATAATTCCAAGCGGTAAATCAAGTGGACGTGCGGCCCAAGTATAGTTACCTAGATACAAATTCCCTAAGCATCCTTTGGGTAACCTTACTGAAATGGCCAGGTGGGGGAGGACGAACACGGGAGACAAAATCCATTTTGGCATGAGCTACTCCCACATAGTGGTTTAGGCCCATTTGTAAGCACTTCTGGATTCAAAAACCGTCATGATCGTTGTCCCCTTCCTAGACATGATTCCACATAGGCTATACTTACTAAGATGTAAAAGGTCCTAAATGTGAAGACAGTTCAACAAGTGTTAATAAACGTCGCTCCCAACCTTAAGGGAATTGAATTAGGTACCAGTAAGGGGTTTAGGCCAATATTAACAAAAGAGACTTCACCTATTCCATTCAATTTACAACTTACAATTAAAACTCGTATTGAACAATATAAAAAAAAAACCTAGTTAATTTAACTAAGTTTCAAACTATTTATATACAACAATTATAAACAAAAACAAGTGATTTTTCAATCCCCGGCAACGGCACCAAAATTTGATACGCTAAAAGTAAGCATATAATTTAACCCTGAAAATATCATCGTTAGTATACAGTAAATAGGGATCGTTCTAATCCGGGGATTGAGGGTATACCTGTCATTTTAAAACAATTAAAGAATTAATAAAAATACAAAGTATAATATTTAACAAAAAATAAAACAAAGGGTATATACAAAATACAAAATAAGGGGGGTCTTAAAAATTAGGGGTTTCGAAAATTAACATAAAAAAAATAAAGAAAATACAAAAACACATATGCAAGGCTCAAAGCAAGCGCATAATTTAACCCTGAAATAATCATTAGTAGTATAAGCAAATAGGGATCGTTCTATTCCGGGGATTGAGGGTACACCTGTCATTGTAGGACAATTAAACAATTAAAATCAAAACAGAGTAATATTCACAAAGATATTCACAAGTATATACATTATTCACGAAATAAAGGGGGGATTTAGGTTTTGATTTTCGAAAACTAAAAAGAAAACAAAGAAAACATAAAAACAAAAACAAACGAATGGAATCAGAGAATAAAGATCAAAACCAAAACTATGATTAAAATCGATTCAAGTTCTAATATTGTTCATCTAAGTCATGCAAAAGGAGTTGATCATGTGAAACGTTAGAAAGAAAACAATTTCCCATATTTTACTTTTCAATGCTAATTAATCTAAGTGAAAGCACAAAGACTAATCCTATCAAACATGCATTCAAGCTCTAGAAAGCTAGACAATCACACATGATTAACGCATTAAACACCTAGAAAGGCTATCAACTCAAGTGTGCAACTTAGTATGAAAAAGTTCACCTAATTGCAATCCTCTTTGATTAAAACCGATTTTTGCACAAAACCTTCACTACTTTTCGATTCAAGAACACAAAACCAAAAAGTTGATTCATGTTCTTAAATTCTAGCACCATTCATATTAGAACCCTAAAAGTTTCGAACCATTTAAGATTAAAATACAAAAGATATCTATTAAGCAATTTTAATCAAACAATCACACAAAAGCAACTAAGAATCACAATATAAGAATCGAAATATTCTCAATTAATCATAGAATTTCAGAATCAATAAATTGTTCAAACTTATGTGTCAACTAATACAAAACCAACGAAATTCAAAGCAAAGGTTACAAAGGAGAATCGGATTACACCGTGGATGAAGATGAGATGAATTGGTGTTGTGGTTTCTTGAATCTCGAAAGCAAGCTTCAAGGATGGTGATGGATGAATGCTCACGGTTCTTCTTCTCCCTTGGCCTTGCTTGAACTCGTGGAGATGACTAGAGGATGGAGAGAAGGAGAGGAAAGCTCACGGCAAAAAGATTATTTTCTGAAATTTGTGGAGTGTCTAAAGTTGTCTTGAACGTCACATATGGGAGAGTATATATAGGAGCACGGCAAACTTGGTCTCCAAGCCGTGTATTTCTTCTTTATTTCCCATGGAATTAATTCTGAAAATTCCACATAGTTTCCTCCAATAATAGCTTGCCAAATAAGCCCTATGATGTGCTCCAACCAATCACAAAACTCCATTTTAATTCCCTAATATCTTGGCCGAAATTCCTTGAGATAATTTCTGATTTTGTAGTTCAATTTCGGCCAAACTTCCTTTAGGGTTTCTAGGAATGAATCTAGACGTCTTTTGGGACTTTCTTGCTCTTCACACTTTTGTTTTCCTTAGAAGTCTCCCTTTTGCGTCATCTTTGCTAGGGTTTCACGTTACTCCTCCTTTATCTCATAGCTTTGGACGGCAAATCCCTAAGATAAGTCTCCAAATATATTTTCCTTCCATAAAAATTACCCTAGAAAATCTCCAACCGAAATCTTCTTTTAATTTCTGATTTTCACGCCATCTCCCTTGTTTATCTCTTGGCTTTGGACGGCAAACATCTCTAGGGTTTCTTCATTGCGTCACAAACCCTAATTCCATGGTCCCATGTGGGCCTTGATCCATTTTGCCGAAAATCCACTTCAATCTTTGAGTTCTTGGGCCTTGTTGCTTCAACTTCAAGCCTTTTCTTCCTTTAACGCCAAAACACTTCATTTTTCCATTTCTTTTTCATGGGTGCGTTGGAAACTTGCTTGGTAAGCTCTCCTCCATTTCGCAGGGTTTCCTGGTTGGAGCAGGAAAGCTTATTTCTTCATTTCTGCTTAATTGTGTGGCCTTTTGTGTCTCATTTTTGCTCCCCTTAACGTTCGCGAGCTCCTCTTTCCATTTGTGAGTTCATTTCCACTTTTTAGCTCCGAGGTCCTGAAAATAGAAACCGTTAATGAAAAATAGAAACTTTCCTAAAATGAAAAATGGAAACTTTCCTAAACTAAAATGGGAAACTTTCTAAAAATGAAAAATAGAAACTACAAAATAGAAACTTTCTACAGATAGGAACTTTCCCAATCAAAGAATGGAAACTTTCCCAAACAGGGATTTTAAAAGGAAATGGCGCAGAAAATGTAGGGAAAAGCAGTTAAAACGTCGCATTAAAATGCTCCTATCAAATTCCCCCATACTTAGCTTTTGCTAGTCCCTTAGCAAAATCACACAAAGACACACACTAAGACTCAACGAAAATTTAAAGATTCTAACAAACACAAAGACTCTAATGCCCTTCAACTTTTTGTCTCAGCAATCTCTTACTTTCACAACACCAAGATTAGCACTCAACCAAGAATCAATGTTTAAGCATTCGAGAATTATTTAGAACATATAATCCACACATACACAAGTAGGACTTGGTTGTAACAATGGTGATGGGTTTAAGCTCAGCATGCTTCAGACAAGTATGATTCAAATCCTCACAAGGTATATCCACTCTTTCTTCTCTCAGATCATGGCAATGCTTAAAAGCTTATTCACTCAAGTATATGTGAAAGATAAACAAATAAATCACATATAAAGAAACGAAAGCACATATATTTTTTCTTTTAAAGATCTCATGAAGGATATCAACTACTTGCACGAATGGACTGCCATAAGTTCAACTCTTGTAACTCATCTCCACATCAAGGGCTGTCCCATCTTAAGGATCAAGAAGGTCTTCTCAAAGGTTGTAAGGGGGCCAAGGCTCAAGGTTTTAAAGAAACGAAGGGTAAGGATTTATCAAAAGTGTCCTAAAAACCTAGCAGAGCTCATGTTGATGTAGAGAGACTCCCAAAAATCCACCAAGTATGCACAAACGTCACTTCCCCATAGAGGTAACATAAAAGGGCCTAATGTCTTCATGTTGGGCCCAATCTTCATTATAAACTTCCTTTGAACTTTAGTAAAATGGACAAAGGCCAAATTTTCTGTAGTAGGCCTTCAATTCAAAACAAACTCCGAACTCACCAAGTATGGGGGACTAAAATCCACAAACATTTTTTCTCTTTCTTTCTAGCCGTACATATATTTTTTTCTTTTCATTTTTCACGGCTTCACAAAAAAAAAATCTTTTTTTTTATTTTAATTATTTTTTCTTTTCATGGACAAGTCTACCCCCACACTTGAACTTTCACCTCTTCTCAATCTTCATTATTGACGCCAAAAATCTTCAAGTAAAGTCTCAATTTAGCTCCACTAAGTTCTTAGAACAAAGGGTAGGGTTATAGCTATACTAGGGTTTAGGTTAAAGATTTTAAGGGTGATGAAAGAAAAGGCTTAACGTAGGCTCAAAGGGGTTTATCTAGGGGAGTCCCACGACGGGCACAAATAGGGACACAGGTTTATTTGGCAATGGTGGTCATTCCTAGGGTGCCTCTATCCCTTCCAGAATCAGGGCCATGTATTGATATCACGTCTCAACAAGCACAAGAGCGAATTCTAGCATTCTCTAGTCCATTAAACTTAATCTATGGCAAGCAGTCAATCAAGATGAAAGAATAATGAGATCATCAAAACATCGCCAAGAAAATAAGAATATATTTTTCATTTCACTCCAAACGAAAGGGACATGGTTCAATTATCTCACATGGGTTTTTCTGAATCAAAACTCATCTTAACATGCTCATATTCTGTACCAAGGTCATGCAATCCATATCCACTACAAGGCACACATTTTTCATATATCTCAATTAACCAAAGAATACCATGTTAAAATCATCTCAATATTGTGATTCTCTTTTAGTCATAAGTTCAGAAATCTAGAATCATCCTAGACAGTTGAAAGGTATCCTATGACTCAATAACAAAAACAAAAGACTCAATAAAAGCAACGAAAATTTTTAATTTTTTTTTTGTTTTTATTTTTTGTTTGACATTTTTCGATTTTTTTGTATTTTTTCAATATATATGACTCAAGACAAAAGTGTAAATCCCTTCCCCCACACTTAAATATTGCATTGTCCTCAATGTAATAAAGAATAAGCATGCAATGAAACACTTAAGAATATAGGGATGAAATTTACGAAAATGATTACTAAAACAAAGAGAAAATGGGGAAGTAAAAGGGAAAGAGAAAGCAAATCTGCGTTGACGACTCCTCCACAGCTACTTCAGAATTGGGTTGCCTCCCAAGCAGCGCTTAATGTTTATAGTCTTTCAGCCTAGACTTGTACCTCCATTTAGTCCTCTGGTTGTGGGGCGTTTTGGAGGTGTACATCCTCCACTTCATGCTCCACAAACGCTTCATAATAGGGCTCCAAGCGGTGGCCATTCACTTTGAACTCATTGCCAGTCTGCTCACTCTTTATTTGCACAGCTCCATGGGAGAACACATTAGTAATAGTGAAAGGCCCAATCCAACGAGAACGAAGCTTACCTGGGAAAAGTTTGAGACGAGAATGGAAAAGAAGAACTTTCTGGCCCACAACAAAAGTCTTTCCACGAATCATCTTATCATGGAAGGCCTTTGTCTTGTCTTTGTAAATCTCTGCACTTTCGAAAGCATCATTCCTTATCTCCTCCAATTCTTGCAATTGCAACTTCCTATGAAGCCCAGCCGCATCTAGATCCATGTTAAACTGCTTCACAGCCCACCAAGCTTTGTGCTCTAACTCCACAGGTAAGTGGCAAGGTTTGCCATACACAATCCGATATGGGGACATTCCAATGGGAGTCTTATATGCAGTCCTATAAGCCCACAAAGCATCCTCCAAGCGTAGGGACCAATCCTTCCTGTTAGGGTTCACAGTCTTCTCCAATATCCCCTTGATCTGACGATTTGAGACTTCAGCCTGCCCACTAGTTTGGGGATGATAAGGTGTAGAAACCTTATGTGTAACATCATATTTCTTCAACAAGGCCTCAATCGTCCGATTGCAGAAGTGAGATCCACCATCACTAATGAGGACTCTAGGCATTCCAAACCTGCTAAAGATGTTAGACTTGATAAAATCTGCAACAACCTTAGAGTCATTAGTTCTAGTGGCCTTAGCTTCCACCCATTTGGAAACATAGTCCACTGCAAGCAAGATATAGAGAAACCCATAAGATGAAGGGAATGGGCCCATGAAATCTATACCCCAGACATCAAATATTTCAACAGTGATTATATTGGACAATGGCATTTGATCTCTAGAACTTAGATTTCCGGTTCTCTGGCATCTATCACAAGTTAAACAATATGCATATGCATCCTTAAATAACGTTGGCCAAAAGAACCCAGACTCAAGCACCTTAAAAGCAGTTTTCTTAGACCCAAAGTGACCCCCACATGCTTTAGAATGGCAAAAACAAAGTATGGCATTTTGTTCATGTTCAGGTATGCATCTCCTAATCAATTGATCAGAACAATGTTTCCACAGATAAGGTTCATCCCAAACATATTGCTTAACAGTTTTCTTAAGCCTATCCTTATGAGCACGTGACATGGTATCAGGAATCTTCCTAGAAACAATATAATTCACAATGTCTGCATACCATGGTTCACTTACCTGGAGTGTAAAGAGTTGCTCATCTGGAAATGTCTCCACCAGAGGGAGAATGTTCTCAGCATGCACCAAACGACTCAAGTGGTCAGCTACCACGTTCTCACTACCCTTCTTGTCCTTGATCTCCAAGTCGAACTCTTGTAAGAGTAGAACCCATCTAATAAGCCTTGGTTTCGCCTCCTTCTTGGTCATCAAGTACTTCAAAGCTGCATGGTCAGTGTAAATAATAACTTTTGTACCAAAGTAAGTAGGAACGAAATTTTTCAAGGGCAAAGACAACTGCAAGAAGCTCTTTCTCAGTGGTGGAATAGTTCATTTGTCCATCATTGAGAGTCCTTGAAGCGTAGTAGATGGCATAGGGTCTCTTGTCCTTCCTTTGCCCCAAAACAGCTCCAACTGCATAGTCAGAGGCATCACACATCAACTCAAAGGGCAAGGACCAATCTGGAGGTAGCATGATTGGGGCAGACGTCAACAACTCCTTTAGCTTGTCAAAGGCATCTTGACACTCCTTGTCAAAAACAAACGCCACATCCTTTTTGAGTAGTTGGCATAGAGGTCTCGAAATCTTGGAGAAGTCCTTGATAAACCTCCTGTAAAACCCTGCATGGCCAAGAAAAGATCGAATCTCTCTCACAGAAGTGGGAGAGGGTAAGTAACGCACAAGGTCTACCTTAGCTTTATCTACCTCTATTCCCCTAGAAGAGACAATATGCCCTAGAACTATACCTTGTCTAACCATAAAATGACACTTTTCCCAATTTAGCACAAGGTTAGTTTCCACACAACGCTCCAAGATTATTTCAAGATTATTAAGACAATCATCAAAACTTTTTCCGAAAACAGAAAAATCATCCATGAATACCTCTATGATTTTCTCAATATAATCTGAAAAGATACTTACCATACACCTCTGAAAGGTACCTGGGGCGTTGCAGAGTCCAAAAGGCATACGACGATAAGCAAATGTTCCAAAGGGGCAAGTGAACGTTGTCTTCTCTTGATCTTCATTGGCTATGGTAATCTGATTGTAGCCTGAGTATCCATCCAAGAAGCAGTAGTAGTCATGTCCAGCTAGGCGCTCAAGCATTTGATCAATGAATGGGAGAGGAAAGTGATCCTTCCTTGTTGTTGCGTTGAGCTTCCTATAGTCAATGCAAACTCTGTGGCCAGTGACTGTCCTTTGGGGCACCAGTTCGTTCTCAGCATTCTTCACCACAGTTACCCCAGACTTCTTGGGCACAACTTGAACTGGGGACACCCATTTGGAGTCTGAAATGGGGTAGATCACCCCACAATCTAGGAGTTTGATAACCTCCTTCTTCACAACTTCCATCATGGGAGGGTTGAGACGACGTTGAGCCTCTCTAGTAGGTTTAGACCCCTCCTCAAGATGTATCCTATGGACACAAGTAGTAGGGCTGATTCCCTTGATGTCCGCCAATGTCCATCCTATGGCGGTCTTGTGTTGCTTCAGCATTTCCACCAACCTCTCTTCTTGTGAAACAGTAAGTGCAGAAGAGACAATTACTGGTAAGGTTTCCTTGTCCCCTAAGTAGACATACTTCAAGTGGTCTGGTAAAAGTTTAAGTTCAAGTTCTGGTGCCTGAACCACTGAAGGTAGAGTCTTGTTAGAAGATAACTGAATGGACAAAGGTGGAGTTGACTTACCTATGAAGGGTGATGCCTCAAGGAAAGACACATTTGCAATGATTTTGTCCTCACAAGTTTCCTTGAGCACATTCTCTTGGATTGTGACGCCATCTTTGGTGTAGCCTACTCCTTGCTCAAGCGTAGTGACTAGGGTATCCTCATGCATAATGTCGAACATTTGCTGCGCAAGTTCATCCAAAATATCAACAGAAAAACAGTCATGAACATCTAGGGGATACCTCATGGCTTCAAAAATGTTGAAGCCAATAATGTCACCATCGAATTCCATGGTGAGAGAGCCAGCATACACATCTATCTTTGTCCTAGCTGTCCTTAAGAAAGGACGTCCCAAAAGCAATGGAGTTGAATTCACAGGGGAGTCCTCCATTTCCAACATATAGAAATCAACTGGAAAAATAAGATGGTTAACCTGCACAAGCACATCTTCCAACAAACCTCTAGGGTATGCATTGGACCTGTCAGCTAACTGAATGATAACATTGTCAGATTTAAGTGCCCCAAGACCTAGGGTTTCATAAATAGAGTAGGGCATAACATTAACAGATGCTCCTAAGTCTAGCATGGCATTCTTAAAGTTCGAGTTACCAATAGTGTAAGGAATGGTGAAACTTCCAGGATCCTTACATTTTGGGGGCAGCTTCCTCTGAATGAGGGCAGAAACGTTCTCACTTACCTTTACCACCTCCTTCTCTGGATTTTTCCTCCTTGTGGTGCAAAGTTCTTTCAAAAACTTGGCATATTTGGGCACTTGCTTGATGGCCTCAAGGAGGGGTAAGTTCACTTGCACCTTCTTGAAAGTGTCCAAGATAGCTTGATCACTTTCGTCCTTCTTAGATTGGGCAAACCTGCGTGGGAAGGGCATGCAAGGAGAAGAAGGGTTAACAATAACCGATTTGCACAAGTTAGAAGTTTTACCTTTATCTTTCGGAATTGCCTTAGGAGGTGAGGATGTTCTATCCTCTACCCTAGATGTTGCAGGGTCATTCTCAATTCCCAACTTGGTGGGCTCTTGTTCTTCCTCAAAGCTTGCTTGGGCCTCTTTGATTCGTTTAGGTTGGTCCACAAATGTTCGTCCACTCCTTGTAATAACAACTGAAGCATTCTCCACGTTACCCTTAGGGTTAGGTATTGTGTTACTAGGGAGCTTCCCAGACTCGTGAATCTTGCCCATGAAGTCCACAACTTGGCCCATTTGCCTCTTAAGATCTGCAATATCCTTAGTATGGGTCTGTTGTCCTTGAATCAAAGCCTGTGTAGAGTTTGTCAATGCCTGAGTAGAACTAGTCAAGGCTTCCAACGTTTTATCATAATGAGACATTGAACTCCCTGAGTTCTGTTGAGGAGGCATGTAAGGCCTTTGAAAGGAAGGTCCTTGAAATGAAGGCCCTTGAGGACGTTGGAAGTTCCCACCAAGAGGCTTCTGAGCATTCTCATTGTTGGTCCACTTGAAGTTGGGATGGTCCCTCCATCCTGGATTGTAAGTATTTGAATAAGGGTCATGCCTAGGACGTTGAGGTCCTCCCTGATATCCTCCTTGATACCCTCCAATAGCATTTGCAGATTCCCATCCTCCATTGTCATTGAGTTGAGGGCATTGATCTGTAACATGCCCTTGCATAGAGCATACCCCACAAGCTATTGTAGGACCTGGCCCCTTAGAACTTATAACTTGGTTCATAAGGAGGGTGAGCTTATTCAGTTGATCTTCAATGGCAGTGTTCCTGCTCACTTCATGTACCCTACGAGTAGAGTGTCCTACACCCTCATATTGTTGACTGTTCAGGGCACGGTTTGCTATAAGTTCCTTTCCAGCAGCAGGTGACTTATCCACAAAAGCTCCTCCAGCTGCAGCATCAAGCATTTGTCTCTCTAAAGGTAGGAGTCCTTCGTAAAAGCAGGTAAGTAGGGTCTCATCCTTCATCTGATGTTGAGGACATTGTGCAAGTAAGGAATTGAACCTCTCATAGTAGGCAGCATAGGACTCATCTTGGGCTTGCTCAATTCCACTGAGTTTCTTTCTAAGTGTTATGACCTTCGAAGCTGGGAAGTACTTTTCCAAGAAGGCTTGCATCATAGTTTCCCATGAAGTGATACGTCCAGCAGGAAGCTCATATAGCCAATCTTTGGCTCTGTCAGCTAGGGAGAAAGGAAATGCCTTCATCTTGAGAATGTTTTCATCTGCTCCTTGTGGTTGCATGTTTGTACACACAGACTGGAATTCCCTGATATGCTTGTTAGCATCCTCCATATTAAGGCCATGGAACATAGGGAGCTTGTGCAACAATCCACTCTTAAGCTCGAATTCTGCCTGTCTTCCTGCAGCAGGGGCAGGGTATACAATGCTCGTAGGAGGTCCTCCTTCGACTGTTGCTGTAGAGAGTTCCCTAATGGATGGCATTCTTGCTTCTTCTTCAGGTGGTGGTGAAGGAGGTGGGGTAGAGTTGGACGAAATTACAGGTGAGGGTGAACGTGAAGGTGGTGATGGAGATGGTGTAGGTGAGGTGGAATCTTCCAAAGGGTCAAAGATCTTTTTCCCTTGAGCGTTGAATGTGTATGGTCTGAATCTCAAAGGTGAAGAAGGTCTTCTTGGTTCAGGTTGTGGAGGATTCTTCAAACGAGCAAGCCTTTCTTCAATCTCTTGTTTACTAGGTATTTTAGAAGGCTCGGACATTCATGGAGATCCTGAACAACATCAAACTTAACGCAAGTTAGTAAATTACAAAACACAAGAAATACAAGTTAATATACAAGAAAATGTCACTATTCACAATACACAACAAAAGAGAAACGTAACAAATTTGTACACAAAAGAAAAGTATGAAAACAAAACAAAACACGTGAAAGTTATGTACAAGTATTTTTCTTTTTGCTTTTAATAATTATAAACATCGTTAATATCTCAATTGATTCCAAGTTGTAAGTCGAGCCCAATAGAAACCACTACTATTGGTGAGATACGACCTAGGGATTGTCATCTAGACATAAGTCTATTTCCTTTGTTTCAGAAGGCTAGATGACCAGATTAAGAGGTAAGTGAGAGGGAGAACTCATTTGGTGACACTACGGAGGCTACTCCCTCATTGAGGTTTAGGCCCCTATTGGCTACTCCCACATTGTGGTTTAGGCACAGTCTATAGTATCTCTGAGATCTAATTTGAACCCATCACCCAGGGTCTCAACCTAAGACACCATCCATACGCCCCTTACTCAGCTTGAAAATAACTCATGTGTTAGATTGTCCTCCAAATGTTAATAAAGGCCGCCCTCAACCTCATAAGACCTTAGAAAGGTACTAATGAAGGGTTAAGGCCAATATTAACAAAAGGGCCCTTGTCTACTCATACGATTTTACACACTTACAACAATTAAGTATTTAACAAAATTCATAATCACAATTTACTACTTTTCTTTTCTTTTTCTTTACAAGTAAAATTAGACAAATTATGTACAAAAATTTTCACACAACACACATGTACAAAACGTCAACTCTCTTTTTTTTTTTTTTTTTTTTTTTTTTACTATTATTTTCAACACTTAGGTACGGGAACAGGGAATTTTGGTGTGCAATGGGACTGTAACAGCTACCCTTTTCCAAGATTATGTTTAATCCAATATACCTTAAGTGTCACAACAATTTCTTACATTTTCTTTTGTCATAAATAATATTGATATCAAATTTAATTCCAAGCGGTAAATCAAGTGGACGTGCGGCCCAAGTATAATCGCCTAGACACAAAGTCCCTCCTACATCTTTTGGGCAACCTTACTGAAATGGCCAGGTAGGGGAGGGCGAACACAAGAGGTAGGATCCATTTTGGCATGAGCTACTCCCACATTGTGGTTTATGCCCATTTGTAAGCACTTCTGGATCCAAAACCCATCATGAACGTTGTCCCCTTCCTAGACACCATTCCACATAGGCTATACTTACTTAGATGCAAAAGGTCCTAAGTGTGAAGACAGTTCAATGAATGTTAATAAAGGCCGCCCTCAACCTTATAGGACCTGAACTAGATACCAATAAGGGGTTTAGGCCAATATTAATAAACACGACTTCACATATTCCTTCTTTAATTTACAACCGACAATTAAACTTGTGTTCAATAATATAAATAACAACCTAAGTAATTAATTAACTAATTTTCGAGAATTACAAACAATTAACAAGTAAAAATTAATTTTTTTTTTTTCGATAACAATATAAACAAATAAATATTCACAAATTAACAAGCGATTTTTCAATTCCCCGGCAACGGCGCCAAAAATTGATACGCTCAAAGCAAGCGCATAATTTAACCCTGAAATAATCATTAGTAGTATAAGCAAATAGGGATCGTTCTATTCCGGGGATTGAGGATACACCTGTCATTGTAGGACAATTAAACAATTAAAATCAAAACAGAGTAATATTCACAAAGATATTCACAAGTATATACATTATTCACGAAATAAAGGGGGGATTTAGGTTTTGATTTTCGAAAACTAAAAAGAAAACAAAGAAAACATAAAAACAAAAACAAACGAATGGAATGAGAGAATAAAGATCAAAACCAAAACCATGATTAAAATCGATTCATGTTCTAATATTGTTCATCTAAGTCATGCAAAAGGAGTTGATCATGTGAAACGTTAGAAAGCAAACAATTTCCCATATTTTACTTTTCAATGCTAATTAATCTAAGTGAAAGCACAAAACTAATCCTATCAAACATGCATTCAAGCTCTAGAAAGCTAGACAATCACACATGATTAACGCATTAAACACCTAGAAAGGCTATCAACTCAAGTGTGCAACTTAGTATGAAAAAGTTCACCTAATTGCAATCCTCTTTGATTAAAACCGATTTTTGCACAAAACCTTCCCTACTTTTCGATTCAAGAACACAAAACCAAAAAGTTGATTCATGTTCTTAAATTCTAGCACCATTCATATTAGAACCCTAAAAGTTTCGAACCATTTAAGATTAAAATACAAAAGATATCTATTAAGCAATTTTAATCAAACAATCACACAAAAGCAACTAAGAATCACAATATAAGAATCGAAATATTCTCAATTAATCATAGAATTTCAGAATCAATAAATTGTTCAAACTTATGTGTCAACTAATACAAAACCAACGAAATTCAAAGCAAAGGTTACAAAGGAGAATCGGATTACACCGTGGATGAAGATGAGATGAATTGGTGTTGTGGTTTCTTGAATCTCGAAAGCAAGCTTCAAGGATGGTGATGGATGAATGCTCACGGTTCTTCTTCTCCCTTGGCCTTGCTTGAACTCGTGGAGATGACTAGAGGATGGAGAGAAGGAGAGGAAAGCTCACGGCAAAAAGATTATTTTCTGAAATTTGTGGAGTGTCTAAAGTTGTCTTGAACGTCACATATGGGAGAGTATATATAGGAGCACGGCAAACTTGGTCTCCAAGCCGTGTATTTCTTCTTTATTTCCCATGGAATTAATTCTGAAAATTCCACATAGTTTCCTCCAATAATAGCTTGCCAAATAAGCCCTATGATGTGCTCCAACCAATCACAAAACTCCATTTTAATTCCCTAATATCTTGGCCGAAATTCCTTGAGATAATTTCTGATTTTTGTAGTTCAATTTCGGCCAAACTTCCTTTAGGGTTTCTAGGAATGAATCTAGACGTCTTTTGGGACTTTCTTGCTCTTCACACTTTTGTTTTCCTTAGAAGTCTCCCTTTTGCGTCATCTTTGCTAGGGTTTCACGTTACTCCTCCTTTATCTCATAGCTTTGGACGGCAAATCCCTAAGATAAGTCTCCAAATATATTTTCCTTCCATAAAAATTACCCTAGAAAATCTCCAACCGAAATCTTCTTTTAATTTCTGATTTTCACGCCATCTCCCTTGTTTATCTCTTGGCTTTGGATGGCAAACATCTCTAGGGTTTCTTCATTGCGTCACAAACCCTAATTCCATGGGCCCATGTGGGCCTTGATCCATTTTGCCGAAAATCCACTTCAATCTTTGAGTTCTTGGGCCTTGTTGCTTCAACTTCAAGCCTTTTCTTCCTTTAACGCCAAAACACTTCATTTTTCCATTTCTTTTTCATGGGTGCGTTGGAAACTTGCTTGGTAAGCTCTCCTCCATTTCGCATGATTTCCTGGTTGGAGCAGGAAAGCTTATTTCTTCATTTCTGCTCAATTGTGTGGCCTTTTGTGTCACATTTTTGCTCCCCTTAACGTTCGCGAGCTCCTCTTTCCATTTGTGAGTTCATTTCCACTTTTTAGCTCCGAGGTCCTGAAAATAGAAACCGTTAATGAAAAATAGAAACTTTCCTAAAATGAAAAATAGAAACTTTCCTAAACTAAAATGGGAAACTTTCTAAAAATGAAAAATAGAAACTACAAAATAGAAACTTTCTACATATAGGAACTTTCCCAATCAAAGAATGGAAACTTTCCCAAACAGGGATTTTAAAAGGAAATGGCGCAAAAAATGTAGGGAAAAGCAGTTAAAACCTCGCATTAAAATGCTCCTATCAACAAGAAGGAAACGTAAGAAACAAAGATCAAAACCAATTCCATGTAAATTTGATTCAAACCCTATAATTGATCATCTAAGTCGTGAGAAAGAAGTTGACCATGTGAAACGTTAGAAAGCACCTAAATTAAACCTATTGAACATGCAATCATAGTCTAGAAAGCTAGCTAATCAATAACACATTCAACGTAAGAAGCATAGAGAAAGGATGTCAACCAAAGTGCACAACATAGAATGAAAAAGTTCATCTATTTGTAATCCTCCTTAATTGATTTCGACTTTTGTCCAAAGCTTTCACTACTTAAATCTATCTCCAATTACATGCATATATCCTAAATTGGCCACCAAAGAACATAAACATGCAAAAGTTTTCTATAATCCAAAATCAATCAAGCAATCTCACATAAGCAACATATAAATCAATATAAAGAAATCACAAATTTATTTCAAAACATATAAACGGGCCTTAAACTTTGCCCTTAACGTCATGTTAACTAGAATTCATAACTCTACAAATCAAACAAAGGAAAACAAAAGAAAGTATGAAATACACCATGAAAGATAGATGACAAGCCTTGAGACGAAGAACTTGAAGATGCTTGAAAGCAAGCAATCTTCTATGGACGACACAAGGGTGGATGGCGGCTAGGATCTTGATGTATTGCATGACTTCTTCTCCTCCTTGGTTGAGACGCAGAGCTTCTGAAGACTAGAGAATGGAGAGAACTTTTCTGATGTTTATTTTCTGAATGAAAGTGTGTGTTGTGGTCTCTAAAACGTCCAGAGAGGAGGGTATATATAGGGGAAGGCAATGCTTCATGAATTTAATTCCCAAAGAATTTTCTGGTTGCACCACACAGCGTCGACCAATCACATAGTGCCACATCAGCTCTGTTGTGTCATCTAACCAGTCAAAAAGCTCCAAAATCAATCCCTAATATATTGTTGCCAAATTTCTATTGATTTAATCTGATTTGATTCAAAATTTTCAGCCAACATATCTTGAGGGAATTGAGGGATGAATCTGGACTTGTTTTGAGCATTTTCTTGTTGCACAATCCCTTGAAACTCTCCCTTGATATTCTCAATGTAATCTCCTTGATTCTCTCCTTGATTTTCACATTATCTCCATCATTTCCAATGGAAAAATCAGATTTAATCTCCCAAAATATCTCCAATGTTGATACGTACAAAAGCTACGCCAATTTAAACCCTGAAAAACATCATCATTAGTATAGAGCAAATAGGGTATCATTCAAAACCGGGGATTGAGGGTACAAACATGTGAAACGAAAACAAAGAAATCAAAGAGAATAATTTACAAGTTACGAAATTATTAGAACACTTTACAAGTTTACAATTACAAGCATGCTTTAAAGTTAGAACAACAAAGAGTTAGAGAGAAGAACATACATGTATCACACGAAAGTAAGAGAGAAAGAATGAGAGAGAGAAACGAAAATCACAAGTATATATATACACATAATTCGAAAGGAAGAGAGAATTCAAGTTAGAATAGGTTTTGGAAATACTAATCCTACTTAAATACATTTTACAAGTCATAGTCATGTTAGGAAAACCATATACAACAAGAATACAAAGTCTAATCAAGTCAAACAAGAAATCCTAAGTCAAAACTAACTCTAACTACTTTTCCTAAAAAACACCAAAAGAATTCCTATGTTTTAGCAACTCCTAAAAAACACAAAACAAATCCCTAAAAACCACAAAATTAATTCCTAGAAAACACTAACACATATTTACTATTCACGGAGACACTATTCACGAATTTTTAAAAAACATTTATTTTATTTTATTTGTTTTCTTATTTTCATGAACATGCTACCTAAGAATCTAAGTTAAATTTAATTATTTACAAATATACACGAACAAGAAAACATAAAGATAGGGGGGTTTTTGAAGATTAAAATGTAAATTTTCAGAAAACAAATAAAAGAATAAAAGCAAAGAAATCGTTTTATATACATAGGTGGGAAAAGAAGAATTTTTGGAAAACAATTCATCAGGAACAATTGAAGAACAACATATTCATGCATCCCTTAATCTTGTTTATTACCAAGAACGTCATCAATCAAGACACAAAGATCAAAGCAACCAATGTCCCTTTTAACTTTCTTTCTTAAGTTAATCGAAATAGCAAAGCACCAAATCAATTTATTTTGAAAACCCGAATACACACATATGTTGAAAATTCGTTTTCAAATCATTAAGTTCAAGAAAGAATTGATGAACATGCAAATCCAAGCATGTCAAAGCTATTCATCACATGCATAATCTGATTTACGACTCAAAGCAAGCCTTCACTACATATTGAATTAGAGTTTACAAAGCAAACTTAATTACTAGCAAGTTACATGCAATTCATCCTATTATGTTTGTTAGACCAAGTGAATCGTTGACATGTACTGAAGCACAAAATCAAATCATCATTCTATCAATTCGGCAATTAACAAAGATCAAGAACACATAAACATATCAAACACGAAAAGAACTATCTAAATTGAATCCAAAAATAGGTTTGTCACATCATAGTTTTGGTTTAAACAACAGAAATTCCAAAGCAGAAATTCTAACTACAAGAAAGCCATAACCGCAAATTAACATGAGAAGATGATGGTATGATCAACCCTTGATCACGTCCCAAGGTCCAAAGCAGATCCAAGATGATGTACAAGTGATGAACACGGCTGGGAAGATGGATGGTCACGGCTATGCTCCTTGAAGATTGCAAAAACTGAAACTTAGAAAGAACAAGTGAGAAATCGAAATTGTGGAGAAACAATGTGTCACCCATGAGATGTCAAATACACTAGGTATATATAGGAGAACGTCTCAAGGCACTCCCAATTCGTTCCTACTTGACTTCTCCAAGTTCTTGTTGATTTAGGACTTCTTTGACACAAAACAGTTTCCCGGCAGACTTGACCTCCGTGTACCAAATCGGCCATAACTTCTTCTAGAAAATAGATATCACTGAGCTGTAAAAAGTTCTGGAAACTAGACATCTGTAGCTTTCCAATCATATAAAGATCATAATTTTTTGAGCTCTGAGCTGTTTTTGACGAAGTTGACTGATCTGCACAGGTAGATTTCCGAATCTGTAATGGATTTGACTTTCAAAGCACAACTCTTGTCCATTTAGGATTTCCTTCACATCACATGCCTCTCACATGTCTTCCACGCCTTGTTGAAGAATGAAACGTCAAGAACTCCCTAGAACCTTCAAGAATCTCACGGAAAATCCAATCCAAACTCAACTAGAAATCCAAACTCCTCATTGCTTTGAAATACGAATTCTTTGAGACTTCCTCCAAGTGTGCACGGCACATGATCTTCTTGAGACTTCTAGATGCTTCATGAACGTTCCAAGGACTTCTCCTAGCTTCCACAGGTCTCCTAGTGTGAGTAGAACTTCAAGTGCAAGTAGGTTTCATAGTCAAATACGAACTTCTTTTCCGAGATGCTTCTACACTCTTCCGGAATCTTTTTGAGTAATCCTTATCCAACAGGGACTCCTTATCACACTAGTATTCCTCATCTGAGTAGAATTGGGTTTCCTTGTCCAAGTAGAACTCCTAGTCCAAGTCAGCTTCAGATTCCTACTTCAACTGGGATTCCTTTTCCTAGTCAAACTGGGAAAACTTCCATTTCTTCATTTCTTTCCATTTCTGCACCACTTGTGCTTCCTTAGCCATTTTTGGACTTTGAGACTCCATTTTACCTGAAAAACACTAGCTAAGTTAAATTGATCAAGTTAAAAGAAATAACTTAGCAAAATATAGGGTTTAGATACTTATAACGTCACATTTCATGCTCCTATCAAATACGCCCACACTTAGCTTTTGCTAGTCCCTTAGCAAAATCAATATAACAAACCAAAAAGACTAAGACACAAAACAAAGAAGACCAACAAAAATAAACTTAAGTAGAGAAAACGAAAACATAAGGACTCAAAACAAGAAAAACATCAAAAAAAAAACTTAGACAAAATCAAGACAAAAACGTCACAATTAAAGACTCCAACGTTGACACATAAAAGACTCTATTGCCCTTTAACATATTGTCTCAGAAATCTCATACTTTCAAGTCACCAAGATTAGCACTTAACCAAGCATCACATCTTCAAAATATTCAAGAGCTAATTACAAAATATAATCCACTTACAAGCATGTAAGACTTGGGGGTAACAATGGTGGTGGGTGGAGCTTAACATATTTCAAACAAATCATGATTCAAACCATCACATGGATATATCACTCTTTCTTCTCTCAGATTCAAGGCTCATGCTTAAAAGCTTATCACTCAAGTATATGTGAAGGATTAGCAAGTGTATCACATATTAAGAAACGAAAGCACATATATATTTTTCAAAAGATCTCATGAAGGATATCAATCACATGCACAAATGGACCCAAGCCATAAGTTCAACAGTCATAACTCATCTCCACAGATCAAAGGCTGTCCCATCTTAAGGATCAAAGAGGTCTTATAATTAAGGGTTGTAATGGGGCCAAGGTTTAAGGTTTAAAGAAACGAAGGGATAGGAAAATCACAAAGTATCCTAAAAACCTCGTAGAGCACTTGTTGATGTAGAGAGACCAAATTTCGAAATCCACCATGCATAGCAAAACGTCATGTATCCTCCAAGGCTTTATAAAAGGGCCAAGGGTCATCATCTTGGGCCCTAGCTTCATTCTAACCTTCTTTTGAACAAGTGTGAATTGGACAAAGACCAAATTTCGTAACAATGGTCCTTCACTTCAAAGCAACTCCAAATCCACTAAGTATAGGGGACTAACATCCATAACATAGAACAATAAACTCTTCTTTTTTTTTCTTTGTATTGCCGTGAATTTCTTTCTTTCATTTTTTTCGATTTCATTCTCTTTTTTTTTTTTATTATTTCTCACGGCAAATACATATACAATTTACATATGGACAAGTCTACCCCCACACTTGAACGTCTTCATGTCTTCAAAACTCTTCCTTGACGCCAAAACTCCAAGCAAAGTCTCAAAATATGCTCTACTAAGTTTTTAGAACAAAGGGTAAAGATATAACTATACTAAGGTTAAAGGTTAAGGAATTTTGAGGGTGATGAAAGAAAATGTTTAATGTAGGCTCAAAATGGTTAAACTAGGAGAGTCCCACGACGGGCACAAATGGGGACAAAAGTTTTATTTGGCTATGGTGGTAAAGATCCTAAGTTGCCTTTATCCTTTCCAAAATCAGGGACATGTATTGATAAAAGTTTCAATAAGCATAAAAGTGAATTCTAGCATTCTCTAGTCCATTAAACTTAATCTATGGCATGTAATCAATCAAGATGAAAGAATAATGAGATCAACAAAATCATCGCCAAGAAAATAAGAGTATAATAATTTTTTTTCATTAATCACTCAACAAAGAAAAGGCACATGGCTCAAATTCTCACAAGGGTTTATTATGAATCATAACTTATCTTCCACATGTTCATATTCTGTACCAAGGTTACGCATGCACCATATCTACTACACATTCATATGCTTTTCATAAATCATAATTAACCAAAGAATAGCATCAAACATTATCTCAATCTTGTGATCCTCTTTTAGCCTTAATTTCAGAGATATAAGCTCATCCTAGACAGTTAAAAGGGCATCCTAAGACTTGATCGCAAAACAAGAACAAAGATAGCACATAAAGATTTTTTTTTTTTTTTTTTTAAAAAAAATGAAGAAAATATTTCTTTATTATCTATTTTTCTGAAATTTTCCATTTTTTTTTTGTATTTTTTTTTAGACCACAAAAACTAGCTATCTAAAAATAAAGTGAAACGTTAAACCCTTCCCCCACACTTAAATCATGCATTGTTAACGCAAGGAAACCTAAACACAAAGTAAAAATTCAAAATTCAAAATAGGGAAGAGTTCAAGAAAGCAAATCTGCGTTAATGGCTCCTCCACTGCTACGGTTGAGATGGGTTGCCTCCCATGCAGCGCTTAATGTTTAAAGTCTTTCAGCCTAGACTTGCACCTTCATGTAATCCTCAGTTGGTGGCGCCTCTTAGAGGGGTACATCCTCCACATTGTGCTCCACAAATGCCTCATAGTAAGGCTTAAGTCGATGGCCATTCACCTTGAACTCAGCTCCAGTAGTGTTACTCCTTATCTGTATAGCACCATTAGGAGAAACATTAGTAACAAGAAAAGGACCAACCCATCTAGAACGCAACTTACCAGGAAAAAGTCTTAATCTAGAATGAAACAAAAGAACTTTTTGACCAACTACAAAGGTCTTCCCACGAATCATCTTATCATGGAAAGCCTTTGTCTTTTCCTTGTAAATATGTGCACTATCATAAGCATCATTTCGAATTTCCTCAAGTTTATTGAGTTGCAACTTCCTATGAAGTCCAGCTTCATCCAAGTCCATGCTAAAGGTCCTCACGGCCCACCAAGCTCTATGCTCCAGCTCCACAGGCAAGTGACAAGCCTTTCCATACACCAACCGAAATGGAGACATCCCTATTGGCGTTTTGAAAGCTGTCCTATAGACCCAAAGAGCATCCTCCAAACGCGGGCTCCAATCCTTCCTTGAAGGCCCCACAGTTTTCTCAAGTATCCGCTTGATCTCCCTATTTGAGACTTCTGCTTGTCCACTCGTTTGAGGATGATAGGGCGTTGAGATCCTATGAGTAACGTAATACTTCCTAAACAAAGCTGCAATGGTCTTGTTGCAAAAGTGAGAACCTCCATCACTAATGATTGCTCGAGGCATGCCAAACCTACTAAAAATATTATACTTTATAAACTCTGCAACAACCTTAGAATCATTAGTCCTGGTGGCTTTCGCTTCCACCCACTTAGAAGCATAATCAACAGCTAAGAGAATATAATAAAAACCATGAGATGAAGGAAAATGACCCATAAAATCTATACCCCAAACATCAAAAACTTCGACAATAAGTATAGAATTTAAAGGCATTTGATCTTTAGGCCCTAAGTTTCCAGTTCTTTGGCACCTATCACATGTCATACAGAATTCATATGCATCTTTAAACAAAGTAGGCTAATAAAAACCAGATTCCAACACCTTTTTAGCAGTTCTATTAGAGCCAAAAGTGACCACCACATTGTTTAGCATGACAAAACTCAAGTATAGCTTTTCTTTCATTATTAGGCACACATCTCCTTATTAACTGATCAGAACAATATTTCCACAAGTAAGGATCATCCCAAACATACTGCCTAGCTTTAGTCTTAAGTAATTCACGTTGAGCACTTAGCATGTCATTAGGAAACGTTTTAGAGGCCAAATAATTAACAATATCTTCATACCAAGGCTCACTTACCTGGATTCCGAAGAGTTGTTCATCCGGAAACATCTCCACTAAGGGTATGGCGTCCTCCTCACTCACAAGTCTGCTCAAGTGGTCTGCCACAACGTTGTCAGAGCCCTTCTTATCCTTGATCTCAACATCAAACTCTTGAAGCAAGAGTATCCAACGAATTAGCCTAGGTTTTGCCTCCTTCTTTGACCTCAAGTACCTTAAAGCTGCATGATCAGAATAAATAATAACTTTAGTACCCAGCAAATAAGATCGAAATTTTTCTAAGGCAAAAACAACAGCTAAAAGTTCTTTTTCAGTTGTAGAATAATTGAGTTGAGCGTCATTGAGGGTCCTTGACGCATAGTAGATGGCACAAGGCTTCTTGTCCTTCCTTTGGCCTAGCACGGCCCCAAGTGCATAATCTGAGGCGTCACACATGATCTCAAAGGGAATAGACCAATGAGGGGGAAGCATGATGGGTGCAGACGTCAAGAGCTCCTTCAAGGTGTTGAATGCCTTCTTGCAATCCTCATCAAATCCGAATGACACCTCCTTTTGAAGTAGACAACATAGGGCCTAGAAATCCTAGAAAAGTCTTTGATAAAGCGCCTGTAAAAACCTGCATGTCCAAGAAAAGAGCGGACCTCCCTCACACTTGTGGGGTTTGGTAAGTATTTAACAAGATCTACTTTAGCTTTATCAACTTTGATTCCACGTTTAGAAACAATATGCCCTAAAACTATCCCTTGTTTTACCATAAAGTGACATTTTTCCCAATTTAAAACAAGGTTAGTTTCTTCACAACGTGTAAGTATCAATTCTAAGTTACTTAAGCAATTTTCAAAATCTTTACCAAAAACAGAAAAGTCATCCATAAAAACTTCAATAATTTTCTCAATAAAATCAGAAAAGATACTTACAATGCACCTTTGAAACATACCTAGAGCATTGCAAAGTCCGAAAGGCATCCTTCTGTAAGCAAACATCCCAAATGGACATGTGAATGTCGTTTTCTCTTGATCCTCATTAGCAATGGCGATTTGGTTGTAACCAGAATACCCATCCAAAAAGCAATAGAACTCATGGCCAGCCAACTTCTCAAGCATCTGATCAATGAATGGCAAAGGAAAGTGATCCTCCCTAGTGGTGGCATTGAGCTTCCTATAATCTATGCAAACTCGATGTCCAGTTATAGTCCTCTGAGGTACTAACTCATTCTCTGCATTCTTAACAACTGTGATCCCAGATTTCTTTGGCACAACCTGAACTGGTGAAACCCACTTAGAATCCGAGATAGGGTAGATGATGCCACAATCAAGAAGCTTGATGACTTCCTTTTTCACAACTTCCATCATAGGGGAGTTCAAACGTCTTTGAGCCTCCCTTGTTGGCTTGGCTCCCTCCTCAAGCAGAATCCGATGTACACAAGTAGTGGGGCTAATTCCCCTAATATCCGCTAAAGTCCAACCAATTGCAGTCTTATGCTGCTTAAGTATCTCCACCAATCTATCCTCTTGAGTTGACGTTAAAGATGATGAAATGATGACAGGTACAGTTTCGTTTTCTCCCAAGTAAGCATACTTCAAGTGATCCGGTAATTGCTTAAGTTCCAAAGTAGGTGCCTGAATCATTGAAGGTAAAGGTTTATTAGTAGAGGGAGAAATAAACACAGAAGAAACATTACCTAGCTCATATGGTGTTGCCTCAAGAAAAGCAACATGTTCCATGATAGTATCACTATGAATAGCCGTGAGCTCTTCCTTAGGGATGGTAGTGTCATCCTTCATTATACCAACGCCGTGGGCAATGGTTGAAACCAAAGTATCCTCATTCATCATCTCCATGAATTTCTGCGCAAGTTCATCAAGTATATCAATAGAAAAACATGATGAAAAATCAACCAAAGGATACCTCATTGCTTCAAAGATGTTGAAGCCAACAATTTCACCATCGAGCTCCATTGTTAATGAGCCAGAATAAACATCAATTTTAGTTCTAGCCATCCTCATGAAGGGCCGGCCTAGCAACAATGGTGTTCCACTTTTAGGGGACTCCTCCATCTCTAGGACATAGAAGTCAGCTGGAAAGATTAGCTCACCAACCTGCACAAGTACATCCTCAACTAACCCCTTAGGGTATGCATTAGATCGATCTGCCAACTGAATAATAACGTTATCACGTTTAAGCTCACCTAGACCTAGAGTTTCATAAACAGAATAAGGCATGACATTTATAGAAGCTCCTAAGTCTAGCATGGCATTTCGAATTTACTTGTGCCAATAACACAAGGGATAGAAAAACTCCCTGGATCCTTACACTTCTCAGGCATTCTGCGTTGAAGCACAGCTGAAACATTCTCACTTACCTTCACTACTTATTTCTCACGGTTTTGCCTCCTTGTGGTGCAAAGTTCCTTCAAAAATTTGGCGTACTTAGGAATTTGCTTAATGGCCTCAAGGAGAGGGATGTTGATTTGCACTTTCCTAAAAATTTCTAAGATGGCCTTCTCAGCTTCATCCTTTTTAGACTTAGCATATCTGCTTGGGAAAGGCAAAGGAGAAGAAGATGGATGAGCAATAACCGAATTGAAAGAGTTAGAAACATTACCTTGAGTGTTCGGTTTTGCAATTGAAGGTGGAGATGTCACTTGAGCTTTTGACGTTGCAGGGTCCTCCTCCTCCTCTAATATTGACGTTCAGATCTTATTTTGAGGTTTAGGAGGAGCTACAAGGGTCTTACCACTCCTTGTAGTCACGGCTTTTGCTTGCTCAAAGTGAGGATTTGGGATGGTTCCACTTGGTAGCTTACCTTGCTCATGAAACTTACCCATAAACTCCACAACTTGACTCATTTGCTTCATCTCATTCACATCCGTGGATATGGCATTGATTTGATTCCCATGATGAGTTTGACCTGCAATCAAAGCTTGAGTAGATTTAGTTAGAGTTCTTATCAATTCATCATTAGAAGAAGAAGAAGCATTTGAATTAAAGTTTGAATTTAAAGGAGTAGGGTTAGGAGGTTGAGGCTTTTGATAAAAGCCTTGAGGACGTTGTTTGAAGCCTTAAGGTGCAATTTGAACATTGTCTTGTCCTTCCAACGAAAATTAGGGTGGTCCCTCCATCCAGGGTTGTAGGTGTTTGAGTATGGATCATTCCTAGGACGTTGGTACCCTTGTTGGAAGCCTATGGCGTTGACACCTTCAGGTCCTCCGCTTTCCATGAGTTGAGCGCATTGGTCAGACACATGCCCTTGCATAGAACAAACTCCACACACCATGACTTGTCCATGAGTTCCCTGAGACACAAGAGAAGTAAGTTTGTTAATTTTATCTTCCAATTGAGCTAAAGTACTTACCTCATGGACCTTTTCACGAATAGTAGTGGTTTTGGGCCTAGAGCCTCCATATTGTTGTTGATTCAAGGCCCTATTTTCAATAAGGATCATTCCAGCTGCAGGTTCCTTATCAACAAACGATCCACCAGAAGCTGCATCTAGCATGTCTCTTTCCAAGGGTATGAGACCATCATAAAAGCAAGTGAGCAAGGTCTCATCCTTCATGCCATGTTGAGGGCATTGAGTGATAAGAGACTTGAACCTTTCATAATACTCTGCGTAAGACTCCTCTTGCCCTTGCTGAATTCCACTTATCTTCTTCCTACGCATGATGATGCGAGATGTAGGAAAATACTTCTCAAGAAACGCCTTCATCATGTCCCCCCAAGATGTGATTCGTCCACTAGGCAACTCATAAAACCATTGTTTTGCCTTGTCAGCCAACGAAAATGGGAAGGTTTTTAACTTCAAAATATGCTCATCAGCTCCTTGAGGCTTCATGCTAGTGCATATGAACTGAAATTCCATCAGGTGGTTGTTGGGGTCTTCCATAGGGAGTCCATGGAATGTAGGAAGACGATGAAGTAACCCAGACTTCAACTCAAAATCAGTTGTTAATCCCTCAGCTGCAGCAGGGTATGTTATGCATAATGGGACGCCACCAGGTGGAATGACAGATGTGGAGAGTTGTCTAATGGTGAGAGCCATTGGAGGTGGTGGTGGTGGTAGAACAAGTTGTGCACGAGGTGATGGAGGTGGTGTTTGGTGTGGTGATTGATGTGGTGATGGTGGTGGTGATTGATCAATGGAAGTGTCAGATGCTTCTACTTCCCTCTCCACTCTGTTACCTTCGTTATCTATCTGAAGCTCACGAAATTGAAGAAGTGTAGTGATGGGAGAGTTAAACAGATCAGAGTTCTGCTTAAGCCTTTCAATTCGTGCTTGAATGAGGTGGAGAGGTGTCTTGGGGTACTTGGGAGGTTCAGATGATCCGGACATTCATTGATCTGTAGTAGAACAAAAAAAATAAAAATTAAAAAAAATAAAAAAAAAAGTTAGTAAGGTATAAACAAGACGTGGACCAAGGTATAAACACCAAAAAAGTCACTATTTACATTCATACAAAAGGCCAACGAAAATTTTAATGTTAGTTACAATCTTTTACAATTTTCAAAATAATCAACTTAAATAAGATGTCATTGAGTCAAAGTTTGGACGTGCGGCCCAAAGATTCTAATGTTAATGCAATTCTCCCCTCCTTTATCCTTTGGTAACTCTTTTGGCACAGAGCCAGGTAGTAGAGGAACGATTTTGGCGAGGCTACTCCCACATAGTGGTTTAGGCCCTCTTGATAGCACTTCTCGTATCCAATCAATCTAGACACCCTGTGTTACTAGGGTGCGCCTCAGAGATAAAGGAAGATGCTTGAAAAGCATTAATAAAAGAACTTTCACCTATTCCGTTATGACTTACAACATTCTTACTTAAACCAACTATTCTAGAAAATTGTCTAAGTATATGACTTCAACAAGACATCATAAACTAAGCTTTGGACGTGCGGCCCAAGTCTTTGCCTATACACAAATTTCTTTTCAAATCCTTTGGGCAACCTTACTGAAATGGCCAGGTGGGGGAGGACGAGCACGAGAGGTAGAACCCATTTTGGCACAAGCTACTCCCACATTGTGGTTTAGGCTTGTTTGATAGTACTTCTGGATTCAAAACCTATCATGAACGTTGTCCCCTTTCTAGACACCATCCCACATAGGCTATACTTACTTAGATAAGAAAAGTCCTAAGTGCAAGACATTTTTCAAGTGTTTGATAAAAGCCGCCCTCAACCTTAAGAGACCTGAATCAGGTACTAATAAGGGGTTAAGGCAAATACCAACAAAAGAGACTTCACCTATTCCATATAGTTCACAATCCCTTACTAAAATCATACCTTAGTGGCGTTTATCACATGAAGATTTTTCAATCCCCGGCAACGGCGCCAAAAATTGATACGTACAAAAGCTACGCCAATTTAAACCCTGAAAAACATCATCATTAGTATAGAGCAAATAGGGTATCATTCAAAACCGGGGATTGAGGGTACAAACATGTGAAACGAAAACAAAGAAATCAAAGAGAATAATTTACAAGTTACGAAATTATTAGAACACTTTACAAGTTTACAATTACAAGCATGCTTTAAAGTTAGAACAACAAAGAGTTAGAGAGAAGAACATACATGTATCACACGAAAGTAAGAGAGAAAGAATGAGAGAGAGAAACGAAAATCACAAGTATATATATACACATAATTCGAAAGGAAGAGAGAATTCAAGTTAGAATAGGTTTTGGAAATACTAATCCTACTTAAATACATTTTACAAGTCATAGTCACGTTAGGAAAACCATATACAACAAGAATTCAAAGTCTAATCAAGTCAAACAAGAAATCCTAAGTCAAAACTAACTCTAACTACTTTTCCTAAAAAACACCAAAAGAATTCCTATGTTTTAGCAACTCCTAAAAAACACAAAACAAATCCCTAAAAACCACCAAATTAATTCCTAGAAAACACCAACACATATTTACTATTCACGGAGACACTATTCACGAATTTGTAAAAACATTTATTTTATTTTATTTGTTTTATTATTTTCATGAACATGCTACCTAAGAATCTAAGTTAAATGTCCCTTTTAACTTTCTTTCTTAAGTTAATCGAAATAGCAAAGCACCAAATCAATTTATTTTGAAAACCAAGAAAAAATTGATGAACATGCAAATCCAAGCATGTCAAAACTATTCATCACATGCATAATCTGATTTACGACTCAAAGCAAGCCTTCACTACATATTGAATTAGAGTTTACAAAGCAAACCTAATTACTAGCAAGTTACATGCAATTCATCCTATTATGTTTGTCAGACCAAGTGAATCGTTGACATGTACTGAAGTACAAAATCAGATCATCATTCTATCAATTCAGCAATTAACAAAGATCAAGAACACATAAACATATCAAACACGAAAAGAACTATCTAAATTGAATCCAAAAATAGGTTTGTCACATCATAGTTTTGGTTTAAACAATAGAAATTCCAAAGCAGAAATTCTAACTACAAGAAAGCCATAACCGCAAATTAACATGAGAAGATGATGGTATGAACAACCCTTGATCACGTCCCAAGGTCCAAAGCAGATCCAAGATGATGTACAAGTGATGAACACGGCTGGGAAGATGGATGGTCACGGCTATGCTCCTTGAAGATTGCAAAAACTGAAACTTAGAAAGAACAAGTGAGAAATCTAAATTGTGGAGAAACAATGTGTCACCCATGAGACGTCAAATACACTAGGTATATATTGGAGAACGTCTCAAGGCACTCCCAATTCGTTCCTACTTGACTTCTCCAAGTTCTTGTTGATTTAGGACTTCTTTGACACAAAACAGTTTCCCGGCAGACTTGACCTCCGTGTACCAAATCGGCCATAACTTCTTCTAGAAAATAGATATCACTGAGCTGTAAAAAGTTCTGGAAACTAGACATCTGTAGCTTTCCAATCATATAAAGATCATAATTTTTTGAGCTCTGAGCTGTTTTTGACGAAGTTGACTGATCTGCACAGGCAGATTTCCGAATCTGTAATGGATTTGACTTTCAAAGCACAACTCTTGTCCATTTAGGATTTCCTTCACATCACATGCCTCTCACATGTCTTCCACGCCTTGTTGAAGAATGAAACGTCAAGAACTCCCTAGAACCTTCAAGAATCTCACGGAAAATCCAATCCAAACTCAACTAGAAATCCAAACTCCTCATTGCTTTGAAATCCGAATTCTTTGAGACTTCCTCCAAGTGCGCACGGCACATGATCTTCTTGAGACTTCTAGATGCTTCATGAACGTTCCAAGGACTTCTCCTAGCTTCCACAGGTCTCCTAGTGTGAGTAGAACTCCATATGCAAGTAGGTTTCCTAGTCAAATACGAACTTCTTTTCCGAGATGCTTCTACACTCTTCCGGAACCTTCTTGAGTAATCCTTATCCAACAGGGACTCCTTATCACACTAGTATTCCTCATCTGAGTAGAATTGGGTTTCCTTGTCCAAGTAGAACTCCTAGTCCAAGTCAGCTTCAGATTCCTATTTCAACTGGGATTCCTTTTCCTAGTCAAACTGGGAAAACTTCCATTTCTTCATTTCTTTCCATTTCTGCACCACTTGTGCTTCCTTAGCCATTTTTGGACTTTGAGACTCCATTTTACCTGAAAAACACTAACTAAGTTAAATTGATAAGTTAAAAGAAATAACTTAGCAAAATATAGGGTTTAGATACTTATAACGTCACATTTCATGCTCCTATCAAATGTCATCTTCAAGCCATATGGTCTCCTAATGCCTTCAGGTTTCCTAGCCTCATCAGGAATCCTGCATTGACTGGGATTCCTAGTCAGACCAGGAAAACAGCATTTCTTCATTTCTGCTCATTTCTGCTCCATTTTCTCCATGAGACCTAAAAAATAGAAACCAAATTAAAAATGATTAAGTAAAGGAAATAACAAAAAAAAATACGGGGAGTTAAATATTAAAATGTCGCATTAAAATGCTCCTATCAAAACCATAAGCTCAACTTTGTACCTGACTTCACTAACCAAAGCTGCCCATCTCATGGATCAAGTAAGGACTTGTAACGGGTTGTAATGGGGCTAAGCTAGGTTTTTCGAAAAGAAGATTAAGGATACAAAAATCCTAAGGACCTAGCAGAGCATATATGGACCACCACCTTATGTCACCACTTTTGTAGGCCAATTATCATTGTTTTGGCCCCAAGCTTCACTTTAACCATGGAAATGGACAAAGGCCTAATTTTCAACTTTGAGCCTTCTTCAAATATGAAAGTCCAGAACCACACTTTAACAATTTCCCAAGAGTTTTCTTTTTAATTTTTTCTTCTCTTTCGCCGTTTTTCTTTCTTTCCTTTTTCATTTTCTTTCATTTTCTTTTTTTTTTCCACGCCAATCTCTCCTTTTTTTTTCTCTCTTGATTTTTCCCCACCCCACACTTGTCTTTCATCATCACCCCTATACACTATGTCATGCTCTACTAAGTCCCTAGCACAAGGGTAGAGATATCCTGTACTAAGCTCATGGTAGGGTAGTGAGGAAGATGAAACAAAGGTTTTCAACGTAGGCTCAAAGCGGTTCATTCTAAGAGTCCCACGACGGGCACAATTGGGGACACATGCTTGTTTGGCTATGGTGGTTACCCTAAAGCCTTCTATCCTATCCAAGATCAGGGCATATTATGGCATACAAGTTTTGACAGTCACAAAAGTCAAGTTCTAGTACTCTCTAGTCCATTAAAATCTATGACACATGATCATTGGATTTTCAAAAAATGATGAGGTTTTGCAAATACAACCATGACATTCTAAATTTATCAATTAAGCACTAGAAAAGAAAGTATTTCAGCTCAACAGCTCACTTAGGATCAAATGAATCAGACTTAATCCTAGCATGCTTAATGAACCAAGTTACAATCCCATCTCAAATCTTCATACAAGTATCACAATATCGATTAACCACAGAATTCAATTAAGTCCTATTTCAATTGCGAAAACCTTCAGCCATGAATTCAAAGACATGTTCATCCTAGACGTTAGGAGCATCCTAAGACTCAAACAAACAAAAAGACTATAAAACCAATGAAATTTTTTTTTAAAATTTTTTTTTAAACTGAAAATTGAAAATATTCTAAGATAAAAGTGTAACCCACCCCACACTAAGAACCTACATTGTCCTCAATGTACGAAAAAAAATTGTATATAGACCCTAAATATGGGGGGCTACGGAAATAAGGAAAGGGTAAAACAAACAAACAAAGACACAAGTACAATTCAATCTAAGTAAGTGAAGGGATAGAAATGTCAAACTCTCGTTGATGGCTCCTCCACAGCTTCGGTTGAAATGGGTTGCCTCCCACGCAGCGCTTAATATTTATAGTCCATCAGCTTGGACTCTACTCCTTGTTCACACGTCTTGGGGTGCCTCATGGAGGGTTATGTCTTCCAATGTGTGCTCCACAAAGGACTCATAGTAGGGCTTGAGACGATGCCCATTAACTTTGAACTCCTTCCCTGTCTTCTCACTCTTGATCTTTACAGCACCATGAGCAAATACATTAGTCACTATAAATGGGCCAATCCAAAGAGAACGAAGTTTACCTGGGAATAGCTTAAGTTTGGAATGGAATAACAGAACTTTCTGGCCCACTTGGAAGCTTTTTCCGCGGATCATTTTGTCATGGTATGCCTTTGTCTTCTCCTTGTAGATCCATGAAGCATCGTAGGCCTCATTCCTTATCTCCTCAAGCTCATTTAGCTGTAGTTTCCTATGTAGGCTGGCTTCATCATAATCCATGTTGAACATCTGGACAGCCCACCAATGACCTATCACTAAAACAAGGGCATATGATCCTTCCTCGTTGTGGCATTCAGCTTCCGGTAGTCGATACATACCCTATGACCTATCACTAATCTTTGGGACACTAGCTCATTATCATCGTTCTTTACCACAGTCATCCCAGACTTCTTGGGCACCACTTGCACTGGAGAGACCCACTTACTATCAGAAATGGGGTAGATTACCCCCACAATCGAGCAACTTGATCACCTCATCTTGGACCACCTTCATCATGGGAGGATGTAGACGTCTTTGGGCTTCTCTTGTGGGCTTGGCTCCATCTTCTAATAGGATCCGGTGGACACATGTGGTTGGGCTGATTCCCTTGATATCTGCTAGAGTCCAACCAATGGCAGTCTTATGCTTCTTCAACACGTCCACCAACTTCCTTTCTTGCTCTACATCCAGCGTTGATGATATGATCACTGGGAGGGTCTCATTTTCTCCTAGGTAAGCGTACTTCAAATGTTCAAGGAGTACCTTTAATTCCAACTTGGGTGCATGAACCATAGAGGGTAGCATTTTATTAGTAGAAACCGGAATTGAGAAATAGGAGATGGACCTCTTTACAGGCTGAGCCTCGAGTGAGGCCACAGTCTTAATCACTCTGGGCTCCGCAACGTCCCACTCAACCTTAGGGATAGGTTCCCCATTTGCATCATGTCCGACCCCCTCCTCTAGGGTTAGAGCATCCTCAACCATTGCTTTGGAGAATACCTGTGCGAGAGAATCAACTACATCAATAGCAAAGCAAGGTTTCAAATCAGAAACAGGGTACCTCATGGCTTCAAGAATGTTGAAGCATATAACATCACCATCAAACTCCATGGTGAGAGTCCCTTTGTACACGTCAATCTTCGTTCTCGCAGTCCTCATAAAGGGATGCCCTAAAAGTAATGGAGTGGTATTTAGGGGCGATTCCTCCATGTCCAAAACAAAGAAATCTGTAGGGAATATCAGATGGTTTACCTGCACAAGAACATCCTCAACATACCCTTGAGGGTATTTGTTAGACCTATCAGCAAGTTGAATGACAACATTATCCCTTTGAAGAAGGCATGACATTTATGGACGCCCCTAAGTCTAACATCACATTTTCAAACCTGGTGTCACCAATGAAACAGGGAACAGAAAAACTCCCTTGGTCCTTTAACTTTGGGGGTAGTTTTCTCTGGATAACTGCTGATACTGTCTCGCTCATTTTCACCAACTCCTTCTCTTTTGTATGCCTCCTTGTGGTGCATAGCTCCTTCAAGAACTTAGCATACTTAGGCACCTGTTTGATGCACTCGATCAGGGGCATGTTCACTTGAACCTTCTTGAAGATTTCCAAGATTTCTTGATCAGATTTATCTTTCTTTGTCTTGGCAAACCTGCTCGGGAAAGGTATAGAAACAACTGAGTTAGTCTTAACTAAACCAGTAGAGTTAGGAATTGTACCTTTGGGTGCCTCAGTTTGGGGCACGTTAACTACCACCCTTGATGTAGCTAGGTCCTTTTCAACATCCTTCTTGGACACCTCCACAACATCTTCTTCTTCATTAGGGGCCACTTGGGCCATCTTGTGGGCTCTGGGAGGGTCTAGTAGCATGCGCCCACTCCTAGTGATGATGGCTTGGGCATGCTCATTCCTTGGGTTAGGCACCGTGTTGCTTGGTTGTTTCCCTGTTTCAGCAATCCGGCCCATGAAATCCACTACTTGGCCTATTTGATTCTTGAGCTCTGCAATATCCTTTGAATGGGTCGCCTGTCCTACAACCAAAGCTTGAGTAGCAGTGTTAATTTGTTGTTGTCCCGCAGCAAAGGACTTCAGCAGTTCATCATAATTGGGGGCACTCAAAGTGTTGGAAACAGGAGGTGGAGGGACAGAATTAGGAATACCAAAAGTTTGAGGTACCTGAGGCCTCAAAAACAAACCTGGTGGGCGGTGATAATTCTGACCTGGGCCTTGAGGTGGTCTCAAGGTGTTATCATTGTTGGCCCAACGAAAGTTAGGGTGGTCTCTGAGCCCATGATTGTACGTATTGGAGTAAGGGTTATACCTCGGGCCTTCTTGGCCTCCTTGATACCCGAGGGCATTAACATATTCCCATCCTTCTGGAGAGGCAAGCTGGGGACATTTATCAGTGGGGTGCCCTTGAGTCGAGCACATCCCACACACTTCAGCCATTGCGCCTCCTCCATTAACGTTTAAGACTTGAGACAACAGAGTAGACATCTTGTTGACCTTGTCTTCAAAGGCAGAGTTAGTGGACACCTCATGTACCCTCCTTTGAGAGAAAAGCACCCCCTCATATTGTTGATAGTTTAGTGCACGATTTGTAAGTAGCTCCTTGGCCTCATCAGGTGTCTTATCCATAAAGGACCCTCCAGCAGCAGCATCTAACAAACCACTCTCATTAGCAGTGAGTCCTTCATAAAAATAGGTAAGGAGGGACCCCTCACTCATCCCATGGTTAGGGCATGATGCTATAAGGCTCTTAAACCTGTCCTAATAATTGCAGAAATTTTCCTCATGTCCTTGCGTGATTCCACTAATCTGCTTCCTCAAAACAGTGACCTTTGAGGCAGGAAAGTACTTCGTAAGGAACTCGCCCTTCATCCTATCCCAAGTGTTGATACTCCCAGCAGGCAGCTCAAATAGCCAAGTCTTGGCCTTGTCCTCCAAAGTAAAGGGGAATGCCTTCATCTTCAAGATATTGATATCAGCTCCTTTAGGGCACATACTCCCACAGACAAACTCGAACACCTTGAGATGCTTGCTAGTGTCTTCACTATTCATCCCATGAAACTTGCGTAGGTGATGTAAAAACCCACTTTTAAACTCAAAATCATCATTAAGCCCCTCTCCTGGTTCTGGATAGGCAATGCATAAAGGTGCAGCAACCCCACCTGTAGGATTAGATAGTTACCTAATAGTCTCGGCCATTGGTGCTTGTACTTGCTCAACAGGGGCGTGCTCTTCCTCTTCTATGTCTGTAACGTCCTCTTCAGTGACCTCATCTTCTTCCTCTTCAAAGACTTTTTCTTCTCCTTCTTCAGAATGGTCAGGTTTGTTGATCTCCTTGGTTGATCTTGAGGAGTTATAACCTGAGTAGCTAGAGTCCCCAGAGTCCCTCCTTTTTAGAGGAGGGCGATCTAAAAAAGTGAGGTTTGCCTTTTGCTTAGCACGTTCCAGTTTTTCCGAGAGCTCCTTAGTCTTATTAGAGAGAGTGGACATTCATGGACCTTTAAGACCAAATCAAGTGTTAGTAAAATATACAAGGCTCAGAATACAAATATTATGTCTTTCCTTAACTTTCTAAGTTACATTTACATTCACATACTTAGGTACTGGAACAGAGGACCTCGTTTTTGCAAGGTCATGTTTAATCCAATATATCTTAAGCATGTCACATTACATTTTTTTTTTTTTGAGTTTGTTATATACATAGTTAATATCTCAATTGATCCCAAGTTATAAGTCGAGCCCAAAAGAAACCACTACTATTGGTGAGATACGATATAGGGATAGTCGCCTAGACATAAGTCTATTTCCTTTGTTTCAAAAGGCTGGATGACCAGATTAAGAGATAAGTAAGAGGGAGGACTCATTTTGGTGATACTATGGAGGCTACTCCCTCATTGAGGTTTAGGCCCCTATCGGCTACTCCCACATAGTGGTTTAGGCTCATTCTATAGTATCTCTAAGATCCAATTGAACCCATCACCCAGGGTCCTAATCTAAGACACCATCTGTATGCCTCTTACTCAGTTGGGAAATTAACTTATGTGTTAGACCATTCTCCAAGTGCTAATAAAGACCGCCCTCAACCTCAAGAGACCTTAGCAAGGTACTAATGAAGGGTTAAGGCCAATATTAACAAAAGGGCCCTTGTCTACTCATACGATTTTACACACTTACAACAATTAAGTATTTGACTAAATTCATAACAACATACAATTTACAACAATTACAACATACTTAATTTAAGTGAAACACATACAATTTACAACATACTTAATCTAAGTGAAACAACTACAATTTACAACTTGCTTAAAAAAACTTCTACAAATTGTACAACAATTATAACAGATATGCTTAATTTCATAACACTCATAAAACTTAAACTAAATCACAATTATAGCTTGGCAGAACAAAAATCGCAATTTGTCACCATTCCACAAGTGTAGTACAAAAATTTAACATGCATTCTATATAAACAACAAAATCAATGACACTTTAAGCGTTAGGGATTTTAACAATCCCCGGCAAAGGCGCCAAAAATTGATGAGGCTGAAATAGCCTCACAATTTAACCCTGTAAAATGTAGTTGTCAATATAGGATAAGCAGGGATCAATCAATCCGGGGATTGTAGGGTACACCTACACAAAAATGTCAATTAACAAATAAAAGAATAAAATGGCGGATATGGGATTTGGTTACTAATCTACTTAAAATAAAATTAAAATAAAATAAATAAAACTATATACAATGAAATACTTCCCTAACCTAGACCAATACCACTCGGAAATAGAAATAGAAAATCCATTTCAACATGCTACAAAAACGTGCCCATCTTAAATACCTAGATAAGAGCCCAAATGAAAAGCCTCAGCGGATCAATCCATTTGTCTAATTCGTTCTAATGTGGGCTTGGATCGGAAGAGTCCTTGCCATGCCCAATACTACAAATTTTTTAGAACACTCAGCGTAATTCTCTTAATCAGTAGTATTATCTAACCCCCGAATCGACTCACACATGCAAATTAACCATTACACATAGAATTTAACACATAATTTTCAGAATCGTTTAACCATTGAAACATGGTTTTTACCACTTTAGAACTAATTATTACTTGTTTAACTTAGCGTCTTAACAAATAACAATTATTCTTGGCAAATTCAGCAAACAAACAAGAACACTGAGCGTGATTCTAGCATGGGAACTTATTAACCTAACTCTGAAAATTACCTAAACACGTAAAAGGGCACAAGATTGTGACATGCATCATCAAAGAATTCTCGAAATTAATTCAATAATAAACTGAAAATCTCAAAAATATTAATAAAAATATTCTGAACATTTCATGTCTCCAATTACATAACTCGCAAATCCAAACACAGAAAACCGAAACAAAAATTGAAAGTAGAGTCATAGTTACACTTTGAAGGTTTCCTCAGCGGCTTGGCAACAAGGTGCTGAACTCGTCTCTGCTATGGTGTGGAGCGTCTTTGACTCAGCGCCTAAGAGCTTCGTAGATTGCTGGATGGATGGTGGTCACAGTCTTGTAGGTGATGGAGGATTGACGAGTGAATTGGGCAGAGTCTCGAAAGAGGTTTTGGCCAGGAAGTGATAGGCAAGGAAGTGATCCCCATTCTGTTCTGGATGTTGCCTATTTATAGTGGAGCAGTGGTTGGCTTTTGTCGATCGTACCCTTCATCATTTGGACGGATGGGGTTGCATAGCTTTCTTCATCTTCTCTTTAATTTTCTGTTTCTTATTTCTTGTCCTTTTAATTTCTCATAATGGGATACTTATGGCCTTAATTCCTCTCAATAATGGGGCAATTCCTTTAATTTCCCAACTGAAACATCTTTCTCCTTTATTCCCCTTCTTCATTACTTGGTCAAACGTCTTAAATTTCCTACAAAAAGGTGGAGAATATCAGAATTTTTTTAGACAAAATAAAGGGAATCAAAATGTAAAGACCACAAAAACATCGACGATAAGGAATCCTGATCTCGTTAGGATTTTTCATAAATTTTCATTTTCCTCCTATTTTACTCCAAACACTCTGCAAGACTCTAAAATGACTTTAATGACTCAAAACAGAAATCTAAGGGAGAAATAAGGCTAGAATGGAGCGTATACTCATGAAAATCATCGCACTTTGTGCTTTTATCAACTTGTTTATGCCACATAAGTATAGATCGCAAACTCTGGAAATACGCGGCTCAATAGCCACCAAAGACCACAAAATAACACCAATGTTAGTCGCCACACTTTCCGCATATGTGAGAACACACTCTCATATCGACTTATAGTTGGATGCGCAACCCAAATCTCCTATAAAAGAGGGAAATCCTTCCCAATCTATACCGTGACCCTGTCTTCATCTTATTCAGATACTGACTTAGGCATCAAATGGTTCTAGGCTGGCAACTCTAGTCTCCCCAGACCTATTTATGTCTTGGCAAGTATCGGAAGAGAGAATTCAACCCTGTGATTTTGTAGGTAATGCCTCTCGATATCAGTAGAAACACAAGTCATTTACTTTAAGTTTTGCTTTCCTCGAGTTCTGCTTTAACAATTAGGGGGGTCAAAGAGTTGACTTTTTATAGGATAATCATTCGGAAAAATTTTCTTGAGAGATGTAGGGGACTTTAAACTGAGTCGATAGACATGTGCCACTCTCAAATCGGAGTTCATATGTAAAAGTTATGGTCAGAAAACTAAAGTTACTATTCTGAGCAAGGGGTATAAAAAAATGAGGACTTACCAAAAATGGTAAGTCAGTTTTCTCACCTGGGCCAAATTAAATGTAATACCCGCAATTTCCATTTTAATTTCGAGTTATTGTATCGAATGATTATTATGCGATTTCACAATTTATGTTCGATAATCATTCATTTTTACAATTATCGAAGTTTCGAAAAGTTTATTTTAACGAAAAACTCGAAATACTCGGTTTGAGAAATCGACTTTTTCTACGTACGAAATTTGGAGAAACTTCCTTCATGAAAGTTGTAGAGCTCGTCGATACGAGTCCGTACACGTGCGGAACACGAAGATCGGATTTTTCCTGAATTAGTTATCGAATTTCGAAGTTTTCCGAAACAAGTATATATAGAAAAATGTTTGGGAACCCTAATTTTTTTCCTACCGGTTCCTCTTTCTTCTTTTTTTTCCTTCTTTCTTCTTCTTCTTCCGTTTCTAGAAAACAGTTTTTTTTCTCTCTCTCTCTCTTACAGACGCGATCGGCCGAAGAGGAGAAAAACTTCTCCTTAATTTTTCTCCCTCCACAGACCACCTCTCGACCTCAAACCAAGTCCCAGGCGTTCATCTCGAGCTGCTCTAGCTCCCGGAGGCAGTCTCACACCGCGGCGCAGCCTGTGGCGGCGGCGGCGAAGCCCGAACCGAAAACGTCCATTTTCGGTTCGATCTCGATATCTCGAGCTACACTCCATCATTTCACCTGATTCTTGTCCCATTGAGCTCGCCTCAACTTCCTCTACAAGCACCAAGAAGGACCGGAACTGGGTCGAACGTTTTCACGTTCGTCGGAGCTCGACCCGAACGGATCGAAATACCGAAACTTTCGATCAAGATATCTCGAGCTATACACGATCGTTTCTTGTGATTCCAAGCTTGTTGAGTTCGCAAGGAAGTTCTGAACAAGTTTCCAGAAGGGATCGGGGCCTGAGGTTGCAGTTTTCACGTCGGTTTTCAAGCTCACCGGTTTCTGCATTTTTTCCGGCCGCCGACTGTAAATCGGTAATTTCGATGCCTTCCGATCATTTTTAGGTCTTGTGCTAGTTATGAAAGTTGCTCAGAATGATGAAACGAAGGGGACAAGCTCTACCCCGACACCATTGGTGGTGGTCGGTGGCGGCTCTGTCCCTAACTCCGGCGGCCATTTCCGGCCACCTCCGGAGGTCTAAAAATTGGTTTCTGTCCATTTTATGATTCTATGTTTCGATACGATCATTTCGGCGTATTATACGCATTTTTCGGATATCGTATGAATTAGTTATGAATTTTGTGATTTCGATCGATTTCGGTCGTTAGATTTTTGATCTGTGAAATTATGACCGTTGGATGAACTCGTAAATTTGCTATGATGATCATATGACTGTCCCAGAGGCTTTGTGTGGTCATGGGCGAAGATCCGACCGTTGGATCTTCGTATATGTGAAAAACGGTAATTAGGGGAGCGATTCGTGAGAAACCGCTCGTCGGATTTTAATGTAAATTGGAATCTGACCGTTAATTAATGGTTAAATTATGAGTTGAATTTGTTGGCTAAATTCGAATCACATTTGACTAGGTGATTGACGGATTTTAATTGCGTGAGCTATTCGGCGTTAATTATAAATTATAATTTATAATTATATTGAAGACGCAGCGGGAGTTTCAAGGTGAGTAAAACTCACGTGGTTCATATTACGAGCCGAGCATTTTAATTTATTTATTTTTGGTAATTGTGTGAAAAATATTTGCGGATTAAATATTTGTTTTAAAAATTCATGGACTTGAATCACCACGGTCCATAGGTAAGTAAAATGAATTTTAACTATACAAATGAATTTCATAATTTTCTTGTGTGAACTATAGATGGTATTAGTGGTCATTCCTGAGTGGATGATTACGTATATATATATTTACGTGGAAAATATATATTGATGAGTGGATTGTTTGATTGATGATATGATTGAGTGGAATTGATTGAGTTGATTATATTACAATTGTGTAATTCCATAATAATATGATGTATCTTGGTTGGGTTGATTTCAGTATGTGAAATTATATGTTGTGTTCATTTATGGGTTTAGGGTCGATGTAATGACTGGTGTGGGAAATCGGACGCTCTAATCCTAGTGTGGATGATGTGATACGATTGGTTGAGTATGTGGAATTATTGGACATTCTAAATATGTATATAGGTATACATATTGATGAAATACAATAATGGATAAATATGTCGGATGCCATAACCTAGGCCAGGTGACGGGCTACGATTCAGTTAGAGCTCTAGTCTGTCAAATACCGTATTTTTATAAATACGATGATGAGAGTTGTGGGGAAAGTTGTGAGTTGGGTTGTCTTGATATAATGAATTGTGTTTGATTGAGATTGTTATTATTTGCATATGTGGAAATAATTGAGTGTTGCTGTGTGTGGAAATAAATGAGATTAAATTAAGCAACAGTTCATTCTTTTACTCATACAAGCTTTTATAAGCTTACCGGGTTTTGTGTTGTTGCAATCCCGGTACACTATTCAATGGTGTAGCGGATATTCCTGCAGGTCAGGATAACCAGGGAGGTGACCGGGCTGCTTAGGTGTTACAGCAGTCATGTTATTTATTTAGTCGTGATGTGTGTGTATGCTCATTTAGAGCTTTACATTACATTTGGATTTGAGTTGTAATAATTAACCGAGACTAAGTCGGTTTGATTTTATTTCGTGTGGTGAGTATGTTAAGAAAAGAAAAATTTTCAGGATGATAATTTTGTGATGTGGTATTTTCATGTCTCGGATTTTGAATTGTTATTGTAAAATTCGGGGCGTGACATTAAAAACCCTAATTCTCTCCAGCCGACCCTCGAAACGAACTCGACCTGGAACACAAAACCTACCCATAACTCTGTCATTCACCCATCGATTGTCGCAGTACAAGTAGTTTTTGGAGTGGCTTTCCTTGCTCTTACTTTTTCTGGCCTTGCTTTCCTTCGATTCTTGCCCAAAAAACCAAATCGAAGCTTTGAAGCTCGCGTCAGATCTGAATCCTTGACCCGGTCGGAACTCAAGTTTTCGCGCACCAATTCTAGTGATACTACTTGAGTTTTGAAGTTGTTGGAGCACCTAAAGAACCCTCCAAGTAGCTTGAGTCGATTTGAATTGAGCAAGGAGAATCGAAGTTTGGAAGATTTTGGCCCTTTTCTCTTTTAAGGTAAATTTCAGAATCGCTTTAAATTGGACTTTGTTGTAGTCAAGTAAGTGGTTGGGGATGTTGAGAGGAAGATTTTGGCTTATGTTTTGCTAATTGAATAGGAGGTCTAGTTGGTGGTACGTGGGGCCACTCCTGACCTTCTACTTTCACTAGTTGGGTTGATTTTAACATTTAGAACTTGTAGATATGACTTCGACGGAAATCAGAAAAAGTTTGATATTCAGTCGAGAATTTCCAAGTCCGGAGTTTTAGTTGTTGATTTACGAAAATCTGACCGTTAGATTTCCCTCGGTTCTGCCCTAGAACATTTAAATCGATGATACAATGTTAGTGGTGAAGTTTGGGTTAAATCTACGAATGACAGAAATTTTTAGATTTAGGTTCGATGATTAGGGTTCGGTTTCAAGTTAATGTAAACTTAAATTTCGGTCCTTGGTTTGGTTGTTCATGAGTGCCGCCTTGTATAGGACGTGAGGAGATCATATGCGAGGAGAGTTCTGATCGACGACAGGCTTAGCCATGTGTTGTGAGTGCACTTCAATTTTAAAATTAAATATGCATGCAATTCCTTTTCGTAAATATCATTTTATTCAATGATGTTGAGTAAAATTAAATATGCATGCAATTACTTTTCGTAGATATGAATGTGTTTTGGTTTAGGAAATAAATTGTGAATTGTTACTTGGATTGGTTTCTATTATAATTTTTTCAGAATTGAAGATGCTTTGGATATTAAATGAGGTTGAGTTTTCCGAGGAATTTTCGAAACGTGATTATGGATTTAAATTATGGATTTCTGTTAATCTCACGTAATTATATTTAGCAAACTAATAAATCTTATTAAATTTATCAATCGCATTTGTTGCCATATTTTTCGAGAATGATCTATATTAATGTTTTTCGAGTGTGATTGGGAATCGTACTCATGCTTTGGCTCACAATTATTTATTTTATACGAGTTTTTTGGGGAAATATTTTACGTTGGTTTTTAAATTGCTTTCTTCACCCACTACAACAAATTCTGGCATTAGTGACCAAATTGTCAGTGACCACATCAATAATGTTGGTTACAAATAGTATTGAATTAGTGACTACTATTCCTAGCTGGTCACTAACACTTTTAATGACCAAATGTTTTAGTACTAGTTACCATTTATGTTGGACCACTGATGTTTCTTAGACTTTATAACACATGATTTTGCCATAGTGACCAAAACTTTGCAGCTGAATGGAGGGAATTTTCTCTTAAATCTCAGAGTAGGCGGGCTAGTTTCAAAATTAAAAACCAAGTTCTTTTACAAGCGCGGCATTCAAAACCACCATTTTAAGTCTCACATAATTTATACCCAAAAAAGAAAAAATATAATCCCTAGTTCAACGTCCTCTTATCTTTATCGTGCTCTTTCCTCACTCCTCTTCTGGCGAACAGAACCCTTTTGCTTCCTGGTGATATGTTAAAAGTAAGCATATAATTTAACCCTGAAAATATCATCATTAGTATACGGTAAATAGGGATCGTTCTAATCCAGGGATTGAGGGTACACCTGTCATTTTAAAACAATTAAATAAATAATAAAAATACAAAGTATAATATTTACCTAAAAATAAAACAAAGGATATATACAAAATACAAAATATGGGGGGTCTTAACAATTAGGGTTTCGAAATATAGAAGAAGGAAACGTAAGAAACAAAGATCAAAACCAACTCTATGTAAATTTGATTCAAACCCTATAATTGATCATCTAAGTCATGAGAAAGAAGTTGATCATGTGAAATATTTGAAGCAAATGATTTCCCATATTTTACTTTCCTTTACTAATTAACCTAAGTGAAAGCACCTAGATCAATCCTATTAAACATGCAATCAAAGTCTAGAAAGCTAGCTAATCAAAACATGTTCAACGCAAGAAGCATAGAGAAAGGTTATCAACTTAAGTGCACAACGTAGTATGAATCAGTTCACCTATTTGCAATCCTCTTCAATTGAATTCGACCTTTGTCCAAAGCCTTTACTACTTTTGATTTAAGTTCATAAAACTATTAGGTGAATTATTAACTTAAATCTAGCATCAATTATATGCATATATCCTAAGTTGGCCACCAAAGAACATAAACATATAAAAGTTTTCTGTAAAGCAAATTCAATCGAACAAACTCACATAAGCAACATAGAATCACAATCATAGAATTCGAAAAACTTTATTTAAGCATAGAACTTGGCTTAAACTTTGCCCTAAACGTTATTGTTAACTAGAAACAAGTTCCTATGAATTTAAATAAGGAAATCAAAAGATTACAAGGAAAAAAAAAATGAATTACACCGTGAGGGGAGATGGAGATGGAGAGCTTGAACGTTAGATCTTGAATCTTGGAAGCAAGTCTTCAAGGTGGATGATGGAGGCTAGGGCTCACGGCTCCTTCTTCTTTTTCCTCTCCTTGCTTGAAAATGCAGAACTTGAAACTAGAGAGTGGAGAGAGGGAGAGGGAGCTTTGACGTTATGGGAGTATTTTCTGAATGGAGAATGTGTGTTGAAAACGTCAAGCATAGGGGGGTTTATATAGGGGACGTTAGCCTTGGTCTCCAAGTCTTCATGAATCTTCAATTATTTTCCAAGGAATTATCAGAAAATGCCACATAACTTCAACCAATCAAAAATTGCCATGTAAGCCCTATTGTGTTGTCCAACCAATCAAAACGCTCCAAAATAATTCCCTAGTGAATAGTGTCAAATTTCCATGAATATATTCTGATTTTTCTCTTTAATTTCGGCCAAATTCCTTTAGGGAATGTAGGAATGAATCTAGACGCATTTTGAGCCTTTTCTTGGTGTCCACAGTTCTTCTTTCCTTAAAACTCTCCCTAGGAAATCTCCATGGCATATCCTTCCTTGTGTGGCATCAATCTCCTTTATTTTTCTTGATTTTCAAGTTGTCTCCTTGTTTCTCTTTTGGAATTTCACGGCAATCAACACAATTAACTCCTCCAAGAATATTTCCTTCCTTAAAACTCTTCCTAGAAAATCTCTTGGCGTAATCTTTTATTTTCCTCTTTATTTTCACGTCATCTCCTTGTTTCTCTCTTGGTAGTTCACGGCAAACACATATAATTCTTCTCTTATGCATCACAAACCTTAATTCCATGGGCCTTGATCCATTTTGCCGAAAATCCAAAGTATACTTGAGAGTTCTTGGGCCTTTATGCGTCACCTCCTTACCATGTCATCTTCTAAGGTCTTCAAGAAGCTTCTCTCACGCCATGACACTTCATCATTTCGATCACACTTCTTGGACGGCCTAGGAGTCATTTGCTTTCTTGGACAGGATTTCCTGGTTGAAACAGGAAAGCTTCTTTTCTTCATTTCTGCTCATTTATGCAGCCCTTTGTATCTCATCTTGTCTCCCTCCAACGTTGGCTAGCTCCTCCTTCCATTTATGAGCTCATTTCAGCTCATTTATTCCCAAGTCCTGAAAATAGAAACTGTTACCAAAAATAGAAACTTTCCTAAAACAAGAAATGGCAACTTTCCTAAACTAAAATGGGAAAACTTTCTAAAAATGAAAAATAGAAACTTTCTACAAATAAAACAGGAAACTTCCTAAAAATAGAAAATAGAAACTTTCCTAAAGGAATAACTAAGTAAATATGAGGAAATAACACTTAAAACGTCGCATTAAAATGCTCCTATCACCTGGTCCATCACTGAGTTGTTGTGCGGGTTGAAGAAGGGGGACATTGTGGAGCTAACCCAGGTCATGGGGAAAGTCACCGAGATTAATCTGATCAAACCACTGGAGAATTATCTTACAGTTCTAGTTTTCACAACGGGATCTAGAATCAGGGTTGTTGCCATTCAATTGATTTGGATTCACTAATTTCAAAGCAATAGAATGAATTCAATTGCTAACATGTTTCAATTTCTATTCTGGAGTCCGATCAAGTCTCTAATTGAATCAGATTTTAATGTTGATAAGGGATTCAATGTGAAGCTCTTCTATGGGGCCAGAAACCCTGACAGAATAGCTTATCAGGTCTGTAATAATGTTGTTCTTGTTCAATTCATATGTTTTCTAGGGTTGCATTTTCTTTTTCAATTTGTGACTACTTTTGTTTGATTGATGTCTGCAATGTGTCTTTTGCTTTATTTTGGTTCTAACTGCAAAGTGGTTTGAATGGGCATGGAAGAGCGCTGTTCTTTGCTGGCCAAGATTGAACTTCTTCATCGTATTTCTATCAAATATGGCCACTTCACGAGAAGATCTACCAACCAAAACGGTCTTCTAGAACGAAATTTGAGGAAACACAAAGGAAAAGGTGAGATCTACTAACATTTGAATATGGGCGTTCGTCCATATCTTGTGGTAATTTTATTGGATTTTTTTGGGTTCATTTGAGCTGTTCATAGTGTTCACCCTTCTTTCATGGGCCGGGATCAGTGGGACTCAGATCTTCTTGCCTTTCTTGGCTGCAAGAACTAGTTCTGTAGCAGCGATCTTGAAGTTTGTGTGTTTTTCTCTTTTCTTTTATCTTTGATTTTATTGGATCTTGGAGTGAATGATTATCTTGGTTGCATTTTGGTGTTGATAAATTAGCTCAATCATAACATCTAATTGGTTAAATTTGGGTTTATTAGATAAGAATGCTTTGCAATTTGAATGGATATTGATTAATCTAGAGTTTTCTATTGCAATATTGTTTAGATTGGATATCTCTTCGTCATGGTTTCATAAAAGCCATGCCTTTCCTTCTTGAAAAAGAATTCATTTCAACTTGCAATATGGTTTGGATTGAATATCTGTCCATCATGAATTTAGTAAATTGTTTTGTCTTTGTTTCTTTTCTCTTAATGCTTCTCAGCTTGTATGCCCTCTGTTTTTTATATTTTGCTGTACATGCTTCTTTTTTAATGAAGTTTGTTTGTTATCAGGAAAGAAAAATAAAAGCCTATGATCAAAGAGGAACCAATGACTGAATCATGTTGTGTATAGATTGTTGAATTTAATTCTAACATGGTATATGTATCATTTGAAGAACTGAGCATTGAATTTAAAAAAGCCTTTGTTGTTGGGACAGCCACAAATTTACTGATTTGATTGTCTATTTCTTTTTTGTAAAAAGGTCCATGATGCTAAGGGAAAGGCTAATGATTTTGTAGGCATGAGATCTGTATACAAAGTAAAAGGTTTGTTCCTTGAGTTCTTTCTCTTTCTGCTCATGTAATTGCTAGTTGATGAATGAGGATATACCTTAAGCGATGTAAGTCAATCCTATGATATGGCTATAATTGTAAATCAGTTTGCTTATTGTGTTATTGTTCTCGTAAACTAGGAAAACCAAAAGAGCAGTAGAGCTACTCCTTGCAAAACTGAATGAGGTTCAAGAGAGGAATAACGGTCTCCAGGAAGAGCTAGCAAAATCTGTTGATGAAATTTCACTACTCCAAGGAAAGTGATCTTTCTAAGGCTAGCAAGCTTGAAGCTGTTTTAAGTCTGGAAAAGTTATCTACTGCTCACTCCGGGGAAAGAAACTAATTTTCTGAATTTGCAGGACTGAAATCTGGTATAGATCAACTCAGGAAGGCTTTCCATGATATTAGCAATTCATTGGCTAGTCGTTTGTACAATGACTTGGAATTTTTGAAAAACTTGGAGTCTGGTATTGACTTGTGTCTCAACTTGAATAATGCTAATGTGGTTGATGTCCACCCCTTCACTGCAGCTGGTAGATTTATATTGAGCAAATCAGATGAGGTATTTTCACTTTGCATATGCTGATTTGTTAGTTCTCTAGTGTTTAACCACGATTAGTTATGATAATCTTGTTTCTATGGTCCAAGTTTTCTTCTTCTTCATGACCTCCTTTGCCGAAGGCTTTGTGCTTTATTGAGTGCTGCTTGTTTCCCTTTTTTGCCACTTCCTCCGAGTTGATACATGTAAAATTCTTAACTATACTTTTACCTTTCTCTTATGATTCAATATAAGCATTATTAGATAGAATTCTCAACTAAGACGCTGATGTAGATCTCCCTGTCCCACATGTGGCTTTTTAAGGCCATTCCATGCCTATTCTATGTTCCTTTTTCTAGTATGCCTTCAAATTATTTGGTTTGCATCCTTTTTTGTCTTGCTTGAAAATACCAATGTCATTTTAAAGTCAAAAAAGTGCTGGTCATGACTGAAAATTATGGTGGTTTGGTTTACTGCAATAAGAAAATTAGAAAATTAAGCCTTTTTAGTGTTAAATAATAATGATTGTAGAAAAATTTCATTGCGTATACCTTTGGTCTCTATTATTCACAGGTTGGTACCATCTTTATTATTACGGTAAATTCCAACTATATGATACCAATTGATGTTAAGGATGACATAACCTACTAAATTATTTTATGTCTTGAAAATTATAGTGAAGTAGTGCATATTGTGAACTATGTGCACAAATATAGAGTGAAATTGTTCATATTTGGTCATTTTCTGTTTGATTTTCTGGCTTTTTGTTTTTTCAATAAATGCTTGAAGATTTCAGTTTTCAGTTTCCTTGTGTTTGAGAAATGAATTCTGTATTGTTTTGTTTTTAATTATTTTCAATTGGGTGCTAATAAGATGTGGAATTTGTGTTTCAAGGATGGAAAAGGAAGGGAAGAGCAGTAAAAGTAGACTCAGAGTTTGTGCTACATATTTGCTAGCTTTGCATTAGTATCTCACAAACATATGAGGTTAGTAGAGCCAGAGTTTATGTTGCATATTTGCTGGCCTTTTACCATCATATAGAAACTGCGTCCATTTTAATATGTGTGTGCGTATACCTTGCATTGAACATTGTTACTTACCTAAACATGCTATTCTTGATATGCTTTCAATGATTTGTGTACTAGTTTGCTAATTTCGATTGTTTGGCTTTTTGCTTCTGTTATACTAGGGTGCATTCATGTATGAACATATATAGCAGAACAAACTTTTAATAATAAAGAATTGCAAGCTATTGGTCGGCCACTAAAGTATTTCTTGGTAGGAGACTTGTGCTGATTAATTAGCCAACTTGCCACTCAATTCTCTTTTATTAGTACGTTGTTTGTTCAACGGTTTCCTAAATTGGGTTGTAGCACTATTTACATACATTGTATTAACAATGTATTTAGTCTAATACAATTTCTATTATATAGAAGTTTGATTAGTATTGAAGTTCTATTTTCAGCTACTTATTATTTGATAGCTATTGCAGTAGACCAAAATAAAAAAAGCTTACGAGATATAGATTTTTTTTCTAGTGACCAAAGCTTTAGTGGCCTTAAGGTTTGGGCACTGATATAAGCATGTCTCTAGCTTTAGTGACGAGGTCATGTGTTTTAGTGACCAGATCTGTTAGGTTTAGTGAGGAATTGTATGGTAACTAATTCTTTCATGATTTGTGACCAAATTATCTTGGTCACTAAAATTTTTTATTTTAGTGACCAACAATCATATTTTGATCACTAAATAGAATTAGTGACGAGTCTGTAGTGACCACTCAGTGACCAACAATATTTGGTCACTAATCATATTTAGTGACCAAATTGACTATTTTAGTGACCATTGTATTGGTCATTAATGTCAGGTTTTGTTGTAGTGACCATACTCGGGTTGTCATATTTTATTTCTAGCCAGCTTATTGCTCCTTGTCACAATACCTTGTGGGTTGAAGTGAGCCTTTAGCTTATTATTTTTCCTTCCCCATACTATTCTTTCATGCTTAACTAGCGGGGCTGGTTTGTTTTTACGAGATTTTTAGTTTTAAAGAAAAGTGTTTCATAAACGTCACATGCATCGATGATTTTAGAAGAAAAATACATGGGAAAGTATTAAATTTTCTTTCATTTTGAGGATTACGAATTATTATATTTGTCCACTGATGCTTCCCCCTTAGGCCCTTTGGTTTTAAATGCCCATTTAGCAGATTTGTTGTTCGACATTAGGAGTGGAGGCATAGAACCATCACTACCATCTTTTATTCGTAGGTTACCCGTTAACCTACTTGATGTAATTTCCTTAAAAAGCTCTAATAACCATGGGATGTTGATTATTTGAAGTTTGTAAAATATGGGTTTATGAACCGACTTTAAGATTTCAAGAAGATTATATACGTTGTTGTAGATCTAAAACATTAGATATGGTAGTGTTAATTGTTGGTTTGGATATATTTTGATATATGTTGTTTTTAGGGTTTCTATCAACTATAGGGTCTGAATTTTATTGTACCGGACAAAAAGGTACCCAAACTTATAACGTGATTAATGGGGTACCCAGACTTTCGAAAACACAATATCGAGGTATCTTCATCATTTTATCATCACGGCTCTGTTACAAGAGACCACGTGTCATGCACGTGATAAAATATTGAGGGGCATTTTTGTTTTTAACTTTTCTAACTAAATGCAAAGGTATCAAGTCTTCGTCATTTCCTCCAAACCCAATACCAAAATCAAATTCAGCGTTTTCAGAAAAGGCTTCCTCAAAAAGGAATTCAAACAGAGTTTTTTGAAAAGGCTTTCAAAATCTTTTTAAAAACTTATTTTGACAAGATTCGTGAATAATCTCTCTATATTGACTAATGGGGGATCGTTGGAGGTTCTTTAGGGTGTCTGGACCACGACCACCTCAAAGTAAGTTTGAAGCTCGATTTTTATCCCTTTATCACCATGGGTCATCTTCTAATTTGGTGTATTATGATTGATTTTAATATTATTTCTGTTGCGGTTGTCAAAAACTGGATTTTTTTTTATTGTGGTCCTAGGGTTTATTAAATGGGTTTGTCCTTGGAGTATAGTTGTTTGACTGGAGCATTCTTATACGTTTTATGGTGTTATAGTCTTTTTTGTGTGGATGCTATCTCATATAAATGAAAGGCATGTGGATTAAAGTATTTGAATATTGGGAGATTATGATTCAATTGTACTATTTTCAAAGCAAGGACTAGATTGTTTAATCAAAAGATCACAAACATGTGCCTTGGTATTTATTTTCTTCAAATAGTTGTATACGTCAACAAACTATAGTGGTTGGTTTATATTGGTGGGTGGGAAATCAATTTTTCCCTAGATTTAGGGTTTCGCTCACGGTGTTTTCCCTCAGGGGCGTCATTATAATGGGTCTCCAAAATAGGTCTAGTTCCCACAGGCCTCACATTATAATTCTTCACAATGATCTTTCATGCTTTTCATAAATAGATAAAGCAGATATCAATTCATGAAATCTTGTGATCCATCTTGCCTTGAATTCCAAACGATAGTTCTTTGCTACTACCAAGTCGGAGACGAGGACAGTTGAGAGGGTCTTCTCAATCAGCATAGGGTCTGTGATGTTCTTCTCACAAAATTCCAATTAAGGATCTTATGCGTAGTGCTTCCTATTTGTACTCCAGGACTGAGGCATAGTTACAATAGCGCAGATTTTGCCACTTGACCTCTAGGCCAGGAAGTAAGGATTCTCTGACATTGCCAAGCCGTTCTTCAAGTGCTATCCATACCCTATTAAGGTCCACCTCGTTAAGGTACTCGAATTGAAGAGTCTCGTCCATATGAAGAATCATGATAATGATTGCCTTGGCATTCTTGGCCTCTAAGGCATCAGTGGCGGCTTGATCAAGTTCCACAGCAGTAGCAAGTTGCTCTCGGATCGTAGATAAGATCCCTTGGGCCTTCAGGTGGTTGCGAATGTCGCGAACCCACTTGTGGTATCCTATTCCTGTTGTATCTAGTGGTGTGAAATCTAGCTTGTTCAGGTTATTCATCTTTTCCTGAAATTAACAAGAGGTTTTCTTGGTTAGTTTCGGAGTCTAGGTACTCCCACGAAAACAATAGGGTCTCTGAGCAATCTTTGCTCCCAAGAAACAATTTTTCCAAGTAGTTGGATTTAGGCGAAAGTAGATGGTTGTTTCAAATCTCTTCTCTATACAGACTCCTCGCCCGGAGGTACCTCGAACCCCCACAGTTCAGCTATAAGGATCCCAAATTATAGAAAGATGGGAGGTTGCAAGTCCCCGGTGAAAAGAAGAACAAGAAAACGAAAGCAAGAACGTTTAATTAATCTTACTTGGTGTAGATTTTTGTTCTTGGAGTCTTGTAGGTCCTCTCTTTGAAGTTGGCGCGCAGGTGGTGGCATGGGGTGCACACGACGTAGGTAGCACAGCACTAGGGTGCGCACGGTGGCGGTGATGGCGCATATGTATCTTAGGGTTTGGGGTTCTAGGGTTTTGCACAGCATGATGCTTTGCAGAAGAAATTTGGCTTTTGATTCAAGATTAGGGCGCATGCTAATAACGTGTTTATGAGAAACAAATAAAGAGAAAAAGTAGAGATAATAGTTGTATTTCATTGAATGAATAGATGCCTATATTAGAGGATTACATGATACAATATGGTATGTATCAGTTGGGCTGGGCACGGTCCCAGACCGGCACCACATTTACAGGGACCGGGACCGGACCGGCAAAGTTAAGTTCGGGCCGGGTTTGCACATGATGGACACAGAGACCGGCCTCAACCCGGACCTTGACAAACGGGCCGGTTTCTCCGGGCTTTCGGTTCCTGGCAGATTTTTCAGCAGTGCTCCATTTTTGGGCAAAAATGCAGCAAACAACAATCAAACCACCAAAAGTTCCATGTTTACATAGTTATCAACTGAACAATATCACCAACAGATCTAACTTCTACAATATTAAAAATTAAAAATCAACTGATCAAGATCAGAACGTCGCTGATGGTTGTCGTCGGTTTGGTTTGATCTAGAGACTTTGAGATGTGAAGGCTCTGAATTTCAAGTTCTAGCCAGAGCCTTTAAGAGATCTCGATAAAGAGAAATTGAAAGGCTTGGCCACAGAGACTGTAGCTAAAAGAAGAAGAAAAAGAGATGAATAAGAAGAACTGAACTGACGAACAAGGACAAGGAAGAACATGAAGAGAAGTTGAGAGGAGATGAGACTTAACTGTTCAAATCTGAAACCTCAACTAGTTTCTGATCCAGGTTGGGTTTGGAGACTGCACTTCCACCAACAGAGAAGATGAACCAAGTGTGGAGGAACTAAGGGAGAGGAATTGAGGGAGAGGAACTGCCGAACTGAGGGAAGAGGGAGATGGGAAAGAAAGAAGAAAAAGAGGAGACAAAATGAAATGGGAGACAGAATAATTGATGGAAGAGGAAGATGGAAGATGAAGTCGTGAAAAATAATGAGACATAGGAGAGAGAATGATGGATAAAAGAATATAAAAGTTAAAGAATGATGCATAACTCGGACCAATAATGAGACATAGGAGAGAGAATGATGGATAAAAGAATAAAAAAGTTAAAGAATGTTGCATAATTCGAGCCCAACGGGTTTTATGTATTTCAAAGTTCAGAACCGAGACCGGACCGACACACTAACTACAGGGACCGAACCGGCTAGAAAGTCCTTATTTTCAGACAAAAACCCGACCCGAACAGCCCTGTCCGGATCGGTTCCTTCCGATTTTTCGAGTTTTCAGTCATTTATGCCCACCCCTAGGTATCAGGATTCATATTCCTATTCTAAATCTATCACCATAATCTAGTAGGATTCGCTTTCCTTATTCAATACTAGATATGATTACTCCTAATTTAACTAGGCACACACAAACAAAGTTTCCTTCAACAATAGATTCAATCTCAGATGGACTAATGGAAAATAAAAATAAATAACAGGCCGCAATTAGTTGCCGCAAAATAAATCCTAGTTCAAATGGATGAACTCATACTTCCAACCCTTTGCAAATAAATCTTAGTTCAAATGGATGAACTCATACTTCAAGTCTATTTTGCAGATGAGTTTAGAACATTAAGATTTGGAATAATGTAGAATCAATGAACCACAAAACAAACAAATCCTAACTATTCAAAGAAATAGTTGGCAAAATTTTGAAGCGCTTTCTACTGTAAGAAACTCAAATTAGACATTAAACCTAGCTATCTGTCTCAAAAGAGAAATACAAATGAGATCATCCATTTCTGGTTCACCAAAAAAGAAAACCTGGAGCTTTCTTGCGATTTTCGCCGACAGTAACATGTGAATGCAAGTTGCTCAGGGTTCTATAGGTTCACCTCATAGATAACTCCTTCGAGATTGCCAACGAAGGATCGAGTCCCAACTAATTCATTTATCTGCATCTTACGTCGAGCCGCTTCACTAATGACCAATGAATCCATGCTTCATATAAAATAAAAATTTGTATAAGAAATAGAAGGAGAAATGGAAAACACATAAGTTTGAAAGAGAACCAAAAAAAAAAATCCTGCCATATTGAAATGTGTCATAATATAAAAGTAAATTATGAAAGTTTACAGCATATAATTCCACACCAGCAAAGTTTCAATTTTAAGTGAATGTGTTAAGAGGAGCAACATCTGTCAATACAATGAAGAAATACTTGAAGACTAGCAGCTTTCAAACTCAATCTAGTTGAGTATCAACCAAATAAATAATTGGTATTGATGGAGATACTACTATAAAATGTAAGCATAAGGTACTTAGAATTCTCTACCTCAGAATAAATGTCGATTCAGTCACTAAAAGCTGATAAAAGAATATTATAACATGATAAAATCCGATTAACAAGGTTCTTAGTAAATGGCAAGAAACCTCAAGCTGTTCAATTTTTCCGAACAGAGTTCGGCCAAAAAGAAAGATGACTACCTAATTTCCAATTCAACTGTCCTTATATTGATCCAAAAAGCAACAATCAGACAAAGGGTTTCAGCCTCTAGGATAAGTTATGGCTATAAGTTGGCTGAACACAGTTCAAGTTTGGCTTATGTTCAGCTAGTGTTTTTGATCAGGTTGAGTTAGGCCAAGCTCGCTTTCGAAAAATTGACCATAAGAGACATATGAGCCGAGCTAACCATTTACACCCCTAGATAAGTAAATAAATTCAAAATAAACAGAAAAGCAAAAAAAAAAAAAAAAAAGAGTGTAATGCTAGATATTGTTAAGGCTTAAAGATCCTAGATCATTGCACGCTTCACAAACCCAAAATAATACAATGAGAAATAGGCTTCCAAAGAGCATGCTTATTACTACAAACACAAGCAAACAAAAAAAAAGAGCCACAACTGACGGGCAACACCGAACTGAGAAAACAAAACATAAAATCACACATGGCTCATCACTTCCACTACACATTCAAGATTAACCCAAAAATGTAAAATAAAATAAAATAAGAAATTGATATTCCTCTTAGGAGTACTTACTAGTTAAGGTCATATGATATTGACTGAGAATTTGATTGTCTTCAAAAATCAATATTTTAGCGGTAAAATACTTTGTTTAAAATTTTTGAAAGTAAGAGATTGCATCTTTACCGTGCAACATTATTTCAAGTAAAAGTTTAGTGGAACTACAAAAACGGTAACTGAAACAATTTCAGATCTTGTTATTTTGGCAATGCTTAATATTTAATAAAATAAACAATGTGCAAAATAATAATAAGTTGCTCCTTACGTCTTAGCACGGGACACATAGGCTAGTATGAATTTGCACTTTCCTTCTTTTCTAACTTGAAGAAGTTCTTCCACCGTATCAAAAAGTGAAGTAATGCTCGACTGCTGAAAGCGTATGCATTGTCAAGGGATTTGTTCTTTTTTTTTTTTTCCAAAATATGTGTGTGTGTGTGTGTGTGAGAGAGAGAGAGAGAGAGAGAGAGAGAGAGATATCCAGAACTAATCATGGACTGAACTACACAGCATTCAAATTAGAAACATGAACCAAATTGAACTACACAAGTAAAACAAGTACTTTACCCAATATGTTGCAAATGCAGTATCTCAGCTACTCATGGATTGATTAAGAATAGACATATAACAAGACTCTAAACAAACAAGAAAATCAAATTCATTATAAGGAGAAAACAAAAGCCACAAGATGCACAAGGTATTAAATGCGCAGATAGTGGTCTCTGTCATGTCACTGGTATGATGGAACTCCAGAAACATGGAATACAAAACCAAAAAACTGCAACTACGTGCCAGCAACAACTAAACTAGTAAAAGATGCGTAAATTAAACCAACAAATACTGTTAGTCCAAAGGCTCATGTCCCCTGACTAGCAGGGAGCTATGAGCAATGAACAGATATGTTGCTTGACACGAATAGCAAAGGAAAACAAATGCACTCCCACAACGCATTAAAGAGGTTTAGGGTGTAGATATTAGCTCATGGGTTTTGCGAAGACCCAAAATCAGTTAAAAATTAAAAGATATCAACTGTTAAATCATCTTTTATGCGATCCGGCAACAAGTGCCCTTTAAGAACATTTGTGGTTTCCCTTAATCACTAATTATTTTATTTTTTTTGGTCAACTTGTGGATCCCTGAATAGATCCCAACTTTCTCTATTATAAAGGCAAAAGAATAACAATTCAGGATATATATATCAGCTCCAAGAATCAAATCGAACCCTCTTGAATACTTTTGTAATATCTGGGAGATCTGCTCAGAATTTCCCCACTCTAGTTTCTCCGCTGCTAATCCTGCATACATAGAAGAAAAGTTTCAGTAACATTCTCTGCATAATATGTACCTTTACTTTGTTCTCTCACCAGCTCTCACCAGCACAGTATTCAGGATTATCAGCAGATGCGTGTAGCTCTATATTTTTATTCAAGATCTGAGAAAGAAAACTTAAACAAGTCAAAAAAAGAACACTAGAGATGGCCTATCAAATGTCCTGCAGTCCTGGCATTATTATTTTAATATCATGGCCTTGCCTTGAGCACTTCTTCATTGTGGTCTGTTAAAACAACTTGACTGCAAAATCTGCTGCATAGTATTCCAGTAATACCTGTATATTAGAAAAACCAAACCAAGTTTGAATCAGATAATAATACATGAATTATGTACATATAACAAATTGGAAATCATTTACCCATCTAGATATGACAGCAAAGTTAGAATAGTCTGGTGTTTGCAACAAACAGGGAAATGAGTATCCTTTACTCATGAAAATTAAATGTTCTGATTGTGTTGATGTTGATGATGATTTGCAGAGATAACTCAAGAATGGATATCTAAACCAAAAACAGTTTGGACACTGATAAACACTGCAGAGTGATCCTAGCAATTTCAGTCGCTTGATACTCATCAAAATAGATGCATTCTAAGTAGGGAGCATACAGAACCATAGATATATAATGCAGCAGCCACACCTTGGTTAGAAAAGAAATATCCTCTTCGGAAGCTTAAGACTAAGCCCAGCCTTCTTTGGTCAAAAGGAAAGTCTACGTGGTAGTTTAAGGGTCTTGCAAGAGTTATTTTTCAGTCTTATGAGGAGTATTTATGTGTCTAGTGCTTTCAAGAGTATGTTTAAGTCTTAGGGTAAGTACTCAAGGGTCCTTGAGTGTGTCTTTATGTCTATATTCGTCTCCGTATTCAAGAGTTTTGTTATTAGTAAGTCTTTAATTGAGTGTTCTGGTGTTCTAGGACTCTTAAGGGTTATGTATTTTAAGCCTATAAATATCAAGTATCATTCCTGAAAGCATCGGCTCCCATAGAAATAGTTGGGTCTTGGTTCCCCGCCTACTCCTCCAATGGCTCAACATAATCCTACTCCAAGTGATTGCAATCACATATAATGCAACAAAGCCTCATTTCATACCAACAAGATGAGGACGGGGGGGTTAGGCAGCAGGTAGAAGGTTCGATTCTAAGCGGAAGGTTCTCTCTCTACCACGCACAACAAAACCAAAATGTTCAAATCATTGGTGATGGGTTGGGCGCGTATAGCGGTATAGGGCCAGTCACGTGTAATAGCCGGCCACTTTTTTGATTCTTTCAGAACCTTCGTTCCCACTCAAATTATAGAGTTACTTATTGTAAACCCAAATCAGATAGGAATGAAATAAACTCAAGTTTTACTGAAAGCTTGGTGCCTGAGTTCCCTCCCCTAACCTCCACAGCTAAAAACCGTCTGTTTCTTCTAAAACAATTCTAATTTCTTAATCTCTCACCATTCCGCAACCCACCCTAATCATACGCTCACCAACTGTTGCTCTGTTCTGCATCAATATACAATATCTATCTATATAGTGAACACACACAATATATTGTATATTGTGTGTGTGTGTGTGTGTGTATATATCTATATACAATATACAATATATATATAATGGAGATATATAATGTGTGCGCGCGCGCACCCGCACATTTGCATATGAGTATTTTACACACATCCGTCAACCATATAACAAAATTGAAATAAAGCAACTATGATCTGTGAAGAAGAGTTGTCAATGAATAAATATAAAATTTTAAACGAGTGTATCCAGAGTTACTAAAGCATTCTCCCTAATTATGATAAGGTAATGTTTATAAAAATTGAAATAAAACAACTATGATCTGTGAAGAAGAGTTGTCAATGAATAAATATAAAATTTTAAACGAGTGTTCAATATCAGCTGACGTTTTAACTGAATAGAACATTTTATGTCAAAAAGTTATGGAACAATAAAATAAAATGACAAATAGTGCAATTACAAGAAACATAGTATATTTAGTCAAAGTGACCAAAATAACACTGAAACAAAAACTGTGCAAAACGCATTAGATATATGACCTTCCTCCAAAACCCTCAAGGAAAAGGTGATTTCACGAATTCCTCCCGACCTCCGCTTATTTCCAAACTCACTAACCATAGTCATTCCTATATATCTTCTCTGTTAATGTTCAGTAAGTCACCTTACTAAGAGGATTAGGAAATTCCTTGTACAGAAAAGGAAGGAAATTCTTAGACTAGTGCTTACCAACCCCAGACCCTAACTCAATAACAGTGCATCCTTGCAGGATCTCTGCATTTTTAGAAAGGTAATCATTCAACAGCATTGCCCCTGGCCACACCAATTGCCCTGTAAGATCAAAATCAGCTGTTCCAAGAAGAGTTAGAATTACGAGTTGAGGCAACAAAAAAATAAAAAGATAACTAATGAAAGCCAAAGGACATAATTTAACATGGCTGACATATTATATAGCAGCAGGATACTATATGAACAGTAGGGAAAGATATGGGAAGATGTTCTTTTTAAGACTTCACCTTAGTGGTATCAAATCAAAGCATGCACAGTGACCACCGAACCTTGAATATATGATCGAGGGATTCTACAATTTCCCCTTCAAATATGCTGATAACTATGAAATAAAAACTGAACACTAGCTGACATCTTAGAATATTATAAAGTATTGAGAGAGAGAGAGAGAGAGAGAGAGAGAAAGGCACCCGCAACCACTTATGCATTGAGATGAATAATAGCACCAGGCATATCTGTATGAAAGTGCTACATATGGTGATTGCCTCATCAATATATGGGTATACTATGGTTCATAGAAAATAAAACATTTAAAACGTTTCTGTTGGCAGGAATGCAAAACATGTTCAAACCATCTATAGTCCATAACACATCCATATCACCAACAGAAGTATAAAACATTTAAAACATTTCAGTTGGCAGGAATGCGAAACATGTTCAAACTATCTATAGCCCATCGATAACACATCCATATCACCAACAGAAGTTCCCTTTGCAGATAGAAAATCAAGGTTTTCATTGTGAGGAATTAAACGTAAATCATGGCCCTAAATTAAAGCTTGAGAAGACTACAGGGTCAGCAGATGTTACTGTATTTCTTTATAGATGGAATTTGGCATTCAGAAGGAACCTTAAAAACTTTGCAATGGGAGAGTTTTCTTCTCCGTCAGTAAAGCTCAATGGTGCATGCTTGTTTCCTTCAACAGGGGATACTAGGGGCTAGAATGGAGAAATTCAGGGTGAATTTCAATGCAATTCTTATAGCAGCTGTCTTTGCAAAACGTGAATCTCATACTTTCATATTGTGGTCAATTTTGGAAGGGAAAGTTTTCTCCTCAAGTTCAAGTGCTTGCTTGGTTAGTGACTAATGAAAGGTTAGCACTTTGTGAAAATATTTCAAAACAATGTTGTTTCTTTTATCTAGAATAAGTTATTTAGGGAGGCTAGAGTTACTTGGGAGAACCCAGAAGAGAATCATGCTCTTTTCAGTCATCACATGTCAGTTTTGGGAAAGGAAAGAAAGCCAAAGTTCTACGGGGGTGTAGTGTTCTCACTGTCATTTGGGTGCTGCAGATTGAAAGAAACAGAAGATTCTTTGAAGACTAGTTAGGTGAAGGGGTGGAGGAGCTATGGAAGAGAGTAAAATATAGGCAGCCCTTTGGGCTTCTATTTCGAAGGCTGTCAAAGACTACAGTCTTTCTTCCATTCTGTTAGATTGGAAGGCTGCTGTGATCAAGGGTGCAAAGCTGTTACAGTGGAATAGGGTCTGTCCCACATTGGTTACTTCTGTTTTGCTTTACTCAGCAATGTTTCTCTCTTGGGTTCCTACTTTGTGGACTTCTGGTCCACGTTCTCTTTGCTGTAGTTTTCTTATTCACTAAGTTTTGTTTATATTCTAAAATAATAATAAAAAAAGAAGCAAAAGCAAAGGTAAGGGGGAGGAGGAGTACAAAGTGTTGACCATGATTTTCATTGCCCTTTGAAGGATATCCAGAGGAATACAAAAAAGCCTACATAAGTTTAAGTTTTTTGTTCTCTTTTATTTATTATTTATTTTTATTTTTTTGGCAATTGACGATACAAAGAAACAACAAAGAACATACAAAACACAAAATGAAAAGGAAAAGTAAGGAATAACTACAGAAAAAGAAAAAGAAACTGCAGTGAAACACTTTAGAGAGGAGGAGCAGCAGCATTAAATATCATGATATGCATGAGGGAGGGAGGGGGATTGGCATACCAATCCTTCGGACACACCCGGCGTGAAGCGAAGGCAGCAACATGATCAGAAACTGCATTTGCTTGTCTGCTGGTCCACTAATACGGAAAAAAAGACCAGCCGAACTTGAATTGTAGAAACAATTTGAGAAGCAGTCCAATCTACCGAAGAGAAAGGATTTCAAAAGGCTGAAATGAGGGCAAGACAATCTAATTCCAATACAAAAGAAGAAAGGGAGAGATTTGTTGCAAGCTGAAGACCAAGCTTGATGGCTAAAGCCCCAGCAGCCATTGCAGAAGTTGCCTGAAGACTTGAAGAAAGCCCAGTAAGAAGAGAACCATGTGTGTCGCGAGCTAGAGCAGTAGGTAAAATAGGAGTAAGGGAAGCTCCATGGCAACAGAGTAAGCCCTCAGTGAAACTAAGCATGGGTTTGGACGCTTGTGGTTGAAAACACAATGGTGTTTCCAAATGTGTCATAATGTAAAAGCAACATAGTGCAGACATGAGGGTAAGAAGACCAAAACCAGTACATGAACAAAAGATAGCTTGTAACCATCTATCCAGGGTCGTAATAGCAGCTATGTCAGACACGATAACTGAGGGGATGAGAGAACCAGGCCTGTAGAGCCCAAGGACACAAGCAGAGAATGTGTGTGCTACTTTCAGCCCATGTAAGTAGCTTAATATAAAGGGCATAATGGGTTAATAAGTATATAATTTAAGGGTTATAAGAAGAGGCAAGAAAGGTAAAACTTTGGGGATGCGGGATAATGGCAGGTTTTGGGTTATATGGATGGACTGAAATAAGACTGTTGGAAATCTGTGGTAAGTTTTTTTATTTTATTTTATTTTTAATTTATTTTCTGGTTAAAGGCATTAAAACACAGAGAAAGGAAAGAGAAACTGCTCCTACTCAGCCAAAGTTGTTACAACTGTCCTAGGCCTCACTAGGCCATCAATATCATCCATCAAAACTTGATTAACAAAGGGAGGGTACCTGTCCAGTCTGGATACTCCTAAATCATTGTCCAAACTACGCTTAGCTAAGATGTCTGCCACCATATTTCTTTCTCAATGAATATGCTTGATCGAGCAGGACTCAAAATGATTCATCAGGGATTTGCAATTCACTATCAAAGTGCCAAAAGGGTGTGTAAATCAATATCATTACTCCGAATAAGATTCATGAGAATAGCATCCAGATGCTTAATTTGCATATCAAACCGCAATTCAAAGGCCAGCCACAAGACCCCAAGCTTCAGCTTGCAGGAAAGCTGTGATAAGTTGATATCATGATTCATGAAAGTCTAAGTTTACTATATAGTAATTTTATCCCTCAGGCATAGTAGCACCTTTTATTTGCTCTTCTTCTTTGAAACTGAACTTGTTCTCGACTATTGTCTTTCTTTCTATTAATAAAATTTCAGTTTCGTCTCAAAAGGGGAGAAAATGTAGCATGAGGCACTAGGCCAATCAGTAACTTAACAGAGATGGCATTGGCACCCGCCATTGAGTTTTAAACTAATAGCTTTACTTGGCTCTTACGTTGTCAGAATCAAATAGGGAAATACTCGCAACACAGATAAATGACAAGAAACTACACTAACTGGATGCTTGCAATACAGAAATTAAATAATAAAACACAAACAATAGTAGCGCCGTCATTTCAAGACAAAGCGAACAATTTCGATCTCAAGATGCCGTATGGCAAAGATATGAATTCAATATGCAATTAGACCGTATGGATTTTGGTTAAATTGAAAAGATGGACAAGGAATTAACTTACTGGAAGCAGATTGGAGGCAAAGGAGCTGAAGAACTTGAGACCCAAATGTGAAAGTGGTCAGCTGGTAACTGCATCATCCATTTGAATTAGCTTACGTTTGCAACCAAACTGATGATCAAAATTAAAGAGACTCTTACTTGTCATCGATGAAAAACGATTCGTCTAAGCAAACTATGTCGTCGTCTTCTCCTTCTCTTTCCATCTCTGCCGTCTTTTGCTTTGCGTTCGTTGCCCACCAAGAAGCTAAGACGAAGAACAACACTGGACAATCTGGACTTGTGGTGGACTTATGATGGGCTTCTGTGTGACTATCAGCCCATAAAAGGTAATTTTGGGCCCCTCTCTTTCCCATCCTCTTCCGGTCATCCCATTGGAGATAAGGCCTCCATGCCCGCCCCGATGACGCCAATAAAAATTTAAATAAAAAGATATTTACCTCCGCATCAATTGTCAATACAACATTCCAACCATGCAAACCATTTTAACTATAAAAGTAAATAATTTCTAAATTGTCAATACAACATTCCAACCATGCAAACCATTTTAATTATAAAAGTAAATAATTTCTAAACCATGCAAGAGATCTCATTTAAAACATAGATAGTATATACAAGAAAAGCATAAATAGAGTTTAAGGCATCCCCTACCAAGAATTCAAGCTTTCTCTTACAGTCTTTAGCCTCAATGCAACCTTGTAGCAACCACCAAACTCACAAGATTCTATCAAGATGTCGAGCCAAATCAAATAAGTGACACAAACAACTATAAACAAGGCTAACAAATCGTTCACAATACTCTCTGAATAAAAGCCCCTCCTTTAGAATATTTTAGAGCATGTTCAGCGGTGGGCTGAAGATCAATCTGCATCTAGGTTTGGCTACCAAATTAGCAATTTTGAATCATTTTTTGCTTCCACCCACAAAAAAGAAACCGGCCTCAAATTGACATTCCTTGACCTAAGTCGCTTGGAAAGTCAAAATCCTGACCCAGAATGTGATCAACGCAAGCTGGTTGCCAACTCGGCCCAATAACAAACGTGGGTGACATCAGGCAATGGTGGGGGGAGACAAACGCGAAAAGCCTAGCCCGTGTCCACCCTTTTTTGTCTTTTAGTATGCATGCAGCTAAAAGAGTGGGTTGTTGGTGAGCACGTGGCTAATTAGTGGATGATAAGAGCATTTTAATGTGATATTTTAGTAGTTAATTCCTCATATTTTGCTTAGTTATTTCCTTAACCGAATCGATTTTTAACTCAATTTCTATTTTTAGGTACATTGGAGTAGATGAAGATGAAATGAGCATTACATCCATAATTACCTAGAAATGATGGAGGAAAATGGAAATGCACTAAAATATCAATTTTACACATTTTCCTACTCCGGCTAGGAAAGACCGCGACAAGTAAGGAGGAGCGGTCGCCTGACCAAATGAACTTCAAATGAGCTGAAAATTTCTAAATCCATTCTAGACATACTAAGGAACATTTCTTATGAAGAGTACAACAGTCAGATAGAAGTGGAAGCCTTTCAAAAGATCGGTCCAAATTTCTGACAAAAAGACGAAAACTGTAAATCGGACCTGAACGTATTTAAGAAGCACTTCTGGCCAAACTACTACTTCAAAAGCTCTGAAATTTTACCAGGATGATCTACATTCATGGAGGAACGTTTTTTATGAATAAGTCATAGTCAAAATCAGAACATTCTATGGAGATAAAATTTATCTCCCATTTATCACATGTGGGAAAACTTTTTGACTATTTCTAAGTCATTTTTGGTAGGCTAAGTCAACAATTGATGTCTACACATTTGTCTATCAAATCTAGCCCTTCATTTATTTTCATCTTCACCCTCCATTTATCATTTTCAGCCTATAAACACACCTCCCCTCATTATAACATAACAATTCCTTCATCCATTTCATCTTCTTTGTCTCACCATCTCCTCTCCATTCTCTAGTTCTTAGTTTCATTTCTTTTCCATTCTCTAGTTCTTAGTTTTGCATCTTCAAGTAAAGAGGAGAAGAAGAATAAGCCGTGAGCAATCCTAGCAGCCATCATTCCACCTTCTGCCGTGATAGTGAAGCCTTGCTTTCAAGATTCAAGATTAACGTCTCAAGCTCTTCAGCATCCACCCCCTTCACGGTGTAATTCAATCTTTTTCCTTGTAACTTCTTTTGGTTTTCTTTGTTTGGATTTGTAGAACTATGAATTATAGTTAACAAATAATATTAAGGGCAAAGTTTAAACCCCGTCTCTATGTTTTGAAATAAAGTTGTAATTTCTCTGTATTGATTTTTATGTTGCTTATGTGAGATTGCTTGATTGATTTTGAATTATAGAAAACTTTTATATGTATGTGTTCTTTGGTGGCCAACTTGGGATATATGCATGTAATTGGAGCTAGATTTAGGTAAATAATTCACCTAATAGTTTTGTGAACCTATTTCATAAGTAGTAAAGGCTTTGGACAAAAGTCGAAATCAATTAAGGAGAATTGCAAATAGATGAAATTTTTCATACTAGATTGTGCACTTTGGTTAACATCCTTTCTTTGTTCTTCATGCATTGAATGTGTTCTTGATTAGCTAGCTTTCTAGATTACGATTGCATATTCAATAGAATTAATTTAGGTGCTTTCACTTAGATTAATTATTTAAGGAAAGTAAAATATGGGAAATCATTTGCTTACTAACGTTTCACATGGTTAACTTCTTTCTCATGACATAGATAATCAACTATAAGAATTGCGACCGAATTTCTTGCATATGGTTGTGGTTTTGATCCTTGTTCCTTGCGTTCCACCCTTGTAAATGTGTTTTTACATTTTCTTTATTTTATTTAACTCTAATTCCGATTCTATAATCATAAACCCCCCTTATTTGTGTTCACTTGTATATATTTCTATTCTTTATTTTATTTTTGTAAATAATAATTTTCTTCATTTATTTCACAATTATAGGTGTACCCTCAATCTCCGGTTAGAACGATCCCTACTTATTCTATACTAACGATGACATTTTACAGGGTTAAATTGTGTGTTCATTTCGACCACATCAATTTTTGACGCCGTTGCCGGGGATTGAAAAATCACTTGTTAAATTGTTTATACTTGTTGTATATACACTGTTTGAAACTTAGTTTAAATTAACTAGAATGTTATTTATATTGTTGAATATGAGTTTTAATTGTAAGTTGTGAATTGAGAGAAATAGGTGAAGTCTCTTTTGTTAATATTGGCCTAAACCCCTTACTGGTACCTAGTTCAGGTCCCTTAAGGTTGAGGGCGGTCTTTATTAACACTTGTTGAACTGTCTTCACACTTATGATCTTTTTCATCTTAGTAAGTATAACCTATGTGGAATGGTGTATAGGAAGGGGACAACGTTCATGACGGATTTTTGGATCCATAAGTGCTTGCAAATGGACCTAAACCACTATGTGGGAGTAGCTCATGCCAAAATGGATTCTGCCTCTCGTGGTCGCCCTCCCCTACCTGGCCATTTCAGTAAGGTTGCCCAAAGGATGTGGAAGAGAATTTGTGTCTAGGCGACTATACTTGGGCCGCATGTCCCCTTGATTTACCGCTTGGAATTAGATTCGAAATTAACAATATTTATAACAAAAGAAAAATATAAAAAAAAATTACTTGTTCATACATGATTTGTGGGATTTGTTGTTTTGTGTGAAAAGGTTGTACAATTTACTTTTAGTTATACTTGTATTTCATTGTTTTATTGTAAATACTAATTTTTGTTTTCAGATTCTCTATGAATGACCGAGCCTTATAGTCATACTTCGCTCTCTGTGATCGCTACAAGAATCGAAAGACTTAAGAATCCGAATTACTGGGACCCTCCAAAAAGTCCTTTGAAATATTTGCAACGCGAGTCACACGAGGAGGAATCTGAAGGATCATCATCTCCACCATCACAAGTATTTTCTGAAGAAGACGAGGAAATGGGAGTAAATGCAAATCAATCCATTAGGGAACTTTCTTATTTGTGGTTCAAGGAGGACTCCCTACGAGCATTGTGTACCCTGATGCTGCTGAAGGGAAGTCTGCAGACTTTGAGCTCAAGAGTGGACTATTGCAAAGGCTCCCTATGTTTCATGGCCTTATTGTGGAGGACGCTAACAAGCATCTACGAGAATTCCAGTTCGTATGTACAACCATTCTACCACAAGGAGCTGATGAGAATATCCTTAAATTGAAGGCCTTTCCTTTCTCCCTAGGTGACAGAGCCAAAGACTGGCTATATGAGCTTCCCTTTGGGCACATTACATCATGGAAAGCCATGATGAAAGCTTTCTTGGAGAAATATTTCCCAGCTTCAAAGGTTATCACGCTCAGAAGAGAAGATCAGTGGTATTGAGCAAGCACAAGACGAGTCTTATGCTGCCTATTATGAAAGGTTCAAATCTCTACTTGCACAATGTCCTCAACGCCAAATGAAGGACGAGAACCTACTCAAATGCTTCTAAGAAGGACTCTTGCCTTTGGAACGACAAATGCTTGATGCTGCAACTGGAAGAGCCTTTGTGGACATATCACCTGCTGCTGGGAAGGAATTGATTGCTAATCGTGCCCTAAATGCCCAACAGTATGAGGGTGTGGGACACACAACTCGTAGGGTAAATGAGGTAAGCATTAATTCTGCTATTGAGGATAAACTGAATAAACTTACCCTTCTTGTGAACCAGGTTGTGAGCGCTAAAGGACAAGGTGCAATGTTAGCTTGTGGGGTGTGCTCTATGCAAGGGCACATGACTGACCAATGCCCCCAACTCATAGACAATGGAGGATGGGAGTCTATGAATGCCATAGGAGGATACCAAGGGAGTCAAGGGGCACCCCAACGTCCAAGGTATGACCCATACTCAAATACATACAACCCTGGATGGAGGGACCACCCCAACTTCAAGTGGACCAACAATGACAACGTTGAACCCTCTTGGTGGTAACTTACAACATCTTCAAATACCCTTTCAAAGGCCCTACCAACCACCTCAACCGAACTCATATTCCAATTATGATAAGATGTTTGAGGCACTAACCAGTTCCACGTAGGCCTTGATCCAAGGACAACAAACCCATACAAAGGACATTGCAGATCTTAAGAAGCAAATGGGCCAAGTTGTGGACTTCATGAGCAAGATCCATGAGACTGGGAAACTCCCTAGTAACACAATACCAAATCCAAAAGGTAATGTTGAGAATGCATCTGCTGTGACTACTAGGAGTGAAAGAGTTTTTGCAGATCAACTTAAGAGATCCAAGGAAGCCCAAGTGGATATTGAATATGAGAAGGAGCAAGAGCCCACCAAATTGGAACTCGAGAAAGACCCTGCAACATCCTGGATAGAGGCCAAGATGTCCTTACCTTCTAAGGAAATTCCAGAAAACAAAGGTAAACACTCTGACTTATCCAATTCAGTTATTGCTAACCCTTCTTCCTCTTGCATGCCCTTCCCACACAGATTTGCAAAATCAAAGAAGGATGAAAGCGACCAGGCTATCTTGGAAACTTTCAAAAAGGTGCATGTGAACCTACCCCTCCTTGAGGCATCAAGCAAGTGCCCAAGTATGCCAAGTTTCTGAAAGAGCTATGCACCACAAGGAGGATAAACCATGAGAATGAGGTGGTAAAGGTAAGTGAAAAAGTCTCTGCTCTTATTCAGAGGAAAATCCCTTCCAAGTGCAAGGATCCTGGCAGCTTCACCATTCCCTGTATCATTGGTAACTCTAGATTTAAGAATGCTATGCTTGACCTAGGAGCATCAGTTAATGTTATGCCCTACTCAGTTTATGAAACCCTAGGTCTAGGAGAGCTTAAATCTGATAATGTTATCATTCAGCTAGCTGATAGGTCTAACGCATACCCTAGAGGTCTTTTGGAAGATGTGTTGGTTCAGGTTAAAAGGTCTTTTGGAAGATGTGTTGGTTCAGGTTAATCATCTGATCTTTCCAGCTGACTTCTACGTGTTGGAAATGGAGGACTCTCCTGTGAGTTCAACTCCATTACTTTTGGGCCGCCCTTTCCTAAGGACGACTAGGACAAAGATAGACGTGTACGCTGGATCTCTCACCATGGAATTTGATGGTGACGTTATTGGCTTCAACATTTTTGAAGCAATGAGGTATCCTCTTGATGTTCATGATTGTTTTCTATTGATATTTTGGATAACCTTGTGCAAAAAATGTTTGACATCATGAACGAGGACACTTTGGTCACTACACTCGAGCAAGGAGTGGGCTACACCAAGAATGGCATCACCATTCAAAAGGACAAGCTTAGGGATACTTGTGAGGACAAGATTATTGCAAATGTGTCTTTCCTTGAGGCATTACCCTTTATAGGTAAGTCTGCGCCACCCCTGTCCATTCAGTTATCTACTAATAAGACTCTACCTTCAGTGGTCCAGGCCCCAATACTTGAGCTAAAACCCCTTCCAGACCATTTGAAGTATGTCTACTTAGGGGAAAATGAGACATTACCAGTGATTGTGTCCTCCGCACTTACGTCTTCAGAAGAGTATAGGTTGGTGGAGATGCTTAACGAGCACAAGACCGCCATATGATGGACATTGGCGGATATCAAGGGAATCAGCCCTACTACCAGCGTCCATAGGATACTTCTAGAGGAGGGGTCCAAACCCACTAGAGAGGCTCAACGCCGTCTCAACCCTCCAATGACGGAAGTTATGAAAAAGGAGGTCATCAAACTCCTAGATTGTGGCATGATATACCCCATTTCAGACTCTAAATGGGTGTCCCCAGTTCAAGTTGTGCCTAAGAAGTCCGGAGTGACTGTTGTGAAGAATGCTGAGAACGAGCTGGTGCCCCAGAGGACAGTTACAGGCCATAGAGTTTGTATTGACTACCGAAAGCTCAATGCTACCACAAGGAAAGACCATTTTCCCCTTCCATTCATTGACCAGATGCTTGAGCGACTACCTAGACATGATTATTACTGCTTCTTGGATGGCTACTCAGGCTATAATCAGATTGCCATAGCAAATGAGGATCAAGAGAAGACGACGTTCACTTGCCCTTTTGGAACATTCGTATACCATCGCATGCCTTTTGGACTCTGTAATGCACCAGGTACCTTTCAGAGGTGTATGGGTTCTACATGAGGTTTATCAAGGACTTTTCAAAGATCTCAAGACCTCTATGCCGCCTACTCCAAAAATATGTGACGTTTGATTTTGACAAGGAGTGCCAGGAAGCTTTTGACAAGCTTAAGGAGCTTTTGACATCAGCCCCCATAATGTTACCTCCCGACTGGTCCTTGCCCTTTGAGCTAATGTGTGATGCCTCTGACTATGCAGTTGGAGCTGTTTTAGGGCAACGCAAGGACAAGAGACCTCATGCCATCTATTATGCCTCAAGAACTCTTAATTATGCACAATTAAATTACTCAACTACTGAAAAAGAGCTTCTTGCAATTGTGTTTGCACTTGAAAAATTTCGTTCTTACTTACTAGGTACTAAAGTGATTATTTATACTGATCATGCAGCTCTCAAGTACCTGATGTCCAAGAAGGAGGCAAAACCAAGGCTGATTAGATGGGTCCTACTCTTACAACAATTTGATGTGGAGATCAAGGACAAGAAAGGTAGTGAAAACGTGGTAGCTGACCACTTGAGCCGTCACGCAGAAGACCCTCTCCCTCTGGTGGAGACATTTCCAGATGAGCAGCTCTTCAAGCTACAAGTAAGTGAACCATGGTATGCGGACATTGTAAATTATATTGTTGCTAAAAAGATATCTGATACCATGTCACGTGCTCATAAGTATAGGCTTAAGAAAAATGTTAAAACAATATGTTTGGGATGAACCTTATCTTTGGAAATATTGTTCTGATCAATTGATTAGGAGATGCATACCTGAACACGAACAAAATTCCATACTTTCTTTTTACCATTCTAAAGCATGTTGGGGTCACTTTGGGTCAAAGAAAACTGCATTTAAGGTGCTGGAATCTGGGTTCTATTGGCCAACATTATTTAGGGATGCATATTCCTATTGTTTGACTTGTGATAGATGCCAGAAAACAGGGAATCTAGGTCTTAGAGATCAAATGCCATTGTCTAATATCATAACTGTTGAAATATTTGATGTCTGGGAATAGATTTCATGGGTCCTTTTCCTTCATCTTTTGGATTCCTCTATATCTTACTTGTTGTGGACTATGTTTCGAAGTGGGTGGAAGCAAAGGCCACCTGCACTAATGACTCTAAGGTTGTTGCAGATTTTATCAAATCTAACATCTTTAGCAGGTTCGGAATGCCTAGAGCCATAATTAGTGATGATGGATCCCACTTCTGCAATAGGATGATTGAGGCTTTACTAAGGAAATATGATATCACACATAAGGTTTCTACACTTTATCACCCCCAGACAAGTGGGCAAGCTGAAGTCTCCAATCGTGAGATTAAAAGGATATTAGGGAAGACTGTGAACCCAAACAGAAAGGATTGGTCCCCACGTTTGGAGGACGCTCTGTGGGCCTATAGGACTGCGTATAAGACTCCCATTGGAATGTCACCCTATCGGATAGTGTATGGCAAGCCTTGCCATTTGCCCATAGAGTTAGAGCACAAAGCTTGGTGGGCCGTGAAGCAGTTTAACATGGACCTTAATGAGGCGAGGATTCATAGGAAGTTGCAATTGCAAGAGTTAGAGGAGATAAGGAATGATGCATTTGAAAGTGCAAGGATATACAAGGAGAAAACAAAGGCCTTCCATGATAAAATGATTCATGGCAAGACTTTTGTAGTGGGCAAGAAAGTTCTTCTATTCCATTCTAGTCTCAAACCCTTCCCAGGTAAGCTTCGTTCTCATTGGATTGAGCCTTTCACTATTACTAATGTGTTTTCTCATGGAGCTGTGCAGATAAAGAGTGAACAAACCGGAAACGAGTTCAAAGTAAATGGCCACCGCCTGAAGCCTTATTATGAAGCGTTTGTGGAACATGAAGTGGAGGTTGTACCCCTCCAAAGCACCCCATAGCCAGAGGATTGAAAGGAAACCACGTCTAGACTGAGAAGACATTAAAACCAAGCGCTATTTGGGAGGCAACCAAATTCAGAATATAATCAGATTTGCTTTCTCTTTCCCTATTTCTTTCAGTTTTCTATTTTTCTCTTTTGTTGTTATTTTAGACTTTATTTTCGTAAATGCTATCCATCTATGCTTATTTGTTTCATTGCATGCTTATAATTAATTACATTGAGGACAATGCAATATTTAAGTATGGGGGAAGGGATTTATATTTTTGTCTTTTATTTTGAGTCCTATTTATTGAAAAATACAAAAAAAAATTGAAAAATTTCAAGAAAAAAAAAATTTGTTTTTTGTTTTTGAGTCTTAGGATGCCCTTTCAACTGTCTAGGATGATTCTATATCTCTGAAATTATGGCTAAAAGTAGATCACAATATTGAGATGATTTTAAATGATATTCTTTGGTTAATTGAGATATATGAAAAGCATATGCATGTGTAGTGGATATGGATTTCATGACCTTGGTACAGAATATGAGCATGTTAAGATAAGTTTTGATTCATAAAAGCCCATGTGAGATATTTGAGCCCATGTTTCTTTTTTTTTTTTGGAGTGATAAATGAAAAATATATCCTTATTTTCTTGGAGATGTTTTGATGATCTCATTATTCTTTCATTTGATTGATTGCTTGCCATAGATTAAGTTTAATGGACTAGAGAATGTTAGAATTCACTCTTGTACTTGTTGAGACTTTTATCAATACATGTCCCTGATTCTGGAAATGATAGAGGTACCCTAGGAATTACCACCATTGCCAAATGAGCTTGTGTCCCTAATTGTGTACACAAGATGTGCACCCCTTAGATAAACCCCTTTAAGCCTACAATTAAAAGCCTTTTCTTTCATCACCCTTAAAATCCTTACCCTTGAACCTTAGTATAGTTACAATCCCACCATTTGTTCTACAAACTTAGTGGAGCTATCTTTTGAGACTTACTACATAATGGTGGCAGGGATAAAGATTTAGAAGAGGTGAAAGTTCAAGTGTGGGGTTAGACTTGTCCATCAAAAAAAAAATTTGTGAAAGCTGTGAAAAAGAAAAAAAAAATTATGGATTTTAGTCCCCCATACTTGGTGAGTTTTGAGATTGTTTGAAATTGAAGTCCCACTAAAGAAAAGTTTGGTCTTTGTCCAATTCACAAAGAGTTCAAGAGAAGTTTAGAATGAAATTTGGCCCAACATGAAGTCATTAGGCCCTTTTATTTTGCCTATATGGGTTATGACATTTTGTATGCTTTTCTAGAAGTCTCTATACATTTACATGAGCTCTACTAAGTTTTTTTAGGATACTTTGTTAATTCCTTACCCTTCGTTTCTTAAAACCTTGAGCCTTGGCCCCATTACAACCTATTGTAAGACCTTTTTTATCCTTAAGATGGGACAGCCCTTGATCTGTGGAGATGAGTTATAAGAGTTGAACCTATGGCTTGGGTCCATTTGTGCAAGTAGTTGATATCTTTCATGAGATCTTTGAAAAATTATATTCACAAAGTGCCTTTTGTTCCTTATATATGTGAGCTATTTGATTGCCTTAAAATATTTTCTCTCACATATAATTGAGTGACTATAAGCTTTTAAGCATTGCCTTGATCTGAGAGAAGAAAGAGTGGATATACCTTGTGAGGATATGAATCATACTTGTCTGAAACATGCTGAACTCCACCCCATCACCATCGTTATAACCAAGTCCTACTTATCTATATGCGGATCATATGTTTGAATTAACTCTCGAATATCTAAACATTGATTCTTGGTTGAGTGCTAATCTTGGTGCTATGAAAGTAGGAGATTTTAGAGACTAAATGTTGAAGGGCAGTATAATCATTGTATGTCGTAACATCTTTGTCTTTTCTTTCTATAAGTTTTTGTTGAGTCTAAGTTATGTCTTTGTTTTGATTTTGTTAAGGGACTAGCAAAAGATAAGTGCGGGGGAATTTGATAGGAGCATTTTAATGCGATATTTAGTAGTTAATTCCTCATATTTTGCTTAGTTATTTCCTTAACTGAATCGATTTTTAACTTAATTTCTATTTTTAGGTACATTGGAGTAGATGAAGATGAAATGAGCATTACTTCCATAATTACCTAGAAATGATGGAGAAAAATGGAAATACACTAAAATATCAATTTTACACATTTTCCTACTCCGGCTAGGAAAGACCATGACAAGTAAGGAGGAGCGGTCACCTGACCAAATGAACTTCAAATGAGCTAAAAATTTCCAGATCCATTCTAGACATCCTAAGGAAACATTTCTTATGAAGAGTACAAGAGCAAGATAGAAGTGGAAGACCTTCAAAAGATTGGTCCAAATTTCTGACAAAAAGACGAAAACTGTAAATCGGATCTGAACGTATTCGAGAAGCATTTCCGGGCAAACTACTACTTCAAAAGCTCTGAAATTTTACCATAATGATCTACATTCATGGAGGAACGTTTTTTATGAAGAAGTCATAGTCAAAATCGAAACATTATGTGGAGATAAAATTTATCTCCCATTTATCACATGTGGGAAAACTTTTTGACTATTTCTAAGTCATTTTTGGTAGGCTAAGTCAACAATTGATGTCTACACATTTGTCTATCAAATCTAGCCCTTCATTTCTTTTCATCTTCACCCTCCATTTATCATTTTCAGCCTATAAATACACCTCCTCTCATTATAACATAACAATTCCTTCATCAATTTCATCTTCTTTGTCTCACCATCTCCTCTCCATTCTCTAGTTCTTAGTTTTGCATCTTCAACCAAAGAAGAGAAGAAGAATAAGCCGTGAGCAATCCTAGCCACCATCATTCCACCTTCTGCCGTGATAGTGAAGCCTTGCATTCAAGATTCAAGATCAACGTCTCAAGCTCTTCATCATCCACCTCATTCACGGTGTAATTCAATCTTTTTCCTTATAACTTCTTTTGGTTTTCTTTGTTTGGATTTGTAGAACTATGAATTATAGTTAACAAATAACATTAAGGGCAAAGTTTAAACCCCGTCTCTATGTTTTGAAATAAAGTTGTAATTTCTGTGTGTTGATTTCTATGTTGCTTATGTGAGATTGCTTGATTGATTTTGAATTATAGAAAACTTTAATATGTGTGTGTTCTTTGGTGGCCAAATTGGGATATATGCATGTAATTGGAGCTAGACTTAGGTAAACAATTCACCTAATAGTTTTGTGAACCTATTTCATAAGTAGTAAAGGCTTTGGACAAAAGTCGAAATCAATTAAAGAGGATTGCAAATAGATGAACTTTTTCATATTAGGTTGTGCACTTTGGTTAACATCATTTCTTTATTCTTCATATATTGAATGTGTTCTTGATTAGCTAGCTTTCTAGACTATGATTGCATATTCAATAGAATTAATTTAGGTGCTTCCACTTAGATTAATTATTAAGGAAAGTAAAATATGGGAAATCGTTTGCTTACTAACGTTTCACATGATTAACTTCTTTCTCATGACATAGATAATCAACTATAAGAATTGCGACCGAATTTCTTGCATATGGTTGTGGTTTTGATCCTTGTTCCTTGCGTTCTACCTTTGTAAATGTGTTTTTACATTTTCTTTATTTTATTTAATTCTAATTCCGATTCTATAATCATAAACCCTCCTTATTTGTGTTCACTTGTATATATTTCTATTCTTTATTTTATTTTTGTAAATAATAATTTTCTTCATTTGTTTCACAATTCAGGTGTACCCTCAATCCCCGGCTAGAACGATCCCTACTTATTCTATACTAACGATGACATTTTACAGGGTTAAATTGTGTGTTCATTTCGACCACATCAGTGGCCTCTTCTTTAAAACCAATATTGGGTCGTTGGTTTCAATTATATTTCGATCCAATAGCATTCAATTAATATGTTTACAAATCTTTACTACTATAAATGGAGGCCCTCTTTTGGTGTCCAGCTTCCACTGCTAAGCAACCATCTTCCCTTCGCCTCTTTGTTGGATCGCCGACGCAAACACAGTGGTCTCTGACCAAGATCAGGAACCCATTCGAATTTGGATCTTGACATGTCGCCTGTTCCTGCGTGTTGCCTTTTCAATTCTTGTACCGATGGCTTTCTTTCCTAAGAGCGTCAAAGGGCTTCACCAAATTTTGAAGTACATATAATACCCTTCAATAACATGATTATCAAATTAAGTTAATAAAGTATAAATAGATAAAAGGGTAAAAGTGTAATTAGCCAAACTACCATTATTTTATGTCTAAAATAAATAACAACTATTCTTTTTAATCGATTTATTTTTCATTAACATCATAATATCACCTGCGAAAAACACAGGCACGTTGTAAGTGTAATTAAAACAAACGGCCTTTGTTTTTTTTTTTTAGGAGACAAACAGACTATAAATGGTAAGAAAAGTTAACATAAAAAAATCTAAAAATTGTAATAAATTCGCTATTTTAGTTTTAATTCAAATATATGTTTAATAAGTTCTTCATTCAAATATATTTCAATTTACAATAAATAAATTAATAAAATATTCAATGAACAGTAATTGACCGGTCAAGAAACATAACGGGTGAAATAGACGCCAGTGGCAGTAAACAGTTTCTAACCCAATGATCTAGTGACCCTGACCTATTGACGCAACATGTGAAATTGCTCTTACTAACTAAGAACCAGGTCATTTGGGTTCCAAGAAGGAGTTTGTTAGTAGAAAAAATGGCAAGAACACTTTAAAAATTTAAAAAGCAAGTTGCTTAAAGCTAAAAATAGAGCGTTAAAAGAATTGTAGAAGATCTAGACAAATTATTTAAAATACTAAAAGTAAAGTCTTGAGAAAATTTTGAAAGGATTGTTTAACAACAAATTTTGAAAGGATGGTTTAACAACCAATTCTGTGAGATTGAAATGTTTCTGAATTTCAAGTTTAAGTAATTGAAAGAATAGAGGACTTGAGGGATAAAGTATAACAAAATGCAGATTTTTTCATAAATACAAGTTTCTGTACACAGGTTTCAAAAATCCATATCTAATTATGGAAAAATGATTTTGGATTGATTCAAATTCTGAAATGTTCATTTTTGTGTCTGTTACATTTGTCTAGAAGGAACCAATTCCAAATTCTCAGTGGTTTAGTACTAGTTTTAAAAGAAAGGAAGGTGAGTCAGAATGTACTAAAAACTGGAAAACTACATAAATTTATTCTTTTGTTCAATTGTCACGCCCCGAATTTCGAATAATAAATTCAAATCCGAAACATGAATTACAACTAAACAAATCACGTCCTAAATTTTTTTTTTCTCAAAACCAATATCTCATAAACCATAACACAAACCTCGTAGCAAACTATCTCTCGAGTCAATTATTACAATACTGACATAAATAAAATGTTCTGCTCACAAGAGTCTACAAAAACACACCAAAATAGACCAAGTGCTGGTCTCAACCCTGCTGCCCTACGCAGCTCGCTCACCACCCTGATTATCCTGACCTGCAGGATTATCCGCTACACCATTTGAATAGTATACCGGGATTGCAACAACACAAAACCCGGTAAGCTTTCTGAAAGCTCGTGTGAGTAAATAAGAATGAACGGTTGATTTATTAGACCACAACTCATTTATCTCAAGTAAACATCCAACAATCTCAACAACCACAAGCAACATCAATCCAACACACATGAAACAACATGGAACACATTTCCACAATCACCAAATCACAACTCTCGCCACTTTGGCACCTAATCACAACTATCGCCACTTTGGCACCCACGTTAGAGCTCTAACTGCCTCGTTACCTCTGACACCTTGGCCCAGGGTCAAGTAACGGCACCTCCAGGTTACTCAGTAACCCGCGAACCTTGAACCATTTCATGTCCTCAGAACACAATATCCCCGTTATTATTTAACGGTCGAACTTTGGACCTCCCTGTCCTCAGAACACATACACTCCGGTTATCATTAACCAAAGATCCTTGGACCATTCGATACTCGGAATCCTACGTTTCTCTACCTTCTATTCAACTCACAAAATCAACATGCTTATCACCAACATTTATCAAATATTAATAACATAATTAAAATCATATTATCAACATTATCAACAACATATTATCACAATTCCACACCTCAATGTCACACCATTCAATATATAATCACGTAAATATATATATACGTAACCATCCACACAGGAATGATCACTAATACCAACTATAGTTCACATGATACAAAATCAAGAAATTCATTTTTAATATACTTTAAAACACATTTCTTAAAAAACCATTTTCTCACACATAACAATAAATTGAGCAATTAAGGAAATTCGGTTAGTAAATGAACCAAGTGAGATTTACTTACCTCTAAACTCCCGCTGCGTCTTCTTACAGCCCAAAATACGATTCACAATCGTCCGCTAACAAATCCGTCAAACACCTAATCAAAACGATAATTAACTTAGCGTATAATTTCAAAAACACACTTATATGAAGATCCCACGGTCGGATCTTCACCCGTGACCACACAAGGTCACCGGGACAGTCCTACGATCATTATATCAAAACTAGAATTCTATCGGACGGTCCAAACTTCATAAATCACAAATTGAGCGATCGAAATCAATCGAAATAGTAAAATTCATAACTAATTCATACGATATCCAAAATTCGTATGCTATATATCAAAATGATCGTATCGACATGTAGAATCTAAAAATGAGCAGAAACTGCACATGATACCCCCGGAGGTGGCCGGAAAGGGCCGCCGGAGTTTAGGGCAGAGCCGCCGCCGACCACCACCATTGGTGTCGGGGCCGAGCTCATCCCCTTCGTTTCATCATTTTGAGCAACTTTCATAACTAACACAAAGTGAGAAAATGAGTGGAAGTGGCCGAAACTTACCAAAAACAGTCCAGTTTGGCCGGAAAAACTGCAGAAACCGATATGTGCTCCAACGAGCGTGAAAACCTCCACTTCAGGTGCTGTCCTTTTTACTGCGTGTTCTACTCCTCAATACGAGTTCAACGAGATAAAGAACTCGAAATTTGGTGGTCTAGAACTCGAGATATTCGCTTCGCACTCAAAACGGCCGAAAATGGAAAACCAGCTTCCCGCCGCCGCTACAAGCCGTGCCACGGCGCAAGGTCAAGGCGAAGCCGTGGGAGGTGGTTTGGCATCAAACGGTGGCCGGAGGAGCAAGAACTCGGCTGGAGAAGTTTGGCTCTGTTTTTGCTTTCGGTTCGGTGCCGTGCGGGAGAGAGAGAGAGAGAGAGAGAGAGAGAGAGAGAGAGAGAGAGAGAGAGAGAGAGAGAGAGAGAGAGAGAGAGAGAGAGAGAGAGAGAGAGAGAGAGAGAGAGAGAGAGAGAGAGAGAGAAAATCTAGGGTTTTCTGATTTTTCTGATTTTTTCCAAAAAATGTAACCTATATATATACAAAATCGAAAACTTCTAAATGCCATAACTTCTTCCTACAAACTCCGATTCTTGTGTTCCGCATATGCACGAACTCGTATCGATGAGCTCTACGACTTTCATGAATGAAGTTTCCTCAAATTCCTTACGTAAAAATAAGTCAATTTTAATAACCCTAAATAACGTTAAATTTCGATACTAAAATAATTCGAAACCAAATTTCTCAAATAACGACATTCGAATCACACTCACAACTCATAATTCATATAATTTGAGAAATTTTGAATTACGAAATATTTAACTGAAATTTCGGGTCTTTACATCAATGTTCTTTTGGTATCCAATATGGCTAGTCAAGTAGACTCTAAGACACTTAAGGGATGTATATAAGGCTTTTAAAGACCTAAAACTTGAGTCACTCTTTAATACTATAAGGACAGGGCTTGTAGCTAAATGATATGATATTTTGAAAGGTGATGTTTAGACAGCCATATATGTAACGAATAAACCCCTGGACTAGGTACCATTTTAAATTTCAAGATATGACCATGATCTCATGTAATTCTAAGACATTAGAATGAATGAGAAATCAAAATTTAATCCAACGAGGTGCCAAGAAAAGTAGTGAACTTCAAGAATTCCTAACAACAACTTAATCAAACATAGTGTTAATGAGAGCATGATACTCACCAAAGAGGCAAAGACCAACCAAAAGGTGACTTTTCATGAGGAATTCAATTGGAAAGAGAGCTGATTGAATTATATTTGGTCAAGTCCAGTTGTATGCCAAGAAGTTTACTTGAATTCGGACATCCAAAGTGAAACAAAAATTTCTCAATGAATAGGACAGTTGTGTAAACATATTTGACCTAAAAATTGAGTGAAAATATAGGAACTTGATTGTACAATGATCTTACCAATTATTGGGATCAATTTCACAGGAGATTTGGGGAATCCAGGTAGAGCAAGAGGAAGAATACAAGCTGAAATTCAAAGTAAACTCGTTTCTGAGCAGTTCCCAGTTCGATTGATACACAGGTCACAATACACTTTCGGTCGGGCTGAAATTTGAATGTCAGATAGAAGAGACAAAGGCAAACAACTTTGATGAAGAAGATTATTTCATCAGAGGTCCCGAGATAAACGTTTTTGGATGTGCAAACAGACTGATGTGCTCAAGGACTGGAGAGAATTTGAGAAGAGAAAGATGAATGTCAAGCTTTGGCCTGGATGGGTCCTTTTGAAGGTCTAGAGTGATCTTTTGGGAGACGTCGCGATATGCATGGTGGCAACTTGTAGGAGAGTAGCTGAACGAGGCTATTCTTTCTCCCTGTCTAAATTGACTGGAACAAGGAAGGGGTGGCTTGTGTTTTTTGTTTGGAGTAACAAACTCAATTTGGGCAATGAAAGGAGTTTCAAATCAGCTAAGTCATGTAACAAGAAAATAGGTATTAAAATTTAAACATTAAGGAGAGAAAAGTATAATAAAAAAACACTAATATTTTTCGTCATTAGCCACGAACAAGTCCTAGACTTGTAGACACAACTATCGAGCACGTACTAAGCAATATAGTTGTAAAACCATGTAGTTATACGATAAACTAGAAGCACAATTTCAACCCCCAACACGTAAGTCTAAAAGATAGTCTTATCCCTCACGTAAATGCAATGTGCGATAGCAAATGTAGGTTCCTTCACTCAAAGAGTTGTCGTTCCACGGTGTTCCACTATTCCCTAGTAAGCGATTGATTTTGTTTCGTCTTGCTAACGTTATTTTCTTCTTGAACTTTGTAAAACTTCCCAGCTGCAATGACATTTCGTGTTAGTTGCTCATGTACTCCTTTGAATTGGTTAAAAAGTAGAGCCTTAGGCTTAGAATTGGAGTGATGAAACGAACAGATAATGATGATAACGACTAATGTGGAAGATAGAGTGTGAGAAAGTGATCGAAGCAAAGAATGAAAAGAAAAAGAATGTTTTACTTCGAAAACATGTCAATTTAATCATCATGAGTACCATGAAGATCCAACCTCAATTATGATCTTAAGTGTCGAAATTCTCCATGAGCCTCAAGAAGTTATGGGTTGATCCTTCAAGAAGGTAACCTCAAGACGTACCAAAATTTCACTTCCTATCGTCAAAAGCCCTCTGAAGATAGTCCATAGTCTACCTAATACCAGCTCTAGTAGCACTAGGTAAAACCAAGTAAAACTAGGTAGCTTGGGAATTTGGGGACGAAGAAAACTTTTAAGCTAATGATGGAGATCTCATTCGCTGATAGATCTTCGTTGGGGTATGTTTCTTACCCTAAAGGAACACCTACTAAGTACGAGAACGTGTTCAAGGAATAAGAGATGGAGGAGAAAAGAGTAAGGAAAACCTAAACTATTAGAGGATCAAAGACAAAAGAAGTCTTCGTGAATGAATGGTGTGTTTCTTAAAAGGAAATGAATGAGGCAATCTACAACCAAAAGGGTTTGAGGATGGTTGTTGTTTGGGTCTGAGGATGGAAAGAACATAAAGTGTTGGAGAGGGTGTCCTTGTTTCAAAATAAGGTTCAAATCTCAACAATGTTTTGTGCATGCTGCCAGATTTTTAAGATTCTTTTCCAACTGCAGACCAAACTTTGAAAATCACTCAAAATTCATTTCATGATGGAAATAGTTGAAAATTTCCACATCCATTGTTAAGTAACCAAACATAAACATATAAAAATTTCATGAATTTTGAAGATCAATTGTAACCATAAATCACATATAAAACAAAAATCTGAACTATTTATTAGAAATCATAATTAACACTCAAATCTCGTTGGAAATAAAATAACATTCAACTAAATCATAATAATCAACTAATATTCAATTTCTGTAGAAAATAAATTGTAAATCACAAATTTGAATTTTACACGAACTCTAAAACCCTAAATCAATAATTTGTCAGGGATCCGGAATCACATCGGAATCAACTCAAACTTCACAGGTTTATCCAACTTAATTATTCTAACATCCTAATAAAAATCACAACAATCCAACGATCGGATTTCCATAAATCGATACTCAAAAAACTGATTTCCGTAAATTTCAGATCAATTCCCAACATTCACCAAAATCATTATATGGACATGCTCATAACATCAAGCTTTACCTAACGAACAAAATTAGAAGAGCAGAAGCGACAGCACGCCACCAGTCTGACCACAATTTAGGTTGCATGGACTTCAAAGCCCATGTGGTTTCCAAATGGATGGTGGCCGGAGGACCGAGGTTAGCTCGGGCCGAGCTATACGGGTTCGCTGCGCCTTTGAGAAGCCCATCCTTCGTGAAAACTGAAAATCAAGCCTAGAGAGGACTATAAATCGAAGGAGGACAAAGAGACAATCATTTCTCAACCGGTGGCGAGGCCAGCAACAGCCGAACGCCGAGAACTTGCGGGGTTCTAGTTCCAGGTCGAGTCAACACTATCAACTGCGTCTCTTTCACTTGGGTATATGGCCCAAGAAATAAGAGGGCCCGCCCTAAACTATAGGGTACCTTCTATCTTTACTACTATAAATGGAGGCCCTCTTTTAGTGTCAAAGGCTTCACCAAATTATGAAGTGCCTATAATACTCTTTAATAGCATATTATCAAATTAAGTTAATAAAATATAAATAGATAAAAGTGTAAATTAAAAAAAATAGCCAAACCACCATTATTTTATGTCCAAAAAATAAATAACCACTATTCTTTTTAACCGCGAGAAACGCAGACACGTTGCTAGTTGATGTAAATGACGAGAAAAGTTAATTTTGCCCCTGAAAACTTCGACGAAATACTTAAACTTCTATAGATCGTATTTTTATTTATACGAACTCTGATTTTAGCATGCCACATGTCCACATACTCGATTTAACGTCTTCTACAACTTTCATAGAGAGTTTTCTCAAAAAATGAATAAAAAAAAAAAGTCAATTTTGGAGCTTTCTCTAAATGTTCAAAATGAAAGTAAAATAAAGATTTGGTTTTGTTACTGTCCAAACGACCACTAAACCGGTAAAACTAGGTACGGGACGTAGCAAGAACATAACGAAATTAAAGCAAATTAAGGGTTTCAGCATGTGATTAGAAAATTACAATGGTGTTCGTTCTCAAGTAAGAACCCTCAACCATACACATCACTTTTCAATGAAGAAAATAAAAGAATTGTATACGACTTGCAATGGCAACCCCATCCTTCTAGGACAACAACTCTAATACCTGATGATTATACGAGTACTGATGATACAAGTACTGAATCTGAGACAAATTATCATAAATGCAATCTACCAAATTCCAAGGCACTATGCAATCTACCAAATTCTAAGGCATCAGTACCTCTGGGTTGCATGATTCTGACTTCAACTTTAGCCCTTTCCCATACGCAGCAATAAGTAGAGCTTCAGCCCTCCCTAAAATATCAGGAAAATTTTACTTGAAAACTATTAAAAAAAAAAGTCTACAAGATTGAAGGCATTTTTCAAGGGGATACAGGCTAAATATATCATCCTGCAAATCCTCAAGACTGCTTTAAAATAATACGATTCCAGGAAAATAAACTGGGGGTGAGAATATTTGACAAATCCATTGTCTCTTATATCGGCATAGCTCTGGAATTGGGTAAGAAAACATACATAGGACTCTAAACAGTCCTATATTTCTTTTGAGACTGATATTTAACTCCAATATAATAATGATCTAAAGGTATGATGGAGTTCCATTCTATCGTACATCGATGTACTTTAAAAGGAATAAGAAGAAAGATATTATAACAAAAAGAAAAAAGAGAAGAAAGGAGAAAACTAGAAGCAATATATTCAGAAAAGATGTAAAGATGAATGTAGTAAATGGTACACCAAACCTCAATATGACAAAAAGAAACCAAACTAAATATTCTCAGAGCCTTGGCCTCTGGAATTGGGTTACAAAACATATATAGATTTTGTGCTCTAAGCCTCAAACAGAGTCCTGTGTTTTTTTGGGACTATGATATTGAACTAGAATATAATAATTATGCAAAGGTATGATCAAGTTCCATTGTATAGTATATCAATTACTTTTAGAGGGATAGATAGAAAAAATAAAATTCAATTGAAAAACAAAATGTCAAAATCAATACCATGGTCCTTTTTTCTTCTCAACTGTGAACTCAAAGACGGAAATAGTGCAGATGCAACCCTCCGACTATCATCCTAAAAAGTCAAAATTCAGAATTTAAAAGTTATTCAGTAAGTTGATTGTATTCATAGATGCAGCGAGAAATGTACTGGAACTTTCTTCATCGAGGGCCAAAGAAAATTAACTTCATTATATCAACTGCAGCTAGATTCTAGAGATCATTGGTGCATCAATTTTGATTTTAGACTACGTGAATAACATAAATGTCAGTTTGGATGAAGCACATTTATGGATATGCAACCACATGATCATACATCCAGTCCAAAATACCAATACATCTGCAGCATGATATATGAAAAGACTTGTATGAACCTACATAAGAGTATGATTAAGTTTAGTCAAATTTAATAAGTTAGTCATGACCCAGTCGACATCTGTATACACCATTCGGGAATAGAAAAGAAAAGAAAAAAAAAAAACAATTTTCTATGGCTCTGTCAGGTCTACTGATTGGTAATACCCACATACAAATGCCCACTTGAAACAAAGTAAGTCTTAAGAAATTTTTTTAGAAATTTGAATATGATCTATGGAGAGAATTCAAAACCCATACTGAAACTAATGATTTGACACTTCCTCTTCAACTCAATATCTCAGATTTCTGGAGACTGAGCAGTGAAAAGGAAAGAAAATACTGTAGATAGCCTGTTGAAAGAGCAAATTTTTAGGAACTTAGGGCAACCAACCTTTGTTGACATGCCTCCAGTGAGTTCAAAATTCTTCTTCCACAGAAGAGATGGCACTGGAACAACGGAAAAACCCAAGCCGACTAAGATTCCAATCCATAGTCCATATCCAAAACCTCCGCTCCACCAACCCTTCATCGCAGGGCAAAAGAAAATAACATAAAGAAAAACAGCAACAACAACAACAACTAGCACCATACATAACAATTTGAATAGTTTCTGTTATTTAATTCTTGTTTTCACTCTTCTCGCAAACAGGAGAATAACAAAAATTTATATAAAGGAAGAGTTGTTACAATTGAAAACAAAATAGAAAGTCCAAAAGAATCTAGCACTATATCTCACACTAACCTGCTTTCCATCTTGTGGATACGGGGTTGACTGCTCTAAGTATGCCGTTGAACCTTAAACATGAAAGACCAATACACAATGCAAAAGAACTCAGGGTAAGAGTTGAGAAAACAGCGATCATATATTTAAGTTGAAAAGCAGACATTTTGTAAGGATTTAGTTTTGCTTTGCACAACTGCATTTCACGTATAATACTTTAACCACGCTGACATGAATAAAAGTTCCAGCGTAGGGCAATAAAACAGAACTAGTAAACAAATCGGGTCAGTCAAAGAACTTAAACCCTCAATCAGAACAGAAAATGTAAAGAAAACCATTGCTCAAATCCACCCATCCCAAAAAAGAAAAAAAAAATCACTAAAGAAATGTACCAAGTGGAGCATCAAAACTGCTAAGCAACTGAACGATAGATTTTGCATCTAAACGTCTTCGAACACTTTTACCAACAAGTACTTTCAAGTATGGGGAGTCATATACCTGAAATATTGGAAAAGGAAACAAAAGTGCATAAGTTCACAAGAAAATTGGCTCTCACAGAAAATCAAAAGAAGAATTAACAAGTGAAACTACATGCCATTATAACAAGAATATCAAATTCCTGGAGGAATCTGAAGCATTCACTTGAAACTGATTACAACCTTCCGAATCAACTGATAAATTACTGACCTATAGTTCTTGGAAATAGCATCTACAGAGGACATTCTTACCAAAAGAAAACAGCGGGTCAACAGTTACAGCTTACATGCAAACTGGTTCACCCGTCAGGTTCAAATCTAAGTATTACACTTCCCTGATCTAAAAGAAGATACCAGGGACTAGAAAGGCATGCATACAATGATAGATTCAAAGTGAAAAGTTAAAATATCAAAGTTGTAACACCTTCTGAACTGTAAACAAAGATAGTTAACCCAATGAATGGAAAAGTCAAGCTTAAGATATATATTTATAAAGGTTTCAAGTATTAACTTTTCTTTTTAAGAGCAATAGAAAATCTCAGAACTTTTGAAAAGGGCAATCAGTGAGTGACGAATTTACAACCAAACAAGAAGACTTGATACAAACAAAAACACCAAACACAAACTACTAGAAACAAAGTCTAACCAGCAGAGCTAGCAAATCCAGAAACCAGGTCGAAAGAGAACTCCCCCTGAGAGCTATGGTAATCAACACCCACAAAGGTGACCAATGTTTAAGTTGATCCCAAAGTTGTTACACCCTGCCCCTTTGTACTTTTCAAAAAGAAAAAAGAAAATAATAACAATAAGAACAAGAACAAGAACAAGAACAAGAACAAGAACAAGAACAAGAACAACAAGAACAACAACAACAACAACAATAATAATTAACATTATTAATGCTGTTTGAATAACTCAAAAAATGCTAAAAATAAACAACACCACAGGTTTCAGCTTTTTGGCCTTTCCCCAAAGCCTTCAACTGAATGCTTGAGAACAATATGGTAAAAAGTAGAGAACTCTACAGCTAGTAACAACCTAAAACAATAAAATATATAAAAAATAAAAATAAAAATCCCAAATACAAACTACAGCACTACAACTCTACAAGATAAGACATTTCATGAAAGAGATAATATCTAAACTGAAAAGGTACTGATGCCCAAATGGAGGTTCAAAAACAGACTTTATTGCACAAAAGATCTACAGTTCTTCATCCAATGCTCCCTCACATCCTATTCCTCTCCATCTGCACCACTCAGAGGATTGCCAACACAGCACATATATCACAACACCCTCTTTTCTCCACCAAAGAGCTATTACCTTCAAACAAAAGATTGTGCCAGCTCACTTGGGTCTACCGGAAAAGCCTTCTCTACAAGGATGCAGCGTAACTCCTGAGCACCAGGAGATCAAAACAATCCACATCCCATTTACAATTAATGCCATCAGAGACACCAATAAACCGTCTCTTCTGAAGTATAATCCAACCTATATGACACAAGTCTGCATCCTTTCATAAGCTATAATCCAAGACAACTGTAACTTGGGAGGTGTTTTGGCATTCCATAGCCGAAAAGAGAAAGAGAGAAGTTATCCACTACTGGTTGTGAAAGATTTGCAAGAGAAAGCTTTTAAAACTACCAACTTCCATTACATGGAAGTTATCTACATGGAAGTCCCTAAACCATAATAATAATTTTGGACTTCTCGCTTCTACTGTCTACTTTATGCCATCCCTCTCCATGGAAACTGACATAATAGAACAGAAAATACGTGTAGAACATAAGAAAGGGCCTAAGTCGAAGCATGTGTCATGCTCAAAACAATGGCACGAAATCTACAGTTAAAAAGAAATTGAATTGAGGAAGGCAAGAAACGGTATTGAAGTAGTTGATAGAGTATCAAACAATATTGAAGCAGTTAACCATTTCTCTCAATGGTCATGCTCAAAACAATGGTGTGTTTTAGTTGCCCATTTCTGCCAATGTTATAGAGTATCCAACAGTATTGACTATTGAAGTAGTTGATATCAAGTCGATAAACGCTACTTATTACTATAGATACATACGTGAAACAGACATGCATACATGGTTAACCTAACAAGAGATAAGAGACTGCAAGCAAAATTTTATAGCAATAAGTTGTTGCCAACGCAGCTGGGAGAACAATCTATGTATATAAGTAAAACCAATAATTGGACATAAAATCGAAAGATATGAAAATGCAGTAGGAGGCCTTTAACCTGGGCAGAAGAAGCAGATTGATTGCCCTTCAAAAGCGCCAAGGCACCAGAAACATCTGGGTCGATCCCAAAGACCCAACTGGAATCCGAATTATTGGTTGGGGTTGAATCTTGTTCACCGTCACTGATTTGAGGAAAGGGGCAAGAGAGAGATGCCAACCAGTTGTCTTTGAGCTGAGCGTCAGAGACCTTATCCCTAACCCTCCCAACACTGACACTGATTATTGAACTCTTAATCGGCTTTGTTGGGCTTAATTCAACAGTACACAAGGGTCTGAGCTGAGAGCAAACTGAATTTAACAATGGGTTATTGGGTCTCAGATTCATGAGTTGGTTATGTGTTCTTATCAGTTGGAGATGGTGTTCCATCAAAATCGAGTGAGCTCTTTCTCTCTCGTTTTCTCGACCACCAGCGGCTTATTCAAATTTTCTTTCAGAATATGTCAAGCGATTCCTCAACTTAGCGCCCACAGACCAGAGACCACAGCAAGGCACCCTATTTTTCCTTTTTTTTTTTTTTTTTTGTCTGTAAGCATTGTAGGTATTTTAAAATGAGTCAAATTCACACTCCATCTTCTTTTTTAAAAATTTTATGTACTTATTTTTTCTTTTTCATTTCATTTTTTTTTAATAGAAGGAGATCAATCATTTTTATTCAATATGAGAAAAGTAATATTACAAAGTGACCCGCTCTAGTTGGACCATCAGAAAGAAACACATGTAAACTCAATATCACTCTACCTATTGAGTAAAGCTCAGAAGAAAGTAAATTAATAAAAAACTTACAATAAAAATTTTCCACATAATCTATAAATAAACTCGATGAAAATTTCAGACCAATAATCCCTGAAGTTCCTCGCGGACATTGATCCCAATAAAAAATATAAATTAGGTACCGAGAGGAAAATCCTTATGGATCCTAAATTTTTATAAAATAAAAAAAAAAATCCACTAGGATCCCAAATCTGAATCCAAATTTGAGAAAGCCCACAAGTAGCGGCCCTAGTCAGCCCAATAGGGCCCAAGCCCAAGTGTGGAAAATAAAGCAGAGCCCAATTGGGCAAAGGATATAAGCAATGTAGCAGATGAAATGACACGTTTGATTTGTATGCTTCTAATATGACTTTCAAGTTGGCAGTGGCATTTTCAAAGTGACTAGTGACAAAGTTTTGTGTTATAGCCTTTAATTTAAACGGCCATGCAACCAATGTAGTACACATGTGGTTGTGTGTTTAGCCAAGTCTGTATGGATAACATAGTGGCTATATTGTACAATCATGCTTTAACAATTGTTGTGTGCATGCTTGTAGACTTAGACATGTTTATTGCGACCAAACCCTTCATATAGTAGATTGGCTGGGTTAGATCTAACTCCTTATGACAAGCAAGGTATATGTTAGTATGTTCTTACTGATGTGAATCTATAATCTAATGACTGTAATAATTGGGTATCAGAATATATATGTTTAATGTTATAAATTTTATCTCTTATAGGGTCAATGTTCATTCTGGTCAGAGAATATATTTATACATTTGTGATTGTAAACATAGTTGGAACTTAAGAGAAAAGTATTGTCTGGAGTTTGGTGTAAAATTCTTGACTTTTTGTGTATTTTATTTTATTTTATTTTATTTTTAGCTATAAAATGTGCGATCTTTGTTGCTGCAATATGCTTCTATTTTTCTTTTCATCAGTTTTCCTTTTGCCTATGATGAATTGTTTTTCTGTTGTTATTTTGTAAGTTTCCTCTTTCTCCTTCTTTGTTCTTTTGGTTCTAGTTTTTTAGGTTTAATTTGGAATTTCTTCTCATGTAATTAGTTTTTAGGTATGGTATTTGATAAGCCAATTTTCAGAAGATGATGGACTCATATTCTTTCTTTGGTATATGGGCTTCATATTCTTTTAAGTATTCAAAATGTAGGATGATAGGGACCAATTGGTCATTTCACTAGACATGTTTACATTTTCCTCCAGCTCCTTTACAGGTTCAGAATGGATTGCTTTATGTCAATGGAACTGCACAGAAGGAAGATTTTAAAGCAGAACCACCCACATAGGTATTAGATTGAAACGTGATACCATGTCTTCTACTAATTTATGTTTCCATTGACTGCAATTAGCAATTAATTTTCCATGAAAGTTATTAAATGAATTTAACTAGACTAGCAGAGTTATCTTTTTTTACTCTCGCCAACTCACATACATTTCTTTTGCAGGGGAATTGAGAATGGGGTTGTATTATGTTAAAAAGAATTGCTCAAAAGTTGTTTACACTTCTGAACCGGAATATGTATGTATCGCTGGGAGGTAAAACTCAAATTGTCCATGTTTGTTGTTCTTAGATTTGCTTATGTGCCTATATGAATGTATATCCTTTATGAAACCATCTTTAATTTTGGATAAATTAATTGGCTACTACTGCAGTATTCATTGTTTTCCTAGGAAGTTATGATATTTGATCATTTACATAATAGCATTATTCTCAGAGCATGTGACCTTCGTGTCACTTGAATCAAATAGATGATATCAAGAACTAGACTCTTGCTTGCACTTGGATATTGATACTTTTAGTTCTTTCCTTACTCTATTTGCTAACAATATGCAGATCTCTACTTAATGACTTACAGTACATGTTTTCTTTTTCATTTTTTTTCCAAGTAATAGACTACAGCTCAAGGAGTTTATTGCAGTGAATTGTTTTGCATTTTCAGTTTCTTAGGTTTTAGTAGTATTTACTACATTTGAGTCTTTTTTTTCTTGTTTTTATTTGTTTACTAACATACCATATATGCTAACTATGAACTTTTTTTTCTGTGAATAATTGCATTTTACTTCAAACTTTACCATCATTATCTCTTATTGTTTTGACTATTGAAAATCCTTTCAAGTGCAGGTAATTGTTCCCTGTCATGTTTCTTAAAAATATATCAAAGGTGAGTCACCTGATCCACTAACATCTTCACAAATTAAAGGTTTGCATTTTATTTTTTTCTTCTGTATTGTATTATAGCATATTTGAGATGTCTTATTAACTTGGCCCTATGATTTAAGTTAAATGCTTGGCATTTTGTTATATCTATCAGGTAGTGGATGAAGATATTACAGATGATGAAACCATGCAAGTTTTGTGCCTCTACTGCCATCTAAGATCACATAGGATATCAACCTGTAATTAAAAATTATTTAGTTGGTTTCAGTAAATGTCCTCTTCTCTTTTCAAGGACACTTTTTCTTCATACCAGGACTTTTTTTTAGGTGTTCTGTAGTAGATACAATGACGTTCTTTTTTAGATTTAAGGACATTTTTTCAGCGTCCTCATATACATTAAATGACACTTTTTTGAGATTTAAGGACACTTTTTCAGTGTCCTATAATACATTAGATGGCGCTATTTTTGAGATTAGATGACACTTTTCTAACGTCCATGTAGGTATTTAAGGACGTTTTTCCAACGTCCTCATAAGTGACTTACAATGACTCCTTGATAGATGATATTTTTTCAACGTGTCATCTAAAGTTTTCAAGGATGTTTTTTGTCACCCCCCGAATTTCGAATAATAAATTCAAATCCGAAACATGAATACAACTAAACAAATCACGTCCTAAATTTTTTTTCTCAAAACCAATATTTCATAAACTATAACACAAACCTCGTAGCAAACTATCTCTCGAGTCAATTATTACAATACTAACATAAATAAAATGTTCTGCTCACAAGAGTCTACAAAAACACACCAAAATAGACCAAGTGCTGGTCTCAACCCTGCTATCCTACGCAGCTCGCTCACCACCCTGATTATCCTGACCTGCAGGATTATCCGCTACACCATTTGAATAGTGTACCGGGATTGCAACAACACAAAACCCGGTAAGCTTTCTGAAAGCTCGTGTGAGTAAATAAGAATGAACGGTTGATTTATTAGACCACAACTCATTTATCTCAAGTAAACATCCAACAATCTCAACAACCACAAGCAACATCAATCCAACACACATGAAACAACATGGAACACATTTCCACAATCACCAAATCACAACTCTCGCCACTTTGGCACCTAATCACAACTATCGCCACTTTGGCACCCACGTTAGAGCTCTAACTGCCTCGTTACCTCTGACACCTTGGCCCAGGGTCAAGTAACGGCACCTCCAGGTTACTCAGTAACCCGCGAACTTTGGATCATTTCATGTCCTCAGAACAATATATCCCCGTTATTATTTAACGGTCGAACTTTGGACCTCCCTGTCCTCAGAACACATACACTCCGGTTATCATTAACCAAAGATCCTTGGACCATTCGATCCTCGGAATCCTACGTTTCTCTACCTTCTATTCAACTCACAAAATCAACATGTTTATCACCAACATTTATCAAATATTAACAACATAATTAAAATCATATTATCAACATTATCAACAACATATTAACACAATTCCACACCTCAATGTCACACCATTCAATATATAATCACGTAAATATATATATACGTAACCATCCACACAGGAATGATCACTAATACCAACTATAGTTCACATGATACAAAATCAAGAAATTCATTTTTAATATACTTTAAAACACATTTCTTAAAAACCATTTTCTCACACATAACAATAAATTGAGAAATTAAGGAAATTCGGTTCGTAAATGAACCAAGTGAGATTTACTCACCTCTAAACTCCCGCTGCGTCTTCTTACAGTCCAAAATACGATTCACAATCGTCCGCTAACAAATCCGTCAAATACCTAATCAAAACGATAATTAACTTAGCGTATAATTTCCAAAAACACACTTATATGAAGATCCCACGGTCGGATCTTCACCCGTGACCACACAAGGTCACCGGGACAGTCCTACGATCATTATATCAAAACTAGAATTCTATCGGACGGTACAAACTTCATAAATCACAAATTGAGCGATCGAAATCAATCGAAATCGTAAAATTCATAACTAATTCATACGATATCCAAAATTCGCATGCTATATATCAAAATGATCGTATCGACATGTAGAATCTAAAAATGAGCAGAAACTGCACATGATACCCCCGGAGGTGACCGGAAAGGGCCGCCGGAGTTTAGGGCAGAGCCACCGCCGACCACCACCAATTGTGTCGGGTCCAAGCTCATCCCCTTCGTTTCATCATTTTGAGCAACTTTCATAACTAACACAAAGTGAGAAAATGAGTGGAAGTGGCCGAAACTTACCAAAAACAGTCCGGTTTGGCCGGAAAAACTGCAGAAACCGATATGCTCTCCGACGAGCGTGAAAACCTCCACTTCTGGTGCTGTCCTTTTTACTGCATGTTCTACTCCTCCATACGAGTTCAACGAGATAAAGAACTCGTAATTTGGTGGTCTAGAACTCGAGATATTCGCTTCGCACTCAAAACTGCCGAAAATGGAAAACCAGCTTTCCGCCGCTGCTACAAGCCGTGCCACGGCACAAGGCTGCCTCTGGCAGCTGCACAAGGTCAAGGCGAAGCCGTGGGAGGTGGTTTGACGTCAAACGGTGGCCGGAGGAGCAAGAACTCAACCGGAGAAGTTTGGCTCTGTTTTTTGCCTTCGGTTCGGTGCCGCGAGAGAGAGAGAGAAAAAAAATCTAGGTTTCTGATTTTTCTGATTTTTCCAAAAAAGTTAACCTATATATATACAAAATCGAAAACTTCTAAATGTCATAACTTCTTCCTACAAACTCCGATTCTTGTGTTCCGCATATGCACGAACTCGTATCGACGAGCTCTACGACTTTCATGAAAGAAGTTTTCTCAAATTCCTTACGTAAAAATATGTCAATTTTAATAACCCTAAATGACGTTAAATTTCGATACTAAAATCATTCGAAACCAAATTTCTCAAATAACGACATTCGAATCACACTCACAACTCATAATTCATATAATTTGAGAAATATTGAATTACGAAATATTTAACTGAAATTTCGGGTCTTTACAGTCTACCCTCCTTAAAGGAATTTCGTCCCGAAATTCAAACAAACTCATCAACAAACAGTAGTGGGTACTTAGCCCTTATGTCAGACTCTAGCTCCCATGACGCATCACCCTCATCATGATGACTCCACAACACCTTAACCAACTCAACTTCCTTCCTACGAAGCCTCTTCGTGGACCTATCCAAGATACGAACAGGTTCAACAACGAAAGTCACATCCGGACTCACCTCGATCGTACTGTGATCAATCACATGAGACTCATCTCGAATGTACCTCCTAAGCATGGACACATGGAAAACATTGTGTACACCGGCCATGCTAATAGGTAAAGCAAGCCGATATGCCAATTCTCCGACCCTTTCCAAAATCTCAAAGGGTCCAATGTATCTCGGTGCCAATTTCCCCTTCCTGCCAAATCTCACCACACCTTTCATAGGTGAGACTTTCAAGAATACGTAATCACCCACCTCAAAGTCCAACGGTCTCCTTCTAAGGTCGGCATAACTCTTCTGTCTACTCTGTGCAGTACGGATCCTGTCTCGGATGGTAGTAACCTTCTCTGTAGTCTCCTGAACAAGCGCAGGACCCAAGAGCTGTTTCTCTCCAACATCCGCCCAACAGATAGGAGTCCTACATGGCCTACCATAAAGTGCCTCATATGGGGCCATGCCGATACTAGAGTGATAGCTGTTGTTGTAGGCAAACTCTACCAATGGCAGATGATCCGCCCAACTTCCCTTGAAGTCCAAAACACATGCCCTGAGCATATCCTCCATCACCTGGTTCACCCTCTCTGTCTGCCCATCAGTCTGTGGATGAAATGCAGTGCTCATAGCCAAAGATGTGCCGAAAGCCTTATGGAATCTACGCCAAAATTCCGAAGTGAAACGAGCATCCCGATCAGAGACGATCGATACAGGCACTCCATGAAGCCTCACAATCTCATTAAGATACAACTTACACAAAGCATCACCTGAGTAAGTCTTTGCCACAGGAAGAAAGTGTGCTGACTTTGTCAATCGATCAACAATCACCCAAAAAGAATCATAACTTTGTCTGGACCTAGGCAATCCAGTCACAAAGTCCATGGAGATCTCTTCCCATTTCCATACTGGAATCGGCAAAGGTTTCAACATTCCCGCAGGCCTCTGATGCTCTGCCTTCACTTGCTGACATGTAAGGCACCTGGATACATACTCAGCCACATCCCTCTTCATCCCTATCCACCAAAACTGTCTTCGTAGGTCCATATACATCTTGGTACTCCCTGGGTGTACCGTATATCGAGATCGATGTGCTTTCCGCAGTACCTCCTCCTTGAGATTATCACCGCCCGGGACATACAATTTCAATCGAAATCTCAATCCACCATCAGTTCCAACTGTCCACTCTGATGGACCTTCCTCGTTGGCATCAAGAATAATCTCCGAAATCACCATTTGAGCGAACTCATCATGTGTCTGACTCTGAATGATCCTGGAAATCAAGGTCAGCTGTAAAGTGATACTACCGAGAAAGATTCCATGTCCTTCTCTTGTGGGTATAAGGTCAAACTTAGATACAGTCTCTAACATACGCCACTCCTGAACCATAAGTGACGCCTCGGGGTTTCCTGCTCAAAGCATCCGCCACTACATTGGCCTTTCCGGGATGATACTCCAAGGTGAAATCATAATCTTTGATGAGCTCCATCCATCTTCTCTGCCTCATGTTCAACTCCTTCTGGGAGAATATATACTTCAAACTCTTATGATCAGAAAAGAGTTCGAACTTCTCACCATAAAGATAATGCCTCCAAATCTTCAAGGCAAATACCACCGCAGCCAGCTCTAGATCATGAGTGGGGTAGTTCCGCTCATGCACCTTCAACTGTCTAGAACCATATGCTACTACACCCCCATTCTGCATCAACACACAACCCAAACCCTGATGAGATGCATCACTATAGATAACTAACCCACCGCCACTAGATGGGACAGTCAACACTGGAGCTGTAGTCAATCTAGTCTTCAGCTCACAAAAGGCCTTCTCACATTCATCTGTCCACACAAACTGAGTATCCTTCCTTGTTAACTTAGTCAAAGCCGAAGCTATACTAGAAAACCCCTCAATGAATCGCCTGTAGTATCCTGCCAAACCAAGGAAACTACGGATCTCTGTAACTGTCGTGGGGCGACTCCAACCCATCACCGCTTCAACCTTCGAAGGATCCACAGAAACTCCATCCTTCGAAACTACATGACCAAGGAACTTGATCTCCTTTTGCCAAAACTCGCACTTCTCAAACTTTGCATATAACTTTTCTCTTCTCAGAATTTGCAGCACAATCCTCAAATGCTTCACGTGCTCGTCAGACGACCTTGAATATATCAAGATGTCATCAACGAACACCACCACACACTTATCTAAGTAAAGACTGAATGTGCAGTTCATCAAGTCCATGAAAGCTGCAGGTGCATTAGTTAGACCAAAAGGCATGACAAGAAATTCATAATGCCCATACCTGGTCCTAAATGCCGTCTTAGAAATATCTTCATCCCTCACCCTCAACTGGTGATATCCAGATCTCAAATCAATTTTGGAGAACACCGTAGCCTCCCTAAGCTGATCGAACAAGTCATCAATCCTAGGCAAGGGGTACCTATTCTTGATGGTCACCTTGTTCAGCTGTCGATAATCCACACATAACCGAAGTGAATTATCCTTCTTCTTCACGAATAATACTGGTGCGCCCCAAGGAGATACACTTGCTTGTATGAACCCTTGTGCAAGTAATCCTTCAATTTGAACCTTCAACTCCTGAAGTTCAGCTGGAGCCATCCGATAAGGTGCTCTCGACACCTGTGCAGTACCTGGTATCACATCAATGGAGAAATCCATTACCCTTTTCGGAGGAAATCCTGGTATCTCCTGGAACACATCAGCATACTCTGCCACTACCGGAATCCCTGCAATTTCTGAAGTGCTATTCACTGATTCTATGTGTGCCAAGATCCCTGCCCTCATGGCAACGTCAGATCTCAGGCATCGATAATGAAACACTGGTTGCCCAGGGGCATGAAAAGACACAATCATTCTAAAACAATCAATCACTGCATAGTTCGGACTCAACCAATCCAAACCTAAAATCACATCATACGTATGATCCGGAATCACAATCAAAGATGCAGTGAACTCTCTACCACTAATTGCAATAGGACAATCATCACAAAACATGCTAAGCTCAAGAGATACGCAAAGAGGCGATGTAACACATAAAGGTCTAGTAAGCGGTATAGCAGTCAAACCCAAAACATCTACCACAGAACTAGATATGAACGAGTGGGAAGCACCCGTATCAAACAGTACTCTAGCAAGATAGTTATAAACCGATAAGGTACCTTCCACCCCGGTGCCTCTCTGGCCGACGGCAAATACTCTGGCTGGTGCTGGAGGTAAGGTTCTCTGCTGGTTACCCTGTCCTACAATATGAGGTTGAGTACAGTCCCTGGCAATATGTCCAGTCTGTCCGCATCGAAAACATGCTCTAGGCCTGAGTTTAGGGCAAGTCCTAGCAAGATGACCCAACTCATTACAGCTATAACACCTCATAGGGGCTGCTGGTGCTGCTTGCCTGATAGGTGGTGCCTGAATAGGGACAGGTGCTGCTGCTATCCTCGCTGGAGCCTGATGATGAAAATAAGGCCGCTGTCTCTTCCATAGCCCACCTCTATAATCTCTGGACCCACTACTCCCTGCAACCGCCTTCCCTTTTCCCTGAGAATCTCTCTCAACTGTCTGCTTCTCCTTATGGATCAGATTCTGCTGCTCAATGATCAGGGCTTTAGCTAAAATCTGCTCCTTTGTCTTCAGCTCCATAATGGTCACATCTCGCTCAATAGAGCCATTCAACCCCCGCTGAAACTTCTTAGCCAAGTCTTCAGCATCTAATAGTTTCACAAACCGATATAGCCTGGAGAACTCTGCCTCATATTCTCTCACATTCATCTTCCCTTGAGTAAGCGAGAGAAATTGCCTCTCCAGCTGTTCCTTCACCGATGCTGGGAAGTATTTCTCCCTAGAGATCCTCACAAATCCATCCCAAGTCATGGTAGAAACATCAATAGTCCTCTGAGTGCAATTCCACCACACCCTAGCCTCATCTTTGAGCATGAAAGTGGCTAGCTTCCTCTTCTCGATCTCATCACAGACAATCAACTCAAAATAGGTCTGTAAATCCTCGATCCATTGATCAGCCACCATATAATCTGTGCCTCCAGCAAATTTAGTTGCTCCCAACCGATTAATGTCCCTCGCCAACACTAACAGACGAGCGGGATCATTAACCACAACCTCAGGTGGAACAGGTTGCTCCACAAACGGTGCCTCCACCTCTTCCTCATGTACTCCCACATGTGGAATCTCACCCCTACCTCGGCCTCTACCTCTACCTCTGGGTCTACCTCGACCCCTACCTCTGCCTCCCACAATATCCATTACCTAAGGAGCATAGCATACCTGGTTAATACATGTATACACTTAAATCAGAGCATAAGTAAATACAAGTCCATATTAACCAAGCTACTAACACCAAGAGGTTAATTCAACTCCTATTACGTCCTAACGTTCTAGACAACTCCCAACACCCCCACATACCCAATGACATTGTTAATACCGAAGAGCACCCGATGGGGATCCGCTGCAGACGGGCCATCACTCGGAAGGTATTAACTTATCACTAAATATGTACCTTACGCTCTGATACCAAACTGTCACGCCCCGAATTTCGAATAATAAATTCAAATCCGAAACATGAATACAACTAAACAAATCACGTCCTAAATTTTTTTCTCAAAACCAATATCTCATAAACTATAACACAAACCTCGTAGCAAACTATCTCTCGAGTCAATTATTACAATACTAACATAAATAAAATGTTCTGCTCACAAGAGTCTACAAAAACACACCAAAATAGACCAAGTGCTGGTCTCAACCCTGCTATCCTACGCAGCTCGCTCACCACCCTGATTATCCTGACCTGCAGGATTATCCGCTACACCATTTGAATAGTGTACCGGGATTGCAACAACACAAAACCCGGTAAGCTTTCTGAAAGCTCGTGTGAGTAAATAAGAATGAACGGTTGATTTATTAGACCACAACTCATTTATCTCAAGTAAACATCCAACAATCTCAACAACCACAAGCAACATCAATCCAACACACATGAAACAACATGGAACACATTTCCACAATCACCAAATCACAACTCTCGCCACTTTGGCACCTAATCACAACTATCGCCACTTTGGCACCCACGTTAGAGCTCTAACTGCCTCGTTACCTCTGACACCTTGGCCCAGGGTCAAGTAACGGCACCTCCAGGTTACTCAGTAACCCGCGAACTTTGGATCATTTCATGTCCTCAGAACAATATATCCCCGTTATTATTTAACGGTCGAACTTTGGACCTCCCTGTCCTCAGAACACATACACTCCGGTTATCATTAACCAAAGATCCTTGGACCATTCGATCCTCGGAATCCTACGTTTCTCTACCTTCTATTCAACTCACAAAATCAACATGTTTATCACCAACATTTATCAAATATTAACAACATAATTAAAATCATATTATCAACATTATCAACAACATATTAACACAATTCCACACCTCAATGTCACACCATTCAATATATAATCACGTAAATATATATATACGTAACCATCCACACAGGAATGATCACTAATACCAACTATAGTTCACATGATACAAAATCAAGAAATTCATTTTTAATATACTTTAAAACACATTTCTTAAAAACCATTTTCTCACACATAACAATAAATTGAGAAATTAAGGAAATTCGGTTCGTAAATGAACCAAGTGAGATTTACTCACCTCTAAACTCCCGCTGCGTCTTCTTACAGTCCAAAATACGATTCACAATCGTCCGCTAACAAATCCGTCAAATACCTAATCAAAACGATAATTAACTTAGCGTATAATTTCCAAAAACACACTTATATGAAGATCCCACGGTCGGATCTTCACCCGTGACCACACAAGGTCACCGGGACAGTCCTACGATCATTATATCAAAACTAGAATTCTATCGGACGGTACAAACTTCATAAATCACAAATTGAGCGATCGAAATCAATCGAAATCGTAAAATTCATAACTAATTCATACGATATCCAAAATTCGCATGCTATATATCAAAATGATCGTATCGACATGTATAATCTAAAAATGAGCAGAAACTGCACATGATACCCCCGGAGGTGACCGGAAAGGGCCGCCGGAGTTTAGGGCAGAGCCACCGCCGACCACCACCAATTGTGTCGGGTCCAAGCTCATCCCCTTCGTTTCATCATTTTGAGCAACTTTCATAACTAACACAAAGTGAGAAAATGAGTGGAAGTGGCCGAAACTTACCAAAAACAGTCCGGTTTGGCCGGAAAAACTGCAGAAACCGATATGCTCTCCGACGAGCGTGAAAACCTCCACTTCTGGTGCTGTCCTTTTTACTGCATGTTCTACTCCTCCATACGAGTTCAACGAGATAAAGAACTCGTAATTTGGTGGTCTAGAACTCGAGATATTCGCTTCGCACTCAAAACTGCCGAAAATGGAAAACCAGCTTTCCGCCGCTGCTACAAGCCGTGCCACGGCACAAGGCTGCCTCTGGCAGCTGCACAAGGTCAAGGCGAAGCCGTGGGAGGTGGTTTGACGTCAAACGGTGGCCGGAGGAGCAAGAACTCAACCGGAGAAGTTTGGCTCTGTTTTTTGCCTTCGGTTCGGTGCCGCGAGAGAGAGAGAGAAAAAAAATCTAGGTTTCTGATTTTTCTGATTTTTCCAAAAAAGTTAACCTATATATATACAAAATCGAAAACTTCTAAATGTCATAACTTCTTCCTACAAACTCCGATTCTTGTGTTCCGCATATGCACGAACTCGTATCGACGAGCTCTACGACTTTCATGAAAGAAGTTTTCTCAAATTCCTTACGTAAAAATATGTCAATTTTAATAACCCTAAATGACGTTAAATTTCGATACTAAAATCATTCGAAACCAAATTTCTCAAATAACGACATTCGAATCACACTCACAACTCATAATTCATATAATTTGAGAAATATTGAATTACGAAATATTTAACTGAAATTTCGGGTCTTTACAGTCTACCCTCCTTAAAGGAATTTCGTCCCGAAATTCAAACAAACTCATCAACAAACAGTAGTGGGTACTTAGCCCTTATGTCAGACTCTAGCTCCCATGACGCATCACCCTCATCATGATGACTCCACAACACCTTAACCAACTCAACTTCCTTCCTACGAAGCCTCTTCGTGGACCTATCCAAGATACGAACAGGTTCAACAACGAAAGTCACATCCGGACTCACCTCGATCGTACTGTGATCAATCACATGAGACTCATCTCGAATGTACCTCCTAAGCATGGACACATGGAAAACATTGTGTACACCGGCCATGCTAATAGGTAAAGCAAGCCGATATGCCAATTCTCCGACCCTTTCCAAAATCTCAAAGGGTCCAATGTATCTCGGTGCCAATTTCCCCTTCCTGCCAAATCTCACCACACCTTTCATAGGTGAGACTTTCAAGAATACGTAATCACCCACCTCAAAGTCCAACGGTCTCCTTCTAAGGTCGGCATAACTCTTCTGTCTACTCTGTGCAGTACGGATCCTGTCTCGGATGGTAGTAACCTTCTCTGTAGTCTCCTGAACAAGCGCAGGACCCAAGAGCTGTTTCTCTCCAACATCCGCCCAACAGATAGGAGTCCTACATGGCCTACCATAAAGTGCCTCATATGGGGCCATGCCGATACTAGAGTGATAGCTGTTGTTGTAGGCAAACTCTACCAATGGCAGATGATCCGCCCAACTTCCCTTGAAGTCCAAAACACATGCCCTGAGCATATCCTCCATCACCTGGTTCACCCTCTCTGTCTGCCCATCAGTCTGTGGATGAAATGCAGTGCTCATAGCCAAAGATGTGCCGAAAGCCTTATGGAATCTACGCCAAAATTCCGAAGTGAAACGAGCATCCCGATCAGAGACGATCGATACAGGCACTCCATGAAGCCTCACAATCTCATTAAGATACAACTTACACAAAGCATCACCTGAGTAAGTCTTTGCCACAGGAAGAAAGTGTGCTGACTTTGTCAATCGATCAACAATCACCCAAATAGAATCATAACTTTGTCTGGACCTAGGCAATCCAGTCACAAAGTCCATGGAGATCTCTTCCCATTTCCATACTGGAATCGGCAAAGGTTTCAACATTCCCGCAGGCCTCTGATGCTCTGCCTTCACTTGCTGACATGTAAGGCACCTGGATACATACTCAGCCACATCCCTCTTCATCCCTATCCACCAAAACTGTCTTCGTAGGTCCATATACATCTTGGTACTCCCTGGGTGTACCGTATATCGAGATCGATGTGCTTTCCGCAGTACCTCCTCCTTGAGATTATCACCGCCCGGGACATACAATTTCAATCGAAATCTCAATCCACCATCAGTTCCAACTGTCCACTCTGATGGACCTTCCTCGTTGGCATCAAGAATAATCTCCGAAATCACCATTTGAGCGAACTCATCATGTGTCTGACTCTGAATGATCCTGGAAATCAAGGTCAGCTGTAAAGTGATACTACCGAGAAAGATTCCATGTCCTTCTCTTGTGGGTATAAGGTCAAACTTAGATACAGTCTCTAACATACGCCACTCCTGAACCATAAGTGACGCCTCGGGGTTTCCTGCTCAAAGCATCCGCCACTACATTGGCCTTTCCGGGATGATACTCCAAGGTGAAATCATAATCTTTGATGAGCTCCATCCATCTTCTCTGCCTCATGTTCAACTCCTTCTGGGAGAATATATACTTCAAACTCTTATGATCAGAAAAGAGTTCGAACTTCTCACCATAAAGATAATGCCTCCAAATCTTCAAGGCAAATACCACCGCAGCCAGCTCTAGATCATGAGTGGGGTAGTTCCGCTCATGCACCTTCAACTGTCTAGAACCATATGCTACTACACCCCCATTCTGCATCAACACACAACCCAAACCCTGATGAGATGCATCACTATAGATAACTAACCCACCGCCACTAGATGGGACAGTCAACACTGGAGCTGTAGTCAATCTAGTCTTCAGCTCACAAAAGGCCTTCTCACATTCATCTGTCCACACAAACTGAGTATCCTTCCTTGTTAACTTAGTCAAAGCCGAAGCTATACTAGAAAACCCCTCAATGAATCGCCTGTAGTATCCTGCCAAACCAAGGAAACTACGGATCTCTGTAACTGTCGTGGGGCGACTCCAACCCATCACCGCTTCAACCTTCGAAGGATCCACAGAAACTCCATCCTTCGAAACTACATGACCAAGGAACTTGATCTCCTTTTGCCAAAACTCGCACTTCTCAAACTTTGCATATAACTTTTCTCTTCTCAGAATTTGCAGCACAATCCTCAAATGCTTCACGTGCTCGTCAGACGACCTTGAATATATCAAGATGTCATCAACGAACACCACCACACACTTATCTAAGTAAAGACTGAATGTGCAGTTCATCAAGTCCATGAAAGCTGCAGGTGCATTAGTTAGACCAAAAGGCATGACAAGAAATTCATAATGCCCATACCTGGTCCTAAATGCCGTCTTAGAAATATCTTCATCCCTCACCCTCAACTGGTGATATCCAGATCTCAAATCAATTTTGGAGAACACCGTAGCCTCCCTAAGCTGATCGAACAAGTCATCAATCCTAGGCAAGGGGTACCTATTCTTGATGGTCACCTTGTTCAGCTGTCGATAATCCACACATAACCGAAGTGAATTATCCTTCTTCTTCACGAATAATACTGGTGCGCCCCAAGGAGATACACTTGCTTGTATGAACCCTTGTGCAAGTAATCCTTCAATTTGAACCTTCAACTCCTGAAGTTCAGCTGGAGCCATCCGATAAGGTGCTCTCGACACCTGTGCAGTACCTGGTATCACATCAATGGAGAAATCCATTACCCTTTTCGGAGGAAATCCTGGTATCTCCTGGAACACATCAGCATACTCTGCCACTACCGGAATCCCTGCAATTTCTGAAGTGCTATTCACTGATTCTATGTGTGCCAAGATCCCTGCCCTCATGGCAACGTCAGATCTCAGGCATCGATAATGAAACACTGGTTGCCCAGGGGCATGAAAAGACACAATCATTCTAAAACAATCAATCACTGCATAGTTCGGACTCAACCAATCCAAACCTAAAATCACATCATACGTATGATCCGGAATCACAATCAAAGATGCAGTGAACTCTCTACCACTAATTGCAATAGGACAATCATCACAAAACATGCTAAGCTCAAGAGATACGCAAAGAGGCGATGTAACACATAAAGGTCTAGTAAGCGGTATAGCAGTCAAACCCAAAACATCTACCACAGAACTAGATATGAACGAGTGGGAAGCACCCGTATCAAACAGTACTCTAGCAAGATAGTTATAAACCGATAAGGTACCTTCCACCCCGGTGCCTCTCTGGCCGACGGCAAATACTCTGGCTGGTGCTGGAGGTAAGGTTCTCTGCTGGTTACCCTGTCCTACAATATGAGGTTGAGTACAGTCCCTGGCAATATGTCCAGTCTGTCCGCATCGAAAACATGCTCTAGGCCTGAGTTTAGGGCAAGTCCTAGCAAGATGACCCAACTCATTACAGCTATAACACCTCATAGGGGCTGCTGGTGCTGCTTGCCTGATAGGTGGTGCCTGAATAGGGACAGGTGCTGCTGCTATCCTCGCTGGAGCCTGATGATGAAAATAAGGCCGCTGTCTCTTCCATAGCCCACCTCTATAATCTCTGGACCCACTACTCCCTGCAACCGCCTTCCCTTTTCCCTGAGAATCTCTCTCAACTGTCTGCTTCTCCTTATGGATCAGATTCTGCTGCTCAATGATCAGGGCTTTAGCTAAAATCTGCTCCTTTGTCTTCAGCTCCATAATGGTCACATCTCGCTCAATAGAGCCATTCAACCCCCGCTGAAACTTCTTAGCCAAGTCTTCAGCATCTAATAGTTTCACAAACCGATATAGCCTGGAGAACTCTGCCTCATATTCTCTCACATTCATCTTCCCTTGAGTAAGCGAGAGAAATTGCCTCTCCAGCTGTTCCTTCACCGATGCTGGGAAGTATTTCTCCCTAGAGATCCTCACAAATCCATCCCAAGTCATGGTAGAAACATCAATAGTCCTCTGAGTGCAATTCCACCACACCCTAGCCTCATCTTTGAGCATGAAAGTGGCTAGCTTCCTCTTCTCGATCTCATCACAGACAATCAACTCAAAATAGGTCTGTAAATCCTCGATCCATTGATCAGCCACCATATAATCTGTGCCTCCAGCAAATTTAGTTGCTCCCAACCGATTAATGTCCCTCGCCAACACTAACAGACGAGCGGGATCATTAACCACAACCTCAGGTGGAACAGGTTGCTCCACAAACGGTGCCTCCACCTCTTCCTCATGTACTCCCACATGTGGAATCTCACCCCTACCTCGGCCTCTACCTCTACCTCTGGGTCTACCTCGACCCCTACCTCTGCCTCCCACAATATCCATTACCTAAGGAGCATAGCATACCTGGTTAATACATGTATACACTTAAATCAGAGCATAAGTAAATACAAGTCCATATTAACCAAGCTACTAACACCAAGAGGTTAATTCAACTCCTATTACGTCCTAACGTTCTAGACAACTCCCAACACCCCCACATACCCAATGACATTGTTAATACCGAAGAGCACCCGATGGGGATCCGCTGCAGACGGGCCATCACTCGGAAGGTATTAACTTATCACTAAATATGTACCTTACGCTCTGATACCAAACTGTCACGCCCCGAATTTCGAATAATAAATTCAAATCCGAAACATGAATACAACTAAACAAATCACGTCCTAAATTTTTTTCTCAAAACCAATATCTCATAAACTATAACACAAACCTCGTAGCAAACTATCTCTCGAGTCAATTATTACAATACTAACATAAATAAAATGTTCTGCTCACAAGAGTCTACAAAAACACACCAAAATAGACCAAGTGCTGGTCTCAACCCTGCTATCCTACGCAGCTCGCTCACCACCCTGATTATCCTGACCTGCAGGATTATCCGCTACACCATTTGAATAGTGTACCGGGATTGCAACAACACAAAACCCGGTAAGCTTTCTGAAAGCTCGTGTGAGTAAATAAGAATGAACGGTTGATTTATTAGACCACAACTCATTTATCTCAAGTAAACATCCAACAATCTCAACAACCACAAGCAACATCAATCCAACACACATGAAACAACATGGAACACATTTCCACAATCACCAAATCACAACTCTCGCCACTTTGGCACCTAATCACAACTATCGCCACTTTGGCACCCACGTTAGAGCTCTAACTGCCTCGTTACCTCTGACACCTTGGCCCAGGGTCAAGTAACGGCACCTCCAGGTTACTCAGTAACCCGCGAACTTTGGATCATTTCATGTCCTCAGAACAATATATCCCCGTTATTATTTAACGGTCGAACTTTGGACCTCCCTGTCCTCAGAACACATACACTCCGGTTATCATTAACCAAAGATCCTTGGACCATTCGATCCTCGGAATCCTACGTTTCTCTACCTTCTATTCAACTCACAAAATCAACATGTTTATCACCAACATTTATCAAATATTAACAACATAATTAAAATCATATTATCAACATTATCAACAACATATTAACACAATTCCACACCTCAATGTCACACCATTCAATATATAATCACGTAAATATATATATACGTAACCATCCACACAGGAATGATCACTAATACCAACTATAGTTCACATGATACAAAATCAAGAAATTCATTTTTAATATACTTTAAAACACATTTCTTAAAAACCATTTTCTCACACATAACAATAAATTGAGAAATTAAGGAAATTCGGTTCGTAAATGAACCAAGTGAGATTTACTCACCTCTAAACTCCCGCTGCGTCTTCTTACAGTCCAAAATACGATTCACAATCGTCCGCTAACAAATCCGTCAAATACCTAATCAAAACGATAATTAACTTAGCGTATAATTTCCAAAAACACACTTATATGAAGATCCCACGGTCGGATCTTCACCCGTGACCACACAAGGTCACCGGGACAGTCCTACGATCATTATATCAAAACTAGAATTCTATCGGACGGTCCAAACTTCATAAATCACAAATTGAGCGATCGAAATCAATCGAAATCGTAAAATTCATAACTAATTCATACGATATCCAAAATTCGCATGCTATATATCAAAATGATCGTATCGACATGTAGAATCTAAAAATGAGCAGAAACTGCACATGATACCCCCGGAGGTGACCGGAAAGGGCCGCCGGAGTTTAGGGCAGAGCCACCGCCGACCACCACCAATTGTGTCGGGTCCAAGCTCATCCCCTTCGTTTCATCATTTTGAGCAACTTTCATAACTAACACAAAGTGAGAAAATGAGTGGAAGTGGCCGAAACTTACCAAAAACAGTCCGGTTTGGCCGGAAAAACTGCAGAAACCGATATGCTCTCCGACGAGCGTGAAAACCTCCACTTCTGGTGCTGTCCTTTTTACTGCATGTTCTACTCCTCCATACGAGTTCAACGAGATAAAGAACTCGTAATTTGGTGGTCTAGAACTCGAGATATTCGCTTCGCACTCAAAACTGCCGAAAATGGAAAACCAGCTTTCCGCCGCTGCTACAAGCCGTGCCACGGCACAAGGCTGCCTCTGGCAGCTGCACAAGGTCAAGGCGAAGCCGTGGGAGGTGGTTTGACGTCAAACGATGGCCGGAGGAGCAAGAACTCAACCGGAGAAGTTTGGCTCTGTTTTTTGCCTTCGGTTCGGTGCCGCGAGAGAGAGAGAGAGAAAAAATCTAGGTTTCTGATTTTTCTGATTTTTCCAAAAAAGTTAACCTATATATATACAAAATCGAAAACTTCTAAATGTCATAACTTCTTCCTACAAACTCCGATTCTTGTGTTCCGCATATGCACGAACTCGTATCGACGAGCTCTACGACTTTCATGAAAGAAGTTTCCTCAAATTCCTTACGTAAAAATATGTCAATTTTAATAACCCTAAATGACGTTAAATTTCGATACTAAAATCATTCGAAACCAAATTTCTCAAATAACGACATTCGAATCACACTCACAACTCATAATTCATATAATTTGAGAAATATTGAATTACGAAATATTTAACTGAAATTTCGGGTCTTTACATTTTTTGAATGTCATTAAAGGCATTTTTTGTAGCAGTGTGCTCCTCAATCTATATCAGCTAATGTCAAACTTCTAATGTGAAACTTCTAAAGTGGGAAACTTCTAGTGTGTGTTAATATATGTCATACATTAACTTTTTTGAATATTTTAAGCCGTTTGATATAATTAAAATGTAAATATATTTAACAGTTCAAAATATTCATTAGTGATAACTTGCGTATCCGTTAGCCTGTACAAATATTTTTTTTTTTTGAAAAATTCTAAATTACATACTTAGGATAAAATTTGAGATTCTCTTACAAAACCCTTAAATTGAAAGACATGGTTTGAGAATGCAACCTTCATCGTTTCATTCTGATTTGCCCTCTACAATTTTGGTCATGTCCATTGAGTTTGTTACAAAAAAAAAGTAAGATACATTCGAGTTAAAATTTAATATAGTTAGGCTGGAATTTCCCAGTAACGAAACTCTTAAGTCTGATTGTTTGAGGTTTGTGACGAATCCGGGTGGAGCATGCTCTCAGGTTTCTTCTGTGAGAGCAGCATTGATTTCCTAATGGCCGGAAACAATTGCTTTGCTGTTATTAGACATGCAAATCAACAGTGGTCGAGAGTTAGGTGATGGATAGGGAGTGGATGACTTCAATGAATTTGCAATCTTGTGTATCTGATTTTTTGATGTGGTGGAGAGTTGATGGGGCCATGTATAAACTTTTTCAAGAGTATGGATTTTGGAGGCACTACCAAAAAAGTGACAAAAATTTACCCACCGTTATGTGTTAGTTTCAAGTTAAAATGCTCCTAGATACCACGAATGACAAACTTTGTGTCATATATATTAATTTATAATAGAATTTTAATAAAAAATGTGCCATGACCAACACATATTGTGAATCTTTTGTCCTTTACACATGGGTAAAGGCATTGGCATTGGCATATTTACCCACGAATCGATTTCGTAGCTACTGTCCTTTTTTTGTAATGAGGATGTTTTAGTCTTTTGTTCTTGTTAGACTTAATTCTCAAATTACGTACAGTGTATTAGCCTCAAATTACTAAGGTTGTATTTGTGGTAGTGCTTCTGTTACGTCCCGAACCTAGAATTTTCAATTTTTTTATTAATGTCAGTTACTTTTAATTTTTACTCCGTTATACGATTTTAGTGGCCCTAAAAATTGACTTTTTGTTCGGGTCAAAATTTGAGAAAATGTTCTTCATGAAAGTTGTAGAGGACGTTAAACCGAGCACGTGCATATGTGGTTCGTAAAAATCGGAGTTCGTATGCGAAAGTTATAAGCGAAATATTAAAGTTACTGTTCATGGTAAAAAGTATAAATTTGAATTTTCTACTGTAGCCGGGTAACTTTCTTTTCCCTTTCTCTCTCCTCCCGCGCGCTCCCTCTTTCTCCTCTGCGCGTTTTCTTTCTCTCCTCTGCAACTCCAGTTGCTTTCTCTTTTCCGGCCACCAAAAAGCGTGAAACCGGTGGCTACGGACTCGTCTCGACCTCCTCTTGGCGCCTGCGGTGGTGGCTCACGGCGGCTTGGCCAGAAAATGACGCATCGGGTCCTTGAAGTTTCACTGTAGCAAAAGTGGTCAAAGCCGATTTCTCCCGATTCCGGCCACCTCCGGCGACAAACCTTAGTCCATTAGAAGCGCCTTGCGACGTAGATGATGCTCCTCAAACCTCTTGCAACGATTTGCAGCGTGGAGGAAGAAAGCATAATTGGAAGATTTTACTATTCTCCTTAATTGTTGAGGTACTTCTACTCATTTCCTGACTTGGTCATAGTTGAGAGAATTATTGGGTGTGTTGAGAAGGTGCTGCTGCCAAAATTTGGTGGCCATTGGAGCTGGTGACTTTGGTGGCGGCGCCGCCACTGTGGGCGGCGGTAGCGGTGGCTAGGGTAACTGTTTAATTCCAATTTCTGACTAGTTAAATCCTATAATTATCCTAGAACTTGTATATGAAGTTTGGTGAGGATTGGTGGAGTTTTGAATCGGTTATAAATTTCTAAAGATTTGGATTTCGATTAATGTTAATCGTGAATCCGATTGTCGGATTTTCTCCATAATTATTGTAAATTCTGAATTTGACGATTGGGCGGTGTTGGTGAAGTTTGGTTGGTTGTAGAAGAGAATTGGAGGAATTGAGGTTATGAGTTTAGGATTTAATTATTATTTATCGTAATATTATTTTCTTCCGTCCGGTAATTGTTAGTTACGAATAATTATGTACAGGACGAGGTACCGACTCATCATTCGACGAGGATCCTTACGCTTGGATACCACGTTAGCTGTATACTGTGAGTGGACGTTTGATTTTAATTCATGCATGCAATTAAATTTTCTAAGTTACGAAATTATTTAAAGTATCTTTTATTTAATGAGTATACTATTCGATTTTTGATTATGAAATTATTTATGGTTCGAATTGCCGATTAGAAGTGGTTATGTACCATTTCGAACTTTTTATTAGAAATAATCTTCGACAAGATTATTGCTGAAAAATGAAAGTATCATTATTTATTAGTAGATTCGGGTTTTTCGAAAAATCTTCGGAAATGGGAGATTTCTTCGAGATTATAACTTACCTTATTTAGTATATTGGTTCATGATTTTGAATCATGTTGGCGTGCGGGGTCACGTCGTTGGACTAAGTTCCTTTCTTGTGAGACTTCGAGGAAATCTCACAAATTCTCGATTTTCATAGGGTTTTTACCCACCATACCTGGGTCGATATACTTTATTGTTAGCTAGCCTATTAGTACTCCTCCCTACTTACTTTGTGTTTGTGGGTGAGTAGAGCCGAGCATGGGATGCTCTTGAGTGTGGGACACTCCGACCCGAGCCTTAGCGGCTCACTTTATTTCATTGTATGGTGATGGCGTCTTTTCCCATACCTTTTAAATTATTTATTTATTTATTCTTTCGACTAACAGGGCCAGTCGAACTTCCCTCAAGCCAGCGGGGCTGGCTTAGTCATGAAAGTGATTAAAAACCTTTAGTTCCCTATTGCATGCATAAGAACGTTCTAAACAATAAATGTGGGAAAGTGAGAAACATTTCTTTCTTGATTAAATATTTTTGTCCACTCACAACTAACGTTTTATCGCTTACTTTCCCCTGGGCTTTTCAGTTTCCTTTGCCCAGTTCGCAGTGTTGCTGTTCGGCGTGGGATCGAGGCTTAGCACCAGTTCTACCACTTGCCTTTCGTAGGTTAATATTAACCTACCTCATGTAATATATTTGATCTTATCGTAGATTGCTCTGATAACCTTGAGAGGCTTATTATTATTGTGTATTAATCTCGTTGTCAGAGACGTGGTTTACTTATGGAGTTGAAGATTAGAACCCCAGGCTGTATTGTATAAATTTTACTGCCTTTACGCTTGGGTTTTGCTTAATAACTTGTGGTGGTTGTGAAATATAGGATGACTGCATGTTGTGGGATCTTGGATTTAGAAAAATTTGTTTTTGTCGTTTTTCTCACAGGTTGGATTGTCCACTTTTAAGGGAAGTTCTGTCGAATTTTTCTTAAAAGTGGGCCCCGCAGAGTCCATCTTGAAAATTTGAAAGGATTTTCGGGATGGGTTCTGACAGCTTTAATATTACAAATTTAGGACCATTCGATCGATAAGACAATGAATTGTTGTAAAAGTAGTAATCAACGAGTGAGTATTATCTCGTTGGGAAGGAGATATCTTGTCAAGTAGGAGATATATCGTCGGGGATGAGCTATTTTGTCGAAGAAGAGATAACTTATCGAGGAGTAGATATCTTGTCGAGGAAGAAATATCTTGTTCAAGTGAGAATATCTCACCGTCTAGGTGTGAAATTTAATGTGGATATATCTTGTTTAGGTGAGAATGTCTCGTCACTTAGGTGTGAAATTTAATGCAGATAATTAGTAAATTTTTTTCGATACAAATAACCAAAAAATTAGAATTTAATTAGAGTTTAGGATTTGAGAAAATTTTGGAATTTGTTAAACAACATTTAATACTTCGACAGAGATATTCGAGTCGGTGGAGCCGAGGCAGAGGATGACTTGAGATCTTCCGCGTTCAATTCGATCCAGAGAGCTATGATTTTCTTGATAGATAGAGTTAGAGTCTGACAGAGTTACATTCAAATTCGGGTTGGGTAAATTTTTTTATTTTATTTTTAGTCAAGGCTTCTTTTTCTTATGTTTTTGTAAAGGATTTTTTTTAAAATTGTACGTACAACTGAAATGTGTGCTAAAAATTGGGTGTGAGTCCTTAATGGTGTAATAACATTCTTTGTTTTGTAACTATTGCGGTCATGAGTTAATTACTTATTTAACGACATTTTTATCTTTATTTTACGATAATTGAGGTTAAGAGTAGTAAGCAAGGTTCTATTTATAATGATGTTTCAATATTCCAATTGTAAGCCATAAGACCGGGAATTGTTGGTAATCAAGTTGTTATTGTGTTAATACTTCACTATTACAAGTTTGAGAACCATTTTACCAATGAAACAACAAATTATGATAAAATGTGGTAATTTAGTTGTTATAAGCGTTAATATTTCACTATTACAAGTTTTCATAACCACTTTACCAATAAAACAATTAATGTGTTGTTATATTGGTAAAACTTCAGATATATTAGTAAATTGGCGGTGAGTCTTTTATAGTGCAATGAGGTTGTCTATTTTGTAACTACTATTCTTTAGGAATTATTTACTTATTTGACGATGTTCTACCCTGAATATTTTATGACAATTGAGGTCCAAAGTAATAACCAAGGTTATATTTGTGGTAATTCATCAATATTATAAGTTTGAAAACCATTTGACTAATGGGACAACGAATTGTTGTAGAAGTAGTAGTCAATCTTTTATTTGCAGTAGTATTTGATATAACAAGTTTGAGAACCACTTTACCAATGTGACAACAAATTTCAAGTTTGTAGTAACCATTTTACCATTTGGTTATTATGAAGACCTTAAAAGCACATTGCTAAAATAATTCCCTTAATCCTATGTGTCATTATTGCCTCAATGAATACTATGACAAAATTAAAATATCGAATGATGTGCCCTACTCCCAAGTATATGAGGTCAAGTTTCACTAAAGGGAAAATGAGAGTATCCTATCCAAGGGATTGAGTAATTCTACCCTAAACTAGATAACCCGAAAATAAGACCTAGAAAACACATGTAAGTCTACCATTTTACAAATTCACAACCCTATCCCTTTGGAAGCTAAAGTCATAAGGATGGTATTAACAATTGTGGTAGTGAACGACTTGGTTGCTTTTAATTTTTATAAATTAAACTAAGTTACACAAAAATAAAGTAAGCTAATAAAAATAAAATAGAGACTTTGGTCTATGAGATAAATACGAGCTTAGCTTTCGCACCTAGCCTCTCTCATGCATATAATGTAACCCATTTTCAAATAGTAACATGTTTTGATAAATTCCCCCTTGATTTTCGCTAGAGAAACTGAGATACCAACTAATCATGCAACCTAACCATGTCACTAAAGCAAAACTAGATTACACAACCATAGACCCATTTACATTGGCTAAAACATAAAAGGTTTTGATGCTTCAAGCCTAAGGCCTCTCGGCTCTAAAACTCATGGCCCCAAGCATTAATTTTAAGGTAACGAACCCAGACAATATAGTTCTTCTAGTAAGAATAAGCTAGATCACCATCCTGTTAGCTACACATGCTTCTCAGTTACAAAGGATTGTCAAACTTAAGTTTCCAATTTCATTAATACTTATAACATGCTTCTAGGTGACAAATTCAAAAGGGCTAAATACTGATTACTATCCTGTAGTTTGGATCCAAAATCAATTCAGTCCTTGAACTTCTAATTTCATCAAAAACACCCATGCACTTTCAATTTTGATCTAATAGGTCCAATTTATTAGTCTTCTAACAATTGAGTCATTCAACTTGTTAACGTAGCTCATATATGACCTATGTTTTATGATGTGGTGTCGAGGTGACCTGCATGATCAATTTAGGAGTGAGTCTCACTATTATAAATCTATCAAATAAATAGTTTTTCAACAAATAATCCAACTATAACTTGAACCTATAACAAAATATTAACGAATTGGACCTATTAGATCAAAATTGAAAATACATGGGTGTTTTCGATGAAATTAGAAGTACAGGGACTGAATTGATTTTGGATCTAAACCACAGGGTAGTAATCAGTATTTAGCCCAATTCAAAAACATACGTAAGAAAACATTAAAGTAAAGTAACTAAAGGATTCAAAACATGCATACTCATCAAAAACATGGCATCACATTGTTTTATACATGAGTTTGGCTAGGGCTACAAAATTTGTTCTACTCAAAACCCATAGTTACATACATCAAAAAGCCATAAACATAATAAATATCAAGCAAAAGAGAGGAAGAGTGGAGAAAGTGGTTGGTTACCAAACCGAAACTCAAGTCCTCTATCTAGCTCTCCTTGATACAAAACTAGTGAGAGATGTTTCAAAGTATGGAAATTGCGGTTCTTTCAAACCAAATTGCCACACAAATCCAAAAAACTCTTAGAAACTATGAAGAAAAAAGGCTTGAATATATAAAAACAAAAGTTGTGATTGATCAAAGATGTATATACTCTTCGGTTTTAGAACAAAACCAAATAAGCTATACACTTTTCTCTACTAAAAAGCTAAGATTATGAACTACAAGATGAAGAAGTAAGGAAAATTGATAGGAAATGGAGAGAGAATGTAACGCCCCAAGCTGCACCTCACTAGCTTAAGCTCGTTACAGTGCCACAAGTCTCTAAAATATAAACCGAACACTCGAGTTACATTCTAGATAACCGCTAGGCATTTTGTTTGAATTTTTTTCTTTTGTATAAACACAGCGGAAGCTACAAATATTTTTGAGGTGAAAATCCTTGAATCACTAAATTCAATTTGTTCGTCTAGACTTGAAATGAATGCTCACTCAGGAGATACAAAATTCAATGAATAAGAATTTAACTAGGTTTGACACAAGAATAGTTTCACACAAATTCCGAGGTATAAAGTTTGAGAAATAGAAATCAGAATAAAGCCCAGAAGACTGTTTACCGAGCTTAATCCGCACACCCAGCTCCGTCCTCCATTGTCCAGTCACCAGTGCACAGTACCTGCATCCACATTATTATAGGGGTGAGTTTTCATCCTCACTGCTCTACAAGAACTCTATCTCAACTAAATTTTAAACCACTATACATATATGTGTATATATATGTGTGTGTGTGTGTGTGTGTGTATGTGTGTGTATACAGTCCGGCTACGGTGCGGACGTCCGTATAGTGAGGACGGTACGGATTTCCCATTTTCCCTCACTTTCCGGTCACATTTTCACATCTTAACCGTTCAGTTTTTAGGTCCTAATGTATAGATCACCTCTGAAAAATTTCAGCCAATTTGGTGATCGTTAAAGCATCCAAAACTGTAATTTACCATTATAAATATGAACGGTTTCGGTTCGACAGATTCAGTTCGTTCGTGTAAATTGCAGTTTTGGATGTCTTAACGACCACCAAATTGACTGAAATTTTTACAGAGGTAATCTATACATTAGGACCTAAAAAATGAACGGTTAAGATGTAAAAATGTGGTCGGAAAGTGGTCGAAAACAGGAAATCCGTATGTCCGCACCTAAGAAATATATATATATATATATATATATATATATATGGGATCCCAGTATGAATATATGCTTAAACCAAAGACTTCAAGGAATGACAAACTTTATAAGACTTTATAACTTAAAAACCGATGCATGATGCTTAAATAAGTACGACGCCAAATCTAAGCATTACCAGATGGCCAGTCCCATACACCCACTACACGACCTTACCTCAAATTAATTTATCGTCAGGTAAGCGTAGCAAGAGCGTCCGTTACCTAGCTACACACACGTACCGAATTCGTTATTAAGGATACTTGGATGACCTGCGTAGCTAACCCTCAGGAGGTTTATGGAATCGAACCCAAGGAAGTCAGTGCCCCTTTCACTCTCAAGCCATCACATTTCTCACGATTTGGTTAGTATGCATTGCATTTTAACATAACCAAACCATACCACTTAACATGCATCTAATAACAATATATAAGAAAACCACTAACCGATTAGGGTCCTGAATCCCTCCCTGGATTCCGATGTTTTTTCTCACGTACTTTGAGAGTCGCGAACCTTCTGTTCCTCGAGTAACTGGAGTCCTAGATTCCGACATTTCGACAGTTAATATCTTATTGAACAAATAATTGAATCTCGACAATTAAGTACAACCAATGTTTCCTGGTTTGACTACCCTTTCCTGGTTTGATCAGGATTGACCATGTTTGACCGACGTTTGACCAATCGAGACATGCTTGATAATTAACTCAAATGATCGAACCTTTACTTGAAATTACGATATCGACCAATTATGATTATGTCGAAGTAAATCAAGCAACGCCTTAATTTCATACATATTAGGTATACCCGAATTTTACTAAGGCCACCAAATATATACTAATTTCTTTTCTTTACTTACTATCATTTCTTCCATTTCAAATTTCATCGCATAGTAATTCGACGGAATTTACTATGGACACCTAATGCTTTTCCAACATAATTTAGACTCAAAATAGTTGTGCCCAAGAATACTAAAGACACCCAGAACCATAACTTGATTTCTTTTCCAACATTCACAACCATTATCATGACAAAATTTCAAGATTATAGAAATAAAATGTTTGGAGTAATTAATCGTCCGAAACACTTTCGCTCCACCCTCGAACCATGAAATCGTACCAATAAACACTTTATTAATTCCAGGAAATTTCGGGAAATTAATAACGAATTTTCGGGGTACTACAGAGATGTTTCAAAGTACGGATTCGGTTCTTTCAAACCCAAATTGCCATACAAATACACAAAACTCTAAGAAACTATGAAGAAAAAAGGCTTGAATGTATGAAAACAAAAGTTGTGATTGATCAAACATGTATAAACTCTTTGGTTTTAAAACAAAACCAAATAAGCTATACACTTTTCTCCACAAAAATGCTAAGAACTATGAACTACAAGATGAAGAACTAAGGAGAATGGAGAGGAGATGGAGAAAGAAAGGAGATGAAATGTGTGAAGACCCAGATTTTCATACAATAAATTTATGTAATTCAATAATTGTTATATTAATTGAATTATGATATTTGAGATTATTTGGATTGTCGTGGGTTGAGAAAATTGGTTTCGAATGATTTTATTTTCGAAAACGAACGTTATTTAGGGGGTCGTGAAAATCGACTTTTTATACGTTCGAAATTTGGGAAAACTTCCTTCATGAAAGTTGTAGAGCTCGTCGATACAAGTCAGTGCATATGTGGAAGGCATTATTCGGAGTTCGTATGAATAAGTTATGAATATTTGAAAATTTGAATTTTTCTATAAATAGTGGAAAAAAAATCTGAGTTTGTCATTAAGGATGAAAAAATTCATTTTTTGTACAAAAACCCTCCCCCCTTTCTCTCTCTTGCGGGACTGTGGCCAAACCCTCGGCCAACCCGACTTCGACCAGACCCGACGCCGCACGCCGCCACGAGCCTCCGCCGTCGCCGACCCGGCCCTCCACGGGTGGGCCTCGAGCTGCTCGGTCGATCCCCGCCGTCGCCTCACCCAGCCGCCGCCCCTAGGCTTGGACCAGAATCACTTTCCGAAGCTCAAACCCGACCCGATCAATCCCATTTTCGTGATGTGCTCTTCCTCTTGATCATCCCTATATGTGGTTTGCATCTCGATTTTGAGTGTAGAGTGGTAGATCAAGAGTTGAAGGTCTCGACGTCCCTGATTCAATCTGGAGACTGATCAGAGGACCGAGATTAATCCAACTTCAAAGCCCGATCCAGACCTCACCTCCGAAAAAGTCAGGTATTAAAGTTGTTCACAATTTCATTTTGAAGAAGTTTGTAGTTGACGACTTTTGCATCGGAGGTGGTTGACCGCCGTCTGATCGCCGCGTGTGGCGGCGAGTCGAACCAAATTTTGAGTTTATATTATCTGGACGATGATCTATGCATCCATACGAGCGTTATGATATATAACTTGGTTATGTTAGAAAAAGTTGATAAATAGTCAATATCAGTTTTAACGTTATTATTTGCGGTTTTACAGTTTACCTTCGATTTGAGATTTACGGAGATCAGACCATCGGTTTTACTTCAAATTTTAATATGATGTTCATATGACTGTCCCGATGTGTGGTCAAGGGCGAAGATCCGACCGTTGGATCTTCGTATAATTGTGAAACAGTTATTCGGGAGACGATTAGTGAAGATCCGTCCATCGGATTTTTGTATAATTTTGATAGGATGTTTCCAAGGGCGATCAGTGAGGATCTAACCGTTGGATCATCGTTTAAATTCGATCCGACATTTGGATTGTCTTTATTCTAGAATCCGACCATTGGATTGTTGTTATTTTGAAATCCGACCGTTGGATCATCATTTAGGTTTATTTCATGCTTTGTCGCTAAGTAAAGACCGTACTTGATTAGGTACTTGACGGCTTGAGTTGACGAGCATTTGGATTATTGAGAGTTATATTTTACTAAAGACGCAGTGGGAATTTCAAGGTGAGTAAATCTCACGTGGTTCATATTATGAACCGAGTACTTAAATTAATTATTTTTGGTAATTGTGTGGAAAATATTTGTGGATTAAATATTTGTTTTTAAAATCACATGGACTTGATCACTACGGTCCATAGGTAAGTAAAATGAATTTTAATTATACAAATGAATTTCATGAATTTTCTTGTGTGAACTATAGATGATATTAGTGGTCATTCCTGAGTGGATGATTACGTATATATATATTTACGTGGAATATATATATTGATTGGAGTGATTTTGAATGCCGATACGATTGAGTTGGAATGATAATTTGGATTATATTCAAATGCTTTAATTTCATGATAATATCATATATGTTAGTTGAATTGATTTAATTATGTGAAAACATACAGTTGTACATATTGTGGAATTAGGGTCAACGTAGTGACCAGTATGGGAAAATCGGACGCTCTAATCCTAGGTGGATGATGGGATACGATTGGTTGAGGATGTACAATTATCGGACGTTCTAAATATGTATATGAGTATACATATTGATGAAATACGATAAAGATAAATATGTCGGATGCCATAACCTAGGCCAGGTGACGGGCTACGATTCAGTTAGAGCTCTAGTCTGTCGAATACCGTATTTTTATAAATACGATGATGGGGTACTGTAAAGAAAGATGTGAGTTAGGGTTTGGTGTTGAGTTGTTGATTGATTGTGATTGTTGGTTTTTGTGGTTGTAGAATTGTTGCATGTTGACTTAGGTAGAAATAAATATGATTAAATTAAGCAAACGCTCTTTCTTTTACTCATACGACTTTCATAAACTTACCGGGCTTTGTATTGTTGCAATCCCAGTACACTATTCAAATGGTGTAGCGGATATTCCTGCAGGTCAGGATAACCAGGGAGGTGACCGAGCTGCTTAGGTGTTACAGCAGTTATTTTTATTTCAATGAGTTGTGAGGTGTGTATGCTCATTTAGAGCTTTACCAATTATTGTGTATTTGAGTTGTAATAATTAACCGAGACTAAATTCTGTTTCGATTTTATTTAATGTGGTGAGGTTGTTAAGAAAAAGAATTTTCAGGATGATTATTTTGAGTTGTTGTAATTTTCATGTTTCGGATTTTGAATTTTATTCTAAAATTCGGGGCGTGACAAAATGGATGAAGGAAGACTCAAAACGTCCAGAGTAAAGGGATGGTCTACATACAGGCCAAAAGTGACGAATGGAGGGTGGAGATAAAAGAAAACGAAATGTTAGATGAAATGGACAAAAATGTAAGCAAAAAATGTGGATCTCTTTAATTCAACATAAAAAAGATGTAAAAGCCCATAGATATGTAGATCATCTTGATAAATTTTCACGGACTAGTTCGCCATGGTTTGGCCGGAAATGTTGCCCGAATCTGTACAGGTCTGGTTTACAATTTTTGTCTTTTAGTGTAGAAACTTGCACGGATCTTTTGAAGGCCTTCCACTTCGAACCAGCTCTTGTACTCTTGAAAATAAATGATCCTCAGGATGTCTAAAATGTCTATGTAAAATTTCAACTTATTTGAAGTTTATTTGGTCAGGCTGCCGCTTCTCTTTCCTTGACAAGCGTGGTTTCTCCTAGCCGAAGTAAGAAAAAGTGCTAAGGTTGACTTTTTAGTGCATTTCCAATCTTCTCTATCATTTCCTAGTATGATAAGGAAAATATAATAAATATATATAAATAAACAGAAAAGTTAAACAAAAGTGCAAGATTAGAGGAATAATTACTCGGTAATTATGGACCAAACAACCCTAAACATCTTTCTCTCTAGTTTATAACAAATGACACTTTAGTTGTGTTAGCGAGTTAGTAACACGTCCACCCGATCAGTTTTCAAACTGAGGTCTACAAGAGTATCTCAGCAAAGCAAGACTAATCCCCCGCTGTAGACGCATGAACTCAAAAACCCCTCAAATTTCTAGCCACAAACTAGTGGGAGTTGAGACTCGAGCGCTTAATTATTTAGCAAACGAGTTGGGTATGTGCATAATTGAATTCTTTCTTAGAAATATACAAGCTGCTCACGTCCTTTACAAGCCGAATATACTGGAGTTGAAACTTGTCTAATTTTTATATCGAGTTTAAAATTCGGCTCATTTATTTCACAAACCCAAGTCGAATGATTCGAAAACAAGCCAAGCAGGAGCCAAACTCAAATCGTACTAATTACGGTCCTATTAAAATACATATTTAATTTTTCTAGTTATATAAAGTGGCACTGCATATGAATATGAATTGGAATGGGGCAAATCAATCTTGTAGGTGTCACTAAAATCATTGGTTACAGCAGTGGCTGCGAGTAGTCTCGCAATGTGTTTAACTAGGGTCCGGATCAAGGGACACTCTTTATTACACAAATTTTGACACACCTTGTGAGCCATTAGATTTTAAAATGTTGAATGGTTCAGATTTATTATTTGAATGATATCAACATACGTTGCGGTGACGTGGCAAATGACATGGTATTACAATTTCAAATCTAAAATTAAACTTTTCTCAAATAATAGAGAAAACAAAATTACTATTTGGAAAATCAAAATCAAAAAAGCTAAAGAGAAATAAAAGAGGAAGAAGAATAACATAATTAGGAATATTGTGCACGATCAAAAGGGGAAAAAAAAACACAAGAACACGCCAAACGAGAAAAGCCTAGAGGAACGTCTTCTCTTACTTCAAGCTCTCATCATCCTTTCCAACTCCAAGCTCTCATTTCCATCCTCCCAATTACTTTGCTAATTGGAACTGAATAATACTTACAACAAGAACAAAAGTACGTATTTATCTTATTCTTTTGTCGACATAAAAACAACTAAATTTAGGGTTTAGACCTAGAATTGGTTTCAAAGTTTATGGTATCAATTACCTATATTAGTCTTGCTAACCTAACTTGCGTCTGGCATTCTTTTCCTAGCTTTTGCTTCTTCTTCCTTTTTTTCCCCCCTTTCTTTTGGCAAATTTTCTACCTCAGGGTTGAAAATTTTATTTTTCCTATCCTCTATTGACCAATATTAGTGGCTGTGAACTAGAAGTATGTTCAATACAGTCAGTAGCTAACACACAAGCATTCCAAACTTTGTCTCATATTCTCCTTTATGACGCTTTCTGATTCAATTAATATGATTTCCATTGAGGAGGATTAGATCTGTCTCAAAGGGATCCATCAAGGATTTTCGTCCTCACTCAGATCCATCTCAAGGGGATATTACGTCTCCAAGATCTGTCTAGAGGAGATTTCAGCTCACTTGAATCTTCCTCAAGGAGATTTCTTCATACTTGGATTTAACTCAAGGAGATTTCCAAACACTGCTGGAATAAAATTCAGTTTTTGACGGTTGAATTCAAAAGCACAAGTCTGATCAACTTACCTTTTGGCTGTTGTATAATTTATTTCTGTAATTACTTATTGTCACGCCCCGAAATTTAGAATAAAATTCAAAATCCGAAACATGAAAATTACCACAACTCAAAATAATCATCCTGAAAATTTTTTTTCTTAATAACCTCACCACACGAATTAAATTCAAAAACCGAATTTAGTCTCAGTTAATTATTACAACTCACTCTCAAAATAAATTATAAAGCTCTAAATGAGCATGCAAATCTCACAACTCAAACGAAATAAAAGTAAATGCTGCAACACCTAAGCAGCTCGGTCACCTCCTTGGTTATCCTGACCTGTAGGAATATCCGCTACACCATTTGAATAGTATACCGGGATTGCAACAACACAAACTCGGTAAGTTTTTGAAAGCTCATATGAGTAAAAATAAAGAACTGTTGTTTAATTAAATAGTAATTATTTTCACCCAAAACAACACTCCACAACTTCCACATCCATGAAGTACCAACAATCTCAATCAATCAACCAATCAACACAAAACTCTAACTCACATTTTTCTTCTCAAAACCCCAACATCGTATTTATAAAAATACAGTATTTGACAGACTAGAGCTCTAACTGGATCGTAGCCCGTCACCTGGCATAGGTTATGACATCCGACATATTTAACTTTATCGTATTTCATCAATATGTATACCTATATATATTTAGAACGTCCGATAATTGTACATACTCAACCAATCGTATCCCATCATCCACCTAGGATTAGAGCGTCCGATTACCCCATATCGGTCACTACGTTGACCCTAAATCCATAAATGAGCACAACATGTATTATCACATAATGAAATCAACTCATCAAAGATACACAATATTATTATGAAATTAAGCATTTGAAATATAATCCAAATCATCAATCCAATTCAATCGTATCACCACTCAACATTCCACCAATCAATATGTATATTCCATGTAAATATATATATACGTAATCATCCACTCAGGAATGACCACTAATACCATCTATAGTTCACACAAGAAAATCGTGAAATTCATTTGTATAATTAAAATTCATTTTACTTACCTATGGACCGTAGTGAACAAGTCCATGTGATTTTAAAAACAAATATTTAATCCACAAATATTTTTCACACAATTACAAAAATAAATAATTTAAAGCGCTCGGCTCGTAATATGAACCACTTGAGTTTTACTCACCTCGAGACTCCCGCTACGTCTTCAAATAAAATATAAACCACACCGAAACACCTCACCCAAGTACAACCCGTCAATCACCTAATCAAATGTGATTTGAATTTAGCCAATAATTCCAAAACATAACTAAACTACCATTTAACGGCCGGATTCTAATTTATAAGAAAATCCAACGGACGGATTCTCACGAATCGCCTCCCTAATCACCGTTTTGCACTTATACGAAGATCTAACGGTCGAATCTTCACCTATGAATACACAAAGCCACTGGGACAGTTATATGATCATCATATCAAAATTACAAGTCCATCGGACGGTCATAATTTCATAGATCATAAATCTAACGACCGAAATCGATTGAAATCTCAAAATTCATAACTAAATCATACGATATCCGAAAAATGCGTATAATATGTCAAAATGATCGTATTGAAACGTAGAATCATAAAATGTATAGAAACTATATTTTAGACCTCTAAAGGTGGCTGGAAAGGGCCGTCGGAGTTAGGGGCAGAGCCGCCGACCACCACCAATGGTGTCAGGACCGAGCTTCTCCCTTTTGTTTCATCATTCTGAGCAATTTTCATAACTAGCACAAGACCAGAAAATAACGGGAAGGGATCGAAAAGTACCAAACACAGTCGGCGCCCGGAAATTTTCTAGAAACCGGCGAGCTTGAAACCGACGTTAAAACTGCAACCTCATGCCTCGATCTCTTCTGGAAACTTGTTCAAAACTTCATTGCGAACTCACCAGGCCAAGAATCATAAAAAACGAAGGTCTATAGCTCGAGATATTCGGATCGAAAGTTCCGTTAGATCAGATCGGGGCTATCTTCCAGCCGCCACCACAGGCCGCGCCGCCGTGTAAAACTGCCTCTGGGAGCTTCAGGAGGTTGAGTCGAAAGTTCCGTTCGATCAGATCGGGGCTGTCTTCCAACCGCCACCACAGGCCGCGCTGCCGTGTAAAACTGTCTCTGGGAGCTTCAGGAGGTTGAGTCGATGTAGAGGGAGGAGTTTCACTTGGGTTGGTAGCCGAAAACACGAGGAGCTCGTTTTGGTTCGTTTTCGGGTCCGACTGGTTCGAGCGGTTTGGCCGGAGCTAGAGGCCGCTGAAGGAATTGTGTCCTAAAACAATCATTTTGATGTAATTATTATTGTAATTGTTATTAATCAAAAGGACAAGTTTATTGTTCATTGCTTATATTTAATACTTGATTGAACAAGGTCCAAGGAATATGAGTTAAAGAGAAAGTAATCTAAAGAGTTAGATGTGTGAGACCTTTACTCTTTCACACTCTTATCCTAAAAGGTTCATAGTCATAGGTTTATCACTTGGACATTGATAATCCGGAAAGACTAGCACATACTATGTATGCTCAATATGGGGGATGATATGTCTCTTGTCATTTGTGTAGAGACACTAATACAAATATGTGAGTGCTCTTATTTTAAAGAGCACACTGAACGCGATCATTAGAGTTCTTGTATGGAGTCTTACTTACATGTCAAACTTGAACTCTAAATTGCAATACTACAAATTAGTTCTTTGACCTGAGACACCATAGTTGTCTTATGAGTGAATGGATTATCTCTTGATGATGCAATAATATTGTGTCCCTTACTGGATATAATAGATGCATTCATTGGTATAATCAATTCAGTCAGGGAGACATGTGAGTGTACAATAAGGAATCTCTATCCTTAAGTAAATAAGGTGTATGTTCAAAGATGTGATTTAATGAGTCTTTGGCCAAAGCATTGAATGAGATTAAAAAAGAGTTTCTAATCACATTCTAAGAATCACATAAGAATGAAAATCACATTAAGGGATTAACATATTAATTCCATACCCCGATGATGTGATTTAGAACATATTGTTAGAGAAGAACCGTATTGTATTTGTAGTTCCAATTGAATAGGTTCTTTGTTATTCTATATTTACTAGGGTAGTCATGATATGTTGCAAGACGTCACTCATGACTTGTGAAATCCCCGAGGATTAATAAACATTTATAATCCTAATAACAAGGGAGAATAAAAAATAGAGTTTTTGATTCTTAAACAAAATAGAATGGTTTCTATAAACTTCACTGCCTTGTTAATTAGAACCTAAGAGATCACACACCATATAAGTGGATCCTTGAGATTGTGTATGAAGAAGATTAAACAAGAGTTGGTTATGACCAAATAATTAATTAGATTTATTATTTGAACATAATTAGGAGTTTCTGGTAAAACCGAACCTATTGGGCCTAAACGATTGTCGGGTTTTTGGTGTGGACTTGGGCTTCACTAAATGAGATTTAAATAAAAGCCTAAGACACATTTTTAGTGCCCAATAGAATGTATGGACCAGCCAATATATTGGCTTTATGAAAGTCAATATTTTTCTTTTAGTAATTGGATTTATTTTCTATTATATAAAGTGAAAGCATGGACAAAAATGATAAGTGTGTCTCCACACTATTATTTTCAGATTTGAGAGAGAGAGAGAGAAAGAGTTCTCCCTTGGTCCATTACAAAATTAAAAGGAAAGAAGAACACTTGCATAATTTCTTCTTTTCTTTCATCTTTCTTCATCTCTTGATTCACTTGGTGAAGATCCTTAGAGGTCATATACTTTTGTGGCTTTACTTGTTACATCAAGTAGAAGATCACAAGCACAAGAAGGAGTTCTTAATTCAAGGTGCTTCAAGGTGGAGGAAACACACACAAGGAGAGATCAAGGAGAGGAACTTTGGTGGTTCACTTGGATCGGATTAAAATTACGCTCCAAGGGTGAGTAGAACATAAACTACCTCTTTGTTCTTCCTTACTATGCATGCTATGTTTATATACATATCACAATAAGCCAAGATCATGGGTTAAAGGAATGGATTTTATGTTTAGTTAGTAGTTTGATTGTTAAACTAATTCCGCACTAATTAAAAAGTTTTGAAATCCATCCATTCCTTCAGCCGCGACGGTGGAAGCGACACCGTCCAGCAGGTAGAGCAGCTCGAGGCGAAGGCATGGGACTTGGTCTGGGGTCGATTGCTGGTCTGTGGAGGGAGAACGAGCTTGGAGAATTTTGCTCCCTTTCTAGGTCGGTCTCGGACGAAGGAGAGAGCTTGAAGATGATGAATAGTACCCCTTTCCAAAAATAAAAGGAGGCCGGCTCAAAATGGTAACCTTCCGGAAATGTTCTAGGGTATTTTTCCTATTTATACCAAAATAGAAATATTTTCTAAATTCCATAACTAATTCAAAAAAGAAATCCGGACAATGTGTTCCACATACGCACGAACTCGTATCGACGAGCTCTACAACTTTCATGAAGGAAGTTTTCCCAAATTTTGCACGTATAAAAAGTCGATTTCTCAAATCGAGCATTTCGAACTTTTCGTTAAAATAATCGTTTCGAACCTTCGATAATTCAAAAATGAAATATTATCGAGCAACATTCGTGAAATCGTATAATAATCGTTCAACACAATACACGAAATTAAAATGGAAATTGCGGTTATTACACTTATATATATTGTACAAGCATATTGTCAATTCATTGATACAAATTTCCAACAGTACCTATCCAAGAGCTTACTGATATTGGTTTTACTAGTCCTTTCTTGCTGTTGATGCTCATGCATCAAGAATATTCCACAATCCTTTGAACAACATCAATGTCGTGCATCGGGCGTTTTTCTGGAGACATACACTAGAATTATGAAAATTTAAAGGAAATTTGAGGTTGTTTATACATACCTCTTCAGCAAGATAATTATATAGTAATTATCTTCCTTAGATAAGACTAAATAGAATAGAGCACTCACCTCACCAGTTTCCCTTGGTCTGCAATATTATAACTTGGAATCAGCAAATCATTGGCTGTGGCATCTTCTAACATAATCCCTACTCTCTTTTCAAGCTTTGAAATCAAAGCTGGCGATGCTGAGTACATCATTGCCATCTTGAACATCTGCAATAAGAATTTAAATGGAACAGCTTCATTTTTGGGAGGAAGTATGCGTAGGAGGCTTTCAATAATTGCTTTTTGCCTTGTATTCTTTGCTTTTATTGTCGATATATATGACCCTTATGAAATGATCTATTCGAAAGGTGGCCACTTCACGAAGCCACCATTGTTCTTGAACGTCAGCATCCCCACTGGTGTTTTCTCTAGTAGCCTTCCATGCAATTGAGTCGCAGCTACCTGGCTTTTGGCGTTTGGCGTGTTCTTGTGTTTTTTTTTCCCTTTTGATCGTGCACAGTACTCCTAATTCTGTTGTCACGCCCCGAATTTTAGAATAACAATTCAAAATCCGAAACATGAAAATACTACAAACTCAAAATAATCATCCTGAAAATTTTTCTTTTCTTAACATACTCACCACACGAAATAAAATCAAACCGAATTTAGTCTCGGTTAATTATTACAACTCAAATCCAAACTGTAATGTAAAGCTCTAAATGAGCATACACACACCTCACAACTAGATAAATAACAAAACTGCTGTAACACCTAAGCAGCTCGGTCACCTCCCTGGTTATCCTGACCTGCAGGAATATCCGCTATACCATTGAATAGTGTACCGGGATTGCAACAACACAAAACCCGGTAAGCTTATGAAAGCTCGTATGAGTAAAAGAAGGAACTGTTACTTAATTTAATCTCATTTATTCCCACACACAGCAACACTCAATAATTTCCACATATGCAAATAATAACAATCTAAATCAACACCAGCTCAATATATCAAGGCAACCCAACTCACAACTTTCTCCACAACTCTCATCATCGTATTTATAAAAATACGGTACTTGACAGACTAGAGCTCTAACTGAATCGTAGCCCGTCACCTGGCCTAGGTTATGGCATCCGACATATTTATCAATTATTGTATTTCATCAATATGTATTCCTATATACATATTTAAAACGTCCAATAATTCCACATACTCAACCAATCGTATCCCATCATCCACACTAGGATTAGAGCGTCCGATTACCCACACCGGTCATTACGTCGACCCTAAACCCATAAATGAACACAACATATAATATCACATACTGAAAACATCCCAACCAAGATACATCATATTATTATGGAATTACACAATTGTAATAAAATCAACTCATCAATTCAACTCAATCATATCATCAATCAACAATCCAGTCATCAATATATATTTTTCACGTAAATATATATATATATATACGTAATCATCCACTCAGGAATGACCACTAATACCATCTATAGTTCACACAAGAAAATTATGAAATTCATTTGTATAGTTAAAATTCATTTTACTTACTTATGGACCGTGGTGATTCAAGTCCATGAAATTTTAAAACAAATATTTAATCTACAAATATATTTTCACACAATTACCAAAAATAAATAAATTAAAATGCTCGGTTCGTAATATGAACCACGTGAGTTTTACTCATCTCGAAACTCCCGCTGCGTCTTCAATATAATTATAATTTATAATTAACGCCGAATAGCCCATTCAAATAAAATCCGTCAATCACCGATTTACAGTCGGCGGCCGGAAAAAATGCAGAAACCGGTGAGCTTGAAAACCGACGTGAAAACTGCAACCTCAGGCCCCGATCCCTTCTGGAAACTTGTTCAGAACTTCCTTGCGAACTCAACAAGCCAAGAATCACCAGAAACGATCGTGTATAGCTCGAGATATCTTGATCGAAAGTTTCGGTATTTCGATCCGTTCGGGTCGAGCTCCGACGAACGTGAAAACGTTCGACCCAGTTCCGGTCCTTCTCAGTGCTTGTAGAGGAAGTTGAGGCGAGCTCAATGAGACAAGAATCAAGTAAAATGGTGGAGTGTAGCTCGAGATATCGAGATCGAACCGAAAATGGTCGTTTTCGGTTCGGGCCATGCCGCCGTCGCCACAGGCTGCGCCGCCTTGTGAAACTGCCTCCGAGAGCTAGAGCAGCTCGAGACGAATGCCTGAGACTTGGTTTGAGGTCGAGAGCGACGGTGAGAGAGCTGAGAGAGAACCCAGTTTTTTTTTTCTTTTTTTTCCAGAAACAGAAGGAAGAAGAGGAAGAGAGGAACCGGTAGAAAAAATTAGGGTTTCTAAAATTTTTCTATATATACATGTTTCGGAAAAATTCAAAATTCGATAACTAATTCAGAAAAAATCCGATCTTCATGTTCCGCATGTGTACGGACTCGTATCGACGAGCTCTACAACTTTCATGAAGGAAGTTTCTCCAAATTTCGTACGTAGAAAAAGTCGATTTCTCAAACCGAGTATTTCAAGCTTTTCGTTAAAAATAATTGTTTCGAAACTTCGATAATTGTAAAAATGAATTATTATCGAACATAAATCGTGAAATCGCATAATAATCATTCGATATAATTACTCGAATTAAAATGAAATTTGCGGGTATTACATCTGTTATTCTTCTTCCTCTTTTATTTTTTTTTAGTTTTTGTTTGATTTTGATTTTCCAAATAGTAATTTTGTTTTCTCTTTTATTTGAGAAAAGTTTAATTTTAGATTTGAAATTATAATATCATGTCATTTGCCACGTCACCATAAGGTATGTTGACATCATTCAAATAATAAATCTAAATTATTAAATATTTTAAAATCTAATAACTCACAAAATGTGTCAAAATTTATATAAAAAAAAATGTTCCTTTATCCGGACCCGTTTAACTACCGATAATGCCATCTATCGATTTTGTTGTAAGTCGTCCATAACGGTAACCTTTTCTGGTTATACGGATATTCCTCAACTCCAACTTGTTACAAAGAGAGAGAGAGGCATTGTTTAATTTGATCTTTGGGTGATAGTACCTTGTTTGATATCCACACATTTCTAAAATCTATTTAAGCAATAACCAACCAACCTCCCTCCCTCCCTCCTCCCTCCATCCAGTCTATTATATAAAGCCTCTCTTTTGCAGTTTCTCTCTCTTCCTCTTGTTTCCCTTTCGGTCTCTCTCTCTTTCTATTTGTTGGTTAATAATTTGAGAGAGAGAGAGAGAGAGGGTGGTTGGGAGGACGGTGAGTGGGGGAAGCCGAGGATTCTGATGACATCAAGCTTGTAATACAGAATCCGTTCAAGGACCCACCACAATCCTCAAATTAGATCACCACCGCCGGGATCACCGGCGATCCTCATCCATCTCTACTGGGCATCAATCTCAACTAGTGCCCAGGTCAGTTTTTTCTCCACCAGCCAAATCCATATATATATATATATATATGTATATTATTTGTTTGTTTGAAAAGAAAAGAATATGATAGAGATATTGGAGGATACGGGTCTCTGTATGTAGACTCATGTTAATAGAATATATTTGTTTTTGGGAAATCCACGTGTCAGAAAACCGATAACAGATCTCATCTGAGTGCCCCATATTCGACTCTTTCTTCCACTCTCTGAATGACACCTGTTGAGGGTTGTCTGTACGGCTGGGTTCTTTAGAGCTCTCAAGCAAAGCAAAGGCACTTTGAGTGGATTGAAGAAGAAACAAGTTCATTTTCACTTTGGTTGGATCTTTTGATTGGCGATTGGTTATTGCCTTATTGGCTAAGAGTGAGTGTTTAGATAGGATTGAGGAGAAGACCAATTATATGTAGCATGCTTGTTTTGTGATTATTGATTACACTCTTTGAAAAGAAGTGGAGGCCCACCGTTGGGTTTTTGGTGGGCTTCTTTCTAACCGATGAAAACCCACCCACCCTATCCAATCCAACTATAATTCCCTCCATTTGGTAAGCATTTGCTTTTAGGTTCCCAGAATTGGTTAAACAGACTAATAGAAGTGGAAAAATCCCCCCAACTTTGTAATGCTGCTATACTTTTTCATTACTTGCCTCTCACTCCTCTTTTTCAAGAGTTTTCCTGTCAAGTCTCTCCCACTCCCACCATGGGTTTTTGAGGTCCGATTATTGTTCTCCTCCAAAATCAAAAGCCTTGTTTCAATTGGTTTTCTTTCTCAAACTCATTCCGCAAGGTCTATGTCAATGTCCATAGGAGTAGGGAGTAGGACAACTACCATCGAAAAACACGATGATGAGATTAATACTGAACAACAGATGTGTGTGTTGGACTTGCCGGAATTGGTGTTGGAATGCATTCTGGAGAGGCTACCTGCCGAGTCCCTTTTCAGAATGAGAGGGGTTTGTACCTCTCTGAGGGAGAGATGTGTGAGTGACCACCTTTGGGAGAAGCACATGAAAAAGAAATGGGGCAGAGTAATTGGCCCTGCTGCTTATAGGGAGTGGCAGTGGCAATCCATGGCCAATCAAAAGCAGAGCCCGAATCAGAATCAGCTGGCCAAGCCGCAAAAAGCAGCAGGCAAAGGCCTAATGAGAATTATATCATTGTCTCTTTCTTGGCCTCTGTCGTGGATTAGATCATCCAGCGACCATGATGAATTTATCAAAAGCAGGAGGAGGACTTGCTTCCCGTCTCATCAGCATGAGAATTCTGTCATGTCTTGGTACCTTGCTCTTGAGACCGGCAGGTTCTGGTTTCCTGCACAAGTCTATAACCGAGAGAATGGTCATGTTGGTTTTGTCCTGTCATGCTATGATGCTGAGCTTAGCTATGATCCTCGCACTGACACATTCCAAGCCAGGTAGCTAGCTAGCTATCCGTCACTGAATTAACTCTACAGTTGAGAATTGTGAGTTTAATTGATTCTATTATATATGTGCAGATATCCCCCACATGGAAGGAGAGCAGTTGCAGTTGAGAATTGTGTGCCCTGGGAAAGGCTTAGAGCACCACCTGTTGACACTTCGCCTCATGATCTTCATACCTCTGACTGTTTGAATGATTTGCGTCCTGGGGATCATATTGAGATTCAGTGGAGAAGAAATAAAGAATTTCCTTATGGTTTGTTTCCCTTTTCATTTAATTATTAATTATTTTCATTTCTAGCTGTAACTTTATGTTCCATCTACTTCTTCGTTCCTTCCATTTATCCTCGTTCTCTGTTTTTTTTCTTTTTCCTTGCAACAAATGTTTGGACTATTAGTTTATAGGCCACAGCACGCATTTGGAAGAATCTGCATCTGCAAAGTCTAAAAAAATTACATCATGCCATAATTAAAAAATAAAAAAAATAAAAAGAAAGAGAAGAAGAGCATGGTGTCTTTTGGTTAAAATGTTTTATAAAGCATAAGCTTGAATTGTATGTGAAAGAAAGGAAGTTCTCGTGATTCATTATTTGATAGGATTTATGTATTGCAGGTTGGTGGTATGGTGTTGTAGGTCACCTGGAATCATGTGATGGGAATGAGACATACTGCCTTTGTCATAATAGTGGTTAGTTAATTCATTCTTTTTTCTCCTTCTCAAAGTGTTAATCATCAGAGCTTGCTAGTATTGCTCTTTGGAAAACCTGAACCAAAGAATGTAAATGATGTTCACTTTTACAGAATAAAAACAGAAGAGCCTCCTCGTCTGTTTTTTTATGCCCAGATTTCATTAAATGGACCGCTTTTAATTTATGCTATTTGATCAACCTCTGGATTTATATCATTGTCAGTATGTCATAATGTCCACCAGCATTGTAATCAGCAGAATATATGGCCATTAGCCAAGACCAAACACAACCAAAGAAACTGATGCTCCTTTGAGTCCACAATTTATGGCAAATTTGGAATCTAGCTATGTGATTTTTCTGTGAATGAATCATTCTAGGCTTTCCAGTATTTCCTTTGATTTCCCCATCGAACACTCCCACCACCAGTCTTTCCCTTTAGCAGTGGAGTGTAATAGTTAACTTCTAACTACGTACGTCATATATGACAGAAAAATGGAGAAACCTCAAGTATGCAACCTAACTACTTAAGCAAGCCTGCTCTTGACTATGCATATAATTTTTCAGCTGCAGAAAACTGCTTATGTTACATTACTATAGATGATAATCCATTTTGTAGTCTTGGTTTTTTATTTTTTATTTTTTTATGCATATATAATCTGTACTGAACTGCTATATGTTACATTACTATAGATGATAATCCATTTTGTAGTCTTGTTTTTTTTTTTTTGTATGTATATAATCTGTACTGAACTGCTAAATGGGTTAACATACCTATGTGTGTACAGACAATGTGGTGCTGGAGTTCAACCAGTACGCACGTCGTTCGCGGTGGAGATGCACAACAATCAGCCGGAAAAACCATCGAGAAGAGGGAGACGAGGGAGATGGTTTCTACGGGGGAATCCGCAAGCTTTGCACCAAGGAAGAGATTTCCGTGTGGAAGTGTCTTTGGCCAACTCAAGTCCTGGAATGATAGAACTATGCAATTTGCATTCAGAGCTGACTTTTGAAATGTTAAATATTCGTGTAACTAGTCACCTTAGTTTACTTTCATTCTGCCGTCATTTGTGTATCCAATGAAATGTCACACGCATAGCTAAGATCTATCCCTAAGCTAGATGCAAGTTTTGTTTAGGGAATTTGTCCTCAGCCTTAGAAATCAGTTCGATAGAGAGACACCGGCTACACTGTTAAGCATATTTCCTCGTCTCTTCCTTTTTTGATTATTATTTATTATTTATTTTTATCTTTTCCATGTGCTGATTAGAAATCCTGAAGTTGACTAGAGCAGCTACAAGATTAGCGGGGTAAATCGTAGGAGAGTTACCAAAACTGACATTTATACACAACTAAAATCACAAAAAAGATTATCTAAATATGACGCTCATATCTACATTTTCCTGTTGGGGTAAGGCGCGAACACTGTTCATCTCCTTTTTGAGTTAGTTGCTTCCATCCTTGAGCAAGGTCGGTTAGGGGAGGACTTAGAGCATACACTTTCACCAATAAGAATGGATGGTTAGATAACATTAAGTGGATTTTTTAGTTGTTTAAAATAATGTTAACAACAAATATTAAAGGTTGAGATTATCTAATAGGTGGTGGGTCATTTACACTATCAGTGCATAGAAGAAATTTCAGATAATAAGTTCATTTTTATTTTTTCTTTTCAAAATGTTCTATTGATGATAAGTAATTTGCTGAACTAAAATGCATGGTAAATAAATACTTATCCATGAAAATGGCTGACCATGACTTGGCAGTAGGTGTTGCCTCCTAGGTAATGTGGCCTCCTATGAACTCTATGCCTACGTCTCACATCGCGAGGCCTGTAAACGCTGAGTCTGTGAAGATCATGATATCCAATAACCAGATGCTGATAAAAAAAAGTAAACTCAGATGCAGTGACGTGAATCACGAGATACCGATGCCGGTTGCCTGCAACACGGTGGTGAACCATGGTGATCGGTTACGTTTAAAATGATCTGCTCCTGGATTCCACTTGGAATTGGGTGGAATCCGAGGTGGATTTATGTAGACCAATAAATTCCAAATAGGAACTTCTGGCCTTCACAAAAACAACTTCCAATAATAGCCAATAGATAAATTAAAGTGATTCTCGTCCAACATTTATATACAACTTCAATAGATTTTAATTCACTTATGGCATCTTATAACTCCTCTAATTAACATAAAGAAATACCACTAAGTAATCATAAGATTGATGACAGAAGATCAAGTGGATGTATGCCTTTGACGTGGATACCGATCCGACCTCATCAACACTAACGTGGGCAAAACGAAAAATGAAAGAGCCCTGAGAAAATCACAGAAAACGTGAGACAAGCTCAATGAAAGGAAAAAAATAATTTAATATTTGAAATTACCTTTCTTAAAATCATTTATCTTTCATAAACTTTTGGCATGCAATTAACCACTTATAGTAAAAAGATACGTTCAAAAGTTATAATTCACGAATACTTCAAAATATCAAATTATAAGATAAACTCGCAACAAAAATAACACTTTGCTTTAATAAGTTTTCATAAAAAAACTAAAGGTAATAATTGGGGCATAAACTCGATACTGGTTTGCAAAGGTAACTTAGTCCAAAGGCATTCTGCATAGCTTCCAAAACTAAAAAGCATTACCAAACTTGTTCCAAAAAATTGGTCATACACGTTGAATGAGCTAAATCAAAATAGGCAGAGCGTGGTAGACAACAGGTCATACACCCACGTCGAGTGAACTCAACATAAGCAGAACGGGAGAGGAGGAAGAGCTGGTTGTACACCAGTGCACATCAAGCAGAGCGAGGGGAATTGGCCATTGATAAGAGCATTTTAATGTGATATTTTAGTAGTTAATTCCTCATATTTTGCTTAGTTATTTCCTTAACCGAATCGATTTGTAACTCAATATTTATTTTTACTTACATTGGAGTAGATGAAGATGAAACGAGCATTACTTCCATAATTACCTAGAAATGATGGAGAAAAATGGAAATGCACTAAAAAGTCAATTTTACACATCTTCCTACTCCGGTTAGGAGAGACCGAGTCAAGTAAGGAGGAGCGGACGCCTGACCAATGAACTTCAAATGAGCTGAACATTTCTAGATCCATTCTAGACATCTTAAGGAACATTTCTTATAAAGAGTACAAGAGCCATTTAGAAGTGCAAGGTCTTCAAAAGATCGGTCTAAATTTCTGACTAAGAGACGAAACTGTAAATCGGACCTGAATGTATTCAAGAAGCATTTCCGGCCAAACTACTACTTCAAAAGCTCTGAAATTTTACCAGGATGATCTACATTCATGGAGGAACATTTGTTATGAAGACGTCATAATCAAAATCGGAACTTTCTGTGGAGATAAAATTTATCTCCCATTTATCACGTGTGGGAAGACTTTTTGACTATTCTAAGTCATTTTTGGTAGGCTAGGTCACCAATTGATGTCTACACATTTGTCTATCAAATCTAGCCCTTCATTTCTTTTCATCTTCACCATTCATTTATCATTTTCAGCCTATAAATACACCTCCCCTCATTAGGACAAGAGACAATTCCTTCATCTATTTCATCTTCTTTGTCTCACCATCTCCTCTCCATTCTCTAGTTCTTAGTTTCATTTCTTTTCCATTCTCTAGTTTTTAGTTATGCATCTTCAAGCAAAGAGGAGGAGAAGAAGCCGTGAACAATCTTAGCCACCATCATTCCACCTTGTGTCGTGATAGTGAAGCCTTGCTTTCAAGATTCAAGATCAACTTCTCAAGCTATTCATCATCCACTCCCTTCACGGTGTAATTCAATCTTTTGGTTTTCTTTGTTTGGATTTGTAGAACTATGAATTATAGTTAACAAAGTTTAAAGCCCGTCTCTATGTTTTGAAATAAAGTTGTAATTTCTTTGTGTTGATTTTTATGTTGCTTATGTGAGATTGCTTAATTGATTTTGGATAATAGAAAACTTTTATATGTATGTATTCTTTGGTTGCCAACTTGGAATATATGCATGTAATTGGAGCTAGATTTAGGTAAACAATTCACCTAATAGTTTTGTGAACCTATTTCATAAGTAGTAAAGGCTTTGGACAAAAGTCGAAATCAATTAAGAAGGATTGCAAATAGATGAACTTTTTCATACTAGGTTGTGCACTTTGGTTGACATCTTTTCTTTGTTCTTCATGCATTGAATGTGTTCTTGATTAGTGAGATTTCTAGACTATGATTGCATATTCAATAGAATTAATTTAGGTGCTTTCACTGAGATTAATTATTCAGGGAAAGTAAAATATGGGAAATTGTTTGCTTACTAACGTTTCACATGATCAATTTATTTCTCATGACATTAGATAACCAATCATAAGAATTGTAACCGACTTTCTTGCATATGGTTGTTGTTTTGATATGTGTTCCTTGTGTTCCACCCTTATAAATGTGTTTTTACATGTAAAGACCCGAAATTTCATTAGATAAATTTTTGTAATTCAATAATTGTTCAGATATTTGAATTATGAATATTGAGACTATTTCGTAAGTCATTGTGCGGGAAATTCGGTTTCGAATCGATTTTATTTTCGAAACTAACGTTATTTAGGGGGTCGTGAAAATTGACTTTTTATACGTACAAAATTTGGGAAAACTTCCTTCATGAAAGTTGTAGATCTCGACGATACGAGTCCGTACATATATGGAACGCAAAAATTGGAGTTCATATGAGGATGTTATTGACGATTGAAAATTGAGAATTTTCTATAAATATAAGAAAATTCCGGATTTTTCATAAATCCGAAATTTTCCTTTTTTTCTATTTTCCTCCCCAGTTTTCTCTCCCTCCCGTCGCGATTTCTGGGCTCCCCTTTGTCCAGCCATATCTTCCTCCTCAGTAGACCAATTGACTTGATTCCAAAAGTAATTTTGCTCGCCTTGAAGTCATTTAAAACTTCTTAGAAGACATCAAAGTCAAAAAAGAACCGTAGGAGGCGCTACAAGGCCGAGAAGCTGCACAGGTCGGGCTGAAATCCCCCGAGCTGCTCCTCTCTTCGCCAGCAGATTTCTTCCTCCTCCGGCCACCAATCGAAGAGTCGCTTGTCCCTATCTCTTCACCTTGAAACATGCTTTCCATACATGTATGCCTTGCATCCTATCATTCACCATAGACAACGAATCGAAGCAAAGAAGATCATATCATTTTTTGGGCATTTCTTCAAATTCTGGCCAACTCCGGCCAAAGTAGGAGGAGAGACCAACTGGGCTTTATTCGTCTTGCCATGCTCTACAAACTCACCAAGTTTCACATCTCCATTTAACCCGAGGAAGACTAATTTCATATTTGATCTATTTTGGGCTATTTCGGCCTCTTAGACTTGAAATTTGACTTTGTGCTAATTATGAAAGTTGAAATTAGAGTTGAGATGAAGAACTTTGATGTTGGGAGTTTTGGCAAATATTTGTGGATTAAATATTTGTTTTTAAAATAGAAACTTTCCTAAAGGAATAACTAAGTAAATATAAGGAAATAACACTTAAAACGTCGCATTAAAATGCTCCTATCAAATTCCCCCACACTTAGCTTTTGCTAGTCCCTTAGTAAAATCACACAAAGACTCAACTAAGACTCAACTATAATTTAAAGACTCTACACATACAATGACTCTATTGCCCTTCAATATTTTTGTCTCATCAATCTCTTACTTTCACAATACCAAGATTAGCACTCAACTAAGAATCAATGTTTAAGCATTCGAGAGTTAATTGAAACATATAATCCACACATACACAAGTAGGACTTGGTTGTAACAATGGTGATGAGGTGGAGCTCAGCATGTGTCCGACAAGTATAATTCATATCCTCACAAGGTAATCTACTCTTTCTTCTCTCAGTCAAGGCAATGCTTAAAATCTTATAATCACTCAATTATATGTGAGAGAACATATTTTAAGGCAATCAAATTGCTCACATATATAAGAAATGAAAAGCACTTTGTGAATATAATTTTTTTTTTCAAGGATCTCATGAAAGATACCGACTACTTGCACGAATGGACCCAAGCCATAGGTTCAACTCTTGTAACTCATCTCCACATCAAAGGCTATCCCATCTTAAGGATCAAAAAGGTCTTACAAAAGGTTGTAATGGGACCAAGGCTCAAGGTTTTAAGAAATGAAAGGTAAGGATTTAACAAAGTGTCCTAAAAACCTAGCAGAGCTCATGTAAATGTAGAGACTTCAAGAAATCCACCAAGGCATTGCAAAAACGTCATCACCCCATAGAGGCAATATAAAAGGGCCTAATGTCTTCATGTTGGGCCCAACCTTCACTCTAAACTTCCCTTGAACTCTCGTGAATTGGACAAAAACCAAATTTTTCTGTAGTGGGCTTTCAATTCAAAACAAACTCCAAACTCACCAAGTATGGGGGACTAAAATCCATAAACATATATATTTTTTTCTTCTTTTTATTTTTAGTCGTACACAATTTTTTTTTTCTCTTCTTTTCATTTTTTTCACGGCTTTCACATAATTTTTCTTTTTATGGACAAGTCTACCCCTACACTTGGACTTTCACCTCTGCTCAATCTTCATTCTTATGCCAAATCCATGTAGTAAGTCTTCAAAAGATAGCTCTACCAAGTTTTTAGAACAAAGGGTAAGGTTGCAACTATACTAAGGTTCAGGGTTAAGGATTTTAAGGGTGATGAAAGAAAATGCTTAATGTAGGCTCAAAGGGGTTTATCTAGGGGGGTCCCACGACGGGTACAAATGGGGACACAAGTTTATTTGGCAATGGTGGTAATTCCTAGGGTGCCTCTATCCTTTCCAGAATCAGGGCCATGTATTGATAAAACGTCTCAACAAGCACAAGAGCGAATTCTAGCATTCTCTAATCCATTAAATTTAATCTATGGCAAGCAATCAATCAAATGAAAGAATAATGAGATCATCAAAACATTGCCAAGAAAATCAGAATATAATTCATTTTTTTCATTAATCACTCCAAGAAAAAGGGACATGGGCTCAATGTCTCACATGGCCTCTAATGAATAAAAACTCATCCTAACATGCTCATATTCTGTACCAAGGTCACGAAGTCCATATCCACTACAGATGCACATGCTTTTCATATATCTCAATTAACCAAATAATACCATTTAAAATCATCTCAATATTATGATCCTCTATTAGCCATAATTTCAGAGATATAAGCTCATCCTAGACAGTTGAAAGGGCATCCTAAGACTCAAAACAAAAATAAAAGCAATTTTTTTTTGACATTTTTTTTTTAATATATATGACTCAAGACAAAAATATAAATCCCTTCCCCCACACTTAAATATTGCATTGTCCTCAATGTAATCAATTATAATCATGCAATGAACATATAAGCATATAGGGATGGAATTTACGAAAAGACACACTGAAACAAAAGAAAAGAGAAAAATAAAAGAAGTAGGGAAGAAGAAAGCAAATCTGCGTGTGTAGACTCCTCCACAGCTTTTTCTGAATTGGGTTGCATCCCAAGCAGCGCTTGAGTTTTAATGTCTTTCAGCCAGACGGTACCTCCATTAAATAAAGTTAGTGACTATAATTAACAAAGAAATACAAAATATGCAAACAAGTAACTATGAATTACGAATTACAAACTACAAGTTTAATTAGCAAGTACATTGTACATAAAACACAGTTTAAGTACAGAAGTGAGTAAAGCACTTGAAAAGTATTTTTACAAGTGTAATTTTTTTTTGTTTTTTTTTTATTTTTAGTCAAGAGTTCAATTTATTTTCAACACTTAGGTACGGGAACAGGGAGTCTTGATGTGCAATTGGACTGAAACAGCTACCCTTTTTGAAGACTATGTTTTATCCAATATACCTTAGTGTATTACAACATTTTCTTTTGTTATAAATATTGTTGATATCAAATCTAATTCCAAGCTGTAAATCAAGTAGACGTGCGGCCCAAGTATAGTCGCGTAGACACAAATTCCCTTTAGCATCCTTTGGGCAACCTTACTGAAATGGCCAGGTGGGGGAGGGCGAACACGAGAGAAAAAATCCATTTTGGCATGAACTACTCCCACATAGTGGTTTATGCCCATTTGTAAGCACTTCTGGATTCAAAAACCGTCATGATCGTTGTCCCCTTCCTAGACACCATTTCACATAGGCTATACTTACTAAGATGAAAAAGCTCATAAGTGTGAAGACAGTTCAACAAGTGTTAATAAAGGCCACCCTCAACCTTAAGGGACCTGAGCTAGGTACCAATAAGGGGTTTAGGCCAATATTAACAAACGCGACTTCACCTATTCCTCTCAATTTACAACCTACAATTAAAACTCGTATTCAACAATATAAAAAAAACAACCTAATTAATTTAAACTAATTTTCAAAGAATTTATATACAACAATTATAAACAAAAACAAGTGATTTTTCAATCCTCGACAACGGCGCCAAAAATTGATACGCTACAAGTAAGCATATAATTTAACCCTATAAGATATCATCGTTAGTATACGGTAAATAGGGATCGATCTAATCCGGGGATTGAGGGTACACCTATCATTTTAAAACAATTAAACAATTAATTAAGACCCAAAGTATATTATTTACAAAAATAAAATAAAGTATATACATATTTACGAAATAAGGGGGGATTTTTAGATTTTGGTTTTCGAAAATTAAAATAATCAAAATAAAGAAAATACAAAAACACATATACTTTGATTTTTAGAAGGAAACGTAAGAAACAAAGATCAAAACCACTTCCATGTAAATTTGATTCAAACCCTATAAGATATCATCTAAGTCATGAGAAAGAAGTTGATCATGTGAAACATTTGAAGCAAATGATTTTCCATATTTTACTTTCCTTTACTAATTAACCTAAGTGAAAGCACCTAGATCAATCCTATTAAAGATACAATCAAAGTCTAGAAAGCTAGCTAATCAAAACATGTTCAACGCAAGAAGCATAGAGAAAGGTTATCAACTTAAGTGCACAACGTAGTATGAATAAGTTCACCTATTTGCAATCCTCTTCAATTGAATTCGACCTTTGTCCAAAGCCTTTACTACTTTTGATTTAAGTTCACAAAACATTAGGTGAATCTTTAACTTAAATCTAGCACCAATTACATGCATATATCCTAAGTTGGCCACCAAAGAACATAAACATATAAAAGTTTTCTATAAAGCAAATTCAATCGAACAAACTCACATAAGCAACTTAGAATCACAATCATAGAATTCAAAAACTTTATTTAAACATAGAATTGGGCTTAAACTTTGTCCTAAACGTTATTGTTAACTAGAAACAAGTTCCTACGAATTCAAACAAGGAAATCAAAAGATTACAAGGAAAAAAGAATGAATTACACCGTGAGGGGAGATGGAGATGGAGAGCTTGAATGTTGGATCTTGAATCTTGGAAGCAAGTCTTCAAGGTGGATGATGGAGGCTAGGACTCACGGTAGCTTCTTCTTCTTCCTCTCCTTGCTTGAAAACGCAGAACTTAAAACTAGGGAGTGGAGAGAGGGAGAGAGAGTTTTCATGTTATGGGAGTATTTTCTGAATGGAGAATGTGTGTTGAAAACGTCAAGCATAGGGGGGTTTATATAGGGGACGTTGGCCTTGGTCTCCAAGTCTTCATGAATCTTCTATTATTTTCCAAGGAATTATCAGAAAATGCCACATAACTTCAACCAATCACAAATTGCCATGTAAGCCCTATTGTGTTGTCCAACCAATCAAAACTCTCCAAAATAATTCCCTTGTGAATAGTGCCGAATTTCCATGAATATATTTTGATTTTTCTCTTTAATTTCGGCCAAAATTCCTTTAGGGAATGTAGGGATGAATCTAGACGCATTTTGAACTTTTTCTTGGTGTCCACACTTCTTCTTTCCTTAAAACTCTCCCTAGGAAATTTCCATGGCATATCCTTCCTTGTGTGGCATCAATATTCTTTATTTTTCTTGATTTTCACGTTGGCTCCTTCTTTTCTCTCTTGGCAGTTCACGGCAAACACATATAATTCTTCTCTTATGCGTTACAAACCCTAATTTCATGGGCTTTTGTCCATTTTGCCAAAAATCCAAAGTATACTTGAGTGTTCTTGGGCCTTTATGCGTCACCTCCTTGCCATATCATCTTCTAAGGTCTTCAAAACGCTTCTCTCACGCCATGACACTTCATCATTTCGATCACACTTCTTGGATGGCCTATGAGTCATTTCCTTTATTGGACAGGATTTTCTGGTTGAAACAGGAAAACATATTTTCTTCATTTCTGCTCATTTATGCAGCTCTTTGTATCTCATCTTGTCTCCCTCCAATGTTGGCTAGCTCCTCCTTCCATTTTATGAGCTCATTTCAGCTCATTTATTCCCAAGTCCTGAAAATAGAAACAGTTACCAAAAATAGAAACTTTCCTAAAACAAGAAATGGCAACTTTCCTAAACTAAAATGGGAAAATTTTCTAAAAATGAAAAATAGAAACTTTTTACAAATAAAATAGGAAAATTCCTAAAAATAGAAAATAGAAACTTTCCTAAAGGAATAACCAAGTAAATATGAGGAAATAACACTTAAAACGTCGCATTAAAATGCTCCTATCAATATTTACGTGGAATATATATATTGATTGGTGGATTGTCGAGTGGTGATATGATTGAGTTGAATTGATGATTTGAATTATATTTCAAATGCTTAATTTCATATTAATATTGTGTATCTTGGTTGGGTTGATTTCATTATGTGATAATACATGTTGTGCTCATTTATGAATTTCGGGTCAACGTGGTGACTGGTATGGGGTAATCGGACGCTCTAATCCTGGGTGGATGATGGGATACGATTGGTTGAGTATGTGCAATTATCAGACGTTTGAAATATGTATATAAGTTTACATATTGATGAAATACGATAATGATAAATATCGGATATCATAACCTAGGCCAGGTGACGGGCTACGATTCAATTAGAGCTCTAGTCTGTCAAATATCGTACTTTTATAAATACGATGTTGGGGTTTTGTGAAGAAAGATGTGAATTAGGGTTTGAGTGTTGAGTTGTTGATTGATTAAGAGTGTTGTTTTCTTGTGGATGTGGAAATTGTTGTGCGTTAACTTGGGTGAAAATGATTATGATTTAATTAAATAACCGTTCCTTCTTTTTACTCATACGAGCTTTCAAAAGCTTACAGGGTTTTGTGTTATTGCAATCCCGGTACACTATTCAAATGGTGCAGCGGATATCCCTGCAGGTCAGGATAACCAGGGAGGTAACCATGCTGTTTAGGTGTTGCAGCATTTATTTTGATTTCTTTTAAGTTGTGAGGTTTGTTATGCTCAATTAGAGCTTTACAATTTATTTTGTGAGTGAGTTGTAACAACTTTCATGAAGGAAGTATTCCCAAATTTTGTACGCATAAAAAGTCAATTTTCACGACTCCCTAAATAACGTTCGTTTCGAAAATAAAATCGATTCGAAACTGAATGTCTCGCACAATGACTTACGAAATAGTCTCAATATTCATAATTCAAATATTCAAACAATTATTGAATTACAAAAATTTATCTAATGAAATTTTGGGTCTTCACAAGCAGTGTCCTCCCCCGCTGCCAAAGTCTCCGCACAACCACCACCGCGTTGCACACCCATATTTGGATATACCGTTTGTAGCGGTTCAATGTCCAGTACCTCGGAAAGTGAGGTTCCTACGAGTCAATATAAATCCTATCGAAAAGGTCAAGAGACACATCAGACCTGGAATCCTCACTGCTCGAGTGTTCTACGACGTTAGCCATCACAAACACCCTAAAACCCAAAATGTTAGTTCCAATAGATCTAAGCTACCCCTGTTAGAGTTTATCCAAGAACACTAAGAACACATCACAACAAAAACCCAGAAAACCAAACAAAACCGAAAATACCCAAAATCAGTTCCTAAATCATCTTAAAAACCCTAAACAAGTCTCAGGCATCATTGCGAACTACAAAGCACAAAGTCCACACAAAACCATAAGCATAAAACAGCAAGAACAAAAAAACCAAGAATTGAAAGGGAGAAATCACCAACCTTGAATGCGTGAAGAGCAAAAATTCCTTTTACTTGCAGGGCCCTAGTCTGGTTTTCCTCGATCTTTGTCTTCCTCCTAACTCAATGCCTTGCTTTGAATTCAAGCCTCTCTGTTGTAGTCTTTTGGAGGTTGGGAAAGGTTGAAGATGATGAAAATTCAAAGTATAGGTTAAAGTAGAGACAGGTCAGGGTTTCCCCCTCTTTTATGTCAGTATCCGCCAAATCTGAGCCATTAGTCATGAAAAAACTTCTCACCAGATGACGACATGTTGGGGACATCATTGAGTATAACATAAGTGCAAATTTGGTGTATGATGTCTCCTACTCCCAAGTATAGGAAGTCAAGGTTTAGTAGAAGTAAAGTGAGAGTATCATACCTAAGAGATTGAGTAACTCTACCCTAGCTAGATTACCGTGAAAATAAAACTTAGAGAACACATGCAAGTCTACCTTTTTACGAATTAATAGTCTCGGCCAAAACTAGAAAACACATGCAAGTCTACCCTTTGGAAGCCAAAACTACCAAGAACGATATTCACAATGGTAAAGTGGTGAATCAGATTGATTGATTTTAGAATTTTATGCAAACAAATTAAAGTACTGATAGGAGCATTTTAATGCAACATTTTAAATGTTATTTCCTCATATTTACTTAGTTATTTCCTAAAATAAATCCTTCATTTTTAAGAAAGTTTCTATTTTTAGTAATTTTAATAGAAGTTTTAATTTTCAGGTCCCATAGGGCAGATGGAGCTGAAATGAGCTTAAAAGAGAAAGAGAAGTTAGAAAAAGTTGGAAAGACTAAGGCAAGACACAAGGGCTGCAAAAATTAGCTAAAACGAAGAAATGAAGTTTTCCTTGTCCAGTCAGGAAATCCTATTCAAAAGAGGCAACTTGTCAAAGCGAGACTCCTGAGTCAACCAGGAAGCATGGTCGGAAAAATGAAGAAAAATGGCAAAAAAATAGGAGACATGAAGTCACTAGGAGACCACATGGCTTTAAGATGAAGCAAGAAAGCTCAAGATTCTTCTAGAATAATTGTGATTTTTGGCAAAAATAAAGAGACCTAAGTATACTAGGGTTTCTTGGATGCAAAAGGAGTGAATTTTAAGTGAAATAATTGTTTTTTCCGTGAGATATATAAGGGGGTATAAAAAGTGACGTTTTTGGGACTAAAAATATGTCCAGATACGTTGCTGGAGAGTTTCAAGGGATTGCAACAAGAAAAGGTCCAAAACAAGTTGAGATTCATTATCCAGATACATTTCTATTTCTTTGGCCGAAAATGAAGAGAAAAATCAGAAAAAAAATCCTTATAAATTCTGCAATAATATAGTTGAAGGATTATGGACTTTATTTTGGAGGCTTTTGATTGGTTGGATGATACAACAAGGCTTATGTGGAATTATTTAATTGGTTGAAGCTGTGTGCAGCAACCAAATAATTCCTTAGAAATTAAAAGAAGATTCATGAAGCCTTTGCCGTCCCCTATATATACCCCCACTCTCTAGACACCACTTGACCAATTCTTTCATTCTTTTCTTCACACAAACATCTCTTCCCCCTTAGAAAATTCTCTCCACAATTTTCTCCAGTCTCTAGTCTTCAGAAGCTCTGCGTCTTAACAAAGGAGGAGGAGAAGAAGAAGTCGTGAACAAACCCTAGCCACCATCTTTCCATCATGTGTCGAAGCCCTAAGGAGCCTTGCTTTCAAGATCTTCAAGCTTCAACATCAACAAGTTCATCATTCATTCATTCGTGGTGTAATTCTATCTTTTTCCTTGTAAACTTTTAGTTTTTCTTTGGTTTGATTCGTAGAGTTATGAATTCTAGTTAACAAATAACATTAAGGGCAAAGTTTAAAGTCCGTTTATATGTTTGAATAAAAGTTGCAATTTCTTTATAGGTGATTTCTATGTTGCTTATGTGAAATTGCTTAATTGATTTTGGATTACAGAAAACTTTTATATGTATGCATTCTTTGGTGGCCAACTTAGGATATATGCATGTAATTGGAGCTAGATTTAGGTAAACAATTTACCTAATAGTTTTGTGAACCTATTTCGTAAGTAGTAAAGGCTTTGGACAAAAGTCGAAATCAATTAAGGAGGATTGTAAATAGGTGAACTTTTTCATACTAGGTTGTGCACTTTGGTGGACATCCTTTCTTTGTTCTTTATGCGTTGAATGTGTTCTTGATTAGTTAGCTTTCTAAACTATGATTGCATGTTCAATAGGATTGATTTAGGTACTTTCACTTAGATCAATTATTCAAGGAAAGTAAAATATGAGAAATCGTTTGCTTATTAACGTTTCTCATGGTCAAATTCTTTCTCATGACATAGATAATCAACTATAGAAATTGTGATTGGATTTCTTGCATATGGATGTGGCCTTCATCTTCGTTCCTTGCATTCCATCCTTGTATATGTGTTTTTATGTTTTCTTTATTTTGTTTATCTTAACTTATTATTTTAATTCTAAAACCCCCCTTATTTGTGTTTACCTGTATGTATTTCTATTTTTTGTTTTATTTTTGTTAATAATACTTTATACTTTTATTAATTCTTTATTTATTTATGCAATTACAGGTGTAGCCTCAATCTCCCGCTTGAACGATCCCTATTCACCGTATACTAACGATGACATTTTACAAGGTTAAATTAAGAACCGCAATCCTATGAACCATAGCAGATCGAGTTCATATTATTTAAAACAAATATTTATTTTCGAAAACGATTTACAATTATCAATCAATTCTGAATAATAAGTGACTCGGTTCATAAACGAACCACATGAGATTTACTCACCTCTAACTCCAGTTGCGTCTTCTCTAAGAGCCAAGATAAATTACCAGACGTACTGTCAATCACCTAAAGAAAGTACAACCTCGATTCAGTACAAGAATCACCAAAAACAATTAAATTCCGAAACTTTCTAAATAATCCAAAAATCTGAAAGTGACGTCAATCGAGGCAAAACCTCATTCAAGACAACCCAAAATCTTCGGAACACATGTACGATCAATATATCAAAATTATAAGTCGATCGGACAGCCAAATTCTCACGATCGTAACCGAGACGATAAAAACGGTAAAATTCCTAACAAATTCATACGATCTCCAAAAATTATGTATTATATATCAAAACGATCGTATCAATGAGTATAAGATATATATAACCAGAAACTACCCCTAACATGGCCGGAACGCAGGCAGATCAACTTCAAAATTGGGTCACAATTCTTAAACCAAAAATTTTCCTCACAACATGTACAACAACTTTCATTGCTATAATAAAGTCAGATTTCAAGTCTAGAGACCGAAATTTACCTGAAAAAGAAAGAGGGTGAAATTGCCCAAAATTGCTCAAATCTGAAATTCTCTTCATCAGGTTGAATTGAGATGTGAAACTTGGTGAGTTTTTAGAGCATGGCAAAACGAACAAAGTCCAGTTGGTCTCCCCACCTAATTTGGCTGGAGTTGGCCGGAATTGTGAGTTCCAAGATGGTCAAGAATGGTAGCGCTACCACCACTTCTCGGTGTTGAGAGCCGTGCATGGGCCGACCCAGGTCATGAAGCTTCACAGAGTTGTAGATGGGAGTGAGGCGAAGAGAATGGGACAAGCGACATGTCGATTGGTGGCTGGAGTTGAGAGATATCATTGCCGCAAGTCAGGCGACCGAAATGGGGTCGGGCTGGAAGAGAGAGAAAGAGTTTCTAGATTTGGAAACTTGGATTTTTTGATTTGTTTTGGGATTTTTCATATATATCCCAAAATGAAACTTTTTCCAAATATCATAACTTTTTCATACGAACTTCGATTTCCGCGTTCCACATATGCACGAACTCGTATAGACGCGCTCTATGACTTTCGTGAAGGAAGTTTCTGCATAATTCTAAAGTATAAAAAGTCAAACCTTGAATCGAAGCACTCCGAGCGAATAATTGTTCAAACTAATTTCCTCTCCACCCTCGAACTACTAAATCGTATCAACAAACACTTTAATAATTCTCAAAGCATTTACGAATTAATAACAAATTTTATGGGTATTACAGCAAGCCCTAGCCTTAAATCCAACTACTCACAACACATGCTATTACAAATACAAGCCATGAAATCAAATTAAAGAGAGAAGGAAGAGAAAAGAGAAGAACTATCCAACATCCCACCTAGCTCTCAAATATGTCAAATGATGAGAGAATTGCTTCAAGGTATGAGATTTTCAATTTTTACAACCCAAAACACAATATACATCCACAAAGCTCAAGAACAAGGAAGAGCAAGGGCTTGGATATGTGATGGCAAGTGTTGTGATTGATTTAGAGTGTGTAGTAACTTCGGTTTTGGTGAAATCTAAGTGCCTACACACCTATTTCTCACACAAACTTAAAGAACTATGTACAAGGTGAAAAACTAACCTAAAACTAAAGAAAAGAGAGATTTTGATGCTCCAAAATGAGGGAGTCAAGGGGTGCACGGTTTTGGGGAGAGAGAATGGGCTATTTAAAGGTCAAGGCAATTCAAATCAACAATGGAGATCAAAAGGAATCAATGGTGAAATCTAATTGACAAATGTGTAAGTACAAAATGTGGATCTAGTTTTTGACTCTACATAGAAATGACCTAGAAAGGCCATAGATATTTTGGTGGAGGAGAAAAAGTAAGGGTAGAAGGGTCCTTGTGTAAGGGAACAAGGTAATAAATGGGAGACAAAAGTGTAAGGTGTAAGAATAAGACCACTTGTCATCTTTCCAATTTTGAATTTCAAAATAACCTAGACCTAAAGTCTTCCCACCCAAGTCAGCTCTTCGTTGTCTTCCACACATGTTCTTGCTCAGCCAACTTGGCTGGAAATGTCCGGAATCTGGTGTTAACCTCCGTTGACTTCTTTTTCATCCATTTGAGCATTTTTCTTCTCCTTTCTTCCTTCACTTAGATCTCCACTAAGACTTCTAAATTGGCCTTTGGCTTCTTCATGTCAAATGTTCATCTGTGTGTGATAGATCATCTTGATAAAATTTTAGAGCCTAGTTCACAGTGGTATGGCAGAAATTTTTTTGAAATCCGTACTAGTCCAGTTCTACAGTTTTCATCTTTTAGTCAGAAACGTGGACCGCAGTTTTGATGGTCTTCCACTCCAAATTAACTCTTCTAGTGTTCATAAGAAATTATCGGTAGGATATTTAGAATGGATCTGGAAAGTTTCATCCCATTTGGAGTTTATTTGGTGTAGGTTCCACTCCTCTCTCCTTACTTAGCTCAGTTTCTCCTAATCGGAGTAGAAAATGTGCTAAAATTAACTTTTTAATGCGATTCCAAACTTCTTCTTCATTTGCTAGCATGATAAGGAAAACATAATAAATACTAACAACCGGCACACACGCAATGCGTGTGCAAACTCGATTTAGGTATTTCCGTATATGTAAGCCCACAAAATCTATATTTTATGTCACTATATGAGCTTCATTTTGTTTTCAATCCTAAGTCGCTCGCTTGTAATTTCAAATATTCAAAAATAAACATTAGAATTCGAATACGGGATACAACTTACAATTTAATTCAATCCAAGTGACAACTTGTAACATATCAATTTCCAATGCACTAACATAAAACGCATTAGTAATGAGGGATGGGACGACAGTTATTGAACACAGCCCCAAATCAACTTGACTGAGAGAGTCCGTTATAACTTCTTAGTGTAGGGATGCATCCGTGTGTACTTCAAATCACCGACGCGAGCATTCGGTTAAACCAAACCATTTCATACCGTACCTGTTATCAATTTAATAAAATGTTCTAATAAAAAAATTGTCAAAAAAGGAAAAAGAAAAACAGCAACTACACAAATTTCACTTGACTGTTTTAGCCCAATCGTACTTTATATCACCACGAGTGAGTACCAAAGATGATCTCATATGACTATATGAGTAGTTCACAAAATTAAAGTGGGCTTGCAATAACGAATGGGGAGATAAAAGTAGATTAGAATCCTAACTAAATTTTAATCAAAGTAATGGAAGTTTTTGTCGAGCATGGTGCATGGAATTGATAAATTGAAATAGACCCCTTGTTCCATAATCTCATTTTGAAGCTGTGGCATCAAATTGAACTCTCTTATTATATAGGATCCTGTAAGAAAATCAAATGAAAATTATTTGTTGTATTGTTCTAAAAGTTGTATGCATGAAGTAATAAAGTTGTGAGTATAAATGTGTATATATGTAAAAGGTAAAGAGAGCTTATTCTTACAATGGTCATCATCTCATTGCCTTTGGCATGACGTTAGAACATCTTTACATATGATATTCCTTGTGTGAGCTCCAGGTTCTTCTTCAATGGAACTATTCTTGATTAGGACCTTGGTTGTTTGTATGGATACTCCCCTTGATAAAGCTGCATAATGCTGACCATGGCTGAAGACGTGATTAGGGAGGTGCACACCAACATTTGGAATTGTTTGGCCTTGAGCTTTGTTTATTGTTAGTGCAAAGCTTAATCTAATAGGAAACTGCCGACGTATAAGAGAGAACGGAAGCTTCACATTTTCTGAATGCTTTGGAGGAATTCGTGGTAGAAAACTCTTGTACCCTTGAAATGGCCAGTGAGAATCTCTGCATCAATAAAATTAAAAAAGAACCCGTGACATATCAACCTTGTCCCGTTGCATAGCCCACTTTTGGATCAATATTTCTAAGCAGCATTATGGGTGCACCCAATTTCAAAGTTAACTTATGAGAGGGCGATCCACCTGGAGCTATAGAATTTAGGAATTCTTGTTGATATAAGTTATGAGGGTCATCTTCAACTCTATCAAAAGAATAATAAATTTGATCTTCATCTGGAAAGGAATTCAATACCACTTCATTTAACTTGTCCACATCCTCATTCCTAGGCGTTATAATAGCTCTATCCACCATATAAGAACTATCAAATGCATTGTCCTCTAAACCTGGAAATATAGAAGCAATTAGTTGGCCAAGAGATTCATCACGAACCTAAGGAATAACCAATGCATTTAGGATCCTAATCATATCATCTTGTACAAACGGCTCATTTCCATCACCGACACTAATTAGAAAATCTGCAAATTCTTGGTCTTGTTGGGCCCTCATATTGTGTTTTTGAAACGAAGTATTCTAATCGCATTCCACAACAGAGATTTTACAATGCATGCATCTATCATTTGTGCTTTGCTACCATGTGGTACAACATGAAGAACGACTAAAGTCTCTGCCAAGAATCATAACTTTCCCACTAAATGGCATTTCGACACCAGTTATATCTCTAACAGTTGTATCCAAAGCCTCAAAAGCTTTCCTGTGAGTCATTGTAGCTTCATCCCATATAAAAACAACCGCACGTCATAGAAGATCTGCCAAATCTGATTGCTTACTTTTAGACCATGTGTTTGTGGACAGCCAGTCAATTGGAATTTTAAATCGTGAATGTGCAGTCCTTCCACCTGGCAAAATAGTAGCTGCAATTCCCGATGTAGCTGTGGGAATTGCTATATGACCGTTACTCCTTAATGAAGCAAGAATTGCACGGTAGAGATAAGTCTTTCCAGTTCCACCGGGGCCATTTATGAAGAATGATGCTGATTCATTACTTCTAATTGTTGCCATGGTTACGTTAAATGTATTACGTTGATATGCATTTAATGTATCAATAGAGGCCAAGTCTTCTAGTGGAACATGTACAGACAACTCATCTTGTATATTTCTTCCAATTCTTGTGTCATTTGCAAACTGAGTATCAATTTGGGGAAAATCATAATCAGTAATTCTTTCACCATGTTGTTGTTGCAATCCATTCAGGTCTCTCAACAATAGGTTGATGACAACATGATTACTTGAAGAGGCAGATGTTGAGTAGTCTTGTGTCATAAATAAATGAAATTCCTCCCATAATATGCGGACTCCAACCGGTTCACAATACACCAAAATGGTTGGAAATAATCTCCATAAAGTAGACGACATTCGAGTTGTTGTTGCTTCTAATAAACACTGATGTATACTCCCATCATCCTCAAGTAAGCCCATCCTTTCAGTTGCTTGCTTAAAAGTTGGGAATGCAATTCCATTTAGGGGCCATCGTGAGCTGGGTGCCCTACCCTAAATTTTAGGGCCAACCCTACCCTAAATTTTAGGGCTTAGAGTCGGGCCGGGCCGGGCCTAGTCAAAGTCAACAAAATTTAGGGCCGGGTAGAGTCGGGTTAGGGCTTAAATATGCTAACCCTTACCCGCCCTAAAACCCCGATCTATTAGGGCCGAAAGGGCCGACCTTCCGAATGGGGCAATAGGGCTGAAAAGGGTCTCATTTTGTTTAATAAAAAAAAAAAAACTTACATTACCTTTTTTTCCTCAAAATGTGGCTCATGGTTATATAGGTAATATAAGACATTGTTTTTAGTTAATCATATTTAATATGTGCGTGTGTGTGTATAGGAATTAACTTATAACATATATTGATATTAGTTAAGGTGGTTATATTCAATTAACTATCTCTCTAAATCTCCTAATATTAATTGTTATGTAACAAAGAAAATAAAAACTAAAGAAAACAAAGGTTAAGAAATCAATTACAAAGAGATAAATTGCATATTATAGAAAAAAGATAAACATAATTAAAAAAAAAAATAGAAAATTATTAGGGCTTAGGGCCTGGCCGGGCTGGGCCCTAACAGGCTCAAATGGGCTGGGCCGAGTTTCATTCTCATAGCCCATACCCTACCCTATTTTGAAAAGGGTTGAGCCGGCTCGCCCTAATGCAAGGGGCTGGGTCGGGCTTCGGCCCTACCGGCCGGGCGGGCATAGGGCTGGTTTAGGGCCTAAGGGCCAAATGATGACCCCTAATTCCATTAACAGTTAGAAGATCATCAAATGACTTCGGACCTCTAACATGATTTAATAGAATACGCAAGTAAAAACGCTCACCTTCATATGGACACATAGTATAAATTCACCCAATAACTTTTTGTGTAGACACTCTCCTCTGCCAAGTTCTTTGAGATCCCAACCATCTCAAATGCTGAGTGAATTCTCTATATAACCATAGTCTTGCAAATTCATTAATAGAATTCATTTGAAAAAATTGTGTAAGTATGGTCATAGAATTCGTGAGTTCTTCCAAAATTTCCTTTATTGGGGTATGACTGTAGTACCTGACTTGATGCCTATTTGGAAGATGAATTTGCAGGCGCTCAACAGAGGGATATATACGATTCATTGGAAATGTGAAAAGCTTCCACAATGCCTCAGAGCACAGATCCATCTTGCATCTAAATACTTCGATATTTCATCATAGTTTGGTCCCAAGCGCACCTCTAAAGAAATACAATCAGGTCTCTTATAAACATACTTATATAGATATTTAACACACTTTATGCTGCTACATACCTCCAAATTTATATGGCAATCATACTTCAATAACAATCATTGATTATATGGGACAACCCACCTGTTATCAATTTCTACATCAGTATTTCTATCCAATGCAACAAATCTTCCATCATTGCGCCTCCTATATACAGGGTAACAATCATTTCCTTGCACTGTAAATTCAGAAAATTGCTTTGGATAATTTCTTTTGCAACTACCATTTTTCATACATGGAAAGTTTTCATTAAGAGTTCCGTATGGTCTATGTATCATATGTTTAAGTACAATATTGTAGAGCTCTAGTTCTTCATCTCTGTATGGAATCTGCCCTTACAATGTGATCGTAATCATCGGGCGTGTTCAATTTGTCATCCTCATCAAGAATGATAATCATGTGACAATGTGGTAAACCTCTTTTATGAAACTCAATGACATGCACATGAGCGATGACCTTACCAAGAACTCCAGTTTTGTAAATATCTTTTTTTAGAAGTTCATATTTTGCTCTAGAAACTCGAGTTAGCAAATCTGGTCGGTCTTGTGACGTCTGACCAGGAGTAATTCATTTGATATTTCCTCCCATGCTAGATTACACGTCATGGATAGCAATATGTCAGGTTTACTATATTTCTGAACTATCGCCATAGCATCTTAATAACATTGATGCATATCTCTTGGACTTCCACCAAATGATGAGGGGGGTATTGTTCATCTCCCCACATTTTCTGTTTACATTAACAAAAGACATCAACTCAGCTACTTGTGAATATATATACTATACTTCTATTTATTTGATCGAATTTTCTTTTTCTATTTCAAAAAAATAAAACAATAAAAAACCTTTTCAACAATATACGTGTTGTGTGCTCTCTATTAAAAGGTTGTTTTTGCATGGGAAAGGGTTGTGTTATCTATCTCAGGACTTGGTTATGTCTGCATGTAAAAGAGTTTTGTTCTAAAACCTGGTTGTGTTTGCATGAGAATGGTTTGTTTGTTATCTATCTAATGACTTGGTTGTGTCTGCATGGGAAAGGGTTGTGTTATATGACCTGGTTGTGTTTGCATGGGAACATTTGTTTGTTATCTATCTAATGACTTGATTGTGTCTGCATGAGAAAGGGTTGTGCTCTTTTGTTTACAAACTTTGTAGAATTTTCTATATGTATTTGTTTTTTTTTCCTTTGGTCTTATGGTTGTATTCTTTTCTGGGTACAACATTCATTTGTTCCTCTATCCCATTTGTTATCAATAATAATTTAGGGAAAGAAGAAGAGTCCACTTCCTGCTCAAAAAAAAAAAAATTTACCTACACTGACTTCACCAGCTTGGAAAGAGTCATGTAAGCCCTGATATAATTCTGATCGAATGGTGCTTTGTTTACTTTCCAACCATCAAAGCCTGTGTGCCTCAATCTTTACATAATTGTCAACAATGTATTGTTGCAGTAAGCGACCATCAAGTAATATTAAGGATGGATCTTCGTCACATATCTAAATCATAGAAATTTTGATTTAGCATCAAATAATTCAAGATACGGCTGCAAAAAATATTTAGTATTGAAAGAATATTTTGAGACTGTAAAAAAGAAAATAGCTATAACCTGCAACATATATGTGTAGAAGTCTCTACATATACATTCTGATCCATCATCGTTGCGGCTATTTATATCACATCCATAGCTCTCATGAGGAAGTAATAAAGGATATTGAAGTGGATCATAATATTCAGCCACATCTTTTACATTCATTAGTTGGCCACTCATAGTTTGAACCATAATATCTCTCCTATTAACCATATTGCTTTCTGCACTATCTAAAAACACAGCTGCTACTTGCGATACACTTGGAAGGCTATATTGATGATGATTGGATGGTGGCTCCCGGATAATAAGCTTGCAAGTATTCAGATCTTGGCGCTGTGAAACATGGCGATAGCATATGCACAAATGGATTGCACCGATTAAACACTTGCTTTATTTTCACTAAAATTTCTCTGAGCAAGCCATTTTTTTCTGCAATCCGATTATCAATCTCATTCTCTGTATCATATATATAAATTTGTAAGATCTAGGTCCTTCCTTCTATAGGTAAAAGGCTTCCTATTTGATGATATATTGAACCTTGGGCTTGAAATGCATAGACTCTACTTCGGGCATTTGCAATCTTTTCATCCACATTCACACCCATTGAAGTAAAAGAGAACACATGGTTGTAGGCACGAATATATTGTCTAAAATGTCTTCCTTCTGTTGTTTGCTCTGAAAATAATTGAAGCAGTTCATTTGGTGCTGGTATTGTGGGCAGCTTAGTCTTCCCATTCAAACAACATAAGTTTTTAGACTCAAGATGGAAGAGTTTTGCGGCACAATGTTGACATATTGATGGGGTTGGTAGTTGAATTCCACGAAACCCGTGACTTTTATAATAATTCCTGGCATGGCGTGGATTTGTTGTGCGTCTTCGACTGACATGATTGGAATGTGACCTTAATTATGTTTGTTCAGGAACATAGTATGGGATTTCTTGTGCTGTACTTGTCTCTCCATGTTCATAAACAGATTGTCGAAGCTGTTGGTCTCAGCTTGTTTCTCCATGTTACATAGATAGATTGCCGCAAAATCCAGGGCCATGCTAGTCTCTCCATGTTCATAGACAGGTTGTCGAAACTCTTGTGCTCTACTTGATTTTCCATGTTCATAGGCAGAGTGCTGGAACTGATGTTGCATACATAATTATCCATCTTCATCTAAAGATTGTTGAAGCTATTGTGCTATGCTTGTGTCTCCTAAATCCTCTGTTGTGCTTGATCCTCCTATGTATAGGTAAAGTGCATCATCTATATGTCGATAAACAAACTAACGTCTTCGTTCCTATTCGGTTCCTTTTAATAAAATTTGATGCTCGAATGGCCATACCTTGATTTGCTGTGCTTGGAATTATGCATGAACGTGTCATACGCCTAATATGGGTTAAGCGGCGTGCAACCATATGTTGATTTGCTTGGTGAAAATTTGCTTGACTTTGATTGTGCGAAATATTAGGGTCAATCGTTGGTCATGAGCTGCTGAGGCAGATGCTATTCCACTATATGAAGACATGTTGGTTCCTCCACTTGTAGAATTGCGAGCATGATAATTTGTACGTCTTCTTTGAAGATATTCTTGCCTTCCTTCTGAACTCATAGATAACATTCTTGCTCGATAATTTATACGTTGTCTTTCGCAGCGTGAAAGACGCCGTTGACGGCCTTCCGGTGTCATTGCATGAATTCAATATGCATCAACAACCTAAACTGTACAAAGATTCGGGTATTGTAGCAAAAGAATATGATTATATAAATCAATTAAGCAATTTCACGTAAGTAACATATAAATCAACATATAGAATTCGCAACTTTATTTCAAACATATAAAAGGGCTTTAAACTTTGCCCTTAACCTCATGTTAACTAGAATCCATAACTCTACGAATCAAATAAAGGAAAACAAAAGAAAGTATGAAATACATGGTGAAAGATGAATGACAAAGCCTTGAGACGAAGAACTTGAAGATCGTTGAAGATCCTTGAAAGCAAGCAATCTTCTAGGGACGATACAAGGGTGGATTGCGGCTAGGATCTTGATGTATTGCATGACTTCTTCTCCTCCTTGGTTGAGACGCAGAGCTTCTGAAGCCTAGAGAATGGAGAGAATTTTCGGTGTGTAGAATTTCTGAGGGAGAGAGGTGTGTGAATTGGTCTAGAAAGGGGGGTATATATAAGGGAACGGCAAAGTCTTCTCCAAGTTTCATGAATCATCTTTTAATTTTCAAGAAATTTTCTAGTTGCTCCACATAGCTTCTACCAATCAATTAGCGCCATGTCAGCCCTGCTATGTCATCCAACCAATCAAAAAGCTCCAAAATAAGTCCACAATCTTTTAAAATATATTACTGCCAAATTTCCCAAGATTTTATCTAATTTTTCTCTTAATTTCGACCAAAATACTCTTGAGTGAAAGTAGGAATGAATCTGGACTTGTTTTGGACCTTTTCTCCCTTAAATGTGAAGACCGAAATTTCAGTTAAACATTTTTAATTCAATATTTGTCCAATTATATGAGTTCTGAATTGTGGGTGTGATTCGAATGTTGTTGTATGAGAAATTTGGTTTCGAATGATTTTAGTTTCGAAAATTAACGTTATTTAGGGTTTACTAAAATCGACTTTTTATACGTAAGGAATTTGGGGAAACTTCCTTCAAGAAAGTCGTAGAGCTAGTCGATACGAATTCGTGCAAATGTGGAAAGCAAGAATCGAAGTTCGTATGAAGAAGTTATTGCATTTGGAAAAGTTTTCATTTCAGGTATATATAGGTTACTATTTCGGGAAATATTCCAAAAAAGCAGAAATATGCAAATTTGGAAACCTACAAAATACTGTTCATCTCTCTCTCTCTCTCTCCCCCCCCCCCCCCCCCCCTGAACTCGAGCTAAAAACAGTGCATAACTTCTCCAGCCGATATCTCCTTCGTCCGGCCACCAAACGACTTGATTCCAAAACCAGATTTGCTCGTTGTCTACAATTTCCCAGAAGACATCGAGGTGAAAAAGTAACTGTGGAGGGCACTACAAAGCCGAGAAGCTGCACTGCTCAAGCTGAAATCGCCCGAGCTGCTCCTCCCTTCGCCGGTTGATTTTTTCCTCCTCCGGCCACCAAATCACACCAAACCACCTCCCACATCTTCATCTCATCCTTGCGCACATGTTAGTGGCAGTCTTGTGCCGTATCATGGCCTGTAGTCGTGGCGGGAAGCTTGTTTCCAATTTCAGCCGAGTTGAGTTCCAACCGAGATTTCTCCTAGCTCCGGCCTGATAGAAGCACAAAGTGCGATAATTTTAATGAGTATACCCCCCATTTTAGCCTTATTTCTCCCTTAGATTTGTGTCTTGAGTTATTAAAGTTGTTTTCAGAATCTTCTAGAGTGTTTGGCATGAAATAAGCGGAAAAAGCAAAATTCATGAACAATCCTAGCTTGGTCAGGATTCCTTACCGTCATGCTAATCCATAGGCCTTAAGAGAGAATTTATGGGAGTATTTTTTTTGAAATTAAATTGTTTTAATTCCATTTATTTTCTCTAAAAGTATTTAATTTTGTGCCCTTTATTAAATCAGGTTGACCAAGCAATGAAGAAGGGAATAAAGGAGAAAGACGTTTCAGTTGGGAAATTAAAGGAATTGCCCCATTATGAGAGGAATTATGGCCATAAGTGTCCCATTATGAGATATTAAGAGGAGGAGAAATAAGAAACAGCAAATAAAGGAGAAGATGAAGAAAGCTATGCAATCCCATCCGTCCAAATGATGAAGGCTATGATCGAAAAAAGCCAACCAATGCTCCCCTATAAATAGGAAACTTCTAGAACAGAATTGGATCACTTCCTTGCCTATCACTTCCTGGCCAAAACCTCTTCCGAGACTCTGCCCAATTCACTCCTCAATCCACCATCACCTACAAGACCGTGACCACCATCCATCCAGCAATCTACGAAGCTCTTAGGCGCTGAGTCAAAGATGCTCCACCACCATAGCAGAGACGAGCTCACCACCTTGTTGCCAAGCTGCTGAGGAAAACTTCAAAGTGTAACTATGACTCTACTTTCAATTTTTGTTTCGGTTTTGTGTGTTTGGATTTGCGAGTTGTGTAACTGGAGACATGAAATGTTCAGAATATTTTTGAGATTTTTAGCTTATTATTGAGTGAATTTTGAGAATTCTTTGATGATGCATGTTACAATCTTGTGCCCTTTTACGTGTTTAGGTAATTTTCAGAGTTAGGTTAATATGTTCCCGTGCTAGAATCACGCTGAGTGTTCCTGTTTGCTTGCTTAATTTGCCAAGAATAATTGTTATTTGTTAAGACGCTGAGTTAAACAAGTAATAATTAGTTCTAAAGTGGTAAAAACCATGTTTCAATGGTTAAACGATTCTGGAAATTATGTGTTAAATTCTATGTGTAATGGTTAATTTGCATGTGTGAGTCGATTCGGGGTTAGATAATACTACTGATTAAGAGAATTACGCTGAGTGTTCTAAAAAATTAGTAGTATTGGGCATGGTAAAGACTCTTCCGATCCAAGCCACATTAGAATGAATTAGATAAATGGATGCATCCGCTGAGGCTTTTCATTTAGGCTCTTATCTAGGCACTTAAGATGGGCACGTTTTTGTAGTATGTTGAAATGCATTTTTTGTTTCTACACTTAGTAACTTCCGAGTGGTATTGGTCTAGGTTAGGGAAGTCGATCATTGTATATAGTTTTATTTATTTTGTTTTAATTTTATTTTAAGTAGATTAGTAACCAAATCCCATACCGCCCATTTTATTCTTTTATTTGTTAATTGACCTTTTTGTGTAGGTGTACCCTACAATCCCCGGACTGAACGATCCTGCTTATCCTATATTAACAACTACATTTTGCAGGGTTAACTTGTGAGGCTATTTCAGCCGCATCAATTTTTGGCGCCGTTGCCGGGGATTGTTAAAATCCCTAACACTTAAAGTGTCATTGATTTTGTTGTTTGTATAGAATGTATGCTAAATTTCCCCCTTTTAGCCTTATTTCTCCCTTAGATTTGTGTCTTGAGTTATTAAAGTTGTTTTCAGAATCTTGAAGAGTGTTTGGCATGAAATAAGCGGAAAACACAAAATTCATGAACAATCCTAGCTTGGTCAAGATTCCTGACTGTCACGCTAATCCATAGGACTTAAGAGAGAATTTATGGGAGTATTTTTTTTGAAATTAAATTGTTTTAATTCCATTTATTTTCTTTAAAAGTATTTAATTTTGTGCCCTTTATTAAATCAGGTTGACCAAGCAATGAAGAAGAGAATAAAGGAGAAAGATGTTTCGGTTGGGAAATTAAAGGAATTGCCCTATTATGAGAGGAATTATGGCCATAAGTGTCCCATTATGGGAAATTAAGAGGAGAAGAAATAAGAAACAGCAACTAAAGGAGAAGATGAAGAAAGCTATGCAATCCTATTCGTCCAAATGATGAAGGGTATGATCGACAAAAGCCAACCAATGCTCCCCTATAAATAGGCAACTTCTAGAACAGAATTGGATCACTTCCTTGCCTATCACTTCCTGGCCAAAACCTCTTCCGAGACTCTGCCCAATTCACTCCTCAATCCACCATCACCTACAAGACCGTGACCACCATCCATCCAGCAATCTACGAAGCTCTTAGGCGCTGAGTCAAAGATGCTCCACCACCATAGCAGAGACGAGCTCACCACCTTGTTGCCAAGCTGCTGAGGAAAACTTCAAAGTGTAACTATGACTCTACTTTCAATTTTTGTTTCGGTTTTGTGTGTTTGGATTTGCGAGTTGTGTAACTGGAGACATGAAATGTTCAGAATATTTTTGAGATTTTTAGCTTATTATTGAGTGAATTTTGAGAATTCTTTGATGATGCATGTTACAATCTTGTGCCCTTTTACGTGTTTAGGTAATTTTCAGAGTTAGGTTAATAAGTTCCCGTGCTAGAATCACGCTGAGTGTTCCTGTTTGCTTGCTTAATTTGCCAAGAATAATTGTTATTTGTTAAGACGCTGAGTTAAACAAGTAATAATTAGTTCTAAAGTGGTAATAACCATTTTTCAATGGTTAAACGATTCTGGAAATTATGTGTTAAATTCTATGTGTAATGGTTAATTTGCATGTGTGAGTCGATTCAGGGGTTAGATAATACTACTGATTAAGAGAATTACGCTGAGTGTTCTAAAAAATTAGTAGTATTGGGCATGGTAAGGACTCTTCCGATCTAAGCCCACATTAGAACGAATTAGATAAATGGATTCATCCGCTGAGGCTTTTCATTTGGGTTCTTATTTAGGCATTTAAGATGCCCACGTTTTTGTAGCATGTTGAAATGGATTTTCTGTTTCTACACTTAGTAATTTCCGAGTGGTATTGGTCTAGGTTAGGGAAGTCGATCATTGTATATAGTTTTATTTATTTTGTTTTTATTTTATTTTAAGTAGATTAGTAACCAAATCCCATACCCCCCCCCCCCCCCCCCCATTTTATTTATTTGTTAATTGACATTTTTGTGTAGGTGTACCCTACAATCCCCGGACTGAACGATCCCTGCTTATCCTATACTGACAACTACATTGTGCAGGGTTAAATTGTGGGGCTATTTCAGCCGCATCACAGCCACCAAAACTCGAGTTCTTTGGCTTGTCGAACTTGTATCAAGGAACTGAACACGCACCAAGAAGGACTTGACCTAAAGCAATGGTTTTCACGGTGAACGGAGGCTCATTGGAAAACTGCCGAAAATTCCGGCCGAACCAGCTATTTTAGGTATTTTCGATCAGTTCCACTCGTTTTCTCACTTTGTGCTAGTTATGAAAGTTTCTCAAAATGATGAAACGAAGTTGATCAACCCAACCCCGACATGATTTGTGGTGGTCGGCGAGAACAGGTTCTGCTCATTTTTAGATTCTACATGTCGTTACGATCATTTCGATATATAGCATGTGAATTTTGGATATCGTATGAATTAGTTATGAATTCTGCGATTTTAATTGATTTCGATCATTCGATTTGTGATCTGTGAAGATTGGACCGCCCAATGGACTTGTAGTTTTGATATAATGATCGTAGGACTGTCCCGATGACCTTTTGTGGTCACGGGTGAAGATCCGACCGTTGGATCTTCATATAAGTGCTTTTTTATATTGTACGCTAAGTTAATCATCGTATTTGATTAGGTGTTTGACGGAATTGAGTTGGCGGGCGATTGTGAATCGTATTTAAGCTATTGAGAAGACACCGCATGACTAGATGTGAGTAAATCTCACTTGCACTATACCACAAAGTTAATCAAACAACTATCTAATGACTATTGTTTGAATGAAAAACCTGTTGTTGTCTAGTAGCCTGATGTCTGATTGGCCTCATTCAAACAACTGTCAATAACAGGTGTCTGTTGCTTAGTCACAGAACACGTATAAGCAAAAAAAATTTGTCTAAATTTACCCAAAATCTAATGAGTGTTGACTTAGACAACTGCTTGTTATTTTGGTGTTGAGTGATATTATTTTAGGACAACTATTTTCTAAATATTGTTTTGTGTCTGATGAGTCTCCAATAACAAAAATACGTGAATGTTGTTGTCTGAAATGAACCTCAAACAAGACTTCATCTTGCTATTGTTGTCTCATGATATATCGACCAAGCATGTTTCATTTCTTTCTGTTGTCTAAAAGATATTTAAGATAAAATTGTACTGGACATATCTGTTGTCTGAAATGAAGCTCAGACTACATATACTTTTTTCCCTGTTGTCTGAAATGATTTAAGATAACAGATTGCGAGATGTAAGTGTTGTCTAAAAGTATTTGAGATAACAATGTGCCGGAAGCATCTGATGTCTTGAATGAACCTCAGATTACACATACGTTTTTCCCTGTTGTCTGAAATGTATTTAAGATAACAGTTTACGAGATATAAGAGTTGTCTGAAAGCATTTGAGATAACAATGTGCCAGAAGCATCTGTTGTCTTGAATGAACCTCAGACTACACATACTTTTTCCCCTATTATCTGAAATGTATTTAAGATAACAGTTTGCGAGATGTAAGAGTTGTCTGAAACCATTTGAGATAACAATGTGCCGGAAGCATCTGTTGTCTTGAATGAACCTCAGACTACACATACTATTTTCCCTGTTGTATGAAATGTATTTAAGATAACAGTTTGTGAGATGTAAGTGTTGTCTGAAAGCATTTGAGATAGCAATGTGCCGAAAGCATCTGTTGTCTTGAATGAACTCCAGACATCAGTGATAATGTGGTCATGTCGCTGCAAGGAATTGCACACAATGTCTCCTTTAGTAAAACTGTTGTCTGAATGTTCCTCAGACAATAGGTATTATGTGTGTAAATTTATGTGTTGTCTGATGATACTATACTACCATAGTTAATAGCCTTATATATATTGTTTGAATTGAATAAGCACTACAAATTCTAGAAATAGGCAAATATGAAACACAAATTTCAAATAGGCAAATATTGTTTGATTATACTGCTTTACTTCTTCTCTCCCACTGAAACAAAATGGTTTATACTTAGTAGTTGACATAATTCCTAAAAAGAATCTATACAACTCAATTGTCCAACAACAATGAATCTATGCAATATATATATATAAAAGCAACTCTAACCAGCCAACAAAACAAGATTCTATAGGACTTCTAAGCAATACACAGGTAATTGACATGAAGAGATAACATATATATCTCTACTGTGTGGCCAATATACATGGATTAAATACAAGAACATTAATTGGCAGTGAGCAATCAACAACAAAAATTATATATACATATCCACCAGAGTACATGCAAAATCACAGTAACCCATATTTCAATAACCACAATCCAAGCGACCTCAACTAGTTTTGCTTACCTTGCTGAAAAAGTCCAAGTTTTTATCCTCCGCTATTTCCTTCATGTATCTCATTATAAATATCCACAATCCTTGTCGGTCTTTTGCTCCAAAATACCCTAAAAATATTATATTAAATACCAACTATGCAAAAAAAATTTTAGAATAGTCAACTTAGAACTAAAATTATAAAAACTGCTTCATAAATTGTACCGCACAGTTTTTCCTAGTAGTTGCTTTTCTGCCTTGCCTTTTAACTTGTGCATTATATATTTGATGCCGCTTTAATATTAACAGAAATTTTTTGTTAAGTAACAGAATATACACAACTAGAAACATCAGTTAAATTACAAGAGTTATTGAAAAACATTCACTTACTTGTCGACAATGTTCTTCCACTCTCCCGTAATTAGTCTCCTCTTTAATGGATCCATGAATTAAATAGTGTCTTCTTCAAAATTTATTACAGTCAGCATCCAGTGACAACTTCAAAGCAAAAAAACCAAGTAAAAGTCACATTTGCAGACGAAGGAGACGTCAAATCACAATATTCAACAACATATCAGTTTCATAATGCATGTATACAATATTTGAAGAGTGCATACCCTGAGTTATACGGCAAAAAAATAATCTGGCCACGCTTTGCCTTTTTCAGCCTATCGACTATTGCACGGGAACGCTCAATTGGATTGCCACACCCAATGGCACCAGTTTTTGTAGTGTCCATAAATCTAACAATGTCCACCATCGTTGACTTCTTCAACACACCATAAAGGTGGCTACAAATCAAAGAAGGCAACATGAAACCATAATTTTTAGGACACGTATATACTTAAATTCCAACTAAAGCTAGTAGATTACCTCATATAGATGCTAATGCAACTGCCCAATACTTCCTGCATGGCAACAAAGTTATTAACATCATTTTTATTCACACAAGTTTTTAACGAATGTCCAAAAATCTTTTCATCAAAATTGCAGATAATTGTCTTCCCATTTGTGTGTGTTTCTTTGGCCCATATGCATACCGCTCTAAGGGAGGGAGGGAGGGTTGTTGGCAGTGATGCCATGTCTACATCTTTTTCATGATACTCATCTTCTTCTACCCTTTTTCTCTTTCTCATTCCTCTACTATTTGCTGCCATTTTCTTATGTAACAGGAAAATGGAACAAATCACTAGGGACAAGTCATTTGCAAAGATTTACTTTAAGATACATTTACATCAAGTTCTAAGTAGTATTTGTTACCTGAAACTCTACTGGAAAAACAATAAGGTTTTTAGGCCAAGCCACATAAGTCCCAATAGCATCACGAACCGTCATTATTTTGTTTTCGATTGGAAATGGAAGCTTGGCTTCATCCACTAGAGAGTGTACAATCGATAAACGCATGTTTCCCTCGCCCAATGGAATACCATGGATAAGCTGGCTGTTGTTTTCATTATTAACTTCTATAACTGTTGCAATAGCTACAACGTTATCGGTTGAACCTAAAGCTAAATGGCACTCTTTCCCAATTGTTTGTGCCTAAAAAAAGAAAAAGTACATTTAATGAGACAGTATATAAAATAATTGAATGTATAACCTGGCAGCATAACACATCAGCAAACTTAACAAATATAATAAATTTACAGTTACTTGAAATTCACCCTCTTGGATTTCCAGATCAACAACCTCGGGACCAATTTGCTGACCCTTCTCAGTAGCATTCAAATTCACACCATTAATGGGATTCACAGCTTCCACAGGCTCCTTGTCATGAAGTTCTAAATCCAAAGACTTTCTAACACTGGAGGGAGTCAGTTTTTCAATTGCATTGGCAGCCTTCTCATGCATATTTGAACAACTTCCTTATCCAGAACCAACTTGCCTATCAGTGGTGGAATCTTTGGGGGATTCAGTTACCATAGGCTTCCCCAACACCCTTGCTTCAAAGTTCTTTAACCTCTCCTCCCAAATTGCTCGTTCTTCAGCTAGTATCTTCTCCCTTTCTTGTTCCATTATTTTCTAAACTCTTAACCTAACACTTTGTTCAACACTTTGCTTTCAACGTTTTGGGAGGTTAAAGTATGCAACTTGCCTCACATTTTCCCTATACCTCTTATTTTCTAGTATGCTCAGGATTTCCTAATGCTAAGGTTAACACATCATCTGAACCAGAAGTGCTTAACTATCCCTCAGCCTCTTTTTTCTTCAAATCAGCCTACAAAATATAAATGACGAGGTTTAGATATAAGCAGGTGCTGATGTGGTAAACATTACATTTGCAATGCCTTTTCACAAACCAAATAGAAACTTACAATTTTTTTGGTCTTCTCCTCTACTAAAGGATCTTTAAATCCTCCATTCTTATCTTGACATGCTTTGATCCACATGGTTGCACAATCAAGTTCAGCTTCATCCATAGTAGCAGACTACATAAATTGATTAAGTAAATATTTATACCATTGTACATAGACATTAAATGAATCAATATACACAAACTATGAAACCAAAAATTGATTACTGACCAGTTCTTCCTCCAATCCAGCGTACCCTTTATGTAACAGCCGATGAGGATACTTACTTAAAGCTCGTTTTCTTTTTTGTTTCTCATGGAGTTCCTTTATATCAATGTCCAGTCAATGCTATCTTAACTTGTAAACACTAAATGCAAAACAAAAATATTAACTTATAATAGTTCTTAGTTAAATTACTAGAAATGTGTCAGATAACCTATCTTGTACAAAAATCTCCCAGTCATCTTGATTAATGAAAAGATAGTCCTCTGGTCAAGATTCGATAATTTCAGGGTTATCTCTATGTGGAAGAATGTAGCGGGTGGTTAAATGACCCTTGAACTCTCTCATTTTTCTCCTGCTAAGGTTAAGACCATTCTTTTGTGTTTTGGACGCAACAAAAATGCCAACTGCATACAAGAAAATAGCAAAAAGCACACATCAGGAAGTACTTTAACAAATAAGCATATATTTAACACATAATAGATACCAATAGAACCACAAAAAAAAAAAGTGCAGTTCGCATACCTTTATGCCTTCCCAGATTTTATTTTTTTGTTCCATTAAAACATCCTTCCATGTAGGTATCGAGATTGGAACCTTCTTGCGAGCTAACACCTCAATATATGACTGCATTTCTTTACTAGCTTTCCCTATGGGTTGTCCTTTCTGGTTGAACTGAACTGTCATCCTCTTTCCAATTATTTTTCATCTCACTATACGAGACATTGTCACACACCCTCCTTTAAGCAACTTCAGTCCTTCCCTTCTCATAGCTCTTTTACCCTTCAATCTTTTTTGTCTTTTCAATGACAACTTTCATGCAGCTTGTACTGAAGTTCCCCTTGATGATGCTCCATTGGATCGCTTGGTATTGGTAGACATTGTCCCTCTCAACTAAATTTCCCTCATTCTTTTGGCCATTGGTACTGCTTGAGATGAAGGTTGTCGCGTAGAATGTATCATTATCTGGAAGCACAAAACCATATACAATCAGCTCTTTTCATTTATAATATTTAAATGCTGCGATACAAAGCAAAACATAAAACCAAATACAATTGAAGTTCATAACATTTAAGTGACGTGATAAGTAAATGGGAATTCAACCATTATGCATTATAAGTATTCATCAAAAACAGATCAATACATGTGAAAAGTGCATCAAAATTAATGCCTATACTATAAAAGCATATCGAAGAATCCTAAGGATCCTCTAACTTAAACAAATAACTTTGATAGTAATCATTTATCAACCGATATCCCTTCGTTCCCTTCTCGTATGTAGTGGTTCTCCTCATCAACTGTATTGTCATATGACTCAATTGCTGGCATTGTTGCTATAAAGGGCTGTTGCTCAACTTCCAAATTTCCAAGCTCTTCTGCTTCATCATTATCATTTGCATAATCTCTATCAGGACATGTTATAACTATTGACCAATCATCATCAAGAGGGTCAACTACATACCATACTTGTTTCACATCCTTACCTAAAACAAAAGGATCACTGATATAACCTATCTATTCAAGTTTATCAACGTAAACCCAAACCCATCTACTTTAATGCCTTTGGCATTTTCAACCCAATCGCACTTGAACACAGGAATTCTAAACCGTTGATGGTCAATCTACCAAATTGTTGTAATCACTCCATAAAATTGCATATCATCCAATTTTGGCTTTTTGTCCTTTGCACTAGCTACTTGTAAAGCGCAGGCATGTAGGAAAACACCGATGTTTTACACTTTTCTAACATCATCGCGTTCTTTGGTATTGAAATGAACCCCGTTAACCATGTAACTACAAAAAGTAGGTACATCTGGATTTGGTCTGTCTGCAATCCACCTCAAAGTTTCAGAGATATCATTATTAGGATTGCTTAATTCGTCAAGAACCTGCGTAAACATATAAAATATATTACTACACATCCACTTATTAAAAAAACAAAAACACTAATGAAGATTACTAAAACTAGATCGATAGTTCTGTTATTTACCTTCTCCTTAATCCACTTAGTAAAAGTTTGATTTTGCTTATTGGTCAACCAGTTCTGATTATCTTTGAATTTAGGATAGGTAAGCTCCAAAATCTCCATATGCTCACTATAAAAAACGATATATGTGATTAGTACTAACATTAATTAACTAAACAAACATGTAAAAGTGTAAACAGTGGATACAAATTGTAACAAAAACTTACATGAAATATGGTCTTGCCTCCTCTGTATTCTGTAATATACAAAGATGTGCTAGTTCCAACTGCCTTCCATAAATAGACACAAAAATAGCGCCAGATAAAGGTTTGGTGCAGCTTTCATCAAAAATGCCTACTGATGGGATGACAACTGTATTTTCACCAGACAGTATACGATCTGAGCAAAATTCCACTACTTCTTCAGCAACATATGACTCGGCAATGTAACCCTCTGGATGGTTTCAATTTCTAACATAGCCTTTGCGGGTTTTCATGTACCTTTCAAAAGGGTACATCCACCTAAAGAAAACTGGTCCACAAAGCTCAACTTCTCTAACAAGATGGACTGTGAGATGAATCATGATATCAAAGAAGGATGGTGGAAAATACTTCTCAAGCTCACAAACTGTCAAAACTAGATCTTGCATTTTTTTCCAGCTTCCTAACATCTTTCACTTTGCTGCATATTGCCTTAAAAAAGAGACAAAACCGAATGATTGCAAACCAGACTGGTTTCTCTAAACTTGAACGTATAGCAATCGGTAGTAGCTGTTGCATCACCATATGACAATCATGTGATTTGAGACCAACCAGCCTTAAGTCATCTAAGGAAACAAGGTTCCTTATATTTGAGGATATGCCTTAAGGACCTTTCATATTGAAAAAAGACATGCACACTGCTCTCTTCTCTTTTCGCAGCAGATTCCAACTTGCCAAAGGAAACTTGTCTTTTTGTTGCCCTGGTGTTGGTCCCAAACCAGTCCTTATGCCCATTTCCACCAGATCCAACCTAGCAGCAACTCCATCTTTCATTTTTCCAGGAATATTGAATAATGTACCAATAATACTATCGCATACATTTCTCTCAATGTGTATGACATCGAGATTATGTTGAACCAGAAGAAATTTCCAATATTCAAGTTCTAAGAATATGGACTTCTTCTTCCAACAAGGTCTGGTTTGGTCTTCCAAACTCTTATATATTGGAAGATGATTCATTTTACTGAATGACCAGGTCATACCCTCAACCCTTTTCAAACTCCGGAAAGTTATTGAACTCTTTGGTTAGCTTTAGGTAATGATGATGGCGCAATAACCATCTCCGATGACCAATATGGCTCATTTTCAATCCATGAGATAACGGATGTGGTTTTGTGTTCTCATAACATATAGGACAGCCATTGTACCCCTTAGTAACACTACCCGATAATTTCCATAAGCGGGAAAGTAGTTAATCGTCCAAAACAAAACAGCTCCCAATTTAAAGTATTCTCCTCTAAATGCATCATACACTACATCTATCCCGTCCCACAAAGCTTTTAAATTGTCAATCAAGGGCTGCATGTATACATCAATGTCATTTTCGGGTTGCTTAGGTCTAGATATCAATAATGTCAGCATCATGAACTTTCTTTTCATGCATAGCCATGGAGGGAGGTTATACGTAACTAGTATAACTGGCCAGCATGCATATCTACTACTCAAAGAGCTGTGGGGATTAAAACCATCAGATGAAAGTAGCGTTTAAGGTTCCTACGGTCATTACCAAATTCTAGCCATTTTTGGTCCACTAACTTCCTAGTAGGGTCATCTGCAGGATGACGCATAAACTCATCCATCCTCCTTTCATTGGCATGCCAAAGTTTTGAGAAGTTTTTGTCGATTGAAACATGCATTTGAAATGTGGGATTGGGGGAAAGTACCATAACACCTTCCCAGGTACCCTTTGCTTCTCGATATTATCTTTGCCTAATTTCCACCTTGACTCCCCACATGCAGGACAACTACTCGCATCAGCATGCTGTCCTCTGTACAAAATGCAGTCATTAGGACATGCATGGATCTTTTTATAGTCCATTCTTAATGTAGCCAAAGTCTTATTGGCCTCATAATGCGAACCAGGTATTTCATTACCCTCAGGTAGAAATATTCCGATCATGATCAACATGTCAGAATAGCACACATCGGACATTCCATGTTTTGCTTTAAGGTTATAAGTCTGTATAAGTGCATTTAACTTTGTGTGCTTGGTACAATCGGGGTACAAAGCTTTATCTCCATCCTTAACTAACCTCATGAAGTCATTCGATTCTACAGAATACTGCTCATCCTCACCATTTTCAAAAAACTCCTCATCTTCACTAGCCCATTTTTCTTCCTGATCTCCCAATCCTATATTACCTCCTGCATCTCCATTTTCAATCATATCTACAGTAGCTTCAGATACCCCTGCAGTAGCATTCATCGTTGCCCTAGATGGTTCCTCGTGCCATACCCAATCTTTGTAACTCTCATCTACACCATTCCAATATAGATGATCTTTTATGACCCTAGCTGAAAACATCCCATCTATGGACCCACATTTTACACAGGGACAACATATATTATTTACATCAGTAGCATTCTCTACAGCAAACCTAAGGAATTCCTCAACACCTAACTCATATGCGTGTGATCTTCTATCAGCATGCATCCAAGACTTATCCATTCTAAAAACAAAACACATTCAAATTCAAAGAAATTGGAAAAGTAGTCCCCCCTATGTCAACACAATGCAGCTACTTTAAGAGAAGAAAGCCTATTCAAATCAGATGTTTTCGACTTATAAGTATGTTTTCCATATTGCAGAATAACATAAAGACCTTGCAAATGTAAACCATTTATAAAATTAACATCTCTAAGCTTTAATGCAAGGCATATATACCTCCCATAACTCAAAAGCACAACCAGCAAACCAGAAGGCATATATACATCACATAACTCACAAACACAAGCAGCAAACTGCAAGGCATGAGTCATATCTATAAGGTCATGTTCTGAGAAGAAATTAAGAGGCATACCGTAAGGATAGCAAGCCTAAGTCAGCTCAGCGATACCAGCTAACCTTCTTCAACCCTTAGATCCTTAGATACCAACCAACCTTCCCTATCAACAGCAATAGATAAACTATTAAAAACAACTCTAGGCAAGGCTGAAATTATAAATCAACATGCATGCTATCACTCAATGCCTATACCATATAACTTTAGTAGCTATACAAACACCAATATTAATAAAAACCAAAGGAGAGCTTTAAATGTAGGTATTCTATTACAATAAATTCAATGTTAACAAGAACACATACATCTAGTTAACTTATTACTAATTAGTTCACATATGAATTGAAGAAGCAAGAGAATTACCAAGTTGATCACCTCTGGTGACAAAAGTTGATTCAATGACTCAAGTATAGCTGATAATACAAACAGTAAATTTATGAGTTAATTATGTATAAACTAGATATAAAAAAGAAAACAACAATGAACTCATTTGGTATATAATAGTGATAAACTGATAGGGAACACTTTAAGACATATAATAAGCGTATATGCATTATAATGTAGTTTCAAAATAGGGTAACACCTTAGAAAAGTAAATGATTGTCCACATTATGTATTCAATTCTTCAAAGAAAAGAATTTTATCATAAATATCTAGCAAGTTTATAAATATGCTCATAGTCAATAGTTTTAAATAGTCTGTGTATTGCTGTTACTACATTCAGTTTTGAATTAGCAGTACTAAAAGACTAAGTTTCTCAGTTCTGAATATTAGTAATTAAAAGTTATATGTACTTTCCGTTAAAAAACACATACTGTTATATTGAAAAGACAAAGAAAACAAATTGTTGGGGGTTCTGCAAGATACTTAATTGTCATATTTGATCCATTTAAATATATCAAAATGTATTTGATATATCAATATTTAAATATATTTGATCCATTTAGTCGTATTTGATCAAAATTCAGAACAGTTAATTGTCTAAACTTAGTTGTATAGTAAATAATGCAAGATACAAAAATAGTCAATCTAAATCTGTCATAAGGCTAGGTTCTTAATTGGCTTTCATTAAATAACACCCCAAAATAAACCCAAACCAATTCCTCCAATAAATGTTTATGGCAATTCAAAAGTTGCAGCTCAAGGAATACCAGCTAAACATTTCTCTCGACTCAGGAATTCTTTCATAGAATCCTTTTTGATTGTCTTTATGAGGCCGATAATGTCTTCAACGGGCATCTGTCTCAAAAATGTGATTCATTTAGAAGTTTTTCCAGGATAAAGTCCACCTCCCCCTATCTACTACTTTTCTTTTGGGAGGCGAAAGGCGAAGCTTTACGAATTCTTAATACATGGAGAAATAGGAAAAAGAAAGAATCACTGACTGCATTATCTGAAACCAATTTAAAGGAAGCAAAGTGATTAGACATGTTATCTCAAACCAATTAGAAGGAAGCAGAAGTGAATAGTTATGTTATTTCAAACCAAAATACATACGGGGACCTACCATTAGGAATTCAAATCGATCAAGTCACACACATATACATAATTTCATGCAGAGTATTATGGTTTCACTTACAAACCAAACACAATTGTTTTGTTTTGAGTAAGAGCTCTCTCTCTCTCTCTCTCTTACTTATTTCGTCTCTTCTCTTTCTCTGCATTGGGTGAACAACAAAATCTGAAAAGAAACTTTAAACTTTAAAAGTTAAAACTCACTATAAAAAATAACTAACAGTTAAAGGTTTTCACTTATTTTTTTCATTTCTCATCTCTGACTACTTAGTACATATAAGTATTTTTTTTTTGGTCATTTGGCTGCCTACAATTCAATAGGATGGAAAGGCTAAGTTTCAAAAGCAACAACACTCAAGCCAAAGTCATGGGCACTTTAGTATCAATATTAGGTGCATTAGTAGTGGTTCTCTTTATGGGTCCAATTATTCCATCCACTACAGCAGGAAAAAATTGTGTAAAAGGTGGCCTATTACTCACTGTTGGGTTCCTTATGTTCGCGAACTGGTCTATCCTTTAAGTGCTTTCAACCTGCCCATTTCTTAAACTCAAGTATACATATGTAGAAAATACCATGAAGACAATGTCATCATGTGCATTATGTTGTCCTCAATAAAGACTAATGTATTTACATGTATTTATACTGAAGCAACAAACAGTTAACATCTATAGGTAAACAGCACCATAAAAAATAATCCCAACACCCAAGAAAATTAAAAACCTTCACTCTAGACATCCAACTCTCCACACTCCATTTAGTTCCAAGCAATAAAGTATTAAATTATTCAATACCCAATTCAAGCTTCGAAATTTCACTATACTATGTTCTATCAGCAACAAAACACACCCAATATCCAAATAACACACAACAACAGCAAAACACATCACATCAAATCGTGAAAACAAAAAATAAGAACACCCAAAAAGCTAAAAGAATTGAACCTGAAGAATTAAGTCCAAATTGGTAGAGATCTTGAGTAACAAAACAGGGACCCTCCTGGATAATATTCCCACTCTCAAACCGCTCCATATCCTCCTACACTATTCTAATAGCAATATCCAACCAGGAACACAAAAACAGAGAAGAACCCAGTACCTCTATTCTCAATACTTATCAAGGGTTGAATCCCAGAAAGAAAAATTTAAATCTAATAAGCAAAAACCCTTCAAGCTGAAATCGTAGACCACCCTCAACTGTAACTCCCTAAGAGGACAATACTGACAATGTTAGTTGAGTCTCAAACATAAAATCCAACATGTTGCAGAACACAGTTCACCTCCAAGGCACCATATGCGTTTCAAAATGTACCGACTCAATCCCAAAATATAATCAAACACTATTGAATAGCTGTTTGCCCAGGTTCCTTATTCTTTTCAAATTAAAATCAACCAGAGCTGGCTATAGAGATAGAAAACAATTGTGGGTAGTGTGATTTCTAGCAAAGACCAACATGCAGACTCATCAAGCGGCCAATTGTCATGGGAAAGAAAACAAACGAAACTGAATGAATGACAATTATAAACAACCTATTAGCCTAAACAAAATTCAGTAACTAAATCCTCGAAATCAAACACAAATATTGTTGAATTAAGAACATAAACAGACCCAATCACTCTAAAAAATAAAAAATGCCAACTCTATAAACCTATGTCAGGAAAAAGCCAATTCTCTGGAAGTCGCTTTGACATTTCTAGAGGAAGAACCACAGGCTTGTATTACAAATAGAGTTCGTGCTCTTAGAAAAAAAAAACCGCTTGGAAACACAGTTCGTCTTCTTAGCAAAACAGAACAAAAGTAGAAGACCCACCAAACTCATTAAAACCAGAAATCAAAATACAACAGTCCCTTCCACTGCATATGCATTTACATGTTAGATTCTATTATTAAGCCTTTAATTCCAGAACAACCAACAATCTAAGAGATTCTAGCAACTTCCCCATTGATATAACATACAGTAAAATCATAACTTGAAACCTCTCCAATCAATAATCAACATCCCAAACCCGTAGAAACCAAACAAGTCACCATCCAATGAAAATATTCAAATTACCAAACATCAGGAACAAAGCTTGAAACTTTTCCAATCAATCACCTAAATCCCAAATTTGAAGACAACCAAAAGCCCTAAAACATAAAAACCCCTGACAATTCAAAACCAACAACAACTAAAAGTGCAACTAACAAAAACAAAAGTAGAAGAAATGGCCAAACATGCGATCCTTACTCTTGCCAAACCCACCAAAGCCATAAATCAGAGCACCAGTCCCTTCTATTGCATATAACACAAAGGGTAATCTAACCGGCCAAGAACTTCTGGTTAATCTACCCAAAGACACAAATCAGAGCACCAAAGCCAATTTATGCATCAAACCACACAAAGTTATAATCTTTCTAACTAACCGCATCTCAGAATTAACTCAAACAGAGACTGGAATGCTCAAAATCAAATAAACAAACTCAGAATTAGATTATAACAGCACCAAGTATCATACATGCCCACAGTAATTTCTGGAGTTTACATCAATTCCATTCTCCAAAAGCAATGAAATAATCTGAATCAAAGGCGCCAGAAAAAAACCAAAATTAGAAAAATCAAATGGTCATCAATTTCAAATGGGAACCAAACCCAGAAATCGAAACAAAGAAAACCCAAAAAGACCTCGTTGTGCCCTTTAACTGCAGCAAAATGGAGAGGAGGGTTAAGCACACCAAATTGCACTTAATCGTATCATCGTTTCCAGAGTAATGAATAGAACTGCAATTAGGTTTTCAATAACAATCAAAATCCCGAAACCCAATAGGAAATTTCAGAAAGTGGATAATTAAAGCATTGAAATTGGACCTTGATTTGCTCCATTGATAGCTTTCTCTGCTTTAATCATTGCTTGCGTGGGTCTGCAATTTGTTTGCCGATCACTTCCTTCTTCGTTTCTCTCCTTACTTCTACAGATTATATGTTGGGCCTTGTTGTATCAGATGCTTGAAGTAAGAAAAACCAGTTGAGATTGAGAGGGTCGATGAGGTTGAAAGGGTGAGAGGAATTAAGGATGAGAGCGATGGTGAGGGGGGCAGAAATGAGGATGAGAGTGATACTGAATCAGAGGGAGCCCGAGAGCGATTATCTTTTTTTTTTTACAAAGGAGGCCGAGAGCAATTGGGAGGGAGTACTGACCTAAATTTTTAGCTAAGGGAGGGAAAACACGGGTTTTTCACAAAGGATGCTATAGGTTTTGGATGTTTTGAGTGAGAAAAAAGTAAATATAAATTAATGATTGTTTGTTTTTTTTTTTTTCTGTTTTTCAGACAACAGATATCCTTATTAGTGCTGTCTGAAATCTCTCAAATTTACCAAAGGAGCATGTGTTGGATGAGTAGAGGTGAGACGACAAGTTTAAAAAATTTGTCGTCTGACTAACTCAGACGACAGTTAACTCATGTGTCGTCTGATGGCTGTCGTGTGATTAAGTTATTCTAGTAGTGTTGGTTCGTAAATGAACCGAATTTCCTTATTTGCACAATTAATTGTTATGTGTGAGAAAATAGCATTAAGAAAATGAGATTTAAAGTATATGTATAAAATGAATTTCTTGGTTTTACTATGTGTGAACTATAGTTGGTATTAGTGGTCATTCCTGTGTGAATGATTACGTATATATATATATATTTACTTGATTTTATACGGTATGGTGTGACATTGAAATCTGCGGATTTTTGATGATTCCGTTTATATGCTTGAATGAAAGATTTAATTGGCATGATTATAATGTTAATTGGTATTGCTGTGAGTATGATTTGGGTGGAGACTTGACATTGTGAATTGGGAGGGATTCTGTTTATATTTTGTTCTGCGGACTGAAATGTCCAAAGTTCGATGGTTATCATAACCAGAGTGTTTTGTTATGAGGGCAAAAATGTCCAAAGTTCGACGGTTATAGTATTAACTGAAGTATATCAGATGCTTGCACCTGGGCCAAGGTGACAGGTAACGATTCAGATAGAACTCTAGTCTGTTGTGGGAGTACGGTTATGGTGGTAACAAGGTTATTGCATTGTGAGTACTTTGTGCCACTTGAGTTGGGTTGGTGTTTTATTTGTTAGCGTTGCTGTGTGTGTTCGGATTGTTGGATTGTTTTACTTGAATTAAAAGATTTATGATTTAATAAATCAACCGTTCATTCTTATTTACTCACATGAGCTTTCAGAAAGCTTACCGAGTTTTGTGTTGTTGCAATCCCGGTACACTATTCAAATGGTGTAGTGGATAATCTTGCAGGTCAGGATAATTATGGTGGAGAGCGAGCTGAGTAGGGCAGCAGGGTTGTGACCAGTACTTGGTCTATTTTAGTGTGTTTTATAGACTCTTTTGATCGTAACATTTTATTTATATTGGTATTGTAATAATTGACTCGAGAGATAGTTTTCTACGAGGTTTGTTTTATGGTTTGTGAGACGTTGGTTAAGGAAAAAAATTCAAGACGTTATTTGCATTAGTTATTATTCATATTTCGGATTTGAATTTGTTATTCAAAATTCGGGGCGTGACATTAAATCTCCCCATGGCGTCATTATCCTCGATCCTATCTTGATTTTTGACGTTAACTCCATGATTTCCATCCATTTTTCACTGCAATATATATATATATTCTCCCCAAAATATATCTTTCACCTCCAAAAACCCTCAAAAATCAATTGGGCTTTTTCCCTTTTTGCCGAAATCCACATTTAATCTAGAAGGATCTTGGGCTTTCTTGAGTCTTTTTCAAGCCATGTGGTCTCCTAGTGCCTTTACGACTCCTCTCTCAAAGCCATTTTTCTTCATTTTTCCGACAATTCTTCTTAGTTGGCTAAGGAGTCTTGCTTTGACAAAGTTTTCCACTTTTGAAAAGGATTTCCTGGTTGAATCAGGATTTCGTAGCTGGACCAGGAAAACTTCATTTCTTCGTTTCAACTCATTTTTACAACCCTTGTGCCTTGCCTTAGCCCTTCCCAACGTTTTCTAACTTTTCTTTCTCCTTTAGGGTCATTTCAGCTCCATTTGCTCCATGAGACCTAAAAATAGAAACATTTATTAAAATTACTAAAAATAGAAACTTTTCTAAAGAAGAAGAATTTATTTAAGGATATAATTAAGTAAATATGAGGAAATAATAATTAAAGCATCGCATTAAAATGCTTGTATCAAATTCCCCCACACTTAGCTTCTGCTAGTCCCTTAGCAAAATCACAACAAAGACACAACTAAGACTCAACAAAAACTTAAAGAAAAGAAAACGAGTGCCAATTTAAACCCTGAAAAATGTAGTTGTTACTATAGAATAAGCAGGGATCGTTCAAGCTGGAGATTGAGAGTAGTCACATGTAACACGAAATTAGAGAAAGCATTATACAAGTTCACACGAAAGTAATATGTATTTATAAACAACAAGTTTCAAAATATATTGGGAAATACAAATTAGAATTAGTTTAGGAATCCTACTTACATTTACAAGTCATAGTCAAATTAGAAATCCAAGTTAACATAGGAATACTAGTCAAACACTAATTAGGAATACAGATATAAGCAGAAAACAAAATCCCTAAAAACACCAAGAGAATCCCTAAAATTTAGCGATTCCTGAAAAACACAAAACACATTCCTAAAATCCACCAAAACAATTCCTAAGAACCACTATTCATGAAAACACTATTCACAAAAATTAAAGTATATTTTCAGATTATTAACTTGTTATTTACCATTTACATGCACACTAAAAAACCTAAAACAGATTTACACATGTACAAGAACAAGAAAACGCAGGAACAAGGGGGGTTTTAAAGATCAAAATATATATTTTCAGAAAGAAACCAAGAAAGAAATTAAAGAAAACGTTTTATATACATAGGTGGGAAAAGAAGAATTTTCGAAGAACAATTTATCAAGAACCAATCAAGATCAATTCATTCATGCATCTTTAATCTTCGTAGTTACCATGGAACAATATCAACCAAGAAACAAAGTTAAAAGCAAATAATGTCCCTTATATGACTTCCCTTTACACAATTGATCAGAACAAGCTCCTAACCAATATATTTCGAGAACATGTATCACACAATCAAAGCAACTCATGATCTCATGTTTCGAATCATTAAGAACAAGTGAAAGTTTAGTCAATAAACATGCAAATTCAAGTACTCAAAGCAAGTCTTTTCATTAGATGCATAATCCAATTTCGACTTATGTCCTAAGCCTTTACTAACATAGTGAATTAGGGTCACAAAGCATTAACCTAATTACTAGCTCCAATTACATGCAATCATCCTAAGTTGGCCACCAAAGAACAAGAACATGCAAAAGATTTCAATCAAACAAAATTAGATTATCATTCCAAGGATTCGGCAATTAATCAAGATCAAGAACACATAAACGCATCAATCATTGAAAAGAACATCAAAATTGAATCCAAAAATCGGTTTGTCACATCATAGTCTTGGTTCACACAAAAGAAATTCCAAAGCAGAAATTCTAACTACACACTACTACAATAAGTTAACAGGCAATAGATATTTGGAGTTGTGTGATGATCAGCCTCACTATGGTTTAAACGAGTGTTGTGCGACAATACTTTGCTCAACAAAATATCTGTTTCCGTTGTGTGAATTCTGCGTAGGCATGTGCCTGGCATGGCATGCGCTGGGATGTGTCGACACATTCAAACATCAGAAAAAGGAATTCGTCGTTGTCTGAGATTCATAACACACAGCAAATATAACTCATTCTTTGTTGTCTAAGGTTCATAACACACAATAGATATTACTCATTCTCTGTTGTCTGAGATATATAACACACAACAGATATTACTCATTCTTTGTTGTTTGAGATTAATAACACACAACTGAAGTGAAATTATCTCCCTTGTCTGTTGATTACTCAGACAATAGAGATGATTTCATTTCTGTTGTGTGTTATGAATCTAACACAATAGAACTTTGTTTTCTATTGTTGTTGGTTGTCAGTTCACACAAGCACTATATTTGGTTAGCTGTGGTGTGAATATTGTGATCAGATTGGCTAATAGCCAATTACTGTTGTAGGAGAAACCTTAATTTTTAATCCGTTTGCAATCATACAATACATTATTTTGTATTTTGTTGTATGAGATCAAAGCTAGGTGAAATCATACAAAATGAATGCTAGAGATTATTACCAATGAACAATACTTTTATAGTAATACTAAAAGTAGTAAGATGTATTAGTACCTTCAATCCTTGTGTGAAAGCCTTGTCACCAGGGCCATGGTTCTTTAGCCATTCCGCTACAATTACATCGTTTCGTAGAGCATCCTTGGCAACTTGACCACCATTTCCAACATCAAAGCTACAATTGTTCTCCAATTAAGAGCAAAATAACTATGTCAAAGAGCTAATGATAAAATGACAATCTATTCAATTCCAAAATACTAGTTTGAACATGATATTGTCTAGAAATTAGAACAATAATCCTTTGTTATCTTCTGATAAGTTAACACTAGCTTGTTCAAATTGGAATCTTTCTAACCTTTGATTAGGGGATTCAACATGTAATCTGATCACAGCTAACCACAAAAGCACATACTAATAAAGCATACACGTAGATTTCAATGGAAAAGCATAGAACTAAAACAGAAATTAGAGGGAATACAAAGGAACCAATGATTCAAACTCACCCAGGTGGAGCAAAGAAAGTGGCAAAGGGAAGTGAGATTCGTTAGAAGAAGCAGATTCATACGCTTCCTCTTACCCCTGTCAGGGACATTATCAGCTGGAATTACTGCCTGGCATGTGATTCTCACTCCCTCACCCTTTCCCATCATCTGGGTCCTCCTAGGCATTAGAGACAAGGCCTATGCTGAAGAGAACATGGCACTCTTGCCAGAGCATAGCTAAAACATGATTTCTAATCGCTTCTGTCTAAGCATAATTTCAGCCCAATGACTTGGTTCACTTCTTGGAGGCCACAGAGGCACCATGGTCGTCGGCTCGAAATGGCTCTGGGTTATAAGGCCTTTCTCTCCTTCTCTTCTTCGACATCGATACAGATGAAGCAAAGACGAAAGTGTTGCGGACCTAATCTGCGCTTGACAGATTTCTACCCCTCCTCTATTATGCCTCCTTCAACGAATTAGCGGTGGATGCGACTGTAGCGGCGGAGGGAGCTCGTGGTTCTAGAAACGATGACGTTCAACAGCGGCGACACTGCATCTCAACACCATAAGAATCAGGAATTGAGGTAAACACCTCAACGCTACCGTCACGCTGCTGCTCCCTCTCAAGGTCAGGAGGCTCAGAACTCTCCTTATTATTGCTCATCTCACTACTGCTCGATTACTCAGAACCTAATCTGAAATAAGGCAAAAGCGAAATGAACCTGAAGAACTCGTATCGAAGCCCTAATTTTCCAAATCGATGTACAAATTGTAGTAGGATGGTAGAGAAATGAGTTCGATTTTTAGGGTTTGATTTCTATTGTTTGATTCTTCCTTTTGGTTGCTGGCTGTTTTGGATTTGGTTTCGAGTAAGAGTGGGTTGCATTTTGGTGGGAGTAATTGGGGGAAAGTAAATGAAAGAATATGGTTGTCGGGCTTCAATTAAGTTGTTTGGTGGGAAACTTCAAGTACTTGCCTCAAGTTTCACCAACAACAGCTAACTAAAGGGATCTTTGTGAGTGCATGATGACAAAGCAGGCTACTGGGAGGGAAATTTGCCTCATTTACTTATGTAGGTTTCAAAAAATTGAAACTTTGCCTCGCTATGCAACTTGCTGAGTTGCTTCCATGCTTAGATAACAGAACTACGACAATCTGTTGTACAAATTTGTGCATCTTGCACTAGGTGTACCTAGAGGATTTCTCAAAGTTCATACAACATTTCTCATACAACAGATATCGAAAAAGCTGTTGTGTGGATAGTTCAGATTGAGGTCCTTCTGGGAAGGAATTATATGCTCATTTCCCTCCATCTAGGCCTCACATTCACACAATGGTAACTTCTTAACTCAGTTGTGCAATATCTTCCAAAAAAAAATTTTTAATTTGCTTACATTCACACAACAAAAATATATTTGTATTGTTGTATGATAGAGTTTGTGTTAACACACAACAACAAATTTTAGTTCTGTTGTGTAATAAGTGTTGTGTGTTTCAATTTTTGTAGTAGTGATAAGAAAGACAAAACCGTGAAAATACATGAGAAGATGGTGGTATAAACAACCCTTGACTACGTCCCAAGGTCCAAAGCAGTTCCAAGGTGGTGCACAAGAGGTGATCACAGATAGGAAGGTGAATGGTCACGGCAAAGCACCTTGAAGAATAAGAAAACCTAAAAACTAGAGATAACAACTGAGAAACAAAATTGTGGAGAATATGGTTGTAATAACCGCAATTTCCATTTTAATTTCATGTAATCGTGTGGAACGAATATTGTACAATTTCACAAATGTTGGTAGAAATATTTCATTTTTAGAATTATCGTAGTTCCGAAACGATTGTTTTAACGAAAAACTCGAAATGTTCGATTCAAGAAATCGACTTTTATACGTGCGAAATTTAGGAAAACTTCCTTCATATAGAGCTCGTCGATAAGAATCCGTACATATGCGGAACACAAAAATCGGATTTTTGTGAATTATTTACGGCATTTAGAAGAAGTTTCCAACTTGGTATATATATTTTCGAAAACTTTTCCATTTTAGGGTTTCCATTTCTATAGCCGTCACTATTGCTCATCTTCAACCTCTCTCTCTCGTCCGAAACCACCGAAAACAGAGCAAACTTCTCCAGTCCTGTTCTCCCTCCGCCGACCACCTCTAGACGTCGGACCACTCCCCTTGGCTTCGCTTCAAACTGCTCTACCAACTGGACGTCGTCGCTCCCTCCGGCATTGCCTTAAGGTCCGACAAAACAGTTCGAACCAGTTGCTCCTGAAACCTAACCAAACCATCCTCCTCGTGCTTCCGGCCACCAACCCACACCAAACTTCTCCCTCTATGTCGACTCGACCTCTTGATGCTCCTAGAAGCAACACTGCACGGCAGCATGGCTTGTGGTGGCAGCTGGAAGCCAACCCCAATCGGATCGAACAGAACTTGCGATTAGGATATCTCAAGCCGTAGAGCTCCGATTTGAGTGATTATCGCCTTGAGTTACTAAACAAAATTCCATAAGGGATCAAAGCCATTGGTGGAAGTTTTTACGTCGAACTCAAGCTCGCCGGATTCTGGAAATTTCCGGCCACCGTGACTATTTTGGTACTTTTTGACCTCTTCCCGTTATTTTCTGATCTTGAGCTAGTTATAAAAAATCTTCAGCATGTTAAAATGAAGAAAAGCAGCTGAGCCCCCAGACCATTGGTAGTGTTCGGGGAAGGCTCTGCTATAAACTCCTGCGGCCCTTTTCAGCCACCTCCGTGGGTCAAAAATATAGTTTCAGTATATTTTAAGATTCTACATTTCAATACGATCATTTTGGCTTATTATATGCATTTTTCGGATATCGTATGATTAAGTTATGAAATTTTAGATTTCGACCGATTTCGATTGTTAGATTTGTGATCTGTGAAGTTAGAACTGTCCGATGGACTTGTAGTTTTGATATAATGATCATATGACTGTCCTAGTGGCTTTGTGTGGTCGTGGGTGAAGATCCGACCGTTTGATCTTCGTATAAATGTAAAACAGTGATTAGGGAGGCGATTCGTGAGAATCCGTCCGTCGGATTTTCGAATAATTTAGAATCCGACCGTTGGATGGTAGTTTAAGTATGTTTGGAATTATTGGCTAAATTCAAGTCACATTTGATTAGGTGATTGACAGATTGTACTTGGGTGAGCTGGTTCGGTATGATTTGTGTTTAAATTGAAGACGCAGTGAGAGTTTTGAGGTGAGTAAATATCACGTGGTTCATATTACGAACCCAGTGCTTAAATTTATTTATTTGTAGTAATTGTGTGAAAAATATTTATAGATTAAATATTTGTTTTTAAAATCACATGTACTTGATCAACTACAGTCCACTAGTAAGTAAAATGAATTTTAATTATACAAATGAATTTCACGATTTTCTTATGTGAACTATAGATGGTATTAGTGGTCATCCCTGAGTGGATGATTACGTATATATATATATATATATATATATTTACATGGAATATATATATTGGGTGATGTGTTGTTGAGTGTTGATGTGATTGAGTTGGAATGATGATTTGGATTATATTTCAAATGCTTAAATTTCATAATAATATTGTGTATCTTGAATGGGTTGATTTCATTATGTAAAAACATATTGATGTGCTTATTCATGGATTAAGGGTCAATGTAGTGACCGGTATGGGGGAATCAGACGCTCTAATCTTAGGTGGATGATGGGATATGATTGGTTGAGTGAGTTGGATGCCACAACCCTTGTCAGGTAATGAGGCTAGATTTAAGTACGAGTATTAAGTAGGAGTTGCAGCATTTATTTGTTTTTCATTTGAGTTGTGAGGTTGTTATGCTCATTTAGAGCTTTACAATTTAACTTATGAGGGAGTTGTAATAATTAACTGAGACTAAATTCGGGATTTGAAATTAAATTCGTGTGATGGGGTTGTTAAGAAAACGAATTTTTCAGGTTGATTATTGTTTGAGTTGTGGTAATTCATGTCTCGGATTTTGAATTTGATTCTAAAATTAGGGACATGATAGTTTGGTATCAAAGCGTAAGGTACATACTTGGTGATATGTTAATACTTTTCGAGTGATGGCCCGTCTGCAGCGGATCCCCATCGTGGGCTGTTCGGTAATTAACAAAGTCATTGGGTATGTGAGAGCGTTAGGTTGGCTAGGAACGTTAGCATATCATAAGAACTTTAGGTGTTGTCTTGTATGCTTAGTTACTTGGTTAACATGGACTTGCAATTGACTTATGGAGATTCAGGGGAACGAAGCTAGAGATCGAGATAGAGGTAGACCTCATGGTAAGGGTAGAGGCCGAGGTAGGGGACGGCCCCTCCGATTTATGATGCATATTAGGTGGAGGTAGAAGCACCTTATGATGATCAACATATTCAGCCCGTGGGCATGGTTGATGATCCTGCTCGCTTGTTAGTGCTAGCGAAGGAAATTATCCGCTTGGGAGCAACCAAGTTTAGGGGAAGCACTGATCATATGGTTGCAGATCTATGGATTGAGGATTTGCAGACCTACTTTGATTTCTTTGACTGCAATGAGATTGATAAGAGAAAGCTAGTCACTTTCATGCTGAAGGATGAGGCTAGAGTGTTGTGGAATGTCAGAAAAAGGAGTATTAAGGTATCTACCTTGACATGGGATGGCTTCGAGAGACTGTTCAGAGAAAAGTACTTTCCAGCGGCTGTGAAAGAAAGGTTGGAACGTGAATTCATCGCACTTGTACAGGGGAAGATGACCGTGATCGAGTACGATGCAGAGTTCTCCAGACTATACAAGTATGTGAAGCAGATGGATGATGAAGACTTGGCCAAGACGTTTCAATGAGGGTTGAGCCCTTCGATTGAGCGTGATGTGGCCATTTTAGAGTTGAAGACGAAGAGAGAAATCTTAGCTAATGCACAGATCATTGAGCAGTAGAACCTGATCCGTATATAGAAAAAGTCAGCTAAGAGAGACTTCCAGGGCAAGGGAAAGGCAATGGCCGGAAGCAGTAGGTCCAGAGACTTCAGGGGCAGTTTCTAGAAGAAACAGAAGACTCAGTTCCAGCATCATGCCCCAGCTAGGGTAGCAGTAGCTCCTCCTATTCAGGCTATGCCTATTAAATAGATAGCACTAGTAGCTCCACTGAAGTGCTATAACTGTGGCGAGCCGGGCCACATCTCTCGTGCATGCATGAAACCACGGGGTAGGGTATGCTACAACTATGGACAGACAGGGCACCAGGTCAAGGAGTGTCCCCGAAATCACGGTAGAATGCAAGGAAACCAGCAGAGGCAGCTACCACCTACACCTGCTAGAGTCTTTGCCATTGGTCAGGCGGGCACGGGGGTGTTGGGTTTGATTGTGATGCCTCTTACTAGGTCGTTATGTGTTACATCACCTCTTGGGGTGTCTCTTGAGCTTAGCATGTTTTGTGATGATTGCCCTATTGGGATTGGTGGTAGAGGGTTCTCTGCATCTTTGATTGTGATTCCGGTTCACACATATGATGTGATTTTGGGTATGGATTGGTTGAGCCCGAACCATGCTGTGATTGATTGTTTTAGAATGATTGTGTCCTTTCATGTCCCTGGACAACCAGTGTTCCATTACCGTTGTCTGAAATCCTACATCGCCATGATGGTGGGGATTTTGGCCTATATTGAATCAGGGAGTAATACTTCAAGGATTACAAAGATTCCTGTAGTTTCAGAGTATGCTGACGTGTTTCCTCCGAAAAGGGTGATGGACTTCTTCATCGATGTGGTACCTGGTACTTCACCTGTATCGAAGGCACCCTATCAAATGGCCCCAGTTGAACTTCAAGAGTTGAAGGTTAAGATTGAGGGATTACTTGCGCAAGGGTTCATTCAGGCTAGTGTATCTCCTTGGGGCGCAATATAGTTGTTTGTGAAGAAGAAGGATAATTCACTTCGATTATATGTGGATTATCGACAGCTGAACAAGGTGATCATCAAGAATAGGTACCCATTACCTAGGATTGATGACTTGTTTGGTCAGCTTAGGGAGGCTACTATGTTCTCAAAGATTGATTTGAGATATGGGTATCACCAGTTAAGGGTGAGGGATGAGGATATCCGAAAGACGGCGTTCAGGACCAGGTATGGACATTTTGAGTTCCTTGTCATGCCTTTTGGTCTCACTAATGTACCTGTAGCATTCTTGGACTTGATGAGTTCTCTCAGGCGAGGATTGCGGAGATGACTGCTGATCCGAATGTGGATGGCCCTTCTGAGTAGGCCGTTGGGACAGATGGAGGGTTGAGATTTCGAGGAAGATTGTATGTCCCAAGTGTTGATAACCTTAAAGAGGAGGTTACGCGGGAAGCACATAGATCTAGATACACGATACATCCAGGGTGTACAAAAATGTATATGGATCTTGAAGACAATTTTGGTGGTATAGAATGAAGAGGGATGTGGCAGAACATGTGTCGAAGTGTCTTACATGTCAGCAAGTGAAGGCAGAGCATCAGAGGCCCGCAGGAATGCTGCAACTTTGCCAATTCCGATATGGAAATGGGAAGATATCTCCATGGAATTTGTGACTAGATTGCCTAGGTCCAGGCAAGGTTTTGACTCGATTTGGGAAGTTTGCACATTTCCTTCCTGTGGCGAAAACTTACTCAGGGGATACGTTGTGTAAGTTGTATGTGAATGTGATGGTGAGGCTTTATGGTGTGCCTGTTACGATTGTTTCTGATCGGGATGCTCGTTTCACATCGGAATTCTGGCATAGATTTCATAAGGCTTTTGGCACATCTTTAGCTATGAGCACTCCATTTCACCCACAGACAGATGGGTAGACAAAGAGAGTGAATCAGGTGATGGAGGATATGCTTAGAGCTTGTGTTCTGGACTTCAAGGGAAGTTGGGCGGATCATCTACCATTGGTAGTGTTCGCTTACAACAACAGCTATCACACGAGTATTGGTATGGCACCATATAAGGCTCTTTATGGTAGGCCATGTAGGACTCCTATCTGTTGGGCGGAAGTTGGAGAGAAAAGACTTTTGGGTCCTGCACTTGTTCAGGAGACTACGGAGAAGATCACTACTATTCGAGACAGGATCCTGACCGCTTAGAGTAGATAGAAGAGTTATGCTAACTTGAAGAGGATACCTGTAGAGTTTGAGGCAGGCGATCATATGTTCTTGAAGGTCTCACCTATGAAAGGTGTGGTGAGATTTGGCAAGAAAGGAAAACTCGCACCAAGGCATGTGGGACCCTTTGAGATTCTGGAAAGGGTTGGGAACTTGGCATATCGTCTTGTTTTACCGGTTAGCATGTCTGGTGTCCATAATGTCTTTCATGTGTCGATGCTCAGGAAGTATGTACCACATGAGTCTCACGTAATTGATCATGGTACGATCAGAGTGAACACGGATGTGACCTTTGTGGTGGAACCTGTTCATATCTTGGATAGATCTACGAAGAAGCTTTGTAGGAAGGAGGTTGACCTTGTGAAGGTGTTGTGGAGTCATCTTGACGAGGGTGATGCGTCATGGGAGTTAGAGTCTGACATGAGAGTGAAGTATCCATAGCTCTTTGGGGAATTAGATACTTGAATTTCGGGACGAAATTCCTTTAAGGGGGGTAGATTGTAATAACCGCAATTTTCATTTAATTTCGTGTAATCGTGTGGTACGAATATTGTACAATTTCAAGAATGTTGCTTGAAACATTTCATTTTTAGAATTATCGAAGTTCCGAAACGATTGTTTTAATGAAAAGCTCAAAATGTTTGATTCGAGAAATCGACTTTTTATACATGCGAAATTTGGGAAAACTTCCTTCATGAAAGTTGTAGAGCTCATCGATACGAGTCCGTACATATGCAGAACACAGAAATCAGATTTTTATGAATTAGTTGCGGCATTTAGAAGAAATTTCCAACTTGGCTTCCCATTTTAGGGTTTCCATTTATGTAGCTGTCACTATTGCTTGTCTTCAACCTCTCTCTCTCTCTCGTTTGAAACTACCGAAAACATTGCAAACTTCTCCAGTCTTGTTCACCATTCGCCGACCACTTCTAAACTTCGGGCCACTCCCCTTGGCTTCGCCTCGAGCTGCTCTACTGGCAGAACGTCGTCGCTCCCTCCGGCATGGCCCCAAGGTCCGACAAAACAGTACGAACCAGTTGCACCTAAAACCGAACCAAACCATCCTCCTTATGTTTCCGGCCACCAACCCACACCAAACTTCTCCCTCTACGTCAACTTGACCTCTTGTGGCCTGTGGTGGCGGTTGGAAGCCAGCACCGATAGGATCGAATGGAACTTTCAATCCGGATATCTCGAGCTGTAGAGCTCCGATTTGAGTGATTCTTGAACTAAGGAGCTCGCCTTGAGTTGCTGAACAAATCTCCAAAGGGGATCGAAGCCATTGGTGGAAGTTTTAACGTCGAACTCAAGCCCGCCGGATTCGGGAAATTTTCCGCCCACCGTGACTATTTTGGTACTTTTCGACCTCTTCCCATTATTTTCTGATCTTGAGCTAGTTATGAAAAATGTTCAGCATGTTAAAATGAAGAAGAACAGCTGGGCCCCGACACCATTGGTGGTGGTCGACGGAGGCTTTGCCAAAAATTATGGTGACCCTTTCTAGCCACCTCCGTGGGTCAAAAATATAGTTTTAGTACATTTTAAGATTCTACATTTCAATACGATCATTTCGGCATATTATACGTATTTTTCAAATATTGTAGGATTAAGTTATGAATTTTTAGATTTCGATCGATTTTGATCGTTAGATTTGTGATCTGTGAAGTTAGGACCCTCCGATGGACTTGTAGTTTTGATATGATGATCATATGACTGTCCCAGTGGCTTTATGTGGTCATGGGCGAAGATTCGACCGTTGGATCTTCGTATAACTGCAAGACAGTGATTAGGGAGGCGATTCGTGAGAATCCGTCAGTTGGATTTTCTTATATTTTAGAATCCGACCGTTGGATGGTAGCTTAAGTATGTTTTGGAATTATTGGCTAAATTTAAGTCACATTTGAAGATGCAGCAGGAGTTTTGAGGTGAGTAAAACTCACGTGGTTCATATTACGAACCGAGTGCTTTAATTTATTTATTTTGTCGTAATTACGTTAAAAATATTTATGGATTAAATATTTGTTTTTAAAATCACATGGACTTGATCAACTACGGCCCATAGGTAAGTAAAATGAATTTTAATTATACAAATGAATTTCACGATTTTCTTGTGTGAACTATAGATGGTATTAGTGGTCATTCCTGAGTGGATGATTACGTATATATATATTTACATGGAATATATATATTGGGTGGAGTGTTGTTGAGTGATGATATGATTGAGTTGGAATGATGATTGGATTATATTTCAAATGCTTAAATTTCATAATAATATTGTGTATCTTGGATTGGTTGATTTTGTTGTGTGAAAACATATTGATGTGCTCATTCATGGATTTAGGGTCAACATAGTGACCGGTATAGGAGAATCGGACGCTCTAATCCTAGGTGGATGATGGGATACGATTGGTTGAGTGAGTTGGATGCCACAACCCTTGTCGGGTAATGAGGCTAGATTAAGTACGAGTATCGGACGTTCTAAGTATGTATATACGTATATATATTGATGAAATACGATAAAGATAAATATGTCGGATGTCATAACCTGGGCCAGGTGACGGGCTACGATTCTGTTAGAGCCCTAGTCTGTCAAACACCATATTTTTATAAATACGATTTTGGGGTTTTGAGAAGAAAGATGTGAGTTTAGGTTTTGTGTTGAATTTTTGATTTGGTGATTGATTGTGAGATTGTTGTTTCTTTATGGACGTGAAAATTGTTGGATGTTCGGTTGGGTGAAAATAAGTATAACTTAATTAAATAACCATTCTTTTTTTTTTACTCATACGAGCTTCCAAAAGCTTACCGAGTTGTGTGTTGTTGCAATCTCGGTACACTATTCAAATGGTATAGCGGATATTTCTACAGGTCAGGATAACCAGGGAGACTACCGTGCTGTTTAGGAGTTGCAGCATTTATTTGTTCTTCATTTGAGTTGTGAGGTTGTTATGCTTATTTAGAGCTTTACAATTTAACTTATGAGCGAGTTGTAATAATTAACCGAGACTAAATTCGGTTTTTGAAATTAAATTGTGTGTTGAGGTTGTTAAGAAAGAAGAATTTTTCAGGATGGTTATTTTAAGTTGGGGTAATTCATGTTTCGGATTTTGAATTTTTATTCTAAAATTCGGGGCGTGACAGTTTGGTATCAAAGCGTAAGGTACATATTTGGTGATATGTCAATACTTTCCCAGTGATGGCCTGTCTGCAGTGGATCCCCATCGTGTGCTCTTCGGTATTGACAATGTCATTGGGTATGTGAGAGCGTTAGGTTGGCTAGGAACGTTAGCATGTCATAAGAACTTTAGGCGTTGTCATGTATGCTTAGTTACTTGGTTAATATGGACTTGCATTTGACTTATGCCATGTTTAAGTGTTATGCATGTATTAATCAAGTATAAAGGTGTCTACGACATGGGATGGCTTCGAGAGGCTATTCAGGGAGAAGTACTTTCCGACAGCTGTGAAGAAAATGTTGGAACGAGAATTCCTCGCACTTGTACTGGGGAAGATGACCGTGATCGAGTACGATGAGGAGTTCTCCAAGCTGTACAAGTATGTGAAGCAGATGGATGATGAAGACTTGGCCAAGAAGTTTCAGAGAGGGTTGAGCCCTTTGATTGAGCGTGATGTGACCATCTTAGAGCTAAAGACCAAGACAGAGATCTTGGCTAAGGTACAGATCATTAAGCAGCAGAACCTGATTCGTAGAGAGAAGGAGTCTGCTGAGAGGGACTCCCAGGGTAAAGGAAAGGCTATAGGAGGAAGCAGTAGGTCCAGAGACTGGCGCATGTTAGAAGCTGCATCAGAGTTTGACCTTATGCCCGCAGGAGCAGGACATAGATTCATTCTCGGTAGTATCACCTTACAGCCCACGTTGATCTCCAGGATCATTCAGGGATAGAGACTTGATGAGTTTGCCCAGGCGAGGGTTGCTGAGATGACTGCTGATCCAAATGTGGAGGGTCATTCCGAGTGGATGATCGGGGCATATGGAGGGTTGAGATTTCGAGAGAGATTGTATGTACCGAGTGTTAATAACCTCAGGGAGCAGGTCATGCAGGAGGCACATAGGTCTCGATACACTATACATCCAGGGGGTACTAAAATGTATATGGATCTACGAAGATAGTTTTGGTGGTATGGAATGAAGAGGGATGTGGCGGAACATGTGTCAAAGTGTTTTACATGTCAACAAGTGAAGGCAGAGCATCAGAGACCCACAGGAATGTTGGATCCCTTGTCGATTCCCGTATGGAAATGGGAAGATATCTCCATGGACTTTGTGACTGGACTGCCTAGGTCCAGGCAAAGTTATGACTCGATTTGGGTGATTGTTGACCGGTTGACTAAGTCAGCACATTTTCTTCCCGTGGCAAAAACGTACTTAGGGGTTGTGTTGTGTAAGTTGTATGTGAACGAAATAGTGAGGCTTCATGGAGTGCTTGTGACGATTGTCTCTGATCATGATACTCGTTTCACATCAGAATTCTGGCGTAGATTCCATAAGGTATTTGGCACATCACTTGCAATGAGCACTGCATTTCACCCATAGACAGATGGGCAGACTGAGAGAGTGAATCAGGTGATGGAGGATATGCTTAGAGCTTGTGTTCTGGGCTTTAAAGGAAGTTGGGCGGATCACCTGCCATTGGTAGAGTTTGCCTACAACAACAGCTATCACTCCAGTATTGGTATGGCTCCATATGAGGCTCTTTATGGCAGGCCATGTAGAACTCCTATCTGTTGGGAGAAAGTAGGGGATAAAGGGTGCATCGATCCTGAGATTGTACAGGAGACTACAGAGGTATGGGCATTTTGAGTTCCTTGTCATGCCTTTTGGTCTCACTAATGCACCTGCAGCATTTATGGACTTGATGAACCGCACGTTCAGTCCTTACTTGGATCAGTTTGTCGTAGTGTTCGTTGACGACATCTTGATTTATTCACGGTCGTCGGACGAGCATGAGAAGCATTTGCGAATTGTGCTACAGACGTTGAGAGAGAAGAGATTATTTGCCAAGTTTGAGAAGTGCGATTTCTGGCAAAGTGAAGTCAAGTTCCTTGGCCATATGGTCTCGAAGGATGGAGTTTCAGTGGATCCTTCGAAGGTTGAAGCAGTGATGAGTTGGAGTCACCCTACTACGATACAGAAATCCGTAGCTTCCTTGGATTGGTAGAGTATTACAGGCATTTCATTGAAGGGTTTTCGGGTATTGCTTCTGCTTTGACCAAATTGACAAGGAAGGACACTCAGTTCGTGTGGTCAGATGAGTGTGAGAAGGCTTTCAATGAGCTGAAGACTAGATTGACTACGGCTCCAGTGTTGACTATTCCTACTATTGGTGGTGGGTTAGTCATCTACAGCAATGCATCTCATCAGGGTTTAGGGTGTGTGTTGATGCAGAATGGTGGTGTGGTTGCCTATGGTTCTAGACAACTGAATGTTCATGAACAGAACTACCCTACTCATGATCTGGAATTAGCCGCAGTGGTATTTGCTTTGAAGATTTGGAGACATTATCTTTATGATGAGAAATTCAAGCTTTTTTCTGATCATAAGAGTTTGAAATACCTATTCTCCCAAAAGGAGTTGAACATGAGGCAGAGGAGGTGGATGGAACTCATCAAAGACTATGATTTCACTTTGGAGTATCATCCCAGAAAGGCCAATGTAGTAGCGGATGCTCTGAGTAGGAAGCCCCAAGTACTCATGGCATCGCTTATGGTACAGGAGTGGCTCTTGTTGGACGCTGCATCCGAATTTGATCTTATACCCGCAGGAGTTGGACATGAAATCTTTCTCGATAGTATCACCTTACAGTCCACCTTGACTTCCAGGATCATTCAGGGTCAGACACTTGATGATGGAATGAAGAGGGATGTGGCGGAACATATGTATATTCCATAAGGCTTTTGGCACATCTTTAGCTATGAGCACTGCATTTCACCCACAAACAGATGGGCAGATAGAAAGAGTGAATCAGGTGATGGAGGATATGCTTATAGCTTGTGTTCTGGACTGCAAGGGAAGTTGGACAGATCATCTACCATTGGTAGAGTTCGCTTACAACAACAGCTATTACTCGAGTATTAGTATGGTACCATATGAGGCTCTTTATGGTATGCCATGTAGGACTCCTATCTGTTGGGCGGAAGTTGGAGAGAAAGGACTTTTGGATCTTGCACTTGTTCAGGAGACTACAGAGAATATCACTACTATTCGAGATAGGATCCTGACCGCTCAGAGTAGACAGAAGAGTTATGCTGACTTAAAGAAGAGATCTGTAGAGTTTGAGGCAAGCGATCATGTGTTCTTGAAAGTCTCACCTATGAAAGGTTTGGTGAGATTTGGTAAGAATGGAAAACTCGTGCCGAGGTATATGGGACCCTTTGAGATTCTGGAAAGAGTTGGGAACTTGGCATATCGTCTTGCTTTACCTGTTAGCATGTCTACTGTCCACAATGTCTTTCATGTGTCTATGCTCAAGAAGTATGTACGAGATGAGTCTCACGTGATTGATCATGGTACCATCAGTGTGAACACGGATATGACCTTTGTGGTGGAACCTGTTCGTATCTTGGATAGGTCTACGAAGAGGTTGACCTTGTGAAGGTGTTGTGGAGTCATCATGACGAGGGTGATGCGTCATGGGAGTTAGAGTCTGACATGAGAGTGAGGCATCCACAGCTCTTTGGGGAATTGGATACTTGAATTTCGGGACAAAATTCCTTTAAGGGGGGTAGATTGTAATAACTGCAATTTCCATTTTAATTTCGTGTTATTGTGTGGAACGAATATTGTACAATTTCACGAATGTTGCTCGGAATATTTCATTTTTAGAATGTTCAAAGTTCTGAAACGATTGTTTTAACGAAAAACTCGAAATGTTCGATTCAAGAAATCGACTTTTTATACATGCAAAATTTGGGAAAACTTCCTTCATGAAAGCTGTAGAGCTCGTCAATACGAGTCCGGACATCTGCTGAACACAAATATTGGATTTTTTCTGATTTAGTTATCGAAATTAGAAGAAATTTCCAAAACGGGTATATAAAGAAAAAACTCTAATTTTTTTTGGAAAGTTTCATTTTTTCTCCTGGCCTCCTTCCTCATTTGGAAACTGTTTTCTCTCTCTCGCGTTGCCGAATCCAGCAAAACAAAGCAAGGATTCGCCGGTTGAGCTCTCCCTCCGCCGTCCACCTCACGACCCCAGATGACTTCCTTCGTGCTTGTCCCGACCTTGCGGAACTACCAGAGGCAGCCTTGCTCCGCGACACGGCCTGCAATGGCGGCGGGAAGCTCCTACCGGTTTAAGCTCGATTTTGTTCCAATTGTGATATCTCGAGCTACAAGCCATCAATCCTTGCCAAACTTCATCCTCAAGCTCGCCTCGACCTCCTGAAGCTCCCAGAAGCAACCTTGCACTGTGGTGTGGCCTGTGGTGGTGGCTGGAAGCCAGCCCCGTTTTGGATCAAACAGAACCTTTGATCCTGATATCTCAAGTTATAAAGCTTCGTTTTGAGTGATTCTTGAGCTGGGGAGTTCACCTTGAGTTGCTGAACAACTCTCCAGAAGGAATCAAAGCCATTGGTGAAAGTTTTTAAGTCGAACTCAAGCTCGCCGGATTCTGAAAATTTTTCGGCCACCGTGACTATTTCGGTACTTTTCGACTTCTTCCCATTATTTTCTTGTCACGCCCCCAATTTTGAATAACAATTTCAAATCCGAAACCTGAATTAAATAACTTACTCGAATTCATGATCACGAGTAATTCAACTCGCTGCTTTCATGTCATACGTCAATTTTCAAAAGTGTATTCATGATCACGAGTAATTCAACTTGTTGCTTTCATGTCATACTATGGTAGACAGACTAGAGCTCTAATTGAATCGTAATGTGTCACCTTGGGCAAAGTTCACGCTTACGAAAATCTTGCCTCAGTCACCACTTGTGACCAATCCGTAGATCAAAACATTTAAAAGTTGTCCTATCTGACTCAAATGTTACGCTTCGACTCACTTATGTTTTCTCACAATAAAATCAATAATCACATGACATATTGTATTTCTATAGAAAGTAAGTGCTCGAAATAATAAATCAAAAATCCACTAGCACACCATCCATATATATATAAGTCACACACACACACACACACACACACACACTCACACACACACACATATATATATATATATATATTTATATGTAATCATCCACTCAGGAATGACCACTAATATCAACTATAATTTGCGTATAATTTATTTAATACATACGGAAATAATGAATTTCGGTTCGTAAATGAACCATGTGAGATTTACTCACCTTTTATCCTGCTACGTCTTCTATAAACCAAAACCACAATAATCTAATTGCTCGTCACTCAATCCGTTAAGTACCTAATTACCTAATCAAATATGGTCTTTGCTTAGCAAACGAAACATGGAATAAACTTAAATGATGATCTAACGGTTGGATTTTAAAATAAAAACGATTCAACGATCGGATTCTAAAATAAAGACGATCCAATGGTCGAATCAAATTTAAACGATGATCCAACGGTCGGATCCTCACGGATCGCCCTTGGAAACATCCTAGCAAAATTATATGAAAATCTGACGGACAGTTTCTCACTAATCGCCTCCTAAATCACTGTTTTACAATTATACGAAAATCTAACTGTTGGATCTTCGCCCGTGATCTCACAAAGTCATTGGGACAGTCATACATCAACATAATAAAATTTGAAGCAAAACCGATGGTCAGATTCTCAAAAATCGCGAACCTAAGATAAAACATCAAAACGTTAAATAGTAGAGTAAAACTTAAATTGACTGTATATCAACTTTTTCTAACATGACCATGTTATATATCAAAATGCTCATATGGATACATAGATCATCGTCGAGATAACAAAAACTCAAAATATGGTCTGACGTACCGCCACACGCGGCGGTCAGACGGTGGTCAACGCAGGTCAACCACCCCCGATGCAAAAGTTGTCAACTACAAACTTCTTGAAAATAAAAGGGTGATCAACTTTCATACCTGGAGCTAAGCGAGATTTGGTCTAGATCGTCCTAGATCGAGCTTTGAAGTTGGATTAATCTCGTACGTCTGATCAGATTCCAGATTGAATCAGAACCGTCGGAAACTTCAAATCGTGATCTTTCACTCCACACTCAAAATCGTTGTGCAAGGAGGATATGTGGATGATCATGAGGACGAGGAGATCACGAAGAGGTGGAGGATCGGCCCGTGCAACGCCGACACGGGGAGAATATGATCGGGTCGGCTTTTCTGTCTGGGGTCGTTTCGATCCAGACGTGGGGGCAGCGGCTGGGTGAGGGACACTGTGGGGAGGCTAGGCGTGGAGCGGCGATCTTTTGGGAGGCTGGGTCAGGGGCCGGAGAAGGCCGGAGGGCGGGGAAAATGTCGGGTCGGGTCACATCTGACCCAACGGGGCTGAGGTTGAGAGAGAGAGAGAAAGAGAGAGAGAGAGAGAATCGGAGGGGGGGGGCTGAGGGCTAAATTGCAAAAACTGAATTTTTTCGTCCTTAATGAATCAATTCAGTTCTTTTGCTATTTATAGAAAATTTCTAATTTTCAAATATTCATAACTTATTCGAACTCTAAATAATACGTTCCACATATGGACGAGATCGTATCGACGAGCTCTACAACTTTCATGAATGAAGTTTTCCCAAATTTTGAACTTATAAAAAGTCGATTTTAATGACCCCTAAATAACGTTCGTTTCAAAAATAAAATCATTTGAAACCAATTTTCTCAAACCACGATTATCCCAAATATCATAATTCAAATAATAGAAAAACTATTGAATTACATAAATTTATTATATGAAAATTCGGGTCTTTACATTTCTGATCTTGAGCTAGTTATGAAAAAATGATCAGCATGCTAAAATAAAGAATTATTAGAACTAAGATTACACAAAATGTAACTCAACATACCACTCTGACAACAAATTTATTGTTACATTTATAAATGTGTGTATGAGATACATGTATGTATTATAGAATTTTCCCTGATTTGCACTCCAAATTAACAATCGCAAAATTTAACATCCTTTAAAAAAAATTAACATAAATTGTCGATTTGCACCATTTCTAAGTCCCAACAAATAGAATACTTTTTAGACTAAAGCTATGGTATGTTAACATTTTTCATACATTAACTATTTTTACCACTTTAAGGACTCATGTTACCACTTTGAGCACTAATATTACTATTTTGAGGACTTATACGGTAAGCTAAGAAAGTTTACTACTTTAAGAACTTATGTTACCACTTTGAGGACTAATATTACTATTTTGACTCATACGGTAAACTAAGAAAGTTTATTACTTTAAGGACTCATGTTACCAGTTTGAGGACTAATATTACTATTTTGAGAACTCATGTTGTAACTAAGAAAATTTACCACTTAAAAACTCATGTTACCACTTTGAGGACAAATATTACTATTTTGATGACTCATTTTACCATTTTTAAAGCAATTGTATGCATGTCATATTGTAGAATTTTCTTACTTTTCATATATACTAGATAGATATCACGCGAGATGCTGCGGGTATACGTATACATTTTTCATTACAAATATATATTTACATATTTCAAAATCTGGTGTTTTAACCAGTTTCATATATTTATATCCAAATATCGAAGTTCTAAATAGACCAAGCTTGGCCATTTACAGTTTTCGAAAAATAAACATGGGCTAAATACTGATTACTACCTTGTGGTTTAGGTCCAAAATCAATTCAGTCCATGAACTTCTAATTTCATCAAAAACACCCCTGCACTTTCAATTTTGATCTGATAGGTCCAATTCGTTAATATTATGTTATGGCTTCAAGTTATAGTTGGATTATTTGTAGAAAAACTGTTTATTTTTAATAGTAGGACCCACTCCTAAATTGATTATGTAAACCACTTTGACACCACATCATAAAATATAGGTCATATATGAGCCATGTCAACAAGTTAAATAATTCAATTGTCGGAAAACTAATAAATTGGACCAATTAGATCAAAATTGAAAGTGTATAGGTGTTTTTGATGAAATTAGAAGTTCAGGGACTGAATTGATTTTGGACCAAAACTACAGGATAGTAATATATATTTAGCCCAATAAACATTCTAATTAAAGTTGTTTTTGATACTGGTTACAAAAATGGTTAGATATAATAAAAATACATTAGATTCCCTCAATTGGTGACATGTACTGCATCTGGCATTCACTGCATATCGTAACAGCATAGGATTGATAGTGAATAAGCAGAAGCAATTCTTTCTGTCATTTTGATACCAACAATGTAATGTGAAAAGTGAGAATTATCATTTGGCAAATCATAAGCAAAGTGATAAAAGAAAGGAACAAACTTGAAGCAAAAACAGTAAAACCAAAAGAAGCATAAAATCAAAGTTAAAAGGCAATAATAATGCAATAACTAAAGCATTCACACCCAATAAATTCTAAGATATCAGTAAAAGCTTGTAACAGAAGGAAGCAACAAACTCCCCAATTAGAATACCTTCTGAAGCTGAAGAAGAGCTCATTTTCCCATTCATCTTCTTCAATCAACAAAGCTAAGCACACTGCAAAAATATCAATACATATCGTTTAGGAAAATTTAGAGAAAGAAAAAGCCAAACAACCAAATATATTCACCGAAACATAAACCCAAGCCATCCTTCATCGAAAAATTTCAATCACAAAGCTGAGAAGGATCCAAATCTACAAAAATACCAGAAATCCATAGCAAAAGACCTTTCTTGGCCAATAGAACACCTTGGTGTCCACGATTAAGCCTCCAATGCCAAACTCCACCCTAGCGATGGACACTGAAAACCCAATTCCCAATCAATCAATCCATCCAAAAAAAAAAGACGAATTCTTCGCAGAGTAATTAAGGAAACCCAATTCCCAATCAATCAATCAATCAATCCAGAAAAGAAAAACAAAAAGATGAGTGATTTGCAGTGAAATTAAGCTTTGGGGAGTGAGGGTTCCGCTTACTTTTGAAAGGATGGCCTCTTCTTCTCTCCTTTTCTTCCTCTGTTTACTTCGCTCCATCTCTCTGTGTGTCGAGCAAATAACCAAAACCCAAAAGATGAGGCCTTCGTCGCTCTCTCTCTCTCTCTCTCTCTCTCGATAGTGTAGCTGAAGGCTCAGTAAACCTACAAGTGGCAGGGATAGAATCGTTATAGAAGAATGGCAAATTGTAATTGAAGGAAAAAGCAAGGGCAAAAGCATCACTTCAAATCGAGCCCTTAGGAACAGTCCTCATGAACACCAACTCTCCTTTAGTATATAGTAAATTTCTGTTAGTAAGTAATCAAACACTCATGGGGTCCATTGTTTTGTTAATTTGTCTATCATTCAACAAATTAATATTACAAATTAAAAAAATGAATTAAATAACTTTTCAAAACTTTATTTTAAAGAGATTTGGAACCCAGTGTAGTTGGGAAGCTCGGTCTCACGCCCGGTTCTATTTATTATATTAATATTAATATTTTGCGATCGAGAGGAGGGGGGATATAAAACCTGAACCCTGTGCTACAGATAAATAATTAACATAATCATTGTAGAGAACATCCGGTTCTATTTATTATATTAATATTAATATTTTGCGATCGAGAGGAGGGGGATATAAAACCTGAACCCTGTGCTACAGATAAGTAATTAACATAATCATCGTAGAAAACATCCTGAATAATAGCAGGACTCTCATCTAATCACAAATTATCCAACCCATCAATACTACCAAGGTGTGCAAATCTATGTGCAACACCATTTGCTTCACGGTAAATATGCCGAATCCTACATGACTGGAAAGCAGAAAGATAAACTTTACAATCATCCAAAACTCGACTTACCTCTGAATAGCTCTCCTCAGTACTATTGAGTGCAGTAATCAGAAGAGTAGAGTCGATTTCAATGTTAATTTCTACACAACCTTAGAGTATATTAAGAAGAACACCATCTATACACGCTTCGGCCTCCATATTGATAACTGCATGTAGAAAAGGCTTTGCCATAGCTCCAATACCCATGCCCAAATCATCTCTGACCATCACCTCAATGCCTCTACGCCCACAATCTACTCTATAATCCCCATCAACATTAATTTGCAGCCTACCCCGTGGGGGCCACTTCCACTTCGCCTTTGGCCTCTTCTTTTTCTGAGTAGCTTTTGGATGATACAGTTGAAAATCTTCAACCCTGAGCCTATACCAATCAATCATGTGCATGGGCTTGAAATTGTGGCCCTTCCAAATTATGTCATTCCGCTCACACAAAATCATCCATAAAGCCATGCAAAAAAATAAAAGAGTGCTTCTATTCATACCTCTATATTTAACATGTAGACGTCCTCAAATTTTTGTAAACATGTATATCCCATAATGCCCCTCCAAAAAATTGAAAGAGAAAAATAAAAACTAGCGAGTTGCCTTCCATTGTAATACCCCGGAAATTCATTATTAATTCCTAATGGTTTTTGAGAATTAATAAAGTGTTCTTTAGCAGGATTTCTTGATTCGAGGGTGGAGCGGAAATTATTTCAAACTATTATTCGCTCGAAATGTTTCAATTCAAGAGTTGACTTTTTGTACATTTCAATTTTGTGAAAACTTCCATCACAAAAGTTGTAGAGCGTGTTGATACGAGTTCCTGGACATACGGAACGCGAAAATCGGAGTTCGTATGAAGAAGTTATGGCATTTGAAAAAAAGTTTCCATTTTGGGATATATAGGAAAAATCTGAAAAAAAAAATCAGAAAATCAGAATTTCCAAATCTAGAAATTCCCTCTCTCTCTTACAGCCCGACTTGCGGCAACGATATCTCTCAGCTCTGGCCATCAATCGACGCGATTCTTGTCCCTATCTCTTCGCCTCACTTCCCATCTATAACTCTGTGAAGTTTCAAGACGTGAGTCAGCCCGTGCATGGCGCAGCGACGTTGAGAATCGGTGGCGGCGCTGCAAGATTTCACCATCTTGGAACTCACGGTTCAGGGAAACTCCGGCCAAATTAGGAGGGGAGACCAACTGAGCTTTGTTTTTCTTGCTATGCTCTACAAACTCACCAAGTTTCACATCTCTATTTATAAATTATGAAATCCTTTTCATCAATGATGATTTTTTTTCAAATGATATGAAGTTGATCGACTACGGTTCATAGGACTATGGTTCACATGTATGAAAATAATTTTTTTAAGTATAAAAATGAATTTCTCAGTTTTTGGTGCGTGCGAACTATAGTTCGTATTAATAGGCATTCTTGAGTGGATGACTACGTGCGTATATATATATAGGTGAAATATATATGTTGATGGCGTGACATTGTGATATGCGTATGAACTGTTGATTTTATTGTGAGAAAGAGTATTTGAGTTTTGAAGTAACATTTTGGGTCACGTAGGACTTGTAAATGTTTTCGGTCTCTGGATCTAGTGTCAAAGTAGTGAGGGAGGCGAGGGTATCGGATGCCACAACCCTATTTGGGTGACGAGCTACGATTGAGTAAGTGAGTCGGACGTCATAACCCTAGGGGGTGACGGGCTATGATTGAGGCGATTGAGGTGAGTGTATCAGATGCCATAACCTTAGACAGTGATGAGCTAAGATTGAGGCGATTGTATTGGACGCCGTAACCCTAGATAATGACAGGTTACGATTGAGGCGAGTGTGTCAGAGACCATAATCCTAGGTGGTGACGAGCTACGATTGAGGCTAGTGTATCGGATGCCATAACCCTAGGCGGTGACGGGCTACGATTGAGGTGATGTATGTTACCTTTGTGAGGTAACGATGTCGAGTTTTGAAACGAGTTATTTTGTGAGATTGTGTATTCTGAGTTGAAGGGTGAATGAATTCTTGGTTCTAACGTGAGTTGTTTGATTTGATTTATTTATTTATTTATTTTCCTTTTTCACTTCTATTGTTAATTTTTAAGTAATCTCCTGAACTAAGGTATATGCAGGAGTTGCTATAATTTGAATTGTGTGACTTTTGGTGATCTCCTGAACTAAATTTCTACACATGGATTACTAATTGTTACCTAGTGTGATTATATGTTTGGTTGTGTTTTGTGGAGTTAAATATTGTTGTTTTAATTTATCTCACGAGCTGAGAAATTATAAGCATGTGTGATGTGAGTCATTTTAATTGAGATTACTCATACGAGCTTCAAAAGCTTACAGGGTTTGTTGGTTGCAACCCGGTGCACTATTCCATGGTGTAGGGTTATTGTGCAGGTTAGAATATCGAGTAATCGTCGTCGAAGCTGAGGTGTACTTTTTGTAGCATGGATGTAGAATGGTACTTTGGTTCTAGTCTTCTGTTGTATAGAAAGTTGGTGAGTGTGTCTACTTATTGAATTGTTATTCAGTATTTATAAACTCTTGATAATGTAATATGTGACTCTAAAGAACGAGTCAGTATTGACATTGTGAGCTCGGTTGATTTAGTTGCTTAATTTAATTGAAATTTTTCTAAGTGTCTTCTTGTGTTTGTTGAGTTTTCGCTTTTCGGATTTGAATTCTTTATTCAAAATTTGGGGCGTGTCATCCATCTTCGGCTATCTTCTTCTCCTTGATTCTCCTTCACGTATTCCTCTCTTTGTTTCTCCTTATCTCTCTCTTTTTGTTTCTTCCCTCACTGTTTGTGTCTTTTTGTGATTTATGGGAAGCTAGTATTTAATTGTTTATGCCAATTATATTTTCAAGTTTGGAGGATGCTTCCTTGCAAACTTGAATTATATAACAATTGCAGGATTGCAATTTGGAATTGTTAAAATCATATAGCAGAATACGTATGGTATAAAACTTGATAAAGTAGAAAAGGATCGAGATATCAAATATATAGACCCTTACAACACACTTTACCCTTTCTATACAAGAAGAAAGGAAGAATTTCCCAAATTTAAAACCAAAACCCCATCCTTGAATCTCAACTCCTACCAAAATTAATTGGAAAAATAACTCTTCAACCAAGAGAGTGAGAGAAACAAAAAAAGAGATAGAGAGAGAGTGATGAGAAAGCCTGCAAGAGTGGGGAAGAAGAAGAGATGGAAAACGATAGTCTTGGTTGTGGTTTTTTTATTTTATATATACACTTTTTTTACTTGTTTTTCTAGAGGGGCAAAATGGGATAAAATAGGTTACAAAAATTTATAGAGGTCTACCTATCAAATATGAAGGTATAAATAGAAGCGTTCAAAATAAAACTGCTCCACATTTAAATAATCAACCATGTCAAAAAAACCAATCCTTCAAATCATGTGCAGCCGCCTCTTTGGGTATTAATATGAACAAGAAAGAGAACCAAAAAGTGATGTCGATAAAATCTTTAATTTGGTGAAAAAATTGGTTGAATTATAGATGAAAAAGTTAATAAAATTGGAGAGTGTGAATTGACAATTTATGCTTGTTAATTTTCACAATTGTAAGTTCAATATACAAGTTGATTGTTGAAAATTAAGTGAAATTGTAATTTTAAATTAAAATAAGGTTATTAGATATTTAATGCACTAGCTAGAAATGACATCCTCTTTCCTTCAATAGATATTTTGCTACTCTGATAGAGTAGTGGATGATTTTTTTTCAACTACATTTCCTAATTACAGCTGATATAATAAAGCCATTAGATATGCTGGTTGAGCTAGCTACGCCACACATGGAACTGGAAGTGATGGAACTAAAGATGTTTACAGCTTCTAGAGGGAGGCCGCGTTAATTTGAAGCTTCTAGTTGATCGAGCTAAGCATTTTGTTTTGGGAGCCACGTGCCCACTTGGTAAAGAATTCGAGTTGCGCAAGTGTGGGAAACCGACCATTTTCAATGCAATCAATCAGAAACCAAAAGCATTAGAAAAGTCTTGTTTCGTGCCAACCAGGAGGCATCTTAATCAACTACTGAAACCAACCGCGTCATTTGTGATTAAATTAACACCATCTTTAGGAGTTTAGGGTGTGTTTGTTTGGTAGGAGGGTAATTCTGTGTTCGGGACTAGGAGTTCGAGTCTCATCTAGGGTGGGAATTGAGTGGGGTTCTTTTTTTTTAAAAAAAAAAAAAACCACCATCTTTGGTATTGTTAGTTGTCGGCTGTGCTGCAATGTAATTTGATGCACCCGCTTAAATATTCAACAACTGCGCTGCAACATAATTTTATATACCCGTTCAAATACTTAAAACACAGTATGTGTTTTTTTTATATATAATAAACAACTACTACAATAGTTTTTTGTGAGTCGAACTCACAACCTCTCACTTAAAAAGGAGACTATGTCACTAGACCAAATGGTACTTGTTTGGACCCAAAATGAGCATTTTGGCCTGACAAGGCACGTCTTGGAGAAATCGAGCCAATATCAGTGGCTCAAGCTATATATTGTCGACAAGTTCGAAATATATATTTAGAGGCTAAATAAAGCCTACTATGGAAGCGTGGAAATGAAAAGTCAACTTTAGCACATTTTCCTACTTCGGCTAGGAGAAACCGAGCTAAACAAGGAAGGAGGGGCGGCAGACTAACCATCCGAACTTCAAATGAGTTGAAACTTTCCAGATTCATTCTATACATCCTAAGGATCATTTCTTATGAAGAGTGCTAGAGCTTGTTCGAAGTGGAAAACCTTCAAACAATCAGTCCAATTTTCTGCAGAAGCAAAACTGGAAAACTGGACCTGTAAGGAGTCCAGTAGCATTTTCGGCCCAACCACATGGAAATAAATTCTGAAATTTTACCACAATAATCTACATCCATGGTGGATCATTTCATATGCAGAAGTCGAAAGTTAAATATGAATTCTTAGTGGAGATAAAAATTAAAGGAATAAAGAAGTGTTAGTGCTCTCACCTAAAAAAATCCACTAAGTGTTAGTGAATTTGGCCTAACAAATCAACTAAGTGTTAGTGAATTTTGCCTAACCCACTATGATTTGTTTAAAGGCCAAATAGTGTTGCTTGGAAGCCTATATATAGAGGCTACAACAAGTATCATCTCACCAATTCACTCATCAAAACATCTATAAGATGATCTAAGTTCTCTCTAGAGCAACCTCTCTAAGAGCAATTCCTCTCCTTCTCTTTCTCTTATCGGTGATCACACTCCAAGTTCTAGTCTCCTTAGGAGCCAACTTTCAGTACCACCAAACCCTCTGTCAAAGTGTTTTGGTCCTAGTCTCCTTGGGAGCCGACTGTAGTACCACGACCACAACGGTTACGGAACCAGCCAAGCAAGGGTAACGCCCTCGCAAACCAGCCAAGCTAGAGTCACGCTTTAGCAAGTTCTCCTCACTTCCCAGTGGTTTTCGCTCTGCTCGATCTACAACATCGAGTATCGATTGTGATTTTGAAGAGGCTCAGCAAAAGTCCTCGCCACGAGGCACAAAGAATCCCACGACGAGGTTGGTGCTCTCCTCGTCCACAATCGCTCAGAAGAAGTCAGGTCAAGGGACACCCCCAACGACAGCACCCGAACGGTGCTGGCACGCCCACGCAAGAAAAGAGACTGTTGATCAGCTCAAGAAAAACTGGAGCCAAACAGTACTGAGTCACACTCTTTGTTTTTGATATTTTTTTTGTTAAATATATATTTACTCTTTGGATGATTCTATTTAAAACTCCATATTTGATGATTGATATTAATAGAACACCTCTCGAGTACCAACTATTCCAATTATAAAATTTTCATGTTTAATAATTACATATCAATAAACTACAAACTTCTAAATGAGGTAAAAATTTGTAGCTACTTATACGAGTAAGAGAGAGATTGAAAGAGAAGGGGAGGGAGGGAGAAGGAAGGGAGCGAGGGACGGGGTAGGATTGGGTCATTGTTTTTTTCTTATGATTTTTGTTTGAAAGGATGAATGAGAATTAAATTTGTACAAAAATAAGTGGAGGTCCATATGAAAAATATTGAGGTATGAATAGAAATATTCTTACTTTTTTAACAAAATAAACTCAGAAGAATCATTATAAACAATAATGAAAAAGCCTTAGATACGAACTCCTTGGCCCATATCTACCAGGAGAGGAGAGTGACCCCTGCACACGGAGTTAAACATAGTTTGTAGTTTTGTATCATCATTGGCTCATGTAAAAGAAATCTTATATTGTATTAGGTACTTATATTGTATTAGGTTTAGATTTTTTTCGTCCGTTGATTTGATTTAGTTTGATATCTTAATGATTATCAATTTGATTTAATTTTTTTAAACTGCCACTCTTTGAGATGTACAACTTTAACCGTCGAGATACTAATATATGATTAAAAATCCCCACCAGTCTCTTAAAATGACAAAAAAAATAAAATAATAAATTCCTTATTCGAATAGCCATGATAAATTAATGAGCTCTTAATTAATCTATGACCATGATATGCAAGAGATGATAATTAGACTACAAGCAAGAAATAACAGTTGAGGAATTTCATTAACGCCGGCCTCATTCGGTGTGGTCGGTATACAACAGTTCGTATTATCACCGGCAATCATTAACGTTGCAATCTCCTACTGCAGTCCCATAGAAGCAGATTTGGGTGGTTGTGGTGCGACACTTTTCATCTGGGTTGCAAGGAGTTTGGGAGTGCTTCCCTCCGTAGCCATTACACCTTTTTTTTATTTTTTTATATATATAATTATATGAGACGGCCATAAGGCAAAGTTTGAGGGAATAATTGGAGGAAAAAAAAAATCTTCTGTAAGTAATTAGATGTGAAGACAAAAATGAGGGGAGGTATACGATAATGGTGTATCCCTGTCCTGATCAAATAATAACAGGTCAGCTGAATCCGAATCCAAAGCCCAATATGAAGAGAAAGAAAGAATGTGGTAAATTCTGGTTGGCTGAAACCAACTATTGGACTTAAGAAGTGTACAGATTGTCAATGTTTTGGACTAAAAACAAGGAAAGCATGTTCTTTTCCACAAATAATCGATGTGTTCAATCAGTCAGTCCAATCAATCAGTCAGTCCAATGCATGTAATAGAGAAGTCAAATAAGATGAGCTCCTCTGCCGTTTTGGGATTCCCAAATGATTAATAAGATGGACTCCTCTCGCGCTCTCGGGCCTGGATATCTTTAAGGTATGTTTTTTTTTTATATATATATTTTATGTAAAAAAATTTAGAAAATATTGTATCCTATCTATGTCAACACGTAGATACATTTTTTTATGATGAAAGTTGCAAATTCTACTGCAAATATTTATCCATGTTAATTTGTAGTTTGTGGCTTTGGGCATTTGTAAATTATTATAGACACCATTTAGCTCTAAGCTACGACCTTGGCTTCTTTGGTCTATATTAAGAATCAATCATGCGTGATGTTGCAGATTTTCAACCGTTATATTAATTGAAATGTAAAATTGAGAAGAAATAGAAAGGAGAAAAAAAAAAAACCCTTATGTACATTGATCAGTAGATGTACAAATTGCTTTTTAGGGACTATTAACATTACAGAAAAATATAGAAAATGATCCTCCCAACCAATGGTTATATGTAAACAACATGACATTGGTTTTCAAGGACCATTAACATTACAAAACATAGAGAATGCTCCTCACCATAATTAATTACATATCATATGTGGCTAGGTGAGGTCTTTAGTGTCAAATTGAACCAATGTATTTGTGCTAGTCTCATTTGATGGGGCTGCCTCATCTTCAAGGTTCCCACGGGAATATATAGAGCACATGAAGGTCATATTTAAAACATTGGCTCACAAATCAAAACATAAAGAGTCCAACTCAATTTCGTTCGGTCATAATTTGTGCCCCTATATAAATCATATTTGTATAGATCACCATATTAAAAACAAATAATTTGTGCTCCTATTTTCCATATAATTTAAGAACAATACTATTTTAAAACTCTAAGCAACTCAATGAAACTCAAGCTCATTAATTGAAAATCCAAAGGATGCCTAAATTGAATGGACAAAAAAAATGCTATAGTACATAAATGAAAAAGGGACTGCACACAATGACTTCAGTCCTTCATAGTGAAGTGATTCCTAGTCCTTCATAGTGAAGTGATTCCTAGTCGAACTGATCAACAACTAATTAGCTTCTAAGCAAATAATAGTAAACTTCAGCTAAAAATTTTGAACACATACTCAGCTTAGCTCAATAGTGAAGAAACTATTGAAATTTGTTTATGCTTCCTTTTCCATGTTTACTGCTGAATCAGTGACTTAAGGATAATAATGGAAAATGATGATATAGATAGAATAGCTACATATATTTTACTACTCAGAACCATGGGTTGAAGTTATGTTCTATTGAATCCCAAACTCATTGTGGTGTAGCTATCTTTACAGTAGTCTTGGGAGACAACTAAAGAATTCAACAATTTGATTGTAGTTGGTAGGTGTAGTAATATCCATACCTTACCAACTACAATCAAATTGTTGAACTCTTTAGTTGCAGGATTAAAGTAGTATTGAAAAATTTGGTCGATGATGATACGTGTACACTAGATTTAGTTCTCCTACAAATCACACAAATACAAAATATTAATAACAAATAATAATTATCATTTTATTGTGAGAATAGACTAAAATAACAAGAATTATAAGACTTATCTATTGGATTTGTAGACTTCTGGAGGACACGTCATTAAAAAAGAGTTTAAGGTTGAGGCGTGCAGTCACTGCCCTTAAGAGTATATCTGCCCCTCGAAGACTAAGTCTTGGTGTATCAGGTTAAAGCGCCATGTCCTCCAGTATACAACAATCTTGATCCTTGTATGTGTACACTCAATACTTGGATTGGTAAAACAGCTTTGAGACTTTCCTTTAGTGAAATAGAGAGCATAGCAAAGAGACTCACAGAGACATGATATAGATATAACTATGTTGGGTTTTTGCATCTATAGAAGTGCTCGTCAAGGAGGGTATATATAGTAGTGTTTAAGATGAAATTAATCATGAAACAATTAAGACTTGTAACTGACATTATTCAAGCACCAATGCGCACAGACACAATATAGGACCATTTCTTGCAATTTAGGTGTTACGCCCTGAATTTTAGAATCAAAATTTAAAATCCGAAACATGAATTACCACAACGTAAAAATAATCAACCTGAAAATTTCGTTTTCTTAACAACCCCACCATACGAATTTAATTTCAAATCCCAAATTTAGTCTCAGTTAATTATTACAACTCACTCATAAATTAAATTGTAAAGCTCTAAATGAGCATAACAACCTCACAACTCAAATGAAAAACAAATAAATGCTGCAACTCCTAAACAGCACGGTCGCCTCCCTGGTTATCCTGACCTGCAGGAATATCTGCTACACCATTTGAATAGTGTACCGGAATTGCAACAACACAAAACCCGGTAAACTTTTGAAAGCTCGTATGAGTAAAAGAAAGAACGGTTATTTAATTAAGTCATATTTATTTTCACCCAAGCGAACATCCAACAATTCTCACGTCCACAAAGAAACCACAATCTCAACAATCAATCACCAAAACAACAATTCAACACGAAACCTATACTCACATCTTTCTTCTCAAAACCTCAAAATCGTATTTATAAACATACGGTGTTTGACAGACTAGTGCTCTAACTGAATCGTAGCCCGTCACTTGGCCCAGGTTATGGCATCCGACATATTTATCTTTATTGTATGTCATCAATATATATACGTATATACATATTTAGAACGTGTGAAGACCCAAATTTTCATAAAATAAATTTATGTAATTCAATAATTGTTATATTAATTGAATTATGATATTTGAGATTATTTGGATTGTCGTGGGTTGAGAAAATTGGTTTCGAATGATTTTATTTTCGAAAACGAACGTTATTTGGGGGGTTATATGTTCAAAATTTGGGAAAACGTCCTTCATGAAAGTTGTAAAGCTCGTCGATACGAGTTCGTGCATATGTGAAACGTATTATTCGGACTTCGTATGAATAGGTTATGAATATTTGAAAATTAGAATTTTTCTATAAATAGTAAGAAAAATCTGATTTTTTCATTAAGAACGAAAAAATCAGAATTTTGCACAAAAGCCCCCCTCCTCTCTCTCTCTCTCTCTCTCTCTCTCTCTCTCGCGACTGTGGCCTAACCCTTGGCCGACCCGGCTTCGACCCGACCCGACGCCGGACGCCGCCATGAGCCTCCGCTGTCGCAGACCCAGCCCTCCACGCGTGCGCCTCGAGCTGCTCGGTCGATCCCCGCCCTCACATCAGCCAGCCGCCGCTCCTAGGCTTGGATCGGAGCCTCCTTCTGAAGCTCCAACCCGACCCGGCCGGAAAACCAATTTTCCGGCAGTGCACGGGCCGATCAATCCCATTTTCGTGGCATGCCCTTCCTCCTGATCATCCCCATATGTGGCTTGCATCACGATTTTGAGTGTAGAGTGGTAGATCAATAGTTAAAGGTTTCGACATCCCTGATTCAATCTGGAAACTGATCAGAGGACCGAGATTAATCCAACTTCAAAACCCGATCTAGGACGATCTAGACCTCATCTCCGAAAAAGTCAGGTATTAAAGTTGTTCACAATTTCATTTTGAAGAAGTTTATAGTTGACGACTTTTGCATCGGAGGTGGTTGACCGGCGTCGACCGCCGTGTGTGGTAGCGCGTCGGACCAAATTTTGAGTTTATATTATCTGAATGATGATCTATGCATCCATATGAGCGTTTTGATATATAACTTGGTCATGTTAGAAAAAGTTGATAAATAGTCAATTTCAGTTTTGACGTTACTATTTACGAATTTACAGTTTACCTTCGGTTTGCGATTTACGGAGATCAGACCATCGGTTTTACTTCAAATTTTAATATGATGTTCATATGACTGTCTCGACGACTTTGTGTGGTCACGGGTGAAGATCCGACCGTTGGATCTTCATATAATTGTAAAACAGTGATTCGGGAGGCGATTAGTGAAGATCCGTCCACCGGATTTTCGTATAATTTTGATATGATGTTTCCAAGGGCGATCCGTGAGATCTAACAATTGGATCATCGTTTAAATTCGATCCGACCATTGGATTGTCTTTATTTTAGAATCCGACCATTGGATTGTCGTTATTTTGAAATCCGACCGTTGGATCATCATTTAGGTTTATTTAGTGCTTCGTTGGTAAGTAAAGACCGTACTTGATTAGGTACTTGACGGCTCGAGTTGACGAGCATTTGGATTATTGTGAGTTATATTTTATTGAAGACGCGGTGAGAATTTCGAGGTGAGTAAATCTCACGTGGTTTATATTATGAACCGAGTACTTAAATTAATTATTTTTTGTAATTGTGTGGAAAATATTTGTGGATTAAATATCTGTTTTTAAAATCACATGGACTTGATCACTACGGTTCATAGGTAAGTAAAATGAATTTTAATTATACAAATGAATTTCACGATTTTCATATGTGAACTATAGATGGTATTAGTGGTCATTCCTGAGTGGATGATTACATATATATATAATATCGTGGAATATATATATTGATTGACGTGATTTTGAGTGATGATATGATTGAGTTGGAATGATGATTTAGATTATATTCAAATGCTTTAATTTCATAATAATATTATATATGTTGGATGAGTTGATTTCTTTATGTGAAAATACATGTTGTGCTAATTTATGGATTTAAGGTCCACGTAGTGACAGGTATGGGGTAATCGGACGCTCTAATCCTAAGTGGATGATGGGATACGATTGGTTGAGTATGTACAATTATCGGACGTTCTAAATATGTATAAAAGTATACATATTGATGAAATACGATAAAAATAAATATGTCGGATGCCATAACCTAGGCCAGGTGACGGGCTACGATTCAGTTAGAGCTCTAGTCTGTCAAATACCATATTTTTATAAATACGATGATGGGGTATTGTGAAGAAAAATGTGAGTTAGGGTGTGGTGTTGAGTTGTTGATTGATTGTGATTGTTGGTTTTTGTGGTAGTAGAATTGTTGCATGATGACTTAGGTAGAAACAAATATGATTTAATTAAGCAAACGTTCTTTTTTTTACTCATACGAGCTTTCATAAGCTTACCGGGTTTTGTATTGTTGCAATCCCGGTACACTATCCAAATGGTGTAGCGGATATTCCTGCAGGTCAGAATAACCAGGGAGGTGACCAAGCTGCTTAGGTGTTACAGTAGTTATTTTTATTTCATTGAGTTGTGAGGTGTGTATGCTCATTTAGAGCTTTACAATTCATTATGTATTTGAGTTGTAATAATTAACAGAGACAAAATTCGGTTTTGATTTTATTTCGTGTGGTGAGGTTGATAAGAAAAGAAATTTTCAGGATGATTATTTTGAGTTGTGGTAATTTTCATGTTTCGGATTTTGAATTTTATTCTAAAATTCGGGGCGTGACAGAACGTCCGATACTCATACTTAATCTATCCTCATTACCCGACAAGGGTTGTGGCATCCAACTCACTCAACCAATCGTATCCCATCATCCACCTAGGATTAGAGCGTCCGATTACTCTATACTAGTCACTACGTTGACCCTAAATCTATATGTGAGCACAACAATATGTTTTCACACAATGAAATCAACCCATCCAAGGTACACAATATTATTATGAAATTTAAGCATTTGAAATATAATCCAATCATCATTCCAACTCAATCATATCATCACTCAACAACACTCCACCCAATATATATTCCACGTAAATATATATATATATATATATATATACGTAATCATTCATTCAGGAATGATCACTAATACCATCTATAGTTCACACAAGAAAATCGTGAAATTCATTTGTATAATTAAAATTCATTTTACTTACCTATGGACTGTAGTTGATCAAGTCCATGTGACTTTAAAAACAAATATTTAATCCATAAATATTTTTCACACAATTACTACAAAATAAATAACTTAAAAGCACTCAGTTCTTAATATGAACCACGTGAGTTTTGCTCACCTCGAAACTCTCGTTGCGTCTTCAATTTAAACACAAATCACACCGAACCAGCTCACCCGAGTACAAACCGTCAATCACCTAATCAAATGTGACTTGAATTTAGCCAATAATTCCAGAACACACTTAAACTACCATTCAACGGTCAGATTCTAAATTATAAGAAAATCTAATGGACGGATTCTCACAAATCGCCTCCCTAATCACCGTTTTGCAATTATACGAAGATCCAACGGTTGGATCTTCACCCATGACCACATAAAGCCACTGAGACAGTCATATGATCATCATATCAAAACTACAAGTCCATCGGACGGTCCTAACTTCACATATCACAAATTTAACGATCAAAATCTAAAAATTCATAACTAAATCATACGATATCTAAAAAATACATATAATATACCGAAACGATCGTATTGAAATGTAGAATTGTACAAAAACTATATTTTTGACCCCCGGAGGTAGCCGGAAAGGACTGCCGGAGTTAACGGCAGAGCCGCCGCCGATCACCACCAATAGTGTCGGGGCCGAGCTGCTCTGGTAATTACACCACTTACGACTTAGCTTGTTGCAAGTTTTTGAATAAATTTGTTGTCAATGTTATAATTTTTGTTTAATTATATGTAAATAGTGTAAATGAATATTGTAACTTTGTTCTCAATGTTGTAATTTTGATTCAAATAATTATAATTTTTGTTCAAATAGATGTAAAATGAGTGTATGATAAACATCACATTACCATAGCTTGTTTCGCAAATCAGACATATTTGCATTTAAGCCTACATTTTTTTTTTAAAAAAATATTTTATTTTAGGTTGAATGTTAATATAACTTCCGTTTTTTCAATTTTCAAAAGGAACTTAATATTTCTTTTGACTACTAGTTGCATGGTGGAGGGACAAGTAAAACTAGAAAAGTAAAAACAGACGACACGGAAAAGGATGCACATATTTATTGGCAAGTACAGAAAAAGATGAGGTTAATTAGTCCAAGCGTGCCCTCGAGTTGAAGGAACTAGGAACTCACCCCATGCCACTATAGCATTCTAGAAATAGTGCGGAGAAAGAGGTACGTAATGAGCCGAGGAGAAACCATTTCTAACAAATATGAGTGCTCGGCCATGCTCCGAGGATGGAGTGCTCGGCCACATCAGCACCATCCTGGCCGCACAAATCGATGCTTCAATACTAACCGCTCATTAAGGTAGACCGGGTAACCTGTTGTTAAAGTTAGAGGAAGAAGCTAGGTCCCGCGGTTAGCTTTCAAGGGACCCTTATTTTGTTATTTTCCCTCTCTTTCTTTCTGTGCATTTCTTCTTCAGTTATTCCCATCCATTCTCTTTCTTTACTAATCAAATATACAAGTATCCTAATACAAATTGCAGTTTTATTTTAATGAATTTAAGACTTCTTTGCTATTTTAAGCGTGAAGTAGAGTTCCATCGAATCCAAGGAAATAGAGAAATAGAAATTTAAATCCTTCATTTTGTCTTCAACTTTTTGTGAACTTTGTCTGGGTATTGGGTTTGATGGAAGCTTGATCGATCCTCTGTATTGGTTCTTATGGAGATTTATTTGCATATTGGATTTACATCTGCATACATCTTTTCAATTTCTTGCCTTTGATTATCGAAACAGCCTCGGTTATGCAGATTTTCGCCACCGAAACCGGCCATAATTTTCTAGCATTGATATGTTTCGTTTAACTAGCGTCGGTGTCGGTTCGGTTGCTGACAAATAATGAAACTGGTTGTCTGTTGAGATGCTTTCAAATTCATCAAAGAAGATTTTATTTAGCCTCTAAATAATATATTTCGAACTTGTTGATAATATATAGCTTGAGCCACTGTCTTTGGCTCAATTTCTCCAAGACACGCCAAAAATACTCATTTTGAATCCAAACAAGTTCATAGATGATTTTTGTCAGATCAGCACAAACCAATTGAAGAAGAACATACAAACCTTTCTTTCATATCTATGGACATGAATTTCATTCGTTTTCTTGCACCTAAACACATACCCAATCAAAGATCTTTTCCACATAAGACTTTTGCCGGAAGAACTGATGACTGCGTTCTCGCAAGAAGAAGAGCAGGAAATTAAAAGGTAATTAAAAATGTGGTTGAGTCGTTAAGACGTGGAGAGAAAGTAGAAGAAAAGATAAGGATATGAGAGGAGTCAGTGTGTGCAAGCCTAGGATGGAAGTTTTTCGTCCAATCATGAGCTAACAACTCAATTAAATGAAGGGATTGTAATCATATGCGCAAGCAGCCTATGGTAAAATCCATACAACTAATAGGATAAGAGAGAACAGATTCGGTTCAGCCCGGTTTTTTGAAAAGCAAAACCGCAAACCGACACGGAAGTGACTGATGCTGTTAGTGACATAGGTATTGTGTACAAAAATTAATCTGATCCGCCCTCATTTTGACATCAAATAAAGCGGTCAACCCTTGATATCGGTATCTTTCCCTAAGGGAATATAACTCATACCCACAAGATTGTGACAGCTAACAAATCTAAAAAAGAAAGTTACGAATGAGCGGCTATGAGTATAGTAGTTTTATGTGATATTTAGGATTTAGAGCTGACATAATAGATCGAGACCCAAACGACGACGAAAATAACTGAAATTTTGACCATAACAATTTATTCTTATCATGATAACGTCCTGCGGTCGATTTTGATATAGTCTATTTCCGCCACATTGTTCCTCATGGAATGTATAATATTTGACATAACAAATAAAAAAGTTAGACCACATTAGTAGACATATAAGAATTTTGTGCGATCTAAGTAACTGAAATTGAAAATTGATAAATTTGACTTTACCCATCTATTTATAGCATATTAATAGGTATTGTGTACAAAATTTAACCTGATCCGTTATCATTTCGACATGAAATAAACCGGTCAATCATTTAAAAGCTTCTACTGCCCTAAGGAGAGCCAACCCTTGAGGAGATAAAATTCCAAAAATTTTTACATTAATTGATATAGCTCCTATCCACGAGAATGTGAGAGCTGACAGATCAAAAAAATAAGTTACGAGTGAGTAGTTATGAGCATATTAGTTTTATGTGATGTTTAAAGTTTATGGTTGACCGAATAAATCGAGACCCAAGCGACGATGAAAATAGCTGAAATTTTGATCATAACTATTTATTGTTATCACGATAACAACCTACGGTCGATTTTGATAAAGTTTATTTCCTACACATTGTTGCTCGTGGAAGGTATATTTTTCATTACAACTATTAAATTAGTCATACCACATTAGTAGACATCTAAGAATTTTGTGCGATCCAAGAATTCAAAATTTAAAATCGATAAATTTGACATTACACATCTATTTATAGCGTATTAATAGGTATTGTGTAAAAAAATTAACCCGATCTACTGTCATTTTGACATGAAATAAACCGAACAACCCTTTAAAAGCTTCTACTTCCTTATGAGGAGCCGATACTTGAGGAGATAAAATTCTCGACACTAGATTGAATGAACCCTTTATCTACTAATTCATGTAGCTGAGTCTTCAATTCTTTTAATTCAGCAGGGGCCATCCGATATGGTGCTTGAGATATAGGTGTTGTTCCCGGAATCAAATCGATAGTAAAGTCTATCTCTCTTACAGGGGGTAAGCCAGGTAATTCATCTGGAAATACATCGGGAAATTTCCTAACCAATGGTATATCCTCAATACTCAACTCCTCCCTACTGGTATCTACCATATGAGCTAAGTAAGCCTGACAGCCCTTGTTCAAAAGCTTTTCAGCCGTTAAAGCCGAAATCAGGCAAGAAGGGAGAACATTCCGATCACCCTGAAAGAAAATTATCGGCTTCCCTGGACTTCTAAACACTACAATCTTGCGAAAGCAATCAACATTAGCCCGGTGAGTTGCTAAAAACTCCATTCCCAAAATCACATCGAATTCTACAAGATCTAAAGGGATTAGATCAACTTCCAAATCAACATCATCAATCAAAACGCTACAACCTTTAAAAACCCACTCTATCTTAAATGATGCTCCCGCAGGCAGAGATACATACCACTCGCCCATGAGGGGCGACAGCGGTACATTTACAAAGCATGCAAATCTACTTGACATAAAAGAATGCGAAGCACCAGGATCAATTAAAGTATAAGCAGGTTGACCAAACACAGATAACATACCGAGGATAACATTTGGTGAATCGCGGCCCTCCTGCTGAGTCATGGCATGTAATCTTGCATGAGTCGTGGGGCGTCCTCTCTGACCTCTACCCTGCTGGGAACTGCCATGAGTTACTGCACCGGCGCGCGTACAACTGGAAGAAGCAACATTACCACTAGTAGAAGTACCAGCGGATGACTGACCTGTCGCCTGAAAATGGGTAGATGCAACTCTCTGAGTCAACAGGGGGCAGTCCCTTTTAAAATGATCTTGCTGTCCACACTCAAAGCACCCCACTGACTGATATTGCCCATACTGGGCTGGCTGACTAGCTAGAGTTCTGTGCTGACTGCTAGAACTAGCCCTGCTCTGTCCAAACTGACGTCCACCCAACTGTCCCCGATTGAATCTCCTGGTGCGCCCCCCGCGTCTAAAACGAGATCCAGCACTAGATCCACTACTCTGTCCACTGCCTGCTGATGATCCTGAACCGGAGGTGGAAGCTGATCTCTTCGATGGGCCCTGGCTAAGACTGTCTAAGTCTCGGGGTCGAACTCCCGATAGATACATAGTCTCCAGCCTCAGAGTGGCGTTAACCGCCTCATGATAGGTGTAAAAGGGTATAGCTGTTAACTGGACACGATAATCACCCCCCAAACCTTCAATGAACCTGTAGATCCGCTCTTCCTCAGTACTTATCAGATCTGGCACAAACTGGGCTAACTGGGTGAATCGCTGTTCAAACTCCGTCACCGACCTATCCCCTTTCTCTAGATGTAGAAACTCATACTTCATCCTGTCACGGATAGCTATGCCATAGTACCGCCTATTAAAATGTTCCTTGAACTGTTCCCAAGTTATCGGACCGACGTCCCACAAATCTCTACTAGTCGTATCCCACCAATCAAAGGCCACTCCGTCAAGAAAGTCTACTGCCAACCCCACTTTTCGTTCCTCTGGACAATTAATCTGAGCAAAGACCCTCTCCACCTTATTCAGCCAATTCTGGGCATCCATAGCATTCGGAGCATGGGAGAAACTATAAGCTCCATGTCTCTTTGCTCGCTCCATGGTAAAATCAGTCCTAGAGCCAGGAAGCGCTGCTGTCAACTGTTGGACAATACGTCCCAAGGCATCTGCTAGTCCTCTAGAAGCATTCTCATCTCCTGGAGCGGGAGGAGTCTCCCCGCGATTTCGGCGTCTAGGAGGCATAGCACCTGAGATTAAAAAGAAGATTAAACAATTTATAGTAAAGATACCAGGACAACTACCTTATACACCTGAGAACATACTAGCATCGAAGAGCACATGATGGGGATCCGCCGCGGTCGGGCCATCACTCGGAAGATACTAGATGTCATCAAGTACATAAGATAGTAGAAGTGACAAGAAACAGAAAACCTTAAGCTCTGATACCAACTGTCAGAACCCATCCCGAAAATCCTTTCAAATTTTCAAGATGGACTCTGCGGGGCCCACTTTTAAGAAAAATTCGACAGAGCTTCCCTCAAAAGTGGACAACCCAACCTGTGAGAAAAACGACAAAAACAAATTTTTCTAAATCCAAGATCCCACAACATGCAGTCATCCTATATTTCACAACCACCACAAGTTATTAAGCAAAACCCAAGCGTAAAGGCAGTAAAATTTATACAATACAGCCTGGGGTTCTAATCTTCAACTCCATAAGTAAAACACGTCTCTGACAACGAGATGAATACACAATAACAATAAGTCTCTCAAGGTTATCAGAGCAATCTACGATAAAAATCAAATATATTACATGAGGTAGGTTAATATTAACCTACGAAAGGCAAGTGGCAGAACTGGTGCTAAGCCTCGATCCCACGCCGAACAGCAACACTGCAAACTGGGCAAAGGAAACCGAAAAGCCCAGGGGAAAGTAAGCGATAAAACATTAGTTGTGAGTGGACAAAAATATTTAATTAAGAAAGAAATGTTTCTCACTTTCCCACATTTATTGTTTAGAACGTTCTTACGCATGCAATAGGGAACTAAAGGTTTTTAAATCACTTTCATGACTAAGCCAGCCCCGCTGGCTTAAGGGAAGTTCGACCGACCCTGTTAGTCGGACTAATAAATAAATAAGTAAATAATTTAAAAGGTATGAGGAAAAACGTCATCACCATACAATACAATAAAGTGAGCCGCTAAGGCTCGGGTCGGAGTGTCCCACACTCAAGAGCATCCCATGCTCGGCTCTACTCACCCACTAACACAAAGTAAGTAGGGAGGAGTACCAATAGGCTAGCTAGCAATACAGTATATCGACCCAGGTATGGTGGGTAAAAACCATATGAAAATCGAGAATTTGTGAGATTTCCTCGAAGTCTCACAAGAAAGGAACTTAGTCCAATGACGTGACCCCGCACGCCAACATGATTCGAAATTATGAATCAATATACTAAAATAATGTAAGTTTATAATCTCGAAGAAATCTTCCCTTTCCGAAGATTTTTCGAGAAACCCGAATCTATTAATAAATAATGATACTTTCATTTTCAGAAATAATCTTATCGAAGATTATTTCTAATAAAAAGTTCGAAATGGAACATAACCACTTCTAATCGGCAATTTGAACCATAACTAATTTCATAATCAAAAATCGAATAATATGCTCATTAAATAACAGATACTTTAAATAATTTCGTAACTTAGAAAATTTAATTGCATGCATGACTTTAAAATCAAACGTCCACTCACAGTATACGGCTAAGCTTGCCGTCGATCCGAACCCTCTTCGTAGGAATCCTCCTCACGTCCTGTACAATATAACGTTCATAAACCAATAAGTACAGGACGGATAAAAATTAAATCCACCAAAAACCAAACCATATCCCAATTGTTATTATTTACTTAAAAATCTCCAATTTCACTTTTCTAACTTCATTTCTTTACTTTGAGCTTCCGATTAAGGAATTCCGATACACGGATTATCCGTGAATTAATCAATGAATTTCACACCATAACGAAAACCATATCTACACTTCACAAAATTAATCCGAGGTCACCAATATGGAAACTACATTATACCAACGATTAAATAGCCAAATTACGACAGTCAGAAACCTGCCCTACACCACCTCACGCGCCGCCCACAGTGGCGGCGAGTGGCGGTTACTCGCCGGAATCAACCTCCTCCTATGGCCACCAAATTTCATACACAACATCAATTCTACCCACTGGTCATTTCATTCAACTACAACACATCCAAATAACAATCAAAACTAGTCGAAATCAATGAATGAACATAAACCCAGAAATTTTCCAAGAACCCTAGAATTTCAATTCAACAATTCGACTTCTACACAGCAAATCGAGACACAAGGCCATAGGGGAAATGATCAGTGAAGAAAACCGAACCTTCGACGCCGGTTTGGTGGCCGGAGATGACCGAAATCGTCGAAAATCGCCGAAAAACCCAATCTGCTACAGTGAACTTCGTGGCTCAATTCTGAGCTCCTCCGGTCGAGATACCGTGAAATGCGACCATGGGCATGACGAGGAGGAAGAGGCGAACCTAGGGATGTCTGGGTTTCATCGTGGGGCGGCCGGAATCGAAGGAACTTGGAGGAGGAGGATTCGGCCGAACTGGAGGAGGAAGAAATCGGGGGAGAAGAGAGAGAAAAGGCCGGGTAAGTTTCTAAATTTGGAAACTTACCACAGTAACTTTCTATTTAAAGAACTTACTATGAACAGTAACCGAGAATAGTAAATTTAGTTTTTCGCTTATAACTTTCGCATACTAACTCCGATTTTTACAAACCACGTATGCATGTTCTCGGTTTAAATCCTCTACGACTTCCATGAAGAACATTTTCTCAAATTATGACCCGAACAAAAAGTCAACTTTTAGGGCCACTAAAATCATATAACGGAGTAAAAATTAAGTGTAACTGACATTTACCGTCAAATTAATAAAAATCGAAAATTCTGGGTTCGGGACATAACAGTAATAGTTGGCACAGTTCTTTTCTTGATTTATTAACGTAGTTTTCCCAAAAACTCAGCTAAAAAGACATGTGAAGCGGAAGACAAACGTGTTTTGACTGTGCCCCTTTGAGGGTTTGTAATGTGGGAACATTGCTTTTAGCGAGGTAAAAATTTACATAATTTGTATAAATTGCTACTTGCATCAGAGTTTGGGGGGATGAAATCTGTTGTCCCCAATATCCTGTGCTAAATCTATCCTGATGCATTCATTGGTTTATATATTTTTTTAATCTTTTGTTTAATTTTTTATTCTTTATAGACCGATGAATGCATGTGAATAAATTTGACATTGGGTTATTAGGGACAGCAGATTTCATCCCGAATTTGGGTGGGAGGGCCGGGGCCCGTGTTGGGTTTCACTACGTACTCAATTGAGATGCTACGTACGAACATGAAATTTAAATAAACTTGCATGTAATTGCTAAGTTGGAAATGCCATTAGGTATAACGTACATGTATTTAAGTGAGGGGTGGGGCCATGACAACCTGAACCCAATGAGAACCGAAGGGAGTGGCGCCCTACCATTGGCACGGATGGGTCATGACAACAACGGCTTACTGGCGGAAAATTGGGTGAACCCTGAAGTCCTGAACCCAATGAGAACCGACCATTGGTATGGATAGTGGCGGGTATTCTCTTTCAGAATAATAAATAGGCACCGCTTCTAGAACGGTCCAGACGGATAGATGAGAACCACGCAAAGCATTGGAATGCACATATTATAGGACGATTGGGTGCATGCTTCTAATTAGTGGGTCTTGATTGTGATGAGCTAGCAATGATGCGTGTGGTTTTTTAGTCAAAAAAATAATGTATTAAATAAGGAAAAACTCACAAACATTATCTGAATTTCAAGCTACTAATAACTTTCGTACCTCAAGTTCAAAAAATATCAGATTGGTACCTAAACTTCTGATCCCGACCCAATATCAGTACCTGGGAACAGTAAAATCGTTAACGGAGTTAATTTTTGAAGGGTAAATATATCATTTCACTATAATCTTCCCCAAAACTCTCTCTCCTCTCTCTGCAAACCCAGATTTCTTCTTCTTCTTCTTCTTCTTACCTCATCACACATCGATTTGGGTTTGTGTGTGTGAGGTATGAAGAAGATAATGAAAAATCTAGGTTTGCAGAGAGGGAGGAGAGAGTTTTGGAGAATGTGAACAGTGAAATGACAATTTTATCATTGAAAAGTTAATTCCGTTAATTATTTTATTGTTTCCAGGTATAGATATTGGATCGAAGCCAGAAATCCAGATACCAATATGATATTTTCGAAATTGAGGTACGAAAATTATTAGTGACAATCAGTTACTGTTTGTGAGATTTTTCCTGTATTATATAAACATTTGATTCAAAAAGAAGCAAAGACGACCGAGGCGGAAAAGCGCATGAAAAGTTAGACCACCGCCCCCTCACAAGTCTAAAAACAAAACTGTTTGGGTTGAAATGTAAACGATGTCACTCGTGAGGTTAGCAATGACCAGGAAATTCCAGTCGCCAGTTTGGTTTAGTAGGACACCGGTCTCACCATTCTTAATTGAATTTTATCGATGCCATGGACGTCTTATTTTTCCAACAAACCTTAATATTTAAATGATGACACCTGTGACCAACAGAACACGAGTATAATAAAGAATAATCAATTTTATTTAGGGAATATGGTTATTTCACGTGCCTGCCCGAGCTACTACGAATCTTTTCTTATTGTTTCGCTATTCCTTTAAACCACATGTGGTGCCATGCCAGAGTCACTATAAAAAGGGAAAGACGAGACATAGTTTGCATATCCATTCCATTCCATTCGTCTCTCTAGCAACAAATATCCTACTAGCTAGCTGTAATGGGTTCCATGACACTTCCCAAAGAGCTTCCCACCATCAATTTCTCCCTCCAGGACTTGAAGCCTGGCTCAAGCTCCTGGGCTTCCACCTGCAAACAAGTCCGCTATGCACTGGAAGAATACGGTTGCTTTGTAGCATTGTACCAACAAGTTTCCCCACAGCTTATGGACAATATCTTTGGCCAATCCAAGGATTTGTTCGAGGTTCCCCTCGAAAACAAAGTCAAGAACACCAGCGAGGAGCCTTACCGTGGCTATATCGGACCAAACCCGCTCATGCCGCTCTATGAAGGCATGGCCATTGATAACGTCACATCCCCACAAGAAACTCAAAAGTTCAGGGATCTCATGTGGCCTAACGGAAAGACCAAATTCTGGTACGTACCTACTTAAGTTCTTTTACTTAATAAACTAATTAGCCTTAATTTGTTCAAATTAATAACCGGTTGTGTGCATGTGTTCTTCCTTTCCTTGCAGCGAAATCACAGATCTATTTGCCAAGTTGCTCGGGGACTTGGAAAACACTGTGGAAAAGATGTTGTTCGAAAGCTTCGGGATACCCCAAGAGCAATATGAATCGTTGGCGAGTTCAAACAGTCATCTTCTTCGTTTTCTCAAGTATAGGACACCAGAAGAGAGTGATGCAAACATCAGGTTTCCGAGCCACACGGACAAGAACTTCACCACCATTGTTGTTCAGCATGATGTCGGTGGCCTCGAGGTTCTGACTAAGGATGGTGATTGGATTAGTGTTGAGTCTGCACCGTCTCAGTTCCTCTTCATGGCTGGTGATGGACTTCAGGTACTTAAAAATCCTATTCCATTAATTTTTAAAACAAAGTTATGTGCCGCCTAAGAGCTTTATAATCTATAATAAATTTTCTAGTTAGTTGTGTACTGTGCCCGGGAGACCTACAGAAGGCAGGCTAAAAGCGTAAAGGCTAAGAGTCTGCACGATCTTCATTCTAGTAACATATATTCCAAAATGGAAGAGAAAAAAAATAACTTACTGTCCTTATAGTAAGTGAAAACAAGCAAGGATCCATGAACCGGCTGCTCTCTGCAAAACAACAAATTAAGCAAATAATTATGCCTACTCGTAACATATATCTAGCTCCCTCTAGCTTTAGTTTTGTTTTATACATGTAAACTAATCAAAATTTTTTTCTCGGTTAATTAACTACAACGTACGTAGGATTTGTCACTAGCTAATAAATTAAACTTTAAGTTTGGATTAAACAATTGAGTAAAATTAATTTGAATAGTTATTTAATGATCTGATTGCTCTGATAATAGGTATGGAGCAATGACAGAATAAAAGCATGTCAGCATCGAGTGAAGCACTGCGGGGACAAGACTCGATACTCGTTGGGAATGTTTACGTTTAACAATGGAGTATTCCAAGTACCCAAAGAGCTAGTAGACGACAGTCACCCACTCCTCTATAACCAGTTCGACAGTCGTGGCTTCATAAGATTTTACACCACAGCGGAGGCCAAGAAGGCAAAGTCGCCCATCAAAGCATATTGCGGTGTTACAAACTAACTATTCTCCACCCGAATATCTACCTATAAAATAAATATTCATCAGCTAGCTAGGAATCGATCAGGATCCATACTTTACTTTGCGATTCCATATGTAGCTGCTTTGCTTTTGCAGTTATGGGAGGTCAGGATTCATTGGACTCATTGTCTATGTAATATATATCACCATCTATCAATCTATTAAGAAATAAATTATGTATTACAAGTATACAAGGAAAAATTCGACTATAGACTATAGTGCTGGTGGATCTTGGTCTATATAAGACTTCCGTGTACTAGATGGTTTTGAGTACCTGCCAAGAATCTTTGGCCGAATTTCCTTGCAGTAGAGGACAACTTAGAACATGGTTGAGATAACCTCTCTCGTCATGCATCTTCCATTATATGTGCCATATGCTACTGGAGTACCCAGTACTCATTATGATATGGGCATATTGACTTGTAAGTCTTCCAAAATATCTCTGTGGCTTTGTTCTGTCTCTGCCAAGGATCTTTGAACTAATTTCTTAGAACTATTATGTGCCATGTCCTACTGGAGTACTAGGTACTATTATGATATGGGCATATTGACTTGTAAATCTTCCAAAATATCTCTGTGGTTTTGTTTTGTCTCTGCCAAGGATCTTTGGCCTAATTTCCTAGAACTATTATAACATCATATCACGTCTTTGCTTCTTTACAGCCACTGCTTACTCGTTTACATACACCACCGGAGACAAACGAGTACTGCTTTAGTTGGCTCACGCCTTTAGCAAGCAACCAAGTTGATCATATTCAAGCAAACGTTTTTCACTTGACATCTACTGATGATCGATGAACATTCTCTAATATACATTCATTGAAAATAAAAAATGGAATAGACAAATGCTCGTATAAAAAGTAGTTGTACTATAATTAATTAATTTTATATTATTTAAGGACACCTAGCATAGGTGTCTGGTCTAAATTCTAATGACTTGTTCCAATTGTATTACGGTGTAGTCTTGCATATATCTTCTTACATATCCTAATTATTATACGATTATGTTTTTTTGCTTGTAATCCTTTATATAAAGAGGTTTCTATTATCAAATGAAGTACAATTAATTCTCCTATTTCATTATGTTGTTATCTCCTGGCAACGGTGCCAAAAATTGATATGCTAAAAGTAACACGCAATTTAATCCTTAAAAATGTCAATCGTTAGTATATGGTAAATAGTGATCATTCAAGCCTGGGATTAGGGGTACACCTGTAATTGCATAAACAAATAAAGAATTAATATAAGTATGAAATGTTATTTATAAAAATGTACAAAATTACATAATATCGAAATTGGGGGATTTGGGATTAGATCGAAAACTAAAAGAAATCAAATTAAAAAAATGTAAAAGCATATATACAAGGGTGGAACGCAAGGAACAAAGATCAAAATCACATCCATATGCAAGAAATCTAATTACAAATCCTATAGTTGATTTTCTATGTCATGAGAAAGTTGACCATATGAAACGTTAATAAGCAAACGATTTCTCAGTTTTTACTTTCCTTGAATAATTAATCTAAGTGAAAGCACCTAAATTAATCCTATATATTGAACATGCAATCATAGTCTAAAAAGTTAGCTACTCAATCACATATTCAATGCACAAAAAACAAAGAAATGTCAACTTGAGTGCACAACTTAGTATGAAAAAAGTTTATATATTTGCAATGCTCCTCAATTGATTTCGACTTTTATTCAAAGCTTTTACTACTTATGATTTAGGGTTAAAAAAAACTATTAGGTGAATTGTTAACCTAAATTTAGTTTCAATTACATGCAAATCCTAAAAGTTCGGAACCAATTAAGATTAACATATAAAAGATTTCAATAAAGCAAAACCAATTGAGCAAACTCACATACACATGAACATATAGAAATCACAAATTTCATTCAAGCATAAAGACGGACTTTAAACTTTGCCATTAACGTTATGTGTTAACTAGAAATCATTGTTCATGAATTCAAACAAAGAAAATGAAAGAGTTTACAAGGAAAAAGATTGAACTACACCGTGAAAGGATGAATGAAAAACACTTGAGACGTTGAATACTTGAATCTTGAAAGCAAGGCTTCAATGCTACAGCACAAGGGTGAATGATGGTAGCTAGGGCTTGCTCACGGCTTCTTCCTCTTCTCTTGTTTGCTTGAAAATCGCAGAACCTTGAGAGCTAGAGAACGGAGAGAGTCTTGGCGTATGAAAAGAATGAAAGAATGCGTGCTTAGCACTTTTTAATTTTTTCTTTTCCTTTTTTTTTGATCTTCTCTCTTCATTAATTTTTTTTCCTTTTTTTTTTTTTCATTCCTAAGGCCTCTCTACTTTCTTCTTTGATCTTGAGCTATGTTTCTTGACTTTCTTCTTCTTCTTCTTCTTGTTTTTTTTCCTATTTTTCCTTGTTTATAGTTTTAGGCCTCCACTATTTTTTTTCTTCTATTTATATATATCACACATTTTTTCTTAGTTCTTCTAATTGAGCCCTTGATTAATAAGGCCTCATTGAAATTTTCATGCTAGCCTCTTAGTTTTCACTAGAATTGGTACCCGCGCGTTGCTGCGGGTTTGGAATAGAATCTGACAGTTTAAGGATGCAGAATATAGCTGAAAAGTAAGTTTTATAACAGAAGATATAAATCTTGTTTTAGTAACATCACCACTAATGTAGACATTGTGGTAATGTTAAAAAAATAGTTGCATTTGCTGTTCGAACAGCTTGCAAAAAATAGGTACAGTTGTAGGCTAACTTAATTACAATCACTGCTTGATGTATTTGTCAAAAACAGATGATGATGTCTGTTAGCATATGTGTATGCCAAAAGGTTGTTAACAGCTGTGGAGGTTGTCCAAAAAGTTGCTTCCTCCGGTTAAAAGTGTCATCACACTTGTCTGTTTTCTTTTTGTTGAAGGTCTCCATGGATGATGCTGCTGATTCGATGCTGCCTTCCTTGTCATCGAAATAGAGGATTAGCACTGATGTCAAAAAGTTGTGTTTTCTGTTGTTTTCCCATGTTACAACTTCTGTGTCACTGCAAATCATTTTATCACAAAGCTGAAAATGCACAACAAAGCAAAACAAAATTGCAAGATCTTTTCAGAAATCAAACTGATCCATAGACAAATTCAAATCCTAAACAAATCCAAATTTAATTGACTACACTTAATTAAAGGTCTGTAGTTACCTTGGCGAGTGCAAAATATTTTGAATCTAGAAATTGAGTTTGTAGTGGATGACATTTGCATATTGTGGTACCATCTAAGTGCCTATCAACGAAGAAAAGAAAATCAAATTCAAATACCAATATGCTTTGCCATGACTCAAATACCAAACTTGATACAAACCCATAATATATACTGCTGAGAATTCCAAACCTTAGCAGCAAAAACATAAACTTGATTGCAGAAAGTGAGACAAACATAGTAATAGCAAAAGCCAATATCAAAATGAAGCTAAAGACCCAACATTTACATAAAAATGTGGGAAAAAATGAAAAGGGTTATTGAGACCAATAATCCTAAACCAAATAAACCAATTCTTCTATATCTAATTCGATCTAGTAGATTAAGAAATGAATTTGGTGCAAGAAATCATTTTTGTGCTAGTAGGTATAGTAATCTAGTATCTGTGCTTACTTTAGAGTTTGTCTCAGAGCTGAAACAGGGTCATGGTGATGACTACCCCATAATGGAAACAAAAATGTCCTCTCTTTCTATAGTCCCATCTTGCAATGTCTGTGTTAAAGTGTTTATAAGGGCACCCTCAGAACCATATATCTTGACTGTGTCAAAGTGCATGTAACCCATCTACATTGTACAAATCAATTATTTCAGAAATTTGCAGGTAATATAGAAAATTACATCGATCCGGGTTTTCATCAATTTAATCAACGACTTTCCAACACATGCAAAAATTACAAAGATCAATTATATGAATTATAGAGAGAATCCACAAATCCAACCAAACAAAAACTCAGACCTCCTAATTGTGCACAAATGCCAGAGCTTCAATCACCAATTGCAACCCTACAAATCCCAAATAGCCGACAAACCCAATCAGAAAACCAGCCCAACAGTAGATAAAAAATGTCACAAATTGAAAACCACATAAACCATAAAAAGAAAAAATTCATATGTGATATCACAGAAATAACAACAAAGAAAAAAACATAAAGCATAAAACATGAACCAAAATCAAATCCTCAGATACATACTAACACATGCATGAAACAATTTGCTGCCTTCCACTCTGTTGAAGGCAAAACATTCCCACATAAACCACCTCAAACAAAGGCCAAATGCAAACCCACACAAACCCACCTTCACATGCACGACCAAAAATTACATGCACCCAAACCCAAAACAAATAAACCAAATAGAAAATTTACCTAAAACTCAAAATCTCAAAGACACCTGAGTGCTTAACCGGACCCTTTGACTTAATCAAAAAGTTGCCACCTCAATCGAAACTGGTAGGTGAAAGCGATAGGCCTGGCTGAATCACGATCAAGAAATTTGACCAATATTTGAGAGAGTTGAGATTCCAGAGAGCAGGAGAGAGAGAGAGAGAGAGAGAGAGAGAGAGAGAGGAACGCAAGAGAAATGAAAGCAGCTCGGGCGCAGTCTAAAGAGGCCTTTTATACCTAGGGCTGAAACGAAGGGTAAAACAGTTATTTCATAGTGTCGGCTCGGCTCGAGCTGATACGTTACACAGCTTAGTAACAGTACCAAACCCACCAACTTTAGTATATAGTATATAATGACCGCCCCTGGGTAGGGATAGTGGCGAGAATGCTCTCTCAAAATAATAAATAGGTGCGGCTTCTAGAAGGATCCAGATGGATGATGCCCGTTGATTCTGATGAGCTAGAAACGCATGTGGTTTTTGAGTCAACAAAGCATGTATTATAATAAAACATTTGATTCAAAAAGAAGCAGAGAAGATCGAGACAGAAAAGCGCATGAAAAGTTAGACCACCGCGGCCTCGCAAGTCTAAAAATTAAAACTGTTTGAGCTAGCGGAAATGTGAATGACGGGATCACTCGTGTCTCGTGAGGTTAGCAATGACCAGGAAATTCCGGTCGCTAGTTTGGTTTAGTAGTACACCAGTCTCACCATCCTTAATCAATTTATTAATGTCATGGACGTCTTATTTTTCAACAAACCATGGTATTTAGATGACGGCACCTGTGACCAACAGAAACACGAGTATATTAACCAATAATCAATTATTATTTAGGGAAAATGGTTATTTCACGTGCCTGCCTGAGCTACTACTGGTCTTTTCTTATTGTTTCCCAATTCCTTTAACCCACATGTGGTGCCATGCCAGAGTCACTATAAAAAGGCAAACACGAGACAGTTTGCATATCCATCCCATTCAATTCCAGTCTCTATAGCAACAAATATCCTACAAGCTAGCTGTAATGGATTCCACACTACTACAAAATCGAAAATAGACAACGTTACCTAGATAATGGTTTAATAAAAAACGTTGTGGGTTTTTTTTTACAACGATATAGTCAGAACTGTTATTGTGAAGATCCAAAATTTCAGTTAAATATTTGGAAAAAATTTATTAATTTATAAGAAGTTATAAGTTGTGGGTGTGATTCAAATGTCATTGTTTGAGAAATCTGGTTCCGAATGATTTTAGTATCGAAATTTAATGTTATTTAGGGTTACTAAAATCGACTTTTTATACGTAAGGAATTTAAGGAAACTTCCTTCATGAAAGTCGTAGAGCTCGTCGATACGAGTTCGTGCATATGTGGAACGCAAGAATTGGAGTTCGTATGAAGAAGTTATCGCGTCTGGAAAAGTTTCCATTTCAGGTATATATAGGCTACTATTTCAGGAATTATCCCAAATAGCAAAAATATCTCTAAAAAGGAAACTGAAATTACACTTCATCTTTCTCTCTCTCCCCTGTCGGGACGAAAACAGAGCATGCCCTTCTTCGGCTTCGTTCTCCCTCCTCCGGCCACTGTTTGACGCCAAACCACTTCCTACAGCTTCGTATTTTCCTTGCGCAGCTACCAGAGGCAGCCTTGCGCCGCGTCTTGGCCTGTAGTGGCCGTGGGAGCTCGGTTTCGGTTAGAGACTGTTTTGAGTTCAAACCAAGATTTCTCCTAGCTCCAGCCACCAAACTCGAGTTCTTTAGCTTGTTGAACTCGTATCAAGGAGTAGAACACGCAGCAAGAAGACCTGGACCTAAAGTGAAGTTTTTGACGTCGAACGGAGCAGCTATCGGAAAATTTCAGTTTTCCGGCGAACCCAACTGATTTTAGGTATTTTCGACCACTTCCGCTCGTTTTCTCACTTCGTACTAGTTATGAAAGTTGCTCAAAATGATGAAAAGAAGGAGAGAAGCCCAGCCCCGACACCATTGGCGGTGGTTGGCGGCGGCTCTGCCCCTAACTCCGGCGACCTTTTCCAGGCCAGTTCCGGGGGTCCCAAGGTCAGTTTCAGCCCATTTTTATGTTCTACATCTTCATACGATCATTTTGATATAAAGTATGTGAATTTTGGATATTGTATGAATTAGTTATGAATTTTACGATTTCGATAGATTTTGATCGTTAGATTTGTGATCTGTGAAGTTCGGATCGTTCGATTGACTTGTAGTTTTAATATGATAATCGTAGGACTGTCCCGATGACCTGGTGAGGTCACGGGTGAACATCCCGACCGTTGGATCTTCGTATAAGTGCATTTCTTGAATTGTGCATTAAGTTAAATATCGTTTTGATTAGGTGTTTGGCGGCGGATTTGTTAGCGGACGATTGTGAATCGTATTTTGGGCTGTAAGAAGACGCAGCGGGAGTTTAGAGGTGAGTAAATCTTACTTGGTTCATTTACAAACCGAATTTCCTTAATTGCGCAATTTATTTGTTATGTGTGAGAAAATGGTTTTAAGAAATGAGTTTTAAAGTATATATAAAATGAATTTCTTAGGGTTTTACTCCGTGTGAACTATAGTTGGTATTAGTGGTCATCTCTGAGTGGATGATTACGTGTGTGTATATATATATATATATATATATTTACGTGATTTTATACGGAATGGTGTGACATTAAAATATGTGGATTGTTGATGATTTCATTTGTATACTTGAATGAAAGAATTATTGCCATGATTTATTATGTTTAATGATATTGAGTGAAAGTATGATGATGGTGATTGTTTAGATTATGATTTAAAACACGTGATGGTTATGCAATTACAATTAAATATTGTAATTGTCGTGGGATGTAAGGATTGTTATAACATTTGGGTTGGGGGGGGCCTTTAAATGTTCGATGCCACCATAAGGAGTGTGGTGACTATTTCGTAAGGGTGAACCTTGGCCGAGGTGATACATTACGATTTAGCTAGAGCTCTAATTTGTTTGCCATGGTGTGACATGAAAGCAGAGAGTTGGTTTACTCGTGATCGTGAACACGAATTGGTGGTTGAGAGGGGTCGAGTGTTGAGACGTTACTTGAAATAGTTGTGAAATTGAGAATGAATGTTGTTGTGTGTGTTTGGATTGTTATACTTGAATTAAAAGAATTGTGATTTAATAAATCCACTGTTCATTTCATATTTACTCATACGAGTTTTCAGAAAGCTTACCGGGTTTTGTGTTGTTGCAATCCTGGTACACTATTCAAACGGTGTAGCGGATAATCCTGCACGTCAGGATAATCAGGGTGGAGAGCGAGCTGCGTAGGGCAGCAGGGTTGAGACCAGCACTTGGTCTATTTTGGTGTGTTTTGTAGACTCTTTTGAGCATAACATTTTATTTATGTTAGTATTGTAATAATTGGCTCGAGAGATAGTTTGCTACAAAGTTTGTGTTACGGTTTGTGAGATGTTGGTTTTAGGAAAAAAAATTCAAGACGTTATTTGTTTAGTTGTATTCATGTTTCGGATTTGAATTTATTATTCAAAATTTGGGGCGTGAGGTTACGAAGCTTGGAGAGGTTGTAGGATTAGTTCGAACGATTTTATTCTCGAAAACTAACGTTATTTAAGGGATCGTGAAAATCGACTTTTTATACATTCAAAATTTGGGAAAACTTCTTTCATGAAAGTTGTAGAGCTCGTCGATACGATCCCGTGGATATGTGAAACACATTATTCAGAGTTCGTTTGAATAAGTTATGAATATTTGAAAATTGAAATTTTTCTATAAATAGCAAAAAAATCAAAATTGATTCATTAAGGACGAAAAAATTCAATTTTTGCATTTTAGCCCCCCCCCGATTCTCTCTCTCTCTTTCTCTCTCGGCCTCAGACCCTTCGCGTCTCGTCCGACCCGATCTGGCAGAACGGGCCTCCTGCGGTCCCGGACCCGGCCCCTCCCGTGCTCGCCACGCCGCTCCCAGCGGTCCACCTCCGTCGCCTCGCCCCGCCGCTGCTCCCAGGTTTGGATCGAAGAAGCCCTCAGTCTGTGCTACCCGACCCGGCCGGAATTCTTCGACGCCGGTGTTGCACGGTCCGATTGTTTACACTTTTGGGTTATCCTCTTCCTCCTGATCATCCCCATATAAGCCTTGCATCATGATTTTGAGTGTGGAGCAAAACATCAAGAGTTGAAGATTTCGACGTCCCTGATTTGATCTGGAAACTGATCGATGACTGAGATTAATCTAACTTCAAATTTCGATCTAGGACAATCTAGACCTTGTCTCGAAAAAAGTAAGGAATTAAAGTTGTTTATATTTTCATTTTGAAGAAGTTTGTAGTTGTTGATTTTTGCATCGGAGGTGGTTGACCATCGTTGACCGCCGCGTGTGGCAACGCGTCGGACCATATTTTGAGTTTATATTATCTGGACGATGATCTATGCATCCTTACTAGCGTTTTGATAATCACAAGGTTATTTTAGAAAAAGTTGATAAATAGTGGATTTACGTTTTGACGTTACTATTTACAATTACTACTTACGACCAAACCCGCTCATGCCGCTCTATGAAGGCATGGCCATTGATAACGTCACATCCCCACAAGAAACTCAAAAGTTCAGGGATCTCATGTGGCCTAACGGAAAGACCAAATTCTGGTACGTACCTACTTAAGTTCTTTTACTTAATAAACTATTTAGCCTTAATTTGTTCAAATTAATAACCGGTTGTGTGCATGTGTTCTTCCTTTCCTTGCAGCGAAATCACAGATCTATTTGCCAAGCTGCTCGGGGACTTGGAAAACACTGTGGAAAAGATGTTGTTCGAAAGCTTCGGGATACCCCAAGAGCAATATGAATCGTTGGCGAGTTCAAACAGTCATCTTCTTCGTTTTGTCAAGTATAGGACACCAGAAGAGAGTGATGCAAACATCAGGTTTCCGAGCCACACGGACAAGAACTTCATCACCATTGTTGTTCAGCATGATGTCGGTGGCCTCGAGGTTCTGACTAAGGATGGTGATTGGATTAGTGTTGAGTCTGCACCGTCTCAGTTCCTCTTCATGGCTGGTGATGGACTTCAAGTACTTGAAAAAAAACCTATTCCATTAATTTTTAAAACAAAGTTATGTGCCGCCTAAGAGCTTTATAATCTATAATAAATTTTCTAGTTAGTTGTATACTGTGCCCGGGAGACCTACAGAAGGCAGGCTAAAAGCGTAAGGGCTAGAGTCTGCACGATCTTCGTTCTAGTAACATATATTCCAAAATGGAATAAGCAAAAAAAAATGTTTATGTTGGCGTGAGTGGTGGAATGGTAGCAGATAATGAATAGTGGAGCGGTGGGTGACAATGGTGGTAGACAATAGTGGCAGACATATTAGGAATATTATTCAGTTGTATAGTTTTTTAGTTGGACATGATGTATATATACTCTATTTTTGGAGAACAGAAATATATCTGAAAATTCCCGATCTTCTCATTCTTTCTGATTTGGTATCAAAGTAGAGATCTAATTTGGACTCTGTTTGTTCTGTCGCGTTTTTTTATTTTTTTGTTTTTCGGGTTCTTTTGGTTAATGCGGTTTCGGGTTCTTTAGTTTTTTTCCTTTTGGCCTGGGTTCTTTTTGGTTATCTTCACTTAAGCACACTGCCATCACCGTAGTAGCAGCAACAATTCGGCCAGGTTCAATACACGCATCTTCCGTCCAAAATCTGTAGCTCCAGTCCTCCGCATCTTTCCCGCAATAGCTCTGAGCCGTTCCAGCATCAGCAGATCCGTCCGAAACCCGCAGCAACTGCTCCGTCCAAAACCTGCAGCAGCAGCAGCAGCAACTCCACAATCCAACATCATTTGCAACAGCAGCTCCGTCCATCACGTCACTTGCAGCAGCAACCTGACGATCCCTTTCTACTGCAACAACCCACAAACCCACCTGCACCTCACAAGCTCAAGCCTTTGAAAAGCTACCGCATTATCTACTTATCTCCTTTTCATTCAGAGAAAGACTTGCGTGGGGCACCCGATAACGTGGCAGACCAATCATTGTCTAGCATGGGGTCTTTTGAGTATTGTACATTTAGAGAGAAATGGTATTTTCAGAAAAGAAAAAAAAATTATTTGTTCTGATTGGGTGACCTTAAAGCCACGTGGTGGGGAAACTCTCACCTAAGAATTTCATTAATATATACATCCCCAATTCTATCATTCCCACTCCCACCGTCCATGCCATGACCTTATCAGTTTTTTAATCCTTTTATTTCCTTTAGAGAGCTTATGTAAAGCTTCTGTAACATAAAAAAAAATTAAAACAAAAAAAGGCAAATGACTTGCAACTACTTTAGTCATTTCAAGAATAAATGTCCTGAACTGCAAAGATTTAATCTCAATAATTCCGTTTGGAGAGGAGAGAGCAATACTGGAGAGAGTAGATGTTACGTCCCGAACCTAGAATTTTCAATTTACTAATTAATTTGACGGTAAATGTCAGTTACTTTTAATTTTTACTCCGTTATACGATTTTAGTGGCCCTAAAAGTTGACTTTTGGTTCGGGTCAGAATTTGAGAAAATGTTCTTCATGAAAGTCATAGAGGACGTTAAACCGAGAACGTGCATATGTGGTTCGTAAAAATCGGAGTTCGTATGCGAAAGTTATCAGCGAAATACTAAAGTTATTGTTCATGGTAGAAAGTATAAATTTGAATTTTTTACTGTGGCCGGTAACTTTTTCTTTTCTCTTACTCTCTCCTCCCTCCCGCGTTTTTCTTCTCTCTTCGGCCTTCTTTGCAACTCCGGCCTTCTTCCTTTTCCGGCCACTTGACGACGTAAAGCCAGCATCTTTGGACTCGTCTCCGCTCCCTCTAGGCGCCTGTGGTGGTATTTTGCGGTGGTTCGGCCGGAGGAGCTCGGATTTGAGCTGTGAAGTTCACTGTAGCAATCCAGAAGTTTCGTCGATTTCCGGCTATTCCGGCCATCTCGAGCCACCAAACCGGCATCGAAGGTCGGGTTTTTGCCAAGGATCATTTCCCCCCTAGCCTTGAGCCATGATTTGCAGTGTAGAGGAGGAATTGAAGATTTGAAATTTCGGGTTACTATTCACGATTCGGGTACAAACTTCTCCTTAATTGTTGAGGTACTTCTACTCATTTTCTGACTTGGTCTCAGTTGAGAGAATTATTGGGTGTGTTGAGAAGGTGCTGCTGCCAAAATTTGGTGGCCATTGGAGCTGGTGACTTTGGTGACGGCGCCGCCACTGTGGGCGGTGGTAGCGGTGGCTAGGGTAGCTGTTTAATTCCAATTTCTGGCTAGTTAAATCCTATAATTATCGTAGAACTTATATATGAAGTTTGGTGAGGATTGGTGGAGTTTTGAATCGGTTATAAATTTCTAAAGATTTGGATTTGGATTAATGTTAATCGTGAATCCGATTGTCGGATTTTCTCCATAATTGTTGTAAAGTCTGAATTTGACGTTTGGGCGGCGTTGGTGAAGTTTGGTGGGATGTGGAAGAGAATTGGAGGAGTTGAGGTTATGGGTTTATGATTTAATTATTGTTTATCGTAACATTATTTTCTTTCCGTCCGGTAATTGTTAGTTTACGAATAATTGTGTACAGGACGAGATACCGACTCATCACTTGACGAGGATCCTTACGCTTGGATACCACGTTAGCCGTATACTGTGAGCGGACGTTTGATTTTAATTCATGCATGCAATTAAATTTTCTAAGTTACGAAATTATTTAAATTATCTTTTATTTAATGAGCATATTATCCGATTTTTAATTGGGGAATTATTTATCGTTCGAATTGCCGATTAGAAGTTGTTATGCTCCATTTTAAATTTGTTATCTGAAATAATCTTCGACGATTTATTTTCCGAGATTATTTCTGGAAATGAAAGTATTATTATTTATTAGTAGATTTGAGTTTTCCGAGGAATCTTCGGAAATGGGAGATTTCTTTGAGATTATGAACTTATTTTATTTTCGTATATTGGTTTATGATTTCGAGTTTATGTTGGCGTGCGGGGTCACGTCATTGGACTATATTTCTTTCTTGTGAGACTTCGGGGAAGTCTTACTGATTTTCGATTTTCGTATGGTTTTTACCCACCATACCTGGGTCGATATATTTTATTGCTAGCTAGCCTTTTAGTACTCCTCCCTGCTTACTATGTGTTCGTGGGTGAGTTGTCACGTCCCGAATTTTATGAATAACTATTCATAAATCCGAAACATGAAAATTTTTCTTTTCTTAACACACTCACCACACGAAATAAAATCAAACCGACTTAGTCTCGGTTAATTATTACAACATAAATCCAAAATGTAATGTACAGCTCTAAATGAGCATACACACACACCTCACAACTAAATAAATAACAAACAGCTGTAACACCTAAGCGGCTCGGTCACCTCCCTGGTTATCCTGACCTGCAGGAATATCCGCTACACCATTGAATAGTGTACCGGGATTGCAACAACACAAAACCCGGTAAGCTTATGAAAGCTTGTATGAGTAAAAGAAGGAACTGTTACTTAATTTAAACTCTTTTATTTCCACATACAGCAACACTCAATTATTTCCACATATACACATAATAACAATCTCAATCAACACCAATTCAATATATATAGTCAACTCCAATCACTACTTTCCCCACAACTCTCTTCATCGTATTTATAAAAATACGGTACTTGACAGACTAGAGCTCTAACTGAATCGTAGCCCGTCACCTGGCCTAGGTTATGGCATCCGACATATTTATCAATTATTGTATTTCATCAATATGTATACCTATATACATATTTAGAACGTCCAATAATCCACATACTCAACCAATCGTATCCCATCATCCACACTAGGATTAGAGCGTCCGATTTCCCACACCCGTCATTACATTGACCATAAACCCATAAATGACCCAATATATAATATCACATACTGAAATCAAACACACCAAGATATATCATATTATTATGGGATTACACAATTGTAATATAATCAACTCCATCATATCATCAATCAAACAATCCACTCATCAATATATATTTTCCACGTAAATATATATATACGTAATCATCCACTCAGGAATGACCACTAATACCATCTATAGTTCACACAAGAAAATTATGAAATTCATTTGTATAGTTAAAATTCATTTTACTCACCTATGGACCGTGGTAATCCAAGTCCATGAAATTTTAAAACAAATATTTAATCCGCAAATATTTTTCACACAATTACCAAAAATAAATAAATTAAAATGCTCGGTTCGTAATATGAACCACGTGAGTTTTACTCACCTCGAACTCCTGCTGCGTCTTCTATATATATATAACTCACAAAAATCCAATGCTCGTCAACTCAAGCCGTCAAGTACCTAATCAAGTATGGTCTTTACTTAGCAACGAAGCATGAAATAAACCTAATTGATGATCCAACGGTCGGATTTCTAAAATAAAGATAATCCAACGGTCGGATTCTAAAATAAAGATAATCCAACGGTCGGATTCTAAAATAAAGATAATCCAACGGTTAGATCCTCACGGATTGCCCATGGAAACATCCTATCAAAATTATACGAAAATCCGATGGACGGATCTTCGTTAATAGCTTCCCGAATCACTATTTTATAATTATACGATGATCCAAAAGTCGGATCTTCGCCCGTGACCACACAAAGTCATCGGGACAGTCATATGAACATCATATTAAAATTTGAAGTAAAACCGATGGTCTGATCTTCGTAAATCTCAAACCGAAGGTAAATTGTAAAACCGTAAATAGTAACGTTAAAACTGAAATTGACTATTTATCAACTTTTTCTAACATGACCAAGTTATATCTCAAAACGCTCGTATGGATGCATAGATCATCGTCCAGATAATAAAAACTCAAAATTCGGTCCGACGCGCCGCCACACGCGGCGGTCAGACGGTGGTCAACGCGGCGGTCAACACCGGTCAACCACCTCCGATGCAAAAGTCGTCAACTACAAACTTCTTCAAAATGAAATTTTGAACAACTTTAATACCTGACTTTTTAGGAGATGAGGTCTGGATCGTCCTAGATCGGGCTTTGAAGTTGGATTAATCTCGGCCCTCTGATCAGTCTCCAGATCGAATCAGGGACGTCGAAATCTTCAACTCTTGATCTACCACTCTACACTCAAAATCGTGATGCAAGCTATATATGGGGATGATCAGAAGGAAGAGCACGTCACGAAAATGGGGACGATCGGCCCGTGCACCACCGGAAAAGAGGTTTTCCGGCCGGGTCGGGTTTTCACTTCGGGAGGAGGCTTCGATCCACGTCTGGAGGCGGCGGCGGGGCGCGACGATGGCGGGGATCGCCCAGGCGCGAGGCGGCGACGCGGGAGAAGGCCGGGTCCGGCGGCGGCGGGGTCGGGAGGCCCGACTTCCAGTCGGGTCGGGTCACTGGGTCGGAAGGCACAGTGACCAGGCCGAGAGAGAGAGACGGGGGACTGATGTGCAATAATGAAATTTTTTCGTCCTTCACAACAAACTCAGATTTTTCCACTATTTATAGAAAAATTTCGATTTTCAAATATTCATAACTTATTCATACGAACTCCGAATAATACGTTCCACATATGCACGGACTCGTATCGACGAGCTCTACAACTTTCATGAAGGAAGTTTTCCCAAATTTTGAACGTATAAAAAGTCGATTTTCACGACCCCCTAAATAACGTTCGTTTTTGAAAATAAAATCATTCGGAACCAATTTTCTCAACCCACGACAATCCAAATAATCTCAAATATCACAATTCAATTTATATAACAATTATTGAATTACATAAATTTATTGTATGAAAATCTGGGTCTTCACAGTCTACCCTCCTTAAAAGAATTTCGTCCCGAAATTCAAGCATGTTCGTCCACAAAAAGCTGAGGATATCTCTTCCTCATGTCAGACTCCAATTCCCATGACGCATCACCCTCATCATGATGACTCCACAACACCTTCACAAGGTCAACCTCTTTCCTACGAAGTTTCTTTGTAGACCTATCCAAGATACGAACAGGTTCAACTACAAACGTCACATCCGAGTTCACTTCGATCGTACCGTGATCAATCACGTGAGACTCGTCTCGTACATACTTCCTGAGCAGAGACACATGGAAGACACTGTGCACACCCGACATGCTAACAGGTAAAGCAAGACGATATGCCAAGTTACCAACCCTTTCTAGAATCTCAAAGGGTCCGACATACCTCGGTGCGAGTTTCCCCTTCTTGCCAAATCTCACCACACCTTTCATAGGTGAGACTTTCAAGAACACATGATCACCTGTCTCAAACTCCAACGGTCTCCTCTTCAAGTCGGCATAACTCTTCTGTCTACTCTGAGCGGTTCTGATTCTGTCCCGAATAGTAGTGACCTTCTCTGTAGTCTCCTGTACAATCTCAGGTCCGATGAGTCCTTTATCCCCTGCTTCCGCCCAACAGATAGGAGTCCTACATGGCCTACCATAAAGAGCCTCATATGGAGCCATACCAATACTAGAGTGATAGCTGTTGTTGTAGGCAAACTCTACCAATGGCAGATGATCCGCCCAACTACCCTTAAAATCCAGAACACAAGCTCTGAGCATGTCCTCCATCACCTGATTCACTCTCTCGTTCTGTCCATCTGTTTGTGGGTGAAATGCAGTGCTCATAGCAAGAGACGTACCAAATGCCTTGTGGAACCTACGCCAGAATTCTGATGTGAAACGAGCATCACGATCCGATACAATCGTCACAGGCACTCCATGAAGCCTCACTATCTCGTTCACATATAACTTACACAATGCATCACCTGAGTACGTTTTTGCCACCGGAAGGAAGTGTGCTGATTGGTCAACCGGTCAACAATCACCCAAATCGAGTCATAACTTTGCCTGGATCTGGGCAATCCAGTTACAAAGTCCATAGAGATATCTTCCCATTTCCATACAGGAATCGATAAGGGGTTCAGCATTCCTGCTGGTCTCTGATGCTCTGCCTTCACCTGTTGACAGGTAAGACATTTCGACACGTGTTCCGCCACATCCCTCTTCATACCATACCACCAAAACTGCCTCCGTAGATCCATATACATTTTAGTACCTCCTGGATGTATAGTATATCGAGACCTATGTGCTTCCCGCATGATCTCCTCCCTGAGGCTATCAACATTCGGTACATACAATCTCCCTCGAAATCTCAACCCTCCATCAGCCCTAATCAACCACTCAGAAGGACCCTCCACATCCGGGTCAGCAGTCATCTCAGCAATCCTCGCCTGAGCAAACTCATCAAGTGTCTGACCCTGAATGATCCTGGAGATCAAGGTGGGCTGTAAGGTGATACTACCGAGAAAGATTCCCTGTCCTGCTCCTGCGGGCATAAGGTCGAACTCAGATGCAGCTTCTAACATGCGCCACTCCCGCACCATAATCGATGCCATGATTACCCGCGGTTTCCTACTCAAAGCATCCGCCACTACATTCGCCTTTCCGGGATGATACTCCAAGGTGAAATCATAGTCCTTAATGAGCTCCATCCATCTCCTCTGCCTCATGTTCAATTCCTTCTGAGAGAATAGATACTTCAAACTCTTGTGATCAGAAAAGAGTTCAAATTTCTCACCATAAAGATAGTGCCTCCAAATCTTCAAAGCAAACACCACAGCTGCTAGCTCTAGATCATGAGTAGGGTAATTCCGCTCATGTACCTTCAACTGTCTAGAACCATAAGCAACAACACTACCATTCTGCATTAACACACACCCCAAACCCTGATGAGATGCATCGCTGTAAATGACTAATCCACCACCACTAGTAGGAATAGTCAACACCGGAGCTGTAGTCAATCTAGTCTTCAGCTCAATGAAAGCCTTCTCACACTCATCCGACCATACGAACTGAGTGTCCTTCCTGGTCAATTTGGTCAAAGCCGAAGCAATACCAGAAAACCCTTCAATGAAGCGCCTGTAATAACCGGCCAGTCCAAGGAAGCTACGGATTTCTGTAACCGTAGTAGGGCGACTCCAACTCATCACTGCTTCAACCTTTGAAGGATCCACAGAAACTCCATCCTTCGAGACCACATGACCAAGGAACTTGACTTCACTCTGCCAGAAGTCGCATTTCTCGAACTTGGCAAATAGTTTCTGCTCCCTCAATGTCTGCAGCACTATCCACAGATGTCTCTCATGCTCCGCTGACGACCTTGAATATATCAATATGTCATCAACGAACACTACCACGAACTGATCCAAGTAAGGACTGAACGTACGGTTCATCAAATCCATAAATGCTGCGGGGGCATTCGTGAGACCAAAAGGCATGACAAGAAACTCAAAATGTCCATACCTGGTCCTGAACGCCGTCTTTGGAATATCTTCCTCCTTCACCCTCAACTGGTGATATCCAGACCTCAAGTCAATCTTCGAGAACACAGTAGCTTCTCTAAGCTGATCAAACAAGTCATCAATCCGAGGTAAAGGGTACCTATTCTTGATGGTCACCTTGTTCAACTGTCGATAATCCACACATAGACGAAGTGAACTATCCTTCTTCCTCACAAACAACACTGGTGCACCCCAAGGAGACACACTTGCCTGAATGAACCCTTGTGCAAGTAAGCCCTCAATCTGCACCTTCAACTCCTGGAGTTCAGCTGGAGCCATTCGATAGGGTGCTTTCGACACAGGTGAAGTACCTGGTATCACATCAATGGAGAAGTCCATTACCCTTTTCGGGGGTAACCCAGGGATCTCCTGAAACACGTCTTCATACTCTGAAACTACAGGAATCCCTGTAATCTTCGAAGTACTACTCCCTGATTCAATATGGGCCAGAATTCCTATCCTCATGGTGATGTCAGACTTCAGGCAACGGTAATGAAACACCGGTTGTCCCGGAACATGAAAGGACACAATCATCCTAAAGCAATCAATAACAGCATGGTTCGGGCTCAACCAATCCATACCCAAAATCACATCATACGTGTGATCCGGAATCACAATCAAAGATGCAGAGAACTCTCTGCCACCAATCCCAATAGGGCAATCATCACAAAGCATGCTAAGCTCAAGAGACACACCGAGAGGTGATGTAACACACAATGATCTAATCAGAGGCATAGCAATCAAACCCAAAACATCCACAACCGAACTAGATATGAAAGAGTGTGAGGCTCCCGTATCAAATAGTACTCTAGCAAGAAGTGATAAACAGATAAGGTACCTTCCACTCCCGTGCCTGCCTGACCAACGGCAAAGACTCTAGCATGAGCAGGTGGTAGTTGCCTCTGCTGGTTACCCTGCACTCTACCCTGATTTCGAGGACACTCTCTAGCCTGATGCCCTGCCTGTCCACAACTGTAGCATAACCTACCCCGTGGCTTCGTGCACGCACGAGAGATGTGGCCCGGCTCGCCACAGTTAAAGCACTTCACTGAAGCTGCTGGTGCTATCTGCCTGATAGGCATAGCCTGCACAGGAGGAGCTACTGCTGGCCTAGCTGGAGTCTGATGCTGAAACTGAGTTCTCTGTCTCTTCCAGAACCCACCCCTGAAGTCTCTAGCTCTACTGCTCCCTGCTATGGCCTTTCCCTTACCCTGGAAGTCTCTCTCAGCAGACTCCTTCTCCCTACGGATCAGGTTCTGCTGCTCAATGATCTGTGCCTTAGCCAAGATCTCTCTCTTGGTCTTCAGCTCCAAGATAGCTACATCACGCTCAATCGAAGGGCTCAACCCTCTCTGAAACTTCTTGGCCAAGTCCTCATCCTCCATCTGCCTCACATACTTGTACAATCTGGAGAACTCTGCATCATACTCAATGACTGTCATCTTCCCCTGTACAAGTGCAAGGAACTCTCTCTCCAACCTCTCCTTCACTGCTGGTGGAAAGTACTTCTCTCTGAACAGCCTCTCAAAGCCGTCTCATGTCAAGGTAGACACCTCAATGCTCCTCTGAGTGACGTTCCACCACACTCTAGCCTCATCCTTCAGCATGAAAGCGGCTAGCTTCCTCTTGTCGGTCTCAGTGCAATCAAGCAGATCGAAATAAGTCTGCAAGTCCTCTATCCAGCGATCCTCCACCATATAATCTGTGCCTCCTCCAAACTTGGTTGCTCCCAAGCGAGTAATTTCCCTTGCTAGCATCAGCAAGCGAGCAGGATTATCAATCACAGCCACAGGAGGAATAGGCTGATCCTCATAAGGTGCATCTTCCTCCGACTCGAATACTTCTTCAACTGGAGGGGCCCTACCCCTTCCTCGACCTCTACCCCTGCCACGAGGTCTACCTCTACCCCGACCTCTGGCTTCGTTTCCCTCAATCTCCATTACCTAATAAGCATGATATACTTGATTAATACACGCATAACACTTAAACAAAACATAAGTCAAATGCAAGTCCATATTAACCAAGTACTGATCATACATAACGATGCTTAAATTTCCTAAAAATACTAACGTCCCTAGCCAACCTAACGCACTCACATACCCAATGACATTGTCAATACCGAAGAGCACACGATGGGGATCCGCTGCAGACGGGCCATCACTCGGTAAGTATTGACATATCACCAAATATGTACCTTACGCTTTGATACCAAACTGTCACGTCCCGAATTTTATGAATAACTATTCATAAATCCGAAACATGAAAATTTTTCTTTTCTTAACACACTCACCACACGAAATAAAATCAAACCGACTTAGTCTCGGTTAATTATTACAACATAAATCCAAAATGTAATGTACAGCTCTAAATGAGCATACACACACACCTCACAACTAAATAAATAACAAACAGCTGTAACACCTAAGCGGCTCGGTCACCTCCCTGGTTATCCTGACCTGCAGGAATATCCGCTACACCATTGAATAGTGTACCGGGATTGCAACAACACAAAACCCGGTAAGCTTATGAAAGCTTGTATGAGTAAAAGAAGGAACTGTTACTTAATTTAAACTCTTTTATTTCCACATACAGCAACACTCAATTATTTCCACATATACACATAATAACAATCTCAATCAACACCAATTCAATATATATAGTCAACTCCAATCACTACTTTCCCCACAACTCTCTTCATCGTATTTATAAAAATACGGTACTTGACAGACTAGAGCTCTAACTGAATCGTAGCCCGTCACCTGGCCTAGGTTATGGCATCCGACATATTTATCAATTATTGTATTTCATCAATATGTATACCTATATACATATTTAGAACGTCCAATAATCCACATACTCAACCAATCGTATCCCATCATCCACACTAGGATTAGAGCGTCCGATTTCCCACACCCGTCATTACATTGACCATAAACCCATAAATGACCCAATATATAATATCACATACTGAAATCAAACACACCAAGATATATCATATTATTATGGGATTACACAATTGTAATATAATCAACTCCATCATATCATCAATCAAACAATCCACTCATCAATATATATTTTCCACGTAAATATATATATACGTAATCATCCACTCAGGAATGACCACTAATACCATCTATAGTTCACACAAGAAAATTATGAAATTCATTTGTATAGTTAAAATTCATTTTACTCACCTATGGACCGTGGTAATCCAAGTCCATGAAATTTTAAAACAAATATTTAATCCGCAAATATTTTTCACACAATTACCAAAAATAAATAAATTAAAATGCTCGGTTCGTAATATGAACCACGTGAGTTTTACTCACCTCGAACTCCTGCTGCGTCTTCTATATATATATAACTCACAAAAATCCAATGCTCGTCAACTCAAGCCGTCAAGTACCTAATCAAGTATGGTCTTTACTTAGCAACGAAGCATGAAATAAACCTAATTGATGATCCAACGGTCGGATTTCTAAAATAAAGATAATCCAACGGTCGGATTCTAAAATAAAGATAATCCAACGGTCGGATTCTAAAATAAAGATAATCCAACGGTTAGATCCTCACGGATTGCCCATGGAAACATCCTATCAAAATTATACGAAAATCCGATGGACGGATCTTCGTTAATAGCTTCCCGAATCACTATTTTATAATTATACGATGATCCAAAAGTCGGATCTTCGCCCGTGACCACACAAAGTCATCGGGACAGTCATATGAACATCATATTAAAATTTGAAGTAAAACCGATGGTCTGATCTTCGTAAATCTCAAACCGAAGGTAAATTGTAAAACCGTAAATAGTAACGTTAAAACTGAAATTGACTATTTATCAACTTTTTCTAACATGACCAAGTTATATCTCAAAACGCTCGTATGGATGCATAGATCATCGTCCAGATAATAAAAACTCAAAATTCGGTCCGACGCGCCGCCACACGCGGCGGTCAGACGGTGGTCAACGCGGCGGTCAACACCGGTCAACCACCTCCGATGCAAAAGTCGTCAACTACAAACTTCTTCAAAATGAAATTTTGAACAACTTTAATACCTGACTTTTTAGGAGATGAGGTCTGGATCGTCCTAGATCGGGCTTTGAAGTTGGATTAATCTCGGCCCTCTGATCAGTCTCCAGATCGAATCAGGGACGTCGAAATCTTCAACTCTTGATCTACCACTCTACACTCAAAATCGTGATGCAAGCTATATATGGGGATGATCAGAAGGAAGAGCACGTCACGAAAATGGGGACGATCGGCCCGTGCACCACCGGAAAAGAGGTTTTCCGGCCGGGTCGGGTTTTCACTTCGGGAGGAGGCTTCGATCCACGTCTGGAGGCGGCGGCGGGGCGCGACGATGGCGGGGATCGCCCAGGCGCGAGGCGGCGACGCGGGAGAAGGCCGGGTCCGGCGGCGGCGGGGTCGGGAGGCCCGACTTCCAGTCGGGTCGGGTCACTGGGTCGGAAGGCACAGTGACCAGGCCGAGAGAGAGAGACGGGGGACTGATGTGCAATAATGAAATTTTTTCGTCCTTCACAACAAACTCAGATTTTTCCACTATTTATAGAAAAATTTCGATTTTCAAATATTCATAACTTATTCATACGAACTCCGAATAATACGTTCCACATATGCACGGACTCGTATCGACGAGCTCTACAACTTTCATGAAGGAAGTTTTCCCAAATTTTGAACGTATAAAAAGTCGATTTTCACGACCCCCTAAATAACGTTCGTTTTTGAAAATAAAATCATTCGGAACCAATTTTCTCAACCCACGACAATCCAAATAATCTCAAATATCACAATTCAATTTATATAACAATTATTGAATTACATAAATTTATTGTATGAAAATCTGGGTCTTCACATGAGTAGAGCAGAGCATGGGATGCTACAGAGTGTGGGACACTTCGACCCGAGCCCGAGAGGCTCCCTTCTTTCGTATGGTGATACTTCTTCCCCATATATTATTTTATTATTTTGACTAGCGGGACTAGTCCGATTCCCTAACCAGCGGGGCTGGTCTTATTTTCTTGAGTATCGGAATTCTTTCCTTTTTGCTCGGTTGTGACTAGCGGGGCTAGTCGGTTTTCTTGAGCTGAACTAAAGTTATTGTGTTTCTTTAAATTGTTGCATGCATCGGGTTTTTAAGAAGATATGTGCGGGAAAGTATAAATTTATTTTCTCCTTATAATTACTTATTTTTTTCCACTCACGCTAACGTTTTTATATACTTTTCCCCTGGGCCCTTCGTTTTCAAATGCCCAGTCTGCAGAGTAGCTGGTTCGACATAGTAGAATTCGGGGCATAGCATCTGCCGCTGTTGTTTTCTATATTGTAGGTCATTTATTGAACCCACTTGCATCTCGAATTCTTTTCCTTTTAGATTGCTCTGATAACCTGTGGGACAAATATTGTAAATTTGGTTTAAGTTGTATGATTCGGATTTCGTTGCTTCTTGTGGTATTGTCGTGTTGTGGGGAGCAGGGTGGCTCCAAGAGATATTGATGGGTTATAAGAAGGGTGAATGTGTTTTTACAGGTTTTGGGTAGTCCATGTTTAGGGGTGACTCTGTTGAATTTTCGGTAGAGTTATTCCTAAGGTGGGCCCCACAGGGCCACCTCGGATTTCAGGGTGAAATTTGGGGCGGGTCCTGTCAGTAGAAGTCAGAAAAGCAAAACAGCAGTCCAACAGGTGCCAGAACCTTATTTCTACGGTATTGGAGGACACAACCTCTCTAAGGGTAATGTTTCCTTGACTAAGGAAACTCGAGGTAAAATTGGTATTGCTTTACATATTTCTGACTTTACTGATAGTGATACATGGATAATTGATTCTGGTGCGTCTGATCATATGACCTATGGCAAGTTTTTCTTTGTGTCTATGTCATCTCCTTCTATATTTCATGTCTCTAATGCAAATGGTACGTCTTTTCCGGTCTTAGGTATTGGGTCTATTCAGGTAACACCGTCCATTGTTTTACATGATGTCCTTTATGTGCCCTAGTTGTCTCATCATCTTTTATCTGTATCTCAACTAAATTCGCAGAATAAGTGCTCAGTAACATTTTATCCAATGTATATTGTTTTTCAAAATTTGTGCAATCGGGTGATCATTCGCAAGGGAGACCTGAGGGGGAGACTGTTTCCTTTGGATTGCATGTATGCAGGACAAACACAAGCACCAGAACAACCTTTGGCCCTGACATTGAGTTCTGATCGGCTGAGTGATGTATGGTTGTGGCACAGATGTTTAGGCCATCTATCTTTTAGAGTTATGAAGAAGTCCATGCCTTTGTTATTTTTTGGAATAAGTGATTCTAGTTTGCATTGTGAAACTTGTGCTTTGGCTAAAAGTTATAGGTCTAGCTATCCTTCGAGTTTTCATTCTAGTACTATGCTTTTTGAGTTAATTCATTTAGACGTGTGGGGTCCTTCTAAACATTCTACCCTTTCTGGAATGCGATATTTTGTGTTATTCATCAATGACTTTACCCGATTATCCTGGGTTGTTTTACTTAAGTCCAAAGACTTTGTTTTCTCTGCCTTTAGAATGTTTCATAATCTTGTTCGTATTCAATATGATGCTCATGTTAAGGTTTTTCATTCTGATAATGAGGGTGAATTTGTTAATCATTCTTTTCATGAATATTTCCAACACCACGGCATAATCCATCAAACTTCTTGTCCACATACACCTGAGCAAAATGGGGTGTCTGAACAAAAAAATCGTCACCTTCTGGATATGGCTTGGTCTCTCTTGCTTCGTGCTAACATGCCTAAATACCTTTGGGGAGAGGCCATTTTGTGTGCTTCACATCTTATCAATCGCATTCCCTCTGCCCCTCTTCAAGGTCGTGTCCCACTTGAAGTCTTGTCTAACTACGTTTCTATCCCATCATCTAATACCCTTTCTGCTCGTGTCTTTGGTTGTGTTGCCTATGTTCATCTGTATAAAAATCAAAGGTCAAAATTGGATGCTAGAGCCCTTAAAGTGTGTGTTTGTTGGGTACGGCTCTCATCAGAAAGTTACAAATGTTATCATCCTCAATCCCAGAAGTTTTATGTTACCATGGATGTTACTTTCAGTGAATATACTTGTTATTTCTTACCTCCTGTGACTTCTCTTTAGGGAGAGAGGTCTTATTATTATGAAGATTTGTTCAATGGACAAGATGAGAGTCTGGCATCTGAGTTCTCAAGGGTAATTGCTGATCTGCCAACTAAAGTGGTTATACTAATTCACTATTCATCTAAGATTGGTAATTGACTTTGTACCTAGTGAAACTTCTTTGGTTTGTAGCAAAATTTGTAGACCGATAACCAAGGGTCCAACACTTTGTTACTATCTATAGATAACGGTTTCCACCACATCGTTCTACAAGTTAAATGAGAAAACTTCTAATCAAGAGACCAACACTTTTTTAACATCTACAGATAACGGTTCGACTATACCTTTGTAAAAAAAAAAAAAGCCACAACGTCTTTTATTATTATCTAGGTAACATTGTCTTTTTTGATTTCGTACTAGTGATATGTAAGGAAGTCAAGGCCTTGTGCCTTGAGGTTGATGTCTCATATTGGTCTTCTCTGAAGGATGTGAGCAATGGAGCAAACGGGGTTTTCATTTCTTTTCTCCAGATTTTAGATTTTCATTTTTATAGTTAACTTTTGTGCCTACACCAAGAATTCACTCTCATGCCTAAATCAAACATGGATTTACCTTTCAAGCTCGCTTGACAACATTGAGTATAATGTTGGTTTTAAGTGTGGAGATGAGGGATCGAGTGTATTAAAAAAAAAAATTCATAAAGATTTTTTCCTTTTTAGATCAGCTTTTTTGTAACTAATTTTTAGTGATTAATGCCTTTTCCATCCCCAATGACAGGACATGCATTTAACTTGTTATGATTACGGAAAGATTGAGCATGATCTAAGACTTGAAAATTGTTTTGTAATTGAGTGTGCATGTGATCTATGCTTCATTATATATATGCATATAGTCTATGGTTAGGTTGGTTCATCAGACTTAAAGAAGCACAATGAAGATTTTGAGTGACTTGCATACCCTTATTTGGGAGATTTTGTGCCTATATTTATAGTGTATGCATTGTTCATTCACTTTTTCTTTCATGTGTGTACAATTTCATGACATCACGTATCTCTAGAACTTGTTTGAGACATCTCAAGGCTACTTGTTAGCTTACAACAAGATAGAAAGGATTGAGGCATTAGGGTTAATTACCACCATGCCCAAAGATGTATTTGCCTAAATAATTTATGACTAGATTGTCACTTTGAGCATATTTATATATTTAGCCTTTTTTTTCCATTAGCACCACAAATTCTTACCTAGACTAAACACTTTTATCCTATCCTTTCATGATAGTTGATGAAGCGATTCGAAAGAATGACTTTATGTTTGAGTGCTTCAAAAGAAAGAAAAAGTCAAAAATGTGAGATAACATAAGAATAAGTGTGGGGGTGAGTGATTTTGTATAGAAAAGATAGTTCCGAAAAAAAAGTTCAAAGAAAAGAATAAAAAAAATTGTTTTAAAAACAAATTCCAAAAAAAAAAAAAATAAGTAGAAAAAATGAAAAAAGAAAATAGAAAACAGAAAAGTGTTGTATATAGTATAGTAGTTTGTTTGGGTTGTACATTGGGATTATAATGAATGAGTTAGAATTCAAAAGCAAAAGTCATATATCTCTACAAGAGAAAGTCGCTTCATGGGCTTCCATGGACTTTATCTTTCCTTATCCTTTATATCTTATATCCACTTGCCCTTAGAGCAACTCCAACAGATTCCCTATATTTTGATTTTTCTCTATTTTAGGGAAAAATGAGTCTCTTTTGCTCCAACAGATTCCCTATAACTATCTCTATTTTAGGGAAAGTGAGGAGAGAGAAAATCAAATTCCCTATATTTACAGCAAACTCCAAAATTTTAAAGAAGAATATTGAGATTTTATAGATTACTGTAAACTAGGGAATCTGTTGGAGTTGGAAAAGAAAAAGAGGCTAAATGTTTAACTTTTGCTTCCCTATAATACAAAAATTATAGGGAAGCTGTTGGAGTTGCTCTTAGGCCCATTACAACCAAATAAAAGACCTCTTGATCTTGAATGTTGTGAGCTACATAGCGGAGATGAGATCGAAGAGCAAGCATATGGCTTTGTGTGTTGAGTGAAATACATATAGCCCCTAAACACCTAAGTGGTAATATTTAGTGAACCTAAATGAGTTTAGTGAGTTATGTCGGGTCTTTTATGTGCCTCTTTTATTATAGTAGATTGATTTGACACATAATTTACACATGCATGCATATGCTACAACATTTATTATTTTATTACGTGTGCATCTTAAATGCCTTACAAATTTGTGAGTCTTATGTTATGCTTTGTCGACTTCATGATCATGCACATGTACATAATTAGTTCTCCGATGGTTATGGTTGGAAAGGTTACCGCATCTTTTTATGTTTGAGTTGGTAGATTTTCGGGTTATATTTTATTTCGTTTGCTTGGGGACAAGCAAAGTTTAAATGTGAGGGTGTGATTACACGTATTTTTATTCGCGTAATTGCATTCTAAACACTAGAAATATATATATGTTAATTTTCAAACCAACTGTGTAACGCCTCAAGCTGTACCTCACCAGCTTAAGCACATCACAATGCCGCGAGTCTCTAAAACATTAATGGAACGCTCGATTTACATTCTTGAGAACCGCTAGGCATTTTTTTTGAAAAACTTTGTGTAAGAACACAATGGAAGCTACAAATATTTTTGAGGTGGAAAGCCTTGAATCACCAAGTTCAATTTTGTTCGTCTAGACTTGAAATGAATGCTCACTCAGGAGGTACAAAATTCAAGGAATAAGAATTTAACTAGGTTTGACCTAAGAATAGTTTCACACAAGTTTCGGGACACAAAGTTCAAGAAATAGAAATCAGAATAAAGCCCAGAAGACATTTTACCAAACTTGTTTCGCACACCCAGCTCCGTCCGCCATTGTCCCGTCACTAGTGCACAGTACATGCATCCACACTGTTGTAGTGATGAGCTTTCGTCCTCGCTGCTCTATAGGAACTCTACCTCGGCTAGATTTGAAACCAGTATATATATATTTGGGATCTCATCATCCCAGTATGAAAACATGCTTAAACCAAAGACTCCAATGAACGACAAATTTAATAAAGATTTATAACTTAAAAATCGATGCATGATGCTTTAATAAATACGGCGCCAAATCCAAATATTGCCTGATGGTCAGTCCCATAGACCCACTACACGACCTTACCTCAAATTAATTTATCACCATATAAGCGTAGCAAGAGCATCCACTACCTAGCTACACACACGTACCGAGTCCGTGATTGCGAATACTCGAACTGCCGGCATAGCTAACCCTTCGGAGGTTTAGGGAATCGAACCCAAGGAAGTTAGTGCCCCTTTTGCTCTCAAGCCATCACATTTCTCACGATTTGGTTAGTAGGCATTGCATTTTTAACATAACCAAACCATACCACCAAACATGCATCATTTTGACACAATATATAAGAAAACAACTAACCGAGGAAGGTTTTGAATCCCTACCTGAATTCTGATGCTCTCTCTCGCGTACTCCAAGAGTCACGAACCTTCCGCTCATCGGGTAATTAGAGTCCTAAATTCTGATATTTCGATAGTTAATATCTTTTCAACATTATATAAAATCTCGACAACTTTTCCTGGTTTGACTAAGAGTTGACCAAGGGTTGACCAACCTGTCCTGGTTTGACCAGGATTGACCACTTGGACCATTGTTTGACCAACCGTAATAGGTTCGATAATTAACCCAAATTACCGAACATTTTACTTGAAATCACGATATCAACCAATTACGACTATGTCGAAATAATTCGAGCAACGACTTAATTTTAATTTCAAAAATATTAAGTGTACCTGAAATTTACTATGGCCACCCAAAATGCTATTTTCCTTTCTTTACTTACTTCTATTTCACACAAGGTGCCCAAATTACTAAATGCACCCAACATAATTCCAATTCTCTTTCTAATTTCCACGACCAATATCAATTCTCAACTGTAATTACAGAAACATACCAGCATCACACCAGCAACACAATTATCAACTCACCAACTGCACAACTCGATCAAGCAAGGCATAACACTACAATTCAAATCAAATTTCCAATTCAAGATTCACCATATCAGATTATCAACTCACAACAACTTAATAAACTTAAACACACAACCAAGGTAATCCGATTTCAATCACCACTCCACAATTCATCCAATCTGTCAAAAGCACCCAAAGGGTAGAACTTCGATTTTTACCTTTTGTGATAGGATTTGCAGGTGCAGAATCCAAGCCTATAATCTAACTCGGCAAAACCTTCTAAGACTCGAGGAAGAACCCGATGATGAACTGGTATCCAAGCTTCGACGCCCATAATCCAGAACTTAATCCAATCCGAAAACTAATTAAACTATGACGAAGAGGACGAAGAAAGGAGTAAGTCCCATACCAAATGCAGCCCAATCGGTCACCAGAATTTGCAGAAACTCGCTGGAAAACATGAGGCTTCATGGTGTCGATTCTCGCTCCAGAGCTGCCGGTTGAGAGACCTGACCCCAGAGAGAAGTCGGCGACGAGGATAGGAAACCATTGGTGGTGGTGCGCCGCGGAGAGGTGGTCGGAGGAGAGATTTCCGGTCGGGTCACTCCGTGGGGTTGCGGGTTGCAGTTCGAGTCAGAGCTAAGATGTTCTCTCGGCTGTTCTAGATCGTCCATCTGATCCCAGGCCTATTTATAGGCTCCTTCAATTGTTTTTGAACGGCTGTGATCAAGATGTGGAGATGGTGGATGGCCCTGGATTGCTCCACCCATTTTCTATTTCCTTAATTAATTTTCAAAATCTCAAAACTTCAGAAAATCATAACAATTTGATCGGGTATCCGAAAAATTCTCCGAAATTTTCACGAACTCGTCAAGTCGTATACTTTATCCAAATTGCTCCAAGATTGAGGATTTCAGTTTATGAAAATTTCTGAAAATTTCCTCGAGTATCTTGACATTTATCGAGATAATTGAATAATTTCATGTACAATCTCCATTAAACTCGATACATTTTTCCGGGGCTCACAAATTGTTGTGTAAATAATTCATTTTTATTTATTTTCTAGAAACAAATGAAGTTGCATAAACGAGATAAAATTGGACAAAATTGGAGTAATTCGGAGCCCCGACAAAAGAAGAAAATAGTTTATGCGGTTCAAGCATGGTCAAGGCCACATTTCATCAAGAGAGAGTCTCTGATTGCACGGAATTGCAAGAAGAAGAGAGAAAAAAAAAATAAAGAACAAAAAATAGAGGAAAAAAATAAAAATGCAGCTTAATTAATTTAATTAATTATGTGATAGCCAGGCACGTGTAGCATCTTAATTAAGTAAACCTTAATAAAGACTTTTTTTTTCCATACGTGTCAACCACCAGGTGACTCATTTTTTCTCTTCTTACATGGACCAGCTACTCACCATGTGACACCTCATCATCTCTGCCTTTTACTTCTTTGCCGAGAACACACACAAGCCAAGCATCTCAATTAATCATCCTCTCATCTTTGAGAAGGAAATCTGCTGTTCCAAAAATCATTATCTCTATTCTGACCCACAATCGCCACCTGTCTTTTTTCTTTTTACTAACAGATACTTAACAACATTGACTTTTTTTTATGTTTAATCATTATTTGATCAAATATTGTTTAATTTCAATCTTAAACCACAAATATCCTATTTTTTCTTCTGTTCCTTCTGATCGACCTTATTTGGAATCCCAGATAAAGTCTTCAGGCTTCAAGCATGACAAATTGAAAATCCAAACAACCCAAACAATGATTGGTCACCCAAGCAATTATCATTCAAATATCCATGGGTATCCACCAGATCTACCCCAATTACATTGTCCACTATGACTTGTGCTGACTTAGAATCAGGGGTGTAAGAATTAACTAGAGGACTTTGATATGGGCCTTGATGAGAGAGAGAGAAGGGGATGAAACTTGGATAGCAAAGATATATATGAAAAGACTGACGAATAGAAGAGAAAAAGAAGAGATCCTGATTCCAAAAGCTCACAAATTGTCATATGACCAATAAATCCTGCAGTAACGACCAACAAATAATCGAATTCTAGATAAAACAAGATTTGATCTGCCACATAACTTCAAGGCACAACACCTTTTCAGATTAAGGAGAGTTGCATTGTACAGCTTGTGACAGCTCTAAATCGATGCAGAATCATAAGAACACCAGCTGAAGTCATTTAATTGAATTTGAAAGCTTCACGTCCTCTAACCACCATCTCCAGATAGATCTCGAGCAGAGCCAACCGAATTAGGGATCCGTAAACACAGAAACCAATCCATACAGAACATATATGCAGGAATAGAAACGACGAACAAAGACGACTGTTGCGAATACGTAGAGTGACATAACACAGAAGGAAGAGGTCGATATGGTTTGAGTTCGGTATTTCCCATTATTTTTGAATTAAAAGTAATAGTCGATAACAGTGTTAAGTATTTGTTAGTACGAAATGACGTGGTGAAATTACATTGGTTGCGACAGATAGGTATAGGGATTTTGGGGACAGCAGATTTCTGCCCCTGCTATTTCTCACAAAACCAATAGCCACAACATATATTTAAGCACCTCTTTCTATTCTAACAAAGAAGGAATTCAGCGGTGTAACGCAAAGGCAAGGGCTTCTGCCCTTTCCAATCAACACACCACCATCCCATCCGCCATCCACCTTTCACATGAAATTGAAAACCATTATTATCTTAACAATTTATTTTGGGAATTCAAGAAGGACTCACTCAAGTTTGAAGGAATCATCAATAAGAGGACCACATCACCATTTTGGGTAGTTGAGTGAAGAAATTTCTTGTTTTATACTAGCCTATAGCTAGGAGTGACCAAGCCAACTCTCCCTCTCTTCCGTATCATCTCTTTCATACTTTCTTTACTTTTCATGATGTATTTAAATATGGGTAGTGAGTAGCTTCTTTAGGAAACTAGAGTTTGAACCCTAGCCTGGACTTTATGTAATAGATATGTCTTAATTTAATGGTTTTAAATTTCATGTGTGACATATGTTCTAATCTATAATATTTTGCTTAGATGCATGATTAAGGGTGTCACACCCCGAATTTCGAATAATAAATTCAAATCCGAAACATGAATACAACTAAACAAATCACGTCCTAAATTTTTTTCTCAAAACCAATATCTCATAAACTATAACACAAACCTCGTAGCAAACTATCTCTCGAGTCAATTATTACAATACTAACATAAATAAAATGTTCTGCTCACAAGAGTCTACAAAAACACACCAAAATAGACCAAGTGCTGGTCTCAACCCTGCTATCCTACGCAGCTCGCTCACCACCCTGATTATCCTGACCTGCAGGATTATCCGCTACACCATTTGAATAGTGTACCGGGATTGCAATAACACAAAACCCGGTAAGCTTTCTGAAAGCTCGTGTGAGTAAATAAGAATGAACGGTTGATTTATTAGACCACAACTCATTTATCTCAAGTAAACATCCAACAATCTCAACAACCACAAGCAACATCAATCCAACACACATGAAACAACATGGAACACATTTCCACAATCACCAAATCATAACTCTCGCCACTTTGGCACCTAATCACAACTATCGCCACTTTGGCACCCACGTTAGAGCTCTAACTGCCTCGTTACCTCTGACACCTTGGCCCAGGGTCAAGTAACGGCACCTCCAGGTTACTCAGTAACCCGCGAACTTTGGACCATTTCATGTCCTCAGAACAATATATCCCCGTTATTATTTAACGGTCGAACTTTGGACCTCCCTGTCCTCAGAACACATACACTCCGGTTATCATTAACCAAAGATCCTTGGACCATTCGATCCTCGGAATCCTACGTTTCTCTACCTTCTATTAAACTCACAAAATCAACATGCTTATCACCAACATTTATCAAATATTAATAACATAATTAAAATCATATTATCAACATTATCAACAACATATTTTCACAATTCCACACCTCAATGTCACACCATTCAATATATAATCACGTAAATATATATATACGTAACCATCCACACAGGAATGATCACTAATACCAACTATAGTTCACATGATACAAAATCAAGAAATTCATTTTTAATATACTTTAAAACACATTTCTTAAAAAACCATTTTCTCACACATAACAATAAATTGAGCAATTAAGGAAATTCGGTTCGTAAATGAACCAAGTGAGATTTACTCACCTCTAAACTCCCGCTGCGTCTTCTTACAGCCCAAAATACGATTCACAATCGTCCGCTAACAAATCCGTCAAATACCTAATCAAAACGATAATTAACTTAGCGTATAATTTCCAAAAACACACTTATATGAAGATCCCACGGTCGGATCTTCACCCGTGACCACACAAGGTCACCGGGACAGTCCTACGATCATTATATCAAAACTAGAATTCTATCGGACTGTCCAAACTTCATAAATCACAAATTGAGCGATCGAAATCAATCGAAATCGTAAAATTCATAACTAATTCATACGATATCCAAAATTCGCATGCTATATATCAAAATGATCGTATCGACATGTAGAATCTAAAAATGAGCAGAAACTACTCATGACACCCCCGGAGGTGACCGGAAAGGGCCGCCGGAGTTTAGGGCAGAGCCACCACCGACCACCACCAATTGTGTCGGGGCCAAGCTCATCCCCTTCGTTTCATCATTTTGAGCAACTTTCATAACTAACACGAAGTGAGAAAATGAGTGGAAGTGGCCGAAACTTACCAAAAACAGTCCGGTTTGGCCGGAAAAACTGCAGAAACCGATATGCTCTCCGACGAGCGTGAAAACCTCTACTTCTGGTGCTGTCCTTTTTACTGCATGTTCTACTCCTCCATACGAGTTCAACGAGATAAAGAACTCGTAATTTGGTGGTCTAGAACTCGAGATATTAGCTTCGCACTCAAAACTGCCGAAAATGGAAAACCAGCTTTCCGCCGCTGCTACAAGCCGTGCCACGGCGCAAGGCTGCCTCTGGCACCTGCACAAGGTCAAGGCGAAGCCGTGGGAGGTGGTTTGGCGTCAAACGGTGGCCGGAGGAGCAAGAACTCAACGTGAGAAGTTTGGCTCTGTTTTTTTGCCTTCGGTTCGGTGCCGCGCGAGAGAGAGAGAGAGAAAAAATCTAGGTTTCTGATTTTTCTGATTTTTCCAAAAAAGTTAACCTATATATATACAAAATCGAAAACTTCTAAATGTCATAACTTCTTCCTACAAACTCCGATTCTTGTGTTCCGCATATGCACGAACTCGTATCGACGAGCTCTACGACTTTCATGAAAGAAGTTTCCTCAAATTCCTTACGTAAAAATATGTCAATTTTAATAACCCTAAATAACGTTAAATTTCGATACTAAAATCATTCGAAACCAAATTTCTCAAATAACGACATTCGAATCACACTCACAACTCATAATTCATATAATTTGAGAAATATTGAATTACGAAATATTTAACTGAAATTTCGGGTCTTCACAGTCTACCCTCCTTAAAGGAATTTCGTCCCGAAATTCAAGCAAACTCATCAACAAACAGTAGTGGGTACTTAGCCCTTATGTCAGACTCTAGCTCCCATGACGCATCACCCTCATCATGATGACTCCACAACACCTTAACCAACTCAACTTCCTTCCTACGAAGCCTCTTCGTGGACCTATCCAAGATACGAACAGGTTCAACAACGAAGGTCACATCCGGACTCACCTCGATCGTACTGTGATCAATCACATGAGACTCATCTCGAATGTACCTCCTAAGCATGGACATATGGAAAACATTGTGTACACCGGCCATGCTAATAGGTAAAGCAAGCCGATATGCCAATTCTCCGACCCTTTCCAAAATCTCAAAGGGTCCAACGTATCTCGGTGCCAATTTCCCATTCCTGCCAAATCTCACCACACCTTTCATGGGTGAGACTTTCAAGAATACGTAATCACCCACCTCAAAGTCCAACGGTCTCCTTCTAAGGTCGGCATAACTCTTCTGTCTACTCTGTGCAGTACGGATCCTGTCTCGGATGGTAGTAACCTTCTCTGTAGTCTCCTGAACAAGCGCAGGACCCAAGAGCTGTTTCTCTCCAACATCCGCCCAACAGATAGGAGTCCTACATGGCCTACCATAAAGTGCCTCATATGGGGCCATGCCGATACTAGAGTGATAGCTGTTGTTGTAGGCAAACTCTACCAATGGCAGATGATCCGCCCAACTTCCCTTGAAGTCTAAAACACATGCCCTAAGCATATCCTCCATCACTTGGTTCACCCTCTCTGTCTGCCCATCAGTCTGTGGATGAAATGCAGTGCTCATAGCCAAAGATGTGCCGAAAGCCTTATGGAATCTACGCCAAAATTCCGAAGTGAAACGAGCATCCCGATCAGAGACGATCGATACAGGCACTCCATGAAGCCTCAGAATCTCATTAAGATACAACTTACACAAAGCATCACCTGAGTAAGTCTTTGCCACAGGAAGAAAGTGTGCTGACTTTGTCAATCGATCAACAATCACCCAAATAGAATCATAACTTTGTCTGGACCTAGGCAATCCAGTCACAAAGTCCATGGAGATCTCTTCCCATTTCCATACTGGAATCGGCAAAGGTTTCAACATTCCCGCAGGCCTCTGATGCTCTGCCTTCACTTGCTGACATGTAAGGCACCTAGATACATACTCAGCCACATCCCTCTTCATCCCTATCCACCAAAACTGTCTTCGTAGGTCCATATACATCTTGGTACTCCCTGGGTGTACCGTATATCGAGATCGATGTGCTTCCCGCAGTACCTCCTCCTTGAGGTTATCACCGCCCGGGACATACAATTTCAATCGAAATCTCAATCCACCATCAGTTCCAACTGTCCACTCTGCTGGACCTTCCTCGTTGGCATCAAGGATAATCTCCGAAATCACCATTTGAGCGAACTCATCATGTGTCTGACTCTGAATGATCCTGGAAATCAAGGTCGGCTGTAAAGTGATACTACCGAGAAAGATTCCATGTCCTTCTCTTATGGGTATAAGGTCAAACTCAGATACAGTCTCTAACATACGCCACTCCTGAACCATAAGTGACGCTATGATCCCTCGGGGTTTCCTGCTCAAAGCATCCGCCACTACATTGGCCTTTCCGGGATGATACTCCAAGGTGAAATCATAATCTTTGATGAGCTCCATCCATCTTCTCTGCCTCATGTTCAACTCCTTCTGGGAGAATAGATACTTCAAACTCTTATGATCAGAAAAGAGTTCGAACTTCTCACCATAAAGATAATGCCTCCAAATCTTCAAGGCAAATACCACCGCAGCCAGCTCTAGATCATGAGTGGGGTAGTTCCGCTCATGCACCTTCAACTGTCTAGAACCATATGCTACTACACCCCCATTCTGCATCAACACACAACCCAAACCCTGATGAGATGCATCACTATAGATAACTAACCCACCGCCACTAGATGGGACAGTCAACACTGGAGCTGTAGTCAATCTAGTCTTCAGCTCACAAAAGGCCTTCTCACATTCATCTGTCCACACAAACTGAGTATCCTTCCTTGTTAACTTAGTCAAAGCCGAAGCTATGCTAGAAAACCCCTCAATGAATCGCCTGTAGTATCCTGCTAAACCAAGGAAACTACGGATCTCTGTAACTGTCGTGGGGCGACTCCAACCCATCACCGCTTCAACCTTCGAAGGATCCACAGAAACTCCATCCTTCGAAACTACATGACCAAGGAACTTGATCTCCTTTTGCCAAAACTCGCACTTCTCAAACTTTGCATATAACTTTTCTCTTCTCAGAATTTGCAGCACAATCCTCAAATGCTTCACGTGCTCGTCAGACGACCTTGAATATATCAAGATGTCATCAACGAACACCACCACACACTTATCTAAGTAAAGACTGAATGTGCGGTTCATCAAGTCCATGAAAGCTGCAGGTGCATTAGTTAGACCAAAAAGCATGACAAGAAATTCATAATGCCCATACCTGGTCCTAAATGCCGTCTTAGAAATATCTTCATCCCTCATCCTCAACTGGTGATATCCAGATCTCAAATCAATTTTGGAGAACACCGTAGCCTCCCTAAGCTGATCGAACAAGTCATCAATCCTAGGCAAGGGGTACCTATTCTTGATGGTCACCTTGTTCAGCTGTCGATAATCCACACATAACCGAAGTGAATTATCCTTCTTCTTCACGAATAATACTGGTGCGCCCCAAGGAGATACACTTGCTTGTATGAACCCTTGTGCAAGTAATCCTTCAATTTGAACCTTCAACTCCTGAAGTTCAGCTGGAGCCATCCGATAAGGTGCTCTCGACACCGGTGCAGTACCTGGTATCACATCAATGGAGAAATCCATTACCCTTTTCGGAGGAAATCCTGGTATCTCCTGGAACACATCAGCATACTCTGCCACTACCGGAATCCCTGCAATTTCTGAAGTGCTATTCACTGATTCTATGTGTGCCAAGATCCCTGCCCTCATGGCAACGTCAGATCTCAGGCATCGATAATGAAACACTGGTTGCCCAGGGGCATGAAAAGACACAATCATTCTAAAACAATCAATCACTGCATAGTTCGGACTCAACCAATCCAAACCTAAAATCACGTCATACGTGTGATCCGGAATCACAATCAAAGATGCAGTGAACTCTCTACCACTAATTGCAATAGGGCAATCATCACAAAACATGCTAAGCTTAAGAGATACGCAAAGAGGCGATGTAACACATAAAGGTCTAGTAAGCGGTATAGCAGTCAAACCCAAAACATCTACCACAGAACTAGATATGAACGAGTGGGAAGCACCCGTATCAAACAGTACTCTAGCAAGATAGTTATAAACGGATAAGGTACCTTCCACCCCGGTGCCTCTCTGGCCGATGGCAAATACTCTGGCTGGTGCTGGAGGTAAGGTTCTCTGCTGGTTACCCTGTCCTATAATATGAGGTTGAGTACAGTCCCTGGCAATATGTCCAGTCTGTCCGCATCGAAAACATGCTCTAGGCCTGAGTTTAGGGCAAGTCCTAGCAAGATGACCCAACTCATTACAGCTATAACACCTCATAGGGGCTGCTGGTGCTGCTTGCCTGATAGGTGGTGCCTGAATAGGGACAGGTGCTGCTGCTATCCTGGCTGGAGCCTGATGATGAAAATAAGGCCGCTGTCTCTTCCATAGCCCACCTCTATAATCTCTGGACCCACTACTCCCTGCAACCGCCTTCCCTTTTCCCTGAGAATCTCTCTCAACTGTCTGCTTCTCCTTATGGATCAGATTCTGCTGCTCAATGATCAGGGCTTTAGCTAAAATCTGCTCCTTTGTCTTCAGCTCCATAATGGTCACATCTCGCTCAATAGAGCCATTCAACCCCCGCTGAAACTTCTTAGCCAAGTCTTCAGCATCTAATAGTTTCACAAACCGATATAGCCTGGAGAACTCTGCCTCATATTCTCTCACATTCATCTTCCCTTGAGTAAGCGAGAGAAATTGCCTCTCCAGCTGTTCCTTCACCTATGCTGGGAAGTATTTCTCCCTAGAGATCCTCACAAATCCATCCCAAGTCATGGTAGAAACATCAATAGTCCTCTGAGTGCAATTCCACCACACCCTAGCCTCATCTTTGAGCATGAAAGTGGCTAGCTTCCTCTTCTCGATCTCATCACAGACAATCAACTCAAAATAGGTCTGTAAATCCTCGATCCATTGATCAGCCACCATATAATCTGTGCCTCCAGCAAATTTAGTTGCTCCCAACCGATTAATGTCCCTCGCCAACACTAACAGACGAGCGGGATCATTAACCACAACCTCAGGTGGAACAGGTTGCTCCACAAACGGTGCCTCCACCTCTTCCTCATGTACTCCCACATGTGGAATCTCACCCCTACCTCGGCCTCTACCTCTACCTCTGGGTCTACCTCGACCCCTACCTCTGCCTCCCACAATATCCATTACCGAAGGAGCATAGCATACCTGGTTAATACATGTATACACTTAAATCAGAGCATAAGTAAATACAAGTCCATATTAACCAAGCTACTAACACCAAGAGGTTAATTCAACTCCTATTACGTCCTAACGTTCTAGACAACTCCCTACACCCCCACATACCCAATGACATTGTTAATACCGAAGAGCACCCGATGGGGATCCGCTGCAGACGGGCCATCACTCGGAAGGTATTAACTTATCACTAAATATGTACCTTACGCTCTGATACCAAACTGTCACGCCCCGAATTTCGAATAATAAATTCAAATCCGAAACATGAATACAACTAAACAAATCACGTCCTAAATTTTTTTCTCAAAACCAATATCTCATAAACTATAACACAAACCTCGTAGCAAACTATCTCTCGAGTCAATTATTACAATACTAACATAAATAAAATGTTCTGCTCACAAGAGTCTACAAAAACACACCAAAATAGACCAAGTGCTGGTCTCAACCCTGCTATCCTACGCAGCTCGCTCACCACCCTGATTATCCTGACCTGCAGGATTATCCGCTACACCATTTGAATAGTGTACCGGGATTGCAACAACACAAAACCCGGTAAGCTTTCTGAAAGCTCGTGTGAGTAAATAAGAATGAACGGTTGATTTATTAGACCACAACTCATTTATCTCAAGTAAACATCCAACAATCTCAACAACCACAAGCAACATCAATCCAACACACATGAAACAACATGGAACACATTTCCACAATCACCAAATCACAACTATCGCCACTTTGGCACCCACGTTAGAGCTCTAACTGCCTCGTTACCTCTGACACCTTGGCCCAGGGTCAAGTAACGGCACCTCCAGGTTACTCAGTAACCCGCGAACTTTGGACCATTTCATGTCCTCAGAACAATATATCCCCGTTATTATTTAACGGTCGAACTTTGGACCTCCCTGTCCTCAGAACACATACACTCCGGTTATCATTAACCAAAGATCCTTGGACCATTCGATCCTCGGAATCCTACGTTTCTCTACCTTCTATTAAACTCACAAAATCAACATGCTTATCACCAACATTTATCAAATATTAATAACATAATTAAAATCATATTATCAACATTATCAACAACATATTTTCACAATTCCACACCTCAATGTCACACCATTCAATATATAATCACGTAAATATATATATACGTAACCATCCACACAGGAATGATCACTAATACCAACTATAGTTCACATGATACAAAATCAAGAAATTCATTTTTAATATACTTTAAAACACATTTCTTAAAAAACCATTTTCTCACACATAACAATAAATTGAGCAATTAAGGAAATTCGGTTCGTAAATGAACCAAGTGAGATTTACTCACCTCTAAACTCCCGCTGCGTCTTCTTACAGCCCAAAATACGATTCACAATCGTCCGCTAACAAATCCGTCAAATACCTAATCAAAACGATAATTAACTTAGCGTATAATTTCCAAAAACACACTTATATGAAGATCCCACGGTCGGATCTTCACCCGTGACCACACAAGGTCACCGGGACAGTCCTACGATCATTATATCAAAACTAAAATTCTATCGGACGGTCCAAACTTCATAAATCACAAATTGAGCGATCGAAATCAATCGAAATCGTAAAATTCATAACTAATTCATACGATATCCAAAATTCACATGCTATATATCAAAATGATCGTATCGACATGTAGAATCTAAAAATGAGCAGAAACTACTCATGACACCCCCGGAGGTGACCGGAAAGGGCCGCCGGAGTTTAGGGCAGAGCCACCACCGACCACCACCAATTGTGTCGGGGCTAAGCTCATCCCCTTCGTTTCATCATTTTGAGCAACTTTCATAACTAACACGAAGTGAGAAAATGAGTGGAAGTGGCCGAAACTTACCAAAAACAGTCCGGTTTGGCCGGAAAAACTGCAGAAACCGATATGCTCTCCGACGAGCGTGAAAACCTCCACTTCTGGTGCTTTCCTTTTTACTGCATGTTCTACTCCTCCATACAAGTTCAACGAGATAAAGAACTCGTAATTTGGTGGTCTAGAACTCGAGATATTAGCTTCGCACTCAAAACTGCCGAAAATGGAAAACCAGCTTTCCGCCACTGCTACAAGCCGTGCCACGGCGCAAGGCTGCCTCTAGCACCTGCACAAGGTCAAGGCGAAGCCGTGGGAGGTGGTTTGGCATCAAACGGTGGCCGGAGGAGCAAGAACTCAACCGGAGAAGTTTGGCTCTGTTTTTTTGCCTTCGGTTCGGTGCCGCGCGAGAGAGAGAGAGAGAGAAAAAATCTAGGTTTCTGATTTTTCCAAAAAAGTTAACCTATATATATACAAAATCGAAAACTTCTAAATGTCATAACTTCTTCCTACAAACTCCGATTCTTGTGTTCCGCATATGCACGAACTCGTATCGACGAGCTCTACGACTTTCATGAAAGAAGTTTCCTCAAATTCCTTACGTAAAAATATGTCAATTTTAATAACCCTAAATAACGTTAAATTTCGATACTAAAATCATTCGAAACCAAATTTCTCAAATAACGACATTCGAATCACACTCACAACTCATAATTCATATAATTTGAGAAATATTGAATTACGAAATATTTAACTGAAATTTCGGGTCTTCACAAAGGGCTTGATTAACTATTAAATGTGTGTATGAGCATAACTAGAACAAATTAAGGAGCCTAATCAGCTCTCTAATTTATAGCTAAGACACTAGTTTAGAACATGGTTAATTATAATACCAATTTCGGTTGCTGTATTGACTAGTTCAGGAACATTAATTTTAAAACTCTTCACCTTTTCGTGCAATTAGAGGCCCTAACCAGGCTCTAGATTGCCCCAATTTAGTTTCTACGGCCCTTAATCTGAAGTAGGAATACCATTTAAGAAATCTAATGGCTCATGAGCCTTGAAAATTCTTGTGTACGGTTCTTGATGCCATCAAGAATTAAATGACCATAGATTAACATTTTTCTTTGGTGTCCTAAGTGTCTTTATTTCGGATTAACCAAAGATTGGGGGTTAGCTACTAATCCCTGTGGTGTGATAATTTTGAGCATAATACTTCCCTATCTTAACAATGCATGATGCGTATGCTTGCGTAAATGTCTATCAAGTCAGCTATCAATGGCACATGAGGATTATTCCATATATTTTGTCCACTCAATGTTTTCTATGTCTATTTATCTACCGATGGAGTAAATTAAACACCCTTAGTGAATGGCCAAAATAGTAATCCCTTCAAAATGCCATTTCAAACACAAAATACGTGCAAAGCATGAACAAACAAGCTAGAATAGCTAAGTGGGCTAGAGCATGTGGCTAACAACAATCGAAGGCTACATACGCCTAAGGTATATAAACATACTAATACAAATCAAAGGCTACAAAAATTATATTCACATACCGATAAAAAATATAGCAAAGCACATGGACTCCCAGTACCATTAACAATATGAAGTAGGACGCTCACCCCAAGTCACTCAACTTGGGGCAAGAGTAGTAACTCAACTATAACTCCAGATAACATTACTAATGTCACACACCACATGGGAGCAATACTCCTGATTACGCCAAAGCACTCATCACCACCTCTCGTTAGTAACAGGACACTGATCCTAGCAATTGAGAGACGTACAATGGCATGATACTATCGCTACCACAGTGAAAGGCCTGATTATGACACCTGGGGCATTACCCTAGCGGGACCCGGTTCAAACCCCTCTTGCATGGGGACTTGGGGGGCTTTAGGGGGACTGGTCATGTCACGCCCCTGATTTTTAACACAATTTAAAAATCGATATACAATCCCATAATTATATATGCCTGATCGTCCAACCATCAATACTAAGTACCTGGAAAACTTTTTCCTTTTATACAACATACATATTGATGCCTTGAACCCACTATGTCAATATTCAATATTGACCAGCCCACAGAGTCATATATTACATAAGCTTACGAATTAAATTGTCAACAACAAAATAAAACTTAAATGCTCCTAAAAGCTTACTACAATGAAAGTCCAAATAACGGTAAAGTCACCAAATTGGCTTCCTACCGTTAAGCTGTAAGCATGCTATCCCAACTTCAGCCACAATTATCCTAACTTGCATAATTAACCCCTGCACCGTTTGAATAGTGCACCGAGTTGTCACACAACAAACCCGGTAAGCTTGTGAAAGCTCGTATGAGTAACTCAAAACAGTCACATAACTCACCCAGAAATAAGGAAAACAACTCACGCTTTGATTCCTTAAAATACGAAAATAAAGGAGAATAACTCACACTTTAATTTCCATTCAAAATTTAATAAAAGAAAGCAACTTATACCTTGGTTTCCTTTAAATCAAAACATAGAAAACAACTCACACTTGAATTCTATCAATATAACATAGAAAACAACTCACTCCTTGATTTCTATCGATCGTATCATAACCGTACCATAGAAAACAACTCACACCTTGAATTCTATAAATTTAACATAGAAAGTAACTCACTGCTTGATTTCTATCAAATTTGTAATAAGGAAAACAACCTGCACTTTGTCCTCCTAAAAACCGTTAATAAGGAAGCAATTCACACATTGTTCCCTGAAAACATATAATCTCATGAGTTATCAATAACCAATTCCCGTTACCCCATGAATCACCTATATGACAGACAGACTAGAGCTCTAACTGAATTCGTAACAACTCATCCGGTCAAGACGTGATTAACTGATATTCTGCCCAAGGTCATAGACCTTCGTTCCTCGAACTTTTCAGTCTTATGGAACAAAACATTAAAGCAGTCGCACATGACTCAAAAATGTTACACAAATCTCAACACTTTCAAAACAATCGAAATCAACATTTCCATAATCATTGTTTTCAGAAAAGCCATAACACAAAACAATAAAAAGTATCAATTCATGTATATTGTTTCCATCAATCCGCAATTCACCAAAAAATATATATTTGAAGTAAATAAATATATACATAGTCATTCACTCAGGAATCACTACTACAAAAATCGAAACACACAACACTCATCACACAACAGATCTAAAATTTGTTGTTGTGTGTTAACATAAACTCTATCATATAAAGGTAAAAATCTGTTTCTGTTGAGTGAATGCAAGGAAATTGAAAACCTTTTTTTAAGGAAGACATTGCATAACTGAGTTAAGGATTTTCTATTGTGTAAATGTGAGGCCTAAAATGGAAGGAAATGAGCATATGATTCCCTCCTAGAATAAGTTCAACAAAATGCAATTTGAACTATACACACAACAGGTTTTTGTTAGCTGTTGTATAATGAATTGTTGTATGAATTTTGAAAAATCCCACTAGGCACACCTAGTGCAAGATGTACAAATTTGTACAACAGATTGTCATTGTTATGTTGTCTGAGCATGGAAGAAAATTGCACAGCGGGGCAAAGTTTCAATTTGATGAAACCTATATAGGCAGAAGCTGCAAATTGTCCCTCCCAGCCTACTTTGTCATTATACTCTCACACAACTGTCATTTTTATCTGTTGTTGGAGAAACTTAAGATAAATTGTACTCTCCCACCAAGCAACTTAATTAAAGCCCGACAACCACTCTTATTCCCTCACTTTCCCCCAATTACTCCCACCGAATCACCAAGCCCGACAATCGCATTCTCTTACTTAGCTCCTTCCAATTCAAAACAGCAACCCATGCATGTACTCTTACTCGAAACCAAATCCAAAATAGCCTGCAACCAAAGGGAAGAATTAAACACTTGAAATCAAACCCCAGAAATCAAACCCATTTCTCTACTAAGATCCTTACTACAATTTGGATATCGATTTGGAAACAATGTTCTTTAGGTTCGTAGATCTAAGGTCTGTTTCAGTTTTCTATATTTTCTGAATGAAAGAGTTAGTGATTACAACGGATTGAAGGTTTGTTTCAGGGTTCGGTTCTAATGGTGAACTAAGGTTTACTCGTTGCTGCTTTGGAATTTCTTTCCCCCAAAAGGTTTGTTCTTCTTTCTGGTTTCTTATTCTTCTTCTTCTTCTTTGGATAATGTAAGTGCATTTGTGCAGATTTCAGTCTGTCTTGACCATCAACCACCATTATCTCTCTTTGTCGGACTGTTACTTCGTCGATCGACGTTATCAAGAGCTGATTCCAGGTCTGCTTTACTTTGCTGGTGAAATTTGGGCATTTTTTTTGCAAGAACATTCTTGGGTTTGTTCTTCTTTTAGCTGGGTTTCTTTGGGTTTACAGGAAAAAGTTTAAGAGGCTGTTATCCTCTCTCAATCCTCTCTCACAATCTCTCGCGGCAGATTTGGGATTTGGGTCTCTCTTACTCTGACAAAAGTTTTGTTTTTAGAAATGACTTTATCTTTGTTCAAATGATTCTTGGGTTTAGTGGGTATAGTGCTAAAGGTTGAAACCTTATGTATTGTTCTTCGATTTTCTTGTTTCTTTGTGTAATTTGAAGTACAAATTGTGGGTAATTGCAGTTTTGTTTCTCTGGGTTTATAGGAACAAGTTTAAGCTTATTCTTTTAGTTAAGCCTTTACCAGAATTATGGGTAATGTTGTGAGCAATGGGCAGTTTCTGGTTCAGTCTCACCTTATGTTTCCGTAATTGCTAAAATATAATTCAATTAGCTGTAGTTGGTTGTTGAAGTTTGAAACTTTAGATATGGCATTGGTTTTGGAATCGGTGCAATGGGTTTCTAAGCAGGGTAAAGGAGAATGAAATAAATGTCTTATATATTGATTATGTCCTGAAGAGTAATCATATAGTTTGAAATGTGTAGTTTGCGATATGCTGCTGGGAAAATTAGTTAAATTCTGGATGTTCATAGGCTTTATGAACATTGTGTATGCTCAAATCATCCATCTTTATGGTTCGACACTGCTTTTTGACGTTATTGCATATTTGGAATAGCAAATTTAATAGTGATTAATATAGGCTTCATATTATTCTCACAACCCTTAAGTCTATGTTGGTATTAAAGCTTTAAGCTATTGGATAGTTGCTGCAGATTTGGTACAGAAGTGTCTGTTATGCGTTTCTTTGTGAAAACCAAAAAAATGATGTATTGCTCGAGATTACTCAATTGTATAATTGTGTTTATCCACAGCATTATGTTTACAATAAGTTGATGACATACGACAATCTTCCTGTTGATATTATACGTACTTATTTGTTCTGATTGTCTTTATGTCTTCCTTTCTTCCTTTCAGATTACGTACCATTTCTTTCAGTGGAAGAAGGAACACCATTTGCTAATGACCAGCTCACTTCAAACAGAAACTTTCTAACTTTCGTGCCTGTTGTGTTGTAAGTACTTTAAGCTTTCAAGTATGTGATTAACTTTAAGCTTTCCAAATTTTTTTTGCTATTAACTAGCTTTATCCAATCAAATGTGTGAATAAATTGGCTTTGGATTAGGTATGGCCACTTGATGGCTTTGTATTAGTAGATGATTGACTAAGCATAAAGAAGATTATACTGTTGAAGATACATTTGAAATTGAATTATCTTTGTGTGGATTTTTTCCTTTAATGTTCTGATCTTCTTGTATGTTTTTATTTCAATTATTTCATCTTAAATGAAAGACTGGATTTCTACTCTGTTACTTTTGTTTTTGTTCTCAGTTTAATTTTAGACGTTGTAGGAAACTTATAATTGCTAATGGATTCTGATTCTGTTGTGAAGTTAATTTCTTTGTTTTGGGTTGGATAGGCTGAGCGTTCTTTAGTCGGAAATAGTGAGAATCTAACTCAAATTATTGTGTGTTTTAGTGTTTCAGTCACCTCTCAATTGTCCGAGTTACATCGACCTTATTTCTCCTATTGGAAGAGAAGCAACAAAGAAAAGGTTCAAGTTTCTTTTTTTTGGGTCATCGCTAATTTCTTCCTCCTATACTCTATGATTTTCAGTTCCTTTCTAATTTTTGGAATTTCAGGAAGCTTCGTGTGTGAACCTGAGCACAATCTACTGGTCTAGATTTTGATAATCTGAGAGCTTTGGACACTAGCAATGAATTCGAAGCTTTGGCACTGAATTTTGGTTGTGATTCAGGTAGAATTCCATTTCTTTGGTAGAATTGGTTATAATATTTATGTCATAGTTAGAGTATTATCACTATTTCTTTAACTTGTTTTCTTAAACCCTGTGGATGTAGTGATTTCTGGAATTGTCAGATAATAGTTGTCTTTTACCCACTCAATCTATACTAAATCCAAGAACTTGTGTCTGTTATTGAATTGTTGTGTTTACGGTTTGGGGATTACTCTATGATGATAACATGATACTTGCAAATCATGTTATTTTTGGTTGCTTGCTTCTGATATATTTATGATACTTGCAGATCATGTTATTTTGCTTGCTTGTTTTTGACAACATGTTGCTTCTGATATATTATGTATTTGCCTCTGTTAATTTTAGAAGCATTGTAAAGCATGAAAGACAACTAGAAATTATTACTTTTTCATTAGCCATATTTCAAACATTATCCACTTTGTAATAATGAGAAAAACTGGATTAAAATCTGTCTTCCTGTTTGGGTGCATTTGTATAGTCTGTATGCTGAAGGTATATTGGATAAAACATAATCTTGGATTGGTAGCTGTTTCAGCCCATTGCACATCGAGATTCTCTGTTCCGGTACCTATCAGTTTAAAAGAAACCAACAAATTTAAATGTGTGTTTCTGTTGATATATCTGCAATTAAGTTTGTCTTCTTATTTGCTTTTCTGTTTTTACGTAGTATAAATGGATAGAACATGGATGGTTGCGGATAGGAGATCTCGTCAATATAAATTAGAGGTGACACAGTTCTGTAAATTTGCCTTGGAAAATGCTAGAGACCCTAACCATATTCCCTGTCCTTGTACAAATTGTGGAAATGTTGACTACTTTTCCGCTGCTGTAATAAGGGACCATCTATTTGTGAATGGAATTGATGCAAGTTATGATAGATGGAATGAGCATGGGGAGGCCTTATTAGACTTAGGAATAGAGGAATATACTGATGATGCAGAAGCAGGTTCAGATTCACATAGTTCTTACTCTGTGAATGGCAATGAGATACCTGAATATGAAGCAGGGTTAGGTAGTGACGCAGAGATGGAAAGTAATGAGTGTAATGAGTTTAGACAGTTTGTCGATAACGCCAATAAACTGTTATATCTCGGTTGTGATAGTCATACAAGGCTGAATGTTCTAGTAAGACTTTACAACTTAAAAGCGAAGCACGGTATGAGTGATATTGCTTTCTTTGAGTGGTTGGTTGCCTTTGCGGAGTTTCTTCCAGTAGGCAATGAGATACCAGCCTCTGTGTATAAGGCAAAGAAGACCTTGAGTTCTCTAAGAATGTATTACACTAAAATTCATGCCTGCCTGAATGATTATATTATGTATAGAAAAGAGTATGTTGATGCAACTGAGTGCCCTAGATGTGGTATTTCAAGATGGAAATTAGGCAAAAACTCCAAAGAGAGGGAAGGTGTACCTGCAAAGGTACTTTGGTACTTTCTCCCTATTCCTAGGTTCAAAAAAATGTTTCAGTCAAAGGATACATGTAAGAGTCTGACTTGGCATGCTACTGACAGAAAATGCGATGGCTTGATGCGTCATCCGGCCGATGTAGCTTCATGGAAGTTAATAAATGATAAATGGCCTGACTTTGGTTCTGACCCTAGAAACCTAAGACTTACATTGTCGTCAGATGGGTTCAATCCTCACAGTTCATTAAGCAGCAAGTACAGTTGTTGGCCTGTTATTCTAGTTGCATATAATCTGCCTCCATGGCTCATGATTTCTGGGCCTAAACAACGAGGAAATGATATCGATGTCGACTTGGAACCTTTGATAGATGACTTAAAACTGTTATGGGAAGGAGTTAGTGGACTCTACGATGCAAGACAAAGTGAATACTTTACTCTTAGGGGTTTATTATTCTGGACAATCAACGATTTTCCAGCTTATGGTAACCTTTCTGGGAGTATAGTTAAGGGCTATAATGCATGCCCTATTTGCCTTGAAAAAACAAAACCAAAAAGACTACTGAATGGAGGGAAAATGGCCTACATCGTGCATCGTAGGTTTTTAGTCCTTATCGAAGGCAAAAGGCTGCTTTCAACAACCTTCCAGAACATTCTCCCCCTCCTGTTCCTTTGAGTGGTGAAGAAGTATTGCAAAGAGTGGAGTAGGAAGTTCCAAAGTGGCATTTTGGGAAAAAAAATCCCCCTCCTCCTTGATTGCCATGCCTTAATACTTGGTGGACTTAAATCTCATGATTGTCATGCCTTAATGCAACAACTCCTCCTTGTTGCCATCCGTGATGTGGTTGAAAAGCCTGTCAGAATTGTTGTTATCAGGTTATGTCTGTTTTTTAACTAAATCTGCAGCAAGACTATCGATGGTTCAAGGCTGCCGAAAATCCAAAATGAACTTGTTGAAACATTGTGTGAGCTGGAAAAGTACTTCCCTCATCCTTTTTTGACATAATGGTTCATCTAACAGTTCACCTAGTTAGAGAGGTGGAGTTATGTGGACCGGTATGTTTTCGATGGATGTATTCTTTCGAGAGGCACATGAAGATCTGTAAAGGATATGTTCGAAATAGAAATCGGCCAGAAGGTTGCATTGCTGAGTGTTATATTGTTGAGGAGGTGGTTGAGTTTTTAGCTGAAATGTTCGTCAACGACAGGACTATTGGGATCCCAGCTAGCCCTCGCACAATAGACAAGCCTACCTTAGGTGCTACAATTGTTAGTGTTTATGGCAAAGTATTTGACCAAGCTCATCTCTGCGTGCTTCAAAACACGGATGAATTTAGAAGCTATTTTGAGTAAGTACTATCCCTCTTTCTAATATTGTGATTTCTGTTAATATTTGATGTAAAGTAAACACTAATCTTCCCTCATTGTGTTGCTGTCTTATTGGTAATTGTAGTGAACACTTGGAATATTTGAAGAGGGAATTTCCAAAATACATAAAGAATGAAAAGTGGCTTATGGACAAGCAAAACAAGACGTTTGCAGATTGGTTGAAGGGGAGGGTAAGTCCCAATAGTAACGGTGTTGGGAATATGCACTGATCATATTCTAGGTGACTTATTTTGAGTTGTTGATTCAAAAAATTAATTCTTACAGTTTTTCGCAAGTTGCTGTTCAACTTAGTGAACTAGATGCTAACATCCCTGAGATTGTCAGGTGGCTTTCAGATAAACTGAGCAATGAAGTACCGATGTTCAGTGGTTACAGAATTGCGGGAGTCCAATATAACACAAGGAAGCGTGATAATGTTAGATCGACGCAAAACAGTGGTGTCTACTTGCTTGCTAAGACACTGCAAGTAGTTACTGCTAGGGATAAAAGACCAATTATTGATGATATGAGTTTCTATGGTGTGATTACTGAAATATGGGAGCTCGATTATGAAAAGTTTAGGATCTCCATCTTTAAGTGTGATTGGGTAGAGAATAGTAGGGGTGTGAAGGTAGATGAGCTTGGGTTCACGTTGGTCAATTTGAATAAGAAAGGTCATTTAAATGACACTTTTGTGTTGGGAAACTGTGCTCAGCAGATCTTTTTTGTTCAAGACCCTGTAGATCCAATGTGGTCAGTAGTTCTAAGAATGCCTACTAGGGATTACAGTGACTTTGAGGTTGAAGATGAGCTTGGGGACACTATTATTGCTCACTATCCTATCACCACTATGATGCCATCTATTGAGTTACATGGTAACTTTGCGAACGAGGAAGAAGTGGGTTACATGCGGGAAGGGGAGGAGGATATAATTGTTGATGGATAATATAGGCAGTTTATTTTCTATAAGTTTAAGTTTTTCTCCCATATTAATGCCTTCTATGTAGGATTGTACTTTCGTTATTGTTGTTGAATGAAACTGATTGTGGTTCATATATTTCATGTGATTACTGAAAAATGAAGAAAGTTTTTTGTTGCTTGCCATATTATCACTATTTTTATTGTGCATTATATCGTGCTTATATTCATTACTGAAACAGAAGTGTATATTCTGGTGTACAAGTTACTAATTAATGTGTCTCATGTATTTTTTGTAGATAATGGCGCGATCAAAATCTGCCTCAACACCGAAGAAGTCAAAAGATAAGGGACTGAAACTGAAGAAAACTAAGTCATCAAAAAAGTCACGTTCCACATTAACTGATGCATGCATTTCTGATAAGAATGGTTCATCTCACAGAAAGGATGAAGAAACCGGAGGTCTGAAGCTACTTAAGCGGCATTGTGGGGACAATGTGCCGTATTTCAAGGTGCAAGAGCTTAAGGCAGAAGAGAGTGGTTCTCTTCAAAGTAAAAGGGACTCCATGTGGGAAGGTAGCGAAGGAAATGCAATCATATATTGGGGTCTTAGCTCGTAGAAAAATACCAATCATAAAGACAACTTGGAGGACCAGCAAAAGCATACCTGGATGTGTCACGACTGAGGAAAAAGAGAAAATCTAGTTACGTGTGCAGGTATACATTATTCTATTATTAAATTATTAGTGGAACTTATTCCTATGAAATCTACCTTTTGACCTTGAGTTTCTGCCTATATATTATGAATGATAATAGAATTTGACCATTTTGTTTATCTTCCTATCACTTAGTCAGAACTGTGTTTGTGTACATAGGGGCATTTGAGATTGGTCCTGAAAAGAGGAAAATTGTACTAGAATCAGCTTCATCAAAATGGAGGGAGTTCAAGTCCCGGCTTACAAGGCATTACATTATGCCTTACTTGGATGACCCTGAATCCTTAAAGTTTCCTCCAGATGATTATAGATTCATCAACAAAAATCATTGGACCCAATTTGTGGCTGAATGGACAGACCCAAAATTTCTTGTAAGTTTTACATTAAGGTTGTTGCGTTAAGTTGTTATATTAATGTGGTATATGGTGGATTGGTGCATATGTTTTTCAGGAATTGCGTAGGATTGCACAAGCACGGTGTGAGAAGAATAAGTATCCCCACCGAATGTCCCATAAGGGATATGCTGGATTAGAGGAAGAGTTGGTAAGTTAACATAATTGGATAGGTAATTTGTTAACTTAGCTGTTAATTCATCACCACAAGTTTAGTAACTCATATTTTTGCTAGTCTACAACAATGGACGAGGAAATTGATAGAGCAACATTATGGATTGCTGGATGAAAAACCAAGCAGGGAACCTTCAAGGATGAAGGGACGAAGCAATGCGCTGACAAAATTTTGAGTATAATTTTGTCAAGTTCAATGTAAGTGTACAGCTGGCCTTCTGTTAACTATTATGCTTATTTAATATTTTGTAAATGTGAGCCTAGTGGAGAACTAAGCACTAGTGGAAGTGATGTTGTGTTAACCTTGGCTTTGGGCACTCCTGAGCATGGTGGTAGAGTGCGAGGGGTGGGAGGCTATGTGAATCCTTCCATAAACATAAAAGGGAGAGCTTCCAAGAGACGGTTCGGTTGACTGTGAAAAAATATTAGAAGAGGAAAGAGAAAAGATCATTGAAGAGGCAAAGCAATAGGCAATAAAAGAAGAGAGAGAATTTTGGTTTCGTAAGTTAGCACAGATAAAAGCAAAGATAGATGCAAGGGAGGTTGGGAAGGCAACTAGTTCTCCAGCAGCTCTAGAGAAACACATTCCACATGTATCTGCGCAAGGTAGTTGTTCACAGACCGCATGTCCAACATTTGATGAAGCTCGATGTGGTCAAGTGGGAGACGAAGTATTGAATCTTGTGGATGGAAAATCAATTCATAAAGCTGTTGATGTAATTGAGGAAAGGGTATTGGGATGTAAAAACAAAGTTTCAAAGAGGAAGGAGTGTGATGGAAAATCTGTTTCCAACTCTAAAAAAGAAGACGAGCTGAGCAAGTTGAGTGACCAAGAAAAGAAACACGTGGCTGATCATGGAGTTCAGGGTTGGAGAGAAGTTGGTTAGGTTTTTAAACAGTTGTCTATATTTATTGCAAAGTAGTATAGTTTTTATTCATTGTGGATTGCACACACACAATGTATATATCTATGTTTGATTTTAAAATTCCATCTTTTTTGGGTGTCTTAGGTACAAGGAACTGAGATTGAGGCCAAGTTCGCATTAGGTTCAGTTGATCATATTGTAGCTCTTGGCACTGTTATGGAGCACAATGACCCCTCCCACGTTTGTCATGGTTATCCACTAGGGGATAGTAATTTGCGTGTTTCAGTCTCTGTTGCAATTGAGGAGAATGCCTTAGTTCCATTTCCTGTGGGTGATGAAATACGAACTGTTACGCAGGCCATGGGGAGTTGGGTAGCATGGCCGAAAGAGCTTGTCATAATGTCACCTGTGTAGGTACGTAAGTTCTCATAATAATTGTAATATATATATATATATATATATATATATATCCAAACATTGATCTGATCATATTCTATTTGCTTAAGCTTGCAGCATATAAGATTAGAAAATCTTATATATATTATGTATGTGTAGAGACCTGAGAAGAGGAGAAAAAAGAAAGTGGTACAAGAAGACGATCTCTCTGAGGATGAGTTTAGCCTAAAGTCATTGGCAGCTTCATTACCAAATTCATTGAGCATGTTGTGCATGTGGGGTGAGGTCAGATTCAAAGATGGGAAGGCTATCACCATTCAAATTGAGGCTGAAGTGTTTGGTCATGCAAGGAAAACATTTATACTAGGATAAGACGTGCGCAGAATTGCAACCATGAGAGAATTAATTGGTAATTGCATAGTCATATACCAGAGGTAAATTTCATGAATCTATTTCTATTAAGTACCAAAAGTTATCTGATTGGTGTATCAATGTGAATAATCTGTTACTAGATTCAAATTGGTGTATATGCTTGTAATTAGGTATTTCTATGATGTCCTAAATCAGTATAAAATGTTGGATATGGTTGCTTTTATTGACCCTGCGATGATTGGTGCAATTAGGTGTGGGAAAGGCCAGGAAAGATCCCAACATATAAAGGAGAGGCTGATATCTTCAAAACCTGGACAGATTTTCATGCTGCCATATAACTCAGAGTAAGTATCGGCAACTTACTGCTACCTATTGTTATATATGTAATACTTATTTCCTTGTAGTGATACATATGGGCCGTTGATTAAAATCTGATTATATAACATTGGGTGCTGACTATTGTCGATCCCGAACAAGAAATTGTCTATTTTATGGATCCTATGAAGAGGCGATTACCCACTGGAGAATGGGTTTCCATTGTTGATAGGTAAGTCACAGTCATACAAGTTTGAATAATGCATGTTGGGTAGCATGGCTATTTCTTAAAACCTGATTGTGTGTGCATGTGTTCTGTTTTAGTGCAATATCCACGTATAATGCACACAAGGGCAGAAAAGTCCGAAGTTTGCCTCTATGGAAAAATTTGTCGGTATGTACATTTTGGCTATGTTAGTTTCTGTAATGTTTAGAAATTTGCTATGTTGGATTGTGGAAGCAAATTTGGATTAGGTTCCCATGATTATTAATTTGGATTCATTTTTTTAGCTATGTTGGATTTACTGCTTTTAGGGTATTCCTCCTCAACCTAACAACAAGGAGTTATCATGCGATACATGAGAGACATCATTGAGGATAAGGACTTTTCATTTGTTAACAAGGTAGAATTAAAGCTTGTTTATTCTGGTTGTGTTCCAACAAGCTTTTTATGATAATTTTGACTTGAGTTACTTGAATTTTTTCAGTGGGAGAGGAGAAACATAAATACTGTTTACTCCTTGTACTTTTGCTCGAAAAACACTTCAGTCCCTAACCTTCTAATTTCACATGTTTAGTTCCCGTACTTCAAAATTTCAGATTAATAGGTCTTTGCCGTCTAAAAGTCACGGCGAAATGTCTATTATGCCCTCAGTTCTTTTCTTTTTAATTAATTAATTATTTTATTTTTTTTTGGAAAAGGAATTTTTTTCCCCTTTCTTTCTTTCTGTTTTTTTTTTAATATTTTTTTCTGTTTTTTTTTTTCTTTCTTTCTTTCTGTTTGAAAAAAAAAAGCATAAATAAAATAAAGAAGAAAGAATTAAAAAAAAAGAGAAAGGAATAAATTTATTAAAAAAAAAGAATTAAGGGCATAATAGACATTTCACCGCGACTTTTAGACGGCAATGACCTATTGGTCTGAAATTTTGAAGTATATGGATTAAACGTGTGAAATTAGAAGGTCAGGGACTGAAGTGTTTTATGATCAAAAGCTCAAGGACTAAACAATATTTAACCCTTTAATTATCTACTTTGGATGTTTAGTTGTACTTGACTTATATAGTTATACTAATGATATGGATCAATGTGGCTTCATTTGGTAATGTACTGTTTTTGTGGTAATGTACATGCAACATTATTGTTTCTAGAAAATTGTTCCAGCTAGTTAGGTCATGATTGAACAAACAACAGTTCACAACCAAGTTGTGAAACCAAGCTCAAACAATGATATGCTATTAGTAAGCATATAATTTAACCCTATAAGATATCATCGTTAGTATACGGTAAATAGGGATCGATCTAATCCGGGGATTGAGGGTACACCTGTCATTTTAAAACAATTAAACAATTAATTAAGACACAAAGTATATTATTTACAAAAATAAAATAAAGTATATACATATTTACGAAATAAGGGGGGGGGGGGTTTTTAGATTTTGGTTTTCGAAAATTAAAATAAACAAAATAAAGAAAATACAAAAACACATATACAAGAAGGAAACGTAAGAAACAAAGATCAAAACGAATTCCATGTAAATTTGATTCAAACCCTATAATTGATCATCTAAGTCATGAGAAAGAAGTTGATCATGTGAAACATTTGAAGCAGATGATTTCCCATATTTTACTTTCATTTACTAATTAACCTAAGTGAAAGCACCTAGATCAATCCTATTAAACATGCAATCAAAGTCTAGAAAGCTAGCCAATCAAAACATGTTCAACGCAAGAAGCATAGAGAAAGGTTATCAACTTAAGTGCACAACCTAGTATGAATAAGTTCACCTATTTGCCATCCTCTTCAATTGAATTCGACCTTTATCCAAAGCCTTTACTATTTTTTATTTAAGTTCACAAAACTATTAGGTGAATCGTTAACTTAAATCTAGCACCAATTACATACATATATCCTAAGTTAGCCACCAAAGAACATAAACATATTTTTTTTCTTCTTTCTTTTTAGCCGTACACAATTTTTTTTCTTTTCTTTTCATTTTTTTCACGGCTTTAACATAATTTTTTCTTTTCATGGACAAGTATACCCCCACACTTGAACTTTCACCTCTTCTCAATCTTCATTCTTGCTCCAAATCCATGTAGTAAGTCTTCAAAAGATAGCTCTACCAAGTTTTTAGAACAATGGGTAAGGTTGTAACTATACTAAGGTTCAGGGTTATCGATTTTAAGGGTGATAAAAGAAAAGGCTTAATGTAGGCTCAAAGGTGTTTATCTAGGGGGGTCCCATGACGGGCACAAATGGGGACACAAGTTTATTTGGCAATGGTGGTAATTCCTAGGGTGCCTCTATCCTTTCCAGAATCAGGGCCATGTATTGATTAAACGTTTCAACAAGCACAAGAGCGAATTCTAGCATTCTCTAGTCCATTAAACTTAATCTATGGCAAGCAATCAATCAAATGAAAGAATAATGAGATCATCAAAACATCGCCAAGAAAATAAGAATATATTTCATTATCATTAATCACTCCAAAAAATAGGAACATGGGCTCAAATATCTCACATGGGCTTTAATGAATCAAAACTCATCCTAACATGCTCATATTCCGTACCAAGGTCACGAAATCCATATCCACTACACATGCACATGCTTTTCATATATCTCAATTAACCAAAGAATACCATTTTAAATAATCTCAATATTGTGATCCTCTCCTAGCCATAATTTCAGAGATATAAGCTCATCCTAGACAGTTGAAAGGGCATCCTAAGACTCAAAACAAACATAAAAGCAATGAAATTTTTTAATTTTTTTGACATTTTTCTATTTTTTTTTGTATTTTTCAATATATATGACTCAAGATAAAAGTATAAATCCCTTCCCCCACACTTAAATATTACATTGTCCTCAATGTAATCAATTATAATCATGCAATGAAACACTTAGGCATATAGGGATGGAATTTACGAAAAGATACACTAAAACAAAAGAAAAGAGAAAAATAAAAGAATTAGAGAAGAAGAAAGCCAATCTGCGTGTGTAGACTCCTCCACAGCTTCTTCTGAATTGGGTTGCCTCCCAAGCAGCGCTTGAGTTTTAACGTCTTTCAGCCAGACGGTACCTCCATTAAATAAAGTTAGTGACTATAATTAAAAAAAGAAATACAAAATATGTAAACAAGTAACTATTAATTACGAATTACAAACTGCAAAGTTTAATTAGCAAGTACATTGTACATAAAACACAAGTTAAGTACAGAAGTGAGTAAAACACGTGAAAAGTATTTTTACAAGTGTAATTTTTTTTTTTTTTTAGTCAAGAGTTCAATTTATTTTCAACACTTAGGTACGGGAACAGGGAGTCTCGATGTGCAATGGAACTGAAACAGCTACCATTTTCAAGACGATGTTTTATCCAGTATACCTTAGTGTATCACAACATTTTCTTTTGTTATATAAACATTATTGATATCAAATATAATTCCAAGCGGTAAATCAAGTAGACGTGCGGCCCAAGTATAATCGCCTAGACACAAATTCCCTTTAGCATCTTTTGGGAAACCTTACTGAAATGGCCAGGTGGGGGAGGGCGAACACGAGAGACAAAATTCATTTTGGCATGAGCTACTCCCACATAGTGGTTTAGGCCCATTTGTAAGCACTTCTGGATTCAAAAACCGTCATGATCGTTGTCCCATTCCTAGACACCATTCCACATAGGCTATATTTACTAAGATAAAAAAGGTCCTAAGTGTGAAGACAGTTCAACAAGTGTTAATAAAGGCCGCCCTCAACCTTAAGGAACCTGAACTAGGTACTAATAAGGGGTTTATGCCAATATTAACAAACGTGACTTCACCTATTCCTCTCAATTTACAACATACAATTAAAACTCGTATTCAACAATATAAAAAAAACAACCTAGTTAATTTAAACTAAGTTTCAAATAATTTATATACAACAATTATAAACAAAAACAAGTGATTTTTCAATCCCCAACAACGGCGCCAAAAATTGATATGCTGTTAGTAAGCATATAATTTAACCCTATAAGATATCATCGTTAGTATACGGTAAATAGGGATCGATCAAATCCCGAATTGAGGGTACACCCGTCATTTTAAAACAATTAAACAATTAATTAAGACACAAAATATATTATTTACAAAAATAAAATAAAGTATATACATATTTATGAAATAAGGGGGGATTTTTAGATTTTGGTTTTCGAAAATTAAAATAAACAAAATAAAGAAAATACAAAAACACATATACAAGAAGGAAACGTAAGAAACAAAGATCAAAACGAATTCCATGTATATTTGATTCAAACCCTATAATTGATCATCTAAGTCATGAGAAAGAAGTTGATCATGTGAAATATTTGAAGCAAATGATTTCCCATATTTTACTTTCCTTAAATAAGTAATCTAAGTGAAAGCACCTAAATTAATTCTATTGAATATGCAATCATAGTCTAGAAAGCTAGCTAATCAAGAACACATTCAATGCATGAAGCATAGAGAAAGGTTATCAACTTAAGTGCACATCTTAGTATGAATAAGTTCATCTATTTGCAATCCTCCTTAATTGATTTCGACCTTTGTCCCAAGCCTTTACTTCTTTTGAAATAGGTTTATAAAACTATTAGGTGAATTGTTTACCTAAATCGAGCACCAATTACATGCATATATCCCAAGTTGGCCACCAAAGAACACATACATATAAAAGTTTTCTATAATTCTAAATCAATCAAGCAATCTCACATAAGCAACATAGAAATCAACACAAAGAAATTACAACTTTATTTCAAAACATAGAGACGGGGTTTAAACTTTGCCCTTAATGTTATTTGTTAACTATAATTCATAGTTATACAAATCCAAACAAAGAAAACCAAAAGAAGTTACAAGGAAAAAGATTGAATTACACCGTGAAGGGGTGGATGATGAAGAGCTTGAGACGTTGATCTTGAATCTTGAAAGCAAGGCTTCACTATCGTGGCACAAGGTGGAATGATGGCGGCTAGGATTGCTCATAGCTTATTCTTCTTCTCCTCTTTGCTTGAAGATGCAAAACTAAGAACTAGAGAATGGAAAAGAAATAAAGCTAAGAACTAGAGAATGGAGAGGAGATGGTGAGACAAAGAAGATGAAATGGATGAAGGAATTGTCATGTCATAATGAGGAGAGGTGTATTTATAGGCTGAAAATGATAAATGGAGGGTGAAGATGAAAAGAAATGAAGGGCTAGATTTGATAGACAAATGTGTAAACATCAATTGTTGACTTAGCCTACCAAAAATGACTTAGAAATAATCAAAAAGTTTTCCCACATGTGATAAATGAGAGATAAATTTTATCTCCACAGAATGTTCCGATTTTGACTATGACTTCTTCATAAAAAATGTTCCTCCATGAATATAGATCATCCTGGTAAAATTTCAGAGCTTTTGAAGTAGTAGTTTGGCTGGAAATACTTCTTGAATACGTTCAGGTCAGATTTACAGTTTTCATCTTTTTGTCAGAAATTTGGTTTTGAAGGCCTTCCACTTCTATCTGGCTCTTGTACTCTTCATAACAAATGTTCTTTAGGATGTCTAGAATAGATCTGAAAATTTTCAGCTAATTTGAAGTTCATTTGATCAGGCGACCGCTCCTCCTTACTTGTCTCGGTCTTTCCTAGTTGGAGTAGGAAAATGTGTAAAATTGATCTTTTAGTGCATTTCCATTTTTCTCCATCATTTCTAGATAATTATGGAAGTAATGCTCATTTCATCTTCATCTACTCCAATGTACCTAAAAATAAAAATTGAGTTAAAAATCGATTTGGTTAAGGAAATAACTAAGCAAAATATGAGGAATTAACTACTAAAATATCACATTAAAATGATTCTATCATAGGCCCAACAAAGAAGGATTGGAGCTAGAGATTGGATGATGCATTGTGGGCCTATAGAACGGCCTACAAGACGCCTATTGAGATGTCTCCCTTTAGGTTGACCTATGGAAAGGCATGCCACCTTCAAATGGAGCTAGAGCATCATAGGAGCATTTTAATGCGACGTTTTAACTGCTATTTCCCAACATTTTCTGCGTTATTTCCTTAATAAAACTCTGTTTAGGAAAGTTTCCAGTCTTCGATTGGGAAAGTTTCTATTTGTAGAAAGTTTCCGTTTTGTAGTTTCTATTTTTCATTTTTAGAAAGTTTCCCATTTTAGTTTTGGAAAGTTTCCGTTTTTTATTTTAGGAAAGTTTCTATTTTTAGTGACAGTTTCTATTTTCAGGACCTCTGAGCTAAAAAGTGGAAATGAACTCACGAAAGGAAAGAAGAGCTTGCAAACGTCAAGGGGAGCAAAAATGAGACACAAAGAGCCACACAATTGAGCAGAAATGAAGAAATAAGCTTTTCTGTTCCAACCAGGAAACCCTGCGAAATGGAGGAGAGCTTACCAAGCAAGTTTCCAACGCAACCATGAAAAGGAAATGGAAAAATGAAGTATCATGCGTTGGAAGGTGACAAGGCTTGAAATTGTGTAATACCCGCAAATTTCATTTTAAATTCGAGTAATTGTATCGAATGATTATTGTGCGATTTCACGATTTATGTTCGATAATAATTCATTTTTACAATTATCGAAGTTTCGAAACAATTTTTTTTAACGAAAAGCTCGAAATACTCGGTTTGAGAAATCGACTTTTTCTACGTACGAAATTTGGAGAAACTTCCTTCATGGAAGTTGTAGAGCTCATCGATACGAGTCCGTACACGTGCGGAACACGAAGATCGGATTTTTTCTGAATTTGTTATCGAATTTCGAAGTTTTCCGAAACATGTATATATAGAAAAATTTGGGAAACCCTAATTTTTTCTACCGGTTCCTCTCTTTCACTTCTTCCTTCTGTTTCTGGAAAAAACTCAGTTTTTTTCTCTCTCTCCGCTCTCTCACCGTCTCTCTCGACCGAAAAGGAGAGCAAAACTTCTCCTTAATTGGTCTCCCTCCACAGACCACCTCTCGACCTCAAACCAAGTCCCAGGCGTTCGTCTCGAGCTGCTCTAGCTCCCGGAGGCAGTTTCACAAGGCGGCGCAGCCTGTGGCGGCGGCGGCACGGCCCGAACCGAAAACGACCATTTTCGGTTCGATCTCGATATCTCGAGCTACACTCCACCATTTCACTTGATTCTTGTCTCATTGAGCTCGCCCCAACTTCCTCTACAAGCACCAAGAAGGGATGGCACTGGGTCGAACGTTTTCACGTTTGTCGGAGCTCGACCCGAACGGATCGAAATACCGAAACTTTCGATCAAGATATCTCGAGCTATACACGATCGTTTCTTGTGATTCTTGGCTTGTTGAGTTCGCAAGGAAGTTCTGAACAAGTTTCCAGAAAGGATCGGGGCCTGACGTTGCAGTTTTCATGTCGGTTTTCAAGCTCGCCGGTTTCTGCATTTTTTCCGGCCGCCGACTGTAAATAGGTAATTTCGATCCCTTCCCGTCATTTTTAGGTCTTGTGCTAGTTATGAATGTTGCTCAGAATGATGAAACGAATGGGACAAGCTCAGCCCCGACACCATTGGCGGTGGTCGGTGGTGGCTCTGTCCCTAACTCCGGCGGCCTTTTCTGGCCACCTCCGGAGGTCTAAAATTTGGTTTCTGTCAATTTTATGATTCTATGTTTCGATACGATCATTTCGGCGTATTATATGTATTTTTCGGATATCGTATGAATTAGTTATGAATTTTGTGATTTCGATCGATTTTGATAGTTAGATTTTTGATCTGTGAAATTATGACCGTCGGATGAACTTGTAAATTTGTTATGATGATCATATGACTGTCCCAGAGGCTTTGTGTGGTCATGGGCGAAGATCCGACCGTTGGATCTTCGTATATGTGAAAAACGGTAATTAGGGGAGCGATTCGTGAGAAACCGCTCGTCGGATTTTAATGTAAATTAGAATCTGACCGTTAATTAGTAGTTAAATTATGTGTTGAAATTGTTGGCTAAATTCGAATCACATTTGATTAGGTGATTGACGGATTTTATTTGAGTGGGCTATTCGGCGTTAATTATAAATTATAATTATATTGAAGACGTAGCGGGAGTTTCGAGGTGAGTAAAACTCACGTGGTTCATATTACGAACCGAGCATTTTAATTTATTTATTTTTGGTAATTGTGTGAAAATATATTTGCGGATTAAATATTTGTTTTAAAATTTCATGGACTTGAATCACCACGGTCCATAGGTAAGTAAAATGAATTTTTACTATACAAATGAATTTCATAATTTTCTTGTGTGAACTATAGATGGTATTAGTGGTCATCCCTGAGTGGATGATTACGTATATATATATTTACGTGGAAAATATATATTGATGAGTGGATTGTTGAATGATGATATGATTGAGTTGAATTGATGAGTTGATTTTATTACAATTGTGTAATTCCATAATAATATGATGTATCTTGGTTGGGTTGATTTCAGTATGTGATATTATATGTTGTGTTCATTTATGGGTTTAGAGTCAACGTAATGACCGGTGTGGGTAATCGGACGCTCTAATCCTAGTGTGGATGATGGGATACGATTGGTTGAGTATGTGGAATTATTGGACGTTCTAAATATGTATATAGGTATACATATTGATGAAATACAATAATTGATAAATATGTCGGATGCCATAACCTAGGCCAGGTGACGGGCTACGATTCAGTTAGAGCTCTAGTTTGTCAAGTACCGTATTTTTATAAATACGATGATGAGAGTTGTGGAGAAAGTTGTGAGTTGGGTTGTCTTGATATATTGAATTGGTGTTGATTGAGATTGTTATTATTTGCATATGTGGAAATTATTGAGTGTTGCTGTGTGTGGGAATAAATGAGATTAAATTAAGTAACAGTTCATTCTTTTGCTCATACAAGCTTTCATAAGCTTAACGGGTTTTGTGTTGTTGCAATCCCGGTACACTATTCAATGGTGTAACGGATATTCCTGCAGGTCAGGATAACCAGGGAGGTGACCGAGCTGCTTAGGTGTTTCAGCAGTTTTGTTATTTATTTAGTTGTGAGGTGTGTGAATGCTCATTTAGTTGTAACCGAGACTAAATTCAGTTTGATTTTATTTCGTGTGGTGAGTATGTTAAGAAAAGAAAAATTTTCAGGATGATTATTTTGAGTCTGTAGTATTTTCATATTTCGGATTTTGAATTGTTATTCTGAAATTCGGGGCGTGACAAATTGAAGCAACAAGGCCCAAGAACTCTAAGAATTGACTTGGATTTTCGGCAAAATAGATCAAGGCCCATAAAAGCCCATGGAATTAGGGTTTGTGACGCAAGGGGTAAACCCTAGAGATGTTTTGCCGTCCAAAGCAAAGAGAGAAACAAGGAGATGGCGTGAAAAATCAGAAAATACGAAAGAAGATTTCGATGGAGATTTCTTAGGGAGATTTTAAAGGAAAGAGAATATGTGTTTATCACAAAAAGCTCTCAAAGGAGTCTAGATTCATCCCTAGAATTCCTAAAGGAAGTTTGGCCGAAATAAAAGAGCAAAAATCAGAATATTTGCAAGAGAATTTCGGCAAGATTATTAGGGAATTAAAATGGAGTTTTGTTGTCTTTTAGTGAAAATGTCTTCTAAATCTTAAAATGCGTTGTTCTTGTGAGACTCAAAGTCCTAGTTACTTTTTCAAACAATTTGGTCGCTTTTGTTTCAATTTGAGTTTGTGAACAGTGATTTCCAAACTTCGTGCCGCAAATCACTTTGTTCTTGTCTGCCTATTAGTGAAATGGCTTCTAAATCTTTAAATGCATGGTGCTAGTGAGATTCAAAGCTCTACTTACTTTTGCAAACAATTTGTTCATTTTGATTCAATTTGAGTTGATGAGCAGTGAGTTTTCAAGCTTCTTGCTTCTAATCACTTTGATTGGGTTTGTCTTTTTGTGAAATGGCTTCAAAGTCTTTAAATGCGTTGTTCTAGTGAGATTCAAAGCCCTAAATGCTCTCCATTCATTTCAAACAATTTGATCACTTTATTTCTATTTTCCAAGCTTCTATCTTCAAATCACTTTGATTTGGTATGTCTTTTAGTGAAATGGGTTCTAAATGTTTAAATGAGTTATTCTAGTGAGACTCAAAGCCTTAGTTACTTTTACAAACAATTGGTCACTTTTGTTTCAATTTGAGTTTGTGAACAGTAATTTCCAAACTTCGTGCTTCAAATCACTTTGATTTTGTCCCCCTGTTAGTGAAATGACTTCTAAATCATTAAATGCGTTGTGCTGGTGATATTCAAAGCTCTACTTACTTTTCCAAACAATTTGTTCACTTTGTTTCAATTTGAGTTGATGAGCAGTGAGTTTTCAGGCTTCTTGCTTTTAATCACTTTGATTTGGTTTGTCTTGTAGTGAAACAGCTTCAAAATCTTTATATGCATTGCTCTAGTGAGATTCAAAGCCCTAGATGCTCACCATTCATTCCAGACCATTTGATTACTTGGTTTCTATTTTCCAAACTACTTGCTTCTAATCACTTTGATTTGGTTTGTCTTTTAGTGAATAGGTTTTTAAATCTTAAAATGTGTTATTCTTGTGAGACTCAAAGCCCTAGTTACTTTTTCAAACAATTTGATCACTTTGTTCCAATTTGAATTTATGAACAGTGATTTTTCAAACTTCATGCTTCTAATCACTTTGATTTGGTTTGTCTTTTAGTGAAATAGCATCTAAATCTTTAAATGCGTTGTTCTAGTGAGATTCTAAGCCCTACATGCTCTCCATTCATTTCAAACAATTTGATCACTTTGTTTCTATTTTCCAAACTTCTTGCTTCTAATCACTTTGATTTGGTTCATCTTTTAGTGAAAATGGCTTCTAAATCTTAAAGTGCGTTGCTCTTGTGAGACTCAAAGTCCTAGTTACTTTTTCAAACGATTTGGTCACTTTTGTTTCAATTTGAGTTTGTGAACAGTGATTTCCAAACTTCGTGCCTCAAGTCACTTTGATCTTGTCTGCCTGTTAGTGAAATGGCTTCTAAATCTTTAAATGCATTGTGCTAGTGACATTCAAAGCGCTACTTACTTTTCCAAACAATTTGTTCACTTTGTTTCAATTTGAGTTGATGAGTAGTGAGTTTTCAAGCTTCTTGCTTCTAATCACTTTGATTTGGTTTGTCTTTTAGTGAAATGGCTTCTAAATCTTAAAATGCGCTGTTCTTGTGAGACTCAAAGCCCTAGTTACTTTTTCAAACAATTTGGTAACTTTTGTTTCAATTTGAGTTTGTGAACAGTGATTTCCAAACTTCGTGCCTCAAATCACTTTGATCTTGTCTGCATGCTAGTGAAATGGCTTCTAAATCTTTAAATGCATTGTGCTAGTGATATTCAAAGCTCTACTTACTTTTTCAAACAATTTGTTCACTTTGTTTCAATTTGAGTTGATGAGTAGTGAGTTTTCAAACTTCTTGCTTCTAATCACTTTGATTTGGTTTGTCTTTTAGTGTAAATGGCTTGTAAATCTTATAGTGCGTTGTTCTTGTGAGACTCAAAGTCCTAGTTACTTTTTCAAACAATTTGGTCACTTTTGTTTCAATTTGAGTTTGTGAACAGTGATTTCCAAACTTCGTGCCTCAAATGAATTTGATCTTGTCTGCCTGTTAGTGAAATGGCTTCTAAATCTTTAAATGCATTGTGCTAGTGACATTCAAAGCGCTACTTACTTTTCCAAACAATTTGTTCACTTTGTTTCAATTTGAGTTGATGAGTAGTGAGTTTTCAAGCTTCTTGCTTCAAATCACTTTGATTTTGGCTGCCTGTTAGTGAAATGGGTTCTAAATCTTTAAATGCGTTGTGATAGTGAGATTCAAAGCTCCTCATAATTTTCCAAACAATTTGTTCACTTTGTTTCAATTTGGGTTGATGAGCAGTGAGTTTTCTAGCTTCTTGCTTCTAATCACTTTGATTTGGTTAGTCTTTTAGTGGAATAGCTTCTAAATCTTTAAATGCATTGTTCTAGTAAGATTCAAAGACCTTGATGCTCTCCATTCATTCGAAACCATTTGATCACTTTGTTTCTATTTTCCAAAATTCTTGCTTCTAATCACTGTGATTTGGTTTGTCTTTTAGTGAAAATGTCTTCTAAAACTTAAAATGCGTTGTTCTTGTGAGACTCAAAGCCCTTGTTACTCTTTCGAACAATTTGGTCACTTTTGTTTCAATTTGAGTTTGTGAACAGTGATTTCCAAACTTCGTGCCTCAATTCACTTTGATCTTGTCTGCCTATTAGTGAAATGGCTTCTAAATCTTTAAATGCATTGTGCTAGTGAGATTCAAAGCTCTACTTACTTTTGCAAACAATTTGTTTACATTGATTCAATTTGAGTTGATGAGCAGTGAGTTTTCAAGCTTCTTGCTTCTAATCACTTTGATTTGGTTAGTCTTTTTGTGAAATGGCTTCAAAGTCTTTAAATGCGTTGTTCTAGTGAGATTCAAAGCCCTATATGCTCTCCATTCATTTCAAACAATTTGATCACTTTATTTCTATTTTCCAAGCTTCTTTCTTCTAATCACTTTGATTTGGTTTGTCTTTTAGTGAATAGGGTTTTAAATCTTAAAATGCGTTATTCTTGTGAGACTCAAAGCCCTAGTTACTTTTTCAAACAATTTGATCACTTTGTTCCAATTTGAATTTATGAACAGTGAGTTTTCAGGCTTCTTGCTTCTAATCACTTTGATTTGGTTTGTCTTGTAGTGAAATAGCTTCAAAATCTTTATATGCGTTGTTCTAGTGAGATGCATAGCCCTAGATGCTCACCATTCATTCCAGACCATTTGATTACTTGGTTTCTATTTTCCAAACTACTTGCTTCTAATCACTTTGATTTGGTTTGTCTTTTAGTGAATAGGGTTTTAAATCTTAAAATGCGTTATTCTTGTGAGACTCAAAGCCCTAGTTACTTTTTCAAACAATTTGATCACTTTGTTCCAATTTGAATTTATGAACAGTGATTTTTCAAACTTCATGCTTCTAATCACTTTGATTTGGTTTGTCTTTTAGTGAAATAGCTTCTAAATCTTTAAAGGCATTGTTCTAGTGAGATTCTAAGCCCTACATGCTCTCCATTCATTTCAAACAATTTGATCACTTTGTTTCTATTTTCCAAACTTCTTGCTTCTAATCACTTTGATTTGGTTTGTCTTTTAGTGAAAATGGCTTCTACATCTTAAAGTGCGTAGTTCTTGTGAGACTCAAAGTCCTAGTTACTTTTTCAAACGATTTGGTCACTTTTGTTTCAATTTGAGTTTGTGAACAGTGAGTTCCAAACTTCGTGCCTCAAATCACTTTGATCTTGTCTGCCTATTAGTGAAATGGCTTCTAAATCTTTAAATGCATTGTGCTAGTGACATTCAAAGCGCTACTTACTTTTTCAAACAATTTGTTCACTTTGTTTCAATTTGAGTTGATGAGTAGTGAGTTTTCAAGCTTCTTGCTTCTAATCACTTTGATTTGGTTTGTCTTTTAGTGAAATGGCTTCTAAATCTTAAAATGCGCTGTTCTTGTGAGACTCAAAGCCCTATTTACTTTTTCAAACAATTTGGTAACTTTTGTTTCAATTTGAGTTTGTGAACAGTGATTTCCAAACTTCGTGCCTCGAATCACTTTGATCTTGTCTGCATGCTAGTGAAATGGCTTCTAAATCTTTAAATGCATTGTGCTAGTGATATTCAAAGCTCTACTTACTTTTCCAAACAATTTGTTCACTTTGTTTCAATTTGAGTTGATGAGTAGTGAGTTTTCAAGCTTCTTGCTTTTAATCACTTTGATTTGGTTTGTCTTTTAGTGAAATAGACCCAAAATCTTAAAATGCGTTGTTCTAATGAGATTCAAAGCCCTAGATGCTCTTTAGTGAAATAACTTCTAAATGCTAAAATGTGTTATTCTTTCCATTCATTTCAGACAATTTGATCACTTTGTTTCTATTTTGCAAACTTCTGTCATGTAATCACTTTGATTTGGTTTGTCTGAATGCCTTCTAAATCTTAAAATGCCCTGTTTTAGTGAGGCTCAAAGCCCTAGTTACATTTTCATACAATTTGGTCAATTTTGTTTCAATTTGAGTGTGTGAACAGTGATTTCCAAACTTCATGCTCTAAATGAATTTGATTTTGTCTGTCTGTTAGTGAGATAGTTTCTCAATCTTTAAAAGCATTGTTGTAGTAGGATTCAAAGCCCTGCTTGCTTTTCCAAACAATTTGATCACTTTGTTTCAATTTGAGTTTATGAACTTTGATTTTTCAAACTTCATGCTTCTAATCACCTTGATTTGGTTTGTCTTTTAGTGAAATAGCTTCTAAATCATTAAATGCATTGTTCTAGTGAGATTTGAAGAATTAGATGCTTTCCATTCATTTCAAACAATTTGATCACTTTGTTTCTATTTTCCAAACTTCTTTGTTCTAATCACATTGATTTGGTTTGTCTTTTAGTGAAATGGTTTCTAAATGTTTAAATGAGTTGTTCAAGTGCCCTAGTTACTTTTTCAAACAATTTGGTCACGTTTGTTTCAATTTGAGTTTGTGAACAGCAATTTCCAAACTTCGTTCTTCAAATTACTTTGCTTTTATCTGCCTGTTAGGGAAATGGCTTCTAAATCTTTAAATGCGTTGTTCTAGTGAGATTCAAAGCTCTACTTACTTTTCCAAACAATTTGATCGCTTTGTTTCAATTTGCGTTGATGAGCAGAAAGTTTTCAAGCTTGCTTCAAATCACTTTGATTTGGTTTGTCTTTTAGTGAAATAGCTTTAAAGTCTTTAAATGCGTTGTTCTTGTGAGATTCAATGCCCTAGATGCTCTCCATTAATTCCAAACCATTTGATCACTTTGGTTCTATTTTCCAAACTTCTTGCTTCTAATCACTGTGATTTGGTTTGTCTTTTAGTGAAAATGTCTTCTAAATCTTAAAATGTGTTGTTCTTGTGAGACTGAAAGCCCTAGTTACTCTTTCGAACAATTTGATCACTTTTGTTTCAATTTGAGTTTGTGAACAGTGATTTCCAAACTTCGTGCCTCAAATCACTTTGATCTTGACAGCCTATTAGTGAAATGGCTTCTAAATCTTTAAATGCATTGTGCTAGTGAGATTCAAATCTCTACTTACTTTTGCAAACAATTTGTTCACTTTGTTTTAATTTGAGTTGATGAGCAGTGAGTTTTCAAGCTTCTTGCTTCTAATCACTTTGATTTGGTTTGTCTTTTAGTGAAATGGCTTCAAAGTCTTTAAATGCGTTGTTCTAGTGAGATTCAAAGCCCTATATGCTCTCCATTCATTTCAAACAATTTGATCACTTTATTTCTATTTTCCAAGCTTGTTTCTTCTAATCACTTTGATTTGGTATGTCTTTTAGTGAAATGACTTCTAAATGTTTAAATGAGTTATTCTAGTGAGACTCAAAGCCTTAGTTACTTTTTCAAATAATTTGGTCACTTTTGTTTCAATTTGAGTTGATGAGTAGTGAGTTTTCAGGCTTCTTGCTTCTAATCACTTTGATTTGGTTTGTCTTGTAGTGAAATAGCTTCAAAATCTTTATATGCATTGTTCTAGTGAGATTCAAAACCCTAGATGCTCACCATTCATTCCAGACCATTTGATTACTTGGTTTCTATTTTCCAAACTACTTGCTTCTAATCACTTTGATTTGGTTTGTCTTTTAGTGAATAGGGTTTTAAATCTTAAAATGCGTTATTCTTGTGAGACTCAAAGCCCTAGTTACTTTTTCAAACAATTTGATCACTTTGTTCCAATTTGAATTTATGAACAGTGATTTTTCAAACTTCATGCTTCTAATCACTTTGATTTGGTTTGTCTTTTAGTGAAATAGCTTCTAAATCTCTAAATGCGTTGTTCTAGTGAGATTCTAAGCCCTACATGCTCTCCATTCATTTCAAACAATTTGATCACTTTGTTTCTATTTTCCAAACTTCTTGCTTCTAATCACTTTGATTTGGTTTGTCTTTTAGTGAAAATGGCTTCTACATCTTAAAGTGCGTAGTTCTTGTGAGACTCAAAGTCCTAGTTACTTTTTCAAACGATTTGGTCACTTTTGTTTCAATTAGAGTTTGTGAACAGTGAGTTCCAAACTTCGTGCCTCAAATCACTTTGATCTTGTCTGCCTATTAGTGAAATGGCTTCTAATTCTTTAAATGCATTGTGCTAGTGACATTCAAAGCGCTACTTACTTTTTCAAACAATTTGTTCACTTTGTTTCAATTTGAGTTGATGAGTAGTGAGTTTTCAAGCTTCTTGCTTCTAATCACTTTGATTTGGTTTGTCTTTTAGTGAAATGGCATCTAAATCTTAAAATGCGCTGTTCTTGTGAGACTCAAAGCCCTATTTACTTTTTCAAACAATTTGGTAACTTTTGTTTCAATTTGAGTTTGTGAACAGTGATTTCCAAACTTCGTGCCTCGAATCACTTTGATCTTGTCTGCATGCTAGTGAAATGGCTTCTAAATCTTTAAATGCATTGTGCTAGTGATATTCAAAGCTCTACTTACTTTTCCAAACAATTTGTTCACTTTGTTTCAATTTGAGTTGATGAGTAGTGAGTTTTCAAGCTTCTTGCTTTTAATCACTTTGATTTGGTTTGTCTTTTAGTGAAATAGACCCAAAATCTTAAAATGCGTTGTTCTAATGAGATTCAAAGCCCTAGATGCTCTTTAGTGAAATAACTTCTAAATGCTAAAATGTGTTGTTCTAGTGAGATTCGAAGCCCCAGATTCTTTCCATTCATTTCAGACAATTTGATCACTTTGTTTCTATTTTGCAAACTTCTGTCATGTAATCACTTTGATTTGGTTTGTCTGAATGCCTTCTAAATCTTAAAATGCCCTGTTTTAGTGAGGCTCAAAGCCCTAGTTACATTTTCATACAATTTGGTCAATTTTGTTTCAATTTGAGTGTGTGAACAGTGATTTCCAAACTTCATGCTCTAAATGAATTTGATTTTGTCTGTCTGTTAGTGAGATAGTTTCTCAATCTTTAAAAGCATTGTTGTAGTAGGATTCAAAGCCCTGCTTGCTTTTCCAAACAATTTGATCACTTTGTTTCAATTTGAGTTTATGAACTTTGATTTTTCAAACTTCATGCTTCTAATCACCTTGATTTGGTTTGTCTTTTAGTGAAATAGCTTCTAAATCATTAAATGCATTGTTCTAGTGAGATTTGAAGAATTAGATGCTTTCCATTCATTTCAAACAATTTGATCACTTTGTTTCTATTTTCCAAACTTTTTTGTTCTAATCACATTGATTTGGTTTGTCTTTTAGTGAAATGGTTTCTAAATGTTTAAATGAGTTGTTCAAGTGCCCTAGTTACTTTTTCAAACAATTTGGTCACGTTTGTTTCAATTTGAGTTTGTGAACAGCAATTTCCAAACTTCGTTCTTCAAATTACTTTGCTTTTATCTGCCTGTTAGGGAAATGGCTTCTAAATCTTTAAATGCGTTGTTCTAGTGAGATTCAAAGCTCTACTTACTTTTCCAAACAATTTGATCGCTTTGTTTCAATTTGCGTTGATGAGCAGAAAGTTTTCAAGCTTGCTTCAAATCACTTTGATTTGGTTTGTCTTTTAGTGAAATAACTTTAAAGTCTTTAAATGCGTTGTTCTTGTGAGATTCAATACCCTAGATGCTCTCCATTAATTCCAAACCATTTGATCACTTTGGTTCTATTTTCCAAACTTCTTGCTTCTAATCACTGTGATTTGGTTTGTCTTTTAGTGAAAATGTCTTCTAAATCTTAAAATGTGTTGTTCTTGTGAGACTGAAAGCCCTAGTTACTCTTTCGAACAATTTGATCACTTTTGTTTCAATTTGAGTTTGTGAACAGTGATTTCCAAACTTCGTGCCTCAAATCACTTTGATCTTGTCAGCCTATTAGTGAAATGGCTTCTAAATCTTTAAATGCATTGTGCTAGTTAGATTCAAATCTCTACTTACTTTTGCAAACAATTTGTTCACTTTGTTTTAATTTGAGTTGATGAGCAGTGAGTTTTCAAGCTTCTTGCTTCTAATCACTTTGATTTGGTTTGTCTTTTAGTGAAATGGCTTCAAAGTCTTTAAATGCGTTGTTCTAGTGAGATTCAAAGCCCTATATGCTCTCCATTCATTTCAAACAATTTGATCACTTTATTTCTATTTTCCAAGCTTGTTTCTTCTAATCACTTTGATTTGGTATGTCTTTTAGTGAAATGGCTTCTAAATGTTTAAATGAGTTATTCTAGTGAGACTCAAAGCCTTAGTTACTTTTTCAAATAATTTGGTCACTTTTGTTTCAATTTGAGTTGATGAGTAGTGAATTTTCAGGCTTCTTGCTTCTAATCACTTTGATTTGGTTTGTCTTGTAGTGAAATAGCTTCAAAATCTTTATATGCATTGTTCTAGTGAGATTCAAAGCCCTAGATGCTCACCATTCATTCCAGACCATTTGATTACTTGGTTTCTATTTTCCAAACTACTTGCTTCTAATCACTTTGATTTGGTTTGTCTTTTAGTGAACAGGGTTTTAAATCTTAAAATGCGTTATTCTTGTGAGACTCAAAGCCCTAGTTACTTTTTCAAACAATTTGATCACTTTGTTCCAATTTGAATTTATGAACAGTGATTTTTCAAACTTCATGCTTCTAATCACTTTGATTTGGTTTGTCTTTTAGTGAAATAGCTTCTAAATCTTTAAATGCGTTATTCTAGTGAGATTCTAAGCCCTACATGCTCTCCATTCATTTCAAACAATTTGATCACTTTGTTTCTATTTTCCAAACTTCTTGCTTCTAATCAATTTGATTTGGTTTGTCTTTTAGTGAAAATGGCTTCTAAATCTTAAAGTGCGTAGTTCTTGTGAGACTCAAAGTCCTAGTTACTTTTTCAAACGATTTGGTCACTATTGTTTCAATTTGAGTTTGTGAACAGTGTTTTCCAAACTTCGTGCCTCAAATCAACTTGATCTTGTCTGTCTGTTAGTGAAATGGCTTCTAAATCTTTAAATGCATTGTGCTAGTGACATTCAAAGCGCTACTTACTTTTCCGAACAATTTGTTCACTTTGTTTCAATTTGAGTTGATGAGTAGTGAGTTTTCAAGCTTCTTGCTTCTAATCACTTTGATTTGGTTTGTCTTTTAGTGAAATAGACCCAAAATCTTTAAATGCGTTGTTCTAATGAGATTCAAAGCCCTAGATGCTCTTTAGTGAAATAACTTCTAAATGTTAAAATGTGTTGTTCTAGTGAGATTCGAAGCCCCAGATTCTTTCCATTCATTTCAGACAATTTGATCCCTTTGTTTCTATTTTGCAAACTTCTGTCATGTAATCACTTTGATTTGGTTTGTCTGAATGTTTTCTAAATCTTAAAATGCCCTGTTTTAGTGAGGCTCAAAGCCCTAGTTACATTTTCATACAATTTGGTCAATTTTGTTTCAATTTGAGTGTGTGAACAGTGATTTCCAAACTTCTTGCTCTGAATGAATTTGATTTTGTCTGTCTGTTAGTGAGATAGTTTCTCAATCTTTAAAAGCATTGTTCTAGTAGGATTCAAAGCCCTGCTTGCTTTTCCAAACAATTTGATCACTTTGTTTCAATTTGAGTTTGTGAACAGCAATTTCCAAACTTCGTTGTTCAAATTACTTTGCTTTTATCTGCCTGTTAGTGAAATGGCTTCTAAATCTTTAAATGCGTTGTTCTAGTGAGATTCAAAGCTCTACTTACTTTTCCAAACAATTTGATCGCTTTGTTTCAATTTGCGTTGATGAGCAGAAAGTTTTCAAGCTTGCTTCAAATCACTTTGATTTGGTGTGTCTTTTAGTGAAATAGCTTTAAAGTCTTTAAATACGTTGTTCTTTTGAGATTCAATGCCCTAGATACTTTTTCAAACAATTTGGTCACTTTTGTCTCAGTTTGAGTTTGTGAACAGAGATTTCCAAACTTCGTGCTTCAAATCACTTTGATTTTGTCTGCCTGTTAGTGAAATAGCTTTTAAATCTTTAAATGCATTGTGCTAGTGAGATTCAAATCCCTACTTACTTTTCCAAACAATTTGTTCACTTTGTTTCAATTTGAGTTGATGAGCAGTGAGTTTTCAGGCTTCTTTCTTCAAATCACTTTGATTTGGTTTGTCTTGTAGTGAAATAGCTTTAAAATCTTTATATACGTTGTTCTAGTGAGATTCAAAGCCCTAGATGCTCACCATTCATTCCAGACCATTTGATTACTTGGTTTCTATTTTCCAAACTTCTTGCTTCTAATCACTTTGATTTGGTTTGTCTTTTAGTGAAAAGGTTTCTAAATCTTAAAATACGTTATTCTTGTGAGACTCAAAGTCCTAGTTACTTTTTCAAACAATTTGATCACTTTGTTTCTATTTTCCAAGCTTCTTTCTTCAAATCACTTTGATTTGGTTTGCCTTTTAGTAAAATAGCTTCTAAATCTTTAAATGCGTTATTCTACTGAGATTTGAAGCCATAGATGCTTTCCATTCATTACAAACAATTTGATCACTTTTTTTCTATTTTCCAAACTTCTTTCTTCTAATCATTTTGATTTGGTTTGTCTTTTTGTAAAAAGGCATCTAAATCTTAAAATTCGTTGTTCTAGTGAGGCTCAAAGCCCTAGTTACATTTTCATACAATTTGGTCAATTTTGTTTCAATTTGAGTGTGTGAACAGTGATTTCCAAACTTCATGCTCCGAATCAATTTGATTTTGTCTGTCTGTTAGTGAGATAGTTTCTCAATCTTTAAAACCATTGTTCTAGTAGGATTCAAAGCCCTGCTTGCTTTTCCAAACAATTTAATCACTTTGTTTCAATTTGAGTTTATGAACTTTGATTTTTCAAACTTCATGCTTCTAATCACCTTGATTTGGTTTGTCTTTTAGTGAAATAGCTTCTAAATCATTAAATGCATTGTTCTAGTGAGATTTGAAGAATTAGATGCTTTCCATTCATTTCAAACAATTTGATCACTTTGTTTCTATTTTCCAAACTTCTTTCTTCTAATCACATTGATTTGGTTTGTCTTTTAGTGAAATGGTTTCTAAATGTTTAAATGAGTTGTTCAAGTGCCCTATTTACTTTTTCAAACAATTTGGTCACTTTTGTTTCGATTGAGTTTGTGAACAGTAATTTCCAAACTTCGTACTTCAAATTACTTTGCTTTTATCTGCCTGTTAGTGAAATGGCTTCTAAATCTTTAAATGCGTTGTGCTAGTGAGATTCAAAGCTCTACTTACTTTTCCAAACAATTTGATCACTTTGTTTCAATTTGCGTTAATGAGCAGAAAGTTTTCAAGCTTGCTTCAAATCACTTTGATTTGGTTTCTCTTTTACTGAAATAACTTTAAAGTCTTTAAATGCGTTGTTCTAGTGAGATTCAATGCCCTAGATGCTCTCCATTAATTCCAAACCATTTGATCACTTTGGTTCTATTTTCCAAACTTCTTGCTTCTAATCACTTTGATATGGTTTGTGTTTTAGTGAAAATGGCTTCTAAATCTTAAAATGCGTTGTTTTTGTGAGACTCAAAGCCCTAGTCTCTTTTTCAAACAATTTGGTCACTTTTGTCTCAGTTTGAGTTTGTGAACAGTGATTTCCAAACTTCGTGCTTCAACTCACTTTGATTTTTTCTGCCTGTTAGTGAAATGGCTTTTAAAACTTTAAATACGTTGTGCTAGTGAGATTCAAAGCTCTACTTACTTTTCCAAACAATTTGATCACTTTGTTTCAATTTGCGTTAATGAGCAGAAGGTTTTCAAGCTTGCTTCAAATCACTTTGATTTGGTTTGTCTTTTAGTGAAATAACTTTAAAGTCTTTAAATGCGTTGTTCTAGTGAGATTCAATGCCCTAGATGCTCTCCATTAATTCCAAACCATTTGATCACTTTGGTTCTATTTTCCAAACTTCTTGCTTCTAATCACTTTGATTTGGTTTGTGTTTTAGTGAAAATGGCTTCTAAATCTTAAAATGCGTTGTTCTTGTGAGACTCAAAGCCCTAGTTTCTTTTTCAAACACTTTGGTCACTTTTGTCTCACTTTGATTTTGTCTGCCTGTTAGTGAAATGGCTTTTAAAACTTTAAATACATTGTGCTAGTGAGATTCAAATCCCTACTTACTTTTCCAAACAATTTGTTCACTTTGTTTCAATTTGAGTTTATGAGCAGTGAGTTTTCAGGCTTCTTTCTTCAAATCACTTTGATTTGGTTTATCTTGCTGTGAAATAGCTTCTAAATCTTTAAATGCGTTGTTTTAGTGTGATTCAAAGCCCTAGATGCTTTCCATTCTTTTCAAACAATTTGATCACTTTGTTTTTATTTTCCAAACTTTTTTCTTCTGATCACTTTGATTTGGATTGTGTTGTAGTGAAATAGCTTCAAAATCTTTATATGCGTTGTTCTAGTGAGATTCAAAGCCCTAGATGCTCACCATTCATTCCAGACCATTTGATTACTTGGTTCTATTTCCCAAACTTCTTGCTTCTAATCACTTTGATTTGATTTGGATTGTGTTGTAGTGAAATAGCTTCAAAATCTTTATATGCGTTGTTCTAGTGAGATTCAAAGCCCTAGATGCTCACCATTCATTCCAGACCATTTGATTACTTGGTTTCTATTTTCCAAACTTCTTGCTTCTAATCACTTTGATTTGGTTTGTCTTTTAGTGAAAAGGTTTCTAAATCTTAAAATACGTTATTCTTGTGAGACTCAAAGTCCTAGTTACTTTTTCAAACAATTTGATCACTTTGTTTCTATTTTCCAAGCTTCTTTCTTCAAATCACTTTGATTTGGTTTGCCTTTTAGTAAAATAGCTTCTAAATCTTTAAATGCATTGTTCTACTGAGATTCGAAGCCCTAGATGCTTTCCATTCATTTCAAACAATTTGATCACTTTTTTTCTATTTTCCAAACTTCTTTCTTCTAATCACTTTGATTTGATTTGACTTTCAGTGAAATGATTTCCAAATGTTAAAAAGTGTTGTTCTAGTGAGATTCGAAGCCCCAGATTCTTTCCATTCATTTCAAACAATTTGATCACTTAATTTCTATTTTGCAAACTTCTGTCTTGTAATCACTTTGATTTGGTTTGTCTAAATGGCTTCTAAATCTTAAAATGCATTGTTCTAGTGAGGCTCAGAGCCCTAGCCACATTTTCAAACAATTTGGTCACTTTTGTTTCATTTCGAGTTTGTGAAAAGTGATTTCCAAACTTCTTGCTTCTAATCATTTTGATTTGGTTTGTCTTTTAGTGACAAGGCATCTAAATCTTAAAATGCGTTGTTCTTGTGAGACTCAAAGCCCTAGTTATTTTTTTAAACAATTTGATCACTTTGTTTCAACTTGAATTTATGAACAGTGATTTTTCAAACTTGATGCTTCTAATCACTTTGATTTGGTTTGTCTTTTAGTGAAATAGCTTCTAAATCTTTAAATGCGTTGTTCTAGTGAGATTTGAAGCACTAGACGCTTTCCATTCATTTCAAACAATTTGATCATTTTGTTTCTATTTTCCAAACTTCTTTTTCTAATCACTTTGATTTGATTTGACTTTTAGTGAAATAGCTTCTAAATGTTAAAATGTGTTGGTCTAGTGAGATTCGAAGCCCCAGATTCTTTCCATTCATTTCAAACAATTTGATCACTTTGTTTCTATTTTGCAAACTTCTGTCATGTAATCACTTTGATATGGTTTGTCTGAATGTCTTCTAAATCTTAAAATGCCCTGTTCTAGTGAGGCTCAAAGCCCTAGTTATATTTTCATACAATTTGGTCAATTTTGTTTCAATTTGAGTGTGTAAACAGTGATTTCCAAACTTCATGCTCCGAATCAATTTGACTTTGTCTGTCTGTTAGTGAGATAGTTTCTCAATCTTTAAAAGCATTGTTCTAGTAGGATTCAAAGCCCTGCTTGCTTTTCCAAACTATGTGATCACTTTGTTTCAATTTGAGTTTATGAACTTTGATTTTTCAAACTTCATGCTTCTAATCACCTTGATTTGGTTTGTCTTTTAGTGAAATAGCTTCTAAATTATTAAATGCATTGTTCTAGTGAGATTTGAAGAATTAGATGCTTTCCATTCATTTCAAACAATTTGATCACTTTGTTTCTATTTTCCAAACTTCTTTCTTCTAATCACATTGATTTGGTTTGTCTTTTAGTGAAATGGTTTCTAAATGTTTAAATGAGTTGTTCAAGTGCCCTATTTACTTTTTCAAACAATTTGGTCACTTTTGTTTCGATTGAGTTTGTGAACAGTAATTTCCAAACTTCGTACTTCAAATTACTTTGCTTTTATCTGCCTGTTAGTGAAATGGCTTCTAAATCTTTAAATGCGTTGTGCTAGTGAGATTCAAAGCTCTACTTACTTTTCCAAACAATTTGATCACTTTGTTTCAATTTGCGTTAATGAGCAGAAAGTTTTCAAGCTTGCTTCAAATCACTTTGATTTGGTTTCTCTTTTACTGAAATAACTTTAAAGTCTTTAAATGCGTTGTTCTAGTGAGATTCAATGCCCTAGATGCTCTCCATTAATTCCAAACCATTTGATCACTTTGGTTCTATTTTCCAAACTTCTTGCTTCTAATCACTTTGATATGGTTTGTGTTTTAGTGAAAATGGCTTCTAAATCTTAAAATGCGTTGTTTTTGTGAGACTCAAAGCCCTAGTCTCTTTTTCAAACAATTTGGTCACTTTTGTCTCAGTTTGAGTTTGTGAACAGTGATTTCCAAACTTCGTGCTTCAACTCACTTTGATTTTTTCTGCCTGTTAGTGAAATGGCTTTTAAAACTTTAAATACGTTGTGCTAGTGAGATTCAAAGCTCTACTTACTTTTCCAAACAATTTGATCACTTTGTTTCAATTTGCGTTAATGAGCAGAAGGTTTTCAAGCTTGCTTCAAATCACTTTGATTTGGTTTGTCTTTTAGTGAAATAACTTTAAAGTCTTTAAATGCGTTGTTCTAGTGAGATTCAATGCCCTAGATGCTCTCCATTAATTCCAAACCATTTGATCACTTTGGTTCTATTTTCCAAACTTCTTGCTTCTAATCACTTTGATTTGGTTTGTGTTTTAGTGAAAATGGCTTCTAAATCTTAAAATGCGTTGTTCTTGTGAGACTCAAAGCCCTAGTTTCTTTTTCAAACACTTTGGTCACTTTTGTCTCACTTTGATTTTGTCTGCCTGTTAGTGAAATGGCTTTTAAAACTTTAAATACATTGTGCTAGTGAGATTCAAATCCCTACTTACTTTTCCAAACAATTTGTTCACTTTGTTTCAATTTGAGTTTATGAGCAGTGAGTTTTCAGGCTTCTTTCTTCAAATCACTTTGATTTGGTTTATCTTGCTGTGAAATAGCTTCTAAATCTTTAAATGCGTTGTTTTAGTGTGATTCAAAGCCCTAGATGCTTTCCATTCTTTTCAAACAATTTGATCACTTTGTTTTTATTTTCCAAACTTTTTTCTTCTGATCACTTTGATTTGGATTGTGTTGTAGTGAAATAGCTTCAAAATCTTTATATGCGTTGTTCTAGTGAGATTCAAAGCCCTAGATGCTCACCATTCATTCCAGACCATTTGATTACTTGGTTCTATTTCCCAAACTTCTTGCTTCTAATCACTTTGATTTGATTTGGATTGTGTTGTAGTGAAATAGCTTCAAAATCTTTATATGCGTTGTTCTAGTGAGATTCAAAGCCCTAGATGCTCACCATTCATTCCAGACCATTTGATTACTTGGTTTCTATTTTCCAAACTTCTTGCTTCTAATCACTTTGATTTGGTTTGTCTTTTAGTGAAAAGGTTTCTAAATCTTAAAATACGTTATTCTTGTGAGACTCAAAGTCCTAGTTACTTTTTCAAACAATTTGATCACTTTGTTTCTATTTTCCAAGCTTCTTTCTTCAAATCACTTTGATTTGGTTTGCCTTTTAGTAAAATAGCTTCTAAATCTTTAAATGCATTGTTCTACTGAGATTCGAAGCCCTAGATGCTTTCCATTCATTTCAAACAATTTGATCACTTTTTTTCTATTTTCCAAACTTCTTTCTTCTAATCACTTTGATTTGATTTGACTTTCAGTGAAATGATTTCCAAATGTTAAAAAGTGTTGTTCTAGTGAGATTCGAAGCCCCAGATTCTTTCCATTCATTTCAAACAATTTGATCACTTAATTTCTATTTTGCAAACTTCTGTCTTGTAATCACTTTGATTTGGTTTGTCTAAATGGCTTCTAAATCTTAAAATGCATTGTTCTAGTGAGGCTCAGAGCCCTAGCCACATTTTCAAACAATTTGGTCACTTTTGTTTCATTTCGAGTTTGTGAAAAGTGATTTCCAAACTTCTTGCTTCTAATCATTTTGATTTGGTTTGTCTTTTAGTGACAAGGCATCTAAATCTTAAAATGCGTTGTTCTTGTGAGACTCAAAGCCCTAGTTATTTTTTTAAACAATTTGATCACTTTGTTTCAACTTGAATTTATGAACAGTGATTTTTCAAACTTGATGCTTCTAATCACTTTGATTTGGTTTGTCTTTTAGTGAAATAGCTTCTAAATCTTTAAATGCGTTGTTCTAGTGAGATTTGAAGCACTAGACGCTTTCCATTCATTTCAAACAATTTGATCATTTTGTTTCTATTTTCCAAACTTCTTTTTCTAATCACTTTGATTTGATTTGACTTTTAGTGAAATAGCTTCTAAATGTTAAAATGTGTTGGTCTAGTGAGATTCGAAGCCCCAGATTCTTTCCATTCATTTCAAACAATTTGATCACTTTGTTTCTATTTTGCAAACTTCTGTCATGTAATCACTTTGATATGGTTTGTCTGAATGTCTTCTAAATCTTAAAATGCCCTGTTCTAGTGAGGCTCAAAGCCCTAGTTATATTTTCATACAATTTGGTCAATTTTGTTTCAATTTGAGTGTGTAAACAGTGATTTCCAAACTTCATGCTCCGAATCAATTTGACTTTGTCTGTCTGTTAGTGAGATAGTTTCTCAATCTTTAAAAGCATTGTTCTAGTAGGATTCAAAGCCCTGCTTGCTTTTCCAAACTATGTGATCACTTTGTTTCAATTTGAGTTTATGAACTTTGATTTTTCAAACTTCATGCTTCTAATCACCTTGATTTGGTTTGTCTTTTAGTGAAATAGCTTCTAAATTATTAAATGCATTGTTCTAGTGAGATTTGAAGAATTAGATGCTTTCCATTCATTTCAAACAATTTGATCACTTTGTTTCTATTTTCCAAACTTCTTTCTTCTAATCACATTGATTTGGTTTGTCTTTTAGTGAAATGGTTTCTAAATGTTTAAATGAGTTGTTCAAGTGCCCTATTTACTTTTTCAAACAATTTGGTCACTTTTGTTTCGATTTGAGTTTGTGAACAGCAATTTCCAAACTTCGTGCTTCAAATTACTTTGCTTTTATCTGCCTGTTAGTGAAATGGCTTCTAAATCTTTAAATGCGTTGTGCTAGTGAGATTCAAAGCTCTACTTACTTTTCCAAACAATTTGATCACTTTGTTTCAATTTGCGTTAATGAGCAGAAAGTTTTCAAGCTTGCTTCAAATCCCTTTGATTTGGTTTGTCTTTTAGTGAAATAACTTTAAAGTCTTTAAATGCGTTGTTCTAGTGAGATTCAATGCCCTGGATGCTCTCCATTAATTCCAAACCATTTGATCACTTTGGTTCTATTTTCCAAACTTCTTGCTTCTAATCACTTTGATTTGGTTTGTGTTTTAGTGAAAATGGCTTCTAAATCTTAAAATGCTTTGTTCTTGTGAGACTCAAAGCCCTAGTTTCTCTTTCAAACAGTTTGGTCACTTTTGTCTCAGTTTGAGTTTGTTTTCCAAACTTCGTGCTTCAAATCACTTTGATTTTGTCTGCCTGTTAGTGAACTGGCTTTTAAAATTTTAAATGCATTGTGCTAGTGAGATTCAAATCCCTACTTACTTTTCCAAACAATTTGTTCACTTTGTTTCAATTTGAGTTGATGAGCAGTGAGTTTTCAGGCTTCTTTCTTCAAATCACTTTGATTTGGTTTGTCTTGCAGTGAAATAGCTTCTAAATCTTTAAATGCGTTGTTTTAGTGAGATTCAAAGCCCTAGATGCTTTCCATTTATTTCAAACAATTTGATCATTTTGTTTCTATTTTCCAAACTTTTTTCTTCTGATCACTTTGATTTGGTTTGTGTTGTAGTGAAATAGCATCAAAATCTTTATATGCGTTGTTCTAGTGAGATTCAAAGCCCTAGATGCTCACCATTCATTCCAGACCATTTGATTACTTGGTTCTATTTTCCAAACTTCTTGCTTCTAATCACTTTGATTTGGTTTGTCTTTTAGTGAAAAGGTTTCTAAATCTTAAAATGCGTTATTCTTATGAGACTCGAAGACCTAGTTATGTTTTTAAACAATTTGATCACTTTGTTTCAACTTGAATTTATGAACAGTGATTTTTCAAACTTGATGCTTCTAATCACTTTGATTTGGTTTGTCTTTTAGTGAAATAGCTTCTAAATCTTTAAATGCGTTGTTCTAGTGAGATTTGAAGCACTAGACGCTTTCCATTCATTTCAAACAATTTGATCACTTTGTTTCTATTTTCCAAACTTCTTTTTCTAATCACTTTGATTTGATTTGACTTTTAGTGAAATGGCTTCTAAATGTTAAAATGTGTTGTTCTAGTGAGATTCGAAGCCCCAGATTCTTTCCATTCATTTCAAACAATTTGATCACTTTGTTTCTATCTTGCAAACTTCTGTCATGTAATCACTTTGATTTGGTCTGTCTGAATGGCTTCTAAATCTTAGAATGCGTTGTTCTAGTGAGGCTCAAAGCCCTAGCCACATTTTCAAACAATTTGGTCACTATTGTTTCAATTCGAGTTTGTGAACAGTGATTTCCAAACTTCTTATTTCTAATCATTTTGATTTGGTTTCTCTTTTAGTGACAAGGCATCTAAATCTTAAAATGCGTTGTTCTTGTGAGACTCAAAGCCGTAGTTACTTTTTTAAACAATTTGATCACTTCGTTTCAATTTGAATTTATGAACATTGATTTTTCAAACTTCCTGCTTCTAATCAGTTTGATTTGGTTTGTCTTTTAGTGAAATAGCTTCTAAATATTTAAATGCGTTGTTCTAGTGAGATTTGAAGCATTAGACGCTTTCCATTCATTTCAAACAATTGATCACTTTGTTTCTATTTTCCAAACTTCTTTTTCTAATAACTTTGATTTGATTTGACTTTTAGTGAAATGACTTCTAAATGTTAAAAAGTGTTGTTCTAGTGAGATTCGAAGCCCTAGATTCTTTCCATTCATTTCAAACAATTTGATCACTTTGTTTCTATTTTGCAAACTTCTGTCTTGTAACCCTTTGATTTGGTTTGTCTAAATGGCTTCTAAATTTTAAAATGCATTGTGAGGCTTAAAGCCCTAGCCACATTTTCAAACAATTTGGTCACTTTTGTTTCAATTCGAGTTTGTAAACATTGATTTCCAAACTTCTTGCTTCCAATTATTTTGTTTTGGTTTGTCTTTTATTGAAAAGGCATCTAAATCTTAAAATGCGTTGTTCTTGTGAAACTCAAAGCCCTAGTTACTTTTTTAAACAATTTGATCACTTTGTTTCAATTTGAATTTATGAACAGTGATTTTTCAAACTTGATGCTTCTAATCACTTTGATTTGGTTTGTCTTTTAGTGAAATAGCTTCTAAATCTTTAAAAGCGTTGTTCTAGTGAGATTTGAAGCACTAGACGCTTTCCATTCATTTCAAACAATTTGATCACTTTGTTTCTATTTTCCAAACTTCTTTTTCTAATCACTTTGATTTGATTTGACTTTTTGTGAAATGGTTTCTAAATGTTAAAATGTGTTGTTCTGGTGAGATTCGAAACCCCAGATTCTTTCCATTCATTTCAAACAATTTGATCACTTTGTTTCTATATTGCAAACTTCTGTCTTGTAATCACTTTGGTTTGTCTAAATGACTTCTAAATTTTAAAATGCGTTGTTCTAGTGAGGCTCAAAGCCCTAGCCACATTTTCAAACAATTTGGTCACTTTTGCTTCAATTCGAGGTTGTGAACAGTGATTTCCAAACTTCTTGCTTCTAATCATTTTGATTTGGTTTGTCTTTTAGTGAATAGGCATCTAAATCTTAAAATGCGTTGTTCTTGTGAAACTCAAAGCCCTAGTTACTTTTTTAAACAATTTGATCACTATGTGTCAATTTGAATTTATGAACATTGATTTTTCAAACTTCATGCTTCTAATCACTTTGATTTGGTTTGTATTTTAGTGAAATAGCTTCTAATTCTTTAAATGCGTTGTTCTAGTGAGATTTGAAGCACTAGACGCTTTCCATTCATTTCAAACAATTTGATCACTTTGTTTCTATTTTCCAAACTTCTTTCTTCTAATCACTTTGATTTGATTTGACTTCTAGTGAAATGGCTCCTAAATGTTAAAATGTGTTGTTCTAGTGAGATTCGAATCCCCATATTCTTTCCATTCATTTCAAACAATTTGATCACTTTGTTTCTATTTTGCAAACTTCTGTCTTGTAATCACTTTGATTTGGTTTGTCTAAATGGCTTCTAAATCTTAAAATGTGTTGTTCTAGTTAGGCTCAAAGCTCTAGTTACATTTTCAAACAATTTGGTCACTTTTGTTTCAATTTGAGTTTGTGAACAGTGATTTCCAAACTTCTTGCTTCTAATCACTTTGATTTGGTTTGTCTTTTAGTGACGTGGCTTCTAAATGTTAAAATGTGTTGTTCTAGTGAGATTCAAAGCCCCTGATTGTTGGAGGCATCATGGAGTATGAAAATGTGTGTAAATTAGTGTATGATGTTCCATACACAAATTTATGCCGATCGTTTGAAGGCCTTCCACTCCGAACTAGCTCTTGCACTCTTTATACGAAATGATCCTTAGATGTCTAGAATGGATCTGGAAAGTTGCAAACTTCTGTCTTGTAATCACTTTGATTTGGTTTGTCTAAATGGCTTCTAAATCTTAAAATGCGTTGTTCTATTGAGGCTCAAAGCCCTAGTTACATTTTCTAACAATTTGGTCACTTTTGTTTCAATTTGAGTTTATGAACAGTGATTTCCAAACTTCTTGCTTCTAATCACTTTGATTTGGTTTGTCTTTTTGTGAAATGGCTTCTAAATCTTAAAATGCGTTGGTCTTGTGAGACTCAAAGCCCCAGTTACTTTTTCGAACAATTTTGTCACTTTTGTTTCAATTTGAGTTGATGAGCAGTGAGTTTTCAAGTTTCTTACTTCTAATCACGTTGATTTGGTTTGTCTTGTAGTGAAAAAGGTTCAAAATCTTTATATGCGTTGTTCAAGCGAGATTCAAAGCCCCAGATGCTCTCCTTTCATTCCAAACTATTTGATCACTTAGTTTCTATTTTCCAAACTTCTTGCTTCTAATCACTTTGATTTGGTTTGTCCTTTAGTGAAAAGGCTTCTAAATCTTAAAATGTATTTTTTTTGTGAGATTCAAAGCGCTAGTTACTTTTTCAAATAATTTGATCATATTGTTTCTATTTTCCAAGCTTCTTTCTTCAAATCACTTTGATTTCTTTTGTCTTTTAGTAAAATAGCTTCTAAATCTTTAAATGCGTCGTTGTAGTGAGATTCGAAGCCTCGAATTCTTTCCATTCATTTCAAACAATTTGATCACTTTGTTTCTATTTTGCAAACTTCTGTCTTGTAATCGCTTTGATTTGGGTTGTCTAAATCGCTTTTAAATCTTAAAATGCGTTGTGCTAGTGAGATTCAAAGTTCTACATACTTTTCCAAACAATTTGTTCACTTTCTTTCAATTCGAGTTGATGGGCAGTGGCTTTTCATGTAACGTCCCGAACCTAAATTTACCCGTTTACTAGTCATTTGGACTGTAAATGATAACTAATTTTATTTTTACTTTGTTTCGATACTTTTAGTGGCCCTAAAAATTGACTTTTTGTTCGGGTCAAAATTTGAGAAAATGTTCTTCATGAAAGTTGTAGAGGACGTTAAACCGAGCGCGTGCATATGTGGTTCGTAAAAATCGGAGTTCGTATGCGAAAGTTATAAGCTAAATATTAAATTTGAATTTTTACTGTTGGGGCCGGTAACTTTTCTTTTCTCTCTCTCTCCTCCTCCCCCGCGTTTTTTTTTTTTCTTCTTCTTTCTTTCTTCTCTCTTCGGCCTTCTCTGCAACTCCGGCCTTCTTCCTTCTCCGGCCACCTGACGACGTAAAGCCAGCATCTTTGGACTCGCCTCCTCTCCCTCTAGGCGCCTGTGGTGGTATTTTGCGGTGGCTCCGCCCGTGGAACTCGGATTTAAGCTTTGAAGTTCACTGTAGCAGTTTGGGTGTTTTGTCGATTTCCGGCGATTCCAGCCATTTCCGGCCACCAAACCAGCGTCGAAGGTCAGGTTTTTGCCAAGTATCATTTCGCCCCTAGCCTTGAGCCACGATTTGCAGTGTGGAGGAGGAATTAAAGATTTGAAATTTCGGGTTATTATTCACGATTCGGGTACAAACTTTTCCTTAATTGTTGAGGTACTTCTACTCATTTTCTGACTTGGTCATAGTTGGGAGAATTAATGGGTGTGTTGAGAAGGTGCTGCTGCCAAAATTTGGTGGCCATTGGAGCTGGTGATTTTGGTGGCGGCGCCGCTACTGTGGGCGGCGGTAGCGGTGGCTAGGGTAACTGTTTAATTCCAATTTCTGACTAATTAAATCCTATAATTATCCTAGAACTTGTATATGAAGTTTGGTGAGGATTGATGGAGTTTTGAATCGGTTATAAATTTCTAAAGATTTGGATTTCGATTAATGTTAATCGTGAATCCGATTGTCGGATTTTCTCCATAATTGTTGTAAAGTCTGAATTTGACGATTGGGCGGTATTGGTTAAGTTTGGTTGGTTGTAGAAGAGAATTGGAGGAATTGAGGTTATGGGTTTAGGATTTAATTATTGTTTATCGTAACATTATTTTCTTCCGTCCGGTAATTGTTAGTTACGAATAATTATGTACAGGACGAGGTACTGACTCATCACTCGACGAGGATCCTTACGCTTGGATACCACGTTAGCCGTATACTGTGAGTGGACTTTTGGTTTTCTAAATATTGATGCATGCAATTGATTTTCCGAAATAAGTATTTACTTAATTAATGAACACATTATTATATTTTACTTTCGGGAAATTGATATTGATTATTGATTTTGTTTTGGGAAATGGATTAGTAATTTAAATTATTGTTTTAATTTATCGAGCATATTATCCGATTTTTAATTGTGGAATTATTTATCGTTCGAATTTCGGATTGGAATTTGTTATGCTCCATTTTAAATTTGTTATCTGAAATAATTTTCGACGAGTTGTTTTCCGAGATTATTTCCGGAAATGAAAGTATTATTTATTAGCGGATTTGCTTTTTCCGAGGAATCCTCGGAAATGGGATTTTTCATCGGAACTTAGGAACTTATTTGATTTTCGTTTATTGGTTTATGATTCCGAATTTATATTGGCGTGCGGGGTCACGTCGCTGGACTAAATTTCTTTTCTTGTGAGACATTGGGGATGTCTTACTGATTTTTGATTTTCGTATGGTTTTTACCCACCATACCTGGGTCGATATATTTTATTGCTAGCTAGCCTATTAGTACTCCTCCCTGCTTACTATGTGTTCGTGGGTGAGTAGAGCAGAGCATGGGATGCTCCAGAGTGTGGGACACTCCGACCCGAGCCGAGAGGCTCCCTTCTATCGTATGGTGATACTTCTTCTCTATATATTATTTTATTATTTTGACTAGCGGGGCTAGTCGGTTTTCTTGAGCTAAACTAAAGTTATTGTGTTTCTTTAAATTGCTGCATGCATCGGGTTTTCAAGAAGATATGTGCGGGAAAGTATAAATTTATTTTCTCCTTACAATTACTTATTTTTGTCCACTCACGCTAACGTTTTTATATACTTTTCCCCTGGGCCCTTCGTTTTCAAATGCCCAGTCTGCAGAGTAGCTGGTTCGGCATAGTAGGATTCGAGGCATAGCATCTGCTGTTGTTGTCTTCATTGTAGGTTAACTGTGGAACCTACCTGTATTTTATTTTCTCTTTCTCTTTTAGATTGCTCTGATAACCTGTGGGATAAATGTTGTATGATTCGTATTTTAGTTGTAAATTGTGGAGTTGTTGTGATTTGGGGAGCAGGGTGGCTCCAGAAGAATAAGGATGGTTTATTAGAAGTGTGAATGTGTTATTTATAGGTTTTTGGGTAGTCCATTTTAGGGGTGACTCTGCTGAATTTTTGGTAGAGTTATTCCTAAGGTGGGCCCCACAGGGCCACCTCGGATTTCAGGGTGAAATTCGGGGCGGGTCCTGTCAACTTGGTATCAGAGCATTAGGTTGTTAGGTTCTGTAGACTTCTTTCCTTCCTATTACTTTATGTGCTTAGTGGCACCTAGTACCTTCCGAGTGATGGCCCGACCGCGGCGGATCCCCATCATATAATCTTCGGTGCTAGTGTAGTCATTCGGTATGTAAAGTAGATAGGTTAATGTCCTGATTCTTGAGCTTTATTATCCTTCTCTTCTTCAGGTGCTATGCCTCCTAGACGCCGAAACCGCAGGGAGACTCCTCCCGCTTCAGGAGATGGGATGGCTCCTGAAGGATTAGCGAACGCCTTGGGACATATTGTCCAGCAGTTGACTGCAGCGCTTCCTGGCTCCAGAACTGATTTTACCATGGAGCGAGCGAGGAGACATGGAGCGTATAGTTTCTCCCATGCTCCTGATGCTATGGACGCTCAGAATTGGCTGAACAAAATGGAGAGAGTTTTTACTCAGATAAATTGTCCGGATGATCGTAAAGTGGGCTTGGCAGTAGACTTTTGATACGCTCAAAGCAAGCGCATAATTTAACTCTGAAATAATCATTAGTAGTATAAGCAAATAGGGATCGTTCTATTCCGGGGATTGAGGGTACACCTGTCATTGTAGGCCAATTAAACAATTAAAATCAAAACAGAGTAATATTCACAAAGATATTCACAAGTATATACATTATTCACAAAATAAAGGGGGGATTTAGGTTTTGATTTTCAAAAACTAAAAAGAAAACAAAGAAAACATAAAAACAAAAACAAACGAATGGAATGAGAGAATAAAGATCAAAACCAAAACTATGATTAAAATCGATTCAAATTCTAATATTGTTCATCTAAGTCATGCAAAAGGAGTTGATCATGTGAAACGTTAGAAAGCAAACAATTTCCCATATTTTACTTTTCAATGCTAATTAATCTAAGTGAAAGCACAAAGACTAATCCTATCAAACATGCATTCAAGCTCTAGAAAGCTAGACAATCACACATGATTAACGCATTAAACACCTAGAAAGGCTATCAACTCAAGTGTGCAACTTAGTATGAAAAAGTTCACCTAATTGCAATCCTCTTTGATTAAAACCGATTTTTGCACAAAACCTTCACTACTTTTCGATTCAAGAACACAAAACCAAAAAGTTGATTCATGTTCTTAAATTCTAGCACCATTCATATTAGAACCCTAAAAGTTTCGAACCATTTAAGATTAAAATACAAAAGATATCTATTAAGCAATTTTAATCAAACAATCACACAAAAGCAAATAAGAATCACAATATAAGAATCGAAATATTCTCAATTAATCATAGAATTTCAGAATCAATAAATTGTTCAAATATATGTGTCAACTAATACAAAACCAACGAAATTCAAAGCAAAGGTTACAAAGGAGAATCGGATTACACCGTGGATGAAGATGAGATGAATTGGTGTTGTGGTTTCTTGAATCTCGAAAGCAAGCTTCAAGGATGGTGATGGATGAATGCTCACGGTTCTTCTTCTCCCTTGGCCTTGCTTGAACTCGTGGAGATGACTAGAGGATGGAGAGAAGGAGAGGAAAGCTCACGGCAAAAAGATTATTTTCTGAAATTTTTGGAGTGTCTAAAGTCTGTCTTGAACGTCACATATGGGAGAGTATATATAGGAGCACGGCAAACTTGGTCTCCAAGCCGTGTATTTCTTCTTTATTTCCCATGGAATTAATTCTGAAAATTCCACATAGTTTCCTCCAATAATAGCTTGCCAAATAAGCCCTATGATGTGCTCCAACCAATCACAAAACTCCATTTTAATTCCCTAATATCTTGGCCGAAATTCCTTGAGATAATTTCTGATTTTGTAGTTCAATTTCGGCCAAACTTCCTTTAGGGTTTCTAGGAATGAATCTAGACGTCTTTTGGGACTTTCTTGCTCTTCACACTTTTGTTTTCCTTAGAAGTCTCCCTTTTGCGTCATCTTTGCTAGGGTTTCACGTTACTCCTCCTTTATCTCATAGCTTTGGACGGCAAATCCCTAAGATAAGTCTCCAAATATATTTTCCTTCCATAAAAATTACCCTAGAAAATCTTCAACCGAAATCTTCTTTTAATTTCTGATTTTCACGCCATCTCCCTTGTTTATCTCTTGGCTTTGGACGGCAAACATCTCTAGGGTTTCTTCATTGCGTCACAAACCCTAATTCCATGGGCCCATGTGGGCCTTGATCCATTTTGCCGAAAATCCACTTCAATCATTGAGTTCTTGGGCCTTGTTGCTTCAACTTCAAGCCTTTTCTTCCTTTAACGCCAAAACACTTCATTTTTCCATTTCTTTTTCATGGGTGCGTTGGAAACTTGCTTGGTAAGCTCTCCTCCATTTCGCAGGGTTTCCTGGTTGGAGCAGGAAAGCTTATTTCTTCATTTCTGCTCAATTGTGTGGCCTTTTGTGTCTCATTTTTGCTCCCCTTAACGTTCGCGAGCTCCTCTTTCCATTTGTGAGTTCATTTCCACTTTTTAGCTCCGAGGTCCTAAAAATAGAAACCGTTAATGAAAAATAGAAACTTTCCTAAAATGAAAAATGGAAACTTTCCTAAACTAAAATGGGAAACTTTCTAAAAATGAAAAATAGAAACTACAAAATAGAAACTTTCTACAGATAGGAACTTTCCCAATCAAAGAATGGAAACTTTCCCAAACAGGGATTTTAAAAGGAAATGGCGCAGAAAATGTAGGGAAAAGCAGTTAAAACGTCGCATTAAAATGCTCCTATCAACTTTCTCGACGGTGTTGCTTATGATTGGTGGGACATGACTAGTAGGGAACCAGGAAATGTTGGTCCGACGACTTGGGAACAGTTTAAGGTACATTTTAATAGGCGGTACTATGGCACAGCTATTCGTGACAGGATGAAGTATGAGTTCTTACATCTAGAGAAAGGGGACAAGACCGTGACGGAGTTTGAGCAGCGGTTCACTCAGCTAGCCCAGTTTATCCCGGATTTGGTAGGCACTGAGGAGGAGCGGATCTATAGGTTTATTGAAGGATTGGGGGTGATTATCGTCTGCAGTTGACAGCTGTACCATTCTATACTTACCATCAGGTGGTTAATGCTGCTTTGAGACTCGAGACTATGTTTTTGTCTGGTGTTCGACCTCGAGATGCGGGTGGCCCTAGCAAGGTCCATCCAAGAGAGCTGCTTCCACTTCTGGTTCAGGATCTTCTGGAGGTAGTAGACGTGTCAGTTCGGATTCAACCACCCTATCTGATTTTGGAGGACTTAATATGGGAGTTGGTTAGTCTGAGTGGCAGTTCAGTGACGGCACGAGTCAGTATGGTGGTACCTCAGGGAGGTTCCATACTGGGAGTGATTATCCCCAGCGTCAGACGAGGAATGTGACGTGTTATCAGTGTGGACAGCCGGGTCATTATAGGAGGGATTGCCCTACATTGACTCATGGTGTTACTCCGGACGTCGGTCAGGGTTCTAGTCACGTATCAGGAGGTTCATCTAGCGGCACTCCCACAAATTCTACCAGGAGCGGCACTCCCACTAGTTTTGCCAGGGGCAGCACTCAACGAGGTAGTGGTCGTCGTGGACGTCCAGCGACTCAAACGAGACTTCATGCCATGTCTCAGCAGGAGAATCACGTTCCTCCAGATACTCATGACGGTATGACATTCTTTCCCTTGAGTTATTTCCTTATATTGTTTCACCGGGGAACGCGTAACCAGTAGAATTGGTTTAGCTAAGCCTTTAGTCATTCGTGTGAATTTCGAGGACGAAATTTTTATAAGGAGGGGAGATTGTAACGTCCCGAACCTAAATTTACCCGTTTACTAGTCATTTGGACGGTAAATGATAACTAATTTCATTTTTACTTTGTTTCGATACTTTTAGTGGCCCTAAAAATTCACTTTTTGTTCGGGTCAAAATTTGAGAAAATGTTCTTCATGAAAGTTGTAGAGGACGTTAAACCGAGCGCGTGCATATGTGGTTCGTAAAAATCGGAGTTCGTATGCGAAAGTTATAAGCGAAATATTAAAGTTACTGTTCATGGTAAAAAGTATAAATTTGAATTTTTACTCTTGGGGCCGGTAACTTTTCTTTTCTCTCTCTCTCCTCCTCCCCCGCGTTTTTTTTTTTTTCTTCTTCTTTCTTTCTTCTCTCTTCGGCCTTCTCTGCAACTCTGGCCTTCTTCCTTCTCCGGCCACCTGACGACGTAAAGCCAGCATCTTTGGACTCGCCTCCTCTCCCTCTAGGCGCCTGTGAGTGGTATTTTCCGGTGGCTCCGCCCGTGGAACTCGGATTTAAGCTTTGAAGGTCACTGTAGCAGTTTGGGTGTTTGGTCGATTTCCGACGATTCCAGCCATTTCCGGCCACCAAACCAGCGTCGAAGGTCGAGTTTTTGCCAAGGATCATTTCCCCCCTAGCCTTGAGCCACGATTTGCAGTGTAGAGGAGGAATTGAAGATTTGAAATTTCGGGTTACTATTCACGATTCGGGTACAAACTTTTCCTTAATTGTTGAGGTACTTCTACTCATTTTCTGACTTGGTCATAGTTGGGAGAATTAATGGATGTGTTGAGAAGGTGCTGCTGCCAAAATTTGGTGGCCATTGGAGCTGGTGATTTTGGTGGCGGCGCCGCCACTGTGGGCGGCGGTAGCGGTGGCTAGGGTAACTGTTTAATTCCAATTTCTGACTAGTTAAATCCTATAATTATCCTAGAACTTGTATATGAAGTTTGGTGAGGATTGATGGAGTTTTGAATCGGTTATAAATTTGTAAAGATTTGGATTTCGATTAATGTTAATCGTGAATCCGATTGTCGAATTTTCTTCATAATTGTTGTAAAGTCTGAATTTGACGATTGGGCGGTGTTGGTGAAGTTTGGTTGGTTGTAAAAGAGAATTGGAGGAATTGAGGTTATGGGTTTAGGATTTAATTATTGTTTATCGTAACATTATTTTCTTCCGTCCGGTAATTGTTAGTTACGAATAATTATGTACAGGACGAGGTACCGACTCATCACTCAACGAGGATCCTTACGCTTGGATACCACGTTAGCCGTATACTGTGAGTGGACTTTTGGTTTTCTAAATATTGATGCATGCAATTGATTTTCCGAAATAAGTATTTACTTAATTAATGAACATATTATTATATTTTACTTTCGGGAAATTGATATTGATTATTGATTTTGTTTTGGGAAATGGATTAGTAATTTAAATTATTGTTTTAATTTATCGAGCATATGATCCGATTTTTAATTGTGGAATTATTTTATCGTTCGAATTTCGGATTGGAATTTGTTATGCTCCATTTAAAATTTGTTATCTGAAATAATTTTCGACGAGTTGTTTTCCGAAATTATTTCTGGAAATGAATGTATCATTTATTAGCGGATTTGCTTTTTCCGAGGAATCCTCGGAAATGGGATTTTTCATCGGAACTTAGGAACTTATTTGATTTTCGTTTATTGGTTTATGATTCCGAATTTATATTGGCATGCGGGGTCACGTCGCTGGACTAAATTTCTTTTCTTGTGAGACATTGGGGATGTCTTACTGATTTTCGATTTTCGTATGGTTTTTACCCACCATACCTGGGTTGATATATTTTATTGCTAGCTAGCCTATTAGTACTCCTCCCTGCTAACTATGTGTTCGTGGGTGAGTAAAGCAGAGCATGGGATGCTCCAGAGTGTGGGACACTCCGACCCGAGCCGAGAGGCTCCCTTCTATCGTATGGTGATACTTCTTCCCTATATATTATTTTATTATTTTGACTAGCGGGGCTAGTTCGATTTCCCTAACCAGAGGGGCTGGTCTTATTTTCTTGAGTATCGGAATTCTTTCCTTTGCTCGGTTGTGACTAGCGGGGCTAGTCGGTTTTCTTGAGCTGAAGTAAAGTTACTGTGTTTCTTTAAATTGCTGCATGCATCGGGTTTTCAAGAAGATATGTGCGGGAAAGTATAAATTTATTTTCTCCTTACAATTACATATTTTTGTCCACTCACGCTAACGTTTTTATATACTTTTCCCCTGGGCCCTTCGTTTTCAAATGCCCAGTCTGCAGGGTAGCTGGTTCGGCATAGTAGGATTCGAGGCATAGCATCTGCTGCTGTTGTCTTCATTGTAGGTTAACTGTGGAACCTACCTGTATTTTATTTTCTCTTTCTCTTTTAGATTGCTCTGATAACCTGGAAGAATTTATGTAATACAATCCAGAGATTTTGAATCTTCAACTCCGACAAACTTCAATAAATACACAGACAATTTGGTCATCAGAGCAATCTAAGGATAAGATAAAATATAATACGAGAGGTAGGTTAATAAATAACCTACGGAAGATAGGTGGCAGGAATGGTGCTAAGCCTCGATTTCAACACCGAACAGCAACACAGCGAACTGGGCAAAAGAAACCGAAAGGCCCAGGAGAAAGTAAGCAAATAAAACGTTAGTGTGAGTGGACAAAAATAAATAATTAAAAGAAGAAAATATTTCTTACTTTCCCGCGTTTATTTGTTTAAAACATTCCCATGCATACAATAGGGAAAAACAATCCTCGCAAAAATAATTTCATACAACTCGTGTAACCAAGCCAGCCCTGCTGGTTTAAAGAAAGTTCGACTAGCCCCGCTAGTCAAACGAATAAATAAATAAATAAATAAATAAATAATTAGTATGGGGAAAATGTCATCACCATACGATAAAAAGGGAGCCGCTAAGGCTCGGATCGGAATGTCTCACACTCTTGAGCATCCCATGCTCGGCTTTACTCACCCACAAACACGAAGTAAGTAGGGAGGAGTACTAATAGGCTAGCTAGCAATAATTTATATCGACCCAGGTATGGTGGGTAAAAACCATACGAAAATCGAAAATCGATAAAATTTCCCCAATATCTCACAAAAAGGGAAAATAAAGTCCAACGACGTGACCCCACACGCCAACATAATCTCGAGGTCGTAAATCAATAAACAACAACAAAATAATTCTATAATGTCCAAAGGAATATCCCATTTCCAAGGATTCCTCGGAAAACTTAAATCGGTAAAATAAAATAATGTTTTCATTTCCGGAAATACCCTCGGAAACACATTATCGTAAATTATTTCAAGTAATGGATTAAAATAAAGCATAATAACTTCTAATCCAAAAATCCGAACGATAAATAATTTCATAAATAAAATCGAATAATATGCTAATTATATAAAAGGATAATTTAGATAATTTCGTAACTTAAGAAATTTAACTGCATGCAAGAATTAAAAATCAAACGTCCACTCACAGTATACGGCTAAGCCTGCCGTCGATCCGAACCCTCCTCGTGGGAATCCTCCTCACGTCCTGTACAATATAATGTTCATAAACCGATAATTACAAGGCGGAAAATTAAATTCACCATAAACACGACCATACCCCAATTTGTTCTTAAATACCTAAAATCTCCCAATTTTCTCCTCTAACTTCATTTCCTTAACTTAAGGGCTTACGATTAAGGAAACCCGATAAATGGGTTCTCCATAATTCAATTCACGAACTCCACCCTTGAACAACCATAACGAAAACCATATCTACACTTCACAAATTCAACTCGAAGTTACAATTATGGAAACTACATTGTACCAGTGATTAATTAGCTAAATAACAGCCATCGTAAACCTGCCCTACTCCATCTCACGCGCCGCCCACAGTGGCGGCAAGTGGCTGTCACGCGTCGGGAACAACCTCCTCCTATGGCCACCAAATTTCATGTACAACATCAATTCCACCCACTGGTCATTTCATTCAACTACAACACTTCCAAATAACGATTAAAAGCAGTTGAAATCAATCGGTGAACATAAACCCAGAAATCTCAAGAACCCTAGAATTTCATCTCCACAATTCGACTTCTACACAACAAATCGTGATACAAGGCCATAGGGGAAATGATTAGTGATGAAAACCGAACCTTCAACGCCGGTTTGGTGGCCGGAGATGGCTGGAATCGCCAGAAAGCGCCGAAAAACCCAATATGCTACAGTAAACTTCGTGGCTCAATTCCGAGCTCCTCCGGTCGAGACACCGCAAATACCACTGTAGGCATGACAAGGAGGGAGAGGCGAGCCTAGGGGTGTCAGGGTTTGGCCGTGGGGTGGCCGGAGATGGAAGAATTCGGAGGAGGAAGAATCGGGCCGAAGAGGAAGGAAGAATCGGGGAAGATGAGAGAGAAAGAGCTGGGTAAGTTTCCAAATTTGGAAACTTACCACAGTAACTCGGCTATTTAAAGAAACTTATTATGAACAGTACTTTAGTTTTTCGCTTATAACTTTCGTATACGAGTTCCGATTTTTACGAACCACATATGCACGCTCTCGGTTTAACGTCCTCTACTACTTTCATGAAGAACATTTTCTCAAGTTCTGACCCGAACAAAAAATCAACTTTTAGGGCCACTAAAATAATATAACAGAGTAAAAATTAAAAGTAACTGACATTTACCGTCCAATTAATTAATAAATCGATAATTCTAGGTTCGGGACGTAACAATCTACCCCCCTTAAAGAATTTCATCCTCGAAATTGACATACCTGCTAGAAAAGGTGGGGATACTGTCGTCTCATTTGATCCTCCGGTTCCCAAGTAGCTTCCTATACCATATGATTACTCCAAAGTACCTTAACTAAGGGTATCGTTTTGTTTCTGAGTACCTGCTCCCTCCTATCTAGAATTTGAATCGGTCTTTCCTCATACGTTATGTAATACCCACAAATTTCATTTTAATTCGAGTAATTGTATCGAATGATTATTATGCGATTTCACGATTTATGTTCGATAATAATTCATTTTTACAATTATCGAAGTTTTGAAACAATTATTTTGAACGAAAAGCTCGAAATACTCGGTTTGAGAAATCGACTTTTTCTACGTACGAAATTTGGAGAAACTTCCTTCATGAAAGTTGTAGAGCTCGTCGATACAAGTCCGTACACGTGCCGAACACGAAGATCGGATTTTTTCTGAATTAGTTATCGAATTTTGAAGTTTTCCGAAACATGTATATATAGAAAAATTTTGGAAACCCTAATTTTTTCTACCGGTTCCTCTCTTCCTCTTCTTCCTTCTGTTTCTGGAAAAAGAAAAAAAAAACTGGGTTCTCTCTCAGCTCTCTCACCGTCGCTCTCGACCGAAAAGGGGAGAAAACTTCTCCTTAATTGTTCTCCCTCCACAGACCACCTCTCGACCTCAAACCAAGTCCCAGGCGTTCGTCTCGAGCTACTCTAGCTCCCGGAGGCAGTTTCACAAGGCGGCGCAGCCTGTGGCGGCGGCGGCACGGCCCGAACCGAAAACGACCATTTTCGATTCGATCTCGATATCTCAAGCTACACTCCACCATTTCACTTGATTCTTGTCTCATTGAGCTCGCCTCAACTTCCTCTACAAGCACCAAGAAGGACCGGAACTGGGTCGAACGTTTTCACGTTCGTCGGAGCTCGACCCCAACAGATCGAAATACCGAAACTTTCGATCAAGATATCTCGAGCTATACACGATCGTTTCTTGTGATTCTTGGCTTGTTGAGTTCGCAAGGAAGTTCTGAAAAAGTTTCCAGAAGGGATCGGGGCTTGAGGTTGCAGTTTTCACGTCGGTTTTCAAGCTCACCGGTTTCTGCATTTTTTCCGGCCGCCGACTGTAAATCGGTAATTTCGATGCCTTATCGTCATTTTTAGGTCTTGTGCTAGTTATGAAAGTTGCTCAGAATGATGAAACGAAGGGGACAAGCTCGGCCCCGACACCATTGGCGGTGGTCTGTGGCGGCTCTGTCCCTAACTCCGGCGACCTTTTCCGGCCACCTCCGGAGGTCTAAAATTTGATTTCTGTCCATTTTATGATTCTATGTTTCGATACGATCATTTTGGCGTATTATACGCATTTTTCGGATATCGTATGAATTAGTTATGAATTTTGTGATTTCGATCGATTTCGGTCGTTAGATTTTTGATCTGTGAAATTATGACCGTCGGATGAACTTGTAAATTTGTTATGGTGATCATATGACTGTCCCAGAGGCTTTGTGTGGTCATTGGGTGAAGATCAGACCGTTGGAACTTCGTATATGTGAAAAACGGTAATTAGGGGAGCGATTCGTGAGAAACTGCTCGTCGGATTTTAATGTAAATTAGAATCTGGCCGTTAATTAGAAGTTAAATTATGTGTTGAAATTGTTGGCTAAATTCGAATCACATTTGATTAGGTGATTGACGGATTTTATTTGAGTGGGCTATTCGGCGTTAATTATAAATTATAATTATATTGAAGACGCAGCGGGAGTTTCGAGGTGAGTAAAACTCACGTAGTTCATATTACGAACCGAGCATTTTAATTTATTTATTTTTGGTAATTGTGTGAAAATATATTTGCAGATTAAATATTTGTTTTAAAATTTCATAGACTTGAATCACCACGGTCCATAGGTAAGTAAAATGAATTTTAACTATACAAATGAATTTCATAATTTTCTTGTGTGAACTATAGATGGTATTAGTGGTCATTCCTGAGTGGATGATTACGTATATATATATTTACGTGAAAAATATATATTGGTGAGTGGATTGTTGTGTGATGATATGTTTGAGTTGAATTGATGAGTTGATTATATTACAATTGTGTAATTCCATAATAATATGATGTATTTTGGTTGGGTTGATTTCAGCATGTGATATTATATGTTGTGTTAATTTATGGGTTTAGGGTCGACGTAATGACCGGTGTGGGTAATCGGACGCTCTAATCCTAGTGTGGATGATGGGATACTATTGGTCGAGTATGTGGAATTATTGGACGTTCTAAATATGTATATAGGTATACATATTGATGAAATACAATAATTGATAAATATGTCGGATGCCATAACCTAGGCCAGGTGACGGGCTACGATTCAGTTAGAGCTCTAGTCTGTCAAGTACCGTATTTTTATAAATACGATGATGAGAGTTGTGGGGAAAGTTGTGAGTTGGGTTGTCTTGATATATTGAATTGGTGTTTGATTGAGATTGTTATTATTTGCATATGTGGAAATTATTGAGTGTTGCTGTGTGTGGGAATAAATGAGATTAAATTAAGTAACAGTTCATTCTTTTGCTCATACAAGCTTTCATAAGCTTAACGGGTTTTGTGTTGTTGCAATCCCGGTACACTATTCAATGGTGTAGCGGATATTCCTGCAGGTCAGGATAACCAGGGAGGTGACCGAGCTGCTTAGGTGTTTCAGCAGTTTTGTTATTTATTTAGTTGTGAGGTGTGTGTATGCTCATTTAGAGCTTTACATTACATTTTGGATTTGAGTTGTAATAATTAACCGAGACTAAATTCGGTTTGATTTTATTTCGTGTGGTGAGTATGTTAAGAAATGAAATTTTCAGGATGATGATTTTGAGTTGTAGTATTTTCATGTTTCGGTTTTTGAATTGTTATTCTAAAATTCGGGGCGTGACACGTTAAATCTTTCTGCAATCTTATAGGCTGCTCTTGAAGTACATGAGAAGGATCAGCAATGTACTTGCGGAGCATGGAGACATGGAAGATATCATGCAATTTAGATAATTTTGAAGGTAATACTAGTCGATAAGCAATCCGTTCTGCGATTTGATAAGGTCCGATGTATCTGGGGCTAAGTTTTCCACGTTTTCCAAACCTTACAATACCCTTCCAAGGTGATAGCTTCAGGAACACCCAGTCACCTACCTGAAACTCCAAATCTTTCCTTCGATTATCCGCATAACTCTTTTGTCTACTCTGGGCCGCTTTAAGTTTTTCCTTAATCACTTTAACCTTTTCAGTTGTAATCTGCACCATCTCTGGACCAATAAGCTTTCTTTCTCCCACTTCATTCCAACACAAAGGAGTGCGACACTGTTTGCCATAAAGGGCTTCATAGGGAGCCATGCAATGCTGGAATGATAACTGTTATTATATGCAAACTCTATCAAAGCTAGGTGATTATCCCAATTTCCCTTGAACTGCAAAACACAAGCTCTCAACATGTCTTCTAGAGTTTGAATATCTCTCTTCGTTTGCCCATCTGTTTGCAGGTGGAATGCAGTGCTAAACTGAGATTGAGTGCCCAAATCCTCCATTAACTTACGCCAAAACTTTGAAGTGAAACAGGGGTCTCGATCAGAAGTAATAGAGACAGGTGTGCCGTGAAGTTTTACTATCTCATTCATGTACAACTCCGCATATTTATCCATCCTATAAGTCTTCTTGACGGGCAGGAAATGCATGGATTTGGTAAGTCGGTCTACAATTACCCAAATGCTGTTATGACCATTTCCGGTACGTGGTAATCAGGACACAAAGTCCATAGTGAGATGCTCCCATTTCCATTCAGGTATTGGTAACGGTTGTAGCAAACCCGAGGGCTTCTGTCTTCCGGCTTTCACTTGTTGACATATCAGACACCTGCTTACGTAAGCTGCAATTTCCCTCTTCATGTTAGGCCACCAATAGTATTCCTTCAAAGTTCGGTACATTATAGTCCCGCCAGGATGTACGGCATAAGCAGAACTATGGGCCTCCTCTAATATTTCTTGTTTAAGATCATCTTGGTCTGGTACACAAATTCGATTCCCGGACATCAAAGCTCCATCCCTTTTGATAGTGAAGTCTACTCTAGTACCATTTTCCACAGCCTCTCTCAATCGTTCCAGATATTCATCATGATGTTGTGCTTCTCGTACTCTATCAATAAGAATTGGTCTCACCTGGAAACTAGCTATTAAGGTTGTGGATCCCCTGGTCACTTCCAAATTAACTCCAGTAGCTCGTAATTTGTACAGAAGTGGAACCCGCACTGCTCTCAAATACGACAAGGAAGGAGAGGGTGACATGGTAAGATATGATTTCCTACTATGAGCATCAGCTACTACATTGGCCCTCCCTGGATGATACTCAATCGTACAATCATAATCCTTGATTAATTCTAACCATCTTCTTTGTCTCAAGTTTATGTCTCTTTGCGTAAGCAAATATTATAGACTCTTGTGATCCGTAAAAATTTGACATCGAGCTCCGTACAAATAATGTCTCCATAATTTAAGTGCAAGTACCACAACGGCAAGATCAAGGTCATGCGTTGGGTAGTTTAACTCATGTGACTTTAGCTGTCTGGAGGCATAGGCAATCGCGTTCCCATGTTGCATTAAGCCACAACCCAAGCCTTGCCTTAAAGCATCACTATACACCACATATTCTCCGCTGTCATCAGGCAATGCTAACACCAGGGCACTAGTTAGACGTATCTTAAGTTCTTGAAAACTCTGCTCACATTCCTCTGACCAGACAAACTTCACATCCTTCCTAGTCAACCGAGTGAGAGGAGCTGCAATCTTTGAAAAATCTTGCATGAATCGCCGGTAATAACCTGCTAGATCCAAGAAACTACGAATCTCCGTCACTGTAGTGGGTCTCTCCCAATTTAATACCGCTTCTACTTTTCGAGGGTCCACACTAATGCCTTCTGCAGAAACAACATGACCTAGAAACCCTACACTGTTGAGCCAAAATTCACATTTATTAAACTTAGCATACAACTGTGTCTCCCTCAAGGTTCGCAGCACAACTCTCAAATGTTTGGCATGCTGAGAATCGTTTTTAGAGTAGACCAGAATATCATCAATAAATACAATCACAAAACGATCCAGGTAAGGGCGGAACACTCGATTCATGAGATCCATAAAAGCTGCAGGAGCATTAGTCAGTCCAAACGGCATTACCCTGAATTCATAGTGGCCATAACGTGATCAGAAAGCGGTCTTGGGTATATTAGACTCCCTTATCCGCAATTGATGATAACCGGATCTTAAATCAATCTTAGAAAAGACCTTAGCCCCCCTCAACTGATCAAACAAATCATCAATCTGAGGTAAGGGATATTTATTCTTCACGGTAACCTTATTCAACTTTCTGTAATCAATGCACAATCTCAAAGTGCCATCCTTCTTCTTAACAAATAAAACCGGGGCACCCCACGGAGACACACTAGATTGAATAAACCCTTTATCCACTAGTTCCTGTAGCTGAGTCTTCAACTCTTTTAATTCAGCAGGGGCCATCCGGTAAGACGCTTGAGATATAGGTGTTGTTCCCGGAATCAAATCGATAGTAAAGTATATCTCTCTTACAGGGGGTAAGCCAGGTAATTCGTCTGGAAATACATCGGGAAATTTCCTAACCACTGGTATATCCTCAATACTCAACTCCTCCCTGCTGGTATCTACTGTGTGAGCCAAGTAAGCATGACAACCCTTGTTCAAAAGCTTTTCAGCAGTTAAAGCTGAAATCAGGCAAGAAGGAAGAACATTCCGATCATCCTGAAAGAAAATTATCGGCTTTCCTGGACTTCTAAACACTACGATCTAGCGAAAACAATCAACATTAGCCCGGTGAGTCGCTAAAAACTCCATTCCCAAAATCACATCGAATTCAACAAGATCTAAAGGGATTAGGTCAACTTCCAAATCAACACCATCAACCAAAACGCTACAACCTTTAAAAACCCACTCTATCTTAAATGATGCTCCCGCAGGCAAAGATACATACCACTCGCCAATAAGGGGCGACAATGGTACATTTGCAAAACATGCAAATCTACTTGACATAAAAGAATGCGAAGCACCAGGATCAATTAAAGTATAAGCAGGCTGACCAAACACAAATAACGTACCGATGATAACATTTGGTGAATCGCGGCCCTCCTGCTGAGTCATGGCATGCAGTATCGCATGAGTCGTGGGACGTCCTCCCTGACCCCTACCCTGCTGGGAACTACCACGAGCTACTGAACCGATACGGGTACCGCTAGAAGAAGCAACGTTACCACTAGTAGAAACACCAGCGGATGACTGACCTGTCGCTTGAAAAGAGGTAGATGCAACTCTCTAGGTCAACAGAGGGCAGTCCCATCTAAAATGATCCTGCTTTCCACACTCAAAGCACCCCACTGACTGATGTTGCCCATACTGGGCTGGCTAACTAGCTGGAGTTATGTACTGACTACTAGAACTAGCCCTGCTCTGCCCAAACTGACGTCCACCAAACTGTCCCTGATTGAATCTCTTGGTGCGCCCCCCGCGTCTAAAACGAGACCCCGCACTAGATCCGCTACTCTGTCCACTGCCTATTGAGGATCCGGATCCGGAGGTGGAAGCTGCTTTCTTGGATGGACCCTGGCTAGGGCCACCCGAATCTCGTGGTCGTACACCAGATAAATACATAGTCTCTAGTCTCAGAGTGGCATTAACCGCCTCATGATAAGTATAAAATGCTATGGCTGTCAACTGCACACGATAATCACCCCCCAAACCTTCAATAAACCTATCCGCTCCTCCTCAGTGGCTACCAGATCTGACACGAACTGGGCTAGCTGGGTGAACCGCTTTCTCTAGATGTAAGAACTCATACTTCATCCTGTCACGGATAGCTGTGCCATAATACCGCCTATTAAAATGTTCCTTAAACTGTTCCCAAGTCATCGGGCCAACATCCCCTAATTTTCTGCTAGTCATATCCCACCAATCAAAAGCCACACCATCGAGAAAGTCTACTGCCAATACCATTTTTCGTTCCTCGGGGCAATGAATCTGAGCAAAAACTCTCTCCATTTTGTTCAGCCAATTCTGGGCATCCATAGTATTCTGAGCATGGGAGAAACTATATCCTCCATGTCTCTTTGCTCGCTCCATGGTAAAATCAGTCCAAGAGCCAGGAAGCGCTGCTGTTAACTGTTGGACAATACGTCCCAAGGCATCCGCTAATCCTCTAGGATTATTCTCATCTCCTGGAGCGGGAGGAATCTCCACGCGGTTTCGGCATCTAGGAGGCATAACACTAAGATTAAAAAGAAGATTAAACAATTTACAGTAAAGATACCAAGACAACTACCCTATACACTTGAAAAACATACTAGCATTGAAGAGTATATGATGGGGATCCGCCATGGTCGGGCCATCACTCGGAAGATACTAGATGTGATCAAGTACATAAGATAGTATAAGTGATAGGGAACGGAAAACCTAAAGCTCTGATACCAACTGTCAGAACCCGTCCCGAAAATTCCCCAAATTTCCAAGATGGGCTTGCGGGGCCCACTTTTCGGAAAAATTCGACAGAACTTCTCCTAAAAGTGGACAACCCAACCTGTTGTAACGATAAAAGTAAAACACTTCTAAGTTCAAATCCCAACAAAACCGAAGTCATCCTACTTCTCACAACAACCCACAATTTACCAAGTATAAAATCTAAGTGTAAAGATGGAAGAATTTATGTAATACAATCCGGAGATTTTGAATCTTCAACTCCGACAAACTTCAATAAATACACAATAAAACCAAGCCTCCCAATGTCATCAGAGCAATCTAAGGATAAGATAAAATATAATACGAGAGGTAGGTTAATAAATAACCTACGGAAGATAGGTGGCAGGAATGGTGCTAAGCCTCGATTTCAACACCAAACAGCAGCACTGCGAACTGGGCAAAAGAAACCGAAAGGCCCAGGGGAAAGTAAGCAAATAAAACGTTAGTGTGAGTGGACAAAAATAAATAATTAAAAGAAGAAAAAATTTCTTACTTTCCCGCGTTTATTTGTTTAAAACATTCCCATGCATGCAATAGGAAAAAACAATCCTCAGAAAAATAATTTCATACAACTCGTGTAACCAAGCCAGCCCCGCTGGTTTAAAGAAAGTTCGACTAGCCCCGCTAGTCAAACGAATAAATAAATAAATAAATAATTAGTATGGGGAAAACGTCATCACCATACGATAAAAAGGGAGCCGCTAAGGCTCAGGTCGGAGTGTCCCACACTTTTTAGCATCCCATGCTCGGCTCTACTTGATGAGGCTGAAAAGCCTCACAATTTAACCCTGCAAAATGTAGTTGTTAGTATAGGATAAGCAGGGATCGTTCAGTCCGGGGATTATAGGGTACACCTACACAAAAAGGTCAATTAACAAATAAAAGAATAAAATGGGGGGTATGGGATTTGGTTACTAATCTACTTAAAATAAAATAAAAACAAAATAAATAAAACTATATAAAATGATCGACTTCCCTAACCTAGACCAATACCACTCGGAAATTACTAAGTGTAGAAACAGAAAATCCATTTCAACATGCTACAAAAACGTGCCCATCTTAAATGTCTAGATAAGAGCCCAAATGAAAAGCCTCAGCGGATCAATCCATTTATCTAATTCGTTCTAATGTGGGCTTGGATCGGAAGAGTCCTTACCATGCCCAATACTACTAATCTTTTAGAACACTCAGCGTAATTCTCTTAATCAGTAGTATTATCTAACCCCCGAATCAACTCACACATGCAAATTAACCATTACACATAGAATTTAACACATAATTTCCAGAATTGTTTAACCATTGAAACATGGTTTTTACCACTTTAAAACTAATTATTACTTGTTTAACTCAGCGTCTTAACAAATAACAATTATTCTTGGCAAATTAAGCAAACAAACAAGAACACTCAGCGTGATTCTAGCATGGGAACTTATTAACCTAACTTTGAAAATTACCTAAACACGTAAAAGGGCGCAAGATTGTAACATACATCATCAAAGAATTCTCGAAATTAACTCAATAATAAACTGAAAATCTCAAAAATATTAATAAAAATATTCTGAACATTTTATGTCTCCAATTACACAACTCGCAAATCCAAACACACAAAACCAAAACAAAAATTGAAAGTAGAGTCATAGTTATACTTTGAAGCTTTCCTCAGCGGCTTGGCAACAAGGTGGTGAACTCGTCTCTGTTATGGTAGCGGTGCGTCTTTGACTCAACGCCTAAGAGCTTCGTAGATTGCTGGATGGATGGTGGTCACGGTCTTGTAGGTGATGGAGGATTGAGGAGTGAACTGGACAGAGTCTCGGAAGAGTTTTTGGCCAGGAAGTGATAGGCAAGGAAGTGATCCTCATTCTGTTCTAGATGTTGCCTATTTATAGGGGAGCAGTGGTTGGCTTTTGTCGATCGTACCCTTCATCATTTGGACGGATGGGATTGCATAGCTTTCTTCATCTTCTCTTTAATTTTCTGTTTCTTATTTCTTTTCCTTTTAATTTCTCATAATGGGGTAATTATGGCCTTAATTCCTCTCAATAATGGGGCAATTCCTTTAATTTCCCAATTGAAACATTTTTCTCCTTTATTCCCCTTCTTCATTACTTGGTCAAACGTCTTAAATTTCCTACAAAAAGGTGGAGAATATCAGAATTTTTTTAGAGAAAATAAAGGGAATTAAAATGTAAAGACCGCAAAAACATCGACGGTAAGGAATCCTGATCCCGTTAGGATTTTTTCATAAATTTTTCATTTTCCGCCTATTTTACTCCAAACACTCTACAAGACACTCAAAATGACTTTAATGACTCAAAACACAAATCTAAGGGAGAAATAAGGCTAGAATGGAGTGTATACTCATGAAAATCGTCGCACTTTGTGCTTTTATCACTACTCACCCAAAAACACGAAGCAAGTAGGGAGGAGTACTAATAGGCTAGCTAGCAATAATTTATATCGACCCAGGTATGGTGGGTAAAAACCATACGAAAATCGAAAATCAATAAAATTTACCCAATATCTTACAAAAAGGGAAAATAAAGTCCAACGACGTGACCCCTGCACGCCAACATAATCTCGAAGTCGTAAATCAATCAACAACAACAAAATAATTCTATAATGTCCAAAGGAATATCCCATTTCCAAGGATTCCTCGGAAAACATAAATCGGTAAAATAAAATAATGTTTTCATTTCCGGAAATACCCTCGGAAACACATTATCGTAAATTATTTCAAGTAATGGATTAAAATAAAGCATAATAACTTCTAATCCAAAAATCCGAACGATAAATAATTTCGTAAATAAAATCGAATAATATGCTAATCATATAAAAGGATAATTTAGATAATTTCGTAACTTAAGAAATTTAACTGCATGCATGAATTAAAAATCAAACGTCCACTCACAGTATACGGCTAAGCCTGCCGTCGATTCGAACCCTCCTCGTGGGAATCCTCCTCACGTCCTGTACAATATAATGTTCATAAACCGATAATTACAAGACGGAAAATTAAATTCACCATAAACACGACCATACCCCAATTTGTTCTTAAATACCTAAAATCTCCCAATTTTCTCCTCTCACTTCATTTCCTTAACTTAAGGGCTTACGATTAAGGAAAACCGATAAATGGATTCTCCATAATTCAATTCACGAACTGCACCCTTGAACAACCATAATGAAAACCATATCTACACTTCACAAATTTAACTCGAAGTTACAATTATGGAAACTACATTGTACCAGTGATTAATTAGCTAAATAACAGCCATCGTAAACCTGCCCTACTCCACCTCACTGGTGAGGCTGAAATAGCCTCACAATTTAACCCTGCAAAATGTAGTTGTTAGTATAGGATAAGCAGGGATCGTTCAGTCTGGGGATTGTAGGGTACACCTACACAAAAAGGTCAATTAACAAATAAAAGAATAAAATGAGGGGTATGGGATTTGGTTACTAATCTACTTAAAATAAAATAAAAACAAAATAAATAAAACTATATACAATGATCGACTTCCCTAACCTAGACCAATACCACTCGGAAATTACTAAGTGTAGAAACAGAAAATCCATTTCAACATGCTACAAAAACGTGACCATCTTAAATTCCTAGATAAGAGCCCAAATGAAAAGCCTCAGTGGATCAATCCATTTATCTAATTCGTTCTAATGTGGGCTTGGATCGGAAGAGTCCTTACCATGCCCAATACTACTAATCTTTTAGAACACTCAGCGTAATTCTCTTAATCAGTAGTATTATCTAACCCCCGAATCGACTCACACATGCAAATTAACCATTACACATAGAATTTAACACATAATTTCCAGAATTGTTTAACCATTGAAACATAGTTTTTACCACTTTAGAACTAATTATTACTTGTTTAACTCAGCGTCTTAACAAATAACAATTATTCTTGGCAAATTAAGCAAACAAACAAGAACACTCAGCGTGATTCTAGCTTCGGAACTTATTAACCTAACTTTGAAAATTACCTAAACACGTAAAAGGGCACAAGATTGTAACATGCATCATCAAAGAATTCTCGAAATTAACTCAATAATAAACTGAAAATCTTAAAAATATTAATAAAAATATTCTGAACATTTCATGTCTCCAATTACACAACTCGCAAATCGAAACACACAAAACCGAAACAAAAATTGAAAGTAGAGTCATAGTTACACTTTGAAGCTTTCCTCAGCGGCTTGGCAATAAGGTGGTGAACTCGTCTCTGCTATGGTGGTGGTGCGTCATTGACTCAACGCCTAAGAGCTTCGTAGATTGCTGGATGGGTGGTGGTCACGGTCTTGTAGGTGATGGAGGATTGAGGAGTGAATTGGGCAGAGTCTCGGAAGAGGAAGTGATCCCCATTTTGTTCTGGATGTTGCCTATTTATAGGGGAACAATGGTTGGCTTTTGTCGATCGTACCCTTCATCATTTGGACGGATGGGATTGCATAGCTTTCTTCATCTTCTCTTTAATTTTCTGTTTCTTATTTCTTGTCCTTTTAATTTCTCATAATGGGATACTTATGGCCTTAATTCCTCTCAATAATGGGGCAATTCCTTTAATTTCCCAATTGAAACATTTTTCTCTTTTATTCCCCTTCTTCATTACTTGGTCAAATGTCTTAAATTTCCTACAAAAAGGTGGAGAATATCAGAATTTTTTTTTAGAGAAAATAAAGGGAATTAAAATGTAAAGACCGCAAAAACATCGACGGTAAGGAATCCTGATCCCGTTAGGATTTTTTCATAAATTTTTCATTTTCCGCCTATTTTACTCCAAACACTCTACAAGACTCTCAAAATGACTTTAAGACTCAAAACACAAATCTAAGAGAGAAATAAGGCTAGAATGGAGCGTATACTCATGAAAATCGTCGCACTTTGTGCTTTTATCAACTACCCCGCACTTAGCTTTTGCTAGTCCCTTAGCAAAATAAAATACAAAACAAAGACTCGACAAAAAGCAAGTAAGTGACTCTACTGCTCCTAACTGTTGTCTCAGAGACTCCAAACTCATGGCTTTCACGTTAAACACTTAATCAAAATCACATAGATAATTCCAAGGTTAATAAACATGTGACACCCATATGACGAAGCAAGATACGGAGAACTAAGTTTATACAGTGAATGATAGCATGTTTCAAACAAGTCCAATCCAAACTCACAAGGCATACTCTCCATTTTTCTCTCAGAAATGGCTATGCTTAAAAGCTTCACGCTCAAGTATATGCAAGAGAACAAATTGTAAGGCAACAAACAGCTTGCATATTTCATCAACAAAAGCATTTTGTGAATTTTTTTTTAACAACCTCAAGAAATGACTAAGTGCACAAATGGACATAAACCATAAGCTCAACTTTGTACCTGACTCCACTAACCAAAGCTGCCCATCTCAAGGATCAAGTAAGGACTTGTAACGGGTTGTAATGGGGCTAAGCTAGGTTTTTTGAAAAGTAGATTAAGGACACAAAAATCCTAAGGACCTAGCAGAGCATATATGAACGACCTTATGTCACCATTTTTGTAGGCCAATTATCATTGTTTTGGCCCCGAGCTTCACTTTAACCATGGAAATGGACAAAGGCCTAATTTTCAACTTTGAGCCTTCTTCAAATATGTAAGTCCAAAACCACACTTTAACAATTTCCCAAGAGATTTTTTTTTCAATTTTTCTTCTCTTCCGCCCTTTTTTCTTTCTTTCCTTTTTCATTTTCTTTCATTTTCATTTTTTTTTTCTCTCTCTTGGGTTTTCCCCACCCCACACTTGTCTTTCATCGTCACCCCTACACACTATGTCATGCTCTACTAAGTCCTTAGCACAAGGGTAGAGATATCCTGTACTAAGCTCATGGTAGGGTAGTGAGGGTGATGAAATAAAGGTTTTCAATGTAGGCTCAAAGAGATTCATTCTAAGGAGTCCCACGACGGGCACAATTGGGGACACATGCCTGTTTGGCTATGGTGGTTTCCCTAATGCCTTATATCCTATCCAAGATCAGGGGATATTATGGCATACAAGTTTTGACAGTCACAAAAGTGAAGTTCTAGTACTCTCTAGTCCATTAAAATCTATGGCACATGATCATTGGATTTTCAAAGAATGATGAGGTTTTGCAAATACAACCATGAAATTCTAAATTTATCAATTAAGCACTCGAAAAAGAAAGTATTTCAGCTCAACAGCTCACTTAGGGTCAAATGAATCAGACTTAATCCTAGCATGCTTAATGAACCAAGTTACAATCCTATCTCAAATCTTCATACAAGTATCACAATATTGATTAACCAAAGAATTCAATTAAGTCCTATTTCGATTGTGAAAACCTTCAGCCATGAATTCAGAGGCATATTCATCCTAGACGTTAGGAGCATCCTAAGACTCAAACAAACAAAAACTCTATAAAACCAATGAAATTTTTTTTTTAATTTTTTTTTTTAAACTGAGAATTTAGAATATTCTAAAATAAAAGTGTAACCCACCCCACACTTAGAATCTACATTGTCCTCAATATAGGAAAAAAATGGTATATAGACCCTAAATATGGGGGGCTACGGAAATAAGGAAAGGGTAAAACAAACAAACAAAGACACAGATACAATTCAATCTAAGTAAGTGAAGGGATAGAAATGTCAAACTCTCGTTGATTGCTCCTCCACAGCTTCGGTTGAAATGGGTTGCCTCCCACGCAGCGCTTAATATTTATAGTCCATCAGCCTGGACTCTCCTCCTTGTTCACACGTCTTGGGCGTGCTCATTCCTTGGGTTAGGCACCGTGTTGCTTGGTAGCTTCCCTGTTTCAGCAATCCGGCCCATGAAATCCACTACTTGGCCCATTTGATTCTTGAGCTCTGCAATATCCTTTGAATGGGTCGCTTGTCCTACAACCAAAGCTTGAGTAGCAGTGTTAAGTTGTTGTTGTCCCGCAGCAAGGGACTTCAGCAGTTCATCATAATTAAGGACACTCAAAGTGTTGGAAACAGGAGGTGGAGGGACAGAATTAGGAATACCAAAAGTTTGAGGTACCTGAGGCCTCAAAAACAAACCTGGTGGGTGATGAGAATTCTGACCTGGGCCTTGAGGTGGTCTCAAGGTGTTATCATTGTTGGCCCAACGAAAGTTAGGGTGGTCTCTGAGCCCAGGATTGTACTTATTGGAGTAAGGGTTATACCTCGGGCCTCCTTGATACCTGAGGGCATTAACAGATTCCCATCCTTCTGGAGAGGCAAGCTGGGGACATTTTTCAGTGGGGTGCCCTTGAGTCGAGCACATCCCGCACACTTTAGGACTTGAGACAGCAGAGTAGACATCTTGTTGACCTTGTCTTCAAGGACAGAGTTAGTGGACACCTCATGTACCCTCCTTTGAGAGAAAAGCACCCCCTCATATTGTTGATAGTTTAGTGCACGATTTGTAAGTAGCTCCTTGGCCTCATCAGGTGTCTTATCCATAAAGGACCCTCCAGCAGTAGCATCTAACAAACCACGCTCATTAGCAGTGAGACCTTCATAAAAATAGGTAAGGAGGGACCCCTCACTCATCCCATGGTTAGGGCATGATGCTACAAGGCTCTTAAACATGTCCCAATAATTGCAGAAATTCTCCTCATGTCCTTGCGTGATTCCACTAATCTGCTTCCTCAAAACAGTGAACTTTGAGGCAGGAAAGTACTTCGTAAGGAACTCGGCCTTCATCCTATCCCAAGTGTTGATACTCCCAACAGGCAGCTCAAATAGCCAAGTCTTGGCCTTGTCCTCCAAAGTAAAGGGGAATGCCTTCATCTTCAAGATATTGATATCAGCTCCTTTAGGGCACATACTCCTACAGACAAACTCGAACACCATGAGATGCTTGCCAGTGTCTTCACTATTCATCCCATGAAACTTGGGTAGGTGATGCAAAAACCCACTTTTTAAGTCAAAATCATCATTAAGCCCCTCTCCTGGTTCTGGATAGGCAATGCATAAGGGTGCTGCAACCCCACCTGTAGGATTAGATAGTTGCCTAATAGTCTTGGCCATTGGTGCCTGTACTTGCTCAACAGGGGCGTGCTCTTCCTCTTCTATGTTCGTAACGTCCTCTTCAGTGACCTCCTCTTCTTCCTCTTTAAAGACTTGTTCTTCTCCTTCTTCAGAATGGTCAGGTTTGTTGATCTCCTCGGTTGATCTTGAGGAGTTATAACCTGAGTAGCTAGAGTCCTCAGAGTCCCTCCTTTTTAGAGGAGGGCGGTCTGAAAAAGTGAGGTTTGCTCTTTGCTTAGCACGTTCCAGTTTTTCCGAGAGCTCCTTAGTCTTATTAGAGACAGTGGACATTCATGGACCTTTAAGACCAAATCAAGTGTTAGTAACATATACAAGGCTCAGAATACAAATATTATGCCTTTCCTTAACTTTCTAAGTTACATTTACATTCACATACTTAGGTACTGGAACAGAGGACCTCGTTTGTGCAATGGGACTATAGAACAGCTACCCTCCACAAGATCATGTTTAATCCAATATATCTTAAGCATGGCACATTACATTTTTTTTTTTGAGTTTGTTATATACATAGTTAATATCTCAATTGATCCCAAGTTGTATGTCGAGCCCAAAAGAAACCACTACTATTGGTGAGATACGATATAGGGATAGTCGCCTAGACATAAGTTTCTTTCCTTTGTTTCAAAAGGCTGGATGGCCAGATTAAGAGGTAAGTGAGAGGGAGGACTCATTTTGGTGATACTACAGAGGCTACTCCCTCATTGAGGTTTAGGCCCCTATCGGCTACTCCCACATAGTGGTTTAGGCTCATTCTATAGTATCTCTGAGATCCAATTGAACCCATCACCTAGGGTCCCAATCTAAGACACCATCTATATGCGCTCGTTACTCAGCTGGGAAATTAACTTATGTGTTAGACAGTTCTCCAAGTCCTAATAAAGGCCGCCCTCAACCTCAAGAGACCTTAGCAAGGTATTAATGAAGGGTTAAGGCCAATATTAACAAAAGGGCCCTTGTCTACTCATACGAATCTTACACACTTACAATAATTCAGTATTTAACTAAATTTATAACAACCTAAGTATATTAATCTAAGTGAAACACATACAATTTACAACAGGCTTAAAAAAAAACAACTTCTACAAATTCTATAACAATTATAAAAGACATGCGTAATCTTGTAACACTCACAAAACTTAAACTAAATCACAATTATACCATGGCCAAACATAAATTGCAATTTGTCACCATTCCACAAGTGTAGTACAAAAATTTAGCATGCACTCTATATATAAACAACAAAATGGATGACACTTTAAGCGCTAGGGATTTTAACAATCCCCGGCAACGGCACCAAAAATTGGTGAGGCTGAAATAGCCTCACAATTTAACCCTGCAAAATGTAGTTGTTAGTATAGGATAAGCAGGGATCGTTCAGTCGGGGGATTGTAGGGTACACCTACACAAAAATGTCAATTAACAAATAAAAGAATATAATGGGGGGTATGGGATTTGGTTACTAATCTACTTAAAATAAAATAAAAACAAAATAAATAAAACTATATACAATGATCGACTTCCCTAACCTAGACCAATACCACTCGGAAATTATTAAGGGTAGAAACAGAAAATCCATTTCAACATGCTACAAAAACGTGCCCATCTTAAATGCCTAGATAAGAGCCCAAATGAAAAGCCTCAGCGGATCAATCCATTTATCTAATTCGTTCTAATGTAGGCTTGGATCGGAAGAGTCCTTACCATGCCCAATACTACTAATCTTTTAGAACACTCAGCGTAATTCTCTTAATCAGTAGTATTATCTAACCCCCGAATGGACTCACACATGCAAATTAACCATTACACATAGAATTTAACACATAATTTCCAGAATTGTTTAACCATTGAAACATAGTTTTTACCACGTTAGAACTAATTATTACTTGTTTAACTCAGCGTCTTAACAAATAACAATTATTCTTGGCAAATTAAGCAAACAAACAAGAACACTCAGCGTGATTCTAGCATGGGAACTTATTAACCTAACTCTGAAAATTACCTAAACACGTAAAAGTGATAGGAGCATTTTAATGTGACGTTTTAACTGCTTTTCCCTACATTTTCTGCGCCATTTCCTTTTAAAATCCCTGTTTGGGAAAGTTTCCATTCTTTGATTGGGAAAGTTCCTATCTGTAGAAAGTTTCTATTTTGTAGTTTCTATTTTTCATTTTTAGAAAGTTTCCCATTTTAGTTTAGGAAAGTTTCTATTTTTCATTAACGGTTTCTATTTTCAGGACCTCGGAGCTAAAAAGTGGAAATGAACTCACAAATGGAAAGAGGAGCTCGCGAACGTTAAGGGGAGCAAAAATGAGACACAAAAGGCCACACAATTGAGCAGAAATGAAGAAATAAGCTTTCCTGCTCCAACCAGGAAACCCTGCGAAATGGAAGAGAGCTTACCAATTAAGTTTCCAACGCACCCATGAAAAAGAAATGGAAAAATGAAGTGTTTTGGCGTTAAAGGAAGAAAAGGCTTGAAGTTGAAGCAACAAGGCCCAAGAACTCAAAGATTGAAGTGGATTTTCGGTAAAATGGATCAAGGCCCACATGGGCCCATGGAATTAGGGTTTGTGACGCAATGAAGAAACTTCCTATGAAGCCCAGCCGCATCTAGATCCATGTTAAACTGCTTCACAGCCCACCAAGCTTTGTGCTCTAACTCCACAGGTAAGTGGCAAGGTTTGCCATACACAATCCGATATGGGGACATTCCAATGGGAGTCTTATATGCAGTCCTATAAGCCCACAAAGCATCCTCCAAGCGTAGGGACCAGTCCTTCCTGTTAGGGTTCACAGTCTTCTCCAATATCCGCTTGATCTGACGATTTGAGACTTCAGCCTGCCCACTAGTTTGGGGATGATAAGGTGTAGAAACCTTATGTGTAACATCATATTTCTTCAACAAGGCCTCAATCGTCCGATTGCAGAAGTGAGATCCACCATCACTAATGAGGACTCTAGGCATTCCAAACCTGCTAAAGATGTTAGACTTGATAAAATCTGCAACAACCTTAGAGTCATTAGTTCTAGTGGCCTTAGCTTCCACCCATTTGGAAACATAGTCCACTGCAAGCAAGATATAGAGAAACCTATAAGATGAAGGGAATGGGCCCATGAAATCTATACCCCAGACATCAAATATTTCAACAGTGATTATATTGGACAATGGCATTTGATCTCTAGAACTTAGATTTCCGGTTCTCTGGCATCTATCACAAGTTAAACAATATGCATATGCATCCTTAAATAACGTTGGCCAAAAGAACCCAGACTCAAGCACCTTAAACGCAGTTTTCTTAGACCCAAAGTGACTCCCACATGCTTTAGAATGGCAAAAAGAAAGTATGGCATTTTGTTCATGTTCAGGTATGCATCTCCTAATCAATTGATCAGAACAATGTTTCCACATATAAGGTTCATCCCAAACATATTGCTTAACAGTTTTCTTAAGCCTATCCTTATGAGCATGTGACATGGTATCAGGAATCTTCCTAGAAACAATATAATTCACAATGTCTGCATACCATGGTTCACTTACCCAGTCCAAAGAGTTGCTCATCTGGAAATGTCTCCACCAGAGGGAGAATGTCTTCAGCATGCACCAAACGACTCAAGTGGTCAGCTACCACGTTCTCACTACCCTTCTTGTCCTTGATCTCCAAGTCGAACTCTTGTAAGAGTAGAACCCATCTAATAAGCCTTGGTTTCGCCTCCTTCTTGGTCATCAAGTACTTCAAAGCTGCATGGTCAGTGTAAATAATAACTTTTGTACCAAGTAAGTAGGAACGAAATTTTTCAAGGGCAAAGACAACTGCAAGAAGCTCTTTCTCAGTGGTGGAATAGTTCATTTGTGCATCATTGAGAGTCCTTGAAGCGTAGTAGATGGCATAGGGTCTCTTGTCCTTCCTTTGCCCCAAAACAGCTCCAACTGCATAGTCAGAGGCATCACACATCAACTCAAAGGGCAAGGACCAATCTGGAGGTAGCATGATTGGGGCAGACGTCAACAACTCCTTTAGCTTGTCAAAGGCATCTTGACACTCCTTGTCAAAAACAAACGCCACATCCTTTTGGAGTAGTTGGCATAGAGGTCTCGAAATCTTGGAGAAGTCCTTGATAAACCTCCTGTAAAACCCTGCATGGCCAAGAAAAGATCGAATCTCTCTCACAGAAGTGGGAGAGGGTAAGTAACGCACAAGGTCTACCTTAGCTTTATCTACCTCTAGAAGAGACAATATGCCCTAGAACTATACCTTGTCTAACCATAAAATGACACTTTTCCCAATTTAGCACAAGGTTAGTTTCCACACAACGCTCCAAGATTATTTCAAGATTATTAAGACAATCATCAAAACTTTTTCCAAACACAGAAAAATCATCCATGAATACCTCTATGGTTTTCTCAATATAATCTGAAAAGATACTTACCATACACCTCTGAAAGGTACCTGGGGCGTTGCAGAGTCCAAAAGGCATACGACGATAAGCAAATGTTCCAAAGGGGCAAGTGAACGTTGTCTTCTCTTGATCTTCATTGGCTATGGCAATCTGATTGTAGCCTGAGTATCCATCCAAAAAGCAGTAGTAGTCATGTCCAGCTAGGCGCTCAAGCATTTGATCAATGAATGGGAGAGGAAAGTGATCCTTCCTTGTTGTTGCGTTGAGCTTCCTATAGTCAATGCAAACTTTGTGGCCAGTGACTGTCCTTTAGGGCACCAGTTCGTTCTCAGCATTCTTCACCACAGTTACCCCAGACTTCTTGGGCACAACTTGAACTGGGGACACCCATTTGGAGTCTGAAATGGGGTAGATCACCCCACAATCTAGGAGTTTGATAACCTCCTTCTTCACAACTTCCATCATGGGACGGTTGAGACGACGTTGAGCCTCTCTAGTAGGTTTAGACCCCTCCTCAAGAAGTATCCTATGGACACAAGTAGTAGGGCTGATTCCCTTGATATCCGCTAATGTCCATCCTATGGCGGTCTTGTGTTGCTTCAGCATTTCCACCAACCTCTCTTCTTGTGAAACAGTAAGTACAGAAGAGACAATTACTGGTAAGGTTTCCTTGTCCCCTAAGTAGACATACTTCAAGTGGTCTGGTAAAAGTTTAAGTTCAAGTTCTGGTGCCTGAACCACTGAAGGTAGAGTCTTGTTAGAAGATAACTGAATGGACAAAGGTGGAGTTGACTTACCTATGAAGGGTGATGCCTCAAGCAAAGACACATTTGCAATGATTTTGTCCTCACAAGTTTCCTTGAGCACATTCTCTTGGATTGTGACACCATCTTTGGTGTAGCCTACTCCTTGCTCAAGCGTAGTGACTAGGGTATCCTCATGCATAATGTCAAACATTTGCTGCGCAAGTTCATCCAAAATATCAACAGAAAAACAGTCATGAACATCTAGGGGATACCTCATGGCTTCAAAAATGTTGAAGCCAATAATGTCACCATCGAATTCCATGGTGAGAGAGGCAGCATACACATCTATCTTTGTCCTAGCTGTCCTTAAGAAAGGATGTCCCAAAAGCAATGGAGTTGAATTCACAAGGGAGTCCTCCATTTCCAACACATAGAAATCAGCTGGAAAAATAAGATGGTTAACCTGCACAAGCACATCTTCCAACAAACCTCTAGGGTATGCATTGGACCTGTCAGCTAACTGAATGATAACATTGTCAGATTTAAGTGCCCCTAGACCTAGGGTTTCATAAACAGAGTAGGGCATAACATTAACAGATGCTCCTAAGTCTAGCATGGCATTCTTAAAGTTCGAGTTACCAATAGTGCAAGGAATGGTGAAACTTCCAGGATCCTTACATTTTGGGGGCAGCTTCCTCTGAATGAGGGCAGAAACGTTCTCACTTACCTTTACCACCTCATTCTCTCGATTTTTCCTCCTTGTGGTGCAAAGTTCTTTCAAAAACTTGGCATATTTGGGCACTTGCTTGATGGCCTCAAGGAGGGGTAAGTTCACTTGCACCTTCTTGAAAGTGTCCAAGATAGCTTGATCACTTTCGTCCTTCTTAGATTGGGCAAACCTGCGTGGGAAGGGCATGCAAGGAGAAGAAGGGTTAACAATAACCGATTTGGACAAGTTAGAAGTTTCACCTTTATCTTCCGGAATTGCCTTAGGAGGTGAGGACGTTCTATCCTCTACCCTAGATGTTGCAGGGTCATTCTCAATTCCCAACTTGGTGGGCTCTTGTTCTTCCTCAAAGCTTGCTTGGGCCTCTTTGATTCGTTTAGGTTGGTCCACAAATGTTCGTCCACTCCTTGTAGTAACAACTGAAGCATTCTCCACGTTACCCTTAGGGTTAGGTATTGTGTTACTAGGGAGCTTCCCAGACTCGTGAATCTTGCCCATGAAGTCCACAACTTTGCCCATTTGCCTCTTAAGATCTGCAATATCTTTAGTATGGGTCTGTTGTCCTTGAATCAAAGCCTGTGTAGAGTTTGTCAATGCTAGAGTAGAACTAGTCAAGGCTTCCAACGTTTTATCTGATAAGAGCATTTTAATGCAACGTTTTAACTGCTTTTCCCTACATTTTCTGCGCCATTTCCTTGAAAAATCCCTGTTTGGGAAAGTTTTCATTCTTCGATTGGGAAAGTTCCTATTTGTAGAAAGTTTCCATTTTGTAGTTTCTATTTTTCATTTTTGGAAAGTTTCCCATTTCAGTTTAGGAAAGTTGCCATTTTTCATTTTAGGAAAGTTTCTATTTTTCTTTAACGGTTTCTATTTTCAGGACCTCGGAGCTAAAAAGTGGAAATGAACTCACAAATGGAAAGAGGAGCTCACGAACGTTAAGGGGAGTAAATATGAGACACAAAGGGCCACACAATTGAGCAGAAATGAAGAAATAAGCTTTCCTGATCCAACCAGGAAACCCTGCGAAATGGAGGAGAGCTTACCAAGCAAGTTTCCAACGCAACCATGAAAAGGAAATGGAAAAATGAAGTGTTATGGCGTTAAAGGAAGAAAAGGCTTGAAGTTGAAGCAACAAGGCCCAAGAACTCAAAGATTGAAGCGGATTTTCGGCAAAAATGGATCAAGGCCCACATAGGCCCATGGAATTAGGGTTTGTGACGCAATGAAGAAACCCTAGAGATGTTTGCCGTCCAAAGCCAAGAGATAAACAAGGGAGATGGCGTGAAAATCAGAAATTAAAAGAGGATTTCGGTTGGAGATTTTCTAGAGAGATTTTTATGGAATGAAAATCTTCTTGGAGAGTTATCTTGTGTAATTGCCCTGCAAAGGAGAGAAATAAAGGTGTAATCAACGTGAAAATCAAGAAAACCTAGGGTGATTGACGCCAAGAAAGATTCAAGGGAGAAATAAAAGGAAAGAGAAAAAGGTGGAGACCAAGAAAAGCTCAAAACAAGTCTAGATACATTCCTAAAATCCCTAAAGGTAATTTGGCCAAAATAAAAGTGAAAATCAGAAATATTATCTACGGAATTTCGGCAAGATTATTTAGGGAGGTATTTTAGAGAATTTTGTGATTGGTTGGACCACCTCATAGGGCTTATGTGGCAAGCTAGCATTGGAGGAAATCATGTGGAATTAACACATTAATTCCGTGGAAAATAAAGAGAAGTGCACGGCTTGGAGAGCAAGGAGGCCGTCCCCTATATATACACTCTCATTCTCAACGTCAAAAGGGGATCCTTTGCGTTTACACTTTGAAAAAAATCAGAAAATATCCTAGCATAGCCGTGAGCATCTCCTCTCCTCTCTCCATCCTCTAGAGCAAGCCACGAAGTTCAAGCAAGGCCAAGGAAGAGAAGAAGGAGCCGTGAACCTTTCCTCCACCATCCACCTTTGACGCTTGCTTTCGAGATTCAAGGATTCCATCATTGTTCATCCATCTTCATCCTTCATCCACGGTGTAATTCAAACTCTACCTTGTAACCTTTGCTTTGTAATTCGTTGGTTTTGTTCTAGTTGACACATATGTTTGAACAAAGTTCTTATTTCTGGAAATTTTATGATTAATTGAGAAATTTCGATTCTTATATTGTGATTCTTAGTTGCTTTTGTGTAATTGTTTGATTAAAATTGCTTGATAGATAACTTTCGTATTTTAATCTTAATTGGTTCGAAACTTTTAGGGTTTTTATATGAATGGTGCTAGTATTTAAGAACATGAATCAACTTTTTGGTTTTATGTTCTTAAATCGAAAAGTAGTAAAGGTTTTGTGCAAAAATCGGTTTTAATAAAAAAGGATTGCAATTAGGTGGACTTTTTCATACTAAGTTGCACACTTGAGTTGATAGCCTTTCTAGGTGTTTAATGCGTTAATCATGTATGATTGTCTAGCTTTCTAGAGCTTGAATGCATGTTTGATAGGATTAGTCTTTGTGCTTTCACTTAGATTAATTAGCATTGAAAAGTAAAATATGGGAAATTGTTTGCTTTTAACGTTTCACATGATCAACTCCTTTCGCATGACTTAGATGAACAATATTAGAACTTGAATCGATTTTAATCATAGTTTTGGTTTTGATCTTTGTTCTCTCATTCCATGTGTTTGTTTTTGTTTTTATGTTTTCTTTGTTTTCTTTTTAGTTTTCGAAAATCAAAACTAAAACCCCCCCTTTTATTTCGTGAAAAAATGTACATACTTGTGAATATCTTTGTAAATATTATACTTTGTTTTAATTTTAATTGTTTAATTGTCCTACATTGACAGGTGTACCCTCAATCCCCGGAATAGAACGATCCCTATTTGCTTATACTACTAATGATTATTTCAGGGTTAAATTATGCGCTTGCTTTGAGCGTATCAATTTTTGGCGCCGTTGCCGGGGATTGAAAAATCATTTGTCACTTTGTGAATATTTGTTTTGTATATTGTGACCGAAAAAAAAAAAAAATATTTAATTGTTAATTGTTTTGTAATTGTCAAATTTTTTAGTTTAATTACTTAGGTTGTTATTTATATTATTGAACACAAGTTTAATTGTGGGTTGTAAATTAAAGAAGGAATAGGTGAAGTCGTGTTTATTAATATTGGCCTAAACCCCTTATTGGTACCTAGTTCAGGTCCCTTAAGGTTGAGGGCGGACTTTATTAACATTCATTGAACTGTCTTCACACTTAGGACCTTTTGCATCTTAGTAAGTATAGCCTATGTAGAATGGTGTCTAGGAAGGGGACAACGTACATTATGGGTTCTGGATCCAGAAGTGCTTACAAATGGGCCTAAACCACAATGTGGGAGTAGCTCATGCCAAATGGATCCTACCTCTTGTGTTCGCCCTCCCCTACCTGGCCATTTCAGTAAGGTTGCCCAAAATATGTAGGAGGGACTTTGTGTCTAGGCGATTATACTTGGGCCGCACGTCCACTTGATTTACCGCTTGGAATTAAATTTGATATCAATATTATTTATGACAAAAGAATATGTAAGAAATTGTTGTGACACTTAAGGTATATTGGATTAAACATAATCTTGGAAAAGGGTAGCTGTTACAGTCCCATTGCACACCAAAATTCCCTATTCCCGTACCTAAGTGTTGAAAATAATAAAAAAAAAAAAAAAAAGAGTTGACGTTTTGTACATGTGTGTTGTGTGAAAATTTTTGTACATAATTTGTCTAATTTTACTTGTAAAGAAAAAGAAAAGAAAAGTAGTAAATTGTGATTATGAATTTTGTTAAATACTTAATTGTTGTAAGTGTATAAAATCGTATGAGTAGACAAGGGCCCTTTTGTTAATATTGGCCTTAACCCTTCATTAGTACCTTTCTAAGGTCTTATGAGGTTGAGGGCGGCCTTTATTAACATTTGGAGGACAATCTAATACAGGAGTTATTTTCAAGCTGAGTAAGGGGCGTATGGATGGTGTCTTAGGTTGAGACCCTGGGTGATGGGTTCAAATTAGATCTCAGAGATACTATACACTGTGCCTAAACCACAATGTGGGAGTAGCCAATAGGGGCCTAAACCTCAATGAGGGAGTAGCCTCTGTAGTGTCACCAAATGAGTTCTCCCTCTCACTTACCTCTTAATCTGGCCATCTAGCCTTCTGAAACAAAGGAAATAGACTTATGTCTAGATGACAATCCCTAGGTCTTATCTCACCAATAGTAGTGGTTTCTATTGGGCTCGACTTACAACTTGGAATCAATTGAGATATTAACGATGTTTATAATTATTAAAAGCAAAAAGAAAAATACTTGTACATAACTTTCACGTGTTTTGTTTTGTTTTGTTTTCATACTTTTCTTTTGTGTACAAATTTGTTACGTTTCTCTTTTGTTGTGTATTGTGAATAGTGACGTTTTCTTGTATATTAACTTGTATTTCTTGTGTTTTGTAATTTACTAACTTGCGTTAAGTTTGATGTTGTTCAGGATCTCCATGAATGTCCGAGCCTTCTAAAATACCTAGTAAACAAGAGATTGAAGAAAGGCTTGCTCGTTTGAAGAATCCTCCACAACCAGAACCAAGAAGATCTTCTTCGCCTTTGAGATTCCAACCATATACATTCAACGCTCAAGGGAAAAGGATCTTTGACCCTTCGGAAGATTCTACCTCACCTACACCATCTCCATCACCACCTTCACGTTCACCCTCACCTGTAATTTCGTCCAACTCTACCCCACCTCCTTCACCACCACCTGAAGAAGACAAGGAAGAGAAAATGACATCTATTAGGGAACTCTCTACAGCAACAGTCGAAGGAGGACCTCCTACGAGCATTGTATACCCTGCCCCTGCTGCAGGAAGACAGGCAGAATTCGAGCTTAAGAGTGGATTGTTGCACAAGCTCCCTATGTTCCATGGCCTTAATATGGAGGATGCTAACAAGCATATCAGGGAATTCCAGTCTGTGTGTACAAACATGCAACCACAAGGAGCAGATGAAAACATTCTCAAGATGAAGGCATTTCCTTTCTCCCTAGCTGACAGAGCCAAAGATTGGCTATATGAGCTTCCTGCTGGACGTATCACTTCATGGGAAACTATGATGCAAGCCTTCTTGGAAAAGTACTTCCCAGCTTCGAAGGTCATAACACTTAGAAAGAAACTCAGTGGAATTGAGCAAGCCCAAGATGAGTCCTATGCTGCCTACTATGAGAGGTTCAATTCCTTACTTGCACAATGTCCTCAACATCAGATGAAGGATGAGACCCTACTTACCTGCTTTTACGAAGGACTCCTACCTTTAGAGAGACAAATGCTTGATGCTACAGCTGGAGGAGCTTTTGTGGATAAGTCACCTGCTGCTGGAAAGGAACTTATAGCAAACCGTGCCCTGAACAGTCAACAATATGAGGGTGTAGGACACTCTACTCGTAGGGTACATGAAGTGAGCAGGAACACTGCCATTGAAGATCAACTGAATAAGCTCACATTCCTTATGAACCAAGTTATAAGTTCTAAGGGGCCAGGTCCTACAATAGCTTGTGGGGTATGCTCTATGCAAGGGCATGTCACCGATCAATGCCCTCAACTCAATGACAATGGAGGATGGGAATCTGCAAATGCTATTGGAGGGTATCAAGGAGGATATCAGGGAGGACCTCAACGTCCTAGGCATGACCCTTATTCAAATACTTACAATCCAGGATGGAGGGACCATCCCAACTTCAAGTGGACCAACAATGAGAATGCTCAGAACCCTCTTGGTGGGAACTTCCAACGTCCTCAAGGGCCTTCATTTCAAGGACCTTCCTTTCAAAGGCCTTACATGCCTCCTCAACAGAACTCAGGGAGTTCAATGTCCCATTATGATAAAACGTTGGAAGCCTTGACTAGTTCTACTCAAGCATTGACAAACTCTACACAGGCTTTAATTCAAGGAACCCATACTAAGGATATTGCAGATCTTAAGAAGCAAATGGGCCAAGTTGTGGACTTCATGGGCAAGATTCACGAGTCTGGGAAGCTCCCTAGTAACACAATACCTAACCCTAAGGGTAACGTGGAGAATGCTTCAGTTGTTACTACAAGGAGTGGACGAACATTTGTGGACCAACCTAAACGAATCAAAGAGGCCCAAGCAAGCTTTAAGGAAGAACAAGAGCCCACCAAGTTGGGAATTGAGAATGACCCTGCAACATCTAGGGTAGAGGATAGAACGTCCTCACCTCCTAAGGCAATTCCGGAAGATAAAGGTAAAACTTCTAACTTGTCCAATTCGGTTATTGCTAACCCTTCTTCTCCTTGCATGCCCTTCCCACGCAGGTTTGCCCAATCTAAGAAGGACGAAAGTGATCAAGCTATCTTGGACACTTTCAAGAAGGTGCAAGTGAACTTACCCCTCCTTGAGGCCATCAAGCAAGTGCCCAAATATGCCAAGTTTTTGAAAGAACTTTGCACCACAAGGAGGAAAAATCGAGAGAAGGAGGTGGTAAAGGTAAGTGAGAACATTTCTGCCCTCATTCAGAGGAAGCTGCCCCCAAAATGTAAGGATCCTGGAAGTTTCACCATTCCTTGCACTATTGGTAACTCGAACTTTAAGAATGCCATGCTAGACTTAGGAGCATCTGTTAATGTTATGCCCTACTCTGTTTATGAAACCCTAGGTCTAGGGGCACTTAAATCTGACAATGTTATCATTCAGTTAGCTGACAGGTCCAATGCATACCCTAGAGGTTTGTTGGAAGATGTGCTTGTGCAGGTTAACCATCTTATTTTTCCAGCTGATTTCTATGTGTTGGAAATGGAGGACTCCCCTGTGAATTCAACTCCATTGCTTTTGGGACGTCCTTTCTTAAGGACAGCTAGGACAAAGATAGATGTGTATGCTGGCTCTCTCACCATGGAATTCGATGGTGACATTATTGGCTTCAACATTTTTGAAGCCATGAGGTATCCCCTAGATGTTCATGACTGCTTTTCTATTGATATTTTGGATGAACTTGCGCAGCAAATGTTCGACATTATGCATGAGGATACCCTAGTCACTACGCTTGAGCAAGGAGTAGGCTACACCAAAGATGGCGTCACAATCCAAGAGAATGTGCTCAAGGAAACTTGTGAGGACAAAATCATTGCAAATGTGTCTTTCCTTGAGGCATCACCCTTCATAGGTAAGTCAACTCCACCTTTGTCCATTCAGTTATCTTCTAACAAGACTCTACCTTCAGTGGTTCAGGCACCAGAACTTGAACTTAAACTTTTACCAGACCACTTGAAGTATGTCTACTTAGGGGACAAGGAGACCTTACCAGTAATTGTCTCTTCTGCACTTACTGTTTCACAAGAAGAGAGGTTGGTGGAAATGCTGAAGCAACACAAGACCGCCATAGGATGGACATTGGCGGACATCAAGGGAATCAGCCCTACAACTTGTGTCCATAGGATACTTCTTGAGGAGGGGTCCAAACCTACTAGAGAGGCTCAACGTCGTCTCAACCCTCCCATGATGGAAGTTGTGAAGAAGGAGGTTATCAAACTCCTAGATTGTGGGGTGATCTACCCCATTTCAGACTCCAAATGGGTGTCCCCAGTTCAAGTTGTGCCCAAGAAGTCTGGGGTAACTGTGGTGAAGAATGCTGAGAACGAACTGGTGCCCCAAAGGACAGTCACTGGCCACAGAGTTTGCATTGACTATAGGAAGCCTAACGCAACAACAAGGAAGGATCACTTTCCTCTCCCATTCATTGATCAAATGCTTGAGCGCCTAGCTGGACATGATTACTACTGCTTCCTAGATGGATACTCAGGCTATAATCAGATTGCCATAGCCAATGAAGACCAAGAGAAGACAACGTTCACCTGCCCTTTTGGGACATTTGCCTATCGTCGCATGCCTTTTGGACTTTGCAACGCCCCAGGTACCTTTCAGAGGTGTATGGTAAGTATTTTTTCAGATTATATTGAGAAAATCATAGAGGTATTCATGGATGATTTTTCTGTGTTTGGAAAAAGTTTTGATGATTGTCTTAATAATCTTGAAATAATCTTGGAGCGTTGTGTGGAAACTAACCTTGTGCTAAATTGGGAAAGTGTCATTTTATGGTTAGACAAGGTATAGTTCTAGGGCATATTGTCTCTTCTAGGGGCATAGAGGTAGATAAAGCTAAGGTAGACCTTGTGTGTTACTTACCCTCTCCCACTTCTGTGAGAGAGATTCGATCTTTTCTTGGCCATGCAGGGTTTATAGGAGGTTTATCAAGGACTTCTCCAAGATTTCAAGACCTCTATGCCAACTACTCCAAAAGGATGTGGCGTTTGTTTTTGACAAGGAGTGTCAAGATGCCTTTGACAAGCTAAAGGAGTTGTTGACGTCCGCCCCAATCATGCTACCTCCAGATTGGTCCTTGCCCTTTGAGCTGATGTGTGATGCCTCTGACTATGCAGTTGGAGCTGTTTTGGGGCAAAGGAAGGACAAGAGACCCTATGCCATCTACTACGCTTCAAGGACTCTCAATGATGCACAAATGAACTATTCCACCACTGAGAAAGAGCTTCTTGCAGTTGTCTTTGCCCTTGAAAAATTTCGTTCCTACTTACTTGGTACAAAAGTTATTATTTATACTGACCATGCAGCTTTGAAGTACTTGATGACCAAGAAGGAAGCAAAACCAAGGCTTATTAGATGGGTCCTACTCTTACAAGAGTTCGACCTGGAGATCATGGACAAGAAGGGTAGTGAGAAGGTGGTAGCTGACCACTTGAGTAGTTTGGTGCATGCAGAAGACCCTCTCCCTCTGGTGGAGACGTTTCCAGATGAGCAACTCTTTGGACTTCAGGTAAGTGAACCATGGTATGCAGATATTGTGAACTACATTGTTTCTAGAAAGATTCCTGATACAATGTCACGTGCTCATAGAGATAGGCTTAAGAAAACTGTTAAGCAATATGTTTGGGATGAACCTTATCTGTGGAAACATTGTTCTGATCAATTGATTAGGAGATGCGTACCTGAACATGAACAAAATGCCATACTTTCTTTTTGCCATTCTAAAGCATGTGGGGGTCACTTTGGGTCTAAGAAAACTGCGTTTAAGGTGCTTGAGTCTGGGTTCTTTTGGCCAACGTTATTTAAGGATGCATATGCACATTGTTTAACTTGTGATAGGTGCCAGAGAACCGGAAATCTAAGTTCTAGAGATCAAATGCCATTGTCCAATATAATAACTATTGAAATATTTGATGTCTGGGGTATAGATTTCATGGGACCATTCCCTTCATCTTATGGGTTTCTCTATATCTTGCTTGCAGTGGACTATGTGTCCAAATGGGTGGAAGCAAAGGCCACTAGAACTAACATCTTTAGCAGGTTTGGAATGCCTAGAGTCCTTATTAGTGATGGTGGATCTCACTTCTGCAATCGGACGATTGAGGCCTTGTTGAGAAAGTATGATGTTACACATAAGGTTTCCACACCTTATCACCCCCAAACTAGTGGGCAGGCTGAAGTTTCCAATCGTCAGATCAAGGGGATATTGGAGAAGACTGTGAACCCTAACAGGAAGGATTGGTCCCTACGCTTGGAGGATGCTTTGTGGGCCTACATGACTGCATACAAGACCCCCATTGGGATGTCCCCATATCGGATTGTGTATGGCAAACCTTGCCATTTACCTGTGGAATTAGAGCACAAAGCTTGGTGGGCTGTGAAGCAGTTCAACATGGACCTTGATGAAGCTGGGCTTCATAGGAAGTTGCAATTGCAAGAGTTGGAAGAGATTAGGAATGATGCTTTCGAAAGTGCAAAGATTTACAAAGAAAAGACAAAGGCCTTCCATGATAAGATGATTCGTGGAAAGACTTTTGTGGTGGGTCAGAAAGTTCTTCTTTTCCATTCTCGTCTCAAACTCTTCCCAGGTAAGCTTCGTTCTCGTTGGATTGGGCCTTTCATTATTACTAATGTATTCTCCCATGGAGCTGTGCAAATAAAGAGTGAGCAGACTGGCAATGAGTTCAAAGTGAACGGCCACCGCTTGAAGCCCTACTATGAAGCGTTTGTGGAGCATGAAGTGGAGGATGTACCCCTCCAAACCGCCCCACAACCAGAGGACTAAATGGAGGTACAAGTCTAGGCTGAAAGACTATAAACATTAAGCGCTGCTTGGGAGGCAACCCAATTCTGAAGTAGCTGTGGAGGAGTCGTCAACGCAGATTTGCTTTCTCTTTCCCTTTTACTTTTCCATTTTCTCTTTGTTTTAGTAGTTATTTTCGTAAATTTCATCCCTATATGCTTAAGTGTTTCATTGCATGCTTATTCTTGCTTACATTGAGGACAATGCAATATTTAAGTGTGGGGGAAGAGATTTATATTTTGTCTTTAATTTTGAGTCATATATATTGGAAAAATACAAAAAAATCGAAAAATGTCAAAAATTAAAAATTTTCGTTGCTTTTGTTTTTGTTTGAGTCTTAGGATGCCTTTTCAACTGTCTAGGATGATTCTATATCTCTGAAATTATGACTAAAAGAGGATCACAATATTGAGATGATTTCAACATGGTATTCTTTGGTTAATTGAGATATATGAAAAATGTGTGCCTTGTAGTGGATATGGATTGCATGACCTTGGTACAGAATATGAGCATGTTAAGATGAGTTTTGATTCAGAAAAACCCATGTGAGATAATTGAACCATGTCCCTTTCGTTTGGAGTGAAATGAAAAATATATTCTTATTTTCTTGGCGATGTTTTGATGATCTCATTATTCTTTCATCTTGATTGACTGCTTGCCATAGATTAAGTTTAATGGACTAGAGAATGCTAGAATTCGCTCTTGTGCTTGTTGAGACGTGATATCAATAAATGGCCCTGATTCTGGAAGGGATAGAGGCACCCTAGGAATGACCACCATTGCCAAATAAACCTGTGTCCCTATTTGTGCCCGTCGTGGGACTCCCCTAGATAAACCCCTTTGAGCCTACGTTAAGCCTTTTCTTTCATCACCCTTAAAATCTTTAACCTAAACCCTAGTATAGCTATAACCCTACCCTTTGTTCTAAGAACTTAGTGGAGCTAAATTGAGACTTTACTTGAAGATTTTTGGCGTCAATAATGAAGATTGAGAAGAGGTGAAAGTTCAAGTGTGGGGGTAGACTTGTCCATGAAAAGAAAAAAATATATGTACGGCTAGAAAGAAAAAAAAAAAAATGTTTGTGGATTTTAGTCCCCCATACTTGGTGAGTTCGGAGTTTGTTTTGAATTGAAGGCCTACTACAGAAAATTTGGCCTTTGTCCATTTTACTAAAGTTCAAAGGAAGTTTATAATGAAGATTGGGCCCAACATGAAGACATTAGGCGCTTTTATGTTACCTCTATGGGGAAGTGACGTTTGTGCATACTTGGTGGATTTCTGGGAGTCTCTCTACATCAACATGTGCTCTGCTAGGTTTTTAGGACACTTTTGATAAATCCTTACCCTTCGTTTCTTTAAAACCTTGAGCCTTGGCCCCCTTACAACCTTTGAGAAGACCTTCTTGATCCTTAAGATGGGACAGCCCTTGATGTGGAGATGAGTTACAAGAGTTGAACTTATGGCAGTCCATCCGTGCAAGTAGTTGATATCCTTCATGAGATCTTTAAAAAAAAAATTATATGTGCTTTCGTTTCTTTATATGTGATTTATTTGTTTATCTTTCACATATACTTGAGTGAATAAGCTTTTAAGCATTGCCATGATCTGAGAGAAGAAAGAGTGGATATACCTTGTGAGGATTTGAATCATACTTGTCTGAAGCATACTGAGCTTAAACCCATCACCATTGTTACAACCAAGTCCTACTTGTGTATGTGTGGATTATATGTTCTAATTAACTCTCGAATGCTTAAACATTGATTCTTGGTTGAGTGTTAATCTTGGTGTTGTGAAAGTAAGAGATTGCTGACACAAAAAGTTGAAGGGCATTAGAGTCTTTGTGTTTGTTAGAATCTTTAAATTTTCGTTGAGTCTTAGTGTGTGTCTTTGTGTGATTTTTCTAAGGGACTAGCAAAAGCTAAGTGTGGGGGAATTTGATAAGAGCATTTTAATGCAACGTTTTAACTGCTTTTCCCTACATTTTCTGCGCCATTTCCTTGAAAAATCCCTGTTTGGGAAAGTTTCCATTCTTCGATTGGGAAAGTTCCTATTTGTAGAAAGTTTCCATTTTTTAGTTTCTATTTTTCATTTTTGGAAAGTTTCCCATTTCAGTTTAGGAAAGTTGCCATTTTTCATTTTAGGAAAGTTTCTATTTTTCTTTAACGGTTTCTATTTTCAAGACCTCGGAGCTAAAAAGTGGAAATGAACTCACAAATGGAAAGAGGAGCTCACGAACGTTAAGGGGAGTAAATATGAGACACAAAGGGCCACACAATTGAGCAGAAATGAAGAAATAAGCTTTCCTGATCCAACCAGGAAACCCTGCGAAATGGAGGAGAGCTTACCAAGCAAGTTTCCAACGCAACCATGAAAAGGAAATGGAAAAATGAAGTGTTATGGCGTTAAAGGAAGAAAAGGCTTGAAGTTGAAGCAACAAGGCCCAAGAACTCAAAGATTGAAGTGGATTTTCGGCAAAAATGGATCAAGGCCCACATAGGCCCATGGAATTAGGGTTTGTGACGCAATGAAGAAACCCTAGAGATGTTTGCCGTCCAAAGCCAAGAGATAAACAAGGGAGATGGCGTGAAAATCAGAAATTAAAAGAGGATTTCGGTTGGAGATTTTCTAGAGAGATTTTTATGGAATGAAAATCTTCTTGGAGAGTTATCTTGTGTAATTGCCGTGCAAAGGAGAGAAATAAAGGTGTAATCAACGTGAAAATCAAGAAAACCTAGGGTGATTGACGCCAAGAAAGATTCAAGGGAGAAATAAAAGGAAAGAGAAAAAGGTGGAGACCAAGAAAAGCTCAAAACAAGTCTAGATACATTCCTAAAATCCCTAAAGGTAATTTGGCCGAAATAAAAGAGAAAATCAGAAATATTATCTACGGAATTTCAGCAAGATTATTTAGGGAGGTATTTTAGAGAATTTTGTGATTGGTTGGACCACCTCATAGGGCTTATGTGGCAAGCTAGCATTGGAGGAAATCATGTGGAATTAACACATTAATTCCGTGGAAAATAAAGAGAAGTGCACGGCTTGGAGAGCAAGGAGGCCGTCCCCTATATATACACTCTCATTCTCAACGTCAAAAGGGGATCCTTTGCGTTTACACTTTGAAAAAAAATCAGAAAATATCCTAGCATAGCCGTGAGCATCTCCTCTCCTCTCTCCATCCTCTAGAGCAAGCCACGAAGTTCAAGCAAGGCCAAGGAAGAGAAGAAGGAGCCGTGAACCTTTCCTCCACCATCCACCTTTGAAGCTTGCTTTCGAGATTCAAGGATTCCATCATTTTTCATCCATCTTCATCCTTCATCCACGGTGTAATTCAAACTCTACCTTATAACCTTTGCTTTGTAATTCGTTGGTTTTGTTCTAGTTGACACATATGTTTGAACAAAGTTCTTATTTCTGGAAATTTTATGATTAATTGAGAAATTTCGATTCTTATATTGTGATTCTTAGTTGCTTTTGTGTAATTGTTTGATTAAAATTGCTTGATAGATAACTTTCGTATTTTAATCTTAATTGGTTCGAAACTTTTAGGGTTTTTATATGAATGGTGCTAGTATTTAAGAACATGAATCAACTTTTTGGTTTTATGTTCTTAAATCGAAAAGTAGTAAAGGTTTTGTGCAAAAATCGGTTTTAATAAAAAAGGATTGCAATTAGGTCTTTTTCATACTAAGTTGCACACTTGAGTTGATAGCCTTTCTAGGTGTTTAATGCGTTAATCATGTATGATTGTCTAGCTTTCTAGAGCTTGATTGCAATTAGGTGGACTTTTTCATACTAAGTTGCACACTTGAGTTGATAGCCTTTCTAGGTGTTTAATGCGTTAATCATGTATGATTGTTCTTTGTTCTCTCATTCCATGCGTTTGTTTTTGTTTTTATGTTTTCTTTGTTTTCTTTTTAGTTTTCGAAAATCAAAACTAAAACCCCCCTTTTATTTCGTGAAAAAATGTACATACTTGTGAATATCTTTGTAAATATTATACTTTATTTTAATTTTAATTGTTTAGTTGTCCTACATTGACAGGTGTACCCTCAATCCCCGGAATAGAACGATCCCTATTTGCTTATACTACTAATGATTATTTCAGGGTTAAATTATGCGCTTGCTTTGAGCGTATCATTATCATAATGGGACATTGAACTCCCTGAGTTCTGTTGAGGAGGCATGTAAGGCCTTTGAAAGGAAGGTCCTTGAAATGAAGGCCCTTGAGGACGTTGGAAGTTCCCACTAAGAGGGTTCTGAGCATTCTCATTGTTGGTCCACTTGAAGTTGGGATGGTCCCTCCATCCTGGATTGTAAGTATTTGAATAAGGGTCATGCCTAGGACGTTGAGGTCCTCCCTGATATCCTCCTTGATACCCTCCAATAGAATTTGCAGATTCCCATCCTCCATTGTCATTGAGTTGAGGGCATTGATCTGTAACATGCCCTTGCATAGAGCATACCCCACAAGCTATTGTAGGACATGGCCCCTTAGAACTTATAACTTGGTTCATAAGGAGGGTGAGCTTATTCAGTTGATCTTCAATGGCAGTGTTCCTGCTCACTTCATGTACCCTACGAGTAGAGTGTCCTACACCCTCATATTGTTGACTGTTCAGGGCACGGTTTGCTATAAGTTCCTTTCCAGCAGCAGGTGACTTATCCACAAAAGCTCCTCCAGCTGCAGCATCAAGCATTTGTCTCTCTAAAGGTAGGAGTCCTTCGTAAAAGCAGGTAAGTAGGGTCTCATCCTTCATCTGATGTTGAGGACATTGTGCAAGTAAGGAATTGAACCTCTCATAGTAGGCAGCATAGGACTCATCTTGGGCTTGCTCAATTCCACTGAGTTTCTTTTTAAGTGTTATGACCTTCGAAGCTGGGAAGTACTTTTCCAAGAAGGCTTGCATCATAGTTTCCCATGAAGTGATACGTCCAGCAGGAAGCTCATATAGCCAATCTTTGGCTCTATCAGCTAGGGAGAAAGGAAATGCCTTCATCTTGAGAATGTTTTCATCTGCTCCTTGTGGTTGCATGTTTGTACACACAGACTGGAATTCCCTGATATGCTTGTTAGCATCCTCCATATTAAGGCCATGAAACATAGGGAGCTTGTGCAACAATCCACTCTTGAGCTCGAATTCTGCCTGTCTTCCTGTAGCAGGGGCAGGGTATACAATGCTCGTAGGAGGTCCTCCTTCAACTGTTGCTATAGAGAGTTCCCTAATGGATGGCATTCTTGCTTCTTCTTCAGGTGGTGGTGAAGGAGGTGGGGTAGAGTTGGACGAAATTACAGGTGAGGGTGAACGTGAAGGTGGTGATGGAGATGGTGTAGGTGAGGTGGAATCTTCCAAAGGGTCAAAGATCCTTTTCCCTTGAGCGTTGAATGTGTATGGTCTGAATCTCAAAGGTGAAGAAGGTCTTCTTGGTTCAGGTTGTGGAGGATTCTTCAAACGAGCAAGCCTTTCTTCAATCTCTTGTTTACTAGGTATTTTAGAAGGCTCGGACATTCATGGAGATCCTGAACAACATCAAACTTAACGCAAGTTAGTAAATTACAAAACACAAGAAATACAAGTTAATATACAAGAAAATGTCACTATTCACAATACACAACAAAAGAGAAACGTAACAAATTTGTACACAAAAGAAAAGTATGAAAACAAAACAAAACACGTGAAAGTTATGTACAAGTATTTTTCTTTTTGCTTTTAATAATTATAAACATCGTTAATATCTCAATTGATTCCAAGTTGTAAGTCGAGCCCAATATAAACCACTACTATTGGTGAGATACGACCTAGGGATTGTCATCTAGACATAAGTCTATTTCCTTTGTTTCAGAAGGATAGATGGCCAGATTAAGAGGTAAGTGAGAGGGAGAACTCATTTGGTGACACTACGGAGGCTACTCCCTCATTGAGGTTTAGGCCCCTATTGGCTACTCCCACATTGTGGTTTAGGCACAGTCTATAGTATCTCTGAGATCTAATTTGAACCCATCACCCAGGGTCTCAACCTAAGACACCATCCATACGCCCCTTACTCAGCTTGAAAATAACTCGTCTGTTAGATTGTCCTCCAAATGTTAATAAAGGCCGCCCTCAACCTCATAAGACCTTAGAAAGGTACTAATGAAGGGTTAAGGCCAATATTAATAAAAGGGCCCTTGTCTACTCATACGATTTTACACACTTACAACAATTAAGTATTTAACAAAATTCATAATCACAATTTACTACTTTTCTTTTCTTTTTCTTTACAAGTAAAATTAGACAAATTATGTACAAAAATTTTCACACAACACATGTACAAAACGTCAACTCTCTTTTTTTTTTTTTTTTTTTTTTTACTATTATTTTCAACACTTAGGTACGGGAACAGGGAATTTTGGTGTGCAATGGGACTGTAACAGCTACCCTTTTCCAAGAGTATGTTTAATCCAATATACCTTAAGTGTCACAACAATTTCTTACATTTTCTTTTGTCATAAATAATATTGATATCAAATTTAATTCCAAGCGGTAAATCAAGTGGACGTGCGGCCCAAGTATAATCGCCTAGACACAAAGTCCCTCCTACATCTGTTGGGCAACCTTACTGAAATAGCCAGGTAGGGGAGGGCGAACACAGGAGGTAGGATCCATTTTGGCATGAGCTACTCCCACATTGTGGTTTAGGCCCATTTGTAAGCACTTCTGGATCCAGAACCCATCATGAACGTTGTCCCCTTCCTAGACACCATTCCACATAGGCTATACTTACTTAGATGCAAAAGGTCCTAAGTGTGAAGACAGTTCAATGAATGTTAATAAAGGCCGCCCTCAACCTTATAGGACCTGAACTAGGTACAAATAAGGGGTTTAGGCCAATATTAATAAACACGACTTCACCTATTCCTTCTTTAATTTACAACCCACAATTAAACTTGTGTTCAATAATATAAATAACAACCTAAGTAATTAACTAACTAATTTTCGAGAATTACAAACAATTAACAAGTAAAAATTAATTTTTTTTTTTTTTTCGATAACAATATAAACAAATAAATATTCACAAATTAACAAGCGATTTTTCAATTCCCCGGCAACGGCGCCAAAAATTGATACGCTCAAAGCAAGCGCATAATTTAACCCTGAAATAATCATTAGTAGTATAAGCAAATAGGGATCGTTCTATTCCGGGGATTGAGGGTACACCTGTCATTGTAGGACAATTAAACAATTAAAATCAAAACAAAGTAATATTCACAAAGATATTCTCAAGTATATACATTATGCACGAAATAAAGGGGGGATTTAGGTTTTGATTTTCGAAAACTAAAAAGAAAACAAAGAAAACATAAAAACAAAAACAAACGAATGGAATGAGAGAATAAAAAGGGCACAAGATTGTAACATGCATCATCAAAGAATTCTCGAAATTAACTCAATAATAAACTGAAAATCTCAAAAATATTAATAAAAATATTCTGAACATTTCATGTCTCCAATTACACAACTCGCAAATCCAAACACACAAAACTGAAACAAAAATTGAAAGTAGAGTCATAGTTACACTTTGAAGCTTTCCTCAGCGACTTGGCAATAAGGTGGTGAACTCGTCTCTGCTATGGTGGTGGTGCGTCTTTGACTCAACGCCTAAGAGCTCCGTAGATTGCTGGATGGATGGTGGTCACGGTCTTGTAGGTGATGGAGGATTGAGGGGTGAATTGGGCAGAGTCTCAGAATAGTTTTTGGCCAGGAAGTGATAGGCAAGGAAGTGATCCCCATTTTGTTCTGGGATTGCATAGCTTTCTTCATCTTCTCTTTAATTTTCTGTTTCTTATTTCTTGTCCTTTTAATTTCTCATTATGGGGTACTTATGGCCTTAATTCCTCTCAATGATGGGGCAATTCCTTTAATTTCCCAATTGAAACATTTTTTTCCTTTATTCCCCTTCTTCATTACTTGGTCAAATGTCTTAAATTTCCTACAAAAAGGTGGAGAATATCAGAATTTTTTTTAGAGAAAATAAAGGGAATTAAAATGTAAATACCGCAAAAACATCGACGGTAAGGAATCCTGATCCCGTTAGGATTTTTTCATAAATTTTTCATTTTTCACCTATTTTACTCCAAACACTCTACAAGACTCTCAAAATGACTTTAATGACTCAAAACACAAATCTAAGGGAGAAATAAGGCTAGAATGGAGCGTATACTCATAAAAATCGTCGCACTTTGTGCTTTTATCACTCACGCGCCGCCCACAGTGGCGGCAAGTGGCTGTCATGCGCCGGGAACAACCTTCTCCTATGGCCACCAAATTTCATGTACAACATCAATTCCACCCACTGGTCATTTCATTCGACTACAACACTTCCAAATAACGATTAAAAGCAGTCGAAATCAATCGATGAACACAAACCCAGAAATCTCAAGAACCCAAGAATTTCAACTCCACAATTCGACTTCTACACAACAAATCGTGATACAAGGCCATAGGGGAAATGATCAGTGATGAAAACCGAACCTTCGACGCCTGTTTGGTGGCCGGAGATGGCCGGAATCGCCGGAAATTGCCGAAAAACCCAATCTACTATAGTAAACTTCGTGGCTCAATTACGAGCTCCTCCGGTCGAGACACCGCAAAATACCACTGTAGGCATGACAAGGAGGGAGAGGCGAGCCTAGGGGTGTCCGGGTTTCGCCGTGGGGTGGCCGGAGATGGAAGAATTCGGAGGAGGAAGAATCGGGCCAAAGAGGAAGGAAGAATCGGGGAAGAAGAGAGAGAAAGAGCTGTTTGGAAACTTACCACTGTAACTCGGCTAGTTAAAGAAACTTACTATGAACAGTAACTCATTTATAACTTTCGCATACGAGCTCCGATTTTTACCTAACCACATATGCACGCTCTCAGTTTAACGTCCTCTACGACTTTCATGAAGAACATTTTCTAAAGTTCTGACCAGAACAAAAAGTCAACTTTTAGGGCCACTATATAACGGAGTAAAAATTAAAAGTAACTGACATTTACCGTCCAATTAATTAGTAAATCGATAATTCTAGGTTCGGGACGTAACAGTTCTAGGGGAGATTCAAAGCCCCAGATGCTCTCCATTCATTCCAAACCATTTGATCACTTGGTTTCTGTTTTCCAACCTTCTTGCTTCTAATCACTTTGATTTGGTTTGTGTTTTAGTGAAACGGCTTCTAAATCTTAAAATGCGTTGTTCTTGTGAGATTCAAAGCCCTAGTTACTTTTTCAAACAATTTGATCACTTTGTTTCTATTTTAAAAGCTTCTTTCTTCAAATCACTTTGATTTGGTTTGTCTTTTAGTAAAATAGCTTCTAAATCTTTCACAGCGTTGTTCTAGTGAGATTTGAAGCCCTAGATGCTTTCCATTCATTTCAAACAATTTGATCATTTTGTTTCTATTTTCCAAATTTTTTTCTTTTAATCACTTTGATTTGGTTTGTCTTTTAGTGAAAAGACTTCTAAACATTAAAATGCGTTGTTCTAGTGAGATGCAATGCCCAAGATGCTCTCCGTTCATTCCAAACCATTTGATCACTTTGTTTCTATTTTCCAAACTTCTTGCTTCTAATCACTTTGATTTGGTTTGTCTTTTAGTGAAATGGTTTCTAAATCTTAAAATGCGTTGTTCTTGTGAGATTCAAAGCCCTAGTTACTTTTTTCAAACAATTTGATCACTTTGTTTCTATTTTCCAAGCTTCTTTCTTCAAATCACTTTGATTTGGTTTGTCTTTTAGTAAAATAGCTTGCAAATCTTTAAATGCGTTGTTCTAGTGAGATTCGAATTCCTAGATGCTTTCCATTCATTTCAAACAATCTGATCAGTTTGTTTCTATTTTCCAAACTTCTTTCTTTTAATCACTTTGATTTGGTTTGTCTTTTAGTGAAAAGGCTTCTAAAAATTAAAACGCGTTGTTCTAGTGAGATTCAATGCCCTAGATGCTCTCCGTTCATTCCAAACCATTTGATCACTTTGTTTCTATATTCCAAACTTCTTGCTTCTAATCACTTTGATTTGGTTTGTCTTTTAATGAAAAGGTTTCTAAATCTTAAAATGCGTTATTCTTGTGAGACTCAAAGCCCTAGTTACTTTTTCAAACAATTTGATCCCTTTGTTTCAATTTGAATTTATGAACAGTGATTTTTCAAACTTCATGCTTCTAATCACTTTGAATTGGTTTGTCTTTTTTCAAACCATTTGATCACTTTGTTTCTATTTTCCAAACTTCTTGCATCAAATAACTTTGATTTGGTTTTTCTTTTAGTGAAAGGGCTTCTAAATCCTAAAATGCGTTGTTCTTGTGAGACTCAAAGCCCTAGTCACTTTTACAAACAATTTGGACACTTTTGTTTCGATTTGAGTTTGTGAGCAGTGATTTCTAAACTTCGTGCTTCAAATCACTTTGATTTTGTCTGCCTGTTAGTGAAATGGCTTCTAAATCTTTCAATGCGTTGTGTTAGTGAGATTTAAAGCTCTACATACTTTTCCAAACAATTTGTTCACTTTGTTACAATTTGAGTTGATGAGCAGTGAGTTTTCAAGCTTCTTTCTTCTAATCACTTTGATTTGGTTTATATTTTAGTGAAATAGCTTCAAAATCTTTAAATGCGTTGTTCTAGTAAGATTCAAAGCCCTAAATGCTCTCCATTCATTCCAAACCATTTGAGTACTTTGTTTCTATTTTCCAAACTTCTTGCTTCTAATCACTTTGATTTGGTTTGTCTTTTAGTGAAATGGCTTCTAAATCTTAAAATGCGTTGTTCTTATGAGATTCAAAGCCCTAGTCACTTTTAAAAACAATTTGGACACTTTTGTTTCGATTTGAGTTTGTGAGCAGTGATTTCTAAACTTCGTGCTTCAAATCACTTTGATTTTGTCTGCCTGTTAGTGAAATGGCTTCTAAATCTTTCAATGCGTTGTGTTACTGAGATTTAAAGCTCTACATACTTTTCCAAACAATTTGTTCACTTTGTTACAATTTGACTTGATGAGCAGTGAGTTTTCAAGCTTCTTGCTTCTAATCACTTTGATTTGGTTTATATTTTAGTGAAATAGCTTCAAAATCTTTAAATGCATTGTTCTAGTAAGATTCAAAGCCCTAAATGCTCTCCATTCATTCCAAACCATTTGAGTACTTTGTTTCTATTTTCCAAGCTTCTTTCTTCAAATCACTTTGATTTGGTTTGTCTTTTAGTAAAACAGCTTCTAAATCTTTAAATGCGTTGTTCTAGTGAGATTCAAAGCCCTAGATGCTTTCCATTCATTCCAAACCATTTGATCACTTTGTTTCTATTTTCCAAACTTCTTGCTTCTAATGACTTTGATTTGGTTTGTCTTTTAGTGAAAGGGCTTCTAAATCTTAAAATGCATTGTTCTTGTGAGACTAAAAGCCCTAGTTACTTTTACAAACAATTTGGACACTTTTGTTTCGATTTGAGTTTGTGAACAGTGATTTCCAAACTTCGGGCTTCAAATCACTTTGATTTTGTCTGCCTGTTAGTGAAATTGCTTCCAAATCTTTCAATGCGTTCTGTTAGTGAGATTCAAAGCTCTACATACTTTTCCAAATAAATTTGTTCACTTTGTTACAATTTGAGTTGATGAGCATTGAGTTTTCAAGCTTCTTGCTTCTAATCACTTTGATTTGGTTTATATTTGAGTGAAATAGCTTCAAAATATTTAAATGCGTTGTTCTAGTAAGATTCAAAGCCCTAAATGCTCTCCATTCATTCCAAACCATTTGCTTACTTTTTTCTTTTTTCCAAACTTCTTGCTTCTAATCACTTTGATTTGGTTTGCCTTTTAGTGAAATGGCTTCTAAATCTTAAAATGCGTTGTTCTAGTGAGATTCAATGCCCTAGATGGTCTCCGTTCATTCCAAACCATTTGATCATTTTGTTTCTATATTCCAAACTTCTTGCTTCTAATCACTTTGATTTGGTTTGTCTTTTAATGAAAAGGTTTCTAAATCTTAAAATGCGTTATTCTTGTGAGACTCAAAGCCCTATTTACTTTTTCAAACAATTTGATCCCTTTGTTTCAATTTGAATTTATGAACAGTGATTTTTCAAACTTCATGCTTCTAATCACTTTGAATTGGTTTGTCTTTTTTCAAACCATTTGATCACTTTTTTCTATTTTCCAAACTTCTTGCTTCAAATCACTTTGATTTGGTTTGTCTTTTAGTGAAAGGGCTTCTAAATCCTAAAATGCGTTGTTCTTGTGAGACTTAAAGCCCTAGTTACTTTTACAAACAATTTGGACACTTTTGTTTCGATTTGAGTTTGTGAACAGTGATTTCTAAACTTCGTGCTTCAAATCACTTTGATTTTGTCTGCCTGTTAGTGAAATGGCTTCTAAATCTTTCAATCCGTTGTGTTAGTGAGATTCAAAGCTCTACATACTTTTCCAAACAATTTGTTCACTTTGTTACAATTTGAGGCGATGAGCAGTGAGTTTTCAAGCTTCTTGCTTCTAATCACTTTGATTTGGTTTATATTTTAGTGAAATAGCTTCAAAATCTTTAAATGCGTTGTTCTAGTAATATTCAAAGCCCTAAATGCTCTCCATTCATTCCAAACCATTTGTTTACTTTGTTTCTATTTTCCAAACTTCTTGCTTCTAATCACTTTGATTTGGTTTGTCTTTTAGTGAAATGGCTTCTAAATCTTAAAATGCGTTGTTCTTATGAGATTCAAAGCCCTAGTTACTTTTTCAAACAATTTGATCACTTTGTTTCTATTTTCCAAGCTTCTTTCTTCAAATCACTTTGATTTGGTTTGTCTTTTCGTAAAACAGCTTCTAAATCTTTAAATGCGTTGTTCTAGTGAGATTAGTAGCCCTAGATGCTTTCCATTCATTCCAAACCATTTGATCACTTTGTTTCTATTTTCCAAACTTCTTGCTTCAAATCACTTTGATTTGGTTTGTCTTTTAGTGAAAGGGCTTCTAAATCCTAAAATGCGTTGTTCTTGTGAGACTCAAAGCCCTAGTTACTTTTACAAACAATTTGGACACTTTTGTTTCGATTTGAGTTTATGAACAGTGATTTCTAAACTTCGTGCTTCAAATCACTTTGATTTTGTCTGCCTGTTAGTGAAATGGCTTCTAAATCTTTCAATGCGTTGTGTTAGTGAGATTCAAAGCTCTACATACTTTTCCAAACAATTTGTTCACTTTGTTACAATTTGAGTTGATGAGCAGTGAGTTTTCAAGCTTCTTGCTTCTAATCAATTTGATTTGGTTTATATTTTAGTGAAATAGCTTCAAAATCTTTAAATGCGTTGTTCTAGTAAGATTCAAAGCCCTAAATGCTCTCCATTCATTCCAAACCATTTGATTACATTGTTTCTATTTTCCAAACTTCTTGTTTCTAATCACTTTGATTTGGTTTGTCTTTTAGTGAAATGGCTTCTAAATCTTAAAATGCGTTGTTCTTATGACATTCAAAGCCCTAGTTACTTTTTCAAACAATTTGATCACTTTGTTTCTATTTTCCAAGCTTCTTTCTTCAAATCACTTTGATTTGGTTTGTCTTTTAGTAAAACAGCTTCTAAATCTTTAAATGCGTTATTCTAGTGAGATTCGAAGCCCTAGATGCTTTCCATTCATTCCAAACCATTTGATCACTTTGTTTCTATTTTCCAAACTTCTTGCTTCTAAACACTTTGATTTGGTTTGTCTTTTAGTGAAAGGGCTTCTAAATCTTAAAATGCGTTGTTCTTGTGAGACTCAAAGCCCTAGTTACTTTTACAAACAATTTGGACACTTTTGTTTCGATTTGAGTTTGTGAACAGTGATTTCTAAACTTCGTGCTTCAAATCACTTTGATTTTGTCTGCCTGTTAGTGAAATGGCTTCTAAATCTTTCAATGCGTTGTGTTAGTGAGATTCAAAGCTCTACATACTTTTCCAAACAATTTGTTCACTTTGTTTCAATTTGAGTTGATGAGCAGTGAGTTTTCAAGTTTCTTGCTTCTAATCACTTTGATTTGGTTTATATTTTAGTGAAATAGCTTCAAAATCTTTAAATGCGTTGTTCTAGTAAGATTCAAAGCCCTAAATGCTCTCCATTCATTCCAAACCATTTGATTACTTTGTTTCTATTTTCCAAACTTCTTGCTTCTAATCACTTTGATTTGGTTTGTCTTTTAGTGAAACGGCTTCTAAAAATTAAAATGCGTTGCTCTAGTGACATTCAATGCCCTAGATGATCTCCGTTCATTCCAAACCATTTGATCACTTTGTTTCTATTTTCCAAATTTCTTGCTTCTAATCACTTTGATTTCGTTTGTCTTTTAGTGAAACGGCTTCTAAATCTTAAAATGCGTTGTTCTTGTGAGACTCAAAGCCCTAGTTACTTTTACAAACAATTTGATCACTTTGTTTCTATTTTCCAAGCTTCTTTCTTCAAATCACTTTGATTTGGTTTGTCTTTTAGTAAAACAGCTTCTAAATATTTAAATGCGTTGTTCTAGTGAGATTCGAAGCCCTAGATGCTTTCCATTCATTCCAAACCATGGTTTTATCCTTAACATCCTCCCCTTGATTTTCTCTTGATTTTCACATTAAAACTGCAGATTTTACGTCCTTAATTTCGGCCAACATATCTTGAGGGAATTGAGGGATGAATCTGGACTTGTTTTGAGCATTTTCTTGTTGCACAATCCCTTGAAACTCTCCCTTGATATTCTTAATGTAATCTCCTTGATTCTCTCCTTGATTTTCACATTATCTCCATCATTTCCCATGAAAAAAATCAAATTTAATCTCCCAAAATATCTCCAATGTCATCTTGAAGCCATGTGGTCTTCAAATGTCTTCAAGAAGCTTCTCTCATGACACATTGTTTTGCCGATTTCCTTTCTTGGTTGGTTCAAGAATCTTGTTTTGGCAGGGTTTCCTCTTATGAGTGTGGTTTCCTGATTGAAACAGGAAAACTTCTTTTCTTCATTTCAGCTCATTTATGCAGCCCTAGTGTCTTGTCTTTACTCCCACCAACGTTGGCTAGCTCCTCTTTCCATTTATGAGCTCATTTCAGCTAATTTATGCCAAAGTCCTGAAAATAGAAAATAGAAACTGTTACTGAAAATAGAAACTTTTCTAAAATAAAAAACGGAAACTTTCCTAAACTAAAATGGGAAACTTTCAAAAAAATGAAAAATAGAAACTACAACATGGGAACTTTCTACAAATAGGAACTTTCCCAATCGAAGAATGGAAACTTTCCTAAACAGGGATTTTCTAAGGAAATAACGCAGGAAATGTAAGGAAAAAGCAGTTAAAACGTCGAATTAAAATGCTCATTTCAGAGTTTTCAAGCTTCTTGCTTCTAATCACTTTGATTTGGTTTATCTTTTAGTGAAATAGCTTCAAAATCTTTAAATGCGTTGTTCTAGTAAGATTCAAAGCCCTAGATGCTCTCCATTCATTCCAAACCATTTGATCACTTTGTTTCTATTTTCCAAACTTCTTGCTTCTAATCACTTTGATTTGGTTTGTCTTTTGGTGAAATGGCTTCTAAATCTTAAAATGCGTTGTTCTTGTGAGATTCAAAGCCCTAGTTACTTTTTCAAACAATTTGATCACTTTGTTTCTATTTTCCAAGCTTCTTTCTTCAAATCACTTTGATTTGGTTTGTCTTTTAGTAAAATAGCTTCTAAATCTTTAAATGCGTTGTTCTAGTGAGATTCGAAGCCCAAGATGCTTTCCATTCATTTCAAACAATTTGATCACTTTGTTTCTCTTTTCCAAACTTCTTACTTCTAGTCACTTTGATTTGGTTTGCCTTTAAGTGAAATGGCTTCTAAATCTTAAAATGCGTTGTTCTTGTGAGATTCAAAGCCCTAGTTACTTTTTCAAACAATTTACTCACTTTGTTTCTATTTTCCAAGCTTCTTTCTTCAAATCACTTTGATTTGGTTTGTCTTTTAGTAAAGCAGCTTCTAAATCTTTATATGCATTGTTCTAAAGAGATTCGAAGCCCTAGTTACTTTTTCAAACAATTTGATTACTTTGTTTCTATTTTCCAAGCTTCTTTCTTCAAATAACTTTGATTTGGTTTGTCTTTTAGTAAAACAGCTTCTAAATCTTAAAATGCGTTGTTCTTGTGAGATTCAAAGCCCTAGTTACTTTTTCAAACAATTTTATTACTTTGTTTCTATTTTCCAAGCTTCTTTCTTCAAATCACTTTGATTTGGTTTGTCTTTTAGTGAAAAGGCTTCTAAAAATTAAAATGCGTTGTTCTAGTAAGATTCAATGCCCTAGATGCTCTCCGTTCATTCCAAACCATTTGATCACTTTGTTTCTATTTTCCAAACTTCTTGCCTCTAATCACTTTGATTTGGTTTGTCTTTTAGTAAAATAGCTTCTAAATCTTCAAATGCGTTGTTCTAGTGAGATTCGAAGCCCTAGATGATTTCCATTCATTTCAAACAATTTGATCACTTTGTTTCTATTTTCCAAACTTCTTGATTCTAATCACTTTGATTTGGTTTGTCTTTAAGTGAAATGGCTTCTAAATCTTAAAATGCGTTGTTCTTGTAAGATTCAAAGCCCTAATTACTTTTTCAAACAATTTGATCACTTTGTTTCTATTTTCCAACCTTCTTTCTTCAAATCACTTTGATTTGGTTTGTCTTTTAGTAAAACAGCTTCTAAATCTTTATATGCATTGTTCTAAAGAGATTCGAAGCCGTAGATGCTTTCCATTCATTTCAAACAATTTGATCACTTTATTTCTATTTTCCAAACTTCTTTCTTCAAATCACTTTGATTTGGTTTATCTTTTAGTAAAACAGCTTCTAAATATTTAAATGCGTTGTTCTTGTGAGATTCAAAGCCCTAGTTACTTTTTCAAACAACTTGATCACTTTGTTTCTATTTTCCAAGCTTCTTTCTTCAAATCACTTTGATTTGGTTTGTCTTTTAGTAAAATAGCTTCTAAATCTGGTGAGATTCGAATTCCTAGATGCTTTCCATTCATTTCAAACAATTTGATCCCTTTGTTTCTATTTTCCAAACTTCTTTCTTCTAATGACTTTGATTTGGTTTGTCTTTTAGTGAAAAGGCTTCTAAAAATTAAAATGCGTTGCTCTAGTGACATTCAATGCCCTAGATGCTCTCCGTTCATTCCAAACCATTTGATCACTTTGTTTCTATTTTCCAAATTTCTTGCTTCTAATCACTTTGATTTGGTTTGTCTTTTAGTGAAACGGCTTCTAAATCTTAAAATGCGTTGTTCTTGTGAGACTCAAAGCCCTAGTTACTTTTACAAACAATTTGATCATTTTGTTTCTATTTTCCAAGCTTCTTTCTTCAAATCACTTTGATTTGGTTTGTCTTTTAGTAAAACAGCTTCTAAATATTTAAATGCGTTGTTCTAGTGAGATTCGAAGCCCTAGATGCTTTCCATTCATTCCAAACCATGGCTTTATCCTTAACATCCTCCCCTTGATTTTCTCTTGATTTTCACATTAAAACTGCAGATTTTACTTCCTTAATTTCGGCCAACATATCTTGAGGGAATTGAGGGATGAATCTGGACTTGTTTTGAGCATTTTCTTGTTGCACAATCCCTTGAAACTCTCCCTTGATATTCTTAATGTAATCTCCTTGATTCTCTCCTTGATTTTCACATTATCTCCATCATTTTCCATGGAAAAAATCAAATTTAATCTCCCAAAATATCTCCAATGTCATCTTGAAGCCATGTGGTCTTCAAATGTCTTCAAGAAGCTTCTCTCATGACACATTGTTTTGCCGATTTCCTTTCTTGGTTGGCTCAAGAATCTTGTTTTGGCAGGGTTTCCTCTTATGAGTGTGGTTTCCTGATTGAAACAGGAAAACTTCTTTTCTTCATTTCAGCTCATTTATGCAGCCCTAGTGGCTTGTCTTTACTCCCACCAACGTTGGCTAGCTCCTCTTTCCATTTATGAGCTCATTTCAGCTAATTTATGCCAAAGTCCTGAAAATAGAAAATAGAAACTGTTACTGAAAATAGAAACTTTTCTAAAATAAAAAACGGAAACTTTCCTAAACTAAAATGGGAAACTTTCTAAAAAATGAAAAATAGAAACTACAACATGGGAACTTTCTACAAATAGGAACTTTCCCAATCGAAGAATGGAAACTTTCCTAAACAGGGATTTTCTAAGGAAATAACGCAGGAAATGTAAGGAAATAGCAGTTAAAACGTCGAATTAAAATGCTCCTATCAGAGTTTTCAAGCTTCTTGCTTCTAATCACTTTGATTTGGTTTATCTTTTAGTGAAATAGCTTCAAAATCTTTAAATGCGTTGTTCTAGTCAGATTCAAAGCCCTAGATGCTCTCCATTCATTCCAAACCATTTGATCACTTTGTTTCTATTTTCCAAACTTCTTGCTTCTAATCACTTTGATTTGATTTGTCTTTTGGTGAAATGGCTTCTAAATCTTAAAATGCGTTGTTCTTGTGAGATTCAAAGCCCTAGTTACTTTTTCAAACAATTTGATCACTTTGTTCATATTTTCTAAGCTTCTTTCTTCAAATCACTTTGATTTGGTTTGTCTTTTAGTAAAATAGCTTCTAAATCTTTAAATGCGTTGTTCTAGTGAGATTCGAAGCCCAAGATGCTTTCCATTCATTTCAAACAATTTGATCACTTTGTTTCTTTTTTCCAAACTTCTTGCTTCTAGTCACTTTGATTTGGTTTGCCTTTAAGTGAAATGGCTTCTAAATCTTAAAATGCGTTGTTCTTGTGAGATTCAAAGCCCTAGTTACTTTTTCAAACAATTTGAGCACTTCGTTTCTATTTTCCAAGCTTCTTTCTTCAAATCACTTTGATTTGGTTTGTCTTTTAGTAAAACAGCTTCTAAATCTTTATATGCATTGTTCTAAAGAGATTCGAAGCCCTAGTTACTTTTTCAAACCATTTGATCACTTTGTTTCTATTTTCCAAACTTCTTGCTTCTAATCACTTTGATTTGGTTTGTGTTTTAGTGAAATGGCTTCTAAATCTTAAAATGCGTTGTTCTTGTGAGATTCAAAGCCCTAGTTACTTTTTCAAACAATTTGATCACTTTGTTTCTATTTTCCATGCTTCTTTCTTCAAATCACTTTAATTTGGTCTGTCTTTTAGTAAAACAGCTTCTAAATATTTAAATGCGTTGTTCTAGTGAGATTCGAAGCCCTAGATGCTTTCCATTCATTCCAAACAAATTGATCCCTTTGTTTCTATTTTCCAAACTTCGTTCTTATAATCACTTTGATTTGGTTTGTCTTTAAGTGAAATGGCTTCTAAATCTTAAAATGCGTTGTTCTTATGAGATTCAAAGCCCTAGTTACTTTTTCAAACAATTTGATCACTTCGTTTCTATTTTCCAAGCTTCTTTCTTCAAATCACTTTGATTTGGTTTGTCTTTTAGTAAAATAGCTTCTAAATCAAGTGAGATTCGAATTCCTAGATGCTTTCCATTCATTCCAAACAAATTGATCCCTTTGTTTCTATTTTCCAAACTTCGTTCTTATAATCACTTTGATTTGGTTTGTCTTTAAGTGAAATGGCTTCTAAATCTTAAAATGCGTTGTTCTTGTGGGATTCAAAGCCCTAGTTACTTTTTCAAACAATTTGATCACTTCGTTTCTATTTTCCAAGCTTCTTTCTTCAAATCACTTTGATTTGGTTTGTCTTTTAGAAAAATAGCTTCTAAATCAAGTGAGATTCGAATGCCTAGATGCTTTCCATTCATTCCAAACAAATTAATCCCTTTGTTTCTATTTTCCAAACTTCGTTCTTAAAATCACTTTGATTTGGTTTGTCTTTAAGTGAAATGGCTTCTAAATCTTAAAATGCGTTGTTCTTGTGAGATTCAAAGCCCTAGTTACTTTTTCAAACAATTTGATCACTTCGTTTCTATTTTCCAAGCTTCTTTCTTCAAATCACTTTGATTTGGTTTGTCTTTTAGTAAAATAGCTTCTAAATCAAGTGAGATTCGAATTCCTAGATGCTTTCCATTCATTCCAAACAAATTGATCCCTTTGTTTCTATTTTCCAAACTTCGTTCTTATAATCACTTTGATTTGGTTTGTCTTTAAGTGAAATGGCTTCTAAATCTTAAAATGCGTTGTTCTTGTGAGATTCAAAGCCCTAGTTACTTTTTCAAACAATTTGATCACTTCGTTTCTATTTTCCAAGCTTCTTTCTTCAAATCACTTTGATTTGGTTTGTCTTTTAGTAAAATAGCTTCTAAATCAAGTGAGATTCGAATTCCTAGATGCTTTCCATTCATTCCAAACAATTTGATCCGTTTGTTTCTATTTTCCAAACTTCGTTCTTATAATCACTTTGATTTGGTTTGTCTTTTAGTGAAAAAGGCATCTAAATATTAAAATACGTTATTCTTGTGAAACTCAAAGCCCTAGTTACTTTTTTAAACAATTTGATCACTTTGTTTCAATTTGAATTTATTAACATTGATTTTTCAAACTTCTTGCTTCTAATCACTTTGATTTGGTTTGTCTTTCAGTGAAATAGCTTCTAAATCTTAAAATGCGTTGTTCTTGTGAGATTCAAAGCCCTAGTTACTTTTTCAAACATTTTGATCACTTTGTTTCAATTTTCCAAGCTTCTTTCTTCAAATCACTTTGATTTGGTTTGTCTTTTAGTAAAATAGCTTCTAAATCAAGTGAGATTCGAATTCCTAGATGCTTTCCATTCATTCCAAACAAATTGATCCCTTTGTTTCTATTTTCCAAACTTCGTTCTTATAATCACTTTGATTTGGTTTGTCTTTAAGTGAAATGGCTTCTAAATCTTAAAATGCGTTATTCTTGTGAGATTCAAAGCCCTAGTTACTTTTTCAAACAATTTGATCACTTCGTTTCTATTTTCCAAGCTTCTTTCTTCAAATCACTTTGATTTGGTTTGTCTTTTAGTAAAATAGCATCTAAATCAAGTGAGATTCGAATTCCTAGATGCTTTCCATTCATTCCAAAGAATTTGATCCCTTTGTTTCTATTTTCCAAACTTCGTTCTTATAATCACTTTGATTTGATTTGACTTTTAGTGAAATGTCTTCTAAATGTTAAAATGTGTTGTTATAGTGAGATTCGAAGCCCCAGATTCTTTTCATTCATTTGAAACAAATTGATCACTTTGTTTTTCTATTTTGCAAACTTCTAACATGTAATCACTTTGATTTGGTTTGTCTGAATGTCTTCGAAATCTTAAAATGCCCTGTTATAGTGAGGCTCAAAGCCCTAGTTACATTTTCAAACAATTTGGTCAATTTTGTTTCAATTTTAGTGTGTGAATAGTGATTTCCAAACTTCATGTTCCGAATCAATTTGATTTTGTCTGTCTGTTAGTGAGATAGTTTCTCAATCTTTAAAAGCATTGTTCTAGTAGGATTCAAAGCCCTGCTCGCTTTTACAAACAATTTGATCACTTTGTTTCAATTTGAGTTTATGAACTTTGAGTTTTCAAACTTCAAGCTTCTAATCACCTTGATTTGGTTTGTCTTTTAGTGAAATAGCTTCTAAATCATTAAATGCATTGTTCTAGTGATATTTGAAGAATTAGATGCTTTCCATTCATTTCAAACAATTTGATCAATTTGTTTCTATTTTCCAAACTTCTTTCTTCTAATCACTTTGATTTGGTTTGTCTTTTAGTGAAAAAGGCATCTAAATATTAAAATACGTTATTCTTGTGAAACTCAAAGCCCTAGTTACTTTTTTAAACAATTTGATCACTTTGTTTCAATTTGAATTTATTAACATTGATTTTTCAAACTTCTTGCTTCTAATCACTTTGATTTGGTTTGTCTTTCAGTGAAATAGCTTCTAAATCTTAAAATGCGTTGTTCTTGTGAGATTCAAAGCCCTAGTTACTTTTTCAAACATTTTGATCACTTTGTTTCAATTTTCCAAGCTTCTTTCTTCAAATCACTTTGATTTGGTTTGTCTTTTAGTAAAATAGCTTCTAAATCAAGTGAGATTCGAATTCCTAGATGCTTTCCATTCATTCCAAACAAATTGATCCCTTTGTTTCTATTTTCCAAACTTCGTTCTTATAATCACTTTGATTTGGTTTGTCTTTAAGTGAAATGGCTTCTAAATCTTAAAATGCGTTATTCTTGTGAGATTCAAAGCCCTAGTTACTTTTTCAAACAATTTGATCACTTCGTTTCTATTTTCCAAGCTTCTTTCTTCAAATCACTTTGATTTGGTTTGTCTTTTAGTAAAATAGCATCTAAATCAAGTGAGATTCGAATTCCTAGATGCTTTCCATTCATTCCAAAGAATTTGATCCCTTTGTTTCTATTTTCCAAACTTCGTTCTTATAATCACTTTGATTTGATTTGACTTTTAGTGAAATGTCTTCTAAATGTTAAAATGTGTTGTTATAGTGAGATTCGAAGCCCCAGATTCTTTTCATTCATTTGAAACAAATTGATCACTTTGTTTTTCTATTTTGCAAACTTCTAACATGTAATCACTTTGATTTGGTTTGTCTGAATGTCTTCGAAATCTTAAAATGCCCTGTTATAGTGAGGCTCAAAGCCCTAGTTACATTTTCAAACAATTTGGTCAATTTTGTTTCAATTTTAGTGTGTGAATAGTGATTTCCAAACTTCATGTTCCGAATCAATTTGATTTTGTCTGTCTGTTAGTGAGATAGTTTCTCAATCTTTAAAAGCATTGTTCTAGTAGGATTCAAAGCCCTGCTCGCTTTTACAAACAATTTGATCACTTTGTTTCAATTTGAGTTTATGAACTTTGAGTTTTCAAACTTCAAGCTTCTAATCACCTTGATTTGGTTTGTCTTTTAGTGAAATAGCTTCTAAATCATTAAATGCATTGTTCTAGTGATATTTGAAGAATTAGATGCTTTCCATTCATTTCAAACAATTTGATCAATTTGTTTCTATTTTCCAAACTTCTTTCTTCTAATCACTTTGATTTGGTTTGTCTTTTAGTGAAAAAGGCATCTAAATATTAAAATACGTTATTCTTGTGAAACTCAAAGCCCTAGTTACTTTTTTAAACAATTTGATCACTTTGTTTCAATTTGAATTTATTAACATTGATTTTTCAAACTTCTTGCTTCTAATCACTTTGATTTGGTTTGTCTTTCAGTGAAATAGCTTCTAAATCTTAAAATGCGTTGTTCTTGTGAGATTCAAAGCCCTAGTTACTTTTTCAAACATTTTGATCACTTTGTTTCAATTTTCCAAGCTTCTTTCTTCAAATCACTTTGATTTGGTTTGTCTTTTAGTAAAATAGCTTCTAAATCAAGTGAGATTCGAATTCCTAGATGCTTTCCATTCATTCCAAACAAATTGATCCCTTTGTTTCTATTTTCCAAACTTCGTTCTTATAATCACTTTGATTTGGTTTGTCTTTAAGTGAAATGGCTTCTAAATCTTAAAATGCGTTATTCTTGTGAGATTCAAAGCCCTAGTTACTTTTTCAAACAATTTGATCACTTCGTTTCTATTTTCCAAGCTTCTTTCTTCAAATCACTTTGATTTGGTTTGTCTTTTAGTAAAATAGCATCTAAATCAAGTGAGATTCGAATTCCTAGATGCTTTCCATTCATTCCAAAGAATTTGATCCCTTTGTTTCTATTTTCCAAACTTCGTTCTTATAATCACTTTGATTTGATTTGACTTTTAGTGAAATGTCTTCTAAATGTTAAAATGTGTTGTTATAGTGAGATTCGAAGCCCCAGATTCTTTTCATTCATTTGAAACAAATTGATCACTTTGTTTTTCTATTTTGCAAACTTCTAACATGTAATCACTTTGATTTGGTTTGTCTGAATGTCTTCGAAATCTTAAAATGCCCTGTTATAGTGAGGCTCAAAGCCCTAGTTACATTTTCAAACAATTTGGTCAATTTTGTTTCAATTTTAGTGTGTGAATAGTGATTTCCAAACTTCATGTTCCGAATCAATTTGATTTTGTCTGTCTGTTAGTGAGATAGTTTCTCAATCTTTAAAAGCATTGTTCTAGTAGGATTCAAAGCCCTGCTCGCTTTTACAAACAATTTGATCACTTTGTTTCAATTTGAGTTTATGAACTTTGAGTTTTCAAACTTCAAGCTTCTAATCACCTTGATTTGGTTTGTCTTTTAGTGAAATAGCTTCTAAATCATTAAATGCATTGTTCTAGTGATATTTGAAGAATTAGATGCTTTCCATTCATTTCAAACAATTTGATCAATTTGTTTCTATTTTCCAAACTTCTTTCTTCTAATCACATTGATTTGGTTTGTCTTTTAGTGAAATGGTTTCTAAATGTTTAAATGAGTTGTTCAAGTGCCCTAGTTACTTTTTCAAACAATTTGGTCACTTTTGTTTCGATTTGAGTTTGTGAACAGTAATTTCCAAACTTCGTGCTTCAAATTACTTTGCTTTTTTCTGCCTGTTAGTGAAATGGCTTCTAAATCTTTAAATGCGTTGTGCTAGTGAGACTCAAAGCCCTAGTTACTTTTTTAAACAATTTGATCACTTTGTTTCAATTTGAATTTATGAACATTGATTTTTCAAACTTCTTGCTTCTAATCACTTTGATTTGGTTTGTCTTTCAGTGAAATGGCTTCTAAATCTAAAAATGCGTTGTTCTTGTGAGATTCAAAGCCCTAGTTACTTTTTCAAACATTTTGGTCACTTTGTTTCAATTTTCCAAGCTTCTTTCTTCAAATCACTTTGATTTGGTTTGTCTTTTAGTAAAATAGCTTCTAAATCAAGTGAGATTCGAATTCCTAGATGCTTTCCATTCATTCCAAACAAATTGATCCCTTTGTTTCTATTTTCCAAACTTCGTTCTTATAATCACTTTGATTTGGTTTGTCTTTAAGTGAAAAGGCTTCTAAATCTTAAAATGCGTTGTTCTTGTGAGACTCAAAGTCCTAGTTACTTTTTCAAACTATTTGATCACTTTGTTTCTATTTTCCAAGCTTCTTTCTTCAAATCACTTTGATTTGGTTTGCCTTTTAGTAAAATATCTTCTAAATCTTTAAATGCGTTGTTCTACTGAGATTCGAAGCCCTAGATGCTTTCCATTCATTACAAACAATTTGATCACTTTTTTTCTATTTTCCAAACTTCTTTCTTCTAATCATTTTGATTTGGTGATACGTGCAAAAGCTACGCCAATTTAAACCCTGAAAAAAATCATCATTAGTATAGAGCAAATAGGGTATCGTTCAAAACCAGGGATTGAGGGTACAAACATGTGAAACGAAAAAAAAAGAAATCAAAGAGAAGAATTTACAAGTTACAAAATTATTAGAACACTTTACAAGTTTACAATTACAAGCATGCTTTAAAGTTAGAACAACAAAGAGTTAGAGAGAAGAACATACATGTATCACACAAAAGTAAGAGAGAAAGAATGATCACAAGTATATATATATACACATAATTCGAAAGGAAGAGAGAATTCAAGTTAGAAAAGGTTTTGGAAATCCTACTCCTATTTATACACAATTTACAAGTCATAATAACATTAGAAAACCATAAACAATAAGGATACAAAGTCTAAATCAAGTCAAACAAGAAATCCTAAGTCAAAACTAACTCTAACTACTTCCCCTAAAAAACACCAAAAGAATTCCTATGTTTTAGCAACTCCTAAAAAACACAAAACAAAATCCTAAAAACCACCAAATTAATTCCTAGAAAACACTAACACATATTTACTATTCACGGAGACACTATTCACGAAATTTTGAAAACATTTATTTTATATTATTTATTTTATTATTTCCATGAACATGCTAACTAAGAATCTAAGTTTAATTTAATTATTTACAAATATACACGAACAAGAAAACATAAAGATGGGGGGGGGGGGCGGGGGGGTTTGAAGATTAAAATGTAAATTTTCAGAAAACAAATAAAAGAATAAAAGCAAAGAAATCGTTTTATATACATAGGTGGGAAAAGAAGAATTTTTGGAAAACAATTCATCAAGAACAATTCAAGAACAACATATTCATGCATCCCTTAATCTTGTTTATTACCAAGAACGCCATCAATCAAGACACAAAGATCAAAGCAACCAATGTCCCTTTTAACTTTCTTTCTTAAGTTAATCGAAATAGCAAAGCACCAAATCAATTTATTTTGAAAACCCGAATACACACATACGTTGAAAATTCGTTTTCAAATCATTAAGTTCAAGAAAGAATTGATGAACATGCAAATCCAAGTGTGTCAAAACTATTCATCACATGCATAATCTGATTTACGACTCAAAGCAAGCCTTCACTACATACTGAATTAGAGTTTACAAAGCAAACCTAATTACAAGCAAGTTACATGCAATTCATCCTATTATGTTTGTCAGACCAAGTGAATCGTTGACATGTACTGAAGCACAAAATCAGATCATCATTCTATCAATTCGGCAATTAACAAAGATCAAGAACACATAAACATATCAAACACGAAAATAACTATCTAAATTGAATCCAAAAATAGGTTTGTCACATCATAGTTTCGGTTTAAACAACAGAAATTCCAAAGCAGAAATTGTAACTACAAGAAAGCCATAACCGCAAATTAACATGAGAAGATGATGGTATGAACAACCCTTGATCACGTCCCAAGGTCCAAAGCATATCCAAGATGATGCACAAGTGATGAACACGGCTAGGAAGGTGGATGGTCACGGCTATGCTCCTTGAAGATTGCAAAAACTGAAACTTAGAGAGAACAAGTGAGAAATCTAAATTGTGGAGAAAGAATGTGTCACCCATGAGACGTCAAATACACTAGGTATATATAGGAGAACGTCTCAAGGCACTCCCAATTCGTTCCTACTTGACTTCTCCAAGTTCTTGTTGATTTAGGACTTCTTTGACACGAAACAGTTTCCCGAAAGACTTGACCTCCGTGTACCAAATCGGCCATAACTTCTTCTAGAAAATAGATATCACTGAGCTGTAAAAATTTCTGGAAACTAGACATCTGTAGCTTTCTAATCATATAAAGATCAAAATTTTCAGAGCTCTGAGCTGTTTTTGACACTCCGTTGAAGTTGACTGATCTGCACAGGCAGATTTCCGAATCTGTAATGGATTTGACTTTCAAAGCACAACTCTTGTCTATTTAGGATTTCCTTCACATCACATGCCTCTCACATGTCTTCCACGCCTTGTTGAAGAATGAAACGTCAAGAACTCCCTAGAACCTTCAAGAATCTCACGGAAAATCTAATCCAAACTCAACTAGAAATCCAAACTCCTCATTGCTTTGAAATCTGAATTCTTTGAGACTTCCTCCAAGTGTGCACGGCACATGATCTTCTTGAGACTTCTAGATGTTTCATGAACGTTCTAAGGACTTCTCCTAGCTTCCACAGGTCTCCTAGTGTGAGTAGAACTCCATATGCAAGTAGGTTTCCTAGTCAAATACGAACTTCTTTTCCGAGATGCTTCTACACTCTTCCGGAACTTTCTTGAGTAATCCTTATCCAACAGGGACTCCTTATCACACTAGTATTCCTTATCTGAGTAGAATTGGGTTTCCTTGTCCAAGTAGAACTCCTAGTCCAAGTCACCTTCAGATTCCTACTCCAACTGGGATTCCTTTTCCTAGTCAAACTGGGAAAACTTCCATTTCTTCATTTCTTTCCATTTCTGTGCCACTTGTGCTTCCTTAGCCATTTTTGGACTTTGAGACTCCATTTTACCTGACAAACACTAACTAAGTTAAATTGATTAAGTTAAAAGAAATAACTTAGCAAAATATAGGGTTTAGATACTTATAACGTCACATTTCATGCTCCTATCAAATACCCCCACACTTAGCTTTTGCTAGTCTCTTAGCAAAATCAATATAACAAACCAAAAAGACTAAGACTCAAAACAAAGAAGACCATTGAAAATAAACTTAAGTAGAGAAAACGAAAACATAAGGACTCAAAACAAGAAAAACGTCAAAAAACACTTAGACAAAATCAAGACAAAAACGTCACAATTAAAGACTCCAACGTTGACACATGAAAAACTCTATTGCCCTTTAACATATTGTCTCAGAAATCTCATACTTTCAAGTCACCAAGATTAGCACTTAACCAAGCATCACATCTTCAAAATATTCAAGAGCTAATTACAAAATATAATCCACATATAAGCATGTAAGACTTGGGGGTAACAATGGTGATGGGTGGAGCTTAACATATTTCAAACAAATCATGATTCAAACCATCACATGGATATATCACTCTTTCTTCTCTCAGATTCAAGGCTCATGCTTAAAAGCTTATCACTCAAGTATATGTGAAAGGTTAGCAAGTGTATCACATATTAAGAAACGAAAGCACATATATATTTTTCAAAAGATCTCATGAAGGATATCAATCACATGCACAAATGGACCCAAGCCATAAGTTCAACAGTCGTAACTCATCTCCACAGATCAAAGGCTGTCCCATCTTAAGGATCAAAGAGGTCTTATAATTAAGGGTTGTAATGGGGCCAAGGTTTAAGGTTTAAAGAAACAAAGGGATAGGAAACCTTTTTTGAACTCCATATGGCAGGCTAAGTCTTTAAATCACAAAGTATCCTAAAAACCTCGTAGAGCACTTGTTGATGTAGAGAGACCAAATTTCGAAATCCACCATGCATAGCAAAACGTCATGTATCCTCCAAGGCTTTATAAAAGGGTCAAGGGTCATCATCTTGGGCCCTAGCTTCATTATAACCTTCTTTTGAACAAGTGTGAATTGGACAAAGACCAAATTTCGTAACAATGGGCCTTCACTTGAAAGCAAACTCCAAATCCACTAAGTATAGGGGACTAAAATCCATAACATAGAACAATAAACTTTTTTTTTCTTTGTATTGCCGTGAATTTCTTTCTTTCATTTTTTTTCGATTTCATTCTCTTTTTTTTTGTTGTTTTTATTTCTCACGGCAATTACATACATTTTTTATATGGACAAGTCTACCCCCACACTTACACTTCTTCATGTCTTCAAACTCTTCCTTGACGCCAAAACTCCAAGCAAAGTCTCAAAATATGCTCCACTAAGTTTTTAGAACAAAGGGTAAAGATATAACTATACTAAGGTTAAAGGTTAAGGAATTTTGAGGGTGATGAAAGGAAAGGTTTAATGTAGGCTCAAAATGGTTAAACTAGGGGAGTCCCACGACGGGCACAAATGGGGACACAAGCTTTATTTGGCTATGGTGGTAAAGATCCTAAGTTGCCTTTATCCTTTCCGAAATGAGGGACATGTATTGATAAAAGTTTCAACAAGCATAAAAGTGAATTCTAGCATTCTCTAGTCCATTAAACTTAATCTATGGCATGTAACCAATCAAGATGAAAGAATAATGAGATCAACAAAATCATCGCCAAGAAAATAAGAGTATAATAATTTTTTTCATTAATCACTGAACAAAGAAAGGGCACATGGCTCAAATTCTCACAAGGGTTTATTATGAATCATAACTTATCTTCCACATGTTCATATTCTGTACCAAGGTTACGCATGCACCATATCTACTACACATTCATATGCTTTTCATAAATCATAATTAACCAAAGAATATCATCAAACATTATCTCAATCTTGTGATCCTCTTTTAGCCTTAATTTCAGAGATAAGAGGTCATCCTAGACAGTTAAAAGGGCATCCTAAGACTCGATCGCAAAACAAGAACAAAGATAGCACATAAAGAATTTTTTTTTGGTGAACAGTGCCGATTTTTTTTTTTTTAAAGATGACGAAAATATTTCTTTATTATCTATTTTTATGACATTTTCCAATTTTTTTTTGTATTTTTTTTTTAGACCACAAAAACTAGCTATCTGAAAATAAAGTGAAACGTTAAACCCTTCCCCCACACTTAAATCATGCATTGTCCTCAATGTATAACAAGTAAAAAGTAGGCAAAGCACAAAACAAGCATGGCATAAGAGATAACGTAACAAATCCTAAAACAAAGTAAAATGTATGAAAAGAAAAGAAAAGGAAAGAGTGGAAGAAAGCTTCTCTGCGTTGATGGCTCCTCCACAGCTACGGTTGAAATAGGTTGCCTCCCATGCAGCGCTTAATGTTTAAAGTCTTTCAGCCTAGGCTTGCACCTTCATGTAATCCTCAGTTGGTGGCGCCTCTTGGAGGGGTACATCCTCCACATTGTGCTCCACAAATGCCTCATAGTAAGGCTTAAGTCGATGGCCATTCGCCTTGAACTCAGCTCCAGTAGTAAGGTATAAACAAGACGTGGACCAAGGTATAAACACCAAAAACGTCACTATTTACATTCATACAAAAGGCCAACAAAAATTTTAATGTTAGTTACAATCTTTTACAATTTTCGAAGTAATCAACTTAAATAAGATGTCATTGAGTCAAAGTTTGGACGTGCGGCCCAAAGATTCTAATGTTAATGCAATTCTCCCCTCCTTTATCCTTTGGTAACTCTTTTGGCACAGAGCCAGGTAGTAGAGGAACGATTTTGGCGTGGCTACTCCCACATAGTGGTTTAGGCCCTCTTGATAGCACTTCTCGTATCCAATCAACCTAGACACCCTGTGTTACTAAGGTGCACCTCAGGGATAAAGGAAGATGCTTGAAAAGCATTAATAAAAGAACTTTCACCTATTCCGTTATGACTTACAATATTCTTACTTAAGCCAACTATTCTCGAAAATTGTCTAAGTATATGACTTCAACAAGACATCATAAACTATGCTTTGGACGTGCGGCCCAAGTCCTTGCCTACACACAAATTTCTTTTCAAATCCTTTGGGCAACCTTACTGAAATGGCCAGGTGGGGGAGGACGAGCACGAGAGGTAGAACCCATTTTGGCACAAGCTACTCCCACATTATGGTTTAGGCTTGTTTCATAGTACTTTAGGATTCAAAACCTGTCATGAACGTTGTCCCCTTTCTAGACACCATCCCACATAGCCTATACTTACTTAGATAAGAAAAGTCCTAAGTGCAAGACATTTTTCAAGTGTTTGATAAAAGCCGCCCTCAACCTTAAGAGACCTGAATCAGATACTAATAAGGGGTTAAGGCTAATACCAACAAAAGAGACTTCACCTATTCCATATAGTTCACAATCCCTTACCAAAATCATACCTTAGTGGCGTTTATCACATGAAGATTTTTCAATCCCCGGCAAGGGCGCCAAAAATTAATACGTGCAAAAGCTACGCCAATTTAAACCCTGAAAAAAATCATCATTAGTATAGAGCAAATAGGGTATCGTTCAAAACCGGGGATTGAGGGTACAAACATGTGAAACGAAAAAAAAGAAATCAAAGAGAAGAATTTACAAGTTACGAAATTATTAGAACACTTTACAAGTTTACAATTACAAGCATGCTTTAAAGTTAGAACAACAAAGAGTTAGAGAGAAGAACATACATGTATCACACGAAAGTAAGAGAGAAAGAATGAGAGAGAGAAACGAAAATCACAAGTATATATATATACACATAATTCGAAAGGAAGAGAGAATTCAAGTTAGAAAAAGGTTTTGGAAATCCTACTCCTATTTATACACAATTTACAAGTCATAATAACATTAGAAAACCATAAACAATAAGGATACAAAGTCTAAATCAAGTCAAACAAGAAATCCTAAGTCAAAACTAACTCTAACTACTTTCCCTAAAAAACACCAAAAGAATTCCTATGTTTTAGCAACTCCTAAAAAACACAAAACAAAATCCTAAAAACCACCAAATTAATTCCTACAAAACACCAACAAATATTTACTATTCACAGTGACACTATTCACGAAATTTTGAAAACATTTATTTTATTTTATTTATTTTATTATTTCCATGAACATGCTAACTAAGAATCTAAGTTTAATTTAATTATTTACAAATATACACGAACAAGAAAACATAAAGATAGGGGGGAGGGGTTTGAAGATTAAAATGTAAATTTTCAGAAAACAAATAAAAGAATAAAAGCAAAGAAATCGTTTTATATACATAAGTGGGAAAAGAAGAATTTTTAGAAAATAATTCATCAAGAACAATTCAAGAACAACATATTCATGCATCCCTTAATCTTGTTTATTACCAAGAACGCCATCAATCAAGACATAAAGATCAAAGCAACCAATGTCCCTTTTAACTTTCTTTCTTAAGTTAATCGAAATAGCAAAGCACCAAATCAATTTATTTTGAAAACCCGAATACACACATACGTTGAAAATTCGTTTTCAAATCATTAAGTTCAAGAAACAATTGATGAACATGCAAATCCAAGCGTGTCAAAACTATTCATCACATGCATAATCTGATTTACGACTCAAAGCAAGCCTTCACTACATACTGAATTAGAGTTTACAAAGCAAACCTAATTACTAGCAAGTTACATGCAATTCATCCTATTATGTTTGTCAGACCAAGTGAATCGTTGACATGTACTGAAGCACTAAATCAGATCATCATTCTATCAATTCGGCAATTAACAAAGATCAAGAACACATAAACATATCAAACACGAAAATAACTATCTAAATTGAATCCAAAAATAGGTTTGTCACATCATAGTTTCGGTTTAAACAACAGAAATTCCAAAGCAAAAATTCTAACTACAAGAAAGCCATAACCGCAAATTAACATAAGAAGATGATGGTATGAACAACCCTTGATCACGTCCCAAGGTCCAAAGCAGATCCAAGATGATGCACAAGTGATGAACACGGCTAGGAAGGTGGATGGTCACGCCTATGCTCCTTGAAGATTGCAAAAACTGAAACTTAGAGAGAACAAGTGAGAAATCGAAATTGTGGAGAAAGAATGTGTCACCCATGAGACGTCAAATACACTAGGTATATATAGGAGAACGTCTCAAGGCACTCCCAATTCGTTCCTACTTGACTTCTCCAAGTTCTTGTTGATTTAGGACTTCTTTGACACGAAACAGTTTCCCGGCATACTTGACCTCCGTGTACCAAATCGGCCATCACTTCTTCTAGAAAATAGATATCACTGAGCTGTAAAAATTTCTGGAAACTAGACATCTGTAGCTTTCCAATCATATAAAGATCAAAATTTGCGGAGCTCTGAGCTGTTTTTGACACTCCGTTGAAGTTGACTGATCTGCACAGGCGGATTTCCGAATCTGTAATGGATTTGACTTTCAAAGCACAACTCTTGTCTATTTAGGATTTCCTTCACATCACATGCCTCTCACATGTCTTCCACGCCTTGTTGAAGAATGAAACGTCAAGAACTCCCTAGAACCTTCAAGAATCTCACGGAAAATCTAATCCAAACTCAACTAGAAATCCAAACTCCTCATTGCTTTGAAATCCGAATTCTTTGAGACTTCCTCCAAGTGTGCACGGCACATGATCTTCTTGAGACTTCTAGATGTTTCATGAACGTTCTAAGGACTTCTCCTAGCTTCCACAGGTCTCCTAGTGTGAGTAGAACTCCATATGCAAGTAGGTTTCCTAGTCAAATACGAACTTCTTTTCCGAGATGCTTCTACACTCTTCCGGAACTTTCTTGAGTAATCCTTATCCAACAGGGACTCCTTATCACACTAGTATTCCTTATCTGAGTAGAATTGGGTTCCCTTGTCCAAGTAGAACTCCTAGTCCAAGTCACCTTCAGATTCCTACTCCAACTGGGATTCCTTTTCCTAGTCAAACTGGGAAAACTTCCATTTCTTCATTTCTTTCCATTTCTGTGCCACTTGTGCTTCCTTAGCCATTTTTGGACTTTGAGACTCCATTTTACCTGACAAACACTAACTAAGTTAAATTGATTAAGTTAAAAGAAATAACTTAGCAAAATATAGGGTTTAGATACTTATAACGTCACATTTCATGCTCCTACCATTTGGTTTGTCTTTTAGTAAAAAGGCATCTAAATCTTAAAATGCGTTATTCTTGTGAGACTCAAAGCCCTAGTTACTTTTTTAAACAATTTGATCACTTTGTTTCAATTTGAATTTATGAACATTGATTTTTCAAACTTCTTGCTTCTAATCACTTTGATTTGGTTTGTCTTTCAGTGAAATGGCTTCTAAATCTTAAAATGCGTTGTTCTTGTGAGATTCAAAGCCCTAGTTACTTTTTCAAACATTTTGATCACTTTGTTTCAATTTTCCAAGCTTCTTTCTTCAAATCACTTTGATTTGGTTTGTCTTTTAGTAAAATAGCTTCTAAATCAAGTGAGATTCGAATTCCTAGATGCTTTCCATTCATTCCAAAAAAATTGATCCCTTTGTTTCTATTTTCCAAACTTCGTTCTTATAATCACTTTGATTTGGTTTGTCTTTAAGTGAAATGGCTTCTAAATCTTAAAATGCGTTGTTCTTGTGAGATTCAAAGCCCTAGTTACTTTTTCAAACAATTTGATCACTTCATTTCTATTTTCCAAGCTTCTTTCTTCAAATCACTTTGATTAGGTTTGTCTTTTAGTAAAATAGCTTCTAAATCAAGTAAGATTCGAATTCCTAGATGCTTTCCATTCATTACAAACAATTTGATCACTTTTTTTCTATTTTCCAAACTTCTTTCTTCTAATCATTTTGATTTGGTTTGTCTTTTAGTAAAAAGGCATCTAAATCTTAAAATGCGTTGTTCTTGTGAGACTCGATGCCTTAGTTACTTTTTAAAACAATTTGATCACTTTGTTTCAATTTGAATTTATGAACATTGATTTTTCAAACTTCTTGCTTCTAATCACTTTGATTTGGTTTGTCTTTTAGGGAAGTAGCTTCTAAATCTTTATATGCATTGTTCTAAAGAGATTCGAAGCCGTAGATGCTTTCCATTCATTTCAAACAATTTGATCACTTTGTTTCTATTTTCCAAACTTCTTTTTCTAATCACTTTGATTTGATTTGACTTTTAGTGAAATGTCTGCTAAATGTTAAAATGTGTTGTTCTAGTGAGATTCGAAGCCCCAGATTCTTTCCATTCATTTCAAACAATTTGATCACTTTGTTTCTATTTTGCAAACTTCTGACATGTAATCACTTTGATTTGGTTTGTCTGAATGTCTTCGAAATCTTAAAATGCCATGTTATAGTGAGGCTCAAAGCCCTAGTTACATTTTCAAACAATTTGGTCAATTTTGTTACAATTTGAGTGTGTGAACAGTGATTTCCAAACTTCATGTTCCGAATCAATTTGATTTTGTCTGTCTGTTAGTGAGATAGTTTCTCAATCTTTAAAAGCATTGTTCTAGTAGGATTCAAAGCCCTGCTCGCTTTTACAAACAATTTGATCACTTTGTTTCAATATGAGTTTATGAACTTTGATTTTTCAAACTTCAAGCTTCTAATCACCTTGATTTGGTTTGACTTTTAGTGAAATAGCTTCTAAATCATTAAATGCATTGTTCTAGTGATATTTGAAGAATTAGATGCTTTCCATTCATTTCAAACAATTTGATTAATTTGTTTCTATTTTCCAAACTTCTTTCTTCTAATCACATTGATTTGGTTTGTCTTTTAGTGAAATGGTTTCTAAATGTTTAAATGAGTTGTTCAAGTGCCCTAGTTACTTTTTCAAACCATTTGGTCACTTTTGTTTCGATTTGAGTTTGTGAACAGCAATTTCCAAACTTCGTGCTTCAAATTACTTTGCTTTTTTCTGCCTGTTAGTGAAATGGCTTCAAAATCTTTAAATGCGTTGTGCTAGTGAGATTGAAAGCTCTACTTACTTTTCCAAACAATTTGATCAATTTGTTTCAATTTGCGTTGATGAGCAGAAAGTTTTCAAGCTTGCTTCAAATCACTTTGATTTGGTTTGTCTTTTAGTGAAATAGCTTTAACGTCTTTTAATGCGTTGTTCTATTGAGATTCAATGCCCTAGATGCTCTCCATTAATTCCAAACCATTTGATCACTTTGGTTCTATTTTCCAAACTTCTTGCTTCTAATCACTTTGATTTGGTTTGTGTTTTAATGAAAATGGCTTCTAAATCTTAAAATGCGTTGTTCGTGTGAGACTCAAAGCCCTAGATGCTTTCCATTCATTTCAAACAATTTGATCACTTTGTTTCTATTTTCCAAACTTTTTTCTTCTAATCACTTTGATTTGGTTTGTCTTGTAGTGAAATAGCTTCAAAATCTTTATATGCGTTGTTCTAGTGAGATTCAAAGCCCTAGATGCTCACCATTCATTCCAGACCATTTGATCACTTGGTTTCTATTTTCCACACTTCTTGCTTCTAATCACTTTGATTTGGTTTGTCTTTTAGTGAAAAGGTTTCTAAATCTTAAAATGTGTTTTTCTTGTGAGACTCAAAGTCCTAGTTACTTTTTCAAACAATTTGATCACTTTGTTTCTATTTTCCAAGCTTCTTTCTTCAAATCACTTTGATTTGGTTTGCATTTTAGTAAAATAGCTTCTAAATCTTTAAATGCGTTGTTCTACTGAGATTTGAAGCCCTATATGCTTTCCATTCATTTCAAACAATTTGATCACTTTTTTTCTATTTTCCAAACTTCTTTCTTCTAATCACTTTGATTTGATTTGACTTTCAGTGAAATGATTTCTAAATGTTAAAAAGTGTTGTTCTAGTGAGATTCGAAGCCCCAGATTCTTTCCATTCATTTCAAACAATTTGATCACTTTGTTTCTATTTTACAAACTTCTGTCATGTAATCACTTTGATTTGGTTTGTCTGAATGTCTTCTAAATCTTAAAATGCCCTGTTATAGTGAGGCTCAAAGCCCTAGTTGGATTTTCAAACAATTTGGTCAATTTTGTTACAATTTGAGTGTGTGAACAGTGATTTCCAAACTTCATGTTCCGAATCAATTTGATTTTGTCTGTCTGTTAGTGAGATAGTTTCTCAATCTTTAAAAGCATTGTTCTAGTAGGATTCAAAGCCCTGCTTGCTTTACCAAACAATTTGATCACTTTGTTTCAATTTGAGTTTATGAACTTTGATTTTTCAAACTTCATGCTTCTAATCACCTTTATTTGGTTTGTCTTTTAGTGAAATAGCTTCTAAATCATTAAATGCATTGTTCTAGTGAGATTTGAAGAATTAGATGCTTTCCATTCATTTCAAACAATTTGATCACTTTGTTTCTATTTTCCAAACATTTTTCTTCTAATCACTTTGATTTGGTTTGTCTTGTAGTGAAATAGCTTCAAAATCTTTATATGCGTTGTTCTAGTGAGATTTAAAGCCCTAGATGCTCACCATTCATTCCAGACCATTTGATTACTTGGTTTCTATTTTCCAAACTTCTTGCTTCTAATCACTTTGATTTGGTTTGTCTTTTAGTGAAAAGGTTTCTAAATCTTAAAATGCGTTATTCTTGTGAGACTCAAAGTCCTAGTTACTTTTTCAAACAATTTGATCAGTTTGTTTCTATTTTCCAACCTTCTTTCTTCAAATCACTTTGATTTGGTTTGCCTTTTAGTAAAATAGGTTCTAAATCTTTAAATGCTTTGTTCTACTGAGATTCGAAGTCCTAGATGCTTTCCATTCATTTCAAACAATTTGATCACTTTTTTTCTATTTTCCAAACTTCTTTCTTCTAATCACTTTGATTTGGTTTGACTTTTAGTGAAATGATTTCTAAATGTTAAAAAGTGTTGTTCTAGTGAGATTCGAAGCCCCAGATTCTTTCCATTCATTTCAAACAATTTGATCACTTTGTTTCTATTTTGTAAACTTCTGTCTTGTAATCATTTTGATTTGGTTTGTCTAAATGGCTTCTAAATCTTAAAATGCGTTGTTCTAGTAAGGCTCAAAGCCCTAGCTACATTTTCAAACAATTTGGTCACTTTGTTTCTATTTTCCAAGCTTCTTTCTTCAAATCACTTTGATTTCGTTTGCCTTTTAGTAAATAGCTTCTAAATCTTTAAATGCGTTGTTCTGCTGAGATTTGAAGCACTAGATGCTTTCCATTCATTTCAAACAATTTGATCACTTTACTTCTATTTTCCAAACTTCTTTTTCTAATCGCTTTGATTTGATTTGACTTTTAGTGAAATGGCTTCTAAATGTTAAAATGTGTTGTTCTAGTGAGATTCGAAGCCCCAGATTCTTTCCATTCATTTCAAACAATTTGATCACTTTGTTTCTATTTTGCAAACTTCTGTCTTCTAATCACTTTGATTTGGTTTGTCTGAATGGCTTCTAAATCTTAAAATACGTTGTTCTAGTGAGATTCAAAGCCCTAGCCACATTTTCAAACAATTTGGTCACTATTGTTTCAATTCGAGTTTGTGAACAGTGATTTCCAAACTTCTTACTTCTAATCATTTTGATTTAATTTGTCTTTTAGTGAAAAGGCATCTAAATCTTAAAATGCGTTGTTCTTGTGAGACTCAAAGCCCTAGTTACTTTTTTAAACAATTTGATCACTTTATTTCAATTTGAATTTATGAACATTGATTTTTCAAACTTCCTGCTTCTAATCACTTTGATTTGGTTTGTCTTTCAGTGAAATAGCTTCTAAATCTTTATATGCGTTGTTCTAATGAGATTCGAAGCCCTAGATGCTTTCCATTCATTTCAAACAATTTGATCACTTTGCTTCTATTTTCCAAACTTCTTTCTGCTAATCACTTTGATTTGATTTGACTTTTAGTGAAATGGCTTCTAAATGTTAAAATGTGTTGTTCTAGTGAGATTCGAAGCCCCAGATTCTTTCCATTCATTTCAAACAATTTGATCACTTTGTTTCTATTTTGCAAACTTCTGTCTTCTAATCACTTTGATTTGGTTTGTCTAAATGGCTTCTAAATCTTAAAATACGTTGTTCTAGTTACTTTTTCAAACAATTTGATCATTTTGTTTCTATTTTCCAAGCTTCTTTCTTCAAATCACTTTGATTTGGTTTGCCTTTTAGTAAAATAGCTTCTATATCTTTAAATGCGTTGTTCTACTGAGATTCGAAACCCTAGATGCTTTCCATTCATTTCAAACAATTTGATCACTTTTTTTCTATTTTCCAAACTTCTTTCTTCTAATCCCTTTGATTTGATTTGACTTTCAGTGAAATGATTTCTAAATGTTAAAAGGTGTTGTTCTAGTGAGATTCGAATCCCCATATTCTTTCCATTCATTTCAAACAATTTGATCACTTTGTTTCTATTTTGCAAACTTCTGTCTTCTAATCACTTTGATTTGGTTTGTCTAAATGGCTTCTAAATCTTAAAATACGTTGTTCTAGTTACTTTTTCAAACAATTTGATCACTTTGTTTCTATTTTCCAAGCTTCTTTCTTCAAATCACTTTGATTTGGTTTGCCTTTTAGTAAAATAGCTTCTATATCTTTAAATGCGTTGTTCTACTGAGATTCGAAACCCTAGATGCTTTCCATTTATTTCAAACAATTTGATCACTTTTTTTCTATTTTCCAAACTTCTTTCTTCTAATCCCTTTGATTTGATTTGACTTTCAGTGAAATGATTTCTAAATGTTAAAAGGTGTGGTTCTAGTGAGATTCGAATCCCCAGATTTTTTCCATTCATTTCAAACAATTTGATCACTGTGTTTCAATTTTGCAAACTTCTATCTTGTAACCCTTTGATTTGGTTTGTCTAAATGGCTTCTAAATTTTAAAATGCGTTGTTCTAGTGAGGCTCAAAGCCCTAGCCACATTTTCAAACAATTTGGTCACTTTTGTTTCAATTCGAGTTTGTGAACAGTGATTTCCAAACTTTTTGCTTCTAATCATTTTGATTTGTTCTGTCTTTTAGTGAAAATGCATCTAAATCTTAAAATTCGTTGTTCTTGTGAAACTCAAAGCCCTAGTTACTTTTTTAAACAATTTGATCACTTTGTTTCAATTAGAATTTATGAACAGTGATTTTTCAAACTTGATGGTTCTAATCACTTTGATTTGGTTTGTCTTTTATGAAATAGCTTCTAAATCTTTAAATGCGTTGTTCTAGTGAGATTTAAAGCACTAGACGCTTTCCATTCATCTCAAACAATTTGATCACTTTGTTTCTATTTTCCAAACTTCTTTTTCTAATCAATTTGATTTGATTTGACTTTTAGTGAAATGGTTTCTAAATGTTAAAATGTGTTGTTCTGGTGAGATTCGAAGCCCCAGATTCTTTCCATTCATTTCAAACAATTTGATCACTTTGTTTCTATATTGCGAACTTCTGCCTTGTAATCACTTTGGTTTGTCTAAATGGCTTCTAAATTTTAAAATGTGTTGTTCTAGTGAGGCTCAAAGCCCTAGACACATTTTCAAACAATTTGGTCACTTTTGTTTCAATTCGAGTTTGTGAACAGTGATTTCCAAACTTTTTGCTTCTAATCATTTTGATTTGGTTTGTCGTTTAGTGAAAATGCATCTAAATCTTAAAATGCGTTGTTCTTGTGAAACTCAAAGCCCTAGTTACTTTTTTAAACAATTTGATCACTTTGTTTCAATTTGAATTTATGAACAGTGATTTTTTAAACTTGATGGTTCTAATCACTTTGATTTGGTTTGTCTTTTAGTGAAATAGCTTCTAAATCTTTAAATGCGTTGTTCTAGTGAGATTTGAAGCACTAGACGCTTTCCATTCATTTCAAACAATTTGATCACTTTGTTTCTATTTTCCAAACTTCTTTTTCTAATCAATTTGATTTGATTTGACTTTTAGTGAAATGGTTTCTAAATGTTAAAATGTGTTGTTCTGGTGAGAATCGAAGCCCCAGATTCTTTCCATTCATTTCAAACAATTTGATCACTTTGTTTCTATATTGCGAACTTCTGTCTTGTAATCACTTTGGTTTGTCTAAATGGCTTCTAAATTTTAAAATGCGTTGTTCTAGTGAGGCTCAAAGCCCTCGCCACATTTTCAAACAATTTGGTCACTTTTGTTTCAATTCGAGTTTGTGAACAGTGATTTCCAAACTTCTTGCTTCTAATCATTTTGATTTGGTTTGTCTTTTAGTGAATAGGCATCTAAATCTTAAATTGCGTTGTTCTTGTGAGACTCAAAGCCCTGGTTACTTTTTAAACAATTTGATCAGTTTGTTTCAATTTGAATTTATGAACATTGATTTTTCAAACTTCATGCTTCTAATCACTTTGATTTGGTTTGTATTTTAGTGAAATAGCTTCTAATTCTTTAAATGCATTGTTCTAGTAAGATTTGAAGCGCTAGACGCTTTCCATTCATTTCAAACAATTTGATCACTTTGTTTCTATTTTCCAAACTTCTTTCTTCTAATCACTTTGATTTGATCTGACTTTTAGTGAAATGGCTTCTAAATGTTAAATTGTGTTGTTCTGGTGAGATTCGAAGCCCCAGATTCTTTCCATTCATTTCAAACAATTTGATCACTTTGTTTCTATTTTGCAAACTTCTGTCTTGTAATCACTTTGATTTGGTTTGTCTAAATGGCTTCTAAATATTAAAATGCGTTGTTCTAGTGAGGCTCAAAGCCCTAGTTACATTTTCAAACAATTTGGTCACTTTTATTTCAATTTGAGTTTGTGAACAGTGATTTCCAAACTTCGTGCCTCAAATCACTTTGATTTGGTTTGTCTTTTAGTGAAGTGGCTTCTAAATGTTAAAATGTGTTGTTCTAGTGTGATTCAAAGCCCCTGATTGTTGGAGGCATCATGGAGTATGAAAGTGTGTGCCATTTAGTGTATGATGTTCCATACACAAATTTGTGCCGATCGTTTGAAGGTCTTCCACTCCGAAGTAGCTCTTGCACTCTTTATACGAAATGATCCTTAGATGTCTAGAATGGATCTGGAAAGTTACAAACTTCTGTCTTGTAATCACTTTGATTTGGTTTGTCTAAATGGCTTCTAAATCTTAAAATGCGTTGTTCTATTGTGGCTCAAAGCCCTAGTTACATTTTCTAACAATTTGGTCACTTTTGTTTCAATTTGAGTTTATGAACTGTGATTTCCAAACTTCTTGCTTCTAATCACTTTGATTTGGTTTGTCTTTTTGTGAAATGGCTTCTAAATATTAAAATGCGTTGGTCTTGTGAGACTCAAAGCCCCAGTTACTTTTTCAAACAATTTTGTCACTTTTGTTTCAATTTGAGTTGATGAGCAGTGAGTTTTCAAGGTTCTTACTTCTACTCACGTTGATTTGGTTTGTCTTGTAGTGAAAAAGCTTCAAAATCTTTACATGCGTTGTTCTAGTGAGATTCAAAGCCCTAGATGCTCTCCTTTCATTCCAAACCATTTGATCACTTGGTTTCTATTTTCCAAACTTCTTGCATCTAATCACTTTGATTTGGTTTGTGATAGGAGCATTTTAATGCGACATTTTAACTGCTTTTCCCTACATTTTCTGCGCCATTTCCTTTTAAAATCCTTGTTTGGGAAAGTTTCCATTCTTTGATTGGGAAAGTTCCTATCTGTAGAAAGTTTCTATTTTGTAGTTTCTATTTTTCATTTTTAGAAAGTTTCCCTTTTTAGTTTAGGAAAGTTTCCATTTTTTCATTTTAGGAAAGTTTCTATTTTTCATTTTGGAGACTTATCTTAGGGATTTGCCATCCAAAGCTATGAGATAAAGGAGGGGAGTAACGTGAAACCCTAGCAAAGATGACGCAAAAGGGAGACTTCTAAGGAAAACAAAAGTGTGAAGAGCAAGAAAGTCCCAAAAGACGTCTAGATTCATTCCTAGAAACCCTAAAGGAAGTTTGGCCGAAATTGAACTACAAAATCAGAAATTATCTAAAGGAATTTCGGCCAAGATATTAGGGAATTAAAATGGAGTTTTGTGATTGGTTGGAGCACATCATAGGGCTTATTTGGCAAGCTATTATTGGAGGAAACTATGTGGAATTTTCAGAATTAATTCCATGGGAAATAAAGAAGAAATACACGGCTTGGAGACCAAGTTTGCCGTGCTCCTATATATACTCTCCCATATGTGACGTTCAAGACACTTTAGACACTCCACAAATTTCAGAAAATAATCTTTTTGCCGTGAGCTTTCCTCTCCTTCTCTCCATCCTCTAGTCATCTCCACGAGTTCAAGCAAGGCCAAGGGAGAAGAAGAACCGTGAGCATTCATCCATCACCATCCTTGAAGCTTGCTTTCGAGATTCAAGAAACCACAAAACCAATTCATCTCATCTTCATCCACGGTGTAATCCGATTCTCCTTTGTAACCTTTGCTTTGAATTTCGTTGGTTTTGTATTAGTTGACACATATGTTTGAACAATTTATTGATTCTGAAATTCTATGATTAATTGAGAATATTTCGATTCTTATATTGTGATTCTTAGTTGCTTTTGTGTGATTGTTTGATTAAAATTGCTTAATAGATATCTTTTGTATTTTAATCTTAAATGGTTCAAAACTTTTAGGGTTCTAATATGAATGGTGCTAGAATTTAAGAACATGAATCAACTTTTTGGTTTTGTGTTCTTGAATCGAAAAGTAGTGAAGGTTTTGTGCAAAAATCGGTTTTAATCAAAGATGATTGCAATTAGGTGAACTTTTTCATACTAAGTTGCACACTTGAGTTGATAGCCTTTCTAGGTGTTTAATGCGTTAATCATGTGTGATTGTCTAGCTTTCTAGTGCTTGAATGCATGTTTGATAGGATTAGTCTTTATGCTTTCACTTAGATTAATTAGCATTGAAAAGTAAAATATGGGAAATTGTTTACTTTCTAACGTTTCACATGATCAACTCCTTTTGCATGACTTAGATGAACAATATTAGAACTTGAATCGATTTTAATCATAGTTTTGGTTTTGATCTTTATTCTCTCATTCCATTCGTTTGTTTTTGTTTTTATGTTTTCTTTATTTTCTTTTTAGTTTTCGAAAATCAAAACTTAAATCCCCCCTTTATTTCGTGAATAATGTATATACTTGAGAATATCTTTGTGAATATTACTTTGTTTTGATTTTAATTGTTTAATTGTCCTACAATGACAGGTGTACCCTCAATCCCCGGAATAGAACGATCCCTATTTGCTTATACTACTAATGATTATTTCAGGGTTAAATTATGCGCTTGCTTTGAGCGTATCAATTTTTGGCGCCGTTACCGGGGATTGAAAAATCGCTTGTTAATTTGTGAATATTTATTTGTTTATATTGTTATCGAAAAAAAAAAAAAAAAATTTTACTTGTTAATTGTTTGTAATTCTCGAAAATTAGTTAGTTAATTACTTAGGTTGTTATTTATATTATTGAACACAAGTTTAATTGTGGGTTGTAAATTAAAGAAGGAATAGGTGAAGTCGTGTTTATTAATATTGGCCTAAACCCCTTATTGGTACCTAGTTCAGGTCCTATAAGGTTGAGGGCGGCCTTTATTAACATTCATTGAACTGTCTTCACACTTAGGACCTTTTGCATCTAAGTAAGTATAGCCTATGTGGAATGGTGTCTAGGAAGGGGACAACGTTCATGATGGGTTCTGGATCCAGAAGTGCTTACAAATGGGCCTAAACCACAATGTTGGAGTAGCTCATGCCAAAATGGATCCTACCTCTTGTGTTCGCCCTCCCTACCTGGCCATTTCAATAAGGTTGCCCAAAAGATGTAGGAGGGACTTTGTGTCTAGGCGATTATACTTGGGCCGCACGTCCACTTGATTTACCGCTTGGAATTAAATTTGATATCAATATTATTTATGACAAAAGAAAATGTAAGAAATTGTTGTGACACTTAAGGTATATTGGATTAAACATAATCTTGGAAAAGGGTAGCTGTTACAGTCCCATTGCACACTAAAATTCCCTGTTCCCGTACCTACGTGTTGAAAATAATAGTAAAAAAAAAAAAAAAAAAAAAAAAAGATAGTTGACGTTTTGTACATGTGTGTTGTGTGAAAATTTTTGTACATAATTTGTCTAATTTTACTTGTAAAGAAAAAGAAAAGAAAAGTAGTAAATTGTGATTATGAATTTTGTTAAATACTTAATTGTTGTAAGTGTGTAAAATCGTATGAGTAGACAAGGGCCCTTTTGTTAATATTGGCCTTAACCCTTCATTAGTACCTTTCTAAGGTCTTATGAGGTTGAGGGCGGCCTTTATTAACATTTGGAGGACAATCTAACACATGAGTTATTTTCAAGCTGAGTAAGGGGCGTATGGATGGTGTCTTAGGTTGAGACCCTGGGTGATGGGTTCAAATTAGATCTCAGAGATACTATAGACTGTGCCTAAACCACAATGTGGGAGTAGCTAATAGGGGCCTAAACCTCAATGAGGGAGTAGCCTCCGTAGTGTCACCAAATGAGTTCTCCCTCTCACTTACCTCTTAATCTGGCCATCTAGCCTTCTGAAACAAAGGAAATAGACTTATGTCTAGATGACAATCCCTAGGTCGTATCTCACCAATAATAGTGGTTTCTATTGGGCTCGACTTACAACTTGGAATCAATTGAGATATTAACGATGTTTATAATTATTAAAAGCAAAAAGAAAAATACTTGTACATAACTTTCACGTGTTTTGTTTTGTTTTCATACTTTTCTTTTGTGTACAAATTTGTTACGTTTCTCTTTTGTTGTGTATTGTGAATTGTATTTCTTGTGTTTTGTAATTTACTAACTTGCGTTAAGTTTGATGTTGTTCAGGATCTCCATGAATGTCTGATCCTTCTAAAATACCTAGTATACAAGAGATTGAAGAAAGGCTTGCTCGTTTGAAGAATCCTCCACAACCTGAACCAAGAAGACCTTCTTCACCTTTGAGATTCAGACCATACACATTCAACGCTCAAGGGAAAAGGATCTTTGACCCTTTGGAAGATTCCACCTCACCTACACCATCTCCATCACCACCTTCACGTTCACCCTCACCTGTAATTTCGTCCAACTCTACCCCACCTCCTTCACCACCACCTGAAGAAGAAGCAAGAATGCCATCCATTAGGGAACTCTCTACAGCAACAGTCGAAGGAGGACCTCCTACGAGCATTGTATACCCTGCCCCTGCTGCAGGAAGACAAGCAGAATTCGAGCTTAAGAGTGGATTGTTGCACAAGCTCCCTATGTTCCATGGCCTTAATATGGAGGATGCTAACAAGCATATCAGGGAATTCCAGTCTGTGTGTACAAACATGCAACCACAAGGAGCAGATGAAAACATTCTCAAGATGAAGGCATTTCCTTTCTTCCTAGCTGACAGAGCCAAAGATTGGCTAAATGAGCTTCCTGCTGGACGTATCACTTCATGGGAAACTATGATGCAAGCCTTCTTGGAAAAGTACTTCCCAGCTTCGAAGGTCATAACACTTAGAAAGAAACTCAGTGGAATTGAGCAAGCCCAAGATGAGTCCTATGCTGCCTACTATGAGAGGTTCAATTCCTTACTTGCACAATGTCCTCAACATCAGATGAAGGATGAGACCCTACTTACCTGCTTTTACGAAGGACTCCTACCTTTAGAGAGACAAATGCTTGATGCTGCAGCTGGAGGAGCTTTTGTGGATAAGTCACCTGCTGCTGGAAAGGAACTTATAGCAAACCGTGCCTTGAACAGTCAACAATATGAGGGTGTAGGACACTCTACTCGTAGGGTACATGAAGTGAGCAGGAACACTGCCATTGAAGATCAACTGAATAAGCTCACCCTCCTTATGAACCAAGTTATAAGTTCTAAGGGGCCAGGTCCTACAATAGCTTGTGGGGTATGCTCTATGCAAGGGCATGTCACCGATCAATGCCCTCAACTCAATGACAATGGAGGATGGGAATCTGCAAATGCTATTAGAGGGTATCAAGGAGGATATCAGGGAGGATATCAGGGAGGACCTCAACGTCCTAGGCATGACCCTTATTCAAATACTTACAATCCAGGATGGAGGGACCATCCCAACTTCAAGTGGACCAACAATGAGAATGCTCAGAACCCTCTTGGTGGGAACTTCCAACTTCCTCAAGGGCCTTCATTTCAAGGACCTTCCTTTCAAAGGCCTTACATGCCTCCTCAACAGAACTCAGGGAGTTCAATGTCCCATTATGATAAAACGTTGGAAGCCTTGACTAGTTCTACTCAAGCATTGACAAACTCTACACAGGCTTTGATTCAAGGACAACAGACCCATACTAAGGATATTGCAGATCTTAAGAGGCAAATGGGCCAAGTTGTGGACTTCATGGGCAAGATTCACGAGTCTGGGAAGCTCCCTAGTAACACAATGCCTAACCCTAAGGGTAACGTGGAGAATGCTTCAGTTGTTACTACAAGGAGTGGACGAACATTTGTGGACCAACCTAAACGAATCAAAGAGGCCCAAGCAAGCTTTGAGGAAGAACAAGAGCCCACCAAGTTGGGAATTGAGAATGACCCTGCAACATCTAGGGTAGAGGATAGAACGTCCTCACCTCCTAAGGCAATTCCGGAAGATAAAGGTAAAACTTCTAACTTGTCCAAATCGGTTATTGTTAACCCTTCTTCTCCTTGCATGCCCTTCCCACGCAGGTTTGCCCAATCTAAGAAGGACGAAAGTGATCAAGCTATCTTGGACACTTTCAAGAAGGTGCAAGTGAACTTACCCCTCCTTGAGGCCATCAAGCAAGTGCCCAAATATGCCAAGTTTTTGAAAGAACTTTGCACCACAAGGAGGAAAAATCGAGAGAAGGAGGTGGTAAAGGTAAGTGAGAACGTTTCTGCCCTCATTGTTTTGCTATGCATGATGGATTTCGAAATTTGGTCTCTCTACATCAACAAGTGCTCTACGAGGTTTTTAGGATACTTTGTGATTTTCCTATCCCTTCGTTTCTTTAAACCTTAAACCTTGGCCCCATTATAACCCTTAATTATAAGACCTCTTTGATCCTTAAGATGGGATAGCCTTTGATCTGTGGAGATGAGTTATGACTGTTGAACTTATGGCTTGGGTCCATTTGTGCATGTGATTGATATCCTTCATGAGATCTTTTGAAAAATATATATGTGCTTTCGTTTCTTAATATGTGATACACTTGCTAATCTTTCACATATACTTGAGTGATAAGCTTTTAAGCATGAGCCTTGAATCTGAGAGATGAAAGAGTGACATATCCATATGAGGTTTGAATCATGACTTGTTTGAAATATGTTAAGCTCCACCCATCACCATTGTTACCCCCAAGTCTTACATGCTTATATGTGGATTATATTTTGTAATTAGCTCTTGAATATTTTGAAGATGTGATGCTTGGTTAAGTGCTAATCTTGGTGACTTGAAAGTATGAGATTTCTGAGACAATATGTTAAAGGGCAATAGAGTCTTTCATGTGTCAACGTTGGAGTCTTTAATTGTGACTTTTTGTCTTGATTTTGTCTAAGTGTTTTTTGACGTTTTTCTTGTTTTGAGTCCTTATGTTTTCGTTTCCTCTACTTAAGTTTATTTTTGTTGGTCTTATTTGTTTTGTGTCTTAGTGTTTTTGGTTTGTTATATTGATTTTGCTAAGGGACTAGCAAAAGCTAAGTGTGGGGGTATTTGATAGGAGCATGAAATGTGACGTTATAAGTATCTAAACCCTATATTTTGCTAAGTTATTTCTTTTAACTTGATCAATTTAACTTAGTTAGTGTTTTTCAGATAAAATGGAGTCTCAAAGTCCAAAAATGGCTAAGGAAGCACAAGTGGCGCAGAAATGAAAAGAAATGAAGAAATGGAAGTTTTCCCAGTTTGACTAGGAAAAAGAATCCCAGTTAGAGTAGGAATCTGAAGCTGACTTGGACTAGGAGTTCTACTTGGACAAGGAAACCCAATTCTACTCAGATAAGGAATACTAGTGTGATAAGGAGTCCCTGTTGGATAAGGATTACTCAAGAAAGTTCCGGAAGAGTGTAGAAGCATCTCGGAAAAGAAGTTCGTATTTGACTAGGAAACCTACTTGCATATGGAGTTCTACTCACACTAGGAGACCTGTGGAAGCTAGGAGAAGTCCTTGGAACGTTCATGAAGCATCTAGAAGTCTCAAGAAGATCATGTGCGATGCACACTTGGAGGAAGTCTCAAAGAATTCGGATTTCAAAGCAATGAGGAGTTTGGATTTCTAGTTGAGTTTGGATTGGATTTTCCGTGAGATTCTTGAAGGTTCTAGGGAGTTCTTGACGTTTCATTCTTCAACAAGGCGTGGAAGACATGTGAGAGGCATGTGATGTGAAGGAAATCCTAAATGGACAAGAGTTGTGCTTTGAAAGTCAAATCCATTACAGATTCGGAAATCTGCCTGTGCAGATCAGTCAACTTCAACGGAGTTTCAAAAACAGCTCAGAGCTCAGAAAATTATGATCTTTATATGGTTGGAAAGCTACAGATGTCTAGTTTCCAGAACTTTTTACAGCTCAGTGATATCTGTTTTCTAGAAGAAGTTATGGCCAATTTGGTACACAGAGGTCAAGTCTGCCGGGAAACTGTTTCGTGTCAAAGAAGTCCTAAATCAACAAGAACTTGGAGAAGTCAAGTAGGAATGAATTGGGAGTGCCTTGAGACGTTCTCCTATATATACCTAGTGTATTTGACGTCTCAGGAGTGACACATTCTTTCTCCACAATTTCGATTTCTCACTTGTTCTCTCTAAGTTTCAGTTTTTGCAATCTTCAAGGAGCATAGCCGTGACCATCCACCTTCCTAGCCGTGTTCATCACTTGTGCATCATCTTGGATCTGCTTTGGACCTTGGGACGTGATCAAGGGTTGTTCGTACCATCATCTTCTCATGTTAATTTGCGGTTATGGCTTTCTTGTAGTTAGAATTTCTGCTTTGGAATTTTTGTTGTTTAAACCGAAACTATGATGTGACAAACCTATTTTTGGATTCAATTTAGATAGTTCTTTTCGTGTTTGATATGTTTATGTGTTCTTGATCTTTGTTAATTGCCGAATTGATAGAATGATGATCTGATTTTGTGCTTCAGTACATGTCAACGATTCACTTGGTCTGACAAACATAATAGGATGAATTGCATGTAACTTGCTAGTAATTAGGTTTTCTTGGTAAACTCTAATTCAATATATAGTGAAGGCTTGCTTTGAGTCGTAAATCAGATTATGCATGTGATGAATAGTTTTGACACGCTTGGATTTGCATGTTCATCAATTCTTTCTTGAACTTAATGATTTGAAAACGAATTTCAACGTATGTGTGTATTCGGGTTTTCAAAATAAATTGATTTGGTGCTTTGCTATTTCGATTAACTTAAGAAAGAAAGTTAAAAGGGACATTGGTTGCTTTGATCTTTGTGTCTTGATTGATGGCGTTCTTGGTAATAAACAAGATTAAGGGATGTATGAATATGTTGTTCTTAAATTGTTCCTGATGAATTGTTTTCCAAAAATTCTTCTTTTCCCACCTATGTAAATAAAATGATTTCTTCGCTTTTATTCTTTTATTTGTTTTCTGAAAATTTACATTTTAATCTTCAAAAAAAAGCCCCCCATCTTTATGTTTTCTTGTTCGTGTATATTTGTAAATAACTAAATTTAACTTAGATTCTTAGGTAGCATGTTCATGAAAATGATAAAATAAATAAAATAAAATAAATGTTTTTAAAAATTCATGAATAGTGTCTCCGTGAATAGTAAATATGTGTTAGTGTTTTCTAGGAATTAATTTGGTGGTTTTTAGGGATTTGTTTTGTGTTTTTTAGGAGTCGCTAAAACATAGGAATTCTTTTGGTGTTGTTTAGGAAAAGTAGTTAGAGTTAGTTTTGACTTAGGATTTCTTGTTTGACTTGATTAGACTTTGTATCCTTGTTGTTTATGGTTTTCTAATGTGATTATGACTTATAAAATGTATTTAAGTAGGATTAGTATTTCCAAAACCTATTCTAACTTAAATTCTCTCTTCCTTTCGAATTATGTGTATATATATACTTGTGATTTTCGTTTCTCTCTCTCATTCTTTCATGTGATACATGTATGTTTTTCTCTCTAACTCTTTGTTGTTCTAACTTTAAAGCATGCTTGTAATTGTAAACTTGTAAAGTGTTCTAATAATTTCATAACTTGTAAATTCTTCTCTTTGATTTTTTTGTTTTCGTTTCACATGTTTGTACCCTCAATCCCCGGTTTTGAACGATACCCTATTTGCTCTATACTAATGATGATGTTTTTTCAGGGTTTAAATTGGCGTAGCTTTTGCATGTATCATACTTGTGAGATTCAAAGCCCTAGTTACTTTTTCAAACAAATTGATCACTTTGTTTCTATTTTCCAAATTTCTTTCTTCTAATCACTTTGATTTGGTTTGTCTTTTAGTGAAAAGGCTTCTAAAAATTAAAATGCGTTGTTCTAGTGAGATTCATTGCCCTAGATGCTGTCCATTCATTCCAAACCATTTGATTACTTTGTTTCTATTTTCCAAACTTTTTCTTCACATCACTTTGATTTGGTTTGTCTTTTAGTAAAATAGCTTCTAAATCTTTAAATGCGTTGTTCTAGTGAGATTCGAAGCCCTAGATGCTTTCCATTCATTTCAAACAATTTGATCACTTTGTTTCTATTTTCCAAACTTCTTTCTTCAAATCACTTTGATTTGGTTTGTCTTTAGTAAAATAGCTTCTAAATCTTTAAATGCGTTGTTCTAGTGAGATTCGAATTCCTAGAAGCTTTCCTTCCATTCATTTCAAACAATTTGATCACTTTGTTTATATTTTCCAAACTTCTTTCTTTTAATCACTTTAATTTGGTTTTTCTTTTAGTGAAAAGGCTTCTAAATCTTAAATTGCGTTGTTCTAGTGAGATTCAAAGTCCCAGATGCTCTCCATTCATTCCAAACCATTTGATCACTTGGTTTCTATTTTCCAAACTTCTTGCTTCTAATCACTTTGATTTGGTTCGTCTTTTAGTGAAATGGCTTCTAAATCTTAAAATGCGTTGTTCTTGTGAGATTCAAAGCCCTAGTTACTTTTTCAAACAATTTGATCACTTTGTTTCTATTTTCCAAGCTTGTTTCTTCAAATCACTTTGATTTGGTTTGTCTTTTAGTAAAATACCTTCTAAATCTTTAAATGAGTTGTTCTTGGGAGATTCAAAGCCCTAGATGCTTTCCATTCATTTCAAACAATTTGATCACTTTGTTTATATTTTCCAAACTTCTTTCATCTAATCACTTTAATTTGGTTTGTCTTTTAGTGAAAAGGCTTCTAAATCTTAAATTGCGTTGTTCTAGTGAGATTCAATGCCCTAGATGCTCTCCATTCATTGCATACCATTTGATCACTTTGTTTCTATTTTCCAAACTTCTTCCTTCTAATCACTTTGATTTGGTTTGTCTTCTAGTGAAATGGCTTCTAAATCTGAAAATGCGTTGTTCTTGTGAGATCCAAAGCCCTAGTTACTTTTTCAAACAATTTAATCAATTTTTTTCTATTTTAAAATCTTCTTTCTTCAATCACTTTGATTTGGTTTGTATTTTAATAAAATAGCTTCTAAATTTTTAAATGCGTTGTTCTAGTGAGATTCGAAGCCCTAGATGCTTTCTATTCATTTCAAACAATTTGATCACTTTGTTTCTATTTTCCAAACTTCTTTCTTCTAATCACTTTAATTTGGTTTGTCTTTTAGTGAAAAGGCTTCTAAATCTTAAATTGCGTTGTTCTAGTGAGATTCAAGGCCCTAGATGCTCTCCATTCATTGCAAACCATTTGATCACTTTGTTTCTATTTTCCAAACTTCTTGCTTCTAATCACTTTGATTTGGTTTGTCTTTTAGCGAAATGGCTTCTGAATCTTAAAATGCGTTGTTCTTGTGAGATCCAAAGCCCTAATTACTTTTTCAAACAATTTGATGACTTTTTTTCTATTTTAAAATCTTATTTCTTCTAATCACTTTGATTTGGTTTGTCTTTTTGTGAAAAGGTTTCTAAATCATAAAATGCGTTATTCTTGTGAGACTCAAAGCCCTAGTTACTTTTTCCAACAATTTGATCACTTTGTTTCAATTTGAATTTATGAACAGTGATTTTTCAAACTTCATGCTTCTAATCACTTTGAATTGGTTTGTCTTTTTTTCTGAAATAGCTTCTAAATGTTTAAATGAGTTATTCCAGTGAGACTCAAAGCGCTAGTTATTTTTTCGAACAATTTGGTCACTTTTGTTTCAATTTGAGTTTGTGAACAGTAATTTCCAAACTTTGTGCTTCAAATCACTTTGATTTGGTCTGCCTGTTAGTGAAATGTCTTCTAAATTTTTAAATGCGTTGTGCTAGTGAGATTCAAAGCTCTACTTACTTTTCCAAACATTTTGATCACTTTGTTTCAATTTGAGTTGATGAGCAGTGAGTTTTCAAGTTTCTTACTTCTAATCACGTTTATTTGGTTTGTCTTGTAGTGAAATAGCTTCAAAATCATTATATGCGTTGTTCTAGGGAGATTCAAAGTCCCAGATGCTCTCCATTCATTCCAAACCATTTGATCACTTGGTTTCTATTTTCCAACCTTCTTGCTTCTAATCACTTTGATTTGGTTTGTATTTTAGTGAAAATGCTTCTAAATCTTAAAATGCGTTGTTCTTGTGAGATCCAACGCCCTAGTTACTTTTTCAAACAATTTGATCACTTTTTTTCTATTTTAAAATCTTCTTTCTTCAAATCACTTTGATTTGGTTTCTATTTTAGTAAAATAGCTTCTAAATCTTTAAATGCGTTGTTCTAGTGGGATTCGAATTCCTAGTTGCTTTCCATTCATTTCAAACAATTTGATCACTTTCTTTCTATTTTCCAAACTTCTTTCTTCAAATCACTTTGATTTGGTTTGTCTTTAGTAAAATAGCTTCTAAATCTTTAAATGCGTTGTTCTAGTGAGATTCGAATTCCTAGAAGCTTTCCATTCATTTCAAACAATTTGATCACTTTGTTTATATTTTCTAAACTTCTTTCTTTTAATCACTTTAATTTGGTTTGTCTTTTAGTGAAAAGGCTTCTAAATCTTAAATTGCGTTGTTCTAGTGAGATTCGAAGCCCTAGATGCTTTCCATTCATTTCAAACAATTTGATCACTTTGTTTCTATTTTCCAAACTTCTTTCTTCTAATCACTTTAATTTGGTTTGTCTTTTAGTGAAAAGGCTTCTAAATCTTAAATTGCGTTGTTCTAGTGAGATTCAAGGCCCTAGATGCTCCATTCATTGCAAACCATTTGATCACTTTGTTTCTATTTTCCAAACTTCTTGCTTCTAATCACTTTGATTTGGTTTGTCTTTTAGCGAAATGGCTTCTGAGTCTTAAAATGCGTTGTTCTTGTGAGATCCAAAGCCCTAGTTACTTTTTCAAACAATTTGATCACTTTGTTTATATTTTCCAAACTTCTTACTTCTAATCACTTTGATTTGGTTTGTCTTTTTGTGAAAAGGTTTCTAAATCATAAAATGCGTTATTCTTGTGAGACTCAAAACCCTAGTTACTTTTCCAACAATTTGATCACTTTGTTTCAATTTTAATTTATGAACAGTGATTTTTCAAACTTCATGCTTCTAATCACTTTGAATTGGTTTGTCTTTTTGTGAAATAGCTTCTAAATGTTTAAATGAGTTATTCTAGTGAGACTCAAAGCGCTAGTTATTTTTTCGAACAATTTGGCCACTTTTGTTTCAATTTGAGTTTGTGAACAGTAATTTCCAAACTTTGTGCTTCAAATCACTTTGAGTTGGCCTGCCTGTTAGTGAAATGTCTTCTAAATCTTTAAATGCGTTGTGCTAGTGAGATTCAAAGCTCTACTTACTTTTCCAAATTTTTTGATCACTTTGTTTCAATTTGAGTTGATGAGCAGTGAGTTTTCTAGTTTCTTACTTCTAGTCACGTTTATTTGGTTTGTCTTGTAGTGAAATAGCTTCAAAATCTTTATATGCGTTGTTCTAGGGAGATTCAAAGTCCCAGATGCTCTCCATTCATTCCAAACCATTTGATCACTTGATTTCTATTATCCAACCTTCTTGCTTCTAATCACTTTGATTTGGTTTGTCTTTTAGTGAAATGGCTTCTAAATCTTAAAATGCGTTGTTCTTGTGAGATCCAAAGCCCTAGTTACTTTTTCAAACAATTTGATCACTTTGTTTCTATTTTCCAAGCTTCTTTCTTCAAATCACTTTGATTTGGTTTGTCTTTTAGTAAAATACCTTCTAAATCTTTAAATGCGTTGTTCTAGTGAGATTCGAATTCCTAGATGCATTCCATTCATTTCAAACAATTTGATCACTTTGTTTCTATTTTCCAAACTTCTTTCTTCAACTCACTTTGATTTGGTTTGTCTTTTAGTGAAATGGCTTCTAAATCTTAAAATGCGTTGTTCTTGTGAGATTTGAAGCCTTAGATGCTTTCCATTCATTTTGAAACAATTTGATCACTTTGTTTCTATTTTCAAAACTTCTTGAGTCTACTCACTTTGATTTGGTTTGTCTTTTAGTGAAATGGCTTCTAAATCTTAAAATGCGTTGTTCTTGTGAGATTCAAAGCCCTAGTTACTTTTTCAAACAATTTGATCACTTTGTTTCTATTTTCCAAACTTTTTTCTTCTAATCACTTTGATTTGGTTTGTCTTTTAGTGAAAAGGCTTCTAAAAATTAAAATGCGTTGTTCTAGTGAGATTCATTGCCCTAGATGCTGTCCATTCATTCCAAACCATTTGATCACTTTTATTCTATTTTCCAAACTTCTTTCTTCTAATCACTTTGATTTAGTTTGTCTTTTAGTGAAATGGCTTCTAAATCTTAAAATGCGTTGTTCTTGTGAGATTCAAAGCCCTAGTTACTTTTTCAAACAATTTGATCATTTTGTTTCTATTTTCCAAGCTTCTTTCTTCAAATCACTTTGATTTGGTTTGTCTTTTAGTAAAATACCTTCTAAATCTTTAAATGAGTTGTTCTAGTGAGATTCAAAGCCCTAGATGCTTTCCATTCATTTCAAACAATTTGATCACTTTGTTTATATTTTCCAAACTTCTTGCTTCTAATCACTTTAATTTGGTTTGTCTTTTTGTGAAAAGGTTTCTAAATCATAAATTGCGTTGTTCTTGTGAGACTCAAAACCCTAGTTACTTTTCTAACAATTTGATCACTTTGTTTCAATTTGAATTTATGAACAGTGATTTTTCAAACTTCATGCTTCTAATCACTTTGAATTGGTTTGTCTTTTTGTGAAATAGCTTCTAAATGTTTAAATGAGTTATTCTAGTGAGACTCAAAGCGCTAGTTATTTTTTCGAACAATTTGGTCACTTTTGTTTCAATTTGAGTTTGTGAACAGTAATTTCCAAACTTTGTGCTTCAAATCACTTTGATTTGGTCTGCCTGCTAGTGAAATGTCTTCTAAATCTTTAAATGCGTTGTGCTAGAGAGATTCAAAGCTCTACTTACTTTTCCAAATATTTTGATCACTTTGTTTGAATTTGAGTTGATGAGCAGTGAGTTTTCAAGTTTCTTACTTCTAATCACGTTTATTTGGTTTGTCTTGTAGTGAAATAGCTTCAAAATCTTTATATGCGTTGTTCTAAGGAGATTCAAAGTCCCAGATGCTCTCCATTCATCCCAAACCATTTGATCACTTGGTTTCTATTTTCCAACCTTCTTGCTTCTAATCACTTTGATTTGGTTTGTGTTTTAGTGAAAATGCTTCTAAATCTTAAAATGCGTTGTTCTTGTGAGATCCAAAGCCCTAGTTACTTTTCCAAACAATTTGATCACTTTTTTTCTATTTTAAAATCTTCTTTCTTCAAATCACTTTGATTTGGCTTCTATTTTAGTAAAATAGCTTCTAAATCTTTAAATGCGTTGTTCTAGTGAGATTCGAATTCCTAGATGCTTTCCATTCATTTCAAACAATTTGATCACTTTGTTTCCATTTTCCAAACTTCTTTCTTCAAATCACTTTGATTTGGTTTGTCTTTTAGTGAAATGGCTTCTAAATCTTAAAATGCGTTGTTCTTGTGAGATTCAATGCCCTAGTTACTTTTTCAAACAATTTGATCACTTTGTTTCTATTTTCCAAGCTTCTTTCTTCAAATCACTTTGATTTGGTTTGTCTTTTAGTAAAATACCTTCTAAATCTTTAAATGAGTTGTTCTAGTGAGATTCGAAGCCCTAGATGCTTTCCATTCATTTCAAACAATTTGATCACTTTGTTTATATTTTCCAAACTTCTTTCTTCTAATCACTTTAATTTAGTTTGACTTTTACTGAAAAGGCTTCTAAATCTTAAATTGTGTTGTTCTAGTGAGATTCAATGCCCTAGATGCTCTCCATTCATTGCAAACCATTTGATGACTTTGTTTCTTGATACGCTCAAAGCAAGCGCATAATTTAACCCTAAAATAATCATTAGTAGTATAAGCAAATAGGGATCGTTCTATTCCGGGGATTGAGGGTACACCTGTCATTGTAGGACAATTAAACAATTAAAATCAAAACAAAGTAATATTCACAAGTATATACATTATTCACGAAATAAAGGGGGGATTTAGGTTTTGATTTTCGAAAACTAAAAAGAAAACAAAGAAAACATAAAAACAAAAACAAACGAATGGAATGAGAGAATAAAGATCAAAACCAAAACTATGATTAAAATCGATTCAAGTTCTAATATTGTTCATCTAAGTCATGCAAAAGGAGTTGATCATGTGAAACGTTAGAAAGCAAACAATTTCCCATATTTTACTTTTCAATGCTAATTAATCTAAGTGAAAGCACAAAGACTAATCCTATCAAACATGCATTCAAGCTCTAGAAAGCTAGACAATCACACATGATTAACGCATTAAACACCTAGAAAGGCTATCAACTCAAGTGTGCAACTTAGTATGAAAAAGTTTCAAGGATGGTGATGGATTACACCGTGGATGAAGATGAGATGAATTGGTGTTGTGGTTTCTTGAATCTCGAAAGCAAGCTTCAAGGATGGTGATGGATGAATGCTCACGGTTCTTCTTCTCCCTTGGCCTTGCTTGAACTCGTGGAGATGACTAGAGGATGGAGAGAAGGAGAGGAAAGCTCACGGCAAAAAGATTATTTTCTGAAATTTGTGGAGTGTCTAAAGTTCTCTTGAACGTCACATATGGGAGAGTATATATAGGAGCACGGAAAACTTGGTCTCCAAGCCGTGTATTTCTTCTTTATTTCCCATGGAATTAATTCTGAAAATTCCACATAGTTTCCTCCAATAATAGCTTGCCAAATAAGCCCTATGATGTGCTCCAACCAATCACAAAACTCCATTTTAATTCCCTAATATCTTGGCCGAAATTCCTTGAGATAATTTCTGATTTTGTAGTTCAATTTCGGCCAAACTTCCTTTAGGGTTTCTAGGAATGAATCTAGACGTTTTTTGGGACTTTCTTGCTCTCCACACTTTTGTTTTCCTTAGAAGTCTCCCTTTTGCGTCATCTTTGCTAGGGTTTCACGTTACTCCTCCTTTATCTCATAGCTTTGGACGGCAAATCCCTAAGATAAGTCTCCAAATATATTTTCCTTCCATAAAAATTACCCTAGAAAATCTCCAACCGAAATCTTCTTTTAATTTCTGATTTTCACGCCATCTCCCTTGTTTATCTCTTGGCTTTGGACGGCAAACATCTCTAGGGTTTCTTCATTGCGTCACAAACCCTAATTCCATGGGCCCATGTGGGCCTTGATCCATTTTGCCGAAAATCCACTTCAATCTTTGAGTTCTTGGGCCTTGTTGCTTCAACTTCAAGCCTTTTCTTCCTTTAACGCCAAAACACTTCATTTTTCCATTTCTTTTTCATGGGTGCGTTGGAAACTTGCTTGGTAAGCTCTCCTCCATTTCGCAGGGTTTCCTGGTTGGAGCAGGAAAGCTTATTTCTTCATTTCTGCTCAATTGTGTGGCCTTTTGTGTCTCATTTTTGCTCCCCTTAACGTTCGCGAGCTCCTCTTTCCATTTGTGCGTTCATTTCCACTTTTTAGCTCCGAGGTCCTGAAAATAGAAACCGTTAATGAAAAATAGAAACTTTCCTAAAATGAAAAATGGAAACTTTCCTAAACTAAAATGGGAAACTTTCTAAAAATGAAAAATAGAAACTACAAAATAGAAACTTTCTACAGATAGGAACTTTCCCAATCAAAGAATGGAAACTTTCCCAATCAAAGAATGGAAACTTTCCCAAACAGGGATTTTAAAAGGAAATGGCGCAAAAAATGTAGGGAAAAGCAGTTAAAACGTCGCATTAAAATGCTCATATCATTTCTATATTCCAAACTTCTTGCTTCTAATCACTTTGATTTGGTTTGTCTTCTAGTGATATGGCTTCTAAATCTTAAAATGCGTTGTTCTTGTGAGATCCAAAGCCCTAGTTACTTTTTCAAACAATTTGATCACTTTTTTTCTATTTTAAAATCTTCTTTCTTCAAATCACTTTGATTTGGTTTGTATTTTAGTAAAATAGCTTCTAAATCATTAAATGCGTTTTTCTAGTGAGATTCGAATTCCTAGATGCTTTCCATTCATTTCAAACAATTTGATCACTTTGTTTCTATTTTCCAAACTTCTTTCTTCAAATCACTTTGATTTGGTTTGTCTTTTAGTAAAATAGCTTCTAAATCTTTAAATGCGTCGTTCTAGTGAGATTCGAAGCCCTAGATGCTTTCCATTCATTTCAAACAATTTGATCACTTTGTTTCTATTTTCCAAACTTCTTTCTTCTAATCACTTTAATTCGGTTTCTCTTTTAGTGAAAAGACTTCTAAATCTTAAATTGCGTTGTTCTAGTGAGATTCAATGCCCTAGATGCTCTCCATTCATTGCAAACCATTTGATCACTTTGTTTCTATATTCCAAACTTCTTGCTTCTAATCACTTTGATTTGGTTTGTCTTCTAGCGAAATGGCTTCTAAATCTTAAAATGCGTTGTTCTTGTGAGATCCAAAGCCCTAGTTACTTTTTCAAACAATTTGATCACTTTTTTTCTATTTTAAAATCTTCTTTCTTCAAATCACTTTGATTTGGTTTGTATTTTCGTAAAATAGCTTCTAAATCTTTAAATGCGTTGTTCTAGTGAGATTCGAATCCCTAAATGCTTTCCATTCATTTTGAAACAATTTGATCACTTTGTTTCTATTTTCCAAACTTCTTGAGTCTACTCACTTTGATATGGTTTGTCTTTTAGTGAAATGGCTTCTAAATCTTAAAATGCGTTGTTGTTGTGAGATCCAAAGCCCTAGTTACTTTTTCAAACAATTTGATCACTTTTTTTCTATTTTCCAAGCTCCTTTCTTCAAATCACTTTGATTTGGTTTGTCTTTTTGTAAAATAGCTTCTAAATCTTTAAATGCGTTGTCCTAGTGAGATTCGAATTCCTAGATGCTTTCCATTCATTTCAAACAATTTGATCACTTTGTTTCTATTTTCCAAACTTCTTTCTTCTAATCACTTTAATTTGGTTTGTCTTTTAGTGAAAAGGTTTCTAAATCTTAAAATGCGTTGTTCTTGTGAGATTCGAAGCCCTAGATGCTCTCCATTCATTTTGAAACAATTTGATCACTTTGTTTCTATTTTCCAAGCTTGTTTCTTCAAATCACTTTGATTTGGTTTGTCTTTTAGTAAAATACCTTCTAAATCTTTAAATGAGTTGTTCTTGGGAGATTCAAAGCCCTAGATGCTTTCCATTCATTTCAAACAATTTGATCACTTTGTTTATATTTTCCAAACTTCTTTCATCTAATCACTTTAATTTGGTTTGTCTTTTAGTGAAAAGGTTTCTAAATCTTAAATTGCGTTGTTCAAGTCAGATTCAATGCCCTAGATGCTGTCCATTCATTGCAAACCATTTGATCACTTTGTTCCTATTTTAAAATCTTCTTTCTTCAAATCACTTTGATAGATGCTGTCCATTCATTGCAAACCATTTGATCACTTTGTTTCTATTTTCCAAACTTCTTGCTTCTAATCACTTTGATTTGGTTTGTCTTTTTGTGAAATGGTTTCTAAATCATAAAATGCGTTATTCTTGTGAGACTCAAAACCCTAGTTACTTTTCCAACAATTTGATCACTTTGTTTCAATTTGAATTTATGAACATTGATTTTTCAAACTTCATGCTTCTAATCACTTTGAATTGGTTTGTCTTTTTGTGAAATAGCTTCTAAATGTTTAAATGAGTTATTCTAGTGAGACTCAAAGCGCTAGTTAATTTTTCAAACAATTTGGTCACTTTTGTTTCAATTTGAGTTTGTGAACAGTAATTTCCAAACTTTGTGCTTCAAATCACTTTGATTTGGTCTGCCTGTTAGTGAAATGTCTTCTAAATCTTTAAATGCGTTGTACTAGTGAGATTCAAAGCTCTACTTACTTTTCCAAACGTTTTGATCAATTTGTTTCAATTTGAGTTGATGAGCAGTGAGTTTTCAAGTTTCTTACTTCTAATCACGTTTATTTGGTTTGTCTTGTAGTGAAATAGCTTCAAAATCTTTATATGCGTTGTTCTAGGGAGATTCAAAGTCCCAGATGCTCTCCATTCATTCCAAACCATTGGATCACTTGGTTTCTATTTTCCAACCTTCTTGCTTCTAATCGCTTTGATTTGGTTTCTATTTTAGTAAAATAGTTTCTAAATCTTTAAATGCGTTGTTCTAGTGAGATTCAAATTCCTTGATGCTTTCCATTCATTTCAAACAATTTGATTACTTTGTTTCTATTTTCCAAACTTCTTTCTTCAAATCACTTTGATTTGGTTTGTCTTTTAGTAAAATAGCTTCTAAATCTTTAAATGCGTTGTTCTAGTGAGATTCGAAGCCCTAGATGCTTTCCATTCATTTCAAACAATTTGATCACTTTGTTTCTATTTTCCAAACTTCTTTCTTCAAATCACTTTGATTTGGTTTGTCTTTTAGTGAAATGGCTTCTAAATCTTAAAATGCTTTGTTCTTGTGAGATTCAAAGCCCTAGTTACTTTTTCAAACAATTTGATCACTTTGTTTCTATTTTCCAAACTTCTTTCTTCTAATCACTTTAATTTGGTTTGTCTTTTAGTGAAAAGGCTTCTAAATCTTAAAATGCGTTGTTCTTGTGAGATTCGAAGCCCTAGATGCTCTCCATTCATTTTGAAACAATTTGATCACTTGGTTTCTATTTTCGAAACTTCTTTCTTCTAATCACTTTGATTTGGTTTGTCTTCTAGTGAAATGGCTTCTAAATCTTAAAATGCGTTGTTCTTGTGAGATCCAAAGCCCTAGTTACTTTTTCAAACCATTTGATCTCTTTTTTTCTATTTTAAAATCTTCTTTCTTCAAATCACTTTGATTTGGTTTGTATTTTAGTAACATAGCTTTTAAATCTTTAAATGCGTTGTTCTAGTGTGATTCGAATTCCTAGATGCTTTCCATTCATTTCAAACAATTTGATCACTTTGTTTCTATTTTCCAAACATCTTTCTTCAAATCACTTTGATTTGGTTTGTATTTTAGTAAAATAGCTTCTAAATCTTTAAATGCGTTGTTCTAGTGAGATTCGAATTCCTAGATGCTTTCCATTCATTTCAAACAATTTGATCACTTTGTCTCTATTTTCCAAACTTCTTTCTTCAAATCACTTTGATTTGGTTTGTCTTTTAGTAAAATAGCTTATAAATCTTTAAATGAGTTGTTCTAGTGAGATTCGAAGCCCTAGATGCTTTCCATTCATTTCAAACAATTTGATCACTTTGCTTCTATTTTCCAAACTTCTTTCTTCAAATCACTTTTATTTGGTTTGTCTTTTAGTGAAATGGCTTCTAAATCTTAAAATGCGTTGTTCTTGTGAGATTCGAAGCCCTAGATGCTTTCCATTCATTTTGAAACAATTTGATCACTTTGTTTCTATTTTCAAAACTTCTTGAGTCTACTCACTTTGATTTGGTTTGTCTTTTAGTGAAATGGCTTCTAAATCTTAAAATGCTTTGTTCATGTGAGATTCAAAGCCATAGTTACTTTTTCAAACAATTTGATCACTTTGTTTCTATTTTCCAAACTTCTTTCTTCTAATCACTTTAATTTGGTTTGTCTTTTAGTGAAAAGGTTTCTAAATCTTAAAATGCGTTGTTCTTGTGAGATTCGAAGCCCTAGATGCTCTCCATTCATTTTGAAACAATTTGATCACTTTGTTTCTATTTTCAAAACTTCTTTCTTCTAATCACTTTGATTTGGTTTGTCTTCTAGTGAAATGGCTTCTAAATCTTAAAATGCGTTGTTCTTGTGAGATCCAAAGCCCTAGTTACTTTTTCAAACCATTTGATCTCTTTTTTTCTATTTTAAAATCTTCTTTCTTCAAATCACTTTGTTTCTATTTTCCAAACTTCTTTCTTCTAATCACTTTAATTTGGTTTGTCTTTTAGTGAAAAGGCTTCTAAATCTTTTAATGCGTTGTTCTAGTGTGATTCGAATTCCTAGATGCTTTCCATTCATTTCAAACAATTTGATCACTTTGTTTCTATTTTCGAAACATCTTTCTTCAAATCACTTTGATTTGGTTTGTATTTTAGTAAAATAGCTTCTAAATATTTAAATGCGTTGTTCTAGTGAGATTCGAATTCCTAGATGCTTTCCATTCATTTCAAACAATTTGATCACTTTGTCTCTATTTTCCAAACTTCTTTCTTCAAATCACTTTGATTTGGTTTGTCTTTTAGTAAAATAGCTTCTAAATCTTTAAATGCGTTGTTCTAGTGAGATTCGAATTCCTAGATGCTTTCCATTCATTTCAAACAATTTGATCACTTTGTTTCTATTTTCCAAACTTCTTTCTTCTAATCACTTTGATTTGGTTTGTCTTTTAGTGAGAAGGCTTCTAAAAATTAAAATGCGTTGTTCTAGTGAGATTCATTGCCCTAGATGCTCTCCATTCATTCCAAACCATTTGATCACTTTGTTTCTATTTTCCAAACTTCTTTCTTCTAATCACTTTGATTTGGTTTGTCTTTTAGTGAGAAGGCTTCTAAAAATTAAAATGCTTTGTTCTAGTGAGATTCATTGTCCTAGATGCTCTCCATTCATTCCAAACCATTTGATCACTTTGTTTCTATTTTCTAAACTTCTTGCTTCTAATCACTTTGATTTGGTTTGTCTTTTAGTGAATGGCTTCTAAATCTTAAAATGCGTTGTTCTTGTGAGATCCAAAGCCCTAGTTACTTTTTCAAACAATTTGATCACTTTTTTTCTATTTTCCAAGCTTCTTTCTTCAAATCACTTTGATTTGGTTTGTCTTTTAGTAAAATAGCTTCTAAATCTTTAAATGCGTTGTCCTAGTGAGATTCGAATTCCTAGATGCTTTCCATTCATTTCAAACAATTTGATCACTTTGTTTCTATTTTCCAAACTTCTTTCTTCAAATCACTTTGATTTGGTTTGTCTTTTAGTAAAATAGCTTCCAAATCTTTAAATGCGTTGTTCTAGTGAGATTCGAAGCCCTAGATGCTTTCCATTCATTTCAAACAATTTGATCACTTTGTTTGTCACACCCCGAATTTTATAATAACAATTCAAAATTCGCAACATGAATATACTACAACTCAAAATGAATAATCCTGAAAATTTCTTTTCTTAACATGCTCACCACACGAAATAAATTCAAACCGATTTAGTCTTGTTTAATTATCACAACTCAAATCCAAAATGTAAAGTAAAGCTCTAAATGAGCATGCACACACCTCACAACTAAATAAATAACAAAACTGCTGTAACACCTAAGCAGCTCGGTCACCTCCCTGGTTATCTTGACCTGCAGGAATATCCGCTACACCATTGAATAGTGTACCGGGATTGCAACAACACAAAACCCGGTAAGCTTATGAAAGTTTGTATGAGTAAAAGAATGAACTGTTACTTAATTTAATCTCATTTATTCCCACACACAGCAACACTCAATTATTTCCACATATGCAAATAATAACAATCTCAATCAACATCAATTCAATATAACAAGACAACCCCACTCACTACTTTCCCCACAACTCTCTTCATCGTATTTATAAAAATACGGTACTTGACAGACTAGAGCTCTAACTGAATCGTAGCCCGTCACCTGGCCTAGGTTATGGCATCCGACATATTTATCAATTATTGTATTTCATCAATATGTATACCTATATACATATTTAGAACGTCCAATAATTCCACATACTCAACCAATCGTATCCCATCATCCACACTAGGATTAGAGCGTCCGATTACCCACTCCGGTCATTACGTCGACCCTAAACCCATAAATGAACACAACATATAATATCACATGCTGAAATCAACCCAACCAAAATACATCATATTATTATGGAATTACACAATTGTAATAAAATCAACTCATCAACTCAACTCAATCATATCATCACACAACAATCCACTCATCAATATATATTTTCCACGTAAATATATATATACGTAATCATCCACTCAGGAATGACCACTAATACCATCTATAGTTCACACAAGAAAATTATGAAATTCATTTGTATAGTTAAAATTTATTTTACTTACCTATGGACCGTGGTGATTCAAGTCCATGAAATTTTAAAACAAATATTTAATCCGCAAATATTTTTCACACAATTACCAAAAATAAATGAATTAAAATGCTCGGTTCGTAATATGAACCACGTGAGTTTTACTCACCTCGAAACTCCTGCTGCGTCTTCAATATAATTATAACTCACAATAATCCAAATGCTCGTCAACTCAAGCCGTCAAGTACCTAATCAAGTACGGTCTTTACTTAGCAACGAAGTATGAAATAAACCTAAATGATGATCCAACGGTCGGATTTCAAAATAACGCCAATCCAACGGTTTGATTCTAAAATAAAGACAATCTGACGGGCGGATTGAATTTAAATGATAATCCAACGTTAGATCCTTACGGATTGCCCTTGGAAACATCCTATCAAAATTATACGAAAATCCGATGAACGGAACTTCACTAATTGCCTCCCGAATCACTATTTTATAATTATACGAAGATCCAACGGTCGGATCTTCGCCCGTGACCACACAAGGTCATCGGGACAGTCATATGAACATCATATTCAAATTTGAAGTAAAACCGATGGTCTGATCTTTGTAAATCTCAAACCGAAGGTAAATTGTAAAACCGTAAATAGTAACGTCAAAACAGAAATTGACTATTTATCAAATTTTTCTAACATGACCAAGTTATATCTCAAAACGGTCGTATGGATGCATAGATCATCGTCCAGATAATAAAAACTCAAAATGTGGTCCGACGCGCCGCCACACGCGGCGGTCAGACGGTGGTCAACGCGGCGGTCAACGTCGGTCAACCACCTCCGATGCAAAAGTCGTCAACTACAAACTTCTTCAAAATGAAATTTTGAACAACTTTAATACCTGACTTTTTCGGAGATGAGGTCTGGATCGTCCTAGATCGGGCTTTGAAGTTGGATTAATCTCGGCCCTCTGATCAGTCTCCAGATCGAATCAGGGACGTCGAAATCTTCAACTCTTGATCTACCACTCTACACTCAAAATCGTGATGCAAGCCATATATAGGGATGATCAGAAGGAAGAGCACGTCACGAAAATGGGGAGGATCGGCCCGTGCACCGCCTGAAAAATGGTTTTCCGGCCGGGTCGGGTTTGGGCTTCGAATAGAGGCTTCGATCCAGGCCTAGGAGCGGCGGCTGGGTGTGGCGACGGTGGGGATCGACCAGGCGTGAGAAGGCGAAGCGGACGGGGGCCGGGTCCGGCGGCGGCGCGGCCGGGAAGACCGACTTCCAGTCGGGTCGGGTCGGCGGGTCTGCAGGCACAATGACCAGGCCGAGAGAGAGACGGGGGCTGATGTGCAAAAATAGGATTTTTTCGTCCTTCACAACAAACTCAGATTTTTCCACTATTTATAGAAAAATTTCGATTTTCAAATATTCATAACTTATTCATACGAACTCCGAATAATACGTTCCATATATGCACGGACTCGTATCGACGAGCTCTACAACTTTCACGACCCCCTAAAAAACGTTCGTTTTCGAAAATAAAATCATTCGGAACCAATTTTCTCAACCCACGACAATCCAAATAATCCCAAATATCACAATTCAATTAATATAACAATTATTGAATTACATAAATTTATTGGATGAAAATCTGGGTCTTCACATTGTTTCTATTTTCCAAACTTCTTGCTTCTAATCACTTTAATTTAGTTTGTCTTTTAGTGAAAAGGCTTCTAAATCTTAAATTGCGTTGTTCAAGTCAGATTCAATGCCCTAGATGCTGTCCATTCATTGCAAACCATTTGATCACTTTGTTTCTATTTTCCAAACTTCTTGCTTCTAATCACTTTGATTTGGTTTGTCTTTTTGTGAAAAGGTTTCTAAATCATAAAACGCGTTATTCTTGTGAGACTCAAAGCCCTAGTTACTTTTTCCAACAATTTGATCACTTTGTTTCAATTTGAATTTATGAACAGTGATTTTTCAAACTTCATGCTTCTAATCACTTTGAATTGGTTTGTCTTTTTGTGAAATAGCTTCTAAATGTTTATGTCAGAACCCATCCCGAAAATCCTTTCAAATTTTTAAGATGGACTCTGCGGGGCCCACTTTTAAGAAAAATTCGACAGAACTTTCCTTAAAAGTGGACAACCCAACCTGTGAGAAAAACGACAAAAACACATATTTCTAAATTCAAGATCTCACCACATGCAGTCATCCTATATTTCACAACCACCACAGTTATTAAGCAAAATCCAAGCGTAAGGCAGTAAAATTTATACAATACAGCCTCTTAGGGTTATCAGACCAATCTACGATAAAATCAAATATATTACATGTGGTAGGTTAATATAAACCTACGAAAGGCAAGTGGCAGAACTGGTGCTAAGCCTCGATCCCACGCCGAACAGCAACACTGCGAACTGGGCAAAAGAAACCGAAAAGCCCAGGGGAAAGTAAGCGATAAAACATTAGTTGTGAATGGATAAAAATATTTAATTAAGAAAGAAGTGTTTCTCACTTTCCCACATTTATTGTTTAGAATGTTCTTATGCATGCAATAGGGAACTAAAGGTTTTTAAATCACTTTCATGACTAAGCCAGCCCCGCTGGCTTAAAGGAAGTTCGACCGACCCTGTTAGTCGGACGAATAAATAAATAAGTAAATAATTTAAAAGGTATGAGGAAAAACGTCATCACCATACAATAAAATAAAGTGAGCCGCTAAGGCTCGGGTCGGAGTGTCCCACACTCAAGAGCATCCCATGCTCGGCTCTACTCACCCACTAACACAAAGTAAGTAGGGAGGAGTACCAATAGGCTAGCTAGCAATAAAGTATATCGACCCAGGTATGGTGGGTAAGAACCATATGAAAATCGAGAATTTGTGAGATTTCCTCGAAGTCTAACAAGAAAGGAATTTAGTCCAACGACGTGACCCCGCACGCCAACACGATTCAAAATTATGAATCAATATATTAAAATCATGTAAGTTTATAATCTCGAAGAAATCTTCCCTTTCCGAAGATTTTTTCGAGAAATCCGAATCTATTAATAAATAATGATACTTTAAATAATTTCGTAACTTAGAAAATTTAATTGCATGCATGACTTTAAAATCAAATGTCCACTCACAGTATACGGCTAACGTGGTATCCAAGCGTAAGGATCCTCGTCGAATGATGAGTCGGTACCTCATCCTGTACATAATTATTCGTAACTAACAATTACCGGACGAAAGAAAATAATATTACGATAAACAATAATTAAATCCTAAACCCATAACCTCAATTCCTCCAATTCTCTTCTACAACCAACCAAACTTCACCAACACCGCCCAATCGTCAAATTCAGACTTTACAACAATTATGGAGAAAATCCGACAATCGGATTCACGATTAACATTAATCGAAATTCAAATCTTTAGAAATTTATAACCGATTCAAAACTCCACCAATCCTCACCAAACTTCATATACAAGTTCTAGGATAATTATAGGATTTAACTAGTCAGAAATTGGAATTAAACAGTTACCCTAGCCACCGCTACCGCCGCCCACAGTGGCGGCGCCGCCACCAAAGTCACCAGCTCCAATGGCCACCAAATTTTGGCAGCAGCACCTTCTCAACACCCCCAATAATTCTCTCAACAATGACCAAGTCAGGAAACGAGTAGAAGTACCTCAACAATTAAGGAGAAGTTTGAACCCGTATGAACAGTAAAATCTTCCAATTATGCTTTCTTCCTCCACGCTGCAAATCGTTGCAACAGGTTTGAGGAGCATCATCTACGTCGCAAGGCGCTTCTACTCGACTAAGGTTTGTCGCCGGAGGTGGTGATAAGAGCATTTTAATGCAACGTTTTAACTGCTTTTCCCTACATTTTCTGCGCCATTTCCTTGAAAAATCCCTGTTTGGGAAAGTTTCCATTCTTTGATTTGGAAAGTTCCTATTTGTAGAAAGTTTCCATTTTGTAGTTTCTATTTTTCATTTTTGGAAAGTTTCCCATTTCAGTTTAGGAAAGTTGCCATTTTTCATTTTATGAAAGTTTCTATTTTTCTTTAACGGTTTCTATTTTCAGGACCTCGGAGCTAAAAAGTGGAAATGAACTCACAAATGGAAAGAGGAGCTCACGAACATTAAGGGGAGTAAATATGAGACACAAAGGGCCACACAATTGAGCAGAAATGAAGAAATAAGCTTTCCTGATCCAACCAGAAAACCCTGCGAAATGGAGGAGAGCTTACCAAGCAAGTTTCCAACGCAACCATGAAAAGGAAATGGAAAAATGAAGTGTTTTGGCATTAAAGGAAGAAAAGGCTTGAAGTTGAAGCAACAAGGCCCAAGAACTCAAAGATTGAAGTGGATTTTCGGCAAAAATGGATCAAGGCCCACATAGGCCCATGGAATTAGGGTTTGTGACGCAATGAAGAAACCCTAGAGATGTTTGCCGTCCAAAGCCAAGAGATAAACAAGGGAGATGGCGTGAAAATCAGAAATTAAAAGAGGATTTCGGTTGGAGATTTTCTAGAGAGATTTTTATGGAATGAAAATCTTCTTGGAGAGTTATCTTGTGTAATTGCCGTGCAAAGGAGAGAAATAAAGGTGTAATCAACGTGAAAATCAAGAAAACCTAGGGTGATTGACGCCAAGAAAGATTCAAGGGAGAAATAAAAGGAAAGAGAAAAAGGTGGAGACCAAGAAAAGCTCAAAACAAGTCTAGATACATTCCTAAAATCCCTAAAGGTAATTTGGCCGAAATAAAAGAGAAAATCAGAAATATTATCAAGGGAATTTCGGCAAGATTATTTAGGGAGGTATTTTAGAGAATTTTGTGATTGGTTGGACCACCTCATAGGGCTTATGTGGCAAGCTAGCATTGGAGGAAATCATGTGGAATTAACACATTAATTCCGTGGAAAATAAAGAGAAGTGCACGGCTTGGAGAGCAAGGAGGCCGTCCCCTATATATACACTCTCATTCTCAACGTCAAAGGGGGGATCCTTTGCGTTTACACTTTGAAAAAAATCAGAAAATATCCTAGCATAGCCGTGAGCATCTCCTCTCCTCTCTCCATCCTCTAGAGCAAGCCACGAAGTTCAAGCAAGGCCAAGGAAGAGAAGAAGGAGCCGTGAACCTTTCCTCCACCATCCACCTTTGAAGCTTGCTTTCGAGATTCAAGGATTCCATCATTGTTCATCCATCTTCATCCTTCATCCACGGTGTAATTCAAACTCTACCTTGTAACCTTTGCTTTGTAATTCGTTGGTTTTGTTCTAGTTGACACATATGTTTGAACAAAGTTCTTATTTCTGGAAATTTTATGATTAATTGAGAAATTTCGATTCTTATATTGTGATTCTTAGTTGCTTTTGTGTAATTGTTTGATTAAAATTGCTTGATAGATAACTTTCTTATTTTAATCTTAATTGGTTCGAAACTTTTAGGGTTTTTATATGAATGGTGCTAGTATTTAAGAACATGAATCTACTTTTTGGTTTTATGTTCTTAAATCGAAAAGTAGTAAAGGTTTTGTGCAAAAATCGGTTTTAATAAAAAAGGATTGCAATTAGGTGGACTTTTTCATACTAAGTTGCACACTTGAGTTGATAGCCTTTCTAGGTGTTTAATGCGTTAATCATGTATGATTGTCTAGCTTTCTAGAGCTTGAATGCATGTTTGATAGGATTAGTCTTTGTGCTTTCACTTAGATTAATTAGCATTGAAAAGTAAAATATGGGAAATTGTTTGCTTTTGACGTTTCACATGATCAACTCCTTTCGCATGACTTAGATGAACAATATTAGAACTTGAGTCGATTTTAATCATAGTTTTGGTTTTGATCTTTGTTCTCTCATTCCATGCGTTTGTTTTTGTTTTTATGTTTTCTTTGTTTTCTTTTTAGTTTTCGAAAATCAAAACCTAAATCCCCCCTTTATTTCGTGAATAATGTATATACTTGTGAATATCTTTGTGAATATTACTTTGTTTTGATTTTAATTGTTTAATTGTCCTACAATGACAGGTGTACCCTCAATCCCCGGAATAGAACGATCCCTATTTGCTTATACTACTAATGATTATTTCAGGGTTAAATTATGCGCTTGCTTTGAGCGTATCAATTTTTGGCGCCGTTGCCGGGGATTGAAAAATCATTTGTCACTTTGTGAATATTTGTTTTGTATATTGTGACCGAAAAAAAAAAAAAAAATTTAATTGTTAATTGTTTTGTAATTGTCGAATTTTTTAGTTTAATTACTTAGGTTGTTATTTATATTATTGAACACAAGTTTAATTGTGGGTTGTAAATTAAAGAAGGAATAGGTGAAGTCGTGTTTATTAATATTGGCCTAAACCCCTTATTGGTACCTAGTTCAGGTCCCTTAAGGTTGAGGGCGGCCTTTATTAACATTCATTGAACTGTCTTCACACTTAGGACCTTTTGCATCTTAGTAAGTATAGCCTATGTGGAATGGTGTCTAGGAAGAGGACAACGTACATGATGGGTTCTGGATCCAGAAGTGCTTACAAATGGGCCTAAACCACAATGTGGGAGTAGCTCATGCCAAAATGGATCCTACCTCTTGTGTTCGCCCTCCCCTACCTGGCCATTTCAGTAAGGTTGCCCAAAAGATGTAGGAGGGACTTTGTGTCTAGGCGATTATACTTGGGCCGCACGTCCACTTGATTTACCGCTTGGAATTAAATTTGATATCAATATTATTTATGACAAAAGAAAATGTAAGAAATTGTTGTGACACTTAAGGTATATTGGATTAAACATAATCTTGGAAAAGGGTAGCTGTTACAGTCCCATTGCACACTAAAATTCCCTGTTCCCGTACCTACGTGTTGAAAATAATAGTAAAAAAAAAAAAAAAAAAAAAAAAGATAGTTGACGTTTTGTACATGTGTGTTGTGTGAAAATTTTTGTACATAATTTGTCTAATTTTACTTGTAAAGAAAAAGAAAAGAAAAGTAGTAAATTGTGATTATGAATTTTGTTAAATACTTAATTGTTGTAAGTGTGTAAAATCGTATGAGTAGACAAGGGCCCTTTTGTTAATATTGGCCTTAACCCTTCATTAGTACCTTTCTAAGGTCTTATGAGGTTGAGGGCGGCCTTTATTAACATTTGGAGGACAATCTAACACATGAGTTATTTTCAAGCTGAGTAAGGGGCGTATGGATGGTGTCTTAGGTTGAGACCCTGGGTGATGGGTTCAAATTAGATCTCAGAGATACTATAGACTGTGCCTAAACCACAATGTGGGAGTAGCCTCCGTAGTGTCACCAAATGAGTTCTCCCTCTCACTTACCTCTTAATCTGGCCATCTAGCCTTCTGAAACAAAGGAAATAGACTTATGTTTAGATGACAATCCCTAGGCCTTATCTCACCAATAGTAGTGGTTTCTATTGGGCTCGACTTACAACTTGGAATCAATTGAGATATTAACAATGTTTATAATTATTAAAAGCAAAAAGAAAAATACTTGTACATAACTTTCACGTGTTTTGTTTTGTTTTGTTTTCATACTTTTCTTTTGTGTACAAATTTGTTACGTTTCTCTTTTGTTGTGTATTGTGAATAGTGACGTTTTCTTGTATATTAACTTGTATTTCTTGTGTTTTGTAATTTACTAACTTGCGTTAAGTTTGATGTTGTTCAGGATCTCCATGAATGTCCGAGCCTTCTAAAATACCTAGTAAACAAGAGATTGAAGAAAGGCTTGCTCGTTTGAAGAATCCTCCACAACCTGAACCAAGAAGATCTTCTTCGCCTTTGAGATTCCAACCATATACATTCAACGCTCAAGGGAAAAGGATCTTTGACCCTTCGGAAGATTCTACCTCACCTACACCATCTCCATCACCACCTTCACGTTCACCCTCACCTGTAATTTCGTCCAACTCTACCCCACCTCCTTCACCACCACCTGAAGAAGAAGCAAGAATGCCATCCATTAGGGAACTCTCTACAGCAACGGTCGAAGGAGGACCTCCTACGAGCATTGTATACCCTGCCCCTGCTGCAGGAAGACAGGCAGAATTCGAGCTTAAGAGTGGATTGTTGCACAAGCTCCCTATGTTCCATGGCCTTAATATGGAGGATGCTAACAAGCATATCAGGGAATTCCAGTCTGTGTGTACAAACATGCAACCACAAGGAGCAGATGAAAACATTCTCAAGATGAAGGCATTTCCTTTCTCCCTAGCTGACAGAGCCAAAGATTGGCTATATGAGCTTCCTGCTGGACGTATCACTTCATGGGAAACTATGATGCAAGCCTTCTTGGAAAAGTACTTCCCAGCTTCGAAGGTCATAACACTTAGAAAGAAACTCAGTGGAATTGAGCAAGCCCAAGATGAGTCCTATGCTGCCTACTATGAGAGGTTCAATTCCTTACTTGCACAATGTCCTCAACATCAGATGAAGGATGAGACCCTACTTACCTGCTTTTACGAAGGACTCCTACCTTTAGAGAGACAAATGCTTGATGCTGCAGCTGGAGGAGCTTTTGTGGATAAGTCACCTGCTGCTGGAAAGGAACTTATAGCAAACCGTGCCCTGAACAGTCAACAATATGAGGGTGTAGGACACTCTACTCATAGGGTACATGAAGTGAGCAGGAACACTGCCATTGAAGATCAACTGAATAAGCTCACCCTCCTTATGAACCAAGTTATAAGTTCTAAGGGGCCAGGTCCTACAATAGCTTGTGGGGTATGCTCTATGCAAGGGCATGTCACCGATCAATGCCCTCAACTCAATGACAATGGAGGATGGGAATCTGCAAATGCTATTGGGGGGTATCAAAGAGGATATCAGGGAGGACCTCAACGTCCTAGGCATGACCCTTTTTCAAATACTTACAATCCAGGATGGAGGGACCATCCCAACTTCAAGTGGACCAACAATGAGAATGCTCAGAACCCTCTTGGTGGGAACTTCCAACGTCCTCAAGGGCCTTCATTTCAAGGACCTTCCTTTCAAAGGCCTTACATGCCTCCTCAACAGAACTCAGGGAGTTCAATGTCCCATTATGATAAAACGTTGGAAGCCTTGACTAGTTCTACTCAAGCATTGACAAACTCTACACAGGCTTTGATTCAAGGAACCCATACTAAGGATATTGCAGATCTTAAGAAGCTTGAAGTTGAAGCAACAAGGCCCAAGAACTCAAAGATTGAAGTGGATTTTCGGCAAAAATGGATCAAGGCCCACATAGGCCCATGGAATTAGGGTTTGTGACGCAATGAAGAAACCCTAGAGATGTTTGCCGTCCAAAGCCAAGAGATAAACAAGGGAGATGGCGTGAAAATCAGAAATTAAAAGAGGATTTCGGTTGGAGATTTTCTAGAGAGATTTTTATGGAATGAAAATCTTCTTGGAGAGTTATCTTGTGTAATTGCCGTGCAAAGGAGAGAAATAAAGGTGTAATCAACGTGAAAATCAAGAAAACCTAGGGTGATTGACGCCAAGAAAGATTCAAGGGAGAAATAAAAGGAAAGAGAAAAAGGTGGAGACCAAGAAAAGCTCAAAACAAGTCTAGATACATTCCTAAAATCCCTAAAGGTAATTTGGCCGAAATAAAAGAGAAAATCAGAAATATTATCTAGGGAATTTCGGCAAGATTATTTAGGGAGGTATTTTAGAGAATTTTGTGATTGGTTGGACCACCTCATAGGGCTTATGTGGCAAGCTAGCATTGGAGGAAATCATGTGGAATTAACACATTAATTCCGTGGAAAATAAAGAGAAGTGCACGGCTTGGAGAGCAAGGAGGCCGTCCCCTATATATACACTCTCATTCTCAACGTCAAAGGGGGGATCCTTTGCGTTTACACTTTGAAAAAAATCAGAAAATATCCTAGCATAGCCTTGAGCATCTCCTCTCCTCTCTCCATCCTCTAGAGCAAGCCACGAAGTTCAAGCAAGGCCAAGGAAGAGAAGAAGGAGCCGTGAACCTTTCCTCCACCATCCACCTTTGAAGCTTGCTTTCGAGATTCAAGGATTCCATCATTGTTCATCCATCTTCATCCTTCATCCACGGTGTAATTCAAACTCTACCTTGTAACCTTTGCTTTGTAATTCGTTGGTTTTGTTCTAGTTGACACATATATTTGAACAAAGTTCTTATTTCTGGAAATTTTATGATTAATTGAGAAATTTCGATTCTTATATTGTGATTCTTAGTTGCTTTTGTGTAATTGTTTGATTAAAATTGCTTGATAGATAACTTTCGTATTTTAATCTTAATTGGTTCGAAACTTTTAGGGTTTTTATATGAATGGTGCTAGTATTTAAGAACATGAATTTACTTTTTGGTTTTATGTTCTTAAATCGAAAAGTAGTAAAGGTTTTGTGCAAAAATCGGTTTTAATAAAAAAGGATTGCAATTAGGTGGACTTTTTCATACTAAGTTGCACACTTGAGTTGATAGCCTTTCTAGGTGTTTAATGCGTTAATCATGTATGATTGTCTAGCTTTCTAGAGCTTGAATGCATGTTTGATAGGATTAGTCTTTGTGCTTTCACTTAGATTAATTAGCATTGAAAAGTAAAATATGGGAAATTGTTTGCTTTTAACGTTTCACATGATCAACTCCTTTCGCATGACTTAGATGAACAATATTAGAACTTGAGTCGATTTTAATCATAGTTTTGGTTTTGATCTTTGTTCTCTCATTCCATGCGTTTGTTTTTGTTTTTATGTTTTCTTTGTTTTCTTTTTAGTTTTCGAAAATCAAAACTAAAACCCCCCTTTTATTTCGTGAAAAAATGTACATACTTTCCCACATTTATTGTTTAGAATGTTCTTATGCATGCAATAGGGAACTAAAGGTTTTTAAATCACTTTCATGACTAAGCCAGCCCCGCTGGCTTAAAGGAAGTTCGACCGACCCTGTTAGTCGGACGAATAAATAAATAAGTAAATAATTTAAAAGGTATGAGGAAAAACGTCATCACCATACAATAAAATAAAGTGAGCCGCTAAGGCTCGGGTCGGAGTGTCCCACACTCAAGAGCATCCCATGCTCGGCTCTACTCACCCACTAACACAAAGTAAGTAGGGAGGAGTACCAATAGGCTAGCTAGCAATAAAGTATATCGACCCAGGTATGGTGGGTAAGAACCATATGAAAATCGAGAATTTGTGAGATTTCCTCGAAGTCTCACAAGAAAGGAATTTAGTCCAACGACGTGACCCCGCACGCCAACACGATTCAAAATTATGAATCAATATATTAAAATCATGTAAGTTTATAATCTCGAAGAAATCTTCCCTTTCCGAAGATTTTTTTGAGAAATCCGAATCTATTAATAAATAATGATACTTTAAATAATTTCGTAACTTAGAAAATTTAATTGCATGCATGACTTTAAAATCAAATGTCCACTCACAGTATACGGCTAACGTGGTATCCAAGCGTAAGGATCCTCGTCGAGTGATGAGTCGGTACCTCGTCCTGTACATAATTATTCGTAACTAACAATTACCGGACGAAAGAAAATAATATTACGATAAACAATAATTAAATCCTAAACCCATAACCTCAATTCCTCCAATTCTCTTCTACAACCAACCAAACTTCACCAACACCGCCCAATCGTCAAATTCAGACTTTACAACAATTATGGAGAAAATCCGACAATCGGATTCACGATTAACATTAATCGAAATCCAAATCTTTAGAAATTTATAACCGATTCAAAACTCCACCAATCCTCACCAAACTTCATATACAAGTTCTAGGATAATTATAGGATTTAACTAGTCAAAAATTGGAATTAAACAGTTACCCTAGCCACCGCTACCGCCGCCCACAGTGGCGGCGCCGCCACCAAAGTCACCAGCTCCAATGGCCACCAAATTTTGGCAGCAGCACCTTCTCAACACACCCAATAATTCTCTCAACTATGACCAAGTCAGGAAACGAGTAGAAGTACCTCAACAATTAAGGAGAAGTTTGAACCCGTATGAACAGTAAAATCTTCCAATTATGCTTTCTTCCTCCACGCTGCAAATCGTTGCAACAGGTTTGAGGAGCATCATCTACGTCGCAAGGCGCTTCTACTGGACTAAGGTTTGTCGCCGGAGGTGGCCGGAATCGGGAGAAATCGGCTTTGACCACTTTTGCTACAGTGAAACTTCAAGGACCCGATGCGTTATTTTCTGGCCAAGCCGCCGTGAGCCACCACCGCAGGCGCCAAGAGGAGGTCGAGACGAGTCCGTAGCCACCGGTTTCACGCTTTTTGGTGGCCGGAAAAGAGAAAGCAACTGGAGTTGCAGAGGAGAGAAAGAAAATGTGCAGAGGAGAAAGAGGGAGCGTGCGGGAGGAGAGAGAGGAAGGAAAAAGAAAGTTACCCGGCTACAGTAGAAAATTCAAATTTATACCTTTTTACCATGAACAGTAACTTTAATATTTCGCTTATAACTTTCGCATACGAACTCCGATTTTTACGAACCACATATGCACGCGCTCGGTTTAACGTCCTCTACAACTTTCATGAAGAACATTTTCTCAAATTTTGACCCGAACAAAAAGTCAATTTTTAGGGCCACTAAAATCATATAACGGAGTAAAAATTAAGTGTAACTGACATTTACCGTCAAATTAATAAAAATCGAAAATTCTGGGTTCGGGACGTAACAGTTTAAATGAGTTATTCTAGTGAGACTCAAAGCGCTAGTTATTTTTTCGAACAATTTGGACACTTTTGTTTCAATTTGAGTTTGTGAACAGTAATTTCCAAACTTTGTGCTTCAAATCACTTTGATTTGGTTTGCCTGTTAGTGAAATGTCTTCTAAATCTTTAAATGCGTTGTGCTAGTGAGATTCAAAGCTCTACTTACTTTTCCAAACATTTTGATCACTTTGTTTCAATTTGAGTTGATGAGTAGTGAGTTTTCAAGTTTCTTACTTCTAATCACGTTTACTTGGTTTGTCTTGTAGTGAAATAGCTTCAAAATCTTTATATGCGTTGTTCTAGGGAGATTCAAAGTTCCAGATGCTCTCCATTCATTCCAAACCATTGGATCACTTGGTTTCTATTTTCCAACCTTCTTGCTTCTAATCGCTTTGATTTGGTTTGTGTTTTAGTGAAAATGCTTCTAAATCTTAAAATGCGTTGTTCTTGTGAGATCCAAAGCCCTAGTTACTTTTTCAAACAATTTGATCACTTTTTTTCTATTTTAAAATCTTCTTTCTTCAAATCACTTTGATTTGGTTTCTATTTTAGTAAAATAGCTTCTAAATCTTTAAATGCGTTGTTCTAGTGAGATTCGAATTCCTAGATGCTTTCCATTCATTTCAAACAATTTGATCACTTTGTTTCTATTTTCCAAACTTCTTTCTTCAAATCACTTTGATTTGGTTTGTCTTTTAGTAAAATAGCTTCTAAATCTTTAAATGCGTAGTTGTAGTGAGATTTGAAGCCCTAGATGCTTTCCATTCATTTTGAAACAATTTGATCACTTTGTTTCTATTTTCAAAACTTCTTGAGGCTACTCACTTTGATTTGGTTTGTCTTTTAGTGAAATGGCTCCTAAATCTTAAAATGCGTTGTTCTTGTGAGATTCAAAGCCCTAGATGCTTTCCATTCATTTTGAAACAATTTGATCACTCTGTTTCTATTTTCAAAACTTCTTGTGTCTACTCACTTTGATTTGGTTTGTCTTTTAGTGAAATGGTTTCTAAATCTTAAAATGCGTTGTTCTTGTGAGATTCAAAGCCCTAGTTACTTTTTCAAACAATTTGATCACTTTGTTTCTATTTTCCAAACTTCTTTCTTCTAATCACTTTAATTTGGTTTGTCTTTTAGTGGAAAGGCTTCTAAATCTTAAAATGCGTTGTACTTGTGAGATTCGAAGCCCTAGATGCTTTCCATTCATTTTGAAACAATTTGATCACTTTGTTTCTATTTTCAAAAATTCTTGAGTCTACTCACTTTTGATTTGGTTTGTCTTTTAGTGAAATGGCTTCTAAATCTTAAAATGCGTTGTTCTTGTGAGATTCAAAGCCCTAGTTACTTTTTCAAACAATTTGATCACTTTGTTTCTATTTTCCAAACTTCTTTCTTCTAATCACTTTAATTTAGTTTGTCTTTTAGTGAAAAGGCTTCAAAATCTTAAATTGCGTTGTTCTAGTGAGATTCAATGCCCAAGATGCTCTCCATTCATTGCAAACCATTTGATCACTTTGTTTCTATTTTCCAAACTTCTTTCTTCTAATCACTTTGATTTGGTTTGTCTTCTAGTGAAATGGCTTCTAAATCTTACAATGCGTTGTTCTTGTGAGATCCAAAGCCCTAGTTACTTTTTCAAACAATTTGATCACTTTTTTTCTATTTTAAAATCTTCTTTCTTCAAATCAGTTTGATTTGGTTTGTATTTTAGTAACATAGCTTTTAAATCTTTAAATGCGTTGTTCTAGTGAGATTCGAATTCCTAGATGCTTTCCATTCATTTCAAACAATTTGATCACTTTGTTTCTATTTTCCAAATTTCTTTCTTCAAATCACTTTGATTTGGTTTGTTTTTTAGTAAAATAGCTTCTAAATCTTTAAATGCGTTGTTCTAGTGAGATTCGAAGCCCTAGATGCTTTCCATTCATTTCAAACAATTTGATCACTTTATTTGTATTTTCCAAACTTCTTTCTTCAAATCACTTTGATTTGGTTTGTCTTTTAGTAAAATAGCTTCTAAATCTTTAAATGCGTAGTTCTAGTGAGATTCGAAGCCCTAGATGCTTTCCATTCATTTTGAAACAATTTGATCACTTTGTTTCTATTTTCAAAACTTCTTGAGTCTACTCACTTTGATTTGGTTTGTCTTTTAGTGAAATGGCTCCTAAATCTTAAAATGCGTTGTTCTTGTGAGATTCAAAGCCCTAGTTACTTTTTCAAACAATTTGATCACTTTGTTTCTATTTTCCAAACTTCTTTCTTCTAATCACTTTAATTTGGTTTGTCTTTTAGTGAAATGATAGGAGCATTTTAATGCGACATTTTAACTGCTTTTCCCTACATTTTCTGCGCCATTTCCTTTTAAAATCCCTGTTTGGGAAAGTTTCCATTCTTTGATTGGGAAAGTTCCTATATGTAGAAAGTTTCTATTTTGTAGTTTCTATTTTTCATTTTTAGAAAGTTTCCCATTTTAGTTTAGGAAAGTTTCCATTTTTTCATTTTAGGAAAGTTTCTATTTTTCATTAACGGTTTCTATTTTCAGGACCTCAGAGCTAAAAAGTGGAAATGAACTCACAAATGGAAAGAGGAGCTCGCGAACGTTAAGGGGAGCAAAAATGAGACACAAAAGGCCACACAATTGAGCAGAAATGAAGAAATAAGCTTTCCTGCTCCAACCAGGAAACCCTGCGAAATGGAGGAGAGCTTACCAAGCAAGTTTCCAACGCACCCATGAAAAAGAAATGGAAAAATGAAGTGTTTTGGCGTTAAAGGAAGAAAAGGCTTGAAGTTGAAGCAACAAGGCCCAAGAACTCAAAGATTGAAGTGGATTTTCGGCAAAATGGATCAAGGCCCACATGGGCCCATGGAATTAGGGTTTGTGACGCAATGAAGAAACCCTAGAGATGTTTGCCGTCCAAAGCCAAGTGATAAACAAGGGAGATGGCGTGAAAATCAGAAATTAAAAGAAGATTTCGGTTGGAGATTTTCTAGGGTAATTTTTATGGAAGGAAAATATATTTGGAGACTTATCTTAGGGATTTGCCATCCAAAGCTATGAGATAAAGGAGGGGAGTAACGTGAAACCCTAGCAAAGATGACGCAAAAGGGAGACTTCTAAGGAAAACAAAAGTGTGAAGAGCAAGAAAGTCCCAAAAGACGTCTAGATTCATTCCTAGAAACCCTAAAGGAAGTTTGGCCGAAATTGAACAACAAAATCAGAAATTATCTCAAGGAATTTCGGCCAAGATATTAGGGAATTAAAATGGAGTTTTGTGATTGGTTGGAGCACATCATAGGGCTTATTTGGCAAGCTATTATTGGAGGAAACTATGTGGAATTTTCAGAATTAATTCCATGGGAAATAAAGAAGAAATACACGGCTTGGAGACCAAGTTTGCCGTGCTCCTATATATACTCTCCCATATGTGACGTTCAAGAGAACTTTAGACACTCCACAAATTTCAGAAAATAATCTTTTTGCCGTGAGCTTTCCTCTCCATCTCTCCATCCTCTAGTCATCTCCACGAGTTCAAGCAAGGCCAAGGGAGAAGAAGAACCGTGAGCATTCATCCATCACCATCCTTGAAGCTTGCTTTCGAGATTCAAGAAACCACAACACCAATTCATCTCATCTTCATCCACGGTGTAATCCGATTCTCCTTTGTAACCTTTGCTTTGAATTTCGTTGGTTTTGTATTAGTTGACACATATGTTTGAACAATTTATTGATTCTAAAATTCTATGATTAATTGAGAATATATCGATTCTTATATTGTGATTCTTAGTTGCTTTTGTGTGATTGTTTGATTAAAATTGCTTAATGGATATCTTTTGTATTTTAATCTTAAATGGTTCGAAACTTTTAGGGTTCTAATATGAATGGTGCTAGAATTTAAGAACATGAATCAACTTTTTGGTTTTGTGTTCTTGAATCGAAAAGTAGCGAAGGTTTTGTGCAAAAATCGGTTTTAATCAAAGAGGATTGCAATTAGGTGAACTTTTTCATACTAAGTTGCACACTTGAGTTGATAGCCTTTCTAGGTGTTTAATGCGTTAATCATGTGTGATTGTCTAGCTTTCTAGAGCTTGAATGCATGTTTGATAGGATTAGTCTTTGTGCTTTCACTTAGATTAATTAGCATTGAAAAGTAAAATATGGGAAATTGTTTGCTTTCTAACGTTTCACATGATCAACTCCTTTTGCATGACTTAGATGAACAATATTAGAACTTGAATCGATTTTAATCATAGTTTTGGTTTTGATCTTTATTCTCTCATTCCATTCGTTTGTTTTTGTTTTTATGTTTTCTTTGTTTTCTTTTTAGTTTTCGAAAATCAAAACCTAAATCCCCCCTTTATTTCATGAATAATGTATATACTTGAGAATATCTTTGTGAATATTACTTTGTTTTGATTTTAATTGTTTAATTGTCCTACAATGACAGGTGTACCCTCAATCCCCGGAATAGAACGATCCCTATTTGCTTATACTACTAATGATTATTTCAGGGTTAAATTATGCGCTTGCTTTGAGCGTATCAATTTTTGGCGCCGTTGCCGGGGAATTGAAAAATCGCTTGTTAATTTGTGAATATTTATTTGTTTATATTGTTATCGAAAAAAAAAAATTAATTTTTACTTGTTAATTGTTTGTAATTCTCGAAAATTAGTTAGTTAATTACTTAGGTTGTTATTTATATTATTGAACACAAGTTTAATTGCGGGTTGTAAATTAAAGAAGGAATAGGTGAAGTCGTGTTTATTAATATTGGCCTAAACCCCTTATTGGTACCTAGTTCAGGTCCTATAAGGTTGAGGGCGGCCTTTATTAACATTCATTGAACTGTCTTCACACTTAGGACCTTTTGCATCTAAGTAGGTATAGCCTATGTGGAATGGTGTCTAGGAAGGGGACAACGTTCATGATGGGTTCTGGATCCAGAAGTGCTTACAAATGGGCCTAAACCACAATATGGGAGTAGCTCATGCCAAAATGGATCCTACATCTTGTGTTCGCCCTCCCCTACCTGGCCATTTCAGTAAGGTTGCCCAAAAGATGTAGGAAGGACTTTGTGTCTAGGCGATTATACTTGGGGCGCACGTCCACTTGATTTACCGCTTGGAATTAAATTTGATATCAATATTATTTATGACAAAAGAAAATGTAAGAAATTGTTGTGACACTTAAGGTATATTGGATTAAACATACTCTTGGAAAAGGGTAGCTGTTACAGTCCCATTGCACACCAAAATTCCTTGTTCCCGTACCTAAGTGTTGAAAATAATAGTAAAAAAAAAAAAAAAAAAAAAAAGAAAAGAGAGTTGACGTTTTGTACATGTGTGTTGTGTGAAAATTTTTGTACATAATTTGTCTAATTTTACTTGTAAAGAAAAAGAAAAGAAAAGTAGTAAATTGTGATTATGAATTTTGTTAAATACTTAATTGTTGTAAGTGTGTAAAATCGTATGAGTAGACAAGGGCCCTTTTGTTAATATTGGCCTTAACCCTTCATTAGTACCTTTCTAAGGTCTTATGAGGTTGAGGGCGGCCTTTATTAACATTTTGAGGACAATCTAACACATGAGTTATTTTCAAGCTGAGTAAGGGGCGTATGGATGGTGTCTTAGGTTGAGACCCTGGGTGATGGGTTCAAATTAGATCTCAGAGATACTATAGACTGTGCCTAAACCACAATGTGGGAGTAGCCAATAGTGGCCTAAACCTCAATGAGGGAGTAGCCTCCGTAGTGTCACCAAATGAGTTCTCCCTCTCACTTACCTCTTAATCTGGCCATCTAGCCTTCTGAAACAAAGGAAATAGACTTATGTCTAGATGACAATCCCTAGGTCGTATCTCACCAATAGTAGTGGTTTCTATTGGGCTCGACTTACAACTTGGAATCAATTGAGATATTAACGATGTTTATAATTATTAAAAGCAAAAAGAAAAATACTTGTTTTCATACTTTTCTTTTGTGTACAAATTTGTTACGTTTCTCTTTTGTTGTGTATTGTGAATAGTGACGTTTTCTTGTATATTAACTTGTATTTCTTGTGTTTTGTAATTTACTAACTTGCGTTCAGTTTGATGTTGTTCAGGATCTCCATGAATGTCCGAGCCTTCTAAAATACCTAGTAAACAAGAGATTGAAGAAAGGCTTGCTCGTTTGAAGAATCCTCCACAACCTGAATCAAGAAGACCTTCTTCACCTTTGAGATTCAGACCATACACATTCAACGCTCAAGGGAAAAGGATCTTTGACCCTTTGGAAGATTCCACCTCACCTACACCATCTCCATCACCACCTTCACGTTCACCCTCACCTGTAATTTCGTCCAACTCTACCCCACCTCCTTCACCACCACCTGAAGAAGAAGCAAGAATGCCATCCATTAGGGAACTCTCTACAGCAACAGTCGAAGGAGGACCTCCTACGAGCATTGTATACCCTGCCCCTGCTGCAGGAAGACAGGCAGAATTCGAGCTTAAGAGTGGATTGTTGCACAAGCTCCCTATGTTCCATGGCCTTAATATGGAGGATGCTAACAAGCATATCAGGGAATTCCAGTCTGTGTGTACAAACATGCAACCACAAGGAGCAGATGAAAACATTCTCAAGATGAAGGCATTTCCTTTCTCCCTAGCTGACAGAGCCAAAGATTGGCTATATGAGCTTCCTGCTGGACGTATCACTTCATGGGAAACTATGATGCAAGCCTTCTTGGAAAAGTACTTCTCAGCTTCGAAGGTCATAACACTTAGAAAGAAACTCAGTGGAATTGAGCAAGCCCAAGATGAGTCCTATGCTGCCTACTATGAGAGGTTCAATTCCTTACTTGCACAATGTCCTCAACATCAGATGAAGGATGAGACCCTACTTACCTGCTTTTACGAAGGACTCCTACCTTTAGAGAGACAAATGCTTGATGCTGCAGCTGGAGGAGCTTTTGTGGATAAGTCACCTGCTGCTGGAAATGAACTTATAGCAAACCGTGCCCTGAACAGTCAACAATATGAGGGTGTAGGACACTCTACTCGTAGGGTACATGAAGTGAGCAGGAACACTGCCATTGAAGATCAACTGAATAAGCTCACCCTCCTTATGAACCAAGTTATAAGTTCTAAGGGGCCAGGTCCTACAATATGATACGCTCAAAGCAAGCGCATAATTTAACCCTGAAATAATCATTAGTAGTATAAGCAAATAGGGATCGTTCTATTCCGGGGATTGAGGGTACACCTGTCATTGTAGGACAATTAAACAATTAAAATCAAAACAAAGTAATATTCACAAAGATATTCACAAGTATATACATTATTCACGAAATAAAGGGGGGATTTAGGTTTTGATTTTCGAAAACTAAAAAGAAAACAAAGAAAACATAAAAACAAAAACAAACGAATGGAATGAGAGAATAAAGATCAAAACCAAAACTATGATTAAAATCGATTCAAGTTCTAATATTGTTCATCTAAGTCATGCAAAAGGAGTTGATCATGTGAAACGTTAGAAAGCAAACAATTTCCCATATTTTACTTTTCAATGCTAATTAATCTAAGTGAAAGCACAGAGACTAATCCTATCAAACATGCATTCAAGCTCTAGAAAGCTAGACAATCACACATGATTAACGCATTAAACTCCTAGAAAGGCTATCAACTCAAGTGTGCAACTTAGTATGAAAAAGTTCACCTAATTGCAATCCTCTTTGATTAAAACCGATTTTTGCACAAAACCTTCACTACTTTTCGATTCAAGAACACAAAACCAAAAAGTTGATTCATGTTCTTAAATACTAGCACCATTCATATAAAAACCCTAAAAGTTTCGAACCAATTAAGATTAAAATACGAAAGTTATCTATCAAGCAATTTTAATTAAACAATCACACATCACACAAAAGCAACTAAGAATCACAATATAAGAATCGAAATTTCTCAATTAATCATAAAATTTCCAGAAATAAGAACTTTGTTCAAACATATGTGTCAACTAGAACAAAACCAACGAATTACAAAGCAAAGGTTACAAGGTAGAGTTTGAATTACACCGTGGATGAAGGATGAAAATGGATGAACAATGATGGAATCCTTGAATCTCGAAAGCAAGCTTCAAAGGTGGATGGTGGAGGAAAGGTTCAGGGCTCCTTCTTCTCTTCCTTGGCCTTGCTTGAACTTCGTGGCTTGCTCTAGAGGATGGAGAGAGGAGAGGAGATGCTCACGGCTATGCTAGGATATTTTCTGATTTTTTTTCAAAGTGTAAACGCAAAGGAGACTCCCTTTGACGTTGAGAATGAGAGAGTATATATAGGGGACGGCCTCCTTGCTCTCCAAGCCGTGCACTTCTCTTTATTTTCCACGGAATTAATGTGTTAATTCCACATGATTTCCTCCAATGCTAGCTTGCCACATAAGCCCTATGAGGTGGTCCAACCAATCACAAAATTCTCTAAAATACCTCCCTAAATAATCTTGCCGAAATTCCCTAGATAATATTTCTGATTTTCTCTTTTATTTCGGCCAAATTACCTTTAGGGATTTTAGGAATGTATCTAGACTTGTTTTGAGCTTTTCTTGGTCTCCACCTTTTTCTCTTTCCTTTTATTTCTCCCTTGAATCTTTCTTGGCGTCAATCACCCTAGGTTTTCTTGATTTTCACGTTGATTACACCTTTATTTCTCTCCTTTGCACGGCAATTACACAAGATAACTCTCCAAGAAGATTTTCATTCCATAAAAATCTCTCTAGAAAATCTCCAACCGAAATCCTCTTTTAATTTCTGATTTTCACGCCATCTCCCTTGTTTATCTCTTGGCTTTGGACGGCAAACATCTCTAGGGTTTCTTCATTGCGTCACAAACCCTAATTCCATGGGCCTATGTGGGCCTTGATCCATTTTTGCCGAAAATCCACTTCAATCTTTGAGTTCTTGGGCCTTGTTGCTTCAACTTCAAGCCTTTTCTTCCTTTAACGCCATAACACTTCATTTTTCCATTTCCTTTTCATGGTTGCGTTGGAAACTTGCTTGGTAAGCTCTCCTCCATTTCGCAGGGTTTCCTGGTTGGATCAGGAAAGCTTATTTCTTCATTTCTGCTCAATTGTGTGGCCCTTTGTGTCTCATATTTGCTCCCCTTAACGTTCGTGAGCTCCTCTTTCCATTTGTGAGTTCATTTCCACTTTTTAGCTCCGAGGTCCTGAAAATAGAAACCGTTAAAGAAAAATAGAAACTTTCCTAAAATGAAAAATGGCAACTTCCTAAACTGAAATGGGAAACTTTCCAAAAATGAAAAATAGAAACTACAAAATGGAAACTTTCTACAAATAGGAATTTTCCCAATCGAAGAATGGAAACTTTCCCAAACAGGGATTTTTCAAGGAAATGGCGCAGAAAATGTAGGGAAAAGCAGTTAAAACGTCGCATTAAAATGCTCCTATCAAATTCCCCCACACTTAGCTTTTGCTAGTCCCTTAGCAAAATCACACAAAGACACACACTAAGACTCAACGAAAATTTAAAGACTCTAAATATAAAGACTCTAATGCCCTTCAACTTTTTGTCTCACCAATCTCTTACTTTCACAACACCAAGATTAACACTCAACCAAGAATCAATGTTTAAGCATTCGAGAGTTAATTAAAACATATAATCCACACATACACAAGTAGGACTTGGTTGTAACAATGGTGATGGGGTTAAGCTCAGCATGCTTTAGTCAAGTATGATTCAAATCCTCACAAGGTATATCCACTCTTTCTTCTCTCAGATCATGGCAATGCTTAAAAGCTTATTCACTCAAGTATATGTGAAAGATAAACAAAGTGAATCACATATATATAGAAACAAAAGCACATATAATTTTTTTCTTTTAAAGATCTCATGAAGGATATCAACTACTTGCACGAATGGACTGCCATAAGTTCAACTCTTGTAACTCATCTCCACATCAAGGGCTGTCCCATCTTAAGGATTGATAGGAGCATTTTAATGCGACGTTTTAACTGCTTTTCCCTACATTTTCTGCGCCATTTCCTTGAAAAATCCCTGTTTGGGAAAGTTTCCATTCTTCGATTGGGAAAGTTCCTATTTGTAAAAAGTTTCCATTTTGTAGTTTCTATTTTTCATTTTTGGAAAGTTTCCCATTTCAGTTTAGGAAAGTTGCCATTTTTCATTTTAGGAAAGTTTCTATTTTTCTTTAACGGTTTCTATTTTCAGGACCTCGGAGCTAAAAAGTGGAAATGAACTCGCAAATGGAAAGAGGAGCTCACGAACGTTAAGGGGAGCAAATATGAGACACAAAGGGCCACACAATTGAGCAGAAATGAAGAAATAAGCTTTCCTGATCCAACCAGGAAACCCTGCGAAATGGAGGAGAGCTTATCAAGCAAGTTTCCAACGCAACCATGAAAAGGAAATGGAAAAATGAAGTGTTATGGCGTTAAAGGAAGAAAAGGCTTGAAGTTGAAGCAACAAGGCCCAAGAACTCAAAGATTGAAGTGGATTTTCGGCAAAAATGGATCAAGGCCCACATAGGCCCATGGAATTAGGGTTTGTGACGCAATGAAGAAACCCTAGAGATGTTTGCCGTCCAAAGCCAAGAGATAAACAAGGGAGATGGCGTAAAAATCAGAAATTAAAAGAGGATTTCGGTTGGAGATTTTCTAGAGAGATTTTTATGGAATGAAAATCTTCTTGGAGAGTTATCTTGTGTAATTGCCGTGCAAAGGAGAGAAATAAAGGTGTAATCAACGTGAAAATCAAGAAAACCTAGGGTGATTGACGCCAAGAAAGATTCAAGGGAGAAATAAAAGGAAAGAGAAAAAGGTGGAGACCAAGAAAAGCTCAAAACAAGTCTAGATACATTCCTAAAATCCCTAAAGGTAATAGAAATATCATCTAGGGAATTTCGGCAAGATTATTTTGGGAAGTATTTTAGAGAATTTTGTGATTGGTTGGACCACCTCATAGGGCTTATGTGGCAAGCTAGCATTGGAGGAAATCATGTGGAATTAACACATTAATTCCGTGGAAAATAAAGAGAAGTGCACGGCTTGGAGAGCAAGGAGGCCGTCCCCTATATATACACTCTCATTCTCAACGTCAAGAGATCCTCCTTTTGCGTTTACACTTTGAAGAAAAAATCAGAAAATATCCTAGCATAGCCGTGAGCATCTCCTCTCCTCTCTCCATCCTCTAGAGCAAGCCATGAAGTTCAAGCAAGGCCAAGGAAGAGAAGAAGGAGCCGTGAACCTTTCCTCCACCATCCACCTTTGAAGCTTGCTTTCGAGATTCAAGGATTCCATCATTGTTCATCCATTTTCATCCTTCATCCACGGTGTAATTCAAACTCTACCTTGTAACCTTTGCTTTGTAATTCGTTGGTTTTGTTCTAGTTGACACATATGTTTGAACAAAGTTCTTATTTCTGGAAATTTTATGATTAATTGAGAAATTTCGATTCTTATATTGTGATTCTTAGTTGCTTTTGTGTGATTGTTTGATTAAAATTGCTTGATAGATAACTTTCGTATTTTAATCTTAATTGGTTCGAAACTTTTAGGGTTTTTATATGAATGGTGCTAGTATTTAAGAACATGAATCAACTTTTTGGTTTTGTGTTCTTGTATCGAAAAGTAGTGAAGGTTTTGTGCAAAAATCGGTTTTAATCAAAAAGGATTGCAATTAGGTGGACTTTTTCATACTAAGTTGCACACTTGAGTTGATAGCCTTTCTATGTGTTTCATGCGTTAAACATGTTGTGATTGTCTAGCTTTCTAGAGCTTGAATGCATGTTTGATAGGATTAGTCTTTGTGCCTTCACTTAGATTAATTAGCATTGAAAAGTAAAATATGGGAAATTGTTTGCTTTTAACGTTTCACATGATCAACTCCTTTTGCATGACTTAGATGAACAATATTAGAACTTGAATCGATTTTAATCATAGTTTTGGTTTTGATCTTTATTCTCTCATTCCATTCGTTTGTTTTTGTTTTTATGTTTTCTTTGTTTTCTTTTTAGTTTTCGAAAATCAAAACCTAAATCCCCCCTTTATTTCGTGAATAATGTATATACTTGTGAATATCTTTGTGAATATTACTTTGTTTTGATTTTAATTGTTTAATTGTCCTACAATGACAGGTGTACCCTCAATCCCCGGAATAGAACGATCCCTATTTGCTTATACTACTAATGATTATTTCAGGGTTAAATTATGCGCTTGCTTTGAGCGTATCAATTTTTGGCGCCGTTGCCGGGGATTGAAAAATCATTTGTCACTTTGTGAATATTTGTTTTGTATATTGTGACCGAAAAAAAAAATTTAATTGTTAATTGTTTTGTAATTGTCGAATTTTTTTTTTAATTACTTAGGTTGTTATTTATATTATTGAACACAAGTTTAATTGTGGGTTGTAAATTAAAGAAGGAATAGGTGAAGTCGTGTTTGTTAATATTGGCCTAAACCCCTTATTGGTACCTAGTTCAGGTCCCTTAAGGTTGAGGGCGGCCTTTATTAACATTCATTGAACTGTCTTCACACTTAGGACCTTTTGCATCTTAGTAAGTATAGCCTATGTGGAATGGTGTCTAGGAAGGGGACAACGTTCATGATGGGTTCTGGATCCAGAAGTGCTTACAAATGGGCCTAAACCACAATGTGGGAGTAGCTCATGCCAAAATGGATCCTACTTCTTGTGTTCGCCCTCCCCTACCTGGCCATTTCAGTAAGGTTGCCCAAAAGATGTAGGAGGGACTTTGTGTCTAGGCGATTATACTTGGGCCGCACGTCCACTTGATTTACTGCTCGGAATTAAATTTGATATCAATATTATTTATGACAAAAGAAAATGTAAAAATTTGTTATGACACTTAAGGTATATTGGATTAAACTTAATCTTGGAAAAGGGTAGCTGTTACAGTCCCATTGCACACCAAGATTCCCTGTTCCCGTACCTAAGTGTTGAAAATAATAGTAAAAAAAGAAAAAAAAAAACAAAAAGAAAATACTTGTATATAAATTTCACGTGTTTTGTTTCGTTTTTTTTTTTTTTTTTACTTTTCTTTTGTGTACAAATTTGTTACGTTTCTCTTTTGTTGTGTATTGTGAATAGTGACGTTTTCTTGTATATTAACTTGTATCTCTTGTGTTTTGCAATTTACTAACTTGCGTTAAGTTTAATGTTGTTCAGGATCTCCATGAATGTCCGAGCCTTTTAAAATACCTAGTAAACAAGAGATTGAAGGAAGGCTTGCTCGTTTGAAGAATCCTCCACAACCTGAACCAAGAAGATCTTCTTCGCCTTTGAGATTCCAACCATATGCATTCAACGCTCAAGGGAAAAGGATCTTTGACCCTTTGGAAGATTCCACCTCACCTACACCATCTCCATCACCACCTTCACGTTCACCCTCACCCTTTGGAAGATTCAAGGACAACAGACCCATACTAAGGATATTGCAGATCTTAAGAGGCAAATGGGCCAAGTTGTGGACTTCATGGGCAAGATTCACGAGTCTGGGAAGCTCCCTAGTAACACAATACCTAACCCTAAGGGTAACGTGGAGAATGCTTCAGTTGTTACTACAAGGAGTGGACGAACATTTGTGGACCAACCTAAACGAATCAAAGAGGCCCAAGCAAGCTTTGAGGAAGAACATGAGCCCACCAAGTTGGGAATTGAGAATGACCCTGCAACATCCAGGGTAGAGGACAGAACGTCCTCACCTCCTAAGGCAATTCCGGAAGATAAAGGTAAAACTTCTAACTTATCCAATTCGGTTATTGCTAACCCTTCTTCTCCTTGCATGCCCTTCCCACGCAGGTTTGCCCAATCTAAGAAGGACGAAAGTGATCAAGCTATCTTGGACACTTTCAAGAAGGTGCAAGTGAACTTACCCCTCCTTGAGGCCATCAAGCAAGTGCCCAAATATGCCAAGTTTTTGAAAGAGCTTTGCACCACAAGGAGGAAAAATCGAGAGAAGGAGGTGGTAAAGGTAAGTGAGAACGTTTCTGCCCTCATTCAGAGGAAGCTGCCCCCAAAATGTAAGGATCCTGGAAGTTTCACCATTCCTTGCACTATTGGTAACTCGAACTTTAAGAATGCCATGCTAGACTTAGGAGCATCTGTTAATGTTATGCCCTACTCTGTTTATGAAACCCTAGGTCTAGGGGCACTTAAATCTGACAATGTTATCATTCAGTTAGCTGACAGGTCCAATGCATACCCTAGAGGTTTGTTGGAAGATGTGCTTGTGCAGGTTAACCATCTTATTTTTCCAGCTGATTTTTATGTGTTGGAAATGGAGGACTCCCCTGTGAATTCAACTCCATTGCTTTTGGGACGTCCTTTCTTAAGGACAGCTAGGACAAAGATAGATGTGTATGCTGGCTCTCTCACCATGGAATTCGATGGTGACATTATTGGCTTCAACATTTTTGAAGCCATGAGGTATCCCCTAGATGTTCATGACTGTTTTTCTGTTGATATTTTGGATGAACTTGCGCAGCAAATGTTCGACATTATGCATGAGGATACCCTAGTCACTACGCTTGAGCAAGGAGTAGGCTACACCAAAGATGGCGTCACAATCCAAGAGAATGTGCTCAAGGAAACTTGTGAGGACAAAATCATTGCAAATGTGTCTTTCCTTGAGGCATCACCCTTCATAGGTAAGTCAACTCCACCTTTGTCCATTCAGTTATCTTCTAACAAGACTCTACCTTCAGTGGTTCAGGCACCAGAACTTGAACTTAAACTTTTACCAGACCACTTGAAGTATGTCTACTTAGGGGACAAGGAAACCTTACCAATAATTGTCTCTTCTGCACTTACTGTTTCACAAGAAGAGAGGTTGGTGGAAATGCTGAAGCAACACAAGACCGCCATAGGATGGACATTGGCGGACATCAAGGGAATCAGCCCTACAACTTGTGTCCATAGGATACTTCTTGAGGAGGGGTCCAAACCTACTAGAGAGGCTCAACGTCGTCTCAACCCTCCCATGATGGAAGTTTTGAAGAAGGAGGTTATCAAACTCCTAGATTGTGGGGTGATCTACCCCATTTCAGACTCCAAATGGGTGTCCCCAGTTCAAGTTGTGCCCAAGAAATCTGGGGTAACTGTGGTGAAGAATGCTGAGAACGAACTGGTGCCCCAAAGGACAGTCACTGGCCACAGAGTTTGCATTGACTATAGGAAGCTCAACGCAACAACAAGGAAAGATCACTTTCCTCTTCCATTCATTGATCAGATGCTTGAGCGCCTGGCTGGACATGACTACTACTGCTTCCTAGATGGATACTCAGGCTACAATCAGATTGCCATAGCCAATGAAGACCAAGAGAAGACAACGTTCACCTGCCCTTTTGGGACATTTGCCTATCGTCGCATGCCTTTTGGACTTTGCAACGCCCCAGGTACCTTTCAGAGGTGTATGGTAAGTATTTTTTCAGATTATATTGAGAAAATCATAGAGGTATTCATGGATGATTTTTCTGTTTTTGGAAAAAGTTTTGATGATTGTCTTAATAATCTTGAAATAATCTTGGAGCGTTGTGTGGAAACTAATCTTGTGCTAAATTGGGAAAAGTGTCATTTTATGGTTAGACAAGGTATAGTTCTAGGGCATATTGTCTCTTCTAGGGGCATAGAGGTAGATAAAGCTAAGGTAGACCTTGTGCGTTACTAACCCTCTCCCACTTCTGTGAGAGAGATTCGATCTTTTCTTGGCCATGCAGGGTTTTACAGGAGGTTTATCAAGGACTTCTCCAAGATTTCAAGACCTCTATGCCAACTACTCCAAAAGGATGTGGCGTTTGTTTTTGACAAGGAGTGTCAAGATGCCTTTGACAAGCTAAAGGAGTTCTTGACGTCTGCCCCAATCATGCTACCTCCATATTGGTCCTTGCCCTTTGAGCTGATGTGTGATGCCTCTGACTATGCAGTTGGAGCTGTTTTGGGGCAAAGGAAGGACAAGAGACCCTATGCCATCTACTACGCTTCAAGGACTCTCAATGATGCACAAATGAACTATTCCAGCACTGAGAAAGAGCTTCTTGCAGTTGTCTTTGCCCTTGAAAAATTTCGTTCCTACTTACTTGGTACAAAAGTTATTATTTATACTGACCATGAAGCTTTAAAGTACTTGATGACCAAGAAGGAAGCAAAACCAAGGCTTATTAGATGGGTCCTACTCTTACAAGAGTTCGACCTGGAGATCAAGGACAAGAAGGGTAGTGAGAATGTGGTAGCTGACCACTTGAGTCGTTTGGTGCATGCAGAAGACCCTCTCCCTCTGGTGGAGACGTTTCCAGATGAGCAACTCTTTGGACTCCAGGTAAGTGAACCATGGTATGCAGATATTGTGAACTACATTGTTTCTTGAAAGATTCCTGATACCATGTCACGTGCTCATAGAGATAGGCTTAAGAAAACTGTTAAGCAATATGTTTGGGATGAACCTTATCTGTGGAAACATTGTTCTGATCAATTGATTAGGAGATGCATACCTGAACATGAACAAAACGCCATACTTTGTTTTTGCCATTCTAAAGCATGTGGGGGTCACTTTGGGTCTAAGAAAACTGCGTTTAAGGTGCTTGAGTCTGGGTTTTTTTGGCCAACGTTATTTAAGGATGCATATGCATATTGTTTAACTTGTGATAGATGCCAGAGAACTGGAAATCTAAGTTCTAGAGATCAAATGCCATTGTCCAATATAATAACTGTTGAAATATTTGATGTCTGGGGTATAGATTTCATGGGACCATTCCCTTCATCTTATGGGTTTCTCTATATCTTGCTTGCAGTGGACTATGTTTCCAAATGGGTGGAAGCAAAGGCCACTAGAACTAATGACTCTAAGGTTGTTGCAGATTTTATCAAGTCTAACATCTTTAGCAGGTTTGGAATGCCTAGAGTCCTTATTAGTGATGGTGGATCTCACTTCTGCAATCGGACGATTGAGGCCTTGTTGAGAAAGTATGATGTTACACATAAGGTTTCCACACCTTATCACCCCCAAACTAGTGGGCAGGCTGAAGTTTCCAATCGTCAGATCAAGGGGATATTGGAGAAGACTGTGAACCCTAACAGGAAGGATTGGTCCCTACGTTTGGAGGATGCTTTGTGGGCCTACAGGACTGCATACAAGACCCCCATTGGGATGTCCCCATATCGGATTGTGTATGGCAAACCTTGCCATTTACCTGTGGAGTTAGAGCACAAAGCCTGGTGGGCTGTAAAGCAGTTCAACATGGATCTAGATGCGGCTGGGCTTCATAGGAAGTTGCAATTGCAAGAATTGGAGGAGATAAGGAATGATGCTTTCGAAAGTGCAAAGATTTACAAAGACAAGACAAAGGCCTTCCATGATAAGATGATTCGTGGAAAGACTTTTGTTGTGGGCCAGAAAGTTCTTCTTTTCCATTCTCGTCTCAAACTTTTCCCAGGTAAGCTTCGTTCTCGTTGGATTGGGCCTTTCACTATTACTAATGTGTTCTCCCATGGAGCTGTGCAAATAAAGAGTGAGCAGACTGGCAATGAGTTCAAAGTGAATGGCCACCGCTTGAAGCCCTATTATGAAGCGTTTGTGGAGCATAAAGTGGAGGATGTACCCCTCCAAAACGCCCCACAACCAGAGGACTAAATGGAGGTACAAGTCTAGGCTGAAAGACTATAAACATTAAGCGCTGCTTGGGAGGCAACCCAATTCTGAAGTAGCTGTGGAGGAGTCGTCAACGCAGATTTGCTTTCTCTTTCCCTTTTACTTCCCCATTTTCTCTTTGTTTTAGTAATCACTTTCGTAAATTTCATCCCTATATGCTTAAGTGTTTCATTGCATGCTTATTCTTTATTACATTGAGGACAATGCAATATTTAAGTGTGGGGGAAGGGATTTACACTTTTGTCTTGAGTCATATATATTGAAAAAAAAAAACAAAAAATCGAAAAATGTCAAAAATTAAAAATTTTCGTTGCTTTTGTTTTTGTTTGAGTCTTAGGATGCCTTTTCAACTGTCTAGGATGATTCTATATCTCTGAAATTATGACTAAAAGAGGATCACAATATTGAGATGATTTCAACATGGTATTCTTTGGTTAATTGAGATATATGAAAAATGTGTGCCTTGTAGTGGATATGGATTGCATGACCTTGGTACAGAATATGAGCATGTTAAGATGAGTTTTGATTCAGAAAAACCCATGTGAGATAATTGAACCATGTCCCTTTCGTTTGGAGTGAAATGAAAAATATATTCTTATTTTCTTGGCGATGTTTTGATGATCTCATTATTCTTTCATCTTGATTGACTGCTTGCCATAGATTAAGTTTAATGGACTAGAGAATGCTAGAATTCGCTCTTGTGCTTGTTGAGACATGATATCAATACATGGCCCTGATTCTGGAAGGGATAGAGGCACCCTAGGAATGACCACTATTGCCAAATAAACCTGTGTCCCTATTTGTGCCCGTCGTGGGACTCCCCTAGATAAACCCCTTTGAGCCTACGCTAGGCCTTTTCTTTCATCACCCTTAAAATCTTTAACCTAAACCCTAGTATAGCTATAACCCTACCCTTTGTTCTAAGAACTTAGTGGAGCTAAATTGAGACTTTACTTGAAGATTTTTGGCGTCAATAATGAAGATTGAGAAGAGGTGAAAGTTCAAGTGTGGGGGTAGACTTGTCCATGAAAAGAAAAAATATATGTACGGCTAGAAAGAAAAAAAAAAAAAATGTTTGTGGATTTTAGTCCCCCATACTTGGTTAGTTCGGAGTTTGTTTTGAATTGAAGGCCTACTACAGAAAATTTGGCCTTTGTCCATTTTACTAAAGTTCAAAGGAAGTTTATAATGAAGATTGGACCCAATATGAAGACATTAGGCCCTTTTATGTTACCTCTATGGGGAAGTGACGTTTGTGCATACTTGGTGGATTTCTGGGAGTCTCTCTACATCAACATGAGCTCTGCTAGGTTTTTAGGACACTTTTGATAAATCCTTACCCTTCGTTTCTTTAAAACCTTGAGCCATGGCCCCATTACAACCCTTGATAAGACCTTCTTGATCCTTAAGATGGGACAGCCCTTGATGTGGAGATGAGTTACAAGAGTTGAACTTATGGCAGTCCATTCGTGCAAGTAGTTGATATCCTTCATGAGTTCTTTAAAAGAAAAATTATACGTGCTTTCGTTTCTATATATATGTGATTCACTTTGTTTATCTTTCACATATACTTGAGTGAATAAGCTTTTAAGCATTGCCATGATCTGAGAGAAGAAAGAGTGGATACACCTTGTGAGGATTTGAATCATACTTGACTAAAGCATGCTGAGCTTAAACCCATCACCATTGTTACAACCAAGTCCTACTTGTGTATGTGTGGATTATATGTTCTAATTAACTCTCGAATGCTTAAACATTGATTCTTGGTTGAGTGTTAATCTTGGTGTTGTGAAAGTAAGAGATTGCTGAGACAAAAAGTTGAAGGGCATTAGAGTCTTTATATTTAGAGTCTTTAAATTTTCGTTGAGTCTTAGTGTGTGTCTTTGTGTGATTTTGCTAAGGGACTAGCAAAAGCTAAGTGTGGGGGAATTTGATAGGAGCATTTTAATGCGACGTTTTAACTGCTTTTCCCTACATTTTCTGCGCCATTTCCTTGAAAAATCCCTGTTTGGGAAAGTTTCCATTCTTCGATTGGGAAAGTTCCTATTTGTAGAAAGTTTCCATTTTGTAGTTTCTATTTTTCATTTTTGGAAAGTTTCCCATTTCAGTTTAGGAAAGTTGCCATTTTTCATTTTAGGAAAGTTTCTATTTTTCTTTAACGGTTTCTATTTTCAAGACCTCGGAGCTAAAAAGTAGAAATGAACTCGCAAATGGAAAGAGGAGCTCACGAACGTTAAGGGGAACAAATATGAGACACAAAGGGCCACACAATTGAGCAGAAATGAAGAAATAAGCTTTCCTGATCCAACCAGGAAACCCTGCGAAATGGAGGAGAGCTTATCAAGCAAGTTTCCAACGCAACCATGAAAAGGAAATGGAAAAATGAAGTGTTATGGCGTTAAAGGAAGAAAAGGCTTGAAGTTGAAGCAACAAGGCCCAAGAACTCAAAGATTGAAGTGGATTTTCGGCAAAAATGGATCAAGGCCCACATAGGCCCATGGAATTAGGGTTTGTGACGCAATGAAGAAACCCTAGAGATGTTTGCCGTCCAAAGCCAAGAGATAAACAAGGGAGATGGCGTGAAAATCAGAAATTAAAAGAGGATTTCGGTTGAAGATTTTCTAGAGAGATTTTTATGGAATGAAAATCTTCTTGGAGAGTTATCTTGTGTAATTGCCGTGCAAAGGAGAGAAATAAAGGTGTAATCAACGTGAAAATCAAGAAAACCTAGGGTGATTGACGCCAAGAAAGATTCAAGGGAGAAATAAAAGGAAAGAGAAAAAGGTGGAGACCAAGAAAAGCTCAAAACAAGTCTAGATACATTCCTAAAATCCCTAAAGGTAATTTGGCCGAAATAAAAGAGAAAATCAGAAATATTATCTAGGGAATTTGGGTAAGATTATTTAGGGAAGTATTTTAGAGAATTTTGTGATTGGTTGGACCACCTCATAGGGCTTATGTGGCAAGCTAGCATTGGAGGAAATCATGTGGAATGAACACATTAATTCCGTGGAAAATAAAGAGAAGTGCACGGCTTGGAGAGCAAGGAGGCCGTCCCCTATATATACACTCTCATTCTCAACGTCAAGAGATCCTCCTTTTGCGTTTACACTTTGAAGAAAAAATCAGAAAATATCCTAGCATAGCCGTGAGCATCTCCTCTCCTCTCTCCATCCTCTAGAGCAAGCCACGAAGTTCAAGCAAGGCCAAGGAAGAGAAGAAGGAGCCGTGAACCTTTCCTCCACCATCCACCTTTGAAGCTTGCTTTCGAGATTCAAGGATTCCATCATTTTTCATCCATCTTCATCCTTCATCCACGGTGTAATTCAAACTCTACCTTGTAACCTTTGCTTTGTAATTCGTTGGTTTTGTTCTAGTTGACACATATGTTTGAACAAAGTTCTTATTTCTGGAAATTTTATGATTAATTGAGAAATTTCAATTCTTATATTGTGATTCTTAGTTGCTTTTGTGTGATTGTTTGATTAAAATTGCTTGATAGATAACTTTCGTATTTTAATCTTAATTGGTTCGAAACATTTAGGGTTTTTATATGAATGGTGCTAGTATTTAAGAACATGAATCAACTTTTTGGTTTTGTGTTCTTGAATCGAAAAGTAGTGAAGGTTTTGTGCAAAAATCGGTTTTAATCAAAGAGGATTGCAATTAGGTGAACTTTTTCATACTAAATTGCACACTTGAGTTGATAGCCTTTCTACCTGTTTAATGCGTTAATCATGTGTGATTGTCTAGCTTTCTAGAGCTTGAATGCATGTTTGATAGGATTAGTCTCTGTGCTTTCACTTAGATTAATTAGCATTGAAAAGTAAAATATGGGAAATTGTTTGCTTTCTAACGTTTCACATGATCAACTCCTTTTGCATGACTTAGATGAACAATATTAGAACTTGAATCGATTTTAATCATAGTTTTGGTTTTGATCTTTATTCTCTCATTCCATTCGTTTGTTTTTGTTTTTATGTTTTCTTTGTTTTCTTTTTAGTTTTCGAAAATCAAAACCTAAATCCCCCCTTTATTTTGTGAATAATGTATATACTTGTGAATATCTTTGTGAATATTACTTTGTTTTGATTTTAATTGTTTAATTGACTTCAATGACAAGTGTACCCTCAATCCCCGGAATAGAACGATCCCTATTTGCTTCTACTACTAATGATTATTTCAGGGTTAAATTATGCGCTTGCTTTGAGCGTATCAAGGATCAAGAAGGTCTTATCAAGGGTTGTAATGGGGCCATGGCTCAAGGTTTTAAAGAAACGAAGGGTAAGGAATTTTAACAAAGTGTCCTAAAAACCTAGCAGAGCTCATGTAGATGTAGAGAGACTCCTAGAAATCCACCAAGTATGCAAAAACGTCATATTCCCATGAGGGTGTTATAAAGGGGCCTAATGTCTTCATGTTGGGCACAATCTTCATTATAAACTTCCTTTGAACTTTAGTAAAATGGACAAAGGCCAAATTTTCTGTAGTAGGCCTTCAATTCAAAACAAACTCCGAACTCACCAAGTATGGGGGACAAAAATCCACAAACATTTTTTTTCTTTCTTTCTAGCCGTACATATATTTTTTTCTTTTCATGGACAAGTCTACCCCCACACTTGAACTTTCACCTCTTCTCAATCTTCATTATTGACGCCAAAAATCTTCAAGTAAAGTCTCAGTTTAGCTCCACTAAGTTCTTAGAACAAAGGGTAGGGTTATAGCTATACTAGGGTTTAGGTTAAAGATTTTAAGGGTGATGAAAGAAAAGGCCTAACGTAGGCTCAAAGGGGTTTATCTAGGGGAGTCCCACGACGGGCACAAATAGGGACACAGGTTTATTTGGCAATGGTGGTCATTCCTAGGGTGCCTCTATCCCTTCCAGAATCAGGGCCATGTATTGATATCACGTCTCAAAAAGCACAAGAGCGAATTCTAACATTCTCTAGTCCATTAAACTTAATCTATGGCAAGCAGTCAATCAAGATGAAAGAATAATGAGATCATCAAAACATCGCCAAGAAATTAAGAATATATTTTTCATTTCACTCCAAACGAAAGGGACATGGTTCAATTATCTCACATGGGTTTTTCTGAATCAAAACTCATCTTAACATGCTCATATTCTGTACCAAGGTCATGCAATCCATATCCACTACAAGGCACACATTTTTCATATATCTCAATTAACCAAAGAATACCATGTTGAAATCATCTCAATATTGTGATCCTCTTTTAGTCATAATTTCAGAGATATAGAATCATCCTAGACAATTGAAAAGGCATCCTATGACTCAAACAAAAACAAAAGCAACGAAAATTTTTAATTTTTGACATTTTTCTATTTTTTTTTTTTTTTTATTTTTCCAATATATATGACTCAAAATTAAAGACAAAATATAATTAAAGACAAAATATAAATCTCTTCCCCCACACTTAAATATTGCATTGTCCTCAATGTAAGCAAGAATAAGCATGCAATGAAACACTTAAGCATATAGGGATGAAATTTACGAAAATAACTACTAAAACAAAGAGAAAATGGAAAAGTAAAAGGGAAAGAGAAAGCAAATCTGCGTTGACGACTCCTCCACAGCTACTTCAGAATTGGGTTGCCTCCCAAGCAGCGCTTAATGTTTATAGTCTTTCAGCCTAGACTTGTACCTCCATTTAGTCCTCTGGTTGTGGGGCGGTTTGGAGGGGTACATCCTCCACTTCATGCTCCACAAACGCTTCATAGTAGGGCTTCAAACGGTGGCCGTTCACTTTGAACTCATTGCCAGTCTGCTCACTCTTTATTTGCACAGCTCCATGGGAGAATACATTAGTAATAATGAAAGGCCCAATCCAACGAGAACGAAGCTTACCTGGGAAGAGTTTGAGACGAGAATGGAAAAGAAGAACTTTCTGGCCCACCACAAAAGTCTTTCCACGAATCATCTTATCATGGAAGGCCTTTGTCTTTTCTTTGTAAATCTTTGCACTTTCGAAAGCATCATTCCTAATCTCTTCCAACTCTTGCAATTGCAACTTCCTATGAAGCCCAGCTTCATCAAGGTCCATGTTGAACTGCTTCACAGCCCACCAGGCTTTGTGCTCTAACTCCACAGGTAAATGGCAAGGTTTGCCATACACAATCCGATATGGGGACATTCCAATGGGAGTCTTATATGCAATCCTATAAGCCCACAAAGCATCCTCCAAGCGTAGGGACCAATCCTTCCTGTTAGGGTTCACAGTCTTCTCCAATATCCCCTTGATCTGACGATTTGAGACTTCAGCCTGCCCACTAGTTTGGGGGTGATAAGGTGTGGAAACCTTATGTGTAACATCATACTTTCTCAACAAGGCCTCAACCGTCCGATTGCAGAAGTGAGATCCACCATCACTAAGAAGGACTCTAGGCATTCCAAACCTGCTAAAGATGTTAGACTTGATAAAATCTGCAACAACCTTAGAGTCATTAGTTTTAGTGGCCTTTGCTTCCACCCATTTGGAAACGTAGTCCACTGAAAGCAAGATATAGAGAAACCCATAAGATGAAGGGAATGGTCCCATGAAATCTATACCCCAGACATCAAATATTTCAACAGTTATTATATTGGACAATGGCATTTGATCTCTAGAACTTAGATTTCCGGTTCTCTGGCACTTATCACAAGTTAAACAATGTGCATATGCATCCTTAAATAACGTTGGCCAAAAGAACCCAGACTCAAGCACCTTAAACGCAGTTTTCTTAGAACCAAAGTGACCCCCACATGCTTTAGAATGGCAAAAAGAAAGTATGGCATTTTGTTCATGTTCAGGTACGCATCTCCTAATCAATTGATCAGAACAATGTTTCCACAGATAAGGTTCATCCCAAACATATTGCTTAACAGTTTTCTTAAGCCTATCTCTATGAGCACGTGACATGGTATCAGGAATCTTTCTAGAAACAATGTAGTTCACAATATCTGCATACCATGGTTCACTTACCTGGAGTCCAAAGAGTTGCTCATCTGGAAACGTCTCCACCAGAGGGAGAGGGTCTTCTGCATGCACCAAACGACTCAAGTGGTCAGCTACCACATTCTCACTACCCTTCTTGTCCTTGATCTCCAGGTCGAACTCTTGTAAGAGTAGGACCCATCTAATAAGCCTTGGTTTCGCTTCCTTCTTGGTCATCAAGTACTTCAAAGCTGCATGGTCAGTATAAATAATAACTTTTGTACCAAGTAAGTAGGAACGAAATTTGTCAAGGGCAAAGACAGCTGCAAGAAGCTCTTTCTCAGTGCTGGAATAGTTCATTTGTGCATCATTGAGAGTCCTTGAAGCGTAGTAGATGGCATAGGGTCTCTTGTCCTTCCTTTGCCCCAAAACAGCTCCAACTGCATAGTCAGAGGCATCACACATCAGCTCAAAGGGCAAGGACCAATCTGGAGGTAGCATGATTGGGGCAGACGTCAACAACTCCTTTAGCTTGTCAAAGGCATCTTGACACTCCTTGTCAAAAACAAACGCCACATCCTTTTGGAGTAGTTGGCATAGAGGTCTTGAAATCTTGGAGAAGTCCTTGATAAACCTCCTGTAAAACCCTGCATGGCCAAGAAAAGATCGAATCCCTCTCACAGAAGTGGGAGAGGTTAAGTAACGCACATGGTCTACCTTAGCTTTATCTACCTCTATGCCCCTAGAAGAGACAATATGCCCTAGAACTATACCTTGTCTAACCATAAAATGACACTTTTCCCAATTTAGCACAAGGTTAGTTTCCACACAACGCTCCAAGATTATTTCAAGATTATTAAGACAATCATCAAAACGTTTTCCAAAAACAGAAAAATCATCCATGAATACCTCTATGATTTTCTCAATATAATCTGAAAAAATACTTACCATACACCTCTGAAAGGTACCTGGGGCATTGCAAAGTCCAAAAGGCATGCGACGATAGGCAAATGTCCCAAAAGGGCAGGTGAACATTGTCTTCTCTTGGTCTTCATTGGCTATGGCAATCTGATTGTAGCCTGAGTATCCATCTAGGAAGCAGTAGTAGTCATGTCCAGCTAGGCGCTCAAGCATCTGATCAATGAATGGAAGAGGAAAGTGATCTTTCCTTGTTGTTGCATTGAGCTTCCTATAGTCAATGCAAACTCTGTGGCCAGTGACTGTCCTTTGGGGCACCAGTTCGTTCTCAGCATTCTTCACCACAGTTACCCCAGATTTCTTGGGCACAACTTCCATCATGGGAGGGTTGAGACGACGTTGAGCCTCTCTAGTAGGTTTGGACCCCTCCTCAAGAAGTATCCTATGGACACAAGTTGTAGGGCTGATTCCCTTGATGTCCGCCAATGTCCATCCTATGGCGGTCTTGTGTTGCTTCAGCATTTCCACCAACCTCTCTTCTTGTGAAACAGTAAGTGCAGAAGAGACAATTATTGGTAAGGTTTCCTTGTCCCCTAAGTAGACATACTTCAAGTGGTCTGGTAAAAGTTTAAGTTCAAGTTCTGGTGCCTGAACCACTGAAGGTAGAGTCTTGTTAGAAGATAACTGAATGGACAAAGGTGGAGTTGACTTACCTATGAAGGGTGATGCCTCAAGGAAAGACACATTTGCAATGATTTTGTCCTCACAAGTTTCCTTGAGCACATTCTCTTGGATTGTGACGCCATCTTTGGTGTAGCCTACTCCTTGCTCAAGCGTAGTGACTAGGGTATCCTCATGCATAATGTCGAACATTTGCTGCGCAAGTTCATCCAAAATATCAACAGAAAAACAGTCATGAACATCTAGGGGATACCTCATGGCTTCAAAAATGTTGAAGCCAATAATGTCACCATCGAATTCCATGGTGAGAGAGCCAGCATACACATCTATCTTTGTCCTAGCTGTCCTTAAGAAAGGACGTCCCAAAAGCAATGGAGTTGAATTCACAGGGGAGTCCTCCATTTCCAACACATAAAAATCAGCTGGAAAAATAAGATGGTTAACCTGCACAAGCACATCTTCCAACAAACCTCTAGGGTATGCATTGGACCTGTCAGCTAACTGAATGATAACATTGTCAGATTTAAGTGCCCCTAGACCTAGGGTTTCATAAACAGAGTAGGGCATAACATTAACAGATGCTCCTAAGTCTAGCATGGCATTCTTAAAGTTCGAGTTACCAATAGTGCAAGGAATGGTGAAACTTCCAGGATCCTTACATTTTGGGGGCAGCTTCCTCTGAATGAGGGCAGAAACGTTCTCACTTACCTTTACCACCTCCTTCTCTCGATTTTTCCTCCTTGTGGTGCAAAGCTCTTTCAAAAACTTGGCATATTTGGGCACTTGCTTGATGGCCTCAAGGAGGGGTAAGTTCACTTGCACCTTCTTGAAAGTGTCCAAGATAGCTTGATCACTTTCGTCCTTCTTAGATTGGGCAAACCTGCGTGGGAAGGGCATGCAAGGAGAAGAAGGGTTAGCAATAACCGAATTGGATAAGTTAGAAGTTTTACCTTTATCTTCCGGAATTGCCTTAGGAGGTGAGGACGTTCTGTCCTCTACCCTGGATGTTGCAGGGTCATTCTCAATTCCCAACTTGGTGGGCTCATGTTCTTCCTCAAAGCTTGCTTGGGCCTCTTTGATTCGTTTAGGTTGGTCCACAAATGTTCGTCCACTCCTTGTAGTAACAACTGAAGCATTCTCCACGTTACCCTTAGGGTTAGGTATTGTGTTACTAGGGAGCTTCCCAGACTCGTGAATCTTGCCCATGAAGTCCACAACTTGGCCCATTTGCCTCTTAAGATCTGCAATATCCTTAGTATGGGTCTGTTGTCCTTGAATCAAAGCCTGTGTAGAGTTTGTCAATGCTTGAGTAGAACTAGTCAAGGCTTCCAACATTTTATCATAATGGGACATTGAACTCCCTGAGTTCTGTTGAGGAGGCATGTAAGGCCTTTGAAAGGAAGGTCCTTGAAATGAAGGCCCTTGAGGACGTTGGAAGTTCCCACCAAGAGGGTTCTGAGCATTCTCATTGTTGGTCCACTTGAAGTTGGGATGGTCCCTCCATCCTGGATTGTAAGTATTTGAATAAGGGTCATGCCTAGGACGTTGAGGTCCTCCCTGATATCCTCCTTGATACCCTCCAATAGCATTTGCAGATTCCCATCCTCCATTGTCATTGAGTTGAGGGCATTGATCGGTGACATGCCCTTGCATAGAGCATACCCCACAAGCTATTGTAGGACCTGGCCCCTTAGAACTTATAACTTGGTTCATAAGGAGGGTGAGCTTATTCAGTTGATCTTCAATGGCAGTGTTCCTGCTCACTTCATGTACCCTACGAGTAGAGTGTCCTACACCCTCATATTGTTGACTGTTCAGGGCACGGTTTGCTATAAGTTCTTTTCCAACAGCAGGTGACGTATCCACAAAAGCTCCTCCAGCTGCAGCATCAAGCATTTGTCTCTCTAAAGGTAGGAGTCCTTCGTAAAAGCAGGTAAGTAGGGTCTCATCCTTCATCTGATGTTGAGGACATTGTGCAAGTAAGGAATTGAACCTCTCATAGTAGGCAGCATAGGACTCATCTTGGGCTTGCTCAATTCCACTGAGTTTCTTTCTAAGTGTTATGACCTTCGAAGCTGGGAAGTACTTTTCCAAGAAGGCTTGCATCATAGTTTCCCATGAAGTGATACGTCCAGCAGGAAGCTCATATTGCCAATCTTTGGCTCTGTCAGCTAGGGAGAAAGGAAATGCCTTCATCTTGAGAATGTTTTCATCTGCTCCTTGTGGTTGCATGTTTGTACACACAGACTGGAATTCCCTGATATGCTTGTTAGCATCCTCCATATTAAGGCCATGGAACATAGGGAGCTTGTGCAACAATCCACTCTTAAGCTCGAATTATGCCTGTCTTCCTGCAGCAGGGGCAGGGTATATAATGCTCGTAGGAGGTCCTCCTTCGACTATTGCTGTAGAGAGTTCCCTAATAGATGCCATTTTCTCTTCCTTGTCTTCTTCAGGTGGTGGTGAAAGAGGTGGGGTAGAGTTGGACGAAATTACAGGTGAGGGTGAACGTGAAGGTGGTGATGGAGATGGTGTAGGTGAGGTGGAATCTTCCAAAGGGTCAAAGATCCTTTTCCCTTGAGCGTTGAATGTATATGGTTGGAATCTCAAAGGCGAAGAAGATCTTCTTGGTTCAGGTTGTGGAGGATTCTTCAAACGAGCAAGCCTTCCTTCAATCTCTTGTTTACTAGGTATTTTAAAAGGCTCGGACATTCATGGAGATCCTGAACAACATTAAACATAACGCAAGTTAGTAAATTGCAAAACACAAGAGATACAAGTTAATATACAAGAAAACGTCACTATTCACAATACACAACAAAGGAGAAACGTAACAAATTTGTACACAAAAGAAAAGTAAAAAAAAAAAAAACAAAACAAAACACGTGAAATTTATATACAAGTATTTTCTTTTTGTTTTTTTTTTCTTTTTTTACTATTATTTTCAACACTTAGGTACGGGAACAGGGAATCTTGGTGTGCAATGGGACTGTAACAGCTACCCTTTTCCAAGATTAAGTTTAATCCAACATACCTTAAGTGTCATAACAAATTTTTACATTTTCTTTTGTCATAAATAATATTGATATCAAATTTAATTCCGAGCGGTAAATCAAGTGGACGTGCGGCCCAAGTATAATCGCCTAGACACAAAGTCCCTCCTACATCTTTTGGGCAACCTTACTGAAATGGCCAGGTAGGGGAGGGCGAACACAAGAGGTAGGATCCATTTTGGCATGAGCTACTCCCACATTGTGGTTTAGGCCCATTTGTAAGCACTTCTGGATCCAGAACCCATCATGAACGTTGTCTCCTTCCTAGACACCATTCCACATAGGCTATACTTACTAAGATGCAAAAGGTCCTAAGTGTGAAGACAGTTCAATGAATGTTAATAAAGGCCGCCCTCAACCTTAAGGGACCTGAACTAGGTACCAATAAGGGGTTTAGGCCAATATTAATAAACACGACTTCACCTATTCCTTCTTTAATTTACAACCCACAATTAAACTTGTGTTCAATAATATAAATAACAACCTAAGTAATTAAAAAAAAAAAATCGACAATTACAAAACAATTAACAATTAAATTTTTTTTTTCGGTCACAATATACAAAACAAATATTCACAAAGTGACAAATGATTTTTCAATCCCCGGCAACGGCGCCAAAAATTGATACGCTCAAAGCAAGCGCATAATTTAATCCTGAAATAATCATTAGTAGTATAAGCAAATAGGGATCGTTCTATTCCGGGGATTGAGGGTACACTTGTCATTGTAGGACAATTAAACAATTAAAATCAAAACAAAGTAATATTCACAAAGATATTCACAAGTATATACATTATTCACGAAATAAAGGGGGGATTTAGGTTTTGATTTTCGAAAACTAAAAAGAAAACAAAGAAAACATAAAAACAAAAACAAACGAATGGAATGAGAGAATAAAGATCAAAACCAAAACTATGATTAAAATCGATTCAAGTTCTAATATTGGTCATCTAAGTCATGCAAAAGGAGTTGATCATGTGAAACGTTAGAAAGCAAACAATTTCCCATATTTTACTTTTCAATGCTAATTAATCTAAGTGAAAGCACAAAGACTAATCCTATCAAACATGCATTCAAGCTCTAGAAAGCTAGACAATCACACATGATTAACGCATTAAACAGGTAGAAAGGCTATCAACTCAAGTGTGCAACTTAGTATGAAAAAGTTCACCTAATTGCAATCCTCTTTGATTAAAACCGATTTTTGCACAAAACCTTCACTACTTTTCGATTCAACAACACAAAACCAAAAAGTTGATTCATGTTCTTAAATACTAGCACCATTCATATAAAAACCCTAAAAGTTTCGAACCAATTAAAATTAAAATACGAAAGTTATCTATCAAGCAATTTTAATCAAACAATCACACAAAAGCAACTAAGAATCACAATATAAGAATCGAAATTTCTCAATTAATCATAAAATTTCCAGAAATAAGAACTTTGTTCAAACATATGTGTCAACTAGAACAAAACCAACGAATTACAAAGCAAAGGTTACAAGGTAGAGTTTGAATTACACCGTGGATGAAGGATGAAAATGGATGAACAATGATGGAATCCTTGAATCTCGAAAGCAAGCTTCAAAGGTGGATGGTGGAGGAAAGGTTCAGGGCTCCTTCTTCTCTTCCTTGGCCTTGCTTGAACTTCGTGGCTTGCTCTAGAGGATGGAGAGAGGAGAGGAGATGCTCACGGCTATGCTAGGATATTTTCTGATTTTTTTTCAAAGTGTAAACGCAAAGGAGACTCCCTTTGACGTTGAGAATGAGAGAGTATATATAGGGGACGGCCTCCTTGCTCTCCAAGCCGTGCACTTCTCTTTATTTTCCACGGAATTAATGTGTTAGTTCCACATGATTTCCTCCAATGCTAGCTTGCCACATAAGCCCTATGAGGTGGTCCAACCAATCACAAAATTCTCTAAAATACCTCCCTAAATAATCTTGCCGAAATTCCCTAGATAATATTTCTGATTTTCTCTTTTATTTCGGCCAAATTACCTTTAGGGATTTTAGGAATGTATCTAGACTTGTTTTGAGCTTTTCTTGGTCTCCACCTTTTTCTCTTTCCTTTTATTTCTCCCTTGAATCTTTCTTGGCGTCAATCACCCTAGGTTTTCTTGATTTTCACGTTGATTACACCTTTATTTCTCTCCTTTGCACGGCAATTACACAAGATAACTCTCCAAGAAGATTTTCATTCCATAAAAATCTCTCTAGAAAATCTCCAACCGAAATCGTCTTTTAATTTCTGATTTTCACGCCATCTCCCTTGTTTATCTCTTGCCTTTGGACGGCAAACATCGCTAGGGTTTCTTCATTGCGTCACAAACCCTAATTCCATGGGCCTATGTGGGCCTTGATCCATTTTTGCCGAAAATCCACTTCAATCTTTGAGTTCTTGGGCCTTGTTGCTTCAACTTCAAGCCTTTTCTTCCTTTAACGCCATAACACTTCATTTTTTCATTTCCTTTTCATGGTTGCGTTGGAAACTTGCTTGGTAAGCTCTCCTCCATTTCGCAGGGTTTCCTGGTTGGATCAGGAAAGCTTATTTCTTCATTTCTGCTCAATTTTGTGGCCCTTTGTGTCTCATATTTGCTCCCCTTAACGTTCTTGAGCTCCTCTTTCCATTTGTGAGTTCATTTCCACTTTTTAGCTCCGAGGTCCTGAAAATAGAAACCGTTAAAGAAAAATAGAAACTTTCCTAAAATGAAAAATGGCAACTTCCTAAACTGAAATGGGAAACTTTCCAAAAATAAAAAATAGAAACTACAAAATGGAAACTTTCTACAAATAGGAATTTTCCCAATCGAAGAATGGAAACTTTCCCAAACAGGGATTTTTCAAGGAAATGGCGCAGAAAATGTAGGGAAAAGCAGTTAAAACGTCGCATTAAAATGCTCCTATCACAATAGCTTGTGGGGTATGCTCTATGCAAGGGCATGTTACAGATCAATGCCCTCAACTCAATGACAATGGAGGATGGGAATCTGCAAATGCTATTGGAGGGTATCAGGGAGGATATCAGGGAGGACCTCAACGTCCTAGGCATGACCCTTATTCAAATACTTACAATCCAGGATGGAGGGACCATCCCAACTTCAAGTGGACCAACAATGAGAATGCTCAGAACCCTCTTGGTGGGAACTTCCAACGTCCTCAAGGGCCTTCATTTCAAGGACCTTCCTTTCAAAGGCCTTACATGCCTCCTCAACAGAACTCAGGGAGTTCAATGTCCCATTATGATAAAATGTTGGAAGCCTTGACTAGTTCTACTCAAGCATTGACAAACTCTACACAGGCTTTGATTCAAGGACAACAGACCCATACTAAGGATATTGCAGATCTTAAGAGGCAAATGGGCCAAGTTGTGGACTTCATGGGCAAGATTCACGAGTCTGGGAAGCTCCCTAGTAACACAATACCTAACCCTAAGGGTAACGTGGAGAATGCTTCAGTTGTTACTACAAGGAGTGGACGAACATTTGTGGACCAACCTAAACGAATCAAAGAGGCCCAAGCAAGCTTTGAGGAAGAACATGAGCCCACCAAGTTGGGAATTGAGAATGACCCTGCAACATCCAGGGTAGAGGACAGAACGTCCTCACCTCCTAAGGCAATTCCGGAAGATAAAGGTAAAACTTCTAACTTATCCAATTCAGTTATTGCTAACCCTTCTTCTCCTTGCATGCCCTTCCCACACAGGTTTGCCCAATCTAAGAAGGACGAAAGTGATCAAGCTATCTTGGACACTTTCAAGAAGGTGCAAGTGAACTTACCCCTCCTTGAGGCCATCAAGCAAGTGCCCAAATATGCCAAGTTTTTGAAAGAGCTTTGCACCACAAGGAGGAAAAATCGAGAGAAGGAGGTGGTAAAGGTAAGTGAGAACGTTTCTGCCCTCATTCAGAGGAAGCTGCCCCCAAAATGTAAGGATCCTGGAAATTTCACCATTCCTTGCACTATTGGTAACTCGAACTTTAAGAATGCCATGCTAGACTTAGGAGCATCTGTTAATGTTATGCCCTACTCTGTTTATGAAACCCTAGGTCTAGGGGCACTTAAATCTGACAATGTTATCATTCAGTTAGCTGACAGGTCCAATGCATACCCTAGAGGTTTGTTGGAAGATGTGCTTGTGCAGGTTAACCATCTTATTTTTCCAGCTGATTTTTATGTGTTGGAAATGGAGGACTCCCCTGTGAATTCAACTCCATTGCTTTTGGGACGTCCTTTCTTAAGGACAGCTAGGACAAAGATAGATGTGTATGCTGGCTCTCTCACCATGGAATTCGATGGTGACATTATTGGCTTCAACATTTTTGAAGCCATGAGGTATCCCCTAGATGTTCATGACTGTTTTTCTGTTGATATTTTGGATGAACTTGCGTAGCAAATGTTCGACATTATGCATGAGGATACCCTAGTCACTACGCTTGAGCAAGGAGTAGGCTACACCAAAGATGGCGTCACAATCCAAGAGAATGTGCTCAAGGAAACTTGTGAGGACAAAATCATTGCAAATGTGTCTTTCCTTGAGGCATCACCCTTCATAGGTAAGTCAACTCCACCTTTGTCCATTCAGTTATCTTCTAACAAGACTCTACCTTCAGTGGTTCAGGCACCAGAACTTGAACTTAAACTTTTACCAGACCACTTGAAGTATGTCTACTTAGGGGACAAGGAAACCTTACCAGTAATTGTCTCTTCTGCACTTACTGTTTCACAAGAAGAGAGGTTGGTGGAAATGCTGAAGCAACACAAGACCGCCATAGGATGGACATTGGCGGATATCAAGGGAATCAGCCCTACTACTTGTGTCCATAGGATACTTCTTGAGGAGGGGTCTAAACCTACTAGAGAGGCTCAACGTCGTCTCAACCCTCCCATGATCGAAGTTGTGAAGAAGGAGGTTATCAAACTCCTAGATTGTGGGGTGATCTACCCCATTTCAGACTCCAAATGGGTGTCCCCAGTTCAAGTTGTGCCCAAGAAGTCTGGGGTAACTGTGGTGAAGGATGCTGAGAACGAACTGGTGCCCCAAAGGACAGTCACTGGCCACAGAGTTTGCATTGACTATAGGAAGCTCAACGCAACAACAAGGAAGGATCACTTTCCTCTCCCATTCATTGATCAAATGCTTGAGCGCCTAGCTGGACATGACTACTACTGCTTCTTGGATGGATACTCAGGCTACAATCAGATTGCCATAGCCAATGAAGATCAAGAGAAGACAATGTTCACTTGCCCCTTTGGAACATTTGCTTATCGTCGTTTGCCTTTTGGACTCTGCAACGCCCCAGGTACCTTTCAGAGGTGTATGGTAAGTATCTTTTCAGATTATATTGAGAAAATCATAGAGGTATTCATGGATGATTTTTCTGTTTTTGGAAAAAGTTTTGATGATTGTCTTAATAATCTTGAAATAATCTTGGAGCGTTGTGTGGAAACTAACCTTGTGCTAAATTGGGAAAAGTGTCATTTTATGGTTAGACAAAGTATAGTTCTAGGGCATATTGTCTCTTCTAGGGGAATAGAGGTAGATAAAGCTAAGGTAGACCTTGTGCGTTACTTACCCTCTCCCACTTCTGTGAGAGAGATTCGATCTTTTCTTGGCCATGCAGGGTTTTACAGGAGGTTTATCAAGGACTTCTCCAAGATTTCTAGATCTCTATGCCAACTACTCCAAAAGGATGTGGCGTTTGTTTTTGACAAGGAGTGTCAAGATGCCTTTGACAAGCTAAAGGAGTTGTTGACGTCTGCCCCAATCATGCTACCTCCAGATTGGTCCTTGCCCTTTGAGTTGATGTGTGATGCCTCTGACTATGCAGTTGGAGCTGTTTTGGGGCAAAGGAAGGACAAGAGACCCTATGCCATCTACTACGCTTCAAGGACTCTCAATGATGCACAAATGAACTATTCCACCACTGAGAAAGAGCTTCTTGCAGTTGTCTTTGCCCTTGAAAAATTTCGTTCCTACTTACTTGGTACAAAAGTTATTATTTACACCGACCATGCAGCTTTGAAGTACTTGATGACCAAGAAGGAGGCGAAACCAAGGCTTATTAGATGGGTTCTACTCTTACAAGAGTTCGACTTGGAGATCAAGGACAAGAAGGGTAGTGAGAACGTGGTAGCTGACCACTTGAGTCGTTTGGTGCATGCTGAGGACATTCTCCCTCTGGTGGAGACATTTCCAGATGAGCAACTCTTTGGACTCTAGGTAAGTGAATCATGGTATGCAGACATTGTGAATTATATTGTTTCTAGGAAGATTCCTGATACCATGTCACGTGCTCATAATGATAGGCTTAAGAAAACTGTTAAGCAATATGTTTGGGATGAACCTTATCTGTGGAAACATTGTTCTGATCAATTGATTAGGAGATGCATACCTGAACATGAACAAAATGCCATACTTTCTTTTTTCCATTCTAAAGCATGTGGGGGTCACTTTGGGTCTAAGAAAACTGCGTTTAAGGTGCTTGAGTCTGGGTTCTTTTGGCCAACGTTATTTAAGGATGCATATGCATATTGTTTAACTTGTGATAGATGCCAGAGAACCGGAAATCTAAGTTCTAGAGATCAAATGCCATTGTCCAATATAATCACTGTTGAAATATTTGATGTCTGGGGTATAGATTTCATAGGCCCATTCCCTTCATCTTATGGGTTTCTCTATATCTTGCTTGCAATGGACTATGTTTCCAAATGGGTGGAAGCTAAGGCCACTAGAACTAATGACTCTAAGGTTGTTGCAGATTTTATCAAGTCTAACATCTTTAGCAGGTTTGGAATGCCTAGAGTCCTCATTAGTGATGGTGGATCTCACTTCTGCAATCGGACGATTGAGGCCTTGTTGAAGAAATATGATGTTACACATAAGGTTTCTACACCTCATCATCCCCAAACTAGTGGGCAGGCTGAAGTCTCAAATCGTCAAATCAAGGGGATATTGGAGAAGACTGTGAACCCTAACAGGAAGGATTGGTCCCTACGCTTGGAGGATGCTTTGTGGGCTTATAGGACTGCATATAAGACTCCCATTGGAATGTCCCCATATCGGATTGTGTATCGCAAACCTTGCCATTTACCTGTGGAGTTAGAGCACAAAGCTTGGTGGGCAGTGAAGCAGTTTAACATGGATCTAGATGCGGCTGGGCTTCATAGGAAGTTGCAATTGCAAGAATTGGAGGAGATAAGGAATGATGCTTTCGAAAGTGCAAAGATTTACAAAGACAAGACAAAGGCCTTCCATGATAAGATGATTCGTGGAAAGACTTTTGTTGTGGGCCAAAAAGTTCTTCTTTTCCATTCTCGTCTCAAACTTTTCCCAGGTAAGCTTCGTTCTCGTTGGATTGGGCCTTTCACTATTACTAATGTGTTCTCCCATGGGGCTGTGCAAATAAAGAGTGAGCAGACTGGCAATGAGTTCAAAGTGAAAGGCCACCACTTGAAGCCCTATTATGAAGCATTTGTGGAGCATGAAGTGGAGGATGTACCCCTCCAAAACGCCCCACAACCAGAGGACTAAATGGAGGTACAAGTCTAGGCTAAAAGACTATAAACATTAAGCGCTGCTTGGGAGGCAACCCAATTCTGAAGTAGCTGTGGAGGAGTCGTCAACGCAGATTTGCTTTCTCTTTCCCTTTTACTTCCCCATTTTCTCTTTGTTTAAGTAATCATTTTCGTAAATTTCATCCCTATATGCTTAAGTGTTTCATTGCATGCTTATTCTTTATTACATTGAGGACAATGCAATATTTAAGTGTGGGGGAAGGGATTTACACTTTTGTCTTCAGTCATATATATTGAAAAAAAAAAAAATTAAAAATTTTCGTTGCTTTTATTGAGTCTTTTGTTTTTGTTATTGAGTCATAGGATGCCTTTCAACTGTCTAGGATGATTCTATATCTCTGAACTTATGACTAAAAGAGAATCACAATATTGAGATGATTTTAACATGGTATTCTTTGGTTAATTGAGATATATGAAAAATGTGTGCCTTGTAGTGGATATGGATTGCATGACCTTGGTACAGAATATGAGCATGTTAAGATGAGTTTTGATTCAGAAAAACCCATGTGAGATAATTGAACCATGTCCCTTTCGTTTGGAGTGAAATGAAAAATATATTCTTATTTTCTTGGCGATGTTTTGATGATCTCATTATTCTTTCATCTTGATTGACTACTTGCCATAGATTAAGTTTAATGGACTAGAGAATGCTAGAATTCGCTCTTGTGCTTGTTGAGACGTGATATCAATACATGGCCCTGATTCTGGAAGGGATAGAGGCACCCTAGGAATGACCACCATTGCCAAATAAACCTGTGTCCCTATTTGTGCCCGTCGTGGGACTCCCCTAGATAAACCCCTTTGAGCCTACGTTAAGCCTTTTCTTTCATCACCCTTAAAATCTTTAACCTAAACCCTAGTATAGCTATAACCCTACCCTTTGTTCTAAGAACTTAGTGGAGCTAAATTGAGACTTTACTTGAAGATTTTTGGCGTCAATAATGAAGATTGAGAAGAGGTGAAAGTTCAAGTGTGGGGATAGACTTGTCCATGAAAAGAAAAAAATAATTAAAAAAAAAAAAGATTTTTTTTTGTGAAGCCGTGAAAAATGAAAAGAAAAAAAATATATGTACGGCTAGCAAGAAAGAAAAAAAATGTTTGTGGATTTTAGTCCCCCATACTTGGTGAGTTCGGAGTTTGTTTTGAATTGAAGGCCTACTACAGAAAATTTGGCCTTTGTCCATTTTACTAAAGTTCAAAGGAAGTTTATAATGAAGATTGGGCCCAACATGAAGACATTAGGCCCTTTTATGTTACCTCTATGGGGAAGTGACGTTTGTGCATACTTGGTGGATTTCTGGGAGTCTCTCTACATCAACATGAGCTCTGCTAGGTTTTTAGGACACTTTTGATAAATCCTTACCCTTCGTTTCTTTAAAACCTTGAGCCTTGGCCCCCTTACAACCTTTGAGAAGGCCTTCTTGATCCTTAAGATGGGACAGCCCTTGATGTGGAGATGAGTTACAAGAGTTGAACTTATGGCAGTCCATTCGTGCAAGTAGTTGATATCCTTCATGAGATCTTTAAAAGAAAAATTATATGTGCTTTCGTTTCTTTATATGTGATTTATTTGTTTATCTTTCACATATACTTGAGTGAATAAGCTTTTAAGCATTGCCATGATCTGAGAGAAGAAAGAGTGGATATACCTTGTGAGGATTTGAATCATACTTGTCTGAAGCATGCTGAGCTTAAACCCATCACCATTGTTACAACCAAGTCCTACTTGTGTATGTGTGGATTATATGTTCTAATTAACTCTCGAATGCTTAAACATTTATTCTTGGTTGAGTGCTAATCTTGGTGTTGTGAAAGTAAGAGATTGCTGAGACAAAAAGTTGAAGGGCATTAGAGTCTTTGTGTTTGTTAGAATCTTTAAATTTTCATTGAGTCTTAGTGTGTGTCTTTGTGTGATTTTGCTAAGGGACTAGCAAAAGCTAAGTGTGGGGGAATTTGATAGGAGCATTTTAATGCGACATTTTAACTGCTTTTCCCTACATTTTCTACGCCATTTCCTTTTAAAATCCCTGTTTGGAAAAGTTTCCATTCTTTGATTGGGAAAGTTCCTATATGTAGAAAGTTTCTATTTTGTAGTTTCTATTTTTCATTTTTAGAAAGTTTCCCATTTTAGTTTAGGAAAGTTTCCATTTTTTCATTTTAGGAAAGTTTCTATTTTTCATTAACGGTTTCTATTTTCAGGACCTCGGAGCTAAAAAGTGGAAATGAACTCACAAATGGAAAGAGGAGCTCGCGAACGTTAAGGGGAGCAAAAATGAGACACAAAAGGCCACACAATTGAGCAGAAATGAAGAAATAAGCTTTCCTGCTCCAACCAGGAAACCCTGCGAAATGGAGGAGAGCTTACCAAGCAAGTTTCCAACGCACCCATGAAAAAGAAATGGAAAAATGAAGTGTTTTGGCGTGAAAAGAAGAAAAGGCTTGAAGTTGAAGCAATAAGGCCCAAAAACTCAAAGATTGAAGTGGATTTTCGGCAAAATGGATCAAGGCCCACATGGGCCCATGGAATTAGGGTTTGTGACGCAGTGAAGAAACCCTAGAGATGTTTGCCGTCCAAAGCCAAGAGATAAACAAGGGAGATGGCGTGAAAATCAGAAATTAAAAGAAGATTTCGGTTGGAGATTTTCTAGGGTAATTTTTATGGAAGGAAAATATATTTGGAGACTTATCTTAGGGATTTGCCGTCCAAAGCTATGAGATAAAGGAGGAGTAACGTGAAACCCTAGCAAAGATGACGCAAAAGGGAGACTTCTAAGGAAAACAAAAGTGTGAAGAGCAAGAAAGTCACAAAAGAAGTCTAGATTCATTCCTAGAAATCCTAAAGGAAGTTTGGCCGAAATTGAACTACAAAATCAGAAATTATCTCAAGGAATTTCGGCCAAGATATTAGGGAATTAAAATGGAGTTTTGTGATTGGTTGGAGCACATCATAGGGCTTATTTGGCAAGCTATTATTGGAGGAAACTATGTGGAATTTTCAGAATTAATTCCATGGGAAATTAAAGAAGAAATACACGGCTTGGAGACCAAGTTTGCCGTGCTCCTATATATACTCTCCCATATGTGACGTTCAAGAGAACTTTAGACACTCCACAAATTTCAGAAAATAATCTTTTTGCCGTGAGCTTTCCTCTCCTTCTCTCCATCCTCGAGTCATCTCCACGAGTTCAAGCAAGGCCAAGGGAGAAGAAGAACCGTGAGCATTCATCCATCACCATCCTTGAAGCTTGCTTTCGAGATTCAAGAAACCACAACACCAATTCATCTCATCTTCATCCACGGTGTAATCCGATTCTCCTTTGTAACCTTTGCTTTGAATTTCGTTGGTTTTGTATTAGTTGACACATATGTTTGAACAATTTATTGATTCTGAAATTCTATGATTAATTGAGAATATTTCGATTCTTATATTGTGATTCTTAGTTGCTTTTATGTGATTGTTTGATTAAAATTGCTTAATAGATATCTTTTGTATTTTAATCTTAAATGGTTCGAAACTTTTTGGGTTCTAATATGAATGGTGCTAGAATTTAAGAACATGAATCAACTTTTTTGTTTTGTGTTCTTGAATCGAAAAGTAGTGAAGGTTTTGTGCAAAAATCGGTTTTAATCAAAGAGGATTGCAATTAGGTGAACTTTTTCATACTAAGTTGCACACTTGAGTTGATAGCCTTTCTAGGTGTTTAATGCGTTAATCATGTGTGATTGTCTAGCTTTCTAGAGCTTGAATGCATGTTTGATAGGATTAGTCTTTGTGCTTTCACTTAGATTAATTAGCATTGAAAAGTAAAATATGGGAAATTGTTTGCTTTCTAACGTTTCACATGATCAACTCCTTTTGCATGACTTAGATGAACAATATTAGAACTTGAATCGATTTTAATCATAGTTTTGGTTTTGATCTTTATTCTCTCATTCCATTCGTTTGTTTTTGTTTTTATGTTTTCTTTGTTTTCTTTTTAGTTTTCGAAAATCAAAACCTAAATCCCCCCTTTATTTCGTGAATAATGTATATACTTGAGAATATCTTTGTGAATATTACTGTGTTTTGATTTTAATTGTTTAATTGTCCTACAATGACAGGTGTACCCTCAATCCCTGGAATAGAACGATCCCTATTTGCTTATACTACTAATGATTATTTCAGGGTTAAATTATGCGCTTGCTTTGAGCGTATCAATTTCTGGCGCCGTTGCCGGGGAATTGAAAAATCGCTTGTTAAATTATGCACTTGCTTTGAGCGTATCATGAAAAGGCTTCAAAATCTTAAATTGCGTTGTTCTAGTGAGATTCAATGCCCTAGATGCTCTCCATTCATTGCAAACCATTTGATCACTTTGTTTCTATTTTCCAAACTTCTTTCTTCTAATCACTTTGATTTGGTTTGTCTTCTAGTGAAATGGTTTCTAAATCTTAAAATGCGTTGTTCTTGTGAGATCCAAAGCCCTAGTTACTTTTTCAAACAATTTGATCACTTTTTTTCTATTTTAAAATCTTCTTTCTTCAAATCACTTTGATTTGGTTTGTATTTTAGTAAAATAGCTTTTAAATCTTTAAATGCGTTGTTCTAGTGAGATTCGAATTCCTAGATGCTTTCCATTCATTTCAAACAATTTGATCACTTTGTTTCTATTTTCCAAACTTCTTTCTTCAAATCACTTTGATTTGGTTTGTCTTTTAGTAAAATAGCTTCTAAATCTTTAAATGCGTTGTTCTAGTGAAATTCGAAGCCCTAGATGCTTTCCATTCATTTCAAACAATTTGATCACTTTGTTTGTATTTTCCAAACTTCTTTCTTCAAATCACTTTGATTTGGTTTGTCTTTTAGTAAAATAGCTTCTAAATCTTTAAATGCGTAGTTCTAGTGAGATTTGAAGCCCTAGATGCTTTCCATTCATTTTGAAACAATTTGATCACTTTGTTTCTATTTTCAAAACTTCTTGAGGCTACTCACTTTGATTTGGTTTGTCTTTTAGTGAAATGGCTCCTAAATCTTAAAATGCGTTGTTCTTGTGAGATTCAAAGCCCTAGTTACTTTTTCAAACAATTTGATCACTTTGTTTCTATTTTCGAAACTTCTTTCTTCTAATCACTTTGATTTGGTTTGTCTTTTAGTGAAAAGGCTTCTAAAAATTAAAATGCGTTGTTCTAGTGAGATTCATTGCCCTAGATGCTCTCCATTCATTCCAAACCATTTGATCACTTTGTTTCTATTTTCCAAACTTCTTGCTTCTAATCACTTTGATTTGGTTTGTCTTTTAGTGAATGGCTTCTAAATCTTAAAATGCGTTGTTCTTGTGAGATCCAAATCCCTAGTTACTTTTTCAAACAATTTGATCACTTTTTTTCTATTTTCCAAGCTTCTTTCTTCAAATCACTTTGATTTGGTTTGCCGTTTAGTGAAAAGGTTTCTAAATCATAAAATGCGTTATTCTTGTGAGACTCAAAGCCCTAGTTACTTTTTCAAACAATTTGATCACTTTGTTTCAATTTGAGTTGATGAGCAGTGAGTTTTCAAGTTTCTTACTTCTAATCTGGTTGATTTGGTTTGTCTTGTAGTGAAATAGCTTCAAAATCTTTATATGCGTTGTTCTAGGGAGATTCAAAGTCCCAGATGCTCTCCATTCATTCCAAACCATTTGATCACTTGGTTTCTATTTTCCAACCTTCTTGCTTCTAATCACTTTGATTTGGTTTGTGTTTTAGTGAAAATGCTTCTAAATCTTAAAATGCGTTGTTCTTGTGAGATTCAAACCCCTAGTTACTTTTTCAAACAATTTGATCACTTTGTTTCTATTTTAAAATCTTCTTTCTTCAAATCACTTTGATTTGGTTTGTCTTTTAGTAAAATAGCTAGAATCTTTAAATGCGTTGTTCTAGTGAGATTCAAATTCCTAGATGCTTTCCATTCGTTTCAAACAATTTGATCACTTTGTTTTTATTTTTCAAACTTCTTTCTTCTAATCACTTTAATTTGGTTTGTCGTTTAGTGAAAAGGCTTCTAAATCTTAAATTGCGTTGTTTTAGTGAGATTCAATGCCCTAGATGCTCTCCATTCATTGCAAACCATTTGATCACTTTGTTTCTATTTTCCAAACTTCTTGTTTCTAATCATTTTCATTTGGTTTGTCTTTTAGTGAAAAGGTTTCTAAATCATAAAATGCGTTATTCTTGTGAGACTCAAAGCCCTAGTTACTTTTTCAAACAATTTGATCACTTTGTTTCAATTTGAGTTGATGAGCAGTGAGTTTTCAAGTTTCTTACTTCTAATCAGGTTGATTTGGTTTGTCTTGTAGTGAAATAGCTTCAAAATCTTTATATGCGTTGTTGTTCTAGGGAGATTCAAAGTCTCAGATGCTCTCCATTCATTCCAAACCATTTGATCACTTGGTTTCTATTTTCCAACCTTCTTGCTTCTAATCACTTTGATTTGGTTTGTGTTTTAGTGAAAATGCTTCTAAATCTTGAAATACGTTATTCTTGTGAAATTCAAACCCCTAGTTACTTTTTCGAACAATTTGATCACTTTGTTTCTATCTTCCAAGCTTCTTTCTTCAAATCACTTTGATTTGGTTTGTCTTTTAGTAAAATAGCTAGAATCTTTAAATGCGTTGTTCTAGTGAGATTCGAATTCCTAGATGCTTTCCATTCGTTTCAAACAATTTGATCACTTTGTTTCTATTTTCCAAACTTCTTTCTTCAAATCACTTTGATTTTGTCTGCCTGTTAGTGAAATGTCTTCTAAATCTTTAAATGCGTTGTGCTAGTGAGATAAAAAGCTCTACTTACTTTTCCAAACATTTTGATCACTTTATTCCAATTTGAGTTGATGAGCAGTGAGTTTTCAAGTTTCTTACTTCTAATCAGGTTGATTTGGTTTGTCTTGTTGTGAAATAGCTTCAAAATCTTTATATGCGTTGTTCTAGGGAGATTCAAAGTCCCAGATGCTCTCCATTCATTCCAAACCATTTGATCACTTGGTTTCTACTTTCCAACCTTCTTGCTTCTAATCAGTTTGATTTGGTTTGTATTTTAGTGAAAATGCTTCTAAATCTTAAAATGCGTTGTTCTTGTGAGATTCAAACCCCTAGTTACTTTTTCAAACAATTTGATCACTTTGTTTCTATTTTAAAATCTTCTTTCTTCAAATCACTTTGATTTGGTTTGTCTTTTAGTAAAATAGCATCTAAATCTTTAAATGCATTGTTCTAGTGAGATTCGATAGATGCTTTCCATTCATTTCAAACAATTTGATCACTTTGCTTCTATTTTCCAACCTTCTTGCTTCTAATCACGTTGATTTGGTTTGTCTTTTAGTGAAATGGCTTCTAAATCTTAAAATGCGTTGTTCTTGTGAGATTCAAAGCCCTGGTTACTTTCTCAAACAATTTGATCACTTTGTTTCTATTTTAAAATCTTCTTTCTTCAAATCACTTTGATTTGGTTTGTCTTTTAGTAAAATAGCTTCTAAATCTTTAAATGCTTTGTTCTAGTGACATTCGAAGCCCTAGATGCTTTCCATTCATTTCAAACCATTTGATCACTTTGTTTCTATTTTCCAAACTTCTTTCTTCTAATCACTTTGATTTGGTTTGTCTTTTAGTGAAAAGACTTCTAAAAATTAAAATGCGTTGTTCTAGTGAGATTCAATGCCCTAGATGCTCTCCATTCATTCCAAACCATTTGATCACTTTGTTTCTATTTTCCAAACTCCTTGCTTCTAATCACTTTGATTTGGTTTGTCTTTTAGTGAAATGGCTTCTAAATTTTAAAATGTGTTGTTCTTGTGAGATCCAAAGCCCTAGTTGCTTTTTCAAACAATTTGATCACTTTGTATCTATTTTCCAAGCTTCTTTCTTGAAATCACTTTGATTTGGTTTGTCTTTTAGTATAATAGCTTCTAAATCTTTCAATGCGTTGTTCTAGTGAGATTCGAATTCCAAGATGCTTTCCATTCATTTCTAACAATTTGATCACTTTGTTTCTATTTTTCAAACTTCTTCCTTCTAATCACTTTGATTTGGTTTGTTTTTTAGTAAAAAGACTTCTAAAAATTAAAATGCGTGATCTAGTGAGATTCAATGCCTTAGATGCTCTCCATTCATTACAAACCATTTGATCACTTTGTTTCTATTTTCCAAACTTCTTTCTTCAAATCATTTTGATTTGGTTTGTCCTTTAGTAAAATAGCTTCAAAATCTTTAAATGCGTTGTTCTAGTGAGATTCGAAGCCCTAGATGCTTTCCATTCATTTCAAACCATTTGATCACTTTGTTTCTATTTTCCAAACTTCTTTCTTCTAATCACTTTGATTTGGTTTGTCTTTTAGTGAAAAGACTTCTAAAAATTAAAATGCGTTGTTCTAGTGAGATTCAATGCCTTAGATGCTCTCCATTCATTCCAAACCATTTGATCACTTTGTCTCTATTTTCCAAACTTCTTGCTTCTAATCACTTTGATTTGGTTTGTCTTTTAGTGAAATGGCTTCTAAATCTTAAAATGTGTTGTTCTTGTGAGATCCAAAGCCCTGGTTACTTTCTCAAACAATTTGATCACTTTGTTTATATTTTCCAAGCTTCTTTCTTCAAATCACTTTGATTTGGTTTGTCTTTTAGTAAAATAGCTTCTAAATCTTTAAATGCGTTGTTCTAGTGAGATTCGAATTCCTAGATGCTTTCCATTCATTTCAAACAATTTGATCACTTTGTTTCTATTTTCCAAACTTCTTTCTTAAAATCACTTTGATTTGGTTTGTCTTTTAGTAAAATAGCTTATGAATCTTTAAATGCGCTGTTCTAGTGAGATTCGAAGCCCTAGATGCTTTCCATTCATTTCAAACCATTTGATCACTTTGTTTCTATTTTCCAAACTTCTTTCTTCTAATCACTTTGATTTGGTTTGTCTTTTAGTGAAAAGATTTCTAAAAATTAAAATACGTTGTTCTAGTGAGATTCAATGCCCTAGATGCTCTCTATTCATTCCAAACCATTTGATCACTTTGTTTCTATTTTCCAAACTTCTTGCTTCTAATCACTTTGATTTGGTTTGTCTTTTAGTGAAATGGCTTCTAAATCTTAAAATGTGTTGTTTTTGTGAGATCCAAAGCCCTAGTTTGTTTTTCAAACAATTAGATCACTTTGTAACTATTTTCCAAGCTTCTTTCTTCAAATCACTTTGATTTGGTTTGTCTTTTAGTATAATGGCTTCTAAATCTTAAAATGCGTTGTTCTTGTGAGATTCAAAGCCCTAGTTACGTTTTCAAACAATTTGATCAATTTGTTTCTATTTTCCAAACTTCTTTCATCTAATCACTTTGATTTGGTTTGTCTTTTAGAGAAATGGCTTCTAAATCTTAAAATGTGTTGTTCTTGTGAGATCCAAAGCCCTGGTTACTTTCTCAAACAATTTGATCACTTTGTGTCTATTTTCCAAGCTTCTTTCTTCAAATCACTCTGATTTGGTTTGTCTTTTAGTAAAATAGCTTCTAAATCTTTAAATGCGTTGTTCTAGTGAGATTCGAATTCCTAGATGCTTTCCATTCATTTCAAACAATTTGATCACTTTGTTTCTATTTTACAAACTTCTTTCTTAAAATCACTTTGATTTGGTTTGTCTTTTAGTAAAATAGCTTCTAAATCTTTAAATGCGCTGTTCTAGTGAGATTCGAAGCCCTAGATGCTTTCCATTCATTTCAAACCATTTGATCACTTTGTTTCTATTTTCCAAACTTCTTTCTTCTAATCACTTTGATTTGGTTTGTCTTTTAGTGAAAAGACTTCTAAAAATTAAAATGCGTTGTTCTAGGAGATTCAATGCCCTAGATGCTCTCCATTCATTCCAAACCATTTGATCACTTTGTTTCTATTTTCCAAACTTCTTTCTTCTAATCACTTTGATTTGGTTTGTCTTTTAGTGAAAAGACTTCTAAAAATTAAAATGCGTTGTTCTAGTGAGATTCAATGCCTTAGATGCTCTCCATTCATTCCAAACCATTTGATCACTTTGTCTCTATTTTCCAAACTTCTTGCTTCTAATCACTTTGATTTGGTTTGTCTTTTAGTGAAATGGCTTCTAAATCTTAAAATCCGTTGTTCTTCTGAGATTCAAAGCCCTAGTTACTTTTTCAAACAATTTGATCACTTTGTATCTATTTTCCAAGCTTCTGTCTTCAAATCACTTTGATTTGGTTTGTCTTTTAGTAAAATAGCTTCAAAATCTTTAAATGCGTTGTTCTAGTGAGATTCGAAGCCCTAGATGCTTTCCATTCATTTCTAACCATTTGATCACTTTGTTTCTATTTTTCAAACTTCTTTCTTCTAATCACATTGATTTGGTTTGTCTTTTAGTGAAAAAGCTTCTAAATCTTAAAATGCGTTGTTGTTGTGAGATTCAAACCCCTAGTTACTTTTTCAAACAAGTTGATCACTTTGTTTCTATTTTAAAATCTTCTTTCTTCAAATAACTTTGATTTGGTTTGTCTTTTAGTAAAACAGCTTCTAAATCTTTAAATGCATTGTTCTAGTGAGATTCGATAGATGCTTTCCATTCATTTCAAACAATTTGATCACTTTGCTTCTATTTTCCAACCTTCTTGCTTCTAATCACGTTGATTTGGTTTGTCTTTTAGTGAAATGGCTTCTAAATCTTAAAATGCGTTGTTCTTGTGAGATTCAAAGCCCTAGTTACTTTTTCAAACAATTTGATCAATTTGTTTCTATTTTCCAAACTTCTTTCTTCTAATCACTTTGATTTGGTTTGTCTTTTAGTGAAAAGGCTTCTAAAAATTAAAATGCGTTGTTCTAGTGAGATTCATTGCCCTAGATGCTCTCCATTTATTCCAAACCATTTGATCACTTTGTTTCTATTTTCCAAACTTCTTGCTTCTAATCACTTTGATTTGGTTTGTCTTTTAGTGAAATGGCTTCTAAATCTTAAAATGCGTTGTTCTTGTGAGATCCAAAGCCCTAATTGCTTTTTCAAACAATTTGATCACTTTGTATCTATTTTCCAAGCTTCTTTCTTCAAATCACTTTGATTTGGTTTGTCTTTTAGTATAATAGCTTCTAAATCTTTAAATGCGTTGTTCTAGTGAGATTCGAATTCCTAGATGCTTTCCATTCATTTCAAACAATTTGATCACTTTGTTTCTATTTTACAAACTTCTTTCTTAAAATCACTTTGATTTGGTTTGTCTTTTAGTAAAATAGCTTCTAAATCTTTAAATGCGCTGTTCTAGTGAGATTCGAAGCCCTAGATGCTTTCCATTCATTTCAAACCATTTGATCACTTTGTTTCTATTTTCCAAACTTCTTTCTTCTAGTCACTTTGATTTGGTTTGTCTTTTAGTGAAAAGACTTCTAAAAATTAAAATGCGTTGTTCTAGGAGATTCAATGCCCTAGATGCTCTCCATTCATTCCAAACCATTTGATCACTTTGTTTCTATTTTCCAAACTTCTTTCTTCTAATCACTTTGATTTGGTTTGTCTTTTAGTGAAAAGACTTCTAAAAATTAAAATGCGTTGTTCTAGTGAGATTCAATGCCTTAGATGCTCTCCATTCATTCCAAACCATTTGATCACTTTGTCTCTATTTTCCAAACTTCTTGCTTCTAATCACTTTGATTTGGTTTGTCTTTTAGTGAAATGGCTTCTAAATCTTAAAATCCGTTGTTCTTCTGAGATTCAAAGCCCTAGTTACTTTTTCAAACAATTTGATCACTTTGTATCTATTTTCCAAGCTTCTGTCTTCAAATCACTTTGATTTGGTTTGTCTTTTAGTAAAATAGCTTCAAAATCTTTAAATGCGTTGTTCTAGTGAGATTCGAAGCCCTAGATGCTTTCCATTCATTTCTAACCATTTGATCACTTTGTTTCTATTTTTCAAACTTCTTTCTTCTAATCACATTGATTTGGTTTGTCTTTTAGTGAAAAAGCTTCTAAATCTTAAAATGCGTTGTTGTTGTGAGATTCAAACCCCTAGTTACTTTTTCAAACAAGTTGATCACTTTGTTTCTATTTTAAAATCTTCTTTCTTCAAATAACTTTGATTTGGTTTGTCTTTTAGTAAAACAGCTTCTAAATCTTTAAATGCATTGTTCTAGTGAGATTCGATAGATGCTTTCCATTCATTTCAAACAATTTGATCACTTTGCTTCTATTTTCCAACCTTCTTGCTTCTAATCACGTTGATTTGGTTTGTCTTTTAGTGAAATGGCTTCTAAATCTTAAAATGCGTTGTTCTTGTGAGATTCAAAGCCCTAGTTACTTTTTCAAACAATTTGATCAATTTGTTTCTATTTTCCAAACTTCTTTCTTCTAATCACTTTGATTTGGTTTGTCTTTTAGTGAAAAGGCTTCTAAAAATTAAAATGCGTTGTTCTAGTGAGATTCATTGCCCTAGATGCTCTCCATTTATTCCAAACCATTTGATCACTTTGTTTCTATTTTCCAAACTTCTTGCTTCTAATCACTTTGATTTGGTTTGTCTTTTAGTGAAATGGCTTCTAAATCTTAAAATGCGTTGTTCTTGTGAGATCCAAAGCCCTAATTGCTTTTTCAAACAATTTGATCACTTTGTATCTATTTTCCAAGCTTCTTTCTTCAAATCACTTTGATTTGGTTTGTCTTTTAGTATAATAGCTTCTAAATCTTTAAATGCGTTGTTCTAGTGAGATTCGAATTCCTAGATGCTTTCCATTCATTTCAAACAATTTGATCACTTTGTTTCTATTTTACAAACTTCTTTCTTAAAATCACTTTGATTTGGTTTGTCTTTTAGTAAAATAGCTTCTAAATCTTTAAATGCGCTGTTCTAGTGAGATTCGAAGCCCTAGATGCTTTCCATTCATTTCAAACCATTTGATCACTTTGTTTCTATTTTCCAAACTTCTTTCTTCTAATCACTTTGATTTGGTTTGTCTTTTAGTGAAAAGACTTCTAAAAATTAAAATGCGTTGTTCTAGGAGATTCAATGCCCTAGATGCTCTCCATTCATTCCAAACCATTTGATCACTTTGTTTCTATTTTCCAAACTTCTTTCTTCTAATCACTTTGATTTGGTTTGTCTTTTAGTGAAAAGACTTCTAAAAATTAAAATGCGTTGTTCTAGTGAGATTCAATGCCTTAGATGCTCTCCATTCATTCCAAACCATTTGATCACTTTGTCTCTATTTTCCAAACTTCTTGCTTCTAATCACTTTGATTTGGTTTGTCTTTTAGTGAAATGGCTTCTAAATCTTAAAATCCGTTGTTCTTCTGAGATTCAAAGCCCTAGTTACTTTTTCAAACAATTTGATCACTTTGTATCTATTTTCCAAGCTTCTGTCTTCAAATCACTTTGATTTGGTTTGTCTTTTAGTAAAATAGCTTCAAAATCTTTAAATGCGTTGTTCTAGTGAGATTCGAAGCCCTAGATGCTTTCCATTCATTTCTAACCATTTGATCACTTTGTTTCTATTTTTCAAACTTCTTTCTTCTAATCACATTGATTTGGTTTGTCTTTTAGTGAAAAAGCTTCTAAATCTTAAAATGCGTTGTTGTTGTGAGATTCAAACCCCTAGTTACTTTTTCAAACAAGTTGATCACTTTGTTTCTATTTTAAAATCTTCTTTCTTCAAATAACTTTGATTTGGTTTGTCTTTTAGTAAAACAGCTTCTAAATCTTTAAATGCATTGTTCTAGTGAGATTCGATAGATGCTTTCCATTCATTTCAAACAATTTGATCACTTTGCTTCTATTTTCCAACCTTCTTGCTTCTAATCACGTTGATTTGGTTTGTCTTTTAGTGAAATGGCTTCTAAATCTTAAAATGCGTTGTTCTTGTGAGATTCAAAGCCCTAGTTACTTTTTCAAACAATTTGATCAATTTGTTTCTATTTTCCAAACTTCTTTCTTCTAATCACTTTGATTTGGTTTGTCTTTTAGTGAAAAGGCTTCTAAAAATTAAAATGCGTTGTTCTAGTGAGATTCATTGCCCTAGATGCTCTCCATTTATTCCAAACCATTTGATCACTTTGTTTCTATTTTCCAAACTTCTTGCTTCTAATCACTTTGATTTGGTTTGTCTTTTAGTGAAATGGCTTCTAAATCTTAAAATGCGTTGTTCTTGTGAGATCCAAAGCCCTAATTGCTTTTTCAAACAATTTGATCACTTTGTATCTATTTTCCAAGCTTCTTTCTTCAAATCACTTTGATTTGGTTTGTCTTTTAGTATAATAGCTTCTAAATCTTTAAATGCGTTGTTCTAGTGAGATTCGAATTCCTAGATGCTTTCCATTCATTTCTAACAATTTGATCACTTTGTTTCTATTTTTCAAACTTCTTTCTTCTAATCACATTGATTTGGTTTGTCTTTTAGTGAAATTGCTTCTAAATCTTAAAATGCGTTGTTCTTGTGAGATTCAAACCCCTAGTTACTTTTTCAAACAAGTTGATCACTTTGTTTCTATTTTAAAATCTTCTTTCTTCAAATCACTTTGATTTGGTTTGTCTTTTAGTAAAATAGCTTCTAAATCTTTAAATGCATTGTTCTAGTGAGATTCGATAGATGCTTTCCATTCATTTCAAACAATTTGATCACTTTGCTTCTATTTTCCAACCTTCTTGCTTCTAATCACGTTGATTTGGTTTGTCTTTTAGTGAAAAGGCTTCTAAAAATTAAAATGCGTTGTTCTAGTGAGATTAATTGCCCTAGATTCTCTCCATTTATTCCAAACCATTTGATCACTTTGTTTCTATTTTCCAAACTTCTTGCTTCTAATCACTTTGATTTGGTTTGTCTTTTAGTGAAATGGCTTCTAAATCTTAAAATGTGTTGTTCTTGTGAGATCCAAAGCCCTAGGTGCTTTTTCAAACAATTTGATCACTTTGTATCTATTTTCCAATGTCTTCAAATCACTTTGATTTGGTTTGTCTTTTAGTAAAATAGCTTCAAAATCTTTAAATGCGTTGTTCTAGTGAGATTCGAAGCCCAAGATGCTTTCCATTCATTTCAAACAATTTGATCACTTTGTTTCTATTTTTCAAACTTCTTTCTTCTAATCACATTGATTTGGTTTGTCTTTTAGTAAAATAGCTTCAAAATCTTTAAATGCGTTGTTCTAGTGAGATTCGAAGCCCTAGATGCTTTCCATTCATTCCAAACCATTTGATCACTTTGTTTCTATTTTCCAAACTTCTTTCTTCAAATCAAATTGATTTGGTTTGTCTTTTAGTGAAAAGACTTCTAAAAATTAAAATGCGTTGTTCTAGTGAGATTCATTGCCCTAGATGCTCTCCATTCATTCCAAACCATTTGATCACTTTGTTTCTATTTTCCAAACTTCTTGCTTCTAATCACTTTGATTTGGTTTGTCTTTTAGTGAAATGGCTTCTAAATCTTAAAATGTGTTGTTCTTGTGAGATCCAAAGCCCTAGTTGCTTTTTCAAACAATTTGATCACTTTGTATCTATTTTCCAAGCTTCTTTCTTCAAATCACTTTGATTTGGTTTGTCTTTTAGTATAATAGCTTCTAAATCTTTAAATGCGTTGTTCTAGTGAGATTCGAATTCCTAGATGCTTTCCATTCATTTCTAACAATTTGATCACTTTGTTTCTATTTTCCAAACTTCTTTCTTCAAATCACTTTGATTTGGTTTGTCTTTTAGTCAAATAGCTTCTAAATCTTTAAATGCGTTGTTCTAGTGAGATTCGAATTCATAGATGCTTTCCATTCATTTCAAACAATTTGATCATTTTGTTTCAATTTTCCCAACTTCTTTCTTCAAATCACTTTAATTTGGTTTGTCTTTTAGTGAAAAGGCTTCTAAATCTTAAATTACGTTGTTCTAGTTAGATTCAATGCCCTAGATGCTCTCCATTCATTGCCAACCATTTGATCACTTTGATTTGGTTTGTCTTTTAGTTGTTTTGCTAAGGGACTAGCAAAAGCTAAGTGTGGGGTAGTTGATAGAAACACAAAGTGCGATGATTTTAATGAGTATACGCCCCATTTTATCCTTCTTTCTCCCTTAGATTTGTGTCTTGAATCATTAAAGTTGTTTTCAGAGTCTTGTAGAGTGTTTGGCATGAAATAAGCGGAAAACGCAAAATTCATGAACAATCCTGGCTTGGTCAGGATTCCTTACCGTCATGCTAATCCATAGGCCTTAAGAGAGAATTTATGGGAGTATTTTTTCTGAAATTAAATTGTTTTAATTCCATATATTTTCTCTAAAAGTATTTAATTTTGTGCCCTTTATTAAATCAGGTTGACCAAGCAATGAAGAAGGGAATAAAGGAGAAAGACGTTTCAGTGGGGAAATTAAAGGAATTACCCCATTATGAGAGGAATTATGGCCATAAGTGTCCCATTATGAGAAATTAAGAGGAGAAGAAATAAGAAATAGCAAATAAAGGAGAAGATGAAGAAAACTATGCAATCCTTTCCGTCCAAATGATGAAGGGTATGATCGACAAAAGCCAACCAATGCTTCCCTATAAATAGGCAACGTCCAGAACAGAATAGGCATCACTTCCTTGCCTATCACTTCCTGGCCAAAAACTCTTCCGAGACTCTGCCCAATTCACTCCTCAATCCTCCATCACCTACAAGACCGTGACCACCATCCATCCAGCAATCTACGAAGCTCTTAGGCGTTGAGTCAAAGACGCACCACCACCATAGCAGAGATGAGTTCACCACCTTGTTGCCAAGCCGCTGAGGAAAGCTTCAAAGTGTAACTATGACTCTACTTTCAATTTTTGTTTCGGTTTTGTGTGTTTGGATTTGCGAGTTGTGTAATTGGAGACATGAAATGTTCAGAATATTTTTATTAATATTTTTGAGATTTTCAGTTTATTATTGAGTTAATTTCGAGAATTCTTTGATGATGCATGTTACAATCTTGTGCCCTTTTACGTGTTTAGGTAATTTTCAAAGTTAGGTTAATAAGTTCCCATGCTAGAATCACGCTGAGCGTTCTTGTTTGTTTGCTTAATTTGTCAAGAATAATTGTTTTTTGTTAAGACGCTGAGTTAAACAAGTAATAATTAGTTCTAAAGTGGTAAAAACCATGTTTCAATGGTTAAACAATTCTGAAAATTATGTGTTAAATTCTATGTGTAATGGTTAATTTGCATGTGTGAGTCGATTCGGGGGTTAGATAATACTACTGATTAAGAGAATTACGCATAGTGTTCTAAAAGATTAGTAGTATTGGGCATGGTAAGGACTCTTCCGATCCAAGCCCACATTAGAACGAATTAGATAAATGGATTGATCCGCTGAGGCTTTTCATTTGGGCTCTTATCTAGGCATTTAAGATGGGCACGTTTTTGTAGCATGTTGAAATGGATTTTCTGTTTCTACACTTAGTAATTTCCGAGTGGTATTGGTCTAGGTTAGGGAAGTCGATCATTGTATATAGTTCTATTTATTCTGTTTTTATTTTATTTTAAGTAGATTACTAAACCAAATCTCATACCCGCCATTTTATTCTTTTATTTGTTAATTGACCTTTTTGTTTAGGTGTACCCTACAATCCCAAGACTGAACGATCCCTGCTTATCCTATACTGACAATTACATTTTGCAGGGTTAAATTGTGAGGCTATTTCAGCCGCATCACTATAGAATGAGCCTAAACCATTATGTGGGAGTAGCCGATAGGGGCCTAAATCTCAATGAGGGAGTAGCCTCCGTAGTATCACCAAAATGAGTCCTCCCTCTCACTTACCTCTTAATCTGGCCATCCAGCCTTCTAAAACAAAGGAAAGAGACTTATGTCTAGGCGACTATCCCTATATCGTATCTCACCAATAGTAGTGGTTTCTATTGGGCTCGACTTACAACTTGGGATCAATTGAGATATTAACTATGTATATAACAAACTCAAAAAAAAAATGTAATGTGACATGCTTAAGATATATTGGATTAAACATGACCTTGTGGAGGGTAGCTGTTCTATAGTCCCATTGCACAAACGAGGTCCACTGTTCCAGTACCTAAGTATGTGAATGTAAATGTAACTTAGAAAGTTAAGGAAAGGCATAATATTTGTATTCTGAGCCTTGTATATGTTACTGACACTTGATTTGGTCTTAAAGGTCCATGAATGTCCACTGTCTCTAATAAGACTAAGGAGCTCTCGGAAAAACTGGAACGTGCTAAGCAAAGGGCAAACCTCACTTTTTCAGACCGCTCTCCTCTAAAAAGGAGGGACTCTGAGGACTCTAACTACTCAGGTTATAACTCCTCAAGATCAACCGAGGAGATCAACAAACCAGACCATTCTGAAGAAGGAGAAGAACAAGTCTTTGAAGAGGAAGAAGAGGAGGTCACTGAAGAGGACGTTACGGACATAGAAGAGGAAGAGCACGCCCCTCTTGAGCAAGTACAGGCACCAATGGCCGAGACTATTAGGCAACTATCTAATCCTACAGGTGGGGTTGCTGCACCCTTATGCATTGCCTATCCAGAACCAGGAGAGGGGCTTAATGATGATTTTGAGTTAAAAAGTGGGTTTTTGCATCACCTACCCAAGTTTCATGGGATGAATAGTGAAGACACTAGCAAGCATCTCAAGGTGTTCGAGTTTGTCTGTGGGAGTATATGCCCTAAAGGAGCTGATATCAATATCTTGAAGATGAAGGCATTCCCCTTTACTTTGGAGGACAAGGCCAAGTCTTGGCTATTTGAGCTGCCTGGTGGGAGTATCAACACTTGGGATAGGATGAAGGCCGAGTTCCTTACGAAGTACTTTCCTGCCTCAAAGGTCACTGTTTTGAGGAAGCAGATTAGTGGAATCACGCAAGGACATGAGGAGAATTTCTGCAATTATTGGGACAGGTTTAAGAGCCTTGTAGCATCATGCCCTAACCGTGGGATGAGTGAGGGGTCCCTCCTTACCTATTTTTATGAAGGTCTCACTGCTAATGAGCATGGTTTGTTAGATGCTGCTGCTGGAGGGTCCTTTATGGATAAGACACCTGATGAGGCCAAAGAGCTACTTACAAATCGTACACTAAACTATCAACAATTTGAGGGGCTGCTTTTCTCTCAAATGAGGGTACATGAGGTGTCCACTAACTCTGCCCTTGAAGACAAGGTCAACAAGATGTCTACTCTGCTGTCTCAAGTCTTAAACGTTAATGGAGGAGGAGCAATGGCTAAAGTGTGTGGGATGTGCTCGACTCAAGGGCACCCCACTGATAAATGTCCCCAGCTTGCCTCTCCAGAAGGATGGGAATTTGTTAATGCCCTCGGGGATCAAGGAGGCCCGAGGTATAACCCTTACTCCAATACGTACAATCCTGGACTCAGAGACCACCCTAACTTTCGTTGGGCCAACAATGATAACACCTTGAGACCACCTCAAGGCCCAGGTCAGAATTCTCATCGCCCACCAGGTTTGTTTTTGAGGCCTCAGGTACCTCAAACTTTTCTCCACCTCCTGGTTCCAACACTTTGAGTGTCCCTAATTATGATGAACTGTTGAAGTCCCTTGTTTCTATACCTTTCCCGAGCAGGTTTGCCAAGACAAAGAAAGATAAATCTGATCAAGAAATCTTGGAAATCTTCAAGAAGGTTCAAGTGAACATGCCCCTGATCGAGTGCATCAAACAGGTGCCTAAGTACGCTAAGTTCTTGAAGGAGCTATGCACCACAAGGAGGCAGACAAGAGAGAAGGAGGTGGTGAAAATGAGCGAGACGGTATCAGCAGTTATCCAGAGAAAACTACCCCGAAAGTTGAAGGACCCAGGGAGTTTTTCTGTTCCCTGTTTCATTGGTGACACCAGGTTTGAAAATGTGATGTTAGACTTAGGGGCGTCGATAAATGTCATGCCTTATAATTTGTATGTGTCCCTAGGTCTAGGCCCTCTTCAAAGGGATAATGTTGTCATTCAACTTGCTGATAGGTCTAACAAATACCCTCAAGGGTATGTTGAGGATGTTCTTGTGCAGGTAAACCATCTGATATTCCCTGCGGATTTCTATGTTTTGGACATGGAGGAATCGCCCCTAAATACCACTCCATTACTTTTAGGGCGTCCCTTTATGAGGACTGCGAGAATGAAGATCGACGTGTACAAAGGGACTCTCACCATGGAGTTTGATGGTGACGTTATACGCTTCAACATTCTTGAAGCCATGAGGTACCCTGTTTCTGATTTGAAACCTTGCTTTGCTATTGATGTAGTTGATTCACTCGCACAAGTATTCTCCAAAGCAATGGTTGAGGATGAATTAGCTCTGACCCTAGAGGAGGGGGTCGGATATGATGCAAATGGGGATCCTATCCCTAAGGTTGAGTGGGATGTTGCAGAGCCCAGAGTGATTAAGACTGTGGCCTCACTCGAGGCTCAGCCTGTAAAGAGGTCCATTTCTACTAATAAAATGCTACCCTCTATGGTTTAGGCACCCAAGTTGGAATTAAAGGTACTCCCTGAACATTTGAAGTACGCGTACCTAGGAGAAAATGAGACCCTCCCAGTGATCATATCATCAACGCTGGATGTAGAGCAAGAAAGGAAGTTGGTGGACGTGTTGAAGAAGCATAAGACTGCCATTGGTTGGACTCTAGCAGATATCAAGGGAATCAGCCCAACCACATGTGTCCACCGGATCCTGTTAGAAGATGGAGCCAAGCCCACAAGAGAAGCCCAAAGACGTCTACATCCTCCCATGATGAAGGTGGTCCAAGATGAGGTGATCAAGTTGCTCGATTGTGGGGTAATCTACCCCATTTCTGATAGTAAGTGGGTCTCTCCAGTGCAAGTGGTGCCCAAGAAGTCTGGGATGACTGTGGTAAAGAACGATGATAATGAGATAGTACCCCAAAGATTAGTGACAGGTCATAGGGTATGTATCGACTACCGGAAACTGAATGCCACAACGAGGAAGGATCATATGCCTTTGCCTTTCATTGACCAGATGTTGGAGCACTTAGCAGGCCATTCCTACTATTGCTTCTTGGACGGATATAGTGGATACAACCAGATTTGCATAGTCCACGAGGATCAGGAGAAGACGACCTTCACGTGCCCCTTTGGGACCTTTGCTTATAGGCGCATGCCCTTTGGCTTGTGCAACACACCAGGTACTTTTCAAAGATGTATGCTGTCCATTTTCTCAGAATACTTTGAAAATATTATTGAAGTCTTTATGGACGACTTTAGTGTCTTCGGTAAAGATTTTGATACTTGTTTAGAGAATCTAGGATTGATACTGGAGAGGTGTGTAGAAACTAACCTTGTACTGAATTGGGAGAAGTGTCACTTCATGGTAACACAAGGAATAGTGTTAGGACATATAATATATGCTAGGGGCATTGAGGTAGATAAGGCTAAGGTTCATCTTGTATGTCACTTACCCTCCCCCACAACTGTGAGGGAGGTACGCTCTTTTCTTGGCCATGCAGGATTTTACAGGAGATTCATCAAAGACTTCTCCAAGGTGGCGAGACCTATGTGTGCCCTATTGCAGAAGGATGTGCCCTTTGTGTTCAATGAGGATTGCAAGAAGGCGTTTGAGAAGCTCAAGGAGTTGTTGACCACGGTCCCCATCATTTGCCCTCCAGATTGGAGTCTACCCTTCGAGCTTATGTGTGATGCATTGGACTATGCTATTGGAGCTGTGTTGGGCCAGAGGAAGGATAAGAAGCCCTATGCTATTTACTATGCTTCTCGGACCCTCAACAATGCTCAGCTCAACTACTCCACCACTGAAAAACAACTCTTGGCTGTAGTCTTTGCTTTAGATAAGTTTCGTTCTTATTTATTGCACTCTAAAGTAATTGTTTACTCTGACCATGCAGCCTTGAGATATCTGATGATCAAGAAAGAGGCCAAGCCCAGATTAATTCGATGGATCTTGTTGCTTCAGGAGTTTGATCTAGATATCAAGGACAAGAAGGGCAGTGAGAATGTGGTGGCAGACCATTTGAGCAGGATAGTCCATGAGGAGGACGCCCAGCCCCTATAGGAAACTTTCCCAGATGAGCAGCTCTTTGGGATAGAGGTTAGTGTGCCCTAGTATGCTGATATAGTTAACTATTTAGTCACTAGGACATTTCCTGATACACTTTCCAAAGCTAGTAAGGATAAATTGAGGAAAATGGCTAGGCACTTTATTTGGGATGAGCCCTATTTATGGAAACATTATAGTGACCAAGTCATTAGGAGATGTGTCCCAGAGTCTGAGCATAGGTCAATTCTGTCATTTTGCCATAGTGAAGCATGTGGAGGCCACTTTGGGCCTCATAGAACGGCCTTGAAGGTCTTAGACTGTGGATTTTATTGGCCTACTATCTTCAAGGATGCAAACTTGTTTTGTATTTCTTGTGATAGGTGCCAACGGACTGGTAATCTTGGCCCAAAAGATCAAATGCCAATGAACCCAATAATAAATGTAGAAATTTTTGATGTTTGGGGTAATGACTTTATGGGCCCATTTCCTTCGTCTAATGGCTGTTTATATATACTACTAGCTGTGGACTATGTATCAAAGTGGGTGGAAGCAAAAGCCACTGATAGGAGCATGAAATGTGACGTTATAAGTATCTAAACCCTATATTTTGCTAAGTTATTTCTTTTAACTTGATCAATTTAACTTAGTTAGTGTGTTTCAGGTAAAATGGAGTCTCAAAGTCCAAAAATGGCTAAGGAAGCACAAGTGGCGCAGAAATGGAAAGAAATGAAGAAATGGAAGTTTTCCCAGTTTGACTAGGAAAAGGAATCCCAGTTGGAGTAGCAATCTGAAGCTGACTTGGACTAGGAGTTCTACTTGGACAAGGAAACCCAATTCTACTCAGATAAGGAATACTAGTGTGATAAGGAGTCCCTGTTGGATAAGGATTACTCAAGAAGTTTCCGGAAGAGTGTAGAAGCATCTCGGAAAAGAAGTTCGTATTTGACTAGGAAACCTACTTGCATATGAAGTTCTACTCACATTAGGAGACCTGTGGAAGCTAGGAGAAGTCCTTGGAACGTTCATGAAGCATCTAGAAGTCTCAAGAAGATCATGTGCCATGCACACTTGGAGGAAGTCTCAAAGAATTCGGATTTCAAAGCAATGAGGAGTTTGGATTTCTAGTTGAGTTTGGATTGGATTTTCCTTGAGATTCTTGAAGGTTCTAGGGAGTTCTTGACGTTTCATTCTTCAACAAGGCATGGAAGACATGTTAGAGGCATGTGATGTGAAGGAAATCCTAAATGGACAAGAGTTGTGCTTTGAAAGTCAAATCCATTACAGATTCCGAAATCTGCCTGTGCAGATTAGTCAACTTCAACGGAGTGTCAAAAACAGATCAGAGCTCAGAAAATTATGATCTTTATATGGTTGGAAAGCCACAGATGTCTAGTTTCCAGAAATTTTTACAGCTCAGTGATATCTATTTTCTAGAAGAAGTTATGGCCGATTTGGTACACAGAGGTCAAGTCTGCCGGGAAACTGTTTTGTGTCAAAGAAGTCTTATCAACAAGAACTTGGAGAAGTCAAGTAGGAACGAATTGGGAGTGCCTTGAGACGTTCTCCTATATATACCTAGTGTATTTGACGTCTCATGGGTACACATTCTTTCTCCACAATTTAAATTTCTCACTTGTTCTCTCTAAGTTTCAGTTTTTGCAATCTTCAAGGAGCATAGCCGTGACCATCCACCTTCCTAGCCGTGTTCATCACTTGTGCATCATCTTGGATCTGCTTTTGACCTTGGGACGTGATCAAGGGTTGTTCATAGCATCATATTCTCTCATGTTAATTTGCGGTTATGGCTTTCTTGTAGTTAGAATTTCTGCTTTGGAATTTCTGTTGTTTAAACCAAAACTATGATGTGACAAACCTATTTTTGGATTCAATTTAGATAGTTCTTTTCATGTTTGATATGTTTATGTGTTCTTGATCTTTGTTAATTGCCGAATTGATAGAATGATGATCTGATTTTGTGCTTCAGTACATGTCAACGATTCACTTGGTCTGACAAACATAATAGGATGAATTGCATGTAACTTGCTAGTAATTAGGTTTGCTTTGTAAACTCTAACTCAATATGTAGTGAAGGCTTGCTTTGAGTCGTAAATCAGATTATGCATGTGATGAATAGTTTTGACACGCTTGGATTTGCATGTTCATCAATTCTTTCTTGAACTTAATGATTTGAAAACGAATTTTCAACGTATTTGTGTATTCGGGTTTTCAAAATAAATTGATTTGGTGTTTTGCTACTTCGATTAACTTAAGAAAGAAAGTTAAAAGGGACATTGGTTGCTTTGATCTTTGTGTCTTGATTGATGGCGTTCTTGGTAATAAACAAGGTTAAGGGATGCATGAATATGTTGTTCTTGAATTGTTCTTGATGAATTGTTTTCCAAAAATTCTTCTTTTCCCACCTATGTATATAAAACGATTTCTTTGCTTTTATTCTTTTATTTGTTTTCTGAAAATTTACATTTTAATCTTCAAAAACCCCCCTATCTTTATGTTTTCTTGTTCGTGTATATTTGTAAATAATTAAATTTAACTTAGATTCTTAGGTAGCATGTTCATGAAAATAATAAAATAAATAAAATAAAATAAATGTTTTTTTTAAATTCGTGAATAGTGTCCGTGAATAGTAAATATGTGTTAGTGTTTTCTAGGAATTAATTTGGTGGTTTTTAGGGATTTGTTTTGTATTTTTTAGGAGTTGCTAAAACATAGGAATTCTTTTGGTGTTTTTTAGGAAAAGTAGTTAGAGTTAGTTTTGACTTAGGATTTCTTGTTTGACTTGATTTAGATTTTGTATCCTTGTTATTTATGGTTTTCTAATGTGATTATGACTTGTAAATTGTGTATAAATAGGAGTAGGATTTCCAAAACCTTTTCTAACTTGAATGCTCTCTTCCTTTCGAATTATGTGTATATATATACTTGTGATTTTCGTTTCTCTCTCTCATTTTTTTTTTCTTACTTTCATGTGATACATGTATGTTCTTCTCTCTAACTCTTTGTTGTTCTAACTTTAAAGCATGCTTGTAATTGTAAACTTGTAAAGTGTTCTAATAATTTCGTAACTTGTAAATTCTTCTCTTTAATTTCTTTGTTTTCGTTTCACATGTTTGTACCCTCAATCCCCGGTTTTGAACGATACCCTATTTGCTCTATACTAATGATGATATTTTTCAGGGTTTAAATTGGCGTAGCTTTTGCACGTATCAGCCACCAAGACTAACGATTCAAAAGTGGTTGCAGGTTTCTTGAGAACTAACATATTTACCAGGTTTGGAGTGCCACGTGTGCTGATCAGTGATGGAGGTTCTCACTTTTGCAATCGTACAATCGAGGCTTTGCTAAAGAAGTATGGGGTAACCCATAAGGTGTCAACGCCCTACCACCCTCAGACCAGTGGCCAAGCGGAGGTATCCAACAGGGAGATCAAGAGCATACTCGAGAAGATAGTGGGCCCAACAAGGAAGGATTGGAGCCAGAGATTGGATGATGCATTGTGGGCCTACAAAACGGCCTACAAGACGCCTATGGATATGTCTCCCTTTAGGTTGGCCTATGGAAAGGCATGCCACCTTCCAGTGGAGCTAGAGCACAAGGCTTGGTGGGCTGTCCAGATGTTCAACATGGATTATGATGAAGCCGGCCTACATAGGAAGCTACAGCTAAATGAGCTTGAAGAGATAAGGAATGAGGCCTACGATGCTTCATGGATCTACAAGGAGAAGACAAAGGCCTACCATGACAAAATGATCAGCGGAAAAAGCTTCCAAGTGGGCCAGAAAGTTCTGTTATTCCATTCCAAACTTAAGCTATTCCCAGGTAAACTTTGTTCTCGTTGGATTGGCCCATTTATAGTGACTAACGTGTTTTCTCATGGTGCTGTAGAGATCAAGAGTGAGAAGACAGGGAAGGAGTTCAAGGTTAATGGGCATCGTCTCAAGCCCTACTATGAGTCCTTTGTGGAGCACACATTGGAAGACATACCCCTCCATGAGGCACCCCAAGACGTGTGAACAAGGAGGAGAGTCCAGGCTGATGGACTATAAATATTAAGCGCTGTGTGGGAGGCAACCCATTTCAACCGAAGCTGTGGAGGAGCCATCAACGAGAGTTTGACATTTCTATCCCTTCACTTACTTAGATTGAATTGTATCTGTGTCTTTGTTTGTTTGTTTTATCCTTTCCTTATTTCCGTAGCCCCCCATATTTAGGGTCTATATACCATTTTTTTTCCTACATTGAGGACAATGTAGATTCTAAGTGTGGGGTGGGTTACACTTTTATTTTAGAATATTCTCAATTTTCAGTTTTAAAAAAAAATTATAAAAAAAAAATTCGTTGGTTTTATAGAGTTTTTGTTTGTTTGAGTCTTAGGATGCTCCTAACGTCTAGGATGAATATGTCTCTAAATTCATGGCTGAAGGTTTTCACGATCGAAATAGGACTTAATTGAATTCTTTGGTTAATCAATATTGTGATACTTGTATGAAGATTTGAGATAGGACTGTAACTTGGTTCATTAAGCATGCTAGAATTAAGTCTGATTCATTTGACCCTAAGTGAGCTGTTGAGCTGAAATACTTTCTTTTTCTAGTGCTTAATTGATAAATTTAGAATTTCATGGCTGTATTTGTAAAACCTCATCATTCTTTGAAAATCCAATGATCATGTGCCATAGATTTTAATGGACTAGAGAGTACTAGAACTTGACTTTTGTGACTGTCAAAACTTGTATGTCATAATATGCCCTGATCTTGGATAGGATAGAAGGAATTAGGGAAACCACCATAGCCAAACAAGCATGTGTCCCCAATTGTGCCCGTCGTGGGACTCCTTAGAATGAACCCCTTTGAGCCTACGTTGAAAACCTTTGTTTCATCACCCTCACTACCCTACCATGAGCTTAGTAAAGGATATCTCTACCCTTGTGCTAGGGACTTAGTAGAGCATGACATAGTGTGTAGGGGTGACGATGAAAGACAAGTGTGGGGTGGGGAAAAACAAAGAGAGAGAAAAAAAACAGAGATTGCCGTGAAAAAAAAATGATAATGAAAGAAAATGAAAAAGGAGATAAAGAAAAACGGCGAAAGAGAAGAAAAATTGAAAAAAAAAAATCTCTTGGGAAATTGTTAAAGTGTGGTTTTGGACTTTCATATTTGAAGAAGGCTCAAAGTTGAAAATTAGGCCTTTGTCCATTTCCATGGTTAAAGTGAAGCTCGGGGCCAAAACAATGATAATTGGCCTACAAAAATGGTGACCTAAGGTCGTCCATATATGCTCTGCTAGGTCCTTAGGATTTTTGTATCCTTAATCTTCTTTTCAAAAAACCTAGCTTAGCCCCGTTACAAGTCCTTACTTGATCCTTGAGATGGACAGCTTTGGTTAGTGGAGTCAGGTACAAAGTTGACCTTATGGTTTATGTCCATTTGTGCACTTAGTCATTTCTTGAGGTTGTTAAAAAAAAAAATTCACAAAATGCTTTTGTTGATGAAATATGCAAGCTGTTTGTTGCCTTATAATTTGTTCTCTTGCATATACTTGAGCGTGAAGCTTTTAAGCATAGCCATTTCTGAGAGAAAAATCAAGAGTATACCTTGTGAGTTTGGATTGGACTTGTTCGAAACATGCTATCATTCACTGTATAACCTAAGTTCAACATATCTTGCTTCGTCATATGGGTGTCACATGTTTATTAACCTTGGAATTATCTATGTGATTTTGATTAAGTGTTTAACGTGAAAGCCATGAGTTTGGAGTCTCTGAGATAACAGTTAGGGGCAGTAGAGTCACTTACTTGCTTTTTGCAGAGTCTTTGTTTTGTTTTGTATTTTATTTTGCTAAGGGACTAGTAAAAGCTAAGTGCGGGGTAGTTGATAAAAGCACAAAGTGCGACGAAATGAATGGAAAGCATCTAGGGCTTCGAATCTCACTAGAACAACGCAGTTAAAGATTTAGAAGCTATTTTACTAAAAGACAAACCAAATCAAAGTGATTTGAAGAAAGAAGCTTTTAAAATAGAAACAAAGTGATCAAATTGTTTGAAAAAGTAACTAGGGCTGAATCTCACAAGAACAACGGATTTTAAGATTTAGAAGCCGTTTCACTAAAACACAAACCAAATCAAAGTGATTAGAAGCCAGAAGGTTGGAAAACAGAAACCAAGTGATCAAATGGTTTGGAATGAATGGAGAGTATCTGGGGCTTTGAATCTCCCTAGAACTGTTACGTCCGGAACCTAGAATTATCGATTTACTAATTAATTGGACGGTAAATGTCAGTTACTTTTAATTTTTACTCCGTTATATAGTGGCCCTAAAAGTTGACTTTTTGTTCGGGTCAGAACTTTAGAAAATGTTCTTCATGAAAGTCGTAGAGGACGTTAAACCGAGAGCGTGCATATGTGGTTCGTAAAAATCGGAGCTCGTATGCGAAAGTTATAAACGAGTTACTGTTCATAATAAGTTTCTTTAAATAGCCGAGTTACTGTGGTAAGTTTCCAAACATCTCTTTCTCTCTCTTCTTCCCCGATTCTTCCTTCCTCTTTGGCCCGATTCTGCCTCCTCCGAATTCTTCCATCTCCGGCCACCCCACGGCGAAACCCGGACACCCCTAGGCTCGCCTCTCCCTCCTTGTCATGCCTACAGTGGTATTTCGCGGTGTCTCGACCGGAGGAGCTCGGAATTGAGCCACGAAGTTTACTGTAGCAGATTGGGTTTTTCGGCGATTTCCGGCGTTTCCGGCCATCTCCGGCCACCAAATAGGCGTCGAAGGTTCGGTTTTCATCACTGATCATTTCCCCTATAGCCTTGTATCACGATTTGTTGTGTAGAAGTCGAATTGTGGAGTTGAAATTCTTGGGTTCTTGAGATTTCTGGGTTTGTGTTCATCGATTGATTTCGACTGCTTTTAATCGTTATTTGGAAGTATTGTACTCGAATAAAATGACCAGTGGGTGGAATTGATGTTGTACATGAAATTTGGTGGCCATAAGAGAAGGTTGTTCCCGGCGCATGACAGCCACTTGCCGCCACTGTGGGCGGCGCGTGAGTGATAAAAGCACAAAGTGCGACGATTTTCATGAGTATACGCTCCATTCTAGCCTTATTTCTCCCTTAGATTTGTGTTTTGAGTCATTAAAGTCATTTTGAGAGTCTTGTAGAGTGTTTGGAGTAAAATAGGCGAAAAATGAAAAATTTATGAAAAAATCCTAACGGGATCAGGATTCCTTACCATCGATGTTTTTGCGGTCTTTATATTTTAATTCCCTTTATTTTCTCTAAAAAAAATTCTGATATTCTCCACCTTTTTGTAGGAAATTTAAGACATTTGACCAAGTAATGAAGAAGGGGAATAAAGGACAAAAATGTTTCAATTGGGAAATTAAAGGAATTGCCCCATCATTGAGAGGAATTAAGGCCATAAGTACCCAATTATGAGAAATTAAAAGGACAAGAAATAAGAAACAGAAAATTAAAGAGACGATGAAGAAAGCTATGCAATCCCATTACAAAATGGGGATCACTTCCTTGCCTATCACTTCCTGGCCAAAAACTATTCTGAGACTCTGCCCAATTCACTCTTCAATCCTCCATCACCTACAAGACTGTGACCACCATCCATCCAGTAATCTACGAAGCTCTTAGGCGTTGAGTCAAAGACGCACCACCACCATAGCAGAGACGAGTTCACCACCTTGTTGCCAAGCCACTGAGGAAAGTTTCAAAGTGTAACTATGACTCTACTTTCAATTTTTGTTTCGGTTTTGTGTGTTTGGATTTGCGAGTTGTGTAATTGGAGACATGAAATGTTCAGAATATTTTTATTAATATTTTTGAGATTTTCAGTTTATTATTGAGTTAATTTCGAGAATTCTTTGATGATGCATGTTACAATCTTGTGCCTTTTTACGTGTTTAGGTAATTTTCAGAGTTAGGTTAATAAGTTCCCATGCTAGAATCACGCTGAGTGTTCTGGTTTGTTTGCTTAATTTGCTAAGAATAATTGTTATTTGTTAAGACGCTGAGTTAAACAAGTAATAATTAGTTCTAAAGTGGTAAAAACCATGTTTCAATGGTTAAACAATTCTGAAAATTATGTGTTAAATTCTATGTGTAATGGTTAATTTGCATGTGTGAGTTCATTCGGGGGTTAGATAATACTACTGATTAAGAGAATTACGCTGAGTGTTCTAAAAGATTAGTAGTATTGGGCATGGTAAGGACTCTTTCGATCCAAGCCCACATTAGAACGAATTAGATAAATGGACCGCTGAGGCTTTTCATTTGAGCTCTTATCTAGGCATTTAAATGGGCACGCTTTTGTAGCATGTTGAAATGGATTTTCTGTTTCTACACTTAATAATTTCCGAGTGGTATTGGTCTAGGTTAGGGAAGTCGATCATTGTATATAGTTTTATTTATTTTGTTTTTATTTTATTTTAAGTAGATTAGTAACCAAATCCCATACCCCCCATTTTATTCTTTTATTTGTTAATTGACCTTTTTGTGTAGGTGTACCCTACAATCCCCGGACTGAACGATCCCTGCTTAGCCTATACTAACAACTACATTTTGCAGGGTTAAATTGTGAGGCTATTTCAGCCTCACCAATTTTTGGTGCCGTTGTCGGGGATTCTTAAAATCCCTAGCGCTTAAAGTGTCATCCATTTTGTTGTTTATATATAGAGTGCATGCTAAATTTTTGTACTACACTTGTGGAATGGTGACAAATTACAATTTATTTTTGGCCATGGTATAATTGTGATTTAGTTTAAGTTTTGTGAGTGTTACAAGATTACGCATCTGTTTTATAATTGTTATACAATTTGTAGAAGTTGTTTTTTTTAACCCTGTTGTAAATTGTATGTGTTTCACTTAGATTAATATACTTAGGTTGTTATAAATTTAGTTAAATACTTAATTATTGTAAGTGTGTAAAATCGTATGAGTAGACAAGGGCCCTTTTGTTAATATTGGCCTTAACCCTTCATTAGTACCTTGCTAAGGTCTCTTGATGTTGAGGGCGGCCTTTATTAGGACTTGGAGAACGGTCTAACACATAAGTTAATTTCCCAGCTGAGTAAGGGGCGCATATAGATGGTGTCTTAGATTGGGACCCTAGGTGATGGGTTCAATTGGATCTCAGAGATACTATAGAATGAGCCTAAACCACTATGTGGGAGTAGCCGATAGGGGCCTAAACCTCAATGAGGGAGTAGCCTCTGTAGTATCACCAAAATGAGGCCTCCCTCTCACTTACCTCTTAATCTGGCCATCCAGCCTTCTGAAACAGAGGAAAGAAACTTATGTCTAGGCGACTATCCCTATATCGTATCTCACCAATAGTAGTGGTTTCTTTTGGGCTCGACTTACAACTTGGGATCAATTGAGATATTAACTATGTATATAACAAACTCAAAAAAAAAATGTAATGTGACATGCTTAAGATATATTGGATTAAACATGACCTTGTGGAGGGTAGCTGTTCTATAGTCCCATTGCACAAACGAGGTCCTCTGTTCCAGTACCTAAGTATGTGAATGTAAATGTAACTTAGAAAGTTAAGGAAAGGCATAATATTTGTATTCTTAAAGGTCCATGAATGTCCACTGTCTCTAATAAGACTAAGGAGCTCTCGGAAAAACTAGAACGTGCTAAGCAAAGGGCAAACCTCACTTTTTTAGACCGCCCTCCTCTAAAAAGGAGGGACTCTGAGGACTCTAGCTACTCAGGTTATAACTCCTCAAGATGAACTGAGGAGATCAACAAACCTGACCATTCTGAAGAAGGAGAAGAACAAGTCTTTAAAGAGGAAGAAGAGGAGGTCACCCTTATGCATTGCCTATCCAGAACCAGGCACCAATGGCCGAGACTATTAGGCAACTATCTAATCCTACAGGTGGGGTTGCGGCACCCTTATGCATTGCCTATCCAGAACCAGGAGAGGGGCTTAATGATGATTTTGAGTTAAAAAGTGGGTTTTTGCATCACCTACCCAAGTTTCATGGGATGAATAGTGAAGACACTAGCAAGCATCTCAAGGTGTTTGAGTTTGTCTGTGGGAGTATGTGCCCTAAAGGAGCTGATATCAATATCTTGAAGATGAAGGCATTCCCCTTTACTTTGGAGGACAAGGCCAAGACTTGGCTATTTGAGCTGCCTGCGGGGAGTATCATCACTTGGGATAGGATGAAGGGCGAGTTCCTTACGAAGTACTTTCTTGCCTCAAAGGTCACTGTTTTGAGGAAGCAGATTAGTGAAATCACGCAAGGACATGAGGAGAATTTCTGCAATTATTGGGACAGGTTTAAGAGCCTTGTAGCATCATGCCCTAACCATGGGATGAGTGAGGGGTCCCTCCTTACCTATTTTTATGAAGGTCTCACTGCTAATGAGAGTGGTTTGTTAGATGCTGCTGCTGGAGGGTCCTTTATGGATAAGACACCTGATGAGGCCAATGAGCTACTTACAAATCGTGCACTAAACTATCAACAATATGAGAGGGTGCTTTTCTCTCAAAGGAGGGTACATGAGGTGTCCACTAACTCTGCCCTTGAAGACAAGGTCAACAAGATGTCTACTATGCTGTCTCAAGTCCTGAAGTGTGCAGGATGTGCTCCACTCAAGGGCACCCCACTGATAAATGTCCCCAGCTTGCCTCTCCAGAAGGATGGGAATCTGTTAATGCCCTCGGGTATCAAGGAGGCCCGAGGTATAACCCTTACTCCAATACGTACAATCCTGGGCTCAGAGACCACCCTAACTTTCGTTGGGCCAACAATGATAACACCTTGAGACCACCTCAAGGCCCAAGTCAGAATTCTCATCGCCCACCAGGTTTGTTTTTGAGGCCTCACGTACCTCAAACTTTTGGTATTCCTAATTCTGTCCCTCCACCTCCTATTTCCAACACTTTGAGTGTCCCTAATTCTGATGAACTGCTGAAGTCCCTTGCTGCGGGACAACAACAACTTAACACTGCTACTCAAGCTTTGGTTATAGGACAGGCGACCCATTCAAAGGATATTGCAGAGCTCAAGAATCAAATGGGTCAAGTAGTGGATTTCATGGGCCGGATTGCTGAAACAGGGAAGCTACCTTGCAACACGGTGCCTAACCCAAGGAATGAGCACGCCCAAGACGTGTGAACAAGGAGGAGAGTCCAGGCTGATGGACTATAAATATTAAGCGCTGCGTGGGAGGCAACCCATTTCAACCGAAGCTGTGGAGGAGCCATCAACGAGAGTTTGACATTTCTAGCCCTTCACTTACTTAGATTGAATTGTATCTGTGTCTTTGTTTGTTTGTTTGTTTGTTTTACCCTTTCCTTATTTCCGTAGCCCCCCATATTTAGGGTCTATATACCATTTTTTTTCTACATTGAGGACAATGTAGATTCTAAGTGTGGGGTGGGTTACACTTTTATTTTAGAATATTCTCAATTTTCAGTTTAAGAAAAAATTAAAAAAAAAATTTCATTGGTTTTATAGAGTTTTTGTTTGTTTGAGTCTTAGGATGCTCCTAACGTCTAGGATGAACATGTCACTGAATTCATGGCTGAAGGTTTTCACAATCGAAATAGGACTAAATTGAATTCTTTGGTTAATCAATATTGTGATACTTGTATGAAGATTTGAGATAGGATTGTAACTTGGTTCATTAAGCATGCTAGGATTAAGTCTGATTCATTTGACCCTAAGTGAGCTGTTGAGCTGAAATACTTTCTTTTTCTAGTGCTTAATTGATAAATTTAGAATTTCATGGTTGTATTTGCAAAACCTCATCATTCTTTGAAAATCCAATGGTCATGTGCCATAGATTTTAATGGACTAGAGAGTACTAGAACTTGACTTTTGTGACTGTCAAAACTTGTATGCCATAATATGCCCTGATCTTGGATAGGATAGAAGGCATTAGGGAAACCACCATAGCCAAACAGGCATGTGTTCCCAATTGTGCCCGTCGTAGGACTCCTTAGAATGAACCCCTTTGAGCCTACATTGAAAACCTTTGTTTCATCATCCTCACTACCCTACCATGAGCTTAGTACAGGATATCTCTACCCTTGTGCTAGGGACTTAGTAGAGTATGACATAGTGTGTAGGGGTGACGATGAAAGACAAGTGTGGGGTGGGGAAAACCCAAGAGAGAGAAAAAAAAAAGAAATTGCCGTGAAAAAAAAAATGAAAATGAAAGAAAATGAAAAAGGAAAGAAAGAAAAAAGGGTGAAAGAGAAGAAAAATTGAAAAAAAAAATCTGTTGGGAAATTGTTAAAGTGTGGTTCTGGACTTACATATTTGAAGAAGGCTCAAAGTTGAAAATTAGGCCTTTGTCCATTTCCATGGTTAAAGTGAAGCTCGGGGCCAAAACAATGATAATTGGCCTACAAAACTGGTGACATAAGGTCGTCCATATATGCTCTGCTAGGTCCTTAGAATTTTTGTATCCTTAATCTTCTTTTCAAAAAACCTAGTTTAGCCCCATTACAACCCGTTACAAGTCCTTACTTGATCCTTGAGATGGGCAGCTTTGGTTAGTGGAGTCAGGTACAAAGTTGAGCTTATGGTTTATGTCCATTTGTGCACATAGTCATTTCTTGAGGTTGTTAAAAAAAAAATTCACAAAATGCTTTTGTTGATGAAATATGCAAGCTGTTTGTTGCCTTACAATTTGTTCTCTTGCATATACTTGAGCGTGAAGCTTTTAAGCATAGCCATTTCTGAGAGAAAAATCAAGAGTATACCTTGTGAGTTTGGATTGGACTTGTTCGAAACATGCTATCATTCACTGTATAACCTAAGTTCAACATATCTTGCTTCGTCATATGGGTGTCACATGTTTATTAACCTTGGAATTATCTATGTGATTTTGATTAAGTGTTTAACATGAAAGCCATGAGTTTGGAGTCTCTGAGATAACAGTCAGGGGCAGTAGAGTCACTTACTTGCTTTTTGTAGAGTCTTTGTTTTGTTTTGTATTTTATTTTGCTAAGGGACTAGTAAAAGCTAAGTGCGGGGTAGTTGATAAAAGCACAAACTGCGATGATTTTCATGAGTATACGCTCCATTCTTGCCTTATTTCTCTCTTTGATTTGTGTTTTGAGTCATTAAAGTCATTTTGAGACTCTTGTAGAGTGTTTCGAGTAAAATAGGCGGAAAATGAAAAATTTATGAAAAAATCCTAACGGGATCAGGATTCCTTACCGTCGATGTTTTTGTGGTCTTTACATTTTAATTCCCTTTATTTTCTCAAAAAAAAATTCTGATATTCTCCACCTTTTTGTAGGAAATTTAAGACATTTGACCAAGTAATGAAGAAGGAGAATAAAGGAGAAAAATGTTTCAATTGGGAAATTAAAGGAATTGCCCCATTATTGAAAGGAATTAAGGCCATAAGTACCCCATTATGAGAAATTAAAAGGACAAGAAATAAGAAACAGAAAATTAAAGAGAAGATGAAGAAAGCTATGCAATCCCATCCGTCCAAATGATGAAGGGTACGATCAACAAAAGCCAAACACTGTTCCCCTATAAATAGGCAACATCCAGAACAAAATAGGGATCACTTCCTTCCCAATCACTTCCTGGCCAAAAACTCTTCCGAGACTCTGCCCAATTCACTCCTCAATCCTCCATCACCTACAAGACCGTGACCACCATCCATCCAGCAATCTACGAAGCTCTTAGGCGTTGAGTCAAAGACGCACCACCACCATAGCAGAGACGAGTTCACCATCTTATTGCCAAGCCGCTGAGGAAAGCTTCAAAGTGTAACTATGACTCTACTTTCAATTTTTGTTTCGGTTTTGTGTGTTTGGATTTGCGAGTTGTGTAATTGGAGACATGAAATGTTCAGAATATTTTTATTAATATTTTTGAGATTTTCAGTTTATTATTGAGTTAATTTCGAGAATTCTTTGATGATGCAAGTTACAATCTAATGCCCTTTTACGTGTTTAGGTAATTTTCAGAGTTAGGTTAATAAGTTCCCATACTAGAATCACGCTGAGTGTTCTTGTTTGTTTGCTTAATTTGCCAAGAATAATTGTTATTTGTTAAGACGCTGAGTTAAACAAGTAATAATTAGTTCTGAAGTGGTAAAAACTATGTTTCAATGGTTAAACAATTCTGGAAATTATGTGTTAAATTCTATGTGTAATGGTTAATTTGCATGTGTGAGTCGATGCGGGAGTTAGATAATATTACTGATTAAGAGAATTACCCCGAGTGTTCTAAAAGATTAGTAGTATTGGGCATGGTAGGGACTCTTCCGATTCAAGCCCACATTAGAACGAATTAGATAAATGGATTGATCCGCTGAGGCTTTTCATTTGGGCTCTTATCTAGGCATTTAAGATGGGCACGTTTTTGTAGCATGTTGAAAAGGATTTTCTGTTTCTACACTTAGTAATTTTCGAGTGGTATTGGTCTAGGTTAGGGAAGTCGATCATTGTATATAGTTCTATTTATTCAGTTTTTATTTTATTTTAAGTAGATTACTAAACCAAATCTCGTACCCGCCATTTTATTCTTTTATTTGTTAATTGACCTTTTTGTGTAGGTGTACCCTACAATCCCAAGACTGAACGATTCCTGCTTATCCTATACTGACAACTACATTTTGCAGGGTTAAATTGTGAGGCTATTTCAGCCTCACCAATGAGGTGGAGTAGGGCAGGTTTACGATGGCTGTTATTTAGCTAATTAATCACTGGTACAATGTAGTTTCAATAATTGTAACTTCGAGTTGAATTTGTGAAGTGTAGATATGGTTTTCGTTATGGTTGTTCAAGGGTGGAGTTTGTGAATTGAATTATGGAGAATCCATTTATCGGGTTTCCTTAATCGTAAGCCCTTAAGTTAAGGAAATGAAGTTAGAGGAGAAAATTGGGAGATTTTAGGTATTTAGAACAAATTGGGGTATGGTCGTGTTTATGGTGAATTTAATTTTCCGTCTTGTAATTATCGGTTTATGAACATTATATTGTACAGGACGTGAGGAGGATTCTTACGAGGAGGGTTCAGATCGACGGCAGGCTTAGCCGTATACTGTGAGTGGACGTTTGATTTTTAATTCATGCATGCAGTTAAATTTCTTAAGTTACGAAATTATCTAAATTATCCTTTTATATAATTAGCATATTATTCGATTTTATTTACGAAATTATTTATCGTTCGGATTTTTGGATTAGAAGTTATTATGCTTTATTTTAATCCATTACTTGAAATAATTTACGATAATGTGTTTCCGAGGGTATTTTCGGAAATGAAAACATTATTTTATTTTACCGATTTAAGTTTTCCGAGGAATCCTTGGAAATGGGATATTCCTTTGGACATTATAGAATTATTTTGTTGTTGTTGATTGATTTACGACTTCGAGATTATGTTGGCGTGCGGGGTCACGTCGTTGGACTTTATTTTCCCTTTTTGTGAGATATTAGGGAAATTTTATCGATTTTCGATTTTCGTATGGTTTTTACCCACCATACCTGGGTCGATATAAATTATTGCTAGCTAGCCTATTAGTACTCCTCCCTACTTGCTTCGTGTTTGTGGGTGAGTAGTGATAAAAGCACAAAGTGCGACGATTTTCATGAGTATACGCTCCATTCTAGCCTTATTTCTCCCATAGATTTGTGTTTTGAGTCATTAAAGTCATTTTGAGAGTCTTGTTTGGAGTAAAATAGGCAGAAAATGAAAAATTTATGAAAAATTCCTAACGGGATCAGGATTCCTTACCGTCGCTGATTTTGCGGTCTTTACATTTTAATTCCCATTATTTTCTCTAAAAAAATTCTGATATTCTCCACCTTTTTGTAGGAAATTTAAGACGTTTGACCAAGTAATGAAGAAGGGGAATAAAGGAGAAAAATGTTTCAATTGGGAAATTAAAAGAATTGCCCCATTATTGAGAGGAATTAAGGCCATAAGTACCCCATTATGAGAAATTAAAAGGACAAGAAATAAGAAACAGAAAATTAAAGAGAAGATGAAGAAAGCTATGCAATTCCATCCGTCCAAATGATGAAGGGTACGATCGACAAAAGCCAACCACTGCTCCCCTATAAATAGGCATCATCCAGAACAGAATGGGGATCACTTCCTTGCATATCACTTCCATTGCCAAATAAACTGTAATACCTGAAATTTTCATTTTAAATTCGAGTATTTGTGTTGAGTGATTGTTATACGATTTAACGATTATTGGTCGATAATAATTCACTTTTACATTAATCGAAGTTTCGGAACAATTATTTTAACGAAAAGCTCGAAATACTCGGTTTGAGAAATCGACTTTTTCTACGTACGAAATTTGGAGAAACTTCCTTCATGAAAGTTGTAGAGCTCATCGATACGAGTCCGTACACGTGCGGAACACGAAGATCGGATTTTTTCTGAATTAGTTATCGAATTACGAAGTTTTCCGAAACTTGTATATATAGAAAATTTTTTGGGAAACCCTAATTTCCACCGGCCTCCTTCTCTTTCTTTTTCTGGAAACCTCACTGTTCACCCTCTCTCTCAAACTCTCGCATCGTTCTCTCTCTCTACCGAAAAGGAGAGCAAAGTTCTCCTTAATTGTTCTCCCTCCACAGACCACCTCTCGACCTCAAACCAAGTCCCAGGCGTTCGTCTCGAGCTGCTCTAGCTTCCAGAGGCAGTTTTACAAGACGGCGCGGCCTGTAGCGGCGGCGGCACGGCCCGAACCGAAAACCATCATTTTAGGTTCGACCTTGATATCTCGAGCTACACGCCACCATTTCACTTGATTCTTGGCTCATTGAGCTCGCCTCAACTTCCTCTACAAGCACCAAGAAGGACCGGAACTGGGTCGAACGTTTTCACGTTCGTTGGAGCTCGACCCGAACGGATCGAAACACCGAAACTTTCGATCAAGATATCTCGAGCTATACACGATCGTTTCTTATGATTCTTGGCTTGTTGAGTTCGCAAGGAAGTTCTGAACAAGTTTCCAGAAGGGATCGGGGCCTGAGGTTGCAGTTTTCACGTCGGTTTTCAAGCTCGCCGGTTTCTGGAATTTTTCCTACCGCCGACTGTAAATAGGTAATTTCGATCCCTTCCCGTCATTTTTAGGTTTTGTGCTAGTTATGAAAGTTGCTCAGAATGATGAAATGAAGGGGACAAGCTCGGCCCCGACACCATTGGCGGTGGTCGGTGGCGGCTCTATCCCTAACTCCGGCGGCCTTTTCCGGCCACCTTCGGAGGTCTAAAATTTGGATTCTGTCCATTTTATGATTCTATGTTTTGATACGATCATTTCGGCGTATTATACGTATTTTTCGGATATCGTATGAATTAGTTATGAATTTTGTGATTTCGATCGATTTCGATCGTTAGATTTTTGATCTGTGAAATTATGACCGTCGGATGAACTTGTAAATTTGTTATGATGATCATATGACTGACCCAGAGGCTTTGTGTGGTCATGGGCGAAGATCCGACCGTTGGATCTTCGTATATGTGTAAAACGGTAATTAGGGGAGCGATTCGTGAGAAACCGCTCGTCGGATTTTAATGTAAATTAGAATCCGGCCGTTAAATGGTAGTTAATTTATGTGTTGAAATTGTTGGCTAAATTCGAATCATATTTGATTAGGTGATTGACGGATTTTAATTGAGTGGGCTATTTTAGCGTTAATTATAATTATAATTATATTGAAGACGCAGCGGGAATTTCGAGGTGAGTAAAACTCACGTAGTTCATATTACCAACCGAATGTTTTAAATTTATTTATTTATGGTAATTGTGTGAAAAATATTTGCGGATTAAATATTTGTTTTAAAATTTCATGGACTTGAATCACCACGGTCCATAGGTAAGTAAAATGAATTTTAATTATACAAATGAATTTCATGATTTTCTTGTGTGAACTATAGATGGTATTAGTGGTTATTCCTGAGTGGATGATTACGTATATATATATATTTACGTGGAAAATATATATTGATGAGTGGATTGTTGAGTGATGGTATGATTGAGTAGAATTGATGAATTGATTGTATTTCAATTGTGTAATTCCATAATAAATTGGTGTATCTTGGTTGGGTTGATTTCAGTATGTGATATTATATGTTGTGCTCATTTATGGGTTTAGGGTCGACGTAGTGACCGGTGTGGGTAATCGGACGCTCTAATCCTGGGTGGATGATGGGATACGATTGGTTGAGTATGTGGAATTATTGGACGTTCTAAATATGTATATAGGTATACATATTGATGAAATACAATAATTGATAAATATGTCGGATGCCATAACCTAGGCCAGGTGACGGGCTACGATTCAGTTAGAGCTCTAGTCTGTCAAGTGCCGTATTTTTATAAATACGATGATGAGAGTTGTGAGTTGGATTGTCTTGGTATATTGAATTGGTGTTGATTGAGATTGTTATTATTTGCATATGTGGAAATTATTGAGTGTTGTTGTGTGTGGGAATAAATGAGATTAAATTAAGTAACAGTTCTTTCTTTTACTCATACAAGCTTTCATAAGCTTACCGGGTTTTGTGTTGTTGCAATCCCGGTACACTATTCAATGGTGTAGCGGATATTCCTGCAGGTCAGGATAACCAGGGAGGTGACCGAGCTGCTTAGGTGTTACAGCAGTTTTGTTATTTATTTAGTTGTGAGGTGTGTATGCTCATTTAGAGCTTTACATTACATTTTGGATTTGAGTTGAAATAATTAACCGAGACTAAATTCGGTTTGATTTTATTTCATGTGGTGAGGGTGTTGTGAAAAGAAATTTTCAGGATGATTATTTTGAGTTTGTTGTATTTTCATGTTTCGGATTTTGAATTGTTATTCTAAAATTCGGGGCGTGACAGTTTGGTATCAGAGCGTAAGGTACATATTTGGTGATATGTCAATACTTACCGAGTGATGGCCCGTCTGCAGCGGATCCCCATCATGTGCTAGGTTGGCTAGGAACGTTAGTACTTTTAGGAAATTTAAGCATCGTTATGTATGATCAGTACTTGGTTAATATGGACTTGCATTTGACTTATGCTTTGTTTAAGTGTTATGCGCGTATTAATCAAGTATATCATGCTTATTAGGTAATGGAGATTGAGGGAAACGAAGCCAGAGGTCGGGGTAGAGGTAGACCTCATGGTAGGGGAAGAGGCCGAGGAAGGGGTAGGGCCCCTCCAGTGGAAGAAGTATTCGAGTCGGAGGAAGATGCACCTTATGAGGATCAGCCTATTCCTCCTGTGGCTGTGGTTGATAATCCTGCTCGCTTGCTGATGCTACCAAGGGAAATTACTCGCTTGGGAGCAACCAAGTTTGGAGGAGGCACTAATTATATGGTGGCGGATCGTTGGATAGAGGATTTGCAGACCTATTTCGATCTGCTTGATTGCACTGAGACCGACAAGAGGAAGCTAGCCTCTTTCATGCTGAAGGATGAGGCTAGGGTGTGGTGGAACGTCACTCAGAGGAGCATTGAGGTGTTTACCTTGACATGGGATGGCTTTGAGAGGCTGTTCAGGGAGAAGTACTTTCCACCAGCAGTGAAGGAGAGGTTGGAGAGAGAGTTCCTTGCACTTGTACAGGGGAAGACGACCGTAATTGAGTATGATGCGGTGTTCTCCAGACTGTACAAGTATGTGAGGCAGATGGAGGATGAGGACTTGGCCAAGAAGTTTCAGAGAGGGTTGAGTCCTTCGATTGAGCGTGATGTAACCATCTTGGAGCTGAAAACCAAGAGAGAGATCTTGGCTAAGGCACAGATCATTGAGCAGTTAAACCTGATTCGTAGAGAGAAGGAGTCTGCTGAGAGAGATTTCCAGGGCAAGAGAAAGGCCATAGCAGGAAGCAGTAGAGCTAGAGACTTCAGGGGTGGGTTCTGGAAGAGACAGAGAACTCAGTTCCAGCATCAGGCTCCAGCCAGGGCAGCAGTAGCTCCTCCTGTTCAGGCTATGCCTATTAGGCAGATAGCACCAGCAGCTCCGGTGAAGTGCTTTAACTGTGGCGAACCGGGCCACATCTCTCGTGCGTGCACTAAGCCACGGGGTAGGTTATGCTACAGCTGTGGACAGGCAGGGCATCAGGCTAGAGAGTGTCCTCGAAATCAGGGTAGAGTGCAGGGTAACCAGCAGAGGCAGCTACCACCTGCTCATGCTAGAGTCTTTGCCATCGGTCAGGCAGGCATGGGAGTGGAAGGTACCTTATCTGTTTATCACTTTCTTGCTAGAGTACTGTTTGATACGGGAGCCTCACACTCTTTCATATCTAGTTCGGTGGTGGATGTTTTGGGTTTGGTTGTTATGCCTCTGACTAGATCATTGTGTGTTACATCACCTCTCGGTGTGTCTCTTGAGCTTAGCATGCTTTGTGATGATTGCCCTATTGGGATTGGTGGCAGAGAGTTCTCTGCATCTTTGATTGTGATTCCGGATCACACGTATGATGTGATTTTGGGTATGGATTGGTTGAGCCCGAACCATGCTGTTATTGATTGCTTTAGGATGATTGTGTCCTTCCATGTTCCGGGACAACCGGTGTTTCATTACCGTTGTCTGAAGTCTGACATCACCATGAGGATAGGGATTTTGGCCCACATTGAATCAGGGAGTAGTACTTCAAAGATTACAGGGATTCCTGTAGTTTCAGAGTATGAAGTCGTGTTTCAGGAGATCCCTGGGTTACCTCCGAAAAGGGTAATGGACTTCTCCATTGATGTGATACCAGGTACTTCACCTGTGTCGAAAGCACCCTATCGAATGGCTTCAGCTGAACTTCAGGAGTTGAAGGTTCAGATTGAGGGCTTACTTGCACAAGGGTTCATTCAGGCAAGCGTGTCTCGTTGGGGCGCACCAGTGTTGTTCGTGAAGAAGAAAGATAGTTCACTTCGTTTATGTGTGGATTATCGACAGTTGAACAAGGTGACCATCAAGAATAGGTACCCTTTACCTAGGATTGATGACTTGTTCGATCATCTTAGAGAAGCTACTGTGTTCTCGAAGATTGACTTGAGGTCTGGATATCACCAGTTGAGGGTGAAGGAGGAAGATATTCCAAAGACGGCGTTCAGGACCAGGTATGGACATTTTGAGTTTCTTGTCATGCCTTTTGGTCTCACAAATGCCCCCGCAGCATTTATGGACTTGATGAACCGTACGTTCAGTTCTTACTTGGATCAGTTTGTGGTAGTGTTCGTTGACGACATCTTGATTTATTCAAGGTCATCAGCTGAGCATGAGAGGCATCTGTGGATAGTGCTGCAGACGTTGAGAGAGCAGAAACTATTTGCCAAGTTCGAGAAGTGCGATTTCTGGCAGAGTGAAGTCAAGTTCCTTGGTCATGTGGTCTCGAAGGATGGAGTTTCTGTGGATCCTTCGAAGGTTGAGGCAGTGATGAGTTGGAGTCGCCCTACTACGGTTACAGAAATCCATAGCTTCCTTGGACTGGCCGGGTATTACAGGCCCTTCATTGAAGGGTTTTCTGGTATTGCTTCGGCTTTGACCAAATTGACCAGGAAAGATACTCTGTTCGTAAGGTCGGATGAGTGTGAGAAGGCTTTCATTGAGCTGAAGACTAGATTGACTACAGCTCCGGTGTTGACTATTCCTACTAGTGGTGGTGGATTAGTCATTTAGAGCGATGCATCTCATCAGGGTTTGGGGTGTGTGTTGATGTAGAATGGTAGTGTCGTTGCTTATGGTTTTAGACAGTTGAAGGTACATGAGCGGAATTACCCTACTCATGATCTAGAGCTAGCAGCAGTGGTGTTTGCCTTGAAGATTTGGAGAAACTATCTTTATGGTGAGAAATTTGAACTCTTTTCCGATCACAAGAGTTTGAAGTATCTATTATCCCAGAAGGAATTGAACATGAGGCAGAGAAGATGGATGGAACTCATTAAGGACTATGATTTCACCTTGGAGTATGATCCCGGAAAGGCGAATGTAGTGGCGGATGCCTTGAGTAGGAAACCGCGGGTAATCATGGCATCGATTATGGTGCGGGAATGGCGCATGTTAGAAGCCGCCTCTGAGTTTGACCTTATGCCCACAGGAGCAGGATAGGGAATCTTTCTCGGTAGTATCACCTTACAGCCCACCTTGATCTCCAGGATCATTCAGGGTCAGACACTTGATGAGTTTGCTCAGGCGAGGATTTCTGAGATGACTGTTGACCCGGATGTGGAGGGTCCTTCTGAGTGGATGATTGGGGCTGAAGGGTTGAGATTTAGAGGGAGATTGTATGTACCGAGTGTTGATAACCTCAGGGAGGAGATCATGTGGGAAGCACATAGGTCTCGATATACTATACATCCGGGAGGTACTAAAATGTATATGGATCTACGAAGGCAGTTTTGGTGGTATGGTATGAAGAGGGATATGGCGGAACACGTGTCGAAGTGTCTTACCTGTCAACAGGTGAAGGCAGAGCATCAGAGACCAGCAGGAATGCTGAACCCCTTATCGATTCCTGTTTGGAAATGGGAAGATATCTCTATGGACTTTGTGACTGGATTGCCTAGGTCCAGGCAAAGTTATGACTCGATTTGGGTGATTGTTGACCGGTTGACTAAATCAGCACATTTCCTTCCTATGGCAAAAACGTACTCAGGGGATGCATTGTGTAAGTTGTACGTGAACGAGATAGTGAGGCTTCATGGAGTACCTGTAACGATTGTCTCTGATCGTGATGCTCGTTTCACTTCAGAATTCTGGCGTAGGTTCCATAAGGCATTTGGTACGTCTCTTGCTATGAGCACTGCGTTTCACCCACAAACAGATGGACAGACCGAGAGAGTGAATCAGGTGATGGAGGACATGCTCAGAGCTTGTGTTCTGGATTTTAAGGGTAGTTGGGCGGATCATATGCCGTTGGTAGAGTTTGCCTACAACAACAGCTATCACTCTAGTATCGGTATGGCTCCATATGAGGCTCTTTATGGTAGGCCATGTAGGACTCCTATCTGTTGGGCGGAAGCAGGGGATAAAGGACTCATCGGTCCCGAGATTATACAGGAGACTACAGAGAAGGTCACTACTATTCGGGACAGAATCCGAACCGCTCAGAGTAGACAGAAGAGTTATGCTGACTTGAAGAAGAGACCGTTGGAGTTTGAGACAGGTGATCATGTGTTCTTGAAAGTCTCACCTATGAAAGGTGTGGTGAGATTTGGCAAGAAGGGGAAACTCGCACCGAGGTATGTTGGACCCTTTGAGATTCTAGAAAGGGTTGGTAACTTGGCATATCGTCTTGCTTTACCTGTTAGCATGTCAGGTGTGCACAATGTCTTCCATGTGTCTATGCTCAGGAAGTACGTTCGAGACGAGTCTCACGTGATTGATCACGGTACGATCGAAGTGAACACGGATGTGACGTTTGTAGTTGAACATGTTCGTATCTTGGATAGATCTACGAAGAAACTTCGTAGGAAAGAGGTTGATCTCGTGAAGGTGTTGTGGAGTCATCATAATGAGGGTGATGCATCATGGGAGTTAGAATCTGACATGAGGACGAGGTATCCACAGCTTTTTGGGGAATTGGGTACTTGAATTTCGGGACGAAATTCCTTTAAGGGGGATAGATTGTAATACCCGAAATTTTCATTTTAAATTCGAGTATTTGTGTTGAGTGATTGTTATACGATTTAACGATTATTGGTCGATAATAATTCACTTTTACATTAATCGAAGTTTCGGAACAATTATTTTAACGAAAAACTCGAAATACTCGGTTTGAGAAATCGACTTTTTCTACGTACGAAATTTGGAGAAACTTCCTTCATGAAAGTTGTAGAGCTCGTCGATACGAGTCCGTACACGTGCGGAACACGAAGATCGGATTTTTTCTGAATTAGTTATCGAATTACGAAGTTTTCCGAAACTTGTATATATAGAAAATTTTTTGGGAAACCCTAATTTCCACCGGCCTCCTTCTCTTTCTTTTTCTGGAAACCTCACTGTTCACCCTCTCTCTCAAACTCTCGCATCGTTCTCTCTCTTGACCGAAAAGGAGAGCAAAGTTCTCCTTAATTGTTCTCCCTCCACAGACCACCTCTCGACCTCAAACCAAGTCCCAGGCGTTCGTCTCGAGCTGCTCTAGCTTCCAGAGGCAGTTTTACAAGACGGCGCGGCCTGTAGCGGCGGCGGCACGGCCCGAACCGAAAACCATCATTTTAGGTTCGACCTTGATATCTCGAGCTACACGCCACCATTTCACTTGATTCTTGGCTCATTGAGCTCGCCTCAACTTCCTCTACAAGCACCAAGAAGGACCGGAACTGGGTCGAACGTTTTCACGTTCGTTGGAGCTCGACCCGAACGGATCGAAACACCGAAACTTTCGATCAAGATATCTCGAGCTATACACGATCGTTTCTTATGATTCTTGGCTTGTTGAGTTCGCAAGAAAGTTCTGAACAAGTTTCCAGAATGGATCGGGGCCTGAGGTTGCAGTTTTCACGTCGGTTTTCAAGCTCGCCGGTTTCTGGAATTTTTCCTGCCGCCGACTGTAAATAGGTAATTTCGATCCCTTCCCGTCATTTTTAGGTCTTGTGCTAGTTATGAAAGTTGCTCAGAATGATGAAAGGAAGGGGACAAGCTCGGCCCCGGTACTATTGGGGGTGGTCGGTGGCGGCTCTGTCCCTAACTCCGGCGGCCTTTTCCGGCCACCTCCGGAGGTCTAAAATTTGGATTCTGTCCATTTTATGATTCTATGTTTCGATACGATCATTTCGGCGTATTATACGCATTTTTTGGATATCGTATGAATTAGTTATGAATTTTGTGATTTCGATCGATTTTGATCGTTAGATTTTTGATCTGTGAAATTATGACCGTCGGATGAACTTGTAAATTTGTTATGATGATCATATGACTGTCCCAGAGGCTTTGTGTGGTCATGGGCGAAGATCCGACCGTTGGATCTTCGTATATGTGCAAAACGGTAATTAGGGGAGCGATTCGTGAGAAACCGCTCGTCGGATTTTAATGTAAATTAGAATCCGGCCGTTAAATGGTAGTTAATTTATGTGTTGAAATTGTTGGCTAAATTCGAATCATATTTGATTAGGTGATTGACGGATTTTAATTGAGTGGGTTATTTCGGCGTTAATTATAATTATAATTATATTGAAGACGCAGCGAGAATTTCGAGGGGAGTAAAACTCACGTAGTTCATATTGCGAACCGAATGTTTTAAATTTATTTATTTATGGTAATTGTGTGAAAAATATTTTCGGATTAAATATTTGTTTTAAAATTTCATGGACTTGAATCACCACGGTCCATAGGTAAGTAAAATGAATTTTAATTATACAAATGAATTTCATGATTTTCTTGTGTGAACTATAGATGGTATTAGTAGTCATTCCTGAGTGGATGATTACGTATATATATATTTACGTGGAAAATATATATTGATGAGTGGATTGTTGAGTGATGGTATGATTGAGTAGAATTGATGAATTGATTGTATTTCAATTGTGTAATTCCATAATAAATTGGTGTATCTTGGTTGGGTTGATTTCAGTATGTGATATTATATGTTGTGCTCATTTATGGGTTTAGGGTCGACGTAGTGACCGGTGTGGGTAATCGGACGCTCTAATCCTGGGTGGATGATGGGATACGATTGGTTGAGTATGTGGAATTATTGGACGTTCTAAATATGTATATAGGTATACCTATTGATGAAATACAATAATTGATAAATATGTCGGATGCCATAACCTAGGCCAGGTGACGGGCTACGATTCAGTTAGAGCTCTAGTCTGTCAAGTGCCGTATTTTTATAAATACGATGATGAGAGTTGTGAAGGAAGTTGTGAGTTGGATTGTCTTGGTATATTGAATTGGTGTTGATTGAGATTGTTATTATTTGCATATGTGGAAATTATTGAGTGTTGCTGTGTGTGGGAATAAATGAGATTAAATTAAGTAACAGTTCTTTCTTTTACTCATACAAGCTTTCATAAGCTTACCGGGTTTTGTGTTGTTGCATTCCCGGTACACTATTCAATGGTGTAGCGGATATTCTTGCAGGTCAGGATAACCAGGGAGGTGACCGAGCTGCTTAGGTGTTATAGTAGTTTTGTTATTTATTTAGTTGTGAAGTGTGTATGCTCATTTAGAGCTTTACATTACATTTTGGATTTGAGTTGTAATAATTAACCGAGACTAAATTCGGTTTGATTTTATTTCATGTGGTGAGGATGTTGTGAAAAGAAATTTTCAGGATGATTATTTTGAGTTTGTAGTATTTTCATGTTTCGCATTTTGAATTGTTATTCTAAAATTCGGGGCGTGACATAAACTTGTGTCCCCATTTGTGCCCGTCGTGGGACTCCCCTAGATTAGCCCCTTTGAGCCTACATTAAGCCTTTTCTTTCATCACCCTTAAAATCTTTAACCCCGAACCTTAGTATAGTTAGAACCTTACCCTTTGTTCTAAAAACTTAGTGGAGCTATCTTTTGAGATATACTACATGGGTTTGGTGCTAAGGATGAAGATTGAGAAGAGGTGAAAGTTCAAGTGTGGGGGTAGACCTGTCCATAAAAAAAAAAAATTTGTGAAAGCCTGAAAAAAAAAATGAAAAGAAAAAAATGTGTACGGCTAAAAAGAAAAAGAAAGAAAAATATATGTTTATGGATTTTAGTCCCCCATACTTTGTGATTTTGGAGTTTTGAAGGCCTACTATAGAAAAATTTGGCCTTTGTCTATTTCACTAGAGTTCAAGGGAAGTTTATAATGAAGATTGGGCCCAACATGAAGACATTAGGCCCTTTTATGTTACCTCTATGGGAAGTGACGCTTTTTGCAATACCTTGGTGGAATTCTTGAGGTCTCTATATTTACATGAGCTCTGCTAGGTTCTTAGGACACTTTGTTAAATCCCTTACCTTTCGTTTCTTAAAACCTTGAACCTTAGCCCCATTACAACCTTTGAGAAGACCTTCTTGATCCTTAAGATGAGACAACCCTTGATGTGGAGATGAGTTACAAGAGTTGAACATATGGCTTGGGTCCATTTGTGCAAGTAGTTGGTATCTTTCATGAGGTCTTTAAAAGAGAAAGATATATTTATGTGCTTTCGTTTCTTCATATGTGATCTACTTTGTTTATCTTTCACATATACTTAAGTGAATAAGCTTTTAAGCATTGCCATGATCTGAGAGAAGAAAGAGTGGATATACCTTGTGAGGATATGAATCATACTTGTCTGAAGCATGCTAAGCTCCACCCCATCACCATTGTTACAACCAAGTCCTACTTGTGTATGTGTGGATTATATGTTTTAATTAACTCTCGAATGCTTAAATATTGATTCTTGGTTGAGTGCTAATCTTGGTGTTGTGAAAGTAAGAGATTGCTGAGACAAAAAGTTGAAGGGCAATAGAGTCTTTGTATGTGTAGAGTCTTTAATTTTCGTTTAGTCTGAGTTGTGTTTGTGTTGTGATTTTACTAAGGGACTAGCAAAAGCTAAGTGTGGGGGAATCTGATAGGAACATTTTAGTGCGACGTTTTAACTGCTATTTCCTTACATTTCCTGTGTTATTTCCTTAGAAAATCCCTGTTTAGGAAAGTTTCCATTCTTCGATTGGGAAAGTTCCTATTTGTAGAAAGTTCCCATGTTGTAGTTTCTATTTTTCATTTTTAGAAAGTTTCCCATTTTAGTTTAGGAAAGTTTCCGTTTTTCATTTTAGAAAAGTTTCTATTTTCAGTAACAGTTTCTATTTTCAGGACTTTGGCATAAATGAGCTGAAATGAGCTCATAAATGGAAAGAGGAGCTAGCCAACGTTGGTGGGAGTAAAGACAAGCCACTAGGGCTGCATAAATGAGCTGAAATGAAGAAAAGAAGTTTTCCTGTTTCAATCAGGAAACCACACTCAGAAGAGGAAACCCTGCCAAAACAAGACTCTTGAGCCAACCAAGAAAGGAAATCGGCAAAATAATGTGTCATGAGAGAAGCTTCTTGAAGACATTTGAAGACCACATGGCTTGAAGATGACGTTGGAGATAATTTGGGAGATTAAATTTGATTTTTCCATGGGAAATGATGAAGATAATGTGAAAATCAAGGAGAGAATCAAGGAGATTACATTGAGAATATCAAGGGAGAGTTTCAAGGGATTGTGCAACAAGAAAATGCTCAAAACAAGTCCAGATTCATCCCTCAATTCCCTCAAGATATGTTGGCCGAAATTAAGGAAGTAAAATCTGCAGTTTTAATGTGAAAATCAAGAGAAAATCAAGGGGAGGATGTTAAGGATAAAGCCATTGAGAGATTTAAGGGAGAAAAGGTTCAAAATGCGTCCGGATACATTGCCTAGGTTCATGCCTAGATATTTGGCCGAAAATTGTGAATAAAATCAGATTAAATCATTGGAAATTTGGAAACATATTAGGGATTGATTTTGGAGTTTTTTGATTGGTTGGATGACACAACAGAGCTGATATGGCGCTACGTGATTGGTCGAAGCTGTGTGGTGCAACCGGAAAATTCTTTGGAAATTAAATTCATGAAGCCTTGTCTTCCCCTATATATACCCTCCTCTCTAGACGTTTTAGAGATCACAACACACACTACACACTTAGAAAAAAAAATCAGAAAAATACCTAGCATAGCGGTGAGCTTTTCTTCTCCTCTCTCCATCCTCTAGTGCAAGCCACGGGTTCAAGCAAGGCCAAAGGGAGAAGAAGAAGTCGTGAGCACCACCATTCATCCCCATCCTTGAAGCTTGCTTTCGAGTTTCAAGAGACCACAACATTAATCATCCATCTTCATCTTTCATCCACGGTGTAATTCGACCTCTCTTTTGTAAACCTTGTTTTGAATTCGTTGGTTATGTACTAGTTGACGTTTATGTTTGAACAAAATTTTCAATTCTGAAATTTTATATGATTGAATGAATTTTTCAGATTCTATTATTGTAATTCGAGAGTTGCTTATGTGAGTTTGTTTAATTAAATTTGCTTTATAGATATCTTTTGTATTTTAATCTTATGTGGTTCGAAACACTTAGGTGGACTTTTTCATACTAAGTTACACACTTTAGTTGATAGCCTTTCTTTGTGTTTCATGCGTTAAACATGTCATGATGGACTAGCTTTCTAGGGCTTGATTGCATGCTTGATAGGATTGATCTAAGTGCTTTCACTTAGGTTAATTAGCATTGAAAAGTAAAAAAATGGGAAATTATTTGCTTTCGAATATTTCACATGATCAACTCCTTTCTCATGACTTAGATGAACAATATTAGGGTTTAATCGAATTTGATCATAGTTTCGGTTTTGATCTTTGTTCTCTCATTCCATTCGTGTAATTATGTTTTTAGTTTTCTTTGTTTTCTTTACTTAGTTTATTTTCCAAACCTAAATCCAAAAACCCCCCTAATTTCGTAAATAATGTTTATACTTGTGAATATCTTTGTGAATAATATACTTGGTTTTAATTTTAATTGTTTAATAGGTTGACAATGACAGGTGTACCCTCAATCCCCGGAATAGAACGATCCCTATTTGCTTATACTACTAAAGATATTTTCAGGGTTAAATTATGCGCTTGCTTTGAGCGTATAAGCTAGAATCACGCTGAGTGTTCTTGTTTGTTTGCTTAATTTGCCCAGAATAATTGTTATTTGTTAAGACGCTGAGTTAAACAAGTAATAATTAGTTCTAAAGTGGTAAAAACCATGTTTCAATGGTTAAACAATTCTGGAAATTATGTGTTAAATTCTATGTGTAATGGTTAATTTGCATGTGTGAGTTGATTCGGGGGTTAGATAATACTACTGATTAAGAGAATTACGCTGAGTGTTCTAAAAGATTAGTAGTATTGGGCATGGTAAGGACTCTTCCGATCCAAGCCCACATTAGAACGAATTAGATAAATGGATTGATCCGCTGAGGCTTTTCATTTGGGCTCTTATCTAGGCATTTAAGATGGGCATGTTTTTGTAGCATGTTGAAATGGATTTTCTGTTTCTACACTTAGTAATTTCCGAGTGGTATTGGTCTAGGTTAGGGAAGTCGATCATTGTATATAGTTTTATTTACTTTGTTTTTATTTTATTTTAAATAGATTAGTAACCAAATCCCATACCCCCCATTTTATTCTTTTATTTGTTAATTGACCTTTTTGTGTAGGTGTACCCTACAATCCCCGGAGTGAACGATTCATGCTTATCCTATACTAACAACTACATTTTGCAGGGTTAAATTGTGAGGCTTTTCAGCCTCATCAAGTAGAGCCGAGCATGGGATGCTGAAGAGTGTGGGACACTCCGACCTGAGCCTTAGCGGCTCCCTTTTTATAGTATGGTGATGACATTTTCCCCATACTAATTATTTATTTATTTATTTATTTATTTATTCGTTTGACTAGCGGGACTAGTCGAACTTTCTTTAAACCAGCGGGGCTGGCTTGGTTACATGAGTTGTATGAAATTATTTTTGCGAGGATTGTTTTTCCCTATTGCATGCATGGGAATGTTTTAAACAAATAAACGTGGGAAAGTAAGAAATATTTTCTTCTTTTAATTATTTATTTTTATCCACTCACACTAACGTTTTATTTGCTTACTTTCCCCTGGGCCTTTCGGTTTCTTTTGCCCAGTTCGCAGTGCTGCTGTTTGGTGTTGAAGTCGAGGCTTAGCACCATTCCTGCCACCTATCTTCCGTAGGTTATTTATTAACCTACCTCTCGTATTATATTTTATCTTATCCTTAGATTGCTCTGATGACATTGGGAGGCTTGGTTTTATTGTGTATTTATTGAAGTTTGTCGGAGTTGAAGATTCAAAATCTCCGGATTGTATTACATAAATTCTTCCATCTTTACACTTAGATTTTATACTTGGTAAATTGTGGGTTGTTGTGAGAAGTAGGATGACTTCGGTTTTGTTGGGATTTGAACTTAGAAGTGTTTTACTTTTATCGTTACAACAGGTTGGGTTGTCCACTTTTAGGAGAAGTTCTGTCGAATTTTTCCAAAAAGTGGGCCCCGCAGGCCCATCTTGGAAATTAGGGGAATTTTCGGGATGGGTTCTGACAGTTGGTATCAGAGCTTTAGGTTTTCCGTTCCCTATCACTTATACTATCTTATGTACTTGATGACATCTAGTATCTTCCGAGTGATGGCCCGACCGTGGCGGATCCCCATCATATACTCTTTAATGCTAGTATGTTTTTCAAGTGTATAGGGTAGTTGTCTTGGTATCTTTACTGTAAATTTTTTAATCTTCTTTTTAATCTTAGGTGTTATGCCTCCTAGATGCCGAAACCGCGGGGAGACTCCTCCCGCTCCAGGAGACGAGAATGCTCCTAGAGGATTAGCAGATGCCTTGGGACGTATTGTCCAACAGTTAACAGCAGCGCTTCCTGGCTCCAGGATTGATTTTACCATGGAGCGAGCAAAGAGACATTGAGCATATAGTTTCTCCCATGCTCAGAATACTATGGATGCCCAGAATTGGCTGAACAAAATGGAGAGAGTTTTTGCTCAGATTCATTGCCCCGAGGAACGAAAAGTGGGATTGGCAGTAGACTTTCTCGATGGTGTGGCTTTTGATTGGTGGGATATGACTAGCAGAGAATTAGGGGATGTTGGCCCGATGACTTGGGAACAGTTTAAGGAACATTTTAATAGGCGGTATTATGGCACAGCTATCCGTGATAGGATGAAGTATGAGTTCTTACATCTAGAGAAAGGGGACAAGACCGTGACAAAGTTTGAGCAGCGGTTCACCCAGCTAGCCCAGTTCGTGCCAGATCTGGTAGGCACTGAGGAGGAGCGGATCTATAGGTTTATTGAAGGTTTGGGGGGTTATTATCATGTGCAGTTGACAGCCATACCATTTTATACTTATCATGAGGCGGTTAATGCCGCTCTGAGACTAGAGACTATGTATTTATCTGGTGTACGACCACGAGATTCGGGTGGCCCTAGCCAGGGTCCATCCAAGATAGCAGCTTCCACCTCCGGATCCGGATCCTCAGTAGGCAGTGGACAGAGTAGCGGATCTAGTGCGGGGTCTCGTTTTAGATGCGGGGGGCGCACCAGGAGATTCAATCGGGGACAGTTTGGTGGACGTCAGTTTGGGTAGAGCAGGGCTAGTTCTAGTAGTCAGCACAGAACTCCAGCTAGTTAGCCAGCCTAGTATGGGCAACATCAGTCAGTGGGGTGCTTTGAGTGTGGACAGCAGGATCATTTTAGATGGGACTGCCCTCTGTTGACCCAGAGAGTTGCATCTACCTCTTTTCAAGCGACAGGTCAGTCATCCGCTGGTGTTTCTACTAGTGGTAACGTTGCTTCTTCTAGCGGTACCCGTACCGGTTCAGTAGCTCGTGGTAGTTCCAAGCAGGGTAGGGGTCAGGGAGGACGTCCCACGACTCATGCGATACTGCATGCCATGACTCAGCAGGAGGGCCGCGATTCACCAAATGTTATCATCGGTACGTTATCTGTGTTTGGTCAGCCTGCTTATACTTTAATTGATCCTGGTGCTTCGCATTCTTTTATGTCAAGTAGATTTGCATGTTTTGCAAATGTACCATTGTCGCCCCTTATTGGCGAGCGGTATGTATCTTTGCCTGCGGGAGCATCATTTAAGATAGAGTGGGTTTTTAAAGGTTGTAGCATTTTCGTTGATGGTGTTGATTTGGAAGTTGACCTAATCCCTTTAGATCTTGTTGAATTTGATGTGATTTTGGGAATGGAGTTTTTAGCTAGTCACCGGGCTAATGTTGATTGTTTTCGCAAGATCGTAGTGTTTAGAAGTCCAGGAAAGCCGATAATTTTCTTTCAGGGTGATCGGAATGTTCTTCCTTCTTGCCTGATTTCAGCTTTAACGGTTGAAAAGCTTTTGAACAAGGGTTGTCAGGCTTACTTGGCTCACACGGTAGATACCAGCAGGGAGGAGTTGAGTATTGAGAATATACCAGTGGTTAGGAAATTTCCTGATGTATTTCCAGACGAATTACCTAGCTTACCCCCTGTAAGAGAGATATACTTTACTATCGATTTGATTCTGGGAACTACACCTATATCTCAAGCGCCTTACCGGATGGCCCCTGCTGAATTAAAAGAGTTGAAGACTCAGCTACAGGAACTAGTGGATAAAGGGTTTATTCAATCTAGTGTGTCTCCGTGGGCTGCCCCGGTTTTATTTGTTAAGAAGAAGGATGGCACTTTGAGATAGTACATTGATTACAGAAAGTTGAATAAGGTTACCGTGAAGAATAAATATCCCTTGCCTCGGATTGATGATTTGTTTGATCAGTTGAGGGGGGCTAAGGTCTTTTCTAAGATTGATTTAAGATCCGGTTATCATCAATTGCGGATAAGGGAGTCTAATATACCCAAGACCGCTTTCTGATCACGTTATGGCCACTATGAATTCAGGGTAATGCCGTTTGGACTGACCAATGCTCCTGCAGCTTTTATGGATCTCATGAATCGAGTGTTCCGCCCTTACTGGATCGTTTTGTGATTGTATTTATTGATGATATTCTGGTCTACTCTAAAAATGATTCTCAGCATGCCAAACATTTGAGAGTTGTGCTGCGAACCTTGAGGGAGACACAGTTGTATGCTAAGTTTAATAAATGTGAATTTTGGCTCAACAGTGTAGGGTTTCTAGGTCATGTTGTTTCTGCAGAAGGCATTAGTGTGGACCCTCAGAAAGTAGAAGCGGTGTTAAATTGGGAGAGACCTACTACAGTGACGGAGATTCGTAGTTTCTTGGGTCTAGCAGGTTATTACCGGCGATTCGTGCAAGATTTTTCAAAGATTGCAGCTCCTCTCACTCGGTTGACTAGGAAGGGTGTGAAGTTTGTCTGGTCAGAGGAATGTGAGCAGAGTTTTCAAGAACTTAAGATACGTCTAACTAGTGCCCCGGTGTTAGCATTGCCTGATGACAGCGGAGAATACGTGGTGTATAGTGATGCTTCAAGGCAAGGCTTGGGTTGTGTCTTAATGCAACATGGGAACGCGATTGCCTATGCCTCCAGACAGCTAAAGTCACATGAATTAAACTACCCAACGCATGACCTTGATCTTGCCGCTGTGGTACTTGCATTTAAATTATGGAGACATTATTTGTACGGAGCTCGATGTAAAAGGATCACAAGAGTCTACAATATTTGCTTACTCAAAGAGACATAAACTTGAGACAAAGAAGATGGTTAGAATTAATCAAGGATTATGATTGTACGATTGAGTATCATCCAGGGAGGGCCAATGTAGTAGCTGATGCTCTTAGTAGGAAATCATATCCTACCATGTCACCCTCTCCTTCCTTGTCGTATTTGAGAGCAGTGCGGGTTCCACTTCTGTACGAATTACGAGCTACTAGAGTTAACTTGGAAGTGACCAGGGGATCCACAACCTTAATAGCCAGTTTCCAGGTGAGACCAATTCTTATTGATAGAGTACGAGAAGCACAACATCATGATGAATATCTGGAACGATTGAGAGAGGCTGTGGAAAATGGTACTAGAGTAGACTTCACTATCAAAAGGGATGGAGCTTTGATGTCCGGGAATCGAATTTGTGTACCAGACCAAGATGATCTTAAACAAGAAATATTAGAGGAGGCCCATAGTTCTGCTTATGCCGTACATCCTGGCGGGACTAAAATGTACCGGACTTTGAAGGAATACTATTGGTGGCCTAACATGAAGAGGGAAATTGCAGCTTACCTAAGCAGGTGTCTGATATGTCAACAAGTGAAAGCCGGAAGACAGAAGCCCTCGGGTTTGCTACAACCGTTACCAATACCTGAATGGAAATGGGAGCATCTCACTATGGACTTTGTGTCCTGATTACCACGTACCGGAAATGGTCATAACAGTATTTGGGTAATTGTAGACCAACTTACCAAATCCATGCATTTCCTGCTCATCAAGAAGACTTATAAGATGGATAAATATGCGGAGTTGTACATGAATGAGATAGTAAAACTTCATGGCACACCTGTCTCTATTACTTCTGATCGAGAACCCCGTTTCACTTCAAAGTTTTGGCGTAAGTTAATGGAGGATTTGGGCACTCAATCTCAGTTTAGCACTGCATTCCACCTGCAAACAGATGGGCAAACGGAGACAACTATTCAAACTCTAGAAGACATGTTGAGAGCTTGTGTTTTGCAGTTCAAGGGAAATTGGGATAATCACCTAGCTTTGATAGAGTTTGCATATAATAACAGTTATCATTCCATGATAGGAGAATTTTAATGCGACGCTTTAACTGCTATTTCCTTACATTTCCTGCGTTATTTCCTTAGAAAATCCCTGTTGAGGAAAGTTTCCATTCTTCGATTGGGAAAGTTGCTATTTGTAGAAAGTTCCCATGTTGCAGTTTCTATTTTTCATTTTTAGAAAGTTTCCCATTTTAGTTTAGGAAAGTTTCCGTTTTTCATTTTAGAAAAGTTTCTATTTTCAGGACTTTGGCATAAATGAGCTGAAATGAGCTCATAAATGGAAAGAGGAGCTAGCCAACGTTGGTGGGAGTAAAGACAAGCCACTAGGGCTGCATAAATGAGCTGAAATGAAGAAAAGAAGTTTTCCTGTTTCAATCAGGAAACCACACTCAGAAGAGGAAACCCTGCCAAAACAAGACTCTTGAGCCAACCAAGAAAGGAAATCGGCAAAATAATGTGTCATGAGAGAAGCTTCTTGAAGACATTTGAAGACCACATGGCTTGAAGATGACGTTGGAGATAATTTGGGAGATTAAATTTGATTTTTCCATGGGAAATGATGAAGATAATGTGAAAATCAAGGAGAGAATCAAGGAGATTACATTGAGAATATCAAGGGAGAGTTTCAAGGGATTGTGCAACAAGAAAATGCTCAAAACAAGTCCAGATTCATCCCTCAATTCCCTCAAGATATGTTGGCCGAAATTAAGGAAGTAAAATCTGCAGTTTTAATGTGAAAATCAAGAGAAAATCAAGGGGAGGATGTTAAGGATAAAGCCATTGAGAGATTTAAGGGAGAAAAGGTTCAAAATGCGTCCGGATACATTGCCTAGGTTCATGCCTAGATATTTGGCCGAAAATTGTGAATAAAATCAGATTAAATCATTGGAAATTTGGAAACATATTAGGGATTGATTTTGGAGTTTTTTGATTGGTTGGATGACACAACAGAGCTGATATGGCGCTACGTGATTGGTCGAAGCTGTGTGGTGCAACCGGAAAATTCTTTGGAAATTAAATTCATGAAGCCTTGTCTTCCCCTATATATACCCTCCTCTCTAGACGTTTTAGAGATCACAACACACACTACACACTTAGAAAAAAAAATCAGAAAAATACCTAGCATAGCGGTGAGCTTTTCTTCTCCTCTCTCCATCCTCTAGTGCAAGCCACGGGTTCAAGCAAGGCCAAAGGGAGAAGAAGAAGTCGTGAGCACCACCATTCATCCCCATCCTTGAAGCTTGCTTTCGAGTTTCAAGAGACCACAACATTAATCATCCATCTTCATCTTTCATCCATGGTGTAATTCGACCTCTCTTTTGTAAACCTTGTTTTGAATTCGTTGGTTATGTACTAGTTGACGTTTATGTTTGAACAAAATTTTCAATTCTGAAATTTTATATGATTGAATGAATTTTTCAGATTCTATTATTGTAATTCGAGAGTTGCTTATGTGAGTTTGTTTAATTAAATTTGCTTTATAGATATCTTTTGTATTTTAATCTTATGTGGTTCGAAACACTTAGGGTTTTGATACGAATGGTGCTAGATTTAAGAACATGAAATCAACTTTTTGTTTTGTGTAACTTGAATCGAAGTAGTAAAGGTTTTGGACAAAAACCGAATTTAATTAAAGCGGATTGCAATTAGGTGGACTTTTTCATACTAAGTTACACACTTTAGTTGATAGCCTTTCTTTGTGTTTCATGCGTTAAACATGTCATGATGGACTAGCTTTCTAGGGCTTGATTGCATGCTTGATAGGATTGATCTAAGTGCTTTCACTTAGGTTAATTAGCATTGAAAAGTAAAAAAATGGGAAATTATTTGCTTTCGAATATTTCCCATGATCAACTCCTTTCTCATGATTTAGATGAACAATATTAGGGTTTAATCGAATTTGATCATAGTTTCGGTTTTGATCTTTGTTCTCTCATTCCATTCGTGTAATTATGTTTTTAGTTTTCTTTGTTTTCTTTACTTAGTTTATTTTCGAAACCAAAAGCCAAAAACCCCCCTAATTTCGTAAATAATGTTTATACTTGTGAATATCTTTGTGAATAATATACTTTGTTTTAATTTTAATTGTTTAATTGGTTGACAATGACAGGTGTACCCTCAATCCCCGGAATAGAACGATCCCTATTTGCTTACACTACTAATGATATTTTCAGGGTTAAATTATGCGCTTGCTTTAAGTAACTGTTCATAGTAAGTTTCTTTAAATAGCCGAGTTACTGTGGTAAGTTTCCAAATTTGGAAACTTACCCAGCTCTTTCTCTCTCATCTTCCCCGATTCTTCCTTCCTCTTCGGCCCGATTCTTCCTCCTCCGAATTCTTCCATCTCCGGCCACCCCACGGCTAAACCCGAACATCCCTAGGCTCGTCTCTCCCTCCTTGTCGTGCCTACAGTGGTATTTTGCGGTGTCTCGACCGGAGGAGCTCGGAATTGAGCAACGAAGTTTACTGTAGCAGATTGGGTTTTTCGGCACTTTCCGGCGATTCCGGCCATCTCCGACCACCAAACCGGCGTTGAAGGTTCGGTTTTCATCACTGATCATTTCCCCTATGGCCTTGTATCACGATTTGTTGTGTAGAAGTCGAATTGTGGAGTTGAAATTCTAGGGTTCTTGAGATTTCTGGGTTTGTGTTCATCTATTGATTTCGACTGCTTTTAATTGTTATTTGGAAGTGTTGTAGTTGAATGAAATGACCAGTGGGTGGAATTGATGTTGTACATGAAATTTGGTGGCCATAGGAGGAGGTTGTTCTCGACGCGTGACCGCCACTTGCCGCCACTGTGGGCGGCGCGTGAGGTGGAGTAGGGCAGGTTTACGATGGCTGTTATTTAGCTAATTAATCACTGGTACAATGTAGTTTTCATAATTGTAACTTCGAGTTGAATTTGTGAAGTGTAGATATGGTTTTCGTTATGGTTGTTCAAGGGTGGAGTTCGTGAATTGAATTATGGAGAATCCATTTATCGGGTTTCCTTAATCGTAAGCCCTTAAGTTAAGGAAATGAAGTTAGAGGAGAAAATTGGGAGATTTTAGGTATTTAAGAACAAATTGGGGTATGGTCGTGTTTATGGTGAATTTAATTTTCCATCTTGTAATTATCGGTTTATGAACATTATATTGTACAGGACGTGAGGAGGATTCCCACGAGGAGGGTTCGGATCGACGGCAGGCTTAGCCGTATACTGTGAATGGACGTCTGATTTTTAATTCATGCATGCAGTTAAATTTCTTAAGTTACAAAATTATCTAAATTATCCTTTTATATAATTAGCATATTATTCGATTTTATTTACGAAATTATTTATCTTTCGGATTTTTGGATTAGAAGTTATTATGCTTTATTTTAATCCATTACTTGAAATAATTTACGATAATGTGTTTCCGAGGGTATTTCCGGAAATGAAAACATTATTTTATTTTACCGATTTAAGTTTTCCGAGGAATCCTTGGAAATGGGATATTCCTTTGGACATTATAGAATTATTTTGTTGTTGTTTATTGATTTACGACTTCGAGATTATGTTGGCGTGTGGGGTCACGTCGTTGGACTTTATTTTCCCTTTTTGTGAGATATTGGGGAAATTTTATCGACTTTCGATTTTCGTATGGTTTTTACCCACCATACCTGGGTCGATATAAATTATTGCTAGCTAGCCTATTAGTACTCCTCCCTACTTATTTCGTGTTTGTGGGTGAGTAAAGCCGAGCATGGGATGCTCAAGAGTGTGGGACACTCCGATCCGAGCCTTAGCGGCTCCCTTTTTATCGTATGGTGATGACATTTTCCCCATACTAATTATTTATTTATTTATTTATTTATTCGTTTGACTAGCGGGGCTAGTCGAACTTTCTTTAAACCAGCAGCGCTGGCTTGGTTACACGAGTTGTATGAAATTATTTTTGCGAGGATTGTTTTTCCCTATTGCATGCATGGGAATGTTTTAAACAAATAAACGCGGGAAAGTAAGAAATATTTTCTTCTTTTAATTATTTATTTTTGTCCACTCACACTAACGTTTTATTTGCTTACTTTCCCCTGGGCCTTTCGGTTTCTTTTGCCCAGTTCGCTGTGCTGCTGTTCGGTGTTGAAATCGAGGCTTAGCACTATTCCTGCCACCTATCTTCCGTAGGTTATTTATTAACCTACCTCTCGTATTATATTTTATCTTATCCTTAGATTGCTCTGATGACCTTGGGAGGCTTGGTTTTATTGTGTATTTATTGAAGTTTGTCGGAGTTGAAGATTCAAAATCTCTGGATTGTATTACATAAATTCTTCCATCTTTACACTTAGATTTTATACTTGATAAATTGTGGGTTGTTGTGAGAAGTAGGATGACTTCGGTTTTGTTGGGATTTGAACTTAGAAGTGTTTTACTTTTATCGTTACAACAGGTTGGGTTGTCCACTTTTAGGAGAAGTTCTGTCGAATTTTTCCGAAAAGTGGGTCCCGCAGGCCCATCATGGAAATTAGGGGAAATTTTCGGGATGGGTTCTGACAAGAACAACACATATAAAGATTTTGAAGCTATTTACAAGACATACCAAATCAACGTGATTAGAAGTAAGAAACTTGAAAACTCACTGCTCATCAACTCAAATTGAAACAAAGTGAACAAATTGTTTGGAAAAGTATGTAGAGCTTTGAATCTCACTAGCACAACGCATTTAAAGATTTAGAAGCCATTTCACTAACAGGCAGACAAAATCAAAGTGATTTGAAGCACGAAGTTTGGAAATCACTGTTCACAAACTCAAATCGAAGCAAAAGTGACCAAATTGTATGAAAAAGTAACTGGGGCTTTGAGTCTCACAAGAACAATGCATTTTAAGATTTAGAAGCCATTTCACTAAAAGACAAACCAAATCAAAGTGATTAGAAACAAGAAGTTTGGAAATCACAGTTCACAAACACAAATTGAAACAAAAGTGACCAAATTGTTAGAAAATGTAACTAGGGCTTTGAGCCTCAATAGAACAACGCATTTTAAGATTTAGAAGCCATTTAGACAACTCAAATCAAAGTGATTACAAGACAGAAGTTTACAGAATAGAAACAAAGTGATCAAATTATTTGAAATGAATGGAAAGAATTTGGGGCTTCGAATCTCACTACAACAACGCATTTAAAGATTTATAAGCTATTTTACTAAAAGACAAACGAAATCAAAGTGATTTGAAGAAAGAAGCTTGGAAAATAGAAACAATGTGATCAAATTATTTGAAAAAGTAACTAGGGCTTTGAATCTCACAAAAACAATACATTTTAAGATTTAGAAGCCTTTTCACTAAAAGACAAACTGATACGCTCAATGCAAGCGCATAATTTAACCCTGAAATAATCATTAGTAGTATAAGCAAATAGAGATCGTTCTATTCCGGGGATTGAGGGTACACCTGTCATTGTAGGACAATTAAACAATTAAAATCAAAACAAAGTAATATTCACAAAGATATTCTCAAGTATATACATTATTCACGAAATAAAGGGGGGATTTAGGTTTTGATTTTCGAAAACTAAAAAGAAAACAAAGAAAATATAAAAACAAAAACAAACGAATGGAATGAGAGAATAAAGATCAAAACCAAAACTATGATTAAAATCTATTCAAGTTCTAATATTGTTCATCTAAGTCATGCAAAAGGAGTTGATCATGTGAAACGTTAGAAAGCAAACAATTTCCCATATTTTACTTTTCAATGCTAATTAATCTAAGTGAAAGCACAAAGACAAATCCTATCAAACATGCATTCAAGCTCTAGAAAGCTAGATAATCACACATGATTAACTCATTAAACACCTAGAAAGGCTATCAACTCAAGTGTGCAACTTAGTATGAAAAAGTTCACCTAATTGCAATCCTCTTTGATTAAAACCGATTTTTGTACAAAACCTTCACTACTTTTCGATTCAAGAACACAAAACCAAAAAGTTGATTCATGTTCTTAAATTCTAGCACCATTCATATTAGAACCCTAAAAGTTTCGAACCATTTAAGATTAAAATACAAAAGATATCTATTAAGCAATTTTAATCAAACAATCACACAAAAGCAACTAAGAATCACAATATAAGAATCGAAATATTCTCAATTAATCATAGAATTTCAGAATCAATAAATTGTTCAAACATATGTGTCAACTAATACAAAACCAACGAAATTCAAAGCAAAGGTTACAAAGGAGAATCGGATTACACCGTGGATGAAGATGAGATGAATTGGTGTTGTGGTTTCTTGAATCTCGAAAGCAAGCTTCAAGGATGGTGATGGATGAATGCTCACGGTTCTTCTTCTCCCTTGGCCTTGCTTGAACTCGTGGAGATGACTAGAGGATGGAGAGAAGGAGAGGAAAGCTCACGGCAAAAATATTATTTTCTGAAATTTGTGGAGTGTCTAAAGTTCTCTTGAACGTCACATATGGGAGAGTATATATCGGAGCACCGCAAACTTGGTCTCCAAGCCATGTATTTCTTCTTTATTTCCCATGGAATTAATTCTGAAAATTCCACATAGTTTCCTCCAATAATAGCTTGCCAAATAAGCCCTATGATGTGCTCCAACCAATCACAAAACTCCATTTTAATTCCCTAATATCTTGGCCGAAATTCCTTGAGATAATTTCTGATTTTGTAGTTCAATTTCGGCCAAACTTCCTTTAGGGTTTCTAGGAATGAATCTAGACGTCTTTTGGGACTTTCTTGCTCTTCACACTTTTGTTTTCCTTAGAAGTCTCTCTTTTGCGTCATCTTTGCTAGGGTTTCACGTTACTCCTCCTTTATCTCATAGCTTTGGACGGCAAATCCCTAAGATAAGTCTCCAAATATATTTTCCTTCCATAAAAATTACCCTAGAAAATCTCCAACCGAAATCTTCTTTTAATTTCTGATTTTCACGCCATCTCCCTTGTTTATCTCTTGGCTTTGGACGGCAAACATCTCTAGGGTTTCTTCATTGCGTCACAAACCCTAATTCCATGGGCCCATGTGGGCCTTGATCCATTTTGCCGAAAATCCACTTCAATCTTTGAGTTCTTGGGCCTTGTTGCTTCAACTTCAAGCCTTTTCTTCCTTTAACGCCAAAACACTTCATTTTTCCATTTCTTTTTCATGGGTACGTTGGAAACTTGCTTGGTAAGCTCTCTTCCATTTCGCAGGGTTTACTGGTTGGAGCAGGAAAGCTTATTTCTTCATTTCTGCTCAATTGTGTGGCCTTTTGTGTCTCATTTTTGCTCCCCTTAACGTTCGCGAGCTCCTCTTTCCATTTGTGAGTTCATTTCCACTTTTTAGCTCCGAGGTCCTGAAAATAGAAACCGTTAATGAAAAATAGAAACTTTCCTAAAATGAAAAAATGGAAACTTTCCTAAACTAAAATGGGAAACTTTCTAAAAATGAAAAATAGAAACTTTCTACAGATAGGAACTTTCCCAATCAAAGAATGAAAACTTTCCCAAACAGGGATTTTAAAAGGAAATGGCGCAGAAAATGTAGGGAAAAGCAGTTAAAATGTCGCATTAAAATGCTCCTATCAAATTCCCCCACACTTAGCTTTTGCTAGTCCCTTAGCAAAATCACCCAAAGACACACACTAAGACTCAACGAAAATTTAATGATTCTAACAAACACAAAGACTCTAATGCCCTTCAACTTTTTGTCTCAGCAATCTCTTACTTTCACAACACATACAAGAATCAATGTTTAAGCATTCGAGAGTTAATTAGAACATATAATCCACACATACACAAGTAGGACTTGGTTGTAACAATGGTGATGGGTTTAAGCTCAGCATGCTTCAGACAAGTATGATTCAAATCCTCACAAGGTATATCCACTCTTTCTTCTCTCAGATCATGGCAATGCTTAAAAGCTTATTCACTCAAGTATATGTGAAAGATAAACAAATAAATCACATATAAAGAAACGAAAGCACATATAATTTTTCTTTTAAAGATCTCATGAAGGATATCAACTACTTGCACGAATGGACTGCCATAAGTTCAACTCTTGTAACTCATCTCCACATCAAGGGCTGTCCCATCGTAAGGATCAAGAAGGTCTTCTCAAAGGTTGTAAGGGGGCCAAGGCTCAAGGTTTTAAAGAAACGAAGGGTAAGGATTTATCAAAAGTGTCCTAAAAACCTAGCAGAGCTCATGTTGATATAGAGAGACTCCCAGAAATCCACCAAGTATGCACAAACGTCACTTCCCCATAGAGGTAACATAAAAGGGCCTAATGTCTTCATGTTGGGCCCAATCTTCATTATAAACTTCCTTTGAACTTTAGTAAAATGGACAAAGGCCAAATTTTCTGTAGTAGGCCTTCAATTCAAAACAAACTCCGAACTCACCAAGTATGGGGGACTAAAATCCACAAACATTTTTTTTCTTTCTTTCTAGCCATACATATATTTTTTTCTTTTCATTTTTCACGGCTTCACAAAAAAAAATCTTTTTTTTTTATTTTAATTATTTTTTTCTTTTCATGGACAAGTCTACCCCCACACTTGAACTTTCACCTCTTCTCAATCTTCATTATTGACTCCAAAAATCTTCAAGTAAAGTCTCAATTTAGCTCCACTAAGTTCTTAGAACAAAGGGTAGGGTTATAGCTATACTAGGGTTTAGGTTAAAGATTTTAAGGGTGATAAAAGAAAAGGCTTAACGTAGGCTCAAAGGGGTTTATCTAGGGGAGTCCCATGACGGGCACAAATAGGGACACAGGTTTATTTGGCAATGGTGGTCATTCCTAGGGTGCCTCTATCCCTTCCAGAATCAGGGCCGTGTATTGATATCAAGACAAAAGTGTAAATCCCTTCCCCCACACTTAAATATTGCATTGTCCACAATGTAATAAAGAATAAGCATGCAATGAAACACTTAAGCATATAGGGATGAAATTTACGAAAATGATTACTAAAACAAAGAGAAAATGGGGAAGTAAAAGGGAAAGAGAAAGCAAATCTGCGTTGACGACTCCTCCACAGCTACTTCAGAATTGGGTTGCCTCCCAAGCAGCGCTTAATGTTTATAGTCTTTCAGCCTAGACTTGTACCTCCATTTAGTCCTCTGGTTGTGGGGCGTTTTGGAGGGGTACATCCTCCACTTCATGCTCCACAAACGCTTCATAATAGGGCTTCAAGCGGTGGCCATTCACTTTGAACTCATTGTCAGTCTGCTCACTCTTTATTTGCACAGCTCCATGGGAGAACACATTAGTAATAGTGAAAGGCCCAATCCAACGAGAACGAAGCTTACCTAGGAAAAGTTTGAGACGAGAATGGAAAAGAAGAACTTTCTGGCCCACAACAAAAGTCTTTCCACGAATCATCTTATCATGGAAGGCCTTTGTCTTGTCTTTGTAAATCTTTGCACTTTCGAAAGCATCATTCCTTATCTCCTCCAATTCTTGCAATTGCAACTTCCTATGAAGCCCAGCCGCATCTAGATCCATGTTAAACTGCTTCACAGCCCACCAAGCTTTGTGCTCTAACTCCACAGGTAAATGGCAAGGTTTGCCATACACAATCCGATATGGGGACATTCCAATGGGAGTCTTATATGCAGTCCTATTAGCCCACAAAGCATCCTCCAAGCGTAGGGACCAATCCTTCCTGTTAGGGTTCACAGTCTTCTCCAATATCCCCTTGATCTGACGATTTGAGACTTCAGCCTGCCCACTAGTTTGGGGATGATAAGGTGTAGAAACCTTATGTGTAACATCATATTTCTTCAACAATGCCTCAATCGTCCGATTGCAGAAGTGAGATCCACCATCACTAATGAGGACTCTAGGCATTCCAAACCTGGAGTCCAAAGAGTTGCTCATCTGGAAATGTCTCCACCAGAGGGAGAATGTCCTTAGCATGCACCAAACGACTCAAGTGGTCAGCTACCACGTTCTCACTACCCTTCTTGTCCTTGATCTCCAAGTCGAACTCTTGTAAGAGTAGAACCCATCTAATAAGCCTTGGTTTCGCCTCCTTCTTGGTCATCAAGTACTTCAAAGCTGCATGGTCAGTGTAAATAATAACTTTTGTACCAAGTAAGTAGGAACGAAATTTTTTAAGGGCAAAGACAACTGCAAGAAGCTCTTTCTCAGTGGTGGAATAGTTCATTTGTGCATCATTGAGAGTCCTTGAAGCGTAGTAGATGGCATAGGGTCTCTTGTCCTTCCTTTGCCCCAAAACAGCTCCAACTGCATAGTCAGAGGCATCACACATCAACTCAAAGGGCAAGGACCAATCTGGAGGTAGCATGATTGGGGCAGACGTCAACAACTCCTTTAGCTTGTCAAAGGCATCTTGACACTCCTTGTCAAAAACAAACGCCACATCCTTTTGGAGTAGTTGGCATAGAGGTCTCGAAATCTTGGAGAAGTCCTTGATAAACCTCCTGTAAAACCCTACATGGCCAAGAAAAGATCGAATCTCTCTCACAGAAGTGGGAGAGGGTAAGTAACGCACAAGGTCTACCTTAGCTTTATCTACCTCTATTCCCCTAGAAGAAACAATATGCCCTAGAACTATACCTTCTCTAACCATAAAATGACACTTTTCCCAATTTAGCACAAGGTTAGTTTCCACACAACGCTCCAAGATTATTTCAAGATTATTAAGACAATGATCAAAACTTTTTCCGAAAACAGAAAAATCATCCATGAATACCTCTATGATTTTCTCAATATAATCTGAAAAGATACTTACCATACACCTCTGAAAGGTACCTGGGGCGTTGCAGAGTCCAAAAGGCATACGACGATAAGCAAATGTTCCAAAGGGGTAAGTGAACGTTGTCTTCTCTTGATCTTCATTGGCTATGGCAATCTGATTGTAGCCTGAGTATCCATCCAAGAAGCAATAGTAGTCATGTCCAGCTAGGCGCTCAAGCATTTGATCAATGAATGGGAGAGGAAAGTGATCCTTCCTTGTTGTTGCGTTGAGCTTCCTATAGTCAATGCAAACTCTGTGGCCAGTGACTGTCCTTTGGGGCACCAGTTCGTTCTCAGCATTCTTCACCACAGTTACCTTGGGCACAACTTGAACTGGGGACACCCATTTGGAGTCTGAAATGGGGTAGATCACCCCACAATCTAGGAGTTTGATAACCTCCTTCTTCACAACTTCCATCATGGGAGGGTTGAGACGACGTTGAGCCTCTCTAGTAGGTTTAGACCCCTCCTCAAGAAGTATCCTATGGACACAAGTAGTAGGGCTGATTCCCTTGATATCCGCCAATGTCCATCCTATGGCGGTCTTGTGTTGCTTCAGCATTTCCACCAACCTCTCTTCTTGTGAAACAGTAAGTGCAGAAGAGACAATTACTGGTAAGGTTTCCTTGTCCCCTAAGTAGACATACTTCAAGTGATCTGGTAAAAGTTTAAGTTCAAGTTCTGGTGCCTGAACCACTGAAGGTAGAGTCTTGTTAGAAGATAACTGAATGGACAAAGGTGGAGTTGACTTACCTATGAAGGGTGATGCCTCAAGGAAAGACACATTTGTAATGATTTTGTCCTCACAAGTTTCCTTGAGCACATTCTCTTGGATTATGACACCATCTTTGGTGTAGCCTACTCCTTGCTCAAGCGTAGTGACTAGGGTATCCTCATGCATAATGTCGAACATTTGCTGCGCAAGTTCATCCAAAATATCAACAGAAAAACAGTCATGAACATCTAGGGGATACCTCATGGCTTCAAAAATGTTGAAGCCAATAATGTCACCATCGAATTCCATGGTGAGAGAGCCAGCATACACATCTATCTTTGTCCTAGCTGTCCTTAAGAAAGGACGTCCCAAAAGCAATGGAGTTGAATTCACAGGGGAGTCCTCCATTTCCAACACATAGAAATCAGCTGGAAAAATAAGATGGTTAACCTGCACAAGCACATCTTCCAACAAACCTCTAGGGTATGCATTGGACCTGTCAGCTAACTGAATGATAACATTGTCAAATTTAAGTGCCCCCAGACCTAGGGTTTCATAAACAGAGTAGGGCATAACATTAACAGATGCTCCTAAGTCTAGCATGGCATTCTTAAAGTTCGAGTTACCAATAGTGCAAGGAATGGTGAAACTTCCAGGATCCTTACATTTTGGGGGCAGCTTCCTCTCCAAGGCTTTATAAAAGGGCCAAGTGTCATCATGTTGGGCCCTAGCTTCATTCTAACCTTCTTTTGAACAAGTGTGAATTGGACAAAGACCAAATTTCGTAACAATGGGCCTTCACTTCAAAGCAAACTCCAAATCCACTAAGTATAGGGGACTAAAATCCATAACATAGAACAATAAACTCTTTTTTTTTTTTTTTTTTGTATTGCCGTGAATTTCTTTCTTTCATTTTTTTCGATTTCATTCTCTTTTTTTTTTTTTGATTATTTCTCACAGCAAATACATAAATTTACATATGGACAAGTCTACCCCCGCACTTACACTTCTTCATGTCTTCAAACTCTTCCTTGATGCCAAAGCTCCAAGCAAAGTCTCAAAATATGCTCCACTAAGTTTTTAGAACAAAGGGTACAGATATAACTATACTAAGGTTAAAGGTTAAGGAATTTTGAGGGTGATGAAAGAAAAGGTTTAATGTAGGCTCAAAATGGTTAAACTAGGGGAGTCCCACGACGGGCACAAATGGAGACACAAGCTTTATTTGGCTATGGTGGTAAAGATCCTAAGTTGCCTTTATCCTTTCCAAAATCAGGGACATGTATTGATAAAAGTTTCAACAAGCATAAAAGTGAATTCTAGCATTCTCTAGTCCAATAAACTTAATCTATGGCATGTAACCAATCAAGATGAAAGAATAATGAGATCAACAAAATCATCGCCAAGAAAATAAGAGTATAATAATTTTTTTCATTAATCACTCAACAAAGAAAGGGCACATGGCTCAAATTCTCTCAAGGGTTTATTATGAATCATAACTTATCTTCCACATGTTCATATTCTGTACCAAGGTTACGCATGCACCATATCTACTACACATTCATATGCTTTTCATAAATCATAATTAACCAAAGAATATCATCAAACATTATCTCAATCTTGTGATACTCTTTTAGCCATAATTTCAGAGATATAAGCTCATCCTAGACAGTTAAAAGGGCATCCTAAGACTCGATCACAAAACAAGAACAAAGATAGCACATAAAGAACTTTTTTTTGGTGAACAGTGCCGATTTTTTTTTTTAAAGATGACGAAAATATTTCTTTATTATCTATTTTTCTGACATTTTCCAATTTTTTTTTGTATTTTTTTTTTTAGACCACAAAAACTAGCTATCTAAAAATAAAGTGAAACGTTAAACCCTTCCCCCACACTTAAATCATGCATTGTCCTCAATGTATAACAAGTAAAAAGCAGGCAAAGCACAAAACAAGCATGGCATAAGAGATAACGTAACAAATCCTAAAACAAAGTAAAATGTATGAAAAGAAAAGAAAAGGAAAGAGTGGAAGAAAGCTTCTCTGCGGTGATGGCTCCTCCACAGCTACGGTTGAAATGGGTTGCCTCCCATGCAGCGCTTAATGTTTAAAGTCTTTCAGCCTAGACTTGCACCTTCATGTAATCCTCAGTTGGTGGCGCCTCTTGGAGGGGTACATCCTCCACATTGTGCTCCACAAATGCCTCATAGTAAGGCTTAAGTCGATGGCCATTCACCTTGAACTCAGCTCCAGTAGTAAGGTATAAACAAGACGTGGACCAAGGTATAAACACCAAAAACGTCACTATTTACAGTCATACAAAAGGCCAACGAAAATTTTAATGTTAGTTACAATCTTTTACAATTTTCGAAGTAATCACCTTAAATAAGATGTCATTGAGTCAAAGTTTGGACGTGCGGCCCAAAGATTCTAATGTTAATGCAATTCTCCCCTCCTTTATCCTTTGGTAACTCTTTTGGCACAGAGCCAGGTAGTAGAGGATCGATTTTGGCAGGGCTACTCCCACATAGTGGTTTAGGCCCTCTTGATAGCACTTCTCGTATCCAATCAACCTAAACACCCTGTGTTACTAAGGTGCGCCTCAGAGATAAAGGAAGATGCTTGAAAAGCATTAATAAAAGAACTTTCACCTATTCCGTTATGACTTACAACATTCTTCCTTAAACCAACTATTCTCGAAAATTATCTAAGTATATGACTTCAACAAGACATCATAAACTATGCTTTGGACGTGCGGCCCAAGTCCTTTCCTACACACAAATTTCTTTTCAAATCCTTTGGGCAACCTTACTGAAATGGCCAGGTGGGGGAGGACGAGCACGAGAGGTAGAACCCATTTTGGCACAAGCTACTCCCACATTGTGGTTTAGGCTTGTTTGATAGCACTTCTGGATTCAAAACCTATCATGAACGTTGTCCCCTTTCTAGACACCATCCCACATAGGCTATACTTACTTAGATAAGAAAAGTCCTAAGTGCAAGACATTTTTCAAGTGTTTTATAAAAGCCGCCCTCAACCTTAAGAGACCTGAATCAGGTACTAATAAGGGGTTAAGGCTAATACCAACAAAAGAGACTTCACCTATTCCATATAGTTCACAATCCCTTACCAAAATCATACCTTAGTGGCGTTTATCACATGAAGATTTTTCAATCCCCGGCAACGGGGCCAAAAATTGATACGTGCAAAAGCTACGCCAATTTAAACCCTGAAAAAACATCATCATTAGTATAGAGCAAATATGGTATCGTTCAAAACAGGGGATTGAGGGTACAAACATGTGAAACGAAAACAAAAAAATCAAAGAGAAGAATTTACAAGTTACGAAATTATTAGAACACTTTACAAGTTTACAATTACAAGCATGCTTTAAAGTTAGAACAACAAAGAGTTAGAGAGAAGAACATACATGTATCACACGAAAGTAAGAGAGAAAGAATGAGAGAGAGAAACGAAAATCACAAGAATATATATACACATAATTCGAAAGGAAGAGAGAATTTAAGTTAGAATAGGTTTTGGAAATACTAATCCTACTTAAATACATTTTACAAGTCATAATCACATTAGAAAACCATAAACAACAAGGATACAAAGTCTAATCAAGTCAAACAAGAAATCCTAAGTCAAAACTAACTCTAACTACTTTTCCTAAACAACACCAAAAGAATTCCTATGTTTTAGCGACTCCTAAAAAACACAAAACAAATCCCTAAAAACCACCAAATTAATTCCTAGAAAACACTAACACATATTTACTATTCACGGAGACACTATTCATGAATTTTTAAAAACATTTATTTTATTTTATTTATTTTATTATTTTCATGAACATGCTACCTAAGAATCTAAGTTAAATTTAGTTATTTACAAATATACACGAACAAGAAAACATAAAGATGGGGGGCTTTTTTTTGAAGATTAAAATGTAAATTTTCAGAAAACAAATAAAAGAATAAAAGCAAAGAAATCATTTTATATACATAGGTGGGAAAAGAAGAATTTTTGGAAAACAATTCATCAGGAACAATTTAAGAACAACATATTCATGCATCCCTTAATCTTGTTTATTACCAAGAACGCCATCAATCAAGACACAAAGATCAAAGCAACCAATGTCCCTTTTAATTTTCTTTCTTAAGTTAATCGAAATAGCAAAGCAACAAATCAATTTATTTTGAAAACCCGAATACACACATACGTTGAAATTCGTTTTCAAATCATTAAGTTCAAGAAAGAATTGATGAACATGCAAATCCAAGCGTGTCAAAACTATTCATCACATGCATAATCTGATTTACGACTCAAAGCAAGCCTTCACTATATATTGAATTAGAGTTTACCAAGAAAACCTAATTACTAGCAAGTTACATGCAATTCATCCTATTATGTTTGTCAGACCAAGTGAATCGTTGACATGTACTGAAGCACAAAATCAGATCATCATTCTATCAATTCGGCAATTAACAAAGATCAAGAACACATAAACATATCAAACACGAAAAGAACTATCTAAATTGAATCCAAAAATAGGTTTGTCACATCATAGTTTCGGTTTAAACAACAAAAATTCCAAAGCAGAAATTCTAACTACAAGAAAGCCATAACCGCAAATTAACATGAGAAGATGATGGTACGAACAACCCTTGATCACGTCCCAAGGTCCAAAGCAGAACCAAGATGATGCACAAGTGATGAACACGACTAGGAAGGTGGATGGTCACGGCTATGCTCCTTGAAGATTGCAAAAACTGAAACTTAGAGAGAACAAGTGAGAAATCGAAATTGTGGAGAAAGAATGTGTCACTCCTGAGACGTCAAATACACTAGGTATATATAGGAGAACGTCTCAAGGCACTCCCAATTCGTTCCTACTTGACTTCTCCAAGTTCTTGTTGATTTAGGACTTCTTTGACACAAAACAGTTTCCCGGCAGACTTAACCTCTGTGTACCAAATCGGCCATAACTTCTTCTAGAAAATAGATATCACTAAGCTGTAAAAAGTTCTGGAAACTAGACATCTGTAGCTTTCCAACCATATAAAGATCATAATTTTCTGAGCTATGAGCTGTTTTTGAAACTCCGTTGAAGTTGACTGATCTGCACAGGCAGATTTCCGAATCTGTAATGGATTTGACTTTCAAAGCACAACTCTTGTCCATTTAGGATTTCCTTCACATCACATGCCTCTCACATGTCTTCCACGCCTTGTTGAAGAATGAAACGTCAAGAACTCCCTAGAACCTTCAAGAATCTCACGGAAAATCCAATCCAAACTCAACTAGAAATCCAAACTCCTCATTGCTTTGAAATCCGAATTCTTTGAGACTTCCTCCAAGTATGCATCGCACATGATCTTCTTGAGACTTCTAGATGCTTCATGAACGTTCCAAGGACTTCTCCTAGCTTCCACAGGTCTCCTAGTGTGAGTAGAACTCCATATGCAAGTAGGTTTCCTAGTCAAATACGAACTTCTTTTCCGAGATGCTTCTACACTCTTCCGGAACTTTCTTGAGTAATCCTTATCCAACAGGGACTCCTTATCACACTAGTATTCCTTATCTAAGTAGAATTGGGTTTCCTTGTCCAAGTAGAACTCCTAGTCCAAGTCAGCTTCAGATTCCTACTCTAACTGGGATTCCTTTTCCTAGTCAAACTGGGAAAACTTCCATTTCTTCATTTCTTTCCATTTCTGCGCCACTTGTGCTTCCTTAGCCATTTTTGGACTTTGAGACTCCATTTTATCTGAAAAACACTAACTAAGTTAAATTGATCAAGTTAAAAGAAATAACTTAGCAAAATATAGGGTTTAGATACTTATAACGTCACATTTCATGCTCCTATCAAAGTACAACGCATTTTAAGATTTAGAAGCCATTTCACTAAAAGACAAACCAAATCAAAGTGATTTGAAGAAAGAAGTTTGGAAAATAGAAAGAAAGTGATCAAATTGTTTGAAATGAATGGAAAGCATCTAGGAATTCGAATCTCACTAGAACAACGCATTTAAAGATTTAGAAGCTATTTTACTAAAATAGAAACCAAATCAAAGTGATTTGAAGAAAGAAGATTTTAAAATAGAAAAAAAGTGATCAAATTGTTTGAAAAAGTAACTAGGGCTTTGGATCTCACAAGAACAACGCACTTTAAGATTTAGAAGCATTTTCACTAAAACACAAACCAAATCAATGTGATTAGAAGCAAGAAGGTTGGAAAATAGAAACCAAGTGATCAAATGGTTTGGAATGAATGGAGAGCATCTGGGACTTTGAATCTCCCTAGAACAACGCATATAAAGATTTTGAAGCTATTTCACTACAAGACAAACCAAATAAACGTGATTAGAAGTAAGAAACTTGAAAACTCACTGCTCATCAACTCAAATTGAAACAAAGTGATCAAAATGTTTGGAAAAGTAAGTAGAGCTTTGAATCTCACTAGCACAATGCATTTAAAAATTTAGAAGACATTTCACTAACAGGCAGACCAAATCAAAGTGATTTGAAGCACAAAGTTTGGAAATTACTGTTCACAAACTCAAATTGAAACAAAAGTGAACAAATTGTTCGAAAAAATAACTAGCGCTTTGAGTCTCACTGGAATAACTCATTTAAACATTTAGAAGCTATTTCAGAAAAAAGACAAACCAATTCAAAGTGATTAGAAGCATGAAGTTTGAAAAATAACTGTTCATAAATTCAAATTGAAACAAAGTGATCAAATTGTTTGAAAAAGTAACTAGGGCTTTGGATCTCACAAGAACAACGCATTTTAAGATTCAGAAGCCATTTCGCTAAAAGACAAACCAAATCAAAGTGATTAGAAGCCAGAAGTTTGGAAAATAGAAACAAAGTGATCAAATTGTTTGAAATGAATGGAAAGCATCTAGGGCTTCGAATCTCACTAGAACAACGCATTTAAAGATTTAGAAGCTATTTTATTAAAATACAAACCAAATCAAAGTGATTTGAAGAAAGAAGATTTTAAAATAGAAAAAAATTGATCAAATTGTTTGAAAAAGTAACTAGGGCTTTGGATCTCACAAGAACAACGCATTTTAAGATTTAGAAGCCATTTCACTAGAAGACAAACCAAATCAAAGTGATTAGAAGGAAGAAGTTTGGAAAATAGAAAGAAAGTGATCAAATGGTTTGCAATGAATGGAGAGCATCTAGGGCATTGAATCTCACTAGAACAACGCAATTTAAGATTTAGAAGCCTTTTCACTAAAAGACAAACCAAATTAAAGTGATTAGAAGAAAGAAGTTTGGAAAATATAAACAAAGTGATCAAATTGTTTGAAATGAATGGAAAGCATCTAGGGCTTTGAATCTCACTAGAACAACTCATTTAAAGATTTAGAAGGTATTTCACTAAAAGACAAACCAAATCAAAGTGATTTGAAGAAAGAAGCTTGGAAAATAGAACAAAGTGATCAAATTGTTTGAAAAAGTAACTAGGGCTTTGAATCTCACAAGAACAACGCATTTTAAGATTTAGAAGCCATTTCACTCAAAGACGAACCAAATCAAAGTGATTAGAAGCAAGAAGTTTGGAAAATAGAAACAAAGTGATCAAATGGTTTGGAATGAATGGACAGCATCTAGGGCAATGAATCTCACTAGAACAACGCATTTTAATTTTTAGAAGCCTTTTCACTAAAAGACAAACTAAATCAAAGTGATTAGAAGAAAGAAGTTTGGAAAATAGAAACAAAGTGATCAAATTGTTTGAAAAAGTAACTAGGGCTTTGAATCTCACAAGAACAACGCATTTTAAGATTTAGAAGCCATTTCACTAAAAGCCAAACCAAATCAAAGTGATTAGAAGCAAGAAGTTTGGAAAATAGAAACAAAGTGATCAAATGGTTTTGAATGAATGGACAGCATCTTGGGCAATGAATCTCACTAAAACAACGTATTTAAAGATTTAGAAGCTATTTTACAAAAAGACAAACCAAATCAAAGTGATTTGAAGAAAGAAGTTTGGAAAATAGAAACAAAGTGATCAAATTGTTTGAAAAAGTAACTAGGGCTTCGAATCTCACAAGAACAACGCAATTTAAGATTTAGAAGCCATTTCACTAAAAGACAAACCAAATCTAAATGATTTGAAGAAAGAAGTTTGGAAAATAGAAACAAAGTGATCAAATTGTTTGAAATGAATGAAAAGCATCCAGGGCTTCGAATCTCACTAGAACAACGCATTTAAAGATTTAGAAGCTATTTTACTAAAAGACAAACCAAATCAAAGTGATGTGAAGAAAAAAGTTTGGAAAATAGAAACAAAGTAATCAAATGGTTTGGAATGAATGGACAGCATCTAGGGCAATGAATCTCACTAGAACAACGCATTTTAATTTTTAGAAGCCTTTTCACTAAAAGACAAACCAAATCAAAGTGATTAGAAGAAAGAAATTTGGAAAATAGAAAGAAAGTGATCAAATTGTTTGAAATGAATGGAAAGCATCTAGGAATTCGAATCTCACTAGAACAACGCATTTAAAGATTTACAAGCTATTTTACTAAAGACAAACCAAATCAAAGTGATTTGAAGAAAGAAGTTTGGAAAATAGAAACAAAGTGATCAAATTGTTTGAAATGAATGGAAAGCATCTAGGAATTCGAATCTCACTTGAACAACGCATTTAAAGATTTAGAAGCTATTTTACTAAAAGACAAACCAAATCAAAGTGATGTGAAGAAAAAAGTTTGGAAAATAGAAACAAAGTAATCAAATGGTTTGGAATGAATGGACAGCATCTAGGGCAATGAATCTCACAAGAATAACGCATTTTAATTTTTAGAAGCCTTTTCACTAAAAGACAAACCAAATCAAAGTGATTAGAAGAAAGAAATTTGGAAAATAGAAAGAAAGTGATCAAATTGTTTGAAATGAATGGAAAGCATCTAGGAATTCGAATCTCACTAGAACAACGCATTTAAAGATTTACAAGCTATTTTACTAAAGACAAACCAAATCAAAGTGATTTGAAGAAAGAAGTTTGGAAAATAGAAACAAACTGATCAAATGGTTTGCAATGAATGGAGAGCATCTAGGGCATTGAATCTCACTAGAACAACGCAATTTAAGATTTAGAAGCCTTTTCACTAAAAGACAAACCAAATTAAAGTGATTAAAGGAAAGAAGTTTGGAGAATAGAAACAAAGTGATCGAATTGTTTGAAATGAATGGAAAGCATCTAGGGCTTCGAATCTCACTAGAACAACGCATTTAAAGATTTAGAAGCTATTTTACTAAAAGACAAACCAAATCAAAGTGATGTGAAGAAAAAAGATTGGAAAATAGAAACAAAGTAATCAAATGGTTTGGAATGAATGGACAGCATCTAGGGCAATGAATCTCACTAGAACAACGCATTTTAATTTTTAGAAACCTTTTCACTAAAAGACAAACCAAATCAAAGTGATTAGAAGAAAGAAATTTGGAAAATAGAAAGAAAGTGATGAAATTGTTTGAAATGAATGGAAAGCATCTAGGAATTCGAATCTCACTAGAACAACGCATTTAAAGATTTAGAAGCTATTTTACTAAAATAGAAACCAAATTAAAGTGATTTAAAGAAAGAAGATTTTAAAATAGAAAAAAAGTGATCAAATTGTTTGAAAAAGTAACTAGGGCTTTGGATCTCACAAGAACAACGCACTTTAAGATTTAGAAGCATTTTCACTAAAACACAAACCAAATCAATGTGATTAGAAGCAAGAAGGTTGGAAAATAGAAACCAAGTGATCAAATGGTTTGGAATGAATGGAGAGCATCTGGGATTTTGAATCTCCCTAGAACAACGCATATAAAGATTTTGAAGCTATTTCACTACAAGACCAACCAAATAAACGTGATTAGAACTAAGAAACTTGAAAACTCACTGCTCATCAACTCAAATTGAAACAAAGTGATCAAAATGTTTGGAAAAGTAAGTAGATCTTTGAATCTCACTAGCACAACGCATTTAAAGATTTAGAAGACATTTCACTAACAGGCAGACCAAATCAAAGTGATTTGAAGCACAAAGTTTGGAAATTACTGTTCACAAACTCAAATTGAAACAAAAGTGACCAAATTGTTCGAAAAAATAACTAGCGCTTTGAGTCTCACTAGAATAACTCATTTAAACATTTAGAAGCTATTTCACAAAAAGACAAACCAATTCAAAGTGATTAGAAGCATGAAGTTTGAAAAATCACTGTTCATAAATTCAAATTGAAACAAAGTGATCAAATTGTTGGAAAAAGTAACTAGGGCTTTGAGTCTCACAAGAATAATGCATTTTATGATTTAGAAACCTTTTCACAAAAAGACAAACCAAATCAAAGTGATTAGAAGCAAGAAGTTTGGAAAATAGAAACAAAGTGATCAAATGGTTTGCAATGAATGGAGAGCATCTAGGGCATTGAATCTCACTAGAACAACGCAATTTAAGATTTAGAAGCCTTTTCACTAAAAGACAAACCAAATTAAAGTGATTAGAAGAAAGAAGTTTGGAAAATAGAAACAAAGTGATCAAATTGTTTGAAATGAATGGAAAGCATCTAGGGCTTCAAATCTC